>OU343162.1:179797693-189797693 GCA_910595825.1 Philhelius pedissequus
ATGAGTAGTATAGATTGGTAGGTTCTGGCGTTCGTAAAGTGGTGCAAACACCACCCTATGGATTGGTAGGTTCTGGCGTTCGTAAAGTGGTGCAAAACACCAACCTTCTTGTGGTTTTGATTTGATTGACAGTTGGATGTTCCAATTGTGGTTAGGGTGTTCCAATTGTGGTTAGGGTGTTCCAATTGTGGTTACGATGTTCGGATTGTGATTATGATGTTCCAATTGTGATTTAGTTGTTTATAGTTTTATTTATATATTATGTTTGATGAATGATATATTTTTAGAATTTATTTTTGACTGATAATGATTACAAACGGTATAGTTCATAAATTGGTTCAAAACACGGTTTTGGTTTGATTGTCAGTTGGATGTTCCAATTGTGGTTTAGTTGTTTATACTTTTATTTTTATATTATGTTTGATGAATGATCTATTTTTAGAATTTATTTTGATTGATGATGGTTACAAACGGTATAAGTTGAATTGATTTTCAATTCAAAGGGACAGTTGATTTTTTTTTCAAAAAAGAAGCGTGTAATAAAAAACAAAAAGAAAAAAATGAAGTGTAATATCTGTAGTAAAGTGTTTTCGCGAGATTATACATTGAAGCGTCACATACAAACTATGCATGAGGAGATCTTAAATCATTGCGCGGGTTGTGGCAAGAGATTTACTAGGAAATACAAATTGAAGGAGCATATGTTGAAATGTATAGTTTTGGTTGAGCAGAGGAGAAAAAGTAATGAAAAATTACTTGTGACATCACTAGCTACATCAACATTACGAGTAATATCACCGTCGGAGTCATCATCATCATCATCATCAAAAAATGATATGCAAAGTGTGTAATATTGAAATTGATAAGAAACGATGGAAACAACATCAGCGAAGCAGTGTACATAAAATAAAAGAGCAAGTGTTCTGCAGTGATAACGTGTATAAAATATTGACATCATTTAAAGATCGAATTGTGTCATATTCCATCCAAAATGAAAAAGAAGACGATTTGGACGTGAATTCATTTTTTGCAAGGAAGAGAGCAAATATTAAAAATCTTTTGCAAGAAAAAGTTGTAGAGAATGGATCAATTAAATTCAATTTGGAATTATTCGCCGAATTTGTGAAGATTGTTAATGTGGATGATATGAATTTTGATGTAAAGTCAATGATGACACGTATGCGAACTCTTCTTCCATTTGATAATATTGATCAATTAATATCAGAAATGGAGACAAATATAATGGAGAAGCTGGAAGAATTTCAGGAGCGAGACAGTGGATGGACTCTTATTAAGATAAAAGCATTGGAATTGAATATAAATAGATTTCAGTGTTTGAGGGGGTCAAAGCACTTCAAATTACCAGCTTTCATTAATAACAAAAAGGCTGTTATTAATATTCAAAACAATGATATATACTGTTTCAAATGGGCTATAATATCAGCTGTGAATCCAAACGTGTCGAATGCTAATTCCCCATATGCTTATAACATATCAGATATAACTAGTGATTGTATTCCCATTGCTAATATGGTTTTAAATTTTAAAGATCTTGTTTTTCCTTTGGGAATTGATCAGATATACAAATTTGAAGCACAAAATGATATAAGCGTAAATGTTTTTGGATACTCAAATGAAGAAAATAGTATTGAGGGTCCATACTATTTGACTAAAACTGAAAAACCGATTCATATTAACTTATTATTTTGCAAGGCTAACGCAATGTCACATTACGTTTGGATAAAAAGTTTAAGTCGGCTTCTACGCGATAGGATACTTAATGCGAAAGAGAAAAAACTATACTTTTGCAATAGTTGCTTACATCATAATTACAGCGAGGAAAGTTTGCAGAACCATAAGAAAGAATGCGGGGGTGTTGTTACACATATGCCAAAGGAAGGAGAAAACTGTGTAAAGTTTTCAAAAGTTGAAAATTCTATCAATGTGCCTTTCGTGATATATGCAGACTTTGAGAGCATTTTATTACCTGTCAGTACTTGTCTTCCTGATCCAACCATATCATCAACAACAACAACTCAACAGCATGTTCCTTGTGCATTTGCGTACTACATTAATTGCTTCTTTGATAAAAGAAATAATTTAATGAGGACATTTACTGGTATGTTATATTTTTATTTTTTTATTTTTTTATTTTTTAAATATTCTTGTTTTTTATAGGGCCAGATTGTACGAAGGAATTTATTCTTAGTTTATGTGAAGATATTCAACGTCTTTATGCTGATTATTACAAATATGCTGTACCGATGAAAGATCTCACATCGCAACAAGAATGGTGTCAGGAGAACAAAGAATGCTGCATATTATGTGAGAAAAAGTTTGTAGAATTTGAATATAGAGTAAGAGATCACTGTCATATTACAGGTGAATATAGAGGACCTAGTCATAATAGTTGTAATTTAAGATCAGGTCTTCCCAAATTTATTCCAATATTCTTACACAATCTAACAGGCTATGACAGTCATTTATCATTAAGAAACTATCAAATAAAATGGACACACTAGATAAAATAAATACTACATTATTCAATTCAACCAGTTTGGATCCCTCTCAAATTGAGGAGATGTTAAGTTTTAAAGAGTGCTACGACTCATTCTATTGCGGAGAATTCTTTGATGAAAAAGAATTATTAAATGGAGATTTCTTTGGGATGGTGGAGGAAAACTTGACAGCTTTAAATGAATGCAGTTCTTCTACACAAAATGATGTGGAAATATTCCACTCACTATATTGTGATGAAATAATGCCAATTAAGACGCCTGACAGTTCCCTATACCAATGTAATGAGAACATTATCGCTGCAACACCAACGTTCGTTAAAACGGAAAAAAATACAAAAAAAGAACGTCTCCTCTCTGCATGGATACGTAAGATAAAAAGAGCATTGAAACTTGTGTTTCCAAACATAAAGTGGGTCAATCAAAGGAACAGAGATTGGCCAAAAGTAGGCAACTTTTCATTATCATCGGATAATAATAATTCTGTAAGGTATGGTTTTGTGAAATTGTATGAAGATCATACACACATAATAAATGTTCAATGAAAAAAAAAAATTAATAACCTAAGACTAGATAAATCTGTTTAGACTGATATGATATTTAAAAAAAAAAAAAAACTCAGCAGAACTTTCAGAAGACACTTTTTTAAGTCAATAACTAATTGCATGAATAGCATACGCATAATAAAAAAAAAAACAAAGCTGATATGTGGGTTGTGGTTTATGTAATGACAACATTACTAACTAACTACAGTTTTGAAATAATATAAATAGGGTGAATTCATGTTCCTAGTGGACAGTACAATTAATAATTTGTTTTCTACAAGTACCATCATGGATATTGAAAAGGAACTTGAAACTATAGAGGAGCATAAATTTAAAACAACTATAAAGGTAAATAGCTTGGTAAAGGACTACTTATACGATATTGAACATATCAAAGTGGTGAACACCAAGTACGGGAAAAAGATGCTATGCATCTTCAAAGATTTTCAAGTAAGTAAAAAAAATAAAAAAAATAATATAATAACTTTTTTTTTTGTTTTTAATAGATTTTTCTTCCGGATCGCTATAGAAGCTTATCGGATGATGCTATTAAGACGATAAATAGTTCACCATACACCCTTACCTATTTAGGTCCTATAGGAAGATCCTCGAAAATAAAAATTGTACCAAAAAAATAAATAAAACAAATTTTTCTTTTACATATAATGTAACATAATTAAATGACTTTTTATTTAATAATTTTTTTTTTTTGAATCAACAAAACTGCGGATTAAAAAACTATTTTCCAAGGCACAACAACCAGCAGCGTAATGATGTGGGCATTGTATTGATAAACAGTTGTTTTTTTGAAGAGACTTTAGATTTTCACATCCCAAGTCTTCAATGTTAACAACCTGGTACCAGTTGTCACCAAGGATATCTTCGATCCACTTTGTTTTCTCTAATCCTTTCACATAGATGACTGTGGTTATGCAAATGTTTTCTTTTAAAAACTTTTGCACACTGTTAAAGCTGACCGAACCATCACTCCAAGCCAGATGATGATAATGGTTTCTTAACCAATTTGCTTCTTTTTGTTTATTAACTGGTAGTCTCTCAAAGGGGAATGGTGGTTCGATCAGAAAATTTTGATATTCATTATAGTTAAAAGTAATCGCGAGTTCTTTAGATATAAAACTATTAGTTTCATTTTTGAAACCTTGTGCGTCTATTGTAATAAAATTTTTCGCAACCATTTTTTTTTAATTTTATATTGTTTAAAAAAAAAACTTTTCAGACTGAACAATGCGTATGGGACGACTGCAAATTTGTAACTGATAAAAATTATACGATTCGTTTTATCACTCCAGTAAGAGGTGTATACTCAATTATACGTTCATGTATAAGTACGCAATATGCAGAAGTCTGGTCAGGGATATTCTTCGTTGTATAAAATTCCACTCTTATATCTATAGGGCCAGTTTTGATAGTTTCGTTTTGGTGTGTTACATCAACTACAATGATTGGCGCGACTTTCTTGAAATCTTCACGCGATAAAATAGGTTGAGGGTCACGCATATAATAGCTCTGTTGAAATTTGATATACATATCGTATAAGATGGCATACTGATTACGATCAAACTTTATATTGAGATCATCATACGGATATGAATCAGAGTTAAGATGCACTTTAACATTACTCAAATCACAGTGCTGAAATCCATTTGCAGACTGGAAGACAATTAAAATAAACCGAGGCCTCTCACTTTGTGGAGAAAGTTTCACATTCCAAAAATTGTGTAGTCCTTGAGATAGTACAGGATTATAATGACAATCCCAACTTCGAAATGACATTGTTAAACATCGTCCGCTGTTTATTGTTTTGAGAATTTCCAGTTTTGAAAAATCAGCCAGTTGTATATGAGGCATCTTCCATGTAATATTAATAATGTTTAATTTTATTTTCTCTTTATCATCAGTTGAAAAAAATGCATCCTTATCAGATTTTGAACGTAGTAATATGAGCTCATGCTTAGAGTTCAATACAATTTTATTGAAGTCCTCAGCAAAGCCCATGAGCATTTTGAGTGGTACGCAAAAATTGAAATACCCATTCTCTAATTTAAAATCGGTCTCTTCAAACCATCCAGCATTTTTTAACATTTTGCTTTCATTGTTATTTAATGAGACATAATTTTTAACCATCGTTGCTATGCCTAGATATCTTGTCCGATCTACTTCTATTCCATTAATTTCATATCGGATCTCATCAAAGAGAAATGCTACGCAATTGTTTTTTAATTTTATATTATGTGATATTGTTCCATTATCCAGCGTTATAAATCCCTCGATATAAATGTAACTTTCGCTAGGTAGCACATAGATATCTTGATTCTGAATCGATATTCTTACTTCATCATTATTTTTAAATGATTGCAAATATGGTGTGTAGCTATGATATTCTTTTTTTATGATGCTCTCATCATAGACGGGCTTTTGTGAAACATCCAATACTTCACTCATTATTTTTTTAGTAGGAAACCTAATGATTTTAAATATTTCTTATTGTTGGTAGTTAATTTTTTTCTTTTTCGCGACGGTTCCTTCCAAACTACTGTTGTTGGTCGTGTGACTGATAGTGAAGAAGTGATGGAGGGTTTTATTTTAGTGTTATTTTTATTGTAAATAATCATTGGTCCTTTGGTTTTAAATGAAGCCTAAGTGTGATGGTTTCTCCACGAAAATTTATTAGATTACCGTTTTGATCAATAACTTTAACAGTTATTGAACTTATCTGTCTGGTGGTTACAGGTAAATAGATGACATTTTTGGGGATTTCATCTACTTTATATCCAGGACTACCATTAAGCGAAAACTCATGAATGGTGTGTGCTGGTGCATTATTAATATATGATCCACTTACAATGTTACATTCAATACGTACTGCATTGACTTTTGTTATGTTGATAGGTAAGTCTGATTCGTACGCTTTTCCTCCTCTTAACATTCTCTTACTAAAACCCAATAATGAACCGATGGTTCTATTTGCACTAAAGTCGATATCATCACTACAATAAATTTCTGTTTTCAATGTATTATAATTAGCATCAATATAAAATTCTCCACTTTTATTTATACTCTCATAATTTTTCTCCAAGTATGTAGCTATATCTTCGAATTCATACGAGCCAACTGGAAGTTCAATGAATGTGTTTTGTACATGAAACAAATTATTTTCCAAATCAACATTGGGAACAGTGTTATATGCATGAAAATCAACAAGACCGCATTCGTAATCCCTATCCAAATTTATTGATGGAAAGTAATTTGCCTCCAGGTTTGAGATATTCCCAGTTAAAGTTAGCGTTATTGACATCTTAAGCGATAGGTGAACAATGAAATTAAAAGCATATTTTATATATATTTTATAAAAAAAAAAATGTTTTATTCGTGTGTGTGTGTGTGTGTGTGAGTGTGTGTGTATGTATATATTACAATATATGTTTTTTATTAATCCATGAATTATGGTCGTTTGAAAATCCCAACCATTTTACTAGAACTTTGTTTCCATTGGTATTAAGAATCTTTTCAACTAGATAACTAGTTGGATATCTAGTTTTCAACAGCTCAAACTCATAGACTCCTCCCTTGATCACATGGCCTTTATAGTCCTCCAAAATGTATGTAGTTGGATTAGTATTTTGAATTGATTTGATTTTAAAAATTTCAGTCGTCCAATTTGGTGTGTAACCCTTTTCAAAAACATGTTTATATTTACTAATGCGTACACTGTCTCCCTTATGAAACTTTGGTTTATTAAATATTTTCAAGTTGTTGTAAACAGTTTTTAGTAACATATTTTCATTTGTAGAATTTACACTGATTGGTGACATTTTAATGGTTCTATGTTTTGTATTATTGTACCTTTCAATCAATTGTTTGTAAATATTTATCCATTGATATGACCCATGATAACTAAACTCCTTCCACATTAGACCTTTAAAGGTTCTGTTGAAACGTTCAACTATTGATGCCTTTACAATATTAAATGTTGAATAATGATTTATCCTGTACTGCTTCATTAAAAATTGAAATTGTTTGTTGAAAAATTCTTTTCCATCATCAGTTTGTAAGTTTGCTGGCGACCGACGACTCTCAATAAGTATACTTTTCATCGCTTCACTGACACTAGAAGCAGTTTTAGTTTTAAGAGGTACAACCCAGGCAAATTTCGAAAATGTATCTATGATAGTGAGAAGAAAGCGATGACCTTTATTAAATTTTGAATAGATACCCATTTCTACTAAATCTGCTTGCCAAAGATCATCGATTCCTTTCATTATTACTCGACGACGTTGGAAATTCCTGCGCGCTTGTCTATGAAGCTCATCTACTAATCCTTTTTTTATATTTAAATTCATTGCTTTGGTAAATGGCTTTGCTCAAATTTTTTCAAGATTCTTGGTTCCATCAATTGTTTAAACATATAATTTTCAAACCCTCTGAACCTATCTTCAATATAATTGTTAAGTGTTTTTATTTCATTGTTTAGGTTTTCATTCAGCAATTTGTTTGATTTTATTTTGGATTCTAAATCTTTTATAACTTTTTCAATATCTTTAATATTGTTTCTCAAAAGTGTGATTTCTTGTTTTGATTTTAAAGACAACTGACTCAGACTTTCCGAGACAAATTGCTTTGACACTGCATCATTGTCTTCAATAGGGAAAGCTATATTCTTCAATCGTTTAAAATGAAGGTTTATATTTCGATCACGGTCCAAATTAAATCCAATGGTTTTCTTTAGTCTATCCTGTCGTATTATATTATTATTAGAAAAGTGACCAAACTTGTCGACGCTCATTTTGCTAATGATTCTATACATTTATATTTATACAATTATATTGCTTTCTTTAAGTTCTTCAATAATGGAAACAATTTCATTACTGTGACCTGTATGACCTGCCGACTGTGATGAAATTAAAAGTCGTAATCTATCGACGATTTCATTGGGATCATCCCAAAAAATATAGTTAGGTTTTTGTGGATTTACAGTCATAATACCATTTCCTTTATGGAGTGTTTTATCATTGTGTTTATCATTGAATAACTTTTTTATAATACTTCTGTACTTGTATGCTTTTGTTCCTTTAATTTGTTCGTTTTCATCATATTGACGTTTATGTGCACTTGTTATAATAAGAATTTTTTTGTAAATTTGCAAATCGGATTTATTATAGTTTTTAGATGGTGTTTTGTAAAACAAAAGCTCAAAGAGTCCGGGTGTTAAAGACCACATATGATCGTCTATAGAAATTTGATTTGATTTTAGTACGAATTCTTTATTACCAAATTTCCATTTAGCATTTGAATCTCTATGTGGACCATATAATTTATCCAATTTGTTTTTCTGTTCCAATGTTGTCAAATTCAAATTTGTATATACACCACTTTTGTCAGTGTCATCATTTTGTGAATAGAAGGTATCTTCATTACTTAAACCATTTGAATTGATTAAAATCGTATCATCATTATCATCATCTTTTTTATAAGTATGATCAACCGGTGAGTTGCTCTTTTTAAGGGGTGTACTTGTATTACCTTTTAGATGGAATTGTAAAGGTTCAAGGTTGGTTTCTTCATTTTCACCATAATCATAACTAGGCTTTGAATTTTTAACGAGGTCTTTGAGAGGTTTAGTGATTGGCTTAAAAGTGTCTTCCAAAAAGTCTGCTGCATCTAATTCTTGTAATTTAATACTATTGAACTTTTTCCGCAATACATTTCTCGTGTTTATAACATCTCTTATTATTTTCTTATTCATTTTTTTCATTGATCAGATCAGCTTTTTTAAATATCAGATCAGGTTGTTAATAGATCAGCTTTAAGATATCGGATCAGGTTGTTAACAGATCAGCATGCAATTATCGGATCAGTTAATAGATTTACCTACTCTCATGCTATTGCAACAGCACATTGTATACTGATCAGAAACGGTTTAATATTGAATATTTATTGTTTTTTAGATATCAGATCAGGTTCTTAACAGATCAGATCAGGTTCTTAACAGATCGGCTTGTAGATATCAGATCAGGTTATTTACAGATGAGCTTTATCAGATCAGCTTTATCAGATCAGCTGTTTAAATATCAGATCAGGTTGTTAATAGATCAGCTTGTAATTATCAGATCAGATTAACAGATTGACCTAGTCTCATACTATTGTATACTAATCAGAAATTGATTAATTTTGAATACTTATTGTTGAATGAATATATCAAACCCTTTTCTATAACGACCCGCATCGATAGGATCGTCTTTGTTTATAACAAGAAATCCATATTTATCCTTCCAACACTCGGTGCACATATTTGAAAATTTTTCAAATTTCATATCTGCACCCACATGATCGTTGTATATATGCTTCATATTCATTTCATCTTGTTTGAACATGATAATCATATTGGCATTATCTCGTATTAAGTGTTTAGGAATTCGTGTGTATGTTTGACATAAATAAAAACAATCAATGTTTTTATGACGCCCCATACAAAAGTATGATCTAATATTGTTTTGTTTCTCACATGCAACATCATCGAAAATAATAATAGAATTATTTTTTGCTTCATCCGGTGGTAGAACATCTTCATTTGCAGAGAATGTATAAAATCCTATACCTTTTATAGGTTGTATTAATTGTTGTAGATATTGATATTTTGATTGATATAATGATTTTGAATATAAATAAATATTTTTGAACTTTACTCCATTTGGACTTTCTATTAAACCTATCATAACATTTGTTTTTCCACAATTTGATGGTCCCACTATCAAAGCTCTTATTGTGTTTGGTAAAAGTAAACTATGCCTCGGTTTCGATAAACTATTAGTATTTGAAAAATCTCTGTTGCGGACAACAAGATCGTTTTGTTGTTTAATGAAACGCATCTTAATAATGAGTGCACACATATACATTAAAACCTAAGTTTTTAATTTAAATGTTTTAGTCTTCAGTACTACGTTCATCAAACTTGATCACCACATTCAATAAAAATCAATAAGATAATAAAAATGGTAGTTTTTTATAAAAAGCCCTCCAGTATCAATCGAAACACAGTTGGAAGAGGACTAATAGATAAAGTTATTAACTCCTTACCTGTTGAACTTCACCTACCAGGCTATCAGTTTTGTGGACCCGGCACTAAACTTAAAGAACGTTTAGCTAGAGGGGAAAAAGGAATAAATTTCTTGGACGCTGCCTGCAGAGAACATGATATTGCTTATTCTCAATCAAAAGACATAAATAAACGACACGCAGCAGACCAAATATTAAGCAACAAGGCGTGGACAATAGTAAAATCCAAAGACAATAATTTTGCTGAACGTGCAAACGCTTGGTTAGTGACAAACGCTATGAATACTAAAGTAAAATTCGGTATGGGTAACAAGTTAAACAAAACGAACATGAAATCGATAAGAAAGAAAAAATGCAATACTGGAAATAAACTTTTCAAGATGGCTGTAAAAAATGCAAAAAAAATTTTGATACAAGAAAAACCGAACGATATTGAGAGCGCAATACAGATTGCTAGGAAAGTTATAGATAATTCATTTAAAAGAAAAAAATCAACGATTCAAATTCCACGCATAATACCGCTTCCTAAAGTTGGTGGATTTTTACCTCTAGTTCCTATACTAACAGCCCTCGGAGCAATTGGAGGTCTAGCATCTGGTGGATCAGCTATCGTTAAAGCTATAAATGAAGCAAAATCTGCTCGAAAGCAATTCGAAGAAGCAAATCGTCATAATAAAACTATGGAAGCCATAGCAATGGGAAAAGGTCTATATCTGAAACCGTACAGGAAGGGATACGGATTATTTTATCATTCACAACCAAAAAACTATTGAAGAACCTACCCAGGCGAGCGCTTACAGACATCGATTTGCTCAGATATACAAAATATCTACCACATTTTAGAGGTGTTTTTATGCGCGATACTTTACCAAGGCAACCTTATCCAATTGAATGTGGCATCGTTAATCTGGATTCTTCTTTCGGTTCTGGAACACACTGGGTAGCATACAAAAAAAACAAAAACGATAAAGAGTATTTTGATAGCTTTGGAAACCTTCAACCACCCCAAGAAATTGTGAAATATCTAGGAAACAACATAAAATACAACTATAACCAACAGCAAAATTATAATTCTTTTAACTGCGGTCACTTGTGTCTGAAATTTCTTTATAAATAAAACAAAAAACAAAAATTTAATTTTTTTTTTTTTTTTTTTTCAAAAATAAACCCGTTTTCTTTATTACATTTTTTTATAAGTATATTTTGATGTACAATTAGATGATGATGATGATGATGATGATGATGATTCTTTTTTATTGTCCATGTATGTTTTAAAAGGGTTCCTTATTACAAGATACTGCAGCTTCTTAAGTGTTGTATCTTTCATTCCAACCTTATCTTTATCCATCCTTCTCGATTGGATGCTGTGATCAAACTAAAAGTGATCCCAGCAAGTTCAGTTTTTCGTTCGCATTTTTATCTCAACTTTCTTATAAATGATTTCACAATCTACGAAATTGTCATATCATATATCTGTTTATACTTTTTAACATCGATCAGTTCAACATCAGATCGGAACTCTGTGTCTTGTGTTGTAAATAATTCAATTTCACCATTACTCATAATTCTTTCGGTGGAATATTCACGATATTCATAACAAGCTATTACCAAAGTACGTTTCTTATAATTACTATCGTATGAACAACGAATTGTCAGATCTAATTGATCATATTCTAACTTAAAATGTCTGTAAAAAATATTTTCACTTTCAATTATTCCTTGTATATCCTTCTCTTTTCTCAACAAATCTTGCCTGAATGCCTCTATAGCCTCTTTGACAGTAAAATATTTTACTTGGGACTTTTCTGTTGTTGTTGTAGTTGTTGTTGTTTTATTATTATCATTTTGTTGATGAATGATCTCATTGATCTTCATTAATTGAAAGGACAAATCAATTTTTAAAGTATCATTGCTAGGTAGCAGCAAAGAGAATTCCAAATTTCCTTTATTCTCAGCATTAGCTGTAATATTTAGTGGTATTGGGATAGCTTGTAATAAACCCAATGAAAAGCAAACTATCAGCAAGGAATATTTATACATTTTGTTTGATTATTCGGAAGAGATGAACACACCTTACCAGAGAAAAGTCAAATTAATACTAAATTAAAATTCTTTAAATTAAATCTTTTTATTTATTCTGTTATTATATAATGACATTATTTTCTTTGCACGTATTACTATACTCTCCATCATATAACAACCACAAGTATCGGGTCCGTCTTGACATGTATCTGATGACCAGCTGCATGTTGAATAATGGTATCCATATTTAGAAGTAATAAGAGAAGCATGAGTGTATTCACATAATTTTATGTAGCAATGTTTAATATCCTCATAATGCTCATCCAACAAAATGTCCTTGTTGCCTATTAAAAAGTTAGAAATTTGCTTCCTAAGCTGATCGAAATTTATGTCCACCATCCTTTCTATTATCAGTTTCAGCAATAATAAGTTGATCCAACAATTTTATGTCTTCTTCATCAATATCACTTAGCTTAGTATCAAAATCATTAAATACACAATGTTCATTAAAACGATTTGTTGTTCTCAGGGGATGAAAACCATCAGTTGTGACTCCTATTAATGTTATTGTACCACCGACTACTTCAATTTTAAGATGCTCATTAATATTAAATTGATATAATATTGATGATAAACTTCCAGATAGTGAATCTCCTCTACACATATTCAACAATAAACATTTATTCCCATCCTCCGGTGTTAGATAAACTGATAAATTACTATAAATTATATCTACTCTTACAATTTTAAAATATTTCCACGATGAGAGGCAAGTGCAATATCGATCACCCGATTTTATAGTTTGAATCCAAAACATCCCTTACACACAAATTCTTCTATAAACATGTATGCAGCAAGTACACCTCTTAGAAGACGAAGAGTGACAATTGCAATTTTTATTACACGTCTTGATCAGATGTATCCAATACATTTCCGACAAATAATGATTAATTCATGATACCAACTCTATTTATATAATTATAAGTGTGCACATCACAGCAAAATAAATCCTAAAAATATATCATTCATCAAACATAATATAAAAATAAAACTATAAACAACTAAACCACAATTGGAACATCATAATCACAATCCGAACATCGTAACCACAATTAGAACACCCTAACCACAATTGGAACATCCAACTGTCAATCAAATCAAAACCACAAGAAGGTTGGTGTTTTGCACCACTTTACGAACGCCAGAACCTACCAATCCATAGGGTGGTGTTTGCACCACTTTACGAACGCCAGAACCTACCAATCTATACTACTTACATGTGAGTAAATTGCTGAACGCACCAAATGGCATGTGTGTTAAGAAGGAAAATGTGAAGAAAAAAATTGTTAGATACATAAGTTGGTGAAAGAAATTGATCATAAATAATACGAGGTTGAAGAGCCCATTCCATTAATTCCCAGTCGCTTCTTTGCAAGGAAAGAGTACCACTGTTGCCTTATTGTTCTGCTTCACTCTTCTATAAAAAAAATTCTCAACTTTAGCGTTTTTTATCTTTCCTTCGCTCATAATAGAATTGCTGAAGCTAACCAACTCGAGGTAGGCTTAGCTGTCACATCTACTTATAAAATGTCTACTGCGTAGTTATGAATTACCTTAGAGCTTTGTTAAAAATCACCAACCATTTAGTGTATATAGTGATCCCAGCCTCTGTTCTCTGCATGGAAGTTGTTAGAGGAATTACTTCCATGAATGGCAAAGTGACTAATAGATTAAGATCATAATTTTCATTGCCGAATTGTTAATATAAGATTTGAGAAGAGCTCAACTTACATTTCAACTTTTTTAAGGTTTCGGTAAGGTCTTATCGAAACTAAACTGACTTACCGAAGCCTTACCGAAGTTGGAATGTTAACTAAGGGCCAATTCTCTATCTGGGAAATCGTGAAGTGTAGATTAGAGTACTTAGCTGATCAGATAAGATCTGACTCTTCGTCCATACACCCAACATAAGACTAGAGATTAAGCGGATATATGAATTTGCTTTAAGTAACACACACTTTTTTGTGATTCGATAAGGTTCCTTTGACGATCATCCTAAATTAAATTTAAAATCCCTTTTAAAAATGGGAAATTTGCGAAATTTGTATGAAAATTTATGAGTTTGCATCAATAATAATATTTAATTAAGTGTGAATAAATTTGCCCTAAGACGGCCAGCTAAAATAGGTGCATATATTTCGATTTTTTTTTAATATTTGTCAAAAACGAACCCAACGATTTTGAAATAACCTACTAAAATTGTATTTCAAATTTTTGCCAATAATACTTTTCTGTTTTTTTTCGAAAATTTTATTTCTAACTACATGTAGTCTAGACAGCCTAGGGGTCATAAAGACATTAAGGTTAAATTATTATTGTTTTAGTTTTGCGAAATGTATATCTATTTTGTTAACTACTTCACAGATTTTGCAAAAAGGCAGTTCTAATCAGTCCATCTAATATTGAATTTAAAAATTAAACGAATCATTTTTGCATAAAAAAATTATTTATACTTTTTCGTTAACAATATCATTGCTGCTAAAAATATTAAATGCCTATTAATTCTATAGTTTTTCATCACAAGAGCAATTTCGTGCAATCCAATTGTGTTCTATTTTTAAACAATCTTAATGGACAATTCTAAATAAATGTCTAAAATAACACACTTAAATTCATGTTTCACCTCAAATATACTTTCCGTCTTACTCGAAGTACTCACCAACCATATAATACCTGTCAAAACACCTTCTAGAAAACATTTTCTTACTATCACAAATATTTATAATATTAATTGTTATTGTTAATCAAAAAAAAAAGTTCGATGTTTAGCGCTTAACAAAATGATTTATTGAATTCGTCTATGCTTTTCCAGAGTTTGAAAGCCATCGATTAATGTCAAAATGGCTCGCCAGTCAATCTAAACAAAACATTAATTTCTTTCTCTAATTTTAGATGTCTATCGGTCGAATTCGAATTGAAGAAGTCAACCTAGTAAACATCTTGACTTATCTGTCAGCGTCAACATATACAATCTATATTCGAAGAACACCGTCTATGTCATCAAGCAACCACATGTTTAATGTTCAAATGTATCGGAAATTGTGACAGATGCTCTCTCATCCAAAGATAGCATTGGATAGTGTAGATAGATACACTTACAATTTTTTGAAGAGCAAGACAACAACAAAAAATACCAATAAGTAGTATTTGACATTAAGTATATCTTTTTATAAGGAATCCCTTCGTCGTCACATTTTCCAAGTCCGGGTAATCAGAGAGAAAAAAAGGACTTGTAAAGGAAATTAAAAAAAAATCCAAATTGTATCCGTGCAGCTAAGACATTTTCTTGGACTCAATTTTGCAATTGTGAAGCCAAAAAAGAAGCTAATATCATAAAAGAACTTGCTGCCTTGTGAGGGTTCAAAACGCTATAAACTTATACAAAGCTCCGCCAGCTACCATCAGCATCAGCAGCAGCAAAAAGGCATTTATAAGCTATTCACTCTATTCTGTGTTCAGTTTATACACTGCAATGCGCAACTTCCTCTATTTATCGAACCTGAAAAAGTATCTATCGAACGAAAGATATCACTATTCGTCGTCAGCAAGCATCCTCCATATAGTATTCACCCAAAAAAAATCCATCACATCTAAATGCATGACAAAAAAAAACATTTGAAACAGAGCATTGAAATATTCATCATCTTTTTTTTTCTCTGAACAAATTAGACCGAAACTCATCGCTGTTGGGGTGCTATATGCTCTACCCTACTATATGCGCTCTAAAAAAGCCAATCGTTGAAAGGTTCAAAGAAATCGACAAGAGTTGTTGGCAAAATTTCCAAATGAGATGAAAATGAAAAGGAAACCGCCGCCCTCTCTCCCTATACCCGGTATAGATACTCAGATACTGAGATACCGATACCAATACCGACGGATTCATTTTTCCGCTTCAAATGAGAATGAAATTCAGTCAGAAAAAAAAATACTTGAATTATATGAAAATATACAATATTGAGGAGATGATTCTATAGAACCAAACCATGAATACCATCTAGTTATTGGTATTAAAAAAAAATTTACATTTTTCCAGTCTTCTGCATCAGCACCACCTCGCATAGTAATGATACATTTTACACAGTAATTTGTATGCAGTGTGTTTTTTTTTTGTTTTTGTTTAATGCATATAAATACTCTATACTATGCCTAATTTGTGATATGTATTTTTATTAAGAATTTTAAAAATAGTTTTACTCTTTGTATTAAAATAGAACATTTTTATACGAAATGCAAAATGCAAAATGTACTCATCTTGACCTGAGTCATTCGCATCAGCACTTAAGCGCGCGAATTTTTTTTTATTTTTTTGAAAATATGTTTCACACGCATTATACGATGTATTAAAATTGAAATGTTCTTACTGCTAATTTAAGAACAGAACGAAATTAAGCAATTATACTCGTACACAAATATATGAAATAAAAATTGAGTGGGATCATGGAATTTTAAATGCTGTGATCTGTTTTCCATAAATCTGTGGTAATAAAATTTGTCGTTTATAGTAGAGTGTCGCGTCACATCGTGTCGGTGATTTTGTGTTTTAGGAAATGATTTTATTTCAAAACAATGTTTCAACTAGTAGCGAGGCGACATAATAACATCACCTTTCACAATTTTTTTAGATTTTGAAAAAAAAAACAACTTGAAATTGCAAAATATTTAAAGCAAACAACTAATAAAATGATTAAGTTATTGGCATTACTTAAATTACAACACTTTTCTAACTAGGAAAAGGTCAGAAACGCCACATTTTGAATCATTCCAATTTTTACTATAAGATTCGATACAGGTATCGAACATATTAAACGAGGAGGGTCGACCAGATCAGTTTCTGAGTTTTGAAGAACATAATGCACACAAACACATAATTAACTAATACTGAAATACATTAGCTAAATTAATACAATGTGTCTAAAAACATATCGAGGGTTTCCCTGGAAACTTTTCCTCATTCGAACTTAGTGAACATGATTGATGTTCAAAAGTTTTCCTCGAAATTTACTGGTATCGGAAATAAACTTTCCCAAGGACTGTTGTTATAATTCCATATAACAAAATCAGGGGAAATTTATTCCGCGAGAGATTCACGATCAAAATGGCCCACCAATTTTAAATAATTCTGCTTGTGGGTCACCAAAAGTCCAGAGAACTTACAAGCCAAAATAACAAGTCAAGTGGTAAAAAATAATAACTTGGTTAAAAGCGTTTATTCAACAAGTAAAGTACTATTTCTCTAACAAAATTGATTTATACCGATAATTATTTTCACAATAAAATCAGTAATTAGAGATAAGTAACTTTTTGTTAATGCAAAACGAGAAATACAAACAAAATGAAAGTTCCGAAATTTTAAATGTTTTTTCATTAACAGGTATTTTAGAACTTTAATAACAAGCTATTATTGCTTTCTGTTAGTACCTGCTATTCAATAACTGTTACTGAAATATTGACCCATCCCTAGATGTCCAATTTTCGTAAGCATATAATAATTTTTTCCAAAGAAATTTCTTAGATTAAAATTCACAGCCTTGGGAAATATTTTGCTCCCTCATGAGTTACTTCTGTGAAAAACTACGAATTTTATGTACAGGAACAGAATCTGACAGTTTTGTTATCTGGAAATTCATAGATTTGTGCAGTTTTAGGAAGTACGGGAACATACCTAATATCCTGGGCAAAGAAATTGAGAACGAAATGAGTAGAGAACTATACTAAGAAATCGAGAATTACTAGAACTAATGGAAAACGAAAAGTAGAGCGAATTTTTCGTTTATCATTTTTGTATGCGATTTTTCATTTCACATCAGCAGCGTACTTTATTTTAATGATCTACAAAAACAATGAGAAGGACATAGGGCATTTTTTCAAAAAAAAAAATTGACTTTTTAATTTAAAAAAATGCAAAAAAAAAACAAAACAAAATGCATTTGGTTCATTTTCGAATTTCAAATTGATGTAAAATAGCATTAGCTCTCGCATTATCTGGAATTGAGCAGCGTTATTGGACGGAGGCAGTTAAGGAAGTGTGAACATTGGGAAATTCACAGGGCGCGTGGATTGGATGAGTGAAATAAACGTCTTCTTCAAGATTGAGGAAAAGTAAGTACGGTTATTTTTATTTCAAAAAAAAACTACAATGTTTAAAAAAATCGTCACAGAGATTTTTGCTTTTGACTTTGAATATCTTTAATCGAAATCACCATTCGTTATCGAGAAATTCGATAACTTCTTTTGAAAAAAATGATTGAGCAAATCCTAATTTATAATAATAATCTTTTAAAAATCGTCAGAAGAGTTTTCGAGATTAATAAAATTATTATTTCGATTATTCCTTGCCAAATAAATTTATAAAAATCATGACGAAGTGTCAGGTTTCAAGACAATCGATTCATTTGTTTAGTCAAGTTTTATCAAAATCAATACAGATTGATTTTTTTTTGCACAAATCCATAAAATACCATAATATTTAGCGCCCTTCAAAAAATCAATAGCAGAATCTTGTAAGTTTTGTCGGTGCCTAAATAATTTGCTCTCTTTATAGGCAAAATTAATAGCTTTTTTTTGCCTGCTATAAAACTCGAGAACGAATCAACCAACTTGGATGATATTTTTTCGTCTCAATACCGGAGTGCTTAGGAAAAAAGAAAGTAGAATCGAATAAATCGTTTTGTATAGAAATTTTATGTAAACCAGAATTATTTTCGACAATGAACTTTATGTAGCAACTTCTGTTTATTTTCAATAGATGGTGGTGTTGGCAAACCTATAGTTTCACAGGTGAATAGGTATATTAATATTTCTAATTCGATTATTCATATCTATTTGTTGGACTTTGTTCAAGCATTTAGGAGAATTCTTGGTCAAATTGAGTAAAAATTTTTGGAACAATAATTCGGTCAGCATTGCCAAAAAGGCTCACCCTCGCCGATACGTATTCTTCGTATTCTTACGTACACTCTTAGGCTTGATTTCACATCATGTGCCCTTATCACTCTTTATATGTATCGCCTATTAAAATCTGTGAGTTTAATGTCCACTTTCACAGGGGAAGTAAGTGGCACTTATGCTCTAATTTTGGTCACTTAAGTGCTAATTATTCAGACTTTCAAACTGAGCCCAAATTGCCGATCTGAACAACTAAGTTGTCACTTATTCCCGACAGTGTGCATGTTTCTTTCAGTACAGCCATTCGAATGTAACAGAACAGGATGCCTTTACCCATTACTTTGTCTCCAAGAGTACTCTTCATATTAAACATTCCATTCTTATCGAATTCAAATTATTATTTCTATTGGAATTCGAAAAAAGGACAAAAAGGACTGACAAGAAATCGAAAACCACCCGCACGAAGCTGTTAAACGTTCAATTGAAAATTAAGCCTTACGCTCGTTTTCCTTTCGACGATGATGATGATGATGATTGAACCAAGGAATATCAATGAGACTAATGGGCTGAGCTGTTAAGGTTTGCACGTACGGGCAGAATATACGACCTCTATACCACGTAGATACCTCGCTATAGATATCCATAACCATATATCTTGCTGCTTAAACTAAATCTGGCCCTAAATAATATTTTATCAACAAAAGTTTGCTGCTTCAGGCAGACATCCATATATTTGTGGGGTGTGGGTTGTCTGTCACACATACATATTATATTACGTGTAAATACTTTTTCGTACTTCATGGATACGCATAAATCTTACGGAAAATTCATTTAGATTAGTTTTGCTTCTCCGTCATGCATAATGATAAATCTATGTTAAATTCTAGATCTACCTACATTCTTCAAGCCCTATCTGTAGTGAGTACTTAGAATTCCTTAATTTTGTTTCTGCAACCTAATTAAGCGGAAGGCTTCACGCATGAGTGAAACATCCAATTGGGATAAGGCGAATCAAATTACCTTGCAATAAAGATTTCTCTTAAGCATCGAAGATAGGTATATAAATCACATTGAAGCTTTGACATAAGGTGGCGGTATAGGTAATTAAGGATTAAGAATGTCTGTAAAAATAGGAATTGGTGGTAATGTAGATTTTGAACTTCGTTTTGATTTATCAAGAGAAAATGTAATGATGCGGTGATTGTTACATATTCAAGGAAATAGAAATACATGCAGCTTTACATTATTTGAACAATTAAAAGTGGTTAACAGATAGAACTTCAACCAATACGCTATTTTCTTATACGCCTTTGGCAAGCTTTGGGTCCCGGAATCATAGAGAAGGACGGTGGTGAATACTGTAAGAATGGCACTTTAGTTTCTCGAGTGAAGCAGGGTAAGTCTTAGTTTTTCTCATCTCTGGTATCGTTAGCTGTGTTTAAATTGTTGCCCAGTTAGAAAATACTCAAAAAGATCTTTCAATTTGACATATAAGAATTTTGGAAAATTTGTATCTATTTTATTTGAACACACCGACTAAACTTCACAATTTATTTATTTTTTTTAGTTATTTGCTTTATTGCAAGTCGTAAAGGGTCTCTTAAATTCTGTTGTCTACTGCATTCTAGTGAGGAAACACTTTAGTCCTTTAGTCCTTGATTAATTTAAATCAGCTTACAGAAACAACTTCTCCCGGACATAAGATGTCATCACTTGAAAAAAACTAACAACAATAAAAGATAGATTTCATGGGATCTTGAGTTCGCAATCAAAATCGTTACGCCCACTCGAAATGAGAGCTCTTCCAATCAATCATTCCACTCATCAGGCAAAACAGCACATTGAAGCTTCTCAAAAAATTAAACCACCCTCAACCCCCATATAAAAGGGTCTTATGTCTCTTTCTGTATAACTAACAACTAAGAGTATAGTATATCTGTGGGATATTTATACCAGTATCAATAGATATTTCTTAAATTTCAAATATTTTCTGTTTCTGGCATTCCTTTTCTTCTTCGTTCAGGGCACTTAATCGGATTTCTTCCTAAATCTGTCCTCCCCCAATTCTAACACGTACACTTTACAGCGCTATTACAAAAAAAAATTGCCATTTGGAAAATGTAATAAACGACCAAGTAATAAAGAATTCCATGAAAATGAAACAGAAAATCCTTCAAGTTCTTAGTTTTTGTTTACCCAAAAATAATAATGTACCTTTCCACATAGTTAAGAAGAGAAGTTGTTCAATTTGGTTCCTTATAGAATGTAGACCAGAAGATTTTTTTTTTGAATGAGATGATGGTGATTTTTATTTTAAACGGTTTATGGTTAATTTAATTTTTGTAAGCAAAATGCAAGAACCGATCGCATTTCCTTGCTCGTTTGTTTAATCACATCGCAATACAGCTCAAAGAATAGAATAGAATTAATATCAATTAATGGAAATGGAATTTAAATAAATGGATTGAAGGCATAATAAAATTGCTTAGTAACGACTCTGATTGGGCGCCATCTATCGTTTCTTTTTTCGAAAAAGTATTTTTTATAAATAAAATTTTAAAAACATTTTTAGGAAGAAAAATTGCATCACCAATTTAAAGTAATTATTGATATTCGTATACAATTTTGAGAAAAATCGAATTTAAAATGAACTTGATTTTTTTTAAATAAAAAAAATTGATTTGAAATTTTTAATATGCAATATTATTTTAATTTTTAAGGAGCTCACAATTAACAAAAAAATGTTAATCGGTATATCCAGTAATAAGAAAGTCGAAAATATGTATATAATATTGGTTCTATGGGAAGTCTATAAAGTACATCAAATATTGTTTTTACTGATTTAAGAAAACACACATCTTTTTATCAAAATTCTTAAAGACGTTTTTGAGAAAAAATTGTAAGCGATTTTCAAATGTTTGCTACACTGTTTTCTCAAGTAATCTAGAAATCTTAGTACAAGATTCGTGGTAAAAACATTTAAATATATTTTAAAGTCGTTTTGTATACGAGTACATATATACAATTAAAAATTTTTTTTTCTGACATAAATTTGAGTATCTCAACAAAATTCGTCCATCAGTTTTCGAAACATTGAATTTTTAAAAGAAATTCAAATATCCAAGAAAAATATTTTTCAAAAATTATTTAGAATTCAAAGGACCTCCAGCTTAAACATTTTGATCGAAATCCATTAGGCCGTTTATGACAGGTACCGTTAATAACATTTTTTGTAAATTTTTTTATGGGCCAAAATATAGCCTATGATTATATAGTGCACATATTTTATTAAACCAAATCTTAAGACCAGTTTTCGAGGTTTTGCTACAAATAGTTGAATGCCATGTACCGCTATTTTTTGTGGCTAAAATAAAAACTTTAAAAACAATTCAGCCAATCACCTACAACCGCTTCAGTACCAAGTTTAACGAAAATCGTTTCAGCGGTTTAATGTGTAGATCGATCTACTGACAGATGAACGGAATTGCAGGAATCTCGAGTTCAATTTATTTACGAATTCATAACTTGCCACACACCTGCAGACAGCTCCAATAAGCGGACAATTTCCTTAAACGGACACATTTTCGGGAACAAACGTATTTTTTTGAATGTCTCATAAAAATTACTTTCCTATAAACGGACGCAGACGCATTTTTATGTCCATTTTATATAGAAAACCTCCGCGGACACATAATTTTATTGAGGGATTATATCGCCGTGGCCTGATAGTTGTGTGTTTGCATATCAACCTCATGTTCACAGGTTCGATCCCTGTCGTAGTACATGTCCTCTTATTTTTCCATTAAAAACCAATTCTAAAAATGAAATGTCATACAATGAGTTGCTGGTTTATTCATTACATGCTGTTTAGGCACAGAACTAACAACATGTGATTGATCAAAACTAGTATACAGATAAAATATGACAAAGTATAAAAAACTTAATGCGAAATATAAGGGACATAAAATTATATAAGGGGATAAAAAAGACACGGAAATTTCTCCGTATTAGTTCAGCTGCCATCCTTGGAGATAAAATCTGAGACAACAACCACCTACTTCTCAGAACATCGCGCCACACATCTTAGCTATCATTCTTTCTCTTCCTTAACCGCACGCCCGCGCTGTGTTGAAAAATTTAAAGGGTAGTATAATCCCTTGGGCGCGTGTAGATTATAAAAAAAAAAAAAAAAAACAATAAAACGAAAGGACCGTTCTGAGGCTATTTTATCTTTTATTTTTAATACGTAAAAAATCCATAAAAAATATCCGAAATATAGCTCTAATAACCGGACAGAGCGATGTTTTGTTGAAAACTTATCAGGGGACTTCCTGGGTAACTAAATTGGTGTAATTTTGAAAGCGTTTGGTTCGATTTTCTGGTGGCGTTCCATTATTGCACATGTGATTTCCTTTCCTTCTGCTATTAATTTTAACAGTCATTTGCTTTCTTATTCTTTCCCTCAACCAGACAGTTTTCATAACCGGACAAAAATTGGTCGATCATAAGTGTCCGCTTATTAAAGCTTTCACTGTATTTATATCGCAAATAAAAACGATATCGAGAATTAGCGACGCCATACAGAAAAAATTGACATTTGCAAGCAACAAAAAACAACAATATGCGGCGCTAGTAACACAGTGTTCTCCAAATAATAGCTAATCCACGAAAATTCTATTTTGGAAATTCTAATTAAGAAGATTTGAAATACAGTTTTATTACAACCGCTTTGTAAGATACATATAGACACAAAATTTATTCTCAATCGTTTCAGTCGTTTTCGATAAAATTTGGAAAAACCAAAATCCACTTTATAAGCTAAAACAAACGAAAAATTAATTTCTTCTCAAAAATACTTTTTACCAAATTTGACAGAAATCCTTTTGTCAATTTAGTATTTACTTCGATCAACAGATTTGCAGACCGTTCTTTAAGACTTGTTTCTATTATTATCTGCAATTTTAGTATTTACAAAAATAACCCCGAGTTTTTTTTGCATGACACCAATACTTGATTCAAGCAAAATTAAGAGTAGTCAGATGAGCATTGCATATTTTTCTCAATCACCCTGTTTTTTTTCTTTATTTTTTTATCAAATAAAAAAATAAAAAAATATTAGCTCTGTTGACATTTGTGATGACACTTTGCATCTTTAGCAAACTAATTTCAAACAGAAATGAGACTCGAGAAATGCCATAATTAGAAATGACTCAGTCCGCAGAGACACATCATCTAACCGTGTAGTGAGGAGCACGGGCGGGCGGACAGCCAGCCGGCCCCCTCCCCCTGCCATCAGTTACATCATAGAAAATGGAAAAGTGTTAATTTTCCATAGGAGTAAAGCAAATGGAGAATGGGGAGGCTAACCTCCTTCCTTTACCTTTTTTTTCTTGCCATAACTAATGCATGTGCAGTGCAATTTTCCTCGGCATGTACTTACATACCACATAAATGCATATAGCTGCATCTCCATAGCTAACAGTGTCAGGAACTCAGGACTTTGTTGTTTTTTAAACTTGTTGGCGTCGCTTACGTTTCATCGTTGTGGGTATATGGTGCGGGGGAGTCTTTCGGTTCATCTTCAGCTTGGGTGGATCTCCGTCGCTGCCACTGCTACCGTCGCAGTCGCACGCTGCAGTTAGAGTATGAGGAAATTGAATTTTCGTGGTGATGATGGTGACAAAGCAGAAAATGAGATAAGGAAAGCTCTCTTGTGATGCGAACGAACACTTTGTTGACAAAGAATTTTCCATTCTATATGCTCTTTTCCGTTGAGACCACTCTTTGGTGCTTCATGTGGGGGTTAGTTAGTATATAACATTCTTTTGGGGCGGTGTGATGATTAATTAGGGCATTATGATGTCTTTTTGAGTGAGAATGAATTCTTTTATCTATAATGATCCTTGAGGTGGATAAAACCAAGATGTATATGGTGCCTGGGTTGAAAGAGAATCTTGATTGTTTTCCATCTACCATCTGTCATTGATATCAAGACAAACAATAAAGATGAAAATCAAATCGGCATTGGGCTTTTTAATTTTATTGAAAGAGGCGCACATCAATTTTTAACTGGTGGAGGTTGTGTTCTCAGATGATTTTCCAAAATTTAAGCGTTGAAGTACCGCATATTGTAATTCTTCTAGAGACAATTTGATAATGCCTCGCTTATAGAATCTAAGTCTTCTTTTTACTTTGAACTAATTGTTCGGCTGCTGAAATTCTTGGTCCCTATTATATTTCCTGGGCTTGTCAATATTTGAATCAGTTCCAAGGCTTGTTGTTGTTTCTAAAACTTTTTCAATGCTTCTTGGAATAAACCTACGATTTCAGTTTCAAGGATTAACAAGAACCAATTATATGAGCTTGGCGGCCAGAGCTGTTTACTTTTGTGTGCACATTCCTTGTATGGAAATGGAACGTATAGCACCATCCTAATATTGAAACCAGAAGTCATCCAAGTCCACACTGTTGAATTTAAGTCAAAGGAAATTGGTTATCATTAGCCTATAGAGCTCGCCCCTTGATATCTTGATGTCCTGGCAAACGTAATTTTCGAAGATGAACGTAACAAATGACGACACCATGCCCTAACCAAAATTCGCATCAATTATCGTCGTGAAATTGTTATGTGTTGACGTCGCATCGTCGCGTCGCAATTAATTTGATCCATTTTTTAAAAATTTCACCTCATCGCTAAGTCATTCGGAAAAAAATGGCATTCACGATAATAAAATTTCAGCATTTGGGCATGCTTTTCAATAGTGTAACTTGCCATGGAGGTTTGGCATCAGTGTGTGATTCTTTTTTTTTTTCAAAGGCTAAGATAATCTCGCCGGATGCCTGGATTTTCCCGACGAAAGCACACTAGAAATCGGTTAAAGAGGAAGAACTCTCTCTCATTATCAATTTCAAAAATATAATCTTTATTTTATCAAAAACGGACGGCTCAAAAATTTCCTCTACGTCTCTCAAGGGTTTTTTTTTTTTTTTAAATTTAACTACATGCCTGTAAGACGTAATGTCTTTAAATGCAACCTGAATTGCACAACACTAGTTTGGCATAGTGGATTTGAGAACCAGGCATTGACTGTCTCATTTTAACCCATGGGCGGCATCCAATTAAAATTGGAGGTATAGAAAATAATGCGCATAGCTTGGGGATCGAACCCATACGTCCTAGTTAGCAATCAAGCACTTTATCCACTGCGCCATTGCATAATTGCATCAACAGTTGAAATACTCAAATTATTTCTTAAAACATCCTTTATTATATTTAAACTTGAGAAAAACCTCTCTGCAGTTGCACTGCTATGGGGCAAGCTACACAAAGTAATCTTGTAACGGGATACATTTTCAAGAGCTGGCTTTTCAAGAAAATTTCTTGCGCTCACCCAAAATTTAATAATGTCGTCATTAAAATATTCTTTAAACGATTCTTATGAACTTATAATGGAACGAAATTCATCATTTAACATTGTTTCATTTTAATATGAAATGGAAAATTTTTCAAAATGGGTATTATATTCTGAATGTTTCCTTTTGAAGTTTCGATAGGGTCAAGAGTTAAATGACTTGTTTTTTCATTATCAATTAAATGAAATCTGTCTTAAATTTGTTCACATAAAGCTACATAAAATTGGCATGACATCGTTGTAACTTTTTCTAAAACATTATTTTTTAATGTCGTTTCTAAATCAAAATTCTTTGAATTTAAATGCAAAATACATGGACGTATACGCAAGGTGATTAGCTTTGTTTTTGAAATCTAAATTGATTGATATAAGATCAAGTTTGCAAATAATTTTCATAACGTCTAACAAAAACTGTTTTGTAGATTTGAATAAAAAATGTACTTTGGTGCGCTTTGAAAAATTGAAATTGAAAATGAAATTGAAGAATATACATTTATTTTATACAGAGAAAACCAATATGGTCTGTCACACTGTGGATGACATACTGGAAATGAATTGTGGAATTGACGATGTTGTGTTCTAGGCTTACAAAAAGTATAGGTTAAGATTTAAAAGTACAAACGCACTATTCATTTTTAAGATTAAAAAAATCTGATGTACAAAAAGTGTAGTGTTTGGAGGAGCGTGCGTAGTGCGTACTTGTGACTAGAAAGTGTAGTAAAGACACAACAATTGTAGTAGGGGGTCAACGCTGATCAGGAATCTAGGAATCATATGCTAGAGCATGGGAACCAGGAGCAGGGAGTTGCACATGTCTCACTAATAAAAGAATAAATCTAGACGCAGGAAGTTGTCTAGCAAAACGCAGGAAAGGGAAAAAGGTAATCTGCTTCTTATTGCCAAAAATTTCAACTGTCGATTTGCTTTACATAATGAAAATTACAAAAGAATTTCAGATTTAATAAGGTTCGATTTTCTATAGGAATTTTACTTTTACTTTCGGTTAAAAGTAAATGTGAATTATAAGAAATTAAAGATTAATTTATGAAATAAAATTATTCTAATGATATCTGATGATGGTGGTAAACCACCGGCAACATTTCTTGTTGGTTAGTAAGCTCGACGGATGAGGTAATCTATATATTGTTAAGGTATACACTCCGGTCGGTCCATTAGGTACGATTTTGGATGTTGGTGGTTTAATTGCGTTTTGAAGTGTGTCGCTTTCCTGCAGTTGATTAAATAATATAAAATGTGGCAACTCAACGTATTTTTTCACAAAATTGCCCGCCTTGCGTCATTCGTGGGATCCGCACCCGTTGTATGGATTCACACTGTGAACGTTGGCCATGTTTTTAAGGAATGAAGATAGATTTTGTTGTGCAGTCAGAGAACCAACGCGTGTTGCCCGTCTTATTGCAACAGACTGTCAAAGTCTTATATAAAAATCATCAATCTTTACTTACTTAATTTAAATAATTATTATAAAAATCACAATATAATTTTTTCAAAATCTGCTCGCTTTCAATTTGACGGAACAACTATGCACAATGAGCTCTTAGAAATGTAACTTCTATCTATATCCGAGGACATGAAGTGTTTCCTTAGCCCAAACTATCATTTAAAATTGCTAATTAAATCAGTCGAACTTTCTCATTTCATCTGGCTAGGCCATTGAAATCCAATTAAGAAATCATCTCTCTTACTTTTTTGTTCTTCTCTGCTGCAACTTCGAATACCGTCGTCCTCGGTCTTCTGTATGCAGGCTCTACTCCTCGCTCTAAGGCAGAGCAGTGATGATAATTCAATTTAAGAAACTTTCCCATCATCATTCCTCTTCGGCAACCCAGCTAGGCAAAAATTGCAATTTTATTCGCTTTTTGACAAAAGTGACAACTATACACTTTGAAAAAGAACTCGCAATTACCCTAAAAACGTTCCCAAAATTTATCCTGGTGCCATCAGGCAAGACAAGGCAAAATCAAAGAGAATGTGGCATTTATTTTTAGAACACAATGACGCCAAAGACGTCACGAAAGAGTCGTCTAAGAGGCAGAGTCGAAAAGACGACCAAAAATCTATTTTCTTGCCACAAAAAGGAATTCGATTTTTAAAAGTGAATTGATAGTAAAAAAAAAGGATTCTAAAACTAGGACATGCACTTAAGGCCACACACAAATTTGTTAACTCAACGTAGTTTCTCTGTCATATTTCTATTAGTCCTAAAATTACGAGCACGTCTAGAACTCCCGCCCAAAAGGCACCCAGTTCCCAGGGTGTTGGCGACTAGAACGGCCGGCGCGGCGCAACGAGCGGCTTAATTTAGTTTTGGTTTTGGCTTGGATCGGCGCGGCGCGGCGGCGGCACGGTTACGGTTAGGCGACAGAATTGTGCTCCTTCTTTTTTCGTTTTTTTTTTGTTTTTCTGTTTGCCTTTATTTTTCCATAATAAGATGCTAGGCAAAGATTGAGACAAATTTGTTGGCAAGCAACCAGATATTGATTCTGCACACATACACACACACATCATATCTTGCAAAAAAAGGGTGCTAAAACGTGTCTCATATTTTTGCCCTTCCCTCTCGAATACACTTCATTCATATAAAAATAATAATAATACAAAAAAAAAACAATATATTTTTCTAGGACAGTTTGCTCCTCATCACCAGAGAGCGTGTATCCTTTTTTTTATTCTGCAATCTGCGCAACCAACCACCCACTAACCAGCCAAAGCAAAAGCAGCATCCTGATGTGATGTGCCTGATGTTGTGTTGCTATATATCCTCGAGCTTATCCTACCGTTACGGAACTGCAAGATTGCCGTCAAAAAGGCGCACAAGGTAGAATTGTCATTGTGTTTATTTATACTTGTTTTCTTTTAGTCCTATATGGATGTGGATCCTGATATCTAAGGCTTTGAATTTAACACATTGTGGGGGCGGCTATAGGCCGATCTGAGTTGCTGCCAGAACGAGGACAGACGGACGTTGTGTTATCTTAATGTTTGGGCTTACAGAAAATATTTTTCAAACTTACTTTTTTGTCAAACGTTGGGCTACACAAGAACACTATTGCTGCTGCCATCAGCAGTTCTGTCAAAGGGATGAAAATCTATGTAATAATTTTTTTTTTTAATAAAACATTTGCTAGGGTTGTGTGGCTAGAATGTGTATTTATATATTTTACGCGGGTGATGTGTTTTTTGTTTGCTATTCCAGCTACTTTGATTCGGCCAGAACCCTCTTTAAGAAACGAGGATTTCATTCCTGGCAGACTCTTGTCTGCAATATAGTCAGAGATCCGAGAAAAGTATACAAGTAAAACCAAATTTTATTCTATAACACAAACAACAATAAAAAAAAGTTTTCTTTTACTTTTTTTGTTATTGCAATACCTCTCCTTATTATTTTTTTTTTTTTTTTTTGAAACTCGATGGTAACGGATCGTTGGTGGAGCCCTTTGAGATGCGAAATTGTAATAATTATATGCTGGCGATACTTTTTCTTGGGGGGCGGGGTCTGTGGAATATTGCTACCCGATACAAGGATTCCTACCCACACATTATCTTGGGGGTTAACAGGGAAACTATGTAGTATTCTGTTATTGCCTTTTGGGGCTTGTTCAACTTGAGATTTCCAATATGCATCGCACAGAATGGGGAATACAAAATATTGCCTTGTTTACACAGATTTCAAAAGGAATCAATGATTTTTCACATTTGGAGCCTTTCAACTTTCACAAATGTTTCTATTCGAATAAAACCGTTGTAGAATTGTATAACATTGTGACAGGACGTCTTTTCGTGGTAATCTATGCTTATCAAAATTTATTGGTCTGGTATCTAGGACGAGTTCTGTGATGGCTTCTGAACTTCTTACATAATTCATTTTGATGGCAGAGGGAGGCTCTTTCATCTTTTCTTAAAGTTCTTTTGCGTTGATATTTAACAGACAAATACATTTTTGAGGCAATTAATTATTAAGGATTTTTTCGGGTTGTCATTTGGAATAAAGTTGTTTCCTTGGTGAAAGCAGTATCTATGACTGTTTTTGGGGTTGCGGCAATTGAAGTAGGCGGAAGTTTAGGAATTTAGATATTTGATGATTTTTATCATTGACATACACTCACTTTGTTTATATAAATTACAGTTACTTACCTATGAGAATATTAAAAGATATTGGAACTCGTAGTTTCCGGACAAAGAACTAGGTTTCAAATTTCGGTTAACGATTTACTCAAAGTCTTTTATTCCACCCTAAATTATGCTGACATTTTGAAATAAAACTGAAACTGATATTTTATAACTAACGAGACGGAATAAACGTTTAACTTTTCAAATATCTACTAGAACACTAATATTTCTATGAAACAAATTAATCTGCATTTGGTGAGCTGTCAAAACATCATGCATATAATTTTGTCTATGCATATGCATACACAGATGAAAATCACGCTTGCGGAATTTGAGCGTTCAGATTTATTTACGAAATTTTCTGGCAAAGTCTCTTCTGACGTTTGCGTCTTTTTTTTTTACAAAATAATGTATGCCGCGCTTAGAGTGTAATAAACATTAGCATTGTTTACTAAAAACTTCCAATTTGCATCAATTCGTACGAATTCCTGTTCCAGACTTAAAAAATTGATAATTTTGGGCAGAAGAGATTAAAATATTTCCTCTTCCTGAAAATTTCCGTCGAATAAATTTTTGAAGGCAGCAAATTAACAAATGTCAGATTGACGTTTGTCATGAAAGAAAAAAGAAATTATGTATGTCTCGTTGCCAAAAAAATGTGAATTACAACCAACAAAAAATTAAATTCTTAGCACATGTTTTTGGCGACCAAAAATGGAACAGTTACAGTATTTTTATTTTTTTTTTGAAAATTTTCTAAAGTTCACTACTGCTATATATGTTACAACATTTTTGAACAACTAAAAAAAAAATGTTAATATTCGATTTGAATGGCACTCCCATTTGAGGTTATGTTTCACAATGAATACATGTTCCTCTCATTAAACTGGGGTAAGATTCAGTTTTTTCCAAATTACTCCAAAACCATAGGTTTTAAAAAAAAAAAAAAAATATTGCTCCGCATTGTAGATCATGTCATTCTACACAAAAAACTTCAGATCCTTTTTACGTAGAATTGATAGACTTGCAACAAAATGGTAGAAAACATTGGGGCGTAGTATCTTTATTCCAAAAAATTAAATAAATTAATGTTTGTGAGTGGGGGAATTTTTTGTTTTTAGTTATGTTTGCAAAAACATGTTCTATTAAAAAAAAACAAGCTTTTATAGTGGCACTGGAGTTGAAATACTGCCATCTTAAAAATCCGTATTTATTGTATTTGGTTCAATAACTCCCAAAACCTTTATTTCTCCTCAAAATTGTCTATCAACAACTTGTAGACAGTATAATTATCTACAAAATGTCTTATTAACGACTTCTGTAAGTCAATTCGTTTCTGAGTTATAGCGTACTAAAATTCAAAATGGGTAAATATATAATTTAATTCATTCGTTAAATCAACCAGATTTAATATAGATGCAAAATTGAGCAATATACCCCCTACATTTATGTCATCCAAAAGAATCTTTTAAGAGTATACTCCCAGGTACAAAAGTGGCTTGATAATGAGTTTAACCCTTAAGACTAGGAATGGAAGATGGAACAAAATTTACTTGAACCTGTTAAAAACCTCATGCCACCAGCTCCGGAACAACTTGTCAACAATATATTTTGGAATTGCTATAAAGGATGTAACAAAAGTTGCAGTTGAAGAAAAATTGGTCTACACTGCTCTTTAGTAATGCGAGGCTGAAGAATACGACTCCAATGAAGATAGTGGAGTCGAAATAAAAATGCGCATGGAAAATGATTTCACTTAGCTTAATTTAATTATTTTTTTATTAGTTTCTAATTTTTATGAGTGGAAAGTGAATTTAGTTTTGTTTGTAATAATTTTTCATTTTCAATACTGGATTAGGCCTCCTGGGGATATCACAAGATAAAACAAATCGGGCCCAATATATTTTACCTCTGCGGTGTGGTGTGTAAAAATTATAATAATACAAAAAAACAGATATTAGATAATAAGTTTACTTACTCACGCAGAGTGTAATTTGGCGTTGGATAAACGGTACACCATTTGTCCGATATTCATGACACAGAGGTCATTTTAAGGTTATTAGGAGCACTACAAAAGCAATAACAAGCGTTATCCAAAAACGCAAAGAATAAAGTAAAAATAAAGATATCTCAAAAACAGTCCGTTCAAATCCCATTTTGGATCTCTATAACTTAAGAACGAATTGACACACAGACGTCGTTAATATGACATTTTGTAGATAATTATACTGTCTATAAGTTGTTCATAGGAAATTTTGAGAAAAATAAAGGTTTTGGGAATTATTGAACAAAATAAAATAAATTAGGATTTTTAACGTGGCGGCATTTTCCTTCCGGCGCCACGCTTAAAATTTGTGTGTTTTTTTTAAAGAACATGTTTTTCCAAACATACATAAAAACACAAAATTTCTCCATCCAAAAACATATATTTATTAAATTTTTTCGCAAAAAATGTATTAAGCCCCAATGTTTTCGACCATTTTTCTCCAAATGTAGAATGACATGATTTACAATGTGCACCAACAACTTTTTTCAAAGAACCTATGGGTTTCGAGTAATTAAAAAAAAAATTTCCGCTTTCCACATTCTAAAATTTTTTCCTCCACTCCCAATTTAAGGTACTTTTTAGAAAATGATTAGGACGTAAAATAGAGCTCTTCACCAAATTTCAGCTTTGTCGAAATTTTTTGAAGTGAATATCTTATTTTGCTGGACTATTTAGGTTGTATGAAGTGCTGGCAAGTTTTTTATAAGAAAGTCGATTTTTATTATGGGTTTTAATGTTATTTACGTGAGAAACAACTCTTTCAGCTGATGCACTACTTGATCTGATCATGAACTTGGATATATTTGAAAACATTTGCTCGTCGATTCCTAGAAGCGTTTGAGTGCCACAGTGCCATTTAACATAAAAAGTTCCAAATGTGCACGATCGTCCCACTTGGACAACGTTGCCTACGAAGTCGAAGTGTATACATATTTGTGCTTGTCTTATGCACAACATTTGACTCCAATTTAGTGATTGTTCCTTTGATCAACAACAAACATTGTTTCCTATATTTGTATTCGTATTGCAATTCAGACTACATTTAAAAGACCCTTGGTATAACAAAAAAAAAAAGGTTATTTTCCAGTGCTGTGATCTAATGTGGTAAATGCAAAATTGCATAATTGAATAAGAAAATCTATGGCACCGTCAGATCTAGCTAACCAGTAAAAATCACCAAGGCTACATATACACATCTCGGAAACTGTTGTATCAAAATCTCCATCATTTCCCGCACTGTGAGGGGGATTTCTCCATCTTGCTGAGACTAATTGAGAGGCAATTCATAAGAACCGGCTCATAGGATCTCGGAAAGCCTATGTGACAAATAACACTATCCCCGACTTGTGAAACAAAAAGTTGAATGACACGTATGCTCAAATACTTTTTTAGCTAGTCTTGAAATTGACCAGTAGTTGTTTTATTTCTTTTGGAAATATATTTACTGACCATCCCATAAATAATTAACAGATATGGCCTTGATAACTTCCCTGAGGTCCACCCGTGTTATCACTGAATTAATTTCTGATGGAAGTATAATCTTATAATCTAATGTATTCAGATTTTTAGTTACATAATGTAAAGGGTGTTTTTTTAAGAGCAACTTTAAATAATAATACAAGGCAGAAATTTTATCGGAATGAATTTTTTATTATAACAATCTGGTAGATAATTTCATGGTATTTATTTTTTAAATATGATCTTCGACATATGTCCGCAGCGGCTACTAGTTACATAGTGCATTAGATCAGTCCAATCTTTGACTACTTTTTTCAACAAATCTGGGCGTATAGCGTCAATGGTGGCTTGAGTATTGGCATATAATGCTTCAAGAATTACTGGCTTGTCGGCATAAGCCAATGACTTAACTTATCCACATAAAAAGTAGTCGAAAGGCGTTAAGTTGCAGGAACAAGAAGCCAGTTAACAGACCCAATTGATTTAGCAATTAATTTATAATTAAGCGCGATTTATGGCAAGTTGCGCCATTTTGTTGGAATCAGATGTCGTGACTGTTTAGATGATTACTTTTTTTGGAAACAAAAATCAGTCAGCATGGCTCGATAGACCTTGCCATGTTTACCGTAACGGCAGTATCTTTCTCAGTTCGAAATAAATAAAAACCAATGATACCGCCAGCGCGTAAACCGTACAAAAGAGTCAACTTTAATAGATGTAATCGTGATTCTTTAATGGCTCGAGGATTGTCTTCGCTAAATACTGCAATTTTGCTTATTGACGAAGCCATTTAACCAGAAATGAGTTTTATCACTAAACCAATTCTTCGTTAAAAATGCTCTATGAACTTCCCGAACAGATTTATTTTTGCAAAGTAAATTTTCACAATTTGGAAGCATTGTTCCGGCTCTAAACGATTCATGATAAATCGCCAAGCCTTACTGAAAAGAAATGTCAACAGAGTTTGACATTCTCAACTGTCAAACCATAGACGAAATCAATCGAAACTTCCATTGCAGCATAAAAAACACACTTCAATATTATATAAATAATACTATCAGCTCTGTCATCAATATTACCAAGCATCAATGTTCTTACTATGTATGTATGTCTATTTCATCAATAGCAAACAGAAAAGGATGCTTAAGCAACGCAATAACTTTATTATAACGGGTGATTTTTTTGCTACTTGGTTTTTGACGTTTATATTTTTGACAGATCACACATGACAAATTCCACGAACATTTGACATTTCGATTCAGTATTGTTTGCCATTTCATCATAAATAGACTTACGCCTCAACAACGTTTGCAAATTATTGAAATTTATTATCAAAATTTATTCTCTGTTAAAAATGTGTTTCGCAAGCTACGTCCGTTTTATGGTCGTCATAATCGACCCACCGTACTTCTTCAAGGACGATGAAGGCCGCAGGGTTACGGTCAATGGAGAAAGGTACCGTTCGATGATAACAGATTTTTTTTTGCCGAAAATGCAAGAATTGAACTCGGTCGACATGTGGTTCCAACAGGACGGTGCCACATGCCACACTGCACGCGAAACCATGCATCAATTGAGAGGCGAATTTGGTGAGCAGTTGATCTCACGTTTTGGCGCAGTCAATTGGCCACCAAGACCATGTGATTTGACCCCGTTAGACTATTTTTTTGTGGGGCTATGTTAAGTCTATTGTCTATGGGGACTAGCCAAACACGATTGCTGCCTTGGAAGCCAACATTAAACGCGTCATTGGTGAGATTCCGGCCGAAATGTGTGAAAAAGTTTGCCAAAATTGGACCTTCAGAATGGACCACCTGAAGCGTAGCCGCGGGCAACATTTAAGTGAAATTATTTTTAAAAAGTAAATGGCAGAAATTGATTTATCGATCCAAATAAGAATTTCATTCACTTCTTACAAGTTTCTGTGTTTTTTTGAATTTTCAAAAACCAAGCTCTTAAAAAATCACCGTTTATAAAAATAAAAGCAACGCAAGGGCCCTTAAAATATTTTATACCAGTCATAAATTAATCAACTTACATAGGAACATAAATAAATTCAAAGTTAACATCAAAATAATAAACTCTTTCATTTTCCAATCGTCTTCTTCTTCTGAAATGTTTGTAAATATACAATTTTCCCAAATGAAGGAAAATACTCAATAGCTTTTGAATTTATGTTGGCAGTTATTGCAAATAATTTCCCATTCAATAATATCTGCAAGCTAAAGTAACAAAAATTCAAAATCATTAATAAAATTCAAATTTTATTTGAATTTCAAAAAAAAAAAAAATAAACAAAAAAAAATATTTAAAATCTTACCGATTCCGTGGCAAAATGTAATATTTTATTCAAATCCAATTGCTGATTGATACGGCTTTTGTGTGTGAGAGTGTATGTAATAGCGGAGCGGTAATTCTAGTAGCAGTAGTATTAGTTTATAATAGTTTATTCAAGAGGAACGTATTTAAAGTGTAAGCAATTATTATAACTAATATACATAGAATAGGTGTGTTTTTACATTTTTATTTTTTTCCACTTTATAACTAAATAATAATAATTAGGTTTTAATATTTATATTTTTAATTTTAGATTTAATTCTAGTACAAAAGCCTAACAAAAATTATTTTTTTTTATTTGTATCTAATAATTTATCACTACACTTTATTTTCTTCATGTTGCACTTTTTTTGTCGAATTTCTTCGAAGGGATTATATATTTATTTTTATAGTAAACATTTATAGTAATCACTCTCCTTTCAATCACTTCAATTCATTTATTTTATTATTCCTTTGGTTCACTTTATTTCCGTTGTTGATTGTAAATTTAAATTTTATGAATATTCATACTAGTTTGTATCTTTTCATAATTAATTTCTTATCAATCAATGATTTCCCACTAAAAAGCAAACAAATAATATAAAATGAAAAATTCTGTTTTATAAAAAAAAAAACAAATCCTGACAATATTCACAGAATGAACTACTCAAAACAAACTATCAAATTATTAACCCTCGAGAGGGGTCGTAGGGTAAATTTAAGGATACAAATGTAATTGACCAATTGATTATAATTAGTAATTAGAAGGCACAGTTTTGCATAGTTTGTGGTAAAACGCAAATTACAAAGCTCCAAAACTCATTATAATTTTCATTCATTTTGACATCCTCGAAATCGAGTATTTGCAGAAAATCGTTAGAGAAGGGGGTGTGGTGTGGATTTTTTAAAGAATAACCAATTCCGGAAATGATATAGGATCTTTCATGTTTCACTTATTCCCATATCCTGGTCCTTGGTGTTTTTGTATTTTCAAATGTGCTCCTACTCGTTTTGTGTTGTGCGTTTTTTTTTTGAATTTCCTCTCTTTTTGTACTTCATTTTGGGCTTGTTAGTGACATACCTATACCTATAAAATAGGTCTGTGTATTTGTGTGATAGAGTCGTCGTCGGAACTCCGAATAAAAGGCGTTGGAAATGAAATGAAGGAAATATCGAAAAGTGTGTATAAGGACTTTTTTGGTAGGATTGTATTCCATTGTATCCACATACATACATATATTATATGGTATTGTGTAAGGGGCAATCGTTAGCGTTGTTGTTTTTGTGTGTATCCTTTCGGTTCGTTTTTCTTCTATCAACGAGTTCAATTTTCATCAGATAATTATACTTGAAATAGATAACACAGTAAAAAAAAGGTAAGGTACCTATCTAACTACCATACGATTTTCAAAGAAAAACTTCAAATAAAAAGTGACAATAAAATCGAAGGAGGGTCTTTTGCCCCCTCGACGATGTCTGAACTTTTGTAAACTCGATTCATCACCAAATTAAGGGTTTGGCAAGGTGATACCCATATATGTATGTAGAATACCGTGGATACACAAAGGAATAGATTTCAGGTAATCCATCATATCGTAGGCCTAAAGAATAAGGCCAGAACGAAGGATAAAAAATAAATTATGGATTTCAATGCCGAGCAAAGTTGAGTATTTCGTTGTTGTTGCTCCTCCTGCCAAACTTTGGATGGGTACACACACAATTTTTTTTTTTTTTTTTTCATTTCAAAATTTTTGTTTCATTCTCAAAATATTATGCTGGGATAGGTATCAACCATAGTAAAAGAAGGACGATATGTATGTACGAATATGTAGGGTACAGAAGTTATGATTTAACCTATTCCCAGAAGGGAATGAAGCAGAAGAAAATAATATCCTTGGTAATTCATTTTATTGGTTGTCTATAAAGTTTGACTGAAAAATCGATGACCATTTATACCTTCATATAATATAATCTACTGTGCAACGAGTAAATTCTGATTTTTGTAGGACACCCCCTTCCTTCATATGACAAGAAAGAAAAACAAGTAACAATTTCCATATTTTCAACACAACATTTTTGCATTTTTGCTTGCTTTTTTCATTTGATTTTGTTTTCCCCGAGGGAACATTTTGGTACACTTCACTGAATACGACAACAAAACTGAATACAGAAAAAAATTAATTTTTCCTCAACAAAAAAAAAATCAATTCAAATTGCAGTAAAATATTGAATTATCCATTTAAACTTAAAGTCGAACATAAAGAAATTATTATTTTCAATTTTTCAAAAGCAAAACTGAATTTTTACTTATTGGAATTTTTCTCACAGAACCGTTTTATGTATTATTTTTTTTTTGTTTGTGTTATATTACCGTAATCGAGATACGCTTTGGACGGTGGCCGATACTCCACTGAAAACTTTTCCTTTCAACAATTTTCTAGCTTTCCAATTTGAATAGTGCCGTTGTTCGTGCTCTCGATGTTCTTTATGTGTTTTTTTTTATACCTACTTGCTCTCATTGGAAAATGGGAAATGTGTAGAAATGGGCAGGCGCGGAAAATGTTTGTTGTGATAAAATGTGGGACATTCGACACAACGTGGTTTTATCAGTGGGAAATTTATGCTAAACAAGTATCAATTTAGGAGGCAGTGGCGTAGGTTTTTTTTTGGTTTAAATTTATTTTTTCTAGTATACACTATGAGATGACAAAATTATTAGTTCGTTCACGGCGTCGTTAGTAGGTACATAATTGGGATAAATTTGAAAAAAATATAAGGAATAGTGCAATATATTTTTAAAAGTTTTAAAAATATATTTAAAGAAACTCGTGCAACCTTTTTCAAAATACTGGAATTTTCAAAAACAAACATTTTTTTATTCAAAATAAATTTAATAATAAATTAAATTAAAATTCAAAATATTTTAAAATAATTAATAAAAAACTATTGTTGGCAATAATTGATTATTTATACTGTCGATGCTGAATATGTAAATAACTATTACCTTAAATAAATAAATCTATTTAGATACAAATCTAAAACTTAAATAAATTGAATTATGCCGAAGCTTACTTACTTATTTTGGACTACAGCTACTATTATTATTATATTCGAAGTAGCATACCATTTTTTTAAGACAATTATTATCGTTTTTATGTTTACTGGCGACATTAAAGAAAAAGTTTTTCATTTGGAAAAAAATACGAACTCGAGGTTTTAAGCAAGCTTGATTCGGATTATAAGTAATACCTACTGCATACCAACATTGTGAAACATATTTTTTTACTTGCGATTATAGGTGCATACTATGTATAAGTACGTACCTGCCATATAACCGTTACTTTAAAGCTTATATTTCTCGAAAACGGATCTAACGATTTCGATTTTAAAAATCAGTTCAGCTTTTTAGGTACAACCGATCATGTGATTGAAAAAAAATGTAAATGTCTAAAACGGTACTTTCCATTGGACCGGTTTTTTGCTTCGACTGTCTCATAAATGGCTTAACCGATTCTTTCGAAATTTCACTCATATATAGGTGTAGGTAGCCCAATTTAAACTGCATTCTAATATTTTTAATTTTTTTTTTTAATTTTTAAAATCATGTTTTTAAATTTATATTTTGAAAACTGCTCATTAATTTTTTTTGCAAAAATTACAGTTATATATGTATTTGCTGAATACCTATGAATTGGTGTTTTTGAATTTATTTTTTGAAACATTTTTCAAAATGTTAAAATTTTTTTTTCTTCAAAAAACCGCTGCACAGATTTTTATAATTTTTTTCTCATAAATTCAAATTTATCCAAAAAATAAAATAGCGTACTTGTTTTGAGCTCAAATTAGTTTAAGTATTTATTTCAGAATTTTGATTTTTTTTCTCTGATTAAGCGGAACTCAATTGTACTTCTGCTGAAAGGGAAAAGTAATTTCCAGTATGCTCTTATTGTTGTTTTCCTTGTAAAATTTTTACTTTGCTGTACTTTCTAGTCACGATAATACGACTATTGTATATATCAAAACTTGAGTGAAAAAAAAATATATTTAGTTGTTTCTACTAAGAAATTGTTAAATTGTTCTTACATTGCATTCAATTCAAATTTAATAGAAAAATCTTTCATTATTAAATCAATTTTAATTTTTAAACTTTTTTTGTCCACGAGTGAATTCGGTACTAACCGACAGTTAATTTTACAACTACAATTTATTGGTAGTAAATATTGGATTAATTCAAAGAAATTCTACCAATTCATGCGAAGCAATCGCTCCTAATATATAGTATAAATTTGTTTGGACTGGAGGGACAATTAAAAAAAAAAAAGTACTAACAATGGAGAAAAAATATTAAAAATGAACGGTAATACTTACAAATAAATGTTATTACTTTTTTTAAGGCCTATATCATATTCTATTAGATTATTTTTAAATTAAGTGAAATCTATATAGCTTTTGAAAAAAAAAACGGGTTTTAAACAAATTTTGAAAAGAGAAAGAAAAAACCAAAGTTTAAAGTGTGCTTTTTCAAAACTGCAAAATTTTATATAATTATTTTTTTCTGAAATTTGTTACTCTAAATAATTCTTATTTAAAATCTGAAAACTATTGTTCTAGTTTTTGAAAAAAAAAATTAAAATTACTGAAACTACTTTTCATGAGATTTAATTTTTTTTTGTTTACGGTCTTACTTTGAGGGAAGAGTACGATAACTACAGTGCTGCAAAGTAATAACGGATTTTTGTAGTGAAATAGCGATTATATCTCCCTCTTTTTAGGCGGGAGGTAAATTTTCTAAGAGAATGACTTAAATTACACTTACAATAATTAAAAAATTATAGTTATAGTACTCATGCACATGTTTGTAAAATTACCCCGGTTTTCTTATTTTAAAGGGTAAAGCATTTTTAAACCATAACTTTGCAATTTTTGCTCTTATTAAATGTGTCCTAATTTTAGCTCTAAAATTAGTTCTACCACTATTCTACTGATATTAAAGATATAAAAGTAAATACAAAAACGAATATATTTTATGCATATCCTTAAAATTATTTACTATAGCAACTTAATTCATCCAATGACCAATACCAGTAAATACATTTTTTCTCAAGTATAAAAGCTGTTTTTTTTTACAGTACTTTGATTTTATGCATATGACAAATAGTAAATACATAATATGGAAATTTATCAAAAATAAAAAGCGTTCACTACAATTTATGCATTAAGGCAGATTATGTTAATTTGATTAAGACACTTGAATTAATAACAAATTTATTGAACAGAAGCAGAAGAGAAAGAAAGGAACTTATTTTTTTTAACTGCATTCGTATGAATTTAATATGTCTTTATTTTAATGAATCACATTTATCTCATTTAGATGATTCAAAAAGAGACTCGTAAGCTGCTCCCCAAAAATGAATATACATAACATTTATTCAATTTAAATTCAATTGAGTGAAGGAGTAGGTAATATTATAATATTATGAATAACTTATGTGAATCATTTATGATTCAGTTCGGCATTTATGATTCAGTTCGGAAGCGCTCCTACTACATATTTCAAACTTATGAGATTGAAAGAAATATTTTTTCCATCAACACAATTGAATGATGTATTTGTTATAATGATAGTAATTTACTAACTATGTATTTATGTTCAAGATCCAACCGATAAAATTATTCCCAACAAACTTACTAGCCACCGACCGGACCGGTCCCACCTTATCATATCATCATCGCTCAGCGGCAGAATTTGACAAATAAGTGATTTGCATTTGCAGAGAAAAATGTACGATGGGTGGCCAAACGATTTGACGTATTGTGTTACGTATTGTGTTTCTTAGAATTGTTGATGAATACCATACCCATTGACTGTAGTTGGTAGCCATAACCATCAGATATTCATCAGATCAGTCGTGTTCAGTTATCTGATGTACATCAAACTTTTTAGTTGTAAAAGAGATATTTTCCTTGGATTATCCTTGGACTGAAATTAGATTCCCTTTAGTATATCGTTGTATTTATAAGAAGTTTCTTGTTATTTATCTTAAGAATATAACGGAACATTACACTATAATCGTTTAGTAAATAAATATTGCGTAATTGTACAGAGTTCAAGCCATCACCAATCATAGTCTTAATTGTTTTGTTTGGGATAATTTGTACATCGAAGAACTTACCCCAGTCTTTGAAAAAAAAACATCACAATTTCTTAAGTTAATTGCTCTGATGGAGGTTTATTTTCAGCATTATACGTACATGGCAAAATTATATATGTATGTTTATTTCAGAAACAAGCAAAGTCTTAAAAACTGTAATCGGCTGTTCGTGGTGTTTGTCAAAACTAAATTTTCGATACTGAGGAGTTCCCAAGATATTAGTTTGGGGCATGTTCTGCGCCTTGGTTTATTATTATAATAAACCAAGGCGCAGAACATGCCAAATATTATATCCATCTGTTCATCGAAGCTTATGGTACATCGAATTAGAGTTTAAGCTGGTGCTGAGATGCCCTTGAAATTTGAGAAAGTTTAAGCTTATGTGAATCCCTAATTCATTTTTTGGTGAGGTTAATCTAGAATGGACATCTGTTTAAAAACCATTCCAACAATTTTTATTAATTTTCAGTACTGATGCTATGATATCGAACTCGTATTTTTTTTTTATTCTTCGAGTTTCAACTTTATGCCATCTGTGGAATATAATGAATACCAAAAAAAATGCCCGTACTTCCAAAGGAACAAAGGTAAGATTAATACTAGAAACTACTGACTATTTTTATTGCCAATGTGAACAAATAAAACCTACTTGTTTTGTCTAAAAATAAAATGCCCAAGAATTATTTTCCAAAATATACTGGCATTTAATACCAAGGTGCTTCGTTTCAACAATCAAATTGTATTTTTATTTAAATCTTCAAAAACTAATTTTCAAAATATGACTTTACAAATCCAATCGAGAATTAAATACTTTATTCTATGGTCTTTGATGCAATTTACAGAGACATCTTGCGGTACGTGCCTGCAAGTTATGTATCTTTCTGTTAACGAAATGTTAACAAAAGAGCTGAGCTGCGAACTCGATTTAATTTGATTCTCTTTTATGAGAGAATAGTTGAAAATGTGAAAGCTTTCTTTTGCACTTTCTCAAAAAAACCACATGTGCTCGTGCTCAGACCCCCAAAGATACGTTCACTTAAAGTATCCAAACAACAGGTGCGAAAGCTTTATTTTTTTTCATTCTGCGCGATAAGTTCAAATCATGTACTCGTGCACACAATATAATGTGGGCAGAGCACCATAGTTTGGAGTCAGCTGTTGAAACTTAAGGCACTAGACTTGTTTTGAGCTCTGCTCTCTATTTCCCATCTTAATATGTGTTCACGCTTCTTGCGATAGCCAAGACTTAATTCAGATCAAAGCTAAAAGAAGTCAGGTAAAATAAGTGATAGCATGAACTGAGTTAGTTGCCGAAAATATCTTATTGCGATCGGAGGTTCGAATTTGATGGTGTCGCATTACCGATGTCTCTAAATAGTTTTGTTCCGAATTCCGTGTGAGGTGTAGAGAATTATTAATTGTGTGTGCTGTTGGTAATATTCAAACAAAAGAAATTTACCAATGTGGGCTTACGAAAGAAGTATTAATTAGTCGACACCACAAAGTGATAAAGTATGTCTGTTTCTGTGAGCTATCTCATGGATATATTGATTTAAAATAGAAATCAGAAGTTGGGCTTAATTTTATTAAAAAAAAAAATAACGAAAAGTGAAGAATTGCTTGATTCCGGTTCCTTGTTCCACTTAAGATTTTAAAATATTCAACAACTCAAACGCATTCAAGTGTATCAAAGAACACGTGCAAACATAAACATACTCATTTTGTGAGTTAGTAGCGTGGAGTGTTAGTAGATCGTAGTACTTGGTCTTCATTCATTTTATTGTGTAAGTATTTTTTTCGTTGTTTTAACTCTCATATTTATTCGCATTTTGTTTGTTTTACTATAAGACACATCATCGAGTTACTATAAGATCACGTAGTTTGCATAAATAATGAAAGTGCATTGAATGAGTAGACGGAACGACGCAGCGGCGGCGGATGGTGCGGCGCCCGTAGCACGGTAAAGAGTCGATTATTCAATAGTTAGTATTGCTTGATTTATATGAAAATTGATTTCGGAATTTGTTGACAATCGTGGACATTTTGTATTAATTTATCTTTATCGAGAATAAAAATAAAAACTTTTTCACAAATCAATAATAATTTATTGGACATCAAATAAAAAAAACATCTTTAAAACTTTACTATACATGTTTTGATGCAAAACCTTCTCAAGGCAACGATAAAAGTTTTTACGTCAAATGAAAAAAAAATTATATAATACAATTTAATATACGTTAAGCAACAAAATAATTATTATTAACATAATTAATGAAATTGCTAAATTGGTAAAAGCTTTTTCTTTATGATGATTTTATTTGATTCTTCAATTTATGTGCTTTGAATTATGAGGAGATTCAACGGTTTTCGGTACTGTTTTCAAGGCTCTGTTGGGCATTTAGAAGAGGTGTATTTAAAATGAATTAAAGCTCTTGATTGGAGTTTTCTTATACCTACAGTTTGGCCGGTATAAAATTTGTATTTATTCCAGGAGAATTTCCTGACCTTAAGCAATCGAAATATTATTATTTTGAATGTCAGTAACCATAACATTCATTTTGTTTAAATATAAATAGAAAAGTTTTGTATGCATATGCTTACCAAAGCTGATCTGGTTCAATCCCGCCAAAAGCATTGATGCATTTTATTGGTTGATCTCAAAATCCATATTCTTTGGTAAGGAAATCATCAGATTTCAACTTACAACCTCTTAGCTATTCACGTTACATCGTTCCAGAGTTTATGACTTTAATCGAATGTTCATGTATCAGAGTAATGTTCTATAAATTAATAAATATAGAAGTTATGAAAAACTATTTTTAATTGTAGTTGACTTACCATTTTGACCGGAGGCTTAATTGTCTAACAACTATCGATCAAATCATTGCATTATCAGCAGTAATTCACTGCTGAGCTCAAAGATATTTTTAAGACTGGTGTTAATTTCTCCTCACCTGTGTTTCTATATGTCGAATAGTAGTAGTATCATGTATGTAGCACTGATGTTATTGTGCTCCAAGGTTGATCCTTCCTTGCCAGAATACTGTGCTTCGATAAAGTCTATACATCTAAAAACAAACAAAAAAAAAACACATATAGCTACTGACTCTTCCGAGAATGTGATAAATACTTCTAAAATATTTGTTGACATGAAAAATCACTTCAAACCTAAGCCTTTCCGATTCGATTAAAATTATAGGTTTCCACAATTCCTGCCAATTAAAAATTAAGTCACAATACTCTGATTCTCTAAAATGAGCCTCGTGGTTGAAGATGATTTTTATTTTATGAAATAGTGCTGCTCCAAAACCCATGCAGTAATTAAATGGCATATAGGAATGGTCGTTTTTATACGGATGCAGCCCGTAAGTCTCGGTGCGAAATTTCCAAAATGTGTGTCTGACTGACGCTCACGTATATATAGTGGTGATGTTTTTGGCACATATTGGGTTCTGATGGTGCTACACTAACATCGTTGCCGCATGAGCACACCTATTCCGGCAATATTTGTACTTGTTGCTCGATGATGAATCTGCCAAAATAAATTTAAAAAAAAAATATACTCGAAAATATTTTAAGAATTAAAATCCAATTTTCACTTCTGTCTGTCTATATCTGTCTGTATCTAGATCTATAGCCTAAGCCAATTAGGCGTCTGATGCGATTCCCAATAATCTTCTCTTAAAACCTCTTTTAGCGCTAAAAATAACCTGATCTGCCATACGAAATTTATAAAAAAATCTTAATTATCACGGAAACGGATATTGTAGCTAAAGGATCTACATTTTGTTAACACTTAACGGCTCTCTGATTGCGATTAAAATTTGTAAGCAAAGGCCCTTAAATTCTAAATAATACCGCATATTAAATTATTCGACAAAATATTGTTTCGATTTTTGAAAAAATATATTCAATGTTAGTCTTAAAAATTCAATATTTTGTCTTTAAGCATAAGACAAAAAATAAACAAAGAAATTTTCTGTATAAAAAATTAAGTAAAAACAGCTTGCGCATTTTCATTATTCCTTTTTTTTTTAAGAAAATTCTCTTTTTTTGGCTAATTCCAGTATATCTATGTAATGGATTAATAAATGCTATACCCATTTACAAAATCAAACATACTTCTACAAATTTTAATTAGGGAAAAAATATTATGGTATTAAAATATACTTTTATCATTAGAAATAATAATAATTAATAACTTATGTACTCAACCTAAGACACAAGAGCAAAATACGTGCGAGCCGGTCCAGCTTTTTATTTTGTCTTAATCAATTCCATCCATAATCCCAATGAATTTTAACCCAAAAATTATAAATTTTTTAATCCTAATTTCAAAAAAACATAATTATATAACTTTATACACAAGCTATACACACAAGTACCTTATCTATTTTAATTGATTTCGCCTTCAATATTTTAGTAAATTAAATCTTAAACTTTTTTGTTTGTTTAACAATAACTAAATCTGCAAAAGATGTTAATAATTTATGATATGTGCGAAGTGCGATGCGAATCAGTCCATTGTTAAAGTTCACACACATTGTACATTCAAAATTGCTTAATTTTAAGACTCCACAATGGCACAATGCTTAATCTACAATACATACTATGAATACATGCTTGCTAAAGTGCGTTCAAAAATAAATAAAGCAAATCAACCAAGACTATTGTCAAGACGTCAAAGTTGAAGAACAAAAAATAACAATAAATCGCAAAAGCAGTATTTGAAAGTAGATTTATGGTTCGACTATTACTTTTTGATGTTTGACCTTAAGCACCGCATATGTACCCATATGTGTGCCAAATAAGTCTGCGCAGCATCATGATTATACCTACATATATTATGTATATTTATGCAGATATAATAAAACATTGCATTCACTAAATAATTAAACAGAAGTAGGTAATCTATTGAAATATATTTAAATGAACCAATCTGACTGACTTTAACAACTTCAATTGATAGATCACATTTATGTAGGATGACTAAGAAAAGATCAATCGTCGATTGCTGTCGGTTTAGCAACAGATAGGTACAGAAGACTGAAATACACTTGATAATGGAGATGGTGATCACATCAGTTTTTATTGTTCTGGCTTCGGGTGCATTTAAATATCTAATTTATCATTGCATTTGGCATGAATCTTTTTATCCAATCTCGTCTCGAATTCTGTCCAATTATCTAAGACATAAGGTTTGTAGTATTTGATACTGAAAACATTGGCATTTATGGTATTCTGAAAGAATTCGATTAATTTAATAACAGAACGCCCTGTGTAAAACCAATCTTTAAAATACGCATTACCTAATTGGTAAGACATTAATTGCAACTTCTTAAAAAAGCTTGTCACATTAAACGCAAATTTCATTTCATGATGTTATGATCTAATTTCATTTATTATGTGTTTATAATTTCCAATGTCTAATTTTAATAGATCTGGGCAGTTCAAAAGACGCTTTGAATTTTTAGTCATAACTCGGAAGCTGAGGGTCAAATTATGGATCCAAATTAAAGCTTTCAATTTAAGATAAATCATATTCAACCTGGATATTGCATGGGAAAAGTCAATTCTTCAATTGTACAGAAGAGTCTACGGCGTATCAGTGAGTGGGATGGCAATAAAGGTGTGCCAGAGTTAACGGTCATAAGGGATTAAATGATTAGAGGCAATTATATCTTAAAGGGCTAAAGAAACTCCGTTTCATTAGAAGACGTCATCTTCTTGTTCAAAAAACTGAGAAATTCCACAAAATCCGAAACAAATTTCATAACCCTGAAATAATTTTCAAATGTTAAACGTCCAAATTAAAAATTGTTATTTGGGTCAAAAAATTTCTTGAAATTTTGAATTTTGGCATGTTTACGTAAAGTTTGGGCGATTTTTCAACATTTTTTTGGTAGGTATTATTTTTATTTTTGGTGTTAGGAACATGATCTCAAGTATTCTAGAAAATGTCAAACAAAAAAACAAAGGAATGAATAAGCTCATTTTCGAAATAGGTATATATTTAGTTTCTAAAATTCTCTCTATAAATCATATATCAAAATATTTACATATATTAAAAAGTTGGTTAACAATACACTTAACATTAAAAAATTTTAAAAATACTTGCTCTTGTGTTAGATCACATCGTAAGCACAATTTTTTCGTAGAAACGACTAAATATATTTTTAAAATAGTTTTTACTTACGAGTAATTTTCAAGTATTTATTATTAAAAATTTAAAAACATTATTTCAATCATTTATGTTCAAAAATCCAAATATTTATTTAAACAAAATTTGGTGTGAAATATTATGTATAATTTGAAGGACCTCCACAAAAATTTGGTCGAAATCTGTCAACTTGTTTATGAGAAGGTCGAAAATTTAAAAAAATGGTTCTATGTCAAGTACCGTTAATAACAGAAAATGTAAAAAAAATTGGTGTTCAGAATTTTGGTAACTAAAATCGTTGAAGCCGTTTTCGAGATCATTAAGATGGTAGAACAAAAATGTATGGTATGCACCGTTATATTTAAGGCTACAAAAAAGATTTAAAAGTCTTTTTGAGTTATTCATCTAAAACACTTAAGTTCCAATTTTGTAGAAAATCGCTTCAGCCGCTTAGGTGTAGATGGTTGTACAGACAGACAGACGGGCAGAAGGAATTGCGTCTTCATCGATTTTTTTAAATGCAAAACTTGCAAGTAAAAAGAAAACAATTTATGCCTTCCTATTTTTAATAATTGTCTTCTTAACTGTTATTTCCATCCTAAGCAATGGACATCATAATTAAAACAATTAATGATTAAAAATAAGCACACTTAGATTAGGTTGGGTTTCATCTAAATATACGATTCAAAAGATTGAAAATTAAAATGTTTAAAATTCTAGACTTGATATTTCTTGATGAATGTCTTAAAAAATGGAATAAGAAGTCTTACCCAAATGTTTAAGTAAAAGCATTTGAAAAGAATTTAAAAAATTCCGCGTTAATTAAGCTTGTTGTAAAAATAGAAAATGTAAAATTTGTATTAAACTTCACTTTTCCATGTAAATTTATACTAAGTATATTTTTTTTTTAATTTCTTGAGACACTAATCCGTTCTTTTTAATTGAGTTAGAAGGTCTAATGATAAAGTATATTTAAACATATTTATATGCGATACAGTTTTTGGTTGATTTTGTTTTCGATTAACAGTAAAATAAATTAAGGTCATTAAATCGATGGTGTTTTATAAAGAAACGCTTGAAAAACTGACATAATAATGTAAATAAAAAAGACACATTTTAAAGAGGGTTTTTAAAATAACCATTGCCAAAGAAGCATTAAACATTAATGGCTCTTAAATAGCGTTAGTATTTGAGATTTTAATTGAAAAAAAAATGTTTGTTTGACAATCTTATGTAATGAAGCAACTTCATCAACCCTAACATGATGCAGGTTTTTATTGTTTTAAAATTGCATTAAAATTAATTAATATGTTCCTAGTTAGACGTTGTATATTTTTTCTTTTTTTCAAAATTAATAGGTATTAAAAACCCGATTAGTAAAACAAAATTCATTAGTATCGATTCAAAAATAAAAATTATAAATGGTATCTTGGCTTCAAAAAAAAAATATTCAATAATATAGGGTGTCCTGGTACATGTTTGGAACTATCTTAGGGTGTTGTTCTTGGTTATATTCTATGAAAAAAAAAACACACTAAAGTTCTACCTCCAATTTTTACATACTTTACCGAGGATTTAAGAAAACGTTTACTTTAGTGTTCCCTGATACTTGTTAAAAAAATTGATCTGCTAATTCTAGCGGAAGAAACTCCGTTTAGGACTTTATTTTAAGAATAAATACCCCTTTAAAACTGTGTTTAAATAAAGTTGATATCTTGTCCTAGTATTAAGATAACCTATTTCAAGTATCTTACATTTTTCTGCCGATGCTAATTTTTTGACTTTAAGGCCCATTTTCTCCAGAAAATTCGTAATAAAAATAAGCTTTTACTATTTTGAATTTGGAAAAAAAATCGAACTCGAGATTTTAATCAAAGTTGACATTACGATGATAGAGAACACCAAAAAGGTGGGTCCCTCAATTCCGTCTGTCTGCCTGTATGTCAGTACAACTCTCTACAGCCTAAACGGCTGAAGCGATTTTCTTCAAACTTGGTATTTAAGTGTCTTAGGTGATTGTCCAAAGTAAATTTTTGAATCATTCGGGTCTAAAAGATTAATTATCTCGAAAACTGGTCCAACGATTTTGAACAAAATTGGTGTGTGTACTATTTTGGGTATGGTCTTCATTTTGTCTAATTTTTTTGTTTTAATATTTTGTTATTAACGGTACCTGTCATACAACCATTTTATTAATTTTCGACTTTCTCATAAACGGCTCAACGGACTTCGATCAAAATTCTTATACAGTGGCTCCTTCAAATTCTTAAAAATACTGCATTTCAAAATTTTTGAAAAATATAATTTTTTTTTTTGAAAATTCAATATTTCGAAAGCGACGATTTTTTCTGAAATTTTGTTTTCGAATTTAAATATTCAAAATATTCATACCATTCAAAATATATTCATACCATTTTTTTTTTAATTTAAGAATTTTTATATATATAAAATTAAGTAAAAATACATTTAGCCATTTCTATTAAAAATATTTCGCATATAATGTAATCAGACATAGGAACAAGTACGTGCGATCCAGTCGTAAATTTTATTTTTATTTCATCGCCATTCATAATTCATATGTGTTAAACTTCTTATCATGAGGCAATCGCAACTATATTTGCAATTCCGTCATAAGGTCTTATAGTACCCTCAACGGCCTTAACTTATTTCCTTAATTTTTCTACGGTACATTATGGTTCCACAGATGACTTCATTTTCGTCAACACAAACCGCATTTTTTAAAGTTTCCTGCCTTTTATCTATCCATCACCCACACCTTATTCTTGTCTATTTTTTTTTCTTTTAACTCTACGCTCTATATAATATGGTATGCAAAAAAAATACCTACAAAATATTAAACGACCATGAAGATTGTTTTTATCGTGACTTATTTCATAGTCCTAATAACTGACGGAAATACCGAATAGCGAAAATTGTAACTTTTAAAACCCAAACGCCAATCATTTACATATCGCAACACTATTTTGGACAAAAAAAAAGATACATTTCAGATCCGGTATATTGCTGTCAACTCAAAACAGGACCAGTTTCAAAATTGTTTTATTGAAACAATAATCAAGATTAAAATGAATTAGTAACAAAAACTATAAAAACCCATAAGATTTATTATCTAAATGAATTATATGTATCTTTGTTCTTATTATTAGTTAAACAAAAGCACTTTTTGCATATGTCCAGCCTTCGAGGTTGACCACAGTAAAAGTAAGAATCAATATAATACTTTTTTTATAAATAAGTGTAGGTTGGCTATGAACAATGAGCCTACTTTAAACATGCCAAAGCCACCTGCATTAGCTAGATATGTATTTAAAAATTATAAAGGAAAAAAATTGTATTCAAAAAACCCAAGTCATAGATATATTCATTTTGTCTGACACGCCATATAAGATACATTTTTATTACAGATTCAGGGCCAGAATATAATGTACTTACGTTGCATTAGTATAAAAGGCAATAATTAGTAAATGGGTGTAGTACTTCGGAGCATGAGCGATATTTCCTCTAGAAAAAAATTACTCTAGATTATAAAATATTCGCCTACTATACTGAATTGATAATTGCAACAAGTAGTACAATGGTGACAATCGCAACGATCTTATAGTTGCATGATCTGTATAAATCAAAAGTTGGAAAACTGATTGGATACTAAATCAGATTTACCTCGACATGTAACAGATAAATTTTAATTGTCTGGCAAAAGTAATTAAATTGAATTATTCGACCTTGCACTTGCGATAACACCGAAAAACTGTAGTTCGTCTATATAGTACCAAAGCAATAGTCAAGCCTTCCAGCACCTTCGGACAAATCAATTTCCAACTTTGTTCTTGTGGCAAATAAAAAAAATTCCTATATGAAATCTAGGAATGCGGCTAAGAGCTATCCTGCCAGAACAGTTGGTCGTAATTAATCAAACGGAATGCAAAAGCTCAAATAAGACATTTTGTGATTAGTGCGAATCGTGAGGGCAACACATATTATCATCCATCAATAAATGAGGAAGCAGGCACTTACTTACTGTGTGGCATTTAAATTTAAATAATGTAAATCAGTGCCCGTATAAAATACCAATTACACGTGATTGCATTTTTATAAACGATCTAATCGGGAGCATAAATAATTCGAGATATAATGAAGTGATATTGCTTATGAGATCATGATTAGATTTCAGTTTTGTGTTGACAAGCTTTTCTTGCACTTCGAATAAAATTAATTTACAAACTCATTGCAATTATATATTAAATGGTAAGTACTCTACTTACAATTAAAAAACCATTAATGCGAAAAGTGGATGAATATGGTTAACATTCATTAGCTTGAGTTGAAGACAAGAGTGATCATTAATTATAATAGAGAGCAGATATAGGTAGATTCGGGTCAAGATATTGTTAAGTCGTGATAACAAACGTAAAGGGTGCGACCAAAATCATTCTTATAATTTAGTTCTGGGTGTTATTGAATTGTAATTTATTGTTTAATATTTTTATTTTTAAATATCCAGCCGTGTATGTGACATTCTAAACATAAACTATTTTATAAGATACTAGGAAACCTGTGCCTCGAAGTTTGAAGGTATTTACTGTTATTCTTTCTGTCTGTATGTACGTTAATCTACAGTCTAAGCGGATGGAGCGATTTTCTCCTAACTTGGGACTTAACTGCTTAGGTGACTGTCTCGATTCCTTTTTTATATATTGTTTGGTAGAAAAAATAACGATATCTACCAGAAATTTCGTTTGCAAAACAGGTAAATCTAGGTAATCGAAAACAGGTTTAACGATTTTGATAAAAAAAAAAACTGTGTCCAATACTGTAGGCATTGTCTACATTTTGATTCAAACATTTTTTAACATAAAATGTTGTTAACATTATAAGTACCTGCTGTAGCACCGTTTCGACTTTCTATTAAGGGATCTAAGTATTTCGAACATATCTTGTTTTTTTTCCTTCAAAGTCTAAATAATTCGACACACCAAAATTTTCGAAAAATAATATATTTTGGAAAAAAATATTTTTTTTTAGTTTAAAATATATTTCAAAAATAGGAGTACGATTTTTTGTTATAGTTTGAGGGAAAAAAGATGTAATTTGATGCCATGTCTTAGACAAATATAAATATGTACATCAAAAAAAAAATTTTCAAAAATTAAAAAAATAATTTTGTATGTATAAAATTCTTATAATATTTTTAGAAAACAAAATTGAAACACCATTTCAAAGTAATTTTTAATATACCTACGTATAAAATTTTTATTTAAAAAAAAATCAGTTTTTTGAAAAATCGATTTAAAAAAAATTGTATCCATTCTTTTAGTACGCAAAATAAAATATTATTTTACTTAAAAGTCGACTGCACTAATTTAAGAATACACACATTTTTCTATCAAAATTCTTGAAGCCGTTTTTGAGAAATATATTTTTTTCTTAACCGTTTTTTTTAAATATTTGTGTGATATGTACTGTTGTTTTTTGTTTATGGAAAATAGTATTTCCAAGGGTTCAACATAATGTCAAGGAACTACTAAATACGAAGTTTTGACAAAAATCGATTGAGCCGTTTTCGAAATATTGATTTTTCAAAAAAAAAATGTTTTTTTTTTGAAATTTAGAAAACAAGTTTTTCTTAATTTGGATTAATATATTTTTTAAAGAAAAAATCAAAAAAAAATAGAATGTACCGTTTTCAAGATAAAGAAAAACCAAAAAAATTGTTCTATACTAGAATTACCCAAAATAATCAATTTTTCCTCAAAAAAAAAAAAAAATACCAAAAAGTAATGAAATTCATCAATGCACTGATTTTTTTTTAAATAATTGCAACCGTTTTTTTCCACTCTGGTATGTACCGTTATTTTTGGTTTTAAAAAACATAAGCAAAACGTGTGGGATATTACCGAGAAAACATTATGTACTAAGTTTGAATAATATCCATTAAACCGTTTATCCTGTAGACTTGCGGACAGACAGGAATACAAATAAACAGACAGTGCCAATTGAAAATTTTGATCAAAATCTCGCAAGTAAAAATCGTCTTTAAAAATATATTTAGCGGTATTAACTAAGCTGCATTTTATTTTATATGCAGTGATAAAGGGTTTTCATTTTTGTATTGTGCTAACTCGGGCAAGTCACATATTATTTGATATGTGAAAATCATGCATTTTCTAAATTTAACTTAGAATTTGTAAAACATATATTGAATATATGAATATTATGATTTATATGAATACTATATTTTTTTATATAATTTAAAAATCTTATATAAAATTTAATATATCTTAATATAAAATTTCGTTTGAGATAACATTAAATGTAATTGAAAAATATATAAAAAAAAACTAAATTAAAATGTTCGTAGATCCGATCGCTACCAGTAATAGACGCTGAATTAATCTGAAGATTTGCAGAACATTTCATCAAAATCGAAACCTCGTGTTGCAGTTTTCCTTTTTTTTTTAATTCCATATAATTTAGTAGAGTCTGGTGTTTTTTCAAGTAGGTTGTTTTTTTCGCAAACACAATATTTAAGTGACAACTAAAGAGTGTTATATTTTCTCTTCGGCAACTAAGCTACATTTGTATAGTTATATGACTTTCCTTTAATGTGTATTTATCTCACGTATTGACGCCTAATAAAAAAAACTATTTACATCTGTTACTTTGAAATATACGAGTACATAAAAATACATGCACGTTTAATTACAAAAACAACGCGGCGTTTCTTTTGGATATACTATACCTATGACCAGACATTTTACCTAAAGCCATTATCGATGGGGACAAAACCTAGAAATTTTGATGCAACTCGCAGCTGCCTGTTGTTGATGGTAGATAATTATTTATATAACTTTTAAATTTTTAGTTCAATTTATTTTGACTATTTTGAATTATTAATATTTTTATAAAATTAAATCTATAAAAATACAAAATTTAAGATCAGTGAACTTATTTTTGAAATACTGAGTGTTCCAAATTGTATTGATGTTATGATTCAAAAGCTTGTGAGAAACGAAGATAAAACATAATATTGTACACATTAGGTTCGCATGGGACACGATATATTAAATATTGCTCCTTTTCCTATGCCAAGATTTTAAATGTGGTCTGCCCAACATTTAAATTTAAAATATAATTTTCAAATCAATTAGTGGTAACAATGGTTTCGTTATTAATTGACGTGTTTTTTTTTTTTGATGTCCGCATTTTTTTAATTTATTTCAAGTTTTATTGTACTGTTGAATTTAAAATTGTGTTTATTTTAATTCATTTTATATTTAACTTGTCACACTGACAGTTCATCAAAATGCGTAAATTGTTCGCTTTCAGAAAACATACTTTTCTTCGTTGACTACAAGTCAACTGCATTCATTGGTAAAATAAATCAATTCTGTTTGATACATATCTGTCAAAAAAACGGATTTTGACAGTAAAATCCGTCCATTGGACAAACCAATATTTATTTACTTTTGGTCTGAATCAATATAACAGATCCGTATTATTTGGTAGATCTACCCCACTTTTTAATAACACGGAAGTTCAATTGACAGCTGACACTGGTTTTTAGTAGAGAAATATATTACCATATTTATGGGCAGATTTAAATACCAACCGATTAAAATCTCATTCCATTCGCAATAATAGAATAAAATTCCTAATTAAATTCTGATTTTACCAATGGAAAATACCATAAGAAAACTAGTAAGCTTTTCACATGTCTTCAACGTCTAAATTGTAACTTTAATTCAAACATCTAGCTTCAGCTGATCTTGCAAAAAAACACCTCCAATATTTTTTGTGATATAAAATTACATTTTTCGTTGAATTGCACAAAACACACCCATCATTATGGCACAAATGCACTTGACATGAACAGTAAAATTTTCTGTAGTTTGGAGAACATTTTTTGACGGCTGGTCAATCAAAAACTAAAAGCTTGACTTACTTTGAATTCGCCTATTTTTTATGTGAAAACCTTGACGTCCCCTATATTTTTTTGCATTTAGTGAAGAAAGTCACATTTTAACATAATTTATGTTAAAAATTTTAATATGTATATTTTTCGATCTGCTAATGTGGTGGGTAGGGCAGGCGCCCCTAGTGGGCAAAATTAATTCACTTCCTATAGCCAACACAGAAAATGTTTGTGATGTTAGGGGAGTACCGAAGCAACTACCTGAAAATATAAGAGTTGCCAGAAATGTCAATATCATTTAAGTAAGTATATTTTGTTGTTTAATTTAAGTAGGTGAAAGTAAAAAGCCTAGAAACACAGAGTTAAGCAATCAAAACAAATATCTATACTTAATCATTAATTTAGCAAAACACAGTTTGACAGATCAAACATAGACATTTTTAAAGAAAGTTAAAAAAAAACAAAACAGAACAAGAAATGGCTTAGGGCATTTTAGATGTAAATTGATTATTTATAAATTTTGAAAGAAAAAATACACATACTCTTGTATCATTGAGTGATTATAATTAAATCACAAAAAAAATTATTTGATCAAGAAAAAAATCTTAATGACTCGATTACATAAGCTTCTGAAGCCCTACACCTCTATTCTTGTAATTCCTGCAAAAACCTGTTATCTATAAATCTTTAAATAATACTTACTTTAATTAAATTGAACATTTCTATTCCAATTAATCGATCATGGTAAACGATTTATAACTGACAACCGTGTAAAACTGTAATCGATTTCATTTACTGTTAAAATGTGAGATACTTCTTTGTATAAATTATTTTATTTTCTTAAATATTCCACTTGAAACAAGTTTGTTAAAAAAAACACATTAGGAAGCAGTGACAGATATAACACCCATATGTGTTGTGTAGTTAATAAAATTACACCAAAAATCCTTATAAGGTAGTGTGGTTGTAAAACCATTTTTTTACTATTAAATTGTGACACTGTCAAAAAAGAGACATTAAGTGCGCAATTAAACCATTTATCGGCACTGACTTTGCCAACCTTTATTATTGCTTAGCTATAAAATTTGTTATGTACAATTGCAGAATTCTCACCTTAACTCAACCAATGTTTAGGTAATAATAACTCTTTGCGAGCTTAAAGTCATCCTTTAGGAGGAATTAGGGTTAATTTGTTTAACACTATGTGGCCTAATAGTTTACACATGCAAATATTTGTCATAAATTGCATCGATCATTGCATAAAACTAATAGCTTACCTGTGTTTGGCTGTAATGCATTCCTTAACTCTTAAGCTTTAAGCAAATACGAATTGTGAGTAAGCCCCGAAATGTGGTAATAGTATTAACTTGGATGCAACTTGAATGCCACTGCCCTCTCTTGAGCTCGAGGTCCATACGTATTGACACTGAGGTGACAGGCAAATCGAAAGTGAAAGTTTAAAATTTAAGTTAGCTATCCGAGGTATAACTTTGGTATATGAACTTTATTGATGCCGTGACTTTGTCTGACATTTAATTAGACTGCTTTACGTTTGTTTCTTGTTTATTTGTCTTTTCTTTTGAAATAATTTTATGTATGTTCAGAGTCTTTAAGCACCAAATCGTCTTCTTCATGTTGTTTTTATGTTGATTAAACTAATGAATCAATGACATAAAAACGTGTGGACAAACATCTATCCGATGAATGTCAAATCGACAGAAAACTGTAATGGAAGCAATCGCGCAAACTATCGGGGTTGTCAAGTTGCTAAGGAAATTCTCTATTATTATATCTATATAAGGATGATATCGAGCATTCCACCCAGATGTAAAGTTGAGAAATTTATAAATCTATTTAAAGCTCTCTAAACTTAGTTTCCTATTTATGCTGAGTTTAATTCAAAACATACCTTGTGGGGATCAAATTCCAACCTTATCTAAAGGAAGACAGTTATATTCAAAGGTTGTGGAATAACGCTTTAAATTATTCTTGACGGAAAAAAACAACAATCCGTAAAATGCACAAGCAAAATTTTTCCGGCAATAAAAGAATTTCTCATCGAAAAAATAAGAGCGCCCAAAAAAGGCAACAATCCCATGCTCAATCTCTAATTATTTTGAGATCCTGACGGCAGAGAAAAATATCAGGAAAATAATGGTGACTGGGCTAAAAAATAGAACCTGAGCACCTCGAGGAAACCTTTTAACGGATGGGAGTTAGAAAATGAATTTAATGAGATTCAACGCTCATCTGAGAACTTTCAGACAATTAAAAATCTTAAAAATAATAAGGCCAAAAACGGGAAAATTCCTGAACGAAAAGAAATCTTACAGACCAATTTCTCTCTTTCCGCTGATCTTCAACGTATTTATTAATTTTTTTATATATACAAAATTTCTATATTTTTTTTTTTTCGCAAAACAAATTGGTGTGGCAAGTTATAATATTTAATAATATAAATTTAAAAACCAGTTTCAAAATAAATCATCCATCTCTTTTCGAAGTATTGAATTTTCAATTTTTTTTTTCAAAAATCCAAAAAAATATTTTTTTCGAAAGTTTTGGTATGCAGTATTATTTATTATTCAAAGGACCTGATATATAAATTTTTTTATCAAAATCGGTAGATCCGCCTATGAGAATGTCGAAAATCAAAAATGGTTGTATGGCAGATACAGTTAATAACAAAACTAAACTGCTAAAGTGGATCTATGGTACCTAAAGTAGTAAATGGATCTATGGTACCAAAAGTCTCATAAGCGGCTCAACGCATTTCTATCAAAAAAAAAATCTTATACAGGAGGTCCTTCCAATTCTGAATACATAATACTGCATATCAAAATTTTCCAAAGATAGTATTTTTTTGGATTTGAAAATATTTTTTTTAAATAGGTATTTATAATGTTCGTACCATCGAAAATTAAGTGAAAAACGACTTGAAAATATATTAAGCAGTTACTATTAAGAATCTTTTGCATAAAATGTAATCGAACATATTAGAAAAGTATTTAGAAACGTCTTAATCTTCTAATTCAGTTTAAAGGTTCCTGAGAAAATTGCAAGTTAAAAAATGATTCAATGTGATTCAAGGGGAGTACATTGAAATATATTTTTTTTGTAGAAAAATCATTGGAGCTTATATTGAGAAATAATATAAAAAGTTTCTAAAGGTGTAAGAAAACTGAATCGTTAGATTTCCTTTCTAACAGGTGGCACAAAATTAATCAACCTATCGGAAGATGTTATAATTTTTTGCACTGCTACGTACGTCAATCATATTTGACATTTGTGAACCAAACTGCTGCAGTATATCTGCAAACAGCTAAGCTGTACTCGAAATAATGATTACCATCACTTGAAATGTTTTTGTTTTATTTAGTGAAATAGTAATTAAAAAATCAAATCGGATGTTTAATTTTGCGCTGCCTTGTAGTTTACTATCAGCCCGATTCTCCCCCTTGTGACGAATCACAATTTACAAGCCTTTGTGACTATTACTTGTGAAGATTATTGTGATTCAAAACATTTATCAAATTCTCCCCCAAACGGCAAGCCGCCTCACCTCACTCTCAATGAATCCATTGCGGTCCACAGTTTAGGAAGGGAGGAATTTAAGGAGGGGAGTGTATTGGAATATTTAGGTTTGAATTTGGGGGCCTCCTTAAACCATCCTGACCTTTGAATATATTTCACGATATGCTTAAGTGGCTTATTCGATTTCCCAGTTCTTCGAAGAAATAATCTCCGAGGGCTTCTTTCCTTGTTCTGGCTAGGCTGGGACATTCACAAAGGAGGTGATATGAGCCCTCTTCCGCCTATTGGTCCATACAACCTCTACATAATTCATGTGTGCTGATGCCCATTCTGGTCATGTGAGTTCCCATTGAGTTGTGACCCGTTAGGATGCCCATTAGGAGGGACAGTTAAGGTCTGTAAAGCCCAAGTAAATAATCTGTTTTTTCTTTAGAGATTTCTGTCCAAAAATTTCTCGAAACCCGACAGCTGTCAATTCCTGACCATCTGAAGTTTGCAGTTTTAAGGAAAGTTTGTTGAATTCTTAAATTTTCTTGAGCAAGTGTCAGAAATATCCCGGAAACGATTTGGCTCGGTTCAAGTGATGATCCGTATTTGGCCAGTTCGTCTGCTATTTCATTTCCTTGTGTATCACTATGTCCTGGTACCCAGATTAGGGTAACTAAGTTCAATTCGCTTAGCAATCTTAGTTCATTGCGGCAGCGGATCACTAGCTTTGACTTTGTGTGCTCCTCTGCTCTGACCCTTTTTCCTTCTCACTCTTTTTCGCTGCTGAAGTTTTCACCTTAAATTAAAGTTTCGTTGCCGCTTACTACATGTTGGAATATAACAAAATTGTTTCACAAAATATTATATCGAATGCGAATAAAATTGTCAAAACGAACTGAGATATATCTAAATTTCGATTGTTTTTATGACTCACACAAGTTGAGACTGTGGGGGGAATCCGAAGAAGTCACAAAATAAATTTCACCTCTTGTTGTAACTTGTGAGGTATTAGTGACAGTGAAGTTGGGGAGAATCAAGCTGTCAGATTAAATAAAACCAAGCAGGTCAAACGGGAACGACAAACAAATATAATTTGCAACTAAAGCAAAATAAATTTTATCTTGAAACTAGTTTATCATCGACTAAAATCACATTACAAATAAATCACTGTCCGCTATTCCTTATGCACGCCAAAGATTGAATAGAATTGATTGCCGGTATTTTAGTTCCAAATTTGAATTTAATTATAAAACTTGGCTTAACTCAACAGACAAAAAGGTGCCGCATGCCTTCAGAAGAATAATAAACACATGCACACATTTTCAATACACTAAAGTAAACTTCATTCAAGAAAATTAAAATTAAATAAAGTCAAATCGCAATTTTTTTGTTTCTCTTCTTCTTACCAATATTTTGTACTTGATCAAAAATTATTCAAAATTCCCAACTCATATCCTTGTATAATTAAATTCAGCTTATTGGTTCATTCACTACCATGGAAAAAAAACAGAAATGGATTGTATTATCTCATAAACAAAAAAAAACTTTCTTTTTCAGACAGACACTACCGCTCAATGGCCAACATATCAATGAGATGTACTTTCCCAGCGTAGTAACAAAGAAGAGAAGACAATTCGAATTACATATTCCCGCAATATAAGTAATATTTTTTTCTTATAACATAAATTATATTATCATATTTATTGCATACAACTAATAAGTTTTGCGAATGTATTTTGGTAGGTCCGTATATTAACCAAAAAATTATGTTGAGTATTAATGTATCTTCTTTAACAAGTTTCTTGTTGGGAAAAATTTTTGTGGTGAGTTTTTTTTTTCAAAAATGTTTTTTTTTGTGTTTTAATAAATATTTTTTTCATTTGGCAGATATTAGTTTATTTATCGAGTGTATTCTCAAGTCCTCCCTCGTGTGGTTTATATGGATCACCACCTTGTCAATTTTTACCAGCTCCACCGGGACAAACACCATCATGTGCAAGGCCGGGAAGGACTTACTGCGAGCACATAGACAATTATCCTACGTAAGTAACGACATTACTATAGCATGTATCTCACCAGGTTATAGATTATGAATAATTCTTTTATGCAATTGAAGGAATAAAAAAATGATAACCCAAATAATAGAAGTTGTTCAAGAAATACACACACAAAAAATGGTAAAATGGTTCTACTAGAACTAGAAAAACAAAAACTACAATTGTTTGACCAAAAAAGATACAAAATATTTTTGGTCTCAAAAAAAATCGTAGATATCAACTAAAAAACCATATGTACCAATTTTAAGGGAAATTCATCCAGTCGTTTAAGTTGTGTAAGCGCGAGAACAAACAAACAGGTAGAATAAATTTTGAAATTCACATTTTTCGCATTCGCTTTCATAGATATAACAAGTTCGATTACAGTTTTTTTATGAATGTATAACTAGCATTTATATGTATTTGTTTTTATTAAAAATAATATTTTAAAATGTTCTAGCAATTCTTAAGAAAATAAATGCACTACACAAAATTTCTTTAATTTTTTTCTAAACAAAGCGTAAAGAAATAATTAAAAACCAAATATTTTTCGAAAATATTGGTATGCAGTATAATTTTGTATAAAAATTCGATTGAAATCCGTTGAGCAGCTCATGAGATATTCGAAAATCTAAAAAAAAAACGTTTATATGACGTACGTTGATAACACTTTAATTAAATTTCTTTATTGTACTAAAATGTATAGTTTACAAATAATGGTAGACTGAATTTTTGTATTATCAAAATCGATAGAGATGTTTTCGAGATAACTGAGACTTACTATTTTTGCTCCAGGTATCGTTATTTTTGGAGTCTAAAAATAGATTTTAAAAACGCCAGGCACGTAAAACACCTAAGTTACAAGTTTAAAGAAAATTCCTTCGGAGTGACCTGAAGACAGACAGACGGAATTGCGGGACCTATCATGTTAATGTCAAGTTTGATCAAAATCTTAAGTCTATTGCCTATTTTTTTTCCAAATGCAAAACTTGTCATGAAATTTTATATATATACGTATAAACTTAACTATATGTAAATATAAAATATATTTAGCCTTTGTACTAAGAATCTTCTGCTTACCAAGTGGGGGTGGCCGTGGCGCGATAGTTGTGTGTTCATATGTCAACATCATGGTTACAGGTTCGATCCCTGACGTAGTCTATGTCCTCTTATTTTTCCATTAAAAACCAATCCTAAAATAAATGTCATACAATGAGTTGCTGGTTTACTCATTAAATATTGTTTAGGCATTGAACTAACAACTTGTGATTGAGTAGAACTAGTACATATACCGATAAATATGACAACGAATAAAATAAAATGCACGACTGGATCGCACGAACTTGCTCTTGTAGCTAACAACTTTAATGTAGCTAACCATTGAGGTTTAGTTAGTTAGGTGTAGTTATCCTATGCAGGTTTAAAGCCCATGTAGGTAAGATTACCTTGTTTCTTAGTATAGTGAATTGTGGAATGGATGATTCAAGGAATAGTTACATAGGCACCTACCTACAAATGTATATTTAAATCGAAGTTATGGATTTTAATTATGTAAGTTAGGAGAGTAAAATGTATTTACACATATATACATATTGATGGAATGAAAATGAAGGATGTTGGTGAGTAGGTAGCTATATGCATATAAATTTATAATTTAGGTGCAATATGCGTAAATTAGATTCATGTGATTCTTCAAGTCACATATTATGTATATATGTATATACATATGTATAGGGCCTACATTATATTTAGTATCCAGGTAGAAATAAATGGATAATAGATATACTTAAATGTTTTTATTTGCTTAGTCGTTATAGTTTGAGGGAAAACAAAGATGCCATTTGAATTCATGGATAAATAAGAATATATCAAAAAAAATTCAAAAATCGTTGGAGCGGTTTTTTTAATAATGTAGTTTTTTATGTTTGAAAACATTTTTAGAAAAAAAATTAAAACGCTATTTTGAAGATATTATTAATATACATATAAAATTCAAATTCAAAAAAACTTCTGTGAGTGGTTTTTGAAAAATCGATTTTTCAAAAAAAAAAATTATTTATTTTTTAAAAGTCGAAAAATTTTTTTTTTGAAAATTTGAGTACGCAGTTTTATTAACAATTTTCGGCAGTATTTGCATAACAAAATTATTTAAATCAGTTTACCCAATATTGAGAAAGTCGAAAATATGAAAAGCTGTTGGAAAGTACCGTTAATAAGTACGAAAAAAAATATTCTTATACTTAAAATTATAAAACTGTACTAACTTAAGAACACACAAATTTTTTATAAAAATCCTTGGAGCCGTTTTCAAGAAATAATTTTTTTTCTTATCGGATTTTTAACATTTGTATGTTAGGTACCGTTGTTTTTTATTTTAGAAAAATGGTTTTATTAACTTTTCAATATAATGCCAAAATACTACCAAATACGAAGTTGTGAAAAAATCTATTGAGTCGTTTTCAAAATTTTGAGTTTTCAAAAAAAAAATTAGTATACAATAGTGTTTAAATTCTCTAGGAACTTCTGCGTAAAAAATTTCAAAAAATCAAGTCAACCGTTTCCGAGAAAATCGAAAAAGCAAATATATGGTTCTACTAGAGGTACCAAAAAATAACAATTTTTTACCAAAAAAAAATACCCTTTCCTTTCGTCAATGAACTGATTTTTTTATAAAAATCGTTGGAGCCGTTGAGAAAAATAAGATTATTGTTTTTCGCAAAAAAAAATGTATGGGAGCTACTGTTATTTGTCGACTTAAGAAAAAATGAAATAGACGTGTAGGCATATTACCAAAAAAACAATATGTACCAAGTTTGAATCAAAGCCATCGAACCGTTTAGGCTGCAGACTCGTGGAGTGACAGACAGAATGACAGACAGATAGACAGACGGAATTAGGGGACTCACAATTTTTCGCAGTGACAATTTTTAAAACAATGTTATTGTACTTCAATGATACAGTACACAGCTTGAGACTATCAAAGTCCAAAACTTCTCAATACTGCCATTTTGTTGGTTTCTCTTTATTTTGACAATTCCCTCAAACCATTCAATTTTTCTTACACGAATCACCATGCATACCTGTTGTTATGGATTATAAAATTGCAAGTAAAATTTAACAAAAAAAAACGTGTCGGCATTGTTTAAATAAAAAAAATACGCACACACTTTAATTCCTATATGCAAAGCGTCTATGTGACGCCTAATGCCTATCGCTTGACTGACTTGTTCTTCGAGTTTTAACTGATAATCTTTTTTCTCATTTTTTAAATAATTCCTTGACCTATTAAACTTGTCAAATTTTGGTATTTTACAAAATTTATGGTCTCACTAAATATTTCCCACCAAACAATAGACTCTATACATATATTGCTATTAGGTCTTAATGGAGCTTTAAATGGTCACCCACGCCTTATCGAAACAGACATCACACTGTTTCAATCAGGTTAGGCGAAAAAAAAGAAGTGTTTCTTCTTCTTCCTCTAAGCTTCCAAAGAACCTGTTTAGACATTTTTACTTTTCACTTTCTATGAAATTAATAAAGAGGTCTTTGAACTGTTTAATTCTGCTGTATGAGTCAGAGGCCTTTTGTATTAAAATGGATTGATTTTTTTTTGGAGAAAAATATGCAAACAATAATAATATTTATTATTAAAAGATTCACCTAGGATGGTTAGTCTAAATGGACTTTATATCATAAGGCAGCCGGCATAGGTATAGTGTATCACGACACGAATTAATTAATTATTGAAACCTGAAGGCCGCAATAAGCCGAGACCACTTCAATATAGCAATTCCGTGTCTTATGGTGGTGTTGTCTTTTTATTCACCATAGTGTTCAGCTGTAGAAATACCGCATGGTTCATGGGATTAGCTATAGTGTAATTGTATGAATGTATAGGTGCAAGTTTTTTTTCAAGGTCATAATATTTATTATTAACAATTTTTTTTTCTTTTTTATCGACATCCGATACACCAATAATTTTAAGCCTACATCTTTCTTGGATTAGATTGGTTTTTAGATTGTTTAGACGGATTATAGGTAGGTAGGTAGGAATTAAAGTCTAGTCTAATAAGGTTCTATAGCCTGATAGCTCAAAACATTTAAATGATTCGTCTATAAATAATAAATGGAATTGGTGTGTCAGTAATTGAAATACATAATTGCATTTTAGTATCGAAATGTTTGAAGAACTAAAATGAATAAACGATTAAAAAGGGATGATTTCATCAATTAGTTTATCGAATTTTTGACAGTGAACATATTGAACAAAATTGTATGAATCTGTTCGCTTAAGCCCACGATTTGGTTGTAATTGCTACACTGAGAAAAAATTAGGTAAAGAAATATTTTCCTCCATGGGAATAGCTTCATTTTAGTTCAATGTTTTGGGTGTAAGTTTATTTTACTTTGTTAATTTTTTAATTTAAAATTTCAACAATTTCAATGTATCTCTTCGTCTTCAGTAGCTTGTAGAATAGATCAATTACATTACAATACAATGGCCGCTTAGGTAGTTTTTTTTTTCCAGCGGAAACTCATATTTCTTTTTCAATAGTGATGTTACACGAGAAAATTTCTGAGTGTGCATACAGTATTCACCGCTTAGTTGCACTGATAATACTGTAAGATTTTTCTATTATCCGAATAATTAGATTAACATAATCCCACTAAATTCAAAGATATTTTATTCATCTAGAAAATTACAGCAACAAATTATAGGAAAACTTCGGAAAACAATTATGCCGAATGATGCCGATCGGCCTGTGCCGCCTTAATACATTACAGCTGAGCAGACGAGGTAACGCTTAATTCCCTTCCCTTTCAATTAGGGCAACTAGTTGCTGTAGACTTTTTTGACGTTGTAGACTTTTTTGACGTTTTCCTTTTATTTCTTTCGAAACCTGTTGCACTTTCACACGGAGAAACAACACGAGGCAACTCTGTTGCCCGTCTAACTTCTTAACTCTATCCACATTAGACGTTTTAATTTTTTCGTTCTGAGCAGAATAATGAACAGGGCTCCAAGCCATAGATTATGCACTGAACTTGTTCCAAACAGAGCGAGTCTAAACACTGAATCAGAATACATTTTCATTTTTAACCATAAGAAGCAATACCTCCCCTATTTTATACACTGATACACACCCAGATACATAAAATCAACAAACGATCAACTTTTTTCGCCAACTAATGTAACTAATTATTTTTTTCTTCACATTTTCCTTCTTAACACACATGGCATTTGGTGCGTTCAGCAATTTACTCACATGCTCAGTCAATTATGTTCGAGCAAGTGCAAACTACACATGTTCAGAACGAAAAAAGAAACACACACGCTCCGAGGTAAAAAGAAACACAAGCAAATTTTTTGACAACTCAGACTCTGCTCTGAACTAAAAAAGAAAAACGCCTATTATAATCGTGGTGATGAAGATCAAAACACATGTTCGCCATTAAAAGTATGAATAATAATCCAAACCAACACAATTAAAATTTAAAATAAAATTCAAACGTCAATGAAAAATCTTTACCAATCGTTGACCAGGATATTTTGTTTATTCCCTTTACTTCTTGTCCTTCTTTTCTACAAACTAAATGTTGATATCAACTCATTTGTTTCCGTTAGAAGCTATTAACTTTTTCTAAAAATGTGAGCATCATTTATGTTTCGCGAGCTTGTATTCAAAATGCAAATGGCAACAGATGCTTACTGTTTTTACAATTAAGTGGCTATCATTTGTTATGCAGAGAGGAGTGATGCCAAGTTGTAACAATAATAATTTGGGACAGTTGAATAAATCGAAAATTGTACTTGCTTTTTTTGTTTGTTAGCTGCATTGTTCTTAGGATCAATTAAGAGATAATTCAATTAGGTGGTCCGGAATAAGTCATTGCGGGCGTTCGCTCACTTATTAGATTTGTTATCTCGGATACCAAGTTATCGGAGTATATCTGTGAACGAATCAGATAGGTTAGCTAAAAGCTGTCAAAAAATCAGAACAAAACGCATACCAAATTAATTTTGCAGTCAGCTGTTCTATACATTTGTTCTCGGATAGATAGTTATTCCAAATTGTTTGGGATAACTCAAGATAGCTTTCATGAGAACAGCTGTTTCTTCATCAGATTTGCTTTTGCACGCATTACAATAACAGAAAGTTATTCCAGATTGCTGAGAGTAATTGAGTGAACGTCCCAATTATTCTTCTATTATAGGTTGTATTTTCTCAATATTAAAGATCAAAGGTAAATGAGAAATCGGTCTAAGAGATGTATTTTCGTTTGAGGATTTTCCTGTTTTTTTTCTTGTTTAACCATTATCACCTTTGCAATTTTATTGACGTAAAATGTATTAAGGTATTTATGCTTTTTAATGGCGTGAGCATATATATTAAATGGTCCCTTGGAGTTAAATTGTTTGAAAACGCTCTCTCGATGACAATCAAACTTCAACTAATAGTTCGTTTCTTAACTTCTTAATCCTGTCCCACAAAATGTTTGAAGGTTTCCTCGAGGTTTCAGCAAAAAATCAACTGTTACATTAACTCATGCACCAATATTTTTTTTTTGATTAATGCTAAATTTAATTGAGGCTTTTCTACACCTTTAGGATGGTTGCCAGTTGTTGCCCTACTTTCGTCCCGGAGTATTTCTTAAAATTCCAGAATATTGTGGAGTTCGTGGCCAGGGAAAACTCGTCTTTCTTTATTTCCCCCAAATATTGCTAAACAATCACGCACTTGACGAAAAACACATACTTAACATATAGGAGTTAGCCTCACGAAATCATTACAAACGTTTGATGACAGACCCTAGATTGTCGCGGTGCGACAGCATTTCACTCAAAAAAAAAAGAAAAGAAAAAAAAACACTTCATTTGATTAAGTACCTAACCCAAGTCTGGCTCATACTCTTGATAAGTCGTTAGATAATTAAATTCCATAAGTCATTCATTTGTCTTACAACAAAATGAAATTGAACTATCTACTACATTTCTAAATTAGCATTAATTGAAATCCGATAGCCTATACCTACCCACTCGTAACTAAACTATACCGTTTCCCGTTGGTCAGGTGTTGGTTAGGAATACCAAATTTGTGCCTTAGGATATGTTATATACGTGTTTTTGAACATAGTTCATCACACCGCGGGCAGGTGGAAGGAGAAACTCACATACATATATCAACAGTGTTGGCCGAACTCGTACATCATATTCAAATGAAGCTTGTTTGCAGACTGATCACGTCGTAAGCATTGTATTTCAGATTGAGATTGAGCCACTTGAAATTATCTTGAGCTTGTGGGGGCTTTTCAAGAAATGTAGTTGTTCCCTGGGCTTGAGAAATAGAAAGTTGCATGGCTTCCGCCTGCACTTCAACTTAGTTCAGGCTTTTAATTTTTTTTTGCGATAATCCAAAAGCTTTTCTTTAAACTTAAATGTATCTATAAATCTCGAATTCATCAGATACCTCATCAAACACCTTGTGCATAAATGGGGCTATGAAGCAAAAAGTATTATCGTGGACGAGACATGGGAAGAATTCGACTCGCTTAATCTGCCCCTATCGGACATACACAACTTCTACGATCCAGCGTTAATTTTCAACACGCACACCCAGACGCAGAATCCATATGCATCGAATAATTTCAATGGTTATAGATACGATATCCCAAATCGAGGCAACCCATCCGTATCATCGAATGATGGCTACTCTTCGGCACCTTCATTGACCGTTGGTCCATCCGCAAATAATAATGGTTATCCTGAACCGATCTACATACCAAAGCCTCATAATCCAGATTCAGCTAAGTATGATTCACGAAATCTAATGTCTAGAAGATTCTTGATGGTAAAATAATTTTTTTTTTAAGATTTCTCATCTACACTTCATCAGGCCAACAACAGGCTACTAATAAGAATAAATATACGACTATCCATCCATCGGAGCAAAATTCGAAAGTGACGAATTATTCACCAGCTGCCTGGTTCAAAAGATATGTTCGAGATCTCAGCAGTCGAACTGTAAAGGCTGTACGCGAACTAACGTCATCAAAGAACACAACTTCTCCTGTTGCTAGGCGAGATGTATCCATGAACTTAGACCTCTATGGTGTTGTTGGTGTTGACGAGAAAAATCATAGACATCGAGCAAAAAGGCAGAGTGAGGGAAGATCATCTTTATGTCAGACATCGAGTCAGTTTGTAACGCCTCAAGCGGCTCTCAATAGCAAAGGTAAGTTCGATTCGACAATTTGAAAATTATATCATTAACCATATCAATAGTTTAATCCTGTCGAAATTGTTTCAACATCTAAAATCGAAAAATTTTAAATGCTTTAAATGTTTCTGATACATACCGTACAGGATTGACCTATTGAATGATATGTTTTTTTTTAGAAAAGAAAAATAAATTTTTTATTGTAAATTTGTTGGTTAAATCTCATCGTTTAAAAAAATGCCTGGGGAAAACTGGTATGTAACAACTGTCAAACCAGTAAGCTGACAAATTTTATCTGATATTAGGTCTGATCCTGATAGTGAAATCCTGTTCCCGTACACCAAATTTTCATAGTTTTTGACAGAAGAGAGTAAAATATTTCCGCTTCCAGAGAGTTTCTGCCCAATAAATGTTTCTAGGCAACAATTTGTTGGCAGAAAATGTACAATTGTCAGGTTGACGTTTGTCATAAACGAAAAAAAACGTTTCGTAGTTTTTGTGGGAAAATATTTGTTGAACCAATAAATAAAATTTAGAAACACTAAAATCCAAAATAATTGGTTTTAAGAGAAAAATGTTTGAATTTTAAGCAAACAAAAATATATAAAAAAAACAAATGTTGTGTTGACGTTTAAAAATTGGCAGAATATTGTGCTCAAACAGTTCCAGACTTTTTCCGACTTTATTTCTTAATGAGAGAATTTCAAACCCACTCTTCAAAATTTTATAAGCTGCAAATTTCTACCCAAAAAAGTCTGGATCATCCTAAGTACTAAATACTTCTGATTGCAGTTAACTACTTTTGCTCTGTGATTATGGTAGTAGTTCATCACAGTAGTTACGAACTGTAACTCCGACATACGGCTACACAATCAGCAAAAAAAATTAATTAAAGCAGTTTAAATAGTATTATTATGTTATGATTGAATTGTAATTTATATTTTTTTCATTTCAGGAAACTGGATGTTTGTTGTTAACGAACAAAATACGGCGAGGCAGCTAGTGAAAACCGAATTGTGTGTGTGAGTACTCGAATTATAAATATTTTTATTTGTGAATGTTATACACCAAATAGAAAGGCGATACCTCTGCTATTTTGCCTACTACCCCCACCACATTCGCCCTACACTAACATACTTAAAAATCGTAAAGTGAAATTGTGTAGTGTAAACGAAGTCTACCATTATAATTAATTTTTAGAAATTTATTCTAGAATATACGACAATGCGACACTAAGTGTTGTTTTAATAAACTAACCTAGGTTTGTTTCTACACTACCTTGGGATTCTAAACAATCCCAGATGCGAACCATTTATTTTAAACATCCACTGTTGCTCAAACTGTTAAGTATTGACATCGATATGGTACATTCTCTGCTAATACTTGTCAACCCCAAAATTAAACAACCCAATCATCATTTTCAATAAATACCAACAGTAAAGTTCCTCAATATTGAATACAGTATAGGTAGAGTACAATAAATTTGTTAAAACAAAAGGGGTTGTTTGCAATTTGCAAATAATGCACTTTCCATGCAAAAACCCTTTGAAATAGTTGAAGGTATAGGGTTAGTTGGTTAAAGAGAGCAAGGGCAGTCGCTATTTATAATTTATTTCAGTTTCACTGGTTAATTGCGGTTAAATGCACAAATTAGACAAAAACAAACAAAACAATGTCCTTCGTTATTCCAAGAGGGAATCATACCTATTGAGTATTTGCCGCTGCCACAACTGCGATGCTCACTTTGACTTATAATGTTATAGCAATCGCATCTCAGTAGCACGCTTTTTATTATGTTTGAACAGTTGGACCACCACCCCTTTGAATTCGAGAAACGCGAAGTAACACAGCATATTTTGCTCCTGTTTCTATTGTGTTTGTAGTTTTACAGGAAATCGTTTAAAAGTATACACTGCATACATATGCATACGTATTTTCGACAAAAATGGACAAGCAAAAGCATCACCAAACCAACAGAGAACTACTTTGAACCAAAAAAAAGGGGTCAGGCTGATGAGTTTCAACAAACCGTGAGTAATACCAATTTGGATCGGAACAGAGCTTCGAAGGCAAAACTCCCGCTATACATAGGATATACTCATAGGATTGAACAAGTAAAAACCTAATGAAATTTTCTATTTCAAGGGGAAGTTATGATTCACCCTTATTCCCTCCATCTAAACAAGAAATACATGCACCCTTATAATACATTAGACAATGATGAGCATGATCAACCCCTATAGTCATCAAGCAATTTCCACTTGCCTAGTGTTTGAAGGGAAAATCCCATTTTACAAAAGGAATTCGCAAGCATTGCACTGGGTTCCAATTAAATTTAGGGGCTATTGTATGGATAAGATTTATAGAAAATTCTAACCACAATTACCCAGGAAGAACATTTATACAAATATTCAGTACGAGTCTATATATGTACCTTACCTATACTCGCCTTATTGACTTTATTTTGCTTTTCTTTTATTTTATTCTGGTTTGCTGATGCGATGATAAGCCATTAGAAAGAATATTTTGATGGACGCTGGTGTTCTGGGGTTCTGATCAGGGAATTCCCTGAGCTTGAAGTGGTATATTGTAATTATTAAGGAGATGGGTTACCCTTGACGGTGTTCCCTAAGGTTAGGGCTCTAAGTGTGACACAATGTGCGACATAAGAAGTGTGCTTTCGTTAAATGTATAAAATAAAAGGGGATTACCAATTATAGCACATTCAACAGGAGCATTTGCTTATATCGATTCAAAGTGTGTCATACCGGGAATTTCAAATGTATATTTCCCGCCCATATGTACAGTTTGGCACTTGAATCAAGTGTTTAAGAATGAATATTGTTACCTGTGTGCATTGTTTTAAGTTCATTGTTTACCATCGAGTTTTTTGATAATAATTTCCGATGAAATAGTTTTTTAATTCAATTATGTATGGCAGAAACAGTAATTTTATTTTTTAAAATATCCAACAAACGCTTTAAAATAAGAATTAGTTAATTCTGAAAATAAATTAATACCGAAGTGACTCTGAAGTAGTTTTCCAGTTTAAGTTGTCAAAAGAGTAACGAAATCGGTGTGCCACACGACGAAAATTACCTTTGAATAAAGAAATCTAGAGGGCGCCATTTCTGTTCTATCATTGGGGGCGTTCACTCGGTTATTAGATATATTATCTCCGATACCGAACAATACGAGTATAATCGTGAACGATTCAAATAGGCAAGCTGAAAGTTACAAAAAAAAAACAGAACAAAACTCATACCAAATAAAGTTTGCAGTCAAATTATTCTAACTATTTCAAATTTGTTGGGATATTATCAGATCTGCAGATGTGAAAAACATAAAGTTATTGCAGATTGCTCATAATAAATGAATAAACACCCGCATTTACACCTACACATTTAGTTGCTTACGAAAAAAAGGTCTAAAAACATTTGGGCATATTCATATTCGCTGATAAACCCAGGTTTTACTTAACTAAACAGCTTAAGACAATTTTGGCTTAATGAATACACAACGATTGGTTTTATATTTTTATAATATTATTAACTTATTTTACTAAACAAATAGCTTCAAATATTTTGAAATGATAAACTTAAGAAAATAGAATTAGCGCCCGAAAATTCAACTAAACCCATGTTTAACTTAGACACAGATTAAAATGGACTATGAATACGCCCATTTTGATTTTATTTATTAATTTTAATTTAATGGGTGCATGTGTGTTCAAAACCTATTACTATTTTTTTTTTATTGCTTTTGGTTTGCCATATGCCAACAATGATAATCGACTTTGAATCAAACCATGTTTTGCTTAAAGATTTATGTTAGTCTTTTGAATTTGTACCTAAAGTCAAAATGAGGTCATAATTCGGATCATCCTAGCAGTACAGTCTTATTTTGTACCACTTAAACCAACTCTAGGAGCCAGATGTCAAAATGTGTTCCCAATGTTTGATCCGTGGTTCAGCAATTTTTAGTACCGATTTCAGCAGATATTAAATGAATTTCATCAATGGTCTAAGGTTCAAGTACGTGATAAGGTTAAAGTATGTGGTAACAGCCAATTATTATGCTCGAACCTGAGTTAAGCCGCCGAAACCGACGAGTTAAAAATTTTAGAGCCATGAAGCAAATATGTGTAACGTGTGTTTTTTTTAAGAGCTTGAGAACTTTAAATAATAATACAAGAGAGAAATATTGTTGGAATTAATTTTTTTGATATTATAATCTGATAAATAATTTCATGGCATTTATTTCATAAATATGATCTCCGGCTTATGTCCGCCGCGGCTACGAGTTACATATTAAATTCGATCAGGACAATTTTTAACTACTTTTTCCAATATATCTGGCCATATGGCGTCAATATAGGCTTGCAAATTGTCTTCCAATGCTTCAATAGTTGCTGGTTAGTCGGTATAAAATAATGATTTAATATAGTCCCATAAAGAGTAGGCGAGAGGCGTTAATTCGCACGAACGAGGGCTCCAGTTAACGGGACCAGTTAAGCGCGCTGTATGGCAGGTTGCACCATCTTATTGGAATCAAATGTCGTGGATGTTTAGATGAATAATTTTTGGAAACAAGAAATCACTCAAAGTGGCTCGATACTGCTCCTCATTTCGAAAGAAATAATGGCCGATAATTCCGCCAGCCAGCGTGTAAACCGAACCAAACAGTCAATTTTAATAGATAAAATGGTGATTCGTTAACGGCTCGAGGATTGTCTTCCCTCCATATATTGAAATTTTCCTAATTAACGAAGCCATTTAACCAGAAATGAGCTTCATCACTCAGCACAATTCTGCATTGTTCCGGCTCGAAACGATTCATGATGAATTGTCAAACATTACTGATAGACGACAACCATCGAAACTCCTCACAATGGAACCATTATTATGAACGTACATCGTACTATCGTACATAGATTTCAATATTTTTTGGCAAGGAGCTGTCAGAAATACATATACATATCCATATATCTATTTAGTTAAATTTATTCAGTTTCAGGTTCAAAATAGCAAAATGTAAAGCTTGTAGTTTGATATGTATTTGTGCCTGTGTTTAACCCCTTTTGTCAGATTCTCTTATTATCTTGCTCAATAGGAAGCAACTTAACGAATCGCAGCCGGACTCAATTATACTTTCTGCACTACTACTATTGGATGGATTAGTTTATTTGCTTATATGCCCATAAGTTAGCTTATGTGTATCATAGTTCGGTCCCTATTGCTCAAAACTGTTTTATCGGCACGCATTACCTCTTTGTCATCGATAGTTTGTGTTTAAAACTCAATTGTTTTCTATAATGGCGTCGCTAAGTATTCCAGATGTCGTTTCTTTAGTAAAAAAAAAACAAGCTTATTGTTATTGAAGAGTGGTATTCGTTCATTTGTTAATTCGCATTAAAGCTGGACCTTAATACTCATCATTTTAGTCAAGCCAGTTGTGGTACTTAGCGCGCCATACTCACTTATTAGTAAAGCTCTTGAGCTTAAAACTAATTATCCTAATTTTCATGAAAGATACTTTTCTCTGGTCAATGAAAAGACCAATTAATCAAATTTGATTTATAGACAACCATTCAAATATGATTTTATTCGAATGTCGTACATCCTGAAAAAAGTTTTTTTTTTTATATAAGGGACTAATACCCTTTATATGTTTTTAACATATCGCGGGCATCCGGTAAAAGAAGAAAAAGAAGGATAGGAAAGATGTGGGGCGCGATGTTCTGAGACTAGAGCTGGTTGTTGTCTCAGATTTATCTCCAGGGATGGGAACTATGGCGGAGAAAATTACCGTGTCTTATTTATTTATATTTCTTATAATTCGCATTATTTTATTTATTTTGTTGTCTTATTTTATGGGTATACTATTTTACTCAATCACATGTTTTTAGTGTTATGCGTGAAGAGCATTGTAATGAGTAAACCAGCAACTCATTTTATGACAATTTTTAGAATTGTTTTTTAATTCTTCCTCCATCAGGTCGCGGTAACGACCCTCAATGACATTTGAAGCGAAACGTTCTGGTTGAGTAAAGTTAAATTTGAATCATTTATAAGGGGGCTAATCCTTAAAAATCAATAAATTCTTTATGTATGTATGTGTTTCTTTTACACTGCAGTGATTTTCCAAAAATCCAAAATGTATCCAAAAATCCTGTCTAAGTTTTGACATAAGAACGGCGTTGATAATGGCCACAGAAAACAGCTGGCCGACCGTTCAGTGGAAAATTGGTTTAAAGTGATTTAATAAAACTAAATGAATTCTTTGGCTTAATTTATTTGTCACAAAAAATTTCAGGATTTAAATTTATATTTTCTCAAAGTAATATGCACACGGATGTTACAGAATTTGTCAAATTTCAGCTAAAATATTTGGCTAAACCTTGGCTTTGCTAATTTTTTTTGCTGATATTCTGATCTGTTGATATAAACAATTTTGCTGATCTCAAAGATATCTTATTTTTCTGAGCTCGCCCAATTATTAGAGAAAGTTGGTAGGTCAAAATATACATGAAATATAGCACAGGCTTATTCTGCCTCAAAATGATATTGTCGGTATAGGTAATATTTGTAGGATATACATGCATATATAATATAGGGTATGACAAACATTTTCTAATTTTTTTGTCTTAAATTTTCAGATCAACAGATTGTGCTAACCTTTGTCAGCTGCCGAATGGCTACACATCAAGATGTGAACAGAAGTTTGTTCAAAAACGACTTATAGCCCTCCAAGGAAATGGACAAAACCTCTATACGGATAGTTTTTGGTTTCCGAGCTGTTGTGTTTGCACCATAGCATCAATTTAGAAAGAAGATATTTAAATTTAATTTAATATTTGTTTTTTTTTTTACAAAAACGACATGATAATATCTAGCTGTTGTTTGATAGAGGAACTTTAAGAAGTCTTTTTTCCATCTGGGGAAAAATATTTCAAGGGAAGACAAACTGAAATCAAAAATAATTTCACAATTTAGAATAACAATAAAAGTGTATGTATGTATATCAATTTAATTTATTAAATTTAAGACTTGAAAATAATATATATAAAATATGCAAAATAATAATAAAAAATGATGATACATTTTTCAAATTAGTAAATTTTGGTCTCGTCATCAGCATCAAAAAATATGTCTTATTTTTTTTTTTAATTTACTTATTATTAGATTTTAAGTTCAAATTCATTAAATACATCTTTTTAATTAATGAAATTTATTTAATTTTATTTCTAAGACTAATACACAAATAATTATATGATTAAGTATATAATGGAGATGATATTGTAAAAGTGATATTGTATAATTTTTTAAGAGTATATCTAGACCTTAAAATAAACAAACAATGTATACAGAAAAATACCTTAAGGTTGTAGTACATTGTAATAGTGGTAGCTAACAGATATATTTTATTAAATTGCAAAAATAAATTATTTCATAAATTAAACTAACCCATTTTTTTAGCGCAAAAGCTTAAATTTTAAAGTATTAAAAGCATATTTCCTAAAATATAAGTAGGTATTTTTTGTATATGTAGACTTTTATCAACAAATGGGATCTAGTAGATTTTTCAGCTGTTATTACGGACATAATATTAAATCAAATGCACGACTGAGTCGCAAGTACTTGCTCTTATGTTTGTTGACAGGGTTGCGGTCAAAATACTTTATGGGCCATAATACTGTATTTAAAATACTCTATCGCAAAACACTGTATTTCAAAATACTGTATGTACAAAATACTGTATGATCAAAACACGACTTACAGCCAAAATTCTGTGTTTCAAAATTCTGGTTTGTCAAAATTCTGTATTTTAAAATTCTGTAAATAGGCTGAAAAATAAAAATCGTTTTGATAATGTAAAAAATTGCGCACTTTTATTTTTATTTTTCAGCCTATTTAAAGCATTTTGAAATACAGAATTTTGAAAACAGAATACTTTTTTTAAAAATACATACTTATATCATAACAATTTTTCATTAGCATAATATTCTGATATACTTCCCTTGAACAATAATATGTACAGGGTGCGCCAGAGAAACTTACTTATTTGAAAAAATTCCCGCGCGGTGATTTGGGCGGTTAGTGGAGCAAGAGGGGGCGCATCTGGAGGGGGAAGTTCCCAAGTTTCTTTCTCCCTCCAGTCAGTTGCCATCATGCTCTGGTCTAGAGAGCAGCGGGCCTTCGCAGTCGAGAGTTTCTTTTCTAACGGTCGCTCACTTGTTGCTACGCAAAGTGCCTTCCGCGCTCGCTTTGAAATTCCTCCTCACAAACTCCTTCCTGGCCGTAATTCGATTATGTCGTGGGTTAACTTATTTCGGGAGTGTGGAAGTGTCGCTAAACCCAGAAATGGACTTCAACGGACCATCAGATCTCCGGAAAATATCGAAAGAGTGAGGCAGTCAGTTGTGCGTTCTCCCCGGCGTTCGGCTCGCAAACACGCAACTGCTATGGGAATTTCTGACACCACTGTTCGACGAATTCTCCATGAAGACCTTCAATTTCATCCCTATAAATTGGCTGTTGTGGAAGAATTAACTGAACGCGATTTTGTTGCCCGCGACGCCATTGCCAACATACCGATTGATATGCTGCAAAGAGTGGAGACGAATTTCAAAAATCGACTTCATCAGTGTATGCGCAATGTTGGTCGCCATTTATCCGATGTCATTTTCAAGACTGCATGAAAAAAAAATTGGTATATTGTATTCTCAAATTAAAAAAAAATTAAAACAATAATTGAAGTACTTTTGTTTCTATTGACCTTTCAAATAAGTAAGTTTCTCTGGCGCACCATGTACCTATGATAATTCATAAGTCTTTGAATTAATTAAAACCAAACCAAAATTAATAGTATCTTATTCTTATTCTTATAATGTATTCTGGTTTTACTTGCTTGAGTTTTCAATAAATGATATATACATAAATCGACTCCTGCTTTTTGTTTTGCTTTGTAATGATAGTTTAAGAAGGGAGCATTTTGACATATAGTAGTGTTTTACTCATACAACATTTTCAGATGAAGAATTTTGAGATACAGTATTATGGGATACAGTATTTTGTTAATACAGCATTTTGAGATACAGTATTTTAGATTTACAATATTTTGAAATACAGAATATTAACCGTACAGTATTATGACCATACAGCATCATACAGAATTTTGACCATACAATATTTTAAAATACAGCATTTCGACCCGTTCCCTTGTTCACATTGTAAGATCAATAGATAGCTCAATATATATTTAAAGTCGTTTTTTACTTAGTTGCTTGCATATATAAAAAAAATGTGCTTAATTTTTTTTATAAGACTGTTTTTAAAGCAATTTTAAATATATATTTTATAATACAAATTTAAAAATATATTTAAAAAAAAACCTTCGACTCTTTTTTGAAAAAAAAAATCCTAAAAAAAATCTGTCATCTAAAAAATTAGTTTTCAAAAATGTTTGTATCCAGTATTATTTAGAATTTAAGATTTTATGCAAACATTTTGTTGAGCAAAATGTATAAGCTGTACCTTTAATAGTGCAGAACTTCTTCTATCAAAATCCTTATAGTTGTTTTCGAGACTATTAAGATTTACCTTCTTTTCTACAAATAAATTGTATGGTAGGTACAGTTGTTTTGGGGGCTAAAATATGAATGAGGCAATCAGGTAAATGTAGCCCTAAGCGACGAACATGCCCACCGTACTTACCCGTGTTCGCTGTGTTTCTCTCGTGTAGGTACTGATTCGTGTACCGCTCGCTGTTGGCTAAAAATTTCGATTTTGTCGTGTTCGTTGGCTTTGATGTTCGCCATGTAGTGACATGTTCGCATTTTTGCTGTGAGCGCCAACTTTTCAAGTTCAAGTTTGATCGAAATCCCAAGTTCGATTTTTTTTTTCATGGATATGTCTTACATATATCGCAAGTAAAAAATAAAGCTCTTTTAATTTCAGGTTGCTTTGTACGGGTATTTTGTATAAGCTAGGTACATGAAAATGAAATCGTTTTGGAGTGGGAACGTACATATATTTGCTCCAATTCGATTTTTATTTAATTTTTAAATAAAACTGCCCCAACCACCTTAAAAGTGGAAATATACTTCTTGTGTACTATTTTGTTTTTTTTTAACCCAATCTCCGCAACCTAACTAAAGTCTTAATTCATATTTTGAAAAACACAAATTTCTCTTTAAAAAAAAGACTATACATATAAAGACCTATAGGGAGTATCATTTGAAGGATGACAATATTATATTCGTTATGTAAGTTTAATTTTTACTTATGAACTTTTTCGTATACTAAAAATAGTAAAAGTTCTTGATTAATAACAACTTAATCAAATTCTGCTATTTTCTACAAAATAAAAAAAAATGAATATCTCATAAAAAAACCTCTCCGTATTTAGTGTGTTACTTTTCCGAAAAATCTTGTTTTTTTTTAGTTGAGTGACGTCATTATTCTCATAAACGATGTAGGTACATAGAATACTAGGTATTCTTACATCATTTAATAGCAAAGATAGGAATGTTGCAATCTAAACAGTTTCATAAGGACGTGAGGGAGTTATCAGAGGGAATTATTTTATCAAGCAGAGTGGCGCAGTGGAAGCGTGCTGGGCCCATAACCCAGAGGTCCGTGGATCGAAACCATGTTCTGCTAAAGGTTTTTTTTTTATTATTAGCAAATAATCTGATAAGAAATATTATAGAGGAAGTAACACTTTAGGTTTAAAAGGGATCATTTTTTTCACAGTAAATTTGAGAATATTTATTAATAAGGACCTATAATACATATTAGAGATTATTGTAATTCCCAAAAGTATGGTGTTCAAGAAATATTAACACATAACATAGAAACCTTTATAAGCTTTTCTGAGTAAGCAAAGGTATATAGGCTTATAAATGTCAAATAGCAGACATTTTGTTTTATTAATGACATATTTTACTTCGTACCATGCCATATGGAACAAAAATGTCCAGTGGACGCAGTTTACACGGAGCTTTTAATTCTGTGAGCCATCAAACACCAGAGATATTTGGTTTTAATTCTTAAGCCCTACGTTGGTTATCATCATATCTATCTTGTAGAACACAACAAGTTATGAAAGTTATGAATGGAAATCCACGTTCACAGGAGAATTTTAGTGTACATCAGGAGTCCCCCAAGGTAGCCACTTGTGTCCACTCCTTTTCTTTCATAATCAACATTAAATGGTAATTAATGTCAATTAAAAAGTGTATAGGGTAATAACTTTTTCCAGAATATTTAACAGCTTGCTATTCAATATTATTCCATTGATTCTGAAGCTATCGATTGGGTGAATTAACTACTTAAGTGTTACTTTTGACTCCTCACTTTCCATTATAAGTTATTTCGATTATTTAGTTCCTAATGCCAACTCATTATGATAGGTTTTATAAAACGAAATGGATTCAAAAATATTGTTAAAAGTTTATTGGAGCTCTTCCGTTGCCATTTTAATTCAAATGTATCTGCAAACGTACCTGTTACGATTTCTTCTCCCCGAATGTAGAAAACGAACAAGATCAAAACAAAAACACTTCCCTGGGGAACACCATCGTTTATTTCCTTAGGTCCTGGCCTTTATGGGAGAGCTTTTTGAAATATACACTGTCGCTGAAATTCCCACTGAAAATAACCACTGAGTTTCATACAAATTGTTTTTGTAATCTTGTTAAAACCAGCATATATTCAACCATGCATACTGCACATATACAAGTACTGCATATATACAAGTGCAGAGTGCAAACTGTTGCGTGTGTAGCCTTTACCATCCACTCAACCCTCGTTGTGTGCTTTATAAAAAAGCACATTGAATTAGAGTTACCACTGCTGCGTTTGTGGTAATTTAGTATGCTTACTACTGCAACCCTGTAAGAGCTTTAAAACATTACGAACTTATTGTCATCTATTACAGTCAGAGTTAGAGGCAAGAGTCCTATCTTCCCTTTACTGACTATTTTTGTTGGACAGAGTATACTTCCTTAAGGGTACGAGCATTTATTACATTTTATCCAGGAGCTTTATTGCGTTTAAGATTTTTAGTTGCCTGGTAGGATAGATCAAATATTGCATTCTGGTGATTTGAACTTTAGTAAAATAGTTCGATGATTAGCTTGTTCAAAATCTATTATCAAACTAAAACTGCTTTAGCATCCTACTAAATCGTTTAATAGTGCCAATCATATTACATATTTATTTCCCAACATTGCTGATGTTCTTAAAGATTTTGGAATCTGAAGTTCTTCTTACATTCGTAATTCAAGACATTTGAAATGGCGTTCGAAATTCTGATTTGTAGTTATTCAGGATTTTATAGGCATTTTTGGAATTCAGGCATTCAAGATTTAAACCTGTATACTCTAAGCCGAAAGCTGATGCCTTCACATCTATTTAAAAAAAAAAAAGATAAAAAGTTACACTAATTTCTACCTAATTTTAAATTTCTTTCTTTTGCTTATTCGTATAATGCCTATATATATAGGTAAGTACCTACACATTCATAGAAATATCATAAAAAATATTGTTACATAAATTTGGCAATGCGAACCGATTCTAAGACCTGCACAAGAAACACCCAATTGTCTTCAGTCTCTACATGAATTGCCATTTGGCCTTTTTGATCCACCTTCAATAATCGGCGGAAATTGTTTCTTTTGTACAATCAAAACTAAAATCGTATCCAAATTGTCTGTGTTTACCAAAGGACAAAGGTAAAATAATAACTTTGTATCCTTCATAGATAGATATATATATGTACCTACCTACAGTGTGCAAAATTCTCATCACAGTCCGAGTTCTACACTCGCACACTTAAACTAGTTATTTACCTAGAAATAGAAAAAAAGACTCACAAGCTGCAACAGCAAATGGGACAATAAGAAATAAACTAAGGACCAACAAAGGAAAAAAGAAACAAGAACCACCAGACATCTAAAATACGATTTGTCTATTGTTTGATACGATCAATCAAGGTGTTGAAGGAAGAAAAAAAAACTTGGTTGTCTGCAGCATAAGGCTGCAGTTGTAACTATCCATCCCTAAGCATTTTGAATTACCTATTGGAAATAGGAATTTAAATTAATGCCAAGATATACATTTTAAATTGTAACGTAATGCTGATATTTCATTAAGTTTATCTATCTAACATAGTTACCCAAATGAAAAAAAAAGGATAAAGGATAAGGAAAAAGGAAAATTCATACAAAAGTAAAAATTAGGCCTGGCATCAGCTGCTTGACATTTTCACTTTATGATAACATAAAATAGCTATGTGGAATAAAAAGTAGGCAGCCATTAAAACTTTATCAAATAGGTACAGATTTAACTTAATTTTTAACCTATAGGTACCATCCATTAGCATGTTAAATTCTTTTCAAACTTCTTAAGGATGTTATGAGCTAATAGATTTTGTTTGTCCATGAAAATTGAATTCTTCTCCCCTAAGTTTTCTGAAAAATTTGTTTCACGTGTTGCTAATTTTCTGAAGAACACTTGAACAACAACTTACGTTTTTTAACTCTATTTTAAATTTCCCCATTATTTTTTTTAGAATGAACAATAGAACTTCAAAACTTAACGTTTTTAACTGATCAATCTATACAACTACCCTCACTGTGTATGCTTTTCAAAAATCATTTCTATAAGTGCCAAAACGATTGAACTTTAAAGTCCTTCAACTAAATTTAACAGTTAATCATTATTTATTTGTATGGTATGGGTAGATCCTTTGATTACGATAAAAGAGCACGAAACGCATTTTCCTTCCTTTATTTAATGCCCACTACCTATAACATCCTCTTCTTAGTTACATTTTGTTCCTCCTATACCTTCATATTTTAACTATGTAAGTTTACAAGAACACACACTTTCATACATATTTATATAGGTACATATTCCTTTTATATTGCAATAACATATACAATCAAACAGGACGTTACACATGGGAATTATTGTGTGTTGCTTCACATCAGGTTGCTTGATCGGTAGAATGATGACAGATATTACAACAACAACAACTAGCAGTGTTAAATTAAAATGAACGTTGAACACAGACAAAAAAAAACGAAACATCTGCTCCTTTCAGTATTTCGGAAAAACTATACAGAAGACCATACATTATTCTGTCTGATGCGTGTTCTTTGCCTGCCTGCTCATTTTTGTTTTTTTATTTTTTTGTTCAGTGTTTCGAATTTTCGTCCTTTATTACAATTGGAACTATAAGTAACGTTGTTGTTGTTGTTTTGAAAAATAATAAATTTCAAAGAGTATAGACGAAGGTTTTGTTATTTTATTTCATTTTTTTTGATTTGCAATGAAACCAGTTTGATTAAATTGGGAAGAAGAATGTTATGTGTTCCTAGATCGAATTATGTAGGTAGGTAGGTATATATTTTACCTAGGTTAGGTAGGAAGATAGGTTAGGTACACCTACCTACCTACTTGTTTCAATTAAATTATAAAGTTTTTTTATATTTGCATAAAATATGCATAAAACTCGAATTGTTTTTGATTATGTACTATCTAACCTACGTAGTCAAATTTACACTTGAGTAAGATGTAGTAAAGTACTAGTACTATAGGTGGGTCACTAATACAATCGAGTATGAGGTCTATGTCTACCAATTACTTCTTGGTTCAGAATTAATATTAATCTGTGCAAGGAGTAGGTAGGTTGGTAGGTATATCAAATATTAAAGAATGTAGGTATAGGCAGGTTACGTAACAACCTTAATAGTAAGTATATAGAATTTTGAAATATGTAGGTACTTACCACAGTACACATAATAAGGTAATATATTGCGCATGTTGTCAAAATCGGTTGTCATAATTCAAAAATTGGGGTTGTTATATTTGTCAGAATGTCTCTGAGATTTGGCACATGCATTCTCATTTTTGTTATTTTCGCATACAAATAGGGGTGGGTTAATATTTCAGTAAGATGTTGCAGTAGATCAAAAATAACATTTGAAATCTCTACTAAATTTGTATTTTGTTCAAACCAAACAGCGGAATGTAGATGAAAAATTGATGAATAATTAATTTTAAAATGATAGTAGAAAATAGTATATTAAAATTGTTATTTCACTGACAATTTTTCTTCCATTATTCTTATTTCAGTAACAGGAATTTATAACTGTTATTTAAAAGTAACAGTAACAGATATTGCACTAGCAGTTTGGCCCATGCCTACCTATGCTCAGCTCATGCCAAATGTGACACGACTGTCTCAGAGTTTTTCAAAAATGCGCGAACTTGATCGAAAATGAAAACCGGAATATATTACCTTTATTATGTGTACTGTGGGTACTTACCTATAAGATTTCAATTTTTTATTCAACGTTCCAATAAGCTGAGCTGAGGCATTGTTAAGAAATGTAATGATAAGGTACCTACATATTAAGACTCCTGAATTTTCTTATGTTTCAGTTATAACTTAAAAGAGTATCTCGCGAAATTCTCTTTGAATTGTTCGCTAAATATTTGGGTAGTTCTTAGGCTCGCCAGACGTCCCCCTTTTTCATACCAAAATGCTGTTTGTCCCATCTGTAAAAACCTTTCTCCCCCTTATTAAGTAAGAATTAAAAAGAAAAAAGAAAACCTTGAAATCTGTTATAAAATTTTCATTAAAAATATGCTTAAAAATATTCTCTGTGAACACATCCGTTTTAAATTCAAAATCCGTTCAACGCTGAACGCATTACTAAATTAACTACATCTTACTTCACGCGTTCAATTTATCTTCCAACTGTCAGTTTATGATTTGTGCTGCTATCTGTCAATTGTCATTTATTGTTACACAACAAATTATTTTCGTTTGTATTTAAAAGTAAAATAACAGCTTATATTGAAAAAGTCAAGTCAAGCGAAAACCATATGTATTTAAATCGGTAACTTTTTATTATATTATTAATTTTTTTTATTATTATTATTTTTTTTTTTGAAAGAGGAAATAATTTTTGTTTCACATTAATTTATTTTAGTTGATAAGTTATAATTTTTGATTTTTGTAATTGATTTTTCACTTCACTTTCTTTTTACTCTGGTGTAATATTTCTCAAAAACATGTTTTATCCCCTTTTTTGAAAACTTGTCCCCACTAGAAAACTAGCGATGTCCACATTTTCGGCATTTTCAATCTGTTTTCTGTTAACCCTAGTATTTCTGTCAAATAAAAAAAACAATAAAACTAACATTAATTTGTATTAAAATAATGAATGTTGTTTTTGTATATTTGTGTTCTCAAGTCTTTTGGCTAATGTTAAAACTTTTTGAATTATCTTAAGTTAGCAGAACATTGTTTTTGAGTAGGTATGTGGCAAATCCATTTCTCAACTAACTAAATTTTTCATTTATATGACAATGGTCTGTCGTTCTTATTTGGAGCCTTCTGGACACACTTGGGAACAAATTTATTTTGAAAGAAGAGAAATTTGCTTCTGGATTTGAAATCCAAATCAAAACTAGAACCACTTACACATTCATATATTTGACAGTTGTCATTTTTAGTATCGTATATATTTAACAAATATTGGGCGCGTTCGAAAGCATATCCAAAGCAAGCTGAAATGCTTTGTGTTGTTGTAATGCCTTTGAAACAAAAACAGCTGATGAACCAAAAATCTATTGCCAAACACATATTTCAAGCTAGCCAAAAATTATTGAATTCGTTAAAAAATTTAAAGAACATCTGATTCAAAAGTGCAGCTGTACATGTTTGAAAACAAGACCACTGGATGGTTCGTACTCTAGCATTATTTTTGATTTTTTTCACTTATACAATTAAACCAAATTTCTGAATCAATAAAAGTGTTCGGTTCGGATTTCGAATGGGAGATACTCTGGATGCCATTATCATTCTAATATGGGTTTCCATTGGAAGCGGTTTTTGACAATAAAACGATTTCATTGTGCCAAGAAATAATTTTTTTTATTCTTAATCAATTTCGCAAGCCCGCATTGTTTGGTGAATCCTTTCCCTCTTTTATTGACCCTATTAAGCACTAGTTAATTGGAATAATTTAGCCTGAAAAATAAAAAATTTCACAGATATGAATGCACACCAATACCATAACACAACAGAATCTATTCAAGTTTCGTTATATTAGCCACGAAAAACATTAAATACCTCTTCAAATTCAACGAAATTCTGTCAACCACTTTCATACCAAGAGCAGAGTCTGCATGAGATTTTTTTAAGTTTTTCCAAAGTTTCCTTAATGATTTTACCACGCAAAAATTAGCACTTAAAATTCAGTTTTTTTTATTACACAATTTAAAGTTCTTTTAAATTTGTAAAACGGTTAATAATTGCCACATCATTTTGAATTTTTTTGTCTAGGCCTAGAAAAAAACATCTATCTCTATATTCACTGCCTTATCGAACAGCCCTACTCATATGTACCTACTAACTACTAACCACGCGTAATGATGCTGATTTCGATGATCGATGATAAATGATTTCATCAGAGCCAAGGCTGTTGACATAACTCATTTTAATATTCAGTACTTGAAAACCCTAACTGACGACTAACTAATTAAATCGATTTTATAAATTATAATGCTACGATGGCAACTCAGACGAAAGATTTTATTTAAGAGGAACGGTTGTGAATTAAAACTATCTACCTACAAGCTGCAACTGCAACTACAAACCCACAATACCACAAGCTACAATAAACCAAAACCAAATAACCGATTCACATCGAATGCAACTTTCACTCAACCAAATGCACTTAATGCAGCTAAGACGCAATAACTGCAGCATAAAGAAAAAAAAATTATTAGACCGAATTAATATAGGTACCTATTTCATCCTTTAGATCTTTTTTGGATTCAAATCTCAATCTCATTCAGGGCTATGGAGAAAATGCAGAAATGCAAATGAATTACAATTTGCAGATTGAATAAATGAAAACAAAATTCTAAACAAAGCCTGATGAACAAAACAAAAAATGAATTCAACCCACCCTCTCTCCACTGACCAACATATCTCAACCATTCGACCAAATCGTGATAATAAAAAAAAAAAAACTATTGGTTGTATGGGTTTATATGTATGTATCTATAACATACCATTTTTTTTTATTTTACTGAGTGGATTATAGGAACCACTCAATAAACGAAACATCAAGCTAGTGTGGGTAAATGTAGAACAAAAAATCGTTCTAGTGTGTGTGTTAAGCATGCCGCCATGTAAACACACATCTAACGTATTATTTGGGGGTTGGTTTTACTGCTTCTTCAATTCACCCAAACAGTTGTTGTGTATCCTTCGAAGGGTGAAAAGTTTTCCAACTTTTGCACCGTACGTTGTCCGTTTTTTGTTTTACTTCACACTATATTTGATTTTAATATAAACAAAAAAAAAACAAAAGAGAGAGAGAGTGACTAAAATATCAGAAAAGCAAAACAGCCGAAAGGACTGTTAAACTAAATTTAAAAAATATAAAACGTTAATAAATAATTTACAACAATTTATTAACAAAATAATACAACGGCGGTGCTCCTAGCCACTGTGCATTTGTTTGTGTGTGTGTGCGTGTGCTTATTAATTTCTTCCAAACAATATTTGTTTTTAATTAAAGAAAGAAGAAAAACTAAATCCAACAATGATTTAATTTGTACAGTTACATTGTGCCCAGTTTTATTTATTTATTTATTTGAAATTTTTTGTTGAAAAACATCAGCACATTTAATAAAAAAAAAGGTAAATAAAATAAATTCAAAAAATAAGTGAAACCATACAAATTTTGCTTTTAAAGAAAAAAACGGTGTGCATTTTATAGTAAATGAGAGTGTTTGTGATGTGCCTGCCTATGTAGGTATATAGGTATGTTTTTTTTTTGATCTGATTGTGTGCACACTAGTGATTTAGTGAAACGAGAGTGCGTTATTTCAAGGATGCTCGCTTATTGGAATATAAAAATCGAACAACAAAAGAAATTATAAATCAAGGATTAAAATAAAAAAGGTGGTTTGTATAATGTTTGCTAGATTTATTATTGAAAATGAGAACATATTTTTTAATACAAACTATCATACCCATTTTGCAACTGAATGCAATGAAAAAAGTCTTCTGCATATCGACCGTCGCGGACGCATCAGCAATAAATTACCGACGCGAATCGTCGAAAACCGATGCAATTATCGTTCATGTCTGTTCGAAAAAAAAACACAAACAGTTCTTAGATAAACAAAAAGCGATATGGCGCCAAATTATTGTTGGTGTGGGGTTTGGAGGTCTCCACCAAATTGGAGATAATGCGAATAGGTATATTTCTTTAGATTTGATGACAGGAACTTGTTATTTTCGTTGAAACTATTAGCATGGGTAAATATACGAAATTCGTTCCGTTTTCTTTTATTTGCCTAATGGCCAATTGGACAAATTTAACTTGGATCTATAGACCAGCTTAACTCGATTTATTTCTTGAACTAGGTTCAACTTCTAGTTCGTTGCACAATTACGAGTGAAGTGAGAGTTAACTGAACTCGAGTTCAAAATAGTCGTATCTACTCGAAATTTGAATAACTGATTTGTTATGTCACTGTCAGTTATTAGTTCATTGTTATTTTATAAATTATTGTTAAATAAAATTGATGAATGTTGAGCATAATATAACCTACAATAGGATGTTATTTATTTTTAAAATGAAAAAACGGAATGCTGCCTACATAGTTAGAGGAAAATATTACCAGTGCTTACGGAGTACGATCGTATTTCTTAAGAAACAATCAGGACATCAGACCAATCCGCTGTATGTATGTAGGTCTCAATTGCTTTAACAACCTCCCACAAGAATTGAAAAGTGAAACAAGATTATTTTCTTTTAAAAGTAAACTTAAAATTTTTTTAAATACTAATTTTTTACTTTGAAAATTATATTAAATATAAAACTACAAGTTAAATGCAAATAAATGTAAATTAAAATTTGTTAAATTTGAAAGAACGTCAAAAAACATGTAATAATAAGAAAAGAAAATGTAAAATGTAATCAAATTTGGTAGGAAGTTCAATGAACTAATAAACATCATTATTATTATTAATAGCCAATCAAACTCTTGAGCGCCGCTGTTTTAGATAACCTCAGTTAATCCGACAAAATAGGTGAGTTAAATTCCAGGTTCAGCAGTGAGTTAAGTCCTAATATTCGATTATACAATACTTCATAGGAGCTAAACCGAGCTAAAATCTTGAACCAAGGCTTAACTACTATTGTACAATTTACTCGAAGCTGTTAGGTACCTACATTATTTGGTCTTCACCCTAGGCCAAAATTTAAAAAAAAATAGTGCAGTGGTTGTTATCAGAAACATTTTAAATAAGCCAGGAATAATTCAAACTAATTAGGTATAAATAATAAACAAAATTAACGCTTTGGTCGATCCCTTTAGATTTTTACCATCAACGTGATTGTTTCGCCAAAAAAATGTCGTTTAGATATTATCGAGCTTATGCGGCTTATTGCGTGAAAATGCGTCGTCCTTGCACGATGCAATATTATTGCAAAATATTATTGCTTCCTGCAGTTTATTCTGTATCGGTTCGTTGCACGACGCAGTATGTTGCCCAATCTATAGAATATGGTCTAAAAAATATTAAATTTTTTCAACATTCCACAATATATTGCGCAATCCGAAATTACTGCGCAATAAATCCCTTACACGGTCAATATTACAGCGCAATACCGAGTACTGCACAATAATATTATGTGGTGTACGGCCCGCATTAGTCATCAACTCAATCTAAACATGCAATAACAAAAAATTGTCAAAAATAAAACACAAAAACAGGTCAAAATACTCTTGACCGAATGGTTAAAAATATAATAATAATGGTTAAAAATATATCCGTACATTTTTCTGAGCTTTTGCCACACAAATTCTTGTGAATTTTCAGAATTATATTACTTTTTTGTTAAACAGTGGGCGTGTCAGTGGGCGGGCATTTAATATGATGATTTGTTATACCTACATAGGCATGAATGTTATTTTAGATCGGAATTCGCGGTTCTTAATGTTTGCTTTGTATACCAATATAATCTTTCAACTGCAATTCATTGCGATAGGTACTCGTATTTATTTAGTTTTCTGTTTAACGCTTCTTTCCTTGAAATTATTAATTATGATGATAATCACAAGAAAGTTAAATTAAAACTGAAAACGAAAGTATATTGACATTTATGAGTGTACCGGTAATAATACCTTCTCCGATCGTGCATGAATAAAGTGTGCGAGGAATGTTAATGGCATAACTATAGTTTACGAGTGTGCGCAGGCGAGGAGTGTCGTTCATAGGTGATCGTAGATTCCCAATTGTATTTGATAGCTCGTCTTACCTAATCATTTTGTAGAAATAGGTATGATAACCGTTTTTTGGTTTAATATTAAAATTAAACCTGCATTGACACTTGAAAGTAACTTATTTTACTTCACTCGAATTCTCCAATAACAATTGACATTTCTACCGACAGGTTGGTTGAATCGAAATTGTATCAAACAGCATTTTAACTTTTTTCTTAATGTCGACTATCGCTAACTGACATTTTGGCCAATTAACCTCACGGTTCCCAGCCTCGAACGCAGTTTAACAGCTCAAATTAAATTAGGTATTTTGTATCCCGAAATTGATGCACTAATATGTATATTATTTGCGAGTTGAATTGACGATTTTTTAAATCCAAGTTAAACATGAATGTTCGCTGTATAAACTTCAGTGTTGATTGAATCAACATTTTAAAATTGAACAAGGAAAAAGTCAAGGAAATGTTTAAATTAGTTAACATGAATTTACGTGATGAAACACTGTGAAAAATTCGACTTGTTCTTTTAGTTCTTGTCGTAAGCCCAATTTGAGATAAATATGCAACACTTAACAAAGAGGGATTTACTTGTGCCACTGTTTCAATTAATCATTTGCATTTTACACTCAGGGGTAAAACACAAAATACAGTTTATATAGGTCAAACTTAAACAAAAAGTCCGAACATCCCCCTGAGTTGAAATTAAAACGATCTAGCAAGTTTGAACAAAATTCGTCCATTAGATCTACAGATATACAGGCATGCATCAGTGGAAACAAATTCAAATAGACTTTTCCATAATAGTATAATTTTAAGTTAGATTAAAACTTATGCAAGTACGCCAATACATCAAAACCGAGCTGAATTAAATTAGTCTTCTTATACTTCTTTGTTTGATTGTGTTGTTTTCAATTTCAATTGCAATTAAATATAACACCTTCGGTAAAGAATTCCAGAATAATTCTCCAATAATACAATAGAAACTGTTTGTTTTGATATTGAGATTTTTCTTTTGCTTATGTCAGTTCAGATCCCAAAGATCTAGCTAACTTATTGGGTTTGTTCGTTGAGCCCTGAACTCACCCTAGAAATCGCACTGTTCAACAAATTCTGTCTTTTTTTAAACTTAGGGTCGCCCTGAAGTAGACCTAGGTTTATAGCTGGGGCAAGTTGAGGTAAACGAATAAACTGTCAAAGTCATATCGATTTTAACATAGAAGACTCATCATAGATGTTAATAATTATCGAATCGAAATCATTGGCATTTTTAACGAATTTCCTTAATTCCTTTCTTCAATATCAATATTGAAGCATCGATTGTTTTTTTTTTTTTTGTTGAAGCATCGATGAACATCGCTCATCCCTAATCTTTAGCATTTGTTTTGTTGTGGATTCGCGTTTTAGTATGCAATTTGTTATTTTTAAACGCAGGTTCTTTTTTTTTGACATTTCTTGGGGTTGTCAAGAAAACCTGAGTCGACCCGAAAGTTCAACGAACAAACCTATTATTATTATTAGGTTTGTTTGAACTTTTCTTGACAATCGCAATATTTCTCGCAAAAAAAGAAACAACCAAGGGCTGTCAATTGTTTTATACAAAATTAAAGCAAGAAGGAAAACACTTAAAGTTGTCTCAAATTCCTCTTTTGGATTGTAGAATTCGCAACTTCAAATGATTGTTTTTGTTTTTTTTATTTTAATTTGTTAAATTATATTTGAGTAGATAACAATTTTGTATATAAAATAATGTTAAAAATAACAAATTACAACCAAAACGCGAATTCACAATAAAGCATTTGCTTTAGCGCCGTGTCAATTTGACAGTTTATTTTATTCATTACCTCAACTCGCCACAGCTAAAAATATATGATCAGATCAACTTTCTTCAGAAGTCATTGTTCATATAGAGCAAACATTTTCATAAAATTGGATTTGCTTCCTCACTTTTCGACGGTACAACATTTTGGGAAGATATGTTTCTTGCAAGAAGGATTTTGTCTCCTTTCGTCTAAATTATGATTGTCCTGACATCATATAATTTGAACACAGACAGTATATGTATTAGATTTTTGTCCAAAGTTATAATCAATTATTGGATTATTACAATTTATGACGAAAATACTAAAGAGTTCCTAGATTTCTAGATATTACGAGGTTCAATATACATGTAAATGGAAATGTTCTGGAAGGGCTTATTTTTGTAGACCCCTTAGGTTAGCAAAAACTTCATTCTGCTTACCTTGTTCTGCTAACTTGGGGAACCTTAGATATTTTTTAAACGTTTTTTCTATTATGATTTTAAAGGTATTTATCAATTTCTAGGATTATTCTGATCCTTTGCTTACAGAAAGAACTATAATTTGTATTTTTCACCAATAAAAAAATTAAGAATTAATCAGAAAAAAGACTAAAACCAATGTCCTCCATGATTTTTTCATCGATTTTTGTTGGAATTCGAAAAACTGCAAAATAGCTATATTTACCTACAGGGAAATCGATGTTTTTTTTGTGCATTGCGTTGGTAAAAGTTTTTAATTGAATATCCTTGTACGAATGAATTTGCTGTGCGAAACTATGTGACTCAATTAAAATGAGGTGATAGTGGTTAACACAAATTTCATTAACCCATTTAATGTGTGTACTTAAATATATACATATACAGAAACACATGCAAATGAACACCTACGCAACAACTACCTATCTAATAATGTTTGAATTTGAATTTAAAGCAGCTGTAGGGGTGTTTTCATATGAATACTTGTCTTTTTTTAGTTTAGTAAATAATTCAACAGCTTGTATAGGTTTTGCTTTTTTCATGACAATGATTTGATTAGTTACCATCGTACATAGGAATATTCTGATTCTTTTTATCTAATCTTATCTTTATTCGAATATTTTAATACCTAGCAAATGTTTCAATTTTAGCTATAAAATAGAGGTAATGCTTCAATTTGAAATAAATATTTTTGCACTGTGAGTCTTAATATATTTCATAATTTTATAACAACAAACAATAACAAAGGATACCAATTAAAAGGATTTTCTTATCTGTATTATTTCTATGGGGCAAAATCAAGTGTCTAAAAAGTTAAGAAAAACAGCAGTAAATGTTAAACAATTCCCCTGTTGGTGTTGGTCATATAGGTACTCATAATAATGTTAAAATGTTTTTCACCAAAGCGCATATAAGTGGACTTGATATTTTGCATAATCATGTATGTTTCAATAAACCTGAAAGTTACTTCAATATAAAATTTTGCACTCAGCAATTCGAAAAGCTTCGTTAAGTTAGGATGTTCTGATCACAATTTTTTCCAATTTTGTTCAATGAATATCGAAATAAATTATCCGTCTCCTAAGAGCTTAAATGAACAATACCCCTCCCATGTTTATGGAGTGCTCCAGATCTGAAGAGTTCTAAATGATTTGCTCATGCTTTTGTATTTATTATTACCAGAAGTTCTTTAAGCCTACACGATTGTTTAGAATTTTAGTAAGTTATTGTATTTTGCAATAAGTTCTCAGCGTATCTAATTTGTACCACCCGATATGTTGAATTTATTCTACGATGACGTTTTCTACACTAAATCTTCCTCGGATTATTTTGTTTGTTTGATTGAGATTTCTTCCTTAAATCCTTAAAAAACTGTCGTCAAATCGGAAAAAAGATTACAATAAGTTTACCTTGGACAGTGTGAAAAAAAATTTGAGGATTGAATCTCGTGCGAATTGATAATTCTTATTTGAGCAGCAATTTCGAAGAATAGTTTTGTATACATCGGCAGCTGATGCAGATAATTCATTCCGATAAGCATCCGCATTCTTTGCCTTGAGCCGGACTCACTTCTTTGTATATTTCTTCGAATCGTGCTTTTTCAACTTGATATAAATTATGCAAAGCATTCTTTCTTAGATATTATACTATTACTGCTCGTCTTAATAATTGCAACAGCATATGAATTTCTTTCTCCCGTCGGTAAAGGCCTTTTTGCAGCAGAACCCACCCCTAATGCCGTTATCCATGAGCGGTACTTGCATTTAAGATACCGATTAGTCCTTGGTATGTGTATCACAGACCAAGTTTTGTGGAATGATCACATATCCATTATTGCCAAAAGTTATTGCTAAGTATTTAGGCTTTCATTGTTGATGCAAGAAATATTTCTCCGCTTCTGATCTGGCTGAAATCTACCTATTCAGCCAGCCTACATTCGTCCAAGGCTTATGTATAACTCTCACATCTGGGCTAGAGCTCCCAAAACTCATTTGAATCTTCAATCTATACCACCGAAATACTCGAGCTCCTAGGAATGCTCATCAGCTTACCTTGAGTACTGACAAGTACAGAAATTCTTTCCTTAGTCTGTATCCTACTAATTATTGATTTTTTTCAGAATCCACTATGTGTTGATTTTTCGTCATCATCACTTAAAAAAATTAGTAGAAGATATTGTTGAGTAATCCTTTAGGTGATAAAGTGCTAACATTTTTTAATGAATATAGTCCACTACCTTGTATTTCAGGATCTGTTTACAAGGAGGAATTTAAATGCTATATCTCAGACCACCAAAAAGGTCCTCATAGTCCTTGTTAAAAAGTTATATATAGGTAACGATGCAAATCTCCGCCTGCGCTCACATTATTCTTAAATAATATTTTTTAAGGAGCTTCCGAAAATTTAGCCAAAAAATACCCAGCTTACATATTTTTCCGCTTCCAGAGACATCAAAATGGTCACTGATATAGATTTCGCACTAGCCAATAAAATAGGTATAGGTACCTACCTACCTATTTCTCAAGCACATATATTTAGCATTCTTTTAACTGTTTCTCTGAGATTAAGACTAGCCATCAGAAAGCTTCCTTTTAAAACTCGTCTACCTACCAATACTGATTGTGCATGATTAGACAAATTGAATTGAATTATCAATAGGTATCTACCTACTACCTTGGAATATAGGTACAAAAATACAGAACTAGCAAACACCATATTTGAACAGCTAAAATAAAAGTTACACCTGGTCCCTTGTTCTGTAACTCAGGCGATAACTTTTTCTCACTTAACACTTCTGAAAAAATGGGATTGTGTAAGTTGAGGCGATACGTTCAATTTTTAATTTGTGTGACTTGGATTTTCCAATAGAAGGCGATAAATTGAAAAAGTCATTTTGGCATCTTAACAACAAAACAACCATTTTTTTTATTTCTCGACTATTTTTATCAATTCGAAAGTTACAGAACATGGGCCCAGGACTATGGAGCAGCCTTTTTATTACACAACATAATATAGGGTAACTATCTACGTACGTATTTATGTAGGTCTGTAGGTATCTAGGTAGGCAGGTATAATTTATTTTGTCATTGAAAATGAAATCGAAATTAGGAAAAAGTGAAAACAAATGTAAATCCCATAACAAAATCTCCAATTTCTTAAGATCCTACTTACTTAGGTATACCTACTGTACAAAATTTTAAAAAAGAACAGGAATATCAAAACATAGGTGTACTTATAGTTAAGCTAAACAAAAACTTAAGAGATCATAATACATAATACCTACTATGTATAGGTACCTACCTACATAGTTACCTACTACCTATAAGAAAGTGAATAATACTGTCCTATTGTCTTCCGTTTCTTTACCCGCTTCTTCAAGTAGGTGATAGAGGTCTATCATCATCATACTACCATGCTGACTATGATAATGAAAGAGCTAAATACCTATGTTGATGCCTATGCGGCGTTTACCAAACAACAACAAAATTACCTACCCATCTCAGAAATAAAGAAACAAATCTTTAATAATATAACAGGACTGTGCGTATACCAGATGAGACAGACCAAGTCACATATACACATTACAAAAGCCACAGCGTAACCAAAACAACGAAGACGGACAAATTACTACAGACTCCAGAACCATCAGCTATTCTCGTCAAAGCCTAGAATGAATAAAATGACGATAAAGACGACGCGACGGCATGAGATTGAGGTACTTGGAGAATCTCATCTTATATCGACCTATACCTACCCACTCACACCACCCGATCTATATCAAATTCAAATGCAAAAAATATAGATAGACTAGGTATATCCAGAAGAACACACACACACATCCATATTTTATACATAATTATATAAACGAAATACACGAAACTCCACCAAAAAGAACGAACATCAAGATGAAGACGCAAAAATACAAAGAAAAATCGGAACAAAACAAAGTTGTAATGTAAAAATAAGCTGACAACAACACCATACTACTGCCTAGCCACCATATACGTATATACCTACCTAGCCAGAGCAGAGCCTGTGCCATGTCGAGATGTCAGAAGAGAGCTAAGTCACCAGCCGCCACCAGCAGCCAGCAGCATGCCAGCATCTTGTTCAGCCCCCAATGAAGATGAAGAGTCATAAGAAGTTCAAGTTCAGTTCAACGGAGAAAAAAAATGTACCTAAAAATAAGACCAAATCCAAATCACTCAAATCACTTGGGCTGTGTGTTTTTCGGATGTGTTGTTATTGCTCAATTCCTAAAAAGCATGCCTACAAGTGAGTAAGAGTACAATTTTTTTTTTTCATTTTCGGATGCTTCGAAGTATCTTATCTTCAGATAGATACTTTGCGATTCATCATCGATATCCATGAACAATGTGTAATATTTGATGTCAGTAATTGCTCGAATATTTAACTCAGAAACTACCTATGTATATTGTATGTATGTTGCCATATTGAAATAATCACTAATTTTATATTTAGTTAAACAAAATTAATAGTATCTTAAGATGATTTTTGTGATAATCGCAGTAATAAATATGTAACAACCGATTTATATAGTTTTTTTAAATCAAACTATCCCACTTCTGAAGTGTATACTTCGCTATATAAGTAACTGATTTCATACATAACTGGTAATACTTTTAGGTTGATGTTTCTGCTGCTGAAGACTGAACTAGACCTCGAGTGTTGTTGGTTCCAGGTTCAAGCAGAAATGAGCAGAGTAACCACTCATAAGGCTCGGGCAACGATGAAGAGTTGGAAATAGTTTTCCCCGCGGAATGAGATCTCATATTGGCAATTTGGAGGTCAACAGAAAACAAAAACTGCTACACAGGCAGAAAAAGGCATCCTGGTAAAAAATCTGATCTGAAGGTCTACCAATCCGTCCGAAACATCATGCAGTACACACCACGCTGCACGTACTGCGAAAAATTTGATCACCGAAACCGATACTGAGGAGCTGATCACTGGAAATACGGAGTCTCCACCACTTCTAGAAGAATACCCTATGATGCCGCCATCCAGCTTAGAATAGGTACAGAAAGAAGCTATATATCGGCTTAAACTGGGAGCTTGTTGTATCTGCCGAACTGAATAAACATGGAGGGCCAGTACACTACTTCTACTTCGTGATCCTTCTACTACTACTTAATTCATGAAATTATAGTTGACGAAGAAATGCTAGAAGACTTGGGGAAAGGTGTCATATGACCCATACATATGAAGGGATATGTCCAAACTTCCAGTAACTATAGAGGTAATACGTTGTTTTGTACTTGCTGTAAGATATAGTCCTCTATCCGTCAAGAACGGATAGCCCTATTCCCTAAAATTATTATCGGAAATTTATCAGTGCGGCTTCATCCCAGGGAAATCAACAACTGCTGATCAGATCTACACCCTTAGGCAGGCGATGGAAAAAAGTCTAGAATTTATATTCCAACTTATGACCTTCGACAGCCTAGACAGTGTAGAACTGTACAAAGCCATGAGTGAATTCGGCGTCCCAAACAAATTGGCACGACCATGTAGGTTGACCATGACTAATATAATAACTCAAGTTAAAATGACTCCGAAAGGAGAATAGTCTGGCGGTTGTCCTCTTCAAAACAAGCAATCCTGGACTTTAACACACCAACAATTTCAGTGACCATTTTCACCAGGTCCAGCCAGATACCTACTGGGCTCCGCGCCAACGACCTTGGGTCAATTAAGTAGGCCTGGTAGGACGGCCTGCTATAGTCTGTCAATGCTTTTTAAATCCTGAAATCAAACCATAAATTCTAAGCTGCTGATGTATATAACCATGTTCCTACCACTATACAAAGGCCTTTTAGCCGAGCCACGTTCGAGAGAAAAGTCTTGCCGAGAATTGTTGGTCCGGTATGTGAGGAAGAACGATTCTGGAGACGCTTCAATCACGAACTGTATACATGTATTGTGCAAAAATACGCTCGGTAGACCCGGTGTGCTGGTCACCTATTTCGCTTGCGCAAGTACAGGGTGGCGCATGAATCGTGCTACAATAAGAAATTTAAATAAATTTTATTTTAATCGATGTATTTCATTAATTTTTTTTTTTATTGGATTAAAAATTAAATTTTATTTTAAATAACTAATGGTTTTTAAAGATGATAGACCGCAAATGACCTCCACGCTCATCCACGCATATGCGCACCTGATCAGAAAATTGTTCATTGCGGCCTGAAGGGTTGAAATTGGGATCGCCTCAATTATTGTCTTAATGGACTGCCTTAATTCAGTCAAATTCCTGGGGTTCGTTTTGTACACTTCCTGCTTGACATAACCCCATAAAAAAAGTCTGCTGCAGTCAGGTCAGGTGACCTTGGGGGCCAGCGGAAAGTGCAGTTTCTGGGTATCAATTTGTTTGGGAATTTTCGTTGGAGCACCGCCATAACTTGTGTGGCTACGTGTGCACTTTCTCCATCTTGTTGAAACCAAATCCTTCTGAAAGGGACACGTCTTCGGCGAAGTTCTGGGTAAAAAAAAACTCCTTCAATATCTTTAAATAACGGTCCCCATCGACAGTTTGTGTTACACCGTTTTCTTCAAAGAAGTATAGCTCGACAATACACCTTGATGAAACTGCGCACCACACAGTGACTCGTTCTGGGTGCAGTTCCGACTTATGGAGCATTTCTGGATTAGATTCACTCCATATACGGCAATTTTGCTTGTTAACATTGCCGCTTAAGTCAAAATGGGCCTCATCAGACATGAACAAACAATTGTTGTTGTTCTTTTTCGACCATTGCAATCATTTTTCGGCAAAATTCCAGGCGAACAGGCAAATCCTGATGGTTATTTTGGACTTTGTATGGAAACAAGTTTAAGTCATCATGAAGCATCCTTTGTAATGACTGTCTGCTAACTCCAATTTGGCAGGATAAGTTTCGAGTCGAAACACTTGGATTTGCCTGTATTGCCGATGACACAGCCCGGATTGTATCCTTTACCCGAACATCGGGATCTCGATGATACGGTCTTCGTTCGATGCTTCCAGATTCGGCAAACATGTTCACCAGCCTCATAATGGTCCATCTACTTGGGGGAGTACCGCGAAACTCCAGCCTAAATTCTCTTTGGACGGAAATGACGGACTGCAAATACTGGTATCGCTGCACTATCCAAATCCTTTTTTCAATATCCCAAGCATTCATTTTGATAAATCTAAATAGTAGCCTATAAAATAAAAAAAAATAAGCCGATTACTCACACTGAAAAAAAGTTATTAAGTTTTATTTTTGTAGCACGATTCGTGCGCCACCCTGTAGGAAGTCAGCTTGGAAAACCCTTTGTTGCTCCTCATGGTAGATGACAAAGTTTCAGACCATCTTTACGCTGATGAGTTGGAGTAGACCAGGCCGCCTGAAACCTATGGGGATAGGTTGGGAAAATTGTTTAAGGAGGCCATGACCGGAACCCGGTAGTACCGATTATTGTGCCGTTGATAATGTGATGGCCAACTACCTACATACCAAACTGCCTATTAGGCGGTTTTATTCTGTCAATGGTTTTGTGGTACCTATTTGGTTATGAAAATACAAATGGAACCAAAAGAAGAGATACCTATACAAAATATCCGTTTCATTTCTGATTTCTCTCAGTAAAAAATTTCCTTGTGTACCTAAAATTGAGTTAAAAAAGTTTACCTATAAACCCTGGCATTGCTGAACTCAAATTCACTCAAATTCTAAGCAACTCTAAACAAATATATATGTACCTATTAAATTCAGGCTTTTGTCCGCACAAAAAATACCACACACACACACATTTTAAGAAAAAGTGAACAAAATATGTACCTACCTACCTACCTACACAAGGAACTTGATCGGCATCGTCATCAACTTGCCTTCGTCGTCCTGCCCTACTTCTTGACTTTCTATTTTTATACAAGCTCATTGAAAATCAGCACATACATCCTCATACTTTTGTAAGTACCTACATATACTTAAACTTTTTGAAAAAAAAAAACCTAATAAATAAAAAAACAACGACAAATGAAGCCCCAAAAGCTACCTACGTACCAGCTGCACACACAAACAAGAAAGGAACCAACAAAAACCTATATGGTTGATGTTGCAGAACACAAACCGGAAGAAAACAGTAACAACGCAAACGAAAAAAAACACATCGAAGACAAGTTTTGGAAGGAGGTAGGTGGGAATCAGCTTGGGATTAACAATCAGCCCATCACTGCTTCTACTTCATTGAAAATGAATTGAGAATTCATCGATGGTGCATGCATGTTGTGCCTGTGCCGTGCCATATCATGCCAGCTAACTCTCGCTTGCTATACCTACCCCCTCCTCTAATAGCCCCAATGAACCTAAATTAATATCCTGCAGCTACAACGTATACATATGTTAGTATATTTACTCGTATGGGTATATTTTCCAGTGGGAGGCAGCCAAAAGAAACCTTCCACAGTACGGCTATCCATGCTTTCGATTTTATTTTATTTTATTATGTGGCGCAAGTTGAAGCTGTGTCATCGGAGACGGTTAGCATGTAACCGCAAACTCATCGGGGCTTCAATTGGAAGGAGTGGAAGTGAAGGAAAAAAATAAACAAACAAAAAATTAAGTCGTATCGAACCCGGTATCCATCCGAAACCAGTCAGTGTTACCCCATATGACATAATTGCTTACAGTATGGCAGCAGTGAATATGCCTGTTTGCCTCGTCATTACGCCACCTCCCCTTGGGCCCATTGTAAGGTGATTTTACTGTTGCTATAGTATACACTTAAATACACCTACCTACTTACTCCCTTTTTTCATGGTTTTCGTGTTTTCATTTCATTCATGGAATCTCCTCGAACTCGAAGGCGTAATAAAGACTTTAGGCGCTCAAACTCAAAGTGGGCACCCCATCATACCCTTTTTTATATTTTGCTTGTGTGTTTTGGTCGGGTATTCTTCACGTGTCGTGCGTCGCAGCGCCTTCATCTTCATGATGATGGTTTGTTTAGTTCACTCAGATTTGGTTTTGTGGGGCTTACCGCTACTCGCTAGATCAAATGTGTGTGACGTGATTTTTAGGGTCTAGTAACCCTCTTTTGCTATTGTCTATTGTAGGCGTTGGGCGCCACTCATAAACATGTGCGATGTGTAACATGTGTATTTCGCGCGCCTACTATTGTTATTTGGACGACTGACGCACGACATGCATTGATTGTATAGGTTTATTTACGACGTACATAAAGGTATATTGTCTTGAGAAGGCTAGTATAGATGCTTGGTTGGTTTCTTTTTATTTTTAAGACATTTGAGAGTTAATGGTTTAATTTTTGTCGAAATAGGTGTGCGAATGCCAAAAGTTAACCGGCAAGGGTCCTAGATATATATGATCCCTATTAAGTATCTACCTAATAAATATTGTGAGGTTAATTTTCGGTTAGCTATATTTAGTAATTTTATCTTAATGCTGGATTTACAGAATGTCAAATCAAATGTCAAATTTTAGACTTGTAGTGTAAATTTTGTTATTGTAGTGTAAATGGCCGTAAATCTGGCAGTATTTTTGTCATTAAAAAACTGTCAAGTGGACATACATTTTTGCACTATAGTGGTAGGTGCTGACAACATATTTTTAAATAATGACAGTATAGCAGTATTTTTAATCAAAGGTCTAATTGAAATTGTGTCTGTATGAAAATAAAATTTGTAAGGTTTTTTTTTATAAAAGTTTTATAAAAGAAGCATAAGCATTACCATGTATTTTGAAAGCGCAGGAGAAGAAAAAGATCACGAGAAGAGAAACAATTTCTAGTGGAATTGGTGGAAGCACTTTGGAGCTTCTGGTCTAGAGACAAGGATCTTAAGAACTTCTTCCTTTGGGGCAGTCGTGTAAATACTGTTTTCATCATCTAGAGTGTGAACTAGTCCTTATTTTAACTTTGTATAAACATCATAATTGTATGCAGTGTTTTAACAGTACAGTGACAGGAATATTGCGAATTTGGCAGAGCAAAGCTTTATTCAAAACGAATTTTTTGTTTGGTTGTAATATATATGTATGTATCTACAAATTGTATATGTGTATATTTAAATAACTACATATTACCAACAAAAATAGCATAGTAGACTAAGTATTATTTAATTGTACTTGTTGCATAATTGATTCAAAATAACTTTTTACGTACTTTAGTTCACCAAATTTGGTATTTTATCCCCGCGCGGCGATCTCACTCTGGACTCATCAGTTTACTAGCGAGGACCTTTTCGGTACGCATTTTGTTTGTTATCTATTTTCAATTAATAATTCAGCAAGTCCAATTAAAGAATGCTTAGTCTTCTTCATGGATGATTTTTTTGGTAGTCTATAAATACATACATAGGCAGGTAGGTATAGATAGGTACTCGTATATAGGATTAAAAAAAGTTTTATAGCAACAATGTCATTGCAATGGACAAAATCTTCCAGCTTTAATGACCTAGAACGTTGGTCTTGTTTTCGACAAAGCAGAATTTTTTTTGGAGAGCTCATTTGTACGTCCTATGTATTTCCTAAAAAATACGCTTAATTTGTAACGGAGCAAAAAGTTTTAGGGTGGGGTTTAAAATTCAGTTTTTTTTTTTTCAAATTATTCGAAAACTCTATATGTACTCGTATGTTCTTTTGAAAAAAGTTGTAGGTACACATTGTAGCTCATGTCATTCTCTCCACAAAAAAGATTTAGACACTTTTTATCGTACAATAATTGATAGATTTGGAAAAAATCGTGTAGTTCATTTATTCAAAAGAATGTACCTAATAAATTTGTTTCAGAGTGGGGAACTTTTTTATTTTGTTATGCCTGGAAAACATGTTCTATTAAAAAGAAACAAGTTTAAAAAGTAAAAGGGAAATGCGCCATCTTAAAAAATACTAATATATGTATTTTATTTTGGTTAATAACTCCATTTTTTCCAAAATGACCTACGAACAAGTCAAGAAGTCAAGCTTACGAGCTATTTAAAATAAAAAAATGCCTTTTTTTTTAATGTTTGAGTTCATATTACAAAATAGAAGTCAGATTGTCAAAACAAATCTACGGAATCTAAACTACTAATATTATCCCTTAAAACCTAGCTTTAACATTTCCAATTCCAGCTTTTCTCAGCAAATTGTCATTTCGTTGTCAGTCTTCCTTGACGCTAGATGACTATCGAATACACCATTTTTTTCAGAGTTCAGCTCATGCTCACTTAGAGGAGTTTCTGGTCCCGAAAAAACGTTTCTTAAATTTAACAATTATGTATTTCCAATACCGTAACAAAGGCAAATTATTTCGTTGTGCAAACCAACCTCAAAAAATAACCTATCAATTTAATTCTAAAATATAGTGATGGGCATAATCGAATGATTTCAACAATCTTAATATTAGTTTTCGAGTGATCCAAATAATCGAATGAATATTCGAATTATGAAAGAGTAAGAAGATTTGAATAGTTTACTCCAATTTCTTACTATGCATATGTTCCATTGTATATACATTTCTAGAAATGTATATACAATGTATGTTCCAAATTTCCTTTGAATATCATATTTTATAATTGACTTCTTTTCCACCAATATCATTTTGAAACAACCTCCACACAATTGATACCTTCCTTTCTTGTTTCATTTTTGTATTTAAATTTAGTAAACTATATTTCTATTTAACAACAAAACATTAATAAAATTAAATCACAGAAACAAATTAAATTAATTACTATAAAAGTAAAACAAAGACAGTCAAAAAAACAAATCCAAACTTATTATAAATAAAAGATCTCAGATATACTACCTACCTGTATCTCAAGTGATCAACCGAAACAAACTGTATACAAGAACCGAGTGATTACTATTAATGTTACTAATTCATTCGAATAATAAATGCTACAGAAACAGATACACAAAAGTCTTCAATTCCAATTCGAACCTACACGGACACCTATACAATTCACACTAGATTAGACACCCACACATCTCAATACCTCTTGAAATTTCGCTTTCATTTATTATACTACTAAAGTGAAGTAGGAAGAGATGAGATATTATTCGAATGATTTCAGATGAAAGATCGAGATGTCTCGAGACGAGATAATATTACAATCGTTTATAATTGATTGTTTCATTCGAATGCGCGAATCTTTCACAAAAAAACCTTAATAAATTCAAGGTCGAATTCGAATTGTGATCATCAAAGACTTTTGGAAAAGTTGGATTTAAATCAGGTACCTCTTATAAGGTGAAAAAACATTCAATTGTGTTATACCACCCCCATTTCGATTCTGAGGTTTTTTAATACCAACACAATAAATTTTCATTGAGTGCAATATTTAGTTGAATCTTCAAAACGGGCTTGCAGCACCATGCATATTAAAATTTCGTTTAAAGGAGGTAGATATAATAAACGGTGATTTTTTAAGAGCTTGGTTTTTGAAATTTCAAAAAAACACAGAAACTTGTGAAAAGTGAATGAAATTTTTATTTGGATCGATAAATCAATTTCTGCCATTTACTTTTTAAAAATAATTTCACTTAAAAATTGCCCGCGACTACGCTTCAGGTGGTCCATTCTGAAGGTCCAATTTTGGCAAACTTTTTCACACATTTCGGCCGGAATCTCACCAATGACGCGTTCAATGTTGGCTTCCAAGGCAGCAATCGTGTTTGGCTTGTCCCCATAGACAATAGACTTAACATAGCCCCACAAAAAATAGTCTAACGGGGTCAAATCACATGATCTTGGTGGCCAATTGACTGCGCCAAAACGTGAGATCAACTGCTCACCAAATTCGCCTCTCAATTGATGCATCGTTTCGCGTGCAGTGTGGCATATGGCACCGTCCTGTTGGAACCACATGTCGACCGAGTTCAATTCTCTCATTTTCGGCAAAAAAAAATCTGTTATCATCGAACGGAACCTTTCTCCATTGACCGTATCCCTGCGGCCTTCATCGTCCTTGAAGAAGTACGGCCCAATGATGCCGCCTGCCCATAAACCGCACCAAACAGTGCATTTTTCGGTATGCATTGGTAGCTGCTGAATTGCCTCTGGCTGCTCTTCACTCCAAATACGGCAATTCTGCTTATTCACGTATCCATTTAGCCAAAAATGAGCCTCGTCGCTGAAACGGACGTAGCTTGCGAAACACATTTTTCACAGAGCACGAATTTTGATAATAAATTTCAATAATTTGCAAACGTTGTTCAGGCGTAAGTCTATTCATGATAAAATGGCAAACAATACTGAATCGAAATGTCAAATGTTCGTGGAATTTGTCATGTGTGATCTGTCAAAAATATAAACGTCAAAAACCAAGTAGCAAAAAAATCACCCGTTATAATATTTCTCGTTAGCAAATACCTACATCAACTGATGGCAGCCATACAAGTTGGTACATAGATAGGTATTCTTCAATTTAGTTAAACGAAACACAAATAGCTTCCCACTTTTTGGATTATTATTATCCTTTTGGAAATTGAAAACCACCTTCATTTGCACCATATACCTAATTTTAGATTCGCGTAAAACCCTAAAGTCCATTTAAGCTACCTTCAATTGTGCAAAGGAAAAGAAAGCATACAAAAAAAAAAAAAGTGGCTGGCAGAGAATTTGAAACACAGCAACTTGACTCACATTTCCTCATTATGTCGATGTCCTTCGGAAAAGTATACTACGAAACGTAGTATGGTTATAGGTAAGTATGTGTGGGTAGGTTACCTACGCTAAAACCCAACAACGTGATGCATTCGTATATCCAATCACTCCTGGGCACTTTTTTTTTGTGTAGATAGTATACCATATCCTTCTTCAGTTATAAAATACAGAGGGAAATATAACAAGGATTCGTATCTGCTTTTGTTTTTGCAGTTTTACCATTTATGTGTATAGCTCGTTAACAAAAAAAAAAACACCTCCACCATCGCAGAACATCGTAAATGGGGAGGGCTTCCTTGCAAAAGTCGTTTACGTTTCATTCCAAAACGAAATGAAACGAATCCCTCGATCTCGGGAAACAGTGCATGGATGCACTTTGTGTATGGTGCAGCGTATACACCGTACAAACAACCACCACCACTAAATGGGTGGATCGAATCGGTTTAAAAGGATGACGCGGGCGGGCGCAGCAGTGTGGTGATGGTTAGGTTGCTGATGACGATGGAGAAGTAGAGCTATTATTTGTTACCTGTTTCCCTACTGCGCTGCGTTTGGTCTTTTTTTTGTATTTGCTTTTGTTCCTTCTTCATGAGGAGTTTTACGGTTTTCATTTAAACTTTTTTGTTTTGCTTTTTATGTAAGTTTCTCAGAGTGCACATTGTGAGTTCCTTCAACTTCAAGTCGATATTTTTTTTGCATTTCTTTTTTTTTGCACAAAGGTTGCTTGTATAGTGTAGTGTGTATCTATACTATGCGACCAAGAACAACATTATCTACCCTTGCAGATTTCACACATACCTAGGTAGGTAAGTAGTATGGCTATACGAATATAACCGTTGTGCAAAGAGTATTTATTATCAGTTATAAAACCGCTTCCTCGCGCGGGGGCATACGACTAGCCAACAACAATTACAAGGCAACAACACCAAGAAAACCAAAGAGGAATAAAAATAAAACCTGAACCATAACGAAAAACACCAGGCATGGTCGGGACGTATAAAATTACCACCTGGCTCCTTTACCGCTTTACAAAAACAACAAAAACCAGAGTCCAAGAAGAAGAAAAATAAAAAAAAATACCTATAGGTAGCTACGTCATTAAATAGGTACAAGAAATAGGTAGGTATGTTGGTAGGTATAAGTATGGAAAAAATACAAACTGCAATTGAAGAGCATTTCAAAAGTTTCGGTGTAGGTTTTTTTTTTAATAAATTTGTCACAATTTTTTTTTTATTTTGCTTAAGTTGGTTTTTATTTAATTTTGTTTGTTTGAGTTGGAGCTTGCACTTTTTTCAACTTGAATTCAAGCACTTGCGGAATTTGGGTGGAAAGGACTGAATCGAGAAAACCCAGAAGTTATGTTGTAAGTAGGTAGGTATACCTAGGTAAAATGGGATGATGAGGAACGGAGGCTTCCAAGTGCAAAAAACAATTTAAAGGGGTCATGCACTCATTTCAAATATAAAAAAAAAATGCAAATAACTTTGTCGTTGGGCTTTCATGGTTCGTTTTCTCTGTCGAATGCGAATTTAATTCATTAGAAATTTTTACGTTTTTTTTTAGCACAAATAAGTAAACATGCATACCTGACTATAGGTATAGTTACATCCTATAGAGAGGAAAAAATTAAATTCAAGAGAACGTTGGTTCTTTGAAAAACTCAGAATTGAAAATGTTTTTAGAAAGGCAACGTACTACAACCTACCAATACTATAATCAGCACCTACCGGTAGTCATTTCCACGTCCTGGAATTTTGTGCTTTTAGATTGTATGTACCTGTTTAGCTGTTAAGAGCATTGCTGAAAAATTAGGTTGCAAAATAGTTATGTATAGGAAGGTAGGTATGTTTAATATTTATTCTGTTAGATAGGTAGGTAGGTACCTTGGTATATCTTATGCAATTATGTCAGTGAAAACGAAATGGCGTTAGGATATGGAAACTTCATCTTACCTACCTACTTGGTCTAATTTACGGTCAGTCCATGTAAGAAATATGTAGTGTTCTAGCAGTATTTAGCTAACTGGATACCTCATCTATACTTAGGTTTACCATGTCAACATCAATATTAGGAAAGTTTACAAGACTTACAAGTGTTTTTCTTTTCTTTTTGGAAGCCCGGATGAAATTTGACAAACAAACCGACCACGCAAATAGGTGAATATATTATACACAAACAAATTGACATTCTCATGCAATTGCCAAACTGCCACTTTCAAATGAGCTTAGCACTTTGACACCCATATAGAGTTAACAGACAGACAGGAGGGACAGTCGTCCTTCTTCATTAAAAGATGATGTTTGTCTCTTCTATAAAAAATTCTGCCCCTACATATTAAAAAAAGAACACCTCTAATTGAAAACTATATTCATCAAATATGCCTTAAAATATTCCTACATCTCACTTATGGAAAGCTGAACGAATCCACAAAATGAACTACATCTCACTACACGCGTAAGAGTTGTCCTTCATCTGTCTGTGAATTATTTTCGTTGTTTTTGTTTCTCATTAACTTATTTTAGTTGATAAGTTATAATTTTTGATTTTTGTGATTGTTTTTTATAATAAAAAAATCGAATGAAACATTTTAATTAACTTTTTTTACTCTGATTTTTCACCAGCACTCTGATTTGTTTGAATAAAAAGATTAATCTTTTTTTTTATATGGGGCCTGGATTTTTCCGTTCCGGGCTCGAGATTCGTCTCGACGCACGTTAAGAACCCACATGTGAAAATTTAACGTTAACATAATTCTTATATAATATAATATATATTGCTTATATTTCATTTTCATTCCTTGATATTGGTTAAAATTTAACCCCATTGCATTGGTTAGAGTTTTTTTTAATAAAAAAAATATTTTTTTCTGTGCAAAAGATTCACTTCGGTTTTAATAAAATTGTTTCTACCATGAAGAATGTCCTAAGCTTAATTCGTCGTGTTTCGAAAAAAAAACATGTTTTTGTACACATAAAATATTTATTTTATTATATTTATTATTATATCCCGGTTGAGCTGTCATGTAGAGGTTAAAACAACTTCCAACGCTCTAATATTATTTAATAATTGTAATTATTTAGGAATTCAGTTTATATTTAGGTTTCATAACAAAACGACTGAATTAAAAGAACATTTAAGAGATCAGTCTTCAGTTAGGTTACAGGTGTTTCTCTACTTCTTTTCTTCCTTCCGTGATGTTTCTTCGTTACATTAGAATATCGCAATTTGTTTGAATCGAAACAAAAAAATTTTAATATAAAAATGAATTTATTAAAATGTAACAATTTTGAATTTATCGTTTTGAAAACCACGTGACTATATTTTTGTCTTTCCATTCGAAAAGGAAAACGAATAACGCAGACGGTAAGATCAAAATTACCGATGCATTGCAAAGTAGTCCACATTCGTGTAGGACGGCTAAATAAGGAATCTCTATACTTGGCGGCTGAATTTGGACCCTAGGTTAAATTGATGAAAGCGCGATTATTACGGTTGAATAATTTAAGGCGAGGAATACATTCTATTTCACTATAGAAATGTAAAATTTATTTATTTTTGTCTATAAAATTAGCGATAAAACAGTAAAACACTTGAACCATTACGGCATTTATCAAAAGACGGTATTAGAGCTCTATTTTCAATTCAGTCCAAAAGATTTAAGTGTGTTCTGGGATCACTATCTGGGAAGGGGGTGGCCGTGGCGCGATAGTTGTGTGTTCGCCTGTCAACTTCATGGTCACAGGTTCGATCCCTGCCGTAGCCTATGTCTTCTTATTTTTCCATTAAAAACCAATTCTAAAAAAAAATAAATGTCATAAAATGAGTTGCTGGTTTACTCATTACATGCTGTTTAGGCATAGAACTAACAACATGTGATTGAGTAAAACTAGTATACCGATAAAATATGACAAAGTATAAAAAAATTAATGCGTATTATAAGGGACATCAATAAATAAGACACGGTAAATTTCTCCGCATTAGTTCAGCCGCCACTCCTGGAGATAAAATCTGAGACAACAACCACCTACAGTCTCCGAATATCGCGTCACACATCTTTCCTATCATTCTTTCTCTTCATTAACCTCACCATCACGCCCGCGCTGTGTTGAAACATTTAAAGGGTATTCATAATCCCTTGAGCGCGTGTAGATTATAAAAAAAAAAAAAAAAAAAAAACTTGTTCAGATAGGTATTACAATTTTATTCAAGCTTTGGACGAATGTAGGCTTTATAGATAAAAGCCTGATCAGAAGGGGAAACATATTTCTTACACCGTCTAAGAAAACCCCAACATTTTGCAGCGTTTTTGCCGACATCGAATAAGTGGTCATTTCATAAAAGGTGGTCTGTGATACACATACAGAAAACTGTAATTATTTTATAGCTAAAATAAAGGACACACAAAAACACGTCTAAATTTTCCTAGCTCAATATGATTTTTTGTTCCATACCATGATTGAAACACAAAGACATACAACAACAAAATATCCAAATAACAAAAGGTTTAAATTAAAGCTCAAAATTAATTGGATTTTAATTTTATTATTTTATTGTATCTAAAAAATGCGAGTCCAGAATCTCGAAAATACATAATCCCGTAAATCCAAAACCCCGAAAACCCAAAATCCCGAAACGCGGAAACCCTGATAACTCAAAATCCGGAAAAAACCGAAGTAAAAAACTCTTCTTGATGGAACAAAAAGTCATATATTATAACAAATATAATTTAACACCAAAATTTAATTAAAAAAATAATTAATTTTCAATAATTAATAATAATAATAATAAAAAGTGATTAAATTGCATAACATTATCATAATAAACATAAATTTATATTGAAATTGTTTTAAAAAATTTACTTGAGAACGTTCATTGCGCTCAGAGTAATTTTTTTTTAGTTTTGTTCTCCTTAATTTGGTATCTTTTTTATATTTGACATTTCACCGGAAATAATTAGGTATATACAATGAAAAATTTTCAAAAATTTCCCGAATGAGATCCCCAAATCTCGAAAAATTATATAAAATGAAAACTTTGCTGTGCAAGTTTCGGGATCCCATTCTGGATTTTGGGTTCTCGGGATTTCGGTTTTCGGGATTTTGACACCAACCTAAACAAAAAATACAAATCCCAAAAATACTTGTGGGGTAAAAGTGTAGTCACACATTCATCACAAAAAAAATACCAAATGCCGAAATGTAAAAAATACAAACAATACAACTAGATTTTCTGTATAACAGTTTTGCTATTTGTTGTTTGGCGCTTGGTTATTCGTATTCTCTTAAATTTACCAATAGTGGTACAGTATTCGTCTATTGACCAATAGGCCTTAAGCAATATTTACGGGTAAAGATTTGGCAAAATTAAACTATTGCTTCTAAAACCCAACTCTTAATTGTTTTCGTCATAATCTAGGTGAATACATACAATTCTTTTGTATGTTGCACAATTTCTGTAATTATAAATCATAACGAACCTCAAAAGAATACAAAATAACAAAAAAAAATCCTTGAATAAAATCGTGCATTTCATCCAATCAGTGTCCCTATGGATTTTTTCCTATTTTTCGCAATTTATTTTTTACAACGACCAATCTAAAATAATTTAGTTATTTTAAAGCACAAATTAAAATAAAAAAAATTAAAATGCAAATCCCATTTCTCCGGGCAGTTACTTCCAAAAAACATAAAATATTGCTCTAAAAAATGTACACATAGATATGTAGGTACCACATATGTACATATGTAGAACAAAATAATAAAGTAAAAAAAACACAAAACTTTTAAAATCCCTTCTGTTTTGTATATTACATTTTTTTTGTATCCTTACTCGAGTATTTTTGATAAGAGCACATGTGTTGTGTTGAATGTATGTTGCTTTTTATATAATATCCGCTGGATGGCCTATTTTTGTTTAAATTAAAGCTCGTGCTCAAATAAACGCGAAAATTCGCGCAATTTATTTGACGTGCAATTGCAAGCAGCTGCTAGCAATTTTTTGTATGTACTTTGTGTTGATTCCCCGGCTGTTTGTCTTTGAGCATGTGATGGTTTCTGTTTTGTATTTTTTTTTGTCCATGTTAACAAAAAAAAAAGAAGATTGAAAACCATTCCAAAACATTTTACCACGTCTTGGTGTGAAAAAAAATTAATTCATCGAGCCAAGTTATCCTTAGAGCACGGTAGGTATGAATGTTGTGTTTTACTAAACCTTCTTAAAGACATTGATGGATTGGAATTCTTATTGCAATGGATTCTTTCAGTTACCTATACCTACAATAAAAGTCTATTCTCATCCATTTTGGATAGAATGAATCCTTGGGTGCTAATATAGTTGAAAATAACACAATCGCAACAACATATCTATAAAATGCACAACTGAGTCGCACGTACTTGCCCTTATGTTCGATCATATCGTAAGCACAAGATGTTTGGTAGATACAGCTAAACATATTATACAAGTTTTTTTCAAAAAAAAGTGGTGATAGGTATGTATATGCGAATTTTAAGTATTTAAAATAAATTGAATTTAAAATCACAATTTAAAAAAAATGGACAACCTTGTTTTCGAAACTTATTACTTTAAACGAGCTAAACTTTAATATATATAACTATATATATCGATTTTTATGAAACTTTCCCCGATTTATTTAAATCCACCCACTGCCACGCCCATTATTTTATTTCATGGTTTCTCGGAAATGACACTATTTTTTTAGAGTGTGCAAGAAAAAAAATTGAAAAATAATATCCACCCACGGCCACACCCATATTGCTTATTGCTTAGTTTTTCGAATACAACTCAATTGATTTTAATGAAAATTTCATAGTTTTTTTGTATGAACGACAAACGTAAAGAAATTAAATTTAGTAAGGACGCCTAATCTAATCATTTTATTGGTTTCTTGGACAAGAAAAAAAATTCAAAAATGTTTTAAGTAAGATCCGCTCGATGCCACACCCACTTATCTCACTTCTTAGTTTTTTTTTTCGGAAACTCAAACGATTTTAAAGATTATTTTAATAAACAAAATAAGTAATAATTATAATTTAATAAGTAGGCGGATTACTTCCACGCTCAGTTATTCATCATTTCTTGTTTTATTGGAACGGCATATACAAATTATTACATTTTTAAAATATCTACATTGACAATGGATGCAAAATTATTATTTCATAAAAATGATTTCGGTCTTATCCAAAAATTACATCCTTCATTATATTTATATCGGACTTATTCTATTTTTATGTAGGTATAAAATATATTTTAAATTTAAATTTAAAAAAAAGAGTATGTAATCATAGATGTCTTTTAATAACTTATCCTATGGGAACTAATAACTTAAAGTGTTCATTATACATTGGTTTCCCATGTACTATGTATTGAATTTTCAAAAAAAAAATTGGTAGTTTCACAAATCCAAGAAAATATTTTTTTTTCTATATTTTTAATATACGCAGATTTTGTTAGAACTCGAAGAACCGATTGTGTTAAAATTTTGTTTGAAATCGGTAAAGCCGTTAATGAGACAGTCGAAAGATATTTTTATCAAAATTGTTAGAGCCGCTTTTCAGAGAATTAAGAATTAATAGCAAAAAATATTCAATCTCTTTTCTAAGGTATCACCAAATACACAAGTACCAAGTTTGAAGAAAATCGCTTCAGCGACATAGACCGTAGTTCGACTTGTAGACATAAGACAGATGGAATTCTGCCAAATTTGATACAAATCTCGAGTTCGATTTTTTTTCAAATGCAAAACTTGCCTTATCCTACCTATGAATACCTAAATATGTATTCAAGTATCCAACAGATATACCCGTCCAGTAATGCTGTAAGTTAATAAGCTCACTTAGTTAAACGAATGAGTTTACTAGCAAAAAATACAACATGCACCTGTGCGTTGAGTTGGTTGGGGTATGAAAAAAAAACAATTACAATCTCATGGAACTTTAACTGAATTAAAAAGATAAAATGAAAATACAAGTAACTATGCGAACAAGGAGTTTATAATTTTCGCTTTTCATTTTCAATTTTATTTTGTTGTGTCGTTCTTTCTTGTTGACTGTGGTAGGTTGTGTTGGTTTGCTTGCTAATAATTGGAAAATTGGTTTGCATATCGTTAAGGAAATTCTTTGTGAAATGTTCACAGGTTTTTAGTTACGCTCAATTATTTATTTATTTTTAAGATTTCAGAAAAATTGAACATTTTGGGTTTTCGTTTTTTTTTTAACTTATGGATAATTAGTTATCATTTCTCAAAATTGGAATAGAATTAGAGTAAGAAACTATTTTTTTTTATTCTCAACTAAAAACCTGTTTTTTTTGACAATCCGATTAAGGTACTTAAATTTATTTAAATATCTGTTTGAAAAAAAAAATATATTTAAGAGTTTTCGGGGCCTATAAATAGACGATTTTCCGGCCGACCGTTGACAGTTTTCTCCAGAATAAGAGTATATGTACAGTCCTGGAAATTCTTTCAATCATGTAAATTGTTTAGCCCAGACCTCGTTTTTTTTGTACAAATCGATTGGAGTTATCAGAATCAGAGAGCTCGTGTAGTCCATGTGCTATATATGATTTCAAGATCATTCGCAAAATTGGTGGCCTTACTTGGAAATGAAGGAAATAGAGCCGGTCATAAAAATGACGCTTAAGAATTACCAATATTTATCATCAATCTCTAAGGAAGTAACCATCTAAAATACATAAATTAAATAAATATTTAACTAACAACTATATTATATTTAATTTTTGCAAGGGTTATTACATTAAAAATTAATTTTTTTTAAACATTCATCCACATTGGTGACACAAATAAATCAAGCAAACATTTTACAACGCCAAAATTTTAATGCATCTATCTCATTTTTTGCTTACAAAATATATTCCAATGCTTTCTTTCTAATTATTTTTAACTTCTTTTCAGCCTCAACAAAAAAAACATGCTATCCGAAACCTAAAAACCAAAGCTTACTTCGAAAAAATGTTTTATACTTTTAATTACAAAATCAAATTTAAATAATTTCTCAAAACTTTCGACAAAAAAACAACAACAACCAACAACTTCAAAACCAAATTATCTAATCATATATATTACAATATTTTAACTTATTTATTTATTTAATTTAATTACCTATTAAAAAAAAACAAGCAAACACACTTATATATATTTATTTCCTAATTTATTCTCTCTCATGTAAAAATTATAAATAAAGAAATTCAAATTTATATACCAAACGTTACCATCACAAAATTTTTAAATCCATCATCATCGTTTATAGAAATTTATAAAATCTTCATAAACAAAAAAAAAACAAAAAAATAATGATAATCTCTAGCATAGCGTTAATGTAAAATCTAAGCAAAACAAACAAACCAGTGGAAGACAAAACTAATCATATAAGCAAATAAAATAAAAAATTAATAATTATAAGCAATCTTTATAATACATATACATAATTTTTTTTTTTAAATTTAACTACTTATAAATATTACTAATTTAACTTATTAAAACAACTTATTAAACAAACAAGCAAAACCAAAAGCAAATCTACAAATCTATATTATATATACATATATAAAATAATATTTTTGTATTATACAAATTCTTGTTAAAACTAAAGTACAAACGCGTTCTTTTCTACAAAAAAAAATATTAATATATATATATTTAAACTTAAAACAAAAATACAAATTTCGAACACAAAAATTTAATTCAAATCCAAGTCTGAAAATTTACCAAAAATTTTATTAAACAAAAAATTTAAAAAATAAAACCCTTACCGTGTGTGAGACATTTTAAAAGTGTTAAATATAAATATAGTTTAACTTTTGTTGTGACAATAAATCGAAATTATTTTTATCTGCACGCGTTTCGAACAAAATAAATAATTTAAAATATAAAATATTTGTTTTGTGAAGTTTAAACAAATTTACATCCAAATACATCATCATAAAATTAATATATATATATATATAAAAAATATTAAACTAAATAATATATACACGCGATTTTAGTCCGCAAAACAAAATTACAACAAAAATAAGTATAAATTTCTAAAATAGAGTGCTAGACAAAAAATAAATTAAAATAGTAGGTAACAACAGCAAACTTTTTACAACATACAAAATCCAAAATATAGTACAAAATATAAATTACAACAAATCTAACAAAATTTTTCTCTCAAACAAAACCAATTAAAAACTAACGCACTGTTAAATTAATAAATTAAATAATTCCAAAACAAAAATATACCTAGTAATAATAGTTTCCAGTTGAATAAAAAAATAATCACAAAATAAACTACCAAACAAATTTTATCTATAACAAAGTATATAATATAGAAGAAAAAAAATACAAAGTACCGTGTTCAGCAACCAAAACAACAAATATTTAAAACCAAACTACAAATCTCGTTATAACTCAATATAAGTTTCTATGAACACAGTTCAAATTAAAAAAAATCGAATTTCCATAAAAAAAATTAATTTTGAAAACATCGCGTTTTCCAAACAGTGAGAGTTCAAAGAGTTCAACAAAAAAAATATTACAAATTGTTAATTACACAAATTTTTGCTCGTTAGAAATTGTTATTAAGATTTAAAAAGAAAAAAAAAAACAAAACAGAAGACAACTACCTCAAATTCGTACAAAAAAAAACAAAAGCCAGAAAATCTGTTTGCTCATTTCTAAGACTAAAAAAAAAATCAATCAGTAGACTACGTGTTCAAAAATATCCAAAACCAAAAATTCAAGTTCAAAATTCATAATTTAATTTTCGTCGAAAAAACCAAAAAAAAAAAACGACCGAAATTGTGTGATTCTTTTTTTTTTCTTCAATGATACACTTAGCCATGGTAGCGCAAGTTCAAAAAGTTAAATGGCGTCTTTAATTGCACAAAACTCTAGTGGAAGTGTTGAATCGGGCGGCGGCGCGGGTAATCCAAACAGTTTGCACCATAATCCTCACAATACTCACTTGAATAATCTAAGTCATTACACCAACAATGCGCACGGCTTTCATCCTCAACAACTTCAACAACAACCACAACTCCACCAACAACAACCGAATAGTATATTAGTTGAACAAAGTAGTTGGGACTACTATGCCAGGCAACAACAGCATCAGGAGCATCAAAACTCCCAACAGCACCAACTCCAACAACAACAACAGCAACAAAATCAACAATCCCAACAACAACAGCAGCAACAGCAGGAGGATGAGTCGAATTCAGATTCTATAACGTCAGCGAATAACGCTAACAGCAACTACACCCGTCCTTGGGAAATGGAAACCAAGGATAGCAAAGGTTTTGAGCCATTCTCAAAGCTGCCATCATTCCAAAGCCAATTCCATGGCTATAACGAAACGAATGGTCTTATGCCAGATGGGACGGTGCTCTCACCGCCCCAACCAGTGCCAGTAATAATATCTCCGAGTAGTGGTTCGCCAAGACAAGGTGGTCCCCAACTCACGCAGTTGACGTCCATAAACACTCTCCAGCCGCCTACATTAGCGCCACCTTCGACGGCGGGTCTAAGTGCTCTTGCCACACCAAATTTCCACACGCTGTCAGCGACAGCTGTCAATAGCCCTGGCAGGCCATATCCGCTGGTGCCGGCACCAATTCAGGCCCGTGACATTACAACCATGAATCAGCCATATTTGGATGACAGGCATCTGCAGTTATATCAGCCAATTACGACCTTTCCAACACAGAATCTGGTAACTCTGATAAAAAAGGAAACTTATGATCTCAATAGTGGCCTGGCCGCCGGTAGCGGTCTGGTTGGCAATGGAATGCACACACCAACCTATGACAGTTCAATGATGATAGATGGCGTTGGCTATCATCATTCAAATACTACACAACATCAAACAGTTACGGCATCAACAGCATCTCCAACCAAAATTAAAAAGGAACTCCCATTTGATAGTTCGATGATGTTAGATGGCAGTGGCGTTGGTAATAATGGTGGCTATCATCATACCAATACAACACAACACCAAACAGTAACGGCGTCAACAACGACACCGATAAAAATTAAAAAAGAATTAAATTCACCAATTGTGAGAGTTGACGCTCGGAAAAAAGAACGACGGAAAAATCGAGCGAGTTCGCTGGAATCTAGTGCCGAATCAGAGAGCAGTGCAATGGACGTGGATCCAAGTAATCCGGGTCAAGTGGATGCGGTATCAAGTACGGCGAATTTCAAAAGTCCTCTAAATACAATTGGAATGAATGATTGCAGTGAAATGAATGGATCAAAGGAGGTGAGTTATTTTTGTTTGTATTCATTGTTAAATAATTCTATTGTTTTAGACTTCTACCTCAAAAAAATTGCCAAACAAATATAGTCAGTTTTTTTTTTTTGGAAAGTTAATGCATCACTAGATATAAGTACCATACATACTTTTATGCTCGATCAGTTTGTACCGAAACGTTGAATTTAACAAAGAATTTCTGCGTTTTCACCAAACACTAAGTCGAGATTAGAGTATATTTACCGTAAATCTTCATTAAATTTAAGAAGAAGATTTACCATGTCCAAATTTAAATATATTAAATGAAGATCTAAAAAATTTCATTTAAATCTTCATATACAAATCGAACTAACCTATTTCCTTATCGAAATGAATATATTCATTGAAAAAGGTAACTTTTTCGTTTCTCATTTGGCATAGATGAAGTTGCATATCTTACTTCTATATCATAAGAGAAAATAAATAAACATTTGCATTTGACAGGTGCTGTCAAAAATCATTTGATTTTTCATATTTTTATATGCTGAAAATATTAGTTGTGTTCCCGTACTGTGTGCACACAAATAAACAGACTGCCATTTTCAAGAGTGGGGCTAAAAATCGCTCAGAAAGCGCCAAAGTTTCACAAAAGAACGATATGCAACGAACAATAATGTTACCCATTTTTTAAATGGCAACACAAAAGTGTATTTTTGAAAATGTTTTTAATAAAACGTTTCTAAATGAACAATTTTTTATCGCAAATATTAATTTATTGCCCGAATAATTCCGATTCCATTCGATTATTTTTAATTCAACTTTTGTAATGACACATCCGACAACTTATTGCTTTTGTATTATTTTTTTTTTGTCTTTTTATCCTTCATTTGACAGTATTTATATTTTTGTCCAAATAAATTTCTTGTGTTGATGTTTTACTCTGTCGTCTAAAGGGTCTTACAGTTTTAGGTAGAAGTTCGTAGATTTCACAGTTTTACGAAAAACCGGAACACACCTAATATCTTAAATTTAGTGTATCTACATCAGATTCACATCCGGTGCAAACATTGTATAATCCCAAGTGTCATTCATTGTTTTTACTAATTTTGCTTTAGAATAATGTCGTTTTCGATTGGTCTTCCGGAACGCTTCTAAAAATGATCGATTGTTATCAAATCAAATGACAGTTCTTTCGCTGAAAAGAACATACCCACATCAACTAAATGTCAAACTCGAATTCAAAGTTCTTTCGGCCAAATATGCGTTTGACATATCCGCTGTACATATGCATACTCATAATAAACGTCAGAATCTAGAACGTATTGCGTACTTGTTCGATTGGGATCCCGTATTGGTGAGTTCTTCTAAATTACCAATCGAAAAATATATAAGACCAAATTTGAAAAGAGTTGATTAATTTTTTGTGAATATTTTTACTTCTTTGCCCCAACTGTCAAAAAGCACATTGGCAGTAGCTACGTTGCTTTAGTGTCATTTTTTAAAAACATAATTTGTTAAAGCATGTACAGCGAACAGCGATTAGCAATGGATATCAGAACTGTTTTCGTTTTGTGAGTATATTGTGGAGATCTAACATTGCGATGTGTTCAAGACGTCAAAATTGTGTATCCTTTCTTGATGACGACATATACAGAGATTCTTAGGTTTGTCCTTAGTGACCGCTAAGGTGAAACGCAATTTTTCCGTTGATTTGTCACTTCCTTGAGAGACAGTACCAAAACCGGTCAAACATTAAAACGTTTAAAGTCAGTATGTAAGAATAAAAAAAGAAGGCATTTAAAGTTAAAAAAATATATGTAGGTACTTTACAATTTTTTCATATTTTTACTTTGAGCTAATAATCAAAACATTCTGTTTTTAAACGTTTTTCATTTTTATTTCATTTCTAATTTTCAGACCAAAAAGAAGCGAAAACGCTGTGGTGAATGCATCGGTTGTCAACGCAAAGACAACTGTGGTGAATGTGCCCCATGTCGAAATGACAAAAGTCATCAGATATGCAAGCAGCGTCGCTGTGAAAAGCTCACAGAGAAAAAGGTAAGTAATGTGTTTGCATAATAATACCCATAAAAATAAACATCCTGCACAAAAATTTTCCCACCAAAGGACCATTACCTACTTAGGTATACAAAAAAAAATTCAATCCTGTACATAATTGGGAAAAAGTTCAACAACCTTACTCGCGTCGGTCGGTCGAAATCTCTCTCTGAATCTGAACTGAACATTTAAATCCTCAAGCACAAAAAAAAGGACGGAAAGATAAATAACACCGTTCCATCAATGAGAAGGAGCAGAAGCATTTATACCTTCAAACAGATGTCATTTAATTATTTCATTTTTTTCGTATTCTCTTTTTCTCCGCTCGTTTTCTGTCTGTCTGTCTGTTGTCTTTTTCCAATGTCCTTTCTCAAATCAAATCGTCTTAACAGAAACAAGAATGTCGAGAAAACTATATTTTACAACAACAACCATACAATTAAATGGCCACGCTCCCGCATTTAAATCCGTCGCGGCGCGTCGGTCGTCGTCATTGCGTTGCGCTAGGTATTTGCTGGAGAGTCACAGCGTTCCTGTAAGACGTCCTTAGTCTGATCTGAGCATGCATTTATGGAAGAAAATTAAAAAAAAAAAAACAAAGAATAAAGGACCGACATTTTGGCAGGAAAGAACTATATATATCTTTACTCGATTCTCCATGCATTTGCGACTAAAAGCCGGATCAGGATAATTCATTACTGTTTTCTGTTTATTCTTTCATTGTATTTTTTTTCTCATCATGATCGAACCTATTCACTGAATCGTATCTTAAATTTAGCAACTGTGTATATAGGTATCTATCTACCTACCTATTTGAAAAGGATATCAAACACAAAGAGGTGTGTTTGGAAAAAAATTGATCCTTGGGAACTAATTAGTATCAGTAACATTTTTATTATTTTTCTTTTTTAATGCCACAAAGAACCGCCTGGGCATCACGGTTGATTTTAAACAAGGCAACATGTGGTGTTGAGGCAGGTTCTAAGTTTTTTTTTTGTCGTTCAACTTTCTAGGTAGGCAACACACAACCTTTCTACATTATGTAGGTGCCTATAGAAAACCGCTTAAAAAATCTTCATACGAAATTAATAAAATTATAAAATCGAATATACTATAGGTAGGAACAAATTCCACTTACGTCTAATAGGTGTTACAAAAAAATAGGATTATAATTAAAGGAATCATTGTATAGCTAATAGTGAACTTGATTGAAAATTACATATGTTATTTGTGACAATGAGTATGCTATCCCTATGCATACAACGCAACGGTAGAAATTGTTCATCAGGTGCAGAATGAGCCGTTTAAGTTTTTGCTAAATTTTTAAAGAGAATTTTTGATTTGGAGAATTTAGAAAACCGAATGTTGGCACATATGCACACTATTTTGGCCTTCTTCGACATTTATAAATTTAGAAAACTAATTGGTAGGCGTTTCCTGTAAAACTTGATCTCTGGTTGCGTTTTACCTAACCCTGTGGAATCTATTCTCATGATTGTACCTATAATTATACTTACAAGTTTAATGTTCGACAGCGAGAGCTAGGTACTCGGGTAAATATATTATGATATATTCACCTAACCTATTGTCAGTGCAGGAAATATAGGACCTTTGTCTGTCAGTCCGATTAGATCGGATTGCCTAAAAATTGCCTTCTTTAAAGCCTTTACAGAGGTTTCATGTCTGTATAATCAGCTAATCCCTTCCTAGGTAGGTATTATGATGAAATTCAATAAAACCAAGAGGAATAAGTCCTACCGTTTATGTTCAGTTGAGAATGCTACATAGCTCTGTTTCGATTTGCATATGTTTATAATGCACACCGCGAGGGTATCTAGATGCAAAAGGTATACCTATACGATCAGTTTGATTTATGTCATCACCCATCGTCAGTATGATAGATCGCTAATGGTAGAATGTTCAAATTGTTTGTTGAAAATTAAAACAACAATTTCTGTATGTAAAGTCAGTGTGTTGGAATCGTTTTCAATAGCAATTTGTTCAATTCGGTGTTCTGAAAAAAAATGAATATGAGTAGTTTTTTTTTTGTAAAAATTAGATTTTTTAACAATTAGGAAATCAGAGATCGCCAGAGTTCCCAGGGTTAAGTGTATGTTAACTTCTGGAAAACTTTTTTTCAGTCAATTTATCAAAAAAACCATTCCGATAGTATCATCATATCTATTTCGATAGTGAAATGGCGATTTCCGTATAGATTTCGATATAATTTTAACACTTGAAAGTAAAGGTTAATCCTCCACGAAAAATCTACTTTCTAATTATAACTCAGGGTTAATTTGTATCAAGGATTAACGAACTCTTTAATTTAGAGCTCAATTTGGAACCGACAATCTGGTCCACAGCGTAATGTAACCTTTAAAATAAATAGTTTATCCATCCAATCTACTAGTCAGCTGACTGCTTTAGATCACTTTTAACTGCACCTAACTGCTAACTGTAATTATAAAATATAAATTATTTGGGACCATATGTACAAACGTTGTTCATATATTTGTTGCTTGGTGCAGCAAATCGATTAACTTTGCTAAAATAGAATAGAATAGAAAACTGCTCCTGAATCAAAAAAACCCCAGAGGGATCGATTATTTTGGTTGAATAGAAAAGGAAATAAGTAAATGTTCAAAAATAGTTCAAGATTTAAGTAGGTATGTGACAAAAGACAAATACATGCTTAAACCACCGTTGAACCTTAGTTAATCCACCAAAAGTCGTGTTTAATTGTTGCAGAATCACGAACAAGAGATTTAGGCATAAAAAAGTCACTAACCCAGTGAAGTTTTTGATTTAGGGCGACTTTTTTTCGTTTTACTTGCGTAAAACCTACCTATAGTAGATACTAGGCCAAGTTTTGCATTTGGAAAAAAAATCGAATTCGAAATTTTAATCAAAGTTGCCATCATGATGATAGAGGACGTCAAAAAAGTGAGTCCTGCAATTCTGTCTGTACGACGATCTACAGCCTAAATAGCTGAACCAACGGTTCAGGTTATTATCTCAAATAGATTTTTGAATCGTTTTTTTTTTTTAGCCCCAAGACTAACGGTACATTTTATACAATTTTTTCTAGATACTATCATAATTATCTCGAAAACGGCTCTAACGATTCTGATAAAAAAAATCTGTACAATACTATAGGTAGGTACATATAGCCTACATTTTGGTTAAAATTTTCGTGTTACATACCTATTTTGATATTAACGGCAGGTACCTGCCATACAATCATTTTTTAAGCGCGGCCCTTATATGTACATTAATGGTCCCCTCCCTACATTCTCTAGACATTCGTGGAGTTGGTTATATTAAATGCACATGCACACAGCTTACAGGCAAATAGATAGGTAGATCACAGATCCTGCGAAAACTGTTTATATCTACCTACGTTTCAAACTGAAAATGTTTATGTCCTTGCTATGTGGTCAAGGAACTTGACCTGTACATAGGTAAGTACCTACTATTTATGTACATAATGTGCTATGTCTACTACCTACAATGGATTCATACCTATTGTCACAGGAGTATAACCGCCAAAAACTCAACAGACCGCCATTCCCTACTGCCTTGTTGTCTCTTTTAATTTTACGTAACATATTTTGATGATGCGATAATGCGCTTTGTGGGCACGTTTTATCCGCTTCTCTATCAATCGTTATACCACAGTTTTGTTTGTGTTATTGCTGTTGTTGTGTTGTCAAAAGTTAGGTAGATTCTCTGCAACGACAACGACGACGATGACGATCAAAATCAGCATTCTTCCTATGCACTTAACAAAGGACCTCCATATTAATTTGGTGTAAGTATTTAAAAAAAAAAGTAACATGAAAATTTAACACACATTTATTCTCATACTTACAAGAAGTATATAAGTTCTTCAATGTATGTTGTGAATGTATAACACGCTATTGCTTGGCTGTAGAGTAGTATTCCTATTATTTGAGTAATACCTACACCTAATTTTTCCGTTGGAAGAAAATGGTACGTATGTATATATGTATATTATCTTCCATATTCACACACACTTTAATTAAAAAAAAAGTACCATGCATATGTATGCATAGTGACTGTATATGTATCCATGTTGACGAATTTATTTTATTTTGTTTTCCTTTTAATACAATTTTTGCTGCTTCTATAATACTTTTGAGCTACTGCTTCCACATTGAGTGTTGAATTCCTCTTTGCAGTTCATTTTCAACTTGAAAATTGAACATCTGCTCCCTGGTTTCCTCGAGAATAAAAAAAAAAAAAAACATAATAAAATAAAAACGAAACATACTAAACTGGCTGATAATAGTGAGTAGGTATGTTTTAAGAACTTTATTTTTGATATGGTGTGGTAGGTATTTTTGGTATGCACTAATAAAGTAGATAGGTAGGTACCTACTTCTCTTCGTTCAATAAAGACACCACCTAACGCGTAATCATATCAAACACTTGAAAGCTTTTGATATAGTAAACAAAGACACCTTGTTATGTAGATAGTAGATATACGTATCTACCTCCTTTTCACCTATTGAATGTTTTTATAAATTTCTACGGGGGTAGGTATGCAGTAGGTAGATACATAGAATAGGTATGTAGGTACCTAGATCGAAAGAAATGTGACTTGTTGACCTTTTATTATGATTTTTCGACCTCTCAAATACGTAGTAGGTAGATACCTACCTTTTTTATAATTAACCTTATTAGGATTTTTATCATAATCTAATCCTATTTTTTTTTGACAAAACCATTGCAGTATGTACCCATTAAATGGTAGAAATATTGGCATCTGCGTTTTTCCGACTTTAGAAACATACACATACATAAATGAGGTGACAATAATCTCCAATGGTTTGGAAAACTTAAACAGTAGTTTACTAAAATATTCTGTGGCTTAAGCAATTACTGAGTCTAATTTCTTGTGTATGGTCATCTACCTACATATGTAATTTTTGTATTACAAAAAAAAATGCAGGACTGTATCGCACGCACCTACTTGCTCTTATATTCGATCACATCAGTGAGCACAAAAATTTTTTTTTTTTTTTTTTTTTTTTTTTTCAAAAATCCAGATATTATGGTATGCAGTATTATTTAGAAGAAAGGAAACCCTAGATATCCATTAATTTGACCGAAATCCGTGGAGCCATTTTTGAAAAAATCGAAAATAAAAAAAAAATGGAATGCAAGTACCGTTAATAACAAAATATACAAACGAAATATTAGGACCAAACTGTAAGGAGACTACAACTAAAGTAGTGCACAGACTTTTTTTTAACAAAATCGATAGAGCAGTTTTCGAGATACTTAGGATGGTAGACAAAAATTGTATGGCAAGTAACGTTATTTTTGGGACCAAAAAAAAAAACGATTCAAAAATCTAATTGAGACAATAAAACGCTAAGTGCCAAGTTTGAATAAAATCGCATCATATCGATATACAGACAGACGGAATTGCGAGTCCCAGTTTTTTCGTGTTCCCTATCATCGTAAGCTTAATTAAAATCTCGAGTTCAATTTTTGCCCAAGTTGGCAAAAATTGTAGTGAATAAAAAAAAAACAAGATTACGACACTTCTTTTTTATCTTATTTTGCTTACGTCATCTGAGAATAACAAATTTGAAAGACAGAAATTATTATGAGCTTGTCCGATGTAAATATATACATTTTTCGTTATCGAATAATATAAACATACAATTTGTTTAAATAATTGAATATTGTTGAATTAAATTTACTTTAATTGATTGCGAACAAATCAAGAATAAAAGAAAGTCGGAGTGCTAAATGGATATAGAAGATTTAACTTAAATTAAACAAAACAACAATTTGTGAAGATAATTGTGCATTAAATAAATGGAAAATGTTTTAATTTTTTTTAGTATTTTTGTTTTTCGCCTTTGGATAAGTCTAAAATTGTTCTGTTAAGTGTTCTTATTGTAAAATACATCCTCGCGCGGAAAAAACGTTTATTTTATTTTAACATCGCAGTCAATGTCTTTGGCAAATTCAAGTAGATTTGTTTGGTAGCCTGGACAAATTATATTAAGTCTTCTCCGTTCATCTTCAATTACTTGAGGATTCCCAGAACCCACAATACGACAATTCGACGTCCACCGCCTGTTGTTCAAGCACCCAGCTGGCTTCAGTTGTTGTGTGAGCTGGACCTTATATGGATTTTGGTGTAGATCCAAATGCAAAATACGGCATAATGTGCCATAAGATAGTCATAATTCCTGAGAACGACGAGGAATCGACACATTCGGGTCTTCGGCAACACTTTCACTTACAGCAGCGATAATTTCAGTAGTACGAGCGAAACGATGATGCACAGGTCTTACAATATCATACCAATTTGTATGCGTTGTGCGATAGTTAAGCGATCCATTTTCGTAAATGTCAGACTTTCAACAAAAAAAAATGGGTTTAACAATTCAGTTTGACAGTAGTCGAATTCCAGGCATATACTTTGAAACCGCAAAATGGATAACCCTTTACTTGCTGAATTGACAACATTACGCAGCTCATTTCACAGCAGTGACAGTTCACAACTAAAATTTTCACTTGACCAGTATTTTTTTATTTTTCAAAAAAAAAAAAATGCTTCTATTCATGATAAGACTTCCAGTTTTTCTTGTAAATTGAAGATCTTGAATCCTCATTACTATGAGTGTCCCAATAGCTCTGAGTCCGTACTCTCAGCACTGCAACTCTCAAAATCTCAAATCTCGAAAATTGGGAATGAAATTAAGCCTACAAATATAAAATTCACATACAAAAAAAAATCAAAAATTCAAGTGATAGCCGTCCTCGATAACTGCTTGGTTTTTCTGTGCTGTAATTTTCTGTCTGAACAAATTTCTGGGACAGATAATCACAGGAAGGGGAAATTTTTTACTCTCTCGTGAGCATTCTCTTATTTCAAAAACTGTGCAATTTTTGAGTACAGGAACTATTTTGGACTGAAAATCGCAGAACTTAATTTTTATTATTGTAAGACGTTTAAGATTCTGTCAGATTAATTTCAAATGTTCAGATGTCGATGTCAATTTCTTCATTGTCATTTGTCTGACAATTATCAATTACCAATTATCAGGTTTTCCTAAATAAATATCTGGCAACGGTGTAAAGTGACAATTTTAAACTTGACAAAATTGTCAGAAGATTTCTTTTCATACCCAAAATCTGGCAATTACAATGTCAATTTTTACGATACATATTATCAGATCAGACCACCATCCTTATTTACCTTAAGAATTAATGAAATTTGATTCAAAAATCCTAACATTTTCGAAGCTAAATCTGACAATTATATAACTAACGCAATCTTGGCAACGGCTTATACCTATATAACATAGATATGGTAGGAATGTATGTGTGTATATCGATTTCGCCTTTATAATTGTTAAGATCCGAATTAGGTCCAATGTCAACTCAGCAGTAACTTGATTGATTTTAAAGACATTGGCGGCCGGTAGATATTTGCATTTCCACCCTTAGCATTCTCAATATCCTGTTTTTTTGTATTGTGTTCATGACTTACGATAGGATGTCAGTTTTTAATTGGAATCAAATTAACAACATCAATTATTATATTTCCCCAAACTCATGTATTTACTTTAATCATGACATTGTGTCGCATCGCGTCGGTCTTTCGGTCGGTCGGTCGCCGTTTAGTCTTCTGATGTACAATTCCCCTAAATTATTCGCGACTTGATAAGTAGATAGGTGATGCTTCTTCATTTTATGTTAAAACGGTTTTCTTCTTTTTTTTGTGTCCTTGATGTCGCTTTTGTTCTCGGTGTTTGTTATGCAAGAATGCGCACACCTGTCTTATAGATACATGCATGCACAAAAGATGTAGATATCAATGACAACATACTTATAAAACGTACCTGATCACATTCAGAAGAGATAAACTTCTCGCCGAAGAAGTCTTATAACAGAAAAAAAGGAACCGAGAGAAAATAAAAAAAAATAAAAGATATGTACATATTTTCATAATTAAGAAGTGAATGCTGTGATTTTTTTCTTGCCCATAAAGAATGCTTATAGGAGAATTGTCGTCCTTTCCTGGATCGATGATAACAAATACAAAAAAAAAAACTAAGGAACAAGGAAATAAAACTTACCTTTATATATTTTCGTATACTCAATAGGTATATAGGTAGGTATATAAGGATATAATTGTCTGTAGGTGTGTCCAAGGGAAATCAACTTCTATCAACTTTTAGGTTTTGCAATTTTGATTCTACAGGGTAGGAGTATGGATTTTTTTAATTTATTATTAACTTATTGCCGAAGATAGTTTTTGCTGAAATCGCAGGAACATGAACATTAACTTAAAAATAACATGTTCACCATAAACTGTCAAAATCTACCCACCCCAAAAAATGTACTAATCTTAATGTAGTTTACTAAACGGGCTTAGTTTATAAAAAGGAATACTGCAGTAAAACATGTCTAAAACAGTGTGACATTTCAGGGAAAAAACAAAGACTTTTTTAACATTAATAAACGTCAAGTGTCATAAAGATACAATAAGGGTGATTCAATAAGTCCCTATAAAAATTAACACAAATTGTGTCGTCACTTTAAATTTATTATTTTTGTTATGTTAAGAATAATTTTTCAGAAGAAAACAATCAAATTTTAAGACTTATCATTTTACATAAACACCTATGAGCATTTTCCTTAAAATGGAAAAAAGTGAATTTGAATTGCTCATTAAACACACTTTTTTGCGCCAAAAAAGTATCGTGCAACACAAACAAAAACTTGAAAAATATTACGGAGACTCTTTACCATCGTTTGGAAGCATTCACTACTGGTTGACCCGATTTCGGTGCGGTCGTTCAAACACAAATGATTCCGAACGTTCTGGTCGCCAAATTAAGGTCACCACACCAGAAATGTTCGACAAAATCCATTGCTTGATAATGGTCGATCGGCAAGTGACCATACTTATCTACGTCAAATTTCTTTCTATTTTTTTAAATTCCTTTCAAGATTTTACCAAGCTCAAGTATAGTTTTTTTTCGAGCCAATATATTCGATCCAGTTGACTACTTTATAATCTTAGTGGTCCTTATAGAAATTTCTTGTCGAAACAATATTTGCTTTCTTTTGTAGTTTTTTCTGTATTTTTTTTTATTCTAGATTCTCATTATAATTTTTTTTATTTTTCCTTCTTCCATTTCTTTGGCGATCTTAAATAATTTTCTTTAACTTATTTTTTTTTTTTGGTTCATAATGGAGTCAGAGATAATTTGTTGCTCAGTATCAGTATAAAAATGAAATAAAATAAAATAAAATAAAATAAAAAAAAAAAACGAAAAACGCAAGAAAAGGAGATGAAAGCAATTAAAAACAAATACCTACATACATTTTCGTGGAAAAAATATTAATACCGTTTTTTTTTTTAATAAAAAGAGGCGACAAAAAATCGTTTGGCAGTGTCCTGAGGATAAAAAAAAAATATAGGTATACTAACGAGTACCTAAGGAGTTTTTCTTGCAAATTTATTTTTTTTTTAATTTTCCTGCCAATGCAATTTTTATAAATTGTAGCATTGTCTATTTAAATATCTCAACTTACAAATTGATGATATAAGAGCTTGTTTTTCTTGCGGTTCCTCGTTAATATGGAAATCAAAAAACAGGAAAGGAAAATGTTCAGAGCTAGGTGATGCTTATCAACACGGCGGATTAATTGATTTTGTCCCTCTTGGTGGACTTGTCGTTGCTGAGATTTTTTTAATTGCGAATTAATTTCGAATAATTATCCACCCTCTTTTTTGCACAAATATATATGTAAGCAGGTACGATTATATGAGTGGTTTTCTTGATTCGTTTTATTTTTTTCAATTTATATCGTGTTTTACAGTTTTTTCCATTTTGAAAAAAAAAATAAAGAAACAGGGTTGTTAATAGGTTTTATAAAGAAGGGACAATATTCTGCATCAGATGGAATGGTACAATCGGTTCTAGTGGAGTTAATGATTTCTGCAATGTAATTTTATATCTTGCAGTGGTGAACAAATTAAAACTGGACTAATTAATTATTTGATGGGATTGGACATCGGAAGGATAAATATGCATAAGTACTAATTTGTGTTGCTTTATCGAATAAGTTGTTTGGCTTGGTTGAATTGATTTGAATGGCTCTATAGATATACGTATAGGTAACAATACATTTTCAATTATTATGAAAATAAATAAGTCTTCATTAAGACATTTCAATGGCAGTTTCTTTACTTGCTTAATCTAGTTTGACCAATCAAGACGAAGGATTTTATTCAGTTTCTCGGTATATTTCTTCATCTTGATAACGTAGTTTTTGGCCTTTTGGAAGCTTTTAACCAAAACCATCGAAGCTTAAGCCCACTTCAGCCATAAATATTAAGGCAGTGATAAAAAGCCAAATGAAATGTTCAATTAAAATCATAAATCGTTCATGCAGTGCAATTAAAATAAAATGCACTATTTACTACACTATTTTTAAAATTGTTTACTTAATTTTTTACATACAAAATTTCTTTAACTTTTTTTTTAAGAATTTTAAATATTTCACAATATAAATTTTAAAACATAATCTTAAAAACAATGTCCACACTTTTTCGAAATATATTTTTCTTATCAGGTGGAAATTTTTAAAAGACACTTGGTGGTATTCGGTACCAAGTAGTGTTGGACTCTTACTGCACCAAAACCACCGGTATATTATAGGACAAATCTATGAAATATTTGACAAATGATTTTGTTCATTAATTTAAAACCACAGTGTGGGAAGTTTAAAGTTTTAATAAGTACTTTCCAATAGCCTTTATACAATCAGCTCGTGAGGCTTTGTTCTTCTTTATTTCCGAAAATTGTCTCGTACATTTAAGACGATATTCATTTCGGTGTTGATATGGTCTTGCATTCGTTGATTATGTGAAACAGGTTATTATTTTTAGCACTTCTGTATCCTTTTTCTATTTGAACGATTTAAATCCTGATTTCTTATTTACCAAGGGCATTTACTATTTCACGAAGGACCTTGTCTTGGAATGGTTCAGCATCTTTTGTTTTCCTTGTATTTTGATACCACATTTAAACACTTGCTTCTTGCTTGTATAGCATTTATTTGTTCTGGATAGATAGGTCAGAGTCATTTCCTAGTATAGCCGAAATATTAATTTTGAAATTAATATTTTTTTTTTATAAAAAGGTGTTTCGAAAACATTAGAATGAAGTATTATTTACATCATAAATATTTTGATCGAAAACCGTACATTAGTGAGAACGTCAAAAATTAAAAAAAAAATGGTTCTATGCCAGGTACTGTTAACAAACTTTATGTAAAATGTTGGTGGACCAAAGTGTGTCCCCTTAATAGTGCACAGATTTTTTTTTGTCGTCAAAATGGTTAAAGTCGTTTTTGAGATAATTAACTTTTTTGCTAAAAAAAAACTGCATGACATGTACCTACCGCAATTTTCGGGGAAAAACAAAATAATCAAGGCAATAACCTAAGACGCTTAAGTGCCAAATTTAAACAAAGTCGATTCAGCGGTATAGGCTGTAGATTGGCCTGTAGATAGAAAGAGAGGCAATATTGCGGGACCCACTTTTTCATGTTCTCCATAATAGTAATGTCAATTTTGGTTAAAATCTTGAACGATAAAGTGGGAAAGTGTGACTCAGTTTAGAAAAATCTTGGAAAACTAAACTGGAAACAGCAAATTTGACTTTTTTGAATTAATTTCTCAAAATTTATTTACTTAAATAATTCGATTTGATTTATCTATTTAAAGTCATTTTCCAAAAATGTTCGCCCAGTATCTGTATTTTCTAAGAGTGTCTTGCTTATGATGCGATCGCACATAAAAGCAATTACGTTCGACAATCGTACATTTTATTCATCTTTAAGGCAAATGCCATCAATTTGTTCAAAATTCAACTCCAAGTTAACTCGTTCTATTGTGAAGAGAAAAAAAAATTACATGAAGATTTCACAAACGCATAGGAAAGGAAACAGCAAAAAAGTTAAATATCGAAACAACATCAGAAAAGTATTTATCGATACTTCCATCAAACGAACAGCAAGTCTTTTATGAAAATAGTTAATTAAAAATTTTACATTTCATAACTGTTTTATTTACAGAGTTTTTAAATAAATTACATCTGATTTTACATGAAATAGAGAATTTTGGAAAACAGAAATTTGAAAACCGAATTTTAGCGCACCCATAATTAGGACCTCAACCCTTATTTGAAGGCATTTGCATGGCTTCGGTCAAAAAACCTCCATTTGAGTTCATTATTACGGAATATTGAATTGTTGCTCCCAAAATGCTGTAAGTTGATTATTTCTTTCTCAATGTTTCAAATATAAATTAACAAATTACTGAAGTCTTGCTAAATATTCTGTAGGAACAAATTTTGTATTTCAAAATTTAGTTTTCCAATATTGTTTAACAAAAATGTAACATTAATTTATTTAACCACAGATAAAAATGAGCTCAGTTGAATTCCTAAAAGCTATGTTCTACCAAAGCTATGCATTTTTTCAGAAGGTTTCAAACCTATTCATCCTACAAGGTTATAAGTACATAAGTATACCTACGTAGCTAGGTACTTCCTTCCTTTTTTATTTCCTTGTAATTTTTTTTTATATTTATTATCAACACAATCTATATACCCAATATAAAGCGCAGAGAATCCATTGAAAATCGAAAAAATCACGTACGACCAAGTTTTCTTTCACTTTCAAGCATTGAGATGCACATTATCCTTGCATCATTGGATGCTCATCATCATGGTTCAGTGTTTCAAATCCTTTTCTTCTCCTCCCACTAACTAAAATACCAGATAATGTTTTCTCCTTCTACCAATCTACCTACCTACCGACCTAAGTATTTATCTTCGGTTTGGTTTGGTGTAACAAGATATATTCACAAATACAGATTCAGCACACACCGCATATAGCATATTCCTAAATGACTCAGCATATTAAAATTAAGTGCTCATATTTCCTTATGATGTTTATTACGGCATATTTCTTGTCCCTCGAATGTATTAGTGTGCATATTATATATGGATATGAATAGTGTTTGGATGTGTAGGTGTACCTAGCTAGCCTAAGGAAGAGGATGAATATGGCTTCGCCATGCAGCAGCATAATATTCTCTATCCATCCGTCATATCATCAGCATGAAAGGAAATGCGGGATTGCTTCCATTTGTGCTGCTTCTGCTTTTGTAGTACACGAGCATATACATAGTATGTCCTTATAAGTTTTTTTTTTTTTTTTTTTTTTGAAAAAACCTGTGTTGAAAGTTAAGCACTGTGTATAGTGTGTAGTCTGTATTGTATGTTTTATACCTATTTTTGAGGCATTTTTCTTCTTTGCTTTGTCTGCCCCACATATAAACACTACCTCATATGTATGGAGTTATCCTTCTTGTAGAGTATGTCACGAACAGTGGGCCCATTTTCTTTGAACTATTGTAAAGTCTACTGAGTATAGATGTGTAGTTGTTTTTTTTAGAAACATGTATGATGGTGACGACGACGGACGATGGCAAGATAGTGGCTGACGTTTCATATTTCCGATAGGTATATAGTTATATGTATGTAGTTAGATAGGTACAAGTCCTTTGTACCTTGGTGACATACTTGAGACTTGGTCTAGTTTATTTTTGCTCTACATACACAACTACACACGCAGATACTATAAGTACAGAAACAACATGTCTCAAAACTATCTCAGATGTCCTTTGGATTTGTATCTCTATCTCTATACAATAGGAATCAACTAAGTCTTCTATTGTTTGTTGAAAGGTGGACAAAAAAAACTCTAGTCAAACGCAAACAAAATTCTATGTGGAGTTTCCTTGAACTTACTCAACAACCAATCTGTTTTATTGCACTTTAGTCCTTTTTCTATATTTGAGTTGGAAAAATCTTAGACAATATAACGAGGTGTTAAGGGACACTCTGTTAGATTGTGTGTCATATATAACACCTGCACCCACTTTTAGTACATAGGTAATTCATTAAGATTTCTATTTTTTTGCTTTGCAAGGATTTTATTTCTTATTGTTAAAAAAAAGGACAAAGAGAAAATATTATTTTGCAGACTGCATCACGGTGTTTCGTTGTTTTTGTATTTTTGTGTGGTTTTTTGTGGTTGTTGGTTTGTTTGTACGGCTTCAAACGAATTCAATGGAAGAAGTTCTTTTGATTTTGGAAGTTTACTTCCGCTTATAAATGATCCTTGAAACGAAACGGATTTTTACATAAGTAGGTAGGGTAGGGTAGGTAGCTATTTAAAAATTGAATACATAAATTAATATCAATAAATTAAAAACCCAAACAATTAACCTTAAATTGAAATGAACTTAACAATTACACATCTGCTGATGGTGTTCCATAATCTCGACACAAGATTTTGACTCTCCGATAACGGAGAACACGACAAAAGTTAATTCCGCAATTCCGTCGGTAAATCTGTCTCTGTTGATGGACAAACAGTCAAACCCGCTCAAGTGATTTTCTTCAAACTTCGGGCGTCTTAAATTTTTGTGTAGCCTCATAATGTTACTAATTTTTGTAGAAAAAAATTATCTCAAAAACGACACTAATGATTTTGATTGTCTACATAGGTTTTGGTCTAAATAATGTTTACATTAACGTTATGACCAGTAGCTGTCATAGAATTGTTTTTTTTTTTTATTTTTATTTTCGACTCTTGTTAACGGCTTCGAGTAACTTTTTCTAAAATAATGTATGTAGTTAGTTGATTAAAATGTGGGGTAAATCTGTCTGAAGTCCTGATATGCAAAATGAAATTGAAAAAAAATCACTTTATTTCCCATGAGAGGGTTTTAACAGATTTACATCTAAAAAAAATTGATTTCAATTTTTTTTTGTTACAATGGTCGATAATATTCCGAAAAATCATAATAAATTTATAATATCAGTTACTAATGGTAAAATAATAAGATACACGACTATTGGTTACGTTCTTCTGCTGGTTTGATCTTAATTGCTAGGCGAAGGCTTAGGAAAAATTAAATGTCTGAACATTTTAAATAGGTAGGCGCACATTTCGTTTTTTTCTTGCCGTCTTGGCGGAACTGGGAAAACATTTCTGATATCATTAATTCAACGGAAATATGTGCTCAAAGTAGAATTGCGTTGGATTTTGCATCTACCGGAATTGCTGCAACACTGTTGGAAGGTGGAATAGAACTGCACATTCAGCATTCAAGCTTCCGTAAAACCTGAAAATCCCGTTCGGAATATTTCAATGCAATCAGCCATAGCAAATGTGTTGAAAAATTATAAATTGATAATATGGGATTAGCACAAACCATCATTGGAAGCGCTCGATTGAAAATTCAAAGAATTACGCAACAACAATTGACATTTTGTTAACGTGAAGATACTGTTGGCAGGTGACCATGATTCCATAATAAATAACTGCTAATGAATTAAAGGCATGGGTTAAGTCATCGTACTTGTGGCGACACGTAAAAAAACATACCATTGCGTATGAATAATGCATTGGTTCCTGCAAAAGAATAGTACAGCAGAAGTTTTCTCCAAAGATCTGCTGAGAATCAGAAATAGACAAATTCTGGTAGATACTTCCAGTGTTTTAATATCGATTCCACCTGCCATTTGACAATTCACTTCAGCAAAAGTTGAACTTATCAATAATCTACGGGGTTTTTTCAGACGTGTGGTTTTCAATCTGGCAATACTTTTTTCGGAGTTGCTCATTTTGACAGCTGTCACTTAATTTATGCTCAGTTTGGTTTGCAATTTCATAATGAATAGACTTACTCCTGAACAATTATTTATTTAATTTATTATCAAACGAGATGGCCACCGATCCCAATTTTCAGAAGAAAATTATGTTCAGCGATTTTGAAGCTCACTTTTGGTTAAATGGGTACGTTAATACGAAAAAATTGTCATATTTGGAGTGATTATAATTCACAAACCATTGTTGAGACGCCGTTACATCCTCAAAAAGTTACTGTTTGGTGTGCTCTATGGGCAGAGGGAATTATTGGTCCACAATTCTTCAAAAATGAACCCGGACATAATGCTACAATCAATAGGGAACGCTATAGAGCCATGATTAATGACTTTTTTGTGCCTGAATTGGAGGATACAATCAATTTATTGAAGGAAACTTTTGCTGACTGCATTTTCGGGCCTGTGCGTGGCCTGCAAAATCGTGCGATTTAGCACCGTGGGGTTATGTGAAGTCGCTTGTCTACGCAGATAAGTTCGAGACGATTGATGCCTTGGAAGATGCTGACATGCGGCCCCAATTGCTGCAAAAAAGGGGTCGAAAATTGGGCCTCTCGACTGGAATTTATTCGAACCAACCGCGCCGCGGCGGCCACTTGCCCAAAATTATTTTTAAAACATAATGGCAAACCCTTATTTTTATAATAAAGCTGAATTCTTGGCCGTAACATTAATTTATATGCTTTTTATTTCTTCCTGAAAACCGCACGTCGAAATAAAGGTATATATCCGAACATTGGTCAACATTATTGACGATTGGTTGAGCACACGAACAATTTTAAGAGAGAAAAATATTGATGTCAATGACTTGAATGGGATGATTCAAAATCATATCCGGGGAGTTAAAAACGATGATGAAGTCTTCAGTCTTTAAGTTGGTATCTGTCATAATTTTGCTGCGAAATAGTCTTCAACGCAGAAAGATTTAGGGGAAGGCCGGAATCTAAAAAGATGTCATATGTATTGCGGCGTATTAGAAGTTAATATAACATTTCTTTTAAGAAAATACCCTTGATTTGTTTCTAAAACCACACAAGTTGCTGATATCCATAGATCCATAGATTTCATTTGCATATCAAAAACAGCTTCGTACATTGCATTCGAAATCTTGAATTTCGAAACTGAATTTAAAAGTTTATTATTAAAACAGTTCGACCACATCTAATTGAGTGCTGCTTAAGCTGAAGCTAATTTATCTTTGATATGAGACCGAAGATTAAGATTGAATGCAATTGAACCAAGGTACTGTAATACCTTTACAACTTCAATAGTGGTAGCTTTCAAATTCCAAGCGCGATCATTAACAACAGCACAAGATCGAAAAATCTTAATTTTTGATTTCGTTGTGTTAATGTTGAGCATATGATAAATGATTTTAATAAAAAGTTTCCGAAGAGAACTCACACCGGAATGAATTGGAATGAATCGTTGTAGCATCTTAATTAGTAACTTCTTGAGTATTGACACATTTTCACATTCCCTTGGGAATAAATATATTTAACCCTCAAATAAAATAAGCCGATACTGTATTTAGGTCCAGCTGTGAGATATGTTCAATTTTCAATTGTTCAAATTAATAAGCGGAATTTCCAAATAAAAATATAATTAGAATTTTCTTTATTTCTAAAAGTACTCATAGGTATATGACCAAATTACAAACAAAAAAAGAACTAAACTCAATTTGGTTGTGGCTTCTTTGTCTATAAATCGTTCTCGACAAAATTAAAAAAAAAAAAAAAAAAAAAAACAGTCGTGATTAGGTCAGGAAGCAAAGAAAAACGTTGTCGTTTGAATAGTATTTCTATTATTTAGTTCAACTTCCATCATCATGGACCAAAGTCATATTTAAATAAAGCAAGCACCATCACTAAAAGTTTACAAATATATTATGTAGATATACATCCTATACAATTGCATAAGTGTGCTGTGGATATCCCAATAATAATCAGATTTTTTCTATGAGTATTATGTACATATGTATGTAAGTTGTACGTAATATCCGAATGTGTACAGAGATTTTCGTTTTGTTTTTATATTTCTGTTCTCTGTCTTTCATTTTAAATGAACCATAATATATTTCAATAATCACCCGCACATTATTATCGAGCAGCATCAACAACCAGCGGCCATGGATGACAAGCTCAACATCTGGAGCACAGTATTATCGAATAATAGGGTTGCCTAATACTTCATTATACACAATGCTTTTTTTTTAACATTGCAAATAACTTGTCACACTTAAAATGTGACAAAAACCCTTTTCAAGATTTTGAAATATCTTTAAAAATTGTTAAATTTATATTTTTCTCATAAACCCGTGATTTAAAAAAAAATAATAAAATGCGAACACGAAAACACACGCTTTAAAATGCCCATTGTTTGTCAAGCTATGTTCTTTTAGAATCAAAAGTCCTACAGTCCGAATTTATTCATTTTCTTATTGATAATGATTCTATATCACTCACCAATAACAATAACCGAACATACTTTGTCGATATTCTGTAGGAATCAGTACTATGCTCTCTTCTGGCATCCCTTCTTTCACGTCATATCCAGTTGAGTCTTAGTATTTAGCGTGGCAAAAGCCTGCAGGGAAGTCTGGGACGAAATTCACGTTGCCCCAAAATTACCATGATTAGTCATTTCGTAGAAAAATCGATCTAATGGATTCATGGTTTGCCAATTTGTATTTTGCTTCACTTTAATGTACAAAACTGACAGTTGCTGCCAATTGCTTATTACATGTACATGGTTTTTTTTTTGGATATGGTGATACATTTTGGGCCACATTGTAAGCATTTTTATTTATATCTCCTTAAAATAAAACAGTGTTAATCAAAAAATTTGAATTGCAACCATTTTCTTGTTGTGATGATGGCAACCCTATCCTTATACTTTAACCAAAAAAGATAATCCGTACATTTTTAACCATAAGCATCGGACTTACCACATAAAATATAAACCTACTTAAATAAAAAAAAATTAAATCAAATAAAAGTATACAAAAAAAGAATATCGCAGTAGGTACTGAACACCAACAAAACTACCTCAACTCCACCGCCCCACACCGAGTTGTCATGTTTATTTTGTTAAATGTCCGCAATTGCTTTGCAGCAGCACCAGCCATTTTTGTATCGAATGAGACAATTAGTGGAGATTAAGCTTATTCCTTGGCTTCTGTTTGTGACTTTTTTTTTTTTTTTTTTTTTTTGTCTCTGTGGCACCTTATATTTAATGTACATACAATTATACATATATTTACTGACATACATGAGAAATGACGTTCAAATTTTATGTTACACATCTGAATGACGGTTTTAATGAATAAAATGGAATTGGTTTATAAAATTCCACAAATTGTTAAATTCACTATTAGGTACCAACAAATTATAATTATTTTTTTCACCATTAAGTGTTTTTACTTGCAATATAGGTAACGTATATAAAATACTATTGGACATTTGAAAAAAAAAATAAAACTAGCGATTTTGGTCAAACAGCTGTAAAGATTTTGACAAAAAAATCTGTACTATTGTCAGTATGGTCTGCATTTTGGCCACCAAACATTTAATAATAAGATGTTATTAGCGTTACCTGCCATAGAATTTTTTATTTGTTTTCCAGTTTCTCATTAACAACTTCACCGATTTTGATAAAAAAAATTGTGTGCAAAATCTCCTTCAAATTTAAACATCGAACATAAGAGCAAACAAGTGCGACCAAGTCCTACATTTTATTTTAAATATTTTGTAAAGATAAATTGGATGGATACGCCGTTAGTTATTCCCTTCTTGTTTTTAACTGATTAAGAGGAAACGTAAAAAATGGTAGATGCTACCAAAGTCCTTGTTAGTTTTTTTCTTTTATTTGACGACTTAACCCATTTAAAACTAAGTTGGTACGGTATACCATAATTAAAAAATTATGAAGCACGCTAAATTCTCTTGAATAAATAAAACTAATGCACGTTTGGAAATTCGGCCTTGTTAAGCATTAAAATAAAAAAAAATTAAATTATCAGGGTTAGTTTGAAATATGAAGTGAAGATGCCATTGTAGAGTTAACCAGTTAAAATCCTAAACTAAATAAAGGCTGTTACGACATAAGTATGGTGTAACCCTTATTTTTATTATGTACAGTAATTTTGTGTTTTTTTTTTTTTTGCATGAGATTTTATATTCTTCAATATCTTAGCTTTTCAATATGGCTTCACAAACATTTTAAATATATAATACAGGGTGGTGCATTATTAAGCTTGAATTAAGTTAAATAAATAAATATAGTAACCTTACTACTGATTTAATTAATTATAACGAATGACCAGTTAAAACCAAAAAATTTCAATCACTGTTTTGAATGTCATCCACATTAACCGCAACTTTTCAACGTTTTCGAATACTGTGCATATATATGGCCGCATTTTATGTTCGACAATTATGTTTGGATACTCGATATCCATTATAAGCTCATGAATAAACTCCGCATTCATTTTTATGTGAAAAACGGTGTGATTCACTGTTGAAAGCGCCATCTAGTGGAAATCTTGGGGTTTTCGTAGTGTATGATTTCCAACTGCACTAATTCTTCTAGTGCACGAAAAATCATAGGCAATTATTGAGAATGCTTGGAACATTTCTTCGTCGTCTTCTTTGACCAACAAAAAATGATAGTGTGTCAAAATTCTGGCTTCAAAATACTTCTTTTCAAAATTCTGCTTCTAAAATGAAAATTCTGCTATTCAAAATTCTGCTTTTTTCATTTTTTCTGCTTTTCAAAATTCTGCTTCTCAAAATTCTGTCCGAAAGAAAGAAATTCTGCTTATTTATTTTAATTAACTTTTTTTATTTACAAAAGCATACGAGAAACAAAGATAAAACAAAACAATCCATTAGGTAAACTTAAGTATGAAACAACAAGCAAACAAACAAAAACCAAAGAGAACAATGTTTTTTGAAATGCGCCTAAGAACCTAAGTTAGACAATGTGACTTAGATCGGTTCTCTTTTTTATAATTCTTTTTATTTGTTTGTTTTTCGAAACACTTTTTCTTTAATAGACACTAACTGAATTTTCCTCTGCTTATCAAAACTCTGCAAATAATAAAGACAACAAAGGTTTTTAAACGTGAAAAAGCGCGCGCTTTATTTCTTATTTGCAGAATTTTCAAAAGCAGAATTTTGAACAGCAGAATTTTAAAAGCAGAATTTTGTTAAAAGAATTTTGACCCCAACAGAATTTTGATTCCAACCACAGAAAATGCCCATAATCTAAAAAGAAGAATACTGCAGTTGTTTGTCCAACAACTTACATATCACTTGTAGGTTTTCTATAATGAAATTAAAGTTTTAAAACCATGCCAGAGAGATTCAGGGTTATTGGAATAATACAGTACTGTGTTCAGATATTCGATAAGTTATTGGAGATCTTATAAATTTCTTGAATAAATTGAGGATTTCTTAAGAGTACTGCCTAATTGATTAATAATAAAAAAAGAGGCTCCTTTATTTGCTGTCACTTAAAAACCGTCCCTCAATTCACTAGTTCAGAAAAATGATTTTCTAGAGACTTCAGCAGTCTTTCGTATGAACAAAGATTTCTTAGCAAAATGTATCAATATTTTTTGTACTTACTCAATTTTTGAAGGAATGAATTTTGTGAATTATCAACACATCAAATGAACATAAGCCAATAGTAGAATTACAGTTTTTCATAATAAAAAATAATAACAGCCAAAGAAAGGTGACAACTCAATACAAGTTGTATTAGACGGCTGGTGTGTCCCAATGCTATATGTTTCGTCTTCGACGCTTTTTCATTTTCATTAATGATCTCTTGTCATGAACTTTGAATCCACTTAATTGTTTTGCCGACGATAGTACTATCAACTTTTCATATTCGTTTTTCAGATTCCCCTCTTTTTTATTCGGATGCGGAACTAAATTTTAGCGTATGATAAGCTCATTAAATTCTAGTCTCGACAAGTTTTTCGAATTGGGTATAAGAAACCGTGTAGAATTGAATGCTTAAAGAAGTTAATGGTGTCTTCTGTGGCTATAGGTGTTGCCAAAAATGTTGCAGTGTTTTTTTTTTTTTTTGAAGATGTCTACAGAATATCTATAATACTCTGATCTGGCTGTAATCTTTAAAAAACTATGTAAGTACGCCCAAGGCTTGACTCTACTTTCCCTTACCATTTTGATTTTCAGAAATTTTAAACCAATTATCATCGGTATCTCTATTCAAATCCTTCCCTACTGTATTAACGCTCGCAATGTGTTTGATAATTTCAAGAATCAAAACCCCTTTAGTCCGCTCTTCATTATAAAAAAAAGTACCAAGTTTTAAAATATAAAATCTGATACTGATTTGCTTTTCAAAAACACCATCTTTAAACCTTTAGATTTTGACGATAACAACTTAACCATTTTTACTTGGGCAAGTTTTGTATTTGGAAAAAAAATTAAACTCGAGATTTTCATCGAACTTGACATTACGATGATAGAGGAAAAAAAGTGGGTCCGCAATTCAGTCTGTCTATCTGTAGGTTGATCTACAGCCTAAACGGCTGGAGCGATTTTTTTCAAAATTAGTACTTAAGCGTTTTATGTGATTGTCTCAAATATATTTTCAAATCGTTTCTTAGCCCAAAAATAACGGTACTTGCATACAATTGTTTCTACCCTCTTAATTACTTCGAAAACGGCTCTAACGATTTTCTTAAAAAAAAATACTACTGTATAATGGCATGCTCTAAATTTTGGTTAAAAATTCGTTTTCTATATTTTGTTATTACCCGTGCAACCATTTTTTAAATTTTAGACTTTCTCATAAACGGCTCGATGAAGTTTGTTGAAATTTTTTATATGAGAGGTCCTTCGAATTATAAATACAAATGCATACAAAAATTTTCCGAAAATATTTGCTGGGATTTTGAAAAAACAAATCACTTTTTTTTGAAAATTAAATATTTCGAAAACGGGTGGACGATTTTTTTTTTAAATTATGTTTTTAAGTTTAATATATAGTTTAATACTTTTAATTTCTGATACCAATATATATTTTTTACGAAATTTGGACTTTAAAAATATGCTTAGCCGTTTCTACTAAGAATATTGTGCATACGAACATAAGAGCAAATACGTGCGATCATTTTTTTAAAACGTAGTTATATATATATACGTAAGTAGGTATATAAAGCAACAAAATTATGTTTTTGTTTTAATAAAAACAATTTAATAAATTTACCATTTTAAACAATGATGGATTCCTGCTTTAATAATACAAACAAAAATTATATTCACCTTAAAAAAAAAAAAAATGCGCAGCAATGATGTTAATTGGGTTCCCGTGCATATGACCCAATTAAAAAAAATATGCCGAGGGTACCTATAGAGCAGCAGTATATACGAAATTGTATTTTTTTAACTGTTTTATTATTATTTTTTTTTGCTTATGCATTCTTAGCACTTAATTGTGAAAGTGAATGCATTTTGAGCTTAGTCTCTCTCTCTAAATTGGTACGATCTAGTTGAAAATTCACCCTTCTTTCCAATACTTACACACACATACACACACATAATAAAATACCTACTAACACATAAACAAACAGAAAGTTTATTTTTCAATTCGCTCCCCAAGAAAACAAAAGGAATATCAAGAACACACAAATCCAAATGAAATTTCAATGATATACATACAGACAAAGGTACACCGAAGAATGACTTTCGCTCCTCGCTCACTTTTGTTCTGAGTAGACACCCCCAACGTCACTAACCCCCCCTTTTCATACCAGTATGAACCAGTCTTATACATATAAGGTAGAAGATATATTATACCTAAAGAGGAAAATGTATGTGATGACGATATAGAAAAGCATAGTGGCATTCGTCATGTTTTTTGATGCCTCCCTACAAATTTCTTTTGTAGTTTTAGATCCTTTTCAGAGGACTTTTTTCCTTTTTTTTATTTTTGTTAACAATTTTTTTGATGAAGTGATGAAAGGAGGAATGGCAAAAAAAGCAGATATACCTAAATGAAAGAAAGAACGCCAAAGTGCACTCGAGCTTGACATCCTACACGGACCAACTCACTCACTATATTTTAAAATAAATAGGTAAACCTATAGGAGGTAGAGTACATATATAGCTACACTTACAGTTATTGTTATTTAAGATGGTTAAAATAGGAAGAAAAAAAAACAAATTAAACATACCTAGTGCATGACTTAGGGATATAGTATAAAAAATGGACTTAAGGATATATGCAAAATCGTTATCGTTCTCTTTCTTTCAACAAGTGCACATTTCCGTCAGATGGACTCTTCAAAACAAAATGCAAAAAAGGATTATGAATTATGCATTGGATATCTCCGCATATAAGAAAAAGATACTTTTGTCAATATTTTCCTATAAATATATGTATGTAGGTAGTTCCATATATATATAAATGAAATTCATGCATAGGGGAACAAATTGAAAAGAATGAAGAAAGGTAGGTATCCTTGCACAAGTGTCGCTATATTGTGTGGGTGCTGGAAGAGGTGTGGATTGAAAGGACAAAAAATATATAGACCGGGACACGGATGACTTAAATTCGAATGTGTACTAGGTGAAATGAAAATTCATGTCATTAAAAAATTTGTTTTTTTTGCCTCAGATTCGCTCGCTTTATCCATGCATTGCATATATCTATCTACAATATGTCATTTTTAACAACAACAACAATAACACAAACAAGAACAACATTGAAGTATCTATGCAAACTTCATTCCACAGCGAAGGGTATAGAGTAAGGGGGTGGGTAGGTTAGGTTTATCCAGTTTCAGGAGGGATTGAATAATACCTATGCGATGCAAGCTCTCTCCATTCGGTTATAAATATATTTAATTTGTTTTCTCCATCAACCGAGAAAGATAATGGCGCTGATGGTGAGTAGGTGAAAGATATATATAAGGGCAGAACGAAGGATGGCAAAAAAAAAGGATGTTACGAGTGTCACACAGTTAGTAGGTAGGTATCCTATCTATATTTATTGTTGTTCTTATTGCACAACTGCGCATATAGAATAGAATTCACTCTTGTGGACTCTCAAGTCATCATCATGATGAAGTTCGTGTACCTATATAGTATTCAACCCTTTTCTTCTTTTACCTATTGGGAGCTCTTGTATCTACTTATGCTACCTAGGTATTTTTTTTTTTTATTTTTGTGATAAAGCGAGGGCATGCAAATATTTTTCCTAATCAAAGATATATACACACTGAGAAAGAGAGTACCAGCGAGTGAGTGAGTGGCGGTGTGCATGCCTATCTTATGTATACCTTTCTAGTGGAAGCTCAAGAAGTGTTTGCACACGCATTAAAATTTACCTACCTATAATACAACAATATTGGAATGAATCTCAAAAACAAGAACGACCTTACACAACGAGATACAACCTGCCAGTGCCAACCAACCCCTTTAAGAAATAGAAAAACCCCCTTTGCGTGTTTAGCGTATTGCGTATGCGTTATAGTGCAAATGGGGTGCGAAAAAAAGGGTTGAAGAAGTGTCAACATTTTACGTAGACATTGCAGGTAAGAGAGGCCAGTTGTCGAAATGCAATTACATATTATATATAAAACTACGCGGTTTCTCTTTTCAACTCGTTATACAATGCCAATTCAACCCCAAAACCAAAACAAATACACAAAAAATAGGGTAACTTGGTTTCGAACTGAAATGCACTTGGTTTGATTTAAATGTTCTTAATTCGTTCATTTAGCGTATAGAAGAGCGAGAAAGAAAACCACAATTGTAACAGGTTATAGGTATAGGTGTTTTGTTCCTCTGTCAATTATTATTACATATTCCGAAATACCTCTGCACACCGCCACCGGTGGATATGATGGAAATTGTGGTTGTAATTTTTATTTGATTCATTGTGTCATAACGATATATACTAAAAAAAATCCTATACCTCGGTAGGAACATTTAAATTGTTCCTTCAAAATGTTTGACGCGTGAGGTATACCTATTAAATGGGGTTGATTATTGATTTTGGATTCAAAAAGGTTCAGCTGCATTTCGATGGAATGTCAGATATGTGTAATTAAGAAGCGCCATATGCCTCTATAGAAAACGTACTGTTAAAGAATCGAAATCAAAGCAAACAAAAACCACCTTGTTCGCGCTCTGAGATAATACCTTAATACCTACTTATCTACATACAAAATACCTATAGCTACCTTTTGTCGTTTTTAGCTCACATAACAGCTCGCGATTCCCCAAACCGAAATAATAACATTTTTTTTTAATACTTTTTTTTTGTGCTAAGGAGTTTATTCCCCCGCTAAACAAGGGCAGATGTTTCTTTAAAGGGCAGTGACACAAGAATTAGAGCTGAGAGGAGTATTCTGTGTTTTTTGTTTTTTTTTTGTTTTATTGGTTCAAGTAGGGACGAAGACTTAAGGCCACACTTAAAAAAAAAAAAAAACAGGAAAAAATGTAAAAGAATTTCTGTTACGGAGGACATGTGGTAGGTAAAGAATGATCCTCTTCTGAGTTGTTATATTTAAAAATGTTTCTTCGCCTACACTACACATCCATAACCTCGTCAGAACGTTGGCATTATTTTGAGAGGACACACTAAAGGTGGAAGGAAGCACACACCAATTTGGAGTTCGTTGTCCTTTAACATGAATACGGATGTATATATCTATATATGTGTGTATACCAATTCCTTTTGAGGAAGGACATTTCCGTTTTGAGATTTATAAATAAGTTTTAAAACCGAGACAGAATAGTTAAGTGACCCTGATGATGCATTCAACAAATTATGCGTCTGAATTTGATTTTCATATATGATGATTATGCAACAATTGCTACTGCTGCAACCAGTGTGCAGACAATAAATATAATTGCACAGTGGCAAACAATGATTGTTGTTGATAGAAATATATCATACAAATTATTAACATCATGACCGTCCTCTCCATAAAACCATGCTTCTATATATTCATATGCATACCATGTATCCACCATCAACAACAAAACTGCCAAACGATGGACACAATTGCGCGTTGTTGGACATATATGTAGGTACAATCGTAAAAAAACAATTTAAACATTTTGATTACATCCTTATATAAAAGTTGAAAATAAAATCATACACAGAATACGAAGCGCATTCATATGGTCCATTTGTCTGGTTCTGCGATGTGACCATCCTCCATTAGGAACCATCATCATCATTGTCATTTTGTTCTGTAAATGTTTTTTTTTATTTTTTTTCTCCTACCAGTAGTATAGGTACCGTACCAATAACATAACCATGTACTCGTAGTAGAAAAAGTTGATTTTATTACATACCTACATAATTTTTAACATCGGACATCATCAGAATGAGAAAAATGAGTGAATTGTTTCAATTAGCCATGGGAAACTTTTTTCATTGTTAATGAAAAAGTTTTTACTAAAAATTGTGTCTGAATTTTAGAGGTGTATACATAAAATTATGAACATATGTATCTATGCAGTGTAGATATATAGTATTAATAACTTTTTCGTGTTTCCTTTAATTTTTTTCTCAGAATTTACCTATAGCAATCAAAATACGTCAACTAAAAATGTCTACTACCTAGATATTTATAAAAAAAATGTCATTTTAACGGTATCAAAGAAGTTACCCCCAAGGTATTAAATGTAAAATATGTTTTTAATAAAATAAGCTATATTTTTATCTAGTCGAATTACCTTATTAAAGATTAAGTATATTGAAAACAAAATTAAGTCTATCATACCCTAAATTCAGTCACTTTTTATAAAGGGTGCTTCGCACAAGGTGCGACTAAAAGTTAGATAATATAGGTTGGGTCGAGACCAGAAAAAATGTATGGGAGAGGGACCCCGGTAGGGGCAATTTTATAAAATAATAAGAAACAGAAGACTAATTACTAAAAAATAACGTAAACAATTATTGTACCTTTTTGTAAAGCCAAAAATCTCTTCTTTTTTTATTTTAAAATAAAGTTGCTTAAGAATTCAAAATTAACCTCAAAATTAAAAAAAAATATAAAATTATCGAATTTTCCTCCTTGTACTAAGGGGAGAGTACGTCAGACCAAGTCCTAATTGTTTTTATTGAAGTAAATAAAAAATAGAGCCTACTTGCGAAATATGTATTTAAAAAAAATTATTTTATATATGTATATCTATTTATTTTTTTTGGCAAAGATTTTTGTTTGAATATTATTTTTTTTAATTTTTGAGTAATAAAACTTTATTTGAAAAAAAATCATGGAAAAGATCGCAATCACATTCCAATTGGACCAACCGTTAGCAGAAAGAAGTAAACACGATAAATGTATATTAAAACAAAAGGTTCCATTTTGTGAATTAAAAGAGTTCTTTTATGTTTTTTATTGATTTTAGTTCTTAACCGAAATAAATAAGTGAGATATATTGATATATATATAAATGTAAAATGTGTACACTTCTAATTAAAATAATGCAGCATTTTCTTCCCGAGTGCTTCGTGATTCATGGATTATCTATCACTTTGTAATCAAAAATTTCACTCTTGAATATATATTTGATGGATCCATTATCCTTTTCCTACTTATACTACGTTTCTAACCACTAGTAAACCGAGATTTAGGTAGATCTAGCTAAATCTCCTACAAATCTTGAGGATTTACCATACAAATTTTAATCTTCTCAGATGAAGATTTAAAATAAACCTCATTTAAATCTTCAATCGAACTACCATATTTGCATATCGAAATGAACACATTCATCGGGAAAGTGAATTTTTCTCTTCGGTTGACACAGATGAAGCTGCCTGTCTCACTTCTGCATCATAAGAGAAAATGAAAAGATATATGCATTTTGAATAGTGCTGTCAAAATTAATCTACTTTTGGAGCGGTGGAAACACTTTTTGAGATTAGTAAATCTGCAAGAGATTAAAGTTCGGTGGAAACGTAGTATTAGAGCCGTCTTCACTTTTCACACACAAAACAATTGCAATAGCTTATCTTCAACTTATTTAATATTGAAGTGTCGGCAAGCGACTTTACTTTTGACAATTAAAAAGTGTGAACAGGTGTGTGTAAATTTAATACCCACTGAAGTTGTTTGTTGAATAACTGTTTTTGTTTTTTGTTAAAAATTTTTAAACATAATTAAAGTGAAACGAAAGTTCAGAAAAATTCTAGTGTTTTATTATACAAACGTTTTTTAGTTGTTATTATTTCCTAAATGCTTCAAAATATGAACTCATTTTGTTGTTGATATAGTTTTTAAATACTTCGATTTACGAAGCATACAACATAACTTTAATTTATTTTATGTTTCTGTAATAATAAGGATTTATTGTCTAACTGTTCTACTAAAAATATGTCACTTTGGTCATTTTAAATCCAATAGAAATGTTACTAAATTTCAAAAATCTGACTTTCAAAATAAGATTCATGCAAGTTCATTTTGCGCAATCGTTTAAAAATGAATATTATTCGTTCGGATGTCAAAATATACAAAGTTCATTGAAATGAAAAGATATAGCTAATCTATCGCATTAGCTATTCGATCGAATTTCAAAATAAGGCTGATTTGCATTTCGAAAAAAAAATCGAGAAATAGAGAATACGTTAAAGGTGATCGGATTAAATCTTTTTTTCTAATCTTTTTATTAGCCTCCATAAATATTGATACCTGCCATACAATTTTTAGTACCAAAAATGGTAAATTTCTCGAAAACGGGTCTAACGACTTTGATTTTAAAATATCCAGTGAACCATTATTTTTTTTGTATTTTTGAAACCCGGACACGGGTCTGCGATTTTTTTTGATATACCTAAGGTTATTAAATTTATATATTTTTTTTTAAATTTTACTATGTGCCTGTAAGACCTACGGTCTTTTATATGCAACCTGAATTGCACAGCACTAGTTTGGCAGAGTCGATTTGAGAATTAGGTATTTACTGTCTCATTTTAACCCATGAACGGCATCCAATAAGAATTGGATGTATAGAAAAGAATAGGCCTAGCGTGGTGATTGAACCCACACATCCTAGTTAGGAATCCAGCAATTTCTCCACTGCGCCATTGCCACCCATAGTTAAAATTAACATACAAATTTGTTTAAAAAATGTTTCCGAAAACAATTTTTTAAATATATTTAGCCGTTTTTACAAAAAAATGTGAGCTTACGATGCGATCGACCATAAGAGCAAGTACGTGCGATCCAGTCCTGCATTTTGTTTTTTTCCTGAACCAGACAGAGTTGATATACCCCCTCCCATACAATGATTTTATTTTCTTGACCCAACTGTAGCATTTTTTCACATCTTATGGAGATCACGCTGTATATCTGTTATAGTTTAATAAGTCGCTATTTTTTATTTTACGTAAACATTTTTTTATTAGAAATTAAATTAAATTTTCGATCTATGCACGATTCAACTGACATTTGATTAGTTTGACAGATGACAGTTAATTAAGGAGACACAAGTCTTCCAACTCAACTGAACCGAGAAATCAATAAGAAAGGGAAGCCAGACAGACTGGCGCCGTAACGCGTTACGTAACGAAGCCGTTTATCCTCCCATAAGAAGTTATCACTTCAAAAAAATATCGAGTGTGATTTTCGACCAATAACTTATAGCAGGAGTTCTGTAAAATATTCAGCGTCAAAATCAGTTGAATAAAAACTTTAGATACATTCGTCATTCATAATGGGGGAATCTAAAATGCCAAACGAAACTCATTTTAACTCGACAGAAGAAGTTTACTTGAAAGAACCAATTTGCTTGCAGCTCATTTAGCTATGTTAACTAAACATTGCCAGAGAGCGCAATTAATCTTTTATCGCATTTATGCTATTGCCAGAGTATCTACTTACAGAACTCGAAATATTCAAACAGCTGTCACTTGATATTTTTGTGTAAGACAACATATTCGAAACTGACAAAATTGCTACTAAGTGCTTAGGTTTTCCTTTCATTGTTCAATGTCTTTCTTCTTTCACTATTTTATCGCTGTTTTCATAATGTTCTAGCCAAATAGCCAGTTGCATTCCTCCCCTAAAATAATTCATTACATTATTACACAACTATAGAAAAAAACACATGTCATGCGGTTGTATTCGAACGGTCCTCCATATAAGTACTAACGACGCGCAATGATGTTTGATTTCGCTGATCGATGGGAAGCTATGCTTTTATCAGAGCCAATGCCATTGACAAGGTGACAAAATAATAATTCAAGCGTGCAATACCCAGCAAAATGTTCACCAATTTACGCAAGCACACAACTTTGGAAGAATTGTTAAGTCCAGAAAATGCTTTAGCCGTTTAACACCAATCTGGAATGCTTTACCTGACTAATTTTTTTTTCTCCGAATTTGATATTCAGAGCTTCAAAACCAATGTTCTTTGGTATTACTTTTTCAATCCTTTCTTATTTTCATGATTATAAGGAAAGTTATTTGTTTTAATTTTTAAAATATTGTATCGCCAGATTAAATATTCAACAGAAGGGCATTTATTTGTATATGAGCGAATTGCTCAAAATTAATGCAAACAAAAATATTATGAAAAAGTGGATGATATTTTAAACCTATGATTTTGATTATAATTCTTTGTAAGATGCTTTCAAACACGGAGATATTAAATATCTGCCACCCCATACGCCCCCCACCAACGTGCTTAAAAATCGCAAAATGGAATTGCATAGTGTAAAAGCACTCTCACGATGAATATCATCTTCGTTTAACACATAAGGGGTATTCACGATCCGATGTAACTGGTCTTGTATCATTGCAAAAGTGTAAAAGTATAGCATTTTTTTGCACTACAACAACAAAATATACTGAATGTCAAAGTCTTACACTTTGACATTTTTACTATACCCGAACACTAGTGTAACAAGAGTGTAAATTTTTTTAACACAAACTGAGATATTTCAGAACAAATGTGAAACAGATTTTAACATTTGTTTCAGTGTTGCTACAGATTAGTAAAGGTGTGTTCACAGTCTGATGTAAAAAAATAAAATCTTACAATTTTACAAGACTTGTTACACCAGATCGTGAATACCCCTAAAAACTCCTGTCACTTAAGCGGGATATAGGAAATGACACTCCAAAATAATTTTTCGGTATTTAATTAGTCACTTCATATTATGTATATCAGCTTTCAAAAATGTCAGACATCCGAACACGATTCCTCGGCAAAATTTCTCCATTTTGTTTTTCAAAAAGAAATAGACTTATATTTTTTATTCAATAATCACTCCAAATAATATTTGTTCTGTAACTAGGATGTCTTGTCCTAGCATGGGTGACAAAACCTCATTGTTATTCATTATTTTTAGCTTAACTTAATCTCTCCAAAATCTTTCTAACCGCACATTAAACTTATCTACCAAAAATAGAAATGTATTAAAATTGCTCTTTTGATTTCCTGATTTGTTTACTTATTTTCATATTTTTTTCAAGTCGTTCTTGGTATCTTAAGTTTATCAAATTAAAATCTTAACTTTGCTGAATGATTTTACTTGAGTTGAAATTTTAATAGTCTCCAATTTTGATTTTAGAAAAATCTGTATTTTGGAGCGGTTAAAAATGCTCCGTTCGGAGGCAGAAAACCCAAACGAAACCAAACACCAGTGTAGTTTGCAAAGATTTCACTTAAAAAAATTGGCACAAAACCAAAACAAATGCTAAACAGTTAAGTGATTAAATTTATGAATTCAACATCTTTATTCAAACCTTACAAAAAATGTTTATGAATAAATAATTTAAATAAATTTAAAGTTTAGTTTCTGTATAATGTTTTCAAAATATCGATTTTGAAAAACAATTTAAAGCACTGTACTTTTTAATGTTTCGCGTATACCTTCATGCTTGTGTAAAAGCAGTGTATATGGTTAAATAATGAAAAAAAAAATATCCTTCAAAATTTATTTAATAACGTAAAATAACCAGAACACGCAAAACGGGAAAATAATTTGAAAATAAATCGATTTTTTTTTTTAGACAAAAAAAAAAAAAAATAAATTTTTCGCAAAAGAAAAAAAAATACTAAATTCATTCTTTTGCTCTTACCTGGCGGTGCTCTTGCTCATCGTTTCTATACGCACTTGTCCTTTAGCCGAATCCTCCCCGTACCCCCAAAAACAACCCCCACCCCCAGAACAAAAAGAAAATCACTCTATAGTAAGCAATTGTCTATTCAACGCATAAAAATAAGGAGACATACGGACACAGTTGTGGGGAAGGCAGGAGGATAAGACGAAAGAAGAATGAAGAAAGCAAAAAAAAAAATTACAAACGCAGGAGGAAAATAAAATAAATAAATTTTCCATTATTTGAAGTTAGAAAAAAGTTCGTTTTTGCCGTTTATGCTGTTAGACGTTAGAGTTCTTCGGTAGAGTTTTTTCAGTTTTTTTTGTTGTTACTGCGTAGATGTATATGTATGTACAAATAAATGTATATGTAAGTTTTTTTTTTCTCTAACATTGAATATAACTTTTCTGATTTTTAGCTTCTTTCTTTTTTTCTAAGAAACTTTTTTTTTTGTTAAATCGTCTCTTATAGTGAAAAAGCCATACAGCAACTTAGAGACGCAATGCAAAAAAGTCCCGGACGGTACCTATATCCTTGCTGATTCTTAGCTCGACGCAGAAAAAAAAGTCCTTTGGTTAAGTGAAAATAGGTAGATACATATATATATATTAAACATAGCTACATTCGTACATATATAGATATAATGTGTATGATGAGTTGGTAAGGTATGTACGGGCGCCGTTCATTGAAACAAGAAGCATCCTGGATAGGAGTGGAAAGTTTTTCATTCTGCCAAGCTATGGATTGGTTGAGTTTACCAAAGTGTTGGGGGTGAGAGGACTTTCTGAGATGGAGTTTGTGTATCTATGAATGTGAGTGGTAGTTTCATTTTGCAGTAAATATGTGTTGTACTCGACTCATATGTTCAAAATGTCAGCGTTAACGTACGTAGAATGTTTTACTAAAATGTCTTGGAAATTCCTTTTGCTCGACTAACTCTTAGGTAACAAGGTATGAGCAGCAATCTGTACGTCCGTCGTTGTCGTCATGTAGTCGGCGCCATCGTCGAAAAAATGTGAGTTCATTTAAAGAAAAGTGGCAGCAACGACTGCCTGTGCAAAAAATAAGAAATGTGCCTGAATGTGTTCTAAAGTTAAATCCAAGCAATTTACAGTTTTTAGGTGCTCTAAAGTGCGTATATGTACTTTCCGACCCCAATTATTTATCCTCGCAAATTTATATTCTGCATTTACCTCTTACTACAACAAACCTATGGCTTGGTCAAAAGAAAAAAAAAATTCACTGCTTAGTGGAGCGCTCTTAGAACGCCAAAGTGCGTAATGCCAGTGGCATAATGTTGACACGTGTTTCCAAGGGATCCGGATCCCCTTGATGCTATGGCTGGCACGTAGCACACGCATGAAAATTGCAATTTTCATTTCGCGCTGTTTTAATTTTTTTTTTCGTTTCCTTCTTTCTTTCGTTTTCATTTTATTTTTTCCATGTTGTGTATAGTGAATTGTTTAATTCCAACTTCCAACAACACCACTACTATTCTCATCAGGCCAAAATGGGAGAGGTGTATAGCTACAGCTCAAGCAACGAAGACAAGAATTACAAAAAAAAAAAATAGAAAAGTGAAGAAAAAAAAATGTAAAACCACCCCTGCAAGTTAGATACGAGTATATTTGGGGGTTGCTGTACTTTACTTCTGCTACTGCTGCTGCTGCTAGTGCTGCTGCATTTGTGCACAAGAAACAGAGAAATAACATCTGAAACAGCATTAACACAGACACACTCACAAATATATACTGTACATTTTCATATATATGTACCTAAATTTTTGTAGGTATATGTACTATGTGTATTTTTTTTTTGTCTTCTTTAAAACTCTGAAACATTTTCCTCTTCTTTTCATTTGGATAAATGAAAATGGTTTCATGTGGTTTCCTCTCTTGTTGGTTGTTTATTTTTTTTTATTTTTATTTATTAATTTTGTTTGTGCCATTTTCTTGGTTTGTGTTTTTTTTTATATTTTCCTCATTTGAAACAGCTAAAGCTACTCGTATAGGTACTATGTTAGCTCTGCCATTTTTCGTCCTTATTCTTGGTCATGTGGAAGCACTTAAACATGCATACAAAATTTTACATTAAAAAAAAAAAAAAAAACTTTTTGCATCAAAACTCGACGGTCATATCATTAAACACAAGTATGTAGGTAGGTATACCTACATTAAGCTACGATATACATATGTATGTATCCCTTTGTATAGAAAATTTCTGGTTCGCTTATTTCGCCGCTGCAGAGATATGAACCTATATGTATGTATGTTCCTACTTTATCCTTCGCTTTTTCCTGTCTCCTCATACCTACCCAGTATCCTTGAAGTCGTTGAAAAAGATGAGTCACTTTCGCTAGGAATATTGATTTTTTTTTCAGTTTTCCTGTTGGATATTTTTTTTTGTTTCCTTTTAACTTTTTTCAACTTTGTTTCTTTTTTTGAAAGAGTGTATTATAGGTACCGTAATAATGATGACACCTGTAAAACACAGTGCCATTTCCTCGCTTTCACCCTCTTGACTTTTTCATTTGTATTTTTTTTTGCTTTGCTAGCTAGGTAGGTACGAGTATAATAATAAGCTCGAAATGAGAAAAAAAAAGATTCCCCGCGAGGTGTAACCAGTTACTTTTGTTTGTTTCAAGTGTCTTTTTCTACGTACATTGACCTACCTACACAGTCACTTAGTTGGGAGTGGATGGATATACCTAGCTACCTACATATGTATATGTATGCATAGTATATTTTGTTAGCAAGGGGGTAGGTAGGTAAAACTTCCCAAACTTCAGTGGAAAAAAAGTAAAGAAGATTATGGAAACTAAACTACCCTCGACTTTCATTCCAAAACAAAATAAAAATTTCTTCATCTTGTTTTTGTTTGCTCCTTTCGTTTTTATACAAAGGGAAGAAAAACAGAAGGAAGAAAAAAAAACTAACGAACTCTTTGTTTGGTCGTTTTTTTTTTATTATATTTATTTCTAAGAATCCTGTGAAGCTGTCGAGGAGAGAGATTGGGGGGTTTCTTGCATTTTGCCCTTCGAAGGTAACATTGTTAAAAAATAGAAATGTCAAAAGCTATGCGGGGTACACTTCTGCATGAATACACATATATACACACATACCTGTACGTAGGGACCTATCTACCTATTTGCTAACAAAAAAGTCCTTCTGGCATTTCCTTCTAAGATGCATACTCATCAGATTGCATTTGATGTTCGAAAAGTAGGTGTGTGTACCCCCATATAGATACGAGTAGGTACATATAGAGTATAGGTTGGATGGAGGGCAAATATTAACATAAGCTATAATCCCAGGCACCTAGTTTTCTATTTGAGATGCTTCTTCTTTTATCCTTGAAGCACATTGCATCGTTCAGCAGTTGCAAAGTTGCGCGCGAATATAAAAATAATGAGTAAGTGTGTGTGTGTATGTTTTTATTTAGATAGGGTGGGAAGCGGACTTTCTTTGTACTCCCCTTTTGCCGTAGCAGGAGCGCAGTGTTACAAAGCCAAAAGGTGAAGTGCTCATCATCAACATAAAAATAACAACAACAACACACTATGCAGATATATGTATGTATGTACTTACGTATTAGTATAAGCTTGGAAACTACGCAGTGCGTTTTTTGTTTTCTTTACATTTTTTATTATTCCTGTCTCTGTAGAAGCTAGGTAGGTAGGTAGGTAGTTAGATGGCTTGGCAACAGCACAAGAAATTTATTATTGTGCGTTACAAAATGTTGCTTTTGGTTGGCTACGCACTTAAATATTTGCCTCTGGCCTCTTTAAAACCTATGGATTTTTAAATGGACGTCATTCTGAAGGGGTGTTTGCATAACGCAATATGTTTCGTTTTTTCCGACATTTACATTAGGTAAGTGTTTTCAAATGGCAAATATATACCTACATATACATTTGTACATACATACAACTAAGAAAAGTTCTTTCTACAAAATCCAACCCCCAATCCCCACCATATATATGCAGCAGGGGGTATAGGTAAATGTATTCCTTTTGCGGAAAAGATATACCTACCTACCTCCCTACGCAATTTCCTCTTGTTTGTTAAAGTAGATGGGTAGGTGAGGTGGGTAGGTATACTTGCAATGGTATTTTTTTTCTGTTTGAGGTTTGAGTTGATGTAAGGTACATAATCTAACTTTTGTAAAAAAAAATACTTGTTAAATAAATAGTTACTTAGTTTGTAGAACGTTAAAAAATATATGAAGTTTTCTCCTGATGGGGACTTAAAAAAGCTGGGATTTCAATTAAATATAAAAATGTACAAATTCATTTCTACCGCAAAGGTTTTTTTTATAACCCTTAAAGAGTAAGTTAACATTTTGAAAGATAATGTTATAAAAGAGCAATTAAATTTTCCAGCTTTCAGTAAAGAATACAATAAATATGTAACCCAAGGTTGATCTGTTATGTTTATGGAATACTGTTTTCTCTTAAAAATACCAAACAAAAACTAACTGCACCTTTGTACTTTAAAATATCTTTTGCTAACGCAACAATTTGATGTCAGATTTGAGTTCAAGTCTTCAAAAAGCTTTACAAAAGCGTTTTCTAGTTCTCCTGTGAAAAACGCACACCATCGCTATCTCAATTAGTTTTTCTTTTTATCAACTTTTCCGCCCATTATTTTACTTGCGATTTGTGTAGTAAAATTTTACTCACAAATTGGTATTTAAAATAAAACGCACGACTGGATCGCACGTACTTGCTCCTATGTTCGATCACATTATATGCAAAAAATTCTTAATAGAAATGGCTAAATGTATTTTTAAAGTCGTTTTTCACTTAATTTTTTGTATATAAAAATTCTCAAATATTTTCCAAAAAAAAAAATTGGTATGGAAATTTTAAATATTTAATAATATAAATTCCAAGACTACATTTCGGAAAAAAAATCGTCCCCCGTTTTCAAAATTTTTAATTTTCAAAAAAAAAAATGTTTTTTTTTTCAAAAATCCAAAAAAAAAAAACTATTATTTAAAAATTTTGAAATGCAGTATTGTTTAGAATTTGAAGTAACTCCTGTTTAAAAATTTTGATCGAAATCCTTTGAGCCTATTATGAGAAATTCGAGAATCAATAAAATGGTTGTGTGGCAGGTACCGTTAATAACAAAATATTTTTTAAAAAAATTGTTCGCCAAAATTTAGACCATATCCGAAGTAGTACAAACACCAATTTTTATTAAAATCGTTGGAGCCGTTTTCGAGATAATTAAGATGGGAAAAAAATTTGTATGGCAAGTACCGTTATTTTTGGGGCTAAAACGACGATGCAAAAATCTATTTTGGACAATCACCTAAAACGCCTAAGCACCAAGTTTGAACAAAATCGGTTCAGCGGGTTAGGCTGTAGATCTTTCTACAGACAGACATACGGGACCCACTTTTTTGGTGTTCTCTATGATCGTAATGTCATGTTTGATTGTTAGAAAAAAAAAATTTTTTACGAATACATTACTTGCCTTATAGTAACTATGAATGAACAAAAATCTAAACAAAATATTTTAAAAAGACTTCTTAACAACACAATATTTGAAATAAAATGAAAATAATTTAGAAAAGCTTCTACGAGCTTATAAAAAAAGTCAAAGAAAATATGACTAATTAAAAAATAACAGTGTTTTTTTTAACTGAGTAGAAATATAAGGAAATGTAAAAATTAAAATCTTAATATAGCGGCTTGATGACAACCATCTACAGCCTAAATGGCTGACCGATTTCCTTCAAAACTTACTTAGATAAGCGTTTTAGGTGTCTGGCTTAATTTTTGCTTAAGTCTTTTTTTAGCTCCAAAAATAACTGTACCTGCCGTACAAATTTTTGGGGCAAAAATGGTAAATCTCAATTATCACGAAAACGGCTCTAAAGATTTTTATAAAAAAAATCAGTGCATCATTTTAGGTATAGTCTACATTTTGGTCAATGAAAATGTTTAATTGAAATGTTATTAAGAGTAGATACCTGCAATATAAACATTTTTTTGATGTTCGACTGTCTCATAAACGGCTTAACATATTTCGATCAAAATTTTTATACCGGAAGTTCTTCAAGTTCTAAATGATACTGCATACTAAAATTTTCGAAAAATATTTTTTTGGGAGTTAATGAAAAAAAATCAATTGTTTTTTTTTGAAAATACAATATTTGGAAAACGTATATTTTTTTTAGAAATTTTGGTTTTATGTATATATTATTAAATATTGAAAATTGTCATACCAATTAAAAAAAAAAACTAAAGAAATTTTGTATATACTTTTAAAAATATATTCATTCATTTCTACGACGAATCTTGCGCAAACGATGTGGTCAAACATAAAAGCACGTACGTGCGATTTCTTATGGAACCATTTCTTTGTTTTTCGACTTTCTGCAAAATCATGTTGATAAAATTTGTTTACTATACAGTTAAGTCACCCTTGGGCGGACAGCCATGGTGCAGACATTTTTGTCCGCCTAAGGGAGTTGTCCGTTTAAGGGAAATCAAATAAAAACACTAATTTTCAAAATTAAGAGTATTTATTTAATAACAGAAAATAAAAATAACAAAAATATATAAACTTCACTTCTTTTTTTTCACATGAAGTGGAATAAAATTATTAGATTTAACACATATGTAAATTAATATAAAAATCAACCTCTAATAACTTTGCAATAATATAAGAAGATTCGTACTTATGTACGAGTATTTATCAAAAAAAAAAATTCAATATTTGCTTGTTTAGTTTTAGAAAAGAACGATTTATTTTGAAATCTAGCCTGTATGTCAACCGAAAGCTGAACAGCTACCGTCATTTTTCTTGGCCGTAATTTTTTTTTAAATTTTCAATTGAAGTACTTGCTTCTTCATAGGAATTGTAAGATGCTCCTACAAGGTCCTGATCCTCTTCCTCAGATTCAGTGCCAGAATCGTTGATTTCAACAGGAACTGCAATATTTTCATCCACATTTACATTTCCATCCATCAACACAAATCTTTCAGGTTATCCATCCAATCTGCATTCATGAAGGAGCTTGGAAATTTCTCTTAAATTTGCTAAAGCCTAATCATCTTTGGGATTGAATTCACAGTCCAAAAATAAAACTTTTTTACGTCCAAACAAAATCATTTTCATCACTTGAATGAGAGAAAATAATTTGATGCTCGCTGTAGAAGAATATGTAGAAAAAATACTGTTGTCAAAATTATCAGCGTGATGACATATTCAATTCTGCTCTGGTGTCCGTCTAAAAGAAAATATTTTGTCATTCATATGTGAAATTGCTGTCGTGGTCCGTCCAAGGGAGTGTCCGTCTAAGGAAAACTGAAAACAATGAAACGTTTATGGAGCAATTTCCGTACAAAAACATGTATCCGTCTAATAGAGGTGTCCTTCTAAGGGAGGTGTTCGCAAAGTGAGATTTCACTGTACTTCTAAAAATATTATTTTGGTAAATCAAAATTTTTTCTGTTGTTCATAAATTTGTACTGTCCGCTTTAAACAAAAATATTTTATTTTGCGTTCTTATTAATAGTAAACTTCACATATGTAATACCACATTTTATATTTTCGATTTTCTCATTTTTAGAATACACTTATTTAAATTTTATTCGAAAAAATGATATGTTCATCTAAAAAAAATTTTTTTTTGTTTTAAATTCGATTTTTCTAAAAGGGGTTAATTCATTTTTTCTAAATAAACGATTTAGACGAACCTATATTAATCATTACTTTAAGCGACTAACCTGTTATTTTTTCTTTATTTATTTTTATTTAATTTCTGACTTTTTAAATGAAACGAAATGAAAGGACCTACCTAAGCAAAATTTGCTCGTACCTACTTCTGCGATTGATTACCAGCTTACCTTTCAGATTAACTTGGGTAGAACTTTTAAGTACAGAGATTGATTTTTTAGCCGTACTACCACGAATGTCTAATGCTGTGTCTGGCTTCTTTTCCCCCTCCCACTTTGAAATGGGCATCGGAATCTCCTTTTAAATTGTTCCCTATTTTTCTAAGGCTCGTGTTGAGCTTATGGGTAAGTTTGGCCCAGGTATGTACTTAGGTACTTCAAAAGCAGTAAGTCATGACATATGGCCGCGCACACACTGCGAAAAATATCTATAACTGACAATTCTGTTTTTATTGTCCTCTGATGTAACTACTTATGCACTTAAAGCCATATAGATATGTATTCTGAATGGATAAGATATGTACCTATATATCTACATAGGTATATGTCTGTATTCATTTTCGTATTGTATTTTAAAAGATTTAATCAAGCAAGGATAAATGTGCAGACCGAACAAATGCAACTGTAACCATTAATTTTATTTTCCAAATGTTTGCTCGTCCGCACAAAACTATGACGAGGTTACGACAACAAAAGTAAACGAAGGACGACCGCATTATTCTACAAGCTTCATACACACATACCTATCTAAATACATTATACGTACATGTATATATATGTAGAGATACATCGACAAAGTTCTTCCCACAATTCTAGAAATCCTTTTAAAATGCGCCCTCTCCCAGGGAAAACTATATCAGCAGCATTAGCAGGCAAACCAATGCGCTAAGAATCAACTGCTTACAGCAACAACAACAACCACAATGGAAAAACCGATTTGCAATAATTTTTTTCCATCTAAATCATTTGGATGAAGAACAAAAAAAAATAAAAATGGTGGTTCTAGTCGGTCGATAAATCTTCCATTTCATAAATTGCTTAGAGGGTGAATAAATACACTCACACACACACACAACCGTGATGTGACATCCAAATCTAATCAAACATTAGAACATTAACACGAATGCGAAATCTGCAAACGCATATCAGGCACTGAGCTACACTGACATGTGTCCTCATACACGATCCTTCGTTGCAAAAACGGAATAAGGACACAGAAAAAGATAAACCTGAAGCAAAAAGTGCGTAGCTCTTAGTGTCTTTCTGTCTAGGTACGCCAAAACAAGGACGAGGGTTGAATTATTCGATTTAATTTGATTTCAGCTCAATTAAATGCGAAATAGAATTTGGAATTAATTTTTTTTACCCTCCATCCTCCTATCCTTCGTCATCGTCGCCGTCGTCATCCTCCTCCTCATCGTCACAAAGCGATATGATCCTTTTTACCTTGATGTGTATTCTAGATTCAAAAGAGTAGGAATTCATTGTAGACGATTCCGTTGTGGAATGACTAATTAAAGCTTTTTTCGCTGCAGACCTATTTATTTGCTAAGTCTTGTTTATTCTACTCGTTTATATAAATGTACATACTTTGTGTGTTCCTGCCTTTGTGGTGTTTCTTTTGCCGCTGTGCGACACAAAGCATAAACGTGTTTTTAGTAGTGCATTTGCATGTCCTTATTCCTTTTTTAGCGCAGACACAATCGTCGCTTCGCTCGCCGTCGTCAGTCGTGTCGCCATAAAGAGGAACCTACCTCAATATTGCAGAGTGCATCAGACATGGCGCTCTTTGGCCGGTTTGGTTGAAACACCTTTTGAGCAAATTATTTCACACGCAGTTCAACAAAAAAAGGAGCATTTTTTTAACCAGAGGCTTAATAGGTACGAGAATGTGGGGCATGTTGCATCTGCCTTTGATTATAGTGACGATACACATAACAACTATGTGTGCACTTCACTTTCACCATCTTCGTCATACCTACCTACCCGTTCGTTTTTTTTATCAAATTGCTTTCTTTATTATATGTTACACTACAAACTAAACTACCCAAGTGAGGAAGTGGAATAAAAAAAATTAACAAGTTGCAAGAATAAGTGGAAGGACAAAATGCATTGTCAAAGAAAAAAAAAAAACAAATGCAGACTCATGTTTGTTTTCAACTTCAAAGAAACTTAAGGAAATTTATCCTTGTAGATATAGAAGAATATCAAAGAAATTACCCTCGCAAGTGCCCTACATTTCCTGAGGTTATAATAAGTTTTCTGACAAAGTAGAAAACTGCGCTCTGCTTAAGAAGTTTCAAAGCATTTCCGTGTGTTAAACTACACTATTATATTCGTTCGCTTATGTATGTGTCGCAGTTCAAAAATGAGTAGAGTGTAATAACAAAGGAACTTTCTTGCAATTAGCCTGGGTACGACTAACACTGCTTAAGAATTTCTGTTGGTACTTCTTTGTTTTAATTTCAATCTTGCAATGTCCTTACATTGCAATATGCTATAGTACCTACTGCTAAATATTTCAAAAGAGTTTTCTGTTTTTTTTTTTGATATTTTTGAAACATCTATTTGCATGTACGTATACGTATGGTAATGTGTATATGCATACGAGTAATATCAAAGAAGACTATCAGGTTACCACCCGCTTCGCTGGCTCAAAGTATTTGTGGTGAATGCAGGAGGGTTGAAGTAAGAATTGTATAATAGCTACATACGCATAGGTAAATATCGTTTTTGAAAATTCAGAAGTTTGCATCAACTTTTTAACAAAGGCTCCTTTAGAGGTTTTTTGTGAAGACTGGGTTATTTTAGACCAATTTTAACTTTTCAATGTTTCAAACAAAAATGTTAACAATATTTGACTGTGTATTCAGGACTCTCTTAATTTTGTATTCTAATTCATTGAAATTGAGTTGTTAATCCTTTTATTCATATAATGCTGTTTTTTTTTTTCAAGTTTAATTTTTTCTGTCAAAATTGGGCATTTTCGAACAATTTTATTCAATTCACAGTGAAAATCATTATTTGCTCTATTTCAATAAATGGTACAAGTTTATTTTTTGGACGTGTCTCAAGACATGCCAACAGTGTGACAGAAAAGCAGAGGTTACCCTAAGCGACACCGTAGGGTAAGGGACTTATCCAACCGTGCTAAGATTTAACACTTATGCAGGAGAATAACTGTTATAAAACTGTTATAAATTGTTATTTCTCTAGTCTCGTCCTTATTCTTTTTATAAATCGTAAAGTCGTTCTTATGTACGTCAAGTGATACAAAAACTTCGGCTAGTGACGAAGAATTTGTGCCTCTTAAATCGAAGCTGCTTTTGAGAAAGGGTGTGATGCAAGGGAATCATATAGTGAAAGCGAGGAAGCACCTGGATCTATAACAATACGATTTGGAGATCAGCACCAGATCTAGTAAGACTAGTGAAAATTTCCTTTTTGGGCTTATGCTCAAGTTTGTTCCTTCAGTTTTTGTTTTTTTTTTTAAATTCATTATCAAATCATCAAATATGTACTAAGAAAAATACCTTTTTTTACCGAAAATATGTTTTTTTTGTAGAGGAACCACAAATATTGACACAACATTTAACCACAAATTTGCATTCAAAAATCACATGAAAGTAGTTTCTTCCAAATTAAATTCAAAAAAGACAAATTACCATATCCAAAAACCATTTTTTTTTAACTATTTTTTATTTAAATGAATAAACATTTAATTTTAAATAAGACTTCATTTTTTCACACAATTCAACAACTTAAAATTAAGAATCAAAAAAGGGTATAGACATATTAAGGCATTTCATGTCGTCTCATTTAATTGCCGATGTGAATCATTGTTTTGTAATACCTTGTTACGATTTCGAAGATTTTACTAAGATAAATAGGTGAGATGAAATTATTGAAAATTGAATGAATAAAATTTAAACCAACATTGAACCGCACAAAACTCGCCGAAATCGGTGAACTAAAACTGATGAACCGCGAACCAATATTTGAAAGATATTTAAATGAATGATTTATTGTCTCCATGTTTGTATCATGTAATGAAATGTAAATAAAAAAATTTAAGAATTATGTTTATTAATTAAAACTTTTATTAATATATTTAATTTAAATTTTACAAACATTAATTTTTTTTTTAATAAAACGACGCGATTCTTAAACTCATTCCAAAGAAGATGTTACACATACTTTTTACGTGCGATTATAGGTACTATAAGTCAAGTTATGCATTCGTCGATAAAAAAAAGTTTTGAGATAACAATCAATCATGACATTACGATGATAGCGAAGACGAAAAAAGATAGTCTAAAAATTCTGTCCGTCTGTATGTCTGTCAGTCTGTCAGTCTGTCATTCTGTCAGTCTGTCAGTCTGTCAGTCTGTCAGTCTGTCAGTCTGTCAGTCTGTCAGTCTGTCAGTCTGTCAGTCTGTCAGTCTGTCAGTCTGTCAGTCTGTCAGTCTGTCAGTCTGTCAGTCTGTCAGTCTGTCAGTCTGTCTGTATGTATGTATAGACACCTACAGCTCAAACTGGTGGGCCGAATTGCTTCAAACTTGGTATATAGAGTTTTTTAGGTATTGTAGAGAGCGGAAATTGAAATTTTTTTTTATCTCAAAAAATAACGGTACCTGCCATATAACCGTTACGTTCAAACCTATTTTTCTCGAAAACGGCTCTAACGATTTTGATAAAAAAAAATCAGTGCGGCTTTTTAGCTACGACCGATCATATGGTTGAAAAAAAAAATTAGAAAATATCTAAAAACGGTACTCTGCATAGGAAACTATCTCATAAACGGCTCTACCGATTCTTTCGAAATTTCACACATATATAGGTTTAGGTTGCCCAAATTATATCGCGTACCAATATTTTTAATTGTATTTCTAAAATCATTTAAAAAAAATTAAAAATTTATATTTTGAAAACTGCTCATTAAATTTTTTTCAAAAATTATATTTATATGTATTTATTGAATACCTATGAATTGGCGTTTTTGAATTTTGTTTTTGAAAAATGTTTTCAAAAAGTTTTTAAAAACAAAACTTTTTTTCTCAAAAACCGTTCCACAGATTTTAAATTTTTTTATCTAACGAATAATTTTTTTGAGCTTTTTCAGAATTTTGAATTATTTTTTTTTTTTGATTAAGCCGATTTAATATTATGTTTTTAAGTTTATATTATAATATTTAAGACTGGCATAACAATTTTTTTTAGAAAAAAATTAAAGATATTTTGTATATATTTATAAAAAATGAAGTAATAAACTGCTTTAAATATATATATATATTTAGATTTTTAACAGCAATCTTTTGCATTCGATGTGATCGAACATAAGAGCAAGTTCGTGCGATCCGGTCGTGCATTGTATTTTTCTTATAATATGTTTAAAAAAATTAATTTCACCATAAGTGATTATTGCTTCAAGTAAATTTTGTATGCATATTTTGAAAAATACATACATTACATATATTAATTAAATTCTGAAATTTATCATACCAAAATATCTCTTAAAGTTTCTAAATAATTTATAAAAATATAGTTTTCTTAAATAAGCGGAAAAGATTAAAAAGAGTTATTGAAAAAGTACATAGCAATGAAATAATTATAAAAAAGAAGGATATGAACCAGGCACTCCAATTAGCCGTACACAAATTTCCGGTTCCATTTCCATTTAATTATACACCTACGCAATATTATGTAGAATGTGAAGGACTTCTTGTATAAAACTTTTGATCGATATCTGTTGAGCTGTTATTGAGAGAGTTATTATAACATTTTATAAAAACCTAAAAATCCTATATAAACCTAGAACAGTAGGCATACTGTTTTTTGCTATCAAAATCGTTAGAGCCGTTTTCAAGATAATTAAGATTTACTTTTTTTGCCAATACAAAATTTTTGGGGCTAAGAAATAATGTAGGAATTCACCTTAGATGCTTAAGTACCAAATTGAAGAAAACCGCTTTCACCACTTAGGCTGTAGAGCGACCTAAGAATTCGGGACCCTCTTTGTTCCTGTTATCTATCATCATAATATCAATACCTATATTAAAATCTCGAGTTCGATATTTTTTTCAAATACAAAATTTGCTCTATATACTAATTCGTACATCGCAAGTATAAACGAAAAGAAGTATAAGCTTTAGGAAAAATGTCTGAAATATTGTCCGAAATAAATATGTCTACTGTAAAGTCCGCCTTAGGATCTTTTCTTCATTTTATTTATAATTATTTCTTGTTGTTATGCTTAAAAATACTAAGAGCATATATTGAGCTCTTGTCGCATAATTCAACCATGAACCATCGTTAAACCTCTGTTAATCCGCCGAAATAGAGACCTAAAATTGCTGAACCACGGATCAAATACTTAAACCACGTTTGTACAACTGGTCCTAAGCGAATTGAACTGCAGGAGAACCTCTTCCAACTTAGTCGTGTATTTGGCTTAATTACATTCGGTGTTTTTAATTTTAAAATTACAGTATCTATACCATAAAAAATTACATTGCGACACACAATTGTTTGTCATGCTTTTCGTGTCAAATAAATCTATCCACACAAAGAAGTCTTAAAATTTCAAAATTTGAGGATTTTCATAGAACCACTTTATTTCGATATAAAAAATAAAATAAACATATTTTGAAAAAGTTTTGATATTTTAAAAATTTTTTTGAACTCAATCATACATCAAAAATAACAATCGAAATGCAAACAAATAGATAGGAATATTGTGGAACTGAAACCAAAAGTGCTCAACTCAATTGAATTTTGCTTTTCTCTTTGAAGAAACACTTGTGCTTGTGCGTCTTCTTGTTCCTGTGTTTCTCACTGATTTCTAATACATATGCATTCAAAAAATTAGGTTTGCCTTTTAAATGTGGACAAATTTCATAATTTCAACTTTTACCGAAGACTCATCTTTTATTTAAAGTATTCAGAAGTTCTTCTTCTAAGAAAACAAAAAAAAATCCTAATTCTCCAGAAAACAAACAAAAAAATAACGCTGCTTTAGGAAAGTCGTTCAAGGACGTAAAAAAATGTTTTTTTTTATTAATTCTATCAAACACGCTCTCATTGTAAGTTAGGTACTTTTTTGCGCGCCTATTTTACCAAAGCTACCTACCTACCCTGAACAACTTCCCAGGCTAACGTAAACACGACCCAAAAACAAATAATAATGTAATGAATCCATTGCCCTTTTGAACGTAATATTCAGGGAATTAGTGTGTGCGTTTTGAGAGCAGAGCCCCCCTTGATGTGATGTAATACTCCAGAGAAATTGGATCCTACTCATGGTATATGTACGTCGCCGTCGTCGTCGTCGTCGTCGTCGTCGTAGTAAATGCATGAGTGGGCGGCCATTGCTGTCGTCATCGACATCATCGTCGTCGTTTACGTTCGTCTTTCCATTCAACAAGCTCTATTCGGTTACCCTTACAATACTCACTCACCCATCCACCCACCCACTCCACACCACACTCCATTCTATAACTCACTCTGATTCCCGCTTGGCATTCATTCATTCATTCGATATGCTCCATATTTTTTAGTCCTATTTATGGTGTGTTTTTCTTCTCTCTCCCGGGCGCCATTTTACTACGACAATACAATATCGTAGTAGACTTGAACTTGACTCCATGGCCATATTATAACAGCCAGGCCCACATCTCCCTACCATCTATTGTTCCTCGAAAATGTAAACGGAACGTTTTTCCATAAAGTAGGAGCGAGCGACTTCGATACCTATACTAAACTTATGTGAGGTATTAGAGAATGTTGAAGAAGGAGCCAACTCAGACTGGGCAAATGGTAGGAGCAAATTGCGGGTGGGCCTTTTCGTTGTTTCTTCATTCGTGGATTCGTCTACGAATATACGTCGTCGTCGTAGTCGTTGTCGATGTCGGTCTATAGGGTACCTTTAGGTTTTCGCCTTCCGTGTCTGCGCCCATTCCTTATTTTGTGTTTTTTTCCTTTTTTATTTTGTGCCTACATGTTTATGTCCGAGAAAATCTCCCATATCCTTGTTTGCTTTGTTTTGGGTTATACGTTTTTCGTCCTTCACTTTATTTTACTTTTCTTTCTTTCGCCTCCGTTTTCAGGGCTTGCTTTTGTGATGAGAATGTTTTGGTCATGTATGATGTCGGTGAGACTTATATGTAAACACGATCCAAGTAGTAGGTGTGGGTGGTGGGTAGCTTAACTTTGCGTCGACCTCATTTGTCAGAGGTAATCGGTTCATCATTTTCTTTTTTGTAGGGATCCTGTGTATGAAGCGTAGGTGGGTGTATATATCATGTGGAAAAAAAAAATTGGGGGAGTATTTGTCATGAGTGTAAATGATGAAGTTGTTGGTAGTTTTTTTTTTTTTTTTGTTTAGATTTATAGAACCCAAACAAACGATTAAGGATTTTCGTGTCTAGCTTATATGAAAAAGTAGGGAAACACTTAAACAGATGTGGGTCATTGTTTTCAGATTTGCGCTTTATAAAGTTTTAAGTAAATATTTAGCAATCATATGGAATCGTGTAGGTACTTTGGGATTGAATCGTGTATTTTCTGCCATTCCTGATCTTTTATCATATTTTTAAATTAAATTTAAAAAAATCAAATAGCTGGGGTCTGTTTTGCGTCACGGTACGTTACATTTCACAATGTAACATAACTTTGTGATACATTACGTTACGATAAAATATGTTACGTTTAAATACGTTAAACGTTTAATAAAACCACCATGAATTTGTTACGTGCAAAGTTTCCAGGGAAAGTTATCAGCCGATTTGGAGACGTCCCGCGATCATTGAGGTCCCCAGACCTAACACCTTTACATTTTTTTTATGAGGATACCTTATAAGTAAAGTGTGCATTAACAATTCGAGGTCCCTTGCGGAGATGAAGGCAAATATCCATCACGAAATTATTGATATTCAATAGCTTGCTGCAGCGAGTGCCACGAATACAAAATTTTTATTCACGATCTAAAACATATATTTTCCACCGCACACACTGTACGTTTACATACCTACTCCTTCCCAGAATATAGAAAAATTATTTCGAAGAAGAAATTACTTATAAGAGTCTCTTCACAGATGGTAAAATAGTTTTAACAAAATAAACAAAATTGCATTGCAACCAATCAAAAACTTTCAATTTTGCAAACTCTCTGCTAAGTTATATTCTAGTTTGGTGTTTGTTAGGAGTTAAGTTTGTCGTGCTGCCTATAAAATTAAAGTACAGTTGAATCTCGAAAATATGAACAGATTGTTTTATATCGAGATTCGGTCTCGTTCATCTTTCCAAGCATAGGGAATTAGTTTAGCTATACATAAAAACATTGCATCTATCAAAATAACAATTTTATTTTTAAAAAACATAAAACTGTGACAAAAAAAATATATGAGAGTTGAAAAAAGCTTACTTATTTATTAAACATTTTTCTTTAAGAAACTGCTCTATAGTGGACTGTATGTCGTTAGGAAGAAATAAGTCTCGTTATTACTTTCTCTTTAAAATTTCTTAAGTGTTGATATTCACATTGGTCTGGAAATTTCAGGCTGGTTTTGATAGCTGAAATGGCCTTGTGTGGTTTAATTTCTTCTATAACTTCGACTACACTTTCTTCTAAGGAAAGTTAATCAGCAGAATCCGAATGCAGTTGAACTACATCTTCATTCCATTATCGTATATCGTTAAAGGAATAAGGAACCTTAAAATAAATTTGAATGTTGACAATCGTTTCAATAAATACAAAATTATTGACTTACAACAGGAAACACTTCTTGAAGCATACTCACATCCCTGTGGTGGAAAGCTGGTTTATTTGCGCCAGCTGCATTTTTTTTTGTAGTACGGTACCAAAAACAGCTTTATTTGCGAACAGTTCATGCTAAAACTCTTGCATGACTTCCGTAGTAAGTTTATTATCCCAAGTTCCTTGAAGACATGTCAGGGCGTCACGTAAATTAAATGAGCCTTATTATTCATTCTGGCCCTTTGGTTGTATAAGTCGTGTTGCGTTTATTGAGGCATGAAAATTGAAAATTGTGCGAATGCAGTTATCGTCGACTTAAAGCTGACTTTCAGGTGGATGACTTGAGAAATTCACATAGTCAAGAATAAGCAATTCCTTTTCTGGAGGGTTTTGATTCTTCATATACTCTTGTATAAGACTTCTATATAAGGGCACAATTACACAATATTTAATATGTACCTGGGGAACAAATTCTGAATGAAACCAATTTTTCACATTTGTTTTTGTCATCCATGCAGTCTGGGTTGGTGTATGTCATTGGACTTTAAAATTCTTAAAACACCTGGGATTTTTTGCCTTTCCAATGGTCAGAACTCAGAAGTTTTAACTTGTGCTCACCAGTACTGTTCACGCTTACCAAAAATGAAAATGATCTTTTGCAATTTTTCTTCCGGCAACTGATTTTTCACCAGAGTGGAAAAATTTTGTTTGGAATTATTCGTCAAAATGGGCCACTTTCCACTTAGCAGGAGAGTTCAGTTTTTCTCCACTGATTGCTAGAAGCCGAATTCCAAAACCAACAATCGGACGTTGAATAAATTTGTCTTCTTGAAAATATCCTGCAATTTTTTGGCCTTGGTTTTCATTACTATCCCTGAAACGGGAATACCACACAGCACACTTTTTCCTCCTCTTCACATTTAACTGAAGAATTTACCTAACAGAAAGGTAAACCGTTATCAAAATTTAATACAGTAACAAAAAAATGACACGACAAAATAAAGGCGAAGAAATTGAAAAAAAAACTGTTCAAAATAATATGTTCATCTTTTCGAGTACCCAGATTTCAACCCGTTCATCTTTTGCAACACTGCGCATGGTGAGAAACAAGCGTTCATCTTTCCAAAACGTTCATGTTTTCGAGATTCTACTGTATGTATATAAATTTATAAATTATGAAAATAAAACTAATTAAAAAAATTTAAAGGTTTAGTTTTTGATAATTTAAACGCATACCTACTTAAATTAGACATACAATTTTTGTATAAAGGTTTAAGGAAGGTTAGAATGAAGTGTTGGTCTCTCTTTTTATTTAAGGTGTTAAAAAGGGACACTCAATATTTTCATTATTTTATTATTCAACTTTGTCAGAATCTACCAAAACTAAGCATGCTAAACGAAATTTCAGAAAATAAACGCAATCAAATAAATTCGACTAAATAACCCACCTCTTGGCTAACACCTATGTATATGAACTAACGATGGTAACTGTAATCTACTTGTAAGGGTTAAAAGTTAAAAAAAAACCCAAACAAATTATAAAAAGACCCAAAGTCCACAAAAAGTAAATGGGTTGTCTAATCACCGGCCTAATGTATAAACCAATTGAAAGAAAAATATAAATTGACATGAACTTGACCTTGAATCAAACCATGATAAACAAAACTCAATACCCGAATCCAATTAAATAAAATACCTTCAACACCTATGTACATTCCATACAGGGGATGTAGAGTGACTTGCTGACATCAAAAAAGTACAAGGGTGAACCAAGTTAATTTGGTGTCCTATACATTTGGCTCAATAAATATAATAACTTGCCGCAAGTCCATAAGCCATCACTTCACCAGCATAACTAGACACCCTATACGCCTACAGTCAAAATACATACATAGGTATATTTTTGGCACCCCATTTATTCATATTGGTAAATTAGAAAATCCCTTTTGAATTATAATCATAGATAGATAGGTTTGTATTTATGAAAAAAGGATTAAAGATTCTTTCAGTCCATTGATTTAATACGTCGACATGTTGAGTAAGCTCCTCGCAGTAAGACACCATATAATTTACAAGCAATAAGAATGAGTGAGCGAAAGCTTTAATACGCCCAATTTAGGGTAAGCATCATCTTGTGTTAGTCAGACACAACAAGTTAATCGCACAGTAAACGAATCGCAAAATCATCATCTTCATCATCGTCGTCTTTGGCTTTTCCTTGTACGTCATCGTCGCGCCATCATAAAATTAATACAAAACCTTCCCAAGGCGAATGTATACATAGTAACCATTCACAGTTGTTCTAACCCCAACAATAAACCCAAGAATCATCGGTTACATTTTGCGTGTTATTACGATGATGTGTACCAAACCAACACAACACAAAAAACATATCTCAGCCAACAACCCTAATGTTCTGCGGGGAGCTGAATCCGAAGCGAATTTAGGACTTGGCCCAAACCCAACCAAAAAAAAAAAAAAAAAAAAAAAACTGGTGAAGGCGTCGTCGTAAACCATCATCCCCACTCGCACCGGAAGCAACAATCATAACAAACGAACGATGGCGAAGGGCGATGCGTTGGTGTCGTAAAATGGTGTGTTGCCCCCCTCACAAAATTTGTTCGTAGGGTGGTGCTGGTGCGATGTTTTCTCGTCACCTTAACCTTGAAATATTCGATAGATGCGGTGCGGTATGGTGCTTTATTTAATGGTGGTCCCCTTTTGCGATGGTGATGATTATTTGCATCAAAGTAAAAAGGGCGCATTGAGTGGGCTGGTAATAAAAAAAAATGTTCTACTTATCCCTCAAGGTCATGGTCACACAATCCTCAATTCCTTTATAAATAGCTATACAAAATGTTCCCTTTGTAAACGGTTATTTTTGGGAAAGGGTAAACCCAGAATGCGATACTTTACCTTTTTTGGGACAATGAACCTAAACACAAGCGGATGATGGCCTTTCCTTTTTTCCGCTTCCGTCATTTCTTTGGGTTTTGTTTTGGTTACTCCTATAATATAATCACTCCACCTAGGGACTGTTTTTCAAAAAAAGACAAAAAAAAATATTTCTGGACAGACACACACACACACACAAATTCAACCACAAAACGTGGCTCCCTAAAGCAAAGCTTTTTTTTATATTTAGGGGATTGGGCCCCCCTAAACAGAAAAAGTCACACACACAACCAAGAGAGAGACAAATAAAATTTGGGGGACCTAAACAGCTGGAAATGTGTGTTTTCATCATCAAGAGTGGGCATGGGATTGGGCACATAAAATCGGAGTTAGTGTAGGTCGGTTCTGTTGTGTCTGGCTGTGGCGTCTATGGCCCTGGCGGGTGCTGCTGCTTCTGGTATTTTTTTTCATCCTGCGTGCCATCAACATCATTATTATCGTTGCTTTCGCAAAATCGTCAAAGCCGTTTTTGGTTATGTTATGGCACGCAGGCTGTGGCTGTTGTATATAGGATCTACCTACCTACTCCAAGAAGACAAATGAAAGGATGATGTTGGGGCTGTACGATGGTTGGTTAGCAGACAGCAAATTGAACCTACATGTGAGCCAGTTCTTGGGGTTTGGTAATAATTCTTGTTTTTTTTTTTGTTCTTTCAAAAGAAAGATACCTACTACATATGTAAGTATCTTCTACATCCTATGGTATCTAGTGGTTTTGTATGCAAGAAGGATATTAATGGCAAAAAAAAAGAACTAAAATGTTGAAAAATATATCAACAGTTACTCTTTATAGCCCCGGATGTAGGTATACAATGTTCGTGTGCATAATGTGGTGTAGGTATATTTTTTTATTGTGAATTGGGCAGATGTGCGGTTTCATAATAAACTCGATAGACTCATTTGATTGGTTTTATTTATAAAGTCTTGAATGAGTTTTCTCCTTGGTAGGGTAGGTACTTACGTACATATAATTTGGGATCTGTTTTTAAGCAGGAAATGTGTTTAGTGGTTAAGCAATGTATTTAGCAAAAAATAATTAGGTACCTACTTACTACACAATTCCTTCAATATTCTATCGGGTAATTATGCGTGTATAGGTATTCAAGCTGTATGGGATGTATGTAGGTGTATTTCAATAGTTGCTTATGTGCTTAAAAAAAAGCAAATATATGGCGCGAAGACTCTTGTTCGGCTGGAATAGTTAATTTTGTAAAAATATGTCAGTTCAATTAATATCTACTTTTGGACTTGGAGCTTTCTAAAGGGTATTTTTCTTAGAGGTATCCATATAACTAAAAAATGAAATGAAAAACAAATAAATTGTATTAATTGCCATAATATTGACTTAATTTGAAATATAATTATTTGCCATTTTTATTTGAATATGATTTCTGGACTCCCGGAAATTACACCAGAGAAAATTGCACCAGAATTATTTTTTTGAAAAAAATCCAGAATTTTTTTCTGGCTCAAAATTGGAAGAAAGAGCAGATTTTTTTTGGAAAATATGGCAGGAATATTCGAAATTATGTCAGGTAGGTGTGGAAAAAGAGCCTGAAAGCAAAATGGAAACTAAGCCAGAAAATAGATTTCAAATGTAAACCATAAATTTTAAAAAGCTAAAAAAAAAATGGGCTTGTGTGAAGTGCAACCCCCATGCTTGGCCCAATATAGGATTTGGGGCGGATAAAGGTTTGGGTAGGTACCTATGCAATTTGTTTTTTGAACTTTTTAAAAACAAATCTTCAAATCCAAAAAAAATTGCAATTACTCATTACCCAAACTAGTACCCGATTTTTTTTTCTGGCTTTTTTCCAATTTTCTGAAATTGAATATTATCAGATAACTGGCTTTTTTTCCTAGGAAAATAGGCCAGAATTTTGTACCTATCAAGAATTTGTAGGCTTTTTTTTCAAAAAAAAAATTCTGGCGTAATTTCCCTGAGTTTGTCATATGACCATCACGGCTGGAGGATATTGTCCAATTTTCAGTCTGTGCAGCATTTGGGGTCGTAGGTATATATTAATCGTCTCTGGCTTATCGCTGTCGACTATCGACTTCACTTACCCCCACAGAAAATGGTATGACGCTGTTAAATTGCAAGATCATGTCAACTCACAGGGCTAAAACGCGTAATTATGCGCTCACCAAACGTTTCCTTCAACAAATCAAGGTAGGTAGGTATGTCACGCACTATGTGCCGCTGTCTTGTTAAAACCACAACTTCCCTTCATCGAGGCAATTCAAATCAGGAATGAAAAAGTCATTGATTATGTCTCTATAACATTCTCCAATGATATTTGTTTTCAAAAACTTAAGGAATGAATTCCACCTGCCAATAAAGCGAAGCACACTAAACTGTCAGTTTTTCTGGATGTAACTGCGCGCGTCTCAACAATGGCTCTAGGATTATCTACACTACAAATGCGACAGTTTTGCTTATTGACTGCGAAAATCGGTATCAAAAGCAATCTCGTTGCGAACCCATTCACCGAATGTACGCCGTTCCCGGTTATCGTGCGGCTTCAATTTTTGAAATGGCAAACCAATGTAAGGATACATCACATGACAGATGACAAAATTGTTGACAATGAAAACAATGCTGCCAACTTTAAGTTATGTACGTAAAAAAAAACACCTTATACAAGTGTGAAATATTCACCGCGCTTCACGCCTTTAGAGGGCTGCTGCCTTTTGTAGTGTAGTTAGGTAGTTATATAATTTTCAAATAGGTGGCTTACTTAAAATTAGTCTTGGAAGGCATTCTACCGTAGTTGTCTTGCAAAATTCACAGCATTGAGGTAATTCAAAGGAGTTCAAATTTAAAGAGTGAATAAGAAAAAAAAGAATTTGTTCGAAAAATCACAGATATTACGTTTTTTAAATAATATTATTATACGCGCACTAAAGATATTTTGACTTCACTTTAAAATAATACAGTGGAGCCTTAAGAGTAAGAAAGAATAAGAATAATGTTTTCACCCATCTTTTTTTTTAATACTATGCGACACGCAATAGCATTTAAGTCTACGCGTTATTTTATTTCCCATTGGCCAATGCTGACCATGACAATGTAGCCTTTGTAATTTCACATATGAAGAACGAGAATGTGAATCTGAACACGACTATGAAAAGCTGGCTGAGAATATTGTCGTCAGCAAAGCATTTTATTGAATTAGAATTTGCCGGCAAGATGTCATTGATCAGAAAGGAAAAGGTGGTCGGAGACTGTTAATACATTAACAACCAATTGCAACATGAACAGTCACAGTATGCTGACTAAACAACAAACCCCTGAACTAGTTACTGTGTTGCACTAAAGTGCAGTGTCTATAATTGTACCTTTACTCATTACATTTCGATTTACCTTCTGTATAGTTGTACTAATTAATTGTTTTGGAAATAAATAATTAAAAAGGTCATCAAAAGAATACAGTCAAAATTACTTAGGTAAAAAACCCGCTTACCTAAAAACATGCACATATCCCCGTATATATTTACATACTATACTCTGTTCAATTTATATTTTCAGTACAGGCCTTATGGGAGAGCTTTTTCAAACACACTGGTGCCGGCTGGTGTTTGCAAGGCACGCAACTTAAGAAATTGCTACTGAAATATTCCATAAACCCACGTACATTTCACCATGACCTGTCTGCTCTCCGGCTGAGAGGAGAGTAGGAGACTGATCGCCAATTTTACCTACGCTTAGAGTTATAGGGTTTATTAAAAAAATAAACACACTGATTAACAGTTACCATTGGTCCGTTGATGGGAATTCGAATACCTTTTTCTTTGATTTTCGCTATGGAGCTTTCAGACTCGAAGCTTTCTTAGAGCTTTTGAGAGTATATATTTTCAGTTTAAGAAGAAAGGTGTTGTCGGTGCGTGCTTTTCTGCTTGCATCTTTTGTTTTTTTTTTGTTTTTGGAAAACGGTTAAAGAGCAGCTATATATTATTTGTTGTGTATTTTTTTTAAAGGAAAAACTACTATTTGAGCAAGTAAATTAAATAATTGCAACTTAAAATTACCAAAAAGTTTTTTTGTTCATAAAAATAAAATGCGTATATAAATATAATATTTAAAATAGTGCGGTGCAATTTGAGGTGATATTATTATTTGTATGCTGTGTTTATTTACATTGAAAATGGCTTCAAGTTCTTCGAAGGACACAAGTTCCTTATTATACCTTATTTGTACGTTTTTTTTCCTTGGATTTATTTTCACGTTAAAATAGATTAGGCCTTCTGGGGAACTCTTCAAGAAATCGCGCCTACTATCTTACTTCTTGGTGGTGTGGAGAAAGATAGATTTAATTTTATATGGATTTAGTTTATTTTTTTCTTAGAATTCGTTTACGATGTACATGTTCATGAAATCCAAATTTACAATTGGTAACCCTACCCATATTTGTGAGAGAAATATGCCAATATATAATGCTAACTACGGCAATCATGGAAAATGAAAAAGCTTTATAGAAATAGAGATAGCTTATTGAAATCCATAATAGTAAGGGTGAAAGGCAAATATCCTATCTTCCCTGTACTAAAAATATAAATTGAACAGAGTATAACTACGTCGCTATACTGAAACTCGCTTAAGTGAAAATACGGCATAACTGAAAAAAAATCGTTAAAATTTTCTATTTTTCTATAGAAAACAACTCGGCTAAGTGAAAAATTAAAAATCGAACAAAAAATCCGAGATCCGCTTGAAAAACGTTTTCTGATTTTTTGTCGTTTCGCTTAAGCGTTTCACTGTACTATACTTGTATAAGCAAAATTAAGTTATTGCTTACGAAAGAAACAAAATTGTAAAAATGTATGTTGTATTTAACTAGGCAATACTATTATTGAAATTCAGCATTAATTTTAGTATAAATAGACTTAAGTTTCAGACAATAAAACGAACAAGTTTAAAAACCAATTAGACGTGTTCTCTCTCTTTGATCGTGGTGAGATCGACTCAAAACTATTAGAGACAGAAGGAAGCCCTGGGACACATCAGCATTTTCCTTAAGAATTTCAGATATATTGAGAGGGTTCCGAAGAGTAACTTCTAATTCAATGAAGAAGAGATTCATCAATACCATTGTATATGGATATAGGTCATATCATATACAAAGTCAATACCAAGTATAGTTAGGTATACACACATTTTCAATAAGAGACCTCTTGATGCCAAACTCTATAACCTAAATGTGTTGGAAATATCAAGCGCATTAATCTTACTTTCCTCTTAAGTAATAAGCAGTATCTAAAAAGCGATCTTTCATCAAAAACGAATAGAAGAACATAACCCATAAAAACATAGTACTTATACCTACATATTAACTACTTTTTAGTGACATTTAAGTTGTGTCCAGAAATCGGATATTTCTGGATTTTGATTAATTTTCTTTTATTGAATTCGTTAATTACGGTCTTACATATTTTCAGCCCTTGTAAATTTTGTCAACGATTTCACTATTTTGCTTGCTTTTTTCGGCTGGACGGAGAAAGCCCTCCCTGGATGCTTTCCACATTTTTGTGGGTGTTGCTAGGATTCTGTTGCTAGATTTTTTTCTTTTAGTGATACGTATGGTTGTCAAAGGTATCACCTGCGAATTAATCCAAGATACGTGCAGACCCATGTATCTTGGATTTTTAATATGTAAAACTGAGATGATTAGGTTTGTAATTTCATACAATGACGTAATACTACCTACCTATCAACAAAATGGCAGATAAGTAACAACAACATAACGTGTGACGTAAAAATATTTTTTTTTTCTGAATCCGAGCAACCCTCCCAAAATCCAAAATCAAAAATTTATATTACAAATTAATTCTTAATGCACTTATCCATTTAGAATATTCCATCCCTCGTGTATCATCATTGTTTTGCTCTCTATTTCTCCCATGTGTACCTAATATGTATATGGAAGGAACATCTCTTCAAATCACCATCCCAACATAACACAACTACAAAAGCAATGTTTTTATAACATTGGACACTTTTGATCCAGTAGGCAGCCATCAGACTACAAGATGACAACAGCTGCATGTTTTCTATAAAATAAATAAATAGGGGGAGAATCAATTTCTATCCAGTGCAAATGAAACAAATAAAAGATGAGTGAAAAAGAAGTATACCTATTGCCTCATGCATACACAGAAACAAATGGAAAATAGAGAAATAGAATATATTGAGATTTGAGAGTGCCGTATGTGCAGTGTTCGATGAAAAACATGATATACTTATGCTGGCGTTTGGGTCATGCTCATGCCCGATGCGCTAGCGCATTGATGTTTGATCGTTGAGGATTGTTTACATTTGGCAAGGCTCTATTATAATAGGTATACGATTTTAATAATAAAAAAAAAGGACTTGAATACGAACGCTAAACATTTACAGAAGCACAAGAAATGAAGAACTAATGGGCCAAAACAAATATTTAATTTAAAATTGTATACTAAGTAAATATTTGAACAATATTATTTGAGGGCATTGTTGGTTGCATAAGGACGAACCGTGGGATCTTTATAAATAGTTATGTCATAAGAACAATAAAGTCTTTTAAGTTTGAAATATTGGATGAGGTTTTTTTTCCGTGGGAGTTTCAGATCTTTTACTTACCTTTTATATCTAAAATGTAAATAGGTTCTCAAAACCCAAAGTTCCAAACGCATCAAAATTCATAAAACCGATAATCCTGAATTGCCGAAAGCCCTAATTCCTAAAGTTCAGTTGTACAAGAAAACAAACCATTGACAGGAGTGCCTGTCTGGTGTCTATGCGTACATACCCTATGCGACCAATATTATTTACGGAGTTGGGTCTTGGGTGAGAGGTACAGAGTACCCAAAAATGTAAATGATATCCCTTAAACCCGGGAGTAAGTACTGATTTTCAAGTAAACTATTGATATAAAATTAGGAAGTGTCTTCAGACAAGGGTTCAGAAGGGCATTCTGCTTCCAGAATTTAGTTGTTGGATTCACCAGACCCTCACAATTTTATTGGCGCATAACTGTTGAAAACGTGTTATAAACTGGCATTTCTCTAGTCTCGTTCATAAAATTAATCTACCCTAAAAGATGGCACAAATTTTTGATATTACATCTATAATTTTCGGAATTTCAGGAAAAAAATTGATATCTTGGGTTTTGGATTTGAGACTAGCTGAACCCCACCGAAGTCAGGAACTTTCTCTCGTGGTCAAATATTACAGTTTACCGAAAACGTTGAATAGGCTCCCTTTAGGCAAATTTCACACTTGATCGGCAGCCGGGTAGCCAGTTATCCGATTTATAAAAAAAATAGCATATAAATAATTAATCGATACAAAAATGAATTTTAAAAGTAAAACAACCCAACCACGTCCGCTCTAAAGCTCTTAAAAAACTAAAAAAAAAAAGTGAAAGGCCATAACATCATCTTATGTATCAACTGCTGACTTGAATGCGCGCACGCCGTCGGTTACCCGCACGAAGGTATGAAAGCTTCCTCATTCGTATATCTTATTCGCTCTGCGCTTCGAGGTCACTTTATACCAACAACAAAATCGTACAAAGTTAAAAACCGTAACAAAATCAAATGTGAAGCAAATTACTGATTGACGTAAGATGTGAGGGAGATAGGTTAACCCTTAGTTAACGGCATGTCTATATTATGTTTAGGAAAAATTGTCGGTACAGCGCAAACATTCAACTCCTTATTGAATCAGAGTAACCATTTCCAAGTTGGTTAAAACAGTTAATAATGTTTCTGTTTTTATGTTAAGGAGCTTTCAGAATTCATTCTTTTTTAGAGCTTTTCAGAACAAATAATTCAACTAAATGATTGAAGGTGTTGTCGCTTGGTACGTTTATGTTATCATGTTTTGTTTTTATGTATGTATAGAAATCTTTTAAAATACAGATACGATATTTTCGGGCATTGTCATTAAGGAAGGAATTTCATTTAAGGGAATGCTTAGTAGAATGCTGCTCGGTAAGTGATTTTACCCCTACTGGGGATACCCTTGTGAAAAACGCGCTTTTTAACTTACCGCTTGGTGGTGTGGAAAAGATAAATTGAATTTATCTCTATTTTCCTAATCGCTTGCACTGTGTTAACACATTTTAAGGGTAGTCATAACCCCTTTAGTGTACTGAAAATATAAAAAAATGTCAAAATATGTTTAACTTACTTTCTGTTTTATTATAGAGTAATGAAATTTTCGTTTTTAAATTTATAATGAAGTAATTTATGTTTAATTAGTAAATTAGTAAAAAAAAAAAAACTAATTTATATTTTCTTTAATTTGTATTTTTATTAATAATAATATATAATAATAATAATTAATAAGTAGACGGTAACCCTACGAACTTGGCTCTCTCATTTGCGGCGAATTTAAACTCTGGATACCCTGTGAGAGCTTTAAACAGGAACATATTTATGCAAGCCAATGCAACTAGAGTGAGAGCCAAACATCCTATCTTCCCTGTACTGACAATTTTTCTTGGACAGAGTATAATCTCCAATCTAAGATTTTGTTTGCCATCAATAAACACTTTTATGTACAAGCATATGGCGTTAGCTCCTAATTCCTGTGTGTAATTTCAGAGATAAACCCAAACTAGGGCTGATATTTTCTATGTTGTCAATAAATTTCACCATTGCTAGTTTCTTAAAACATTTATCTAAACTTGCAACATCCAAAGACCAATCTGATGGGGAAAAAATTCAAACATTGATCCTTGGATTTTTGAAGCTTTTAGTAACTCGTGAATTATTGCTTGTAGCACTTTTTTTATGTACGTTATCTCAAAAAAAACATCCAAATAAATATTTTATGGATAGATTCTCTACGGCCCAGTTTTGGAGATTCCTTTTTGGGTCGTATTATGTAGTTTGACCAAACATCACTAACCAATATTTTTGAAAACATTTTTTAAATCACTCAATGTTTTTTAATGCAATTGATAAACAAAAAAAAATGCATTGGATTGGCCTGATGCATAGTCCGTTGGGTTCTAAGCCAACTAGGTCTTGGTTCAATACTCGATTGAGGAAAAATAATTTTTGAATTAAAATGAAAATGTAGACTAGCACCACTAGTAAAACAAAGGAATCTGATGATCGACGTGGCAAGTCGTGAAAGAACTAAAAATAACAAGAAAAATACTTGCTGGTGGCACAATCAAGTTGTTGTTGTTCATTCAAAAACATTCAGCGATATAAAACGTGCTTAGAAAATCAAGTACGGACTCATACAAAAATTGTACACATATAACCAAATTTTTAAAATGGCTTATACCTTTTAGGCGCGAAGTGTCCATATAACTCGAATCATTGCGTCCTAGCTTTTGAAAATCTAATCCTTAACAACTTAAGCTTCTGACAACATGAATCTAGTTTAACCCTACACCTGCACACGCTGTCAACATTACTATAGGCGTTTTTCTTTTTTAGTTCAGAGCAGATTCTGCGTTGTCAAAAAATTAGTTTGTGTTTCTTTTTAACTCAGAGCATGCAGAGCTCCATATGTGTGTTTCTTTTTTCGTTCTGATCATGTTTAGATCGCACTCGACGCGCTCGAACATAATTGACTCAGCATGTGAGTAAATTGCTGAACACCAAATGCCATGTGTGTCAAGAAGGAAAATGTGAAGAAAAAAATAATTAGATACATAAGTTGGCGAAAGAAATTGATCTCTTGTTGATTTTCTGTATCTGGTGTGCATCAGTGTACAAAAAAGGATAGGTATTGCTTTTTATGCTTAAAAATGAAAATGTATTCTGATTTGTGTGCTTCAAATGTGTTTAAAAAACATATCAGTGTTCGCTCTGTTTCGAACAAGTTCAGTGCATAATCTATGTGTTCGAACTCTGTTCAGTACTTTGCTCTAAACGAAAAAATAAAAACGCCTTATATCAACTCTTGTTTCAGTGCTTCTCTATACACATGTTTGCTTTTCAACTCACTCCTAAGCAGACATAAAACTATACCAGAAACAAAATAACACGCAATGTATCGGGTTATAAAGTTTCTTGCTGGATAGAACAAATTTGTTTTCTTTCCTCACGTTTTATATACTGGTCACTCCGTTTGATATTTCTCTGTTCAATACACGCTTTCTTATGGAAGGAAAATAACGCGATGTTCACCGACTTATTTTTGGTGAATTTGTATCCATCATATGTTATTCATTTTGTAAATGAGTCTGGGTTGCGTAGTGCCCTGCGCCTGCGACTTTTTTGAAAATTTGTGTTTATCTCTCAATCGCTGAGCTGATGAACCAACATGTTGTTGGTTGACGTTGAGGCATTGTATATAGAATAGATTTTATATATGTACAATAGTTGAGGTAGGTTTCTAAATTCTGCTTGTGAAAAAAAAGAGTTCATTCTAAGAAAAAAAATTGTATAGCAGAAAAAACAAACCGCTTCCTTTTTACTTATTTTATGAATTTATATGTATCTCCCATTTGGGCTGAATCCTGTATTTTAAAGTTTATGGTTGTCACTCCACTATTCACTAACATTGATATTAGATTTAATTTATTTTTGGCAGAAAGTGCAAAATAATGTGGCACAACTGGCCCAAATGTATTCAAAACATCCCAATGAGGTTTAAGCTTATTTAAAAAATTCAGTTTACAAGGAGAACACAATGAAATTGTTGTGATTTTTGAAGATATTGAACATTAATATTTGAAACATTCAAATTAAAAGTGTTAAAAGGGCGAACAGTTATTGGGTAGTAAGTTTTAGTGAATATGGATTTAATAGTTGTAGAATGATGCTTAACAGATTTTCTCTTAAAGGAGTCAAATAATTTTAATCAGTTTAGTTTTATTCAGAAAAATTGTAACAAAAGTATGCTTGATTGACAGGGAGTTGTAAATTAAATAAAATGTTTTGTTTTCCTTGCCTTTTTTCTTCCAACTCTCCAAGTGTTTGGAGTGCTGTTCTACGGTACCTTTCGGTGGATGGAATTGAAAAGAGGTTTCTTGTTTTTTTTTACGTTAGTGAGTCTCGCAACGTAGATGAGCTTTTAATATACTTGAAATATTCTCCCACAAGGACAAACTAATTGGTCAATCTTACGATGGTGCGGCAGTTATGTCTGAGGAAGTGGTTGGTATTAAAAAGAAAGTCCTTGGTGCTTTTGCAATGGCTAACTTTATTCTTTGCTATGCTCACGTTTTAAATTTAGGAATTAAGATTTTTTTTGGCAGTAATAATACTATTGCCCGTTTTTCTTTAACAAATCAATTAAGCATTCAAAACTTTTTAACAAATAGCCAACCGACGAAAGCCTGGGGTATCGGAAACTCGCTGGTATTATCATTTGCTGATAATAAACGCCGTTTTAAATTGTAGATTGTATATAATTCTAACTTTTATTAGAATTTTAGACAACCATAGTGAATAGGACACTGACTAACTTTCTATTGCCGAGAGCTTATTAATTATATTAGAGGCAATAGATTTTTGTTTTTTTCTTTCGTAATTTTTGCTAAGACTGACTTTCTTTTCAATTGGTTCAAAATAAGCAAAGGGATGTTGAATTTGAAAAAAAGAGAAATCGAAAGTTTTGAGTATTGAGTCTTTCTTAATAAATTTGAATCCGTTTTGGAAAGCATAAGCGATTACGCGGAAACATCACGAAAACGAGGATTCCTCAAAATTTATTCCAAAACACGTTATAACCGTCGCTTTATAAAAATAAAAGACAATATTATATCCCAATTAAAAAGAAGATATAAAACTTTCACGAATTTATTTTTTTAGATTTACTTCATAAATCAAAATATAATAATTTCGCAGTTTTCAATCCTGATGAAAAAATTTCTTCTTTAATAAATGTTTTCCCTGGACTTTTTGATTTTACAGCTTTAAAAAAATTAACACAAAGTTTTGTATACAACTTCTTCTCTTCGACAACTTGACGTCTTAGCACTTCATAACCATTTAAAAACGAAATATTGCCTGAAACATTCCCGCAAATTTTTAACCTAACAATAAATATATTTTAGGTATTGTATTTGAATCCGCCAAAAAGTTTTCTTTCGAAACCCCTTATGCGTTAAGCTCATTGTTTTGTTGCATTTAACTTAAATGACTTAAGGTATACTCGTAACAAATTTGGTTTGAATTGCTCAACCTAATGGTTTAATACTAAGTTATTCATTGAACGAAATAATTTTAAGTAAGCTTCCGAAATATAATTTTTTGGTGACTAATTTTTCTTCGACTTACCTTTTGAAATTATTCACCCCTCGCCACTGATACCTATAATGAAAAAAAAGCTGGAAAACGTTAAAAAAATATCTTCGTGAATTACTGACGATTTGTGGATTTGAATATGTCACACGAAATGTTATAGATACTAGTTGCATTAAAGAAGTTCTACTGGATTAGATTTATGAATTTACACCATGTAAGCCTTTAATACTTGTATCCTTTCAAGTAAAAAAAAAAAAGAATATTCATTCAGACAACATTGATCAAATCGAATATCACAGTCATATCCAAGCGTCATCCTTTCAGTACAAGTATACCATAAGCCAAATCTCTCACATAGGCCCATTAAACATTCACTCAGCAGCAACGACTCTTACTCCTCTGTTATTACTGCCCGAAAATAGACAATCCACGCACAACTGTTGCAGGCAGATTATAGTGCAACGCAACTGCATCCACCAAAGCGCATCCCTTCTGCTTCTTCATCGAAATATAAGAAGACGCACCAGATCGGCCTGCGAGAGCAGCCAGCACAGCGCGCAGCGTTTTAATACACATGAAATCCATTTGTGGGTGTTTAAAAATAGTCACTGTGTGTCCCATGATGATCCAAAAGCAAACTTCGTTGGGGGCTAGGAATGCGTGTGCTGACTTCATTTGATAGAAATTGCCGCCGCCTCGCGCGTTGTATCTTCACCACATTGAACAAAAAAAAAACATTTAAATGAAAAACTAAATTAAGGAACGAATAGACAGATGGATGCATTTGGGTTAAAAATAAAAATGCTCCCATCTTTCACTTGAAGGTCTTTCGAAGCGTACACGCTCCAAAGGACATTGATCTTGAATTTTGATGCTTTTTTTGGAAAGCGTGTACATTCGGATGTAATTATGTACAAACTACTTATTCCTGTTCGTCGATGTTCGCTTATATACATGGAGACGTTATTAATTTTTTTTCCATCTTCTTCACATCCTTATGGTAATGGTTAATAGTGACACTTTTAGTGCGGAGGATTTTCGGAAACAAAAAAATTGTTTTTTTTTTTTTTGGTTTGATTCTCAGTGTTTTTAATTATATTTTTATTTTAAGGCGGGATTTTGGAAATCGATTTTTCTCAGGAAATTCAATGTCACACATGAGAAAGTGATTTTCTTTTTTTTTTTGTTACTTTCGATACGAATAATGTGAAATTAAATTTATGAGACGACATTAACTGGCGGAGATTTGGGTTAGTAGGGGCCATTTTCCAAAATGTATTTTAGGTGTTTTTGTATATTTTTTTCTAATTTTGTGGATATTATGTGTGTCAGCGGAAAGAAACAGGAACAGGAGCGGGATGTGGATCTAATGGAAAATAAGGTGAAATGCGTTTAACTTGTTGTGTTTTGGTACAGTTGGATCCAAATTGTGTTAGTAGCCACGCGTAGTTTAAAAATAAGAGGCTTGAGTACCTACTACTATTTTGAGTTATTGGTTTTTTTTATATTTGCATTTTTAAGTTAGTTTCTTATTGTTACTTTGAACATATATTAAATTTGCTCCCAACAGATCAGATTGGTATTTTAATTTTCAAAGATAGTTGAGTTGAGAAGTATGAAAAATGCGCAGTTGTTAGAGAGTTATTTCTTTTTCAGAAAATAAGGTTAATTAGCTGTTGTGGTTAACGAAATTCGATTTAGAATCATTAATGACCTTTTGGCTGTAAAAAGTATTTTCTCGATTGACCACAAAGTGGTATTTAATAAAATATCATGGAAGTTGATCAAAATTTTCCTGATCCAAATGCATTGAATGAGACATTAAAATGTCGGTTTTTGAGCTCAATAAATTTTACTTTCTTTCAGAATTTGAAGGCTTTGGCTGTTTTCGTTCTATTCAGTTGAAGAGGATAGCTAGCCAATATAATTCTTAAAACTATTTTTATTATATATTTTGAACCCTCTGATATATTTGTTAAGTTTATTTTCTGAAAGCTGAATCCTAATTGTTGCTTAAATTTTTGCCTAATTAGTTTTCTTCCTTGCCATTATAACGAAGCTTACGAAATTTCTAGCACCATAATTATCAAATGAGTTGAAGAGCTCTAAACAGACTTTCAGTCTGCATTTCCGCTAAGACCTCTACTGCAAAACTGTGTTCATCAAAATTCTCGAGGATTTTTGGACAATTGGATTTCATTGCAACTAGAGAATAGTTATTTGTAGACTCTGAGTCTTTGAACTTGGGTGACCACAGGGTTCTATTTTGGGACCCCTAATATTCTGTACTCTTTTAAATGATCTTCCAAATGTTTTTCACACATGTACTCCTGTAACTCTAAACAGGTAATGTACAAACTTACCCGACTACGAGAAGATTTGACATATATTTTGATGAAAATATCCTGCTTATCGTTTAACAATACTACAATTTTTAATCCGAATAAGGCACGTTTGCTGATACACAACTTAAGCATTAAAGTTCTACTTAAGAAGTTATGTGAAAGTTAACGAAAGTTACTTGTCCCTCTAGTTTTTCTCTCTCATTTCTAGTTTCATTTTGTAGATACCTTTGACAGTCTTGGATTTTGAAACAGTTGGTTTTCATCTGAAAATCACACACCATAAATTGTTGGAAGAAATTTTTCAGGATTACGTATGCTCTGGCCATACTGTAAGTGAATACAAAACACAAACTTATAAGACTACATATAGGGCAAGTTTTGCATTTAGAAAAAAAGAATCACTGAAAATGTGACTCCGTCTGTGTGTCTGTAGGTCAATCAACATCAACAATCTAATAATCTTAGATCAGTCCCTATATTCTTCTCTTAAGTCTTATTTATACCCAAAAACAATGGTACTTGTCATACAATTATATCGAAAACGGCTCTAACGATTTTTATCAACATTTTTTCTACAAGACGCCCATCGTTCGAAAACATAATTTTTAATAACTCACATTTTTGAGTTATTTTTTTACAGATTACATCATCTGCCAACTTTTAATAATTTACGGTTTTTCGCTCAAAATTGATAATTTTTGTTTTAGAGATTTCTCCACAGTTTTTGCACAGAATTCTCTCGATATGGTAAAAAAAAATGTATCATGTGAAAAAATTGAGTTATCTTTTTCACACATATCCAGTCGAATTAGGCGTGAAGTTTTAAAGAGATATAAAAAATCACTTACCCAGAATTGCTTCGGTTCTTCAAAAAAAAAAAAAATTGTGTTGAGATGGGGGAGCCTGAAGAAACATTCAAAATATTACAAAAAACAAATTGGAAATGCTCTTAAATATAAAATACGTTATGATCGGTGCTCTTTGAAAATGTTATGAAAACAATATATATTTTGTATAATACATCCTTAAATCTCCGTGCCTTTTGATGCAGTTGCCACCTAATGAAAAAATTTCAGTCAATCTGTGCCAAAAAAAGAAGCATTTTCAAAAGTTTTCTTACCAGAATGGCCACTGTTTGTTGCTTCATATAGCCATGTTCCATAAAAGTTTTTTTAAATTTTAAATCTTGAACAATGGTACTTGGCATAAATTTTTTTCTATTTAAATTGATTAAAAATGGCAGATGATATTTTTTGGTCACTGATGTAAGCTTGTTATGTGATGAGTTTAATTTAATTGCAAGTTGACATTTTGACAAGTGTGTGACGTGTGACAACGGTCGGTTTTGTTAAAACAATTTGTCTGCGTTGAATTGTAAATAATTTAAATCTACTCTGAAAGGAAGCCCAAACGAAAATTATTGGATAAATCCACCAATAAGTAAAAACTTTATAAGCAAAAGCTTAGTTCAGCTGTTTAATTTTTCAGAGCTTAATTCTTATTCCGCATAAAAAAAAACTGTGGTAACGCGCCGCCGCAGCAAAAATGCACGGTTACTAAAATAGCACTTATCATGTCATGTATATGAACTTCAAGGTTTCGCGATCTTATGTCAGTATGACTGACATTCAACATGAAGTTGGTAATAAAATGTCAACCAGTAAATGATTACACAACTTTGATTTGATTTTTTAATCAAATATGAACACCGGCATTAGGCTGGTAGTAAAAAATTAGTTACAATTGATTTGAAATTTCAAAATACTAGAAAATCCTTCAAAAAGTTTTGCAAATTTGAACACTGTACTCAATCCTAAAGTAATATTATTTATATCTCATCATAATGTAAAACAGGATTTCCGTTTTGAATATTAAAAAAAAACACAAATATCCGGTACATAAACCAATTTCAAATATCCTGGAACCAAACCAATAATTTTTCGTTGTATTTACTTCAGCTTTTTCTTAGTTAAATTCTGTCGTTCAGTCGCCTCGGGTTGTGAGATTAACTTCATTTATTGGTGTGTATTTGCTACAAGAATCTTGGGACACATTTAACAACAACCACATAATTATCAGTATGCGACATCTACCAGTCAGAACTTCTACTAGATATATTGTTTAGTACTAAAATAGTTGTGATATGATACAGCAAACAAATTTGAATTTAGTTTACTGTTAGTTTTATTTGACATTTAAATTTATTTTTTTTCAATCATTTTATAATATTTTGTTTGTTGTTGTTTGTATTTCAGATTATTTACGGTACAGACGGCCAAGTCGTACGTGCAGAATCACGTCGTGGACGTGGTAAAGGACGAGGTGCTAGTACTGGGGTAAGTTAACTTTTGATTGGCTTATAATTAATTCATGAAGTTAAAGAAATCCTAATCATTAATTGAAAACTGAAAATTAAATTTTAAGAGAATTTAAAGTATACAAATGTGAAAAAAAAATTAGAAAACATAATAAAAGAAATTAGACATAATGTACATAGGCAGATTTATAGTACATTTATGGAATTATATGAAGACTAAGAAAAATATTCAATATTATGTATGCATAGGTAATTTTTAAGTGACCTCGATAGAAATATGAACAATAATGTATAAATAGCGATAAAGAGAAGTGTCACCTCATTTTTGGAGCGGCATTTTTGAATTATGTTACAGAGATTCAAATTAGCCATAAGAGATCCAGCCTAGCTATGAAAGTTTTATAATGAGGTCAGAAAGGAAGGCGAATTTCTTTCATTCCCGAAAAAAGCCTTAACATTGGTATTAGGGATGGGATCCGCTTTTACGAGAGAAAGACAGCATTCAGTTTTATAAGTTCCGCTTCCGAAGGAGAATGAAGTGAATTTCAAAACTAATATGAACAGATGGGAGCAATACAATTTAGTGGATTGGAAACTCCAGATAAGAAGAAAATTAATAAGAATGATAAAGAGGGTCAGTGAACCCTGCTGACACCAGCATTTTGGTTTTGTGAAGCTTACACTTGAAACGTCAAATAAATTTAATTTTGCCAAAAATTATTTATTGTTAGACAAAGTCATTTTCCATGGTTTGTTTTGTCAAGTTTAGATCCTGACTTAATTGAACAGTCGAAAAGCAATACAAAAATACAAGAGAAACTAAAATTGAGTGTAAATTGTAATAAAATATTATTATTTAATTATTTTTATTATATTATTATTATATTAATTATTAGAAATTGTAATAACAAATTTTTATAATTGTGAGTGTTAATAAAGGAATGAAAGTACAGTAGCTTGACTATCCATAAAAGTGTCGTTTAGAGTCGCGTAAGCAGCATCCTTTTTGTTATACCTCCTGTTTCTGTTGCGCTTGCAACTTAGTTTTACTCTTCGGAACAAGATTTAAGTGCCGACAATTCTCTGCACTTTGCCTGAAGGAAATTAACTGTTGTTGCATTTAACATATTGATTGTGTAACATCTTTTTCTTTGTCCCATTTCGGGCTTGGAAAAAACGCCTAATTTTTCCTTTTGTTTCCTAGCTCCTCAATTATCCCATTTTTCCTTTATTCTGATCATTTTATGTCGAGCCAGGTAGTCGTTTAAAATAGTGACAATATTTATGTGACATTCATACAGGTATCCTCTGCAGCATGGGTTCTTAACAGCTTCAGTTTTATTCAATAAACCCTACTTCTTACCCCTTACCAGGAAACTCACATCAAATAGAACTAACCTGTTTCTGATCTTTCCTATAGGATCTATGAGAAAAGGGTGATAGTGTAAAACCTCGTGGCATCTTTGAGCAACTATTAAAAATTCATTCCCTTTTATATCTTAGAGTTTTTTTTTTTAATTCCAGATAGTCAACCCCTTTAAAATGGAGAGAAAAACTGTAAAAATTAATATAATACCCATACTGTCATCTACAGAAATCACATCTAGTTGTAAGGTCAATTATTGTTATCTTATCTTTACAACATAATGTCCCTGAAGGACTCTTGTACGACGACGTCTTCCATAAGCGAATCAATGGCGATTGTTTCTCTGGAATTCTATAGGTGTGTGTTGTCAGTTTCAATGTCAATGACAAGCGCACGTTCAAGACGGAACAATATACCTTAAGGCATCATAAGCACTCCCAATGTGTACTCGTACCCACCTACTTACCTACATAAATGGAAGACTAACCGCATACTCTTCCGTGACAACCACTTTAGTTCCCTCGAACCGAAAGCAACTCCTTTGCCCTATACCGCTCCTGTTATGTTATGTAGAACACAGCAAAAACCCTCCTTTACACCTAAGCTCTATCTCATACTTTGAATATACACGTCACACTATGCTGTGTCGGTATAAGTAGAACATCATGAGAGAAGGTTTATGCAGAAAAGAAAAGAAAAAAAAAAACTTCAACCTGTTGCTGCGAAATCAGAAAAATTCGTACTCCCAAGTCCATTAAGGAATCCATCTCCTTTAACCACAAAACGTTTTGTATATATCCCGCCGCACTTCCTCCATTCATTGTCGTGATGCGACTGTGCGTTTCCTTTTGCCGCTGCTCCATCATATGGAAGAGAGGATCTTTTAAGAGTTTAAGAAATGCTGTTCAATCATCACCATCATGCGACACTACCGAGCCACAATGCTTCCATTCAATGGACCCCTTTTGGGTCCTTGGTTTCATCTGCTGATGCTTCTACGAGTATGGAAGTCGTATTATGCCGTAGGATTCATGATGGGAATCCCTTACTGGCATCCATGGTGTCGGTCGTTCGTTTTTCGTTTGTCGTATGGGAGAATCGCTTCCTATATCGAAAACATTCCGAGAAAAACAACTCACACCTCTTGGGGACTCCCGGTGATTGTAATAAGCCATGTCTGCCAACCATCCCTGAAGGAGGGTTGGCGGAGTGAGCTGAAGCAACCAGTTCCGGCGTATTTTATTCCAATCCCACTGTGAGTTCACATCAGCACAGTACAGATTACTGGTGCTTCTCACATCTGGTTGGATACGAGGCGAATAGTCGTCAGTATCGTCGCCGTCGTGTGTCGGTAAGAGTTCTTGTATATCCACCCCTCTGCTTGCTCTCGGCTAGCAAGGGTCTATAGATGGAAGACGGCATTCGGCACTCTACTACAGTAACTTGTCGTTCGTTCGTTTGTTGGACCACAGACGCGGCACCGCACGTCAACCATCCATTGAGTAAAGTAGCCTTCACCTCATTCCACTTCCTCGACAGATTATGTAATACTTTTATCGTCATCGTATCATCGTGTAAGTGGCCATGTTTGGCTACGACTCTGTGTCAAGAAGTTCCCAAAGACTCGTCGTTGTTGTTATTGTTGTTATAGTTGTCGGTTTCGGTTCAATCCTCGTATTCAAAAAAAAAAATATGATTTCTACGCTCTTACCCCGCCTCATGTCGGGGAACACCATTCTTTTTGCTCAGATAAGTGTGGCTTATTCTGGCTGGTGGCTCGGTTCTGTCTGTTGTCCGTCTGTTTGGCTTTTGGTTTGGTGCCGCGCCGCGTCGCGCCCGCCGGGTACCCAAAAGCCACCATCCATCCATCCATCGTAACCGCAAACACACATTCGGAAAAAGATCAAATAATCGTTTGGGCCATACCCCCATATTTCGTCGCTGGTGCGCGCTGCCTTTGTTGTTGGTGAGCTGATTCCCCCTTTGGCGGTGCTCAAGCTGACGCTACTTTATGCTGCTACTGCTACTTCTGGGACGATTGGATTGCTGTGGATAGATGGATGGATGAACGTTGTACCTTGACATTGGCTGGCTCCATGGCGCTTCGTGGGTCTCTCCGTCTCTCTTCCTTTCATTCACAATCATTCGTTCGTGAAAGTGAAGTATGCGTGCGTGATGGCTTTGGCTTTGCTCCCTAATCGCTGTGTGTCGTCGTCGTCGTAGTCGTTGTCGGCATCATCACCATCATCAGCTACCACGTCGTAGTCGTCGTCGTCGTTGCTTTTGCCGTTGACGTCTCCCATGGTGTGCAGGGCAGAGATGTCTTAATGTTTTTTTCTTTTTTTTTTTTTGATAAGTGGGAAAAAATCGTTAAGTCAGGCACCTCCATTGTCGAGTCGACATCATCATCGTAGACTGAATGTCTACTGTTACAGTTGTTGCTTGTTGTAGCTGGGGGTATTCCACGTTCTAATCCATCTCCACATATACTAACTCTCAACTGAGTTGTCCTCAAAAACATCATAACGTGGTTGGCACAATATGTAGTTGGACATGATTGCCAAGTCTTTAAAATTTGTCATTTTAGTGAACAAACACAAAAATGCTTCTTCGTCATTCTGTTTAGAGAATTCTAAAAATTTTCAGTTAAGGTAAACTGAAATTATAAAGTAAGACTTTAAAGTTTTATAGTATTGCCAGCTTAAATTAATATTATTTTCGTTTCAATAACTTTCAATAACAATCTTACACAATCCGCCGTTATTCACTAAAACACATCTCATAGACGTTAAATAATTACACAGTGAATAAGCATTTATAAGGCCTCTACTCAAAGTTGCGAAAGTTCATATCCGTAAAATATTTCCGATTCATTTTAGTTGCAATGTCCTTGTGTGTTGTGTCAAACAAAGACATATCTAACTTTTATGAATAGCATTTCCGCGTTTAGCGGCCTGTAACTCTATACAGTCCCTAAAATACGTTTATGCATACGACTATGATTATTTAAAACATTTAGTTTAAAGTAAAAAGTGCTTGTAAATTAAAAGTTTGTTTACAAAGATGGATATCCAATCGTTAAAATTTATTCAGGGTTGTCCGAGATTTTCTTGACAAAAATTATCATTAATATTATTTTTGATATTTTTCCGTCGATTAACAGCTGCAAGTTAAATCTATAACATGAGTCACAGATTTTCCGGTTAAATTGTCTTAATCAACCAACATCGGCTCGATTAATTAAAGGGAGTAACTCCAGACATGACAATTTATAACAGTTCTGCTTATAAAAATATGATGCTTGCGGCCCGACAGGGTCGACAGGCATTTTACTACCGGAACTTGGTTGTGTGATGCAACTCAGTTCCCCAAACCGAGCATTTCTTGGAATATTTCACACTATTAATGGCGAACAACTGTTCTAAATTGTAATTTCTCTTGTCTTGTCCGATTGACAATTGAATGAAATTACATGTCAATTTGACAATTTAATTTGTTTCTTAACTTTGCCCAATTTACAACAGTATTTGTACCCTAGGGCTCCTCGAACTAACCTGTTATTACCCACTTCACGGTGATAGCTAACATTGGAATGACATTAATTCTTCGTTTTTTGCTTAACCAATTTTTTACTTGCGCACAATTTTAGGCAAGTTTGGTATTTGAAAAAAAAAATTAAATTCTTTTGCATTGAATTGTGAAAGAGAACATGCAAAAAGTGAGTTGGGTAATTCCGTCTGTCTGTCTCGTATGTCGACCTAAAGCCTCAACCCCTGAAGCGATTTTCTTCAAATTTGGTACGTTACTACACGTCTTAAGTGATTTCCAATACTCTTCTCTATGATGTTTTTTTTTTTAGCCCCAAAAACAAGGGTACCCTTCCAAATAATAGTACCAAATATAAATTATTTCGAAAAACGGTTATATCGAACTTAAGCACAGTGCTTACGACCCAGCGCGCATTTTATTTTTTGACATTTAGCTCAAAGATTTTGAAGATGTGTTCAAATTAAATACGTTCGATTTTTTTAACGGAAGTTCATAATTAGTTTCATGCAAAATTGATGGGTATTTAGGGTCAATCTGACATAATTTTAATACTGTTTTTTTTTTGGTTTGCAGAATAAAATATCAACCAAAAGAATTTAACGCATATGGCAATACTTGTCTAACCCTCCAGTTATTTCTTTTCCAAGAACGTATGCTTTTCGCTATTCAACTATACCAGCCGACAACGACAAAACGGTGTGACAAAGGTACAATGCCTCTTACGAATAGTCCTGGGTACTATGTGCCAACTGCCAACTGTGGGACTTGTTCATCGGCACCAGTCACCATAATCACTTGGCACGAGATGTAAATAAAAAACAAAAGAAAAAAAATGTAGCTAGCTCTCGCGAAGACTTTCTCCTTCGTTTATATGTACAATCGAGCTACTGATGGTCCTGTCCTGGTGCTGCTTTTATATGGGTTCTGTGCTTCGGAATGAATTCTAATCTCATACCAAAAGGACCGCAGCTCAGACGTTCTTAGTTACCTATATTCAGAGACCGGGAAATACCCTGTCTTCTTTTGTCGTCAGCCGTTGCTGTTTTTTTTTTTTTTTGATTCTACTACCGCTGCTTCCCTTTAGCTGTTGGCACGTTCCTGTAGTATTGGTTTACACTTTCGTTTTGTATGTTAGTATGACATTAACACACATTTTTCCTGGGCTCTCCTCTCAGAAAGGGGGATCTGATGTCCTCGTCGTCGTTGTCGGTCGTCTGCCAGGCAGTAAATATAGTAATCCATGAAGGTCTTCCCCTGTTGTACGAGTAGTAGTACCGGGTACTTATGCTGCAGCAAACCAGCAACAGGCAGACTACAGACAGCAAGCAGTCAGCTACTCAACCTAACGAAGGTTAGCTCAAGCCAAAGCCAAAGAGCTCTAACCACCCAGACCTAGATCCCCGATGGTGGTGCAGCGCACATTGGCATTTAACAAACAGAGCAAGCAAAAAAATAAAAAAAAAGAAAGGAGAACAGTCCGCGCGATGCATGTACACATTTACAGAACGGTTCGGTGACTTGTAGTAAGTACACCATCGCATCGTGCTAAACGTCTGTCTGTCAGTTGACGCTGGAGGAATAAACTTGTTGATATTTGGACTCCTATCGTCCTCCAGCCCTCTCTAGTGCATCATGGTGTATCTGGCTTTGGTGTTCGCGTGAGGCGCCAGGAGCGTAGAATTTACTGCCCTCGAACACCCTCTCCCATCGTTCGTGTCGTTATCGTTACGTAACTCAGATCTGCATTTAGTGTTAGGATTGTGATTGGGATTGGCACGTCCTCAGCATTGTGTCCCATTCCGGGCAATCATCGCTGTCGTTCGTCCAGACAACCTGTCAACAGGTGTTTGGATTTTTGTATTGTTGTTGTCCCACTATGCAGTCTGTGCTGCATTTTCATAACTATGAGTAGAAGCGAGGGATTTTTATGATCGAACACAAGGACGAGGCGGTGACGACGATACTACCATCAGACCATGACCATGATACCATGAGGATGTCAACTGGTCCTGCCTGGCTGCTCAGGAGGAGGTGCAGCTATCATCAACATCGACTGCACTGTCTAAAAGTAAATTTTTTTTTTTTTGGCCCAGTAGTGGAAAATTTCACAGTTTTACACTCGTTATTTGGCGAATGGTGGCCGGCGTGGTGGTCGACAATGTGGATGTGCAATGACAATCTGTTGCTGGTATACAGCCCTCGAGGAGGAGGATACACCATACGCTCGATGCTCATTCGGATGTGGTGTTTCGGTTGGCTTTTTTTGCGCGATTTTGTCCATCAATCCTCCAGCCCGTGGCTGGACAGAGTTCTGTTCTTTTTTTTTTGTTTAATTTTATTTTTTGCTCCCTGGCGTCAGATAAAATAATTTTATTTTGAAATGCTTTTGGGTATTGGGGAAATCGAGACGACAACGCCGACGACGCGACACATTGAATGAAAAAGTGCTGCATGTTGATGCTGCTCCTCTGTACACACAATGCTAAACGGTTCGCCTTTGCGAGTCTGCTGGATTCCAACGAATTGACGGCTCAGTGAATCTATTGAGTGTGACATTGTAGATTTGTGCATAAACAACACTGTACTGCACCATGTGCGTTTGTTTGTGTCGTGTTATATGTGGCAAGTTATCGGATGCACCATATCGTCCCAAAAATCTGTATATGTAATGCCATTCAAGTGCAATGAACTGAAGAGGTGTTGAGAGTGCAGTCTGGGCTTTACTTTACGTTTTATAATACCTGTTGGTTATTTGAATGTGCTTTGACACCAAACAAAAACCAGGCCAATCTCTTGCTCCTTTGGGGTAACACAATTAAACGGTCGGTGGTGGCAGAGCAGCCAGCAGATGCATCATCTGCAACTAGTGGCTCTGCAATGGCTGGACCCTGGACAGCTGGATATATGTATGTTTGTTTGCGGCGCGGCATGTGATGCGACGATGCGATTGTGATCGGCTAAATGACTGGAGGTTGCCTGTTCTTATTTGATGCGCTCTAATTACTCCAATTGGGTTTTGGTGTTTTTCTTTTTTTTTTTACAGAGTCAACTGGTTAGTGGCATGGATGATATGGACAAGGCTTTAGTAAGGATGCACTTGTTGCACTTCATGAGTAATTGAATAACTATGATGTGTGCGAGGTAGATTGTCGGCTTAATTTGTTGCTCTTTAGGAAGTTATTTTAATTCAATCCACATGTTGACGGAAAAGTAATTTCAATTGAAAAGATAAATTTAATGTCTTTTAAATATTACACACACACACACGTTCGTCTCTGAACCACAATAAATTGAATTTTAGGATTGAATGCTATTAGCTTTGTTGATATATTTAAAATCAATAATTTTTTAATATTCCATGAAGACCCTTTAAATGTAATTTAGTAGATCGCTAAGTAGAAGGAATTTAAGGATAAGAATAAAGTGCACGAATATTTCATCACATTATAAGCTTACGATTCTTAGTATAGGTATACAGGCTAATTGAATGCTGTCGGATTTCACCATGTGCCAAACCCACTTTTTTATTTCGTATGGTTTCTCGGAAATGACTCTTATTCTTGGAAACGATTCAAATGCTTTGGATGATATTTTCAGAGTTAATGAAATCTTCAGAATTCTTATTTGTATGCGCCAAAAAAAATTGAGAAATTTGTTTTAGTAATGTCCGCCCACTGACACGCCTACTTTTATCATTTCTTGGTTTCTTGGAAAAGACTATCGATCTGAATGACAATTTCAAATTGCTTTTATGAGCAAGAAAAAAATGCAGAGCCACATTTTATGTGAGAGTCGCCTACTGCCACGCCCTTTTTAATATTTCTTAATTTCTGGAAACCAAATCAAATGATTTTAAGAAAGCTTACAGAATTTTTATTTGTATGGGAAAAAAAATTGAAAAAAAAATTTAATAAAGGCCACATACAGGGACGCCCACTTTTATCATTTCTTGGTTTCTTGCAAACGACGCTAACGAATTGGATGAATATTTTAGAGTTTAAATTTATGGGCAAGATAAAAATGTTTTAAATGGTTTTTAGTAAGATCCGTCTGCTGCCACGCCCACTTTAGTTGTTTTTTAGTTTCTCTGAAACAACTCAAACAATTTTAAAGACTATTTCAGAGGTTTTTTTTAATACACAAGTCAACATTTAAGAAAGTGTGACTTAGTTACATGAGTCAGCCCACTTACACGCCTACATTTTCATTTTATTGGTTCCTTGGAAAGGACTAACGATTTAGATGGAAATTTCAATTTGTTTTTTTATGAAAAAAACATTTTAACTGGTAGTCGCCTACTGCCACGCCCACTTTTATCATTTCGCGTTTTCTTGGAAACGGCTTTAATCATCCGTACGAACATTTCAGAGATTGAATTTATAGAAGAAGAAACAATTCATGTGTTTTAAGTAAGATCCGCCTACTGAAACGCCCACTATTATCTGTTGTTGTTTTGCTGGAAATGGCTTTAACGATTTGATATACATTTGTTATCCTGATCGAGAAAAGGTTTTGGGGTTTTACATACTTTAACAAGATCCAAACAATTTTGATCATCCAAAATCTGCCAACAAAAATTGTATACTTACACCAAAGTTATCTTTTGAATTCTTTAAATTCATCATTTTTACTCTTTAAGTTTAAACTTTGAGGTCCTGGACAGCTAAAATTTTCGCGGTTATTCCGCGAATTGCGATAGGTACCCATCTTTTTTAGCACAGCTTCATCCCGTTGTTTATTTATTTCAAATATAATTAGATTTCTTTTTGATAATTTAATTTATTTATTTTTTGTTCTTTGTTTACAATAATAAGCTATCAATTTATTATTTTTTTTTGAAAGTTCAAAGGTCCTTTATAATAGTTTTTTGAAGTTATTTTTGGGTCTTAACAGTATTTTTTCCCTCAAAAGTTGAAGCTATTTTTACCCATATTTTTTTAAATCACATTATGTAGTGTCAATAAAACTTCAATATCTAAAAGAAAAACCCTTACAGCTTATGATCTATGTATTATGATATTTTGAATCTTTCGTATGTGTGCATATATGCTTTTGTTATATGTATTCCTAAGCAAAATGGTTTACATTTTTTTTATTTAAAAAGCTTCAGTCGCTGTGCCAAAAACAACACTTGGTAGTCTGAAATATTCCCAACAAAAATATTGATGGTTTTTGGAACTAAAATATGTCAAGTTAATGTCCTCTTAGAACCCCAAACAATAAAGAATTTAATTTTTTTGTAAATTTGTCTAACCTATTAGTATTCTAGTTTCGTTACTCATCAGTATGATACTTACAAGTCATGTCCATATCTATTTTTTGACATTTTTTAGCCCGTAGTTGCAAACAAAAACTATCTCTAAATAATCATTTTATCTAATCATGTTTACTGATCCTTAAAGCTTTTAAATCCTCTTCGGTAAAATTGACCTATTTTAAATTCGACAAGAATCAGTGACCTTTGCCTTGCTTTTGGTCCTATCAAGTTCCTTAATATTTTTTTTTTTGATATATGACTCCAGGCAAAGTATTCAATTACAAAGGTCTTCAAATTAAAGAATAAAACGACCTCTTCTTCCTAAATGCTTGCAGAAGCAAAAAAAAAACTAAGGCCAAGGTTACGCGACCGATACGCTTTGTGTTTCATGTGACCTCATCCTAACCCTTTGCAGAAATACTCCGTACGCCTGCTTGCGTTCTCGATTTTTTTTGCGTTTTGTCTTCCTTGACTAACTCGACTTCCTGAAAGAGTCCCAATGGGAGAAGTACTTAAAGACGCCTATACAACGTTGACGACAACAACGACGGCGACGACACGATGAAAACGATGATGATGTTGATGGTGGCGATGACTTTGATTCCGTCGACCGTCGTCAGCAAAGTTTTCTTCTTTATCCTTGCGCTCTATGACTTTATTTGTTTTTTTTTTGTGTTTGAAGGCAAATTAAACACGATTCAGATGGTTTCCTTTCTTTCTGAGTGTTTTTTTTCTATCGAGTCACTTATTTTTTTCATCGCTTCTTCGTGTTCTTTTAGTAAAGTCTTGTATGTGTCTGTGAACCCTTTTTTGCAACTACTGAATAAATCGACACCTGATGATTCAAAAGGAGTAAGTTTTTTTTTTATTCCTGGACGGACAAGTGGGATTCCCTCTATCTTGACCTTTCTTAATGGCTTCAGAGACAAACTGAGAGATGAATAGAGGAGTTAACTTAAGAAGGAAGATTTTATACACAAATGATGTTCACCCGGTGTTTGTGTGTTCACTCACCTTTGCTGAATACCGTATCTCTTGAGCACTACCACATTGGCTTGCCTAGACACTTTGTCTTTTGTTCGATGAGGACGACGATGACGACTACGAAGGACTAAGGCCTTAACGCTTTGGCTCACCCCTTCTTAGTCTGAGATGGGTTTTATATACCTATAATAGCTATAGATGAATGCAGAACCTCGTCCTTTGGGCTTGGTCTTATGATGGAGCGTTCTTCTTTCTATTTTTTTGTATGCTGTTTGGAGAGACTTTTTTTTGCAACACTTTCTATACTTTAGCTTAGGGGATAGGGAAAAAAAAACTTTAAGGATATTTTTTTGTATTATAGTATCTTTGTCCCTTTGTGGTTTTAATATTGTTTGACAGTATAGCTGGGATCTGCTTATTCTCTTGTGTGCGCCTATCATTTATTATATCTATACTTGGTGCGTCTGGCTAGTGTCTGGTCGTATATATATATAGTATCGTGGGAAACCCCAAAAAAAAAATAAAAAAGGTCGACGTTATAAATTAAGGGATGAACTTTTTTTTTATGTAGGTATGTGGGTGGTAAGGAAATATAATGAACTCTTGACCGGCACGTTTTTTTTTTTGCTTGAAAAATTTGTAACTTTTCTTTTTCTGTGAATAAAGCAGACAATGTTGAGACTTTATTTGGCCTTGTGCTGTTTTTAGAAAAAGAGTTATTCTTTATAAATTGTTTTCGAACATGAACAATCGGAATTTCCTTTTATTTGCATTCCCATTTTAACCACATTTAAACCATACAAAGTTTTTGCCGACAAATTTGAGACCAAAGGGAAAGTCGATCTGAATACATATTTTGCTTTCAAAAGAGTTGGTATTAGTTTTATTGTGTTCTTAATCATTCAATAGAAAGAGATAGAAGGAAATGGCTTTCAGAATTTGGTTTGAACTTTTTTGATCATTTTATTGAATTAGAATTTAATCATAAGGTTAACGGTTTAAAGAAAAATAACTAAACAAAAATATTAGGCATCGTTCTGATAAGCGACTTCTCTAATTTTTTTTTCAGATCAGCTTAGGAATAGGCATTCGATTTGAAAATTTCACCGGAAATATACTTAATTTATTTATTTTCAAATTGAATTTTCATAAGAATCTGTCTTTTAACCAAATAAGTACCATACTTGTTCATATCTATACATATATACAGAAACTGCTTCGAATTAGGATTCTCTAATTAAAAATATTTAAGAACCTACAGTATCTATTTACTGAAGGATGTATATCAGAATACCAAAAACCGGTGATTAAGTGTTCTATATATGTACAAGTGTGCTAACCCAACACATCTTTTTTAAAATCACTTTTTATAAATTATCATAACTTTTAAGGAACTTTATTTTTGGCGAATTAGGTTAAAACAACTGAATCTCTCTCTAGCATAGTGCAGTTTGAGACGAGTCCTTTGAGAAGCCAACCCATACGATTTCGCTCTGTTCACATTTTCTTTTTTGCCTAGTAAAATCCATTAAAAACAAATTTAATTGAATTTTATGTTAAACTTTTATATAAAATATATATAACTTTTTCAAACGAACTGCAAAATTTGTGCTGGAGCAATGTGTGCTGTATAAAGGATTTTATTTATAGGTACCTAAGCACACTGTATATAGGTTGGTGTATATATGTATATAAACACATTTAGGTACAAACTAAAAGATAAGTTAAGAGAGAAACATACATGCATAAATCTAAAAATACACACACTCATATACCAAAAAAAAAGCAAGTAATAAATTTAAAATTTAATTCGAAAGGACATAAATTAAAGTTTGGAACATGTCATTTAACAAAACTTCCTCCTTACGTACCTACACCCCCAAACAAAAAAATGTTCTCTCTCGTTTCGTTTGGTCGTTTGTTCGTTCGTTCGTTAATTTCGAACTTGTGCAACGGAAGCGAAATTCCACCCAAAAATTCTCCCACATCACCGAATCATCCACCTAACTTCCCAATCTCATTCTTCAACTCCTCCTCCTTCACTTTGCTTTTACTCCTTCCATAAAAGTCTTACTCCTTTTTGGGAACATTATTCTGCTGATTTTGTTGATGCTGCTGCGTCCCCCGCAATCAACCAAACCCCCTTCTTGGTGTATACGTAGTGTACACAGTTCACGAAAAGGAACCCCTTCTGCCTGCCCTTAACCCAAAGTTGGTTGGAATTATTATACCTTCTTCTTCAACTCTAACGTCTCTAGTTGGTGCTTTCTGCCACGCCACCCCCTTCTGCCCCTCACACACCCCCTCACATATTACCTACCCCTTGTCGTAAAACAATTTAATTTCATTTCCCTCTCGTAGCCATAATCCTGAGGGTTGGTTGAATCGAATGTGGTGGTGGTTGGGTTGAGTAAGGGTAGATCGAATGGAAATGGGGGTAAAACCCAACCAAGCGCACTTCATAACAGCTAACAGCACACACAACACTATAATGTACGTAAAAACGTGAATTCATATACACACAAAAGGATATTGCACATATGTATATCTATATTTGTATGCATGTATTTATCATATATCCTTAATGTATGTATGTGTATATGATTGCCTTCATGTATTATATATAGAAATGCGAGTGCAAAATTCAGATTGTATCCTTTTTTGAAAATAAACCGAACAAGGAGAAGAGAAACGAAAACGAAATTGCTTCGTGATATTGATTTTTTGTTCATTCTGCCTTGCTCCTCCTGCTGTCTTTCTCGCTCTTTAAATTTTGTTGTTTTTGGTGTTTCTGCTGTTTGTATTTTTTGTTCATTCCGAGAATTGCGCAAAACTCATCTTCGGGGGCTCCTTTTACTGTTGGCAGAGATTTTTCCTATAATTTATGCTTTTTTTCTAAGAATATTATTTCCTAAAATTAAAATTGATTAAAAAATGTTTGCCTTGTCGAGTCCTTGGTTCTATTTCTATTCTTATTTGTACCTACGTTGTCATTGGAAAAATAAAATGTTAGGAAGAACATTCTTTTAAGACACAGACACAGAGAACATTTTCAATTTTTGCTGCAAAGAACAAAAAAATAAAGAAAATAGGGTAGAAAGGTTGGTAGGGGGTGCCTACCATAATATGAAACGCTCAATTTCATTTCAAACACACGATACGATGGTTGATCTTTGGGTTTTTTCGTGCTGGGTAAGCTTGTGGGCCATTTTCTTCACCTGGTGGTGTGCCATCATCAGAGTTCAAATGCCTCATACTTGGGTTTGTTCTTCAATAGCTGGCAGTATTGAATAGTACACTATCATACTGTCTCCCTCTCTATAACATCGCAAAGTTGTGTGCTTGAACCCGAAGCACACCAAAAAGGATTCGTCAAACCATCACCCCTAAGAACACACATCCCTTACCAAAACAACCTCCCCCCTTCAGCCCGTTTTAGGTGCATTTTCTTCATGCTTTCGTGTAGTAGTGCTTGAGATTGTAGATGAGGCCAGGCCCGGGGTGGTATTTTCTGTATTCTCTGCACACACAAAAGCAGATCAGAAAATTTCTAATGCAACATAATAGGGCGAAAAACACGCACACATGCATGGCTCCGTATCCTCATAGTGAACGCCGTCGTCGTCGACATCGACGTCGTCGTCAGCAACTATACACTTGCAGCCAAGGATAACGAAAACCAGACAGAATGGCTGTGGGATAAGGGATGTGTACCTATATTTTTTTTTATTTTTATTTTTTTTTTTGCTCAATTGCTCCCCTTTGGTGAATCAACTAAGTCCTTAAGTTTTTACCCCAAAAAAAAAAAATATAAATAAAAGGTATGAATGAAATGAGTTTTGAGTAAACTCTTTTTATGCAAGGCATAAATCCTCTAACGAAGTTTTATGCGTCTAATTAGATAGTTTATTGTTTAGTTTGGCCATTTATTCATCCAACACCCCTCACCATACTCAGGCCCACAATTCTATACCATTCGACGTTTTTTTTTTTTTTGTATTGCTGGTTGGCGGATGGTGGCGCTCTGGTGGTGCACAACACACAAGTACACTAACATTGTCGTCATCCTTTTATGTGCTTTTGGTATGGTGCTTTGGAGCTGCCATACTGCATACGAACACTCTTGTGTCGTCTTCGGAGAAGGAGAACGAGAACAGCAAGCGTTGTTCCTCTGCATAGTCCTCGCCATCGTCCTCGTCCTCGTCTCTATCGAACGTGTATTTTGATATTAGATTCTGCTCAGTGGAATTTCCTGCACAACACCATTTTGAATAAATTAACAATGAGAAAGAGAATATATGCGGTCAGAGGGGCGTGGAACCTAAAATGGGGAACATAATATTATGGTGGAGGGTTGGAAAGAGGGGGGTGCTGTTATTTATATTAATGTGCAAAGAATTTTTTGCTTAGTTTTTGCCTATACATATGTGTATGTATGTATACATAGTCGTACGGCATATTACGTTTTTCTTAAAGGTAGGTAGGTAACTCAAGGATTATAATCATGCTCATTTGAAATTGATAAAACAAGTCAAACATTATTTACAACTTGTGATGTTATGTGCTCAACCAATGCTTAAATGTGTCTTTAGAGCTTCAAAACAAAACTATAGGCCGTAAAAATTAACACAGATTTTGTATGAAAAAGGTCTCATATGTACCAATGTTTTTTTTTGTAACGGTTAACAAAAAAAATAAAGCATATAAAATTCTCTCGGAAATTTTATGCAGCTGTAGGTATATTACTTCCACAAACCCCCCACCCAAATAATTCCCATAAATACACTTTTGCATACAAGTTGCGAACATGGGTAGAGTTTACTATCTGATTACCATATCTACTCTTGTCCCCATCTGTTTTTCCCTTTCTCCTCTACGTCGCGGCGTTTCTTTTTTTATACTGTTGTATGCCTACGCTACAAGGGCTTTGACTACCCTTTAGCTAATCAAACACAGTGCAAATTTTAGGGAAATATCGAAGGATTTAAAAACACTATACCGATGTATATTGACTTTGACATTCTGATTATTAATAATATTAAAAATAGTATTTCAATGAGTTATAGGAATTTTTGACTAGATATGTCTAGTTATAAGAATTACACTAAAAGCTTTAAAGATTTCAGAAGGGGAGAAGAATTTATTACGTCTTCGTATCAAATCTAAAAACTTAACAGTGTTTTTTTCAACATTGAAAATGTGATGATTCCACAAAAAATGGTCTAATATACACTTGGGTGATTTTAATTTTGTTTGTTTGTGACCTTTAGTCCAAATTATGCGTTTTGCCCAGATACTATAGAGTTGGGTTCATCAGTTAGATGATGTAGTACCCTTCTAAGACGCAAAATATTAGTCGATGGCTACCGACACGAATAAAATTTACAGCTTGCAAACACTGTGAATTATATTTTTCTAGGGAAATTCGGTTGAATTCAGACACCTTGAAAATAATGCCCGTGGTCTGGCTTGTTTAATTTGTGTCGGTAACCATCGACTAAAATTTTGCGTCATAGAAGGGTACTACAGCATCTAACTGATGGGCCCAACTCTAGTACCTGGGTGAAACGCATAATTTGGATTAAAGGTCACAAAAAACAAAATTAAAATTAGAAGCTGAGTCCACAAAGAAAAAAACAAAAGCAATACCTACGTATGCACTTGTATTGTTGCGTTTGTATTGTTTTTACATTTCTTCTTAAAATTACACTTGGGTGATGCAAGTGGATTTTTGGAATTATTTAATTCTACCCCCATTTTCTCCAATTTCACAATGATGTCGTCAAGAGAATTAGATGACAAGAAAGATTGGGATAGTCCACATTCGTGTAGTGCGGCTAAAAAGAAGAAACTGTGTACTAGATGATAAATATGAATTTCGATTTTGAAGTTTAACACTTTGAGTTAAATGTGAGAATTAACTACTTATATAGAACTATCAAGGACGAGTCCCATGGATAATAAGAACAAAACAGAAATAAATTAAACTCAGAATCAAAATTAGACAAACACAACTTTTCACACAAACATAACCTCCCCACGACTTATGTACTTGCTCTTAATATGTTCGATACATTGTAAGCACAGGATTCTTAGAAGAAACAGCTAAATATATTTTTAGAGACGTGTTTTAAACAATTTTGTATACAAACAAATCTTTAATTTTTTTCTAAAATCAATAATTAATAATTTTAAGTAACAATATAAATTTAAAAAAAAATTAATTTAAAAAAAATCGTCTGCCCGTTTTCGAAATACATACTGAATTTTCAAAAAAAATCTAAAAATTTTCTATGCAGATGTAAAAAATATTTATGGAAATCCGTCGAGCTATTAATGAGAAAGTCGAAAATAAAAAAAATTAAGTGCACGACTAGATCGCACGACAAGATCGCACGAACTTGTTCTTATGTCCGATCACATCGTATGCCAAAGGTTTCTCTTAAGAATTTAAATATATTTTTAATGTCGGTTTTACTTAATTTTTTTATTTAGAAAATTTCTTTAATTTGTTTCTAAAAAAAATTTATGTTACAATTTTATACATTTATAATATAAACTTAAATACGAGTTTAAAAAAAAATCATCCACACGTTTTCGAAATATTGAATTTTCTTCAAAAATCGAAAAAAATATTTTTCGAAAATTTTGGTATGCAGTACCTATTATTATTTATAATTCGAACGACTTCCTATATAAAAATTTTGATCAAAATCCCTTGAACCGACTATGAGAAAGTCGAAAATCAAAAAAAATGCTGTGGGAGGTATACCGTTAACAGCAAAATATGTAAAAAAAAAATTAGACTATACATAAAGTAGTTCACTCGCTTTTTTTTTATCAAATTCGTTAGAGCCATTTTGAAGATATTTAAGATGCTAGAAAAAATTGTATAGCAAGTACCGTTATTTTTGGAGCTAAAATGCGATTAAAAAATCTATTTGAGACAATCACCTAAAACGCGTAAGTACCAAGTTTGAAGAAAATAGCTTCAGCCATTTAGGCTATCGCTCGTTGTACAGATAGAGACACGGAATTGCGCAACCCTCTTTAATGGTGTTCTCTATCATCGTTATGTCATGCTTTATTTACAGTAAATAGTGCAAAGATGTTTTTTTTTATAAAAATGGTTGGAGCCGTTTTTGAGAAAAATATGATTTATCTTTTTGGCTTAAAACATGTATGGCGGGTATTGTTGTTGTGGGCCTTAAAAAATAAAAATCTATCATCGTAATGTCAGTTTAATTAGAATGTCGAGTTCGAATTTTTTCAAATGTAAAGCTTACCGTATAGTACCAATATAGCAAGTACCTAAAAACTTCTTCCTTCTAATATTTGACCGAATTTGGAATGGTTTTTGTACGTGAAATACTTGTTCTACGAGTATAGAGCAAATTGAAAATATTTAGCTGAAATAATATCGGGCAGATGGCCCCAATAATTCTTTTCACTGATATCAGTTAAATGTCCTAATCCGGTCCTGCATTTAATATAGGTACGTTCTTGGGGTGTTGATACTAGTTTTAAAGTTTTTCAAACGAAAATGAAGAAATTTGTTCTCGGTGCATAAAATATGGAGTCTGAAAATAGTAATTCCGATATCTTTTTGAAAGACCAGATAGCAAATTTCATATGAATCAATCTTCTGTCAAATAAGCCTTTCGATATTATATTTTTACAAGCGATAAGCTTTTGTCTACCAATCAATCTCGATGCATACATGATTTAGATTGTATTTATTTTTAAGTCGAAACCGATACACAAAAAAAACTAAAAAAAAAAACAACTACTTCCGGTCGTTTTCTACTCAACTTTATCGCTTATGTTTGCATAACATATCGATTTAACTGTGCAATTTTATGCAGCAATATAAGTCAATGGACGATTTGCTTATACCTAGGATACAATATACAATTTCAAAGATAAAAAAAACGGTGCATATTACGAGTATACGAATATGAAGTTGGAGAAGGGAGAGAGAGAGCTCTTAAATATTTATTAAATGTTAAATTACATGCAATCTTAAAACGTGAAGTTGGAAAACTCATATATACTTGTACATCGATGAGAAATGAAGAGCGATCTAAGTTATAATATCAAGCTAGCTAAAGTATACTTACATACATCGACTGTAACCACGATATACTCTTATAGTTGGTTTACTTAGCAGAGTGCTATATATGTATGTTGCTCTGAGATACATACAAACAACATCAAAAAACGTTTCATGTTATTAAATGAAATCGATACATGTACAGAGTTATAATGATGCCTTCCGTCGCGTCGCCGCTCCGCCAGCCAACGGCTCCACCGCTCACCAATGCACCGCTGAACAGCTTTGGCAAATTAAACATTGCAGGATGTTTGTGGAATGAAAAGTGTTCACTGTACTGAGTACAGGCACAGGCAAGGGGAAACTAAAAATGCATTGTATTTTATTATGAAGCTTATTATATCAATTAATTTTAAAATAGAAGCGGCAGCAATTGTGAAAGAAGAGGAAGAAAATGCTTTGTTTTTTTTCGAATTTCATAATTTCGTGTATCAAATAGATCTAAATATGTTAGGAAAAAGAGTGGGCGTAACTCAATTAAGTCTAGGTAAATCATAATCTAAATTAGTTTGCAAATTTGCACATGTACAGTACATACTAGTATACGGCGTATATAGACTGTTTGCCTGATAATAATTATAATGAATAAATAATTTACTTTGGCTCATGAATAAAAAGTTATTAAATAATTGTTAATTAATAAACAAAACTAGTATTTTTTTTTATTTTCTTGGAAAATCATATTAGTTGAATTTAGTTAGTGAAGAAATATTTATCGAAACTTTTTAAGGAAAAAAGAACATTTTATAAAAAATACTTGATTAATTGCATATTTATGCATCATCGACGCGGTGTGTGGTTTGCATTCTGACTTTTTAGAAGACTGGGTGTTGAAATTAGGCGTTTCGTTGTTTAGATTCTGTGGTGATTTTTGGAAATGTTCCTTTTACGACAGTATAGTTTCTGTCTTGAAAATAAAAATAAAATGCACGACTGGATCGTACGAAATTGCTCTTGTAGCTAACAACTTTTATGTAGCTAACCACTGACGTTGTGAGTAGGTATGTATATGTAGTCTTAGTCTAGTTATCCTATACAGGTTTATAGCCGATGTAGGTAAGAAAGAATACCTTGATTGTTAATATAATGAATTGTGGAATACGCATGATTCAAGGAATGGCTACGTAGACACCTACCTACAAATGTATATTTAAATGGATCTGAACTATGTGAATTAGGAGGGTCATGTGTACCTACCTACATATAGTGAACCTAGGTATGTAAACATCTACACACATATGTATATAATGAAAGTTAATGGTGTATAGGTGGGTAAAAATCGTTTTTTTTAACTTATAAAAACTGCAAAAAACCATCACCTTAAACAGTTTCTTGAAAAAACAAAAACGTCATTAGATGCCACGGATCAATGAACATTTTATTAAAAAGTATCTCGAATATTGTAAGACGAATTTTGATGAAATTGTGTTTTTTATTTTTAGTTTTTTGAAATTTTGGTATGCACTTTTTAAGAGTTTATTATGTGATTATAAAATGATTATAAAATACAAATTTTTTTTTTTGATTACTTTTAAAAATATTGATTTTTCAAAAAAAAAAAGTCTTAAAAATTAATTTTTATTAGAAAAAAAAGTTATTCAAAATTCTGATATGCAGAATTAGTTTGGCTACTTAGATCTTCTCAGATATAAGATTTTAAAGAAATGCACTGTGAGGTTACCGAGAAAGCCAAAAATTAAAAAAAAAAAACGTTATATGAAAAGTACCGTTATTAGACTTTTCCCGTAAACTTGGTTCAGATTAAATGATAGCTAAGCAAACAAAAAAAATTCTCAAATTTTTTTTATCAAAATCGTTGGAGCCGTTTTCGAGAAAAATAAAATTTTCCTAGCAGGTACTGTAGTTATTTTTTGGCCTAAAAATAAAATTTCAATTTCCCCTCTGAGGAATGCCAAAATAATCACACGTTTCATCACGTTTAGGCTGCAGCTCTTTATACATACAGACGGACAGACTGACACACAGACAGACATTTTTTGCCGATCACTTTTTTAGACTTCTCTATGATCGTAATGTCATATTTGATTGTTAGAATTTTTTTTACGAATGCATAACTTGCATTATTGTACCTTAAATCGCAAGTAAAAAGAACAAGCGTTTGCTTTGAGATAAAAAGTCACTATTCACGTCAAGCAAGCTGATACTGATTTTTTTCCAATTAAACGCAGTTTGCCCTGTCTTTTGAGCTTTTACTCCGAATTGCTAAAATAGTCATTAGTTAATAGGTAATTTAGAAGGTCTTTTAAATAAAATTGCTAGGAAATATCGCTAAAATACATTGTATTTATAGTTTATTCCAATAAAGACATTGCCAAATAATCCATAGTAAACATTTCAAATTTGCATGATAAAGTGTAGACAGCAGAACCAGCTAAAAACTCATTATGGTATTTATGATCGGAATGTATACATAGGTGAAATCAAAGCTTTTCTAAAATAAATAGTAAGTGACCTAAATGGCTGTCTTGTGAAGTAGCAGAATTAACATTAAATTGATTAAGATTCTCAATAAAAAACACACATTAACTTCCTTAAACGAAATCCACATTTAGTCACATTTTTTTTATTGTAAAAAATATAGAAAATATTTGATTCGTAAAAAATTTAACTCGCGATTTTAATCTAAAATGCCATTACGAAGCGAAGACGAATGAAGTGGGGTCTCACAATTCTGTTTCTTTGCGAACCACGTCTAAACGGCTGGATGGATCTTATTCAAACTTGGTACATAATGTTTTTTTAGGTAATATGCCCACAGTTTTTTTTTTTTGAATTTTATTTAAGACCAAAAATAATTTTTTTTATACATTTTTTTTGCCGAAAAGGTGAATCTTATTTTTCTCTAAAACAGCCTTAACGATTCTGATAAAAATAATTAGAAATAAAGAGAAATGTTACTTTCTCGATTTTTTGTTTTGCCAAAAATAATTATCTTTGCTTCATTTAGTAGAACCAATTTTTTTGGGTTTTCGATTTTGGGGAAACCTTTCAGATATTTTTTGTTCAATGTTTTATGTAGTTTAAATAAGTAGTATTGTAAATCAAAATTTTTGCAAACTCTAGAATTTGAAAAAGTCTTAATCCATTTACATTTTGTTTAAAATACTTGAGAAAATCATGTTCCTAAAACAAAAAATTAAATCTTTTTTTTATTAAAACGGATCCATGAACTCTAATAAAAAAAATGTTGGTTAATTAGTGCAGTTGACTTAATAAAACAAATTGTATTATTATTAACAGGAATCCCTCTAGAACTACTGTTCACATTTTTGAACTTCTCATTTTGGATGAACTGATCAAAATTATTGTTTTATACAACTGCTCCTAAAAAGTATAAATAATATGTCAAAATCACATTTTCAAAAAGCAAACAAAAACAATTTACTGTCAAAATGTTTGGTAAATTAAAATTTGATGCATTAAAAATATTTTTATTTTTTAATAAAACCAATACAACAATTTGAATTTGTATGTAGACATATGTAGGTTATGTCAGTCTTGCATTGAAAAAAAATAAACTCGAGATGTTGATCAAACTTGACATTACAATTATAGAGAACACAAAAAGTGTTCATTTGTCTGTCTATATGTATGTCCGTAGCCTAAACACGACTGAAGCGATTTTATTCAAACTTGATACTTAAGTGTATTATGTGATTTTCTCAAATAAATGTTTGGATCGTTTATTCAGCCCAAAAAATTAGGGTACTTACCATACAATTTTTTCTACTATCCTAAAATGGCTCTAACGATTTCGATTAAAGAAAACAATACACTTATAAGTCAACATTTGGTTACAATTTACATTCCTGGAAACAAATACATATATAAATATTCATAGAATGACATAAAAACCCCTTCAACGTTTTATTGAAAACGATTTTTAAACAAACTCAGAAAGTGTAGATGTTCAATTAAAAAACAAATAAAATACACCATATAAAACACAATATGAAACGAAATTGAAAGTATGTATACCCGCGGCAGAAGCCAGTTAAAAACATGTACATATATAACATGCTTGCCGCAGAATAGAACAACCAACTCATTACTGTTTTAAAAACTTGAAAAAAAAATCACAAAACTAAATAACAAACATCATTTTCGTCTTGTTTCTATATAAAAAAAAATAAAACTAAAACAAAAAAATACAATATTATCGCAGCAGCACAAGAAGATGAGTATTTTGTTGGTGCTGCAACAGCAACGAGAAATGTCTGCTTTTAATTAAAAAAAAAAAAAATAATGTACAAAAATAGTACAGAAAAAAAAACATAATATTCTCGTCCACTCTTATTGTGAGTCTGGCTCACTGCATTACATATTCATACTTATGTACGATCTTCTTTCACAAGCCTTAAACTTTTATGTCTTTTTATTTGTTTTGTTCTCTTTTTATGATTATTTTTGTTTTATGTGTTTAAAGGAGTGAAACATATTGAAAACCATTAAATTAAAAAAAAAAGGAAAACAAAAATAAATACAAAACAAACTTAAATTTATTTTGTGCGAAATGTTTTTTTTTACCAAAATTTGTTTTGTTTAATTCCTTCGATTTAAATTTCTTGAATATTTTAAGAACAATTCACAATAGAAAAGTTTAGAAAAGTTGATAATTAAAAAAATCATTTCATCATTTTAAAGGATATATTGTAGGGGTGGCTCTATTTTGTGTATGTGTATTTGTGTGTTTTTTTTTTAAATATAAATGTTTTAATGAATTCTATGTCTGTTTGAAGTGCCAAAATGCAAATATAACATTAAAAATGTTTTAAAAAAAAAAACAGAACCCCTTCGTCATCATCTAGATAAATAACAAGAAAATATTGATTTTCTGTCCCAACAAAAAGGAGCTAAATTAGAAATTTAATGGAAGTTTTCTTTTTTTTTTGCTTCATACCCCATTCTACGAAAACATGAACGACTATTTCAGCTAAGGCCCCCATATCCCAGCCCAATTCATGCTCCTTCCATCCAATATATGGCAGCCTGTACCACCACCATCACCACCACCACTATACTCTACGAACAGCCATTACCATCATTTTAACGGGAAAACTCTGGTGGAGGTTTGTTGTAGATTGGTATGTAGGTAGGTAGGTAGGGAGGGTATGCATTGTATTCTCTCTTCCATTTATAACTCAGTATAACCAAACAAACCAACCACCCACTCAACCACCCACCTAACCACCTTCCCACTTTTTCATTTATTGTATTCCTTATTATTAATATTATAAAAGAGGGCAGAAGAGGAAGACGTGGCAGAGGTACAACTTTATTATTTTCACTATAAATTTTTGACGTTTTATTTTTCTTTTTTTTATTATTATTATTATTTTATTTTTCATTTTTGTCGGAGTACACTTTTTGTCCTTCGATGATAATAAAAGTAGTGAGGTATTTAAGTCAACACAATTCGCCAGCAAAATGAGAGTAGATAAATTTTGTAAAATGAAAATTGAATTGAATTATTGATTTATGATTTAAAATAAATAAAAATGGGAATAGAAAGTTTCTTCAAGATAATTTTATTATACAAGAAGTTACATTGCTAAAAAATTATTAGAAAATATATCTTTCTTTTTGTGTGTGGATCAATAATGGAACATTTTGAAATGTTTATTTTAATTAATATTTTTTTCACTTGAAGATTTGTGACTAAAAAAAAAAGGGATTTTCACATTGCAGGCATTCCTTTTTTACTTGCGATTATACATATGTACTATAAGGCAAGTTATGTACTCGTAAAAAAAAATCTAACAATCAAACATGACATTACGATCATAGAGAAGCCTAAAAAAGTGATCGCCAAAAAATGTCTGTATGTCTGTCTGTCCGTCTGTATGTATAACGAGCTGCAGCCTAAACGGCTTAAGCGATTACCTTCAAATATGGTATGTGTGATTATTTTGGCATTTGGAAATTGAAATTTTATTTTTAGGCCTAAAAATAACGGTACCTGCCATATGACCTTGAAGGAAAATCTTATTTTTCTCTAAAACGACTCCAACGATTTTGATAAAATTTTTGAGATTTTTTTTTTGGTAATAGCTATCATTTAGTCTGAACCAATTTTACGGGAAAAGTCTAATAATGGTACTTTTCATATAACGTTTTTTTTTAATTTTTGCTTTCACGGTAACGGAACATTGGATTTCATCCAAATTTTATATCTGAGAAGATCTAAGTAGCCAAAATAATTCTGCATATCAGAATTTTCAATAACTTTTTTTTCTAATAAACATTTTTTTTTGAAAAATCATTATTTTAAAAACTAATCAAAAAAAATAGTTTTAAATTTTATATTCACACGTACATTAATAGTCTCTAAAAAATTGCATACCAAAATTTCAAAAGAATTTTGATTTCCTACAATTTTTGGGATACTTTTTTATAAAATTTTCATTGATCCGTGGCATCTAATGGCGTTCTTCGTTCTTTTCGAAAAACTGATTAAAGTGATGGTTTTTGCAGTTTAAATAAGTTTGAAACCGATTTTTTCCCACATATACACCATTCACCTTCATTATATACATGTATGTACTTGTACATATTTACATTATTGTCTATTTAACTATTTCTTGAATCGTGCATTCGACAACTCATTATACTAAGAATCAAGGTAATATTACCTACATCGGATTTAAAAATTGTATAGGGGAACTATATAGGCTAGCTACCTACCAACAGCGTCAGTGAGTAACAATAAAGTTGTTAGCTGCAAGAGCAAGCTTGTACGATCCAGCCGTGCATTTTATTTTGCTTGCATTATTGAGTAAGTTGTATTGATTTCGTCTAAAAAAAAGTCGAGGTTTTTAATCTAATCAAATTAAAGTGATTTTGCCATACAGTCAGAGCTTTTTTTTGTTAATATGTGTGTTTAGTGTATATCGAACTAGAAAATGGACGAATGACTTTTATCATTTTCATAAGGGTCGGTTTTTCAATAGTTGAGTAAGGTTAGGTGTGACTCTATCGAAATCGTTGTTTGTCTATCAAAATTAGTACAGTAACTCTTTCTATAGTGTTGCACATCGATTTTTATAGATTTTTGACAGTCATCTTTAAAAAATTATCAATGTGTTTGTTAATTCAGAGTTATGTCATCAAATCAGTTGAGGCACATTAGGAGTTAAATTGACGGGAAAACATTTTTCAGGAGCAAACTTGAGTTGAGCATGGATATTAGGATGATCTCGCACTGGAATATTTCTTTATGATCATCTGGCAGCTGCCAAAAAACGATTTAGTTTTTTTCTTTTCAATTCAATTCATTCATTATCGACTGACTAAGTCGAATTTTCACGGGATATCAAATGCGGTTCGAGTTAAAGGGATTTTTGGAAGCATTCGAATTAGAGGGATTAATATTTTGTTGTTTAAAAAAAATTACAAAAAATGAATTATTTGCTCACTTATTCATAAATATATCGAAATATTGTTCACATAAAATTAATTGAAAAATTAGTAATTTTCAATTGAGCAATCACAATAGTTGTAGGGTCACCCGCAGTATTGGGCCTCATTCGGTACATTTCAATTGCAGATTGCAATATTGCAATGTCACCCATTTCCGGGATTTCAATTTAATTTTTGTTGGCTTCATCTTCTTCTTCACCTCCACTCCCGTCATCGTTAACTTTGGCAAGCATATACTATTGCGTGAATCTACAATGCCATCATATTCTTCAATATAATATTTCCAACTCACGCCTAAAACACAATATTATATTCAGATTCTGTAAGACTATTCCAGATCACTGCGATTTCATCGATATCTTCGTTAAAACATCTGAGTAACTTAAACGGAATATCCTCTTCATCGTGCCAACGTTTTTTTCCATAAAAGAAAAAACCTACTAAGCGGTGATTGCAAATGGACCAAAAATAGAAAGAATGTATTTGAGTTAGAGGGAGGTGACTGTATTAGTGTCTATCAGTGTCTTAAATTCGGGGTGGCCGTGGCGCGATAGTTGTGTGCTCGCCTGTCAACCTCGTGGTGCAGGTTCGATTCCTGCTGTTGTCTATGTCTTTTATATTCCATTAAAAACCAATTCTAAGAATTGTCATAAAATAAGTTGCTGCTTTGCTCATTACATACTGTTTATGCATAACACTAACAACATGTGATTGAGTAAACTAGCATACCCATAAAATATGACAACGAAATAAATAAAATAATGCGAATTATAAAAGAAATAAATAAACAAGACACGGTAATTCTCTCCGCATTAGTTCTGCCGCCATCCCTGGAGGTAAATCTGAGACAACAACCAGCTCTAGTCTCAGAACATCGCGCCACATATCTTTCCTATCCTTCTTTCTCTTCTTCCACCGGATGCCCGCGCTGTGTTAAGAAAAACATATAAAGGGTATTCATAATCCCTTGAGCGCGTGCAAAGTTATAAAAAAAAAAAATAAAAATTGAAAGAACTGTGTATTTATTTTTCGACAATTTAACAATTTATAAGCGGAGTAGATAACAATTAACACAAAACTGCTTATATGAACAAAATACACAATCTATGCAAGCTAGAAATAACAAAAATAGCATTTCTAAAGCTCTACAACATAAGGCGTTTATATTAGGTTCTTATCCTTCTTTATTTCACGCAAACTAAATGTCAAAAATACATATACCAATTTCTTACCCAAAAACTGAAACTCCTTTTTTTTATTAAAAATATATCTTTCCACAAATGTAATGTAAACAAAATACCAAAAAAAAAAAAAAAAACCAACACAAAAACAACTTATGAAGATATATTGCTGTGCATTATTTACATGAGGAAGGGAAAAATGCAAACAAAAAAACAGATAAGAATAATTTATCCATCTAAACTAGAATTCTATGCAAATTGTTTAACATAAAACATTTCTTTTATATCGTTTTCATGAACCTTTTAACAATTTATTTTAAAATTTATTGGCTTTTTCAAGTGTTTTATTGTTTTAATATTTGAATCATAAAATGTATACAAGAATTTTTAGGTTAGAATGAAATGAATAAAATTAAATTATGCCTATAGCGCCAAAAGTGTTTTAGATATGCGAGTACTTAATATAATGAGACTATTCTATAATATATTTGATGGTCTTTTAGACTTTGGAGTGTTCTGTTACGAGTATCTGTATCAGTAAGAGCAGAAATACATTTTATGTTTACAAGGGTAAAGTTGGTAATTAATTAAAACAACTATTCAGACCAACGTTATTTATGTGAGTAAAGAGATGAAATACTGCTCATCTGCTGTAAACTATTGGCACGACTTAAAATTTCATTTTCTCAAAAATGTTGGAAAAAACGACACAGGAGCAGAGATATCAAGGAATTAAATCATTTGCGAATGCATTCACTTGATGACTTGAATTCACTTCATTCCCATTCGACAACAACTTGCGAAATTCGGCTATTAAATTCATTATAAGATAATAATTAGAAACAATCGTATTAGTTATTAATTATGGAGTTTCAGAATTATTTAAACTTCAAAGCATACATACATAGATAATACAGTTTAAAAAAAAATCGCTGCAAGTTTAAAATTGAAGCTAGAAAACGAAATGTTATGAATCCTCCAGGAATTTGGCAAGGTTAAAAAATCATCATAGAGGTTTCCTATCAAAATTTAGAAATAGTAAAATCTGCTGTCCAGGAAATATTTCTGCCACTATTCTGAAGTAGTGTGTGTCCCTATGGAATATTAAAGGACTACTTTGTCAATCTTAAGCCAAAAATATTAAGAGCTAATTTAAAAGTAACTTCATAATTCCCTTTAAGCTTTTCATGTCCGAAACAGTGCAACATTTTTTAGCAAGAAAATCGAAAACTAATTTGCAAAGGTAATAAAAGGTCAAGTAATTGACAGTCTGCTTAACACAACATGAACTTTTCACCGGAATTTAGGTTAGGCAAGAATTTAACTCAAGATCAAAAATCTCTGTTCTCACTGTTCTCATAGATTTCGCCCGCTAACCATTACTGCCATACGAGAATATTTATAAGTGCTATTAAATTAAATTTAAACCCAGTCGACATGCAATTTTTCCCGCCTTTGTATGATCATTTTTATCTGAGAAAATAAATTCATAAAAAAAATTAGTAATAAGAAAAAAAAATTACAAAAACCACTTATAAAATAACTCGACTCAAAAAGAATGAATCAACCTCCTCACACCTGTTGTTGGTAATGGTTTATTTTTAGCAAAATCCTCACGAAGCCTGTGTAGGTACGAGAATATTTGTATGTTTTTTTTTGTTGTTGTATCCATATATCCATCCACACACACCGACCGACACACCGGGTAGGAGTTAATGACTTCGTAGATACTTTTTTTTTGCTTGTATATTATTTTTCCATCTTATGCATTTTACTTTGTCTTCCAAAGTTGTGCTATTTGTCGTGTCGAAGTATGTTTTAATGGCATGGAGGACTATGAGAAGCAAAACATGTAAATGTAAGTGCGTACCGATAAATTTGTTGTAAGAATATTGTAATTTACTATTATTGGGTGTGGGATGTGGTGGGCATTATAATTTGCATGCAAGTTTGTTGGGCTCTTATATATTTTAATTTTTTAATTCTCATTTATATTTTTTGTGTGTTGTTGTTTTGTATAATTTTTAGTTCATTGTGTTATGCAGATTGTAATGACGGAAAAATTAAATTGCTTCAGGTGATTAGTGATTTGTTGAAGAAAGGGGTGTGTTTAAATTAAATTAATGCGAAAGGCATATTACAAAGTATTTTTTTTTTGTTGAGAACATCTCACAAAGAAAATTGGAAAACAAAAATGTCTCTAAATTCAATCAGTATTTGATTTTAATTGTTAAGCTAAAAAAAATATAATTGCGTTACGGGTGTATCCTTAGGCTATGCGCGTACAGTGGTGCGACAAAGCAGAAGCGATGCTTCAAGTGATTTGAGATGCGATAAAGAAATAAAAGACAACACAAGCACTGAAATTAAATAGTTTAATTTTTTTCTTGACGTTTAAGTCAAACCAAAAAATTCTGGCACAAACTCGCTTGAAAAGTGGTCAGAAGAGTTTGTGAGCGAGATGTTTGCAATAGGTATGTGAGAAACTCGCATCAAATATCGCTTCAGTGTGCTTACGTAGCGGCATCTGAAGTAGATACATATAGAAATAAAAAGGAACACCATGTCCTATTCTCATGCAAATATTCACCTGAGTTGACACCAGGTGTTTCAGTTTAAACATGATACACATAATTATGAAACATGTTTGTCAATTTAGATTGAAATTTTTACGTATGTTAGTGACATGTAAATGTTATCTATTAAATCAGCTATATTACAATGGCAAACTATTGTGATAAAAAACTTTTTGTTTGCCAGGAACTAGGTTTTTTTCCACGGTTATTTTTGTTAAATTCTTCGAAATTGAAATTTGAATTTTTGCAATTTGATAATTTCAATAATATCGAAAAAAAAAATTTAATGCACCACAATACTCGTAGGTATAGTCTACATATATGTTGATGGTGGTGGCTTAATAATAATAATAATAGTCAATTTTTTTTAGAAAAAAAATCAATTTTGTTTTTAAATTCAATATTTCTAAGAAAAATGGAAGACTTTTTTACATTATATTTTAAAAATTATATTATTAAATGCTCATAATTGCCATACCAATAATTTGTATACAAAAATTAAAGAAATTTTGGTTTAAACAAAATTAAGGAAAAAAAACGACTAAGAATATATTTAGCTGCTTATACTACGAATATTGTGCCTACTATGTGATCGAACATAAAAGTGATCTAGTCGTGTATTTTATTTTACCTACCTACCTACAACATATAAGGCAAGCTTTGATTTAAAAAAAAAATCGAACATTATATTTCAACGACAGTGACAAAAAAGCGAGTCTTAAAATAATTATGTCTCTCCACAGCTTAAACCAATGGATGGATTTTCTTCAACTAGGTTCATATTGTTTTTTTTCGTAATTTACACCTAGGTTTTCTTTTAATTTTATTTTTTATTTTTTAAGACCAAAAATTACGGTACCATATATAAATTTTTAAATTTAAAAGAAAAAATAATGAAATACAAAAAAAAAACATTTTATTTTAAAACTTAATATTTCGAAAACAACTTAATGGATTTCTGCGAAACTTTGTAGGTATTTAGTTGTTTTGTGACATTTTCTTGAATATTTGAAAAACATCATTTTCTTAGCACAAAAAACATTGATATCTACCATAATATATATAAATATAATATACCATACCATAGGTACAAATAATTAAAAAAACCGTTGACAATTTTTTTACTTAAGACCTACCTTAAGAATTTTGATTAATAAAATATGTGTGTTCTTCAATTAGTGCAGTTCACTTAGAAAAAAAAATATTTCATTTTGCGTTCGTATTCATATACCTACCTACATTCTTTTCTAACTTTAGACTTTTTAATTATTGGAAAACCGATTAAAATTTTTTTATGCAGATGCTCCTAAATTATAAAGAATATTGTATAACTATTAACATTATCTTGAAAATGTTTCTTCCATTTAAAATAAAATGCACGACTGGATCGCACGAACTTGCTCTTATGTTCGATCACATCGCATGCAAAAGATTTCTTTTTAAAATCTAAATATATTTTTAAAGTCATTTTTTACTTTATTTTGTATACACAAAGTTTCTTTAATTTTTTCTTTAAACAAAAATTGGTATGACAATCATAAATATTTAATAATATAAACTTAAAAACAAACAATTAAATCGGATTAATCAAAGAAAAAATAATTCAAAATTCTGAAATAAATACTTAAACTAATTTGAGCTAAAAAAAAAAGTACGCCATTTTATTTCTTGGATAAATTTGAATTTATGAGAAAAAAAATTTAAAAATTAGTGGAGCAGTTTTTAGAAAAAGTTTTTTTTAAACCTTTTGGAAAAAATTCAAAAACACCAATTCATAGGTATAGCAAATTCATTATAAACATAATTTTTGAAAAAAATTTAATGAGCAGTTTTCAAAATATATTTTTTTAATTTTTTTTTCGGGGAGAGTACGATAACTTTGGCGCCAAGATATAATAACGGTTTTTGGTAGAGGGGCTTAATACAAGCATTTTTTACTATGGTAGGGGGGGTCTATCTCCCCTCGTTTAGGCGGGAGGTGCAATTTTATAAAAATTTACTTAAAATCTTTTAAAAAATATTAAAAAAGAACGGCAACACTTACAGTTATAAATTATACCTTTTTCAAAAGTCAGAACTCTACAATTTATAATTCATTTTAAATAAAGTTGGTTTAGTCAATAGTTTTTTAAATAATTGACTTCAAAGTCAAAATTTATGAAAAAAAAGTTACAAAAATCACTTTGAATATTATTTTTCTCATGATTATGGATATCGATAAAAAAATAATTGATGTAGTTAACTGCTCCAATTATTTTTTTATTAAACATAGAAAACTACTTCTTTTTATGTCTTCTAGTTTTTAAGATATGTAATTGAAAAATAGTAAAACTATACTTGTTCTTTAAACCCAAAAGATTCTTTAATTTTAAAGAAACTTTGCATATAATAAAATGTACACCCTCCCCAAAGCCTATAGTGAGCCCAAGCAGGGGGGTTGCAGGGGGCAGCATGCCCCCCTTAGGCATCTCACTGTTAAATTTCATATATACCTTTGTGATTTTATTACAGTTAATGCGGTTATTAAGTGTTTCTTTTTTCTATGTACATACGTTTATGTATATAATATCAATTATTTTTTTTAATCCAGATTCTTTAAATGCAAAAGAAACTTTACATGCACCCATCTGATACAAAATTATTTTTTTTTGTTTTTCAATTTTCTCAAAAACTAGAAAACATAGAAACGAATAGTTTTCAGTGTTTGATTAAAAAATAATTGGAACAGTTAACTACATCAATTACTTCTTTATTGGTATTTATAATCATGAGAAAAATAATACTCTAAAGTGATTTTTTTAACTTTTTTTTCATAAATTTTGAGTTTGAAGTCAATTATTTCAAAAACTATTGACTGAAACAACTTTACTTAAAATTTATTATAAATTGTAGAGTTCTGACTTTTTAAAAAAGTATAATTTATAACTGTAAGTGTTGCCGTTGTTTTTTTTTTCTAGATTTTAAGTAAATTTTATAAAACTACCCCTCTCGCCTAAACGAGGTGAGATAGACCCCCCCCCCTCCCATAGTAAAAAATGCTTGTATTAAGCCCCTCTACCAAAAACCGTTATTATATCTTGGCGCCAAAGTTATCGTACTCGTGCCTTTTTTTCTTAAAAATGCTTTTAAAAATACAAAAAAATATTAATTAAAAATGTTGTTACGCAGTATAAATTGGGCAACCTAAGGCTATATATGTGTGAAATTTCGAAAGAATCGGGTAAGCCATTTATGAGATAGTCGAAGGCAAAGAGAACGGTCCTATGGAAAGTACCGTTTTTAGATATTTAAAAAAAAATGTTCAACCATATGGTCGCTCGCATCTTTGTTGTTATCTCAAAACTTTTTTTTTTCGACGAATGCATAACTTGCCTTATAGTACCTATAATCGCAAGTACAAATCTACTTTTTTTTTTTAAAATCGATTTTAAAAAATCGTGTTAGCGAAATATAATTATTATTATTATTACTGAAAGGCAACAGGTTTCTATTTTATTGTAGGTACGAAGATTTCCGTGTTAAATTGAGTAAATTCGATACTACTTAAGCTTTAGTCAAACATTTTTCATAACCTTACTTTACGAGCTTGTTCTCAGTTTTATGTTCTTACCCGCGCTCTTTTAATATGAGCTGGGAATTTCAACAGGAAAAGTTGAACACAATTCTTATATATCTGTTCCTCCATTTTCTGTCTAATTTACTAACTATAAGATCCGCACTTACATCACATAATGCTTTAATCAAAACAAAATACGAGTAAAGTCTCTCGGCTTTAATTCATTTCAATTTTAAATCAAACTCACTTTTTAATTGGTATTGCGAACTTTGCTGTTTTTTTTTGTGTTTTCTAATAAAAAAAGAAAATAAAGTCGTGCATCTGCTGCAACGATTAACTAAACTTTTATTGCGCTCTAAATCTTGATTGCTCTCTGAAGTACCTAACGCAATATTTCAGCCAAAAAACTTTACAGCCGCCATCAAAAGAACTCCATGCCAACAATCATCTCATCCATTCATTCATCTATCCATCCAACTGCACTATAACATTGTAACAACGAAACTCTTAAGATTACACCAAAAATACCTTCGAGATTAATTAATTTATTGCCTACAATCTGTATGCTACTGAGAAGTGTATTGCCTTTAAAGTTTAATTAAAAAAAAAAAAGAAGATAAAAATGAAGCAATATCTCTTTCTCCGGTTTGTCGAGGAGCCACAAGAGAAGGGCAGTGATGGAGATGAGGAGTAATAAAAAATCTTTTTTTTATCTGATTTGCAAAACAAGAATATTTCAGCGAACCTGCAAACAAACCTATGGAAGGGCACCAACAACAACAACAACAACAAAAAGAACAACGTAGTGTATTTATATCTTTTTGAACTTCGGTAGGTATATTCTCCATCTCCATCTTTAAGCTGTCCCTTTGCATTGGCAGTGTAGTAGACTGTAGAGTTTAGATGTAGAGTAGAGTATACGTTTATAGGTACAGCCGAGCCGAAGTAATTTCCAATGACCATGACCCTTTTACGTTGAACGCTTGCAAACAATAAATCAGATTGACCATGGTCCTTGTTGTTGTAACTGATGCATCTTCTTTTAGTTCGAAATACGAATACGAATATACAAGCCAGAACAACTTAAGAAACTTAAAGGAATGTAAATAAAATATGATAAAAAAATTCAAGGAAAAAATATTTAAATATATACTCGAACTCGAATAGAAGGACAGATAAACGAAATGCAAAAATGAAAAAAAAAATACAATGCGTCATTGGAGTTCCTTTCCTTAATTGAAGAGGAGGATAATACTACACGAGCAAAAAGAGAAACCAATGATGAAACGAATAATCAAGTAATTCACGCGAGAAAAAATTATAAAAAAATAATGACGCACCCATTCAATGTTGACTTTAATAAATTTAATCGAAATAAATAATAATACCAAAATTAATGCAAAAAGAATCTTACAATGAAATTACGTTGCTTATCAACTACACGACACGACACGACACCGACCGACAAGAGAGGCGGAGACACAAAATGACACAGGAAAATTATGGCTGCTTGTGTCGTTCCACATCCGCACTCCCTTCTTTACAGAAAATTTTGCCTCATCCCTATCCCGAAGTGGTGCGGGACTGTCATGCTTTCTTTTCGTTTCGTATAATTTACATGGAAAATGAGATTTTCATTTCAAAGCCTGAAAATTGAAATTTTGATTAGATTTGCATCTACGAGTACGTATATCTATAGATAGTATTTTTTTGTTGTTGCTTGCTTAGGAAATGATGAAAGTTCGCATTTGTTGGGTGTTAAAAGGTTTTTTTTCCTTTTTTTGTTGTTGTTGTTATCTGCAACTTCAATCAGGCCTTAGTGAATGGAAGGAGGTTTTATTTTATATGAAAATTTGGTTATGAATGGCAAAAATTAGAGTAATGATATACAAAACAAAAAAAAAAGAAACTTTTTTAATGGACTTTTGAATTTGCATGAAGTTACTTATTTAAAAAAAAATATATTAATTTAACACTACCGATTCAAAAAAAAAATTTGATGAAACTTTAATTCTTCTGGGAAATAGAATACGAAAATTAGAAAAAAATAAGATATTCGTCCAGCTCTACGATTCTCATGGCCTTATTGTACCAGCTTTTATATTACACACCTTACACCTTTACAGTCGACTCCCTCTAAATCGAATTTTTACAGGATATCAACATTAATAATATTTTGAGGGATTTTTTTGAAAATTCGAGAAAGAGGGATTAATATTTAAAAAAAGGTTTAAAAGGTTATAAAAATTACTCAAAAAATTGGTAATTTTTGAATGAAAAATTACATAAGCCGGAGTAGCGCATCCTTTTAAAAAAAAAATATTCTATTTCAAAGTGATAGTGTTAGCCCTAATTCGTTCCATCTTCTGTAATTTCAATTTCAATTGCTGATGTATTTTCAATATTATTCTTTTCCGACATCTCTATGTTTGTTATTTCGGCTTCTCCTACATATTCAACGTATAACATTGTTTCTAATATTGATTCGCTATCACGTATACTTATTTTTCTTTGGATACGTCATCGACTGAAGTATAATCTTTCGAATACACGCCTTTTTCAATCTCATTGGTGCCTTCGTTTACACATTTCAATACATTTTACGGTGTTGTAATAGAGTATTTTTGTTTAGTTTGCTTTCCACAAAAGAGAAATTCGACTTAGAGGGAATTGACGGTAATTCCATTATTATTTGCGCTCTTTATTTTTTTTTTCATTGTATACTTCATTCTCGAACTTTTGCAGTGCATAAAGGACCTTTTCTCGTGCGATCTTATACATACGAAAATAAAATGCACGACTGGATCGCACGTACTTGCTCTTATGTTCGACCACATTGTATGCAAAAGATTTCTATTTAAAATCTAAATATATTTTTAAAGTAATTTTTTACTTTATTTTTTATACACAAAGTTTTTTTAATTTTTTTCTAAGAAAAAATTGGTATGACAATCTTAAATATTTAATAATATAAACTTAAAAACAAAGAATTAAATCGGATTAATCAAAGAAAAACTAATTCAAAATTCTGAAATAAATACCTAAACTAATTTGAGCTAAAAAAAAAGTACGCCATTTTATTTCTTGGATAAATTTGAATTTATGAGAAAAAAATTTTAAAAATCTGTGGAGCGGTTTTTGAGAAAAAAAGTTTAAGAAAATACATATAACTATAATTTTTGAAAAAAAAATTATTGAGCAGTTTTCAAAATATAAATTTAAACATTTTTTTTTTAATTCTTTTAAAAATACAAAAAATATTTATTAAAAATATTGGTACGCAGTATAAGTTGGGCAACCTAAACCTATATATGTACGTGTGAAATTTCGAATGAATCGGTCGAGCCGTTTATGAGATAGTCGAAATAAAAAAAAAACGGTCCTATGGAAAGTACCGTTTTTAGACTTTTTAAATTGTTTTTTTTTTCAATCATATGATCGGTCGTACCTAAAAGCTGCACTGATTTTTTTAAATCAAAATCGTTAGAGCCGTTTACCCGAGAAAAATAGGCTGTAACGCATTGGTTATATGGCAGGTACCGTTGTACAATACCTAAAAAACTCTATATACCAAGTTTGAAGCAATTCGGCCCACCCGTTTGGTGTATGTATATTTCGAAAACGACCTTAGCGATTTTTGTTAAACTTTGGCGTATTTTGTTTTTATTTTTATCATAAGTACCTATAAGTGTATTAAAAATCTCTTGAAAAAATATTTTTCGGGGTACTTAATTAAATGTAATAAATTGTAGTTCACATTTTGGTAGCAAACTTTTTACCAACTTAACCAATTTCGATCATATTATATGTATAAGTATGAACCTGTTAACATTTTCCAAATAATATTTTCGGATGCAAGTTTTTGTTTAACCTTTGCATTTGAGCTAATATAGCCGTGCTTATGGTCATTAAGAAATATTGCTTAGCCAATATTGAATTGTGTTCAATCGGTTTTGTGTTTTCCACTCAAATTTTATCACAAAACCAATTTGTTCTTCAAAACCGCATTTTATTAGTTTTGTTTGGTGCAAAAAACTATTTTATAACGTGTATAACTGCTTAAAGCGGCTGGCGTGGAATTCTAAAGTTAAATTTAAAAACTATTAATTTAAAAAAAAAAAAAACTTTTTCAAAAATAAGAGCCTTAGTATCATTATGATGCAGATGCAGACAAACCAGCAGATTGAAAAAAAAATCAAAAGCCATAATTCAATCGTCAAAGTTTTTAAGTACATATCCATTCTCGATGAATAAATACATTTATGGCGAAATAAAAAAATATTAAATTCCTTAATAGCCAACATTACAGCACTTTATTATTGAATAAACTTCACTCCATTCGCCATTATAAAGTTAAAAATCAAAAAAAAAACACCAACAAAAACAACGATGTTGAAAAAAAAAAAACAAAAATATCTCAACCAATATATGAAATGCATGAAAAACTCTTCAGTTTCTTGCAGATACAAAGCATAAATATACATTTTACCTATACTCTGCACACCCATACATGCATAGATATATAGTAGATTCTGTGTATATCCATCCATAAATAATGTTTTTATACCATGGCAAGCGTTATATTTACCACTGAAACGAGTCGAACTTTAATTGCATAATTATGAACAGTTTGCAATTTATCATTTTTGTTGTTATTTATGGGTTTGGTATCCGCCCTTATTCGTGAGTGCGCTCGTTGCATTTTCGCAAATTATATTCCCGAGACAGAAATTGAATTAAAAACAAAACAAAATAAAATTAAAAAACAAGCAACGACAAAATAAATTTAAAAAAATATGGAGAAAAAGACCAACCTACCTATGTGCCTTATATTAACAAACAAAGGAAGAAAATGCTTAAATGCGGACGGACAGAAAGCTGGAGCTTAAAAAAAATTAATATGTATAGATATTTATGTTAAACAAAAAAAAATTCTGCATAATAAAACACAAACAAAGAGCTACGTGAATAAATATATATATATATATATACAAATATAGGTATGTACATATTTACAAAAGGGGAACGTATTATTCAAGGGGAGGGAAGAAATAAAACATAAAATAATGAAATGGCGGATGAGATAAAAATAAATTAAATAAAAAAACTACACTATCGACATTTTACATTCTCGTGTTGCTAAATGCTCCGTTCCGAGGACGATACCTCAATGTTCGATAAACAATGGAATTTTCTTGAATTTTATTACAATTTTTTGTTTTTTTTTTTTTTAATATTTTGTAAAACTTTTTGTTGAGAAAACTTTAATTGCACTTCCATTAGTTTCTTAATCATAAATGATAATCATATGCATGTCCAATGGGAGGAATACGCTGGGGAGAAGGCGCGCGGACATTCAGCAGCAGGAAGAGAACTCAAAGTAGGGCCACGCAATATGCATCTGCATCTAGAAGCTAATTAAAAATAATTACATTCCCTTCTCATTATTTTGATTTCTTTTGATGCATCGCATTTGGTTCACACCCCCTCTCACCGCGCACCACAGTCCTCTTCAGACTGTTGAGTTTTTTTTTTCAAATTCCCGTGGTAGTAATAAGCTGCCTCTGCCTATAGGTTGCACGATAATGGTGGTTTATTGCACTAGAAAAAAAAAAACAACTACATTTTTAATAGTCTTGTTTTTAATAGCATTCTTTTAGAGTATTTAAATATGAAATAATTACAGCACATACAACTATGATTTTTGTTGTTTTTTTAACAAAATGTTGACTGAGATTTTATTTAAAATAATTTTGAAAAACTTTTTTTTTATTCATATCAGTTGATCATTAAAAAATCTATAAAGAGATCCAATTTTAAACATAAACACTTGAACATTTTGGGACGTAATACTTCCGCAATGTAGTAGGCGGTTATACATAGAATGTGATCCATTTTTGATTTAATTTCAATTGAGTTTGAGGAGGTTGTTTGACACCCACAAAAAAAAAAATATAGATTTTGTTGTGAGTCTATTATTGCCCTGTTAAGGATTCACTAGCCGATACTTGAATTTGGAGACAGTGAAATTTGCAACTTTTTTATTGCTCATGGTACTTCTTCACAAAAAATGCATATACCCAAAATTGTTATAAATAAATTTGAATATATAAAATCTGTTTATTAATTGTAAAAACTGGCACAATTTGAACATAAACCAAACTTTTCCCACCCGAGACCAGTAACGGTAAAAAACTTTTTAATTAACAATACAAAAAATATTTGCTTGAAATAAAGTACAGGGTATTTTTATGTGATTTCCCAGAAAATTATTCTGAATGTTAAATTTTGTTGCATTTTAGAATTTTACCGGAGATAGGCATTTGACGGGGACATATAATTCGCAATTTATAAGGAAGTAATTATTTTACAAAATTGTAAATTTTCTACATAAATCTAAAAAATTATAAATAAAAATTTGAAAAATATCTCGCTTGACCTGTGGTTCCTTGAGGATCCTTCCATCTTACTAATCATAGTTTGGACCGGAGAGCTCCGTAACTTGTGAGAACTTTCTTAGGAAAATAGTCATAGCAACTACGAGAGTCTGTCGTCTTCAAGTAGTAGTAGTAGTAGTAATATTGATTTTTATTCCATAATAAATTAATTTAAGCTAACATAAATTACAAAAATCAGTATAGCATGGCACTTGCTGTCTGCCAGATTGACAACTAAAATAAATTAAATTTACATATGTAATAAAACTTCCGATTAAAAATTATTTAAGTAGCAATATTTATAATTTAACAAAATTGAACTAAGCACACATTGACACATCAAAAATCTTCATTGATTATTCTATATGTATATTTCCTTGCTATTTTGCAAAATTCATATAATTTAGCGACATCCAACTCATTCAACATATTAATAACTTCTTCTTCTGTTAAAAATTCATTTCCAAAAATACTACTCCTAGTCTCTCTTAACGTTGGGCATCTACCGATAAAATGAATGATATTCTCTCTTTCTCGTAAGTTGCAGATACTACATTCAAGAGGTAAGTCACTCATATGTGGTATGAAATTCAGGCTTAATAATTCGCTTCGAAGCTTGACCATGGTAGCAATCACCTGAATACTATTTGAATCACAGAAGTAGTTTTTCTCTGCAAGATTGTGATTGAGTCGACTGTATGTTGTTCTAAATATTGAACCAGAAGCTTCAGCTATATATTCCGTTCTACAGTTCTCATCTACTGCTGATATCATTTCGTATAGCATAGCTTTACTGCTCGAGACATTATAAACATCTAAAACAAAGTTTAAGTTGCATGTTTCTGCAAGTCTAACCCACTCTCTGTACCAACTGTTCTGATCTTGAATGGCTTTAATGAAAACATTTCTGACCATTCGTGTATCAGGCATATTGAAGACGTTCAGACGTCTGTCGTCTTCATTTCTACCCATTTCCAACTAAAATCTTTCCATGTAAAATTGTACGCCACTGGGCCAACGATAACCCAAGGCAACCTCACAAGGGACCTCTTCACTTTCCATAAGTTACATTCAAACTTGTTATCAAAGGTACTTGTCTTAGAACGTTTTTTTTATTTTCAACTGATCAACAGCCTATTTCAATCAAAATGTTTTTAAATACTGTACTGTACGTTAAAATTTTCGAAAAAAATATTTTCGAAAATATGGTGGACAAATTTTTTTAAATTATGTTTGTAAATTTATGTTATTTAATACGTAAAATTGTTGTATCAAATTTTTTGGGAACTTTGCTAACAAGAAAATTTACCTCTTGGATCAAGTGGAACGACTTTAAAGTCGTCTTCTACTAAGAGTCTTGTTCTTACAATATGATCGAACATGAGAGGAAGTAACTGCGACCCAATCGGGAAACTTTTTCTTCCTGTTACTGCTTAATATTAGATACAGTAGATTTATTACGGCGATATGTAAACCATGGCCGATTATTGCGTATGATTACTCCGAGTGGTTCCTTGTTGTATAATCCCAATTGAAGATTTTAAACCGTTGGCTTTGAATCAGCTAGAGATTGTTTAAAATTCCAGAAGTACATAAAATGTTGTTTTAAAAGCTCTAGCTGGTGGTTCAAGTTAATTTTGAATTTTTGATTTTGCTTAATGGCTGGGGCTCCGAAACTCGAAAATCAAAATCCCGAAATGTGTTTCCCGAAAAATCTTAACTTAATAGCTAAACTTGTGAGATCCGATTGGTTCCTCTGAAAAGGCTCTAAAGATTTGGATTCATTTTTTAAAGTTTTGCTCCTATGAGCGAGAAAAAATATATATCGACCCACTGCCACGCCCACTATTTATTGTATGGTGTCTCGGAAATTGCTCTATTTCTTGGAGATTACTCAAGTGATTTCGATGAAATTTTCAGAGTTTGTATCAATGGCCAAGAAAAAAATTCAAAAAATATTTTAAGTGAGATCAGCCCACTGCCACGCTCATATCTCTTATTGCTTAGTTTTTCGAATACGATTTTTAAGGGTTTTAATGAAGTTTTCATAGTTTATGAACGACAAAAATAAAGAATTTGTTTTTATTAAAGTACGCTTACTGCAACAAAGACGTTTATCATTTCTTGATTTCTTCGACACGGCTTTAAAGACTTCATCTAAGAATTCGTTTTTATGAGCAAGAGCAAAATTTCAAAAATTTCCCTCAGAAACTACCCTAACGATTTTAAAGAATTTTTCAGAGCTTAAAATTAATAACATTAATTTAGTAGAATACGCCCACTTTTCTATGATTTCTTGTTTTTTTAAAACTTTTTTGCAACTTTTATGCTACATACATTGAAAATAAACACCTATACGAACATGTTAAATGTGCGGCCCTATTCTCAACGTAAAGGATTTAAGGGAAAACACTTCAATTTTGAATTGGCCTATGCCTACTTAACACCCACTTCTGAATAATATTCTTTTTTTTTCAAAAATCAATTATTAAAATAAGGAGCATGTTATTAACGCTTTGCCTTTGTTTTTGTTTGGGGCCATTTCCAAAAGTTTCCTGCCCAGAATCCCCGATCACTGCCAGTACCTACCCAGTAAAAGAGAACAATACGTAAGTATACTTGAACCATTCGTGGTCTAAACAAAAACATTAAGCTAACAAAAATAAACAAGCCAGAGCACGTACCTATACTAATTAATAGCATTCACACTATCAAAATGCTCCATTGTATTCATCCTGCATCCGTCGGTCGGTCGGTCGCTCGGTTAAAATACCAACAAAACTCTGTTTCGCCAATTCCTCTGGGGCCGACATTCGCACTTTACGTTTGCTGATACCATAACATTTTTTGCATTGTTTAACCTTTTTTTTTGTGTATAGTGTATACCTATTGCCTTTTTTATATCGTGTGTATTTTATTTTGTATCTTTTTTTTGTGTTGTTGTTTTGTTTTGTAAAATACACAAAAATGTACCTAAACATGTCCTGGACATACGTGTGCACCCTCATACATCTCATTGGGAGTAGTACCATTACCAGTACCAGTCTACGGCGGCGGATAAAAATTTTGAGTGGAAATGTCTGCTCTTGTGCCGACTGAATGGGACATCAGATATGCAACACTGAAGCAGTTATACGTATCGAGGTGTAGATATGTATATGTATGCCCCAAAACATTCGTCGACGATAAAAAGGATGATGATGGTATTTTTATGTATTATGCATGAAAGCGAAAGGATACACCAGTCGCTCTCTTAGTAGGTATGTTATTTTTTTCTGCTTAAAAAAAGCTTAAAAAATTACAAAACCAAAAAAAATAACTCACATCATTGCAAAACAGGTTATACGCTATTTTTTGTGCGCTCAAAATCGCGTTTTGTTTTGTATGTTTGGCTTGTTTTTTTTTTCTGTTTGTTTGGTTGCCGAGAAGGACGTGTTGGCGGCCATTGACCATTTTTTAATTAAAATGGAAAATAATCAATTCGTCTCGCAGAGGGATTTATACCCCTATGCATGCATGTGTGAGTGTATGTATTTCCGCGTGTGCATATATTTTCTAGAAATTTTGTTTTATTTTTATTAGCTGGGCGCGAAAAAGTGAAATATACAAAAATTGAGCATGAAAGTGAATTTACATTTTTTTTAGACGGAAGAATTATTTTTTTTTAGTTAAATTTGTTTGCTTTTATTTTTATAGGCGGCAGGATGTAGTGGTAGATAGGTATTTGACAAATGAAATGAAAATGATTTGCTTTCATTATTTTTTTTCCTGGTTGTCAGAATAAAGCTATATGTGTACGAGTATATGAATCTATATTTGTATTGACCAATAAAAAATTTCACTGGCAGAAGGAATGACTTTTTTTAACACTACATTAAACATTTAATCTGCAGTAAAATAAAGTATCCATTTGGTTCATAAAAATGTTTTGACATTTAACCACACTATTTTTGTGGGTATATGTATTTTCTTGTGTGGTGTGATTAAAATACACATATTCATAGACAAAATCGATATAAGATATTATTAAAAAAAAAAAAAAATAATAATAATATTAAAAGTAAAAATAAACAACGCCTAATCTATTGTTGCTAAAAGGATTCACGAGATTAAGCTTCATTGTTCACTCTCATAAAAGTAAATTGCGTTGTTTGTGTTGTTGCTTAGGATAATGTTAAAGGAAATGGCAATGGTGTGTGGGTGGGTAAGTATTTCTATACAATACCTCTACACCCTACGCGTATTGTTGTTGGGTGTTGTTTATTGATTTTTAATAAATTTTCTTGCTTCATTTAGTTTTGGTTTATACAAATTTTGTTTATTTAGAGGGACAAAAATAAGGCAATGGAAAATATGTGGGAAATGGTATTCACACTTTCGTTTGAATGGAAAATGTTGTTTTTGTCTGCTAAAGAAAAAAAGAAAAACATTTTATTCTAATGATTTTGTTCGCCATTATTTAAGATTTGTTTCTTTAATTTAATTGTAGTCTGTTCTTACTTTATTTTGTTGGTGCTTTTCTTTGTTTGTTTTTATTTGGACATTGCTTTCTAAATAAATCGTATCTGGCCAACAAATGAAGACAGTTTTGCCGGAGAAACTTATACATACTAGTGAAGAAGAAATTTTAGAAAAAAATAACCCAAAATGTGCATGTTCAATAATTTGCTGGCTTAGCTCTATTTTTCGGTATGAACTGCTAAGGAGATTAAGAGCAGCAACTTTTCTAAAAATTACTGAGGTCAAAACATAAAGAAGAAATTGATGTATATAAACATTTTGCCATTAAAAATTTCAATGTGAATATTTGCCTACACACTTTTATTCTCGGACCAATAATAATAATTGAAATAATTCAATTTAAAAACTAGGAAGGGCATGGGTCTATTCGAGGAACTACAACAATTTGTTAGTGTAACTTAATACTTGGAAAAACAATAAAGAGAAATGTCCATCCTGTTACCTATGATTATGACGTCGAAACCAAGTATAACTTTTTTTTAGAAAAAAAAGTAAGTATACGCCTTGGATTTTCATTAAATTGCTTTAATTAAAATCGACTTCGATATATATTGGCTATGGTAAATTTTACATTCGCCATTGCATAAAATAGTAAATTGCGTACATTTTTCAGCAGTATTTCCGAGGAATTGACAATTTTTTTATAGGAGTATATTTTGCAATGAAATATAACCTCATCGGATTCTGAAAAATAGTTTCAGGTGTGTTTTTCTCAAGAATTTCTTATTGTATCTACAGCAGCACTGGATACAAGAACTCTGAAATCACAAGTAGTAAAGATCAGGGTTTGCAAAATGTGACCAAATAACTGGACCAGGATAACTGTGACGAATATACATGAAATATACATATCCATAGCGCTTAAGCCTTTGTATTATTTTGTATGGGATTTTATTAAAAGTCGTATATTTAACAACAGCATAGCTATAATGGATTATAATTCCAGAACTTATTTCGAACATTTTAAACATAATTTATAAATTTACTTAGCATTTTTGCAGCGATCTTGAGCGAAATTATATTAAAGTAAAATGCACGTCTGGAGCCTACGAACAAATAAAACGATTGAATCGTTTTCGAAATATATATGTATTGAGTTTTAAATTTTTTTATTTCAAAATAATTTTTTTTGAAAAAAAATTGCTATACAATAATGTTTAAACTTTTTATGAGCCTTTGCTTAAAAAAATTCAAAGAAATCAAATGAACCGTTTTCCAGAAAATCGAAAACCAAAAAATGGTTCTACTTGAGTTGTCAGGTACCTATATAACATTTAAAAAAAAAAATACCAAAAGTACAATTTCCTTTAATTAATGAACTGATCTTTTTTATAAAATCGTTTGCTAAACAAAATGTATGGCAGGTACCGTTATTGTTGGTCTTAAAAAAAGCGTGTGGGTATATTCCACAAACAACAATATGAACCAAGTTTGAAGAAAATCCATCCAACCGTTTAAGCTATAGACTTGCGGACAGACAGAATTAAAATTGTGAAGCACACTTTTTTCGTCTTCCTTATCAACGTAATGTAAAGTTTGATCAAAATCTCGAGTTAGACTATTTTAAAAATCCAAAACTTGCCAATTTGGACCTATGTATGTATATATCGCAAGTAAAAAAACATACTTGCGAAATAAAAACAATCACGATCTCCTTTTATCTTATTAATTAAAAGTTGTGTGCAAGAGCTTACACAATTGATGCTTATTTTGCGAATTTGAAGTTCAAAACTCTCATTTCCGGTTTTCAATAAAAAAAAAAATAAATTTTAAAAGAAGTTAAAAATACAGCTGAATTTTTGTAGTACACTTTTTTTGAAAATTAAAAAAAAGTCGAGTATACGTCACAGTGACCAGAAATATAAAAATGATTTTCAGAGATTTATATTTTATGAAATGTTATTTTCAGTTAAAAAATAGAGAATGGCTCTACTATAAGAGTTTTGTATACATTTATGCGTCCCTGCACTCAAAGTCAGAAGGGCAGTACATATAGTTATTTGTGTTATATTTTGAATTGGTCAAGTATTTGTCAGTGGTAGTTTTAGTGAATCTCATTATATTAATCAATTTTATAATTCGTTATTAAATTTTAGTATTTCATAGATTAATTGAAGGGGTTTTCGTTAATGACAAGTATTTTTTTTTCTTATATTAAAACAAAAGACCAACATTGCAATTATTAACAAAAATAAAATGCCTCTTATTCATAGACATGTGAAATCACTAAACTATAGACTAAGCCACGAAACGAAAAACATAAAGCTTTTACAGTGCTTTTTTTTTCCTTTGTCCTTGCCAACAAAATACTTCACGATTAATTGCACTAGCAGAACAGCTTGAATCGATAGTAAAATTGAAAAAAAAAACATGGTTTTTTTTTATCGAATGGCTAAAATACGCGAAAAAAAATATTGAAGGAAATTATTCAACGCCCATGCATGTATTTTTATATGGATTTCTTGCTGTTCATCTTTTGAACAGTAAGAGGATATCCCTTTTTTTAACATGAAAAAAATAAATACGAACAGGTAGAATTAGAGAGCTCAAGTGTACGTAAGTATCTATAGACACTTTTTTTTGCAATGAAATCGGAGATAAAGACCCTGAAATGCGCATTCATCTTTTGTTTGTTGTTTAGGATGTTGCACAGGTATATATATACATACATAAATAATCATATTATATGTATCATATACATACATATAAGCTTGTACACTAGTTCATCGTTGCAATATCGTGGGGCTAAAGCAGACTTATTTGTGCTTACCATACAAACACAAGTTAAATTGGGAGAACAACAATATTTATGAGCTTTTTGTTGTTTAAATGTAATTTTTCAAATGAAACTCAAGGAGAAACTACTATTAAGTTTTTTTTTATTTGTACATAATATGGTCAAAGTATCTACATATATGTATATATGTAGTGCAAAACAATAAATTTGAATAAGAATTTAGAATAGATTTTTTCAGACTTATAAAGTCAATTTATTCAACCATAAGAATTAGTTTTTTTATGAAATAGTCTTGTAAGAAAAATTATTTGGGTGTTTGTTTTGGAAAAAAATGTAATGCCGGTTAAATATAAAGGGCTATCCATTTTGCGATTTCAAAAGTATAGGACTGGAATTCGACATCTGTCAAACTAAGTTGTTAAACCAATTTTTTTTTCAGTTGAAAGTCTGACATTTACGAAAATGGATCGCACAACGCATAAAAATTGTTAAAACCTACTACAAAAATGGTGATTCTGCCACAGCCACATATCGTGCTTTAAGAGGAGATTATGGTTTACATAATCGTCCAACTACGCAAGCAATTGGCAAAATTGTGAAGAACTTTTTAAGAAACTGGATTCGTTACAGATATTGTAAGGCATGTGCATCATCGTTTCGCTCGTACCACTGAAAATATCGCTGCTGTAAGTGAAAGTGTTGCCGAAGACCCGAATGTGTCGATTCCTCGTCGTTCTCAGGAATTAGGACTGTCTTACGGCACATTATGGCGTATTTTGCATTTGGATCTACACCTACATCCATAGAAAGTCCAGCTCACATAACAACTGAAGCCAGCTGACCATTCACAACGTCTTAGATACGTCGAATGGGTGTTTGAACAGCAGGTGGTGGACGGCGATTTTTTGAACAAAATTTTCTTCAGTGACGAAGCACATTTCTCACTCGGTGGGTCTGAGAATCCGAAAGTAATTGAATAGTCGCCATTACATCCACAAAAAGTCACTGTTTGGGGCGCTCTTTGGTCCGGAGGTGTTATTTTACCTTACTTCTTCGAAAAAGACGATTGAACGACTGTCACCGTAAATTCGGAACCTTATGGTCATATGATAACCGATTTTTTTTTTGCTTGCTATTGAAGAATACGACTTGGAGAATATGTGGTTTCGACAAGAAGGAGCCACATGCCACAAAACTCGAGCGAATATGGTTTTTTCCTGGCTGCGTAATTTCTCGTCGGGGCGATATCAACTGGCCACCAAGATCATGTGATTTGACACCGCTGGACTTTTTTTTTGTGGGGCTACGCAAAAGACCTTGTTTATGCAGATAAGCTTTTAACTCTTGAGCACTTGAAAACCAACATTTGTCAAGTTATTGCTGAGATACCGCCCAATATGCGTCAAAAAGTAATTGAAAATTACCTCAAAAGAATCGATGCTTGCAACAATTCGCGTGGAGGTCATTTAAATGATGTAGTGTTTCACACATAATATCAACGTTCAAACTTTATAATAAAAAAGAAATATGAAAAAAAAACATTTTATATGTGTTTTATTTACGTTTACTTTTGAAACCGCAAAATGGATAATCCATTATAATGGACAACAAAATTAACAATTGAGAAATATTCCTAAAAAGAAGATGCAAAGGAATTCAGAATTTACCACACTATTTTTATTCGTTCGTAGAAATCGTTACTTAAAAGTCAACTACCCAGTTTTATGGAAGAGGAAATAAAAAGGGAGAACGGAAAACAAAACGACCGATACTAATTTCTAAGAGATAATATTATTTGTCAAACAAAATAAGCCCAAATTTTATGAAAAAGCCTACTTCTTGAAAAACCTGATTGAAAAAAAAATATTTCTACTTTGCTTTCGTTGCCGTTTGCTTCGATGGAAATGCCACTCCAGTATTATGCGTCAACATTAGAAAACCATATTTTTTTATTCATGGGTACTAGTGTCTGGTATAAGTAATATAACGTATCATAAACCCTAAGATTTTCGCTTCAGAATTGATCTAGAAAAACATATTCAGTTTGCTTTTTGCCATTTGAAATTACAAAGCTTCATTTCAAAATTGGTTTTGAGCCTTCCAAATCGAGAAATCGTTAACAACTGGTATTAGTTTTCCGCTAAAGAAACTGAATCTTAAAATATTTCATATTTCTCATAAATTGAATAGAAATATTCGGTACCAACTTTATGCTGTATCTTTTTACTATCAGATGGACTTCCAGGTCAAATAGTCCCTAAAAATTTACACAAATGGTGTCTTCGCCTTAAATTCATCATTTTTTTCTTGTTTTATCAAGAATCATCTTTCTAAAGAACGCGACCAAATTACAGACAGATCTGTCAAATAGTTTTGTTGTGGCAGCCATTCTGTTTTCGACATCCTTAAAATAGGAAAAAGTGAACTTCGACTGCTTATTATAAACTATTTTTTGTGAGAAAAATATCATGCAAGGAAAAAAAACAAAAGCTTGACAAATATTATCAGGATTCTTTACTATCGATTAGAACCATTCTGCACTCATTTTCGGTACGTTTTCGTTCAAACGGAAGTAACGCCAAACGTTCTGTTCACCCAATTTACGTCCACTAAACCAGAAATGTTCGAAAAAATCCATAATGGACGATCGACGAGTGATTGCATTCGTTTGACATTTTCAAAGATGCGTGCTTGGCGATGTTCCAAAAAAAAAATTGACTGAGTTTTTCCGCCGTTTCGTAACCGTCGATGAGACTTAGATTCATTACAACACACCGAAAACCAAGGAAAGGTCAAAACATGGTGAATCATGACCATGGTCATGGCGACAATACAGTGTTATTTACATCGATTACCTTGAAAAGGGTAAAATGATTACAGGCTCATATTACGCAGAGCTGCTGGATGGATTCCAAACCGCATTTGGCGAAGCAAATAATTCTTTTTCACCAGGACAATGCACCGCGGCGCACAAGTCTACAGTCTTATTGGCACAATTGCATAAGTAAGGCTACGAACTCCTTCCTCATCCAGAATATTCTCCAGACTTAGCCCCCCGCGACAATAATTGGTTTCCAAACATGAAGAAATGTCTCGGTTAGATAAGAGATTTTGGTCGAATGAAGAGTTTATCGCTGAAATAAACGCTAGAGCGTTTGAAATAGTATTATTTGGAGGGCATCAAGAAATCTGAGATGCGTTAGATGAAGTGTATCGATTTAAAAAGAGGTTGAAAAATAAAATGTTCCTTATTTGATTTTTCAGGGACACTTGACCCACCCTTTAACTTATTTGTACTGAGTACCCGTCTTTTTTACAATGGCTAGGCATATTATAATTCTGACGGACGATTTCATAACTTTTGAACTTTATGACTATCATTTATTTTATCATACAATTTGCAAAAGTTTGATTTCTTTCAGAAACTCTGGCTGTAATGTCATATTTTCTATCACATATGAAAACTTACGTCATGTTTGTGTGTTATTATTTTGTGAGTGGTATCGGTAGGAGTTTGGGAAATGTAAGAATCTTATTCACTTGGCTTTCAAAAATTTATTGTCGCAGCAACAAATTTAGATAACTTGCTTTTACTCCAAAATCGGTTACTGTCAACCATTTGTATAGAACCGAGTTACGAAATGAGTCCGCTAATCATTTTTTTAAGTTTTTATGAGGGATCTCAATGTATATCTAATGTTCCATTGTATGTCAGCTGAATGATAAGGAAGATTGTTCTTTCGAATTCTATATTTGATATTAAATTTAATGAAAAGTCAGAATATGAGTTCATAATTACAGAACAGTATACGCTCATAATTAAAGGTAGGTACGTGCTTAAATAAAATAATTCCCCTGCAATGTTGCTATACTGTTTCAAATTCAACAATTCAAATAACTACACTGTAGGAGTACCTATAATTCCGTCTGCATATGAACATTTCATTGTTTCAAAAAGGGATCCTAGACATTATATAGGTAGATATGTTTGTTTTTCAGAGACAAGTTAAATTAAAACAGAAAAACTACCCATCATCAACAGTTCACTGTCCATAGATTTAAAAACAATGAAAAGAACCAGAAACAAAGTTAAATGAAATATATATACATATATTCAAAAAAAGATTAAAAACATACAACAACAAAACAAAAAAATCAACAAGACAAACAAAAAACAAAACAATCGTCGTTTGTCTGACATTGAAAAATGGCTGGTCACGTTTTATTGTGGTGTAAAAGGAATCGCGCGGAGTAGGGTGTGTGTGCAGCATAGTAAACTTTATGCTTTTAGCCCTCATATACGCTCTCAACAAAAACATACCTATGCGAGATCCTGCATAGCATTTTTGTTTATTTTATTTCTTTTCCAATCCTTTTTTTTGTATCTCCTTTTCCATTACCACACCACTGCCAACTGCCACATCACCATCATCATGCTTTTTGTTGCTATGCATCACAATGTTTTAAATTTTTGTTATCTGCCATCCTTTTTTTGTTTTTTGCTTTTGGTTAACGATTCTGTTTAATGTGTCTCCAGGCTCCATAATATTATAACAACGCGACTGCTATGAGGACGCAGGACATGGGACGGTCGATATGGTTCATATTTACATTTTTTTTTTTTTTTTTTTTTTTTTTTTTTTCAAAAAAAACCTTTATTCAAGGTAATTGTATAAACATCAACCACAAGACGTCAGATAGCGAGAGTGAATGGTGGTACGAAGCCATCATCATTATTTTCATCGTGATTAATGGCAATTAATAATTTTCCCTTTTTTAACATTCTTTTATAGGTATCTCTGTTTATCAGGATGATTCTAGAATACAGATATGCTGGTCAAAATTTCAGGTGTAATGATTGTATGTGTATAGGTATGTTAAAACGTAGGAGAAAAATCCTCGTTGGAAAACAGGGTATGATGAATCCTTAAATGGTTGTTAAAAAAAATTTATGAAAATTCTAAAATTTTGTTAGACATTTGCCATAATCAATTTTGAAACATATTTAATTGCAAAAATTGAAAGCGATTTATTTATTTTTATTTGCATATCTACTTGCACTTTAAGACACAATATCTAATAAACTAATAAAATTGTACAATTGTTCGTCACAAATTTCAAATTTAACTATAGATTTTTAGGTATCTATGTACTATGGCCTTTTGATCTTAATTTGGCTAAATCTTAAGTACCATCATTTATTTTTGAAAAGCACAACTTTTACTTCACGATAGGTCGCTGGGTATTTGCAGTAGCTTAGTTGTTCGTTTACACGACATTATGCATGTTTTTTGCAGCCTTAATTTTTTCTTCTTATGACCAAGCGGCATGCTGAAACGAAACCTTATTCATTTAAAAATAAAGAGGCACAGGTATTCATAAAGTGGACAAAGGGAATAATCGAATGTAATGGATAAGCAATTATTGTTGCTTTTATTTTAAAGGGTTCTAAGGCGCCGCCAGACAGTGGTGCGCTGTATAGAAGAGATCGGAAAAATCTATAAAAAAAAAAACTGAGACACTTAAATGATTTAATGAAATGTTTAGGTATTTTTAATGAAAACGTTCATTTTTGCCCAACTGCCACGCCCACTATAACAAATAAAATGTACGTATGGCTCGCGAGTACTTGCACTTATGTTCGCTCACATCGAAAGCACAACACAAGCTAAATATATTTTTAAAATTGTTTGTTACTTATTTTTTATATACCAAATGTCTTTAAATATTTTTTAAACAAAATTTGGTATTTTTATTTGAAGTATTTAATATATTTAATTTAAAAACATGATGTGAAAAAAATCGTCAACAAAATATTGAATTTTGCATAAGAAAAAATGTTTTTTTGTTTTTCAAAAATACAAAAAATTATTTTTCGAAAAATTTGGTAATCAGTATTATATTTCGAATTCGAAGGACCTACTGTATAAAATTTTGATTGAAATACCCCTAGCCGTTTATGAGAAAGTCGAAAATTAAAAAAAAAAAATATTTTATATGGCAGGTATCGTTAATAACAAAATATGATACAAAAACTTTTGTCAAAATATAGACTAGGTACCGAAAGTAGTTCACACACTTTTCTTATCAAATTCTTTAGAGCCGTTTTCGAGATAATTAAGATGGTAAAATAAATTGTATGGCAAGTACCATTATTTTTGGGGCTAAAATCAATTTGATACAGACAGCCAGACAGAATTGTAAGACAAACATCTTTCGTGTTCACTATCATCGAAATGTCAAGTTTAATTAAAAACACGAGTTAAATTTTTTTTCAAGTGCAAAAGGGCAACTAAAATATGTACATAATGTACATATATCGCAAGGATAAATATAATTTAGTCATGAATAATGTACATAAGGCAAAAATATTGGTTTACACATTTTTTTTTTAATTATTAAATTAATTTGTTGTATTTTATTTTGTTGCCTGATTAAAAAAAATGCGTGGGAAAGAATTTAATTGTAATAGATTATGATATTATATATATTAGTTGAATTTGTTATTTATAAGTAAGAAATTTCAACACGTGTAGGGTGCGTAGGGTTACCAACTCAAAATTTTGAATGGCCTGAAAGAAAGCAGAAAGAAAATTTATTTAGAGAAAAGCCTAACAAAAAAGTACAAAACATATGAACATCCGGTTTTTTGTTTTTTAATAAAAATGTATAAGAGCATTGAATTTGAAATTAAAACAACAGTACTAAGGTATGAAATTGTATTTAAAAATTTTACAATTTAAAGTTTGAAAATAATTTTTTCAAAAAATGTTGAATAAAATAAATTTACTTAAAAATAAAATAAATAATAAAACCTTTAGCATGGCATTGTAGTTTTTAATGATTGTTTGTGCTGATTTAAATGATTTTTTTTTTATTAGAAAATTGCCTTGCCTGATAAAACGAGGCAATTGAACTAATTAATTAATATTTTGTTCATTATAATTTTGTATTACAGTACATATATATTTTTTTTTACTTAATCTTCATTAAGAAATATTTGCCCTAGCAGGATAAAATCAGCAAATGGCCAGATGATTGTTAACAAAATTAAATATGCTCACAGAACTATATGCACTGCATGGAAAGAACATGATTGCCTTCTATAAAATGGCGGCTCCTCTTTACTTTTTGTTCCTATATCTAAGTAATATAAAGAATTTTGGGATAAAATCATATTTTGCACAACTCTCTGTCTCTTTCTAAAGAAGTGAAAACTAAAAAAGAAAATGGAATACATTTACCGTGATTTGTTTGTCTTTATAATTTAAACTCATTCAGGAAAATTTTAAAAATGTTTTTCGTTTACCGATTGTACATAATTAAATTGATTATTCCATAAAAAAGCATGAAAAATCACGATGTCTGACAAAAGCCTGAATGATGAAATCCTCACGGATGATAAGCCCACTCGTAAATCAACGTTGATTTGTAAGATATAACACAGGAAGTATTTAGGAATAGAATAGGGATAGAAGGTTTAATGTATCATAATTTGAACAGCGGTTGAGTCAGTTGTTCATGGTTGGACCACTATAAATCAACATAAATCTGTGGCTTAAAATTTTGGGCTAACTGCTTTTAGAATTTAAAATAAAACGTTGCGTCTGAATACAGAATGAAAAAATTAACGAAAAAAAGCCATCCCATTAGATTTAGGTACTTATACCCACAGGATCTAAATTTAAAAATAGCAGCCACCAACACAGTCCTTTTTAATTTTAATATTCTTACCTATGTAAGTCTTACTTACCCCCATATAATATTTTCATACTGTAGACTAAAATTAAAATTACCAACTATGTAGGTATGGTACCTACATAAAAAAGAATGGTACACAGGTATCTTTTTTCATGAAAGAGTAATTATCTTATGTGCTCCGCAGTATTTACTATTTTTAATGAAAAGTCATCAGAAAGTAATTATAGAATATAAATAACAGACTTATACACGAACACACAAAATGCAAATAAATAATTAAAATAAAAAAATAAAGAAAATTAAAGCAAATTAATGAAATATAAACAAAAGATATACATACATATATATAACCACATGTATATACATATGTATATGTATTTCCATATAAAACAAATATCCGCACCCGAGAACATCAGCTAGCAAAAGGATATAATAATTCGTCCAAAGGACAATTAAGCAAAGAGAATGAAATTCACTCACCAATACATTCATATAGTGAGGACAAAAACACAACCATGTCTGGAGCGTTTTATCGATTTTTTGGGGTAGAACGTATAACTGTGCGCGCTATAGGAATGCATATGGATGATGATGATGATGATGAATAATGCTGCACACAAAACGTTGCAGTAGCAACAACGTTCAAAATTTTTGGTTGGCTGGGCTTATGCTGCCGTTGCACAGATAATACCACTACCACTTTAGGAAAGCTATAGAAGCTACTCTATCCCCTTTTTGGATATCAGCTAGACTTGCCTGGTTTATAGCTTTCATCATTCTCTTCTTCTCTCAGTGGAAATGGTCGATTTCAGAGCTCTGTCTACATCATTGTGATCATCATCGAGCGGGGGGAGCCCGCGCCTATTCTCCTAGGCAATAGCATTCATGAAGGCTTTGCTCCTCTCGTTGATGATGATGCGCTGCGTTGGATTTTTGCGAATAATTTTTCGTGTTGTATAGGTTCCTACTATTAAAAAAAAAATAGAAGAAATGTCGGCGATTTTAATTTTCAACCTCATGCTCCTATGTTTTGTTGATATTCAATCCAGACTCCATTGATGGCACTACTAATACCACTACCTACTAGAAATAGGTGGGTATATGTCCAGCGGCGTGACTAGTTGGCTGCAAACACGAAAATTGGAAGGTTAAAAAAAATTGGTAACCTTCACGTCTATTTTAGTTGACCTCGATTTTAGTGTGAATCAGAATCTGCCCCCAACCCGCCGTCCATCACAAGTACATAGCCAAGTACAAAAAAACTTTATTTTTCGTATTCAATAATAAAATGGTTCATTCATCAGAAAAATAGTAAAAAAAAAACAGTGGGTTTTTTTGGTCCCGAAATTAAGGGTCTGAGTTTTTTGTTCTTGCTTTGTATTTTGCCAGAGAGGGTGCCACGCACGGTAGTATATTGTTAGAACAGTTTCCTGCTGCGCTGGTGACTGGCTGGGTTCTGAAAAAAAAGTGGGCTGACTGGAAAAATTCATTCATACTTTTCAAGTTCATGTCGAGTAGTATGTAGGTAGGTAGCTAGTAGGATTGCTTCTGTGTTCGTCGTAGATGTCGTTATCGTTGTCGTCCTCGTCGCAGAGTCATTTTCGCCCCACCACATAAGTGAATAACATTTGGGGCGGTTTTGTTCCAAGTATATTTTTTTGTTGTCCCCAAAGGACAGAACAAATGTAGGTAGTAAGGTAGGTAGGTATGTAAGTAGATATGTCTGTAGAAAGAGAACCAACAAAACCGAAGTCAATCCCAAAAGTGCGGTGTCTGATGGTTTGTTCAACTCGACATATAGTAGGTATAGGTATGTAGATCCAGCTAGGATTTTGTGATTTCACACGCTAACGCCACCCAGGAGCAGCAGCCATACGGCAATAGTTCTCAGGCAAAAGCGAGTCCTCTGTCATTTGGCTTGGCTTTAGTGGGTTTCTCTATAAGAAAATGACCTCCGGCTACCGTACTCTGTGATGACGATCGGCCGACGACGGGTGGCGGCGCCGGCGACGCGACGTTTACAAGTGGCAGTAGACTATAACAATTCTATACTCTGTTACACATGAAGGAGGAAACAAATTGAAAAGAATGTAAAAAGCACGTGGTGTCTGTCCAGGTTTTTTTTTTGTTTTTGTTTTGTTTTTATTTTGGAATGTAAAAGGTTGCCGTAAGCATTACACACACGTCACAATAAGGTATCTATTTGAATTTGCATAAGAGAGAGACTTGAAAAAAAAACAAGAGGTGTTTGTTAGTTTGTCTCTAGCGGATGCCTAACTACCGGTCTCGGTTTATTTTTAATTCCGATTTGGATGTCATGTTGATAATAAAATGGATTACTATAAATGTGTCTAGTAGCTGACATTACGCTCCGCCGGTCGGTAAAAAGATAGCTAAGTTATAACCTACATATGCAAAAAATATATTTATTTATTTATGGGTACTTACCTAGCAAACGCATGATGCTTTTGCTTTCATCTTTAAGTAGGTATTTCTCAATAGCACACCTATAGAGAAGATAAATGTAACCCCGTTGCTTGATATTGCGTCTTAGAGGTAGGTACGACATCTTTTAACTGAAAAACCCACATAGAGGGTCTATGGAAAATGTATTTGTACTAAAGGTCGCAAAAAAATTACAATTTAGATCTTTTACAGTCGGAGAGGGATATAAGAAAATCACTAATAAGAAAAAATCGCTAATAAGACATACCTATTCTATTGCACCAAGCACACACCAATATAGATACCGTCTTAAATATAACTCATAAGCAAAACACTCATACATATAAAATATCTCAGTACACAATAAACGGATACCAGAAAATACCACGTGTGAACATGTTTTTTGAGCTCCTAACTTCCTTTGTGATATTGAGCTCCAATTACTCTGTTTACAAGAGGAATTGAATCCGCACTGATCAGGACTCGATTCCGTGTAAATCTCTGGATCGGTTCTAAGTAGAATTACCTACTAAATTCGATTCAACTTTTCCAAATGAATCGAATCAAAACTTTATGTCTGCAGACCCGGATTCAGCTATTGAATACTCGAGTTTTTTAAGCATGTCTTTTATTTAATTTTGTTTGTTGCAATGGCTCGACGAATTGCTTGGAAACATGAATATATGTACCACGACCACGGTTACGCCATAGACATTATTCTGCTGTCAACAAAAGATCTTTGTTTCTGTATTAGCTCAAACACCTCAGGGCTATCTGGTTTTGTTTCTTTTTCTTTTTAATCGGAGCTCGTTGGGATCGCGCTCTATGAGTTCATAATAAAATGACCGAGCAGAAGGTTGCTCCTTGTTGGGAATTCTAGGTAGTCGTCTGAGAGTTCAGTGCTGAATTGTATTTTAATCTTTAAATCAGAACTCTGATCATAACCTGCTCAGACCTTACTCTGTTCGCTCAGGCTCTGCTGGCGGGCTAAAAAAGTAAAACGTCTTATGACGACACTTCGATTTCCTTTAAAACCGATATCTCGATCTGGTGCCGTGTGGTGGTTAGAAATCTTAATCCTATTCGATCTCTTAGTTCCCAATCCACTCATGAGAGCGAGGTAAATGAGCTAAGTGAGTTAATAAGTCCTTGAAAATGAACACAAATTGTGTCGTCACAATTAAGACAGATCTGTCAAAACAGTTTTGCTGTGGCAGCCATTTTATATAGACGCCTATACGAGCATTATCGCTAAAATGGAAAATAAGTGAATTTCAAGTGCTTATTAAACATTGTTTTTTGTGAGAGAAAACTATCACACAAACCAAACAAAAATACTTGATAAATATTTGGGCACTCTTCACCATATCTACTGGAACCATTCACTTTTTCGATGTGGTCGCTCACAATCACAAGTGACACCGAAAGTTCTGGTCGGTCAATTTTGGTAATCGCACTCGAAATATTCGACAAAACGAATGTTTTGATAAGAGACGATCGACGAATGAAAGCCCGCGACATTCTGCATACAAAATTTGCATTTAATTGTATGAAAATAAAAACTGTTGCATAAAAATATTAAATATGATTATTAAAATAAGTAAATTGTATGTACCATTACGATACAAATAAGTCAGTTAAATTTTAAATAACTTTAAGTCTGAATAATCCTATTTCAAGAAATTCATAATTTTTTATATAATAACAATATAATTTGATGATATAAAAGGAATGTATATTTCTAAGAAGCCTTGTGCGAGACAAAAATTCAGTTTTTTTTTTTAAATAATTTCGGTCTTTCTAAAAAATACTTGGGTTTTAAGGAACTATGTACTGAAGACGTAGCGAAGATGAAAAAGATGGTCTAAACATTCTGTCCGTCTGTATGTCAGTCTGTCTGTATGTATTTATAGACAACTACAGCCCAAACGGGTGAGCCGAATTACTTCAAACTTGGTATATACAGTTTTTTAAGTATTGTACAGAGGGGAAATTGATTTTTTAGCTCAAAAAATAAAGTTACCCGCCATATAACCTCTACGTTAAATCCTATTTTTCTCGGAAACGGCTCTAACAATTTTGATTCAAAAAAATCAGTTCAGCTTTTTAGGTAGGTACAACCGATAATATGGTTGAAAAAAAAATTGAAAAAATGTCTAAAAACGATATCCATAGGACTGTTTTTGTGCTTTCGACTACCTCATGAATGGCTTAACCGATTCTTTCGAAATTTCCCACATATATAGGTTTAGGAAGCCCAATTTACACTGCCCACCAATATTTTTAATTAATATTTTTTTTGTATTTTTAAAAGCATTTAAAAAAATCTAAATTTATAAATTTGAAAAATTTTTGAATATCTATGAATTGACGTTTTTAAATTTTTTTTGAAAAATGTTTTCAAAAAGTTTAAAAAATAAACTTTTTTTCTCAAAAACCGCTCCGCAGATTAATTTTTTTTTTATTATAAAATGTAGGTATCCTAAATTAATAAATAAATTGAACGAGTAGAAGACTTTTAATTGGATTTGTTAAATTATTGACTGAAAGTAGCTTTATAAAATTTCACAGAAATTATCATTTCATAGGTAGGTACTTGTAAATTCTCTTGAAATCAATAGTGGGCAGTGAGAATTAAGAACCTTTCCATATTTTCACTAAAATAGATTTAACTTGAAAATTATTAAAGCTGAAAATTTAGTTCAGGCCAGGTATTGTATGTATAACAAAGTTTCTTATTATCTCGTAAAGTAGGTACCTATACCTACAAAGGGTTTAATCAAATTGAAAACATGCCAGTGAGTAGGAGTTGAACCAAAAGTTATTAATTGGGGACTAAATCCCATTTACCTACATATCACAAATACCTAACTTTTTAAGGATAGGTATACCTACCACGTGCACAAATATTTATTTCTAAGAATTGATAATCAAATGGCTAGTTACCTAGGTGTCTAGTCATTTACATATTTCCATGGATACCTGGGTAGTGTAGTAGTTTGAAATCAAAAAGATGACCTTCCATCTAGACAAGCTCTAAATTATTTAGCTAGATAGGTAGGATCAATTTTGTTCTCTTTCACCCTCCTATTTATATGTATAGGACCTACCTTCATTTTATAAATTTCAATTCTTTCAAGGACTTTTCATCTAAGTCAGGAATCAAAGAATAAAATATGTATGGTAGTATAATTTCAATATTAAGAAAACTGAAAATTAAGTTTCACCCAGCTTTTGTCCACAAGTAAAAAGATTCGCCTTCATCATCCCACTCCATTGTAGGTACACCATCATACCTACCTAGTTTTCCAATTTTCTTTTGTATTCCTCTCATTTCATCTTTTCATCCTGCGTTCTTATAGGTACATAGGTATGTATCTAGATACCTTTCTTTTTTCTTTGCAATTTTAATGTATGCATTTACCAATTTTATCGAAGAATAGAAAATATGGAAAATAAAATGTAAAAAATCTAAAGAAAATTTAAAATTAATAAAAAAAGCAATAAACGAAAATTATTTCGCAATCACACAATGGATACAGATGATGGATATACCTACCATCGAAGGATGTTTATGGACTTTAGTTTTCCTACTGCTCATTTAAGTGGGAACCTACCTACTGTAGTCGTAGTGAAGGAAATTGCTTTAAACGAATTTAAAAATCAACGCTGTTTAGCTTTAAAGGTTCAGAGCTCAGAAGCAATAAGTTGGCTGAATATATTTGTGCACTATTTTAAGAGGGGCATAAAGACCCCCACCAATTCTGACAATACACACACACAAACTCATTCACAGCTATTTATGCATCCTCAGATTAAATGCATTAATTTACCCATACATAGCCAATGTACAATAATTTTCTTCTCATCCTCATATCGTACTTCTCTACACACAGTGTAGTCATACACTCAGCCGCCATGCCACTGCCACACAATATATGGACGAAAATAGCTAAGTGTGCATACACACAAAGAGACTAAGGAAAAACACAATTTTCCATCATATAACAATGCACATTACCCCCCTATTTATGCACATACATTGCTCTATGCCGTCCCCTTTGCGTCGGCCCTTCCCTATTATTCCCACCCACCATCGGGCGAATTTGCCATTGCCATCATCTATCTACGCCAGAAAAACATGAAATAATAAATTTCTGCAATTTCTCTCTTTCATTGTACGAACCTACTATCCTGCTATACCAACTAGATAGGTATACCAAACCAAACCAAATACCAAACCAACACGACGAAGACGATGTTGTTGGAATAGCAATGTGGAATTGTGTGGTGCTGGTGGTGGCCGTGGCTCCTTCGTTGTTTCTCTTTTTACCCATTTTCTTTCTTCTATTTCGGCGGGTCTCTTTAGGAGGCCCCCCATGCATCGCCACACCAAGAACACGCCAACGACCGTTTTTATAGTGAAAAGTGAACACACCGTTTTATGAAAAGTGCTTGTCGTCCGTTCAAAAAAAAAGAGAGAATTTAAACGAATCAAAGAAAACAACCAATAATGAAGAAAATGAAGAATATGCGAACAAATAAGAAAAAGAGAATATGAGGGAATTAGTAAAATAAATTTGTAATTTGCAAAAGCAAAATATAAATGAAAAATATTTTTTTCTAATGGAAATTGTCGTCGGGGGGTGGTTATGGCTAGTGAGAAGTTTGTTGTGTTTTTTTCTTAAAATGTCCATCTCTGATAAGAAAGATGGTGTGATGAGAGAATAACCAAGAGATTTAGTGTGAAAAAGAAGAGGTACAAGTACCCCAAGACGGTATGGTATAGTTCTTGTTTTTGTTTTATTTTTTTTCTGGTGGTGGGTGGTGGCTGGTGGGTCTGCGAACCAAGAAGGGCTTTTGCGGTGGAGTCATTATACAATTGTTTTTCTTTTTTTTTTGTAGATACGTATAGGTAGGTAGGTAGGTATATTGTTCTTCAATTGGTGTGGGGTCATGAAAAATATTTTAAGGAAAAAGAAAACATAAAAAACACACATAAACGTAGTAGGTAGGTAGGTAGTAGGTAGGTATAGTATTTGGGGCGAACAAAAAAAGTAGTAAGAAAGAAAATACGATGAAAAATGTCTGCAAAAATAATCGTAAAGAAAATCAGTTGGAACAGCAGCAGAAAATATTAGGGGGAGAGGTTGGTTTGAATATTCTTGTTGTTGTTGGATGTTGGTTAGCTGGGGGTGGGTGGTGGGTATGAATTGGTTTTGATAGGTACCATACCTAGGTTGTACATTGGTGTACAACACAAGAATCTGTGTAAGGTAGGTAGGTAAAAGTAGAGAAGGAGAATTCATGGTGGCAATTTAGAAGGAAAAATTTTTGTACGGATATACCTACACCTACCTACCTACCTATGAGTGTATAGGTTGATATGCAAATTTATTGCCGGAAATGTAATTTACAAAATCGCCTTAGGGGAGGGCTTAGAAAGGTGGTTGGTTGCTGGTCCTTCTACAGCTACTGCTTCTTCAACAATGGAACGTGGATATCGTAGTAAAATAAAGTTTGAGTAGCGGCCAGTACCTACCTATCTACGTATTTTTTGGTGGGGGTGGGTTGTTTGGGAATGATATTTCATCATTAATAAATGTGATTCTTATACCTATACATTTGTTCCTGTTTTTTTTTAATTTTTTTTAATTCATTACTAACGTTTACGTTGAAAAATGCTTTTAGATTTTTTTGTGAAGAGAAAATCAGAAAACAAAATTAAGAATGAAAACTCGAGAGGAATAGGACCTAGGTAGGTAGTAGGTAGGTTTTACTAGTATATACCTACCTATAAAAGGACAAATATTTTCTTTTCTGATGTGTGTTTGTTCTCCGTGTTCATGGCTGAGTCAACATGGCTGTTGTTTTATATTCACTAGGTACCTATGCGTTGTGTTTTGGAGTCTACTATTTACTTCTACCTATAAGATTTTCCGAAATTTTCTTCTGTGAAATGAATTGTTATTTTAGTAAAAGAAAATAGAGAGTAGGTAGGTAAATATGTAATATGTACATACCCACCTTCGTTAAAAAAAAGTTAGACATGTAGGTAGTATGTAAGTTGGTTCCTACTTACCTACCTAAATTATTCGTACCTATAAGATTTTTTTTGGTTCCAGGTAATAGGTAGCTCTACCTACCTACCTATGTACCTACCTAGATACGATTTAATTGTAAGTAGGTATTATGGTAGTACATACATATATACATTGTACATACCTATATGCAGGCAAGTTACTAAGTACCTTAATGCATAGGTACAAAAATTCGACAAATATTTTTAAAAGAATCCGAAAAATGTCATTAAGCATTTTTTAAAAAATCACTTCAGAAAATTCGAAAGTTTTGTTAACAGTACCTACCTAAGTAGTTACTAGGTACTGTACCTACTGTATACAAATTTTATCGAAATCCGTTGAGCCGTTAATGATAGTCGAATAGAAAAAAAACGGTTCTATGGTAAGACTACCTATACGTAAAATATTGCATCAATTTTGTTTATCGAAATCGTTATACCTAGGTAGGTGTTTTTGAGGTTAAACAAATATTTAAAAACCTAAAACGCATATGTAGGTAGGTATGTATCAAGTTTGAAGAACATCGTTTCAGCGGAAGGTACGTTGTATTGTAGATCGATATACAGACAGGTGGCATACAAAGAGACGGACTTCCCGGAACCACTTTTTTCGTGTTCTCTAATTAACGTATGTACCTATGTCAAGTCTTAATAAAATCCAGAGCTCGATTTTTTTCAAATGCAAGTATAGTAAGTAAGAATACCTACTTAAAAAATAAAATGCACGACTGGATCGCACGTATTTGTCCTATGTTCGATCACATTATATGCTAAAGATTCTTAATGGAAAGGACTAAAAGTATTTTTAAAGTCGTTTTTCACTTAATTTTCTATCTATATACATATTAGGTATTAGGTACATAAAAATTCTTATTTTTTTTCTAAAAAAAATTGGTATGAACATTTCGAATATTTAATAACATAAAATTAAAAACAAAATTTCAGAAAAAATCGCCCGCCCGTTTTCGAAATATTGAATTTTCAAAAAAAAAAAAAAATATATTTTTTTTTCAAAAATCCAAAATATAACTAATTTTCGAACATTGTGAAATGTAGTATTATTTAGAATTTAAAGGAGCTCCTGCATACACATTTTGATCGAAATCCGTTGAGCCGTGTATGAGAAAGTCGAAAATTAATAAAATGGTTGTATGGCAGGTACCGTTAATAACAAAATATTTTATAATTTTATTTGGCCAAAATGTAGACCATACTCAAGTTAGTACACACACCAATTTTCATCAAAATCATTAAAGCCGTTTTCGAAATAATTGAGATGGTAGACAAAATTGTATGGCAGGTATCGTTAGTTTTGGACCTAAAAAAATAATACCAAATTGTCATAGATACTAAAAATATTTTTTGAAAAAAATTTACAAAATTTGGTAATTGAGCTGTTTATACTAAAAATCTTATGCTTAAGATGTGATCGAACATAAGAGCAAGTAGGTAGCTACGTGCGATCCAGTCGTGCATTTTATTTTATTCTGGTGCTACCTTTATTTTCAGAACTATGTTTTGTCCTCCTTTTTAAATATATATGTATACCTACGTACATGTCCCCCTTAGAAAACTCGGAATGTCACCCTTTTGGTCATTTCGCAATCTGGTAAACCTACTAATGCTGTTGAGGTACATACATACCTATATCTATGCAGACTAACATTAGTTGTACCTAAACCTTTGGCTTTAACAATACGGTTCGTGTGCAGATGGCCTAAGTCTGATGTTAAGGTTACAGTTTGAGTTTAGCTAGCCTGACACAAAATCAATTGTTGTTATAGTATTAGAAGAATTAGGTACCTATCGTTTTAAAATAGGTACGTTTAGGTACCTACCTACCTAAGTAGGTACATTAAAAATCTGAACATAATGTTTGGGTACTAATTGTTACTAGGTATATAACTAACTAGTAGGAAGGTGTACTGCGTAGGTACCTATATAATTTATCTAATTAGGTATGTAGGTACCTATATAGGTTGTATAGCATTCCTATGTACGTACATATAGAAGCAGGTACTTATATAGGTACATCCATATATATGTACTTATAATATGTATATAGATGATCTCTATTTAAAACAAAAAACAAAAAACGTTCCTACCTACCTAATTGCAATAAATATGCAAATTTGATTAAATTTCCTTTCTAATTTGAAAACATTACCTCGAAAAAGTATTAAAAATGGTATGTAGGTATTAAAACAAAAAAAAAATCGAAGAAAGAAAAACATTGAAAGTAGGTACTATTTTTCCTTTTTTTTTATTATTTTGTTTATTTTATTTTTACCCACACACAATCCTCCCAACCTATACTTCGAAATGAGTCAAAAATCAACAAAACAAATTCCACTCACACAAAATGAATCCCTCAAAAATGTATCTGTGTGAAGTGATTATACATTTTGTATTTGTAGAAAGGTCTTTTTTTTTGGTCTAAGAGGCGCAATCAAGAGAGAACAAAAATAATAGCAAAGTACACTGTACACTAAAGAACAAAAATAAAAAGTAAATAAAGAGAAGCAATTTTAAAAATCAAATGTAGAAAGACGAAAAAAAGGCAATAAAATAAATTTAAGAAAAAACAAAGAAAACGAATAAGGAATAAAGGAACGTGAAAAATTAGCGTTTTGGTTTTCTTTTTAAGACTGCACAAAAAGATGAAGCAAGTAGAGAGAAACCAACTAGGTAGAAGAAGAGACTGAAAGAAGACGATAAAGAAGAAGAAGCAAAGAAAATAGGAAAGAAAATAATTGAATTTTATTACATTACATTGTACTTTGTGTACGTAACTATGTAGTGAATAGTAGATAAATATATTTGTAATGCAAGAAGTAGGAGGAGGAAAAGAATAATGACCCCAATGATGTGAAAGATGTTGGTAGGGCAGCGAAGAGGTAGGTAGGTAGTTGACTGTACAAAATTATAGGTAATAGGTATGTACATTGTTGTACGTACCTATTTCTTGGGAATATTTAGGTATAAATGTGGGTACATTCCATACATATAAGTAGCTAACTTATGAATCAAATAAAATATGAACTTACATGCAATTGGTAACTAGAACATCCTAAATAGATGCCTACCTATAGCTTGGCTACATAAGTACCTACCTACTAGTTACCTACATACCTACCTATATTGTCTAGGTACCTGTCTAAGTACCTGCAAGAATAATGATAGTTACCTATCTACATACAACAGAGCTACATATATAGTATGTGAATGTAGTGAATGTAGGTATGGTGATAGATTTTACCGGCTTTTTTCTAACGTCGAAAGAGAAATGTAAATAGCTTAGTAAGAGAGTTATACTCAAAAATGTCTCCTAGATGCAATTGTCCTGCAATTGATTCTTTGCTTCTTGGCTTCACTGGTGTGATATTTCGAATGGCTATGTGGTAGGAAAATGCAAGCAATCCAAATATAGAAGGATTTAAAGAAGAAGAAAAATTCCAGCAACATCAGATATCGAATCAAAATCCAAAAACTCACCCGAGACCAGAGAAAAAATCCATTCTTTATCATCATTCTCCATCTCCATATCCTTTTACTTACCACCAGTGGTAGTAGGTAGGTAGGTAGGTTGTAGGTATATGTATGTGTGCGTAGTAGATTCCGTAATGTGTATTAAAATTTATAATTCCTCTTCCTCTGGCCTGTCGTGTTTGCTGTTTGTTGTTGATGATGCTATGACTGAGTATGAGTATGGGCTCACATGCAATAGTGTCTGTCTATCTTCTCATTCCCATCCACCCTTCTGCAAAATTGCTGTCTCCCGCTTTCTTGTACTGTGCTGTGCTATCGCTGTGTTCCAAGTTCGAACTTCCATTCCAATTTTGTCTGTTACTACCTGTGTCTTCTTTAGTACTGTACTGTCAGTACAGTCTGTGCTTATCGTTGATTTTCTTTGTTTATATGATTCCGCGCTATTTTCAATCGCCTCTCTGCATTTCTAGCTGTGTGCGCTGTATCTGTGTGTAAATTTTTTGAACAAGTGTGCATTGCAATATGAGAAATAAACAAAAATAAGTAGAAAAAATACCATTTTGCTGTTGGGTTTGTGTGAAACCCCCAACCAACACAATCAAATTCAGAAGAAAAAAAAACACTCATGGTTGTGTGTGTTTTTGTTCTCTCTCATTCTATACCCCTTAGCACCCCTTACTTTTAGCTCTTTCTCATTAGATCTTCATCGTATTCGTTCGTAGTGTATCTCTCAGATACATTTTTACGTTTACACACAGCCATCCGGTCATTCTGTAATCGCGATTCCTCGAGGACGTTGGTGCGACGTTCGGCACAGCACGAAGCGAAATAATCACAATAGTAAAATACAAAATTCCCTTAATTCTAATTTTTGTCCTGTTGTTGTTTTTTTTTTTGCTCTTACTGTAATGGTGGTCCACATCTGAAAAGAATAATAAAGATTATCTAAATGCAATTCTTTTATAAAAGTTTGATCTGATGGTGGTGCTTTCTCTCTCTTTTCTTTCCTCCCCTGGTGTTGTGTGTTTGGGGCGATATTAGTGATGGTGTCGGAATTTTGAATTTTAAACAAAAAGGCTAACAACTCTTCGAAGATTATATTTCAAATTCCAATTCGACAAAACAAAAATACTTTTAAAAAGAAGACTTTTTCATCATCATCATAATCATCTATCCCTCATATGTTTTCATTTGTTAAATAAAATATAATAAATACAAATTATTATTATCAAATCAATTATCCTTCAAAAAAAAAATATAGGTACCTATAGGAACATAACTACCTATAAGTCTTATTTAGTTTTAATTCTTGTTATTTGTTAATAAAACACTTAGTTCTTTTATATACTCATCGAATGAATTGTTATATCCAAAAAGTGTTATATAGATTCATTTCATCCCTCTCATCCTTAAATATAAATATTTAAAACTTACAACTATCAAATAGTGTGTATTAATTATAAATGGGAATTTGCAATATTTCAACTTTAAAATAATACTACCTATAAATTGAAACAAAAAATAAATAAAAATTATGGAAAACTAAACAAATTGCATAAGTCAATTTTGTAGTGAATTGTATGGATGACCCAGTGAGTGTAAACATTGAGTTGTGATAGAAAACTTTAAAGCTTACATAAAACTATATAAAAAAAGGATAAAAGGATTTAGTTTATAAATATAATTCCATTCAAAACATTTTCATTAAAAAAAAACAACAACTATTAATGGGATTAAACATTAACAACTGATTTTGCTAACACCTCGAAAAGGATAAACAATAATTACAAAATACAAGTAAGTTCATATCTACCTACAATCTTTTTAATTAAAAATAACACAAATTTATAAATCTGACATTTATTTATTCTATCAATGTTAGAGGCGAAATGAAAGAAAATTGTATTCCCCTCTTTCTAAACAAAATACAACAACAACCAACAACAAAAGTATACATAACAACCTCCAGCAAATGCAAATTAATTATTTATGAATTGAAACTGACATTTCCACCCCTTTTGTGAGGACGGAAATGAGGATATATAAAAAAAATACTATAGCCAACATCAAACAAATCAAAAACAATATGTATATTATGTATAAACATGTCTGTATGTAAGAGAATTTACAAGTAGGTAAATAGTACATATATTCATGCAACCTTTATTCGTATAGTTTTAGTTATACCTACCTAAATATAAAATTAAACAATTCTTTGGGTGGCTAGATTGAGAATAAGTCTTTGGTGGGTGGGAGACTAAAGGGTAGGTAGGTGGAGAACTTGTTATTTTTAATTAATTCATTCTGAAATGAAGGGAATTCTACCCTAGCTAAATACCTAATTATTTATATTTTCCTTGTATTTGAAAATTAGCAGGTGCTGATGCAGGTTTTAAATTAGGGGAAGGTTATTATTATTATTTTTTTGTACCTATCCTTTCATATCCATGTTCTTAAAATCTCAAGCTGCAAATTATCAAGTTACTTATGAAGCTTTGAAAACTTACAGCTGTAAATAGGTAAATAGTTTATAAGATATACATACTTACCAACCTATAAAAATATTAATCAGCGAGACAACAGATGGTGGTATTTGACAGTACCTTTGTAGTACCTACCTAGTTCCGTATAATAATATCAAATTGTAATTTAATTGGAGTCATTAGATACAACAATTTACCATTTTAGTTTTCGAGTAAACTTTATCATTATTTTTATTTAAAAAAAAAGTTGTTTCAATGTAGTGTAGGTACATACATATGTATCGCTAATTGAAAACGAGTCTTATATTATCAAAACATTTTATTTAATTAGTCAACTAGGAGTACCTAGGTAGCTTAGTTGACATGACAAATCTGTAAAAGAATTACTACTGTGCCCTGTGAGCATTTTTCTTTAAACAAAATAATTCCCGATCATATTTAAATGTACCTACCCACTCTCCTCGATCAAACTACAAACTTTGTAATGTGTGAGTTCCCATTATATCCTGTCAACATTAAAAACAATAAACCCACAAAATAATAAACCTGTAGGCAGCAGTAGTCCTAAGTAAACTTGATTAAAGCAGTTCATACATAATTCAGTTTAGTTGGGAACAAATTCAGTTGAAAAACAATAAAGCACTATTCACATGGGAGCGACCAACGAATAAACAAATTCTTCACAAATTCTAAACAAAATTGTAAAATATAATTTAAATAGTTTTTAATTGGTCGTTGTGGATTGCATCAGATTGTTAAGAACAGTCAAACTCTATTCGCGTTCCACGTACCACCCACACTTCAAGGAACAATTTGTTCGCGCGCGACTAACCTCAAAATCAGATTATCAACTTACATTCGTGACTTATTCGTCGACAAAAGATATGTGAACGAAATGTCAAAATAGACGAATATTCGTTCTTTAATATAGGTACTTATTTGTCAAATTAAAAACTATCAAGAGCTAATAAAGCTTTTGTGCTACAGGAAATAGGTTTAATCTTACTAAATTAATATGTTTAACTATCTAAAGTTCGTCTAACTAAAAATCCAATTTAACTGAAACAATTGTTTCTATTAAAAAAAAGAGCGCGCGTAACTTCACTTAAAATCTTTTCAAAATCAAACATGTTGACAAGTAAAATTTGCTTTTATTTATTTTTCAACCATATCTAGGTATGCAACTACCTATTTATACCTATATATATATATCTAGCTATAATTCAATGCTTAGTTCTTAAAATACATAGGAGTCTATTTTGAGGTAATAAGCTTAAACTAATTCATAGTCGATGCCGATGCCGAGGACTGAGGAGATACCTATACAATAAGAATAGGTAACAATATTATTAGAATTTCATTCTATTCTCTAGCTTTCTAATTAACGAAATCAGAAAATGTATATAAGAAGATATTCTTCCTTTTATCTATTATTTACCTATAAAAATTCAAATTATCTAAAATTCCAAACTATTGCAGTATCAAAAAGGTGATAATCGATGATCTCAATCTTTCTTATTTGTCGTTTGGTTTTTTCGTTTCCTAAAAATTCATTATGGCACCGTCAATTCGTTCACCGAAAAATTCGTCAACGCATTGACGCACTTTTTGTTGACAATTAGCAAGTTCCGAAGACATAACCGACTTCAAATTTAGCTAAATTTTTATTATCTGATTGGCCAGCTGTCAACAAATTTCCTTCCAACTTCTTACTGGAAATCTTATCAAGAGATACCTTTTTTCCCCCCTTTATTGCAAGTCAAGTGCATTTATGTCAGAATTATCAGCTGTTATCATCCTTTTCTAAAATCTCCGATAAATGTTATCAAAGTTGGAGATAGGCTCTTTCTGTTGAACGTTTTTTTTTTCTTATAATATACCCAAAAATCATGCTCTACGCTATTATTGACGAATTAAGGGACACCTTGTATATGCTGTAAATTTTATTAGCGTCGGTAATCATCGACCAAACAATATTGCGCTTTAGAAGGGTACGATAGCATCTAACTGATGAGCCCAACAATCGTTCCTGGGCGAACGGCATTTTGGTCTATTAAGAAAAATGTAGACTATATTAGCCCTATTAATTAAAAATGATTATTCCACCGGTAGTCCATGACTTTACTAAACCATAGAATAAAAGTTATTCTGCGGACTAAAATTTTCAATTAATAAAAAATCGAAAACCCACGAATCTACTACACTAAGTATCAACTCTATCTCTTTTTATTCAATGTCCCTGTAAATTTAGTTCTTAATGGGGAAGTTCACCCAGTTATTCTAGGCAATCTAGAATAACTTTCTGTTGTAGTACATCTGATGAAAAAAACAGCTGTTCTCCTGAAAGCTATCTTGAGTTAACCAAAAAATGTGGAATAACTAGCTATCCGAGAACAAATGTATATAGAACAGACTGCAAAATTCATTTGGTATGCGTTTTGTTCTAATTTTCTGACAGGTTTCAGCTAATCTATCTGATTCGTCCGCAGATATACTCCGATAGCTTAGTATCGTTTTCATTTAGAAATCCGGAAGCCTTCTGGACTCTTCTGTAAGTGTTCACTTGGCATAAAATAACAGTTCTGATTCTGAAAAGAAGATCACATTAAGATTCAGAATCGTTAGAATCCAAAAAAGTGTTCAGTTGGGATCCCGGATCGGAGAGGGATTCAGGATTGCAAAACAAAAACACCATTAGTTCTTCACTGAACCACCGCCTTCGATAGTTTACCGAAGGACTAATTTTTTAAATATAAAAAAGAAGAAATTCTGTTTTATTATTAACATTTCGTACCTAGTCCACGGAATAAGTCCTAAGCATTCCCTAGTCTATGTATTTTAATTTGGGTGTATGTGTTTCTAGATTTCGTTTCTTTGCCTTAAATAGCATAAAGTCAATTCGAAAATTAACGATTAGATGTAATCCGTCCTTGCAAATCAAAGCCACAACATAGTGTAAAAAACATCAAAAACCTTATCAAAATGTTACTATACGTTAGTGCCGCCTATGCATATGCAACTTAGTTAAGAAAAAAATATTTAATGGATACGGATTGTCGTGACATTTTATCATAAGCGTTTTTCATGAAATTGAAGTTAGATCAATTCTCACGGGAAAAATAATCAGAGACATAGAAACATACCACTTAACTAAATCATACAGCTACTTGGGTTTAAGTAGGTTAATCTTTTTTTACTATCTGCACTTAAAAATCTTGAATGGAAAGAAATTGTTTTACATCAAATGGGTACCTACCTACATATTTAGTTGGCTAAGTTTGTTTTTAATTATGAGCATATTATATGTATGTATATATTAGATACTATGTAACCATGTAGGTACTTTATATGTATCCTTTATGAAACTACAACTCTTTGACTACCACATTTGATAAAAGATACCACACACGTAAATAAAACCTTTACCGGCATCCGTCTACCGACAGCTAGTTTGACAAGGCGTTTGACAGCTCGAAATGACAATTAAATAAATTAACATTTAATTTTAATTCTCGTTTTTGCTACAAAACTAAGACAGGTAGGTATATGCATGCTAGATACAACAACAACATTCGCCTTCATCGTTAACTCTATAAATCAATTCAAAATGTCTACAAACTGACACCCGCATTTAATCTAATGTTTCTTTAAATTTTCAAACTGTCTGCCAAATATTAATATGTTGGATTACTATTAGTAGTGTGTTCTGCTTTGTAGCATTACATTCATGTAGATTTTCTGTGATTAGGTGTAGTACATATACATTATGTAGATACATACATAATATGATTGACAATGATTGAAGTATCTAAACAGATAGAAGTGTTATTCTGAAGCTCATCGCCTCAAAACTTAAGACATTCTCTAGATAAGTGATGATTGAGATTGGCTATCTAATAAATTGGTTATGAGTCAAAAATCTTACTACCTACATCATACCCAGTTAGGTAACTCATGTTAACTATATCTACATATATGTACCTACCTATATATATATGCAAAATGATGCCTATAAACATACATTCTAACATAATAATGAACTTAAATTAAAAACAAATGTGTCTACCTCAAAGAAAAAAAATATAAACAATCTGATAGATACAAGTCATGTGCATCATTATTATTTTGCGCATCCATTAGGTAGGTCTCATCTTAACATTTTCGTTTACTTTTTTTTTTATTTCTCCAGGGATAACTGGCGGGTCGTTGAAGAATAATGCAATTCTCATGTTATATTTTTGTATGTGTGTTGGTGCGCTTTATAAATTATAAATAGCTGCAAATAAACTCCTTTTTTTTTTGGCTTCTTCTTCACATGTCTCCTTGTCCCCATACTTGTTTAATTCAAATATTGGTGGTCTTCTTTTTTATCCAATTTTCTTGCATTGTTTATTTTATTTTTATAGTTTTCTGCTTCGTTATCAAAGGGATACAAAAATAAAACAATATTTTCATTCTTCTTTTTTTTTTATTCTGTTGGTTTGTTGTTGCTGCTGCGTTCTTCTGATATTCCCTTATTGTTGCTTTTTTATTATTATACCTATTCCGTATTTTTTTTTATATAAGTATCTTTGTTATCCTTATTGACTTGCGATAGTGTGTACGGTTTTATCTTTTTCTATAAAAAATAAGTGTATTCGAGACAGGAAAAAATGAATAAAACTACAACGAATAGGTATAAGAAGGAAAAAGAAGAAAAATGTGTACATTCCCATACCTACATATCTTAAACAACAAATGGAGATGTTAAAGAATGGTTAATGTATTTCTATGTAGGTATGTGAATTTTTAAATTGAACTCATTTTTTATCACTGTAGGTTACGTACCTACCAACAAAGAGAATATATTAGAGACAAAAATTATCCAAGCCGCAAAAGGAAAAGAAATTTTTTTTTAAATTAATCATTCACCAGCCGAAGATGCACCAACTCAAGATTTATCACACAAGAGATGGAGGAGAGTTGAGTAGGTAGGTCAAAATCAAAAATGCATAATTTTGCTCTTATAAGGACCTAGATAGGTATGTACTCGTACCTACAATAGGAACTAACATGGGAAAAGACAATGCGATTCGCGAATAGGTAGATAGGTAGGTACCAAAGCAGTTATAAATTGCTGGTTCGGGGAAAATGAATTATTGGTACAGTGGAAGTACAGTACCTACATATATAACGAAAACCTACCAAATTAAGCGAATTAGCGATAGAGATAGTTGTAAGAACGAACGCTGTAAAAAATTACATTAGTAGGTACGTAGGTATCTCTAAATGAGTGTGACCAATGAGATTTAGCAGGATTTTTCTGACTACAAAAATGCAAAATGTCCAACTCTGGAAATCCATATTATTGCTCAAGATATTGGCCAAAAATATTGGGTGGAAATGCGTCGTCCTTACACGATGCAATATTATTGAAAGATATTGCATTTCTGCATATTATTCTGTATCGGTTAGTTTTTTAAAGATAACATGCTTTCTGAAAACGATTTTTTAGTGTGCATATTGTATAATAATAGATGGTCCACCATGTTTGCACCTATTTAATCAAATGAAAATTCAATTCTATGAAGTATATAATGAGATTGCATTACACGACGCAATGTGCTGTGCAATATATTGAATATTGTCCAAAAAATATTAATTTTTTTTAAACATTCCACAATATATTGGGCAAACCAAAATTACTGAGCAATAAAGCCCTTACACGGTCAATATTACTGGGCAATAGTAGAGTACTGCGCAATTATATTGCGTGGTGTAAGGCCCGCATTAGGGTGTGGTTTAAAATAACGACTATTTTTTTTCAAGTTTTTTTTTTACCTCAAGTTAGATCTTAAATAAATAATCAAAAAAAAAACAGATGATTTTTTGTTTGCGCAACAAAAAAGAAACAACAAATACTTTTTTTTTTTTTTTTTTTTTTTAATTTGTTATTCATCTTCAGTTTAAATACATACGCATATTGATTTTTACATAAATTCATCTTAAAACTAACATAATGTATTGTTTATCATTAAAAAGAAAGCAATAGTAAAAATATATTATTAATTAAAAGTGTTTACCAATACTTGAAGAAAAGATACATTCTGTTGTCTTATGGCAAGTGTCGAATGCATCTTCATGAAAGAATATAAAGATAAAAAATAATAGATATATACAATTTTAAATACTGTTTAAAAATATAGTTGTGGGGTATAAAATTATAAAATATGAAACAAAAGTAAATAAAATAGAAATTAAAGGAGAAAGATTCATTAGCATATAAAAACTTAACGAGTGCATCCAATTATGTTATGGATTTCATCCATTTGAAGTCAAAAAGCCATTTCTTAACTTTTCTATTGAAAGAGAATCCAGAGCGAATAGAACGAACGTCAAGGGGAAGCACGTTATACAATCTGGGCGCTACTGATGTGTAAAATTTAAGAAAATGCTGAGTATTATGTGCTGGAATATAAGCGAGATTACTTACCTAATAAGGTATTAAATTATGTTAATACTTCTTATAATTATTTTAATTATTTACTTGAAAAGTTTTCAGGTTAATTTAAAGAATCTTCAAAAATATCACATGTGACTTGTTCTTCTTCTACAGCCAAATAAAATTTCGAAGAAGCAAATTGTAGGTATACCTATAATTATATTAGGAAGAATAACGAAGGTATCACAAAACACATATCTTAGATAAATTATATGGGATAATAAATACCTACCTACCTATAATATTTAACATTATCAATTTTAGTTTAATACCTTCGTTGATCCTTTACAAGATTAATAAAACATTCTTTTAATTACAGCGTTTGAGATTTTTAAAGTAATTTTATTTTACTTATGAGTAATTTGAATTCCTGCTAAAAAAAATGCTAAAAGCTAAATTTAGTAGGAAAAATTCTAAATTGGTCACACTGCTCTAAATAGCGAACGATTTCAACGATTTGCTATCCGATATAACGAACGCATGAGCAAATTGTCACTAAAACTTCAGAAATATGTGTTTTTGCTAAGACGGCTTGAAGAAAAAGCCTTGAACTTGAAATTTCAAAAGCGCAGAAAAATAAATTTTCATAGTTACCTACTTAGATGTTTATTTTTTATAATAATCTTGCCTCAAATGGTAAACGATAACTTTTTTTTGCAATTTAAAATAAATAAAGCATTTGTAAATGCAAACAAAAGAATTGGCACCTACCAGATTAAAAATGATGAAAAGGGGGATATCGCAAGTTTTCTAGGGGGGACAAGTGTTCAAAAAGGGACACAAAACATGTTTTTGAAAATTATAACCATATGGTAAAAAATTAAGTTCATTTGATTTTTTATTACAATAAACAATCACAAAAATCAAAAATTATAACTTAAAAAAAAATATTTACCTTAAAAAAAGCAATAGTAAAAATTATTATTTAAAAAAATTCATTTTACTTTAAATATAAACCAGAAAATAATTAGTTTTGTAAACAAAAACTGGCAAAGAACAGATAGTAGAACCAATAATAAACTGACAGAGGAAGGATACATTTTACGCTTGACGTGAAATGTAATTCATTGAGTGGATGCGTTCCTTTGAAAGGATTTTGAACTTCAAATGATTGTGTTCAAAGAGCATATTTTTAAGCCTATTTTTATATAATTGTATTATACATGCTTGAATTCTTTCTTTCTTTTGAATTTTTAATTAATACGGAATACAGATGTTTTAATAATGGTGACAAACAGCAATTTGGTATAAAAAAGGGGACATCTGGTAACCTCTATGCAAAATGCGTAGCAGTTTTTCATAAATATTAAAAAAAAAAAAAAGTATTACAAATCGATCCATATAACAGAACACTCTCGATATAATGAAAGACCTTAAATATTATATTATTCGTTATACTGGTCTTCAACTGTAAATATGACTTGTACCGTACCTACCTACCTATTTAATCATAATTATAATCTAGTACGTACTTTCTATATACGTGTACACATTCTATAGATACTCGTAGATATATCTAACTTCATAGGGAGGTATCCACCTATTATCCTACTTGTTCTTAGTAATTTGCATATTCAAGTGAATTTTGATTATTTTACAGATTGAAATTGTATGTATATAATGTGCCTGCGTATCTAAAAAAAATAAATGCAGAAAATGGCAAATTAAATTGCCTACCAATGTAAGTAGCTAGCTACTTTAATTTAATATTAATCTAAAAACTGCAATGATTCATTGTAAGAAGAGACAACGCGCCATACATACTCGTAGATGGGTTTTGTGGTTTGAATTATATACATGTATGTACATATACCTACGTAGATACCGATGAATATTAAATAATGATGATTCATAGTTAGTAGGTTTTGAGACAGCGGCTATTAAAAGTAATTAGCGAAAATTTATTAAAGACAAAGAGACAAGAATTTTAATTTTAATTCTCGATTTTAATTTAAAATGAGAGGGAGGAGGAGTTGATCTTAATAGACGATGTTAATTCAATTAGATATGATTATTATCTGTTCTCTGTTATTGCGTCAGAACTTAAATTATTTTAATTGCAGTAAGTTATTTGGTATAATATTATCTTTTAAGTTTGTTAGGTTAGGTAGATATGCATATAAGTAGAGAGTACATATTTTTGTTCTAACAATTAAAGAAATATTTTTACTAAAACCCATAATTCGGGACAACACACTTAATAGGAACTACCTACCTAGGTTTCAAACTCTGAATTTATAACAAGCTCTGAATTTATATTTAATGTACCCATTGATTAGGCATCTACATACGACAAAAAAAAATATAAAAAGGTCAAAATAGGAACCATACCATGTTGGTAGAACTTGTATAGGTAGATAGGTACTTTAGATCTTTTTAGAGTAAAGCCTCAATTTGGATGGCTTTTGTGAGGGTCAGAAGTTTGCTGCCAAAATACGAAACTTTACGATATCAACTTAACCGTTTCACTTCTGATCTTGTTAGGAATCATTGATGTTCGTCAGAATACAAATTCACATATTTACTGTTTTTCGTTTTGACTTAAACATAATCTTGTATAGGTACCTAACTAATTTCTTGGAGTGCAAGAAAATCGGTAACAGTTTCAAGATTAAGCCGGATTATTGTGAAGAACTGTATAAAATAAATAAAAAGTAGTAAACTGCTTTAAAATCTCAAAATGTTCAACTCATATTGTAGCTAGCTCCTAAAACCTACCTATTTTAGAATTAGATTCATTCAGAAGGGCAATGGCTTGCAGAGAACCAGCGTCCAGGGATTTACAACACTCAACCATTCGTGCATCAGCCCTACAATTTTTTGCCGATACGTAACGGCTAATTAAATTGAGAGGCACTTTTTTTAGGCAAGGTTTTGTAAATTTGTTTGCTTGGTTTGTTTAGGTTATTCAAATTCCAGACCTAGCAGCAGAGCATCATACTAGATACTTCCGAAAATTGTCCGCTACCGGAATACATTTTTTCAAACGTTGAAAAATCCATGTTACCTTTTACAGGGTCGGTCTTTCTATAGAAAGACTAATAATAATTCAACTAGAAATAATTTCTACACATTTAAAACAGCATCTATGCATACATAAGTTGATTTATAAGTCCCTGGAAAACGTATTTAACAAGATTTGACCTTGAGATTTTAATAAATCACTCAATAATCAGAAACAAGGTTGTTTTTTATTGTCATCGTTTCACACTAGAAAAATCAGAAAATGTGCCCTCACCACAAAACAAACAATACTCACTTAGAAAAACTGCTCTATTTTATCCTTGCCTATTCCATCCAAATGCACTATTACTCCTACACATTTATTATGCAATAAAAGATACTTTTAAAATCCCATTTAGTAACCTCGCACTGTTTGCATTGTAAATTTTATTTGAATGCACTTAAAATTAAGTCTCACATCCATACCAAATACTCGTGCACAGCATTCATTCAATGTACCTGAGTTGAGTAGGTACATTGAATGAGTACATGTCAGCTAAAACAAAATAAAAAAAAATCAGGTCTCGAAATGAATAAAGTATTTTCTCATTAGCACAAAATGCCTACATTGCTACACACAACATAAATATTTTATTTATTCAAACAAACAAAAAAAAAATCTGAAAAAAAAACTTGGAAAATGTATATTAGTTCCAGTTGGTTCAGTTTAGCTATACTGCAACTTATGCAATTCAAAATGCATTCATCCGAATCCTTCCTCATCTAATTGCACTAATTATTATACGTGAATGTATAAACTGCATTATAAACACAGCCAAATTAACTCAGTCATAACAAAATACGAGTAGAGTGTATAGGTACTTAGTTATGGCCCATTCAATAATCCTGAATTATTTTTGTGTTATAAATTTTAAATAATTACATTTTTTTTGTAGATAGATATAGCTATTCGTACTATATTTCTTGGGTTAGAGGAATGAAGTAAAAGAAAAATATTGCAAATAATAATATATCATTATGTCGTATACAATTTCTCTAAGCACGAAACTCACTAAATAACAAAATTTCCGGTTTAGTTTTCATTGTTGTTTTAAAACTTTTGAGAAATATAGTTATTTGGCAGGCAATCTGTAATAAAGAAAAAGGAGCAGTTTACGCTCACTTGGCTTAGATTCAAAGATACGAGTACAAACCGGAGCACTAAAAATTATATAGGTAACTGCATATTTTTTTTTCGTAAATAAAAGTAACAACACATTTACCATTCACTATTTTATGTTATGTGCATTTTATTTTTTTTTTTATTATTAGAAAAGAGAATTGCAGTGCAAAAATACTAAAATTGAAAAATTCAAGTATCCGTGGGTTGTATCTCGTGTCAGATGCAGATGAGAGAGAAAGAGAGGAGAAGAATTAATCACACTACAAACACTACAAGAGATTTAGATACTTTTTTTGTTTAACTAGAAATAGGTATACCTGCAATACAACTTTCTACAATTTTCTCTTCCTTGAGAAAATTAAAATAAATATAAAAAAAAATATCGTATGTTGCAGGTATGCAAACAAATAAATAGTATCTATTTATGTACCTACACACAACTATATCTTATAATTTATTCACATCTCAGATGTATAACTTGCACTTAATATTGTCGGACATTACTGTTGATTATAGATAGGTACTACTGTTTTAATAATTAGTATCTATATTTGAATCTATTGTAAATATGTATTTGTGAAATTCATCATAATGCAGGACATGTGTATACCTTCGCTTGCTAAATTTCTGCATTTCAAATTGCATCTTAGATAAAACATGATAATTAATTGCATAATTAATTAATAACACCATCACATGATAAATATGCATGGATTTGCATTTCTTGTCAATAAATTAATCACGTCTCAACGGAATAACTCTACATATTAGTGTCTCTGTTGCTTTTGTTGATATGCCTGTCCTATAGGTGGTATTGATTTTTGTGATAAATAACACCCACTATACAATTTTTACTTGCGATATACATAGATAGGTTCTATAGGGCAAGTTTTGCATTTGAAAAAAAAATCTTACTCGAGCTTTAATCAAACTTGACGTTTCGATAATATAGAACATCAAAAAAGTGGTTCCGACATTTCCGTCTGCCGTTTGTCTGTAGGTCGACCTACAGCCTAAATGGCGCAAGCGATATCCGTCAAACTACTTGGTACTTAAGTATTTTAAGTGCCTGATTTGATTCTTTTTCGATTAAAATTTTTGGGGCAAAAATGGTAAATTTCAATTATCTCGCAAAGCTCTACTGATGTTGATACAAAAAATTCAGTGCACCATTAGGTATTTTCTAATTGTTGGTTAATGAAAAATTCTAATTGAAATTTTATTTTTTATATTGACTATCTCAAGAACATCTCAACGGATTTCGATCATTTTCGAGGATTTTGTATACACAACATTAATTTAAAACAAACTACTTTAAAAACATATTTAACCGTTTCTACTAAGAATCTTGTGCATATCATGTGACTGAACATAACAGCAACTACGTTCGACCCAGTCGTGCTTTTTATTTATTATTATCATTATTTACTCAATTATTATTATTTGTTTGTGACTTACGCAATTTTCGATAAGACAATATAAATAATACTCAATTATGGGTTAATTTAATTTCATTTAAATTAGTATGGTGGTTCAAATAGAAAATAAACAAGTGTTTTTTAATTTAAAAAAAAAATCCAATAAAAATATGAATTTCAAAATTAATGTGAAATTCTTGGAGAAAACTGATTTTGCTGCCAATTTATTCACTCTTCATTTTAGAACTCGGTTTTTGTCGTTTTAGGTTTTAGAAATTGAAAAAAAAAAAGAAAAAATTGACATATCAGAAAAAAACTATTGACAGTAAAGAGGTTTTCTCTGGAATAAGAATTAAATCCCTAAAAATTTCCAGAACTTAACCTCGTACTTGTTGGCCATTTTACATGTAAATGGTTTAATCCAGACCTCATATTTTATTTGTTGGTCAAATTCTTTTTTGCATGAAAAAAACACATAAGTTATTATGGAAAATACTGCAAAACCAGATAGTAATTTTCCTTAGGTGCTTGGTGATGAATGTGAATAGCAGGTAATTCACAGATTAACTGTTTCTAAAATAAAAATTTGGCAATGTTTGACGAAGGCAAATACCTCAAAGTTCGAATGCCAGTTCTCATACTTCACAGTTCCTAGCAGCTTGGAGAAATAAGCCCACGAGTCCAAAATGACATAAATGGAATAAGGGCATCGTAGGCTTATTTGGGTCCATAGAATTATATACTTAGTTTGTTTTTCATCAAATTTTCTATTTGCTTCAAAAATATTTGTGAAATAGTGTTTCTAAAATGTTTTTTTTTAATTCTTGGTCTAGCTAGACACGCCTTATGAATCATAATTTTACTGTGCATATTTTCCAGAATAAGTGGCAGTTAGTTTTCCCATATTGGTACTTAAGGCTGAGTTTTACAGCCTGAATAAGTGGCACTAAAATGACCAATATGGCAGATCTAAGTGCCACTTATTCAGGTACGTATAGTGTGTGTGTGTAGTGTGAACATACTTAAATCCCACATAGAATCATATATATGGAGCTTAAATCCTGTGGTTGAAAAGCAATAAACCAATTGTAAAAACCGATCAGTCTCTGTGAACTTCCCCTTTTATAAAAGTGTAGATTTTTTCTGGACAATCATTTGTCAATTACATGATCTTAAGGACCACTCTGCTTCCGAATGTTCCGTTGAAAAAGTTGAACCCGATCCACTGTTCGCATGAGTTCGGTTCAAGAGCCCATATACCTGCTGATACAACGAGCATGTAAAGTGACAGTGGATTTGTCGCGCTATAAAATTGCAATGAACATATTCAGAACCAAACGATGTAATAAAAATTATTAACAAAATAAAATAACAACCTAAAGTGGAAAAGAAATCAATAGAATTGGGAACATTTTTTTTTTTAAAGTGTCGTTTAAAATTTAAAACCAAATTTCGCAAATGTGTTATCAGCCCGATATTAATATTAAAGCACTTTACCAAATGTTTCATAATTGTTAACCCTTTTTAATTACACCATTCTAAACTTATTTCTAATCTTATTTTCATGACAAACACAAACTGAACGCGCCTAAAACAGTGTTTTGTCGTTTGTAGATGTCAAGTGTCATATGGATTTAGTCTGATGCTAAAAAGATAAAAAAGCTTTTGGTGATTTTAACTTATTAGTAAAATACTAAAAGATAGTTCGATGATTAACTTGCTGAAAATTAGCAAAATTCTATTTTGCGTCTGTTTGTCTGTGTGTTGGTCGATCTATAACCTAAACGACTGAAGTAATTATCTCCAAACTTGGTACATAAGCTTCTTAGGTTATTGGCTCGATTCTTTTTTCTAAGTTTTTTTTGAACCAAAAATAACGGTGAGTGCCATACAATATTTTTTACCAGAAATGGTAAATTTCAATTATCTCGAAAACGGCTCTAACAATTTGGTAAAATAAAATCCACAACTGTATCGCAACGAACTTGCATTTATGTTCGACCACATCGTATGCAAAAGGTTTCTATTAAGAATTTGAATATATTTTCAAAAGCCGTTTTTTACTTAATTTTTTATATACAACATTAAAATTTTTTTTGTGAACTTCATACGACAATTTTAAATATTTAATAATACAAACTTTTAAAAAAAATTAAAATCATCCACCCGGTTTCGAAATATTATTATAGTATGCATTAGTATTATTAATAATTAGAAGGAACTCCTACATACAAATTTTTATCGAAATCTGTCGAGCTGTTTATGAGAAGTTTCAAAATAAAAAGAGGGTTGTATGGCAGGTACCGTTAATAACAAAATATTAAAATCAAATAAAGATTAAAATCTCGAGTTCGTTTTTTTTTTTTCAATAGCAAAACTTGCCCCATAGTACCTACATATATCTCAAGTAAAAAATTCAGTGCACTATTAATGAGTAGTCTACATTTTGATTTAAAATCATTTTTTACATAAAATGTTATTAACGGTACTTGAAAATTCGATGTTTTTAAAATTATATATTTCGAAAATGGGTGGACGATTTTTTGATATTATGTTGCTAATTTTATATTATTAAACACTTAAAATTGACACAAATTTTTCACGAAAAAGAAATTAAATGAAAAATTAAATAAAAAACGACTCCTTGCAATGTAATCGAAGATTAGAAATAATAAGTACGTGCGATCCTGTCGTGAATTTTATTTTTTTTTAATAATAATTAAAATACGGTATTCATAACTTAAAATCAAAGAATTAATTTAAGCAGCGTCTTGAGACATTTGTAATTTTGCACTGATAAAAAAAAACAAGAATTAGAGGCATTAGAAAATTATTAGATTAGCAAAAAAGAATTCTTTAAACGTTCCATTAAATTTAAAGTCTTTGTTAAAACAGGGAATTTCAGAAAAAAAAAAACTTCATACAAACGTCGTAAATTTCCCATTTTTATCAAACATTTTAATTTTAATGGAGTGTAAATAAATTGGGGCCTACGTGATATTTTTTTATCACAAAACTTATGTTTTTGCTTGAGTTAGATTCGTCTTTCAATTATAAGTCCCACAGGAACTTTTTATTTAAGACACTATTAACATAACGTTAATATAATGATCCATCATTTTATATACCTATGTATATTTTTAGTTTCTTATTTATTTCATTTATAGAAAACTAACTCTATTAGATTAGATTTAATATGTATTAGATGTTCAATGTTTTGATTATGTTCATAACATTTAATCGATTTATTATTTTTTTAAACAAACAAATTCAAAACTGTAAGCAATTTATTTATTTTAAGAAGTTTGTTTACAGTATTTTTTTAATTATTAAATTGTTTAAAATGAGTTCTTTTTTTATAATCTATTCTCATTACCAAGAGTTCCATTCCTTCCATAGCGCTCATTAACCTAAATGTTTAAACAAACATAAAAACGTGCCAAATTTAAAATAGATACTTCCTCAATCTATTTTAACTACATACAATTACTTAGGTTTGCCTTTGTTATCTGAGCTGCAAATTTTAAAACATGGAATATTTGGTAGCAAATACTCTTAAGATTTATATTATTCATGGAAAGTTTCACAATCTTCAATTATGTTTGTTATTTTTAAATTACCTACTATCCTAGTTCATTTTTTTTGGATCTCAAACAATTATTTCGTAAGCTATTTAGCTTCATTATTGTTTAAAAATAAACCTGTAATTACTTTATAATGCTTGGTAATTTATTTTACTCTTAAGGGTAATTATTGTTCAGGAAGAATAAAAAACAAGATTTTAAGCAAATTTCTTTGGCTTTAAGACTTTCAGTCCCAGTGAGGTGATATTTTATGCACTTCAAACAAAAAGGCAACTAGGTGAACGTCCGAAGGACATAAATGTCAGAACACTTTGCTGTCAGCTGATATCTAAATATTTTAAGGTTATCCTTGATTTATTTTTGAAACTTTCAAATCGACCAACATTTTTCAAAAACTTGTTCTCAAATGCATTCTGCATTCCACCTACCTAGTTTATTTCTATGTTTATTTTCAATAAAAAATAAAAACAATTAAAAATACAATTTTAAGCGAAATTATATAAAAATCTTTACGACTGATTTATTACCTTCCAATCGAATATTTTTTCAAGAAAATAAATACTGTGTTAGTGTGTGTAGGTATGTTGTTTGAATTGCCGAAGGACATCAACTACTTGTATAATCTTGTTAAAACAGAAAAAAAGAAACTGTGTTAGTTAAATATATATGTAAAACAAATTGTAGAAGTTTTTAATAGCTGCAATCTATAACAGGCAAAAAAATAAATAGAAAAGAAACAAAGATGCAATGACAAGCAAATTAGGTTATTCCTATTTAACAAACGTTAATTCCACTTGGCTTGTCTGTGTATTTTAGTTTATTTTATTTTTATATGATATCTACACACGCCAAGTAAACATTATTATATCTACTTCAAACCAAAAGCTAATTAGCACGGTAAATATACGTTTTGCATACTTTCTAATAGATTATAATTTTATTACCTTCGGTTGGTAGGTAGAGGGTATACCTACATATATATACTTAGTAGTTGTGGACGATTGCGGTAGCAATGAAACACTACGACAAACGGACGAACTAAATAGTACAATAATGAAACTTAATATATGACTTATAATAAGCAATATTATGCACATTGGGGATATTTTAATATTTGCGCAGAAAAAAGATAAACCATCCGTTCGTCCGTCGGCGTCGCCGTCGTCCGTTTGTTCGTTTGTCCGTTTGTATAGGTATAACTAGGCTAAAAAGTGTATAATTTAATTGGATTCTCTAAAGCTAAACTAAACAACTAAATAAATATGAATATGAATTCACATAGGCAGTTACGTACTACTCGTGTGTATATGTATGACTTGTATATGTAAGCAATTTAGAGTGTGCTTGAAATATTTACAGAGAAGAGGTTAACTATGTTTGGTTAGCATTCAAAAGGATATATGAAATGCAATTTTTTTTATTTTTACCTTCATTTTTTTTTCTTTCATTTTGCTGTTGAATTACTTATGACGAATACCTATTGTTTGAGGCTAAATAAATGTGTGTACTGAAGCGAAATTCTTTTCTTTTTTTTTTGTGTTTGAAATTTTAATGAACGTGGTTTTAAATATTTTTTTCTTTTCTTAATCGATTTTAATAAAACAAATTAGTTATGGATTTGGAAGTAGATTACACAAAAAAATCCTTCAAATGAAATTGCCTTTTAACTCACACTTTTCTAAACAAATTCATTTACAAACTTAGCTTAGAATGTCAAAAAAAAATTGAATAATGGGAACTTATCTTTTATTTAAGACCTTCCTTAAAACTTTATCACAATAGAAACCTGAGGGATATCTTCTAATGGAATTATATGTATAGTCAAGAACTAAAATATACTATTTTTCAATTAATTAGTTATATGGTTTGTATGGGTAATGGGTCCATGCCAAATTACTTGATTAATAACTAAGAACCACATGACCAGAAGTCAAAAATTCGTTATTGCAATGCATTCAAGGTATGAGTTTTAATGTCTTAATGTCTGACCAGTTTTGGTGGGACTGCCGGATAAACTCCGCACAAATCAATGGCATTGAAAAAAAAACTAATACTGGATTTAATGTAGAAACGGCTAAATATATATATTTAAGATAGTTTTTCAACTTAATTTATTATATTCAAAATACCTTTATTTTTTTTTTGACAAAAAATTTGTCTGACAATTTTAAGAATGTATTTAATAATATAAAATCTTAAAAAAATGATTAAAAAAAAATAATTCCCCCACTGTTTTCGAAATATGGAATTTTTCAAAAAATCATAAAATTATATTTTTCGAAATTGTTGCTTTGTAGTATTATTTCTAATTCTCTAATTTTCTGCATAATAATTCTGATCAAAATTGGTTGAGTTCTTAATGAGTGCGTCGAAAGTAAAAAAAATACGGTTCTATCGCAGGTAATGTTAATAAAATTTTTTACTGACCAAAATGCAGACTAAATACTCAATTTTTTTTATCACAATCATTAGGGTCATTTTTGAGATAATTAACATTTACCATTTATGCTTCAAGAATTGTATGGCAGGTACACTTATTTGTGGACTTAGAAAAATTAAAAAAGAATCGAGTCAATTACCTAAAATGCTTAAGAAAGTTCCAAGTTTTCTCAGTTTTGTTCGTATTCTCTATCATCGTAATGTCAAGTTTTATTAAAATCTTGAGTTCGATTTTTTTCGATCCTGTGAAATATAACGTTTTTAAACTGACAATTGTCGCTATATGCAAAAGTTATGGCGCATCTTCCGGTATTTATTTTTCCGTCTTAGGGAAATTTCTTGATTTTTGGCACGCGTTCCACAAAAGAGAATCGACAAAATTCGTTTGAATTTGGTTTGCGTAGTACGAAATTCACACTGTGTCCCTTATTTTCATTAAGCTCTCTCTTTTAGGTTTAGTAATTTTCGGTATTTGGGATTTTCGGGATCTAAGTTTTTCGGGAGATTTTTTTTAAAATTGGCAGGTACCGTTAATAACATTTTATGTTAAAATTTTGTTTTGCCAAAATGTAGGCAATATCTACAATAGCTTACTGAATTATTTCTTATCTAAATCGCAAGAGATAATAAAGCTTTAAACAGATTAAACAAAAAATTTCAATTTATTCTCTAGAAATTAAATTTAGAAACTTTAGAACAAAGCTTAGAAACTTATGACACACCTATGAACATATCTACATAAATACATATTAGCCGTGTTTTATTTTCTCCTTGATCCAAATCAGATCATATATTTTTTTTACTTACAACAACAAAAAGGATTTAGTTTTGTTGTTGTAACGCAAATAAATAGATGATCTGATCTGGATCACGGGGAAAATAAAACACGGCTATTATTTTAATTTTATGGTAAAACCAATATTTAAAAAAAGTCATATATATCAAAATATACCACAAAAATTCTTTAATAAAATGCCAGAGTTCATCCAATTAAAAAAAAAAAAAAAAAATATACACACATTTCTCCTGTCCAATTAGGCAACTTTTTATTTTCTAATAATTTTAATTGCATCAATATCTTAAAAATTTCACCATGCAAATTGCAAAAAAAATTTATCTGAGGAAAAAAGGCCATGAGACCAGCCTCCTTTAATCTTCAATCTCAGTCATTACAAAATAAAAAAAAAATATCTACAAGTAGGTATGCCTATAGTATAGTACACACGACACCATTCTACCAATAATGATGCGACCAAGATACAATATCTGCCTTCCAGCTAAAACTAACAAATATTATGTAGGTATGTATCTCAGTCAGAGTCTTCAGTCGTGATAAAAATAAAATAATATGTGCATAAATGCAATACTCAATCTTTCTCTCTTTTCTTATTTTGTGTACATAGCTGCTATGTGGATAGAATAGTGGTTCTACCAGATGTCTAGAGCAAAATACGTCCCATGTTGCCATGTGGCATGATGGGTACTAATATTCAACCTTCTAGATTTTGATGGCGATAGTTTATACTACTCAGTCTTATAAGGTATCAAAAGCAACAACAAAATAATAATAAAAAAAACACACACAACATAATAGCCGCATGGTTTAATTAAAGAAAATATTCTCCTTAACTCTCCATTTCCTGTCGCTATTTTATAAATTAACTATTGTATCTATCTATCTATGGCACAATATGTATATTTATCTATTCAAGTCCATTAAAAATAAAATTGTCTATTGCTAAACAGAAAATAACAACAACAACAAAATGAATAAAAATCAAATTATTCAATGTGTTGTACTATTTTTTGCCTACAGAGAGCGCTAACTAGCTTTGCGCGCCTTGCATTAGCTTTAGTTTGTTTTTTGCGCGCGCACAGGACGCAACGTATAATGTTGTTGTTGTTGCTGTTTTTTTTTTATTGTTGTTGCACGATGAAATTATATTGGCTTGGCAATCATGTGCTGAATGAGATTCTGCTAAAGTGCTGAAGCTGTGATGGCTTGGTTTCATATAGTGTTATTTATTCATTTTGAACATATTTAGCATAACGAGACGCTTTTCCATACTTATAACTGTTAAAATAAGTAGCATATATGCATTATAAAAGCCTGTGCAGCGAATGGAATTTTACTTTTTTACAGGGTGGCCTGGATTTATTGAAAAGAGTTTATGTTTATAGATCTTTCATGCGAAGCAACCTTGAGCCAAATAAATTACCTGGTGCTTACTCTGGATTTTTAAAGAAATTACAAATTATATGAAACGGGGATTAATTTAATTCGGTTACTTGTACCGTTAAAATAAGAAAATTGAAAAAAAAAATAAAGAATTATTTTCCATTGTTTCATTAGAATTACTTTTCTCTCAATAAGAGGCTTTTTGGGGAGAAAATCTTCTTAGGTTTTCTTGGAAAATAAGTCGCAGGCAATTGAATTGAGCTAACATAATTCTATGTTTGTATTAATCGATTTTGCATTTAGACTTGCTTTTTCAAAGCAAAGACAAAATTAGATGCATACAAACAAAAAAACAATTGCTGAGCAGAAAAGACCAAAAATCACCACAATGTATAGTGTTTTGCTCATGCATTTCCACTCGCATGACTTCGTGTGATTTTTTATGTCCCCAAACCCAAACATTTTGCCTAAAACAAGCAAAGACGCTGAATATGATTCTTTTGGTTGCTGAAATCGGATCAGCTTTCAACTGTGTTTATCTTTTGTAGCTGAAAATAAAAAAAAGTTAAATTAACAGCAGAAAAAATCATGAACTGTCAAAATCAACCCAACCTTGCAATCAACTCAAAATGTCATCCATCTTGAATTTGTTACTTGCGACACATGTACTTCAAACTTGACATGATAGAGAACACAAAATCGTCGGTCCCGCAATCTAGGTACTTAAACGTTTTATGTGCCTGGATCGATTTATTTTTTAATCTTACTTTAATTTCCGATAACCGGACGCGAACCTCTAATAACAGGACAGAGCTATGTTTTGTTGAAAACTTATTAGGGGACTTACCGGTTAACTAAGTTAGTGTGATTTTCAAAGCGTTTGGTTCCCTTTTCTGGTGACGTTCCATTATTGCACATGTCATTTTCTTTCCTTCTGCTATTAGTATTTACAGTCATTTACATTCTTTTCTTTCCCTTAACCAGAGAGTTCTCGTAACCGGACATAAATTGGGCGACCATGAGCATCCGCTTATTAGATTTTTCACTGTATCTCGAAAACTGCTCTAACGATTTTAATTTAAAAAAAAATAGCGCACCAATATAGGAATAGCCTACATTTATGTCAATAAAAAATTTAAATTGCAATGTTCTACTATCTTATGAACGGCTCAACGAATTTCGATCAAAAATTTTGTACAGAAAGTTCTTAAAATTCTAAATGATACTGAATACCAAAATTTTCCAAAAAATATTGTTTATATTTTTTGTCTATTTATTTTGTTCTTTTATCTGAAGAAATCTCAATTTTTTCCGTAATGGTGTCGACAATTCATTGACATGGGTAATGTCAAATGACTTTTCGATAAAATATCACTTTAGCGTTTAGCTTATGTTGTTGTTGTTCAACGTTATATGAGGTAATGCTTAAAATTTTTGCGCTTGGAGACAGTATTATGTATTCGTTATGATGCGTTAATGAATAGGGCTGTACTTAAATCTTAAATAATTTTATAAAAAAAAAACGTATATACATATAATGCAAACAATTCTCAAATTCCATTTATATCTATAAAAATGTGAACGCATCTATGTACTTATTATTTCTGTGAAAATTTGTTGGTCTTACAAATAATATTTTCACTCTAAAACTTAAAAACTGTCCTTCTTCTTTCATTAAACTAAATAAATTGGCAAACGCCTCAACAAATAAAACATTTTATTAATCAACAAAAAAAACATGTTTTATTTAGAATTAGACATCTGTTTGAAATTACTTTTGAAATTGTATTCATCACCCTGTGCATCTTTTTTAATGAACATGCATTTATCTTTTTCCAAGAACTCGACATTTTTCCACAAACTGAGATAAAAAAAAAAACTCAGAGGAAAAGCATAAAAATAAAAACAATTTCCAACAAAACATACACCAGAAAACAACAGCAAAATCACAAATTCAAAAGAAAAGAGCCAAGAAAATTGCACAAAAATAACAACTTAAAAAAATAAAATAAAAGAGAAACGAAACAAAATGTGTGTTGTTTGTTATAGTTGCCAGTTGGTTTTGTATGGTATGGTTGGTTGCCGAGAGCTTAAGCTAAGGTAGGTAAAGGTAGGTAGGTATGTACTTTACGTACGTATGTATCCACATAGGATTTTCATGTTCAATTAACATTTTTATGTTGCGCTGTATATTTTTTTTGTATTATTTCTTCGTTAATAAAACATTAATGCATTCGACTTAAAGTTGTTGTTCTGTTTTTTGTTGTTGTTTTATTTAACATAGTTATGTTTTTTAATGGGCTGTCGTGACTTAAGCAAAATTATGAGAGCGATGAAAGTTTAAAGTTTATGAATATTTTGCTTAATTTAATTGCAAACTAGGAAGGGCATGTACGAGTGAATATCTAAGATCTACAATCTGGTTCTTAAAATAAAACAAATATTTAGGTATTTACTTTTTTCGTATCTATTAATGAAATAACATGGAAATGAAAGAAAAAAAATGAAGCAAAATAAATATAAAACATCGAAAGGTGCTAAAGTATTTGTAAATATTGTTTTTGTCATGAGACCGCATCATAAGAGATGAGCGAGCGTCGTCGTCGCATCAGGAATGTTTTCACAGATTTCTCCGACTGTTTTCCGATAAGGCTCAACTATCCTCGTTTTATGTTGACTTGTAAAATATTTTCTGATGGCAAATAAGTCAATGCAAGTTTTGATGTATGTATATGCACATGTTTTACAAAGAAATAAAAAAAAAAAAAACAAAGAAAAACCATTGAAAAATTTATCCAAGGAAAGGTAAATATTTAATAAATATGCATAAGCAAATGTCATTTAAAAAATTATTTCGAGGAGAAAGGTTAAACAATTTTAACAAGATATTATCTAATTGTATTTATTCCGGAAAAATATTTTATTTATCCGACTGTACTGTACCTCTGTTCTGTAGGTAGGTATCTATGTATATTTTAGAATATAATGTCCCAATAAAATGTTTTATTTATATTATCAGATACCTACCTATGACGTATTTACAATATAATCAACGTTCATTTAGAAGCTTTTGAATTAATGTTTTTTAAACATTAATTAAATTTTAATTCATTTAAATTAATACAGTTTGTGTACCTATTTTGACATGATTTCAAAACTAATTTTTATTATTTTTTTTTTACTTTTAGGTAAGTACTGATGGCGAAATCAAACCAAAAAAGGTATCTATTGCACATTTTTGTATTTACATTTAAAGTTACACGTAATTTTAGTTGTAGAGTCTTAGATTTTTTGAAAGGGAATTAATTTGTCCTTATTCTTGCAATAGGTAATTCCAGAGATTTAAGGTGATATGCTAGGGTCAGCCAGATAAATTTTAATAAGATACATTTATAGGTGGCACCTATCGATTTTGGTTCAATTTTACATTAGATTACATATTATACAACTCCGTGCTCTAAGAAGTAGACACACTAAAACACTGGCAACTGGGGTCATTGCCTTAATCGAAGTACTGAACTCACGCAACTATGCTTGATTTCGCTGATCGATGGGATCCGGTGCTTTTATAATAATGGAATATAAAATTATACAAATATCATCTAACGGAGTATTTGCGAAACTCGAATTTGAGAAGACAATTTTCGATAACTTTTTGACGAAAACTAACTCGGCCCTAACTTGACGAATATTCGCTTTCAAGGTGCCAGAAATTTGTGGATTGTGTGCACACATAATGTTTTCTAAATCCCCTCAAAGGGATGTCCATAACGGCCACAAATTAGGTACACGATTTGATGGTAGGTTCACATCACCAAATCTAGTAAGATTTCGGATAGTAAATTTTTCTTGTAATGAAGCCAAAACTGTTTGTGTTGTATGAGACTAAGCACCGTCTTGTTGAAACAACATGTCCACATCAATAAATATCTTCAATGTCAAACAAATTTGGGTAACATATATTTATAGCGATGAAATTTGGTGGTGAGGGTAACACTTCCACAATTTCAAAGGAGAAAGTAGATAACAAACCCTGTGAATTCGTAACAATTTGTACAAAATACTCTTTGTTATAACTGAAACAAATTACTGCAAAGATTGTGAAAATTCCCCTACATTGAAAAAGTTGTGAATTCTTACTACACGAATTTCTCTGGATAACAGGTGTATAAACTGTCAAAGCACCAAGCAGTCAAGTTTTGTCTGCTATTTTCTTGGGTTATTGGTGGGCACACTGAAAGAAACGTGAACCGGAGTATGAAACGTAGTAAGAAAAACACAAATAATCGAGAAGTGAAAAATTTTAATATTTGTTCACTGCAATTCTTGATTGTTTTCTCATTTTATTTTATACAATATTTTTGTTTTCTTTACTGTTCTTTATGTTACGTGTTGTTTTTATCTTTTTCTTTCATTGTTTTAAGTTGGGTTTTGGTATCTCTCGAGTGATCATTCAATTAGACCCATCACTACTTGTGTCCGGACAGTCACCAGGGTTAAAAAAAATCTACTTCACCACTTCGCTTTTTTTAAGATCTACCTAATTGTGTTTACTCTGAAATTGCAAGTTGAGTTAGCGAATAAACTGTCAAAGTCACATGAGATGAGACGAATTGTTGTGAATTTTAATATGGAAATTATTAGAATACTCAGATTTAATTCGTTTCTCACGGAATATTTTATTCCCTCGAAATTTTTCTTCAATTGTGAATAAACCACGAAATTAATTTCCCTCAAAAAAAAATTGAATGAAATAAAAGCAAACCCCCCGAGAAAGCTTATTCTCGATACCAATGAGTTCCGAGGGAAACTTGAGCATCATTCACATTCCCTAAATGAGAGACCAAAATTATTCACGATAACTCCCAATAACTTGATTTTCACCAACACATTGTTATCCCTTCGATGTTTTTTAAGAGCCTAAAAAACTGTTTTTTTTTTCTAATTTGTTTTGTTCATTTTGAAAATTCGGGTTGTGTTTTTTGCTTTCCAATTATTCTCCTTCTACTTTGCAAATTGTTGATCTAATCCAGTTTTTTTTTTAAATCTATTTCAAAATTGAATTGCTGAATTAAAACCCTCACCATTGGAGTTTTACGCACAAACCTGGTCAATTTGCGTTTGTTTATTTTGTTGCCAGACTTACAAAATTTCCCCCATTCTTGAAGTTTGACAGTTAATACACTTCTTACTACAAAAAAGATAGCAAACAGACCTAGTAGGTAGGTAAACAAATGGCACCACCCGAACAAATTGCACACCGTGACTTTTTATTTATAATCAAAGTTTTGTTTTGTGCGGAACCCTTATGCAATATATTTTTTTTTTGTCGTATTCAATGGGAACCAAGTTCAAGCACATAATTGACGTATGTTCTACGAATTCCGTGGTGTCAGCTGGATTAAATTTTTGAATTAGTTGAACTTTTTAAGGGTGCATATGCAAATTCAAATGCAAAATACGCCAAAATATGCTGCAAGACAAGCCTAAATAATGTGCTCGGCCTTAAAACGATAGATTTTGATATTTTTAGAAACTTAACACCAACGACAGCCATATTTTCTGTAGAGCGTCCATATTTATTATTGATTAAACATATATATAGGTACAGTTTCTTCGTTAAGTTTTGTGCAGTTTTGCCTATACTACGCTCGAATGGACGATAAAGTCGACCATAATGCACGAAACTTACTTATATACTACAGAATCAGTATTTTTGTAGTAGATTTTTCGATTTTTATCATGTTTACTATCAATAATAAAATTTCAAATATTAAGTTAAGTTGGATTAAAGAAAAATATGTATAAATAGGATTTTGAAAATGGAAAGTGTTCTAAAGTTATAATGAATTAAATAGTAGGACTTACTAATTTACGGTTTCGGAACACATCAAGTTCGTCCGACCTAACCATTTTGTTTGTTTTTGACTTTTTAACGATTAAGACAATTTTAAAGTCAATACTTTTTCCTGCAATACATTTACTCAAAAATGGATATTAGAGGTTTTTAATCATTTTCGTACAACTTGTTTCATGTACTGAAGTTTTTGTTAACTTCTTTATCAAAAATAATCTTTAAAAAAAAAATAATTTCTTTAAAATTGTTCCAGTAGGTACAAAATTCAATAAACATTTTTGACAATTAAGATATTTTAATATTACTGAAATATACGTCAATGTTATATGTACATATTACATCAACATAACCTAAACGACATCTTCATTAAAAATTTAATTTCAGCACAGACATAAATAATTTATGTATATCGATTCAAAAAAAACGAACTCAACACGACAAACTTAAACAAAAAAAAATAAGAAAAAACAACATTCTTTTTTTTAAATTAATTTATTTTATTTTTTTCTGCGAAATGTTTTAATTTCGTTTTGCATTTCACATGCAATTATTCATGTTAATGTCTTTTTCGGTTTGGATCGTATTCTTTGATGTTGTTGTTCCCTTTTTATTTTTGCTTTACTTGCATCGTTTATATTGCTGTCGATTTTGCTATTTTATTTTCGTCCTCCTTCGTTTTGAAAACAACAATAATAATAACCAACAACAAAAAGGGGAAAAACTACAGACTAAGGTATTCCAAACGCCCACATAAAACTCATTTTTATCTCCGCGAATATATGTACTTATGTATGCATATATTCATATGTATGAACATGTGCCACAACCATTATTGTTCGGTATGTTCGGTTGTATTTGTGTATCAGTCGAATGGTTCCACTTTTAGGGTTGCCATCATGTCGAAGGGCAGATTCTAGTATCCTAGAATTCAATATAACGCCAAATATCACACTTCTGATGTTCTTGCCTTTGCTGCTTTTTTTATCTATCTACATGAAATTAAATAATAATAATTTTAACTATACGCCTGTAAGACCTAATGTCTTTTAAATGCAATCTAAATTGCACCGCACTAGTTAGAAGGAATAGAAAGATAGATACGAATTTTTGTTGGGACAGTGTAGAACAAGGTATTTACTATCCCATTAGAACCAACGGGCGGCATCCAATTAAAATTATAGGTATTGAAAAAATCGCTGCCTAACGTGGGGCTCGAACCCACATGTTAGCGGTCAAGCACTATATACACTGATTGCCTCCCAAAATAAGAGTTAAAAAAGTAAAAAAGATGGAAAACAAATGTATTCTTGAGTCAAGAGTCCACAAAATTGGTTTTTCATTCCGGCAGCGATTTCATTTGGACTTAAAATTTATTTTGAATCAGTAATTCAACAGGTCCGATTGAAGCTAAGTCATCACTTGAGTAATTTAATTTCAGTAGTAGAAAGAATTTTTCTCTTGAACCAAAACATTCACAAAAATACATTCATCAATACTCAGATGTAGTTTAATATAATTATTTTATTTTTAAATTCTTATTTAAATATGGCCGTTTAATAGCTAAGTAAACAATGGAATAAAAGTTTAACATTTTTGTCTTCATTCACAAGTCTTTTAATATTCATTAAAAAAAAGGGTGTGATATCCTAATTTAGCGTTTTTCCAGTTACTATCCGCATTCGCGCGAAATACGTTAAATATTTCATAATTTTAACGGTGAACAACTGATACATATACATGATTTTTTTCATTTATTAAGTATCGTCCTTTAAAAATGTCGTAGTCGTGTCTGAGTCACCACTTTCCATTTTTGGATTACAAGTAGAAAGTTTCAAAGGTCAGTTTGGGCAAAGAAAAACAAAGTCCCCAAGATCAGTAAAGTGACTCAACATTAGGATTCGGCATAAAATCCCTGTCGAAATGTTGACGACATATACATCATTAGGTCTGGTTCTCACAATCTGTCAAACCACTCAATTAATTTATTAAATGTTTCCTTAAGAAAGAGAAAAAAAAGTCGTAATATAACAGATGGCAACCCCGTTCGGCATTCTTATGAGTATACATGAGAATGTATTAGTTAACATTTTTTTTGCATCGTCCTTTTGTATATTGCCAAGTAAAATTAAGGGTCTCCCCCATGTGTATCCAACAATGGCAATATCCAAAGAAGAAAACTTTACGAACAAAAGATAAATACAAAGAAAAAAAGCATTAAAAAAATAAACTAAATCCACATCGTGCAGCGACCCACGATGCAAGATGCATGAGATGTTGGTCGGGTTAAAAAAAATATCCGCTTGCAAATAAAAATAAAGTATCTTAATGATACTTTTACTCGTTAGTTGGTTTTTGGTTTGGTTTTCGTTCCAAGTTGAGGTCGCAAAGTAAGGGCGAGGGGAAACGTTCAATCGGCTACGGGCGGCAAGTCGTTTTGCTTCCTTTTTTGTGATCCATTGTTGTTGGGTTGTTTAATTATGTATTCCCATTAATTTTGGAATGTCAAGTCGTTAACGAATTTCGCTTTGTGTGTGAATGGTTTTGATGTTGCGAATAGATTTACCGAATAAACTTACCATACTCTTATGCTCGTATGTACCTACCTACGCCTCCTAAATCGTTAATAAAGTTTTCGAATGCATAAATGACGGGCGAGGAAAACATTTTTCGTTTTAATTTTGCTATAATTTTAAATAATGTACCAATACATACCTACCTACCCACCATCAAGGACTCGTATGTTGCCAAACAAAAGAAGTTATCCCTATAGGTAGGTATTATCCTATACATAGACAAGAAGCTTATAAAATACGAAATTTAATTATTATATTAATATTCTTGACAAGAACCTTTTATGCAAATTTTATTAAAACCTCAATTTATAATCGAAATTCTTGCTGTTGACACCTTTTTGCTCTTTCATAAGCTTACATAGGTAGCTACGAGTATGTATGTATTCAATCTTGGTATATAAGTATTGAAAACTTACCCTTAAATATATGAAAATTTATTCATAAATTCAAGTTGTGAAATGCAACTAACTTGAGTCGTAGAACAAAATTAATTTTATTCTAAAACAAATGAGGACAAACAAAGAAAATAGGTAAATAATATTTACTTAAGAAACTTATGTTTACTTTCAAAACTAAGTAGGACTTTTACAGAGAAAGGAAATTACATGAATAAGTAAACAATAATCATTTTCTAACTAAAATACACATCAAATGGGAACATGACGTACGTATTAGGCAAGCAGTTAAATCCAGAATGTGGCTTATCTTCCTCTCTCTCCTTTGTGTCACCATTTTGTTTCCTTTACTTCCTTTTGTTGTTTTTTTTACCAGGGCTGTCGGCTTAGTAAAAAAAACTTGATACAAAATATACATACTCGCAGACTACATAACCTATAGAGACTGTGAACTTATATATTTCGCCCTGTAGACAAAATGATGCCAAGCAGCCATATTGGTATCGGCTAAAAAGTAGGTAGACTTTTCCCATGCAAAAGTGTACGGAGAGTAATTTGGGTTAATTTAATTTTTTAATTTTAATTTTTTTTAAATAATTTTCATGATGATCTTTGTGGTTTAATTCTGCTATGGCAAATGTTTGTTAATGGAAATAAAATATGAAAAGTCTTGTAAATAAAGAAATAAAATTATCAAGGTAGTAAATTCAAACGATGTACTACGTTTTTAAAACAATTTCAGTATAATACTAAGCTAACGAAGATTTTGCTAATTTTAAACTGTTAATCAATGTAACAATCCTTTAGCATTTTGCTAAAGTTTAAATCATCAAAGAGATTTTTAGCATATTAATAAAATAGTAATTTCTAACTATGTGCCTGTAAGACATAAGTTTTTTAAATACAACCTGAATTGCACTACACTAGCTAGAAGGAATAGAAACAATTTTGTTGGTACAGTGGATTTGAGAATTATGTTTTTGCTTTCTCATTCTAATCCACGGGAGCATCCAATTAAAATAGAAGTTATAGAAAAGAATGCCGCCTTGCGGGGGGCTCAAACTCACACTTCTAATTTACAGTTAAGGACTATATCCACTGGTCCATTGCCACCGCTAAATCCATATAACACTTTGACATTTACAAACTCCAAAAAGTTATGTTTTTGGCGTGTTCAGCTGTTGATTGTTAAGAAATTATGTTTAATATTGTTTAAGTTGAAAAGTGTTTAAACTTAGGAATATTTTACTAATGTGCTTAAATGTTAGCAAATTGTTGAGGTAGTATCATACAAATACCTTAATAGCAGGCAGTTTAAAATTATTAGGCGAAGTATTTTTACGGCAATATTTGCTTGACAACTTACACTCTTTGTTCAACTTTATACAACATTTACACAAAAATTGAAAGATATCTTGCATAACAAATATCGAGCGTCTCCATTAAACGGGTAATTTAGTAGTAGTAGTAGTAGTCAGTAATTAAGTCGACAACCCTGTGAACCACCCTTCACTTTTATTCGCCTTAAATGAGTTTCTATTTAATTTAGCTTAAATCAACATAATTTACATGTTGTTTGCATTTTGATTTGAAGTTTTTTTTTTCATTATTATTATTTTCTAAGAATATTAAACAAACACAAAATGCCACGCCGACATCGTGTACAGGATATAGCTAAAGACTTTTGGTGGGTGTGTATCTATATGAAATAGAGGGAGGGAGGCGACCCTTCTTCACTAGTCGAATGCAAATTAAGTCAAATATTGGATATTGTGCAAGCAATGTCTTAAAAAATTGTATTTGGTTCTTTTCGAAAGTGTTTATTTTAAGCTGATGGAATTTTTTTTGTTGCTTTGTCATTACGAGTATTTGATGAAAGTTAATAATAAAAGTTTTATTTTACAATTGTTGTTTTTAATGAAGAAAAATGCAAATGCAAGAAATGTTTAATTTGGATAATGGAATTTCATAAAATGTCAACATTATAATGTAAATATAATAAAATTTAATTTAACTGAGGTATTTGCACAAAAGAAATAAACGAACGAACATAATTACATAAAAACATTTTCAAGCAAACGTTTTAATCATTATTGGTTTTTGTAGTTTACTGTTTTGCTTGGAAAATAATGAAATTGACTTTAATTTGCGGATTTAAATTGTTATACAATATTCATTTTTCAAACTATTTTTTTTAGTTTTTGTTAGGAATTAATTTTAATTAAAATTTGAAATTTGAACAACAACTATTTCTTTTTAAATATTTCTATTCATAGTTGTAAATATATTTAGCTCTAAAAACGTTGGATGATTTAGACATACATTATATTATATTATACATTTAACGAAATTGGCATAATGTAGCAAGTTCACATTGTTTATAAATATTTTGTAATAACTAATTAGCCATTAAAATTGTGTTTCTTATATTTTGTACAGTTAAATTTAATGATAAGATCAAATGTAGTCACTGCTTTTTCGGAGCTTTCGATAGAAAATAGAACGTAAATATTGTCCATCTGTCTTTGAAATTTTTTGCTTGGATGTTCGTTACGCAATAAAGCCTCAAAGACTTACCGGAATTGGATGAAATTTTAAGGTAGATTGCACGAGGCACAGGGTTAATTTAAATGGTATTGAGGCACGGTTTTTGTAGGATAGGCTTAAATGTAAAAGTTTAGTGAGTGCAGAATTTTTTCGTCGGTTTAATACTTTCATGCCTTAACTACTCGAGCGATCATCATGAAGTTTTGTGGATACAGTGTCAGCGTTACAGAAGAGGGCTGTTCCCGTATGATAAAAAATCCGTAAGAATGCAAATCTACCTGCTAGTTTTAAATATGTAAATGTTAAAAAAATGAATGAGTTTTACATCATAGATAATAATTAACTGAATTAAGGATAATCGATTTTTTAATAAATACAGTTGAAACTCTTTTACCCGGGCTTCTATTTTTTTAAAATAAGACTCAGTTAACAAATACTTACAGCATCCCTAATACTCTTTGAATTCACATTTGTATTTCGATTTTATTTTTCGGGATCGCTATTATCTATACGATCCGTTGGATAAGAACAAAATCGAAGAAGTTTACATTACTCTCAATTAAATTTAAAATCTGTGTTAAAAAGGAGGAAACATTTTATGAAATTTGTAGAAAACTCCATTCTCAACAGCGACTTTAATTTTAATGGAGAGTGAATAAATTGGAATTGAAGCAAGTTCCACAATTTTGAGTTGATCTTCCTCAGCTCAGCCATCTCTGGTTTTTCGAGTATTGTACTTAATCAAGTACCGGATAACAAAGAATTGTTATTGTTGCAAATAATTTCTTGTTAATAAAGTCCGTTGGCAGTATCCATACTATTGTTAGTAATTATTTGCATAAAAATTTGCTCATGATAGTTGAATTTTAATCGTTTTGACAAAATCCAAAATAAAATTAAATCCAGCAAGTAAAAAATGTTTCTTAATTCTCAAAAAATATCATTATTTTATATGCATGAATTGATAAATTTTGAAATTTTTATAATAAAAATCTACATCGATCAAATAAATAAACTATATCTGGCTCATTGCAAAATCTTCAATCTTCAAAAATTTCATGAAAGTTAAACTGAACTTAACAAAAATTACGCATTGACAAGGTCCTCACTTCTCAGCTAATGAGTTCAAGTGAGGTCGCCGGATGATACGCCAATTTTGTGGACTACAGACCCTTAAAAGCTGTTTTGAATCCTTAATATATTGATACAGTTGTGTAACTGAAATTCTCGCATTTCTACTGTCTGGAATATGTGTAGTTTGTTGTTGATTATTTGACAATTTTTTGGGATGAATTTCTTCTTAAATCGAAGAAGGAAATAACCATGGTTTAGTGACAACTCTCAACTCTCCGGTTCATTGGAGTGAGCGGACCTACAATTATCTTCTAAATCTGAACGCAAAGATAAAAGAGACTTTTTCATGACTAGAGATACTTCTCTATGTTCTTGCTTGTAATGACAATACCTTGTACTTCTATTGTCAATCGAGCTGTCAGTGTAAATTTGTAGATTTCAAAAGTTTTGTGGCACATATCTAAATCGGGTAACTTTTCGGTGATTACACATAAAATCAATTCAGACATAATCATTCATGGGAAAAAATCTGCACTAATTTAATTTTAGCTCAGCACTAAAAATAAAAAAAAATGTATTCAAAACGTTTCACGTGTTATTAAATTCCTGTTTAAATCAGATTTAATTTGACAGCCATAGAAAAGTCACATATGAAAAATAAATCAAACAAATAAAACCAATACGATATGTTTATTGTTTTTTTTAATGACAAAACCATATCCTGTTTATTAAAAATAATTAACACGATGATATTTCATTTTAGCTTGACAACTTAATTAAATTACGTTCATAAAATATAAACATATGTATCTGCGATTATGAACCGTTCTGAAAAGTATGTCATCTAGTCATCAGCAGATCATAACAAAAACAAAAATTAATATATAAATAAACAAAACCACTTGCTAATCAACTAATCACTTTGATTAATATGTCATAAGCACATCATCATTATTTTGTTCAAACATCCATACACATATTTGTATTCATTCATTCATTCATTTTAGATTCAAAAATTAAATAAAAAAGAAAACAATACAAAAATCCATTCCCAATGAATATTATAGTCAAAACGTGACCAAATTAACATAAAAAATAATAAATAATCATTTGAGAGTATTTTTCTTCACATTCAACAATTCCTCCAGTACACAAAATAATAATAATAAAAGAACCTATTGGAAAAGATACATTCATATAATATACAACATTGGCAATTAGATACGACCACACCTGATGAGTATGGGTGGGGGTTAGACATATTAAACAACAACAACTGTGTCATCGCCGCCCCTCCTACAAGTAGGTACACACTTTTTGGTTCATTGAACCTTATGAGAACTCAAAAGTAAAAATTGTCCCGAATGGAATGTTGGGAGAAATTTATGTGTGCTTATAGAAGTGACGAGGTGGTCATCATCATCTTTATGCAACATAGGTAATGACTTGACTACCTCTTCCCGCCAAATATTCTCAGCCAAGCCCTGGCATTGATTAAAACATTCATTTTTTGTTTGTTAATTTAATTCGGTTCTTTTTTTTGTCTGATTACATACAATACCAAATAAAAGATAAAGTGATATTTGAATGAAACAAAAAAATAAAGGGGAAATTGACAGAAATACAAAAATGGATGAAAGAATTAATCAAAATAATAGAAAAGGGGCAGCAACATCCCTTCTGACATTCAGATGAGTGATGTTAAAATATTTTTGTGCATTTTTTTTTTCATTTATTTTCTACGTTAACGAATGAATGGCAAAGTCTTTTGAATATCAAAAAAAAAAAGATATTAAAATAAATAAATAGATGTACGTACCTATCTACTGTATAATCATAATTTTCCTAGCTATGGGTACCTACCTATCTAAAGGAAACTGGTTTGTTTGTTAAAGTAAACAAACATACCTATCTGTTGAGTTTATTTATGAAATTCCTAGGTTCCTCTTTAATTGCTGTTCAATTTAAAACCAATTTCCGTCTGTTTTATTTTTTTTTCTTAGAATTTTGTGTATTAAGGCAGCCACCTTAGGACAAAGTGTTGGGTTCGCAAAAAAAAATGTGTTGAAACTATTAGGTGTAGACAAAAATATGCTAAATGAGTCATTAATTAAGCTTAACATATTAAGCCTCTTCTAGAATAAATTCTAGAGTTCGGTTCATTTTTATTCAGATGAAATTATCTTACATTTTTGGATACAGGTAGCGATTTAAGTGTATTAGCTCCAATACAAAATTTTCCTCAACCCTATAAGGGTAATCATATTTTTGTTAGTACATTAAAGGTACTTTAAATTATGTATTAAGTAATAAAATGCAATTTTAGAAAAATTATTAACAAATTCTTGTATATGTTTTAATAATTTATTTTACATAACTCTGGTATAATAAACAACCATTGTTTTCATTTTAATTTTTAAATATACATATAAAAAAAATAACAAAATTAATTAAATACTCGAATAAATAAACATTATTTGAAAAAAAAATAAAATAAATATAAAATTACAAAAAAAAATGATTTCGTCCATTTGGTACACTTTTCAATTTTATTTTGCATTTTGCACATACGTATATTGATATTGTCATACGTCAGTTACTATATTGACAAAATTTGCAAAAATGCCTTTTTTTCAGTATAATTGTATTTTTGAATCTTAGTCAAAATAACTAATCGCGAATCCAATTTGAAAGTGTATTTTAGAACAGATTTTGTACAAACATATTGTTCATTATAAAGTCTACTCGCACAGTTCCCCTTTAGGGAAAAAAACGTAGCGAGTCACATAATTGAAACCGGACACTCTCCAGACTTCGAAGATGGCAAAGTTTTCCAGACTGAGCTGCACGCGTCAAAGAGACACACTGGAAACGTTGCACATCATTAACAATATCAACAATATGAACCAAAAGCTCGACACACAAAAAATATCCGATGTACACTGTTCTCTTGTCTCCGATTAAACGTCAGTTACTTGTTTATTTTTTTTTAAGTTTTCAAAAAATAAAGACTAAAGTATAAAGACTAAACTTCATTTTGAAGTGCATAGAATTTTATTTAATGTAAAAACTAATATAACTCCATATTTTATAATTTTAATGTTGTCATACTATTGTTATTAAACTCTGTTTTTTTTTTATATTGGTTTGTGTAATGAAGTTCCCCTTAAGAAGGCAGCAGCCACGTCGGGAAAAGCAAATGTAACTTCATTGTTTCATTGCACCAAAAAAGGCGAAAGAAAAATTGAAAAAAATTTTATCTTATCCACTCTTTACGAAAAAGTAAATCTTCAATTAAAAACTGTCATAAAAATTTTCATTAAATATTTTTAAAAATATTCTCTGTGAACATATCAATTTGAAGTTCAAAATCCTTTCAAAGCTGAACGCATCCACTCAATGAACTACATCTCACTTCACGCGTAAAAGTTACCATTCCTCGGTTAGTTTATGTTTTGTTCCTCTATCTACCATTTGTTTTTTTTCAGTTTTTGTTAACAAACTAAATTTTTCGTTTGTATTTAAAAGTAAAATGACAGCTTATTGAAAATAAGTCAAGTGAATCGAAAAGTATGTATAAATTGTATACATACGTACTTAGGTACATATTTTACCTGTTTTCATTTTCCATAATTAAAAACAAAAAAAACGTTTTTTTATTAACTTTTTAAGGAAAAAAGTAAATTATTTTTGTTTCGTATTAATTTATTTTAGTTGTTAAGTTATAATCTTTGATTTTTGTGATTGATTTTTATAAAAAAATCACTTTCACTTTGGTGTTATATATTTCAAAATTTTGAACCCTTGCCCCCTCCCCTAAAAAAAACTCGCGATGTCCCCCTTCTCGTTAATTTCAATCTAATAACTCTATTTAGAAGCACTGATTGATTTAATAACTTAAAACTTTCACTCAGCCGAAAGTCGAAGTTTGGAAAATTTTAGCAAAGTAAATTTTTTTAAGAGATTGGGTGGTGCCCCTTTTCCTCAGTTTGAATTCCTGCAAACATCTGCTAATAATTTTATTTATGCTAAGAAAGTGTCCCTAACTTTGACTAGTTTTTAACTTAAAACATAACTCGTAACATTAAACTAAACATTTACAGTCGTATTCAATAGAATTCGGTTGAATAGTTAATCAGTGAATACGAATTTATTAAGCCTCTATTCATATTTATATTTATAAAATATTACATTACATTGTACAATACTCCGTAGATAAATCTACCAGGTAGAAACACTGAAGCATAGGGCAACTAAGATCATATCGGCTCAAACATTACAAGACATTAATACAAACGAAAGATACACAGATAGAAAATGTCTATTCAACGTTACCTATCTTATAAATAATACCTCCTAGTTTACAGACATTTTAACTTTACGCAGTCTTTAAAATGCGTTTATGAATAAGGTTGGTAATTTTGAGGATTTTTTTTTATAAAACTATGTCGAGGCACATAACTTTTTTTAAGTTAGCAAGGATCAAACAAATATGCTTTCTTTTTTGAAAATATCTGAAAAAAGTAACGGAAGAAGATATTTTATCAATTATTGAATACAGAAATAAATAATTATTTATATATTATTATTTATTTAAATGAAACCCTTGTAAATGCATTCAATTTTTTATGAACTACGAGAGAGTGATTGAACAACAAAAATTGGTCATTAGGAATTATATCGTTATAGGTATTTACTGTATGTTATGTCGACTGAAGAATAGTTTTTAAATAGTGTAGAAATGATAGCAAATATTATAATTTTATTCACAACTAAAAGCAAGTATATGCGACCCAATAAAGTCCATTATATCTTCTTGATTTTTTTTTCTTAAAAAGTATATATATAAATAGATTACATATGTACGTACATAAATAGGTACATAATATTCTGAACTTGTAAAAAGGATAGGCGTAAGTAGGCACCGCACATACACATCCTAATAGAATCGTAACAAGATGTAAATAAATCCCCATCGCATCATCATCAGCACCACCAACACAAACACCATCCATCAATCCAATTGTAAAGGACCGAAGTTTATATTATGAACACACGAATTATTTAACTTCATTTTTTGTTGTTCTTGTTTATTTCTTTTCAATTTTTCAGTTTTTTTTTCTCAATTGAACAAAAAAAAACGATTTTACAGAGTAAAGTATAAACATGGAGGAAAAAATAAAACAAATTGGAAAAATCTCTGTAAATTAATAGAGAAGATGCGCCTTCGAGATAGGTATACCTACTATGTATATGCACACATAAACATACGTACATATATACCTACACAAACTATGCAATCGAATAGCAAGACGAATGCTATTAAAAAATAAATAAATAAAATGAGAAAAAATCCATCTGCTGGGAAGAGCAAAAGTTCAATGATAATTATTTGTTTTGCCAGTTTGCCCGAGGTCATTTAACCCCGGAGTTCAACCACTACCCAATACCGGTGGTAGTGTTCCTTACAACACTGTATTTTCTGTGATGTATGTGCCTTGCGTTGCTTGGTGTAGATTGATTTTTTTTGTTGAAAGGTAGTTGGGGTATTCAGATTATTATTTTTTTTTTTCATTTGCAACACATCATATTGCATCTGAAGCAGGTGTTTACTGGTTGGATGCGCGTCACCACACAACACGTTATGCAGAGCCTGGAGCAATGCACACAAAGGGCAGTGTTAGGTTTTGATGGTGAGGATTGAGTAGAAATTATTTTATGTTATGAATTAAAAATTACCGTTGAACTCTAAATCTACTGAATGGGTTTTCGTCAAACATTTTGACTTGTAGCCAGTAAGTGTGCACACACAATCAGTGGATTAAATGCTTGAATAAATCAATCAACTCCTGGCTGATTACCAATTTCAATAATACCTACTAATAAATGGGATTTATTTAAATAATGTTGGACACAAAAAAAAAAACATTATACGAAAATAGCAAAACTAAACAATTTTTATTTTAAGTGGAACAACTATAATAATTAAAAATGTACTTAACTTATTGATTTAGATTAAGATAATCAGAAAGAATTTTCGGACCCTGAAGCTTATATTCTGATGGAGAATCGTTACCGCGTCGAATTTCTTCTCTGTTATCGATAGTTTTTATGGAAAAGCTAATCTTTATTTCTGTAATGGTGTCGCTAATTCATTGTATGGTTTTTTGACCTGAAATTTACATTAGACTTATAATAAACACGCTTTTCATTGTCTTGAATGAATGTTACTATTATAAACGGTGATTTTTTAAGAGCTTGGTTTTTGAAAATTCAAAAAAAAACACAGAAACTTGTAAAAAGTGAATGAAATTTTTATTTGGATCGATAAATCAATTTCTGCCATTTACTTTTTAAAAATAATTTCACTTAAATGTTGCCCGCGGCTACGCTTCAGGTGGTCCATTCTGATTGGCAAACTTTTTCACACATTTCGGCCGGAATCTCACCAATGATGCGTTCAATGTTGGCTTCCAAGGCAGCAATCGTGTTTGGCTTGTCCCCATAGACAATAGACTTAACATAGCCCCACAAAAAATAGTCTAACGGGGTCAAATCACATGATCTTGGTGGCAAATTGACTGCGCCAAAACGTGAGATCAACTGCTCACCAAATTCGCCTCTCAATTGATGCATGGTTTCGCGTGCAGTGTGGCATGTGGCACCGTCCTGTTGGAACCACATATCGACCGAGTTCAATTCTTGCATTTTCGGCAAAAAAAAATCTGTTATCATCGAACGGTACCTTTCTCCATTGACCGTAACCCTGCGGCCTTCATCGTCCTTGAAGAAGTACGGCCCAATGATGCCGCCTGCCCATAAACCGCACCAAACAGTGCATTTTTCGGGATGCATTGGTAGCTGCTGAATTGCCTCTGGCTGCTCTTCACTCCAAATACGGCAATTCTGCTTATTCACGTATCCATTTAGCCAAAAATGAGCCTTGTCGCTAAAACGGACGTAGCTTGCGAAACTCATTTTTCACAGAGCACGAATTTTGATAATAAATTTCAATAATTTGCAAACGTTGTTCAGGCGTAAGTCTATTCATGATGAAATGGCAAACAATACTGAATCGAAATGTCAAATGTTCGTGGAATTTGTCATGTGTGATCTGTCAAAAATATAAACGTCAAAAACCAAGTAGCAAAAAAATCACCCGTTAGTTATGTATATTGTTCGGCAAAACAAAAATAGACAAAATAACAGATTTAAAAACGAAATTACCTACAAAATTTCAGATCGATTGTTTACAGTATTTTATCGTTCACAAACCTACAAAATGGACATACACCGTCTTAAAATCCGAAGTTTTAAGTTCTCCTTTAATGATTATTACCTTACTAGGTACCTATATAATTAAAAAAAAAAGTGGTACAAGTTACTTCAACTTTAAACATAATTACTGACTCAATGGTTAATGCCCATGATAAGCGATAGCTGTTGTCGACACGCCTCAAATAATTCTGTTTAATATCTACATATGTTAATTGTGTCAATAACCTTTGCAATACTAAAATCTGCCTGAAATGTATTTATTATCATTTTATCAGTCCTAATTATGCAGATGTACATTTTCAAGGTATTATGCACCTATATGAGAATAAATACAAAATACAGTCAAAACCTCCACTAGGCGGATAGCGACGCACTGTGACAACACTTTTGTCTTTATAATAGTATTCTCCGTTCACGATAATAAAATAAGACAGTGTTTCAAAAATTGTCCGCAAGTGTTGTGCATTTGTCAGGTAGATTATTAAAAATGCACAAAAGACCGAGTGAGTGAAGGTAAATTATAAAAAGTTCTGAAAGAGCATGTTATAGATTTAAAATCTTTAAAATGACTTAAACTTCGACATAAATTTAGCCTTGTAATTCCCAAAAATAAAAATATATATATAAAAAAAAAAAAAAAAAAAAAATAGTGCGTCTTAGAGCGACACGATAGCATCTAACTGATGAGCCCAACTATCGTGTCCGGGCGAAACGCATTTTGGACTAAAAGTCATAAAATATTTCAATTTGACTTAAAAATATTTACTTCAGTTTTCTGCCAATTGAACCCACTTGATCCCTGTGTGTCAACAATACTCCTTCCGTATGCAACAACACTCCATTTTGTATTAGTTGCCGCACTCAATTTGATTGCCATTAGTGGTAATTTAGCAGGTAATATTTTTTTAAATCATATTTTCTATTCATCATATTTTAGCGACATCCTAAAAATTTGTCATGAAGATACATTCATTAATTTTCAAATTTCAAAAAAGATTTTCCGAAAGAAAATTTCATTTAAAAAATTACGGCTTTTCTTTGCCGCATTAGGGAGTGGTCCCTAATTGTGGACCATAGAACCATTTTTTTTATTTCGACTGAGAACATTAACGGTCGATTGATTTCTATCAAAATTGGTCCTAAATAATACTGCATCCAAATTTTTCGAAAAATATTTTTTTTGGATTATTGAGAGAAACAAAATTAAAATCAACTTTTTTTTGAAAATTAAATATTTCGAAAACGGGTGGATGATTTTTTATGTTTTTAAATTTTGATCGTTAAATATAAAAAATAAATTAAAAAAACGTTTTCAAAAATATTTAGCTGTTTTTGCTAAGAATCTTATGATTATGATGTGATCGAAGAGATCAGTAACTACTTGCGATATTGTCGTCCACTTTATTTCTTTCTCCTTACCGAAAAAAATTAATTTATGAAATTACTATTGGTGAGCAACAAAAGATGACGAATGATTTTTTGTTAATTTTAATGTTTTCATTTGTTTGAAAAATTTTAATAATTTTCGATACTGGCGCATAAGGGCGGGTTATACATGGTGATTGGTATAAGATGCGACAAAAAGCTAGGGCGTTTAGGTTGGGCTCAGACAAGAAAATAATCGTATGGGAGAGAATCCCAAGATTCATAAACAACTCTGTATATGAAGTTGAAATTTCTTCTTTGGAGGAATTTAAACAACGTATTGAAGTCACTGTAGTCAACTTGCAGGAGAATTTGGCGGACTTAAATTTACCTGCAGCCATAAGAAGGACATACAAACTTTGCCTTCTCAAGAGTGCGGATAATATCGAAAATTTATTATAATATCATTAATTTTTATTGCAATATGCTTAAATATAACATATGTTAAGAATATTACTAGTTAATTAAGGCTTTTTGTATTACTTGCTAACTAAACTAATGCTATTTATGCAAAGATAGAACAAAAAAGTGTTTTTCTTGGAAAAAAGTACTTTTCATTTTTTTTTATTTCTCAAAATTTAAGATACATTTTAGCATCCGGTTTTCTGTTTTTTATTAAAAATTATACTTGATTACATAAAATTATGAAAAAAATTAGTTTGCAATTTTGTTTGTTTTTTTTTTCAAAATTTCTAGTTTGAAAATTAATTTTTCGAAAACTGTTGCCCAGCACAAATTAATTTAAAATGAAAATTAAAGAGGAGATTTCTGGCTTTCCAAAAAGGTATATCATGGCATTGTAGGTTTTTTGTTTTTAAATCATTTTTTTTTCTGTTAAGTCACTTTTTTTTAGAAAATTGCCCCTCCCGGCTAAACGGTGGGAATAGACCCCCCCTCCCATCCGATTTTTTTCTTGTCTAAGTCCAACCTACACGCCCTAGCTTTTTGTCGCATCTTATACTTACCAATCACCCTGTATATACAAAGCTTTGTTCAGTGACTTCTTCTGAACTGTTCTGGGCATAAAATAACAACTTTTTGCTGTTTAGTTAGGAATTTTCTGTTCTAAATTGTTCTGATTGGTGTTCTGAAGAACAGCATAACCGAACAATCTCCGTGCTGTTTCTGAGTACATAAATATCTTCAATTTTGGGGCAAAATAAATCGGATATCATCGATGTTGAAGTCAGAAATACGGACAACAAAATCATTAACCAAAGAATTTCGTTTACTTTCCTTTCCACAGTTTGATGAGCGTAATAAATAATTGTAGGAGATTATTTGGAGATCTCTCCACTTTTCGACGATTATTGTAACTAGGTAGGTATATTTGAGTTTATTTTTCTCCCAATTGGTAACACTTTCCATACAGATTTCTTCGTTATATTTTCTTAAACATTTCGTTGTTCTAGTGGACATTTTTTGTAATAACATTCATGTATCACGTAGCCTTCCCAAGAAACACTGTTTGCAAATTCCGTGGATTCAAAATACATTATTTTAACCTCAAAAAATACAATTGTTTTCATGTGAAAAACAAAAGCACACAAAACCAAGATGCAAGAACAAAAAATGAAAAAAAAACAAGAAAAACTTGTACCATGACAACATAAATTTTCTAGTTCTTCATGTGACTCCCTCTACCGCTCAACATTTGAGGCTTCTCCTCACATTTGGTTTTTATATCAATTGTTTGCATTTTTTTTTTGATACATGTTGCATCTGTTTGCCATAAAGATTTTTATATAATTTTTTTTTTAATCAAAGGGGATAAAAAACTATACAGCAAACACAAAGACCATGACGAATAAGAAGAACACAAGGAACAATCCGAACAAAGAGTTTCGTGCGAAGAGGACAAAACGGTGAAGAACTCGAAAAAAAAACAAAAAAAGTTTAAAATTCTTCGGAATTCGAACGAGTTAAATCATACAAAATGATATTAATAAATAGTTTGTTTGTATATTTCACAATACTACTATTCATGTCAGAAGAGATATACCTACCTACCTACCTACCAATACTTTGTGTGGTCGGAAGGGGGAGAGAGGCCACTATAATATGTAGATATAGACGCAGACTGAGCGTCTTACGAACGACTCTAGCCAGACAAAGTATCTGCATCCTCATTGCAAAAGCAAAAGAAACAAAAATAAATAAAATACCTTACCTCGCGCGATACAATATTATAGATACAAATACAATACCTTTCTTTTTTATATTACACACATTCATACATATCTACATTTATGTTGGTATGTAGTTATAATGCAATGCAAAGTGGAGAATAAGGTTGAAGAAACTATAAGATCGCACTGAATCTTATTACATCCATCTCTAAGCACTTTTAGTACACGGACAGATCTCACAACAAAAAAAAAAAAAAAACAATTTTAGATAAACTAACAAGAACAACAACAAAACATTTTTATTGGCGGACATGTAATTTTTTTTGCTCGCCATTTTTGCACGAAGTTTACTTTGTGAATTATTTTTTTTTTGCGTTTTTATTTAAGAGAGCGGGAGATTCAAGAAAATACCACCTGCATGGCCTAGATTGATGTCTTGAAACACATCTGTTGCCGAACGGAAAATAATGCTTGAAAAAAAAATATCTCCATAACCAACCGGCAGCAAAAATAATAATAATAAATTTTATTTCTTTTTTATGTTGAACGTGTTTATGCGCTCTTCGTAGAGCAACAAAATATAATACCTAATCTAGTATACTTAGGTGTGGGCGTTGAATGCAAAAATTGCATTAACATCGTTTATCTTTCATTTATTGGGTCATCTTAATGTAATGCAAAAGTTTTGGTATACAAAAACCAAATGATGTAGGAGCAGGATTTTGAGTTGTGATAAATTGCCTTGATGGGTGTACGAGACAAAGATTTCTGCAAATTATTAATAAAACTAGAAAAAAAATATTGATCAAATTTAATTCTTATGTTTTCCGCTGAAACTGAAATGCTAAAATTTAGAAACCTTTTATTCATTGGTACAGTAGCAGTCGGTACATATTTATATTTCTACTGAAGAATTTCATGGCATAATTTTCTGATGAACTCAAAAATTTTAATAATTACATTCGAGCGTGAGACGATTTTTCCAGCAAACATACATATATGTAAATAATTTTAACTACCTATGTTTGTTCATGGATGTAAGTAGGTCGAATTACTTATTCCATCACGTCACGTTTCTGAGTTAAGTTAGGCATGTATGATGTGAGAACTATTTCATGTAGTTTAATTTTACGAGTAGGTACTAGGTCCATACAATTAAACATGTTAGTTAAATGTTTTTTTTTTTCAGCAGTTAATGTACAGTTTTCATTTTATTGTGACTAATGTATCAGAAACTTTTTTAAGTGGTAATTTTCATTTTTTCTGGTAAATTGATAAATGGAATTGGTAAATTTAATTCCGGTTTGTCTGGGGTTGGGGTTTGAAGATTCAAACATTTTGACTTCGAAAAAAATGTACGGGAACTCAGATTCACATAATTTCACAGAATTTTTTTTTAAATTATTGTGATTGGTAATTTTGTGTATTATTTTTAAAATTTTTTGCTTATATTGTGCGGTACTGTGAAGTTCCCAGTTAGGGCAATTTTATTGCCTTCTCGAGATCACGGGAATGGGAAGTGTTTGGACTGAAATTCGTGACAATCTACTCAAATTTACTGTGGATGTCGTTAAACGTATTTAAAAGAAATACCCCAGAAATAACAGTTTATAACAGTTCTGTTCATAAAAGTCTCCTTACGCAATTTTCTAGTCTCGAACTTTACAATAATGTTAACATTATCTACTTCCAAGAACTTCATTTTGATGGTGTTGAAAGATAGATCGTTAGAAATACTAAATAACATAATAAATAATGGCGCATAATTTTAAACGATTTAGTACCATGTAGCTTATCAAATTTTGATGAAATTCTCTTAGACAGGAACTGCTTGGAACTGTTTAAAATTGTCTTCCCATTTTTAAACGTAAAAACATTTGGTAAAAATTAAGAAAGTTGGCAAATTTGGTTGGAATTCACATTTATTTACAAATATTTTTGTACCACTTTTCATATGTTTAGGCAGCAGTACCGAGACATACTATTTTTTTTTGTTGTTGACATTTTTGACAAATCTATTGGGCAGACATTATCAGGAAGGGGAAATATTTTACTATATAATGAGCGTTCTCTGCCAATTGGCATAGTGTGAACAGTACAAAAAAAATTAAATAAATACTTAATAGGCTTTTCCGCTTTCAAAAAGCGAGTGCTAATTTGGTTATTTTGAATTAATATTTAAGATATAAAAAAAATTAAATAAAATAATAGGACACAACGCAATGAAGTTAACTATATACGTATTCAAAAAAATATATACAAAAATAAAAACTTGTAACCATTTCTAAAAAGATGAAATATGCGACATTATGCGGGTTTTCCGTTACCAAAGCTTTCAATTTAAAAAAAAGTTGATCATTCTTTTGGAACTTAAAAACCCTAAACCTAAGATCTATAAATCTTTTTAAATTGTTAAATTATGTTTAAAAGTGGAGTAGCTACCCTTGTTTTCACACGACCGAAAACGATAAATTACCTCAGAGTGAACAATTTTTTTTTGCATGAATAAAAATTAAACAAAAATTCAAAGATAACCTGACTCTTTATTTGTTCACCCTTGCATAGAAATAAAAATAAAAAAAAGTAGAAAGTTGCGTGGTTTAGCAAAATCACACTCCCAATGAAAGTCAGTCAAGTTTTTCCAAAAATTTAGTCGATATTTTTATTTTCATAGCCAACAAAATAAAAATCAAATAAAATTTAAAAAAGTTTCATAGCTGTATTCATTATCTAAATAATTAATTTTAACAATTTGTAAATTTTAACAATTTGCATAGGCAACCCAGCCTTAATGCTGAACGTGTAAGTGTTTCTGTAGACTGTTGACGATCAATTCTTAAGAATCCGCTTGGGAGACTGTATTACATAGTCTTAGTATATATTGTACCAAATTACACATTCAAATTATACTGATTGCTTATTTGAATTTCGATCAAAAGGCATATATAAATTCACCTTAATAATATCATTCTCGATTGGTTGTTCGGAGTTATTTTTTTTCCACTTCTGGCACTCCAAAAACTTTTGATTGGCTGTTCTGAGTAATTTGTTCGAAGTATTTTTACTGTTATGGTTTTTTTATTGGATTATTTGTCAAAAGTAATAATTGTTTGAAGAAGTCATTTTTCTAAAACTAGATAACGTTCAAGTATGTATGTGCACTATTTTAAATACGGCATTTTTAAATTCGTTGGAATCAAGAAGGAGTAGAACACTCCGAAATTCAAAACGAAATTATTGCTGATCCAAGTTAGAACTGCAATTGACCATGATCTCGTTACACTGGTATATTAACGTGTCCCTTTCTGTGTTTTAGGCGGAATTCCACAGGGATCTATCTTTGGATCAAATCTTTTTTTTTTTTACTTACATGTTACTTACTTACCTACATGAGATACCTCAAGGTGTTTTTTCAATAATTACCAGGTCTTTTGATGATAGTTAATAGGGGCTCGTTTTTCATCTCACGTTTATAATAAGCTTTGCACCTAACTCTTGTTTTAACTATATAATATATATATTTTTTCCAAGACTGTGTGACAAGCCGAAAATTAAATTAACAGACAACTGCTTATGCAGTTATCCCTTTACCAAGTTAAGACTTTAGTTATCTGTGGTTAGTTACACAATAGGCTAAAACCCTATTATTAGACTTCTAATTACAAATATCCAGCTATAAAGCTAAAGCATGTAACTAGCCTAGATGAATAAGTCGAAGTCGTTTGCCTTCTCCATTATGTCATTATTTTATTGTTATTTAATCGTTAATGAGTGCATTGCCAAAGATATTTTATTATTATGTGACCAACAACCGCTGCCCGCCGCCCTGAAGGAAAAGTCATAAAAAAATAGAAACAAAGACAAAAAGCAGATATTCCGATAAAGATCACTTAACCTTTGAAGGAAGAAGAATGCCAGCGCATCAGTAGCTGTTTTGTTTTTATATTAAGATAGGTTTTGTTTTATGTTTTAATGGACGTCCTTTTTTTTCAGTCCCAAATAGGAACACAAAGACTTGAGTATTGAAGTCAACAAACGAAACAAAAAAATAAAAACAAAAAAAAAACAATAGAAAATCCTTAGAAATTGTTTTTATTGCATCATTTAATGAGTTATTATATTTTTTTTGTTCGTTTCATTTGTTTATCGTTACGTTATTATTCGAGGAATTGTCAGTGTTTTTTTTTAATGTATCTTTGTATATTTTTTTTTATACATCGTACGGACCTTAGATACATTATTTTTAATTGCATTTTAAAGAAAAAAACAACAACAAAAAAAAATGAGGTAAGTGAAGCTGGTTAATTATATAAGATAACTACAGCTAGATAAAACCAGTCATCATAGCTGTGTTGAATGTCTACAGCCAACAACAACAAGCTAGGATATAGTAGATACCTACTGCAGAATGAGTTTTAAACTAAAGTCGTTTTAACTGCGAGTTCATGTACTCTCTCTCTTAGTTTATGTTCATAGTAAATTCAGTTTAAAAGACAATAACCTGGTTTTTGTTTATTTTCCTCTATTTTTTTTTTTTAATTTTCTTGTTTTGTTTTATTATTTTGTTTTTCTTACATAGCTGCCAGTTTTAATGGGTGTAATAAATTTACGGCTGTTTAATTAAAGACTTATTTTCATGACACATTTGTAAGCTATGTCGTGAGAGAGATATTTTTATATTATACCTACATATTTTAATTGAGATTTGAGATATGTATTTTAGAAAATTGCAATTTAAAATCCAACTTTTACTTTCAAATGTTAGTTTTTACGTTTATAAATCTTAGAGCAAATTATATGTTTATTATCTATTTTTAAAACATAAATGCCTGACATGAAAGTTGTTTTTGATTTCCGTCTCTATTCTACTTTTAGACACCATGTATTTTTGTGACAGGGTATCTTTCATTTGCCCTGCATATCGATATATCATCTGCTTTTATTTAAGAGAAAAAATAGAGGGCAGAGAGTCGAACCTTGAGGAACCTCATTCACAATCATGTTTTTTTTTTTGTTGAGAAATGACAAAAAATACATCAAATGTTATACCTGCTTAAATTAATTCAACATTGTAAAATAAAAAAAAAATATATAAAATCGGCTGAAAATATCGCATGTTCTTACCAAGTTTAGTGAAGGCCCCTCCCTGTTCAGTAGGGACAATCTAGACGAGCAAATCATAAAATACTCATGAGACCAACTAACTTTATGCAAATTTATTTCATGGAATAAAAATAAAAATATTATTAATTAGTTTTGTCTTTTTTTAAAGTTTAGTTTTGACTTTTCTGATAACTTACTACTTCTATATCTGCACTCCTGTGCGGCAGTGTGTTGATGCGTACATGGAGCAAGGGAATGAAGTGATGGATTTTAGGGTTGCTCATTTTACATGTATCGAATGAAAGTATCTCATCATTTGCACTCTTTGGCACATTTGACTATTGAATTGAGCACTAACACATGGGTTACAAAAAAAAAAGAAATAACATGAACACGACAAGCTGACCGCGACGTTGGATTCGCACATCTGCCGTACCTCCCACGTATAGTAAAGCAAGGCAGGGGCACATACACAAATAGTGCCAAGATGCAAGACACAGGTCACACTAGACTAAAAGAGTTTACAATGCTGTTACTTTCATATCTATTAAATCTGGATTAAGTGGTAGGTGAAAACGTAGTATTAGTCTTTGTGGTTGGGATTATGTAGCAACAAGAAAAAAAGAAAATTTCACACATTTATGTTGTTTTTGTAGCATGATAGCCTTTTTGCGATGCATCGGAAACATCGATGTTTTTAACCGATGCATCGTCAAACATCGATGTAACGTTCCGATGTATTACATCGAAAAAAACATCGATGTATTTTTTCTATACTTCAATATTTTTTATATTTATTTTATTTGCTTATTTATTTATGTTAACAAATATTTAAGAATTTGAAATTTACTTCAGATGTATCGAACAAAATTAATATATTTTTAGAAAATTTTCAGCATAATCCTTAGCAACCAATAAAAAAATTGATTTATTTTCCCCATCCTAACTTATCGAAATATATAATTTATGTATAGGTACATATATCTAAATAATATTCTAAACTCAAATATAATGCAGCGAGCCTTTAAAAACAGTATTTCGTTAAATTATCATTAAAATTAATTAATTCGCGAAGTTGTAGTCATGGAAGGTTATAGTTTATGCGAACTCAACTGGGATTGGCAACGCAATGGTAACCAAAAACCATCTAACGGTTTCCGAATATTATCAGAGGGTTGTGTGTGTTATTGTAGTTTAAAATTTCAGGCATGTAAATTTTAACGGGTCCGGGAGCAGTGCAAGATTCTACGACTCTGTCGAGCTAGTGTCGAGCGAATGCAAGCATGCCTGCTGCACTTCCCTTTCAGGACAACCTATCCTATGACCTATTAAATTCAGAGGGGTTCTTGTCCTTTTTGGCCTTTAGTAGGAATAATTATCGTAGGGTGGGGGTGGGGTCAACAAACAATAATACGCTTTTTTAAAGAGATTTTAATTTGCGGCGAATCGTATTGCTTCTAATAAATTAAATAGTTCCTAATCAAATGCATTATTTGCCTTGTTTATGAAAGGTTGCTTTTCATTTATCTCTAGTTTTTCCCTATCACAAACAAAAATATATTTTACAAAAATAACGTAAATTATTCTAAAATGTATCACAAACAAAAATTTAACGATGGAGAAAAATACTTTTAATTAGAATTTATGACCGTTAAAGTAAATAGCACACTGCATATTGTATGTGGATATGCATTCAAATAGGTACTATGTACACTGAAAAAAAAGTACGGTTTTCCAATGTTCGATTAGCTTGGGAAAACAGTTTGTAGATTTGGTTGAGGATAGTAGTAACCTTACCAAAAGAATTTGTCTCCAAAATTTGTTGGTCCTGTCGAAGAAACTCTAAGTAGCAATGTGTTAGTTTTGCGGGTTAGTGGTTTATTTCTGAATTAAATATGGTTGTGCTAAGAGAACTAACATGTACCGACATTTTTTTTAGGTAAAGTTCCCAACTAACCTTTGAGCTTCGATAAGTTGTTTTAACTTTGGTAAGACCTTACCAAAATCTGAATCTTAAATAATAGTAGAGTTCTATACACCATTCGGCTAAAATGATTGCAAAATTTTAGTTTTTCAAAATTTTTATTAGAATTTGCGAGCTTCAATTTAACGAGAGCTACAATTAAAAGAAACCCTGACCTGAACTTAAAATCTATAGTTGTTAAAAACCTTTAGAATTGTAGTATTATCTTGTTTCAAATTTAAGATGAAGAACAAGGACAAACCAGTTAAAAATATCTGCTCAAACAAATACTCAAATCATTTTGTAAATGTAGGAAAAATAATTTTGAAATTTCTGGCTTTTAATTTTTTTAGATAAATTTGTTAAAAACTGACAAAAATTTACAAATCATTTTTTTTTTCATAAAAGATTTATGAAAATATTTTTGCGCGGTGTACTTCTAGGCCAAATCATTGTTGGATGTGCCACACAAATTATGTTGTGTCGTATAGTATAACTTATGCTTCTATCTTTTGCGTGCATTAAAAATTTTAAAATAAAAGTTAAAAAAAAAATACACACATTATGACAAAAATCAAATAAGAAGGTATGTGTAAATAAAAATAATAGAAATGAAATTTTATAACTACTGCAAAATAGTGCAAACATATAAAAATAATGCAAACAACAAAAAGCTACACCCAGAAAGACTTTATTTATGTGACACTCTTGCCGGATGTATTTTTCTCTTTTTTTTGTAACCAGGGAGTTGGGTTTCGTTGCATGGCGCGCATCTTTGAGATACATTGGCCCTCTTCGTGTTTTTTTTGTTTGTGTTTTCTTGTATGTGCAGTTTTGTTATGTAGTGTTTTTGTTTGTGAAATTTTCTTCTTTTAGATTGGATGATTCAGCGCCATAGCTAGAACAAGTAGAAAAGTAGTACATTTTATTACGACGGCACAATTGCAATAAATTAGAATAAAACAAAAAATATTTTTCTTTGCTTTTAAATGCGAGATGAAAGAAGAAGATACAATTTCATGTCTTCTGTGTTCTTATTTTTATATCTAATTGAATTTAATGACAAAAAAAATGATTATTTCAATGAAATAACAAATTTATCTTTACAATATGAGGTCGCTGGCGGTGGCGGTGTGGAGTCCGTGTCCCCATTATTTGTGTTTTGTATTATTATTATTATTATTGTTTTCCCCTGCATCTAATTCTCGTATCGAATCATACTTAAATTTCAATTGTAGATACTGTGTATCTTAAAATGTATCTATCTACATTATTTGAATTATTACAGTGGAATTTTCCGTTATTTTCCAACGTAAAAGATTTATTAAAGCACATAGGTACGTATGTATAAATATATAATATGATTTATTCATTATAGAAAGGAATTTCATTATAGTTAGTTAGGTAGGTATAAGGAAAACAGAATTTGTATCCATCCATTGAATATTTACTATGGTGGAACATATACGCCCCGCATATACGAATATCCACTTTGTGAATATATTTTGTATATATAAATGTTTCCGACTAAGTGATAAATATATAAATTGTAAATTTTCCAAATTGGAACTTTATTTTATGTTGTTTTATCATCAAACAAGACGACTTATAGTATAAACTTTATGAAAATTTAATTTGCAATTTTCCATCCACACACATACAAAGAATATCAAAAAGGATGGTTGCGAGAGAATGAGAGGGTGGGTAAATTGGAATTGAATGGAATGGAGTTTTGGGAAGATTTTATGATATTTTAAGCACGTACATATACAAAAACATTTTTGTTCAGTAAGGTGGGTAAATGTTGAAAATAAATGAACGCATTTTCCACCAACAAGCCAGGATAATTTCGTTTCATATACGAGTAACTACCCTTGTTCTGCTCTGCTCATCTCCGCTCCAGATATCCCCTTGTTATATTAAATGAACGCGCCCCGTATAGTGCGGAGTGATGATAAAAGTGGGTGGAGGTTCATTTGTTCAAAGCTTTCAAATTGAAATTTGCATAAAATCCTAAACTAACATTATTCATTTTCTTTTCATAATGTAAAACCTGGCTCTTCGCAGCGCAATCCTCTATTTCTCTTCTAACTTTATATGTACCTATAGATAGTGTATAATATATATTGCTTTCTAGATTGATGGTTAGTTTTTGGTGAGGGGGTGGAGCGAACGAGGGTAGCTTCAATAGGGGGAGGGGGTTTGGTTGCAGACAAAAGTAGTTATGGTATGAAACATGCGACAGGACTCTCTTTTCGATCGATCGAGAAAATATCATTACTCGACAAATACCTATAATATACATACCTAGGTATAAACGAGGCCACCATCAAAGTATCTATACGTTCATTTATTTTGCTAAATACATATATATGAACAATCAGATAGATTTTTCATAAATCAAAAACAGAAATTCCAAATTTGTGGTCTCGAAATTGTGGTTTTCGTTTTGTGTCATTCATGCGACGAAGAAAGTTATTGACAAAGCTTACGTTTGTATTTTCTAAAATGTAAATTGTATGAATTTTGTAAATAGGTACATATTTACGTATACTTACCCCATGTACGTAAAGGTTTAGTACTCTGTTTGTGTGTGCCTATATGATATTTGCATTCAAAATGATGCAATTAGGAGCGATTTGTTGAGACAAAGAAGGTTTTCATTAAATTTTAATATTTTTACATACACATACTCGTATGTATACTAATATGGCTAAGAATTATATATATAAGGAATGAGTAAACAACTTTAAATTTGCTAAAATGATAAACTTTATGGTTTGCATATTAAATAACTTGAAGATAAATCCTTCGTTTAACAATTTTCTGTTTCTTAGATATTCTTCACTTTTTCCAGACAGAAATAATACACTTATGAGACTTCACTTCGAACGAAAAATTAATGGGCAATGAACAAATATTATATTCAAAACATTCATCGACGTCATCTAATATTTCAAAACTACCAGTTCCATGTTCAAATGTGGTTAATTTTACTTTCGAACTCGAGATTTTGATAAAACTTGACATTACGATAATAGAGACAACCGGAAGAATGGCTGAAGCTCGATCAAAAGCCTAAAAGGCAGAATCGTTTTTCTTCAAACTATATACTTAAGTGTCTCAGATGAATGCCTAGATTATTTTTTAAATCTTGTTTTAGTCCCAAAAACGGTACCTGTCATATATAATATGTATCTCGAAAACGGTTCTAACTATTTTTGTAACAAAAATTGAGGGTGTAGCCCTTTATTTACAGAAACAAACTCTTTGAGTTTGTCGACCCCCTTATCATCAGTACCAATAAAGCCTAAAATCACAAAAACCGTAACTGATTTGGCACTCAAAATTACAATATTGATCATCAAAATTATGGAGCATTTTCCGACATCTTAGACTTGTAATTTTGCACAAAGGTATCTCTTGTGATGCAAGAAAAAAAATCGAGAATTTGAGGTTTTCTATTCATGGGCGTGGTATCCGCCCACTTTCTCAGAATTGTTACCAATTATATGGAGAGCTTCTAAATACTGTAGAATAATGAAATTTGGTAGAGTGGTATGCCTTAAATTACATAAAAAAGACAAACATATAAAATTTGATAATTTCTACTACGGGCGTGGTATCCGCCCACTTTCTCTATCAATAATAGAAACTCCTTCAGATTCCCGTAGAGTGATGGAATTTGTTGAAGTGGTCGGCCTAAAAGTAAGTCAAAAAATATAAACTGAGGTTTTTTTTCATTGGAGTTGTGGTATCCACCAACTTTCTGAAAAAGTTTTAATTTATATGGAGCACTTCCAATTATTATTTATAGCTGTTGTCTACATGTTGGCTTAACAAAATATTTTACATAAAATGTTATTAACGTGACCTGCCATAGAAACTTTTTTTTTTTTTTAATTTTCGACTCTCATTAACCAATTTCCATCAAAATTTGATTACAGTAGAATCTTCAAATTTAAAATAATACTGTATACTAAAATTTTCGAAAAATTTTGTTTTGTCATTTTTCTTGTTCTGAAATTATGTTTTTAATTTTATATACATAATTAAAAACTTAAAATTGCCATACCAAATTTTGTTAAGAAAAAAAATGTAAAAATGTATATATACAAAATTAAGTACAAAACGACTTTAAAAATAAAATTTGAATGCACTAAACATCGTGTGCTAATGATGTAATCAAACATTAGAGCAAGTACAATTCAGTCAAATATTGAATTGGGTATTCAAAGTAATGTTTTAGAAATTACATGATTTTTTAAATATCTATTTTAATTGAAAAATTACAAACAATAAATTAATAAAAAATTTTGAATTCACATTAAAATTGTAAAGCATAATATTAATTTCTTAAATTTAAAATTTAAATTCGATTTTTAAGATTTCTTCTGAAGAAAATCTAGTACATTTTAATCGTGTATTAAGACAATGAAATTCACTGTATTGTCGACACATCTAAGTACATACAAAATCATTTTTCACAAAAAGAAATACATATAGATTGTTTGCTTTAAAAAAAAAATTTTTTAAATAAAAATTTTAGAAAATTGTCCCTCCCATTTTAAGTTACAAATATTGAAACCCATCGTCATATTTCGTATTCGGACCGAACTTACAAGGCCAAGCTTTTGTCGTATGTATCTCTAGGTATAATAAAACCCGCCAAATTACGCTCAAAAGAGATGTAAATACATAATTTAGTTTATTTTAAAAATTCTTTACATGGCTTTCAAATTTTAAAACGAAACTAATTCCACAACGATAGTTATTTGTACCCCCTAATCCCTTGCTCAATTTAATCTAAATTTATATTCTCATTTCATAACCACAAACAAATTTAAATTATTTTAAATTACACTTGAAATTATCTCTCCAGCACACAAGATGGGAATAAAAATTGAACCAAAAAGGAAATAACTATTATAAAATGCAACCAAAAAAAAAAATGTAATAAAAATATACATCTATAGATACACACAAAGTCTATCTCCGTAATGATCTTGAAAAAAAAAGTAAAACTAAAGATAAAAAATAATAAAAAAAAAATAAAAACAAAACTAACAATCGGATAACTATACCAATCTAAGTGCGAATGAATCTCATTTAAAGTTGAAAAGACGACTCATTCGTTTCTATAACATCGCATCGGTTAGATACAACAGATACACGATCTCGCACCACGTTTTGCCATTTCAATTTCAAGCAATCTGCTTATGATGAGATAAAAGTAAGTAATGAAGGAGCAGCAGAAATGGAGGTTTAGGCTATAGGTACAGCGATATGTTTTTAGGTACGTCGTCGTCATCGTCGTGTTATGTGTATGTGTGTATTTGTAAGATTTCAAGATATTACACCAATAAATAATGATAATACCTATAATTGTATTCAATTTATTATATGGAAGATAATAAATTGAGTACGTGACCCCATCTCATAGATTTACCACCGAGACCATATAATACTAGGTACCAACAGTGCACAAGAACGTCAGGGAATAAAAAGTGAGTTAAATACGTACCTAACTTTGTGTATATTGTATATGTGCCTATGTGTGTATGAGAAGATGGAGCAAACTGTAATAATGTGTATCTCACAGGCTCAATTGTGAGAAGATTTTTTTTTTAAATTATCTAGCTACAACATAGATGTAGAAAAAAAAGTGCATTTTATAATGAATAATGGTTTTTTTTCTCCTTGCTTTCTACTTCGTCTTGTGGTAGGTACCTGGGTGTCTTAACGTTGGAATTTTTGTATCTACATATTAAATTTCTATTGTAAATGAAACCAAATTAAAAATCTCAAATCACGATATGAATTAAAATACAGACAAAAAGATAATTTAAATTAGATACTTCCGTAAAATTATGCAAACCCAGGCGCAATTTAATTGATAACAAAAAAATTGTAATCCTCGTTCAAACTTTTAATTGCTTGGAAATGTATTTATGTATTTATAATTTATTTTTGACTATTACAATTAGCCTCATCCTGTGTTTGTTTTGTCCAAACAAAAGATACAGATACAGATACAATCAAAAATAATTCTTCTTCACACAGTGAAAAAAAATAGCAAAATTAAAGTAACAAAATGCCATTGTGCATAAGTGACTAGTGACAGACGAACAGATGAGCTTAATTGCTTACCTTTTGTACTGTCGATGCAATTAATTGAATTACAAATATAAAAAGCAGATACATACCTACCAACATCCTACTGGATAAATGTGGATACATATATAGGTATAAATATAAATTATTGACAATTAAAAATTATTTCATTATGTTGAATGAATTGGAGAGTTGTGTGTTTTCCAGTAAATGAAGCACATATCACGCTGTTATATCTGCAAATTATGCAGACATACCCAGGACGGACAATCATTGACTAGACAGACTGCCATACATACGTAGATATTTATACTGAATCTGTTGACTGTGTTTGTTTGATTATTTTGTTTTCTGAAATGAATGCAGATAGATAGGGAGGTACGTAGATTTATAATTTATATACTTCCCCATCACCATTTCCATATTATGGACCCAGATGTGGATGGATCATGGATGATGGCTGATGGTTAAAATTGGTTTATTTTTAGTTGCTTATTTTCGTTCTCTTTCTGTCGCAAATTATGATTCATTTAAAAAGAAGCGAATAAACAATATTATTGCGCGAGACAATGAAAATTTTGATGATGGAAATTAATTATAGATTTGATAGGCATTTTGATTGAAGTTTAAAACGAGATCGAAAGAGACTTGACGAGAAGCATAGCACGGACATACGGACAAGATAATCGATTTGTCCATAACCAGAAGGGGAATTTTATATATTTATTTAAAAAAAAAATTATTCCCCATGATAACAATATGCATACGAGTAAAGAACAAAGATAACCCTAGCTGGTTGATGGGCGGTTAATGAGGTTTTTAACATTTTACAATCTTACCTACATGAAGTGTCAATTAATTGCAAATTGTTTGATAGGTACATTCCTACCTAGGTATTTTGTCATTATTTCCATGAAAATATACCTAGGTAGGCAATTGACTAAACGACATCAACTAATTATTGGCAATGTTTATTTTTCACAGACATTATTAAAAAAAGTAAAAAATAATAGATTCATTGCTTGAAACACACTCTCTATTGCCTTCTGTCAATTAGGTTAGAATACTGCTGGACTTAAAATATTGTGCTCTTTCTATGGATGATAATAAAATCGCTTTAAGAAAAGTAATTTATTTTGTATATTTATTTATGGCAAGTTGGGATTTTAGTCAAATTTTTCACAAACAGAGAATACGATGATGAGTTAATTCTGCCACTGTTTGACAGATAATAACATATATTTTCATATTTTGACTGGTTAATTAAATCTAACAATACTTTTTAGTCATTGTCCAAAAACTTACCTAGCCAGTTAGTGTATTATGTAGGTTAATACAAATTAGTGTATTCTGAGTGAAAATTCGCCAAAGTAATGCTGGCTTGAATTTTGAGGTTCGAATCCCATAGTATGCCACTTAAAACAAAACGGAAGGAGGTGTTAAATGTATCCTTCAAGAGTATCTTCAAAAAATGCGTATCTAAAAAATGCCGTGTGATTTTGGCATATAATTTCTTATAATTTTCGCTGTCCGTAGAAATAAGTTTATAAATAAAATGCATGTCAGGCTAGCATGAGGTGTCTACTTGCTTTTATATTCGATCACATCGTAAGAACAAGATTTTGTTATACATATATGTACAACATTTTTTAAATGCACGCCTGTAACGCACGTACTTGTTCTTATGTTCGATCATATCGAATGCAAGTTTCTAATAGAAACGGCTTAATATATTTTTTTGAAGTCGTTTTTTACTTAATTGTTTATAAAAAAATTCTTTAATATTTTATAAAGAAACATTTTTTAATAAATTTAATTTTCCGAAAATTTTGGTATGCAGTAATAAGCTGCTTATACTAAAAATGTTGTGTTTTTTTTTTAATTGAAAACTTTCCGACCTACATATATCGCATTACGCAAATTTAAATTCATTTAATATAATAAATTTAAAAATATAATTTTAGAAGAAAATTCATAATCCAATTTAGATATTTTGGAGTTTTCCAAAAATTAAAAATTGATTTCAAAAATAAAAATTTTTGATCGAAATCTCTGGAGGCGTTATTGAGAAATTGAAAATAAAAAAAATAAAACAATTCTATGGTAGCTATTGTTAATGTCATTTTATGTTATAAAAATGTGTGGACCAAAATGTAGACTATGCCTACAAGTGCACAGATTTTTTTTTATAAAATAGTTAGAGTCGTTTACGAGAAAATTGGGATTTACCTGCTTTGCTACCAAAAAAAAATGGGTTTTGCAGGTACCGTTATTTGTGAGGCGAAACAAAGTTAAAAAAAAAAGAATCGGGCCAATCAACTAAGATAGCTATGCTGTAGATCGACCTACAGAAATACATACAAGCAGAATTGGAGGATCCACCTTGTTGCTGTTTTCTGTCATTGCATAATATCGATTTTTTTTGCAAACGAAAAACCTACCTACGCAAGTGAGCTTCGTTCATGTATCCTTCCTAACTGAACATTTGAAAAAAAAAGTAAACTTGGAAATTAACAAATTTGGGGCAAAAGGTGTTGGTTCTGTTTGCTTGCAGATAATGTTTATTTGAAGTCTTAATTTCTTCCCTGTTAAGACGAGAAACTTATATCGACTAAGTCGGCGCCCGCCAGAATTAATGACATTTCCCTCACATTCTTGACGAATATTCTCTTTAAGGGCTTCAAGAGTCAGAATTTTTCATATGCTCCTAATTCAAAAAAAGGAGAGTACGAGTATGCCAACATTACCGATAAATTGTTTCTAAAAAAAACCGAAACAATTATGTATTTGGCTTTCTTTAGGAATTTGTGCGTATTAAGTATATCTTCATCTTTCGAAAACGTGAGAAAATTTAAATAAATAATAAACAAATTTGTACTTCCTGAAAATATTGTATCAAACGTAACTTCATTAACGAAGAATCTCCAAACAACTTGAACATTATAAGCATTTCTTCAAATAAAAACAAAAAATATATATATAAATATGTACATAAACGAACCCGCTTTAAAACATTCAAATAAAATAAAGGTGACTGAACCTCATAAATAGCTTTAAAAATTATAAAAATACACAATTCATTAACATTATGTGCCAATAAAATTACTTAATCACTTCCATGTAAATAATGAGTCCAAAAAAATTATGAATGAATAAAAAACACAAAAAAATTAAATGAACAGTAAATTAACCATTCCATTTATAAAGAAGACAAAATTATACAAATTTCGGTGTATTTTGTTTTAATTGATCCCTTCATTAGGTGTTGCATTAATTTTTATAAACATAACAAGAAAAAGTGAATTAAAAAAAATAATAAATTAAAATGATCCTTGAGGATAATATCAGAAAGGATAAGATAAAATATGCTTTTTTTTTTAAATTAAAATTCTTTTATGGACAAATATTTCAACACAAAACAAAATAAATCTTAGAGAGAAATCCCAATATATTATTGGTACCTCAACACTACAAAGCAAAACTCATAAATTGGCTCATCCCTTTGGCTGTTGTGTGTTGCCATTCTCATTTAGATCGTATTCTTATTTCATTACAAACACAACTAAATTCAGAACTTGAAATAAAATTAAAAGAAAAAAGCCAAATAAAATCAAAGAAAAAAGCTAAATAAAATTAAAAAAAAACAATAATAAGAAAAAATGTAAATTAATTTAATCGATGATAATTGAGTTTTGTTGTTCGCGTAGTTTCCTTCCTCCTTTTGATTATTATTTTTTTTTTTGTTAATTTTTATCTTTATTCAATTTCTGTTTGTCCTTGATTTAAATTGGTTTGTTGTTTATTTATTAGTTTTGTTTCTGTCTGTCTTTGTATAGGTACCCATACAAATACATGGAGAATGAAGAGGGCAAAATTCTTTAAATTAAAATGCATGGAAATGAACATTGATTTCGATCAAAATGCATCATTTAAATTTCGAAAACAAAAAAAAAATACAAACAAAAAATTGAAAATGATTTATTTTTTAAACTACGTCGAAAACAATATGAAGGAGGAATCGATAAACGATTTCACTTGAACTTTTTTTTATAATAATTCTATTTCTTGGTCGGCATTTAAGTATTTTCTCTTTATATAAAAAAATGCTTCTTTGTTCGCTCTGAACAAGAGACGAAGCAGCTACATATTACTGCGGCACTTAAAAAATTAAATGATCATACATAACGATAGTTGCAGATCGTTGATTGTTTTTTTTTTTTAATTCCCTTTATTTATGAAGTATTTAAGACACAATGTGTCTCAACTGAATTGCTTGTAACTGTAATTCTATTGTTAAGGGAATTAATGGTTATTTTTTGTTCTGGGTCATTATTTTAGCAAATAACGGGTCCGCCAAATATTTTTTTTTTTGAAAATGCTATAAAAAAAAAAACTAATGAATATTTTCTCAAATTTCTTTTTTTATTTGAAAGTACAATCCTTCTAGTTAATAATGAAAAATAATTTTATTCAAATGGCTGCCTCGGCTGGCCATGCAGTAGCCTACACGATCGGTCCAATTTTTAAGCACATTATCGATTGTGTGCAGCTGTATTTCACCAATGGCTTCACGAATATTGTCCTTTAAAGCGTCAATTGTCTCTGGCTTGTCGGCGTAACACCTATCTTTTAAGGCACCCCACAAATAATAGTCCAGTGGTGTCAAATCGCAGCTCCGAGGTTGCCAAACGACATCAGTTCTGCGGCTGATAATGCGATCTTCAAAATCAGGGCGCAAAACATCGAGTGTAGCTTCGGCTGTGTGGCACGTAGCGCCGTCCTTTTGAAACCAAATATTGCCAATATCCTCCTCTTCAATTTTTGTGCACAAAAATTCGTTCAGCATGGCCCGATAACGATCGCCATTGACTGTAACGGCCACTCCTTGCTCATTTTCGAAGAAAAATGACCCAATTATGCCTCTGGACCAAAATCCGCACCAAACAGTGACTCGTTTTGGGTGTATCGGCTTTTCAATGTATGCGTGCGGGTTTTCTGTGCCCCAAATGCGACAATTTTGCTTGTTTACATACCCGCCAAGATCAAAATGAGCTTCATCTGAAAAGATGATTTTTTTGGCATAATCGGCATCTTCTCTAAGTCGATCGCAGACCCACTTAGCGAAGCGAAAACGCATTGGATGGTCAGTTGGCTTCAACTCCTGAACCAATTGGACTTTGTATGGCGTCATACCAAGGTCTTTATGCAAAATTCTTCTCAATGATGTCTCCGAAATGTTCAATTGTTGAGAACGACGGTGAATTGATGTTGATGGCGCTTCACGCACACTTTCTGCCACAGCAGAAATATTCTCGGGTGAACGAACTGTTTTTGGCTTTTCACGCTTTGGTTTATCGATGAGGATGCCAGTTTCTTTCACTTTTTTCACAAGATAACGAACATACGGAGCTGACGGTGCTTCTCTTCTTCCAAAATCCGTACGCAATTTTCGCACACATTGTGCAACATTACCATGATTTTCAAAGTAATGTCGCAATATTTCCCAGCGTTGTTCAAGCGTAAACACAACCATATTCGTTCAGCGGAATGATAAAACTAATTATCTGTCAAATTAGATATGAGCTAGGTGTTACAATTCACGAAATAAGCACTAGTTGAAAAAAAAAAACGTTAGATGGCGGATCCTTTAGTATACATACCTAGGTAATCGCAAAAGATAATTTGAAGATACAGAAAATATAGAATAGTGAATTTCTTTATGTAAACATATAATATTATTTTAAGGCAAAATAAATTTACTTCTCTTTCTTTTAAATTTTTATGGATGATTTTTAATTTCATGGTGATGTATATTTTACTTGTTTCATTGCATTGATGAACACCTACAAAAAAAATACATTTTTGCATTCAAAATAAGAGATTATTGAAAAAATAATATTTTAGTTAATTTATGTATCTAGTTGGCAATAATAAAACCTTAAAATTGTGTTTCTTATGTGTATTGCCTCAAATTCCGCCTTAATACTACATTCTATAATTTTTTTTTTAAGAAATAAGACTCTTATTAATGAGCTTAATATATTATCACCTCAAACTAACACCATACCTATTCGTACATATAAGAAATAACACACCGGACATTCTGGGTATGAGAAAACGCTTGTCTACCTATTATAAATTTGAAAATGGTAGATGACGTTAATTGCAAGTCGACGTTGTCGCAGTCTTCTGCACTGCACTGCAATGCACACATAAATGAAACGCATCGTCATTTGAGAACATTATAGTGAATTATTCGATGCAATAAATTAGCACTATAAATTTGAATTTACATCTTCTTGTTTATGGAGATGATGGCTTCTGGGTTATAGCAACATATACATACCTACATATTGTATACAAACATGTTGAATTCATTTTTGCTTCCTTAGACAGGTTTTTGTTTAGAGATTGAAATATTAAACTTTGGTTAAGTTCTTATGAAATCCAATAAAGCAAGTCCCTGAGATGGATAGCTTTAGATCTTTAATATCATTCGGCATAGATACCTAAGCAAGTAATTGAAACCGAAATTTAATTGGGCCTTTAATTATTTTTTTTTTAATTCTTTTATGAAGTCTAAAATGCACGTATTTAGTTGGTAGTTTTACACAATTTATGCAAAAAAAAAAAAAAAGAATTTACTAAACAATCGCATTTTTTTTTAATTTTTAGACAAGAGGACGCAAACCTGGCATCAGTTCGGCAAAATTGAACAAACTCAATTCGGCAATATCACCGAGAAATCAACAACAAGCTACTTTAGCTCTTAGTCCAGCACCAGCAACTGTTTTACCACATCCATCGCCAAATACAACAACTGGATCGAATCCTTTGAGTTTGGGTGGTGGTAATAATATAACATCTATTACAGTTCAAATTCAAAATCAGCAGCAACAACAACAACAGCAACAACAGCACCAACAACAGCAACAGCAGCATCAACAACAACACCATCAACAGCAGCAACAACAACAACAATCTGTACAATCATCGCAGCAACAAGTTCACCAACAATCACATCAAATATCAGCACAAATACAAAACATGAAGGATCAACCACAACAACCTATGGTGAGTTTATTATATATTTTTTTTAATAATTCTCCATAAAATTTATACAATTAAAATTTTACAATACATTCCGAATAAGAAGTTTTGGAATTCTTTAGGTAGAACCTTTTCAGCAAAAAATATAATACACGACGCACCGGAGCGGAGGTTTAAAATCGAATATTCACCTATTCCACATTTAAACTAAGTTCTTAATGTATTGATTCTTATGAAAAAGTTACTAGTCTTCCACGATTTATTGCCATGAAAAATTGCAAAATGTTATCATTTGAAATCTCGAAAAATTCCTCCAATGGCTTTGGTGTCAACATAACGTAAGATTCCATAACTTCTAAAAGTACAGTAGAATCTCGAAAAGTTGAACAGATATAAAACGGTCTATTCATCTTTTTGGATTTTGGATTTCCATTGGAAATTAGCCTAAGAAGTAAAACATAATATGACATAAATCATTGCGTATATCAAAATATGTATTTCATTTTATTAAAAAAATATATTAAACGTAACTAAATTTAAAAAGAAAAGTAGTTCATAAGGTTTAATTTTATTTATTATACTTATTTAGACATTTTTCTTAATTATTGAAAATAAAGCGTTCGTCTTTTCGAGTACCCATATTTCAACAAGCTAATTTATTTGGAATCCACACTCTGTTCATGTTTTTGAGATTCTACTGTATATAAGGGTGTTTCATTTTTGTATGAACAAAAATGTTCATTTATATAATATACTCGTGGGAATTAAAAATATAATAAACACGTTGGCAAAGCTACGAAAAAACTTCTCAGTGAAGCTGATATATCGATATAGGATGTTCTACAAAAAAATAAGGACGTACAAATCCTAAAAATTAACACAAATTGGTCGTCACCTTAAATAAAGTCAAGGTGGGTTTGTCAGCCAATAAAGTTATGGCGACTGTTTTTTGGGATGCACGCGGGATAATCCACATTGACTACCTTCAAAAGGGAAGAACAATCAATGGGGAATATTATGCCAACTTATTGGACCGATTCAATGACGATTTGAAAAAAAAACGACCTAATTTGGCCAAGAAAAAAGTTCTTTTCCACCAAGACAATGCAAGGGTGCACACATGTGCAGTTGCCATGGCAAAAATCCATGAATTGGGCTATGAATTGCTCCCTCATCCACCCTATTCTCCAGATTTGGCTCCGAGCGACTACTTCTTGTTCCCAAACCTGAAGAAATGGCTTGGTGGAAAAAGATTTGACTCCAATGATGAACTCATCTCGCAAACAAAGGCCTATTTTGAGGACCTCGACAAATCATTTTTTTTGGAAGGGATAGAAAAATTGGAGAAGCGTTGGACAAAGTGTATAGAGCTCAAGGGAGACTACGTTGAAAAATAAAATTATTTTTTTATCAAAAAATCTGTGTTTTATTCCAAAAGTCACGGACTTATTGACCCGCCCTCGTATATTATTTTTTTTGTCAAGAATAATCTTTCAAAAGAACACACCCAAATTTTCTGACAGATCTGTCAAATGATATATGAACGCCTATAAGAATTTTCGTTGAAATGAAAAAAAGTGAATTTTGAGTGTTCATTAATCACTATTTTTGGCGGAACAAAAATTGTAACATAAGAAGTTTTTTTTAATAATACAAATTCTATATACTACTGAAATACATCAGCCAAGTAGAAGACTTAGCACTATAATATTTGGACTTGTTGAATTATTGATTCAAAATAGCTTTTTAACGGCCTTTAGTCCAACAAAAATTGGCGTTTCGTCCCGGCGTCTCACATGCACTCATCAGTTGGCTAGTGAGGACCTTTGTCAATAACAAGACTAGAATTCCTAATCATTAAATTGGAAATTTTTGTTTTTTTTTTTTGAACTAAACTTGGCAAAAATTGCGTATTGACAAAGGTCCTCACTAGTCAACTGATGAGTCCATGTGAGATCGCCGGGACCAAACGCCAATTTTTGTTGGACTTAAATCCGTTAAAAGCTATTTTGAATCAAAAATTGTAAGGCAAACCAAACAAAAGCTTGACAAATATTATTGGGAACCAAACCGGCGGGGTCGTTCAAGCAAAAATCCGTGGTTTGATAATGGACGATCGGCGAGTGAAAGTGCGCGAGCTTGAAGAGACCACAGGCTTATCACATGGCTCAGTGATTTCGATTTTACATAAATATTTTGACATGTAGAAAGATAGCAAGATGGGTGCCGAGTATGATAAGAGAAGAAGACCAAAGGTGTTTACATCGGTAAAACGATCACCGGTGCATATTACGAAGAGCTGCATGATCTATTCCAAGCCAAATTGAAGCAAAAACACATACTGGCTCAAAAGTCTGCAGTCGCAATGGCAAAATTACATGAGTAAGGCTACAAACATATTCCCAAGATTAAGAAGGTTTTTCTTTCTATAATACAATTCTATATACTACTGAAATTATTCAGCCAAGTAGAGGATTTAGCATTATATTTAATTGGACTTGTCGAATTAATGATTCAAAATAGCTTTTAACGGCCTTTAGTCCAACAATTTAACCCAATGAGGCTATTTCCTATTTCCAAATATGATCAAAAATGGCTCAGAGGAAAGAGATTTGGTTCGACTGAGGAGGTAATCGCTGAAACAAACGATTATTTTGAGTGGCTCAACATCGAATTATTGGAGAAGAGTTGGATGAAGAAGTGTATCGAGCTTAAGGAAGACTGTTGAAAAATAAAATGTGTTTATGCCGATAAGAGTGTTCCTTATTTAATTTCTGAGGGACTTATTGGCCCAGCCGTATTAGATATTATTTAAAGTTATATCATCTTACAAATGAAATGGTGATCAAACGTTTATGTGTTCTGAATTTCCTAAATCTATTGCTCTTAAAACTTAATGTAGTTTTTTTTTTGGCGCAGCTTCCTTAAGTATTCTTTTTTTTTTTTTTTTAATTTTTATTGTAAGATGTGTTTTTATGAAAAGGATCAAAATTAGGTTTGTGAATTTTCATCAAACAAAAATTCAACAAGACACACCCTAATGCATAAACCTTTCTTCCTTTCAAAACCATATCTTCCTCGTCTAAAAAAAAACTTTAGGGCAAGTTTTGCATTTGGAAAAAAAATCGAACTCGAGATTTTAATCAAAGTTGACATTACGATGATAGAGTACACCAAAAAAGTGGGTCCCGCAATTCCGGCTGTATCTCTGTCAGTCTGTACAACTCCCTACAGCCTAAACGGCTGAAGCGATTTTCTTCAAACTTGGTATTTAAGCGTTTTAGGTGATTGTCCAAAATATATTTTTGAATCGTTGTTTTACCCCAAAAATAACGGCACTTGCCATTCAAATTTTTCTACCATCTTAATTATCTCGAAAACGGCTCTAACGATTTTGATAAAAATTGATATCTGTTCTACTTTGGGTATGGTCTACATTTTGGCCAAACATTTTTTATTTTAAATATTTTGTTATTAACGGTACCTGCCATAAAACCATTTTTTTGATTTTCGACTTTCTCATAAACGGCTCAACGGATTTCGATCAAAATTTTTATACAGGAGCTCATTCAAATTCTAAATAATACTGCATTTCAAAATTTTCGAAAAATATTTTTTTTGTGGATTTTTGAAAAAAAAAATCAAAAATTGAATATTTCGAAAACGGTTGAACGATTTTTTCTGAAATTATGTTTTTGAATTTATATTATTGAATATTTAAAATGTTCATACCAATTTTTTTTTAACAAAATTTAAGAATTATTATTTATAAAAAATTAACTGAAAAACGACTTTAAAAAACATTTAGCCGTTTCTATTAAGAATAGTCATGCATTTTATTTTCCACCTTTTTGTTCACATAATCGGCAATGATAAAATCTAATTGCCTTTCAACATACATTCTACGAAAAATAATGTAATAGAATTTCTTGTTTTTGAAGCAAAAAAATAATATAAAAACCTTAAATGTAATTGCATTTAAAAAAAAATAAAAAAAACATAAATAAATAATACAAAAAAATCCCTTTCTCATTATAATTCTAACTTGCAATGATATCAAACTTTATTGTTTTTACTTGCCTTACAAAACCACCAACCACCAACAACAATGACTAGAAACAGCCTCTTAACTTTCGATCTAAATAAATATATACAAAAAAGAAAAGAACAGAAACAGAATGTTTTTTTCATATCCTGTTTTAAGGTCCTTATTGTGTTGAGCCAATAATTCAATTCAATAATAGTAAAAGACATAAGAAAATAATATAAAAGAAAATAAAGGTAAAAAAAAATAATTTGAAAAAATAAACAATCTCTGCACATTCTATTTTCTGCAAAGTTAAGTGGAAAATCCTAAAAGATAAAACCAACCTATAGCTTTGCCACCTATACATCTCCGCACCGCACCCCAACCTACCATAGAACCCTTCAGTTCAAGTACAAAACAAGGAACGTCCCAGGGTGCATTGATTTCTCCACTTTTTTTTCTCTCCGCACACCCATTGAACCCCCCTGCACCTAGACATAATTTTTGAGAGTGTGTGTAGTGAAATACACAATGTCATCCATATTCAGAACGTTCGCTTTACTGGTGTAGTGGAGATGATGGTGGCTGCACCCTTATAGTGAAGCGTGTGCGAGTCAGCAGACGCTTCTATTCTCCAAAGCTTGTATCTCTCTCTCACACTTATCCTTTTATTGAATGTGTGGGGTAGCTGTGCTGAATGGCTGGTTCCTGTTTCGCTCCCAGTGGAATGTCTGCAGCCACCGAGGCGACCAGGCATCTAGTTTAGGAGAAGTGGCAGGAGCTCATGTCTCGCGCTATATGCACTACTTAACTACACCTCGAAATCTCTGGGGCTGTATGAAATGGCTATATATACAGCAAGGTGGGTGTTGGGGAGCTCTGTGCCATATACCACCACCCCTTCCCCTCATATCTTAAAAATGGTAGAAGCAGCATCCCCGCATTCATAGTACCCAAAACCAAACAGAGAAGAGAACGCCACAGAAAATAATCGTCTCCACAAACTTCTCTACCTTTTCATTGCCTCCAACCTCCGTCTACGTCGTCGTCGTCTCGTATCACCTCTACCGTACGTAGGTCTCTTACCCGCCACCCTCTCCCCCTCACCGACGAGTCTGCATCAATCCTGAGTGTTTCTAGGAATCGCGCATAAGCAATTGCGCACCTTCGACCCGACCCTGGGAGGGGTGGTATGCATTTTTCATATGGAATGGTATACCCTCTTTGGGATTTTTATCAAAAAAATAACAACCCCTTGGAAAAGCAAAGAAAAAAAAACCCAAGTAATTTAATAACGGGGTGTTTTTTTTTTGTAGTATCATCCGCATTCAGTAATTAAAGATGGCAATATAAAATAAACCCTTCGGCTTCGGAAAATACAAAATAAAAATTAGACTAATGACAGACGGAATTCTTTTTGATCGCAAATTCTTATGGGTAACCAAAAATTAAATGTTATTTTTTTTCCACCAGGGCTAAATTCGCAAATAGGGAATTTCATTATTTAAAAATAATGCCGCAATCAAAAAAATTCAAGAACAATCCAGTCAATAAAAAGAATCGAACAGTGATGCCAAACTTGTTTTTTTTTCTAGTACCTCTGTAGTGATATAATTTTGTTTTCAATTTTTTCTTAAAATTAGAGATAAAGTACTAGAATTAAAAAACTCCATTTTTAACTGCGGGGAAAGTTGTATAATAAGTACATTACAGTCGCTATAAAGTGAACAATTAAAATTCTATCTAGTTCGGGGTGTTTTGAGACCATTTATAGATTAAGTTCTGTAAATGAAAAAATTTTGTATTTTTTATAGAAATTTAATTTTCATTCCAGAATCATTTAAAGAGGTAAAAAAGAAAACTTGTTTGACCTGTCGGAAATTGTAAAATTAGTTTTGTTCTTTAAAATTACAGTGAGTAGTTTTGATGTGATTTATTTTTAAAATTTGGCACACAAATTTCTTATTAAAAATATTTATTCCTCTTTTAGAATTTTACACAAAACTGTATTATCAAATTGGTTCGGGTTTTTTTTACATTTTAAGCCAGCAAACAAAAAATAATCCTTTTCAACCAAAAGGACTATTAAACGAAATTCGTCTCTCTTTTCTTCAAATTGGCATCACATTCCCAGACAACCATCTTCATTATTTTCTCTTGCTCATAAATGCACACTTTCCTTCTTATATACAAATATGTAGTTCAATACCAACATATCAACAACAACAACACCAACGACGTTTTTTGTATACCGTCTTTGAGGCTCTTCTGTCCCAATGCTGCATTGCGTAAGGACTTTGGAGTCATATTCTTAGTCCAAGATGACGATGACGATAATTCTTGTGAAAATGGTGGTCGAGTCGAGTGAGCCCACCACCTGTGCCATAGGGGGTTGGCATGAATGTTAATGGGGATACACCAAAGAGTGTTCGAATGCGGGCTTTTCTCTTCAACTCTGACGTAGTGTTGGGCTCCTAGATAATTAGAACTTTTTTGCAAAACGAGGATGGTGGTGAGTCGATAAGGTACTCCTAGTTATCCTACCAGGGAAATTAATGAGAAAATGTTTTTCCCCTCAAATATCTCTTCTTCTCTACCTTCCTTCATACGTATGTACATATGCATGTAGGTATACTTGCACCAGTTTTATAATAAATTTTTAATTTTCTCTTGGTTTTTTTAATTTTTACATTGAATATTACTTGATCCTTGCACATATTGAATTCAATACCAATTGCCTTTTCCTATATAGAAGCGTATGTAATTTTATTAAAAAAAAAAATATGAAAATATGTATGTATGTAACGAGTGCGAGTATATTAACAATTTATTGAAATAAAAATTTAAAAATAAAATTAAAATATTTTTTTATTTTTTTTTCGCGATAAATTGAATTTTGTTCTCTTATCTGAAAATTCATGCGAAACATTTTTTTTAAATAATTTTAATTGCAGTCCAGAGCGTTTTTGGCAGTAAGAAAATTTATTTGTCAATTACAAAAGTTAATAAAACATGTTGGCTGGTGCAAAATCTGAATGCCTGTAATTAGTGCAATTATCAATTTATTCTTTAAAAAAAAATTTCGCATATAAGATAAAATAAATACAAGTATAACTTATGCAACATAATGAGTTTTACTGATAAATTTAAGATAAATAAATTATGTTATTGCAACATTATGTGAATTGGGTGGAAAAATTCGGTCATATTTTTTGTGATCTAGGTGTCAACGTCTATATAAAATAGACGTCAAAAGTTGCCAAAAGTTTAAATAGTAAACATTACAAATTTGTTATTTGTATTTTTTATTATACATTCGAAGTCAAAATAAATTAACTAGATGTTGTTGTAGTTGCGTTGCGTGGGTGGCAATGGCGCAGTGGATAAAGTGCTTGATTGCTAACTTAGTCGTGTGGGTTCGGTCCCCACGCTAGGCGCATTCTGTTCTATACCTCCAATTTTAATTGGATGCCGCCCATGGGTTAAAATGAGACAGTCAATAGCTAGTTCTCAAATCCACTGTGCCAACAAAAAATTCTTTCTTATCATTCTCTTTCTTCTAACTAGTGCCCTGCATTTCAGGTTGCATTTAAAAGACCTTATGTCTTACAGGCATATAATTAAATTACAAACAAACAAAATATTGCTCTGACATTTCCGAGTGTCAACTGGAGCAGGCAATGAAAAATCCTACAGTTCTAATCTTCTATTGAAATCGATGTTGGTTCACTCACAATAATAATTTTAAAAAAATGTAATTTACTGACCAAAATTAACAAAATAATTTTGAATCTATGTGTAAGATCTGAATCTCGCAATTTAAAATAAATAAGGATAAACCGCAATTAGAGCATATAAAAATTTAAGTAACGGAAATTGATGAAAAATATCCACTGTTGTCATCTGTCATTATCATTATAAAAGTGAAAAATTTCCACAAACAAAAATTTCAGTTTATTTTCTATTACAACTCTTGTATGTTTTGTTGAGTGCCTAGACATGAGCTTGAAATTACGTTTTATTATTTTCTACCCAACCAACTGTCAAACGTAACTTCGCAATCCACAACATTAGGATGCATTCCAAAATCTGTTGAATAAAATATTCTTTCCAGTTTAACGCCTAACTACAAAAGGCATACGCAAACATTTGGTAAATTAAAAAAAACCAATGAAAATTATTTAATGTTTTCAAAGAAAAACTCGGAACGAATCGCAGCTCGACTTCATTAATATAATTATTGAATACATAGTAGTGTTGTGCCTTTAAGCTTAAGCACTCGTTTTATTTCTTATACTGTTGGCGACAAACAAAACTCTTCATTGCGATCACAACGTTTCCTATTAACAAATCGCTTTAAAGGATTATTCACATACGAGAGCGATCGCAGATTGGTAGAAATATATTTATATTATTGCGTAGATAACAAAATAATCTTTTTGATGAACAAAAAATTGATAAATTTGAGAAAACAAATTTAATAATTCTTACGAACTGATGAACTCTATTCGCATTCCATATACATATTATCCACGAACGAAACGTCAAAATGAACGAATTTTCATTGATCGTTGGTTGCTTCCATGTGAATAGTCCTGAATATATAAGAATTCCACTTTACTTTTGATTATATGTAACTATAACATCCCTATTAATGAAACAAATATTTATTCTGCGAGTAATCCATGAGTTAACTAAAACATAGACTAGAAGTTAATCCGCGAGTTAAAATTTTCTATTATTAAAAATAAATGGTCGGTCCGAAAATCCGCGAACAAAATCTTCTATGATTAGTATGAACTCTATCTTTTTTTGTTCTAAAGTTCTGTAAATTTTGTTCCAAATATCAATTCTTATTCCTTCAATAAACCAACTTTTTCGATGCGCTAGCGAAGGCAGAAATTCTGTTTTATTTTGAGCCAGTTGTACAAATATTTAAACCGTGGTTAAGCAATTTTTATTCACTGTTTTCGGTGAATTAAGTGAAGTTCGCCAAAATAAGATAAATTTGAGAAAACAATATTGGTCGTCGCGAATTGCATCTGATTGCTACGAACAGGCAAACTCTATTCACGTTCATACCATCACCACATATACATTCACCACATACCATCCACCCTTCAACGAGTAATTTGTTCGCGCGCGTCTAAATTAAAAATCGGATTTTCGACCTATATTCGTGACGAATAAAATTAAAGCCATGTGAACGAAATGTCAAAATGGACGAATATTCGTTAATTCGTTGGTAGTTGGTCGCTCTCATGTGCATAGTACTTTAATGGTGCTTTTTTTAATGGGTGTAAGAGTTTTATATGCACATTCACCCATTCAAAATAAATACGATCCACAGTAATTTCTCCATGTATGCCCCGAGCATATTCTTGCATGTAAATAAGACATTTATGTTCATAAAAGTTTGACAAGTGCTTGTAAATTTCTCCTGAAGATATTTCAAGTTGAAAATTGTAATTCCTTATTATTATTATATTAAAATATTAAAACGATGGTTAAATAATAACTACCTATAGACAGATCATTTTGAAACATGTGCTTTCAAATTTATTTTTCCGCCATTTTTCCTTCATAATTGGTGGTTTAAAAAAAAAGCCTGAAAATATATAATTGACTTTTGTCCTTCAATTTACTTAAACAAACACATACATCTATAAAATAAGTGTCGCTTTTAATTTATAAAAATGTTTTAAAATTTCCTTTTCAAATAATACTTACCGTTAAATATTTACTTCTGGGAATAATAATTTAAATATTTAATGAATTTAACTCGACATAATAGCCACATTAACAATGTGTACCTACCTCATCAGAATAGGTAATATACATAAATATATACATATACATACATACAGACATGTAATACTCGTTCGTCAGTGATGAGGGTGCATAAATTAAGAAAAATGTTTGATTGGAATTTACTTCTCGTACCTCTTTGGTTCTGTTTTGCAACTGATAAGAGAAATTCATTATTATTTTATAGAATTCCATAAAATTTATTCAGCCTTGTCGTTCTTAATATATAGGTACGCAGTATAGGTATGTATGTAGTTCGACATTTATAAAGATATACGCAATATAAATATTAAATACATATCTACATATACATAGGTATAAAATGATTCAAGGGGGGTAGTTGAATTACTTACACTCTGAGGAGTAATAAATTTTAAATTAAATAAACTTGCACACACATACACTTGGCCGTATATTCATATACATACACGTACATATATTTTGTAATATAAATAGATATAAATTTTACTCGCACATGTTCACATTCGAAAATAATAATATTCGTAGCGACTCTGAAACGAAATAACTCACCCTGTTCCATTTTTTTGTATGAAGGCGGAAACGAGCGCGGGGTTGTGAAATCAGAAAATAAATGAAAGTATATACTTTGGCATTCGGTTCCGATTTCCCTGTTACATTCACTCTATCTTTTCATATAACACCCTTAAAAAAAATCAGTCATTTAATTCACCCCCACTCATATAATAGATTGAGGGGTGTATGACTTGATTTCAGGAAACAAAAAAAAAAAAAACAGGACTTAAACACATATGGAAACTTTTTGAATCTAAAATAAGAGTAAATTGTGTTTTTGGACACCTGAATGGAGGTACGAATCCTGACGAAAATAGAGCGGCATTTAAGTTTTTTTTTTGTTTTGTTTTGCCAAACAATGCGTGTGCCTGTGCCAACTACCCACATACTATAATAATACTTTATCAATGAAGTTTGTTTTTTATTTTGTTTTTGTTTATTAAATAAAAACCAATAAACAAAATTATATTGTGTTTGTATTGATTAACAGAAGTGGGTTGCGGCAATATGTTTTTGAGTGTTTTGTTAACAGTAGTGTATACCCTAAATTGTTTCTCAATTATAAATGGAAGCTTGATTTTAAACAAGCCAAACTTGTAGAGTACTTGCGCCATATTATACCCAACACAATAGACCATCTAAAAGAATACGAGTATTCACATCAAAGCGGCCATTGAACTAACGAATATTCGTCCTTTTTGCTATTTCGTTCATATGTTTTTTTTAATTTGTCGCGAATAACGTTTCATAATTAAAATTTGAAAGCTAGTTAAGTTTTTGGTTCCTGATTGGTCAGCTGCCAAGCAATAGGAAACTTTCTTGACAGCTGCCAATCAGAAATCAGAAATTTGACTAGTTTTCAAGCCTACTACCTCTTCTGAATGTGGCCCTTTGTGACGTTCAAAGTTTTAATGGTTAAATTATGATGTTTTCACGCGTTAACACAAATACTAATACTATGAAATAACTCAAATAATTTTTTTGCTTTGAATATATTCGTAACAGAACATTTATTTTTTGATACAAATTCATATAATTATTTTCCTGATGAAAATTTAATTTTCATGCCAGCTGATTGCTATTTCAAGCAAAATGGGACAAATCATTCCAATGAATTTTCTCATGTGTGTTTCAATCAGGAAAACTTGGTGGCAGACTGGTAGTGAGGATTGCCAACTGACATAATTTTTATAATTTCCTGTTTGATATAAACGACAAACTGGTAAAAATATTCATTGGAGGTTATCGTGAATAAAAATTTCCCTGGAAATGATACCGATGAAAGTCATTTCATACGATTTTTTGTTCGAGGGAAATTTATTCCGTGGGAGATTCACGATCGCAGGAAAAATTTCGAAGGAATAAAATATTCCGTGGGAAACAAAATTCCCTGGAAGATTCCCCATTGACTCACCTTAAACTTTATTTATTCGATTAAGATCTCGGATCGGAGAGTTCTTCTGAATTTCCAATCGAAAACGTGATAAAAAGCTGCCTAATTAATTTTTCACATGTCATCAATGTAAAAATTGGATCTTTACTTCAAACTTTTTTTTTGTGATATAAAAATGTTTTTTTTTTATTGTACAAAGATTTTTTCAAAATCCTCGGCATTAAAAACGAAAATCCTTTTTAGTTTGAGCAAAATATTTTCTTCAATAACTTGACTACACAAACAATTAATATAAAGTTGAACTAGTAGATAGCTAACAGCTAATACTTCTGAAACAACTGAGCTTGACTTAAAATGAAGGAAGGTTTTCATTAAATTCCCTTAATTGGAATGCGATTTTTTGACAGCTGACCAATCAGATGTTAGAAGATTCCCTTATTTTCAATTCAACTACGTCTTCTGACGTAGCCAACCTTTGATGTTGAGGTTTATCGCGTTCCAAAAATGTAAAAAGTGTGGATGATATGTGGAACGCTAACAAAGATTGACATTTCTTCTTAAACTTATATTATTTTTGCAATTAAAACTCAAAGTTTATTATCTGAACATATGTATTATATGTATGTTAATTATCGTTCTACAATTTTATTTAAGCTTTCCTAGGTATTAGGATTATTAGTTGTTTGAAATCACTTTTACGCGTTCATTCGTCGGTTATTAGTTTTTCTCGCGTGAACAGTCCCTAACACGTCTATTCGCTGTAAACATTTTAAGTTCTATTAATAAAAAACACTTATTTCAACTTTATTCCATGAGTTTACAAAACCATGGAATAAGAGTTAAACCATGGAATGAAATTTCCTATTAATAAAAATAGTAAAGTGACGCTTACCACAAATCAATTCTAAATCTACTACAATAACTAAAATTTCTAATGGCCTTTTCGATTGGCCGTCCAGAACTGTTCTGACCCCCACAAAATGACAGTTGTTACTCTAAACAGAACAGAAAACGATTCTGGATTTCATTTCAGAATCGAAAACAGAATCACTAATCCACTCACATAATTAAAATGTCAAAATCATTGGGTTGTTTTGTTGTGTAATTTCGATGTGCTTATTGAATTTAAACAACTTTTCTGGTAAAATAAGGTAAAAAGAAGCAAGTTATAATTATTATTGATACAAGAAAATGTGTATCTAAATTAAAATCAAGTGTTTTGGAAATTCTTTTTAGACGATGTGATTTTTTTAAATTTAATTTTCACAAATACAGTGGTACATACAATTCAGAATCAGTCAAATAGTTTCCGGGTGTTTTATTGGGGGAACATGTTCCGGACTGCCAATCGAAAAGGCCATAACCAATGCTCCCTGTTTTTTAAATCACGCCAATGGCGTTTGGAAATTCACGTATATTCTGAGTTTCCTGATATTTTCCCTGGAAAACCTATATTCCTTCTTGAAATCCTCCTAATTAAGAACTTGCACTGGATTACAACCTGGTTTTGAATATTTTTTTTAAAATTATTTTTATCCAAAATAAAATTCACGAAAATCTTCACTTATATTTTTTGACACATCATGGGTTTTTATTCCTTCGCTAAACCACCTTGTTCGGTGACTTAGTTTAGTAAAAGTCACTTAGAAACCATTTTTGTTTTTTTTTAATAACATTTCGCGCGGAATAGCCCTAAACTTTCCTTATTCCATGTTTATTAATTAGGGTGTTTATTTTTAATATGCAGTGGCATTAAGATGCATGAGAAGAGAGCATACTGAAGGAATAATGAGTCCGTTCAGGAACATGTTAAAAAAGATTGTGGATTCGTCGACATCCTTCACAACAGCTTGGTCATATCGAGCATTATCAGAAAAGTATTTATAAAAAAATATCTTAATTCATTAAATACAATCTACATTTTATCGATTAAAGATTTTGCTAAATTATACCAGACCCAAATACATAATTGCAATTTTCGAATAAACAATAAATTTTAAGCAATTAAGAGGCAACGAAACTATCATTAAAAACACCCCGAGATGTTGTGCTGAAAAAAAGTTCAGGGCCATTTGGCAAATGTATATGGATGTGTTGTATATAAGAACCTATCAATAAAGTCAAAAGTACGTTGCACCGACCATGTCGACTATAATAGAGCACGTAGCTAAAGGCCTTATCGCCAAACCCATTAATTCCCGTCCTTCTTCGAGTCTTTTGCTCTTTTTTTTGCCTCATTTTGTTGCCTCGGAACATAAATATCTCTTAATGGAAACAAGAGACTGGGCTTTTCGTATAACCGACAATATTGGTGAGGGCTTATGTAAGATTGTTGGCATTATTCTTGTTAATTAAGTTCTCGTTAAAAGATACATACATATAATTTATTCATTATATGTACATACATAAGATAAAATATTATTAAATATTTGTGTAAAATAATATTTTATTTGTTTTTTCTTTCAGGCTCCAATGGCCTTCTATCCAACATGGCAGACAGACCCGTCACAGGGTTGGCAAAATCAATTTATCCAGCAAATTCCACAAAATAGTCCGGCAATAACGTCGCTCAATTCGCTGGAATTCCAACCACAAAGCTATTCATACCAACCGCCCAATGGATATGTTCAAACAGGCCTCGGATTCGATCCGAATTATGGGAGAACGTATGCCGCGCCGGTGCAACGTTATGAATTTCAAACGCAGCAAATCTCTTCGCCAATAAATCAAGTATCGTTGCAGAGTGTTAGTTTTGCACCGACTGTGACATATGCGGGCCAGGTATCAACGGCTCCAGCTCCACCTCCGGTTGTACTTTCGAATTCATCAGCATCAGCTGCGCAACAGCATCAGTTGCAAGTTGGGGCAGGCTCTGATTTGAATAAGACCATGTCGGGAAACGACACGCCTGGATATCCGCGGGTGAGCAGCGTACCGCCGCGCTCACTCAATTGTAACGGGTATTCAGGCGACTTTAGCGGAAATCAAGCAACTGGACCTCAAGCAGTAGCACAACAATCATCAGGAACAGGAAGTGGCACTAGCGCACCAACTGGCCAACAGCAGAGCTCCAATTCAAACGCACAGCAAACGCAACAACAACAACAACAGTCATCTTCCCCCATGCATCCGCCATCAGCACAAAGCGCTCAAAATCAAAATCAGCAACAGCAATCTTCTCAACAGGTTCCACAATCGCCGACACGAGGGCACATGCAGCAGCAACAAACGCGACATGTCTCTCAGTCTCCTAATCATGTTCCTCAATCGCCTAACAGTCACAGCAACAGCAGTAATTCTAGTAACAACATGCAACAATATCCGATACCACCATCCCCGAATCATAATTCTCAGCAGATGTTGCATGCTCCTCATCAGGGGATGCATACACCCAATCAGCAACAGCAACAGCAGCAGCAGCAACAACAACAACAACAGCAACAACAAACTCAACCCAATCATATTTCCTCTCCCAGTCATGCTCAAATGTCCCAAGACTGGAACTGGAATAATCAGAACCAACAACAACCAGGTGCTCCAGGCGAAATGTTTAACCAAGCGGAACGTGTCAACTTGAACACTCGAATAAAATCGATGATACTGCGGAAAAATGATCCTAAAGACATCGGTCAAGGTGCCGATGTTCAAATGCAGACACCGACTGGCCCATCTGCCACTCATGGCCAGTCCCAAAATCAGACCGGTCATTTTTTATCGTATAGCCACCATCTCCGAGGCGATTCAGCATTGAACGCCAGCGGTTCTAGTGGGCCACAGCAACAGCAAACGCATCAGCAACCATCAGCGTCAGCTGCAGCAGTAGCCGCAGCAGCAGCTGCTGCTAGTGGAACACTTACAGAACCACACGGAGGTGGTGGCGATCAAATTTGGAAGCCCCAAGGTCATTCGTTTAAGAAACCGCCAAGTAGCTTCCAAAACTCAGATCAACCGCATCATCAACCACAACACCATACAACGTCCCACAGCAGTAAGTCGAAAAAGAAAAGTCATAGCACGGCCGATGTGGAGAAAAACAGTAATGATCCAGGAGGAGGCAGTAGCTTGCAACATCAGCACTCCCAGCAGCACGGCCACCACCATCAAAGAGGATCTCCTCATCATCAAGTCGATATTAAAACCGAAAAGTCTAGCTATCCGCCAATGTCGGGCTATGGCCACCATCCAGATCCAAATTCTTGTTATCCTGGAATGAACCCGCAAGGCCAATACCCAATGATAAAGCAAGAACCAGGGCTCATGCCGCCCCAGAGCAATAAAATGGAAGGATACGAGCGTAACTATCAGAACTTTATTCAGTATGCTGACTACTGTCAGAACGAAGTTCAACCTGCTGGAGGAAATAACTCATCTCAACAGCAACAACAACAACAACAGCAGCAGCACCAGCAGCAACAACACCAACAAGACTATCAACAGCAGCACGGTTATCAGAATCCTGCCGCTTCCTACTACGGTGCAGGATATCAGCATCAAAATAACTATCAGCAGAATTTCTCGCCCAGTTATCAGCATCCGCCACCACCGCTGCCACCACACTCGTCGTCTGCATCTACACCGTCTTCCTTTGGCTGTCCGCCATCTTCCAATTCGACGAAATCTTCCAGTTCCAGCTCGAAACGGGGCCACAGTCTTGTGGATTTAGATCGAAAGCACGATCCAAGTAGTAATCTTTCGATGCCCATGAATTACGAAAAAGAAATCCCCGCACATGCATATCCCATTCCTCCTAATCGATATTCCATGATGCAGGCCGCCGATAAGGCTGCCGAACTTCAAGCCAGCGAAGAAGTCGACAAAATTACCGGTTATCCGTTCCTAGGCGAAGGTGGTCCAGCGGCAATCAAAAATATCATCGGATTCTCATGCTGCCGGCAAGGTGGTACACGCGTACCAACAATTGAACATCTGAAAGATGGCTCTTGCATGGGTATGCAGACTAAGGATGAAATCCTGGACGAGGACGAAGAAGAGACTGACGAAAATGGTGAGCCCAAGGCTCCCAGCAGCAAAAAGAAGAATGCCAGTGATGATGGTACCAGTGAGGAATCCTTGTCAGCACCAGCTGAAGTGGTTGTGAAACGGGAAACCATTAATCCGATGTATGACACAACGGATCGGTTAGAAAAGGGCAACAAGGCTGAAATACCAGAGTGTGATTGTTTCTCATCCGATAAGAATCCTCCAGAACCTGGAAGCTATTACACACATTTAGGTAAGTTTGAACATTATTTTGTATACCTAACCATTTGTAACTGTTTTTTTTTCGCAGGATCTTCGGCGACTTTGGCTGAATTGCGCAAAGAGATCGAAGACCGTTGCGGTATTTCAGGAAGACAGTTGCGAATTGAAAAGATAGTTTATACGGGCAAAGAAGGCAAGACGACGCAAGGTTGTCCTGTGGCCAAATGGATCATTCGCAGAGCAGATCCTGAAGAGAAAATTCTTGTTGTTGTTAAGAAGCGTCAAGGTCACAAGTATGTTTTTTTCCGTTTGTTGTGTATCTTTCCGTATTTATTAAAAATAATTATTTATCTTTGATTTAGATGCCCTGCAGCGTTTATTGTCGTCGCTATGGTAGCATGGGATGGTATGCCCCGACAGGAAGCTGATAACGCTTATAAAAATCTAATTGGCAAGCTCAATAAATACGGTCTGCCGACAACACGTCGTTGTGCCACCAACGAAAATCGCACGTGTGCTTGTCAAGGTGAGATATCTTATTATTCCCCATACTCACCTCCCAAACTAATATGTATATGTATTATTCAATGTTTAAGGTCTTGATCCGGAAACATCAGGTGCATCCTATAGCTTTGGTTGTTCATGGTCTATGTACTACAATGGGTGTAAGTACGCACGCTCCAAGACGGTTCGAAAATTCCGTCTTTCAGTGAAAAACGAAGAGAGTGCCATCGAAGATCACATGAATCTGCTCGCCACGGTTTTGGCCCCACTTTTCAAGCAAATAGCTCCACGTTCCTATGACAATCAAACCAAGTACGAGAAAGAAGCGCCTGATTGTCGACTCGGTTTAAAACCGGGAAAACCATTTTCGGGCGTGACAGCTTGTTTGGATTTTTGTGCACATGCTCATAGAGACTTGCACAATATGCAAGATGGCTGTACGGTACAAGTGGCTTTGCTGAAACCATCGAATCGTGATGGACGACAACCGGATGATGAGCAATTTCATGTGTTACCGCTATACACGATGGACGCAACTGATGAATTTGATAGCGCCGAAGGACAGAAAGAAAAACATCGTACTGGTGCCGTGCAAGTCCTCGACAAGTGAGTGTAGCGTTGAGTTTTGATCTCAGACTCAGTTCTAAAATTGTTACTTTTTTTATACGGTTGAAACAAATATCTAACTTTCTGTTTTCTATCTTTTTTTTAAGGTATCCCTGTGAAGTTCGTGTTCGATCAACACCCCTTGTTCCATGTCGAAGGCATGGTAAAAAACGCAAGGACGGTGAAGAAGTTGTAGAGGGTGCTGCTGGAGCAGTTACACCTCAACAGACAACGCCCCAGCCTCCACCAGTGACACCGAATCCGCCACCGCCCACGAAAAAAGAGTCAAGTAAATCTAGATCGAAGTCAAAGCAAAATCAACAAGCTCAACAGCAACAGCAATTGAATCCACCGTCAACACCATCGGCCCCACCATCAACGCCATCACCAAGGTGCCAGACTCCAGTTACCAACAATCCAAGTCCGGCGGGGAGTGCGTTCTCAACGCCACCTGTTAATAACGGTCATAATGGTGGCAATAACAATCTAATGTCGTCGAACTCGAGTCTGATGAATATGGCAACTATGATCGATACCTTCACTGATGCCCAGCTACAATCGAATCAGATCTCAAGCACCGTCTTGGATTCGCCATACTCATATGATTATCAAACGGGTTCCTATATTGATTCTCGCAACTACTATGGCAACTGGCCTCCACCCCCCTCTGCCCATCCCGCTGGGGCTCCACACACAGTAGCGGCACAGCTTCCTGTAGCTCAACATCCTGCGACTCAACATCCGGCGACACAACAGCATACTGTTGTTCAACAACACCCGGTGGCGACTAATTTATCAACGCCACCAAATCCGCCAATAACTCCCACCACACCAAATAGCCACCATCACCAGGCTCCTCTTCCGCCAGCGCCGGCGGCTGTTCAGCATCACGATGGCTACGGAAACTTTAATAGCCATCTTCCGCCAGTTGGCAATCAGCTGACACAGCTTCAAGATGTCCGAGGAGATGTAAAGAGTCGTGGAGGAAGTGAAGAGAATCCTGATTCCACCACAATCGTAAACAACTTGAGTGAGAGCAGTAAGTTAACGCCATTAACTCCAATCACTAACTTGGGGCCTCCGCCTCTGGAAGAAGGCTTTGTCAAGCCAAAGCCACCGCCTGACTATCAATATTCGCAGTATCCGAATAACTACCAAATGTATCCTCCACCGCCCCCAACGTACTCGCCGTACGATGCTTACAACAACATGAACTACAATTATGGCTACCACCACCAGCCGTATTCGCCCTACAGCATGTACCCCCAGCAAACGCCACCCCCAACACCACCACCACCGTCACCCAACTGGAACATGTATCCGCCGTCCACGTCGACGCAACATCCTCTCCCACCACATGCAGCTGCCGCTGCCGCCATGCACCATCAACAAGCGGCCTACACCCCAACTGCACTGCCACCAGTGACACACACACCACACGCACATCATCAACAGACTTCCCTGCCGCCTCAACAGCAGCAGCATCCACACCATCATCATTTGCAGTCGTTATCACAATCGCCGTTGCACCATCATCAGCAGCAAACTCCCTCCCAACAACAGCAACACCAGCAGCATCAAACACCTTCAGTTCCACAGTCGAAACACTCACAGAATCCACAACAACAACAACAACAGCAGCAGCAGCAACAACCACAGATGGTAACACCGCCACTGCAGCAACCGCCACCTGTTCAACAGTCAACACCCCAAACCGATCTTTCACCACCACCAAATGGCCCCAATGGAACCACCGTGAAGGCCGAACCAATTGGCGAAGTAACTGAGATCAATGAGAACCTCGAAGCATTCCAAGATCCACAAATGGGTGGCGTTGCTATCGCTCTCAATCACGGCAGTGTTCTTATCGAATGTGCCAAACACGAGATGCATTCCACAACGGCTGTTAAACGGCCCAATCGCCATCATCCCACACGCATGACACTCATATTCTATCAACATCGCAATCTTAATCGCACCCGCCATGGCATCGACGAGTGGGAAGAAAAAATGCGCGTCAAGAAGATCAACACCGAAGCCGATGCAAAAGCCAAAGAAGAAGGCCAAACTAAAATCAAAAAAGAACCTTTAGACGAAGATGATCTTGATGAGCTAGGGGAATGCAGTGGCGGGGCTACTGGCGGAAATTCTAACCGCAAGGAAGGCAGCAATAGCAAATCCGATGGTCATCAGCAAGAAGCAAAGCGTAATAAAAAAGACGGAAGTGACAGCAAGGCAAAAAAAAACTCCAACTCAAACAATCACGAGCAGTCAAAAAACGAGAAAATGGTCCTCCGTGCACCGACCCTAACAACTACTTCGTGGACAACTTTATTCCCCATGCATCCATGTGTGGTAACTGGGCCCTACCAAGAGGGCAACAGTAGTCCATCATCAACAACGGCCTCATCACAGGCCTAGGTGTCGGAGGGCTGTATAATTTCGCCTCTATATGATTTATGATTAAAGATGAAAAAGGAAAGTAAAACAAACCTTAAACTATAAGAATAACTCTGCTCAATGATTGTGATTAAAAACAAAAAAAATTAAAGAATAAATATTCTTAAATTAAATTAAACAAAAGAAAACAAAACGCAAATAACTGCGCTGTGCCATAAAAAAGTTAAAATATTGTTGAATATAATTCGCAAAAAGATCACGCATCATCATCTTCACATCGCAATGACTCTCTCTCTAAATGTATCAAACAAATATACGATCCACAACCATTAAAATCAAGTTGTAGTAGTTTTTTTTTCTCTCAATTAAGTTGCATTCATCTCTCAGTTTATATTTTTTAGAAAACGAAAATTAAAGAAAACAAACATCGTTGCCAAAAGTACAAAAAATAAATTAAAAATAAACCGAACTACAATTAGTTTCTCAGTAAAGAAATAAGGGAGTACATAAAAACTCCCTTTTTTTCTAAAATATAACAAAAAATACAAACACCAACTAAATCAACTACAAAAACAAAATAAACTAAAAAAAAACAAAAGCTGCTAGATTAGTTTTTACTACACACGAACATCCATCATTTTATATTAAAACAAAAGAAAATTAAATGAAAAAAAAATATTTTTAATGTCAGATGATAAATAAAATATACCATTTTTTAAGTTCGTTCTTTGCTTTTAATTGAACTTACCGAGATATTGTGAATTAAAAGCAGAAAACAAACAAACTAAGCCATGTATCTCATAAACATACAAACAAAAAAAAACTACATCCCTTTATATAAATTCTCATCCTTAACAAGATGTTCCTTTTTTTTTAAATTAAAATCCATAACTTACATTTTGTTAAGGACGAGAATTTAAAAAAAATACACAAAATCATTAGTGATTTTCTTTTAATTTTAAGAAACTACTCGTAGAATTATTACTAATTATTATTATAATTATAAAGAAATAAACAAATGAATTGTTTAAATTATCGAAGACATTAGATCGGTTTTAGTTGCTTTTTTTCTATTTTAATTTAATATTAGGTGTTTCTTTTTAAATTAAGCAAAAATTGCAAATACAATTTTTATTAAGAAACAAAAAATACAATAAAATAAAATAATAATTAAACAAAAAATCAACAACAATTATATGCAGACATTATTGTGGATCAAAGAAAGACTCGAAACCAAGAAGTATTAAATAACAAAAGAATGAATAAAACTTTAATCAAATGAAAATATTAAAAAAAAAATAAAATAAAATTGAATAAGGAAAATAATGTTAAATAATTATTATGTTAATTATAGTAGTCTACATTGCGCTATATATATATATTTTTTTTCACAAATGCTTCTCTTATTTAATTTTCCATCCATATTAAAATCTTCATATATTTTTGATGTTTCTTTAAGATGCAAAGTAACTATGCAATTTACTTGCATTAAATTATATTGGAAAAGAAAAAAAATCATTTTAATTCTCTGTTGTAATGTATGCTATTCTATATGATTATAATTATATTATTATTTATGAACAAAAAAAAACAAATGCATATGTTTCTTTTAGTTTTCTGCTCTTTCTTTTCTCTTTTTTTATTTCAAATAATTATTATTATTATTAATATTAAATGACAATGATACACAATTATACATACATACATATATATATTTTTCTCTTTTTTGATAAATAAACATGATTTTTTCGATAAAAATATGGATATTTTGTTTTTTATTTTATTTATTTATTTTATAAATTGGAATTTTGTTTAAATATTTCTGGTTGCTTCTTTATTTTATGTTTTGCTTGGTTTTTAGAGGGAGATGATTAATATAATTCTAGCTTTTTACAAGCGAAGTATGCATACGTGTAATTGTCACTATGGTAGCCGAATTTCCAAATAAGCTGGCAAAAAGTTTTTTGTTTTTGTATTTCTTTTACCCATTCATAATTTTGTTAAGTTTTAAATCACAATCTCCCCAGTGAATTAGGTAGAGGTATTTTTATACATTATATACGTGTGTACAATTTTTCTACATACATTTATCCGAGTATGTATTATCATAATTAGTAATAAGAGACTTGAGACGGCCCCACCCTAGAATATTTTTTTTGTAATTAAAGTAAAAAAGGTGGTTATCGTGAATAAAAATTTCCCTTGAAATTTGTCTCCAATTCCAAACATGGGAAAGTGAATGATGCTCAAAAGATTCTCTCGGAACTTATTTATATAATAAGCTTTCCGTTGGAGATTCACGATAGCAGGAACAATTTCGAGGGAATAAAATATTTCGTGAGGAACGAAAGGAAATTCCCTCGGAGATTCCCGATAGGGCCCAAATATTTATGCATGTCATTTTTATCGAAAACCTTTAAGGAAAAACAAGTTTCATTGAGACAAATCCATATAAGAAAATGCACTATTAATAATTGTACACATTAAACATCTCAGCTAATTTTTTTGTTTGCAAGAGTGTGAATGTTCTATGTTTTAAAACAGCTTATAGCTGACATCTTAGGTGGAAGTTAAGTTCTCAAAGTTCATTATTGGTTTACAATTAAATCTATGAATTCGTTTGATATCCTTGTTTCGATGGGGACATAAATAATAAAGATGATAAAGCGTAGAACACGCACGAAGTAAAAACTCGGTGAATACAAAATTCTGATTTCATTTTCTTGTAAGCAGGATTTTTAAAATGTCCGTTATAGCAGTTGGATTGAACGTGCTTCGCGTTGTTGATTGAATAATTTAATCGTGGTTCTGTATCTGCAACGGTAACTATCTACGGTCCACGTTTGGCTCAAAGCGTTCGTTATGTACGACTGATGTACAATTGTCTGCCACAGTAGGTAGTACTTATGAAGTAACAAGTGGTGGTCATCCTCTATCTTCTCATCTCATACGAGTAAATTTATTTTATTTCTTAAGATAAGCAGGACACGTATCGCATAATACACAAGCGATCGCTCGATTAATTGAATGTCGTTTTGACAATAATAGTTCTTTCTATATTTCACGTCATCATATACATGATAAAGACATGGCCCGTATTACAAATTACGAACGAACGGCAAAAATGCAATACCCAAGAAAACGATAGTCATGCCATGAACCGATTATGATTTATGATAATGGATGCATAAAAATATTTGACAGATAAAATCAAAAAATCTATTTTTTTAAGCGCATTCAACTTCATTCCTGCAACATTACAACTATGTGCATAAGGTCATATGACAAAACAATACAATACAAGGGCCAAAAGCAGTCTTAAAAGAAAACGAGTATCGTTTTAAAAAAAATGTAACGATAACAAGGGATTTTGAACGATAATCTTGAAACGGGTTCATATATAATCAAAACAACTATCGAAAAATTGGCAATCAACTATCACCATAGTTGATTCCAACCCAGGACGTAGCCATGCTGTTGCTGGACGGATTTTTTTTGTTGCTTTGTTTTTTTTTTTTGTGACGGAGTATAACGTTAAGTTCGTCGTTGTCTCCTTCACTAACAGTTTATGCACCTAAACTTGCTTCGAATTTCAAAATACGTCTGATCGCTAGCACTGGACTGGTCATAGCACCTTGGATATACAAATCTGGAATAATTAAGGATGTATCTAGGTATAACCATACTTTCAAAGAGATGGCAATCTTTCCTGGACGAGAAACCAAATTCTGAAAGCAGATACTAATATGAATAATATGTATAGCCTTATAGATCTTTTTAAAAAAAAAAACATGACATTTCTACATATTTAGCTCAGTTTATATTTACCTACCTAAATATATAATTGATCAATTAAATAACTGCATACGAGATTATCATATATAGACATTTTAAATATTCATTTTTTCTTCTTTTTTTATATATTAAGTTTAATGGCCATCAATGCATCAAGAACCAGAAGCATACATACATTTTCACGTGATTAATATTTAAGCCTATTAAAATCACCGTTAGATAAAGTCAAAATTTAGAGTAAATAAAAGAAAATTGTTATGGAACTTGTATTGAACAAATCAATCCACATTAATGTTTGCTCCAAAGCAATAAAAAATGCTTATGCTAAGCTTTGATATTTGACCACAAGCAATAAAATAAATAAGACATACATAAATATATGTATATGTTCACCTTAAAATAAATAAAAACACAAGTTCTTTATTTTAAATCGCCAAGCTTTAAAATTGATTTTAGTTCTATTTAACTTATTCGAAAGCGAAAGTCAAACATTAGAGGAAAAAAGTAAAACTTCAAACCAAACTGAGCAATTGGGAGACCATTTTTCCAAACGAGTATATCAATACCTTTAAAAAATGAAATTGGCTTAAATATGCATTAAAATTAAAACATTAAATTTGGACAAAAGGAATGACTAAATGAAAAATATAAAAAAAGAAAACAAAACAGAATAATTGACAAGAACAAATACTTGTACGGAAAATATTATTGAAAATTAATAAAGGCATATATTTTAGATATAAGAAAAAAATCATAGGCATTATAAAGTATAATTGATAAATAAAATATAAATTAAACATTTTAAATGGCAAACATACCCAAATATTTGGTTTAAGAAGAAACAAAAAAATATGAAATGAAAAATTCAATGTACATTAGGACACGTTAAGGTAAATTTAAATATATATATATATACATATATATATATATATATATATAAACAAATTATAAATAAATGAAAACAACAAATAAAAGTATTCCATATTTTCTTGTTTACTATATATTTTTTAATTTAAGAAAATAAAGAACGTAAGGGAACGAGAAAACGCATAAACTGAATTATGAAATATTAAAAGTGTAACAAAAACAACATTAACTTAACATATTAACAATTAAAAAAATGCCATAGAAATACACAAAACTTTTAATTTATTAATCAACCAATTTATGTATATTTTTCATTTAGATTTCGGAATATTTTTTGTTATAATTATGATCTACTAAAAAGACTTTTAAAACAAAAAAAAAACTATATATTATTACTTAAATATAAGTTTGATTAGCAATTTTAGAGATGCTACAAATTAATTTTTTTTATTTTTACTGAACGTACGTATTATAAAAAATATATAAATATATACATATATATTGTGTATACATAAATCAAATATATGTATATTGAAAATGAGATTGAAACAAAAGAACACAACAACAAAAAAAATTAAACATACAAATATATTTATTACATATTTAAAACAAAAATAAAATTTAAACTAAAAAACAAGTGTATTTTATTCATAAAAATATTGGTCAGACTGCTATTATGGAAAATGGATATTGTAGAAAATTTGTATATATACATACAAATGGCTTATTTGTATGACTACGTTTCTATAAAGATTTTCCATTAAAAATTTCTAAATTTTATTTCGACAATTACAAAAAAATATGAACAAAATTATGTCGGAAATGAGGTAGAATCGAACGAAAGGGCTTTAAAAAACAAGTGAACTAAACAGCCCTATTCTGCTATTGGTAACAAAAAATCAATTTATTTTTGATTTAGATCTGTCAAACAAATGATTTTGACAATTTTTGCCATCAAATGGCCAGAAAAAATGGATTATATTTTGATTTTCAATCAATTTTGCAGATCTGGATTTTTCGGAAGATCTGCCCTTCTGTTACTAACACCACTATATGTATCATAATTCACAGCCATCAGTTTGACAAAACAGCTAATACCTCTAGCTGGTTCACAGACACAAGTATACATCAATACTATAGCGAATAAAAATCAATCTGAAAAAGTATTCGATTCGTTACGAAAAAAATCAATTTACAGATCTAAATTTAAATTCACCGAACGAAAACCCCATTAGCTTCATACGGCTTTCGGATGAGTATTTCCTAACATTATGTCAAAATCATCTTGGGATAGTGCAGTTCATCCGACGGATATCAGAATGGAGAGAAGAATAATCGAATATACAGTTCACGTGAATGGCAGAATTGGGCAGAAATAGCAATTCAAAAGTAAAATGGACTGTTAAGCAAAAAAAAAAACAAAATCGCTTTTTATAATTTTTGAAAATACAATTGAAAATCACAACTTTCTTTGATTTTAACAGTTAAATTGTCAACTTACATTGAAATGACTTCGAACTGTCAAAACTGTGGGTTCATCTATTTTGTTTTATCTGTAATAGTTAAAAAGTATTCAATTTTATTGGCGATCTTAAGAGAAAAAAGTTATCAGAACTTATTGAAAAAATTAGAAGAGAAAATTTGCAAGACAAACTAAATTATTAATTAGAATTGCCTGACATAATGTGAGTATAGTATGTGAATATGGATTGCTATTTTAAGTTTTCACGGTAATTAGACTGAACAAGGATGCATTCTTATATGTTTTTAGGAAAATAGAAAATTTTATAAGAACTTCATTCACATCTTCAATTCAAAAACTTGCCGCTACACTCCGATTCTTACCTGAAGGAAGATATCGAAAATCAATTTGGCAATAATTTAGGCATAACCTAGGCAAGGCCACAGTTTGAAAAATCAAGAACGAAATTTTAAATGGCTTGTAATCAAAATTGTCCCACAAGTAGATCAAGTATATGACTGAATCCACAAAAAGTGGAGTAGCAAATATGAGCGGAGGCTATGTTATTGCGCGACAGTTAAAAAAAAACACTACAAATTTCTAAAAGTAATCTTTTTCTTCAAAACGTAGGTACAGTTTAAGGCCCTCTTTATGAATAGCAAATCGAACATTCGATAAGTTCTGAACAATTTAGCGAACTTCGATTATCACGTATTATTAATAGCGAACTTCATTGTTCGCTTAAAAATAAATGGTGCCAAAAATAAATTTCAATAAGAAAACATATGTTAAATGTCAAATGCTGGTTGTGTTGCGTTAAATTGTTTGTGAATTTTTGTTTTGTGTGCTGGATTTAGTATTTTTCGACGATTTAAATAAAAAAAAGGACAATTTATGTTAAGCAACATTTTATTTTTTGAGGTGATTGAGTTTGAAACGAAAATGCAAGAAAAATTAGCATGGGCCGGCTGAGAAAAAACATTCGTTATAGTTCTAATACCTTAGAACTCCTGAACAATTTGTAAGCCATCCAATTTAAATTAATTATTCAAAAAAATCAATGTTTTGTTTTCCATTAGATTTATTTTGTACTTCCGATTGAACAAGGATGCTTTTTTGAATGTCCCCAACCAAATAAAGCATATGTTAAAGCTAAGAACTTCTATGCAGTTCCATCTCTTATAAAACTGGCTTGCACATTGGGAGTAGTTGCTGGCAAAACCGTGTCGGTAATGATTTCGGTTTGGGACTTTCACAGTCAACTGTGTCACCCGACAACGAAATTTGGCAGTATAACCCGCCAACAGCAGCAGACAAATTTTTAACTTAACTGCAATTTTTGTTTCAGATTTAACTTATAGTCCAACCAAACCTATGTACAAAAACAATCTTAGGTGCAAACAATAAAATATTGTCTTACTAACGTATGCAACTGTTTTCCATCACGAATGGGAGGCTCAAGAGAGTTTAATTCGACAGGAAATTGTTCCCAAAAATCTTTTTAGCTTTTCTTCGAAGAACCAAACACACCTATACATTTACATACGTCCGGATTCGATACCATCAAACTAACTAGTCTTGCAATTGTTTGCATTTGTCCTTATGATAGGTTATTATTTTTATTTATTTAACAATATTCACAATTTGCACATAAATACATTTTTCTTTTGTCGGTCATTACGAAAAATAACTAGCTAGAGGTTAATACAGGTAAATTTGAAACTTTTATCAACAATAAATAGAAATTGTTTCACGGCACAACAATTCGCTAACGTTATCACTAAATATTTTGATTCGATAGTATATCACACTTACAAGGGTTAAATTAGCGAAGATTCGCTATTTGTAATCACTCGATAATCAAATTCGCTAAGGTTTTGACATTTGAAGCGAGCTAAGTTGGAGTTTCGTAATACGAAACAAGTGACTTCGCAAGATTTTAAGTTCGATTTCTTTGTTATTTTTCGAGAAAATTATTTGAAAATTACGTGGTGGGCATATATATACATATGTAATTATATTTATAATAAGTCGACCCCATAGAAAAAATTGCAAAATTTTTCACCAAAATCGCTCAATCTGTTAAGGAGAATTAGAATTGCCAAATACAGAGTAAGTAGCAGCAGATAATTGGTATCACTACACTTGTTAAAAATGCTGCTTTTAAAGACAAGTAGTGAAACCCAGCATTACGTGTATGGAAATAGACATTTAAGGTCATTAACAGATTGCAGCTTCTTAACACAAATAAATAAATAAAAAAATAAATGTATAGGTACATAAGTCGGTAGGTATAACAGCGAAATTTTGTTAATGTTTTATCTTTGTTTTGCTACTGCGCTCTTAAAATCTAATAAAACCCAAATTGCAATTTCGCTTTTCTAATTATAAAACCCAAGGTCTTTTTATCGTTAAGTGCTGACAAAGAAATTTTTATCGGTTAGCATTGACATTGAAACTTTTGATTAAGTAATATAGAATTTATTGGTTCAGGTTTTTTAATCTATTTAAACAATAGAATTGTTATAGAGAGTATGTATGTATACATGTATGCACTATGTACTATGTACCTACGTGTTATAGTATACATGTATACAATCATATATTCTGATTCTTGGTCGTTAAGATTGAGACTTGTCACCTTTCAATGATTTGTGAAATTTTTGTTGCGTCCAAGCCCTGAAGCAGGCAGGATGTGAAAACTATTTAAAATCATATTATTGGATATGGGCTTATGAGTAGTAAATCAGATTTAAATCTTTAAAAAAAATGAAAAAAATACAATAATAAACCACTTAGTCAAACTTCCATGGAGTTACATAGGTAGGTACCTGTAAAATAGGTTTGTTCATTGTAAAATAAATGTTCCCTTTTTTTTAGACCCGAACTTGCCCTAAAATAGGTTTTCTTCTGTGGCAAATTGAGGTGAATAAAATGTTCAAATTCAAGAAAACCTGGGTCAACCCTTGGTAGGGTTCAAGAAATGAACATAGTCGAAAGTGACACTATCTAGAATTAATAAATAACCTAAATACGATCGAGAAAATTAATAGGGGTATTCACGATCCGGTGCAACTGGTCTAGTATCATTGTAAAAATGCAAAAGTGCAACTTTTTTTGAACCACAACAACAACTTACACTGACTAAAATTTTACAACAATTTTGCACTTTTGCTAACCCTATTGCAACAGAAAAATACAATGGTGCAAAATTTGCCTGGTGTCGTTGACAGTTTGACAGCTATTATTTTCTGTCAGGAATGTTTGTGTTCAAACTGATTTTCCACTTTTACTCCATAGTTGCTATAAAATAGAAAAGGTGCGTTCAAGATTTACAGAAAAAAATTCAATTTCGCAATTTTACACCTTTTTGTTGCATCAGATAGTGAACACCCCTAATAAATGCACCTAGTAACAAATTACAAAGTAAAAAGTACTAGAAATTCACATTTTAAAGATCGAAATGAAACTTGAGCATTATTTACGTTCACTATGTTGGAATGGGAGAAAAAAATCCAGGGAAATTTTTGTTCACGATAACCCCCATGTTTGTTTATATTCTACAATACGTTTCCACCGAACGTTAATCTCTTGTAGATTTACTAATAAATAGTTTTTCACCGCTCCAAAAGTAGATTAATTTTGACAGCACTATTCAAAACGCAAAATGATTTTGTTTCATTTTCTCATATGATGTAGAAGTAAGTCAGACAGCTTCATCTGTGCCAACCGAAGCGAAAAATTCACTTGCCCGATGAATGTATATTCATATATTGGTTAGTTCGATTTATACATCTATTGGCCCTATGAAGATTTAAAATTGATATATTTTAAATCTTCATCTGAGAAGATTAAAATTTGTATGGTAAATCCTGTAGGAGATTTCATTCTACCTAAATTTTGGTTAAGTGGTCGGTGGAAACGTAGTATACGTATACACCACTACTTTGTCGTTTGCTAATTGGCGGTTATCGTGAATAAAAATTTCCCTCATTCAAATGTAGGGAAAGTAAATGCTGCTCAAAAGATTTCCTCGGAATTTATTCATATCGAGTTTTGTTGTCATTTCATTATTTCGAGGCAATAAAATATTCATTCGTAGGGAAACGAAATTCTCTGTGAAGGGCCTCAAAGTTTCACTCTTAACGCTCCCAAAGAAGTTTTGCTGTACATAACTCCTTAAAAAATATTTTTTTTTTCAAAAATTACTCTTATAGTCTATACCTACTCTATACTGCTATCAAAAACAGATCAGTTTTTTTTTTGTTTTATACACCTCCGAGTCCGAGATCTCAGCTTGATTATTTTTCAATCCAACCAAAGCTATAGCTCAGAGCAGTTTTGTCAGATGCTTTAAGCGAAATTCCCCTTTAGAGGTGTTCAAATTTCCCTTTTTCCCACGAGTTCCCTTAATAATTAATAATTAAAAAAACTTTTTATTTTTATGAAGTTTATAATCTCAATGCCTCATAATGCAATCTCAGCTGATTGTACGTTTTTTTCATATAAGTGTTGGCTCCCGGGCAAAATTTGTTAAGCATTGATAATATTCTTTTGGATGATGAAATTTGTTAGACACTAGTAATATGTTTTGTCATTTTAGAATGCTTCATTAGTTCGCTCTTTCCGCCTGTAATTGTTGAATTACATGCTCGGCAATACGACTTTAATCTTTAATAGCTTGTTCTTCACCGGCACAAGTCAGTTCTTGTAACCAGGAATATCCAACCAAGAGACTTGAAATATTTTTGGGGATGAAGAAACCTCTTATTATCTTTATAGATTACTCATTATCTGCACTTAATTATTGAAATGTTTCTAATTTCTAATAATATATTATATAAGTGTAACTAGAAAAAGGTATCAAAAACTGATTTTTTAACTCATATTTGGATTTAAGAAACAAACAAGTGTGAGTTGTCAGTTTTGTTATGCACGCTCATGTATAAACCATGCTTATACGCGATATGGCATCACTGGCTTATAGCGAGCTCTATGAGCTCAGAATAAAATAACCGAGCAAATCGAACAGATAACTTCATTTCTGGTCATGTGACACTTCAGGGCTTCAGTTTCATTATTAAATCCGAGAGTTCTGATTATAATCTGCTCAGAGCTTACTCTCCTTATTCATACTCTGCTTATTTTTCTACTCAGAGCTAAGCAAGAAAAATACCACAAGGTATAGCCTTCTAGAGCTAATATTGAAGCTATATGCATTGTAAGTCAAAACAATGTTTGACTGTAAATCAGTCCCGAACCATGGTGCAGAATAGATCGAAAAAAACAACACATTCATTTTGGAACAGCGAAAACGAAAAGCTCATCTGGTTGTGTGCTTTGTTGAACATTCCTCCTCCTTGTTATTATTTTATTTGTTCGTCTTTCTTTCGCGCAGTTTTAGATTTTTTTTACCTTGAACTGGGGGCAATGAATTCTGGGTATTTTTCGTTTGTTTTCAGCTTGACAGTATCTTAAATTCAAGGACATTGATAAGTGCATGACGTCAGGTAAAATTTAGGACCAGCATTATTAATTGCACCTCAAAATTTTAGAAGAGTCAATCAAATTGTAACAATTTAAATATTAATGAATTCAACATCCCATCCATACATACCTACCTATTAAGAATATTTCAATAATGGTGCCAAGTAGGCAGGTTTGCATTGCATTGTTTATTTATCTGTTTGCTTACAGTCTAAAAAATAATATTGTTGTTTTGAATATCAAAATAAAAACGTAGGTACATACAGATACTTATGCCTATAGTTTAATTATTATATTGTTTACAAAAATAAAACATTTTTATACAAACAAAACATTTGGTTTTATTAGCAAATTATTAAGCACAGTTAGTGGGTGCTATATGTTCTAAAGCACCCCCTCCAATAAATTTAGCTTGGAAAATAATTTTATATTCGTGTTTAAAAATATTGGTAAACAACTTAAAATATTAAGTGGAAAAGCCATAAATTCGGAACATATTAGATGTGTTTTTTATGGAAGCGAATATTGCACTAAAAAGGGGATTTAGCCCATAGGAATTTTCATATGGATATAGACTCTGACAAGATGCCCAAGGTAATTGAGGGAAAAAGGGTATTTGTGGGAAAATAATTATAGACTTGTTGTTTTCATGCAATTTACATGTTATCTGTTTTTTTTTTCAGCCCTAGAGGAAATTGAAACTCAAACGAATTCGGGAACAATCTGTGAGTTGTTTCGGTACTTAGGGATAGCCTTAAGCAAACCCAAGTTGTTGTCGAAGTGCCAACGAAATTTTTCTTATGATCACAAAAGGTTCAAGGTTCAAGTGATCAACATCTTACTTGATACGAACAAGTAAATCATATTTTTATAAAATCTTCATAGAATTTTGCGAATGAAGAGTTCGAGCTGAAACTTTCTCGCCGCTCCAATATACAATTTCAAGATGGCACAAATCTTTGATATTTTTGACGGAATATTTTAGTTAATGAAAATCTGTTGTTGTAGATTTGTGTATAGAGTTACCACATTTTGTGGCGATCTTTATACACAATTATTCCGAATACTTTATGAGAATATCAGACAAGTCATAATCTCTTTTTGAAAATTCTGGCTGCTTAAAGGGTTTAATTCCGATTCATTCTATGTATAAAACGTACGTTATAAACAATTATTATTGGACAAATTTATGAAAATGATATATCAATACTCTTGAAAATATTGGCTACAAAATCTGCGACCTCAGTATCACCTGAGCTTTTTTTCTACTGCAAGGAATGCACACTTATCCGCGATGGAAAATGTCTGAGCCAAAACTAATTTGGTTATAGCATTAGAGAACGTTAATAAGGAAATTAAAGTTAACATTAGAAGAAGTAATAAGCAAATTTTTGCAGCATGAAACTTCTCGGTCGCTTTAAAATGTGTAACTAAGACCCAAAAGATTTTTAAGATGCAATTCTAGTGCTCATTTTTTAAAAGCGCTTAATTTAACTAATTAAAGTTTAATTTAAATATATATATTATTTTTAGTAAAATAAAGTTTAATCTAAGTTTCATAAGTATAAAGAACTATAAGAAATTAATAAGGTTTAATTTTTTTTTTGCAAAAAACTGTTTGGTATTGTAAGGTAGCGATAATTTGCATGGAAACGTCAATTTTTGCTGTGATGATGTCGCTAATTTTTATTATGTTATTTTTGTCCAATTTCCTTGATGTTTTGTGAGGTGTTTGTGTTTTGTTCGAATACAACTATTTCACCACGTGACACATACATTATATGCATACTTTGTTTAGACCAAGCAGAGAAGTTTAGCAAAGATATTCAGCCCTATTCTGTTAAGCGTTCAAGTGAACATTTGTATTCTGTTATCCGACGGAAAAATGAATTATTAGAAAAATTATATAAATTTCAATCAATAATAAATTTTAACAATTAGATTCTAAACAACAAAAGTATTAGTAAAATTTTGGACTCAAAACATAGAAGAAAAATATATAGTTAAAAATTATGTGAAACTTTCACGTGAATCGAAAGATTCGATCGGAGCGGATAGCAGAGTAGGGCTGATTATTAAATTATAGTTTAAACCGCACATGAGAAATGCCAAGATGGGAACATTTTGAACGTTTCACCCTCCAAAACACATTTGTTTAAATTTTTGTATTTGTAAATTTGACTTTCTATTCATGAATAGTTGTGAAATCCAACGACAATTATGTGGTGTAGTGAAACTACATACAGATGCAAAAATATCAGTTTTATATTGGCACTAGCTATTCGAATAACCTTTTTACACTAATGGGCCGCATAAATTCTACTTTTCTTTCACACCGTTGGTATGTCCCGAGTCCGGTCATTTGCGGAAACCAAACTGATGATCCAGAATATGTCCTTTTTCTTCTATTATATTATAGTACCTTGGGTATCAGCACGAAGTGAGAAATCGGACTATAAAATTTTATATTGTGAGGGGAATCTCGATTTTGAAAAATTATAACTTGGCAATTAAGAACGTCGAACTGGTGCGCTAACTACTTTCCACCAAAAAATTAAAGGTTTATTGAAGCGTACAATCTGTTTTTTCAGTTTTAGGAGTCACTATTCTTTTTTTTGGAATGCATATATCTAATTTTCCAATATGGACTTGACAACTTTGAATTTAATTTGTGAACGCACCCTTTCACTAATCATCGAATTGTCAATGTCGATTTATGCCGTAAATCCACTTTCTCACAGGGAAACAAGTTGCTGGAGATTTTTTTTGACGTTTTCCTATAATTGCCTTGTAGCTTTCACACGAAGAAACTGGCACCAAGAAACTGAGGAGGAAACTGGAAAGATTTTGTTGGGCTAATTGGAATGTTAAGAAAAACGTCAACAAAATCTCTTCAAATCCTTAACCGGGGAAATTTTTTTCATTCCATTTACTTCTTGCCCTTCTCGCCCACAAACTCATAGTTGCCGGCAACTCAGTTTCATTGTGTGAAAGGCGACTAAGCTCAACATTTTCATCGTGATAAAGTACACGAGCGAGCAATGTCTGCAATTTATAAAAAATTTCTACCGAAATTGGGAGTCGTTGACTGCAACTTTAAGAGCGTTAGCTGCTATTTTCGGACGTAATTCTCGCCCTAGTAGACAGGCAATAACAAGTTTAGTGCAATATGTTATGTTACCGTGTCAGTGAGACAAGGGGTTGGTCGAAGTGTCGAAAATATCGCTGCCGTTCAGGCGTCCGAAGCAAACAATCCAAATTAGTCAATTATACGGTCAAGAATTGGGCATCGCTCAGACCACGGTATGGCGTATTTTGCGTAAGGATCCTGGCTTACAAACATACAAGATCAAGCTGACTCAAGAATTGAATCCGATGGACGAAGCTTATTTTTGGCTCAATGGGTTCGTCAATAACCAAAATATGCGTTATGGGTCTTGTGAAAATCCACATTTGCTTCATGAATCACCACTTCGTCCACAAAAAATAACTGTTTGGTGCGGCTTGAATGCCGGACCTGTTATTGGGCCATAATTTTTCGTCGACGATAGCGATCGTCACGTTACTGTGAATGGCCAGCGTTATCGCACTGATTACAGATTAATTTTGACCCGAATTGGAAGATATGGACTTGGACGACATGTGGTTTTAACAGGATGGTACCACAAGCCACACAACGCTGCTTACAATTGCCGCCACGATGTTCGTGCAATTTAGCGGCTATACAGACTATTTTTTTGGGGGCTACCTTAAGTTATTGGTGTATGCCAATAAGCTGACGATGTTGGAAGAGCACAGAGCTAATATTGAAGGCGAACTAGCGGCCATTTCGGCCGAAATGTGTGGCCATGTCATCGAAAATTGGATCCAACGAATCGAATTTTAAAAAATTGTCAAGTCCTTATTGGAAAAACCTGTATGTAGTTTTTGACATATGACTGGAATAAAAGAAATAGTTATATACATCTAATAATTACGTCTATTTGCCTGCTTCTTCTTTCCTTTTCTTGTAAAAAATAAATTGACAAAATACTTGGACAGTAGGTAAAATTATAAGACCGCATACCGATATAATTTTTCTTCTTTTGGTTTTATGAAAATAATGAATGCAAGCTCAAAATCCAAAAATGACAACAACTGCTGCTTTGTTAATTTATTGCCAATTTTGAGATAAAATTTCAAAATGTGTGTTTTATATTGGATTCATTTACCAATATGTGTAGGTACCAGAACACAGAAATAATAATAAAAATATTTATTTAACGACGTTAAAAGCATTGACCAGATGGCAGTTTTGTTTCCATTTCAGGTATGTACGAGTATATAAAGTATAAATGCTCCTTAGGAATTTCCGTTTCATTTTTTTTTGTGAATATAAAACAGACTTCCATCCAATTGCAAAAATGTCTCACCCATGATGAGGGCCTTACATAAATTGTATCTTTCTTATGCGGGAACAGCCACAAAAAGAAGATCACCTTACGAATCGCCCAAAAATATATGGTGACCATATTTTTAAAAAATTAAAATAGGAAAATAAAAAAAATTAAATGATTTGCTTGATTTGAAATCTCACATTATATTTAGTCCTGTGTATTATAACATTAATATGTACAATTTGAGTTAACATTTTTCAATTATTGCAAAATCCGCTTCACAAAATTCAATCAAACTGGACAATCTTCATCAATTTTCTTCTTCTTTTCTTTAAGACTTTATCGAACCTCCGGAACCTTGAAAGATATCTGCTTTCAGGGGGTCAATTCCCGATCTGTGAAGATGTGAAGTGATAAATTTTATCACGCTTTCATGTCTAATTCGATTCTCGATTCGTGAAAAAGTGAAGTTAAATTCCAAACATTTTTCATATGATAATTTTTTTATCACAGTCAATTGTTTTGTGAAGAAAATGTTTCTAATGGAATATTAAGAAGAAAAACAGTAAGTAGTAAGTTATATTTGTGTTAATTCGAGTAAATAACGAAATTGTTAAATCAACAGATTCACAACAGCCGACACGCGACGGTGCTCATTCCCGCGACAGATCGTTGGAAACTACCCATTGCAAAAAAAAATGCAGAGCACTTTACCATATTTAAATGGCTTTGAAGCGCACTTATAAGTTGAGTGTTTTTCAAGAATGGTCTCAATTTACGTATTAATAAATCCATGCATAAATGTTTTGGGAATCTATAATGTTCAATAAAGTGCTCCTAGTTGTAACTTCCAATAGATTCTGCCCATCTCGAATGGAAACCCTCAATAGAGGGTTACAGAGATACTATTGAACATAATATAAAACCCACAATTGTTCAGTACGACGTCTTTTATTAATTTATTAAACGAATTATTATTCCGGACATTATTCTTAAGCAAATTTAGAAACTAAAATGAGATATTTACCTCTTCCAACAAAAAATCTAATCGGAAATGACAGAATTTATCACTTAGTACTTTTTAGTACCAACTTTATCACAATGAGTTCTAGAATCGCATTGGGCGTGTGCGTGAAGTTGGAAAATGATAAACCTCTGTGAAAACTGAAATGATATTTTTTTTATCACTTCATAATTTCACAGATCGGGAATTGACCCCCAGTTCAGAGATGCAAAAACATTCTGTTGGTAAGAACACAGTTTGTCATTAGGTCGGTGACTTGTTGTAGCTTATTGAGTTGTTGGTGGTATTTTTGTCTTCATGTGTCTTCCTCAAGCTACAAGTTTTTGTAAACCACTTTCAAAAATGAAACTTTTCAACCCTCAATAGGAGTGTACATAATCATGTTTAAAATGTCTACATTAAAGCATTATCCCATACTAAAATTTTGTACACCCTAGCTTTTGACTTAGAAGTTAGAAGCCATCCAATTATCAAAACAATATTGATAATATGTCAATCAAAATCTCTTAACTGTGCGGTTTGAACGGTTTTCGAATTTTTAAAAACTTTTTGCCGAAAACCCGGCTTTTGGTTTAGTGTGAAAAGGTGTATAGCTTAGCTATAGACAAAAATGACCATTATAATCTTATAATCTTATAACATTTATTTTTGTTTGTATTCTTCCTCGCAGAACGAATGGTCACCATAACAAAAACTGCCAAAGTCAAAGTCACTTGGTGATACATAACAGCGTTAAATTCCAGCTAAAAAGCATTGCGGATTTGTGGTTAAGAAACGAACAAAAAAATCATAAAAAAGTAGGTAGGCACCTCGCCGTGCGGAATGATGTATGTATGAAGAGATCTGGCTGCTAGCTGGAAGAAAAAACGAATATAATGTTAATGAACCAAGGCGGGAACCCAGAAAAGGAGTATACCTATACATATATGTATGGTTGCAGTAAATATATTTTTGGCAGCAAAATTGTGCATATACACACATAATGGTGAATCAGGCTAAAAGAATTAGGATAGAATAGTTTGGCAGCATGCAGAAGGACCATCACATAACATATGGAATCTATTGTATATATCTAAGCTAACACATATATTTACATAGATATAAACACACAAGCTATATTTTCATGTTTTATAAAAGGAAACCAGTCTTTGAGAGCTGGCTGAACTGAAGGTTGAATTTTGAGTGAGACAGTAGACAGATCATATCTGCCGAATTCTTTCAAACAAAAAAGGAATTGAGGAAAAAGAATTTTGGCTAGAAGCTTTAAAACAATCGTTTAAATGTAGGTAAACCAGATTTAGAGGTCATAAAAGAACATTTAATAACGCATTAAATGTATGGATTTATATGTTGTCACAGATTTCATGCACATAAATCAACCTAATTTGACTAAACCTAATTTATTTATGGACTTTGGTAGGTACCTATGAATCATAAGTAGGTAAATAAGATTTGAGTAAGATTATTCCTGACAATTTAATTTATTTCACTAAACTTAAATCTCATGAGCTTGTTTTTGTAGGGTCTTAAACGAAGAGGGTTTTAAGCAAGGTACCTACAACTTGCGACCTAAAATTTGTCCTTACAGAAACTCATACATACACTACGTTTGGAACGCGCATTGCCATTTCGAGCACAGCTTCCGAATTATACAGTATCTAGCTATTCAATATTATCAAAATGAAATTCACAAAAAAGAAAAAAAAATAAGTACAATTGAAATGTTTGGGTGTAAAAACAATTTAAATAACAAGCAGCAGACGAGCGGACATTACCCTGTTATTTCTAATTTTGGTTTCATTCATTAATAGCATTCAGCGGGCGCCAAATGAATGTGCATTTCCTCAAAATGCATTCCAATGGATTTAAATGTTTAAGTGAGTGACAAATATTCACAATTTGATTGTAAGAAAAAAATATTTTTTGTGCACTGAGAAAAATGTTTAATATTTAATTTGTCTATATAAATTGCAAGTAAAATATATATTAGATAATGCAGGGTACTGGTACTGACAGTAGACTCGGGTTTGAGGTCTTCTGCTCTTCTGAATATAAGTAATAACTGGTAGACGCGAAAGTTCGTCTAAAAACTAAGCACTGCAATCTCTTTCTCATTAATAGTATATCTCAGATATTGCATTTTCCACTGTGATTATTTAGGCTCTTTGGTCTATTTGTAAAAAAATACGAATAAAAACAATTTTATTCCATTGTTTACCCAACGTTTCCACTTCTTCAGGGGTATATATACTTATACTAATACAACAATATTGATCAAGTTTTTTACAATAATATAAAATATTATTGGCACACAATTTTAAACGATTTAGTAATATGTTAAATCATTTTTAGTAAGATACTAGGTTAAAAAGAGGATCTTAAACGAGTTTAGTATCGTATTATCTTCATAAAATTTTACTAAAATTAAAATCACCAAATGGCTATACTTTAATTTTTTAGTATCGTACTAAATCCATAATGTCATCTGATAGTATATCAGCCTTGCACCCGGGGGACCCAGCTTCGAATCCGGCTGTTGTACATATTTTTTATCGTAAATAATGAAGTTAAATGATTAAAATGTAAACATCGAATACTTATTTAGAGCACATGTTGGGTTTCCGTCAACATATAATTAATTTATAAAGCATAAATACGAGTACAATAATTGTGTTCATCAAAATTCAACTCCTAGAAATGTTTTTCTATCTGCTTAATTAGCATTTTACTAGTTAACAAAAGATTTTTAATTTATGAAAAGTTAGTAGACTACTAAGTATACATATAGTACATTGTTAACTAGCATCATGTTAAGGCCTTAATAATAGGTTGTTTAAAATGTTGCATTATCTTTTTTCTCCCTTACTTGATTGCTACAAAATTACATATTCTGCTTTTTTCATCCCACTATTGTATCATTCCCGGAGACGGCACTGACGCAAAATTGAACATACTTAAAAACAAATAAAAAATAAATTAAGAACAATCCAGTAAAAATAATCAAATACAAAATTAACAATGACACTTATATCAGAGTTCAGCTTCAGGTACTTTAATCAAATTGCTACAGCATAGCTTTATTTAATATTGACGATGTCCTCTTTTGTGTTCATTGTTCGTTTTATTTATTGAGTGAGTCTTGTATTAAGTTTGCATTTTTTTCATTTTCATTCGTTATGACAATTATTTTCATGATCCAAAAAGTTGACTTATTTTAGGTAGGTAATTTATATGAAATTCGTGACACTTTCCAGTATAAGGTTCTTAGGTGAAATTTTTCTCTGCGTGTTGCAGCCATTTACAGACATTGCTCGCTCATTGGAAAAGTGTGACACATACATACGTTTCGTGCATGTTGACAGTTTTATATTTACTCTTAGTAACCGGACTAAGATGTGTTGTTTTCACCACATTGTGACCATCTGGATTGTAAGTCATTTATAGAAATCTGTTGATTAAGGCTCGCAGGCTACCATATAATTTAGTATTAAAGGGAGCGGTTCTCCTATCTTATCCCCACCTCTAATTATTCTGTTGTTGTTCTTTTTAAGAAAACTTAAAAATTGACAGTCACGCCTTAACAAATGTTATTTGCAATATGGTGTCCAAATTTTTCGGTTTTGCTTTTTAATTTTTATATCAATGCATCAGGTACTATTTCATGTTTATGCAAAAATAAATTAGAAAATGTAAATATATATTCATAACATCAAATAGTAAAATGTTGTTATTATAGCGGCATTAAAATCTAAAACTGATGTAATTAAATTCATTTTATTGCAAAACCTAATGCAGACCTTAATAAGTAAAGAGTAATGGACCGAAGATGCTTAATTGATGTACATCAACTTTATTGTTGAATTCCCCAGTGACTCCTTCCAGGGGCAGCTTATATTTGTATTTAATTTGCTATGCATATATACGCACGTAAGCAGATGGAGTTTCTCGTTTGCGTCCTGTTAGGTACTCTAACACAATAAGCAAATATTTTGAAGAATCACTATGGTTCTCGCTATAGTTTGGGAACTTTTTGGAATTTTCTAAATCACAATATAGATTCCGTACACACTCGCACAGTTAGCTGTAATTTTCATAAGATTTAGGAATATTTAAAATTTTAATGAAACACCAACACCTTGAATATGATACTACATCAATACTATTTAAATTTTGTTGCATTCTTGTTGCAATTTTAAATAAAATAAAATAATTTTTGTTGTTATAATTGAGCGCGCTAAAGGGGGTTTGGCTACCCTTAATATGTCGAGCACAGTGTGAGCTGTATCAAAATAGGAAAAGATTTCAAAGGAGGTACAGATGTACATTGGTTTTGAAGATCAGAATATCGAAATGGGAGGGGAAAATAGAGCCTGGTAAATTATTACACATTCGTGTCGTACGACTAAAAAAAGTCTCTCTGAACTTGACAGTACATCCGTTGGGCTCAAATATAAACTGATGATCATTCCTAGAAGTGCGAGTATTACGGTTAAATATTTTATAGGGGGGGATGCAACTGGCTATTTCGCTAGAACATTGTTTATAGATAAAATAAAAATAAAATAAAGTAAAATAAAATAAAATTAAATAAAGTAAAATTCACGACTGTAACGAACGTAGACACTTGTCCTTATGCTCAAATTGTAATTATAATCTTCTAGTAGAAAAAAAGTAAATACATACCTATATTGATTATATAACTTATGAACTAGGTTTCTTATTTACAAAAGTTCTTTGATTTTTTTTAAATTTTCGTATGGCATTTATAAATAAATACATACTCCTTGATTACATATTATATTTTAAAATATAATTTATACAGAAGTAATTTAAATCGCCTCCAAGAAATAGAGCCATTTCCGAAAAACTATTAAGTAAAAAACTAGGCATGGCAGTGGGGGAATTTAACTAAACTTTATTTATTCAAAATAGCTTTTAACGGCCTTTAGTCCAACAAAAATTGGCGTTTCGTCCCGGTGATCTCACATGGACTCATCAGTTGACTAGTGAGGACCTTTGTCAATACGCAATTTTTGCCAAGTTCAGTTCATCTAACATAGATTTCGTGAAGAACATCTAGTGTGAACTATATCCAACAAGACTAGAATTCCTAATCATTAAATTGGAAATTTTTGTTTTTGCCCATGGCCTGGCATTATTTATATAAGAAGTTTTTTTTTAATAATACAAATTCTATATACTACTGAAATACATCAGCCAAGTAGAAGACTTAGCACTATAATATTTGGACTTGTTGAATTATTGATTCAAAATAGCTTTTAACGGCCTTTAGTCCAACAAAAATTGGCGTTTCGTCCCGGTGATCTCACATGGACTCATCAGTTGACTAGTGAGGACCTTTGTCAATACGCAATTTTTGCCAAGTTCAGTTCATCTAACATAGATTTCGTGAAGAACATCTAGTGTGAACTATATCCAACAAGACTAGAATTCCTAATCATTAAATTGGAAATTTTTGTTTTTGCCCATGGCCTGGCATTATTTATATAAGAAGTTTTTTTTAATAATACAAATTCTATATACTACTGAAATACATCAGCCAAGTAGAAGACTTAGCACTATAATATTTGGACTTGTTGAATTATTGATTCAACTGATGAGTCCATGTGAGATCACCGGGACGAAACGCCAATTTTTGTTGGACTAAAGGCCGTTAAAAGCTATTTTGAATCAATAATTCAACAAGTCCAAATATTATAGTGCTAAAGTCTTCTACTTGGCTGATGTATTTCAGTAGTATATAGAATTTGTATTATTAAAAAAAACTTCTTATATAAATAATGCCAGGCCATGGGCAAAAACAAAAATTTCCAATTTAATGATTAGGAATTCTAGTCTTGTTGGATATAGTTCACACTAGATGTTCTTCACGAAATCTATGTTAGATGAACTGAACTTGGCAAAAATTGCGTATTGACAAAGGTCCTCACTAGTCAACTGATGAGTCCATGTGAGATCACCGGGACGAAACGCCAATTTTTGTTGGACTAAAGGCCGTTAAAAGCTATTTTGAATCAATAATTCAACAAGTCCAAATATTATAGTGCTAAGTCTTCTACTTGGCTGATGTATTTCAGTAGTATATAGAATTTGTATTATTAAAAAAAACTTCTTATATAAATAATGCCAGGCCATGGGCAAAAACAAAAATTTCCAATTTAATGATTAGGAATTCTAGTCTTGTTGGATATAGTTCACACTAGATGTTCTTCACGAAATCTATGTTAGATGAACTGAACTTGGCAAAAATTGCGTATTGACAAAGGTCCTCACTAGTCAACTGATGAGTCCATGTGAGATCACCGGGACGAAACGCCAATTTTTGTTGGACTAAAGGCCGTTAAAAGCTATTTTGAATCAATAATTCAACAAGTCCAAATATTATAGTGCTAAGTCTTCTACTTGGCTGATGTATTTCAGTAGTATATAGAATTTGTATTATTAAAAAAAACTTCTTATATAAACTTTATTTTGTCGTATCGCTAATAAGAACAAACTATGAAAATTTCATCTTTACTGGCTGAGCAGAATGGACGCGAGGTCGATAGCGAACATCAGCCGCCGCCGCGAGAAGCAACGCTTCCAAAAAAAATTGAACACAATGGACCGCGCGTTCGTATCAAAACAGCGGTGAGAAATGTTTGTTTTTAATTGATTTTGTATTTATTTTCGCAAACTTTTAATTTGCAAATTTGATGTGAATGTGTATTTTTGGGTCGCATGGCACCGGCGAAGATCAACAATTGTGTGTATGATACAACCAACAAGATGTTTTTTTTTTTTTGTTATCTGTCAAACGACGCGCGGAAAATCCGAAAAAGGTAACCAATTGCTCGCAGTCGCGGCTCCATTATATTCACTCAAACGAGTTTCTATGAATTTTAACTTTGACAGAGCGGTTTTTGACGTGCCGCGAGATCGACCGTGTGTCCATTCTGTTCAGCCAGTTAGTCGTTTTCCAAAAACTAACAAATAAGAAAAGTAGGGATGGCAGAGGGCGCTTCTCACTTGGCATAGTTTTGGTATTTTTTTCTTGCCCATAAGCACAAGCTCCATAATTTTCATTTAAAAGTTGGGAGTAGTTTCCGACAAACCAAAGAAATAAAAACGTGAGCATGGTTCGGTGAGAAACCAAACATATGTATACATATATAATTATATAAGTTGATTTAAAAACATCGTCTAATGGTTTCCGAAAAATTGAATTTATCCAAAAAAATGTTTGTTTTCAAAAATCCAAATAAATCAGAAACTTTAATACACACGAAGCGTTTTTTGTTTTAAATTTATACAGGGTCCGCCAAATAACTTTTTTTTTTTTGAAAATGAGCGCAAAACATCTTGTGTAGCGTCGGCTGTGTGGCACGTAGCGCCGTCCTGTTGCAACCAAATATTGCCAATATCCTCCTCTTCAATTTTTGTGAAAAAAAATTCGTTCAACATGGCCCGATAACGATCGCCATTGACTGTAACGGCCACTCCTTGCTCATTTTCGAATTATGCCTCTGTACCAAAATCCGCACCAAACAGTGACTCGTTTTAGATGTATCGGCTTTTCAGTGTATGCGTGTGGGTTTTCTGTGTCCCAAATGCGACAATTTTGCTTGTAACATACCCGCCAAGATCAAAATGAGCTTCATCTGAAAAGATGATTTTTTTGCCAAAATCGGCATCTTCTCTAAGTCGATCGCAGACCCACTTAGCGAGCGTTGTTCAAGCGTATACACAACCATATTCGTTCAGCGGAAGGATAAATCTAATTATCTGTCAAATCAGACATGAGCTAGGTGTTACCATTCACGAAATAAGCTTTAGTTGAAAAAAAAAGTTAGATGGCGGACCCGTTATTTCACAACTTTTAAATTGAGTTTATCTACAAATGTTCATAGAGTTTTTTTCTCTTTTAAGTATTTTCTCGTATAATGCTTAGATTCTGGAACGCATTCAATATTTACTTATTTGAGAGACACTCCAGAAGAGAGCTACAATTTATCTGAAAAGTAACTTACAATTGATGTAAGATTTCTGAAAAAAATTATTATACTAAAAATTAAAAAAAAAAATTAAGAGTTAACTGCACCATTATATATAAAAATCAATTTTTTAATATAATGCGTTCAAATGATAAGCTCATGCAATCGATATGCGTCATATAGTCATTTGACTGCCATATCTAAAATTATTTTGATATGTTAAAAGCAGAAGTCACTCAACAACAACAACTCACTAAAAATGTCGGTCGGTACCAATATATACCTACATATGTAGGTATACTAAAAAAAATTCCACATAAACAACAAACAATGATAATGCAATCCTCAAATATATTGCCCCTGTTGACTGCAAGAACCACCAAGCACGATAAACTTATTGTTCAATTTTTTTCTTGGTCTTGTTTCATTAACGTTATCTGCACATTCACTTCGCAGTGCACTTGAACCTGTTTCTGAACCTCATGTGCCCGTCAAAACGACAAAGCGAAATATATAGTCGCGCCATAGTCTTTAAGAATAGTGCTTAACATAAATTTCCCATAAATTATGTAAATCCCTTTTCCTCTGGCCTGAACGATAATCACAACCGGAAGATGTGTGTCGTCTTTGGTTGGATAAAGGATTGGCACTGGTTCACACCGACGACCGTTCGTCGTCGTCGCGTCAGAACCATAGGGCCACCACCGTCACTGACACCACCTTGAAGTCAATTGTCTACTACAACCGCACAAAGCTCCTCCTAGTGAATGACAAAAATATTAATTGTTTCCATATCAGGCTAATGATGTGCTGCTTCTACATTAACCAAAGGACATTGTACGTAGGTATAAATGTATAACTAAACCTGCCCTTGTACGTAAATCAATCGCATCGCATTATTTTGCAAGTTGTGGGGGTGGGCCCGATCATCAGCAGTAGCGTTGCGTTTGCGTTGGTGATGACGACTGAGACTGGGACTGGCTGATTTCACACAGATACACGATTTTTTATTTTTCATTCGGTGAGTGTAATAACTGACCTCGAACTCTCTACCAAATGTGATTGAACTGTCCGGCAAGTCATTTGCATTGGAAATATCAATGATGATGTTGAATATCATCGCAGATTCAAAACAACATTCGCACACGGTACCTTTACTTACACATATGTGCGAATATGAAAAAAAAACTGATGAGCAGAGGAGGTGCGCGGCACCATTTTTAATCATTCAGCCTCGGTAAGTCGAATATCGCGCCAGTTGAGTTTCAACACCTAAATAAATATAATCTTAGCTGAAAACAAAAATAGGTGATTGCTGCGCACCAGTAATATTTATATGCACATACCTACCTCTATATGTTATTTTCTAGATGCCATAGGTTGAAAAGCCTTGATTGAAAACCATAAACTATCAGCTGAAATTTTAATTATTTAAGTGAAAACATTCAGCATTAAAAAATATACACACATACACTCATGAAGAGATGCAATTCTTAAAATAATTAAGATTATAAAAAAGTCGAATGGAAAACAAAGAAGCTATTAACTGTTGGTTCACTACTTTAAAAATAAAGTTTATTAAATTTGTTTAAAATTGTTAAAACTGATTTGTATATTAAATTATTCATACAAATTATGCAAGATTATTACAGGTACGTAACTATAATATACTTAAAAATCTATATTTATAGATACATCTTTTGTAGCTCTGAATTTAATTTAGTGACGTTTCATTTTGGGTACAGTAAAGTCTGGCGAGCATGTGTCGTGCGAAATTATTGTTTAGGACTTTAAACAATAAACTAATATAACGAGAGAAAATCGACTAAGAATAAGTAGACATAATTTTAAACGTATTAGTACGATGTTAAGGCAGTTTAGTATTATACTAAGTAAAAAAATTGATTTTGTTAATATTTTAAGCAAGTTACTAATTTTTAACATTTTACTAAAGTTAAAATCACCAAATGGCTATTTTAGCTTTTTAGCATCATACTAAATCCATGACACTTTGACATTTACAAACGCCAAAAAGTTATGTTTGCTTATTTTTTGCACTATTTTAGGCGCGTTTAGTTGTAAATAGTTTATCAAGAAAATATATTCTAGTTAAAAAGGGTTTAAAATTAGGAAAATATTAGTAAAGTATTAGCAAACTGTTAATTAGTATCATGCTAAACCCTTAACATCAGGCCGATTGAAATTTTGTGCCAAGGTGTTTAACGACAAGTGACCTTCATTTGAAAGGTAGGTATCTATGTATATGAAGTTATTTTCCTATTTTCATTTCCATATTTGACATGTTTTAGCATTAAATTATACTATTCCCCTATTAGGTGCACTTCGGTTAATTGAATTTCCATTCTAATTAACAGAATATTTCATTAATTAAACCCTTCTCAATTCATCCAAGAAAATGCAAAAGTCGACCCAAAAAAATTATTAAGAGCTCTCAATAATTTGTTTTATGCTTATTCGATGTTCACACTGGGGTCTCTACTCCAAAAATTTATTGTTTTTTCTTAAATTTTGGTATGCAGTATTATTAAGAATCAAAAAGACCTAATGTATTAAAATTTTGATCGAAATTCGTTGAGCCGTCGAAAAAAATAAAAAATAATAACATTATTAATAACATTTTTTTTTAAATTTAACCAATATGTGGACTAATCCTATAAGAGTGCACTGATTTTTGTTATATCAAAATAGTTAGAGGCGTTTTTGTGGGTGGCAATGGCGCAGTGGATAAAGAGCTTGATTGCTAACTAGGACGTGTGAGTTCAATCCCCACGATAGGCGCATTCTTTTATGTACCACCTATTTTAATTGGATGCCGCCCATGGGTTATTAGACAGTCAATACCTGGTTATCAAATCCACTGTGCCAAACTAGTGCCGTGCAATTCAGGTAGCATTTAAAAGACATTAGGTCTTACAGGCATATAGTTAAATTTAAAAAAAAAAATTGTAGGGGTGTTTGGTGCTAAAAAAGATTAATCTAAGGATTAGATTAAGATGCAATTATAGAGACGCAAAATCTTAGTTGTCATTTTTATTTGGCTAAAAACTCGTCTTCGTCGTTAGCTGTTCAGCTATCGTTTTTTTACTTGCTATTATAGGTACTATAAGGCAAGTTATGCATTCGTCGAAAAAAAAAGTTTTGAGATAACAATCAAACATGACATTACGATGATAGCGAAGACGAAACAAGATGGTCTAAGAATTCTGTCCGTCTGTCAGTCTGTTTGTATGTATGTATGGACACCTACAGCCCAAATGGGTGGGCCGAATTGGCCGAATTCAAACTTGGTATATAGAGTTTTTTTGGTATTGTACAGTGGGGAAATTGAAATATTTTTAGCTCAAAAAATAACGGTACCTCCCATATGACCGTTACGTTAAAACCTATTTTTCTCGGAAACGGCTCTAACGATTTGAATTAAAAAAAAGCAGTGTAGCTTTTTCGGTACTACCAATCATATGGTTTGATTTTTTTTTAAATGTCCAAAAACGGTACTTTCCATAGGACCGTTTTTTTGCTTTCAACTATCTCATAAATGACTTAACCGATTCTTTCGAAATTTCACACGTATATAGGCTTAGGTTGTCTAATTTATACTGCGTACCAATATTTTTAATTAATATTTTTTTGTAGTTTTAAAAGCATTTTTTTTTAAATTTAAAAAAATTATATTTTGAAAACTATTCATTAATTTTTTTTCAAAAATTATAGTTATATGTATTTCCCGAATACCTATGAATTGGGGTTTTTGAATTTTTTTTGAAAAATGTTTTCAAAAAGTTTTTTTAAAACAACTTTTTTCTCAAAAACCGCTACACAGATTTTTAAAATTTTCTTCTCATAAATTAAAATTTATCCAAGAAATAAAATGGCGCAATTTGTTTTGAGATCAAATTAGTTTAAGTATTTATTTCAGAATTTTGAATTATTTTTTATTTGATTAAGCCGATTTAATATTTTGTTTTTAAGTTTGTATTATCATATTTAAGATTGTCATACCAATTTTTTTATAAAAAAATTTAAGAAATTTTGTACATATACAAAATAAAGTAAAAAACGACTTCAAATATATATTTAGATTTTTAATAGAAATCTTTTGCATCAATCGAACATAAGAGCAAGTTCGTGCGATCCAGTCGTGCATTTTATTTTCTATCGTTACTCTCAAATTTGTAGTATTTTTTTCAGAGATTGAAACGATTAAGACGATTCTACAGATTTCGAATTTTGGGAAACTCACTCTTAAATTTTCCCTGTGATCGTAATTTTAAGTTTGACCTTTTTAAAGATCTATATGACCTATATAGGTATCAAATTGTATACCTTTTGATCAAAAATGACACTTTGAATGTTCTAAAATCAAGCAAAACCCGAGTTTGTTTGTAGAACAAAACGTTTGAGCTTATGCTTTCTACTACAAATTGGTTATGTTATTTAATTTTAAAGGCGCAACTAGTTCTTAATTATGTAAAATAAAAAATTAATCAGTAGCTCCTGTGTAATTAAAAAAATAGTTTTCTGTTTATACCTACTTAGTGGTATATGTACGATTTTAATTTATTTAATAAATTTTAATCAATTTACGTATTTCAAAATAGTAAGTACCTACCTTTTGCCTAGAAGGTACAGTTTAGGCGGAAAACAATTTCATCATAACGAGTTCCCGGATAACAATTGCCCCGAAAACGAATTCCGGTATAACGATTGCCAATTCCTCGTATTTGCTACCTTTAATATAAAGCGGCATCTCAGGATCTGTGACATCAACTAATCCGAATCAATGAAAAGGAAATTTGCTACAATTGTTGATTTTAAAGAGTACGAAAAATTCGGTTCTGTTTTAATTTATTTTGACCTCACTGGAAACCACGAGAATCAACAAGAACCAAGCACGCAGAAATAAATTACTCATTTTTAATTTTGAACGAGGAATTTCTTTATGGCATGGGAATCAAAGACAAATTCTTCGTCGAATAAAAAGTACGAGTACTTAAGCAGGCCAATTAGCCGATATTGGTCTGGGGCAACTTTGAATAAAAATTTCTTTTCAGAACTTCAGATTTTCTTCTTAGAGATATATATTTTCAAAAAAAAACAACAACAAAGTTGGTAATAAAGAAAAATCAAGAATCTTAAATACATATATTTAATAAATTTTAATTGAGTTTTTTGCGACCTTTATTCCAAATGAATATGCGTTTCGCCCAGGTACTACAGTTGGGCTCATCAGTTAGATGCTTGAGTACCTGTCTAAGACGCAATATGTTAGTCGATGGCTAGCGACACAAATAAAATGTACAGGTTTTAAGCACTGTGAATTATATTTTTTTAGGGGCATTCGGGCAAATTCAGGCACATAGAAAATAATACCCGTGGTCTGGCTTGTTTAATTTTTGTTTTTGTTCCTTATTTTGTGGACTGGAATTATGATTTTAATTGCGTTTTTTGCGACCTTTAGTAAAAATTAATATGCGTTTCGCCCAGGTACTACAGTTGGGCTCATTAGTTAGAATAAAGAAATATAATTCACAGTGCTTAAAAGCTGTAAATTTAATTTGTGTCGGTAGCCATCGACTATATATTGCGTCTTAGAAAGGTACTACAGCATCTACCTGATGAGCCCAACTGTAGTACCTGGGCGAATCATAATTACAGTAAACAAAATAAGGAACAAAAACATACGTAGGTAATTGCGTTTGTATTGTTTTTGTTTTTGCATTTATTCTTAAAAATATATTTAATAAATAAAAAAATATTTTTTTAATAAGTACGAAATAGTTCCAAAATTTACTCAGGGAATTCTTTTCCTGGAAAAAGTTGGTTATGTAGCTACAACGTTGTTTTGAATACCTACATAATATGTTCCATATACCTACCTACTTAATATAAAATATATTTATATTGTAATGTTTAAGGTGTTATTAATATTTATTATTTCAAATGAAACAAACCATATTATTGGTAGGTAAATATGTACAAACTAATTTATTGATCAGAATTTAAAATTCTCACTAAGTAAGGTCATTGTTCGTAAATTTATTGCCATTTATAATTTTGCAAAACCCCTTTTCCTCCTTCACATGAACGTTCATAAGATTTTTACTCAAATTTCAAAAAGTTCATTGGTTTTCTTTGTTCACTAAAAGTTTGTGTTATTTTTTTTTAGGTGCAGCAACTTCCAATGCCACGCCATATATGCATCTTTGTATCCGTTTTTGTTCCGATAAACAATAAACAACAACAGCACTAAAAAAAAAAAACATTCAACCTAAAACAAGTTGAATGACTTTCCGGCATGTTAGACGTGTTAATTACTTGAGATAATACACAAAGAAAGCAAAATTTCATGATGGTTTTTGTCCTGCTTAACACATAACTGCGCACATTCACCCTGTTAAGGAGTTCGCTTGCTTTGTGTTGGGCGCCAGTTTATTTGCGTCGTTTTTGTTTCACAAATAAAATTGGCACAGCGCACATGAAACACTAAGTGACGTAATGCACTCTACGATCGTGATCGTAAAAGTGGGTAATTTAATATTTGTACTGTTTATTTTTGTTCGTACCTATGTACGCCCCATTCTATGGGTGGACATCACCATTGTGGGGACACTGACTCGAGTTCAAGGAATAGGTATGTGTTGCCATAATAACCACACACTATGATGATGTATTCGGGACACAAGTACGAGTATGTAGCGGGAGTGATTCTTAATGACTTTGACCATATTGAATTGTGAATCGTTCACGCATGCTAAATTCACTGGAAAAAGGACAAATAACAAAGAGAGAGAAACCATTCAAAATGGCAGCCTTAAATCGATTTTCACCCAATGATCATTAAGTAGCTTAGCGAAACTTTGTAAAGAGATTTCACCACTTTTCTGCAGACAAAATATACTTACTTTACAAAATAAGAATTCGATGAGCATCGGTGAATTTCAAAAAAAAAAAAAACAACAAAAGAAAAATAAAATGGTTGCAGTAGGTACTTATGACTAAAATTGTCAAGGTCAAGAATATTCTTGGCACTTTATACTGTCATAAAAGTGAGAGAGAATTCTGCTTAACGCAATATAACGTTCGTCAAATCGATGACAGCCTGTTTGACTAACTTGACGAAAAGACAGTCGGCATTAAATGTCAGATGACTACGTTTGTTGAACTCAATTCAAAAAGCGCACTCAACAAAGCGAATTAACGCCCTCTGTGCGGGGAAATTTTCTTGTTAGCGTTCGTTCGTCGACCGTTTTTGATAATTTTTTTTTGTTGTTTATTCTTTTTTTAGAATAAAAATAAAATAAAATAAACACACCTCCTTTTATGTATTGGAACATGTGCACTGTGAAGGTGTGTGTGCAACTGCGTTTTTAAGATTTTGGAAGTAAATAATAAAATGAATAAAAAAAAGTTAAATGATCGGTAATATAGCTAGCACAGTATAAGTGCGATGGTGTGTGAGATTAAGTTATATTTTTAAGAACAACATCGCATTAAGAAAGTAAATGCTTGGATGAAGTGTATCCATACATATGTATGTAGGAACATAATGAGTGGAAGCGATGTTCTGTTTGTTGCATGTGTGTTTGCGGGGATTGGAAATTCAGTATGCCAACGGCACAGTGGGGAGCTTGAAATTTTAAACGATATAATAATGAAGTAGAAAATGTGATACTTATAAAGTTCAAACATGATTGCCTGGCATGAATTTTAAGAATTCAGGTATGAGATTGGATGCATATTTAAAAGTTTGTGTATACCTACTGTCGTATTAACATTTTTTAAAGTTATTGACACAACACTTTAAACATCGATCGTTTAAGGAATAAGACCGGCTCTAGACCTTTGTCTAAGTATTTCATAATTTTAAATACTTTACACAATTCTTCTAAATAATTACGTGGAAAATTTAGGTTCAACTATAAAAAGTATGGTATTTTTTTGTACTAAGGTAAAATATATAAAAGAAATTTGAATAACGATTCTAAAAAAAAACAATTCTGTTGTTCCTCTTCATTGGAATTTTCCACAGATTTCTCTGTCCTTTGCACGCTGCAATATTGCAATATTTAAGATTGTCAAGCTTCTTTTAAGTGAATTTAAGTGAATGTAGACCACATTTAAAATGTCGTTGCACTTTAACAAAGCTGAAAATATTAACAACATTTCTGAAAATATGTTGGTTATTTTTTTTTATATGTGGGTGGAGTGTTAGGTGCTTCAAATAAATTATTACAAATGTCACTCAAACCATAACCGAGTTATACATTTGTTTAATATAAATACTGAATTATTAAAAAAAAATGTTTGATTTTGAGGCCAAAATGTCAATATTTTTTTTTGAAAATGTCGATTCACTATGCCGTATACGTATTTTTTTTAGATTATGTCGTTATGTTCTTTCAACTGCAATTCAATTCCTTTACAGTATGATGAGTCTAAGCAAAAACTGCTGGCAAAATAGTGCATTTAAGATATCTTTCAAAAACCATTTGTATATACATATATTCATCAAATTTACTGAAAACCAAGAATCAGAAGTGAAGAGAAAAATTTTACTATTTGACTTTGAACAAAAAAATGTTTGCGAAATCTAAGGGACGGATACAGATACAAGTAGTAAAATCGAGAATCAAAAAGAAATATTTCCGCAGTAAAAGGAATTTTCATTTTCCGTACCATTGTGTCTCAAGAACTGGGACTTAACCTTCTCGAATAAAAATAATACGTTCCGTAAAAAAAATCATTTTATATAGTTTAAAAAGTCGACAAAAGTCGCCAAATATCTATATGCATTTCAGTTTTTGTCTGCTATTAGCGTTGAACCAGTCTGCATATTCAGCACGTAATTGTCTTCGGCGGAAATATTCCCCTGCTCACTTATTCATTCAGCTCCAATTATATAACGTTTGTACTCATACGTACATACCTTAGCCCATCTATAATCTGTTCAGTGTTCTCAATACTACGGCCAAAAAAAATGCTTTTCTGCTCAAAATCCACTGCATCTAATATAGTTTCTTAAGAACTTAATAATGTCATTCGAAGCATATCACCTTTGATCTCTTATTTGGAAGCCATTTTAATTATTTTATTAATTAAAACCTGAATCTGAATAAGACAGGATAGTAGCGAAGAGAATAGTATCATCTTAATTGTAATTTTAATGTTGTTTTTTTTCGATGTTAAGCACAGCTCTTTAATTTAATATAATTTTTAAAACAAAAAAAAACCTGAGGCATTTCTTGGGTTCTAAGATCGATTTAGTTTAAAATACACTGTGGCGTATACTTGTTTTTTTTTTTTTCAAATAAACCTTACTACATCGTAACAGGCTGATAAATCCTTTGATTTTTGCACGTTTATCACAACTACACCACATATCCTGCAAGTTTTGAAAGCCAATATTTAAAGAAAAAAAGACTTTAGCTCTTATAGGCATATAGTTAAAAAAGTTTTCCGTGAAAAGAGAGCCAAATCTTTTCATTTCTATTAATGTGACAGATAATGGTAATATTAAATAATTTAATAACTATTCATTGACCACGTCATCGGTAAAAACTCAATTTTTAATTTACTTAATAGATTTTAATGAATAAATGAAAAAATGGTAGGTATAATTTGGCAAAGCAGGAATGTACATATGTATGCAGGTATAGATATTCGAAAATTTGACAGAATAAAAAGACGGATAGAGCTAAGTCGCCTAGCTTGACATATAAGCGTTGACAAAAGTTTTATGATCTTTTAAAAACCAATTTGGTTTTAAGATTGTCTAAACCAATACTACCAAGTATTCCATATGCATATTAATTCTAACGACTAAAAGATATGTATCTTTAATTCCAAGATAAATACAAAAAAAAACTTATAGGCAACTCTTATCAAAACACCCAAAAGCTAATTCATTGTTATGATTATGTACAGCGATTTTGTTTTATATTTTTTTTAGGGATTGGTTCTGATTAAAGGAGAGTGTGTGCAACAGTGTATCGCATCAACAAAACACCGATGAAGTAAAACGAAAAAATATAATGAAAAATAAAGTAAACAGAATTTATATATTATGGTTCGATTTAGGTTCTTATTATTTTTTTTTGCTGATAACACTGAACCGAGAGATACCGAGGGGTAAAATCAACAAAAGCGAAGACGAAGATACTCAACACATGCACATAAATGCGAAAAAAAAAACAAAAAAAAAAACAACCCAAAAGAAGAACAAATTTTAGCAAACTTAAAGAAAATAAAATAAATGAAAAGAAAAGAATTCTCCATCGTTTTCGACCATTATACGAGTACATTAGTAGAGACCGACGAAGACCAGACGTTAAACGCTCACGTAGTCGTCGTCGCCATCGGTCGGTCGACTTGCACACTTTCCGTCTTGAAATGATGTCCCACCATCGTCGTTGTTGTCAATGTTGAAGTCGATGATTCGACGCTGGTGATGGCAGGGGCGTTATGGAGAAGTAGGTGGCGACGCAACGGAAATTCATATACGTGTGAGAATTACCAGTTGGACTATAAAAGCTAAAATTCATTTCGAACTCAAGTTTATTCAAATGTGAAGTGTGCGCAAGTCAACATGGATTCAAAGCGGCGATCCGCATCTTTCCGGCGGCTCCGGACCGATAATATACTGCTTGCTACCCTCAATGCAGGGGCGTAGTTCATTCGCAGATAGACTACACAATGGATTATACCTAACTGTAACCTCACCATCTTGTAACGGCAGAATCGAAACTAAAAGTTTTTTTCCCTGGGACTCGCGAGAGATTTCTATTACATACAGCTTTGTCTAGCCTCTCTAGATCGTGAAAAATAGATAGAGAATGAAAAGTGAATAAAAAGGTGAATAGTTTTTTTCGAACTTCGAACCAGAAATCATGAAAGTGAGAGCAAGCCTAGTTGGAATAGTTTGGCGCGTGTGAGTGTGTATGCAGTGATTTAGCCTTGAAAATGGTTTTTGTCTATTTATTGTTCTAATGTCGGTCAGTGGGTGCACGAACGAACTGTTTAGAAACTGTGTTTCTAGGAGAAGAGGCTTGCCGTTGAGCTTTTTGTACTGTGTATAGACTGACGGTTATTTATACCGAACATACGACACGCTTGTGTGTGATGAACTTGAACTTCTAATTTTGCATTAACAACATAATGGCGTTATTTGTCGTCATTTTATCATGTGGCATGACGATAAGATAGTTTTTTTTTGCATATGCGCTTACATACATTATGTGGGTATATGAAAAAGTGAAAGTGAGAGTGGATCTATTTTTAGTCTTGGTTCGAATTTAGCCTCTACTAGGCTTTGTCTGTTCGATATATACGAAAGCTTTGCCTGTCAGACATAGCCTAAAAGAGGTTAGGTGCAACCTGGACATCAACAACATTAAAATTGGATTTTGTGTTTTTTTTTTATTCTTCAAATATTTCGTTTAGATGGAGCTAAAAAAATTGAGATCTTACGTCATATATTTGGATTAAAAGCTTTTTTTGCAATTTTTTTGTTTGTATGGATAAGGTTGTATTGTTGGCGTGGCGAAGATAAAGCAAACAAAGAGAAAATTTAAATATAAACCTGCATTCGTGAAGAATTTTGAGATTAAAAATAACCGAAAAAAAAGAATTGAGGCATTCTGATGATCAGTAAAATACTTCAGGCTAAAACAAGACCCGCCCTAGCTTGTTCTTTTCGTCTTACGTCTTGTACCTAGCCTTTATCTGAGGTTCAGTATTCGGGGCATATCATATTCGCATCACTCCAACAACCACCACCACGCCGCGCCAACAATCTGACTACAGCGAAACTCATACAAAGAAGAAGAATGAATATATTTCGGACACAGAACAGAAGGTACCTACGTAGAAAGAAGTCAAAACAACTAGAAAGAAGCAGGAGTAGATAGAAATATGAAATATCAGATTCAGAAAGAATGAATGCAGCACACATGGACGAGTGGGTGTTGAAAAACTGTTTTGTCGACGATGAAAAATATCGCTGCGAAAAAAAACTGCAAAAAAATATGATTGGCACGATGTTTATTTTCTGTTAGTAGCGTTTAATATGGCTGCATATACGTTACAGGCGTGTTCATAAAACATACCTACAATGTACCTACATATATATGTAAATAGGTAGCAAACTTCACTGGATATACCATATGTACATATGTGTTAAGAAACTTCCCCTTTAACGATCATTTGACGACTAAAATCTACTATCAATCTAAGAAAATAAAATAAATTAAATTATTAAAAAAAAATCAATAATATTAAACCGAGGTTTGCAAGACCATTATTCAAAATGATGTTTTACAGGCTGAATGCATTCATTTTTGCTGTGAGCGAGATCAAGTATTGTCCGTCAAGATTATGCTTTCAAGTTCCCGCATGTGTCATGTAAAAACTCATAGACCATTGTGTCACATATGACATGTTCATAGGCATAGACATGTGTCAACTCCTTGTTGCTATATCAGTTATTGCTACTTTAAAATAACAGCTATTAATACCTGTTACTGTAGTGGTAAATACAGAACAAAAACTAGCAGAAAAATAATAAATTTAATAATCTAATTTCTACTCGAAGCTTAGAATTAATTATTCATTACTATATCATCTATATTCTGCTAGTATTCGGTTCGATCAAAATAAAAATTTCGAAATTTTTAATGTTATTTCAATAACTATGCTACTTCGATCCTCTTACTGAAATATTGACCCATCCCTAAAAATCAATCAAATCTCAGACACATTTGTGTCGTATACGTCAACCGAATTTTAACTACGAGCATATCTTGTAATATGTGTACCTACTGTGGTAACGACCTGTAATAAAAAAAAAAACAAGTTCAAAAATATTGCATTTCATATTTTCCAGCAAAAGAAAATCCATTCTTTGAATTTTCTTTTGCGTGAAAAATATAAAATGCAATATTTTTGAACTTGTTTTTTCCTCATTCGTAGCGATATACCTAAATTCTTTCTTCTCAGTACTTGACATTACTGATGTAAATTTTGACTCACTTTGATTGAATTTCAAATTGAGCATAGTCTTAGTGGCGTAAATTGGGCCAAATGTCAATTCTACTACTTTGACATTCGTAAAGTAATACTTAATAGACACAAAACAAAAGACAAGACATTAGCCACGTTTTGAAAATATGTAGGTATAGCATCTTCGATTGACTGACAACTTGCGCTACCTTGTAAATGCATCTATGTATATGTATACTTACGTTACTAAAGCTTATTCTTTGAATCGAAAATCTTCGCTTATGACAAAAAGCTTACGAAAACGTAGGATCAACATATTGATGGAGAATTCTATCAAGTGGAGACATTTCTGAAAAAAATTGACAATTAAAAATTTCGCTTTTGGAACTTACATACTGCAGATAGTAAAATGAACATTTTTATTTTGATTTTACGTTGTCATTTTGGACAATTACAATTTCAGGTATATCTTTGAAGTTACCACGTATGTATGTACCTATTCGCCCCACATTTTCTTAAAATTGTCGCTTTAAGTTCAGAACTTTTGGTAACATTGCTTAAAATTCACAATTGGTAAAGAGCGTTTTACTGACTTAAAGCTTTGTATTATGAATTCTTTAACAAAGCAGAAAATTACAATGTATAGGTATTCAAATGCAACATTTACACGAGTGTCAAATTTCAATTATTTTTCTATTTCATGATGTATATATTTGTGACATCAAAAATAGTCACCTTCAGTTGAGGTGAGTACACAATTAGTACTTTCTACTTTATTAAAGCTATTTCAAAGTTTTTTTTCAATATGTACATATTTGTAATTTAATTAATATCTTTAATTTATTAATATTTACAGTAAAATCTATATTTGGATAAAATATGGGGAACATAACAATAATTCGTAGCCGCCTGCACTTTGTATTTTGATGCTGTTCAAAGACTAAGCAATATTTTTGGATAATTTCTGCCCATCGTATTTGGCTATATGCATACAATTTTAATACATTTAATAAAATTAATTTTCAGCTTAGAATTTTTAACATTTCATTTTAAGAGGTCTTATTCAAGATCATAGTTACTACTGCACTGCGTGGTTGGTTGGACCACTAGAATTACTCAAAAACCACAAGAACACCAATGAAGCGTATTGACAACAATAAAGTGCCAACCGGCGCGCGATTACATTTAGTCAACAAAACCACGACAAATAATCTGTACGGAATTTTTATCAGTATTTTTAATAAATATTTTTTTTAGAAAAAAAACTGTATCACAGAATTTTTTTATTAAAAATTAGTTCGGTCGATTTTTCAACGATCCGTATCTGCCGACTTCGATTTACACTGATAGTAAAAAGATTATAAAGGTAATATCTACTCCCACCTATCCACACGCGTTAAAAAATCACATAGTTTATTTCTTTAAATGTTGTGACATAAAATTTTTAGATAACTTTAATGTCTAAACCATTAGTTCACCTTGTAAATGCCCACTCATTTTTATCTATCCATTTCATTGGTATCATCCAAACTTGATCTACATGATATGAAGCTTAATTTGCATTTCCTAATTGATCAGATAACACAAGGCAAATTCTACAGAATGATCAAACCCTTACATGTATACAAAACACCTTTTGAGTACTCTTGACATATTTGGTCGCCGTGATATAGTACAAATTTCCGTAAACGTTGCTTAGAGAAGGTCTTATTACATCTGTCCTGTGAAGTGAAAATCATTAGGTTTGTTTGGTGACATCTGAAGTCACCCTAGATTTGCTTTAACTTCTTGCTTGTTGTTTGTTGTCAAAAAAAATCATTATTATGACTTACCCCCACCATAAGAACATAAGCTGCCATTTTATCCGTACACTAACTTGTACACTTGGTACCATTGATTTTCCATCACTACTTGAATACATTTTAATTACTTCTTATGTCCTTTTCGATTGGTAATCCGAATAAGAACTCGCCGATCCATGATTCCAATAGAACAAATAAACACTCGATTCCAGATTCTAAATCTTAATGTAAGTGTATGTGTAAGGCAGGAAAAAGCAAAATGATATGAAAACGTAGAGATGTGCGATGTTCATCGATCTTGGCAAAACATCGATGTTATATGAAAAAAATATCAATGTTTCAACATCGATTTTGAAGCATGTGAAATATAGCAGCATCGATATTAAGATTCAAAACATCGACTTAAAATCACCTGAAATCTTTTGTCAATGAACACATACTTATAGAGGGAAGACCGCACTCAATGGAATTGCACTTTAGCGGAAATAGGCTTCACAAATATTTATGTGAAATTGAATGAAGTTCAATTGCCACTTAAAACATTGCTACAATTTTCAAAATAATGAAGGTATTTTAAATTTATAATATATTGAATTTTCAAACTATTTTTGACATCGATGTTTTTCAATATCGCTCATCCCTACACAACATTGTTGACATTTAATTCGAGCTTGACATAGTGCATGTGAGTGTGTGCATGTTTCTTGTTTTGATTCTGACATCAAAATCCGTTACGAATTTTCTCTTTTATCCAGGGGAAGAACTGTCATTTGATACCATTTTAACAGTTTCAGAAGCATTCGGAAACCTTCGGACGACCAATCGAAAAGGCCATAAGTCATGTCACATTAACTGATTCACTGTGTGTTGTACCAAAATTTCACTTTCTCCAGTGCTTGTTGTCAAATGTCAACGAATTCTCTCATCGCAAATCGCAATTACATTTGATGCTATTTGACAAAAAAAAAAATATGCGATATTTACATTACTTCTTACAACACATGTATAACTTCTGAGATAATTAAATGTATTATTATAATGTTTCTCAATTTTCGTTTGATATGAAAGAATTGTTCGTTTATTTGGACTCGCCATAAAGGCACTTGGCCTTAACAGCCTTGAACAGTAATAGCAAGCCCATGCTCGTATACATACAAACATGCAAGCCAACTTGCATTTGTATTTTATTTTAATTTTTCCTTTGTGAAATGTCGCTATCGAATCGAAAGTATTTTTAGTTAAGTTTGTGTTTAAATATTTACCCAGCGGTGATTATTTTTGTTGTTGAATATTAGAATTTTAAAAATAAATAATATATAAGTATATGTACCTATAAAACGTTATCAACTCGATTGCAACAAACTTGTTTTTTTTTTATTTATTTTTTTTTTGTCTGTGATTAATTTGGTATGCAAATCAGTTATGGGTAGCAAATCAGCAGGAGACTATGAAAGAAAGCTGTTTGTATTCTTTGTTTTATCGTACTCTGGATGCGGCCTGGTAACTTCGAGTTTTTGGTTCTATTTTCATGATTAATTTTATTTGTTTGGGGCTGGTCTGTCACGATAATAACGGCGATTGGCGGAGAAGACCGTTTTGTGCAAATGTCAAGGTAGAGATTTTTAAATGTTGGACTCTGAGCATACCTATTAGCACTAATTTGGTCTATTTTTGAGTGTTTGTGTTGAAGCTTATAAAAATTAGCTTACATTTTAGAGGTTTACTTAAACCATTTAGGCTGGGACTCACAAACCAAGATAATTAAGTATGTATATGCATCTACAAGATGACTCACTTTCAAGTGACTCAAAGAAAAATCCACAGCTTCATTGGTTACAAAGCCAGCGGACACTTTGGAAGAAAATATCTGATTATGATGAATCAACAATATGTAGAGGAAGTGTAGCGGAAAAAACGAAAAAAGAAATTTGTCTGACTCGCACACTTTGTCTGGTTTTAAAAGCTGAAGAAACCTTAAATGGGTTTCAGTACTCGTATAATTTTAAAGGCCTGAGTCAGAAACATAATAATAGTTGACTGATATGGAAAACCATGGAAGGTAGTTGGTTGCCTTAATCGGAATTTTTATTTTCAATATTGCCTTGGATGATTTTAGTTTAAGGCTGATATACTTATGTAGCTTAAATATACAGAACTGACATTTAAATGACTTTGTAGCCGTTAGTAGAGTCATGGTTGAGTTTAAATGGCATTTTTCCCAAAAAGATTTCTGTAGTTTTTTTTTCTCATTTTAAGGAATTGGAAATTAACAGAAAAATGGAGCCCGGAATTCATTTTGAGTCAAAAAAAAAATGAACTATTTTGGTAAATAAGACATTAAGCACAATGCGCAATGAAAATAACGCAAGGAATAATCTGAAATGAATTTTGGATTTAAATAAGGTCTTTTTTCATAAAAAAAAATCTAGAATTTTATATCGAACAAAAGAGCCAGAATTTTATATTGTATGATGGTACCATCTTTTTAGCGTCTACGACATTAAAAGGTGTTAATTCCAAGTCGTTTAATAATATTGACATTTCTTAAAAAAATAATATTAACAATTCTCATAAAAGTGGAATTAATATTGCAATTGACCCGAATTAGAATTTTTCAAATGGCATTCGAATTCTGGTAATTTGTTGTTTGCTGCAGCCCCCGACCGCGCGAAGAGTGTGGGCTATTAATCATATTTAAGGGCGAAGAACTGTTTTAATTTGGAATTTTCCAAGACTAGTCTTTATTAAAAACGTTATTTCATTTAATAGACTATCCGTAATTTCTGAACGATTCGGAAATGTATTTAAAAGCAAATGAATTTTACTGTCAAGTGCACTATACATTTGCCATCGAAAAGCTAATTATTCAAACATTTTTTTGGATAACTCAAACAACTTTCATGAGAACTGGCTGATTAGCTAACATCATTCTAAATCTTGAAAAATGTTTAACTGAAAACGTCTAAAATTATGCAAGCAATTAAGAAAACATTACCTTTGGCGCTGGTGATTGCAGATTTCGATTTTAAACTGCAAGACGTTCATACAACAATAAAAAAAGAGATAATTTGAATGATTCTGAAGTTGCTTGGATTTGTTAAAATAAAATTAAAAAAAAAATCACAACGGCTGAAAAGAAATTCAAAAGCACTTGATCTTTATTTAGATATAGAAACTTTTGTTGCATCAATAATGTTTAACTTGTTTCTATTTATGTTCCAACGAAATTACACAAAACACATTTAAATAAATCAACCGCATGATTTTAATTTTTTAACCATAAGAGTGTATACGCGATTTTGGTTTCAATTCGGAAATTAAGTCCATATTAGTTTTCTCGACCAATCGAAGATTCCTTAAAATAGCCTCTCGGCGATTTTAGTAAAATGTTAAAAGATACTTTAATGATTAGAACTAGTTTAAGATAAGCAAAATACTCTTTTTAAACTAATTTCATATTTAAAAAAAGGATAGCCGCCTTTTAATACAAAATAATATGTTGTCATTATCATCACCATCAAACTGCCAAAGAAACATATATTTTATTGCATATTTACAGGAATAGATAACTTTAATTTCGAATGCCTAATTGTATTCTTCGTTTTACATTGTTATACTACAATAGGGTAAGCATATGGTTATCAGTAACTTCGGAATTTTACATTTTTTTTTTGAAATAATCACTTTTTTCTTTTTATAATTTAGTGTTTAAAATTAAGGAATAAAACTACCTAAAATAAAAATAAAAAAAAACTCATAATAAACAAACCTGTCATTTTCACAAACATAGATCAAGAGTCAGATTTTGTAATAAACGAAACAAAAGCGAATGTTTGTTTTACAAAAACGAAATAAATTGTGCGAAAGCGAAAGGTCAAACTGTAACGCAGATCTTTTATTTTAATATTACATACGCTTAGGGCTTAGTGTCTCTGCTGTGTATTGCATCCATTTAAGCGTTACTTATTGCATACTTTTGATTATTGAATTGTTTAAAGGACGAGCTGTACCTACTCGGATAATGAATAGCCGGACACTGAAAAATGGTTAAAGAGTGTAAATAAGTAATATGTAAAGTATAATGCAAAATTTTATACAACATGGACAAAAACTTTCACAATAAATTTAGAAAAATAATTAAGTTTTAATTTTGAGCTTATTTTAGTCTCGAAAACGGCTCTAACGTTCTTGATTTAAAAATAATCTGTGCACTACTATAAGCATCACAAATAAGCCATACTAAGATCGGAAACCTTCGTACGTTTCACCCCCCAAAACCCATTTGTTTACATTGTTGTATTTGTAGTTTTGAAACTCTATCCATGAATAGATGGGAAATCGAAAAGCAAAACAAAAACAAATTACTAGGGCTGTGTTGTCTATGTGTCTATAGGAAGAGGAACAGAAAAGATTCTTGTGTGAGTTTCTATCAATGTGTCTATTGGAAGAGGAACAGAAATGTTACTTGTGTGCGGGTTTCAGCTTGTAGGCAAATGTCAAATGAAAGCAGAGGTTTCCGGTCTTTACATTATTAGTTTATGATAAGCATTATCTACATTTTGGTCTAAATTTTTTTTTATAAATATTTTGTTATTAACGGTAGGTACCTGCCATCCAACAATTTTTTTTATTTTTGACACTCTCATAAACAACTGGACTGATTTAGATTAAAATTTTTATATAGAGATCTCTCAAATTCTAAATAAATACCAATATTTTCTAAAATTTTCTAAAAATATATTTTTTTGGGTTTTTGAAAAAAAAACGTATTTATTTTTGAAAAAAAAGGTATTTTTTTTTTTTTTTTTAATTCAATATTTCGAAAACAGATTTCGATTATTTTTCGAAATTATATTTTTAAGCTTATATTATTAAATGCTTAAAATTGGGTTCCCAATTTTTTATAAATACAAAAAATTCAACAAAAAAACGGCAACGAAAAATATATTTAACCATTTCTACTAAGAATCTTGTGCTTATGATGTGATCGAATATAAGAGCAAGTACGTGCGATCCAGTCGTGCATTTTACTTATCTTCATTTTTATAAACAATGTTCTAGCGAAATAGTCATATCCATTACCCCCCTAAAACATTTTCTCCGTAAAACTCGCGCTTCTAAGAATGCTTATTAGTTTACCCTTGAGCTCAACTTCGAACGTATTTTCAAGTAACTTGAACTTCGCGAATGTGGAACGTTTTACCTATTTTGCCCTCCCAACTAATAACAACTATAATGTGCACATCTCCTATTAAATCCTAACCTATTTTTCTAATTGCTCGCATTTTAAGGGTAGTCATAACCCCTTGAGTGTACGTAAAACATTAAAAAAAGACAAAAGATGAATCATTATTCTTATTTTACCCTGCATACCCATTGCCATTACTTAGATCTCACAAGTTACCTAAAAGGGAGACTTTTGCCATAAATTGAAAAGAAATGATATAATATTCGTGCGTATTTTACCCTTGACCAATTTATATTCACATAAAAAGTACCTTTCTATCGATTATGCAATATCTCATCGATAAAAACATTGCTGCCAAATTTATGAAAATTAATTAGCCGATAATATCTACGTAAAGCCTCACCCAAATATAGGAAGAAGTGCTTTCACACGCTAATTTACCCGATTCATGCGGGTGCGACTTTTCTATTACAAACCCCATCCATGATGGCCACTTTTGATTGACAGCTAATAGCTCCACCGAAGAAGCAAGTAATGTGATATATGTACGATCGTGTGCGGCCTCTGTTATATCGAAGCTCACCCCAAACGTCAATTTAAACAATAAACTAAGGAAAGATCCACACAAAACGAAAACGGAACATGGTGCCCTCCTCATTAGACAGTCAAACAGCGAGCGGGATCGTTAGTGATTATGCAACCAGAAGTATGGCCAAGAGAAGAGTCAAACAGCCAGCATCAGCAGCATCATCATCAGCATTCAGAGACCGCAACAGCAATGGTAACGGCAACGCCAACCGCAGAGCTTAGTAAAGTTATATCATCCTCTGGAGCTGTAACAATTAGTTTTATTGTTGCAAATTGGAGACACAAAAAAAATTTAATTTGCATTGTTGTTCCGTGGCTTTGAGACTGTGAGTTTTGGAATTTTTTCGGGGGCTTGATTTTCAATTTAATCTGACTTACGTCGGAATATCTAATCAGAAATTCCAGTACTGAAGTTACACTTTTTGAACAAATAATAAAATGTCTCCCTTCTTGCTAATATTAAGTAACCTTATGTGAAGCAATGTATTTGTAAAAATTTCAATTTGAATTCTCCACCTTACTTAAAATTACCAAAAGCCTTTCCACCACATCAGATCGCACCATGAAGTGAACATGCTAAAACTGTCAAACATAAACGATTTGTTAATTCGGAAGTTAATTGAGATTTATGTCATGGTTGATAAATAAACCTATTTGGAACAATAGCTACTAAGTAGGTAGATTAGGTATAGCTCTTTGGAGAAAGGCTCTTCAAAATGAAAGATGTATTTAAGCGGGTCTTTAACGTAAGCTCTTCCTGAGGCTGATTTTATGTGCAAATACACATATGAAAACACAACGATTGATGTGTCTTCGATTCTCTATAAAAGTTGATGTTGATTGCTTAGGAATTGTAGTAATTTAACCCTCACTTTGTTAAGTAAGTTTAGTTTCGTCAATGCAAACAAAGTTTGCAATACAATTTGTGTGGGAATTTCAACTACTTTCACATTTTTTTTTTTTTTTTTTAAATCTGTTAACTAATTAATTAAATTGTTAACCTATGGCCGAGTAAAACATTGTTAAAAAATTCAGTACAACTAAAAAGCTTTCTCATTCTTATGAAATTTTAACCATTTTTTCTTATTTTCATGAAAAATCGATAAAACCTTGAAAATGGTTATTTTTTTTAGTTTTTGCAATATCACTATAAATTTTGACACAGCAGTCCTTGATCAATACATGGTTCTTTTCAGTCATCCAGATCTAAGCCATGCATTCTGGATTCCATGATAGTTTTGCAATTAAGATGGATGTGCGGTTTTCCTTGTCGTCTCAAATTTAGGAGCATCAAAAAAGCTCTTGGATGGAATATTATTGCAAATTGGCTTGATGTGGCCTAACCAATGTAGTCGAAGTGTTTTAACTTTTGGAACTTCATCCACATCTTTGTACAGCTCACGGAGTTCGCGGTTATCTTCCAAATATCGTTCGAAGAATCTTTCTTTCGAAAGGGCCCTGTATCAGCTCTCTTTTTCTATTTATTGTCCTGCACTCGGAGCTGAAAAGTAAGTCTGCCAGTGTTTTGTAGAGCGTGCACGTGCACTTAGTCTTTCGCGACAGAAGTCCTAGACTTATTTTTACTTGCGATTATAGGTACAAAAGGTAAGTTATTCATTCGTAAAAAAAAACATTAACAATCAAAGACATTACGATTATAGAGAACACCAACAAATTCGGTCCAGTAATTCCGTCTGTCTGTCTATCTGTCTGCCTTTCTGTGTGTGTGTCTATCTGTCTGTAGGACGATCTACAGCCTAAGCAGCTGAAACGATTTTCTTCAAAATTGGTACTTAAGCATTTTAGGAGATTGTCTCAAATAGATTTGTGAATCGTTTTTTAGCCATTGTATCTGCCATACAATTTTTTCTAACATCTTAATTATCACGAAAACGGGCGATTTTGATAAAAATTATTGTGTGCACTTCTTTCGATAGAGTCTACATTTTCGTCAATTATTTTTAAATATTTTGTTATTAACGGTACCTGCCATACAAGCACTTTTTTAATTTTCGACTTTCTCATAAACGGCTTTACGGATTTCGATCAAAATTTTTATATAGGAGGTCCTTCAAATTATAAAGAGCACTGCATAGCAAAATTTTCGAAATATAATTTTTTGGATTAAAAAAAATTATTTTTTTTTGAAAATTCAATATTTCGAAAAGAGGTGGGTGATATTTTTTGAAATTTTCTTTTTAAATTTATATTATTAAATATTTAAAATTGCCATACCAATTTTTTTTTTAAATAAAATTAAAGAATTAGGTAGGAAACGACTTTAAAACGTATTTAGCCGTTTCTATTAAGAATCTTTTGCATCATACGATGTGATCGAATATAAGAGCAAGTATGAGCGATCGAGCCGTGCATTTTATTTGTTTAAATAACGGGTACCTGCCATACATTTTTTTGGCAAAAACGGTAAATAGCCGTTTTCTCAAAAACAGCTCCAGCGATTCTTATAAAAAAAAAATCAGTTCATTAATGAAGGGAGAAGACATTTTGGTAATTTTTTTTTGAAAAAATGGTTATTTTTGGTACCTCTAGTAGTACCATTTTTTTTGGTTTCCAATTTTCTCAAAAACGGTTTAAAAAGCTTAAACACAAATGTGAGCCAACATTTTTGAAAAAGAAAAATTTTTTTTTGTAAGATTCAAAATTTCGAAATTGACTCAATGGATTTTTGGAAACTTCGTATTTGGTAGTTTTTTGACATTATCTTTTTATAGTTAAGAAACCTATATTTCTTAAATAAAAAACAAAGGTACCTCCCATACAAATGTTAAAAAAAAGCCGTTAAGAAAAAAATGTATTTCTCCAAGAACTTTTTAGAAACAATGTATGTGTTCTTAAGTTTGTACAGTCCACTTTCAAGTATAAAAATATTTTATTTTGCGAAGATATTAACGGTACTTCCCATAGAAACTACTTTTCATATTTTCGACTTTTTCATTATTGGATAAGCCGATTAAAATTATTTTTTTTCTATAAATGCTCCCTAAAATGTTAATAAAACTGCATACTCAAATTTTCAAAAAAACAATTTTTTTCCATTTTTTAAAAATAAATAAAATTTTGAAGAAAAAAGTAATGATAATCTAAATTTAATTAAAATTTTATATGTATATTAATAATAACTTTAAAATGGCGTTTCAAACCTTTTTTTCTAAAAATGTTTTTAAAATTTTATTATTCTTATATTTCCAGAAATTCAAATAACATCTTTGGTTTCCCTTAAACTATAACAACTAAGCAATATAAAAAGATTTAATTATGTGCATTATCCATTTATTTCTTCCTTATTATATTTCATTTTCACGAATTTTTGCATACGTCACTGAATAGCAACATAATGTATATACAATGTTTATCTTTAAGAATCACATGAATATTATGTATATTGCACCTAAATCATAAAGTTATATGCATATAGCTACCTACATCCTTCACTTTCATTATATTAGGCTTTAAAAATGCATAGAATAACTAGGCTACCTACCTACTAACAGCGGCAATGTTTAGCTACATGGAAATTGTTAGCTTCAAGAGCAAGTTCGTACGATCCAGTCGTGCATTTTATTAATTTTTTTTTAATTATAACATTGAATTAATAACAAAATTGAATTATACAATAAAAGAGAGCAATCTTCATTTATTTTACTGTTTTTTAGAATAATAGTCGACATTTCAACATACATATAACTTTTCAATCGAAATTTAAATAGTCTAGGTTTTAAACTGTCAAGTTTTTTTGTCGGTCAAATTTCAGTCGACAATTTAACAGTCGATGAAATTTATAGGTTTCATCCACACTCTGCCAATTGGCACAAATTTCAGCCAAAACCTGTTCCAGACTTAAAAATTTTGTAGTTTTTGGCAGAAGAGAGCGCTCTTGAGAGAGTAAAATATTTCCCCTTCCTGACAATTTCTTGCAAATTCCTGCCCAATAAATTTTGTAGGCAGCAATTTTTGGGCAGAAAATTTACAATTGTCACACTGATGTTTGTCATAAACGAAAAAAAAAAACGTTTCGTAGTTGGTGTGGAAAAATATTTGTTGAACAAATAAATTAATTTAGAAACACTAAAATACAAAATAATTAGTTTAAAGAGAAAAAAAATGTGAATTTACAGCAAATAAGAAAAAAAAAAAAAAAAAAAACAAATGTGTTGACGTTTAAAAATTGGCAGAAAATTGTGCTCAAGCTGTTCCAGACTTTTTCGGACTTTATTTCACAATGAGAGAATTTTATCCCCACTCTTCAAGTTTAGTTTTGACAATAGGCCAATTTCTGCCCAAAAAATTCGGGATCAGACCTTATATTTGCCTAGTCGATATTTTTTTGTCGACAATTCGTACGTCTTACTTTTTGTTAATTTTTTTTTCAAAACGCTTTTGTTTTCGATAAAATAATTTCACACAAATTTCCAATGAAATTATTTCACACAAATTTCAAATGAAATTATTTCTCACCTTAAGTGGGAAACAACGTCACTCGAAAAAGTGTTATTTACAGCTAGAGCTGAAGTTATTTCTCATGTGAAGTTATTTCCCATGTGAAGTTAATTCCCGTTATGTTGTGTCCCAGTACCTGTCGAGTAAATTTGGCATATGCAATATTTTACTTCCACTAACTTATCTGGCTGCTAACTAATGCTACAAGAAAATCTTTTAAACAAAAAAAAATATTTCAGTAATTAAAAATCCATAGCTAACTCAGAATTTAAAATACTATCTAAAATCACAAAACTTACCACCATCAGTTTCACACACATGAAGCATAAAATAATTTTTCTTGAACTTCAAGGCAATTCAAGACATTCTCGCACATATTTTATTTGCCTACGCATGCTCGCAAAGTTTTGTTCATCTTCATCATGCAATATTTTTTTTTTGTAAGATTATATCTCCTCGCTTGGAGCTTGTTGAAGCATCGTTGAACTTTAGCAAAATAATATTGTATGTATTGATGAACAATCCCCAATCAAATTATCTTTCAATTTCTCTCCCATCAACAAAATATAGAGAAGCATCGTAACCCCGATCAAATTTGCAGCAGTAGGTACACTGCTTATTAGGCACACACTGCCCACTTTGCCCACATACCTACATCTACCATATGTATGTATGTATGTATACATAGTACGAAAAGTGCTAATTCACTAATCACTGATATTATGCAACCAACAAGTTTGACTGCATCCTAAAGATTGCTGCGCTTCAAACCACACTGAAACAAATTTGGAAAACAGACCAGTAGTCCACTGGCCCATAGTAGCAGACCAGTACTACCAGTAACCAACAGACTCCGACAGACAAAAAGGTCAACCAGTGTAAGGAGAATGAGGCATAAATACCATGAATGACTTGTGCTCGTACTAAGTTACCGGCCTCTAACCGAGACCGATCATCTCTGGATCTGTGTGCAATCTGCATTTCGGCCAGATAAACTGGAATAGAGATGAGCATCTCATAGTGTTGTAGGTGGAAATTTGCTACGACTGCGACAGAGATCTTTTCTCCGGGAACCATATGAAATGGCCAGGCCATTATCATTTATTATGTAGCGTAGGATGATGAGCTTTTAAAAACACAGGATGCAAAATGCACAGCACATACTCATGTGCCTCCTCAACAACTCGACAACTATAATATGTCCATCAGAGTGCAGAAGCAGAAGAACAACAAACATCAAATTGATGTTGCAGCCGCCAGCAAAGTCTGCGTGTTCACTCGTAAAGTTGAAAGTTTATCGCTGATCATTTCACTATTTCACTTTTATCCAACAAATTTAAATCCTTTGTTGCAGCGAAGCATGCATAACTATCATTTTAGTAAGTCGTAACGGTTATCGTCTGTCAGGGCGACTGTTTTGTGTTTTTTTTTGTTTGTTTTTCCAAGAAATTACCTTGTCGATTGCATTTACAATTTGTTATTTTGAACTCGGATGGGTAATATGCAGCTTAGCGTGGAAAGGTCAGCGTGTTTTTTTTTTTTAAATTTTTTTTTGAGGCTGCAAAGTGAATGGTTTTAGAAGTGACCTTACTGAGTTATTGTTTCAAATAAAATATTAATACATTATAAGTCTGTTATTCAAAAAGTTTATGACATGTACAATACGTCAAGTATTTTATATTGTTACGAGCAAAGTTAAAAGTCTGATATTTGTAAGTATGTTGATTCGTAAAAAGAGTGTTTATGGCGACTTCAGAAAGTTAATGCTTGAAGGTCAAGTATGCTATTTTGCCAATGCAAAACGGTCGACAGATGGTGAGAATTCTTTAAATATTAAATACTTCACCAACAAAATATTTGAAAAACTGATACCAGACTTAAAACTGTTGGCCAATTTAGACACATCGTAATTGAAAATGTTGCACGGGGTCCATGGACATATTTACCATATCAGAAATCGTGAAGGCTTCGTCACAAAATATCAATATTTTAAAGGAGCCGGTTATTAAAATAAAAAACAAACACAAATCCAAACTTTTTTGTATCTTAAGGCCTTTTGTGAATTGCAATAAAATGTTGGTTAAATTTTGTAACTTAGTTAAAATTTGACACTAGCGTGGTGAATAAAATGGGTTAAAATATAGGCAGCTGTGGAGCAGGCTAAATTTGCGTTAAAATTTAACGTTTCTCAAGATAGAGTAATTTGAAACTGTAAACGATAACCGAAAAGAAAGATGAATTCCAAAAAGTCCAGATCTACTGGGAAACCATATAATAAATGTAAGTTTTAATTTATTCAATTGAAAAATAAAATTACATTAATATTTTTGTTTGTGTAATATAATCCCTTGATATTTTAACAAATATAAAATAATTAATTAAAATACTCGTTGTATTTCATTTTGCAAATTGAATACAAATAGATTGATTTGTCAGCTTGTGAAATTCTTCAGCTGTGCAAACTAGTGTTTACATACTAAATCAACAAACTAAGCATAATGAGAATTGTTTTGAAAAGATTTGGAATTGTTGTTTTAAAATATTAAATTAACGATGTAAAACTGAAACATATTAGTGAAACTGAGAATTCGTTACTTTTTTCGTGCCAAATTATTAACTTTATATCTTCTAAGTCAAATTTTGGGAAAGAAATTAATTAACTTGAACAACAAAAAAAAATGTTTTTAGGGAAATTTCTTAAATCTTGAAGGAATTTTACCCAAAATAGTGTTTTAATAAATCCCTTTTAACGCAATTCACACAGCAAAAAGCTAAATTTGATCCAACCACAAACCAAACTTCAAAATTTAACCAAGGTAGAAAATTTAACCAACATTTTAACGCAATTCACACACGGCCTAACGCTTCTAAATCCAATAATTTTAAAACGGGTAGATTTTACCCATCGGTAGATAATTGCATTTACTGAATTCAACAAATCAATTATAGCACGCGTTAATGCCACAGATGCCTCACTGTTACAATCTGACTAGCAATAATTACTGCAGCCCATTAAGTACACCAAAATCTCAATTTGTGGATGTAACGGAGTCTCAACATTGGCTTGAGCATTATTTACAGTCCATTCCATTTCAACCAAAATTAAAAATCGGAATCAACACCAATCTCGTTTCGAAATAAGTCTGCACAACTCATTTTTCAGGCATCAGTCGATTTATGATGAAATAGCAAACCAAACTTAGGATAAGTCACATGGAAGATGCAAAATGGCTGCCAATAGAAACAGTGCTGCCAGCTGAAAGATCTATACCTCCAAAAAAAAAAACAAATTGTAGTAAAATCTGTATTGCATATACGACCACACCAGAACTCAATTTGAATTTAATGCAATGACAAATTAATGATTTAAAATGATATTTTGTTTTTATCAATAGGCGTGTTGTCGTGAAAAGCAAGTTCAGGAAAGTAAAACATTTTCACGAAAACGATCCACACTCCAAATTGATTTTATTTATTTTAATATGGAGGGATTTTCACATCTGTCAAAAAGCATAAAAAATACAAGGAGAAAAAAAAACACTAACATACATTACTAAAAAAATCGCTTCAATGCACTCTATGATTGAATAGACTTACTAATTATCACAACTCAATGAAAAAGAAAATTAATTGCTATGCTAGTATGTTCTTATTGTTATTTTCCTTGTAAAATGTTTACTTTGCTGTACTTGCTAGTCACGAATTTTTAATACAAAAAAAAATTCCAATAGCTGGGGAACTTTCAGAATCTTTCCCCAAAACAATACATTTATTTTAAAATCTAGTAATATAATTTTTGAATTGAATAAAAATGTTTCCCCCTATAATTTTTGTATTAGGACATATAGAGGGATGCATAATTTTCTTCAGAAAGAAATAAGAAATAAAGTTCAATTTTAAGTGTGCCTAAACTGCCAATTGGCCACAATTCCTATTCCAGATTTACAAACTTGTTAGTTTTGAACAGAAGAAAACGCTCATAAGAGACAATTTCTTTTAATTGCTTGCTGCAGCAAATTTACAAATGTCAGGCTGACGTTTCTCATACAATAAAAACAAAATATGTCGAAAAGATTTGTTGAAATGTCAGGTTGCCGTTTCTCATACAATAAAAACAAAAGATGGCGAAAAGATTTGTTGAAAAAATAAATAAATTAAAATTCCTAAATACAAAACAGGTCTGATCCCGTACTATAATTTTCTGAAAATTTGTGTTTGCATTTGTGTGATTTTTAGTTCAAAGTCATTCTCGTACTCCAAAATTGGACAGTTTTTTTTTATTACCAAAGAGAAAAAATGTACCCCTTTCTGAAATTTTCTGTATAAGAAATTTTAACGGACTGCAAATTACAGCACAGAAAAACAAATCAGCTGTCGAGTACGTCACTTGAATTTTTCATTTGAAAAAAAAAATCGACCTCGTATGTCTGTCTGTAGAACGATGTATACAGCATAAAGGGCTGAATCGATTTTTTTTAAACTTGGTATTTAAGCGTTTCACGTGAGTGTCTAAAAAAGACTTTTGAATCGTTTTTTAGCCTCAAAACTTACGGTACCTGTCATACAATTTTTTCTACCATCGTAATTATCCCGAAAACGACTCTTACGATTTTGATAAAACCACATATGTGCAATACTTGGTTTTGTTAATGTTATTAACGGTACCTGCCATACAACCATTTTTTTATTTTCGACTTTCTCACAGATTTGGATCGAAATACATATTTATATAGGAGATTCTTCGAATAAAAATAATATTGCGCACCAAAATTTTGGACAAATATTTTTTGGATTTTGGAAAATTTCCATACTAATATTTGTTTTTCGAAAAAAATTAAAGAATTTTAATTTTAATTAGGTACAAAATGACGTAAGAATATATTCAGTAGTTTCTACTAAGAATATTGTGCATACGATATTAAAGTAATACAATTATTCTTCTTTCATTGTGGTGTAAAATTATTGGCCCAAAATTTTAAGGAACCTGGCGTTAAGGCATTAACATGGTACTACTTAAAAGTTTGCCAAAACATATTAAAGCACCTTACTAAACACTTTTTAACTTTAAACCATATTAACCCAATGTTCTTGACAAACACCAGTTTAACCTGACTATAATTCTGCAAACAAACTAAGCAAACATAATTTAGTGACGGTTGTAGATGTAAAAGTGTCATATGGATTTAGTATGATTCTTAAAAGATAAAAAAATCAACTTAAAAACTTGTAAAAATCAGAAATTTCGACAGTTTTTTTAATAACCTGGAAAAATTTAATTTTACTACAACTAGTTGCTATGTGCAACGAAATATACTATTTACCCAAAAATAAAGAAAGTCGACCATCTATCAAACTATAGACTATCAAATTCTAATCTAAAAAAAACTATTGAACATTTTCAAAACTATACTTTCGTTTTAACGTTTAAGAATGGACGTAATTCGGGATATGCCAGTAGTGTGGCAGTGTAACAAAAAAGCAAAGTTTATGAGGCCCATAAGGTTTAAGGTCATTCTACTTCCGGAAATTAGTTGTTTGATTCAGAAGCTCCCTCCCAGCAAAGCGCGGGGAATGTTTATTACTTTTATAACTGTTATAAATTGGTATTTATATGGTCTCGTCCTTAAAAAAATAGCTGAAATGTTTGGTCAATGTGTTCCAGTCCTTTTGTGAAACCTTGTTGCTACAGCTTTTAAAAAAACCTCTAAGAAATCATAACAGTTTTTTCGTAGACACATTTTCAATGCACATGACAATGACAACGCTATCAACGTTTGTATGTCAACGCGAGAAATTAAAGAATTTTGTTATTATCTCGAAAATGGGTCTTACGATTTTGATTAAAAAAACAAGAGCACTATTTTAGATATTGTCTATATTTTGGTGCAAACATTTGTTCACATAAAACGTTTTTAATGATAAATTGCCATATATACATGTTTAAAATTTTAAAAATTAAAAGAAATAATTTTGAACAAAATAATCCTTTACACTTTTAATAACTATACTGCATAATATCTACTTGTCACATAAGTAAGTGAAATAATTGTACCTGCTTTACCTTATCTAAGAGATAATTCGAAAATTCAATTGTCTTAATTTTTGAATGCAAATTTCATGAATTTTAAGCTAAAAATCGGTGTCCAAATGGACTTGTTCACAAAAGCCTTTTATTTAGCTGTGAAGCAATTCTGTCAATAAATAGAAAAAAAATTTAAATATTCTCTTTTTTTTAAGAAGAAATGTAAAAACAATACAAACGCATGTGCATACCTAGGTATTGCTTTTGTTCTTTTTTTTTGGACTCTGCTTTTAATGTCACAAAAGAACAAAAAAAAAATATATAAATATTCTTTTCAAAATATTTTCGATGAGGTACTTTCAAAGTAGAATATCGAGATGCATATTACTCCCATTAATTTATTATGTTGATAAATTAATAGAATAAATGCCTTAGCAATCATCATCAATCAAGTCAGATATTAAATTTCATTCTCACACTAATAAAGATGGAAAAACTAGGATTTTTCTAGAAAAATTACATTCAATAAGAGGACAATAATAGCTCTTTGATCTAATCTGTGAACTATTCTAATATCTTAGCACCATCATGTCTATTGAAACCACATCCTATTGCCGGACTTGTATTTCAACATAAATCAACTTTGATTAAAAAGACGGTACTATTAAGCCATTAAGACAATAAATCAAAGGAAAAATTTCCTCAGCAATTATCGACACGTGAGCAATCTTCTTGCAAAATAATACAAAAAAAAAACTAAACAAATGTCCCACAGTGACATACATCAGACAAAATTATTACATAACACATAGATCTAATGACAAGTTCAAGAGCTGAACTATAACCATGTCTGGTCTATACAAAATAGCAAAAAGGCCAATCAATTCTTTGTCTATTTTGCTATTGAATAAATTAATAAAAGCAAATGATCTATAATAAATTCAAAAATATAATATTCTCTCAATTAAAACCGACGATTGATTACCAGAAAGCTGTATATGCTTAGTTTTTCTATTTAAAAAAAAAAACAACAACAACTATAACCTCGAACTAATATCAAACAAACAAAATAAAAACACTTTCATTATATATAAATTTAGCATACCAGAAAGGTACTACTTATCTATGCAGATTTCTTTTGAATGAACCAACAAAACCAATCGTTCCGCCGCAACAGCGCGCGCCCCGACTGATTGTTTCCCTAAATGTTGATTTACCAAGAAATCAAAACTTGGATACACTTTTGCAGTACTCGCCGTACGGCTTACAATTTAAAGAAAAAAACAGGCCACATAGAATTAAGATTTCGTCAGATGGGGCGGGGCGGCGGCGATGGATCGGTGAATTAAAAAAAAAATCTATACTTACTCGTACCAAAACCAGTTTAGTAATTCAAACTAAAACAAAACCCGTCTAACGTTATTAATTATAGCCAGCATTTTTTTATTATTATTTTGATCATGTGTCTGGGGTTTTATGAAATGGCTTGAAAGCCTTCAAAATTGCCTCCCAATTGTCACCCGAAACTAATCGTTTGTTTAGATACAACAATAAGCTTATTTGCGAAAGATATAAAATCCAATTCATTTGCGAGTGTCAAATTAATTGAAATTTTATAAATTTCAACTGCTTTATGGTATTTCATAAGAAAAATTATAGAAAAATATATCTCAGCAAAGTGCCGGCCTAAGGCAGATTAATCTATTTATGTAAATTTTGATCAACTCAATTAGATATGGATGATAGAGTATGAGAATTGTCATATAGACCACCGCATCCGTTCACACCCTGCCAATACGATTTAATACACCAAGCCACACTTCAATGAAGAAGGAAGTTAAACCGGTTAGTTTGACAAAATCCTAGTACCTTCACATCTATCCGGCTAAAGAACGATCAAACGAACGAATTAACTACGTTGCCTTGTTGTCTGCGGTTGAACTTCATTGAGCAATATGCGTGTAGCTAATCAATGCTGCGACATGAGCTGGCTAAGTATTTCCGATTTGAAAGGTCAAATTCCCTCGCAGAAACCACACCAACAGTGGCGATATGTCAGCCTTAATTTGCAAAAACCCCTTATGAAAGTTCTGAATGCAACATAAGTTCCTAGCTGTGTGACCAGTGCTTACTGTCGCCGTCGCACCGTCGCCATTGTCACCACCATCAATGCTGGCCCACACGAACTCAGCTACCTAAACCTACTTGGCTTATTATCTGATCTGGCTTAAGTGACGGTTTTGACAACAATTAAAACCGCTCGCGACAAAAATGCTTTTGCCCATGACAACGGCATGACGCCTTGTGTGAACTAAAGCCTTAGTTGGAAGAGACCAATTGAATAGGCACGCAGTCAAAATTAAACATTTTGACTATTCGTGCTCTGAATTCACTCGGGCGTATACGTAACATTTTTTTTTTGTTTTTTTTCATTAAATTTCGGATGCGTTTTGTTTTGGGTTATGTCCTCGTTTTGAACTTTAGACTGATGTGGTCACTTGAACTGACCTAAAAATCAACCAAACAGTATGCAATGAAGAAGGAAAGAGGAGAACTCAAACGAAAAAAAAACGAAAGGAAAACAACCAAAAGGAAAGGGGTTAACCTTGTTATATCTCAGTGTTCAGCAACAGTCTTGGACCTACCATATTGTGATTACTTGTAACTTTATTTCCCTTCCAGTGATGTTATAAATTATAGGAACGAAAATTTTGGGTATTTTCGTAATAATCATTTGATTTTTTATAATACGTTTTCCCTAATGAGTCTAACAGTTTGGTGGTATCTATAATTTTGGAATTTGGAAGATTTAGTATCTGTCATTGAATTCAGAATCAGAAACGAAAGAAGAAGGTAATACTCACTTTATAAGCTCGTAAGACAGCGTAGCGTGCAATTTTCGAGTTGTTTATCAGTTTGTGCCAGGAAATCTATAGTACTTCTTGACGTAATGGTTAGTACATAGCACTATTATCTGTGATCGAATTTTCGGGGTTAATGCCTATTGGGAGAAAATGTAAAGCCCCTGCTTCTCTTGATTTATTTCATAATTCGTATAGCAGCTCAAAATTTCACTTCTTAAATATTATATGCTTTAAAATTTAATAAGACCAAAATAATTTTACAAATTTGACAAAGAGCAAGAGTTATCCTTCAGTTTTGTACACGTTATCTGTCAAAAAAATTAATTTTGTGTACGAAATTGTTGCGAGTCGACTAAAATTAATAATATTAAGTGCGCAGGAATTGCAAAATGATTTTGTCTGAACCAATGACGAACGTAGGATTTTGATCATCAAAATTCTAGCAAAAATACAAATGCAATAAACCTTAGTAGGTGGGTTAATTCTAATTTAAACCAGAGTTTGTTAATCTTGAAAACAAATTAATCCAAAGTGACTAGTAGAAAGCAGTTTTTCAGTAAAGAATTTATTTTTATTTTTCATCAAAGTGAAAGATTCTTTTTTTATCGAAAAAAAACAAAAAACAAAGATTATAGCTGCGTTCAATTCTATTGTTTTTTTTTGTGTTCTTCGTCTTATTGTTAACTTTTAACTAGTGGTAGTTATAATCGAATGATTTCAATAATGGAGATATTAGTATTCGAGTGATCAAAATAATGAAACGATCATTCAAATTATAAGAGGGCAAGAAAATTGGAAAAATGTATTCGATTTTTCACTTGCGATTATAGGTACTATAAGGCAAGTTATTCAAAAATGTTCAAAATGTTTTCAAAAAGTTTAAAAAAAGCTTGTTTTCTCAAAAACCGCTCTACAGATTAAAAAAAAATTCTCATAAATTCATATTTATCCAAAAAAAAAATGGCGTACTTGTTATCTTTAGTTTTAAGTTTATATTATTAAATATTTAAGATTGTCATACCAATTTTTTTTAGAAAAAAATTAAAGAAATTTTGTATATTTAAAAAATTAAGTAAAAACGACTTTAAAAATATATTAAGATTTTTAATTTCTTTTCAATAAGATGTGTTCTAACTTCTAACTAAAGAGCAAGTTCGTGCGATACAGTCGAGCATTTTATTTCATTCAGTGCACCGTTAGTCTTTTTGACAAATTGAGAGAACGGCTTACAGTACTTTGGTACTATAGCACAAATTTAGCATTTGAACAAAAATCGAACTCGAGATTTTAATCAAATTTGACATTACGATTATAGAAAACACCAAGAAAGGACCCGCAATTCCGTGTGTCTGTCTATCTTTACGTTGGTCGATCTGCAGCCCAAGCCTCTGAACCGATTTTCTTCAAACTTGGTACTTAAGACTCATAGGTGATTGGCTAGAATCTTTTTCTAATCTTTTCTAGCGCGAAAAATAAGGGTATTTACCATACAATTCTTGCACTGAAAAATGGTAAATGGTAATTATCTCGAAAACGGGTCTAAGGACTTTGATAAAAAAAAATCAGTGCACTATTATAGGTGCATTCTACAATTTGGTTTAAAACATTTTTTTTACATGAGACATTATTAACGGTACCTGCAGTGAAACCGTTTTTTTTTTTTTATTTCGACTTTCTTATTAATGGCTACTGCATACTAAAATTTTTGAAAAATAAGTTTGGATTTTTAAAGAAAAAATTATTTTTTTTTGAAAATTCAATATTTCGAAAACGTAGACGTTTTTTGAAGTTATATTATTGAATACTTAAAAATGTCATACCAAAAGTCGGAATATTTGTATCAGCTATTTTGCGAAGAGTTTGGAATTTTCCGATAAAAAAAAAGAAGTGTACTATTCAAATCTATTTAGAATAAAATAAATAAATGTAAAGTGTCATTAATATTAAAAAGTGATTTGATTATTGAAATAAATCGAAAAAAATTAATTTGTATAGGAAAACTGAAAAAAAAACTTATAACAACACTGATCTTCTCCTTGATTATCTCACTAAAAGTATTGCTGCGTCTGTTAAGCTGGATTGTTTTAAATAAAAAGTGGAAACTTTGACTAAACGCAGTCTTAGTCGCAATAGTTAAGACAAAACAAAACAAAAAAAACTCAAACCTTTAATTCACAGTCAGTGACCACTGGCCAATACCACCATCACTTTACGAACTAAAGTTACCTAACGAACGTAATCTGAGAATTGCATTGTTTCATAATTGAAATAAGTGCATTTTATTAAAATGAACGTATCTATGTAAGATCGTGGTGTATGAGTGAGTTTATGTTTTTTTTTGTGTCATTTTTTTTTTTTGTAACACAGTCCAATTGGCAAGTTTGACCGACTTTGTTTGGTTTGACATTATCGCCTCTTAATTATTGGAGCTTAATGCGAATAGTAGCCTCTGGTTCTACGCTCGCATCGGAGGCTATATGCGAAAAACTATTATATTACTTTTGTATATAACGGCGGGCAAAGGACAGCTTGTGCATGGCCTACATAACATATTCGCAGCGCAGCTTAAGTTTATGTTGGTGTCCTAAACATTTTTTTTGCTATCCGTTCATGATAGTGTCGACTCCAAGTGAAAGGTAAGTAAATGGTGGTAAGATGTCTAGTTTAAAATATCAGAAATTCATATTGATCATGGGTGTGTCGCCGCCGGCACATTTTGATATCACATCATTTTTGACACGAATCTGTGTATCTTCTGTGTTTTGATAAAATGGTCTTTAAGAATTGAATTGTATGTTAAATTTCCATTCCGTTTTACGTGATAGTTGATGGATCAGGGTCTTGTGATGGAGTGTGGCCATATCGTTGGCGGAGTGTCGGAGCGAGTGACTGCTTGTTTGACTGGTAATAATTAATTTGTTTGTTTTTAGCTTATCAACACTCAATTGAATTGTTGTTTCGTTAAGTTGTACTAATAATGAATCAAAGCTGTCAAAAATGATAAAAACGAGTTCAAATGGACAGGTTGGTCGTTTGAAGGTAATTGAAGAAAATACCTAATTTGCTGCAAGGAATTTTGAATTTCTTAACGTTTTTTTTAAATAGTAAAAATGTAAAATTCATATAGATCAATTAAATCTAGCAAGGGGCGAATGGATATAAACCATATGAATACCGATATAATACTTGGACTATTATGAAGGTTAGTAGATTGTATTGATAAGCAATAAAACCTGCATTGGGGAGGAGCTAATCAGGGCTTTGAAGACTTGAGTATTTTGGATGATCAAATGGTCCAGATACTTAAATTACTGATATCGCTTTGTTATTGTTGTTTTAGTAAAAGCTTAGATATTTTAATGAAGAAACAAAACATTTAAGACAAAAAACATAAAATGCATGACTGAGTCGCAGGTACTTGCTCGTATGTTCCATCGATATATTTTTATAGTCATTTTTTACTTAATTTTTAATATACAACATTTCTTTGTTTTCTAAAAAAAAATATTGGTATGATACTCGTATGCACCTATTTTTTTATTAGATTATTTTTCGATAATATTAGAATTTGAAGGATTTTCTACATAAACATTTTGATGTTGATTGATTTTGAAAACCATATGATAATTTAAATTTATTTTGAAATTTGTTTATCTATTTTCAGAATTATGTTGAATATTAAAATTTTCAAAAACATATTTCGAACTTTTTCTTAAGCTTAAAATTCAATATTTCGAAAACTGGACGACGATTTTTTTATAATGCTAGAAAATCATATAAAGCATTTAAGGAAGCTTTGTGTGTTTTTAAAATAACATAAATAACTTTCAGTTTTGATATACAAATTAATTGTGTTCATAAAAAAAATATTTCGGGCTTCTGATTTATTTAATAAATAGAAATAAATAAAAATATAAAAAAATAAAATATTTTATTAAGATTTTGGTATGTCCTATTTTGTTGCCTTAATTTTTTTTTATTTTACGATAACAACATTGGGGAGTTTTCAAAAATAAATACATTTCTTGTATTAATATTTTAACAGTTGTACGGAAAACTATAATTTTCTTCGAATCAATGTTAAAAATACAATTACACATACATACCAAAATTGGCAGCTATTTGGATAAAAATATTGACTTCAGCCACTTCAACCTAACCTAACCTGACCTATCATTATTTTTGAAGCTTAAAAAAATCAAGGCAATCACCTAAGAAATTAAGAAGCTTAAGTACAAAGTTTGAAGAAAATCAATTAAGCCATTTTGGCTGTAGATCGACCTACAGAGAAACAGACAGGGGGAATTGCGGGACCTACTTTTCTGCTGTGTGGTTCGTTTAATTTTTATTATTGTAACAGTACACAGCCCCTAAAATGCTCTTTTGAATAAAGCTAGTAAAATATAAAAGCAAGTACGTCCAACCAGTCTTTTAAGAATATTGTATTGTTGGCAGCTAAATCTAATAAATGAAAATTTAAATTATATGGATTGTAAACTACAATGGCTACACTGCACATACTTAACAAGTCTAAGTATTCATAAGCTCTCTAGAAGACTCTGCAGTCTGCACTTCTTTTATCACTTAAGAAAAAAAGACTCACATTCTCTTAACATCTCTCAAAAAAAAAATCAGTAAAAGACACTACAAGTGTCTGAGAATGAGAGTCTGCATTTCATAATATTCAATATTCAATCAACAATTCACTTGCAGATGTTCCAACCTCAACTCTTCAACATAACACCAACCATCTCCAGAGTGCATTTAACACACCAACACCACTACTTCAATCAACATACATCGCCTCGCACTCGTTTAAATATTTCCACCTGAGCGCCATCCAGCAGATACCACATAAAATGCTTGTGTATCTTTTGTCTGCACATCGAGCGCCAACGACAAACAGCAACAACATTATCCCAGCAAATACCCATATTCCGATTCCGATTCCACCAATTCTGTCTGGTCGATGGTGGGGTTCATATATAAAATCGAAACGATAAACTTACCGTCAACCAGTCGTCGATTATTTCAAACGAATTTCAAATGAACACGGACCGTTGCTGGAGTTGAACGTTACTTTTTTCGTCTGCTCTCTGCATTTTGAATTATCAAAATTTTATATTGAATGTTTTTTTTTTTTTTTTTTGCGGAAATCTTAAGAATAAAAATTAATTACCAACAGTTCAGTGTCTTGTGTTCATTCATAGAAATACTCAAAAAAAAATATAGAATATTTTTAAACAATTTTGGCCACTCAAAAGTATCTGAAAAGAATTTTTTCCTATTTGTTTTGATTACTTGCCATAAAAAAAATTATCAAAGAAAAAATAAATAAAAGTAAAAAAAAATCCTCAACAGAAGTGTTGCATTGAAGTGTGTGAAAAATATAAGAGAAGAAAAAAATAATATACAAGTGTAGATACAACAGAAAGTAAAAGTATCTCAAAGGCAAAAAAAAAATTATAAAAAGTATAAAAAAAAAATAAATAAATTGCAGTTACTATACAGAGGAGGTTGAGAGGTTCTTGTTGTTGCTGTGCTGCAGTTTTTGTTGTTGTTGGCTGGTTCCAAGGAGATATACGTTCGGAATAACCATTCATGCATTAAGGTGTGTAACAAAAATCTATCTACTATATTATACTAGTTTTTGGTATCTTTAATTTTGTTATTTAGCACAAACACATAAATATGGGTTTTGTGGCTAAGAATTTGATAGATATTGAGTAATCAGTTTTTGGTTAACAGGTTGCATGAATAGAATAATCTTATCTTCAAGTACATATTCTGCATTCTGCAAGAAAAGATTTACTTGCATTTGCTGTGTTTTTGAATGGCTTAATAAATATCCTCAATCGATGCAAAACTTTTCTCACAGCGACATAGCTTGACATCTCCTATAAGATAATTGGTGTATCACATGCTTCGCAATGTGGCAACTCATGAAACAAGTATCGATATAAGCATATTACTGTCGTCATCGTCCCTTCACTATTTACTGTATTCATAAGCTGTCATTTTGACCAATGAATTATTATTTTTTTTTGAGCTGTTTCCCAACAAAGTAATAAAAATTGCCAGAAAGAACACAAAGTTACTTTAGTTTTATGTAGATACCAAAGAATGCTAGTCTGGTCGTCTTTGTAATGTGAAATGTCAGAGTAGATTGTTGCGAAGAGAGGTTATTCGCCAGTCAATGATTTAATGACCACACTCTAGACATGGTTTATAGGTGCTAATTTTGATTGAGGATATAACTGCCAGAGGTGGCTACCGTGCAAGTAACTACATATATGGGAATCGGATGCCATTTCAAAGTGTAGTGTAATAAGTTGTCTCAAAGTAAATTCATTCGATACCATCAATTAAATTTTTCTGCATCTTCATCATCATGTGCTGGAAAATATACATACATATATATGTAATAGCAAAAATCTTGGCAATAGAAGCATTAAATTATGTCGATATATATGTGAATGGAATTTCTCGAAAGCAGTAATAAGCTCTGTATTGTGATTGTGAGCTATGCCGCAATAATTCCCGTCCGTCATTGTGTCTTAGCCAGTCTTCGCGTCGTCGAATATGGTAACGAACGCGACGCTTCTCCTGTTTTTTTTTTTTGTTTTTTTTGCAGCAGCAGTAGCAGGTGAAACGTGCTCAATTGTTGTGTTTGTTTTTCATGCATTTGATGAAATATCACTTTGTTTTTGTAATTCATAGTTGATCAATGCGACCTTGTACTTTTATTTCATTAGATTTATTTTAATTTGTTTTCATATCATTTTTTTGTGTAGTCTTATGTTGTGCTTAATTTGTAGTTTAAATAGTTTTAACTATTTCTTCGTTTGATTTATAACAAAAAGGTAGTTATTGTAAGATTGATTATGTTGAAAAGTGTGGTAATAATAGATGTAGCTTAATTTAATGTTTCCACTGAACGTGGTAGTTAACACAAAGGAGAATGCTAGACAAATAAGTACCAATTTATAACACTTATGACAGTTTATTGCCTTTGAAACTTTGTACTGCCTCAGCGATAAAAAAAACTAGTAATGGTCGAAGTATTCCCGCCCGGTGAGGCGCGGACTATTTTAGTCAAAATCTTGCTAAATTTATTGTGTGTTCTTTTCGTCGGTATAAAAAGAGAGAAGGTTCTTGAGTTTGTGCTTGCGCTTAAGGATTTTCTTGGTAAAAAAACACACTGCTGAATGATCCTTCGGCGAAGAACACCCGAAAGTTTGTTTACATTTTGTCTTTAAATAATGAATAACCAATTCGCCTAAGGAATTTTGCACAGCAAATTATCTTAGTATACCTATATGTAATGGGTTTAAGAAGAACTTTGTTACATTAAAGGCTTTAACCATTGCCGAAAGCTCCTGGAAGCGGCTGATTCCTTAAGTAGATTCCTTAAGAATCAGTATAAAGCAGTGATGCTAATTTACTTCATATGTAGTATGTAGTAGTAGTAGTAATAGATTGGCTTTATTTTTTCATCATCGTTCACCTACCAAATAGGTACCGAATTATTTCTACTTTGTTAGTTCAACGCCAAAAAAGTATTAATTTTGTATGAATAAATATGTTTTAACTGAATGCACTCATCTTAAAAATCTGCCTCTTTGATTACATTTTCGTGAAAACCGTTCAAAACGACAAAAATGAAACTGTTCAACCCTTAATTGTATTTTGCGTTTATTTAAAATGTCTACATCCCAGCATTTATCCAATAATAAAGTTATCTACATCCCAACTGTTGACGTTCAGAAGTTAGAAGACAGTCAAGTATCAAAAACATTGATATTACCAAATAAAAACTCGAAAATGTGCAGTATGAACGCTTTTCGGAAGTTTTGAAAACTTTTCGCAGAAAACCGTGTGTTTTGGCTTGGTGTGAAAGAGTTATGAGTCTTAAAGATCGAATGATTTATTTAGTTTAATTTTCCTATGCGGACTTTTTTTATTTAAATTGGAAATTGCAACAATGTAGCACAATGTACAGTGCATAGGTATTTATGTGAAGTGTTCAACAAAACCATTGTCTGTGTACAAATTTATTACTGATTTATTGTATCTTCTGTTATTTTTTTTTATTTTTTCTTTAATGATTGAGAGTGCACTATATTTTCTGAATTTCACCAAAAAACAAAGTTATGATTTAAAAACGAAAACTGACTTAAGAATAATAATATATATCACAATAAATAACTTTTACATATATTGATTTTAATGAAAAATATATATCTTATATATTCAATCAAAGATATAATTTATTCAAAAATTGTAGATTTTTTAATTCGAAAAAAAATTAGTTCTCACCTTGTAAAAACAGTCCGGCCACTCTTTTTAGATATAATTAAATATGTATACAGATGTACCAAATAAACTTCACTAAATAAAGTGGCAACACTTATAGTTCTACAGTCGAAATTTGGACAAGAAAATATATATACATATTATCCAAATAAAAATTTCATTCACTTTTTACAAGTTTCTGTGTTTTTTTGAATTTTCAAAAACCAAGCTCTTAAAAAATCACCGTTTACATATTATGTGCTGTCATAAATAAATATCACCAAAGTCTGCGGGTTGAAGAAGCTTATTTGTTAATGCTAGAGCTTAGCGCCACCTAAAGTAAAATAAGAAAAATGGAATAATATTACAAAATTTAGCTCAAAAAATACTTCAATTTTTGTATTATATTATTTTTTCTTAAATGAATATATTTCATAAATTTGACGATTTTATCTTATTCTATGTATTGTATAATTATGAGCATACATATTTTCCGATATTAGATTATTAAAAGTTAATAATCTCGATGTGTACATTTTTGTATAAGATTTCTAACATAAGTATGGCGTTATTATATCATGTATTAAAAATATTCGAATTAAATTAACTGACCAGTTAAGAAAAATAAGATCGCATTTCGCTCCGTCAAACAGTGACCAGGCGAATCCAAAATGCTTGTTTCCTCTATATTTGGCAGCATTTGGACAGCGTTCACCAAAAAAGTATACTATTTTTTTACATTCCATCTATTGAGGTATGGTAGAATTTCATAATCTTTTGACAGCTTAATTTTTGTTGGTGATTTGACTTTTTGACTCTAAGGTCTGTGTTTACCCAATTAGGACTTATGTGATTTGACATGATGCCTCTTAACTACCTTTAAGTTAGAACTGTCTTTACTAAATTTCTTAATAATTTAGTATTTAACTGGATCTTTGGAATATTCAACTAGTTTTTGATTTCCATTAATACGGACTTGAACGGTGTCATCTAAAATGATAAATTCTTCAATCAATTATCACTTTCGACAAATAATCCAACGAAAAACTTTGATTATATAAGTGAATCCTAGTCTTACTCCCTTATTGAAATGGAAAACACAAAATTACTCAGAAAACATTACTCAGAGCTGCAACGTTTTTTTAGTAACAGGAGTAGAAAAAGAGTAATTTCGAACAACCACACTTATATTCAGCTTAGAAAAATAAATTATCATCGATTTTTCAGCATAATTTCTCAATTTTGCTGTCACCACTTGAGAACGAACAATTTGGATTCGACTTCATACTCTTGTTGTCGGTCCAACATTTATGAGAACTCATTTTTTTGTCTTTTTTCTTCATCTTTTTGATGACCCCATTGACATAATTTCCGGAGAAGTTATATTCCTGTACCCTATTTTACAATTTTCCAACACCACACTGCCTCACAGATGTTTGCAAATCTGTTTCCCGTCAGCATGTAATTACAGATCTCCAATTTTGGAGACTTATTTCTCCGTTGAATTGGGTGACTTATTTCATAATGTAAAAACTCCCCAAATTAGTGAGTTTTTTGTGTTAATAATTAACATTAGAGATTGCGTCAATTATACAAAAAAAAACACAAATGAAATAAGTTCCCATTTGAGGAAAATTTTAAAAAAACTAAGTATTCATTTTTGGAGAGTTTTTTTTCATTTTTCCTTTCGGGAGTTATTTTATTGGGGTACCTCATATTAGAATACCTTCCAACCAACTTACTTTCTTCTACAAGGTGTTCAATTTTAAGGACATAGCTTCATTTTCAGGATAAGTCATCAAAAATAAGGAATTGTATTTAACAATTTACATACTTACATATATGTAATAGAAACTGAAAAGAATATTCTTGTTCTATTAGCCTAATAGCACACTGATTTTATTGTTAAATGGTTTTGTCAAAATTTAAGTTTAGCCGCATAGTAACAACAAGCATGAGCTACCTTAAGCCGAACTTAATTTCGAAACGAACTTGTACACATATGAATGTGTTTGTATGTGTGTATATTAAACGAGTTTTTATCAAAAAAACTGTATTAAAAAATTTCAGCTTTATTGACAGATACGTCCGGTTTTCGTGTTGTCATCACTATTATCTGCCATACCCCTTAGTCAATCATTAGCCAAAAGGCAATAAACTCAAATAATTCAGACAAGTTTTTAAAAAAGTATTAAAAAAAAACAAAAAAAATTCCTCGGTCAAATGGGATATCTTCTGGATTTATATAAATCCACATGTTGCTTTTTTATTTATTTACCATTTTGTTACTTTTTGCACATCATTGCTAAACAACTTTGATTTGCCCTTGTACCTCATTTCGAAGACGTCGACAGTGACAGCTATATTCCTATTAACGACAATCAGCAGCTATTAAAGTTACATTCACATATTACATTATATGCCATGCATACATATGTTGATGCAGTAGCATTGCAAGTTGCAACTTTTTCCAATTGTCGCCGAGGGGTAAATGCGATAAACAACCAAAGCTCCATCGCACTCTCGCTCAATCTTGATTTCAGCCCATCGGATATAGATTTAAGTCAAGTGCCGGACTAGGCACTTTAAAGGCCTAACGCGGTGGTGATTTTTTGACAAATGTTATCCGATTGACATTTAAAAACATATTTAAAAAAAAAACTTTTTTTTTATTCAAGAAATCAATCATTTTTTTATCCGAAGCGGTTGTCGCGTTCATATTAAAGTCGAAAATCAAAAAAATTGTTACGTGGCAGGTAGATAAGATTAGATTATACCTAAAATAGTGTATTGATTTTTTCTATCAAAACCATTAGATCTAAGATAATTAAGATTTAGGTTTTTTTTTGTATGAGAAGTACTGTTATTATTGTGGCTAAAAAAAATCCAGGACATCAGCTTAAAAGCCTGAGTCACAAGTTTGAAGAGGTTAAGCCGTAGATAGATCTATACAGACAAATAGACAGACAGAATAGACACACTTTTCTATTGTTCTATATCACTGTAATGTCAAGTTTGATAAAATTCTTAAGCTCGATTTTTTCGCAAATGTAAAACTTCGCCGCGAAGTTTTTGAGCAATATTTCCGTTTCAAAGTTTTTGATTAGACAGAAGATACTTTGTAATTTTAATTCAAGACATTTGTAATTTTTTCTAATGATTTGAATTATATTTTGAAAATTTGATCAAAATCTATCCAGCCTTTATAATTTAATCAATTTAGATTCGAAACACAGTTACTACACTCCATTTCGGGCCTAAATTACACACATACTTAAATAATTCGGCACTGATCAAATGTAACGCTTGTTTAATCGTAAAAGATACACAGTCACTCTCGCAGACAATGTCAGAAACAACGATGACCAGATACAAAAATTCAAGATCGTTTAAGTTGAGGAAGTTTCACAACTTACAAAAATCGCAAGAAAAAAATAAGTAAATGTACAATTTCCTACAAAGCCGGTTGCTGCTGGTCGAAATGTAACCAAAGTTGCAGTGTCGGCCGGCGGCGCGTGGTGCAGGCGGCATATCGATCGCTACACCGCAACATGATTGCCATAGCTTACGCAAATAAATTCAAAATATACATGCACGTACATATACGCACTGAAATAAATATATGTACATTTGGTCATAAGTAGGTTTAGATTCGAAAATGTGGTCAAATGCGTGCTCAGATTTCCATTAAAAATGTAAGTATACGCGGTATACAGTTAAGGTAGGCTTCATTCTTATAAAACGATTTATTTTCAAAAATATAATATTCATCACACATATCTTTTACAGACGGTAGAAGAGAATCATAAAAAAGTTGTATCTGAATTTCAACAAAAAAAGAAGTAAAATCCATTCTACATCCGAAGTTGGTGCTTTAATTTGAACTTTTCTATTTTGAGGTTTTGAACAATTTCTTTCGGTTAAAATAACATTTTTTTTTCACAAAAAATGTAAATTATTTCTACAGCGGAATCCGGTATAAATGATCTTACCTATACATACCTAACGCTAACATATATACATATTGACCTTGAAGCAAAGACGAGTTGCATTTTTGCAGATTGGATACATTTTTCTTTTAATGAACCAGAAAATCAACTATCGCGTCGATATGGTATCGGCTTACAAAATATTAAATCGAGAAAGTTCATTAGCCCCCAAAAAAAGTAGATGGCCTTGCCCTGAGAAGGTATAAGGTGTGATATATTGCCGAAGGTGTCTAGTAGGTATCTACCTACTTTCGGTTTTTTATAGAGCTTGTTTTAATTTTTTTATAAAAACGAATACTTTTGTATGATATTTTAATTAAACCTAACCTAAGGAGATATGGAAGCTGGTCATTGTGCCTGGCACCAACAAAGACTAATCTCTTAACGGATTATTATTTTTTTTTTTAGATTTTGTACAGAGTGATGCAAAATTTTTTAAGATTCTGTCATAATAATATGTACATATAATGTTTTTAATTCAAACGGGATTATAATTGAATTTTTATTGCTGTTTTGTGGTTAATTTTTTGTTTAATTTTTTTGTTAAGAAAAACAAACGGTTCTTTTTGGTCGTAATAGCTATGTAGTTAGTAATGTTTGATTTGTACGGATAATTTAATAAAAGTTATACCAGGTTATACCAGGGATCTAGGTTTTAAGATTCTATGAAACAAGTTATGAGATATCAACGAATTTAATAAAATACACTACTGGGTCGCACATAGTTGCTCCTATGTTCGGTCACAGATTACTTCTTCTTATTTTAGTTGGCATTTCTTAGCCAAAAAAAATAAAGTTATCTACCATACACAATCTAGAAAAATGACTCCGTCGATTTTGATTTTGGACCCAACAAAATGCACATAAAATGTTATTAACGGTACTTGAAATAGAATCTTTTTCTATTTTCGACAGTCCTAACAGTTCAAGGAATTTAGATTGAGATTTTTGTACAGTAGGGTCCTTTAAATTTAAAATAAAACTGTATACTAAATTTTTAGACATTTCATTTCTTAGATTTTAGAAAAATAAGTCAATTATTTTTTAAAAATTCAATATTTTGAAAATTTTTTAACAAAACCTTGTATATAAAAAATTAAGTAAAAAACGATTTTAAAAATATATTTAGTCTTTTCTACTAAAAATCTTGTGCTTACGACACGTGATAAAACATAAGAACAAGTATGTGCGATCCAGTCGTACATATTATTTTATTTAAATTATTGAATAAACGTTAAAACAGTCTTAGCCCAAAAATAGAATGCTGTTTATTTTCTGAAACTTTTCTCAATGTATTCAAACAAAATTTAAAAAATCGTTAGATCAATTCAATTTTGTTAATACAATATATATTTAATTTTTTTTACAATTTTGATAGCCAAATTTTAATTTTTAGTTAATAATAATAACTCCAAAAATATTTTCAATCCGTTTTCGACATATTAAATTTTCAAAAAATTAAAATCCAAAAATATTTTTTGAAAATTTAAACATGTTGTATTTCTTAGAATTTGAGGCATCTCTTGTAAACAAATTTTGGTTGAAAATGGTAGAGCCGTTAATTAGGAAGTCGAAAAAAATAAAAACTCTTCTTTAATAACATTTTCTGTTGGAACAAAATGTAACCCATACCACACAATATTTTTATTTAATTAAGATCGTTAGATCCATTTTTGAGACAGTTAAGCTTCATAAAACGGATGCATGGTTATTAACGTTCTATTTGATGCTAAACAAATTTTCAAATCACCTAACACATTTAAGTACAAAGTTTGAAGAATATCGCTTCAGATTTTTGGCTGAAGATCAATATTCCAAGAATTTTAGTGAAAAAATAGTAAATACCTTGGCGAAATCTGATCAAATAATTGTTTAGGAAGACGTTGTTAAACTTCTAAAGAGAGAAATGTTCTCCGTCAAACACTGGATATTAAGAAAAGATTCTGGTCCGCTCTATGTAAGATGAAAACAACTACGGAATGGCTAAACAAAAATTTACTCGACTTTAAAACACCAAATAGTTGATCAGCTGATAGTTCGGGTCTCAACTCATTATCAACCTACTCTACTCTACTCTACTCTAGTCTACTCTACACTGCTCTACTCTACTCAACTCTAGTCTACTCTACACTGCTCTACTCTACTCAACTCTACTCTATTAAAATATTGAGTATTTGAATGCATATGTTCTCGCAGTCGATTGATGATTTTCCATCACAGGTGTCGCTTTAAGAAAATGGCTGTCATTTTAAATGAAGTCTTCAATTTAACTTTTAAATAGGAATTTGGCAAACAAGAAGTAAAGGCATTTATAAGTGGTAAATAGAGTTAAATTGTTTTTGCATTTATTACATATGATGGTGGCGCCAAGAAAAAAAAGTTATTTGGTTAGTGTGTTTTAATAAAATTTATAATTAAATAGATGAAAATTTATATAAATATAAATTGCCTAAGATATAAAGAAATTAAATTCTGTTATGAAATTTAAAATCAATAAAAACATAAAGTTGCAAAACATAAAATCTCATTAAAAAATACATATATACCTACCATAATTATGGAAACTAAAACCTGGAAATTAAACAGTATATAAACTTTTTTAAAATGCAACAACTTAAGGTGTGGCCAAACTTGTCTTACTCCCCTTGTGATTAGCTTTATTTAGAAAATTATATGTTATATGCATTTATGTTGATTGCCCTTGACCTTTTTTTTAGAGAGCGTAATAAAAACGACTCTTTACTCGTCTTAAAGTGTAAGGCACTCTTCAACAAAAAAAAAAGACAACTTGAAAAAAGAAATTGTCGGCAAATCTAACGAAATTCAATATACATCTTTAATATAATTAAATTTGAAATTCGAGCAAACGAAGCTTATTTAACAAAAAAAAACATAAATGCCGTTTATTTCTTTAAATATATTAACCGCTGTTTTAATACATGTATTTCCATTAAGATTGATTGCCCAAGAACTTAATAGCACAGATTAGCATACTAATTTTTTTTTCGAATTTATCATGAGATGGAGGTGTTGATGGTAGTTTGCTTTACTTCAACAATCACCGAATGCTTAATAAATTGTATTTTATTGGAATACCAGTTTAAGTTTGACTGATTGCTATGTTTTGGACTGTAGACTGAAAAAGATGAAGACAACTAATAAGTTTAGTTTTGTCTATCTGTGGTGAGATTTATTCGCAAAAAAAAAATTATAAATACATTAAATGTTATTTCATCACATGCCACTTGAATTAATCTTATTGAATAGTTACAACTCACAATTATTTTAGGTATTATTATATTTTACGAAGGCAAGTATTAGTTTCGAGTAAAAAAAATCTATTTGGATTTAATCAAAAATGACATTAAAAAAATAGAGTAGTCGAAACATTGATCATCGTCATACTGTCATCTGTAAATCTACATATATACTACATATCTAAAAAAATATTACAATAATTACCGTGTTCCTTTGGGGGTAGCAACCTACCCTATATTTTCAATGAAACGCACAAAACAGCTTCCAAATAGGACTCTATGTAAAAAGATCGTCTTGTCCATTCTTGTGGTTACTTTTTGCTATTGAATTATTGTTAATGATTTTTTGTTGGTATAAAAATGCTAAAGATATTTGCGAATTCTTTCTTTCAAAAAAAAAAAATATTAAAAATATGAAAGAAAATTTGAATGAAATATCTCTCAACTGTATTAGGCCCTCTTGAGTTTTTTAAGTCCTTAACTATGAGCTCATTTATTGGATCTCCAAAGGAACACGGCTAATGAAGTCTTTTATTTTGAAAACAATTGGAATCTTATGATCAAATGCCTAAGCTGATATTTGTGATATCAGCAGAGAAATTTTATTAAGTTAGCATAGCATAATACAATATTCCTGTGCAATGGACTACCAATCTCCATAGCCAAAAATCACCAAACCCAAAATCTTCAATTATTTTTTCAAAAATCGAAATTGTGAAAAATTATATAAAATGAAGAAAATTCTGTTAGGTTTTAGGTTACACTCAAATTATATCTACAATTTTCTTGAATAGCAGAAACTTGCCTAGTTCTCTATTTCCTAAATTTCAACTCCATTATTGGGACCTATATGCATATAGCTCGCAGAACTCCCTGACTCAACTTGGTGTACCTATGTAAAGTCACCAGGCAAGCGGCTATTTCAACAGTTTTTTACAACAGTCCTATATGATTACGTGACAATTTTAATATTGCCAAAGTATAAGTATTGGGAATTAAACACATTTTATTACGAAAATCATTTAAGCAAAATATGCAATTACATTGAAATAAAAGCAGTAATTTACGTTTTAACAACATTTAGCTGAATACTCTAAAAAATAAAACAACAAAACTTTCTATAAATCATCACATCAATTTCATTTGATTTGTTCCGACATTTCTTCCTTGAAATTGCAACTTCAATTGATTTTGATTAATGAATAAGCAGACATAAACAGACGCGTAACAAGAGGAGGGAAATTATCTGCTGATGATTTTGCAAATAAAAAAAAAATACATTTCGATTTAAGACAAACAAGTGTTAAGCGAAAATCGTTTGGCAAAAAAAAGCTGCTCTTATTCACTATCAAAATAATTTGAGTTCCAGAGCTGATAAGAAAGTGAGAAATTTTGTTTCAAAAATACATATTACCAAAATAATTTAACCGACCCAAAACTCGTTTTTTATCTCATTTGAACTGTTAAGGGACTATTGCGGCTACATCTACATCTATAGTTTGACATTCTTTGAAATTAGAAACATCTTTGCTCATCTCACTTGAAAATGCGAACTTCTTTAGAGCACAGTTTCCAAGCAAATGCTTAATTTTTTGGTGTATTTGAGAGCGATTTTATGGGACGCATATATCTTCTATTGCACTGGTATAGTTGCAGGAGTACTAATAGTAGGTCTTGATATATGTATATATTCATCGTTCTGAAGAGGCCTTGCTGACAAAGGGACTGGATAAGCTATTATCCACCTATTGGGATCTTTTTAAATGAATCTGTGTAAACTTTCGAAATTTTACGAATTTCCTTATCATTTTTCTAGTCAAATATCAGTTCTCTTCTTTACAGATAACCAACGCACCTCGCGCTATTTGGTATCGTTATTATCTTTTCTTCGTTGAATATTAAATTAGCTACTGTAGAGTTCAATACAAGTAACGCTAAAATTCACAAAATAATTGTGTGCCATGGGTCTTCGTTTTGAATTCAAAATCTTTATTTCTTCAATCCATTAGTGACATCTTATCTGAAGCTTTTAATCATGGAATTATTTTGCAAACTACATTAGGTAGCCTAACCTTTCTGTTTGATAGATTCGCATTCCTGTTCTTACGTTGTATTGTGAACTACAAAAATAGCTTTATTGGGTCATTAAATTCTGATCTTGATCTTGATAAGTTAAATGAAACTTAGAAACTAAACAAATTTCAGTTTTATTGTGTTCACTGACCGCGCCTTCAGTGGTACTAAAATGTCGCCAATGGAAAACCTCATTACATTCATCAAATTGCTTTATAAGCCATGAACTTTGCATAAAATTATTCTAACCTTTTTTCTTAGTAGATTTTGCATTTTTAAATTCAAACAATTTTTATCTCTTTTACATAATAAACCTTCAAACTTAAATTAATTATAATAAGTACGAATTAATATAAGCAAAACCTTATACTAAATATTCTGTTCAAAATCATTAGTCATTTAAATTAGTTCAATATTCACAATATTAGATTAATGTATCAGTTGGCACTATCTTAATACCAAAAATTCAATAAACTTACTAGTTATTTTTTATACAAATTAAATCATATTTTTCTTGGAAATTAAGTCTGACTAAACAATATAACTTGCCTCCCAATTGAACGAAAACTTTAACCCGCGCCTGAAATCAATAGATGATTAGCTATACAAAAAATAAAACAAAATAAAAAAAACTTATGACCACTAAAGAAATGCATAGATAACTATCAGTTTTTACCGGACTGTCTTGCCAATTAGCTGTGCAACGAATCTAAGCTTCCGTTTTTGTTTCCTTTTTTACATCTTCTATAAATCTACTCAGGTAAGGGACTAGCCGCTCATTAGTCTTATGAACAAAACTCCTTTTTTTATACGCACCATGATGATAGGTGTGAATTATGGTTTTATTGATCCAAACAACAATGAGGAAAAAAAATGTTGTATTTTGTGTTAGTCATAAATGGCGATAGAAATTAAATATGTACATAATATTTTGCTTGATATACAAACATAATTCGGGGTATCTTCAGAACTGTACAACCGCCATGATTTCAAAAATTGTATAATAATAATTTGTAAGCGTTAATACTATCCATATAGTCGATATATCGATCGTGGGTGGCAATGGCGCTGTGGATAAAGTGCTTGATTGCTAACCTAGACGTGTGGGTTCGATCCCCATGCTAGGCGCATTCTTTTCTATACCTCCAATTTTAATTGGATGCCGCCCATCGGTTAAAATGTGACAGTCAATACCTGGTTCTCAAATCCAATATGCCAAACTAGTGCCGTGCAATTCAGGTTGCATTTAAAAGACCTTAGGTCTTACAGGCATATAGTTAAATTTAGAAAAAATGTATAATGTGCCTGGTCCCGGACGATGTAGACTTATTCATATTCCATCCTTTAAAAATAAAATATAAAAATAAAAACATATTTTTCTACTTGGCTTTATTTGGGCTGATACGAGTAGGTTTATTCCAAAATGTATGAAATTTGCAAGGAATTTGGGGGCATTCCTTTAAGCAATATCAACGAAAAAAAATCGAGAATAATTTAAATTACCAATTTATAGAAACAGCTAAATAAATATTTACAGTCTTTGTTTACTTAATTTTTTTATATACAAATTTCTTTAATTTTTTTCTAAAAAAATGTTTTTAATTTTTTTTCTTAAAAAAATGGTATGGCAATTTATTTAATATAATATTTAATAATATAAATTTCAAAAAAAAATATCCACTGATTTTTGAAATATGTATTGAATTTTCAAAAAAATAATTATAAAAAATAATTACAAAGTTTAATATTCCAAAAAAAAATTCCGTTTTCATATTAAAGGAATTGAATTAAAAATACTAGAAGTAACAAAAAAAAAGTGATTATTGGTGAGACTGTTAATTTCACCGAAACCAAAAAGGAAGGAAATTGTGTTTTCTCGTCTTACTGTCAAATTGTTGAGTTCTGACTGAATGGTTTACATGGAATCGGTAGCGTTCAGTACATTTTATTTTCTCTAAATAATCATTTTTTTCATACTTTTTCATTCATTTTCATTTTTTTTTTGTAGAACACAAAATATTAGTATAACTTAAAGCTAAGTATACCACACATCTTTTCTAGCAAAAAAAAAATAAGTGGCTAAAACAAATTGATTTTTGCATGCAAATTTATCCGTGTTTTTTTTCAGGCTACAGGTTAATTTCTATTTCATCACTAAAAATATATGATGTATTCAAAACGGATGTGTTTTTTTTAATTTTTTATATTTCCCTAAATATATTTGATAAAAACTCTTAGACGACAATAAACAAACCAGAAAGACGCAAGTAAAAACTGTATTTTTTTCTCAAACTATTGCATGGGGATTTTTTTGTGTAAAAGAAGTCGTGCGGAACATAAAATATCTCTTAAGGTTTCGTTTTAAAAATTGTATAAATTTTTTGAAATTTAATATACATCTTTGCTCAAAAATATTTATCCAATAAGAAAGTCATTAGAATATTGTATAAATTCACTATACTATTTTTCACAATCCCTCTTCTTGAAAGAATAATGGTCGTGTGTAGAGTAATGTCAATTTCCTTTCAATAAATCGGATTCGCTACTAAAACCAATACTTGTTTACTTTGAAACGAACGATTACGGATCTAATCTATTCTTGTGACTGTGTGCGTTGCTTGGCAGCTGTAAACAAATCTTTATTCGTTAATACATCAATATTTCGCTTTTTTTTGCTGATTCCGCCGCTGGGGAATTCCTAAACCCGCTTGCACTTTTTTAATATTTGTTTCCAAGAAGTTTTTAACAATATTTTTATTTTTTAATTATATTAAATTATTTTTTCTGTACAAATTAAAATTTGAGAAACTTCAAAACAAATATTGTAGTGCATGTACCAATCGGTGTACAAATCCGTTTTGAATCCGTCTCCAAAAAGAGATTCAATACGGATCTGTTTTTCCAGAAAAAAATCTGTTTTAATTTGAAAGGAATCTGATTTTCAGAAAAAAAATTAAATTTATTGAAACGAAATCGACATAAGTATGGGTAACATCGCATATTGGAGCCCAAAAGGTATGTAAACTGAAAATAATTCGGCGGCCATATTTTCCATATAAACTACACTTATATCTAATGGAACGCCAAATAATATCTTATGTTAGATAAAACTCATTAGACGTCGAAAAGTTAAATATTTTTTTGAAGTTCTTATATCATATAAATTTAAACAGGAAAGAACTGGTACCGTGATTCGCTAGAGCATTAATTGAAATGTTGGTTAGGTAAAAAAAATGGCTCCACCGATTTGATTTCTTTCAAATTGCTTAAACAGGAGGTCCTTCAAAATAATACTACATATTACAATTTAAAAAAGAATTATTGGATTTTTTAATAAAAAAATATGTAATCAGTATATCGAAAACGTATGTTTTTTTAATTACCAAAATAACTAAATAAAATACCAAACTCCCAGAATTAGTACTTTATTTTTAAAGTTTTCAGATCGGCACAATGGTTTTGCCCCCTCTTCCCCTAAGTATAAAATTCTAATTTTTGGTTATGAAAAAATTTTGTTTTATTGATTTTCACCACTATTTTGAAAGGGTTTAGGGCCAGTCTAATAGTCAAGAACATAAACCACATAAGTAGGTCAATTAACTTATAACAAAACCTTTTATTAAAGAAAAAGAAGAATGATTGACATCATTCAAATATGTTCAATGCTAACGACTAATATCTGTTCTCCTCGACTTACAAATTTTCAATTTAGCTAAAAAAAAGGCAGATCTTTACGAAGAGGTATGCCAATACCCTATCTAGGCTAGCGCCATATAATCACCTTCGATTTCAAACATGGACTGACAAGTGACCTACAAAATTTTTGAACCGCATTTTCTTTCTACTTCTTTATATTGATCGGCTTATCGCCCTATACGAACATCTTTACAAGTACCTACATTGTAAGACCACAAGCTCAATGATACGAATCATAAAGATTCCATAGCAGGCAAAGAAGGTAATCAATCACAAGATACCATATAAATGTCATTATCACTGCAATCAACCGCCCTAATTTGTCACACACAATTGAGGTAAGTATTTTTTTGTGATGCAAAAAAGAACGAGATTATGACATTCGCTTGATTCGTGCCGCTCACTTACATATGAAGTATGTATAATACCTCAAGAAGGTAACCTTGACAACTTTATACAGTTTCTTTGGAGCTTCTGAGTGCGAGTGGCAAGTTGAGAGTAGAAAATACTCTCAAGGAAAATTGCTTCTGAATTTGTCAAATGGAACAAACCACACACGCCGCCGCGCCAGTGTGTATCTCTGATCTGGAACTTAAGTAATGGACTTCATATAATTATTGAGTATAGTGGGGAGTACCCTTACCTATAGCCTAGACCAGCGAGTTGAATGCTCCACCTCATGAAGGTAATTTATTTTACTTATTTATTTTCCATTCGAATTGCTGCCCGAAGTCCAATTAAATCATAAACTTGTAAAACGTATTTATTTATTCTTCTAAATATAATTTCCTTAAACGCTACGAGTTGCTAGCCTGCAGGTCCGGTATAATAATGTAATGAATTAGCGAATCCGTTCCAAACTAAGCGTGATAACTATGAATTACACTTCTTGGTTTTGCTGTCGAGCGTTGGTTGCAGGTTGGGTTTTTTTTTTCATTTGGGATATATTGCATACCTTGGCTTGGGGTTTTCACTTTTAGCGTAATGCTTTATTGGATAGGGTAGATTAATTTTGATGAATGTTTTGCAGCACTCAGCATATTTATGACAAAATACTCCCATGGTTATTAACACTTCTATGGCTATTGAAAGCTACTTTGAACGTGATCAAACTATATAAACTATAATTCACCCACTCAATTAGTTAAATTAGTTTCTGGTCTATGGTTATTAGGAAATAGTTAGTGGGAGCTTGTGAAAGAAGTCCTTCAAATTTAAAATTGAAAAGTACTTAACTTAAATTAGAATATTTCTTATTAATTTTTCTATGGGAAGTAGTGGTCTTGAGATTTTAGACAGGCCACTGGCTAAACTTAAGGTTTATATGGGGAATTTGTAACTAATGGTAAAACTTTAATTAGATATCATTCACTTATTTATTGACGTATGTGCTTGAAACAGACAAGTTTCTAGTCTCTGATTTGACAGCTGTCAAAAAAGTGACTAGACAATTGAGAGAATTCCGTTGGAAAATAACTGGAAAGCTGATCAAGAAATATCTCCCTTCATTTGAAGTTACGAGTAATTGTGTCAATATTATGAATTATTTATGTGAACCGTTATTAAAAAGTAATTTTTTCGGTATATTGGGTAAATATTTTTACTTGCGATGTAGGTACTATAGTTCAAGTTTCGCATTTGGAAAAAAATCGATTTGGAATTTAAATCAAACTTGACATTTCGATGATAGAGATCATAATTCCTGTCTGTCTTTAAGTTTGTCTGTCTGTTAAACACCCTACAGCCTAAGCGGCTGAAGCGATTTTCTTCAAACTTAAGCGTTTTAGGCAATTGTCTCAAATAAATTTTTGAATGGTTTTTTAGTACCAAAAATAACGGTACTTGCCATATAATTTTTCTACCATCTTAATTATCTCGAATACGACTCTAACGGTTTTGATAAAAATTAGTGTGTGCGCTCCTTTTAGTAGACACTACATTTTGTTCAACAATTTTTGTTTAAATATTTTGTTATTAACATACCATACAAGCATTCTTTTCATTTTCAACTTTCTTATAAACGGCTCTACGCATTTCGATCAAAATGTTTATACAGGAGATCCTTCGAACTATAAAGAATACTGTATACTAAAATTTTCGAAATCATATATATATTTTTTTTATTTATCAAAAAAAAATATTTTTTTTTTAATTCAATATTTCGAAAACTGGTGGTTAATTTTGTAATTTTGTGATCAAGCTTACATTATTATATATTTAAAATTGCCATCCCAATTTTTTAGAAGTAAATTAAATAAATTTTGTATATACAAAATTATATAAAAAAACTACTTTAAAAATATATTTATAGATTTCTATTAAGAATCTTTTGCATACGATGTGATCGAACATAAGAGCAAGTACGTGCGAGCCAGTCGTGCATTTTACTTTATTTTTTGGATAAAGAATACGCAAACTACGAGGGAACTTAAAAACAACTGTTTAAAACATGATGGCCATTATGGTGTAGTCGTTCGAATATCGATTGGAAAACGCATGTTGGAATTCTTTTCTAGAGCAACATATGAAATCTAAAATTTTCAGATATACAAGCCAAATTGTCTTCGAACCAAATCGATCTACCTACACGGTAGCCAACTTAACAACAGAGAAAACAATGAACAATTAAACTTTGGTACTTTGTATAAATTTATTACATTTTTTGAGCTTTCGACCATTTTTCTCAAAATCTATCAACTGTACCATAAATTGTGTGTTAATCTTTTTTATGTAGAATGGCATGATCTATACAATGTGACCAACAACTTAAGAAAAAACATATTGTTTTCGAGTAATTTGGAAAAAACTGAATTGTACCCCCTTTCCACCCCTCTACAATTTTTCGCACATCATAAAAATGAAATTCACCACCAAAATTTGGTTTTGTCGGAATTTTTTCGAAGTTACATCATTTTTGTATCCAATTTTCATGAACTATAAATAATAGCTAATCAAAGGCTTGAATACTAGCTGAACCACTCCGATAAAATGCCGAAATCGGCTATTTAAATTCTTCTAGATTCAGCGGTGAGTTAAGTCCTAATTCCTAAGCCGAGTTCAAATCTTGAAAAAGGCTGAATCACGATGTTATACACTGGCCCTTAATGATTTTTTAAATCCTTTATCATTCAATTGATAAGTCAAACCCAGATTATAAGACAAAATTTAATAAATCATTATTTTTTTTTGTTTTACTTGTAAGTTTTGTTGTTTGTTATATCACAGAGATCAAGTCCAGCACTTTCACAAATAACATTGTATGCCGGCCGGCAGCGGCGGCTCGGAGTGAATTTTCACCATATTTGGAACAGTTAAATTTAATTAATGCAATCTTGTAACATTTAACTTGACTTAACTTCTTTAAACAAATTAAAATTATTTACGTACTCTATATATTTGCTACCAACTGTATAATGATTTTTCATCATGCTTAACACGTTTTTTTTTTATAAATGTTCAGGAAAACAAACACAATTGATTATATCGTGGTCAAATAAGGCCTCTATTATTTGAAATAGCTTAATTATTATTCCTAATTTAGTGATGCCAAGATTATTTTAGTCATTTTAATTTCCTTGGGTAAGTAGTTGAAGAGGAACTAATGGATCGGGTGATCTTGAAATGTGTGGTTAGATGGTATATTTTTAAACCCAGGCATTATTTACATAAATCTACACTAAACATAATAAGGAAGTGACTGCAGACAATCCAATTTATAACGGTTTTATGTTTAAGAAAGCACAGTTCATATTCTGTTATAGGAACTTAATTTTTTGATGTAAAAGCCCAAAACGTGCGAAGGGCGAACAACTGTTATAAAACAGTAATGACTATTATACATAGGAATTTCTCTAGTCTCGTCCTAAAAATAAAAAGAGATGAGAAATTGCTCGATGTCATCTCAGTCAACAAAGAGATATCTATCCCAACAAGATAGCCAAATTAACTAAATTATTTTTATTTTTAGTTTCAACTATCGAATTAGTAAATGGGGAAAATACTCAAACTTTTTCAGGCAGGAAGTATTAGTAGAGATCTGATAAATGTAAAGAGTGAAAATTCATAACTGAGGGGTTGCTTTAAAACTAAAATTCAATTTATTGGCGCAATATGCAGGTTAGATCTCCAAATATTTCATTTTAAAATAGGTTCCAATAGTTGACAGGAATAGGAAAATATATTAAAAGGTAATAACGCGAGGATTATATTTTTGTTTTTTAAATAAACGTTTTTTAAACATACCTGTAAATGCTTTGATTTAGGATTACTTAATGTCAAAGGTTTTAAAGGTCTTCTATGTGAAAAAGGCTACATTTTGTATAGTTCTGATTAGCTGGACTAATTTCGGTAAAATGCTTGTGAAGTGCACATTGTAAAATTCCATTAATGTATTAGCGAGATCAATTTTCGGTTAGCGAAAAGTTGATATTTTTGAAATAATAGATGAGTTCTATAAATTCTTAATGAGTAACATCTTTCCGCTCAGTTTGCTGCAATCTATGAGAGTGATTTTGTAAGAGAACTCAAAAAAAAAAGTGGTTTGTTGTCGATATACCTTATATAGCCTAAGACGCTGAAGCGATTTCTTGATTTCTTCAAACTTGACACTTATGATAGGTAATTGATTTCGATTCGATTTTTTTAATCATTTTTAGCCCTAAAAATAAAGGTACCTTGCAAATCTTAATTATCTCGAAAACATCTCTAACGATGTTGATACCAAAAATTCAGTGCACTGGTCTACATTTTTTTCTAACATCAAATGTTATTAACGTTGTATTTGGTTTTCGACTTTCTCATTAACGGCTCTACGGATTTCGATCAAAAGTTTTTTTTTTATAGAATGTCCTTCAAATTCTAATTAATATTGCATACCAAAATTTTCAAAAAACATATTTTTTTTGGATTTGAGAAAAATCAACTTTTTTTCATGATTTAATATTTTGAAACCTGGCACTAAGCATTTAATAAGGAATTGTGTTCTTTTGAAATATCTTCATAAGCAACTTAGTCATTCTTAAAGAAAATTCTTCTACCACATTTTATGAATTTACATGTTTCTGCGATTTGAAAAAAGAAGAAAAAACTAAAAATGGACTCTAATGTTTAGGAAATTTCCCCATTGATATTTTTAATTGTGATAAAAAAAAAGTATGGTGGGATGCTTCTTATTTTTTAACGTTTGTTGTTTCTTAAAGAGTTCCTAGGAATTATTACTAAACATTGTGGTTTGAACGTTTTAAAAAGCCAACGTTTTTCTGTCTTATAAACATTTGAAATAGTTATGAATATCTAACTGATTATGGTAAAACACACAATTCTTTAACGGGAGGATTTAATTTCCAGGTATTTTTTAAATGTTTTTTAACTTTAGCCGGATATTGTGAAACAGTCTTAGGGCTTTCAACAAAAGGCGTCAAAACGTTATTTCTTTTAGGTAAACCTGAAGCACAGTTTTATTAAAATAATATTAAATATTTTATATCAAAATCGAGAGAGTAATTTTCGAGAACATTTCATAAAACCAATCTTTGTTTAGTAAGAGAATTAAAAATGTCTGTTTTGTTGATATCAACTTAAAGATAGAAAAATTGTGTTCTACTTGCTTGCGTTAAAAAAAATAGCAGTACAAAGTGTTTAACTTTTTAATCAAGATTGGATCCCTTACACCGAATATTTCTATTCTTTGTAACCAATCTGTAGAAATATCGAAAGCTTTCTATTCGAGACAATTTTGAGTTGAAAAAAAAATATAATTTCCATTCATTCAATAACAAATACCAAAACTCGAAGCAAACTCCTAAAAAATACACTCACGTTCATGCCATAGAAGGCTACACCACTGGCCTCATCTTACAGCCAAAACGTGTCCATTGCACAATAATGCTCCAACTTCACCTTTTTCTTCTTCTTCTTCGCGACATAGACTTTTCTTTGCCTCATATGAAGTGCTGACGCTGAGAACAGCTGTACTTCTTCCTCTTTGCTTGATTTATAGAATCTGTAAAATGCATGTCCCCTCCTTCGGTATTTAACAGCTCATACCACAGTGTTATTCACTGAGCATATTTTGTTTATATTAACCTAGCTACTCTTTTGCAGCATTATGATCTGGCCACATCAGAGGTATAGCTCTGTGCAAAAATTGGTTTCATGCCAAGTGGAACTGGTTGTATTCATAATAGAAAATGAGTTTGTGTGATTGCGCAATGTACATTACACTACACAAATATGGAAGAGGGTGGTGTGCAGTTAAAACTCTCAGAGGGGCATCACCGCCACAACCGATGCGATGGAATGAAAAAGGAGAGCAAACTTATCGTTATAGTTATCCATGGCCTGGTATTGATATGGTTTCGATCGCAGCGGTTGTCTTGTAGATTATTATGGATATAAGCGTGGTGCGTTCATTGGGGCAAGCATTACACTACACCTCACAATTGCAACTTTTTATTTGCGGAAGTTCAGTGGGACTTTGAAAATGAGGTTAAGTCGATTGTAACTGTGGGGAAAGTGTTTGTATTTGTAGGGTACCTTAGCTATGGATGAACGTTTTTTAAGAAACACATTTTTGAATTAGTGAATTAGTATTTTTGACATCTACATACACTTATTGCTTGTCAATGTGAAATAATTTCGAGAATATGTTTTGTTGTTAAAATATAAAAAAATGGCTTTCAATTTAATTTTAAGTTATTTATTAGATAAAAATTGATTTGAAATTATGTATAATTAGCTAACCATTTTGTAATTCGGAAAATAAAGTGACAGCTGTCAAACTTAAATGACATTGTGTTCCACACAATGCCCAAAACTGCCAATTGCCACCAATTTTTCCTAATTCCTGATGTTCCAAACTTACAAATTGATAGTTTCGGACAGAAGCTAGCGGTCACGAGAAAGTAAAATATTTTCACTTCCTTACAATTTCCACGCAATAAATTTTCGAAGGCATCGAAATGTCGGCACCAAATTTACAAAAGTGTCAAGTTGGCGTTTGTCATTAAAGACACAAAATTGTTCCTATCTCGTTGTCGCTGTTTGTTGTAAAAGTTTTGTTAAACAAATGAAAAGTGGTAATAAAACAAATAAAATTAATTTAAGCTAACAAAAATGATGAATTACACAGAAAAAAAATAAGATAAATGTTAGGATTTATAAGTCTATGAAATTATGAAATAATTTTTCATAGTTATTAAATTAAACTCAAACTTTAAAGTTTTAGAGAGCAAATCTTTTCTGTTTTATGCAGAAATGGCACCAATAATAACTTCAAGTTGATTGATGTTAGTAGGATTAAAATGATCAATGTGTTCTTTCTTTGACTTGTATGTCATCATAGTCAATCCGTTGGAACTTTTCGATCCGGGATTCCAATGGAACAAGTTAACACTAGATTTTTGATACTGAGGTTCAATGTAAGTGTATATGTACAGCGGGAAATTTCAAACGCACATATACATATGATTATTTTATCTTGTAAGCGTGGATGAAATTATATTGAATTCGTGTTTGAAATTTAATGGGGTTGAGTGCTTCTGGTTTTGATTCTTACTTCAAAACCTGAATCGAATTTCTTTTTTTCCATAAGAAAAACTGCTGATACTAATCGAACACTTTCAGAAGCATTAAAGGCTTTCGGACAACCAATTGAAAACGGCATTAGAGAAGCTTTCTCACTTAAATTACTTACTTCTTAGCTCGAATTTCAACATAATCGGCCTATCAAGCAGTTTGCCATGCAGATTCTGAAATCTCAAAGAGAAAACACCGGCCCGTATAAAAAGTAAATTTGATGCACTTATGCACCAAAGGCACAAGTATTTGGAAGACCACCAAATCGATGATGGTGAATTTTACCCCTTAAACATAATTCAAGTAATTAAGTTTCTCAAAGAAATCAACCTGGAGAAAGCGCTGTAGGACAAGCAACCTCATCCAGCTCCAGAAGGGGCACAATAGATCAAAAAGGTCGAAGTGTCATTTACTCAACAAGACAATTTATAGAGTCTTTTTCTTGAGTCTTGAGATGGAACTCCGCCTTGTGGTATTCTCCACCTTGGCGAAACCCTCACTTTATAATTAATAATCCCACTAATAAATATTTAATGAATACATTTACCTGACCTACTTACAATTTTTGGATTTTTTTCATAGAATTTCTCCGAAATCCATTGAATGGTTATATTGTTCTAAAAGATCTGGTTAAAAGTATTTCACAAAGAAGCCTTTTTCTACAGCAAAAATATTACAAAATACTTTTTTCTACACCGCATTGAGTTTATACCATCGACGTGTATATTTTATCCATGAAGCTCTTCCAAGCTCGCTCATTATGTAATTTTTCTCTTGTATTGTATTTTTTTTCTTAATTGTTGTGCACGAGTAGTTGTAAGTAATGCCTTTTTTCCATTTTTTTTTCGCTGCCATCACATTGGAATACCATTCCATTGCGCGATCGACAGAAGAAGATGATTTATGAGACTTTAGGTGGTATAGAGCTACACGAGATACCATTGCTATCCGCTCCATGAAAAGGTCACACAAAGACGCACCACCAACCAACGACAGCAACAGTACCTCGGATAAACTATACTATACCAACTGAATCTCTTTCCTGACTCCAACTCCATCAGCATCATCATCCATTGTCGAATGCTGTGCACATTTTTAATTAAAGTTCCGCATTATTGCATTATATGTTTGTCGATGTGGTAATTACCTTGCACGTTTGGAACTAATTAAGGCCTCCCAAAGTCAAGCCAAATTCCGATTGCTATACTCCTCCTCTGTATTATTAAAATTTGGGAGGTGTCGATTGCTGCTGGCGATGGAATGGCTTTTCGGTAAAAGCTTTTAAGTATTATATTAATGGATTCATGGCAAAATATGACTTTTTGACGCAGCATCCTGTTTGCGGGTGAATCGAGATATACGAATTCGAGAGTATACTGATGGCTTAGCCATGACTTAAGATTGGCAGTTAAAAAATGATAATTGTATATATTTCCAACAAGTCAACAACTATTCAATACGAGTACTCTAGGTTGCACCCCATCCTTGAGTTATTATGTAGTCTAGAGTATTCTGAAGACCACACCGTGGGACTCTGTTAACGGATGTTGAGGGCAGTAGATTTTTTCTGTATATAATTTTTTTATAGGAATTCTTTAACTCCATTCCAAGGCTTTGAATTGGTGTGAATTGTTGGTATGAGTATGAAATGAAATGAAGAAAAACCACAATTCCATGGACATATCGATTGGGTCCGGTGCGGTATAACAATGATCATTTATCTGGCTTGGTTTTTTTTTTGTTTTGCTTTATTTCGTGTTCGGTTCTTCTTTGCGAGCTCAAAGGAGAGTTCGAGGTTGTGCGCGATCTGACCTCGAATGAGTTTAAGTTCCTTGTTATGTATATGCGAAAGAGGTTAACGTGAGTACCAACATGTGCTGTTTATATTCGAGGGAGACTCGCTGAAAGTGAGAGGATAACAAGATTTTCTTGTCAAGAGTCATTTATCTCAGGATCAAGGTGATTCCTAGCTGAGGGCTAGATTTATTTAAAAGTGCTTTCACATTTGTTTTGTTAGTTTGTTTGTTTGTTTTTGGTACATTTGCAGCAGTTGAGCAGTAAAGATGGAATCCTGGGGCATGAAGATTATATGCAGGGTGGCCTTAAAGCATCATACACTCGATGTTATTTTGCTCTTTATAATAAAACGATATAATTTCATCATTTTGTTGGCAGACCATAGTTGTCTACCGTATTTTCAATCATATTTCTTTAAAACTTCGAATCTAGCTAATGCAAGAAATTACTTGACCCGAAAACGGATTGTACAAAATGTGAATTCGCGCCAGAGCTCTGTGCAACCGGCGTTATTCCATCAACAACGTCTGCAATGCTAGTCTCGAGCTAGCCCAAACTGAAATAAAATAGTGATATCGAGTCGGCTAATTGATAAACGCCCCGCAAAATGACGACTCGCCAAATTTGTTCTTCGGAATTTCGAGCGTTGCCTCGCTTGTATGACATGTAGCGCCATCTTGTGGGAACCACAGCTCGGATATTTCGATATTGTCGAGCTGTGGCCACAGAAAGTCGGTTAACATCGCTCTATATATCTTCTTCCTCATGTATATATAGATTATGCTCTGAACTTGTTTCTAATAGAGCTCTGAACACTCTGATTTGTTTTTTAAACACACTTATGTCCGATCAAATCATCCCAACATCGATCATCAATGATACAAAAATGTGATTTTTTAAATATATAGTCGTCAATGATAGCCGTCAGGCATGCCATTCTGTGTCGTGCTTCAAATCGTATACTATAAGCCCCGGAAATTCTATGTAACAATTTTTTTTTTAATTACTGAATACAAAAATCTATCTATCCATCTACCACAAGACATTTGGTGTGTCCAGCAATTTACTCAGAGGGCTAAGACGATTATATCCAAGCACATCGGGTGCGCTCTGAACATGTTCAAAATAAAAAAAGAAATACACATTCCGAGCTCTGAACGCTCTGAGTGAAAAAAAAATACAAGCAATTTTTTTGACAGCTCAGACTCTGCTTTGAATTAAAAAACAAAAACGCCTTTTGAGAGTCGAGCATTTGTTTGACAGCAATTTTGGTTATTGACACGGAGGCGATTTAAAAAGAGTTATCGGTGCACGTTTGTCTTGAATATTACAATGAGAGAGGAAACCAGAGTTGGGTAAAGCATATTACATTCCTTTAGTTCGGCTGAAGAAGCAATTTCTGTACCAAGGAGGATAAGCCTGAGGGTTCGAAGGTAAACTTTTTTGAATTTCTTGAAGCTTGAGTAGGTATAACGGTCAAAATGTTTAAAGGGAAGAATGCAACTGGGTATTTGATAAGAGTAGCTGCCGCTTAGGAATAACGGTTAAGTAGGCAGAAAAAGAAAACATTTAGTACCTGATAATTTGAAATAATCTGTCATTATTTTCATTCTAGATTGAGTTGTAGTCCTTTCTTGGACGTATCTATGTTTTATTGTTAGGCTAGGTTAATGGGCTGATAGTTGAACCCGTTATCATCACACTTAGATCAAGATAGATCTATTGTGATACCCTGGAGTATTGCAGCTCCTAATTATATAACATATGAGTGCTATGGATGACCATTATCGGGTCAGGTAGATGCTTTTATGAATTTCAAAATGCGTTTGCCTGAAAGATTCCACATCTTTTCCAAATCGTTAAAGAAATAGCTGCGAGGAATGTATTTCTTGTGTAACAGAGTGCTGGATAATAATAAGGGAAGGGAGAGGTATCCTAATGTTAGTCTTCGTTATTGTAGCTTTTGATTAGGGGTCAATTTTCTTTTTATGGTAGCCCTACAGATTGTGTCTTGTTATTACGCTTTCAAAAGATAGGAGTGAATTCTGAATTCTAGCTTAAGTGGATAATCATTTCTGTTCTTTTCTTATCGAAATTTGGCCATAATTTCTTGGTTGTACCTCAGGTGATCGGCTGAGTTCCACCATTGGTTTTTAAGGGAGTTTTCTTTCCAATGTTCTGCTTATTAGCACCGAGTGGGACTTTGATCGACGGGTCTGTCTGGGTCCCTGCTCGCTAGGTCTGTCGTTGTCAGTTACATCACTGTGACCCGGGACCCAGCAAAGTCCAATGTTATGCTGCGTGCCTCAGCTCTTCGTAACAACAAGTTACAAGCTTCGACTTGATAATGGTGGCAGAAATCGTTTTGCTGCTTGGCTATCAATGAAAATGGAGATTTCAGCGATACATATGTTTTATAGTTAGTAGCCCGATCAGAGGAAGAGGAAATTTTTTTAAATCATCATAAGAATCTTTTCGGCATATTAGCAGCGCCCAGCTTATGTTTGTTCTACAAAAAGTGGTCTCTAAAGCACACACCGAAAACCAATGAAATTGCAGCATGCAAAATGCACCATATTGAGAGTTCAAAGAATTAAGTTCTACGTGTTTTCTTATTCCTCATTGTATCTACAATGCTGTTCAATTCAAAAGACAGGGTTGTGAATCTGGAATATATGTACTTTCGTCAGCAAAAAGATTTTTTGGATTATAAATTGCAGTTAAAATATCATTTATAAAAATGAGAACAAGGGCCAGAGGCATTACAGAACAAGCCCTGTGGCGCGCCAGTATTCATGTTATGTGTTACAGACTTGAAGCTGTCCAATACAATTGTATCCAACAAAGAAGCAAGATTGTAGCTGTATACCTTTTCTATGCAGTCTTTTATGTCAAAGATTCTAAAATAAGGAATACGACTATAATATATTTTGGAAACAAAAAATCACACTATGATCATCTCCTCCTATATGCTTTCGAGCTTAAACTAAATTGAAATATATTTTTTCCTTTCAACTAAAACTATTTTCATTCGGTTAAAAGGTCGTGAGTTCAGGGTTTAAGTAAGATGCAGGAGAAAATAACTACGTCTGTGTTATGAGCATCGTGCTATTTTTGCAGAAATTCAATGAATGATGAAGACTATCACCAGTAACATTCGATGTATAGCCTGGAGCACTGATTGGCCAATGAATGATGAAGACCCAGCATTAAATGTTCGATGTAAAGCCTCCGAGCACTGATCGGCCAATGGGTAAATGCCAAGGGATCATCTTTAAATCCGTTGTACGAGTATGATGAATATGTATTCATAGCATAACCACCATCACTATTGCGAGAACTGATCACAAACAAAAAAGTTGAGGTTAAATGTTTTCTTAAGATTCGACTTTTTTTTGCGATAGAGTGAATGTACATTGCCTTTTACTGTTTTCAGGGATATACACATCGCATTCTTCTTAGGCCCTCATTTTAATTGATCCTTCAAGGTGGCACAATTCATCGCCCCTGTTGATGCCATGGATGAGCTGCTATACACAACACAATGAGACTTCAAAACACCCTTCTCTAATATGAGTTTGAAGTTCGACTATACGCTAATTAGCTCCATTGTTTTTGTTCAATAATTCGCGCATGATACATTTTTCGATAGTTTTATTTTGTATTCCATGGATATCTTCTGTTAAGGTAAATTGAGTAATTAACGAGAGTTTGAAAGAGAAGATTATGCAATTACAGTGGCGTGCGCTGCTAACAAACACCATTGCATTGTAAAATGATTACAAGTCAAAGTGGGTGGAAGTGGGGCACGAGTACAAGACAAGAAATCAATATAAATAACTAAGCGGTTACATAAAGTTAAAGTTAAGAAATGTTTAGTCAATTTGAAGACCACTCGCTGAGCGAAAAAAAAACACCAATACGACACAACGCTACGGTGCAGTATATGTATATAATTTTTTTTAAGAAAAATATTTCGAAAGAAAAATTTGGTAAAGTGGATTTATCGTGAGAAAATTTGTAAAGAGATTGGAAGATTGCTGACAGCTCTTCTAATCGAACATCTTTTTTTTCATTTTTTGGTTGTGACAGGGAATCGCTTTTGTTTAAGGATGAGCATTCTTCAGTTATGATAAATGATACCCAATTTTTGTAATGATATATTACAATAGACATATCTGGATTTTGAAATTTGTAGGTTAAAAGAGTTTATGATTTATTCTGTGACGAATTTCACTCACTTTGTGTGCAATGAAGTTTTATTAGAAATAGGAAAGGTTTTCTAATGAAATAATGGCATAATAATTTTTTGTTTCAAATCATTTTGTGATTTATCAGTGTGATCAAGGTTTCAAAAATAATGACTTTTATTTTCTGAATGAGAGTAGAGACATGTCAATTTATAGCTGTTGTTACAGTTTATTGCCATTAAAATTATGAAATATGTATTTAACAAGCTTTGGACGTTGCCTAGAATTAGATAGATGTGAAGTCTGTTCGTTCGTAAACGAATGAGAACTGAAAATGTAAGCCCTTCTAAAAAGTCTAAATCTGAATGATCGAAATCTACTAATGCTTTTTTGCTTATGCTTATTCGATGTTCACCTATAGTTGGATTTAATTTACAAAATTGTCAACTGCTTTGGGTCTGATGGAAACATCGCTTCCCATCGATCAACGAAATCAATCATCATCAGTACGTGAGGTTAGTACTTGAGATTAGTACTTTGCTCTCCTGTTGTGTGTAAAACGTAACATAGCATAAATATAACGTAACATAAACGTAACTTATCCTCAATAAGTCGTAGCGTAAACGTAACTTAATTGATTAAATTTTCAATTATACACCACACAAGGTGACAAACAAATTGCAAAAATAAGCTTTAAATTTAAGTCATTCATGAACAATTTATGAATGCTTAAATAATGTTTAGATTATTAGCTTAAGTACATAACTCGGTTAAATTGTGAGACTTAAATTCAATTAATTTAAAAATAAAAACTCCAAATACTAAATTTCAATTAGTAATAGTAGTTTTAGTGAATAGTGTTTTGAAAGTATTTGAGAATAACACAATTTTTGTTTAAAAGCTATACCCATGTTAGATGAGTTAAAAAGTCACATAGAATTCTCTTTGAGCGATGTCGACAAATGACTCAAGATCAGGTTTTTTGACGATTTCTACCAAGCTTGCAATATGAAAATGTGTGCATTGGAGCGAAACGCAATGGAGTGAAACAGAATGTAATTGTTGAATGGAATTGAATTGAATTGAATAGAATAAAATGAAATTGAATTGAATTGAATATAATTGAATGGAATTGAATGTAATTGAATTAAGTGGATTTAACCCAGAAGTCTTAGCATTTATAAATGATTGGAAAATAATCACTAAAAAAATACATATGTATGTTTGTTAATAGCCAATATACTTAGCCGTAATATGTCGAAGCATAACGTACACTAATTGTATTTACTTATACAAACAAACATACATACATACATGCATACGTACCGGCATATGTATACACATCTAATCGCTATAAACATTTTTTTAAATAAATTAAAGCTTACGACAAGGATGAAAAGTTATTCTGTTACCTAAGATTGCTAACAAAATAAAATTTACTAACTCGACTTTTAGGTAAATACAAGGAAAACACTTGGTAGGTATTTAATTATTTTTACTTACGATATATTAAGATAGGTGCTATATTGCAATTTTTGCATTTGAAAAAAAAAAATAATCGAACTTGAGATTTTAATCAAACTTGATATTTCAATGATAGAAAACACGAAAGTCTGTTTATCAGTACAACGATCTAAACGAAGCGATTTTCTTCAAGCTTGGGACTTAAATGTTTTAGGTGGACTTACCCAAAAATAACGGTGCCTGCCATACAATTTTGTCTATGATCTTAATTATCTCGAAAACGGTTCTAACGATTTCGATCTAAAAAAAATCTGTGCAGTACTATAGTTGTAGTCCACATTTTGTTCAAAATATATTTTTACATACTTATGTATTTTGTTATTAACGGTACCTGCCACACAACATTTTTTTTTGATTTTCGACTTTCTCATAAACGGCTGGACGGATGTCAAAATTGACATTTTGAATAGGTAGGTATCTACTTAGCAACTATACTCATACCATGTACTACATTTCTAAGATAACTGTATTGATTTATAGGTACCAATCACCATAAACATACATACTCATAACCCCACTTACACAAAGACTTTAAAAACCGATCTGGTTTTAATAGCTCTACATCAGACGGTCGAAGGTCATGCCTGAAGCTATGTTAACATTACATGAACATTCTTATCGTTGACACGCTTACGTGTTCTTAATAAGTCAGTAATTCACGGCGTATTGCGCAAGATTTAAAAATAGCACCAAGCATTAAGGCGGTTTTGTCTTTTAGCTTGATGAAGACAGTTAATATAAATATAGGTATAATAACTCTTTAATGATTCTGTGGTGGGTGTCACATTCTCAATATTGACAACTTCCCCATTTCGATTATTTTACTCGCAATACCCGTTTGGCGTTTATAAAATTTCATCAACCTTGCATAAAAATGAATTCGTGTTTTCTCGCATAGTGACAGTGGGAATAATATATTTCTGCAAAAATGTCATTTTTGCGTAAGCTATATACCGTACCTATCTTAAATCTGCAGCAATCGACGACGAGACGAGACGAGATAGTAGCTGACTCACTGTTGGGTGGGTGTAATGTTGTACCTACTACACTTAGAGTTCCTATATACAAAATTACCTGCTGCTATATTGCAATGATCACTCACTCAACCATACGAATCAATTTGTGGCGCGCAAATATGCTAATTCGAAAGTGAAATCAGTTTCTCATGTCAGTCACTAGAGGAGCTATTGTCAGCTTGTGGTGTCAATGGTGACACAATCCCGTAGTCATACTAATTAATTAAATGTCTTTTTTTTTTTAATTTCAGATCAAAGAACGTTTGCACTGTGTTGGTAATTGCTGCTGCTGGTACCGCCTCCGCTTTGGCACTGGCACAAAAGACATGGCACTCATTTGCAAACGTCTCTAGAATCAACAAGAATACAAAATAAAACATTCTTCAATGGAAACATAACAGTTATTGGTCAACTCTGTCAGTTTGAAGTCTATGGACGAAAATGGATTACAGTTATAAGTTTTTATGGCTGTCCGGTATACTATTAGGTAAGGAGAGTACATTTTTATTGATACTGATACCTACTGATGGCTGTCATTGTCTGTGTTTCTGTATCGGCAACAACTATTAGTATTCTATTGTGACAGAATGTCAAAGTGATGGGGGAGTGTTCTGAGGTAGAACATTTTGTTCGTTAGATTTTTTATTTCCTTTCTACAAAATAATAAAAAAGCATTTGAAAAAGTTTTAATTTCAGCTATATGTATGAAGTGGAGGCGAAAGTTAAACTTAGCGAATTGAAATTGAAAATCATATTAATGACACTTGCGATGGTAATAGAATTGTGGATAAAGGCCATGACACATTTTGTTAAAATGTCATTTGATTGTGTGTCAAAGAAATTGAAACTGAAACGGAAGTTCGTGCACAAAGTAGAAAACATATCTTAAAAATTTTCCAACGAAAGCGAAGATTGTTTTGAATTGAGCTTTTGATCAGAAAATAATTCATTACAACGATTTAAATTGAAATTTTAGGTAGTTCAGAGATCTCAGCAATCTTTATCACATGCACAAGATTCCTCAGGAATATATTTCAGTTTTGCTGTCAAAAAATTGCATTCGATTTCTGAACTGGCCAAGTTCATAATTTAGAATTAAAAAAAGAGGAAAAAAATAAGAATTTATTTAACCCAAAAAAGCATTTTTATACAAGATAAGAGTTTTGTATATAGTACACTGTTTTTTCTTTAAGAACGTCAAAATTATCAGCAACTTTAATGTTTCCCCTGCAAATTCAAAAGTATCAGCAACTTTAAAGTGTGTTCCCGTACTTTGTGCACAAAAATTTGAAGACTGTCATTTTTGCAACAAAGGTGTTAAAAATCTCTCAGAGAGCGACAAATTTTAACAAAAGTACGGGATGTAAAATCTTAGCCAATTTTTAAACAAAACACAAGGGTATTTTTGAAATGACACGCCTGACTAGTGATCGCTAAACAACGATAGTCTATCGATTAAAAACACTCGATAGTTTTTCACCGCATAATGCTATGCAAATAATAACAATTATTGTTTAGAAACATTAGGTACAAAACTGTAATTTTAACTTAATACCTTGGTATATAATATACCAATTACCTACCAATTAAAATATATTTTTTTTTTGTTTTATTTTTTGTGATAATATTACTAAGAATCTGTTTGGATGGATCTGGGAATTTCTTCTTTACTTTACCCATTTCAAAATCATATACATTTTTAGTTGTACATATTTGTTGATCAAATATAGTCTTGTTTAAAAAAAAGTATCGATAGTAAATCGATATTTTTTTTTTAAACTTTCGATATTAACCTAGCAACTGACACGTTATTTATCGTTTTTTTCTTGTTTTCCTTCTGACAGTCTTCATAATTTTGTCCAAAGAAATTTCTTGGACTAAAATTCGCTGTCTGGGGAAAACTACGAAAATTTGGATTACCGGATCAGGAATTGACTGTTTTTTTTAGAACTTCGTAGATTTGCGCAATTTTAGGGAGTACGAAAACGCACCTTTAATGTTTCTTCTAAAAGTTCAGGAAAGTAAAGAGCAAGGAGTTAAACTCTAATCGATTCTTAAAATAAATTCAACTAATATGTTGCTATATAAAAATTGATACACCAGTCAAATACCAAGTAACAGTTAGTTTTTTCTGTGCACCCAAGAAATAGTGTACACATACATATTGAAATTCATTTTTGTGGACAGATAACGTGTAGGTACATGTGTAACAAATATATTCACCCATATTTTGAGCGTGAATAGATTTGTGTGCACCGAAAATCATTCACGCGATTAAAATTTAAAAATAAAATAATGAGTGGATTCCGTTGTTTCATTTTAGTTATGCGGAACTGTTTCCGTGTTGTTCAATGATTTTGATTGTAATTTTTTTGTCAGTGACAGTTATTTTAACTAAAGCGGGTCTTAATTAACTATGAAGTAATTTGTATGAGAATTGTGAAAAAAATCGTTTTTAAATATTAGGAGTTGACTTCATTCGTCAAGATTTTAAAGTTCATATTTCGATATATGTCTTCATCTAATGTCAAATGTCAATTTAGAAAATTAGATCTACCTTATTTTGAAAGTGAGGAGGCGATTCCAATTTTATGATATCATTAAATATTTGGAAGTACTCGGATATCTTACCAATTGAAATCTGATAGATTTGCACTCAATATTGAGAATTACTCTTTTGAATGAAATACGTTTATTATATACACATTGAGTGTCAGATTTTTGAAGTCTCTGTCAACTGTAGTTGTCAAACTGAATGCTTCCAATTGTACTAGGATTTAGTGGTGTTAGTAAAAAGAGGGGTCGATTCACCGAAAAATACAGATTTGCGAATTTGATTCAGAATCAAAAAAAAAATTAATTTTTGCTGCCCAATGGAAGGATTTAATTGTAGAAATCCGTGTTTTGGCAGACCTGTTTCAAAAAAAAATTAAATTCTTGTACCAATGGAAAATCACATAAGCTAATTATTACCCAATTGACTCGACTTTAAAATAATAAAATTTCATTAGTTTATTAAATCTCTATATGTTGTTGCTTTTGTCGATAGTTTTATAAACATTTTTCACCTTTTTCCTTATCTCATAACATCACGATCTGTGTTGTTTACCCCAATAAATAGCAGTCAGTGTCTCATAAAGATATCTTGAAAAATACTTCTGAATTTACTGTTTTATTAATTATCATATAAACTGAGTCGATATCATTGGAATTTGAACGCATGGTTCACGTTTACACTTACTATTTTTTTTTTTGTTAATTCAAGTTAATGTATTGATTGGCCTATAAATTCCACCAACACGTTAAAAAAAATATTTTTCACACCATTTTTAATTGCATTTCCGCATAATTGCTCCCATTGAATATTCAAATCGCTTCAAACAAGAATAAAAATTGTAGTTTTCGTTTTTGAAATTCTAATTAAACCGCAGTCCATACTCTCCATACTTCCAAACTCGTGTTCTATAGTGTTTGGTTGAGCTAACGTAAATATTTTGATTCCTTTAAGCGTAAGATAAAATGTGCAATTCTTTTTCTGATATAATCTGTACTATTTTATTCTGTTCTGCGGTTAAATACCTGTTTGACTTGTAGTGACTTCACTTTTGTTGGACGGAATTGACTTTTGCTGTAACTTACCATGCCGGAAAATAGATGAACTTCATTTAAATTGTCTTTAATTTATGTATTCCTTGCAGCAGATATGCGGTTGTAGTTTATCACGTGCCGACTAGATGGAAATTTACTGATTTGTATGTAAAAGGAGGAGGTATTTTTCTGTATTACACTGAACTAGCTAAATACCATGCAAAAAATTATAAATTAATTTCGAATTCGAATGTAAATGTATGTAGAACAGCTGACTGCAAACCTAATTTGATATGAGTTTTGTTCTGGTTTTTGACAGCTTTCACCTAACCTATCTAAATCGTTCACAAATATACTTGTTTGGTTTGGTATCTATGATAAATGAATGCGATTTTGTTTAAAAAAAATATGATTCGCAACTAAAACTAATACTTTCTTGCTTTTTTGGACAAACATTGACGGCGGATCGACGCCAGATCGATGTTATTATTGAAACGAAATCGGCAATATTTATTAAATGAGTAAAACATCCCAATGATAATTTTCAATTTAACGTTAGGGAAATGTCAGATTTTGCTGGTTTGCGTGTAAAATCAATTAAATCTTGTTTAAAATACAAGATATGTTTGACAGCATAATACCGATTTTGTTTTGAAATAATTTGATTGTGTTCAGAAAAAAATCAATCGAAAAGGAATTCGAAATAAGATTTAACTCTTTGATCATTCTTTTAAATGCATTCATTACGTATCCGGACTTCATGATGATTACTGTAATATTCTCCACTTTCTGTGCCAAAAGAGTGCCACTCTAGGAAGCAGCTTCCTTCTATATTTCCTTGGATATATTCTTGTGTTTTAAAGAATCCAATATAAATTTTTGTACTTTTTGAGAAGATTTAATAAGGAAAAAGAAAGCTTAGAACAAATTAAAATGAGTGCGAACGAATTTATGGGTTTTACGAATCGTCCAAAGTTGGGCTCAAGGGAGTGTGAAATATTTTCAAAAAAATCATTTTTTACATAATTTTTTTAAATATACAAAATTTATTAAATTTTTTTCTAATAAAAAACTTGGTATGACAATTTTAAATATTTAATTATATACACTTAAGACAAAAATTAAAATTAAAAATCATCCATCCGCTTACGAAATATTGAATTTTCAAAAAAAAAAATATTTTTTTTTTTCAAAAATCCAAAAAAATATTTTTTGAAAATTTTGGTATGCAGTATTATTTATAATTTGAAGGACCTCCTATAAATATAAAAATTTTGATCGAAATCCCTCGAGCCGCTTATGAGAAAGTTCAAAATGAAAAAAATGGTTGTATGGCAGGTACCGTTAATAACAGAATGTTTAAAAAAATTACCAAAATGTAGAGTATACATAAAATAGTGCACACACTTTTTTTTATCAATATCGATAGAGCAGTTTTCGAGACAGTTAAGACGGTAGAAAAAATTGTATGGTAGGTATCGTTAGTTTGTGGACCTAAAAAAACGATCTATCTAAGACAATTACCTAAAACGCTTAAATACCAAGTTTTTTAGAAAATTGCTTCAGCCGCTTAGGCTGTAGAGCTTTGTACAGTCATACAGACAGGCGGAATCGCGGGCCACCATTTTGTTGGTGTTCTCTATCATCGCAAAGTCGAGTTTGATTAAAATCTCGAGTTCGATTTTTTCAAATGCTAAACTTTCCCTATAACACCTATATCGCAAGTAAAAATACTAGCAGTAATATTTGACTTCGAGAACGCTGAAGAAAAATGACAAAAATGAAACTATTCAGCCCTGAATTAGATTTGGGGCAGCATCCCAACATTTATCTCCATAATAAAGTTATCTGCATCAATTTGCGGAGAAGTTAGAAAAACGTATGCAAATGTACACCTTTTCCGTTAACTTAACGTTTATAGTTTACAATTTGTTTCAAATCTTGAAATTAACAGCCTTTTTAACATATACATTTTAGATACTGCGTAAAGTAACAATCTCTAACTTTATAAATGTCATTCTTGTTATGTAATGCTGAATAAACGTATTTTAACTTATTTAGGATTCTTGAGGTTTTTTTTATAATTTTTTTTTTGTTGACATTATATTGTTTTATTTTTAAATGTTTTAAAAAGAAATCAAAAATCAATAAAGTATATACAAATGTAATAAATTTGAAACAAGAGACTAATAAATTAAAAACACAACTAACACAAATTATCACAGTGTAGTTGAGTATCAGGTACCTACTTATTTGATGGATAAAGTGTAGCTTACTCGTTATTTAGTTATTGGTCTCTAAGCTTGAAAATATAGTTTGATTTTGTTTTAGATCGTGACCTTATTCACAATTATATTTCTAAGAGCAGATGCTAACCATTTTAAATGTAGGTCCTATTCTATTCGCAGCTATTACCATGCAGAATATAGCCAGCCCAGTTTTTCAAAATCACAAAACAAAAGAATGGACGAATTTAGATAATATTACATTTTCGTTTGATTGCTCCAATCGACCGGTTGGTTTCTATGCCGACATGGAGTACAATTGTCAAGTGAGTAATAAGCTTTATTCATAAAAGCTTTCTATTTAAATAATGAAATTATACTAAAAGTATGCAACATCTTTTTTTTGTTCAATTTCTACTTCATTTAGATATTTCACATGTGTGATGAAGAGGGAAATCGCATACCCCACTTATGCGCCAATGAAACTTCCTTTAATCAGGAGTACAGAATCTGTGATTGGGACTATAATTTTAATTGTACAGAATCACCTGTAAGTATTTTTGTCGCTGTATACTGCATTGCATTTCAATTTAAAGTGATCTCTTCTTTTATTCATGTCACCTTACTGCCGCCGTCTTTGACAATGCCACCGACAATGCCACCGCCACTGCTACCGACACCACCTTTGCCATCGTCATCGTCATCATCTTCTCCATCAATATCGTAGAAATGGTTTTATCTTAACGAGCTGACATATGCCACTGAAACGCCAGAGGATGAAGACTATTAAAGTGAAATAAATTAAATGAATTCTATGTAATTATAATAATATTATTTTATCCTATTCATAAATTAAATCAAACAAAAAACAAAAAAAAAATAAATCAAACAAAAAATAGCGCAGGGCTTGCCCATTAATAAATCGAGTATAATTTGTTGTTAAATTATTTTGTTTGTGTTCGATTAATAAAAAAAAATATGATGTTTACAAGTGTACGGAATGAATCAATGACTTTTAGTTCTTTCTTTTGTTGTGTTTTATCAATAATACAGCTCTGAAGCTTTGTGATTTAATCGGATGATGCAATTATTATATTCGAATTTGCCCAAATTAAGTTAATTATTAACTAAGTTAAGTTCATCTTTTAAGAATGATGATTGAACAATGTTCAAGGATTATTATGATGACAGGAACACAATAGTGTATATAGTTTGTATCTTTCCAAAGGTAGGCATCAATATGTTTTGTACAAAATATTTTAAATGGTGAATCCAAAAAGTAGTAAATGTTTTATTTTATATTTTTTTATTGTTAAACATAACCACTTACATAACTAAGACTTTTTTACACACACTATTTGAGAAAACAATTGATTTTGGAAAACGGCGATAAAATGAAAACTGACTAATAATTTATCATGAGAATAAGGAATGAAAAGAGCTAATAAAAACTATTAGATATGTATTATTTAAACAAAATTAAAGTAGAAAGGTGTATTTGGTAAATGGGGGTGTGGTAATTTACAATTAAATAACCTGCACAAGATCGCACGTACTTGATCTTATGTTCGATTACATCGTAAGCACAAGATTCTTAAAAATTAACTAAATTTATTTTTAAAGTCGATTCTTAGAAAATTTTCCAAAATCTTTTTAATTTTTTTTTCTCAAAAAAAAATCCTTATCTCAAAAAAATATATATATTTTTTTTAAAATTAGAATTTCAAAAAATCTTCCAAAGATTTTCGTAATATTGAATTTAAAATTTTTTTTTTTGATTTTTTTCCAAAAATACAAAAAATATTTTTTCGAAAATTTTGGTATGCAGTATTATTTAGAATTTGAAGATCCTCTTGTGTAATACTTTTGATCGAAATCTGTTGATCATTTAATGAGAAATTCGCTAGGTGCGATTAATAACATTTTATGTAAAATTTGTTAAGCCAAAATATAGACTACACCTTAATTGTATTAATTAATAGAGCCGTTTTCGGGATAATTAAGATTTACCAATTTTGGTACAAAAAATGTATAGTATGTACCATTATATCTGGGCTAAACCAAAGATTAGAAAAGGAACCGAACCAATCATCTAAGAAGCTTAAATACCAAGTTTAAAAAAAAAATACCTTCAGCGGCTTAGGATGTGTAGATCGACTATAGACAGGCAGACAGATTTGTGGTGTTTTTTATCATCTTTAAGTCAAGTTTGATCAAAATCTCGAATTTGATTTTTTTGCAAATGTAAAAGTTGCCCTATAGTACCTACTTCGCAAAATTAAAACAAATCTATCCCATGTAAACCATTAATTTTACCGGGATAAAAAGTAGCCTATGTGCTATTCCTGACTATAGTATATAAACGTTCAAAAACAATGTTGTAATCTTATATAAATCAAGTTGCTTTTTTCAAAAAAACTTGATTTTTTTAAAATAAAAGTTTCATACGCATATTAATATTGGCGAGCGAAATTTATTTCCTAAAATTGTTTTCAAAATTTTAACATTTTTATGTTTCTCATAAGATTAGGGTTATTAAAGAATCAACAGCCAGATGTTTTACCTATAGATTGCGTTGGTATCAGAACATTTCATTTAAATTTTGTTTGGATAAATTTATATTTGTTCCGTTAATCGAATATCATTCTATAAGTTGTAATTATACTACTGATCTTGTGCTTCCGATGTAAACGAACATAAGAGAAAGTACATTATGGTTTTATCGCAACCGTTATAGCTATTTTCGAGATAGTTCAACTATTTCATAGTGGTTTTATGACAAATACCGTTCTCTTGGAACTCCAACTTTTTGGCAAATGCAAAACTTGCTATATAAAAGTCTCAAAAGTGCAAAAAATAAAATAAGACTCGGTATGACAATAGGACGCTTAGAGAGTATAGGTACTTTTCTTTATTATTTAAAATAATAAACAATCATTAAAATAGTGTGTAATTTTGTTAGTTTTGAAACCGATAGATAACTACTCAACTACATGTAAGCTAATTATATGATTTAAATTATGGTGTCACAAATTCGTTAAAAAGCTCACATCAATTAGTTATTAGAAATTGCGATAATTTGATAATGACATCTGAATTAATGACAATAGAATTCAAACTAAACAAATCTAGACTTGAACGCCCACATCTGGATGATCAACTTAATTCGATTTACTTACAATTATATATGAATCATATTATGTTATTTTGCAACCAACAAAGCGTTCAAGTTCATTGCCAAATGTTATTTCCCAATCAGTGTTTTCATAATTTTGTCACAACAAACAAAATTATCTATATAAGACCAAGTACTGAGCTCTAATTATTTCAGTTCATTACTTTCACTACACTAACATCATGCAAACTAAAATAACTTTTTGTTTTATTGGATTCATTGTTTTCTCGCTCGCTGAGGCTCGTCCTCAAACATTCAACAACTATCCATTTCGTCCAACATTTGCGGATTTAGACCCATATAGTAAGATTTTGACATTCCAAAAAAAAAAAAATAACTAATAAATAAATGTATCTTTAAGATTTGAATACCACACCAATGCCATATACTCAAAATGATATCAACATCTGGCCTTATATTGTTGATCAAGCTGTGTCTCCTCTCTACAATTTGAATCAGGGTACCAATGGTTATCTAAGCAACTATGGAAGTGCTTCTCCTTTAAATATTGGCTTTAACACATATCCAAATACTGCTGATGGAACAGCATACAATCCTGGTGGATATATAGCAAATTCAAATGCGTATACTAGCTACATGTATTCAACACTTCTCCCTTATTTGGCAAACTCAAATGTTAGCCCTTTAACAATATACGGTGGAAAAAAATGAAGTGGAATTGTAATTTTTTGTCCTTGATTAGATATCGTTAAGATCTACAAGACTTTCGCAAAAAAAATTTGGAATATTAATTGTTAAAAATGTGTTTTTTTCTTAAATTAAAATTCAAATTATTTCACAGCTGAATTTATTTTTGGAAGTGTGTACCTGTTCATAATTAAATTTGTAATTAAAAGTGTTTCAAACCTTGAAACTTTGAAGGAAGAAAACAGTTTAGAACAAAATAGATTTGTTGTAATTTGTTTAATGAGAATTGTAAGTTTTTTTGTTTGATTTGTTAGAAGTACTTTCCAATAGGAACGTGTAAAGGCACAAAAATTCCTTAATTTTCAAAGTAAGACTTATTTTGAGGCATTGGGAGAAAATATGTTCTATGGAGCTATCAGTGACATGGCAAACCAAAAGTTTCTTTCAAAAATCGGCAGAGTTTTTCGCGATTGATTTTCCTTTAGCGCTCTAAGAATATTTTACACAAAAATCAATATTTGAAACAAAAAATTAAAAAATGTTCTCAAAAAATGTCATTTCTCAAGAAAATAATGCATAATATGCAAATTTTTAGAAAATTTGGTTTGTATTAGAAATAGATTTAAAATATCAACGTTTTGTATATAACGGTTACAAAAATTTCAAAAGAAAATCATACGAATTCTTGTTGTAGGTGTTATATACAATACGCTGTCATTTCAAAAATACTGACTTGATTTGGATTCTTAAAACAGTTCTGAGTTTCAAATTAAGTGCTCAAGTGGTAGGTACCAAAAAATAAAAACGTCCTACTTCCAGCGCGTATACATTAGTGAACATACTCTTCTTCTTAGAAAACAGTTTTGAGTATATTAAAAAATTGATTTTCCAAAAAAAAAATTATTCCTTTTTCCAAAAATCATTGCATTTTAGCATGCAGTATTATTTTAAAATTGAAGAGGCACCTGTATAATTTGTAATGTGATTTGGTAGGTATATAAATAAATTTGACAAATTTATTGTTTCTCTTCAATCATATAAGGTGCAACAATCGGAAAATCAAAGTTAGAAAATGTGGCGCAGTGTATCTGTAATTTTTACTTGCGCTATAGGTACTCAGTTGAGCAGGGAAATTATGTTAAGCATTATTTTTTTTGTTCAAATCCTGCCTGCATTTTTTAGGAGGAAATTTGGTTTTAGCAGGAATTCATATATGTACATATGTATTTCTCATAGCTAAAGTAAAATATTACATACTTTAAAAAATTAAAATTTAAATCAAATTTTATGCAATACAAAAATTGCCTGAACGCACAAACTTTCAACGAAATCAAAAAGCATTAATCTACAAGCCATTAGCCGACAACGATTTGAAATCTTCAATTTCAGAAATGTCACTTTTTGTTTTCCTTTTTCCTCGAACCTCACAAATATACAAAATTATGCATTTGAACAAAAATTGAACTTGGAATTTTGATGAAGCTTGATTTTACGATGATGACCATGAAAATAGTCCTACAATTTCGTCGCTCCGTCTGTCTGTGACTGTAGATCGATCTACAGCCTAAGGCGCTGAAGCGATTTTCTCCAAACTTCATACAAGTGTCTTAGATGAATGCTTAGATTATTTTTGTTAATATTTTTTGGACCCCAAAAATATCTGGCAAAAAACCTAAATCTTAGTTTTCTTGAAATCTGTTTTAACGAATTTTATATATTAAAAACACATTTTAAAAAAAATTAAGAAATTTTGTATTTCTAAAAGTAATTAAAAAAGACTAAACATATATTTAGATGTTTCTATAATAAAAATAATGTGCTTACGATGTTTTCGAACATATAAGCAAGTGCGTTATTTTTATTTTAAGACCAAAAAATTCTGCCATAAACTTTTTTTGTACAAACGTACATCTTCTTTTTCTTTGAACCATTTTTCTTAGCTTTAATTTTTTTTGGAAAACAGTTGATTTTTTTTTTACTGAGAAGCTCCTAACAAGCAGTAATAAAGACCAACATTTTTCAGAAACTTTTTTTTGAAATTTAAAAAAAAACATATTTTTTTTTTTGAAAACTCAATACTTCGAAAACGACTCAAAATTTCTTCGAAAAATTGTATTTAGTACTTTTTTGACATTATTTTTAAAATGTACGTGGAAAATATTATTCTAATAACACACAAAATAACGGTACCTGCCATACAAATGTTAAAAAGCGTTAAGAAAAATTTGTTTCTCAAAAATAGCTGCGAGAATTTTGACAAAAAAATTATATATTCTTAAATTAGTGCAATCCACTTTTGAGTAAAATAATATTTTATTTTGTGTACCACTTTTCATATTTTCGGCTTTCTCATTATCGGATGTATACCGATTTAAATCATATTTTGTATGCCTTATGTTTAGAACTATAAATAATATTGAATATTCAATTTTTTAACAAAAAAGAAACAGGTTTTTTCCGATTAAACGAAATCCGAATTTGAAGTTTCTGACTTTTATTTGTATTGAAGTTGGAGGGAAGTTAAAAATCGCCCGAATTTGATCATGAAAAAAGAGCTTGGTTGGGAATTACGATGTCCTCTAATACCAATATATCAGACAGCTTTATTGTTAGCTTCCTCAGCTATATATTGTATATATATATATACATATGTATCATCATTTCAATTTTAATTAAAATCGGAAAGTCGATTTCTTAAATCACAATGCAATAAATTTCTAAGTAACAAAATACGTCAGGACACATTTAAATTTCTAAGATATACATACCAGATCTAACGGAAATCAATCATGATTAATGAAAACAAGAATATGTGGTGTAAATACTGCTTCCATTATTATAATTTATATAAAAGTACTAATAACTTCTGTATACATCGATCGGCGATCATCGATCTATATAAGAAGTGTTAACAATGATTACCTAACGGTCGTATTTATCATCTTAAACATTATTATGCGGACAAAAAAGCTTCTCACGAATCGTCGTCGTCACTCATTATTTCATGAATTAAACCTAAAATGTATGTCAGCAAAGCATACAACCGTAATAACAATATAGATACAGATACCTAACCTACAATAGCTACAAAATTGTCTCTGCAACATGGAACAGGAAATGTTGCTCGAATTAAACCCACACCGCAAAACCACAGTGCAGTGTTAAGACAAAATTTAACCGACGACGACCATCGCAATCGTATCGCTGTCCATATAGAGGAAGAGTCAAGAGTCCAAACGAAATTTTATGACGTCACAACAAATGTTGCTCTTCCACTATATTTGTACCACTACTTCCAAAGCAAAAACGCAAAATATACCATCATCAATGCGAGGTGAGTGAGACTGCAGACAAAACTCCATCACCTGACTTTTTAGTAACCCAGTCTTAAATCTCATTTAACACGATACACTTCTTAAACGGTAAACGGTTACACCGCCGTATGTCATCTGCAAAATATAGTTAAGTTTCGTGGATAGTTTGACGTTTGAAATTTGAGATATTGGTAGATGTCATTTGAAAAAAAAAAATGTCAAAAAAGTGATTCCCTAAATAATAACAAAAATATTAGTTAGTGTAAAACAAAGTGTTGGTAAGCATCATCGCCGCCATCACACAGTAGTTGTATATGTATTTTCAGATTGATTAAGTTTTTTTTTTTTTGAAGAAAGCAATATCGTTCAATCGAAGAAATGAATGGAAAACAAATAAAGAGAAGTGACTGGAAAAATTGTAATTGTCAGTGACCTAGTTATTTATTTATTTATTTTTTTTTTTTTTTCAATAAAAAAAGCCGTTCAATCTTGAAATTCTTTTGGTCGGACGCTTCGCTGAAATTTACACGAGAGATGCTGTTACTTTATTTTAGGTTTGTTTGTCCAAAAAATGGGTGCGCAATGTGAGAAATGTAAATATGCGATTTACTTTCATGTAAGCCTTTCATAATTACCAATGGATGCCTTTAACTTTATTGGTTGGTATTTCTCTTATTGAAATTCAACTAGTCTTCATGGAGGTTAGGTATATCACCGAATCCGAAACTTTGTAAAGTAAATAAATTGCTAACAAAGCATTTGTTGTTTTCTTTTTTATAACGTAAATGTTCATTCACTTTTTTTTGTCAAGCTTGATGTTTTGTACTTTCTTTGCTTGGTATGTACGAGTACTTATCTAAAAGTGAGTTTAATTGAGGTTCTGCTTAAAATGACTATACAAAAAAATGTATCTAAATACGAAACTGCGGCGCCAACAACAAATTCGCACAGGTAGTGATTTACTGAAAGCACTTTATGGATATGGTTTGGTTATATAGTTTGAATTGAAGCGAAGTGAAATTATTATTATTATTTTTTTTTTTTTGAAATTATGCGCAAATTGACCGATAAATATTTACTTTTCTTTTTTGCCAAGTTGAATTTTGGATATATAACTTTAATTCACAATTGGAAGATTTTGTCTGAAATTAAAGTGACAATTCATGTTGTTTTTTTTTTGTTTGGTTTTGCAAAAAGTTTCTATTCTGTTTTGTGTGGTCTTTAGATTTGGTATTATGGTGGGCTCTATCCGTTCATAATCATTGTGTAAGCATATTTTAATTAGTTTTATATTTCCTGCTGTGTAGTTCCTCTTTTCCATTAAAGGCAAACCATTATAAAATGCTTTCCTTCGTATTACATAGTGTTTTTCGTTATTTCTCCTTATCCAATGTTATGAACTTGAACTTCATCTAAAATCATGACAATTACTTTTTCACTTTAAGGCTATTGTGTATACCTAGAATAATACACAACCAATTACGAATATGACCGTTACTATAAGACTAATATAATCTGAATGAACCAAAACTTACATAGCATTGCTTGGAGGTCTGGACCTAAATCTTAGCATAGACGATAAGAATTGGGCTTTCTTTTGGTTTGGTATTTTGAAGAGAAATTTCTTTGGGCGCCTTGAGAATTTCAAGGTCGTATTTCGTGAAATAAAAATGAAAAACGAAACCTTAATTTAATGTAATTAAAAAACACGTGGGGAGTGAACTTTAAATATGTTTACAATGTTGAGTTTTTTTTTTTTAAATACAAAGGTATTATTGTATATTTCGCAATTTATTATTGTTAAATTATCAAATGGCATTTCATAGTATTTGGTTGCAGTTTTATTAAGCGAATGCTAAGAACTACAAAAGGCTCCGCATTACTTGTACATCAGATATAATGGGTGTTATCGTGAATAAAAATTTCCTTGAAATTTGTATCCAATTCGAATTTTGGGAATCTTGCCATCTTGGATGCTCAAAAGTTTGCCTCGGAATTTATTGGTATCAGAAATAAGATTTCTCATTTCATACGATTTTTTGTTCGAAGGAAATTTATTCCTTGGGAGATTCACGATTGTAGGGAAAATTTCAAGGGAATAAAATATTCCGTGGGAAACGAAAGTCCTTGGGAGATTCCCAATAGTTTGAGTGAAAAAAATATACCATTTGAATTTTTTGAATAATATTAATAGGTAAAGAAAAAAACTTCCAAAAATCATTGAAGCGGTTTTTTTTTCAAAATTAAAATTTTATATGTAAAAAATTTTAATAATACTGACAGGAAAAAAATTGAAAAGTCAATTTGAAGTAATTATTAAAACATATTTAAATTAATTTAAAATAAAAATCATTTTTGAAAAATCGATTTTTCACAAAAAAATATTATTTTATTTTTTAAAAATCGAAAAAATTTGAAAGTTTGAAATGCTATTATATTTATACTTTTAGGGAGCTTTTGCATCAACAAATAACTTTAATCAGTTCATCCAATAAATAGGAAGTCTAAGATATGTAAGGTTGTTCTATGGGAAATACCTTTAATAAGAGCTTAAGATAAAATATTTTTTTATTTAAAAGTGAACTGGACTAATCTAAGAATACATACACTTTGTGATAAAAATTCTTGGCACCGTTCTTGAGAAAAAAAATATCTTAACCGTTTTTTAACATTTGTGTGGGATGAACCGTTGTTTTTTGTTTTTACTAAAAGCTTTTTTAAGTATTCAAGATAATGTCAACAAACTCACCTGGCGTTGTACAGAGCCATCGGTTTTGGAAAAAAATGTACTAAAAACGGATCTTTTTTCTGGTTTTTTGTTATAGATTTTAGATTAGATTAGATTAAGATTGATTTTTATTTACATTTCACAATTTTTTACTAAATTCAATTAAATGCATGGCTTTGCCGTCTGCCTGATTGACAACGAATTTAAATAATTATTTTATTTTTTTTATATTCAATTACTTACAGTATTCAATTAAAGACATTCATTTATAATTCTGTTTCTATAATTAATTGCCGCTTTACAATATTTGTATAATTTAGATAAGTTCATTTCATTAAGAAGATTTATGGTTTCGTCATCCGTAAAAAAGTCACTACCCAAAAAGTATCTTCTTGTTTCCCTTAGCGTCGGGCACCTTCCAACAAAATGTAATATATCCTCACGCTCCGCCATATTTATTGCACATATTGCAAAATATTTGTAGTTCTTCGCGATGCGGTATAAAATTCAAATTAAGAAGTTCACCTCTTAGCCGGAACATGCTTGAAATTTGATCGATGGTGTAGTCATCTCGGAAATAGTTACGTTCATTAATGTTATAGCTCAATTTACTGTAGATCATTCGGTGTAATGAATTTGATGCTTCTTCCTTGTATCTGTCTCTATAGATTTCATCTATACGAATAATCATCGTATAGAACGTAGGCTTCCAAGACCTCCATTCACTAGAATTTATTTCCAGACCTGCATCTTGTGAAAATTCAATCCAGTTTTTTAGCCATCCTGACTTGGAGTGTATAGCATGAAGAGCCGCTTTTTTTGGAAGCCGATTATTTGGCATCTTAAGAACTTTGTTAATGTAGTCGACTTGTAGTTTTAATGTTTTGATAAATAGTGGAGATAAACCCGTTTCCAGAAAAATCATATAGTTCGGAGTGCCAGGTGGTAAACGAAATATTCGTTTTATATAATATCTGAGGAGTTTTTCCACTGGTTCATATTTTTTACCACCCCACACTTGCGCTGCATAGAAAAGAATTGATTGTGAAACTGCTTCGAACACTTTATATTTGTTGCTATGTGCAATAGCCTTGTTATTAAAACACTCCCGCCATGTTACATTAATAGCTGTCTTAGCTTTCGCAAGCTTATCGGTGAGATGCCTTTCCATGTTAAGGTTATTGGTGAAATAGACACCCAAGTATTTGTAATCTTTCACAACTTCAATTTGTTCAAAGACAAATGATCGTTAGACCTGGACCTGCCTCCACCTTTTTTAAATATTATAACCTTCGACTTGTTAAGGAGCTTGTTGATCAAAAGCTCCATCGCATACAATATTCGGCCAGTCTATTTATCATTAGCTGGAGGGATTCTGGTGAGCTAGCAAAAAGTACAATGTCATCTGCACAAAGAAGAGCTTTAATGATGACTCCAGTGTACTCCACGCCCCCTGGTAGTGCTTCAGTTAGATCATCGATGAATAGCGAGAACAAACTTGGACTTAGCGCACAACCTTGTCTTACCCCTGACTCCGTCGAAAATCAATCAGGTATAGTTTTGCCATTCCAAACCGCTACTCTGTTATCCATGTACAAGTTTCGCAGAACTCTAACAAGCTTAAACGACATTCCTAATCCATATAACTTGAACATCAATGCGTTTCTGTCCACGGTGTCGAAGGCTCCTTTCAAATCGACAAAAAATGTGTAAAGTTTTTTACTTCTCGAAATAAACCAGTCGGCGATGCTATTTAGCACAAATATATGGTCTATTGTAGAGTACCCTGTTCTGAACCCCGCTTGAAACTCACTTAGTAAATTATTTGAATCTATCCAAGCATTCAATCTTCTTAGTAGTATCGTGGTAAACATTTTATAAGATGAGTTCAAAAACGATATGCCTCTATAATTTGCCGGATCCTCTATGTTGCCTTTTTGTGGACTGGAAATATCAGGGCATCTTTGAACTGTTGAGGAATAACCCCAGTTTCCAGAATTTGGTTGAATACTTCTGTCAATTGCTTAGTTAGCTCTTCCGTTCCATATCTATAGAATTCCGTTCGTTTTTTGTTATATAATATATTATATATTATAATATATTATTGTGAAAATCGAACGACTTGTTTTCGAATTAAGACTACACACACGGGCGGCAGTATCTTTTATATTATGTGTACAAATAGATTGTGCTAATAATGTTGGGCACCGTGAAGATTGTCCTCCTTTGTTCATTCAATAAAAAATTAAATATGTCTGAGAAATATAGTGCTTCTCTTTGCCAATTTCATTTTTATCTTTATTTGCCATTAGTATTTTGATTTTCTTATTATAAATATTCAGCAAGATTGTATCTATTACTTTTCTTACAGAATTGTATAAATCTTATAAAATGTTCGCAAGTAAAATTAAAACTATTCCTTAAATTGTTTAAGCTTTTTACTTGTAATGTACGTAAGCACTATATTTCCAAGGGACGAGACTAGAGAAATTCTAATTTATAATAGTTATAACAGTTTTATAACAGTGGTGCACCATTAAAAGTGTTGAATATTCCGCGGTCTTGGGTGTCTACTAAATATAACAACTAATTTCCGGTAGTTGAATGGGCCTTTAACCCCACGGCCCCATACACTTTAATTTTCTGTCTCACTGTTGGCATATCCCGAGTCATGTCCATTTCCAAAATACTAATTAACTTTTTTTTCGAGCATGAAATATTCAAAACAAAAATGGTTTTAAAGACTTTCGAAAAACATGTATATGAAAATTTATATTATTATAAAAGTAACGATACTTTCCAATAATAACTTTTATTTAAAAATAGCCTGCTAAAAAATCAACATTGCGAAATGGTAATTTCTTTTTTTATTTCATAAAAAAAAAAAAAAACATTTCATTATAATTATACTTATTCGTCCATCGACACTGGAAATAAGTGCTTTTCAGTCAGCAGAGATATAAAATACGTGCGACCTAGTCAAGCGATCTATTTTATAACGCAGACATCTTGTTAGATTTTCTGAAGAAAACTTCTCTGTTTTGATTTATTATTCTATGCAGGCTCTTAAAACCATTCATTTTACTATTTCTATTTACTATAACTATCTACTTCTACACTACTTACGTTCTGATTGCCAAGTTTAATAAATAAATTTGAATAAAGTTTTCACTGGAAAATTCTGTTCATGATGGAATGCAAACTAACTTTAAGTAAATAGTTACAAAGCCGTCAAAGAAATATTTACATTAATTTGTTATGAGCATTAGACTAGTACAGATTTCCAATAGTTAGCATATTAATAAATGCAAATTTGTGTATCAAACAAAATTTGTTTTTTATAGAAATAATTGCATACAGAGCTTTAGATAAGGATTGAAGGTTTGACACATGAAACGACAACTTGTGTTATCAAGCTTAAAGGTTTTCTTTAGGAGTTTTAGTTTAGTTCTTTTTTAATTGAAAACCTATGTACTAAATATCTTGGAACTGAATAAGCATGGACATCAGCTTTAATCAAATGCAGATTTTTTTCTTTGGATTAAGCATACCACCGATAAGTCTGATAATAGGCGTGTTTTTGTTTCAGTCACTAATTTTAAAATTCCTATGATTGTGCGATGCTGTATACATTTTAACACAAAACCTCTTTTTTTTTTTTTTTTTTTTTTGCGAATACAAAATAAGGGCATAGATACCTTTTTATTAGAAATCAAACTCAATATTATCTATATGTAGATTATTTACTTTATATCTGTCTATAAATGTTTAAATTAGAATTTAACTTTGTTTTACCAAAAACATAAAATAACAACAAAATATTACAACATTTTTTTTCATTTAACGGATTGATACAGAAAGTATACTCTTTATAAACATTTTTAAAATAAAAGAATTTTCAATGTCAATATCTATGAAAAGAAATCATTGAGTTGATTAACCTATTGCCCCAGATTTACAGATTAAAATGTTCGTCATGGTAGTTTATCTTCTCTGACGTTATAATCATGTTTAAAGATTTAAGGTTATGGAAGACGAATTAAATACAATTCGAACCTATTAGTCAAAATGTTTTAATTTCATTGTTAATAGGTTCAGAAGTGTTGATGGCTTTGATATACATTTAGGATTATATGTACTTTTATTTTAAAATAAAGTGTAAATATTATGTCGGTTGGCTGTTCTGAGTAAAGTTATCGGACATTAAAATTTGTCTTACTATAAATATTTGATTAAACCATTTTTTAGATGACAGCGAAAAATTGTTTAGGATTTGAATCAAAGAAAGAGTAAATTACTTTCAAAATCCAATCAAAAATGCCACTAATCTCTTTGGTTTTTTTTATAGGAAAATTAATTTCATAAAAAAAAGAAAATTTTTGGAAAAGAGCGATTTATTTCTCAAGTCTCCTTTAAGCCCGATACACTTGATCGAGCGATGTTCCAACTTCTTTTTTCGTTTTCTCGAGTTCTGCAAAGTAGACCTCCATTGCGGCGATGATCTCCTCATTCGACTCAAATTTCTGCCCGGTGAGTGATTTTTTAAAGTTAGGAAACAAAAAAGGACGCACGGGGCCAAATCTGGAGAACACGGTGGATGGGGCAGCAGTTCGTAGAGCAATTCAACCAATTTGGCCGTGGCTTCGCCAATTTGGGCCGTTTTTTTCTTCAATTCGGAGTCGAATGAACCCAATAATTCGGCATAGTAGAACCCTGTGATGGTTTTGCCCTTTTTCAGGTAGTCGATGTAAATCACACCTTGTGAATCCCAGAAAACGGAGGTCATAACCTTTCCGGCCGATTGGACAGTCTGCACCTTCTTTGCACAACGTTCGCCGGGTGAAGTCCACTATTTCTAATGTCCATTGGTATCTTCTGTGTACCAGTGGATTCATGTTTCATGGACAGGCACGAAACGATGCAGAAAATCTTTCGGATTGCGCTTAAACAGCTTCAAACACTGCTCTGATGTGTTCTCACGATTGCGTGTTTTGTCCGGAGTGAGCAAATGCGGTATCCATCTCGCCGACAGCTTTCTCATGCCCAAAATTTCATGGAAGATATGACCGACGCACGCTATCTTTTGAGATGCCTACTTTTTCAGTTATCTCGCGAACCTTCATTCGATGGCCTGCCAATACGAGATCGTGGATGTTTGACACATTATCCTCCGCGGTAGCCATTTTCCGGGCACCTGAGAGAATCTCATCAAAAACCGATGTGCGAGCACGTTGAAACTCAGTATACCAATTTTTGATGGTCACCATCGAAGGAGAGATGTCACCGTACTCATCATCAAATACAGTTTTACAATAAGTGAAACGAAATCGCATATCTCATACACTACCGCAATGTTTTATATCTCAAATGAATTAATCTCTATTTTAAAATGCATAGGGTGCTAGTTCGAAAGTATTGTCAAGAGTAAATATTCCATTGCGTTCAAAATATACAACAAAATACATATATAAGCAAACAGCTAAAAAAATATTCATACAAAATCACTGCAGGTTACATGTTAGCGAATTTCCACCATCGCTTCACAGATACTTTTGCTTATTGGCAACTACAAGATACGAAGTTCTAAATAGAAATACAAGCCAAACAAGGTAGTATTTTAACTTCAATGTATTCACACAAAATTATTTTATTTTTTTTTTTCATTCAAAAATATTTTTTGAATTCGTTTTCATTGAAAGCAGCAGATTAGCTATCCTCAAAAAAAAATATATAAAAGAAAGTTATGATATTATCGAAAAAAATTACCAGTGAAAAAAATCACGCCAGCCTTCTAGACTAAGTTATAATATACCTACAAGATTTTGATCAGTTAACTACTAAATTTTTATTGAAACTTTTATTAAATGACTGTAGATACGTCAGAGTCTCTGAACCAGAAGCTACAAAGCTAAGTGAACTAAGACAATACTGACTTATTTGGTTCTTAATATAATTCCTTAAAATAAAGCCTCTTAGTTGGAAAGTTTAGCATCTTATACACTTGGGAATTCTTCGCTTTTCAAGTCCATAACAAAAAACTATCGAGATAAATGGTAAACTCGGATGATTAGTAAAGTATTATAAGCAAACTAGAAGTAAAGATATAAATGTGCTTATGGAAGTGCTTTATTCTAACTAAAGTCTATATAAGAAATAAATAATCGTATTTATATCAATTGATCGCCATTCAAAGCATGAAATATTCACATCAATTTGCGCCGGCTTTAAGGTACTGAAAAAACCAACAACTTTAAGGTACTGAAAAAACCAAAAAGTGGCACATTTAGAGTCATTCCCTTATTTTAATTATTATATAATATAAATAGTTTTCTATATTATTGAATTAAAATTAGTTTCAACAGCAAACAATTGACACAAACAAAAGAGCTGACTTGCAAACTGGTTAATTAGGTATTTGCCATTTTTATTGCTCTGTATATAAGTGAAAGTCTATAAATTCACTTCCTTTCTAAATTATTTGCACATTTCCATATCAAACGTGTAATAGAAAAGTTGCCACTAATTTGAGTAACTGAAGGGCTTAGTACAAAGATGCAAATGAACACGTTCCAATATTATTGTATAATGTAATGTAACAACCTGCAACAAACTCTGTGTATACATACATACATATATAAATATATGTAATCTAACATCCCATAATAAACATATGTACATTAATGTTCTTTAAATCACAATTATTTATGCGCATATACATACTAGACCGCTGTCAATTTACTTACAAAAACTCTAAAACTACTTAATTAAAAATTATGTTCGTGGTTAACCTACGTCAAGATAGCTATGACAAGTGTTCACAAAGTTGACGGGAATAGTCAAAAAAAGTGAAAAGTCATAAAAAATATATTTTCTTATTGCCATGGCTTATGACTTATATGTCTGCCCTACCTCATTTCTTTACGCATCTCTCTTAGGCTTATATCTTACTTCCATGACGATCGACGACGCCTTAACTCATTTGCTAACGCATCTTACTTTGGCTATTAAACTATAACCCTTGCTCATAGATCACTTATTAGGCTTTCAGGTTAATGGGATAACTTTTTTTTATAGATCCGTTCAAATCGAAATATCTTAAAGATGTCGACGAAAAACGTTTGGATCTTACTGGTAATTATAGCAGTACATTTTGCTGCGGCTACAAGCGGAGCAACAAATGATACCAACTTACAGAATTTTCCCACTGAGGTCGAAGACGAAACCAGTAATGAACAAGAAGACATTAGTAGTACTGAGTTGGAAGTGAAAGAGCAGCCCTATACAAGTGTCTGGGCCATGATGCATGACTGGTGGAATTGGATGATTGGTGGTTATGCTCAGAATAAGAATGCCGTTGGAGGTAAGTGAATTAAATTGTTTTTTTTGTCTAATCAAAAGTGAATCACACATAAGTTTGTCTAGGTTGGATTTAATAAGGCATAATGAAAGTAAAATGGTTTATGTTGTTTAAAAAAAATAATTAGCAAAAATAAACGGTTATATAAGTGAAATGAGTAATTAAGTGTTTCTTAGAGTGGCATATGTTTGAAAGCTTAAAATATTTGTTTACTTTCAATAATGGTCCACGATGATAGCTGGCTATAAGGTCAACATTTAGTTCATAAAATGACATACAAAAATGAACATCAAATAAACCCTGGTTCTTTTACTTAGATTTGTCACTCAAATATTCATTTTTTTTGTAAGTATGTTATACTCAAATACATACTTACAAGTGACAAACGTTTTTTCAAAGGAACTCTTTTGAACTAAAACCCACACAAATCTAAGAAAAGAATCAGGTAAAGCGACCTTATGTTCCCGTGTGATCAACAAAAAATTTCTATAATTAAGATGTCAAATGCTGAGGAAAAAAACAATTAATTCGCTTTTATGGATTTATGATTCAGCGAGACTAATTCAAATTGCACACTTGTTCGATTGTTTTCAGCAGCTGCGGCGTTACAAAAATAAATTGACCAAATAGCCATACATTATTTAAAAAAAAATCTTCATTTTATTATTTACTTAAAGCCAAAACAATATTAATTTTATTTCTCATTACTTAACTCATCATCAGAACCACTTAGCACAGTTTAGTTTATTGTTAATTATTGTTTGCTTAATTTGAGTGACAAGTGTTTCCTTTACTTAAGGTTTGTGAATTTTAAACCTATATTATTAATTTTCAGTGCAGGTAATTTTTTGTGGATTTAATACAATAAAAATATACATATGTTTTATCATCACACAAAAAAACATACAATCCAATATATCATAAAAATTTATTTAAATCGAAAAAAAAAATATTTTCAGTACGATCATGAATTTATGGAAAGGAAATAAATCGGTATTCTCACTCGTTTGTTCGTGTTTTTGATTCGTTTATGAACATGTTTTGTAATGAGCGATACTCTTTGGTTTTCCGTCTGGAGAGCAAACGAACAGATTGTCGATGGCTTACAGATTGTCGAATACACCACAGACAACCACGAGAAAAACACTTCAATTCAATATTTATTCTACAAAAATCAAGATGTTAACCGAACAGAAAATTGATCAAGCTGAAATTGAAATCAGAACATTCTGGCCCTTATACTTTTCCATTAATATCTTTGTTTTGCTGCTTCTTAACAATAAATCCGGTAACATTGCATAACAAACATTCTCATCGAAGGGAGTAAAAAAAATTAAATCCAGGAATTCAGGAACACATATTCATTTTGAATTTGGCACCAATTATTCCCAACATCTTCGTAATCAATTCTTTTTTTTTAAGTTGTGCATTGCAAAAAAATAGGTGGAAACGAAACGATGTGAGTCGAAGTGACAGTCGCAAATTTTACCATTGACATGGTATAGTAACTCTTTTGGAAAACACTGCAAGGAAATGCTGCGATTTCATTGTAGTAATTAGACCTTTTCACTTGCACAACATTATCCTGATATAAATAGTATTTATTGTACTAAAGCCGACCGATACATCTGCATCAGCGTTGAGTAGATTCCGGCCGATATTTCGATGCATCCTACAGTTGGCATTTTCCCGAAATAAATTAACCATGCATTGAAATCAATTCAATATTAGCAACACACGAAAGGTGATCTACAGGCTACAGGTGGAGTACACAAATATCTTTGTTAACAAACGAGAATCTCTCGATTTTTTTTCTTAATTCGTTTTTTCAAAATATGCATTCACTGTTTTTATTTACATACAAAAACAATAAAACTTTCCAAAACCAGTAATATAATAAAAAAAACTAAATTTTTAGGTACTTGATCTCATATCATACATTTCCATATTCCATCCCAATTTTTCTCTTGCATGATCTACTTTCGAATAATAAAATCACAGCTTGTATAATATATAACTGATATACATAAATATATACTAAATAATGTTCTTGTGTATAAAAGAATGCATCTGCAATGGTAAGGCGCTAACGTGAGATGAAAAATTATAAAACAAGATTCAATTCATCTTAGAAATATAATTTCATATTGTTATGCAGTTTAATCATTATACCACCCAAGACATTTTTTTTGAAATTAAAAGTCTTATTGTGGCTATTTATAAATAACCTAAATGGTCACATTTAATTTAATTTGAATACAAATTAGGAAAGTGAAATTGGAAGTTCCACAATTCGATCGAAATGCAAATTATTGTGAATAAGAATTTCAGAAAAATGAATATCCAATTCTGCACGTTCAAATAGTTGTCAATGGGTGGAATTTATATTTTTTTCTTTGCGTCTTTAAATCACTTTTTAATGAACTTCTGAAGTCTGCGTCACGTCACGGAAATGTTTTAAATATTTGCAAATGACCTATGGCAATTTGTTCAGGCAAAAATTTAACGAAAAATTGTATAGCACGCCTTGACACACGAGACTATTTCCACCGGACTAAAACAGATATTGTGGGCAAGGGAAGCGAAGTGTGTAGTATGCAACGGCCTGAAATTTCAACCCTAAATTTCCTGGATGAACGAAGACTAAAACTAACAAATACGCAACAGTTTAAACGGTCAAATACGGTAGAAATACTAACACATATAAAAAGGGGTTCATGTATACAATTCTTCGCTCAGCTGAAATCATCTCGTGTAACTTGTCCATTCCGTGTGTTAGGCCCGACTAAAAAACAGATGGTCTACAAATTTTCTAATTAAAATGATAACGAACTGTCAGTGGAACGACAGAAATCGGAACTCTTATTACTGGAATAATTTATTTGATTTTCTTTGAAATATAGCTGTCAGCTGGTACGAAAAATGAATGTTTATTAGAAAAAAATTACTACATTTAAAAAAAAAACTATAATCCTGTTACAAATATTCTTCGCTCGGTTGGTATAGGACTTGTATTTTAGAATGAATGAATCATAGATTATCCAGCAAAACGTTTCCCTGTTTCGTTTTTGTGATCGCGTTAACTATCTATGACTGCCAATTAAAATTTAAAAAACAACATGAATTTGGTTTAGCATTTCGAATTTGACACTTGATTAAAGAACAAAGAATAAGCAAGTTCATTCTTTTTCGTAATTTTTTGAAAGATTTTGTCAGATTTATTACAAGATATTTACAAGATGCCAACATTTAAAAACGACAATTTACACGACAAAAAACTTATTAGTAGAATTCGACAGTAATACTGCCAGTTTGACAGTCGTGAAATCTAACAAAACTAAACTGTACGCACTCCTGGATGACAGTTCAGTTTGACGTACATATGTGATTGAAACAGTGATGTTAAATACCTACGAACCTGTATATATTTATAAGCAAATAACCTCGGTTTTTTTTGAGAAAAAAAAATTAAAAAATTGCGAAATCGGCCATAGCAAGTGAACGCGTGTTATTTTAAATATTTCGCACTCATTATATTTTTTGGCATAAATAATATTTTAAAATTATTTGTCATAAAATTCAAAATATAAAAAACTCGTTTTGTTATAAATAAAACTAAACCCTCGCGGAATTTCGATTTATAAATCAAACAGCTCTCTCGCGTAGTAAAAATTTAATTTTAATTAGTCAATCTCAATTATTGTCAGAGCAATCAGTATCAAGGGCTAAGAGGTTACATATTATGCACGGAGCCTATAGGTATAACGGAGAAAGCCGGACTAGTTTTAAACTGCTAAGATGATGCATACAATGTTTATGTGCATATTATTCGATTTGAACATTTTAAGACTCATCTCAAGTTTTCTGTTTTATATTTATGTATACTATAATAATTTAGTTAATTATTCAAAGTTTGAAACTTAGAGCAGTGTCACTTAAATCTATAATCATATATTGCATTTTTATCTTATTATAATACTGAACTTTCATATCGTTCGTAATATATTGAATGGTTTACTATGACTAGACATTCAAATTAGTTAAATTGATTTGTTTATATTTTTATAAATAAATTAGGTCGAATTACGGAAAAATACTTGCTTCGACAAAAAAACATGAGTGCTTTCATTTGTTATTTTTTCGTTATACAATTAATGGAATATTTTGTGAAGTAATTATTTTAGAATTTGTTATATGATGTTAGTGAAACTGGTTTCAGATAAACAAGACAAGAAAGAAAATCGCATGGAATAGGAAAATTACTTCAAATAAACTTTTCGCAATAGTCGGGTAGATGTCTTTGCGAATTATAATCGGATTGATACGAACTGTCGAACTCTATTCGGGGTCGATAAACTGTTTGACAATATTGAAAAAAATACAATCCGGGGTCAATAGTAGATCCATGGTATAAAAATCTAAATTCACCGATTTGTTCGAATTAACTGTTTATCAACGATGGTTCAAGATTGAGGTAAGTGATAATAGACAATTAAATGCTGAATCCGCCGAAATCGGTGAATTAAAATTTCTGAAGCACGGATAAAAAATATTGAACAACGTTTTATAGAACTGATGACCCTTAGTCAAAATTGCGTTCAATAAATGTCTGCATTATCAATTATAAAACATTATTCGCGACGAATAAAAAAGGCCATGTGAAACGAAATGTCACAATGGGCGAATGTTGGTCGCTCTGGTGTAGAAAATCCCTAAGCGCTAAACTATACTATTCCTAGAAGCCGACTCCTTTCTCCATACAGATATCCAACACCACAACCACAATCCAATCTACAAATAGACCATTTTTAATCACTATTGTTCATATTTCGTTCGCTAGCATTGGGTTTTTATTGAGACTTAAACAAATTGTGTGTAGTAATTAACGGTACGCATCTGACATAAATCAAAAACCACTATAAAAAATAAACACACCCACGAAACGTCAATCTAAGTCCAAGTTTTGTACAGCATTCATGTAATGTTCATAAAGTAAATTTTTTGGGGATGTCGTTGCATTGACATTGATTTTTTGGATAAATTAGATGGATTTTTTCATCACATATGTTCATAGTTCTGCCATTGTTTACTTATATTTATTTTTTCCTTTTCATTTTTACAGAACCCCGTACATTCGGTGCAATCAGGCGTATTCAAATGCTTTTAATTCCTGCTGCTTTCAAATTTGGAGTTCTTTTCGCCATGGTAATGGCTATTATGTTTCTGGCAATGAAAACAGTCTTTTTATTGAAGATGCTGCTTGTTATGAATGCGGCAGCTATTTTTGCCAAGCTTTTACTATCAAAAAGTCAACCTCATTATCAATTACCTCCCCCATGGACTGCATACAATGGATGGAATCATGCACCAATACAATCATGGCCTGGCGATTCTTCCTTAAATAGAGAAATACATCTTCATCTTCATGGTGGTAACTTGGCACATCAGCATTGGGAACGATCAGATAATGGATATAGTGCAAATTTGGTATCCACAGACACAGCGAATGAATTGAATAATCGAGGTCCACTACCATATCTAAGATCAACGCAGAATCAACCAGATATTTATTATGTGAACCCCAGCGGATAGAAGTGTTATACTACGTTTTCACCGACCACTAAACAGAGATTTAAGTAGATTTAGCTAAATCTCCTACAAATCTTCAGGATTTACCATACAAATTTTAATCTTCTCAGATGAAGATTTAAAATAAATCTCATTTAAATCTTCAATCGAACTACCCCATTTCCATATCGAAATGAACACATTCATCGGGAAAGTGATTTTTTTTCTTCGGTTGACAGATGAAGCTGCCTATCTCACTTCTACATCTTAAGAGAAAATGAAAAGATTTTGAATAGTGCTGTCAAAATTAATCTACTTTTGGAGCGGTGGAACCACTTTTTGAAATTATTAAATCTACAAGAGATTAAAGTTCGGTGGGAACGTAGTATAGGGGCGTGTGGTAATCTAGATTTAGACAGTAAAAAGGCCAAAAATAATTTCACATCGAAGTTGAATACTAACTTTTTTGTACATAAAATTAGAATTTTAATATTTATTTTAACATATTTGTATTTAAGAATATTTTCGAAGTCTTAAGAGTTTTCTTAAAAGATTAAAAAATAAATAAAGCAAAACGTTGGTATTTTTTTTATTTTAAAAAGAACCTCTTAATTTTTAGCAATCATTATAATAAGCATTATGTTCTTTATTTAAAGTTTTGAGCTTATCTTCTTCAGAGCATTCAAAAACAATAATTGTTAAAAGTATTTATTAACTAATGGCGTTTTTATTTGGCAATCCGGAATTGTTCTCCGATCTGGGATCCTAACTAAACACTTGTATGATTCTGACGACTCTGAATTTTAATGAGTTGGCATGTGTGCAAATAATTGTGTACGTGAGAATATTCAAATTAAAAAAAAAATGTTTGTTACATACAAAAAATGACAACAGTAAAGTTTGACGTTCAGGTATATGAATGTGTGAGCGCTTCTGATTTTGATTTCAAATCCAGAAGCAAAATTCTCTTTTTTTCAGAATTAGAACTATCATTTTTCCCAAGTGAATGCTTTCAGAACAGTCCGGAAGCCTTCCGGATTGCCAAATAAAAACGACATAACTGTACCTACTCTATAATTGAGATGCTCCATTTAGATCCGATAACATTAGGCGTCTATGTCAATTGAATAAGCATCAAGAGAAAAATATCTTAATAACATTCTTTTAGCAAGAAGTCTCTGTGTGTTTTCATAAGATCATTAGCTGCGGCAGAAAAAAATCCATCAATAATATCCAAGAAATCTAGTCCTGCCATCAAAAATGAAGGAAAACATGTCGAAAAATTGTATATATTTGGATATGTTTCGTCATTCTCGAAATTTAAAAACGAGCAATTATTGCTAGCCATAAAATCATTCCTTAACGTCATTAAAATAGGAATAGAGTATTGGAATTGGAGTGAGTCTCTTAGTAAATTTGGTAAGGAAAATGGTAAATATATACATATGTATGTATAGTATATATAATTTTATTCACCTCAAAGTTTTTACATAGCGGTATTTACAAATAATTAATTCTTAAATCTAAAATAACATATCTGCGAGCACAGAAGGGGCTCCGTTAAATTGTTGGCATTATGCCGGATTTACACGAGTGACAAATTGCCATTATTTCTTCTATTTTATTGACATTACTGAGAAAATCGTGTAAATTGTTTGAAAATGTGTCATTCGGGTCTATTCGGCGAGATCTTTTATTCTGTTATGAATTTTCATACAAAAGTTTAAGCTGTCAAAAAATCTTTTATGAATTATAATTTTGGTATTCTGCATGCTAAATCTGCTATGAAATCTGTTAAGAAATCTGCTAGTGAGCTGTCAAAACTTCGAAATTCTCAACAAGTCTTTTATGAACTGCATTTTTGGTATTCAGCATGCCACAATCTGCTATGGAATCTTTTATGAATCATAAAAGAATAAAAGTCACATTTTTCTTACTTTTATCATAAAAGATTTCAATATATGAAGTAAAAACATTTATTTTGTTAATGAATTGTTCGTAAAAGGACAGATATAACAAAATATTATTAAAATACATAATTACAAGCAAACATGTAAATAATTTCAAACTAATTATTTGAATACACGAAAGCACAGAACAAATTTGATGGATGAAACGTAAAAGAAAGTGTCGCTTATCTTGTCGGAGTTCGTTTTACACAAGTTTTTATATTGGATATAATACATTCAGGAACTGTTATGGACAAATTGCAAAGATTATATATTATTTATCTACGCGAAACAAAACACGATAATTGCGCAGGTTAATATTTTCATTAGTCAGTGCCTACTGCCGAGAGTTTTTATTTACCTACCACAGCTGATAATTTGATAGCAGATTTTAGGTCTGTTCGTATAAATTTTTCTTTTTCGAAGTCACATAACAGACTTTTATAAAAGATCGAACTCCTGAATAACAATTATAAAATATCTCTTATGGTGAAGATCTGTTATGCATCATAAAAGAAAATTCATAGCAGAATAACAGATGTGGCAGAATAGGCCTAATTGTTTTCTTCATTAAAAAAATTACAGGGAAGACTGACATTAAATATTGCCATTATAATGGAGTCATCTAAATCCACAATGATGCCATTTTGAAAATTATGGCACACCGCGAGGAAGAATGAACTTGCTCATTCTTTAATATCAGATTGCCATTATCAATCAAATATTTATTATCTTACCCCGTGTAAATGCTTATCATTGTTGATTTGATTTTATCATTATTTTGCCAGTTTAATGGCATGAACTAATGGTAATTTGTCACTCGTGTAAGTTCTGCAATATATATTATATAATAAAAGGTTCGAACATAGTTTTTTTTATGAAAATTTAGTTTTTCTCGCCGGCTTGAGCACTACTGACGGTCGTCGGAGGAAAATGTTAAAGGAAAATAGCTAGACCTCATCTAAAATTTCACCAAACCAAAATCAATTATACACCTACATTTTGAACTAACTAACAGGATTTTGCTAAGTAATTGTATATATTTTAAGAAATTGGCCGTTTTGGGTGGTAATCGAAATTATTTTCGTACAGAGCCAACTGTAAGGTGAGCTTCAAAGCAAACAGTACAAAATTATCTCATCCACAAACCTTGTAGTTCGAATCTTACAAGACTGGCGCTGGAAATACTTATATTGTAAACTGTCAAAAACATATGTTTTCCTTGCATTATTTCTTTTTTGTCGATTGTAAAAAAAATATTAAACGCTGAAGTATTATTTTTCGATTAATTATATTCCACTAAAAAAGTAATAAATATTTTAAATTTCAGATGAATTATAAGTTTTGCTCTAATCTTATATTAACTGGCTTGAGAATTTGCGGCGATGCAAGTCAATTTGCCGCAAGAAACTTCCATATCATGGCGAGACCCAGTTTAACACAAATCACCGCATTGCCATCTTCTGCTATGCAACCTCAGCCAACAGGGAGCTACATTCAAAAATTTCTAGCCCCAATCAGCACGATTTTTTCACAAGTTGCTGGGTTTAAAGTCAAAGGACGTTTGAAGAGACGTTGCAAAGATTGTTATTTTGTTATCAGAGATCGTCGCCATTATGTCATCTGTCCAACACACCCGCGCCACAAGCAAATGTCGATGAAGAAGCGTGATTACAAAACATGGATCCTAACTGATGCAACACAAAGCAAAGTACGTCCTTTTTAAAGAAGGAACATTCATATTGAAGATAACTTGTAAAATGAATCAATGAAATCCGCCTTTTATTTGCATGTTTTTACGATTTTTTGTCTGTGAAGATAGATACAAGTTAATAAATTCTAATTCAGTTATGTATTTAGTTTTAAAACCCAGCTAGATCAGATAGATTTAATGCTTGTTTGTCTTCGTTATGCAACAAACTCCAGTGAACCATTCATCTAGTCACTGCGAAAAGAAAAAGACGCAAAATGTTTCAAATATATAGGATGAAGTAGGCCAGGAAGTCCTGAAATCTATTGGTTGGCTATTGTATGACATCGACTCTATCACGATAGATCAAATTTTTTAAAGAAGGCAAAAATAAGCGTAGCCTCTGACGTTCCTGCGTTAACCGCATAACTGAAAGTAAACTGAATGTTTTTTAACGGCCGAACAGGTATATTTTAGTGCTCTTGATGTACACATTTGTTTGCAAGAAAGTTTTTTTTTTTAAATATGTATACTTATAATTTCAAAGAAAACACGTCCACCCGTTTTCCAGTGAAATTAAAATATGTTGGAGGTTATCGTGTATAAGAATTTTCGGAAAATTTTTCTCTCATTCAAGCGTAGAGAATCCGAATATGAATGATGCTCGAAAGTTTCCCTCTGAATTTATTCTTTTATGGAATAAATTTTCCCATGGAGTGTTGCTGGCATTTCATACGATTTTTTGTTCGAGGGATATTTATTTCGTGGGAGGTCCACGACCGCAGGAAAAAATTCGAGGGAATAAAATAATCCTTGGGAAACGAAATTACCTGGGAGATTCCCATTAGGGCAAGTTTCGTTATGTAATAAAACTTACATTTCTCTTTTCTTCAAATATTAATGTTGTACCTATTTATCTGCACTGCAAGTAATTTTTTATTTCTGTTTCCACTTCAACAGACTACTATGAAAATAACTGTTGTAGAAAAAATAATAAAACTTCCTGTTCATTCGGGTCTAAATTCAAATCATAAGCCCCGATCGAAATCAAAACATCATTGCCTCACAGCAACCCCTTTTCAGAGTTTCAAAGTTTTGTGATTTACGTTAATATATGAGGAGAAAAATCGATTTAAATTTTTGTTGTTAGTCGTTTGACAATTTAATTGTTTTGTTAATCAAAAATGAATTCAATAGGAATTTTGTCATATCCTTGTTCGACCTCAGGATTTTCTTGGAGCATTTCAAAAAGCCTTTTATATTGAATGCGATTTGTAATTGTTTTGTTTGCCCCTTGAACATTAAGATTATAATACATTAATTTCGCAATAAAACTTACTATTCTCTTTTAGATAAATATTTTTGTGCGATGTCTATTTTATTTTTTTACACTTCCATATGCTATTATCAAAATAACTGTTTTTTTAAATTTAACTATATGCCTGTAAGACCTAAGGTCTTTTAAATGCAACCTGAATTGCACGGCACTAGTTTGGCACAGTGGATTTGAGAACCAGGTATTGACTATGAGATTTTAGGTTATTATTTTCGCGAATGATATTCATATTATATAAAGTTTAAATTTTTCGGAACTTAACGCGTTAAATGTTAGAAATAATTTCAATTTCTTTTTCCCGACGTTTCGAAGAAGTTTCAAACTTCGTGGTCAGTCTCATCCCGTGACCATGAAGTTTGAGACTTCTTAGAAACGTCGGGAAAAAGAAATTGAAATTATTTCTAACATTTAACGCGGTAAGTTCCGAAAAATTTAAACTTTATGTAACAGGTATTGGCTGTCTCATTTTATCCCATGGGCGGCATCCAATTAAAATTGGAGGTATAGAAAAGAAAGTGAACTGATCGAAATTAAGGTATCGCATTCTTGCGATCTGCAGCCCTTTTTGAAAACGGCATTTGCTTTGCTACATTTAGATTAACTATTCACTATTGTGTAAATATATTTAATTGCAAAATATCGACACAATTATTTTAAAAGATCCGCCTGCCTATGTGAAAAAAAGCAAGTGTTATCCAACCAGATAAATAAGCAATTTTTGGGACATTTACTCACCAAGCAAAGGAAACGCCGCGATGCAGTTTTTTTTTAAAGAATAGTTAAACCTTTGATAGAACCTTATATTTAAAATTCCGAGTTATCGGAAACCAAAACCATTATCATTGTGATTGTATCCATTTTTGTTTAGTTTATTAGAAAAAAGTATTTTACATTTACAAGGACAAAGAATTATTTTCATAGTTTTAATGATTGTAATATATATATTTTAATCAATGATAGTTACACAATCATCATCATTATCATCTTGCTTAGAACGTTTGGTATTAGATGGTCCATCTTCATCGTTCTCTAATGGTTTTCGCTTTGTTGCAGCCGAAGATTTAGAAATCGATTTAGCTGGACTGCAAGAATCTAGTTCTTTTTTATTTCCATTATTTGTAGCAGAAGATGATTGTTTTTCTTTGTTATTATTTTCTTGTTCAGCAGGAACTAATTCTTTTGTATCTTTCCCCTTATCCACGGCAACAACAACGTCATCATCGTCTTCAATCAAACACAAATCGTCGTCTTCGTCGACCACTTCAATGCGACTCTTCTTCGACGTTGACGGCCCATCATCTGCATCATCGTCATTAATACTTGGTTTTGTGCCATTGGTCTTCTCTGGAGCTGGTTCTTCTTGTGGCTTAAGCTGATCTTTATCAGCAATAACCTCAAATAGTGGACCTTCGCGTTCAGCGTCCATGTGAATAACGATTATACTCAGCTCATAATTCTGGAAGAAGTCATCGACCTTTAATAATACTCCATCAACGATTGCCATCTCAGCCATGGTCTTATCATCGTTACATTCAGTTTCGCCTTCCTCTGAAGAAATAACTATTACTCCCTTTGTGTCTATGATGACATCTGGATTGACCATTCCAAGAGATTTGATCAAAATTTCATCACGTAAGTCCTTGATCTTGATTTTGTTTGTATCAACTTTAAGATGGATTGCCGGATCAGAGGAACACACATAACATTTGGGGTTTGGAGAAGTAAGCATCTTCTCAGGGACCAATAGCTGGTTGCGTGGATTTGGTCGCAAGCGCATGTAAACAGATTTGCATTTTTCGAATTCATCTTGCAAAGCTCTGAATGTATGGATAACTACAATGCCTGCTGTGATGGCATTGGTTGTGGCAATTGCTGGAATGATGTTTCCTGTTGAAAGATAATATTAAAACAAAAATAAGTTTCACCTTCTAACCAAAGTGCAGTATTGCCAGTTAAATATATTAAAAGACAAGGATGCCTTACCTGCCATTGATTTAATTTCAAAGCGAGATTTCTGAGCAATTTCGAATATGTATGCCCGAATATTGGCACAAGCTGCAACAAAATCCATCGCCGGCTGATCATCTTTGTCCCAAACTAGCTTCTCATTGTCGGGCGACTTGGAAAGTTCGATCTTTAGTTTTTGAACACAATCAGCAAAAACTGCAGCGCATTCGGCAAATGACCAAACTTTATGGTATTGTTTGAGAAATTCCTTATTGTCAGAATTTTTTACCTCATCGAGGAGAACACTGTCCCACTTGAGTGGTGTTGGCGGTTTACGTGTTTTCCAGAGATTCGACATGGACAGTAGATAATTGATGTCATCAAAGAAGAACTTATTGAAAAGTGTCTCGGCATCGTAGCCAGAATCTTCAGCCCATTGGCGTGTGTTGACGCGCTTTACGTCACCTTCATCAGGGTTAGACTCTTCGCCACCAGCCTCGGGATCAGCTACATCAGGAGATATGTCTTCATCATCAGCTGTCTCACCAAAAAGTTGACTGTATTGAGAAAAAAATTGTATTGATTGATTTGAATAAGCTCTATGCCTTTCTCTGAACTAAAATATCGAAAGAGAGAATATCATTGGAATCGGTAATAGAAAAGTTAATTTTCGAAAAAGAGCCCAAGATGTCGAAGCGATATAAAACACCTTCAGACCTATTAATAAAAAACGGTTAGTCCACCGCTAGTCCATGGTCTTACAAAACCCTGGAATAAGAGTTAGACCATGGACTTTAATATTAATAAAAAATCGAACAAAATCTACTACAATAAGTATCAACTCCCTGTAATATTTGTTCTTAAATGTCAATTTTTAGTCCTTCACTAGAGTTGGTAAACGTCAAATAGCAGAAATTCTGTTTTATTAATAGCATTTCGCACTTTTTTTTTTTATAATCTACACGCGCTCAAGGGATTATGAATAACCTTTGAATGTTACAACACAGGGCGTGCGTGAGGGTGAGATTAAGGAAGAGAAAGAATGATAGGAAAGATGTGTGGCGCGATATTCGGAGACTGTAGGTGGTTGTTGTCTCAGATTTTATCTCCAGGGATGGCGGCTGAACTAATGCGGAGAAATTTCCGTGTCTTATTTATCTATGGCCCTTATAATTCGCATTAATTTTTTTATTCTGTGTCATATTTTATCGGTATACTAATTTTACTCAATCACATGTTGTTAGTTCTATGCCTAAACAGCATGTAATGAGCAAACCAGCAACTCATTGTATGACATTTATGTTTAGAATTGGTTTTTAATGGAAAAATAAGAAGACGTAGACTACGGCAGGGATCAAACCTGTGACCATGAGGTTGACAGGCGAACACACAACTATCGCGCCACGGCCACCCATACTTAGTCGCACTTAGTCCACGGAATAAAGCTAGTATAAGACGGTCTTTGTAATGTGTCATTGCCGTGACACTCTGACGTCACTATGACGTAGTTGTCTGCCCTAAAAGTGTCACGTCATGTGATTGTCATTGTTTTGTTTGTCATTGCCGTGACATAAACAATGACAGGCACCGTGACACGTCACTTTTAGGTCATTGCAATGACAAATTGCCGTGACCGTGTGAAAGCCCTTTCATTGTTGATGGGAAACCGTGACACGTTACCTGTCGCTGCAAGGACTGTGTTCCAACCGTGACACGGCTGAAATGTCTGCCAAGTCATTATTTGTCACGGTTGGGCATAGTTACATAGGTACCTACCTACAAATGTATATTTAAATAGATTTTAATTATATTAATTTGGAGGGTAATTTGTACCTTTCTACATAGATGGAACCTAGGTATGTAAATATGAACATATATAATGAAAGTGAAGGATATAGGTGGGTAGGTAATTATATATATGTGACGTTTGCAAAAATGTTATAGTTATAGTTTGAGGGAAAAAAAGATGCCATTTGAATTCTTGGGCAAATACCGTAAATTTTGTTCTGATTAAATGATAGCTAGTAACAATTCTCAAAATTTTGTATCAACATCTTTGGAGCCGTTTTCTAGAAAAATAAGCTTTTCCTTAACAACCAAGACGCAATGACTCGATTGATTGACGCCGTGTGATCGTCACTGCTACAAATGATAAATGTCATTGCAGTTTAAGCCTAGTACTCAGTTCGAGCAAAACTTTGAAGGTATGGAGATAAACATACAATTCAAATGAGAACAGAAGCGTATCTAAGAAATATTTAGTAAGGGAAAATAGGAACACAGTTAAATTATGTACATTGTTTAATTTGCTTAGCTCTAAAATTCATTTTGAGTTATGTGTTTAAAAAAAAACAGATTTACAATGTAGGTAATATGATATATAAATATGACGTAATAATATGAAATAGTATATATCCATTTAGTTTTTAATCAGGAAATTAACGCTAAAGATTATACAACATTTAACAAAAATAACGTAATTTCGTTTCAGTGTTTCTAAGCACTTTCAATATACATTATACATTCGAGTACATTATGTAAAGTTAAAAATATTACTTGTCCCGTTTCGATACTAATTTTTTTGAACTGATTTATTAGATTTCTTCAGCTTCAATCTTTTAGTTTTAAAGCTCATTGATTTTTCTTAATTTATTTATCCCTTCTATTCAAATTTATACAAACACATACTTGGATAAGAAAACACCAAATAAAACTCAGAAACATTTCATAAGTTTATTCAAAGTACGTGTTCATTGTACCTACTCTTTCTCATTATAGCTACGCTACTGCCTAACTGAAATCAGCTGATGAATAGGTTTAATTCTTGCAACTAATTTACGTACACACTTTTTTTCAATCATTTTTGGTCATATACCTAGTTCCTAATATCTTAATATTGCAAAGGGGTACGATATGAGGTGATAAAATGCACGATTTACATCAAAAATCACAATTTGTGTAGCAAAATAATGATTCGGACATTATTTGTCCTGGAAAAATCAAGTGGAGATTTTTGTATGTACAGTTCGAAACAAAGATTTTTATTTTGCGAGAAATAATATTTTTCCCGAACTGAGTACTGGGCTTTAGGCTCACCGCGCGTTGAGAGTTGTCGCGTCGTGTGATAGTCATTGTTTTGCATGTCATTGCTGTGACACCGCGACACAAATATCACCGTGACACACTTCGACGTTCATTGTATTTTGGGACAACAATGACAGACATGTGCCATTCGTGTGATAGTCATTGTAGTTAGCCATGACACGATTACATTTGTCACGGCAATGACTGTAGTAGGACCTATTTTGTTGTGACGTCAGAGTGTCACGGCATTGACACATTACAAGGGCCGTCTAATACTAGCTTAAGTCCTAAAACATCCCTAGTCCATGTTTATTAATTTGGGTGCTTTAATTTAAACGACAAAGCTTTTGCCTACTTTCAAACTACAGAAATCTCTTCGAGTTACCAGAATGTTAAGTTACATAGCCGTTAATCTCTTAAATTTAAAATAAGTGCGAGGTTAATTTGATTCATACTTACTTGAAAAGATGCTTGGCCCAAACGATGCAGTGGATTGGTTCCGAAGGTGTATTTCGAATTGTACACCCGGGGAATGTCTTCTGAGTAGCCTTCGGTGTGCATTCGTAGCACTGCGTTACTCCTTTTTTGATTAGCTCGACTTGTCCGTTGTAACCTGCGGTTCCACTTTCAATCAAGGGAACCTCAGCATTCAAGCACATTCGATTAACATGGTTACGAGCTTGTCTGTTATCCAGAGCATTGAGGACCACGTTGAATTTCTTAAAAAAACTCACTCCATAGTCAGTACTGTAAATCAATTACATAGTAAACTTAATCTAAAATTCAGGATTACAAAAAAAAAACTCAAAACCAACTTACTTGAAAATACTATCGTGATACGATTTGATTTTGACGGTGGGATTAAATTTTAGCGCACTTTCTTTAGCAACCTCAGCCTTGGACTTACCAACGTGTTCTTTGTGGAAGAGGAATTGCCGGTTGAGATTACTCAAATCGATTGTGTCCAAGTCGATCTGTAGCAAAGAAAAAAATATATCTATTTCACCATAATTTATTTCTAATATGTGCTTACTATTTCTATGTCAGGGAATCCGGATAAAACTAAATTCTTTAAGATCTCACAACCGATTCCGCCAGCTCCAACAACCAATATTTTACTTTGCAGAATTTTTTCCTGCAGATTTGCAGGGAATACGCCGGGCAGTGCAGCAGCCATCTTTATTGCTGTCGATAAGGGGAAATATATTTGGGATTAATTATAATACGATTCGTCTTTAGAACTTAATCTAAAAAAAAAAACTTGGACTTTGTGTTACGAACCTGTTAACTAATTTGTAATTTAATAGAAAAATAAAGCTTTTTGTGAATATTCAATATTAGATCCGCGTATTTTTGCAAAATAAAAATGAAATGTGAGAATGAACAAATGCGTCAAAAATTAAAAAGAACCACCACACACCAGACGCCGTTTAGTTCTGTTTGATTTGGCAATGGTGAGGTTACAGAGAATTGAGTGGCAGAATACAGCCTGGACCCGGAAAGAAATAAAAGTAGTAAGAATACTAGTTTTCGTACAAAATCAAAACAAAATAAATTTTTTAAAATTTATTTTTAAAGACTTAAAGGCGGGAAATTTAAACATTTAAAAAAATAAGCTAGAAATAATAAAATTTTTGATTTTGTTCCTTTTCTAAACAAGTGGGAAAAGTAGCTTAAGGGCTATTCAAATCCAGTTTTCATCAAAAACCTACATCAAAACACTAGTTCTTATAAAATTTTGGGTGGCTACAAGTTTTTTTTTAAGTCACTGGATTTACGAAAAAATGTTGTTAATTTTTTAAAATGTCTATATCACATTATTTATGCCACGCTAATATTTTATACATCCCATTTCTGGTGTAGAAGTTTGAAGACAACGACAACCATATCAAAACAATTATATATATGTCCAACAGAAATATCTAAATGTACATTCGGGTTTTTAAAATCTTATAAGTTTTTCACACCAAACACAAAACGGGGTTTGCAGCTAAAAGTTTACGAAAACTCGAAAACCGTTCACACTGAACATTTACAAGTTTTCGTTTGATATTTCAATTATTTTGACACCACAGGAAATGGGGACGTTCACTCAGTTATTCTGAGTAGTCTAGAATAACTTTCTGTTGTTGTAATGCGTGCAAGAGCACATCTGATGAAAAAAAGCTGTTAGCATGAAAACTATCTTGAGTTAACCCAAAAAATTTCGAATAACTAGCTATTCGAGAGCAAATGTATAGAACAGCTGACTGCAAAATTCATTTGGTATGCGTTTTGTTCTGATTTTTTGACAGCTTTCAGCTAACCTATCTGGTTCGTCCACAGATATACTCCGATAGCCTGCACGTTGTGAACTGAAATTGAATATACCTCAGACAGCTGTTTTTTCGTTTTTCCTGGCAGCAACCCGTCAGCTATATATGTGACCTTGAATCAAAGAAAACAAGATTACGACACTTCTTTGTTTTTCTTATTTTATTGACAGCACCAGAGATCAAAAATCTGCAAATTGTTGTTGTTTGTTGTTTGTGGATAAATGGATTTCGATCTCTGGTGACGTCAATAAAATATTAAAAACAAAGAAGTGTCGTAATCTTGTTTAAAAAGATTCATGATATGAGTCGATTAATTGACCGCTAAATGTTTCACGAGGTGTGTTTGCTTAGCTCATCTTCCAAATCCAACATGTTTTCGACAGGTTTTATTTAAAACTTGTGGTTTATGAAATATGTGTGGAAAAACTTGTGTTTTCGCTTTAGGTTTTCAGCCAAAACCGATAATTTCGCGAAAACCGTGTTTTGGGTTTGGTGTGAAAAGCCTATTAAAGAAAAGTATCTTTCGAAGAAAGGTGTTTGTATTTTTTGTTGCAAGACTTTTTTTAAAATAAAAAGGGTGTTCATGCAACAGCGGAGAACATAGATAAACCTCATAAACCAGATAATTTTATCTCCGCAGAAATGAACTGTACAATGTTTGTATGGGAAAAATGTTCTGCAAAGCAGATAAAATTATCTCACGAATTTGATATAGAAAGAGAATAAATACCTCATTTCCCACATTTAATCAAGTATTTTTAGAAGGGTGTTCATGTAAACGTCTGGCGTCAAATTATACTTTTCTGCAAAGGGGAATAAATTATATCTCGTTGCATATGAATATCCTTAATGTTTATAACCATGCACATTCGATTTTCAACCTTCAAAACCCATTTATTGTTAACATTGTATTTGTAATTTGATTCCTGTCGATGAATAAATGTGAATTGAATTAAATTTTCATTTGCTATGGTATGGCACAAACTGCATGGATTTGTTTCTCCTTTCATATCAATCATTTAAATTTCAATAACAGATTTGAAACTCCTTGAGTCTCCATTTACTTTTGCCGACATTAGAGAAACAGAATGAACGTGTAAAGCCGAATGATTTTGTTCGGTTCATAAAACTTTTTCCCAAGCAAACAGCTCTATTCAGCACGTCAAGTAAAAATTTCTCCTTCGCACAAACTTATTCAGCGTGTTGTGCTGTCAAACGAAACAAAAAACGCAAACGTCGAAAACGAAAACTTCTGTCGAAGAGAGGTAGAAGGAATCATAAAATAAAAGTGTTTCTCCAGAATATTGATTATTCTGATATTCATCTTTTTTTTATTGACAATTGATACCAAATATTGTTAAACAATTGAAAATTCAATTAGTTCTCGGTGTACAGTTGAAGTTGGTGTTTAGTTATCAATCATCGTTGGTTGGTCACAGAACAACCAAATAATCAAGAACAAAACCCAAAGAAAAACAATAAAAGAACTACACAAAGTTTGACTATATTGCCGAACGTATGTATCTCGGAATTTGGTTGGATTTCGTATTGTGATTATTTGTGTTTAAATTGAATTGAATTGTTTTATCTATTGCACAGTACATAACATACCTATAAATAATATAGTGTGCAAGAAAACTCGATTCCTGATTTATTTGTTGTTTTTTGTGAGTTTTTGTTTTGTTGCGCCTGTCCACAGGCATTGTAATTGCAAATTGCAAATTAATTAAGTGCTCCAAAGAATACCAAACGATAATTTTATTATGGCCGATGTGCGTCGCAGGAAGACGGACAACGAAAAAGAGTCACCTGTTCCAGGAGGTGATATACAGAAACGAGACTCATTAACAGCAGAATCTTCGGATCACGTATGCTAATTGTTAAAAAATTGTTTTTTTTTGTAATAATTGTATTTTCAATAGATAGGGATTCCCAGATTAGTTAATTCAATTTTTGTTTAATTAGGAACATAGTTTATATTAAATTTAATTTGATTTGAAGCTGAGAAACGTTTCGGTTGAATTCATTAATGTTTTAACTAACAAGTCTGTCCTCAATTTGCTTCCCAGCATAGGTACCTATATGCTTTATTAACTTGATTCATTTGATTGAAATCAATTCAGTAGCTTAGTTGTGAAAATTTGCCTTTCACATTTAAAATGTTATTCAGTTTAAGTAAGTAGGCACCTAGATACTTGTACTCGCATGTATATAACTATTCCTTAATTGAAATAAGAAGAGAAACAAAACAGACGATGGAGATAAATTTGACAAGATTTCCAAGTCTTTCAATTTAGGTACCAATTTCAAGTTATAAAATCTTATATTTTAGATGACGGCGGCGATTCAGAAAGTTAATGGGTTCCAATTTTTTGTTTCTAAAATTTGAAGCCAAAAAGACAAAGTCCAATTCATATTTTTTTACTTTACATATTATTTTGCCTACTCTACCTTTTACTAATGAAACAGTGTTGTTTTCTTGCTAATGAATATGTATCTTTTGGGTGACTGGTAATTCTAACTTATCTTTAATTTGTTTAGCAATTTGTATTCGCTTTGCTCCATTGCTAACAGAAGAATTATCAGAAGTTCAACTGATGGCTAGGTTTGTTTTTGTTGTTCTTTTAAGCAATTAAACTGCACCACAGCACACAATACCTTGAACTGCAGAAAAGTGACACAGGTACTCCAGAGACTGGCTTTTGGACATTTGTGTGGAATGAAAATGTTTATTTACAATTTTTTGTTAAACTATTTAGCTAAAATTAAAGATTTACATAGTAGTTTAGATTTAGATATTTCATCAAACAGCGTTCACAATCTCTAAGAAGTTTTCATTCATTCCTCGAAACTCGCTCTGTCGAACGGGATTTTACATCTTCTAGCACGTGGATATTTTTTTCTGGTGTGCGAATTGTTTCGAAACTGTTGCTTAAACCGCGGCATGTTTTCTAAGCGCCAGCAAATGCCCTTAAAAAAAATTTAAGTAAGCTCATAAATCTAATAAATTGCTCTATGTGTCGTACAGATACTCATGTGATATGTTATTCAAAAAAGCCCTTGGACACTACTGTTTAAACTATATCAATCGCATTCGATAACCGAATTTCCTGATTAATTGGGAAACTCTTAGCTTTTTAATTGTAATTCTTTCTGGTATGTAAGTTAACGTACGGAAACTGTTGCCTTTGCCTTACCAAAAGCAGTAAATTTCTGCTCTCATTGTTGTATTTATTAAACAATGATTTTCCAAGCTTTAGTACTCTTTAGAAATTTTCATTGAGAAACTCGCACTGCAGGTTTATTTTTACTTGCAATATGTAGGAACTATGTGGCAAGTATTCGTACAAAAATCCAACTCGAGATTTTGATCAAAAAAGTCGGTCCCGCAATCCCGTCTGTCTGTCTGTCCGTTTGCTTCAAACGTCCACACTTTTTTTTAAATTTTTTGTAAGACGAAAAATAACGGTATCTGCCATACATTTTTTTTGGTTAAAAAGAAAAATCTTATGTTTCTCAAAAACGGCTCCCATGATTTTTATAAAAAAAATCAGTTCATATTAATGAAGAGAAAGGGTGCCTTCTGATAATTTTTTTTTCTTGGAAAAAATGTTTTCTTTTGGTACCTCTAGTTCTAGTAGAACCATTTATTTTGTTTTCGATTTTCTGGAAAACCGTTCATTTAATTTTTTTGATTTTTTTTTCGTGCAGAAGCTCCCAGTTTTAATCTCTATGCTCAAATTAAAAAAAAATCTTTTTCGATTTATAAAAAATAAATCTCTTTTTTTTTTTAAATCGATTTTGCAAAAATAAGTCACTGAATTTTTTTAAATTAAATTCTTATATGTATTTTAATAATTACTTCAAAATGGCATTACAAATTTATTTCTAAAAATGATTCTAAAATTGTATAAATAAAAGATTATTTTTTTTTAACTTCTTCAACGAATTTTGGTTTTTGTTATGTATTCATATTTATCCAACAATTCAAATGGCATCTTTTTTTTCCTCAAACTTTAACAACTAAGCAATCCAAAAAGATTTAATGTGCATATATGTACTACATGTTTGCATATACAATTAAAATCCATAGGTATGTACCCTTGTTTTTGTATTCCTTGAATCATCCATTCGACAATTCATTATACCAAGAATCAATGTAATCTTACCTACATTGGCTTTAAACCTTCATAGGATAACTAGACTAGACAATGTTTAGCTATATTTAAGTTGTTAGCTACAAGAGTAAGTTCATACGATCAAGTCGTGAATTTTATTAATTTTACTATTTTGTTTACCCCGGCCACTATACTTACATACGTCCCTCTCCATCGTGCTTAAAAATCACAAGCTGAAATTGTTTGTATAATCTACAAAACTAAAGGAATTCGTTTTCCTTTGTTTCATTGAAAAGGTTAGGGATACGGAGCATCTCTGTATGTGGTTTTATAAAAAATATTTTTTTTTTCCTAAGGAAACACACGTTATAAAAGACTTACGAAAACGATACGAAATAGAATTTTACATATACCGACATTGTCGTCTTATATTTCTTCTTATGATTTAATTCTAGAGAAAGTTCTTCTTAATTTAGTTTTTATTTAAATATTTTTGCTATGTAATTGTCAAAATCTGTATCAATGCAAATTAAATGTCAAAACTAAATTTAGCTCAGCACGTTACTGAATCATGTGAATAAGTATTGTCATTGTGTACACAGTCCATGACTGCGCATTTGAATATGCTTACTCATGCGGAATTGGGCCCTACTCCCCAGTGATCAAATTCTGTTTTTTATTAGACCTGGGCCAATGTTCTGTAACTCAGGCGATAACTTTTTCTCACTCAACGCCTATGAAAAATGGCTTTCTGGTAAGTTGAGATGAATCCTTAAATTTAAATTTGTTTGACTGGGATTTTCCAATGGAAGGCGATAAATTAAAAAAGAAATTTTGGCATCTTAACAACAAAGCAAACATATTTTTTTTTTGTTTCTCGATTACTTTTATCGATTCGAAAGTTACAGAATATGGGACCTGGGGCACTTAGCTCAGAACGGAGTTAACGAATAAACTGTCAAAGTGACATCCCTATGTATTAAATACATAGTACATACTAATAGCGAGTTTCATTCAAGAAAAGACCTGTTCTTTCTGACAAAAGATTTCATCTTTTTGAATTTTGAGAGTTTCGTTCCAACAAAAACAGCAAATCTATATCAGATCTCAACACGAAAGATCTGATCTTTGGTGGGTAGACAGATTTGATCTGAATGCACGCATACACGTAAAACGATTATTCTATCAAACATCAAATGGAAACTATTTTGTTATTAATTTATTGTGAAATTGTGTCAGTCCCTGCTAAAAAATTAAACAAAAATATAAACAAATAATAGACGAAGAAGTTAATAATTTAAATTTTATAAATTTAGTGGAGTTTTTTATTGCTTTGTCTTCATCTTCCTCATCATCTGATGATGAAGATGTTTTTTTTTCAGAAATGTGTGTGTCAGTCATTCAGCATTGGCCGCGTTCGATGCAATGCCGATAGGCTAGGCAAGATACCTTAGTAGTGGGTTTGTTTTCGAACGATCCAGGTAGCTTTCTCTGGTAACTCAGTTGTATTGCAAACAAATCTGAAGTTTTGAATCAGCTGTTCCTCAAATTAATAATAATGTTTGGGTAGCTTGAGATTTGTGTTTGACAACCTATGTTTAGTTTATCAACTGGTTTTTCCTTAGGCGTTACAACAATACAAATCAAACCGGATTGCTTTAGGTATGCCACCGAACGCGGCCAATACTAGAATTAAATTTTGACACAAAGTTTCATTGAAAAGATCAAATCTCCATTTTGAAAGGAGATCTTTGAAATTTGAATGAAACTCGCTATAACATCTTGTGGGACGATAGTGGCGATATCTACAGACTACGAGTTTTTCAACCTTTATTTCGCAATATAAAAAAGTACAGTGGCGATACTGGCACACCGCCCATGCTATGTGTTCGACTAAAAATATATATCTCATATTGTGGTTTTAATATACAAAGGTGACGTGAACCCTGAAGTATTTGCTTTGTTTGGCGTTCGTGTTTCCTATGAAAGGCTGCAGGAACAAATTAAACCAAATTCCTTGTTTCCTATTTTAAATGTCAAAAACACAATTGTTGATTTTGAAGACTACAAAATCGAGTGTTTAGTTTAATACTTTTGGGGTTGTTAAGAAACCTTGGGTCAACCCGCGTAAAACTTAATGAACGAACCTTGACTTTTTAATATTCCAATGCTCACGTTCTGAATATATTGGTGAGCTGAAAGTATTCTGGTTTTCAATTGGCAAAAAAATCGATTCTGCGAAGAAAAATTCTCTTCTTGGTTTGAAAACAGAATCCACTCAAGAAGCACTAAAACCATTGACATACTATACATGGACTGCTAGTCGATTGTCAGTTCCATACAAAAGCTCTATTGAAAATGGGGAGAACGATCTTTGTGTCCCTCGGATCAAAGTAGCAAACAAAAATATTACTTTTAAAAGCCATATATTTAGTCAATAGGCAAAGAAACTTGGACCATCTGTTGTTTTTTTGTATAAGATAATTGCTGACATCTATAATTTATAGAAAGTAAACAATGCTGTAGTGCTGGGGGACTATAAGAATTCCTTTTTTTTTTCATTTTAGGAAATAAGATTGCTTTTAGAATTGAATTCAAAATAAAACAAATAAAAATCTAATTTTAATTTTCCAATTAAATTAATTCTTTATTTTAAATCAATTTATTTAGAAAATTGTATCACTTTTGTTAGTTTTCCGTTTCAGTAGTGCTTTTAAAGACTGCGATTTTCGTTCTACTTAAAAAATGCAAAATTTTATATAAACAATTAAATAATAATTTTGTATTACCATACTTTTTTTGTTTTATTTGCATCGGCCAGAAAATTAAAAAAAAATTAGATAAAAATTAAATAAAGCTATGCACTTTCCATATATACATACATACTTGTATGAAAGAACTAACTAACTATTGAGGTTTGCGGCTCGAATTCACTTCTGATGGTTGATGGAAATAATAGATATATGCTAGTTCAGTATCTGCTTTATACATTAAGATTATTCATGAAACCGTGTAAGCCTTTCCACATCGGAAAATGGAAAATTTTATCACACATGTTTCATGAACGGTTAATGATTTTTTTTCTTCCTATATTTTAACTTGACTAATTAGGGTTTGTTTATTATTCTCAGTTAAAATGTCGGCCAAAAACAATACGACACATAAAACGTCAAAATTAAATGTCAAAAGTTTCCCACATTTAACAAATTCAGATGGTAAGCTTTCACACACAAAATTTTGCGGAAAAGTTCACCATTTTTGGGTAAACTTTTAAATTTTGACAGCTCATTTACCATTTTACGACTTTAATTTATATCTCGCAGTTGTGTTAAATCTTATAGATTTTATTCATTTCGTCGAAAAGTTAAAACAAAAACTTTAATGTAGTTTAAGCTTAAAAGCGTGTGCTAAAATTTATTAGTCGCGTCGAAAAGTAAAGACAAAATAAATTGATTGTATTGCGCTCATCCGCAAAGAACTATAATATAGTTGCATATTTTTTCCGTAGAAAATAGAGAAAAGGAAATTTTTGGATTTGTGTATGGATTTCTTTGAAAAAAAAATCCCTTAAGAACTGGTACTTGATAATATTCGTGATTTCCGCTGGGAGTTGGGTGGCGCTCGTGTGTTCCTAGCTGAGGAGAGATCCAACTCGAAGTTGGCTCCTAGCAAAATCTGTTCAACTATTAAAAGTGAGGGAGTGAATGAATGAAATGAAATGTCAGATTACTCGCCTGAGATTTCAGCAGTGAGTGGCGAGTCATCTCACTTCACTCGCCAAATAGCTGAATCTCGGTGCATATCTAGTATGTCAATGACTAAAACATTCATGCTTAAATGTCAAACCTCTGATTTTCAATCTGGTTCTTCGTCGTCATCGCCATCAGCTAATGAATTTTTTATTTGTGAAAATTAAATTTAAAAAAAATCACATCGGCTAAAATGAATTTCCAAAACACTTGATATCAATTTAGATACACATTTTCTTGTATCAATAATAATTATAACTTGCTTCTTTTTATGTTATTTTACAAGAAAAGTAGTTTATATTCAATAAACACAACGAAATTACGCAACGAATCAAGCCGATGATTTTGGCAGTATAATTATGTGAGTTTTCTGTTCTGTTTAGATTAACAACAATTGTCAGGTTGACGTTTGTTATAAAAGAAAAAAACGTCTCGTGGTTGTTGTGGGAAAATATTTGCTGAACGAATGAAATAATTTAAAAGCACTGAAATACAAAAGAATTAGTTTGAAGAGAAAAACATCTGCATTTTAAACAAACAAAAATAAAAAAAAAAAACAAATGTGTTGACGTTTAAAAATTGGCAGAACATTTTGCTTAAGCCGGTCCAGACTTTTTCGGATTTTATTTTTTTATGAGAGAATTTCATCACCACCTCTTTCCCACTTTGATAAGTTGCCAAAAAGTCTGCCCACAAAAAATCCACCGTCTTCAATGGATTAGCGAAGGACTAAGTTTGTAAATGTCAAATAGCTGACTTCTGTTTTATTAATAACATTTTACACTTAGTCTACGTGCTAGATAAACCGTAACTAAATAAATCGTTTTCTTTAATATTGGTAATGATTAATAAATTATTTAGTCCAACTCTATTTGCCATCATTTTTATTGCCCACATTGGCAAGTCAAGTCAAATTTTTGAAGCATTTCTATATATTTTTAGGTTCCTTGATGTTGTTTATTTTAGTTTTAAACAAATAAAAGTTTCCTAACCTGACACAATGCAAAATAAATTAATAATGCAATCTAACACTGATGAATTAATATCAATAATTTTAACTTGCACAATCAAGAATATAGGTTTTCGGAATTATAAGTAGGTAGGTATATTATGAGCATTAATTTTAGATTATCAATATGAAGCATGGTGGTTTATTATTGTTATTAAATTTATTTCATTGAATAAATTAAATTTTATTGTAATATTGGTCTGCCTCTATTTGTCGTATTTATCATTGATTCTTTTATTATTCCAAACCATTATTGTCTATCCATGATTCGCAATATATACGTATTAACATAAATATGTACATACGGGGCTATTTTATTAGTAAGCTGATTTATTATTGACAAAGCCTTCCCATTATGAAGTTAATTTCTTATGAAAAATTGCAATTGTAACTTATTATGGTCTATAAAAAAAAGATAACCTGTGGGTATTGGGAACATTTAAATCCCTTTAGTATATGCTTCTTTTCTTCGACCGTATCTCACGCGATAAGATATTTCTTTTGCAGTGGATTAAATTTTCAATTTGATAAGAAGATGCGATTGTTTATTTGTTTGAATTAGAACACAAATGTCTTTAAAATAAGGCTCCGTTCACAGGCTATACATTACAGTTTTTTTTAAAGCACTTCATCCAACATTGTTAGATCTTCGAGGCCGTTTGGTTTAAATACTTTGTGTATTGTCTGGTTATTTTCGCAAAGATTGTTTTTTTGTACCACGGTCCAAAAATGCCTAAGGTGGTTTAGCAATCTTAACTCCCGATTTCGGCGGATTAGCAGGAGTTAACAATTGTTCATAAAGGTTCAAGTATGTAATAGAATTCAAATACATACAATGCTTAACCCATTGGTGAACCCCAGTTAATCGGTATGCTAAAATATTTGTAAAACTGGTCTTTAAGGCATCAACAAGTCGGTTCTCTTGCTTAGGCTTTAGCTACAGTAGACATTCAAAAGAACTGTATGGTAAATGTTCTTTTTTCTGCTTTATCGTATCGATTTTTTTTTACACAAAACCAATATTTGTCCTTTAGATCAAGTTAAGATATAAAAACTCATATGAAAGCCCACGGCAAACAGAAAAAAAATTATCTAGTTGTTGAAATGTTGATCCCAATTTGTGGACAATGCTGGAAGTATTATTTTTCTATTTAAAAAAAAAGAGGAAGATTACTAGAACGTTAACAGTTTTTTTTTAGTTAAAAAAAAAACTTAATGTACACTAAATGTGAACGAGTTGTGAAATGTATAAAATATGTTTCAAAGATTAAATAAACTTCAAGTCTCAACGAAATCAAATTATCCAACTTGTTGCGAGTGACGCGCCACATTCCAAAGAGTTTATTTGTTCTTAACTTTTGATTAAACATTAACCTATTTTGTTAAGGCCTCTTAGAATTGTTTATTTTTATGGCTGAATATATAACCCGATTCTTTCAGTTGTATAAGAATAGTATTGTGTCTTTAATAAATGACGGTTTTATCAATTTCAGCTTAATGTCTAAATTCGAGTGTTAAAAATTCTATTTTGAAAAAGGGGACTCCTAAAATATCGAATATTGATTAATTCTTAATAAAAATGTCTTCTCGGGGAAAACAAAAGTACTTGCCTGGCCCTCTTGTAGATCCCAAAGATATTAAAGATTTGTTGGGTTACATCTCTCACTCAAGCCATTCTGTAACTTCGTCACTGACGATCAGACCAAAGTTAACACACTACTGTAGGTTCGTTCACACAAATTTACCCAGGTGTTCTTGACAATATTTTTTGAGATATCGAAAAAATAAGTTTTTCGATTACCGTATCTCAACTCTCCACAGAAAGATCTACTTTATGCAAGTTCAGAGTGAACCCAAGAAACACAGAATTTACTCGAGAGAGAATTTATTTTTATTTTATTAAAAAATCTTATCAGGTTAATTCGGGTCTTCGACGGTTAAATGTGGAATTTAATTCACAGTTTTTTTAGGGTATGTAATGTATTTACAGAGTTAAAAATGAACCTTGGGGTGAAGAAAATTTTTTTTTTTCAAAAATTCAAAAATGTTTTGAAAATTTTGAAATGCAGTATTATTTAGAATTCGAAGGAGCTCCGGTATAAAAATTTTGATCGAAATCCGTTAATAAATAAAATGGTTGTATGGCAGGTACCGTTAATAACAAAATATTAAAAAAAAAATTTGGCCAAAATGTAGACCATACCCAAAGTAGAACACACACCAATTTTTATCAAAATCGTTAGAGCCGTTTTCGATATAATTAAGATGTTAGAAAAATTTGTATGGCAAGTACCGCTATTTTTGGGGCTAAAACGACGATTCAAAAATCTATTTGGGACAATCACCTAAGTTTAAAGAAAATCGCTTTAGCCGTTTAGGCTGTAGAGACTTGTACAGACCGACAGACATACGGAATTGCGGGACCACCTTTTTTGCTGTTCTCTATCATCGTAATGTCAACTTTCACTAAAATCTCGAGTTCGATTTTTTTCCAAATGCAAAACTTGCCCTATAGTACCTATATCGCAAGTTAAAATAAGCACTGATTCAGCAGAACGTTTGCGGACCTACTTGAGTCCAATTTTAAGTAGTCATCGAATGTTCATAAACGTCAGACAAAAATCAGAAATGACCCCGAAAGAAACGAAGCTATACGAGAAATTTCATAAAATTAAGAAAATATAAATTTCGAATAATTCCTAAAAATTCCCTCTTTTAAAATGTTTAAAAAACAAAAATTTAATTCTAAACAAAAAAAAATTATTAAAAATTGCCAAAAGCTTACATTTTTCCCACTTTAAATTTTCGTTTACGTCCCGCGATTTCTGCAGTAAAAAAAATATGGGTGCACAACCTGCCAAATGCTGATGGCATATGACGTGTATAAACATTTTTTCTGGAATTCATCTGCGTTTGTTCGATCAAAAATCCGACCTTGAACACTTCTTACGCTTAGTTATGAAAATACCCAAAATTAAAATTTCATATTGTTAAACAAAATACGTTTTTTTTCTAAATGGTAGGTATTTATTTAAAAATAAAAACATACGTTAAGCAAAAAAAAAGTTAAATGTAGGAACATTCAGTTTTCAGAAGAGCTTTCGACTAAAAACAAATAAATTAAATTACAATAATAATGTTTATTTATCAGATGAAATCGTTTTTGAAAATGTATTTTATGTTTTTCCAGATCGATTCGGAAGAAGAAAAACTACCGGACGAGAAATATGTCGAAGAGTTGGCAAAGACTTTACCACAAGGCACAGACAAAACGCCCGAAATGCTGGGATCTGCTCTTAAAGATTTACCAGACAGGTAGGTCAAAAATGTATTTTTTTAAAACAAAACAAAAATAACTTACATAATAAATAGCAATTTATATGAACTAATATATTTCTTTGAACCATCGTAATACATACATACATAATGTACATACATGTATTAATAATTCGTATTCAAATAAATATTTATTAAAAATGCTAAATCAATTTCGCATATCAATGAATATACCGCGTGGTACGTTTGCATGCTCAGTTATTTATATTGTAAAACATAAACTCAACCCGAGTCAACGACTCGTTTCGTTTAATTGAAAATGGTTGCTTTGATTTAAATGCAACCGTTAAATTAACTGAATGTTTATTCTGCCAATTAAACCCTGTTCGCGAAAATGTATACATAAATAAAACTAAATTGGACTTTGAATGAATATACATAAATGCGTGTACCGGGTGAAGCGTCGTTCATATTATATTTGTACATACATACATACATACGCAGACCCGATAATTTTTTTATTATTTGTTTTTAGAATTAATTTGAATTCATGTTATACATAATTTTTTATGTGGATATAGAAATTGTGAATACATTATGAGAATTTCATTGCAAATGTATGTGGTTATCGTGTGGTAACACAAATCAATTTATTTTTGATTTAGATCTGTCAAAAAACTGATTTTGACAATATTTGCCTTCGATTGACCAAATAAATTGATTAATATTTTTTTTTTAAATCAGTTTTGCAGATCTCGATTTTTCGGCAGATCTACCCCTCTTTTACTAACACCACTATGCATCATAATTGACATCCATAATTATGACAAAACAGCTGATACCGTTACCTTATTTACAGGCGCAAATATACACAAATACTATAGCAGATAAAAATCAGTCTGATTTAAAATCTAAAAATAAATCAATTTATTTGGCCAATTAAAGGCAAAAATTGTCAAAATCAGTTTTTTGACTGATCTAAATCAAATATAAATTGATTTTTTGTTTCCAAAACGAAAACCCCATAAAAGAGCAAATCTAAATCAAATCTCAACACGAAAGATTTTATCTCTGATATGTTGGCAGATTTGATCTGAATGCTCACATACATGTCAAAAATTGTTTATGTCAAGCTAAAAATGAAAAAAATTTTGTTAATAATTTGTTGTGAATTTGTTCCAGTCCGTTCTAAAAAAATAAAAAAATATAATGGACAAAGAAGTTAATAATTTAGATTTTATAAATTTAGTGGAGTCTTTGATTGCTTCGTCTTCCTCGTTATCTGATGATGAAGATGTGTTTTTTTTCAGAAATATGTGTTTCAGCCATTCATTAATACTACAATTATATCTGGAAACAAGTTTCATTGGAAAATTTATTTTAAATCTCGATTATGAGAGGAAGAGATCTATGAAATTTGAATGAAACTAAGGCTGAAGTAAAGATCTATAAGTTTGACATGTGAAAAATTAACTTTTTTCTAGTAAAATTTGCGTTTAATAAATGCAGTGTACTATATTATGTGGTCCTTTATGTCTTCTGAACGTGGCCATTGTTTCCACATTAAAACTTTTCATATAAAGCATTATTTTTTTTTGACAAATATCAGATTATGTGGACAATAAATTCTAGTAATTTATCTGGCAATAAATACATTTTTGATATGATCACCAACTCATTTTTTAAAATCTATTGAACTTTCCTATAGTGTCATTCTCATTACTGATGAGTGATGACCCACCATTTAATATTTAAATTACGATAAACATGGATTAATGCAGACAAAAATGTAATTTGCCGTTAAAAAATTAAAACTTTTGTTATGTCATCACATATGGAAACAATTGGAATTTTTTAACTTAAATATATAGCAAATACATACATATATATTTATTTAATACTCAATGTTCTGATTTTTCTTGAATTATCTTTAACTTTAAATTTTACTCAAGACGCATATTACAAAACATGCCAATTTTTTGTTACAAATAAATTATATTTTAATTAATCCGATACACTTCATAACTTAGTTAATTGACACTACAAACTTTATTGAAACTAAATTATGTATACGGGAAACACATGTACCTACCTACTAGTTTGTACATAAATGATTTACAATAATGATTACCTACATTTGCCTTTCGTTTTAGATGGAAGAATTATGTCATCCGTGGAATTTTCACCTGGATAATGATTTGTGGCTTTGCTCTTATTATTTACGGAGGTCCATTAGCATTAATGATAACAGTAAGTATACAAATTAAAATTAATTTTATAAAAAAAATACATCTCAAAACAAAACTTTTATAGCCCCTAGTCTCTGTGAAGTACACGTAATACATACCTACATGTGTACATAGAATTATCAAAGGTAAAAATAAATTTTCGAAGACCAACAAGTGCAAAAGAATAATATAAAAGATATTGGTAATAGAAAAAATCGATAAATTTAAATTTACACATGCAAATCAATTGAATATTATACATATGTATAGATCTTCTTGCCCTTTAGGGGTGGCCGGCGCGCCGCTCTGCTGAGGCAAGTAAAGAACAAACTTTATTGGAGATAAGTTTTATTTTGCCCTAAATTTATGTTTGGGAAAAGGGGAGAAAACGGTGTAAGGGAGCAATTAGGAATAAGTCAGTAGAAAACTAACTTAATTATAGGAATAATTCAATATGTACTAACTTGATGTCATATTTATTTTACTTCGTATTTTTCTATTGATTTCCACTAATACACCGAAATAAATTTAAATGAAATGAAGAGATCTTACTTATGGGGCATCCGATGCCTGAAGAGTCTCAGTTCGAGACAGGAGGAATTTCATAATCTACAATGCCGTGCAACTGCTTTCAGTCACCCAGACAAATCGTTATGCCATCCACGAATGCTTGGTCTTTATCACCATAGCTATCCGGATAGGCTGGTGTTGTTGTAATCCCATGTAAGAACACAGCCGATGACAAAACAACTGCTGCCGAAAAAAAATTCTCAAGCTATCCAAAAAGCTTTGGTATATGAGAAATGTCAAAAACATAATCTCAAACCCATACAAATTTAACCTATCCGATGGTGGTTGTTCAGTGGATACTAACCTATCTTAGATAGGTTATCGTACCGACATTTGAATACAGTCCATAAAGTTACTCACTGTTATATCACTCCCTCCCCATCCCTCCGTTCGCCCAGCAAATATTAGTCGAGAAAAGCAAAAATAATTAACGCTGTAATTTTATTCATAAAAGTTATGTAACGTTGAATAAAGAAATTTTTAGCTAAACCCGTTTGGAGATTGAATATGTGTGAACGTAATAGAATTATCTTTTTGGTACTTTATTTGACACATGGGCATTGTAACTAAAATGTTTTATGAATACGTAACGTTGAATAAGAGTTTAATAAATGGTTTAATATAACAGTAATTTAATAATTCACCGTGTAACTATTCGTTCGTTGAGAAGTGTGTTTTAGCGAAGTCATTCTATTGAATACGACTGTATTTTGTAAAACGGGTATTTTGTTTAACGCCTAATGAATTCTAAACCCGAATGAGCGGCAGCGGCTGTATAACCAGTTGTTATTCGAAACTGAGATGCTGCTAGTGGGCAACCATTCGATTAGTTCAAGACAACAAATTAAGCCTGTTCTAAATCGCCCGCGAGCAGTGAAGAGCTCTATTACAACAAATTGGGATATCTCCATTTTTTTATAAAAGGTCGTTAATAGAGTTGATCAGCGCCATCTATCGAATTGTTATAGCACTAAACAGAAAAAGTATTTTAGTAAAAAATTATGTTTTCGTGTGATGTCACTGAAGAATACCAAACTTGTTACGAAAATTTGTTTTTTTTTTTGCAATTAAATTAATGGTTTTGATTTTTCCCCACTTCACCTCCCTTTATGGGTAGTCTGATTAAATAAATATGCCAATTTTATGTCTTTTTCCATTGGTTGAACTCAGGTCTGAAATTCAATGGATCGCTTCGGAATGCTTCTAGATGTCCAAAAGAAAATGGCATTAATCATTTGGCAATTAAAAACACTTCTGCAAAGTTTAAAGCAAATCAGAAGATAGGTTAACGCCTCCTCCCACCCATCTAGCGTCGATTAGTACTTGGTTGGTGATTCTGTTGCTGTGTCCCTAGTCTTAAATTGTGTTGCATTTCGGAAAATTATTTTTCTGAAAAGGGAAACGACCTCAACATAGCTTTTTACGGCTTTAGTCCACAAAATTTTGCGTTTCGTCCCTTCGATCTCATCATGATGAGTCCAAGTGAGGTCGCGATGACGAAACGACGTAAAAGCTATTTTGAATCAATAATTCAACAATTCCGATTAATACAATGCTAAGTATTCTACTTGGCTAATTAATTCAGTAGTATATAGAATTTGTATTATAAAAACGATCTTGTTTATTTCAAAAATTGTTTTTTCACAAATCAATGTTAATAATTTTTTTTTGATTTTTTTCCCAGACGCTAATGGTTCAAGTAAAATGCTTTCAAGAAATTATTTCCATCGGCTATCAAGTGTACCGCATTCATGGTCTACCCTGGTTCCGAAGTCTTTCATGGTACTTTTTGCTAACTTCAAATTATTTCTTCTATGGTGAAAATTTAGTGGATTATTTTGGTGTTGTAATTAACAGAGTGGTAAGTTATAGAATTAAAAAAAATATAGGTATATTAAACAATTTCATATCTGCATTTTTTTAATCCATAAAATACACTTTTTTAGGAATATTTGAAGTTTTTAGTCACTTACCATCGATTTTTGTCATTCGCATTGTATTGTATTGGCTTTGTGTGGTTTGTACTATCTTTGGTGAAAAAATACTACATGAAGCAATTCAGCTTATTCGCATGGACTCATGTGTCATTGTTAATCGTTGTCACTCAAAGTTATCTAATTATTCAAAATATATTTGAAGGTAATTAATTGAAATAGAAATTGAAAGTAGTATAAACAATATTAAATTTATTTTAATTAACAGGTCTCATTTGGTTTATTGTTCCCGTATCGATGATTGTCTGCAATGATGTTATGGCATATATGTTTGGTTTCTTCTTTGGCAAGACACCATTAATTCAACTTAGCCCAAAGAAGACATGGGAGGGCTTCATTGGTGGTGGTTTGTCAACTCTGGTCTTTGGTTGTATTATATCTTTCTTTCTTTGCCATTATCAATATTTCATTTGTCCGATTGTTTATTCTGAATCTCTTGGTCGCATGACAATGGAATGTGAACCAAGTTACCTCTTTACTTATCAAGAGTATAGTCTGTCTGTGGTAAGGAGTTGATTTTACAAATTAATTGTATATATTTTAAATGTAATTTTTTTGTTCACTTGCAGTTTGGAATTGGCAAGTCAATTTCAATGTATCCATTTGTATTGCATTCTTTGTCACTGAGCTTGTTCAGCTCGGTTATTGGGCCATTTGGTGGATTCTTTGCATCCGGTTTTAAGAGGGCTTTTAAAATAAAGGTATTTTCATTATATGCTTCTTTGAAATGTTTAGTTGGAAAAATGTGTATATCTTTTTTTTGTTTTAATTTGCTAAAGGACTTTGGAGATATGATACCCGGACATGGTGGAATAATGGATCGCTTCGATTGTCAGTTTTTGATGGCTACCTTTGTTAATGTTTACATTTCCAGTTTTATTAGAACTCCATCGCCTTCCAAATTATTGACGCAAGTAAGTACATAAAACTATACCTACATACTTTTCTTTGAAAGGTACCATGATTTTTAAAAACATGCAAGCAAAGCAAACAACACTTATGCACTGAAAAATTCAAAAGCTTTAATTAATCAATAACTTCAACAAGTCTACTGTCTGCTACAGCAAAGTTTCAAATTCGGAGCTGTGAATGCATAGATCACAGCTTCATTCGAGGCTCCAACTGGTTTGATTAAAGAGTAAATTTCTCTTCATGTGGTATCACAATGGACCTGTCTAAGGTCTAAGTGTGTCAGCTGTTTTCTTGACGACTAGTTCAACCTAACCATGCTTAGAAATATTCTATTCCCCAGAAATATTCTGCTATCTCTAACTTTTCGCAAAATATCCTTATTTCTCTCAAAAATTTATTACCGTTATCAATAATTTTGAAAGAAACTTTCCTGTTTATTTTCGGATTTTTCATGAATGGAAACATTGGAGGTTATATAGTGCATAAAATTCCTTGGAATTTTTTCTCTCATTCAAATCTTGGGAACGTGGATGATAATCAAAATTTTCCTCTTAATTTATTAGTATTGAGAATAAATTTTCCCAGAGAATTTTGCTGTAATTTCATGCGACTTTTTGTTAGAAGGAAATTTATTCGGAGAGAGAATCTCGACTGCAAAAATAATTTCGTTTGCAACGGAATATTTTATTCCGTAGAAAATTTTTCGTGCTGAATAAATTTCCCTCGAACAAAAAATCGTATGAAATGACAGCAAAATTCACTGCGAAAGCTTATTCCCTATACCAATAAATTCCGAGGGAAACTTTGGAGTATCATTCACGTTCCCAAGATTCAAATTGGAGAACATTTTCCAGGGAAATTTGTATTCACGATAACCCCAAAATATTCTATGGGGGAAATAAAATGTCCTGAGAAATTCCCGATAACGCCCATTAATTCCAAGAGAAATTTTTATTCGCGCGATAACGACCAATTTTGATCTTTCAGAGGGAAACATGTTTTTGTAGTTATTTTAAAATAAAATTTAATTAAATTCGTATACATCTTTTTTAAAATAAAATTAAATTAAATTTGTATACATCTTTTTTTCAGATCTATAATTTAAAACCAGAACAGCAACTACAGATATTTAACTCACTGAGAGACAACCTTGAAGGTTTAAGCATCCTAAACTAAACAAAATAACTACATTCTTCAAATAAAAAAATCAAGTCTATAATTTATTTTAATATATAACAACCCACACTTATATATATATATATATATATATATATATATATATATATATATATACGTGAAGAAAATTATGTCATTCATATAATTATGGTTTATATCCGTTAAAAAATCATGGATAGAAAATGAAAAACACTCCTTTTGTGTGTTAGTTAGTTAAAAAACACATTCAAATAATCTCAATAAACCATTTTAACAAGTGTAAATTGCAACTAAACCGATTGTGTACTGATTTATTTAAAAAAAAATATTCATTGAAAATAATTCCACTAATATTAAACGTAGTAATGTTGTTAAAAATAAGTTTATTTAATTTTGAAAATTAGAGAATGTATGGGAAGCAATGAAACGAATTTGTGTTTTTGTTTTGTTAATATAGTAAAAACAACATTCTTGTAAAAAAAATTTTGTATTCAATTGACTAACAATTATTTTATTATTCAATAAGAAATTATTTACAATTTTTTTACAAAAAAAAACTAAATTTGTGTAACAATAAAAAATAAAAACAAAAAAAAACATTTAAAATCTAACAGCTATAATGGCCGTTTTCTAAATCGTCATATCAAAGTTATTGTGCACTCTATGATTTGTATCCAAAGGAACCTTAATGTAAGCGACCCACTTGTATTCATTTTATCACCCTAAATTTACAACATTCGAACATTAAATTGGCAAGTGACTTTGCAAGCGCATGTAACATAAATATTCAGAAACCCTCGATTTTCCGATTTTTAACAAATTTTTTTTTTTTTTTTTTTTTTTTATTAAAATAGGCTTGAAAATTCTCGAACAAATTCGACCGTCTTTGTTGGCACACAACTAATCATTGTGTTGCCTTTTTTTTCTTTGTCCTATTGCTAACCAACATTGGAAACTCTGCAAATTCATAAGTTCCCTCATTTCCAGGATCATTGACATCATTAAGTGGCATCTCTACTCTCGAGTCAAAGCTCCCAAATTCCTGCGAACTCGATCCTCTCCCAAGAATCTGCATGGACAGACTTGGAACAAATTTCCTTCTGAGCGGATGATAAAACCCCAATGTTGAACACATCCTAAGCCTAGATCGTAAACAACACCCCTAGAGATCTACTACATTCGACTTATTCAATCTATCCTTTCGTACCCCTTCCGCAACCTGACAGCTCGATATTTCCCTCTAAGTACGTACATATGTATATAAGTATGTATGTACGAAACCGAAATGTAAACACGAATCAGTTTGCTTTCGTTTTGCGGGTCGGTCGTGTTGTTGTTCGTCGGCGGTGGTTCGTACGCAAATTCCAACGAAAATATTAAATAAATATTACATGAAATCGGTAACACAACATGGGGTCATCTCTATCTTTCTAATGCAGCGCTGCGTCGAAGATAATAATAATTAGTGTCTGACCGAAGCTTTGGCCACATTCGGCTAAAAAAATTACAATCGGCTTAAGCGAATGCGTAGTTTACGTTTGTCGTGCATGGTTGTAGGATCGAAAAAAAATCTATTTTATTGTTCGTAGAAACTTTATGAATTTACAAGAGCCGCACAGCTGCCGTCGCATCTTGTTTTGTATTAAACTATTTACTATTCAACAAAATATTAAAATGGATATTGGTTTAATTTATTATTTTTGAAAAGTTAATTTATCCCGTTGCGAGCATACATTCCAGAAAAACTTCCAAAAAATCATTATTTTTGTTCACTTTTGGTCAAATTCTTTAAATTATTAAAGCTTTGGCTGGGACGAAGTTTGTTTTTTAGACGAATATTCGGCTTCGGCTACAGAAATCGACCTTCGGTCAGAAACTAATAATAATGTGTCGAACATGAGTCTTGACTAACTGCATTCTCGTTTGGCATATAGTGGATTTGACGTCATTTATTTGCAATTCAGGTTGCATTTAAAAGACCTAAGGTCTTACAGACATATTGTTAGAAATTATTATTATGACGTAAGTAGTTAAAATTAGTGTTTACATTTTTCAGACTACTTCTTTATATTTAAAAAACATTTTCCAAATACATTATTAACGCAAATGACTTTTCCGAAAACGGCCAATTTTATTTTTTGCTTCAAAAGAAAATGTACGAGATTTCAAAGAAATGCTTTAAGTAAAATATTGATTTTTCATACTTTATTAAAAGGAATCATTTTTAAACTTTTTCAGTTCAAGTACATATTTTTATTCTTCAATACTAATAAAAAACATTCATTCAAAATGCCCAGAAGCTAACTGAATATATAAATTATTTTACTTATAAGCTATGAGCAGAAGAGATATAAAATATATAGGAAAATATACGAAACATAAAATTATTATAAATGAACAAATAATAATCTAGTCTTTAGTTTTTTTTTTTTTTTTTAATTTTAATGTAGAGCAAATAAATTAAGTTAAATTTATATTTCAATTGTTTAGTTATCGTTAATTTATAATGAATAATTCTAGTTTTATTTGTCGTTAATTTGGAACTTAGTTTCAAAACTTTCTCATAAGTTAGAGTAAATATTTCTCTTAAGAAAATGACAACAACTGATATAGTTAAAACAATGCATATAGCCAACAAGAAGCAAATTTATTATGTCTTTACAACAGAGCTATTCATATTTTTAAAGAGAAAACAAAAATAAAATACTTGTTTTGGGTAAAGTTTTGTTTTGTATTCTTTGTATGTTACCTGAAAAGAAGTGATTAAAATATAATATTCCAAAAAAAGAATACAAAAATATTTACTAGCATTTTCAGGAAAAATCTTTTTTACTACTCTTCATTAATTTAAAAAAAAGTGCAATAATACGTTCTATTTAAAATAAAGAAAAAAGAATAAAAATAACTGGACACAGAATTAGATAATAATTGTTATTAATGTCCGTCCGTGGAACGATTGTTTTTGTTTTGTTTTAATTTAATTTAAACTCCACCCCAATCCATATAGTTACTTGATTGTTGATCAATTTGAATTTAAGTACAAAAGCAAAATATAAAAACATATTACATACATTATGTAACATATTATAAAACGTACCTGTTGTTATTACTTGTAAAGAGCTAATATTTTTTTTTTTTTTTTGAGATTAACAACAAGGAATAAAAGTTTTAACAATAAATTGTTTTATTTGTTTCTGTTTTGTGTCCCAGCGACTATTATTTAAAAAGAAATGTATAGCTATATTTAATTTTAGTTTATTTTAATTAAATAATTTTGTTTGTTGTTGTCTATTTATTTGCAAGCAAATTTCTAAAAATATATTGATTCTAAAATAGTAAATATAAAACAAAACAAAAACTGTATTCAATTCATGGATGTTATAATATTATCACATTTTATTCAATCCATGGTTTATGTTTTAATGTTACATGCGAAAATATGTACTAAAAATGAAAATGTATCTGAGAGAAAATTTTAATAAATGTAATTCAAATATCAATGTGAACATAAAATTGTGTTTTAGTTATTTCCATAAAATATTTTGTTGCATTGGGATTGAATCTCATTGAATGATTTTAAGTGAGCGATTTTTAACCATTGTTTCTATTTTGGGCTCCTTTCAGTTACAGGTATACTTTTAAATACTGCGATATTTGTTAGATGTTAACCTTATTCAAACATATCTTCTCTGTCTCTTTAGTGCAATAAATTTAGAAAAGTTCACTCGTACAAGGGTGAAAGTCACAAAGAAGAAAGGGAGATCAGTCTGCAATTTTTCAATCTGAGCAATTGTGTCTACTCTCGCCAACACATACAATGGTCGGCATAATTATTTTGTCAAGTGAAAAACTTATATATTTCGAGTTTCGAATATACATAAATCAAAAAATTTGAAAATGGGAAATTGTTATTAAGTGAAGAAGTAAAAATATTCAAGTACTTTCCATTGAATGATTTATTGGATTTTTAAGTAACAAACAACAATTTGGGACATAGTCGTTGATAAACCCACGTTTTACTAAACTACCGTTTAAGACAATCCTTGCTCAATGAATACAGACCGATTTTACTTATAAATTGTTGGTTTTGTATTTTTATAAGATTATTAACTTGTTATACTACACAAATAGCTTTAAATATTTAGAATGATTACACTTAAAAAAATAGAATCAATGCCCGATTCTCCCCAACATCACTGATACCTCACAAGTCACAAGCAGAGGTGAAATTAATTTTGTGACTTTTTCGGATTCTCCCCCAAAGTCACAACTTGTGAGAGTCATAAAAACAATCGAAATTGTGATCTACTTCAGAGCAGGTCACAACTCACAAATAGTTTGAGTTTCGACATTTCGATGCGACATTCGATATAATATTTTGTGAAACAAAAACAGAAATATGAAACTTTAATTTGAGATGATAACTTCAGCAGCGACTACCAGAGAGAAGGGAAAATGTGCCGGAGCATTCTAAATAAACACTTTATCAGTAAGCACACAATAGTGTGATTGCCTGTAGGTGTTCTGTTCATTCTATACCATTCCAGATCAAATATAAATCCTTTTACATTTTCTTGTTTCAAAAGTAATGAAACGGATTCTCTTTGATTGTTGTTTATTTGTTTAAACAAAAATACATATTTATACATATTTGCGTATCTTTATTATTACATCTATAATAAATATTCCGCATCAATTTCAATTTTTACTTTGTTTTTAATATGCAGATGTTCCAATAATGCCACTACGCAATACACCTTTAGCTGTGGTGAGTTTCGTTGTAAGTTTTCTTGTGACGATTGGGGGAGAATTCGATAAATGTTATCGAGTCACAATAATCCTCACAAGGAATAGTCACAAGGGCTTGTGACTTGTGATTCGTCACCAGGGGGAGAATCGGGCTATAAACCTTTAAAAATGACAATACACCCAATTACTTTTTAGGCATAATTATTTGGACAAAACATTGTATGATTACTGAAAAATAACTTTATTAAATAAAAATTAGCAATTAGCACTTAGCACGGCCAGAAATTCTAGATAATATTTAAATAGGCATTTTGCTGTGTCCAGTCAGGTGTCTCTACTTCAATATCTCGCAAAAAGTTAGTGATTATTTGACTCTTGTAGCATGGGACGATGTCCTGCTGAAAAATAAACGATTCCCCGAAACATACATTTCAAAATGAACTTGGCAGGATGGAGAGGTAGATCAAAATTTCCCATCTTTGTATTACTCATCTGTGACCTTGTCCATCGTCAAAATTGACGCCAGAGAGCATTTATTCGTTTAAATATTAACATGGGTTAATTTTGAATTTACATATATGCGATTGATTTTAGTCTAGTCAATAAACGGGTATAATCAATTTTTTGTTATAAAAACATTCAAGATATTTGTTTTAAATTAAAAAATATATTTATTTTTTTACACACTACATAATATTTCAACGTTGCAAAAAATAAAAATGAAAAATTAAGAACTATATTCTTCACTGATTGCTTTTATTTTCATATACCTATCGTATAGGCAATCTACTTAAATTATAAGTCCTTAAATATTCTATAATGTTTTATTATTTATGTAAATAATAAGCAAATGATAAATGTTTGTAATAATATTCAACATGATACAGTTTACAGTTAAGTCACAAATCATAAGTTATAACAAATTATAAAGATATCAAATTACAAAAAGATTTAATATCCTGGCTAAAATAACTATATTATAAAAAAAATATGTACAAAAATTGTCAATACCAAAGAACTAATGAAATAATATTTTTATGCGTTTTCTTTATGCGATCAATCATTTTGTAAATATTATTGAATATTAAATCGGGTTTTTTTGGTCAGTTAAGATTTTAATATGCAAATAAAATTACGTTATTTAATCTCTTACCTTATCCACCACTTCTTCAAGGTTTCGTTTTTTGTAAACATAATAGGTGTAACATGAAAATTCGCACGAATTTGTATTTTGCTGTCAAAACCCATAGTTGGGGTAAACTTGGTGAAAATCTTTAGTTACCAAAAGGCATAATTTTTAATTATATTTGTGGATAGCACCAAAACATTGGGTAAAGAAAGGAACTAAAGTAGTTTTATTTACAATAAAAACTTAATTGACCAAAGCAGTTAATATATTTTATTTTGTAAATTTATTTTTCGTTTCATTTTACTTTTTTTTTTTCAATTTTATCATGGGTGTAAATATTTTCATAGATAGATACTTATATCGAAATCAACATTTTGTCGAACCGAAATTGGTTTGGTACCAAAAGCTGACAATGTCTAGATAGTTACAATAACTTTATATTCGTCACTCGATTCAAAGGTCAAATGCTCAACATTTTAAACAGCTTCATGTTAAAGGTTAAGCATGATGCTACTTAACAATTTGCTAATACTAAAGCACTTTACTAATATTTTCCTAAATTTAAAAACTTTTTAACTAGCACCATACTAAACCTATTTTCTTGATAAACTACAACTGAACACGCCTAAGATAAACATAACTTTCTGGCGTTTGTAAATGTCAAAGTGTAATATAGATTTAGTATGATGCTAAAAAGATAAAATAGCCCTTTGGGGATTTTAACTTTAGTAAAATGTTAAAAGTTGTTCGAAGATAACCTTGTTTAAAATTAACAAAATCTGTTTTAGCTTAATATCATACTCTGCTGCATTAACATATCGTACTTATACATTTAAAATTATGAGCCAAAGAATTTTTGTATAATACAATCAAAAATTACAATGACACATTTTCGAGAGACTTTCACTTAAAATTTAAAAAAAGTAGTGTTACAACGCTCAGTTATTGCAAAAGCTTGGTAACATTTGGCCAAATTCCTAATCGCAAGATTTTCAAAGCAAGTCTTATGCTAAGCAAATACACGAACCCGGTGAAAATTAAAAAGCAAGTGAAGTGCGAAGTATAACTTTAAAACTTTTACAAATTAATGCACTGATCCCTGAACTGCGTTTAGGAACAGTCTGCGTTGCAGGGATTTTTATGTTTGCGTTTAGGGACAGTTTACTTAGTATCATTTTTTTTTAATTATGCGCGCACTCAAGTGGTCATGGACTACCCTTATATACACAGTGCGAGCATAATTTTGCTTAAGAATGCATTTAGGAATTTGCCCTTTGATTCGATTGAGAGATTCGTACTGTAGTACCGTTTGAGAGAAACGAGATTAAATCGCTTTATATATAGAAAATAGCTGCTATAAATATTGTCCCAATTGGATTTAATAATTAAGGTCAAACGAATATGAAACAAATTTAAAATGTTCACTAGAAATATGGCACACATATTAGATTTGACATTAACTTTAAGAGTTTTCTTAAACTGAAGCACTTTAACTGAATAAAATGTTACGAGAATACTGAAATAATTTTATTTTTACAATATCAAACCATTATGGCAAAGATAAAATCTGATAAAAAGACTAAGTTCATATTAATTTTAAAAATTCGTTGGACTACAAAACTTAACTACGACTTTTCAGTTTAAAGTTAATTTTTTAGACAAATTTAATATATGTTATCCAATGCAGAAATAACCCTTACAATGAACCAATTTTACGAGTTATCCGTCTAGGAATTTGAACATATTTAATTAAATTGACAATGCACTCCATGAATGATTATGTAATTTAAAAATAAAGTAATTCTATACTAACTTTATAATGTTTACCAGAAACTTTTCAATTTTTCGTTAGAATTCTATTATTATTTAATAATGTCCAAAACTTAAAAATAATCCTAAAAAAAATTAATAAGGTGTGTTTATTTAATAAATGAGAGCACCGTTCATTTAATATTTATGAAATTTCTGCTCATTAGTTAACAATTTTGTCGTCTAAGAATTATTCAAGTATATGTACAACTTGAAAAGAACGTTCAATGCAAATTTGGTTTAATGGAAAATCGTTTCAATGGAAATAATCATAATATTTTAATACAATCACACAGTAATTGACTTATTTAATTATTTATTAAATTAAAAAGTTTTATTTTAACAAATCCAAATAGAATTCTTCTCTTAAGCTTTATATGCATTAAAATATTTATAGAAATATAAAGTTTACTAATGACTGAGGTTAAAATATTTGTTTGAACAGGATTTATTTAAAATATTAAAAACTGATATCTTTTGTAGAAAATATATTTGCAAATAATTGTATGATTTTTTTTTTCTAGAAATGATGAGTATTATCATACACCAATATACTTATTATGCCTGGTTGGTTACTAGAAATGTTAACCAAGTTTCCCAAACTTGGGTATTTTTTCCTATATGACAGCAAAATGTGAAAATTTGTAGAAATTCGTGGGAATTTTCAGGCCTTACCAAACACGTATTATAATCCTACTTATGTTATCAGAATAAACTCTATTTGGCGTTTTAACAATATGAAATAATTTTAACATATTTTGTATAACAATAACAAAAAGGTATGGAAGTTATATATGAGCTAATAAGCTAAGGAGACAATAAGTTATAATTGCTATGTATCACAAGAACTTTAAAGACTAATTTGTCAGCGTTTAATTTTGATTTTTTCAATTACATTTTTAGTCATATCTGAAGCGTCCATGGGGCTGATGTTATGATAAAGTCCTCGCTCCTTTGCGTTTGCTAGTAAGCTTGACCATGAGGGCACACACTGAAGGGAGAAAAACATGCACACTATTTATTAGAAAAAACGTTAATTTACACCATTATTTTTTTTTGTAGTTTGTATAGTTCAGTTTAGTTTATATAGTTCAAGTTAAATTGTAACTGGTTAATGTAACTCTGCAATATTAAAATGTTGAGCAGATGTCAAGTGCCTAATTGACATAAACTGAAATATAATTAGGTAGAAATAAATAGATTCTACACTCATAATACAATCGTTTTAGATTGCTTAGTTGTAAAAGTTTGAGGGAAAATAATATGCGACTTGAATTGTTGGATAAATATGAATATATAAAAAAAATCAAAAATTGTTAGAGCGGTTTAAAAAAATAATAATTTCTTATTTATAAAAAAAATGAAACGCCATTTTAAAATATGGAATTATGAATGTATGTACACATAAAATTTTAACTAAAATTATCGATATTTCAAAAATATTTTTTTATTTATTTTTTTTAAAAACTAGAAAACCATTTTTTGAAAATTTGACTACGCAGTTTCATTAACACTTCTAGGTACATGGAGTGAGAAAGTCGAAAACATAAAATGTGATTCTATGGAAAGTACCGTTAATATACCTATGTAAGTACGCAAAATAAAATATTTTTTTTACTTATAACATTTTTTTATCAAAATTCTTTCGTTTTTTTTTTTAAACATTTGTATGGGCGGTACCGTTGTTTTTTTATTTTAGGAGAATAGTTTTTTTTAACTATTCAAGATAATGTCAAAAAAACTACTAAATACGAAGTTTCAAAAAGTCGTTTTCCAAATTTTGGAATGCAATATATGATAAAATTGACCAGTCTTAATAGTTTATTCTTAATTAAAAAATAAAGATTCTTACGGAATACATGAATGGAGGTAAGTAAACTACAACAACAGCAGCTGAGAGACGGGCAATTTTAAGGTCAAATTCAAATTCTTCTGATTCTTTGGCAAAAATATAACTAAAAAGTCCCCACATTCCTTGAATTTCTGCAATTAAGTTATTGTGGAGGGAAATTTCGTTAAACTACATTAAAAGGCTGTACGATTCCATGCCGGATCATATTTACGAAAAGTGATTAAAAACAAAGGTGGGAGTACCCACTACTAAACTTGACAAAAACTTGTTTCATTCCACTCCAATACCAATTTAAATTTTTGTACCTATTCAGTTGACTCAATAAAAAAACTCCTACTTTGCATATGAAACATATTGCAATTGGGCGAAAGAAAAACTAGCGGTTCTTTTTGGTTAATTGTTTTGGAATTCTTTTTTTAACATCTTAAAGGATTTTCGAGAGATTCAAGAGATAGCACAATAACCATCAGTGTTTGGAAAAAATGGATATGGTATATTGAACAATGTTTGTGCGTATTCAGTTGTCGAGTGTACATACGAGTATGTACATATAAAAGATTAAAAAAAGATTAAAATTATAAATTTTGACAAAAAAAGTGTGTTACCTCTAAATTCTTAAAGTTCCCACAAACTATAAGGCATTTTCTTGGTCTTGTCAATGCAACATTCAATCTCTGATAGTTGCCTAAAAATCCAACTCCATGAGTACGTGCATTTGAAATTATAATCACGTCTTTTTCAATTCCTTGGTATGAATCAATGGTATTTACCATTATATCTTTAAGACCGCTATTTCTGCAAAAAAAAAAAATGAAGATATGTACTTATTAAATTGATTAACTAAACATTTTCAGTACCAACTTACTTAATCATTTTCTCCAACTTTTCACGATGCTGAGCATATGGTGTTATAATACCATAACTATAAAATTTGTTCGGTATGTAATTGTCCAATGTTGTTACTAATTTAGCAACAAATTCAGCTTCTAGATTATTTGATATTGAAATCTGACCATAGTATGTATCGTTCTGTTTATACTCTAAATTGAGAATCGAAAATGGCCTGATGCTTGACTTGAATTCATCAGTTTTTGGATTGTTTCTTAATTGGTTTTTATAAAAATACATATTGGGCCATTTGCTTATCTCCGAATTCATTCGGTATTGTTCATGAAGAGTAAATATTGGCTTGTTTTGGCTGTCCAGTATATTAGGGGTTTCTTTGTAGTCATTTTCTAAGCATTTTTTAATTCTTGTAAACAATGAAGTTTCCAGTCCTAGTTCCTTAGCGCGCTATATAAAAATAAAATCAATACAAATAGGACTTTTATACAATTAAATATTTTGTATAAAACGTATTCCTAACCTGTGATATCACTGTTGCTGGAAGTTGTTGTGTATCACCAACCATAATTAGATTACTCACACCAAATCTCAGAGGCATTAAAGCCCACGGTTCTGTGCACTGTGTTGCTTCATCAATAATACATACATCGAAGTAATCTACAAAGCTTCAAGTCAGAGAGATAAAAATATTAATTTCCAAAATGAATGTAAATTAATACTTACGATGCGAGCTTAACACAACTACTAAGAGTCGAACAAACTATGTTGGCGTTCTCTAAAAACCATTTATTAAGACGTTTCTCATCCTCCGGCCGAAAAACTTGATTAACAATATTTTTCTTTAGAGCTAAGTTCTTCCGCATTTCTATAAGCTGTTCTTGTCTAACATCTTGGTAGTTGTGTTTTTCCATTTCAGCTATTTGAGCCTCTAGTCGAATAATCTTTAAAATATTTAACACATCGGATAATAATAATAATATATTCTAGATAGATTTTTAAGACTTACTTCTATGTTAAGATTTTCTTCATTTACCGCTTGATCACTTATTAGATTTGCTTGTTTCCGTAGAATGCTCATACGATGTCGTTGTAGGAGACTTTTAAGTGTAATCCCCTTCACGTTTGGATGAACCTTTTCATCAATTCCAAATCGAACAACATTAAATTGTGTTGTTTCAGGTGAGAGTCTTTGTTTAATTTTAATTAGTTTTTCTGCTATTACATCCACAGCCATATTACTTTGTGCACAAATAAGAATTTTCTTATCCAGCTCGTTAACCTCATTACCGTAGAGCAATTGAATAACAAGATTTGAAATAAGTACAGATTTCCCGGTTCCTGGTGGTCCATTGATTAATGATATGTTCGGGTTCGATTCATAAATTGCTTTTTCATATGCCTTCAATAAAATATCAAGTTGTTCCTTATTCAAAGCGTTAAAACCTTTATACTCAATACAAGAACTTCGGTAATTATTTGTATTGCTTAGTAGCTCCATAGGATTTAATATCTTTTGGACGAGAGGTGTTTCTTCTAATTGGTGAACAGCGTTAAATGTACTTAAATACAATAGTATGCCATCGATTATCCGTCGAATTATTATTTTTGGTTTCGCTTTTACAACATCTTTTTTAATTATATTCGCAGTTATTTCTATCGTAATGTAATTGTACGTACCTGAAAAAGAATCAAAAAAATTTACTGACGAACCATTTGTTCCATGTTGCGCTTATAGCATTTTAGGCACTCGCAATTTTCTCATTCAAAGTCGTTTCCATACTTAAATTACTTGTGATACAGATCCTATAAGCCTTAACTGCTTCTATAATCTCCTCGTTGTAAAACAACCTCTCATTTGCACAATTTCTTATAATCATGACTTTTAATGCTTCTTTATGTGCATCTTATTACTTTAATTTCTTTAAACGAGCTAAAATTTATATAATTGGTTCCTCTGAAACGGTTGGATGAAATTTTCTTAGTTTTCTCCAATGGGCCAGAAAAATTAGATTTATTTAAATCCACCGTGGTTTCTCGAAAAGGGCCATATTTCTTGGAGTATGTTCAAATGATTTGGATGACATTTTTAGAGTCTGTTCTTTTTTGCAGGAAAGAAATTGAAAAACAAAATATTTTAGTTAAATCCGGCCACCACCACGCCTACTTTTATCATTTTTTGATTTCTCGGAAACAACTCTTAAGGATTTGAATGAAAACTTCAAAAAAAAAAAAAAAAATTAGTGGTCTTATAAATATTAATCCTCTCATACTCATAGTTTTCCATTATTACACATATGTTGCCGGTTGGTTTTTGTACTATAAGGGGGACAGTTTGGGATAAAGCGTTGATGCACTTTTGAAATAGCTACATTAAGAAATCAAAATTAGTCCTTAAAAAAAATTGATCTCGGTTTTACCCAATAATTATATTCTTTAATTATATTTTTAACCAACTTTTTATAATAAAATAGTATATAGAAATATAGTCTGTCCATGATTGGAATAAAAGCAATAACTTCTCTAATTCGAAATTCGATAGATCCCAAGCAAAGCTCGGTCTCCTAGATACTACACACTATAAGGATACCATTATTATACACTCATATATTATTATAGAGTACATTGGACCATATTACGCTTATCTTATCAAATCAATATCATATTTGACATTCTTCAATATTTTCGTTATCAATCATAAACATTTTTGATAAACAGAATTGCTATCGTTTTAAAAAATATTTTTATTTGCCGATTTGTAAGCCATCAATTCTTAAAAGTAAGTTATTTAGTCTTTAAAGCTGATTTCCAGTGGCGCATTCGCGTTAGAGACGCTTACATTACTTTAATAAGCATTACAGAAGCGTCAAAATGACAGATGACTTTAAGCGAAAGTAAAGTGCAATTAGTATTTCCATCAGACACCAATTAGCTGTGATATATAAAATTTTAGTGTGGGATAAATAGTGGAATGTAGAAAATGCAATGCAACAATGTAAAAACGCACTCAACATTCTTTTTTAACTTCAGCGTTGCTGTCGCTTATATGTTCGTTCGTTGAACCCTGAAATCACTCTAAGGAGTTTTTTGAAAAACACATTCTGTGTTTTTTGAAACCTAAGGTCGCCCTCAACTCGCCTTGAAGTAGATCTAGGTTTTTAGCTGGGGCAAGATGAGGTTATTCATTTAACTGTCAAAATCACATGAGATATGAAGTAGGGTTGAGCGATATAGAGTATAATATCGAATACCCATCATCGATGTTAATAATTGTCAAATAGAAAACATCGATGTTTTTAAGTAATTTCCTTTATTCTTCCTTCAACATCGATATTGAATCATCGATTTTAATATCGTTTTTTTAATTTCGTTAACATAGATGAACATCTCTGATCCCTAAACTGAAGTATTTGGAAATAAAAAATATTCAAATTTATCAGACTCAGGCATGCAAAATAGTATCCTTTGAAATTGTAGATTGCGCACAGACAAACAAATGTACTAAGAACTTAAATTTAACATATTTTAAGTTTTTAATTATTAAATGACATAACTTTCATTTCTGCAACATAAAATTAGTGGCCCTCGGGTGGTTTTTGAGAACAGAAAAAAACAGTTTTTATACAGCTCTTGGGGTTATACATAAATCTGTCAAAGCAGCGCCCAACGCGGCAAGGTGAATCAGGCATTAGAGATTTATACTCACCACTTTTCCGAATATTGCTGATGAAACCAAAATATTGAATTGTTGTACCACCAAAAGCGACGTCAATTAAAGCTAGGTCATTAAATGACAATTCGGATGGTTTTATGTGTGTGTTACCTTGTTAAATCAAAAAAATGGAATCAACTCTCAACCTGATTTTCAGATTTTAAAAATCTTACACTTTGCAAACAGATAATCTCTATGCTTATGTGGTGCACTATAATCGATTTCAGCAACAATATGAGACCTCGAAACGTTCTGCTCCATAGCCTTTTCAAGATGTGCTAAGTACTCCATTTTTAGTAAAGGTAATACAATGCTGTAAACATGAAAATATTGTGTTTAATTCTTTTAAAAAAATTAAGTAAGAAAAGTTCAGTACGCACCTTTTGTACTCACCAAACGATTTAAAGTCATTAGTCATTGGGAAAACCAACATGTTGATATTATGGTGTTTATTTTGTAACCAAAGCTGACTCCACGATAAAATATCATCAAGCAAATTATCTGTTTTATCCAATATTGCATAGCGTTTTCGAACAATGGTTTTTCTTTCCAAAAATGTGGAGCTTTCTTTTTGTTGGCCTTTTAATTTTGCACTTGATTCTGATTCAAAATAACGTATTTCGGGTGGTAGTTTGAATGTTACTCTTCGAGTTCTTCCTGCAAGGATGCGATTGTTTTCGTCGAAATCTTTAATCATAGAAGTAAAATTAACTTTTTTGCTATTGCGACGCGGTGGAGCACATTGCTTTTGCTCAGTGACTACATCGGTGCTCTTAGTTCGATCACGACATTTTTGCCTTTGAAGTACAGTGTCAGCTTGTGCTAGTTCCATTGCGAAATTATTGATAATTTCAATTCTGGGTTTTTGTTGTTGCGCAGGTTTTGTTTGGGCAATTTTAACAGGTGATATTTTTGAAGTTGATTTTGAAAAGCCATTTGACGTTTTTTTTGGAATTGTGTAGTGTGGCTTGGGATTTTTTGCAGGCAGTTCAGCAAGAAAGGCACCTCGATTATTTTGAGTTACTTTAACTTTTAGTTTTTTCCTACTGGCTTCTTTTTCGTCAGCATCAGGTGGTTCTTTGGTAGGAACTTTTTTGGCGGCGTTATTTTCATTTTCAGATTGTTTTCTATCATTAAGCTCTTTTAGTTTTTTCTTTCTGTCTTCTTGTATTGCTTTTGTTTTTTCCTTATCTTTTTTAGAAGAAGGTTTTTCAAGCCATTTTCGTTTTAGTTCTTTGGTATTTGTTACCGCTTTCAACTTCTCGGCAATTCTTTTATGTGTAGCTGAGATTCCTTTAACATGTAAAAACTCGATTAAAACATAAAACCAATAAAATACAATGATAATATGAAATTTACTAGAGACAGACCAAATTCGTACAGTATATTCAAATAGCACTTGCACCAGTCTACTACGTATTCCTAAAAAAACCCTTATGTTAGGTGAGGTTGAAGTGGCTGTCAGCGTTGCAGCTCTTACTTTAATTACTAATACAATTTCAGGCGTATAAAATGTGTAGTAAGCAGATGTTTCGCGTGAAGGGTGAAATACTAGTACTTTTTTACTTTATTGCGTCCTAATAATTAGGCCTATTCTGCCACATCTGTTATTCTGCTATGAATTTTTTGTTATGATGCAATGTGTTCTTTGTTTTCTTATATTAAAATAATTTAGTTTGAAATTACTTACATATTTGTGTTTGTTATAATATATTTTACTAATATTTTGTTATAGCTATGTCTCCTTTTAAGAACAATTCATTAACGAAATAAAAGTTTTTACAACATATGTTGAAATATTTTATTATAAAAGTAACAAAAATGTGTCTTAAATTCTATTATGATTTATTAAAGATTCCATAACATGCTGATGCTGAATACCAAAAATGCAGTTCGTAAAAGACTTGTTGGTAATTTCGAAGTTTTGAGAAGCTTTCTTAACAGATTTCATAACAAATTTAGCATGCCGAATACCAAAATTATAATTCATAAAAGATTTTTTTCACAGCTTAAACTTTTTTATGGAAATTCATAACAGAATAAAAGATCTCGCCGAATAGGCCTAAATACTAGAAAGTTTATCTCTCTCATTCACAAATCGGCCCAAAAAGTTTTAAAATTAATTCTTCAAAAACAAAACCTAACTCTATAAAAATCTACATGAAGAAATTGTAAGTATTGTTTTGTAATAAATATGTTTCTATTTTAAGTCACTTTTTTTTGTATAAAATTACCCCTCCCATCGAAATGGGTGATTTTTTTTGTTCGTTTTGAACTAATCTACACACTCTAGTCTTTTGTCTCATTGTATATTTATATTATAGCTTTGGTATTATTAAAAGTTTTAAGTTCTATCATTATTAAAGAATCTCATTATCAGAATATCGAGCTCAAAGATTACAAATCTCGCGTTTAATAAGTCATGTCTTTTATGCGAGTTTGGTACGTCGGTCCTTTTTAGTTTTGTGAATTTAAAGCACGACTTCTTATATATAAGACCTTCTCTCAAGCAGTCTATGGTTTTCTTCGAAGTCTTTTTTCATAGAAGTGAAATTAACTTTTTTATTATTGCGACGTGGTGGAGCACATTGCCTTTGCTCAATATTTGCATCTGTGCTCTTAACTCGATCACGGCTTATTTGTCTTTGAAGTACAGTTTCTTCACATTGTTTTAAGTCCTTTCTGAAATTAGTTGTGATACCAGAATTGGTTTTTTGTAGTTGTTGATTTTTTCTCTGGGGAATATTTGCCGCTGATATTGTGGAAGAGGATTTCGAATATCCATTTGATTTTTTTGGTGAAGATCCATTAAGTTTTGGAGTTTTTTTGGGAATTTTGTAGCGTGGCTTGGGAGTTATTGCAATTATTTCAGCAAGAAAAGCACCCCGGTTTGTTTGGGTTACTTTTACTTTAAGTTTTTTTTTATCAACTTCATTGTCATCGACAGCAATTTCATTCGTAGGAACTTTATTTAGCATACTTTGAATATTATCTGATTGTTTTTTACTGTTAAGCTCTCGTAATTTTCTTTTTCTTTCTTCTTGTATTGCTTTTAGTTTTTCCTTATCATTCGTTGTAGATGGTTTTCCAAAAGGAATTCGTTTTAAATCTTTGCCATTTGTTGAAGCTTTTAATTTTTCGGACATTCTATTATGTGTAGCGGAGATTCCTTTAACATGCAAGAACCCAGGTAATACGAATTATTATATGTTTTATCAAAATATCAAATTTTTGCAGACAATTATGTTTTCGTCGATTATACCAAAATCGTACATTCTGTCAATTCTAGTAGTACATGAGCAACTAGCTACAAGATTGCTAAGCTACACGCTAACAGTCCCCTGTTCTAATTCAAAAATAAGTTTTTCTTTTGAGTTTTTTTTCATATAGAGACAATACATACATGGACTAGATGGGCACAAGACATAATGGACTCGAATGTGAAATCTGAAATAAAATCCAGAACCATTGTCTCTTTTTGTAAGGAGTGAAACCTTCATTTTGAATTTGAATAGAATGATTCTGATTTACCAATCGAAAAGGCCTAATGTATCGAATAAAATTTAAAATCTTAGCACATCATCATCTCAATTGACAGACCTTTTTTGAGAACTAGTTTGTCAAGAAAAGCGTTTAACCCTAGGTAAAGTTTAATGAACAAATATAATGAGTAGGTGGACACGTATGTTGCAAAATAAAAGCCGGTACCGTTTAGGAACATTTTATGGATTTTTTCTTTGTATGAAAATCGTTACAGTAGTTGTCGAAAAAGATACGATTTTCCTTGCTTGTGTCAAAGTAAATAGTCAACGCCTTGAATTTCTGAATAAAATCCAAAATCTGTTGAAACTGATTTTTGGGGTCACATCATTGACGGGAGTGATATTAGTGAAAATGGATTTGTGGTGATGTCAGAGAGTAAACGCTTAAAAATCTTGTGACATAAATTGGACAATTTTCAAGAAAAGTTTAAAACTGTAGACATTATTAACCTCATGAGTTGATATGCATATTTGTGTTTGTTTTACGGAATTTTGAATTGTTGGTCCCAAAACATCTGGCTCCAAACTGATGATGTTAGCTTTCAAGACCTGCAAGGTTTGTGGTTAATGTGGTAAGGACGATCCTTCCGAAGCCAAAAAAAGAAATCTTTCCTCCGAAATCACTAATTTAGCCGGTCAGTTTAAATCGCTAAAACGAGCTGTGTCAACGGTTTATCCTATGTACTGAAAGCTAACATAGCGCGAGACCCAATTTAACAACAAAACTGATCTGACATTATGTTCTATTATTTCTCGTTAAAAGAAAAGTCCGGAATTTGGTGAAATTTACTGAAACAATAATTCCGGGTTTATCCAGTGCATCGCTGGTTGAGTAAATATTTAGTAAACTTAAAATCCAACAAGCTGAAAACATTTATGTATTTGTGCGTTTGAGGTAATGTGTTTTTATTTGAGTCTCTTAATACACATTGGGGCATTAACCATTTTACAATTAGTTTAGTTTTCTTAAATGACTGTTAAGAGATTTCAGATATAAATGCCAATAAAAATAAATAATCATTTTATACCTATTTTTATTTTTGAAAATTAAAAAAAAATCAAAACAATCATATAAATTCGTTTATACGTGTAGATAGACTGTAGCTAAATTTTCAGATGAAAGTACAGTGGTAAAGGCCGTTAACTGACGATGGTATGTCGAAAACAACTCATTTTTAACTTCATTATATTGTGATATGTTATTTGAATAAAAAAGGGATTTTTTTACACAAATACATTTCGAGCAAGTAAAAAAATGAATAATGTCCGCAGTACATTAAATTTTATTTTTAAAGGAAATAATACATACCTCTTAGTTTTCCTTTATTCACTGGAAGTATCGGCGGTTGAATAATCTCAGGCGGGCCTCGAATTGTTTTTGAAATAGTTGTTACAGGTACTTGCGGCTCTGGTCTCTTGGTTTCTTCGTTCTTTTTCGTTGGTTCTACTTGGCATTTCTTATATTCAACAAAATCTTCTGCATCGTTTTGATCAGTAAGCGAATGACTTCCAACGTGTTTCATTCTAGCCACTGTTGCTGACTTATAAATAGAAGTTTGCGGTAGATCAGCCTCCGGGCTGGAATGATGATGAACATTAGAACTACTTTTTTGTTTATTAGAGTTTGTATGATCGATGGTATTTTTAAGGCTACTCGAAGAAGATTTTCTTTGTTTAGATTCATCATTCTCTTTTAATTTGTCAAAGCGATCTTCTTTCGGTGGGCTATCTTCTTTTGCAATAGAACTATGCGAGCGTTTCCTTCCAGAGTCTTTACGCGAATAAGTTCTGTGTGAAGATGATGAATGTCTGACGTCTTCGTTTTCATTATTTTCAGATCTACTATTTAAACGGGCTTTTTTCTTTGGAATTTCCTCAGATGTGCTAAGCCTACGGACAAGTTTATCGTTAAACTTTTTTAATGATAATGCTGATGTTGATGGTTGTTCGTCTACAGCTTCATTTTCATCCTCCTCTTCAGATGTTGAAGAAAACAGACTTTTTTGTAGGTTTCTAACATCTTTTTCATGATGTTTTTCCCTTTCGGTTGATATTAATGAAGATTTGTCAGGTCTCACGTGAGTTTCACAACTCTCAGGTTCAGTTTTAACTTCAGAAATCGTCGCCGCCCTATCCACAAAATCAATTTCATCATCATCGTCATCGAGGAATATATTTCTTGTTTTTAGAACGACTTCTTCCTCAGCATGATTATCCTCAAAAACTTGAGATGCGTTAAAACTATTAGAGAAACTCTGTGAGCTTTTAGTCAGTTTAACTGACCAATCATGAACTTTTGATTCTAAATCTTCGTCGAAATCATCTTCGTCATCAAGATTGATTATGGTCCCATCTAAGGACCATTGAGGATAGATTTCCTGTTTAATTGATAAAATCGAATCTGAATCTTCAGGCTCAATTTTAACGTCTGCAATTTCATCATTAATTAAATCTTCAGCTAATTCTTTCATGTCTTCATAGAGTTTTTGAGTAAAGAAGGCATCATCTTCGTCATCATCAAAATCGTCTTTCATATTCTTAATAACAGATTCAGTTATTGGTTGGTTATTGTCTGGAACTTTAATGGCCTCTACTATTTGTTTTTCATGTTCAATAACAGTTGGAACGTTATTTTGGATGAGTTCGTTAGGTTCTGGTAAAATTGGAGGGTTCACTGAGGGATTGTTTTGTATTACCTGTGCAGGATTGAGTTGTTGAGGATTTTCAACTTCTACCGGATGTTCAGGGTATATATTTGGTTGTTTATTAATAGCTTCCATGGGAATTAACGAACTATCAGTTTGATTCACTACACTTTGATTTGCAATATCATTGTTATCTTTATCACTGTTAAGGGAAACATTAAAGAGCTCTGGGCTTTTGACTTTCAATTGCCTCTTACAAGTGTAATCAGTGTCACAATCTTCATCCTCACTAGAAGAAATGCAAATAATATCTTTACATACTACAGGTTTCTTCATATGTCTTGTGGATTCAGCAATTTTTCTCGTTTCTTCAGACAAAGTACTCAACAGTTCAGAATTAAGTTCGCCAAATATACTCTTAATGTTTTCACAAATTATATTAGTTTTAATTAGAGATTCGGGTTCTTTTTTTATTATCGCCACAACTTCCGCCACAGAATTCTGCTGTGATATGGGAATGTTATCTTTTTCATTATTTGTGTCGTTTTCATTTATTGAAGACGTATGTTTTTCATTCTCTTTGCCTGGAGGATCGGTACTTGTATGTGGTACATTTGAGGCATTAGATTGTATTTTTTCTAGATTTTCTAATGGAATCTCATTGTTTGGCTCTTCGGGTAAACGTTTAAGTAAATAAATTGGATACATTCCTTCGGTGGAATTTGAAACTACAATGTCATCTACATCTACACCAATACCAATGCGGTCTCCGACATTTAGACTGCATTCTACGTTGCAATATTGAAATTCGTTGACGTATATTCCATTTTTAGAGCCCTAATTGAAAAAGAATTTAATAATTTAAGTCAAAGATTTTAACACATATTTAAATTGATTAAAAATGCTTTTGATGTAGGTAGAATGCTAAAAATGTTTTTAATTTTTTGAGAAAATACAAGTAAAGTGGGGCAAAATGTTGCTTTTTCAAGACGAGTTCTTAAACTGTTTTTGCAAGTACAATCTTCACTGATGCCTAAAAGATAGAGTGTGGTGCTTGATTAAAAATCTTTTCTGGGGTTTTAAGTATTTCTAGGTCCTTTCGAGGCGAGGTTGAATTTTAACTTAAGTACCATACTTATCTGCGTTTCGGATCATAGTGGCATTGAGGGAAATAAACGCGCTGACGGGATGGCTAGGAATAGATCAAGCCTCGATGGGCCGTTTGCAAAATAACGCATTCCGCTCGAAACTATGAAAGATAATATTATCTCACTTTTTATTAATGAATAAATCCGCTAGTGTAACATTAACGGCGTTATTTCTAGGATAATTTATCCAACTATAATAAATTCAGAGCAATTGTTACGCAAGCCTAGGCAAGACGGCTACATGTAGCTGACACTGGGCTAAAGGAGAGGACACGTCTATGGTGGTCGGACTGTCGGAGAAAAGGAAGCAGTAATTCATTTGCTTTGCAAATAACCTGCCAAGACCAAAATAAAAGCTAAATCCCGGGGAAATGCTTTTTTTGACGACATTGACGAACTTTCGGATAAGAAGATCACAGTCTTGATTTCGTGATTTCCCAAGTTTGGGAATAAACATTTCCATTCCGTTAAATAAAATCAATGTTAAAGTTTTTGAAAAAACAAAACTGTCGTAAATCAAAAAAAATTATACATAACTCGGTGTGGCCAAGTTATTAAATTGAAAATTATCCCAAACGCTTTTCGAACATTTGGGTTGGAAAAACAAAGGAGCTGTGATCAATGTAAAACCAAATTACATACCAATCGCTCTTATATAATAAACGAGATTGATGTTAAGACTTTGAAGTCAAGGAAATAATTTGAAATTGGCAAGAAATTGTCAGGAAGGGGAAATATTTTACTCTCTCAAGAGCGCTCTCTTCGGCCCACAACTACCAAATTTGTAAGTCTGGAACAGGATTTAGCAGAAATTGGTGCCAATTTGTGCTAATTGGCAGAGCGTGGATCAGACCTATAGTGTTTTGCTGTCATTTCATCCGATTGTTCGTGGGAAATTTATTCCATGTGAAATTCACAATTGCAAGAAACATTTCCAGGAAATAAAATATTCCGTGGGAACCAAAACTCCCGGAAGATTTCCGATAGGGCCTTATAGTATTGCTTAACCGCCAATACGGAATAACAACATGTTAATTTAATTGGCAGTGGTTCTTAGGAACTGTTTTATAATGAATTCTCCAAATGGTAAAAGTATTCAAATACAAAAAAAAGTTATCACATCTTGCTCATAGCTAAATGACTTAACCAAACAACGTACCCCTCAAGCTGGAAAAGACAAAATGATTAATACACGTAATAATACTAACTTTATTTTGAGATTCATTCCTTTGGGAATTTGTAAGATTAGTCGATTTAAAATTTATATGTACTTACCAAGTCTATTATCCGGATATCACTGCTATTCGGGGAAATGCAAATTTGTGCATGATTGCGAGATACATAGTCCGATGAAGCGACTATGGTTGAACGAACACTGCGTCCAATAGTTGTTAAGCCCTCATCAAGATGGATAACTCCGCCAAATACCACTTGTTCCAAAGTCCATTTGGATTGCGGCATTTTTGTTTTAAACTATATTCTATTCTGGACCATTTAACAATACCAAATGTTTGGTAGATTTTATTTAATGCTGAATGCCTCTTGGACATAAAAGTCAAACTTCATGTGATTAGTAAATTATTGAATTTAAAGTACTTGAGCTACAGATTATACATTTTTAGGACAAATTGTAGAGTTTAATTAGAAATTATGTTCTAAGTAAAAACTACATAACAAATATTTTTATTTTGTTCGATGTCTTATGTTAATATTTGTCCAAACCTTTGTATATGAACATAAAATATCTATATACAAATGATAGAAGTAAACAAATTATAAAATCAAAATGGCATACTCTTTTTACCACAGACATACCCCGTTTATATGAGTGAATTCAGGAATCGAATCGAATTGAGATTTCGATTCAGGTATATGGCCTCGTGGGATCGGAAGATTGAATTAAAATGGAATCGAAGTGACAAGTTTACAGAATAAACAACATATGCAACAGAAAAAAATACAAAGAAAACGGAAACCCACTGAACACCTTAAAACACTATTGGTGCACACACACACCAAGGATCAGATGTGAATTCGTTTCTTCAATTCCTCGATTCAGGTATATAAATACATTTTCAATTCGATTCAGTGCCAATGTTCTGCAACTCAGGCGATAACTTTTCGCATCGTTAAAAAATGGAACGTAACATTCCTCACTTATCGCCTCCTGGGAAAAATGTGTTTCTGCAAATAGAGGCGATACCTAAAATTTTCCATTTTGTTTGGCTGGAATTTTCCAATGGAAGGCGATAAATTGAAATGTCATTTTGGCATTTCAAAAACAAAACAACCAATTTTTTATTTTGGTTTGATATTTATTTTTCTAGTGTTGATAAAATTTTAATCAACTTTCGTTCAATGTATTTTGTAGAAGTATAAAATAATACCTATATAGCAAAAGGGTGTCAGTTTCTCGTACTTTTGCATTTTTCTTTTCAATAAGATTAGTTGTGGCCTCTCTCTTTGTTTCGTACATACTAGTTCCTGCAGCCTCCTTAATTATAGAAAGAATCTATTAAAAGTGACTAAATCTTTACAATCAATTCATAGAATATCTGAATCATCCTTACCTCATGCGGTTTCATATTTAAAACTTTCGTTACACGACCTTGCATGATTAAAAGTTCGGATTGTTCACGTTAAGCTGCACAGAGTAAACAAAATCTGTGACCTTTTCATTTTGTACAAGTTTTCCATTAATTAGGTATTTATTTTTGCACCAACCACAATTTGTGCTGTAACGGAAATTTCTCGGCACTTTTCATAACCTAGTGGTCACTGATCGGGATCGGAATTATCAAAAACAAGAGTTACATTTGCCTTTATGACGCCAGCCTGTCCGCTTTTAAATACCAGAGGGAAGCTAGCTCTCACCTATTTTATACATTTATAATCTTCTGTTTCATGTATGCATATAATTATTAGTGGCGGTAAGAAAATATAAATAAAGCCACATACAAAGGCGAGGCCATGTCAATGTACATATTTAAATATAAGGTATTAAATCGGCACCTATTTAACTATATATTTCCTACCGTTTAAGCCGAGCTTACCTAGCCCAAGTTGTTTATACCAAGTACAAAGCATAAGAATCCAATGTTTTATTTTCGAGTTTCATTTAAACCAGTGATTGATGTCAATTCTCGATCATAACCATGAATCTCCGTAAGTCTAGCATATGATTTGAAATCATCAGTAATTACCGATTTAATATACATTTCGAGTAAACAAAAAAATCTAAATAAAAATATATGTTAACAAAATGGAAAATAAAAAAATTAAATGACCACAAACCGTACAACACGTTTTGTTTTGAGCAGAACCATATTTCCTCCTTTTTATTTTTAATCTCACTCGCTATTTTGCTGGTGACAAAATTTGACGTTTATATCGAAATAGTTAACGATTTTCATAGATACAGAAACACTTTTTATCGCATTTTTCCAGTATTTCAGTTCCGTTTGTTTCAGTCGATAAAGTTAACGATTGTCAAACGATGCAGAAACACGATGAGGCGATAAATTGATTTTTGTTCCGATTCTCAACGTTTCTCGACTATTTTTATCGATTCAAATGTTACAGAACAGGGACACAGCTCTTCTAGTGGGATCGGATCGAGTAATCCTATTTTAATCCGATTCAAGTATACAAACACCTAAATCCTGATTCAATACCGATTCAATTCTCAATATAAACGTAGTAATTGTATATGAAACCTATAGTACTGAGGCAGACTTTTTTAGCTAGTAGTTACGTAGATGAGGGCGCTAGTTTCTCTTTTCTAGATAGTGAATTGTTGATGTGGAAGAAGTAAAGGTAGAGGCAAATACGAAAAAAAGCAAGGGAGACGGTCCAAGCTTATTAGTTCTCACAACAATATAAAGAGTAAGGGAGAAAACCGAATAAGCTGATTTTGCATGGCAACCTTCAAAATATGGTAGGTATAAATAAATTATATCAAGGCTATTGCCGTATACATGAATTTTAAGTAAGAATATATATGGATATGTATAGGTTATTATAGAATTTATTTTAAATTTTTCTTTCAAATTTTAGATATTTGGTTGATTTTAGGATTTTGAATTGTAGCAACGTTGCTACTTTTCACTTTTTCTGTGCGAAAATAGCAAAGCAATGTTGAGATATTTCAATATGTTTTGTTTAGGTAGGTACATGTGTACCCAGATACCCACCTACATGCAATATGTATGTACATATGTACTTTTTGATCTTTTTCAATCTATTGAGGATAATTTAATTTTTTCTCCAGACAGTTTTATTAGGAAATAAAACAGGTATACCTAGGTAGTATTTTTTTTATTTTTTTTTTTTTTGACTAGCGATATTATATAGGGTTTTCCAATAAGAGGTGTTATTTTGATATTCAAAAAAAAGAAATGCGTTGTTGAAGCGTGTATCGTTCCATTTTTATTAATAGCGTAGTTTCTACTTGTCAAATGTCAAAAAATGACAGCTTCAAAAGTGACAGCTACCGAAATAGCGGGCTATTCAAAATAACACCTCCTTATTGTAAAACCCTGGAAAACCCTTGGGTTTTCCAATAAGAGGTGTTATTTTGATATTCAAAAAAAAGAAATGCGTTGTTGAAGCGTGTATCGTTCCATTTTTATTAATAGCGTAGTTTCTACTTGTCAAATGTCAAAAAATGAAAGCTTCAAAAGTAACAGCTACCGAATTAGCGGGCTATTCAAAATAACAGCTCTTATTGGAAAACCCCTTACTTATATGTAGGTTATATATTACAAGTTATGGATTCGAAAAAAATCGAACTCGTGATTTTGATCAAACTTGACATTACGATGATAGCGAACACCAAAAAAGTGGGTCCCGCAATTCCGTCTGTCTGTCATTCTGTCTGACTGTCCCCGAGTTTACAGCCTAAACGCTTTGATAGATTTGCTTCAAACTTGGTACATATTGTTTTTTTTTTGGTAATATGCCCACACGTGTTTTTAATTTTTTTTAAGACGGCAAATAACAGTAGCTCCCATGCATTTTTTCGGCCAAAAACAAAAATCTTATTTTTCTCAAAAACGGTTCCAACGATTTTTATAAAAAGTGAGTTCATTAATGGGAAAGGGTACATTTTAATAATTTTTTTTTTGGAAAAAAAAAAAATTTTTTGGTACATCTAGTAGAACAATTTATTTGGTTTTCGGTTTTCTCGGAAACGGTTAATCTGATTTTTTTTTATTTTTACGCAGAAGCTCCTAGAAACCTTAAACACTATTGTATACCAAAATTTAAAAAAAAAATTTTTTAGGAAATTAATTTTTTTTTGAAAATTCAAAATTTCGAAAACGAACAATATTGCAAAATATTGTTTTTTTTTTTCAAAATCCAAAAAATAAAATAAAATTTAATAACAATTTTTTTTTGAAAATTCTTGGAGCCGTTTTTGGGAAATAAATTTTTTCTTAACGGTTTTTAACATTTGTATGGGAGGTACCGTTGTTTTTATTTTAGAAAAATAGTTTTTTTAACTATTCAAGATAATGTCTAAAAACTACTAAATACGAAGTTTCGAAAAAATCTATTAAGTCGTTTTCGAAATTTTGAATTTAAAATAAAAAATAAAATTTAATTTCCAAAATAATTTGTTTTGAAAAATGTTGGTATACAGTAGTGTTTAAACTTTCTTGGAGCTTCTGCTTAAAAAAATTTTAAAAAAATCAGATTAACCGTTTCCGAGAAAATCGAAAACCAAAAAAATGGTTCTACTAGAGGTACCAAAAAAACAATTTTTTTTCAAAAAAAAATTATTAAAAGATACCCTTTCCCTTCATTAATGAACTAATTTTTTTTTTATAAAAATCGTTGAAGCCGTTTTTGAGAAAAATAAGATTTTTGTTTTTGGCCAAAAAAAATGTATGGGAGCTACTGTTATTTGTCGTCTCAGAAAAAAATTAAAAAAACGTGTGGACATATTACCGAAAAAAACAATATGTACGTGAAGACAATCTATCAAAGCGTTTAGGCTGTAGACTCGAGGACAGGCAGATAGAATGACAGACAGACGGAATTAGGGGACCCACTTTTTGGTGTTCTTCATGATCGTAATGTCATGTTTCATTGTTAAAAAAAATTTTTTTCACAAAAATAATATTTACCTTTTTGGTCAAAAAGAAAGTTTGGCAGGTACCTAGGTAGGTATTGTCATCTTTCGTCTTAATAAAGCTGAAAAAAAAACTGGGGACATGTTTATGAAAAAACGTTTAGGCTGTAAACTCGAGGACGACAGACAGAGAGACGGAATTGCGGATCCATTTTTTCGCATTCGCTATCATCGTAATGTCAAGTTTGATCAAAATCTCGAGTTCGATTTTTTTCGAATCCATAACTTTTAATATAGTACCTACATATGTAATATCGCTAGTCAAAAAAAAATGTAAGAAATACTACTTATGTATAGGTACCTACTTTATTTCCTAATAAAACTGTCTGTGGAGAAAAAATTAAATTATTCTCAATAGATATTATATTTGAAAAAGAAAGAACAAAAAGTACATATGCACATACATATTGTATGTAGATGGGTATCTGTTTACACATGTACCTACCTAAACAAAACATATTGAAATATCTCAACATTGCTTTGCTATTTTTGCATAGAAAAAGTGAAAAGTAGCAACGTTGCTACAATTCAAAATCCTAAAATCCACCAAATATCTAAAATTTGAAAGAAAAATTTAAAATAAATTCTATAATAACCTATACATGCATGTATATCCATATACATTCTTACTTAAAATTCATGTATACGCCAATAGCCTTGATATAATTTATTTATACCCACCATATTTTGAAGGTTGCCATGACAAAAACAGCTTATTCGGTTTTCTCCCTTACTCTCTATATTGTTGTCAGAACTAATAAGTTTTGACAGTCTCCCTTGCTTTTTGTCGTATTTGCATCTACATTTACTTCTTCCACATCAACAATTCAATATCAAGAAAAGAGAAACTAGCGCCCTCATCGACGAACTACTAGCTAAAAAATTCAGTCTCGTAGTAGTACTATAGGTTACATATACAAAGCCACAGATAAATCTATTTGTTTTGTAAACGCCAAATGGAACTACCATGCCGACGAAGTAGTTCGTTTTTACATGGGTATTGACCTCATTCAGACTTAAAAAATCTGACATTCAATTTATATGGCCTCTTTCAGAAACATAACTATCATGTCGATTTCGTTTCAATAAATAGGATTCGCTACTAAAACCAATACTTTTTTGCTTTGAAACGAACGATTACGGACCGAATCTCTTTTTGTGACTGTGTGTGTTGCTTGACAGCTCTAAAAAAAAAAAATCTTAAATTCGGTAATACATCATTATTTCGTTTGTATTTTCCGATTTCGAAGCGGGGGAGTTCCTAAACCCACTTGCACCTTTTTAATATTTGTTTCCAAGAAGTTTTTAACAATTATTTTTAATATATTAATTTACTTTTTTTGTACACCGCCACAAAATAAGAACTAATTCACAACACAACAATTGAGAAACCTCAAAACAAATATTGTAGTGTGTGTAAGAACCTGTGTACAAATCCGTTTTGAATCCGTCTCCAAAAAGAGATTCAATACGAATCTGTTTTTCCAGAAAAAAATTGGTTTTAATTTTAAACGACTCTGATTTTCAGAAAAAAATTGACGGCGGATCGACGGCAGATCGATGGTTTTATTGAAACGAAATCCACATTAATATCCGGATAGGTTGGTGTTGCTGTATTCCCATGTACTTTTATTTGGCAGCAGTTGCTTTGTCATCAGTTGGGTTCTTACATGGGAGTACAACAACACGAATCTATCCGGATAGCTATAGTTGGGTTATTGAATGAGGCCACACACGGACATTCGCCGACGAATAATATATGTATGTTTGTTATCTTGTGAACTTGTATGAATTCGTAACAATTTGTACAAATTTTCACAAAATGCGTTCGTTAACTCCAAAATATTACTAACAAGACTGTCAAAGTAGAGGAGAAAAACTTCCCCTACGTTGATAAACCAGCGAATTCTTACTACAAGAATGTGTGTGCGTATCTGATGCAAGAACTGTCAAAGCTACAAGACGGCAAGATTGTTCTGCCATTACCTGGTGTTAGTGATGGGCACATTCGAAAGATAAGAGAACTTGAGCGAAAAGACCATTAATTGTGAACCGGAAAGAAATAATTGTATTGAAAACTAGAGACAAACAGGAATAAAGAAAAAACGCATTAAGGAATGAAGGAAAACACAAATGATGGAGAAGAGTAAAATTTTCACTGGAATTATCGAGTCTTTCCTCATTTTATTCTACAGAATTTTTTTTGTTGTGTGCACTATTCTTTGTACTGCATGTTGTGTTCCCCTTTTTCTATTATTTGTTTTAGTTTATTTTTGGTATGTCTGGAGCGTTAAATCAGTTATGCCCATCGCTACATTTTTTCATTGTATACACTGACGTTTTATACACAAATGTGGCCAATTTGCGTTTGTTTTCTTTGTTGCAAGATTTACAAAATATCCTCCACTATTGAAGTTTGACAGTGTTGTTACACTGTCTTACTACAAAAAAGATACCAATAAACACACCTTATTATTAATTTTATGTGAAAACCAGCTGGCAAATAGTATGCCTGTTTAGAAACTAGAAATGTTCACCAAGTTTCGCAAACTTGGGTTTTTTCCCTTGTGGTTTAACAGCAAAATGTGAATGAAAATTTGTACAAATGCGTACGAATTTGCAAGTTACAAAACACACCTAGTATAGTGTTGTCATAAATTGGGCTCATTCAAAATTCGAACGATATCTATCCGGATGGGATGGCGTTGTTGTATTCCCACGTAAGGATACAGCTTATAACAAGATAGCTACTGCAAAAAAAAAATATCAAGCTATACGAAAAACTATCGTATAATTTTGCATCCCATGAGAAATGTCAAAAACATGCACACACCAATACAAATTTAACCTATCCGTTGTTGGTTATTCAGGAACTTACGTGGATACTAATACTAACCTATCTTAGATAGGCTATCGTACCGACATCTGAATGTACCCATTAAGCCTAGAAAGATAAACTGCGCCTCAGAGGCGCCCACGAAATATAGATATGCGTTTACTTTTTAAACCGACGATGTTCGAACAAACTTGTGTTTTTAAGCCAACTCACTCCTGGATCTACACTTGCGAGACAAGTTCGTTCCTGTTGGGTAGTTACCACAGTTTGTTAGTAATGGCATCAATGCTAAACAGAGTTGGAAAGTCTATGGAATTGTATACAATTTCTGAGAAAACTAAGCTGTGACCTATCAACACCGTGGATGAGATGAGATGAGATTGGAAATCCCTACTTTGACGAGACTTTTGAGGGAACTTGTTTGACTAAGGGTCTGTTTCATAAATAACTTCGCAGTTAAATCCTCCTGTTAGCGAATTGTGCGTTTCACATCCATCCTTCCCATAAATTTATGGGTTGGGTAACTAATTGTTAGTTATTCCAATTTTCCAATGAAAAATGAAGATAAGAAAAAAAACCGTAAAATCGTTCATTTTGTCTGGCGTTGTGCTATAAATTACAAACTTGTATTTTTAAAACAAAATAAAATATTGTGTTATGTTTAAAACATACTCACAGCTTCTTTCTTCAAACGAAAATGCGCTCTAGAATCGACTTCGTTCAAAGATTCCATGAAGTTTGTTCTCAATCGGAATACGCGATTTCTTGGTGGCTCCATAACGTGGAAAAAGAACTCATCTAATTCTTCATCTAATATTTTTTTTTTAAATACATATATTAAATGTATGTATGTATCAAAAAGGACATCCATTTAAATAAAAAAAGAATATGGGTGCTCTTCAGTGCTTTTAATATTCTGTTAACTGTCAGTTATCTGTTTATTGGGTACTTATCCACCCTATAAGTTACTCGATAGCTTAACTTCTAGTTACACCTACACAGATACTGTGAAACCCTAATGGGAATCTTATCTGTTGATTAGCTTCTAAGTAGCTTAGATGTGACCTTACTTTTATATTATGGAACAAGCCCTAAATATGTCTTATTTGATTGCTAATAATTATTAGCGATAAAATGTGGCAATGAAAAAATATATACTTATTTAATTTAGTAAAAAAAAACGCAGTCGCAGGCGCATGTTGTACTGAAATGTAAGTTTATTTTTCTATAATAAATTATTGAAGTGAAAATGTATGTACGCTATATATTATTTTCAAAAGTAGTATATTTGTTCTATGATTTTGAACTTACTGATTACTGCTGTGATGTTCAAAATTTGAACTCAGTTTAGCTCCGGAAGTGTTGTACAAAAGTAAATAAAAATATATAATAAATAACCCTTGGTTATATATAAATATATAAATAAATAACATACTGCTGAATCCTATCTCATATTTCAAAATTTACAATGCCCTTACGTTGAATGACAAACGCTATCGAGTTATGCTGACTGATGTTTTTTTTTTATAAAATTATTCAGCTAAACATCCGCATTTGGTTTCAACAAGATGGCGCAACTTGCCATACAGCGAAATAAATTTGGTTACAACTTTGTTTCCAGAAATGGTCCTGTTAACTGGTTCCCTCGTTCGTGCGACTTACGCCTCTCGACTACTTTTTAGGCAATGTGTTAAGACATTGCTTTATATAGACAAAACAGAAACTCTCGAAGAATTGACGATATATGGCCGTTTTTTTTTTAGAAAAAGTAAACGCAAATTGGACTGATCGAATGTACTATGCCTGTAACTCGGACCCGCGGCCGATATATACCTACCGGAAATCATATTTAAAAAATAAATGCCATGAAATTATCTACCAGATTATAATAATAAAAATTCATTCCAACAATATTTCTGTCTTATAGTCCCTATAATAAATTAATGTATTATATTATTATTTAAAGTTCTCAAGCTCTTAAAAGAACACCCTAAAGTATATAGGTACGTACTGACGAGAATAAAAACCACCTTATAACAGTTATACCAGTTTTCTTACTCATAAGCGTAATAGTTTTTTTTATAAAACACTGGTATGTATGGCTGGAGTCACTTCCCTACATACCTACATAAATGCATTTAAAAATAAGGAATGAAGAAAATTTGTAACTTAAACTACAAAATAATAAAATGCAAAGAACTTGAACATTCTTGTAGTTATTGTGTTTTCAAATAAATAGATACATTTTGTTTGCATCTTTTGCTAGAAAATTCTATGTTTAACTCTTCTCATTTTTTTATTTATTTCGCTTATTAAGCGGAATTGTATAGATAATTAAAAATTGAAGATTTCTCTCTTATCAAAAAGTTCTCTTAAAACAAAATTATTTGAAAATGTTCTCTTATACGCAGTTACTCCTAATTTATTTTATGTTCATATTATATTTAAAAGATTAAAAAGTAATTCCATCTTCTCCTAATTCAGCGTAATAAGTAGTAAAAGAGAACGACGAGTAAAGCCCAGAAATTTCTAGCAAAAGAGACGTTTCGTATAAATATGCAGACACGACCGGCGAAATTCATAGTTTGTTAAAAATCAATCCAAATCAAAATTCAAGATCTCTTTTATAATGCAAGTGCATTCAGTATTTTAAATTAAAGTGGAAAAAAATATAGAATAAGCATAAAATGTCTTCATTGAAATTGCTTTTGGATTTGGCTGAGAGTCTGGACTCGGTGTCCTCCCATTCTCCATACTATAGCGGTGATTTAGGATTGGGCTTGAATCCTTATCAAATTCAACGATATCAAAATCCCAGAGTCTTGCGTTTGCCGTTGGCTTTGGCAAGCTGCTTGGAGGATCAGCCATTAGTAAAGTCTACGGGCTCAAGAACAATTTCAAACATAGGAAAGGATGGCTTCCAAGTCTGCATGGATGTCCAGCAGTTTAAACCAAGTGAATTAACTGTGAAAGTGGTGGACAATGCTGTAGTCGTTGAGGGTAAACATGAAGAGCGAGAAGATGAACACGGATATATCTCGCGGCACTTTGTTCGTCGATACGCACTGCCAAAGAATTATGATTCTGACAAAGTAATCTCGACACTTTCATCAGATGGCGTTTTAACAGTAAGCATCCCAAAGCCATCTGTCGAAGATAAACCAGCTGAGAAAGTTATACAAATTCAACAAACAGGACCAGCACACCTTAATGTAAAGGATAATCCTCAAGAAAAGTCCAATGACTCCAATGCAGTTGCAGACAAAAACGCTAAGAAATAAATGGTGGCCTTTTAATTGACAAATCTTGCACAGACTGAAGTTAACATTTCATACCGATTTCCCTATTTGATTCATATAATATAAACAATTATACATAAATAAAACTATTATTAAAAAAAATCAATGTTTTTTTTCATTCTCAATACGCTGCTCCGTAAATTCAATTTCTGTAATTTTGAATGACTTCTAATGATGGGGACGTTCACTCAGTTATTCTCAGCAACCTAGAATAACTTTCTGTTGTTGTAATCCGTGCAAAAGAACATCTGTCGGAAAAAAACAGCTGTTATCATGAAAGCTATCTTGAGTTATCCCAAAAAAATTAGAATAACTAGCTTTCGAGAACAAATGTATAGAACAGCTGACTGCAAAATTTATTTGGTATGCATTTTGTTCTGGTCGTTTGACTCGTTCGTCCATAGATATACTCCGATAGCTTGGTGTCCGAGATAACCAGCCTTATCACAGGCCCTGTCGTAATATATTCGTACAACGAATCCCGAAGAAATGTATTATAGGCCCCGTCGTACGAAAAATATTCCTTACGAAATTCGGAGTTCGGGAAAATTGGCATCACTAGCCCCGAATGAATAGGAAGTTTGACTGTTTTTTCTACGAACAGTTATTTTCATAGTAGCCTGTGGAAGTCCAAGCAAAAATAAAAAAATACTTGCACACAAATAGGCACATCGAACAAAAATATTGAACTAAAAGAGAAATGTGTTTATTCCCTTTCTGTTCACATCTGTCCAAATTTTCTTTAGAAAATTCAAAGTTGAACACAAAATTATAAAGACACATCAGATCCACAGGAAAATGAAGCAAATCAGAGAAAGTATTCATAAATTCATATTAAAATGCATGCGCAAATATATTTTCTGACGTTAATATGATCGCAACTGATCGCATGTAAACAAAGCCACCATGCATTTATGAAAGCACATTAAGTTAAAGCTGAAACAAAAATTGCAGTTGACTTAAAAATTTGACTGCTACTGCTGGCGGGCCAAATTTCGTTGTCGCTTGACACAGTTCACTGTTAAATTATTGCCGACACGGTTTTGCCAGCAACTAGTCCCAAGAAATCTCAATGTGCAAGCAAGTTTTATAAGAGATGGAACTGCATAGAAGTTCTTAGCTTTAACACGTGCTTTATTTGGTTGGAGACATTCAAAAAGCATATTATGCTAACGGGAGACAAAACATTGATTTTTTTGAATAATTAATTTTATTTGGATTGCTTACAAATTGTTTGGGAGTTCTCAGATATTAGAACTATAACGAATGTTTTTTCTCAGTCTGTCTATGCTAATTTTTTCTTGCATTTTCGTTTCATACTCAATCACCTCAAAAAATAAAATGTTGCTTAACATAAATTGTCTTTTTTTTAATTAAATCGTCGAAAAATACAAAATCAAGCAAACAAAACAAAAATTCACAAACAATTTAACGCAACACAAACAGCATTTGACGCTTAACATATGTTTTCATATTGGAATTTATTTTTGGAACCATTTATTTTTAAGCGAACGATGAAGTTCGCTATTAATAATACTGTGGTAATCGAAGTTCGCTAACTTATCGAATGTTCGATTCGTTATTCATAATGAGGCCATAAAAGGCTGTTTTAAATGCTCCAAGAAAATCCTGAAATCGCCCAAGGATATTCCAAAATTCGTATTAAATCTATTTTTGATTAACAAAACAATTAAATTGTCAAAAGATTAAGAACAAAAATTTAAATCCATTTTCTTCTCATATATTGACGTAAATCAGATGAATTTGAACAAGGGACTCTGTGATAGGGGTGAACATATCTCATATTTAATAAGTGAGTGAACGCCCGCAATTTCGTCAATAAATTTGCATTTCAGACTTGAAATTTCGGATTCTGGCTTAAGAGAGTGTTTTCATTTGAACTTTTAAGTTTAAATGGTATTGCGATTGTCAACTGTGAATTGTTAGTTTTGAAGTCCATATTAGCTATAAAATTGGAATTTAATTCACACATGTTCTGCATTCCGAGTGAATATGAATTCAAAACGAATTTCAACTGCTTCCAATTCACTTCGAATTCAATTTCGAATTGTCAAAATCACCTGTTACAGACAATTAGAACGGTTCGGTTCATATTCGGAATTTAGAACACGAATTTTCATATTCAGAACCCTAAGAGTCCATATTCGGAATGAGCTATTTAAAACTTTATTTTATGTGGAATACAGAACATTTGCATGTGGAATACAGAACATGTGTGATTATTTATTAGTTATGCATTCGTAAAAAAAATTCTAACAATCAAAGATGACATTACGATCATAACGAAGACTAAAAAGTGATCGACAAAAAATATCTGTCAGTCTGTCCATCTGTATGCATATATAACGAGCTGCAGCCTAAACGGCTTATGCGATTACCCTAAAATTTGGTATGTGTGATTGTTTTGGTTTCATTCATGAGAGGGGAAATTGAAATTTTATTGTTAGGCCAAAAAATAACGGTACCTGCCATATAACCGATAAGGAAAATCTCATTTTTCTCGAAAACAGCTCCAACGACTTTTCTAAAAAAAATTTGAATTTTTTTGATGGTACTAGCTATTGGGGGTTATCGTGAATACGAAATTCCTTGGTCATTTTTCTCCAATTCGAATCTTGGGAACGTGAATAAAGCTCAAAAGTTTCCCTCGGAATTTATTGGAATCGGGAATAAGCTTTCCGAGGGAATTTTCGTACGATTTTTTGTCCGAGGGAAATTTATTCCGTGGGAGATTCACGATCACATAAAAAATTAGAGGAAAGAAAATATTCCCCGTGGTAAACGAAATTCCCTGGGAGATTTACCATTATTTAATCCGAACCAAATTTACAGGAAAAGTCTATTAACGGTACCTTTCATATAACTGTTTTTTTAATTTTTGGCTTTCTCGATATCGGCAAATTGGATATATGTCAAATTTTTTATCTGAAAAGATCTAGGTAGCCAAACTCATTCTGCATAATATCAAAATTTTGAATAAGTTTTTTTTTCTAATTAAAAGTGATTTTTTAATTTTTTTTTTTTGAAAAATCAATATTTTTAAAACTAATCAAAAAAAATAATTTTAAATCTTTTAATCATATGTCTATTAATAAAATCTAAAAAACAGCATACCAGAATTTCAAAAAAATTGTTCGCAAAAAACTAAAAATAAAAAAACAGAATTTCATCAAAATCCGTCCACATTTTTCGAGATAATTTTGATAAAATTTCTTTATCTTTCGAAAAACCGATTAAAGTGAAGGTTTTGGTAGTTTTTATAAGTTAAAAAAATGAACCCACCTATAAACCATTCACTTTCATTATATACATATGTACATATAGGTATAAGTAGTTACATATTATCCTCAGAATTTATATAATTAAAATCCATTTAAATATACATTTGTAGTAATAGATGATTTGTCATCAGCTGTGTTCTGAATGGGATTGCAACAACACCAACCTATCCGGATAGCTATGGTACAATTTTTGAATATGACCATTTCCTCGTTTTCGCTTACATAAGTTGGACCTTTTTATGATTTCCGGTTTCATTTCTTTTTCTTGATTGTTTCTTATTTACTCAAAAGAAGTTAGTACTTTTTACTTGAATTAATACTTTTTCAATGCGGACAGCCCCAATTTTTTAATGTTTATTTTTTAATTATACGAAAGCGTACTAAAATAGGTACCTATATTATAAAATAAAAACAAAAAAGAAGAAATAATACAAAATTAAAACGAATACTTTGCTTGTAGCAACCTAAAAAAGGATGTTCAAGAACCCCACCCAACGAATTGGCTATACACAAATAAGGTCGCATCAATTTTATAAATTACTTTAAAATATATTTTTCACAGGTTGTAGTGTTTCTATGAACAAATGGGAAAGTTCCTAAGCGCAAATCTTGCGCATAATATGCTAAGCAAACTGTCCCTAAACGCAAACAGAAAAACCTCTGCTAACTACACTGTCCTAAAACGCAGTTCATTCTTTTTTCTTGCGCGAACTTCATTGCAATTGTGCAAGTTTTAAACTTGTGTTCCGCACTTCACTTGTTATTCAATTTTTACCGGGTTCGTATATTTGCTTAGCATGAGACTTGCTTTGCAAATCTTGCGTTTAGGAATTTGGTCAATTATTCATATAAAAAAAACGAACTAAAATTCCGGAAACACAGCTTAATAATACCTACATTGCGAGTCCAAACAGAAGCGAAAAAAAAAGATTTTTTTAGATTAATTGTTTTATTATAAATGTAATTGTTTTTGTTTTCTATATGAAGCAAAGTAGGAAGTTAGTATGAAATAATAAGGTCAGTCTAAATTTGCAGGATTTGTCCCTTAAATGGTTAACATTTATTTCTTTGCATCTTTGTCTGCGACAGCCACAGACTCATTGGACTTTTCTTGAGGATTATCCTTTACATTGAGGTGTGCTGGTCCTGTTTGTTGAATTTGTATAACTTTCTCAGCTGGTTTATCTTCGATAAATGGCTTTGGGATGCTTACTGTTAAAACGCCATCTGATGAAAGTGTGGATATTACTTTGTCAGAATCATAATTCTTTGGCAGTGCGTATCGACGAACAAAGTGTCGCGAGATATATCCGTGTTCATCTTCTCGCTCTTCATGTTTACCCTCTACGACTACAGCATTGTCCACCACTTTAACAGTTAATTCACTTGGTTTAAACTGCTGGACATCCATACAGACTTGGAAGCCATCCTTTCCTATGTTTGAAATTGTTCTTGAGCCCGTAGACGTTACTAATGGCTGATCCCCCAGGAGACTTGCCAAAGCCAACGGCAAACGCAAAACTCTGGGATTTTGTTGTCGTTGAATTTGATAAGGATTCAAGCCCAATCCAAAATCACTACTATAGTATGGGGAAGAGGCGGACATTGAGTCCAAATTCTCAGCCAAATCCAAAAGCAACTTCAATGAAGACATTTTGTGTACTTGTTTTATATTTTATCCACTGTATTTTGAAATACTAAATAGAAGAATGCACTTTTCTTAAAAAGAGAACTTAAATTTTCTTAGGAATTGCTGTTGAAGAAATTGTGAATTTCGCCGTTCGTGACTGCATATTTATACGAGATGTCTCATTTGCTAGAAATTTCTGGGTTGTACTCGTCGTTCTCTTTTTAAGTTCACTGAACTAGGGGAGACTCGCAATCGCTTGCATTACTTACATATTCCTCTTTTGGTTTTATTAATATTCTATAAATAAACCAAGAGAAAAATCTTCCAAACATTTTATGAGAGCATATAGGTGAATTTAACCAAACATTTAGATATTAAGAGAATAAGTAAGTATTGTTTGTGTGGAAGCAGTGTTGCCACTAAATGATTGAAACAGTTGTGCTTATGAAAAAAGTGTATTATAAACGTCCTAACAAAAAACAAATTAATTTTACAAATTTTTAAAACCATTAATTCACTTTCAAATATACATACATTCATTGGTGCAATAAACTATATGTATACGCAACTCAAAAAAAAATTGTTATACATATAATAACAAATATAAGTTTTTTTATAATGACTTGCATATATTGTGTAATTGAATTTTTTTTAGTTTTACGGGGGGCTCAAAAATTTTGTCCACATCTTTTTTTGATTGCATCAAGAGTTTGAATATTCAAATTATTTCTAAAATCATACTTTATTATGTTTAAACTTGAAAAAAACCTTTATGCAGCTGCACTGCTATGGGGCAAGCTACACAAAGTAATCATGTAACTGGATACATTTTCAAAAGCTGACTTTTCAAGAAAATTTTTGGCACTCAATAAATTAACCCAACATATAACAATGTCTTCATTAAAATATTTTTTTAACATTTCTTGTGAACTTATAATGGAACGAAATTCGTCATTTGACATGGTTTCATTTTCCTAAATATGAATATGAAATGTAAAATTTTTCAAAATAGGTATTATAGTCGGAATGTCTTCTTTTGAAGTTTCGATAGGGTCAAGAGTTAAATGACTTGTTTTGTCATTATCAATTAAATGAAATCTGTGTAAAATTTGTTCACACAAAGCTACATAAAATTGGCATGACTTCGTTTTAAACTTTTCTAAAATATTATTTGAAATATCATTTCTACAGCAAAAATCTTTAAATTCAAATCCAAAATACAATACGCAAGGTGATTATTAGCTTTGTTTTTGAAATCTAAATTAATTGATATAAGATCAACTTTGCAAACATTTTTCATAACGTCAAATAAAAACTGTTTTGTGGATTTGAATATCAAATGTACTTTGGCGTTTTCGCTTTGAAAAATTAAAATTGAAAATGAAATTGAAGAATATACATTTATTTTATACAGAGAATACCAAAATGATATGTCAAACTGTGGATGATATACTGGAAGTGGATTGTGGAATTGACAATGTTGTGTTCTGGGCTTACACCAAAAGTATTAAGATTTAAAACTACAAACACTTTCTTCATTTTTAAGATTAAAAAAATATCTGATGTGCTAAAAGTAAAGTGTTCGGAGGAGCGTGCGTAGTGCGTGCTTTTGATAAGAAAATTTATTAAAAACGCTACAATTGTAGTAGCGCAGGAACGTTGGTTGCAAGCCAAGCTCCCTTCAAATTTCTTTACTCATCTCCTTAATTTTGAAATGCATTGCACAATCAAACACCTTTCAGGGATGGGCTTTTCTTTTACTTACATGAGGTATTTTCGTGGTGTTATATTGTACAGTTTTCAAAAAAGTATTTCATAATTGGTATTGTACTGTGAGATTTAATCTCTTACGTACCATTTTTGTTCTCTGGAATCCTCTCTCTGCGCATTTGACCGTTGGCCAAGTGATTTGGTTCAAGATGTAAGAGATACCATTTATAATTCACAGATTGACAGTATCAACAACCTTCCCCTTAAATAATATAGAAAAGAAATAAAAAAATGAGAGAGCAAACAGAGAAATTTCTAGCAAAAAGATACATATGTACCTATTTTTATAAGTAAACAAGCACGATGAAATTTACAGTATGTTTAGAAGCAATAGCTAATAAAATTTAAGAAGTACCACTACCAGTAGATATACATTACCTACTGAATAAAACTGCAGATTAACCTCTGCATTGTTTTTATAACTTCTTTTTTTATCGGTGGTCGTTCGTTCCCTATTAAAATTATGTCATGCAGCCTTGGGTATATAGAGAAAATATATTTTCTCTATGCTTGGGTAAGGCACAATAAAATCCAAAGAAGGCCTTCAGTGTTGTAGCTTGTAGGTATTTATTAAAAGTGCCTATACCTAGGTAAAAAGTACACAAAACTATAGGCAACAAAAATGTACAACAAGAATTACCTATAGGATACCTAGTACGTTCTCATCTCATTTTGCTTTAGGTAGGTATTATCAATGTGAAAGTTTAAATGGTTGAATGGATTTTCGTTCCATTTTCACGGCTGAACGGATCTGGATGAAATTTGGCACAGGGATAGATTACAGTCTACAATAGCATATATGCTTCTTTTAATTCCGGTAAAATGTATAACTCCGTGGGATACATTTGTTTCAATTTAGCACAGAGCACATATAGGTAACCAATCGGTACAATATATCTGCTTATGCTACAAGTAACTAACATAACTTTTATTCACAAGAAGCCAAAAAGCACATACACACACACGTGCAGCTGCCGTTCCGTATCGAATACCTATAGTAAACCAAAGCTCTACACCAAATCAGTAGGTTCGTTCGTTGAACTTCACCATGGGTCGACGTAGGTTTTTTTGACAACCCCAAGAGTAGTTGTTGCAGTAATTTTATGTTGCAGAAAATCAAGTTTTGTCATTAAATAATTAAAACTTCAAATATGTTAAATTTAGCATCTTATTGCATTTTTTGTCCCTATACACAATCCACACAACTTCAAAACTTTCCATTTTACATGTCCGTGTCTGAAAATTAATTTGAGTATTCTTTTATTTCCATTTAAAAAATAACAAATCGAATCAGATCTCTTGTGACTTTGATGTTTATTCATTTAACTCAACTTGCCCCAGCTTAAAACATAGATCTACTTCACGGCGAGTAGAGGGCGACCCTAGGTCTAAAAAAAACACATGACTACAGGTTTTTCAAAAAAAAAAAAACACTAGGGTGACCCTAGGGTGACTTCAGGGATCAACGAACAAACCTGGTAGTAGATATACAGATCTGTTTTGGTTTTTTTATGCAAACAAATTTTCCCCACAAATAAAGTAGGTAGGTACCTACATATTATGTCTATTGCATCAAAATTTGAATTCTTAAGCCCAGTCTTAGTAAATTTATTTTTGGATGTGCGATTTCGCAATACATCACAATATTTCACATGTGTCATGCATAGAAATTAAAATTTACAAATATATACAACAATGTAAACAAATGTGTTTTTGCAGGGTGAAAAGTACGAAATATTCCAATTATGGTATTTCTAATTAACATATTTTAAGTTGCAATTATTAAAACTTGCTTTTCTGTAACATAAAATTGACGGTCGTCGGGTGTTTTTTGAGAACCGAAAAACTCAATTTTTTTGACAACTCGTGGGGTTGTCAAAAACCCTGCTAAAAAACGCAAGTTTTATTTTCACTACCATAAAATTAATTTTATCTAGAAATACCTATCTAATTCGATTGTTTATTTAGTTTATTTATTAAATTTATGCCTACAAATTAAAAAAATATGCTTCTTATGAGCTAGTTAAAGGCTAATTATAAATATTCATACTATGAAGAAAACTATTTACATTTGGCTTCAAAAAAGTTACTAATTTTATAGATTAATTTACATTTCATAGAAAAAAGAGAAATTAGAAAAAAGGTTACCAGTAAGTATATATACAACTTTAACAATGACATTACAATACCTACATCTCCATTAAAAAAAAAAAGAATTATTTTTAAAAATAAGTAAGGATATCTCTGCGAAATTGTACTTAGCCGCTCACTGTCCTTAAATGCCTAGGAAGGGAGTTCCACAATCGGCTAGCATTTACGAAAAAACTGTCGTCTTGATGCCAGACAAGAAAAAAACAAATGTTTGGTTGTTAAGTATTCCCCCTAAGTTTTTTTTTTTTTTACATAAGTTGTGATGCATGTATGTATGTGCATAACACGACATGTAAGTGCAATCATACAATACCTACCCACATATTTGCAATAGACTCTCCGAACAAAGTTTAAAAAACTTACAACTTTCCAATCGAACTTAGGTACCAAATATGTTGGTACATATGTATGTTTGTAGAGAATATTATACCTAGCAATATAACCCAACCTATTTAATTAAGTTAGCGCCATTCACGAAATTCTTTAAATAAAAAGATAATTGTTTTTCAACTTTGCTAAATAATTAAATTATTTATTGAAGTTCTCACAAAATTGTTATGTATTCTACTTAAAGATAATATGGGCGTAGTAATGGAATTACATACATAAATAATCAAGTAAACGTAGGCTTAATGTGTTATACATATATATTTATTTTGTTTGCAAAATTCTAAGAGATTCTAGAAAATAATAAGGATTTCTACAGAATCCATTTATTAAAAATACATATAATGTAGGTATGTAATAATATTGACTGTAACTGTAACATTTGTCCAATGTAAATAGGTATTATGCAGTATAAAATATTACTGACCACCATTTGCCGTACTCTCATTTTCAGCCTTATCCTCTCCATTTTCCTTCACATTCAAATGAGCTGGACCGGTTTGTTGTATTTGAATAACCCTTTCGGTTGGTTTTTCTTCAGATTTTGGCTTTGGAATGCTAACAGTCAAAACTCCATCAGAAGATAATGCCGATACAACTTTATCAGCATCGTAATCCTTTGGCAGAGCATATCGCCGAACGAAATGTCTAGAAATATATCCATGGTCATCTTCGCGCTCCTCATGCTTGCCCTCAACCACAACGGAATCGTCGATAACTTTCACAGATAGTTCACTAGGCTTGAAATGTTGAACATCCATGCAAACCTGGAAGCCATCCTTTCCAATATTAGATACTACACCATCGCTTTTACCCTCAGCTCGTCGTTCACCAAGCCTTCCTGCGGCTAAGGCAACTGCAAGAGGAACTCGAATTGAAGCTTGTGCCTGAGGACGATGAATATGACGTGGTTGGAGGCCAAGTCCAAAATCTCCTCCATAAATTGGCGAGAAGTTCGATGATTCCGAATTTTCAATATCCTGAAGAAAGCTTAATAGTAATGGCAAAGACATTTTTTTAAATTTATTTTCTTTTCACTTTAAATAAAATTTGAAATGAGCACTGGTAAACTTTGACACTCTTGATAACTGTACTGCAACTGCTACTGTACTAAGTCGAGGCGGACAACTTTTCAGGTATTTATATGGAAATCGATTGTTCATAAGTAAAAAAAAAGGAATTTTAGATAGTTCTAGAAGGGAGGAACAGCACAATATAAAAATTGTTGTTGCCCTTATATTTTCATTTGAATTTATGTCTTCAACAGTATTTAGGAGGGCTTATAAAATGCGCAGAAACTAGAAAGCTCTCTTAAACAATGCATTGTGCTCTTTTATTAATGTTTTTTTTATTTGGGTAAGTATTAGGTATCTTTCCATTTCTACCAGCTGATACCGCGATAAATAGGTTGGATAAAAGGTGTGGGCATTTTATACATGTTAATTGTAATACCAAACAGCTATGAGGAATGCACCATATAGCATTGAAGCTAAATAAACAAAGGTCAATGCAATTTGAGTTGATGCGCGCCGCACCGGCCGGCTATTTCAAACTAAACTTGATATAGTTAGGTAGATATTCCATTGTATATAGTCAATATACAATGGAATTCGGTTGCACTTTTTGTGCACATAATTCTATAACTTTTATCTGGATATAAGTAGGTATTGGTATATAACAACAACTTCATATCTAAACCACCCTGCCGGTTAAGTGTAGATACCTACATACAAAAAGAAATAACGACCGGTGGGGATGCGTGTGTATTGTTAACCGGCTTTTTATAATAATATAGGGTTTGATGAGACGAGAACGCAATTCAGCAAGCGAGTATAGATAGATACCTACCCAAGTAGACGTCAGAATATACTCCATTCCATACATCTTATAAAACTTCAAAAAAATCGTAACGAAGAGAAAAGGCAAGCTACGTAGGTACCTACCTACAGTTAGGCTAAATGAAGATTGTAGGCTAGGCAGGTACCTACTCATTTGGAAATGTTTGAGAATATAACCCAGCAAATAGCATTGAACATAGTAATTCAAAAATAAGTTCATAAATTGTATTATATGAAGGTAAGACGCGTGCATTAAAAACAGTTTTACTAAAATCGTTTCAAAACTGGAATTAATTATTTATTGAACTAAATTTGTCTCCAAGAAAAAACTAGGCACCTAAGTACTACTTTTTTAGACTTATCCATACATTTATTTTTATTCTTTGCTAACCATTTTCCTTCAAGAAATCGTTACTAGTTGTAGGAAATAGGCTTTTGAATTGATCCTGGTTTAATTGGTTCTAAAATTGAATCAATCAAAATCCATTATTGTGAAAAACTCGAATATTTAAATTATGGAGTTCTTAAGTGGAATATGCATCGAAAATACCTATGCGATATTATTGGACGTGTTTAAAACTGCCCTAAAGTTTCTAACTATGTAGGTCCTAAGATTTAAAAAAAATGGGTTGGTATCGAAATCATGTTTTATAAAGGGTTTTCCAATAAGAGGTGTTATTTTGATATTCAAAAAAAAAAGAAATGCGTTGTTGAAGCGTGTATCGTTCCATTTTTATTAATAGCGTAGTTTCTACTTGTCAAATGTCAAAAAATGACAGCTTCAAAAGTGACAGCGACCGAAATAGCGGGCTATTCAAAATAATACCTCTTATTGGAAAACCCTGGAAAACCCTTGGGTTTTCCAATAAGAGGTGTTATTTTGATATTCAAAAAAAAGAAATGCGCTGTTGAAGCGTGTATCGTTCTATTTTTATTAATAGCGTAGTTTCTACTTGTCAAATGTCAAAAAATGACAGCTTCAAAAGTGACAGCTACCGAAATAGCGGGCTATTCAAAATAACACCTCTTATTGGAAAACCCCTTATTTAAAATTCCGAATATCAAAATGCAAAGTTGCTTTTAGATTTCAATATAGTTTCTTGATTTATAAGAAAGGTACCTACTAGAAAAATAGGTACGAATTCAGGGTTAATCTCGAATCCCGCATTTTGTAATGGCGAGATTTTGACGTTCGGGATTCTACGTTTTGGAGTTTTGAGTTCGTCCTAATGGAACTTTCACAAAAATACTTTACTAATCATTTCTCTTTTGGCTGTTCCTATTTAGGTAGCACGCTTCTGCAGTGAAGATTGGGAATCAAACAATCTCGAATTTTTTTTTAAATATCAAGAAGTAAGTAACTACCTCCTGTTGGTTCCTTATATTATTTTCTATATACATAATTATAAGGAATATGTTGTGCCAATAGAACAAAATTATCCAACCGAAAAGCTACATTTCAGCGTCCATATTAGGTATCTCCAATGTATTATCGAAGCTAAAATAACTTACCGAAGACTTAACAAAGCTGAGCTTAAATTTACTTTTTTGCATTGAGTATTATTGAAAATCGGGTCTACCACGAAATCTAGAAAACCAAAATCTCGAAAGACAAGATCTCGAAAGACATAATCCCGAATGTCAAAATCTCGAATTACAAAAATCTAGAAAACCAAAAGATCGAATACATATAATCTAGAATAACAAAAATCTAGAAAGACAAAATCTCGAACGACAAAAATCTCGAAAAACCGCATTGACCCAATAGTGAATGGTTTTTGAGATCTTTTACAATGAGGAATTTTTTAAAATAAAATGACGGAACTTTCAAGCAATTAGTTTCACAGAGGAGAGTTTAGTTAAATTTAAAATTTAATTCAACTAATATTTTCCTTGTCCAAACTTAAAAGAGAGAAAATTTAAACTTGAAACTTACAGTAAACGAATATATCAACTTTGCATCGCCAGTGACATCTTTATTATTCTAGCGAATGCTTTAACTAAAATGTTTAAGTCAGTTAGCAACAATACAATACAGTTACTAATTTTAACACTTGGTTTGGCATGTATACTAAATACCTATCAAAACAAAAACAGTCCATGTAGGTACGTTCAGCTTAAACATTAAAGCAAATAAAAAAAAAATTCTAGATTTTTCTAGATTTTATTTTGACTTTTCTAGATTTTGTATTTCGAGATTTTTGTACATTCTAGATTTTTATCATTCTAGATTTTTGCATTCGAGATTTTTTGGTTTGTTTTTCTAGATTTTTGTCATTCTAGATAACGTCATGATCCCTTGAAAATCATATAAAAAATACAAGCTTCACTGTCGCTTTATTCGAGAAGGTAGGTGTAGTAACAATGAATTGAGTGGTACAAAAAATATCACTACGAAAAAAAAACATATGAAATATAAGTCTCAAATATTATATTTATAGGGTTTTCATGCATCGGCGGGAAACCCATATAAGCCCCAGAAACCAGATAATTTATTTGAAATTATTTGATTTATGAGGTTTATCCGGGTTTTCCGCCGTTTATTGAATACTCTTAATATATTTTATATTTATATGTTAAAACTTAATTCAGCCCCAGTATATCTACGTAATATCGTCAAGAAAAACTCTTCCGATACTGTTTAACTCACATATAAAAATTGTATGTCCCTTCCACTATCCATAAATAACAACTCTCACACCGGAACCGGAAGTGGTTGGAACTATCCGCCAAAAAGCCATAGGTACTTGGTTCTTAACGAGCTGCTCTAAAACACATACTGCGCTTAATATGTAATTTAGGATGGTGTGAAAATTATATGTTCTTTTTTTAGGTAAATATACCTACCATTTATGGATTCAGTTTTTGAAAATAATTTTTAAAATCGGAAAACAAATAATTTATTGACACACTGTAGACTTTATCGATTTATGATTTTGCTGACTAGACAATTTATTAAGAGAATTGCAAAAAATATTTTAATTCAGCCCTGAAACCCTTTAAAAGGGCCCCATTCAGCAATTTATCTACATAAGAAAGTCTACAATCGAGTGTGTCAGGCGTTTTCGTCGGTTAACGCAAATTTAAATTAAATTATATTTTAATAAAAGTGCATCCGTTCATATATTAATATTACGATCAATTGTATACTATAAGAATTTAGCGTTAAATAAAAATGTCGCTCATACCATTTCTTCTCGATTTGGCCGATGAAATCAGCGAATTCCATCGCGGAGTCGACGATGACTTCGGATTCGGTATCTATTCGCATGATTTTCATCGCCCATCTAAGACAGTGTCGCAACTATGGTTACCTAAGCATCGCCAGCATCCCTATGCAAATATTCGCAACAAAATGCTAAAAAACCAGGAAGACAAAGAAACCACTAACGAGGACAAGGAATTTTCACCGGTTGGTAAAAATGGCTTTCAGGTCAGCATGAATGTTAAGCAATTCAAACCAAACGAACTTACCGTCAAGACAATCGATAATTGCATCGTAGTCGAAGGCAAGCACGAGGAAAAAGAGGATGGCCATGGTCTGATTGCTCGACACTTCGTTCGCAAGTACACCCTACCAAAGGGCTATGACCCAAAGGAGGTGGCATCCACCCTCTCATCAGATGGTATCCTCACCGTCAAAGCTCCACCACCACTAAAATCTGGCGAAGGCAGCGAAAGAATCGTTCAAATTCAGCAGACAGGTCCAGCCCATTTGTCTGTTAAAGAGAATTGCAAAGATGCCGTCTCCTCGGAAGCCGTGAAGCCACCGCAATGCGAGAACGGTGATAAAACGACCACAGAAGAGATTTCAAATTAAATTCCATAAAACGCATTGGCGCGTATGCGCCAAAATTCCTACTTTTCAATAATGAAAAAAGACTAATAAATTATAAATTAATTTTTTTTTATTTTAAAATAAATGTAAAAGAGAATGAAGATAATATAAAAATGAAATTATTAATAAAGCACTTCCATTCCAATCGTAATATATTTTTGTTTCCATTGTGCATCTACCCATACCTACATCATGTACAATGTAGGTATATTATATTTATATAAAAATGTTTGCATCCAGATACATAGGTATATTTATGTTTGGGCTATACCTAAGTGGAAAGAATTTATTTTATATTTTTTAATCGGACTCCAGAAAAAAAAAGTTGTTCTGCGTTCTTGCACCAAAAAAAAGGAAGATTCAAAATCCAGAGTATGAAGCCATATATAAGATTCGTTTCGTTTTTACTTAGTTGCTTCTCCTATATACCACAAAAGATTAAAAATCATTTGCTTTCGTTTTCTGGTTCTGCTGCTGAGGCTATGGTTGGCAAAAATTTTGCATCCGGACTTCATAGGCTAGATTATATTTTGTAATTGGAGGTATGCAAATGGAAAAGCCAGTCGCATATCCTTTTCGATTGGTAATTCAAAGAATGCGGTGAATATCAAACGCACACTTGTGGTTAGGTATGTATTTTTTTTTATTTGTAAGCATGACCAATAACGCAACGTTGAATTCGGGTTTGACATTTAATTGATGTGTGCATGCATGGACGTATAATATATGGACTGCTAATCTAATGTCAGCTTCATACAACAACTGTCAAAAAAATGTCGCCAAAATTGAGATCGCGATTCTAGCTTTCGTGAAGCCACTTCAGGAAAAAATGAACTACTTGAAATTTTGCCATAGAAGCTAGAGTCATCTGTTAAAAAAAAATCAAAAAGTAGCATTTGCCAATAATCTATAACCGGCTAGTGCCGCCTAAAATGGCTGACACTAAAATGGAAACAAAACTTAGGTAGGCAACTAGCACTCCATATATAATAAGTTCATGTGTGCATATGCGTCTGGTTTAATTTATAAATTCATTATCAACCCATATTTTTAAGAGAAAATAGTCAAATTTTCACATGTAATTAATGTTAAACATATGTCGTGTCCGATTAGTCGTTGGGATGATTTCCGAATTCTTCTGAAAGTGTTCGATTGTTATTAATTGACAGTTCTTCTTCCGAAAAGATAAAATCGAATCTGGCTTTGAAGAAGAATCAAAAACAGAGGCATGCACAAACACCCATTAAATGTCAAACTCGAATTCAATATTGTGTCGATCATATTTACAAAATAAAATAATTACAAACGAGCGGTTGAAATTTCCCATCACTATACACATTTACTCCTATTTCAATTTAGAATCGAGTTTACTTGTTCGATTGAGATCCTGGCCCGGAGAGCTCTTCCAGATTACTAACGCCGAAAACGACATTAGAACTTTACTTCAAACATTTCCCTATACCTGCCCTATATCTAGTGTTGTTTATCTTACAGAAGAAAGTACATACATTAGTGGTATAAAAAAAATAATGTTCAATTAAAACTGCACAAATAATTCAAATTCATATAATACTTAATTGGTAGATACTCGTAATAAAAACAGCTAAAAGTTCTACGAAACAATAAAAATTGTCAGTACAGGCCTATTGGGAGAGCTTTTTTCAAATCAGTAGCGGCAGTCCAACAAAAATAGTTAGTTCAGGATTTATATGAGAGGTTTTTGAAATACACTGATGCCTGTCGAAATTCCCACTGAGTTACACCCAAATTGTTTGTGCAACCTTGTTAAAACCAACGTACTCGTATATTTCACCATAACGCACCATCTGCACATCCAAGTGCACTGCACTTGCACACTGCTGTTCTGCTTGTGTGCCTTCACCATGCACTCAGATTCAACCCGCAATAGGCGTTTTTCTTTTTTAGTTCAGAGCAGAGTCTGAGTTGTCAAAAAATTTGTTTGTGTTTCTTTTTTAACTCAGAGCATTCAGAGCTCCAAATATGTGTTTCTTTTTTTTTCGTTCTGAACATGTGTAGATCGCACTCAACGTGGTCGAAGATAATTGACTGAGCATGTGAGTATAAATAGCTGAACGCACAAAATGCCATGTGTGTCAAGAAGGAAAATAGGAAGAAAAAAATAATTAGATACATAAGTTGGCAAAAGAAGGTGATCGCTAGTTGATTTTCTGTAACTGGGTGTGTCTCAGTCTACAAAAAAGGGTAGGTTTTGTGTTATATTGCTTTTTATGATTAAAATGAAAATGTGTTCTGATTTGTGTGGTTCAAGTGTGTTTAAAAAACATATCAGTGTTCAGAGCTCACTCTGTTTGGAACAAGTTCAGTGCATAATTGATGTGTTCGAACTCTGTTCAGTGCTCTGCTCTGAACGAAAAACGCCTAAAGTGTTCTTTTAAAAAAAACACATGGAACCACCGTTACCACTGCTACGATTGTGGTAATTAAGTAAGAGCTTTAAAACAGTATGGACTTATTGGCAGTCAGAGTGAGGGGCAAGCGTCCTATCTTCCTCTACTAACTATTTTTGTTGGACACAGTATAGCCCCATACGATTGGGGCTTAAGTGAAAAACTCGCTTACCTAAAAACATTCACATATCCCCGTGTATATTTACTTACAAACTACCTCGCTTAACTGAAATAAGCGAGTTTCCCCATAACTGAAAAAAAACTCCATATTTTCTATTTTTCTATAGGCTAAGTAAAAAATTAAAAATCGATCGAAAAAATTAAATTGCTGCTGAATTGTTTCATATTCAGTTCACCCCCACTCCCATTCATGGCACTTATGCAAATGCCAAAATATTATAACGGTACGGTAATTACAATTAAAACAGGTAGGTAGGTACTTTAGTTTTTGAAGTGATAACTTGTTATGGGAGGGTAAACTGCTTCGTTAAGTAACGCGTTACAGCGTCAGTCAGTCTAGCTTACCTTTCTCTCGCAATACGGTGAACTTTTGAAATTAATCAAATTAACGAGGAACTTTTGAAGCTTTTAACAAGTTAAACAATTTCAATATAAAATAGTTGAACTTAGATTAGTTTAAGTTATCACTACTGTCGGTCGCGGGTACCGAGACACACTTGTTTTCTTGTTTTAGCTGTTGTAAGTTTGATATTATGTATATAGTAAAAATTGTTTCGCAACACGAAGTCTGCTATACTGAAATATGTCTGCAGTTATCCGAGACGAGACCCGTTTAAGTGAAAAATAGTTCTCACTTATCCGAGATCCGCTTAACTAAAATTGTAAGAATTTAAAAAAGGGCAGATTTATGCAAGCTATAATGAAACTGGTGTGCAGTAAAAGCATCCTATTTACCCTGTACTGACCTTTTTTCTTGGTCAGAGTATAACCTTGTAGTCACTTTTCAAAACTAGACCCTTTGGAAAGGCAATTTTTTAAAAGCTGGACTAAAAACTTGCTTACATTTTAAATCAATAATATATAATTTGTGTTGTAGGCACCTTATTTTAAAGTATATAAAGTTGATTTAGCCCTTAATCAATGGTGCCATTCACTTTTGTAGGTTTCCTCCATCTATGAACCATATGATACAACTATATTTTATTTATCTGTATTTAACAGACGATGACCAGTCCTTATTAGCTTTTGATTGATGATAAACATGTGTATGTAGCGTTAGCGATACAGTTATTGACACTCGTAAGGATTTTTTCAGTTCACACAGCTGGCAAATATATTTGATATGGATATATGAAACTCTGAGAAAATTTCTAAATACATTATTCAATTGATTTTCATGCTATTTGTATTAAAAGCGAGTAAGAGTTTCGTGATATTGTTAAATTTTGATATTTCTAAAACCCTACTAGATATATAGTAATTGACACTCATGTACGCCTATTGACACCACACAATATTGTATAGTAATGAACACTTATGCATAACTATTGACACCACATATTTGTACAATTATTGACATATCTTTGAATAGACAGTAAAGAATGAAAATAGCGATCGTTTGATTGAGTTTGGCTTAAATCATTTATTTAAACTTGTATGTTGATTTATTATTAAATTTTTAAAAACAAAAAATATAAAACTTTAAAAAAAATTAAAATATCACTTATATTCAATTGTGTAGGCTGCCAACACGCTTTTGGTTTTTGGCCAAAATAAAAAATTGATTTCATACCTATTAAAAACTCTGGTAGCATCGCTAAAATGGCCAACAAATTCTGCTCCTCAAAATATTTTTCTATTAAAATAAACCAGGATTATTTGATGTCTGGTAATCCAACGGTTGCACTGACCGATGTAACCTGATCTGGTGCTCTAAACTTATTGAAGGGTGTCGGCTCAAAAACGCCTTAAACCACCTATTCCCTGAAATGTTTTGTGGCCCCAAAAGATGTCATCTCCAAGAAAATCCTTGAAGGCATGAAGCACACCGACATAACACATTGTGTACTAGGCCTTAGGAACTTAGGCCTATTTCTATCGAAATTATGAGTGTAAGTCTTTTTTAATAGTTTTAACTATAATATGCCTGTTAGACCTAGTCTTTTAAATTCAACCTGAATTTACGACACTAGTTAGGAGAAATAGTAAGATAGCAAAGAATTTTTATTGGCAAGTGTAGTTCGAGGAATATTATAAAATTTGGCTGCAGCTTTTTTTGACATCTTTTGTGTCCTTACAGCTTCAAGCGCTTAATCGAGGTCCTTTTCGGTATGTTTCTCAGTACATTTAAGCATTTTCCCAGCTACATATTAATTTAAAAGAATAATACAATTATTGACACTATACATAAGTACAACTATAGTCACAGTGTCAACGTTTGTACCCCTATAGAAGACAGTTATTGACACAGAGGTGTCAATTATTGGAATTGCTAAAATCTCAACACAATAGTTGACACCCCATTTTATTAAATATATATCAACAGAAAAACCATACAAAATAAGGTAAATCCTCCTCCGGAGCATTATATTTCATTACAATAAACTAATATGATCAAGCTTGTATTAAATATAATAAAATTATCTACTAACATGTTCGGATTCCTTAACGAAATACAGACTTTTTTCCACAAAATACACAGTCGCGTAATAGTCATATTTAGGTTTCGGAATTCACAACAAAACTGACTTGCTCCTAACTATATAAATCAGGAGTTTGAGGATAAGAAACAGGGAAGACCTTAAAAGAAATAGTTCTGGGAACTGTTCAGATTTGTACCAATGTAACGTTCTGTAAGAAGAGGGTGTCAATAGCTAGGCTGAAATTCTGCAGTGTCATTTTGTCTATTCGGCGAGATCTTTTATTCTGTTATTCTGCTATTCTGTTATGAATTTTCATACAAAAGTTTAAACTGTCAAAAAATCTTTTATGAATTATAATTAGGCCTATTCTGCCACATCTGTTATTCTGCTATGAATTTTCTTTTATGATGCATAACAGATCTTCACCATAAAAGATATTTTATAATTGTTATTCAGGAGTTCGATCTTTTATAAAAGTCTGTTATGTAACTTCGAAAAAGAAAAATTTACACGAACAGACCTAAAATCTGCTATCAAATTATCAGCTGTAGTAGGTAAATAAAAACTCTCGGCAGTAGGCACTGACTAATGAAAATATTAACCTGCGCAATTATCGTGTTTTGTTTCGCGTAGATAAATAATATATAATCTTTGCAATTTGTCCATAACAGTTCCTGAATGTATTATATCCAATATAAAAACTTGTGTAAGACGAACTCCGACAAGATAAGCGACACTTTCTTTTACGTTTCATCCATCAAATTTGTTCTGTACTTTCGTGTATTCAAATAATTAGTTTGAAATTATTTACATGTTTGTGCTTGTAATTATGTATTTTAATAATATTTTGTTATATCTGTCCTTTTACGAACAATTCATTAACAAAATAAATGTTTTTACTTCATATATTGAAATCTTTTATGATAAAAGTAAGAAAAATGTGTCTTTTATTCTTTTATGATTCATAAAAGATTCCATAACAGATTGTGGCATGCTGAATACCAAAAATGCAGTTCATAAAAGACTTGTTGAGAATTTCGAAGTTTTGACAGCTCATTAGCAGATTTCTTAACAGATTCCATAGCAGATTTAGCATGCAGAATACCAAAATTATAATTCATAAAAGATTTTTTGACAGCTTACACTTTTGTATGAAAATTCATAACAGAATAGCAGAATAACAGAATAAAAGATCTCGCCGAATAGACCCAAATTTTGGTATTCTGCATGCTTAATCTGCTATGAAATCTGTTAAGAAATCTTCTAATGAGCTGTCAAAACTTCGAAATTCTCAACAAATCTTTTACGAACTGCATTTTTGGTATTCAGCATGCCACAATCTGTTATGGAATCATTTATGAATCATAACAGAATAAAAGACACATTTTGGTTACTTTTATCATAAAAGATTTAAAAATATGTAGTAAAAACTTTTATTTCGTGAATGAATTGGTCTTAAAAGGAGACAGATATAACAAAAAATAATTAAAATGCATAATAACAAACTCAAATATGTAAATAATTTGAAAATTAAATTATTTCAATACACTAAAGCACAGAACACATTTGATGGATGAAACATAAGAAATTAGTCACTTATCTTGCCGATGTGCGTTTTGTACAACTTTTTATAATGGATATATTAAATTCAGGAACTGTTATGGAAAAATTACAGAAAACAAAAATTTATCTTCGCGAAACAAAATACGATCATTCCACAGGTTAATTTATTGTTATTCGTCAGTGCCAACTGCCGAGAATTTTTATTTACTACATCTGAAAATTTGATAGCAGATTTTAGGTCTGTTCGTATAAATGTTTCTTTTTCGAAGTTCCATAACAGACTTTTATAAAAGATCGAACTCCGGAATACCAATTATAAAATATCTTTTATGGTGGAGATCTGTTATGCATCATAACAGAAAATTGGTAGCAGAATAACAGATGTGGCAGAATAGGCCTAAATAATTGTATCACTATAGATATGTACAGTATATAGACAACTATTATTAATAAGTTACTAACTAATTAAATAAAACGTATTCACTCAATTTATAGTAATATGCTTATAAGTTCAATCAGGCTATATTTATAAATAAATTACATGTATAAGTAGGTATATAATCAAATAAACACAAACTTCCAAATAATTAAAATATAGCTGCGGAACGGCTTAAAAAGTTTACATTTCTTTCTATATATTATTTTGATATTCTATTCAACACTTTTATCCTTAAGATCTATGTAATTAGTTCCAGTTTCTTTTATTTGCACTGTTCTCTCCTTGCAATCAATGGCACTCTGTGGTAGTGGCGGTGCTTTGATAGAAAGTATTCCATCAGTGGAAATTGTTGAAACCACTTCATCTGCATTATTGCCAGTTGGTAGCAGGTATGTACGTAAAAAATGCCTCTGGGTCATATTGCAATCATCTTTACGTTCTTCATGTTTTCCCTCTACAACAACAAAATTATTGAAAGTCTTAACGGAAAGTTCATGGGGTTTGAATTCTTTGGTATCAAAAGTCACTTGGAATCTATCCCTGTCAATGATCATGTTTTCCTTTTCATCTCGCAGACCAGAAAACTGTTGTAGTTGTTGAAATGGTTGCTGCATGAATTGGGGATGGAAGAAACTTATCGGCAGCATACTATTCATTTGGAAAATATGCCGAGGAAACAGTCCAAGTCCAAAATCATCGGATAACATAAATTTTCTCAAATTTTCCATTTCACGTGCGAAATCATACCAAATTGGCGCAATCGACATTATTTCAATAAATATTTTTGCACCTCAAACCTTGTTTAGAAAATTTAGAGTTCACGAAACTTTTTTAACTAGGTATGCTTTTAGGTACTCGGAGTTTTTTTTTTTAATTTATTTGACTGACCTTATGTAGCTGTAACAGCTTTTATAGTGTTGCAAATAGCTCTTTACATAACACAAAAATAAGAGAAAATCAATTTCAAATGAATCATAGAATTAAATTGTTTCTGTGATTCATAAAACCCCCATTTATAAGAATGATGTTGCTTAGTAGATATGTTTTCTCTTTATTTTGTTAAATGTTTACAAAAGTTTATATACGCTGCATATGGCTACCACAGATGAGCCATACTGATGTTCATATGTAATACTCTTTTCTATTCTTTCCCTTTTTTTCAAAAAGAAAACTCGACTAACTTAAATGGATCTATAATAAAGGTGTACGATGGTGTACGACAAGTGTCGAACATAGATCTTCTTAGTATAAATTACAACTTTGAAGGTTAAATCGTTTAGTTGTATCATTAAAATAAGCGGCATAACAAATAAGACGTGGTTAACACTGGAGTACCCGCGCCCTATTTTTTTTACACCGATACTAGCATTGCTTACTATGGTAGACAATTTAAAAATGCCATTATCTCTTTTTTTGTTTATAAACATTTAAATGAAACAAATATTTAAATATTATGTTTATTTATTGTCTGAACCATTTAAAATTTTGAATTTATAAATATTAGTTAGCAAAATCAAATTTAGTTTAATACTTTTTCAGTACCAAAAAATGACAAAAATTGCTGTTCAAAAATCAATTCTTCATATTTGTTTGGATAATTTATATATATATATAAATGAATTTTTATAACACTGAAGACACTACAGCATGGTGATCGGGACAAGTCAATTTTTTTGTTCATCTTTTTTGGGCCCTGGTGCAATAATTTAATTTTACACAAGCGCTCGCGCGGACTACAATGGTAGACAATTGACTTTGACACTTAACTATAAAAATATGCGTTCGCGAACAAATCAGGAGAGGCGCTGACCTGTTGAAAAATTTAGTTGAGAAGGCTTATTTAAAATGACACAGCTCTTACATGAAAAACTGTTAAGTTATGAACAAAACTGTTAGTGTGGTCTACTATAGTAGGCCACGCGTGTACTCCATTGTTAATGAGGAAATAACATTTTACAACAGATTCAATACTAGGAAGAGATTTTGTTAGAGCTCATTAAAATAGTCCATGAATAATATAGCACAAAATGAAGAAATTGTGCTATTGTTGCATATGTTACTAAAAATTAATAGTCCATATAATTTACCATTACTCATTGAGAATATCCTAAACGAACAAACTAAACGGATACTGGTAGTGGATTTTAGGACTTAGGCCCGTTTGCTGATACGAATCATAAATATTTATGTTTAACTTAAAACGGTTATGGGCTACTTTTTCCTCTGCGTAAGCCATCACATAAAAGCTAAAACACGGAAAAATATTTACACTCACAAAAATTAGTTGTAAGTGGTGTTGGCAAAAATTTACTTTAGCTGTAAGGGTGTGCGTTCAATCACGGCATTAAGTAGTTTTTGCAATTCACATTTATTCATCGACGCGAATCATATTACAATCTCAATTTACTCATCTGTGATTACGGCCCGTATTATGAATGGCGAATCGAACATTCCATAAGTTGAACACTTCGATTATCACAGCATTATAGCGGATTCCATTCAAGAAAAGATTGGATCTTTTTGAATAGTCAGAGTTTCATTCCAACAAAAAGAGCAGATCTAGATCAAATCTTAACACGAAAGATCTGATGGGTTGGCAGATTTGTTCTGAATGCTCATATATGTAAAAACTCTTTTCTCTGAAGGGTCAAATGGAAAATATTTTGTTATTAATTTGTTAAGAACTTGTGAACTAGTGCCAATCCGTCCTAAATTTTTTTTTTAATGAACAAAGATGTCAATAATTTATATTTTATAAATTTAGTGGAGTTTTCGATTGCTTCGTCTTCTGGTGTGAAGACATGTTTTTTTCAGAAATGTATGTATCAGTCATTCACCAATATATATATTTATATATGTACAGATTTCATTGAAAACATCAAATCTTTATTTTGAGTGGAGGTCATTGAAATTTGAATGAAACTTGCTATTAAATAGTCACGCAAACGTTCACTTAGAAATAAATGCTGCCAAAAATAAATTCCAATAATAAAACATTGTGCTACCGGTTGTTGACTTCTTGACTGGCACAAACGAATGGCTCATCAGAACGTCACTCAAGTTAAGAAAATGCTTGAGAAATCTAAAATTGTTTTTGAAGAAGTCGACAATTTTTGGTGCGAAGATTGTATAAAAGGAAAAATGCACAGACTTCCATTCCCCAAGAGCACTTCGAAATCTAAACGAGTTGTAACGGGTGATTTTTTTGCTACTTGGTTTTTGACGTTTATATTTTTGACAGATCACACATGACAAATTCCACGAACATTTGACACTTCGATTCAGTATTGTTTGCCATTTCATCATGAATAGACTTACGCCTGAACAACGTTTGCAAATTATTGAAATTTATTATCAAAATTCGTGCTCTGTGAAAAATGTGTTTCGCAAGCTACGTCCGTTTCAGCGACGAGGCTCATTTTTGGCTAAATGGATACGTGAATAAGCAGAATTGCCGTATTTGGAGTGAAGAGCAGCCAGAGGCAATTCAGCAGCTACCAATGCATCCCGAAAAATGCACTGTTTGGTGCGGTTTATGGGCAGGCGGCATCATTGGGCCGTACTTCTTCAAGGACGATGAAGGCCGCAGGGTTACGGTCAATGGAGAAAGGTACCGTTCGATGATAACAGATTTTTTTTTGCCGAAAATACAAGAATTGAACTCGGTCGACATGTGGTTCCAACAGGACGGTGCCACATGCCACATTGCACGCGAAACCATGCATCAATTGAGAGGCGAATTTGGTGAGCAGTTGATCTCACGTTTTGACGCAGTCAATTGGCCACCAAGATCATGTGATTTGACCCCGTTAGACTATTTTTTGTGGGGCTATGTTAAGTCTATTGTCTATGGGGACAAGCCAAACACGATTGCTGCCTTGGAAGCCAACATTGAACGCGTCATTGGTGAGATTCCGGCCGAAATGTGTGAAAAAGTTTGCCAAAATTGGACCTTCAGAATGGACCACCTGAAGCGTAGCCGCGGGCAATATTTAAGTGAAATTATTTTTAAAAAGTAAATGGCAGAAATTGATTTATCGATCCAAATAAAAATTTCATTCACGTTTTACAAGTTTCTGTGATTTTTTTTGAATTTTCAAAAACCAAGCTCTTAAAAAATCACCGTTTATAATTAATACATCCTGATTTGTGTAGGTATACTAGTACACTATGTACATTTGTTAGATTAGCGAAGATTCGCTGTTTATAATTTTGAACAATGTTAATATTTTTTGTTGTTGTGAGCGAATCGGTATTCCTAATACAAAATTACCGAATTCCAATGATCCTAACTCTTATGTTCAATTCGCGATTCATAATGAGGGATACAAGTTTATGGTTTCGGGCTTATGTTTAAACTTTAATTTCAAGTATTAGATCAAGGAGTTGAACATTTTGGGCTATCGTGAATAAAAAATTCCCTGGAAGTTTTTCTCCAATACGAATCTTGGGAACATGAATGATGCTCAAAAGATTCCCTCGGAATTTATTGGTATCAGGAATAAGCGAGAGAGATTCAAGGTCACAGGAAAAATTTCGAGGAAATAAAATATTCCTTGGGGGATAGTATCCGATCGGAACGGAAATTTCTCCGACTCACACAAAATGTTTTTTTATTTTTCATTTTAATGATACAAATTTCTCATAAATCGTTTACATTTAAACGTGCGGTTAAAAAGTGTTAACTTAAAGTGATATTTCTTATATTTCTAAGATTTCTTAAAATTCGGAGAAAATTCGGTTCCGATCGGCTACTATGATAGGGCACATTAGCTTTGAATGTAGAACTATGCCTCAATATTGAAACTTCTAGTTCCTTGTGAAGTTTCAGACTTGTTTAAAAACTCAATCATCTAATTCATATGTAAGTATCCTCACATTACAAACATGAAGACAAATAGACACAATGGCCTGACCTATACTACTCATTTAATAAATCCGAACAAACTATCGTACGATGATAGTACCTATACACTGCTCTTTTGAATATGTAGATACCTAAATATCTAAAAAGCTTCCGATTCCAAGTGTTGCAAATAAAAACAAATAAAGCTTCGATTTTGATTTAATTTTATTAATGTACGTACATACAAGTGGGCATCAAACAGACACAAATAAATTAACTATACGTTACACAGTAACATAGTGGAAATTTGTTTTCAAGACAAAGAATATACGAATACCTAGGTACTAAATAAATGCTCTTCTGAAGTTTTAAGATTGCTCCATTTTATTAGTCTTCTTATCGTTATGATTAGTTTGTAGTTGACTTGACTCTCCTTCGTTTCCCTTCACGCTCAGATGGGCTGGACCAGTTTGTTGAATCTGCACTACTCTTTCGTTGTTCTTCAATGCTTTTGGTGGCGGTGGAGCCTTTACCGTTAACACACCATCTGTGGATACCGTTGAAATGACATCCTTAGCCTCATACCCTTTTGGCAGCTGGTATTTGCGAACAAACTGTCGACTTATGTAGCCGTGATCATCTTCACGCTCCTCATGTTTGCCTTCCACTACAACGTTGTTGCCAACAGTTTTGACCGTTAATTCATTTGGTTTGAAATGGCTGACATCCATGCAGACTTGAAATCCGTCCTTTCCAACTGTGTAATTTTCTTTGCAGGAACTGTTGTCTGCTTTTCGCCTAAATGTTTGGAGTGACCTCTGGTATGGTGAAAATCGGCGAACAGGATTTAATTGCAACGCCGCCACTGTAGGGCGGTATATATCGGATGGATACATTCCTAATCCGAAGCAATCGTCCAGACTCCGATATCCACGATATACATCGATTTCATTAACTATATCAGCCAACAATGGAATAAGTGACATTTTGTTTTGATTTTTTTTTGTAAACTTTTAATAAAAATAGTATTTTTTTTTCAATATGTATAACCGAATTAACTTTTTGTTTTTAACACAAAATAAATCTTGCACCAGCAAAAATAAACAAATTTTTCAGTACAGAATGATGGAACTACATATTCTTCGTCTCTTATATATAATTTTTGATAACCTAAATCTAGTCAGAAAGAGCGAGAGTTTTCTAGAAAAGAGGAGAGCTCGTATTTAATTTATTTTAATTTAAAAGGAGTAATATTTTAAGAGAAATATATAGTGGGGAATTATATATCTGGGTACATAGAAATCTTGAATTCGTATTTAGGAAGCGCTGAATTAAAATTCTTTAAGAGAATGCCAGTGGTATCACGTACGGATGGTAATTAAGAGAGAGCAAATTGAAACCCATTGCATTTGTGTGTGAACTTGCATGAGGCGTTAAGAGAACAAAAAAACCACGTCTATTTTTCAAGAGATTTCTTTCGAGTTGAGTCTAGAATTTTCTCGCCACTCACAAAATCAGTATAAAAGTACTTTTGCGACACGGTGAATCTACAGTTTATTTAATACAGCGTTGCGAATTACTACAGTTAGTATTTGCTGGTGCAAACGTTAAAAAGAATTTAATAAAAACCTTTGAACTTATCTTGGCAATAATTTAAAAACCAAAAATCACAATGTCATCACTTCAACTTCTTTTGGATTTGGCCGAAAACTTGGACAGCATGTCATCGCCATACTACGGCAACGATTTTGGGCTAGGCCTCAATCCACACATCATTCACCGTACTCATCGTCCAAGTGTTTTCCGTTTACCGCTGGCTTTGGCAAACCGCATGGAGGATTGTCCTGCTATGATGCTTCGCTCCAAAGGTGCAAACCAAAACACAGCAATGTCCAATGTTGGCAAGGATGGTTTCCAGGTGTGCATGGATGTGCAGCAATTCAAGCCAAGTGAACTTTCTGTGAAAGTGGTAGACAATGCAGTGGTTGTGGAAGGCAAACACGAAGAGCGAGAAGACGACCATGGGCATATCTCACGACACTTTATTCGCCGTTACACACTTCCAAAGAACTACGACTCAGATAAAGTGATGTCAACTTTGTCATCTGATGGCGTATTGACTGTGAGCATTCCAAAGCCTGCCATCGAGGAGAAATCAAATGAGAAGGTCATCCAAATTCAACAAACGGGACCGGCTCACTTAAACGTAAAGGACAACCAGCAGGAGAATCAAACCAAAGCTGTCGATGCTAAAAAGCCTCAGAATGGAGAAGCTAAAAAATAAATCATTCCAAAACTCGTCAAAAAGCCATACTATCTATGTATTTAGACTGATATTTTAATTCATTATTTGTTTGTTTTCGTTTACGTTTTTATAAAATAAAATGCCTATCTAAAATGAATTTCATTTGTTTTATTTTTAAAAATTGAAACTTGGGTATACATTTTTCTTTGACTTGGTGGTGGGTTTCTGATTTTTCCATAATATTTTCATGGTCTAAGTTTTCATTGATCATTTTAACTGAGAACAGTGCAAGATGTGGTTTTGTCTATTGGAAAATTTAGAAAAAAAAACGTATAAGCAACCTAAGATTTTTGTAGATAAAGCAATTGCCCAATTCTTGGTTTTGGTGAAAAAAATGTCTATAGATTATAATGCCTCAGTATAATTCGAAATAATGGGGAACGATTTAGGAAAGCTATACATTTTTAAAAGTGTAGGTAACCTACCTACCTATCCTCTTTCTTATAGACGCCTACGGAGACAATTTTCACACGGTGACATTGGAGAGCTAGGAGACTTAGAATATGGATGACGATTTGCAACGATAGATAGAAAATTTGGAATAACTAGCTATCCGATAACAAATGTATAGAACAGCTGACTGCAAAATTCATTTGGTATGCTTTTGTTCTGATTTTTTGACAGCTTTCAGCTTACCTATCTGATTCGTTCACAGATATAATCCGATAGCTTGGTATTCGAGATAACATATCTAATAAGTGAATGAACGCCCTCATTAATTAGCTGAGCAGCTGAACAGCAAATATCCCCCAGTAAGAAATGGAGATGGCTGTATAAATATACAAGTTCTAAATTGGAGCTTTTCAGGTTTGGGCCGATATCAAATTTAAAGTAAAAAATAAAATTACTCACAATTAAGGAAAAAATCACTACTGGAGGAGGCCCAAATCAGTTGCAAGCTTTATCTCCACTGGCAAATGCTGTAGCAAATTTGCTAAATTTCAAAAAGTGGTTAAATCCAAACGGATATCACATAGGGAAGTCGCAGCTCAATTTGTTCTAAAAATCCCTTGTCAACTGCATCGGAATTCGGAACCTACGCCCACAAAACTCAGGCTGAAGACACTTCACTATTTAGAGGATATAATACAGATGATAGTGTCGCTGAAATTAATATCTATATACAATGTTTCTAGTCAATAAATATACCCCCCACTCGAATATCGACTACCTACTCATTCTATTTCTCTGTCCATAAAATAAAAATTTGATTCTCGTTCTTCTTTTTATATGCGTACAAAATTGTTAATGTGTGTGAGAAACTCAGTTCTATTGGATTCCAAAGTGATTCCTAAGTGAACCGAGAAATTCGGGGTCGCGATTTTGGTGGAAGGGGTGAAAGACTATTGCAGTAAGGGTGATTATGTATGTAGGTACGTAGATACCTTAATTCACATACCAGAAAACCACTTTTTGCCAAGATGAGTCGTTTCAATTTTAAACTATTCCATTTTTTTTTGTTTTTAAGAAATAGTATAATAATGATAATAATATTTTCTTTTTTTTTGAATATGTAATATTAATGAATGTGACGGTTTTTAGTGTCTCCCTCTGCTGTAACAGTGTTTTCTGGTAGGTATATGGAGTTAGCTGATTGGGGAATTAAGGTATCAATGTGTATACGGAAATAAAATAAATAAATTAATGGCGTTTTTATTTTGCAATTCGGAATCTCTCCGACCCGGGATCCCAACTGAACACTTTTTTGTGATTCTGACGATTCTGAATTTTAATGAGATTGTATGCGTGAAAATAATTGTGTAGGTACGTGAAAATATTCAAATTCACAAAAATGTTTATTGCACAATTTTTTCATAAAAAATGACAACTAGTCGAGTTTGACGTTCAAGTATATGAATGTGTTGCTTCTGAGTGCTTCTAGTTCAGATTCTATTTCAAATCCAGAAGCAAAATTCTCTTCTTTTCAGAATTAGAACTGTCATTTTTTCTCAAGTGAACACTTTCAGAAGAGTCCGGAACGCTTCCGGATTGCCAAATAAAAACGACATAAGTAGATGTTTTCCTCCAAATCCCCAAGATCTAACGAAGAAATATAAATGCTATTACTCATGAGTGATGATAATATTACATTCATTTCATGAAAACAATAAAGCATTCAATTCACTCAACAAATATAAAATGAAGTTATAAATATTATGCTTGAGGATGCATATTTTTTAATCGTGAAAATAGAATTACACGGCCACGTAATCGGTCACGGCGTTGACTCTCTGACGTCACCCCAAAATGTATTTTCATTCTGTCATCACACCGTTGGTTGTTCGAAAAACTCATGTAATCGCAGGTGTTAACGTTCTCTTCAACACATAAGCAACATTTTTCGTTGGCAATAATATAACATACATGGCAGGATTATAAGATTTTGACGCCATTTTTACGTCAGATCTGTTAATGATTGGCGATTATAACATTGGTTTGATATAGTTCCTGAACAAAGTTAAAATCTGTTAAATATTGCAGTGTTTAAAAGTACCTTTTCAACCGACAACAAGCGCTCATTTTTTGCATTCAACTTTTTTGTGAATTTAACGGTGAAAGTGAATTTGGGTGTTATACAATTCGTTCTAAATACATTTTGTGAATTGGCACTTCGAAAATGAGATGTTTTGCATTTCGTTTTATTCAATTTTCTGAGCGCATTAAAATCACTTTGTTTAGGGGCCACTTATAGCGATCAGGTAACCGAATAAGGATACAAGTTCGACCGACGAATAAACGAATATGTAAATTCCATTTGAAACAATTTACTAACTTAAATTCTAAACTAAATTGTTGAAATATAATTTATATTAATGTTTAGGCACAAACATTTACTTTTTAATCGCCAAAATTATATAAGTTTGAGAATACAATATTAGTTGTCGCGAATTGCATCTGATTGTTACGAACATACCATCCACCCTTCAACGAGTAATGTTCGTGCGCGTCTAACCTCAAAATCAGAGTCTCAACTTATATTCGTGACGAATAGAATTAAAGCCATGTGAACGAAATGTCAAAATGGACGAATATTCGTTAATTAGTTGGTCGTTGGTCGCTCTCATGTGCATAGTACTTTAGATGTGTAGTTTTTGGTGCAATTATAGTTATGTCATTTTTATCTGGCAATCCGAAAGTCTTCTGGACTCTTGTGAAAGTACTCAAAAGGTGACTGTTCCGATTGTAAAAAGAAGAGAATTTCCCTTTTGGATGTGGAAAATCGGAACCAGAAGCACTCACACGTTCATATACTTGAACGTCAAATCTTTGTATATAATAATGTATATACAAAGGCCAAACTCGACTGTTGTCATTTTTACTTGAGATATAGCTACTAAAGGACAAGTTTTGAATTTGGAAAAAAATCGAACTCGAGATTTTAATAAAACTTGGCATTACGATGATAGAGAACACCAAAAAATTGGGCCTTGCAATTCCGCCTGTCTGCCTGTCTGTACAACGAGCTACTAGCCTAAACGGCTGATTTTTTTTAAACTTGGTATATTAAAGTGTTTTATGTTATTGTCTGAAACAGATTCTTAGTCCCAAAAATAATGGTACTTGCCATACAATTTTTCTACCATCTTAGTTGGCTCGAAAACAGCTCTACCGATCTTGATAAAAAAGTGTGTTTAGGTATATAGTCTACATTTTGGTCAACATTTTATACATATTTTGTTATTAACGGTACAATACAACAATCTTTTTTATATTCAACTTTCTCATAAACGACTCGACGGATTTTGATCAAAATGTTTATACATATCAAAATTTTTCGAAAAATATTTTTTTTTTTTTTTTTGAGTTTTGGAAAAAATAATTTTTTGATTTTTTTTTGAAATTTCATTTTTAAGTTTATATATATTATTAAATGTTTAAAATTTTCACACCAATTAAAAAAATTAAGTTAAACAGCTTTAAAAAATATATTTAGATTCTTAATAGAAAGCTTTTGCATACGATGTGTTCGAACATAAAAGCATATGTTCGTGCGATCCAGTCGTGCATTTTAGTTGTATCAAAATTGTGCAACACATTATTTATGATTTTGATTATTTTCCCGTACACAATTATTTACACATATGTATATACAGTCACATTTTTTTTGTTTTTAAACGTTTTGGTTGGGGTTTTGACTACCCTTAATATGAACAAGCACAGTGCGAGCGTTAGGAGATTAGGGAAGGATGCAAGAGGAGATACTGATGCACATTGGTTTTGAATTTCTGAATATCAAAATGGGAGGGGAAAATAGAGCCGGGTAAAGTATTCCACATTCGCGTTGTACGGCTAAAGAAAGAATCTCTGTACTTGACAGTACGTCCGAAGTTGGGCTCAAAGGTAAACTGATGAGCATTCCTAGAAGCGCGAGTATTACGGTTGAAAAATTTAAGGGGAGGAATGCAACTGGCTATTTCGCTGGAACAGTGTTTATAAAAATAGCGATAAAATAATGACAGACATATAACATTTCGACGGTGTTCTAGAGATGTAAATGTCTCTACTATATTTCTGTCGCCTATCATTCTTAGAGCTCTATTCTGAATTCTATCTAAAAGAATCAAATGTGTTTTGGGAGCTCCTGCCCAAATGTGCGAGTTATACTCCAGCTTTGGACGAATGAAGGCCTTATAGATTACAGCCAGATCAGACGGGGAGAAGAATTTCTTGCACCTTCGAAGAAAGCCCAGACACTGCAGCATTTTTGGCGACATCGAATATGTGGTCGTTCCATAAGAGGTGGTCTGTGATGCACATACCAAGAACTGAAAGCTGATCGGTTTCTTCAATGCAAGTGCCGCTCATGGATTGCGGCATGGGGGTGGGTTCTGCTTTAACGACAGAAGACAGCACTGAGTTTTTGAAGCATTAAATTCTACACGGTTTTTAATTCCCCATTGGACAATGCTGTCAAGATCAGAATTTAATGAGCTTATCATACGCTCCCGTTCCAGTTGCACATCCGAAAAACAAGGAGGTGCATCTAAAAACGAATATGAAAAGCTGAGAGTACTATCGTCAGCAAAACAATTAAGTTAAGATTAGAAGTTCCAGATAAGAGATCATTAATAAAAATGAGAAAGAGGGTCGGAGACAATACGGAGCCCTGGGGCACACCAGCATTTATTTTGTGGATATCAGACTTGAAACCGTCCAATACAACTTGTATTGATCGGCCCGAAAGATAATTTCTAATCCAACGAAGAAGAGATTCATCGATACCAAATGCACGAACTTTCGATAAGAGAGCTTGATGCCAGACTCTATCAAATGCTTTTGAAATATCAAGCGCAATAATCTTACTTTCTCCAAAACGATGTAAAGATTTGTGCCACTGCTCGGTGAGATATACCATCAGATCACCAGTGGACCTATTGCTACGAAAGCCATACGGCCGGTCATTGAGGAGCTTTCGTTCTTCAAGATATTTCTTAAGCTGATAATTAATCAGCGTTTCCATGACCTTGGAAAGAAGGGACGCAAGTGCAATTGGACGGTAATTAGCGGGTGAAGGAGATTCGCCTTTTTTAGGGACAGGCTGGACAAATGCTGTTTTCCATCCACTCGGAAAGAGACCAGTAGAGTAGGACAGATGGAAAAGCTTACGCAGTGGTTTAGCCAGCGTTGAACAACACCTCTTCAGAACGATGGGAGGGATACTATCCGGGCCAGCGGATTTGTGAATATCAAGGTATTTGAGGACTCTAGCAACTGCACGAGTGCGAAAGAAGATTCGTCCCATAAAATCATTTACGCTCTCAAGTACAGGAGGAGTCATTACACTTTAAATTTAGAATCGTTAGAATCAGAAAAAAATGTTCAGTTGGGATTCGGGATCAGAGAGTGATTCCGAAATGCCAAATAATAACGCCATTAGTTGTGTACTGGTGCAAAATATAAGAACCAATATTTTCTGTTGTTTTTTCGGAAATATACTAACACGAAAAAAAGACGAAAAATAACGGTACCTGCCATACATTTGTTTTGGGCCAGAAAGGAAAAAACCGTATGGCCTTTTCGATTGGCCTCCCAGAACTGTTCTGACCCCCACAAGACTCTAAACAGAACAGAAAACGATTCTGGATTTCATTTCAGAATCGAAAACAGAATCACTAATACACTCACATAAATAAAATGTCAAAATTATCGGGTTGATTTGTTTTGTGTAATGTCGATAACAGAAAAAGAAGCAAGTTAATTATTATTGATACAAGAAAATGTGTATCTAAATTGAAATCCAGTGTTTTGGAAATTCTTTTTAGGCGATGTGTTTTTTTTAAATTAAACTTTCACAAATACAGTGATACATACAATTTAGAATCAGTCAAATTGTTTCCGGGTGATTTATTGGGGGAAAGTGTTGCTGACGGCCAATCGAAAAGGCCATTGTTTCGTCAAAAACGGCTCCAACGATTTTTATTTAAAAAAAAAACAGTTCATTAATGAAGGGAAAAGGCACTTTAAGTAGAACCATTTTAGTAGTTTTCGATTTTCTGGAGAAATTCAATTTTTTTATGCAGAAGCTCCTAAAAATTTTAAACATTAATGTAATCCAAAATAATATTTTTTTTTTTAACTCAAAATTTGGAAACGACTCAAGTGAATTTTTTTTGAAACTTCGTATTTATAGCATTTTTTTAAGTTATCTTGAATAGTTAAAAAAACTATGTTCCTAAAATAAAAAAACAACGGTAGGTACCTATCATACAAATGTTAAAAAAACCGTTAAGAAAAAAATGTACTTTTTAAAAGACAGTCCCAAGAATTTTGATGAAAAATGTGTGTTAAATAAGCGCAGTCCGCACTTTTAAGTAAGAAAATATTTTATTTCGCGTAGGTAGTGTTACTTATATTAACGGAGTACCTACTTCCCATAGAACCACATTATATATTTTTTCACTATTGGATGAACCGATTAAAATTATTTTTTTATGCAAATGTTCCCTAGAAGTGTAAATGAATCTGTATAGTGAAATTTTCAAAAAAAAATGTTTTTTTTCGATTTTTAAAAAAATAAATTTTACTTATATTAATATGCATTTATAGGTAGGAACCTAGATGTGACTATAAATTCCTTGAAACATCCATTCGACAATTCATTATTCGAAGAATCAAGGTAATCTCACCTACATCGGCTTTAAGCCTGCATAGGATAACTAGACTAACCTTACTAATAACATCCTCAATGTCTAACTACATTAAAGTACGTACGATCCAGTCGTTTATTTTATTTTTTACAATCAGCTTTGACTTTGGAACTATGACTCAATGTTTTATTTGTCTAGTTCTTTGTGAAGTTTCAGACTTAAAAACTCAAGCATCTAACTCATCTGTAAGTATACTCACATTACAAACATGAACACAAATTGACTCACTAGTCATTTAGATGCTTGATTATAACCTTTAGATCTTAAAAATTTATAATTTCGTAAAATTTGTATCCAATTCGAATCTTGGGAACGTGAATAATGCTCCAAACTTTCCCCTGGAATTTATTGGTAACGGGAATAAACTTTCCCAGGGAATTTTGCTATTATTTCATATGATTTTTTGTTCGAGGGAAATTTATCCCATGGGAGATTATCGATCGCAGGAAAAATTTCGAAGGAATAAAATATTCCGTGGGAAACAAAATTCACTGGTAAATTCCCGATAAGGTCCTTATCTTATCGGAGAGTGACACCAAAGAAAGAGATATCTTCCTATCCTTAGATACCTACCTATCCTTAGAAACAGGAACACAACTACTTACAGGCTTCTTATCGGCCGATAATTTGATCGGTTTCTTAATTATCATAGACAAATTATGGAAATGCTCACACTCCGCCGATGTGAAACTCAATAGGTATACCTAACCTAGTTTGTTACCAAAATTTAAAATATAAAATTGTCCCATCCGTCTAAGCTATCCGTACGACGATATTATACACTGCTCTTTTGAATAGGTAGGTACCTAAATATCTAAAAAATTTCCGATTCCAAATAAAAACAAATAAAACTTCGATTTTGCTTTAATTTTCTTTTTATTTTATTAATGTACGTATGTAAAGTGGGTATCAAACTTAGACGAATAAATTAACTATACGTTACACAGTAACATAGTGGAATTTTTTTTCAAGACAAAGAATGTACGAATACCTAGGTACTAAATAAATGGTCTTCTGAAGTTTTAAGATTGCTCCATTTTATTAGTCTTCTTATCGTTATGATTAGTTTGTAGTTGACTTGACTCTCCTTCGTTTCCCTTCACGCTCAGATGGGCTGGACCAGTTTGTTGAATCTGCACTACTCTTTCGTTGTTCTTCAATGCTTTTGGTGGCGGTGGAGCCTTTACCGTTAACACACCATCTGTGGATACCGTTGAAATGACATCCTTAGCCTCATACCCTTTTGGCAGCTGGTATTTGCGAACAAACTGTCGACTTATGTAGCCGTGATCATCTTCACGCTCCTCATGTTTGCCTTCCACTACAACGTTGTTGCCAACAGTTTTGACCGTTAATTCATTTGGTTTGAAATGGCTGACATCCATGCAGACTTGAAATCCGTCCTTTCCAACTGTGTAATTTTCTTTGCAGGGACTGTTATCTGCTTTTCGCCTAAATGTTTGGAGTGACCTCTGGTATGGTGAAAATCGGCGAACAGGATTTAATTGCAACGCCGCTACTGTAGGGCGGTATATATCGGATGGATACATTCCTAATCCGAAGCAATCGTCCAGACCCCGATATCCACGATATCCATCGATTTCATTAACTATATCAGCCAACAATGGAATAAGTGACATTTTGTTTTGATTTTTTTTTGTAAACTTTTAATAAAAATAGTATTTTTTTTCAATATGTATAACCGAATTAACTTTTTGTTTTTAACACAAAATAAATCTTGCACCAGCAAAAATAAACAAATTTTTCAGTACAGAATGATGGAACTACATATTCTTCGTCTCTTATATATAATTTTTGATAACCTAAATCTAGTCAGAAAGAGCGAGACTTTTCTAGAAAAGAGGAGAGCTCGTATTTAATTTATTTTAATTTAAAAGGAGTAATATTTTAAGAGAAATATATAGTGGGGAATTATATATCTGTGTACATAGAAATCTTGAATTCGTATTTAGGAAGCGCTGAATTAAAATTCTTTAAGAGAATGCCAGTGGTATAACGTACGGATGGTAATTAAGAGAGAGCAAATTGAAACCCATTGCATTTGTGTGTGAACTTGCATGCGTCGTTAAGAGAACAAAAAAACCACGTCTATTTTTCAAGAGATTTCTTTCGAGTTGAGTCTAGAATTTTCTCGCCACTCACAAAATCAGTATAAAAGTACTTTTGCGACACGGTGAATCTACAGTTTATTTAATACAGCGTTGCGAATTACTACAGTTAGTATTTGCTGGTGCAAACGTTAAAAAGAATTTAATAAAAACCTTTGAACTTATCTTGGCAATAATTTAAAAACCAAAAATCACAATGTCATCACTTCAACTTCTTTTGGATTTGGCCGAAAACTTGGACAGCATGTCATCGCCATACTACGGCAACGATTTTGGGCTAGGCCTCAATCCACACATCATTCACCGTACTCATCGTCCAAGTGTTTTCCGTTTACCGCTGGCTTTGGCAAACCGCATGGAGGATTGTCCTGCTATGATGCTTCGCTCCAAAGGTGCAAACCAAAACACAGCAATGTCCAATGTTGGCAAGGATGGTTTCCAGGTGTGCATGGATGTGCAGCAATTCAAGCCAAGTGAACTTTCTGTGAAAGTGGTAGACAATGCAGTGGTTGTGGAAGGCAAACACGAAGAGCGAGAAGACGACCATGGGCATATCTCACGACACTTTATCCGCCGTTACACACTTCCAAAGAACTACGACTCAGATAAAGTGATGTCAACTTTGTCATCTGATGGCGTATTGACTGTGAGCATTCCAAAGCCTGCCATCGAGGAGAAATCAAATGAGAAGGTCATCCAAATTCAACAAACGGGACCGGCTCACTTAAACGTAAAGGACAACCAGCAGGAGAATCAAACCAAAGCTGTCGATGCTAAAAAGGCGCAGAATGGAGAAGCTAAAAAATAAATCATTCCAAAACTCGTCAAAAAGCCATACTATCTATGTATTTAGACTGATATTTTAATTCATTATTTGTTTGTTTTCGTTTACGTTTTTATAAAATAAAATGCCTATCTAAAATGAATTTCATTTGTTTTATTTAAAAAAATTTAAACTTTGGTTTACATTTTTCTTTGAATTGGTGGGGGGTTTCTGATTTTTCCATCATATTTTCAAGTTCTAAGTTTTCATTGATCATTTAACTTAAAGCATAACTAGGTACGGATCAAGATTTTTTTTGAGAACAGTGCAAGAGGTAGTTTTGTCTATTGGGAAATTTAGAAAAAAACGTATAAGCAACCTAGGATTTTTGTAGATAAAGCAATTGCCCAATTCTTGCTTTTGGTGAAAAAAATGTCTAGATTATAATTCCTCAGTATAATTCGAAATAATGGGGAACGATTTAGGAAAGCTATACATTTTTCAAAGAGTATGTAACCTACCTACCTATCCTCCTTCTTATAGACGCCTACGGAGAGAATTTTCGCACGGTGACATTGGAGAGCTAGGAGACTTAGAATATGGATGACGATTTGCAACGATAGTAAAAAAAACACATTGGGGGTTATCGTGAATAAAAATTTATTGCTATCGGGAATAAGCCTTATCCCAGGGAATGGCCTCGTTCGGTGCGCGGCCGATAGGCTATCTAAGAAGCCTTTGTAGCGGATTTATTTTCGAACGATTCAGGTATCTTTCTCGTTATGTCAGTTGTATTGCATACACATATGAAGTTTTGAATCAGCTGTACCTCACATTTCCAAACGAATCTCAACTAAACCAATAATTTTTGGGTAGCTTGAGATTTGTGTTTGACAACATATTTTTAGTTAATCAGCTGTTTTTTCCTTAGGCGTTACAACAATACCAAGCATTCCGGATAGGTTAGGTTGTGCCACCGAACAAGGCCAATGTTGCTGTCATTTCATACGATTTTTTGTTCGAGGTTAATTTATTCCGTAGGAGATTCACAATCGCAGAAAAAAATTCGAGGGAATAATTCCGTGGGAAACGAAATCCCCTTGGAGATTCCCGATAGGGACCATTATGTCTGTATACCTATGCTTCATATAATATTTTTAATCATGTCTATTACTGAACTTGTAAACGACAGCGAAATCTACGAGGCGACATAATCTGCATTCAATAATTCGTTTTCAATTCTTGTCACTCGTTTTGTTGTCGTATCCAACTGTCAAACGACGTTGGTCGCTTACATTGGACTCATTCAGATGTCGGTACGATAGCCTATCTAAGATATGTTAGTATTCACTGAAGTTGCTGAACAACCAACATCGAATAAGTTGAATTTGTATGGGTTTGTGAATATGTTTTTGACATTTCTCATGGGATACAAAGGTATACAAACGTTTTTCGGATAGCTTAAGATTTTTTTTCGGCAGCAGTTGTTTTGTCATCAGCTGTATTCTTACATGGGAATACTACAACACCAATCTAACCATGTCCCCTTTCACACACGGAAACCAGTTGCTGGAGATTTTTTTGACGTTTTCCTTTAATTATCTTGTAGCTTTCGCACGAGAAAACTGGCACCAAGAAACTGAGGAGGAAACTGAGAAGCATAAACTAATAATGTAAAGACCGGAAACCTCTGTTTTTATTTGACATTTGCCTACAAGCTGAAACACGCACACAAGTAACTTTTCTGTTCCTCTTCCTATAGACACATAGACAACACAGCCCTAGTAATTTGTTTTTGTTTTGTTTTTCGATTTCCCATCTATTCATGGATAGAGTTTCAAAGCTACAAATACAACAATGTAAACAAATGGGTTTTGGGGGGTGAAACGAACAAAAGTTTCCAATCTTATTTGGCTTATTTGTGCTGAGAAGATTATGTTGGACTGATTGGAATGCAAAGCAAAACGTCAAAAAAATTTATTCAAATCGCTGACCGGGGAGATTTTTTTCATTCTCATTACATCTTGCCCTTCTCGCCATCAAACTCCCAGTTGCCGGCAACTCAGTTTCCTTGTGTGAAAGGGATCCATGAGATGAAAATGAGATTGGATGTTTTGCATTTCGTTTTATTCAATTGTCTAAGCGCATTCAAATCACTTTGTTTAGGGGCCACTTATAGCGATCAGGTAACCGAATAAGGATACAAGTTCGACCGACGAATAAACGAATATGTAAATTCCATTTGAAACAATTTACTAACTTAAATTCTAAACTAAATTGTTGAAATATAATTTATATTAATGTTTAGACACAAACATTTACTTTTTAATCGCCAAAATTATATAAATTTCAATTTTCATATTGCTATACAGCTCTCAACTATAGAACAAATATTATTAATGAAAATTTCTGAAATAAATAACAAATCCACATTTTCATATTTAAATATTTGTAAATATACTTTTAAAATTTAAATTTTGTATAACTTTGTATAACTGTTAAATTTGTTGTCATTTCTCGGCAGACGGCTAAGCCATGCTTAAATGTACTTAGTATTAAACAAATACAATTGTAAATTTTATAAATGAATTAATAAAGTACCAAATAATAAAAAATAAAAAAATATATAAATTTGAGAATACAATATTGGTAGTCGCGAATTGCATCTGATTGTTACGAACAGTCAAACTCTATTCGGGTTCCACTCCACATACCATCCACCCTTCAACGAGTAATGTTCGCGCGCGTCTAACCTCAAAATCAAAGTCTCAACTTATATTCGTGATGAATAGAATTAAAGCCATGTGAACGAAATGTCAAAATGGACGAATATTCGTTAATTAGTTGGTCGTTGGTCGCTCTCATGTGCATAGTACTTTAGATGTGTATTTTTTGGTGCAATTGTAGTTATGTCGTTTTTATCTGGCAATCCGAAAGATGGACTCTTGTGAAAGTACTCAAAAAGTGACAGTTTCGATTGTAAAAAGAAGAGAATTTCCCTTTTGGATGTGGAAAATCGGTACCAGAAACATTCACACGTTCATATACTTGAACGTCAAATCTTTGTATATAATAATGTATATACAAACGCCAAACTCGACTGTTGTCATTTTTACTTGCGATATATCTACTAAAGGGCAAGTTATGAATTTGGAAAAAAATCGAACTCGAGATTTTAATAAAACTTGGCATTACGATGATAGAGAACACCAAAAAAGTGGGCCTTGCAATTTAGCCTGTCTGTCCGTACAACGAGATACTAGCCTAAACGGCTGAACGATTTTTTTTTAAACATGGTATATTAAAGCGTCTTATGTTATTGTCTCAAATAGATTTTTAGTCCCAAAACTAATGGTACTTGCCATACAATTTTTCTACCATCTTAGTTGTCTCGAAAACAGCTCTACCGATCTTGATAAAAAAAGTGTGTTTAGTTATATAGTCTACATTTTGGTCAACATTTTATACATATTTTGTTATTAACGGTACAATAAAACAATCTTTTTTATTTCAACTTTCTCATAAACGACTCGAAGGATTTTGATCAAAATGTTTATACATATACAAATTTTTCGAAAAATATTTTTTTTGTGGAGTTTTGGAAAAAATAATTTTTTGATTTTTTTTTTAAATTTCATTTTTAAGTTTACATTATTAAATGTTTAAAATTTTAACACCAATTAAAAAAAATTTGGTATATAAAAAATTAAGTTAAACAGCTTTAAAAAATATATTTACGTTCTTAATAGAAAGCTTTTGCATACGATGTGATCGAACATAAAAGCATATGTTCGTGCGATCCAGTCGTGCATTTTATTTGTATCAAAATTGTGCAACACATTAGCTGTGTTTTATTGGGAAGCCATCCATTGTACCGTAAAATGGTACACCTGCACAGCAGTCACAAGTAATGAAAGAGTCTTTTGCAAAGTAAAATTATTAAGAAATCATAATTAGGAAAAATAATTAGCTTTTATTCGTATAAAATAGAAAGTAGAAAAACGTACCAATATTTAATTTAGGTTTCAAACCTATTTCTTGTGTTCACTTTTTCTGCATTTGGAATTTTAAATTCGAACATTCATTTTGCACCAATAGAAAGGAAATGATAAGTGAGCGGGTTTGTTCAAAGACTATGGTAAATTCCCCTTTTTACAAAGGGCAATTTTTGTATTGCTTTAAAAACCGTTGATGCCTTTCACACCAGAATACACAATTGCCGGAGATTTGCTTGTTTCCTTTTAATGTTTCTTGGTTTTGAACGCACACTACAACGTAGTTTAAATTGTTCACTCCCCTTACATTTCCCCTTTATATTTCATGCTTTTATTTATTTTCTGAGTAGATCGATAGCTAGAGTTTGATTTTTCAAGTCAATTTACAAATTTATTTTCTGAGTATGTTTAACTTTCAATTCAATATTCATTCAACAGAGATCATACTGCACTTAACATACGCGGATTAAGGAACAAATAGTTAACATTTGGTTTGCAATTTACATGCACATGTCCAGAAAAAAAAACAACAATGGGATCACAAAATTGTACGCCCAGTCCATGTCCATGTAGTGAAGCGAATACCGTTCATGGCCAACGCCCATTAAACAGTGAGGAAAGAGCACATTTTGTGAAGTTCAGTTGCCGCTTACTGCGCTTAGGCCAGGCGCGCACATGCATTTGTTTCCGAAACGAAATAGTTTAATTAACGATGATCGCGCACATAAGCAACTTAAAAATCAATCAACGAGATAAACCAACACACAGCCAACATATTGATTTAATGTGCGCGCAGTTACATTATAGTTCGGTGTGATTCAAACTGAAGAACTTCTTTGGAGCGATCGTTCGATTTGTGCCAAAACAGAAACTTTTAAGTTGCTCGAATCGCGGACTGAATAGTTTTTGCATGTGCGCGCACTCTCATATGAGTCCATGGTATTCACTTTAGCAACCAAACTGTTGCAAAACTGTAAGTTGCATATGTGCGCGCCTGGCATTATAGCTCATAGAATTTCATACGAATAAATATTTTGCGGCGCAGTGTCGAGCAGTTTCTCTATAGTTCAGTTCCAATCAATGCGGTTTGTCTTCTCAAATTACTTTTTTGTAGATCTAAATAAAAAGATGATTTTTTTCACCAAACTCCGTTTATTTATAACTATCAATAAAAATTGAACACAAAACGAATATTGGTCTTAGTTAGTCAAAAATAAAAGTAAAACCGAATTCATTCCATAGATATTGATTTTTTTTTTCAAAATGGAAATCGAAATTTGTGAAAATTGATTAATTGACATTAGGGGTATGCAAAATTGCAGATATAGGTGGAATTTTAGACGTACTCCAGAAAATAATTAAGCAAAGAATATAATTTTTAATAGTAAAAGTCAAAAACTTTTCAGAAGAAAAGCTTATAATTTATTAAAACATGGAATTATCTAAGATCTTAGAAATATAAACTGGCCAACTATAAAAAAAAGAAAAAAAAAGAATCAAAAAGATCGATTTGCCTTACGAATGAAATTAATAATTATAACACTCCATGAACACATCCATCGAGATTCAACCCAATTATCAATCGTACCAACAAAACTAACAAAATCAAATTCGAGACTCGAATAAACGTCATCTAGCCATCCACCGTAACTTCTACTTTAGCTTTTTATCGACCGTAGCGAATTAGCTGTGTTTTATTGGGAAATTTATCCGCCGTAAGTTTATCCGTCGTAGCATTTTACATACAATTCGTTACGGTCGATAAAAAGCTAAAGTAGAAGCTACGGTGGATGGCTAGATGACGTTTATTCGAGTCTCGAATTTGATTTTGTTAGTTTTGTTGGTACGATTGATAATTGGGTTGAATCTCGAAGGATGTGTTCATGGAGTGTTATAATTATTAATTTCATTCGTAAGACAAATCGATGTTTTTGATTCTTTTTTTTTCTTTTTTTTATAGTTGGCCAGTTTATATTTCTAAGATCTTAGATAATTCCATGTTTTAATAAATTATAAGCTTTTCTTCTGAAAAGTTTTTGACTTTTACTATTAAAAATTATATTCTTTGCTCAATTATTTTCTGGAGTACGTCTAAAATTCCACCTATATCTGCAATTTTGCATACCCCTAATGTCAATTAATCAATTTTCACAAATTTCGATTTCCATTTTGAAAAAAAAAATCAATATCTATGGAATGAATTCGGTTTTACTTTTATTTTTGACTAACTAAGACCAATATTCGTTTTGTGTTCAATTTTTATTGATAGTTATAAATAAACGGAGTTTGGTGAAAAAAATCATCTTTTTATTTAGATCTACAAAAAAGTAATTTGAGAAGACAAACCGCATTGATTGGAACTGAACTATAGAGAAACTGCTCGACACTGCGCCGCAAAATATTTATTCGTATGAAATTCTATGAGCTATAATGCCAGGCGCGCACATATGCAACTTAGAGTTTTGCAACAGTTTGGTTGCTAAAGTGAATACCATGGACTTATATGAGAGTGCGCGCACATGCAAAAACTATTCAGTCCGCGATTCGAGCAACTTAAAAGTTTCTGTTTTGGCACAAATCGAACGATCGCTCCAAAGAAGTTCTTCAGTTTGAATCACACCGAACTATAATGTAACTGCGCGCACATTAAATCAGTATGTTGGCTGTGTGTTGGTTTATCTCGTTGATTGATTTTTAAGTTGCTTATGTGCGCGATCATCGTTAATTAAACTATTTCGTTTCGGAAACAAATGCATGTGCGCGCCTGGCCTAAGCGCAGTAAGCGGCAACTGAACTTCACAAAATGTGCTCTTTCCTCACTGTTTAATGGGCGTTGGCCATGAACGGTATTCGCTTCACTACATGGACATGGAGTGGCCGTACAATTTTGTGATCCCATTATTTTTTTTCTCTAGATATGTGCATGGAAATTGCAAGCCAAATGTTAACTATTTGTTCCTTAATCCGCGTATGTTAAGTGCAGTATGATCTCTGTTGAATGAATATTGAATTGAAAGCTAAACATCCTCAGAAAATAAATTTGTAAATTGACTTGAAAAATAAAACTCTAGCTATCGATCTACTCAGAAAATAAATAAAAGCATGAAATATAAAGGGGAAATGTAAGGGGAGTGAACAATTTGAACTACGTTGTAGTGTGCGTTCAAAACCAAGAAACATACTCAGAAAATAAATTTGTAAATTGACTTGAAAAATAAAACTCTAGCTATCGATCTACTCAGAAAATAAATAAAAGCATGAAATATAAAGGGAAATGTAAGGGGAGTGAACAATTTAAACTACGTTGTAGTGTGCGTTCAAAACCAAGAAACATTAAAAGGAAACAAGCAAATCTCCGGAACTTGTGTTTCCTCGTGTGAAAGGCATAGACGGGTTTTAAAGCAATACAAAAATTGCCTTGTGTAAAAAGGCGCTTGACCGTAGTCTACGAACAAACTCGTTCACTGATCATTTCCTTTCTATTGGTGCAAAATGAATGTTCGAATTTAAAATTGCAAATGCAGAAAAAGTGAACACAAGAAATAGGTTTGAAACATAAATTAAATATTGGTACGTTTTTCTACTTTCTATTTTAAATGAATAAAAGCTAATTATTGTTCCTAATTTTGATTTTTTAATAATTTTACTTTGCAAAAGACTCATTCATTACTTGTGACTGCTGTGCAGGTGTACCATTTTTACAAAAATAAAAAAGCTACGTTCCATGCTACGGTCGATGCGTTTTTTTGGGAATTACTTACGGTACAATGGATAGATTCCCAATAAAACACAGCTATTGTATGTAAAATACTACGACGGATAAATTTACAGTGGATACATTTCCCAATAAAACACGGCTCTTATTTATGATTTTGATTATTTTCCCGTACACAATTATTTTCACATATGTATATGTCACATTTAAATTTAGAATCGTTGGAATCAGAAAAAAAATGTGTTGTAAAACGCAGATATTTCTGAAAAAGAAATCGCAATGAAAAATGAATAGACGTTGACCAATTCGAATTTATTTAGACATAGAAAACAATAATGCCAAATTGACATTTTAATTAAGTTTTTCTTTTACATAAAATGATGCCAAAATAACATCCCCACTAAAACTTAATTTATAGCAAACCCATTGGTTTTACTAAATTTTTAATTATAGGAGATGATAGAGGCTTTGTCAATATATCTGCTGCCATTTGTTCGGAAGGCATATGTTTCAAGTTGACTTTACCATCCGCTATTATATCTCGGATGAAATGATGTCGGATGTCAATGTGTTTCGTTCTCGGACGATAACTTTCATTAGATGCAAGATGAATAGCACATTGACTGTCGCAAAAAAGCTGCATAGATGAATCGATTCCTGTCAACTCTTTCTGGATACCTTTCAGCCACATCGACTCTTGAACTGCTGTTCCCATTGAAACGTATTCAGCCTCGGTAGTAGACAAGGCAACAGTAGCCTGTTTTTTGAACCCCACGATATTGCACCGCCTTGTGATAAAAACACGTATCCGCTGATAGATTTCCTCTCGTCCAAATCGTTGGCATAATCAGCATCGCAATATCCAATTATTTCACCATTTCCTTTCCGGTTATAACATAATTTGAAATTCGAAGTTCCCTTTAGATATCTAAGAACTCTCTTAGCTGCTAGCCAATGTTCTTTTCCCGGATTATTGTTGAATCTGCTTAAGAAATTAACGGCGTAGCAAATATCTGGGCGACTGATTTGAGCTGCAAACAGCAAACTGCCAATTAATTCCTGATAGGGTAATTTATCCATTTCAAGTTTTGCATCTTCTGATTTTGGGCAGTTTTCTTTGCTCAGCTTCACGTTGATATCCATGGGACTTGAAACCGGATTACAATTGTCCATTCCAAATCTACTGAGCATTTTTAAAATGTATTGCTCTTGATTTATGCACAATCTTCCAGACTCTCTATTGTGTTCAAGCGCCATACCCAAAAACGTATTAACTTTGGAAAGCTCTTTCATGTGAAATTTCGATTTTAAATAAGTTTTCAATTTTTCAGATTCTTTAAGATTTTTTGAAAAAATTAAAAAGTCGTCTACATAGACGGCCAACATTAAAAACGCATTACTTTTGTTTTCATTAAAATAGATACATGGATCGTATCGCGATTGTTTTAAATTAAAAGCTTTTAGAGCTTTACTTAATTTAAGATTCCATGTTCTAGAGGATTGTTTCAGTCCATAAATAGATTTCCTTAACTTCAGGACTTTGTTTTTAGGAAAATCTAAACCTTCAGGTGGAATAATATAAACTTCTTGAGATAACTCACCCTGAAGAAACGCTGTGACTGCATCTAGTTGTTCTATATGAAGATCCATTTTTGCTGCAAGTGACAGAAGATAACGCAACGAGCTGTATCTGATGACCGGAGAATACACTTCATCAAAATCGATCCCCTTCCGTTGAGCACAACCTTTCGCAACTAGCCTTGCTTTATAACGAATAACATCATCGTTGACACCTCTCTTTGTTTTAAAGACCCATTTGGAATGCAGGGGTTTCTTGCCCTCCGGAAGATCAACTGTTTCCCATGTATCATTTTGTATCAATGACTCGTATTCTTCATTAATCGCCTTCTTCCAACTTGCTGCGTCAGATCTCGAAGTCGCTTCACAAAAAGTAACAGGATCATCAGCTTCACATACAACTTCGTTGACAAAAGTTACATAATTTTCGAAATTCTTGGGTTTAGGTTCTCGATTTGAACGCCGCACAGGTCCAACGACGATATCCCCACTCAATAGTGAATTTGATGGAATATAATTTGAGCCGATTTCAATATCGAATTCACCAACGGACATCTCAGCATCAGTATACTCATCGTCAAAATCCTCAGAATCATCGTTTTCAATACCAGCAGCACTCTCAGCAACATCATCAGCACACAAGTTTTCTTCAACTTCAACAACAGCGGCAGCAGGTTCCACATCGGCAACAACAACAGGTTCAGGATTTATTTTTGAATTCCCCACTAAATTCTGACCTGCACTAATATCAAAATAGTTACTACAGTGTTTCGAATCAATTACCTCATGAAAACTCTGCTTTTCAAAAAATTTCACTTCTCTAGTGATGTACATTTTTTTGTTTACTGGGTTGTACATTCTGTAGCCTTTCGAGTTTTCAGCATACCCAACCATGATGCACTTAATTGACTTAGCATCAAATTTCAATCTCTTCTGCTTCGGGATCATCACCATTCCAATTGAACCAAATACTCGCAAATTTGATAAGTTTATTTTCGCACCAATCCAAACCTCTTCTGGACAACGATTTTCTAGACTTTTTGTCGGAGTTCGATTTATCAAATATGCAGCGGTGTATACTGCCTCACCCCAATAGCTTTTGTTCAAATTACCACCGTATAGAAGACAGCGCGCTTTTTCCACTAGAGAACGGTTCATCCGTTCCGCCTTTCCATTTTGTTCTGGACAATATGGAGTTGATGTTTGGTGAATAATTCCAGATGATTCAAAACATTTCCGCATCTCTGTATTCAGGAACTCGGTACCATTATCTGAGCGAAAGATTTTTATTTTTTTCTTCATTTGATTTTCCACCATATTTTTGAAAACTAAAAAATGTTTTGCAACTTCGCTTTTATTTTTCATTGCATAAACGAACACCTTTTTTGAAAAATCGTCTAAAAATAACACGTAATATCTAGCTCCTCCAAGCGATGCTTTTTCCATGGGTCCAGCCACATCCGAATGAATCAGCTGGAGAAAGTCTGTCGTCGTAGATTTCGATGGTTTAAAACTGCGCCTGCATTGTTTTCCTTCACAGCATGTAATACAGTTTTCATCTACACCACTGATGGCACCATCTGATGACCTCTCTAAATTTCGCAATACTTCTGCATTTGGGTGCCCCATCCGTCTGTGCCACAAGCTACTTTGACTTGCCAGCCGAGCAGTATTTGTCTGAGGAATATTCAATTTAAAAACTTTATTAAATTCAGTAGCCGATGCAAAAATTGTTTTCCTGCTGTCAAGAATTTTACATCCATCGGTATCGAACTGAACTGTGTTTCCATTTTTCACAATTTGGCTAATTGACATCAAATTGACACATATTCCTGGCACATGAAGGACATCACGAATAAGTACCTCATTAATAGCACCTCCACCGCACATCATCATCGTAACATCACCTCTTCCAGCCACCTCTAATTTCGATCCATCCGCCAGCGTAACAAAATCCTTCGTAGAACACTTTATGTAGTTATCAAACCCTTCCGCATTCTTTGCCATATGTGACGATGCACCAGAGTCTACAAACCATGACTGATTGCATTCTTGTGCAGAATACGATGCAAACACAGCAAAATTTCCGTGGGCTTCAGGTTTTTTTGGACAATTTTTCTTTATGTGCCCAACGCAACCACATCCAAAACATTTTACTGCTCTTGTTTTACTTCTAGGTTTGCCTTTACTCTTGAACACCGCCATGGCCTGACTGTCGGGAGCACCACCATTATAGCAATCGAAATCCTGCAGCAATTTGGATTTTATTGAATCTGCGGTGATCTGGATTCCACTGCTTTCGATTGCCATAATCATTGGCTGGAATTTGTTTGGCAAACCGCTCAGCAGTAAGCTGCCAATCCACTCGTCATCCACTTTCATTTTAATGGAATTCAATTTGTGAGCAGTTCCGATAATTTTGTTCACGTATTCTAATATTGAAGAACAGTCATCGAGACGAGTAGTCGTCAGTTCTCTCAACAGTCCTACCCTTCTGGTGAGTCCTGAATCGTCAAACGCAGCCGCCAATTTGTCCCAGACTTCCTTGGCATCAGTGGCTTCCTTGATGTGTACATATAGCGATGAGTCAATAAGCAGAACCAACTTTGCTTTTGCGAGTGCAATTTTTTCTGGCTTGGTTTCCGTACCTTGGACCGACTTCCATAAGTCATCCAATACGAGGTAATTCTCCACCGCAAATTTCCAATTGTCGTAGTTCTCACGACCTTTGAGACGCTCTATTGCCGGCAAATTACTCATCATGTTTTAACCCCAAAAATAATTCTTTTTAACAAAAAAAAACTTTATTTTTATATTTCGTATTTTCTGGGCCCATAACCTGTTGTAAAACGCAGATATTTCTGAAAAAGAAATCGCAATGAAAAATGAATAGACGTTGACCAATTCGAATTTATTTAGACATAGAAAACAATAATGCCAAATTGACATTTTAATTAAGTTTTTCTTTTACATAAAATGATGCCAAAATAACAAAATGTTCAGTTGGGATTCGGGATCAGAGAGTAATTCCGAAATGCTAAATAATAACGCCCTTAGTTGTGTACTGGTGCAAAATATAAGAACAAATATTTTCTGTCGTTTTTTCGGAAATATACTAACACGAAAAAAAGACGAAAAATAACGGTACCTGCCATACATTTGTTTTGGGCCAGAAAGGAAAAAAACGTATGGCCTTTTCGATTGGCCTCCCAGAACTGTTCTGACCCCCACAAGACTCTAAACAGAACAGAAAACGATTCTGGATTTCATTTCAGAATCGAAAACAGAATCACTAATACACTCACATAAATAAAATGTCAAAATTATAGGGTTGATTTGTTTTGTGTAATGTCGATAACAGAAAAAGAAGCAAGTTAATTATTATTGATACAAGAAAATGTGTATCTAAATTGAAATCCAGTGTTTTGGAAATTCTTTTTAGGCGATGTTTTTTTTAAATTAAACTTTCACAAATACAGTGATACATACAATTTAGAATCAGTCAAATTGTTTCCGGGTGTTTTATTGGGGGAAAGTGTTGCTGACGGCCAATCGAAAAGGCCATTGTTTCCTCAAAAACGGCTCTAACGATTTTTATTAAAAAAAAAAACAGTTCATTAATGAAGGGAAAAGGCACTTTAAGTAGAACCATTTTAGTAGTTTTCGATTTTCTGGAGAAATTCAATTTTTTTATGCAGAAGCTCCTAAAAATTTTAAACATTAATGTAATCCAAAATAATATTTTTTTTTTTAACTCAAAATTTGGAAACGACTCAAGTGAATTTTTTTTGAAACTTCGTATTTATAGCATTTTTTTAAGTTATCTTGAATAGTTAAAAAAACTATGTTCCTAAAATAAAAAAACAACGGTAGGTACCTATCATACAAATGTTAAAAAAACCGTTAAGAAAAAAATGTACTTTTTAAAAGACAGTCCCAAGAATTTTGATGAAAAATGTGTGTTAAATAAGCGCAGTCCGCACTTTTAAGTAAGAAAATATTTTATTTCGCGTAGGTAGTGTTACTTATATTAACGGAGTACCTACTTCCCATAGAACCACATTATATATTTTTTCACTATTGGATGACCCGATTAAAATTATTTTTTTATGCAAATGTTCCCTAGAAGTGTAAATGAATCTGTATAGTGAAATTTTCAAAAAAAAATGTTTTTTTTTCGATTAAATAAATTTTACTTATATTAATATGCATTTATAGGTAGGAACCTAGATGTGACTATAAATTCCTTGAAACATCCATTCGACAATTCATTATTCGAAGAATCAAGGTAATCTCACCTACATCGGCTTTAAGCCTGCATAGGATAACTAGACTAACCTTACTAATAACATCCTCAATGTCTAACTACATTAAAGTACGTACGATCCAGTCGTTTATTTTATTTTTTACAATCAGCTTTGACTTTGGAACTATGACTCAATGTTTTATTTGTCTAGTTCTTTGTGAAGTTTCAGACTTAAAAACTCAAGCATCTAACTCATCTGTAAGTATACTCACATTACAAACATGAACACAAATTGACTCACTAGTCATTTAGATGCTTGATTATAACCTTTAGATCTTAAAAATTTATAATTTCGTAAAATTTGTATCCAATTCGAATCTTGGGAACGTGAATAATGCTCAAAACTTTCCCCTGGAATTTATTGGTAACGGGAATAAGCTTTCCCAGGGAATTTTGCTATTATTTCATATGATTTTTTGTTCGAGGGAAATTTATCCCATGGGAGATTATCGATCGCAGGAAAAATTTCGAAGGAATAAAATATTCGGTGGGAAACAAAATTCACTGGTAAATTCCCGATAGGGTCCTTATCTTATCGGAGAGTGAAACCAAAGAAAGAGATACCTTCCTACCCTTAGATACCTACCTATCCTTAGAAACAGGAACACAACTACTTACAGACTTCTTATCGGCCGATAATTTGATCGGTTTCTTAATTATCATAGACAAATTATGGAAATGCTCACACTCCGCCGATGTGAAACTCAATAGGTATACCTAACCTAGTTTGTTACCAAAATTTAAAATATAAAATTGTCCCATCCGTCTAAGCTATCCGTACGACGATATTATACACTGCTCTTTTGAATAGGTAGGTACCTAAATATCTAAAAAAAATTCCGATTCCAAATAAAAACAAATAAAACTTCGATTTTGCTTCAATTTTCTTTTTATTTTATTAATGTACGTATGTTAAGTGGGTATCAAACTTAGACGAATAAATTAACTATACGTTACACAGTAACATAGTGGAATTTTTTTTCAAGACAAAGAATGTACGAATACCTAGGTACTAAACAAATGGTCTTCTGAAGTTTTAAGATTGCTCCATTTTATTAGTCTTCTTATCGTTATGATTAGTTTGTAGTTGACTTGACTCTCCTTCGTTTCCCTTCACGCTCAGATGGGCTGGACCAGTTTGTTGAATCTGCACTACTCTTTCGTTGTTCTTCAATGCTTTTGGTGGCGGTGGAGCCTTTACCGTTAACACACCATCTGTGGATACCGTTGAAATGACATCCTTAGCCTCATACCCTTTTGGCAGCTGGTATTTGCGAACAAACTGTCGACTTATGTAGCCGTGATCATCTTCACGCTCCTCATGTTTGCCTTCCACTACAACGTTGTTGCCAACAGTTTTGACCGTTAATTCATTTGGTTTGAAATGGCTGACATCCATGCAGACTTGAAATCCGTCCTTTCCAACTGTGTAATTTTCTTTGCAGGGACTGTTATCTGCTTTTCGCCTAAATGTTTGGAGTGACCTCTGGTATGGTGAAAATCGGCGAACAGGATTTAATTGCAATGCCGCCACTGTAGGGCGGTATATATCGGATGGATACATTCCTAGTCCGAAGCAATCGTCCAGATGCCGATATCCACGATATTCATCGATTTCATTAACTATATCAGCCAACAATGGAATAAGTGACATTTTGTTTTGATTTTTTTTCTTGTAAACTTTTAATAAAAATTGTAGTATTTTTTTCAATATGTATAACCGAATTAACTTTTTGTTTTTAACACAAAATAAATCTTGCACCAGCAAAAATAAACAGATTTTCAGTACAGAATGATGGAACTACATATTCTTCTTCTCTTATATATAATTTTTAATAACCTAAATCTAGACAGAATGTGCGAGAGTTTTCTAGAAAGAGGAGGGTTCACATTTACTTTATTTTAATTTGAAAGGAGAAAAATTTTAAGAGAAATATATAGAGGGGAATTATATATCTGGGAGAAAACTTAATTTTGTTGTTAAGACGCGCTGAATTCAAAATATTTGAGAGAATAACGGCGTACGGATGGTAATTAAGAGAAAGCAAATTGAAAACCATTGGATTTGTATGTGAACTTGCATCCGTTGTTAAGAGAACAACAATCAACGTCTATTTTTCATGAATTTCTTTCGAGATGAGCCTAGAATTTTCTCGCCACTCACAAAATCAGTATAAAAGTACTTTTGCGACACGGTGAATCTACAGTTTATTTAATACAGCGTTGCGAATTACTACAGTTAGTATTTGCTGGTGCAAACGTTAAAAAGAATTTAATAAAAACCTTTGAACTTATCTTGGCAATAATTTAAAAACCAAAAATCACAATGTCATCACTTCAACTTCTTTTGGATTTGGCCGAAAACTTGGACAGCATGTCATCGCCATACTACGGCAACGATTTTGGGCTAGGCCTCAATCCATACTTCATTCACCGTACTCATCGTCCAAGTGTTTTCCGTTTACCGCTGGCTTTGGCAAACCGCATGGAGGATTGTCCTGCTATGATGCTTCGCTCCAAAGGTGCAAACCAAAACTCAGCAATGTCTAATGTTGGCAAGGATGGATTCCAGGTGTGCATGGATGTGCAGCAATTCAAGCCAAGTGAACTTTCTGTGAAAGTGGTAGACAATGCAGTGGTTGTGGAAGGCAAACACGAAGAGCGAGAAGACGACCATGGGCATATCTCGCGACACTTTATCCGCCGTTACACACTTCCAAAGAACTACGACTCAGATAAAGTGATGTCAACTTTGTCATCTGATGGCGTATTGACTGTGAGCATTCCAAAGCCTGCCATCGAGGAGAAATCAAATGAGAAGGTCATCCAAATTCAACAAACGGGACCGGCTCACTTAAATGTAAAGGTTAACCAGCAGGAGAATCAAACAAAGGCTGTCGATGCTCAAAAGACTACCGATGTTAAAAAGGCGCAGAATGGAGAAGCTAAAAAATAAATCACTCCAAAACTTGGCGGAGTCATTCCTATTTAGACTGATGTTTTATAATTCGTTATTTGTTTGTAGTTTCATAAAAAATAAATACCTAACTCTGTTAAATACTTAAATTTGTTGTATTTTTTATTAATTTCAAGGGAAAATAAGATATTTGCTTTGGACTTTTCAGTGCTGATTCCGATTTTTTATTGTGCCTAGTCTGGTTGGGCTTGTATTGCCAATCCTTTTGGGGGCTATGGTGAAAAAAAAATTCACGGGTAATGTTGACTGAATGAATGAACTTCTGCGGACAGATAACGTGAATGATGCACTACTGGAAATTCTACTTCAAATAATAAATGGCAAGACTAACAAAATTTTCCTAAAAATTGCCGATAGGGCCATTATAGAGGTCCTCGTTAAATAGCGAACAAATTCCTGTTTGTTATTGGTCGAACACCAAACTGTATTTTTTGATAAAATTGTCAATAAATGTGGCGAACCTTCGACTATTCAAAATTAGGGTCAAAATTGCTTGCTTAAAGAACAAGTGTGTCCTATTTGTGCCTCACTACAAAAGCTATAGTAGTGGCGACCGCGTCGATTCTAATCAGTAGGCCGATTCCAAAAAGATCAACAATGCGCCCAATCGGGAATCTTCCAGAGAATTTGTGTTCCCTCTAAATTTGTGCTATTTTATTATTATTAAATGTTTAGGTACACGGAGGAAACTTATTTATTCGTATATTATTTTGGGGGTTAGCGATACGACACTGATCTCAGCAGTTATTAATCGTTTTTTTGTTTTTAGTTTTGGTCATTCAAAGTTCTAGGCCAAGTTATTTTATTGTTTCATCGTTGGAACTACATATCAACATTACGATATGAAAAATTGAAAAAAAAATACATGATAAATAAATTAACTAAGTTTCAAATTTTTTTGTATGTCGTGATATTATATTTTGCTTAGACAGACTAATCGTTTACTCAAAGGGATTGGGGTGGATTAACTTGACTATTAGAACTCCATCTGCTGAATTCTTTGAAGTAACGCCACGACAACCACACGCTTTAGATTTAAATTTCGTGTGAATAAACAATCAGCCCTATCACAAATTCCATCGTAATAATTCCCCGCACGGACAGTTACGCCACGATCTACGACTAACAGCTTTCACAAAATCCGAGTGGAATATTCTTATTTTCCAAATCAGCGGTGTATGCCAAAATGAAAGGATAAATAGCAATACCGTGCTATTTTCAATTTTATTTAAGCTTACACACATGATTATGTGAAAATTTAAAACAAATTTGTAGTCCAAGTTTGCCTTTTACAATTTCCCAGAAATTTTCAATTCCTTCCTTTGCCAGTTTCTTACAGCCTTGGGACAAGCCAGCAATCGTGTTTGGCTTGTCCCCATAGACAATAGACTTAACATAGCCCCACAAAAAATAGTCTAACGGGGTCAAATCACATGATCTTGGTGGACAATTGACTGCGCCAAAACGTGAGATCAACTGCTCACCAAATTCGCCTCTCAATTGATGCATGGTTTCGCGTGCAGTGTGGCATGTGGCACCGTCCTGTTGGAACCACATGTCGATCGAGTTCAATTCTTGCATTTTCGGCAAAAAAAAATCTGTTATCATCGAACGGTACCTTTCTCCATTGACCGTAACCCTGCGGCCTTCATCGTCCTGGAAGAAGTACGGCCCAATGATGCCGCCTGCCCATAAACTGCACCAAACAGTGCATTTTTCGGGATGCATTGGCTGCTGAATTGCCTCTGGCTGCTCTTCACTCCAAATACGGCAATTCTGCTTATTTACGTATCCATTTAGCCAAAAATGAGCCTCGTCGCTGAAGACAATTAAAACGAACGTAGCTTGCGAAACACATTTTTCACAGAGCACGAATTTTGATAATGAATTTCAATAATTTGCAAACGTTGTTCTGGCATAAGTCTATTCATGATTAAATGGCAAACAATACTGAATCGAAATGTCAAATGTTCGTGGAATTTGTGATGTGTGATCTGTCAAAAATATAAACGTCAAAAACCAAGCAGCAAAAAAATCACCCGTTATATACTGATATTATTTACTGCCTTGATCTTGAACTAGTTAAAAAAAATCCAAATATTTTTCAATAATATAATTCTTTTATTATTATTCATTGCAAGTTGTTTCTGTTCATTTCAATTTCACAATACAGCTTCAATTGAATTTATCATTTGATTTGATTTTTTGTATTAATATATATTTGTTTTAATTTTTATCTATCGATATTTTTTAAGTTAACAATATATAAGTAAAGTTTTAGTTGAATTAAGATATCTTTTTATTGTTTTCTTTTTTTTTGTTCACATATACATAATATTGTTGAAATTGTTTCTTCTACACAATAATGCTTTATAATTATTTAGACTTTTAACCAGTTTATTTTTATTTCGTTTTGCATTAATTATAGTTCGAAATCAAATGTGTCCATGAATAAAAAAAACTATAACAATCACAGATAAACTATAATTAATTAAAAACAATTACATATGTATGTTGCAAAGAGCATACATATCATGAATTTTGATGATTTGTTGTTTATTATTATATTGTGATTTTTTGTATTTATGTATATATGTATGTACTTTCTCAATTTGATGAATTGGCCAGATAAAAAAATGAGATCTCAAATATTTGCTCCGTTAAAAAGTAAGGAGGGGAATTCAAAATTGTTTGTCCTTGTTCATGTTCATATACCTACATAAGATTGTTGAGATGTCATTTTCTAAACTGACTAATATTTAAGAAAAAATAATTAATATTAATCATACTTCACTCATATTTGTTTCTTTATAATAATGTATTCATTTTTCTCTTCGTTTTTTTTTTTATTTATTATTTTTTATTAAAAATGTCAATACTAAAATATGTTTCACTATATTTAACTCTTTATTTGTCAACTTTTTCTCTCTTTCTCTCACTATTAAACTCTCAGCTATTCCATCTAGTTTTTTTTTTTATTTATCACTTTACGTACTATATACAAACATTGATTATTATACAAAGCAGCTATATTTGATTGAACTTAAATTACAAAAATGCATTAAAAATTTAAAATATACATAGATGTAGATAAATGAAAAGGGGTATGCTACTATGCTTATAGAAATTTCAGTAGTCGTATGATATAATAAATGATGACTTAAATACTAAATAAGAATACAATAGATTTATAAAAAAAATATCTTAGCTAGTAAATTGTAATTAAACGAAAATATTATTACGTTCCAAAAAATGTATTGTTTTAGGTAAATAAAGTTTGGGAATCCAACAATTACGTGCCTATAAATTAAATTGTTGAACTTTTATGAATGTAAATTTGATTTAAATGGAGTCTTCTACAGTCTTATGAATTTTTTATAATCAATATATTCAAGTTAAATTTGAATTATGTAAGTTGCCAGGTCTTCAAACAAACTTTTTCGAAATGCTATCTGTTATTTATTTATTAATGTTTTAACTCAGAAAATCTAATCTCACAGTTCGTTGTCAAAATAGTAAGATTCATAAAGGATGTGGGTTCTAACCCCAATTTGGGCTAGGATTTTGTACCGATCAACCTTCCGGCTTATTTGAAATATACTGCGCCAACTGAGATTGTTTCCTATATTTCAATTTATGTTTGTGCAGTTTAAAAAAGTACCGCAGTTCTCCTAGGCCGACTTAAGTACATTTTATTAATTTTTTTTTAAAACAAATTAATGTTTTGGTAATTGATTATTTGTTTGGAAAATATTTTGGCCACAATGATCAGAAGAAAAGTTGAAGATAGTATAGTGCTAAGAGTGAAATTGTCTCGAATTCATGTTCTTAAAACTTACTCGTAAATTACTTGTAGTTTATACAAACATCACTTATGATTTCAACTCGTCTTAGTAGGTAAGTGGACTCTGGCTGTGGACACACGTCTCACCCTCAAAAACTAAAATTTTTCCATTTGTAAATTTGACTTTCTATCCATGAATAAATGTGAAATACGACAAAAATATGTGGTGTAGTGAAACTACACATAGAAGCAAAATCATCAGTTCCACAACGGTACTAGCTTGTAGGCAAACCAAAATAACGGATGAAATTTCCCATCTGTGGACGTGTAATCTGGTAGACAAAAAAGTTATAACGACTTCTTCAGATTTGATTGTCAGAAGATAGACGTTACGGTGAATGCGTACGAATTTCTCACACCATCATTCATCATCAATTACCAACTCTTTAGCAATATCAAATCAATTTGAACGATGGATCTTTCTGGCAAACTATTATGACTAACAAAACAGCTTTGACTTATATCTCTTAAATTAAATTCTTCATCACAATACGCAACGATAGCCTTAGTTAATCGATGGCGAACAGATAATTCATAATCTTTGCGTTGGTTAGCTTGAATATTAATTATCAGTATGTGGACTTGATTAACAGTTACTTTATGATGATTACACTAGAAGACCTTGAAGACATTATTCATGTTCTATACTATTGTCACAAAAGATACAACTCAATACAGTTGTGGAAAACGTCTTCAACAAAGTGACATTAGAATCCCTATACATTTTTTTTAAATGATCTTATTTTGTTCTTAAAATTAAAATGTATTAAAAATTCTAAATAAAATCATTTTTTTATGAAAATAAATCGAAAAACAAAATTATTTCTGTTAGTAACCACTTTAGTAGCACAACCACAGTTTTTTTTTGGCCGGCATAACAGCTTAAAACGCCGTGTATGCATTTCGCATAGACGGTTTTTGTTTTTGTTTACCTCCAAGAGAAAGTTTATTTTCAGACATCCTACCAAAATCACTACTTAATTTATAAAAATTCCACGCAAATTAAATGGACATGACAGCGCTTTTTTCTTCTTAAAATAACTTATTTTACTTCTTAATAAGGCTTTCACAACTGCTGCTCAGATTTGGCAATGACTTGAAAAACAAACGATTTCTGTCGATTAATTGTTCTTCCCTCTTGGCACACTCATTTGCGCTGGTTGAGCCACCTCTACATCCAGCCGTCGTCGTTGTGGTTGTACTAACACTTGTCGGACCACAGCCATCTTCAATGGTGTCTAAAGAGAGTCGCAGCTTACTTTTGGGATTTGTAGCAGTATCACCACCATGACGGAATAAACCATGTCTTTGTTCCCTTTGGATGGCACTTTCGAAGATGTCATTGGATTGTAATGGGCCAATTGAGTCTGAAGCTGGTTTGTTAGCCACACTATTAGATGCGATGTGATCAAATTTTGGATTTACAATGTTGGTGTCGCTAGCTAGAAGCTTTGTATCTGAATAACGCCTTAGATCTTTTCCAAGAAACTTATCTAAATTATCGCTGATGTCGGGCGATGTAAGTACACTCGAATGCCTATAGTTAATCTTTGGGAAGCCATGATCATTGAGAATATCTCGATTCTCAAGGAACACCGAGGAATTAGAATACCGATGATGATGATGATGATAGTGCGGATTGGTTGGTGTAAATATCGAACCGGACGAAGTGGTGGCGGTTGGCTTGAATACATATGAATTGGTGGTTCGACTTGTTGTCTCACTGTTGCTACTGACGCTGGCAGTGTTGTGCGGTTGTAATGGATGGGATACAGCTCCTGCTCCTGATGCAATTGAAGGGCTTAGATCTTGACGGGATCCATTTACGGAATTACTGCCACTGTGCGAGTGCTCAAGCACATTGTGAATGGAGTCATGAAAGGGTGTCATGCTACCCGAGCCTTGTGGGCACGGGCGAAATGAAGATATTTGACTGACATCGTCTAATGTCCAGTCACGGTCATAATTATGTGAATTGCTCTCTATATTGGCTACAATTTGGCCATGCTGACCTGTCTGTGGATAATGACCAGTTCCATTGGATGCTGACTGATGAGCTAGATTGCTTACCGATGTTGGCTGGATGTCGACAACGTCTTGTTGATCTTCCAGTTCTCGAGCACCTGTTGCAGCAGCGGCTGCTGCAGCAGAAGCTGATGGATAATTAAAGGAGTTGTAATTGTAGTTGTTCGTTGTATTCGCATGGGAAACTAACGCATTGCTATTATGGGGTATGCTGCGGCTGTGCAATATTGGTGATGGTGGTGAAAGCGGATGAACTTTCTCTGGAGCATTTTGTATAAGTAGAATTCTAAAAAAAAATATAAAGAATTAGAGATGCTAATCTTAAATTTAGAATAAGTAAAATAGTCTTTATTTTATGTAGTTTTTTCCTAATATAGAAATTAAAAAAAAAAATTAAACGAGTATGTAGTTCCATAACTAGATGATTAATACGTCAATAAAAGATTGGTGCTAATAAAAGTCGATTGTTTATCTACCATGGTAAGTAAAATTAAGTAAGAAAACTAATGTGGACAATTTCAAATTGTTTATGTACTAGTACAATTCAAAATTAAATTAATTTTTTTTAAATACATATATAGTGATAGCAGGGGACTTGACTAAAATCAACCACATTGTGTCTCAAGTATACGAGTATATTGCACACCTCCTCGGCTTTTCAAACATGTAAATTGTATAGAAATCGGTTGTTATTTTTTATGAAAATGGTTCCACAAAATGTTTTAAAGATTTTATTTTTTTTTTTGAATACTTAGAATGATATGAAATTTTAATTGTTGAATATTTTTACCGATTTCTAGCTCTCCATCTATGACACAGGTGTAAATATGCCTTGCATTGAATGTACATGAATACAACCCCTCCAGTAAGACCAACGGTCACTACCGCCAACTTCGTCCAGAATGGCCAATCTATTGAAGCAACAAAAAATAGAAAATCAATATCAGTTGTCTATAATGATTCAAAGGTATAAGAGTCAACTTACCGATAATTCCACGTTTGACATCTTCAGCAGCTCTTTCAATAAGCACACAAAGCGACCAAATTACACACAATGCTGCAGCACAATGAAACAGCACTGAACAACAGAGTCTTCTTCGTTCAACGCCAGAAATGTCTAAGCTTCGCCACTAGAAAATATAAATTTTTGTATTAAACTTACGACTGTGTGATTAATTTTTTTTTGTACTGCACTTACTTCATTGAAGGGCTTTATTTTTGTGTGCATTATAAACGGGAATTTGCATAATTCGCAGGAGTTTGTTTCGGAAGCGGTCAGCCATTGCTGAAGGCAGGTTTGATGGACGTATTTGAGGCTACCTGAACAGTAGCATGGTGTTAAAAGTGGATTTTGTGGATCGCTTTCGCAGTGGCATATTCGGCATATGTCACCACTGCTTTGTGAAGCTTGACTACTGCTGGAACCGAATCTAGAATAAAAAGAAAATAGAAAATAAGTATTAAGGTTAACGAAACACAAACAATGTACGTTTACACAACCCATGTAAAGCTTTTGAAAAATAAAAAGACAAATTTGATAGTGTTTAGTTTTTGTTTTTTTTTTATATATGTATTGAGGGTTTGAAAAAGATTTCTCGGATTTTGGAAATATCGTAATATTAAAAGCAATTGAAATTAATTTAAAAAAAAACAAACGTACACGAAAACACGTTTGCAAGACATAATTTCAATATATGACTGGTTTGTCTTTGTCTTTAAATTTAAAAATGTCCAATACATTTTTTTTTTCAAATCCAATTACGATTATTACTATAACTTCAAAACAGAGCAGGTGATTCATTATTACTTGTTTATCGAGATTGGTAAGATAAATTGTGTATCTGGCTTTCAAATTCAATATATTGGTAGATGTCAAGGGAAGCAATTTGTCGAACTATTTTTGTATGTTTTTTCATGAATTTCTCAACTCGCTTTTGAGGGATCTTAAGTGATTTGGCTAATTGGCATAATTTGTCGTGAATTTAAAATTTTAGATACGTAAATCAAGCACAAGCTTTTACCAACCTAGCTGCGTGTCAAAACCTACAGAATGTGACCTATCGTTTGGTTTCCAACCCAGATGAAATTGTAGAACATTCATGTGAACATATAGCGAAATGATTCTATCTATTTATTATTAGGCGAACAAATGAAAATTGTTAAATTTGTTGCTAATTGGTCGATTTAATGTCGAAAAAGGGAATTTATAACATTCTTTTGGACTTTGAACGTGTAAAGTGCAAAATGTATTAGGTATTATTATTTTATCAAAGCACATTACCACAAACTTACTGACAATTTTATCGACCGACTGGTAAAAAATTTCAGGGACAGTCATTTTCTCTATATTTGGAGAGAACATTATTATTTGTATAGTGCTGTGGTGCATTAAGTAGGCGGTGTTGGTATTTTCATTTTTACAAATAGACCGACTGCCTTATGTATATCTACCTATAGGTATCTTGTTGGAAATAAAATTAAAGGACTCTGGTTTTGGTCTATATATTGTGTGACCATAGATAAAAACAAACTGCACACACCTCAAATACGTAGTTGAATATGTAGCCGGCGGATATAAGAGACTTGACCTATGTTATTTGTTCATTCATAGCATATGCGTAGTATACACGATTTTAGATTGTCATTAGCAACAGCAAGGGAAGAATGTTTGATATTTGAAAAAGTCTCAGAGAAGACATAGAGCCGAGCGGCAATTAGGTATATTAAGAAATGTTACAATTCTATACACATCTTGTAATGTTGGTGTGTAAGATGTGTTTAATAAAGACTATTATGAGTACGATAATCTTGTAATATTATGCTGTGGAGAGGGACGAACATGAAAATATGTTCGTTGAGAAGCTAATTTTTAATATTTTTACTGTGATATTAATTAAGATTAAATAATACATGAATGTATGTAAAATTGTCAAAACCCTACACCACTTGTTTTCCTTAACAACTTTTTGTAGCTGAAATATTCAACCTTCAAGTGTTTAAAATGTCTACATACCAGCATTTATGCCATACTAAAATGTTCTACATCCCAGCTGTTTCCGTTGAAGTTCGAAGACAGTCAGGTATCAAAACATTTATATATCAAAGAAAAACACGTAAATTTGCAGTGTGAACGCTTTTCGGGTTTTTGAAAACTGAAAACTTTTAAAGGCAATCAACGGTTATAACTGCAATAAATTGGGATTTCTCTAGACTCGTCCTAAAAGACAACGTCAAAAAGTCTCCAGCTATTAGTTGACCTATGTGAAAGGCGTTTTAATGTGAACAATATTCACCTGATTGGTATCTATATATCTTTTTCATAAGAAAATGCAAAGAACGAGGTCTGGCGATTCTCAGCTAATATATTGGTTTGAGGGACAAAATTTAACAAGAACAAGAACTGCATGCAAGCAAGCTCTAAAACTTGAATTTTTCTGTTTCTCTTATAGAGCATGGAGAATTCGGAGTAAAAAGAGTAACTACGAAAGGCCAATCGAAAACCACAGTATTGTATTATTCATGAAAAAAATTCTGGCAACTTTTACCACCATTTTAATTACATACATATATGGTATTTTTACTTGCGATATACATAGGTACTATAGGGCAAGTTTTGCATTTGGAAAAAAAAATCGAACTCGAGATTTTAATCAAACTTGGCATTACGATGATGGAGAACACCAAAAAAAGTGAGTCCCGAAATTCCACCTGTCTGTACAACGCTCTACAGCCTCAACGACTGAAGCAATTTTCTTCAGACTTGGTATTTAAGCGTTTTAGGTGATTGTCTAAAATAGATTTTTGAATCATTTATTTTAGGTCCAAAACTAACGGTACCTGCCATACAATTTTTGCTACCTTCTCAATTATCTCGAAAACGGCTCTAACAATTTTGATAAAAAAGTGTGTGCACTATTTTGCGTATACTCTAAATTTTGGTTGACATTTTTTTTTAATATTTGGTTATTAACGGTACCTGCTATACAACCATTTTTTTTTTACACTTTCTCAGAAACGGCTCGACGGATTTCGATCAAATTTTTTACATAGGTGGTCCTTAAAATTATAAATAATACTGCATACCAAAAATTGTTAAAGTAAAAAACGACTTTGAAAATATATTTAGATTCTTAATAGAAACCTTATGCATAGGATGTGATCGAAGAGAGCAAGTTTTGGTCTGTTCAGCAATTAACTCTGAATGCTCAGGCGATTTTGTCTGAGTTCATCTACCTTGTTCTGAACATTTTCAGAACAAACAAAGACACACATTCGGAACTCCGAACGCTCTGAGTGAAAAAGAATCACAAACAAACAACTCAGTGTCTGCTCTGAACTAAAAATAGAAAAAACGCCTTACGAGAAACTCCGAAAATAATTTCGATTGTTCCTTTATAAAGCTTATAATTTGGTTTTAATATTCGAATATTTAAGTTTAAGTCAACATTTTTGTCAATAAAAATAATCAGTTTGATTTTTAATTTTCTAATAACGGAAAATGTTTTTCTCTCGTTTATCTAGATTGTGCACATACTAAAGTGTTAAGGATGTAAGATGTTTTGTATTTATGTACTCAAACAGCGTTTGCTATCAATATTGACAAAATAAATAAGTGAAATGACTTCAGAAAGAATTGACCACTTCAGAAAAATGAAAACTGATTACATTGTCAGTATTGACAGCAAGGCTGACAAATTTTGCTAAGGAATCCTATTCATATTAATGAAATGGTTTAGATCTCTGGACCATATTTTCCTGAACTGGCCTAGAGTTTATGAGTCAGTTTTTGTTGATGGAATTAAAGCCACTGGGCGGTACAAGAATTTAAAAAAAATCGAACTTTATGTATGTTTTTTGATTTTTTTTAATCATACAATTATTCAAACTACATACACAAATCATTTGATTTACTAAATTCTATATATTTTCAATTTCATTTTTTGATATCGCAAGGTTTTCTTTATTAATTCGACAGGAAAGTATTTGATTGAAAAATGACCAATAATAAATAAGGAGCATTTTCAAACTTATCCGTTTACAAGTAGGTATTTATGTAGGTAGGTTGAATTTGTGTATGAAAAAAAAACGCCAATATAATATGCCAACAAGAAAATTAAATTCGTTTAAACTGTTTTTTTTTTGCGTCAAATAAATTAATAAGCTGCTTCTTTAGGCCCATGAAAGAACATTATATAAAATCTTATTTAGTCAATGTACCTACACACCTACCTCCTTTTTTAAGAGCAACGACAAAAAAAAAGCTCAGTCCAATATTTCTTGGCAAATAAATTTTCAACTGCAACGCATTTCAAAGAAAAAAACAATATATGTACATACAATAAAATGTATGCTGTTGTTGCGTTTCTGGAATTGTCGTTGTTATTGGTGTTTTTATATACTTTTGCTTGTGAGACTATTTTTAACTAACTTTTCGTTATTTTTATCAACTCGTTTTCTTAATTTATTTCTGCTGTTAACTCAAACACAAAATTTATTGTCAAAAGGCGTGTTGATGCGGATTCGATGACGACTGTGTAGAGTAGATGATTAAGGTCAACGTTGAGACAAATTATATTCTATTATGTATTCATTGCAAGTATGGAGGGCAAAGAAACGAGTTGTATCATTTTAGGAAAAATGCACTGGGCATAGCTATTACTTACTACAAATCGATAGTAATACTAATAGTATAGTAACAGTAAGGAAAATTAGGAAATTTATTAGGGGTATTCATGCAACGTCGTAAAATACTAGATAAGTTTATATTTTGGTAATTGAACTGTGAAATCTTGTTGAAACGGTTTACGCAAATTGGATAACATTATTTAAGGAATTTGCTGCGGAAACTTTATACAAATTTATTTGTAAAAACTTACCCAAACACCAGTGTGACTTTTAGAATTGGGCGTGTCCGGAAATATGTTTATGTTAACCATATCAGAGTTCAGAGAATTATGAGGTTTTCGTTTGGTAAATTTATATTTTGATCTATAAATTGATTTTTTTCATAACGAATCGAATGCGTTTTCTGATTGATCGAAGGCAAATTGTCAAAATCAGTTTTTTGACAGATCTAAATAAAAAAAAAATTGATTTGTGTTACCAAACGATAAACACATTAAAAAAAAACTGATCCGTGTTCTGTAACAAATGAACCGAGAATATTTGGCGCAATTATGAAAGCTTTTTTCGTAAATTTTAAGCGCCGACATTGTTTCAATATGTGGTTTTTCATTGGTATAGTAAATTAATTTATTTTACATCTAGATCTGTCAAAACACCGATTTTCCCCCTTTTGGGGTACCATTTTTGCAAATCTTGATTTTTCAGCAGATTTACCCCTCCTTGCCCAAATACTAATACAATTGTCAGCTGTCAGTTTGACAAATGTGGTTTTGAATTTGTAATTTGTTTCGATTGTGAAAAGTTAAACAAAATATTAAAGACAATTAATCCAAATACAAAAATGGAAGTAGTTTAAAATGGACTGTTACTAGTTTCATAGATACGAAAATACACTAATATGTACAATGTCAAAAAAAATCAATTGCAATTGTATTCCATTCGTCACGAAAAAAAATCAATTTTTAGACTGAAATCTGAATTTACCAATTGAAAACACCACTATAAAATTCCTTCTGGACATAAACAAAGAAACAACGATTATTGTTTATTTTACATTTTTAATCGTTTCAAATATCTCTTTCCGATTTTGCATTGGTTAGGGGAGATTTTTCATTTAAAAATAACCCAGATATCTGAATGTGCCCACCTGGTGAATGTGACATTCGTGTATATCATTTTTAATTGATTTCGTCCTTCAGCGCAGCAATTCTTCAACTTTTTCAATTGCGAATTAAGGGTCTGAATTGGGATAACTTATAAGCTATAGGTCTAGCTATTCCAAGAGATTACATAAGCAAAAAAATATAACTTCAATTATAAATAAATAACTACAATTTGTGTAGAAAGAAATTATTGCAACCAAAACATATTCATAATATTGTACAACCGTTAAGGAAATGACCCAGGAAGTTTAACAATTTAGCTATGTTTTCAAACCAAAACTTGAAGCCCAAAGAGACACCTTAAAACTTAAAAAAAAACGCATGTTTACAGCGAGTTTAATTCAAGAAAAGATTTCCTCTTTCTGTGAAAATATTTGATATGTTTGAATTTTTGACAGTTTCATTGTAACAAAAAGAGCAAATCTAGATCAAATCTCAACACGAAAGATTTGATCTCTGATGGTAAAAAGTCTTTTCTGTCAAACGTCAAATAATGTTGATATTTGTTGCGAGCTTGTACCAGTCCGTGCTAAAAAAAAAATAAACAAATAATAGACGAAGACGTTAATAATTTAGATTTTTTTCTTCTTCGTCTTTCTAGTGATCTGATGATGAAGATATGTTTTTTTCCAGAAACCAATGGAGTAAGAACCACAAAACACAGGTTCAAGGATTTTGTTTCTGATACCGTTGAAAACTATTCGGGATTGGAGGTATTTATATGAAATCTATATTATTTATGTGTCAGTCATTCACAAATACTACAGTTAAATCTAGAAACAAGTTTCATTGAAAAGATCAAATCTAGATTTTGAGAGCAGATCTTTGAAATTTGAATGAAACTTGCTAGTAGAAAGAATTGAATTACATTTTTTATTGAGACTTTTAATTTAGAGTTGTTGTCGTATTTTAAAATGTAATTATATCTGTTTCAACTAAGTCAATTGGCGGTTATAATATATTGCCTGCTCTTTCTATTTCTTTGTATTACAATTATACAATGTTTGCCTCAATAGCGGTCAATAAAATGTTTTCTCACTCCTGCTCCTGACAGTGTTATGGATGCGGTTACTTATGACGTTTAGCAAACAAAACATGATATTTATGGTCTTTTCGATTGCTAATTCGGAACCGTTCGGAGGGAGTGTAAATATAAGTTCCGGAATTTGAATTCCCCTCTGACTTTTATAAACAGAACTATTATAAATTCCCATATCTGGACCGGAATCACTTCCATCTAGAAGACTTACGAAATATATTTTACAGATATCGGGCCCAACGTTGGTTCGATTCCTTACGATATACGTAAACATCTTGGAATGTTATGACATGGAAATTCTTCATTATTCTGTTCGGATACATATTACTTTATTTCGACCATTTTTTAAATAAAATATTTATTCATGTCCTGTTGTAAGAAAGCCTTAATTCAGTAGTAGATTCTAGAATATCTATTCTATAAACAAATGTTCTTGAAATTTACCAATTTTATTGTCACGATATGGATTTTCATTTGAGAGTTATACTTTTTGCAAAGAAAAAGTAGGCAAATAATTGCCATTCTGCGTGCTCGTGGCAATCGTGAAATTAAATGCAAACAGTATCTCCATCCAATATAGTTTGCTTTCATAAAAAAAGATAACACTTTCAAATTGGTTGTAACGATTAAACTTTATCGCAAACATTCCTCTTCTAAAAGTTAAAAAAAAAAAAAAAAAACTATTAGATTTACAACGCTAAAGTTCTTGACAGAGACATAGTTCAGAGCTGCAAAACAACTTACATTACACCAACTAAGCAATATAAACACAAACATAAATAATTTGCACGTCCAATCCAAACCACTTACAAGTACGAGATTCTGCGGTTTAAACTTGTCTTTTTAAATATAGTTATTTATCTGATTGTCTTTGTCATTTAAACGCGCATATAATGCATACAATGTACTTTAGATGGGACGCGATGCGATTCAAAGCAAACACGTACCAGCATTTGTAGTTTTGTACCGTCTGTCGTGAATTGCATTGCAAATGACCAAATGGTCCGTAAATCCATTAAAAAATGGAAATGAAAAACCATCATTGGAAAAATACAACAACTATGTATATGAGCAGCTGAAGGGGCATATATAATCGGGGAAATACTCACCTGTCCTAAGTATGTATATGATAAGGACCAAGATATGGAGTTCCTTCGAAACATATTAAAAAAAATTATGGCAATACTGTCAGAGTCATGTTCGTGTGTCCCAAAGCTGCAATAATGCTATGAAGAGGATGACAAAATAGGTAATAGCACAGCATGCAGTCGACCAGAGATAAACTCCTTACTTGACCACTTCTTGGCTTTAAAATGGAAAAAATTATAGAAAATGGTAGTGTAACACTACTACTCGTATACCACCTCGCTTTGCTTTCCAGCTGAAAAGAATGTCAATTCAATTTGTGTGTCCACTAATTTACTCTCAGTAGCAATGGGCAGCAGTATATATGGTATAGATACTCGCGTACGTAGCAGTAGCAGCAGGAGGTGGTGGTGGTTGTTTTTTTTTTACTTCTACATTAACTTTTCTACACCCAACAGTCTACACAGGTCAACAATCGACAGCGTATGAAGTGTGATTTTCTGTTCTAAAAGTTGATGAAAGGAAGACCCTCCTTATACATATACATTGAGATCAATAAACCTGACTACTGCTATCTACTTTAGTAATGAATTGAAAGAAATCTAGTGACGTAAACAGTTAATAGACAAAATCAAAGAATGTATTTGACATTTTCCTTTCAAACACTCTAAACCCACAATTTTGGTGTGATATATGTACGTATGTATGTCCTATCTAATTGTATTGCATTACATTTATAAATCATAAAACATCAGCCTAATTATTTTTCAATTTTGTGTGCAAGTGAGGCAAAACTATTCAAGGCTGTCAAATTAGATAGTATGAGAGTATTCGTATTTAAAACAATATCTGACAAGCGCTGTATAGGTAGTAACGGTAATGTGGTTTTGGTTGTGAAAGGCTTTTGTGGTTTCGTCAATCGATGTTAAGCCGTTGTATTGTTGCGTGTCGGAAGGACATATTGAGCATAAATTACTATATAGACATTGACCATTAATGCACACACACTTACTTATTCTCTACAGGGTGACACGGTTCTAGATAATTTTATAATATCGATTTTTTTCTATAAGTGAGGGTACAAAATTAAACTAATATCTAGTTCGAGAATTCAATTTAACATGAGTCCTCTTCAAATCTCTAAAATTCACTATACAAATATATTTCGTTAATTTAAATTATTAGAAATTAATATTAATGCCAATATACAGGACATAATAGTATTAAAGACTTCTATAATAACTAACCATACAAAAAAATCCATTCAACTTTTTTTTTTAATAATTTGTTTAATAATATTATAGATTTATGTATGTTTCGCTTCTTTAGTCCTTCACTAGACCACTGTCTTCGATGTTCTAGCGAACGACTAAGTTGGTAAACGTTAAATAACAGAAATCCTGTTTTATAATTTTGACACAAACAACGTCAGCTTGAAAAACTTTTATAGCTTTTTGTTTTGCTTCTTTAAACAGGCACCCTATGTTTACAAAAATAAATAATGCAATTTCGCTTTTCGATTATATTACTTACCCAAGGATAGGCAGATAGAGGATATGTTTGTGTGTGTCAAATACAAAAAAAAATTGAATATTACAATATTATTAACTTTAAGATCTATTGTTTATGATGACATTTTAATCTATGTACAATTTGATTCCGCAAGGGGTAAGCCTTGATTTTTTTTTTCAAAAATTTTCAAGAGGCTTGGTTGCCGAGATATCAGCTTCCAAAGCAAATAAAATGCAGTTGGGTTGATAATCACGGGGACAATTTTGGATTGCAATATCTCGAGAACCAGAGACTGCAGAAGCGTTTGGTTCTCAGGTGTGGATAGGTATTTAATAGATAATAGTCCTTTCTGTTCATGTACCTATATATCGATGGGTTTGGGAAATATTTTTTAAAATATGTATGTCATTTTTTGTACATGACTGTATATGTACACCAGTGTAATGTAGAAAAGTGACAGCCACGTTCATAAATACATATATGGATTTACATAATGTTTATGTGTTTGGGCTGTTGAGCTTGAAATGAAATTATGGACATCGATTTATTTACAAAAAAAAATGGATGAACATCCCGGTTTGTCTCTTAACTGTCTTCGCATTCATATTAATTGTATTTTTTCTAAACTTGCGTTTTCATTTCCACTTTCTAACACAAGAAAATTGCTGCACCTAAACATTTTAACTTTAATTTGCAAATGCAACACATAGCCAAAAACAATATGTCAAACTACGTTGGCTACTCAATTAGTCAACTACAGTCACCTACAAACTTCAAAATTAATGCAAGACGATACCTATTTAGCTATCGATTGTCGACTTACGTGAAGCAAATAAACCATATAGTTCAGACGATAATCGAGTTACGGAATGACCCCCAAGAGAAAAAGGACCTCCACGACTGATGCAGAGATAAAAGGTTTTTTAAAAGTTAACTCCAATTTAGACGAGAATTTTGGAAAAATATAGTTTTTAATTATTTTTGTTTCCTTATCATTTTTTCAAATACTTTTTAACTTGAAATCTATTAATAAGTCAACTTCTAAACTAATGTATTCTTGACTAATATTATGTTGCTAACGAATGGATTCCGTAGATTTCAGTGCAAATCTACGCATTTCACCATACAGTTTAAGATTTCGAAATGCCAGATTTTGTTTGAAATATTAATAACATTACCGATGCGGCCCATTCATAGGGAACGAGTCCATTTTAAACTTCACCATACTCAGGTGAAAAGCTTTCGCTCTGCAAATTATGATCTGTCACTCTAATGCTAACGAAGTAAAATCAGAGAGTATGATTTATCGAACTTCAAGAAATACCAACACATATAAGCGCGCAACATGGCTTGATGAATTACAAAAACGAAAAAGGTTGTTTGTTCTTTTGATATAAACGAAATTGTGAAATTGTAGAACAAATAATTCCCATTATAGCAAACATGCTGGCGAAACAAAGCCAGTAAAAAAAAGATGGCCAACTATAATGAAGGTGGCTGTGAGAAGAATTTTTTATAAATTATTTTGTGTCATGTATGATTTTCACTTTCAAAGTTGTGTGCGTTAAGAATACACTTTTCTGCTAATATGACGACTAATAAACTAAATAATCAATATTTGATATAATAACTTAAAATCCAAATACAAATTTTTCGCGAAGAACGAAGGATTTTTTTCTTAAGCGACCAGCTGGCTTCTGTTGCCTTATTTTCCACAACGTTCGTATGTCAAAATTTAGCTACAAAAAACAAATATTTACTCATTTCTTTGTATTAACATGATAAAATGCAAATCCGTAGTATACTCCATGTTAGACCGCTGTTACACAATATGGATTTTTAATCCCTACTTCTGCTTGGATTTCCTTTCGATAGCAGATTTTAAATTTATTAAAATGTTTGTAATCCGCAATTTATATTCCAATTAATTTAGAAAGTTTCTCCATGCTTAAAAATTGCATGTTGTAAAAGCAGTCGAAACGATTTTGATAAACATAATACCCTAACCCAAGTTTATTCAATAAGTAACATATGTACATACATTTTTAGATGTGTTTGTTTTGGCTTCGTCGCCTATATCAATTTGTTTGTAAACAAAAAAAATATGGGAAAAAAGGTAAACAATAATTATTATTCACAATATTTGCATTGTTTTAATTTATTTAATTATTATTAACTTGTTGAAATAAAGCGCTCGAATAATAAGATAACGATTGCTTATTTTAAATTGTTATAGAACTAGAAAGAAAGAATTTTGACGGTTACTACAACGTATATAAATTTAAAAAAAAAACACATTAAAATTGAATGTTCGAGTGAATAAAGCGTTTTATTGGTAATTGATTGTTGGGGTGCATTTACCAATAAAACGCGTTGTTTGACATTTCTGTGAAATGCAAAGCCCGAACCTCCGGAAGTAAAATGTAATCGAATTCGTTGGTCGTATGATCATTTTCCAGAGAATTTTGATATTTCTCTTTTCCATTTGACTATTTTGTATATATATGTATATTTATGCGGACGCTGTTTCCTCTCATAAAACAAGGAAATAACCTCCAAAATGAGAAATAAAAATACAATTATTGTTCTCTGTTTCTTCCCAAATCGATATGGGCCCTTTTTCCTTGAGTGTTATTTCAAAAATCAAAGTCAAAAAAATTATAACTACTTAGTTTTTATTAATAGAGATGCCTAAAAAGTATTGCTTCATATGGTCGTGCCTCGTGCATAGTAAACATAATTATGTGGAATATCGAAAGCAAATCAACAAAACATTATCAAGGTATATAGCCACCAAATATCAATCAATGTTTATCTGACATCTCAGTTATTTATTATTTATCATTAAGGCGTGCAATGTCCTCAATTCTCATTTAAACGACGCACACTTCAGTTCAATAGTCTTTTGCACTTAACGAATGTGCATTGAATATTTTTTTGGTTAATATATGTTTTCATATCCGGCTCTTTACTTATACCTATCTCTTAAATAAGCAACTTTTGAACTAAATTTAAAATTCTACACCACCACCGCTAAAATATAAACAAAAAATTATTTTAGAAAAAAAAATGTTTGAACTTGTGGCTTTGGAATTAATATTAATTTATGTTGTTTGCTTCTTTTGGTATACACCAGCTTAATATATTTTAATCTTTTAAAATAATCACCGGAATTAATTATCACATCACAAATATGGACGTGATCGCACGATTTGTACTGTCAAAGAGTAAGAGTAATATTTCTATCCTTTTTTTATTTAAAAAGTCATAGTTTGCATGCAAATCACGGAGAAAACACGTTTTCGTTTGATACCATGATTAATTTTGCATTCTGATTAATCTTTAGAAATGTCCCCACACTCTAACAACAACAACAGCAACTCGACGCACGACGTGATGCATAACACGCTAATTACGTGAGCCATGTGACCCATAAAAAAAAGATCCAAAACATTGAATGAGTACAAATCAAAATCATCATTTTGTACTTTTCATTCAACATTTTTTTTTCTTAAACAATAAAAGAATTGTTTGAAAAATTAGGAGATCAAATTTGGTAAACAAACTTGGAGGTAAATATAAATAGAAATTCGGTTGAACTTCAATTCTATAACCGATACGGTATTGATTATATTTTATTAGCAGCAATAAAATGGAAATATTCTGTTTGGTATGCCGAATTAAAATCAGGTGAACCTTTTTGTTTATATTATACATAATTATAAAAATGTTAATAAAACGTTAATAAAATATTTATATTCTAGATTTATGGGCGGCCACTACTGTACTAGTGACCCAACTGGAGATTTTATGACACGGCTCTAAACCTACCATATTAATCTATGACGGGTTTATTGTTAGTTAATATATAGAGGAGTTAAACTCATACGACCATATAAGGTCTGTTTGTATCTTGGGATTTAGTGCGAATTTATAACAATTTGTAAAAATTCAATTTGTTAACTCGAACAAATTACTATAGAGACTCTCAAAGTGTAGGAGAAAAACTTCCTCTACATTGAAAAAATTGAAAATTCTTACTTCACGAATTTCTGGGGATAATTGGTGTAAAAACTGTCAAAAAAACAAACTGTCCGTTAGTGATGGGGTGCATTCGAACTAAATGACAACTCGGGCGCGAATTTCATTATATGTGTATATGAGAAGTAAATTTTTTTTTAAATTTCTTAACTAGAAGTTCTCATTTAATTTTTACTTGCGATTATAGGTAATATAAGGCAAGTTATGTATTCGTCGAAAAAAAGGTTTTTAGATAACAGTCAAACATGACATTACGATGATAGTGAAGACGAAATTTTTTAAAATATATCTAAAAACAGAAGAAAACGCAAATAATACCTATATATTACTTTTGTTTTTGGTTTAGTGGACTGTGTGGATTTAAGTCAAATTGAAATATTTTATGACCTTTATTCCAAAATGCGAAAAATATAATTTGCAGTATGTATGTGCTGCAAATTTTATTAGAGTCGGTATTCATCGACCAAAAAATAGTGCGTCTTAGAAGGACACGATAGGATCTAACTGATGAGCCCAACTATCGTGTCCGGGCGAAACGCATTTTGGACTAAAGGTCATAAAATATTTCAATTTGACTTATATCTAAAAACGTTACTTTCCATAGGACCGTTTTTATTGCTTTCGACTATCTCATAAATGTCTTAACCGATTCTTTCGAAATATCACACATATATAGGTTTAGGTTGCCCAAATTATACCGCGTACCAATATTTTTAATTAATATTTTTTTGTATTTTTATTTAATATTTGTAAGAAAAAAAAATTAAAAAATTTATATTTTGAAAACTGCTCATTAAATTTCTTTCATAAATTACAGTTATATGTATTTGCTGAATACCTATGAATTTGCGTTTTTGAACTTTTTTTTAAAAATGTTTTCAAAAGGTTTAAAAAAAATTGTTTCTTTCTCAAAAACGGCTCCACAGATTTTAAAAACTTTTTTTCTCATAAGCGCATCTTTTGGTCTTAAGTTTATATTATTAAATATTTAATATTGTCATACCAATTTATTTTAGAACAAAATTAATGAAATTTGTATATATACAAAATTAAGTTAAAAACGACTTTGTATATTAGAATTTTAATAGAAATCTTTTGCATACGATGTGCTCGAACGTAAGAGCTAGTTCGTGCGATCCAGTCGTGCATTTTATTTAGAATATTTTTGGTTTTTGCGATGTTCTTTGTGTTGCGTGTTGTTTTTCTCTTTATCTTTTAATTTTTTTCAGTTTGGTTTTGGCATATTTCTAGTTTCTAGTTTCTAGTTTCAATTATACCAATAACTACTTTCGTATGTAGAAGAAAACGCAAACAATATGTAAAATATTATTTGTGTTTTGTTTTTGTGGACTGTTTGGATTTAAACCAAATTAAAGTATTTGTATGACCTTTAGTCCAAAACTACTTTCTGCAGTTTTGTCCGGAGGGTCACCATTGACGTTTTACACACAAATGTAATTAATTGGCGTTTGTTTACTTTATTGCAAAATTTACAAAATTTCTTTCCTCTTAAAGTTTGACAGTTGCTAACCTTCTAGCTACAAAAAATATACTGAACAGAGCTAGAATCTGGAAAACCAAAACAGATCCGAATATAACACAAACATAAGGTCTGTCAAATTGACACTTGTTTGTAAAACGTAATTGGTGACCCTACTTACCCACTGATCTGTATAATAAACTGGATAGAGTATTCATGCTACCACATGCATTTAAAGAACCTTTATAGAGAAGTTACCTAATTTCTTGTATATCAGTACAAATTTATAACAATCTAAATTGATAATTTATAACTTTAATGACTAAACACAATACACTTATAGCACCTGCAATTGGTGCTGCAACAATTGACCATAACTTAGCTATGCATCCTTTTTAATATTTAACAATCCAACATCCATATTACACATTTAAAAAACGTCAACAAATATGTTCAAAAACTTTTTTCTTGTTCAGCAATTTGTAAGGAAAATAGGTTTAGTATGGGGTCAGTTAAAGTGTTAAAAATTATGAAACTTTTAGAAAAGTGTTTCAATATTATTAGCAAACTGTTGTTTAGTAGTACAATGCTAAAACCTTTACATCAAGTAGTTTAAAACTTTGAGGCATTGTTTTGAGGTTAGTTAAAAGCGCAATGAAATTTTGTTAAAGTAAGTTGGTAACGATTTCTGAAGCTATAATTCTTCTTCTTTAAACTACAGCTCATATCTGTTCAATACCTTTTTAAGGATGTCGTTATGAATAGCAAATTCAAACATTTTACCGAATTTCCCTATTGTAAGTATATATTACTTATGTATATTGTTAGCGAGCTATTGCATTTGTTTCAAAAATCAATGCTGTCAAAAAGATTGCATTGAATTAACATGTTAACTGGCAAATTTCATTATGAATACTTGTGAAAGTGTGTTTCTTCAGATTGTGAGTTGTATTCTGGAAATCTGATATATTTTTATTAATGATAAGAAATATTGATAACATTAATGATTCATTCATACGTATCTACCTTAATCGCTTGGAACTTCCATATTTGCGTATGTACATGACGATATCTTGAAAGAGTTAGCTACCAAAATTATATTGATAATGATTTTGGTTTTGGAGTTCCCCGACCATGTGTCAACCGTTTTGAACGAAGTTATTCACTATACGGGTGTTTTCATAAATATCTACCTAACAAAAAACAACATTATCCATGTTCATTAAAAAAGTGTTCAGTTACTTGTTCTTGACAGAAAAGGGTTAATTTTTGCTGTTCAGTTGTGAAATATATGTTAGGAATTACTCTGAATGGAACAGCAATTCCAAACAATCAAACAATCGGTTTTTTTCTGGGAACAATCGAATTATTTCTAAACAAAATCTGTCAAAGCAGATCTTGCGTTTTTAGCAAGATTTCATAGAATTTATACGCAAACTATTTTTTGCAAGTTAAAAAACAAACAAACAAAAAAATCGATCTGAAATCGATTTGAAATGGTTGTCTGGAATTCGACATAATATCGACAGAATAAAATATATTTTGTTTAGAAATAATTCGATTGTGTTCAGAAAAAATCAAATGTTTGGTTGTAAGGAATTCGACATAACCTAGTTAAATTTACTGCATTAGCAACTACTGTTGATAAATATCAAAATACCTATAATCGGCGTCGAGCAGATTGCGAAGCCAATCAGTATTAAAACAGGCCGTCGTGTGACTGCACACCCCACTTTCTTATGTCGAATTCCAAACAACCATTTCAAATCGATTTCAGATTAATTTTTTTTGTTGTAAGGAACTTTCAAAAAATAGTGTGGTGCAAAGTCTATGAAATCTAGCTAAAAATGCAAGATCTGGTTTGACAGATACAATCGATTTTGTTTAGAAATAATTCGATTGTGTTCAGAAAAAATCGAACGTCTGTTTGTTTGGAATTCGACATTACATTTTTCCACTCGCTGTCATTATAATATCAAAAAATAGTTAGCATTTCACATATACACACCTTTGGAATGGCCGAAATCTAGAATGTACAGAGAGATTTACAATATATTGTTTGAATTCGATATCCCAAGATTAAACAAGCAGCATAATTAAAAGTTGGAAGGTGTTTTTCCTAACATGAAAAATGTTGGTGTTTCATTTCCAAAAAAATGCGAATAAGACATAACGGTCAATTAAACAAAAATTCTATTCGATTCCCTTGATGTGAGCATGTTTTTTTTTTATTTTAAACCAAAACAATCCACAAAATTATAGTTGTCCATTCTAGTTGGCGAATCAGAAAGAACACGTGATGAAATTATTGTATATTTTTGATATTTCACCAGTTTACACAGCTTCGAGAAGACCTTATCGGAGCAGAACAGGTGTATTTTTTAACGTGCACTTGAATTAAAGAAATGTAAACATTTTTTTTTTGCAGAGTGGTTTATGTGAGACGTCATATCTACAACACAGGTGTGTTAGTTGACTTTGACTGCATGCATCGAGGAACTCGAAGACATTGTTAGATCAGCAGTTTGTTAATAAATACATAGTAAAATAATTGTTAAAGTTTTTAACTTACCCACACTTTTTTTTTGGAATGTTTCTTTTCTTTATTGAAATTATATCAGATTGAGTTTTTTTGTTATGCTTGTTCAATTGTTACAATTTTTTTTATTGGACAAAAATTGGTTCTCGATTTCTCACTCTGCGAGAGTGCAATCACGTCAAAAAAAAAAAAACAATTCATACAGTTTGGCATGAATAGACGTTGTTGTGTCGAATTTTGGTGAAGGACCTGAAGACGATCCATAATGCGCAACCATACACAAAATGAGTAAATTTAATTTACTCCCATATTTTGCTTTAACCCAAAAACCACGTATCTTGCAAGTCTTGAAAGCCAACAAAGAATTGTAGCCAGATATTCTGTCTAACAACCATTTTCACATTATTTGTTTGCCCCACCTTGTCCTGAGCAACAACATTTAGGTTGTATTTCTGCTATCTCAAAGGATTTTATATTCTCATACATTAGCAGTACGAACTCTTCAGATCCAGAGTCATCAAATCTATTCATGGACTTTCTGGAGTACCATAGGGAAACCAATTGTGTCCCTTAGATTTGTTTTAACTATATAATATTTATATTTTTTTTTAACTTGGCTTTTCCTTTTTTTTAGGTTTAACTCATTTTTTTTTAATTTATAAGTTAAAGCTCTTTTATTTCATTTCGCAGAAAAAAAGATTGCATAGTGTGAACTTAGCTTCTGTCTCCTTTCATGAATGTTCAAACACATTTAATTGTGTCTTTGATTCACACATAGAGGCGCTGTTTTTGCATGAGAGAAATTCGAAAGTACGTTTGAAATTTGTAATTTATTTATTACGAATCATTTATTTTCAAAATGACTTAATTTTTTAGCCTATGGGACTCATTTAAAATTAACACTAATCTTACTCATATTTTAATTAAGTAGATTCAATAATAAATTAAAAATGCGGGATTTACCAAATTTCGACCACAGTTTTCCTTGCAGATATCTGTTAGCGTGCACTGATATTGTAATTGAACCTCGTATTTAAGACCCAACCGGGTAGCAAATCAGCAAAACAACTTTTTTGTCAAAAGTCAAAGATATACAAGTTCTTTTCTTCAAATAATACACCAACAATATACATACATGTCTGTCGACATACGTACATTCATGACTATCCTGCTCAAGTCCAGTTTGATGGCAAGGTACTTTACTACATCATGTAGTCCAATATTTCCTTGGCACTGCCTAGAGGCTTTTAAAGCAAAACAATCAGAGACAAAACAGCTACCACTCTACCACTCACCGTAATACTAGTATGGCTGAATCTTATCGAAATAACGATAAAAAAGATTTATTTTTCAAGTGCGTTCTATAAATGATAAGATTTTCGAAATAAAAAAATATGATTTAGGCTGTACAAGATTTCTGGTAAATATACCACTCTATCTGGAACTATATATACAGTACCTGGGAATTATTCGCGCTATAACTTGAAATTCTACTTCATTCAAGCCAATATAAAAAAATAAAACAAACATTTTTATAAACAATCAATATAAACAAAGGTATTTGTATCGTGTTTTATTGTATTTAAATATATTAATTTGATAAGTAAAACAAAACAGAACAATGCATTCGTTATCTTTCATTTTGGCTTTATAACAACGACAGTATGTACATATATGAAATAGAATTACTTTTTATAAGATAATAAATTTCAAACTTGTTTGCTTGTTCAAATAGTTTTAAGGCAGCGATTCATATACTAGCGTTACGTTATGAAGTTATATCTACAAAAAAACAATACTTCAAATTTCTCCGAAACATGATATCATTATCTTTTTTTTATTGTTTGTACATACATATGTATGTAAATACTTTTGCTGGTGAGACAAAAGAATAAATAAGTAATTAATGTTTATTATTATAAATAAACAAAAAATATTGCGACTTCGGAAGAAATTAAATTTCCACAAATTCTTGGAATTGATTGATTGAAACACATTCGCTTTGTTAAATTAATCTGTTCTTAACTGTTCGGAACAGAAAAGTACAAAATTTCTGTTTGGAACAGTTAAAAACTAATTTTTATAATCTTTGTTTTAAGTAAAAACTGATTTTTAAACAATAAAAGTCATCCGTTGCCGTTTAATTCAAATTGTTTGATTCCATTATTTTAACTGAATTTGAAAACAACTACTGTGATTTGTTCACAAGTACTTTTAACATCGGCTAACGTCTGCTAAATTGTGTTTCAGTCATTTTAATTTGCTTTGTATGCTGTTGAATCTTGTTCGGTTCTTAAAAAACATATAGATCCCTGACCGCAATTTTATTAAATTAAATATTGCACATTATATAACAAATTAGTTTTCACTGAAGAAAAGATCAGAATAGAAGAGTAGAGAATAATAACAAGTTTCATTCAAGAAAAGATCTGCTCTTTCTCACAAAAGATTTCATCTTTTTGAATTTTGATAGTTTCATTTAAACAAAAAGAGCAAATCTATATCAAATCTTAACACGCAAGGTTGGATGTCTGATGGGTTGGCAGATTTGATCTGAATGCACACAGACACGTAAAAAGTCGTTTCTGTCAATGTTCAAATGGAAATATTTTGTTATTAATTTGTTGTGAACAAGTGCCAATCCGTGCTAAAAAATAAAGAAATAATGGACGAAGAAGTTAATAATTTATATTTTATTCGTCTTCAGCTTCCTCGTCATCTAATGATGAAGATATGTTTTTTTAGGAATATGTGTATCATTCACTCACCAACTCTACAATTAAATCTGGAAAAAAGTTTCATTGAAAAGATCAAATCTCTATTTTGAGAGGAGATCTTTGAAATTTGAATGAAGCTCGCTATTAGACAGATCGGAACAGAAAGTCAAAACAAGTTTAGTCTGTCAATTAAACATCAGCTGTCAAAGCAAACAAAAATGTTTGTAATGTATCTTCCCATTGATACAAGAATTCGATTATTTTCTGATTCAAATCTGCCAAAACAAGAATTTTTACAATTAACTCCTTCCATTGAGCAATAAATTATATTTTTTTTGATTCTGAATCAAATTAGCTGATCGTTATTTAACTAACACTAGTACAATTGGAAGCATGCAGTTTAACAACTGCCAGTTTCACAGAAACGAACATGAAAAACATCAAATTCCGCAGCAAATTCTAAATTTGCCAATTGAAAACGAAAGAAGTTTGTTGGTAATTTTTTGGTTTCATTGGCCGTTCGCATATAAATATTCTGTTATCTGGAATAATTTGCTGTTGTTGTAACCCGTGCAAAAACACAGCTGATGAACAAACAGCAAAATAATTCAATTTATTATTGGATCTAGATCTGTGAAAATACCGAATATTTATTTTTTGCGATTCATTTACACTTTGAAATCATGTTCCACTGCACTTGATCAAAATCTGGATTTACCAAGAGAAAACCACTCGATTTTTTCTGTGGTCAATTTAAAATCCAAACTAAGAATCTAAGAATTGATCCAGAACTTAAATGATCCTTAATTTTGCGTCATTTCAGTAGTTTTTTTTTTTTTAATTTTGCTGTAATGACATTAAATGACCGTTTGTTCCCTTAATTTGCAGTGAAAAGTGTAGAACTGTCAAACTTAAAGAATAAGGGACAATTTTAAAAATCTTGGAACAAAGTAAACGAAAGCAAATTGGCCTCATTTGTCTGTAAAAAATCAATGTTGACCCTCCGGACACAAAGCAGACCAAAAACAAATTAAAAGAGAAAAATAACACGCAATGCAAAGAACTGAGAAAACACTCTAGAACTCCAGTGAACAAACATTAAAATTTTCCACTTGTCGATTATTTGTTTTTCATTTCTTTTTATCATTTTAGTACACAAATAATGATCTTCTCCCTTGAGTTCTGATTTCTTTCGAATGTGTTCATCAAGAACACAATGAAAAAGCGAAAAATAATTGACAGCTTGGTGTTTTGACAGTTTTTTTTTTTGTTCACTCACAGAAATTCATGTAGTAGGTTCGTTCAACATTAGTCAGGGTCGACTCAGGTTTTCTAGACAACCACGAGAGTTATAAGAAAATACTAGGTTTTTTGGTTCTCAAAACATAAATGTTTCTGATGTTGAAAAACAAGTTATGCCATCTAATAATTAAAACTTAAAATATGTTTCAATTTAATTACATAGTGCATTTGCTTTGGTCCTATGCACAATCCACAACATTAAAGAAATAAATCAAATTCGGTAAAAACATTCATGTTTTCGATTCGATAATTCGATGATGAGTATTCTATGTTACACATCGATTTTTCCGATTCTCTCCCATCCACACTTCAGATCTCATGTGACCTTGACAGTTTATTCGTTTACCTCAACTGGCCCCAGGTAAAACCCTAGATCTACTTCAGTGCGTCTTCATTATTATTTGTTTTATACCAAAGCCTAGTTGTATTCTACTATTACTTTTAACTGCCCCCAATAAAAATCTACAATTACCTTGAAAAATTCCAATCGCCATCAAGAAGCTATTTAAGTCAAGTTTGCAATAATTTTTATTTTTCATAGACTTTAAATTTGTGGTTAGTCGCGTTAATAAATTTGTTATATTTATAATTAAAAAAAAAAAAAAAACCTATGAACATATTTTTGTACATATTGATACATCTTAATGAATTTGGATTTGAATCAATTCGATTCGTCAATTCAAATTTAACTATATAAATGACTAGAAACCGCTAACTTAAAAAAAAACCAATGGAAATATATACCAAATAAATGTCAAAAGACATACAAAATACGTTAACTTTAATAATTGTTGCAAAATAACAAGAAACAAAAAACAAGTCTAAAGTTCACAACAATGTAATTAGTATTTAGTTGACAAAATTTACTCTCATTTTTAGAGCCAAAGCATCAGATTAACAAAGATTATATTGTAAGCCAATTGTTAAATATTTTTTATTGTATATGAAAGCCAATTAATTACATCCATTTAGCAATGGAGCCCGCTGGCTGCTGATTGTTTACATATCAAACACTACACATGAGGTCAAACGAGTTTATCACTCTGATTTTTACGTCATACATAATGTATATATGTATATGCATGTATGTATGTCAGACCTATAATATGAACATACATATATAAGATGGAGATTTGTGAAGCTCTTATGGGACTTATGGAAACTAAACATGCATGACTTGACTGGATTAATTAAAATATGTGTGCGGTGTACTTGTTTCTTTGATTTTGATTTGACGAACAATTATTAAGAAACTGCATTTTTTTTTCAAATTGAAAACAAACAAAAATTTCATTAAATTCTCAGCATGGTGAGATTATAATTTGTAGTAAATATAAATACAATACTAGTTGGCTCTCAGATTCCGTTTAATTTAAGATAATATAAAAAACTTTCACCTTTTCACCTAATGTATGCAAAATTAATCAAAATGTCTTGTTGGAAAAAAAATTTAATTTCTAAAAATTAAAAGAAAAAAGTCAGCTTGAGACTGGTATTTGCAAGGTTATTTTAAAGTTTCCTATTTCCATAATGCCTGCATGCAAAAAAATGCAAAAAAACGTATTGGTTTTGTTCCAAAAAATATTAGCAAGAATATTGTTACTTAATTTTGTTCAATGTGAAAGTATAATATGAAGTGGTTCGAATCTGAATTTCAAATGATCGAACAAAAATACTGTAACCGATATAACACGGTGTCCCCACCTTCTATATTTTATAGTATACTGTCTGTCATTTTGATAGAAAGAAAGAAAAATAGAATGCTAGAAAATTTGGTATTGGACATTTCATAGCATACTATTTCAATTGCACAAATGGCGCGAAAGAATACGCTGTATTCTTGCTCTAGTAGCATTGCAAGACTTAAAAACCTTCAACAAAAGGAATTAAACAAAAAAAAAAACAAGGAATTATAACAATACACACACCACAAACGTTCACCAGCCACAAACGCTAACCTCAAAGTGAAAATAGCAGCCAAATAGTATACTATCGATAGAATGCTATGAGCTGTGCAATTTCTAGTATGAAATTTTTTATAGAATGCTATTTGTCTCCATGAGCAATTTTCATAGAATGCGACATAGCCTACTAGAATATCTAGATGGTGGAGACCCCATGTAAGAGAAACAGAAACACACTTATAAGACAGCCATTCCAAGCTACAATGCACATTCACATACATATACATACGTGACGATATACTGTAAATATTATTGTAATCAATAATGTATACAGAAAACTAAAAAAATCTAAAATCTATACATACACACTACGTACTAAATTTATCTCATATAAGAAAAAACATTTATAAAAAAAATACTGATATAAAAAACTTTTCTGATACAAAATCTCATTCATTATAATAGAAAAACGTTTAAAAGAAATTTTCCAGTGTAAACATCCAAATAATGATAACTTTCAGAAAATTTTCTAACCAACTCTTATTGGGGCTGCACACACGGGATGAACAATTTTTCGACTAAAACCTTTTCGTCTTTAGTCTAAGCACACACGAGATGATTTCAGCTGAGCGAAGAATTGTATACATTTATATGTGTTAGTATTTCTATCGTATTTGACCTTTTAAACTGTTGTGCATGTGTTAGTTTTAGTCTTCGTTCATCCACGAAATTTAGGACTGAAATTTCAGTCTGTTGCATATTGCACACTTTGCTTCCCTGGCCAACAAAACCGGTTTTAGTCCGGTGGTCTCGTGTGTGCAGGACCATTGAATTGCTAAAAAAGTGACAAATTGAAGATGAGCGAGAAAAAAAAACCATTTCAGATTTTTTCTCTATTAGATCCGAATAAAAAACTGATCTGTCAAAAAAAATCAGTTTGTTTTTTTAGCTTAGACACATCTAATCGCTCAACTTGTGTTTATTTTTTCAACCAGAGCTAACTCGGAGCATGCACCATTACCCTAAGACTCCACTATTTTATGTAATCAATATTTCTTGTGGTGGGCCCTTATGTCTGAATTTTTTTTTATTTTCAGACATAAACTTCTGTATTTATTTCTTGTCTTCTCAAAAGAATTCAATTGGGAAATAAAATTTGACGTTTTTTGACATCCCAAATTCATTGTGCACAAATTTCTCACAAGACATTTCTTGATCATAGTTAGCTTATTTTCAAGTTATATTCCAAAATTTCATAAAAAATTGATTGTGCCTATACTAAAGTATCTAAGCCATTTCGTGACTCCTTGAAAAAGAATGAAACTTCACCACATATTTTTGCCCACATGCTAAAGAAATATAAATTTTAGTAAGTATGGCCGAAATAAATACGTCTAATGGAGGTGCGGCCTCAGCTCAGACTAAAATCGAATTAAATGGAGCAAAAAGCTGAGCGCGGTTAAAAACTTCCCTCATAATTTTGACAATCATGAAAGAAAACGTTCATTCGACAGCTTGTTAGGGATGGGTGATGTTTATCGATTATAACAAAATATCGATGTAAAAAGAAAAACATATTCAGGAAAATAAGTTAACAGCGATTTAATTTTAATTTTTAAGCAATAACATTAATATATTTGGTATCAATGTTCAGTTTACAGTTTACACGAATTTTTTTGTTACGTTTCATTTCGCAATATCGATTAATTGTGAGAAAAAATTGAAACTTATTTTTTAAGAGAGTATAATATGCATTCCATCAAAGATCAATTAGGTAAAATATTTTAACATTTATGTTGAAACGGGTTATTATTTTAATGCTGGAGGTTATGTCGAAATACATACAAACATACATAATTTGATTTTAATTCTGTTTGGTATGAAAAATGAATGAAGAACATCGATATTCAAAATATTCAAAACAATAGTTTTTCTGGGCTTAAGCCCCAATCATGTAAAGGGGCTTTCCTTGATTAAAACTGAGCGCAGATAAGTTTTTTCTTTCAAAACATCGATTTGTAATTTGAAGGGTCGACCCATTTTTTTTTTTATAAAAAAAAAACACCCGAGGGCCATTAATGTTTATATTTTGAAAAGCAAGTTATGTTCATCTTATATAATATATATGCCATTATGCACAATCCACGCAACTTCAAGCGTTTCTATTTTCTATTTCTGTGTATGAAAAAAAAATTGAGTATTCTCTTAATTCTCATTTTAAAAATAACAAATTACATACAAAACGAGAATCCACAAGAAAACAAATCCATCAAATTAGGGATGAGCGATGTTAATCTATATTACGGAAACATCGATAACACAACAAAAAATCGATGCTTCAATATCGTTGTTAAGGGAAGGAATTAAGAAAATTCGTTAAAACATCGATGTAACTTTGCAGTTCCAAGACAATGCATGCAAATCAACTTCAACATTTATTTTTTCGAAAATATTTCGTCCGTTAATATAATATAATTTCTCGGTACCTATTTCTCAGATCTGAAAGAAGGCAGTATTTTCAGAAATATGAAAAGAATTTATCACAAAAATACCTCAATATTGCAGTCAAGAAAAAAGATTCAAATGTTTTGATTTAAAATATTTGTTTCGATTTATATTGCTTTTTAAGATAACGCAAGATAATAAGGGTATTCATGCATCGAGATAATTTTCGGCTTTGCAGTAAGATATAAATTTCCGCCCGACCTTTGCATGAATACCCCCTTAAAAATACTTGCGTAAATGTGTGAAATAATCAGATGTTATTTGAAAAAAATTTATTAGGTTCATTTATTCTCTTTCTACATCAAATTCGTGAGATAATTTTATATGATTTGCAGAATATTTTTCCAATACAAAATTTGACAGTTTATTTCTGCGGAGATAAAATTATCTGGTTTCTGAGGTTTATCTGGGTTTTCCGCCGTTACATGAATACCCTTAATGTATATTTTCAATATTTCGTAAATTTGCAGACTAGTGACGATGCTAATACCGTTCCAGACTAGCTACTGTGTTGATTTTAGGCTGGCATGGCGGCGGCATCATCGATACGTACATTTCGAAAACGACTTGTAAATTCAATCACCATCATCATCAATACAGAGCTCAAATGGTCGATTATTATTAAATCGGATAATAAACGAAATGTGGATGTAGTTTCAACAAGATGGCGTTTAAGAGTCAAACAACTGATGCACAAGCCAAAATGTGAAAAGTCCACGAGTTGTATGACGTGAACTATGCGCTAAAATCGTGCGATTTGTAATAATTGGCGATTTTATTTTTATTAACAATAAACCAAATAAATAGAAAACTCCTAAAAAATGTCACCGTAATATGCAGTTTGCACTTTAAGTAGGTGTTCAAACTGGTATTTATGCTATATACCTATAACTACAACACTTGCTTAAAGCTAATCAAGGTCAAATAAGGTCAGTTTGATTCTGATTCACAGCGAAACTCAAAACAACATTTTTTACCTAAGCAATTAATTTTTCAAAACAATGATGCAATGCAATACATATCGAACTCAACCATCGATCGACCAAATGCTAAGTACGCTTAGCTTATTACCATTCAGGTAATGGTTTTTGGGATCAAGTTGAATCATTCACTGAACCAGGAAGTTATCCCAAAAACTCTGAATTAACAGGTAATTTTATATCATTGAAATTTCTTTCCCAAATTTTGAAAAATTAATAAAATAATAATATCTACATAAATGAACATTATTATAAATTTAAAATCAAAATTCCAAAAGCAGTCCAGGCACCTTTAAAACACAAACTACCTACTTACTTATTCGGTTTAAGTATATATTTAAATTTATTGAATAAAATGTGTGTTAATTTAAAGCCTCACAATTACAAGTCACAAGCCTAAGCACATCATAATCGCGGAGCGAGAAGCTGCAAAAGAAGATCAGCTCAATGAACTCACCTGACAACGTTTGTGTAGTGAGGACCCGATCCAGTGCCGGTACTCCAGTCCACATTTTCGATATCCGATGATTTCCCAATATCGCAGGGCATTTTCTCGAATTTCTCTATTTTATTTTCAACGATACTCCTTTTTTTCTATAATTTTCCTTTTAGGTATTTTCAACTGAACTTTATCTTTTTGTTCACTTTTTTCGTGTAGTTTTCTTTTTATAAGAAATTAAAGATGGATGTAGCGCAACACTAAATATATACGAATCGAACTCGTTTTAATGTTGAAAAACTTTAGGCGATTCGCGGAGCGAGGGCGGATTTGGATCATCAAAAATAAATAATTATGAACACAAAAAAAAAAAACAAAACAAAAATAAAATATAGACCAACAAAAGAAACCAAACGAATATGGAGGAAAAAATGCGAATTGCAATAAGACGAATCATGAGGGTGCTGGTTGGTGTTGGCTGAGGCTGACCAGAGTGAAATGGGAAAAATAAATTTACAACAAAGAAAATGTTTTCATCTCCAACAAAAGAACAATTTCATTTTTTGGAACTCTACATTCCTTTTAATCTTTGTATCTTTCTTTGTTATTTAATTTTAGTTATTTTATTATAACTTATTGAGTTATGATTATGATTTACTTTGCAATGAAATCCTTTTTTTTTTGAATAATTTTTCTCGTTTTTTTTTGTATTTCTAATTATGTAATTAGGTTCCCTATACGACAAACGATGTCACAATTAAAATGTTTAAGTTTTTTGTGCAACTTGGAGTAAATAAATAAAGATTTCAAAGTAAATTTTTAAACAATTTTCACAAACAAAAAACAGCGCAATTGAGTAGAAAAGTCCATATTTTTGCTCTTTTGTCGCAGAAAACTTCGCGTTCGTTTCACATACGACAACGTTCGCCAATACGCCAATAAAGAAAAAACAGAAAAGCGAAGCAAAGACCAAAATGACACGGATATAAAAGTAAAAGAGAAATGTTAAATCAACAAAAAAAAAACTCAATTTTTTTCAGCGTATAATATAAGAGTTTTATAGAATGGATGTATTCAGCCCTGGAGAATGTTATAACTTGTTAATTTTTCAAATTTTGCAATTTTTTGTGTTGTTTTAACAATAATGGCGCCGAGAGTAGACTACTCGTCTCTCTAAATTATTTCATTTGGGTCTATTCGGCGAGATCTTTTATTCTGTTATTCTGCTATTTTGCTATTCTGTTATGAATTTTCATACAAAAGTTTAAGCTGTCAAAAAATCTTTTATGAATTATAATTTTGGTATTCTGCATGCTAAGTCTGCTATGAAATCTGTTAAGAAATCTGCTAATGAGCTGTCAAAACTTCGAAATTCTCAACAAGTCTTTTACGAACTGTATTTTTAGTATTCAGCATGCCACAATCTGTTATGGAATCTTTTATGAATCATACAAGAATAAAAGACACATTTTTTTTACTTTTATCATAAAAGATTTCAATATATGAAGTAAAAACATTTATTTTGTTAATGAATTGTTCGTAAAAGGACAGATATAGCAAAATATATTAAAATACATAATAACAAGCACAAACATGTAAATAATTTCAAACTAATTATTTGAATACACGAAAGCACAGAACAAATTTGATGGATGAAACGTAAAAGAAAGTGTCGCTTATCTTGCCGGAGTTCGTTTTACACAAGTTTATATATTTGATATAATACATTCAGGAACTGTTATGGACAAATTGCAATGATTATATATTATTTATCTACGCGAAACAAAACACGATAATTGCGCAGCATTAGTCAGTGCCTACTGCCGAGAGTTTTTATTTACCTACTACAGCCGATAATTTGATAGCAGATTTTAGGTCTGTTCGTATAAATTTTTCTTTTTCGAAGTTACAAAACAGACTTTTATAAAAGATCGAACTCCTGAATAACAATTATAAAATATCTTTTATGGTGCAGATCTGTTATGCATCATAACAGTAAATTCATAGCAGAATAACAGATGTGGCAGAATAGGCCTAATTGGTTCGTTAAATTTTAAAATTACAAATATGGGTACTCCAATCAGTTCTAATTTTAAAATGCCAATAAACTAAAGTCCCATTTTGTTCCAGTTAAATTTTAAGAGCATATTTTAAAACAAAAAAAATATTAACAGCTCTAGTTCTGCGTCGCAATATATCTTGTGAGGTATCCTATGAGGCGGCCAAATTTCGTATTCTGTTAAAAAATACATAAGAAGCTCACCACCGAAAGTTGAATTTATTATTGAAATAGCTTGATTATCATATTCGGCTCTGAGCTCCTGCATAAGTCGTTTTTCTTTTCTCGTTCAGAGCAGAGCACTGAACAGAGTTCGAACATATAGATTATGCACTGAACTTGTTCCAAACAGAGCGAGCTCTGAACATTGATATGTTTTATAAACACACAACTCAGAATACATTTTCATTTTTAACCATAAAAAGCAATACCTATCCTTTTTTGTACACTGATACACACCAGATACAGAAAATCAGCAAGCGATCAACTTCTTTCGCCAACTTATGTAGCTAATTATTTTTGTCTTCATATATTATTTTTTGGCACACATGGCATTTGGTGCGTTCAGCAATTGAATCACATGATCAGTCAATTATGTCCGAGCACGTCGAGTGCGATCTACACATATTTAGAACGAAAAAAGAAACATTTGGAGCTCTGCATTCTCTGAGTTAAAAAGAAACACAAATTTTTTTGTTGAAAACTCAGACTCTGCTGTGAACTAAAACAGAAAAACGCAGGTTGCCAACTCCCTTTCACACAAGAAAACTGAGCTGCCGGCAACTGGGAGTTTGTCGGCGAGAAGGGGAAGACGTAAGGGGAATGAAAAAAATCTCCCCGGTCAACGATTTGAAGAGATCTTTTTGACGTTTTGCTTTGCATTCAATTAGCCCAACAAAATCAAAAAATCAAAGGCACAAGGCAATTAAAGGAAAACGTCAAAAAAATCTCCAGCAACTGCTATCCCTGTGTGAAAGGGGACTTACCATTATTTTGCCAGTTTAATGGCATGAATTAAGTCCCCTTTCACACAGGAAAACCAGTTGTTGGAGATTTTTTTGACGTTTTCCTTTAATTGCCTTGTAGCTTTCACATGAAAAAACTGGCACCGAGAAACTGAGGAGGAAACTGGGAAGATTTTGTTGGGCTAATTGGAATGTAAGGCAAAACGTCAAAAAAATCTATTCAAATCGTTGACCGGGGAGATTTTTTTCATTCCCCTTACTTCTTGCCCCTCTCGCCTACACACTCCCAATTACCGGCAACTCAGTTTTCTTGTGCGAAAGGGGACTAATGGCAATTTTTCATTCGTGTAAATGTGGCATAAGTGGTCCTTCACGTTAAAAAAATAACATGTCTAACAGAACAAAATAGTATGACATTTCGCTCGTAGTCCAATCTCACTTTCATTGGGTGAAAGCTTTTCGATCAGTTGTAAAAGTAAACTATAAAATTCAGCGGTGGTTGGCGCATATTAGCGTCAAGGTCAACACAGGGGCCCAATTCCGCAAGCGTGAGTTTTCTCTGTGTACATAGAAAGTTGTATACATATCCAATTTTCCGATTCCACAAGGGTGCGATTTATATTTTTTTGACATATAACCTGTACACAGCTAGGCAATTTTTTTCACGCATATTTTGTGGGTGTATAATTTTTTTGCACAGAAAAGCATTCACGGTTGCGGAAATGGGCCCAGATTATTTATTATGTCAGTTAATTTAAATAGAAAAACCTTTAAAAATAATTCCTTTGTGCATTTTGTTTGTGTGGAAATATGACCAATTCAAAAGGTATACCATTTGGGTGGAAACATAGGATTTGTTCATATTTTACTGACTGAACGTGGCCTACAAATTTGACGTTTTCAAAATGTCAATAAAAAAAAATAAAGTACAAGTGTATTGAAAGATATTTCTGGCCGTGGGTGAATTTAGCTGAGTTTTCAGAAAGAGATTAGCAAATTTATCTTCTACGAACGAGAAATAAAAATCTTCAAAATGCCTGACAACCAACATTGGAGTTACGATTTAATAAAATCAGCATTTAGCCAGAAACAAATTAACGCAATTGATCTGGAGAATTTCAAGATGTTATTCAAAGATGAAATCCAATCAACAAGACGTTATGCCAGTATCAAAACTTTTGATGAACTCTTGGATTGCTTGGAGCGACGTGATAGTCTTTCTGAACATAACATCGAACCCTTTCTTAAACTATCCGAATATTTTGCAGACGATGAAATCGACATTGCATTAGAGAAGTATCATTCGCAAACGGCTACGAGCGATTTACAAAACATCTATGCTTTAGAACGAAAGCAGGAAAAGGCTGCCATCAAAAGTGATTTCAAGAAACAAAACCCCCAAACGGAACAGAAACCTATAGTTATCATAGAATTCAATCAGAAGAAACGAGATGATATCTACAAAATAATTGTTCGTAACATTGGGAGGGATTGGCGTTTTTTCGGTCGTGAATTGTCTGTCCGTGCTGGCGATTTAGATAAAATCGACGCAAAATATCCCAATGATCTGCACTCGAAGATCTATGAAGTTTTTGAAATATTCGAAAACGATCCCAGTAATAATCCGAGAGAGCATTATAATCTGATCTGCGAGGCATTGGACAATTGTAGAAGGAAAGATGTCCGACGGTTGGTTCAAAAGGTTATGAGCTATTAGAAAGCAAAGATTTTCTAGATAGTGTCTTGCAATTAAAGTGATATTTAAAATAAATATTAAGCCTTATACCATATATAATGTTAATGTATATTTATTCACTTTGTACCTTTTAGAAATAAATAAGATTCTTTTTAAGAAAAAATGACTAATTAACTTGGTTTGTTTGCAATTGACCCAACAGCATGAATGTTCACTATCGCATACTGACTTTGTTGATGTGGACTTGGAAACTCTATAGCAATGAAAGGTTTTTGAAACGCGTGTTAATTCTACAGAATAGCAGATACTCTTCGTATAGCGGATACATATTGAGGTCGTAATATTAAAGTGGACTCTTACGGCTTTTATGACTCGATCAAAACGAACCGCTGATTAGATATATAGTAAAACCTGGCTAATCGGTTCACCTAATATTCGGACCGCACGTTATATATTCCCTACTGTTTTTCATACAAATTTCCCTCTATAATCGGTCCAATTGCACATAGGGTAGGCAATTCGAAATATATATGTATCGCATTTCGTTTTTTTGAGAATTGTTGATACGTCAAGTTTAAAAACCAAAAGTTAAATGAGTAACCGAAATTAAAGTGAGTTCGAACTGGAAAGAAAGGTTGAAGTAACATGATGGAAAAATCTTTGTAAGTGGACCGGCCCAATTAAAAACGAACCTCAACAATAAGTCCACCTACATTTCTACTGTCTTAAGGGTGGTTAAATTTGTCAGGTTTTACTGTACATACAAATTCCAAAGCTTTGCGCATACTGACCTTCAATATTTCCGGTTAAAATACTCTTCTCTTATCTGAAAAAAAAACCCTATGAGGTATTTCTAGGTAAACTGACTAATAATCATACAATCAATTCTTAACTGAAAAAAAAAAATATTTTACAATAGGTACCACTAAACTTACAGTAGGTCGTCTGGATATCATCAGGGCGTTTATACATATTCTTAGCCTATTTAAAATAATACAACTGAATCGCACGTATTTGCTCTTATCCTCAATCACATCGTATATGCACAAGATTCCTACTAAAAACAGATAAATATATTATTAGTGTTTTTTACTTAATTTTTTATAAACAAAAACTCTTGTAATTTCAAATTTTCAACCATAAATGATTTTTTTTAATCCAAAAAAATATTTTTCTGCAATTTTGGTAGACAGTAGTATTTGGAATCCGAAAGACCTCCGGTATAAAATATTGATCGAAATATGTCGAGCCGTTAATCAGAAAGCCGAAAATAATAAAAAAGGTTCTATGAAATGTACCCTTAATAACATTTTATTTTAAAAAGAAATTAAAACCAAAATGTAGACTACTGCTATTAATAATAGCGCACAGAATTTTTTTTCATCAAAATCGGTAGAGCCGTGTTCGAGAAATTTAAAATTTACCATAATTACAAGAAATTGTATGGCAGGGCACCGTTAGTTTTGGGGCTAAAAAAAAGGTTACAAGAAAGAATAGAGACAATCAATCACCTAAGAAGCTAAAGAAAACGAGTTCAGGGTTTTAGGCTGTAGGCTGACATACAGAAAGACAGGCGAATTGTTTGATGTTCTCTATCATCTTATTGTCAAGTTTATTTTTAAATCTCGAGTTCATTTTTTTTCCAAATGCAAAACTTGCCCTATATTAACTATTGGCTAATCGATGGACGAGTTTTTTTTTTCGATTATACAGCCCTATTCTGCTATTCACGTGAATCGTATATTCGATCCACGCATTCGATTCTTTTTCACACTGCTTTTGTATTCTGATATCCATCGGGTGAACTGCACTATCCCAAGTTCATATTCCCATTTATAACAGAGGCTCATGCAAAAATCGTCTGAAGTTTGGATACAAATGTGTATGCATGCACGTATCGGCCTTTTTTTCCCTTTCACAAACATAAATAAGAAAATTCCCAAATTGATAACTACGGAGGAACGACATAAAGAAAAACTTAATGAAACGTGGTATGATGTTTGTTTTTAATGTTTAAATAGAAAATTTGTTATTTGAAGCTTAAGATGTATTTATAAACAAATCCATCAGAGCTTTCAAGCAAATTTATTACATTTTAAGACCCGATAACCTTTTAACCCTCAACCAGACATACAACAAATACCAAATGCGCAATAATTGATATACGGTTTGAATTGTATGGAGTGATTGGGTTCACGTGAATAGAATGTATACGAGATTCATTTCGAATGAATAGCAGAACAGTGATGATTGAAAATTCAAGAAAAATTCCCCACGCCACGATGAATAGCAGAATAGGGCTGATAGACTTCTGCATTTCATATACATATAGTCGAGTTTTATTATCGGTAGTAACACATATAGTTCTCCTCGTGAAAATAAAATAATCTGGGTTATGAAAAATTTGTACTTTGAATGGTTGGCAGCCCTGATTACCTTCTGATATTTCTTTTGATTTTGATTCTCCGTTTTCTTTAATTAAATCATATTTTAAATGAACAACGATTTATTTTGGTTTTCCTCGATAGTCTGGCCCCTGGGACTGTTTTATTTTTTGTTGACATTATTCTACTATTTTTTCTTTGTTTTCTCACTACTGACAACATTTGAGACAAAAATTGGCCCTCTGTTAAACCAAACTCAATACTAATATTTGGAGACACATATACCCCGACAAAAACTTAGATCTCGTGTTGTTATTGTAATACATAGGTGCTAAAAAAATAAACCGACCCCATATCCATAAATAATAAAACGGAGCTAATATGATTTTGGTCGAAATTTGTCGATTCTAATTATCTGATCGATGAGTCCAATGAAAGCCGATGGTTCTGGGTTTGAATCTTGCTAGTTTCCACCTTTTTTTTGTTGTAAAAAAATGAAGGTGGGTGGCAATGGCGCAGTGGATAAGGTGCTTGATTGCTAACTAGGACGTGTGGGTTCGATTCCCACGCTAGTCGCATTCTTTTCTATACCGCCAATTTTAATTGGATGCCGCCCATGGTTAAAATGAGTCAGTCAATACCTGGTTCTCAAATCCACTGTGCCAAACTAGTGCCGTGCAATTCAGGTTACATTTAAAAGACCTTAGGTCTTACAGGCATATAGTAAGTTAAAATGATGAAAAATATAAGCATTTAATAATCGTTAACAATACGTTGCCATTACAAAAATTAATTTACATCACATAAACAATAAAATTCTGTTCATAATTAATTAATTATTTTTCTGATTAACCGCGTAATTAAAAATTAAGAGTGCACTTTTTTTGTATTCACCCTCGAACGTTTCGCTCAATGCAACTTGATACTAAACGTTCGGGGTCGAGTACAAAAAAAAGTGCTCTCTTAATTTTTTAATTACGCGGTTAATCCGAAAAATAAATAATTTATTACGTCCAACAACCGCGAAAACCTTAAAAGTTATAATATTCTGTTCATCAAATTCAAACCCTAAAAATTTTCTTGTGGTTCATTCAATTGTAAGAATTGTCGATTCGATTGGCAATCGACGACGGCAACCGAAGCCATGTATTTTATGGACAATACAATACGACAAAATTATATGTAAGGATAGCCGTCCGTCCACTTCCAAAGGTTGTTTTAGAATGAAATGAATGAATACACCCACTTCGTCTAGTTCCAAGATAGCAATGCCACTCAAAAGAATACATACTTTACTTAAAGTTAAGATCGAATAGAAAGATTTTCTTTACTATTTTTTATTTAAATAATTCATATTTTTTCACAATAACATAAAGACTGAGTTTAAGGAAAATACGATAGACCTGCCAATTGTCGTCGTTTTAATTTTTTTTTCCTTTCATTTTCTTCCCACTCCTCGTAGGAAACATAATTGAAATTATTAACAGTTTTACTTTTTTATAGATGAGACTAGCTCTTTTTCTTTCGAAATTGTTTCGCGAGTTCAATTGCTTGTCTTATTTAATCGAATAGATTGATCTATTGATATTATTTTCTGTTAAAATTCGTGTTAATTTTTGTTTGTTCAGAAATCAATTTGTTAAAAAAAGAAATTATAATTAAATATACAACTAGAGTTTTGCAAAAAAAAAAGGAGAATTGATAATTAAAATGTAGGTGTTATGATTTCTGTTCAAAACTAGACCTTATCTGGGTTATGTATTCAACAGAAATATCTGAAACAGCTTCTTAGAGAGTGAATCTGGGTTTAACATTATGACTTTGTTTAACCATTGTATCTTTGTGTAATTGATATTGTAATGTAGACTTCGATAGACGCAATGAATCTTTTAGTTTATGACCAATTTCAAGAGTTGCTTCTTCATTGTTTCCATCAGCTGTCCAAATGCCTGTAATATAGAAATTGTTGCATTATTAGATTTAGTGTTAAAAATTATCCACTTACCTATTTTGTTTCCCTTTCCACGAAGATTAATGACAGCACCACAAATTTGGTCAGAATGATCAAATGCCTCACCAATCAAGCAAAGGAGCTGTCAAAAAATTGTTAAAACTGTATTTTTAAAAATATATTCATACGTTTTTTGTTTTTATTTTTTATTTTTTTAGATAATTAACCAAATGCCTTCACGATCTAAGATTTGTTTAAATACTACCTAAATTGCATGGCAATAAAAAATTAATTTTTTTTCTTAATTTTCATAAACTAAACAAACATTTTCGTTTTTAAGTGGCTTCGGCTGGAGGACAGTCCCATGTAAAAATTAAGCTACTACATTTTATTAATTGGGTTATCGAATCTGAACAATTATTTCAGATCAATTGAGGATGAAGGACGAGCCAGACATACCAAATTAAGGGAAGCACTGTTTTGATGATCACCCTTTAAAGATGGCAAAGGAAATTCTATTGATTGAATAGCTGATTGAAAAATTTGTTGTTCTTTTTTTTTGCAATTCCATTCAAGATGGAGTTCTCCAACTTGAATGGAAAACATACATTCGTACAAAGTACCAATGCATTGGAGTTTGGAGCTAAAAAAAAAACACTATTGAGTGGAAACAGTTTGTAAAAACAAATAATTGTTTTTTTTTTATTGCCAAAACGATTTTTTTGAAATTATGTTTTTCAATTTAAATGGGTAAGTTATTTTATTTCTGTTCAAGGATTTTACTACGTTTAAATGCATATAGACTTAAACATACAATTAAAAAAATAGTTTTTCAATTCCTCATATTAAAGATTTGAGCCTCTTCTACTACATTTGAAAAAAAAAAACAAACTCGCGATTTTAATCAAACTTGACATCACAATGATGAGAACACAAAACAAATGGGTCCCGCAATTCCGTCTGACAGTAGAACGATCTATATCCTAAACGGCGAAGCGATTTTCTTCAAACTTGGTACTTAAGCATTTTGGGTAGTCTCAAATAGATTTTTTAATCGTTTTTTTAGCCCCAAAAATAACGGTAACATATTTATTATCTCGAAAACGGCTCTAACGATTTTAATAAAAAAATATGTGTGCAATACTTTAGATATAATCTACTTTTTGGTCATTAAATATTTTTACATATTTTGATATTTACGGTATTTGCGATATTAACGGTATATCGATCAAATTTTTTAAATAGGAGGTCCTTCAAATTATAAATAATACTGGAACCAAAATTTTCGAAAAATATTTTTTGTGGATTTTTAAAAAGAAAATTACAATTTTTTTTTTGAAAATTCAATTTTTGAAAACGTTTAATGATTTGTAATCATATTTTTAAATTTATATTATTAAATAAATAAAATTAAAATAACAGTTTTTAAAAAATGTATTTATTCGAATTTACTTAGAATCTTGTGCATACGATGTGACCGAACATACAGTCGTTAATTTTAGTTTTCTATATCTAATCTTGTCTCTTTGCTAAAAACGCACATTTAAACAAAGACGATGATCGAAAAATTTTGTGAAAAGAAAACATCAAAATACTGTACAATGTAAATAACCGAATCATTGGCCATTTCAAAAATTTCCTTCGTTTTAATCGTCGAACACATACGACAGTGTGACAAATCGGCGAACCCAACATTTTTTTTTAAATTAAAAATTAATTTTAAAAATAACTATGCGGAAGTTTTATAGAAAGAGACTTTCATTCGGCATATCCAAAAAAAAATTAAAGCTGTGTCAAGTTCAAATAAAACAAATTGTCTCCATAACCAGCTAATCATGATATTCTTGATGCTTTTTTGTTAAATTAATAATTTAATAAAACATTTATTTTTCAAACTTTTTGCTTCAGAAACGGTTTTACTTAACGACATATTCATTTTATGAATTCGATTTATTACAAAAAAAAATATTCTAATGGCCTTTTCGATTGGCCGTCCAGAACTGTTCTGACCCCCACAAAATGACAGTTGTTACTCTAAACAGAACAGAAAACGATTCTGGATTTCATTTCAGAATCGAAAACAGAATCACTAATACACTCACATAATTAAAATGTCAAAATCATCGAGTTGATTTGTTTGGTGTAACTTGGATGTGTTTATTGAATCTAAACTACTTTTCTGATAAAATAACATAAAAAGAAGCAAGTTAATTATTATTGATACAATAATTATTGAATAATTGAAAATGTGTATCTAAATTGAAATCAAGTGGTTTGGAAATTCTTTTTATCCGATGTTTTTTTTTTTTTAATTTAATTTTCGCAAATACAGTGACACATACAATTCAGAATCAGTCAAATTGTTTCCGGGTGTTTTATTAGGGGAACTTGTTCCGGACGGCCAATCGAAAAGGCCATAATTTTTAAATTGAATTTTCCCTAGCTACCTCATATCACTGACTTTGAACGATTGACTTGAAATTTGAGAGTTTTGAGATAGTCAATGAGAAAAATGTAGCTTGTTATACTTTCGTTCACCTCTCGAAATTAAGTTAACATTTTAAAATGACGTTAAATTCCAACCGAAACGAATGATGGCAATTGGAGCGAAGCTGTAGAATTTAGATCTTTCTAAAGGGATTTTTTTCGGGGTGAGTGTTGTTCTGGCGAAACTCACAATTGGACTGAATCAGCCCTATCGAGGTATCCGTTCGGAAAATTTCCGAAACGAAAGTCAATTCCGATTTGAACTTTTTATTTCCCAAAAAATCAGTTGCGGAACAAAATAAACTGAAGCATACAACTGCGTGAATTGATCTCATCCGGAATTTTATCCCGAATGTTTTTTCGATAACATTTCAATAAGTTTCTCTTTTTGAGCTCTTAACGTTACATACGTTCAAAAGAAATTATAAATATTTTACTTAGATTTTTTGAAGTAGACACCATTTCGAGTCATATTTCGCAACAATTCTTTTTCGGAGAACTTCCGAATATATTCAACGCACAGTTATGAACAAAATTTTCTTTACTGAACGCACTTCATTGCATTACTGTGATGTGTGTTACATTTCATCGGAAGATCTGTCCGTCTGATGTGTCATTCGGAACGGATACCTCGGTAAAAAAATCTCCGATTTCGAACAAATCGGAGACAATTTTTCTCAGAACGGATACCTCAATATGGCCACACTTTGCCCAAAACAGCCAATTGTCACCAACAAACAGGAAGTTCTATACTTGAAAATTTGGTAGTTTTGGGCAGAAGAGAATAAAACATTTCCCCTTCCTGACAATTTCTGCCAAATAATATTCTCAGGCTTACATTTATAATAAAAGAAAAAAAAAGTCTCGTTGTTGTTCAGGGAAAATATTTGTTGAAGAAATAAATTAAATTAGAAGTACTAAAATACAAAATTATTACTTTGATGTGAATTTTAAACGAACAAAAATATACAAAAACAAATGTTGTGTTGAGAAAATTGTGCTCAAGCTGTTCCAGACTTTTATAGACTTTATTTCTTGCTGAGAGAATTTCATCCCCACTCTTCAAAATTTTATAAGCTGCCAATTTCTGTCCAAAAAAAATCTGGATCAGACCTCTTATGTATTATGGTTTATATTTGTGTATGTATGTATGTATTTATAAATCTGATCATTATTAAATAATTCCTTCATGATGTGAAAAGATTGAAAATTAAATTAAAATAATTTTTTTTAGAATGCAATGTCAATTTATAATTTTGAGTGCTATTTAACAATATGCATAATTTCGTCGACGAATTAATGATGTGAAATAAACATTTACGAATATGAAATAGTTATATTATTTCAATTAAATGTAAATGTAGCAATTTACACAAATAATTCGTAAAACCTAATATGAATATCGGCTGAAATCTCAGACCGATGTATTTTATTTTTTTTTTATTTTAAGTTTAAATCAAAAATATATCTTAAAATTTAAATTTTTACTTACGACATCCAGCCACAGATTATCCATTTCTGATTGTTTATGACCTCGGTTCAACGAAATCATCCATCGTCCACCTTCCTTGTTAGCGCTATCTTCCCACATTGGTCTGTAATTAATATTATTTACGCAGGTGATTATTTAACGAAATAAGAAAAAAAAAAAAACAAAAAAACAATACACCTACCGAATTCCTTTTTTGAACAAAGAGTAATCACTGCCGATTTTAATCTCAGATGGGGGCTTAATGTGATTGTATAGACTAAAAAAAAAAACATCAAAATGCTAGTCTCTCTCTCTTATCATTAAAACACTAACTTACCTCCAAAAATCTTCAACTGTATCGAAGCTTGTAATTTCGTTTTGTAATTCCTCCCAACTTTTTGATCGATCACTCTCCAAATACCATAAGGTCCATTTGTTTTGTAATGGATGTTTGAATAAATGCTCCGGTCGCATCTCAACTATTTCAGAATCTTTGGTTTCCTCTTTAGTTGCAGTAATGTCACGGGGTGCTGCTGCAGCAGCAGCTGCTGTAGATGCAATCTTTTCAGCATTACTCTGAAAAAAATTTAAATATTATTATTTGTTTGTTCTTATCCAGAATAAGAAAAAGGTTACATCAAACGAGTCACGTGGACCGAAATGCTTCAACCTGTGAAAATCGCTTTTGAACTGCATTATTTGTTTTCTTTTTCTAGTTTATATATTACTTCCAGATTCAACACACAACGACTCAAGGTACACAAACAAAAACAACAGTTAATTAGGAACAAATAACTTTTCTTTTTGAATTTAAAGACACATCAAGAAGCAACTACAATTGGAAACCGGAAAATTTGTATGATGATAGCAGTTTCGTCCAAGGATTTGGTAAATTAGAAAATTGAATTTATTGATGTAAAGGAAAATAAACGTAAGTATGTATGTGTTATGCTCGAATTACAGTCAGTTATAAATAAAAAGATGGATTTTTTTTAAGGTTGTCCAATGAGTTTTTTCTTGAATTTTTTTTTCTGAACAAACACAACAAATTCGTTCGACTGTCGAAAGGTTTTAGAAATAAATTTTCATTTATTTCAGTGACAATAAATTAAAAACAAAAAATAATTATTAGTAGAGTAGGCAAGTGCACAACTGTATAATACAGTGAACTCAATGATTTTTGTCTTCTTCATACTGACGGGTGGTTATGTCGATGGTGGATTATATATATTTCTAACTGCAGTTGTTAGATTTTCTTTTATACAATTATCATTATCACTGAAAAGTAAACTGTAAATTAAAAATGCATAATTATGCGTGGAATGGATGAAAGTGTTACCACTTTTTTATTTCAAAGAAAAGCAGCAGAAAAACGTTTATTATTTTAAACCAACATTTTTCTTTAGAGGAGAATATAAATTTGTGATTTTATTTCTTTTTTGAAAGAATATTGCTGATAAGAATAGTTCCAACATTTGTGGTCCTTTCTGCTTTTAGAAATCATTTATTATTTTTTTTAATGATCAATTCTAAGGTACATTTTAGCTCGAACATCAATAAATATGTACATATGTTTATGTCAATTTAAAACTAATGAGTTAATAAATATTTTTCTATTTCAGTTATTGAAATATTATTATTTTATGTTGAATTTTTGGAAATCTTTATTCAATTTAATTATTAAATATGTCAAAACTACGAATTAAAAACACTTTATTCATCTTTCTTCAAAAATCATATTTTAACCACAAACCAATGGATCATTAGACTTTTTCTTGAAAAGTCGATTTAAGATATTGAAAATTCCTTTTGTTCATTTTTTTTTTAAATAATAAAACCAATTATTAATTCTTGTTTTCTAAAAATATATAGGCGACAAAATGCTAGTTAACTAAATGTTCCACTTTATATCGTGGCAAAATATTTGTTTTATCTACATGATTTGAGATTCAATGCATGTAGACCAGTTTTTGAAGCTTTTTTTAAAATGCAAACTTATTCCAATACGCCCATAGCCATATTAAAAGTTTTGGATTAAATGAATAATTTTTGCAAGGCATATTAGGGAAAAAGTATACAATTTAGAGTCTCAATGATTAAGGAAAACTTGGAGTTGCAAAAAAACTTTAAATGAAAGTGCTATGTATACCACATGTATTGGGTAAGCATTTTAATAAATAGGTATCTATACTTGTATACAAATTGAATTGACTATCAAACGTAATCATGCATTTTTATATTCACTATTATTTGGTTCTTTTATTTAAAGAAGAACTTTACAATAGAGTAGGTACACTATTATTGCTCAATTGAAGAAAAGGCGTTTTTACGTTTTTATTATTTCTTTTCAAGTTTAGGAGAGCGATTTAGTTGTTGGGGTTTTTATGGAGGGATTTTTCAAACTTTTTTACATAATATATCACTCATTCAGGGCTTGATTTGCTTATTTAAGTAAGCATGATCCAATTTGGACAGCGAATGGAACATTATTTCAGTTAAATTCAAGTTATGCTCGCCTGATTTATTGACGAAACACCCTCCGTTTTACTTTTTAATTTATTTATTTACATCTATAAATTACAAAGAACTATCGTAGACTAAAAATTTAATACAATATCAATATTAAAAATATATACTAGCAAGTTCCGTCTTGCGACCAATGGTTTGCCACCACAGAAAACTATGTTATACCACCGGCTCATCGTGCGCTGTTAGTTGTTATTACGCAACCTATTACAATTAACACTTATACAAGTACAAAATGAAGAAAATTTAAACAAATAATATTTCGTCAATACAGAATGAGAACATAACATGAAACAAGAAACATTTAGGAGCATCGAGTATTGGTTTTCAGTAGATTTTTTAAACTAATTTTACTGATATTGAAATCAAAAATGTTTAAATTCCAATTCAAAAGTCTACACATACTTGTCAAAAGCTCATGCATCCCAAAATTGGTACTATATGTAAGGACTTTAATCAAACCGAGTCCACTGAGATTATAACCTCCTCCCCCATAATTAAAAAAAAAAAACTAAAGATAGTAGATCTGGTGCATCTTTGACGCCTGTTATTATTTGATGGAAGAATACCAAATCATTGTTTGTTCTTCTCTGAGAGCATTAGAAAGGTCACTCCGTTGAAGCTCTTTCAATGCAAAACGAGTAGTTTCTTTGAAAAAATTCTAATCTCTCAATATGAATATTGTAAATAGTCCGAACCTGCAATTCATACTCAAGATCAGGAAAAACAAAGCAGTTGTATAAAGCACGGGCAACATTGGGATCGAAAAATTCTTTTTTGTTAACAAATTAATATTAACAGGAAAGTCTAAATTGTGAGTAAAAAGAACTATAAAGTCCTTTGCAGTTTACCAAGTGTTAAAATGTGCGTGATATAACATATGAGAAGAAGGTTTGACATTTTGTCGCGTTAAGATTTAAACTGTTCTTTTCACACCACAAGGCAAAATGGTTAATATCATATCCTCTGAAAATATTTTTATAAGAAAAACGAAAAATTCGTTTAATCTGGGTTTAACAGTTCTTGAAGGAAACAAACAAAGCTAAAAGAGGACCACAGTCGATATGCCCCTTTATGTTACATACAAATAAATAAATAAATTCTTCTAGATACAGGTTTAAAGCCCATCAAAGAACACCTACTATTATTATGATGGTTGTGAATCAGTACACTTTAGCTTTCGTAGACCAAATTTCGTTAATCTTTTTTGAATTTTTACCAATCGAAAGTTTAGGTGATTTACGAGTTTAGCAATTAGGACTAAGGTTTTTATATTTGCAGTGCAACATTTAAAAAACGAATAAGTAAAAACGTATTTTCCTTATTTATCAAAGCTAAACAAGCCCCAAAATGTTTAATAGCTTTTTTTTAAACAAAAGTTACGACAGATTTTCAAATGATCAAACTCGTTTGACTATTGACATCGACTATTACATATTTTTCTTTAAGGTAAACATTTGAAAACACCCAGTTTCCTATCTTTATCTATAAAAATAAATGTATGTTAAAAGCACACTAGTCCTTGAAACTGTGACCAGTTCAATATCGAAAAGCAAAAGTTGCTTGCATTTAATTAGTAAAATAGCCATTTGAAATGTGTCTCATTCTGATTTGGCATATATTTAGTTCTGGCTTAGAACACATATAAAGCCTTGAATTAGGACCAGTACGAAATCATTGTTTAAAAAATAAAAATACAATATCAAATTTAATTCTTTAAAAGAGCATAAAATGAAAATTGGCATCACTATTATACAACGAGGATTTCTTGAAAAATCGTCTGAAGGCAGAGACGGGCGGTTAAAAATTTAGGAAGGAAAATATTTTTTTCGACTCGCTTACCATGATTCGCCTTCGTGACGTCACAAAACAAAATAGCAGACGATTACAAAACGAAAACGGACAAAAAATTCACGTTTACTTTTTTCTAGAGTCTGAATATCGAGCGAGCGAGCCAAATGATTTTATTTAATTTATTAAACAAATATATTACTGTTGATTTTCTCTTTTTAATCGGGTCAAAGACTACGACAAAAAAAAGTTCAAGTCTTTGATAAAATGAATATGAATTTATTTAACACACGATGTCATGGTGGAATTGTGCCGATATATTTGCTGCTTGAATACAGTGTTAGTGGTTCTATTTTTAATCAAAAATCGCTACAAATTTACTCACTTTTTCCACTTCGGATAGAACCATATTGTTTTTCTTATATTAAAGTAATTGCAATTGGTTACTTTTAAGAGTTTTAGATTACACAGAATGTAAATTAAACTTTATTAAAATCCTTTTCTTGTTGCAAGAGAAAAAAGTGACACATGTACCCTCGGCAAATGGGGTAATCACTCGGTGTATGGTGTCTGGTCTGATACGTTGTGCGAGTTTTACGGTGGAATAAAAGAGATGGAAGACAATGGTGAAGTTGGCATTGGTTCGAATATGGTATCATTCAGTTCAGTATAAGTTTCATTTATGAGTGTGTTCGAGTACTACTTAGCTTTTCCTTTTTTAGTTGGAAGCAGATTTGTGAACATGTTCAGGGCTCCTATTTCGGTTTTGTGATAAAAGCGTTGATAAATATTTTTACTACGTTTCCACCGACCACTAAACTGAGATTTAAGTAGATTTAGCTAAATCTCCTACAAATCTTGGTGATTTACCATACAAATTTTAATTTTCTTAGATAAAGCTTTAAAATGAATATCATTTAAATCTTCAATCGAACTACCCCATTTCCATATCGAAATGAACACATTCGTCGAGAAAGTGAATTTCTCGCTTCGGTTGGCACAGATAAAGGAGGCTTTAAATGGATCTGCATCTGCAGACTTGAAGAAAAGTAGAGCGGGAACAAAATATAAAACAAACATAAAAGTAAAACAGGGTACACACTAATAACTTACTCGAACTCTGCTATAACTTTCTTGACACATCTCACAAGCACATGTTCTTAGCGTTCAGGTATGTAGTTTTGAGAAGATAATTTTCGCTATTTTCGTTGTTTTTAAGCAAACTGAGGTGAAATGGTAAAAAAAAAACTTGAAAATTCGTTATCTGAACGGAACAAATTATGGTGCAGATGAAAATGCTATAATGAAGATGAACATGTTCATCTTCACTATTATTTGCAATCTTCAGATTCATATTTCCTATAATCTTCATACATGAAGATGATCTCCATTTTGGTCTTCGCTCTCTATCGCACAAGTATGATTTTTTTATTTTGTTTCCTCTTTTTTTGCAGATATCAATGCAGATGAAGATGAAGATACATGTAAAGCCTCCTTAAAGCAGCCTGCCTCATCCTTGTGGATATAACTTAACGGTAAGTAGGTTATAAAATGTTTCCAATTGATGTAAAAACTAGTAGCTGCTTTTAAAATCAAAATGGGTTTTGGTTAGTACGTACTTAACCTGCTTAATGTTTACAAAAAAACTACTTGAATTGACAAAAAACAACATAGGGAGTCTACTTTTATGTCGTTTGACTGTTCCACACTTATGAATATGACATTTTTATATTCGATTGGAATCAAAACGGAATTGAACAATCTGAAAATCCAATCGAAAACGAATATGAAATAGAGAAGGCAAAAGTACTACGAAAACATTACTCGAAACAGTCAGTCGAGTACTTGTGAAGTAAAGAAGTAACCCCGAACATGAAACCGACAAAAGAATCCTCTCTTACAATAAATACGTTGAGTACGCGGTATACTATACCTTGTCTTTTTCAATAACCCAGGGATTTAAATCAAGAAAAACGATAGACTTGAAGTTGAACAATTTCTAAACTGCTTTGTGCTAAGGGGTTATAATAGTGATTTTTAGTCAAAAGAATAAGAGGTTCTTCGATTTAACAAGCCTTGTTAAGCATAAGTGGAATGCGGTTCATTTCGGGTGACATTGAACCGAAAGTTAAGTTAACAAGCAATTTTGTTGTATCACAATGGTCCTTTCTTTTTGGGCTAAGTGCGCTAGTTATTTTTAACAGCACTGTACCCTAACCTTACCTTAAGTTAACAAACAACCAAATATTTCAACTGCCAGCTGTACGAATATTTGATCAATGGCTTAGCTATTTTAACTCGCCGATTTTGGCGAATTCACCGAAGTTCCACAATTGGTGACTCAAGTATTTGGATGTTATCATATCACACACTTGAACCTCATCGTCATTTATCCGCCGAAATCGAGTTAAGATTGAATAAAATATTTTAGACTTGTTTCATCCTTGGTGGAAGAAAACTTTAATTATTTCCTACTCCACATCCGTTTTTAGCATCACATAAAGTCTCGTTTTTAGAATTAATAAACTCTCTACGTTTTCTGAAGCCATAGTTGACAAACAACTTATTAGTACAAATTTTTCTTGAATTTTAATTCGATAAAATTTTAATAAACTATACCAACACTTATACATATATTGCGTTTGAAGTGCAGGTATTAATCATCTCACTTTCTTTCCCCGGTTCATTTCAATTGTTTTCAATTTGGACTCAGCAATTTACATGTGGCAATGTTCAAATTTTCAACCAAACCATAAAAACTCTTACATAAATGAATATACATACATTTAAGACATTTTCATTTTAAAATTATATATTTATTTAAAATATATTTTGACTTTGTAAATCAATTGGATTACATTACAATGAAATAGTTTCAGTTAAATGTCATAATCTAAAAATCTAAAGATTAAATTTAAAAAAAAATAATAGTTTCAGTTAAACATAACAAAAAAAAGCAAAATTAGTAACCTATTTCCAGCAAACAAAAAAAGAAATAATAGATTTATTTATATTCAAAGTTTAGTGTAAAATAAAATAATGATACTTTATAAACATAAATTTAAAGAAATGCAACATACATAAAAGTTACAGACCCAAAACGTGTTATCTACGATCATAACGACAGAGCCAAGGAAAATTACTATTTTCTTCTTGATTTAAATTTAATTTTAGTATTTTTTGTTGCTGTTTTAGATAATATACATTTTATATCTGTATAATTATTCATTAATTCTGTATTTTTTGAAATGAATATTTCATAACTATACATGTACATATGTGAATAAGTATGAGTGAATTAAAAAAAAACTATAACAAAATACAACATACTTATTTTATTTAATTCGTTTTTAAGGTTTTCATTTTGTAAATACATTGGCAATCATTTATTTTTATTTTGACTTTCATTTAAACAAGCAATAATAATTGTAAATTGGTGATTTTATTAAATACAATACATCCTACATATAATATATATTACTTTTCTTTTTATCTCGTATTAAAAAATAAATTCAACTTAGAAATAAAATTAATTAATTAAAAAAAACAAACAAATATATAACGTATATTTACGAGGAAGCAATTTGTTCTGAATAGTTTTTTTTTAGAGAGAAAATATAATAATTTTCAATTTTAAATAATAAAAATCTACCAACGATGCTTGATATCAGATTTAGTAAAATGTAGTAAATATTTAATTATTGCAGATTTTGGTGCGAAAGTTTTTATTTTTTTTTTAATTATTACTTTAAAATAAAGTAAAATTGTTGTCATATAACAACTTTGAGTTTTATTTCAAAATTGTTTTAGCTTGAATTTGCAAAAATATATATAGTGTTTTATTTTATCTAGCTGTGGATATTAATTGATGGTTTCGATATAATTTTTGTTTTTGTTTGTTAAACTTAGATCAGCTTTTGTTTGGCGCATTCTGGGCAAATAATATCGGGCCCATCGGTAATAAAACCACGTCCAACAAGGGATGTCTTGCAGCTGGCACAAATGAAGCAATCATGATGCCAATGACGATCTTCAAAAGATATGAAGCGTGTTCCTCCAATTCCTGAAATGAATTAAGTTAAATTAGTTAAAATTGTGCTGGTACATTCATAAATACGATACTGTTCAATTGAATTTTTTAAAGTTAAATAAACTTCTAATTCTAAAGGGTGTTTCTTCAAATTTTAAGCTGGCAGTACTGTTTTCACTGACAGCCATTTTGTCATCTGCCATCTTTAGATTGGTTTGTTAATTCATCGTTAATCGACTAGTGGCTTGGGCCCAATTCCGCAAACGTGAATACTTTTCCGTGTAAAAAATATATTCACCCTCAAAATATGCGTGAACAAATTTGGCTATCCGTGTACACGTTTTCTGTCAAAAAAAAAATTAACCTCACTCTAGCAGAATCGAAAATATGTGTGTGTAGTCGATTTTTGGCTTGCGGAATTTGGCCCCTGGGCAACGCATGCAAGTGCAGATTTATTTTGAAAAGGCTCGAAACGATATTGGTGTTAACACCGATTTTCACAAGATGAACCATGAAGCTCAATTTTGGTTAAATGGCTACGCCAGTAAGCAAAACTGCCGCATTTGGAGTTAAATAATTGTCAACAATGACATCCCGGAAAACTGGATTTTGTTGTGATTTTTGGGGGGGTCCTGACAAATAATACAATTTATTTGTGTCTTATTTAATTTTATATACATAATTATAAAAAACAACCTTAATGTATAACATAAAAAAAGTTTACAAATTATCTAACTCTTAAAAAAAGATTCCAAGTCTGTCTTGTAAGTAAAAAATCGTACAAAATTCCACAAAATGTTTGTTCGTTTACAAACTGCCAAAAGCATCCAAATTTTGAATATAAAATTGAAAGAAGAGAGAAATATAACACGAATGTGAAAAAGAAACACAATATTGTCTGCATACATACAAATAGCACGATTATTGGAAAAGAAGGAAATTTGCAAAACAAATTCAAATGCGTAGAAATAGAAGCCCAAAATAGAGATTACATAAAATTTGCGTAGATTAATTTTGACAGCATCATTCAAAATTCAAATGGTGTTTCATTTTCTTGTATGATGTGAAGTGAGACAGTAAACTTCAGCTTTGCCAAACGAAACGAAACTTTCATTTCCATATGGGAATATAGGTTAGTTAGATTTTGGGGATTTGTGGAGATTTAAGTTTGTATGGTAAATCTTCAATTTAGTGGTTTGTGAAAACGTAGTATCATCTTTCGCACAAAATAATGCATTAAAGTGCCGAAACACCATTAAATGAAATTGCTTTCTGAAAGCGACTTTTAACATTCAAGGAAGCAAAATTTCTGAAAGCACTTGTGAACTTCTTTATTATTCAGGGCAATGCAATGTCTGCTTAAAGAGCAATCCCATTTAACTATGCGCACATGGCTTATAATAGTAGGGATCTTATATTTGACCCTTAATTTTTTTAATTCTCAATACTTTCCAAGAAAAGTTAAATCAATTGATATTGCAGCAAAACTAAAGTCATAATTTTTGTTACAAATAATATTTTTTTTATAATATTGGATGAGACTAAACTAAGAAGTCAAAGCCTTTGCCTTGGGGAAAGAATGCCATTTTCAACATCAAACTTATAGTACAAGCTTCAAAGTTAACGACCAACATCAAAAGAAGTTAATCAGCGGTGTATGACATAAAATAAAGTTGTAAGATACACCCGCATTGCTTAACAAAAAAAATAGCTTACAATAGATCCACTTACCTGTAATAGGCTTGACACACGCAGTGCACCTCTTGGCGAACAGCTCGCCGAAGCAATCGGCACAGTACGGTTTCTCGTCACGACTAGTAAATCGTTGCCCAGCCAAAGTGATATTACAATTAGTGCAAGTGAAGCACTCACGATGCCATGGCTCATTTTTGTAAGTCACACCGCCAGCAGTAATGACCTAAGATAACAAAAAGAATTTAGATTTCAATTAAAGATATCAAACGCAACAAAAAAAACACCACATACTTTGTTGCACTTAATGCATCTGGTTGCGAATTTCTCTTCGTAACAACCGGCACAATAGATCTCTTGCTCACGTGGGATGAAGGACTTGGTGCCAATAGGCGTTTTACAGACACAACAACAGAAACATTTCTCATGCCACTGGCGGGTCTTGTATTCCATTTTCTTCGTTCCTAAAAGATATAAATAAAACAAAATTAAAACAAAAAATAAATTCAATCGAATTTGCTTTTAAGCTAGCAGCGAGTACACATATACACATAGTAATTATTTTTAATTTAACTTGTACACTATGGCGTATACTTAACATAAATATACCATTTATAACAATTTTCATGTATTGATTTAAATTTTAAATAAAAAAGCCATTATAACATTTACATTTTTAGCCCATGCAAACTTAAAGCCTACACATTTACTGCACATATTACATCGAATTTTGGGTCATTGTCATGCTACTATATCTGTTTGTTTGGTCTTAGCCTACATAAACGCTGCCGAATTGGATTCCTTAATTCAAGGACATGGCACACGTTGTTCCAAAAGTAAGCAATATATTCGATTGATTGTTTTATTTTCAAACGACAATAAATCGAAATGGAACAGAAAGAAAACTCCAAAAACGATTGTTTTTTTTTTTTTTGGTGAAATATAAATAAACCGACATTGGGTTTTCGGTATAATAACATGACATGCAATGGCAAGACACACAGTCAGCCAATGGCTGCTATTACAAGTCTGTTGACATTGTTTACATAATCTTTTTATTTTATTCATTATTATCATTGATTTTATTTTAAGTGATATTTTACGAATTAATGATTTCTGATGGTTGATTAAACATGCCAGGAACTAGCGTTCCACAAATGGAAGCATATTGCGCTAATTGGTAATAAAGACAAGTTATGTATTGTTTTTGCGTCTGAAAGAAAAACAAACAGAACTTTACTTGAATTGTAGGAGAAAGTAGTATAATGAGGTCTGAGAGGGAGATAGAAGAGAAATAATAAAGAAGATGATTAAAGGACTATGGTGTTTTGAAAATGTATACAAATCTTGAATGCAAGCAAGATAAATAAAAATAAAGATAAATGTAGATGAGCTGTTTTTGTTTGTTTGCTTAATTAAGAACAATAGAATACTGCAGCAATTTTGAATATGTAAAGAAACAAACCAACCCAACATTTTTACTAAGCAATAGGTCATGTTTAAAATTTTTATTAGTAACAGTTAAGCCTCCTTATTTGAGGAACTTCTTTCAAATTAATATATATATATTCTCCTTGAAGAAACATCCTATAGAAACTTGGGATAGTGTTGAAGTAGTTACAATCAGATTTCACGAACACAAGGGCACAAATATCAGTTTGACTACACCACATATTGTTGTTGGATTTTACATCTATTCATTGATATAAGGTCAAATTTGAAAATTTGAGGGTGAAACGTACGAAAGTTTCCCCATCTTGGTATTACTTATCTGTGCGTTTGTGCATTCTATGTTTTGATAGCTATTTAAAATTGCAGTTCTAGTCTCCATCTCCATTGTGTTCCAGTAAACTATGCTTTTATGTCGAAATGCTATCTATAGTGTAGTATGATCTTACATTCATTACAAATACAAAATCATTAGTAATTTTACAGCTGATTAGAAGCTATAGAATAATCGTGTGTTTGGATGTATTTTTGACTTTTATTCGAGTCCCGAATTTGATTTTGTTCTAAGATGTTGGTACGATTGATAGTTGAATTTGAATCTTTTTGAACGTGTTAAGTGGCTATCATGGTAGATTACCATTGACCAAACAAATCGGTCTTTTTGATTTTCTTCTCAGTTTATATTTCCAAGTTCTCAGAGAAATCCCTGTTTTCATAAATATGAAATCTGCTCCTCTCAAAAATTTATAAAATTTGCTATTAAAAAGTGAGAATGAAAATGTTTGCTTCTGCTTGATTATTTTCTATTCTATCTCTCTTCTAAATAAACTCCCGCTAACATAATGTTTGATCACATCGTATGCACAAGATTCTTGGTAGAAACGGCTAAATATATTTTTCAAGTAGTTTTTTACCTACAAAACTTCTTTAAGTTTTTTACAAAAAAAATTGGAATGGCAATTTTAGGTATTTATAAACTTAAAAACATAATTTCAAAAAAAAATCATCCATTTATTTTCTAAATATTGAATTTTCAAACAAAAAATGATTTTTTTTTCAAATTATCAAAAAAAAAATATCTTTCGAAAATTTTTGTATGCAGTATACAAAAGAAATAGCTTCAGCGCATTAGGCTGTGGATCGACCTACAGACAGACAGACGTAATTGCGGGACCCACATTTTTCGTGTAACCTCTCATTATAATGTCAAGTTTGATTAAAATCTCGATGTCGATTTTTTTCCAAATGTAAAACTTGCCCCATAGTACTTATATCGCATGTAAAAAATCATCTACGATTCAAAGTCGCCGTGTAGAAAACTTATACCGACGATGATGCTTTTTTTCTTTTGACCGTTTCCTTTCTATGGCTGCGGAAATAATGTTCGTATTTGAAAATGCAATTGAAGAAAAAAAGGTACACAAAAATCAAATTTTGATAGGTGTTGTTAATATTTTTATTATTTTCTCTTTTCAATTTTTAAATGAAACTCTTATATTATTTAAGACAGCTCTGCAGAAATACCACATTAAAAAACCAAAAACTAGGCTACAACAGATGGAATTTCCTTACCGTCAAATATACATTATTAAATGCCAAAAAAAAACAGGGTTAATGGCAACAATAATATAGAACAAAATGACGAAAATTTTAATCGACACTCGAATAAACGTCAAAGAGCGATCTGTAATTTGGCATATAAATAAATTATCCCTTTCTTTTCTCTTTCTTATTTTGTCATATGAACAACAACACCAATTTATATTTTCTGAAGAGATATTCTCTTTCGTGATGACTGCATTTATCCCATATTAAAATTTTATAATCCCATTGACATGTTTAGTGGACGTTTCTAAAGAACTTTTTTTTCAGTATTGAAGAAAATTAATATTCTCAATATTTTAGTTTATAAATAAAACCAAGAACCATTCATTGTTCTTATAAGAAGCTATTTTTTTCAATATAAATTCTTCATAAACAATTACTAGCAAATATTTTTTCTAGAGCTAAGAAATTTTACCTTTTATTCAAATTTAAACAGCTACCATTTTTTCAATATACTATTTGTCTAAGTAATTATCTGGCCAAATTACAACGGTCATAAAATCTTAAGCATTGCAAGATTTAATTAATTGCATTTATTTCGAAATCAAGTATATCAATTACATGCGCAAGTGATTCAGTATAACAAATTTGATTTTGAACATGCTTAAATTAACTTAACTAACTTAAATCACAAACCAAAATTTAGTGATGTGTGTGAACCTACATACATATCTATAAAAAAAAAGGTATTAAAAACAACTTTTTATAAGCCATTGTTATATGTACCTTTAATATATTTAAACAAAATCTAAACACGTACATACACATGTATAAAACATGACATATTTTTTTCAATAGATATTCTATTCATTTAAGACTACACATGAAATTGTTATTTTTTATGTTGGATAATTTGTTTGTTTTGTAAGAAACGTTAAGTATGGCATGTGGTAAAAATTATACGGGTCATTATAACTTATATTTTTTTTAATCCAATCTTTACTCATATCTCAAGACACGCCAACCAACTAAAATTGATAGATGATCTCATGAAATAATTTGCAAGCTGCCAGTTTATTCCATCGAACAAAAAATGTTAAAAATCACTTGATGTGGGATGTTAATTTGGAGTTGAAAGTTGTACAAGTTAGTGTATGACTATACAACTTGTCTTGTATTATTACTTCGCATGTTAAGACTATAGTAAAACTAATCATGTAAGAATGAAATAATAATTATAGTTATTGTTTCTTAAACAAAATAAAAAGGACAACTTTCAAATTTGGTTTTAAAGAAAATAAAAGAAGTCAATGACTTCTTGTTTTGCTAATTTATTTTGAAATATAAAATGAATCAAACAATAATTATACTTATTAAAATTTTATGGCAAAAAATAACCAAAGTCATTGGACTCGATTGCATTAATTTTTTTAAAATTTAATTTATTCAAAAAATTATTTCCGTTTTAGGATTTTTTGAAAAAGATTTATCATGTAAAAATCATGACAAAAAAGTATAATTTTTCTTAAAAGTTTAATTCAGTAAGTGCTTATAGTATTTTCTAAATTTGTTCCGCACAGAGCAAACTCCGAACTGTCATTATTGGACATTTTGTTAGTTCACTTCCGTCTTATGTAGTTTTCAATTGGATTTTCGGAGTGTTCTACTCTTTTTCGGATACAATCGAATATGAAAATGTCGTATTTACAAATTTACGCATAAACATTTAAACTTGGCCATCTTATAAATAATTAATATACTTTTGACAAATAATCCGACAAAAAACTTTTTTTTTGAATATGTGCGTTTTATTTTTACACCCTTATGAAATAGAATGTACACCGAAAACCTTACCCGGAGAAGCAAATCGAAAGTTTTGGAGTAACAGAAGTAAAAAAAGAGTAACTTCGAACAACCAACCAAAACGACCTCATATTTATTATTTATTTAAAAAAAGAACATTCATCCGATTTGTATGTCATTTTAATTTTATGAAGTATTTTTTATCAGAATACTCAGTAGATCATGCTCGAGATCTCTGAATATCTTCACAACAAAATAAGAAACATAAATCTAAGTGAAAAAAGAAACACAACTACTACTTTTTTTGACAATTCAAACTCTGCTCTGAACAAACAAGAAAAACGATTGCAGTAATATCATGAGAACGAAATGGCATATGAACTGGCCAAAAACGGGTCATCTCTTATGTCGTTTTCGATTGACAGTTCGGAGTTACCCCTTTTCACTCCTTATGTTTTATTCTTATAGAATATGGAAAATTCGGAGTAAAAAAAGTAACTCCGAACAGCCAATCGAAAACAACAAAAAAATCCCTTCCTATTTTTTGGTAACATTTTTATATTTTGTTTATAATTTGAAATTTTGTACATACAATAAACAAAGTAAAACATTATTTTCAATTCAAACACAGACAAGTCAATTATGAGCTAAAAATAAAGAACAAACACTTTTGTAAGAATAACAATACTTTCAGAAACCCTGAGCTACCTGCAAAAAGCTGTCAACTAATGTTAAATGTATATCCACTATAGTATATTTGTTCTCGTTAAACTTAAATATTTACTCAATGGATTACCATGTTAATAACCTCTTGGCTCTGTTTCCATTCTCATTAGCACTTTCATTATATTGTCAACATAATATTTACCTACCTGCTTTTGTATTTTTCGGATCACCCAGACGACAATAGTCGCCAAGATTGCAATAAAAATCCCGATTCTGTTCAACGGCACCGACATTTGGTAGGAACATACTTAACACGGCAATGTCTTCATTGTTGTCTTTGGCCTTTCTGATGCGTTCGGCTCCTACTGTTTTTGTTGTTAAACGTAGACGGGAATTCATTTCGTTTGACAGAACTTCAGCTGTCATATCCATAAATGTGTGAATTTATTTTTTAACACTTATTTTTCTTTTATTATAATATTTTTTATGAATTTATTATGCACATACATGTGTCGTATATAATTTTGTTTTTTTGTTTTTTTTTTTTTAGAGAATTTGATATTTCATTATTTTAATCTTTTACATAAAACTGAAAAGAATACACACCAATCAAGAGCTAAACAAAAAAAAAATTATAAGAGGTTACTTTTTATTTCACCCCACAGGGAAAATGCATTGCAATGAGTGGGGATATTTATTAAAAGACATTAAGCGGGTATAATAAGTCACGAGTCTAAATTGTATTCGATTGGCTTTGAGGAGAGAAGTATGTATTGTATATTTATTTTGAGGTTTGAGGGAGTCCAAGACGGAAACATGGATTAAATATCGCTCTGGTGTAAAAGTAGTTAATGTTGTTTGGGTTCACAAGAACGCGTGGAAACTATTTGAACTAAACACGTATCACAATACCAAATGTCAAAAAAATACAGTTAATTAAAAAAAAAATATATATACAAAATACTGCCTGAATCATTTCACTTTAAAGAGAGAGATAGGACTCATAGATCGTCAAAATAGATCTGTTGAATGATCCCAATGTGAACATCGTCTTACATTAAGAATTTGACAGAAATTAGTCAGTGCAAGTTGTAGGAACTTTTTGATTAATTTGACAGAATATAGATTTTAAAACGACATGTTGTAGCCTCTGAGCTCTGTAGGTGTGAGTACACGGAGGAATTGTGTTAACTCACTCTATAAAAATTCTATCAAAAAATTACCCCTCAAGCGTTCAGTATTCGAGGGCATATGGTTAAATAAGCAGCCGATTTTTTTTTTTTATAAAGTATGACATAGACCATAAATAAGTAACACCCACGTTTTTTTCTCCAGTTCGACAGGTGATTTTTACTAAGGTGGTTATTTGTCACTTTCCGTTATGACTTACACTGATATAATTAATAACACAGCTATGTAGATTCGATATACTAAATCATTATCATAAGATCATTATGTATGTATGTATATCTAAATAGGATAGGTAACAAAAAACTGTAAGCCACTAGTTATTTTCCATTTTGAAAATTGAACCACAAAAAGGTTTCTTAGAAATCGTTGCAAAAAAAACACAAAAAGCTTCTTTCATTACTTTAGCCTACATTTTGTTTTCTCATATGACACGACTCACAAGTCTAAAGACTTGAAACCAAGGCAGTTGAAATCAATACTCTTGTCAACAAATTTGTGTGGCATAAGCGCTTGAAATGCGCGCGCTCTGTTTGACATGTCGCATTGCGCTATGAGGAAAAATCAATTGAACCAATCAATTGGAGAAAATAACAGCAAATTATATCTTAAACCTTAACCGCAATGATCTATCGCCAGAGAGGATAAATAAAATAATGACAGCTCCAGCCATTTGGTTCGACCACTTCGTCGTAGGCTTATAGAAAATGGCCGTCGCGTCAGTTTGAATCATCAATATTGTGACAATTTGGATAGGTGAACAATTTTTATTTATTTAATGAAAAATATAGAAATCGATCAGTTATACAAATGTATGATATATGTGAAAGTTCATTACATATGCCATTGACTTTATGGTTTTGTTTGACAACTTACAGAATTGAAACATAAATAGAAAATAATACATAGTGAATGTTGATATCCGCATTCGATTTGATCTCACTCGATAAAGTTTTCTTGCGGTAAACCTTTTGTGTGGGATTTTATTTCAATGTTTTCTTTTAATTTTTTTTTGTCAATGAATTTGAACTTAAAATGACGTCAAATAGACACATCTGTGGGTTGATCATGATGGAAATGTATATAGCGACAAGGAATTGGAACAATACGACAAAAAAAGAAATCAATCGGCCATAAAATCGGTGTTTTAATAGTAGTTATAATGTCGGTGCTTAGTTTTATAGATTTTATCTTTAGTTGATTGCAAATCGAACGAATAGAATTTATGTTATCGATTTTCCCCCTTTTCAGTTTTATACATAATGTATGTTATAAGCCATTTTCATAAACGCATTTAAGAAACTGTCTTAAAGTCATAATGCCTATAAGCGTAGAAATGTTATTCATAAAATTATGAAACGTTGAATAGAGACATTTTAATTTAATAACGTCAAGAGGTTGAAAATAGTCTATTTAAGGATATCTTATAGCTAGTTTCATTCAAGAAAAGATTTGATCTTTTTGAATTTCGAGAGTTTTGTTGCAACAAAAAGAGCAAATCTAGATCAAATCTCAAGACGAGCTATTTGATCTCTGATGTGTTGGCAGATTTGATCTGAATGCATACATTTATGTAAAACGTCTTTTCTGTCAAACGTCAAATGGAAAATAATTTGTTATTAATTTGTTTCGAGCTTGATTTAGATTTCTCCTATTGGAACATTATTTGACGCAAGGGCATTGTAATTAAAACTGGTGGGAACATGTTTTATGAATAACAAAATTTACTCTAGGTTGAATAGAGCCTTTAAAAAATGCTTATTAACAGTGTAACTATTCAACCCATTGAGAGTTGACTGTATATAATATTAGAGAAAACTCTGGAAAGCCGCAGACAAGCTCAATGCGTTCTTTTTATCAAAGATATATTATGTTATAATATTAAATCAGAAGAACTTCTGGCGTTAGTTTCTTTTTATGTTCCGGAAAGAACACTAAGAAACAGAAATGACATACTCTATGTTCCCAATCACCGAACAAATTATGGTCTTAATAACCCAGTAACTCGTTCTCTTACATTGTATAACTCTATTTCATGTGAAGTCGATCTTTCTATGAGTAGGGATAGTTTTAAAAAAATTGTTCAAAATCTATTTCAGTTCTAAGTTGAGCTAGATCATATATTGTTAAGTTTAAGCAAACATTTGTAGTCAACAGATTGTAAATCCATTGATGAAATAAATAAATAAATAAATAGAGATATTTAAGAATAATAATTGCTGTGTTGGAGAGCTTCATTATACAGGGTGTTCCTTAAGTCAACGTCAAGTGAACACAGTACTTAAGAATGTGTCCTAGGGTATTGATTTTCATTACTTTTCTAAATATTGCAATTATTACATAACCAAGCGAGATGGAGTTTTTTATTACTTTTTCCAACCCAGGTACTACCCTATCACCTTGTACCCGCTTGCCGTTGAGTTACGGGACACCATGTATAAAAAACGAAAATTGAACGAAACTAAGAAAAACTCAAAAACACAGGTTTCTTCACACATTTGTAGTATATCAAATTCGTTTAATTTTTCCTTGAATTACAACAATTTAAATGCTTGGAGGTTTTATCAATGCCTTTCGGATAACGAAAACTTATATTTGAATTTGATATATTTTGAGCGTTGCCGTTGCGCGATAGTTGTGTATTCGCCTGTGAACCTCATGTTCGCAGGTTCGATTCCTGCTGTAGTAAAATAAATGTCATACAATGAGTTGCTGGTTTACTCATTACATGCCGCTTAGGCATAGCACTAACAGCGTGTGATTGAGTATAACTAGTATACCAATAAACATGGCAACGAATAAAAAAAATAATGCGAATTATAAGGGACATAGATAAATAAGACACGTGAACTTCTCCGCATTAGTTCAGCCGCCATCCCTGGAGATAAAATCTGAAACAACAACCACCTTCAGACTCAGAATATTGCGCCACATATCTTTCCTATCCTTCTTTCTCTTCCTTAACCTGACGACCGGGCTATGCTCACACATTTAAACCGTACTATAATCCCTTGAGCGCATGTAGATTATAAAAAAAAAATACTACAAATGTGTGAAAAAAAAACTGTTTTTGAGTTTTTTTTAGTTTCGTTCAATTTTCGTTTATAATCAAACGTCAAATTGGATTTGTGAACGTCAACTACCTGTTGACTTCTAACACTAAACCTTATTTGGGTCTGCAAAAGCTTTGGCATTGAATTTGTTAAAAAAAAAATGGAAAGAAGCCAAACATTAGCAATGTCAAACAAAAACTTGGTCTGTTGTGTATCACAATTACAATTCAACCACCCAAAATGCTAATATTTTTGGCATTTCTGTATTTTTTTAATTTTTGTAGATATATTTTCATTTAAAATTTATTTTAGTCGAAAATTTAGTCCAAAGAAAAAGTAAATTGGTACAATTGTACTTGATTACATCTGTCGAACATCAAATATCAATAGTTTGTTACAAAATAGACATGAGTAGGTACCCAAGACATAGTGGTACACTTTATTTAATTTTTTTTTAAATCACAAGTATAAGTGTTTCGCCGATGGCTATAATGCTGCTTGTTAAGTAAGACCAACTTAAGGCCACCGCTTCCATCACGGATTCAATGTCAATGGCGCAACATCAGTACTATGAGTATATGAGTTCATTGGGAATATTTTTGTTTTCCTTTTTTGGATACTCTATCGTACCAGCAAAATAAAATGCGTTGGCAATTTATTTATCGATTTAAATTTGCTGGTAGTCATGCATTAAGCTTGTCTCATCCATCCATAAGATGCGTTCGTCTATAGCCTATAACATCCATTATATTATTGAGGAAACATCTTAATATGTCTTGATGTTGTGAGTGAATGATTTCTAGCTAAGCTCTTCATGTTATCTTAGATGCGAATTGTATTGAAGAAGATAGAAAAGAGGAAGCGGTATAGATTGTAAGTGATTGTATTTTAATTGTAGGTGTTTACAATAATTGTTTATTGTAATCAATTAAGTCTAATTTTAGCGTTTAAAGTCAACTTATTAATGAAATTGAACTGCATTATGAAATTTTGACAATTTATTGGTAGGGGAAGGGGGAAATTAATCCGTTTGGTGAACTTTGTTTATACATCGATGTAAAGTGGCTTACAAGTCAAAGGAAAATATTAAAAGAATTTGAACAAGAAATCCACTAACACATCTATGTTTCAAGGGCGGTTAAAAAGTGTGAATCTTTATTGGGGAAACATTTTCGAAGATCGCAGATCTATCAGTGGCCGCCTTGTTAGTTTGAACAATTCGAGCTCCCATATTATTTTAATCTCAGAGTTACTTCAATTATATGCTGAATTGCTGAAGTACCTAGAACATTATTTGTTTTAATTCTAATCTCAGACTCTAGTCACAGACAAAAATTATTATTAAATAGAATACACACAAGCAAATGCTATAATACAAATACATATATAAATTCGAATCATATATTATTAAAAAATCTATACATATTCAAAAATATATATATATACACACAAGTTAATGGGTCTAAAAACATTTTTCTCCTTTTTAATAATTAATTTATGAGGTTTTTTACGACGTAAATATTCTATAAAAAAAACTGTTTACGTAAACAAACAAAAAATTGCTTAAGCCTGAACACATTTTAAGAAACAAAATTACCTCTTAAAATATAATACGAACGTTAAATAATAATATACATTTGTATGATTAATTCACTAAAAAAAATATTAAATGAAATCAGAAAAGAATAATAATAAGAATTTGCAGGTGATATAAATAATGAGAATTAATCATCACTAATTAAGACGATGTACATTTAATAAGCCCAAGGTGTTTTTTTTGGAAATACTTAATAATTAAATTGATATTTGTAAAGTTACTTTTATTTGAATTAAATATTAATTTATATTAAGATTCATTAATGATTTAATGAATTCCTCGTATCTGAAGTTTGAGTTTTTTCTTTAATTATTTTGGGTAAAATATGGACATAATCTGATGAATGTCAGCCGAGGAACAAAGTTTTCGAATACGTTAAAGAATTAAAAAAAAAACACATCACGAAAATTGTAGAATTTTCGTTGGTGCCTTTGCGAACCCCAGCGGATTCAAATCAAATCCAAAAATATTGGAACCCAATTTATAGGTCGATTTAGTTGATTATTTCGACTTTTTTGGAACCATATCTCTTCAACATTCATGCCACACTTAACACACGAGCTGGATCTTCCAACCAAGATCTTTGTGCAAAATTTTCCTTAAAGTGGATGGACAAGATTAGTCGTACATCGCTATTGTATGTCTTCCTTATTGCACTCTCCTGAATAGATGCTATTTTCGTCCAAAATTCACCGAAAAGTCCATATTTGTACATATACTATGGAACAATTAAAATGCTGGTGTTAAAAAGCAGGTCACAAAAAACAGACAGAAATTATAATTTGAAATAGAGAGTATTTCTTCAAATATTATTTTTTTTAACAAAAATAAAATCACCAAAAACGCAAAGAGACAATTTTTTTCTAAATAGGTACTCGTATTTCATCCGAATTTTTTTTTGAAAACAAATTTTTCGAATTTATTCATTACAAATTTTCGTTTGATCTCAAGTGAAGTAAATAAATTCAAAATTGCATTCTATTTAATTTATTGAAAATTGTTTGGAAATAAAGAAATTGGAAAGATCAAAAGATCTCTTGAATTGTAATAAATTTTTAGATTACCATTTAAGCCAATCGAAAAAGCAACACAAAATGATAGTCTCGTAATTAAAATTATATATAATTTATTGGTTTTTAATCTGTAACTATGTTTGTGGCGCAGTTAACAAAAAAGTCATAATTTCTGGGAATGAAGTAATTTCTTCCGGACAGTGACGTCCACTCACTCAATTCAAAAGTAATGAACTTAAAGAGTAATTGAGTGTTTTTTTAAATTTTTTTTTTTTTAATTCCAACACCAAGAACTAGTTCCATGATTGTTGTTTCGACTAGTTCAATACACAAGGTAATAAAATATTAAGATGTATGTTGATTGTTTTTTTTTTTTTAGCAGTCACTGTCTGCTGTCGTTTGAGTTTCGTTTCCGGCTGTAACTCCATATGGTAATGTAAAAATGTATAGTCTAGTATTTTACTAACACGAAGAAGACATGTTTGACCAGAGAGTTTGAAATAAGTCCTAAACTTTAATGAATCAGAATATAGTTCGTAGTGTTTTTAAATATTATATACTATATAGTACACGCAACAGTACAGTATCTATTAAATGAGACACTAAACTTTTAAAGACCGATGAACCGTAATGATTGTTTAACTAATCCTTTTTACCGTTTTTTTTTTGTAGTTTAAGTTCGTAAAATAATTAAGAAAAAATACGAAAAGATTGTTAGATTGCTTTTAAGAAGTGGCACTCATGTTCTTTGTGATTCGTTTTTCATTTCGCTCCTTGTGGGTTTCAGTAGAATATGAGAATTAATCATGTCGAACGACGCCATTTTATCAAAACGGTCTCTTCATTTAATAGCACTTTTACACGTATAATCTGATGTGAAATTCATTACCTAACTTTATATGCATTTATGTGCAAAAAGAATGAAAAAACAAACAGCGAATTACAGCCATATTATTACCAAAAAAAAAACTCAATCCGATACTTAGCACTCGTTTTAGTTAGCACACAAATAGCTGCTATAATTAATGGAATTGTGTAAATATTCTAATAATTCATGTGTCACTTACATTAAATGAATTTTGTTTTTTTTTATTCTTGTATTGCAAAACTATTTAATAAATGTACGCACGTGTGTGCACAAATGCAAAAGTTGGTGCATCGAACATTCGAAAGAATTATTAATTCGCTGTTGTTTGTCTTTTATTAATAGAGAGTTCCAAATTTAAGAAATTTACTTCAAAAGTAAGATAATAATAAGAGCTTCTGGAGTTAATATTTAAATTTAGTAAGAAAGCTAAAAAAAAAAACAATTTCAATATTTTCAAAATAAATCAGTGAATAGTTTTGAAATCAAAGTTTGTAAATAGCTGAATGGAAAATGTGTACTTTGGAAAAACAAATTATTTAAATTACCATTTATATATTTGTAAAATAGTAAATAACAAAAAACAAGAAATGGTAAAAATTATGAGGTAAACATAAATACAGTTTATTAAAATTCATTTGGGATTCGAGGTTATTTAAGTTTTATTACTCAATTAATTTAAATTTTTTTTGTAAATATTTACAACAGAGAAGAAAATTTCAATTTGGTCTAACTGAATAATATGCTTTTTCGGTTGCGACTTTAAGAAGATAATGAATAAATTTAACATTCTGTAAATTGTTTGATTAATTTGTTTTTTTGAACACCACAATCTTAAGGTTCTAAGAAATCGTATAAATAAATTTGAAGTCAATATGAAGTCATTAAAATCAATTAAATTGTCACGCACAAATAAAAATAAAATACGTAAGGTCAGTAGATTAATGAGCTTGATGATAGCTATCAAATCATTAAATTCAAATGCGTCATTGTTTTCTTTTTAATGCTTTTAAAATTTGAAGGAGTTCAATGACTTAAGATGCAACAGTTATCTTTGTAATTGCATTTATTGATGCTCTCGAAGCGAGATTTTATTGAAATGATTAGCTATATTATTTATTTTGAAAAAAAAGATCAGTAGTAGAGAGCAAGATGAGCTAAATATCGAAGGGAAAAATAGGAATGCCCGCATTTAGATTTATGTTTGAATGAGTTAGTGCCAAATGTTTACTTTTCTAATGACGGTTTATACAGATACATATAATCGTGATCGACATATTTATATGTAAAACAAAAGAATTTAAATGAATATTACAAATTTTAGTAATATATTTTCTGATTTTTGTACAGATTGACTTTACTAGTATTCTTACGACTCGAGAAACGATGGGCCAATTTTAAATCATAAGGTGCACCATCAATTACATTAAATTAACATTTGATCACATTAATTTATGGAAAATAAAATAGAAACCAAACTATTTTATTAGTTAAAAAATTAATAAAGGTAAATCTTAAAAATTAAACACTCTCACTTGAGATTTAGATAAGAATATCAATTCGGAATTAACTCTGCAGGACTAATAATCTCTTACTTTTTTATTTTTTTTTTAATTTAAAAGCAGTTAACATTTTTGGCCCATCCGAAAATTCATGAAGAAAATCTAGTACAATTAGTATCAACTCTACTTGTATATTACTTGTATTCTATTGCTCTGTAAATTGTTTTCAAATATTAATTTTGTATTCCTATGCTAAGTCATCTTCTTCGGTGAGTTAGAGAAGGAATATGTTTAAAATATAATACAACAGACTTTTTGTTAAGAACATATTGTACTTAAGCCACGCGGAGCTAAGGATAAACATAAGCTCTAAATTGTGTTTTTTAATACTCGTTGTAGTGTCAGTCAATGTACATTAGTACATTTCTGAATATGAAACGAGAAAGATGCAAAGCACGTTTTCACTCAGTTCTATGAATTCAACTTCTGATAGGCAGAAGACTTACTAAAATTATTCCAATAATTTTAAAAACTGTTCAGGAAACACAAAACCGGTTGATTATCAAAGAATAAACTATCAATTTTGAAATTGTAATGAATATAATTTTTTACAGAACAGATAATGAATTTTTTAAATTATAGTAAAACTCATACGCAAAATATATGCACACAAAATTTAATATGTCTATTTACTAAACATGTACATATATATTTTTTTCATAAATATATCAACACATTGTTTTACTAGATTAGAAATTATTGAATTTGATTTAATGTGCATGGTAAATTGAGCCCAATAAATAAATGATACAACTTAAAGTCTGATTGTTCTAGCAGATAGTTTACCTACAACAAAGCTAACAAAAATCAAAACAGATGTTTCTTTAACAAGAAAAAAAAAGTTCTTGCATCAAAGACTCTTTTCATCAGCTCATAATATCTACCTAGATAAGATAAACAGATAAAACGTTTTATGTGCGCGGTTGATAAACAGAATGGCACATAAATAATAAAAGAAAATATTCAGTAATTAGCTGCATTTGAATTAAAAATATGTATAACTTGCGCTTCCATGTGCGGCAAAAGCAAAAGTATTTATAAATAAAAATGGCAAAAAGAAAGTATCTTCTCTAGCTTTATTCGATCCGCACCGGTCCGGTAGGTGCCCAAATCCAATAATTGATTGGGCCCAAGAACGTGACATACATTTTATTGTTGCATTTTTTATAAATAATTTTATATATAACCACCCACAATCCAACACAGACAGACACTCATTGCAATGCATTTTTGTATCCCATTCCTTTAAAAGGGAACTTATTATCGGACAAACTAGAGTTAACAATAATTTATTCAGGAAGCGCTTAACACACTTGTCACAGTTTTGTTTGGAAACAGAAGTAAGCACGCGACACCCCGACAATATCGAGAAGGCCAAGAATGAAGACGGTATTATAAATGACGCAAAATAAAAAAAATTTACGCAACCCGCTCACATTGAATGCCGATTAGATACTGAATTTAAATACTTCTCTGTTAACCGTTCAAACGTTCATCATACAACAGCAGCTCCAGTCAGTGGTGCTCCATTAAGATACAACCAGAACCACTCCGACCGACATGCCACAGCTCCAACAAACGCCAACGGAAATGGTTCGATTCTCCACAATTATATGGTTGCCGGTGGAGCTTAAGTTAGAGATACATTCTCACTTCATAAGCTATGGGGTAAACAAATTTGGTTGTAGTGTTTTTTTTTTTTTTTTTTTTTGAAATCTAATTCTTTTTCAAAAATGCAACCCCAGCGATTAGTGCAATTTTCTGTTTGTTTATATCTTATAGTTTGAGGGGGCTCATTTATTCTTTCGCTGCGAAGAAATTATAAGGAATCGAGTGGAATTTAAGTGAAGTGAGAATGAAATCGATCGCAGGTGGGTAACTATTTGGAATAACATAGCTTTTTTTGCAATTAAATATCCAAAATAGTAATGTATGTATATAATAACACTTTCAGGCAGAAGCATTGAAAAAAAATCGTGCGTGCAATATAAATTGTAAACATTTCAATGGATGGAAGCAAACTTGAATAAAAATAAAATCAATCAGAATATTATTATTGTTTAAAAATTTTGAGATAGAAAACTGAAGGTAAAAGTGAAATGTTTTGAAATTCAGAACTTATACTTTTAAAGAATTTTTCAAATAAAAGTTCAGCTAAAGAGAAAGTTCATCTATTACTAGATAGCCTTCAAACCATGATAAGTAGGATTGCAGAATACTACAAACACTGGAATCTCATTATTAACATGGACAAATTTAAGGTTATGATGTTCAGAAAAACAGAGAATACCCATAGAATTAGTCAAAAAATACAAGTACCTATGTGTGTGGTAAACTTCAGGTGTAAGCTTAACGGAGCACTTTAAGGAGCAATCGAAACAAGCCAGACAGTTTTTTTTTTAGAAAAGCTACAGATGTACTTTTACAAAAAAAGTGCTAGGTTTACCAAAGATAAAACCAAACTATTTTCTAAGTCTTGAATGCCAAATGAAGCCTGTCTTCGAATATACTTTGAGATGCCACATTGCCACATGAATTATATAGGAGGCTCCTCAACTCCTATGAAAATAACATGGTACTAAAATTTCTAGCCAGGATTATAATAGAAAAGCGCCTATAGTGGTTTAGAAACTATGGAAAAATGGAATTAGTCGTGAAGACGTTCAGCAGGTCAATGACATAGTATCTAACAAAAATGGTGGGGCAGGAAGAATAACTGAACATGAGGCTTTGCAAGAGACAAGACGGCATAGTTTTTTATACAATATGCTCGATTATTCTGCTGTAAAACTTTACGTTACAGACGACTGGATATTAAAGGCAAGAGCAGGACTTATAATGCTCAACGCAACAAGAAGAACATAGTCTGAAAAAAATTTGATCTGATCTCTATGCAATACAAGTGAGGAAGGAACACTTTTGAACTTTATAGGAATTTGACGGATGTGTGTTTAACTATTTTTTAATAATTTCCGAAAAATATTTTTGTCAAACCAATTGTCAAATTCCAATTTGTCAATGGCCAAATTATAGAATTTTGGTTCCGTGCGTCAAACTTGTAGGAAGGTATAGTTAAGACAATATTTTTGTCAAACCAATTGTCAAATTCCAATTTGTCAATGGCCAAATTATAGAATTTTGGTTCCGTGCGTCAAACCTGTAGGAAGGTATAGTTAAGACAATATTGCATAATCTAAATATAAAATTTAAGCAAAAATAATTTATTCAATTGCAGCATGCGATGCAATTGCAATAATTTCAGTGGTACAAAGCCTATTCTTCCATTAGCGGAATGAGATTCGGGTGGTTTGGAGGACTTGTTATTGCAGACTTAGGAATTATTGAATGCAAACGGTGATCAAGTTCACCAAACCAATAGGGTCAACGAAAAAGAAATATTATCTCAACTAAAAAAGAGAGATGCTATCATATCCTGCCATTGTCTATGTTTTCTTATATTCTATTCAAAACCAATTCTAAAAATTGTCATAAAAATGAGTTGCTGGTTTGCTCATTACATGCTGTTCAGGCATAACACTAACAACATGTGATTGAGTAAACTAGCATACTACCCATAAATATGACAACGAAACAAATAAAATAATGCGAATTATAAGAGACATAAATAAATAAGACACGGTAATTCTCTCCGCATTAGTTCAGCCGCCATCCCTGGAGATAAATCTAAGACAACAATCAGCTCTAGTCTCAGAACATCGCGCCACACATCTTTCATATCCTTCTTTCTCTTCTTTCACCGGATGCCTGCGCTGTGTTAAAAACATATAAAGGGTATTCATATTTTTTCATATAAAAAAAAAAAAATTAGACCATGGATTTCGATTAGGCATCGGCGTCAAAACATTTAAAAAGTCAAACTTTGTGAGTTTTTGAAAGCTTTTGCTACAAGTTTACTCACAAGACTCAAAATTTTTCTATACGACGACGGTGTGTAAATAACAGTTTGGTCATTTTCGATTTTCGTTTCCCAATTTAAGGACATGATTATGGAAGAAATTTGGCTCGAAAAAAGTCGAAACAATCAAATTATTGAAGGATATAATTTATGATTTGACGCGTTTTGTTTATTTTCAGGGCTCAGGCAAGGCAAAACGCTGTTATACGATTTCTTTAAAATTATACTTGAAAGAATAATATAGAACTCCTGGGCCACCACCAGCAGCATTATCCATCAAAAGTTTGTTCAACTAATTGCATACGCCGGCCAAAGATATTAAAATAATAGGAAGAGCACAACGTGATGTCAACGACGCACGCCTTTGTGAGGGAAGCGGAGCAAATGGTGTTAGCAGTAAATAAAGGCAAAACAAGGTTTTCATAAAGAAAAGACACCCAACAACGACTTATTGGACAGAACGTCACACAAGTAGGCTATAACTTTGATGTAGACAGTTTACAGACAACAGTTTAACGAATTTTTGCGTCAATACTTGGGTGCATACAAAATCCAATTGACAAAGGCGCTAAAGGAAAACGATGACAAACAATGCCTAGTGTTCGCTCCAGTTGGACGTGGTCGCAGATTTCAGCAAAAAATCCATCTTCAACGACAAGCTCCATTTATGGACGAACGGGTACGTCGGATTTGGGATGATGCTTATAACAGGAACATGACATATAAACAACAATGGAAATTCTGGTCAAGTTATTTGAGGGTAGGGCTACGTGAACTGATTTCTTCAGGAATTTCCTTAATTTGGAATTCTTTGCCAATAATTCGAAAAACAACATAACTCTTGTCATATCCAACGTCCAAAATTTGGGCTCTGCGATACGTGTCACCCAGATTTTCTGACATTTCACATACAATTTGTTTTATTCAATTTTAACATCTACCCTTCCCTATTGGAAAACCCTGTATTATAACAAAATAATTTAAGAGACTTGCTTTTTTAAGCCCAAGGCCTTTGAATTGATAAATCGGCTAGAATAGGTATATTCCACTGGTACTTTTAAATCTAAAATTCAACCCACAGAAATTATTTACAAACAAAAAGATATCTTAAGGCCTCACAGTCATCATGATCATGATTATGAATCATAACCTGATTTATGTTTAGGCTGTGATTTCACTGCCAGCGGACCTAGCGCATATAATTTTATATCCCGATTATCTTAGGCCTCAATTATTTGAAAAGAATAATTAAAACTATTTCAAATAAATACATATATTTAACATTTTGTAAAAAATAATAACTGGTTTTGATTTAAATAATCATTTTGGGAAAGTCTCAAACCTTATAGAAACCAAACTAATTGCATCTTGTTTACAAAAAAAAAACAAGTAAAAATGTTAATGCATTTTTAACAATTGTAGGAGTATCTCAACATCAAGACCCACATCACAGTGTATCAACACACAATAGGTTATATGAACATTCGACGACCAACGCGACGCACGGACGAACACTTGTTTTCGATTTTATTTGCATAGAAATTAACTAATAGGTGGATTGTAACATCTTTAAGATGTCAGATTTTATTAGTAAATTCCTTTTAGGGAAGAAGAGTAATTATTTGCTTTAAGCAGTCTGTTCGATTTAATCGTAAATCAATCTTAAATATTGATCTTGGAACGAATAGGTTTAGTAGTGCTATCAGGCCCACACATCGATAGTGAATAAATAAATTCACGTCCTACATAACATTTCCTTTGAGTTGGATGCTAGATTCAATTAGAATTTGTTTGATTAGCACCAAGGCTAGCTGCGTATAAAAGATTGACATTGACTTTAGATAAGTTGCAAAATGTGAAGCAGTATCAAAGCCTTTCGATTTCAGAGAGAATATTTTCTGAGCGAAGGTAACATGCCTCAATCTCCATCAGATACACTTCTACTTTTATGGGCTTTTTTTTTGTAATTCGAGCAATGCCATATTCTCAGTGCATCCAATGAAGGCTTTTTTTATTTTTCTTGCATTTAAATATCAATTATTTATTGCCAATTAGCTACTATATTATTTAACAAAAAATTGATTGTTTGAATAACGAGGTCCAAGTCTGGCTGGAAGGCACTTGTTTTTGTCAACTGAGGTGTGAATAGCAAACAAATCGATGAAATCAAGTGTAGGATGAAGTTAATGACAGTTAAAAACACATTAATTAAGGTTGTTGTTAACAATAATTCAGGAGTAATTTATTAAAAACTTCCAGCAGTGGAAGTTGCCATCGTATATTAAGAATTATGTGTGTTGTTGGTAATTCGAATTTTGTTAAACAAAACTGTCGATATATGTATAAGCTTTTTTTATGATCAAATAGCTTTGAATCAAAAATTTTATACAAGATGTTGGCCGGAAAGATTTATTGAAACTATATTTCAAAAGTTGTATTTTTTATTTATGAAATTACCATATTATATATTATCTACATGGGGTTATCTATCAATTATACGACCAGTAAATATGTTTGTCAAAATAAGTGTTTGATTAAATTCGGCTAGACTTTTATTTATTATTTTATATTTAAATAAATAAAAAAACGGTTGCACGTACTTGCTCTTATATTCCATCACACCGTAAGTACTAAGTTCAGAGAGCAGCTTACATCATTTTTAGATAAAAATATTCCTTAAAAATTTCTGTAAAAAAAATATTTGTATTCTAATTTTATGGATTTACCTACCTAATCCATAAAATTAGAATACAAATATAATTTATTTCAAAAAATCATCAACCCATTTTAGAAATTTTCAAAATTAAAAATTAAAAATCCAAAACATTTTTTTTTTTCGAAAATTTTAATATGCACTGCATATTCGATTCGACAGATGGAATTTCGGGAATTAATTATTTTCTCTATCATCGTAATGTCAATTCAAGTTTGACCAAAATCTCGAGTTCGACTTTCTTTTCCAATGCAATACTTGTAATCGCAAGTAAAAAGAAGACATTTTGTCGTCCAAGAACGTAATTTAGCTCACGTTTTATGCACTACAATGACAAGTTTTGGATTCGTAAAAGAATTAAATAACGATGATAAAAATGTAAAATTACAATGATAGCTAGTACGAAAAAAGTGGGTCTCAAAATTCTGCCAGTGCACACTTCTAATGGATTATCAATTTTGCCGTTTCAAAAGTATAGAGCTGGAATTCGATATCTGTCAAATTAAGTTGTTAAACCATTTTTTTTTAGTTGAAAGTCTGACATTTACGAAATAACTATCGCACAACGCATAAAAATTGTTAACACCTACTACAAAAATGGTGATTTTGCCACAGCCACATATCGTGCTTTAAGAGGAGATTAATGGTAATTATATAATCGTCCAACTACGCAAGCAATTGGCAAAATTGTGAAGAAATTTGAAGAGACTGTATTGATTACAGATATTGTAAGGCCTGTGCAATATCGTTTCGCTCGTACCACTGAAAATGTCGCTGCTGTAAGTGAAAGTGTTGCCGAAGACCCGAATGTGTCGATTCCTCGTCGTTCTCAGGAATTAGGACTGTCTTACGGCACATTATGGCGTATTTTGCATTTGGATCCACACCTACATCCATATAAATTCCAGCTCACACAACAACTGAAGCCAGCTGACCATTCACTACGTCGTAGATATGTCGAATGACAACAGGCGGTTGACGGCGATTTTTCGAACATAATTTTCTTCAGCGACGAAGCATATTTCTCACTCGGTGGCTATAATAATAAACAAAATTGTAGTATTTGAGGTTCTGAGAATCCTCAAGTAATTGAAGAGAGGCCATTACATCCACAAAAAGTAACTGTTTGGGGCGCTCTTTGGTCCGGAGGTGTGATTGGATCTTACATCTACGAAAACAACGATGTAACCCTCAATTCGGAGCGTTAATGTCATATGATAACCAAATTTTTTTGCCTGCTATTGAAGAATAAGACTTGGAGAATATGTGGTTTCAAAAGGACGGTGCCACATGCCACACATCTCGAGCAAATATGGCTTTATTGCAAGAGACATATCCTGGCCTCGTAATTTCTCGTCGTGGCGATATCAACTGGCCACCAAGATCATGCGATTTGACACCGCTGGACTTTTTTTTGTAGGGCTACGCGAAAGACCGTGCTTATGCAGATAAACCTTTAACTCTTGAGCACTTGAAAACCAACATTCGTCAAGTTATGGCTGAGATACCGCCCGATATGTGTCAAAAAGTGGTCGAAAATTACCTAAAAAAAATCGATGCTTGCAACAATTCGCGTGATGGTCATTTAAATGATGTAGTATTTCACACATAATGTCAACGTTCAAACTTTATAATAAAAAATAAATATCATGAAAAAAAATATTTTTTGTGTTTTATTTACGTTTACTTTTGAAACCGCAAAATGGATAACCCATTATTATAGGTATTATTTTGTCCTTAAAATATAACAGCTAAGCAATCTAAACAATTGTATGATGTGTTCCATTCATTTATTTGTATATAAACATAATATTTCATTTTTATGCATTTTGCCTTAACTAAACTGCATACACACTGCAATTAATTAAACTAAGAACTCAATGTAAGCTTAATTCATCGGCTTTAAACCTACATAATAATAACTAGACTGCCAATCTACTATTAGCGTCAATCTTTAGTTACAGTTAGGCCCGTTTGCAGATACGAATCTTAAATGTTTATGTTCAACTTAAAACTCTTATGGGCTACTTTTTCCTCTGCATAAACTGTCACATAAGAGATTAAGTAGAACTTAAATGTTTAAGTTGTGTATCAGCAAACGGCCCTAAAGTCAATAGCTACAAGAACAAGTTCGTACGATCTAGCCATGTATTTTATTTAAATGTAATTTAATGATCAGTCAGAAAAGCTTTTGGAATTGGTTTATTATTTTTTGTTATTTAAACGTCACTTGATATTGAAATAATGGGACTGTTCAGAAAAATGAGATCTCATAAATTGCGCTCCATTAAATGAAGAGGCGAATCCAATTTGTTTCCTGTTCTCATTAATCTGATTTTATTTTTCTGTATTTTTTCAAGCAAAATCGAATAAATATGTTGTCTTAATGATATCATAATTTATAAAATTAAAAAACAACGTAGTAAAAAAAAAGAGTTAACGTACAAAAACATGCAAGTATTACTCTTTTAAATAAAAAAAAAACATTTTAGTCCAAATTTCTTTTGTCAACTACCCACTCTTGTCTGTCAAACAAAACAAACATCACTTATCAAATAAAAAATACAAAAATGAAACTGTTTCCAAAGTTGGAGCAGCGGCTGTTATATTTTATGTTTGGATGTGTGTTTTTAATGTCCATAACCTGCTATCAGATCAATTTGTCTTCATTTTCCACAAAAAATGTCAGATGAAAAATAACTCGCGTGCATATTTCAGCATAGATACATCTATATCGCGTATCTATATACTGCATATACTGGATTCATGATGACACATTTTTCTACACCACAACGCAACGCCATCTATATGAGTATATGCTGATAAAATCTGCAATCACTTGTAATGAACTTGTTTAATAGGCTAGTTGGCATGTTTAGACGTTGTTTATTGATTTGCCTTCATTTAAATGACCAGGTACCTAGAACAGTTTTTTGTTTTAGAAAAAAAACCTGTATAATTTCCGGGTTTTTGATGTCACAGTAAAATGTGAAAATGGTGAAATGAAAATTAGCCATTTCAAATTTTGTTTAAAATTCGCTGGACTTGAATTTAGGGAAATTTAAGATTAATAGTCTTCTAAGTGGAACGAGTTAGTTAAAGATTCACCGTTCACTAATTTGTTCGCGCATCGTATGACACTTACATCACATTTTAGCCGCATTCTGGTTTCGTGACAAAATTATGTACGTCATCTGAAACATAAAACCCGTCTGCAGACTATACAACCAGTTTGTTTTTCTTCATTTTAATAACAATAAGCTTTTACCGCCTAAAGAAAACAAACACGACAATTTAACCAGATTGAGAAAGAAAATGCGTCTGGAGATATTTGTCTGACATAAGGCGGACGTTTGCACTCATGCATACATATATATGAAATGCATTACTCTGATACGTACAGTACACCCACTCATTTTAAATTCGATCGAAGGTTAAGTAATATTTTTTTTTTTAGAAAATTCAAAAACTTTGTTTTTAAATATTTCTTTTGGATTGCATTATTAATGTTTAAATAAAATGCATAAGCCTTTCACTAATGTTTATTTTATTTGCAAGACGAAAGTAAGCTATCTGGTATTGGTAATGGTGTCTGAAGTGTGGAGGCGTATGTGTTGTTGTGTAAAACTTGTCCTTTGGATAGTAGACGGCTGGCTGGTGCAATTTTCGAGGACATTTCGATGATGTGTGGGCTCATTGTGAATGGGAGATTTACTTGTAGTTGATTCGTATCAATGAAGCCATTATTAATATCTGTATACAATGGGTTTGAGTGAAGGAGACATCATCACAACACATCATATTCATGTGCGGTGTGTATCTGTGTTCGTTAAAAGTGCCTGTCATTTCAATTTGACATTTTTATGAATGAGTTTTTATATTTGCTGTCAATGTTATACTCAGGAAAGTCTTGCAATAATTGAATAGTGTGGAATATGATAAGATAATGCTGATCGAACTTGTGAAACTTTTATATTCAACTTGAAATAAAAACCCCGCATTTTTGTATCGGAACAAAAGTTACGCATACGCCACAGTGTCTGGCGGGGATAATATACAAATTTAATTCAAATTTATTCATAAATTTTGAATAGGCTGCGTAGAAATAACGAATATCTTATGAAGTTGATTGCACAGTCAGTGCGGTACAGTTTCGTAATTTTCAGTGTTTTTCTTTCGATTTTTTTTATAATCTACACGGGCACAAGGGATTATACTACCCTTTAAATTTTTCAACACAGCGCGGACGTGATGGTGAGGTTAATGAAGAGAAAGAATGATAGGAAAGATGTGTGGCGCGATGTTCGGAGACTGTAGGTTGTTGTTGTCTCAGATTTTATCTCTAATGCGGAGAAATTTCCGTGTCTTATTTATGAAAACGCAAGTTAATTTTACTTGCGATATAGGTACTTTAGGTGAAGTTATGCATTTGGAAAAAAATATCGAACACGAGATTTTAATCAAACTTTACATAACGATGCTAGAGAGCTCCAAAAATTACTGTACCTTCCATACAATTTTGTGTACAAAAATGGTAAATCTCATTTAACTCTAAGACGATTCTAACTATTTTGATAAAAAAAAATCAGTGCACTGTTATAGGAGTAGTCTACATTTTGGTTTAATGTTGTTTTATTTAAATAAAATGTTATTAACGGTACCTGCCATAGGATAATCTTTTTTTTTTTGATTTGCAACTTTCTCATTAATAGTTCAACTGATTTCGATCAAAATATATATACCGTATAGGTCCTTCGAATTCTTAATAATAATGCAAGCCAACATTTTTTGAACAATATTTTGTTTGGTTTCATGAACTAAATTTAATATTTCGAAAACAGGTGGACGATTTTTAATATTATATAAATTTATATTATTAAATACTTAAAGTTCTTCTTAATTTTTTTTTAAATTAACGAAATTTTGTAACTATTTAAATTACTGAAAATCGATTTTGAATATATATTTAGCTTCTTCAACTAAAATATATTCTGCTTACGATGTGTTCGAACATAAAAGCAATTACGTGCGATCAAGTCTTGCATTTAATTTTTTATCAAAAGGATTTTGGTGAGAAATACAAAAACCCAAAATTATCTCTCACTATTGTGAGTCGTTTAATTTTTTCCTGCATTCGATAAAAATGAAACGTGACAAATGCCAGGTGAGGGCTGGTAATAATATGGTCCGAGGAAAAGGGTTATAAGGGTTAGCGCAATCTAATATATCAGAATTGAAATTATCAAGTTCCCAGGTTTATTTAAGGAATTTAGATTTGTTTTTTTAAGAAAATAATTTTAAGGAACGAATGCTCAAATAAATATTTGGCAATGATAAATTCGATGAAAATTAAACCAATAAACATATTAAATCGTTTTCTTAAATAAATTGACATCAGTTTTGTACATCTTTATTTCCCAACTTGGTTACTGATATGGCAAAAGTTTGGAAGGATTTTTAAATTCTTAATAAAGTATGTATTTCAAAAAAGAATCGAAAACTTTGATAGTAAAATATTATCAGTATTAGTTAAAAATAAACATAACATATTTAAGCACTTATGTTTCTATTTACGCAGAGGAAAAAGTATACCTACGAGCATTTTAATTTAAACATACATATTTATGATTCGTATCTACAAATAAGTTACAATAACCCTAAATAATATATTTTAGATGTATTACTTTGCATTATAGGAAATCAATTATTTATTTATTTTTAATTACCTAAGTAAAAACAATACGTTTTTAAACTTTTTAATATATCGAACTTAACCTATTTTTGTACTTTTAAAGAATTTATTCACACTTATTATTTGTTCCAAAGAAGCGTTTTTGAAATATTGCTATAAGTGCAGACAACAAGTTCTTTTTTCCCTAAAATTGGGACTTTTATAAATTAAAGGGAAAGAATTTGTTCCCAAAAAAGAAAGAATGTTTAACGAATTTTTTTGAAAAAAAAAAATATTATTTCGATATAACTTAACTCATAAATATTTTCTTTCAATGACATAAGATCAATCTTAAATATACAACCATATTAACTATAGGATTCTTAGCAGCGAAGTTGTTTTTTCAAACAAGATATCTTTTTTGGCCTCCTCGGGCCTTAACAAAGTACAGCATGCACTTCAGGTCCCTCATTTTCTAAATAGAGTGAGTTCTCCTTTAAAAAATTAAAAACTGTAGGTCAATACTTCAAAACCTAAAGAAATAACGTTTGACATATGTTCTCATTTAACTTATCTGGGAGTATAAAATCAGCAACACACAAAGCTCTCTTATCAAAAATACGTCCATTTAGCATCAATGAGCTTAATCTGCGTTTGGAATTAGAAATTATTTCAATACAGGTTTATTTGACACAAAATAAATAATGGTGACTACGACTCCCTTCCTTATATTTATAAATTATCTATTATCTCACGATAGTATCCTCAGTTTCGGATGTGAAACACGATCGGCAATGTAAGGTGAATTCTGATCTTAACTTCATATTCTAATGAGAAATCAAAAACCATATAGAATTTTGTTCTCCAAGATCTCAATTTCGTTTTCTGTCGTTAAAGTCTAATCCTTGCATTGAAGACATTGTACAGATTTCAGCAATTGGTATGTGCATCACTGACCACCTTTTGGAATGACTATAAACAAATAAAACATGTTGCCAAAAATTCTGCTAATTGTTCTCCGGAGATGAAAGGAATTTTCTCCACTTCCAATCAGGCTTTAATTTACAAAGACTTTATCCATCCAAAGCTTGATTATAACTCTCATATTTGGACTGGGACTGCAATAAATCACTTGAGTCTTTTAGATATAATCCAACACGACTGCTGATAGAAATAAAACGGAGATCTTTTATGTCTTTCATCCATCCATCGCTTGTTCTATATATATTCTTCGGAAAAACGGTTAAGTACAGACTATATTAATTTAGCCGTACTACACGAATCTGTGTCGAATGCTCTACCCAGTTTTATTGTTCGCTGGCATTTGGAAATTGAGAAGTTCAAAACCGATGTACATTTGTATGTACATTCGAGTGATCAAAATAATCGAATCATCATTCGAATTATGAAAGAGTAAGAAAATTGGATTAGTTTACTCCAAGATTTTAATATGCATTATTTATTTATTTAAAAAGGTCACGAAAAGGAATAACGTTAACTACTCATGTCAGTAAATGCTTATTTTTTTTGTTTAATGTTAAGGACATGATCTTTCCTTTTCTAAATAAAGGAATAAAATAAATAATAGAATATAAAATAAAAAAACACTCAAAAACACAAATCGTAACACAAGAAAAATAATCCTAACTTATCATATGCCCAATTAAAAAGGTATGACAATACTAGTTAACAATGCATAAGCAATTCCCAAATCCTCCATAGCCCATAACCACAGCCAAATCCAAATCTATAAAAGTACTCACTTTTTTTTCATTTATACGAAATGAAATCATTCGATTCTTCCATTTTCATTCGGTCATTCCATAGAACAAAAAATTTCTGACACATTCGATATTCAAGAAGCGAGTGATTACTATTACTGTTTTATTAATTCATTCGAATGATGAATGCTACAGAAACATCTACATAAATGCAATTTCATGTACACATACATATGTACTTTACAATCCACACTAAACTAGACAACAACCCATAGTCTCTTAAAAAGTAGTATAGTGAAGTAGAAATTGAGAAGACTAATGTATGAGAGATGAGATATCATTCGAAAGATGAATTGAAATCATTCGGATGATTTCATATGAAGCATGGAGATGTCTCGAGATAATGTAAGAATCGATTGTAATGAATTATGTCATTTAAATGTTCATATCTTATTCAAATCATTTTAATGGTATTTATAATCTCTTATTGCGCGAAGAATTAAAAAAAAGAAGCCGAAAAAAGTTTGTCTACAGTTCTACACAAATAGACAAAAGCTGCGAAAATAGAGGGAATATTCATCGATATATAAACAACATTCTACATATTATTCGCCTTAATTAATTAAATAAACAGAAATAGCTTTTTTTAATTTTGTACTATATGATTTGCTTAAATATTTGTTTCATGAAAATTCCATAAAAATGAAATCATATATGTTGTATGTTCATAGATAAGCTATTTAAATTACAATTAATTTTCAAAAGTACATAGAACATAACAACAACAATAATAATTTTATTTTCTTAAAAACCATCGAAAATAATGTATGGGAATGCTCGCAATATATTTACAACAACTACAGCATTTACGACAAATAAAGCACGACTATAAACAACAGAATAGCCACAAACGGCGATTTGTTTCTTTTTTCTCGTGAAAGAGACATTACCACTTACCCTCTATTATAATTAGTTGGTAATTATTTTAAAAAAAAAAAAACAAAAAAAAATACAAAATAAAATTAAAAATTAGGAATAAAATTTTGAAAGCAGTGAGAGAAGAGAGAAAAAATATAAATTTTTCTTCTTAAATTCTTAAAATCTACGCACGCTTGATTAAAAAAATTATTTACATCAAGACCAACAAAAAACAACAAATGGCAACACTTACCGGCACGAAATACTTCGCCGCATCCATCGCAACGTGATGCAAATTGGGCATCGTAGCAATTGCCACAGTAGATTTTATCGGCCTTAGCACCGAACTGCTTATCAACTAATGATATGCGACATTTGTTGCACAAAAAGCATGCTTCATGCCAATGCTTGTCTTTATAGGAAAGATCCTAAAATTTAAAAAAATTTATAAATATTAATTTAATTATGTAATTTAATAATGTGTTAGCTACTTACCTTTGAGTCAATTCCAATGATCTTGCTACACTCTTCACAAGTGTTAGCGAATACATTTTCGTAGCATTTAATACAGTAGGGATGATCATCACGGATCACATACCTCTGTCCGGTTAAGCTTTCATCACATTGCCAACAACAGAAATGGCCAGAATGCCAATCCTTGTTCATTGCCTTTGTATATTCGCCACTGAAAATTAACTGAAAACAAAATTATATAAATTGTTAATAAATAGAAAAAAAGATACAATTACATTTTTTTTTCTTTAATCAAACAAAAAGAATATAGACGCTTGTATGATGAAGTGCAGTGATGAAAATTTATATGTATGTAATAAATAATTTGTAACATAAGTACCTTTAGTTTAGTCGAGGGGCGTGACGTGTCGTTGGTGAGTTATAGTTCTTGTTTTCCAATGTGTATTCATTATTTTTTTTTTTTAATAAATAATTATTATGGGTTTGTTGTTTGATTATTTCAATTTGGTTGTTTTTGAGGAATGTTGGAGGTTTCAAATTGTTTTTGTTTTTTTTTTATGAAAGAAATTGGTATTTCATCCATTTGGAAAATAGGGGATTATAAAAATAGTTTTCTATTTTCAAAATAATAAACAATAATTTAAATGTGGAAAATCAAAATAATAAATAATTTGTTTAAAAGTGTAATACTTTGCGGGACTTATACTTTTATGTTGCGGTTTATTGGTACTTACTTCATTTTCTAGGCAAAATTGGTTACAATTATTAAAAACAGAATAATATATTTAATGCAAAACATAAGAGGCCCGTTTTCTGATACAAATTCTATGCAATAATTATGGTCAACCTTAAACACTGTTGGGCTACTTTTTCCTCTGCTTAAGTTCTGTATCAGCAAGCGGACTTAAATAATTGATTTTTGTCGAAATAAATAATTTAAAATTATTAAGTCGAATTGAATTCAGTTGGCGATGTTGCAGCCATATTGCCATAGAACCTATTTTTTATGAAACTTGGCATAACGATAAAAGAGAAAACGAAAAATGGACCTCGTAATTTAGCCTGTTTTTTTTTTTAACCTGGCACCAAGTGTTTTTTTTTTCAGATTCCCCGTAAGCAAAAGATTTTTAAATTGTACTTAAGGCAAAACAAATTTTGTACGGAAAAATTTATTTTACAAATGATTGACGCAATTTTTTGTATTATTGGAGGTATGACTTACTTTGGTCAAGGCATCTTGAGCTATTTGTTCTTTATTACTTGACTATCTACTTAAACGGAAGATTATCAATTAATCTTTCAATTTTAAAACGAAGAGGTTTTCGACAATAATGGGTATTGTCTAAGCTCAAAAAATACTTATTACTTCCAAGGGCATATTTCTGATATTTATTTGTATTTTCTGACAATGTAGAGATATTTAACTAATAAATTACCATTTTAAAATTATTTTTCTGGCATATTTTAGGTTTTTTATGACATACACCATCGTTTAAGAACAAAACGATGAATTATTTTCTGCTTAAAATATTTCGAAAAACGCTATCAAAATATTGGGTGAAATGTTAACTGGTATTCCACGTACATGTTGAAAAGTGATTAAATTTTGTTTAATATGAAGAAACTCGGTAAACCAATTTATATATTTTTCACTTAATAACTAACTAAATTTTCAATAAAAACAGTTGACAGGATTTTCTTGTATTTACCTCTGATTTAAAGTTATAAGAAAATTCATTAGGTCGATTACCAAACCAATAGATGCAAATACTTTTCAGTTAGTTCAATATTTTTTTTGGAAAATATGGCATACAAAACTTTTTGAAGTGTTAGTTTACTTTCGAAAAAAATAAATGTTTTTTTTTTTTCAAAAAGTAAACAGTCATTTTTTAATTGCGATATATGTAAGTATATATATACTATATGGCAAGTTTGGATTCTTAAAAAAAAATCAAACTCGAGATTTTGATCAAAACTTAACATTGGAGAACACGAAAAAAGTGTGTCCCGCAATTCCGTCTGTCGGTCTCTCCGCTAATCGACAGCCTAAACGCGTGGATGGATTTCCTTTTAACTTAGTACGTATTGTTTTTTGGTAATATTCCCACACGTTTCAGTACTTTTTTACGGCAAATAATCAGGGTACCTGCCAAACAATTTTTTTTTTTTTAAAAGGTAAATCTTTTTTCCAAATACGGCTCCAACGATTTTTGTACAAAAAAAATCAGTGCCATTAATGAAGGAAATAGGTACTTTTAAGTAATTTTTATGGCTTTCGATTTTCTGGAAAAAGGTTCATTTGTTTTTTTTTTGTATTTTCATAAAAAGTTTTAAAAGTATTGTAAGTCAAAATTTTTCAACAATTTTTTTTTTTTGAAATTAAAAATAAAAAACTTATGGAAAATCAATATTTCGAAAATGACTTAATCGATTTTTTCGAAACTATATATTTATTAGTTTCTTGACATTATCTTGAATACTTAAAAGAAACAATTTTTATACAACAAATACAAAGAGTTCCTCCTATATAAGTGTTAAAAAAAACGTTAAGAAAAAATGTTTTTCCCATTTACAAGAATGTTGATGAAAAAATGTGTGTGTTCTTAAATTAATAAATTAATACAATCGACTTTTAAGTACAAACTTTGTTTTTTTTTTGCTTTCATATTAACGAACATTCGTCTTTCTCACTATTAGATGAAGCGATTCAAATTAATTTTTTATGCAAATGCTCCCTAAGAGTATAAATACTATTTCATATTTTGCAAACACTAAAAAATGTAGCCCCGGTTTTTTGGGACTAAAAAAAGATTTTATATAATAATCGAGCCAATCACCCAAAACGCTTTATGTGCCAAGTTTGAAGAAAATCGGTTCAGCGGTTTAGGCTGTAGCTCGACCTACAGACAGACAAACAGGCGGAATTGCGGAACCCACTTTTTTCGGTGTTCTTTATCATCGTAATGTCAAGTTTAATAAAAATCTCAAGATCGATTTTTTTCCAAATGCAAAACTGGCCCTATAGTACCTGTATACACATATCGCAAGTAAAAACATCATTTTAACCATTTGATTAACACCAACATTAAAGAAATTTGGCTATGAAAATTAAAAAAATTAACCCAATTAATTACTTAATTACTTTTATGTGAAATACTTGAGATTCCAGAAATTACCGAAATCTCAGAAACATGTGGGTATTTTATATAAAACTTCATCTCATTCAAAGGAAAAAAATACATCATGATAATTAGTAATTATTTTACATTTGCAATAATTAATTTGAACGAAGCTAAAACCCCTATTACAATTTGATTAACGGACAAAATTTCTCCCATTTAACTTATTCCATCGCTAACACATCTAAAAAGTTGACTTGGCGAATGAATACGAATTATGACATTGGCAGAGAATTTACAGGAGCATCGAACAAAAAAAGAAAAGAACTTTAACTTACAGATTAACTTCTCTATTGTATGGTTCAGAAAGGTCCTCGGTTAAAGGAAGAATATTGAAATGTATAATATTCAGTATAAAATTTGAATTTCAAAACTGTGCTCTTTTTAAAATTACCGATCTAATTAAGCTATACAGAGAAGTTCCTATACAAATAACATATCATTTGTACTAAAATACAAATTTCTAAATATTAGCATTCAATATTTACACGGCTGTGTTAAATAAGAAATAAACTATAAATTTCGACAGATTTGTGGATTGTGGATCATCTTTTTAGTGTTTTGGTTAAAATCTCTTGATAACAGAAATCTCTACATCTTATAAAATTTGCACAAGAAATCGAAAATGTTAATTTGATTTTATCTTATATTCACTTTAATCAAAATATCTTACAACTATCAATAACTTTGACGCCAATTTGTTTGTATAATAATCAACCCAGTTAAATGTTTACACAGTATGGACTTTCAAAGTTAAATAAACACAAGACCACAAAAATTGAAAATACACAAGTATTTTTGTGTGTTTCCCAACGTATGATAAGTTTGAAAAACAATCTTTTACCCTACTAAAATTATAAAAAAAAACAACTCTAAAAATCCAGCTAATTAACTCAAAATATATAAATATACTGCCTGTCATGTTGCATAACAACTTCACACTTTGTCTCTCTCTTTTGAGTATGCTCCTAAAATTGGTAACCAGAAATAATAAAATTGATCCAAAAATACCGAAACACAACTTCATGTTCTCATTAAGGTATCATTCCATTTAGAAGGACAACACATTTTTTTTTGCCTTTTAGAAAACAAGAACTTTCTCTTTCATCTGGTATAATTGAATTGATGATGATGAACACGACACGTACCCCCTCTCGATATCTTCAGCAGTTTGATCGACTTCAGTTATTTGAACTTCCGAAGTTTCAATCTGATCGTCACGGCGTTTTGTTGACTTTTTCACTTTACGCGATTTCTTAACTTCCGAAACCGAGTGCATTACTTCGACGTCAGCCATTTTGAATTTAATTTAATTTAATTTGAATTTTATTCTCGTAAGACAAAACAAACAAAATTATTGAAAGGAATTGATTTGAAATTCAAACTGAACAGAAGAATGCCAAGAAAAAGCCGAAGAAAAAAAAACAACAAAAAAAACTAGAAGCCGAATTCCAAATGCGAATTTTTTTACGAACGATTTAAACTTCCCCGAGTCAAAATATGAACTGTGGAAAACTATCTCAGCTTTTCCTCAAATGCATTTGAATAAAATATTGCTTGGTATTCAGAGTTGGACGACGCACGCGACGCGACGGAGGATGTGGTAGTGACGGAAGGCAGAGCAGCACCAAACATTAGAAGCAGCATCGGTGTCGTTGGCGGAGATGGTGGCGTATTTTCTCTAAAATTTTCATTCTATTTGAATATTTTTCAATTAAGAACAAACACAAAATGTGTATATTTTGTTTCTCAATATAATTATAAAAATATCTTAAACGCACATTAAGATACAAACAAAAAAAAAAGAGACGATCAGCAGCAGCAGAAGAGAGATATACAATACAGAGCTGTTGCTCCAAAAAAGATTGGTGCGTTTTAGCGACCGAGAGTTGCGAGAGACATTAAAAAATCCAAGAGAGCTTGTGTTATTCATAGAATCTCAGCGAAATGTGTTATTTTTTTTTTGTAAGACAAATCATGTGGAGCGAGCCAGGAGATCCCTTCCCCTCAAAACAGCAGCAGCGATTGAAATCACTTTACTATGGGTTACAACCAGCAGCTGCGGAAATGTAAGAACTTATGGTGAAAAAGGTGGCTACTCTCTTAGTAGGCACGACACAGATGTGTGGGATTATTACTCGGATTAGGACGTAATCGTTTTCGCTGAGGTCAGAACATTAATTTGAAATGCAAACGCTGTCGCTGTCTGGGATCACTCACACCTGTCTAGTCTAGGTACTGGAAAGCCAGTTTATTTTTTTTTCTAATTTTTCAAGGTGGCACAGAGAACCAAATTCACATTAAGATATATACTCGTCACAAATTTGTAACCAAACCAAAGCCGCATAAATATCTCAGAGATACCGACAATAATTTGAAATTTAATTTTTTTACTCAATTTTTTTTTTGTTTAATTTGTTTTCACGTTTTGTGCACACGACCCGCCAATTGGCCAAAAAAAAATGGTATTAATGGGAAAAGTGAGAAATAACAACGAGCGGTACGCATCTACAAAATTTTGGATTCTATGTTCATACATTATGTTATGGGGGATAGACAGAAAAAATAGATAGATTTTGAATGAAAAAAAAAAAAATCAATAAATTGAGGTACAAAAAAGTATTCGCAATACCACAAGCCACGGGTGGGACTATAATTATCCATATACAATGCGGTGGTGTAGGTTAATTGTTAACATTTTTGCAAATAAATATACATTTTGGTACTTTAGCAGAAATTCCAGTTCAACCAACATATGGTTTCTATTTCTACCATATATTGACGTATATAGTTCGATTCGATAGATTTATCTAATCTAAATCATTTCTGGAATGAGTCAGAAATTTGCTCAGCAGAATATTATTGACCCGCGCAAATTTAGGTCAGGAGAAATGCATTGCTTTGCGACTAATTGGTTGCATGTGAGATGCAGATTGCAGAAGTGTGCTGATATTGGTCTAATTTTAGAATTGTGATGCCCACAGATCTGTATACTAATGTTCATAGATACAAATCGGGTGGGATGCAAGCAAATGATGAAAAATTGCTGCTAACACATACTCGTATCTATTAACAACCAAAACAACAGACTTTTCAAAAGTTCTCCCTTTAATTTCGTTATGGTTTCATTAAATGCAGTCTGGCAGATTGCATATATTATTAAAGATATTGGAATATATATATTTTTTTATTTTTTGAAATTTATTTTGAGATATTGTTTGCCAAAAAAATATTAAATCTTTAAGATATTTGCATGAAAATTGATGGTCTTGAGTTGTCATTCATTATTAAGCACAAACGCAAAAGGTTTGTAAACATATTATTTAGCTACAAAATGAATATAATATTTTTTGACACTTAGGGATGATTTGTTGTTTCACGGTCAGTTGCATAATTTCGTTTATTTATTTTTTTTTTAATTGCACTTTGTTAAATGCGTCTGGGGTAATTAAGACAATATTTTGTTAATTCTAGCTGAAAATTTTGTTTGAAAATGATATTTTTAAAACTAGCCCTGATTTCTCGCAATTCATAGGAACTGACAAGACATCAATTTTCAAGGAAGCTTAAGTGAAATGTTTGCATTCTTTAAATCTAAAGATTTGTCTCTCTTGTTTTACAAGGCCACCCATGTTCGATGTTCGAAACTGTCATCCGAAACTGCATATACGTTTAGTTTAGGGTTTACCGAGTCTACTACATATATACAAAAAAGGAAAAAAATCGAAGAAGTTGAATTTGTGTCTTAATGTGTACACATCATCAAAATGCATGGTCTTCAGAAAATATAAATGTCGTAAGTGAAGGTATTGAAGGAGATCCTAATCTCTCCTAGGGCTGGCAACGAGACGAGACCAGGTGAGACTTTTGTTAGTCTCGTCTCGTCTCGTCAAAATCGAAAAATTTCAGTCTCGTCTTGGTTTGGGTCCTGGTCTCGCCTAACCAAGTCTCGTCTCGATCTCGGTTTTTGTCCCATCCTTAGTCTTAATTTCTTTCGTGTTTTTTGGTAGTAAAAATATAAGAAGATAACAAGCATTATTCAGATTGCAAAGATAGAGTACGATATCTCAGCATTTTGTTGATAAGAAAAATCAGTGACATTTGGAAAGAAATGTTATCCAAATAAATAAATATAATTTTATATCTTAATATAGTTTGTTGCCTAATCCATTTAAATCGGAGCACCATCAATGGATTTTGACAGTTCATGGCTTGACAGGTATAGGCGCAAAACTATATTTTGACGTTTTAATAATTTTTTTTCCCAAATATCACCTAAAAGGCATAAAACCAACTCTTTTCGAAGCAAAAAATAAAACAATAAAAAATTCGAATTTTCTGAGGTAAAATTTGAATTTTGTAGAGGTTTTTTAATCCATTTGAATCGGAGACATCCTTCAATAGATTTTGACAGTTCATGCCTTGACAGGTAGGCAACATACTATATTTTCACATTTGGATAATATTTTTTTCAAAACGTCACACAAAAGGCAATAAATCACCTTTTTCCGGAGACAAAAATAAAATCGGAAAATTTCGAATTTTTTGAGGTAAGATTTGAATTTTTCCGACGAGATCAGCGAGACTATCGTCGTGTTTCGGTACCAAAAATACGGTCTCTTGTCGTTCTCGTCTCGGGTGCTTTTAAAGTAGTCTCGTCTCGTTGACAAGACCGAGACGAGACCGAGACTAGTCTCGGTCTCGTTGCCAGTCCTTCTCTCCATTTCACGGCGATCATAGAATTTGAGATTGACTTGCGGCACATCATTGCGTTTTAAATTCAACTTAATCAAAATATGAAGAAATTTCTTAACTGTTGGGCGTTAATTTCTACTCAGAAACTCATAAAATATCAAACCTCGAAGAGTGGGGATGAATTCTCTTAGAAAGTATACACACAGCGCAAAAGCAAGGGAACGCTTTAAACCTACAAATATAAGGTGCGTTCCATACTCCCTAAAACTGCGAAAATCTAGGAATTTCTACGAAAAACAGTCAAATCTTGTTCATGAACACCAAATTTTCATTGTTTTCCACAGAAGGGAGTGCAAAAAGTTTCCACATGCTGCGAATTTCAGTCGAAGAAATTTCTTTGGACAAAATTATGAAGACTGGTAACCATGTGTATCATTACAAAAGTGAACAATGCACAAAATACGGGAACACACTTATTAAATTCACATATAAGAACAATTCAAAAGACAGCCGTACTTGGCAGCTGTTTGGTTTTTCGGGATCACACATATAATTCGTCAAGTTATGGACAAATTAGTTATTGGATACGCGTAGAAAAGTCATCAAAAGTTCTCTTGTCAGAAGAAGCACTCCTTGGTCCTTGGAAGGATATTTGAATGTTAATGGAATATTCAAAAATAATATTTGTATTGATTGAACTTTAAAAAAAATGAGAAAATGGATAACCTTATACAATTATTACAATTATAAATAACAAATCCAAATACTATTACTGGCTGGCAAACAAAATATTGGCTACTTAAATTTGACATTCAAATTTCAATAAGTTGTTTGAAATTTGATGAATCATGTATTTGATTTATTAACACTTGTAAGTTTGTTCACACGCTATTTTGTGTAGTCTGAACATGTCAGTCAAGCGATATATGTATCACACAATCTGTTGGATATAATACATATATAGATTATTTGGAATGAGCAAAATAGGTTCTATAGGATGAAATAAATAATTTCAAATTAGGTGGAGAAAATAGAGCCGGATAGAGCATTAGAGATTAGAAGAATGCTACTGACAATTTCGCAAGAAATTTTTTTATAAAAATAACATTCAATACAAGAACTTGATACAAACTTCGATCAAATGATGAGACGCTGAAGAGATTTGTTCGGTGAGTTATACCAATGCGGTTATTAAGGAGCTTTTGTTCTTAAAGATATTTTTTAATTTGATAATTTATCAGCTTCCCATAACCATGACTAGAAGGGAGGTAAGTAATTTCCAATTTGACTGTAGTGAGAGGGTGAAAAAGTTTCGCTATCATTTTTACGGACAGACTGGACCAATGCTCGAAAAGAGTCAAATAGAGTGGGTCGAAAAGCTTATGTAGAGAGGTTTTATAAGCGTTGAAGAACACCTCTTCAGAACGTGAGAGTGTACAATACAGGCAATCGGGTTTGAGTATTTCGAGATCTTTTAGTACTCTGCCAACTGCACGCGTTCGGAAGAAGATTTGTCCCATAAAATCTTTAACTCTCTCAACTCACTCGTACTTGCCGTACAAACATTTTTTTTTGATTTTGGACTATCTCATAAACGGATTTACGAATTTCGATGAGAATTTTTGGGTAGGAGGCCCTTCGAATTCTAAGCAATCCTGCATACCAAAATTTTCGAAAAATATTTTTATGGATTTTTGAACAAAAAAAAATATTTTTTTTTTATTTTTGAAAATTCAATATTTCGAAACGGATGACGAATTTTTTTTCAAAGTTATATTTTTAAGCTTATATTATTAATTTAATATTATTCAGCAAAAATTAAAGAAATTTTGCATACAAAAATTTAATTAAAAACTGCTTTAAAAATATATTTAGCCGTTTCTACTAAGAATATTGTTCATGGGATGTGATCAAACATGAGATCAAGTACGTGCAATCCAATAGTGCATTTTATTTTTTGTTTTTCGATTCAGTTGATTTTTATTATGAAGAAGCTTCTAAAACGTTAAAAACAATATTTTTGTCAAACTTTTTTTCGAAGTTAAAAAAAAAACATTTTTTTTTTTTTAAACATTTTTTTTAAAAACATTTTTTTTTTAAACTAAACATTTCAAAAACGATTTTCTTTGAAACATTTTATTAGTAGTGTTTTGACATTTGTAAAACTTTGTATTAGTAGTGTTTTGGCATTTTCTAGAATACTTGAAAAAATCATATTGAATTAAAATGTGGTTTCTACCTTAGATAATGTTGGGAAATACAATTTTGTGTCATCAAAATTTCATGGGAAAAAAAATATGAACAGCTCGAAACGTCAACCGTTCTTCAGTTTAGGTACCTACCTAGTTTTGATTTTTATTTTCAATGTATTCAATTTAAAAAAAAAAAAATATGTAGCATTATAATTTGATGTAATTTCATTATGTTGAACTTTCTTTGTAGACAAACGACATTTACTGTTTCAAGCTAAAACAAAAATCAAATAACGAAAACGTGTATGAAATGGCATTAATGACTTTGTCAAAATGTCATCAAAAGTTACTTCATCTTCTCTAAAAAAGTCCAAACACTTTTGTTCGGCATCAAACTACATTTTGCCTAATGTATTAAAAAACCAACACTTCACATCTTCTAGACAAGTTATATTTAAATACGTCCTATCGTCCCAGTTGTTGGCACCTAACCTTGCCATAACTAATATCCTAATTTTATCAAAAACAAATATTGATTTTCACCGCAAGCACTTAAAATTAAATGTTCATATTTTTTTTTTATTTTTTTTTAAATACATATGTATGTTTTATGTACTTACAAAAATTCTTGTCTAAACATTGATCACTTTGCAAATTCTTCAACTCAGACAGTCCATCTCTAATTGAAATTTCATTCATCTTAAAATGAACATTTCAATGTTTCAAATTGTTTTTGTTCTTAAAATAAGGAAGAAAAAACACTACACTATGTTTATTATGTTTGTGGATTTAATTCAAAGAAGACCTTATCTTCAATTGAGAAGCGTTATTTTTACTGACGCAGGAATACTTTATTTTTTTTAGTTATTTTTAAAATGTATTTATCTACAAAATTTACATCTAATTCAAATAAAAAACATTCTTATAGAATTAAAAATTATATAAAGCTATTATAAGGTAATTGTTTTTCTTTTGTTGTTTACGCAATATTTTCCAATTTTTTTTTCCATTTAATTGAAAAAATAAACACTCAAGCAAAAAGTTTGCACTCGGCGTGAACACACCTACAACATTATACTGATGCAATCATGGTTCTCAGAGGTTTAAAAAAAGAAGTGATTTTTTAGATTAATTTGTCATCAATTCTAAAATAATATCTGCATCATTTTCTTCATCCAACAAAAAAGAAAAAAAAAATGGTAGATTGTTCTAAGAAATCAAATCAAGATAATTTCCCAAACTTTTCACACCACATTTTCCTCAAAGCTAATTTACGACAAAATTAATTAGTATAGATCGCAGTTCATTGTGTCCACCATGTTTTATAGTTTATTTCTTATTGTCAAATTAAGTTTGAAATATTATAGAAAATTTGGCAAAAAAAAAAATCATTGACGAACGCGTGCCACACAAAAATGTTTAGTATAGTTTGAATTAAGTCTCCAAAAAAGGATAAGATGAATAAAATCAAATTATACATCATGCCTCAAAACTATTAACTATAATTTTATGTTCAAATAAAATGATTCACATTTAATTGCTTCTATTTAATAAAATAAAAATATGATTCATTTTGGCGCATCTCGGCATTAATTCAAAAATTGTCAAACCATTAAAATATCGCCCGACCATACGAACATTGCACACGTACCATAATATTAAGTGTTTTTAATATTTTAAGACCAATGTACTCATGTCCTGGCTATAAAATGCATGTAGGTAATTTTTTTTTGTTTAACACACCTTCTGTCAAATTTTGAGACAAACATATTTGCCAAAGTATTAACATTCTTGTTTTATTTGTTGCCAACATTTTTGCATTTTGTATATATGTAGGTACTCGTATATTTAAGGAGATAATATTATTAGATTGAATAAAATAAGCTTATTTTTTTGATGATCAAAGTCGATTATACATTCTTTTTATTTGTCCATACCAACGATGATGGCGGCGACGAGCTCTAAATAATTGTTCATATATTATATTAAAAATTGCACTCGGCACAACCATGCTAATTCACCTAAGCGAAAAACAAATTATAATTCTATTTTAAGGAACATTAAAAATTTCCCATACATACTCGTATACATTCATATATACTATAAGGATAAACGTACCTACCTATCTTCATGTACATATCTACATACATATACTATTTATTTATTAATTTTTTTTTATAAAAAAAAAGATGACTTTTTTTGCAAGCGTTCGAAAAGGAAAATGTTCAAAACAATTCATTGTAGGCGTTTTAGATTGATGATTGAAAGACTCGATGGGTGATTTTATTTTGGCAACCATAAATTTTTACTGTATTGCTCTTGGCTTGCTTGGTTAGGTAGTAGGTACGTGCCACAAATAATAAATAAACTAAAATATACGATTTATGCGGTATAGAATTTCGTGTTTAAATTATTACTTAAAACAATTATTGTGAACTTGTTTTTGTTTGACAAACAGATTCATTCGATTGGCTTTTGTTTTCGTAAATATTCTATTTTTTTTTTTTTTTTTTTTTTGGTTTAAAGTTATAAATCCACATTTTTGTATGTTATTAATTTAACTGTAAAATTTTAAGCTTAAATTTATGTTTAAGAGAACAAATGAAAAAGCTCTGTGTTCAGATTTTTAAAAAGATAAAATCCTTGATCCAGTGATCGCAAGCAATCGCTCTTGCATTGTTAACAGAAGCGTATGAAAAGATTCAAACATAAAGAGTGTTTTACTTGCGAGTACTATAAGGCAAGTTTTGCATTCGTCGAAAAAAGAGTTTTGAGATAACAATCAAACATGACATTACGATGAAAGCGAACACGAAAAAAGATGGTCTAAAAATTCTGTCTGTCTGTCTGTTAGTCTGTCTGTATGTATGTATAGAAACCTACAGCACAAACGGGTAGGTCGAATTGCTTCAAACTTGGTATATAGAGTTTTGTAGGTATTGTACAGAGGGGAAATTGAATTTTTTTTAACTCAAAAAATAATGGTGCCTGCCATATAACCATTATGTTAAAGCCTATTTCTCTCGGAAACGGCTCTAACGATTTTAATTTAAAAAAATCAGTGCAGGTTTTTGGGTACGACCGATCATATGATTGAATTTTTTTTTATCAAAAATGTCTAAAAACGGTACTTTCCATTGGACCATTCTTTTATTTCGACTATCTCATAAATAGCTTGACCGATTTTTTCGAAATTTCACACATATATAGGTATAGGTTGCACAATTTATACTGCGTACTGCAATATTTTTAATTAATATTTTTTTGTATTTTTAAAAGCATTTTTAAGAAAAAAAATTAAAAAAATTATATTTTGAAAACTTTCATTAAATTTTTTTTCAAAAATTATATTTATAATGTATTTGCTGAATTCCTATGAATTGGCAGTTTTGAATTTTTTCAAAAAGTTTTAAGAAAAAAAGCTCCACTGATTTTTTAATTTTTTTTCTCATAAATTCAAATTTATCCAAGAAATAAAATGGCGTACTTTTTTTTGAGTTCAAATAAGTTTAATTATTTATTTCAGAATTTTGAATTATTTTTTCTTTGATGATTTAATCCTTTGGTTTTAAGTTTATATTATTAAATATTTAAGATTGTCATACCAATTTTTTTTTAGAAAAAAATTAAAGAAATTATAAATATATAAAAAATAAAGTAAAAAAAGACTGTAAAAAATATATTTAGATTTTTAATAGAAATCTTTTGCATACGATGTGATCGAACATAAGAGCAAGCTCGTGCGATCCAGTCGTGCATTTTATTTCATACAGGTAGAAAACTTTAAATTTTCAATATTATTTTCTTTGTCAACCGATTTGACAGTTCTCCATTGCTTTGAGTTTAGTTAAGTTTGGCTTCAGTTTAAGTTCAGCCAGCCGGTCGGAGCAATATTTGCAAATCTGCAAATTTATTTTACACGCATTATGTGAATTTTATGTTAAGAACAGTGTGCTGTATGTTAAGATCTCCAGTGTACGATATCCAAAATCTCATTCATAAATGAATGCTATAAAACTATCTCCCAAATAAAGCAAATTTCATAGATAGTAGGATTGTAGGTTTTCGTACAAAAAAAAACATCCTGCACTAAGAGATTTGTTGTGTTTCTTAATAACAAATGCGCAAAATTTTAAACAGCCTGACATTAAGTTATTAGCATGATACTACTTAAAAATTTGCTAATATAAAAGCACTTTACTAAAATATTCCTAATCTTAAGCACTTTTTAATTAGCACCATTATGGTATGATACTAAACCTAATTTTAAGATAAACTCCAGCTGAACTCGCCCAAAAGTGTACAAGAAACTAACCGAACATAACTTTTTGACGTTTTTAAATGTCAAAGTGTCACATGGACTTAGTACGATACTAAAAAGATAAAGTGGCTACTCGGAGATTTTAAATTTAGTAAAATGTTAAGAATTTAGACGATTTAAAATTAGTAAAATCCTCTTTTAAACGTACTATCATACCAACATGTTTTAACATATTACTAAAGGGACTAAAATTGTGCACCAAAGTTTTTAAACTGCACGGCTATTGTATGCATAACGCATATCATGCGTAAAAACGAAACATAATTAGATACCAAGGGGGAAAATATAAATGGATGAAATACATAATAAAATTGTGAAGGTTTTAATAATACAAATTCTATGTCACCCAAGTAGAACCCTTATCATTTCGGACTTGTTGAATTATTGATTCAAAATGTTAAATTTTACGGCCTTTAATGCACAAAATGTTTGCGTTTCGACCCTGACTGAAGGCCGTAAAAAACTATTTTGATTCAATAATTCAACAAGAATTTGTATATAAAACACTTACTAAATAACTAACTCTGGCCTAAACAAAATCTTCCAATTTTAATGATTAAGAAATTCAATCTTGTTGGATTGGATTATTGTCAAAAAATCAGTGTAAGATGAACTGAACTTAACAAAATTTGCGTATTGAAAAGGCCCTCACTATTCAACTGAAGAGTCAGATCGCAGGGAAAAACGAAAAATTTTATGGACTAAGGCCACAATAAAATTGTTTAATTTCAGGAACAAAAAGATGCGAAAAAATTAAATTTCAAAATCGTTACAGGAGTTTTTTTTAAATATTTTTTTTTTGTATAAAACTTTGAAAACATTCTTAGGACAACAAAAATGAATCGCCAAATTAAAATAAATATGAATATATTTAAAAACAAATGCAAAAAATTAACTTAAAAAAGAAGTATGTAAATGGAAAATATTAATTTACAATACTGTTTAAACTTTTTAGGAGCTTCTCCATAAACAAATTTTTAAAAAATCAACTGAACCGTGGAAAATCGACATAAAAAAATAGTTATATGTACTAGAGGTACCAAATATAACCATTTTTTGACAAATAAATTAAATGCATCGATCACATCGTAAGCACAAGATTTTTGGTATAAGCAGCTAAATATAATTTTAGTCGTTTTTTACTTAAATTTTCATATACAGACATTTTGTATATGAAAAATGTTTTTCTAAAAAAAAAAATAGTATGAGAATTTTAAATATTTAATAATATAAACGAAATATATTGAATCTTTAAAAACAAAATAGAATAAATATTTTTCGAAAATTTAGCATTATTTAGAAATCGAAGAACCTAGTATTTAAATTTTTTTATTGAATCCTGTAAGCCGCTTAAGAGAAATTCAAAAATCTAAAAAATGTTCGCATGTAAAACATATGTTGGTCCAAAATATAGAATATGCCTATAGTAGTGCACAGATTTTTTAAAAAATCAAAATCGTTAGATCTTTTTCGAGATAATTAAGATGGTAGGAAAAATTGTATGATGTAAGAAAGTATTGTATACTAAGGCACCGCAGGATTATGTTTCTTGGGTAACTTAACTTGCGCTGGATTGGTCGGAGATGAAAATGATTTGAAATTGCACTGATTAGAAAAATCTGCACAACTATTGTGAAAAAGCATCAAAATATAGAAGAAAACTCTCATTAAAGAATCTTTTAAAATTGTAAATTTTGTCAAACTAAGGCAGATGGCACAAAAATAAATTAATAGAGCATTCAAATATTAAAAAAAAATATTGAAAAAGCAAAAATGTGCAGTCACTATTATATTGTACTCAACTGATACGATTATATGGTTCACAGATGTGATTCATTTAAAAATAAAAATTTAAGTTTGGTTTTTGTTCAGAAATTTTTGGTGCTAAGAACCACCAAACTATTACTGTCAAACCACTGTGCATTGATTCTACTTATGCTTATTTTCTAAGTAGGCACCCCTAAATATATCTTCGTTGTTTTTTATAGCCCCAGACTGGCTGGGAATATTTGTTTCGCTATATTTTTGAAATCATATATATATTTAGCATTAATTCTCTAACGTTAATGATCTACACCTGCTTAAACGCGGAAGAACTATAAGTATTTGTGTTTATATTATTTATTTATTTTTAAAATCACTTAAGTACTACTCAATTGACAAGAAAAATATATTCCCTGTCAAAATTCTTTCACTTTCAAAATAATTTAACTTTATTCGAAATCGAGTGCAAGGTCCTTAGAAATCGAAAACAAAACAAGAAAATATTATTAATTCTTGGCACTAATATTTTAACAACATTTTTTGTCACTCACAATTTCACTTGGCAATTTAAGATAAAAAAATCAAAAACAAAAATATTAACAACAAATAAAAATGCAGGAGCAAGTACACAACGCGTAAAACATACAAACCTATGACTAACTTGGTTAGACTCAATTTAAAATGACGTGCAATAAAATATCTATATGATTAACGAGTGCTGCTTACACTCATAGAATCAAAGTACCATACCTTGAATGAGTAGGTGTAGAATTAGGCCATCTGAAGACCAGCAGTGACCATAAACAAGAATCTTCTTCTGCTTCAATTTCAAAGACTTCTGCAATTAATCTTTTTTGTTTTGCGGTCGGTAACGTTTACACAGAGTTCGCGGCGTATAGTGTGGCAGGCAGATGGAATGCATTTGGGGTTCTTTCGTTGTCATTACAGTGCATTTGCATTTTTTCAACAACAAAAAAAAAACACAAAACAAAATCTGTTTGAAGAAAACAAAATTGGCAACCATCCACTTGAGTGGCCAGTGATGTATTTTTAGAAAATTTAGTACGTTTGTCATTCTGCATTTAAAGCGATGCGGTGGATCATAATAATTGACTCAGTGATTCCTAAATTTCATTTTAAAATTTTAAAATATAGTTTTCCTTGAGATCTCAGATTTGGAAGATAGCGTCTGGAAATTATTTATTTACACTTAATAATTTTCCGCATTATCCAGGTTACATACATACATATGTATATGCAGAAGTATTGCAAATAAATTGATTATTTTAGTGAAATAATATAGAAGAAGTGAGTACAGTGAGAAAAGGCTTTTCAAACAAACATAAGACCCTCGAAACGAAATGCATTTTAAATGGAACACATTGCCAAATAAATATTTTGCGAAAGGAAACATCTCATTGAAGAAATAAATAAAATTATTCAATTTAAAGGTCGAATCGATTTAAATTGTTTTTTTTTTAATCTATTTGGAACTTGGATGGAATTTTTTAAATCGGGTAATATTCTTCTAAATACCGGATATATGTATATATACAATATTTTACTTTGAAAAATGCAGCAAATGTATTAGCTGGTATTTATATGAGTGTTAATTAAAAAAAAAGAAAATTGTTTTGCTTAGTTGGGGAAACTGAAACAATCTTAAACCATGTTGCATATTTTGAGGATCTTTTAATATTTATGCTCATCATGAAAATGTAAATTGTTGTCTGAATCTTGGAGCATAATTACCAACATATTTCTGAGATTTAATAGTTTTCAAGAATTGTTGCTGGTTTTATTTTTGGTAAAAAATAAACAAAATTACTTTTGTATTTTTGCATTAGAAAATGTTTGTTACATTGAATAAACAAAAAGGTATGTAATTTAACGAGTGAAATTGATAAATTGTAGTAGATTTTTTTGGAGAATTTTGCATTTTTTTTGCAATAAGAAATCATAAACGACAAATTTCGTATTGTGTGTCTGTTATGTAGTTCGCAGTCTTAAAAGCGAAATTAATAATTGTAGTAGATTATTTTGAAAAGCATCCATAATTGTTGGGAGTATTTTTTGTTGCATAAATGTTGCTATTATAGGTTGTTCGTCATCTTATTGAAAAATAACATAACATTTCGTTTCAGATCACATGTGTACTGCGTTATGCACCTTTCTTTTAGTACGAAACAAAGGACAACTAAAAGATTGGTCGCCTTTCAGAAGAATTAAAGGTAAGTATAAGTTTCTAAACTCTGACTGGACAACTGTCAAAAAGTTGACTTTCAATAAAGCGAACTTTTATTGGAATTTGACTGGAAAGCTATTGAAAAAATTACTTCTCTTAAGTTAAGTGCTTTTATGTCAAAATTATCAGATGTTTAAATTATATACCAGTTCAACCATTTTATGAATTCTTCGAGCGCTCAAATTATTGGGATTCTGATGCAGAATTTGAGTTTTAAATGGTTGAAAAATTATATTATTTAACAAAACATTAATTTCTTACAGAAGATATTACAGGTATAATATTTTTTTTCTCAATCAAGTGGAGGTAATGTTCCAAGTTTGACATTAATAGGATGTCAAATAATAATTAGTTCGCCGTTAATTAAACTTGAAATTTGCCATGACACCTGAACGCTGCTATTTATTTAAATAGTTAGGGAAAGTCTTACAGTCAGCAACGGACAATGAATAATAATTTTTGTAAAATTTTATAAACGGGTGATTTTTTAGACGTGTGTTTTTCAATCTGGCAATAATTTTTCGGAGTTGGTCTTCTTGACAGATGTCACTTTATGTATGTTCATTTTGGTTTGCCATTTCATAATAAATAGACTCGTGAACAACATTTGCAAATCGTGCATATTTATTACCAACGTAATGGTTCGGTTCGCGCGAAGCATCCCGATTTTCACAAGTAAATTTTGTTCAGCGATGAAGTTCACTTTTGGTTAAATAGGTCAGGTACTAAGCAAAATGGTCACATATATTTTTCGGCACAGTAGATTGATATTTTTTAAAATTTTTTTTTTCGACTCTCATTGATGGCTCAACGAATTTCAATCATAATTTTTATATAGAAGGTCCTTCAAAATCAAAATAATATTGCATAACAAAATTTTCGAAAAATATTTTTTTGAAATTTGTGAAAAAAAAACTTTTTTTTTTTGAAAATTCATTATTTCGTAGGATATTAACGATTTTTTTGAAATTATGTGTTTCGATTAATATTGTTACGTAAATACCTAAAATTTCTATACCAATTTTTTTTAAGAAAAAATTTGTAAATTAAAAAAAAATTAAGTAAATAATGACTAAAAAATATATTTTTCCGTTTCTCTTTAGAATCTTAGGTTTACGATGTGATCCAACATAAGAGCAAGTACTTTCGATCTAGTAGTGCATTTTATTTTAAATAGAGTTAAGTTTGAATTTTTTAAACTTCGGAATATTCCTAAAAAAAATATATTTAAGTAAAAAATTCATTAGAATACTCGAAATACATCCGATTGAATGATCTTCCAAAATTCCTAAATCTCGGTCAAATATGAAAAATGGCTCATATATTTTGAAGTATGCGATCATGCATTACTCTAAGGCAGCACGTACAACTACTGAAAAGGCTTAAGCGTGGTTCTTGTAATTCTTGATTTCGGAGAGATCGTATTAATTCGAAATCGTTACAAAAAGTTTTTTCAATTGAAATGAAAATGTATGTTCCATAATTGTTATTTCAGTAAGAGTTATTTATAACTGTTATTTTATAAAAAGTAGCAATAAAAGGTATAGCAACTAGCAGATTGGCACATGTCTAAACTTAAAGGCCTCTCAATTTTGAAATAACCTGAGCGAAAATGGAAACTCGGAATTATATTTCCTTGTAATATCTGTACTGTGAGCCAACTTGCTTGCTAGTAGTTGCCTGAGACAGAAAAACAATGAGTATTTGTATAAAAATATTAATACAAGCACATGAACTATATTTTGTATTTATTAACAGACCAACTATTATTTTTATTGCTCAGCCAACTATTACCAAACAGCTTAGTTATTTCTATATAAAATGAATACATATTAAAAAATATAATAAATAAAGAAAATGCGAAAATGAAACATTTTGTATGTCTTTTATTTAATGAGAATCATATTTATTTAATAATAATAATATTTTTTTTTAAATATATTTTTTTTACAAAAAAAACAAAAATTAAAATAAAAACTAAAATAAAAAAAAAAACAAAATTATGAACTCAAACTTTTATGTTTGGTCCAATCATTATTTAAATAATTCCTATTTATACAAACAAAAATTCCATTGCACAAGCCATTAATTTCAGCCAACACAATAAAAGAATTTATGTAGGTATATGAACAGCATAGTCTTGCACAACATAGTATATTTGGATGTATATATGTTTGTGTGTTTTTTGAGATTTTAAAAGGATATATGCGGAAAAAACCTAGTTTTTGCGTGTCTATAAGAAAAAAAGTAAAAAATAAATAATATTTAATGCGCAAATAATTATAATATATGAAAGCTTTTAATACAAATAATAATAATTAAATTTTTTTTTGTAAGTACTAGTAAGGAAATCCGAATTTGCTGTTAGTTTTTTGTTTGTTGTTGTTAAAAAAAAACATATTGGATCGTTTTATGCTGCAGGTGGTAAGAAAAGCAAGTTGTGATGAGCATTTGTTAAAACAAAATTTTAGTCGCAAGATATTAGAACAGAGGATACAAACCGCCATCTTTCAAAATGTCTGAATCGAGAGTATTTTTAGTTTGTTTATGATTATTTGCATCGAGCACTTGTGAGTTCTGATCGGTTTTGGTTGGATTTTGTGTGGAGTTTGCTGACTGTTCTGAGATTGGTTGCAATTTTGGCAGTTCTGTTGCTTTTGCTAGGGGTACGCTAGCATTATTTTGCGTTTGTGAAATGTTTGAATTTTCATTTGTTTCTATGGCGGATTCGGAGGCTTTTGAATTTTGCTGCGTTTCTGATTTCTGAATTTCACTTGTTTCTGATTTCACTGTTTCTGGTATTTGTCTCTTCTCCTGCTTAGACGATTCTGAAATAGTTCGTAGTTGTGAATTCTCAGATGATTTAAGAGATACGTCTGTCGACTTTAAATTCTTAGATTCTATAGATATGGCTTGCGCTTGAGGAATTACAGAAGGGCCCACACTGGACGAAACAGGCTGCACTGTTATTGCTGGCTGTGGACTGATAGCTGACCGGATACCGGAGGAGGGAATTGTTTTCGATTCTGGTGTTGGAGATTTTTTATCAGAAATTTGAGGTGGTGTTTCCCAGAGTTTTTTAGGCTTTACTGTTGGCGGAGGAGACTTTTTCTCCGTCGCTAATGGTGGTGGGGCTGAAAGTGCTGCTCTCAAGGCTGCCACAGATGGTGGTGGAGCTTTCTTTTCTGGTGTTGGTATAAGAATATCTAATTTTGGCAAAACTATTTCATCTTTAGGTTTCTTTTGCCTTTTGGATTTTTTCTTCGTTTCTTCATTTTGCTGGGGTGGTGTACTTTCTTGACCCACGGATTCAGAGGGAATTTCTACAGTTTTCTTTGAATCCCGTCTGTTCTTCCTTTTTGTTGAATCGTCAATGACGTTTTCTTTTTCGTCATCGATGCTTCCCTTTGAACCTTTTCTAGATTTTCTTTTGTTTTTCTTCTTTTTCGATGATTTCTCAATCTCTTCCGTTGGTTGTTCAAAGTTTGAATCCAATTTTTCCTCTTCATTTGTTAAGCTGCTGCTTTTGAAATGCTCTCGTTCTTCAGAGTGTTCTCGACTCTGTGAGAACAGTGTAATGCTTTCGCCGCCGAGGCTGAATTTTCTAATATCTAAGTATTGCCTGCGATTTTTGTTTTTGTTTTCATCCAAATCATCGTCAAGTTTGAAATTTTTTCTCCAATTGTACTCTTTCTTCGGTACATAATTCAAATCTACGTCATCATCTTCAAAGCCGGTTGGGAGTGAAGTTGACGGTACAATTCCATAACGTGATCTTAAGCGTGTTGAATTGATGGCCGACATTGTGGGATCAGCTAAATACCTCATCTCATTGTCTCTCCTTTCGTATTCTATAAAACTTCTCGAACTCTCCCGGCTGCTAGCTCTACTGGACCGACTCCGGGGGGACCATAATCCAGGTTGGAGATTTCTCATAGTATTGCCATTAGAGAATGTGGCATTTTCCAGCAATATTTCCTCCTCGAGACGATCCTCATCAGAAACTTGAATTTCATTTAGGATACTGTCGTAATCTCGGAGAATTCCAGATGGTTTACGATTTTTTATAGCCTCGTCGTAGATTTGGTCTATTTGAAAGGAGTCCTCATCGGACACCCCACCAACCGCACCTTCGACATCACGCCAATCATCTGCATTGCGTCCAGCATATCTGTCCATTTCGCGATCTGCTTCTTCGCACTCTGACTGTTCATTGTGAGATTCTTCAGCTGGTTTTTCGTTGTATTCCCAAATGTCTTCATCAATTTCATCGTCGACTTCAACGACCGTTTGTCGTTCATCATCACTTCCTGATTCGTAGGCTTCTTCAACAACTTCTTCGCGTATAATTTGGGCTTCTTTTTGTAAGGTCCCCAGTTCTTGTAGTTCGCCAAGATCAACCGTCAAATTTTGGAGGTCGCTCACGGACTTTATTTCGATTTCCGATATAAAGGTGTATTCTTCCGGGTACTGCTCAACAGGCATCTCTTGGCCCAAAGAAAATCTCCTAAAATGGTGATACTCTTCGGGTTCGCATTCTAAAATGTTAAAATTCTCATCGGTTTCTTCAATTAGATCCTGTATCTGAAAAAGAATTTCTGGTTTTTGAATAAGTGCCGTATCGGAAGCTCTCCTATTGCGATCTACTATATTTTTCATTGTGTCAACGGAAAATTGTTGTGAATTCTCTGAACTTTTTGTTATATCTTCGAGAATTTGTTCTTGCAACTTCTTCTTTGCTAGTACCCGTACTGTCATTTCAGTGATGTCGTCGTACACCGGAGATCGACTTCGGCTACGTGATCTTCGGAAAGATTTTGCCTCTTCACGGAGACTTTCAAATTCATCAGAGAAGTCCATAGACTCGCCGACATATGTTGATCTCTTGAAACTGCCGCTTAAGATCTCTTCTTTGAGCTTTTGAATATCTCGCATTTCTGCTGAGATCGAACGGTCATATTCGGGCGTTGTTGGAGTGTTTTTGAGTTTTTCGATTTTTTTCGCAATTGCTGCACCATCATCGGCATTTTCATTATTTCTCAGATCTTCCAACACATAATCCACCGAAGTACGATGAACTTCATGAGATCTCCGCATGGTTGCCCCAGGGAGGACTTCTCGATTGAGTTTTGTATTAAAATCGTAAAAGTCACTTAAGCCATGCTCTGGCAGTTGTGGTTGCTTCTGATCTCCATCGAGGCTTGGTATAATACGTTGGACAATGAATTTATATGAAGCAGGATCGGGACTAGGACTACGGGACTTTGATCTGGCTGGAATATGGGAACAATTTAGCGGGGAGGGTGTACGACGTTCGGGTAGACTTACTGAGCGATTGATTGCTGGAGTTTTGGAACGTGAGCGTGATCGTGATCGTGATCGTGAGGGATTGATTGATGCATTGAAATCGTAGAAGTCACTGATTCCTTCCATAAGATGCTCTGGACTCATGGGTTCTTCATCGGAGGCATATTCGATAGCAATAGCGGGATTTTCTGTTCCAGCTTCGGCTCGTGCTTTACGATCTTCTGACTTCCATTTTTCTTCATATTCCCTCATCTCGTCGACACGTGGACTTCTACGCAGGCCGGTATTTGGTGAAGGTGAAGGTGTTCGTGCTTTGCCTTCCTCCGTTTCTAGGGGGTGTTCTGGCTTATGCTCAGGGGATTTCAAGGCAGGCGAATTAGAAGCGGAAGCAGAAGCGACAGAGGAATTACTTCCAGCTGGGGATAATCTAGCATCAGCAAGTTTACTTACGTTCTTAGTTTCACTTTCATCGTCTGGTTCTTGGATAGGTTCCTGAAAATCAAACAAAATCAGTAAATTTTTAGTTCGTTTATATACACCAAACTTACCGGATCCTTAGATCTTTGTCTTTGTAAGGCTAATATTGCCTCTTGGTGTTGACTTTTAGTTGCTTCTTCGAATGATGACATCTTCGGAATATTCACTGCTGCCAGACTGGGTGCTTGGATTCTTTGTTTTGCGTCGAATTGCTCTTGCTCTTCATCGATTGATAGATTTTTTTCACGCTTCCAAAATTCAGTGTTTTTATAGTTCTCTGGTTTAACTTCTCCCCATGGATTTGAATCTTCTTCATTGAGCATTTCAAGGGATCCCTTATCGTTAGGGTCACGTTTGGTATCCTTGGCGGGACTACGTTTGTGTCGGCGATGCTGTTTGCCAACTTTTAAATTGGGTTCGCTGGCATACTTGATAGCTTCATATTCACTATCTCCCTTTCGAATATTTTCCAACTCTTCCTCTTCCAAAGACGTGAACATCTTCAACTCCTCTTCACGTGAAGCTCTGGACTCACGTGAAGAAGTAGAACTTCCACTTGATCGTCGCTTCTTAAATGCTCTTCTTCGACCAGATCCGTCTTCCCGAACTAACGGCTTGTTTTTGATACCATCCAATGACCTTAGGTAATCATCAGAGTACTGCAAGGATGGCATATCTTCACCACCATCAGGGGCTTGTCGTTCGTATTCGTCAAAATGTGGCACAACTGCTTCCGAAGATTGTTGGGTGGAAAAGGATGATTGCAAACTGGAAACGGGTTCAGCAGATGAAGATTCTTCTGAAACACCAGGAAAGAGAATGGTTTTCGGTTTTAAGGATTCACTAGATGCCTGTCCGTATTGTGTCTTTACGGTCTGAGGTACTGATTGTTCTGTTTGACCGATGTCTTTTCTGAGATAGGCTTCTTCTTGAACGTCTCTGTTGGGCCCATCGACTGTCTGCCTTAGTTCTGTTTCTTCTTGTGCGTTTTTAAGTTTTTGCAGTGCCTCTACGTCAATTTTACGTTGGCGTTCTTCCATTTCTCTCTCGGCTTCAATAAGTCTCTGAAGATTTGCTGCCTCTTCTTCCATTTCGCGTTTCTTCAGCTCTAGCTCTCGTTCGGCTTTGAGGAGGTTTCTTACATTTTCTTCGTTTTCTTCTTTTTCGCGTTGCTTGAGTATGGCTTCTTTTTCGGCAGCAATTAATCTAGCAGTATTTTCTCTTTCTTCAGTTTCTGCTAGAGATTGTCTTTCTCTCTCAGCTGCTTGTTCTTGCTCTTGCTGTTTTATGTGCAGTTGCCGTTCGGCATCGAGAAGCTTTTGAGTGTTTTCTGCTTCCTTAATCTCCCGTTCTCTTTCGGCTTCCAACAATTTTTGAACAATTTTCTCATCTTCGATTTCTTGTTGTCGTTGTTTTTCTTCCATTTCTTTTTCAGCCTGCAATAATTTTAAATCATTTTCCTCTTTCTCTTTGCGCATTTGTTCTTCCAATTCAAGCAATTTTCGTTTTTCCTCTGCTTGCTTCTTCTGGGCTTCTTCTTCTTCCAACAGCCGTTGTTTTTCTTGTCTTTCCTTTTCAGCCTGAAGTAATTTTCGTTCATTTTCTTGTTGCTCTTCTTGAAGCCTCTGTTCTTCTTCTCTTCTTTTTTCAGCTTCAATTATCTTTTTCATATTTTCCTCTTCCTCTGCCAATCGTTTTCGTTTATTTTCTTCCTCTTCAGCTCTTCGTTTCTCATCTTCGGCTTTTCTCTTTGCTAATTCAGCTTTTCGTTTCTCATCTTCTTCGGCTTTTCTTTTTACCTCTTCAGATTTTCGTTTCTCTTCTTCGGCCTTTTGTTTTTCTCTTTTCTTTTCTTCCTCCATGCGTCGTAATTCTTCTTCAGCTTTCTTCAATTGCTTTTTTGTTTCCTCTTCTATTTTTCGTTGACGCTCCAATTCAGCTTCTATTTCTCGTTGTCTCTCTGTTATCTTCTCCTGTATTCTTACTTTCTCTTTCAGCTCTTCGATTTTTTTCTTATCTTCATCGATACGAAAACCATCTTTATACATCACTCCATCCTTCATAGCTTTCAAACCTTGTGCCTCCCTCTCTTTAGCCTCCGCAATAGCATTTTTAAGTTGATCTTGAAGCTTCCGCAAGCTCTCCGCTTCACTTTTGTAATCCCGGATTTCGGAATTATGTCGAAAACCCCAATGGTATAAATGTCGGACAACATACAAAAATTCCAGCGCCCCCATATAACCCACCACAAAAGAGAACACCAATTCACCAACCTCTGGCAACATTTTGCTCAATCAACTATAAACACTAGATTTTTTTTTCTTAGCAAAACAGCACTTCGCAAATTCTCTTGCGTAATCACGGCCTCGGTGGCGAAGGAAAATTTATTTCGTAACCAATTAAAAATTTTATTTCAAAAATGTAAAATTTTAAACGATTGAATTTTATTTGTAATAAATTTTTATCGTTCTATTCACCACAATTGGATCATAATTTATCGAATATTTTCAAATATTTTCCGGATTGAATTAATTTTTGAATTTCAGAGCACAACTGATTTTCGAAAGGCGGCTGCTATTTTTAAGATGATTCGTTTTAATCGATCGATTTGCGACTAATCAATTTATTTAATGCACCACAATCGGGGCTATTGGTTTCGTCTTGTTTTTTTTTTTTTTGTTTTTTAAGAGTCGCGATGCACATGAATCACGTATGGGATAAGGTGGAATCAAAAATTAGAAAATCGCATCATCATTAAAAAAAAAAAAAAATAAAAAAAAAAGGAAAACGTCGGCCGGTGTGACATTTAAATTGCAAAGATACAATTCTGGTGATGGTGTCGGTATGGTGGGAATCTCACAACCCTGCCCGTAGCTATGTTGCCGCGCGTATTGTTGTATTTTTGTGTACTGACCCCGACGCGACTTGACGGGAGCAAAACAACAGATTGATAAAAATAAAATGACACTATCTAAAATAAGAACTAGAGCGTAAATTAATTTTAGATCGAAGTGTGACACTCACGAACTATCGAACTTTAAGCAAATAATGCAACAATATTAGAATAAAAACCTCATGTTGTAATAGCTTTTCGAAGACGTTGCAACTTGCAATGCGTACAGTGCGGTCGGTGGTATAATGAGATTAGAAAAACGTGTGCAAACAATGTACCTACAAGACGCCTAGTTGTCACAATCCGTGGTAGAATTGTCGCCAAGAGAGGGCGAATAACTGAATTCTAAGCTATATCACAAGCAAACACCACTTTCCACTTTCTTCATTTCTAAAAGTGTTGCGCAAGTTGTGTATCCATAAGCTTATTATTAAATGAAATCCAAATGTTTATTTTTGTTTTATAACTTTTGTGATTCGTTTCATCAATCATACTCGTATTAAAAAAAAATTTACCTTATTATTTAATTCAATGAAAATGCCAATTGTGTAAACTCTGTAAACAGAAACATTCAGTTATGTTGCAGCAACATTTTTTTTCGATGTGTGTTGAATTTCTATGTTTCGAGGGTGAGAATCTAGTTCAATGCCATTTTGAGTGCAATCTGCATTGAAGTTGATGATGCACTTGCACAAGCAGCATAATTATAATGCCGAAGATATAAATACATATTGAATATTTTGTTTTAAAATTTCAAGAATGAATGTATATTTGATTGAAAATAAAATCGCCCACACCATCAACAAAGCAGCGCAGCGCCATGCCAGAGCTCTACAAAATGAATTAGGAGCTTTTTGTTTTGTTTGAAAAATTGGTTATATTCATTCAGATTGAGTGTTTGCCAAAAGAATATTATAATATACGATTATGTTATAGGCTAATGATATTGTACTACCGATTCTAATGAGATGGGTACATAGACATTTTTGCCGCTTCTTTCTGTCAATGGTAGAGATATACTCGTACATACTCGTATGTACATATTTGGAAGGTCGACAAATAAAACTTTTGGGGCTTTAGAATTTTTTGTTTGTTTGTCAAAGTGAGGAAGAATTTTTGAATAATGTTTATGCATAGTAGATATTCATGATGATAGTTTTGATGCATTGAGCGAGATTGTCGGTTGAGATCACTTTTATTTGAAATTAGTTGCGTGAGAGCTATATAAGATGACTTTTTCGAAAATGAAATGAAAACATGATGCGGTGTTTCCTATTTATGGAAAGCTTGATGAGATCATTTTAAATTGAAATACAGTTAGGTTTTTTACGATTTTAATAGAAAAATAAAATCAATGACTGAATCGCACGTACTTGCTCTTATGTTCGATCACATCGTATGCGCAAGATTATTAGTAGAAAACACTAAATATATTTTTAAATTAAAGTTGTTCTTGAGCGACGTGAAATCCAGCAATAAACAAAAAAACAAAAAGAATACTGTATTTGTGTCAAATATTTTGTTAAATTTATTTGTTGTAAATAATAACAATAATAATCGTGTTAGAAGTAAAAAACGTATGAAATCAATTAAGGTGTCCGACAAACAGTATTCTTTTTGTTTTTTGTTTATATTTTTAAAGTCATTTTTTACTTAATTTGTAATTGTCATACAGTATTTTAGGGATAAATGAAACACTCATATAAGAAAAACTCGCTTATAAGCAACGCAATAAGAAACACCGTGCCTTTTTCTTTATATTTCTTTCGAAATTAATCGCTTATAAGAAACTCGCATACATATAAGAAAAACACTATTATAAGAAAGCTTTTCTTACACAACAAAATTAATTTTTAGAACAACAAAGCACGCTTATAAGAAATTTACTTTGTCAGGCAAACCTGTGCCAAAACCTTTTGAATATCTTTGCGTTAAGACCTTCATTATAAGTTCCCACTTTTCAAAGGAATGATAGTTACAAATTGGAAAGGCCGCGAATATTCTGACCACAGATAAGCAATACAAAGATGGGAAATTTGTGTTTGCCTTCAAGCTATTACCTTTATGAAAATGATATTTTTGCATGTGTGTAGGATAAAACTGATATTTTTGCATTTTTGTGTAGTTTCACTATACCACATATTTTTTTTAGATTTCACATCTATTCATGGAGAGAAATTTAAATTTACAAACAAAACAATATAAACAAATGTGACTCTGACATTTGTGCTTGATTCCTTTTGGCAGGTTGTGTTTCGACGATAAATGTTTAAAGAGTACTATGTACCTGTAATATAAAATAGATTCTGTACTATATTGCATAGGCTCACAATATTTTGCTTAATTTAATTTATTTTAAGAGAAGACTTATTTATTTTATTTTTTTTTTTACTTGTTGAAGAAGAGTATATTTTTATTACTTTGTTACATTAAAGCTTTTTATCTTAAAATATATTATAGATGAAGTTCTTAAATGAACATACATTCATTATGCATATAAAGTTTGTATGGCCTACTTCGTTTTCATGTAATTTTGCAGGTACTCGTACAAAATATTTTGCTTTGCCCAAAGATTTTTTTAAAGAATTTTTTTTTCTTATATGCGTGTTTATTATATAAGAAATTTTCTTTCTTACATCCGATGTTTGGATATAAGAAAAACTCCGATATAAGAAAGAAATTTCTTAGATTTTCAGAGTTTCTTATATTCGTGTTATACTGTATAGGTAGATTAGATACTATAGAGCAAGTTTTGTAATTGGAAAAAATCGAACTCGAGATTTTAATCAAACTTGACATTACTATGAAAGATAATACCAAAACGGCTGAAGCGCTTTTCTTCAAACTTTGTATTTAAGCGTTTTAGGTGATTATATCAAATAGATTTTTGAATCATTTTTATTTTAGCTCCAAAACCAACGGTACCTGCCATACAATTTTCTCTACCACTTTAATTATATCGAAAATGGCTCCAACGTTATTGATACAGAAATCTGTGCAATACTAAATGTGCATTCTATATTTCGATCAAAATTTTTATGAGTTCCTTTAAATTATAAATAAAACTACATACCAAAATTTATTACATATATTATAAATACATAAAATTGCCATACAATTTTTTTTTAGAAAAATTTTGCATAAAAGAAATTTATTTATTTTTTACAAATCGAAAAACCATTTTTTTTGGAAAATTCAGTATGAAGTTTTATTAACACTTTTAGGGAGCATTTCCATAAAAAAATTTATTTGAATCGGTTCATCCAATAGTGAGAAAGTCGAAAATATGAAAAGTGGTGCTATGGGAAATACCGTTAATAAGTACGCAAAATAAAATATTTTTTACTTAAAAGTGGACTGCAATAATTTTTAAGCACACACACATTTTTTTAATTTAAATTTTTGGAACCGTTTTTGAGAAATACATTATTTTCCTAACGGTTTTCTTTAACATTTGTATGGGAGGTACCTACCGTTGTTTTTAATTAAGAACTTTTTTAACTATTTAAGACAATATCAAAAAACTGCCAAGTTACGAAAATCCAGTCCAGTCGTTTAGGAAATTTTATATTAGGTATATATTATATTTGATATATTATATATTTTATATATTATATATATTATATATAATATATATTTGAATATGAATTTTTTTTTTAAATTTTGACTTACATTAGTGTTCAAACTTTCTGGGAGCTTCTGCATACAAAAATTGAAAAAAAAAATCAACTGAACTTTTTTCCAGGAAATCGTAAGCTTAAAAAAATGGTTCTTCTTTAGCTGCCAAAAATAACCATTTGTTATAAAAACAAAATTATCAAATGATTTTTTTATAAATATCGTCAGAGCTGTTTTTGAGCAAAAATTTTTCTTTTTGGTCAAAAAAAAAATGTATGACCGTTAATTTTCGTCTTAAAAATTGAAAAAAAAAACGTGGGCATATTACCGAAAAAAAATATGTACCATGTTTCAAGAGAATACATTAAACCATGTAGGCTGTAGACTCGCGGACAGATTGGCAGACTGACATACAGAATTGTAAGACACATTTTTTCGTTTTCGCTATCATCGTAATGTCAAGTTTGATCAAAATCTCGTGTTCGATTTTTTTACGAATCCATAACTTCCCATATACTACATATATATCGCAAGTAAAAATCTATACTCCTGACAAAAGCGTGTCTTACAACTTTGTATCAAAGCACCAGAACAGAAGCAGCTATTATAAACATATTATGAGAAATTATCATTTTTTTCGTGTTACAAAAAAATTGTATAAAATAATAGTGATTTTTATTCAACAATATGAATTATTTGACATAAAACAACAACTTTTGTTTTGTCACTTCGGGTAAAAGGTGTGATACAGATAAGTTGAACCCTGATATTAATAAATAACATATGCTGAAACTTTCATGTGCTATTAGAACTAAAACTTTTGAAATTTCTGAAAAAAAAACAATTATTTTTTTTTGTTGATTTCTTTTATGAAATTTAATATGCAAAAACAATCCCATGCCAGTTTCATTTCTAAAGAATTTTTGTTCGTTTCTTGTGTTTTGTTCAAACTGATTGCAATCAAGAAAATCCCGAACTGGTCGCATGCCAATGCCAACAGGCAACAGACATAAACCATAAAACATTTTCGAAATATAAATAAAAGTCTTATATAAATACGAGTATACACATAAATATATATAATTAAGCAACGAGTTAGCTTTTGTTTGTTTTTTTTTTCTGATTTTAAAAATAAATAAAAATATACATTATTGTTTTCTTTTTACTGATATATATCTAAGACTAAAATAATTATCTTATATTGTCGATTTTCTCGTCAAACATTTGTAAGGCTTTTAACTAATAAAACCAACATTGTTGTCAATCAATCAAATGTCTTAACCAGAAATTTTAAACATTCTAATATTAACATTGTGTTAAATTCAAGGCAAATTGTCATTCAACATGTTGTCGAGGGCAAGGAAAACAATTTATATGGACATCTTTTTTTTTTAAAGAAATATCTAGGTGCCAAGGAAAATCGGTTGCAGCTGTTTTGCTTGTTGACCCTTAGCAGACTATATGGTATAGTCGCTATGAGTGTTGCTATTGAATTTTGTTTACTTATAAAAAATACACTTAATTTTAGTCGAAATGAAAACAATTCTTGGGTATGAAAAATGAAACAGAGTTTAGATTTTTGGGCTAGGCGCCATGTATTTTTTTTTTTTTTTTAATTTGCACTTGAAACTTGTGTTGCATTCTAATGATTCCTGTGTAGCAACTAACTTTTGTGACTATTATATTAATAAAACGAATCGATAAACTATTGTCGAGTAGTAATTTATTTTGCAACAAATAAAAATCAAACGAATTTAAACTTTTAAACTTGCGATTCAATTCCGTTAATGGTAACGTCGAAAATTAATGGATTTTTTAAACATCCAATACAGAAAGACGAAATTGCGGGACCCACTTTTTCAGTTTTTTTATCTACGAAATCTCTGGTTCGATTCGCAAGTAAAAATGGGAACAATACAATTAACTTCATGGCCCGGATTTGTCATCCCAACTTGTATGTGTTTAGAATACGTTTTCCTATTTTACAATATGAAAAGGTTTACGGGTGCTGAATAACGAATGTGTTAAAATTGTGATAGCTTGCAACAAAAAAAGTGATTTTGAATGAACATTCACAACTCTACTTGCAGATTATGGTTTAGTTAATCATCCATCCCTTTTAGCAATACTGTACACAAATTTAAAGATTCTGACCTTAGGGCCTATCTATAATCCTAATACAAGCTTTATAGAAAGTATAGCTTATTTCAGAGAATAAACTGAACCGCTACGGTCATATGATTTGATGCTGTTGGATTTGCATTTTGGGGCTAGCACACAATCTGGAAGCCTTTGACACTTTGAACATGAATATTCGCCAAGTTATGGTCGATTTATTATCTATTTTATTTATCGCAAAATCCAATCTTGGAAGCCACGGAGTATACTAGTATAGTAATTGAAATGAAATATTTGACATACTTCCAGAATCAAAAGATAAATGCCCTAAGTCCCAGCTGTGATAATAGATTTACAAATCATCCTGAAGTTAGTTATTCAAAAAATTCGAGTAACAAAATGACATTTTAACATTAAAGTACCTTAATTGATATACAATCGTGTTTCCATTAAGATATCACAGTTAGTCATTCAAGCTTGACACTTCGACTTGACAGACATATGTCAAACTTTTGTTTTGTTCACATAAAGTTAAAACATTTTAATCTTTATAAGGGTGCGTGTGCATTTCAAGTGACATATTTCAGATACACCAATGACACTACTAAGATGATTTATGTATATCATTCGATTGTGCATCACACTTAAACTAATTTAACTTTAAAAAATGTATCATTCAAAAAACATTTCACATGGGTAAGTAAATTAATCCAAAGGAAAACCTTGTAAATTAGGAATTAATATTTTTTGTTTTAATTCAATTGACGAAAAAGTCAAAAACTTTCCACTATCAACTAATAAATATGTAAGTGTTTTCGCGCGCCACGACGACGGCCATTTACCACACATCGGATCCAATTATTTTAAATCCCTCTGATGCCGTTCACGTACAACTTCGAATAATATAATGTATCCGTTAGATATTTGTTATTACTTCATTTAACCTAACTAAGTTAAAACTAGCTAGTTAGCGCGCATGGTTACGGTTGAAGCGCACAATAATACTGGCAACATTATTGTGGTGATTTCCATCAGTGACAATTGCAACAGCTGGCCGAGAAAAAGTTGTTTCTATCTAAATAGATACAAATTACCCTCAGATGAGTGTCAACCTAAATGGTTTGTCTCTTAATACTGTGGCAGTATGATGGTTATGGTAGATTGGTAGGAATTAAGGCGAAAGGAAAACCAAAATTCAAACCAAACCAAACCAAACCATAATAATAATAATATGTATGACCTCCTGGGTCGGCGCCGCACCGGGTAGTAAATAAGATGACAAACTTGTTGAAAGCCGCAGGGGGAAGCCGGGTGGCAAGGCCTTTCAACGTGCATCATAGCTGAAGTTGCCGGAATGGCAGCCAGTACAGTTGTAGACGGTGAACAAATATTTCAAGGGTTCCCACTGTATAGAGCAATTTTAGAATATTATGAAAATATGTAAAGTCTTTTGACGGATTCTTGGTTAGACATTAATTTCACATTACAAAGTATCAAATATTGTAGAATTAAATGAAAACTTAACCCTCATTTATTCACAAGAATCAACGGCATAATTTTGACGAATTTGAAGAATTTTTTTTATATTTGGAAGCAAGCAGGTATACTGGTATTTTGTTAGATATTTAAATATGAAACGAAATTAAATCTAAATTACACTTTAAAGATCGAAATTGATCACAAACTTTAACCAAATGAATGCTGTCACTTCTTACGTTTATACATTCGAAAATTTCAGTCTTCCAAATGCATGATGACATATCGTATATCAAACACAATAGGCATGTCAAAATTGTAGATGGTGTGTATATAAATAAATAAATAGTTGTAAGCTCTTATTAAAAGACATTATTTAATGGCGGATTACACTAATAAATCAAAATGTCTGCTATTTGACATTTAAACCTAACACCCCGCAGAGAACGTGGTTTAGAAAAAGAAATAAAGATTTGACAGTTGGCTATAATTTATAGAATAAAATAGAGCTCATACTTATTGTAGTAGATTTCCTTCAAGGATTTTTGGTCGGACCCATTATTTTTTGAATTCACATTTTTAACATTTATTTAGAAGAGTTATGGATGGGGTTAGATGTAAGTGCTTATATAAAATGGAATATGCACATCAATTTTTTTTTATTTTTTTAAGTGGCAACACTGAATACTAGTGTGGTTTATGTGAAACTGATGTTTAAAGTGTGGTGTTGACGCTTAAAGTACATATTGTGGTTTTTTCGATTTTTATTTTATCTAGTTTAGTTTCATTGTGGTTTTGCCATAATATATTTTACTCTCTTTGGAAGCAACGGCTACCCAGAGATGGAAGAAATAATTTATATTATGCACGCTTTGACCAATGATGGATTTATATTGTCGCAAATAGATGGATTAAGAATATGTGCTGATATCTAATTGGGAAATAATTTCTCCACATACCTACAATGTTTACATAAGAACATTGTCAATACAGGATTTGATAGAGATTAAAATTATTTAAGAGTATGATGGTTCTTAGAATTATTTGTGTTTATATTCTGGAAAATGCTGAGTGAGGTATATACAGAGGTAACCACCTTCACGTGGTGAAATACGGAACAAGAAAAGTTGTAGAATAGTGGTTGGTATGTTAGAGTTTAAAATTTTGTTAAGGGGATTCATAATTTATGTATAAATGGCTCATTGACGTTCTTAGTTGAGGGGTTGTTTCGGGAAACATGATTTGGTTCTACGAAATTAGCTCTAGGTAATGTACATACATACCAATAAAGTCACTTAAAATGTAAAAAATAAAATCGATATATGTTTTTTTTTCAAGATTGAAAAGAAGCAGTTTAATATGTAAACAATAAACATTGTTGGTCCACAATTTGTTTATTCGGTTCTGCGTTGGAGCTGGGTGTTTTTAAACGCAGTAATAACTTTTGACAGCTTATCTGTCACACGATAAACAGATAGTAAGGTATGCTCATTAGATACACCCATTTCGCCATCTTGTTTATGATGTGACGTTATCGTTTTCTGCTAGTTTGACAAGCGAGGTCATTAATTGTAATTTATCAATTGGTTTTTGTTATTTTATTTGTTTTTGCGTTTAAAAAGTGAATTTTAAAATTTGAAAATTGTTGTGTGTGTGCTGTTTTGGGGTGTAATAATTCACCGGACAGAAAAAAACAATGAAATACAATTAAAATTTCACTATTTCCCGAAAGACGCTAAAACGTGCAAATTGTGGATTAGTGCTTGTGGTAATAAAAAATATTATTCTTTAAAAAGCAGTCAGTCAGCAGTGTTTGCTCAGAACATTTTGTTGAAAGCGACTATGAACTTAAAGATAAATATTCCTGAAAATAAGAGAGCTTTAAGAAAAGAATCAGTACCATCAAAATTTGCCAAATGAACCTGAACAATCTTCGAGAGACAAAAGACAAGAAATAAGTGAAAACAAAAGGATCATTAATGAATGTCTAGCTGCTTTCGAAAAGTAATAATTTCAAATAAACTGTCCTATATTATATATTTAACCATGTTTAATACCTATAGTTATCACAAACCCTCGTCAAGTAGCTTTGTCCCCAAAAGTCCACAAGAGGAGACCATAATCAGGAGGATTGTTTGTATTACACAAATTGTAGCACCCAAACAGAGTCAGATATACTTGGAAATCATTTTGAGTTACCTAAAATAATATTTTATTTTATTCCATTTTCTAAAAATAGAGTTGAATACAACTGCAGCAAGGAACTAAGAATCATGGAACTGGAAAGGCAAGTCAGCAAATTGAAGAGCAATCTGAAGCGGAAGAATCAGCAGGCACAAAATGATGAGGCTATGAGGACATCCTTAAGGGGGATATTTACATCTACCCAAGCAGAACAATTGAATCATCCCAATAAAAAGGCACGCTGGAAAGCTGAGGATATTTCTTCAGCAATGTCCCTATATTCTGCTGGTGCCAGATCCTATAGGTTACTTGGGTGGATCAAAAGTCGGAAGGTGGATTAAAAAAAAAGTCTAACATTTTCCTTGAAAATGTTAGACTTTTGGAAAATATTTTTATTAAACACAATAAGGAACATCTATACACAGAAGGCAAGTTCCTGGAAAAACATTTAAAAAATGCTGAAGCTGTGCCTCTAGATATAAGTGTAAAAAAACTAGTTTTTAAGTGCAGATTGTATTTTAGAATTAAGCATTTAAACAAATAATTTGTAAGTAAAATTAACTCTAAGAAAAGAAAAATAATAAACACAATGCAATGAAATGGTATTCTTTTGTTTCATCCTATATCCGAACCAGTTGACGATGACGTCACACCACAGCTGTCAAAACACAATGAACATATCTTATTATCTGTTTATCGTGATCTGTCAAACCAGTTGTCAGATTAAAAGCTGTCAGTGTCATTTTTCGTAATGATTCCAACGCACTCCCACTTCAAAAAATTTGATTCCAAATGTATGGTTTTGTTCGCTAACCTTCAAAATCACTTGAATCATAGTTACACCCGACATAATTGCGGGGCAATTGCGCAGTAGATATAATGCTTGATTGCTAACTTACGATGTGTGGGTTCGATCCCCATGCTAGGCAGCATTCTTTTTTTCTATACCTCCAATTTTAATTGGATGCCACCCGTGAGTTAAAATTAGTGCCAAAAAAATCTTTCCTATATTTCTATTCCTTCTAACTAGTGCCGTGCAATTCAGGTTGCATTTAAAAGACCTTAGGTCTTACTGGCATATAGTTAAAATTATTACAGTTAATTATAGTTCTAATCGAACATCTGAGATCGCTATTCGACGTATTGTTGATCGTTTTCTCAACATCATTTTTGTTGATGCAGTGGCATCACTGAAATTTGGCAACAGCTTGGTATTTGATCAATTAGCCTTGTTATGAAAAGTTTATCTGAAATGTCAATAATGAGGCTTAAAAGTTTGATACACTCAGTATAGTCCTAAGTAATTCTCTTGATGCAATTTCAGTCCCTTAGAATTTTTAAGAATACAATTTATAAAAAAAAAACATATAAAAAAAGGAGCAAGTTCGTTCTTTAAATTGATTAAGCTGAATGCTTAATTAAATGTATTTGATGACAAAAACTTTAATCTACATGAATTATTTAATAAATTTTAATTCTAAATTAAAATAACTTAATTCCACTACCACCCTCAATTTACAAAACTGCTAAAAACGAATTCGTTTAATAAAACAAGATGGTGGACAAATGAACGTTCTCAACAAACTAATAGCGTTTTCCATTGGTAAATTCAGAATTTGATGCGTAGTTTGATATTTTTCGTGTCCAATGGGACGCGATTTGAATAAAATTTTCTTTTTCTTCTGTGAAACTGATAGTTGTTAAACAGAATGCTTCCAATTATACTAGGGTTTAGTGGTGTTAGTAAAAAGATGGGTAGATTTACCGAAAAATACGGATCTGTGAATTTGATTCATAATCAAAAAAAAATTATTGAAATTCGTGTCTTGGCAGATTTGTATCAAAAAAGAATTAAATTCTTGTACCAATGGAAAACCACATAAAATTCTACAAAATCTAGACCACAGTATGATAGCTAAATTACCGTTAGCTTAGGAACTAAAATAAATAAAACTACATAATTTACAAGTATACGAGTATCTAAACAAAAAGATATATGTAAGTTTCTTAAGTGATTGCTCATTGATTTTGATGTGAACAACTTTGTTATTTTTTTCGTGGGCCTATATGGAATACACTACACACGTGTGCACCGACACATCCTTACGCTAAGGGATAATATTTGGTTTGTGTTATTCGTATGCGTGATTTGGTCTAATGTTTGTGTACATAAACATAAAATTTCTTGAGAAAACTATGTAAGCGTGCGTGTTAATTGCCAATATCATTTTTTTCGATAACCACTATTTAGGAATGGCAATAGAGTGACATTTGTGTGTAACTTTTCTGAGATTTCGATTTAAGCTTAAACTATTTCCATTAGAGTGCATTGCCGTAATTAATTTCTCAATCAGTTAAAAAGCTGTTACACCATCATCAAGCATTTGCGTTCATGCAACATGACAAAAGAAAATATTTCAAAAATAAAAGCAATGGTTATCGTTTATCGATTGTGAGATGGTGGAATGGTTGGTTTTTAATTTTATTTTTTAATTGCTTTTCTATAGTTTGTATTAATTAATGGTTAAGGTGTGGCGGTTATCCTGCATTGAACTTGACTACTCCTATATCGATAAAGAAAACACAAAAGTTTTCTAGGTGTAGTTTAAGTTGGAACGATAAAATTTATAGACGACAGAATCCGATATTATAACATGGGCAAGAAGTTTAGCGTTGATAATGTTTTTTTTCTTGTCTATAAAAGTGCAATTATTTTGCGAAATAATAAAATGAGTTATGTCACGTTTTGAAACAAATAGGTATGTACGTAAAAATGGGGTTTAACCCTGAGAAGATATTGTTAAATTAAAAGACGTACCTATGCACAAGAAAAGGGTAATAAAAGTATGTAGATAAACAAGTTCCTAATCTTTTTTATATTGAATATTATTTGGAAATGTAGGAACATACTTTAAAAGCACTTACCTCAAAATAAATCAAAATTTTCTAGAAAGCAAACTTGGCGAATAGATTTATATTTTATTTTTGAAAAAGTCAAAATAAATGTCGACAATATCTAAGAACAATTATTGTAAGCTTGAAAAAGAACAGATAAGAATGGAATTTCAGAGCAAACAGAATTCCAAGGCCTTTTTTAGTCTGCACTTCGATAATCGTAATATCAGATTTGATCTAAATCTCGAGTTCAACGCTTCCACAAATGCATACATTGACACATCTACCAATTTGAAGTATCAAAGTAAGAACTAAAGAGCTGCTTCTAGTTTTCAAATTCGATAGCTTGTCGAAAAATGCCAATTTGCACAAATTGACACCAAATCACACCAAATCCTGTTCTAGAATTATAAATTTGGAAGTTTTGGGTAGAAGATAGTAAGATAGTAAGTACTTTTTAAGAATACCTCCAATACATTCATTCATACCGATTATAGAATTCGCAATACTGAATTCTTTATAAATAGTTAGGCAGTATTCATTTTTTTCACGGTATCTAAATGAGTTACGAAAAGAGCGAGCCCATCACGCCGAATCCAGTATGCGAATTCTGTATTCGCTAATGTTTTATTGTATTCTCTAATGTTTTTTTCATAACACAGCCGTGATGGATTGCGTGGTGAAAATTTGCAATCTAAATGTTCAAATACGAACATGCAATAACAAATTGCTTGCAAAAATTTGTCAGTACAGCGAAGATAGAACGTTTGCCTCTCACTCTAGTTGCATTATCTTGCATATAAATATGTCCATCTTTAAAGCTCTCACAGGGTTTCCATTACAGAGGAGTTTACATTATAATCACCGCAAATGAAAGAGAAAAGTGCGTAGGGTTACCTTCTGCTAATTAACACAAAATTAAAGGGAAAATATAAACTACATTTCTTTAACACAAATTTACTAATTAAACTAAATTTACTTAACTTTTAATTAAACAAATAAAATTTCATTACACTACTAATGAAATATAAATTTATTCAAAAATATTTTTACTCGAATAAATAAAATGTATCTTTTTCCACAACATTGTGTGGTAAGATAAAAGATGCCAGTTTTGTAAAGACTAAAAATAACTTACAGAACCGTCTTTCTTCCTAAGGGACAATCAATATCCGAAAATATCGTAACTGCATTTTAAGAGAATTCTGTACACAAAAAGAAAACATGACGGATTTTTTTCTCAAAAGCTCTAAAAAAGCAAAAATTCAGGAACTTTTTATTTTTTTATTTACATTAACTCTGGTATATTTAAATAGATTATTTGGTTTTGATTTTTGTCATTGTTATTTAACCTGGAGAGAAAAATCGCAACGAATATTAGTTTTATGCCGGCCGCCCACATTTCCGGGGATTTTCTTCGGCCGCTGTCATACAATTTTGTATAGCAAAAATGTAAATCCTAATTATCTCGAAAATGGCTCTAACGATTTTGATAAAAAAAAAAACAATTCTGTGAAGGTAGTTTTTTTTTTTTTTTTTTAATAATTTTTCACGCGCTCAAGGGATTATGAACACCCTTTATAAGTTTTTAACACAGCGCGGACATCCGGTGACAGAAGAGAAAGAAGGATAGGAAAGATGTGTGGCGCGATGTATTGAGACGGTGGTTGTTGTCTCAGATTTTATCTCCAGGGATGGCGGCTGAACTAATGCAGAGAAAATTACCGGGACTTATTTATTTATGTCTCTTATAATTCGCATTATTTTATTTTATTTCGTTGTCATATTTATGAGTAGTTTACTCAATCACATGCTGTTTGTGTTATGCCTGAACAGCATGTGATGAGTAAACCAGCAACTCATTTTTATGACAATTTTTAGAATTGGTTTTTAATGGAATATAAGAAGACATAGACAACGGCAGGAATCAAACCTGCGACCACGAGGTTGACAGGTGAGCACACAACTAACGCGCCACGGCCACCCCCAAAGTAGGTAGCTAGTTAGTTAGTTTTGCTCTAAAATTTTTTTACATAAACTGCTAAGACCGTAGTTTTTTTTTTAATTTCGACTCTCATTAACGGCTCAACCGATTTGGATGAAAATTTGTATGCAGGCGGTTCTTCGAAATCTGAATTTGTAATACTGCATACATACATTTTCGAAAAATAATTTTTTTGGATTTTTTGAAAAAAAAAAATCATGATAAAATATTTCGAAAACAGGCGGATGATTTTTTGAAATTTTGTTTATAAATTTATTTTGTTAAAAATTTAAAATTGTCTGCATACCAACAAAAAATTAAATTAAGTAAAAAACCATTTAAAATATATTTAGCTTATTCTGCTAAGAACAACAACATTGGATCCAGTCGTGCATTTTATGTTAATTGGTCCAGTTTTTGAAAATATTTAAATGCACTCAAAAAGTTTCTTGTTTTAAATAATATGTTTGTCTTTGTTTTTAAATTCAAAACTATCACTTTTGACAAAAAAAAAAAAATATCGGTTGTGAAATTCGCAACTTTTTAGACTGTCAATCGCAATACAATGTTCTTTTCACTTCAGAGAAACCATTGCGAATTCCATATTTGATGACATTGATATTTAATATAAAATTTAAGTATACTCACTTCATCACAGCCATTGCAACGCGCTCTCAAAATCTCCGCATAATGACGCTCGCAATAGATCTTATCGTCATGAACACAATAAGTTAGGTCCACAAGGAGTTCATCACAAGTGTTGCATGTAAAGCACTTTGGATGCCACATCATACTGTCGACAAATTTTGGCGCCACCACAGCCATGTCCCCCTTAGGGATACGTTCATCACAATGTACACATTGAGTACTCTGTGCAGCATCCTTAATATAACCTTAAAAAAAATATAAAAAAAATCAAGTTTACTTTAAGATAAAAATCATATTCAATTATTTTGTACCAATGTCTAAGGCGATTTCGTTTCTTGCTGCAACGAAATCTTCATATGAGGCACGATGTTGTGGTTCTAAGTGTTTGCAATAATCAAGCGATAGATCCTGCTTGGGAAGTTGCATCATAACTTGTTGTTCCCGATAACGTTCACCTGTTGAACCGAGCTTAGGAACTTTATCCCGAGGGATCTTATCAAAGTAACGCTGAACCTTGGATGATGTCATAATTCCTGGTGGCACCCAAGTGTATCCCAATTGTCTTTGATCTGATTCCCAGTGCGTTGGCGATGTACTCTTGAAGCCTAGACGTTCGCGAACCGATGTGACTTGTTCCTGATAGATGGCATGCGCTTCGCGCGGACACTTGCATGATTGGCACGTTTTTCTGTAAAACAAAATTTTACCGTTAATCACTTTGTCAATTTAAGTATCTATAAACATTGAACAAATTTCTTCTTTTATGGAGAAAAAATACTAATTTAGGGAATTTAATTACGGGGCATTTTCTAGCTGAATTTGTTTACAAAACAAACGTATTGCTGACATACTTTGAGCTCAAATTGGATATGATACAATTAAAAAACAGTGAAAGTAAAATTTCATCTTCCTTCTTTTAAATGTTATTACCAATAAAAGCACTACACACATAATTAAGTCGTTAAAGGGAAGGAATCAATATCCTGTGTATAACATGACACCATCTATTTTCTATCGGTGTCCAATTTTTATTTTCAAATTTGTTGGCCGTTATGCTGACGTCAAACTTAACAAATTTATTAGTTTATTGAGAGCTTTTAAATACTGGGGAAGTGGTCGGTTGGTGTCCGTGATAAAGTTCCCCGACGGCGAATAGAAGAACATACTGATGTTGTTATTTTAAATTCAAATACAAAAAGATTTAGAGCAACAACACTCGACAAAATAAGCAAATGTTTTTTTTTTGTGATGAACTTTGATGTTTGGCACAATTGGCTTGTAAAGTTTTGGTTCTATTTTTGTTTATTTTTGAAGAAGTTCTTTCTTATTTCCGTTACCGTTACATTACTTTGAAGCTGATTGATGGCGAGCCAAAAATTGACTTAACCTGTTTACGAGTATGTACTTTAAAAATATACAAACATCTTCTGCAAAGGAAAGTGGGCGGTGTCGAATCATCACAAACCGTGTTAAATCATCAGAGATATTTGTTTGAAGATAATCGTGGGAAGGAAAAGTATTTATAACGACAGGGAACTGCACATCATTTTGTTAATGTAAAGGCAGATGACTAAATACAATTTGATGAAAATAGGGCATATCTACGTAAAATCAATAATTAAATTAATCTTCAAAGCATCTTATTGGAAAATATTGAATTGATAGTACCTACTATTTTATGGATTTGACATCGAACAAATTTGAATAAAAGCTAATTACATAATATGTATGCAAATATAAAATTCGACAAAAATCAGTCTTCGGGAATATGAACGCTTTACACAGAAGTTATGCAACCATGATTTTTTTCTCTTTCCGATATCATTTTTTTTTTCATAACATCTACGATGAAATAGGTATATTTTGGGAGAGAAGCAATGCAATGTGAATTTTTTAATTGAAATGTTATTATTTGAAAACTTTAATTATTTTTTTATATTATCTTTGGTTTTGATCTCATTCAACATTAAAATATATTCTAAAAAACAAAATTTCTGGTCTGCATTCAATTTTATAAAATCACTCATCCTAAAAAAAACATCCTTATTCCATTTGAATTGTATCTCCTATTGTGACTTTTGTAAATTTCTGTTGTTTGGTAACGTCTAATAAACCAAAATTACTACCTTTAAAAAACACCCTCCCAACTATACTTTAACAGACAGGTAGATTTTATGTGTGTTAAAAAGGGATTAAAAGATTGCACCAGAAATCCCTTTAAAAATTATTCTCTTTTCCAAAGTTTTACACCTTTGACAGAAACTTCATATTTGGTTTTTGATAAAAGTTATAGCTTTAACTGAAATTCATCATTGAAACACAAATCAGTGAAACGGTCGAATTTTTGTTGGCAAGTCGGTTATAGCTATCATTGAAATTTAGTTGTCATTAAAAAGACATTTCATAACCAAATTAGATTTTGAGGTAAGATTTGATCATTGATAGAAAAACATATGAGAACAGGAAAAAAGGGAACACACATCATTAGAACGATTGTGTTCCACTTTTGGGAACAAAATTTCAGCAGCTATAGATTGAAAAAGCTTTCCATCATTGAAAAATCTAAAGTGATTTGACAAGAAAGTGGTAGAGCAAATAAAACATTTTTTTAACAAAGAAAATTATAGCCGTATTTTATTGGTAAGCTATAGGTAGCGCAGTAATGATAGTCTAAATAAAACTATTATTCACTTTTATATACACTCTACATTTTCATCTCCCTCTGCACCATAGGTGGTGCAAAAGCATTTTGGCGGCAACCCGAGCGAGTCGTTCCATTCTAAATTTTCCAAAGCTTTATCTACACTATTATCGGCCTAATTTATTGGCACTTTTCCTTTGTTGTTGTTTACTGAATAAAATTTTGCTGCGCTGCTTATACATTTACCAATAAAAAAGGGCTTATATATCTTATCAGCTTTATTTTGTCAAAAAACGACATCAGTTTTATTTTTGTTTATGTGCCTCAAAATTGAGAGACAAAATTTTCAATGATGAGTTTCAATGAAAGCTATAACTAGCGCCTAAAGGGGCAATGCAGCCTAGAGACTTATGTAGTTATCGTTTGGTAACACAAATCAATTTATTTTTGATTTAGATCTGTCAAAAAACTGATTTTGAAAAATTTTGCCTTCGATTGGACAAATAAATTGATTTATTTTTTGATCTTAAATCAATTTTGCAGATCTGGATTTTTCGGCAGATATACCCCTCTTTTACTAACACCACTATGCATTATAATTGACAGCCATCAATTTGACAAGCTATCTGATACCGATAGCTGGTTCAAAAACACAAATATAAACCAATACTATAGCAAATAAAAATCAATCTGAAAACGTATTCGAATCGTTACGAAATAAATCAATTTATTGATCAAAATATAAATTTACCAAACGAAAACCCCATTACAAATAAAACAGGCCAAATGTCATTTGGGTATCTAAAAAAAAACTTTTCAAAGGCAGAATATTATAAAATTTAATATACCTATACTTATTAAAAATTTACTTTTTGATGCATGTCAAATTTAATCATGGACAAAATTACTGTCCATCTAATTGACAGATAGCATCTTCTTCTATTCTTTCTTTTAAAAAGTCGTTTTTGTGAGTCCAGTGCAACAAAGAAATTTGCCAAGCTTACATCTGAAAATTGTGTTGGTATTAGTACAAAGAGGGTTCTGTATCTGCAAAAATGATCTAGATTCGAAAATAAATCAATTTATTATGTCCAATGGAAAGCAAAAATAGGGGAAATCGGTGTTTTCACAAATCTGGATCAAAATTCGGATTGTGAGAAAAAAATAAGGAAATATTAGTTTAGTGTGTGAATAATTTGAAATGGCATAAAATTTCTAGTTTATTCACCCATTAACGGTGTTGTTGTTTTGTTTTTCGGCACTTTGATCAAATTCGAATGAACATTAGTTTTGTGTTTTGTTTTTTAAGTGCGAGAGGGAATTCAACGAAAACATCACAAAAAAGTGACATTTCCATACAAACTATCTATGTCAAACAGATAATTCGTGGCCGGTAACACAGTTTTCTACAAATTCAGTAAAAGCGTCGTTTTTTATTGTCAAATTTTTATCGGACTTTGAAAAAAAAAACAGGTCTATTAGCAAACCAAGTATATTGAGATCATTTGGGCTTCAAATGTGTCTTCGTTTGTCATAAGTTACTGTCAATATTTTGTTCTATTTAATTTTTGGGACTGTTGAAATACGTTTTCGATTGGATTTTCGGAGTTTCTACAGTTTTTTTTTTTTAATTTCAATCGAACATAAAATTTGTTCAATAGATTGCTTTTATTTAATTTTACATTGATGGTAATTTATATTTAGATATCACTAATTATTATTACTTTTGTCAAATAATCTGACGAAAAACTTGATATGTCTATGTGTGTTCTATTTCTACTCCCTAATAAAATCGATAACCGAAAAATATTCCAAAAATCAAACACAGGACAACCAATTTAACGATTTCGGATTTTAACAAGAGTGAAAAAAAGAGTAACTCCGAACAACCAAACGAACACGACATACATTGAATAAAATTCAAATGTTATTCATTTGAGGAAATTTTTTTCAAAAGCCAATTAAACAGTTAAATGTTCAATTAATAAATTACAATATCGGTTCTCAATAATGTTAAGATTAGTATAGGTAAGTAGAAAATACAAACAAAAAAATGTTATTTGTAATTGACTTGGGAAAGCTGCTTACCTTACAATGAGATCATATAATTCCTGTTTATCAAATACTTTACAATAAGCATGTAATACTTTTAGGCATGCATATCGCATTCCAGTCCAAGGGATCTGTGGTCCAGCCATATCCTCGCCCAAAGGACACTCGGAATGTCGATCCAAATCGATCATTTTCACCATTTTCCGTATTAACACATTCGAAATGCAAAAAAAAAATCGATTTTTTTTGTTTTTGAATACTATGTAGCTAGATTACTTATAGAAAGTAACTTCATTATATTTGTAGGTCACTAATTTTTAGTTTACACTATTTTTCATTTTTTTTAGCTTTTGTTTGTTTTTGTCCTTTTTTTTTTAATTTAATGTTCGACCGAATTATATACATGCATATATTGTTTATCTTCAATCGATGAGATTTTCACTTCCTGGCTTTCAACGCGCTGCAAAGTGAAAATCTATTTTCGAAAAAAAAATCACATTCTGTCCGAAAATGAATAAATATATTCGATGGATTTTTTGATTGTTTATTGGGAATATACAATTATTTTGGCGTCGTCATTGGCTATCTCTTGGGATTGTGTTTGATTTTCCCTTTTATAAATTCATTAATGTAGAAATATATGAATACTCGTTTGTAATCGTTAATTTGTAATGATTTTCTTTTGAATGTTATTTTAGGCAATGATTTTTATGAAGATACATCGCAAGATAATTTTATTTGATTATAAAATACCAGGGTCGTTTTGTCAGCAATAAAAATCGACAATCAAATTTCCAAACACAACCACAGAAGAAGGGTTCTTTCTTATCTAGAACACAAAAATAATGAAAATTCCGTACGGAAGAATTTTTAGGAAATACACGCAAAATCATTTTCCAATTTAAAATAATTCTTCTGATTTAAAAAAAAATCAAAATTACTGATTTTGAAATACATCTATGTATATGTACCTACATAGGTATGTACTTGAAATGAAAATGTGATAATTTAATATCTTAATTGACAAACTTAATAGGCTTATTGTTAACCCCTCCGTGGTTGTGAGGATTGCTTATTCTCTTTGTTTTTTTTTTTTATGAGTAATTAGGGTCAATGTTTTTGGTACTGAAACCGTATCGTTTGCTTTGATGGCACTAATTGAATTTTAAAATAAGTTCATTTATGTATAGGTAGGTAAAAATGTTAAACGTAGGCAAGCAGAAGTGCGTAAATTGTTATTATAAGTTGTTGCTGTTGGCCATGACGTCGGATATAGCTTATGTTAGGGAGGTTTTGATTGGTATTTTTATTTCGCTTTTATCACCAGTTTCTCTTTGTATATTTTTATTTGGCTTATTAAATTTTTACTATTAAGACTTCAAGACTACTGTTTGAATTCCAGCTGTGAAATTGGCGCTGAGTGTTGATTTTCGTATTTCAACTTGTCAATAGCAGACTATACGAGTATATTTTGCTTCTAATTTAAGATCTTGGCTTGGAACAAGTGCAGCAAAGGGCGAGCGGCGACGGCAATGTGTACTAGGTCAGTAGAGGGAATAAAAGATTTCTCCTAAGAGATAGTTTTCACTACTGCAACTGCATAATTTATAGTGTTAATTTGTCTCTTTGATGAATTTTCTCTTAAATCGCTTGAAATATCATAGATTACAACTTAATTTGATGGTCTGTTACAGGGAAACCATTCTGTTATCGACAATCGTTTACATTACTTCCACAAGCATTACAGATGCGTCGATATGACAGATAGTTTTAAGTGAAAGTAAAGTGGAATTAGAAATTTTCATCAGACATCAATTAGATGTGATGTTTAAAATTATGATGTGGGTGTGGGATAAATATTGGGATGTAGAAAAATACAATGCCCGAATGTCAAAAGTTTGAGCGTTGATGTCCCTTATGTTACGTTGGTTTGTGTACTTGCTAATATATGCATACTCGTAACGTTAGTATCTACACAACGCGTCATTGTAAGCACTATACTTAAATTGCTATGTTGGAACTTTCGCGTTGAGAGAAAAATCTGTCAAAGTGACGCCCTGATCATCTGTCAAATAATTACATGCAAACAATCATTTGTTATTATTTCTTCAGATTAAAGGTAAATAAAATTGAATATAATGAGGATTGCCACATTGGTGTGGTCCTAAATGTTGATTTTAAAATTGTTTTATGTGTTTGACGTTTTTTTTTTTCAATTGAATCAGTTGTTGTGCAAGTAGAGGGGTATGTTCATTGAGTGCCTGCTTGTTAAAAATGTAAGTGTTCATTGTTTAAGTATTTTACCAACTTTGTTTATATAAATAGTTGCTATATATGTATTTAGATATTCAGGAAACATAGTCAGTGCCCTGTTGATAGATTAGCTACGATGAGATCTTCAGGGTAAATGGTCAACTCGACTCTGAATCGAATTTTAGGGTCAATTTTATTATCTACGACATCCGTAAATAAAATTTGATATTTTCTGACTAGGAAGTAAACTAAAATCACCTTTTTCCGAAGAATAAATTAAATCGAAAAGATTTTTTAGAAGTTATACATCGAAATCTTAAACATTTGTCAATGGAATTTGACTGTTTATGACTTACAGGTCATATTAAGTGCTTTATCGATGACATACACTCACATGCTCCTGATGTGTGTGTATTTTTATTACTAAATAATATGCAATTACTTGTTCCTTGGAGTGCTTGTTGCTATTTCAATTGTAAGGCCTTGGTAGGGGGCGCTACTCAAGTTTCAGTTAGTTCATTTGTAGGTGATTTAAAAGTAGCTGTCAACAAAGCCACTTAAACATCTTTTATTAAATAATCTTTGATCTGGCAGTTTCGCATGAATAAGAGAACTTTAACTTTTCCTGAAAGTGGAAGAGCGCCCCCTGCAAACTGTATTTAATATGATTTCTGACAGCTTTCAGCTAATTTATCCGAATCTTACAGAAATTAATATATTCAGATACTTTACTATCCGAGGTAACTTTATCTAAAAAATGATAAAGAACACTACGAACAAAGACTTCAAAATTCATGATGGTCATCAAGGTTACCAACGAAACAACTACAATATTTCATTCCATACTCGAATAAATGCCAACAATCTATTCGCAACAAGGTTTTGCTTTTATCGGAGCACCTTGTATTTGTAATGTGTTTACATTTTGCTTTGTAGCTGATAGTTTTTGCCAAAATAACAAGGCTACTGTAGATCAATAGTTTATTAAAATCTGGCAAAAACCTGGACGTACTTTAAACTTTAGTTCTATCATATATCTGAATTTTAAAAGGAGTTTACTTTAAATCTCAAATACAATTACAAAGTGAAACTAAAATAGGAGCAATTCTACTTCTACTTTAAGGATAAAGTTCTACTGACTGATGAAACTCTACTAGCAACTATTTGATATTGGCGAAATGAGAAGCGAAATAACAAAGAATTACATACTTATTTTCATACCTTTTCGAGAATTGTCTTCTCTGAAGACTGGTGTACAATTTTTTAAGAGACATCGTCGAAAAAGATGAAAATCTCCTTTCTCCATTGGCTTTGAGTTGCATTTTGTAGTTAGTCAATCGATAATTTTAAATTCGTGGTAAGTTATTGTAATTCTTTTTAATAATATTTTTTATTTAAATGTTTTTATTTACATACACTTTTAATTTAGAACTGAAACAATTTAAAACAAAAAAGTGGTATATTCTCATAAGGTTTCTTTGAATGTAATTTGGATAATTTAATATGTTTCTAGACTAGACCGGTCCTGGAAGTTCAATTTCAAAGTAGTAGTAGCAATTTAAGGGCCCTAAAAAATGTTGTCCAAGGATTAATTACTGGCTAAGAGTCATGCCCGTCGAACTCATACATCTAAGTTAGCATTCAATCGTTATATGTACTTCGTCATTGCCACTCTCCATTTCTGCAAGGATTCTTTTAAAAACCAAAAACTAAATTTACCATGATGAGAATAGAGTAAATCGGATTTAATAAAAAATCAATTCTAATGACTGGAGGAAATTTCTTTTATTTTTAAGAAAATACATACATACGAGTATATGAACACATTTCAATAAAATCAATAAATACAAGATCTGTCTGATTAAGTTTAGATATACATAATAAAGTTAGCCAATAAGGAAGAATTTTTGTACTGTTCATAAAATACTTCCTAATCTAAATGCACACAAATTTGAAAATAAAAATGTACAATCTGTTTTTACTCCTAATGCATCAACAATAAAAATGTATCTAATCAAACACATTGTTCATACAATTATTTCAAATCACTAACACCAACCACCATACGGTCTTGTTCCCGGTCATATTATAAACAATCTGTTTCAATTTATTTGATTTCACCAAAGAAAAGAAAAAAAACAAAAAAACAACTCCTAAATTTATAATTTTCCCACAGCATCATCATAGAGGAGCGGTGGTGGTCCATAGCCGCAAACATTTTATCGGCAACACAATATTTCATTACCGATTAATTAAAAATCCATTAAAAAAAAAGATTATTTTTCCTAGTTATCGTCAGTAAATGTATCTTTTTTGTTGTTTTGAAAAATAGAATAAAAATATATTTTGCTTACGCGCATAAGCAGGTGAATGATGAAATTTATGACTTTTTTTTTCTACGCCATGCCACATGTGGAGGCGCAGATTGATGCAGAATCAAGTTGATCTTATTTCGAATTTGACGTTGAGGCGGCGGATTCAGCAGATAATTCTTAAGTAAATATATTTTTTTTTTTTAATTTTCAAAATAAAATAAATTAATTCAATTTAAATTATTACCACGGAATGGTATCTTGAGTGCTGTCTTTCTGTCATATCGACAAGAATGAATTGGTCATCTTTGATAATTTGCATCAATGTGATGATATACACAGAAAGAAATGATAATAATTCATTTTTTCCAGGCCTAAATTTAACTTTAGCTGGTAGAATGCTGAATACAAATTTTTGAAAAATTTATGTTGAAAAAAGTAATGAAGCGAAAACGAATATTTTGTCGATGGCTAAGGACCTAGTTCGATGAAATAATTGATTATATGAATGGTTCTTTGTCGACTTCAAGAAAGTTAGTCTAAATGCACCTCTAAGTCCTGTTTGCTGACTTAGCAATTAAGTTCTACATAAGCACTTATGTGACAGTTTGCGCAGATGTAAAAATTGACCATAAGCGTTTTAAGTTGAACATAAATATTTATGATGCGTATCAGCAAACGGGCCTAAGTCAACTTACAGTCTTACAGTATTTTTGAAATTGAAACTGTGTACCGTATAAGTTTATGCGTCTATCTTCTTCAACAGTTATCCTTGCACGTATATCCTCATTAAAAAATTGTTGTCAAGTTAATGATACACGTTTTGTGCACGAACTTTTAATAAGGTTAATAATCAATCTCTGATTCGCTTCACTCATTGGCCAATCGCACAACTATGGTATATTTATGCCGATATCAGCGACAACCTTAAATTTCACACCTCTATTGTATTCTATTCTAGCCTATTGAAACTTTGCTTCCAAGTGCACTGGGCTAATTTCGCAAGATTAAGGATTTTGTGGGAGTATCTGTTCTCATAAAAAATTATTTTAAGAAAGAGATTTTAAGAAAATGTCTTATCGATTGCGTTTAAAAGTTTTTTATTTTTTATTCCAACTCATTAAAATTCAACTAATGAAATTTATATGGTTTTCCTTTCAACGAAGACGGATCGCTACTAAAATCAATTTTTTTTTTGAGTTGAAAGAAATTTGCAAAAAAACTTGCAATCTCTTTTTTGAATGTGAGAGCTCTCACAAGAATTGACATCTCCGGAATGTCAAGTTTGTGGTGTGTGTGAAAATCCGTGGGAGAATCTGTGTAAGTCCATCTTCAAAAACAGATTCGAGAGAATTCAATTCTTTCAGGAAAAAAAAATCGTTTAAGGAAAAAAAATTTTTACAGATTCGTTGCGAATCAATTTTTGTGTTGTAAGGAAATCGACATTAGTTTTGAGTAACGAGATAAATGACTCATTGTGTTTGGGGGTTAAGTTTATGCTTCTATCGATTTGTTCAAAAGTCGAACATTCTTTAAACATTCATGCAAGAAGTCGAGCGTCTTTTTGAAAATAACTGAGTCCATTTAAAAAAAAATGCATAATTCTTAAAAACAATACAAGTTTAAGTAAGAAAAAGTTTTTTTTTTCCATTTTTTTAAGAAAAACTTAACAGAAAATTAAGAATAAAGTTAAAATCATTGTATTGGGGGCTTAAAACCATTGTTTGTGTTATAACTAATTTCCAATTTTTAAATTAGTTAAACGATAGTGAAAAAATGTGTCATTCTTAAAAAAAAAACTTGTTCCGAGTGCCAAGGGAACATATAGTGTCACAGTGGTAACTCAAATAATAATAAGAAAAAGAGTCAGCTCGAATAACAATTTGAGTTACTCGCTTGCGTATATATATACGATTTAATAAATATTTGATTTCCATCATATTCATATCGTATTTTTTAGATTTAATAACAGTATTTTGATAAATACTACGTCAATTTTTTAAAAGCAGAAAAACTCAATTTCGCCCTATTTCGTAAGGGAAACATAGCCCCAAGTCTTCTCGGTGACCTACTAAAAATATAATTTCTATTCACTCTAGTGACTAAAACATTTCTGGCATAGTTGCCTTTATGGATCGATGACATTTTTTTTATTATTTATTTTACAAAATTATAATGATAAATTGTCATGATCAACAAAAAATATCAATTTTTATGAAACGATTTTCTAAAGGGTGTTTCAATAAGGATGACTATTTATAAATAAAATAAACTATGAGTGATATATCTATAAATTTTCGTCTTAATTTGAAATAATATTTAATGACATTTACGCTATGAAAAGTTTTATTATTCGCATTAATCGAAAATTCAAACAGCGACCAACTGTGGAGCCGTTTTATTTTTTTTTTTTAAGAATTGTAAGTATTCGACTTTTATTCCACTTGCAAAGACTTCAAAATCTTCTAAAACTCAAGAATAATTCTATAAAAAATATATAGATTCAAAATAGCTTTTAATGGCCTTTAGTCCACAAAATTTGCTTTTCATCATGGCAATCTCACTTGGACTCATCAGTTGGTTAGTGAGTGCCTTATTAATACGCAATTTTTGTTAAGTTCAATTCAACTTACATGCATTTTTTGACAAAAAAGCAATGTGAACTATATCCAACAAGATTAAAATTTTAATCATTAAAATTGGAAGATTTTGTCCTTGGCCAGACATAGTTAATAAGAAGGTGTTTTTTTTTTATAATACAATTGTATATACTACTAGAAAACACCTTCTTATTACCTATGTCTGGCCAAGGACAAAATCTTCCAATTTTAATGATTAAAATTTTAATCTTGTTGGATATAGTTCACATTGCTTTTTTGTCAAAAAATGCATGTAAGTTGAACTGAACTTAACAAAAATTGCGTATTGGTAAGGAGCTTACTAACCAACTGATGAGTCCAAGTGAGATTGCCGGGATGAAACGAAAATTTTGTGGACTAAAGGCCGTTAAAAGCTATTTTGAATCAATAATTCAATAAGTCCAATTAAATATAATGCTAAGTCTTCTACTTGGCCTTGTAATTTCAGTAGTATATAGAATTGTATTATAAAAAAAAAACCTTCTTGGTTTTATTTAAATATTTTAAGAGATAAGAGCAGTTCATGGAATTGTACAGTCAACACTTTTAGTCGAGTCTTTAGTTTTTTTTCCGTTTTCATAATCCACATTCTAAAATAAACACGAAAGCAAATTTTATATTAATTTGAAATTGATGTGTTTATGTTTAATTCTGGTTCTGTTTGATTCCTACGAGGGTGGTACGATAGGTACTTAGTCTCCCCGCCCTATGGTGCTAGTATCGCAAGAGAGATTTACTATCGTCTAGTAAATTCTATTGAAGGTGCACGAGATAGCTGAAACAGTAGGTATCTCAAAAGACCGCGTGGGTTATATCCTCCATGAAATTTCCTCCGACATACCGGATACATACCGGATATCCAGATTTGGCCCCGTGCGACTTTTTTTATTTCCAAACTTGGAAAAATCACTCGCCAGGCAGAAATTTGAATCGAATGAGGAGGTTATCGCCGTAACGGATAGCTAATTGTAGACCTCGAGAAAACCTATTTTCGGTAGGTTAAAGAAGTTGCAGCATCGCTGGATCAAGTGTATCGAGCTAAAAGGAGACTATATAGAGTAATAAATCGCCACTGTTCAAAATTTTTTGTTTTTCTTTTGTACGCTAGGTAATTATCGGACCGCCCTCGTATATCTGTGAAAAATAGGCGCGTTCATCTGAGATTTGAAGAGCTGTTTGAAGTTATTTAAAATTGCCAATCAAATTAAATAAGGACTTGCAAATAAGCGACTTCTTTAATTATAGGAGTCGTGTTTTTCCTTAAATGAGTAAGAAATTTTTAAAATTTTGGTTCTTAAATAATGGCGGCCCGCTTTTGCCAATGCTAGTTTAATCTGTTTCAAATTTTACACGCATGTTTATTTCAGCTCTAGTGAAATAATTTTAAATTTATCAAGTCACTCCTTCTTAAAATCACCTCTTACTCACTAAAAGTTATTTACCTTTTCTTTATCAAATGGCCTAACTTAACTGCTTATCATTGCTGATAAAGGAGTAATTCCTATATTTAACAGTTTGCTTAAAAATGTTTCATGTTTTGCTGTCTTCGTTTTATTTACTTTTTTCTTATCCAAACAAAGGGGACATTCTTTGGAATTTTGTTTAAAAAGTATGACATCATCAAAATTCATTTATCAACGTGGGTAAGTAGCTGATATTTTCATTAAAAAAAATCTTTTTTTTTTTGTTCATCGATTTGTGTGACTGTTTACTGATAAACGAAATCAAGTCACCTAATGGAAATTGATAGTTTCACGGTTTAAGCAAAAAACAATTTAACCCTTAATTGTACCATTTATGGGTTTGTTAGTCATGGTCGTTATTTTTTTTTTAGTTATAGTTACCTCGATAAATAAAAGCTTTTTAAAAAAGTATTTTTGTGGGAACGAAAGGATGAATGTACATACATACATATTTTGGAAAGAGAGTTCTGTAAAATGCTAAGAATATTTTATTTAAAACTTTTTCACTTGTTCTTTGGTTTGAAAGAGATTTGCCTAGTTTGCTATATATACTTTTGCACAAAATGTAAAACGCCATTATAAATCAAAATGAAATATGGAAGAAATTATAAAGTTTTAAAACTTCACTTTTAATCAAAACATTCCAAGCTCACAATACATTTACACATTTTGTGCTTTCTGATGTGTGTACGTCATTGAAAGACCTCATTCCTTATCATTATCAGTTAATTCTGCTCCTCGGTAATAAATCTCTGTTGTTTGTGAAACAGAATATCTATATTACATAATGTAGGTATAGTGTTGAAGCAGCTGATTCGTATTGCTGATTTTGTGTCTAAGATAATTCGATTATAAATATATGTAGGGTTAGGTACTTAAGTCTCAACACTAAAGCATTCATATATTCTAATTTATCAGTTTAGATATAACATATGTGTATGTGTGTGAGTTCGGCTTGCAGACATTTTAATTAAAAACAAACAAAATCTGAACCAGAAAATTGTTCAAAATTGGGTTCAAGGTTAAGTGTTTGTTTTTGATTTTGATTTATTATTCTATTTGAAGTTGTGTTGTGTCAGTTATTCTTCAGTTAACACCCCATATCAGAACAATTTACAAATCCCCAATCAAATGAAAGTTGTTTTCTTTATTACAAATAAAAAAAACTAGCAGTATTCAATACTCTACTATTTTTATTCGAATCTGGTGGACATATGTATAGAGGGCCGTATTTAGAAATGTGCAGGCCCGGTCATAGAGCAGTCTAATAAGGGCTCTGTATTTCCACAGGAATACTCGTATTTTTAAGACTGCTCATCGAGATTCTTTTTTTAGGGCCTGATTTGTAGCGACTAGTAATAAAATGTATCTAAATAAACTCGGAAGCATTAGATGTGTGACACCATGATTATAAAAACTGTAATGACGACAGTATTGACATCGCATATTCCAAAGCATCGCAGCTCGGTTCCCAGAGTTGTTTTTTTTTTTTTGTAAGAAAAATCTTTCAAAAGTATATTTTCAGTTAATAAAGAGTTAACTCTACAAATTTGTAGAATTTCTCGTAAGTCGGTATCTAAATTAACTCAGTGCAGAAGTTCAGAACTTAACTCGAATCTATTTTTAAATAAGAAAAGTGAGAACCGATGTTAAGAAATTTAAAACCAGAAGGCGTATCAGTTGGGTATGTTAAAAGTCTTCAAAGCAATTGTGAATTTTAAAATCAATTTAATTAACCATAAGTTCACAAGAAGATAGTGTCAACTTCTGCCTATTTCGTATGCAAGCTCATATTTCTTTTGAGCTTGAAATAAATTGAAGTGTTTTATTTGTAAGTTGCTTAACAATGCTTGCAAATTTTCGAATTAAACGCCAAGTTCACTTTTATATTCTCTCCTTCTGTTTTATTTTCATGAAATTTCTGTATTAGTTTTCAAGACTTTTTGTTTTGTTGTTGTGTGATAAGGAAATGCTGCTTCGTTGGCTTCCTAGCCACTTACCAATAAAACAGGACAGGTGGGTTCATAAAAATCGCAATCGATTTCCTTGTGCGTGCTCTCTGTCGGCAGGATTGAATGGATGACCAAGTTTTACCGAATCCAAATGGCTAGGATGAGAAACCGAAACGATTCTCAATCCATTTCCAAACAATTTGTCAATCAGCTGCAGAGCCCCTGGACACTATGCTGCGCCCATTGGCAGTTACCTCTACGCCTTATGTGTAATACGGGCTTGTTGATGTTAACGCGTTCAAAAGCAACCGTTCTCTCAATACTTTTGTAATTCATTGCATAGTGCGTGGGGTAGGGGATACATTATCCATGAGATTGTCTTGTTTTACGATGTTTTTTTTTATTAACTCATCATTTCTTAAGTAGAAGTTAAGTGTAGGTACTTTGTGACATATAATTAAGGCAGATTCATGCAGAAAGCTAGTAGGGCATCACAGATGTTACTGTTGGTATTTGAATTTTAAATATCAACATCTAAAATTGTATATTTAAAACTTTCAATGAAATGAAGGTGAGACTTCTCGTTTAAGGAGTGTCGGAGTGTCAGTGTATATAAAATATAATTCCAACAGAATCAGCAAATTATTTCGAATTCCAATAATTTACTACTTGTTGGTTTAAAATTTATTTCTTCAATATTTGGAAAATAAATTATACTATAAATTTTATGGGCGATCAAGGAATTCTTTGACTTGTGACTCATATCTTACCTAAATATTCAGAGCAGGCATCGCGCGTCTGAACTGTGTTAATCGGTTAGTTACCCCCATTTGAGTCTGGCTCATAAATTTAACCAAGAATTTCAGTTTAAGAATGTTGAAAAAAAAAACAAAACAATTTAAAGCCAAGAAAGAGATTTGTTCATCTTTAAGATTGTAGAGAAGGACATTGTTTATTTTATTTTTTTTTTTGAGTATACATAATTTCCGAAACAATTTTTCGGATATTTATCAAAATGACAAAACCAATAAGAAAATAAACTGGGATTTGAATACAGAAATCCCCAATGTTCGAGAGTAGCTTACTTTTAAAATCACTTTTCAAAAATGTTTGATTTCAAAAAAATTGACATTTTAATTTTAAGTTAAATGTAAGTGCTTTCAATTTTTAACGATTTTTAATAGATGATGATTTATTATTTTATAAATCGATTGAATTCAATTTTGTCTGAGAGAAAAACTTTGTCGCCAATAAATATCAACCATAATATTTTTACAATTTTAAATACCTTATGTACGACTTTTGGCAGGAAAAATAGATGGCGACACTGCTTCTTAAATGGTGAATTCCGATTTTCGTTTTATAATCTCACTCCAGAACCTAAGGTACGCTCAAATTTGTTTCGGGTGAGCTGTGTTTCGTTTAATAAAAATTATTAAAAATATTGCTATTATTGAATCTATTTGAACAATATCTAAAATATGAAACTAAAAATACAGAAGATCAAAAATTGTTTTACACAAACAAGTAGATTTGATAAACAAAATTTGCTCTTAAGTGAATTCCAAGCTGGTTTTGGAAAAGATATATCTGGACAAAAGAATTAAACTATATGCGTTCTTAGTAAAATTTAAGTCAGTCTTGGATTTTATCAGCCAGAAGTTGCTACCATTTTCCAAATTAAGCACCATTGTAGTTTCGATGAAAATGTTAAATATTTTACGAAAACTTTATGAAGATAACAAAGCTGCAATCTGAAATGGAAATATTTTATCAATCTGATTTGAATCAACAACTGATTTAAAACAATGACTTTTATTGAGCCAATTTCTCTTCTCAATCTATTGCTAATTAGACATAATCCCCTCCCTGTCTGGTGGCATTACGTTTGATGGGCTGTAAAACTGACCGAAACCACAAACATGCACCAATTCAAGATCAATGAATTGAACCAATGATGCAAGTCTATAAAATCACTTATTTTGACAGTCATTGGTCAAGAAAAATAAGGACTTTTTTTTATTCTGAACCGAAATTCGCAGATCCGTATTTTTCAGTTAATCTACACTCCTTTACTAGCACTACTAAACTTTAGTACAATTGAAAGAATTTAGTTTGACACCTAATCATAGTTTGACAGACACGAATATCCGCCAATATATTTACAAACAAAACAAAAAAACAGTTGAGTACGCTGAACTCAAGGCTGCATATTAAATAATAACAAACTTAATAATTCTTATTTACATCCATTTTCCTAACAACGAGAAACATGCAGTTGGTAAATCAGAAACGTCAAAGTTCAACCAAAGTTTTGAAATTTTAATTTGTGTTTTTATTACTTCCTTAGCCCTCTACATTTCTACTCCATTCACTCAATCTTTAAAATAGATGAAAGACGAAACAATCTTTCAATTTCAGTATGTGCTTTAAAATCGCAGACTCAAAATGAAAGGTGTAATAGCAGTCTAATCGTGTTCGGCCTTACGTTAATGGTTCGTGTATTCACTTAGTAAATTTTTTTTTTAAATGATTGGTGAATTTGGTAAGGGATGTTTTTAAGTGTAAATTCCCTTATCAAATTCCCAAACCATTTAAAACAAAATAGTGTGCGTTACTTCCATAATTTTCAATTTTCGCCTGCCAATATCTTCTATTTTTACTCATAAAAAAATCAAATCGCGTTCCATTCAGCGCAAAAAAAAAAAACAAAATCCGTGTCAAATTTAGAAATTACCAATGGAAAGCCAGGAAAAGTAGGGTGGATCATAATTACGTCACAATCAGAGATTCCTTATTCTACTTATATCTACCCGACTTCGTATCAAAACGTAAGGACAAGCCGCCATCTTGGAAAATGCAAAACCTGATACTATGGAAAGTTCTGCTATGCAGGGCAAGTTTGAGATATTTTTGAGTTTAACGAAGTAAAAAAAAACTTCTTCGATATTTTATTAAGACTGCCGGAAAATACATCAATGTACATGATGTATCTAAGACCTGGTCTACCGCCGCTCTATGTACACTAACTACTTTGGCTATTATTGTAAGAATCATTGATCAACATCTCACCTCAAAAGACATAAATCTTGAGATTGAGCGAAGACGATAGTATTTAAAATTTCCAACAAAATGAAAGATTGTTTGAAGACTCCATCTGGGTGCTAATAGCAAAAATTGAAGAATCAAGAATCAGGATCTCGTGTTGTTTTTGTAATACGTGTTAGGAAATAACCCAGACCCTAACCCACCCATAGATAAGAAAACGCAGATAATGATTAGACTCAATTCGATTATCCATTTCTCAAATAATGAGGTCAATGTGTTAAAGTAAAGAAATTTTAGCATCATCAGTCACTTTCTCAAAATGAACAAATATTAATCTTACTATAATTACCATTCGCTGTGCGTTTCTCAGATAGGAAGATGAACTCGGAATTTTCAGAATAATTTTTCAGTTTGCAGTTTTTGTAGGACAACAAAATAAAACCCTATTACCCTATTTTGTCATGATTCAACGCACATAAACGCATAGTACATATTTACACATACGAAACAATTACTCGAATGAATCTCTAATCGAATCTTTCTATTTTTGAAAAGATAAAATATATGTACTTGTACATTAATCTTAAAAATCGCTTATTTAATGTCAAATAATGTTGTCACTAAAAAAAATAAGGATTTATTTTATAAATCACACTTTTACTTTAGCGTCAACAGCAGAATGCGTTTAAAAAAAAAAACTTGATTCAACATCTGAGAGACATCTGAAGATTAAGTGTGATATAATTAATGATCAACCGCCCCTATTAAATGATTTATTTAAATTAATACAAAAAAATCCTCGCAATCTGTTCTCACATACCATAAAATATTAAAATGTGTTCTAATAAAACATTATGAATCTAAGACATTAATTTTCTAATTTTGCTTATATCGTCTGCTCACCACACCCACCAGCAAAGTTTTAAGATACCAAATGTATTTTAAATCAAATGACAGGAAGAAACAAAAAAAAATGTTGACAAACAAAAATTTGTATAAATTATAATATGTATGTACTTGCATATATAAATAGAAGCATGATGGTTGGGTTAATTTCATGTTTTTTTTTGGTTTTGACATGTTTCACGCTTTCAAAGATGTCAAGAGTTCAACTTGTTTACAGAAAAAAACTGTCAAATATTTAAAAGAAAATTAGTGTTAATTTTATTGACGGGTTATGTATAAACAAAACAGGCAATTAAAAATTAAGCTTTAAAAAAAAAAAAAAATACTGTCAGTTTGAGTAAAGTATGTTTTCTTTATGATTTTAGCTCGAATTTTTAATATTTTTATGGCCCAATGTTATCACTGTCCAGAATACTGTTCAAATCTGTGTTAAAAATAATTTGGTTGTTTTTATTTTTTTTGTGTGCCTGAATGAAAAGGAAATTTGTAAGGTAATTCAAAAATTATCTATTTTTTGTAAATAAAACTAATAAATTATATTTTAATAAAAATTAGGAAAATGGAAAATATTAACCCAATGAGAAAATTGTTCAAAAGCGCAGAAGAAGTATCGCTGGGAAAGCTCTTTCTGTTGAAAGTTGAAAAACAGCACTTGTTATATAAGTATTTTCACTCAAATTAATAAACATGGACTAGTGAAGGTTTTAGGCCTTTTTCCGTGGACTAAGTGTGAAATGCTAATAATAAAACAGAATTTCTGCTCTCTGACGTTTACCAACTAAGTCCTTCGCTAGGCCATCGAGGACGGTGGTCTAGTGAAGGACTAAGAACTGACATTTAAGAAAAAAATTTACAGCGAGTTGATACTTATTGTAGTAGATTTTGTTCGATTTTTTATTAATAGGAAATTTTAGTCTATGGTCTAACTCTTATTCCATGAACTTATTAGTCTAGTGGACTAGTGGTGGACTAAGCGTTTTTTATTTATAGGGCTGATTATGTTTATTAAATCTTGTATTCGATTGGTAGAATCATTTTTTCTGTCCATAATTTTATTAACAAAACTTACTCCTCGTAAAACTGCGGAACGAACAGGATACATAATTATATTCTTTTATAATTAAATAAGCTCTTATTTATTTTTTCACAACTGGGATTGTTTAAAATTGAATACAAAAGATATCATATTCTACATACAATAAAAACAGAGTTCGGAAGAAATTCAGCTCGTTTCGCTGGTAGCTGAATTAGTCCCAGAGGACACTACATTTCAATGGGACACCATCAGGTCCAAATTATTTGTGGAAACTCCATTTTCAGAAGCTGGAATACTATACATTGATCAATAACATTGTCTGTCTGTTTGTCTGTCCGTCTGTCTACGGACATACAGAAGGACATACACGGCTGAAGCAAATTTCTTCAAACTTTGTAATTAAGCGTTTTAAGTGATTGTCTCAAATAGATTTTTGAGTCGTTTCTTTAGCCTCAAAAATAACGGTACTTGTGTTACAATTTTTTTCTACCATCTTAATTATCTAGAAAACGGCTGTAACGATTTTGATAAAAATTAGTTCTTTTGGTAGAGTCTACATTTTGGTAATTTTTTGTTTTACATATTTTGTTATTAACGAAATCTGTCATACAACCATTTTTTGATTTTCGACTTTTTCATAACAGGTTCTACGGATTTCGATAAAAAAAATTATATAGAAAGTCCTTCGAATTATAAAGAATGCTGCGCTCCAAAATTTTTGAAAAATATTGTTTTTGGATTTTTGAAAAATAAATATTTCGAAAACGGGTGTGTAATTTTTTTTGAAATATTGTTTTTTAATTTATAGATATTATTAAACATTTAAAATTGCCATACGAACTATTTTTTTTTAGAAAAAAATTTAAGAAATCTTGTCTATAAAAATACATTTAGCAGTTTCTATTAAGAAACTTTTGCATACGATGTGATCGAACATAAGAGAAAGTACGTATGATCCAGTCCAGCATTTTGTTTTAATTGATTTTTCATTGGATAGGAAAAAATCCCTGCAGGTATGTCTCATTCAAAACTGGTAACTTTTCGAATTGTTCCCGAAGCGGTTTCTATGGTCATTATACATTTAGTCTATTAATATTTGTTATCTGCTGACGTAGTTTCTTCCTACAAAATTTCGCCTAGGAAGTGATTATAGGTACATACAATTATGTCTATGTATTTACGAGTATTGCATTTCTATCACAGAAATTCAAAGTCCTCTATGATGAAAATTAGCAAAAAAAAGAAAAAACTCAATTTTATGTATGCCAAAAAAATACAAAATTAATTGAGATTTAATTGGAATTTTTTTGTGCGCGGTAAATAACAATTCAAAATTTTAAATTTATATGTATATTTATCTATCCTTGTATTATTTATTTATATTTACTTTAAGCTTATTATAATCTTAAACTTTCTTTTTTATTCATTTTTTATTCTCAATAAATGTCAATTCCAGGCAGACGGCAAATATTTTTTGCCATGCTAATGTTCTTAAAATTATTTTAGAATAGGTATATTTAAAGTTTTGGTTAAATAAAGAATTCATAATAATAATAATAATAAAATAACAAATGGGCGTGCTCCCTAGACACTTAATATGACACACAAACCTTTAAGTATCTCCCACCTTTTTTGTCTGGAGCTTTCATCAACATCCAAGCATCATAAGCTTTATAGAGTGTTTATACTCAATTTTTTTTGTTTTATTTCAAACTCAATAGCAATGAAATTCAAATGGTCAAAGAAATATGCTTGCTTGTCTGCGGGAAGGAAGTTGCAATTTCAATTCGAAAGGGTTCAATAAACCCAACAAGAGAGAGATTTATACAAAAAATGAGTCATTGCCATCCTCCATCCTTAATCCTGATAGAAACTGCCAAGCATTCTTTTCAAAAATCAATACAGAAATAGTTTAATTTTTTTGTCTGTCCAACGGATGCAGCACACATTCCTTAGTAAAGTGAAATTCTCATATCAATGTCTCACACTTCTTGTTCAATCTTCTGCTATGCATGTCACCATTTAAATCTTATCGCTTAGCAATTTCCTGGCCTGAAAAAGATTCATCGTCAAGAAACGCATTTTTTCTACCCTAAATAGGAACAAATCTAGAAAAGCAAGTAGAAAATGTTGAAAAAAAACCTCGGATAAGCAAAAAAAACCCGCTCTATATCTTAGTATAAATGCATTACTACGCGTTGTCAACAATTCTCTAAAACGCTTTACACACCGAGCTCGCCGCGCCGACCATTCGCAACGAAAGCAAAGAATAGTTCTCCATGCAAAATGCAGTACTTTTCCTTTTGTTTGATGGATATATTTTTATCCAGAAGAAGATTGCCACAATATTTATTCACGACAAGACTATCAGTTGTTTTGCTTTGCTATTTTGCCTTAAATTAAGTAAATAATGATAGTATCTTGTTGCAGAATATAGATACACCAGTTTAATTGTGAATCATGAAGCATTTCCGCTGAATCAAAATCACCTACACATCTCACTCTAATTCAATATAAATTTGATTCCATCTCAAAGCTTGAATAGTAGGTAGCTAGACTCGATTGCAAGTGACCTTTCAATAAATATGGCTGAAAATGTGATTTAATCTAATCATTCCCAACTGTCAGATAGATATGTAGGTACATCAAACAGAGCGCCGAATGGAACATGAACGAAGGTATACACCAACAAATAAACAATCATGCAATGTGAGTGCTCTCTCGCGCTTTTAATTAATCAAATTATTTTTTCATTAAAAAAAATGTTTTTTGTTCTTCAGAGAATTTTACAAAATATCTCAACACTGACACTGACACTTGTAATTTACAACACCATTTGTATCTTCTGAATTGCGTTGCACTTGATGTGAATTTTTTAACGCTACCGTTCTTGCCTTGCGAATTTTTCAGATATACACGGCGACAACGCGACACATTAAATTTCGACAAGAGACGACGGACGTGTAAGAAGAACAGACACCAAGCAACGACCAATCCGTTTCACAATCAAATTATAACTGAGGGCGCTCCAAAATGACAAAAAGCAAACCCCAATACAATTTTTCCCCACATGGTCGCATTTTAATCGGTTCTTCGTCTGCTCTGCTTCTGCTTTATACCTCCTATACACAGTTCTAGACATATTCGGCCGGTTTTTGTATCTCACAATGCGGCGCGAACCAGCTACGTCATAGTTTTACACTGACACTGGCCTTATCTTTTGTTTGCCGACAGAGAGGATTTTCCTCCTACCGTACAAACGTAACCAAACCACTAGTCAGTAGTCAGTACAGAACTCAATGGTGTTTGTGTTAGTGCAAATGCCAGTTCCACAGCTACAGCCAGAGCCACTGGCCTTTGGAAGCTTTGAACTTGAAGAGAATTCTCCATCAGACTGTGATGAAACGTAAACATTCTATCTGAATCTGACAGATGCAAACAGCATACAATTGGGGCTGAAATTTTTAAGATAATAGCTACGGAAAACGGGAGAAGGAAAATTTCTGCACGGCACGGAGCGTAGATAGTGAGCTTTTGAAGTGTTTCAGTCAGAGGGTTGATATGAAGCTTTTCCTTTGTGTTGTTTTGTAAACAAAAACAAAAGACAAACAATGGACCAAACAAAAAGTAGCCAGAGTGCGGAAAACGAGGAATAATTCAAAAACCGTCGAAGCAGGTGTTGAGTGTTTGTGGATTTTTATAAATTACCTTTCATGCTATTCTGAGATTAATAAAAAAAAAATTTTTAAAAACGCTCGACGGAGTCAACCCATAATTTGAATTTTTATGGTTCATGGCTATAAAGTGTTTGAAGGACCCCAGGCATTTGGTTTTAGTTTAATTATACATAAATCGTTTAGGAAATGTATCTGTTGAGATATTAAAAAAACGTTGTATGGGAGATATCTTCAAATAGGGTACATTATTTCCTAAAAAATGGGGTATGGGGGGCGCCTGGGTTTGATTTAATTGTTAAACAGATTTTTTTATTAAATTTCGTATTTCGCTTTCGTACGCTTAATTTATAATTTCTCAGTCCCTGTTCGGGAATACCAGCATTTTGTAACGCAGACCAATTTTCCATGAGCATAATCTGGAGCTTCACCCTCTAGTTAGGGCAGGTCAATAATTCCTTGTAAATTAACATAAATTGTGTCATCACCTTAGATTGATAATTTTTTTTTGTAAAGAATTATCTTTGAAAATAACGCACTAAAATTTTCAGATAAATCTGGAAATAGCTTTTGTTCCGGCAGCCATTTAATTTAGGCACCTTGGAGAAAAAATGGAAAAGAGTAATTTCGAGCGCTCATTAAATACTACTTTTCGGGCAAACGAAAGCTTGACAAATATTATAGGGACTCTTCACCATCGATTGGAACCATTCACGACTGGTTTACACAATTTCGGTGCAGTCGTAACGCCGAACGTTCTGGTCGCCCAATTCAGGTCACCACACCAGAATGATCCACAAAATCTATGATTTGATTATAGACGTGCAGTAATTTAGATTTTACATAAATATTTGGACATGCAAAAGCTTTCCGCAAAATGTGTGCCGCGTTTGCTCACAATCGAAACTAAACGTATTCCAGAAAAATTGCCCAAACTGTTTCGTCAACAGTAAATTAAATAGAAAGTAATTAAAATTGAAACAAAACATACTTAACAGAAATAAACAGATGTAAAAATGAAATGCACGACTGGATCGCACGTACTTGCTCTTATCGTATGCAAACAAAAAAATCAATTTTTTCGCCGACACAAAACGTACATTTGTTTAAAATATATTCGCCGTATAAATAGACGAAAAAAATACTATTCGCTCTCCAACACAAATATTAGCCTTCTTTCGGACAAGGATTTTCGTATGTTTGTTACCTTTGTAGTACTTTTATATATTCAGATGTATTTACAACATAATTCTAACATATTGTTGCCTCTAGGTTGTGTGCAATGTATGCGAAAGTGTGTTTAATAAAATGATATCCCAATTTATTGAGTTAAAGCTATTTCCCGGACAAAGGCTTGGTCTGTCCTTATTTTTTTTTTGCAATCCACAATAAAATTCCCTAAATCGTTGATATAATATTGGAATTAATATTACCCATGCTTAATTTCACTTCTCACATTATTACTATCGCTCTTGGGATTAGGTTATCGGTGGCCTCAATAGTCATAAAAAAGCAAACACTTCTGTAATCTAATCAGTCTTCCTTAACATACATAATTATTCAATCTTCTAATAATGCAGCTGTTTTGTTCAGCTTCGAAACCGAAAAGAATGCGACCGTTCAAAATATGGAAGTTATAAATAACTAGAAGACCAAAACATATGTATATACATATATAATAAGTCAATATATTGGCAAACCATGAATTTTGTTAACAAAAAAAAGAAGAAATTAACAACAGATAAGCTATGTTTATTGAAGAGAATATCAGAACAGATTTGAACAGAAGAGTCGAAAGAAGTTAGAACACTTTAGAACAGTCAGTTAAATGCCAGTTATCAAAAAAAAAATAACAAACAAACAATTTTTGCCAGTTTTTTTCTTGTTGATTTGATGTTTTTGAAAATTTTTTTAACAACGAGCAGCAGTTGGCAAATCAGAGACGTCAAATTTAAACAAGAAAGGTTTTGAAATATTCATTTGTGTTTTCGATACTTCCCTCCCTCTAGATTTCTCACTCAATTTGCGAAAAAGACGAAATACGAAACAAAAAAATGTGAATCATGTAAGTCTGCTTTTAAACGCCAACGATTTTTAAGCATGTAGGGTAGTTCACAATAAGAAAAAGGGCACAAAGAAGAAGGAACGATAACTGCATTTTTTTCAATCTCAGCATGTGTTTTAAAATCACAGGCTCAAAGTGCAAGGTATAAAAGCAGTTTAATAATATTCAGTCTTACGTTAACGGTTCGTGCATTTACTTCTTACATTTTAAAATGGTTTGTGAATTTGGTTACCGATGTTCTAAAATTCACGAACCTTTTTAAAAATCCCTTATCAATTTCCCCAACCATTTTTTAAAATAAAGGAAGTGAATGCTAAATCCCTTATCAAATTCCCCAACCATTTTAAACAAAATGGTTTGTGAATTTGGTTACCCATGTTCTAAAATTCACGAACCTTTTTAAAAATCCCTTATCAATTTCCCCAACCATTTTTTAAAATAAAGGAAGTGAATGCTAAATCCCGTATCAAATTCCCCAACCATTTTAAACCAAATGGTTTGTGAATTTGGTTACCGATGTTCTAAAATTCACGAACCTTTTTAAAAATCCCTTATCAATTTCCCCAACCATTTTTTAAAATAAAGGAAGTGAATGCTAAATCCCTTATCAAATTCCCCAACCATTTTAAGCAAAATGGTTTGTGAATTTGGTTACCCTGTTCTAAAATTCACGAACCTTTTTAAAAATCCATTATCAATTTCCCCAACAATTTTTTAAAATAAAGGAAGTAATGCTAAATCCCTTATCAAATTCCCCAACCATTTGAAACAAAATGGTTTGTGAATTTGGTTACCGATGTTCTAAAATTCACGAACCTTTTTAAAAATCCATTATCAATTTCCCCAACCATTTTTTTAAATAAAGGAAGTGAATGCTAAATCCCTTATCAAATTCCCCAACCATTTTAAACAATATGGTTTGTGAATATGGTTACCGATGTTCTAAAATTCCCGAACCTTTTTAAAAATCCCTTATCAATTTCCCCAACCATTTTTTTAAAATAAAGGAAGTGAATGCTAAATCCCTTATGAACTTCCCCAACCATTTTAAACAAAATGGCTTGCGTTACATCCGTAACCTTATTTTCAATTTTACTACTGACGAGAACTTAGATGTTTACACATCAGAAAGTAAGCATAGATACATATAAAAAAAGCAAATGATCTTACCAATTCTCTGTTCTTGTTTGGTCTTACAATTCTGTTCTAACACATCACAGAAAATTCCTTACTCAACATCAAAGTTGTATTATTATAATTTACTTCGATCAGTCCAGAATTGAATTTATACACCTTATATTAAGTGAACGAATAAAAGATCTGTTTCCTTACAATATAGCTAATTACTTATTAAAGTGAATCACTCAAACAAGAAATGTTTTATAACTAATTTTTTGTATACAATACAACTCAGGTTTAAATTAATTTACTTCATATTCCGTAATACGATAATGTGTTGGAATGCTGACATGCGATAGAAAAGTTATGTCAAAATTAGAAAGAAAAAAAAGGAAGACAATTTCTGGAAAAGCCTATAAGCTAGGCGATTAACTATAGTTGACGATGGACAAGATTTATTAATTCGGTATTATGAACAAAAATTGACAAATTTTTAATCCAATGTGAAATTGGGAAATGGAAGTTTAAGTTTACTAGAAGTATCACATCGCATAATTCTCCATTATACTTTAACCAAACAAAAATGTTTATTTTTTTATTATTTAGAGTGAGAACTGCATTTAAATTCTAATAAAAATATAAAAACATATATTAACTTATAAATTGTCATTGACGGAAAACTTGATAAATAACAATTTTTTTTTCGCCAACGATAATTCAAAGTTTATTAATAGCACAATTCACAATAGATCTTAACAGCGCACACGATTCTTAATTTACCAAAAAAAAAAAATGTTAATTTAGTAATACTGAAATATAAATTTTGTTGATAAACAACAAATATCGTATTGATATTCGGTAACTGTAATAGTGTAATAGAGGTATAAGCCATATTTTAATATACTCTGTTCAATTTATATTTTCAGTACAGGGCAGATAGGATGTTTGCCATTCACTCTGACTCTAATAGATGCTAATAAGTTAGTACTGTTTTAAAGCTCGTTCAGGGTCGCAGCAGTAAGCATTATAAATTACAACAAACGTAGCACTGGTAACTCTGATTCAATGTGTTTATTTTAAAAGCACAAAGAGGGTTGAGTGCATGATATGGACACACAAACAGCTGTGTGTACTTGGATGTGCACGTGGTAGGTAATGGTGGGATATATGCTGTGTTTAACAAGATTACAAAAAACAATTTGTATGTAACTCAGTCGTTATTTTCAGTGGGAATTTCAGTGACAGGCACCAGTGTGTTTGAAAAAGCTCTCCTATAAGGCCTGTAATTAAAATATAAATTGAACAGAGTATAGAGCTTTAATTATATGTACATACACATCCGACAAATAGAACAGCTTTACAGCAAAGGGGATCTTTTTACTCCTAAGCTTACTTTTTAAAAAGCTCACTTTATATGATGCACTTTTACAACGTATAGATATACTCTCTTTACAACTTATTAATGAGAAAGAGGCAAAAATACAGTGAACATACTTTATTGGCCGGCAGTGTGCCATAATTTTTGCAATTGGCGTCAATGTCATTCTACTTGGATTGATTTTGCACAAGGTCAATTTTTAATACTAGTTTCTGTGTCGAAGTAATTCGCAAATATGTATTTCTATTTGAAATAGATGTTACCTTTGTAAAAATACAAGTATTGGGATATTTTGAGTTTTCATGTTGTCAAAACATTAGTGAAGTGCACCAAACCAAGTAGCAACATGTATCCCCACAGCAGAAAGTCGCTGTTTGGTATGAAAACGACAATGTCATTACCATCACCGCATCAACAAAGAGGACCAGGAATCGATGATAACAAATTAGTAGATATGACAACCAAATCAAAATGTAGGTTAAGGCGGATCTGCATGCAACACAGCTGATGGCAGAATGATAAACAATCTGGACGAGCGAATTGAGAGCATGGTTGTCTGACACAGATGCGGCCGACGCACGTTTCACACAAATTTGCTACCAACGACCGGTACCCTCAAACTCAACAAAGCTTGTGTCATCGTTCGTTGATCCTCTCAGATTACAAGTTAAATTTTCAATACAAGTGTGTGATCTCATTTTCAATGTTTAAAATTCATTTGTTGTGTACACAACTAAATTGCAGATAAAAAAATAATTTGGCCTTATTCGCTTTATGTGAAAAAAAAAAACACAGATACAAGCCAAATTGCCAAAAACGATACTTTCATCTTGGCATATGTTGGATCATTCTCATCGCTATTTCACTTGTCTTGTATTCAATCAAAAAGTATCTCTCTAACGAATATAAAAATATCGTTTGGCGAATTGGGTTCTTTAATGTTTGGGAACAAAGTGATTTTATGCAATTTACTGATTTATTCTTGAATAAATGACCCGAAAATCTGAATATCATAATGTTCATGAATTTTGTCAGGGAAGCCATTTGTAATTTAATGAAATGTTATGTACGTACAGTAGGTACTTACATACAGTACATAACTCAAATTCATTGCAATCAGATAAGGTAGCTTAATGTTTGCCCTTGTCACGGGTTTGGCCCATAAAAGCTGTTCAGTCGGGAGTGAGTCGCATTTTGTTTACACAGTGACAACATGTTGATGGCCTGCCGCTGCCTGCGTCTGTTACTGTTTCAGCAAAGCACAAACTATAGCACCATCATGATGCCATACCATGCCGGTGCGAAATTGATATTAAATTATGGAAAATATGGCGAATAGCTTCTGCCTAGCGAAATATGAGCTGAACAGTCATACAGTACTTAGATGTCAGATATAAGTGATATACATATATATGTACATATAGTTAGCCTGCCTGGTGGGAGGAATATATGTATATGTCAACATTGTGTAGAAATTTATGCAGTATTCAGAGTTAAGGAGTGACATAGAGCACCATGTAAAATGTCATTATTCTCCTATGGAAGTGTTCATTTAAGCTAATGTACGAACATTAGCATAGAAGTTGTTATTTAAATATAGAGCTCACAAAGATAGGGATGGTCTTGAATCAAATTTAGGAACTTGGTAGGTATAATATGGTTTGTGAGTTACTTGTTAGAGTTTCTGTATGCTACGCAATGGAATAGGTAGATATGTATGTAGATATACCTATATTTAGGCAATAAAAACCGGGAGCGAACATTTTTACATTTAAATGTTACACTAACTTTGAAGAATATGAATGCCGAGAATTGAAATTTTAATGCTCAAGGACCTTCAGGACATCAGGCAGTATAGTTTGTTTCTGTAAAAATTTACCGCAAAGAAAAACTAGTCTCTTAAGTCCTTTACTCCCTCTTCTTCTTTTAACAAGTTCGTTTTCAGTTGACTTACAGTTTGGGTCAATCCTCTCTTAGTATACCTCAAAGAAACAGGAGCAAATTAATTTAGTCGAGAGGACATTGACCAACGACGTTAACCTACTCCAAATCAACATAGATATTAACCAAATCCCAGAAGAAGTGCGGGTAACCGTTGGTCCCCGTATGCTTGACGCAATGAGAAGGGTGATTCACCAGCATAATTGTATTTTTGGTTGTAAAAAGTAGAATGCTAGTGGTCTAATTGTCCCCTAATCTGCACAAAAGTCAAACGAAAATTTTCCTCGAATAATTCATTAAATCTAAATGCGAGGCGAAAAATGCAAGGCCTCGTGCAGCTTCTCTCTGACTTTCCAAGGCTTTCTTTTTGTTCGAAAAAATTCGGTCGAATAGCTGAATGCGTTTATTGGATTCGCCACTCCTGGATATCGAAACTAAGTATGGCCGAATTCCATGATGGTTGACCAAATATTGCGTGTTTTTTTAAGTGCGAGTAGGAAGGCGATGGATTTCATCTGCGTTTGACTCACTTGATCAAATATGCCGAGTGAGCTGAATGAGGGCAACACCGATATCGATAATCGCTCATTCGCCGAGAGCTATTATGTCCCAAATTTGTTTTCAGGAACCTGAATTTTAATGGTATGAATTAATATGTTTTGGAGTATTGATGCACTGCGACCTTGAGATCTGCAGAACTGGATTAGATTTTTTATTCTACAGTACGTCGTCCTAATTAATTCATTTAAGAAATGTTAGTATTTGGTGTATTTTAAGAGGGGATAGTTCTTTTTCCTCTATTAGGTGACGTTTTTGACCACGTTTTCTCCCATTCCGAAATAGGGATCTCGTCCCACTAAAGGTGACGTTGCTTCTAGTTGTGTTAGAGAAGGGAGTCTGTTTCATCATTGCCCTGGATTCCTGGATGTCCAGGTACCCAAAGAAGTGAGACATTATTGTACTTGACCATAGCTTATTCAGTCGGCTCAGGCACATTCTCATACCAATTTTGAGCTAATAAAAATGTGCTTTTTACTTCCGCCTGGAAAAAACTAGTCCCATCGGAATTGTGAATTTTGTTAAAGACCTAAAAACTCGTAAAGCAGTCCCATCAGTTGTTCTCGATCCGTCAGTGTACCACTTGATGCCATTTGCTTAATGAGGTTATAGTTCAAATGTTGGAACTTAACTCCTTTCTGAAATTCTTTTCGAAGTTATATTTTTTGATGTTGATGATAGGTAAGAAAAGTTCCCAACAAACGTCGCGTCGTCAGATTACTGCTTCTGATAAGCATTGCAATTTGTTGTAAGGTAACATAGGATTTTCTGATTATTTAACCGCCAACCAATCGAACATGTGCTAAAAGAAGCAAGGCACGCATCTTACATCCTAGAAGGTATCATTTTTTTGTTGCGAAAAACGCAGTGTTCGACTAACTAATGCCGGATGTACACGAGTGACGAATTGACATTAATTCATGTCATTAAACTGGCAAAATAAAGGTAAAATCAAATCATAAATGACAAGTATTTGCAAGGGCAAAATAATGACTGTTTGATTGATAATGGCCATCTGCCACTAAAGAATGAGCATTTTCATTTTTTGTCGCGATGTGCCATTGTTTTCAAAATGGTTTCACTGTGCATTTAATATGAGAAATGACAAATTTTCAAACAATTTACACGATTTTCTCATTAATGTCAATAAAATGAAAGTAAATAATGGCAATTTGTCACGAAAATCCGACGTTGAAAGCCCATTCAGTAAGAGGTAGATTTGGCTATGTAGATCAGCCGAGCTTTACAAATATGGAGAGGCTGTTTCGATATGACCAAACAAAGCATCAGTCAAGTTTGGGTGGTAGATATATATCTAATGACTCGAATATCAGTTCCATATATCACATCTACAAAAAAGGCGTCTTCCGCGAACGGTCGAATATATATCTTCGAAACGTCGCATATAAGTTCCCGCATCTCATCTCAGGCAGACAAAATTGAATATTGTTAATTAAAACATTTTATGGTTTTTTTATATGGCTTTTTCGATTTCATTCAAGACTAGACACTTCTGCCTTGTTGAAACACACAAATAAATTTGTATGTACAATTTGATTATAATTTTACCCGCAAAAATTTAATTAATCGCAAATTTATTGACCATTAAATAATTCGTTTTTCTTTTGATCCAAAAATACTCTAAACTTATAATCGAAAAAATATGATTCAATTTTAAATTAATAATAATAATACAAAAAAAAATATATTTTCTAGTTTCATTGAATTTATATTTAAAGCAAAATAAAAATACATAACTTTAATTAATGAGTCAATTAGCGTCTGGTTGGCCATAAGTTTATTAACCGCAATCGTTTTTATGGTTGAAAAAACATGTGTTATTTTGTTCTCTTATTTAAAGGGCTTTGAGAAATCTAAATTGCTTCTTTTTTGTTTAGCTAGAAAATATTGAGGTTTCGAGGAAAGATTTTTTTTCGTTTTGTTAATTTTCAGATGCCGAGGTCAATGAACAAACATTTAGTCACACCTCAAGATCGATTATTTGAATTACAGAGAATTTGTATTTTCTAATTTGAAGTGTGTATGTAGGTAGGTAAGTACTTATGTTTTTGCTCTTGATTTTTTATGTCAAACTTGTATAAGTACTTATCCCAAAATTTAATGTAACCACAAATAATGAAGTTAGATAGATATTTCAGTGAGAAGTAAAATAGGTACATAATTGACCAATTACACATTTACTTTTGTGTAACTTAATTGAGTTCTACAAAAAAAAACGATAATTTATTAAATTTTGAAGGCATGTTATTGACTTAAGTTTTCAGCCTAAAGCCAAAGTTGATGATTTCCTGACGATTGATTACTTCAAAGATACAGGAAATTTCAAGGAAGCTGGACCATACTAAGTCAGACTAGACTGTTTTTTTTAACGAGTACAACGCTTGGTAGTTATAGCTTAAGGCCCAATTTTTTCACTCGTCGTTAAATTTAAAGTCTCTTTTAAAAACACTTATATTTCCCATTTAATTTAGAATATGTATTCGTAATTTATAAGAAATTTACAAATTTGGAAAAAATTGAAATTAAATTAGTTAATTTTTCGAACTTAGACAATTTTACAAAAAAAAAACTACGAGATTAATAGTCGAATAATAAGTACTATATATGTAAAACAGCAATAGAGGATGGTTTTTTTGAACACATTTTGAGCGATAGCGGTAGCATTGTGTAACAATTTGGAAAATGAAAGTTTCAAAACAATTACTTTTTTGTTTAAAAAAAAAATATTGTCAAAATGTATCCCTTTGTAGAATCAACTACAAACTAATATCTAATGAATTGAAATCTTTTAAAAAATATATATATTTTAATTAAATTCAGTTCAAACTCTAATTGACTATTGATTTTTATTGACACTAACATTAATATAGCTATTTATCGAAATTAATAAGTTACGAAACCCCTATAAATAGACATAAACAAAACCACTGAATAATAATTACCACAAAAACATAAACGACAGAAGGCGTAAAACAAATCACAATAATCATAAATCATCATTTTTGTGTGTTTGCTATAATTAAATCTGCAACCAACAAATTTTTCAATAGGGTAAATATGGCAACTTCGGACAAATAAGTCAAAATAATTTTATTTTATTACAAAAACAGCAGAACGCTTTATTATTAAATTTTTTTTTCATCATGAGTCATTCGACAAAAATTTGAAAATTTAGCAATAATTAGCACCCAACATTAAAATACTAAGGGAATTCATGCAACGAGATAATTTTCGGCTTTGCAGAAAGATATAATTTTCCACCAGATGTTTGCATGAATACCCCCTTAAAAATACTTGCGTAAATGTGGGAAATAGTCAGATGTTCTTTAAAATAAATTTATGAGGTTTTTTCTGCATCAAAATCGTGAGATAATTTTATCTGATTTGCAGAATATTTTTTATTTCTGCGGAGATAAAATTCTGAGGTTTATCTGGGTTTTCCGCCGTTACATGAATACCCTTATTATTTTATCACAACTTTTAGGGAATTCTGTGTAGCCCATTTTGACAAAAAATTTTACATGTCTACTTAAGTTGTTATAAATGTTGCCAGATCAGTTAAACAAAATTAAGTATAAATATTCAACAAAATATATGACATGAAAATAATATAAATACAATAAAATTTAAATTTACTTATGTCACTATTTGAAACTGGATTTCATTGCTTTAACTTAAACTGCTTTAATGATGCCATTAGGTAAATGTTTTGTTTCAAACTAGACATTTAAAAGACTCAAAGATTTGTATTATTACTTATATTTTTATGAAATGCCCACAAGCTTGTGAGCTTTCATTTTTGTATCGTTGGTATGGTTTTAAATTAAAGCTAGTTTTAAATTAAATAGGAAAATTAGTTAATGGAGGCAGAGCCCTTTAAGATATTTAATCGTTATAGGGTGCATAAATAGATTATTTTTTCACAGATAATTTTCTCATTGTTAATTCAAAGCTGTATTTTTTTCTAAGTGAGAAAATGTTTTTTGTTAAAAAATTAACAACAAACTATTAAATTCACTCAAAATTGGCTTCGATATTAAAAGATGTTGAGTTTGTTGTTGTTTCAAGTTAAATTTCAATGCTTCTTTTTATTCCATATGATTACTTCGAATGTGGAAAATTAAAAAAAAATACGGTTCTAATCAAAATGTATTAAGTTGCATAAAAATCATAAATGACAAGTTGCAAAAAGCGAATGATAAATTCTGTTTAGATCGATTGATAAAAATGTGCTCGAAATTTTGGTTAAAAATTCATATTTTCCAAAGTTTTCATGATTTCATCATTTTTCATTTCTTTTAAATTTTTAATAGTACTAAGACCTAACATTTTAGAGACATTCAATAAGGATTTCCAAAAAAAACTACACACATCAGGTCTACATTATGATAAATCATGGGTCTGATCCAGACTTTTGTTGGGCAGAAATTCGCAGCTTATAAAATGTTTAAGACTGGGGATGAAATTCTCTTATTAAGGAATAATGACCGAAAAAGTCTGGACCAGCTTGGGCACAATTTTCTGCCAATTTTTAAACGTCAAAACAAGTTTTGTTTTTTTTTTTATATTTTTTTTTTGTTAAAATTCACATTTTTTCTCTTGAAACTAATAATTTTGTAATTTAGTGCTTCTAAAATTATTTCTCGAGACGTTTTTTAATACCAATTCTAAATTATCTTCCCAAAAATTGCTTTCTACAAGAATTTATTGGGGTTAGAAATTGGCAAGAAATTGTCTTCTACCCAAAACTACCCCAGTAGTAAGTATGGAACAGGAATTTGCAGAAATTGGTACCAATTTGTGCAATTTGGCCAAGTGTGGATCAGACCTTATTAAGAATCAAACCGTTTTTTAATACAAAAATTCTTTTTACAGAAAGTTGTTTTAGTGAAGGATTTTTGAAAAATTAATTTTCAAACTCAAAACTTTGAAAACAAAAATGTCGAAACTAATGTTTTTCAAAATTCTATAAGCATAGTTATCAAAATTAAATTATATTTTATTAAAAGATGTTAATATGTATCAGACAATAGGGTAAATACCAAAGTGGTATTCGGATATTATCTCACCCTATATTACATATTACAGTATCCTACAAATACTTGTTCTTAGTAATTCTTAGGCTGAATAATTTTATGTCTTTTCGTTTTGAAACAATTACAACGGAAAAACAATGCGAATGACTGCAATTGACGTCTTTCGAGGTCAATAGCATATCCTATTCGAATGATGACCTTGGTGGTTAATTTATTAAATCTGCAAGCAGCACTGCAATAAACTTGGATTGTTCAAAAATAAATGCACAAATGACAAAAACGCCCAAAATAAATCCATCATTTTGTAGTTATTTACGATGAGTTTAGTAATGATGAATATAGTACTTATCCTTTTGTCCCTCCCCCTACCACCCTCTGTTGCATTTAACGACGATGATTTTCAATTGAGCGAAGGATGATTGAATTTATTTTTAATTAATTAACAACACTCCATTTTTGTTTCCTGCGCGGTGATGAGCTATATATCTGCACGCAATATGATTTGGGTTCGTTGAAATCGAAAATGAATCATTAATTTATGTGATTTTCACAAAAACGTTCAAGCGGAAAAGATAAGAGTTCCAATTCACTGGCATGGAAGGGAAGTGATAAAATGACGTATGGTTCCGGAAGTTAAAAGGGTATAATACAATTAAATCACTATAACGATTATTAATGATTTATGTGGATAGAGATAGCTTATACATTTTCTCCTAGGAGGATGTACAACTAGATGACTTGTTGACTTATGAAAAAAGATAAATCAATAATATAGTTTACCTTTTGTTAAGCATTTGTAAAAAGAAAGAAAAGAAAAAAGATAGATAAGAAATGGCAATGGAAGTAAAAATAAAAAAGTGGGACTCAATATGTGATATGTACATTTCCTGAAAGACAGTTTAAATTTAATGGAGAATGAATCGATTGAACCAACATAAAAATAAAAGTCGTTTATTTATTAACAATTCGATAGAATAACTTTATAATATTTATTAAGTGCATAAAAAAAAAAAACAAATGAAAATGGTTCCACCTCATTTTGGCGACATTAGTGCTTTTGCTGTCAAAGTATAGCCACTAGGTAGAATAGGTATAGTAGGATCTTAAGTTTCATTTTTGTTGTAGCGTTTGAAAAGAGCATAAAGATGGTCAATCTGGTAGCGATGTTTAGTCCAAATGAACTTTTCGACAAGTTTCAACAAAAATCTACATAAAATATCTGCTGCAGATTTTCCTAGAAAAATTATCAATGGCATTAAATGATTCTGATTAATGTAGACCTCTCCATTTGGCGAAAGTCTACTTTTAGTGACTTTGTCCCTTTAGGACCGGATTCAACCCGTCGCTATTAGTAAATTCTTTACATGATTCTTAAGAGAAATGATAAGTGCAAAGCAGTTGAAACAAATTAGAATACCCAAATGCAAGTGATGTGTGCAACTGCTAAAATGCCATTTCTCCGAATTTGGGACAGCCTTCTATTTATATCTTTTGGAAATCCTAGCTCAGCATGTTTTGTGAAACTTTTTTTTTTGTCAATTTAGGAATTTGCATTCACTTACTGTTTCTTACTCAAAGTTACATTTCAGGCTTCGTTTTGAAGATTTATCAATATTTGCAATTGACCAGTCTAGAAAACTGAACTCTCACAAATGTTAGTCAGAAAGTTGAGACCAAAAATTAAGGCAAACAATACTACAATGTACCGAAGGCAGTAAGAAATGTTTGTCATTTCTACAAAAATTCGAAAACATTTACGTGAAAAAGCCAATTTGCTTTCAATGCAGTTCGACGATGCCAGCAAGAGTTATGAATCCTCCAGTACTTGAGAGCGTACATCATTTAATGGGATGAAACCTGTTTGGCACTCGTGCATTTGCTAGAGTCCTCAAACACATTGATATACACAAATCCGCTGGGCCGGATAGTATTCCTCCCATCGATTTGAAGAGGTGTTCTTCAATAATGGCAAAACAAGTGCGTAAGCTTTTCGATATGTCCTACACTCGACTGATCTCTTTCCGAGTGGATGGAAAAAACTATGGAAAAAAGCATTTGTTCATCCTGTCCCTAAGAAAAGGCTATTAAGTCTGATATTCATAAGATAAATACTGGTGTGCCATAAGGCTCCGCTTTGTCTCCAACATTCTTTCTCATTTTAGTTAATGATTTCTTATCTGGAACTTCTAAGCCACTAAAATGTTTTGCTAATGATAGCCCTCTCAGCCTTTTATATTCGTTTTCATATTCACCTCCATAATCTCCGGATGTGGAACTGCAACGGCAGCGTATGATAAGCTCATTAAATTCTGACCTCGGCAGCTATTGTCCAATGGGGAATAAAAAACCGCGTAAAATTTTATGCTTCAAAAACTCAGTGCTGTCTTCGGTCCTTAAAGCAGAACGCATCCATGAGTAATCTATGTGTAATCTGTAAAGCCTTTCATTCGTCCGAAGCTTGAGTATAACTCTCGCATCTGGGCTGGAGCTTCGAAAACTCATTTGAATTTCTTGAGTAGAATTCAAAATAGAGCTCTTAAAATGACAGGCGATAGAACTATAACTGAAGAATTTACATCGCTCGAACACTGTTGAAATGTTGCATGTTATTCCTTCCCTAAAACTGTTCAGCTATTAGGAATGCTCATCAGTTTACCCTTGAGCCCAACCTCGGAGGTACTCTCAGGTACAGAGATTCTTACTTTAGTCGTGCAACACACAAGTGGAATGCTTTATCATGCTCTATTTTTCACTCCCATTTAGATATTTGAAATACAAAAAAGGATTTAAGAAAAAACTGTTGTTCGCTTGAATGAGACTGTTAAGATCGCAGAAATTTCATTTTTCTAAGCTAGTCCAATATTTTACATAAACTTAGGCGCCTCTACTTATTAAATATTGTCAAGAAATATATGTAATTAAACCAATTACCTTACAATATATCAGAAAATTTAAATAATTGTCAAAAACTCTTTACAATTTATTGTCTTTACAAGTTTGATGTCAGCGTAAGACATATTACAATAATTCTGACAATTTTATAAAATTGTCAAATTCTTTTGGGCAATTTTTAAATAATTGCCAAATTGCAACTTTACAAATCACCTGTCACTTGTAAATTGTTAGTAATTAAGAGTGGCTGCATATGGTGCTATAGGAACTTATTCCTACACATACATACATATTTTAAAACGATAACATTTTCTAAAAAAAAGTACTGACTAATTTTTTGCTATCTACTTTACTGCACTTAATCACATTTCCATTATCATAATATAACAATATTTTTCCGTCGCATTTCGAACTTTTTTCCTCTTTAAATTTTACCTTGTGAGAAATCGCAGTGAATTGAGGAGAATCCGAAAAAGTCACAAAATCAATTTCACCTCTCCCTGTGACTTATGAGGCAACAGTTATTTTAGAAACAATCGGGGTGTTAGCTTAGATATCGTGTCTTAACTATTTACTCCAGAAAAAAAATTTAATTGTATATTTTGTTATTTGTGATACCTTCAACCTTTCTATTATAATGATACACGAGCGATAATATAAATTTTTGATAAAGTTGAGCTCTTCGTTAAGTGCCCATTTGATCGCAACATTGGCAATGACAATATTATAAATGCTTGTAATTTGCACGCAATCAGTATATATTTTTTATTATTATTTTTTTTAATAACGAACACAAATACAAATGACTATGATTAAATCATTAGCTCTCATTTTTTTTTAAGAGCAAATAAAAACTCAACAAGAACGACGCCAAAAAAAAACAACACTCAAATTGATCTATTAGGTTTATTATAGTTTATAGCCGGCAATTTTATTAAAAATTCTCAACCACACATGCATATTATTACCTTTTGTTTTCAATCATAAAAACAAACACCAAAACACCCTCTCTCAACCTTGATTATTTTGATTTCATTATTCATTAAATTTTATATATATGTATGTAATTTTTTTTGAACTAATATTAAATGAATATTGTTCTTACTCATTGAAACATTTGCGATGACAGCATGACTTTGTCCTGGTACAAAAATTTGTTGATTTCTTCCTTCGAATTGCCATGTGACGTTCCCGTGTTGGGAATTTCGGAGTTTTTCGAATAACAATCGGCTGAACTTCGAACTCATCAAGAGGTTCCTTTGGTTTTAATCTATTGTTGAAATTGTTGAATCGTTTATTTTCCAGTTGAGCGGCAGTGGTACATAAACACGTATCGACGAAACCCATTTTGATTTAAAAATCTAACAAGGAGTTTATATTTTGACACTTGTTTTTCGAAACCGAAACTTCAAACTGATCTTGGAATTTTGTATACAAATTCGAAGTATGTAAAATCGCACCACAATCAAATGCTATATTGTACAAGACTGTCAATGTGAAACTAACTGTAAACGAATACAAATTTTAATGAGAACTGTCAAGTCGGAGTTTCTTATCTAAGGAAAAAAAAAATTGAAATAAAATATTGATGTTTAATGTTTAAACTCGATGTCGATAGAGGCTCTCATTTCTCGTATTTACTTTGTTCGGGTGTGGTTGTGTGAATAAGTTTTAAGGGTGTGTTAAGAGAGAGATAAGAGCACACTTTTAAAAATTTTCATATTTATCAATTCGAAGAATAAGAAAAAACGAAAATATATAATTTATAGGGTAACAAGAACCAAAAAAAAAAACACTCAGACAAATCTATCTATATGAACATACTTAAAAAACAAAAACAATCTATAGCACACAGATCGAACGATAAATTATTTCAGTAGCTGCTCGACTATGTACATGCATACATAGATACTATACATCCGAGAATCAATTGATGATCAAACAATTATCATGTGGTATTTTAGAGTTCAAAAAAGCAGCGCCATTATTCTTATTCGATATTATTGTGTAAGAGGAAGGGGTGTATTTGTCCTCCTCCCAAATCGTGATCGGCAATTTAATTGGGTCTTAATTTATAGAAACAACAGAATACAAACGAATTGATTGCACATTTACATACCAAAGTAGAAGGAACATAGAACCATTTTTGCAATGTGACTCTCCGAAATTGATTTTGCTTTGTTGACATGTTATTTTGAACAAAATCTTCCAGCGGTTGAAGGTTTCCCATTTGAATCAGCAGAAAACAAGCCGAGATGAGTGACTTCGTGATTAATTCGATCTTATATTTGACTTACATATATATATTTATTGTCTTAGACATATGTATACGACATTACGATGTAAGTATAGACTTAGGGCAAGTTATGGATTTGTAAAAAAAAATCGTCAAATTTGTCTTCTAATGTATATATGTAGCCCATGCCACAATCTAAACTAAAACAAGGGTTTGTTGAACCTATGAACCGTCAACTATTTCGATCAACTGTTATTTTTTAAAAGAGAAAATTCAATTAAATTTCTGTGGAAACAAAATACACATGGGTACACCTAACCGATAGATCAGCGCTTCAACTGGATTAGCTGTCAAAATATCGAACAGAACGCAACGCAGCTCCAGACGGAGTTGCATTCGTTGCTGCAAGAGTTGGGCAACTATTTACTTTGACATGCAGATTTTGTGACGTTTCATAATCGAACGTTTCATATCGATCGAAAGTTGAAGTGAAGTTCAAGTTCTCTTCAATATAAATGTGAGTGCTTCTTCGTTGTTTTTTTTTTTTCTTTTTAAAATAGAAGTGACACCAGTCATGCCATTTTATAACAGTTCTGTTTATAAAAGTACAGTTTATATTTCACACTTTTTTTGGAATATAACTGTTATAAAACTGCTATAAATAGCATTTCTCTAGTCTCGTCCTTTTAAAATATGTTATAAGAAACAATCAGTATAATAATCAGTTCACCAAAAAAAATTACATTAAATGTGCTTTTGACTGTTGGGGACTGTATGATTAGGTGTGTACCCGTACAGGCAATCTGTCTACGAATAAACTGTCAAATCCTGTTCCCACCCACCAAAATTTTCGTAGGTTTTCACAGAACAGAGAGCGCTCATGAAAGAATAAAATATTTCCTCTGACTGCGAATTTTAGTTCCAGATATATCTTTTGATAAAATTAAGAAGACTGTCAAATGAAGGAAGGAAGAAAAAGACAGTTGACATTACAATAGTTGAAAATAATCGAACTTATCGTGTGGTATGGGCTAAGTAATTTAAGATTTGTGATAACAAATTTAATATCTTTTTTTTACAAACAAACTTTATTTATATTTTCAAAAGTACACTTGGAGATAAAAAAACAAACATTTTTGTTCTTGTGAAATTTTGTTGCTCTCTGAGAGTTTTACCGTAATCCTGTAAAAATTATAGTTTGTGCATTTGTATGCACAAAAAACGGCAACACAGCTATATTTCACTATAAGCCACTCTCTTGTCTTCAGCCAAGAATGGTTTAAAATCTGACAGGTGTACCTGCCGGTTAATCTTTGGAACCAACTGCCATTGTGTGTCATATAAAATTGACAGGCACAAGTGCAAGTAAATACATACAGTACTTGCATTGTGTAAATCTATAATGCAAATAATGTTTGCCTTCATGTAAATGCATGTCATTTATGCATTGGGTTTATCCATTTGTCTGACAGATATATATGGCAATTTGTAATAAGTGAACGAGCGGTATTATAGCGAATTCGTGGCCAGTATTTCATTTCGTAAAAATGTATAACCTATACACATGTCAATAGTGGTATTCACGATCCGATGCAACGAAAAGGTGTAAAATTGCGAAAATTTATTTTTTCTATAAATCGTGAACGCACCTTTTCTATTCTATTGCAACTCTGGAGTAAAAATGCAATATCAGTTTGAACACAAACATTTCCGACACAAAATAACAGCTGCCAAACTGTCAACGACACCAGACAAATTTTGCACCATTGTATTTTTCTGCTGCAATGGGGTTAGGGTATAGCAAAAGTGCTAACGTGTTGTAAAATCTTAGTCAGTGTAAGTTGTTGTTGTGGTGCAAACAAAACTTGCACTCTTGTATTTTTACAATGATACTAGACCAGTTGCACCGGATCGTGAATACCCCTATTAAAAACTTACTTTGTTAATTTGTTTTATTTTGACAATAATCTTATCAGTTGTGCAAAAACTTGAGCAATTTACTTCTGTGGTCAAATTTCCTTATTGAAATTTATCACTAAACAAATACGAATACAATAAAACAAAACTAATTGTAGGTTATTAGGTAGAATCCAAAGTTCAACACTAACAAAACATCATTAAGTGCAAAATCAACAAGTAATACATTGGACAGTAGAGACAGAGCAACTAATACAAGCTTGTGAAGCAGAAAAGTTCAATTATTTTAATTGATCGAACTAGAATTAAAAACAGTAACAGACATTATCTCCATCTCACTCTTTCTCTCACACACACACCACTTTTAGTTGAACATATTGATTCGGTTTTGTATTGGAAATGTATCGAACTAATCATATGTCTGTTTCATGCGTTTTCGAATAATCAATAATAAGATAAGATAAACACGCACACAATCTGCATCCAGTTATGCCAGAGAATTGTTCGTAATAAATAATATAATGTTTACAAATTGGTAGGGATTACATATACTCAATTTAGATCACCGAACGACGCACGATCTATCTATTTTGTGACATACACAACCAAAACAAAGTTATCCATAGTTAAACAGTAGTTAAACACGTTATAAGTTTGTATACCTAATCGTCCTAAGCCACTGGAAGATGTATAAGATATATGAATCTTACGGAGTGTGAAGCAAATACATATGTATACGTATATACTCGCGATCGATAGATTCAGTTTGTGTATATTTTGCTGCGTTTAATTAACATAAATTAACAATCACTTTGTTGTCACTACAGTAGAAGCAACAGGTAAAGTCTAAATGGGAACTAGATGGGGAAATAACCTGGTGTCAAAAAATGAAAAAATGCACAGCTCACAATTAAGTATTAACAAAAAGAAAAAGAAACGTCCGTCGCACGCTCAAACCGAATGCCAACTGCTTGTGAGTTATACTCTTACCGCTAATCGTATATTGGAGGGAGCCTTAGCGCGTGCAATCAACCAGACACTCAAACGTAAGCCCGCAACAACGCGGCACTTGCAATTTGTTTAGTTTTATTATATAATTTACATGTGCGCTCTCATCCAAAACCAACTAAAGTTTTTTTGTTTTTATTTCTCCATTTTATTTTAACTTCTCCGTTTCCAAGCCAAGCTTGAACAAAAAAAATAATGTTTGTTTACCTACATATCTTACCTATACATATAAAAAGCAAGTAATAAATTTCGAGGTTGGAGTGAAAAAAATATGGTTGGTGTTTTTTTAACAGACAAACTGGAGAGTTACGAAATTAAAGTTCCAAATGTAGGCTACGTAATAATGCAAGTTACGAGTAAAGTAAGGTTTTCGTATTGTCGTTATGTTAATGCTTTAATCTAAATACCTACATATATACGTATCGCCAGAGGAAACACTTTTTTTAATTTCGTAAGTTTGAACTTACAGTGAAAAGGTCAAGCGAAGAAAACACGAGAAAATGATTTGTTATAGCTACGCCAAGATAGATTGATTCGATTTTTTTGTTTGATATAAGTGTGTAGCGCCTTTACGTCATAATTGTGATTGAGGCTGAAATAATGCAATGTGGAAGAAGATAGTAAACGGAGGTAAGTATTGGCAAAAGAATTACCATATTAGTACATATTTTTACTACTCGCGACACCTCTGTAATATGAATTAATGAATGAATTATTTTTGGGATTTACGTCACTTAAGTCCAAGTAGCACCAAAACTGTGGTGTTCTCTTCTGTTTGGATATATATTTTCAATAGAATTCAGACCATTTTATTAAGGCGTCATTGCTATCTTATTCATGTTGACTATAGCGACCAAGGGCCCAATTCCGGAATAATGAATGATGTTCCGTGAAAAAAATATATTAACGGTCAAAATATGGGTGCATAAATTTGCCTATCTGTATACGTACTAGGTATGTGAAAAACTACTAACAGTATCGGTTTTTAAATAATAGTTAACGGGTGATTTTTTTGCTACTTGGTTTTTGACGTTTATATTTTTTACAGTTCACACATGACAAATTCCACGAACATTTGACATTTCGATTCAGTATTGTTTGCCATTTTATCATTAATAGACTTACGCCTGAACAATGTTTGCAAATTATTGAAATTTATTATCAAATAAATGCTCTGTGAAAAATGTGTTTCGCAAGCTACGTCCAAACCATGCATCAATTGAGAGGCGAATTTGGTGAGGAGTTGATCTCACGTTTTGGCGCAGTCAATTGGCCACCAAGATCATGTGATTTGACCCCGTTAGACTATTTTTTGTGGGGCTATGTTAAGTCTATTGTCTATGGGGACAAGCCAAACACGGATTGCTGCCTTGGAAGCCAACATTGAACGCGTCATTGGTGAGATTCCGGCCGAAATGTGTGAAAAAGTTTGCCAAAATTGGACCTTCAGAATGGACCACCTGAAGCGTAGCCGCGGGCAACATTTAAGTGAAATTATTTTTAAAAAGTAAATGGCAGAAATTGATTTATCGATCCAAATAAAAATTTCATTCACTTTTTACAAGTTTCTGTGTTTTTTTGAATTTTAAAAAACCAAGCTCTTAAAAAATCACTGTTTATAAGTACCTCTTACTGTAAGAACAATTATGGAACAAAATCTGTCAGTAAAATAACAATTTTAGTAAACTATTTTCATTCATTCTTCATCACTATATTATTATTAGGCTATTCGGTTCGTTAAAAAATAAAAAAAATTTAAATTTTAAATTTTATTTCAATAACAGATATTTTCGATATGCTGCTACCTGTTACTGAATACCTGTTACTGGAATATTGACCCATCCCTACTGTGTACACGTTATCTGTCAAACAAATTAAATCTCACCCTTGTGGATTCGCAAATATGAATGTTAGCATATGAGAAAACTCACGCTTGCCGAATTTTGCCCAGGTGTGTTGCTGTGACTGGCACAATATTTCTTCTGTTCGTGTCTGGCAGACCGTTTTCTTTTTTAAGAATAGTCTGAGTTGTCAAAAAAATAAATAAAAAACAACAACAAAACTTTTCTGGCTAATAAAAACACTAGTCCTTTCAATTGCAATTATTGATAAACATTGGGTTGGACGCGGACCTAACCATGTGGCCTCTAGCGGTCAGGAGTCAGTTCAATACTCGGTGGAGGCAAAATAAGAAGTTTTTCACAATTAAACTGAAAAAGACCAACTACTAAAAAAAAAAACACAGGTATCTGATGGTCGACCTGCCAAGTCCTGAAATTAATAATTAATTCCAGCCAAAAATTAGGAAACAACTTGATGGTTGCACACTCAAATTGTTGTTGTTCTTTCAAAAACTTTAAATGACATAAAAAAAGCGTAGAGAGCTCATACGAAAATTAAATAAAATAAGATTTTTTTTCTTTTTTTTACTCAGAGCGTTCAGAGCTCTGTTTTCGTTCTGAACATATTCGGAGCGCGCTCGATAAGCTCGGACATGATCGACTGGCTGCATAGACCAAATGTCATGTGTGTGAAGAGCGAAATATGACATGTCTTCTCCATGTAATTAAAATGGCGGACAAAATTAGCACAATATATTTTAAAAAACAACAAAAAAAGCAATAAGACGGAAATGAGTTAACAAAATGTCAGTTAATGACAGCTAGAGTTGAAGATTCAAGTGTAGCTTAAATGTTGTCTATTTTGGCCATGTTGCATTTGCTGCATTTGTTAACTGACTGATGCCAAGCCCCCATGATATGTTACACGGGTGAGGAGCGCGTTCACATGACAAAACTTTGATTTGTGAAAACTATAAATTTAACAATAAAAATAAGTAAACTAATCGGAAACTTTGCGCGTGTTGAACTAATTTTATGGTAGATATGGGGGCGTTTCAAAGTCGACTCTCTAACGTTTGGCCAAATTTAAAACTTCCATTTCGATAAGCAATCAATTAAAACCCGTACGTCAAGGGAACTTCAGATCGGCCAAGAACATCACCACTCTCGTATTAAGGGATTCCTCGTCGTGCACTGAAAAACTTTCTTAGCTTTCAAAGTACTATAGTATATTTTCACGCATAAAACATGAAATATAATTTGAACCTCCATAATGGTACCCATATAATATTTCCATACAAAATGCAAATTTTAATTTTAGACGGTAACTCAGTTTAAATTTGAGACAGCCTTCTAAATACTTCTAATTTTTATTATGCAGTGTGTATTTCAAAAAAAAGAATTGCCGAAATCGGTCCAGCTGTTTAGCAAAAACTCTAATTGAAGAAATCGAATTACATTCATTCCTAATTATTTATTTCTTATTTTTACTTATTAATTTGATGCTTCGGAAATTGGTGTTTGTATACTTACCGCTTCCCTATAAGTGTATACTTAACTTTAAAATTTTAAAATTCTAATTCATTAGAAAATTTTGGCGACTAGTGCAAATAACAAAGTTTTTATATGTAAAGATGTAGGTACGTCTCCGAAAATTGAATTTTTAGTGCACAACGAATAACGAAAACACTTCATACAAACGTATGTATGCACTACTTTTATTCCGCCATGCCATAAGAAATCTAACTGAAACTCCATCATGTTTAATTGTACCAGAAAGGCTACGTATATCCAGTAGCTATATAGCTAAATCGGTCAATTGAATTGACAGTCCAATTAAAATGTCGTTGGCGGTGTTTAAATATAATCCAAATTGGGTAAATATTTCGACACGTTATTATCAAAAGCGGTCACACAAACATTGACCGCCATCCATTCCATTCTCTGTGTATATAAGTATATGATATGACAGTATGACAAATGAATGCCACACAGAGTATATCCAAATCATTGACAATTAATTGCAGCCATTCATTTAGAAATGTGTCATGTCTTTTCATTTTATTTTGACATTTCTTTCAGTCAAATGTCAAATTCAACATCATTTTTGCAAAACAGCAATAACAAGCGAGTTAGTATAATAGGACGTGCAGAATGTAAAAAAAAATTGATTCTGTAAGTTTAGATTCATAATGAGCATTCGTGAAAGATGCGACAAAAAACGACACAGCTTATAGGATAGCTGGGTTAGAAACATTATTTTAAAATGCATAATTTTTTTTATACTTCCAGCGGGTAGATGACGTTTCGCAAATCAAAATGGCGTGTTTAATACCAAGAAAAAAGACAACTAATGTATTTGATCATAATAAGAGATAAAATGCAGTGTCGCACCTACTTAATTTTATGTTCGATCTCATTGTAAGCACACGATTGGGTAGATACAACAATTAGGCTTAAGATCTTTCTTGTTTGCTTGTTTGTCTATAATCTAATTTTAAGTATTTATCATTTATATATAAATTGAATTGAATGTATTGAATTTTCAAAAAAAAATGTATTTCACAATTTTTCTATCAGTCAAAAATCGACGTATTATCTGCTTCAAGATGATATGTATCCATCACTTAAAACTTTGACCAAAAACAACAATTTAAAAACGATTTCAGATCGATTTTTTTTGTTGTACAGATTTGTTTTGACAGCATAACATCGATTTTCGTTAGAAATAATTCGATTGCATTCAGAAAAAAATCGACTGTTTGGTTATTTGGAATTCGACATAAGTCAAACAGAACATGTTTCTTCTCTAAATTTTATTGAAATTATTCTGATTCTATTTTACGAAAAAGTCGAATCAGAAATATACAAATGTTTTTTTCAAAAATTTGCAAGAAAATCGCAAAAAAAATGAAGAAAACAAAACATTTTGTGACACATTTATTTACAGCTGAGAGTCCGAACGCGACGTTCAAAACGTCATTACAAAGTATTAGCAATCACAATATACATATTCATCATGGCGCATATCTAAGAAAAATAACAGGTTTCCATTGATCTTTTAATTTTTCTGCAACTTAAAAACTCTATGCGAGTAAATTAATTATGCAAAAACATATACAAAATGATTTGCTCATTGTCGAAATGCTAATGTGTGTTTAATAAATGTGAGTAGGGTTATTCTATTTTATTTGACAGGGTCACTGAGAATCAATTTTTTCTCATTTTATGTTTTTTTTAAACATGCGTGTACACTTCAAATTTGGTCCCTTGGCTTTTTGGGAAAAAGCGATTAGCAATAAAATGAAGTACTTTGTGGGAAGTTTATTCAAAAAGTAGAGTTTGTTAAAATAAGCTAACTGTTTGGGCTTAACTGAATGACAAATATAATTAATTAATTTTTCGTCAATTAATGTTGTTTTCGTTTGGCTGTTCGGGGTCACTCTATTTACTCGGAATTTTCCACTTCCGATAGGAATAGAACACTAGGAGCGAAAAAATGAGTACCTCTAAACAGCATATCGAAAACGACATATAAGTCTACCGAAGGATAAAAAAAGAAGGACTACATAGAAATCCGAACTACAAGTCACAATTTGTGAAAAATGGCTTATTGAACGTAATTAACGTTTAAGTCTAAAATAAGTTCCATCCATCAATCTTAATCTAAACATCTTGTTATCGTTTTTGTTTTGATCAAAGTGCTGCTATAAATATAAAATTTAAAAACCAAATGACATGAGCAAATTGGTAGTTCGGAGAGTAGTGATGTTTCTCACTTTCATCACTAATTAATTCATTGTTCACTACTTGTAAAACAAGGCATTACGATAACAACCATCTTCATAACGAGTTTAGGCGATAAAAAATACCGTTATTGGACATTAAACTCACCACTCAAGTGCTATTATTAATAGAAAGAAATTTCTTGGCTGGACCTAACCTGAATTAATTTATTGGCTCAACATCTTACAACCATCAGAATAACGACTTGATTTGCAGCACCTCATAAAAATCCTTTCTTTTTTTTCTTTCCAATAAAAGAGACTTTATTGAGAGTCAATACTTTGATTTTAAGTGGTAAAAACTAGTTGAAGAATTCATTAGCCAGTCAGTAGCGGTTTCTGGAAGACTGAGACACTAGGCGAATACTATCTACTGTGTAAAAATATTGCCAAAAGAAAATATAGACATAATTTATACTGATTTTGTTTGCTAAAAAGTAGGAGGGTAAAAATATACATTATCTAGGTTTAAAATCTTTTTCAGAAGGCTTCTGACTTCAGACAATTTGAATTTTTTTAAGTCCAATAAATATGTAAAAACAAATTTGTTTAATAAGGCCTTACAACATTCTTTAGTTACCGAACTTAACAGTTCAGATGATTTTGAAATTATTATATATTTATTATATTAACATTTTATCAAGGTTAAAATCGCGGAATACCTTTCATATATTACGTACTCCATTTGACATTTATAAATGTCAAAAAAGGTCTGTTTGTTCTTATCTCATGTGGTTGAATTCCTTTCATATACTTAAACGTCAAACTTGACAGTTGTCATTTCTTTTTTTTGTATCTTGTATTTCCGTATAAATTAATTATGTTCACATATACAATCACACCAAACTTCAGACCCACCATAATCAAAAAAAGTGTTCAATTGGGATCCCGGGTCCGTAACGCTAAATAAAAACGTTATAAGTGTTGCATTTTTTTAAAGGATTTTCATCGACCCTACATACACATTAGCAAGATCTGACATTTCTCTTACGTCAAATTGGGATTGCCATTTTCAGGTATTTAAAGCATAATTATTGGTAAATTAATTCTAAATTTTTCAATTGTGCAAAAAAGAAGAAAATATCGAAGAAATTGTTTTCGAATGGTTGAAAGCAATTCGAATTTTCGAAGTTTCTTGCATCAATGGTAACTGCCCTTTAGATGTGTTCAGTACGATATTAGTTGAAAATCCTTTAAAATTGTAGTAAAGTTAGAAAACTTCTTTAAAATTATTAGTACATTTTTATGTATTTTTTACAATAAAACCTACCAATATTCTTAAAACTGCTCCAAAAGTAATATTCTGAGCAGAATAAAACCAACATGCAAATGCCTAGTTTTACTATTGTAACAGATACGGCCGCCCAACGTGTTGGTTAGCAACTAAAACTACCAATCCAACATAACTCAAATCCTGAATGTCATGTTCGCTGCAATTATTATTATTTCACAGATGCAAAGTTGCAAATACATATGCACATCACCACGCCAACACCACACCAAAGTACAATACAGCACTCTCATACTCATCAATTTGCATTGCAAGCATTCCGTCATGGAAACCAAAATGGGGATACAAAAACAGAAAATGTAAATTGTAAGTTCTCCTTCTCTCCTTACTCCTTCTACAATGTGAATGTGAACCATGTGGTTGTGGCCTTGACTTTATTGTGAACATTATTATTATTGCTTTCTGCTTTTCTGCTGCTGTTGTTGCTTCGTTCGGTGTTTGCACCTGACGTGCATTTTTACTTGTTTTTTGGCCAGTCGCCTTGTGATTGATAGTCGGACGTCAAGAAATACAAAATGACAACGATTTCATATGAACGAACGGACGAAATATTCTACCGCAAGCTTTCAAAATATTTCCGTTGTGTTAAGGTAAACATGGGGTTAAGTTAACTCTATCGTTTAACCACACTGATGGCCATTCAAATGCATTTTTATGTTGTTTATTTAAATACACATGATTGTGTGTGTTTTTCGTTAAATATTGTATCTCGAAATTAATTTCTCTGAAACAACATAAAATTATCTCCAAATTAACCAAGCGTTTCAGGCGAAAAGTAAGCAGCGCCAACTAAGAAACTTGTTCCTTACTGTACGCCTTTATCTGTCAAAATTTAGCTGAGGAAATAATTATTCGGTAGTACTTTGTACAGTGTTGAAAACTTTAACAATTTGATAATAATTTCAGTAAAATAAATTATTTATTATAAATTTTATTTATATTAAATTATCTAGAGTTATAAGGCGGTTTTCTTTCTTCGTTCAGAGCATGAGTGAACATAGTTCGAGCGTATAGAGTATGCTCGGAATTTGTCCCGAAACGAGAGATCTCCGAGAACTGATTTGTTTTTTAAACACACAAAGTGCCTTAGCTGTCATTAATTGACATTTTGTTAATTCAATTCTGTGTTCTTGTATTACTCATTAAAAAAATGCCAAGTTTTTCTCCATTTTAAATATATGGAGTATTTTTTTCACATTTCGCTCTTGACACATATTACAATTTTTGATATGTTCAGCATTTAACTCACACTGCTCTGCTCACTCGTTCTTGGTTGAGCTCATTCAGCGCACTCTGAACATGTTCGGAATGAAAAAAAACACATTCGGAACTCTAAACACTTTGAGTAAGAAAGAAAAAATCAATTTTTTTTTGACAATTCAGACTTTTCTCTGAACTAAAAACGAAAATATTGTGGTTGAGTTCATAAGTTCTGTACAAAGAGTACAAGTAGACTTTTCCCAAAAACGGACAAAAAAAATATTTTCATTTATTTCTTCACAGGGATATATATAGTTGTACAAATCGAACTAACCTATTCCCATATCAAAATAAACTCAATAGCTTTGTTTTGAACTGTTTCGGCCAAAAAGTACATCTTTTTGCTGTTCACCGAGGAATATCCTGTTCTAAATGTATCTGGTTTGATTTTCAGTAAGTGTTCTAGAAAAGATTCGAACAGAATCGTGGGAACTGTCAAAATTACTTCTGTTTTATTTGGTGTTTTGTTCACTTTTAGTGTGTGGTGCTACATTAGTATTAAAATAAACAAATTAGATAACAACAAGAAAATAAAACACAAAAACTCCAAATGTTTTTTGTTTGTTATTGTTTTGACAAATGACGTTTGATTGCTCTATCTTGTTGTTAATTGTCTGTTCTGTCACTGTTTCGATGTTTTCTTCAATGAACACAGCTATTCATTCGAAGATTAAAATTCCTTTCTCATTTCTACATCATTAGAAAAAAAGAAACAACAATTGCTGTTAAAATTAATCTACTTTTTAATCTTTGTGTTGGAAACACTATAAAAAGGCTAATGTATAAAAGCGACACTGACAGTTTTAAATCTGACAATTATTGGTTTGACAAACATAACTGACTGAGTTTAAAAAAAAACACACCGCCGATACTTTGATTATTTCCAATTTTTGTTTTTTAGCGAAAAATGAAACTATGGGCGGAGAAGGTTTGTAATTAAGCCCGCTTTTATGAAACATGTACAGTTTCATGACAAATGCCATCAAAATAATTAATATTTATTTTCAGATCTAAAAATTCAGTTTTATTTTTCTTTCATGAGATACCAGGGCTTACCAACAAAATATTTCTATGTATGAATTAATGTTTAGAGTATATTCGATGGATATGCATATAAGCCAGAAATCTTGCAACCGCCATCGAATAATAATTTAATTTTATTTAAAAATAGTATTAATAGATTTGTGTATACAATCGTTGGCATTTGTATTTATCCATGAAATAAACAATTTATTTATATGCATCTGTCACATGCACTACCAGAAAGCAACCAATATAATTTGCTCACCAAGTTAATTATTTTATAAATTTTCATTTACATCTATTATAAATTTTCTATCAATTTCAATAATTTAGTTTTAGATTAAATTTTAATTTGAAAATGCTAAAAAAAATCACACAATATTGAGGGAAAATCAAACACAACCTCTCAAAGATGGTTTAGGGTATAGATAGACGTACATATCTAAGCTTACATCTACACATTTGATTTCTATATAAATTTTCACTTGCAGAGAGACACTTTGCGAAATTGACAAAAATTAATTTACTTGCATATCGAACGGACAAAAATGAGAATAAAGATACTTTTCATCAGAATCTCGCATAACAACATCCGCCAAAGATCCGCAAACTATCTTAACTGAAACCACTTATTTGTGGAAGGTGCTCTAAGGCATCGAGCAAAGCTACACAAGGCGACCCGCACCCGACCACCATCGGACTCAGCACCTCTTTCCCCCCAATTAAACAAACAGCAAGATACCATTAATAAGCTTCTGTTAACTAAAGCTGTTTGCTTTTGCTTGGTAATGGCGATGTCGCGGGCGGCCGGTGCTATGGCGGTGAGAATGATGAGACGCACGGTGTGCCTCAACAACATTCAACTAGTGGCTGTGGGAGATGTTTATGAATGAAATTTTCCGACTAACACATTCAATATACGCAGCGCAGAACGGCGCTCGTTGTTCACCCTCTTTGTGGTGGAGTTTTCCAACATGGAAAACTGACGTGTTTCTGCTGCCGCATCGTCGGTCTTCGTCAAATGAATGCCTTATGGCACTTTCTCATATTTGTTAAAGGTGGACAAGCAGTGTGTGTGCACACAACCACATAGCTGTACGATTTTCCAATGATGGTAGGGGATTTGTTTTGGTTTTTCCGGAGCACGTGCGAAAATTACGAGTATGTACATGAATGTAGTGGTACAGTGGGTGGCAGTGAGCGTTTGTGTTTCTGTTTACGAAAAGAAAAAGAGAAACAGACGCGATGGAAGCGCTTTAGAAGCGATAGAGTCTCCATACGAATGGATGTGTATTGAAAATCATTAAAACTATACTAAATGGCGACAATGCCTAATGAAACGATTCGAATGTGCTGTGTCGAAATTAACAGAGTTGCCATACACGTAAGAGAATTTCGTTTTTAATAATATGAACAAAATCTGTTAGGTTTCGCCTCGTATGTAAGTATGTATTTGTTTATACATAACCTACTTAGGGGAGACCGGGGCTAGATGTAACAGGGGTAAAAAGTAACAGCTACAAATGAAAGAGTTCCCCTGAAAATAAGGAAACGCGTGAACGAGAATTAAGTATACTTTAGCTGTAAATAGGACACCCTAATGAACAGTTATAAGGGTAGTGCCCAAAATTGTTACGTTTGTAAAATATTTTTTTCTTTGTATTTTTTCTATTCCTCTTCACTCGGAATAGATATAGTTCTAGTTGTTTTTTTTAAATATTTATTTATGCTTTGGTTAAGTCTATGTAAGTAGTTGAGCAACGAATGTTTTTTGGTATTTTTTTAAATTGAGTGATTTGTGTAAAATTTCATGGTGGGGCTAGTTGTAACATTTTTGTGGGGTAAGTTGTAACAAATAAAAACAGACTTCGTTCATATTTTCAAACACATTTTTGGGAACCAAGACGATAGAAATGGTGTTCTATATTTATATTTTGTTGTGTTCAATTTGTTTCCTTATTTTAAAATAAAAATAAAAAGTCCTTTTGACTGATATCGTGTCAATATAAGGTTGAAGAGAAAATAGGTCGTAGTCGTAGAGGTCCCCGCATACGGGCTTAGTCGTAACAACACGTTTTTTTGTCTAAAAGCTATATTTTTACAAATTTTGATTAGTATTTTTTTTTTGGCTTTTTTTATTGGAATTCGTAGCTGAAATATTATATATGAATATATATATATATACATATATATATAAATATCCTTAAACGGAAAAAAGTTTGACTAACTTATTTCCAAAACCTTAGGAACAGCATCACCCCGGTCTCCCCTACGTATATCTACCAATGTAGTATATATTGAAATAATTTCCCCCGTGTTTATTTATCTAAATGTAGGAACTATTTAAAACGGAAAATGAATCGAGAAAAATTGCCTAATTGATCGATTGCCAACCATAATATTTTAACTGGATAACAAATTTTCAAAGCACCAAGGGCAAACAGTATGCTAATAGGCTTGTTTTTTTTTTCTTTTTTTTTATCAACAATCTATGAAGCTTTAGGTAATTAAATTCTTATTGAGTCTTACTTCTGTGTCCTCTTTTGCATTTTATACGTTGTTACTACTTGGTACCTACCTACTATATGGCAAGTTTAGCATAATGAGCAAAAAATAAAATTCACGACAGGATCACACATACTTGCTCTTATGTTCGAGCACATCACAAAATTGTTAGTAGAAAAAGTTAAATATATTTTTAAAATCGTTTTTTACTTAATTTTCTTATATTAAAAATTTCTTTTATTTTTTTTCTATAAGTAAAATGACAAGCTGTGACAATTTTAAATATATAAAAATATTAATTTAAAAAAAACGTAATTTCAAAAAAAAATCACCAACCCGTTTTCAAAATATTGAATTTTCAATAAAAAATTATTGCTTTGTGTTTTAGTCTTCATGTTGTGTGAGGTTTTGAAATAAAAATTAATGATTAAATAAATATAAACTTATAATTTTGTTTTATTTTATTGTTCGATTGAATCGTTTCACAATATTAGTATTTGTTTGGTTTCCATAAGCAGAGTTTTCCTTAAGTCGCAGCTATCAACAAGCCGCAGAACACGTGTTTCTTTGTTCAAAACCAATAATTTAAGATATAAAAAGGAATTTATTTAAAAAGATGGAAAGAATTGTATATTCTGTAAATTTGTACGTGATTGTTAGGATGCTCTCTGGTTCTGTTTGATTAAAAAAAGTGTGTGTACTAAGTAGGTAAACGTGCTAGAAGAAAAACTTCTTTTTATTTTTTTGATCCTGTCATTTAGAGCACTTACTTCGAAAATACAGCGTTTTGTTTATAAAATTTACAAGATTCGTATGAATTGAAGATTTAGAAACTGTGTAAATACAAAATGTTGATATCTTAAAACTATTTACTTTATTTTATTGATTGATGGGTTTTTGAGTTAAATTAAGTATTGTAATGTTTTTAAAAACCATTTCTAATTTAAAAAAATTGTTTTTAATTTGCATATATGTGCATACGTAGAACACGCAAAATTATTTTCTTGAAACATTTTATTCACCCACCATACTGTGAAACAATTTTTTCTCTTTTATTAATATATTGCAGCTACAACATACATCATATATATTATATATTTCATGCAAATCGGTCAAAGAACAACAAAGTTGATGTTTTTTTAATCGGGCTCATAAGACGCCATCTTTCAATTGCACATAAACGTCACCGTCGTCACAAACTTTGATCAGAGGTTCAGCAATTTTTTATTCACTGATTTCGTGGAGTTAAGTGAGGTTAAAATTTTGATTCTTGGCTTAGGAATTTCAGCTCACCGATTTCAACTCACCGATCTACCTCAGTCAAATCTTCGAAATTGGGATAAGATTTAAAGAAAAGAATGACTCACAGTGTGCAAGGAAATGAGATGAAAGCGTAACATGATTCACTGTATTCGTAAACATTTTGTATCTTTAAAACTTTTAACGACGCGATTTAAGAAAATAATAGTGATTTTCAATCGCTTAATCTATTAAATCAACGTAACGTGACAGGATAAAATGCTGTATTACGTGTATGCTCGTCATAGTTTGACACTAATTTAAAAAAGACGACGAGATCTCTTCACGTCGTTTTCTTATCGCATAATAATTCTTCCATATACATGGCAATGCTATTTTAGAGTTGTCGTTGGACTTAAGATTTCTTGTACATGGCAATACTGGTCTACGTTTATCAACAAAACAGTTTTGTTTGTGTGTGTTTTTTTTTATTTAAGGAAAATTTATTTGTCAATTTTAAGTAGTTAGATTCAAATTAAATTATAAAAAAAAGAAAAGTATTTTTTAGAATGAAGTGTTAATGGTTTTAAATAATACAATAATTGTAAAAGAAAAAGATGTTTGTTGGTGTTTTTTTTTTGTAAAAAAATTGTTTTTGGTTCTGGTGGTTTTTCTTCGATGAATTTAATTTTTAAAAAATATTCTTTAATGCGAATATGGCGTGTTAAAATTTTGTGCTGGTTAATTTTTTTTTTATTATTCTTTTTCGGTATAAAAACATGTTTTTTTTAAACTATTTATTGGTAGGTACGATTTTTTTTGAGAGCTAAGGATCAATCTGTTGGTTTTTCATAGAAAATGTGTCGATTGACATGTCACTGTCAGCTCCATAGCATTTTTTTACTCCCAACGCTGCAAAAACTAGTCTTCAATTTTTTTAAATTTTCTATTGCAATATATTAAAGTTGACTACTGTAAATATACTGCCAATTGGAAGCATTCAAGTTCAGTATTCAGTTCAATGGGAAACTACTGTTTGACAGCAAACCTGATAGATTTTACTGAAGAATCCTTTCTGAAATCTTAATTTTCAGAAGCTCTTAACATTATTTTTACAAGAGTTTTGTTTTGAGAGTTTTGACACTCCCAAGAGTGACTACAATGCTTTGAATAATAGTTTCTAACTTTTAACATTTTTTAAGCCTGCTTAAACGCCACCCTGTTTTAGGTAAAGAAGTTAAAAAGAAAATTTTATATTTTTTACTCACTGTGTAAAATAGAATAAAATTCACAAAATTCAAACGAAACACTTGCCAAGAGCAGGTATTTCTCATAGAAATGAGTAATACCGTGTAGGTGTTTCTCAAATGATTACCTGTATTCTTTTTCATGCAAGCAATGAATAAATAAACCGAATGAAAATCCGTCAGTCAGAAAAGTAATTGCATTTATCTGCACACTACTCATCATTTGGCACCCTTTAAACCAACCCCATATACAGTTATGCACCGCTAGAAACTTAATGGCGTAATGCCAAATGCATACCGGGGGATGGTTGCATCGGATGAAAACTATTATTTACACCTAATCAAAAACTATTACCATAAAATATTGTTTTTTTTTATTTTCTTTGCAGGCAAAAGCACATTGAGGAGGGGACAGGAATACTGTGATGCACACTGTGATAGATGGGGGAGGGGTGGAGGGTAGTGTGCGAAAGATAATCGCTGGCCGGAACCTAATAATAATATTGTAATTTTAAATGTTCCTGTTTATCGGCCGTTGAACGTCATTGCTATTTTCTTTTAAAATAAACAAGCAAAAACCAAAAGAAAACATGATTTAGCTAGAATGTAAATCGACCTCTAAAAATCTGCTCTGCATTATAATCTCACAATAAATGGCGCAAATTACAAATTGAATCTTCAGACATTCATTGCAAATTAAATATAAATGAAAATAACTGCATTCAAAACTAATGCAAAACTATTAGGCATAGAGAACAAAGAAGATATCTTTCAGATGCTCTGCACTATAAAATTTGCAATAAATCACCTCGAGCAGCGGTGACTCAATGCAATTAGCTATAGAATTTTCTGAGAGATCGCAGAGATAATCTAAAATAGATCGACCGACCGTCTGTGATGACAATCTTTGTGCGGCTTAGCACTTTTACTTATGTGACAGGTGCATCTACATATACACTGCAATTCTAGCAAAACATTAAAATTGCAAATGATTTTGTTTAGAAAAATCAAGATAACTGCTCACGAACGACAAATTGAGGGAAATTATGATAGATTCAAGTATCGTACTAGACTAAGGTCGTATGTTCAATTAAAATGCAAAGCAAGTAATTACAATACATATTCATAGTTTTGTGTACTGTGTAATCATAGCAGACGATTGGTGACACACCTCTTGTCTGTCTGTCGGTCGGCTGTATCTGTAGTTTACTCTTCTCTCGTAACTACATTATTAACATTTAAAGGTAATCGATTGTATTGACATGATTTATAATGACTAATTAATGTTGTGACAACTGACTGCCGCAGAGTGCACATAATGCATTTTTAAATTAAGTCAATATGAAAAGAGAAACGTACCGGTGGGTATTCTATGGCCAGGGCCACATAAACAGTACTTTTCTAAACAACAGAATAACAAAGAGAAGATTCTAAATAGCTATTAATGTCTTTTTCGGATTGGTCGACCGGAAATCTTCCGAATTCTTCTGTAAGTGTTCGATTTATATCAAAAAAGAGAAAAAAGACGCATGCGCACACTCACACCTATTAATTGTCAAACTCGAATACAATGTTGTGTGTAAAATAATGCATTTGAAATATACCGCCTGACTCATTCACTTACATTTAACTTCAGAATTGAGTGTTAACTTGTTCGATTGGGACCCCAGATCGGAGAGTTCTTCCGGATTCCCAATCGAAAACGACATAAGGTTGTAGCATTGCAATAATATGACGTATAGATCTAATCAATCTAGTTGAGATGCAATGTAGGTAAAACACATCAAAAATACGTGAAACTATTTCAATCCATATGTGTCAGAATACCAAATGTCAACAAAAATTCTGTTAGTTAAAAAAAATGAAGAAAATACTGCATCATTTTTTTATCTGGCCCTTATGGAAGCTCATAGACGTCAAATCGATCGAATGCGACCAGTATCATGGAGACGAAGCTGCAACTTAAATAGCTGTCAAAATATGAATACAAACAAATTTAATGTTACACCACACAATGCATATGCAGATGGAGTTGCATTATGTGCTGCAAGAGTTGCAGCTAGCTTTTAACTTTTAAACTCAGTTCTTTTGACATTTCACAATCAAACCATTCAAACCATATCGATAAAGGTTTACATGAAGTTGAACTGAACTTCAAGCTCTTTTGTGTATTGTCGCTGTCAGTTTTTCTTCGTTGTTTTCTTATTTTTTTCTTTTGATATTTTAAATTCAATTATTACAATAAATCAAACATCAAACATCTTTACAGTTTTATTGTGGACAAAAAAAAATGAGAGTACTCGCAAATTTTAGTCCAAAATATTTCCTTAGACAAAATTATGAAGACCTTTAAATGAAGGAACAAAAATAACAAAACATAAGTTGTCAGTTTTGTTGCTTCGTCGGGATTATTTGTGCAATAAATATAGATATTTGCGCTAGCATATTGTTTACCTTAAACAACTTTGCACAATATGTAACTAGAATTTTTATTAAACGTTTTCACAAATATACTTTTGTGTTGACGTATGTATCTACATTTCTGAATTTTTTCTCTCACTCTCAAATCATCAAAAAATTGAAGTCTGAGTATTTTCGTGCCCAAAATAAAGGAACACACCTATTACGTATGACACTCTTTGACAGCTAATAAACGGTTTATCAAAAAGCAAACATTCTAGGTTAAACATTAATAAGATTGCGATTCCAAGTGCAAAACATGCCATAGTACCATAAGCTAAGCTAAAACCTTTTAATCGCCGTGAAATCGATAGATTTTTTCTTGAACACTTTCATAACGCCAGCCATATTTTTTGGTAGATCATGCCCGACTATAACGGATAAGCCTTAACACATCTCTAGTTGTCATATTTAGATAAATTTGACAAAACAAATTAACCATCTCGAATTACAAATCTGAACTGTCAACTTGACATCTGTCATCGAAAAGAATTTTAATGTTTTCCTAAAGTTTCGCAAATGAAATGTTTTATTTAATTCGATTTCTACCACGCATCTGCTTTGTTAATTTATTATTGTTTTTGTTTAAGCTTGAACCTATTTTATTTTGAACGAAGGAAAGGAAGAAAATGTTACTGAGATTTGCACGAAGAAATATTCGTGGTAGGTATATTTTTTTTCTGCGGGTTAGTTCAAGGTTAGACAAACAAATTTTAAATGTCATTCTTTTTTGCGTAAGCATCACTCCCTTAAAATACATGTAGTTTTTTCGTCGGGAACTGTATAATCGACTTTACATTAAAATTCAAATTCATCAATATTCGCAAAATTCTTAAATCTTTATTAAATAAATTGATTTCAAACTAACTTAAATAAACTAACGAATTGTTTCAATTTAGCTACAGGAAATTGATTTTCTTATGAAAAATCACAGCACCCTCTTTTGACAAGTAGAATAAACTTCAAAGCCTAACAAAAATAATCACAAAGCTTTCAACAGTTTGGTAAGCAAAAAAGTGAACAGTATGTTATCATGAACCAAAGCAAAAGTATGCAATTCATTAATTTTGAATTTGAATAAAGTTTTGTATGTTGGGTCTTAATTTGATTTAATAAAATGTGCTGAGAAAAGTGAAGGAGTTTGAGAACTCAATATAGATAATGTAAATACATTTTTAATATCACAAAAAAAAATATTTTTAGTACGACTCACTAACACTCTTTTGCTGATAATGCAATGTCATTTTGTTTAAGGACATGACAGTGACAGACAGTGTGACAGAAAAGTAGAGTTTATTTGACATTCGAGGGCATACGACTTCCGGAAATTAGATGTTTGCTTCAGCAGTTCTCCAACTGTGCAAAGCGCAGGTAATATTTAACTATTTTAAGGGCGAACAAATGTTATAAAACTGTCATACTGTTATAAATCAGAATGATTGAGCAAAATTTCGCACAATATCGGAAGATCCTATAATATTTGCAAATGGCGGCAAATGTCACTTATTCTCTGACATTTGTGAAGGAAACAGATAAAAAATATAACTCAACATAACCTTTGCGATTGACATTTGACACCATTTGCTAAAATTATGCTATCATGGTGACAAGCTTAAAACGGCATTTCGAAGTAAATTGTAGGGTTAAGTTTCTTACAAATGACTCCCAGGTATGGAATAAAGTTTACGCAACAAGTGAAGGTTCACCATTAATCGAGTTTACAATCTACAAATATATATTTTTAATAATATCCGATAATTATGACAATTTAAAGTTATTCAATGTTCTTTTGATTCCGATGAAAAATTGGATTTTTGTGAGTTACATACAAATACATTTTGTCAATTTTCTTCTGGAGTTCTGAATCACAATACGCCCCAAAAAAGACTTAAAGCTAAGTAAAAAAAAAACATCCCACAAACCTAATCTGATTATCACACAACCTAAGTAGCTACATACATATATACATATATGTATTTATATTTTACACCACCAACAAAATGACCTTTTAACTCAATTAGTCCCCAAGTAAACACACCCATTATGAATAAAAAAAAGGAATTTTCTTTTTTAAAATCACCCCCTACTAACAAAAAAAGACATTTAGCAATGAGTAGTAGCAGCCCACCCACCTACAACCTACTCTACCCTAAAACTATAGTTATCTCGAATATAAATCCTTAAGCTCAAGGAAATAATAATCCTTTTTTAAGCAATCTGACATTGCCATTGAGGATACAAAAATACATTCTACCCGAATTAAGAGCCTTTTTTTTAACCACAAACGGATGTCAACTAAAAGAGTTTAAAAATAAACACTTCCATTTTGCCCGTGATTTACAAAGACCTTCTGTTCATTTTGGCTTAACAAGGATACAAATATTATGAACCTATGAGGATGATTTCAATGCGCCCATAAATCCTTATTATTTGACCAAAATTTAAAAAAGGCAAACGACTGGCTACTGCCAGGGGAATCATCAAAAAGCCAGACTAATGTACCTGCCTATCCTTTTTGTCTGTCGTTATTTTTGTTGTCTATTATAAAAAAAAAAATCGGGAAAATACCAAGGACACACGCATAGAGCCAATTTATCGACCGCATCATATTGTCATCGTCGTCGAAAGCGACGCACAGCCATCGACGACGACGAGGACGCGACACGAAGAGACGTTGCTTTGACCGTTTTAAATCAGAGTATTCTCGTTTTCACATACATATACATACATATAAAGGACACACGAGTAATTGGCCAAAGGCAAAGTCAATTAGCCACTTTTGTTAACGGGAAAATAAAAAATACAAAAATAACTATAAAATGCAATAAACTCGAAGCGCGGAAGCCATAAAAAGGCTTCAGTGCAGATGAGTAGGACTACACACTGTGGTGAGCGGCATGCCAATATCAGAGTGTACAAAGTGGAGGCATAGTAAATGTTGAGGAGCAGTGTTCAATTTATTTGCAAAAGTGTCCTTCAGGCTTCAGGCCAAAGGAAAGAATTTTACTTTTTGTTGTGAGTTGTGACACAATTTTGCTGTAGGAAACTATACATTTTTCAGCAAAAGTCAATGCGGAGTGGTATGTGTTTGGTGTTGAAGTGCTATGTTTGCTTGAGAACAACGCCATCTGTGCGTGGGTGATGATCTATAAAATGGGTGCTTTGTTTGGGAAACAACAATGCTTATTAATACACATCTAGTGAGCAGGACATATATGTATACACTGTCGCGTTTATTCTTTGAATTTTGTAAATTTCTCTTTTACCAATGCCCTTTTATTTTTAAAAATTAAAAAACAATAAAAAATTGATAACAAAATGAAAAAGGGAAAACGAGATCAAGAGATTGAATTTCGTCAGAATGGAAATCGATTTTTTGTAGAAATTGATTAATTTGTCAATTGTAACGTGTGCGAAGGAAGTTTGTGGGAGCGGGTATATACAAGACTGCAGAGATAGGATAGACATTAATCGAGCAAAGAATGCAAAACATGTGAATCTCACTTTTAAATAGAAAAAGTGAAAATGGTTTTTGAAACGAACAGCTTTTACATTAATGAAAATAAAGAATTCTCTGAGATCTTATAAGTAATAAATGGGAGGCCAACTTAAAAAAAAAACAGATCTGTTCGTTCTTCCAATTGAAAATTTACTCCATGAACACACTCATCGAGACTTAATTCAAATATCAATTCGAATTAAAATTTTAAATTCGAGACTCGAATACACATAAAAAATGCATCCACAGTAGTAAAGGGCTCTACTTTAGCTTCTTATTTGCTACAATGGGTCTTAATAGCAGTGTGGATGGCTTTTACCATACAAAAACTTATTGGCATAACAAATTTAGCATGGTAGTAACAATCTATTAGTTAATTAATTTTAGGTAGCATCTTGTTTTATTGAAGCTGAACACACCTTAAAAAAACATGCAAAAATCAAAGCATACAGATTTTTTTCAAATATAAACGTCAAAGTAAAAAGACTTTTTTTGACAACAGAAATCAGCTGATTATCAAATTTTGAAGAGTGAGGTTGAAATTCTCTCAGAGAGAAATAAAATAGAAAAAAGAATTAGAACGATTTTCTGCCGATTTTGAAACGTCAGAAAAGTTGCTTCAATATTTTTTTGGTTTTAATTCACATTTTTTTTTCTTAAAGATTTTGTTTTTATTTTTTACTACTTATCATTTGATACACACAGCTATAACGAAACATAAGCACATTTTTTTGTTTGATGACAAACGTCAATCTGACATTTGTAAAATTTCTCCATCTTTTTTTCGCCCATGCAACTTCTACCAAAATCGTTTACGTAAACGCCAACACTTCTAATTTGAAAGTATCCGGTTATGACACTTGGACCTAATTTACAGTCAGCTTAAAGATGTAAGGTGCTTAGAGCACTTGAGTCTCAGTATTGGTCAAATTTATTTTATCGATAAGCTGCGCAATCTCCTCGACAGCGATTATATTTTGACGTTTATGAACAGTAGGTACTGCAGTTCAACTACGATAGTTCGACTGAAAATCTAATTTAATGGATAGTGTAGTTCGTTGTTAAGCAGACGTTCATGCAAATGCACAATCGACCATCGCGACAGTAACCAGTTTTTCGCTGGGTAAATGAACAATTTTATCATTTTGTATATAATTCACTTCTGCTGTTTCGTCTTCAGATTTAAACTAAAATTACTCTTTTTTACAAACAAACATAGAAACATGCAAGAAGAGCAAATCTTTTCTTCAATGAAAATCGACATTAGATTAAAATATGGATGATTTTTTGTAAGTGACATTTGGGTATAAGACATATAATTTTTTTTTATTTATGGAAAAATCCATCCCCTACACTTTTTCAAAATCTTGCTTACATCCATAGAACTTTAAATCTTGAGTAAGACATTAATAGTAAACCATTGAAAAAAGCGCCAAATTTCTTTATTTCAATAACCATAAGCCAAAATCCATCACGTTTACAGCTAGTAATGTATGTCCGAGTATACAATGTACCTGAATGTCAATAAAAAAAAAAACATTATTGATTGTTCTACTTCATATAACCTTAAACAAACAAGGTTTGCCGAAGGATCAATATAGAAATAAAAATTCTAATGATCTCTTTCAAATAAAACCATTCCAGCTTTCTATACAAAAAAATACACACTCACATAAGCCTCAAGGGCAATATGATGCCAACAATATTTTAGCATCCTTAATGTCTTTTTGAGTATCCTGTTGTATAATGTGAAGGTACTTCAAAGTAATTTTATTTTCAAAAAAAAAATCTATATCATTGTTGACACGAAAATGTATTTCAGATGCAGAAAACCAAAGCAAAAAAACCCTTATTTCAGTTTTGAAAAATGACAAGAAAATAATGTACTCACCTCCATTCGTGCGATACAAATCCAGCGCAGTCTGCCTTGCATTCCTCACAACGAGTGCCTTCGTCAACTTCTCTAATTATTACGCCCTGTAATAAAATAGAAGAAAGGAGAAAATAAAACGATTAGATTAAGAATCTTGAGTCGTTTTCAAGTATCCCCGCCCTTATTTAATTTTTTTTTTTTGCAATTTGGCGTAATGTAATAAAGTGGTTAGACAAATTAGTGTTGGATAAAAGCCAATTAGACTAAGAGAGTTTAAATTGTTTTTTTTTTTTTTTTTTGAAAAATACCAACTTTGTTTTAAGGAAGAATAATTATGTGTTTTGTTTAAGTTTTCTACATAAATAAGTACTCACTGAAAATGAACTGGAATTAAAACATACACCATCCTTTGTTAAATAAAAAAGGAAATGCTGCAGTTGCAAAGGCAAGCATATTTATGTAGATAATGGACGCAAATATATTTGTTCAGCTTATAGAGATATCCTCTATTTGACCTCCTACTCGACTATAGGGACTAATGTTCATCACAGAATTTTTCGAAAGATCACAATATTAGAACTGCTTTTGTAGTTCTTGCCCAGCACTCGACTCCGTATTAGCATTTTCACACCAAACCAAAAGCCCTGTTTTGGCGAAAAATCGCTTATCGCCAAAAACCTTCATGAAAACAACACATTTTAACATACAATTTTATGTACTCATAGCTACAAGTTTTCGTAGACAACCAGTTAAGGGCAAAAATGAATATATTCAGCGCGCAATTAAATTTTCATTTAATGTCTACATACCAGCATTTATGATATGTTAAAATTTTCTACATCCCAGCTTTTGACGTAAGAATTAGAAGAGAGCCAGATATCAAAGCAACTGATATGGCAAAAAAGAACACGTAAATTGGCGTTTTTCTTTTAAGGTCAGAGCGGAGTCTGAATTGCCAACAAATTTGTTTGTTTTTCTTTTTCACTCCGAGCGTTCAGAGTTCCGAATGTGTTTTTTCTTTGTTTGTTCTAAATATATTCAGAGCGCGTTCAATGAGCACAGAAGAGATAGACTGAGCACTCTAAGCTAATCCTTGAATAGACCAAATGTCATGTGTGTCAAGAGAAATGTGAAAAAATTACTTCGTATAATTAAAATGGCGTAAAAACTTGACGTAATTTATTTTTGTAATGAATACGAGTAATAAGACAGAAGTCTAATACACTACAATAAATGGCAGTTAAGAGTTTAAGTGTGTTTAACAACAAATAAGAATATTTGGAGCTCTCTCTGTTCAGAACAAATTCAGACCATACTCTATGCGCTCTAACTCTGATGATAGCCCTGCTGAAAAAGCCTAATGTGACAGTGTGAACGCGTTTCCGGTGTTTGATAACATTTAGCAGAAAACCGGGTTTTTGTTTCAATGTGAAAAGGCTTTAAAGTAGAAATGGCAGTGGCGTGGAATAAGTGTTAAATTCCGAATATCTATTTCCCAGTTTTATGCATTGCACAGTGTATTTTATAGTACTCTCGACAACTGTATCAGTTTATTTCTAAATTCCGAGTTCTGACAGTGCCATATCTCTTGGACATATAAATTACTAACAGACCCGTGCTCGCGTTGCTTCGGAAAGGCTAAGAATAATTAGTTTTACTATAAATGTTATATCAATCAAGGCCTTTTCTGTGATTGGTGTCATATTTTTAGTAAAAAGTTAATAATATGGTTAATCTTACCGTAGCCTAATAAAAGAGTTGCTGTTGTCAAATAAATTATTAAAAAATGAACAATTTGTTTTATTTCAAGGCTTCTGGGTATACAATGTTAGCCGTTTTAGCATTTGTGTCCATAAAAGGAAATCCTCGAAGCCTGTTTGGTACAATAAAAGGCTTTTACATCTCAAGAACGTTAAAAATAAAGCATTTTCCAAATTCAAAATAACGGGTTACCAATCGGACTATGTTGTTTTTAGTAGCCTAAGGAAAGATTTTTCCGTTTTAAGTAAATTTCTTTACAGAAATTACATTATAAATATTGAAAATAGTATTAAAAACAATAGTAAATCATTTTGGTCGTTCATTAACTCTAAGAGAAAATCATCTGGCATTCCTCAGATATTAAGTTATAATGGAGTTAATTCGTCAGATATTGACTCTCATTTGGAGTTATTTGCTAGTTTTTTCGAGTCTGTTTATTCATGCGGTAACAATTCCTTTATGTCTAATCTGGAAGGAAAAATTGATATTGGAATAATTCAACTTAGATTTGATGAAGTGTCTTTGGCCCTTCAGACTTTGAAATCTGACTATAGCTGTGGGGCTGATGGTATACCATCATGTATTTTGAAGAATTGTAGTGATTCTCTTTGTTTGCCTTTGCTAAAAATTTTTAATAAATCTTTGTCAGATGGTTTGTTTTTAACTGAGTGGAAGGAAGCATTTCTTGTTCCTATATTCAAAGCTGGTTCAAAAAATCTTGTTGAAAACTATAGAGGAATTTGCAAACTTTCATCCATTCCTAAGCTTTTCGAAAGTATTGTTAAAAACAAAATAGAGTTTTTGACAAAGGAATGTTTGTCTGAGTCACAACATGGCTTCGTATCTGGTAGGTCTACTGTAACTAATTTGGCGGTGTTCTCGTCATATGTCTCAAATGCATTGGAGGATAGATATCAAGTTGATGCAGTCTACACCGACTTTAGTAAGGCGTTTGATTCAGTCGATCATAATATTTTGTTGAAAAAACTTGAATGTTTTGGCTTTCATTCTCAGATGCTTAATTGGGTTTCTTCGTATTTGGAGAATAGAACTCAACGTGTTCTAATCGATAGTAAAGTTTCTAGAAGTATAAATTGTACTTCCGGTGTTCCACAAGGAAGTCATCTCGGCCCTTTACTTTTTATAATTTATATCAATGACATAGTTGATGTAATAAAAAACTGCGATTATCTGCTTTACGCGGATGATTTAAAATTGTTTTTAAAAATTAAATGCATTGATGATTGCCGGAAAGTTCAAAATGACCTGAACCGTATTTCTAGTTGGTGCTCTCTTAACAGCTTAAAATTAAATATCGGAAAATGTAAAACAATCACATTTTCCAAATCTCTATCTGAAATTAAGTTTTCTTATGATATTAATTCAAGTTCTTTGATTAGAGTTAGTGATATTAAAGATCTTGGAGTTATTTTTGACAACACATTTTCTCCAAAAAAACATATAGATTTTATTGTTTCCAGAGCGAATGCATTAGTTGGATTCATTAAAAGGAATAGTAAGGATTTTAGTGACCCGTATGTTCTATTAACCCTTTACACCTCTCTGGTTAGATCAGTAATCGAATATGCAGATGTGATTTGGAATCCATGCTATAGAGTTCACTCTACTAGAATTGAACAAGTTCAAAGGCGGTTTACCAGATACGTTTTCTATAAAATGCGCTGGAATTTTATTCCTGATTATAAAGCTAGATCCCAATTGCTAGGGATTAAATCACTTCAATCTAGACGATATATTCATGATGTAGTTTTTGTAAGAGATATTTTATGCTATCATATAAAAAGTCCGTTTTTGCTTTCTTTGATTTCCTTTTATGTACCTTCTAGGCACTTAAGAACAAGAAATTTTCTTTATGAACAAACTCATAGAACGAATTATGCGAAAAATGAACCTATATCACGAGCTATTTCCTCGTTTAATGAGTTTTGTGATTCCTTTGATTTGCATTTATCTCGTGATAAATTTAAAAATGAATTATTGTTAAAGTTTGTTTTTTAATCAACTAATATCTATAATTATAATTTTGTGAGAGTATACGAAGGGTATTATTTATTATTATAATTATTATCTTTGTTATTATTGTTATTATATATTATACTAGATATATTAAGAAACATCTGTTAAGCACAACGCTTGTAGATATATAAATAAATAAATAAAAATAAATAAATAAATAAAATAAATAAATTTTCATGAAGAAGTAAAAACTGTTAATTTTTTGAGCCTACTCTTGAAAGTACAACATATAGTTGACCATGGAAAAAACATTTTCTCTGAGATCTACCCCAATAAATTAAAATGATTGACCCTGAGCTTTGTAGATTGTCATGCAGAAGCATGGTTTTACTGAAAACTGTAGACGTCTGAATCGAAAGGGAAGATATGTTGGTATCATTGGTATCCTGGGAATAAGTGCATGAGTTCCTACTGCAGGTCCGGTAAGAATTTGAACTTGTATTACATTTTTGCAAAGCTTTTTGACTTGGAGACGTTTGCCATTGCATAGGTTTGGGGCACTGAGATTTCTTATTAGCATAATCGGTGTGCCAACTTTTAAATTCAATTGGTAGGATGGAAGACCTGCAGGGTTGAGAGAATTGAGAAATTCTTGACGGCAGTTTAATATGTCATTGTCATCGACAGCACTGTCAATTGCTTTGTATTGATATGAGTCTGTTTTTAAACTTAGGAGCACATGGTTATTTACACAATAGCTCTTTCGCAAAACCTAGAAAACGGTATCGATTGCAAAGAGTTCAAGTCTCCATAGACGCACTGAATAAGTTGTTGTGTGTTGTGAACGATTTTTCCGAAACGTTCGTTTATGTTGTTATGTTATTTTAAATATATGTAATTCAGAAGCAAATACACAAAAGAAAATGTAAACAAATACGGAACAATAATTAGGTCTGAAAAATTAATTATTGACTGTTTTACAAAAAATCTCAGTTTTGTACAATATCAAGCAGGTTTAAGAGCGTAAGTGAATATGTTGACCAACTTCGACAAAAAAGTGTACGATTTTTTTTTAAGTTAATAATCTAATTCAACATATATATTTAATAAATAAAAAATATCCTAAGACATGCTTAAGAGAATAAGAAAAATTATAAAATTTGTTGCAAGTAAATCGGTTGAATACTTTCTGAGATTACCCGTGACATAAGTAATAATTGTTTCGGCTTTATATAATAGTTAATATGTAAAATGCTGTTTTAAAGACAGTCAAGAGATTGTGGGTCACAATTTTAGCATTTTACATATTCATAGTTCTCTATAATAAAGCTTTTTAACTATGAATTTATTAAGGTTTCTTCGCGGGGAAAAAGTGTCCACGACGGGATGCACTGGTAAACAGACAACACAGTACACATATTAAAAGGTATGCTCTTCAGAGTTCCTATTTTCGTTCAAATTCGCGCATGTGTTAAAACTCAAAAATCATTCTGTCATACATGACAGGGGCATACGCTTTAATCATGCCCCAACTGCGAATTGCAATATCATATATCAGTTACTGTTGCTTTTAAATAAGAGTTATGAATACCTGTTACTGAAATAACAAATTATGGAACAAAAACTGTCGGTAGAATAGCAAATTTAATAAACTATTTTCTACTCGAATTTTACAATTAATTAATTATCTATATTCCGCCAGACTGTTCGATCAAAATTAAAAATTTGCAATTTAAAATGGTATTTTAATAACAGGTAGTTTCGATCTACTGTTACCTGTTACTGAATCACTCTTACTGAAATATTGACGCATCCATATATGTCAAAAATCAGTCTTGATATGTCAAATCTGAGAGACCTTTGTGTCATATTATGGCAAACGAAATTTGACCATATGCGCAAGATTATACCTTGTGTAACATATGCACTGTGACCAATGGTGGCATTTGCGAACTTCACATTAATATTTATTTTAGCTTTTTTTGGTGATTTAATTTAGTTAAAATTAAAATTTATATTTATTTTCAAAAGAGATATATCAGTTTTTTTTTATTAAATGCTATTGTTATACAAAAATATCGTAATCGTAAGAAAAAAAATTATGTGACAATGTTGTCAAATTTAAATCAAAACCAAGTTTTTTAGACAAAAAGTAAAAGCATGCAGGAATGTTAATAATTAATTCTAATTAATTTTTCTCAATTCCGTCTCAATACTACTTTGTTGTATGTTGTTCAACGATACGTGCTGTCATTTTCAGTAGCCACACAGAAAAAGTTTCACCAAGCTTATACCGACAAGGAAGGACAATACAAGTGATTCAATTTGCATCCTATGTAGAAAAAATATAAAAAAAAAAAAAACAAATACATAGCCAAGACAAATTTAAATTTTATTTTAGTTTTGTTTATTCTTTTTAAATTAAAAAAAAAGTAAAGACATATAAGAAAATGGAAGACTTTTCGGCCACATTTGGTTAAACAACAAGATAAACATTTTGTTGGCACAAAATTCTAAAACCTACAATTTTGTTGCATTAAATATAATCCATGTTTATTCCATGCAGTTGCCATTCTGGCTCCAATGTTATATTCTGCAATAGCATTTAGTTTCATTTTGAATGCATGAACATATATATATTCATTCAGTTTGATAATTGGTATGAATAAAGCCACTCTATAATCCAATTGATTATACGATTCGTTTAAGGCGTCCGGTAGTTGTCTGCGTGCCTTTTTTGGCATGAAAGTATGTTTCTACATAAATGAAGTTCTATGCGACTTCTAAAAATTGTGTGGGAGGGAAAAGTTTAGTTTATTTAAATAGTATGATGGGGAGCTTCTTCTGGAGTTTAAAGGATTCATTTCGCCCGATAGCCCAATCGGTAAAACAGAGATAGAGACCATACACACGATTCAATTTTATATTAAAGACTTTTGTGTCAACTATGAAATATATTATATTTATTTTTGCGCACCACTGAACCAGGATTGAAGTGAGGTTAAGTTACACATTGATCGACTTCACTTGTTAATCTTATTTCGAGTTAAAATAGTTTTTGCTTTTCAATGGTACGTTCAGAGTTACTCTGAATTTTGCAGGTTCTATTCCTAGAACATAAAGACTGAAAAAGGAGTAATTCCAATTTCCAAATAGCCAATCGAACTTTTTTTGCATCGAGGCTAATGAACAGGCAGACTAACTGGTCCGAAAAGGATCAGCTATTCATAGCTCACTTGCGAGAAAGCTTCTCTATCCTACTTGCTGCAATGAATGGCAAAATTCTACCAATTTTCCTTTTACAATCCAGCAGTAGGTGGAGCAATCTAACCGACTGTGCCATATCTAGAGCGATATGGCGTATCTACAATAATTAACACACAATTGATATGTGATCAATCGACAAACCTGCCCGGAATTCCGCTTGCTCTTTGGTTAGACTCACTCATAAACATTTTCATTGGGTTGAAGGAGTTGTAAGTCAATTTAAAGAACATCAAAATCTTTTGAATTTGTTGAACTCAATCTTCAACTGTCAAACATATCAAAACATTGGGTAATTCAAGTGTTGGTTTGATCATGAGTTGGCAACAAAGTTCAAGTTGAAAATAAAAAAGATTTCTCAAAAATTCAAATTAAAAAAAGTCCTAAGGCCCAAAAACAGAAATGTCGCCTAAGTCCAAGAGTTCTGCAAGCAAAAATCCACAAAACCCAAGAGCCCAAGAGAAATGTCAGAACGCCCAAATCAAACATTGTAATATCGCCCAAGATATTTCCTGATTTTGGATTTGGGTAATAAGAGGATCTTAATTATTTTGCTTGTCGAGATCTAAAAAAGTCATAGGTATACAAAAGACCATAATTAATGATAAGCCTGGAAGTCAGTAAGGCAAGGTAGTATTGTCCAAAAAAAACTTTTGACCCAGGCGCCGATTTTGCAAACCCAAAGCGGATTGACAAGGTCGATTGAGCCGTATAGAATTTTCCTGCACAACTACAACTTATCAAGGCATAGTTTCAGGCATATTAATAAAAATTTCTTATTCCACCATTAATCTACGATTTTTCTAAGTTTTAGGATAGAAGTTAATCCGCGAGTTAAAATGTTCTGTTAATAAAGATAAAGGGTCTGTCGAAAATCAATGAAGAAAATCTACTACAATAAGTATATAAGGTCTATCTTTTGTCTTATTGTATGGTTCTCTAAATTCTTGTCAAATATTATTTCTTTATTACTTCGCCAAACCACCTTCTGTAATGGTTTACTGATTGAATACGTTTATAAATGTCAACAGAGGAAATGCTGATTTAATAACAACATATCGCACTAAGCCATTGCGTTAGAGAAAAACCTACCCTAATTCGTGTTTGTATGGTACGCGTGTATGTGTTTGTGTACTTAATTTCTTAATTTAGATTTGACAGTTGGTATTTGCAATCTTCTATAAAAATTTTCATAAAATGTATGTATCTAAAGTTTGAACATCAGCTCTTTCGTTTAAAATTTTGATGGTCTCTTAAAGAAGAGTAGTCTTAACAAATTCTGACCTGAACTCCTAAAAATTTGCCTTCTATACAATATTCAATTTCGTGAAATGAAAACTAGAACTCAAATAAAAAAAACGCATATCCCACACATGTTGCAGGTTATTTTCTATGCATGCTAGATCCTTCTATAACTGCAACACAAAAAAAATATAGAATCATCAGAAATAAACTTTGACATTTTCGCAAAACTTTATAACCTAGTTTTCAAAATCTAAGACAAAAAAAGAAAACCATCTCTACAATATTAGCATAACGACCACACGATGTGAGTTGCCACAGTTTGCGCTAAATATATGATTTTGCATTGACATATAGACTCCGCAATGCACCAAACACAAAAAATGAACAACTGAACGTAATTTGCAGCTAGCACTTTTCATCTTCGTCGTTGCTTGCTGGTGACAACAACAATCGATCTTTTATTTCTAAGTTATCGTAACTTTGCCTTTGCCTTTGCATTTGCCTACATGTCACTCATGCATACTCCTGAAGAGAGAAACGTCTATATGGACTAGGGCTTTCCGTTTCAAAAACTCTTCAACTTGAACTCTCACTTTACTTTTCCGGTCTTCCTTCAGTAACGTTCACTATATTTTTTTTATCTAATCACCTTACTTGATGTTGTTAACATTCATAAAACCAAAGGCCTACTATGTATGTATGTAGGGTATATTCTGTAATCGATCTAGAAAGCAGGTCAAAATATATAACAGCAGGAATCCCCTTAAGGTGCAATAGGACATTTCATGCAGTTCAGCATAGAAATGCTGACGTCACTCTTCACAGTTCAAAAACTCTGTTCTATTTACTCGAATTCAAATTATGGCGCAAGGCAGCAGCGTTCAGGGTAGGGTAATGGAAATTATATAGGAAGAATGAATAGGGTACGGTTCGTCGTGGACAAGATTATTCAGCAGGGAGCCAACATGGCACACAGCGCCATTAAAAAAGCAAAAGAACCAGCAAAAACAATATAACAACAGAAAACTAAAAACAAGAATGAAAATAAACCACACTGCTGCCATTCATGGCAAACACACAAAATGAATGTATGAGATGGGAGCTTCACTAAAGGACATTGTTCCTAGCCGTTTCTCCCATGTGAACCGTGTCGCTATAAGGCTAACGCTTGGTTTCGAATAGAGATGTTGCTTGGCATTGTTCCAGACGAATTATTGTATTTTCTTTGGATTTCCTTTATTTTGTGCCCATTGCATCGCACATACTCATACCTCCATAACCATCACACTCTTCACTAAACACTCATGAGAGTTATTTTTTCTCCATTGAGACACTATTACCAAATGAGGCTTTTTATATTATTGGAAATTAAGCGAAAAGTGAGCCTTCTAATCGGTGAAATTGATCAAATGCTTTTATAAGGGGTTTTCCAATCAGAGGTGTTATTTTGAATAGCCCGCTAATTCGGTAGCTGTCACTTTTGAAGCTGTCATTTATTGACATTTGACAAGTAGAAACTACGCTATTAATAAAAATGGAACGATACACGCTTCAACAACGCATTTCTTTTTTTTGAATATCAAAATAACACCTCTTATTGGAAAATGTAGAACAAGCAGGCTTTTCGGTAAATTTTCTCATAGATTAAATAATTCCATGGCAATTGGGTTAGCCGAACTAAGGATAATATTTATTGAAATATCTGATTTAGAAATTATATTCTTTTTAGAAATTATCTACGAAATACACATTTGTGCATGAATTTCCCAGGGGAATTTAGTCCATGTCTAGGGTTGCCAAAGCTGGCGTTTTATAAAATAACTAAACTTTTGTTTAGAAAATCACTTCAGCAGTTTCGGTTGTATGTCGAAATAGCTGCATCCGCTCTTTACATATTCTTATGGCTCGATTTCGATTAACCTTCACAATTACGAGGTAAAAGCAATGTTAAGATTGTGAAACTTAAAAATTTTAAATATTAGTATTTATGCATTCTATAAAAATTGAAGAGACCGATGCAGAAGTTTTTTTAAAATTCAATATGATTCAGTGAAACAGAAAACTTAGTGATTATTTCGATGCCTAAAACAATCTAATATCTGAAACAATTGCTATAAATTAGTTATATTTTAATGCTGTACTAACTTTGATTTGGAAGAAAATACATACAATTTATTTAAATAGCATTTTTCAATTAGTTTTTCATTATATTCTTAATACTCTAAAATTTTGGATTTCATTCCGTCGATTGTCGTTGGTTTTCAGAGACTTTAAATATTGGCAAAGAAAATAATCAATAGATGTCTTGAAAGCCAATTGGCGGGCAGTTGTAAAAAAATTAAGGGCTCGTCGAATATTTAGTTCAATAAATTAATTGATTATTCGTTGTCCATTTTACTTGCGATACATAGGTACTATAAAATAAAATATATATACAAGTTTTGAGATAACAATCAAACCTGACATTACGATGATAGCGAAGACGAAAAAAGATGGTCTAAAAATTCTGTACGTCTGTATGTCTGTCTGCCAGTCTGTCTCTATGTATGTATATACACCTACAGCCTAAACGGGTGGGCCGAATTCCTTCAAACTTGGTATATAGAGTTTTTTACGTATTGTACATAAGGAAAATTGAATTTTTTTTTTATCCCAAAAAATAATGGTACCTGCCATATAACCGTTACGTTAAAGCCTATTTTTCTCGGAAACGACTCTAACGGTTTTGATTTTTAAAAAATCAGTGCACCTTTTTAGGTACGACTGATCATATAATTGAAAAAAAAATTAAAAATGACTAAAAACGGTACCTTCCATAGGACCGTTTTTTTTTTATTTCGACTAACTCATAAATTGCTTAACCGATTCTTTCGATATTTCACACATATATAGGATTAGTTTGCCCAATTTATACTGCGTACCAATATTTTGAATTAATATTTTTTTGTCTTTTTAAAAGCATTTAAAAATTTTTTTATTAATTTATATTTTGAAAAGTGCTAATTTTTTTTTCAAAAATTATAGATATATGTTTTTGAATTGGCGTTTTTGATTTTTTTTTTAATTTGCTCAAAAAGTTAAAAAAAAAAACTTTCTTCTCAAAAACCGCTCAACAGATTTTAAAATTTTTTTTCTCATAAATTCAAATTTTTACTAGAAATAAAATGGCGTACTTTTTTTTGAGCACACATTAGTTTAAGTATTTATTTCAGAATTTTGAATTATTTTTTTCTTTGATTAAGCCGATTTAATCTTTTGTTTTTAAGTTTATATTATTAAATATTTAAGATTGTCATACCGATTTTTTTATAGAAAAAAACTAAAGAAACTTTGTATATATAAAAAATAAAGTAAAAAATGACTTTAAAAATATATTTAGATTTTTAATAGAAATCTTTTGCATACGATGTGATCGAACATAAGAGCAAGTTCGTGCGATCCAGTCGTGTATTTTATTTTTTGTTTTGCCAAAAAGAAAATCTTATTTTTTTCAAAAACATTTTCAACCATTTTTATAACACAAAAAAGAACAAGTACTTTTAATGGAAAATGTACTTTTTAGTAATTTTTTTGAAAAATGTTAATTTTGGTACATCTCCAGTAGAACTATTTTCTTTTGGTTTTCGATTTTCTGAAAAAAAACGGCTGATTTAATTTTGTTTGAAATATTTTATGCAGAAGCTCCTAGAAAGTTTAAACATTAACGTAAGCCAAACTTAAAAAAAAAAAAAACTACTCAATAGATTTTCTCGGAACTTAGTATTTGGTAGTTTTTTGATATTATCTTGAACAGTTTAAAAAAACTATTTTCCTAAAATAAAAAAACTATGTTACCTCCCATACAAATTTTAAAGAGCACGTTAAGAAAAACATGTATTTCTCAAAAACAATTCCATGGATTTTGATAAAAACAAATGTGTGTGTTCTGAAATTAGTACAGTCCAATTTGAAGTAAATAATATTTACTTTTGCGTACCTATTTATTAACGGTACTTCCCATAAAACCACTTTTCATATTTTCGACTTTATCACTATTGGATGGACCGATTCAAATGTTTTGTTTTTTTTATGCAAATGCTCACTAGAAGTGTTAATAAAACCGTATGCTCAAATTTTCAAAAATGTTTTTCGATTTTTAAAAAATAAATGCTTTTTTTGTTTGAAAAATCGAATTTTCAAAATTAATAGTTACTGAAATGTTTTGAAATTGAAATCTTAAATGTGTGTTAATAATTACTTCAAAATGGCGTTTAAAATTTTTTTCTAAAAATGTTTTTTTTTAATTTTATAAATAAAAAATTATTTTATTTAAAAAAACGGCTCCGTTTTTTTTGAAATATTCATACTTGTCCAACAATTCAAATGTCATCTTCTTTTTCCCTCAAATATCAACTAAGTATTCTAAAAAGATTTTATTGTGTGCATTCAGTTTATTTCTCCTTAATTAGTTATATTTCATTTTTACACATTTTTGCGGAGATGCAAGAATTATTTTCTCCACTTCTGATCAGGTTATAATTGAGAAAGCTTTATCCATCCAAAGCTTTAGTATAACACTCATATTTGGGCTGGGAATGCAATAACTCACTTCAGTCTTTTGGATAGTCTTAAAAACGCCGCAATGTTTCAGAGGTTCAAAACCAATGTTCATTGGTATTTCCATTTAGCCTTCTCCGTTTAATCTTTTTAGTGCGCAAAATTAAGAAAAAAATCTCTATGAATATTTGAAGTAGCTTTGTTTAACTTTCGAAAATATTAAGTAAATGGCAAAAGAAGAAAGTAGTACTTAATAGTTTTTGAGCACGAGAAATGAAGTATTTACTGAAAAAGTTTATCCGAAAAAGTAAGTACATACATAATGGCTTAAAAAAATATTTTTAACTAGAATTTTGTGCGTTTCGAAAATAATTTACGAATACACTTATAAATTCTATTTTTAAAGCATTTATTATTATTTTTATGCACATATAGGTATAACAGAAAATGTTACCCTAGTACTTGAGAGAGAAGAAAGAATGACAAAATTTGTTGTAAACTGAATTTCGACAAACAATTATTATTAACCAAAATTAACTTATACATTATTTTTTAAAACAGGCAGGGTTGGCAACCATTTAATGCTGACGAGATAGAGATGCTATTAAAAAAGAATTCATACAAGTTTAACAAACTTAACTTGAAGTATACCTAGGGATATTTTTTTTTTCATATGGGGAGTAGTAGTAGATACACTTGAAGCAGTGTTTACCTCTTCTACAAACAATGAAAAGTTGCTTTTTTGTTTACGTTCGTCGGGTTCAGCAGCAGAAATAGCAGCTAGCTCTTATTAGGACATCAGGAAAAAAAAGAATGCCCTTTTTAACTCGTGTTGTGCATCGGAAGCAAATCAGGATAGGACGATATTTTAAGCAAACTTAGATTTTCTAAGCATCCACAGGTACATACATCACCACCAGTATAAATCTCAAATCGTAAATAATTTTCCGCCTTAATAGAAAATTTATGTTGGCTTGGTTTAGCTTATTGATTTGATTTTTGGTTGTTCTGAATTTGTGTTTTTAGAACACAAATTGTGGAGAAAGCTATATACATATACATAGTTCACTTAATGTGCTTCAAGGGATTGTTATATACTTGGATTTACTATATATAGATATTTGAAAGAAAATCAAACTGTCGATTGCAGATATTGGTTAACATGGAGTCAAAGTTATTCTGATTGGTTGCTTTGTTTTTGAAATATTTCAAACGTGAATTTTAATTGAAGTAAATAACAATTTGATGTACAAATTGAAAACTATGAAAACAGTGATTAAAACTATTTATGCAGTGGATACTGTGTATTTTTAAATAAACAAAAATAATTCAAAACAAAACTTGCCATACATACATACATGTATATATCTAAATTAAATCCGAGCAGAAAATTTTGTTTTATAATGATGAAACAAAACATACAATAATAAATTGCCATTTTTTGATGATAATAACTAATTACTCGTACCTCAGATTCCGTGAAAGCAACAATTAAATCAACTCTAAAATAAGTAGCTACAAGCCTTTGTTTTAGCATGAGTACATTTAATTATAAAAATTGTTTGCACACACTATACACAGGCCAGACAGGCACCCTGATGGCACACTATCGGGGATGTTCGAAGTTTTAATACAAAAAAAAATATCTAACAATCTGGTAGCAGAGAAAAACCATATTAATTGATTCTTTGGGTTTATTTTACTATTAAGGTAAATTCATTCCATTAAGTCATAGACCAGGGCCAGAATAAGCCATATCATGGAGGACCGTATAGACAATGCAACCATCAGGGCCGAAACATTTCTTACTGTTTTCAAGAAGCAAGGGTAATATAATAAGGTTTCACCAAATGCTAAACCTGGATTTATATAGATTAAGCTAAATCTTTTATAAATCTTGAAGATTTAGCATACAAAAAATGAAAATTTAAAAAATATTTAATCTCCATTGGACATTTAGTTGTTCAAATCGAACTAACCTCTTCCAATATCAAAATGAACTCGTTCATCGGGAAAGTGAGTTTTTCGTTTCGTTTGAGAAAAGGTGTGTTCCCGTACTATCTACTCGTAATACTGGGAAAATCTACACATTTATACGAAAAAACTGTCAAATCATGTTCCCGTACACCAAATTTTTGGAGTTTTTTTTTTTACAGAAGAGAGTGATTATAAGAGAGTAAAATATTTCCATTGACTCCGAATTTTAGTCTCAAAAATTTCTTTGCACAAACTTATGAAGTCTGTCAAATGATGGGAAAAAGAAAAAAAGCAATACATAAGCTCTCATTTGGCAGGTGTATCATTACAAAAGTTATAAATAATCGAAATTATCATCTGATCGGGTTTATTATGGTGGCAATGGCGCAGTGGATGAAGTGCTTGATTGCTAACTAGGACGAGTGGGTTCGATCCCCACGCTAGGCGCATTCTTTTCTATACCTCCAATTTTAATTGGATGCCGCCCATGGGTTAAAATGAGACAGTCAATACCTGGTAATACCTGGTTGTCAAATCCACTGTGACAAACTAGTGCCGTGAAATTCAGGTTGCATTTAAAAGACCTTAGGTCTTACAGGCATATAGTTAAATTTAAAAAAAAATGAGTGCAATTAATAAAACAATTGATATCAAATTGTTTGTTTTAAAAAATAATTTCACATAAGACTTTATTAAGCATTTACAATAATACATTTTTATTTTGACGTTTTAAAAATGTCTTCAATGCATTCCCATACTATTGTGAAACTTTCTTGCTCATTGAGAGATTTTTTCCTCCACTCTTGCTGAATTGACAATCTTCGCATTTGTGTGCACAAAGTACTGGAACACACTTTATTATTTGAGATTTAGTAAATCTACAAAAAATTAATGTTCGATGAAAACGTAGTAATACTTATAGTAGATTATTGGGAGACATCTTCAATCCTTTGTTTTACGCTGACTTAATTGCCTCGAAAAATGGGGTATTTGTTAGTTTTGTTGTTTTATTCATAAAAATGTGTTTCATTGTTTTTTTTCCAAAAGGCCAAAATCTCCAAGAATATTTCTCCGATTTGTTATGGTACTTAGCAGAGTACTAAGCTTTAGATAAAATATTGGCCGATGCATAATATTTCGTTTGATAAATTTGCCAAGCTCAATGGCAAACGATTAATTGTAGTTGCTTTGAAAATGTAGTATATTAAATTCATCAACACGTCTTTCAACGAGCGATATTACATCCGATTCGATGTGTTTGAACTTCTTTCTTTTTTCATCTGGTAAATACGCTTTTTTTGTCTTGTTTAATTTAGAGCAGACTCTGATGTCGTTTTGTTTTTTTCAAATCCCAGCCTAAGAAACCGTTCTCTTAGGAATGTTTGATCCTTGACCAATTGTCGGTTCTCTTTATACAAATTTATAATATTTTTTGATCCGGGATCAAAATCACAGATCTAGATTTTTAAAAGAATGTACATGTACTTAAAACACGCAATTGCACATATGCACGCCAACGTAAAGCTACCTTTGCTTAAGAATTTCAACGGTTTTTGATTAATCTCAATTAAAAAAAATACTCACACATCCAATACAAAACAAAAATGCATTCTTTTTGCCAAGAAAAGTCCGAAATCCCAGATCAAAATCTCTATTGGCAAATAGAAAACGACATAGGTTGTTAAAAAGTTTGTTTGTGTTTCTTTTTCACTCAGAATTCCGAATGATTGTTTATGTTCTTGTTCTGAATATGTTCGACAAGATTGGCTGAGCATTATTCTGACCTTACTGCTGAATAGACCAAATGTCAAGACCAAAATTTGAAGACAAAAAAAAATAATTCATAAATTTGAAATGGCAGAAAAAGTTCGCAGAATTTATTTTTAATGGATAATAAATAAGACAGAAGTGGCTTTACAAAATGTCAATTATTGACAGCAAAGACGTAATGTGTGTTTAGAAAACAAATCACAATGTTCGGAACTCGCTCTTTTCAGAACTCGCTTATCAATAGCATGACAATTTTTGCCAAAACGTCCATATCTTTTAATTAATCGATGGTTTGAGTTTTATTTCGCCAAGACCTATACCATTATTGTAATAAACATTTTCCAGATAGGAATTTCGTAAAATAGTGAACCTGGAAAGCAAAATCACTGGAATACCCCGTCGGAAGGTCATCATGCCTCTCCCCCATTAGTAACACGGATGAAATGCCTGTTAAGCTATACAAAACTAATACCTAAAGAGTTTTTATGGCTGCAAATTGATGAATTGAGACTGTGATTTCAACAGGGATGTTAAGGTCTTTTGTTTAAAAAATGTTTCTGAAATGTTTATTTGTTTCCCATTTTATGTATCCAGTTATTTGTTTGAAACTAGATTCTAACGAAGTAGCCGGCATTTTTATTTACTCACTCACATCCTTTCTATATCTTTGTAAATGCTTAAGAAACACAGAAACTTTTCCGTTCGAAATAGAAAACAGAGAACATTTCATAAATATTTCGCGAAGCGTCCAGACCAAAATAAACATTTCAGAAAAAATTCAAGAAATGTTTCTCGAAACCTTCAAACCAAAATAAACATTTCAGAAAAGTTTTTTTTGCCTACAAAATGGTTCTTAAATGTTTCAAAAATATTTCTTTGGTGTGGAAACACCTTTAGAGGAAACTGGACAATTGGATCTTTTGACATTACATTTGAGATGACAATGCAAATAATGGATACTAGGGCCGAGCACACAAAATGTTGAAATTCGACATTTCTTTCAACTTTGTATAGAAACACAAAATGTATACAACACCGAAGGTATCCACAACGGTCGGGTTTTCTATGTGAACTATCTTAGAGCCCCCATTTGAACCGATCGATGTTTGGACTACATAGGATTTTTCACGAGACGAGAAAAAGTTTCGGAATACTGAGATATTGCTTCCGAGAACAAACCGAGATTGTATTTACCGACAATTAAATTACAAAATTCAATTTCTTCTCTAATTAAACAAGGCTATACTTATTGTGATATATTAAAGTATCTCAAGACTAAGCACTGCCATTAAAGGTTCGAAAGTAAAAAAGAAAATAATTAAATTAGTCGCTTAAACGACTTTTTAACCTATATATTTGTACAAGGTTGCTTTTTTGTTTCGCCTTTAAAGTATTTGGAATACTCAAAAAGGCAAAACTTTTATCTGCTTTTTATTTATTTTGAGTATTTCAAAAAACCCAAGTATAGCCAATAGTGCCTCCAAATAAGTATAACTTGAATCGAACTTAACCATATTGAATGAAATCGCAGTAAATTATAACATCTATGATCTCATTTCAAATACAATATTTTTTGTTTCCAAAAAAAAACAAGCACAAGTTTAAATTAACGTTAATCGCCCCCGGGCACAAACCAGTGATTTCTGAATCAAAAACCAAAGAATATTAAAATCAAAACATTGTAGGCGAAAGTCATCATTAAAGTGATACCGTCAGCATATTGAATTAAGAATGTAATAATTTGCACTTTGAATAAAAGCAACAACAACACCAACAAAAAACTACCTTCAGTTCTTAGTACGAGTAGTTGAATTTATTTATTTTGTTTTTTCTTAAGATTTTTATATGTAAATATTGTTAAATGATAAATGATTCGAATTCGAAGAAAATATGGCAAGACATCATAATGATGAAGTTGTTTCGAATGTGAACAGTCTTAACTTAATGCACTGGTTGTATTCGATAAGATGATGAAGTTCACCCACACTATCGCCAAGGCACCTTAATTGGTGATCGCGAACGTCTAGGAACAGATTGCGTCATGGAATATCGATTTGGTTCGTTTCGATTGATCATTCCGGATGTTTGTTGTCTGGATGGTCGTGAGTAGTTGTAGGAGTTGAAGTCTAACTGCTGCTGGGTGTAGTGTCTAGGTTTGACAGGAGCATACATTTCTAGAGGCATATTATCACCGAAATAGGTTTGTTTTTTTGCTGGAGGATCATTCCTCTTTGGGACAATATATCGAAGGGGTGATCGTGTATTTCCAGAAATCCTCACACGAGTTGGTTCTTTTTTAAATGGGAAAGAGTCATTGGAGGTAATTTGGATACAGGTCTGGTAAGGACCTTGTTTGTCGTTATTTGATCGCGATGGCTGGTGGCTCCAGCCACGACCTGGAGATTCAAATCGGATATTACGATTCGGGGGGTGATTTGGAGCTTGTGATGGCATAGGCTTAGCTACTCCCACTGGCACCATTCTTCCCGGTTGATTCGGACTAATTGAGTTCTTTATTTCAATGCGGATCGATGGTTGTGCTGGCGGTGGCTGCGAAGGTGGCGGTGGTGGTCGTTCGACCCGGAAGGTTTCAGTTCGTTTCACAGATGATCTAGCCCTTGAGCGAGACGGAGGCTCTGGGCGGATTGGTGATAATTTTCTACTTGGAGACGTATTCCGAGGCGGGGACATATTTCTTACCGGTGACATATTTTGGAGTGAAATCATATTTTGTAGGGGAGTTCTATTTCTCACTGGCGAACGTGATGTTGGCCGATAGTATCCGTTATTATCGTTGTCTCTGTCATATTTATGATCTTCTTTTGGGGGATCTACACCCACAAACCATGACGGATTGTGTGGAACTTCGTTCTGTTTTGCCAGAAATTTTTCACGAAACGATCTGCGAAAGCTGTTGATAGTGATCGTTCGGAATTTGTCCGGATCATTTTCGATTTCTTCAGAAATTTCCGGAGGATTTTTCAATTGTTCCAATTGTTCCCTTAGCTGTCTTGAAACACGATTCTTTCTGAAAGTAGAACTGTCAATGGCAGCTACCTGCTGCTTCCGACTGCTACCATCCGAACATCCCGAAAGATCCGATTTCAAACTTGATGGCTGTTCATACAAAAAGTTAAATGGATCCCGAGCAGCTTCAGCTGGATCAGCTACAATTCCAGATTTCCATGAATAGTACGGCTTTTCTTCGATTTTTTCAACAGACTTTGTGGGTTCAGGAGGATCTGGATTCTTTTTTTTTCTCGTATATGTTCCGAATTTATTAGAACCTTTGTCTTGCTTCTTTGGAGGTTTCACTTTCGTCAAGATCGACTCGTTGGCATCTTCAATTGTGAAGGTCTCACTTCGTTGCAAGCCATCCGGCTTAGATTCAATCGAGTCCCGGCGTTTATTTGTGCCTTCAATCGACGATGACCGACGACTATTTGGAGTACTATCACGTGTTGAACTATTGCCACGAGATATTGAGTTACGAACTTTTCTCAAAAATGACATGACTTATCTGTTAATACTAAATGTCAATGTTAGTTTTATTTTTGTGTTAACTCAACGCGTGTGAAATCTACAAAATAAAATCTCCGATCTGCAATTTTTTTCGAACCTTCACGTTCGCGAAGTGTGTTAGCAACTGAAGCATACCTACCTACTTGTCAAGTCTACCAGTCACCAGTTTGGTGTGTGCTAAAGCTAGTCATCAAATTTAAAGATCGATTTTAGCAACAAGCCCATGTGAGGTTCAGATTCAGATATAAAATACTTGCAATAGGTATAATGAGCTTCCAGATCGCGTGTGTGTCGTGTGTCTGTGTATGAGTGTTATTCTTTGCGGAAATTATTTTCAAAATTAGAGGTAAGCCTTTGTTTGACAAAAAAAAAAAACGAACAACAATAATATTTAACAAAAGTTCGATTTTTTTTGTTTTGTTGTTAAGTCTATGACAATTGAGAGGAAATATTATTATTTATTTATCAACAGAGCAACTTGGACATTTTTTTTTGCTTTTTGCGGCCAGACAGATTTAATAAAATAAAATTATGTATCTCACATCTGCAGAAGAAGGTAATTGAACTGGATTCGGTTTTTCGTGTGGGTTTTCTTGTTATACAGCTTCGTGGACTATAGACGAATATACTTGATGAAATTCAACATACATTTAAAAATAAACATTTAAACCTCGAGGATATACAAAAACAACCTCGACTCGCTTTTGCTGACTGGTTTGAGAATATTTCCTACGCAATGTTTAGATACATATCCATTGTGGAATTTACTATTTAAAATTTGCGGGGGCGGTTAATATGGTTTTATTTCTTGGTTTTATAGTTTTAACAACTTTCACTTTGACCAAGAATTGAGTCTTGTCTTAGTTTTAGATTTAAGCTTTTTTATAATTAAAAATTCAATTTTAGTTAAGCGTGTGCTTATTTAAATTAAATAATTTATTAGGTACCTTTATGATAATTGGAAACATCTGTAGTCATTTTGATGTTAAATTTAGAATACAAGATTATGGATGGCGAGAAATTGCTAGTGTGTATAGTTCAAGGCTCTATTGTGGTTTCGGATTGAAGGTATAAATCTCTACTTTTTAACATTATGAGACTAAAATATAAAGGAGCTTCAAATTGTTTTCAAATCCGAAATCGCAACTGACACCTAATGGTATCAAACGAAAGTTCCAGTTTCAGTTGCAGCACTCCATTGTGTTCAGAAATTGTACTGACCGTAATGTCAGATTTTTTGTTCAATTGTTCGGATGATTCAATTAACGAAATACCGCTTAATTGACCGACCTTTTCAGTTATGACTTAATTCCACAAACCGGTTAATTAAAACATTAAATATATGCATCTAAAAAATTCAACACATCATTTTGTGTCTCAGGTTTCTGGCCAAATAGAAATGACAGCCACGGTTTCCTGTCAATTTAAAACACAAAGACCAGTTTCAAATAAGGAAACTGAGTTGCCAGAAGCATTTAGTTTGTAGGAAAGAAGGGCAAGAAGTAAAGGGAGTGAACAAAATCTTCCAGGTCAACAATTTAAACAGATTTTTTTTGACTTTCTCTTTTAAACTACTTGTAGCGTATAGATTTAAAAAACCAAAAAAATAAGAAATATTTTAAACCATTTCAGAAACAAATAAAAATTTCTGAAATGTTTATGAAGTGTTTCTGAAATGTTTTTTTAATAAAATTGGAAACATTTTTTAAACAATATTTCCTGAAATATTTTTAAGATGTGGCATGCTTTTAATAGGGAAGGAAAAACATCTTCAGCAATTTTGTTTCTTCGTGTGAAAGGATTTTAAATAGCAATTAAAAGAAAACGTCTAAAAAATTTCCAACAACTAGTTGCACTGTGTCGTGTTAAATGGATAGTTCGGATAGTATAGTATAACTCTGTGAACGTGGTCAGTCATTTAACCAAAAATGCCCCCATTCAATTTTACATAACTTTAATGAATAACATATCCTCGTTTAGAGGCATTGTAACTTTAAAGAGCCTCTAGAAAGTGTTTCAGTATAAGAGTGATCATTTTTCTCATTGTCACCTTTCTTGAAACTTCATGCTCTTGTAGTTAATGAAATCTGACATTTAATGACGATTTATTTGTGGTGTTGAAAAATTTAAAAAAATTCATATATAAATACACCAATACACCACATATACAGGGTGGCGTACGAATCGTGCTACAAAAATAAAACTTAATAACTTTTTTTCAGTGTGAGTATTCGGCTTATTTTTTTGTATTTTATAAGCTACTATTTAGATTTATCAAATTGAATGCTTGGGATACTGAAAAAAGGATTTGGATAGTGCAGCGATACCATTTTTTACAGTCCGTCATTTCCGTCCAAAGAGAATTTAGGCTGGAGTTTGGCGGTACTGCCTCTAGTAGATGAACCATTATGAGGCTGGTGAACATGTGTGCCAAATCTAAAAGCATCGAACGAAGACCGTATCATCGAGATCCCAATGTTCGGGTTCAGGATACAATCGTGGCTGTTGCATCGGCAATACAGGAATATCCAAGTGTTTCGATTCGAAACTTATCGGGCCAAATTGGAGTTAGCAGACGGTCATTTCAACGGATACTTCATGATGACTTAAACTTGTTTCCGTACAAAGTCCAAATTAAAAGCAAGTACCCTCAGGATTTGCCTGTTCGTCTGAAATTTTGCCGAAAAATGATTGCAATGGCGGAAGAAGACAACACATTGATAAATAGTTTGTTCATGTCTGATGAGGCCCATTTTGACTTAAACAGCAATGTTAACAAGCAAAATTGCCGTATATGGAGTGAATCTAATCCAGAAATGATCCATGAGAAGGAACTGCACCCAGAACGATTCACTGTGTGGTGCGCAGTTTCATCAAGGTTTATTGTCGGGCCATACTTCTTTGAAGAAAACGGTGTAACACAAACTGTCAAAGGGGACCGTTATTAAAAGATGTTGAAGGAGTTTTTTACCCAGAACTTCGACGTATCCCTTTCAGCAGGATTTGGTTTCAACAAGATGGAACAATTGCACACGTAGCCACACAAGTTATGGCGGAACTCCAACGAAAATTCCCAAACAAATTGATATCCAGAAACTGCACTTTCCGCTGGCCACCAAGGTCACCTGACCTGACTGCACCAGACTTTTTTATGGGGTTATGTCAAGCAGGAAGTGCACAAAACGAAACACAGGAATTTGACTGAATTGAAGGCGATCCCAATTTCAACCCTTCAGGCCGCAATGAACAATTTTCTTATCAGGTGCCGCATATGCGTGGATGAGCGTGGATGTCATTTGCGGTCTATAATCTTTAAAAAATTCTCTGCTAAGCACACTGTCCCAAAACGCAGTTCATTCTTTTTTCTTGCGCAAACTTCATTGCAATTGTGCAAGTTTTAAACTTGTGTAGCGCAGTTAACTTGCTTTTTAATTTTTATCGGGTTCGTGCATTTGCTTAGCATGAGACTTGCTTTGTTCAGGAATTTGACCATAGATATCCAAAATTGTTTTTTGAAGTGATGGCTTCTTATGGGAGGGTAAGCCGCTTCGTTACGTAACACGTTCCGGCGCCATTCTGCCTAGCTTCCCTTTCTATCACGCATATGGAGAACTTTTGAAATTAATAAAAGCAAAGAAGAAATTTTGAAGCTTTTCTCAAGTTAAGCAATTTCAATATTAAAGAGTTCAACTTAGATAGGTTTAAGTTATCACTTCTGTCGGGCGTCCTAAGACGCACATCTTTTTTTTTACATTTGTAATTTATAAACATGACGGAAACATAAAGACAATAAAAATTCGTTAAAATCAAATTTTATTTTTTTAGAACTTTGGTTATTTTATTTTTAATATTATTCGATTCAAATTTTTTACATAACTTTGTAAAATAATTCAATAATTGAATTTAAAAGTACTGTTTATATTAAATGATGGTCCACGCCTTTTAAAACTAGTTCTGTTTGAAGGTGTGAGTAATTCTGATTTAGATTCTGAAATGAAATCCAGAATCGTTTTCACTTCTATTCAGGAGAAGAACTGTCACTCTGGATGTCAATGGGGTTTACACACACTCCGAACTGTTCCGAATTACTAATCGAAAAGACCTCACAACGAAAAGGCTTCACAACTTTTTTCAATGTAAGGTAAGTTTTGTTTCTCCACTTTGACAGTAGTTGTAATAAATTTTCCGAGTTGTTTTGTTGCCAAGCGCGCAGAATCGAAGTTGTGTGTGTAATTTGAATCGATTTTTGTTTTTTTATCTTCAGACCATGTATAAACAAATAAAAAGGAAACTACTAAAAACAATTTGACGATCTTGAAAACTATCAGAAAATTGCACAAAGTGTTCAAACTTGATTTGTTTTTTTTTATTAAATTTTAAACTTTCCTATAATAAAAATGACAGGGAAACTTTTATTTGTTTCGCATAATAATTGTTCGTTAAGGAACAGTCGTGTAAGCTGACGACGTGTTCAGAAAAGTGGTTACGTTCAGAAAATATAATTGAGTTGAATTGTCATTCAATAAACGGAAATCTTATTGAGAACAGTCAAGAAATGTCACACTCGCTTCATCAGTAAATTATCTATGAGTTCAACATTTTCAATAAGTAAATTGCGTTATTGAAAAATAAGAGCATATTTATACAATGGTGTAAAGATCACCATTTTCGCGTAAGTTTACCATTTGGTAAATAAACTGTCAGAATGGGAATTGACTTACAAAAATTTTATAATACTCCCCAACGATCTAAGCAGGTAAATTATTATTAATCTAATATACTATTGGTATTTATGCGACACTTTTGCATACATTTACAATTTTACACAATTGGTAAACTTACGACGTTTTATATTTAATATTTTTTTCTGTAAATTACCACGGAAGTATCTGTCTAAAGAAACTGCTGCATGGTAAAAAATTGTTAAATTTAACCGAAAATTAAATTAAACAAACGAAAATTCAATCAGAACTATACTTAATAAGAACCGCCTAATCTTAGGATCATGGCTGTTAGTCGCATCTATCGAAACTATTCCCTATAACAACAATTTTTCATCAATTTTCCATCTACATATATTTCTGCCACAAGAGATACGAAGTCCATTTTTTAATTGCCATTACCTCATACAACCATTTGTAATATCTATTAATCCTTTGAAATAAAAAAAAAACTAACTCAATCCGAAGGTACATAAATATCTATACAATGAACATAATATAAAATTTGCACAGCAATAACAACTTGTTTCCAACCCCCATGACAGCAATTACTTTTCTACTTTAGATTTCAAATAGACCATCAAAACAAATGAATTGGATGGTCAAAGTATTATGTTGCCCAAAACAACAGCATTAAATGTCAAGTTTCACTCATGTATGGCTTGATTCACAGGATCAGGATGGTCGTCATTTTACCAAAGTGTATACACATTAAGGATGGATATGCCATAAAAGGGTGGGTATTGTGGGAATTTTGCGGTGACTTTTGAACACATAGAGTTTAACATATACATACGAGCAATATACTCGTACATACATTTTAGTTAACATTGGTTATCCTTTTTCTAACCAATAAATTTGTTTTTTGCCAGAAATTCATCGATTAAATCTCATCTCACACTCAAATTAGTAAAATACTGTATAAGTAGAGGTATACCGTGCTCCATAAATTAGAGCAAATTTATACAGAGTTTCTCAAGGACTTCCATTCCGCCTCACGTCAGTCATCTCCTTCATCTATAAATGCACCCATAGCGCATTTCAATCGTGTTGCAGTGCAAAAATAATCTCGAGAAAGTTATTTCGTATACTAAACGTGAAATGAAACACGATTTGAATTTAGGCTAATAACACAAAGTCTAGCAGAGGCATCAAGCATTATAGGAGGGAAGTGTCGAAGCGAAAAATCCGCATCAAAACGACACAACCAAAATAGAGCCGGAAGCTTTTAAGAAGGACATTTCTAGTGTTTATGTGAGCATTAAGCTATTATGTAACAGCTCACCCATCCTCTCCACCAATATACTAGATGAGTGCTTCCAAGTTCCACCTCGACGAGTCGGTCTTCGGTCGTGTCGCCGGCCATCCTCATTGAATCACATCGTCATCTTTATGGTTGTCGTTTGGTCGATTGGACAAAGGACCAGACGATTTATAATTGGATGCAGTCCTAGTCGGAAAAGAAGTTGTAGTTGTAGTCGGCATTCGATTGTGTGTACGTATATATTCATTGTAAAAATTTGTCCTGTATTTAAGAGCTCTGCGGTGGACTATTTCGTTTTCCGCATGTAAGTGGCCACTTCTACTATAGGGCTGTGCCGACGCGAAGGATCAGGGAAATATCTATGTTTCAGACATTTACATGGCACAATGAATGGTAATTTGCTGCCAAGTGAATTATATTGCCAGTGGGTTGGCATTTTATAGGAAATGGGAAATTCTTTATAAATATGGATCACGTTGATTTATAGCAAGGCGATTCTTCGAATCTAGGTATCATAAATTGCCCTCAAGTAAGGAAATCGGATATTAAAGAATGGCGCGTGGCATTGTGTAAATATCAGAGTGGCTACCATAAATGAAGGCAAACACCACGCGGTTTATTTATCCCTGAACCGTTAGCATTTAAAGTTACCTACACGAGCAACTAATGATAAATCAATATAAATCTTTTAAGAGGGTGATGAGTAGATACTATAAAATGTAGGATAATACATGTATGGGAGACTCGAATTAAGTATAAATATAACCTTTATAATCCAATTTATATAAATTATATCTGCAGTGTATATCTCAGTTAAGAGAGAACATCTGCTCGTTGTATCATAATTCAATTGAATATTGTTAATTTAATTGCCCACTCTCCGATTGGGTCTATCTTGGTTAAGAATTTCATATACTAGATTTTTTTTATTTTGAAAAATATCTTATTGAAGGAATTTGTACGTAGGTGCTTTTCTTCAACATTGTAGGTGGAATAAATTAAAATTTGTAATTCAAATCAGAGTACTATTATATAGTAGATTTCTATGAATTTCGACTTAATATTCACTTATTTATTAAGCCTACAAGTATACTCTGATTACTGATAATCTTATTTCCTACACAATTTTAGGAGCAAGCAAATTATATTAATATTGAAGAAAAACAAATTGAAAAACTATCAAGTGCTTTGTTTTTATTGAAGTATGCTCTATGCTAAATAAAATTATTTTATCTTTGAGATAAATTTACGGTTTTCAGTCAAAATGGAAATATAGGTACATATATGTAAATACTACAACACAGTTAATGCTTTCGACCTAGGTAAATGGCACATAATGGTGGAAAATCAGACTGGTAGAATTATTTGTATGAGTAAGGAGATACAATATTAAATTTATGTATGAGACGTCTTGAGCATTTAAAATGTATTATTGGGTGTGTATTACTTGCTCTATAGAGCTACTAGAGCAAAAGAAATCTGAGGTTTATATAACTACTTATTCTGGGAATAAAATACATAAGTAGAATTTAAGAAAAATAAGTTTGTTTTATTTATTTATTTATTACTAATTAACAATTATTAGATTTTAGGAATACTTTAGGTACAACAATTACATAGGCTGATCTAATTACAAGCAGATTGAATCAGAAGTGAGTAAGGTAAGCGAAAGATAAGATAAAAAATAAGCTTAGGCTACGCTGCGATAAGCTGAATAAAAGCTCGGGCACAAGATGAAATGGAGAAAACCTTAAGAGGTTGACAGTGGACACACTGTGATATTTGGTGTCTAGAATCCAAGTGCGGTAAATATAATTTGTTATGGGTGTATTAGGGGGAATGTGGAGCATATTTGTTATGAAAAATATAAAATTTAACATTAAAAAATGTTATTTGTAGTTTATGTTCAAAAACCAATATCCCAATTATACGACATTTACAGGAAAATGTTATCAAAACAAAAACAGGAACAAAAACCAATATCCCAATTATACGACATTTACAGGAAAATGTTATTAAAACAAAAACAGGAAAAGGTGATTAAAAATACTCTTATCGGAGGGAGTGGAACAGAGAACTCAAAGAAGCAGTTCAAATGCTTGGAATCCGCAAATGCCAGACAGGTGCTCTTTTCTCGTGAATTCACTATTATAATGATTAATACATACTCAACATTTTAATACTGACACATATTCTCTCCTGAGCTAAGTTTTGGAATTTTCTCTGAAGCATTTTTTTCAAACATTTTTTCTTGGGGGATTTTGTATCCGCAGACTTACTTTTGTGGACGTTTCACCAAACATAACTAATGCCAATTTCCAATAAACCATGCGTCGTATTGTTCAAATTTAACATGCGACCCAGAATCTAAACTGACCGAATTGCTTCAAATTTGTAATAGAGAATTTTTGTGAGATTCTCTAGAGAAGGCATGAAAGGTTTTTTTTAAAGTTGTTCTAAATGATTAAACACTAGAAGAAACAAAGAATAATACAAAAAAGAACTAATTTCTCATTATCGTCGGTAATAGCTTTTTTTCACTGAAGAAAAAGTCAATACAGAACAGCACAAATCAGCCCAGGAAAGAACATACTAGAGCAGAAAAGTCAGAACAAGATAGAAAAGTCAATTAAACGGCATTTGTCAAAACAATAATAAGCAAACAAAATGGAATTTTTGTATTTTTTATTTCTTCTTGATAATGCAATATTTTTTTATTTTATTACTAATAAATTATATAAAGAAAAGAGGAGTCTAATTACTTTAACCATAATCTAAAAATAAGCATCGACTAAATAAACTAGTTTAATCTTACTCAAAAACAGAACAGGAAATCCTCCTCTAATCTCTTCTGAACATCAAAGCAAAAGTGGTACTTTTCTGTCCAGAGCAGTTCAAAAAGTCACTGAACAAAGCTAATTAAAAAATCTTTTTTGTGTGGAAGGTTTCACCAAAATGTTTGGACCAGAACTAATAAATAAGGTATTCGCCTTATTTTGGAATCAGAAATATAACATAATTTTACTATCTCAGAGGAAAAATTGAAAAAGTGTTAAAGTTAATATTTTTCTATATTGGCAAGCCTCACTAGCAGTTTGCTACACACGATCAATTTTTTCATACGCTTTCTGTTAGTGGTACGAGAGAAATTGGAACTCAAATCATTGGAACGGTTTGTATGATTTTGCTTAATATGTGTTACAGAAAATGTATCAATAAGACAGTTACCCTATGAACATGAATTTCAAACGATCTCGAACATAACAACTGCCATGAATATACAAACTGATCTTGTTTGGTTTTTTTTCTCTCTTATTTATCTAAGCGAATAAAATGAACTTGATAAAGTACTCTTATATTGATGAAGTGTTTGTAATTAGGGTCGCTCGCACGTTCGCTAAAAAAAGTACATTTAATTAAAATCTTAAAGTGTTTATTTTATTTTCGAAAGGCCAAGTAAACATACAATAATGAATTGACTTCCTAAGGTCGTACAAAAGTTCTCAGACACGGTCAATTTACGACCCTAATTCTAGGTTCGTTCTCACTTTATTCCCAATAACAATAACAACGCTGTTCATAATGATAAAATCATCACCAAAAACAGACGCCTACACTATAAAAGTGCCCATAATGCTGTCCATTGTCATCTATGAAGTGGAACGCGTCAACAAAACAATTTAAAGAATATTAAATAATTTGCATCTGTGTATGAACAAATCATGGACTTTTAGCAGTGTTTTGACCATTTTTGATTGACAGTTGTTGTTCGCATTTAAAATTTTGAATAACTTTTAATGATCAACATAACCAGATGTCAGAGCAATAGTTGAATATTATTTCTATTTAATAGATCGTTTTTGTTTAGATGGGTGAGATTTCAGTGCCGGAGGGCTAAAGATCAGTTATCTATCTTGAATCTGGTATGGCGTGAACAAACTGGTAACGCCATTTGTTAAGACCTCTTTGGGATTGACAATAACGCAATTTATATATTTAAAAAAGGAACAACCTTCAGATTTAAATAAAAAAAAACGTGACGTGGTGAAAATAGAGATGCAAAGAAATGGTTTTTGATGTTTTTAATTATTTTTGTTCAATATTACATGCAAGAAAATAAAATGCATAAAATAAATTGATCGCACCCACTTGCTCTTCGATCACATCATAGGCACACGATTCTTAATAGCTACAGCTAAATATATCTTTAAGGTAGTTATTACTCTTATTTTTTTTCTAAAAAGATATCGACATGGCAGTTTTTGAAATATTCAATTTTCGAAACAAAAACTGATTCTTTCAAAATTTGAGAGACGTCCTCTATGAAAATTTTAAAAATTAAAAAATGGTTCCAAATAGCGGACTATATACCTTCAATACTGTACAGAAAATCGTTACGAGCCGTTTTCAAGGTAATTAAGAGTTAGATTTACTGTATGGCAGGTCCAGGTACCGTTATTTTTGGGGATAAAAAAGATATAAAAATAATCTCAGCTAGATTCTTTTTACATTATTTTTACCAGAAAAATAGTTTGTTTTCAATAAATCTAACGAAATTACACAAAACGAACTCAAAAAATCAACCTTATGATTTTTGACATTTTAACTATGCGAATGTATTGGTGATAGTGGTTTCGATTATAAAATTAAATCCCAAATGTTTTTCTATTAATTTTAGAATAACAACTGCAATTTTGAAACTTTCTGGATGACGTAATTTAAAAGGCGAACATAAGGTGTGTTCCCGGTCTCCCTAAGTCTGCGAAAATCGACGAATTGTCAAATTCTGTTCTCCTAGTTTTTTAGAAGAGATCACCCTATAGGGAATAATATATTTCCCCATAAGCTCCTAATTTTAATCCAAGAAAATTATTTTGACAAAATTTTGAAGACTGTCAAATGAAGGAAAAAAGAAAAAAGAAACAATACATAAGCCAAGCCGTCAGTTGTCAGGCACGTAATTACAAAACTTAAAAATAATTGAACTTATCACGTGGTCTAGCATATTCTTGTAATTAATTTAGATTTGTGTAGCAAATTGATTATTTTAAGAAGTAATTTCATGCAAATCTTTAATAAACATTTTCAAAAATACACATTTATGTTGACGTGTAAAAAATGGTTAAAATTGTTGTTCAAAGCGTTCCCGTACTTTTGTAAAACTTAGTTGTTCTCTGAGAGATTTTTACCCCCACTCTTGCAAGTATGACAGTCTTCAAATTTTTCTGCACAAGGTACGGTAACACACTTATTAAATGTGTGCTATCATTTTGACAGTTCATTAACAGAAAAAAACAATTATCTGTCATTTGAGATATTGTTATTAATTTTGTCCATATTAAATTAAAATGAACAGCAAATTGAGCAATTCACTTTTTTTAGACTCTTCCATATCACATCAGACAAAATGTAAAATTCGTCAAATATATCATATGATCGTCTTTATTAATTCAAACGTATAGTAATTTAGATTGCAGGTCGTTTATTTTACAAAATATCGCAGATGTCATTTCAACAGCTGTCAACTTGATAAGTAGATTAATTATAAGTGTGTTCCCGTACTTTGTTCACAAAAATGTGAAGATTGTCATTTTTGAAATAGTGGGGGTATACATCCCTCAGAGCGCAACAAAGTTTCATAAAAGTACGGGAACGCTTTGAACAATAATTTTTGCCATTTTTTAACGTCAACGTAAAAGTGTATTTTTGAAAATGTTTATTAAAGATTTACGTAAAATTATTTGTTAAAATAACCAATTTGATATCACAAATTTCAATTTATTGCACGGATAAGCCCGACCAGACTATAAATTCCATTATTTTCAACTTTTGTAACGATACTCTTGGCAACTGACAGCTTATGTGACAGTCTTCATAATTTTGTCCACACAAATTTCTTGGACTAAAATTCGCAGCCTGGGGAAATATGTTACTCTCTCATGAGCGCTCTCTTCTGTGAAAAACTACGAAAATTTGGAGTACGGGAACAGGATTTGGCTGTTTTTCGTAGAAATTCGTAAATTTTCGAAATTTTAGGGAGTACGCGAACGGACCTTATAATAGAACAATTATAAGTAACAGGCGTGTTTTTTGTTTAAGCCGGTGGCGTTTATATAAACGCGCGTTTCGCGATAATTGGTAAATTTAAAAATGGTTTACAGCCAATTTTAAAATTTTAAAAATGTATTTACATTTTAAATATTTACAATTAATTACAGTAAAGAAATTGACAATTGAGAAATGTAGCTAAGGAAGCCTGATGTGGAAATGGAAGAGATTGCTGAGATCTTTATTTGTCTGAACTAGCCTAATAGGTTACACTACCTACAAGTTACTTGCATACAATCTTATAGTTTGATAGTGTTCGCATATGATCCAATTGATCTAGTTTCAATAAAAAAAGTTCCCTAAATCAACATTCGTATTTAGTTACACAGTCTAATGTTTTTTTTTTTTTTGCTTCCCAACCGCAAAGGTTAAATATTTTAACACCTATGAAACAACTGATATTTAATTAAGATTTATTTCATCTAAAGCTTTTAAAAAAGTTTTTTTTTTATTTTGTTTGTTTGGTTAACCTATTTACTTTGACAATTCAGACGAATGGCAAGTGCGGCAAGTGGCAAGTACAAATGTGTGGTGCGCTTGTTTGTTTGCCGATCACCTAATTGCCGTAATGCCATACGCTTACGCTAGCAAATAAGCTTACACCAAAGAACATTCGAATAGATGAGGAGGCCACGACACGACCAACGCACGGCCAGCAGCAGCAGCCGTAGCCGCAGCCGCAGAGAAATCTGTTCAAAAGATATCTGAAATAATTAAGTATGTATTTATCTTGGCAATTTTGTTTATTGTTATTTATACTTTGACTTTTCTGGGTCGATTGGTAATGTTTCAAAGAATAATAATAATTATTATTGTAGAAAGTATGTTGATGGTTATTAAAGTGTGGGTAGCTTATGTATATCCAGTTTTAATACATCCAAAGGTGGATGATCAAAACAGACAAATTCGGTAGGTGATTGTTCATAGATCATAGCCATTAAAAAAAATAACAATTTGATGAATTATTACAAATTTTTTTTTTAGTTCAATGCTCAGTAAAATTTCTTACTTAAATTTGGTTGAAGAATATTGATTAATGATGATCAATAATGAATTCGAATTGAAGTTAAGTTAATAAATCGTTTTCTATTATTCAAACAGCAGTGTATTATTTTTGTTGTTTATCAGAGTAAATAAAATAAATTCGTTTAAGTTGGTCGAACTTACTCTCATGAGTCAGAACTGCAGCACATGAGACATTAAAGACAAATGGTAATAGTCGTTATTGTTATTCCTAGCGAAAAAGTATGATACAAGCCAGAAGTACTAAGCCAAAGGTTTTTTATTTTTACTTTAGATACAAAAATAAGTAGGTACTTTAGGGTAAGTTTTGTATTTGGAAAAAATCGAACTAGAGATTTCGATCAAATTAATTGACACTTCATATAATAGTAGACAACCCGTAAAATGGGAAAGCAAAATTAATCAGGAAACTAAAGAACTAGCCCCCGAAAAAAGAATACCGCGCAAAAAATAGAGCTAACAACAAGACCGCGACTAGTCTAGGTCTCGGAGTCGGTCTCGGTCTTCGTCTCGATGTCGATATCGGTATCGTTCTTGGTCTTGGTCTTGGTCTTGGTCTTGGTCTTGGTCTTGGTCTTGGTCTTGGTCTTGGTCTTGGTCTTGGTCTTGGTCTTGGTCTTGGTCTTGGTCTTGGTCGCGATCTTGGTCTCGGTTTCGGTGTCCGAGACGCGACTTTAAAAGCACCCGAGAGGATACCGTTTTTTTCGGTACCGAAATTCGCCGAGAGTCTCGTTGGTCTCGGAGGTCTCAGTGGTTTGGCTTCGGTTTTCGATAGAAGTAGTATATTTTTATTTAATTATTTTTTAGTACTTATGTTCGATGTGCATTAAAATATCAAACACATATGTGCATAGTTATACTCAGATAAGCGCATTGCGAAAATACCGAGAAGAATACGTACGACTTATGCCTGCATGTCTTTGAAATAGAAAAAAAATTATCGAAACAATAAAATATAGTTTGTTGCCTACCTATCAAGCCATGAGTTGTCAAAATCGATTGAGGGATGGCTCCAATTTAAATGCATTAAAAAACCAAAATTCAAAATTTATCTCAGAAAATTCAAAAATTTTCAGATTTTATTCTTTGCATTACACAAGAATCCACACCTCGCTTTTTCTTACCAACAAACTGATATACCGTACTCTATCTTTTCAATCTGAACACGCGTCTTAACTTACATCTTTTTACTTAAAGGAACCAAGACTAAGGATGAGAATAAGACCGATACGAGACTGCACATTTAAATTTTCCCGAGAACACATTTGATGAGATTCAATCGCCATCTTAGATTAAAGTTTTAAATGTCTCACCATCAGAGCTTTACAAGACAAATAAAACAAATTTCTAGACGTTTCCCCAAGCTTTCGACAAGGTCTGGCACGACGCACGGCCTGAAGTATAAACTACGATAGTTATTTCCGGAACAAGTATATCACATCCTCGAGTCCTACCTCGAATATAGGATATTTGAAGTTAAACAAGGCAGGAAATATTTGTGATTTAAAGAAATAAATGCTGATGTTCACCAAAGCAGTTTACTTGGTTCGATCTTGTTCGTTCCAACGAACCTTAAGCAATATTTTCGGATGGATTTAGAAGTGGAGTATTAAAGAGTCTAAATGTCTCATCTAGATGTCTCATCTTTCACTCGAAAGATGCCTCATCTTTCACTCGAATGATGCCTCGTCGTTCACTCGAATGATGTCTCATCTTTCACTCGAATGATGTCTCATCTTTCACTTGAATGATGTCTCATCTTTCATAAATCGGAGCAAGGGCCAAGAGGTATTGTGATGTGTGAGCGTTCTTAGTCTTTCTTAGTCTTTAATAATTCGTATGATCATTTGATTATTTTGATCACTCGAATACTAATATCTCTATTATGCCATTTAATCGATTGAGTTTTGCTTCTAAAAAAATAAGCCCTTGATTATCATGTGCAGTCCCTAAAAAGTGGATAAAAACAAGTTAAAAAGAAAGCTTATCTTTGTAAATATTTTTTGGATTGTTTTTTTTTTGTGAAAGAAAAATATATTGTCATTTTTTTGTTAATTATTGTTATAAATTGTTAAGTAAACCTTCTTTAGGAATACTTTTACTGCAATAACTCTTTTCTTAATGCACTGTCACTTCAAAATAAAACCTTCATAGTTTCTACACAATCGTTCGTCTTTTGGCTTTCCACTCTTCCATCCTCCTTCACTCAACCTTGCAAGGATAACACTCAGTGTGAACAAAAAAAAAATCCCAAGAGTTTCATAAACTGGGTTAACTTCCATTTGTTTAAAATGTATTTTGCTTTTGTCTCAACGATGTGTGCTATTGAGGCTGAATATGTAGAAACTATAAAGGTATAGAATTGAATCAATTTTTTTTACTTGATGCATATTGCATCCATATGTGTACTTAATACTGGATTGTAGGACTCTTCTTTTGCATAAAAACGAAAACAACAACAATCGAAATAAAAGCAAACAAGAAAGTGTCAGTAGAAAAGTTCCTGAAATCCATAATCACTCAATAGAAAAATGTAGGGCATATTCCAGATTTTATTGGTACAAAAAAAACATACATAATTGCAATGAACTTTCTACATTCAAAAAAAAATCACCCATTCTCCCATGATGTTTAAAAGAACTTGAATTCAATTAACATAATTGATGAGTAATAAAAATGTTCCTCTTTAACAATATTTCACTCTCGATCAAAACCAATTAGGCATCCGACAGAAATAAAATCCAAAATTGTTCTCAAATTTGTTTTAACAATGTGAACATGGATAATGGGGCTTTCATGATTTCATAAGTCCTTGCAAATGATTATCCAAATGGCAACTACAAAGTGTTGATTGATTTCGGCATATTTTTTTTTTTTTTTTGCGGAGGGCGACTGCAGCAAACAGCAGGACGAAATTTTGTTTGATGGACGGTTGTTTGTTTAGCGTTAAGAAAATTTGAAGTTAATGAATTGGATGGGCAACAAGCCAAGGACTTTAAAGTTGATCCAGAAATATTTACACCGTAAAGTGATGCCAAGAAAAGAATGGAAAGGAAAAATTGAATTTTAATCATGACTGCCAAGATTGTTTTGTTGAAATGGTGTCTTTAGTAAAATTAAATACGGATAAACTTACGCCCAATTTATTCACTCTCCATTATATTTGAAGTCGCTGTTAAAAAAGGGAAATCATTAAAATTTCATGTCGCTGACAAAATTTCCCATTTTTTGACTAAATCATAAGTGAAACAATCAAAGAGGATTTAATTTTTTCAAAATATAATATAAAACCCTTTTATCGTGGAATATTGCCGTTATCAGTACACACAACACGAATCACTTAGTTAAGTTGAGTTAGAATCTTTTTATTAAGTCCCGTTTTATCAAAACGGCTAGCTCGTGTATGCTCAGCTTTAGATCATTGTTTTTTTTTAAACTGTCACTTTTTTACTTTTTCGGTGTCAATTTCAATTAAAAAGTGACTTTTTTATGTTGTTTGACTGAAATGATGCATTCTCTATAACCTTTGTGGATTTTCATTGGTACAAGAATTCAATTTTTTATACAATTCTGTCAAAACACCGATTTTGACAATTAATTCCTTTCATTTTTTTATTCTGAATCAAATTCGCAGATGCGTATTTCTCTGTGAATTTTTTACTAACACTAATGTAATTAGAAGATTTTTTTGACATCTACCAGTTTCACAAGCACGAATATAAACACACACCATAACAAAATGAAAATTCAACTCAAATCGCGTTTCATTTGGCAAGAAAAATTCAAATTCCTCATCAAATTCTGAATCTACCAATAGAAAAAGTTTTCTGCCGACGTTCAGAAGAAAAATTAGAAAACCATTTGCATTTTGACAGATGCTGTCAAATTTATTTTATCTACATTATATTTGTTTTCAACCACATTTGCAATGGACGTTTATCTCATGTAGATTATCTAAAGCTCAAATAGTATTTTTTTCCTCATCAAAAGATTAAAAAGTAGATTCATTTTGACAGCACCATTCAAAATGAAAATGAAGTTTCAATGTCTATTTTTCAATGTATAAGTGAGACAGGTAGCTTCTTTTTTCTCAAATGAAGCGAACAATTCTTTTTTCTGATAGATGGAATAGGGTAGTTTGATTTGTACAACTAAAGGCCCTATGACGATTTCAATTAGATGTATTTTAAGTAGTGATTTGAAATGATTTAAATTTGTGTGTTAAACCAATGACCTTAATTTAAAAACTCATTAAATAAAAAGTATTGATGTCTCCACATTTGCAAGTAGATTTTTAAAATTTCTTGTTTTAATCTACTTAATTACGAAAACTGACAATGTACAAGGAAATGCTTTGAACAATAGATTTGTTCGTAGAAATTTTATACAACCCCAAACGTTGTCAAAAAAAAATCTATTTTTTTTATTTCTAAAATAATTATAATACATACTTAATTTATTGAATAATTTTTTTTTGTTAACTATTTTGTTTTCTTGAAAAATTTGAAAAAGTTGGGAAATTTATGATTAACCAAAGTTCAACTTTATTTTGAAAGTCGACATTCATTTATTTAGACACAAAGATCATATCGAAATTTCTTTCATGTTCGAAATTTACCGATTGGTTCAGAGTTTCCACAATAAAAAGCTGGCTGTGATTTTCCGCGTGATGGAAGACTTTGTTCAGTTTGAAATGATGTGGACATTGCTCGTGTGCAAGCAAGTATTGGGAAACACCCCGAAACTTCAACCAAGCGACGTATTCAGCAGTTCGTGATATCTATGCGGTTTTTGTAACGAATTTTTGGTTATCTTATAATTTTGCGTTTTTCTGATTTAAACTGGCCACCACCACCGGTGTCGTTCGATTTAACCATGTATGATGAGAGTCGACTTTTTGCTCATTTTAAACGACAAAAATTATACTTTAACGTTAAAGAGATCGCCTCACTTTAAAAACAGCGAAATGTTTGTTTACCTTTTTTAAACTGTACTTTATCCAGTTGACGTTTGATATTTCAAAATAAAAAATGTTTTCTGAAGAAGAAGATTTTGAGCTTTTCAGAAAACCAAAAATATAGAAAGTTGGAGCACATACGATCAAAGAACTTGAAGATCTTCAATTTTATTCAAATAGCGATTTGACAAAAAACGATTAGATTTTTAGTTCATTGAAAACTAATCCTATTTCGCTAGAAGTGCAAGATCATGTGACCTTACATTTTAAACGGAAGAAATGTGCACCAAACCGATGTACATAGGTAAAGTACATACGTTTCAACTTAAACCGAAAAAATGGTTTTATTTCAATATTTTAGGAGCAACTCATTGAATTGTACAGAATTATACAGTCTAGACACACTATACGGAATTATTTCGAGACATTTATAGAAAACGGCTTAACTTTTTTAGTGATTAAATTACTAAAACTTCATTCACATTTATAGAAATCTGGCCGTTGGGCATGGATTTTCTTTTAGCCGTGTCTTGTTTTTTGATATTAATATTTACATAATTTTGATTTAAAATTTGTTTAAGTTTAATTTTGGTCCTGTTTGATTGCTATATCTGTCAAAAATAAGAGTATTCAACTAAAACTTTCTAGGATCGCATTTTTATTCTTAAGCGAGTACTGTTGAAATTTTTGCGCTATTATCATTAAAGTTTAATCAGGGCTATCAGCAATCTCATGTGACAATTTTCCCCGAGAACAGGTATTCTTTCCCGGAAATATTTCTCCTTAACGGAAAATTTTATCGAAATTTAATTTTTGGGAAAGAAGTACACACAACTTAAAAAAAATACTTCGACAGTTTTGACACTTTGACCGGAAAGAATCTGTTACCCTAAATGCGTTACTGATAAAAAAAAAAAAACAAATTGTTCATCTGAAACGAGAAACTTACATTCTTGCTTTTAACAGCTTGTTCTCCATCAAAGCAAAGACAGAATTCTTCCGAAGGAAACATTTCAATCCGACAGGGATTACCTTATGGGAAATTTTTCCTTAGAAGTTTTTCCATTCAAAAAGTATTGCCGATATCAAATTTTCCGAAAAAGAGCAATTTTTCCAGGGAAACGGGTTTAGGGCCACGCCACCTTAGACATCAAAGGCCATAGAATGTGATCGATAGACAGAGTTTAATCCAAAAAAAAAAACATCCAAAATGTATTGCAATCATTAAAATCGATTTCGGAATTAGAAAAGTTGATCTACATTTTTTTGTTTTTCGTCGAATCATGACGCCTTTCACCTGCTAACAATGTCTTATGCTCTTAATTTATTTTATATCTTCAGGCAATATTGTAGAATAGACTAAAACGAAAGTCGTCACATATACTATGTATATTTTGCAATTACAAGATTCCAGTCTAACCATGTGCCATGTCCGTCCATTGTCTATTCACATTGTTGCAATTAAATGTAGACACATGTTGCAACAAAAATAAAATCAAGTATCAGATATCATTGTTGCATAAATGTGCCTCATACCTTTCCCTTTCCTGTTAATGTTTTGTAAATTACATAAGAAACAATTAAAAGTTTTTAAATTTGTCAAAAAAAGAAATACACACATATACATATTCTCGTTGTGTCGTTAAGAGTTCTTTCAACTCTGATGCGATATAAATCTGAAAAAGATTTGCATAAAAATCGTTCCTTCAACAAATAGGAGTATATGTATCTCTGTTGACTAATATCAAAGCCATAATATATCACCAAACTATTCAAGCAAATTGGTCTAATTTATTCCATTTTGGCTGGTGGCAATACAACATTCGTTATTGGCAACAGATTAAGATACAATAATAGGTACAAAAAAAATTTAAGAAAAAAAAAACAATCTTTATTTTGTGTCATTAGTCTTTGTATTGTAGGAGAAACCTTAGATCAGCACCAGCTTTAAACATTTTAATGGGTGAACAGGAAGTTGAACAATGATTATGTGTGTAGCAACCTCGTTCTTGGGCATATAGTGACTATGAGCTACAACCAGATCGCCCACGTGGATCTTTGAGCTGTTTTTTTTTTTTTTTGGACACTGAGTATGCCAGACCAGGGCTGGGTGCTGGCTGGCTGGTAGATTTCGCAAAATAGGGATTGGTGTCACTTTAATCTCGTCTTAGAGTCTGTTACATTAAATACCGTGCAATCAATGAGCACGCTATATACTCGCGTATCTGTGCTATGAACAGTCAGGCACTTGGAAACAATTTACTTTCTTAAATATTATAATTCCAACAGGAAACCTACGCAAATTTTTTCTGCTGTGGGTCGCAGTATGGCAGTCGCAGAACAAATGAATCAGGCGGTTTGCGCCGTTTGACGAGAAGGGGAGGGGGGTAGGTGTGACGAGGATGCTGGTGTTAGCGATCGTGTTTGAAGGCTTTGTGAACCTGCAACATCGCAAGACAGTAGCTGTTTCTTGGCAGTTTCTAAATTAAACAGAATTTTTTTTTAAAATCAGGTTTGACGCGGAGTAGAGTTTACACCGTTGCACTGAGTTGTTCCATGTTGCTACTCGTAGCATGATGAAGTTGCACTCATTGCAATGGAATGTCATATTCCTCTAAAACGTGGTCAGTGGCCTTAAAGTTAGCGCCCACATTAATTGTGGTATAGATCGATTTGAAAACTACGTCCGCATATTTGTCCGTTTAATGAGCTCGGTTTTTTATATAGTTAAGCTGTGTGGATAGAGATAAGCCGCAAAGATTGTCATCATGGTTGATATATTTTTTTTATGAGCTTAGTAAATGGGAACACAGTACAGAGGTATACAGTATTTACCGATTAAGTTCATGCTGAAATACAGATTTTTGTGTGCTGGATGTCTGTATCGGAGCAATTTTATTGTGTTCAAACATGTTCGGTATGCAATCCTACCGATAAATATAATATATATCAATTGAAGGAAACGCAAACAATATGTTTATATTATTTTTGTTTTTGTTTTAGTGGACTGTGTGGATTTAAAGCCAATTGAATGAATTTGTGACCTTTAGTCCAAAATGCGTTTCGTCCAGGTACTACAGATGGGCTCATCAGTTAGATGCTGCAGTACCTTTCTAAAACGCATTATTTTTTGATCGATGTTTACCGACTTTAATAAAACTTACAGCGATTACTCACTGTAAATTATATTTTTCATTTTTACATTTTTCATTTTTCAGTATAACAATGGCAGAAGCCCACACTATACAACCTAATTCAATTATCGGTATCACAAACGAAAGCATAAAGACATATAGTTCCCGAAAACCATGTCCAAATCTCTTAATGAATAATAAAAGCCCTAATTCGCTTTTTTAACAATATAATTTAAGTTATCATTAAAGCTTAGTTTAGGATCAAGAATTACATATTCCACAAGAAAAACCAAATTTGCTTGCAGGACAGGACATTTTGCTGGTCATTTTATGCTTATACAGAGTGTTACGACTTCTCCTGTATTTGAGAATATAAGTAGTTTCATATAGGACGGATCTCCTTTTGTACTCTTGCAGTTAGAGTTCTTAAAGATCTTAACATACACAAATCCGCTGGTCTAAATAGTATCTCCCCTATTGTTCTGAGAAAGTGTTCTTCTACGCTGCCAAAACCACAGCGTAAGCTTTTGTCAGCGTACAGCATTTGTTCAGCTTATCTCTAAGAAAATCGAATCTTTTTCACCCTCTAACTACCGGCCAATTGCATTTCGTACCTTCTTTCCATGTTTTGGATTAGAAATTACCTTTCAGACACCTAAATATAAGTTATATTGGACGGTTTCAAGTCTGATATTCACAAAATAAGTCTGGTGTGCCCCCAGGGCTCCATTCAGTCTTCGACCCTCTTTCTCAAATTCATGAATAATCTCTTGTCTGAAACTTCTAATCCAATATATTGTTTTTCTGACGACATATTCGACCTTAGATGCACAATCATGTATAGCGTATGATAAGTTTATTAAATTCCGATCTCGACAGCATTGTCCAATGGAAAATAGAAAAACCGCATAGAATTTAATGCTCAAAAAACTCAATGCTGTGTTTTGTCGTTAAAGCGGAACCCTCCAACAATGTCGTTATCCATGAGTGGAGATTGCGTCTAGGAAACCGAAGAACTTTCAGTTCTCGGTATGTGCATCACTGACCACTTTTTGTGGAATGACCACATATTCGATGTTGCCAAAAATTTTGTAAGGTGTTTGGGTTTTCTGAGACGATGTAAGAAATATTTCTCCCTTCTGATTTGGCTGTTATCTATAAGGCTTACATTCGTTCAGAGCTTGGGAACAACTATCAATTTTGGACACGTGCTCCTACAAATCACTTAAGTCTCTTGAACAGAATGTTCGACCCTATTTTTCCCTTCCTGGTATGATATTCAAACATACAAAACTAATGTGCATCGGTATCTTCTATTAAATCCTCTCCTTTCTTCCTAGTCGCTCGCACTGTGCCCTTGAGTTCGCGCATAATATAAAAAAGCGGCGCAAGTTATATTAGCCCTAATTTTTATGGACTAAAGATCGTTGAAGGCTTTTCGGAATCATTATTATTTAAACAACTAAAAATATTTGATTAGTAGGTATATAATATCTATATATGTATTTGACTATACAAATCTGCCAATACCCATTGAGCTCTTTCATCTAAAATCCAATGTTCTTATTTACCTGTCCTATACCCGTATCCACTATACACCAAGGGAAAAATGTTATTATTTTCAAAATAAATTATTTTTAAATCCTTTCTAATTACCTATTTATAAATTCAATTTTCAACAATGGGGAGCGCGCTGATGCATAATGGATATATAATCCTTAAAATCACTTACATTCTTAATTAAAATTCAATTGAAACCACACGCATTTGACAAGCCAAATTTAAACAATATTAATCTAGCCGATTTTTCAATAAAAAAGAAATATTTTCTGTTCACTACTGCCAGGAATATACAAAAAAAAACAACTACGATATTACGTAGGTACATAAAATTATACAGCAATGCTAAATTTAAATCAAAAAACTTTATTATTCTTGATAGTTATTTAGATAGGGAGTTGATGGCAACATAAATGGCAAAAACAAATATAAAAATTTAATGAAAAAAAAATTTCAAAAAATTGAGATTTGCATAGACGCATTCACTGTCAAATGCACTTATTTTGCTAAGTTATAAAAATTCAAAGTATTGTTCAGAATTCTCGACATTCTATAGAAAATTCGTATAAGATTAAACTGGTCATAATTTCGACACAAACCCATAATTTGACTTAAAACTAAGTTACGTTCGTTTTGCAATAAAAGTTCCTTTAAATTGAAGAACATTTTTTGACAGCTAGCCAATCAGAAATTAGAATCTTGCCTTATACTACGTTTCCACCGACCATTAAACCGAGATTTAAGTAGACTTAACTAAATCTCCTACAAATCTTGAGAATTTACCATACAAATTTTAATCTCCTCAGATGAAGATTTAAAATAAATCTCACTTAAATCTTCATTGGGCCAATAGATGTACAAATTGAACTAACCTATTCCCATATCGAAATGAACACATTCATGGGGAAAGTGAATTTTTCGCTTCGGTTGACATAGATAAAGCTGCCTGTCTCACTTCTACACCATAAGAGAAAATAAAACAATATTTGAATTTTCAATAGTGCTGTCAAAATTAATTTGAGATTAGTAAATCTAATTTAGATTAGTAGTATTATACTACGTTTCCACCGAACTTTAATCTTTTGTTGATTAACTAATATCAAAAAGTGCTTCCACCGCTTCAAAAGTAGATTAATTTTGACAGCACTATTCAAATGCATATATCTTTTCATTTTCTCTTATGATGTAGAAGTGAGACAGGCAGCTTTATCTGTGTCAACAGAAGAGAAAAATTCACTTTCCCGATGAATGTGTTCATTTCGATATGGAAATAGGGTAGTTCGATTGAAGATTTAAATGAGATTCATTTTAATACTACGTTTCCACCGAACATTAATCTAGATTTATATTTACTAATCTCAAAAAGTGTTTCCGCCGCTCCAAAAGTAGATTAATTTTGACAACACTATTCAAAATGCAAATATTGTTTCATTTTCTCTTATTATGTAGAAGTGAGACAGGCAGCTTCATCTGTGTCTACTGAAGCGAAAAATTCACTTTCCCGATGAATGTGTTCATTTCGATATGGGAATAGGTTAGTTCAATTTGTACATCTATTGGCCCAATGAAGATTTAAGTGAGATTTATTTTAAATCTTCATCTGAGGAGATTAAAATTTGTATGGTAAATCTTCAAGATTTGTAGGAGATTTAGCCAAATTTACTTAAATCCCGGTTTAATGGTCGGTGGAAACGTAGTATAAATCTTCATCTGAGAAGATTAAAATTTGTATGGCAAATCCTCAAGATTTGTAGGAGATTTAGCCAAATCTATTTAAATCTCGGTTTATTGGTCGGTGGAAACGTAGTAATACTTTCAAGTCCATTATGTCTTCTGCAAGTAATGAATGTAAATGGGTCATCAATTTTAACATTTTATGCTGTGGGACAAAAAAATACCTTTCCCATATATCCCAATTTCACATTATGACATTAACTTTAGCCCATCTTGATGACTGAATTGACAAATTGGACTGAATTGAGAAACATTTTAAAAAAACAAAAATGGGGTGGGGATTATTCTCTCATAAAAAAATAAAGTCCGAAAAAGTATGGAACGGCTTGATCACAATTTTCTATCCATTTTTAAACGTCAACACATTTGATTTTTTTGCTTAAAATTCACATTTTGTATTTTAATGTTTAATTAACACGTATATTTTTCAACTAATATTTTCCCACAACCGTACGAAAAGTTTTTTTTTCCTTTATGACAAACGTCAACCTGGCAATTCTAAATTTTCTGCCCAAAAATTGGGTACTTCAAACATTTATTGGAATTGGTATGAAATTGTCAGGAAGGGGAAATATTTTACTCTATCAAAAGCGCTCTCTTCTGCTCAAAACTACCAAATTTGTAAATCTGGAACAGGAATTGGCAGAAATTGGTGTCAATTTGTAGCAAATGACAGAGTGGTGATCAGACCTATATTTACAAACAAATATGAAGATGATTCCCATGTGAGGTTTCGCCTCTTGACTTTTGATGGATCGAAATTTGTGAGATCTCATTTCGTTTGCGATTGGTTGTTCGAAGTTACTCTTTTTCCACTCCTGCTATTTCAAAAACATTTCTGTTCTCGATTTCATAATAGAGTAAGAATAGAGCACCCATAGACATATCAAGATTTTCGTCGGAATATTTATCAGAAATAATAATTGCATGAAAAATCCAGTTCGACGATCAAGTGCGTACGGGTTAATTTAAGAATACGGAATTTTCATATTCGATTGAAATTTTAAAAAAATCCACGACTGGATAGCACGTACTTGCTCTTATGTTCGATTACATTATATGCATAAGATTCTTAATAGAAACGGCTAAATATATTTTTAAGGTCGTTTTTCACGTAATTTTTTATATACAAAAATGCTTAAATTTTTTCTAAGAAATATTATATATATTATTGAATAATATACACATTTTAAATATGTATTTAATAATATAAATTTAAAAACAAAATTTCAGAAAAAATTCTTACACCCGTTTTCCAAATTTTGAATTTGGAAAATTCTGATCGAAATCCGTTGAGCCGCTTATGAGAAAGCCGAAAATCAATAAAATGGTTGTATGGCAGGTACGATTAATAACAAAATAAGTAAACAAAATTTTTGGCCAAAATGTAGACCATACCTAAAGTAGTACACATACTTTTTTTGATCAAAATCGCTAGAGCCGTTTTCGAAATAATGAAGATGGTAGAAAAATGTTTATGGCAAGTATACCATTACTTGCGGGGCTAAAACAACGATTCAAACATCTATTTTGGGCTTTAGATAGTTCTACAAAAAGACAGACAGACAGACGGAATTGCGGGACTCACTTTTTTGGTGATCCCTATCATCGTAATGTCAACTTTGATTAAAATCTCGAGTTTGATTTTTTTTTACAAATGCAAAACTTTCTCTTTAGTACCTATATCGAAAGTAAAAAGAGTAGACACTTCAAAAATCAAATCGAAAATGACATAATTGACACCAGCTCCCTAACTTCATAGTTTTCACAAATAAAATCCAATCGAATTTCAATAGATGACTCCCTGAACAGGATACGTCACTTTTAAAGATTTAAGAGTTGAACAATATTTTTTTTAAGTTCTGTTCCATTTTTAGCTCTGGCCCAAATTGCACCATGAGAGTGACGAAGAAACGATTGTGATCTGCATACAAATTATTACCATGCCTCACTGCATTCATTTGAGAATAATAAATATTTTAACTACCTATATAAATGTGTGTTTAGGACAAAAGCCCCCGATGAGCCTGAGGATTATGGAGAGAAGACAAATCAATGGAAGAGTATATTGTCATTTGCCAATTCTAACAACTGCAGTGCTGCAGCTGCAGTATATTTTAGAATGTGGGTTTATTGACTCTAATACAATATTGGTGTTTATTATTTATACATTTGCGGCAGAATTGGCCTTTTACCTCTGTACATACATATATAACAATTACACAAGTATTTATACAAACATGTATGTTGGTTCCCATATTGTCCTTTAAGCTTCCATGTTCCAAATAATGCTATGTGTAGCAGAAACATATTACGATATTCTCATCGTTGCAGTTCTTACCCGTTTAAGTACATTATTATAATCGCTTATTGTTGTTGGCTTGGTAAAACGATATAGTATATAAATGAGCCACAAATGGCAATTATTACGTGCGGTCAAGTGGAGATATATTTTATGCATATGGAAATGTGAAATTGATATCGAAATAAGTTTATGTCATGTTGTTTTGACGGAGTACGATTAGTCGTAATTCATTCTGACGTACATATATTGATTGTGTAGGGTATGATTTAAATTATACAATGAGTTCCTATAATCAATGCAAATCCTTATTATTGCTTAGCAACAATCGGATTGTATATATATGCAATAATTGACAACTACTAGAGGCAGAAGATCATACACAATGGTTTTAGTGTAGATTTGGGTAAGCGAACAGTTCTTCCAAAAATGAATGTGTATTATTATGTCGTGAGTAAGAAGCAGGAAGGCAATTAAAATCACAGATCATGTATACACTACTTGTCAAGAATTATAGAAATTATATCCTCTAGATGCGTTTTAATTTAGGACATTCGTCTACTGTCAATCTTGTAACATTTCTCACCAAATATTGTTCCAAAAATAATAACCATTACTGCGGAGTATGCCCACGCCTTGCAAATATGGAAATATATCATTTGATAATATGTACGTTGTTTTTCGAATTCATATAATTAGTCAAGTAGTCAATCTTTGACTAGACAACATTGCACTTAACAGACTGTACACTGTAGAGTACATGTTCAAACCCAAGAATTTAGGTTTTTTGTCGATGAAGAGCGGATGAATACCAATGCTCCGAAACACACAAAATAAAATGCACGACTTTATCGCGTGCACTTGCTCTTATGTTCGATCACATCGTATGCAAAAGGTTTCTATTGAGAATCTAAATATATTTTCAAAGTCGTTTTTTACTTAATTTTTTATATACATTTTTTTAAATTTTTTCTAAAAAAAAAAATTGATATGACAATTTTAATAATATAAACTAAACAAAATTAAAAAAACAAATCATTCACCCGTTTTCTAAATATTTAATTGAGTATAATAAAATTACGTTGAGTCGCTTATGAAAAAGTCCAACATCATAAAAATGGTTGCATGGCAGGTACCGTTAATAACAAAATTTCTAAAAAAAAATTGTTTGCCCAAAATGTGGACTATACCTATTGTAGTGCACACACTTTTTTTTAATCAAAATCGTTAGAGCCATTTTCGAGATAATTGAGATTGTCGAAAAAACTGTATGACAGGTACCGTTGGTTTTGGACTTAAAAAAACTATTCAAAAATCTATTTTAGACAATCACCTAAAACGCTTAAATACCAAGTTTGAAAAAAAATCGGTTCAGCCTTTAGGCTTTGTACAGACAGATAGACAGACGGAATTGCGGGACCAACTTTTAGGTGTTCTCTATCATAGTAATGTCAATTGTGATTAAAAAAAAGATTTTTTTTCCAAATGCAAAACTTGCCCTATAAATAATGCCTATCTTGCAAGTAAAACAATGTAAGAAATATAAAATTACGCATACGGCACAGTGTCCCAATTGCAGGGTCAACTTTTTAACACTCGTTTTAAAAGATTTCTTGCTTATTTTGTTTAAACTGATGTATAAATAATAACAATAATTTTAACTATATGCCTGTAAGACCTAAGGTCTTTTAAATGCAACCTGAACTGCACGTCAGTAATTAGAAGAATAAGAAAGATATGAAAGAATTTTTTTTTGGCACATTGGATTTGAGAATCAGGGATTGACTATCTCATTTTAACCTACGGGCGGCATCCAATTATAAAATTGGAGGTATAGAAAAGAATACGTCTAGCGTAGGAATTGGACCCACACGTCTAAGTTAGCAGTCAAGCACTATATCCAATGCGCCATTGTCACCCGTATTGATGTATTTTGTTAGAAATGAAAAATGAAATACGCTCTTCTTTTACAGTTACAGAAAATTTATTTAAAAGGTTATTTCGTATAGCTCAGTCATTGTCGCATTTATATTATTAAAAGCATACAGAAATACGGTAGACCCATGTTTAAATGAAATATTCGGCTAGCATTTTGCGCTCAATGAGCGGGACAAGGAGAAAAATAATGCCGAAGTGAATGCTGTGTTAAAAACAAAAACTGGTTAATTTAGCAGAAAAACTGATCACGCCTTTCTTTATAAAATACAATAAAGAATGTTGCTGTTCAAAAAAATTGATAGTTTCTAGAAATGCCCAATTCGTTTGTTTTAGTTTTAGATAAACAAATTGAATTCGAGCAGGAAAGTATTTCTTGCCTTTGGTCAAAATAAATTTGTATGTGCAATTAATGTTGTTAAAGTTGATCAGGAAATATATTTTTTTTTATTAATATTTTGTAAAAATATTTGCATAAAACAAAATTACTTACACTTTCTCTCCGTCTATTCGACATCCTATCGAATGAAAAAAGAAATATTCACTGACATTGAAATTTCAGAAATATTTTCTATACTATTGTTACCATACTCTATATCATAAGCAGTAATGCCAAATACGTAGTATTCACTCACTGATATTTAATTCAGCTATCCGCATTCCGCCTCTTGCCAGAAATTGGCAAATTCTCAAGAGACAAACAGCTGTTATGACTTAAGTAATATAGTCCCTGGGTCTATTCAATCCGTCGCGCCACCAAAATTATTTATTTTTAAAATTTACACAACCACCAAAATACAATACATCAAAAACTACACCCACAAGCTGACAGCCAGATGAATGGGTTAATTAGCGGAAAAATGTACCTGTTGGTAAAAAAAATTGATTTTTTTACCAATGGAAAATTCCATACTAAATTATCATCAACACCTTTACCCATTCTTATTTATTAAAGCAAGCTTTTCTTAATTTTTGTTTTGTCTTGACAATTATCAAGTGTTCAATTCAAAGGCCAACGAATTACTGTTAAAATTAGCACTGAATTTCAGATAACTTTTATGCTAGCCGTTCTCATTTAGCATTAAAGGCTATTTTCACACTACATAACCCTTCCCCTTGCTTAACACCATTCCCATCGATTGAATCTTTAGATTTTGAATGTAAATGTACAAAATATAAAAATGTCGCATGCAAATGTCAATCAGTAGTGTCAAGTAAGTAATAGCGTGTTGACATTTCGAACACAAAATGGTCGATTGCAGTATAAATGCACTACCCATGTTGCGCCTGCGTGATTGCTTTACAGAATTTCGATTTCGGCTTTTGCAAGGTCGCACATAAGAAAAACAACAACAAAATAGCTTGTGTGGCATTTTGTTTTAAAGAAAATAAAAGTTAAATATTCATACACATTTAAAATTCAAACCCTTGCATCATGGTAATTTTGCATTCAATTCACACATCATTAAGTCGCGACTATCGACTCAAGCTTTAGAGTCAAATTTGGTTCTTAGGTTTAGAATAAAGTATCTATAATATATGGAATGACAATTTGTGTATTGTTCGTCAAGTAAATATTAAAGATCAAACGAGTGAGGTATGAAATGTCGGGTTTTGCTTTGAATATCAATTTTTGAATTTGGTTTGTTTTTTTTTCTGCAACAACAAATAATAGAATAAGTTTTATTTAAAAATAAAGTCGGCGATGATGATATGCGATAAAAATAGATGGTAGCTGATAACGACTATTTACTTTATCACTTTGCCAAATTTGTACCTTTTGAAGTAAGTTTAGACTTACCTATGATATTTATTCGCGTCATGATACATACACGAAAGTTATTATGTACAACCCAATATTTTCGAACAAAATTTGGTATTGATTAATTTTTGAAATCAACAATTGGAGGGATAATCAGGCTCATTTTTTATTAATTCTATAAATATCCTTAAGCTATTCCACGATATTGCCTGATATTGGTCTATTACGGAAAAAGCGCTGTAGATACCTTTCTATTGTATACAGATGGGGAGTATTGTGTATAATAGGAATACCTCCTCAAGGAGCTTTGGTCGTTTAATGATTGGGTGCGCCCAGATTGCTGCTGACCTTAAGTGCAAAATTAATTAACGTTTCCTAGTGGACTAACCTTCAGTGCCAGAAATGATGTTTTCTTATAAAGAAAGAAGGGTGGAACCTGAAAACGTTTGTCCGTAAATGAACGTTGGCCGTTGGTTATATTGGTGTGGCAAATGATTGGTAATACTTTCTATTTTCTTGAAATATTTATATTTTGAATGAATTTTATTATAAGCGGCAAGTGTCTACAACCAACCGTCTAGGTATGTAGATTCATTTGAAAAAAAAAATGATTGAACAGGAAAATAAGCGTGTGACGTTTTATTGATTGTATATAAATGGGTATAATTTTTATTCATAAAGGAATAATTGATCGGTTGAAAAATATTGACAGAACACGTAAGGAATTATTATATTTTGTTTGCACTTGTATTGTAAAGGGTTTTCCAATAAGAGGTGTTATTTTGATATTCAAAAAAAAGAAATGCGTTGTTGAAGCGTGTATCGTTCCATTTTTATTAATAGCGTAGTTTCTACTTGTCAAATGTCAAAAAATGACAGCTTCAAAAGTGACAGCTACCTAAACAGCGGGCTATTCAAAATAACACCTCTTATTGGAAATCCCTGGAAAACCCTTGGGTTTTCCAATAAGAGGTGTTATTTTGATATTCAAAAAAAAGAAATGCGTTGTTGAAGCGTGTATCGTTCCATTTTTATTAATAGCGTAGTTTCTACTTGTCAAATGTCAAAAAATGACACCTTCAAAAGTGACAGCTACCGAAATAGCGGGCTATTCAAAATAACACCTCTTATTGGAAAACCCCTTATAAGCTTTTAGAAAGAAAGTTCTCACAAAATTAATAAAAATCTTTGTACATTATTATTATTTACTTATCCATATTAAAAATTTAGTCCAAATTCGTGGTCGTACTCAATAAAAAGAACTTTAAACTATAATCGATAGTTTTAGGAAGTAAACGAAAAGAATGTATAACAAGTTAAACTCAACCAATCAATAAAGTTCAGTTGTACAAATATTTGATCTGTAGTTTAGGAATTTTAACTCACCGATTTCGGCAGATTAACACTGTTTTTGTATAATTCAATCTTGAACCATCGTTAAGCCTCTGTTAATCCGCTGAAATCGGTGAGTTAAAATTCCTAGGCCACGGATCAAATATTTGAACCACTTTGGTACAACTACTCTATTCCAATTCACTTTTTGTTGTCAAAATTTCACAATTTCTATCTATATTTAACACAAATCATTATGTCAAATCACATATCAGCCGATGAATTTTTTAATGAACTGGATGACATTTAATATAAATTAACTTATGTGGTTTTCCATTAGTTCAAGGATTCCATTCGTTTTTGATACAAGTTTGTCAAACACACATTAAAATAATTTTTTTTTTGTTTTCGATTCTAAATAAAATTTGCAGATCCTTATTTTTGGTGAATCTACCCCTCTTATACTAATACAATTAAATACTAATACAATTGGAAGCATTTAGACAACTACCAGTTTCACATGAAAAAATATATAGGTACGTCAATCTCATAACAAATAAAACGACAGTTAAGATCACGTTCCATTCGTCACGAAAAACATCAAATTCCACATCAAATTCTGCATTTACCAATGGAAACCCCCATTCAATTGAATCCTCAGTCAAACGAATGGCGTTTCAACTATATGTAGGAAAATCGCAGAATTGAATTAACGAATCATTTTGCGAGAAACGATATGCATAGATGGCACCCTATCACATGACATTAACAATGTTACGTTAAAATAAAATTGTATCGTTAAATAAATCTCAACATTACGTTAAAAATAATTTTGAGTTCTGTTTGGCTGAACTTTTACCGCAGCAATGAAATTAAAAATAAAAGAATATAAAGTTATTAGCTGCGTTTTATTATCTACGGGTCTGGGTCTGGGTTATTTTTTAGCACGTATTACAAAAACAACACGAGATCCAGGTTTCTATCGGGGTTTCTATCTGGGTTTCCAAATATTAGTATTAAGTTGAACGAACAGAGGGCTAATTTTCTTCTCAAATATTGTCACTACTGAGAAAAAAGAAACAAAAAATACTCAAATGTCAACAAAAAATAAAACAGTCCCAGGCGCCAGACAATATGGATGCAAATGAAAATAAATCGTAAGTAGAAAACGAAGAATCTGTACAAAGGAGGAAACTATTGGATTCCTACACGCATATTCCAAGGGCAGGCGGAATTTGTTCATCCAAGAAAAAAAAATACGCCATGAGCAATGTCCTAGAGGACTTAATAGCCGAAAGTGCGTTTTAAAATCCTGGTCCGAGTATGCAGCTATAATACTTTCAAAGTCTTCAATTCTTTGGTGAATTTGGGTTCCCACGTCAACGGAGGAAGAATCACTACTGCTGGTTGAGTAATTGGATGAACTAATTCCCAATCACTACCAGAGCTGTCGTATAAAAACTGTGTAAAAGCTTTAATTAATTTATTTTATTTATTAAATGTTAACAATTTATACTCCACTACGCCTGAAATCATTTTTTTTGTGTCAACAAAAGAAACGTCAAAAGGTAATTAGAACTACCAACCATGTAAAGTATAATTTTTTCTTAACCCAGATCGTTTTATTTTTACGGGGTGAACCATATGGGTTATGAGCGATAATAAAACGCGGCTATTATGGCCTAATTTTCAAATTTGCTTTTAGCAATCTCAACTTATGTTTGACAAATTAAAAAAAAAAGATTACCTCGTTTAAAATAAAAACATAGATTACAAAAAGAATTCAAAAAACAATCATTTGAATCTTTAAAAAATGATACGCCAATTGTTTTGAAAATCCTTTAAAAATCAATTAAACTTCTGTTATAATCATATGTACATAAATAACTACATAAAATACTCGTATGTAACATGTTTTTATTAGTTTTTTTTTAAGGTAGTGTTTACATTTCATCACCTAAACCTGCTCAAATCTCATTTGCTGTCAACATCAACAAACATAGATAGAAGGTAAGATATAAAAAAACGTAAGCGCGATTAGTAAACAAAGTACAATGTACAGGGTGATGCAGAACCATGAAAAATGAACATCAATAATTTAACAATCTATTTAGCTTAAGAAATTCTCACCGTAATAAAAATGTGTGATGTATTTAAAAAAGAAACAATAGTCGCGTGTTTTATTTGTTACTTTCTAGGCAGCGCAACAAATTTTGCGAATAAACCGCAATGTTCCTTTTATATTCACATTCGTTTTATATTTATCTCTAACTTTATATTTATTCACTAGTCTACTGACTTATTTATCGAAACAAATTGTTGGACTATTTTTGTTGTTTGCCAAGGGAATTTTTTCTGCGCTGAGTAGCAACTAACAAATCAAACAATACTAATATGTCATCGGTGCGAATAAGTCTATGTTATCGATAATTTGTATGGAATTGTCAATTGTGTTCTGTAATGGGGTCGCTTATTTCCGTTGCTATATTTTTTTCACAAATTTTAATATTGCATTTTTTTAAGTAATATTTCTTCGGTATATATTCCATTTACTCTTGTAAGTTTAAAAAGTTAAGCTCAAAATTTTAAGCAACCTGATGTTAAGTTGTAAGAATGATACACTTTTTAACTAATCTACTTTCTGGACACGTTTAAATGCGTGCGAAAAAACTAAAGTAAGGTAAATGTCAAACTGTCATATGGATTTGCTAAAAAAGATAAAATAGCAATTTGGTAATTTTAATTTCAATAAAATGTTGATGAACTCGTTTAAAATTAGTAGAATCCTCTTTTTAATCGTCTAACTAAATATCTCCTAGTTCAGACTTTTATTAAACTTATGTCAATTCAATGTAAGTATGTACTACATTTACGTCAAATCCGATTTTAAAAGACTTACTTTTTGGTGATTTTTGATATTTGTTGATCAAAAATAAGATTTTCGAAGCACTGTTTTTATCTGCACATAATTTTTAAGCTGAGATTTTTCTCTCATCTCTTCCAATTGAGCGAATTAATAATTTTTCATTTCAATAATCTACACAACAAAATAGTTGTTGAATAAAAGTATCACTAACGCATTCTCATTCAATCGCAAAATTACAAAGTTAAACATTAAAAAGTGTAAGCACTGATTCTGCCACTTAAAAAGTCGTTTTATATATATTTTTTTTATTGCCAATGATTTATTTAGGTACTCTTGTATGCGTATGTCAATTCGTTTGAAGTCTGTTTCATTTCAACTTGAAAATAAAAAAAAACACCAAATCTTTTTCTCTTCGTATATAAATGGTTATGATCTCATCACAAGCGCACCACATAGCACTGAGATATCATTTTGACAAGAGTCAACCAGTATCTAAGGGTAGATTTGAATTTGAAACAAACCACATCTGCTTGTCTTGTGGTTTAGAGAGCCAGCTGATAATATTAAGACTTTAAGAGTGCAGTTTATTATTTTTAATTTGCTTACACTGCACTTAGGGTATTATCTACTATCTGTTACTATTTAGGAGAAATTTTGTTAGTAATAGCCAGAAGTAATTGTATAGTGAAGTATTATGGCTGTATGCATATCAAGTGAGATATTATACTTAAGTACTTTTGAATGACAGCGAAACAACTGGCAATCGATTTTACTGTGATTTAAAAATGATAGGCAGATATCGATCGTTGGAAATGTGTAATGGACTTTCATCCGATTGACAAAACAATAACGATTACCTTCGATGAGAAATAAATAAAAACAAGTTAACAGATTAAAGTACAAACTGCAAACTGTTTAACTAGACATTTCTGCTTCTACAACATTGACATTTCGCGCAAGCCAACCTTTTTTTACTTGCGATATAGGCAAGTTTTGCATTTGCAAAAAAAAAATCGAACTCAGGCGCCAAAAAATAAAAATATATTCTTATTGATATAGAACAGATAGTTTCAAGTATTTTTTAATATGGGAGGGGGGGGTCCATCTCACTCCGTTTGGCCGGGAGGGAGAATTTCATAAAAAAAATATTAAAAATGGAAAACATAATATTTAAAAAGAACTTACAAATAAGTGTTATAACGTTTTTTAAGCCAACGGTTTTAAACTTTTTCATTGGAAAGAAAAAGATAAAAAAAACGTGGAAAGTATAATTTTACAAAACTGTAAAATTATTTATGAAATATTTTTTTTTCACCAACTTGTTCTGATTAATTCTAAATCAAAAACTGAAAACTATATGATTTTATGTATTCTAGTTTTTGAGAAAATTGAAAATCACTAAAACCACTTTTTTCATGAGATTTTTGTTTATATTAACGGTGAGCTCACTTTGACGGTAGAGTACCATAACTGCGGTGCCGCAAAATAATAACGGATTTTTGTAGTAGAGGGGCTTAATACATAAAATTAACTTATCCTACGGAAGGGGGTCTATCTCCCTCCTTTAGGCGGGAGGTGCAATCTTCTAAAAAATTGACTTCAAATTTTAAAAAAATAGTTTAAAACAACGGCAACACTAACAATAATAAAATTGTAGGTTTTTTGAAGCCAGAAACATGTCTTCTTATTATTTATTTCAACCTAGTTATTTGCGTTAATAATAATAAAAATAAAAATACCACAAAATTTATAAAACATTTTTTTAAGTAGCGAAATTATGTACTAATTGGCTTTAATTATAAGATATCCTACTATATTCGTAATCAAACTATGAAAACTAAATGGTTTTATGTCCTTAGTTTAAAATTAAAAATTAATAAAACTGTTTTTTATGAGATTCTTGGTAGTTCTTGTTTTGTTTTATATGTAAGTAGGAACACTTATTTAGAAAACAGCTGTTGGATATAGAGGCTAAATTCAGAGTTTCTTTAAATCTAGACTCTGCAATACAAAAGAAACCTTGAATACGCCACACCTCGAAACCACCCCAAAAACTATAGTGTGCCCTGGCAAGGGGTTGCAGGGGGGATGCATTTGATAAATTTAGAGTTTGAAGGTATTTAAAAAAAATATTAACGCACATAACTAGATTGAAACAAATGCTAAGAGAACAAGTTCTTGGATTTCAGAAAACCTATATTCTTTTATTGTAAGTGTTGCCGTTATTTTTAATTTTTTTAAATTTTAAGTCATTTTTTGGAAAATTGATCTTCCCGTCTAAAATGAGGGAGATGGACCCCCTCTTCCGTAGGATAGATTGATTGTATTAAGTCCCTCTAAAAAATCCGTTATTATTTTCCAAGCCGAGTTATCGTACTCGTGCCCGAGATTTTGTTCAAACTTAAAATTACGACGATGGAGAACACGAAAAAAGTGGGTCCCGCAATTCCGTCTGTCTGTCTGCAGAACGATCTACAGCGTAAGCGCTTAAGCGATTTTCTTCAAACTTGGTGCATACGTTTTTTGATTCGTTTTTAGCCCCAAAAATAATGGTGCTAGCTATACAATTTTTACATGTTTCTACTATCTAATTATCTCGAAAAGGGCTCTAATGATTTCGATGTGTGCACTACTTTAGGTAAAGTCTACATTTTCATATTTTGTTATTAACGTTACCTCCCATATATTTTTTTTTTTTTATTTTCGACTTTTTTATAAACGAATCGACGGATTTCGATCAAAATATTTATATAAGAGATCCTTCGAAATATAAATAATACTGCATAACAAAATGTTCGAAAAACTGTTTTTTTTTTGGTTTTTTAAAAAAAAAATATTTTTTTTTGAAAATTTAATACATACTCGTATTTCGAAAACTTGTTAATGAGTTTTTTTGCAATTGCTTTTTAATTTTATTTTATTAAATGTTTAAAATTGTAGCACCAATTTAGAAAACAATTAAAGAAATTTTGTATATCAAAAATTAAGTAAAAACGACTTTAAAAATATATTTAGATTCTTAATACAAATCTTTTGCATACGATGTGATCGAACATAAGAGCAAGTTCGTGCGATCCAGTCGTGCATTTTTACTTGCGATATATATAGTAATAGGGCAAGTTTTGCATTTGCAAAAAAAATCGAACTCGAGATTTTAATCAAACTTGAAATTACGACGATGGAGAACACGAACAAAGTGCGTCCCGCAAAAATAAAACGATCTGGGTTTTGTACTTAAATGTACCCTCTGTTCACCGAATTCAATACTAATATTTGCAAACCCAGATAGAAACCTGGATCTCGTGTTGTTTTTGTAATACGTGTTAAAAAATAACCCAGACCTGTAGATAATAAGACGCAGCTTTTATGTAGATAATATGTGGAAAATGAACTAGTTTTCTACGTCTTCAGTTTAATAAATGCAGTTGTCGTCTAAACGTGACCATTGTAAATACATTTCCAGATCAAAAAACCGTGTAACTTAATCGGCTAATGGCTATTATACAAATTCTAAGAAATGTTTAAGATTTGAACCTATCGAATTGGCTTGTTTGCTTGTGCAACTTCTGCCACAAGTTGAGACATTTTTTTTTTTAGATTTGCGGTCTAAAATTTGATTATGAGTTATCTTAAATATTTTGCGGTTTTTCTCATAATAAATATTTAGTTATTATTATGTTATTATTTGTGTTGCAAAATCAGTTTTATCATGTAAAACTTGGTTTTGCGTAATTTTGAATTTTTTGCGGTTCTTTTAAATATTAATTAGGTAAATTAAAATTGCAAAATTTGGGCCTTAGAATAAGTCAACAAAGTCCCAACCACTGATTTAGACAACAAACCATATTGTGTGTCGGAGCATTTTTCATAACATTTGAACGGTTCATTGTTTGTTTTTTTTTTTCAAGATTAGATTTTGCGATGCGCAATGCATATCCTATAGGTACCTACATACATACATACATTCTTTGCGCAATTCTTTAGCCAATCTTGAAAAAATGAAAAGTGAGATGGGCGATGTCTAATGACTTTTCGATATTTATGTATGCTTTATACAACCTTCCAGGTTATGTTGCTGCTATGCAACGTTACATAAGGTAATGAATAACATTTTTGTGTTTAAAGAAATTATAAAGAAAACATAATCTTATGTACACTCTATCACGCATTTACAAATAAGGCTCTATATGTGGACTCGACATAAGTTATCGTTCCGTTTAATTGAAAAGAGTTAATTTTAGTTTTAGTTTCACTTAGCGGGTTTGACTGTAATTTCTTATTGACCCGTGCTTCAAAGCCCTATTTAACTGTAATATGATTCATATGGACAGGTATACGTACCTAAATCAATGACGTTTCTTTAAGAATTTTCCAATCGTAAATCTTTGTAGAATATTAATTTTGAGAGAAGTCAGTAAAATAAATTCATCTGCACTTAAGCTTCAGCCATTTAACAATAGGAGTCTCTTACTCATTTTTTTGCTTAAAACTTGAATTGCTTTCCAAGAAGAGAACACCATTAACAACATATTTTTTAACCAAAGATCTGATGCGTCATTTGAATGTGACTTTCCTGAAGGCTGTAAAATGTAAACTTTTTTGGTGTCGGTGTCGCTTCCCGAGCCAATTGTACTATTAGTCATGCTCTATACATTCTTTAGGTTAGCGACATAGCATACAGCAGCTTAACGTCTATCTCGGAAATGCATAGGTATGTATATGCATTCTGAGAGTTATATGTTAATTTCAGATAGGTACCTAGGGTTCTATACAAGCGAAAGTTCTCTCTACCTAGCTATAAGCGCGTAATCATGAATGAGGTACGTGATGAATGTGATTAGGTAATTCGTGTATAGGAACGATCGTGCATTAGAATGAAAACAAATTCGTCTGGCCAGCAAGCATCTACTTGTTGAACGTTCCGCCCGATCGCTGCGCTGGGTGTCTGTTAAGAGTTGAATAAATTAATTGAGATTACAACGCTAAACGGTGCACTTTCAGTGCGCTTACTCTGGCTGACTTGATGGCGCTTGCTTTAATACTTTTTGATCAGTAAAAACAAAATTAATTTGCATTCTATGCGTTCTGTCAATTGACGATGGTCAACTGCTATCGTAATATTGTAATCAGCGCACATGTTTGACATGCTGTCAGACTGACATCTAGCCAAACAAGCTTACGCATGTAAAAGTTGAATTGGTGGGCTTATAGCTGCGGGCCCGGACATTAAATCTAGTAGGGAGTGTTAAATGATTAAATGAGGTGATCGCATTCAGACGACAAAACATTCAACAAAATTCAGACGTTCAAGTTAGTTGAAGTATTCGAACGAAGTGCAATAAAAATTAATATGGTATATGGCAGAGCAGTAGAATGAATTTTTGTCTCAATAATTACTTCGCTATAGGAATATGAGACAGAGACAAAGCAACATAAAATAGATCTTTGCGGACGAGGTCATATTTGATTGGTGGGATCTGTTGTGCCAATTGAATTATGGCACGAATTTTAAGTGACTAATTTTTTAATCTTGTACCTATTATTGTGTTGATAATAGACAATAAAATGGGACATTATGTACGTTCTCATTTGGCTTTAAGGCCTTTTTAATTGCGATATACACACATACTCGTACATACATATTAAAGGTGCCTATGTACTATAGAACAACTTTTGCATTATTTGGTATAAATAGAGCTCGAGATTTTGATGAAAATTGACATTACAAGGGGAAAGTACGAAAACTCAGGCGACACAGTTTAATGACAGATTTGTATAGAATAGTTGTTTACAACCATTTCAAACTATGGGTGGGGGGCCAATCTCCCTCCACTAGCGCGGGATAGGTAATTCTCTAAAAAAAAAAAAAACACCAACTAGAAAAGTATATTTAAAAATAAGGTAGGTATTATTTCTTGTCACACCTCAATTAGCGTACTCTTCTCCATTACGATGATAGAGAACATGAAAAAAGTGGGTCCCGCGATTCCGTCTGTATGTCTGTACTTATGTAGGGCGACCTACACCCTAAGCTGCTGAGGCGATTTTCTTCAAATCTTTTCTTAGCCCCAAAAATAACAGTACCGGTCATATAATTTTGCATAGCAAAAAAAGTAAATCCTAATTATCTCGAAAACGGCTCTAACGATTTTGATAAAAAAAAAACCTTCATTCTACATTGCGGTCCAAACAAATTTGTACACAAGATATTTTTAACGGTACCTTCCATAGAGTCGTTTTTTTAATGTAGAAATTCTCCTTAAAGGCTCAATAAATTTCAATCAATATTTGTGTACCACCAGGCATTTTAAATTCTAAATAATTCTACATACCAAAATGTTCGAAAAATAATTTGTTGGATTCTTAAAAAAAAAAATAATTTTGAAAATTCAATATTTCAAAAACCGGTGGTCAATTTTTACGAAAATGTTTTTAAATTTATATTTTTATTTTTTATTTTTATTAGGTACGCCTATTTTATTTTGTTTTTTTTTTTTTTTAATTTGTTTTTAGATTTTTCAAATAAGATTTTAAAATCCATTTAATAAAGACTAATTGAAAAAAAAATAGCTTTAGGCTTCGACACTCACTGAATACGCCTTTATAGAAATTATCACACTTTCAACGGCGATGCATATAAAGTGCACCTATAAAAGCTGAATTATTTCACGCTAACGTCTCATAACTTTGACTTTTATACCCACAGTGACATTGAATGTAGAAACAAAAAAATATTTGCATGCGAAGGCAGTTTTGTTGGTTCTTTTGAAGTACCTACATCTTTATATTTAGTTATGTATATCAAAGTTGTTAATTTGAATATATCATGACAAAACAAATACATTTCCCTACCTTTGAAAATTAAATACCTACCTACACCCTTTATTATCGAAACTACCAAATCAAAACAATCAATTTAGTATACTTGCACACATAAATTATATGTAGATACATAGGTACATTCTCTTTGGGATGTACCTACATTTTTAGTTTACTATGTTTACATAGAATACCTGCAAAGAAAGTAAACAATATGGCCTGTACTTGAACAAGGAATTAACTAAACTACATATATGTACATAATGCACCTCCTGGTTCTTGCATATGTATATCTATGTATAAATACATTTATGTAGATATCTATTTTGCTTACATTTAATATCACACTGGCAATTCAAAACGATTTCATTATCAATTTAATTGCTATTAATAATGAAGTGATTTAATCTTTTATCGATAATAATTTACCACAATCATTGTTTTTGCGATTCTATTCGCTCTCCTTCTCTATATCTCTCTCTCTCTCTCTCTCTCCCTTTCTGTTTTTCTTAGTATGTGAATGTCATCTTCTATTTATTTTTTTATAAAGTACCTATACCTTATCTAGTAAATTGATAACTTTAACCGTTAACTGGTTCACGGTGCTTTATTTATATACATATGTATGAATGTACATATGTGCAGAGTTGTGCAGCATTTAAATGACTGGAATATTGCCAATATTTCTGTCATTTTATGTGTGTAAATACTAATTGTTTATCAAATAGAATATGAATTTTATCACTATTGCAAATGCAGCATTATTAAAAGTTAGTTATTGTTTATCAAACAAGTGCGTAAATACCAAAGATTATATTTATGTATATATACATATATAAAAGATAAGATCGAAAAAATATTAAATTAAATTAAAACAATATAATTTGAAATTTCACATGCTGATAAGCAACTATCAATCTCATACATCACCAAGCTGTTTTTTGCTCTGTTTTAGTGTTTCCTTTTTAAAAGACAGCTAATTTGATTTCGGTAATCAAATCAATGGCGCAGAATTTTAAACAGCCTGATATTAAGTTATTAGCATGATACTACTTAACAATTTGCTAATATTAAAGCACTTTGCTAAGATATTCCTAATTTTAAACACTTTCTATTTTTAATTAGCACAAACTGCGAATATAACTTTTTGACGTTTGCAAATGTCAAAGTGACATATGAACTTAGAACGATACTAGCAAAGATAAAGCAGCCATTTGGTGATTTTAGCTTTAGTAAAATGATAAGAAGATATTAAACTAGTTTAAAATTAGCAAAATCTTCATTTTAACCTAAAATTTTTATTTAATAAACTACAAAATGTTTAATAGAATGCAACAAAAAATTGAAAATTCGAAGATGTATATTTCGTTACGTATTGATAATGGCCACACTAATTTTAGCGCATATGTTTATTTTTCATTGACCATTTAATTTGTTTTAATTAAAAATTGGTATTTTTATGAATATATTTATAATTAAATAAATTAATAATTCAAAAATTCGTCCATTATTATCGAATTGCTTGTTTTGTGTTTATTACAAGTGTGCCGAGTGCTTTTTAAACAAAAAAGTGAAAATTACTTTGACAGGGTCTCTGAGAATCAAACAATGTTTTAGCGAAATAGACTTTTTTGAGTGGTCACATAAATTTATATATATCCATCGAATTTCTTTAAACACAAAAAAAAATTGTAACCGTTTGTGTAATTAATAAAACAAATATACCATTCTTAAAAATCGAGTAGCCTGACCAATTCCAAATCTGCAAAATTTTATTATTTTTCTTGGAATCACTTTCTTTAAATATAATTTCAACAAAACTGTATCAAGAGAAAAAAAAATCTCAAAAGTTTACTTACTTACTTACTCTAACGAAATAGCCAGTTGCATTCCTTTTTTCTCATTATCTGACATTGAGGTTTTTGTAAACATTGGCAAGATAATACCTCTATTATGTGTATTGCGGTTTATTCTTAGGAATAAATTTGTTATTTTTTTTTATTTTTCATGCAGCGGGAAACCCGGATAAAGCTGAGAAACCAGATAATTTTATTCCGTAAGAACGAACTGTCATAATTTGACAAGAATTTTATGCACAACTGATAAGCTTATCATATGAATTTTCGAGTAAAAAAAATGATTCCCAATTCCACGCAAGTATTTTTGAGGGGGTTTTCATGCAAAGGTCAGGCGTAACGTCTTATTTTACTCCTATTGTTTAGGAACCGAATGAAATGTTTCAAACAACTTTTGGTTTACATACAATTCAGTTGAATAGTTACCTAAAACACCTCTCAACGATTAAATAATAACGCAATGAATAAATATTTATTAAGGCCCTAACTACACTTCAATATGTCTAATTGGTAGAAAACGTTTTGACAGCTGGCGAATCAGAGAAACATGCCTTACTTTCAAGTCACCTATACGCCTTCTGATTGGCTTGCTGTCAAAATTCCTACCAATTGAAATAACTTTTTCTGAGAATCTAGTTAAAAAATATCTCCCTTTATGTCAAGACAAGTGCATTTCTGTTGTGCCAGAATTATCAGCTGTCTGTCTAGTTCATCTTTAAATGAATTGTTTGTACAGTAAATTATTATTAAAAAATATTATTTCCACAAACCCGGTACGACTGATTAAAAGTTTAAACCAGATTTTCATGTTTGACATACATGACGTGTGACATTGTGTTCCATCAATGAAGTTGACTACATATGAAGTCCCTTATGTCTTCTGATCGTGGCGAATATATAATGTCAAAACAACGGCGTCCATTTGCAAACATTTTATATTGATCATTTCATTCATCACATTGTATATTGTCCGAAATGGAATTATGTATATCAAATACAGTGATATTTTCAACATTATTCGAGTCTCTGAAGTTTTACCGTTCTTTGCGTTAATTCTTAGGATTGCAACCTTAACGGGGAGTTAAGAGTAAGGCGAAATTCCTAGACCCAAATCTAAGTAAACTGCCCTTAAACGCAAACCCAAAAATCCCTGCAATGCAGATTGTTCCAAAACGTAGTACCTACATCTTTTTTTGCGCAAAAGCGAATAAATTTGTCCAAGTTTTAAAGTTGATTTTCGCACTTTTGTTTGTAGGTTCGTGCATTTTCTTAGCATGAGAATTGTTTTGCAAATCTTGTGCTTAAGAATTTGGGCAAACATCACAACATCAAAATTAAAACCTATATGCATATTTATTATTTACAATCGACCAAAATATTTCTATTGACCGCTTTCAAGGTGACTTCTTATCGCTGCGTTCTATAAAGCTATTATTATAAATTAATTAACTTATCACGGTAAACAATAGATATACTAATATGTACCATATGGTCAATTGTTTTAACAGTCGGGCAACAAGTTGCCGGCTTGAATTTTAATGAATTAAATGGCGCCCAACGTAATATACCTGTTCGCATTAACAGTATAAGAGTAAGTAATGTAACTACACAGGTATAAGTACATTATATCAAAATGCTATTTAAAAAAAAAATGGCAAAGGTATTGTATATCAAGCCCTAAGCCCCATTCTATAGTAAGGCGTAAAATGGTAATCAAATTTTACAAAAACCATTCAATGTTTTCCTCGGCATTTTAAAATAAACTTATGTTACCAAAATGCATGTAGGTAGATACAAACCTATAAGATTTTTAATAATACATATTGAAAGTTGACATTTGGTTGAAATGCCAAATGAAAACATAAGAACTTGTTTTCGGTACAATTTTTATTTTGTCGCTTATGTATATTGGATCGACATTTTTATTTTTTTTCATTTTTAACATACCGATTCAGCGAATTCCTCGCGCGGTCTGCGCGATATTGTGGCTCCAGTATCATCCTTAGTTGGCGACATTTCGAAATATATTTTGTTAAGTTTTTTTTTTTTTGGTTATCAAAGACCAGTTCTTTTTATTATTTTTGTTTACGAAAATATTATTTGAAAAAACAGCAAAATTTTCAAAGCGATAACGAGAATATAAACAAAGTAAACGAATTCAATTTTTATTTTGCACTTGAGAATGCAAATTAAGCTAATTTAATGCAACACACTTTGGTTCGGGGGCGCGCAATTCACTCAAGTGGGGCTTTAAATACCAACAAAAAAAATAACAGGGAACAAGGTTAGAAAACTATTTTTAGAAATGTGTAATCACTGTTTAATCTTTTTTTTATTTATTTATTTACCCACGAATTGTTATATGCAGCGATACTTATATATTTTATCACACTATCTTTATAAATGTGTATGTATTTTGGTATAGAAGGTATAGGTAGGTGCAAATACAAAATGTTTTGTGGTCAAAGCGGTTTTTTTTTGTGTTTGTCGATTGAAAAACGGGACGAAAGCGAAGCAGAACGGTTTTAAAATACAAGAATCTACCTATTTCTAGTTGCAAGGCAAACCGGTAAAAGTAGGAAAGACTGGACGCGTTTGGTTAACACTCAAGACTCAACACACAGTAGCACTGAAACGCCAATTACAAGTATATCAAAATGATATAGTATGTAGGCTCGATGTCAATTTTAAGAATAAGAAGTAGCGGAAATCCAAATCACATACTAGCTGATCATAGATATAAGTTGGTAATAGATAAGTTTAAGGTTAATAAGGCAAAAGGGTACAAAGAGAATGTTAAAAACAGGTATCACAATTATAAAATATATTAAGCTAGCTTTTTTTTAGGCACAGTGCGGGGAATGCGAAAAAAAAACAGAAAAGAACATCCAAAACCGTTAATCGTAAATCATTCACAAAACAATTAAATTATACAGATAATTGCACGAAATCGAGTCCATTAAAATATAATGAAGACGAGAAATTAATATAATCGAAAATAAATCATAAGTAACACGCAACGGCTTTAGAGAGATAATTCGTATCACAATTGCGAGGAGAGTTTAACACCACCGTCACATCGATAGTACTGCTTCCGTAAAACTGACGAAAAAAATTCTTTGAATATGTCAAAACCGGTGTAGGACTTTGCTTGCCGCGGTTGTTTTTTTTTTTTAATTTTTATTATACTTTTTTTATTTGTTTGCCTCTTCTTTTAGTTTATTTTTCACTCGTGCCGTTGTATAGAGGCGCAGCACAGAGCACAATATCACAACATCAACATTAAAACCAAGCAGGCCCAGTGGAGAAGCAAGTCGTCGCTATAAGCTCCATATCCATACCTCATGGCAATACCATGGCAAGGAGGCCTATTTTTTCTCTTGCCATAAACATTATTTTCCAATGCTGGACAAAATTATAAGGAAAAACTGTGTTTGTGTGGAGCGAATTATAAAACTTCAAAGTGGCATTGTATTAATGGGGGGCTTTTCCAGTTTAAAATTCCAGTTCCAACAAGAGATTGGAGCACTTTATCACATGGTGGAGCACAAAGCTAAAAAGAAGAGGCAAATAAACACACGCAGACAGCACCTATACACAATGGGGTGTTGAGGTGTTGTCGGGAGAGCTCAAGCACAAATACTTCAGGCAAAGATATGGTTGCCATAGTATTTTATATCATTTTAAATTCAAGCAAATAGAAAACAAACACCAATATTTTTTAATGTTGACTTGTTACTCTTAGGCCGCTTCCTAACTTGTCGGAGTGGTATCTATAATCAATCATGGCTATTAGTGAATTCGGGGAATGAGATATAGCCACAATTCAACTAATTTTCGCAATTGATGCTATTAGTGAATCCATCGAAATCCATCATCAACTAATTTGTTATTATTGAACCTATCGCATTCCATACAAACTTTCTCATTTTATTTCCACGCCAATTGTGTCGCGAATCTTTGTATTGATGTACCTTTTGTCCAAAAATCATAATGGATGGTACAAAAATTTAAGTGAAAATTAGAATATTTATATTTTGGGAGAAAAGAAGTGGATGCATTGTTTTTTTATTTTTAGTTTTATTTTTTTATGTTAACAAGTTAAATATGTTATTCTCTCTAATTGTAGTTTGTATTTGTATTACTCTTTGTTTAATTTTTCTTATCTGTAAATAATTTTTTTTTAATTATAAACGTCCTTTTCTGTTTTATTTATTTTGACTTTATTTTTTATAATCTTTTGCGGTCAATAAGGATTTTAAATTTGAAAAAATATTTAACTAAATAAAAATCAACCACAAATTTGTTCATTCAACAGATTAATTTGTTTTCTTTACTTTTACTATCATTTAAGATTGTGTGTGACGTTTAAGATGTCAACAAATGACAGCAGCGACAATATAGCTCGGAAAATGGAAAGGTAGTTCATGAATCGTTAGTACGGTTCGTTCCACGAGTTCACTACTTGAAATAAACGCAAAAGCGAATCTACCGCGAATTTCTTCAGCTTCCAGGGAGTAGAAAATTGCGAATTCACTAATCGGCATGAATATGTACCGGTTTACCGAATGAATAAATTCCATTTTCATCTCCTTACTTGTCGGTAAACTTTCATGACAGAGTTAGACATTGTGTATCAAACATTAAAATTATACTTTCTTATTATGTGTACAAAACTAACTGCTGCTGCAGACGTCAGCACGCACTTGCGGTTCGGTATGCCGCTTTCTCACCGTACCGATTCCGCACAAATTAGTAGGTGTCGATTGAAATATTTGTATTCAGTGACATGGTTGCGGAAATATCACCATCCAAAGCAAGTCAAATGCAGTTGGGTGGAAAATCATGCGAATTACTTAGAATTGAAATATCTCAAGAACCAGATGCCGCAGATACTTGGTGTCCTCAGCTGTAAAAAGAGATTGAACAGACTTCTTTTGATGTATACATATGGATGGGTTTGGGGAACATTGTTGAAAATGTAATTTTTTTTGCAAGGGGTTAGCCTTGGTTTTTTTCTAAAATGTCGAAAAAAGTGAAGTCAAGAATTGTACAACGAGTTGTACACTAATGGAAAGGTCTCCAAAATCCCTTCCAACCGGTTTATGTTGATGTAAAGCCAATCCATTTGGTTCAAAAACAATGTAATGTAAGTACCTACAGGGGATGCAAAAAAAACGGTTGGAAACTATTTGAATAAATGCGTATCAGAATACCAAATTTCCAGAAAGTTATAAAAATCTAAAAAAATATGCGTTTTACTATAAGGAGTTCCATAGATAGGACTCATAGACGTCAAAATAAATCGATTGATTGAGGGCGGTGTGAATATAGCCTTGTTATTTTTTTTTTTGCAAAAATATAAATTTCAAAAAATCTAGAAGGAATAGACGCGAATGAAAAACAAACCGAGATTAGATTTTAAAGTATAATCAAACATTCGAGCGAATTTGTTGTAGTTTTAGATTTTTGTCGACATAGTCTTTCGTGAATTACTTATATTCTCAGTCTTGTTCATTAAAATACGCTAAACATGCATAGTTACGAGTGCATAAGGAGTTATGTAGCCGCTATGCATATTCTTATGAAATACACATTTTTCTCCCCATTATAGTTATAATGTGCTTATGTAAAAATAAAGTATTCGTGTGTGCTCTTGTTTTCTTTTTGTGAAACACAAGAGAATTTTGAAAAAAAAAAAATATGAATATACCCCTGCTCCGAAAGATATTTTGCTCGGTCGACGTTCGACGATCGTGACAAAACTGGCCCTTAAAAAAAGAAAAGTGACATTGGCGATGTCAAATGACTTTTCGATACAATATCCTTATAATATAGGGTATATTTAGCCTTCCAACGTGTTTAGTTTATGCTTCTGCTACGCACTGTTACATATAATAAATAATATTTTTGCGATCAGAGAATTTATAAAAAGTAAAGAGTAAAACATTGTCTTGTATACCCACTATGATGCGTTAATGAATAAGGCAGTCTACCTATGTATATTTTTTCATTCGAAATATAATTTGTTGGATTTCCGTCGTTTTTTACTTGCGATATACATATGTATGTAGGTACTATAAGGCAAGTTTTGCATTTGGGAAAAAAAATCGAACTCGAGGTTTTAATCAAACTTGAAATTACTCTACCAACAAAGTGTGTTAGCAATTCCATCTGTCTGTCTGTAGAACGTTCTACAGCCTAAACGACTGAAGCAATTTTTTTTCAAAATTGGTACTTAGGCGTTTTATGTGATTGTCTAAAATAGATTTTTGAATCGTTGTTTTAGCCCCACAAATAACGGTACTTGCCATACAAATTTGTAATTATCTCTAAAATGGCTTTAACGATTTTGACAAAAATTAGTGTGTGCATTAATAGTAGTACAATCCACATTCTGGTAAAAAAAATGTATATATTTTGTTATTAATGGTACTTGCCATACAATTTTTTTTTATATTCGGCTTTCTCATAAGCGACTTAACGTATTTCGATCAAATTTTTTATTCAGGCGGTTCTTCGAATTCTTAATAATACTGCATATCAAAATTTATGAAAAGTAGTTTTTTTTTTTGATTTTTGAAAAAAAAATATTTTGTTGCTTTTTGAAAATTCAATATTTCGAAAACTGGTGGACAATTTTTTCTGGAATTTTGTTTTTAAGTTTATTTCATTAAATATTTAAGATTGTCATCCCAATTTTTGTTTAGAAAAAATGTAAGAATTTTTTTATAAAAAAAAGTTATATAAAAAACGACTTTAAAAATATATTTAGCCTTTCTATTAAGAATCGTTTGCATACGTAAGAGCAAGTACGTGCGATCCAGTCGTGCATTTTATTTATCTTAGCACTGATTGTCTGCAGTTCCAACTAAAGTATTTATATATTGAATAAAATTATATTTAAATGGTTAATCTAATAATTGATGCTCGGCAGCTCTTCCACCTTACACACTGACAAAATCGCCCATGTGCTGCGCCAAATAAAATAAACCACTTTTCTCTGTGAGTTGCGTCCTCCCAGAAATCATCCACAAAACCGGTCACAAAGGCGCAAACACGAAATACTCGTTGAAATCCAAAGCCATGGAAGTTGGATAATGACGAACAAAAACAGAAATAAAAAATAAACAAAATGTTTAACTAGATTGAAATTTATTGGTGAGGTTGGAAGTTGTTGGTTAGGTGAGGTGATAAGGTGGATTCTCTCTAAATCTCTCACTAATACACATAGATACTCCCTTTGTTCAATTCCAAAAATAACAAAACTTACTTATTTTATTATACATCATAATACCTACCTAGTTAAGTATCAAATTGAATTTAGAGAATCATATTAATTTCCAAGGCTTTCCGATACTAAAATCAAATTTGACAACCATTATAGCCAATAGCCGCAGCTCCTAGCAGAGCAGATAGCAAAAGCACCGGTACGGTAGTGTCAGCTGTTAGCCTTGATGCAAGAGAGTAATTTCTATTTTTAGATTATTCTCTAGTATTAGACTGGAGTGGAGAATGCTTTTTATTCGGGTTCAACTTTAATTGTCTGGAAAAAATAGCTGATTGCTTTTTTGTTTGTTTTGATTACATTCCAACGGACTGGAAATGTCTGGCACATGCCGGCGCGGCATTACAAAATTTTACAACTCTGTCATTATTTGTTTACTTCGTTTTTTTTTTCAAAGAGTCCGGAAGCAAAAAAGCATTTAATGAGGAAACTTTTATTCATACACAGAAGAGGTGGTAAAATAAGGACTATCGTGACGACTAACTATAGTAACGAGTAAAATTGTATATTATTTTAAATATTTGTAGTAAAATAAATATAATACAGAAGTAGAAAATAATTTCCCAATCGTTTTTATCATTTATGTTTAAAACGACACAAATAATTTAATGCTGGTAACACTGGTGTCAGCTGATACAAGTTTCCCCTAAGGGGCTGATCTAGAAAACGAAAAGTTAAACAGTATGAAAATGAAATTCTCCCTGATTTGTTTTTCTGAAGCATGGCTTAAACTTCAATGTCAAATTAAATTAGCTTTATGTTTGACTGAGGCAGGTATGTGGTTTTCCATTGGTAAAATTAATCAATTTATTTTTGATCTGGATCTGTCAAAACACCGATTTTCCCCGATCTACTTGCTTTCCATTTGACGTAATAAATTGGTTAATTTTTCATCCTATTTTTATACTATATTTATATACTAAGTATTGTTATTTTAATTGTCAAAATAATATAAAATTGAGAAAACAAATGTTACAAACTGTCAAACTCTATTCCAACGTTCCACATACAATCCACACTTCAACAAATATGTAAATCGTTTGCGCCGGCCTAACCTCAAAAATAAAATTTTCTACTACATTCGCGATGATTAAAAAAAGTCCTGCGACCGAAATGTCAAAATTGATGAATATTAATTCGTTGGTCGCTCTCATGTGAGTTTTATGTATGGAATGTTCAAAAAATGCAAAAGCCTTTTTAATCAAAGGGATTTGTCCATTATTTATATAAATTTATTTTGCAACCAATCACAGCCAAGCAAATTGATTTAAGGCAAAGTCAATTCCGGGGTTGTTGTTCTATATGTTTACTTTCACGTAACTCTGACATTTGTGTTGGATCATTCCTTTTCTAGTTTAAGTATTTCCATCTTCAAAATTTAACACATTCATTGCTTGAAAAACAAAATCAATGTCAACAGTCGTTCTTTTTTAAATCTAAACTAATCCGATAGTGTCAGCGATTTCAGTAAATTCAGCAAATTCCTGCATTGGATTAGCTTGGGGTTAAAATTTTAAATCAATCCACTTCTTATCCCAGACCAACTAAAAGTATAAAAGCCAATGTTGGTAGTTTGGAATCTTCTGTTAGTGGAATCTAGTCAAAGTGCGGAGAGTAAGATTAAAAATACATTAGGTATTCAAATAAAAACGGGTGGGATGAGTTATTTCGGCGATCCACTCCGAAATCTATCCTATTTTCGGCCGGAAGCACGGTTAGTTTAAATTTTCTTGGTTGTGATTTTTTAAGTTGGATATATAAAACATATTTAGAATTTTAAGCTTTGACAGAAAATAAATTACGAACAAAATGTTAACAAAATTACAGGCACATCATATAAAAAAAACCTGAGAGTCAAGTGAATAAATTTAAAATAACTGACAAAAATATTAAATGTTTGTTTGTTGAGCGCTTTAAAAATAAATATTAAGGAATTAAATCAAGCATAATACATATAAACAATATAAAGAAAAATCAAACATAATACAACTAAAACTCATTCAATTTGGCTCTAATCCACAAAAACAAAACAATAATAATATTTTACATATTGTTTGCGTTTTTTTCTTCATACATAATACAAAATTAAAATAATAAAACATAATAAAATAAAATAAAATTAAATTAAATTAAATAAAATTAAATTAAATTAAAAGAAAATTGAACATTCCCTTTTCACTGAACATTTTTTCTTACACTATATTTTGTGATAAAATTATTTATATGTTCTCTTTTTTGTCCTACTCTTTAAATCTAATTGCGATATAGGTATATGAGTTATGAAAAGTACATAGTTGATTAGTAAAATGTAAAAATGCAATATTCTTAAAATTGTTTTATTTTATAATTTTAAATAAATAGGTAAGTGTTAAGAAACACTTTTATTAAAAGGAAAATCTTTTCTTTACGTGGATTATTTAACAACTTCTCAACATGTAAGACCTCTGATTTTTTTTAAATAAGTGTCGATGTCCTAGATTCTTTTTCTAGGTATAAATTGATGGAGAATTTTTCTAGGTATACATTGGACAGTTTCAACATTTGCAAAACTAAGAACCGATTTTTCGAAGGAATTTTAAACATCTTACAGACTTCAAAGCCTTAAGATGGGATTTTTTGGTTTCACCAAGCGCTTTTTAATTAAACAAGCTAAATGCCAATTTTTTGCTCATTAAATTAAAAGTGTGATTGACCACGCTCACTTATTTGTTAGATAAGTTATATCGGATACTAGACAATCCAAATACTTCAGTATAGTTATTGTACGAAAGGGATGTACCGACAACTCAATTTTAACAAAAATGTTCCCTGAAATTTTCCTTATAAATTGGTGCAACTAAAGAGATTTAATAGTTTGATAAGATTTAAGAGGATTTTCAATAAAAGTGCTTTGAATATTTGCTAATTAAATTTGCCATAAATTTGATATACCAAATTTTAGTGTTAATTATTGCACATTTCAAGAAACTAAAAGAAAAACTTTTGAACATTTTTTGAGAAAATCGAACGGATTTGTGTTCCTAACAGTAATAAATTTATACCATGAATATAAAGGATGTTTTTTTTAGACGTGGGGTGTTTAATCTGGCAATACTTTTTTTGGAGTTGGGCTTTTGGACAGCTGTCACTTTATTTATGCTCAGTTTGGTTTGCCATTTCATAATGATTAGACTTACTTCTGAACACCGTTTGCAAATCGTGCAAATTTATTACCAAAATAATTGTTCGGTTCGCGCGACGTATCACAGAAATTTTGTTCTGCGATCAAGCTCACTTTTGGTTAAATGGGTACGTTAATAAGCAAAATTGTCGTATTGGGAGTGATTATAATCCACAAGCCATTGTTGAGACTGCGTTACATTCTCAAATAGTCAATTTTTAGTGTTCTCTGTTCTCTATGGGAAGAGGGAATCCTCCAAGATCGTGCGATTTAACACCGCTGTAGAATTTTCTGTGGGGTTATGTGAAGTCGCTTGTCTATAAGCCTCAGATGATTGACCCTTGGTCCTTATAATACGGCCCAATTGCTGCAAAAAGTGGTCGAAAATGTAGCCCTCTCGGCTGGAATTTATTCGAGCCAGGAGCGGCGGCCATTTGCCTGAAATCATTTTTAAAACATAATGGCAAACACTTATCTTTATAATTAAGCTAAATTCTGGGACATAACATTACTTTACATGCGTTTTATTTCTTCCTGAAAACCACACGTCTTTTTTTTTTATAATCTACACGCGCTCAAGAGATTATGAATACCCTTTAAATGTTTCAACACAGCGCGGGCGTGAGGGTGAGGTTAAGGAAGAGAAAGAATGATAGGAGTGTGGCGCAATATTCGGAGACTGTAGGTGGTTGTTGTCTCAGATTTTATCTCCAGGGATGGCGGCTGAACTAATGCGGCGAAATTTCCGTGTCTTATTTATCGATGTCCCTTATAATTTGCATTCATTTTTTTATTCTTTGTCATATTTTATCGGTATACTAGTTTTACTCAATCACATGTTGTTAATTCTATGCCTAAAAAGCATGTAATGAGTAAACCAGCAACTCATTGTATGACATTTACTTTTAGATTTGTTTTTTTAATGGAAAAATAAGAAGACATAGACTACGCCAGGGATCGAACCTGTGACCATGAGGTTGACATGCGAACACACAACTATCGCGCAATGGCCACCCCCAAAAAAATACCCGTTATTATAAATATTCTCAATGGACAAATGAATCAAGGAAGCACCTTAGTCTTTTATCATGACTTATCGTATTTTGTTTATTTCCATGATGGAAACACATTTTTGTGAACATTTTAAATTTAGGACGAATTTAACTACAATTTTGAAAGTGTCAGGTGCGGATAAACAATTTTTGTTGGGGTGATATGGCCACACACTTTAAGTGAGGCAAACGGAAATCGGCTACACCATCAACGAATTCAATTTATGGAGTTTCCAGCCTAAACTTTTATTTTTGTTTTGCCTTGCCGTATAGACAAACGCGTAGCCAGTGGGGTGAGGGATCAAAAATATTACCCTTTTGGATTAGAATTGAACAAAAAACAAACACGGGAATCAGCAAAGCCATTCGAAACAGATGTTCATACATTCGTTTGACAAAAAAAAACGAAATACGCTCTCGTCTCGTTTTCTGGTCTCATTATGAATTGCATGCATATTATACTTGGTTGCTGTGTAAGCTGTAAGGCCAGATGAGGATGAACCTATAGGTGTTCTTTTCTTCTTTTTTGGTCCCTTTATATTGCCTTAAAAATAAGCCAATAACAATAAGTGTATTTTAATTACATATTATATTGATATTAAGGAATAAAAAGTTTAAATGTTATATCATTGTTTTTTACTTTTTAGAACATCGTCTGAGCTTCGCCTGTTAGGATGGAATGTACCACCGGAAGAACTTCAGCATATTCCCGACCACTGGCTAAAGTACCCCGAACCACCAGAATCTATGCACTATCTTCTCGGATTGCTTTATATATTTTTCTTTTTAATGGCCATCACTGGAAACGGTCTCGTCATATATGTTTTTTGCTCGTAAATATACAAAATGATTTTATTTTTAAATCAATTTTAATTTTAATTACAATTTATTTTACCGAATTTTCAGAGCTAAAAGTTTAAGAACGCCATCAAACATATTTGTGATAAATTTAGCTTTATGCGACTTTTTTATGATGTCCAAAACTCCAGTATTTATATATAATTCATTTCAATGTGGATTTGCAATGGGTCATATGGGATGTCAGATTTATTCTATAATTGGATCGTATACTGGAATTGGAGCATCTTTAACGAACGCTTTTATAGCTTATGATCGATATAATGTGATCACAAGGCCAATGGAAGGCAAAACAACACAAATAAAAGCTATTTTAATAATAGTATTTATTTATTTGTATGCGACGCCATTTGTTTTTTTGCCAGCATCGCAATTCTGGGGAAGATTTGTACCAGGTTTGTCCATTTTTTTTTATTATTAAATTTGTATAGGTATGAGCTTATAGCTCATACACAATATGCTTATATATTTTGTGGCTTTCATATTTCTAAGTTGGTTTAGGTCAATTATAGTTATGTAAATGGCAATTAGTGCGTTTTCAATCCTTGTGTAATGGGTTATCCATTTTGCGGTTTCAAAAGTGAACGTAAATAAAACACATATAAAATATTTTTTTTCATGATATTTCTTTTTTATTATAAAGTTTGAACGTTGACATTATGTGTGAAACACTAGATCATTTAAATGACCACTACGCGAATTGTTGCAAGCATCGATTCTTTTGAGGTAATTTTCGACCACTTTTTGACACATATTGGGCGGTATCTCAGCCATAACTTGACGAATATTGGTTTTCAAGTGCTCAAGAGTTAAAGGTTTATCTGCATAAGCACGGTCTTTCAAGTAGCCCCACAAAAAAAGTCCAGCGGTGTCAAATAGCATGATCTTGGTGGCCAGTTGATATCGCCACGACGAGAAATTACGCGGTAAGGAAATGTCTCTTGCAATAGAGCCATATTCGCTCGAGTTGTGTGACATGTGGCACCGTCTTGTTGAAACCACTTATTCTCTAAGTCGTATTCTTCAATAGCAGGCAAAAAAAGTCGGTTTTCATATTTCAATAACGCTCCGAAAAGAGGTTGACAGTCGTTCCTTCGTCGTTTTCGAAGAAGTAAGATCCAATCACACCTCCGGACCAAAGAGCGCCCCAAACAGTGACTTTTTGTGGATGTAATGGCCTCTCTTCAATTACTTGAGGATTCTCAGAACCCCAAATACGACAATTTTGTTTATTAACATACCCACCGAGTAAAAAATGTGCTTCGTCGCTGAAGAAAATTTTGTTCGAAAAATCGCCGTCCACCGCCTGTTGTTCAAGCACCCATTCGACGTATCTACGACGTTGTGAATGGTCAGCTGGATTCAGTTGTTGTGTGAGCTAGATTTTATATGGATGTAGGTGTAGATCCAAATGCAAAATACGCCATAATGTGCCGTAAGACAGTCCTAATTCCTGAGAACGACGAGGAATCGACACATTCGGATCTTCGGCAACACTTTCACTTACAGCAGCGATATTTTCAGTGTATCGAGCGAAACGATGATGCACAGGCCTTTCAATATCTGAAACCAATCCAGTCTCAAAGAATTAACACAAGTAAGAAATTAAATACTTTTTAACGCTGAAATTTAGCTTTAAACCTGCATAGGATAACTACACCTAACTAACTAAGCCTCAATGGTTATAGCTACCTTAAAGTTGTTAGCTACAAGAGCAAGTTTGTACGATCCAGTCGTGCGTTTTACTTGACTATGTTCTCTCCTTCATTAATTGCCTCCTATTTTATATAATTAAAAAGTAAATTTTATACATATAAGTATCCATTTGACTTAAAGCTTCTTTTGTCAGAGATTCCTTGGCATCTATAAAATACCTTTTAAAAACGGGTCGTTTATGGTCAGTAACTTATCCTGGTTTTACTGCACATCTACATAAATATAAGTATTTCGATTGATACCTACTATGTATCTTTATTTTTTGACTGGGGCGTCCATACCGCAAAATATATTCATTCGTTCCTTTTTGAAGCCTAACTTTATACTTTTTTGTTCGTCGCGTATATTCAAGTTTAATGTCTGTTTTCTTCAATCAGTATAGTTTTAATCTTTTTTCAAAGAAACTAAGTATGTAGGTATATAGGTATTGTATAGTAAATGATGCCATACAAATGTAATTAAAATTCTCTTTTAATCCACCACCCCTCCAAATCAAAGCATAAGGTGAATAAAATACATAGGTACATAACAATGTCGTTCGAATTAAAGAAAATAATTACCTATTCTTAGATTTGCTCAGTGACCAACATTTTTATAAAAGTTAAGACGCAGGCACATTGAAGATGCACTTTTCAAAAAAAATATGTATGTAACTACCTACTTATATTATTTCCGGTTTTATTCTGTACATACATAATTTATTTTATATTGTCAACATAAATCTTGCTGTTTTAATATTCAAGCCCATGACATTTCTCTTTATTAAAACAATGGCCACATTCAGAAGACCTAGTAAAGTTGAAAATAAGACAAGTTTCTAGTGTCTGATAAAAGGAACTTTTACTGGAAAGCTAGTCATGAAATATATCCCTTCATTGGCCGCTTTCATAAATCGATCTTAGCTATCCGTTCGGTGCGCGGCCGATAGGCTATCCAAGATACCTTTGTAGCGGATTTATTTTCGAACGATTCAGGTAGCTTTCTTGTTATGTCAGTTGTATTGCATACACATCTGAAGTTTTGAATCAGCTGTTCCTCACATTTCCAAACGAATCTCAACGAATCCAATAATTTTTGGGTAGCTTGAGATTTGTTTTTGACAACATATGTTAAGTTCATCATCAGTTTTTTCCTTAGGCGTTACAACAACACCAAGCAATCCGGATCGGTTAGGTTGCGCCACCGAACGAGGCCTATAATCCCGTCTAAAAACATAGCTAATAACAAAACAGCTGCTGGGGATTTTTTTATAATCTCGAGCATTGTGAAGAAATCTTTGAATGTCTATCAAATGATAAAAAAAATCATTATCACAAAAATTAATTTTATATCACAACTAAATATTGGAATTAATTATTTTACAAGGTCAACTAAAGGTAAATGTTTGAAGGAAGGTTCCAAGTTTAACATATAACAAATATTGACAAATTTGTCTTCAATGAATACACGTAACTACATTTATGAAGAAGAAGAAACCCAATTAAAATACATTTATGAAGTTCATTATGCCTTCTGAAGTTGGCCGTTGTCGTTGCTTCTTTAAAATTGCAACTATCGATTAGCACTCACGCATTCACACGAAAAAATCGTTATTTTTTAAATTCCTTACAAGAAAGATTTCGGATATCTTTTCTGTTTCTGTAAAGTCGTTTTCCAATGGTACCTACAATACAAATCCTTTAGAACACGAATCCTTGTATTGGTCAAAAAAATAATATTTTTTATCATTAGGTCTGTTTCTTTACTTTTTGGGTAAAGTTTGGGAAAAAACTTGGGAAAAGTTTGTGATTAAACTTTTTCATGTTGCTGTTGCAATTTTTAACTAGAAATGAAAAGTAAAGAAACAAATTTTTTTTTAAATTTAACTATATGCCTGTAAGAACTAAGGTCTTTTAAATGCAACCTGAATTGCACGGCACTAGTTTGGCATAGTGGATTTGAGAACCAGGTATTGACTGTCTCATTTTAACCCATGGGCGGCATTCAATTAAAATTGGAGGTATAGAAAAGAATGCGCCTAGCGTGGGGATCGAACCCACACGTCTAAGTTAGCAATCAAGCACTTTATCCACTGTGCCATTGCCACACACTTGTTACATTTAACAACAGAAATTATATGGGATGGAATCAACAAGTATGAAAATGTTTTCACGAAATACAGTTTAAATTGCGTGTACTTATCATTTTGAGCTCTACCAAAAGAACCAGGAGATAATTTTTGTATTATATTATCTTCAATCGTTTTGGTTTTCTTCTTCTTAAAATTGTAAACAAGAGTTTTAATTACACAGCTTCACAAATTCAAATTCAAATTATTCGATTTCTTGTTTGACAAGCAAGAAAGTGCAGTAGCTAAAATGTTCGGGTAGATTCTTGCAGGAGGTGAAATGAAAAAAAAATGAAGAAAAGTCAAAAGCTCTAGCATTTTCGTGCCAGAAAAAAAGTAAAGAAACACGTTCTGAGTAAATTAGGGACCCCGCGGGATCCCGAAGGTGAGTAAAGAAACAGACATTATGTATCAAATTCGCAGATCCGTATTTTTTTTTTTAAATCTAGCCCTGTTTTTACCAATTGTTTAAAAAGACTTTTATTAAATTGATAAAGTCAATAAGTCACCTTATAGTCTTTTTTTTATTTATATACTATAAGGTGGCTTATTGACTTTATTAATTCTTTTTACTAACACTAGTTTAATTGGAAGCATTTAGTTTGACAATCAGTTTCACAGACATGAATATACGCCAATTCCTTAATAAAAAATAAATCAATTCAAATCGCGTTCCATTCACCATAATAAATACCTGATAAGCATAAAAAAGGAAATGTCAATTTAAAACAGTTGTAACAGACTTATAGTCTATGGGGGGTGTCGGTTATCTGTATAAAAAAAACACTAAATTTCAGAAATATACTGTCCTTACTTTACTTTATTTAAACAAGGGCCTTGCAATTAAAATGGGCCTGAAAATAATTATTTTATGACTTATTATGAATTAGCGCAACGGCGAATAATTCCTTTATACATGATTATTCACTGCATAACTTATGGCCTTTTCGATTGGCCGTCCAGAACTGTTCTGGCCCCCACAAAATAACAGTTGTTACTCTAAACAGAACAGAAAACGATTCTGGATTTCATTTCAGAATCGAAAACAGAATCACTAATACACTTACACAATTAAAATGTCAAAATAATCGGCTTGATTTGTTGTGTAATTTCGTTGTGTTTATTGAATTTAAACTCATTTTCTGGTAAAATAACATAAAAAGAAGCAAGTTATAATTATTATTGATACAAGAAAATGTGTATCTAAATTGAAGTCAAGTGTTTTGGAAATTCTGATAAGCCGATGTGATTTTCTATTAATTTAATTTTCACAAATACAGTGATACATATAATTCAGAATCAGTCAAATTGTTTACGGATGTTTTATTGGGGAAACGTGTTCCGGACGGCAAATCGAAAAAGCCATTAGATATGTGTCGGTTATTGCTGCCATCAGTTTGGAAAAAATTTAAATTTAAATTGTTGAAGATTGTCAACACAAACAGTACTTACCTTACCAAAATACAACGCAACCAATAACATTTCAAAGCACTTTCAAAATCAACTTTTAGAATGTGCTTATTATAACTATGTCTACGAAAACATAATTAAGTTATGTTGAAGCGAATTATTCGTAGCAATAATTAAAATTTATTCAAATATCTACATATCATCCCCTGATGAACATTTATCAATTAGAATGTTCTCTATAAAAGCTTCTTATACACAATAAACTGAGGCAATTGTATTTGAGACATCCTGCAGTGAATAGTGCAGTTGTATAAAGTCCTAGATATGGAATGGTAGTAGTTCATAAAAATGAGTGATCATGGATATACCTTCGACGACCCAAACCGAAACTTGTCATACTTTAAACCGGAAGCTAGGTAACTAAAATTAAAACTTTAAAGCTTAAAATTCAAAATGGTTAAGCCCTCGTTTTTTTTTTTAAATATACATAAATAGAACGGTTTCAGAGCTTCGATACATCGGATGGAATGTTCCACCAGATGAACTGCAGTACATTCCAGAGCACTGGCTCAAACATACAGAACCAGAAAAATCAATGCACTACCTCCTCGCTTTGGTCTACACACTTTTCACTGTAGCCTCATTGACTGGAAATGGTCTGGTGATTTGGATTTTTATGAGGTATTACTCTCTTTCTGAATTCTAAGCTTTCATTTTCTTTAATACTCTAACTCTACTTCTTTGCAAAAGTGCTAAATCCCTGCGATCACCATCGAATATTTTTGTTGTGAATTTAGCTATTTCGGATTTCTTAATGATGCTCAAGGCACCCGTGTTTATATACAACTCAATTAATTTTGGATTTGCTTTGGGCAATCCTGGATGTCAATTGTTTGGTCTTTTTGGTGCCTATGCTGGCATTGGAGCTAGCTTAACAAATGCATTCATAGCATACGATCGACACAGTGTTATAACTCGACCAATGGCTGGGAAATTATCATTTACCAAGGCTCTGTGTTTCGTAGTATTTATATGGATATACAGCACGCCATGGGCACTGATGCCATTCTTTAAAGTATGGGGTCGATTTGTTCCAGGTTTGTAAACATTTTTATTTTTCACACAAAAAAAAATGTATAGTCCAATTGCACAGATTTGTCTTAACTTCGTTCCAGAAGTTATCCGTTATAACCCAATTATTTCTGAAAAAATATTTAAGCCCTTTATGTTGAAAATGGTTTATGTCCGTTTAAAATATTAAAACCTAAATCAGCCCTATCACGAATACCATCGTAATCGGAAACTTGTTATGAATTCCGAAAAAAATTATCACAGAACCCATCGTAGTGGAAATGCTCATACAAATTGCCATTACGACCGGATTCTGCTATAACTTTTTTCCTAATTCGTAAAACTTTGGAAAATAATTTGTGTATTGAACACTATTGGCTTTGTTCAGTGACTTGTTCTGAACAGAAAAGTACAACGTTTTGCTGTTCAGTAATGAGTTTTCGGTTCTAAATTGTTCTGATTTGATGTTCAAGTGTTTTAGAACAGAAAAAAACTATATTTTCTGTTCTTTTTAAAGAATCAAACTAGAACAAAATATTGAGAACTGTCAATATTTGTTTTTTGCTGTTGTTTATTTGGTGATTTGTTTACTGTTGGTTTATGGTTAGTTTTGTTAAAATTATTTATTTATTTGTAATAAAATCAAAAACTTATTTTTTTTAAATATTTTTCTCTTCTTATATGTTCTGTCGTGTGTTTAACCAAAGAACATAATAGGACTGTTTGTTATTTTGTGAATTCGTACGAATTCGTAATAATTCTTACAAATTTTAACAAAACGTTTGTTAACTCGAAAACATTACTACACTGTCAAAGTGGAGGAAAAAAAATTCCCTACTTGAAAAAGTTGTGAATTAAGAATTTCTGTAGATTGTCAAAACACCTAACTGTCAATTCTGTTTGCTATTTCCTTGGCTTATTGATGGGCACACTCAAAAATGATAGCTCGGGCAAGAAGTTCATTATTTGTGTAGAAGAATGAAATTCACGTATTGAAAATTAAAGACAAACAGGAATAACGGGACGCAGTAAGGAAACTACAAATAATTTAGAAGTGAAAAATTTTAGTTAAATTTTCTCTTTTTATTTTATAAAATATTTTTGTTTTGTGGACTGTTCTTTGGGTTGCGTGTTGTTTTTCTTTATTTTATTTTTTAAGTTTGGTTTGGTCTAAGTGATCATTCAATTATGCCCATCACAACTGTCTGTCCTTGCATCCAGAGGGTTACCATTTAGGTTTTAAACACAACGAACTTAGGGAGCGTGTTTGATGCTCAAGAGCTTCCCTCGGAATTAATCGGTATCGGGAATAAACTTTCCCAGGGGTTTTGCTGTCATGTCATACAATTTCGTGAATTAGGAAATTTATTCCGTGGGACACTCACTATCGCAGAAAAAATGTCGAGGGAATAATATCTTCGTTCAGGGAGATTAATTCAACTTCTTAACAAAATACTTTTCCCTGCTCGGGCGCCAATTAGTGATGTACTTTATGTTATCAAAGTTTGAGGCTTAGCTCGCCGCATTCTAAGCTTTATTTTATTTATTGATCCAAATTCTTCGTAGTGTACAAATTTATATATAAATGGTAAATAATATTAATTAGTTTCCTACAAGTGCCTTCTCTTTTTGTCCGTTGCAACTGGCAAGTAATGATAATTATAGTCCAGATATCAGTTTTGGGTATACAGCGACGATTTTCTACAAGAGCTTTCTTTTATTACCGGGACTTATCTAAATCGTCTGATTTTTGCTAGTTATCAACAGCTTATTTAAATTTAATAAAACAGATTATGCTTGAGATATTTAAATTAAACCTCCAGATTCTCGGTAGTCGGTGGCCAGTTTAAGTCGCCTTTGCCTGAATATGTATGAATATGATTTCAAAAATCGATCTTGCAGAAAGTTCATTCATTTAGGTATCACGTTCACGTCAGAGCTATTGCCTAGCGATATTTTTTATTATTCGCTTATACCCTAATGAGCTAAATGAACACATATACTATAAAACTATACATATCAAGTTGTTAATTCACTCAAACCGTATCAATATTCATGATGATGACAAAACCATTGTGCATTTGGGGTTTTACTGATGCTTTAATGTAGTTTTTTAATTTAATTTACCCCTTATCAATAAATGATTTTCTTATTTTGCTTTCAAAAATTCTGAATTATGTAATCTTAAACACCCTTAATATACATAAATGTTGTAAGTTATTTCATTGATTACTTCTCTTCGGTTAACTACTTGAAATGTCAAGAGCTTTTTAATGCTAAATCTGCATTTGACAATACCCAAGATTACAAGTCACGCAATGATTTAAGTTTAAACTAATTTAAATCAACGCCGCAACCCCTTGGAAAAACTATAAAAGTCTCTGGTTAAACGAATTCCTATTGCAGTAAACAAAATTTCCTTTCTGTTGGGGAACATGATTCCCATTTAAAATTAAGACTTTAAAGTTTGATATAAAATTGTAATAATTCGGAATGATAATCGAACGACCCTACGGTCCGCATTGCAGCAATGATTCGGTTCCTAGAGCAGAAGCACGGTATTATTTTCTGTGTTAATTTTTCTTTAATGACAAAGTATCGGGATTTCAATTTTTTTGTGTATGTATTAAAGAACATCTGACGTACGGTACCTAGGATGGAATGTACCTCCAGAGGACTTGCAATACATTCCAGAACATTGGCTCACTCAACCGGAGCCCGAGTATTCAATGCACTATCTTCTCGCAATGCTTTACACATTCTTGATGGTTGCTTCAGTCTGCGGAAATGGTTGTGTAATTTTTATTTTTGCAACGTTAGTTAAAGTAAGTGGAATACGAGATTGCCCTTTATTATCAGTTTTTTTCGTGTTTTACAGTGCTAAATCCCTTCGAACTCCATCAAATCTCTTTGTTCTCAATCTGGCAGTTTTTGATTTGATAATGATGTTGAAAGCTCCTATTTTCATCTATAATTCCATACATCATGGATTTGCTTTAGGGAATACGTTTTGCCAATTGTTCGCATCGGTTGGTTCATATTCGGGAATAGGAGCTGGCATGACAAACGCATTCATCGGCTACGATCGTTTTAATGTAATTACAAGACCCATGAACAGGTCATTAACATTTACCAAAGCTTTAATTTGTAACATTTTGATTTGGGTCTATTGCACGCCATGGGTTGTCTTCCCACTTACAAGAAGCTGGGGTAGATTTGTACCAGGTAATTTAATAATAATAACTCGTTTATTTTGTAAACTTAGATGTGAAAAAAGAGGTTCAGAAGGAAGTGAAGGAATAAGTACCGCGAAACATATACCAAGTTTTTGCTTTGGTTTTGAAAAAATCTCTTGGAATTTGAAATTTTAGTGCGAAGTAAAGACTGAAGCCCATTTTTTTACTTTCCCTGAAATCTATCAAACAAATTGAATACAAAAAATATGAAGTTTTTTCCTCCCAGTACAAAATTGGTGTATTTAATTTTCAAATACGGTGGAGTACTAAAAATCTCGCATCTACTATCACTTTATTTACAAAACCAGTAGTTTGACAGACTTGTTTTATAAAACTAACGAACATATTCTTATTGACGATCAGCCCTATTCTCTTAAACGTTTAAGTGAATATTTGTATTCTGCTATCCGACGGAAAAAACAAATTCTTCCACCAAAAAGTATTTAAATTTCGATAAAAAATAAATTTTAACAATTAGATTAATAAAATATTAGTAAAGCTTTAGACTCAAAAGATAGATGACATTTGAAAATAAATAGTGAACAATTGAGTGAAATATTCAAGTGAGTCGAAAGATTCGATCTAATCGATAGCAGAATAGAGCTGCATATCTACTTTTCCAAGGGAAACTTCTTCTTTTCAAAGATAATATGGTACAGTGAAAATTTATTGCTTACAGTCTTAAATTACAAACTCAGGTATTTCAAATTAACTTCAAATTTGTGTAAAATTATACGTTTATTTATGTATGTACCATGTTGAATGCGCAATAATTTTAAATAGTTGCGTTCTTTTAATCTAAATTAACTAAAATATTGGAATTACAAATAAAAGCATTAAAAAAAAAACAAAAAGGTAAAGCAAAATATAACCAACAAAAGTAAAAATTAATAAAAAACAATATTTCGAGCTTAAGCGAACTGTATGAAATGGTATCTATTCGAATACTCCACGACTTCTGCATAATTTGCTTAAAATTGATCTCTTAAACTGTGTTTTGAAAACTTCAATTTTACACAAAAATTATATTTTTGCTAATTAATTTTCGAGTTCCAGAGATGTTTTATTTGATTTATGGTGTGGCGTCATTTTTTTTTTATTATTAACCAAGTTAGTAAGGATTTGTTTTTTATTTTAATTTTTTTTTGTTTTAAAAGAATTTTATCATATTATTTTTTACGACTAATCAACACCAGCAGCTCGTTTAAATACACATTATTGCGCTGCTCTTTTATTTTTACCAAAAAAAATACACATTTTAATCAACAAAAAAAATATAGTTACATACAAACTTATAAACTATAGATCTTATAATAAACTAATCAGAGAATCAGTGTGTAATTATGTAAAAATGTATATAATAATCAGATAGTATTGTAGGAGTAGATGTAATGTTGTTGTTTTTTTTTTCGTATATGGTTTAATGTACAATGTTTGGCGCGACAGCTACTGCATCCGCTATCTGTTTAGACAATTGATATGGTGACGTTGATACCGAGATTACCATTATCGGCGAAAAGCTGTGCGATTGACGTGTCAAATACCAGACAGTCTGAGTTGTGTATTGCACTGGCGACACCTTCATGAATTGACCTTGGCATCGCTTCCCATGTCAGTCGACGGCGATTCCCATTTAATTCCAGTCGATAAACGAAATTTTCGGCTTCCTTGCGTGACCCAATTAGCTGGACAATAGCGAAGAACTGCTGATGCCCATCGTACTTCTCTTGCTTTTCCAATACAAGCATAAAATGATGACCGAAACAAGATTGCATCATGACCCAGTCGACGGCACCAGGCAGGTTAATATCTGTTGCCAGGAACACAATGTCTTCACCCTGCAGGGTGGTAATACTCTTGTGCGACATCATCAAGTGTTGCATGACTAGATCGAGGGGTCCTTGCCATTTACACGAAGCTCCCGGGCAGGGACATAGATATGGGCGACACTCGCACGTCTCCTCGTGTTCTGTCTTCTCTGTGTAAATCAGCGATGCTGTACATCCGTAGCTGGAGTGTTTGCAAGGAAATTTGACATTCGAGGCAACCTTCTCCATCGCCAGATTCCTGATATTGGCCAAAGGTCCGCGGCATGTTGGACAACATGTGAGCTTCGAACGGCATGAGACACACACCAAATGTCCACTAGAACACTGCAAGATAGGAGGCAGTACATAGTCAAAGCATACTGGACACTCAAACAGCGATGTTAGGTCAGCTGACATTCCTCCATCGCCACCGCCAGCCGAAGATAGCGAAGAACTGGAGGAGGAGGATGTGTTAGTTGCATCGCGACGTTTGGGGTTGATTTTATTGGACATTATGCGACAAACACACCAGAGCAATTCACCAAAATGAAACAATCAGCTTGTTAACATATAACTAGAAATACCTATGGCTGTTCTTCAGCTGCGAGCAATAAGGCAAAGTTGTTTCTACTGCTGCAGCGCATAAGAACGGACAGAAAATTGTTCGCTACTGGCTAATGATTCTTCCTACACTCCCTAATTTTATATCTGAATTTAATTCACACGTTCTGCAATAAGGAATAGAAGGTAGAATTTATCAAAACTTGAAATTATTTGCATTTTCTTACCTCGAGACCGAGACTAAGCGAGTTTTTTCTGTTGGGAATATTTTTTTTTTTGTTTTTTATCTGTCGAATGTCATCTGTTTTTTTTTTTTTTTTTGGACGGACGGTTCAGTCACAGACAAAATTACAAACAACAACAAAAACGTTTGTAGTCGAGTGTGTGGTGTGCTGGTTCAGCTTAGCGCAGAGTGCAAATAATTTTTTCCCTTGTTGGTTTTTTTTTGGGCGATGCACTGATTTTTCTCTTTGATTGAAACACCAGAAGATTAAAGAAAATCAACTGAAAACACAATCACCTCATGTATGTTATGTTCGAGTTGAAGAAAATCAATAGATACAAGTTATTAAACAAATGTAATTACACATAATTTGATAAACAAAAAACTCTGCTATAATTACGCTGATCCACCATTTATAAATTACTACTTACTCATTGCACTCAACTCTCAACTTGAGTGCACATCAGGGATGAAAAATCCTCCTTCAGCAGTGTATCAAAAGTTTAAGATATAATAAATAGTACCTATTACATACTATTGCTAAATTCAGAATTTGATGCGGAATATTTTTCGTGGTCATTTTTTGTACTGGGACGCGATTTGAATTAATTTTTTTTAGCTATGGAATTGGCGTATATTCCTTCCCGGAAAATGATAGTTGTCAAACTGAATGCATCCAATTGTACTAAATGTCAGTGGTATTAGCAAAATGAGGGGTATATTAACCGATAAGCATCTGCGAATTTGATTCAAAATCAAAAAATTAAATTAAATTAAAATTAAAAAAAAATTAAATTCTTATACCAATGGAAAACCACATATAATGTATGTTTATATGGAAAATTGAATTGGCATTTAGGTCCTTGTATTTTTTGACCGGTTTACTCGACCCGATCCTACAAGACGAGCTCAATCGAATTGAAAATATGAATATATACCTGAATCGACGATTTGAAGAATCGAATTACAGCTGGTTCTTGGTGTTTGTAACCAATTATAATGTTTTTTTTTTGTGTTCAGATGATATCCGTTGTTTGGCTTTTTTCTATTACATTTTTTTTTTTGTTTATTTTGAAGAATTATATTATACTTTGTGTGAAGTCACACAATGCCATGGATCGAAATCTCGATTCGATTGCCCAATCCACTCATATAATCGTGGTAACAAATTTATTTCATTCTAAAAGTACTTCTGGTTCAATAGGCAAATTTTGTGTCAAAATGTATCATTCACCTTGACATTTTGCAGTGCTACTAAATTACTTAATTGTAAGTTCAGGCGTTCAGAGCAATTTAATGGAAACCTTTTGGATTTTTTCTTGTAGAAAATTAAATTTGTACCTAATCGTGTTTCAACAAAGCCAATTGAATCGAAAAAGTACAATTGTAGCGACTTTTACAACCTTGGACATTCCACATTGAGTGACATATGATTTGCAATAGTGATGGGATAATTGATCAGGGAAAGTAGTAGATTATTATTTTTTTAAATAGACTGCTTTTATACGATTGAGTTTCTTTGCTGGTTTGGAGAAACGAAAATATTATTGAACATGTAGGAAGGGCGAAAAAGCTAATGTTTTGTAACTACATATATTTAAGTGAAGATTTTTTTTTAAATAATTTTATGTTTGTATTGATTTAAAAAAGCATCGCAAATATTGCATATAATATTCATTTTTAAACTTCGATTTTAAGATTTGAAAATCCAAAAAATTATATAAATTATTATTTAGTGCTAATATTTTCACATTTTTTAATAATTGTAATCTGTTATACAAATTTTATTTATTTTTTTTACTGATTATTTGTTTTCTTCTTTATTCACAGAGGGATATTTAACTTCGTGCTCATTTGATTATCTTACGGATAACTTTGATACGCGCCTCTTTGTGGGAACTATATTTTTCTGTAGCTTTTGCATGCCAACCGTAATGATTCTTTATTACTACAGCCAGATTGTGGGACATGTCTTTAGTCATGAGAAAACACTGCGTGAGCAAGCGAAAAAAATGAATGTCGAGTCGCTCCGTTCCAATGTAGACAAAAACAAGGATACTGCTGAAATACGAATCGCCAAAGCAGCAATTACTATATGCTTCTTGTTCTTTGTGTCTTGGACACCGTACGGTGTTATGTCTTTAATCGGAGCATTCGGTGATAAAAGCCTTTTAACACCTGGAGTAACAATGATACCAGCCTGCACGTGTAAAATGGTTGCTTGTATCGATCCTTATGTGTACGCAATAAGCCACCCCAAATACAGATTGGAACTGCAAAAGCGCCTTCCTTGGTTGGCCATAAACGAAAAGGCTCCTGAAACTGCTAGTGCTGCATCAACAGGAACAACACAAGAAAATCAAACAACTGCAGCGTAGATGGAATTGATTTTTTTATTGCATTCTTCGAGTATTATTAAGTATCTTATATAAGATTAGTTTTTTAATTTACACTTAAGCTTTGGATTAAAATGTTGCTGAACTTTGGCTTAATCGATACGAAACTGATCCTAATGACGAATCTTGCTATCGTACCTGACCGAAGAGATAACTGAATTTTGTAACTACTAAGCATGTTGAAGGCGATTAAAACATGTTCATGTTGACTTAACTTGTGTTACTTATTATTTGTAGTTGTTTGGTTTTAAAAAGAATATAGAAAAATTTTTGCAAACTGATAAATAGCGACTGTTTTAATTATATATTGGTTGTGTTTGGTATCTTTTTTATAGTAAGAAGTTTAACAACTGTCAAACTTCAAGAGTGGGGGAAATTTTGTAATGATTTGAAATTTCAGAATTAGAACTGTCATTTTTTCCCAAGTGAACGGTTTCAGAAGAGTCGGGAAGGCTTCCGGATTGCCAAATAAAAACGACATAAATCTTGCAACAAAGTAAGCAAACGCAAATTGGCCCCATTTGTGTATAAAACGTCAGTGGACACAAAGAAAGAATGTATTGATGGGCATAATTGATTGAACACTCCAGGCAAATAAGAAATAAAATAAAAAAATAATAGAAAAATAGAAACACAACACGAAATACAAAGAATAGTGCACACAACTAAAATATTCTATAGAATAAAATGAGAAAAGACTCCATAATTCCAGTGAACAAATATTAAAATTTTCTTCTTCTCGATTATCTGTGTTTTCCTTACTGCGATTTTTCTTTATCTATAGTTTTCAATACAAACATTTCATTCTGGTTCACAAATAAATTTTTCGCTCAAGTTCTCATATCTTTCGAATGTGCCCATCACCAACACTAGCAAATGGCAGAACAATCTCGCCGTCTTGTTGCTTGACGGTTTTTGCATCATTTACCCACAAGAATTCTTGTAGTAAGAATTCGAAACTTTTCCAACGTAGGGGAAGTTTTTCTTCTCTACTTTAACAGTCTTTGTAGTAATATTTTAGAGTTAACAAACAGAATTTGGTGAAAATTTTTACAAATTGTTACGAATTCGTAAAAATTCACAAGATAACAAACAGACCTATTACTTAATCGGAATAGGTGGCAACACTTGCAATATTGTTTTAAAAGAATTATTTTGCAGACTCAATGTCAATGGGAATTTTCCTAAACATTAGAATCTATTTTTGCATTTTCATTTTTAAATCGCTAGATCATAAAAGTACATGAGACCACATAAAAGAATTTTCGTAAACTCGAAAAATAACGAAGTTACTTATGAAAAATTAAAAAAACAATGCTTCTTTAATTTAGTACAATTTTCTATCATTATAGAAAATCGTTCAACCGTTTTCGAAATATGTATTGAATTTTCAAAAAAAAAATGACTTTTTTAGTAAAAATTAAAAAAAAATGTTCGAAAATGTTGGTATACAGTATTTATTAGAATTCGAAGAACCTTCTCTACAAAAATTTTGATCGAAATCCGTGGAGCCGTTAAGCGAGAATAAAAATTTCCTTGGAAATTTTTCTCCAATTGAAATCTTGGGAACGTGAATGATGCTCAAAGTTTCCCTCGGAATTTATTGGTACCGGGAATAAGCTTTCCCATTTCATTTTACGATATTTTGTTCGAGGAAAATTTCTTCCGTGAGATTCACGTTCGCAAGAAAAATTTCGAGGGAATAAAATATTCCGTGAGAAAGGAAATTTCCTTGCAGATGCCCGATAGGGCCCATTGTTTGCTATGTAAGTTGGTTTACATTGTTGTAAGAAAATAAATGCATTCGATCTTATGGTTTTCTATATTTTCGTAATTCGAAATTTTGATATTCCAAATTGTCTTTCAAGATTTTGTCTCTTGAGATTTGATAAAAATAATTTACAATTTTTCTCAGACTACATATTTTAACTAGATCACAAAGGAAATTTCATACGAATTCCGTCATCTTTTATCGGCTTTCGAAATTACAACTTCATAAGAATCTCATCTTGGCTGACATTGTTGCAATGTTTGAAATTTCTTTTACGCCATTTTCGAGTGGACACCAACATATAATTCACTTTGTTCCATTTGTTGTATTATTTTGTTTAATAATTAATGGAATGTTGTTTTCCCTTCTAGCCAAAAATATTCGCACTTAACTACTATAAGTATAAACTGATCACCTTAAGGTGCACCTTCTAAAGAATTAAGGATATTCAGAACTTCAAACCAATGCGCATCCTACAAACAAAAAATAAAAACATTTAGGCCCGTTTGATGATACGAATCATAAATATTTATGTAGAATTTAAAAACACTTAGGGACTACTTTTTCTTCTCCGTAAATCAAAAGTCCTTAAGTACTTACGTTTTGTATCAGCAAATGGGCCTTAAGTACACAAATACTTATATAGGAATAGTTATGAATTTGTTTTATTATAATATAAGCTAATTTTACAGCTCTGCGTCGAATCTTATACTTAAGTTTCTTCATTTTTATACAAATTTATTTTGTACGGCGATTGGTCAATTTTTGCTTTTGATGGAATTATGTAACTTGATAATTGCTCGGTAGTCATTGTATGATAAAAGACCTTTATGTGACTTATTTTGCACACGCTTTAATTTCTCCAAGAAACCAACATTCGATTTGGCTAGTTGCATACATTCGTCGATATACTTTAATGCTTCCCTCGACCAGAACATTGAATTAGTTTTGTTGTTCAAATTAGGTCGACGACCGCCTTTTTCCTTCTCGCTTGTTTCGTCTATTTCGCTCAAGAGATTAACACATTTCTCTTCCCATTCTACATTAACTCCCAAGGTTTTGCTAGCAGGCGACGACTGATTAATTTTTTCTTGGTTTTGATTATTTGGTGGTTTTTGTTTAACAGATGGTGAATTAGAGGGAACATTTTTCGGGCGTTTCTTTTCGGAATCTATGGTTTTTGGTTGAGGTCTTTTTATGGTTCTCACTGAGAGTGGATTAGGAACAAGTTTTACTGGATTTTTATTTTTTTCCGAGCCAGTAGCAACACTCGACGAACTTAAATCCACCACTTTATCCATTTTAGCTTTCTGTGCCTTTGTGAAGGAAGTATCCAGCTTATTTTTGCCCAGCAAACGAGGATCAATATTTAAATTCTGAAATCTATTCTTGACCTGCAAATTATTGTAGGCCTCAACTAATTCTGGGTATTTTTCGTGACGGTATGAGGAGAAAATAAGTCTCCAATGTGAATCTATTTCTTCGCGAACTTCATTGCTCACAACTTCATCCTTACATTCATCAATTAAAATTCGCAAGTGTGAAAGCAAATGATCTAAATGTTTTGATCCATTAAAAAGACCTGACTGGCCGATTAAAATCATATTCAACAGTCGCCTTGTCTTCTCAGCTGACTTCCAGCCTCCCTTAGTTTTTAGTTTTTCCTGATGGTTTAAACGTTTGAGAAGATCATTTGGATTACCAAGAAAAGTTAACAACTGGTTTAAATTCTCTCGGAGGAATCTAATCAAAACGTCCGTTTTTTTTGGGACTTTTTGTGATTTTTCCAACTGATTTCGATTAATTTGTTCTGAAAGTTCTCGAAATTTGTGCAACAGATCTATATGGAATTTATCTTGATTGCAACGAAGGCCATAAATTATTAAAATATGCCCAACAGATGTCCATTCTAGTCTACTTTTAATGTTAAATAAATTTGATTTTTCAATTAAAAATGTATTGCCGTCTGGAGAGAGCAGAAACTTGCTGTGAAATGTTGTTAAATATATTTTTGCTTCGCAGGGAACTTCGGATAATTCATTAGTATTTCCTTCCTCTTCTTCGTCTGTTTCAACGGAAACGAATTTCTTTGAGATCCCTGCACTAATCAATTCCTCTGGTTCATCTTCGTCGTCATCGAAAATTGGTATAAAATCAGGCAAAGGATCCATTTCTCGGGCATTTGGTGGATTGCTTCGTCTTTCGTCCGGCTCGAAATGTTCTGAAAAACTGTAATTTGAATCAGAATCAGCAATATCCACTTCTGTATTTTTTTTAGTCAAAGTTCCTGGTGATGTCGAATCTGGAGTTTTAAAAGTCGATGAATTTTCGTTCGCATTCTTGACACCTGGTCTTACTTTCTCAGATACAGTATTTTTACGAGGAGTCTGAGCGATACCCTTTGAAGTACTGGGTATTATAGTATACGCGTCTTCATCATCAATTGTTATTGACTCACTCGATGCTGCTTTAGGATGCTCATTAGTGTTGGTTTCTTTATCAACATCGATTGGCTGTTCACTTTCAATTTGCTTCGGTGGTTGTTTTGCGGGCGATTTTTCAAGCGCTGCCTTAGCAAATGGATTTACGACGTATTCCTTTAATTGGGTATTCACTTTTTTTTGCTTTACAGCTTGATCAGTATTATCTTTTTCGCTGACCTTACGTTTTCTTTTAAGAAGATATCCCATACCAACAGCCAAAAGAAAACGACCGTAGTACTGTTTTCGTGTCTTGTTTTCTGCCAATTCGAAACTTATATTTTCATCGGGCTTATACATCAAATTGTAAGCAATACCAGAACGAATTGTTCTAATTGATATATCATCATAAGATTTCTGATGGGATCTTATTTCGTTAACAAAAGTAGGATACTCAGCGAAGTATATTGTACTCCTACAATGCTCAGATAAATGCCCGCGATGCCCACACACACAGCATAACTTTATATTTTTATATTCGACTTTATCGTTTGGATATTGATTCGGTTTTGTCTGAAACAAAAAAATCAAAATTATTTTTAATACTTAATAGACAGTTAAAATTATCCAACTTACAGTGGAGTGATAGCGACGCCATTTATCAGGACAGAGGTTTAAGTTGTGACCTCGCACTTTACAAATAGGACATATTAAGCGATTCTGATAGTTGCAAGCATTGCAACTTTTTGTATACATTCTAGTTTTGTTGCCACACTGAAGATAAATAATTTAATATTTAATTAGCTGAGTAATTACACAAATTTCAATTAAATGTCAACCCAAATGTAGTTTTTATAAGATGCCAGTTATATAAGAAACCTTTTAACATCTCAATTAGTTATTAACCAAAATGCTACAGTTAAATAATGTTCTCATACTAAAAAATCAAAAAGTCTCTCTTTAAGATTGAACGAAGAGGATTTACCTTTGGCATCAAAACTACTATCCCCTTGTATTGCTTAGTTGTTTTTTTTATAAGAAGAGACACATACTAAATGCTGATGTGATATCGTTTTGGCAAAACTTTTGTTTTGAGCAGCAGCTGCCTTGGGGGAATGGAGGGCTGCCCTACAGTTGTTGAAGGTAGCGGTAAGTCCCAACTTCCAATTCGTACAAAAAATTATTGGAAATAAAAATTTGCATTTACAAAACACTAGACGAAACAAAGAATAATAAAAAAACGAGTTCGTTGTTGGTTGTTCTGGAGTGGATCAAAACCTATCTTAGATAGGATATCAACCGGCATTTGAATGTATCTAGTTAAACGGCAATTGTCAAAACAACAACAAACGGGGATAAAATGGAATTTTGTGATTTTTAGTATTTGTTGATAATGCATTTTTTTTTTAAATTTTATTACTAATAAATAATTGTTAAAACAAAAGAGGAGTCTATAAATTAAAAGTAAAAGTAAACAACCACCAAATCAAAACAAAAACAATTTTGAGAGTTGTCACAATTCTGTTATAGTTTGCTTAGCAGAACTACTACTTTTTTCTGCTCTTATCTGTTCTAGCTGACCTACAAATCAGTGGAAGTCAGAACAGAAAATTGTTCACTGAACAGCGAAAAGTTGTAATTTACTGCCCAGAATAGTTCAGAACAAGTCACTGAACAAAGCTAATTTAAGGTTCGCTTTTCTGTGGAAGGTTGCAACAATTTTTTTCGGCTAGAAATACTTATAAAGTAAATTTCTAAATTTGCAAAATTTCAACTACTTCTTAAGTTATATGACCCCCCCTTGCAAATCGGTGTGCACATCAATTTTTTGTTTATTTTACCTCAATTTGTCAATAAATCTTCTAAAATTGCATCCTTCCCGGAGGCGGCACTGACACAAAATTAAACACCCAAAAAAGCTATGATATATGTGACTTTTAATATTTACAGTGAAAAGATTTCGTACCCGTTTTTTTTGTACAATTTTGTATCAGCGTATATCCCAGAAGAAGTGAGTAATACTCACGAATCGTTGGGAAATTGATTGAATTTATTCGCATATTTTTTTATTTAAAAGTGGACCACACTAATTTAAGAAGTATAGTAGGTACCGTGCGTTGTTTAGAAGTTTTTTTTATCCAGTATTCAAAGTTTTAAGGAAATCGAGTAATCATTTTTCCAAATATTGACTTTTCAAACAAAAATATTTTAATTTTTTTTTGTAAATGTGGTTTACAATAAGTTTCTCCATTAAAAATGCAAAAAATCAACCGCACCGTTTTGGAAGAAATCAAAACCAAAAAAAAAAATTACGAAAGTTACCTTTTCGATTATGAAAATCGTTGGAGCAGATTTTGAGCAAAATAAGATTTAGCTTTTTGGGCAAAAAAAAAATTATGTATGGTACCGTTATTTTTGGTCTTCAAAAAATTAAATAAAACGTAAAACAATATGTAGCAAGTTTGAAGAAAATCTATCCACTCGTTTAGGCTGCAGAATCGCAGACAAACAGACAGAATTGTGAAACAAAATTTTTTTGTCTTCGCTATAATCTATAACGATTGTCAAGTTTGATCAAAATCTCGAATTCGATCCAAAACTTTTAAAAATTATGCTAGTAGGATAGACGATGTATTTGGTCCGGATTATATGTAGGGGAAAAGCGCTTACAGTGAGACAGTGCAACAGTGCGAAAATTCATTTTTCTCTGTTGTGAAAGCATGTACAGACACGCAAGTATTGATAAAAACGTTTATTGTCCCCTCCACGTGTTTTTATTTCGTTGAGCACGAATTTCACTTCCGCGTTAACCTCCACCGAGTAAGCATTAAAAGAATTCCTTCGAAGTATTTTTCGAAGTGTGTTTAAATTTAGCACAGTAACGGGAAATAATCAGTTAAATACACAGAATTTTTGTTACATACAACATTTATACATATGTGTTCTGTTATAATAAAAAAAAAACAAAATCTTAGAATTCTTCGTCTTTTTTGTAATATTTCTGTTTTTATATAAAATGACAAAAGGCGAACAGTGAGACATTTCCAAAAAACTAACTGTGAGACATGCCTCACTGTTTGCACTTTCATTGTTTTTTTTACATTTTTTAGTTTATTGTTCTTTGTTACTTTTCTTTGAAGAAATATATTAAATTTAATAAAAATTCATTACTTATCACTTATTTAACGATTTATATTTTTTTTTCTTTTTTTTTCGTTCATCTCACTGTCCGTCTTACACTGTCTCATTGATCGCACTGCTCACAAACAGTGAGGCAATTTGACTTTTTCTAAGTTGCAGTTTGTTGTGATGCTCTCATGGGTCCTTTCACTAAAATTTCTTTTGGAACAATAATGCAAAATATGCCTTAAAATATACTCCAAATTTGGTTAAGATTGCTTGAAAACTTTTAGAGGTATACAAATTTAAAATAAGTATCTCACTGTTCGCACCTTTCCCCTACATATATATGATTCTGAATCTTTGAATCGAGCGAACTATGGCAGTGTATGATAAAAGGTGTTTATTTTGTTATCAAAATCGTTTTGCCATTGGTCATTATTTTCACTTGGCTTGTCGCGAAAGAAACTTGCAATGGAAAATAATTAATTTGTGCTGTGATGTTTTTAAAGCATAATTAATATGTAAACAAATTTTGGACAAAAGTGTTTAGTAATTTAAAATGTTTTTCTCAAACTACAAAACCAAACCACCTTGTTCGGCGGATTATTAAAAATTTGGGTGAGTAACTTCATACATGTCATAAGTGATACGATTTTTAAGCAATTCTCTAAAGAGAGTTTATGGTTAATATTAACGTACCCTCAAGCATATAGTATTTGGACATCGTGGTTCGCTGTGACCTTTCTCGCCGCACATGTAACACACCAGAGGCTTCCTTGGCCTAGGACATTTAGAACGAATGTGTCCAAACTCACAACAATTCATACATTTTTGATGCGAATATTTGCGATACTTTGGGAAGCGATCATCTGTGTAGATCTTCCAAAGTGTCTTCGTGGCTGTGAAGAATAATAAAATAATTATTAAAAGAACATTAGTCTAGTTAGTTGATGATTAAAGAACAATACTTAATACTCACTTTGCATTTTAGCACACACCGCTTTGACACTAAAATGTTCTCCCTTCCACGAATCGTTATAAAACTTGCGCATCTCTTCATTCCAACCGATTCCTCCACCTCCTATAACTTTTGAATGTTCACTATAAACGATATTATATATTGGGTCTGGCGATGGTCTTTCAATCCTTAACTTCGGATGAGACTGGCTATTCCTTGTGGAGACTGGTAAAGGAGCAACCAATTCAACCGACTGATTTGAATCATCCGAATCGCCAATTACAGTTTCCTTATTATCCATATTATCAATTTTCGAAAAAATTTGATTTAATTCACCAAGACAATCATGAGGTAAAGCATCATTTGCTTCTTCATTGTGAACGATTACTGGTTCAGGACTGGCAGTTGTAGTGGTGGTTCTTTTTTCAGCTGTTTGATTTGTGCTTAAAACATTTTCAGCTATGGAACGCGCTGTTATATATTCCTCCTCTTCATCATCGGTATCATTTTCAGCTGGCACTACAGTAGACGACGCTCCCTCAGCGAATGTGTTCAAATTGGCAATGAATTCATTGTCAGAAGTGTTAACCGTCTTCTCATTGAGTAGTTCATCTGGTGTTATCATATGTTCAATGGCTTCACCATATGCAATATGTGGGACTTTGGTAAGTTGAACATCAAGAGCCTTTTGAGATTCGGCTTCATTTTCTTCTTCCGAATCAGAAGTATCAGCATCTACATCTTTATTTCCACTTGATGATCGTCGTTTTCTTAGTCGTTTCGTCTTCTGAGTAATATCAATTTCTTGTACATCATCAGAACTACTACTCTCATTCTCCAAATTAACAACGACTGATGGCTTCGATCTCTTTAACCCTTTAGAATAAACACTTTCCTGTACATCAGATTCACTTTCATATACATCCAATGCCCTGAAGTCACTTTGTGTTACTACATAGTCGAGAGAAGTTTTTGCAGATCCACCATTTGACGGTTTAGCAAACGAATCAGTAGATTTATCTATGGACTTTTCTGGAGTCTCCATTAAACTATCAACATCGATTTCCAATATGAGCAAATCTTCATCGTCTGCCCCCTGACTTTCTTCCAGTAGACGTGATCGGTCACTGTGCCCAATAAAGTCATCAGATATTACCGAGCAAGGACTTGTGCACCTTGAAGTGCTTTCTTTAATTAATATTGGATCAGGTTTAACAAAAATTGTATCTTTTCCTTTCTCAGTTTGATTTTCGTCATCAGAGCTTGTGTCTATTGTAACAATTTTAGGCGAAGGAATTGGAACTTCAACTACATCATCTGGCTCCGATTCGGACAATACTTCAACAGTTCGCATGCTAAATTTTGTTTTCATCTTAGCTTTAGCGGCTTTAGCTTTCTGCTTCTTGCCATCATATTTTATTGCATTGGCGAGCTTATTTTGCTGTCGACCAAATAATCCCTTATTTGTTTCTTTCAGTTCTAATTTTTTAAACTGATCTTGCGTTGCATTTTTGCCTCGCGGCTGTGTTGAGCTTCCTTTTGTTTTTGGGCCATTCCCGGAAGCAAATGGATTGACCCTTAAATTTGACAATTTTTTTACTGGTGTCTGAAACGTCTTGTCAACCGTTTCGACCGGTATATCTCTTTTTTCACCTAAATATACATACACAACGTATTGTTGTTGTAAAATAAATGGGTTTAGCTTTTTTTACATTTTACAGCGTTTTCCAAAAATAAGACCGTTCGTTTTATTTATATATACATATATATGCTATATATATATTATTGTTTTAAGTAACAAGAATGGATTTCATTTGAACCCAAAGAAATGGTGGACACACCAACATTTTCACAATTTTTTTTATTTAAAGAAAATTATTGAAAGTTTATCTGTACAAATTAGAAACAAAATAAACTTTATTGTCTGGAGTCTTTCTTTAGCGAAGAGGCCCAATTTGGACGAACGATACTTCAAAAAGCAGAAATGGGACGATACGAATGTAGAAGTGGTCCACCAAATGGCAAAGCAGCACACGCCAAATTGTCATCGATAATTTCCAATTAGTTTTTCTTCTGGGATACAATTAATAAAAATGCATACATATTGTGACTAACTGAACAGTTTGTTATCAAAAATAACTGCTCCTGAGTTAACTCGGCATTAATTTATTTGACAAATTAACTCTGATTTATCATTAATTGCAATCATGTTTTAGAAAGCAGTAGTAGCGCTTGCACATTTGTCTGTTGTTCTGCTAGACAACTTCGTTTCGATGGATTTCAGAATTTCATAAAAAAATTTCTTCTGCAATGTATAATGTACAATAATCACATAAAGAGATACGAACGATAAAAACAGAAGAAAGATGTATTGATTTTTTTAAAAATTTATTTTTATTCATCTTGAAAAAGAAGAAGTAATTATTAAATAAAGAAGTGGGGTTCAAATGAAATTCCTGAAGATTTGTACGTAATGTTGATCATCTAACATTTATATTTACGTTTTGTTGAGTATTTTGTTCTTAATATGAACAAAATTCAATTTATACCTTTTTGGCACAAAAATAAATTAAATAGCATACATGACGCAGCTTTCATTCGCCTCCAAATTATTAATGGCATTTTTATTTGGCAATCCGGAAGCTCTCTCCGATGCGGGATCCCAACATAGAACACTTTTTTTGGATTCTGACGATGCTGAATTTTGGTGTGAAAATAATTGTGTACGTAGAAATATTAAAAATTTAAAAAAATGTTTGTTGCACAATTAGGATACAAAAAATGACAACAGTCTAATTTGACTTTCAAGCATATGAATATTATGTGAGTGCTTCTGGTTTCGAAACTGATTTCAAGTCCATATGCAAAATTCTTTCTTTTCAGAAATGTCATATCAATGTCCCATTGATATCATGGGACGAATCTTCTTTCGCACTCGTGCGGTCGGTAGAGTTCTCAAATACCTTGATATACACAAATCCGCTGGCCCGGATAGTAGCCCTCTCATAGTTTTGAAGAGGTGTTCTTCGACGCTGGCAAAGCCATTGCGCAAGCTTTTCCATCTGTCCTACTTTACTGGCTTCCATCCGTGTGGTTAGAAAACAGCATTTGTCCAGCCTTTCCCTAAAAAAGGCGAATCTTACTCACCCCCTTACTACCGTCCAATTGCACTTACGTCCCTTCTTTCCCAAGGTCTACCAACTTAAGAAGTATCTTAAAGAACGAGCTACTTAATGACCGGCTTTTGTAGCAATAGGTCCACTAGTGATTTGATAGTATATCTCACCAAAAGTGGCACAAATCTTTACATCGTTTTGGAGAAAGTAAAATTATTGCGTTTGATATTTGAAAAGCATTTGATAGAGTTTGGTATCAAACTCTCTTATCGAAAACGCGGGAATTTGTTATCGATAAATACCTTTTTCGTTGTTTTTAATTTTATTAATGCATTAATTTGTACGAGTATCAACACTTTGCCTAGATTGTACTTAGTATTACTTAAAAAACAACCATTGTTTTACTACGCTAATGTTTAATTAATAAATAAATACAAATACAAATTATAAATTACATTTCTGGCAGCTCAATACAAGTTGTGTTAAACGGTTTCAAGTATGATATTCATAAAATAAGTGCTGGTATTTAAAATTATTCTTTTCATTACAAAATAATAAATAAGTATTACTATTAAATTAAATTCTGATATTATCAACATAGCATAGATGCGAGTTTTCTAGTCAGTTTCGTTCAAAAGCTTTGTTGTTTTTTTCATTGTTAAAGATCTTTTTCCGCAATACGATAACCATTAGGATGCAAATATTTGACATATACTAATGAAATGAAAGCCGACTTCTTTGGATATTAAATTACGCACAGAAAATAACTGGTTAAAAATTCCATTGTAAGTTGCGGTGCTCCGTTGAGTACTTAGAGTTCACATGTTGCTTTAAAAATTAAGAAAATTTAGTTGTAGCTCAGTGAGTCTTGGAAGTAATTTGCTTGATTCGGGAGTAGTGAATAGCTTTAAAGCCATCCCGCACAGAGTTTTGGTATTTTCCAATAATGCGATAGATCTGCTCCTCCAAAACAAACAAGTTTCTTCCATCCATCTAAAATTCCTCATCAAAACCGATGGCCATATTTTTCCATTTCCTCATCCACCAATCCTCATTTCTTATTTCTATCGAAGCATTTTTTTGGACTTAAGATATAGTCCGCTTGTGTCATCATTGTACTGGTAAACAGTTTAGGAAGTCCTGTTTCTATGTATAATCATAGCTTAGAGTTTTTAGGGGCGCGTTTTTTTTAAAGAAATTTCTGTGAAATTTTTCGCACTCACCCCTACCCCAAACTTGAGCTGCATAGCAAAGTGTAGACTTAATAATAGCGTCGAATATTTTGTATTTTGTAGAGTTGGTATCGTTTCTTTGAAAACACATTTCGCCACGATAGATTCAACATACTTTGACATTTCTTTCATTACGTGGATAAATTTGGATGAAATATCTATTTGCGAGAGCTTATAAAAGAGAGCATTATGATTTACCAGATCAAATGCTGATTTAAAATCAATAAAGAAAGCGTAAACCTTTTTGTCCCTAGCTTGAAAAGCTTTGACAATCGAAGTAATTGTAAAAATGTAATCGGAGGTTGAATAGTTTTTCAAAAAACCTGTTTGAAAGTCGGTGAGAATATTGTTGACGTCAACCCACGATTCCAATCTGCCTGCGAGAACTCCACAAAACAATTTTGCCTGAACATTCATAAACTAGATACCTCGATAGTTTTCAACCACGTCCAGAGCTTCTTTTTAGTGAATCGGGAAGATCACCGACCTTTTAAATGAGCTAGGGATGTCCTCGTTTTCAACGCTTTATTGAATAAGATCTTCAGCTGGCAAATTAGATTGACTTCTATTCTATGGTTTAGTAAAGCCATGGATATGAGGTGGAATAAGCTTTTTTTTTATTAATAGGACTGTAAAAGATGGACATTGGAAAACTCTCGGCAAGTGACTTCATGACAGAATACATATAGGTATACTGATCCTAATTTGTTATGAATTACGAATGGGAAGACAAGATTACAGTCGATGTTGACCATGATTTCTACTAACTTAAGTTATTCTACATATATTTAAGCAAGATTTAAATTAAAGACATCTATATATCTCTATACTTTCTATCTAAGTCATGCAATTAAAAATACAATAAAACAATTAATATTAAAATGAGTAAATGGTATATAATTGCGAAAAAGTAAATGATATAATGACACACCAAGCTTAAATTATAATAAATATAATGATTAAAATTGTTCAGTGACGAAAAAGTTAGAACAGAATAGAACAGAACAGGATAGAAATGAACAGATTCGTGAGAAACTTCAGAACAGGAAAACAGTCAGTCATCTGACAAAAAAAAATATTGTTATACAATTCAAATTCGTTTATTTTTGCAGAAACGTCCTTAAAAATAATCTGAAATGAAATTGAGATTATTCCGACACGGAAAATGATTTATCAACTAATGGCCTTTTCGATTGGCCGTCCGGAACTCTTCTGACCCCCACAAAATGACAGTTGTTACTCTAAATAGAATGAAAACGATTCTGGATTTCATTTCAGAATCGAAAACAGAATCACCAATACACTCACATAATTCAAATGTCAAAATAATCGGCTTGATTTGTTTTGTAATTTCGTTGTATTTAATTAATTTACTCATTTTCTGGTAAAATAACATAAAAAGAAGCAAGTTATAATTATTATTGATACAAGAAAATGTGTATCTAAATTGAAATCAAGTGTTTTGGAAATTCTTATTAGCCGATGTGATTTTTTTTAAATTTAATTTTCACAAATACAGTGATACATACAATTCAGAATCAGACAAATTGTTTCCGGCTGTTTTATTGGGGGAACGTGTTCCGGACCTCCAATCGAAAAAGTCATAAATCTAACACCGAAATGTTGTTTTTTTTTTAACAACAACAATTGGTTTTGACAGTTCTCACAAATCTATTCTAAACTGTTCTACCAAAAAAAGCAAGTGCAGAAAATCCCGTTCTACAGTGTTATAATCTGTTCCGAACAGCCTCATTGAACACACATATCATCTTTTCGAATTATACATTTGTCTTTGACAAAATTATAAAATTTTAATGGCTCAACTGATCATTAAGAGACATTTACTATGTATAGATCATGATCAAAACAAAATAAGGACCATTACTAATATTTCTAAGTAACCTAAAATCAATAAAAACATACATTCACCTTTTTAAATATTTTAACAAGCAAATATTTAACCATATCCCCAAGACAAAAACTATCGGCTAAACTTTTCTCTACGGTAGCGCGAACAAAAGTTTGACAATTCATGGTACCGTAAAGGAAATTCGCCCCAAATATCGCCTAATTAATTTTTGTCATCGTAAACTCAATTACTTTTTGAGAATACATATAATGGTACCTATAAGCAAAAATATACGGGTGGTCCTTATTCTAATTTGAGTAGTATAAATATTATCATTTGGAAAACGCTGATTAACGAAAGATTATCAATAAAATGTAGAAGCATAATTGTTCTTACCACTTTCAGCTGAACCACTTTGCTTTTCTTTATTCAATGACTCCACATCGGCCGATAGTCGTTTTGGATTTGCCGAAATAGTGTTCGTATTTTGGAAGTTTGTTTTTTCATTCCAATATCGTCCCCGTGTCTTGTCAATTGGCGTGTTTATAACACTAGTAGCAGTAACCTGCCTCGCCGGTAAGGCTTCTTCGTAGGTGGCAGACAAATCACAGTCACCAGAAGGCTCATGGTGTATTTGTGCATAAAGCCGTGCCTCCAATTCATTCAAATCATCTTCATTTTCAATATCAACCTATTATATCGAAAGCAAGAAAGAAAATATTTCTTATTGGAATTTTTTTATTTATAATAGTTTTTTACCTCGTCCATATTTTTCTTTGAGAATATTTTATCGATAAAAAATTATATTTGGATCGTAAAATACAAAACAAAAATGAAAAGGGCACGAGGAAACAAAAAGCGACGGCGAATCAGCGAACGAGCCATCATTTGGGATATTAAAATGTCGACACTCGAAGCAAAACCAAAGCTTGGAGCTGTGTTCAAAAAGTAGATATAACTTATTGCGGAAGATAAAACTGCCAATTTAATTGAATTGCAATCAGGGATGTTATTGATTTCGTTTTCTATAATTTTTTCTTAAAGTTGTTATATATTTTTAAAACATGACTAAATAAACCACTTTTACAAAAAAACCTTCTAAAGTAAATGCATAATAACATATGTTACTTACTAGTTGTTTTTCAGTATTACCTATTTTTCTTATCAAGTAGACTACTTTTTTACGTTCAAATTTTAACACACCGATTTTGTCGGTTTAACTGAGGATCAACAATAGCTGTGTTGTATTGGGAATCTATCCATTGTACCGTAAAACATTCCAAGAAAAAAGCATCGACCGTAGCTTTTTTTCTTCTTTTATAATTTTGCACGCGCTTAAGGGATTATGAATACCCTTTATATGTTTTTAACACAACGCGGGTATCCGGTGAAAGAAAAGAAAGAAGGATAGGAAAGATGTGTGGTGCGATATTTTAAGACTAGAGCTGGTTGTTATCTCAGATTTATCTCCAGTTTTTTTATTTTTGTAAAAATGGTACCCCTGAACAGCAAGTAATGAAAGAGTCTTTTGCAAAGTAAAATTAAGAAAAAATCAAAATTATGAATAATAGTTAGCTTTTATTCATATAAAATAGAAAGTAGAAAAACGTACCAATAATTAACCACCGTATAGTTAGGTTAACTTAGGTTTCAAACTTATTGCTTGTTTTCATTTTTTCTGCATTTATAATTTTAAATTCGAACATACATTTTCTCCCCTTTCACACAGGGAAAACAGTTGCTGGAGATTTTTTTGACGTTTTCCTTTAATTGCCTTGTAGCTTTCACACGAAAAAAATGGCTCCAAGAAACTGAGGAGGAAACTGGGAAGATTTTAATGGGCTAATGGAATGCAAAGCAAAACGTCAAAAAAATATTAAAAAAGTCAAGAAAAACTGAAGAACTTATTTGAGGAGATCGTTCGATTTGTGCCAAAACACAAACTCTTAAGTTGCTCGAATCACGGACTGAATAGTTTTTGCATGTGCGCGCATTCTCATATAAGTCCATGGTATTCACTTTAGCAATCAAACCACTCAATGCGGTTTATTTTCTCAAATTGCTTTTTTTTAAATCTAAATAAAAAGATGATTTTTACCAAACTCCGTTTATTTTTATTATAGCTATCAATAAGAATTGAACACAAAATTAATATTGGTAGTCAAAAATAAAAGTGAAACGGAACTTATTCAATAGATACAGATTTTTTTTTTAGATGGAAATCGAAATTTATTAAAATTGATTAATTGATATTAAGTGTATGCAAAATCGCAGTTATAGGTTGAATTTTAGACATATTCTAGAAAATAATTGAGCAAAGAGTACAGTTTTTAATAGTAAAAGTCAGAAACTTTTCAGAAGAACAGCTTATAATTTATTAAAAAATGGAACTTTCTAAGATTTTAGAAATATAAACTGGCCTATAAAGAAAATAAAAGAATCAAAAAGATCGATTTGTCTTACGAATGAAATTAATAATTATAACACTCCATTAACACATCTATCGAGATTCAATCCAATTATCAATCGTACCAACAAAACTAAAAAAATCAAATTCGAGACTCGAATAAACGTCAAGCAGCCATCCAACGTAGCTTCTACTTTAGGTTTTTTATCGACCGTAGCGATTGTATGTAAAATGCTTAGATGGATAAACTTAAGGTAGATAAATTTCCCAATAAAACACGGCTATTTTAAGCAAAATACTGCGAAAAGGGCTTATGATTTTTGTCCATGAATCAAAGAAAACAAAATTACGACACTTCTTTGTTTTACTTATTTTATTGACGTCATATATGTGAAACAAAATCCATTTATCCACAAACAACAAACAACAACAATAGGGTACTGGCGGAATACGACAATGGTAAAAAAATGGCAGATAAATCACTTGGAGGGGAAACATTGTTGGATTCTCTATATCAAATTGTTTTGTTTTCCCTCAAAGTGTCACTAGATTTATAGAGAAAGGGATGGGACACTTTTGGGATAGGTATCTTGGTAAAAGACCCTATTTGCAGATTTTGTTTCACATATGACGTCAATATTGATTCATGATTTGTGACGAACAGAAATTTGTTAGATCCATGAATAAATTAAAACAAGATTGCGACACTTCTTTGTTTTTTATTTTATTGGCGTCATATGTGAAACAAAATTCATTATTCCACAAACAACAATAATTTGCAGATTTTGTTTCACATATGACGTCAATTAAAATATAAAACCAAGAAGTGCCGTTAACCCGTTTTATATAATTCTATAATTCATGTGTTATGGCCTTTTCGATTGGCCGCCCGGAACACGTTGCCCCAATAAAACAGCCGTAAGCAATTTGACTGATTCTGAATTATATGTATCAATGTAATTGTGAAAATTAAATAAAAGAAAATCACATCGGCTAAAAAGAATTTCCAAAACACTTGATTTCAATTTAGATACACATTTTCTTGTATCAATAATAATTATTAATTGCTACTTTTTATGTTATTTTACCAGAAAATGAGTTTAAATTCAATAAACACAACGAAATTACACAACAAATCAAGCCGATTATTTTGACATTTTAATTGTGTAAGTGTATTAGTGATTCTGTTTTCGATTCTGAAATGAAATCCAGAATCGTTTTCTGTTCTGTTTAGAGTAACAACTGTCATTTTGTGGGGGTCAGAACAGTTCTGGACGGCCAATCGAAAAGGCCATTAGTTCTCAATTGTTGAACTCCACAAATTTTGGAACGAGACACCATTTGTTCCACATAACACCAAACACACCTACATTTTTGCATTTTTGTGACACACAGTTGTCATTTGTCAAAATAAAATTGGTCGCCGGCCACGTAATTTGCTGTATTCAGTTTTTGTTAAATCTGATAAAATAAAAAGAAGAGTAAATTAATAAATTAAAACGTTCCTAAAACTTAAATTGATTATTGCCTCTTTAAATAGAATGGAATCCATGGTCCGATATGTGTCTCCAATCAACCCAGCAGTATTTCCTCATCTAGCGACCGTTCTTCTGGCAATTGGAACATTTTTCACTGCATGGTTCTTTGTTTTTGAGGTCTCGCGGCCCAGGAACTCTCAAAAAGAATCTACCATCTTTAAAGAACTATTAATAAGTTTATTCGCTTCGATTTTTCTTGGGTTTGGAGTTGTTTTTCTTCTTTTATCCGTTGGAATATACGTCTAATTGAAATGAAATGTCCTTTAGATTTAATAAATGTAATAATGAAGCGGCATAAATTTATAAACAATAAAAAAACAACAAATTTGTAACTTAATTGCTTTATTTCTGGATAAAATATATAAAAAATAAGGAGTAAATTATGCACATTATGTGAAAGGTAAATTTACGTTCTTCGATTTGATAACTTGAAACACTTATTGACTTTATTTATTATTATTATAATGGTGTTTGCTTTTGATTCTTAAAAAATGTTTTTTTTTTTTTAAGATAAATAGTACATAGTAACTGATATTAAATACTTTAAAATAAAATGTTTCAACTCTCAAACTATCAACAGACAACATTTTTCTCGACAATTATTCGTGTGGTTTTCTTTCCTAGCCCGCAAGTCCGGCCTTCTGTCGACACTTTTGCATTATTGCACGCAGCATAAACTGCTTTCGAGACAATTGGCGGACGTGCTTTAAAAAGGCTTCCAAATCAATGACACCACTACGCAAAGCTTCTCCTAAATAGTAAATGGCATCTTCTGTGGCTGCTTCTTCAGCATATGCATTGAGTAACCTTGAAATAAAATATTAATAAAAAGTACCAAGAATTTTTGTATGTAAGCATACTGTTTGTATAATGGAGCTGTGGTAACAACAGCTTCGTCGACATCAATTCCTTCGGACTGTTCAAGTGATTCCAGAGATTTTTCTAGCTCTTGTTCTTTGTCACGTAGAATAAGAATATTTTTTTTTAATTCGGTCTATTGTGATTAGAAATAAGTTTAAATTAATACAAATTAATAGACATTTATAAAAAAAAACTTACCTGCTCTCTTTGCAAGCGTGCTATTATTGCTTCGATTTTGGAACTTCCTTCGACGAGTTCTTGTTTGGTGCGATTAAGGGTTTCAATTTCAGCTTGACACTGATTTACTTTTTCCTGCACTCTTCGTCTAAGTTTATCTTCAACGGCGCTAATGAGGGATGCTTTAATGTGTTCTTCAGTAATGGTACCAGTTTGGCTTGGATTTCCTGGGTTCTGAAGAGAGGTATATGAAATGGGTATTTTGTAGTTAATTTATATAGCTTATGTATGTCCTTAACGTTTAAAAAAATTGGTGCTTATTTATTTTTTTTATAACTGCTATATATTTTGTTGGCATTTTTTATAATTTAGGGGCTAGTATATCAAAACATAATTTACAATTCGAATTTTTATTACGAATTTAAAAGCTAATATTTGATTTGTCATTCAATCAATACATTTTTTCGTCTAAAACAACTTAAGCTGTACCCACCATTTCTTTAATAATTGTATATCCGCTTTTAAGATCAGAAAACTTGCCTCTAGTGATTATTAGTTTAGGTCAGGTGAATGGAGACAAAAAGTTAGATTCTAATCGACGGGTATATCTGGCAAGGTTCAAGTTTTGAACCTTTCCTCGCCAGCTCATCAGCTCTCTCGTTGCCCGGTATATTACTCTGACGCAGAACCCAGTACAGTCTAATGAAATGCTGCGTGCCAAGAAACATCAGCTATTCGCGACAGCAAGTTATAAAGCTTCGATTTGATATCTGGGGCAGAAATCGCTTTTATTGCTCTTGGCTGTAAATAAAAAAGGCGATACCAGCAAGTGGTATCGCCAGCATTGACACGTGTTTAGCAGCATTTGTCACTGCCAAGACCTCATCTTGGAAGACACTTCTGTGATCAGGGAGTCTAGACTAATTGGCTAGTTTAAAGTTTACTGAGAAGAAATACGCCTCAAACACAGTGCCTATCTTGAGTCGTCGGAGTTAATAGCTGTAGTCGACTCATCAGTATAGGGTTCGTTGTTCACCCATAATTAAACTAGAGCCGTGCAATGCAGTTTGCATTTAAAAGACCTTAGATATTACAGGCATATGTTAAATTAACAAAAAAAAGCTGTCTATCAGAGATGCAAGATTAAAGGGTTTGTTGAAATCTAGGTTCGGTGAATTGTAGTCAGTGCACACATTGTTGCCTAAAAGTCTGCAGAATCTGAGCATGGCCAATGTGGCTAGATGTTAGTTTGATTTAGCCGTAAGGAACTGCTTGCTGCTGATTGCTGTACTTATAGGTCAATGCGATTTAGGTTGAGTATTGCTTCCAATCCCGTTAGTCCTCTTCGCTCCAGTTATACATACACAAGGTTCTTGCTTCTTTCCAGGGCATTCCACCACACCAGATTAGCATATGTTAGTGTAGGTCTATACCATTGCCGTATACATCCACATGATAATTTTAGCATTTGGGCCCCAGTTTATTACAAATATCCTGTTGCTTGATTAACCGTTAAACCACAATTCTTTGTCTAAATACAGACTTTGACTTAATCGTTTTTAAGTTGATCATTTCTAGTAGTTGGAATTTGGAGTAGAGCTATGTCATTGGCATATGCTACTTGTAGTGATCCCATTACATGTAGCCTCATCTCTATTTCTAGAATAATTTTTTTTACCACAACACCGTGATTCATAAATTAATATACATAACACAATAATGCAGACGCCATGCATTCCCCCGTATACATACGTCACATCAATATAAGTGTTTATGTCCAAGTTACATATTTTCCACATAGTATAATGCAATATTGCCCAACTATACAAAATCTACGATAAAAGGCAAACATCTCTGCCGCTTAAGTTGGCCAGTAAAGTGCATAAATAAAATAGCAAACATAACAATTTATGATTTGTGTCGTTATCATTTAAGTGATGACAAATTTATAAGGGCAAATGCATATTGCACTATATTAAGGGCGATGTAGTGAATATTGGTCCATCGAAATACGAAAATGATGATAAGAATTCTTTTACAGAATTTAATAGTTTACGCAAGAAACTGTGTATGCATGTTGTATGCATGGATGGGATGAAGATAGAGTTTAACACTCTTGAATAAAAGGGATTGAAGAACCACAATCAGAACCAAAATAACAGAACTAAATGGTCGTAGCGACGATATAGACGGCGGTACTTTTGTAATAATTAATTAATAAAATAAACTAAAGATCACAACGACGCTATAGACAAATCTAATTGTCGCTTCTAAAGCTGCGAAATAATTTGTTTTACTTTGAAAACATACCTTAATACCCACACTGATTAGAATTTCCAAAGAATTATCTATCTAATAATAATTATCTATTAATAATCTAAATTTAAGAAAAATTTAAGTAATAGACTTAATCAACAAAAAAAACCTAGACAAAGTATACAAAAATTTATTTAAAAAAAATGTTAAAAAACTTACATATCCGGAACTGTAGCCAGGAACTTGTGGAAAATTCATATACGGAGGATAACCGCCTGCATTTCCCGATGGACCAGGTGCAGGCACTTGTCCAGTTGCAGCAGCATTTGGCATATATGGAGGATACTGCCCAAAGCTATTATTTGGTGGAAACGAAGGAAACGCATTTCCACCCACACCTCCAGTTGGGTACGGCAAGAAAGAATTAGCAATATTTCCACCTCCAGGCTGCGGCATAAATGCTTTTCAATAGAAACAACATTATTTATTTCATCATATTTAACAAAAAAAGGAAAGTAATTCATACAAGATGTTGGGTAAGGTGTTACTTGCCCTTTTGGCTTGGAATACACAGGTGGTTGGTCACCAAAGGTTACTATCATTACTTGAATCAAACCCAAAAGATCTGAAGAATTCTATAAAACAAACGAATCATTATCTTATGCAAACATTTTCGTTCATTTTATTTTTTAATTACTGGTTGCCAATCGTGCAAATAAGGAAGATAAATCTTTCCATTGTGATCAACATACATAGAAACCTTAATTTGCATTGTTGGAGTTGGTTTAACAAAGCACATTGGAGCATTCTGGGGATGAGTATCAGTCAGCCAAATACAAATGGGAATGTGATAAGTGTTATCTAAAATCACAAGATATTTAGTTTTTGTGTGATAACATGAATAAATAACGATAAATTACTTTTGTAAGCGACTGGTATGGTTCCCTGTAAGTTAAAAAGTTCCTTTTGTGTCCCATCATTGAAAACTGAATATGAAATTCAGACGATATTGAGTTAAACAAAAATAAATAAACAAAATGTTTAATTTACATATTACATATGTACATATATGTAAATACTTACCGAACTTTTGAAGGTGATGCGTAAGACTTCGGTAATTGTTTAATACATCAATCACATCCTTTTTTGTTGTGCTTATGTTCTTATACTAGAAAAAGTTAATTTTTACATTGCATTCTAAAGGAACTGAAATGTCAATTACCTTCGATAATTGTTTAAGAACAATAGATTCTTCGGTAGATGGAAACATAATGAAAATTAATATTTTTTTTACTGGATATCAAACAATTTTTTAGGATGAATTTATAAATAAAACCAAAATAAAAATTTTCTTGTGTCTTTCATCACCCAACAAAGTGACAGTTAATGAAAGGAGAGATGAGTAAGTTTTTTTTTGTTCCGAAAAATTTTGGTTGGTGGCACTGTTTATTAATTAAAATAATTTTAATCTACTACTTCACATTCTTGTACATTCTTAAGACGGTAGTTATTTTTTTAAATCGTAGACCGTTACTTTCGTTGAATTTTTTTTGCAAGGAACGAATTCCGTACGAAGCCTAGTACGCTGCTGATGCGAAACGAAAATGTTTGAAATGAATGAAAACAATTTTCAAGAAGAAAAAAAAAACCCAATCACAAAAAAAATCACAAATAAACAAGCTTTAATAAAAGAAACAACAAAAAAACGACTAAAAACTCAAATTTAATTTTCCGCATACAATTAATTGTTCTGGATAATAAATTGTCTGCGAAAAGTGAGGGGAGCCTTTTTTAAATTTCACCATGGAACAGCGTATATGCGACTAAAAGATGGTGGTAATCATAGACTTATAGCGTTCGCCGTTGACGGTGATGGCCTAGTTAGTGTTTGTTCTCAAAGATATGTAGGCCGATGGCGCCGACAAGCCCAAAATCCACATCAAACAGTGGCTTTTTCAGGATGCATTGGACGCTCTTGGATCATATGTAGATTAGTATCGTCCAAAATTTGACAATTTTGTTTGTTGACTTACTCATACTCAATAGGACGATTATAGCGGTCGTAAAATGGGCGGAAACAATTTTATCATTTGAACGTATTGTTGAAAGTTATCATTTACCGAAACAGACTAAGTAAATAACGGTTAATTTGACAGATGCAGTTTCAACAATATGGCCGCTATCAACTGTCAATTTTCGGAAGTCTCTATTGGAAAACCTGTTATATGGAGATATTTATCTGTGTATTTTCAAAAATCCAAACATTCAAAAATACATCGAGTCGTTAATGAGAGTCGAAAACCAAAAAAACTGTTCATGGCCATAATGTCGACTATACACCTATAGTTGCACTGAATATATCAAAATCAATACAACCGGTTTTCGAGATCATTCAATCAGCAATCCCTTAAGAATCTTATTAACTACCAAATACAGACAGACGGAATTGCGGGTCCCACTTTTTTTGGTGTTCTCTATCAACGTAATGTCAAGTTTGATTAAATTCTCGAGTTCGATTTCTTTCCAAATCCAAAACTTGAAGGCGTATTACCTTACTACTTATTTCCGGATTCGTAAAAGTATCCGATTAAGAGAATTGTGATTGGCTTTTGGTTTTGGTCCCTTTTACAGCATTTTTGTTTTTCGTGGTAAATTCTATTTCATTTTTATAAATAAACGGCATAATTGTGTGAAAAATGTCCGACAAGATAGATATATATATTTAACAGAAAATAATATTTTGGAGTTTTGTGGAATTGACTGTCACCAATCAAATTTTATTTCTTATAATTTTCAATTTATATTTAATATCAATTCGCACTTTATACATATAATTTTATATGTAGATACTTTATTTTTAACAAAAAACCAAATAAATGTGCCTTTATACATTTTATATTCGTATTTTGCAAACAAAGCACATTAATTTTTGTTTTTACTTACATTATTTTTCTATTAAAACATATGACACTTTTTAAAAATACATAATGTTAATGAGTTAAAAATTTATAACAAAAATATATATATATATACGTATAAATTGATTTTTTTGTTAGACATTGTATAAAGGCATATACACCATAAAAGATTTAAATACATATGTACTTGATTAAATACATAAAACAAACATAAAATTAGAAAAAATAAAAGAAGCGACATGTTGTTATTGAAAAGTGTTCAATTTCTTATGAGTTAATTTTGCATAAAATTTTAATTTCCATTTTCAACATCTTCAGTTTCTTGTGTTTGCAATAGCAGACGATCTTTTAAGCGAACACATTTTGGGCAGATCAAATTTTTGCGTGTCATACAAACACGATGGTAAATTGATTTACATTTATCACATATAATACATCCATCGTCGAATGGATAAATTACCTCATCATTGCTGCATATCTCGCAGATATATGCTTTAGCTGAACAAAGAGTACAGTATCTAATATGTTTGTCAAATATGTTGTAAATTTTGCTTAAAAAATCATATAGTGCACTTGATTCGACTTGTTCTAAGTCCTTAAATGAATAAAAGTCGGAGGATTGCACAAGGTGCCGCCTAGAACCTTTAATTAAATTTGAAATTAAAAAGAAGTACAAAAAATAGTAGACTATATATTTACCTATATGATTGTCCAGTAGTTTCTCTTCTATGGCTACTCGACATTCGAGGAGGTATTTTCTCATATAACACAAGTTTTCACGTAGTTTTTTTACTGAGCTAAGCTTTTGTAAAAACACAAAAAGTTTTGGATTGACCTCTTCTAGTTTTACAACAGGTTTATCGAGGAAGAGATTTATCTCCTGAAGTGAAGCTCGGCATACTTTATGCGGTTGAAAATCCCAGTTATGAATTATTCTTGCCGGCATAACAGACATATCACCCCAATGACAGCTGGGACAATAGTACAGTCCACTGTAGTCACATAGCCTCGGTTCTACCCAATTGTTTTCTATTAAAGAATTTAAAATAAATTGTTATACATATATGTAAGTTCAATAGCAAGCGTATTCACTTTGCTTATAACACTTTGCTATGTATTTTAAATATTAAAATAATTTTTTTCAATGAAAATTAAATTGTTCATAATGATTGGCCTCGTTCAATAATCGCACCATAGCTATCCGGATAGGTTGGTGTTGTTGTAATCGCATGTAAGAATACAGCTGATGACGAAACAACTGCTGCACAAAAAACTTCCATAAAATGAATGGGTTCGATACAGTTAGACAGTTTTGAAAATGGTGAAATTATTTATCACAACGACAAGTTAAATGTCTTTCTCTTTCGGTTTGCATTTTACTTAAATTTATTTGAATTATTCCTTCTCTTTTTTTAATGCATTTTAACTGAACTACAATAAGAATTTTAAATAAAATTGATAAAAATAAAAGATTTAGTGCATTTGGGAGAAAATCATCTCAGAATGCTTTTAAATTCATCAAACAGTTATTAAAGTTACCTAGAATTAATCAATTAATGGATGTTTTTTTCACGAGACAAAAGGAGGAATACGGTTCAGTGTTACTGAAAAAATAACACAATTTTGAGAAAACAATAAAACCATTCTTGCAGATAACAGAAAACTTAGCAGAGCAGATTCTTTGTCTAAAATAACTGACTAAATGGACATACATTACAACGTAAAAACACCGGTGTAAATGGTGCAAATATATCTTGTCAAAGAGAGTATTAACAGTTACATGAGTAAATTTATGCTCATGTTCTTAACAGTCAGTTCAATGTAGCTTACTCTAAAATTCATTAGATTTCGTAAAATATTTCTTCAGTACGACGCCAACCGCTACTTACTCGGGAATGCAATAATTAAAAAAAATAGATCTATTTCTGAGTAGAAATCTACTCGAAACAAAATGTAGGCATTTCGTTATATTAGAGATAAAAATTCAGAATGAAATTATTTCAATTGTTTTTAAAGCGTTCTTTGAGTATTTGACGAAAATAAATATAAATGGACATACAAACTTATGTACATAATCGTTTTTGATGGGTCTAATTTGGTTATTCAAAACTGACTTGACTATATAATTGATAAGAAGGTCATATGTTATCTATTTCTTTTTGTAAAATCAAAAGAAAACGAGCTCATTTCCCGTTGGTAGAATTTAAATTATCGATACGTGTTTAAATATTATACAACGTTTAACTATTAGACCATTGGAGCAACAACTAATATAATCTCAGAATTGTTGCAATAACTACCTAATAGAATATACAAATACTTCTCTCGGTAATTGAAATATTTGAATGTATACCATGATTTTTTGATGAACCCTTGCCCCAGCATTGCATGGCTTCTGTTACATCTAATAAAAATAGTCATTAAAAAACAAAATAATGTAAAATTATAATTAAAACCATCATCAAAAATGACTTACTAAAATTTAGTGATGCATGACATTCGGCGCATTTATAACCCTGAGCAGCTAAGCCAATTTCAGGACATATATCAGAAATGGGATATTTGCGCTCGGATACCACAACATGAGCACACACTCGCACTATATCATTTATGCATTTACAATGAACAGTGTACTTGCAATCATTGCAGATGTAAGAAGCTTGCACAACACTCCAAATAATTCCAGTGCAGTGGTCACAGTAAGAACGTGCATTTTGCAAACTACGTCCTACATTTCGTACACTAAAATGATGTCCAATCACAGTCTTGGATGACGGCCCACATTCATTTGGATCGTCTCCCGCATCTCTTAATGCTTCGAGTTCATAGCGTAATTCGACCAGGTGACGAACCAGCCACTTACGTTCTTCGCTTATTTCGTCAGTATTCAAAACAAGTTGCTTGCACGTGGCAATGGCTTGTTCTAGATTAGAAATTGTTGCATCCGAATTGAATACCAATCTCCATTGTTCTTTGATTAAAGATGCTGGTATCGTCAAGGTCTTATCTGATGAAGAATCGTCTGAATGTGATGATGAAGGTGTGGTAGATAAATTCATGTACGATGAAGTACTTTCAGCTAAGAAATTTGTGACTGCACCCGGAATGCTGGCGATGCTTTCACGAAACGAGTTCATTGTTTATTGACATAATAATATTAATAACTTTATTTAGTATTTGTTTTTGTTATTCGTTTAAACTTATGTATATTATTTACAAAATAAAAGTTGACCTAACTCCCGTGTTTCGCTTTGTAACCTGCAAGTGTAAGCATTTGTGACAGTTGGTTTAGTAAAGGATGCGTTCGCAAATCTATTATCCCTTGTTGAAGCGAGTTTGAATCTTCTTGTACTGTTGTGTTGGTTCGAAACAGGCTTTGTTCAAATTCATTGTACTTTTCCAACAAATTTGTGATGAATTCCACTTTTAGTTTTCGCTGAGTACATTGGCAGAATTACCTTATCCGTGTGTGAATACTACGTTGTTAAATTTTTGTACACAGAAAATCGGTAGACATATATATTTGGGTTTCCGCAACGGTGAGATTCAATTTGTTTGACAGTTAACGTGTACAAGCTTATGTCGATTTCGTTTCAACAAAAACAACGATCTGCTGTCGATCCGCCGTCAATTTTTTTCTGAAAATCAAATTCGTTTCAAATTAAAACCAATTTTTTTCTGGAAGGAATGGTATAGAATGAACAGAATACCTACAGTCAGTCACACTATTGTGTGATTACTGATAAAGTGTTTATTTAGGCAGCTCATACCCTTTTTCCTTCTCTCTGGTAGTCGCTGCTGAAGTTTTCATCTCAAATTAAAGTTTCATATTTCTGTTTACTTCATGTTGGGATATAAAATAAATTGTTTCACAAAATATTATATCGAATGGCGCATTGAAATGTCGAAACTCAAACAATTTGTGAGTTGTGACCTGCTCTGAAGTAGATCACAATTTCGATTGTCTTTATGACTCTCACAAGTTGTGACTTTGGGGGAGAATCCGAAAAAGTCACAAAATTAATTTCACCTCTGCTTGTGACTTGTGAGGTTTCAGTGATGTTTGGGAGAATCGGGCTGATAGTCTCCTCATATAATTTATTTTTACTCAAGAGAAATTTTTAATCCATGTTTCTGTTTTATGCAGTTAGTTAACTGAGCTTCAATTATGGTTCAATCATGTATATGGCTGTGATTACATACTTGAACTATCGTTAAGCCTTAGTTAAACGCCGAAATCGTTGAATTAAAATTGCTGAATCAAATATTTAAGCCACCAGAAAACTTCACTTGAACCATATAAAGAACTCACAAAGAAGAATGGGCGATAACTCTGAATTTTTTAGTTTTACCGCCAACACACAAATTAAAATTGTATATGTAAAGTCCCTACTTGATTACAATACCAATCAAAAATTTAATGGTGTAGATGTAGGATAAAGGTTTTGACAGCTACAAGTTTTTAAAATATTCATACGAAATTTCATGTAGCCAAACAGACCCATATTTGACAGCTGCCATATTTTGACATTTGACATTATGCAGAAAAAATTTATTTCCCATACACGTGTGTTCCAAAATATTTCTATTCATAAAACAAAAGTTAAAATTTGATCAAAAACTACCATTTAAAAATATGAATACAAATAAAAATAAACTTTTCGACGATTCTGAAGAAAGTGACAAGGATATTCAATTTAATACAAATGTTAACTACGCAAAATCATACAATAAGTTTCGCCAAAAAGAACTTTTGAAAAAGTGTAAGAACAAATAATTAGTTATATTTTTTATTTAATTTATCTAATTATTTCAGATAAAGACCGTGCAAATGATGGTTCTGAATCGGATTCATCAACTGACAGCGATTCCACAGACGAAGATGAAATCATTGATTCGAAATTTGATAAAGAGTTTTTTAAAACCCTCTCATCATTGAAAAGTAAGGATCCAACTATATACGATAAAAATACTCGATTCTTTGATGGAGTCGAACTTGAAATTGGTCAAAATAAGAAGCAAGCATCTTTGAAACCTGTAACTATAAACGAATATGAACGGAAAATTATCTTAGAGAATGAGGGCAAATTTGAAGATGGTAAGATGTGATTTTTAAAATTTTATATAATTATGGAAGAGAAAATTAATTTATTTGGAATTGGAATTTGGAAGATTCGGAAAATGAAGATAAAGACTATGAGGAAAATGAAAGGGCGGCATCTCCGACATATGTTGAAGAACAACGTAAGCTAAAGGATGAGTTTAAAAAAGTGATCAACTCGGATAATTCAGATGATGAAGATTTTGGTGGCATTTTAAAGAAAAGAATAAAATCGAAAGAGGAAAAGGTTTGTCTTATTTAGTTTTGCATATTATTTATTTTTTCTAGTTTCACATACACCTAAAAATTTAGTCTTAACTCAAAACATTTAACTAAAAATTTAAATTTGGTTGAAAACCTGATTCATCTGATTTTTCTTTTTGTAATTTTCATTTATATGGAATTTCCCCTGGACGACATTATTGAAAATTTTAAGGTTTTCTGATATAAATTTGAAAATAGAGACAAATACAGTCTCAAAACATCGCGCCACACATCTTTCCTATCATTCTTTCTCTTCCTTAACCTCACGCACGCGCGTGTAGATTATAAAAAAAAAAATTACTTATGCTGTTCAATTTATATTTTCAGCACTGGAAAGATAGGCTATTTACCTTTTACTCTGACTGTACTAAATTCCAATGAAAACATAGCATTGGTAACTCAGACTCAATAAGCTTAGGGGCGACTTTCCATTAGGGGAGCACGCGTAGAACTTTGATTTTTTTTACAGTGAGCTAGGGGTCTCGAATGAACAGCTTTAAAATATTACGGTGAGGAAACACTGTTAAATGTGATTGTTTTAATTTTCAATTTTGGTGTTTTTAGTACAACACTTTTGTTCAATTTGTCTTTAAATTAGAACGTATTTCAACACACGGATACTTATATTCGGTAGATTTATTATTAAAGATAATAATTAAAACGGTTTTAATATGAAAATATAAGTTCTTCTATTTTGTAATACCTGACTAAACAACTGCCAACACAAAAAAAAAAGTTGTCGGTAGTCATCAATTGCATACATTTTGTGTGAAAAATGAAAACTTTAAATAGAAATAAAAGTTTCCTCACTTTAAAATTGTTATATTTATTGTTCTTAAGCATAAATCTACCGAATAAAAGTATCCGCGTGTTAAAATTCGTGCTCCCCTAAAGGAAAGTTCAGCCTAAGTTTATTTTAAAAGAGCACATCGCGTGCATGGTGAAGGCACACTAGCAACAGTTTGCACTTAAGGCCTTTTCGATTGGCCATCCGGAACACGTTGAAAACACTTGATTTCAATTTAGATATACATTTTCTTGTATCAATAGTAATTATAACTTGCTTCTTTTTATGTTATTTTACCAGAAAAGTAGTTTAAATTCATCGAAATTACACAACAAATCAACCCGATGATTTTGACAATTTAATTGTGTGAGTGTATTATGGGGTTTTCGCTTGGTAACAAAAATCAATTTACGGCCTTTTCGATTGGCCGTCCAGAACTGTTCTGACCACCACAAAATAACAGTTGTTACTCTAAACAGAACAGAAAACGATTCTGGATTTCATTTTAGAATCGAAAACAGAATCACTAATACACTTACCCAATTAAAATGTCAAAATATTCGGCTTGATTTGTTGTGTAATTTCGTTGTGTTTATTGAATTTAAACTCATTTTCTGGTATAATAACATAAAAAGTAGCAAGTAATAATTATTATTGATACAAGAAAATGTGTATCTAAATTGAAATCAAGTGTTTTGGAAATTCTTTTTAGCCGATGTGATTTTCTTTTAATTTAATTTTCACAAATACAGTTATACATATAATTCAGAATCTGTCAAATTTCTTACGGCTGTTTTATTGGGGGAACGTGTTCCGGACGGCCAATCGAAAAGGCCATTATTTTTGATTTAGATATGTCAAAAAACTGATTTTGACAATTTTTGCCTTCGATTGTCCAAACAAATTGATTTATTTATTGATTTTAAATCAATTTTGCAGATCTGGATTTTTCGGCAGATTTACCCCTCTTTTATTAACACCACTATTCATCATAATTGAATGCCCTCAGTCTGGCAAAACAGCTAATACCGCTAGTTGTTTTACAGATACAAAAATGTACACAAATACTATAGCAAATAAAATTCAATCTGAAAACGTATTCGATTCCTTACGAAAAAAATCAATTTATAGATCAAAATATAAATTTACCAAACGATAACCCTATTAGTGATTTTGTTTTCGATTCTGAAATGAAATCCAGAATGGTTTTCTGTTCTGTTAATAGCGAGTTTCATTCAAATTTAAAAGATCTCCTCTCAAAATGGAGATTTGATTTTTTCAATGGAACTGTGTCCAAATTTAATTGTAGTATTGGCCGCGTTCGGTGGCATACCTTAAGCAATCCGGATTGCTTTGTGTTGTTGTAACGCTTAAGGAAAAAACAGATGATGAACTAAACATTATATTGTCAAACACATATCTCAAGTTACCCAAAAATTATTATTAATTTGAGGAACAGCTGATTCAAAACTTCAGATTTGTATGCAATACAACTGACTTAACAGAGAGCTACCTAGATCGTTCGAAAACAAACCCGCTTCTAAGGTATATTGGCTAGCCTATCGGCATTGCACCGAACGCTTCCAATGCTGAATGACTGACAAACACATTTCTGAGCAATATAACATGGCTTTGCCGACAGTCTGATTGATAAAGGTTATTAATTATTTCAGCTCATCACATTATAGTTAATAAACTTAAGAATAAATAGTAGACGTCATTTACAGATCGTGCTTTTCAATCACAATTCCACGATGAGTACTACAACTTATCCATCACAGACTTACCCAACTCTTTTGATGACTCTAATTCACGAGAAATGACTTTGACTGGATTTGAATGAAAGAACTAAACGGAATGAAACGTTTGGTTTATGTACGATGTGTAATCTTGATGCATTAGAGAATACCTACCACTTTCTGGGTATTTCTTCTATTTTCAAAAGATACCGCACAAAACATTTCTAGGAGCTGAAACGATAGATCGCATAAAGGTTTTCAACATATTGAATGTCATACGTTACTTAAACCTTTATAAATTTGTATAACATGCTATTAACTACAAAAACCTAACTTTAAATGAATAAGCAAATACCTAAATTGTAAAACTTTTAACCTAACAGACAACTTTAAACGTTATTCTCCTAACTAATTTTGTAAACCGTCATAAACTTGTTTTCCTAACCATTTTTTTTTAAGAAAATACAATTATTTTATCTATAAATACATAATTTTTTAATTGTATAATTTTGAATTAATAATTTAATTTTAAATTTTAATTTAACGACGACAATTTTATATTTTTTTAAAGGAAAAAGATGAAGTTGATTTTACTAAGTGGTTAGCTGGAAAAAAGGAAGATATAGAAGAGGAAGTTAAAAAATCTCTTGGACCCCTTAAGAATTATTGGTCAAATGCAAATCTGCCTCAAAGGGAGAAATTTCTTCGAGATTATATTCTAAATCAAGGGTAGGAATGACGTTTTTATTTATTATTTAAAAAAAAAAACCTAGAGTATATTTTCTATTTATTTAGTTATGCTGAAACAAACTTTGCCGATATACCAACTTATGAAGAAATCGTTGGAGAAGATGAAAATCTCTCAGAAGATGAAGTAGAACTTGAAAAACAAGAAGAATTCGAACACAAATACAATTTTCGTTTTGAAGAACCGGATTCGGAATTTATCAAACGTTATCCACGTACCATTGAACAATCTGTGCGTAAGCAGGATGATACGCGAAAAAAAAAGCGTCTAGAATTAAAGGAGCGTAAAGAACGTGAGAAACAGCAAAAAATGCAAGAACTCGAAATGGTTAAGGCAATGAAACGAAAAGAAATCGAAGAGAAAATAATGAAACTAAAAGAAGTCACAGGTAATGATGAATTGGGTTTCAAAGATGACGAACTAGAAGATGAATTTGACCCAGACGCTCATGATAGGCGTATGCAAGAATTGTTCAATGATGAATATTATCAAGTTGATGCTGACGAAGAAAAGCCGGAGTGTCCCGATATAGATGAATTGAAAGTAGAAGATTGGGATAATTATGATCCAGCGAAAGAAGAATTTGGCGATGAATATTACGAACCGCACTGTGAAGATGAGGATTTCATTATGGACTGTGATTATGACCCAAATTCCAAAGAAATTTTGCAACAAGAACTCATTGAGAACACAAGGGGTAAAAGGAAAAAACGAAAGAGAAACCGCTTTGCGGAAGTCATCAAAGCCGAAAAACCCGTATTCAATCCGGACGACGAGAGGACTTATGGAGAATATATTGATGAGTACTATAAGTTAGACTGTGAGGATATTATTGGTGACTTGCCATGTCGATTCAAGTACACAGAAACCGTGCCCAATGATTTTGGGCTGACAATCGAAGAGGTTTGATTTTTTTTTTAGTTTCAATATGTTCTCATTTTTAAATATTTTTTTTTTAATTTATTTAAGATTCTTTTGGCAAAAAATAAAGAACTAAATCAGTGGGCAAGTCTAAAGAAGGCCGTACAGATTCGCCCTGATCACGTCGAAAAAAAAGAACAGAGGCTTTATAAAATGAAGGCAAACAATGAAGCCTTAAAACGAAAAATATTTAAAAGTCTTTATGGCGAAGGGTGAGTATAAAACAAAAGAAAACAAAATTGGCTCATATTTAAAGTATTTAATTTACTTCAGATCCGACGACGAAGAAGCTGAAGAAGATCAGGAACCCACAACAAGTCAATTGCAGACCAAACGCAATGCTACCGAAACAATAACCTCCTCAAATCCAAAAATTAGTAAACTTAATAAAGAACCAGAGGATAATGATACAAATACTTCTGATAAAACAACAAAAACTGAACATAAGTCTGAAGCAGGTACTTCAGTCAATTCTGACGGTGAAAAACTGAAAAAGAAAAAGAAGAAAAAAAAGAACAAAATAATTGCTAAAGATGTTATGCTAGTTAAAGAACAGAAAACCACAACCCAGAAAGAAGTCACAAATAAAATTGGTAAAAAAGTTGAACTTATACCAAAAAAGTCAGTTAGTAATCCATTTAGCAATAAGAACGGTAAATCAAATTCATTTATAAGTGGAAATAAAAGCAATAAAAAGAAATTTAATAAAAGCAAAACCAATCAAGAAAAAACAGGTGATAATGGGGCATCCTCACAGATTACAGATGAGCGCCTTAAGGCCTATGGAATTAATCCAAAGAAGTTTCATAAAAAACAGAAATTCGGGAAGTCAGCGTAGTTTTTTTTTACAATTCCGTTTTTTTAATGTATTGTGTATATTGTATTTCTTTATTTACCTTAAATATACATTATGTATATATATATATATTTTTTAAATGTGTGTATTATATTTAAATATTATACCTTATTATTATGTAATTATAATAATAAGGTAAACCCGAAGATAATATTATAATAATATGAAAATATGAAAATATTATATTATCTTTGGTAAAACTGACAATAGATTTTTAAAGCATTAAGGCTCATAACGCACTATAAATACATTTATGTTCAACTTAAAACGCTTCTGGGCTAATTTTTCCTCTGCGTAAACTTTCACATAAGTGCTTAAGTAGAACTTAAGTGCATAAGTTGTGTATCAGCAAACGGAGGTAAATGGGTTGGTACCGTTAAAATACTACTGTCAACTGCAATTTTATAAGCAATAGATTGAGTATGGCCACAAAACGGACAAACATTTTTTCCTCTGTACCAAGAACACAATCATGTCGAATGAAGAATGTTCATTTCTTCTCAAATGCGATTCTTTTCGTTGTCGGCTATTTATTAAGACTTATCACATCAGGAATAAAATATCCCCGGAATTTTTTACCCAGTATAATACTCTTCAAGCATGAAAAAATTTCGATAAAGGGAAAAAATTCCAAGGAAAAAGATAGACATCACAAATCTATTTTCTTGGAAAAAATTTTAAAACAAAACGTAATTTTTATTTTTTGCTATAATCTATTTTCCTTCATATTTATGTTTATACCACGACAAAATAAGCAACAAATAAATCTAATGGAGTTTTTATTTGGCAATCCGGAAATCTTTTCCGATCCGGCATCCCAATTGAACACTTTTTGTGATTCTGACGATTCTGAATTTTAATGAGATTGCATATGTGGAAATAGTCACGTAGGGCTATTTACAATTACTAGTATTAATATACTTGGATCGGATTGTGTTTTTTTTTTCTATTTTTTTTTTCGACATAAAACCAAACATGCGATTTTTTATGAGCACAATTTTTACGTAGTATCTTGATATTTAGACTTAAAGATTAATTCTAACCATATATTTCAATTGAATTCTATGAAAAAAAAAACAACACTGTAAGTTTAAATAATTCTTTACTTAAAGTTAACCACATCTTAACCGCTTGAAGCGTTGAATTCGAATGAATATATATTCCTAACTGGTATAATGCATTGGGTAGGATATATAACGGGTCCGCCATCCAACGTTTTTTTTTTCAACTAGTGCTTATTTCGTGAATGGTAACACTTAGCTCATGTCTGATCTAAAAGATAATTAGTTTTATCCTTCCGCTGAACGAATATGGTTGTATATACGCTTGAACAACGCTCGCTAAGTGGGCCTGCGATCGACTTAGAGAAGATGCCAAAAAAAATCATCTTTTCAGATGAAGCTCATTTTGATCTTGGCGGGTATGTAAACAAGCAAAATTGTCGCATTTGGGGCACAGAAAACCCGCACGCATACATTGAAAAGCCGATACACCCAAACCGAGTCTCTGTTTGGTGCAGATTTTGGTCCAGAGGCATAATTCGAAAATGAGCAAGGAGTGGCCGTTACAGTCAATGGCGATCGTTATCGGGCCATGTTGAACGAATTTTTGTTCACAAAAATTGAAGAGGGGGATATTGGCAATATTTGGTTTCAACAGGACGGCGCTTCGTGCCACAGACGAAGCTACACTGTTTTGCGCCCATTTAAAAAAAAAAAGTTATTTGGCGGACCCTATATAAGTGTTAGATAGGTATATTTGTTGCGTTGTCTACCTATTCTTTGGCATTACGCTAGTGATCTTCCTTTTAATTTGTTTCACAATCGAATTATTTCTAAAAAAAAATTATATTTTATGGTGTCAAAACAAATATATTTTTTTAGCATAATTTACTGCTTTACACCTCAGCGATTCTTAATCCATGTTTCCGTTTTGGACTTCTTTCGGTTGCAAACATACTTTTAAACACTGTGATATTTAATAGATGTTTACTTTATTCAAACATATATCCGTACTCCTTACTCCACTTAATTTAGAAAAGTTCAATCGTACCATAACGAAAATTTACTAAGAAAGGGCGATAACTCTGTAATTTTTCAACCAGAGCAATTTTGTCTACCCCGGCCACCACATACGTCCCTCACCCACGTGCTTAAAAATCGCAATCTCAAATTGTATGATGTAAAAGCTGAAATTGCACCGACTTTGCACGCGTATTATTTTTTACAAGCTTGATTTTTAAGCAATTGTAGCTTCTGTGTGTGTGCAAGTGCGGGTTTATTGAAGTGTAAATCCCTCTAAAAATCCATCTCTGTGATTTTGATCCTGGATACAAAAATTTTATTATTTTGTGTGAAAAGAATGCGAAAATTCGTCCGGGATCAAAAAATCCGTGAGGGATCGTTTTTTTTGGTTGAAGAAAACGACAAGCGAAAAATACATTTTTAGCGTAAGTACCCCATTTTCAACAAAGTCGGTAAGGTAGGATGTACAAACTGACATCCATCAACAAAAAAAATTTTTTCTTTCCTAAAAATACAGAACTTGGCATTTTATATTTTTCTTACACTAAAAACCTTAACCGATATTTATTAAATATGTCGGAAACAGAAGTGTCTGCAACCGAAAAGGAACCTACCAATGATAAAGACACTTCAAAAGGCAAAATTAATAAGAAATCTATTAAAAATACTCCAAGAATGGCAAATGATAATTTTATCAACTTTTCTTTTGTTTTGTTTATAGTTTGTATTTTATTGAATGCTACTGGAAATGTGCCAATAATCAAGAAACGCAAGTGGATGGTTGATCCAAACAAAACTGTCAGCTCAATTATGCAGTTCTTTCACAAGCATCTCAAAATGGACCCTCAAGAACAACTCGTAAGATACTCTTAAAGTGACTTTCAATTGGTCCTTTTTCAACAGTGTTTTATTTTTATAGTTTCTATATGTCAATCAGACATTCGCTCCTTCACCTGACCAATTCATAAAGAATCTGTACGAGTGCCATGGCACGAATGGAAAACTTGTTCTCTACTATTGCAAGAATCAAGCCTGGGGATAAGCGTAAAACCAAAAACTCATTTTTAGTCATATTTCACTGAACATGTTTATTTCTACAAACTGTATAGTATAATTTCAATAGAAATTACATAAAGTCAATATGTTTTGTTGTTTAATTGTCGCCCCGTAGAGATTCCAAGTGATCTGCAGCTTCCTTGGAAATCCTGTGGTATTTGGCGATAGCCGGACGATAGTAATAGGCTTTGTAATCGTTGCGTTCGGACATTTTAGCACGAATATCCTTTTCAAGTTGCCTAGAAAGATAAATATATGATGGAATTCAGTTGGGTGTCAATAGATTCTAGCTCACCTTATTTGGGCCTTTTCATTTTCTTCAAAGAGATGATGGCACATCTTCTCGTAATCTTGCTGAGGTGCTGGGATTAAGTAGCGAGCAATAAAACGAGAAATTGGATGCTGAAATGAAAATAAAACAATGCACCAACTTATTATGGCTTATATGTTAGTTTCTAACCGATTAGCTTACTTTTTGGGTTTCATAGTACTTGGGAGTGTAGCCTTCGGGTATTTCAGTTAGAGTGGCAGGCCCAATAAAAATATTCACATACAATATGAGTGCAGTCATAGGGATCAGACCAAGCATAACATAGAAATGAAGCATATCCTTGAATTTATGCCATTGAAATCTAGATGGTTGTATTTGAAATTTATGCCCACTCATTTGTCGAAATTGATTTTGCATTGCTGCAAATAAATTGTTCTGGTTATGATTGGGGTGCATATGTTGCGTAACGTTCTATGTAATATTACCATATTTAGCTACCGGAGAGTTTAAGATGCTGCGATATTGCGTGAGGGATCCTGCGGATCGCACTAGACTGCTAAACACGACCATTTTTTGTATTTTATAATTTACTTAGAACTCGAGTATCTTGATGCTAAAAAATAACCAAAAACAATCCCAAATATGAATTATCGCCATACAGGACCTGCAATTTTCATGACAGTTCGAAGTATCGGTAATATAGTATTATGTCAAAATTGACAGATTTCAGTAAGGTCGTGCTTACATTAAACTTTCTATACGTTAATGATTCCTGGATTACGACAGATTTCCACGTGAGAAAATTGCCAATTAACTGTCAAAATAATGGTAAAATTAAATCAATAATGATAAGCATTTACACGGTTAATGTAATGACTGTTTGATTGATAATAGCTGCGTTTTATTATCTACGGGTCTGGATCCAGGTTATTTTTTAACACGTATTACAAAACCAACACGAGATCCAGGGCCCCTGTCCTGCAACTCATGCGATAACTTTTCGCATCGTTAAAAAATGAAACGCTCCATTCCTCACTTAACGCCTCATAGGAAAAATGTGTTTCTGCAAGTTGAGGCGATAACTTAAATATTTCATTTTGTTTGGCTGGAATTTTCCAATGGAAGGCGGTAAATTGAAATGTCATTTGGCACCTCAAAAACAAAACAAACAATTTTTTTTATCATTTGTTTTGCTATTTATTGCTTAATGTTCTTAAAATTGTGTGGTTTCGTAGTTAATCTGCTTTTTAATATTTTAATTTGCTTGGAAATAAAAAAATATTTCTTCAAGGAAAATCTATAGCCACTCTAGTTTACTTTGTTGATTGTTTTTCCTCATAGCTATTCAAAAAAATGGATTAAGATTGCAAAGAACATAAAATATACAGCGTAAGGAAACTACGAAATATTTTGAAAGTTTCAAAAACAAAAAGAATAAGAAGAAAATCAGTCAGACGTCCACGAAATTCAACAAGCAAATGGAAAGTTGGCGAAGAACTTGTGATTTTAGAATCTTTTCAAAATGTTATTCCGCAAAATCAGGAAATCGAATGGGGTAGTTGTTGCAATGTCTTTTCACAACATTGATGTCCAGAATCTGTAACAGAAGACATTATTAAGATCCCCAATTTTTTGATATATGTATATGTAACTCTGAGTTGCCTTAATTCTTAAATAAGCGTTCGTAATTTGCTGTGATCACCATTCAGAGTTGCTTGAAGTTCGTGCAATATAAGACAATCCAAGTAGTATAGCTAATGAAATTATATTCATGCAAGTGCCACCTTGTCGCGGTGTTAGAAATCCAGACATGGGGCCTTGCATGCCCTCCAGTGGTTGCGTTGCCATAAAATTGTTTGGATCTTCTCACTTATTCTATGAATTATTTAATTATTTTTTTGCAGAAGTTTTTTATAAAATTCTTTATTTTCTATTAACTAATATTCTTTAGTATCTCATTTGTACGCTAACAATTTGAAATTTATTGCGAAATGAAAAACACTTTTCTGCATCACAGATTTACAATTAAATAAACAACGCAAGCAAAAATACAGACAATATCAATTAAATAATTATAAATATAATATTAAACAAAATTAAAAAATTATGAAACGCATTTTGAGGTACAACAAGTCTCTTTTTGAGCAGATCCAATTTTGCTTCTTTTTATTTTTATCTCACTAGCTATTTTGCTAATGATAAAATTTTACTTTTAAATCGGAAGAGTTAACGATATTCAAAGATACAGAAATACATTTTATCGCATTTTTCCAGTATTTCAGTTCCGTTTGTTTCAATCGATAAGTTAACGATTGTTAAACGATACAGAAACACGATGATGCGATAAATTGATTTTTTTTTCAATTTTCACCGTTTTTCAACCATTTTTATCGATTCGAAAGTTGCAGAACAGGGGTACAGGTTTCTATCTGGTTTTGCAAATATTAGTATTGAATTCGGCGAACAGAGGGTACATAACACAGATCGTTTTATTTTTACGAGGTGAACCATATGGGTTATTGGCGATAATAAAACGCGGCAAATGGCAATCTGCCACCCACAAATAAGCCATAATAAGATTGGAAACCCTCGTACGTTTCGCCCCCCAAAACCCATTGGTTTATATTGTTGTATTTGTAGCTTTGAAACTCTATCCATGAATAGATGGAAAATCGAAAAGCAAAACAAAAACAAATTACTAGGGCTGTGTTGTCTATGTGTGTATAGGAAGAGGAACAGAAAAGATCTTTGTGTGCGTTTTTATCAATGTGTCTATTGGAAGAGGAACAGAAAAGTTATTTCTGTGCGTGTTTCAGCTTGTGGGCAAATATCAAATGAAAGCAGAGGTTTCGGGTATAAGTTATTAGTTTATGCTGCCACCAAAGAATGATCAAGTTCATTCTTTCTCGCGGTGTGCCATTGTTTTCAAAATGGTGTAATTGTGCATTTACATGACCATATTTTTAATAGCAATATTTAATGCCAGCTTTCCTTGCCATTTAATAGCGAAAATAATATAAATTCTAAAACCATTTAAACGATTTTTAACGCCAATAAAATGGAAGAAATAATTCCAATTTATCACTCGTGGAAATCAGGCATTAGGAACATATCTGTGCAGCAGACATGTCAAAAAAATTATTTTCAAAAATATTTCTAAATAAATTTCACATTAAAATTAGAATTTAAAGTGTTAAAAAAAATGTATTGCAGATTATACAGAAGTAATCAGTTTGTATCTATTGTTGGCTGTATTCAATCAAAGGTTAAATAGTTCATGTGTTGAATTTTTATCATTGTTTTGCATTTACATTTATTTTGAACTATGCGCAAGCCTCTCAATAAAAAACGTGGAATTTGTGGTCTTAAAATAGCTGGAAGTTTTAAATATTTAACACTTTAGACAAGTGCAAAGTTCCTCTGAATTGCAGTTATTATAAAGCTCTAAAATTGTTGATTTTCTCCTTTACTCACTTCATTATTGTCAGAAGCAATAAAACACATCCGTATCCCTTCTGCACATACAATTTTCCTTTCAAAATAGCTGCTCACAACCACAACCACTAGGGGCCTCTAATCCTTACCGCCATCCATTCAAAGAGGAAGTAGTTGAGTACATCAAAAATTGCTTGGCAGTGTATACCGAAGACCCACACTTTATGCATTCTCTGTCCAACTACGTTTCTTGCATTGTATTTAAAAAAACCTATCAGAGGAATTATAGTCTAAAAGCAGTCACATGGTTATAATCTTTTCCCTTTTATATACCATCCCAGGTTTAATGTCTACTGTTCATTTTTCGATCAAAGTTCATTTTCATTTCGTAAAAACGACACAAAATACTTGCTAAAAAAAAGAAAAACAACAGTGGAGTTAAAAAATGTACGTGGTCCACAAATAAGTTTATTTTTAATATTGTTTTTTTTTTGTTTATTGATAAAAGCAGTCAATTGCTAAAATTTTACATTTTACACATTTTTATACTTTTCAACATTAACACTACTAAAATATAAAAACAAATTTGATAGAAAAACTAGGTGTGTTGTTCATCGTAAATTTTCCTAAAACCATTAATAAAACAACTGATTACCATTTTCACTGATAAGATACTTTATTTAATTGCATTATTTGATTAAATTATCATATTTTAAATTCATATTCATAACTTATTTTAAGATCTACATAACTAAACAAAATCAGGCAAAACTAAGTAGATATACAACCAACAACCAGAAACATGTTTTTTTTCATGTAATGCCCTCAAGTTTATTTGGCCTGTGCGTCTTTTTCGTAACCTTTGTGTTTATCTGCTAAAAAATAAAATGACGTCAATTGAAAATGCATCAAGGGTTTTTGTTTTGTATTCAAATACTACTTGCGTCTCAAGAAGAAAAATGAGTTAATATTTTTTTTCTCATTTACTTTTCAGTTAAACAAATCGTATTTCATAAAAGTAAAAGATTTAATTGCATGAAAGTCAACAAGCTGAAATGAATTCAAGCGGAGCGGCTGCCTTGGGGTCAGCGTCGAAATTGCCAGGTGAGTTTAATGAAATGTAAATTGATTTCCTTTGTTTTTAAGTAGGTATTAGGCGAGCAGGCCTAAACAAAAACACCTTTATACTAAATCTTTTCTGGGCAATGTAATCAAAGGTGTTAAGAAGTTTTGTTATGTAGAGTAACTTTGAAAATGAAAAAAAGAGACACTTGTACTAATTCATAACTTCCAGCTAATTCGTCTAGTTATTAGGGTGAGGTTTATATTTTTTATTTGCTTTGTGTTGCTTTCACCTATCTAACTATTCTCAGCCCGAACAGACATTATACAACATAGCATTGCGTTTATGTTTTTGGTCTCACCAATGTAATGTTTGACTAGGTTTTACCTAAAAAGTAATTCAAGGAGTAACTATAGAGATGCTTATTTGTAACAGTTTATGACAGTACACACTCTTTAAATATTCGACGAGACCAGAGAAATGCCAATTCATAACAGTTAGCCATTAAAAGTGAAATATTCCTGGGGGTAGCTGGAAACAAATGACTCAGTTCCGGAAGTCGAATGCATTTCTCAACCTGCGGGGTCTAATAAAAGTAGTTTTGTAAATAGAACTGTTATAAATTGGCAAGTCTCTTGTCACTCCATTAAGGCTGACTATTGTATGTGGTGCCGTCAGAGCCTAGGCTGGTAGACAAATATTAGCCGTGTTTTATTTTCCCCGTGATCCAGATCAGATCATCTATTTATTTGTGTGTTTTCAACAACAAAACTAAATCCTTTCGTTGCTGTAACGCAAATAAATAGATGGTCTGATCTGGGTCACGGGGAAAATAAAACACGGCTATTATTTAAAAAAAACTGTCGGGAGGACTAAAAAGATTGAAATTTGTTTGTACAATCCGAACCGCTACATTGGAAGCTATTACTAAAAATAAAATGCACGGATGTTATGTTTGATTACACCGTAAGCACAACAATCATAATAGAAACAGATCGTTTTGTACTTAATTAAAAAAAAAAATGTTGGTATGCCAATTTTAAGTATTTACAAATATAATTTAAAAACAAATCGTCCACCCGATTTCAAGATTTTGAGTTATCAAAAAAGTCCTACCCTACACAAAAAAAAATAAAATGCACCACTGGATTGCACGTACTTGCTCTTATCTTCGATCACATTGAATGCACAAGATTCTTAGTAAAAACGGTTAAATATATTTTTAAAGTCTTTTTTTTATTAAATTTTTTATAGGTATACAAAATTTCTTTAACTATTTTCTGAATAAAATTTGGTATTGTAATTTTATGATATTAATAATATAATCTTAAAAAATATAATTTCGAATAAAAATCGTTAAAAAAATAGAATCCTACATAAACATTTTGATCGAAAGCAAAAAATTTACATCAACATGTAGACCATGCTCAAAGTAGTCCACACAGTTTTTTTTTGTGTAATCAAAATCGTTAAAGCTGTTTTCTACAAAATTAAGATGGTAGAAAAATTTGTATGGCAGTAACGTTATTTTTGGGACTACAAACACGATTCAAAAATCTATTTCAGACAATCACCTAAAACGATTAAGTATCAAGTTTGAACAAAATTGCTTCAGTCGTTTAGGCTGCAAGTCGGCTTACATACAGACGGAATTGCGGGACTCACTTTTTCGTGTTCTCTATCATCGTAATGTCAAGTTTGATTAAAATCGCGCCAAATACACAGCGAAATAGGTTTTTGATGTTTTTTTAAAAAATTGATTTATTTTTATATTATTCAGCATTAATGGCTTGAGAATTTTATTTTCAGTTTTCAAAATAAGTAATTTTGCAAAGCCTGGTCAAAATTCAAACATGATTCACGGATAAGATTACTGTACCTGCCTGGCCCGCGGGTTTCAAGAATTACATTTTAAATGGGACACAAATTAATCTTACAGGAACCATTTTTTTGCTTAATGTTTTTTTAATAGAAAGATACCACCAACTGACAGAAAATCGGAGCAATTTAGAACTTGTCGGTTGATCGGTAATAATCGACCGATGACGTTTGAAGCGTTGTAGGACTCTCTTTCTTCTACATACATGTTTTGAACATTTTTTGGTACGAATCGAGATCAGAACATTCATACATTTTATAACAAAAACTACCTACTTTGCTTAGTATTTTATGTTTTAATTGACAAAAAAGAGTAAACATAACTTTTGAAACGTTACATTATTTTTAATTAAGAGTCCTTTTGATTCCTTACTAAGCAATCAATAAATTTGTAAATTTGTTAAAAATGATTTGTTCAAATTGCCGAGTAATTATTAGATTAAGTGATCAAAATGAATGTGAAACAAATTATAACATCTGTAAAAATTGTGATTGGAAAGCTTATATATCGGGAGAAAATTTAAAAATGGAACAAATTTTTAAAAACGACGAGTCTGATAATACGAAAATTGATTCACGTTATTTGCCTAAACTGTCTGATGAGAAATTTTCTGAGAGGATGAGTTTTGTAGAAAGTACACCATCATGTACAGAAATTGATTGCAACGAACAAGATATTGGAAATAAGTTGCTAGAAGAGATGTACACTTCGATAAATAAAAAATCAGTCCTTGATATGTGTGCATACGTACAGAAGTTTCAATCAGTTGGCGTTTCAACCGAATCTATGCCTAAATTATTTGACGATTCTACCAACTACAGAACTGAAGGTTACTCTAATAATTGCTTTGGCAATGCAACGACGTCTCACTCAGTTGGAGTTTCTACCGAATCTATACCTAAATTGTTTAAAGAAGATTCCTGCAGTTGTGAAACTGAAAGTTATTACTGTAAAAACTTAGCTAATGTTACGAACTTTTATAAAGATGATAATACAAGGAAGATCGAATATCAAACAGATCATAAACATAAACAGGTTATTAATGCAGTTTTGGAAGATGATGGCCAATTTTATAAGTTCTTTCATAAACAATTTTCTCGATTATCTGTCTCTAAGCTCAGGAAGGTTTTGTCGTCCATTTGTGACGTGGTGGACAATCGATATACATTTCAAGTACTTAATCAATCTGAATTAACACCTGAAAAAATCTTATCCAAACCAAATTATAACTATATTCCGAACATTTTTAATAACAAAATAAAGAATAATTCAAATGAGCAAAATCAAACAATTGATGCAAAAGATTTGAATATTCCTCGAAGCCCGGTCATTTGTCCAATAAACACTTGTCAAAAAGCATTGTTTGTATGTGACCTAAGCAAACATTTTGCAATTGATCACACTAAAGTACATAAGGAGAGTATTTTAGTACATCAATGCAGACACTTTTTTTTCGACCCAAAACTTATACAATCCGGAACAAGTCGGTGTGAAGCTTTACTCCTTCTAAAAAATAAAATAAGGAATCTCGGACATGAAAAATACAAAGATTACGTACCAATTTTGGTGATGACCAGTAAAATAAATTTACTTCAACTTTGTTGTAGTCAATATCGATTTCATAGCGATGAGGTGCAACATAGTTCTCAGCAATTCGTCGTGATATGGTTGACTGGTTTAACAGCAGCTCATTTGCCAATTTTTGTTAGTTTTACAGTGCTGGCAAAATCGAAAAATTTACCGTATCGTATTTCTTATTCGGGACGACTATATTCAGTGAGAGATCCCCAAAGTGAACTAGACCTAACCAGAAGTGGTCATATGATGTTGCTATCAGATAATCATATAAAGCTTTTGACAAATAATGGAAGAAGGTTGCTTGAATTGGAAGTAGTCGTGCACTAAAACAATAGAATGGTCTAAACAAGAAAAATGTATGCACCTGTGTAAATAAAATTAAATTGTATAAATAATTAAAATCCTGATGGTTGTTTTTAAATAAAAAAATAAATGTATGTATTTATTTTGTTTAAATGTTATTTTCCTTATTTTGGTTTTGGGCCGTATATAGTACAAATTCTTAAAAAAATATGATGTTAATTAATACAACATTCAACTATTTCTATGAATTGTGAAATTTTATTTTAAGGGGTTAAATTTAAAAGATTGAATTGCCTAACAAATAACTAGCTGCACGGCTAATTTCGTTTGGCTCTAATTCGTTAATTTAATGAAAATAATAATTCAATTACCAATTCAAATTCTTTATTTTCTATGTTTGTTGTGACCTTTATTCTTAATTCAATATGTTATAGATTTTTGGGGCTGTAGGTCCAACCGCTACATTGGAAGCTATTACTAAAAATAAAATGCACGGATGTTATGTTTGATTACACCGTAAGCACAACAATCATAATAGAAACAGATCGTTTTGTACTTAATTAAAAAAAAAAATGTTGGTATGCCAATTTTAAGTATTTACAAATATAATTTAAAAACAAATCGTCCACCCGATTTCAAGATTTTGAGTTATCAAAAAAGTCCTACCCTACACAAAAAAAAATAAAATGCACCACTGGATTGCACGTACTTGCTCTTATCTTCGATCACATTGAATGCACAAGATTCTTAGTAAAAACGGTTAAATATATTTTTAGTCTTTTTTTTATTAAATTTTTTATAGGTATACAAAATTTCTTTAACTATTTTCTGAATAAAATTTGGTATTGTAATTTTATGATATTAATAATATAATCTTAAAAAATATAATTTCGAATAAAAATCGTTAAAAAAATAGAATCCTACATAAACATTTTGATCGAAAGCAAAAAATTTACATCAAAATGTAGACCATGCTCAAAGTAGTCCACACAGTTTTTTTTTGTGTAATCAAAATCGTTAAAGCTGTTTTCTACAAAATTAAGATGGTAGAAAAATTTGTATGGCAGTAACGTTATTTTTGGGACTACAAACACGATTCAAAAATCTATTTCAGACAATCACCTAAAACGATTAAGTATCAAGTTTGAACAAAATTGCTTCAGTCGTTTAGGCTGCAAGTCGGCTTACATACAGACGGAATTGCGGGACTCACTTTTTCGTGTTCTCTATCATCGTAATGTCAAGTTTGATTAAAATCGCGCCAAATACACAGCGAAATAGGTTTTTGACGTTTTTTTAAAAAATTGATTTATTTTTATATTATTCAGCATTAATGGCTTGAGAATTTTATTTTCAGTTTTCAAAATAAGTAATTTTGCAAAGCCTGGTCAAAATTCAAACATGATTCACGGATAAGATTACTGTACCTGCCTGGCCCGCGGGTTTCAAGAATTACATTTTAAATGGGACACAAATTAATCTTACAGGAACCATTTTTTTGCTTAATGTTTTTTTAATAGAAAGATACCACCAACTGACAGAAAATCGGAGCAATTTAGAACTTGTCGGTTGATCGGTAATAATCGACCGATGACGTTTGAAGCGTTGTAGGACTCTCTTTCTTCTACATACATGTTTTGAACATTTTTTGGTACGAATCGAGATCAGAACATTCATACATTTTATAACAAAAACTACCTACTTTGCTTAGTATTTTATGTTTTAATTGACAAAAAAGAGTAAACATAACTTTTGAAACGTTACATTATTTTTAATTAAGAGTCCTTTTGATTCCTTACTAAGCAATCAATAAATTTGTAAATTTGTTAAAAATGATTTGTTCAAATTGCCGAGTAATTATTAGATTAAGTGATCAAAATGAATGTGAAACAAATTATAACATCTGTAAAAATTGTGATTGGAAAGCTTATATATCGGGAGAAAATTTAAAAATGGAACAAATTTTTAAAAACGACGAGTCTGATAATACGAAAATTGATTCACGTTATTTGCCTAAACTGTCTGATGAGAAATTTTCTGAGAGGATGAGTTTTGTAGAAAGTACACCATCATGTACAGAAATTGATTGCAACGAACAAGATATTGGAAATAAGTTGCTAGAAGAGATGTACACTTCGATAAATAAAAAATCAGTCCTTGATATGTGTGCATACGTACAGAAGTTTCAATCAGTTGGCGTTTCAACCGAATCTATGCCTAAATTATTTGACGATTCTACCAACTACAGAACTGAAGGTTACTCTAATAATTGCTTTGGCAATGCAACGACGTCTCACTCAGTTGGAGTTTCTACCGAATCTATACCTAAATTGTTTAAAGAAGATTCCTGCAGTTGTGAAACTGAAAGTTATTACTGTAAAAACTTAGCTAATGTTACGAACTTTTATAAAGATGATAATACAAGGAAGATCGAATATCAAACAGATCATAAACATAAACAGGTTATTAATGCAGTTTTGGAAGATGATGGCCAATTTTATAAGTTCTTTCATAAACAATTTTCTCGATTATCTGTCTCTAAGCTCAGGAAGGTTTTGTCGTCCATTTGTGACGTGGTGGACAATCGATATACATTTCAAGTACTTAATCAATCTGAATTAACACCTGAAAAAATCTTATCCAAACCAAATTATAACTATATTCCGAACATTTTTAATAACAAAATAAAGAATAATTCAAATGAGCAAAATCAAACAATTGATGCAAAAGATTTGAATATTGCTCGAAGCCCGGTCATTTGTCCAATAAACACTTGTCAAAAAGCATTGTTTGTATGTGACCTAAGCAAACATTTTGCAATTGATCACACTAAAGTACATAAGGAGAGTATTTTAGTACATCAATGCAGACACTTTTTTTTCGACCCAAAACTTATACAATCCGGAACAAGTCGGTGTGAAGCTTTACTCCTTCTAAAAAATAAAATAATGAATCTCGGACATGAAAAATACAAAGATTACGTACCAATTTTGGTGATGACCAGTAAAATAAATTTACTTCAACTTTGTTGTAGTCAATATCGATTTCATAGCGATGAGGTGCAACATAGTTCTCAGCAATTCGTCGTGATATGGTTGACTGGTTTAACAGCAGCTCATTTGCCAATTTTTGTTAGTTTTCCAGTGCTGGCAAAATCGAAAAATTTACCGTATCGTATTTCTTATTCGGGACGACTATATTCAGTGAGAGATCCCCAAAGTGAACTAGACCTAACCAGAAGTGGTCATATGATGTTGCTATCAGATAATCATATAAAGCTTTTGACAAATAATGGAAGAAGGTTGCTTGAATTGGAAGTAGTCGTGCACTAAAACAATAGAATGGTCTAAACAAGAAAAATGTATGCACCTGTGTAAATAAAATTAAATTGTATAAATAATTAAAATCCTGATGGTTGTTTTTAAATAAAAAAATAAATGTATGTATTTATTTTGTTTAAATGTTATTTTCCTTATTTTGGTTTTGGGCCGTATATAGTACAAATTCTTAAAAAAATATGATGTTAATTAATACAACATTCAACTATTTCTATGAATTGTGAAATTTTATTTTAAGGGGTTAAATTTAAAAGATTGAATTGCCTAACAAATAACTAGCTGCACGGCTAATTTCGTTTGGCTCTAATTCGTTAATTTAATGAAAATAATAATTCAATTACCAATTCAAATTCTTTATTTTCTATGTTTGTTGTGACCTTTATTCTTAATTCAATATGTTATAGATTTTTGGGGCTGTAGGTCCAACCGCCAAAAAACCTACAACATATACAATGGAAATAGATCTATAACAATATCGATATGTTTCTAACAAACCGCAAAGCTTTTGCTTTTTCACTAGTATATTCAATTCAGATAATATTCGTTATATGAGTATTCCAGGGGCCATTTTAAAAATTCGGTGCATTGTTTTGAATTGTGTGGCGGCGAGTTCGGAACATACAAGGAATTAAACAATTCCGTGGTATAGTTGGTGGTTTTCTGTATAAACATAACTCATTGGCTATTTGAATTTGAGTGACGAAATTTAAATGGCCAATATCTTTGTTTTTCTCATCCAAAATCGCACATCAAACGTAAACGCATTAACATCTGATTTTCTATTTGGGTTTTTGTCTTCGTCTTCATCAAATGATGAATTTATAATTGTAAATGACACACCCACAAAGACAAACATTAGAATTGAGTAGAAGCAATTAGCACAGTTCCATTGGATTTCAGATTGAGTGAATAACTGATTGAAACCAATGGAAAACCACATTATTAAACTTGAAATAATCCGGATTTCCAATTTTCCTGGAAATTGTATTTCAAGCCCAAAATTATGAAAATCGAACACGCATGCTCTTTTATATGTAACATATATGTACACCACGGTAACAGTTTTTTTTTGTTTTGATTAAAGGTTCTTTTGTTCTTTTACAAAAAAGGTTAAAGTTATTTATATTACTTAATTAAAGACATATTTAACCAAAATACCTATTATTTCGTTTGAAATCTGCGTAGTTTTTTTTCGCTGCGTTATACATTCTCCTCTATTATAATTCAAAAATATAATAACATCGAAGTTCAATGAGACATAATTGTTTTACTGATATTATTTTTTGTTTTGATTATTTAGCTTAATTAGAATGACTAGTATATGTAACATGTGCATACATGATTTTTCCGGTCACTAAGATATGAAATTCTTTTCAGGACCACCGATAAACCCACTCGTTGAAAACTCTGATGAACCACTTCCAAGTCTATCAGATCTCCATGATTTTGAACCTAAGTTAGAGTTCGATGATACCGAACTACTTACGCAATCTCCTATACCTAACAGTAAATTTAATAATTAATACGATGAAATAGATTTTTTAAAGCTTATTGTTTATATTTCAGAAGATGTCATGGTGGATGACTTTGTTTTAACTGGTAAAAGTTCAAAGGTCAAAAAAAGCATATATTTTTTTAAAATAATGTTATTTTAATTTTAGCTGGAGAAGAAATCGAAGAAGATGAAATATCAAATCCCCTCGAGGACAACGATTTCGAAGATCAACTCAAAGAGGTTTGCTATTAAAAAAAAACTAAATTGTTGTCTTGGTTTATTTGTGCTTCCATTTTTTTCATTCTATGCAGCAATCTGAAAGTTTTACCTCAAATAAAACAAAATGTGATTTTCTTGGTACAGACAAACAAGGTCAACATATATTTGGAATTTATGCATCACGTTTTCCTGAAAAGAATCAAATGGAGAAATTTATACGGTAGGTCAAATTGCAGTCCGTTTTTTTTTTGTCTATAATCTAAAAACCTTTATTTGTTTTAAAGGGAGCTTATTAAGGAAATTGAACCATATGTCGAAAATGATTATATCCTAGTATACTTCCATCAAGGACTCAAAGATGAGAATAAACCTTCTGCACAATTTTTATGGAATTCATATAAAGAACTCGATAGAAATTTTAGAAAAAATCTAAAAAATCTTTACGTCGTCCATCCGACTTGGTTTATTAGAGTTATATGGAATTTCTTCCGTCCTTTTATAAGTGACAAATTTCGCAGAAAGCTTGTATACATTTCGACGCTTGACGAACTAAGGCAAGCATTAGGTCTAACCAAGCTTAAATTACCAGATAATATTTGTGAATTTGATGATAAACTTTCTTCAAATCGTCGGAGTGCGCCGACCAGTGTGACTGACGGTTCCATTGTTAAAACAGCACAATTCGGTGTTCCATTGAAGTTTATCACACAAAATAGCCCATGTTTAAATTCAATTCCACCGATTGTACGCAAATGTGTTGATTCACTTTCTATGACTGGTGTTATCGATACGGAAGGAATTTTCAGAAGATCAGGTAATTATACCGAGATAAATGATCTTAAGGTAAGAGTCAATCGGGGTGAAGAGGTCGACTTGAAAGAGGTCAATGTACATGTTATAGCTGGGTTACTTAAATCATTTCTGAGAGATCTCAGTGAGCCATTGCTAACTTATGAACTCTACGAAAACATCACAAGTTTCTTAGGTATGTGTAATGCAAAAAGTAAAAGACATTTTGTAAAATCCTTTTTTTTTGTTTCAATAGATTGGCCAAAGGAATCACGATCGCGTAATGTAACACAACTTATTAGGGAAAAGCTGCCTGAAGAGAATTATGAGCTCTTCAAATATTTAGTGGAGTTCTTGGTGAAGGTAAGGAGTATGCATATTTTATCTAAGCCAAAGCTTATACATATCAAATCTTCATAAAATAATCTTTTTTACAATTTGTGTACCCGTAGGTAATGGACTGCGAGGATCTTAACAAGATGACTTCTTCCAATCTGGCAATCGTTTTTGGGCCCAATCTAATCTGGTCAAGACATGCACAAATGTCATTAGAGGAAATAAATCCAATAAATGCATTCGTAGACTTTGTATTACAAAATCACAAAGATATCTACTTGGTTGACATCAATAAGAAGGCGTCACCGATAGATTAACCTAGGCTTTTATAATTAATTTACAGTATGTTTTATTTCTTTTACTCTATATTAATTTCCTTTAATTTATATTAATATTTTTTGTTGTCTCTTTTTTACTAAACTACCAAAGAGAAATATTTTATCAAGTTTGCACATTTTGATTTTGAAAATTACAATTTTTTATTCGTTTTGAGTTGTAGAAATAAACAAAACATCCTAAAACCCATATGCACACAAAATTTTCTCTCAAATAAGACACCGAAATTTCATCAAACAAATTTATATACAAGAACACCGTAAAGTTGAAATTAACAAACGAAAAATTATATTTAACATCACACATGTACAAAAAAAAAAACTTCTGCTTAACATGTGAGGTGAACTTATTTTTTTTTCTTATTTACAATACTGAACTGTTAACAAAATACTGATTTTGTAAGAAACTTTAAAAATATATACATATATGTTAACAATGCTGAATGAGCACAATGTTTTACTAAAATATATTTTTCAAAAATGATGTTACAATAATTAAAATGTAATGTTTTTTTCCAAAGTATGTTTTTTTACACAAATATACGACTGCATCAGTAAATATAAAATAAATATTTCCTAAATACACATACATTTAAAGTAAGAAGTAATAATGTAAAATAATCTTCAAAATAAAATACATACATATTTGTTATTTAAATAAAAGTTTTGTTTTTTTCATTCAATTGTCTAAAACGCCAACACAATTTAAAAAAATGCCAAATTGTATTCGATGCAATTACAGCACTATGCACTTTTCCACTACATAGATTTTTTGCGTTGGCATAATCGTCAGACTTTTACTGCATTATCCTTGGTCAATCCAACTAGCTGCACTACAGTCATATTATTACAGTAATAATCGGTAAGAAACCGGCGATTGCGCAACTATAATTACTTCTCTGCAAAAGAATTGGGATCGCACAAGACAACATGTTTTGAAAATATGTAAACGTGTTGTTACTGGCGATATATGTATGTATAGTAGGTTCTATAGGGCAAGTTTTGCCCTTTTGAAAAAAATCGAACTCGAGATTTTAAACAAACTTAACATTACGATAATAGAGAACACACTTAAGCCTTTTAGGTGATCTCAATAGATTTTTGAATCCTTTTTTAACCCCAAAAGTAACGGTACTTGCCAAACAATTTCTTCTTCCATCTTAATTATGTCGAGAACTGCGCTAACAATTTTGATAAAAAGTATGTGCACTACTTTAGGTATAGTCTATATTTTGGCCAAAAATTTGTAATTACATATATTGTTATTAACAGTACTTGCCATACAACCATTTTGTTGATTTTCGACATTCTCATAAACGGCTTCACGTATTTCGATCAAAATTTTTAGGTAGGAGGTCCTTTGTATCTACCGCATACCAATTTTTTCAATACATATTTAGAAAACGGGTAGACTAGTTTTTTGAAATTTGTGTTTTTAAATTTATAATTAAAAACTTAAAATTGCAATACCAATATTATTTTATAAACAAATGAAAGAATATTTTTTATAAACAATTGTGTGAAAACCGACTTTAAAAATATTTTTAGTCAATTCTACTAGGAATCTTGTGCTTAAGATGTGATCGAACATGAGAGCAAGTACGTGTGATCCAGTCGTACATTTTTTTCCAAGGGATGATGATTCAGAAAATTTAAACTTTTGCCAAATAGACAAATGCATTAAGGAGGGGAAAAAGAAAAAAATGGCGTTGTGGAAAACGTTTTTATTAGGCGCCAGTTATAGCTTTCATTGAAACTCACCAAAGTTTTCAATTAGAGTTTCAATGAAAGATATAACTAGCGGCTTAGAAATCAAAAAATCCGTTTTGTAAAATATATGTATGCAAGTTTTGGATTCGTAAACAAAATCAATCTCCAGATTTTGATTAAATTTGACGAAAAAAGTGGGTCTGTCTTTCCTCAAGCGGCGAGCCTACAGTTTAAACGGGTGAATGGATTTTATTTAAACTTTTGCGATTGTCATTTCACTTCATCGACGATTGTCGTTTTTGTAGCCGTGTCGCTTTAAAAACGGTATTGCTGTACTTAACCCCAGCATCCTCGTCTCTACATGCTCGATGCACTACAACAGTTGATATTTTGGCAAATAAATTTTAATTGAAATTTTGAATTCAATTTTTGATCCAAAATATTAATTAAATATTAATTAAATAAGACAGATAAAACTTAAAATTTAAACCACGGTTCTATCGTTGTTTTGATTCCATAAAATTTGTTTTTAACTTACCAAAATACTAATTTTTGAAGGTATCAGGTATTAGCTATCGTTAATAAATCGCAACGTAACGACAACGAGAAATTTGAATGATAGCCGTAAAACGGGCCATAAAGTATTCGTATGAGCTATAAGAAAACGGTTGAGCATTATTTTTGTAGAGTGAATTTACACATTGCTTTAGAATGTTCAAAAACGGACGCTCTAATGTATACATTACAGGAATAAAAATTGATCCAAACACTTAAATTTCATTTTGATTGTTCTTCTTTATTTTAAATAATAGAAAAAGAAACATGTTTTTTTTTAATTTTATTAAACTACAAATTGAAAAATAGTTTTCTTCCAAGCATTCTGTTTTAAATTGTAATATTTTTCAGCTTGCGATTTAAATCCTCAAATTTCAATATTTTCCTTATGAAGAAGTCACCATATCTATGCGAAACTTTAGTATCCGCAATATGAATCATGTCATTATCGATATAAAAGTCGAGCTAAAATTAAAGGAATGTCGTGTAAAAAAAAGGAATGAAACAACAAAAAGGAAATATAAAACAACAACAGTGACTACAGCGAATAAATGTATTTGTAGTACGTTCTAATTGTTGTTGTTTCATTCAAACCTTAAGATAGTGACTTACTTCAGATCCAGATTGAAAATTGCCTCCTAGACCACTTGAACCTTTTGTCCAAACCAAATTTCTCATTTTATGCTTGAAACATAACAAACGAATGAGCAGGGTCTTAATTTCATCATCGTTTGAATCAATGAATGATGCCAATTTTTCCAATGGTAATGTGGTGTACAATTTCAAATAAGACCTTGTAGTTGGAACGTCTTTCTGCTGATGCACTTCATCCATAAAGACCTGTAATTGATGTTCCATTGGATCTTTTACATAATCTTCCATTGGTGCGTCTGCAGATGGAGGACATGGGCTGACAAATCGAGGACATGCAAAGAGGAAGAACATTTTAAAAGCTTCCATGTCACCACATTGCATCTTGAACATATTGTCTTGGTAGTTCTTTTCCCGCAAAACTTGCTGAATTGACTCATCGATGCATTGTGGGTGCAATACCAAGCATATTGCCAAAAGATGATACATTTGCTCGGCTTGCTTGTTAATTTGATCATTCTGATACGAGCGAGTGCTGTACAACTGCTTGGTGCGTTGGATATACAAGAGAATATCCGAAAAAGTACGAATAGCATCGGCATATCGGCGCATCATCATGTAAGCGAATCCTACATAATAAGATGTGGATATTTGACATGCTGGTATGTGCGAATACTGTGATTTCTTGTAAATCTCAATTGGCTCAAGTACTTTGATGGCTTGGTAATAGTCTCCGAGCAGAGAATGCACACGGAGAAGACCAACCAATGAAAAGTAGCCCAACATCTTGTAGAAGGAATGTTCTCCAAATTCTCCAGCAACAGTTTGGGGATCATTGCCTTGCGAAATTGCCTGCAATTGCTTCTTAATATTTGAGATATCAACAAGGGAATGAAGGACATTCAAGATGCATAGAATACTCCAAACGTTGTTGTGCTGGACGCAAAGCTGTTGAATTTCTTCTTGGCTCTTGTCTGTAAGACGTGCCCTGGAAAAAAACAATTTAATTGAATTAAATATTTTTTTTTATTTTAATTAATTTAATTTTAATTTTTATTTAATTAATTTGTAATTAAATTTTTAAATCTGTGCATCAGAATTAATTAAGAAACCTAAGTTGTTTTACTTAAAATATTTATTAGACTACATAAACGTTTATTGTTATACAATGAAGTAAATATTTTAGATTTTAAGCTCATGTTTTCGCGATTGTTATACAGTTTTATTTAATTTTCTTAACGGAATTACCGCGCTTGATTTATTAATTTCAATGCATTCAATTTATTTGAATTAATAAATCAAACTCGGTAAGTCCGTTAAGAAAATTAAATAAAAAAGAAGTAGGTAGGTATGTATATATTTTAGAAAGTTTAGGTTAATTTTAAAATGTTTAAGGAGTAATCCTATTTTTTTTAATATATCACGCATCAGCTGGTATGTGTTAGCGAAATCACGGATATCGTAAAGTACAAGTTTCTTTTATAAATAATTATAATTTTTTGTTTACCTGTATTGAGCAAAATTCTGGAATTGATAAACAAATTCATCGACCAATTCCCAAAGCCAAATATCGGGCAATTCAAGCAACACTGGACTGGGCGATGAGATAATTAAATTGAAGAAATCGCAGTAATTAAAGAAAGAATTGATACGTTGTTCCAATTTTGGTCCTCCGGGAATGCGGGCGTGGATGTGGCGATAGTACAATTCTTTATACAGAATTAGGAAAACTTTATCGTGTTCAACCAAAGCCGATACTTCCTGCTCATCAGGCCAAGCACTCTTATCGAAATGGTGATCACTGATCTGGGGGAATGTATTCTCATACATGTTTTGGATGTCGAAAATGACTCCTTCCTTAATGGCCTGGCAAAAGTTGATTAAAAAGTTCTTCACATTTTCCGGCATTTGTTTGGAATAATAGTTGCGTTCGTACTCCATATCCAATTGTGGATCACCAGTATGTCCATAATCATCGTAAATATCCTAAATAAATTTATAATGTACTAAATGATTTTTAATTTTATAAAATACCTCTGACGTATGTATTTTTTCCTTTTTGTTAAATACAATATTCAAGAAGTTTGGTTATGTTGCACTTCCTCAATATTGTTGAGTGATTAATCTTTTATTTATTGTTCTGTTTTTAGAAAATAACTTATTTTATATACCTGATTGTTGTAATCGTCACCGCCGTACATGATTTTAAAATTGAATTATTACTTTTCTTTGCTAAAAATATTAAAATTTGCCAGCTAGTTGACAGAAGCACGCCAGCAGCAGAATAAACCCAAATGATAAAAGAAAGAGGTAGATATATAACAGTTGGAGCGAAACAGCTACATATTATAAGTTATGTTTGTTTAAAAAAAAACAATGGATATAAAATTGAAATTTTTTTGCTTTTACACCACAATGATTAATAATCCAATTTCCCAGTTTGACTCCTTTCGGTTCTAAAGATACTTTTAATAACACTATGCGTTATTTACTCCACTTAATTTAGAAAAGTTTAATCGTACTGAAACAAAACCTTAAAAAGAAGAAAGGTCGATAGCTATTTTTCAACCTGAGAACGTGCATCAAAATTGAAAACTCAAATTTAATTATGTAAATAAAAGCAGTTTGAGTTTGCAATTTTAAGCACGTGTATGGGACGTCGGATGGCGTCGTTTAAAAAAATAGGATTCGCTACTAAAACCAATACTTTTTTTGCTTTGAAACGAACGATTACGGACCGAATCTCTTTTTGTGACTGTGTATGTTGCTGGACAGCTCTAAAAAAAAGAAACAAATCTTCAATTCCATAATGCATCATTATTTAGTTTTTATTTTCTGATTCCGTAGCGGAGGAATTCCTAAAACCACTTTCACTTTTTTAATATTTGTTTCCAAGAAGTTTTTAACAATTTTTTTATTTTTTAATAATAGACGTGTTTTATTGGGATATTTATCCACCGTAAGCTTATCCGTTGTAGGAATTTTAATACAATTCGCTACGGTCGATAAAAAGCTAAAGTAGCAGCTACGGTGGATGGGTGGTTGACGTTACGTCGAATCTCGATTCTGATTTTGTTCGTTTTGTTGGTACGATTGATAATTGAATTGAATCTCGATGGATGTGTTCATGGAGTGTTATAATTATTAATTTCATTCGTAAGACAAATCGATCTTTTAGATTCTTTTTTTTTAATAGTTGGCCAGTTTATATTTCTCAAATCTTAGATAACTCCATTTGTTAATAAATTATAAGCTGTTCTTCTGAAAACTTTCTGACTTTTACTATTAAAAACTGTATTCTTTGCCCAATTATTTTCTGAAGTACGCGTAAAATTGTACATATATCTGTAATTTTGCATTGCATACCCCTTATGTCAATTAATCAATTTTAACGAATTTTGATATCCGTTTTGAAAAACAAACCAATATTTATCGAATGAATTGAGTTTTACTTTTATTTTTGACTAACCAAGCCCAATATTCGTTTTGTGTTCAATTTTTATTGATTGTTAAAATAAATGGAGTTTGGTAAAAAAAATCATCTTTTTATTTAGATCTACAAAAAAGCAATTTGAGAACACAAACCGCATTGGGTGGAACTGCGCTATAGAGGAACTGCTCGACACTGCGCCGCAAAATTTTTATTCGTATGAAATTCTATGAGCTATCAGGATAGGCGCGCACATATATGCAACTTTTAGTTTGCAACAGTTGGGCTTATATGAGAGTGCGCGCACATGCAAAAACTATTCAGCCCACTATTCGAGCAACTTAAAAGTATGTGATTTGGCACAAATCGAACGATCACCCCAAATCAGTTCATGCAGTTTGTATCACACCGAACTATAATGTAACTGCGCTCACATTAAATCAAAATATTGTATGTGTGGTTTGTTCGTTTCGGAAAAAATTGCATGTGCGCCCCTAGCCTAAACACACTAAGCGGCAACTGAACTTTACAAAATGTGCTTTTTCTTCACTGTTTAATGGACGTTTAGCAATGAACTCTATTGGCTTCACTACATGGATATCGACTGGGCGTACATTTTTGTAATCCCATTGTTCTTTTTTTGACATGTGCATGGAAATGGCAAACCAAATGTTAACTATTTGTTCCTTACTCCGCGTATGTTTAGTGCAGCCGATGAGTGAATATGGAATTGAAAGCAAAACATACTCAGAAAATAAATTTGTAAATTGACTTGAAAAATAAAACTCCAAGGTATCGATCTACTCAGAAAATAAATAAATCATGAAATATAAAGGAAATGTAAGGGTGTGAGCAATTTAAACTACGTTGTAGTGTGCGTTCAGAACCAAGAAACACTTAAAGGAAACATGCAAATCTCCGGCAATTTTGTTTATTCGTGTGAAAGTCTTAGACGATTTTTACAGCAATACAAAAGCAGCTCTGTGTAAAAAGGGACTTGACCAAAGTCTATGAACAAGCCCATTTACTTATCATTTCCTTTCTATTAGTGCAAAATGAATGTTCGAATTTAAAATTGCAAATGCAGAAAAAATGAAAACAAGAAATAGGTTTGAAACATAAATTAAATATTGGCAAGTTTTTCTACTTTCTATTTTATATGAATAAAAGCTAATTATTGTTCATAATTTTGATATTTTCCTAATTTTACTTTGCACAAGACTCTTTCATTACTTGTGACTGCTGTTCAGGGGTACCATTTTTACAAAAATAAAAAAAGCTACGGTCAATGCTACGTCCGATGCGTTTTTTTGGGAATTAGTTACGGTACAATGGATAGAATCCCAATAAAACACAGCTAATATCAATTTACTTTTTCTGTACACTGCCAAAAAAATAAAAATTAATTCACAACACAACATTTGAGAAACTTCAAAACAAATATTTTAGTGTTTTTAAGTATCTGTGTACAAATCCGTTTTGAGTCCGTCTCCAAAAAGAGATTCAATACGGATGTTTTTTCAGAAAAAAATCGGTTTTAATTTGAAACGAATCTGATTTTCAGAAAAAAATTGATGGCGGATCGACGGCAAATTGATGTTTTTATTAAAACGAAATCGCCATTAACGAACGATTAGGGATCGAATCCCTTTTTGTGACTGTGTGTTGTTTGGCAGCTCTAAAAAAAAACATATCTTCATTTCCTTAATGCATTATTATTTCGTTTGTGTCTTCTGATTCCTAATGTCGATTTCGTTTCAATAAATAGGATTCGCTACTAAAACCAATACTTTTTTGCTTTGAAAAGAACGATTACGGATCTATTCTCTTTTTGTGACTGTGTGTGTGCTACCAACCAAGCTCTAAAAAAAAAGCAAATCTTCATTTCGTTAAAACATCAATATTTCATTTTTATTTGCTGATACCCGTCGGGGAAATTCCTAAATCCACTTGCACTTTTTTAATATTTGTTTCCAAACAGTTTTTAACAATATGTTTAATTTTTTTACAATAATAATTTACTTTTTCTGTACACTGTCACAATATAAAATTAATTGGCAACACAACATTTGAGAAACTTCAAAGCAAATATTGTAGTGTGTGTAAGAATCTGTGCAAAAATCCGTTTTGAATCCGTCTTCATAAAGAGATTCAATACGGATCTGTTTTTCCAGAAAAAAAATTGGTTTTAATTTGAAACGAATTTGATTTTCAGAAAAAAATTGACGGCGGATCGACGGCAGATCGATGTTTTTGTTGAAACGAAATCGACATTAGTAGAATACTATCAGTCATAAAATTATTCACAAAACTTGCATATACATGAATGGTAGGAATTTTTCTTTTTGCCTGCTCAAAGGTGGGTAATGAATTTTAATGTGTAATCTTGTGAATTTGATCGTTTTGGTATGACTGGCATTTCAAACGCCAAAATGACATTACACATTTTCTTACAAAAAAAAAAAGAATTCTTTTACCCTAGTGCGAGTGCTTAAATTAAAAATAACCTCAGTTCTTTAAAAATTAATATATTGTAGGTGACTACTAACTAAAAAATTCCTAAATATTACAAACAAAATTCACTAGTTTGTTCTGCAATGAACTGTCCATGCCAGGATTCTTAAAATCCATTTGGTACTCTGACTTTTTTAAATTCTTTGCGACCTTTGACACCATATATCAAAACACTCACCAGTTCCAACTACTTTCACCACATAAATTAACACAATGGCCACAAAGAGAAAACCAATTCGACCGCCCGTTACTGTCAGTACGAATATGAACTTCCGACCTGGCGGACCAGATGTATCCAGGTCAGAAGCCAAAGGTACGCGGCCTACCGCTGCACCAACGACAATTAAGGAAATCATCGTTACCACAATAATGTATGTTTGCAAAAAGACCATCTTCTTCGATACCAACCTCAAAATTGCTCTCTATCTGGGAAGCCTGTTTCTGATCTCATTGATTGGCGATTTTATACCATACCCCAGAACTTATTTCTCCCGGTCAGACAATCTGTTTAATGTTTACTTCGTGAAAATCGGCTGGGGATGGACATTGTTATTTAGTCTACCATTTCTGGTGATGACCTCAATAGTCCTCTGTTGTGGTGATAGAAAGAAGATGATGACAAATCACTTACCTCGCATTGCCATCGCTACCTTCTTTTGGTTTTTCTGGACGAAGTTGTTTAATGTAATTGAGACATCGTATGGCAGATGCACTGTTCGTGGATTTGATAGCAAATCAAGCTGCTTGCGAGCTGGTCACTTGTGGAATGGATTTGACATATCAGGACATGCATTTATACTTATTCATTCGAGTTTGGTACTAATTGAGGAAGCAAGACCTATAGTTAAATGGGAATCGATTAAAGAGCATTTGCGAAATGAATTGCATAACCGCAGCGTAGCAGAGCGGTCAAGTACAAACCCACTAAGAAACCTCACTGATGAACAAGTGAAAATGCTAAATTTCTTGTATGAGCGCTTGACGCCAGCCATTCGAACTCTTTTCATTGGAATTGCTGCGTTGCAGCTGCTCTGGGACGTCATGTTAGTTGGAACCATGTTATACTACCACAAGATGATAGAAAAAGTTGTTAGTGGAATTATTGCGATTTTGACATGGTACTTTACGTATAGATTCTGGTATCCATCAAGTGTACTACCTGATCCAGCTGGAAGTGGATGCTTTTTTTATCAACGGGAACGAAGCGAAACGTTTGTGTATAAAAGAGCTCCAAGTTTAACGCCAACTACTCCTACACAGCGCACACCTACTGCTTCAGGTCAAGTGCCTATGTTCATGGGCTTGCCTATCTATGCAAATCTACGGGCAAATCAGGCTTCTGCGACGTCTAGCCCATCAAATGTATCATCAGATTTTCTTTAATGATTTGTGTTCTAATATCATTTGACATTTATAGTTAACATAGGCTTTATATAATTTTTGGTGAGACTTGTTTGTTATTCGATTTTTTTGTTAAAATTTTATTTTCTGGTTCTCTCTATAATTAGGTTTCTTCTTATTTAAACTTATTTCCATATTATTTATCCTTTTGTTGTAACACACTCATAAATGTATTAGTTCAGTATGGTTTTACAGTAGTGTTTAATAAATTGTTTTTCGTTAAAGTTTTGTTTTGTTGTTTATTATTTATGCTGTTTATATTTTCATTATATACCAATAAGTACATGTAATGTATCATGTGTAATTTTTAAACATATGTACATATAGAATTAAGTATGTATAATGTGGTTAGTCCAAACTCTATGACTGAGTTTAAGATTTAAAATGCTCTACCCAATTTTTATAACAATTTGAACACAAACATATATAAATAAAGTCATTCAATAATTTTCATATGTATTGAATTTTTCTTAAGTAACTTATATGTATTTAATAGATTTTTGGTTTAGAAATTTGTTTGAAGTTATAATCTTTAAGTAGACTTTACATTTAAATCATATGATTTTGCTAAGCTAGTATTAAGCTAGTATTAGATGGTCCTTGTAATGTGTCATTGCCCTGACACTCTGACGTCACTGTGACCTAGTTGTCTGTCCTAAAAGTGTCACGTCGTGTGATCGTCATTGCCGTGACAAAAACAATGACAGGCACCGTGACACGTCGCTTTTAGGTCATTGCAATGTCAAATTGTAGTGACCGTGTGATAGCCCTTTCATTGTTGATGGGACACCGTGACACGTTGCCTGTCGCTTCAAGGACTGGAATTTCTGCAATGTCATTGTTTGTCACGGTTGGACATAGTTACCTACAAATGTGTATTTAAATAGATTTTAATTATGTAAATTAGGAGGGTTATTTGTACCTACCTACATAGATGGATCCTAGGTATGTAAATATGGACATTATATATATATAATGAAAGTGAAGGATATAGGTGGGTAGGTAATTATATATATGTGACGTTTTAAGAAATGGTATAGTTATAGTTCAAGGGGGAAAAAGATGTCATTTGAATTCTTGGGCAAATACCGTAAATTTTGTTCTGATTAAATGCGTATCAATTCTCAAAATTTTGTATCAAAACCGTTGGAGCCGTTTTCTAGAAAAATAAGCTTCTCCTTAACAACCAAGACACAATGACTCGATTGATCGACACCGTGTGATCGTCACTACTAAAAATGAAAAATGTCATTGCAGATTAGGCTCACCTCCAATGATCAGTTGTTTGAGAGTTGTCACCGAGATACAAATATCACCGTGACACACTTTGACGTTCATTGTATTTTGGGACAACAATGACAGACATGTGTCATTCGTCTGATAGTCATTTAGCTAGCCATGACACGTTTACCTTTGTCACGGCAATGGCGGTGGTAGGACCTATTTTGTTGTGACGTCAGAGTGTCACGGCAATGACACATTACAAGGACCGTCTAATACTAGCTTCAGTAATGACTAATAGGTCTCGGTCTGACATAGTAGTAGTAGTAGTAGTATTTATTGAAATTTTTCTTTTCAACAAAAATTTAAGTTTTTTAAATTCTATTGTAACATAGTCACTTATATATTATTACAATTTGCCGAATTGGCCTGGCTTTAGCCACTTAACTTGGTCTGTCACATAAATATCTCATGTATATTTTTATATCTTATACATTTGTAATTTTGTTTTTGTCATTATTACTAACACGAAGAACAAACTTTTGATGTTATTTAACTTATGGTAAAAATACATGAGTTATATTTTGCCGAAATTCCGTATATGGCAATTCAGTAAATATTTCCTTCAAATTTGAGATTATCGCGAATATACTAATTCAATACCATCAAACTTGAAATTCCAGGAACATAATTCAATGCAAGAGCACAAATATACCTGACAAAAATTCTCCACTCCTTATTCAAGCAGTTGACTTATCTAATATCTCACAAATGCTACTCCTTTACCTTGTAATACTACAAGATAAAAACTTCTACAAAAAATATAAAGTTCTACCATTACTTTTCTCGAAGTATTTTATTTCGTGCCATGGTTTGCGTCGTTCAATTTTATATTTGTCTTTTTGATAAATATAATAATAATATAAAATATTATTATGATACAAAACATAATAACGCTCTTTGTATCATTATATGATGACCATGACTGTGGACATTTTACGCGTGTTCAAATCGATTTTAAACGACACAATAGTGTTGGGAACATTATCAGTCAAAATGACTTCATCGACAACAATCGATTGAATTAAATTTGGTAATTTTTAATTGTTTAGAATGGGTGCGATTAAGCTTTTTCAATGGGTGCACATAGATCTTAGCTATTCCAATAATCACTTACCACAAAGTAGTGAAACTATCCTCCTAACTTTCATTTCTGGTATTTAATTTTATTTTTTTATGTAAGAAGAGGTTGGTATGTATATTTATATTCAACATTTTTCAGATATTATTTAAAAGCTAATTAGTTACAAACATAAATTATAGTTATCTGAAATTCTCCCACAATTTTTTTTAAGATACCTACTGACTTCAAGCAAACCTTCATGTATCCATCTAGCGCAAGTAAAGCTCGTTTAATTTAAAACTTGATCGCGGTAATCAGTCGGTAGTCAGTGATGCAGTAGTTGTGTCTACCTATCTAATACTACCGGAACCCGACGGTTTGCAGCAAGGCATGTAATTTTTTTTTAACTCGATGTTAAAATAATTGTAGTAAAATAATGAGTGAAGAAAAAACTGTGAACAAAACCGTTGAGTTCAAGGAACCTATTTTAACGGAAGGACTTGTCCTTTATTTTCATCCGAAAAATTTTCATTCACAAAAAGTATGTGCAAATATTGATATAAATTTAAATTTTCTTATCATGTGACATTACAAAAAAATAAAAAAATCATCACGGGCACTAGAGCATTAAGCTTAGTGCTAAGTTAACAAATAATTATGTTTGCTAACACTTTGTAGGGTCATTGAAAGTGTCTAACTATAATAACACATAACCACATTTTGTTGTTGTCTTTTTGCATTGTAAATACTATTTATACAAATATGCGGGGTGTTTTGAAAATGTGGTTTAGTGATATAATTATAATTTATTAAATCAACATTAAATGTATCTATCTCTCCTATTACACATTTGAATGTATGTATATTTGTTACGCAATCACGATTTAAAGGGTTTATATGAAATTTGATAGTAGATGCACGGGGGACTGGATTAATAAAGGGTATTTTTTATCCCTCACAAAAAATGCACGGTTCCTGTAGCTTAAATTTGAACTGTTTAAAGACTGGAAATTCGTTTTGGTCAGGGGTACATAAGAGAAAACTTGTTTTATGCTAAAAAAAACGTGAAATGTCTGTCTCGTATTTCCTAAGGATAGAAAAGCCGTAGCAACGCACGGTATTTGATAATATTACATTAATAGGCAGACCTATGTAATCTGTATAAGGAAGTATGAAATTAGTTAATTCAGTTTTCTTAACTTGCTTCTGTTACAAAACCAATTTAAAGTTATGGCAGCCATTTCCGTCAGCTTAGATAGCGATTTTAATTTACTACATATGTCCATATATTTATAATTATTATCCTTTTTTTTAATAATTGGGATATATGAAACACAAAATATTTTATTCCATCAAAATTTTCCCCGCGATCGTGAATCTCCCACGGAATAAATTTCTCTCGAACAAAAAATCGAATAAAATGACAGTAAAATTCCCTGGGAAAGTTTATTCGCGAGACAAAATAATTTCTGAGGGGAACTTTTGAGCATCATTTACGTTTCCAAGTTTCGAATTGTATAAAAAAACCTCCAGGGAAACTTTTATTCATGATAACCCCCATTATAACAAAGGCTTGATTTCATTTTTTACTAGGCAAATTCCATATTTAAATGCCTCATTCAAAAATCGAACCGTAGCTATCCGGATAGGTTGGTGTTGTTTTAATCCCATGTAAGAACACAGTTGATGATAAGAGTTGCTGGCAAACAAAAATCTCAAGCTTTCCGAAGAGCTTTGGTATACTTTTGTACCCCATGATAAATGTCAAGAACATATGCACATAAAACCCATGCAAACTTGACTAATGTCGAATTCCAAACAACCAAACATTCGATTTTTTCTAAACGCAATCGAATTATTTCTAAACAAAATCTGTGAAAACAGATATTGCGTTTTTTAGCAAAATTTCATAGACTACACGCACACTATTTTTTGCAAGTTGTTTACAACAAACTATAAAAATCGATCTAAAATCGATTTAAAATGGTTGTTTGCATAATTCGACATAAGATTAAAAGCCGCCTTAAAATCGACAAGAAACACATATTTGCTTGTTTCTTGTTGGAAAGGCTGACAATTGAAGTTATTGTGAAAATGTTAACTTCTATCCATGTCTCTCGTTTATTTACTTGACGCCACTGTAGTTTTATGCGGGATATACACTGTTCAAATGCATGTCAAGCATATAAAAGTGTATTCGATGATTGAACAAAAATCAAAACGTTTTGATTTTGCTTCAAGCACACACAATGTATGCGTGAGTTATTTTCACGAATACACTCTCATATGCATGACATGTATTTGAACAGTGTATATCCCGCATTAAACGTTATTCAAATCACTTTTTTGTATATTGGGAATGAAGTTTTCCATTGCTAATAAAATTGATTATTTTATTTATCTGTCAAAACACCCATTTTCCCCCTTTTCGCTTTCCATAGGTCATAATAAATTGATTTATGTATTTTTGAATCTATTTTTTTCAGCATATTAACAACTTTTTGTATTATAATGCCAATACAATTTTCAGCTGCCAGCTTGTCAAATTTATATGTAGCACGGCACACTAATGTAGTTTTCGATTGTTAATTCGGAAGAACTCTCTGAATACACTCTCATATGCATGACATGTATTTGAACAGTGTATATCCCGCATTAAACGTTATTCAAATCACTTTTTTGTATATTGGGAATGAAGTTTTCCATTGCTAATAAAATTGATTATTTTATTTATCTGTCAAAACACCCATTTTCCCCCTTTTCGCTTTCCATAGGTCATAATAAATTGATTTATGTATTTTTGAATCTATTTTTTTCAGCATATTAACAACTTTTTGTATTATAATGCCAATACAATTTTCAGCTGCCAGCTTGTCAAATTTATATGTAGCACGGCACACTAATGTAGTTTTCGATTGTTAATTCGGAAGAACTCTCTGAATACACTCTCATATGCATGACATGTATTTGAACAGTGTATATCCCGCATTAAACGTTATTCAAATCACTTTTTTGTATATTGGGAATGAAGTTTTCCATTGCTAATAAAATTGATTATTTTATTTATCTGTCAAAACACCCATTTTCCCCCTTTTCGCTTTCCATAGGTCATAATAAATTGATTTATGTATTTTTGAATCTATTTTTTTCAGCATATTAACAACTTTTTGTATTATAATGCCAATACAATTTTCAGCTGCCAGCTTGTCAAATTTATATGTAGCACGGCACACTAATTTAGTTTTCGATTGTTAATTCGGAAGAACTCTCTGATCCGGCATTCAATCGAGCAAGTTAACACTAGATTCCCGATTCTGAAGTTTAATGTTTAATATTTTAATGTGTAAATATTTAAAAATCTTTTGCTCACATATCAAAACTTGAACGAAAATAAACAATTTTTTTTTAAAAAGCAGTCCTATATCTTTACGCAATTCTGATGTTTTTTATGTTTGTGCTGGTTTTCAATTATAAAGTGATCGTCTGGATTACGAGGATGACAAAAAACCAAATAGAAAATCAGATGTTTGACATTTGAGTATGAATGTATAAGTTCATCTTGAGTGGATTCTGAATCAAATCAAAAATAGAATTTCTCTTCTCACAATCGTCATAAGAGGGGTTTCCTTCCAATGGAATGCTTTAAAAGACTTCCGAATGCTTCTGGATGTCCAAAGGAATTGAATAAATAAATCTGGACAGCTACACTGATAGCAATTTCACACAAATACAATAAAAAGGAAATCAAATCTGGAAGCATGTTCCATTGGACTCAAAGAAAACCAAAATTTAAAATGAAATATGGATTAATCAATCGAAACCACATTAGATTAAAAAATAAAGATTTTTCGACATATATTCTTATAAGTTAAACATTAAAAAGTTTATTTCTAGAAACTGTTCAAATCTCTCGTTAATACATCGGCTTTAATAAGCAGCTATGTAGATATATAATATGTAAAAATAATAAAACAAACAACAAATTAACAAATATCAAAAGTAGTAAAAGTTACTTATTTTTATTGATTCCGAAGAAAAACATAACTTCCTTCACCTCTCACCATCTTTACGTGTAAATAATTAAATATGTTTGATAACAACAGATCTTCATTTTAAAAATGTTAAAATTTTAATTTCAGATCTTGTTTATACTATACGAAAAAAATATCAAATTTACATCTCACGTATTGGATCTAGCTAATGGAGAGCAATATTCATCATGGTTTCTAAACAAAAATCCTAAAGGCGATGTTCCTGTACTTCAACACAATGCCTTAGTCGTTTCAAGCTCACAGAGCATTATTAACTACTTAGAAGACACATTTAAAGGAGGTGTTAAATACAGTATTTAAATTAAAATCTCATAATACATTTATTTGATTTTTTAGAAAAATATTCCTCTCTCATACCAACTGATAACACATCAACTGAGTACACTAAGTCAGTTTTGTACGAAGATATTTTAAGTAAACTACCGGTGGGAGCTCTAAGCCTAGGTTCATTTGTACACAGAGATCTTCAATTAAACCCAAAACCACCATTTATTGGACACATTCGTCAATCTTGTGTTGGTAAATATTTTAACAAATATAATATTAATACAATAAATGTAATAATAACTTTATTATTGAAAAGAAAACAATGAAAAAGTGTACGAAATCTTAAAAAGATCAGCGAATGAAGCTTTGGATTCCCAAAAAACTGCTTTATTTTCTAAACTCAATCGTCACGAACAACGTAAGGAATTGATTTATTCCAGAGTTCAATTTCAAGAAGTTCTTAACAGGTTTGAAGAAGTATTGAAACAATTTGAAAAAGAACTTGAAGAAGGTCCCGAAAGAGAATGGCTCTTGTCTTCCGAGTTTTATGCAATTGATATTAGTTTTGGACTACTATTGTATCGGCTTTACACTTTGGGTTTCGAAGATTATTTTTGGGCGAATGGAAAGCTGCCAAAAATCAACCAGTATTTTTCGCGTTTTCAACAAAGACCAGTTTTCAAAAAACTAATGGCAACAAATTTAGGTATATTAACTAACTTGTGGTTGAATACACCAACTCAATATAAACTTGGAGCAGGTGCCATTGGAATGGCAATCTTATCTGCAATTGTTCACAAATAAATTAAATGTACATAGTAGTCTTGAGGAATAATAAAAAAATGTATACTTAATTTATATTTTGTTTTTGTTCGTAATATAAGGGACTCGAAATTTTAATAAAAGTTGACATTACGATGATAGAGAACTCCAAAAAAGTGGGTCCCGCAATTCCGTCTGTCTGTAGAACGATCTACAGCCTAAACCGTTGCACCGATTTTGTTCAAACTTTAGGCGTTTTAGGTGATTGTCCAAGAGATTTTTGAATCGTTGTCTTAACCCCAAAGATAACCGTACTTGCCATACAAATTTTTCCACCATCTTAATTATCTCGAAAACGGCTCTAACAATATTGACAAAAAATAGCGCGTTTACTACTTTGGGTACGGTCTACATTTTGGCTAATTTTTTTTAATGTTTTGTTATTAACGGTACCTGCCATACAGCCATTTTATTGATTTTCGACTTTCTCATAAACGGCTCAACGGATTTCGATTAAAATTTGTGTACCGGATTTCCTTCAAATTCTAAATAATACTGCTTTTCAAAATTTTCGAAAAATGTGGTTTTGGATTTTTGAAAAAAAAATATTTTTTTTTTGAAAATGCAATATTATGAAAACGGGTGGACGATTTTTTCTGAAATTTTAGTTTTGTATTTATATTATTAAATATTTAAAATGTTCATAACAATTTTTTTTAGAAAAAATTTAAGAATTTTTATATAGACAAAATTAAGTGAACTACGGCTTTAAAAGTACATTTAGCTGTTTCTATTAAGAATCTTTTGCATATAATGTGATCGAACATAGGAACAAGTACGTGTGATCCAGTCGTGCATTTTATTTTTTATTTAAATAGTAATTAAAATGCTTAATATGTAAATATGCTTCCATCGTCAGTAAGCTCTATTTGATAGATTAATAATTGTGCAACAAACATTTTTTTAATTTGAATATTTCCACGTTCACAATTATTTTCACACTTATTCAATCTCATTAAAATTCAGAATCGTCAGAATCACACAAAGGTGTTCATTTTGGTATCCCGGATCGGAGAACAATTCGGGATTGCCAAAAAACGACATCAGACTTCCGGGTAGCTAAATAAAAGCGACAAATTATTTATTTGTCTTTACTTTATATTCTAAAGAATTTCTCAAAGGTTGTTGGAGATTATGTTCTTTTTTTTATGAAACAATTTTTTTTACATACTGGTCGTTCTTCCCGACTATTTTCGAAATTTGACAATAATAAATTAACAACGTTAAATGAGCAGAGTTAACCCTGTCAATGCATATCTTTACATTTTATAAACAGTAGTTGATTTTTCACCAAAATTGGTATTGGTGATTTAACTCTGTTGTATCTTGTATGTAAGTATATACTTCTAGATTTAAAATGACAGAGTAACGGAATCCATGATTTATAGTAGCTCGATGTTATAAGCACGAGACTAGAATAGTTCGCAAATTTCTTGTCTAATTAATTTTACTGTCCATAAGTGTTTTTTTATTAAAACAAAAATTAAAAAAAACTTTCATTTATTTACAAGTTGGTATTTATGTACCTATTTCTTAATTTATTACAATCTAAACTTGGTCCTCTTCTTCTTCTTCCTCCGATTCAGTCCTTACAACCAATATCGATTGGAACAACTTCAAGGCTTCCCGTAAAGTTGTTTGCATAGTTTCAGGCATGGCAAAAAAGTAAACAATTGCATATAAGACCTGCAAGCCTCCCAAAGCACAAGCAAAGTTCGAAATAGAATTGTTTGATATCAAACAACAGACTAAGATTTGCAGAACATTTTCAGCTACAATGGAAGCCAAAATGAAGTATGGCTTGACTGATACGGAAAACGCTTCACCTAAATAACAAGTACTGCTTGCGGATATAATTCCAGCAAATATTTGATAAATAAGCATCAAAAATACTACTGGTTGAATGTAAGCATTAGGCGTATTCCAAAAATTCGAAGCCAACCATCCAACTGAGAAAAGAATTCCACCACCAACGAATAATGAGAGTGCACTTGGTATTCTGCGTCCAAGGGTGTCCAAAAAAAAAGTTGAAAAAATTGTTCCAATCAATCGCATCAATATGTAAACGTACGATGACATTTGAATTCCGCTCCTTGAGCTCAACGAAGTAGCCAAAAGGAATGTGAGAGTGAGAGGGAAAGAGATTGACATTGAAACTATGCAACGGAATATAATGATCTTAATCATTGGTATCCAGCTATTTGATATGTTCTTTGAATTTTCCCTATTCATGTCTTCTTCCAAGAGTGCCTTATTCTCGTTCAGTAAAGCGTATGTCTCGTGTGTGACATTTTTTTGTGTTTGAAGCTCACGCAAAACGGTGACTGCTTCATCTTCATAGTCTTTAAGTAAAAGGAAAACTGGTGATTCAATTGTAAAGGCGAATGCACAAATTAAAGCACCAACACCATAAATTAAAGAGATTGTCCCATGTGTGGAATTTGCTTTGTGCTTTTCCAAATTTTCCATCGTAATCACCTTTATTAAAGCGCCAACGCCAAGGCCTATTTGTTCAACACTAAGAACTAACCCTCGGAATCTTTTTACCGATTGTTCAGACCCAGCTAGTATAGCTGGAATTAGTGTCATGCCAAATGCAATGCCATCGCAATAGCGAGCAGAAATAACTGCTGAGGTGCTTTGTGTCCCTGTAATATAAAAAACTCCACTTATGATAACTAGCACTGATGCAACAATCTGGAAAAAGTTAAAATTTAAAAAAAATTAGAATTTAATAAGGGCCAGTTGTACAAATGTTGGTCAATATTTGGTCCGAAGTTCAGTAATTTGAATTCACAAATTTTGGCGGGTTAGCTAAGGTTTAACGATGGTTCAAGGTTCAAATATTTGAAACAAGTGCTTGACCCACCGTTAAACCTCAGTTATTTCCACCGAAATCAGTGAATAAAAACTCCAAAGCCACAGATCAAATATTAAACAACGTTTATACAGCTTACTGGGCCTAATAGTATTTGAAAGCTGCGGAACTTACATTAAATATACGCTTTGAGATCTTTTGTACCAATAATGTGGATATGCAAGCTCCAATGATAACAGCAATAAACCAAGAAAATTGAACATGGGTTCCGTAAAGATTGTGTGATCCGACACCAATACTAGATGCCAAATTCATTCCACCCGAGGCAAAGATAATTGTAGCTGAAAATAAAAAAAATAAAAAAAATAGATGATATACACCTTGTGTTTTTCATTAAATGTATACTGATCATAGTGTTGGAAATGATAAAAGTTAAACTTTGTATTAAGTGTGAGCAGCCTCTACTGTATTATTATTTGAATATTGTATGTAGCTGAGATTTTTCTTTTATATTTATATTTTTTCAAACAAGAAAATATTTTTTGTTCTATTATATCCTAACTTTTCATTGAACAACACGTTAATTACATTTTTAATATATTATTTAAAAGAAATTAATTGTCTGCAATAAATTAATTAATCATTGGTATATCAATACATATGTATGCCACTTGAAAGTAGTGTCGAATTACAAACAACCAAACATTCGATTTTTTTCTGAACATAATCGGATTATTTTTAAACAAAATCGATTTTATGCTGTCAAAAGAGATCTTGCGTTTTTAGCAAGATTTCATAGACTTCACAAGAACACCATTTTTAGGATGTTCCTTATTACAAAAAAAAAAATCGATCTGAAATCGATTTGAAATTTTTGTTTGGAATTCGACATGAGGAAAGTTTCTTTTCTATCTGATTGGCCAACTGTCAAAAAATTGTTTTTTTTTATTAAGGTTAAATTTATTGGAAAGTGACTGGAAAGCTAGTTAAGAAATATATTCCTTAATTTCAATTAAAGTCCATTTGTGTCAAAATCTATTAAAATCTGGTAGAAAATACTCCCCGGAAATATAATGCACCTACAATTTTATTTGTAATTATTGACTTTTTTCTCTTACTCTTGATTTTTTTTTACAAAAATTAAAGTAACTTCGATTTCAAATTGCATATCAAATTCATTAGTTAACTAAATAATGTAATACCTGTTTTAAAAAGAAAACTACCTACACGGCATTTATATAAGAAAAAAGTGTAAATGAATTTGAAATGCCATTTGTTTCGTGTTAGTGAACCGTATCAGATCATTAGAGGTATTCACGATCTGGTGTAACAAGTCTTGTAGAATTGTAAAAAATTATTTTTTACAACAGACTCTGTGAACACACATTTGCTAATCTGTAGCAACACTGAAGCAAATATCAATAAAAACGACATTAGCTGAAAGGTGTTAATTTAAACCTTGAACGTGAAGAAAAACATGCTAAGTTCTGGGATGAAAATATTCATCTGTGGAAAACACCATCAAAAATAGTCTATTTTTCGTTCGGTAAAATGCTGTAAAGTTTTACAGAAGCAAATGATTATGACGAAGTTTATTTTTGAAAAAAAAAAATGTTTTTTCCAGTAGGCAATGGAAGTTAAACTACTGTCTATTACACTAAAGCGAATTAGTATTCAAAAGTTGTACGAAAACAGTTTGGTATGGAGTATATAGATATAGTCTAGACTAACCAATGGCATGGAATTTAAGTTTTTAAAAAAATTACGATGTGCATGGTCGTATTTATGTATATTTCATTAATTCATTTTGAAGGATAAAGATGTGAAGACAGAAATAAGAAAGTGCGTTGAAGAATATATGAAGTAGTGAATGCTTACGATTCATGGCTTTAGGTCTGCATACATTCGTGCAACGTATTTTATGTCATGCATCCACTTATCAATACATTTTTTTTTAATTAAGTCAGCACCTATCTTTTAAAATTACGATTGTAGATGGGCACTATAGGGCAAGTTTTGCATTTGGAAAAAAAATTCGAACTTGTGATTTTGATCAAACTTGACATTAAAAGAATAGAGAACACGAAAAAAGTGGTCCAACAATTTCACCTGTCTGTCTCTCTGATCCACAGCCTATGCTAATAAAGCGACTTTCTTCACATTTGATACTTAAGCATCTTAGGTGATTCCCTAGATGTTTTTTAAATATTTTTTTTTAGTCCAAAAATAACGGTACCTACCATACAATTTAAATTATCGCAAAAACGGCTCGAACAATTTTAATAAAAATAATTCTGCGTCAGATTTGTAAGATCCCTAGTTCATGAATCATGCGCATGAGCATGTGCACTGTTCAGATCATAACATAATCAACAAAAAAGAACAATAAATATCAGCATAGTTGCAGCAAAACAAAAATAACTTATACTAATTTCTTATTAAAGAAATATTTATAGGGCAAACGTTTTTGTATGAAATCTGCTGATTTGTTAGACGTGTGAATAAATGCTGATCTCATGTGTCAAACTAGAAAAATCTGTTGTTTTGTTTAGTTTCAGATCTAATTTATAATGGTTGTTTTCTACAATAATCATAATCATCAATTCCGAAAAAACGCACATCTTTACGCAAAGAGATGAAATCTTTTGTTACCTACATATGTATGTACCTACTTCAATAAAAAAACACATAAATGTGCCGAGCACATTGAAATAAGTGCGCTGCCAACTTCTATGAGCATATAAAAAAGGTAGAATGATTTTTAATAATGTCGAATTCCAAACAAGCATTTCAGATTGTTTGTTGTAAAGGACTTGCTAAAAATAGTGGGTGTATAATGGCGTCATTATCTGGCAATCCGTAATCCCTCTCCAATCCGTGACGCCAACTTAACACTTTATTGATTCTGAATTTTAATGTGATTGTTTATGTGAAAATAATTGTGTACCTACGTGAAAATATTCAAATTCAAAAAAAAAAAAATTTTTTTGCACAATTCATGATACAAAAAATGACAACAGTCGAGTTTGACGTTCAAGTATATGAATGTGTGAGTGCTTCTGGTTTCGATTCTGTACCCCTGTTCTGGAACTTTCGAATCGATCGTTGAAGTCGAGAATCGATGAAAATCGGAACACAAATCAATTTGTCGCCTCATCGTGTTTCTGTATCGTTTGAAAATCGTTAACTTTATCGACTGAAACATACGGAACTGAAAACTGGAAAAAAATCGATAAAATGGGTTTCTGTACCTTTGAAAATTGTTAACTTTTTCGATTTACACGTCAAATTTTATCACTAGCAAAATAGCTAGTGAGCTAAAAAATAAAAAGAAGCAAAAATGGTTCTGCTCAAAGCAAAACATTTTGTACCTCAAGATACGGTTTGTGGTCATTGATTTTTTTATTTTATTTTGTTAACATATATTTTTATTTACGTTCTTTTGTTTTTTATTGGTTACAAAGACAGGCAATGACCATTTGAAATCCAGAAGCAAAATTCTCTTAGAAATAATTCGATCGTGTTCAGAAAAAATCGACCGTTATGTTGTTAGGAATTCGATATAAATTATGGTTTTTTGTAAAATTTTATTTTATTATTATATAATTATTATTATAAGTAATTATTTAAACAATATATGTATTTATTATAAAAAAATATAAAATTGAAAAAAATAAACAAACATTGCAGTAAGAACACCTGTATCTACATTATCTTCTCCTTTGACATTTTGTTTTCTTTATAAATTTGTATTACACGCAATATTTCTTTTGTTTTATTTGAATGAACAAATAAAGGTATTTACCCTAAGCAGAATAAATCCAAAAATCAGACAGAAAACTGTTAAAAAAATTAAATTCAAAAGTTTAAATAACTCACATGAAATATGTCTATAGTTTGTATGTAATTTCTTTCAAAAGTATCTATATTTAGTTAATTAGTGACACATAATTCAATTCCTTGAACTGATCGCTCCATTTAAATTAAAAAAAAAACAGAAGCTTAGCAAATACACACGACACAGTCGTCTAATTTTGTTTTGATCTTTTATGTGCAAAAACAACAAAACAGCTTTATATTTCGGAGAACAGATTGATAATGTAAGTACGATACAAAAAAAAATATGTCGCTAAGAAAAAATCAAGTGTTTATTTTTACATTTATTTTTATTTTCAAGCTATTACCAATTGTAAGCAGGTAAGATATTTTTCGTTATAGGTAAAATGTATAATGTACCTACATACATTTGTATGTATATATGGATAACTAGGTAGTTAATTGTTACCTGCAGTCAAAGAACGCAATTGAGGACTATTTCTACGCGCATCCTCGCACCATCCAAGACGACGTCGTGATTTAATTGATCTTTGTGTTGATCCATAAACTGATTCATATCCCGTGTGGACTGCCTTCGGTTTATATTCTAACTTTGGTTCTGGAATTCTTTCTGTTAAATTGTCATCAGCTAAAGCTGATTGTTTCGATTGACTCATACTTATTGTAATAATCTTTTATACGGTTCTCAAGGATCCGTTTGTATAAAAATAAAAAAAAAGACGACACTAGTGAATATCACAGATTAACAGTTTATATTTCGTTTTGGATACGCATATTTGTGTTTTAAAAACAATTTATAAAATATAAGCACAAAGAACAAATTAGAACCTTTCGAAGTAAATTAATAAAACACACTGTTCATGTTCGATACCGCCAATAGAATAATTTTCTTCACTTCCAAGCTCTGACTCGAATACCAGAGTTGCTACTTATAACGATTTATAATATGATCACTTAAAAGACAGCAAGGAAGAACGATCGAGTAAAAAGTTCTACGTATTTTTAAGTCTTAAATGGATGCCAAAAATACTTGTTGCGTGGCTCCCAGCCCTAATATAATTTAGATAGATAAAGAGGCAGCTGCATAAATTTCTGAGTATGCGATCCTAGAGGCAGATAAGCTTTAGATAAGTCTATTATACATATCCCTACGATAAACAAAAATGCGATTAACAAAGATTTAACCATTGCTTTTAGCGCACGTTGGGCGCCATTTTTAATTTAATAAACAAGTGTTGCAAAAACCAATAGAAATTCAAATTAGAAATAAATTAAGAAGAAATTTTTATAGAAAATAGAAAAAATATATTCACATAAATACATTGATATGAATGTATGTATGTACAATGCTAAATTAATATACATTGATATGAATATAATTATATATATTTCAGAATGTTCAAATTTAAAAGATTTGGCCATATGCATATTGGCTGATAAACCCAGGTTTTATTAACCTACAGTTTAAGACAATTTTGGCACAATGAATACAGACCGATTTTACTTACAAATTGTTGGTCTAATATTCTTATAAGATTATTAACTTGTTTTCAAGTTTATCCTTTCAAATATTTTGGAACGATAAACGTAAAAAAATAGAATCAACGTCCGAAAATTCAATTACCTAAACCTATGTTTAACTTAGACACAGTATGAAGACTATGAATACGCCCCATTGAATCACATTTTTATTTACTTATACGAATAAAATAGAGTGGCATCACTTGTTAAAAAAAAAATATATATTTAATTATACTGAAAACAACATGTCTGTCAACTTGCCACAATCCTCGCATTTCGGTTTCGGTGCAAACCTATGCGGGCTCTGTGTAATTTATTTAAGTATGCATAATGCATATTGCATACTCCATCGTGTATATTATAAATGCTCTCAGAGCGAGAATTAAATGTTGACAAAATTGCCTTGCATCTATGACATCATTATCATTAGCAAAAATGTATCTTTAAAACGAATGAATGCGAAAGGCCCAAGCCCAATGATTCATAGAAAATTCAATTTTTGAGTTATTGCGAAAAATGTTAGGTAGTATTTATTTTATGAGGAATTTTACAAAATTCTAGTTAGGTACCTACTTATTATAAAAGAGAAAGATAGGTGCATAAGTAATTTTACTTTGATTGAGACACACCTATTCCTAAACTGACTCCTAGGTATACACGCATACCTAACTGATTGCAGGGCGCCAAAACAAATGCTTGAATAAACTATATAGGTATTAACTTTACGTAAAATTCAATTTATATTAGTCGTCCTCGGTATATTGTTCGTGAATTTTAAATTCTGCACAGGAAAGTTTAAATATTTGAAACAACAATAGATACGCTTAATGGTTTTATTGAGAATTTCAATTTTTGGTTGCGGCTTAGTGCCATTACCTGAAAGAGCCTGTTTTAGTAGAACGATTCTGCAGGTTATTAGAGAGAGGCCGCCCTCAACTAATGAAATTTTAGCAGTGCGTCCGTGATACGCATTTTTTCACGTTTGCTTGGGCGTGTAAAAAATATGTTCTATTAGATACCATGCACTTTTATTGTTTCCTCTAAAATCGAGTTAATTTTTGTAATACTCGTATTTTGTATAATTTTGTTGAAGGCGAAGATATTTTTTTTTTTAATTTATTGTTTAAGTACCTACCCATGTTCAATAATTTGTTTCGTGAAAGATCTACAACTGCAAACCTAACAAAATTTGTTTCAGTCCACATTAAAGTTGAAACCAGGGTATGGCTTGTTAATAGAGAATACAAAAAACACTGCACAATCTCCCCATTATATTTTTAAATAAGCTTTGTGTGCGTAATAGGATGCCTCCAGTTTGCCCACGGGAGAAGACATACCTTACATTCGTTCATCGAACAACCGAATAAACAACACTTTTATTTCCATTTATTTGTTCATTTATTAAGAATTAAAAAGTCCAATTTTAATATTGGTACCTATCTTTATAATTTTTTATTCATATATCATTACATTAAAGAAAAAGAAATATAACACCTAAACAGCAAGAGCGTCATTTTGTGTTTCATGACTAAGTTGAGTCTGCAAGTTGGAAAGCTTATTCTTCAGCACTTGTACACCCATAATAACAATATTCTCTGGCTTAAGAGCACCAGCTGATTCTACATTGTAAAAGAATTTATTCGGCTTTATCTTCCAATTGTAGGGCGCCTCATACTGATCATCGTCCAACTCAGTGTGTTCACTTTTTGGCCATTCGTCTGGCTTCGGGTACAATGTGTGTCGCATTGCATTGTCTGGATCATATTCAAAACAAACTCCACATGTTGGATTCCATTTGGCATGTTCTTTGCCAAATCCCTTCTTAGCATACGCTCTCAACTTTAGTTCTTGGCCTTTACGTAATTTAATAAGCAAAATTTCGTCAGTGTTCTCGCCATATTCGTTGTCTTCATCGTTCTGTAAGCGTGATGTTACCGGCAGAACCTTCTGGTTACTAGACTTCAAATCGGCCGTTGTTACATGACGTGTTTGTTCTTCGGCGCACTTTACATCGAGAGTAAACTCAACACTGCATTCAGGGCAAAAATCCAAGCAAACGCACTCACGAGTGTATTGAAGGCGTTCGACAACTTCGTCCGAAATCAATGGAATCAACCCTATGCGATGGGCTAGGAATTCATCAGACAAAACTGTAGAATTAGCTTCTAGTTGAACCCAATCTATAGCTAGGGTAGGAGTTTCAGCGATAAATACACGTCGCAGACTATTGGCCACGCTCAAGTCAGTGTCTTCCACGACGAATTTCACATTGTCGTCAGTTAGTTCAGTAATGGTCACTGAAGGAGTGTTGGCATAAGGCATTTTGCTTCTTTTATGTAATAATTATTTATTTTATATGTATTTAATTATCACGACTAAATTATTAAACTTTACAATTACAAAAAAAAACGCAAATTGTGCGGTTTTTTGTTTTCAGGGTTGTCTAATCAAACTTGAAATACAGCAGTTGTTTCCAGTTGGACGACTTCAGAGACAAATCATTTTGAAAGTATTCAGCACGACTAATTGAATTATAACAGTTTCAACGTTTCTTATACAGATTTTTGTCAATTAGCGATTTTCCCACATTATACAATGAATTTTAGCAATTTCATTTATACCGATATCAGTAGTGCTAGTGATAACACAGATCACTCACCATACGATTAAGTCACAAATTTGATATTTGCAAAAAAGTTGATGATACTACCTCTTTTTTCGCTTGATAGAACTCGTGCATAGATACTTTTTTTACACACACGTTAATAATAACAAACATAAATAGCTTATATTCAACTTTGCGACATTTTTTGATTCTCTTTTCGTATAACATTATATTACTAGACTTAAATAATGTTATATATATTTTAATATGCAATTATTGAAACATAATGGCATTTCGTTATTCGTATAAAATAAATTTAAGCTATATATTCTTCTGATGTTAATGAGGTGTTAGGGAAAACTTCTGTATTTGAGTTATCAAAGTGTTTGATGAAAACCGATTTTTTACAATAATAGGTTTTCGAGTGTAAAATTGCCATAATTTCTTCCGTTTCTCCAACCAACGACCTCATCATGGAATGGTCTAAAATCACTCATTTAGAAAGATTTAGAAAATAGTTACAAGTTATCTATGGTGTCTGGTCATAACTGCATAAGTCAATTTTTGCGAAAATGAGTTAAGCATGCAGAATTATTAAAAAAATATATATTTTCGTTTGGCCTTAACAGCATAACTCTAAGAAAACTGGTTCCAAATATATTCAATGGTCCTAACCACACTTATCTCCGTTTTTTTAAATAATGGTTGATCATAATGGCATAACCCAACTTGTGCTGTTTTGACAATAAATTTTTTTTTTTAAATTTAAATCAGTGTATGGTCAAAACAACATAACTCAGTTTCTTCCATCAGATGATGGAGAACACCAAAAAGTGGGTCCCGTATGTCTCTCTGTCCTTGAGCTTACAGCCTAAACGGTTGGATGAATTTGTTTCAAACTTGGTATACATATTGATTTTTCCGTAAAACAATACGGATGCCATACATTTTTTTTGCCAAAAAGAAAAACCTTATTTTTCTCAAAAACGACTGCATTTTTTATAAAAAAAATCAGTTCATTAATAAAGGGAGGAAAATGGTACTATTTAATAATATTTTTTTGTGAAATAAATGGTTATTTTTGGAACTTCTAGTAGAACGTTTTTTTGGTTGTTTTGATTTTTTATGAAGAAGCTCCTAAAAAGTTTAATCACTAATGTAATAGTGTAGTGTTATTTAGTAGGCTTTTAAACATTATCTTGAATAGTTCAAAAACTATTTTACTAAAACAAAACAAGAACAACGGTATACCTTCCATACAAATGTTAAGAAAAAAATATATTTCTCAAAAACAGCTCCAAGAATTTTGATAAAAAATTGTGTGTTCTTAAAATAAAATAAAATAAAATAAAATAATGTATGTGTATACTATGTATATTTATATACAGTATGTCCCGTTAGGTATAAGTGATCTTTAAGAATCATATAAATCGTATGTACATATATTGCACCTAAATTATAAAGTTATATGCATTATTATATGTTCATCATTTACATATCAAGGTTCCATGTTCTGCTTACTTAAATTAAAATCCAAAATCTAGATTTAAATATGTACTTGTAAGTAGGCTAATGTATGTAACTATTCCTTGAATAATCCAATCGACAATTTATTATTCAATTTAAACCTGCATAGGATAAATAAACTACCTATGTACCTACTATCAGCGTCAATGTTTATTCTCTATTAATATTCTTAGCTAAAAGAGCAAGTTCGTACCATGAATCAAAGAAAACAAGATTACGACACTTCTTTTTTTTTCTTATTTTATTGAATTCATATTTGAAACAAAATCTGCAAATTGTTGTAATCTTGTTTTCTTTGATCCATGAGTTCGTACGATCTAGTCGTGAATTTTATTTTATTCTGCCCATGTAAATTTTTTTCTTATAATGTCAATTTTATTCCTCCACTAAAGCAGCGTCTTCGATGGTTTACCGAAGAACAAGTTTGTAAATGTCTATTAGCAGAGATTCTGTTTTATTAATAACATTTTGCACTTAGTCCAGAAAAAATTCCTAAAACTTCTCTAGTCCATGTTTAATAATTTGGGTGTATAAGTTCCTTATTCGATTCTGATATTTAATACTGCATTTTAATAATATATTTTTTCAAGTTTTGTCTTATTTTACTTTGTTAATAAAGTTAAATAAATTCGTTTCCTAATAAAAAAGCTTGTTTTACAACTTATTTCAATATTAGTATTAAGGACACAACTCGAAATAATCTTTTTCTTGAACGAAACACAGTTTGTTCAAAACAGTATATCTCACTAAAAAATATAAACAGGCTTTTATTTAAAACAAAATTGTATCCCAATATACCTATATGTATTTAATAAAACTGGATTTGGATTTTTTCTAAACTTAAAATGCATTTATCTCAAAACTCAGATTTTAGACTTATGTTATGACCAAACTCTATAGATATTTGACCTTAATATCTAACCCGATGGCCTGGCCAACCATACGAAAATTGAGTACAAATCATATTTTTTTATTTGTATTTCATTTAACTATCCATTTTGAATTTGGTTAGTTTAATCGAAATTTATCCAGAAAAGCATCGGAAAAATAAAAACTTCCCCAATTATTACTTTCATTTAATAAATTTTAATACTAAATAATTGTATAAAGGTTATGTATGGATGATTTTATATTTATGTATTGTGTGCTATGCATTAACTTAACTTAAAAAATGGTTTCTTTTAGTGTATTTGAAATACTTTGAGATCAATCCTAATTAGGATCTCTTTCAGTGGCGCTTATGAAATTGTCTAAGCCCATTGGATCCAGACTTCCAAATTCTCTGCGTTTTTTCTTTTCGGCTAGTGTCGGTTGTGGAATGATTTGACCTGTTTTCTTCTCAATACTCTCATGGAGCTTCTTGGTATCTGCATCTCCTTGCGTGGTATTTGCCATGTTTATTAAGCTCTGTGAAAAAGGAACAAACAAAAATAACATAATCAATAGCATACAGATGTACATTAAGTGGACTAACTTCAAACTCCTGACCAAGGTATTCTTTTGATTCTGTGTTCAACTCAGGAGTTGGGTTCCCTAGCATAACGTCACCAAGGAATCGGTAAATTTTCCTAAAAAGAGTTCGAATTTTATACTTGGACATTTTGTTTCCAAGTGCACAACTTACTGGAAATCGACTCCTCCGTTCTCCTTTGGATTGGGGTGGTGTTCCATGTCCGCAATAGCAATCATAATTAGAGCACTTTCGTATTTTGCCTCATGGTTGAAATTCTTCGATTTGTAATATTCTAACCAGCTATTGATATTTTTGTAACACACCGAGTTGCATTCTTCGTGAACATGATCCTGAGCGGCTTTGGTCTTTTGGTTTACAAACTCTGCAAAATGTAAAGGCGCGATGTGTACCCGAAAATAACATAGCCATCTCTTTTATACTCACTTGCAGCTTCTTCAGGACATATTTTTGTGTTCTTAATTGCATTGGCACAACTTTTGGGATCACATCCATTGTCCTTTAGGTGATTCATTATTAATTTGCGATTGTACTGGCTAACAATCTTGCGTTCTGGAGATTGGCGTGTTTTTTTCTTCGAGGAACTCGGTTTTTCGTTGGATTTATCTGCATCTGGAGTATTTACCTCAACCGGAGAAATCATCGATTCAGTTAAATCAGACATTTTATAAGGCTAACAGATGATTTTCACGAATTTTCTGCGCGGAAATTGGACTTTTGTTATTTTCCTTGTTTAATGTTGGTGGGCGAAATTGAAATTGATTATAGGGATGTTAAGGTGTTTGTGTTCTATATTTGACATTGGAGCTGTCATAATATATTTGGGTTTGTTCAGTGAGAATGTAGAACAAAACAGGAATGCGTTCCTTTTTTACTTTAAGGCGCCTGTTATAAATTCCATTAAAATACCATTGAAACACATATCAGTAAAACGGTCGAATTTTTGTTGGCAAGTCGGTTATAGCAGTCATTGAAACTTGGTTATTATTGAAAAGATATTTCATAGCCAAATGCAATTTTGACGTCAGATTTGAGCATTGAAAGAAAAACTAATGTCAGTTTTCAACAGGAACAGGAAAAGAAGGGAACATAAATCATTGGAACTATTGTGTTCCACTTTTGGGAAGGCTTTCCATCATTGAAAAATCAAAAGTGATCTTATAGGAACGTGGCAGAGTAAATAAAACATTTCTTTGACAAAAACAAATTAGGTATATATCTTATCAGCTTCAACTGGTACCAAAACGACATCAGTTTTATTTGTTTAACGGTAGAAAGATAAACTTATATTTTAGTACAAAAAAAATGGCATGCGCCTGCTGGTGCATGATTAAAAAATCTGTTTTTTTACAAAATTAAATAATATAGTAACAGAAACTAGATGTGGTGAACTCAACATATATGAAAATGTTTTCAGGAAATACAGTTTAATTTGCATGTACCATTTTGAGCTACACCAAACGAACAAGGAAATAAATTTATTATTATATTATCTTTAATCGTTTGGTTTTCTTCTTCTTAAAATTGTAAAAAAGAGTTTCAATTACACAACTTCACAAATTAAAATTCAAATTATTCAATCAGCTGATTTCTTGTTTGAAAAGCAAGAAAGTGCAGTAGCTAAAATGTTCGGGTAGATTCTTTGCTGGAGGGGAAATGAAAAAATGAAGAAAAGTCAAAAAGTAAAGACACACGTTTTGGGTAAATTTGGGATCCCGCAGGATCCATAAGATGAGTAAAGAAACATACATATTACTAGCAATCAATTAAAACATATTAAGAAAAAAAAGTTTCCACAAACGCGCTTCGTCAAAGTAGGGATTTTCAATCTCATCTCATCCACGGTGTTTATAGGCTATAGTTTCCTCAGAAATTGTATAGAATTCAATAGACTTTCTCCGTTTAATATTGCCATTACTAAGAAACTATGATACCTACCGAACCGAAACAAACGTTTCTTGCCAGTGTAGATTTACGAGTGAGTTGGCTTGAAAACACTAGTTTGTTCGAACGTTGGTTTAAATAATAAACTCATTTCTATATTTCGCATTAAGAGCTTCAAAATTCATAGACAAAATTTTCAATGATGAGTTTCAATGAAAGCTCTAACTGGCGCCTAATATGTAGAAAAGTGAAGTGAAACCAAAATGTCCGGAATGAATGCAAAAAATTTTATTATTTAACAAAATCTGTTTGTAGCAAACAGAAAATATTTACAAAACAAAATGTTTTTTATACCGCTTTCGATTGGCTGTTCAGAGTTACTATTTTAACTTTGAATTTTTCATTTTCTATAGGAATAGAACATAAGAAGCATTAAAAGACTAACTCCGAAAAGCTAATCAAAATAGACATTAGAGTTGAAGTTCCAAGTTACTCTTTTATATTAAGGGTATTCATGCAACGTGGGAAAACCCAGATAAAACTCAGAAACCAGATAATTTTATCTCCTTAGAAATGAACTGTCAAATTTTGTATGAGAAAAATATTCTACAAATCAGATACAATTATCTCACGAATTTGATGTAGAAAGAGTAGAAATAAACCTCATAAAGTTAGTTCAATGGACACCTGATTATTTCTCACATTTACGCAAGTATTTTTAAGGATGCGTTCATGCAAACATCCAGCGGAAATATATATCTTTCTGCAAAGCAGAAAATTATTTCATTGCATGAATACCCTTATTATTTATTGCGGTTTTCGATAGGATTTTCGGAGTATTCTACTATTTTTTTAATCCAATACAATATGAAATTGTGATGTTCACAAATTAACACATACCTACACGTACTTAAACGTCGCCATCTAAAAAATTACTTCTTTAAACATTTATTACTTTTGATAAATAGGGCGACAAAAAAATGTATAAGTTTATACTCTTATGAAATCGAGAACAGGAAATATTCCAATAACCTTACTCGAATCGAATATTTTTGGAGCAACAGGATACAAGAGTGGAAAAAGAGTAACTCTGAACAGCCAATCGAAAACGACATAAGTTCCATTTCTTTTGAATACAGAAAATTTGAAGTATGAAGTAGTAACTCTGAACGTAAGCTCAGTCATTCTCAGCAATCTAGAACAACTTTTTGTTGTTCTAATGCGTGCAAAAGCACATCTGATGAAAAAACAGCAATTCTCATGAAAGCTATCTTGAGTTATCCCAACAAATTTGGAATAACAAGCTATCCGAGAACAAATGTATGGAACAGATGACTGCAAAATTTATTTGGTATAAGTTTTGTTCTGATTTGTTGACAGCTTCCAGCTAACCTACCTGATTCGTCCACAGATATACTCCGATTGCTTGGTATCCGAGATAACTTATCTAATAAGTGAGTGAACGCTCGCAATACTCGAAAATGAAATAAATCAGTCACAAATATAGCATTGAACAAATCAAAAGAGAAACGTTTTATGAAAAACAGGCCCATTAAGATTGAGGCTATACAATTTTTCTAGTTTTTAAGTATATAATTAAAGAATTAATACTGTTTTCCCTTGGTTTTTCTCAGTGAGGGCATTTATTCTACGGCGGAAAACCCGCATAATATATATTCCAGATAAAATTTTATCTCCGCAAAAATGAACTGTCAAAGTTTGTATGAAAAAATATTCTGCAAATAAGATGCATTTATCTCACGAAGTCGATGAAGAAGAAATAAATCTCATAAAATTAATTTAATGAACAACTGTATTATTTCCCACACTTAACGAAATTATTTTTAAGAGGGTGCTCATGCAAACATCTGGCGGAAAGTTATATCTTTTCCAAAGCGGAAATTATCTCGTTGCATGAATAATTTTAGTGTTTCACAAGTTTTTGATTCTATAAAAATTTAGAAAATTGTATTCCCGAAATAAACGTGATAGGTTGCATGTTAAGCTTCGAACTTCGCACATCATAATTTGCTGCATTTAACTAGTTTACACTTCGTGCTACACACATCACATTTTGCTCTTTGCATTTCACACAACTTACGATCTATAAAAATGCAAATTGGTCGTTTTACATAAACCCAATAAGACCTGCACCTGATAATTTCTATATAGACAATAATTTAAATATTTGTAATTTTTTGATAAATTCAGTTTTTTAAATTTTTTTTTTAAAACTAAAACTTACTACATAATATTTGACCAAGAGAGGTTTAACTGAATACATACTTACATTTGTACACATATTATTCCGGCATATCGAAGCTTCTATTTTCAGCAATTAACATACTGTGTTTTTCCAGCTTTATGTGATTATATTGTGCGGACAATCAAGTTTGTATTTTTTTAAATCACTTTATCTACATGATAAACCCCAATAATGTCGAGAACAACTATGTACTTTAACCAGAGTCACTGCAAAACGCACACAAAATGCAATTGTCTCAAACAAGATTTATATTTAAGTTAGTTATTAAAATCTACGTTCACGTGTATATATCTACATACATTCATAATTCGATCATCGCTGACTTAGAAACTTTGGTTTAAAGTGGGACACTGTCCTGGGGTACGAAGAGAAGACTTAAATACTTTAGTATTCATATAAGAGTACGTGATAAATTAAATTTAATATAGAGTGACTTCGAGTGATACGAAGAGATAATTGTCAAAGAAGCGTAAGGATCGGAATTTTTTACTCCGTTAAAATTTGAACATGAAACATATGAACATATATGTATATGTTTATAAGTAACTAATGTTTAAAATATTTAGTCTGATAGTCTATGTGAACTGCCAATAAATGTATACCTATAGTTTATTAATAAACAATCATTGCCCTTACTAAGGAAGATCTGCTCTTATATTAATTGTATTAATAATACGTCTTTTGAGCTCTTGACCTATTATGGGTGTTGTATTATATTAAGTTCTTAGCTAAACAATCGAACAAGTACTAGACTTAGTGCCATTTGTAACTAAAAGCATCCATCCATTTCGCTTTGCAAATTCTAAAAATCTAACATACAGGGTCTTCCAATTCATAGTCCATATTCTAAGTCCAAGTTCAAATTGCGTATGTCAAATCGAACTGTCATCTGAGAAAAGATGTGTTCAGTTTAATTTTGCAATTTTACATAATTAATCGTTCCTGATGTACATACACACATACATATATTTCCCATGAGAACAACTCTTAAAGGGTATTGCGATTACCTTTATTTCATACCTGTGATTGTTTAAAAAGTATATTGGCATTTGGTCATTTTCATATCGTAAATGTTCACACCCAATAACACATTTGCGCCAACCGAATTCCAAGAAAAAAATCTACCGCTTACGATTTCTAAGAATTTACCTTGTTGTGCTTCGACTTAATCCAAGTCATTTCTCCATATCAATCCCTACACACATTTAAGAATATGCACTTTCATTTATCTTACCACAACTTTGCTCACAAGCTATACTTCCCAATTCAACCCGTCAAAGCTCTCTGCCTCGGTCGTCGGTTGGAAAAAGACTGATCGAGTAAACAGAAAAGTGAATTTACAGCTGGCTATGGAATTCCCCATAATGTTGATCATGTATAGCTTACTCCACCAAACATCTCAGTATGTATCTGAATCGATATCAAGTCGGTCGATACCATAATATTTCTCTGTCGAATGGTTTACAAGAACTTTTTCCGTGAATTGAAGACGCGATTCAATAAATATCACATACAAAATTAAATTGAGAATGTACGATCAGACAATGCATCCAATGTCATCGGCGGCAAGCAATGCTTTGATGAGCCTCCAAAATCGCGGTGCAACAAACTCAGCGAATACAGCAGGACCATCAACTGCTGGCAATGTTGCCGCCCAACAAAACGGTTTTGCAAATCCTGCCATTCAGCCGTCAAGTGTTATTAATTTGTCTAATTCAAGTGACGTTGTGATCGGGCCAATGACCCAATATCAAGGACCTGTTACCATCTATCAGTACATGGATGCAACAGTTGAGGCCAGATCTATGCAGGCAAATGGTGGTGGTGGGTATATACTTAATACAAAGATTTAAGTGTTTCTGTTTACTTTGGATCGTGATTTAAATTTGGAAATTTGATCGGAAGAATTAAAGTTATTTACGTTTTCGATCATTTATTTGTACATGTAGAACAACTGCGCAACTCATCACCTTTTAGTTGCCAAACTCATTAGGAGACCGACCTTGAACAATTCAAGGCGAAATACGTATTTAAACACAGTGATTCATTATAAAATTTATTTTTTAATATCTAAACATTCACAACATTTAATATATTTTTTATGTCTTACATAATTATACAATTGCTAATTGCTCTGCTTGCAAAAAATTCTAATAACAGACCTTATTTATGGTATGACGTTTGTATAATTATTTCAATTTACATACATGTTCTGTTGGGAAAATAACAAGCAAACAGCTTTTAAGACTGACATTTTAAGCTTTCAGTTAAATGTTTTAAGTTTAAGCTTCATATGAATCTATTATATTCCCTGCTTAGCTTACTGTCATGTAAATATTTAAATCAACATTTTTTTAAAAATAAACTAACAAACATTCAAATTTGCAATAGTATTTTTCAAACGATTTCTAAGCTGCGCAAAAAATACGGGAGCGCAGTTTCACACCAACTTCTAAAATAATGTATTGCCTACTTCGAAAGAGTACACTAATTGGATTTCATTTGATTTGTAATGCTTTGCTTGACAATAAATTTCAACTTTTAAAATTCTTGAAAATGTACCTACGGAGAATCCGAAGAAAACCGAAGTAAGGGAACAAACCTCTTCCACTTCACTTCGATGGTTATTTTTTTGCTTGTAATTTAAATTCGAAAAAAATATAAAACATGCCTATAATAATTATTTCTCGCAACAATTTCAGAATTCTGTATGAAGTTTTATCTTATGGAAAGCTGTGAATTTACATTTATTAATTGATTCATTCTTGCATTAGTTAATTATTATATAGTTAAGGGAAGAATTCTAAACAACAATGGCCTACAATTTTAATCGATTTAGTACGATGTTAAAGCAGTATTTTATTAAAATTATATTGAGTTTTATTAATTTTTTAAAAGTGTTACATAAATTATTTATTTTGAATATAGAAGATTTAGTTTTCAAATGAAACAAATTTGTTAATAAGAAAAATGAAAACTGATATTCTGGGCTGAATTATGGTCCCGTTTTGTCTTTAATTTTAAGTTATCTAAATGCATGACTGGATCGCACGAACTTGCTGTTATGTTCGATCGCATCGTTTGCAAAATATTTCTATTAAGAATCTAAATATATTTTTAAAGTCATTTTTAACTAAATTTTGTATATGCATATACAAAATTTCATTAATTTTTTTCTAAAATAAATTGGTATGCCAATATTAAATATTTAATAATATAAACTTAAAAAGAAAAGATTAAATCTGTTTAATTAAAGAAAAAAATATTCAAAATTCTGAAATAAACACTTAAACTAATTTGAGCTCGAAAAAAGTACGCCATTTTATTTCTTGGATAAATTTGAATTTATGAAAAAAAAAAAATTTTAATCTGTATAGCGGTTTTTGAGAAAAAACGTTCTTTATTTAAACCTTTTGAAAATATTTAAGAAAAATTCAAAAATTCCAATTCATAGGTATTCAGAAAATACAAATAAATATAATTTTTGAAAAAAAATTAATGAGCAGTTTTCGAATAATAAATTTTTTTTAAAAATACAAAATTAATTAAAAATATTGGTACGGGGTATAATTTGGGCAACCTAAAACTATATTTTTGTGAAATTTCGAAAGAATCGGTTAAGCCATTTATGAGATAGTCGAAAGCAAAAAAAACGGTCCTATGGAAAGTACCGTTTTTAGACATTTTTCTAATTTTTTTCAACTATATAACTATAAAACCAACACTGATTTTTTTTATCAAAATCGTTAGAACCGTTTCCGAGAAAAATAGGTTTGAACGTAACGGTTATATGGCAGGTACCGTTATTTTTTGAGCTAAAAAAAAACTTTTCAATTTCCCCTCTGTACAATACCTAAAAAACTCTATATACCAAGTTTGAAGCAATTCGGCCCACCCGTTTGGACTGTAGGTGTCTATACATAGATACAGACAGACTGACAGACTGACAGACTGACAGACTGACAGACTGACAGACTGACAGACTGACAGACTGACAGACTGACAGACTGACAGACTGACAGACTGACAGACTGACAGACTGACAGACTGACAGACTGACAGACTGACAGACTGACAGACTGACAGACTGACAGACTGACAGACTGACAGACTGACAGACTGACAGACTGACAGACTGACAGACTGACAGACTGACAGACTGACAGACTGACAGACTGACAGACTGACAGACTGACAGACTGACAGACTGACAGACTGACAGACTGACAGACTGACAGACTGACAGACTGACAGACTGACAGACTGACAGACTGACAGACTGACAGACTGACAGACTGACAGACTGACAGACTGACAGACTGACAGACTGACAGACTGACAGACTGACAGACTGACAGACTGACAGACTGACAGACTGACAGACTGACAGACTGACAGACTGACAGACTGACAGACTGACAGACTGACAGACTGACAGACTGACAGACTGACAGACTGACAGACTGACAGACTGACAGACTGACAGACTGACAGACTGACAGACTGACAGACTGACAGACTGACAGACTGACAGACTGACAGACTGACAGACTGACAGACTGACAGACTGACAGACTTTCAGACTGACAGACTGACAGACTGACAGACTGACAGACTGACAGACTGACAGACTGACAGACTGACAGACTGACAGACTGACAGACTGACAGACTGACAGACTGACAGACTGACAGACTGACAGACTGACAGACTGACAGACTGACAGACTGACAGACTGACAGACTGACAGACTGACAGACTGACAGACTGACAGACTGACAGACTGACAGACTGACAGACTGACATACTGACAGACTGACAGACTGACAGACTGACAGACTGACAGACTGACAGACTGACAGACTGACAGACTGACAGACTGACAGACTGACAGACTGACAGACTGACAGACTGACAGACTGACAGACTGACAGACTGACAGACTGACAGACTGACAGACTGACAGACTGACAGACTGACAGACTGACAGACTGACAGACTGACAGACTGACAGACTGACAGACTGACAGACTGACAGACTGACAGACTGACAGACTGACAGACTGACAGACTGACAGACTGACAGACTGACAGACTGACAGACTGACAGACTGACAGACTGACAGACTGACAGACTGACAGACTGACAGACTGACAGACTGACAGACTGACAGACTGACAGACTGACAGACTGACAGACTGACAGACTGACAGACTGACAGACTGACAGACTGACAGACTGACAGACTGACATACTGACAGACTGACATACTCATATATATACAGACGGACAGAATTTTTAGACCATCTTTTTTCGTCTTTGCTATCATCGTCAATGTTGATTGTTGTCATGTTTGATTGTTGTCTCACAACTTTTTTTTTTCGACGAATGCATAACTTGCCTTATAGTACCTATAATCGCAAGTAATAAAATTAAATGTGGTTTTCAATAATACATCAATTTATTTTGGATATAAATCAGTAAAAATACAGATTTTATACATTATAATTGATTTATTTTTGAATATAAATCAATTCTGCAGATCTAGATTTTTCGACAAATTTAACCTACTTTGTACTATAATTTTCAGCTGTTAGCTTGACAAATGTGTTGCACCTGACTCACTAAAACGATTCTTCATGTTGTTTCCAAAACAAACACATCCCTTATCATTAATGAAGCTGACGATGCTATTTGATCATCAAATATAATTTTATTCTTTTTAAACATTTAATTTCTTGAAATATTATACATTTTTAAATTTTTTGTGCGCTTATTAAAACTTTGGCGAACATAAATAAATTTAAACAGATACACCGATAGCAATTTCACAGATACGACTTATTTCACGTCTAATCCATGAGTTTCGTAAGCTAAGTTAATCCATGAGTTAAAATTTTTTATTATCAGAAATCCGAAAATCCACGAAGAAAATCAACTACAGTTAGTATGAACTCTATCTTTTTTTGGTCTATGATTCTGTTGTGAAATGTCAATTTTTATTCCTTCACTAAACCACCTTCTGAGAAGGAATAAGTTTTTAAATGTCATAAGCTGAGATTTTGTTTAATTAATGACATATTGCACTTAATCCACGTGTTAAAGTTAAGGGGTTACTAAATCTCGTTTTTTTTTTTTAATATGGACAAGTTTTTATCTCTTGTGAGGTTTGTGATTTGACAGCTCTGAAAGCTCCCTTCGTTTAATATACGCTTTCATATAACTTTTTTGTTATTAAGAATACTGGGAATCTGTGTTGCAAGTTCCCTTGTCTATATAGGGTATGTTCACGAGGTCGTATACCTACTAATTGTGTAGGTATGATTACTTTATTGTAATGAATAATTTTGAATCATAATTTTAACTCAAATGAAAACAACAATAGACTTCAAAAACAGTTTTATTTTGAAAGCGAATACGTTTTTTAAAACAATTTCTAGAGCAAATATGAAATTAACTTTATGTATAAGACGGGAATAAATGATCCAGTGTGAAAAATTAAATAAAAAGTGCACACAATTAGTTTAATTTGTAGACAAATTAATGATTGTTATTTATATGCCACCTACAAAGAACTGTCAAACTTAAATTCCACAATCCACAAAATCCAGACACATTCCATAAATCAGTGAGTGAAAAATGATTTAAAACAATTAGCAGTTTTTGCTGCTAATGTGAATGAAATGTAAAAATTTGCAAGCCATTTAAAATGTTCATTTTGAAAATCTCTAAATCAAAGAAGTATTTATAATTAAAATTATCATTTAAAGATTTTTTTATGTAATTATTGTTATATAAGTACATATACCTACCTCCGAATACGATCTTATTTCATTGATTAATTTTCCTTATTATTTATCAATTTATTGAAATAGTGTTCTAATCACATTATTCGAGGGGAAATTATCACAAGAAGAGTTCAGCAACCTTTATCAAATCGATTTCTTTTCTTTGTTGCACATTACTGTCATCACTTTTTCTTCTTGTCATGTAAAAGCCTTATCAAGCCCCTTGTGTTTTCATAGGAACTGTATAATAAATTGATAAGTGTATATATCCGGAAAAAAAATTAAGAAAAAAAAAACAATGAATGCGTATAAATGCGGGACACTGCTGCTTCCTATTTCCAGCAGGTTACTGTTTGAATCATTAATTAGATAACAATAATAATTCTGAGAGTGAGTGAAACTTTATAGTAGTTAAGTCTGGATTTATTTTTCATACCAGTATGAGATATTGTTATTTACAAACAAAACATGTACATACATATATGTCACTCACTCATAATTGAGTAATTTAATATTTTTTCCTTTAAATGATTTGACCTAACAATTAAATTACTTGGTTGTAAGAAAATTGATGACTGTGGTATTCATATCAGAAAAAGTATATTGATTTCAAATTCATATTATATTGAATAATGATTGGAGCCTATCATAATCCTATAGATAGAGATATATAAGCTTAAGTACCTTTAGGTAACAGTGAATATATAAATAACACTTTTATTTTACACAAACATTTTATTGTTTCATACAAAAAATACTTTAGTACCTACTTTATGTTTATTTTGAGAAGTCATGTTACCTATACAAGTTTTATTTCCATACATTAGTAAATATTATTACGTATTTTTTTCCAGAAATTCTGTATTCTTTTAATTCGTACCTTCATACTTTATTTATCAAAAGAAAAGTAGTAATAAGTGTTATATTAAGCTGTTAACACAAAGTGCATGTTTGAACATCACATATTGTCAAGTTTTGCTTCGTATACCGAACGAATTTTTCATAGCTGCGCGATGGATGACGTGTCAAATCCATAATTAATTAATTGTTTATTTTCTGTGTTATTTGCGAGCGGAAATTCAGTATCTGCTTTTCTACAAGTGGGGATAAAATTAATGTCAAAATACGAAGTGATTATCATTTTGCTAGATATGACAAACATTGGGAACGGTTTTTGTGTGCTCTTCAAGTTTAAGCTAGTTTTCAACTAACTCGATTTGTTTACATCATAAATGTCAAAGCACATTGATGACATTTACGCAATTTGCAAGACTCATGCACATTCACGATTCATGTTCCCCTTTTGATAATAAATTTTAAGTCTCTTTTCTTGATTTTTGAGATAAGTTACGTTACTCATTATAGGTTTGTTTGTTTTTAGCACTGCAGTTCACTGGTGCGTACTGGATTCGCATTGATATATGTCAAATGTTTTTTTTTGTGCCGAAATGGATTTGTGCTCTAAACAGATCGAGCGCTCTCATCTGTCATTAATTTAAAATTTTGTTAATTCTTCTTAAATAATAAAGTAAGCCAAAAGTAGTCTTACTTTATTAATTATAAAAAAATATCTTCTGCCATTTTAATTGTATGATTATATTTTTCTTCACATTTCGCTTTTGACACATAACATTTTCTTCTGCGCAGCAATTAGACTCAGGTGTCTGAGCTCATCAATTGCGCTGTGAACATATTCAGAACGGTAAAAGAAACAAAATTTCGGAGCTCTTTTTTTGAAAACTTCGCTTGCTAACAAAAATCAATTTATTTTTGATTTAGATCTGTCAAAAAACTGATTTTGACAATTTTGCCTTCGATTGGCCAAACAAATTGGTTTATTTTTTAATTTTAAATCAATTTTGCCAATCTGGATTTTTCGGCAGATCTACCCCTCTTTTACTACCACCACTAGATAGATAGATAGATAGATAGATAGATAGATATATAATTTTATTTCATTAAAAGGTTTAACAAAAACATTTTATATACTGGTATAAAAATTAATTATGACAATAACATAAAGTTGCCTGTCAGGTTTTAAATTTGACGATAAGCAAATTAGTGATTTGAACAAAAAAATTATTATGAAAATTCATTTAATATAAGGTAGCGATACTTCAGTGACGCTTTTAAAAACTTATAGAGATTAAAGTAGCAGCTGCCATTTAAAACGTTTAAAAATTGTGTGCGTGAAAGCACCTCATTTCCAAGAAATATCCTTCTATACATTTTGAAGATTGGGCAGATTCCAACGAAGTGATAGGTATTTTCAGAGGCGTCTAAATAACACCACTATGATCATATTTGACAGCCTTCAGTCTGACAAAACACCTGATATCGCTAGCTGGTTCACAGACACAAATATACACAATACTATAACAGATAAAATCAATCTGAAAACGTATTCGATTCGTTACGAAAAAAATCAATTTATAGATCAAAATATAAATTTACCAAACGATAATCCCATTATATTCTGATCTGAGGTTAAGAAGAAAAACACCTTTCTACGAATCCCTTTTCCATTGGGTTGATTTAAAATTTGTGACATTAGAATCCCGAAAAACAAAATCCAGAACACAAGCATTTCTATGATTCTGTCCTCATTTTAATTCACCATGCCTAGAAACATGAAACAAAAGTCCATTGAATCTCAAATTTGCTGGCACCAAGTTAGATATCACTCTTACTCAGAATAAGTTAGTAAGAATAACTAATTTCACCTCATTAAGTTATTCATTACTTACGAAAAAGACTATAACCAACTATCTGCAAAATCTATATAAACCAATCAATAATTTTAAGACCTTAAGCTAGTATTTTCGAAATTCAACTCTAAATTTGATACCCTAGCCACGTAACGGAAAAAATGTCGTCACTGTCACAATTTGTGGATCATTAAGCTCGTCAAACAGATTAAGTTCTACTCCCTCCTCGCGTACTCAAAAAAAAAAAAAAAAAGTATATTATACTCAACCTCGATTCGCCGCATTTACGATTGCACAGTATACGACTACGAATCAAGCTTATATGTCACACATAACTTTGTGCGCTGCGCGAACACAATATTTATTTAAACTAATCATCGACTTTTAAGAAATACATAACTTAATTTCGAGATCGCTAGTTCTTTAAATCAGTTTTTGTCCTTTTTAGGAATAAAGTGACCAAACTCTTTGGATTCCAACTTCTGGTTTTTAGGAGAGTCCAAGAGTTTTATGAAGTGTGTGTGAGATTATGACGTTAATTAAAGAACAAACAATCTGTGAGTTAATCAAGTGTCTGTACTTAGGCGAAACCGTGACAGTTTAGTGCAAATGTTGTTCAAATGAACTCAGATCTTTGCCGAGTATATTTGAGTCAAACATTAACTTAGAATTTCTATTTTTTTTAACTTTTTTTAATTGGATATCAAGTTTTTCTTGCTTCCGTCCTGTCCGTTGATTAAACAAAAACGAAATTCTAACTGGTAAAGGTGTTTTATATTGTTTTTGCAAATTCGTTTTGTTATCTAAGAGCTTAAATGTTGTATTCTCAAAATAACAAACAAAAATACGTTCGTGTTAAGTATTTAAAGTTTATTACACAAAATTGTGGAAGATACTTTGTGAAATGAAACTTTTACTAAAAGTCAATTCGGAGAAAAGGCGAAACAATCAACGCACCAGGAGTCCACAGCCTCCACCGAGGGAACGTACGTATTTAGAAATATTCTTAATACATTGCAAATCAATAAGCTTAAAAATAACAATCTGTTAAGATACTTCTAAAAGCTATTTAATTGGAGATTTATTCGTCATTACTTGTATCTTAGGGTGGTATTCTGGAAATAAACGGGTTTTCTGGGGATAAACAAGAACCTTTACTCATGCATCTACCGATACAAAATATATTTCTAATGTAGGTTTATATATAAACAAACTGCAAATGTTAATAATAAATAATAATGAATCACTTAATAATGTATTTAAAAAAAACCTGCTGTCTAGATAGGTACGAGTATATACAATCGATATATTGCAGAACAAATTCATAAGTCATCCCTGAAGTTGATAATAAAGAAAAAGTCTGACATCGATAAAGCTGAAAAGAAGATTATTTATATTTATATGATTCATGTATACACACCCAAGAAATATTGCTTATCTTCTTTTATTAATGTTTTATTTACAAAACGGGAGACTTGATTGAGTCCGGTAGGAAGTTTTTGTGGTTATAATTAGGTTTGTTTGCGGTTTTATTTTCTTATTTTGACTCAGCAAATAATGTTCTTTAAATTAACAAATACATACATATGTAGTTATTCATGTGGGTTCGGCGAAGAAATTAATTATTTAAATTCGATTTTTTATCCTATTGATCCAGGATCCAGGAAGGAGGAAAGAAGGTAGAGACGAATTACCATGAAATTTATTAATTAATTTTTCATTTTGCTCAAGCTAAGCTACAGACGACCAATAATTTTTCTGAAAAATACTGCAGACAACAAAATTTGTTTGTGTGAATGGAAGATGACTTTTTCACATTTCTTCTTTGACACTTTCTAAACTAATTGCTGACAGAAAAGTGAAACGTCAAATATGCTTGCAGAAAATGACAAAGCAAACATCTTTCAACTTGTATGAACGACCGCGTGCTATATATTGCATTGTACCAAATTTTTGCTCGTCTGAATCTGTACGAAGAAAAGTCAGAGAAAAAGTTTCAGATATAGTGAGCATTTATTTCAACGTTTGCAGCAACCATGTTGATATTAAATGTTGACATATTTGGAGCTATAAGCTTTTAAATTGGCCATAATTTATTTCAAAAAGTTAAAATTAACTCACAGAACTCTCCATCAATTTATAGTATGACATTTCCATGCGAAGTTGGGTGGCTCATAATATATTGAAATCTGTGGTTAAATGTCATCTTTATGTTTTTTGTTACTAACTTTTCGAAACTATACAAATTATGTCGTTTTCGATTGGCAAATCTGGAAAAACTCTCCAGTCCATGATCCCAAATCGAACAAGTTAAGACTAAATTATTTATTCGGGAAAGTTCAAACCAACATTTATGATTATACTAGGTCTGATGCGGTACTTTCTGCACAGAAACTCACAAAATAAAAAAATCTTAAAGAGTAGGGATAAAATTGTCTCAAAAAGTATACATATCTACAATTTACATCTGTAAACATTAAATTGACATACAAAAACAATTTAAATGACAGCCGTCCTCCACACTTGCGTGGATTTTCAGTATTGTAATTTTCTGTCCGAACAATTTTTTTGGTCTGAAAATCACAGATAGGGGAAATATTTGACACTCTCGTGATTATTCTCTTATGTCAAAAATTGTGACATTTTTGAGTACGGAAAGTACTTTGAAATGAAAACTACACAAATGAACAGAAAATCACAAAAAATTAAAGTACGCGATCGGGCATATTATTTTGTAAGCATGGCCAACACAGCATTCACCTCGAGTTTGACATTTAATGTATATGTGTGTATGTGCTTTTAGTTTTTATTGTATAACAAAACCAGACCTAAATTTTTGCACTTTCCAGCAGAAGAACTGTCATTTAATACTAATCGATTAGTTTCAGAAGCATTCGGAAGCCTAATCGGAATGACCAATCGAAAACGGTATTAGTGTAAATTTCTTTTTAAAAACGATCGGTGTTGAGAAAAAAAATCTGATTTTAAAACGAATTAAGTAAGCCCGCATTTTCATATTATTTCATATACGTATAATTATAATAAAAAAAAAGAGTTAACATGTTCAGATATATTTTTTTTCGTCGAGGAAAAGTGGAATAGGCTTGTACAGCAAAGGTATACATATATGCTTTAAAAATGTAGATAAATAAATACTTTTTCTTTAAAAATATAACAAGGCTCATAAGCCTTGGTTGTATAAATAAAAAATTTAATGTTCATAAGTTTGTATAATGATTGTATGGTTTTATTAAACCATTATTCAATTGTGCAATATTAACAAAAAAATAATTATTTCTTTGAGAATTATTAATTGTTTGTTATCTTAAACATTCAAAAACAACAAATTTGATGCATTGAAATCGTTAAGCAAAAAAGAGAAAATTTATCTAGTTTCACTTGCAGTGTAAATTGATAAAGAGTACAACATTATCATTTTGCAACTATGTAGCAATATCTGTTTGTTGTTGAAGAAATTATTCATCGGCTTAGAATTTTATCAATTGCCTTTAGTATAATGATTGTTAATTTATCAATTGATAAATGCTGACATTTGATATATTGAATTTGTAAAAAAATGATCATTAATAGAAACTTATCAGTGATACCGTAATTGAGAATGGTCAAGTCTCAGTTATCAACAAAAATTTGGCTGTTAGCAATGGAATATCAGTATTTATAAATTACCAATTAATAATTGAAAATTTTATTGAAGAATTCTAATAGAAAAAAAAACATAATTTTTAATAAAACAATCATCTAAATATGCTAAAAACCACTTTTTTTGTTAATTTGCAGGCATCACAAATAATCGTCACACAGCCACTGCAACTTCAATTCAAACACTGTCAACTTCCTCTAAAATTTTATTTGCATTTATTCTGATTGTTCTCATAATAATTGGATTTATTGTCTACTTAGAGCTGCGGCATAATAATAGAAACGATACAAAGCGTGAAATTCTATTTGGAAATAACTACGACACAGGAACATGTAAGTTTTTTCTTTGAATTGAAATTCCATAAATTATCAACAAAAAAAAACTTGGTCCGAAAATGCTTTTTTTTGTAAAAGACAAATGTTACCAATTAAAATATTATTTTAAGTATCTCAGTTCCGAACTTAGGAAATGGACATCTTGTGGTTGACAGAGAACAATGGGGTACATCGGAACAAGCTAAAAATCTAACACATCGTCTAGGCCATCCAATACCCTATGTGATGATAACACACGTAGGTGTGCAGTCTACTCCGTGTCTTACAATTTATAAATGTTCAATCAAAATGCGTACACTTCAAGATTCCTCAATTGCTGAAAAAGGATTACCCGATATTTCTTCAAATTTCTATGTTAGTTCTTAGAAGTGCACAAATGGCTCTTACTAATATTGCACTACTTTCTCAGGTTGGCAACGATGGCAATATATATGTTGGACGGGGCTGGGACTATGCCAATACATACGCAAATAATTCACTGTCAGTCACCTTCATGGGTGACTATATTCGTCATATTCCAGATGAGAAGCAATTCGATGCCGTCAAGTATCTACTTGCCTATGGAATAACCAATAAGCACCTGGCAATCGATTATAAATTGGTGGCACAAAATCAGGTAACATTTTAATAATTATGGAAACAGAGAGAAACTTTGACGTAAATAATTTTAATTCTATTCATCAGACAAAATCTACAAGAAGCCCCGGCTTAAATGTTTATAAGGAGATAATCAAGTGGCCGCACTGGTATCCGTGTGGAATGGATGGCAATCCGAGTTGTGGAGTTGAACTTGGTATGTCAGGGACTTGGAATGGCACAATGTAGAAAACTTGAATATGCATTTATCATAAATATCAGTGAATAATTTCAAGTGTTGTTATAATTTGTAAATACTAGAATTAGTTAGATATAATTGAATATGTTTTTTTTTAAATTAAAATCTTCATACATATAAAGTATAGTAAAGCCTTTAACCTAGCTACATTTATGAGGACATATGTGTGTTTGTTTTATTTAAGAAATTTATTAAAGTACATTAAAATTTTGTATTTCCTAATTAAACATCAAACGACTGATTCTAAATATTATATACATATATTATTTCTATTTGTATTATTAATACATATTTAAGTATTGTTAGATTTAGTTTATAAGATTAAAACGTTAAAAAAATAATAAATACTATAATTAAAATCAGTAAAACAAATTGTGTGGTATTTTATTTGCATAATGAGTAATAATATGTTTGTTCAGTGATGAAAAAGTTAGAATAGAACAGATTCGTCAGAACAAGATAGAACAACTTGGAACATTCAGTAATCTGACAGATATTATAAAAAATTATTGTTGTTTACCTACAATTCGAGTTCGTTTGTTTTTGCAGACAAAAATTCTTCAAAATAATCTGAAATGGAGTTGAATTTAAATACAAATAAAATGCACGACTAGATCGCACGTACTAGCTCCTATGTTCGATTACATTATATGCAAAATATTCTTAATAGAAACGGCTAAATGTATTTTTAAAGTCGTTTTTCAGTTAAATTTTTATACATAAAAAAATTTAAATTTTTACTAAAAAAAATTGGTATGAACATTTTAAATATTTAATAATATAAATTTAAAAACAAAATTTGAGAAAAAATCGTCCACGTTAAATCCAAAAAAAAACTATTTATCGAAAATTTTGAAATGCAGTATTATTTATAATTTGAAGGAGCTCCTGTATAAACATTTTTATCGAAATCCGTTGAGCCGTTTATGACCAAGTCGAAAATCAAGAAAATGGTTGTATGGCTGGTAACGTTAATAACAAAATATTAAAAAAAAAATTAACCAAGATGTAGACCATACCCAAAGTAAAACACACACCAATTTTTATCAAAATCGTTGGTAAGCAAATTTTGTATGGCAAGTACCGTTATTTTTGGGGCTAAAACAACGATTCAAAAACCTATTTTGGACAATCGCCTAAGGCGCTTAAATACAAAGTTCGAAGAAAATCGCTTCAGCCGTTTAGGCTGTAGAGAGTTGTACAAACAGACAGACAGACATACAGAAGGAATTGCGGGACCCACTTTTTTGGTGTTCTCTATCATCGTAATGTCAACTTTGATTAAAATCTCGAGTTCGATTTTTTTTCCAAATGCAAAACTTGCCCTAAGTAACTATATCGGAAGTAAAAATGTTGATGAAATTTAGAGTGATTCCGACACGCAAACTGATTTGTCAACTTAATCGAAATCTAATATAGAAATGTTTTTTTTGTTAGGTGATTTTGGCAGTTCTCAAAAATCGGTTCTACACCTAAAAAGCAAGTTCAGACAATCCTGTTTAAAGTGTTCCAAACTGTCTCATTGAACATCAATCTAGAACAGTTTAGAACAAAAAATGTCTCATTGAACAGCAATCTAATCTGTTCCGAACAGCCTCATTGAACACAGATTATGATTAGAAATCTTGAATTTGCGTACATTCAACTTGAATTTCATTTAAAAATTCTACAGGCTTATTTAACTAGAAGTCTTATTGCACAGAGAAAATTCACGCTTTCTGAATTAGGACCTGACTACAAATAGTTATGTTGCCATGTATATTTTTTATTAATTATACGAACTCAGCAGTCTGTTTTTAAAAGAAATTTCACTTCCAAGAAATTTGTCAGTAAATATTCAGAGGGATCGTCATCCAAGCATTAATTTTCGAAAAATAATGGGGCAAAAATATTGGCAGTTCCAAAGTTGACCACCGAATAGGTTTGTTCGATGATGTTTGCCCAAGGATACACTGGGAAATGTCAGTGCATTTCAATCAACTTTCAAAAAAAAAATTCTCGGGTTTTGAGATCCATCGTTACCCCAATGGCCATTATGTATTGTTACATTAACTCCATGAAAATAAAAACTGATAATAAATAACAATTTGTAGCTAATCTCCTTACCGCCAACAGGTGATTTAACATTATGCAAGTCTAAGAGAAAAAAAAACTGGTTATTCAGACATCGATTAAGCAGTAATACCAATTATAGTTGAAATTTGATATGTTAATCACACTTCTTGTTGCACCATGATAAATTTCAACAAAATATTGGGATTGGGAAAGGATTAAATGAACACGGTTGTGAAGTTTTTTTGTAAAAAGTAAGGCATTGAAAGAGAAGTAAGTAATGTTCAAGTAGTCTTTTGCCTTTAAAACAAATTTAGTTTTTTTTTCATTGACAAAAATAATATATGTAGGTATACATAAGGATTTTACACAATACATTATATTTTTAAATAGAAAAAATTAACCCTTCCAAATAAAAACTTTGTCAAAATATACTTGTAGCATAATATTGTTGTTCATGCAACGTAGTCAAATTTTAAGCCTTTCCTACAATTATTTCATGAACACCCCTAAAACTGCTTGTGCCAGCCAATTGATTCAGCCGACGCACGGTATCCATTTTGGTAGTATCTCGAAAGTTTACTGTTTATTTTTAAATTGTTCACACCAGACTTTTCGGTTTCATCTATTTTGCTTCGAATTGTTTTCGTGATTATTGACATATTTTGACACATAAACGTTCTACAAGTTTATCTCATCTTCATTTACAACGTATACGTCAGAAATTCATGTTGAAAATTTAAGTTTTGTTGTAAAACATTTCCCATATACGTAAATGTTTATAGTTTGTTTACAACTTAATCTAAGATTTTACGATTTTTCGTAATACCTTACCTAATAACAAGCTTTTTTTAAAATGACTATCAAATATCAATTGACAAACATCTGGATTGAACTTAAGTCAATCATCATCGAATTGATTGTCCAGGAGAGTTAAAACACTTATACTCCCTTATATACTCGTACTTCTCTGTTTTCTTGGTTAATTATTGTTTTTGAAAATTTAAAACCTAATTTAAACATTTTTCACAAGTTTAAATATAATTTTTTTATAACCCAACAAAATAAACTATTAGTCATTTTCGAAAGTCTATTTTCGTTCTCCCGTTCTTCATTAATTACTGAAAACTGAAAGTGTAAAATTCTTGAGTTTAAAATACATATTACAATTTCATTAACCATGTCACTGACCACTAAAAGTGGAAAGCAATCTTGTCTCTGCATTATTCAACGTTAACCCTCAACGCGAGTAAAGAAGTTAAATCCTTTAAAAATTGGATTGGAATATAAAATAAAATTTCGCATTGCAAATTTTCTTATAATATAAACAATTAAAAAGTTATTTAAAAAATACTAAAAAGCATTTCATTCAAATTTTAAATTTTCCACCTGGCGTCTAATTAATTTTATTTTAACCAATTAAACTATTTAAAGAGAATTGCGTCTTTAATTAACTCACATAAAAGGTTGTAATTAGGTTTTAAATTATTTGTTTAAATGGATAGAATACACAGTTAATTAAATGTATTGTTGTTATAATAGATTTGTGTGGTCAAACGGCAAGCAATTGTGTTTTTTTAAATTCAATTTTTAAAGGCAAGTCAAAGACAAGTTTAATGTGAATTATTGTACAGGTATGAATTGAAGAAGTCATGATTTTAGTTATGTATTTAAGCTTTAACAAATTTGGTGTTTACGAGTTACGTTTCGCATAACAACAAACTACCGAGACTTAAGGAAAAAAAAAAACAGTTTTGTTTGTTGCGAAATAAATAAAACAAAATAATATATTTATATACATCTATATAGATACCTGTGTATGCAAGCCAATATAATATAGTATTCCTCGCTTAAATGCAATTTTTCGAGATAATTATCTCAATGCTCAAATTAAGATAACCGCATATTCATTAGGTCTTAATTATGTGCAATTAAACGAAATTATTAAGTATAAACTAAGGACAATATAAGAAAAAAAAACTAAGAAAATATAAAACATTAAGTTGTATTCAATAGAATACAGCCAGGGGTTGAAAAGTTACGGAGTGAATAAAAGTTCATTCAGGCTCTAATGAGCTTTGCACAAATTCCTGTTCATATAACATTTTCCGTACCATTTAAGTTTTAATGTCTCTGTGTCAAATAAAGTACCGTACAGAGAAATATATTTCTCTAGGATATATATTTTTTTTTTATAATCTACAAGCGCTCAAGGGAATATGAATACCCTTTAAATGTTTCAACACAGCGCGGGCGTGAGGGTGAGGTTAAGGAAGAGAAAGAATGAAAGGAAAGATGTGTGGCGCGATATTCGGAGACTGTAGGTGGTTGCTGTCTCAGATTTTGTCTCCAGGGATGGCGGCTGAACTAATGCGGAGAAATTTCCGTGTCTTATTTATCTATGTCCCTTATAATTCGCATTAATTTTTTTATTCTTATGTCATATTTTATCGGTATACTAGTTTTACTCAATCACATGTTGTTAGTTCTATGCCTAAACAGCATGTAATGAGTAAACCAGCAACTGATTGTATGATATTTATTTTTAGAATTGGTTTTTAATGGAAAAATAAGAAGACATAGACTACGGCAGGGATCGAACCTGTTACCATAAGGTTGACAGGCGAACACACAACTCTCGCCCTTCGGCCACCCCCATCATATAATGAAGCAACCAAGGCAACCCTATTTTTCAAAAGAAATCAAAACATGATGGTTGTTGATTTTGCATTTTAAATATCCTTATATTTCCACTATCTTATAATCCCACTATTCGACCAAAAATCGCTAAGCTATACAGCTTAAAATGTCTCTATTCAACGTTACGCAACTTTTATGAATAACACTTCCGCGTATAAGGACATTGTAATTTTATACAAGCGTCGACCAATTAAACGGTGAATACTGTACACACATTAAACATTTATTTGACAAATATAAATGTTTTGAATACAAAAAGTTGGCAGGTTAATTAGATTTAGGAGTTCATTTCATATGCTGATGGCAACACGCTTGTGTCATTACTTCTGAGGCTAAATTGGCAATAACCATGTGATAAATGTATTTCCATTTCTTTGAAAGTCTTACTTAGATATTTAAAAGAAGAATACAGATTAATATGTTCATTTGAGTTGATTAAAAAAAATGTACATAACCTATTTACTGAATTTTAGCTAAAAACGTTTAAAATAAAATTCTCTCCTCGAATTCTAGTACATTTGTATTTTGTTTTTATTGTATTTACTATGATAATAGACTTATTTTCAATTTTTTAATCACATTTATAATATAACGTAGCTTTTAATTCAATGCACCTATCTACATTATAATATATCTTTAAAATTATTAGAACTAACAAATTAAATAAGAAACACGTCTTTGTATCACCCCTACATAACCTTAAGGTGTTATTTGTTTTTTTTTTCAAATTTTCTCGAAAACGGTTTCAATAATTTTGATAAAATCTCATATCTGCTTACCTGCATCCACATAATGCAGATCAACATTGTTTATTTACATTGTTGATCAACACTATCAACATTTTTCGGGTCAACACAATTTTATTGACGCGCCGTTCATCAGCAAGTCCCCACTTACTCAACATTGTTGATCAGCAATGTTTATTAACATAAGTCAACAAAATGTATGTGATGATTAATGTATAAAGAAATTTTAATTTTACAATGTTGAAGTGTTTCCATAGTATTGCCTTACAAATTGACTGTTGATATACATCTTTATATTTTCTTTTTCAGATATTTCTCAATTTTTATAATAATATTGTATATTTCAAAATTTTACAAATATTATTTTTTTTAGTACGGCCACTTGCCATTTTATTTTCATCTTATTGCGAAGTATAATATTGATAGAGATTGATTAAAACCAAATTGGAATCTAATCAATTTCCAAAAATAAGCAAACTGTTATAAGCTCAATGCAATGTATGCAGGGTGGGGCAATAGCTACGCCCAAGACGTAAAATCTGGCATTATTTTTTTATTATTAAATTCGGCACATTATACAGTTTTCTTTCTTCGAGTTTTAAATAAAATCTCGCGAAAGATTGTTGAATCAAAGTCACGTTTCCTTGATTTAGGTCAGCAATTTCTCTGAGTGTACTTACCTATGTATATTGAAATGGAAAGCATTGTATCGAAACGATTGTGAGGGGCATGTCTTTTCCATTTAATAACAAGTGATTATAAAAAAAAATATAAAAATTTTCCAATGCGATTTAAGCTCAGAGAAAGACTAACTGGTGCAACACACGCAGTGAGTGAGTGAACTAAGCTTTTACTTTAAGTTGACGTATGTAAATGTTTAAGCTTCTTTACGCTGTACCATCATCATCATGCAGAATCACATGCTGAAGCTGATATACCAATATTGAAAATGCAACGTTTTTTCAGTTTCGCAGCTAGGCAATTTTGTTGCGGCACAAGTTGGCAATTATTATATACACATACATTATTGTAACGCCCATGCGGGCGTTGATAATAATATTTAGAGGCGAATGAACGAAAAGCTTTTGGCCTTTGCGAAACAAAAAGGTGATGATACATCGATTACTATTTAGACGTCAAGTTTAAATATGGAAGAAATGCGATTATAAGGAAATTGGCTAGAATTAATTTAGTAACAGGTTCAGAATACTAGGAAGTCTTGAGATAATTATGGAATTCTTACTAAGACTTTTGAATTAAAGTTAAAACTATTAATTTGATGCAGGTTAATTCTTATTAAAAAATGAGTAGGTTACACACATAACGATTATTAATTAGATATATTCTAACGTAAGATAGAAGGTAACAGGATTAATATTTTTTTTTCAGATTCTTTATTTGTAATGCGTACAAACGCTGCATTTATTTTTTTTTTTAATATTGTGTTCAAACTTACAAATACTTTTATCTGCTTTTGAGATGATTGCAATTACAAGGGATTCAGGTGGCGCAAAATTAATCACCCTATCGGAAGATGCTATAATTTGTTTTGTTAATAGCGGCAGATGTTAATCAAATTAATGATTCCGTGTTTTTTTGGTACATATAGCAATTCAGTACTTGTTGTGTCTTTTGTACCTGTTTACTTCACACACATCAAAGTAGAATTGAGATTTGCCATCATTTGCAATAATTATAGCATCGTCCAATAGGATGACTAATTTTGCGCCACCTGGTAGAAATTAAAATGATTATCATTTTCATTTGGTTACTCCTGGTGTATTCCAGTTGCATTTTAAATAATATAATTATTTTTGAATTTTTGATGTTTAAGGAGTGGGTTTTAAATGTCGATTTAGAGTCGAAAATTTGTAATGTCCTTTTTGTTCGGATGTTCAGAGTTGTTCTTTTTTCACTCCTGTTACTCCAAAAATATTCCACTACCTGTTCTGAGTATGGGTTTCGGATAATTTTCAGTTCTCGATTGCATAACGGTGTAAAAAAAGAACTCACATAGGTATGTACATTACTTATCAAAGTAATAATTGCTTGAAGAAGCCATTTGTGTGCGTGAATTTTTGAATACGATATTTTTATATTCGATTTGAATCAACTCCGAAAGTCAAATCGAAAACGATATTACTCAAAAATCCGCATCTATTGCCGTTTCAATTGGATTTTCAGAGTATTTTACTCTTTTTTGATTCGAATCGAATATGAAAACTTCGTATTCCCAAATTTACGCATTCACATATTAATGTTTTATCATCTATATGTGTGTTTTATAATTGCATTCCATTATGAAATCGAGAATATTAAAATACTCCGAAAACATTACTCGGAACATCCAATCGAACGTGTTTGTTTTTGGAGTAACAGGATTGAATAAAGAGTAACTCCGAACAGCCAATCGAAAAAGATATTATGAATAATAGATATCACTTTTTATAAAGACATTTTTGTTAAGAGCAGTTTAAGAATATGGCATTAAGGCACCGTTTTAATAAATGAGATAAAGGAATATGAGTTTAAGGTGATGGACAGTTACATGTATAGACAATATTCTTTAAATATAATATACATATTTCCATAAGTTTTTATGTTAAACGTATTTCTCTAAAAGAAGAGAGTACCTACTTAGAATTATGGAAAACTTAAAAAAAAGAAACAGTCCTGTAAAATGTTCCAATTTTTTCTTAAACTTGTCTGAATCTCTCATAATATGGGACATTTTTTTTCTTGACGTCCTTGTTTCCCAAATACAATTCATTTTTAAAATAATTTCTAAATGCTGCTAAAATGATATGTTAAACTAAACTGCCGTTCACCGTTGTTTTCGAACGGACGTTCAGAATTATTCCATACTAGTTCAAATTCTTCATTAAGGTATACAAAAGGATGAGAACATAAACAGTGAAAAAGGAATAACTCCGAACGTGTACTCGAACACGATATATATACCTACGTACATACATATGCACATTTTTTAGTCAATATATCTTATAATATTAATACATATATCTATAATTGCAATACTACTGTAGAACACTAATAAACATGCTATTTTTTTAATTGAATTTTTTCATATCCCATATAATATTTAAATCAACTAATTGGGCATCAATGTCGATGCAAAATTGTTTTTGAAAGTGAGCTAAAAATAGATTTTATTGCCTGTCAAATTTCCAACTGTCGTCATCAAACGCCCATATAAGAGCTAATCCAACTTCTACATATAGCTATGTATGTGATAAGCACACATTTAGCAAGATAGGTACCTGTTTACCAGGTTCGATGTATGCATGTATGTATCTATGTACAAAGTCAACAACTTTTTTTTTAATATCTTTCACCTGCATATCTTTAATGACGAGCTGAAAAAGCTCATCGAATACAAATAATAACGTTGGTATAATATTGAAGTCAATTCCAGTGCCTTGAAGCTTTCTGTGTTACTTGTTGTTATTCTTTACAGATGCCCGGCATGCAAGTACGCTCACCATTTACTAAATTAATTCGAGTTTAGTTGATCGTGATAAACCGCCGAGTAACACGCAAGTTAGTGATGCATTTAAAAATATTTGTAGTTTAAACAAAAGTATAAATAAAAATAAAAAGCTTTGCAAGGAGCTTTAAGTTCAAAGATTCATTAAAATCTCGCTATTTTCTTTAACGAATTGTGATAAAGCGGTTTCATATTTGTTATTTTGCTCCATTCAAATAGTGTCTGGAATTCCCAAACGCACGCTGGGGAAAAGACTGAAGAATTTGGAAGATTTTTTTTTCACCGGTAGAAAGCAATAACAAAGTAAATAGTAAAAAAAAACAAAACAAGAGTGTTATCGAAAAATCTAATCTATTTCGAACTGACACTGATTTGTGTTTATATAGTTTGGCCTAGACTTGCCGCCAGATTTATTTGGATTTGATCTTTTAAACACAATAATATGGTTAAACGCAGACATATACATTAGTTTGGTATTCAATAAATCTTATCAGTAAACCAGATTAGCGTTTATAATAAATTTATATTAAATAATCTTTAATTTAATGTACCTATGATGTGAATAAATTTAATACTAAGTGTTCATGATAAAATGACCAACCAAATGCATTTCAATGAGGTGAACATACCACATAATCAGAAAATGTCAAACTCTGACATTTGCGCAACAATAAATATAGAAAACGTTATACAAATCAATCAAAATGGAACAGTAGAAACAACAACAAAAGTAAATGAAGCTAAGCCACCATTATCCTCTCCAAATCCATCGTTACGCAGCACAAGTATATCAATTTCATCGATTGATTCTGATGCATTATCGAGTATAATTGACTCAGATATCGATGAGTTTGAAGATTCCAAGACTGGGTGTATGTTTAAAAAACTTGGCACCCAAACTATAATACCATCACCAACACACGATAATAATCAACAAATTCCAAATATAAATCCTGAAATCGGAGTCCTGATAAGTAAACAGATTGACCGGGATGTTGGAAGCTCGTCAAATGGTCCTCAAATCGCGAGTTTATCGATTGATAATTCAACTGATGTGACATTTGGCAGTAAGAGGTATTTGCAAGGTCCTGTCACAATACAACAAATATTGGTGGAAAAACCAAAAGGACCTAATGTAGGACGATCTAATCTAGCTTTTGAATGTTCCAATGGTCATTCAAATAATAATACAAGTACACAAAGAAGATCTTCTGAATGTGGTGAGTCTTAGAGTTATATTTATAGATTGAGGTTTTGTGCAAACTCTTATCAAAGATTTTGACACATTTTATAAAAAGAAATAATATATTGTTGTGAAGTTTATGGGGCGACACGAGTGTATAATTTATTGTTGATGTTGATTTCTTATGGATCGTCGCGTCGGTTAACCTCTTATATTTGTGGTCTGCATAGACATTTCAAACGTGCATTCAAAAAAAAACAAGTGTTCTAAAATTCATTTTTATACATTTTTGGGGTGCACGTGTTGAGGTTAAAAAGATCAGGGTATACGTATGCACTTAACAACTTCAATGGGAAAAAGCAACAGTTCCAAACAAACAGTTCTAAAACGCATACGCAAAATTTCCTGCCAAGCGTATTGGCATAATATTTAGTAGATTATGGGGGTTATCGTGAATAAAAATTCCCTGGAAAATTATCACACAAACCTTAATCTCATCAATTGAAGATTTAAAATAAATCTCTTTTACAACTTTATTGGACCTTATGAAAAAAACTCGTTCGTTTGACAAAAATGAAACTGACTGTCTCACTTCTACATAAGACAATAAAATTAAACACCATTTGCATTTTGAATGATGGTGTCAAAATTAATCTACTTTTTAATCTCTTGAAGTGGTGACTATTTGAGAAAAATACAGGCCCACTTACCTACTGCATTATATATGTTATGATGGTATGATTAAAATTTCGATTTTTTCATTCACGAAACCAATAGTTACCTTTAAAGCAAGTAATGATCTTGTAAGCTAATATTGCGAATCAAATATCCTGCTGATAGGAAAATATATATTTTCGGCCTTACGTAAATTTAATGTAATAAATTTGTAATCACAATTGTTGATATCTTTTTCATATTACAGTAGGTACTCAAACGCTAATCAACCAAACCACCAAAAGTGGTCATAGTTTCGTAAATATTTGTGTGCTTTTTCTATTTTCATTGTTTTGAATTCAATACATTCTATAAATTAATCATTGGACTTATCAGTTCATTACTTTTTAGTTTAAGTGAGGCAGGCCATGTTTGTGATTTTAAATAAATTATTTATACATATTCATAATGTATTTTAAAACATTTTAGCAGAGTAATATAGAAAAAAAAATACCATTTGATTCTAATACAATAGGCACTTTCGAAGATAGTGATATTAAACTATTGTTAATCTTATCAGTTATCAAATATAGCTTGATCAATTAATTTATTTTTAACGCTTTTTACTTACTACATTGATACGCCTACGTTTTGTAGATAACGAATAAAATTAATTGTCAATATTAAGTACAGGAATAGTTTGATATATTAATAAAAACTCATATTTCCATGTTAGCGATTTTAAGGCGTTTTTTTTAGCTCAGAGCAGATCAGTCAGCTGCCAAAAAAAGATTGCTTCTTTTTTTAGCTCACACGTATCCAATCGCTCAATTTGTGTTTCTTTTTTTCAACCAGAGCTAAATCAGAGCTTACTTCATTATCTTCGAATCATATTATATGGATTAAGGAGCTCCATTCATGCTCTGCTCAGGGCTAACTCGGTTCGCTCAGGCGCTGCTCTGCTTATTAATCTGTTTGGAGCTAAAAATGAAATATTCTTAAAAAAACATTATGGAGAGATCCAAAAAACCTAAGGATGAGAACAGTATTGTAGTAGTCTGAAATAAAAATTCACTAGATTTGTTCCACATTGCATTCAGACCCATCCAAAACCGTTTATCCAAAAATGACTTATATGGTTTTAGTTTTTGAAAAAGCAAGAAAATAAATATCAAATAAAGAATATGTTCGCAATGTACCTACTGTCAAAGTTAAGCGTTTCCTATTGAACAAAACGCTGTTCTATTTTCTATTCTACAAGAGCAACTATAGTCACCTAAACTTCCGGGAAAATCTTACTTTAAAAAAAATCAGTTTGATTATTTCAATTATCATTGGCCGATTGAAAATGAATTAGTAAACATCTCTAGATTTATTTTGGTATCAGCAAATTGAATAATTTTGCGATAAAATAAAAAGCTCAAAATTTAAATTGTAGTTGATGTTAAACTGGCTTTCAAGGCAACAAAAATATCATAGATATGTAGGCAGAACTATCTATAAGGTCATGACTATTATAATATATGTCTCCCTTTAGCATAGAGTTGGAAAAATATGTATGTCAGCGACTCTATAACTTAGTACACCACAGACGACACAACATCATCGGACAAAAACGAAACAGCTATGATTAAATCCTTAATTAAAAAAGGATTAGTCAGTTGGTCATACAAAAAGGCCTTGTTCTTACAAGGTGGGGAAAAATAAATGTCATGTTGTTAAACTAATTTAATAATAATGCGAATTATGGAATTCGCAGCGCTGCAATATCTTTTTTCTCTACTCATTTACCGTGAAGAAGACCACTTTTAACATTCTTAACGCTGCCTTCGGGGACTTCAAACAAAGAAATATTATACAGTGCGTGTAAACAAATGCTTACAAATCTCATGTTGCTTCCATATGGTTGTCTAAAAAGCTTCCGATTGCTTCTTAAAGTGTTTGATTGGTTTTAAATGACAGTTGTTCTTCTGTATAGAAGAGAAATTCGATTCTGGTTTTGAAGTCCAAATAAAATTAAGAAGTACATACGTGCACACAATCAGGCACTTTAAATGTCAAATTCGAATTCAACATTGTAGTGTTCATGTTCACAAAATAAAATAATGAAAAGTATGCGTTTGACAGACCCTTCACAAAAAACTTCAATCGGCAATCTAGTTCGATTGAGAATTTGAATTGGAGAGCTTTTTTTTTCAGATTGCCAATCGAAATCGACATCAGAAAATGTTTTATTTCTTAAATTCTGTTACGATTTCCCCCCCATAATTCGCAATTAAAGAGCAATATTTTTGTTCACTTCATCACTATACATGACATGAGTAATTTTCAATCAATTCGATTATTATTTCTAAATACTTACTCGTATAGCTAGAATAATTGAATTTATTTTTACCACAACAATGCCTCAAACATGAAAGATTAAATAATCAGTTGTTTTTTTTTTTATAACAATGTCGCGTTATTCACCACTGCGTTTCAATTTTAAGTGAGATGTGTTTTATTACGAATTCTTTGTTTACGATTTGGTTTTTCACAACGCAGCCGCCGACTGTCATGATATTAATTCGAATGGTAAACTCGTCCAGGGCAAATGAAAAGAATCACCGATCCAACCAACAATATCATTAACCTAGTGAAAAGTACCTAATTACGAGTACCTAAACGCTTTGTCTAGCACAGCCATTTTCCGGGAGCAAAATTAGAAGGACAGATACATACATATGTATGCTATGTTTGTGGGTGTTTTTCTTAAATGTCAAATGTCAGAATGAAAATACATAGGTATATATAGACGAATGTAGGTACTTAATTTAAAGCTACAGCTTTTCGTCATAAAACTGCTAGCTAGCATGTGTCAGTAATTAACCTAATTCTTTGAACATATTTAAATTTAAATGAAGGTATATTTAAGATTCAGTTATGACATGTATGCTTAACAGGTTGATTGTAGATATATATATCTTCATAATTTATTCTTTTATTTTATTTTAAGCAGTTAAGGATTTCAGAGGGGTTGAATGCTGTCATTATTTCAATCTGTGTACAAACAAAAAAATTCTAAGAATAATAAAGAGATTATACAAGCTGGGTTAAAAATAACTGCTTAAGAAATGCTTTAGACTTTGACCAAAAATTAACTGAAAAGTTTAAGCTGTTTCATTTGTTATAAATTTAAAAAAAAAATGTATTTTTAAATAATTTTCATTGATCAATATTTTATTTATATTTAATTCCAGGCAACACTACATCATCAGAATTTCATAAAAGATTCCTAAACAAGAAGGCTGTAATATTAACTGCATTAATTGTTATTTTAACAACGATACTTGTTATTATTTTTATAACAGCAACTTTTATTTTTCAAAGCAAAGTAGTTGAAAGTACATATTTGTATTTTTCATTGCGTTCAGACCCATAACTATAATTTTTTCTCCATCAGATGACATTGAACTATATTCGAATATGATATCACGAGATGAATGGGTAGCACAGCCACCCAATGTGCCATTGGATGATTTGGAAACTCCACTATCTCGAGTTATTATCGCGCATACATCAACCCAAAATTGCTCAACAAAGGTACTTACTCGTATATTGCTTCTACACAAATATTATTTAATAAAATTATTTAAATTATTTGCCAACAGGCTATGTGTATTTTCCGAACAAGATTCATTCAAACTTTCAACATGGAGTCAAGATCATTTGATGACATTCGGTATAACTTCCTTGTGGGTGGAGATGGGAATGTTTATGTTGGGCGTGGTTGGAATAAAGTCGGTGCCCACACAAAAGGTTATAACGATCAAAGCTTAGGTATAGCTCTTATTGGAACTTTTAACAAATGGATTCCCCCTGAGGGACAGTTAAATGCCACAAAATGGCTACTCAACGAAGGTGTAAGACTGAATAAGCTTGTTCCAGATTACAAGGTCTACGGAAGCAGACAGTTGGATTTTTCTGATGGCCCAGGCGATGCATTATATAAACTTATACAAAGATGGCCAAATTGGGCAAATGTGTAAATTTTTCGATTCTTGATTGATTTCACCTTAAAATAAATATTTCGATTTTGAAATAAAAAATCTTAAATAGGCTAGAGTATATTTATTAATCAAAAAGGATTTTTGTGATATATGTATATCTATAAAATAAGCATAATATTAAATAAGTACATAAATAAACAAAATTAAAAAAGCTCAAATGTAATTGATTGATTTTGTTAGATATATAATCTAATGATTACATGTTGTAATTTTTGTATTTGACCTAGATATTATTTAAAATTATAAGAAAATACAAAATAATTCAATGAATTAAAAAAAAATACATGAATGTTTTTAAGTAGGTACGTACTTATTTATAGTTGCCAATAAAAATATAAGCATTGAAATAAAAAAAAACTGTTTTTACTTCGTCAACATTTATCAATCACGGCTTAAAAAATGTTTTTTTATTTTAAATATTTTTAACATTAATTCAATTTTTGTGAAATATGAAATGGCAGTATGGAATATACAAACAAAATTTAAAAAAAAAACGGACAAACTAAAAATCTGCATTAAATAATAATTTATATCAATTCCAACCTATAACAATCATGAAGGTACAAATCAAGAGTTCAATTAAATAATAATAGTGACATCCCTCCAAATTCCGTCTTATTCTATTTTCAAAGTTCTACTTCTTTACGAGCATTGTATTCAGTAACAAGGTTAATGTCAGTTAAATGCGTTTTTCCATTGGTAAAATAAATCAATTTATTTTGGATTTGTAAAAACATCGATTTTGCATTCCATTAGCATAATAAATTGATTTATTTTTGATTTAGATTCTTCGGCATATTAACCTAACTTTGTACTAATATACCAACCAATGTCAGATTGAAAAATTTAAGTGTTAAACTGGACTCACTAAAAAACTATTCTCTAAATATATCATATTGTTTTAAAAAAAAGCACAATCTTTCTCATTAGTGAATATCAATTTTTTTCAGTTGTCCTTTTAATGCTCTTTGGTATAATTTTCAGTTCAGAGAAAATGACATCTCACAAATGTTGCTCCTTCAAAAAGTGAGGAAGCGAATAATAATTTTGTTTGCTCAGAAAAATTCACTTCCTTTATGTATAAGCAATTGAAACTGCTGAGATCTCATTTTTTCTGAACCAGCCTGTAGAATTTCAGACTAACTCTGACAAATTTGATACATTTTAGGTTAATGGCAAAAAAATTTAGGTTTAATATTAAAAAAATATTTTTAAAAAATGGTTGTGTTTTTCTGTTTTCTATTTTCAAATTAAATCAGATAATCAATTCAAACAATTGATAGTTTATGACAGGAGTGGAGTATAAGGTTTGTTCGATGCTCGAACTGAATGTAATCGATGTCTCAGCTATTTTGCACTAATGTGCTTGCAGCATGTTCGATGTTTATACAATGTCGGCGCTGAGTACTCATTGACAAGCACCAATTTTTTTTTTCAGTAATTTCTAGTTAACAAACAGGCATAACATCGCATATCGGTGATCGGTATAGTCCACCATTAGGCAGTAATGTTGAACGAGTTGGGTTTCATTTGGCCATGGCTTAAAACAATGAAAAGAACTTATGTCGAATTTAAATAGTGTAAGCTCCATAATTTACCACTACCTTCTAAAATTGCTCATCGATTTGCTTTTTATTATGTAGTTTTTTGCTTTTATATTGTTATTTTCTCTAGACGAAAACTTATTTTGAAATAAAGCTTGGAATTTCCGATTGAATTGCAACAAAAGCTTATCCTGCACAATAAATTGTTATCTTTTTCATAAAAGCAAAGCCACAAAAAATAGATTAACCACGCGACGACCGACACGCCAACGCTTTTCAAAAATGAAATTAATGATGATGAATTATTATAAAGGGGACTTGGAATATTTTTTAGTAGTTGTACATTCAAATGGTGGGTTATTCATTTTGTATGCGTTATAGGTCTGACGAACAGGAACCTAATATTATATTGTGTTATTAAAGCTCGATGAAGTTATAACACTGTTACACTGCCACGTCCCACCTTACAGGCGTACACCCCCTAATACAATTGTTTACTTTTATAATCAAATTTCTATCGCCCTCATAAAAATCATTAAAAAATATCGGCTATTTGTTTGTTATTGTTTGTTTTTATTTCGGGTTGTTATGATATGATATGTCCCTTGTCAATGCGTGTGAAGATAACGCTTTATTGGTGTTATTTTTTTTACTTTTAAAGATACATACATAGATACCTTCGAGTATCTCTTATGATATATTTTATCAATGCAAAAGGTCTTGCAGCTAATTGGACACAGTAGTAATTGTGATAAAACAATCATTGTTTTTGTTTACACTTGAAAGTTGAACTTTTTATTTATAATCACTAGATAAAATTAGGCCAGTTCAGAAATATGGGATCTCTGAGATCTCAGCAATGTCATTTATGTGTTAAATTTCTCATTTTTACTGTCAATTATTTTTGAATCTCCTCCTGAGATCTCTCTTTTTTTAACTGACTAATACAGAAATCACTGAAATACAAGGAATTGAAAATCTAAAACTATTCACAGTGAAAAGTTCAAAATATTCATCATGGATGATTAACAAAGTTGAAATTTTAATGAAAGTTTTTGTCCTATACTATACTTTGAACTTGTTTTCATGAATATTTTTGCTGCATTTCAAAGAAAATATTTTATCTGCTAAATAAATTAAATATTTTTAATGATTAAAACACTTCAAATACACACTATATATTTATAAATAACTTAATAGGCTATATTTGACCAGTTCCGATAAGACGAGATCGTACAAATTTTGATTTGTCGAAAAGTGAAGAGGCAAAAACAAACTGTTAATTTAAATTATTATGCTGAGATCGTATTTTTCTCAACTCCCTGGAATTGATAAAATGGAGCAATTGCATCAAGTTAACTTGACGGTAAAAAAAAACATTTAAATATATCAAAATAGTGATATACTTAAAAATGTATGAAGTGTGAACATAGCATCTCCTTGACAAATTATGAAATATGTCTGTTCAGATTATTGAGATCGTATTCATAGACTTAAGACATCACATGTACTCCATTCACTCCAAACGTCTAAAGTATTGATAGAAGAACAGCTGTTATAAATCGTTAAAGTTTAATACTTTTGCTCAATTTAAATATTCTACATTCAATTACAACCAATCTTTACCTGTTAAAACCGGATTTCTTAGTATCAACACGTGGTATAGAAATAAAACAATTATGTTGATTTTATGTTAAATCGCACTATTAAACATTTATTTGAAACATGCAACTATTAAATTACATCATCTGAACTCGAAGCAGTTCTACCGCCTATCAGACCAGTACAGTTTACTAATAAATGCAATGTGTTGCAGTTATGTTAAACCACTCAAACTAAACAAATTGTTCGATTATGTTAATTGTAAAATAATATATTAATGAAATATTTTCTCTAAATTACCATAAATGTAACAACAATTTTGCATGTAGCATCTACCTACAATCAATAATAAAATCTTTAAGTTGTTTAAATAATTTATAGCATTTTCTTATTCCTCATAATAAAAGTTGTTCCTAATGAATACAATTTAATTATTGTTTCGTTATGAAATATTAAAAATATTCCTACTATCTGTGATCATTTCAAAGCTTTTTTGAATGATTTTTGGATGTTATTATTTAGATACAAACCTGCCTAAAGTAACTTTAAAATTTTGTTAAACAGATTCATTAATTTGTTTAAGAGGGGAAAAAATAAGTTAAACTTGATTATACAGTCGAAAAGTATATTCATATATACACTTAATAGATAAAAGATAAAAAAAAGTATCTAAATATTATTCCTCACAGTTGTTTCTGTTTGCGTTAAAACAATTAAGTACATAACCGAGTCGCACAAAACTGCTGTTATGCTTAACGAAATGATAAGTACTTGTTGAGAAAATATTGTTAATAAATTAGTATCTGGCAAATACCTAAATATTTTATATGCGAAACCACAAATTACAAATTGGCGGTGCGGTGTTTAATTCACCAAGAAACTTGTAAAATTCTTTTATTAAGGTTTCCAAAATATATTAGGTGTGTTCCCGTTACTTCTTCAAAAATACTGACTTCAAAAATACGACAGTCTCAAGCTTCCCGTGGTCGTAAAATTGTAAGCTTTCATGAAAGTCCTAAAACTGCTTGAGTAAATCATATCGTAAATGACTCAGCTGTTCTGTTAATAACAACAAAATTATTTGAACACTAACGATTAAGACTTCTTTTATATTTAGCTCATTATCGCTACCCTTAATATGTTGAACAAACAGTATGAGCATTGATCAAATAGAGAATAGGCTTAAAAGGGGAAGACTGCGATTAAAACTTTGAGTGCTTATTTACGTATGTCGTAAAATTTTATTCTTACGAAGTTCCGTTTGTTCGTATTTTAAACTATCAATTTTGGTTTTATTTTGAGCCAAAATGCTATTAGTTTGTGGTCGTTGGATGTCTTTTTGTGGTGATTGGAAAAAATCACACAATTCACAAGCGTTTGACGTCTTGAGAGCGAAAATTCGTTAACGTATAGCGGAGTTCCGAAAAGTCTTCGAAAATTGCATTGTCAGAATCGAGCCCTTATTTATTATTATTCTTATTCCACCTCTAATCCATGACTTTACTAAAACAATTAAATAGAAATTAATCTGAGGATTAAAATTTTCAATTGATAAAAAATCGAAAATTAACGAACATAATCTACTACAATAAGTATCAACTCTATCTTATTTTATTCTGTGTCCTTGTAAATTTTTTTCTTAATGTCAATTCTTATTCCTTCATTAAGCCACCGTTTTCGATGAGTTAGCGAAGGATTAAGTTTGTAAATATCAATAGCATTTATTAATTATTAATAACATTTTGCACTTAGTCTACGTATTAAAGATAAACTGTCACTAAATCGTAGTTTTTAATATGAGTGCTAAAGTTTTGCAAAATCCCAATACATTTTGTTGTCAATTTATCCTAAAATATAATAAAAGAATTTTCTGTGCTAAAAGATCAATTGCATTCATAATTTCTTATGAATCCACTAAACGCTCTTAAAAGTATAACTAATACCCCAAGTCAGAAAGTGTAAGCACACCCATCGAATTCACCACCACTGAAGCACAAATCAGTTCGTTTTGATCGTTCGCATGGTTCTGTTTAAATCTGTAAATCTGTAGTCGTGGTTAAAGCTCGCGATCAAAAAAAAAATTAAAAGCCTTTTCTTTAGATTGAGATTCTAATAATCACATTGTTATGATTATGTTCGTGTTTGGTGATAAAATCTAATCATGTAAACAAATTAAAGATTATGGTGATGTTCTTAAAGCTACTATTGCTTCTATTCTATACATAAAGTGCGCCGCAAATATCGGATAATTATTGTATCTTTTGTTGAATTTAAGTAAAAAGATTCGAATCAGATTTAAATTCGAGTTTTATTGTTGTAATAATAATTGATTGAATTTACCGGAAGAACTTCGCAGCAAGTCACAAATGAACAAACAATAACGAAAAAAAATGAAAACTTTTCAGAAGTCAGGTTTATTAGCTTTTTTTTTTAACATACTATCTGAGTGATTGTGGATAATATTTTTCTGTGTACATGAATAAGTGCGGCATTATCGATAATTCTAGAAAAAAAAGTCGCGCTTATATTTTAAGTTAAGAATTTGCAAGTTATTTGGATGCAAGTGTATCAACATTGCGTTTCCGCCTTAGTTCATTTTAAGTTGAATCTATTTGCACAAAGAATAATATGCAACCCTCAATGCCATAAAGTACTTCCATGGATGTGTGGGTGTGATTAAATTTTTACAATCAATCGCGATAGTATGTAGGTATTTGTATTCTTGTTGAATTGTTGAAAATGAATTTCAAAGATGACAAAGTCGATATTCAATCCGATGATAGTACAGCATCAGAAGATTCCGGAGTAATTTTAAATGACAGATTAATGTCAAATAGAAATCAATGCAATATCGATATTAAAACTAATATCGAATGTGATAAAAGCTCATCGTTAAAAAATACCACAATAAACATAGAAAATATAATAAACCTCGCTAAAAATGTCAGTCCGACGAACAAGGGCTCGCCGAAAAAAACCACGCCTTCAAATGGGTCGTCTTCGGCGACATCTTCCCTTCGTAGTACACGGATATCGATAACATCGATACATTCAGATGCATCATCGAGTGTTATCGATTCAGATTGCGATGTTGATGATTGTGAGGAATCCAATGCAAAATATACAATTACCAAGCTAGGGCATGAGACTTCATGCCTGCCTGGCGATGGTGTTGATATTCCGAATATTGGAGGCAATGATGGATTGGTATTGCTACAGCAGCGTGTTGATGTAGAACATAATATGGATATTTTAGCAATGGCATCGGCAAAAATAAACTGTGGTAGTCCTCAAATGGCATTTACAAATTCAACAGATATTACAATTGGTCAGAAGAACTATTATCAAGGTCCAGTGACGATACAGCAGTTTCTGATCGAAAGTCGAAATCGGGAAAGCGATTGCCTTGAGGGAATGGACAATCCCAGCTTTCACAATGAAAGTCCAAATACGACGAGAAAACCGTCAGGCGATCATAGTAAGTAAAAATTAAAACTTTAAGTTATATGCTATGTAAATGCATGTAAATGTAAGTACACTGTCCTATTGGCTTGTTATCAATAACGGGTTTCACGACCGACGCACGTCTCCCCGTGGCGTCACGAGGGACGAGTAGTGTTTTGAAATACTTTATTTATAACTTGTAAGCAATTATTAAACATGACGCGGAATTTCTTATTTTCACCAAGCCCAGCGCGTCGATTTGATTTTTTGCTGGAGAGTATTTGACACATCTAAACCTGATAAATTGGTTTTTATTTTCGAGATTATGAGATCTGTTATCTAATTAACTAGCATCACATATAGGTACATACCCACATACATATATTAGTCATCCCTAAAAAAGTTATTACAATAAGTTAGTGTCTTCTAAATTTCTTTGTACCAAAAGGAGACAGGGGCCATTTTTATTTAGTTTTATTATTTGCAAATCTCTATTATATCAGTGGAAAATCAATCTTCTTATGAAGTAATTAAACCTGCCAAGCTAATCAGTTCAAAAGTCATTCTATTTTTGTGTTCTTTATAATAAATTATTTAAAAAAAAAAGTTTGAAATTAGAGCGTAACTCTATAATGTAGTGTAAACCATGATTATCACAATTTATAGTGATAGAAATGAAGTATGTTTATGAAAAAAAAAACGCTCGCCGTCAATTGGTTTTAAGTGTTTCTTCATTGATGTCGATGCAATTTCAAATAGAAATTGAATTATAGACTGAATTCATAAGTAGAGATCTTGAAGAATATTTTTTTAAATGGTTCAGGTCATAATAAATTGTTCGCACATTTTTTTCAAGGATTTTTATGTTACCTAACAGTTCTGTTGTTTTATTTTCAATCCAGAATCTAGTTATGAATAATAAGCTTTATTGAATGTCATATTGTAAATTCACTGCCATTTTAATTTAAATAAAATAAAGTGAGTTGTTATCACACGGAATTGAAATAAGAACAAAATATGCACCAATCAATTTTTCACTGCAGATGACTCACCAAGCAATTTTACTCTTAGAAAATACAATAGGTGTGTTCCCGTACTTCCTAAGACTAAACGTATTTGTACGAAAAACTATGAAGTCCTGTTCCCGTACACCATATTTTCGCAGTTTTTGACTGAAGAGAGCGCTCACGAAAGATTAAAATATGTTTCCAGGCTTCGAATTTTAGAAGAAGAAAATTATTAAGACTATCAATTAAAAAGATTTAATAAACTAATATTTGCTACATGTAGCGAATTGTTTCTTCTTAAAAACTTTTCACAACAAAACTTTTCATTTAACATTTTCTAATTTACACTTTTGTTTTGAACACATCTAATAGATTTTCTTCAATATTCTATGGATTCTGTGCCCCAAAAACATAAATTTTTATTTTTTCATATATCAATTAATTATCAAGGGGAAATCGCTCAATTTGATGTTGAATACGATGTGTATAAATATTCATTGGGTGTAGTCAATCTGTCTCCATCATAAATGTGAAAGCACAATAACATTTGATGTCATTTGCAAACAATTACTTATGTGGTTTTCCATTGGTACAAGAATCAAATTCGTTTTTGATACGAATCTATCAAAACATGGATTTTGACAATTAAATCCTTCCATTGTGCCACACAAATTAATATTTTTTTGGTTCTTATTTTTTGGCGAATCTACCCCTCTTTTACTAACCCTATAAATACAAGTACAATTGAAAGCATTTATTTAGACAGCTGCCAGTTTCACAGACGCGAATATAAGCCAACACCTTCACAAAAAAAATTAAACCCAAATAACATTCGATTCGCCACGAAAAAAAATCAAATTCCGCATCAAATTCTCCATTTACGAATGGAAAACCACATTAAATTACTCGTATATGATATTATTTTTGCCCACCTTGTAGCTAACTGTGTTAGTTTAATGTGAATACAAGAGAAATTGCATTTCCTATTCCTATACATGATAATGATAATTAATTATTTATTGGGATATACCTAAATGTTAAGTAAAAGGAACCTGCTGGTACAGGCCAAAGATTCGTTCGTTTAATCTTCGATTTAAAGAACCTTTTTAATTTAGTGGCAATGCAAATTAATTTTGTGAAACAGGTCTTTGATGTGATTAAGAACGCTAATTTGGTTAAACCGATTTGCTCACCGGTTCTGGAAGACAACTTAAATGCATATGAAAGTTTTTTCCACTAATAAAAATATGTAACTAACACATTGGTGCCATAAACTGTCAATCATATTGACGTATATATTTTTTGTATGCGAACGCCAAGTCTGGTCTGGAACACGAAAATATTTACTTAACAAGTTCGAATACTGAACTGGTTCATCTGAAGTGTTGATGTTTGTGGGAGTTCGTTAAGTTGGAATATTTGTTTTTTTAATTGATTTCGCTTAGAATATAATTTTTTTTTAAACAAATAAATATATTTTTATCATCTGATTTTTTAAATGTTTTTTTATCATGTCAATAAAACAATAATTCTCGCTTTTTATTCTTCTTCGTTTGTAAAAATTGGTTGTTGTAAGTGGAATAATTATTTTTGTGGCTCGAATGAATGTATGTGCGGCCAAAAATAATTAACTGTCAATATTAATATTCCAAGAAAGGCGATAAGGTACATACGCTTCTGAATTTTTTTTTGTGAGTCTAGAAATAATATAATGCAATTTCGATCGCATCATTTTCAAGTAACAAATTTTAGTTTATTTAATATGAAAATTATTTATTATTTAAAAAAAAATAGATTGAAAGTTAAAAATGGTGCAATTTAACTCATGGAAGAAATATGGTTAGCAAGAATCAAAAGGAATATAATTGTTTCGTTTGAACTTAAATAACATGTTTGACGGGTTCATTTTCTTTGAAAGTTAAGACAAGTAGGATAGCGTTTTGAAGAAAACTGCAAAATAATACCAATTTCATTTTTGATTGGTCATCTGTAATACAATGAAAGTTCTTCTCCTAGAAGAAGAGAAATTTGATTCTATAACTATGTAATTTGATTCTAGTTTTAAAGTCAGAATTAAAACCAGACGTAAGCACACCCACCCATTAAAGATCAATCTTGATCGGCCATATTTATAAAATAAGGTAAACAAGAATGTGCGTTTCGGATAGGAGAGATTTTCCATATTACCAATCGAAAACGACATACATAAAAAGTCACTTTTGACAGTTTGCAGTCTGACAACTTTTTGACAGATATAACTACCTGACGTTAGAATTACAAAGAAATTAATTTTTGATTTCTGAATTCTTATATTCGAAAGAAGAAGAACAATAAATATTGTACAACATCAAGAAATGTCCAATGTTTATGTTCGATTTTTTAACCAATTTTTTTTGAAATAAGAAATATATTTGCATTATTCATAACCGATTAAAGAAAGCTGTATTTCAAATGAATATTCAAGGTCATTATTTTATTTAACTTTCTAGGAATTTCCGAATACAAAATTGATTGACGAGATTCGAATTTCATTTGACTGTACCATATACTTTTTTTTCAATGATATTTTTAATTTCACTTCAGAATTAAAATCCTAACTTTTATATCAATTACATAATTTTCTTTTGAGGTTTCAACAACTCTTCTTTAAATAAAAAATTATAACTTAATATTCAATATTTCCTCTTTAACTACGTATTTTATTTATTAATTTATCAGATTTTAAACTCTGAGATAACCTCAAGCCATAAAAAATAAGCTCACACAACACAATTTTGCATTAAAATTAACCGTATTGTCATATTTTTAAAATCTTTTTTATTAATAATTTATTCTGAGAAAAGGCTAAAGATGTTGATTTACCTATGAAAAACAGCCGATAATATTGCCTTTTACAAGTTGTCTTGAAATATAAAGATAAGCAATGTAGAAAGTAGAACAAAAAGAGTTTAAGCTAATTAAATAGCTTATCGCAATTTCTTATCAAAACTCATCATCAATCAAAGTCGTTTCTTAATTATTGCAATTTATGTACTCTGTACAATAAAAGCTCAATATTCGGTGCAAATCAACAATAAAAAAATCGAATATTTCCTGTTGACATTTCTATTTGATAATTCTCGTATATTCGATGAGAAGAAAAAAATAAATTAAAATTTGTGGTTAAACCAATTCTTTTTATAAAAACTAAAAAAAACCAAATGGCTATGACTTTGAATTGCAATTTATTTTTACTTGTGCATGCAAACATAAATAGATACTACATATTTAAAAAAATATCAAACTTGAGATTTTGATTAAACTTGACATTACGATGATTGAGAACACGAAAAAAGTATTCGTTGGTCTGTAAGTTGGTCGATAAACCAGAGATTTTCTTCAAAAGTCAAACTAAAAATAAAGGTACGGTAACAGCGTATCATGAAACAGCTCAATTATATCTAAAACGATTTTTAATAAAACAAAATATGTTAAATGTGTAATTGTAGATATGGTTACTTTACTTTTATACATATGTTTATATAGTAAAATCTGTAAACAAAAAAGGTCATGTGATCTGTCACCGTTGAATTATCTTATTTGGGGTTATCCAAAAAATCAGTTTTAAGTAGACAATTCCAAAATACATGAAGCTTTGAAATTAAAATTAATTCTGAAAGTGTTTCAGTGGCATGAAATGACAATTATTCTCCTGGAAAGAAGAGAATTTCGATTCGGGATTTGAAGTCAAAATCAAAACCAGAGGCACGCACACACTCACACCCACTTAATGTCAATCAAATTTATTGTTGTGTCGTCGTGGATTTCCATTGGAAATCCAGAAGCATTCCGAAACATCCGGGAGTCTTTCAAACCATTCCATTAGCAAAATAATCCTCTTCTGACGATTCTGAGAAAAAAAATTCTCTTCTTGATTTGAAATCAGAATCAACTCAAGAAGAACTAAAACCTCTGATTTTCTATTTGGTTCCTGGTCTTCTACGTCAGGAGAAGTTGAACTTATATTTGAAAACCATACACACACACAAAGAGAAAATATCAGAATTTAGTAGAAGCAATTATCATTGTTCCATTGGATTTCAGAATAAGTGAAAACCTGAGAAGCAATTGAAAACGCCATACGTTTAAAAAATAATTTTTTTACAAATGTGAGTTTGTTAAATTTAGATCTCAGATGGGTTAGATCTTACGGATTACTAATCGAAAACGACATTATTCCTTCGCTAACCCAACGAAAGGTTTATCGAAAAATTAGAATTTTGACATTAATTTACAGAACCATAGAACAACAAAAATAAGATTTTTTACTTATTGTAGTAGAACTTTTTCATCGATTTTCGGACTGATCCTTTATTTTTATTTATCGAAAATTTTGAGTCGCTAATTAACTTCTATTCTATGGTTTAGAAAACTCGTGGGTTAGAGTTGGAATAAACATTTTTTTATTATACCTTTATAGAGGGAAGAGTTATGAGTGCTTATGTAGAATATGGGGTTAGGTGGAATATGTTATGTTTCCTTAGCGTTCTTTCCTATCGTATAACAAAACTCTTACATCAAAATTAAAAGATATATTTTTTAATTGTGATTGCTTAACCTTGGTTTTGGTCTCATTTAATCCAGCATTTATAAACAACTAAGCATCATTTGGCATGCAATTAGATTGCGCCAAAATGTATTTTTCAATTTTATAAAACGGTGTTCTCTACTAAACTTCTATACTACAGCAGACTCTATTTCTGGTTATAATCTTCTATCATATTCAAATATATTCAAAGAGTTCATACAAAATATAACTGACAACTCATAACATGAATGAAGAATTCTTTAATTGCAACTGGTACTGCTACAAGATCTTAACCAAAATTGCTCTTTGTTTATGAAAGTGAAAAAATAAGAAATAAAATAATTCAAGTACACAGATAATGCTGTGTTCTTTAAATAGCAATAAATGAATCACGGTTTTTTTAGGCGATAAAAATTTATTATTTTACTGGTGTTTCCTAGTAGTCTTAAGCTTTAAACAACAACTTTTTTTGGAATTTTGTTTATTTTTTTATTTCAGATTGTTTTTCTTTAAACTGTTTTTTGTTAAGGGAATTTAGAAGGAAAAACCAAAATCTACTATAATTTTTTAAACGAAGAAATGTTATTTATAGTTTTGTTGAAAACTGTATTTGAAAAAAAGTTTTAAATATACAATTTATAAACTTTCAGTTTATTATTAGATATTTGGCCATTTCTTTTTATAGAGCTTAACGCTAAGTTTTACAAACAAAAACAATACAACTCCCATGCAAAACCTGCTTCCTATTTTTCTGAATCACAGCGGATTTTTTTTGCAAATCACTACATAATAGAATAAGGACGTCAACGTGAGTGAAATACAAAGCTAAAATTTAGTTGAAATATACCTGCAATGCTTGCGTACTTCTAAGAACGTGTTCGAAATTAACATTTATTTTATTTTATTTTATTTTATTGTTGGGGAAGAATAAGGTGATGGCAAAGATTTGTTTGATAAATAGAAAATTATAAAACTATAAAATATATTTTAATCAAGAGATTTAAAAAAAATACCGGTTACCAGCAAATAGGACTTGTTCTGCCAGTAAAATCATTTGTAGGAAAAAAATGTGTGTACGAGTATACATATGTACTTTATATGACTGATTTATTTAACCAATGAAATGAAGCTTTCGGCAAGATATTTATTTTATTATTTCTATGATTTATAAGTTAATGCAAATATTTAAGTCACATTCCAAATTTTTGTGTGATTACGCATTTATTAAAGCAAGTACATACATAGATAGATTAAATAGAAATATAAAATATAGAGATAGATAAGGAAGAGTAGAAAGTATACCCTCTATATGCATATAAGTATGTATAATTATACACATATCTGGATTTTTAAATGAATACATTTAGTAGGTCTGTGTTTTTTTTTAAATTAATAGGCGGAAGATTGAAAAAATACAACTTATAGTTATCGATAGTTTGTATGGAAATATAATATTTCCTGTAATGGCATGATCCCGGATTGCACTGACATTGAAAAATTTGACCTAGTAATAAATCAAAATTAGTCCAATGACGTAACTACCAGTAGCGTTTTAAATAAGTAGATATTAGGTTTTCTGATTATTTTAAAACTTCATGCCTAGTCCTACAGAAATTTTATTGTATTCCATTTTATTATTTAAGAATTTCTCCTTTTTATGAGAGTTTTTTTTTTATTTTGTAAGATTCATTCATTTATTAAATTCGTTTTGTAATGAATACTTTTTTTTTAATTTCAGAAGATTGCAATGACAAAAAATCATCATCACAATACCAGCCATATAAATTTATCTTTAATCGCAGAGCCGTTTTTGTAACAGCTATCATCATAACCCTTACCGTTGTGATTGGAGGCATTTTCGCAACTTCAAGTTTTATGATGAAACGTTCAAGTAAGCAAGAAGAGGATGACGAAGAAAATAGAAAACATATTCCAGTAAATAATACTATAGGTATTTCAAAAAAATAAAATTTTTCATTTTCAATCAAAATTATTACCAACGAATTTATTTATTTAGCTAATAAACATTTTGTCCAATCAAAATGAAACCAATCGCAATTTTTAATTTCAAAATTCTTAATCAAAATTATAAAAGTTACTGGAAATCGTTTTATATAACACGTACACTAATATTAAAATAGATTAATTTCGTTATTGTTGTTGCGTCAAAATAAATTTGAACTAAACGTCAACAGTTATTAGAAAATGTGGCTAGTTCAGAAAAACGAAATCTCGAAAGTTTCAGAGTTTTGTGTCAGTTGTATAAATCTGGTTTAAGTATTTGATGTGTCGTTTAGCAATTTTAACCCCCGATTTCAGCGAATTAACATAGGTTTCACGATCGTTTAAGATTGAAGTAACGATAAAACCTCAATTGAAGCTTGAACCATCGTTGAACCTCAGTTAATCCGCCGAAATAGAGAGTTAAAATTGTTGAACAACGGACCAAATATTTGTACAACTGGCATTTATTAAAGTTTCTCTGTTTTGATGTGAAATAGGTACTGAGGAAAAATTGGAAATTTGCATGTATATTTAAATGTAAAAAAATAAGAAATTTTGCGGAGGAATTCTGATAATATGACAGAGATTAATGAAATCTCTGAAACCTAATTTCGCTGAATTCGCCTAATGTGAATGTGTCATAAGTTTAAGACATGGCGTCAATGTCAACTGTCATTTAGCGCTGACATTAAGCTTGTAGACACATACATATACACATCCTTAAAATGCAGAATTATTGGTTTTGATAACTAAAAAACGATATCATATCATAATAGCACATTATAAATTAGATTAGAATAGAAACGTCAGAAGAAGTTAAAGCAAAATAAAACATTCATCATATGTTTACGAATAATTAAGGGTTTGGCCTGATCATCTCATACCTACTGTGGTTGTCATCATATGTACACATATCCATTAGCTGTTTATCTCTTATTTTTATTGTCTTCCCTTTCTTTTCCATATTTACTACATAGGTGTGTGACATTTTAATACAAAGCTTTTAAATGGATTTTAAATTGGTGTTGTCGTAAGGTTTTCGCATTTGAAATGTGAATTTTCGAAATGAAATGACTGGGAAACGATTTCGAAAATTTGACCTAAGATCAAGAAGAAAACTTTCCATTAGAAATATTAGCGGTGTTCAGTGACGTTATTCTGAGCTGTTCGAGCAATAAATTAACACTTTTTTGATGTTCAGTGAAGCATTTTCTGAATAAATTGCTCTGATTTGATGTTCAGTGAAGAGCAGAGTTTTCTAAAAGAGAATTTTCTGTGCTGGCTTTTCAGTTAGGTCAAACTCTAATAGAATCATGGGAACTGTCAAAACCATTATTGTTATTACTGTTTTGTTTACTTGTTGGTAAATTTAATGTTTAGGTTGCTTTAAATAAAACACTTCCTTTTTTAGTTAATAATTATTATTTATTCGTAAAAATAATAAAAAAAATTATAAAATCAACAAGAAATAAACGCACAAAAATTTTATAGTTTGCTGTGGGTTAGTTGTTCTATCCTGTACTGTTCAGTGTTTTTCTATTTTGAGTTTTTCTTCAGTGAACAAAGCTATTTAGAATGTTTAATAAAGCAACAAAAGCAGAATCATTTGGCACATAATTATTTATAGTATAAACAACAAAAATAGATATCTAAGAACAACACAAATAATTTGATGCAGAATTTTTGATTTTATAAGTTTATTAATAATATAACTACTTATTAAATAGCAAACAATATTGTAATAAAGTATATTTTTTATTTGTTTAGGAAAGGACAATTTTGGAGGAGGAACAGTTTTGCGGATGGTAACCCGAGACGAGTGGCTTGCTAGGCCTGAATCAGAATCATTAACAATGCTTAACTTGCCAGTTCATCGAATAATTATTGCACACACTGCAACTGATGTTTGCACAAGCCAGGTAACATTAAAAAAAAATAAAAAAACTGAGTTTATAGTTTTCATTGAATCTATTAAATTTTTTTTTTAGTCTGCATGTGCATCTCAAACTCAAAATATCCAACAATTTCACATGGATTCAAGAGATTATGCTGATATAGCCTATAACTTCCTAGTTGGTGGAGATGGAGCTGTTTACGAAGGACGAGGTTGGGATAAACAAGGTGCGCATACAAAAGGATTCAATGTGGATAGCATTTGTATTGCCTTTATTGGAACATTCATTAAATTGAGCCCTACCGAAGGTCAACTTAATGCAGCCAAGTTGATTATTGCAGAAGGTGTAAGACTGAAAAAGCTTGTCGATGACTATCGGCTCTATGGTGCTAGACAGTTTATTGGAACAGAAAGTCCAGGGAATACTTTATATGAAATCATCAAACAATGGCCACATTGGTCGGGAAAACCTTATTAAAAAATTAATAAAATAACTAAATAATCCAATTAGTTGTAGTGTATAATGTATATGTATAAATATTTTCAAGTCGAAATTTAGGTTAACCATATATATTTTATAGTATGTATATATTTAATATTTAAGAAATTAGTATATTTTTTGTGATACATATTGTGTTAGAATTTAGCATTAGAAAAATGTTTAGTTAAGAAAATAAACAAATTGAATTTTAAAGGCTCACTTTTGAGATCGGAAAAAACTATAAATGCGATATTTCAGAATGTTAAAAGAATTGTCAAAATAATGGGCTTTTTTCGAAATTCTTAGCTTTTTTGATGGTATGCTTTTGCATGTACATATGTATAAATGCCTACTATAAATAACTCTCATAAGATCGATAAGGCATCGGTAAGTCATTTTAGTTTTCATAAGACTTTGCGGAAACTGTATACAAGCTGAAATATTAGTAGAGAACCCAGGTTGAAAGAAGAAGTTTTGAACAAGAATTAATTAAATAATTTAAAATTAACAATGTTTGGTAGTTTGTAAATAAGATTCGAAATTTTACCTCTTCTTAGGCTCCAGAGTTCGTTTGAAATAAAAGTGTTATCTTTCTCTCTTCTATACTTGCATATGTTATACCTTCTAAGAAATGGCATTTGGTATTCCTTTTTCAGTTCTGGTTTTCTCTAGAAAATTAAAACTTTAAGAATAAAATGTTTAGCAATACAGTTCTCATAGCTATCAATGAGCGAAATTTTCATCGAAGACGCCGAACTGCTTTCAGTTAGGGAATCACAAAACACCTTCTGTGGAACGACAATGTGGATGCCTTCTGATCTGGCGCCACTGTGTCTCTTAAATGGAATTTAAAATAGAGCTGGATGATGTAATAATACGGGAAACATTTGCAATTTTAGAATACCACGGCACTGTGCCAAGACAAAGATCTGTCAATTTAAGATTTTTCGAATAGGGAAGGGTATATTTTAATAGTTCACGGCGAGTATGCTGTTTTATCAGTAGTTGTTCATTTTACAGCTTTGTTTTAATTTTTCAAACACTAAAGACAAATAACCATGGCAAGGTACATCAATCATAACCATAATGCCGTGTTCTCGCTGATTGCTTTCTGGAGAATTGGTTGCTTTCTGGAAAATTTGGTGGCGGACCCCGATTTCATATGCAACGCCGCGCTAATGCCCCTAAACGAATAAACGAGTACTTCAAGAAGGTAGACAGATTACAATTATACAGGCGGTTTCAATATGATCAATGGGACAGATGCTGGCTTTTTCTTAGCATCGCCTTACAAGCTGAGGTTTTAGCAGTGACCAAAACTGACAAACATATCTCAATGATCGAGATACCACAAGCTAATATCACATTCTTCTTCAACATAATGAGAGAGCTGATGAACTGACAAGAATATTAAGATTCCGGAAAGTAGTATCAAAAAAGTAATTGGAAGAAGAATACTTTTGATACCTAACAAAAGACGGACACATAGAAAGCAACCAAGAGTTTATGGACTTCCACACAAATATCAGGAAAAGTAACACGGCTAAACTAGAATGCCATTTTCTTGTAAGTATTGTTACCAGGCACAATCTACTGGGATACCGTAAAAAGAAAATGATACTCAGTACTAATGACGAAGAATACCACGAGCACACATTACATTTCTCAGTACTTTTTCTAAGAATCTATTCCTTTGATAACCTGTAAGAACTCTCGGACATTTCAGGCAATAGTCTGTTAAATATTATCAAGGCCTGTTAGTGACTTAATATGCAATAATCCAGAGTATCCCAATGGATCTACATTGATATGAGTGCCACGGCAACAAGACCAACTGTCAGCCCATCAACCTTACCTAACCTATTCTACGAGCAATTATTGCTAAAAGTTCATTTTATTATATTTTCGCACTCATATGTAAAATTACCATAATTTGAAGCTTTGTATAGTCATTACTAATCAGAAGTAAAATTCCCAAAGTCCCCTTGAAAATGTTCATTATAAAAATAAAACAAATTCCAAACTTTAATTGGATTTCGGTTATCAACTTTTAGTAGATGCATAAAATTCTAATTCAGTTGCCAGCTTCCCCTCAATAAAACAAGTCTATAGTTATTTGTATTTAAGAAAAATAGTTCTCTTGGACGAAAATAAAAAAAAAATAAAGGGGTGTAACATAATACCGAACGGTCGGAAACAATGTATCACTAAAATTGACACTGGGGATTAAGCAAATTCTTACATATTAAAAAACAATAATAAATAGTTTAAATTAAATTTGTTGTCAAAAAGTTCTTAAAGATTCAAACTTCTATTTCTATTAGTTAAATTTACATATACGACTTCTATTAAAATTCGGTGAGGCTTTTCCTGTGCTTATCATTTGATTTGTTAGGGATTATTATCAGGTTACTTGTTCTATTGCAAACGAGCTGTGCAAAAAAATTTATATTATCAATAGGCAGTTTTTGATATAATATTTTATTTTTAATTCGATTGCATCAGATCTTCTCTAGGACTTTCTATAGTTTTCAAATATATACACGTTAAACCAAAAAATAAAATGCCTTCCTATTTTACTTAACCTCAAAATCATCAATGCACAATCAAAAAAGGTGTCGCAGATTTTCCAGAACCCAGACATGTTTTTTGTTTGTTTTGTTAAATTATGTTAATTAAAAGCTTACAAAAAAAGACGATTTCCTAAATTTAAAGCATGCTGTATTTTAATTTATCGATTCAGAAACAAAAAACGTTAATATGGCTAGTAAAGTGGATGTCATAATTAAAAGTCAAAGGGATATACAAGGACCATTAATCCTTAATCTACATATAGTTAATGATGAAACAACACCTCCAATAATAACTTTGGGTAAGTTGAAAATAAAATAAGCAACATCTGTCCAACTACTTCTTGGACTATCAATAAATATAAAAGACTCAATATAAAGCGGTCTCTAGATGATACAATATTTGTACATCCATCTGTTTTACTATTTTAAAGAAAGACAAAAATGAATTAAATTGTTTTGCAAACACATAAAAAAACCTTCTTAAAAGTAATCGTATGTAACAGCAAGTTTGCGGTGAAACTCGTTCGACAAAGCAATATTCTTACAACCGTGTCACATGCCATATAACCGTTGTATCGTCTATAGGCCGCTTAAGGCAAGTTCATATTAAGACTGTTCCACACCCTGTCTAAGAATGTGCGTGGCTTGATTAGATCGGAAATTGACAAGTCGCCCAGATGCCATATCTTTCTGGTACCAGTCGAAAGAAAGTCGATAATTTTCGGGGTAGACCTTAACGTCCAAGAACGCGATCGATCTGTTTTTTTCCCTCTTTACGTTGAATTGTATTTTTTCATGAAACTGGTAAAAGCATCGTAGGCATCAATTTCCGATCTAATCAAGCCAAGCACATTCGTATAAACACTGCGTCGAACTTAATAAACAAAGTTTTTGAGTGAACGAAAATTCCACTCCGCTAACGAAGAAAAAGTTGCGCAAATACTTAGACAACAGCTTTCCGACAGAAGTTATAAGGAACTTGATACTTCGTCAAAAACACCAAGTTCGTTCAGAAAATAAGTTGGAAGAGAGGAGATGTGTTTATAAGAGTGTCGTTTATATGCCCAAAATTTCCGAAAATTTCAAAGAAATGGTCACGAAAAACAACCCGGAAGTCAACTTGGCATATATGTCGAACCAGACTGTTGCATCCCTATTCACCAACCTGAAGACGAAACCCGACAAAGATCGTCGTTCAGACGTAGTTTATAAAATAAATTGCCAGGGGACAACGGATGAATCCTGCAAACTTTGCTACATCGGCACCACCAAACAACTCCTTCGGAAAAGAATGGTGAACCACAAGTCAGATATTCGCCTAAAAAGTTCTGAGAAGACGGCACTGGCTTCTCACAGCGTTGATACCGGTCACACACCAAACTTCGAGGGAGTGGAGATCCTTGCAACAGCAAAACATACATCTAAACGTTAGACACTAGAGACATATAATTAACAACAAAAATAATATGAACCTTAAACAAGTCACACAAAATATATCTGCCGTTTACTGTTCATTAGTTTCTGACGGTAAATATCATAAAACGTAGACTAATCTTCAAATGAGAAGTGTTCAAAATCTGTTTTTTTATATGTTTCAAACAAATTATTGTTTGGTATATTAAAAATCTTAAAATTTAACGTTATGTAAGTCATATTTTGTTCGTTTACTTGTATCAATATGTACAACATTATATCTCTTTTTAATTTTGTAAATAAAGACACCCCTGAAGAAGACGACAACCACCGTCGAAACGTTGCGAAAATAAAATGAAAATTGCATTCATTAAATCGACAAATAAAGCCGATGATAATCACTTCTTAAAAATTCTCCAAACTTCAAATAAAAACCAACTTGGTCAAAAACTTCTAAAATAAAATTTTTAATAGACGAACAGGTTTTCTATATCTACGTTGAAGGACTATTGTAAGAATTCATTAAGTGTGCCGCCGCTCTTATACATTTAATTGTGAATTCTTTAATTATGTACATACAGTAATTTAGATTGTAAACATGCTCGTATAACTCTCGAAGTAATTGAAAAAGCGTTCTTTAACGCGTATCATTGAAGTAATTTTATGTAATAACAATTTAAATAGTAAACAAATGGATATTTGAATTCAATTTTGTTAATCCATTTTATTATATTTTTTTTGGTTTATCTAATAAAAATATGTATATATGTCACTGTAGCAATCCGAAAGCAAAATAAGGAAACTAATGGGGTTATCGTTTGGTAAATTTATATTTTGATCTATAAATTGATTTTTTTCGTAACGAATCGAATACATTCTCAGATTGATTTTTATTTGCTATAGTATTTGTGTATATTTGTGTCTGTGAACCAGCTAGCGGTATCAGCTGTTTGGTCAGAATGATGGCTGTCAATTATGATGCATAGTGGAGTTAGTAAAAGAGGGGTAGATCAGCCGAAAAATCCAGATCTGCAAAATTGATTTAAAATCAAAAAATAAATCAATTTGTTTGGCCAATCGAAGGCAAAAATTGTCAAAATCAGTTTTTTGACAGATCTAAATCAAAAATAAATTGAGTTTTGTTACCAAGCAAAAACCCCATAAATATCAAGAAATGAAAGATGTTGAAATTTTTAGCCCCGAACTGCCCGCCGATAAGGTTTTTAGTTCTTTGACAGTTGATAGAAATATACTGACATTACCCAGAATATCGAACAAACTTAATATGCCACCGATTAAAAAACCTAAAATTAGTTGATGGAAAGTACGTTGTTTAACGGTGAAGAACAAAACAGGGTTGATATTATGAATATACCTTATATATGCATTTAATATTGAGTTTAACACTATTTATTAATATTCTTATTTTCCTTGTTGTATGTTATTTTTTTTGTCTTTTTCGTTCTAGGTGGTATCACCACACCCCTATCTCCAAAGAAGCAATTCAAATATAATGGGAGGGCAATTGTTATATCAGTTATAACAGCAATAACCCTTGCCGTTGTGATTGGAGGCACTTTTGCAGCTTTAAATTTGTTAAATCGTTCAGGTAGGCAAGGGGAGAACACGAAAACAAAATAAATGTATGTATGTACATTATGCAACTATTTCGAAAAGTAAATTTTACTTACCAATTTGCGAAAAAATATCATACATTTTTTCTTTTAAATCGATCGAAAGCTAGTTATGAATTTTCTTGAAATGTTTTTAAATTTATATTGTTACATGCATGCCAACATTTTGTTGAGAAAAAAAAATATAACAAAGTAAAAAACGCTTAAAAATTTACTACTTAAAATTGTGTCTACGAAGTGATGGAACATAAAATCCAATCCCAGCATTATCTTATCGTAGATTCTGTCCGTTATCAATTCAACTTAACAGACTTGCATTTTTAATAAGCTGTATAAGCTTGATCTATACAAAAATCATGTTGTATTTAAGTAAATCATCCAGAAGGCCAAATTGGAAAATTATTGTAATCAATATTATTGCATCATTTTAAAATGTCTAAAATTTAATTTTTATTATTAATATGTATTAAGTTGGCAAGGCTATTAAATAATTAATCTTTACAGTTTGCGTTTAATTCATGACAGAATAATCGGTACAAGCTAGAGAGAGTTAATATGTATTTTTTTAAAGAATGAAATCATAAGTCAAGTGTCGTAAGCGATAAGCTTTAAAAATACGAAGCCTTTTATAGTTAGAGATACATTTCTAATCTTTCAAAAATCATAATAAAACTTATATTTCCAGTTCAGCTTAATAAATAACTGGTTCAGTAAAAAATTCCATAACGAAATTCGAATGGGTAGTTAAAATTTTAATTTGAGGTGTTTTTACGCATTACTCCATTATACACTGCCGGTCAATAGAATAGGTTCACTAGTTAACCCGCAAAAAAGAGGTACGTATATGGTCCCTTCAAAAGCGATTTGTGGATTTGCGTTAAGAGCTTGTTCTTTTCCTTACCTATAGTTAAAAATAAAACTATAGTAACGTGTAAATACAAAAAGTTTTCTGGACACTTTGAAATTACATACCCAAAAATCTTTTTTTAAAGTCTTTTTAGGAGCAAAAATAACTTTTTTTATTTTTACAGGGATGAACCTATTCTATTGAGCTGCAGTGTATATTGCTCATTCAAATAAACTTCTAGTTTTGATCAATTATGTCAGTGAAAATTTTTGACTACGAGTATGTTTCTGCTAGGTTTTGAGAAACCATTTTATGATTGTGGACTTATGTTTTCTATAACCTAAAGCTGAGTTTATGTTTCTTGTGTAATCACTAGAATACGCTTCCATATTTGTTGATACTTATTTGCTAAATCATTTTTGTTGGCATTGCCAGTGCAGTTAAAAACAATTCACAGCTACCTCATTTTGTTATTAAAACTGTCAGCATAGTAATCAGAAGTGGGATGTTCCATATGCAATACGGACACAAATTCACTGCATTTTTTAAGTCATTATAATTTCAGTTCATCACCTTTTCGCTTGTGAATGTCATCCTAATATTGATTATTTCAGATTTTTTGATAAGCCCTCCCACAGATGGCTCTAAATTGGTCTCTGCATATTCGGACTCGGGTAAAATAATTTACTTTTCGAAATAAATTATTACTGTATAAAGACAAAATCTGTTATAAACTGGATTTTCTTAATAGAAACAAAAAATGATTTCCGAATTGTGTCCAAGGATGAGTGGCTTGCTAGAGCTTCAAAAGAGCCACTAGATAATCTTGAATTGCCAGTTCATCGCGTTATAATTGCTCATACTGCAACATCAGATTGCAGCAACCAGGTTTGAAATTTTAACAAAACTTAAACAACACTATTGTTAATGAAATTTATTTAATTTTTATTTGAAGGCTTCTTGCATTTCTACAATCCAAAATCTTCAAAATTTCTATATGGATGTGAAAGATTTAAACGATATTGGGTACAATTTTCTTATTGGTGGCGATGGAACTGTTTATGAAGGACGTGGTTGGAATGCTGAAGGTGCCCATACTAAAGGGTTCAATGTGGACAGCATTTCTATTGCTTTTATTGGAACATTTTCAACACTTGAACCATCAGAGAAACAGCTTAATGCAGGAAAATGGATTATTGATGAAGGCATTAGACTCAATAAACTTGTAAAAGACTATAGGCTCTATGGAGCGAGACAATTAGTTGCTACAGAGTCTCCAGGAAATGCATTGTATGAAATTGTTAAGCAATGGCCAAATTGGACCAATGGAATAAGTAAATAAAAATTAAATACTTCTTTTTGACTTAAAGTTTTTTTTTAAAACGCCTAACAGCAACTTTTATTAGAAATTGTCAGTCTAAAATATTCATGTTTTGGAAAGCTTCGGTAAGAAAATAAAACTGCTAAAAATCAATTTAAAAACTTAAATTAATATTAAATAATTTATTAATACTTTAACCCCCAGTTTCACAGTGCAAGTTTAAACTCCACTTTTGGTTTAAACTTCAGATTAACAATTTATTCGGTTTCACAGTGTCGTTTAAACCTTGAGCTTCAGTTTAGCGTTTGTTTTGTTTTTTTTTCAGAAAATATTATTAACAAAAAAAATGTGTATTAAAGAGTTATCGAATTTTGAAAGTGTTTTTGAATATTATTTTATTTATTATTCTCGTTTCGCTATCATGAACAAAATCAGAATAATTACGGTACTTTGAAACAACATAAATCTTCCTCGCTTGTCAATAACACAAAGCATTTGTTTTTCCGCGTGTTTTTGTGTCAGAGAGAGATAGAGAGGAAGGGAGGACAAGGCAAGAAAAATGCTGCCAACTATTTTCATAAAATATATTTCAACGAAGTTCAACTGATCTGAAGATCAGATTTCACTGTGAAGCCAGACGAGTTAAACCAAAAATTTAAACTCAGTTTAAGATTCAGCTGATCGTAAGTTTAAACTCCCACTGTTGAAACTGGGGATAAGTCACTCACTCTACTACTCATTATCTATAACAAAATAAAAATAAAAGTAAACACATTTATGAAAATATGTAGTTTAAAACAAAACGTCGAAAAAAGTCTGGAGAATAGGCTTGATGCACTAGGCAACAACAAGGTACATCGATTGATAAATACTTCAGCGACTTTATCAGCTGCCATTTTCTATGGCGAATACTTTTGTTTCCGACACTTTTTCTCGCGATTTAAAATTCTTGAATTCTTGAATTGGATGAATTGAAAAACGTCAAGGAGAACAACGTTTCATTCAAAATCTAGCATTAAAAATATCAAATGACAAATATATTATTCATTAATAAGAAGTTTATAGTCGCATAGGAAATTAATTAAGTAAAGCTGAAACTTATGTCTGCATCTCATTTAAAATCCAATTGTTTATTCTTACCTCTCGTTGAACAATATTTTTGCAGGTATAATAGAAATGTAAACTTGTAAATTTTCACTCAGTCCACTTGATACCTCGTTCGATAGCGGTTAACGAATACGTTCGGCAGAGAGCTTGTAAAGTTTACATAAATTATGACAAGTAACAAGTTTTTCAAATTGCTACTAACCCTTACAATATTCATTGCATCAAGCAATTGCTATGAGTGAGTAATTCTCGGATTTTTTAAGCTGAAAATTAGCATTCAGCAATAAACTAATATCAATGTTAGTGTTTTGACAGTCTGGGGTTACGAGTGCCGCAACACAAAATGCATAAAAGCTCCATTCAACGGCGAACATAAGGGCCAAAGTCTCACCATGTGTAAGTTGATGTGCGGTGATGAAATTGGAACATTGTGGCCAAAACCAACAGGCGTGGTTAAGATTGGTAAAAAAGTTGCTCAAATTGATCGCAGCAAGATCAGATATGATCTTCCAACGAATTCGCAAACTGAATATCTTTGGAAGTTGGTAAAGAATAGATTTCGTTCGCATGTTTATTCGAAAATTCCACAATCGGATTTTGTTTCGAATGGCGGAGTACCATTGCTGATTAGGATAACCCTGAATCAGACTAATGACGAAGCAGAAGAACTGCCTAGAATTACTTATGATACAGACGAAAGCTATTCGCTTGATATTAGCGAGATACAGGGGACGAAACAAGTTTATGTTGATATTTTCGCTGAGACTTTCTTTGGGGCACGACATGGCATGGAAACTCTGATACAGCTGATTGTTTATGATGATATTCAAGGCAAACTGCAAGTTTTAGTTGATACACGGATCAGTGATGCACCTGTCTATAAGCATCGTGGTATTTTGTTGGACACTGGACGGAACTACTTTAGTGTGAAATCAATAAAAAGAACTATCGGTAAGTAGAAAGTTAAATAGTGAAGATAAAACTTAGCAAGCTCAAATTTTTGAGATTCCCAGAAAGACTTATGGCGTTTTTATTTGGCAATCCGGAATCTCTCTCCGATCCGGGATACTAACTGCACAGATTTTTTTTATTTTGACGATTCTGAAGTTTGGTGTGAAAGTATATGTGAAAATAATTGTCAGTGTGAAAGTTATCAAAATCAAAAATTATAGGATACAAAAAATAAAAACTGTCGATTTTGACGTTCGGGAATATGAATTTATGAGTGCTTCGATTGTGATATCAAATGCATAAGCAAATAGGGGCGTTCACTCACTTATTAATACGTTATCCTGGATATACCAAACTATCGGAGTATATCTGTGAACGAATCAGGTAAGTTAGCTAAAAGCCGTCAAAAAACAAAAAGAACAAAAGTTTGCATTGCAGTCAGCTGTTCTATAAATTTGTTTTCGGATAGCTAGTTATTCCAAATTTCTTTGGGATAATTCAAGATAATGTTGATGAAAATAGCTGTTTTTTCATCAGATGTGCTTTTGCAAGCGTTACAACAACAGAGAGTTATTCCAGATTGCTGAGAATAATTGAGTGAACGCCCCCAATTTCTCTTCTTTTCAAAATCAGAACTGTCATTTTTCCCAAATGAATACTTTCAGAAGACTCCAGAAGGCTTCCTGATTGCCAAACATAAACGACAGTAACATATGAGAAAAGATTTCAACAATTTGAATGAGTTTTCAATTTAGTTTTAAAATGATAAGTACGTATTCCTAATTATGAATTATTTTAATATTTTATGCAAACATCTATAAAAAAGATGCTATGTCAATGAGTAAAATGAATCAATTCCATTGGCATATGATTGATTCTAACAGCTTTCCATTGGTGGTGAAAACCCATCCCGACCTACACAATCTAGGAGCATACTCCCCTCGCAAAGTATATACCTCCCAGGACATTTCTGACATAGTAGAATATGCACGTGCCAGAGGTGTTCGTGTCATTCCAGAATTCGATGGTCCAGCTCACGCCGGAGAAGGATGGCAGAACACCAAGATGATTGTTTGTTTCAATGCTCAACCATGGAAGAATTTCTGCAATGAACCACCCTGTGGTCAATTGGATCCTACGATTGATGGCTTATATGATGTATTGGAAGACATCTATCGGGAAATGTTTGAAGCCTTTAAGAAACCCGATATATTTCATATGGGGGGCGATACAGTGTCATTTCAATGTTGGAACACAAGTGCAGCCATTCGAAGTTGGATGCGTTCAAAAGATTGGGGTTGGGATCATGCTGACTTTACCAAATTGATGGGGCACTTTCAGACAAATGCACTAGCAAGACTTGATAAAATTGCTGAAAATAAAACGCTACCAATTATACTGTGGGAAAGCCAGTTGACAGTTGCTCCATATTTGGATGATTTTCTTGATAAGAGCCGTTATATTATTCAAACCTCACAAAACGAAGCCGACTGGAGAACACGACAGGTTTTAGAACGTGGCATGCGAATGATAACGACAAATTTTGATCTATTTATAAATGGCAATACAGCAAGTTGGAATGGTGGTGGAAATATTAATGGCTGGCAAAAATTCTACGAAAACCGACCGGATAAGGTATTTGGTGGTGAAAACAAACTAATTTTGGGATCCGAGGCTGCTGTTTGGGCAGAACAAATTGATGAATTCTCATTGGATACATTGCTGTGGCCAAAAGCAAGTGCACTGGCAGAGAGGTTATGGTCGGACCCGGTTAGTAGTTGGGCACGGGCAGAGTCTAGATTGTTAGAACATCGAGATCTTTTGACGGCAAATAGAATACGTGCGGAATCATTAGAGCCGGAGTGGTGTGTTCAAAATCAAAACGAATGCCCTAGAGAAGCGTATGATTGATCTTAATCGGCATTCACATAATTCACCAATTTTAATATTTTTTGCTGGCGAAGGTTTTTGTCTTATATAAATAAATTGATTTTTTTCCCAAATTAAAATTTATAATTTTTGGTGAAAACGTTTTAAAAATTATTTTCGCAAAATTTTAAACAGCCTGATGTTAAGGGCTTAGCATGATATTACTTAACAGTTTGTTAATACTAAAGCACTTTACTAATATTTTCATAATTTTAAACACGTTTTAACTAGCACCATACTAAATCTATTTTCTTAATTACAACTAAAATATTTCAAAAAAGTAAGCGATTATAACTTTTTGGCGTTTGTAAATGTCAAAGTGGCATATGGATTTAGCACGAATCTAAGAAAATAAAGTAGCCATTTTGTGATTTTAACTTTAGTAAAATGTTAAGATAGTAAGGTACTAAACTGGTTTAAAATTAGCAAAATCCTCTTTTTAGCCTAGTATCATACTAAAAATGATTTAACATATTACTAAATCGACTAAAATTAGTTTTTTTTATAGAATTTCTTTAAACACAAAACATTTTAAGCTTGGATTAGTTTCGATCCCAATAATAAATTTGAACAGTATTGAGGTGAGTATTCTAATGTTCGTTACACTCTTCTGAAAGTGTTCAATTGGTATCAAATGGCAGTTCTTCTTCTGGACAAAAGATGAATTCGAGTATGCGTTTGAAATTAGAATCGAAACCAAGCATGCACAGACTCATACCCATCAAATGTCAAAATTGAATTTAATTTTGTGTCGGCCATGTTAACAAAATAAAAATATCACATATGTGCGTTTGAAATTTCCTGCCTATACGTATATGTTTACAACTTCTGAATGGAAAATCTAGTGTTAACTTTTTGGATTGGAGTCCCAGATCGGAGAGTTCTTCCGGATTACCAATCGAAAACTATATAAAACGTCAAATTTAAATTTGTCGTAATGCGTTTTTCTCTTCTCGGAGCAGAGCACTGAGCAAAGCCTGAACGAAAAGAGTTTAAGTTATACTTGTTAAGAGCGGAGCTCTTAGATTTAGTTATGAAATAAACTTCAAAACAGAATTGTCTTATGCCTATAAAAATCGAAATGAAGTGAGTGGACTGCGTTTTCTCATTGAAAAAAGAATCAAAAGCTAAGCAGTGGGAGATGTCTGGCGAAAATAGAACCACAGATTTTCTTGACAGCTCAGTGTCTTGTTATATGTTTATAAATATGTATGTCAAACAATAAAATACAATATTGAAGTTGGTAGCGATGAGTTTTCTGCTCCATCTGGTCGGTGATTTTGTTTTGAGTTCAACAAGGGCGCTCCGAGCTGTAGCTCTAAGTGAATTAATAAAATTAAGACAAACTGTAACTGAGAATGAACTACCAAAATTAAACAGACCTTTACTTGACAGTTGGGTTTATTACAGACTCATATAGAAAACAAAAGTTGACAACATACTTATACGATCACCAAATTAATAATAGTAAATATTAGGTTCTTCATTTTAGCCTCAAAATTAATACTTTGCGTTTCGTTTCAGTTTCAACACGTTCATAACAAAAATACCCTTTTCTATTGATTTAAAATAAAAAATGTTTCCGTAAGACCACAAAAACAAATTGTTTACCAAGCTGTTATACGCGTTTGGTATACTATTCTAATAAAAGATAAATTTCAAATTTGATTTTTTTTTATATTTATTCTAAAATTAATTAAGAACTTATAATAAGTTAGTACTTAACATATTTATGCAAACGCATCACGAGGACAGTTATTTTGATTCTGCACACACCATTCTGGTTGAAGAGCTTCAGGCGCCAGTCCGTTTTGTGCTAGAAGTTCACGATGCATCAATAAACGATCTTCTGCCTTACGCCAGGAATCCTTTGGGTTTGACCACAATCGCTCCGCCAGAGCGCTTGCCTTAGGCCACAATAATGAATCCAAAGTAAATTCGTCTATTTGTTCCGACCAAACTGCTGCTTCTGAGCCCAAAATCAGTTTATTTGGCCCGCCAAACATGCGGTCAGGCATGTTTTCATAAAACTTTTTCCAACCTTCCAGATTAGTACCTCCAATCCAATTAGCTGCATCGCCATTGACGAACAAGTCAAAATTTGTCGAGATCAATCTAAAGCCACGTTTTAGGGCCTCTTGTATAAACTCATCCGGTGTTTGTGCTACAGTCTGTATGATGTAACGTGACTTGTCAAGAAATTGGTCAATATAAGGTGGCGTTGTCAATTGACTGGCCCACAAGACAATTGGAATTTTACTGTCATTTGCAGCCTTATCTAGTCTAGCAAGGGCATTCGTTTGAAAATGACCCCACAAATTAACAAAATCCTTAACTCCCAGTGCCCATCCTTTAGCACGCATCCAATTCTGAATCGATTTTGAGGAATTCCAACAATTTAACGATGCTGTATCTCCGCCCATATGAAATATGTTCGGATCGAAAGATCTAAACATTTCCAAATAAATTTCCTCCAACAAATTGTAGACTTTATCCAGAGTGGGATCTAGTTGGCCACATGGTGGTTGATTGCAAAACTTTTTCCACGGTTGGGCGTTGAAACAAACCGTTACATTCTTCTTCTGCCAACCTTCGCCAATGTGTGCTGGTCCATCGAGTTCAGGAATAACACGGATTCCACGGACTAATGCATATCTCACCACTTCGCCAATATTTTCGGGTGTGTAGACCTTATCGGGTGAATATGCTCCATATATGTGTAAGTCTGGATGTGATTTCACCACCAGAGGGAAGCTATTCGAGTCTACCATGTGCCAATGAAAAGTATTCAGTTTACTCATAGCCATGCCATCTGCAAAACAAAATAATTTTTTATTAAAAAATCGTTTTAAAGGAAATTAATATCATAATAAATAAAGAAATAGTAATTGTGAGGTGAGGAAAAGTTATTGCCTAAGTTAAAGAACATGGGCCCATATTCGCTAGCTATGTCGTTTTCGTTTTTTATTTGTATCATTAACTCGAGGATTAAGGCCCGGTTGCTGATACGAATCATAAATATTTATGTTCAACTTAAAACGCTTAAGGGCTGCTTTTTCCTCTGCGTAAACTGTCACATAGTTTCTTAAGTAGAACTTAAATGCTTAAGTTGTGTATCAGCAAACGGGCCTAAGTGCAATATGTCACTTATTAAATAAAATTTCTCTCATTTCTCTCAACTGCCAATTGGTACCCTTTTCACTTTCTCACAATTTCTGCACAATCAATTTGTGGAAAAATGTGGGCAACAAATTTACAAATGCCAGGTTGATGTTTGTCATATAAAAAATTGTGACTGTCTCATTGTCGCTGTTGCAAACATTTTTGTTGGTATAAAAACCAAATTTTATTTCTCTCTCTTTCATAGAATATCATCCCAAATCTTCAAAATTCGAGAAACTGCCAATTTCAATAGGTATGGATCAGACTAGCCAAGAAATATAAATTGATATTTGACAATACCTTACAAAAAATACAAGAAAAAAGGAGCTCAGAAATATTGTAATAGATTATCTTCATGAATTTTCGGACAGACCCTATGTCTTTACTAATCGAAAAAATTTACCAGCGAATTAACTTCTTTTCTATGGTTTAGAAAGTCATGGATTGATGTTGGAATAAAGGTCGTTAAAGTGTAGGTTTGAATATTTGTCAAAAGTAATAATTTTTTGAAGAAACCAACATTAGTGTGAATATGATATTTTCATACTCGATTGGAAAATCCAATTGAAAACGAAATTAAATTGACAGTCTATTAAAAAGGCTTTGCAAAAATTAAATATCAAATGCCGTTTTATATTCGCTGTTCGGCCTTACTCTTTTTACTACGAATTGTTCATATTATCTAAAGGAGTGAGAAAGGAGTTACCCCAAATCGAAAACAACATTAAAGTTTTTTTGTTTAAGGTTGCTCAGGTTATATGTTGCTCTATCTCTAAAAAACACACTTTAAATTCAAACAAAACTCCATAACAAATGCATAAAAAATAAAATGCACGACTGCATCGCACGTACTTGCTCCTATGTTCGATCACATTATATGCAAAACATTCTTAGTAAAACGACTAAATATATTTTTAAAGTTTTCACTTCAATTTTTATATATAAAAATTCTTAAACTTTTCTAAAAAAAATTGGTATGAACATTTTAAATATTTAATAATATAAATTCAAAAACAAAATTTGAGAAAAAAATTGTCCACCCGTTTTCGAAATATTGAATTTTCAAAAATAAAAATATATTTTTTTTTCAAAAATCCAAAAAAAAACAATTTTTCGAAAATCTTGAAATGCAACACTATTTAAAATTTGAAGCAGCTCCTGTATAAATTTTTTTATCGAAATCCGTTAAGCCGTTTATGAGAAAGTCGAAAATCAATAAAATGGTTGTATGGCAGGTACCGTCAATAACTCAATATTTTAAAAACTTTTTCACCTGAATGTAGACCATTTTTAAAGTAGTACATACACATTTTATCAAAATCGTTAGAGCCGTTTTTGAGATAATTAAGATGGTACAAAAATTTGTATGGCAAGTACCGTTATTTGTGGGCCTAAAAAAACGATTCAAAAATATATTTTGGACAATCACCTAAAACGCCTAAATACCAAGTTTGAACCAAATCGGTTTATCCGTTTAGGCTGTAGATCGTGCTACAGAGAGACAGACAGACAGACATAATTGCGGCACCCACCTTTTTGGTGTTCTCTAAGATAGTAATGGCCTGTTTGATTGTAAGAATTTTTTTTTTACGAATACATAACTTGCCTTATAGTACCTATAATCGCAAGTAAAAACAGAAAGAAAGTTCACATAGAATGATGAGGATAACATATTTTGAATAATTAAAAAAATGGCAACTTCTAAATTAATTTATTTTATGTAAATTTGATTAAATTATTAAAGATCTTAGAACGGTCAATTTAATTAAAAGAATAAAAAAACAAGTAGGTATCATAACAACAAGTTGTTAAACATGGTTATAAAATTTCAAATACGAACAGGTGGTATGTTTCATTCAAATCATATAGAAAACCGAAGTCTGCGTGGATGAGTCTAACATTAATTTTAAAAAAAATTGAAGGCGTTTAAGGTTTAAGAAGAAAGAAACACCCTAACGGAAATCAAAGCTTATTGATGTCCACTTACCAAGAGTCCTCTTAATTGACTTCACGCTAAAATAATGCCTAGCGGTGTCAAGTAAAATTCCCCGATGCTTGTAAGCCGGTGCATCATTAATGACTGTATCAACCAATATCTCCACACATCTTCCAATATCATTGTACACGATCAACTGTGACAACGTTTCCAAGCCGTGTCTAGCTCCGAAATACGTCTGTCCATTGATCTCGGCCAAAACTTGATTTTTGTCCTCGGATATCTTCAACACATAACTCTCATCTGTATCATAAGTAAGTTTAGGTAGATCTTCGCCGATCTCTTCCAATTTAATTCTGACCAGTAAAGTTTTTCCATCATTCCTTGCCAAACTAGTTTCTGGTATTTTTGCGGCGATTTGTTCGGCAAATCTTTCCTTCACCATATCCCATATAAAATTATTTACGGATTTCGATGTAATTTGAATATTTATCTTATTGCGATTAATTGGAACGACAAATTCACCAATTTGAACAGCACCAGTTGGTTTGGGCCAAAGAGTCCCGACATCTGTACCGCAAAGCATTCTGCATAATACCAAGCTCTGACTGTTGTATTCATTGTTGAAACGAACTTTTACGCATTTATTTTCTTTTTCATTGCATTCGTATCCCCAAACCGGTGAAGATTCACTATGTAAAAAAGAAAATATACTTATTATGCGTCACAAATACTGGCTTGGAAATAAAAATAGACTTACTCCAAGCTGAGTTCTGAAGCTGCCGATAGTGCAGCTAAAGGCAAGAGTAACTTGAAAAACTTGTTCACTGCCATTAATTTGTAGATGAACCGGCCTTTTTTTTCTATTGCAAACTATCAAAGAGATACTACGCTTATCTTTTCGTTGGGGTTTTCCCGATTGCAGATTACTCCAATCTGTGCAAAAAATTCAACTTTACACTTTGAGTATGAAAACAATTTAATAACTTAGTAAATAAAAAAAGGTACACAATTATTTTAAGTAATTAAAAAGATATTAAATATTGTCTATGCTGCTTGTAAAATGATGGTGGGAAAAATAACTTTAAAAGACAACCACCACCGTCCGCTGCAGCTGCTGAACGTTAAATGAGTATAATTTAAAATTTTCGTCTTTGCGTGGTTCGTTGAATGAAGCCAAGCTGATTTCTTAAATTTTATTAATTCAGTCTTCTTTAGCCCAGGGACAGACAGACTTTGATACTTCCTAGGAAAAATCTATTTTGAGGGGGTTTTAAAATTCGTTCGACGACTTGGAAATACCTAATGAATTATATGAGTAGCAAATAATATTTTTTGTATAACATTGCTTATTATCAATAAGTGTAGATACTTTTTCTAAATTTTGATTTAGTTTTTATAATGAAACCAATAGCTAATTACGATTATGTGGTTTTCTTCGTTGACTGAAAAAAATATACAAATTTATATTTTTAATTTTCCAAATTAAAACCAGCAATAGTCAATGATTGGTTGATGGCAATAGCAAAGGCAAGGACGCGGGAAGAGATCTTCAGCCCTTTGAACTCGAATAATAAATTGTTGGTTTGCTTATTGAAGTTTTTTATAGCCTCGTTTTTTGGTGCCAAAATTGCAAGTTCGCACAGCAAATCCAGATTTGTTTAGCAGGTTGTTAGGCTTGGAAATATCTTTTAGACAACAGTTAGATTTGGCAGAAATCGCGCAACGAAATTCTGTATTCATGCAAAAGAAACAATTATGAACGAATGAATTCGCCACTTGAATGTGATTTTCTCATAAATAAAGGTTCGTTCCTTGAATAAATTTACCCAGGTTTTCTTTAAAATCCAAGAGTTGTCAAAAAAAATTGTGTTTTTCGTTCTCAAAAGCAGCCGAGAGTCATAATTTGTATGTTGTTTAAAAAACAAGTTATGTCATCTAATAATTAAAATTTAAAATATGTTTAAATTTGATTTCTTAGTGCATTTGTTTTGGCCCTGTTTACAATCCAAAACTTCAAGGATTTCTATTTTCTATTTGAGTATATTAAAGTAGAACTTTTCATTTTAAAAATAACAAATTGCAACGAGAATTCACAATAAAACAAATTCGTCAGATTAGGGACGAGCGATGTTCATCTATATTAGCAAAACATCGAAGTTAAAACAAATATATCGATGATTCAATATCGATGTTTTCAATTCGAAAAAAACTCACGCTTGTGGAATTGAGCCCCAGTCTAAAAAACACAGAAATTGGTCACCGGAGTGAATTCAAGTTTTTCAAAAAAATGCTAAATGGTTACTCTACTAGGGTGTCTCAACGAACCAAGCTATTAGAACTTTGCAAATCTAAAGGTAAATGTACACGGACGAAATCAAACAATTAACCTTTGAAAAAGCATACACATTATAGGTCTGTTTGGTAAAGTGAAAATTCGTACGAATTTTCACATTTTGCTGTCAAAACCCATAGAAAAAAAAAACAACTTTAGGAAACTTGTTGAAAATTTCTAGTTACGAAACAGGCATATTAATGTCGAAATCCAAACAACCATTTCAAATCGATTCCAGATCGATTTTTTGTTTGTTGGTAGGAACTTGCTAAATATAATTTGCGTGTAAAATGTATGAAATCTTCCTAATAACGCAAGATCTGTTTTGACAGATTTTGTTTAAAAATAATTAAAAATAATTCGATTGTGTTCAGAAAAAAATCACATGTTTGGTTGTTTGGAATTCGACTTATGTCGAGTTAATATTTATTTATTTCTAAACACAATCTGTCAAAGCAGATTGTACGTTTTTAACAAGATTCCATTGACTTTACACTCAAACTATTTTTTACAAGTAAATTACAACAACCAAAAAAATCGATCTGAAATCTATTTGAAATTGTTGTTTGGAATTCGCAAATCCATTGATTATTCGCATTCAAATGTAAGTATATTTGTACTATACGTTTCCATTAGACTACCTTTATCTAACTTCGCAAATTTCTGCAAGTGTTTTCAAGTCAAATTTCGAATGAGGAGCGGGTAGGTTTTGAGAGTTTAGGGATTTCATTTTGTTTTAAGCATACTACTTATTAATGTTTTTTAAATTTATTTTTAATAAACTAAAAAAACAAATCTTCATGGAAAACAACTAAATGTCAATAAACATAATACAGCGCTATTTTCTTACTGAATGGACTGGGTTTTAAAGCATATTGAAAGCGTACCCCGATCTTAGCTAAATCCGCCTCTGTTTGTTTTTCTTGCGTTGCTATTGGGGATATTAACTCAGTTATTCTAAGCAATCTGGAACAACTCTCTGTTGTTGTAATGCGTGCAAAAGCACATCTGATGGAAAATCAGCTGTTTCATGAAAGCTATATTGAGTTATCCCAAAAAATTTGAAATAAATGCCTATCCGAGAATGTATAGAACATCTGACTACAAAATTTATTTGGTATGAGTTTTGTTCTGATTTTGTCAGCTTTCAACTAACCTATCTAATTCGTCCACAGATATACACCGACAGCTTGGTATCCGATATAACTTATCTAATAAGTAAGTGAACACCCGCATTGGTCACCAAACTGAACCTATTTGTTAAGTTTATAGTTAGATTTGATAGGAATTCTGACGTATAAATTAAAAAACTAGTCAAACTGTAGGTACAGGAAATTCAAAATTTTAAATGTTTTTTCTGACACTTATTGCGTTTTATTCGGCAATCCGGTTTCTCTCCCCGATCCAACTTACAAAACTTACTATTTTTCTTATTATGACGATTCTGAAGTAAAAATAATAGTATGTTTGAAAATAATCAACATCAAATATAATGTTTGTTGAAAGAAGATCACTTCGTACAAGATTAAAGCTTGACGTTTGCGTATATTAATGTTTTAGTTAGTACGTCTGGTTTCGATTCTGATTTCAAATCCAGAAGAAAATTTCTCTTCTTTTCAGAATCAGAACTGTCATTCTTTCCCACGTGAAGACTTTCAGAAGAGGCCAGACGGCTTTCGGATTGCCAAATAGAGAAGACATAACTCAAAGGCCAGAACAGCAGAAGATGTTCTTATTCTGAACAGCAAGAAATTGTACTTTTCTGTTCAGAATTAATCACTAAACAAATCTTATATAACTATATTCTGATGGAAGAACTCTTTTAAGGCTGCGTTTGGACAATTGGTCTTTAATATCTTGTTTTTATCACAATTTCAAAAATGTATTGCACTCGCTCTGATTATACATATACCACTTTATTGTATGAAATAACGACTCCTAAGCCATTGGATACAATATAAATATTATGGACTGCAGATTATCCCATTGTTTAATGTGTAAACACCTCTTTTTTGCAGTTGTGATTAGACTTACCTTGCATTAAAGCCAACGCAAAAAAAATTTAAAACATGAAAATCGGAACGGTATACTAATATCACAAACCTTTGCAACACATCGACATTCCCAAACTTCATTTTTTCAATACAGAATTTCAATGTTGGCACAATGTTGGATAATACAATTTATCACATTTAGAATTTTTGAAATACTCTGCTTTCTTATAGGATTGTTTTTTTTTCTTCAAAAAAACAATATCTTTTTTCAAAAACATCTCTAATAATACAAAATATTTATTGCTTATATTTTACACAAAAAAGGTACATAATCCTTTAAGGAGGTACAAATGTTACACTTAAGAGGCGAATTCATTTAATTAGTCCGTTATCCATTATCCTTGCAGTAAGGATCAAAAAAATACAAAAGAAAATAGTATACATTCCGCATTATCCGCTCGATACGTTTTTTGAATCATACGCATCAATGGGGCATTCGTTTTGATTTTGCAAACACCATTCCGGTTCAATTGACTCAGCTGATATGCCATTATCAGTTAAACGCTCCCGATGAACTAAGAAACGTGATTCTGCAGCGCGCCAGTTATCTTTTGGATTCGACCATAAACGTTCAGCCAATGCACTAGCCCTTGGCCAATATCTTGCATCGACTGTATGTTCGTCTATTTGTTCAGACCAAATGGCGGCTTCTGCTCCCAAAATTAGCTCGTTATAATCGCCGGCAATTTTTTCCGGACTATTTTCGTATACTTTTTGCCAACCGATGTATGGTGAACACCAATTGTTTCCATCAGTAACCCAACCACCGAATCCACAATCAAAGTACAATGCATCGTAGTTAGAAAGAATCATCTTGTATCCACGCTTGAGGATCTCTTTGATCTTCATATCAAAACCTGTTGTCCAAACTTGAATAATATAACGTTCTTTGTCGAGATATTCATCGATGAAGGGCGCTTCCGTCAAACGACTAGTCCACATAATTATTGGTAATTTGCCATTGGCCGAAAGACCGTCGACTCTAGCTAATGCATTATCTTGGAAATGTCCCCACAATTTCATAAAATCCTTCTCCTCTAAACCCCAGCCCTTGGCAAGCATCCAGTTACGAATTACTTCACTTGTATTCCAGCAAGCTGTTGAGACTTCATCACCTCCCATATGAAATATATCGGGATTGAATAATTCAAACATTTCCCGATAGATGTCTTCCAAAACGTTGTACAATCCATCGACTGTTGGGTCAAGTTGACCACATGGTGGTTCAACGCAAAAATTCTTCCAGGGCTGAGCGTTAAAGCAAGCAGTCATGTTTTTCTTTTGCCAACCCTCACCAACATGAGCTGGCGCATCGAATTCAGGAAGGACACGAACACCTCTGGCTCTTGCATACTCCACTATATCGGCGATGTCTTCGTGCGTGTAAATCTTGCGCGCCGAATATGCACCCAGTTTGAATAGTTCGGGCTGGGACTTCACCTCCAGGGGGAAACTATGCGAATCCGTTATGTGCCAGTGGAAAGTATTCAGCTTTGTCATTGCCATACCATCTGCACAAAAATGCAATAATTAAAAAAATAGGGATGGCAAATTCAACTCACCGATAGTCCTTTTGATTGATTTCACACTGAAATAATTTCTAGATGTATCCAAAAGCAGACCACGATGCTTATACGCTGGTGCGTCAATGATTACAGCTTGTGCGAGCATCTGAACTTCCCTCCGAATATCGTCATAAACAATCAACTGAGCTAATGTCTCCAGACCATGCCTTGCTCCGAAAAATGACTTAGCTGAAATTTCAGCGTAGACTTCATTCTTACCCTGACTGATCTCTAGTTTGTAGCTCTCATCTGTGTCATATGTCAATTGAGGAATTTGATTAGCCTTATCGTGGCTCTCATCAATTCGTATCTTAATCATCAGTGATCTCCCTTCATCCCGAACATCTTTAAGATCGGGTATTTTCGCTGCAATTAGTTCTGCAAATCGTTTTTCATTAGCTTCCCAGAGCTTACTGGCTTTAGATTTAGCCACATCAAATTGGATCTTATTGCGATCGATATGTACGATGTATTCGCCAAATTTGACAGGTCCTGTTGGTTTGGGCCATAGCGTGCCAATAGTGTCGCCGCAGAATATTCTGCACACTGGCATGCTCACAGCTTTTTGGAAGTTCTTTTCATCTAAGAGCACTTTCATGCATTTACTTTGACGACATTCATAGCCCCATACCAAGCTGAAAATTGAATTATACTTCATTATTTATGTATATGTATTATTAATTAAAATTATTAATATTTAAGCAAATTACTGAGGAGATAGCTCTGTGACCACAGGGGACCTTGTGAGTCGAACTATAACGGTGATCAATGCTGCCGCAACCAGCAATACTATAACACCAATTGATAAATGCTTCCAACTAAATGCCATTTAGGTGTTGATGATAGCAATTAAGAACTGATCTACTTAAAGTCATTAAGAAACACATTTCATTGAGTATTTCCAGACAATAACCTACTGATAATGAATTTGCTATAGAAACGTATCAAAGTCAAGAGTAAATAGGTAGGTACCTTCATTTGCAATCAATCTGAAGGGGCTTCCTAATTGTTATTTGATTGAAAGTATTGTAGGTATTTTATTTGATGATCAAGAATGGACAGAAACTTGAATGCAATAGAAATATAATAAAACTGAGCATTCGTTTTAGATAAAAAGGGTAGGTACTTCGTAGCGGTTATTTCTTTAATAGCTTAACTAAATTTTTTATCTTGATCAGATTAAATTTAAAAATAATTAAGATATAGGAATATTTTGTATAAGCTTTGTGTAGTTAGAAATAAAAGCTGATTAGAAGTGCAATAAGCGAACATTTTGAAAAACTTTACTACTGTTTTTTACAAGGACAAGAATGTGTTTCAATATTAAACTTGTGATTTCTTAAAATAATAAGAACATCTCTTCGAAATTGGAAACGAAATTAATTAATAGTATTTCTTAGATTAAAATTCTTCAAAATATTTTTTCCATTCCACTAGTTATTTTAATTGGAAGGAAAGCCGAAAGGATTGTTTAGAAAAATGAGATATCTGCATTATCTTTAATAAACAGGATTCCTCAGTTAATTCTTTTTACTTTTGCTGTCAAAAACTGAGGAGACAAAGCTTGGATTCGCCCCCTTAATTTCTGATGGAGCGCATTCTTCGTCCATAGTGATCTGCTTCTCTCCCTGCAACATAAAAAAAAAATAAGTATACGCCCAAGAGGACATCGTATTTGAATGTATTCAACATACAGTGAACGTCCGGTATAACGAATTATATATTATATATTCGTTATAAAGAAAAATTCGCTATAACGATCGTCTTTTTTTTTCTTTGTTTAATAATGCTAGGATATAAAAAAAAAAAAAAAAAAAAACGAATCAATTGCCTATAACAATTATATACTTTACATTTTAATAAACTGCAAACACAATCAATAACTAGAAATACATCGCGAAATGAAAGGCGTGAAAATAAAACCTAATAAACTAAAGCAGTTAATTTTCCTTTAAAATTACATCAATGTGTGTATAACTGATCATAAGAACCAGGAAATAACAAAAAGGGTACATTCAACAAGTCAACAATAGTTGTTGTTGTTACTAGAAGAAGTAAGGATACATACAAGAATGACAATATCGCAGTTAACTTGCGCCTACACAAATTTACTGAACATTCGTTATACAGAGCGTACAATTTTTAAACAATTCGTTATATAGAACCCTTAATGGAAAAGAAAAATTCATTCGTTATATTGGAAATTCGTTATATCGACCATTCGTTAAACTGGGCGCCCACTGTACTTTGTAAAAAAATATTTGGCGAATACATTGGTTTTATTAAATTTTGCAGGCTATACACTGATATTTAAATTTGCTTTTCGTTATATACGAAGTAGAAAAATTTATTGTAGCGGATTATTTGGAAATTTATCCACTATTTTTTCGGACGTAATTAATTGGACGGATCATTAATATTCTTTTTGGAAAAAAATTTCATTTTAATTTTTTTTTATTTTATTGCAGCGTCTGCCATTTATTTGGGTTTGTTTTATATTTTTTTTTTGCATTTTGTGAAACTCTCCACATACTTTATATGCAATGGTAAAGTCGCAAAATTGTTGTTAACTGTAACATGGTGATACAAATCTTATGTCGATTTTGAATTACTCTTTTCACTCCTAATTTTCCAAATTCTATAGGAAGAGTATATAAGGACTTAAGAACGAATAACTCCGAACAGCCAATCAAAACCGACATTGCCCTTTAAAATGTGCTAATATAGTATGCGCCGGATAACTATTCATATCTTAAGAAACAAAAAAATAGTTTGATCTGTTAACTGTGAGGCCATTTATTTTAACCTTTCGTAATCTTTCAAAAATTAAGAAAGTTCTATTCGAAAACATTTTTTATCGAATGTTTATACAGGGACAAGATTTGGACGAATGTGACGAAGAATACATTTTTAAATTAAAATTTTAAGTTTCAGTTTTTTGTTTAGTACATAATTAATAATATATATACAAGGTAAAATTAAAGATAAAGAGCAAAAGAGAAATTTTAAGAGAATTGCGCAGTAGAATGGCCAAGTGATTTGGTTCAAGTTTTATCTATAGTTATTTGAAACTTTTAGCACAGATGATCAATACAAAGAAGTGAAATTTCGGCAGGTATTGTGTTTTGACTAAAAGCTAGTACCGCAGTGTTGTTCCTCTACGTGTCGACTTTAATTGTCTACATTTCAACGTAGACAATCGGTCGACAATTGTGCCAATATTTAGAAAATGTAGACAATAATGTCGACAATGTAAACAATAACTTTCACACCTAAAACTCACAAATAAAATCATTCCAAAAATTTCGCGGTTTGATTTAAAAACGAGTACAATTGTGTGTGTTCTTTCCATTTGAATTTTCATATTTGAATTTTGGGCGTTCTTTTCTTTAAAAAAAGAAAAAAAAGAAAGATGAGAAATAACGGCCACAAGGAGAAAAAAATGCAACAACATTTTGCTAAGATTTTTTTGTTGGTGATATTTCCAAATCGATTTGGGCGAAATTGCCTAACGCCATTTCTGTTAAAAAAAGGTTTTTTCTTTCTTTTTTCGACATAACAGATATGGAATTTGGATCAAAATTTAATTTTTGGAAACTTTGGGACTTAGTATCTTCTTCCAATTATTGGTTCAATTAAAAATATCACTCCAGACTGCCGTAGGATTATAAAATATGGTAGATCGGTAGGTCTTGACTTGAATTTCATATACCTCGAAAAGCTTAGGACTTTCATTCAGGGGCGTGGTATCCACTAACTCTCTTATAATATATTATGAAGCACTTCGGATTACTGTAGAAAAATGAAATATGGTATATTGAAATGAAAATGAAAACTGGAGATTTTTAGATTTCCAAATTTTTCTCAGATTTTTTGTATAAATTATTAAAAGTACTTTCACATAGAATGATGATATTTATACTTTAAAGGTGTTCCTGTTCAAAGGGAATCGAAATATGGAATATTAGATATTAAATATTTAAAGGCCATGTCATTCAGCCATTTGATCAGAGTAAAAACAATATCTCTGCTAAAAGAATTGAAATCGGACCAACAAAATTAAACAACTCCAAATTATGTGAGAAATTTATCAGTTTATGATTTGATTACTGAATCAAATTTGCAAGTTTTAATGGCATTTTTTAAATTTTATTACTAAATCCTCCGATTTAAAAAGTTTTTAGAACTTGACTAGTAGTTAACCAGTGAAGTAATTCAGTGTACCTATCAGTAGGTTTATCATAAAAGATTTCTGCCATAATTTAAAGTTTTTCTAATTTAAATATTTGAAACTAAAACTTTTATAAGCATAGAACTAAAATGATTTTTCCATGGCTTTTTTGTCCTTACACACATGTTTTTGTATTATAGAAGAACTCGATTCTTTTTTTAACATTTATGTTTAGTCTTTTGATAAATATTAGTTGAAAAAATTATGAATAATGTTGGTTTTACTAATTGTCTACAATGTCTACATTGTCGACAAATTTATGTCGACAATTATGAATTGTCTACATCGAATTGTCTACATGTAGACTATCATCTAATCTACATTTATAGTCTACATGGCACAACACTGCTAGTACGTTGTGAACCTGATATTTTTTTCTGGGTAGGATAAACTGATATTTTTTCATGTGTGTGTAGTTTCACTACACCACATATTGTTGTTGGATTTCACATATATTCATGGATAGAAAGTCAAATTTCCAAATACAACAATGTAAGCAAATGGGTGTTGGAGGGTGAAAAATACGAAAGTTTCCCATCTTGGTATTACTTATACAATATGTGCTCTTTGGGATAACTCAAGAAAACTTTAATGAAAACAGCTGTTTTTTTCATCAGTTGTATTTTCCAGGGATCACAATAACAGACAGTTATTCCAGATTGAACAGAAAAATGTCCTCTTATCATTGGACTCAATTTTACTATCAAATTAAGATTGCGTAAATGTTCGATAATCATACAAGATTTATATGTATAATACAACAAAATTCTTTAACGGAATAACTCCTTAAACCACAAAAAAGAACATTTAAAAAAAATTCAAATAAAACTTCTTTAACATTTTCTCTTTCATAAAGATAACATTATAATCGCAACGTTAAAAGACGTGTTTGCAATCAAAATTAAAATCGCTTCGTTAAAAATTAGTATTTACTAAAACTAAATACAAACATGAGAATGACACAAAATTAATCCGTATGCAATATTTGTAAAGCTATAATACGTAATGCACTTCTTGCTGATAATTCACAAATTTAATTTATTGAAACCAAGGAAATACTTTTCGAAAATAATTTCTTAATGAATCTACAAAATATTGTTTTAAGACTTTTATCACACACTGTATATGCAGAAAAATAAACAAATCAAACAGAATTATAAGCTTCAAGCTTTGTTGTAGAATGAAAGTTCTGTTCAACTTCAAAGAAACCAAACGTCAAAAAATCGTCTTGTTTTTTGTTGTGTGAATATTGTGTATTAAATTATTCCCCCCACTCGCGAAATTCGTTTAAACAAATGTAATTTTTATAACAAAACCATAAATTAAAGCAAGATATCGTGATTTAGGTAAAATAAGTTAGCAATTAATCGATCTAAGGTGTGTCAAATAATAGAGGTAAGTAATATTCACGAATTACCTAATAATTGTGCATTATGGGGTAGGTAAACGGCAAGCCGATGGAAACTTTCTCTGTCATTGCATATTACTATCTAGCCACAATCACAATGGCCAAAGATAACTATACTCCCGGGTGCTTCCACATATATTTTTATGTTGTAAACCTTTTGAAAATGTACATTTTAAGTATTAAACTATAACTTACTCTGTGCATGATGCTGGCGCAATGATTGTCATAGCCAGAAGCAGCGTTTGTACAATTGCCATTTTGTATGTAGGCAATAAGGGATCCTTTATGGAACTGAAAAAGCGACGGACAAATGGCACCCACACTCGTGTGAGGTGTTAAGTAAACTAACCGTTCAAATGTAAAAGTTCAAGAAATTTATATAGTCTCAATCATCCTCCGCGCCGTGGCACATATAGGTACGCGTTCAACGTTTACTTGGTGATAGTTGGCCCGATCTGATTGCTTTTGTCTTTGGACTCGCATTCGCTGTCTTCAAAATCAAACTAGTGTATCTAGTGTGTTTTTTTTTATGTTTTCTGTACTTTGTTGGTGATTCGTTTGTATTTTGTATCGTGGGTGTCGTGTTCTTTTGCTATCGGTATTTCGAGACAGGTAAATGTAAATAATTTTGTTTGTTATCTATAACAATTATGCGTTTTGCCCGTTTCTAGCAATTTAATTCAGGGCAATAGAACCGGTTACAGAGATTCTCCAATATATAATATAATATTACTGTAATTTAGTAGGTCAGTGACCACACTAAACTCTATTGTCCGGTAACAAAATTTAAAACAACGAAGACAACACTAGTCAAATAGAATTTAGGCAATTTTAAGTTCGTTCACAAAATGTGAGCAATTAAACGCCCACTTTAAGTTAGACACGAATATTCAATTTAATTTATGAATTGAAAATGTGTAGCGATGACGATGTTAAAACGCGCTTATGAAACTAAAGATTTAAGTGCTCTTACGATTAAAGAATATTTTCAAGGATGTAAAAACAACAACACACCCAAAAAAAAGGGAGGTTGCTACCAAACAAAGCACAGCTGACTTTGACATTTTAATGTACTGTCTGATTAAAAAAATTAGTTGCATTCCGAACATAGAACCAAACAGATTTTTAGAGACATTTGTTTTTGTAATTTGATTTTTTCAAAACTGGAATTTTAAAAAAGGTTTAAAAATCTAAGTTACCAAAAACACGTCTTTCATCATAATACGTTCGTTCGTTAAACTTTACTCAGAGTCGACCTTGGTTCTTTTGACAAACCCAAGAGTTGTCGTATGCACAATCCACAACTTTAAAGGTTTCCATTTTGCATGTCTTAAATTTAATTATTAATTATAAAATATTAATTCTTAAAAGCAGTACACTTGTTTTGTTTTAATTCTAAATAGTTTTTATTATAAAAAGTGATACAATATTAGGCAAATCGTGCGTATCGATGACGTAGAACGAAACGAATATTAAAACGGGATTGCGATATCTTGTTTAGTTATATAATTAGGTGTGTTTGGTAACGTGAAAAATTAGGGCGAATTTTTTCAAATTTTCACAATTTACTGTGAAAACCGATAAGAAAATAACCAAATTTGGGAAACTTGGTGAACAGTTCTATTTAGCAAACATTGTCGAATATAATAATATATGTTTGTTTGGTAACTAGAAATTTTCACCAAGTTTTCCAAACGTTTTTTCCTATGGGTTTTGACAGTAAAATGTGAAAATTTGTACAAGTTCTTACGAATTTTTACGTTACAAAACACACCTAATACAATACATAAAATGCGGCAATAGAATGTTCGTATCGCAAAAATTGAAGTTATTTTTTACTCAATGCTTCATTACTGCTCATTTTATTAAGCGTAATAAAAAAAAATAGTTCTATGGCAGGAGCCGTTGATAAAATTTTATGTACAAATTTGCATACACCCAAATAGTAGTTCTAAGAATTTGTATCAAACCGTTAAAACCGTTTTTGAGGTAATTAAGTTTTGCCATTTTAGGTAAAACTAAATTGTGTGGCAAGTACACCACATATTGGTAAAAAGAGAATCGAACCAATCACCTAAAACGTTTACAAAATTCCCTTCATAGGTTTAGGCAGACAGACAGACTCACATTTTTCATATTCTCTTATGAAATCACTCCCACAGATTACAGGAACCTGACCAAAAAATTGGTTTATCGCATGCGGCTCAGTTGAAATGAAAAAACAAAGCACTTTTCAAATAATAATTCGTCGCCATTGTAACAAAATGTTTTCTTCAAGCATTTATTGCTTTGGCAAGAAATCAGAATAATTAATAATGAAATCGAGAAGACATGCCATTCATAAAACATCCCTCTACCGCCGTTGGAATGCTTTAGCTGTTGTTGATATTTCAAAACTATTCATCTCGCATTATGTCATAATTTTACCAATTTACAAGATAATTTAACGAAAAAAATTGTTTTTCTCCAAATTTTCATTCAGTCATATCACGAATTCCATCGTAATCGGAAACTTGTTACGAACCCTGAAAAAATCTATCACAGAATCCATTGTAGTGAAAATTCTCATACAAATTGCCATTACGAACGGATTATGCGATAAGTTTTTCGGGATGCGTAAAACTTTCCGATTGCGATGGAACTCGTGTTAGGGATGTTTTTTCTATGCCGAAAACTACTATTATAATAATTATTATTGAATAATATTATTTCATAAATGGCTAATAACTGATGCCGAAAGTTGACAAGAAATTTTAACAATCATTTAAAATTTTAAAGTTTATCAAAAATATTGTTGGCTAATTAATAACAAATTTATATTAATTAAAAAAAAACAACTCTTATGCATAAATAACTTATGCAAATTTTGTCCAGAAGAACCAAATTAAAATTCATGCTCCAAATCCCATGTCTACTTTTGGTATTCCAATAATAGTCGTGTTCTCGTGACAAACAAGTACACCAAAGTAAAACAGTTTCACAAAAACGATCCACGTTCCAACTTGATTTTATTTATTTTAATATCGAGGGATTTTCACATCTGTTTTTTTTTTCTGTACTTCCTTGTCTCGATTAATACCGAAAAAGCATTATAACTCCAGCTTATAACTATTTTTATTTTATCTTTGAAAACAAATGTCGATTAAGAATATTATCATTTATATTTATTTATTTTACCTAAATTGTAAACAAAAACTATTTTGGTAATCGCTTATCTTGAAATTTATTATTGTGATTGACCCTAAAGATGAGGCAGTAGAATTGTTTTCCAAATTGATCAGAATTTGAAGAAAAGAAAATTTAAAAAATGGTTAATTTATTTATTGGCGAATTTTTATGTGGAAAGCGGCATTATCGTTATAAAGATAATCACATTATGTACATTTTTACTAGCAAAACTGTTTTGTATGCCAAACTAGTTTATTGTTGGGTAAAACTTTAGCAAAATATCCAAATTCATCGAAAATAAAACCTGCGGAGACACAAGGTACTATTGACTAATAAACCAGTTGACATATTGGTTACTGGCTACTTTACGTACCCTAAGTGGGCAACGAAGGCGCGTGAGCAGTTAAATGAGCCTAGAAGGCTAGTTAAAATCTGAAAATCGAAGTGACCCAAGTAATGTACTGTTGCCCTAGTTTTGTCTAGGATAAACTAGTTTGTCCTAGAAACAATTTGCCGGTAACTTATGTATTCAAACTTCACGAATGCAAAATTTACATATACCTATATTTAGTTTTGTTAAAAATGACAAATAATTTCACGTCTGTACCCTAAACTTTAAAAAAGTCTACATGCATATGTACATCTGTAAAGTAACAACGTGCTTAAACGAATTGTTGGGACATGTAAGTCACTAAGCCCTGGCTGAAAACCTGACCTGAAAACTTGATATACAATTCAAACCTCGATATTTCGATCAAACTTGACATTTCGGACAACCCTAACAAAATGGGTCCCGCAATTGTCTCTCTCTGCCGGTTTCCAGGTTGTTCTGCGGCCTTAACCGCTGAAGGAATATTCTTCTAACTTGGTGCTTGGTGTACTTAAGCTTCTTAATCTATAGCCTAGATTCTTTTTTAAAAGCTCAAAAAACAACGGTGTCCGCCATATATATTTTTGTACCAAAAATGGTATTATATCGAAAACGGCTCTAACGAAGTTTGATTTTTAAAAAATCAGTGCACTACTATACCTAGGTCTACTTCTAAATTTTTTACATAAAATGTAATTAACGGTTCCTCTATAGAACCATGTTTTTGATTTTCCACTTTCTCGTTAATGGCTCAATTGATTTCGATCAAAATTTGTATACATAAGTCCTTCAAATACTAAATAATACAGCGAGCCAACATTTTCCAACAATTTTTCTTTTTTTGGAAAATTCAATATGTATTTCGAAAAAATGGACGATATTTACTTGCGATTATAGATACTATAAGGCAAGTTATGCATTCGTCGAAAAAAAAGTTGTGAGATAACAATCAAACATGACATTACGATGATAGCGAAGACGAAAAAAGATGGTCAAAAATTCTGTCCGTCTGTATGTCAGTCTATCTGTATGTATGTATAGACACCTACAGCCCAAACGGGTGGGCCGAATTGCTTAAAACTAGAGATTTTAGGTATTGTACAGAGGGGAAATTGAAATTTTTTTTTTAGCTCAAAAAATAACGGTACCTGCCATATAACCGTTACGTTCAAACCTATTTTTCTCGGAAACGGCTCTAACGATTTTGATAAAAAAAAAATCAGTGTGGGTTTTTAGCTACGACCGGTCATATAGTTGAAAAAAAAATTGAAAAATGTCTAAAAACGGTACTTTCCATAGGACCGTCGTTTTTTTGCTTTCGACTATCTCATAAATGGCTTAAACGATTCTTTCGAAATTTCACAAAAATATAGGTTTAGGTTGCCCAAGCGTTCCAATATTTTTAATTAATATTTTTTTGTATTTTTAAAATTATTTTAAATTAAAAATTAAAAAAAATTATTATTCGAAAACTGCTCATTAATTTTTTTTCAAAAATTATATTTATTTGTATTTTCTGAATACCTTTGAATTGGCATTATTGAATTTTTTAAAAATATTTTCAAAAGGTTTTAAAAAAAACGTTTTTTCTCAAAAACCGCTTCACAGATTTAAATTTTTTTTTCATAATTTCAAATTTATCCAAGAAATAAAATGGCGTACTTTTTTTGTGCTCGAATTAGTGTAAGTATTTATTTCAGAATTTTGAATTAATTTTTCTTTAATTAAACAGATTTAATCTTTTGTTTTTAAGTTTATATTATTAAATATTTAATATTGTCATACCAATTTATTTTAGAACAAAATTAATGAAATTTTGTATATGCATATACAAAACTGAGTTAAAAAAGACTAAAAATATATTTAGATTTATAATAGGAATCTTTTGCATACGATGTGATCGAACATAAGAGCAAATTCGTGCGATCCAGTCGTGCATTTTATTTAATTATGGTTTTAAATTGCCATACCAAAACTTTGTTTAGAAAAAAATTAGAATTTAAAAATTTACCTCTTGCTAACAATGAGATCAAACATACGGGCAAGTACGCGCCACCCAGTCGTGTATTTAATTTAATTTTTAGTTTTATTAAATTTTAGTTGTAATCTTAAATAAATGTGCTTAAAAGTAAGCAATTATTTTTCCAATCGAATAAATGCAACAAGTTGTTTTTGTATGTTAAAAGTTTAATCTTGTGTTATCATGTGGAGTGGATGAAACGCGGTTAATATTGCAAAACAGTGAAATTGAGACCTTCGAATATAATAAATAATAATTAAAAACATGAGAATACGAAAACCTCAAGATTTTAGAAACATAAATTGACTTACACATATCATAAGGTACATTTATTGAGAAAAATAAAAAGATCCAAAAAACAGATACTTAATCTACGTAGGATTAGAGCCCTTTAACGTAAGTGTATTGTCCTCATAAACCTCAAGAACATGAGCCAAATGTTCATTATCTCTTGGTTTCTTGAATTGTCTTTTCTTATTCGACATCTTCTTACGTTTGGGAACAGGCTTCTTTGGGCCGTGGTCTTGCATCGAGCGAATACCTTTGAAACCAAAGAATTCAAATGAAGAAAACCATTAATATGCAATCTCTATCTTACCTTGTTTCTCGAGATATTCATCAATTTTGGCATCGTCCATAGCATCAACCGTTGCTGAACGCCATAGTTTTTGGAAGTCTTCATCAATCTAGTGAAAAGAGAGTGATGTTTAATAATTTAGTAATATTAACGAAAAATACTATTATTTATTAACCGTAAAGTTAGCCGTCCTGTCATTGTAGAAGAGAATCTTCTTTTTGTCAATTGGTCTGATGATAAATATGATTTCTGAAGCTCGATTTTTCAAGACTTTTTCACAATGAGGCAAAGATTCTTGAACATCGTCTAGCAGAATGCCACCTAAACCTTTGAGATCATGTTGTTTTAACAATCGCAGAAGACTCTTTCCGTCTTTGATTTTATAAACAGGCTTAAAGGCAAACCTGCAGTTGTCGGGCGATACTTCGATCTTTGGATTGTTCATGAGAGCCTCAGACGAAAGCCACTGTGTAAAGAAGAAAAATTATATCGTTTAGGGGAGAAACAAGGGAAAACCCTTAACGCAGAAGCTTACATTCTTCACAGACTGCCCAATGTCCAGTTGATTGGTCTCATCTAAAATTTCTTCTATTGTTAGTGGATGATCATCGCCATCCTGGTGACGGGTTCTCATGTGTTTCACGATTTTAGCCAGCACACCAAACCGATACTGCGAACTGCCAGACATGGTTTTGTATCTAAAAAAAATCAATTTTTCAAAACGACAGTCCAAAACAGGATTCAAAATGAACTTACGTGCTGGAGTCCAATTTAGGAACACTTGGTGGTCGCATTTTTTTCTTATCATCTCTTGGCGGTGGTTGAGCAATTTCAACTTTTGTTTTCTTCTCGATTCTGTAAAACAATGAAAATGCAATAACTTGAAGAGTATTCAGTAAAATTTTTCTTACGTCGGAGTGGCCATGGCCCTCTTTTTGAACGCCTCGCGTTCCCGAAGCAGTGCTGGATCCATGGTATAGTTATTGGGTTGACTTTTTTGGACGAATAATTTAGTTTATAAAGTTTTCTCGGTGTTTATTTGTTGATAAACTTTAAACGAGACAAATAATCCTAACTTACGTTCAGCAAAGCAACGAAAACAGTTCAACTGACAGATTGAGATGACAAGTTGTATAGATGTCAGCTGTGGTTGTATAGATGTTCTGTTCGTTTTATTTATTTGTTGTGTACCTCTGAATCCTCGTTAGCAAAGAAAAGCAGTGTTCCTTTGTTATATTTACTATGGAACGTACAAAACTGGATTTTCTACGAAATCACATCACTCCTATATGAAAACGTTTGTGCAGATAATAGTGGTTGGTTGTGATTCTTATTTATTAATTTTAGTACCCAACAACTATCTACTATCATTATCATCTAATAAAAAAAATCGCTTATGTCACCACTATAAACCACGCATACCCTTAACCAGAAAATGGAAGATAATATGCAATTAAAAATGGCGATAAACACGCGGTCTGTCCGAAAATATATGCAGAAAATCTACTACAATAATTATGAAATCTTTGCTTTTTTGTGGAAATAAGTTCATAAACGTCATTTACGCATTATGTTTTTGTACATGAAATTGCATTTAAACCACAAGTTAAAGATAATCAATGTTTCAACATTTTTTTTTTAAAAGCCAATTTCTGTTGATAAACCGAAGTTCAACAATGGTTTAAGATTCAAGTATGTGTTAAGAACCAATTAGATGCATATGCCATGGTTGAACCTTGCTTAATCGGTGTTTTTAAAGCTTGGACAAAGGTTGAACCATGGTTTAAATATTTGTATTACCGGTCTTTAAACTCCCTACTCAATCGTCCGTACGTACAACAGTGAAACACTTGAGATGAGGTTCAACCATGATTCAAGCATGTGATTGTTTTTTAACACATCGTTGAGATCAGTTAATCCGCTGATTTAATGAGTAAACAAAGACTAAAAATCAGTTTAAATGTTTCTACAACTGGCTTTGCCTTTTAATAAAAAAAACGTGGTTAAAATATTTAATCCGTGCCTTAGCAAGTTTAACTCCCGATTTCGGTGGATTAACTGGTTCAACAATGGTTCAAGGTTCAATTATTTGATAACAGGCAAATAGCTGCTTGAAACTCGGTTAATCCGCGGAAATCAGTGAGCTAAGGAATTTAATTTTATTATCTGTCTTCTTTTCTACGTAACTCTTCTAAATTTAAATTTAAACCTAGCTTCTGATCACTTGTTTTTTATGAATGTCTTTTTGGTTGTTTTCTTCAAAATTTCTACTTTTAAAAATTAGTATTAAATTTCAACTCCGATTTTATAATCAATACATAATAATGGTTAAAATTGTATGTGCCTTAAACAAAATAATCTACTACAACTCTGTGGTGACATGTGCAAAGAATTAACCATTTTCCAAATACTTCCTCAAAATTTGACGTTTGTCTAGAAACTCAACATCGACGTGTCAGAATCAAAAAAGAAAGAAAAGTTTTCCTTTCTCTAAATGCAGTAATTTTGTTTTATTTTCACAACAAAATCGCAATTTTAAATCGAACATTATCGATCTTCCCAAATAGGCAATAAATTAATTAAGTGAATCAACAACAAAACCACCATGGTATTAGCCGATTTAGGTCGTAAAATTACGACTGCTCTGCATTCGTTGAGCAAAGCTACAGTCATCAATGAGGAAGTTCTGAATTCCATGCTAAAGGAGATCTGTGCTGCTCTCCTGGAAGCCGATGTAAATATTCGTTTGGTCAAGCAATTACGTGAGAATGTTCGGGCAGTCATTGATTTTGATGAGATGGCTGGAGGATTGAACAAGCGCCGAATGATTCAATCGGCCGTTTTCAAGGAACTCATCAAGCTCGTTGATCCGGGTGTGAAACCCTACCAGCCAGTCAAAGGAAGGCCAAATATCGTTATGTTTGTTGGTCTGCAGGGTTCTGGCAAGACCACCACATGCACCAAGTTAGCCTATCACTACCAGAAGCGCAACTGGAAGTCATGTCTCGTCTGTGCGGATACCTTCCGTGCAGGTGCCTATGACCAGATCAAGCAGAATGCTACTAAAGCCAGGATTCCCTTCTATGGAAGTTATACAGAAATAGATCCGGTGGTGATTGCCCAGGACGGTGTTGAGATGTTCAAGCGCGAAGGCTTCGAGATGATCATTGTGGACACGAGTGGAAGACACAAGCAAGAGGAATCGCTTTTCGAGGAGATGTTGGCGGTGGCCAATGCAGTCCAGCCAGACAACATCATCTTCGTGATGGACGCAACCATTGGACAAGCTTGTGAAGCTCAGGCCAAGGCCTTCAAGGAGAAAGTAGACATCGGATCGGTCATCATCACCAAACTTGACGGACACGCCAAGGGAGGCGGTGCTCTGTCTGCCGTGGCGGCTACACAGTCGCCGATTATCTTCATTGGAACTGGTGAGCACATTGATGACCTAGAACCATTCAAAACAAAGCCGTTTGTCAGTAAACTTCTTGGCATGGGCGACATCGAGGGTCTGATTGACAAGGTGAATGAGTTGAAGCTGGACGGAAACGAGGAGCTCTTGGAGAAAATCAAGCACGGACAGTTCACAATCCGAGATATGTACGAGCAGTTCCAGAATATCATGAAGATGGGCCCATTCTCTCAGATAATGGGAATGATTCCTGGTTTTTCACAAGACTTCATGACAAAGGGCGGAGAGCAGGAGTCAATGGCTCGTATCAAGCGCATGATGACAATGATGGACAGTATGTCGGATGGAGAACTGGATAACCGCGATGGCGCGAAACTTTTTAGCAAACAGCCCACTCGCTGTGTCCGTGTTGCCCAGGGTGCCGGTGTCCTGGAACGCGAAGTTAAGGAACTAATTTCGCACTATACAAAGTTCGCTGCCGTGGTGAAGAAGATGGGCGGAGTCAAGGGTCTCTTCAAGACCGGTGATATGACCAAGAATGTAAATCCATCTCAGATGGCCAAACTGAATCAGCAAATGGCCAAGATGATCGACCCGAGGATGTTGCAGCAGATGGGCGGAGTTGGCGGTCTGCAGAACATGATGCGGCAACTGCAACAGGGCGCCGGTGGTGGCCTTGGCAATCTGATGGGCTTTGGCGGAAAGTCGTGAATACGTTAAGTTAATCGCTTGCTAGGAATATGGTTTAAGTTTTTTGTTCTTTTTTTGTTTTTATTTTTCGTAAATAATATTCATATATTTTTGCTTAAGAAATTCAGCGCGTTTTTATTTTGTTTCCTATTTACTCATTTCCCGTTATGGTTTGTTTTTCTCTAGGTAATTCAGTATTTTCTTGTAAAAACCAGATGATGACTTAGAAATTTATCCAGGAAATGTGTTATTGTAAACATTCATCCATTCCATACGTCGTCGTTGCGTTGCTGAGTTTGAAAGTAGCATAGAAGTAGTAGTTACCATTCGTTGATTCTCGTATATCTTTTTTTGAAATAATACAAAAATAAAAAAGAACAAATTGAATACTTTTTGTAGAAGTTGGTTTTATTTTGCGCCGATGAATTTGAAGAAATTCTTTGTGGGTTTGTATTCCTGATGACTCGTCTCCTCAGTTACCGCTGTGTATCTTTTGATTCCTAATAATTTGTATTTGCAAATTTTCTTTAAGACTTTTTTAATAGGAAAAAGGGTTCATCGTCTTTATTTTTTGTCGATACTTATAGCCCTTCCGCCAACTTTTGGATGCGTTAAACGAACGAAGGTAGTGTATGCAATTAGTTAGATAGTTTTTTGTAGAGGCAGAAACTATATGTGCACCTTGCCGGAAAGGAGGCGCACAGTGAAAATGTTATCAGCAAACTATAGTCGAACCACCTTCCTAATAGCGCACTAGGACATCAAGGACCAAGAGCTACTGGCTGACTAACATATGGTTTATTATTTTTTTATATTGCATGAGGAGTTCTCAGTCCGTTGAATTCTAGTGATTATAAATTATTGCGTCATGCTGCAGGTTTTTTTTTAACTTTAATGTTAAAATATTCCAAAAATCTGACTATCAAAGAATAGTGATAGATTCGCATTCAGAAGAAACAAACTGTTGAAAAAGTAAAGCGTGTCTTATTATTCTCAGATTTTGGACGATAGTTGTATTTTCTGTTAGTTAGTTTTTTTTCTGATGGATGTTATAGCTATTCTTTGAATACATCTAAAATATTCTAAGCTTGATGTAGGGACACCCATGATAATAGAATCCACCAAGTAGCAATATTCGTTTTGTAAGGATTAAAGCTTTTGTTCTGCCAAAATATAAAAAGCACAGTGTTAACTAAGTCGAAGGAAATCGGTTTCTGATTTTAATGGAAAATTCGTATTGCTTTTCAAGCAATCTAACCTAAATCTTGGATAAAAGTATGTCATTAATACATTTCTGAATGTGCATTAACAGCATCGACGTCGACATTATTGAAACTGGTATAAATTGTCGGATAAATTGAAAGACTTCTCATTGTGCGAACTAAACCAAACTTTTAAACCGTTTTAATTTTGTTGCACTTTTGATTTTATATTAATAAGGAGGATTGCAAAACTAGGAACTTTGGTTTTGGTATAATATTGATAGGTAAAGGGGAGCGTTTTAAATTTTGGGTGGGGGCAATACTCCCATTTATTTGGCTTAATATAAGCTTCATAACTTAACCTAACTTAAAACTATGAAACTTAGGGCTAAGATTGGTTTGATTTGGGCGAACGATTTAACAGGAGGAGTTTAAGTCTGAGAGTGCTAAGGTTGAAGTCGAAACAGTTTTCTTTTAAATCAACCCTACGCAGCATACGGGTCCATTGAATCCATAAGAGATGCGATGGCAGGTAGAAGAGACGTGGGTTTCTTAGGTTACTGGGGTTAGTGCTGAGAAAGATAGACTTGTAGAGGGTTTCAGAGTCAACGGAACCTGAGAGGAGTCGATGAATGAAGAGGATTTCTGTTATTTCTCTTCGCTCTAGCAGGGTATTAAGGTTAATTAGTTGAAGGCGATTTTGATTGGGGGGCAGAATCAAAGGATTATTCAAGACAGGCCGCGAAGGGCGAATCTTAAGAAACGGCGTTGAATTATCTCGATTCTAGATATATGAATTTGTTGATATGGGGACCCCAATTTGCAGGCACAAGTAGCGAGCAGACAAGGTTATATAGAGTGATCTGGCACGTAGGGTCGGAGAATTCTTTGGACCATCGTTTCACAAAACCAAGCGTTGAATTGTCTTTTTAAATAATATTATCGATGTGTGTTATAAAATTGAGCTCTCGGTCACATAACATGCCGAGGTCTCAATTCGATTCAACAGTGGCCAATGGTTTATTGTGAAGAAAGTAGCTCCTGGGAGAAGATTTTATGCGTTTGCGTGGAAAAGTGATTGATTGACATTTGGCAATATTAAGCTCTAAGCAGTTTTTGATACACCAGATTGAGAAACTATCGAGATCTGGATAAGAGCAGAGTCGTGTGAGGAAGAAATTGTTTTGAAAAACTTGGTATCGTCAGCGTATAATGAGATATGAGAATGTTAATTGACCAATTCAATATCGTTAATTGTAAGAAAGCAAAGGATACAGCGATACATTAATTCGCAAACCTATAATAATTACAATAATGAAAATAATAATTTCAATTTGTTTATAAATTATGTAATTTTAATAAATACACCATTTTTTTCGTCTCCTGTCAAGTTTTTTGATATGGAGTTGTCTGATTTGAGAATTAAGGTATCGATAAGTAAACATGTCGTTTTTCAACTGTTTTTGATATTTTTCACTGTTTTTGTTTCTAATGGAACACGAAAATTGGTATTCATAAACTTCAGACTTGCACACACCTTTCAAAAGATTATTTCATTAAACTTTACTCGGGGTTGAACCAGGTTTTCTTGACAACCCCAACAGTTGTCAAAAACTTAGGTTATCGGTTTTCAAAACCCAAGTTCCATCAATGCTTTCGATGTTGACGCCAATAAATAACGGTTAGGTCATCTGATAATTAAAATTTGTTTAAATTTGATTCCATAATTTCGTTTTATTTGGCAATCCGGAAGCCTTCTGGACTTTTGTGAAGCTGTTCACTAGAATTCTTAAAAGAAGAGAATTTTGCTTCTGGATTTGAAATCAGAATCAAAATTGAATGTCAAACTCGACTGTTGTTGGATTTTGTATCATAATGGTGCAACGAACATATTTTTTGATTTGGATTATTTTCACGCACCTACACAATTATTTTCACACATACAATCATATTATAAAATTCAGAATCGTCAGAATCAAAAAATAGTATTCAATTTGGCTCCCCGGTCGGAGAGGGATTCCGGATTGCCAAATAAAAACGCCATTATCGCTCGGTTTTTATTTAATTTCCTGTCAGATTCAATATTGACCAAAATTTTACTACATAATACTAAAAAAACTTTAAGTAATTTGGCTTTTAAGGTTTTCGCTCAACGAACAAACCTAAAGACATTCTTAACTGTAGTGTTGGCCTCACCCTATTTGTTTTGACATCTATTAGTCATATCTCTATCCCTCTATATAAAGCGCGATAACGAAGTAGGGTAGACTATCAAATTCCAAATAAACCATACATTCGATTTTATTCCAAACACAATCTAATTATTTCTAAACAAAATCTATGAAAACAGGTTGCGTCTTTAGCAAGATTTCATAGACTTTACTACGCGAACTATTTTTTCCAAGTTCCTAACAGCAAACAAAATAAAAAGATCGATCTGCAATCGATTTGTAATGGTTGTTTGGAATTCGACATAGAATTTTTAAAACTTAATTAATTTTGTTTGACAATTGGTATTCGGACACTTGCAAATAATTTCAACGGCTCTTTATAATTATTTTGCTGGTTTCGAATTTGAAATAAATGAGTTACTAAACTAAAATATCTACAAAGATCGTAGCTTATTATTCTTTATGAATAGGGCACCTATACTCTGTCTCAGAAAAATAGGCAGTACACGTCTTATGGGAAAGCTTTTTCAAAATCAGTAGCATGTCATATTTTTGCACCATACCTAATTAAAAGAACTTCCACATAAAAAGTGTTTGCACGCCCGTAAATATATAAAATAATGAACAAAAAAAATGCATTGCATCCAACGTCCTACTAAGCGCACATCTGAGTGTCGACTCACTGAATTGCTTTTGCTATGGCCTTTGGCTGCTGCTGCAATTCAACCCCCATTCAATATTGAGGTGCTTTCAGAGTTATCCGTGTCCATTTCTTAACTCGATCGTTTTTTTCCTTGGGTTTCCGCTGAGGTGCTTTTGATTTAAGAGCTTTAAAAAAAGTTATGCATGATGAGTGTTATCGTGGAGTGTTTTCATTTTTTGCACTTCTTTTAATGTGTGGAAATTACGTTAAGATGCAGGAACAAAATTTCAAGGTGTTTTCTTTGAAGAGGAACATTATTTGCGTAGATTTTAATTAATGTGAAGTAAAGTATTTTTGTATAAAATGTATGTTTAAAAGGTGTATTTATTTTAAAGCTTTGTGCAATTTGTATTTTTAAAGATTTTTTTAAGGTTTTGTACAATTAGTTCCAAATGGCTTCGAGGATTTCAAAAGATTTAAGTTCCGAAAAAAAAGAAATTGTTGACGCGACAAAAAATTCTTAAAAAATTGCAAAATAAGACAGAAGCTGTGAAGCAAGGAGCTGATATTTTTTCCTGTAAGTGAACGAAGAGTTTACAGACTTTTTAACGAAAACAGTTCCAAAGGCCAAAACTCGCCATCAAAGAAAAACAAATCTGATAATGTATAATTTTTTTTTGCTTGTTTTTTTTTATTTAAAAGGGATTAGGCCTACTGGGGATACCCTTCGAAAACGCACCTTTTAGCTTACCTCATGGTGGTGTAGAAAATATAGATGTGTTTTAATTTTTATACACAAAACAATTAAATAAAAAATCTTATCGAAAAAAATTGCGCTAACCCTACATACTATTCTTTCATATTTGGGTCCATTTAAAATACACTCTACGAAAACCCTGTGAGAGCTTTATTGAGTGACAGATTTATGCAATCCACTGTAGCGAGAATGAGAGGCAAACGTCCTATCTTGCTTACACTGCCTATTTTTCTGCGACGGAGTATAATTTTATACAATTTCAACTGTGAAGAATTCTTGGACAGGACAAAAAAGAATGCTTCTTTAATTTGCATTTGCGATCAAACTGGAATCAGAGTTAATCGTGTTCATACTACCTTGTGCCAAAATATAACGGTTAAATGAGGCCAATGTGAACACCATTTAATGTGGTAATTTTAACACTTTGGCATTCCGGAATCTCTAGGATCCGGAATTTCAACTAAACTCTTTTCTGATTCTGGGGTTTGGTAGTGAAATTAACGTGAAATTAATCAATATCAAAAATAGTATTTGCTACACTACAAAAGTGACAAATATGTCACTTTTTCCCAAGTGAACGCTTCCAAAAGCCTTCCGAAATTCCAAATAAAAACGACATTATTAGTAAGTTAAGTTTCTTGTCTCCTAATGACTAGCTGAAAAAAAAACTGCACACCTTTTAAAAGAATTTCTATTCGAAAGTTAATCGAAACTATCAGTCAAGTGGTCAGGTTCAAAATTCAAAATCGACTTTATAAAGCATTAAGCGTTGAAGAATGCTGTTTGCATTCTACGTAATAAAAATGCAACGAAACACAAACTTCAGAATTAAAAAAAATATTACTTGGTTTGTTATTCCTATTAGAACAGTTTCAAACAGTTCTGGGAATAGTCAAACCAAAACGCTACTAATCGAAACTTCTTAACACAAACATTTTCAAATGACAATTCAGTTTGACGTATGTCTAATCCGAACTACGAAGTGTCAATTATCCACGTTTAAAATATGGTAATGAATTGCGGGTTATTATAAAAGTTAATAACTCTAATTTCCTTATCGGACACCTAAAAAAATTCCGTACCCTGACATCTTTTTAATTTTAATTATATTTTCAATAACCACCTTCTATTGGCTATCCATGTAAAATTGAAGAAATCATTATGACCATTGTTTTATCCAAATCTTTAATATGAAATCACTGCTCAGATATTTCAAAAGATGTCGGTACAGTTTGATTCGATTCAGTTCTATATGTATTAACAAGTTTAAATCCAAGAGCTCTACCTGCACATCTATAAGTATAAGGTAATATGTACAGCATTGAAAAGCCATGAACTTTCTTAAAGCATCCTGTCCTGAACAACCATCAAATTCTACCCTCTGTCCATAATCTCTCTTTCTAGCAATTCATATAAAATCATACTCATTATAATCCCCAAGAGTCAATTCTCAATTCGACTTTCGAAATAATCATTTGAAAATCTAGCATTCTACTACAATGATCTCGCGCTTGGATGGCCGACGCACGGTCCCTTAACCTCCGCGCTTTCATTTCCACTTATATTGCCGAAGCATCATTTATTCATGTTTTGCTTTCTTACTTTTTTTTTTTTGTTAACAAAACTAATTTGCAAGCATCTCAGCTCAGCCCGATAAACCGCTGCAGCCCCTCATCTACACTGACAATATTCTAGCATCAGTTTATACAAATACAACAACAACACCAACAAGTATAGCAAACACAAAAGGCTATAACAATTAAATTGGGATTTTGGTATATAGCGGTTGATATATAGTTAGTCGCAGTCAAAGCTGATAGCTGAACTAAACGCCACGATTGTCCCGATTCTGCGCGTTCTGAAGCTTTCTGTGGCGCGCGGGAAAAGATTTTCAACAAATTCCTTCTTCTTTTTCTACTACTACACTATACCTACTTACACTACCTAAAGAAGGGAGATAAATTTTGATTTGAAAAAAAAAAACGAAAAAAAAACAAGAGGGAGAGCAAACATAAGAAAGCAAGCCAAGAAACTCATATGCCCTGAATCTTGGTGAATCGAGTGTACATAACCTCGCCCATGCCTGGATCGTGTACTTAAAAGTGTACATAGCCGGGGCATAAAAATGGGAGCAGTCAGTGCTCAGTACCTCTATAATACTCCTCGTCCTCTCCTAAACTAACAACCAAACCAAAGTACCCACCCGTTGTCGCTGCGCTCCCATCTATTTAGTCGAGTCGTCCCTGTTTTGTGCTCTCTTTTTTGTGGGTTTTCTCGACGAGAAGCAATAAAGACAGCCATAATATTAAAGCCCAGATTAAATACAAATAAGGGATGCAAGGGAAGAAGGTAGCAGGCAGCAAGCAGCAATCACCAGCAGCAAACAATTATTGCATAAAGTGCGCTATAGAAAAGCCAGTGCTTCGCCTTTTCTAGCGTCAGATTTTCCCATTTGCAGAAAAAGGTCAATGGCCGGTTTGTGTTTCAGAGCAAGCCATAGTCAGCCCAAGCCATCCGGCCGCGGCGTCGTCCCTTCCCTCAACCTAACCAGCAACCACACAACATCTTCATGTGAGCGCCATGCCTAACGCCAACCCCAACCCGAACTCGAGCCCCAGACCGAACCCGAACTGTAGACGCGCGCTCTTGTTATACAGATTGTGCTGGTCGTGTTTGTTATTGGGGTTGAATCTGAATGTGAATAGTGCTGGTGTGGGGAGGACACCCGTAGGCACCCCATTTTATTGGGAATGAATTGGAATTTGAAACCAAGAGTTTTGTTGACAATGATTATATACGAGTATATGTATATGTTAATGTTGAATTTGGAAATGGGAATGATGCTTAGGCACTCATCCCTCTTATCAAATAACCCACCCATCCCATCAGCAGACAGTGCCACTGCCAGCCCCCTATCACATCAGCGTTGTATTTTATGTCAGTACAAAAATCGATAAACGTAGTAGAAGTGCCATCCATGAACCATGATGTGTACACTGAATTGGAATGCAAGGCAGGGCAGGTTTGGCGCGCATTTTGTTCCTAATTCTGAAACTGAAAGAGTGATGGGTGCATATCATATATACGACGAGAGTAGTTGTAGTCGTCGTAGTAGTAGGGTGCTCTGCTGGCGGTATAGCGTATAGGGTATAGAGGAATGGGATTTTATACTACGTTTACTATCTGTTTTCTTTTCTTGCTTCTTTTTTTGTATTCATTTACATTATGTCAACAAAAATGATACATAAGCGTAGGAAAGGTAAATATTCCCGCATATATAGTCATACATAGTTTAAATGAGATTAATTACAATGAATTTCACTATTCGCACAAAAAAATGCCCATATGCATAATATTTTAATGGATGATGGCCCCTGCCCCTGTCCTGTATGCATCCGGAAACTCATGGCATTTTAGCATCTGTTTTTTTTTTTGTTTGCTTCCATTTTGTAATCAAGGTGTGGTTCAGAAAGAAATAAAAATTTCCCCCAATGTGGGTTCTTCCTAAAGTTCTGTTTGGTTTATAGTAGTTTGAGTCTGGGGCGTTAGATATGACATTTGCCTGAGTGAAATTTCATTAAAATAAAAAATAGAAAACCATTCCGGTAGGCAAACAAAGATTTAGTGCTGTGGATGCTTTCAAAATTTTATCAAATTTAATTCGTATGTGAGTATTTTTTTGGCGATAATTGTGCATAACATTCTGTTGTCGGCTTTAATTCATGTCGTTTACGATTGAAATTTGGGACTGTTCCACTCGATCTCGATTTCAATTAGAATATAGGCGTTGCTCGATCTTAAATCAGCTGAAGGCAATGAGCTGTCAAAAACAAAATTTGTGTTAGCCTTGACATATAAGAGCTCAGGTCTTATTTGTTTTTAAGTAGAAATAACTCGGAGCTCGATCTATGAGCTCAAAATAAAATGATCGAGCACATCGAACAGAAAACTAAAAGCAGCCAACTTTACTCATATATTGAATGTATTTCGACAAATTCGCATGACATGTGGATGTGGCAGTTAAATCGAATAGCTCTAATCATAATCTGTCCAAAGGTATTTATATCAACAGCTGGGATGTAGAACATTTTAGTACGGGATAAATGCTGAGATGTTGACATTTTTTAAAAGAATGTAAAATCCAATTGAGGACTGAATAGTTTCATTTTTGCAAACCAATTATCGGTGCCGAAACTGAAAATGTTGGCGCCCTAGGCAATACTTGTTATTTTGACGCATCAAAAAAAAAAAAGAAAAAAAGGACCACATTAACATTTAGTTTTACTTATGGGGTTTTCCATTGGTAAATTCAGAATTTGATGCGGAATTTGATTTCTTTCGTAGCAAATGGAATGCATTTTTGATAGATCATTTTCTTTTATAATGTTGGCAAATATTCGTGTCTGCAAATCTGGTAGCTGTCATACTAAATACTTCAAATACTAGTACTGTACTAATGTACTAGCGCATTGTAGTGTTCGTAAAAAGAGAGGTAGATTCACCGAAAAATACGAATCTTCGAATTTGATTCAGAATCAAAAAAAAAATAATTCTTTTTGCCCACTGGAAGGATTTAACTGTAAAAAAATAATTAAATTCTTGTGCCAATGGAGAACCACATTTCCACAAGATTTCGATAAAATACAAGCTTATAAAATTTGAAACCGTTATAATTTGGCTCCAAAATGAGTTCAAATGCAAGATATTTTTTTTTACTAAATAGACCTTCGTATTAATTGCACATATTCTGCAGTGCAAATGCGTTCAATAATGCAAACAAAAAAACTCGATTGTACTAGCGCAGATTTTCAGGGCTTAAGAAAAAAAAACAGTATCTTAAATAACGTTAGTAATTTTGGATGAAATTCAAATTAGAAGTGTGAAGCTAAATAGTTTAAAAGGTCTTTTCAAAAGAAATGCAACTAGATGGATATACAAAAATTAAGCTATTTATTACAGCTTTCACACACTGCAAATTATATTTTTCTAGGGGAATTCGCTTAAATAATTTAAACTTTAAACCATAATTTCAAAAAAAATTGACAATTATTGAATTTTCCAAAAATCACAAAAAATGTTTTTCGCAAATCATCATTTAGGACCGTATACAAATTTTGATCAAGTTCCTTTGAGCCGTTAATGAGATAAGAAGGTGTTTTTTTTATAATACAATTCTATATACTACTGAAATTACTCAGCCAAGTAGAAGACTTCGCATTATATTTAATTGAACTTGTCGAATTATTGATTCAAAATAACAAATAGCTTTTTGTGGACTAAATGCCGTTAAAAGCTCAGTCCAATTAAATATAAAGCTAAGTCTTCTACTTGGCTGAGTAATGTCAGTAGTAGATATATAGAATTGTATTATACAAAAAAATACCTTCTTATTAACTATGCCTGGCCAAGGACAAACCCTTCTAATCTTAATGATTAAAATTTTAATCTTGTTGGATATAGTTCACATTGTTTTTTTATCAAAAATTTCATGTAAGTTGAACTGAACTTAACAAAAATTGCGTATTGGTAAGGCGCTCACTAACCAACGGATGAGCCAAGTGAGACTGCCGGGACGAAACGCAAATTTTGTGGACTAAAGGCCGTTAAAAGCTTTTTATATTATTATATATTAATGAGATATGTAGTGGAAAATCCAAAAAAAAACCGTTTACGTATGCATATGCAATAAATGTGCTATCCATTTTCGCTTTGAAATTATTGTACCTACTGATTTTGCCCCTATCAAAGTTGCGCCTTAGGTGATTGCCTGTTTTGCCTACAGGCATTTTCGGCACCGACAATTGTTTACGAAAACTTGAAGGTACACAAAATTGTATGGAAACACTATAGTGGTTTTAATGTAGGTTTTTCAAGAAAATCGAGTTTTTTTTTCAGGAAAACCGGGTTTTTGGTTTGGTGTGAAAGGCTATCAGTCTGGTCTCTGAAAAACGCCCAATTTCGCATTCACAAAAATATCCTACAGTTTCGTCGTCTAACAAAATAGCTTGTTCAAACATTTATCACTTTTGACAGGGAATACGATAAAAAACTGGATATTTATGCATGCGTGTTCTCTTTATTTACTCTCTTATGAAATCGGGCAAAATTCAAATTCAAATTACATAGATAATTTTCATATTAAGAGCTGTTATTACGTAATTTTATAATTTTTCACTAGTTCTTGCTCTTTTTTTAAATATAATTTATTGTTCCTTAGTTTATTATTTAAGTCAAAAATAATAAATGGGCACTTTGGGCATAAAATGAAAATTGACGTCCAAATTTGCCATCTAATGTCGAATTCCATACAACCACTTTAAATCGATTTTTGTTTGTTTTTAGGAACTTGAAAAAAAAACTCTTAAGTAGAATCTATGAAATGTCGCTGAAAACGCAAGAATGGTTTTGACAGCATTCAGAAAAAACCGAATGTTTGAAATTCGACGTAAACAGCATCTACTCATCTCTTTTTTTTAGCTGTCAGAGTGATGAAATGCGTTCCGAAATTTAGAACTAACGCAGATTAAAATGGCCGCGTTGCAGATGCGGTATGTACACTGTAATGCTGCCGCAGTAAAACTCTTTGTTTGGCCTTTTTTGGAAACTCAGTCTAACTTTTAACAAGAAAATATTTTAATGAGACACTCTTCCACCCCGTTAATCCGCCACTGCCACTGCATGGAAGCAATAGTATACTTCAACGCTATATTTCTTCTATAGCTATCTAAACAGTAAACAAGTCTTAATTTCCCAGCCAAACAGTCTGAAGATTTCTTAGAATTTGTATAATTAGAGTGAACTTATACCTATATGTAAATATTATGTAGATACCTATGATATATTCCGCCGTAATTCAAAGCATCTGTATATTTCCATTTATGAGAACGCAAATTAAACTATTTACATGCGAGAAAATATCTCAACAATAATCAAAACACACGTCATAGTCTATTTTTTTTTTTGATCAAACAAAGAATTCTTCGAAAATCCATTAAACCAATCAATAGATATACAAAGCTTTTCGTTGTTTATTTCTTTATAGGAAACTAAATACGCATTTTCTAATTGCATCACCCTCAAATTAGTACTACCGAACTGCTCTACCAATGCCCACTCATCGACTTTGCAAAATTATGTTTTTATATTCAATGATAGCCAACTCACCTGATTGCCATTGACGCTCGTTGCTTCCGGAGACCCTCATCTTATATTATGTACACATACATATGTATGTCTGTATATGATGAAGCTATTAAACTTGTCTAAACATCAATTAATATAAATATAGCTTGCTAAGGTCAGAGACGAATCTACGAAGACTGTTGGTCTGTGCAAAAAGAAGCTATATGCAACCTACAACGGCACCGTATATACATTAGGTAGTAACTTACGACCTACGCCTCGCCGCTCGCTTAAACAAAATACACAATCTTTAGCCACATACGCAAAAAGCTTATTTAGCCAGGGAGTCTAACATTTAAGGTTTGGTCTTCGCTAAAAGAAATCAGAAATTAAAACGCCTTGAACATCTCATTAATAATTTTCATTTCTATTTTAAATTTATGCTAATTAAATTTTTGCGAAACTGCGAAATAATTTACATAAAAAATTATGTTTTTTATATTTGTTTTTGTGTCTGTTAGGTTATTTATCTGAATGGCATTTCCTTTGGATTTTTTTATTAACCCATAAATCGAAGTAAAATCATTTTTATGTCTCAGACAACACTTTATTTATTTAATAAATAAAATTATTTCTTGCTTTTAATGTCAAACAAACAACAAAACACAGCAACATTGGGTGGTTTCCCATTTCTATAGATTTTGAATACCATTTCATTTATTATAAATCACGTTATTATTTGCTGCAAAGCACGTGTGTAAGTTCTATTGATTAGGAGGCCTACAGGGCGTATGTGTAACATAAACAAAAAAATAAAAAAAGGAAGAAAAAAATTAGTACATACACAAACAAGTAGTTTTACACAACAAGCATCTTTGCGAAGTGTGTATTTTTATGATGAATTTGTTTACAAATAGGATTTGAGCTGTGGTGAGCTATTTGCTTGCTTTTAATTGACAAGTTCAATGTCCTCAACGACCGTGACTGACACACACACAACCACACGACTAAATTACACAACACACACACATTTGATAGATGTATAATGGGTATAGTGATGAGCTCACTTATTTAAACTTTAGGCATACATGTTTTTTTTTAAGAAACAATATTATTATTATATTGCTTTTTAACTGCATTTTCGTGTGTTTTATTTAATGAATGCCAATAAATTTATTTTGACTGAACTGGGTTGTTGAAAATTTATTACACTTTTTCTTAGAAATTTTTCAAATCATCTACTTCTACTAATCTATTATAATGATTGACTATAAAAGACTTATAAAAAAATATGCCAGACAGGAGCATGTTCATTAAATTGATGGAATTCATGCAACTTCGTAATTTTACCAATTTTGTAACCTGCTAAATTTGTGTGTAAATAATGTGTAATCTTTTGAGCTTTTAGTTAAATTTATTCTAAAGGTCGTAATGAAGTTTAGTTTATTTTATCAATTTTGTTAGGTATCTATTTTTTGTAAATCATTCCCCTTGAAAATTTTGATAGTTCGTTGGGCAAATGGTAAACTTATCAAGTGTTTTACATCGCTGCATGAATAGAGTACCCCTACTATGTTTACATTGGAATTTGTTTAAAGACATATTTCAAATAGGAAATTCCACCATACGTCAATGTGCTGGGATGTAGTATGAGATGAGTAGAAAACTGAACTTCTTTTACCGAAATGGGTCAGTTCAGAAAACTGAGATCTCACATAGTTTGCTCCTGCAATAAATTAGCAGCCGGATCTAAAAAATTTTCCCTCAGTATTTGACGGCAGAATTGACAAAATTCGAGGTAGCCTGTTTATATAAATGCGAGAGATATGAAATTTTTCTGATAGATTTTACTGTTGTTCAAATGTCTAAATTAGAAACATAAAAAACAATGTTGAAATTTTTCATCTAACCAAAATATCTGATACTTGCACCTGTTTATTTCCGCCTTGACTGTCGCCGTGAAGAAATCCTTTGAACCGAATCTTCTTTCAATTGGTGGTGTCAATACAAACAAAACAATTTGAGTACAAACTTAAATTCATTGAAATGAAATAGATCGGAACAACTGTCAAACTATATTTATGTTCCACATACCATCCACACTTAAACAAATAAATTAGTTGCGCCCGAATAACCCCAAAATCAAGCATTACCAATTAAAAAACGTTATTCGAGACGAATAAAAAAACATGTGAACGATATGTCAAAAATGGAAGAATATTCGTTAGTTCGTTGGTTTTTGGTCGATCTCACCAAGAGCCTTTTATTGTCTTTGAACAGTCATAACAGCGTTTTTTTCTAGAGAGTGCATTTCGATGATGGAAAGGCCTTAATACATCTGTAACAGAACCATTCTCTTCATACTATTTAGTTCAATAAGTTTTCACAATTTTAACACTCAGCAATTTAGCTTCTTACATCTCTAATTCGTGTTTTTTTGTCAGTCATATAATAGAGGTGCATCCGTGAGTTGATTACGATTCTTAACATTATTGTCAAATACCAATTTTAATCTCTTCGCTAAACCACTTTCTCGGAAGGTTAATATTAAGGTTAATATTTTCACCGAACGTTAATTTCTTTTGTAAATGTTACTAAATCTCAAATGGTGTTTTACCGTTTTAAAAGATTAAAACGTAGATTAATTTTGAAGTGCAGCAACTTCAGATTTTTTAAACGAAACGAAAAAATCACCTTTCCGCTGAACGAGTTCATTTCGATAGGAATAGGTTAGTTCGATTTGTTTAAATATAGGACCAATTAAGATTTAAATGGTAAATTCTCAAAATTTATAGGAGATTAAGCTAAATTTACCTAAATCTTAGGTAAGCGGTCGGCGGAAGAGTAGTATAGTTTAGGAACTGCATGGTGTTTCTTTTTTAAATATGAGTGAAAAGATCTCGGATGACAGTTGGGTTTGACGTTTGTGATTTACACAAGGATTTCAAATATAAACCACGAATTATGGATGGCGCGTAACTTGCGTTTGCTTTTATCTTAAGCTTAATTTTTAAAATAACTGACTGGAAAGAAGATTTTTTTATTTTTTGTAAATTATAATTTAATTTTTATCACAAAAACGAAATTTCTATAAAAAAAACTAAATTTACTTCTCCCAACTGCGAATTTGTTTTCCAATTCGTGCTAGATATGATAAGATTGATATTATTTGTCAAAAGTACCAGGATAAACCTTTAAAAGAATGTACCCACTTCATAATTCTGCGAGTATGATTTATGTATCTAGTTGATGGCAATTTTCTTTTGCCAATTATTGTTCAAAGAACTACTTAAATTTCAAATTATGTTATCTTTTATAAAATTCCATGCTTTGATAAAATCTGTACTAAACAGTTCAACGACAGACGATGGTTTCTGCCACTGGCTATTGATACTCTGACCTGAACCTAGTACCTATCTACATTCATACATACTAAATTTACTGACATTTCAAAGATCATAGAGATTCGAAAGCTTAATATACGAGTAGGTCTTGCACAAAAAAAAAAAAAAAAAATAAAATTAAAGTAGAACCCTCTCGTAAACGGTAAATAAAAGCTCCTTGGCTAATATCCAATCAGTTAAATTTTTGCATTGTTCTGCTGCTCTAAGCAAAAAAAAAATATTAAAATATAAAATACAATTCTACCCGCCCGCCAACCTAGAAGAATGGACACAATAATTACTTCTTAATCGAAAAATAACCACCGTGCTCTGCCAATAACAAAATGTTATAAAATGAAACCAAAAATACAATAAACCTAACCCACTCACCCACCTACCAACTCTTGTCCTTAGCAGATTTATACATTGCCATTTTCGAGTTCCCTAAGTGTGCTGGTTAGTGTGAACGAAGTATTTTTTTTTTAAATCATACTGAGGATAAAAATTCTATTATTGAACTGTCAGTGTCATGATTCCTGACAAGTGAGAATGACATGCCTACTGTCAGTCACCGTCTTCTGTCAAAATGGACACCTATGATTTTTTAAAGAGAAGTTCTAGATGAGACAATAAATAATGTAGTAACAACGTTTACATTCGGTTACGGTCATTTGTATAATTGTGTTGAGTTGAAACAACCCTCGTTCTGACCAGCTGTGCGACGTTTCGAATAAAATGTCAACAACTTTGGTTTTATTCAAGTATTGCTATTGTGATATATTTTCCAAATAAAATGTAATACAATGTCTTAGTTTGATGATAGAATGAATGAGCCCATCCACCCCTGTATACCTAGAATGTAACAACTCTTTATTAAATACAACATGCAGGCATTTCTGCATACAATGTATTCACTAATTAAGCTAAATCAACTCTGTGTGGTCATGGGAAACTTGGAGGAAACGAAACGTTGTGGAAATTTGGAAATTTATTTATTTAATTTAATAGAGACTCAGATCGGCATTGGAAAAAATTCTAAAAGGATTTGAATTTTTGTTGCACGTGTTTCCTGGATAAACGTTTTTTGGTTGTCGAAACCAGTATAAGCTCTACCTTTTTATGACATTTATTGCTAATCAGCCTGTACATATACCTACGTCAATTTTTTTCTTTTGATTAAATTTATTATTAGCTGCAGCAGCCGTCCTTTTCTCTTTTCCGTTGTCTAACAAACCGGTTTTTTGAAGATATCTATACTTCTTTATCCGCGTTGAGAGTAACCATTTTAATATGACAATATCAGTGAGAAGAGAACTGTCAGTCTAAGCGAAGTCATCGCAATGAACACGAAACAAAATAGCGGTCAAAACAGACATTCTTATACTTAGTTTTCGCCACCCACTAAACCGAAATTGAAGTATATTTAGCCTATATCTCCTATTAATCTTCAAGATTTACCATACATATTCAATCTCCTCAGATGAAGCATTTAAATCTTCATGGGAGAAAATAGATGTATCTACACTTCAAACTAACCTACTCGTATTTCCATATCGAAATGAACACATTCATCGGGAAAGTGCATTTTTATCTTGGGTTGACACAGATCAAGCTGACTGTCCCACTTCTTCATCATAATCATAAACTAATAACTTAAAGACCAGAAACCTCTGCTTTCATTTGACATTTGCCTACAAGCTGAAACACGCACACAAGTAACATTTCTGTTCCTCTTCCAATAGACACATTAATAAAAACGCACACAAGAATCTTTTCTGTTCCTCTTCCTATAGACACATAGACAACACAGCCCTAGTAATTTGTTTTTGTTTTGCTTTTCGATTTCACATCTATTCATGGATAGAGTTTCAAAGATACAAATACAACAATGTAAACAAATGGGTCTTGGGGGGTGAAACGTACGAAAGTTTCCAATCTTATTTGGCTTATTTGTGATCATAATAAAAGGTGATTTTTTAAGAGCTTGGTTTTTGAAAATTCAAAAAAACACAGAAACTTGTAAAAAGTGAATGAAATTTTTATTTGGATCGATAAATCAATTTCTGCCATTTACTTTTTAAAAATAATTTCACTTAAATGTTGCCCGCGGCTACGCTTCAGGTGGTCCATTCTGAAGGTCCAATTTTGGCAAACTTTTTCAAACATTTCGGCCGGAATCTCACCAATGACGCGTTCAGTGTTGGCTTCCAAGGCAGCAATCGTGTTTGGCTTGTCCCCATAGACAATAGACTTAACATAGCCCCACAAAAAATAGTCTAACGGGGTCAAATCACATGATCTTGGTGGCCAATTGACTGCGCCAAAACGTGAGATCAACTGCTCACCAAATTCGCCTCTCAATTGATGCATGGTTTCGCGTGCAGTGTGGCATGTGGCACCGTCCTGTTGGAACCACATGTCGACCGAGTTCAATTCTTGCATTTTCGGCAAAAAAAAAAAAAGGTTATCATCGATCGGTACATTTCTCCATTGACTGTAACCCTGCGGCCTTCATCGTCCTTGAAGAAGTATGGCCCAATGATGCCGCCTGCCCATAAACCGCACCAAACAGTGCATTTTGCGGGATGCATTGGTAGCTGCTGAATTGCCTCTGGCTGCTCTTCACTCCAAATAAGGCAATTCTGCTTATTCATGTATCCATTTAGCCAAAAATGAGCCTCGTCGCTGAAGACAATTTTGCGATAAAAAAACGGATCCGTATCCAACTTTTCTAAGGCCCATTCACCGAAAATTCTACGTTGTTGTAGGTCGCCTGGCTTCAATTCTTGCACCAGCTGTATTTTGTATGGCTTTAAACCAAGATCTTTGCGTAAAAATCTTCCAGGTGGTCGAATAACACAAACCCAATTGCTGCGATCGGCGCCGAATGGACATATCGCGATCTTCAGCAACACTGGCGGATGCAGCAGCAATATTCTCTTCGGTACGCACTCTACGGATACGATTTGGTGGATTAATGTCCAATAAAGTGAAACTGGTGCGAAATTTGGTCACAATGAGCTGAATAGCCTGCTCGGTGGGTCGATTATGACGACCATAAAACGGACGTAGCTTGCGAAACACATTTTTCACAGAGCACGAATTTTGATAATAAATTTCAATAATTTGCAAACGTTGTTCAGGCGTAAGTCTATTCATGATGAAATGGCAAACAATACTGAATCGAAATGTCAAATGTTCGTGGAATTTGTCATGTGTGAACTGTCAAAAATATAAACGTCAAAAACCAAGTAGCAAAAAAATCACCCGTTACTACGTTTCCACCGAACTTCAATCTCTTGTAGATTTACTAATCTCAAAAAGTGTTTCCACCGCTCCAAAAGTAGATTAATTTTGACAGCACTATTCAAAATGCATATATCTTTTCATTTTCTTTTATGATGTAGAAGTGAGGCAGGCAGCTTGTGCCAACCGAAGAGAAAAATTCACTTTCCCGATGAATGTGTTCATTTCGATATGGAAATAGGGTAGTTCGATTGAAGATTTAAATGAGATTTATTTTAAATCTTCATCTGAGAAGATTAAAATTTGTATGGTAAATCTTCAAGATTTGTAGGAGATTTAGCTAAATCTAATTAAATGTGTCAAAATTAATCTACGTTTGAAACGCTGAAAACTTTAGTAATTTTACACGAGATTAATGTTCGGTAAAAACATAGCATTATCATGTGGTGTGATGTGATCATATTTATTATACCGATTTACACGAGAGGATTTTTCTCGGTCAATATTTTGGACTTGTTTTACTTAAATTAGTAAAGTGATTCAAATTTAAAAATGGTCACACTAAATATATATTGCCTTGAGGACTGGCGCGAGAACAAACTCGTTACTGTTAATGTTTCAAATTGCAACAAAGTTGCTGCTGCCGAAGGGATAGAGCGTGGCTTCGCTTCGAGTGGACCTGCATCTATATTCTATCCACCCATTGTTATGTATGGTGCAATCAACTGACAGCTGTACTTCCCTTGCTTTGGAATTTCTTAACACGAATGCCGATTGTGTCTGCGTCTGTCTATCTGTGTCCGGGCTTGCGAATTGCTTGATCATGTTGCCATCATGCTGCATGGAGAACTCCATCATCGTAGTCGTCCTCCTTTTTCTTGGACTTCTATCTTTTACATAAAACTTGGCACGAATACTTTCATCGTTTATGTTTACGTTTTCAATTTTCATTTGCTTAAAATGTGGCAACAACAAAACTTAAAAACAAAAACAAAACCAACAAAAAAAAGAAGAGAGTTCATCAACAAGAGATAATTGTAGACATGGGAAGGTGATGGAAGTGTGGAAGCTGGCCAAAAGGTGCAAATCACTTAATTTATGAAGCAAATTTGCGCGCAGAGTCCTATTTTGCAACATTGTTGCACAAAAGTAAACGTGCCCGTCTCCTCGCTTCTTCTTGTTTCATTGTCGACGCGTCAAAATAGCTTTGTCGGCGGCGTCCGTCGATTCGTTGGATTTTAGTTTGAGCTGTGAGGAAATGAAAGACGAAAAGCGATTACTTATTGTAGGCAAGCAAATTAGGTACGAGTCCAAGTACTTAGTTTTGTTAGTATAAGGTGTGCCTCTCCCACCGCCAGCCGGCCGCGATGTAAGATCTTCTTATTTGCGGATAAATTCATCTAGAGGTTGAAATGCGGAATGAGTTTTATAATGAACTACACAGAAATGTATTATATGGTTTGGCTTGAATGCGCTTCAGATGCATTGAATTTTAATGTGCATCATAAAGGATTGTTATTTTTGCAACTTTGTTAAAAGCGGTATGTTTTTTTTTTCTCTACGAATACCTAAGTTTTTTTCTTTTTAAGAAGAAAATAAATGAGGAATGCAAATATACAAAAATGTTTGTCGGAGCACGCAAGGCATTTTGAAATATTCCTAATTGGACCTTGTTTGCCTTATTTTGTGTGATGAGTTTGGTGTCTATTGTTGAAAGTTTGCCTAATTATAACGGGTGATTTTTTTGCTACTTGGTTTTTGACGTTTATATTTTTGACAGATCACACATGACAAATTCCACGAACATTTGACATTTCGATTCAGTATTGTTTGCCATTTCATCATGAATAGACTTACGCCTGAACAACGCTTGCAAATTATCGAAATGTATTATCAAAATTCGTGCTCTGTGAAAAATGTGTTTGCCACACTGCACGCGAAACCATGCATCAATTGAGAGGCGAATTTGGTGAGCAGTTGATCTCACGTTTTGGCGCAGTCAATTGGCCACCAAGATCATGTGATTTGACCCCGTTAGACTATTTTTTGTGGGGCTATGTTAAGTCTATTGTCTATGGGGACAAGCCAAACACGATTGCTGCCTTGGAAGCCAACATTGAACGCGTCATTGGTGAGATTCCGGCCGAAATGTGTGAAAAAGTTTGCCAAAATTGGACCTTCAGAATGGACCACCTGAAGCGTAGCCGCGGGCAACATTTAAGTGAAATTATTTTTAAAAAGTAAATGGCAGAAATTGATTTATCGATCCAAATAAAAATTTCATTCACTTTTTACAAGTTTCTGTGTTTTTTTGAATTTTCAAAAACCAAGCTCTTAAAAAATCACCGTTTACATATGTTATCATTTTAGATCCCAGAAGTCTTGGCCTCCCTCCTAATGATTCAATTGATTTACAAACCCATGTTCAAAACCAGTACCGATTACTTTGAAACTACACGTTTTCCGCTAAAGAATTGAGCGATTTGCAAATCCATCGCCTGTTTCATCGAAAATAATTTGGACTTAGATAGATAAATATTTTATTTTTCATAGATTACAATATTTTAAAAATACTACAGCTTGCTCAGAGATTTGATATTTGAAATATATCTTACAACTGTAAAATTGTTTAAACATTTTTAAAAATATTTTTTGGATTTTCGGATGACAGTCGAAGGAAAACTATGATTTCTTCATTTAATAATTTGGACTTTGATTTTGAATTCCAAACAAATAGTAAATGACCTAGGTCAGACATGTTATATTGCAAATAGCCCAATCAGCTAGTCATCAAATAGTCTTCTAAATATTATCTAACGTATAAGAACTTGTATGGCTAATAGTCATTAATCAGTATGGTTTCAGGGCAGGGAAGTTCACACTAGATCAAATTTTCATACTCGGGCAGATCCTGGAAAAAATCCAAGACCAGCATGTTGTTCAAATCTACCCAAGATCTGTTTTTCGATTTTTAAGCCAACTACGACAACATATACATATTGTCTTCAATACCCGTCCGCTTGTGTAAGATGTAGTGATGTGCATTCGTATTAATATTAATTACTCACATGCCAATACAAAAGATACTTAAAATTTTAAATTTTAAGTATATAATCTTTATTTTCCTAAAATAGCTTAAATAAATAATACAATCCGACTTCTTTTTAAGCTATTCTAGCTTTTAATTTTAATAATAAATATAAATATATAATATGCATAAGAAATGCTGAAATCCACCATAACCATGAAATCATTAGATTCTTCCATTTTCATTCGGTCATTCCATACAAACAAAAGATCTCCGATACACTACCTGTATCTTGAGTATTCGAGTACCAAGTGAATACTATTTACTTAGATACTATCTTACTAATTCATTCTAATGATGAATGCTATACAAACAGAGATAAAAACAAAGTTCTCAATTGCAATTCTAACCTACACTAACACGTACACACAATCTCCACAACACTAGACACTCACACATCACAATACTTCTTGGGTCTTGCTCTGGCCTTTTAGTATTGCATTCATCAATTCATCAACTACAACCTAGTGTATGAAAATTGTGAAGTGACCACAAGATATAATAATGAAAATCATTCGAATGATGTTAAACTAAATTCTTCCGAATGATTTCTGATGAAATATCAAAATGTCTATAGATGATGTAGGAATCGATTATAATCGATTATTTCATTCGAATACACACATCATTAGTAAGATGACAATGTACAATATGACATGGAGCCGTTTGAAAAAATAGAGCCAGAAGTGTGGAAAAGTACAAAGACAAATCCAAATATATATTGTCAACAAGGTGGGACACTCAACACGGACTAATTGGAGAGAAGGTCGCAGTAGATAGCTATAACTCCAAGATACTACATGGAATTCGTCTATGTCGGATTCTCAGATTCGCTGCAACATATAATAGTAACACCCGCACGAACTCAAGCAAAGAAGCACTTTTGTCAATCGCCAAGTAGACCTTAATGAAAATAGTTCTACTTTATGGACAATATTAAAAGCGGATGAAAACATTGGTGAGAAAATTCTTCGAAAGACAACACCATAATGCTTTAACGGGCTCTGGAGTAGAAGATTTAATGATGAAGTATACGAGTTGTACAGGGATATCGATATTGACATTTTATTCATCGACTTTATGTGCCAGTTATATGTCAAGAAAATGCATCAGTCAAAAATGAAGCGAACAGGGAAATTATTTCAGTTAATAAGCTAATATAGCATCACAACTAGTCGATTACAAGATTTTTCTGTTTAAAATTGACACCATTCTTATTCTGTCAGTGGAAGAAGAGATATTGGAACTCAAACCATTTTTAAATGATTTGTTCCGTTTTGTTAGGAATAGCAATCCGCTAACACGAAAAATTAAATATAATCAGAATGATAAATAAACACACATAAATTAAAACCTCATAAATTATCCATTTTGGCTAAATTATTTTCCTAATCACTATAACTGACCCTTTACATTCGGTCTCCATTAGCGATAAATTTATATCAATCGCAATAGCAATAGCAGAAAGCAGTTAGTAGAAGAACTGTCAAATTTTCTTGGGTGGGCATTTCATACCGTACTTTTTTAGTCTATGGTCATATCGATGGTATCTAATAATGATAAATACAACAACAAATGATACAAATGGAAACGCCAAAACAAAATGACAGTTCTCGTTGCGATAGATCAAGCGATAAATAGTATGCGATGAAATCATACTATCTATCGCATGATATAAAAATATAGGTGCGATATCGGCATGCTTTAAAGCCTGATGGAGACCGCGTGTTAAGTTAGAAGGCTAGGTCATGTAGAGCGAACGGACACAGATACTTCGACTCGCACAGTCTTCTAGTCTTACCCGGATGTAAAACGTAGTAGAAAGTCGTGCAATTCAAACAAATTTTAAAACTAAAAACTCCATATATTTAAAATGCGGTGTTCAACGGAAAGGTAATTTCAATTAGATGTGAAGAATATTAGTTTAACGCTTAAATTTTGCGTTTAGACGAAGTAAAATCGCTTATGAATCACACCAAACAACACCAACCACAATAATTCATTCTATTCTACAACGATCACGTATAAATATGTATTAGTGTGCGCTCTTTACCACGAGTTGAAGATGGTATAATGACATCATATAAAATAATGCCGGACTTACACAAGTGACAAATTGACATTATTTATTCCATTTTATTGAAATTATTGACAAAATCGTGTAAATGGTTTGAACATTTGTCATTATTTTCGTTATTAAAAATATAGCAGGAAAACTGGCATTAAATATTGCCATTAAAATGACGTCATGTAAATAAACATTACACAGTGACACCATTTTGAAAATAATGGCACACCCCGAGGAAAAAAATTAACTTACTCATTACTTAGTGCCAGATTGCCGTTATCAATCAAACAGTCATTATTTTGCCCCGTTAAAATGCTTATCATTAATGATTTGATTTTACAATTATGTTGCCAGTTTAATTACATGGATTAATGGCAACTTGGCACTCGCGTAAATCCGTCTCAGAATGTTGGATGTTATAACGCAATCGCGGTGTACTATAGCTGGAATAATCTCTTGATGGCTCCCTTGTAATTGCTCAAATAATGTAAGTTCCTGCGAAATTTATTAACGTCTACTAGATCGCAAGAGCGATAAATTTTAAAGCTAAATAATATTCACCAACAAAAAACTGGGCGAAATAAAAAATCCGCTAAACAAAAGCTTGACAAGCCATGTCAATAAAAATTGGCGAATTTATCTTGTAGAAATCATAAACTGACAAAAAAATCCGTCAAGTGTTGAGATTTGTAAATCTCTAGGCCCTGATTATCCACGATTTGTGGCGCCATTAAATTTAAAAAATGATTAATAAATAACGTTCGCAATATGATATGAGCATGAATTGAATACACTTGCAATTTGCAATCACATAATCTGCTATTCGCAAGAAACACTCAATGAAAAACTTATTTTGCTCTTTACATACAAATTTGTTGTCATCTAATAAATCGTCTTAATTACTGGAAATTCGTATCTTTGGAGACATAAAAACTTTTTCATAAAATTAATTGAAGTTTTCGCAAGACTTCATATCGTGAAAAATTGCAAAATATTCAAAAAAAAAAAAAAATAAAAAAACACTTTTTCTTCCTCTTTTGTTTACCTACCTATATATGATGCGGTGTGGTTTAGTTCAACTTCTATGATAAATCATGTCATTAGTTGTCGGATATTCAAATTTAAGTTGACCATAACTCACCTGTGGTTAAAGTCTGAAACAAACAAAAAATATTTATTTTGTTTTTTTTTGCATTTTATTGCCATAGTCGGCATCATCGTCGTTGGGGGTTTCGGCGAGTTTTTATCTTTATGAGACACTTACATCAATGACCAGAAACAAGAAAAACAATGAGCGGGAGTTTAATTGAACTTTTGTCTCGTAAATAACAAAAACAAAAAGTCAAAATATCTATTAAACGAAAAAAAAAAACATAAAAAAGTTACGAACATGAATTATTTGCTCAATTATTGCGAGTCCTTGAGTGTTTTTGTGGGTTTAAAGACCGTTAGCAGCGGGCTCCTTACCGAAATATGACACAACACATATAACACAGCGTGGTCGTCATAATGGTTGGAGTGGTTGTTGTTGAAATTTGTTTTTATATCTATGTGGATTTATTACGAGCTTGCGAGGGGGATATCATTTTATTAACCACCTGCCAATGATTTGAGAACATAAACATTTCCATGGAAAACAAAAGACTTGAACTGGATTTTGTTGTGTCTGCTGTAAGGTTGACCTTCTTGCACCATAAGTTATCCTATTGGCAATTAACAGTTTGGTAACCTTGACATACAGTTTAACGACCCAAGAATAACATTTTTATGGTTTCAATTCGTGCGCGTCAATTGGCCATCAGACATAAGCAAACAAAAAAACTAATAAATTTGAATAGGTGCAATTATGGACAGGCCGTGTCTAGAGGTACAGTTAATTTAAGTTTTTTTTTGTTTATTGAGATTTTAAATAAACCAAAAAATCAAACAAAACTTAGCACTTTCAGATGCATTCATTTTTTTTTTAATTCAATAAAACTCTTTGAACTTTAAGTATCTTTTTCGTCTTATGTTCACATCTATTTTTATGTATCTCTGTTTATAAGCCCATATGCCTATTGTCAGAGTATGGCTTAAGGCTGTTTATGTGTGTGATTCATGCTCAGATGAAATGAAAATATAAAGATCGTATTTCATTCGCCAAAATGAAGCTGACCATGGCAGTTAGACCTTGGCAAACGGATGTGATTTCGAAGTGTTTTGCTATAATCAAAACAATAAGTTGACTCTTATGTGTATAGTAAAATGGTTTTAGTTGAGAAATCAGCTTTGTAAGATATTTGAAGTTTGAATTATTATGTTAAATATTTAAATGCTATTACGTTTAATGTCTAACTGAATTACGAAATTCTTTGTTATTTGTTATGAGAACTAATTTTTTAAAACAAGGTATAAACCTAGATGAACTTTAAATTTTGCAGAAATCCAGAGAGTTTCGACTATGAAATATATGTGATATACCTATATATGATTGAAATGTGTTTTGAAAATTGCGGAATGTAGATGACAAACTTTTATTATTTTTAAAATATTGCTCAACAATGAAAATGCCTTGTACTTTCGTACTGTCAGCTGTCACTCCACCGTTTTTCGTTGGCAGCACTGTACTTTTAAATGGTACAACATTCAAATTTTGAGTGAATTATGGGACACATTTTACAAGTAGGTATTAGGCTTGATTATCTGCAGAAAATGACAAATTGACAGTTAAGAATCATCGACTGTTCGAAAAAAGTATAGACTTACGCTCAAAAGGTATCGCAAAAGTTGTCACCCAATGTTCTTTGGCTGTATTTTGTTTATATGGATTAAAATCTTTGGTTCTGCTTTTAGAATATGTTTATTTGATGACTTAATTTTTGTTGCCCTAAGCCGGGAATCCAGACAATGATATCGGCTAAATGGCCGCCACCAGAACCTATGACAATTCCCGTCGGACTTATAGCAGCTTACATCACTCTTGTCTGATAATATCTTTGAGGGCTTTAAGATTCTCAGACGTGTTGTTCCGGAAATGCAGCCCTCAGAATTTCCATTTCTCCAGTCCAAAGTCATTTAATTGATGAATGTATTGGCGCTCGCCGACCACTATAATGCCCGATGAAGCTTACAGATGTCTAGCGTAAACAACACACCATGCAGTAAATTTGATTGAGTATATTGCTCTTTCGGTGCCCCAGAAGCGATAATTTTTCTTGTTCAGAACTCTACCCTTTATTAGAAATGGACCTCGTCTCACTCATGATGATTTTTGATGAAAAGTTTTATCCTTCGTTGTTGAGATTCAGAATGGCTTGAGTGTAAGTTAGGTCACGCTCGGCTGTCAACTACTAACATCTTCAAATCTTATACCAAAATTCTCGGGAAAGACCACCGGTTTTTGCCCAATTGCATGGAACGTCGCCTGTTTGATACCCTGGGTTCCTTTGCGACATTTTCGACCACAGCTGCGATATTCTTTAAGGCGAACAGTTAAACGTGCGTCGTAATGTTTATCCAATTCATTTCGGACTAGAGGGAAATCTGCGCTGACATTTGGGTCTATTCGGCGAGATCTTTTATTCTGTTATTCTGCTATTCTATTATGAATTTTCATACAAAAGTTTAAACTGTCAAAAAATCTTTTATGAATTATAATCTTGGTATTCTGCATGCTTAATCTGCTATGAAATCTGTTAAGAAATCTGCTAATGAGCTGTCAAAACTTCGAAATTCTAAACAAATCTTTTACGAACTGCATTTTTGGTATTCAGCATGCCACAATCTGTTATGGAATCTTTTATGAATCATAAAAGTATAAAAGACACATTTTGCTTACTTTAATCTTAAAAGATTTCAATACATGTAGTAAAAACTTTTATTTCGTTAATGAATTCTTCTTAAAAGGAGACAGATATAACAAAAAATAATTAAAATGCATAATAACAAACTGAAATATGTAAATAATTTGAAAACTAAATTATTTCAATACACTAAAGCACAGAACACATTTGATGGATGAAACATAAGAAATTAGTCGCTTATCTTTCCGGTGTGCGTTTTGTACAACTTTTTATAATGGATATATTAAATTCAGGAACTGTTATGGAAAAATTACAGAAAACAAAAATGTATCTTCCCGAAACAAAATACAATCATTCCACAGGTTAATTTATTGTTATTCGTCAGTGCCAACTGCCGATAATTTTTATTTACTGCATCTGATAATTTGATAGCAGATTTTAGGTCTGTTCGTATAAATGTTTCTTTTTCGAAGTTCCATAACAGACTTTTATAAAAGATCGAACTCCTGAATACCAATTATAAAATATCTTTTATGGTGGAGATCTTTTATGCATCATAACAGAAAATTCATAGCAGAATAACAGATGTGGCAGAATAGGCCTAATTCATTCTGAACAAACACCACTGACGATGCACGACATGTCTTGTCAACGTGATTTTTTTGTAGATATATACGTTCTTAACAAACGTCAAAGTAAAGTTGACATTTGTAGCCATTTGCAAAAATTATAGCATCTTCCGGTACGGTGATGACTTTTTCTATAAATGTGTAGCCGCATTTATACCCAATTTATTTCTGGGATGGAAAACTCTATTAGCTTAGCCCGTTCCTAAAAATCACGGCACAAATGAAGATTAATATTAAGGTGTGTCCACACCAAAGAAATGTTTTAGAAACATTTTTTAAAAAACGTTTCCCATTGGTTTAAAAAACATTTCAGAAACATTCCAGAAATGTTTCTGATATGTTTTTTTTTTGGTGTGTTCTACTTGAGAAACATTTCTGAAATGTTTCTTTGTTACCCATTTATGTATTCAGTTTTGTGCGTGAAAATGTATTGTAAAAAAGTATCATCATGAAACAAAATAACAAAAAATAAAAAAATAACCAAGACAGTGTCAAAGAAATATTTCAAAAAAAAAAGAAATAATTCTGGTGGCTTAACGCTATTAGAAGATCTGAAATTGGATAGCTTAAGTGAATTTACAAACTAGGATGTCAACTGAGTTTTGATCAAGTGATTTTGATCAATTGGATAACATCCTCCACACTTTTCGCGAAATTTTTATATTAACATGTATGAACAACCACTCACGCACTATCTATCTTTGTAAATGCTTGGGAAACAAAGAAAGTTTTCCATTCGGAATATGAAATAGAGAAACATTTCATAAACATAACAGAAATGTTTCGCGAGCATCCAGACCAAAATAACCATTTCCGAAAAATTTAAGAAACATTTCAGAAACTTTTCAGAAATGTTTCTCTGTTTCTGAAATGTTTTTCAAAATTTTCTGGAATATTTCCGAAATGTTTCTTTGTGTGGACACACATTTAAATACATAAAATTTAAGCGTTTTTTTTAAATTTGTTTTTAATTACAAATACGGACTAAACAAAATGTGTAAAAAAATCATTCAATATTTTCTCAAAAACCAACATTTGGGTGTGTTTCTTAAACATTCAGAATCTTAGTTCAGTAATTTTCCATTTTATGACAGCTGAGCAATCAGAGCACAAAAAAGATACACATTCTGATCATTTGTCATTTCTGAACGTACCCACTAACAATAAATAATTCATCCGCTGTGGTGATTTTTGTTTGTGATTTCTTGTGTGTATTGTATGTACTATATAGAATTCAAAACATTTATGTATATACTTTGATTGTCAAATTTGACACAGCTGTCATTTTGTTTTTTATTTTTGGATAATACGTTATTTTGTCAAAATAAATTCAAGTATTTTTTATTTCGACTATCTTTGTTGACACCTTACCAAATAGCTCAGAGCTAAATCATCCTAAAGCTAGAATTACACGGTCAACGTAATCCGTCAACGAGTTGACTCTCTGACGTAAAAATGACGTCAAAATCTACCCTAATTGTTCCACGCATTGTGATTGTCAACACAAAATGTTCTCAATGTGTTCACGAAAACATTAAGCCCTGCGTTGGCATGAATTTTTCGATCAACCCATTGACAATGTTGTGACAGAGTGAAAATAAATTGTGGTGACGTCAGAGAATCAACACGATGACCGATTAAGTTGACCGTGTAATTCTAGCTTAAGATTAAAAAATAACGCCCAAAACTGTTTACCGATTTGACGCAATGACAAAATGTTTCAAAAAAAAAAAAAACAAAACTGCCATCAAAAACTTCTGTGAATACGGAAAATTAAAATTTCTCAAATCTCTGCACCATTGCAAATTCAATGAACCTCGAGTTTGTAAACAAAAATGGCTTACAATACATATGAACTTTGTGTATAGAAACTATAGATACCAACTGCATTGTGCATCTTGCATTGCAAAAATTCAAATTAATTCACCCACACATTATTGGAGAAGAGAAAATAATCAAAAATGTTGTCTATGCGTTCTTAAGGAAATTCAACAACAACAACATCCCATCATTCATTTCCATGTAATTATAAGATTAGACAACGTTTGATCATCATCCTTGTCTTCTTGCTCGTGGTACGCGGAATCGCTGCAATAAATATTGACAGTCATAATATATTTATTGGCCGCCCGACCGACTATTGGAATACACCAGTGGCGTACTCTCAGTCAGTCACACCACACAGCCAAAACAGAATTACCCCCTGATGCTGGACTGGGAATTTTGTCTTACAAAAATGTCTCTATACACACATCTTCTCGCCCAGTCACCGGAAATTCCGTGGAACGAAGATAAAATGTCTTTCCCACACATAAACTTTGTTTTGGTTTGATGGAGTTTATATTTTCGCGCACATCTCATCATCATCATAACATATTCTGGGAGCGGTGTAGTTCGGCGGGATGGAGAAGCCCAGCCCTGGTCATCTCATCTCTTTGTTCTGAAAAGATAGACGCCGCCACCGCCGCCGTTAATATTGCTGCTGCTGCTGCCACCAAAACAACACAAAATAATGTATCACCGCCCCTGCTTCTTGTATCGGCTTGTGTATTACAGATCTGTCTGGAAATGAGTCAAGAAATATTTCTGAATGACTGTGTCGGTTGAGATACTTTCATAAAAACACTCAACGGAGCGGCGCGACGCGACGGGACCAGACCACAATTCAATACAGAAATATTTAGGTTACGAACATTCTCCCTCTTCAGAGAGAGATTGGGGCTGGGGACCTCATTGAAGTTGCCCAGTGTACGAGTATATATAATGTGATGTGAACTTTTACTTGAGAGGTCTGTCAGCCGTCCCAAAAGGCAGAGAATCATTCATTTTTTTTTTTACTTAATATAGAATCAGAAAATTAATTGGAATCAATTCAATGGAAATGCTCCCACATTCTGTGTCTGTACTTTTCGTGAGTCTGACATTCCGTTTCATTCCGCGCAAGCCTCCACTTCCCCCCATCTTCCATCCAGCATCACCAGTGTGAGTGTCATTTAGGATGGCTTTGTCGACTACTGGGAGTTGTGTCAGTTCAATGATTTCTAATTTCATTTTCAGACAAATACAAAAAAAAATGCCAAAAAGACAGAATATATACACAAACAGACAGACAGCCATGGGTATTTATTATTATTCGGTTATAAATCATGGTAAGAACAAGCTCCGACGACCAAAGTGAAGCGACGCGACTTTAGGGTAAATCACGCGGATTTCTTTGTAGCTACCATGAATTCCAAGAATGGTTTACGGAATTTGCTTTGTTCGATTTCGGTTGGGATTGTTGAATTAAAATTAATTTGGCGCTACATGCTCATGCTAAATGGAAGATATACATATATATTTTTTTAAATTTATTTTTTCGGAAACATAAGCTTCAGATTAGAAAGATAAACAAAGAAGCTTGCAACAAAGGTGTGCAAGGTTGTTTTTTTTTTTTTTTTTTGTGGTGTTTGCAATACATGTATCTACCTACCTACGACGACGCACGTAAAGCTTCTAACAAAGAAACTTTTGAAATTGTAAACTGCGCAAATTATACTAGATACTAGAAGATTGATGCAAAAAATCAACAACAACAAAAAAATCCAGTTCTAGCCTTGACTAAGAATACATTATGTGAAAAAGATTCATAAATTCTTGTATTTATCCAAATAATAACAATCTAGGTTTCTACAGTTTTGTAGAAATATTAATGTCGGCAAAAAAACTGCCACTTTGGAGAAATGGGTTTAAAAGTACCAACAGCTTACAGACACAGTTGTAGATATAAGTACATAATATATACCTATTAGGATATTATGATTATCCCTATTTTAAAAGGAAGGACAATCAAAAATAAAGTCCCAAAAGGGAAACAAAATTTTCAAAAAACAACACTTGTATAACAGACATCCAAGACATAATGCCTATTCCCATAAATATATACCTGTTAAATTTACCTTATATATTCTGATACAAAATCTCATTCACTACATAGAAAATCCAGTGTAAACATCCGCTGTTTAACTTTCACAAAATTACTGACCGCATCCTTATTGAATTGCCAAAGAAGTAATGCCGGGCTTACACAAATTGCAAAATGCCATTTTATCTGTCAAATTATAGCCATTTTTCTTTGTATCAAGCTATATTTTTGCCAACAGAAAATTTACACAGAGAATTTGGCATAAAATGTTTCCATTAATATGGTTTGATTCAAGCTGTAAAGAGGTTATTAGGGATAGAGAAGTCAGTTTCCGGAATTATAAAGCCAACCCCACTGAGGAATACCGGAAAAAGTTTCAACAAGCTATAAAGACTTGCAACGTTCACATTCGTAGAACCAAATTTTTGCATGACCAAAAATTAAGGCAAAAAATACTACAATGTCCCAAAGGTAGTAAGAATTTTTGGTCATTTGTAAAAACTATTCGAAATTCAACTTCTTCTTCGGTTCCAACGCTCATCTTTAATGACACCCCTTTTGTCAGTTCTCGCGAAAAAGCCAATTTGCTTGCAGCGCAGTTCGCTGTTAATTCGACGCTGTCAGAAAGTGTTATGACTCCTCCAGTACTTGAGAGCGTAAACGATTTTATGGGACGAATCTTCTTTCGCACTCGTGCAGTTGCTAGAGTCCTCAAAGATCTTGACATAAACAAATCCGCTGGCCCGGATAGTATCGCTCCCATCGTTTTGAAGAGGTGTTCTTCAACGCTGGCAAAACCACTGCGTAAGCTTTTCTATCTGTCCTACTCTACAGGTCTCTTTCCGAGTGGATGGAAAACAGCATTTGTCCAGCCGGTCCCTAAAAAAGGCGCATCTTCTTCATCATCTAATTACCGTCCAATTGCACTTACGTCCCTTCTTTCAAGGTCATCGAAACGCTGATTAATTATCAGCTCAAGAAATATCTTGAAGAACGAAAGCTCCTTAATGACCGGCAGTATGGCTTTCGTAGCAATAGGTCCACTGGTGATCTGATGGTATATCTCATCGAACAGTGGCACAAATCTTTACATCGTTTTGGAGAAAGTAAGATTATTGCGCTTGATATTTCAAAAGCATTTGATAGAGTTTGGCATCAAGCTCTCCTATCGAAAATGCGTGCATTTGGTATCGATGAATGTCATCTTCGTTCGATTAGAAATTACCTTTCGGACCGTTCAATACAAGTTGTATTGGACGGTTTCAAGTCTGATATTCACAAAATAAATGCTGGTGTGCCCCAGGGCTCCGTATTGTCTCCGACCCTCTTTCTCATTTTTATTAATGATCTCTTATCTGGAACTTCTAATCCACTTAATTGTTTTGCTGACGATAGTACTCTCAGCTTTTCATATTCGTTTTTAGATGCACCTCCTTGTTTTTCGGATGTGCAACTGGAACGGCAGCGTATGATAAGCTCATTAAATTCTGATCTTGACAGCATTGTCCAATGGGGAATTAAAAACCGTGTAGAATTTAATGCTTCAAAAACTCAGTGCTGTCTTCTGTCGTTAAAGCAGAACCCACCCCCCATGCCGCTATCCATGAGCGGCACTTGCATTGAAGAAACCGATCAGCTTTCAGTTCTTGGTATGTGCATCACAGACCACCTCTTGTGGAATGAACACATATTTGATGTTGCAAAAACGCTGCAAAGTGTTTGGGCTTTCTTTGAAGGTGCAAGAAATTCTTCTCCCCGTCTGATCTGGCTGTAATCTATAAGGCCTTCATTCGTCCAAAGCTGGAGTATAACTCGCACATTTGGGTAGGAGCTCCCAAAACTCATTTGAATCTTTTGGATAGAATTCAAAATAGAGCTCTAAGAATGATTGGCGATAGAACTATAGTGGAAACATTTACATCTCTAGAACATCGTCGAAATGTTATATGTCTCTCACTATTTTATCGCTATTTTTATAAACACTGTTCCAGCGAAATAGCCAGTTGCATTCCTCCCCTTAAATTTTTCAACCGTAATACTCGCGCTTCTAGGAATGCTCATCAGTTTACCCTTGAGCCCAACTTCGGACGTACTGTCAAGTACAGAGATTCTTTCTTTAGCCGTACAACGCGAATTTGAATACTTTACCCGGCTCTATTTTCCCCTCCCATTTTGATATTCAGAAATTCAAAACCAATGTGCATCGGTATCTCCTCTTGCATCCTTCCCTACTTTCCTAACGCTCGCACTGTGCTTGTTCATTTTAAGGGTAGTCAAAACCCCTTTAGTGCGCGCATCCGTTTAAAAAAAAAAAATTAATATGGCTATGTATAAACACTGTACTGACGCCATTTTACAAACTATGCCCTTCTAGAAAAAAAAGGAACTTGCTCATTCTTTATTGGCAAATTGCCATTTTAAATGTCAAATCTTATTAAGCCTTAACTACAGTCAACACACTTTTGTACAAAAGTGAAGAAAATGTTTTGTCTTTTTCCAACATACTGCTTAATTCTATCTCATATTTCAAATTTAGTAAAAGTAAAAGTTTGACCGCGTTAACTTTTACTTTTGTGCAAAAGTGGAACACTTTTGTAAAATTTGAAAATGAGATAGGTTTGAGCAGTATGTTGGAAAAAGGCAAAACATTTTTTTCACTTTTGTACAAAAGTGTGTTAAATGTAGATAAGCCTTAAGATCTTCTAAAATCAAGAATGCTCATAACAGAGCAATAGTTTTAGTTTCTTATTTCTTGAAAGTTTCAAAAAATCACATTATTTTGGTCCTCTTATGGCAGTCGTGTAAATACAAAAATTCTATCTTTGCCAATAAATGTTGGCAAAATAATGCCAACATTAAAATCTGCCATTTATTAACTCGTGTAAATGCATGTCATTAAAAAAATATTTCTAACATTATTGTGGCATTCTTTTGGCACAAATATTGTCAACTAGGCCATTCGTGTAAATCCGTCACAGCAGATGAGCAAGAAAGAAAATGTGGCTTAGAAAGACTGCTTTTACATCATGCAATTTCGCCTTGCGATTTTTAAGCCAGTAGTTGGGGGACATATGTGTTGGAAGGGGTAGACAAAATTACAGACTTATTGCCTTTTCTTTTTTCCCGGGGGTGTTTAGCTTATAGCCTTTTCAATCCAAACCCTAAAACATGGTTTTCGCGAAATTAATGGTTTTGGCTGAAAACCTAAAGCGAAAACACAAGTTTTCCCATACATTTTTGATAAACCACTCGTTTTGATAAACTTCGAATTTTAAATAAAACCTGTCGAAAACATGTTGTATTTGCAAGATGAACTAAGCAAACACACCTTGTGAAATATTCAGTGTTCAATTATTCGTCACATAAATAGTTGACGGGTTGCTGCCAGGAAAAACGAAAAAAACAGGTGTCTGGGGTAATTTCAATTTCAATTCACAAAGTATTTGTTGTTGTCTGTGGTGCCAAAAGAATTGAAATGTTCAGTGTGAACGGTTTTCGAGTTTTCATAAACTTTTAGCTGAAAACTCGGTTTTGGGTTTGGTGTGAAAAGCCTATTAAACCCAGAGAATTCTCGGGGCTTATTTTGGAGAGGATAATAACTGTGCTATAAAATTCTTTTTCATTATTTTCATTCTTGCAGATGTAACAGTGTTGCCAGGTTTCTTCACTAAGCCCTGTAGACGTGTTTTTCATCCAATTTTGCCGGGGCTTCGAAAAAAAACCACTTATGATATATAATTCCTTTACTTTTCTTCAAATAGTTATATTAATATAAATCCACCATAAGAGTCGTCCGCTGACAAATGTCGGAGTACATAAGAATAAAAGTTATGTTTCCTTAAATTAAATTAAATATCGGTACGGCTTAAATTGAAATTAAATATTTGAATGAAATGTACGTATTCACAATAACAATAACAACTTTTACACCCGTATTAAAAAAAAAACACTATTTAGTTGCGGTATATCTTTATCTCGTGGTTTAAGTGCATCATATTATTAATAAAAACGGTCTGCTATTTGACATTTTGAAATAATTCCCTTTCTAACCTACCAAAGAAAGTGACTTAGCAAAGGAATATAGTATTGACATTTGACTTGACAACAATTTACAGAACCATAGAATAGAAAAAAATATAGAGTTCATACGTATTGTACTAGATTTTCTTCATCAATTTTCGGACGGACCCTATATTTATTTATTAATCAAAAAATTTAATACGCCGATTGTTTAACTTCAATTCTCTGATTAAGTTAAGTCATGGATTAGAGGTGGAATAAGCGTTTTTTATTAATATGGTTTTTAAGATATAAGTGTATATTGATACAATACCAACATAACGTACTAAAGAAACTAAAGAATCTATTGTATAGACAGAAATGATCAGCTGCCATTAAAGGAATGGAGAGGGTGTAGGTGAATCTGATTTTTTCGAAGCAAACATATTTTGTTTTCTACTTCGAAAATTTTGGTAGAATTTCGCAAACAAAAAAACAATAAACTGTCCTAAAACCTAAATGTTGACTTTGGGTATCTGCAGTATCTTCAAATTCCATCTACCCAAAAGTGAAACCAAACTTAATATTTTAACGAGCGTTTATAACATTTGTGGGCAGCTGGTTGTCCTGACTGCTGATAATATAACAACAATTGCCCAGGAAATACCATTTAAAGTACTATTACCCTCAAGTTGCGTTGGCATAAAGTCCAATTGTTTGGATTACCTTTTTGGCTGAATAGCTACTCACACCCAAGCCCTCTGATATTATACACATGCTGGATTTACTTCCCCCACCAACTTTAACACGGCGAAATTCCTGTTACATATTTGTGATTGGATTTTTTTGTTTGGCTTTTATATGTGTATGTATGTAGTTATGCTTGTACTTTAATTTATTAATATTGTTTATTCTTGTTTTTTTTTTCGTCGAAACGTGCACCCCATTTACTTTGTCAATAAAATTACCTTGCGGTGAACTCGGAATTCTTATACTGTATGACTGAGCGAATCGAGATGAAGTATCTTTCAAAATAGTGTATATCAATTATTTCAGATATTTGACATTTTTGACGTTCTTATGACACTCACGAAACAATAACGGTTATTGATGATACACATATGAATAGTAGTTACATTACGGGACACTCGAGGTAGAAAAAAAGTAACGAATCTTTAAAAAATACAAACTTTGGAAAAAAGGAAAACTATAATATTTTGTCTTGCTTAATTCATTTATCTAAATATATAGCCGTCTTCAAATAAATGAATTTAATAACTAACAATTTTATTTAAAATGAAGTTAGCATACAAATAGACAGTTAAATCTCTTCGTATAAAAAATTTCTAAAAATTAAATTTGCCCCGGAAAGTAATTTATTCTAAATCTCAAGACGACACGGTGATTGTCCGATAAAAAGTTCATTAAAAGTAAACCTGTGTTTGTTTAATTTTTTAATTATAGATAACCAATTTCCTCCACTTAGTTACGACCCCATGTCCATTTCTTGTTATGCGAGAATCAAAGAATTAATTTTAAATAAAGTGCACGACTGAATCGGACGAACTTGCTTCTGTGGTGCAAAAATATCGGAAATATCTGAATATCTGATATATTTACATATTTGAAAAATTATAACAAAATCGGTTTATCAATTAACGATATTTTTTTCTTGGTTACGTTTAATGTGATGAGTGAAAAAATAGAACACAAAAAAAACCATACCAGCTCGTCGAGAGCCACTAGGGCCTATATGCCGTATTTGTTATTCGGCAGTATGAAGGGGACCTGTAATATTTTGCTGATTTTAAACTGCAGTTACGAGGACCACTTTTTTGAGACCAAAGGGAGAACATACTCATGAACAATTTTTTTTTTCATGAGTATTCGAACCTCAGACTTGTGGGGTGATGCCACAGCCTTCTATGCAAGCTGCCCATGACCCATCTCAATAAGTTGCAATAAAATTCTTCTTACAAGAAACCAATACTTGTCATATAGAGCAAATAAACAAGTGCAGCAAACATTTAGCAAACACATCAATTATGTACTTTTCCGTGACCGATTGCTACAATGTTGCAAATAGTCTATAATTACATTATGATCTTCCCCTTTTGCTTAAGCAAAATATATTTATGTAATTACAAGAAGTTGTGGAATTTAGGTGAGGATCTGGTGCATTTAATATTTACGTATGTATGAATGTATCATAGTGGTTAGGAGATTGTTAATTTTTTTTTGTGCGAAGCAGCATACAACAAATAATTAAAGTAATCATTTGTAATTTGCCGCCACATATCAATAAGTAGAAACGAACTAAAATTAGGTGAGCAGTTGGTATTTTTTTTTGTTGTATCTGCGTCAATGTTTAAAAAGAGATATTGTATTTCTAAAAGACTTTCGAAACTGCACGTGAGAATAATGTTGGTATAATTAAACAATTTGTAAGACAACTTCAAAGGCAGCGACAGTGGTTAAAATTTAAATGTTATATTACATTCACATTCATTCCATAAATATGTTTGTTGAAACATAATTGATCAGTTATAGGGTCTACAGAGGCGACATGACAACGACGCGACACACTATCGTAGTATTAGTTAACATGAATTAGAGTTTGATCTTAAGGAATAAGATTGCGGTTCAAATAAAAAAAAATAAACCAAACACTTGTAAGCACATTGGTAAATCACTTTGTACGCATTTTTGACAAGGTTCATCTTCTAGACATGTATTTATAACAGTTCTGTTAGAATATTTCATACTTTTAATGGTGAAACTGCTATAAATCCTGTATACATATGTAACTGTTTCTTTATTCTTGTCCTTAAAGCCTAGTATATTCAGTCCCTCGAGCAAATAAAATAATAAAATACATACTATATTGACATTTCTTGACGTTTAATTTTTCAAATCTTTCGAACATGTTAACTAACCCGAAAAAAAACAAAAATTATACCTACCACGAATTTTTTTTTTGGGGAAATTGTTTTTATTTTCCCCACAAAACAATGTCATTCACATTGGATATGACGGCCTTGGTGACATTGTGTTTGAAAAATGTTTGCTTCTTGCTGTTGACGATGCTGGTTTAATCTGTTTCACGCATAAATCTAACACGAAACAAGCCACAAATAAAAAGTAAGTAAAACTGTCAAATAGTGATATCTTTTACTTCTGGCAAGTTGTTCCAATTTAGATCTGGATTATTTATATGGGTGCGTTTCTTGGAAAAAATTAAACGGTAACGCTTAGTACATTCTAGTTTTTTGTAGATATTTATTTTGGAAGTCCTTTTTGATCCCGCCTGTACGCTGCTTAAATACTCATACATACCAGGTTCTCAAGTATGTATATGTTAAAGCTTGGTAGCTGAAACGGGGTTCCACGCTCCAACTAGCATTTGGATCATTTTTGAAAAACTTGAGGCCACACGGGTTCCAACGTTCAGAAAGGGGAAAACATCAACCCAGGAACTGGTTATCTAGCCTATTAATTTCCCCGTCCAAGTACAAAAGAAACAAAAAAAAAAGGCAGAAATTATTGCAATACATATTTCGAAACTATTTCATAAGAGTGTGGTAAGAAAATAAATAAGTGCCTTTGCTATTGATGATTGTCTGACTAAAATTTGTAGTTTTAAAGCAGTTTAAGATCTCTTTATTATAAATAATAATGGTGGTCCTCAAGGCTCCATTTTGTTTCCTACACTTTTTCTTCTTTTTCTCAACGTTTTCTATAATCATAATAAGCTGTATTGGTTAGTGTCCATTGAACTTATTAAATTCCTATATTAAAACCACCTGGGATTGATCAAGTTTTTGAAATTGTCTTATTGTAATTTTGCCGAAAACTCAGTTCAAAGCGAAGTTTTCCTCAAAAGATTTAAAGCCTTTCTGACTGGCTGCGATGTAAGTGCGCCAGCCAAAATGTGTGTTTAAAGCTTCTTCTGCAACTAAAATTTAATAGACTAAGGGCCAGTTATATAAACGTGATTTAATTATTTAATCAGTGGTTCAAAAATATTAACTCCCGATTTCAGCGGTGTGATAAAAGTCAATGCTTGAACAACCGGTGAATCTCTGTTAATCCGCCGAAATTGGCGGGTTCAAATTGCTAAACCACTGATTAAAATACTAATACAACTGGCCCTAAAACATGCGTTTGGTAAAATTTAACTAGTTTTATAACTTATGAATACTTGTCAGCTTACTTTCTAGCATAAATTGCATAAAAAGATTTGTTCCTTATCCAACTGACACGAATGTGAAATAAATTTTCTTACTCAATGCTCTCCCTCTTAATCCCTTTCTTGAAGACACATAGTTAATTGCTGACACTATAGTCTAAATGTGTATTCTTAATATAGGTTTTCTGTTTAATTACTTCCCTATGAAAAATTGTTAAATACTTTCTGGGAGTAAGAAAACAAAACCAATTCTAGTGGAAAAAATTGTAAATTGTTTGAAGAGATTTAGCTTGAATATTTTTCGACACATAAAACCTTTAAAGCAATAAGGATTTATTTTTAGTTTGTCAAACTCCTGCTATCCCCTCCCCCTCCCTAATTCTACACTACACCAACATCAACAAACATTTGAATTCAAAAGAATATTATTGTGTGTTCATCCCCTCTAATATTTGTATGCTCATCATTTATTGACCAAACCCTCCCCTCAGGCAATTTATGCCAAATAAAATATGTATACGAATACTTATTTATTTATATTATCATTCTCCCATTCTAGACTCCTTCGTATATATTTATCAATATCATAGAAGCCCCCTTTTAGATATTCATATCTCACTTTTATGTTTTGTGTACCTACATACAGAAGAAAAAAAAACAACTCGGATTAAGACTTACGCACGTATTAGCCCAAAAATAGCCAACCACCCTCCATTTTCATTTTCAGTCTTAAAGTAATTCGTCTTTAAAAATATAAACACGGAACAAAAAAAAACTATCAATCTAATATAATTCATTTGAGGCACCTAATTAAGAGAACAGAAGAAAAGTATAATTTGGTCTTTTATCATAACATGCGCGTCCTGCGAAATGAACTTATGTACTTAGTTAGGAATTTTGTAGCCGAATTAGTCTTTGCTTCACCTTAAAACCAGAGATAGATTAGGTTCTGTTCTTCTTTCTGTTTTCTTAGTTGGAAAAATATTGGAATTAATTTCCTTTTTGTGAATCCCCAATTGGTAATGGATGATTGGGTTGCATTTACACTCAGCTTCACTTGATTATGGATAGGATTTCTTGTTTGTTTTATTTTTAAAACTATTACCTAGTCTGGAAACAATTTTACAGACAAAATTTGAATTTTTTGCAAGCTAGTTAAAAAATTACCATTTTTTGTTTCACTTGTTTAATCTAAAAAAATGTGCCCGTTTCTGGCCTGCCATATTTCGAAAAACAACTTGTGTTCCACACTATGCCCATAACCGTCAATTTGCAACCATTTCTGCCAATTCCTGTTTCACACTCTCTTATTCGTTAATGTCATTTTCGTTTGGCTGTTCGGAGTTAGTCTTTTTTTTCACTCAAAATCTTCCACGCCGTTTTCGGAGTAATTTTCCGAATCTTTCCCTTACTTTCATCTCTAACTCATGGATTTAGTTCAATATCTTATTTATAAATTAAAATTTCATTTGACATTAATTTTTGTCCACACCTGCCCTGAACTGCCAATTGGCAATAATTCGTGCCAATTCCTGTTCCATACTTGAAATTTTGGTAGTGTTGTGCAGAAGAGAGCGCTGTGAGAGTGTAAAATATTTCCCCTTCCTGACAGTTAAAATAGTTTTTTAATTGATTTTTTATATACCTACAACATTTCTTTAATTTATTTCTTAAAACAATTGGTATGTCAATTTTAAGTTTTTAATATTATAAACTTTAAAACATAATTTCAAAAAAATCTTCCATCCGTTTTCAAAATATTGAATTTTCAAAAAAAAAAAAAAAAAAAACATTTAAATGAAAATCCCCAAAAAATAGTTTTCAAACATTTTGGTATGTACCTATGTAGTATCATTTGATCATTTGACCATATCATTTGAAGGACCTCCTGTATACAAAATTTGATCGAAATCCGTTGAGCCGTTTATTAGATAGTAGAAAATCGAAAGAACGGTTACCGTTAATAACAAAAAATTGTATTGACCAAAATGTAGACTATTCCTACATCTAAAAAATAATTGATCCAGGCACCCAACACACTTAATTACCAAGTTTGAAGAAAATCGCTTCAGCCACTTAGGCTGTGGAGCGACCTACACATAGATGGAATTTCGGTATCCACTTTGATGGTGTTCTCTATCATCGTAATGTAAAGTTTGATTAAAATCTCGAGTTCGATTGTTTTTAATGCAAAACTTGTTCTATAGTACCCACATATTATAAATATCCCGAGTAAAAACAAATATTGTGTTGACGTTTAAAAATTGGCAGAAAATTGTGCTCAAGCTGTTTCAGACTTTTTCGGAGAATTTCATCCCCACTCTTCAAAATTTGATTGATTTTCTGTCCAAAATAATCCCGGATCAGACCTACAATGACACCCAATTTAGAAAGTGCACATGTACACTCGTTGGTTATTACCGAATTCTTTACACTGCCTCATCATAAATGTGAAAGCACAATGAAATTAGATGCCATTTTGAAAAATTAAGGTACATTCACATTGGCCACGTTCAAAAGGCCGTAAATTTGAAGTCATGTACGTTTCCATACTCTGATTGGCCAGCTGTCAGAAAATTGCCTTCCAATTAAGGGAAATTTTCCATTTCCAGTCAAAAAATACCTATCATCTTTTATTTGAAGTCGAGTGCAGGGCAATTGTATTATAATTATCAGTCGTTAGTTATGTGCCAGTTCAACTTTATATAAATTGTGTGTGCAGTTAAATTAATAAAACAAATTATTTTTATTTTTAATTGGTTCGGATTGTGAAAAAAATAATGTCTTTCGAACGTGACCATTGGACATATTGTATTTGCCTTCTTTAAATTAAATCATTAAACAAAATATTATATTAAAACGTCTATGGGCTATGTAAAACTGCCAAGTGCACCTGTGATATATGCAGGTATAGACTATACACAAATTACATACAAACATATGTTTAATTAAAACCGCCAGTTTGATTTTTATTTACGAATGTAAATTTAAAACCCCAAAATAGAAAACATTGTAGTCTCAACCATCCTTCCAACCGCGATTCCACATCAAATTACAATACTAATTTGTTTGTAGAAATATATTCAAACAAACACACACACATATACATAAAAGGAATGATGCCCTCTCCTCTGACTGCCGGCCGCTTCGTCCTGGAGGTGGGCGAATATTCCTGGTGCTAGCCGACACATTTGGAATTCCAGACTCATTGCACAACCATCACACTATACCATAAGTGTGTACAACAGGAGAACATGGCCATAAAGACGTCTGTCTGCCAAAACATTTGGGGCTTCTCTCAGAGAATAACTACAGGGACTGCGACTATAACATTTTAGGGAAGATACAGTCGAATCGGAGTAGCGATGATGATGGCGATGCGGATGGCATGGCGTGGCGCTGGCGGTATCATATAAAAGGTTGCCTGTTATATTCTAGTGATAATAGGGTATGATGTGATGATGATGCAGAAGGGCATTGCACTCTTTCATATATTTATTTTGTCGCACACACAGACAGTACGACTCACGCTAGCAAATCTGCCAGTCAATGCAAAAAACAACAAAAAAAGGCTCCAAAAATGTGCTCTTCCCTTCATTGGATGATGCAGCAGCTGCGAAAGGATGCTTTTGCTTGTTCCACGCTCCACCGAGAGCCGATCCACCAACATGCCAGCCAAATGAAAGTAACGTAGAAGCACTTCGTTGGTATTAGTTGAAATGGCTGAAGTGCCATTCAAGTAAATATATCAAAAGAAGAATTTTTTGTATGTTGATTTTTTTTTTGGAAATCAGACACATATACATACACCACTACAAACAATTTATGAAGGCTCACAGATAAGACCAGAGAACATCCTGGAATTTGAAACAGGATAAAATCGATAAATCCAAAATATAAACACCGAACGGGACCCACGGGGCATGGACTGGGCTGGGCATGGTTGTGTTATAACAATGAAATGTTTCAGTGAGCGGGAGTCAAATGTTTATTTTTTTTTGTTTTGGACCGATTAGGTGGTATGAACAAGTTTGGCGGGAGTTTTTGGGAATACGTCCAATAATAATGTGAATGAGAAGAGGGTTGGGCTTCTTTTTTTTTGTTGAGCATTTTATGAAAGTTTTGTACAAAAATTTGGTTTGGCGCAAATTCTATAGGTTCATCAAAGATTTATCATATATGTACATACATATGTAGTTATCTATGTAGGTATTATAGGTAGCTTTTTATGTACAGTCATGGGTCCGTTGATAATGGTTATTTTGGCGGCATTTATTCTAATTTCTAGTTACCTATAGTTGTTGAAACTTCCTACACCTTTACACCTTTCAGTTGATATCTACATATTGGGCAAATATGACCACAAATTTAATATGACAAGGAAAACAAAAATAGGTACCCCACTAATACCCGTTTGTTGATACCAATCATAAATGTTTATGTTCAAGATACTGTTTCCTCCGTGTAAACGGTCAGTTATGCAGTTATGTTGAACTGAGGGCCAGTTGTACAACTTGGACCAGCTTTGGCTCATGGTTTGAACTCGGGTTATCTCCTATGGAGTGTTGTACATCCGGAGCTTAGGATTTAACTCATCATTGAACCTGAAAGAATTTAACTTGCCTATTTCGGTGGATTACCTGTGGGCTCCAGCATTTGATAGGCTATTATTTAAGTCTTGAAGGTAAATGTTTGTTTTCATGCTTTCTCACTTCAATTGACATTTTTTGACAGTTCAGCTAAATAGTCAATAAAAAAAGCCAACCATATGAACAACGTGTATGAAAAAAATGATTATTCAAAATGTAACGGGTTATCCATTTTGCGGTTTCAAAAGTAAACGTAAATAAAACATAATATATATTTTTTTCATGATATTTCTTTGACGTTGAACTTATGTGTGAAACACTACATCATTCAAATGACCACCACGCGAATTGTTGCAAGCATCGATTCTTTTGAGGTAATTTTCGACCACTTTTTGACACATATTGGGCGGTATCTCAGCCATAACTTGACGAATGTTGGTTTTCAAGTGCTCAAGAGTAAAAGGTTTATCTGAATAAACACTTTCTCGTAGCCCCACAAAAAAAATCCATCGGTGTCAAATCGGATGATCTTGGTGGCCAGTTGGTATCGCCACGACGAGAAATTACGCGGCCAGGAAATGTCTCTAGCAATAAAGCCATATTCGCTCGAGTTGTGTGGCATGTGACACCGTCTTGTTGAAACCACATATTCTACAAGTCAAATTCTTCAATAGCAGCCAAAAAAAAGTCGGTTATCATAGGACCATAACGCTCCGAAATGACGATGACAGTCGTTCCAAAGAAAAAGAAGTAAGGTTCAATCACACCTCCGGACCAAAGAGCGCCCCAAACAGTGACTTTTTGTTACTTGAGTATTCTCAGAACCCCAAATACGACAATTTTGTTTATTAACATACCCACCGAGTGAGAAATGTGCTTCGTCGCTAAAGAAAATTTTGTTCGAAAAATCGCCGTCCACCGCCTGTTGTTCAAGCACCCATTCGACGTATCTACGACGTTGTGAATGGTCAGCTGGCTTCAGTTGTTGTGTGAGCTGGACTTTATTTGGATGTAGGTGTAGATCCAAATGCAAAATACGCCATAATGTGCCGTAAGATAGTCCTTATTCCTGAAAACGACGAGGTATCGACACATTCGGGTAATCGGCAAAACTTTTACTTGCAGCAGCGATATTTTCAGTGGTACGAGCGAAACGATGATGCACAGGCCTTACAGTATCTGTAACCAATCCAGTCTCTTCAAATTTCTTAACAATTTTGCCAATTGCTTGCGTAGTTGGACGATTATGTAAACCATAATCTCCTATTAAAGCACGATATGTGGTTGTGGCAGAATCACTATTTTTGTAGTAAATTTTACCAATTTTTATGCGTAGTGCGGTAGTTAAGCAATCCATTTTCGTAAATGTCAGACTTTCAACTGAAAAAAAAAAAATTGGTTTAACAACTTATTTTTACAGCTGTCGAATTCCAGCCCTATACTTTTGAAACCGCTAAATGGATAACCCTTTATTTAATTTTATTTAAAAAAATACAGATCAACTTCACTTTATGAAACTATTCACGATGGATTTATAAAACTAAAATGAGCTGACAACTAACAGTGACAAAAGCCATATATGTATATACTCGAATTCCGGGAGCAGATAGACGACTTTGAACTTGAGTTCAGTTAACTCTCTCTTGAGTCGCAAGTGCGCAACTCACTGAAGTTAAACCTGCACCGAAATTCAGCTATTTCGGCGAGTGAAGTGAGATGACTCGCTAATCACTGCTGAAATCTCAGGGCAGTAATCTGACATTTCATTTCACTCACTCACTCCCTTTCTTTTACTAGCTGAATCGATTTTTAATCAAAAGTGACTCATCTCACTCACTCACTGCGGTTTCGAATTAGCTGAATCTCGGTGCTGGTTCAAGAAATAAATCGAGTTCAATTTGTGCAACTGACCCTTAAATGCTTAAGTTCTGTATCAGCAAACGGGCCTAAGTCGAACATACATTGGTACTTGTAATTGGCTCGAAAGGCACAATAGATCTTTAGGTCGCAGTGCACAAAACCTTCATTTATATATTCATTGAATTAAGGATTGAGCATTAAACTACATAATGTAGAAAATCGTGAACTTCGGTTTCTGAAAAAAAATAGCGCTCCGTGCGTCGCGTCGCTCGGCTTAGGATATGTTCAATCGCCAGCTAGTGCCTATAGGTAGGTGTTTTTCTTTTTTCGTTCGAGTTCGAGCATTGAATATGCTCTCAAATTGTTCCAAACCAGATCAAGCTCCGAATACTCTGATTTGTTTTTGAAATTCACTTCAACTCTTAGTTATTATTAATTAACATTTTCTTTACTATTGTATTATTTATTAAAGAAATATAATCTTCCAACTTTGTCCACTATTTTAATTGTATGAGTTTTTCTTAGCACACATGACATTTGTTGTGTTCAGCAACTAACTCAGAATGCTCAGACGATTATGTTCGATCACATCGAGCGCGCTCCGAACACGTTCAGAACGAAAAACAAAAAATACATTCGCAGGTCTGAACTCTTTGAGTTAAAAAGAAACACAAACAATATTTTTTGACAAAGACTCTGATCTGTACTAAAAAAGAAAAACGCCTTATATCAACAATTTTCTTGGACATATGGGCATTTCCAGTAACTATCTTTGTCTTTTCTTTTTCTTATTTTGGCATTTGAACAACAATAACAAACACTCATTGTATTTGGTAAGCAACGGTTAATTTTTCCTACTTTCCACCTAACCTGTACTTAATTTTTCTACATCCCAGCTATTAACGTATGCGGTGGAAATTTCTAATAGAATATTATTGTGGTCTAATTTCATTTGGTCTATGTTGCTCCACAACCTGAATTAACACTACAAAGGTCAAAATGACGTTCAAAACAACATTTTTCACTCGATTGAAAAAGTTACCGTCGGCTATAATTTTTTTTGGGAGTATACAAGCTTGAAAAAATATTTCTATAAACAAAAAAAAAAACAGACGGAGATTTGTATTACTTTCATTCGGACTTAGCAAGGTAAATATAAATATTGACAACTACTCAAGGGAGGAAAAACTGCAGTCTCATCTGGAAAAGAAGTTGTAAACTTCAAACACAGAGGGCAACGTTGTTAATATTACCGCATCTTTGCATTATAGCTATGAAACCCTTTTTGGATTGAAATAGATGTGCTCATTTTCATACTTTACCTACGGCTACGATATCTTATAAGAATTACTCAGAATTATAAACTGCTTCCAAGAAATTAAAAAAAAATTAGTTGTATTTAAAGATTTTGCTTACCTACTATCAATGGGCTAATCAGTAAATGCCTTGGTTTTCATTTAAAAGATTTGATTTCAAATTCAAATATATTGTAGAGTAGACAGATCTTTTTTTTTAAGGCCTTGAGTCTAGACAGAGCAGTGCGAATTTCAATGCTAAATGGCTTCATTTTCATAATCCGTGTGGTCTTAATTCTCATCATTATTTACCGCAGATGATGCTTGGTCATTCGTTATCTGCATTATTTGCAATCGGATATGGAGCGTATGCAACTGCAAATTAAATACACTACATGGTTGTACATAACTGCTATAATGGGAAGACATTTAAAAAAATTTTACTTCTATAATCCACCGAAGGAATACAAAATAGACATTTGAAACTAATTTACAGAACCAAGATAATAGAGTTCGTACTTATTGTACTAGATTTTCCTTATGGATTTTTGGACGGACCCTTTACTTTTATTAATGGCTACTTAACTTCAGTTTAATTTAGAGGAGTTGTGAATAGGAAGTGGAATAAGTGTTTTTTTTATTAATAAGACTGTATACATTCAGTGTCATTCGTGTATTTATTGTAATTGTAATGACAAACAAAAGACTCACAGTCCACAGGTCTGTCAATTTTCAATAAGAAAATTCCACCATGAGCTGGGATGTAGAAAAATTAACCCGTTTTCATGATTTGCAATACAATAGTAGTAGTAGTATTAGTAATATGTTGTTGTTGTTCAAATGTCAAAATTAGATAAAGAAAAGATTTAATGTAAACGTTTTTTTTTTAATTTTTGTTCTCCCATTAATGTAATAACATTTGATAAAACATTCTTTTTCACACGAAAACGATACGTGACCCGTAGATCAAGTAAAAAAGTAAATTCTTTTTGACTGCAATTCGAGAAAAGAATTGTCTACACGTGCCTTGTCGTTGGATTGCAAATCATTGTGATTTTATCTTTGGAGAAACGAATAAAAATAAATAAGGAATAAAAATCTCGTCAGCGAGAATATGAGAAAGAAAAGAATAATGAGTAAAATGCATACAAAAAAAAAAATATCGTCTCAGAAATAATAGTTTTTTTTTCTAACAGTCTAGCAGTTTGATTGTAAAAAAATACATGTCTATTTTTAGTTTTATAGTCTGTACAATAATTCAAAATGGAATTTAAAAAAAAAAAGAAAAATCATTTAAAAAGTATACAGTTACGGTCCGGTCAGTGTTTGAATTATAAAGTTTTTGCTTCGAGACTTAGAAAAGTAAAAAAAAAATGACCAAGTGGGATTTTTAGACGGTTCCTATTCACATGTTTTGACGCCTCGGTGAGCAAATCTCGATGCGGCTTAATGGTGAGAAAAAGACATCCTGCCCTCCTTTGCCGCCACCACCATTAATTGGATGCGGATGAGATAGTAAGTCGTCGGCGTCGTAGGTGATGTGAGTCAAATTCGTCAGTTCAAAGTGAAATGAGATACTGTACATGATTTTGATTACTTTTCCTGTTTTCTTGATTTCAGAATGTATGTATTAGCAGTATGTATATGAAGTAAAAGAAGAGGTAAGCACTAAAAATAATCTAAGTTAATCCAGAGTTAGTTAATCCTGGAAATAAATTAACCTCAAGTCATATATTAAACAGTTTTCCAATGGAGGATTACCTGTCACTTTCAAATGTCAGAAAGCTATTGAAATCGATGTGCGACACTATGGAAATCGGTATTCCACTCTTCAAATAGAGATGGTGCCTTTTTTCAAATGGCCCTTCCCATAGTTTCGCACAATAAGTTCTATCTGTCAAAAATCGGCCCTATCGAAAATCTCCCAGAGAATTTCATTTTCCACAGAATATTCTATTCCTTCGCGATTTTTTCTGCGACCGTGAATCTGCGATGGAATAATATACCCCCGAACAAAAATCGTATGAAATGACAGCAAAACTCCCTAGAAAAGTTTATTCCAGATACCAATAAATTCCGAGGAAAACTTTTGAGCATCATTAAAGTTCCCAACATTCCAGGGCAATGTTTATTCACGATAACTTCAATATCTAATCCAAAGTTAACTCTACGAATTTGTTCAGCTAACTCAGTATCTAAATTGACTTAAAAGAAACACTTGCAGAAGTGAACTTATACTTCACCTTGGAACATGAAAGCGATCAACGACCAAAGAATTATCATTCGTCCATTTTGACATTTGAGTCAAAAGGTTTTTATTAATCGTGAATGATGTTTGATAAATGATAATCTCAGAGTTTGCGGTTAGTCACACGAGTGCATGCGGTGTGTGGAACCTGAAATTGCAATTCGAGACAGCAAATTTGATTTGGCACTTAAAAAGAAAATTTTAGTATCTAAAAATTAATATATGTAAATTAAATTTTGTTTAGAAATTCTGAAGACTTTAGTGTTTTTGTCACGTTCATTCGTTGTTCGATTTGCAACAAATTCGAGGCAATCCGCCTGTTAGCATTGAACAAATAAATCCACTTTTTCTTTATGTGTTTGTTTATTCTGATTGATGATATTTTTAACACCCTTAAAGCTTTCCCAAAGGAGAACTTTCGCCCCCTACTTTAACGTGTGTCTCCTGTTTGAAAAGGACCCTTGACACAGACAAGTCTACTTCATCGATGGCATCGATAGCATCACAATTATGTATCTTTTCGGATTAAGGTATTAAATTTATTCTGCCGACCTACTTTATTAATGCTTCTTTATATTCTAAAAACTAGAAGCATATATATTTTCGAAAAAATAAACTGAGCACTGAAGGATTTTTGTGAATTTTCTTTTACAACTTTAAGATACACTTTTCAAATAGAACAATGCTGAAAATACATATACAATCTATCCTTTCAACAAGCCTTATGTCTTTTACTTTTCTCGACAAATCTTTTAAGTCAATAGAAATACAATAAAGTGTCCCCCTCATGCAGATAAATCACTCAGTCCCATCAACAAGACATCTTAAGCACCCTCCCAAAAGACCTTTCTTTTATCGCTTATATATCTGATTTTGTCTTTAAAATACCAAAAAAAGGAAAAAAAACATATTTAAGAATTGTGCTTGCCAAAAAAGGAAAATATATTTCAATTTTCCATTTCCCTAAAACAATTCCATGTCAAAGTTAAGCACCAAACCAACACAGCAAGTTGATGCCGCAACATGACGGATTCTTATCACAACAGAATATGTGCGATAATAATCATGTTGCTGCTACTTGTTGTGGCATGGTGGTGGTAGGTGTCAGGTGTTAGTGTTATTGTCGTCAGTCGTCGTCCCTCGTCGTCGCTTTTTAACTTGGATTCTTCTAAAAAAAAAAGTGTGAAACTTCACAAATTGATTTCACAGAATGATACGGTCTGTCAAACATTTATGACAATGCTGTTACATTTCTGTGTTTTTTTTTTTTGAAATTATTTTTGTTTTCGTCTTTGTTCCGATTTTGTCATAGTAAACAAACTTGTCACAGGCAGGTTCAAAAACCACCACTTAAGATTGATAAGTGAATGCGGTTAAAGCTATGGGTTAACATCACTTACAAAATGTGAAGTTTCTTTTTTTTATTTCAAGTTTCTGGTCGGATCGGTCGATTACAATGAATGGCTATAATTTAATTTTATGAATTGATAAGGTTAGGAGAGACTGGGGTAAATAGACTCAATTTTTTCATCAGAAATAAACTACCTTCAACAATACTTTTTTTAATAAAATACATAGCTAGTTCATATTTTTTGTAAACTGCATAGACCATTTTTCATAATAATTACAAAAATAAATAAATACATCATTCGCAAACTTGCCATGTAAAGCTCAGGAGTTTTTCGGTAACCAAAGATTGTCTTTGGTTGTTCAAAATATCCCTCGATCGATTTGTATTTGAGGTAAATGACAATGGCGCAAAATTTTAGTCGATTTAGTAATATGTTGAATTATTTTTAGTATTATACTAGGTTAAAAAAAGGATTTAGCTAATTTTAAACCAGTTTATTATCGTACTATTTTCTTAACATTTTACTATTTTACTAAAGTAAAAATCACAAAATGGCTACTTTATTTTTTTAGTATCGTACTAAATCCATATGCCACTTTGACATTTACAAACGTCAAAAAGTTATGTTCGTTTACTTATTTGCACTATTTTAGGCGTGTTTAGTTGTAATTTATTAAGGAAATAGATTTAGTATGGTGCTAGTTAAAAAGTGTTTAAAATTAGGAAAATATTAGTAAAGTGCTTTAGTATTAGCAAACTGTTAAGTAGTATCATGCTAAGCCCTTAACATCAGGCTGATTAAAATTTTGCGCCACCGTGTTTAATTTACTTTGTACACTTTTTTTGAATAATACAGTTCACTTTCGCCACAACATATTTTATGAGTTCTCAAACCACCAAATAAAAGAATGGTTAAGAATTGGTATCAGGACTGAAGCCTTCATTGAGCCTAATCATTTTTGACTGGTACTTAAAATCTAGTGGTATAATGACTTACAGTAGAAAGTAAAATAGTTAGGTGAGACTCCCACCTACCCATTAGCTTGAAACTGTTAAATATCCTCGTGTCACCTGCAGTTTTTTTGTTACCAGGACAAATTTGACGATACCCAAGACTACGCTTCCAAGCGAAGACGACAACTGGAGTAAGCCGAATATGATCTCTCTGATTATACTAGCCTGCAATGAATAATATAATTTTGACATTTAGTTTTTTAAGAAATAAAGATTTTGTCCTCAAGTTTTGTGCTTTCTTCAGAAAAAGCGACGAAAAATACCTCGACGGGGAAACAGAAAGCACATCAGAGCATCTAATAATAGTGTGAATAATGCAAGAACAAGTATTGTTATGTGCTATTAATTTATTGGCATTTATTCAACTTGCCCCTAGGACAAACTTGCTCCGGTTAGCCCTACATTGAGTCTGTGATGGTTTCAGTGGCATATTTTTATTCCTCAATTATTATTATATTTTTTTTGTTTATCAATCAATGTAATGTTCTTGTTTTGTATCTACGAATGGAAATGTAACTCGTAAAAAATATCAATTGATTTGAATTATATGGACAGAATCTGTTTTGAGATTTAATCTTTTCCATCGAAAAAAGAGCGATACAATAAAGTTGCAGTTGTTTTTATTTAGGTTATGACATAGTTTTGTTTCTATCTTATTTTGTAATTCAATTAAACTATTTTGTAATGGAAGTGATAGGTGTTGTATAGGAAAATACATCATATTGTTGGCAAATGGCAAGCTCAACCACTTAAGTTTAGTACATTCATTCATGAATTCTTAGTTCTAGTGAAATAGAGCTATTATATTACTTTTAGCAGATATCTGTTTCTAGAAAGTGAAGCATTTCCATCCTAATTACATAAAAAGGTATAAGGTACAAGTTCGAACTTTGGTAAGGTTTTCCATTGGGCGCCAGTTATACCGAATGGAAAAATGTGCTAATGAATAATTTTTGGGCTTAAATTATTTTTTGAAATACAAATGCTAAGCTAATCGATGTAAAGAATAACCATAGGATTTTTTTTGGTAATGTATTTTTTTATTTTCCGGATGAAAATTAATTTTCTTGTCAAATGATTGCCATTCCAAACCAAATGGAGCGAATCATTCCAATGATTTGAGTTGCAATTTCTTTTATGGCACTGGGCGAATCATTGTTATCGGTGTGAATTTAAATCAAAATCGGTGCGGCTGGTATTTTGCTTGTCAACTTACATGATTTCCTTTTTCCTTATATAATTAGGAAAAATATTCACTTTCACACTATTTAAAATTTTGCTGATCATTATATCTGGCATCTTAAGTAACTTCTTCTCGAAATCGCTTTAAAAAATCTCCATTGGGTCATTAGCAGTGTGGCACTCAACGCCGTTCTTTGTGGCACCTTTTGTCACTCACATTCAAATCATCCCATTGAAGTCAAACAATATGGATAACTCTTATTATAAGGCACATGACTAATCCCCTATTGTTTTTGAAAAAGTCCAGTAGTTGCACTGTATGAAACTAGTTGCTTTAAATTTCTCCTGTATCGTTCACACGAGGAAACAAAATTTCCGGTGCTTTTTTTGCTTTCCTTTTATTGTTTCATGGCTTGGACACACACTAGATGTAGTTTAAAATGGAACATCAAATACAATTTTGTTCCTCACCTTTCATTTTGCCCTTCTTTCCTAACTAAAGGTTACTGGCCACTGAGTTTCCTCAATGTGTCTTTAGTGCCTGAAAAATAAAATAAAATAAAATTTAGATAAAACAAAAGTGGCTGCCATTGAACTGTCAAATTCTACCTGAATACCTACTTCTTCTGAACCGCTACATTCCAATTGCTTAGTTCTGAAGTTTAAACGCGGCTTCAAAATTGTAAGCAGGTTGCGTTTCTGACGTAAAATTTATGTCAAAATCTGTCCTAATTGTGACACGTCATAGTGTGATTGCGAACGAAAAATTATGTCAATGGCTTGAAATGAGAATGTTGATACCTGAGGTCACACGAATTGTTGGGTCAAAGCATTGATGGTGTGAGAATAGATTTTGTGGTGACGCCGCCGGAGGATCAACGCTATGACCGTCTAACTGTAGCTTTAAGCTTTCATAATCCTTGTGAGTCATAGCATTCAGTCTTTAAATTTATTCTTCAAGAATTATGACTCATTAATTTATTCAGAGTCTCCACCTTCATATGCTGAAAAACCCGAATTAACGGACTTGGATATTTTCAAAAAAAGGTTTTGGATCATCTAAATTAAAATCATCAGAAAGAAGACACAAATAATTCTCATTAATACTTATATGTATGTAGGTATATTGATTACAAATCAAACTAATTAAAAAAAACGAAAGAAAAAGAAATTCCCCTTTTAGGTATACAAATTCTTTCGAAGAATTTTCAATAGATTTGATTGAATATAAAATAATTGCGGATATGGAACGGAATATTAACAAGCTTGGATTCTCTCTATGCATGGCCTTATCTCTCTATAGACCCAGATTAAATTTCATAACATCTTATTATTTATAAGAAAAAAAAAATAAACAAAAAAATGTAACCCAAAAAAACCCCCCGCACTTATCAGATCCAAACTAACCAACCATCAGCTTATCTAATGAGGTAGGCAAAATAATAACAACAAGAACGTCAAACTTTGGGTTCAATGAATTTTCAAAATTTTCGGCAAAACTTTCAAGGACAAAACTCTGTGCGCACTTAATTTATGTTTTAAGAGACGATGTGCCTTTTTTTATTTAGTCCAAATCGGAGGCAAGAAGAAGCCTTAAACATAATACAATAAATTTGATATAGGGGAACAAAAAAGAAGTCAAAAGAAACTGGAAGCTAACAAAGCAAACAAAAAAAAAAAAAACTAAATAAGAAGAATATGAAGGGGAACCAAAAATATAAACTCACCAAGGCAGGCAATATTCAAGAGAAATATGGATATTTAAGGTTTGGAAGGACTTTATTTGTCTCTGCTAGCTAAAACATACAAGGAAGAATAATTTCAAACTGATTTGGCTTGTAAAGGAGTCGAAAGACAATTCGACTTAAGTTGTCTACTCGGTTTTTGGTTCGACATCGACTCGGACTGAACTGCCAAGAATGATTGTCGATGTACCTTAAACCCGCAATTTGGTGATACGTATTTGAAACGAAATACATTATTAGCTGAAAAATATAGCTAGTCGAAATTCTGCCCAGCTATAAACAGTCAATTTGTATTGAAGAATGATATCAATGGATTAAAATAAAAACACAGCACAACTAAACCAAATCATCAATTTATTTAAAAACAACACATAAAAAGTATTCACACATTTTACTTCAAACCGGGTTGCTTAAAATTCAAACCAGTTTGAAAAATGTTTGGTTTGATATATCATTTTCAGACTGTCACATGACTAGAAATCACTCTAATTGAAAAAGATATTAACACGAGTAAACTAAATTGCTATTAACATTTAGTTTGTTAGATTAGTAGTGACAATTTGAAGGAATTTTTTGACGTTTTGTTTTCAGATTTTTGTGGATTTTAATGTTTTTCTCAATTCGATCCAGTTTCCTTCGTGTGAAAGTACATTAACAACTAGTTTCTCTGTGTGAAAGGGGGCTATGTTACGTCTGAGCTAAAAAAGCAACAATTTTTTTTTTTTACAGTTCAGTGTTAATTGACAAACACCAGTGGAAGTCTTCTATAACAAAACAAAAAAAGTAAGCGAACATGACTTTTTGGCGTTTGTAAATGTCAAAGTGTCATAGTTATGGATTTAGTATGATTTAGCCTTCTGGTGATTTTAACTTTAGTAAAATATTCAAAGATTGCTCGGTAATTAATTTGTTTAAAATTAGAATAGTGTTATACTAAAATTACCTTAACGTTGTATACTAAATCGTTTAAAAATATGCGCCATTGTTTCATGTAATTCATCATGGTGAATAGATGTGCCGCATTCATAAATGGTTTGTTCACGCTGTTCTTGTTCAATCAACCGAATTTACATTTTTTTACTGTGTAGTTGTCGCCTCTGAAAACTTGGTCCCAGAAAAAAACCTGCGACTGGTCAGTGCGCAATCATTGATGACAATAGCCAAACCAACTACGATTGCAGTGCAAATGCCCAGTGTGAATCCAGTGCGCCCTAGTCAGACATCGAACAAACCTAGTATAAATCAGCTTTGTTTATGTTCTTAGGGCAATACTTAAATGGCCAGGTTCATCATTTCGCATATTAATTATAAGAAATCTGGAATGACTGTATTTTGTTGTCACTGGTACAAAAGCTTAGCTGATAACAGAACAGCTGTTGTCATGAAAATTTTCCCAAAAAAATTGGATTTTAGAATAACTAGCTATCAGCTGACAGCTAATTTCATATGAATGAGTTTTGTTTTTGACGTTTGACAGTTTTCAGCTAGCCTGTTCGAATCCAAATATATTCAGATAGTTTAGTTTGCGAAATAACTCCTAACTGATAAATGTGTGAACGTGGGCAGTGAGACAAGTTGTTCGAGTGTGTAGGCAAATAATGTAGAAGTAAACTTAATGAATCGTGGTGCCTGAAGCTGATATAGGGGGCGTTGCTCCACTTTCAGTAAAAGCTAATGATCGCTTATTGGTCGAAACCACAAATAAGCCATAATAAAGATACCTTCGTACGTTTCACCCCCCAAAGCCCATTTGTTTACATTGTTGTATTTGTAGCTTTGAAACTCTATCCATGAATAGGTGGGAAATCGAAAAGCAAAACAAAAACAAATTACTAGGGCTGTGTTGTCTATGTGTCTATAGGAAGAGGAACAGAAAAGATTCTTGTGTGCGTTTTTATCAATGTGTCTATTGGAAGAGGAACAGAAATGTTAGTAGTTGTGTGCGTGTTTCAGCTTGTAGGCAAATGTCAAATGAAAGCAGAGGTTTCTGGTCTTTAAGTTATTAGCTTATGGTCGAAACTGTCAGATCAAAGATACTTTAAAAATGGACACTCGGTACTTTGTGTCAGCTGCTGACAAATCGATTAACAAAATGATTTAACTTTTTATAAAAAAAAGTTTCCAAATTCCCCTAAATAATATAATTTGCAAATTCCCTAAATAATATAATTGCAGTGTGTGCTGCAAATTTTATAAGAGTCGGTAATCATCGACCGAAAAACATTGCGTCTTAGAAGGGTACGATAGCATCTAACTGATGAGCCCAACTATCGTGCCTGGGCGAAACGCATTTTAGACTACAGGTAATTAAAATCTTCAATTTGGCTAAAATGATCTAACTGAAACTAGAGTACCCCCTATGTAATGCTTCACAATTGAAATACCAACAAACACTCTCATCATTCCAACATTTTTACATCATTAAATCCGAGAAGTTTAAAATACACCAATAAGTAGGTAGGCATACTGCAAGTATACCAATACCGAACCGATCATCAAACCCCGGCGCTTATATCAAAGACGACAGATTCACTCCTTTTAATTGCGTATTTAAACTGTCTGGGAATTTATTGAACTCAGTTTTTTTATAGCGGCATGGCTTCATTTCTTTTGTTAGCTTTTGGTTTTGTCTCGATTGTTATTTATTTTTATTTCGCTAAAACAGGATCGTTCGCCTTAACTTTAGGAAATAAAAGTAGCAAAACAAAAAAACAACAACAACAACATTTTGACACACACGGATTTAGCAGCATTAAGAAGACTAGGAGAAACGGTTCCATAAGATTTATGTTGTTCACCTCGTTCATTCTGTCTTTTCGTCTCCCTTCCTGGCTGCCTGACTCGTTCGCCTCGTTAGAAATGTCTTCTTTTCTATTTGAATACTTAGGTATCTGCTTTTTTGTTGTTGCTGTGCAGACGCGTCGGTAAGATTATCCACATACTTGTTTTTGTTTTGCACATCTTTTGGCTGTGAATCAAATTCGCGATCAACTCAAGCAAAGATTACTATTGCACCAAACGTGCCGTTATCCGATTTAATGTTTCTTTTTGTTGTGTCTACAAAAAACACCAAACAAATTTTTGTTCCCGGTTCATTCTAAAATTTCACTTACGGTTACGATAACGATACTACTCTACTCACTGATGAAATCGTCTTTCTCTCTCTCTCTCCCTCTCTCTCTCTCTGTCCATTGAATGGTTGAATGATGATTTGCTTTGGCGGGATTTCCATTTCTGCTCGCTGCGCTCAACTCACAACTAGACGTTTATGGCAAGACAGACAGGAAAGCTTCGTCGTGAATCTCGAAGAGATAATTTTTCAATTTAAAATGCTATAATTAAAGGAGGTTGGTTGGATTATTTTTTTGTGTTCTTTTTTTTTTGGTTTTTTTGTTTTGGACTTTCAGTTTGGGTAGGCAGGTATTTGCTATTTCACACATCCGTTTCAGGGAGACCGGCCGCGTCTCATTGAATTTATGGGAATTGAATGAGAATCAGAATAGAAGACACTGCCCTCGATTGGCCCCCAGACAGACAACCAAAAACGAGTTTTTTTTTTTCTTTGGAAGAACTTATCTCTGTCGGCGCTGTCAAACAAAATTCCAGACAAACAAAAAATATAATTTGAGCATCTTATTAGGTGTAAGTTATAGAGAAGAGCGCTAGGTAGGTATACCATCCCATATAGATATAAGTATCTAGATATGTATCTAGGTATTCAAATTTCTCATCTTTTTTGTTTATCTAGAAATGTTTTAAAATAGATTGATGATCCTTATACCTACGCTACGCACCCCGAATTTATTTCCTTCAAAATGGGGTTGAAATGGGTCAGACAAAATTATACCCTTAAAATTATGCCAAAAAAGGACGAGTAGGTACTTACCTAGATAGGTAGGTATTTGTTAAACTTAAAAAAAATAAAGTAGAATGAATGAAGGGGAGTGTGTCCTGTACTTAACATATTGAATTTCCACAAAAAACATCTTCCTTTTCAGAAATTCTAAGTTGAAGCAGATTTATGGGTTGTTATACTTTAAAGTTTTGAAAAATGACTTTGTAATTAATTATAAGCTATGCCGAGAGAGGGAGTTGTAGTTAAAAGTGAAAAACTTTTTTTTTTCGAAAAAAAAAAAATATCTTGAAGTGACAACGACAATATTTATAGGTAGGTATCTAGGGCTGAAAAAAGGCAATATATTTTTGCAAATTTTATGCAAACAAAAAAATAAGTGTACTTATGTACTTGCGGAACCTTCCACTTAGAGCGCTTAGATAATTTGAAACTCAAAACCGTTTTAATAATCTAAATCAAGCAAGTAGGCTTTTTTTTAAGAAATAGGGGCGCAAAATCTTAAATAACCTAGGTATAAGGCGATACTAGTTAGCAATTTACAATACATATAGTAGTCTACTAACTTTTCATAAATTTTAAACCTTTTGTTAACTAGTAAAATGCTAATTAAGCAGATAGCAAAGCATTTGTCGGATTTGAATTTTGATTTCTCTCAGTAAAATCTCCAAAATCGGGACGAGATTTAAGAAAAGAATGACTCACAATACGCAAGAAAATGAGACGAGAATCTAGATGTCGTTTCGTTTTCAAGTCAAGTCATTTCAAGAATAAAAAAATTCTTTCAAATGCATGGATTTGTCAGCGGACTTAGGATTCTTCGTGTATGGCAATGCTGGTCTACGTTTGTGAACATGACAGTTTTGTTTATTTTGTGTTGTTTTTTATTTTAGGAACATTTTTGTCATTTTAAGTAGTTAAATTATAAAAAAAGTAAAAAGTGTTATTTAAAATAAAAGATTTAAGTTTAAAAAATTGTAATGTTTGTTGGCGTTTTTTTTTGTTGTAAACGCAAATGGTTTTTAGTTCTTTCATTTGGTTCTTTAATGAAAATATGTATTTAAATGTTCTGCCGGTTAATTTATGTTGTTGTTGTGCAAAACAACATTCTTTTGTTTTTTTTCTATTGGTGGGTAAACATTTTTTACAGAGCAAAAGCTGTCGCGAAAAATTCTGTCAATTTTTGACAGAAAACGTGTCGGGTTGAAATGTCACTGATAACAGACAATTTTACTTCAAAAACAAGATTGATTATGACGATGATGAAACTTCGAAAACTGATGATTTTCTGATTTAACAAATGCCACAAGGGTATTTTTTCGATGTTACATTTGGATAAGGATATATACGTTTTTAGGTAGGTATATCTCTGCCTATGTTATTGTTGTTTCACGTGCGTACATTATGAACTTAGCGAACTCTAATGAACTGTGAAATAATACCGATACTCGTAGATATCCTTGAATTATTAAAAAAAAAAAACATATGAACATTCCTATTCACTTGATGGAAGCACTGAATAATATCAAAAGGGTACATGCTTCATAAAATGCTCTTTTTTTATTATTAAAGTCCTTTAAGAAGTTCAATCTGATATACCTATACCTTACCTACCCATGTATAGTTGGTTAAACTCCATTTGTCAAATCACGTAGAACATATTAAGGCTCACTCAAACCTATACAACCTTTCAACTTCTAAAATGTTCTCAGAATTCTAAATTTAGACTACTTAAATATTGTTGTGCTATTTACATATTTTTGGAAGTTTTAGGTAAACACGGATTTGTTTTGATCCATATTTATTTACCTTAGGTATCGATTGTGTTGTTTTCGGAAGGATATTAAAAATATATAAGTTAATATGAAGATAAAAATAGAAAAGGAGATTTGAAAAAATACGCAATTTCATTAAATAAGAATAAGCCATTTTGTTTGTTTTCCATCGAACATTTAGGTGGGGTACATTTGTCAATTAGTTTTTAAACACAACTTACGGCATGACTGAATCTGTTGAATATTATCCGAGAGCAAAGTTTTCGGCAACTTTTTCAACCATTTTTGGATCGCCAGTTGATCTTGCGTCCATTCGCCGAATTTCAACGCAAATGATTGCTTAATCGGAGGAATTGTGTAGAAAGATCTAAAAACAAGTACTTGTGCAATAGCTCGAAAATTTACAAAAAAGATGAAAATATTGACATTTGTGCAACACAAACGGTAATGGACACTTCAAAATAGAGCAATTAACGAATTAACGATTGTTCGTCCGTTTTTATATTTCATATTCTTTTTAATTCTTCACGAATGAAAATATAAATCTGTGATCTTTAGGTTAGCCGAGCGCGAAGAATTTATTTGATGAAGTGCGAATGATACGTGGAACGCTAATTGAGATTGACAGTTCGTCACGATAAGATTGAAGTTCGCTAAGAACAATTGGTTTTCTAAATTTTGCCTTATTTTGTCAATAAAAAAGCTAATTTTATCAACATTAATCATTTTCTTTAGAATTTGGGATGATCAGTGTTCATTCTCATATATGAATAGTCCTTAAGAGAATTGTTGACAATAGGTATTTAAAAAATAAAATTTCAATACTGGAACTTTGAAAAACAATAATATTCATATTGACTTCTTTGGAAATGTTAGATATATTGACAACTAAAAATTGAGACACAAAAACTAATTTAAGACTGACTTATGTGACAAAATGCAAGGAAGTGATTATCATATGACAATCAAAACTTCAAATATGATATTTTGGATTCTTAAATAAGTAAAGCGAAAAATTAAAAAAAAACACACATTTTATTTTTGTTTTCAGAAATACTTTTTTGATTAAAGCAAAAATTCTTTTTTTTTGCAGACCTACGCTAAGTGATACGTTGCAAAAATTAACGGTAAGTTTTTTTTTTGTATTATTCCTTATGCAAAGTTAATCATACACCACTGCGCTTTGAAAAAAAAATCGACAAAATATCTTAGTTTTAGATTTTTAAAAAAGTAAGCAAACTATAAATTAAAAAAAAAAATCCTTTAAAAACTAAATACATAAGGAAGATGATAACTTAAGTTGGGGACCACACCCTATGCCGTGCAGAACTGCAGAAAGTCTATGTTAGCAACTGACCCCGAAGCTTGATTCTATTATTTGTAGAGCTAACGTGCCTCTAACCTCAGCAAAATTCTTAGGGACATACAAAATGATGAGGAAAATTCGTAAGATGAAAAGATCTAGATTCCAGTTATTACTCCCGATAGGTAGGTACTATATGTCGATTCAATTTTTGGATTCGTAAAAATCGAACTCGAGATTTTGATAAAACTTGACATTACGGTTCATTTGATTTTTTTTTTGTAAATTGTTATTTAGAATCTCCTGAAAAGCGTAAACAGTATTGTAAACCAAAACTTATAATTTTTTTTCTTCGAAACTACTAAATAGTTTTTTGAAAATATCTTGAATTCAAGCTGTTCCCATACAAATGTTAAAAACTGTTAAGAAAAAATTTGATAAAAAATGTACGTGTTCTTAAAGTAGTTCAGTCAACTAATAATTTTATTTTGTGTTCTTATTACAGGTACTTCCCATATAACCACTATCTATTCATATTTATGACTTTCTCAGTATTGGATGAACCGATTAAAATAATTTCGTTTGTATGTCAAGTCTCCCTTAAAGTATAAATAATATTGCATAGCTATTCAAATTTTCAAAAAAAAAAAATTTTCGATTTAAAAAAAAAATAAATATTTTTTTTTTGAAAAATCCATTTTTCAAAAAGCAGTCACTAAATGTTTTAGAAATTAAATTTTTAGATGTATGTATATTAATAATAACTTTAAATTGGCGTTTAATTTTATTTTCCTAAAAATATTTTCAAAATTTCATAGATATAAAAATATTTTTTTAAGCCGTTCTAACGATTCTTGAATTTTTTTTGTCGATAACATAACTGGACTACCCCTAATAACAACGTCAATGTTTAGCTACATTAAAGTTGTTAGCTACAAGACCAAGTTCATACAATGAAGTCGTCCATTTTACTTATATCCGCCATTACAATAAAAACCTTAAAATGGAAAGTGTTTTTCATGTTCCTTTTTAAGAGCTGCGCCTATTTTCTTAAATATAACTGAACGACTCCTAGAATGGATCATGTCCACATCTGAACTAGTCACCAGCTGGTGGTCCATGTTGTTTAGTGAACAAAAATTATCCAACCATCGTAAATCTAAATACCCCCTGCCTCACTCTAATACAATTTGAGCTTCTATAAGGTTTCGGTAAGATCTTATGGAAGGCTAAATGACTTACCGAAGCCTTATCGAAGCTGAAATGTTAGTTTGTCGATTCTCTTTAAAAACATTACCATTCACGATTAAACAAAAATGATATTTAACAAATGTCAATTATCTTATTGATAAATGATAATAATTGACCTAAGATAGGCAAATAGTTATATTTTTTATTCCCATGATATTACAGTTCTCCTTCTTCTCAATTCCTGCTTGGTGTTAATTTTTTTTTGTAAATTTCAAACAAGATTTATAGTCCCATGTTTCAACCGCAAAGAAATGATGAAAAAATTGAAAAGTAAACAATAATAAAAAAAAAATTATACAAAAAAATAATCCGCCACCAACTTCCACATATCGCCACCGCCGTCGTCTTCAACTTAAATACGTTAAAACAGGAGCTGCTAACGAGTTAGCACGCCTGTGGAATTACCAATGAAGAGCTTCCGGCAGGCTTATTGAATTGCTTCCACTGAACCGAGTACACATGTGTACCTACCTACAAATACTCGTACCTACATATATGCCAGTTAAACGAGGATGAACAATAATCCCGGGATGGTTGAATGCAGACAAAGTCGCTGCTCACATTTAGCCAGAGTCAGACAAACCGACCCAAAACCATTCATTTCATGCGAATTCTGAATTGAAAAATAATACATATGTACCTACATATATATATAGACTGGCTATACAAAGCGTGCAATTGCATTATCCTGACCGAAACGAAGGTCGGAAGGGAGGTATGATTGTATAGAAAAGTTCCATCAGGTATTGCATTACAAAACAGGGGGAGTTTTTTTTCCCTAATCTCTTATTCTTCACGCATTAATTTCTCACGCACTTGGCGCCTCTTATAGAAGATACGAGTATATGTATTCGAGAAAATTATATGCACAAGCTAAATTTGTCGGGAAAACTGGACTGCACTGGCACTGCCATATCATGAAAAGTTACCCACCCCGTATAAGAGTCTGCATTGAAAAGAAGCATTATAATTACGTACATGAAGCTCTTGGCAATTTATTGTTGCAGTTACACCTCTGCACGGCTGTAAATACCTAGAGTTGCGTTTTATTTGTTTTGCTTTACACACCTTTGTAATTTTACTGTGCAAGTAAGTGAAAAGGTAATTTAAGAATTTCCTAGCACAACAATAATTTTGCTCCTAAGCTTTTCTATAGCATTAAGCGGATGATAATAGTTGATAGTGTTGCGAGTACCTTTACAATTTTTTTAAGGGAAATTATGCCAGAATTTTTTTTGGAAAAAAACTTCATACAAAAGTTTTCTGATATTTTTCCCCCAAATTTCTGGCCTTTTTTCGAAAAAAAAAACCGGCGTTTTTTCCATTTTAGGAAATGGAAAAAGCCCAAAATTGGAAAAAAGCAAACAAAAAAATTCAGGCTTGTGTGAAGTGTTTTTTTTTGCAATTCATTCACGGCGTACAAAATGCTCGGCATTTTTTGCCCCCTGCTTTACCCAATATATGATTTGAGGTGTGTACAAGATTGGGTATATACAAATTTTTTTGGATTTTTTTTAAAAAGTCAAATCCAAAAAAAAATTGCATGTACCCAAACTTGAACCCATCTCAAATCATATATTGGACCAAGCAGGAGGGTTGCAGGGGGCAGGATACCACCCTTCGCGCCGAGCTTTCCATACGCCATGCACCTAATTGCGAAAAACACTTCACACAAGCCCGAATTTTTTTTCTAGCTTTTTTAAAATGTATTGTTTACTTTTTAAATCTATTTTATGTTTCTTCTAAAACGTTATTTGGAAATTAGGTCAGAATATACAAATTTTCTGGCTTAATTTCCATTTTGCTTGCAGGCTCTTTTTCCACACCTATGTGGCATAATTTTCAATATTTCTGGCTTATTTTTCAAACAAAAATCAGTTCTTTTTCCAATTTTAAGCTAGAAAAAAATTCTGGCATTTTTGTTTCTGACGCAATTTCCTATGGCGTAATTTCCTGGCGCCTTAAACTTTCACGTGATGATAGTCGATTCTTTTGAAAATTTTTATATGAAATTAAAAGAAAAGAGCAAAAATGAACATATGCCTTCATCCAGCTCAAAATGGTAATAGGTTATCGTTGCGATAAATCGTTTCGATAAATCATTTCGATAAAAGCGAATTTTAGTGTCGCAACAAAGCGATTTTGCTAAAAGTTTTGCAAGTAGTGGCAAAGGGCATTGTGTCTAGACAGAAATAACTGACAGACAAGCAATTTTCAGAAATCCTTTTTACTGATTATTTGATCAATTTCCGATCTGTTGTCTTACGGCAACTTTGTCCTGCATCATAAACTATGTGCATTTGGCTGAGCGCCTTCAATCCAAACAAACTGGGCTCGTTACAGATGTTTCAAGGAGTGGCGGGCCATAATCCTTGTTAACTGTTGTAACCAAATTCGCAAACCTAACTGATAAATAGACGGATATTAAGCAAGTTGTTTAAATTACTCGCTCACACAATAGTTCGGGCATAAATTTAAATTTCGAAAAAACTGTTTTCCGGGTCATGCGTTTTCCGGCTGGCTTTTGCCCCATCTTCTTTTATTAATGTCTATAAGCTAACCACAGTTTTTTTTTTTAATTCATGATTGACATTTCATTTCATTTAACCTTAAAGTAATAAAGTCTCAATTCTAATTGAAATAAAATACAATTTACTCCGTTGACTGCAACCCCACATTAACCCTGGTTTTTCATTTTCATTAATCATGTCCGCTTATTCCAATTAAATTGGCGTTCAGTGAGCAGCAGGATTACGGTTATAATCCTTTGACCTCAGAAGTTATACTTTGCATCTAAATATACTCTATCGAAGCCAAGAAAGAAGAAGACATTCAAATCAAATTATAGACGCACGCAGAAGATATGAAGAAGAATACGACTCCAACGCATCAATCTTCAGTCGCCCCTCCATTAGTATCTTGATGTGGGTTGGCCATTTTTATAGCTATGCATCTATTTCCCACGCGCCCACTCTATCATCATTTATCATTCAAAAGAAAAAAATTTAAAAAAAACTCAAAGGATGGTTGCGTCGGAGGTGGCGCGGACGGCGGCTGATGAAGGAAAATCTGCACAGCCCTCCGATGCGAATGCGAATGCGAAACAACTGACACATAAGCGCACAACCTACGTTGAATATATTATCCAACTTTTCATTCCACAGTCGGGTATTAAGTGGCGCCTTAAAGGTTCGACTATATAGTATCTCTGGAAACTATCGCATCGTCTTGGCTTGGACTTTGACGACTTCACCATCATTGCGTTGTCGCACAAACTATTGAGGAGAGTTACCATAGTTCCGACAAATGTTTTCGTATATGTGTATGTATAGAACAGAGGGCGAGTTAGCAAGCTCATAGACCATAAAACCTTGTCATTAAGATTACCTGTTGGTTGGTTGGTTGGTTGGTTTCCCAAGGGGTGCTGGGCGAGAAGCTCTGCATCTGAAATATCATTTAGCCGCTAATATCAACGAAGTCCCACTGATAGGCGGTATGGTGGGTGGGTGATAGTTGTAGTTGTAGAAATTTACAGGAAAAAATAAGGAAAAATAAATTTAAAAAAAAAAATAGAAATATGATACCAATCTGTAATGCGAATCGCGCGCTAAGAATAGAGAACTAGTTCTCGAAGAGTAATCCAAGACGACACAGTGAATTGTAAATATAGAAATAATGAATGCCATTAGAGGAGTCGATGGAGCACACTGACGACTATAATAATGCTCCGAGATGTGAGTGTGCTTGGAATATTTTAATGAGATGGTTATAGTCGATTTGTAGAATGAAATTGTTGAGGTGAAAACTATGAAAACTTGTCGAAAGTGGTATTGACTTTTCTTGAAGACAAATTGACGTGAAAAGTTTAATTTTTTTTTCGGAGGAAACTATACATTTCATGAAACCAGACTATAATTTTCTGAATGAGAATCCAATACAGATAATAATTGTTGGGTTGGTTTATCGGGATGTTTAGCACACACAAAAGGACATTCGTTTTGAGAAATGCTATTGAACTTGGGAAAATGGAAAATTACGGTATTATGCTGAATTTGTGGTACATATTTTGTTCTATTGTGTCGAAATTGTAAAATTTAATAGGGACTATCTTGAAAGAATTTCGTCACACAATGTATATCAGAACAATTGTTGGTGTGACAAACCTACGAGCCCTTCCACATGTGTCAAATTGATACTTGATTTATAATTCCCTACGACTGTCAAATATGTACTTGGTGAAATATTCAATTTGCGTAGAATGTGTAAAGTTTTAGAACGAATTTTAAACATATAGAAATAGATTGTCGAATTCTATGATATGAATATCTTGCATTGGTACTTGTTTTATTAGCGGACATTTCCCTCTAATACGTGTCAAAAATCAAAGCTATTTACTAAATCTTTACCATCAATAACGTTGATTTCTAAGTATTCTAGATGAATAACACGATTTAACAGTATTGCGCATATTCATTAGACTAAACAGAAGCCAGAAAAACATTTAAAGAATTTAAATATAATAATTCCTTCATTATGAGTTTGCACTGATTTCGTTACTTCGGTAGATCGATGGTTATGACATCGGCTTCTAAACGCAGTCGACTCTAAAGATTAAGGTTCCCTTAAGATGTACATAGGATTATTCCAAATAAAAATCATCATAGAGTAGTGGTAATTCATATTTAAACAGAAAAGTTCTCATTAAAAATACTGGGCTTTGGTAAACAATTGTTCAATTATTCGATCCTGAGATTGTCAAAATGGGAATTTTCCGTTCCAATAGTGAAATTAATTTCCTCCATACACAAATCAAAGTACAAGTAATCAGAGGCAATGTTAAACAAAATATTACTAGAAAACCCAATAATGCGGTTATATTTTTTATTAAACCTATAGGGGTACGAAAAGTAAAAAACATAGTCAGTAATGTACAAAAAAATATAAAAATTTGCATCTCAAACTTCTTTATAACCAACTAACTTTTTGTCCCCTTGAGTGTTCGTTATAAAAAAAACATTGACTGTAGAGTACTAGTAAATTACTAAACAAACCTTTCTATGTAAGTATATGTATATTTGCAGAAGCGACCTACATTTTCGTGTTAATTTCTTTTGCTAATCAGCCCCATATGTCATCTAAACTGCCTAGCTTAAAAAAAGAATTAAGTTAATTAAAACTAAAACGAAAAAATTAAATTATACGAAATGTCGGGAAAAGTCATCAAGGACTTTGTAAATTCAGTCATTGACCTTTTATCCTCAAGCAAAAATGAAATTAAAAATTCTTTACTATCAAAAAGGACAATTCTTTAATACCATACCAACGTAATCTCAATTAAAAATCGATGTCGAACAAAAATGATATTAAAGACAAAAAAAAAGTTAACACATCACTACTTACATATGTTTCATACACCAGATGCATGTTATATGATATCTATTAAATAATAATATTTTTTTTGTTTGTTCAGGAAATGTTTCAATTTATATTTGTTATTATTTAAACGAAAAATAAAATATAACAGAAAAGAAATGAATTGTTGTGTTAACACTTCTGCTCAATTGATCACACTTTTTCTCTGTTGTATAAAAAAATGCACTCAAAAAAATAAATACTAAAAAAAAACGAAGAAATTTAACGAAAACTTATCTATTTCAAGATAAATTAAATGCTTATATTGTGTCTTCTTATTTGTTAATCAGGAAAATAAGATAACTTAATTGTTAAACTTAAAAAAATCGACAAAGGTTAAGTATGCAAACGAACGAATGAATATACACAATCCGTATTCAATAGTAGTCAGCTTATAGTTATAGGAGTCCAGCTACTATTCGTTAAGTTTCGTATGTTTGGTTATGTCTATTATTGCTGCGGACGTTTTAGTATAACCTTAATAGTATCCTACATATTCTAATCAATATTTTTGGGATGAAATATCAAATTGTTTTCTGACAAAGTAATTTTCGATGGTTCAACGCCATTTTTTTTTTAACATGGATTAAACTAGGATCCAGACCTTCTAAATATTTAATGTCTTACAATTTTACCACCTTAAAGCTTTAACTAAATAAAAACAGTTTCGAATGACGGATCGGTTTGGCATATTTGATTCAAACAGGGCTTTCAAATGCCATCAACTTTCAAATGCTATCATTTTTCTTAAGATATATTACTTATTTGAAAATGTGCATTAACATTTTTCAACAAAAACGATAAATTTAAAGAAATTAAAAATCTAAAGTGGTTTTCCATTGGTAAAATAAATCAATTTATTTTGGTTCTAGATCCGTCAAAACATCGATTTTTTTAATTCCATTTGGCATAATGGCAGATAGATTTATCGCTAGATTTACCCCTCATTTTACAAATATGTAGCAATACAATTTTCAGCTGTCAGTTTAACAGTTTCTTTATGTTACATTGGCTCATTAAGGCGATTCTTCAAAAATTTAATGTACATAGGTATAGTTTGCCACCAAAACAACATACTTTATCATTAGAGTAGGGATGATGCTATATAATCATCTAAATGAATTTAATTCATTTTAAATGATTCCTTTACTGAAAATTTAAATATTTAAACATTTTTTGCTCACTTATCGAAACTTTGTCGAAAATGAACAAATATAATAGTTACACCGATAACAATTTAATAGACATGGCATTAACATACAAAAAAAATAACAAAAACATAAAATCTGAAATTTTCCATTGGACTCCGAAAAAATCAAATTTTAATTGAAAATGGATTTACCAATGGAATATACTTTTTTTAAGAAAATTAAATTCATCTTAAAAAACAGCTTTATACAACAATTGGAATTTGTTTGGAATCTTTAAAAGTTTAAATTTATATTTTTAATTAAATTTCAATATTTTCTTTTTTTAAATGAGAAAAAAACTTTCTCTCAGTGTAGACATATAAATTTTGCAAAAAAAAATAAAATTTTTGCATACATTGACATAATATGGCGATTAAATATTAAAAAAGCGACACAAATCATACACGTGCTGAACTTGACATTCAGCGCCAGCAGTTTTAACACCAGATTGTGTGTTTCATGAACAAAAAAAAAAACAAACAAATAAAGGTTAAATAATTTATTTTCTGCTAATAATTGCAAAACCAATTGTTTTTTTTTTATTTTGTTTTTGAAGTTCATTTTTATACTTGCAATAATTCACTTTGAGGAACTCTTTTATTTTATCAAAGATTTTAATTTTTCTTCACGAAACCTCGAAAATAAGTTTTTTTTTTAATTTTAAATTTGTGTGGATACAAATTTACGTAATTTGTTTTGACAATTGTTGCGAAAAATATAAGCAAATAGCGATTGGCACCTATTAACAAAAAAAAAATGTTTTATTTTTATGGAATAATAAAAAAGACAACGCGTACAACAAAATGTAAATAAGATTATTTGTTTGTTGTGTCTGCGAAATAGTATTATTTTTTTTTTGCAGCATTTTGTTTTTGTAAAGAAATAGATATTATTACCAAGATTTATTTGCTTCGAGTTTATACAAAAATAGAATCGAATAGGAAGAAATTAATTTTTGTCGTTAATTACATATGATCGTTAAGAAAAATATTGAAAAAAAAAATATATTTAATAGGGGCTTTCATAATGAGAGTAAGAGAATGTAAGACATTAACGAAAAAAAAATATGGTCAATACACTCAGGACTAAAAATTACTCCCATGTATGGAAGGAGTGTATAAAAAAAGATTCAACGAAGATCTTTACGGGCAAGGGAAGTTTAACAGATGGCCCACACAAATGGAAAACTACCTGAATTAACTTGGTGTGGGTAACTGAGTGGCTCTAGATGGGGACAAAGCTAGCTCGAAAGGCTTTTTGGTTGAGGTCGCAGTATACATCCTGGGCTGTGAGCGCCAACTAAAGTAAGTAAGTTAGCTCGATGGTCAATCGGTTCGCTTTGTTCAACATTTGCTATTGGCGCATGTTCGATTTCAAAATACACAGTGAGCTTTTTTTGGAAGACAAATTAATTTCCTTTCCGCACCTGGTCTATACCAAATAAGTAGACGTTATCTGGGAGACTTTTACTACAACGGACCGCTAGTGATCTTGGTAATACTAAAATAGGTAGTCCTGCATGCTTAATGGAGCTTAACAGCGCCGATCAATAATGGGTCTACCTATGTCAGTTTTCCGCTGACAGTCCCTTAAACTTCAGCTTAAACCTAAACTGTCTGTTTTATCTTCATATCTAATATACCAGGTCTCGACTGGTCCATTTTTGAATCGGGATAATCCTTACGGGCCAAAAATAAATATGTGAACCCAAATCAGTAGAATTCGCTAGAGCATATGTGTGCAACAATCCTCGAAAAATACAAGATAAATTGTCAATGTTCCATTTCACCTAGACGTACAGATCAAGCCCACCTTGGAAAAGCGTTGGCATTGGTATACTCGTATATCTTACCACTGTCGCACCCACAATGGTTCGCAATGAAATTTGAGTGTGCAACAATCCTCGAAAAATACAAGATAAATTGTCAATTGGGGTGGCCGTGGCGCGATAGTTGTGTGTTCGCCTGTCAACCTCATGGTCACAGGTTCGATCCCTGCCGTAGTCTATGTCTTCTTATTTTCCATTAAAACCAATTCTAAAAATAATTGTCATACAATTAATGGCTGGTTTACTCATTACATGCTGTTTAGGCATAACACTAACAACATGTGATTGAGTAAAACTAGTATACCGATAAAATATGACAAAAGGAAAAAAAAATTAATGCGAATTATAAGGGACATCGATAAATAAGACACGGAAATTTCTCCGCATTAGTTCAGCCGCCATCCCTGGAGATAAAATCTGACACAACAACCACCTACAGTCACCGAATATCACGCCACGCATCTTTCCTATCATTCTTTCTCTTCCTTAACCTCATCCTCACGCCCGCGCTGTGTTGAAACATTTAAAGGGTATTCATAATCCCTTGAGCGCGTGTAGATTATAAAACAAAAAAAAAAAAAAAAATGTTCCATTTCACCTAGACGTACAGATCAAGCCCACCTTGGAAAAGCGTTGGCATTGGTATACTCGTATATCTTACCACTGTCGCACCCACAATGGTTCGCAATGAAATTTGAGTGAGCACATCTACAGCCACAGTACCCCGCAATACCGTGTAAAGGGTTTTAGGTTACATGATTATGAAATGACACCTAGTGCCCCAGGTTAGCAGTCCTTATTCTGCTGATTAGTCTTCTGTTTCTGCTTACATGACAAGAAACTCAAGCACCCTTCGGTAAGCTTTCCAGAACACGGCTAGGAACGACCACATAACCTAACCTATTATAGGTTTTGCCTAAGCTGGTTTTAGTCTTGAATATTCAGACGTCATATTTGTAAGTCTAGGGATACTTCTTTTACTGTTCAGGTCCTACCAATAAGAGCTCTTAATTTGAAAATAAAACCGTCTTAATAATCCAAATAAAGTAGGCAAGCAGTTTTGAAATTACTGCTTGTTATGCGAATTCATATTATTTTCTTTTGCTAAGCTTGTTACTGTTATACACAAAAGTCGAACTTCGGTAAATCGAACCATCACTTGCCAAAAAAATAATTCGAGTTATCAAGACTTCGAGTTATCAAGTAAAACGGGAAATTAATATAAATTACGTAATATTTATTAGCGAATAAAAAAAGTACAGTTGTTGTGATTATTTAAATTATTCTGTTATACTTGGCTGACGAATGGATTTGCCGGAATGCTATATTTAATAGCCACATCGTTTTTCTTGACCCACTATTAATTTAAATTTATCTTCAAACGACGTTTTTAATGTTCGTTTAACGACATATCCACGTTAGATTTACTTTTAATAAAAACTTCACACTGTTAGTTTATTTTCACTTTTTATTTCGTCTTTTTTTTATTTTTTAAAAATAAGCCATTGAACGCGTATTATAATACATATATATACCAACCTAATAATGTGTGTTCTAACACCGGAACATGACCGGAACACATATGTATACAAGGTCATAGAACACACAAACACAGTGCCCACAAACGCAATGCATTATGAAATCAACTTGTAAAAATCCACAGAATTTGATAATTTCCCTAAAAAAATCAACCTATCGAAGGTGACGCCAAATAATATCTTCGAGTTATCGAGACATTCGAGTTATAAAAGTTCGAGTTATCAAACAAAAATTACATGTAAACTTCAGACTTCGCGCTATTGGCAACAAATATCATTCGAGTTATCGAATATTCGAGTTATCGAAGTTCGACTGTATTTACTTTATTTTGTTGATTGAAGCGTTTGTGAGTTTTAAATTTTCTTGAAAAATGACACTTTTTTGACCCATACTGTTTTGAAATTATTTTGTTTTTCATAATTCTATGTCAGCTACAAAATATTTCAATTTCATGGAAATCAGTCAAAGAACAACGAAGTTGACATTTTTATAAATCCGGCCCCGTACTTGCATAATTACTTCCCCCATAACGTCCCAATTTTCCAACTGTACAACGTCACGGAACGTCGTTCAAACTTCGAACCTCGGAGTTCAGCAATTGTAGATCACCGATATCGGCACATTAAGTTCAATGTTGATTCAATACGAGAGCGTGACAAGAATCACTGTAAGTATTTTGTAATTTTAAAACCATTCCCCAATTCAATGGGACGAAATTTAAGAAAATTATATGGAAGCTAACTGATTTTCAATTACGTTATCTATCAATTCAACGTAACGTAACGTAACGCGACGTAATGAAATGCTTTCTTATGTGTATCCTCGTCTCAGTTTGACACTAATTTAACAAGAATGAGAAGATGTCGTCACACTCACGTATCGGTTACTTGTCACATCCATTCTGTTCAAGAATAAATAATTCTTTCAAATGCATGGCAATGCCATTTTGAATTTGTCAGCGGACTTAGAATTCCTCGTGTATGACAATTCTGGTCTACGTTTGTCAACATTTTAGTTTTGTTTATTTTGTGTTTTTTTTTTAAGAACATTTATTTGTTAATTTTAAATATAGTTAGATTGTAAGTAAATTATAAAAAAAGTGAAAAGTGTTAATTAAAATAAAGTGTTTATTGATTTAAATTAAAACAATTGCAAAAAATATGTTTGTGGGTGTTCTTTGCTTCTTGTAAATAAAAATGGTTTTAGGTTCTGGTGGTTGTTCTTCATTGAATTTAATTTTTAAAATAAATTACTTCATGTGTTTTTTTAATGAAAATTTTTGTGTTTTAAATGTTCTGTCGGCTAATACTTGTTGTTAAACATTTTTAGAGAGCTAAAGGGATCTGTTGCGAAAATTTTGGTCGGTTTTTGAAATTCACTGCCAGCTCCATAGACAATTTTCACCCCCAACGCCGCAAATGAAGTTTTAAAGGGTTATCCATTTTGCGGTTTTAAAAGTATAGGGCTGGAATTCGACATCTAAACTAAGTTGTTAAACCAATTTTTTTTTTTCAGTTGAGTCTGACATTTACGAAAATGGATCGCTTAACTATCGCACAACGCATAAAAATTGTTAAAACCCACTACAAAAATGGTGATTCTGCCACAGCCACATATCGTGCTTTAAGAGGAGATTATGGTTTACATAATCGTCCAACTACGCAAGCAATTGGCAAAATTGTGAATAAATTTGAAGAGACTGGATTGGTTACAGATATTGTAAGGCCTGTGCACCATCATTCCGCTCTTACCACTGAAAATATCGCTGCTGTAAGTGGAAGTGTTGACAAAGACCCGATTGTGTCGATTCCTCGTCGTTCTCATGAATTAGGACTATCTTACGGCACATTATGGCGTATTTTGCATTTGGATCTACACCTACATCCAAATAAAGTCCAGCTCACACAACAACTGAAGCCAGCTGACCATGTACAACGTCGTAGATACGTCGAATGGATGCTTGAACAACAGGCGGTGGACGTCGATTTTTCGAACAAAATTTTCATCAGCGTTGGAGCACATTTCTCACTCGGTGGGTATGTTAATAAACAAAACATGCCACACAACTCGAGCGTTAATGGCTTTATTGCAAGACATTTCCTGGCCGCGTAATTTCTCGTCGCGGCGATATCAACTGGCCACCAAGATCATGCGATTTGACACCGCTGGACTTTTTTTTGTGGGGCTACGCGAAAGTGTTTATGCAGATAAACATTTTACGTCAAGTTATGGCTGAGATACCGCCCAATATGTGTCAAAAAGTGGTCGAAAATTACCTCAAAAGAATCGATGCTTGCAACAATTCGCACACATAAAGTCAACGTTCAAACTTTATATTAAAAAAGAAATATCATGAAAAAAAAAATATTTTATATGTTTTATTGACGTTTGCTTCTTAAACCGCAAAATGGATAACCCATTATTTAAAAAAAACGCATACCTATCTAGTGTACGCGTATTTCGATTAATTGAATAAAATTCGTAAAAACAATTTTTTGACCCAAAATAAACTCCATTAATATCCACGAAGGACGTGGACCTGCCTGAAACATCTATCTAAACAGATTTGACGCATCAATGTTGTCATTTTTTTGTTTGTTTTTTTTTCTTTTGAAAAGAACAAAATCTGACAGTGACTATCTATTTAAAAGCACCTATTTCTAAAACCTCCGTCACAATTTATATAATCAATATGATATTTGAATAAGTTCAAAAACCATTAGTCTTATTTATTCGATGTAGACTATACCTACATACCTACCAACGACTCGTAGATACTCGTACACATTTCGACTTTGACATAACAAACAAACAAAAATTAAATAGAAACATTCCATAAAGTGTGACAGTTCTAATAATATACCGCTCCAAGTTCCATTTCTTTTGTCACAATTGACAACTAATTTAGATAAATGACTGTCACAAACACCCATTATTTGCTGTCACTTATCCGCTTCCGGCTAAAATATACAACACCAATCTATTCGGTATCACACATCAAATCTCATCAGCAACAACACACAATATTGTAAATTAACCAATAATAAAATTGTATCGATAATAATTTGCCTAATATTCGTGTAAAAAAGATAAATTCAATTGTGTGTCATAAATATACTCAGAATAATTGTTTTATTTTATTTTTTTTTTTGGCAAAATAATGAAAATTCAAGGATTTTTACTGATTGTTTTTAGTGTTATTTCTTTTGGGTTTTTTTATGTTTATGTTGGCAATTTGTGTAACCTCAACGGATATTGCATCATCGAACACACAATAAAACGTGATCAAACATTATTGCATCATCATCTTGCAACGGCTCCGCCCCTTGATCTAAATAAAAAAAAAGAGAAAACAATTACCGTGTTCAAAATAAATTAGACAAAGTCAGAATTTTTGTTTTTTTTTTTTGAAAATTAATTTTCCTCTGGGACATCCGGGTGGTCATGTGAATTTAGCCAGTCAGCCTTCCATTCCACATCTACGTACGTATTTATATAGATTCAACTATAATATGGTGGTCAGGAAAATTATGAATGTCAATAGTGACGTTTTTAATCAACTGTCAGTTTGGTTTCGTGTCGTCGTTTCGTTATCGCTCAGAGGGCTCCGGCTGGCTCGACGAAGAATTTCTTGTCACCACTACACGCGATACGTCGTCGTGTAAATAATTGCGTAGAGTGATTCAATTTGTCGTCGTTGGATGACGATTTGATATATTATGTATGTACATATGTGCATACCTATATAGATTGAAGAAATTTCCGACGGACAGTTTTGTTGTTTGTAATTTGCCGCCACAAACACAATTGTTGACATTTGACCTTTAAAAACAAAAAAACATTAATCATTTATCCTTTGGTTGTTTAACCCTTTGTTGACCGACGGTACCTGTGAGTACCATTAAATGTTACTCCAAATAAAATCTCTATATTGGCAAAATATGACACTGTAGCCCAACGAGACTTTTAAGTACCATGTTATCTCCATGTTTTAATTTTTTTTTTGTTTTTATCTTAGTTCAAGGCACGGTTATAACGGTTTTTTTTTGACAACATACTAGATCTGAAGCGAGTAATTTTAGTTGGTTTTGGTAATTGCCGATATAAGTACCCATTGCTAGTTTTTGTCAATTTTTTTATGTGATTAGTTGATTTGCATATTTAGAATAAAAAAAAACTCAATATCAATTGAATTTAGAGAGATTTTTCATTTATTTTTACTAAAAAACTAAAGTGGACCGGTAAGTACCGTCGGGTTGTGGGATGGTTATAGGTTTTTTTTATTTTTATTGTTCTAATAGACTTAAAATTTGTTGGTGTTATTTTCATGTGCCTACTTATTAAGTGCATTATGTCGGCTGTTCACAATGTATTATTGAAGGATGATGAGATTTTGGCTATGGTTGAGGAGTTACCTTTGGATAATAATGATGATACTGACCTAGAATCCGAGGATGAATTGGATCTACTAACAATTCGTTCAAGAATAAGAGCTGCTGACGGAATGAATGAGGAACCAGATGAAGCTGTAATTCAAGAAGAGCTTGATAAGTTGTTGGATGATGACGAGGAAATTTCGGATAACGGTCCAGGATGCAGTCATTCGAAGAAAAAAATACCTGAAGAGGAACCAAATCGCCAATGGAAAGCTAACGATTGTGTGTCAGACATTCCTGAATTTGTTTTGCCAGAGGGTCCCGTCGAAGGTTTGTTTGACAGCTGCGTTAATGCAACTGATTTTTTCGTCTCCTTTCTGGAAAGTGTGATTGATAATATTGTTTATCAATCGAATCTCTATGCCGTTCAGAAAAGTAAGGTGTTGGATTTGAAAAAGGGCGAGCTACTGGCTTTCATAGGAATAAACTTCCTTATGGGATATCATAAATTACCCAGCTGGAGGCACTTTTGGAGTGAAAGTGATGATTTGGGAGTTTCGCTGGTGGGTAGAACTATGAGCCGGAATAGATTTGATGCAATTTTGAGTAGCTTGCATATAAATGACAACAGCCTAATTCCAAAAAATAACACAGATCGACTTTTCAAGCTTCGGCCGATGATCGATTCTTTGAATGAAAAATTCAGCACTTCTTACCATGGGACAAGACAACTTTCTGTCGACGAATCAATTATTCTTTTCAAGGGAAGAAACTCCATGAAGCAATACAATCCCATGAAACCTATAAAAAGAGGGTACAAATTATGGTGCTTAGCGGATCAACATGGCTTCATAAAAAAATTTTCAGTTTATCAAGGCAAGGATGAAAAATTGGAAAGTAAGTACGAAAATTACGGTCTTGGCGAAAGAGTAGTCTTGTATATGACTGAAAAGGAGTGGGGAAAACAAAAAATCATTTTCTTTGATAATTTTTTTTCATCGGTGAGATTATTGGAGAAACTAAAAACTGAAAAAACTCTAGCTTGTGGAACGATTCGAGCAAATAGAAAAGGCAATCCAAAAAATTTGAAAGAAGATAAAAAAATGAAAAGAGGAGATTTTGATTATCGATCTTCGAAGGATGGGATCAGTTTTTATAAGTGGAAAGACAATAGAACGGTACTGTTGGCTTCAAACTACCATGGTAACGATGTGTCAACAGTTTCCAGAAGGGATAAATCAGGAGTACAACACGACATAAGCTGCCCTAAAGTCGTAAAAGACTATAACACATTCATGGGAGGAGTTGACCATGCTGATCAACTTCGGGCCGCATATGGATTAGACCGCAGATCAAAGAAGTGGTGGCATCGTCTTTTTTGGGGAATGCTCGAAATTTGTTTCGTAAACTCGTTTATCGTTTATACACAAATGAATGAAAAAGTACCCCTTCTGGAGTACAAAAGATGTGTTACACTTGGACTTCTGTCACAAAAGGATTTACTTGTAGACAAACGTGGTGTAAAAAGAAAATCACATGGTGACGAATCCCCACAATGCAGCAAAAGACGAAGAGGTAAAGGCGAATCTGTTTCCAAGGACGTGAGACTGGGTAATCTAGGTGTTCACTGGCCAAAGTTCGTTGAAACGCGGGGAAGGTGTGAGGTTTGCAGTATCAACAAAATACAGTCAAAGCCATTTTCAAAATGCAGTCATTGCAACGTATACCTTTGCTGTAATGATAAAAAGAACTGCTTTTCCTTGTATCATGGAATACATTTTCATTAACTTTTATGGTTTTTCACATTAAAATGTTGTTTTGTTTAATTAAAAGTTTTTGTATTAATATAAGATTCATATTGAAATAAAAAAAATATATATATTGAATTTTTTGTATGATTTCTTTTATATCCCATAGCCCAACGGTACTTTTGAGTACCACTTTCACTTTTAGTCCTTAGATGTCCTTGAAAAATTTAAAAATGCGTTATCCTTCTTAAAATACCTTAAAATCAAATATTATTACAAAAAAAACTTTTTTTTAAAGGTTTTTCATAGTTTGGTCAACAAAGGGTTAATGAGTGGGAACTTTAAGCCGGAATGATAAATTGCAATATGAATAACAGAACCGTTAGAAGTGGCAGCAGCATATAAAGCGAGGCTATATATATTGTGTTTTTTGTATAGGTACTTCCGCAGCGCATAAGTATAAGGGAACATGTGGGTGTACCTAATCTATCAATTTTCTTCTGGTTTAATGAACTGTTAAATTAGGCCTCGAAAAAAGGGGGAGTTCTTAAAAAATAAAACTCTGGATTCAGCTATTACTTGTGTAAGAAATATCTAAACCTGAGCTTATTCTATTTTCTGGCAATCTTAAAGCACTTGAAGCAAATAATGTGTTTTATTGACTTCATCAAATTTCATTACAGGTTAGAAAAGAATTGATTGTGTGTAATTGAAAATTACAACGAAATGTTACAAAAGAATGGTCAAATCAGCCAGCCACGGCCGGCGCGGCGTGTGACGTGACAAAACAAATTAAAAAGTAAAATTGATGATAATTTTTTTTTCAAATCGGGGTCTGTTTCCAACATTTTTTTAACTAATGTTTTGCTCGGCACTGGTGATTTGGTCATTTGACTTTAGGGTTAGAAAATAAAAAAAAAGTAGAATGGTCGTGCAATTCAGGTTGCATTTAAAAGACCTTAGGTCATTAGGCATTTTATTTTTAATTCATTTTTATTTAATCTTAACTTATAACTATCTTAAAGCTAGACAAAAATGTTTAAAACTGGCCTAATTATCAATAACTTACAACTAATTTACTGACCCTTAACGGGCGCTCTAAACTGAACTATATCTCTTAATACTAATGTCTTTCGACCTTAAATCTATTTCAATTGATTTCAATTATTTTATTTTTGTTTTACCAAGACATTTTTTTTTTTAACTCGGTCTCGTATCATTTTTCATTTTGTACTTATAAACTACCTAAATCTAGACTAAAAATAATTAAAACTAGATACAATTAACTTATATACTAACTAAAACTAACTTAAACTACTTAAGATACCCAAAACAACTTAAAATTACTTAAAAACTAGAACAGCCACAGCTGCATTTTTTTCGTTTTTTAATTTTGTTTGTTTATATTTTGCATACGCATGCAGACACACAGCTACATTCACCCCATACATACATGTACATACGTACATACATATACGTACGCACATCCATGTACAGTTACGCAGGTACATGTACACATGTCTCCGCATACATACATATTTTTAATATTTTTGGTGCCGGGGTGGCACTGTTCCCTATACCTAATTACCCTAAATGTATGTAAGTCGGCCAAGACATACCATCTTAATCGACTTTAAATATCACGATGCTGTTCAGAGAGCCACCAGAACTGGTTCTCCTGTTTCGCCCTATCCCTTCGGTCCCGATCGGACACAGTCCTACTAAACCGAAGGCGCTCCTCTCCACCTGGAGCGATGACGTCTCGACCATACAGGAGTCGCCTATCTACAGTTTTACGGCTGACGTGGTAGATAAGTGGAACCGCCATTCTATCCTGTATCAGCCCTCGACTGTCTAAATAGAGGAATGCCTCGGGAGGGATGTAACCACTTAACCGCGCACTCTCAAAATATTCATTATTGGGGTAGTAAGCCACAATGAGCTGTTGGTTGAGGACATCGCTCTTGCAGTGTGACCCCGAATCAGCTTAAACAAAAAATTATCTATTCTGTTTATGTTGGCTCCGTTGTATAGAACCTGGTTGGAATAGTATCTTGTGTATTCCGACTCTGGTGTTCTGTGTAATCCAAGGCAACGTCTAAGACATTGTCTCTCAAACACCCGAATCTTTTCCATTTGAGATGAGGCAACGTTGAACCACACCGGGCATCCGTAGGCAATCATCGGCCTGATGAGGGCCATGTAATAAATCACCTTCACCATGGTGTCAAGACGGCTGCTATAAAACAGTCGTTTTGCCAAGGCAAAGGCTTCCCTAGCCCTGGCCAAAGCAGCACCTATATGTCTGTCGAAATACAGGTACTGATCCAACCAGATGCCAAGGTACTTTACTACACATTTACTCGTCAGTGGTTGTCCATGTGGCCCTACGATCACCAGCTTGCGCCAATTCTTTCTCGTATCGCTTGAGGCGCTAGACAACGGAGTCCTAAACAAAATAGTTTCTGATTTCTGGAAGTTGATTTTCAACTTCCAGTCATCACAATATCGCTGAAAGGTCATTAGGCATATAGTTAAAAAAAATGGTCACCATCATGAAGTGTCAAAGTGAAATGCCTCCCCTCGGGAATGGATCAGTAAAGTCTACTGATGCATTAATATGTGTTATATAAAATAGGTTAGAGCACTCAGTGGTCAACTATAGCTGATTTATTTGGAAGTTTGTCGCTTTATTCTTTAAAAACTAAATACACAAATGTGAGTCTTTAAAAATTATTTAAAAAAACGGGTCTATCTGCTGAAAATATACAACCGATATAATTGACGGAAAACCCCTGTATTAAACATATATGTTGCCCTGTTTTCTTATGTATGTATAGGTTTTTCTTTTTTAGAAGAACTCAATTATTTTTTTGATAAGCATCTGTCAAAACACGGATTTCGACAGTTAAATCACCGGGCAAAATATTTTTAAAAAATAATCAGATTCACAGATCCGCATTTTATGGTGCATCTACCCCTCTTTTTACTAACCCTACTAAGCACTAATACAATGGAAGCATTTAGTTTGACAATACCAGTTTCAGATACAAGAATATATACATCAATACCATAACAAAAAAAAAAATCAATTCAATTCGCATTCCATTCGCAACAAAAGAATTACCAATTGAAAACCCCATTATTCTAAGCCCTGCTTGCAATTTTTCAAGACAAATGATAGGCACTCTTGGATCTGCAAGAAACATTAAACTTCTCCGGAAGTCTTATCGTATTTTTGGAATCTGGGATATAAGCATTTTATGTGTGTAAATGAGTTAGCTTACTATTGGTCGCCATTTTTACGTATGCCCATTTGAAAAGTCAAATAGGATTTTGTCAGCCATAGTTTTTTGAATGATTTTCTTCTTTCGGAAACTAGTTCATCTATCCCTACGATTTCGAAAACAAATTTTGAAAATTAATAAAAAAAAAACTATTGATGTTCGACTACTGAAACTAGCTGAACTTTTGTTACTGCCTCCTGAACTCGTATTACCTTGAATACCTACATGGCCTGGTATCCAATGGAGTGTTACATTGTTATTCTTTCCAAGTTCATTTAGTTGGCTCACGCACTATACCATACATCGTACAAGCCTAATGTCGTATGTGTTAAGTGCTTTTAGAGCGGCTTAGCTGTCTGCCAGGATATAGCAATAATTTGATTGCGGTAATCCCTATCAAGGTTTATCTCTGGGCATTTTTGGTTCTAGGCCCAAATATTCCTAGGATTAGCGGATTGAAAATGATGAAAAGGGGAACAGTTTTCAAAAAGAGAGACTAAACAAGTTTTTTTTTTAAATATAACATCACAAAAAAATAAAAAATGACAGATATGTGTTCATTGAGTGGATGCGTTCAGCTTTAAAAGGATATTGAACTTCAAATGAATGTGTTCACAGAGAATATTCTTAGGTATATTTAATAAACATATTATTACCGTTACTAATCGAAGGTTTTTTTTTTTTTTTTAGTTTTTATTTAATAAAAGGGACAGAGATTTTTATAGAAAAATTGGAACCCTAACCACTTGATATCATTTGCTTCAAAAATGATTTAATCGTATTAAAGCTTCAATATACAACGTAATCGGTAATTGCGTTAACTCTCTGACGTCACCACAACATTTTTTCACTCTGTCAACCTTCACCGCGTCGACCAAAAAATGTGTGCCAACGAAGATGTCAGTTTTTTCATCAACACAATTGGCCAGTTTGCAAAATTGAGAGCTCACAACTTTCGCTCCACCAAATAATGAGAAGGCGAAACAAAACATTTTTTTCCTAAATATTTGACCTAAAAATTGAGAGATCGATCATATATTTCAGAACTAGCCTGTTGGCATTTTTTTCGATGACAATCACACGACGTGCCACCATTGGAAAATATTTGACGTCAAATTTACGAACTGACAAAATAACGGGTGATTTTTTTGCTACTTGGTTTTTGACGTTTATATTTTTGACAGATCACACATGACAAATTCCACGAACATTTGACATTTCGATTCAGTATTGTTTGCCATTTCATCATGAATAGACTTACGCCTGAACAACGTTTGCAAATTATTGAAATTTATTATCAAAATTCGTGCTCTGTGAAAAATGTGTTTCGCAAGCTACGTCCGTTTTTTTTCGCTCATTTTTGGCTAACTGGATACGTGAATAAGCAGAATTGCCGTATTTGGAGTGAAGAGCAGCCAGAGGCAATTCAGCAGCTACCAATTCATCCCGAAAAATGCACTGTTTGGTGCGGTTTATTGGGCGTACTTCTTCAAGGACGATGAAGGCCGCAGGGTTACGGTCAATGGAGAAAGGTACCGTTCGATGATAACAGATTTTTTTTTGCCGAAAATGCAAGAATTGAACTCGGTCGACATGTGGTTCCAACAGGACGGTGCCACATGCTACACTGCACGCGAAACCATGCATCAATTGAGAGGCGAATTTGGTGAGCAGTTGATCTCACGTTTTGGCGCAGTCAATTGGCCACCAAGATCATGTGATTTGACCCCGTTAGACTATTTTTTGTGGGGTTATGTTAAGTCTATTGTCTATGGGGGCAAGCCAAAACACAATTGCTGCCTTGGAAGCCAACATTGAACGCGTCATTGGTGAGATTCCGGCCGAAATGTGTGAAAAAGTTTGCCAAAATTGGACCTTCAGAATGGACCACCTAAAGCGTAGCCGCGGGCAACATTTAAGTGAAATTATTTTTAAAAAGTAAATGGCAGAAATTGATTTATCGATCCAAATAAAAATTTCATTCACTTTTTACAAGTTTCTGTGTTTTTTGAATTCTCAAAAACCAAGCTCTTAAAAAATCACCGTTTATATTCGCGTTCCACATTCCTTGCACTCTGCAACGAATAAATTGACTAGCTTCAAAATCGATGCCATCTTTTAGAAAACGTCGTTCGCAACTAATAAAAACAAAATGTCATGTGAACGAAATGTCAAAATCCACGAATATTCGTTAGTTTGTTGATTGTTGATCCCCGAGTTAATAGTTCTGCGTTTGCATGATAAAATGGCGATGTTAACTGAGTGAGCATGTTTGACTTTGACACATGTCACGGGACGTGAGTTGTCGAAATTAGAAAACTGAAAGCCCAAGCATTTAAGCCTGTTAGAATTTTTTTTGAGTTTTCTGACGTGGCTTAGAGTTTGGGAACGCAAGATTGAAGTGATCATTCGGTTCGGTTTTTAAGGAAGCCGCAGTAGAAGGGTTGTAGGGAGTATTTTTGACGAAAAAAATGACATTGAGAATTAGGGACACAATTAAAGAAACAAATTGACATTTCCATAAAAACTATCGATAACAAGAGGTAATTCGCACTGTGTAATATGTAAAGTTCTCTGTGGAAAAGTAAGCTTAAGTAAGTCCCAAAAAATTCTCTGTCCTTAGCTAATTTGAGTATTCAATACCTCGTTTTTTTTATCCAACTATATATCCGCTTAGAAAAAAGAAACATTCCTAATTAACAGCTAAAACTGTTAAAATCTTATAATGCAACTATAGTTAGGTAGTAACAATATAACAAATTTTCCAATACAATAACAATTCATGGCCTACTTTCTACCATAATCTTATCCACCACATATTTTTGTAGGTAATGATTTTAATAAGTTTAATTTATGAAAAAAGTTACGAAGCCAATAGATGGGTACCTATTGGTGCCTACGATTTACGAACCTTATCTTTATGTGCCATATTAAATCATAAATTATATTTGCCTTTGCAACAATTTTTTTTTTCATAATAATTTAGCAAACTATGGGGTTAATGAATGCATCATAATTCATAACAATAACAAATAACAGCGAACAAATGTGGGAACAGCCAGCGATCCCTCCTTATACTCGTATACCTATAACGTAGATAAGATTGTTCCATAGCTAAACAATTTTCCACTAATTGTTGTTATTATTATGTTGTTATTAAACATTAACAAATACACAAAAATGAACATGTGCATGCATAAAGCATATACGTAGGCAGGTAAAAAAAACGTCACATGTGTGATGTGTGATGTCCTAGATTAACAAATTACGAAAAACAAAATAGAAAAAAAAAACAAATAACAAAACACCTCTAGATGCTAGATAAGCATCATCACAGAGTTGATAGATAGGTAAGTGCCTAGTCGTTGAATAAATTATTTTTTAACATGCGCGTTGACAAATTGTTTTTTTTTTTTTTTTTTTAATAGGTAACCTACGTAGTTTTTTGTTTGTTTTTCATAAAATAAAAATTGAAATAAATTGCGTTAAAAAACTACTGAATTATTACCGAAATAAATAGATAAACCTATCGTAAAAGAAGAAAAATAGGCACGTGACTGCTTGAACGAACGAATTTTCAGTTTGAAGGTAGGGTGAACTTCAAAGAGAGATGGATAGGTACGCTTAATTTATCACGTATCTCCACGAAATTCCATCAATACCTCTATATTCAACACCAATGACGACATCAAAGAACGCACGCACCACTTTATATCAAAAAGAAAATATATATCGTCTCGGAGAAGTTGCGTGCTAATGCGTGTGCAGTTACAACAGTAACAGTACAAAACAAATTCATGTACATTTCAGGGGTACCTTCTTCGCAGGTAGAAGTATTATTGTTAGTACTTACTACAATTATTTAGTGCTTAGTACCTTCTAGTACAATCGTTGTTTTTTTTAGTATTTATACGAGTAGAATGAGCTTCTGACTGAGGAAAAAGCATTCAGTTCTCCGAATGTTTGTTTCGATCGGAACTCGGACATGATCTACTGAGCACTGAGCTAATTGCTGAAGAACACTAAATGTCAAGAGCGAAATGTCAAGAAAATAAAATACTCCATATAATTAAAATAGCGGAAAAAGTTGTCACACAATAACATGTGAATTATCAAAATGTCAATTAAAGACATCTAAGAGTTGAAGTTTGTTTAAACCACAAATCACAGTGTTCGGGATAAATTCGGAGCATGCTCTATGCGCTCGAACGAAAATTCAAGGACGTTCTGTGAGGTGACTGCCAAATGTATTGTTTGATTTGGGACAGAACATCTATTAAAAATATGTTCTAAGTAAAGTAAAGGCAGGTACTTGAAATCCCTTAAAATTTTTTTTCAAGAACTTTATAGGTACATATTCTATGTTAACTAAGAGATGGCAGGACTGGTAGATATGGAATTATATATATCTAGATGACTTAAAATGTCGACCGGCATTCGCATTTATAATAGGAAATTTTACCTTATCAATTAGCAAAAGCCTGACAATGACAAGTCTGATGGCTGGTAGTGATAGGTAGGTAGGTCCTTAGACATAATGATGTAAGTATAATATCATTTACATTTTTGGAAGTTTGCTTATACAGTAGAATCTCAGAAAGATGAACAGATATATACAGCATCCCCATTCATCGTTTGGACGTTTATCTTTTTAAAAAACGGCTCTAGACTAGAAATTGCCCTATATCGCAAATTTCTCAAAATTCCAAAAATTAGAAACATCGGCACCACATTGGTCTGCAAATTTCCAGCAGGACTTGACAGCTGAAATTGCTTCTGCTAGTTTGATTACATTGGAAACCTCAATTATACTTTCTTCTGAGGATGCAAGTTCGCCTTCAGCATCAGAAAGTTGGTGGATCACATCCTCAAAATTTGAATTTAATGGATTAGGGAAGTTGCTTTTGGAAGCATACAAATTGTGCGAATTCAGCAATTTTTTTAACTTTCCAATGGCTTTGGACTTGTGTTATGTTAACCAGTAGGTATAGTGCTATTCGTGCCTTCCAAAAATGTAAAGCAGTCCTTATTGGCTATATTTATTCCAGGAGCAGATCTTTCCCCAGAATGAACAAATGTTTTGTGTGGAATAATTTGCTAAAAAAAGACCAATTTTATTTGCATTATAGACTTGGGCTCCAGTGATACCAAGCTCAACCATAAACTTCTTCAATTCCTCTTCAAAAGACAAAATACCTAGGATGTTTATCAGAATCCAAATCTAGTCTTGAAGTTATTAATTTAATCCGTCGAAAATAGCGTGTAATTTTGAAGCTTTGGTTTTCGATATTTTTATAGGTACCTATACCTACTCGCGAAGTGATTTTCCTAACATGTTTGATTCCCAAAATTGGGGATAAGGTATGTAGGTAGGTACAAACGATTCCATCATTTTTATAAATTAGGTAGGTATGTACCTATATAACTACCTAATGCTCCAATAGGACGTTCCAGTTTTTAAATTTTCTAGAAATGCAAATTTTTGTAAAGTTAAAAAACTTAACTTTACCCTGTAATCAGTATTTACATACCTACTGCTTTACCGAATCAATACCTACAGATCTCAAATTTATTTTCTCACTTGTCGGTAAATTTTCGTCGCAGAACTAGATACCTACCTAGGTCCCGCAAAACTATTTTTGTTTTCCCAAGAGCAGCACTTCCCTGGCAGTACCTACCTATTACCATTGAATTTAATAGGTATATATGTATTCCTACAAACACTAGGTAGATAGGTACCTTCTGACTCCTTGTACTTGTACCTACCTAGGTAGGTACCTATACCGAATCCCAACAAATCTGTAGCTGTCCGTTTTTGGTGGAAGAAAACGTTCATCTTTCCGAACTGTTCATCTTATAGAGCCGTTCATGTTTCCGAGATTCTACTGTATGTCCCTTACTACCTACCCACTTACGTAGTTATTTTTTTTATCAAATCCCCACTCTAGCTAACGCACAGCAAATGTAATTATACATAGGTAGGTAGGTATATCTACATACCTACCTATCCTCTTCCTCTTTGCAAATGTCCTGAATCCTCTTTAACTTCGTTTTGGTGGGAATTAATTTCCCAAATAAAACTAGGTCACACACTCTAAAATCTAATCGATGTGTCTAATGAAAATCCGAAAAGCCAACAAACACCCTCTTTGTGTACCTATATATAGTTAGGTATAGCTACTTATGTACCTACCTATACCTACACCATCAGCCACCATCTGACATCACATGTACATATGTAGGTACCTACATATCAAACGAAATATACCTACGTACTTACCTTCTAGACCTATACATACATATGTATATACTCGTACATAGATATCTACAGAGGAAGCATCCCAAAAACAAAACAAAACAAAAATTTATTTCCTCAACAATCCCCAACGAAATTATTATCGTCATCCCTCATACAAGCGCCCCACTGCCCATAATTTGTAACAGCAGCCACTGTCACCCTAAACCATATAAACGAAGCAAACAAAATCAACCCCAACAATCCGACTCCGAAATATTCCCGCCAACAGAGAACAAACTAACTATACCTACCAACGCCCGCCACAATTTTCTTCCTCAAGGTACCTTACACATTCCTCTGTTGGCCCCCCACAAGCACCCGCATCAAGTTTGGTTTTACAATATTTACAAACGCATGTAGAGTTTTGAGTTTACTATCAGTGTGGGACCGATGTGATGCACAAACAAAAGTACATACAAATATACATAGTCCCATACCATTCTCATATTTCTCTTTCTTCTTCTCCTCTTCGCACTTGCCACTATTCAACGACGAATTTCCATCAACAAAAACAAGAAAAAAATCATTAATAACACATAATGCCAGCTGCCCGTTTTCCTATCCAAAGCGATTTTCCACAAAATGTTACGTCACTGGATGTGGTTTCTCTCTACCTTATGCCTACCTATTTTACCAAAACGGTACCCCTCCTCAGCGTCACAAAAAAAAAAAAAAAAAAAAAAAAAAACAGCACAGAAAAGTCGTTGACGGCAACAGCAACGGCACAACGACGACTACAACGACGATATAAAAGATGCGAATACGAAGAGAAAGAGGATTCAAACAAAAATAAAAACACAAGCAACTAAAGTTAAACCAAACACAAAAAAAAAAAAAAATTGTATATAATAAAAAGTGGAGTGAGGGCAAATTGTTTGTTGTTCTTGCATCTCCTTCTGACATTTAGCTAACGGGCCTCAAATTTCATTCAACCTCGGAACGAACAAACACAGAGCAGAGAGTTGATGAACGCCTTGATGATGCTGGCTTGTCTGGGTTGTAGATAATAGTAGGGGAAGAATGGTGTTTTTGTTAGTTTGAAATTATTCCATTGTGTTGGGGAAAAGAGGAATGACGGCGGTGACGATAGCAGGTTTTGTTTTTCTTTGCTTTGTTTTGGTTCGTTTTTGTTGTGCGCATAACCGTCTCTTCATATCCATATCGTTCCGTCCGCAGTTGGTTTGGTTAGTATTTCAAATTCGAAGAAGAAAAAGAGAGGAGATAATGGAAATCTCTCTTGGTTTCAGTGATGAATTTGTGGACTGGAAGGAGGAGAAATCGAATGAATTCTTAGCGAATTTTTTCCTCATTTTGTTAGTTAATTTTATAGGTGGGAATATTGTTGGAATGGAATGTTGTTTCAATTTCCTTTAGTTTGTCGCTCTTTCTTTCCCGCGCGCGCAAAAAAACTATATATGTATGGTTGAGTTTAGAGAATTGAAATGGAATTCCACTATTTGGGTTGTTTTTTGTTAAACGGATGTGAGTACAATGGGGAAATCAAGAAAAAACAAATTAGAAAGGGTTTTTAAGGTTGGAAGAGAGAGATAGAGGAAAAGTCAATAATACTATGGTTATCAAATAAATGTTGGCTTGTTTCGTTCTTGGCTGCATGCGTGCGTAGAAATAGAACGCGTTGTTGTGTTATTGTTTGTTATTTTTTATCGCTAACTCCACTTTTCAGTTTTTTTTTTCCTTCGAAGCAATGGAAATTCCCTGTGCATCGTCGTCATTGTCGTCTCGAAATGAAAAGGGGAGCAAAATTATCTTTTCCTTCCCACCAAGAGTACCATATCTAAACTTACGTGAAAGAGAAGGAATTAAAGTCAAAGCTTATGTGATATGGGTAGAATAGGTATATGTATAGGTGTAAGTTAAGTCGGGAAAAAATAACGGTGTCCCGCTTCCGTTGTCCGTTTGTAAGTTCCAAAATCATCGGGAACTACCTAGGCCTAGGTTTACCAGTTTGAAAATGCACACAGCGGGCTTTCTAGGGGGAGAGATGTTCAAAAATTGGGACAAAACATGTTATTGAAAAATACAAAACCCGAACAAAGCAAGGGAAGTAACGACATTTTAATTCGATTTTTTATTATTAAAACATAATCAAAAAAATCAAAAATTAACTAATCAGCTAACTTATAACTAAATCAATGGAAACAACAAAAATAAATTACTTTTTCTTTAAAAAACAGAATGAACCAAGACAACGGTTTCTTCACAGGAAGTGTTAATTCATATACCTAATAGCTAGAGAAATGAATAGTTAATAATTAATAGACTAAGATTTAGACATAGTTTCAGCTGACTTGTTTTTATTTTCTGTCATTTTTAATAATAAATTTGTAAAACTCCTTACAATTCAGCTTGTAATTTTGCTTTATCATTAATTCATTTTCAACGGACTCTACAAGCAAACGATTACTATCTTTTCTGTAAGCGTTTAACATCAACATCACATTTGAGTGTGGAAGAAAAAAAACGAAATTTATTGTTTTTTTTTTCAAAATTCGGAACTTTACACGCTGCTAACAAAAGTCTCCACTTTAATTCTAAAGTAGCTTCTTTATTCTCCATTAAATGAAAACATTCTTTTAAAATTATGTACTCTTGGAAAAGATTATCCTCATTTATGTTAGCAATTTTAAAAGAAGATACAAGTTCTAAGCAATCACTAAGAACAGGAAATTCATTCAATTTTATATTTTCTAATATCTTAAGATAGTCATAGGGTCAAGTTGGGTAATTGTGAAAAGGGGTAATTGTTAACACACTTTATTCTATAAAAACCGTTTATATTTCCTAGCATGCAATTACTTATTATTAATTAATTAGTTAATTACTTACAATTACTACTCGGAAAAGAAACGAGTATCAATATATTTAATTAAATATATTGACAGCATTAGCTGTTTTTATAAAAATTGTAATTTGTTGTTTAAGAAAAGATTTAATTTCTTGTTGAGCGGTTGTGCCATAAGAATGTTCAGATAGCCTTGTTTTTAATGACGATCTTAATTTGTATATTAATGATTACAAGTCAATAATTCCAATTTTCGGGTAACATAATTAACTTCAAAACCAAAGCTTACAATTCAGCTGTTTTTTTCCAAAAAACTTTTTAAGCAGTGATGAACACATCTCTTTCCCTAAAAAGTATTCATTAATTGGTTCGAACCCTTTATAAACTCTTTCGACTGGTTATTGAATGAAGTAAATGGATGTATCCAGTTGTGAAAATTGTATTTACTGTGATGGAAGTATTCACAGCTTTAAATTGGAAGTGTAGGTAGTATACAAATATTGCTTTAAGGTGCAAAAAATATTACATATGGGTGAAAAAGAGGGACATATGTGTCCCGCTTTGCCATTTTTGGTTTTGGGGGACAATAAATATCTTGAGGTAAAAAAAGAAGAACAGTCTCCTCCAAAGGGGGACGAATGGTAACCCTACATAGGTCCTACCTAGTACTAGTACAGGATTAGGACTTACAATAAACTATCTCTTCAGATACCTTCCTTTTTGAATTTATCGACACTGACCTTTGTACCTATGTATACCTGGTTCCTAGGTAACTAGTGCTTACCTACATCTTTGTATCTACTAACTACTAGGTTCTTATTCTCATTTCGTTTAGATACAAGCCAAAAGAGTGTCGGTGGGTGTAAAAGTCTCACGCCTGTGACTGTGTACATGACTGCCATTAGGGTGAATTTATTTTCCGAGTATCTCTGCATGTAGGTACGTATAGGTACATATGTATCTATATCTATCTTACCTCTTATTTATAAACCAACCTATGTAAGTTGTAAGCAGAAGTCTTCTCCCTTGGATTTACATTGGATTTGGGGTTCCTTTCTCGGTTTTGTTTTCCATTGAAGAAAATAGGTCAGCAAGCGACAGTAATTGCACCGAGCAAATTAGGGCCAAAGCCCCAAACAATCCCAGATGCCAGAGCCCATGCCATAAATAATGAAAGGTGTCGCGGCCGGTGCGCAAGGAAGAAGGAGCTTTGTTTGTTTTTTTTTTCTTATTTTATTTTTCTATCTGTGTAACCTACTGTAAAAGTATTGTTTTGATTTGGTTCTTGCTGCTTCATTTTGTTTGCTTTGCTTGCAGCCTTGTGCCAATTTGTTGAAAATTCGAATCTACAAACTAGGTAGGTATAGGAAGTTAGGTAGGTATGTATGTATGTACATATGTACGTTGGTTGATAAATGGTTACGTTATTAGTTGTTTTATACGTAAACTGTATGTAAGTACATACATAGCTAGTTACCTAAATACCTACATATGTACATACCTATACATTTGTGTTTTTTTCTATTTTCTATTTCAAAACCTTTATCTGATTATTAATAGGTAAAAATGGCGAATAGTTTCGGAATTGTTTTATGTATTACCGAATTCGAACTAAGCGGGAAAGATTGTTTCCAATGAGCCAGTGATTTGCATTTAACAGCTGGCTTCCACAATTTTTTTTATTGTTTAATTGTGTTTTTAAGTTGATTAGGTTTTAATTTAAAAAAAATTAAAAATTAAACATGAAATCGATTATACCTACATGGTTATAAATAGTGTTACTTGTGTTCGAAATTTAAAATATAACTTAACAATAAGGAAATAGGGTTACCTACCAGATTGAAAATGGGAACATAGTGAGTTTTCTAAGGGCACAAATCGTCAAAAGGCGACAAAACGTGTTTTTAAAAAATACGAAACCCGAACAAAACAAAGTAAAGTAACAACATTTATTTTAAATGTCTTTGACGTTTCATCTTGTGAAAACAATCAGGCAATTGAGTTTTGAGTTTCTTTTGCAAGAATTTTGCCATTTTTTTGGCATTTTGTGCGACATCAAGTAAACCGGCATAAGAAAATAAACTATCAGATAAACTAACATAGGATGATGGGCCAGTGGTCGGCCACCTAATTTTTTTTTACGTTTAATTTTCCCTTAAAATTCAGTTGTTCGGGTTTTTGATATAAAATTTAGTTTATCTGATTTTTTCGAATGTCTAAATTTCGAAATTCTTGTTTTTTTCAGTCAATTTGCCATGAAAAAACTAAATATTAAATGAAAGTGTGATTCTTATGAAGTCGGCCCCTAAACTCCAGAGGTCGGCTACATGAGTTAATAGTAGTCGGCCTCAATATAAAAAATTATATTTTCATACTAAATATGTGTCTATTTCCTGTTTTATAGAATGTAGGTATCCAGAAATCATTTTAATATTTATTATAAATAGTTCAGTTAAATAAAAAAATGTGATTGTAAGATTTTATTTGGTCTCAGAACCCAATTTCATATTAGGTACAAAGACATTGGCGCAAAATTTTAAACAACCCATTGTTAAGGGCTTAACAATTTCCTAAGTGCTTATTGATTGAATAACTATATCAAAATTTTTAAACCTTTTCTAAACTAGTAAATTGTTAATTAAGCAGAAAGCTGAGCATTTGTAGGGTTTGAATTTTGATGAACACAATTATTGTTGTTATGCGTTGTAAATTAATTATATGTTGATCAAAACCCAACATGACCTCTAAAAAGGTATTAGTTATTTCTGTTTTCATCATTTTAACTTCATTATTTAAAAAAAAAACGAAAAAAATTGTGCACCAGCAGGACTCGAACCTCGGCACCCCGCGTGCAAGGCTGATATACTATCAGATTCCATAATGAATTTAGCAAATTGCTAAAAGTTAAAGTAGCCATTCCGTGATTTTAACTTTAGTAAAATGTTAAAATCGTTTAAAATTAGCTCAATCATCTTTTTAGCTTAGTAAATTGCTAAAAGTGGCTTTAACATTTTTCTAAATCGTTTAAAATTTTGCACCATTGACTTTTTCTTACAAAAGTTAATTAATAGGAAAAATAATACATTAATTTATATGAAAGTGAAAACTAATAATAATAATAATATTAACTACATGCCTTTAAGACCTAGGTCTTTTTGAACGCAACGTGAATTATACGGCAATAATTAGAAGGAATAGGAAGATAGGAATATATGAAGCTATTAAGTTTGTTTTACATCTAATATATATTTACATATTTCAGGCAAATGTTATCAAACATTGCTTTAGATAAAACAACAAAAAAGCAACTTATATTTGTATTTATTATACTTATGAAAAAGTTGGTTTTCTTAATATGTTTTCTTGTTTCTGAAATGTTTTGCCATTTCTATGGTATAACATATATAGTAATGTAATGTGGGCGGTCAGTGTTTGGACGGTGCGTATACAAAATAATGAAATTATTACTGTTAAAATCACTTAGGCCCATGGAAAATGCGTTTGTTGAGTACGACGACCCGAAATATCATTGACCGTTTGATATTAATTTAATAATAAAAGCAGTTTTCGATCGCATCTGGCCACTTTCTGACCTACCTAAAACCTACTTGCCGGACATAGTTTTAACAGGGTGACGAGGCCGCCAGTGGAAGGAACATTAGAGTTACCAAATACTTTCATTTGCACTGAATACAGAGTAGTTAGTCTCCTTATGGTTTCCTAATGAATCATTATGCAATTTGTTGTATCATTTGGGAAATAAGCCAATACCTGATTTCGGAAACAGGCAAAAGGATATTTCGTTGACATTTACAAAAGACATGAAGCGCCTCCCAAAACGTCTTCGAGGCATCTATTTTTAATAAATACTTTGTATTGACAACTTCGAAGATGTTTGAATAACTCATAGAAGAAACTCTTCCATCTTATAATGGATTATTGAAATTCTCTTTTAAATAGTTTTGACCGTTTTAAATAAACGTGATGATTTTTGTGAGAGTTCACATTTGTCAAAGGTCTATGGACCTATGGAAATTATTGTATTATTTGGTCGCACTAAGGTCTGTATTAGACAAAACTAGCAAAAGAAAATGCATGACTGGATCGCACGTAGTTGCTCCTATGTTCGATCAGATTATATACAAAAGATTCTTAAAAGAAACGGCGAAATGTATTTTTAAAGTCGTTTTTCACTTAATTTTTTATATATTAAAATTCTTAAATTTTTTCTAAAAAAAAAAATTGGTATGAATATATTAAATATTCAATGATAGAAATTTAAAAACAAAATTTCAGAAAAAATCGTCTAACCCGTTTTCGAAATATTGAATTTTCAAAAAGAAAACAATTTTTTTTTTAAATCCAAAAAAAACTATTTTTTGAAAATTTTCAAATGCAGTATTATTTAGAATTCGATAGACATCCTGCATAAAAATTTTGATCGAAATCCGTTGAGCCGTTTATGAGAAAGTCGAAAATCAATAAAATGGTTGTATGGCATGTTACCGTTAATAACAAAATATTAATTTTTTTTGCCAAAATGTAGACCATGCCCAATGTAGTGCACACACCAATTTTTTTTTAAATCGTTAAAGTCGTTTTTGAGATAATTAAGATTTTAGAAAAATTTATATGGCAAGTAGGTACCGTTATTTTTGGGGATAAAACAACGATTCAAAAATATATTTTGGACAATCACCTAAAACGCTTAAGTAATAAGTTTGAAGAAAACCACTTCAGCCATTTATGCTGTAGAGTTGTACAGACAGACAGACAGACAGACGGAATTGCGGGACCCACTTTTTTGGTGTCCTCTATCGTCGTAATGTCAACTTTGATTAAAATCTCGAGTTCGATTTCTTTCCCAAATGCAAAACTTGCCCTTTTAATTTTTTAATTTTTGAAAAGGGGTTCTCTCAAAAACCTGACCCGACGAAGACATTATTTGTACGAAATATAGTCTAAATTCTGTAAAAAAAAAATCTAAATTTACTGACCACAGTTATCCATAAAAAATTTCTTAAAGAATTAAATAAAAATAATCCCAAATAAAATAATTACATTGAATGTGCTCGTAACTTCCTAGAGCTTTTTACTAGAGCCTCAACCCAAGTAACTCACTTTTCATGGTTTAAGGAAGAAAAAAAAACTGATTTTATTTGACCTACCCTAATGTATCTACGTTGCTTAAAAAAAAGTTCTATTACGCCATTAATATATGTAAATATTTAATAAAATAAATATAAACCACAAGCTTCTTATAATAAAGAACTAGAGTTTTCGTTTAAAATCATTCACTAGCGCCATCTTGTTTTTAAAACTCATAGAAATTCCAAAGCTTAAGCTTTTGCATGCGCCTCTTATAAAGCCCCAACTATACTATACTATGTTGCTGTTGATGCAATTCAAGAAGAGAAAACTTTTTGTGATTTCTCAATAATAATACACATTCCTCTTAGTTAACGCGAAAATCCTTTGAGATGACAGCTCGAAGTTTGTGTTCATTTCTGCAATTTATCCGTGTTGCCATTAATCAATTTAAAAAAACTGCCATTTATAGACAATACAAACACTGAATCAAAATTGAGTGTTAGATTTATTTCGAAAAGTTATTAATCGTAGTTTTTAAGACCACATTTTCATATAAAAATTGTTGAAAAAAAGCTTTGTATTCATCGAAATATTGATAGGTATAGAGTGTCCTTGTGTATGCATCATACCAACCGGTGTTTTTTCTTTTTTTCTTTGGCGTTTTGTGTTCTATATTAGTGTGAGTTCATAATAAGAAAATAAAAGCTCAAATTGTGTTCACATAAGAGTTAGTGATTTTATCCTTTTTGCTGTGTTCGTGTATTAGTGTGTTAGTGAGCATTGTGAAAGCTTAAATTTAAGTTTATTTCACTTCTTATAAAAAAGTAGGTTGTTAAAACATGAATAAATACTTTTTTCCTAAAAAAATTAACATTAGATATATAAAACGTTACTAAACTTAAGAAGCATTAGAAGGTGAGTCTTATCAATTTTATTTTCCAAATTTAATTCCGTTTATCAGTTTTCATCGATAAATGATTCACTGCTCCACACATTGTCCTCTACAATTAGCTTCGACGAATATCGAATTTTATTTTTTCCTTCTTCTTTTGTGCTTCTTTTGAAAATGTAGAGATATTTATTTTTTGTTCAACAATTCGAAAGCAAAATAAATATAGTGAATCCTTGGAGGGGTGTTGAACGAGGTCAAGGATTGTTTTGCAAATACATAACTTCGAACGTATTTTATACATACATTAGTTCCAGTTGCATAAAAACACATGCTAACTTACAAGTTGTGATGTGTACCTATCTATCAATACATAAATCATTGTGAATGCGAATAGTGAATAAATGATGGCAAAGCCGTAAAAGCTCTCAATGTTGATGTTTGGATTAAAAAATGTTTTTTTTTTTTGTGTATCAAGTAGGTTAAAACGTAGAAATAAAACGTCAAATTTGTATTAGTTTTTCGTCTCGAAAGACAATTTATTTTTTTGAAAATCATTGAATGTTCAATTGAAAGATGGTATGAGACTTACATACTGTGTAAAAACGTCCAACAATAAAATCATTAGGCAACGAGATGAGACCAGGCGAGACTTTTTGTTCGTCTCGTCTTGGTCTCGTCTCGATCCTGGGTTTCGACTATTTCTCGTGAAAATTTTAATGTGCAGTCTCATCTTGGTGTTGGTCTCATCCTTAGCCTTGGTTTCTTTCGTGCTTTTTGGTAGGAAAAAGATGTTAGATAAGACGCGTGTTCAGAATGAAAAAAAATTGAATTTTGTCGAAATGTTTTAATACATTTAAATCGGAGCCATCCCTCAACCGATTTTGACAGTTCATGGCTTGACAGGTAGGCAATGAACTATAATTTGACGGTTTGATAAAAATTTTGTCCAAGTGTCGCATAAAAGTCTTACGGCTCGCTTACACCAAAGCCGTCTTCGGCTCAGGCGACGTCCGCTAAACTCCGTCGATCGAACCAAACGTATGTAGAACAAAGAGAACGCGTACATCGTCCGATGACGTAAGTTAATCATCGATAAACCGACACATCAAAACTTGTTTGGATTTATCATCAGTTTGCCTGTAAGGTTGTATGAAAGAAACTTCGTAGTCGCATAGACTCAAGAACTGAATCGTCCGATAACGGATTGAGTGTATGCAGGGGAACGTCCGAGACAGTCGTCTGAATTGTTCCGACACAAAATCGGCCAATGAATCGGTTTCAGTATACGCGAAGCGTTATTCACCGATAAACCGACAAATCCGAACTTGTTTGGATTTCTCGTCAGTTTGCTGGTTGTTATTGCTTGCGCTAGACACATATTATTTAATAAAAGATGGATACCGAAAAATTTATTAGTTTTGTTTAAGATGGATACCGAAAAATTTATTAGTTTTGTTTATGATAGGACACCTCTCTGTTACAAATTTTCCAAAAACTTTAATAATAGAGATATTGCTTAGCGATTCTGGGCAGATATTAAGAAAAAATGGAGCAATTTAAGGGATCATTTATAATGAGTCCGGAAAGTTTGGTGGTGTGGCCGATTATAAATCATGTCATTGGACTTACTACGATTCGCTTTTGTTTTTGTCAAAACAAATCGCTCCCAAACCATTAAGCGGAAATCTGTCTGAAAGAGAAAGTCCCAGCCAAGGAGATGAGAAGGAATCTCCAGGATTTCCGGAGTTCTCTGAATCTCAGCTACCAGGACCACGACCTGGGCCCTCGCCGTTATTGCAGCCTGGAGCATCAACATTATTCCAAACAGAGAGCCCCAAGTTACAACCTCAACCGAAGTCCCTTACAAAATCAGTGCCCATAATGCAATCTCATCGGTCTAATACATATATATTATAAATCTTTCTTTTTTAATTTAAAAGAAAGAAAGATTTTGAAAAATTTTGGTTTATAATGCTGTTAGCTTCTCTATAAAAATTTCCAAAAGATGAACTCGACCATGTTCCAAAAAAAAAATCGAAAACCAACAAAATGAATTTACTAGAGGTACCAAAACTATTTTGACAAATAATAAATTATGAAAAAGTACCTTTTAGCCTTTGTTACTTAACTGATTTTTTTTATAAGAGAGCCATTTTTGAAAAAAAAATACTATTTACCTTTTTGAGCAAAAAATGTATGGCAGGTTTCGTTATGTTTGGTCTTAAAAAAAAGGTATGGGCATATTAAGCAAACAAACAATATGTACCAAGTTTGAAGGAAATCCATCCAGCTCTTCTAAATCGTTGAAGAAATAGCTGCCCAAGAATTTGTTCCTTATATGACAATGTGCTGGACACAGGAAATGAGAGGTGTCCTCATGTTCATCCTCGTCGTTGAAACCTCTGCATAGGTCATCATTACTTAGCCCCATTTTCTTTTTATGGTAGTGCAGCAACAAGAGTTCGAAGGGAATTATTGTTTATGTGGGTAATATTTTCTGTGCTTTTCTTGTCAAAATTCGGCTTTCCTGGTTATATCACAAGTGTCGAGTCCATTCCATCTTTCATTGGGTTTTAAAGAATCTTCTTTCCAATGTTCTGTTTTGTGACACAGAGTAGGATTTTAATCGACACGACGGGTCTTTTTGGGTGGGGTCAAGTATTGAACCCTTCATCGCTAGCTCATCAGCTCTCTCGTTGCCCGGTACATTACTGTTACCCGGGACCCAGCAGAGCTTTTCAAGAACCTTCAGCTCTTCGCGAGAGCTAGTTACAAGCTTCTACTTGATAACTGTGGCAGACATCGCTTTTATTGCTGCTTGGCTGTCAATAAAAAAAGTGATGTCAGTATATGGTAACTCCAGCATTGACACGGCATTTTTCACTGCCAAGACCTCAGCCTGGAAGACACTACTGTGATCAGGGAGCTTAGCGGAGCTGGCTACTTAAAGGTTTTTTTTGGGAAGAAAACTTCAGTGTCCATATTTGAGCCGTCGGTATAGATAGTTACTGTCGACCTATCAGTATGGAATCAGTCGATAAGTAAAAAACTGTAATGATGTAGTCGGAAAGTGTAAAAGTGTTTCGAACATGTGTGCTCTTATAAATCTGTATCCTAAGGCTTGGAATTCATAAAATATGTAAAATACTAGGGTACCACAGGGATCCGTCTTAACTCCGATTCTAGTTCTTAAAATTATATAATGATTTCTTGTCGGAAACATTTTTCTAGATTCATTTTCTTGTCCATCGGATGTGGAACGATAACAAAAGCGTACGATAAACTCTGATATAGGCAGTATAGTCTAGATGGGAAATCTAAAGATAGTTAAATGCTTTAAGGACTCGATGCAGTCTCCTGGCACAGATTTCTCCTGAAAACGATAAAAACGTTGTTAAGTGTTTATTTTTTCTTCGAAAATGCAAGAAATTTGTCTGTCCTCGGTTCAAATCATTAGTTTAACTCTCAAATCTCAGCAGGAGCTCCTATAACCCAACTGCACTTCAACCGTATTACTCCCAATTGGCTACTTTTAGGAAAGTTCATCATCAGTTTAGTATAATATTTTTCCTTTAAAAACTGTCTATTTTTCAGATGAGGGTTTTTATCTTTATTTAAAAAAAAGTTAATTAACTACAAATTATTTCCCTAACCGCACTACACGAATGTGTGCCTTTCAATTTCAATGCAACACGCATTGCCATTCGAAGCATTTATTTATTATACACCTCCTATTTCTGGTTTCAATTAATTTAATTTTACGTTCAAGTTAAAATCACATTTATTGTTGATTTTTTTTTTGCAATTTAGGTGACTAAAAATAATTATCATTTCTGTCAAGATTTTCAAACAAACAATTAGAAAAATTCACAAAATAAATAAGAATATTAATCAAGACAAAAACAAAAACCACTAAAACAAACCTTGTCCTCCTAAACATAAATAAAATTTAAAAACAAATGAATCATCATCCACCCAGCAGCGGAAAATTTGTACTTTCGCACATTGCATATTATTTGTTTATTTTGATTTTTGTCCGGGTACAGAGATTTCTCTGCGCCGCGCCGCGCTGTTGATTTCCATTCACTAAAAATCCACAGTTCAGATACTATACTCGTACGCTTGGTCCAAAGTCCAAGACTTTCAGGCATGTGACACATGTTTCGTTAAATTGGAATTGAAAACAACAAAAACAAAACATAAAAGTAATCATCTTCCATTTACCCGAAGCCCAAATGTCATGATGTTGTAAGCAACATGTGTGTTGTGTGTGAACAACTCTTCACACTTTCCTGAAGTGTCTCTGAACTGAACTGAAACATTTGCAATTAACATGAAGAAATATTTTCCACCTAGTGGTGGACATGGACTTATTGTCGGAATCGCTAAATAGTGACTTGTCCGAGCGTCTGACAATCTTTTGGGCAACATTTTGACACGCTGACATTGCTGCAAGCTGCACACATGCAATGTTCGAGTATGTGATGTTGCAGTCTGCCTGAATTAAAAGTGAAAATTATGTCGGAAGATTTTCCTTTGAAGGATTAGCGACGTAGATACATACGTTAAACTTCTCCGAGTGATTCCTGCTCTGAGTGTAAGCAATCTTTTAATGCATTGCCAAGGGTTGAGAAAGGAAATACGCCTACAAAGTAGTATCTAACACGCTGTCATGATTAGGTGCCAAAATAAGTACAGATTTCTTGGAAAGCGGCACAATCATAGATATCTCTGTCATATCTACTCATGTGTGGTGTGAGTGAATGTCAGTGCGAGTGATGACAATTTCCGCTTTTGTGGTTGTCGCTTGTCGTTTTCAATCAAAAGGGAAACTTCCCCAAAATGCGGTATTCATTTCATAGATACAAAACTTACTGCGCATTTTACACGCAAAACACTCTGATAACACTTAAACCAAACAGAGAAAAAAAAATACTACGCCTGAGGGTTGAAGGGGGCGGAACTATCAACATCCAGCATGCTAATCGGTATATTTTGTTGCCGCTTATCAATGGAACTCAAATGGATGTTTGGATGCTTCGTGCTGTTGTCTGATATGTTTATGAATGAAAAAAATTTGAATGTCTCGATACGGTTTACACTTGTGGTGGCACTGGCAGTTTAGCTCTGGTTCGGCTTGGTTTCGGCTCAGGCCTAAAGGTTATTATTTATTATATTCAACATCCGTTGTATTGTATGTGAAATATTTTAAAATCTCAAAGATGAATGGAAGATGAATGTATCAGATAGGCAAACCAAGTGACAAGCAGTTTTTCTTTGCGCTAATTCTTTGATAGGTATATGACTAAAAGTTAGGGAGGATTAAGAGATAGAGAGAGAGAGAGAGATCTTTAGAGAACTATAGAACTATATACTTCCGGTTCGTGGGGATTTATAAACTCACGACACGGGTGGCAGGTTTATGCCTTGAGATAATTTTTTTAGGTATTTGTTTGAATATTGATTGATATGATGGTGATCGGATGTCTTGATTGGTTTGATAGCTTCGAGCTTATGTTTGATGTTAAGGGACATTTTGTTTGTTTAATGATGAATTTTGGGAAGCTTAAAAATGACAATCAATTGATAATGTATAGATAGGTTTCCCAAAACAGAAGGTTTGATATGTAAACCATTCAAAAAAACGCATTTTATTTTTGAAAAGTTGCGATTTTTTGTATAAGTATCTAAATGACGGAATACAACAATGTGATTCCTTTAATTGCTAATAGCGGTTTTTTTTTATGAAATTTTGAATCACGTTTTCAAAAATGTAATTGTGACTGTCTTTTTTTATAATTTCCGCGCCCTACTACCTATAACTAGTTGAAAACACATAAAGTTGAATCGACAGAGTTGGATAGAAAAATTCGCATTCGTGCAGTTCGACTGAAGAAAGAATATCTTGTTCTTGACATATACTACTTCCGAGGACAAACTAATTTTCTCGAGGAGTTAGAATTAACGTTCAATTGAGCATGGAGCGGAATACTGACAAGAGTAACGACCGTAGAAATAACGGTAGTGAAGGAAGAGATGTTGGTCGCGAGCTCTACGAGCAGAAGAGTCAAGAGGAACACAAGAAAGAGTATGAGAAGCACGCGATTGAGCAAAAATAGGAATGCCATTGCAGGAATGAATTTCGGAGGTTTTACTTAAAAGTAAAAAAGAATCTTCCCAGCGTTTCAAGGCCCGAACCAAAATCTGCAAGTATGATTAGCGGTACATCATGGTAGAATGACAACTGGTACTGAGGATATGGAAACATCATCTCTTCAAATTGTATACCGGCGATAACGAACCGCGTTCCGCTATAATGCAGATTGCACCATTCGAACTGGATGCCTAGGGCCAACAATTCCCTCCATCCAATCAGGACCAAGTAAAAATAACTTAAGTCCAATAAAGCTGCTAAAGCTGATGAATTGTCTGGGGATGAATTACTCAGCAGAATGCACCAGCTTATCTGCAAAATATGTTCGGAGGAAAGAATACCTGATGAATTGTTTGCCCGATTCTCGAGAGGCGATCCTCTGGAGTGCACTTACTACAGAGGCATCACTTGTATTTTGTGAACGCCTGAAGCCATTCGTCAACAACCTGATAGTTCCATATCAGTGCGGTTTTAGGCCAGGGAAGTCCATTATAAAACAAATATTCACATTACGGCATACATCTTGGAAAAAAAAACAGAAGTTTCAAATCGATACTCACCACCTTTCATCGATTTCAAGGCCGCGTATGGCAGCATCTATAGAAACGAGCTATATAGAGCAATGTTAAATTTTGGAAAACATCCCAAACTCATCCGTATGTGCTGGATGACTATGGAGAATGCAGTGGGCGGTACTAGAATTAGGTTAATGTGTTGCACTCATCTACCAATGCTTATGTATTTACGACATCATCAAATAAATAGTGAACATGCTGCATATTCTCAAGTTTCTTAAAGAAACTAAACTTAAGTTGCGTATACACTGTCATTTCTTAAATGACATTCCAAAACTGTCATTTCTGAACGTTTCACTTGATGATACACATTATCATTTTCACATGCCCATTTATTTCCTACACACCATCATTTCATTCCATCATTCCAGCCACACCCACGAAAAATGTTCATCTTCATCAGTTTATTCATCGTTTATCATTTACATCTACACACTATCAATTTTTTCATCATTCCAGCAGAAATGATGTACAAAACTGACAGTGTGTAACCAACTTTAAGGAAGAGCTGTAAGATCAGTAGCCTCATCCAGTTCTAAATGAGATCATAGGAGATCAATATGTCGCAGTACTGACAACCCCTCAATACATTCATCCGTTCATCGTGGCGAATACAAAAAATAAATATTGTAAAAAAAAATTAACTGATATGCCTGCCACGTTTTAATATTAATAATTAAAAGTCATAAAGTAGCTAAAGATCTTACATATTTTTAAATGCATCTAAAAATTACAGTATTATTTCCTAACAACTTTTTTTAATTGTTGAAAAATTCATACAACATGAATTACTTAGCAAGAACAGTGAAGAGACGTTCGAAAACAAGATATTTAAATTAAATCATTTACTTCCTTAAAAATAACTGAACTGCACCATTATTCTGCATAAGCATAACATATGACGGGTTACTCAAGTATAAGTTTTTAAAAAGCACACATACAAACAACCAAACTCGAGGCCCAGCTAGTTTACAGAGATACTCATTCATTTGCTAATAAAATTTTACATATTTGCGAAATTACTTCTTCAATTTCATCATCGCACGAAATCCAAAATGAATCAAACTATCCATAACTAACTTTGTCTCTTTTCAACTTCTTCTCTTTTTTTATTTTTCGTTATATTTAGTTTCTTGGGTTATTCAACCTGTTTCCCTATCGCAATCTCAATCCAGAAAACAGATAAAATACAAACAAAAAACACCACATTCGCATTAAAATCAGTTCACGTGAAGACAATAAATAAAACTATATTTTTATTGAAACGCAAAACTATGCCCTAGAAAGTTTAATAGCAGTTAATTAAAGGCGCAGAAAGATTTGTAAGCTTTCTTACTATTCAAGTGATCACAATGCCATTCCGATTTCATTGCGAAGCAAAAGTATTGTAAAGTACATATGTATATACATATCATCAATAGAACAAGAGTATCTGCGACAAAGTATATGTATGTATTTTTTTTTATGATTTTCCCCATTGCTGTTTTATATTATGATGACTGATAGTGTGTAAGGCCTTTATTTTATTATAAATCTAAATACCTTAATATTGTGATTGTTTGTTGTAGATATGTATATAGCGCTTCCAACCCTCTGCATTTCGTACCCTTAATAGTCTGTAACTTTTTTTTGTATCTTTTATTGTTTATAGATTAAATTAATTATATTAACTTACAACCAGCTAATTCATGTGTGTGGTAAAAAAAAAAAGTAGCGTGGTGTAGACGAGGTAATTTCCTTTAGAACCCTGCTAACCAAACCACTATAGACAAAGTAATACGTCAAACCAAAAAAAACACATTAATATGGCATGCTCGGCTCGGGTTAATAAACGTATTCAAGGCCATGCCACTCATAAAATGTAAACAATCTAGAAAGCGGACTTAAATCCCATAAGAGCGACAACGTGCGCAATATTCATGCAAAACTTTCGTTTACATACATACATATACTTATAGAATCAGAAAATTGTAAAAAAAAGCTTCAGATAGTGTGACCAAAGGCTATGTTGTAATATTTGATAAGGAAAGCTTATAAAACTCACAAAAAATCAGAATGTTATAAACATAAATAAGACTACAGGAGCTTGCAGAGTTGTATCAGGTTTTTTTTTTCAAATATGTGGTAATATATTTGTATTTTTTATCAGAATGTTTGTATTTGTATTTGCATTATAGTATCTAAACAAGTTTACAAAGAGAATAAAAGTAACTACCTCTTACAATAAAAGATGACATTAATATAGAAAATAATATCGAAACAAATTTTAAATAGATTCAGATAAACGGTGATTTTTTAAGAGCTTGGTTTTTGAAAATTCAAAAAAACACAGAAACTTGTAAAAAGTGAATGAAATTTTTATTTGGATCGATAAATCAATTTCTGCCATTTACTTTTTAAAAATAATTTCACTTAAATGTTGCCCGCGGCTACGCTTCAGGTGGTCCATTCTGAAGGTCAAATTTTGGCAAACTTTTTCACACATTTCGGCCGGAATCTCACCAATGACGTGTTCAATGTTGGCTTCCAAGGCAGCAATCGTGTTTGGCTTGTCCCCATAGACAATAGACTTAACATAGCCCCACAAAAAATAGTCTAACGGGGTCAAATCACATGATATTGGTGGCCAATTGACTGCGCCAAAACGTGAGATCAACTGCTCACCAAATTCGCCTCTCAATTGATGCATGGTTTCGCGTGCAGTGTGGCATGTGGCACCGTCCTGTTGGGACCACATGTCGACCGAGTTCAATTCTTGCATTTTCGGCAAAAAAAAATCTGTTATCATCGAACGGTACCTTTCTCCATTGACCGTAACCCTGCGGCCTTCATCGTCCTTGAAGAAGTACGGCCCAATGATGCTGCCTGCCCATAAACCACAACAAACAGTGCATTTTTCGGGATGCATTGGTAGCTGCTGAATTGCCTCTGGCTGCTCTTCACTCCAAATACGGCAATTCTGCTTATTCACGTATCCATTTAGCCAAAAATGAGCGGAAAAAAAACGGACGTAGCTTGCGAAACACATTTTTCACAGAGCACGAATTTTGATAATAAATTTCAATAATTTGCAAACGTTGCTTAGGCGTAAGTCTATTCATGATGAAATGGCAAACAATACTGAATCGAAATGTCAAATGTTCGTGGAATTTGTCATGTGTGATCTGTCAAAAATATAAACGTCAAAAACCAAGTAGCAAAAAAATCACCCGTTATAATAAATATGCAACTAAAAAGAAAAAGAGCAAAAGTATAGCAAATAAAATTCAGGACTGCTGGATCGCACGTACTTGCTCATATGTTCGATCACATTGTATGCAAAAGATTCTTAATAGAAACAGCTAAATAAATACATTTAAATCTAATTATTTAATAATATAAACTTGAAAACAAAATTTCAGAAAAATAGCCCACCCGTTTTCGAAGTATTGAATTTTCAAAAAAAACATTTTTTTCAAAATCCAAAAAAAAAAACTATTTTTCGAAAATTTTTAAATGCTGTATTATTTAGAATCCAAAGAATAGCCAATATAAAAATGTTGATCGAAATCCGTGGCGCCGTTTATGAGAAAATCTAAAATCAAAAAAATGGTATGGCAGGGTCCATGTTCTGTAACTTTCGAATCGATAAAAATAATCGAGAAATAAAAAAATATGTCTGGTTTCGTGTTAAGATGCCAAAATGACTTTTTCAATTTATGGCCTTCCATTGGAAAATCCCAGTCAAACGAATTAAACATTTAAAGTATCGCCTCAACTTGCAGAAACCCATTTTTTCGTAGACATTAAGTGAGGAAAAGTTATCGCCTGAGTTACAGAACTTGGATCCAGGTACCGTTAATAACAAAATATTTAAAAAAAATAGTGGTACTTATGTACACGTGCCAGAAGTAAAACTTCCTTAATATGAAACAATTTTTTCTTTCGTAATTCTAAGTCAGCTACAACATACATATGTATTTGTATGTATTTCAATTTAATGGAAAACCCATTCAAAGAACAACGAAGTTGACATTTTTTGATACCAACCGCGTACTTGCATAAATACATCGCCCATAACGACCCTATCTTCCAATTGTACAAACGTCGCCGTCGCGAAGCACAGGCAACGAGACGATCAACTTAAACATTATATATGTTTTTTAATACAACACAATATACACTAATGTATGAGCATCAACAAAACAAACAAAAAAAATCGGCTTCTAAGACACACAATACGCACTAATCTATTCTTACCAACAAAACGAACCAACAGAAAAATTCGTCGTCGAATACACACAATGCGTTTACCTACTACATTCATTTATGCGAATCCACAATGAACCTACAAAAAAAATTTATCAAAAAAAAAAATAACAAAGCAACAAATAAAAAGAATTTCTCGTTGAATACAAATAATTCATATAAGTACCCTTAGAATGAGAATCCATAGCACGTATCAACAAAAAAAAAATCCTCAGCAAATACACACAAAGCAGATACATACATATCTGCAATCATCTATGAAATCCACAAAACGAACAAACATGGCATATGTCGGGTCACATCAGCTGTCGTGTCACGTCAGATGTCGGTCCGTTTGACAGCAGCTCCATAGAAATTTGTTTACCCCAAACGCCAACACCGCAAAAGAAGTTTTACTCAAAAAAAAAAACCTATAGTAGTGCACATATGTTCTTAAAATCAAAACCGTTAGAGCCGTTTTCGAGATAATTAAAATTGTAGAAAAAAATTCTATGGCAGGTACCATTATTTTTGGTGCTAGAAAAACGATTCAAAAATCTGTTTTGGACAATCACCTAAAACACTTACGTACTAAGTTTGAAGAAAATCCCTTCAGCCGTTAGGCTGTAGAGCATTGTACACACATACAGATATACAGACGGAATTGCGGGACCCACTTTTCTGGTTTTTTCTATCATGGTAGTGTGAAGTTTGATTAAAATCCCGAGTTCGATTTTTTTTTCAAATGCAAAATTTGCCATATAGTACCTCTATCGGAAGTAAAAATGAACCGGATGCGTGGCGCTGGGGTAAAATTTACGAAAATTTAGTCATTTAAGACAGAATAATGTGTGTCGGGTCAGTTTATACATAATTTGATTTGGTGAAGTCACAGCACGAGGAGAACTAGTGCTTAGTGACGTACAGCTCTTAGGAATTCATACGCACTTGTTTTTGTTCGACAGGAAGAGAGGGTATATACAATTTTCCGTATGTCTAATATATAAATCACTTTTGCGAAAAGTATACTAATACTGAAAAGATACTGATATTATTTGTCCCGTTTAGTCAGAATACCGAAAAAGCTAAATCCGGAAAACTCAAAATCTCGAAAACCCTAAAAAAGTTATATAAAATGAAAAATTTGCGCTGTCTTTTAGGTTTGTATAATTGTGTATCAGCAGTTTCTTGAACAGAAGTACATTGCTGGACGCGCTTCATGAGGTCCAAGGATTTCAAGTCCCTTTTTGGGTTCATCCTGTATACTGCTTACACAATTTCGTGTCTCTGCTTAGGGTATAAAGTCGGTATGCGGGTTTCTATGTCAACAGTTTTTTTGTTGTTAAGCCAGTTTGTTGGAATTACGTCATTTCCCATATTCGGGGTTTGTAATGGGTTTTCCAATTAAGGACGGGTCGATTTTAAAATTGTATAAAACAAGGTATAAAGTTTTATCTTTATTTGAGAACCCTATCAATGACATAATGTGTGATATATAACCAAGCCGCCGCTTCTCTGGGTGGGGCTCATTCGAAAGGTCCAGTTATCGATGCCATTTCGCATAAATCACGCTGAATTTGATTGATGGCATCGATTATGTTATCCTAGAGGGCCGAGGCGGTATGCGAAATTACCGCATAGACTTGCGACTTAATAGTATCCCACAAGAAAAAGTCTAAAGGGGTCAAATCACACGATCTTTATGGTGAATTCACGTCGCCTCGGCGCGAGATAACAATCATGCCATGAAACCGCTCGTGCAGAATATTGATTGTGTCTTCAGCTGTGTTAGCGCCATCTTGTTAAAACCATATATGTTCTGTGTCCATATCATCTAATTCAGGCCACAATAAGTTGGTGATCATCGACCTACAGCGATCGCCGTTGACATTGATGACCTGGCCAGCATCATTTTGGAAGAAGTACGGACGGATAACGCCTCCAGCCCAAAATCCACACCAAACATAACTTTATTAAGATGCATTGGCACCTTGTGAATCTTGCCGGGATTAGTGTCGTTCCAAATCCGCCAATCTTGCTTATTCACGTACCCATAAATGGGGCCTCATCGCTAAAGCGTCGCAACGCGCGCATCGTTGCTACTAGATAACACCCATTTTGATAATAAAGTCTTATCGTTTGCACGAGTTTTTCGACGCTGTAACTTGCCATGATGATTTGACTTTAGTGACTGATTAAAGGACGATATTTTGACAGGTAGTAAAAGAAACCGCCACGAGCTGCCAAAATCAACCGGTCCCTATTGGAAAACTCTTTAGTTTTCTAAATTTGGGGGTTTAGGGATTTTTGATTTCGTTATTGTGTCCTACCCCCGGATTACTCAGTTTCTTCCTCGCATATTCAGTAGCTTTTTTACCGAACTTTTTACTGAAATTTTTACTGTACTAAAAATTGTTTTTGGTGTTAAAAAAATTCTAATCATTTATCGCAATTTAATGTGTGTTCTTACTTACTATTCAAATATTCTACCAAATTAATAAACAAAACAACAATTAAAATTTCTTATTATTACTGTCATGATTGCTAATATTTTATTCAAAACTTATCTTAAAACACGTTTCGACAACAGATACTCGTAAAAGAATTTATTGATTTTTTTTCTGAATTTTTGTATTTGATTTATGACACCGCGCCGGAGATTGTATTCATGGTGGTAAGTTAAATGCAATCATTAAATTTGTTTTCATAATAAAAATTCCAATTATTTAATTGAATTTTGTGAGTGTGCAAGAACAATAAAATCATCAAATTATAATTTTAAGAAAAACACATAGCTTTAATTTAATATTTCGCAGAAAATTAATTTATTTTTATTATTTTGTGTGTATGGCAATATTTATAGGTACTATATTGCTTATGACTGAATAGTTCATAAATTTGTTAATTGAACAAAATATTTACACAAAAAGACCTTGTTTTTTTATTTAATTTTTTTTTTGTCGACAATGGCGCTTTAGTATTCTTTATAATCTTACCGATTCAATACAATTTTGACAGAACGAAGCAGCTGGGAGGATGTCTGAGGTTTTTGTTTTTAAACACCTACCTATACTTCTTCAAAAAAAAAAAACAACTTTTGTGAGATTTATAATCTTTTTATTAATCGCACATTATTCCCAAAAGTACTGCGCACTAGTCTAAAGAGTCTTCAAGGACTTTCACACAAAAACAAAAAAAAAACATTTCAAAATTCTTAGTAATCTATTGTTTTGTGTACAAAATACACAATTCTTCAAACACACAAAAGGTTATTTAAAATTAAAAAAAAATAAATATTAGTTGTGATTGGGATGGTAGTGTGGGAGTGGCGCGGCAGCGGCAGCGGCAACGGGCGCCTCTTCTGCAATCTGCAACTAATCAGTTGTCATCAGTCTTGACATTAAATATAATTTACAAAGCAAAATCTGGCCCACTCACGTAATTCTTTTTTTGACGTTTATAGTTTTTCTAGTTTGTCCCCCCCCCCCCATCGCCACCCCGCGCCGTCGATGCTTGTAGTTAATTTAAATAAATTCTTTCGATATTTTTGTTTGTGTAAAATTTGTTTGCAACATTGTACAAGACTACATAAAATAGAATAAAGACAAATCCTATTTCTAGATCCATTCATTGTTTACGATGAATTGGGGACAATATGTTGTTTTTTTTTTCTTCTACCAAGCAAAAAAACAAAATTTCAAGGAACCCAAACCAAAAATCCAATTAAACATTTTAAAAATAAATCATGTACACTACATTCTATTTTATTTTTTGTTCATAATATAGGAAACCCCTAGTTTTTTTTTGCTCAAAGTTTAAGAAAAACAAATCTGAAGGTGTAAACAAAATTACTTTAGATATGCTTACAAAAAAAGAAACTATTCAACTTACTTAATTTCAAATTTCCCGCTTTGTTTTTGTTTACATTGCCCTTAAATCTTTTTTGTTTGTTATATTTTGTCTGTGAGACAGAGAATTCCCTATTTAAAGGGGGCGGAAAAGTATCATTCATCGCGTCGTCCCGCGCCGCATGTCATTCACATAAATTCTTGGACTCAATTTCGTCGACACCATTTAAACGATAGGGCAGCACAGCACCCCCTCGTCTAAACACCAACATCTACATATGGGTGATGCTGTAATAAGCTGGACCCACTTATCCACCCATCTCGCGTCTGAATTTCAATCAAAGAGGGCTTCTTTATTTTTAAAAATAAAAAAAAAAATAAAAATAAAATCATTGACGAAAGATGAGCAGCTGTTTTATGATCGTCGTTCAGCCCTCGTTTCAAAGAAGACGCTCAGAGGAGAAATGGAAAAAAATAACAACAACGCGTCATCAATTCGTTATATGCATAGAAATCACAGATATTTTTAGTTCGAATTTATTTTTAACTAAAATATTTCAGTCACACATACCACCACGCTACAGCCAGCGCCACCATCATTGGATTTGTTTGTTGTTATGAAAACAAATTTCAACCCTGGTCACAGGGTGGGTTGCATTAATTTCTCATGATCTCTTATTGAAGCTGATTAGGTCAACATGCATGTCGTTGATCAATCATGTGACCAGAGCAGCGCAGCGCCAGCGGTAATGTTTGGCGTCATACATACATTTTGGCTTACTCACACTTGCAATTTTAACAAATTTTGAAATTACTCTCGTTGATCTTGCTGGCGTAATATTATTTGTTTACAAAAAATTTATAAAGATGTTTATTATTTTATTTTATTTTTGTAAATCTTTCGTAATGAAATTATTTATAAATTTGACTTGGTCGAACAGTTATTCATATGCGATGAATGTAGGTTGAGAAAATAGATTGAACGCGTTGCAAGGGGCGACGGTGACGACGGGTGTTCGATAGGAGGCTGCAGCTTAAGGTGGTCAATATTTAATTTTTTTTAAATTCCATGACCTATAAGAACTGTGCTCCTTGTCTTATTTAACCTTGTTTATACAATTATTTAGAAGACGCCTATGTGGAACAACAATTTACCATTTCGAGAATCGACCTTTAAGTTCTTGACTCTTGAGGCTGAGTGACCAAAAAAAGGAAATGTTAATGGTATTTCCTACACAAGGTTAGACTGAAAACAATGGTTTAAATAGATTATGACAAGTTGGTTAGATTTAAAATGTCACGACATTTATAATTTCGATTTAAAGAAACCCGGAAAAAAGTCGGTATTTATGTATTGTATCTATAACTACGGTTTTTATTGTAGTTCCTTTTTACTTGCGATATATGTAGTTACTATAGGGCAAGTTTTGCATTTGGAAAAAAAATCGAACTCGCGATTTTGATCAAACTGGGCATTACGATGATGGATTACACCAAAAAAATGTGTCCCGCAATTCCGTCTGTCTGTTTGTGTGTAGAACGTCCACAGCTAACGATTTTCTTCAAACTGGGTAAGCGTTTTAGGTGATTGTCTCGAAATAGATTTTTGAATCGTTTTTTTTTTTTAGCCCCAAAAATAACGGTACTTGTCATACAATTTTTTCTACCATCTTAATTATCTGGAAAACGGCTCTAACGATTTTGATAAAAATTAGTGTCCTTTAGTAGATTCAACATTCTGGTCAAACATTTTTTTTACATATTTTGTTATTAACGGTATCTGCCATACAGATTCAATATATTTTTCTGAGACAGAGCTTTTAAAAGACCGTTTTTTTTAATAATTTAAATTTACTTATGTATACTTCAATTCATAAAAAATCTCAGTTAATTTTAAAGTCATGAGAAATCCAAAAACTAAAATTCAAAAGAATGCAATATTTTTGTACTGCCAGCATTCTTTGAAGTCTTGTGTATTCATTGTAATATATATAAGTCCTTGAATTTTGTTTAATGTAATGCAGTCTTTTTTTACTGTTTCCAGTTTTTAAACTGCTTGAAGTCTTTGGACTTTGTAAATTCTTTTTTTTTTATTAAAAAAAAATATCTTTAATCCTAAAGCTCGGAAGTTAGAAAATGTTAAACTGAAAATAAGAATGCTACGTAGACAAAATGATTCCCAGAAGTCAAAAGAATCTAAGCACATAGTTAAAAAAAACCTCCAAGCAATTAAAATAAAATGCACGTACTTGCTAAAAACGGCTAAATATATTTTTAAAGTCGTTTTACTTTCTTTTGTATATACAAAGTTTCTTTAAGTTTCTTCTAAAAAATTGGGATGGCAATTTTAAATATATTATAATGTTAACTTTAAAACAAAATTAAAAAAAAAAAAATCACGCACCCGTTTTCGAAATATTGAATTTTCCAAACAATATTTTTCCAAAATTATGGTACGCAGTATTCTTTATAATTCGAAGGACCTCCTATATAGAAATTTCGATCGAAATCCGTAAAACCATTTACGAGAAAGTCGAAAATGAAAAAATGCTTGCATGGCAGATACCGTTAATAACAAAATATGTAAAAAATATTTTGACCAGAATGTTGAATCTAATAAAAGGACACTAATTCTTATCAAAATCGTTAGAGCCGTTTTCCAGATAATTAAGATGTTAGAAAAATTACTTGGCAAGTACAGTTATTTTTGGTGCTAAAAAAACGATTCAAAAATCTATTTTTGACAATCACCTAAAAACGCTTAAGTACCAAGTTTGAAGAAAATTAAATCGCTTCAGCCACTTAGGCTGTAGATCATTCTACAGTCAGACAGGTGCAATTGCGGGACCCACATTTTTCGTGGTGTCCATCATCGTAATGTCAAGTTTGATTAAAACCTCGAATTCGATTTTCTTTTCCAAATGCAAAATTTGGCCAATAGTATGTACCTATATCGCAAGTAAAAAGACTCCATAAAATTGAATTCAATCAAAAGACTTAAGATTGCAAGAGACTTTTCAAAGGCTTCTAAGAGAACAGGCAATAAAATTGCATTCTTTTGACTCCAGTAGGTGATATTGTTTTGATTAAGTGTAAATTTATATTTTTAGTAAAAGTACTGTGATAAAGAAATTGAATGATTTCCCAAAAAAATTAGCATTAATACTAAGACGTCAAGTAATGCAATGTTAAAATAAAACATTATTTGACATTTCTCTCCTGTGCTTTCTTATATGTGAGTCATTTGAACAATAATAGAGATAAATGAAAGCAGTCAAAAAGTTGTGCTAGTCAAATGCTTTATTTAATTCGCAGATTCAAATATTTAATAAATGTTATTGGTAATTTTAAAATTATTGTCATTTAGTCACTACAGTTTTTACATGTTTGGCAAACAAATGTTAAAGTTTGATCAAAATCGGTCTATTGAACTTTGAATAAATTAATATTTAAATCCAAGAAGCTAATGGAAATAATAGGTCTGATCCAGACATTCTTAGGTAAAAAATGTATCAAATGTGGGGATGAAATTCTCGCATATAGAAATTAAATGGAGAAACCTCTGGTACGTTTTGAGTAAAATTTGTTTCCCATTTTTAATCGTCAAAAACATACTCTAAATTTATCCATCCTTAAAAAAAACGTTTTGTAACAGTGAAACAAATACATATTTTTCCTTTTTCTCTTATGACAAACGTCAACCTGACATTTGTAAATTTGCTTCAAAAAAATTTTAAATTAAAAAAAAAATACAGTTTGCTGCTAGAAACAGTTATTGGGCAAAAGTGTCGGAAATGAGAAATATTTTATTCTCATGAGAGATCTCTTTTTTTTCGCCAAACCACATAATTTGTAAGACTGGAAAAGGAATTTGTACGAATTGGTAAAGGTGTGGAACGCAATTAATATATTATAATCTACATAGTTGTTAATTAAATAACATCATTAAACAATGATAATATTACTAAAACGATATGTTTGTTGATAATGTTATATCTGAATTAAATAATATCTGAACAATTTATTCGAGACGCAATGTAAAAAAAAAACTGGTGTTCCGCAGGGGAGTGTTCTTGATCCACTCATATTATTTTTTTTTCAATCGAGATCTGGGCGATTCCACCGTAAATATTTTTTTCTACATCAATTTCTTGGTTGTGATGCTATAATTTTTTTTTTTGAATTGCTTGGAAACATTAACATTCAAGATTTGGTGGAAATCGCAACACTGTACGAAACAGCTGTAAACTGTTGGGAATTGTGCAGTATTTAACTGATACTTTAATTTTCGATATAATATTGATTTATTTTTAATTTTACAATGTCTAAGGCCGAAATTATTTACTCTTCATTAAATTTAAAGTCGCTTTCAAACAGGAAAAATGACGTAACATCGAAATTAGGCCACTCGATATTTGCATATCATTTCCAGATCGACTGTCTTGTACAATCGCGACAGTAACAATATTAAATTAATATTAAAGTTATAAAACACTTTTCTTCAGATTATTTTTTTTTGTGTGACATCTAATTCTGCTTTATCCTTAACCCAAAATCCCACAGTTTAATACTGAAAAAAACTTTTACTGCCCTGCCTTGGATATTTCTCACGAAAACACATCCTATAGCAACTTATTTTCAGACAAATGTTTGTAGGGCATACCTACCTAATATATCTCTCTGCAAAAAAAAATTGATCCAATTCTTTCAAACGGAAGTATTATTTTTGGGATACTACCAAAAAACAAAAAAACTACATAATATTTTCCTCCCCTTACTCTATAACCCAACCCAGATCAGGTCAATATGTTTTTTTTTTTTTGTAAATGTCTTTTATGTAATATCTAATTGCAGCGAACTCCTTTAAGTTGAAAACTCTTTCAAAACAAAAACACCATTTCGACAACAACAAAAATCAACAGATGTCTCTTTTCCATCCAAATGGTTTTGCTCGTGTTTTTTTTCATCTGCTAGAACCACAAACTCAAAAAAAAAAACAACACAATCGACACCGACCATCTGCACCAAAAGGAATCAACAAGAACAATAATTATCCACATCGAAAGGTGAAAGAAATGCATCTGATTCCTGGTTCATGTTTGTGCATCCAGTCAACAACCCCCATGTTCGTAATGCTCATCCCTTTATCATGAACTCTGAAAACACAAAATTGACACGAAAACAAAGAAAGGAAAAAAAACGCAAAGATGAAGAAGAACACTAATTGTGTGTGAGTTTGAGTCCTTTGAAATCGGTCTCACCTGTTGGGTATCATCAACAAACCAAAGAGGACAGACACATGCAGATGGCTCGGTTACAAAAGTGTGCCTAACAAAAGGTCAGCTTTACATAATTACATGCAACATTTGGCACGCGGCAGGAAACTTGTGTAACTACTATTTTTTTTTGTTCTCGTCCTTCTGATTACAAGAATTCCTCACGTTATTTCCTTCTCTAATCGACATTCGATAAAACGAAGGATGCGCACACAGCAGGTGTATACTGCGGTTGAAGGTAAAATACCTACCTATTCCATAAAGTAAAAAAAAAAAGAAAAAAACAAGTATTACTGCAACAGATATTGCTCAAACAAAATTTCCAGGAATTGTTTACAAGCTGTTTGTTTTTAAAGTACAAGTATTTTGGCTCATCAAAGATGATTCATTTGTTTTTGATTCAAAAGAGTGACGATGACGGCTTTCACGCCAAAGTGCAATTGAATTGTTTACTAGTATTTTCGAGTGAATGTGGGGCTTTTTTTGTTTGTTAAGTTTACCGCACAAATAAGTGATATCACCCAGATATTAAAGAAAGCATTTACGGCCACCACTTAGTGGTGATGTGCGAAATTTGTTGCTGGCATTGTTGTGGAATTTTTGTTAATTTTTTTTTGTTGTATATCCAATGCACGAAGTGGACTGCCCTACTTTTTTGTTTGCAATATTTTTAACCATTTTGTTTTGTTTTTCTTTGAAAAAAGAAGAGCTTCAGAAGGTTACTACACATTTTTCATTCTAGCAGTTAATGAAAGACTTGTAAAGCAAAACAAAAATCTACTGCATTTAAGAATGTCCTATTTTTATGTATGAATTCTTGTACTGTACAATTGAAAAAATACAAATTTGAAGTTGATTGATTTTAACTTTTGAGCCATCTGAAAATGACGGACAACTTTTAAGGTCGCATTTTGTTAAATATATAAGTACAAAATCATGTTAAATTAACATGAAAAACTATATTCTATGTAAAACTGACGGCACTTAAGAACTAAAATAACGCCGAACCCTTGATATACTTGCACGCGAAGTAGAATAAATTAACTAAGCACAATGTTAGTTTGATAATGTCAACTGTTAAATTAATCAAAGATAATATTACACTTAAATATGAACCAGGATGTTTTAACAGTGTATACAGTAATTTTAAGAATGCCTATATACTTCTGTAGTTTAATTAAATTAAATATATGACAGTGTTAAACTTGTAATCAAACCTAGATAAGCTAACGTGGTGCATAATAATTTTAACAATGCGAATTAGACAAATTAATTTTATTTGCTTCAGAACACTTAGAGAATCACAGTCTAGTGATTTACAACTCACAACTATTTCTGTGAGTGTGTTGTTATTCGCATGAATTAATAGTCCCTAGGGTTAAAACTAAATGATAATCGGGACATGCGTGACAGTGTGACAGAAAAATAGAGTTTAAGCGGCCCCGTAGGATTAGAGGGGCATTCGACTTCTAAAAATTAGTTGACTGATTCAGCAGCCCTCGAACTAAATCAATATTTAACATTTTTAAGGGTGAACAACTGTTATAAAAGTGTTATAATTGATGTACATTGGCATTTCTCTAGGCTCGTCTATTTAGAAAAAAAAAGTAAATGTTAAAAGAAAAATTGGTTGGAAAATGCAAAAAAATCATAGTTTTCTGCTTAGCAGTGTGTGTTTTTATTTAAAGCAACTACCTGGCCCAATTAGAAAGTTTCAATGATTTTTACCACCTTTTCTGGTCTTGAGAAGATATTAATATTTTTTCATTTATGTACATTCCACTACAATACTGTAATTAAAATAAACCCATAATCTTAATAAAGAAAATAAAATACAAACACAAATAATTTTGATCAGAAAACAGAATAACGACCCGACTTTTTACATGAAAATGAAATAAAAACTTTTGCATTCTTAAAAAAACAAAACCAAATTAATAATACATAATATGTAATACATTTACCCTCTCGTTAAGTATGATAGGCTTTGTCCATCCTTAATAATTTTTATGGACGAGTCTAGAGAAATGCTGATTTATAAAAGTTTAAACAATTTTATCACAGTTGTTCGCTCTTAAAAGTGTTACTTGCCATACAACTAATTTCCGGATGTCGAATGTCCTTTTAACCCTATTGAGTCGCATAGGCTCTATTTTTTTTTGTCAAACTGTCATGAAGACACGTCCACGTTTATATGCATCCTAAAATTTCTTCTTTATTTATAGAACCGAAAAATTCACATTTCTTGGCAACCCCTGACTACGGCCCTGAATAAAACATACTTAGATAAATTTGAAATGTAAAATATTATCTACATACAAAATTACATCTCCAATGGTGCTATTTCCAAAGGCAGTAAAAAGTAATAAAATTGAGAGTGGGAATCCAAATTTTACTTAATCTAATTTTTAATTTAAATCGTTAGATCGTTTAAAACAAGAAATGATAAAAACATTTTTCTTGTTTATTAAATCGTTTCTCAAATCGTTTGAGTGGTTTCCGAAAAACTAAGAAATTAGATAAGTGGGCGTGCCAGCGAGCTGATCCTGAAACATTTTTAAAATTTGTTTCTGGCTCATAAAAACTAACTCTAAAATGTTCGCCGAATTAAAAAAAAGTGGGCGTGGTAGTAGGCTGACAGTACTAAAATTAATTCCTTAATTTTTTTTCCTGCAATAAAGTAATAAAAAATGTCATCCAAATCATTTGATTCGTCTCCAAGAAATATAGCCATTTCCGGAAAACCAATAAATACAAAAATTGGGCGTGGCACTCAGTGGATTTAACTAAGTCTATTCTTAAGTTTTTATTCTCGCTCAAATGAACGAACTGTGAAAAATTCATCCATATCGTTTGAGCTGTTTCCGAGAAACCAAATATATATACAAGCTTAGCTCGTTTAAGGTAATATATTCACATGAGAGCGTCCAACGAATTAAAGATTATTCGTCCATTTTGACATTTCGTTCACATAACTTTTTTTTCATTCGTCGCTAGTGACGTTTTATAATTTTAAATCCCTCATTTTCATGTCACTTGAGAAAGAACAATTTATTCGCTGAAGTGTGGATGGTATGTGGAATGCGAATAGAGTTTGACAGTTCGTAACAACCAGATCGTTACTTGCGACTCAATTGACAACCACAAAGCAAATTTTAGTGTCTAAAAATGAATATAAATTATTTTGTCTACAATTTTGTTTAGAATTTGTGTAGAATAAATCACAATCTTGCGTTTATTCGTCAGTTGTTGCTCACTCATGTGAATAGCCCTTAACTTATGTTTTTCTTCCTTGAATTTTTTAAAGCTGCAAACTTCAAATATGTTTGGTTTATTTCAAGTTATGTTGTAGTTGATGCCCAAAAGAATATGTTTTGTTTTTCTAATCGCAGTTTGGCTGTTGTTGAGTACCCTTTTCGCCTAAGGGTTTATGAAGTACATAGTATTCGAAATAGATTTTTCCTTAGGATCATTAACAAATTCCACAACTATGATAGTCACATTATCACATTGTCCGATAGAGACCGACACAGTACATATTACTATAAAAAAAAACGAAATAACTTATGCCCGGCTTTGTCCCAAAATGATTGACAAAAAATTACAGATTATTTTGTTTTTCAATTAACTTCATCAATATACACATTTTTCTTTTTCTTTCAAAGCAAAAAAAGGTGCAATGAACCACAACACACATTACATTACAGTCAACCATATCAAAATCCATCCTCGTGAGTTCATTATTGAATCATGTTCAGGTTCAACCCCTACCATCTCAGACACACTGTCTACAGTCGAAACTAACAAAACTAAAATATATACGTCCCAACTTCCACAGGTGATTGTATGGCATATCAATAAGTACAAAAAAGCAAGCCCACGAAATTAGCAGGTGGGATAAAGATCTTTGGGTTCTTATTGCGTAGTATATCAGTATAGGTTAGGTACATACATATATAGATCAAGGCGGCATGGCAGTTTCAACTATCACAAAAGCCAAAATAAAACATAAACCGGACAGCCACCTTAGAAAACGATATAGAAGTTCAATAAACCTGCATACATATTACCTTCTCCTTTGAGGGCACGTGGTCGAGCTTCCTATCCCAGCAGTTTGTTTGTTTGTATGAATACCTACAACTTTTACCAAAACACAGTCAGTCGGTGGTGTTAGAATAAAAAATTAAAAACTCCAAACACAAAATGAGTTTGTATATTCGGAAAGACCAGTCAATAACCGACTTTGAACCCACGTGTCTTTATATTTGTTTTATATGGGAACCTCATTCGCATCCCCCAACCCTACCCAAGCCGTTCATATGTTCACCTCAGTGTCCCGAGATCTGTTCGTTCGTGTGGTTTTTTTTTAGTTCTTCAGCGAGAGCTCTATGATTATGTGTTCCTTTTTCAGTGGTAAGTTATTTTTTCTTGTGAAGTTTTAACACTGCGAAAGCTTAAAACTGAAACTGAACATGTGGCCAAGATGAAAACACAAAGACCAACTAAACAATTGAGCCCCAAAAATGCGACACATATAGAAAACAAACTGCGCAATAAGTTTTTTGTTGTTTTTTTTTTTTTTTTTTGTTGTTCACTTTAATTGGGGGTAAACGACAAAACGGTCGGCGGGTAAATGGCCTCTTCTTGTGGCTTCGGTTATGGTTTCCCGCCATAATCCCATCAGCAAACCCAAATTATACCTAGAACCAGGAGCATAGTACCACCTTATACCTACCACCAGACGGCACCGCACTCCGCACCAAAACACCGACCAGTCAATAACTTTACTTTTTTTTCACACACCAAAAACTGTGTTTGGCATTGACTTTTATTTTTGGTTTTTATATTGGTACTTTTGCTGTTGTTGTTGTTGTTGTTGTTCGGCTAGGTTGTTTGTGTTGGGATTGTTAAATTGGGGTTAAAAGTTCGAGTGAAGGTGAAGCAACGGTCAGCTATCGTAAAAGGAGGTGTATTGTATTTGAATGTTGATGACGTGCCCGGAGTCATGTGCCTTTTGAAACCATTTGGTTTGGTTTATTCAATTTACTGGCTGTGTCTCTGCGATTCCCACGGAGTGTCTTTTTTCTCATACTTGTATTCGTAGAGAAATTGGAAATTATGGTAAAACTTGTATAAGAGATTGTGAAATTGAATATGATGAAGTGGATTTTTGTCTTGTTTTGGATTGCAGGGAGGTTGTGGACAAGTGATGACGCATGTATATGGAATTCTAGGAATGGTCAAGGTCGCTCAAATACTAAATCACATGATCAAATGACCTTTTGATGGTTTTATTTGCTAAAAATGATGTTGGTGCATGATGTTGAATGTCTGCCAGAAAATATGGAAAAATTCAAAAGACTTCTTGTGCAGATATATTTTAGAAAAAAATGTCAAGAGTTATTTCTATTTGTATAATCCAAAATTTCTTATATTTTATGTGGACAGGATATATGTATTTTATTGTGTAAGAGAGGCTGATGATTTAAAATAATATTACAGTTATTGGCCATTAATAAAACTTGGATTATAATCAAAATATTACATATTAGGTATACTATATATGTTTAACAATTGTTTTGGTGCCACTAGAGAGAAAGTTGAAAAAAAATATTACGTATACGCCACATTATACCTTTAAGAAAGAAATGTCTTTTTTAGCATTATGGATGACTGTATCGAATCGTAACACAAAATCAGGCCAAATTATTGTGAATCCATGTGATATACGGTGATTATTTGTTGAGGACCTATCCGTGTTGGGTTTATGTTTGTGTGTTGTGAAAACATTTCTATTAATTAAGAAAACTATTTAAAAATTAGACAATTATACTGGGCAACTTCTAATTTAATTGATTAAAATGCAGGAAAATATTTTTAGTGTGTTATTTTTAAGCTCTTAGCAAGAATACAAAACCAACTACATATTTTACGGAAGATTCTTTCTAAGAAACTAAGAACTAATTTGTTTGTTTTTTCCCCATCATAAGAACAAACTTACTTGAAAACGTTAAATTTATTTCTGAGAAATCATAAAATGATAATAGTGGGCGTTTCAGAGGGCAGATTTTACTAAACCAAACTATTTAATTCTTGTTCTTTTTCATTTAAATAACCTCTGAAAATTCTTTAAATTCCCGTTTGGCACGTTTCCGATCATTTGAATCATCTCCAAAAATTAGAGTCCTTCCCGAGAAACTATGAAATATGTTATGTGTCTATCTGTCCACTCCTGTCTACAGCCTAAACGGGTGGATGGATTTTCTTCAAATTTGGTACATATTGTTTTTGGGTAATATGCACATTTTTTATTTTTTTATACCAAAAATAACGGTACCTGACATCAATTTTTTTTTGCAAATCTTAATTTTTCAAAAACGGCTCCAACAGTTTTTTAAAAACGCAAATAGGTTTTAAAAGAGAAAATGTACTTTTTCGTAATTTTTTATTTCCAAAAAATAGCTATCTCTAGTAGAACCAATTTTTTTTGTTTTGTTTTAGTAATTTTTTTTAAATTTTTTTTTTAAGGAGAAGCTCCTTAAAATTATTGTAGTAATATTTCGAAAACGATTTAATGGATTACTTCGAATATTTTTATTTAGTAGTTTTTTGACATTTTTTTTTTGAATACTAAAAATCCTTTTTTCTAAAACAAAAATAGATGGTACCTTACCATACAAATCTTTAAAAAATTAAGGAACCAAACTCTTTCTCCAAAATAGCTTCAAGAATCTTGTTCAAAAAAGTGTTGTTCTTAAATTAGTTCAGCTTCTTTTAAGTATTAAAATATTTCATTTTGAGTTCTTATTAACGGTACTTCCCATACAACAACTTTTCATTTTTTAATGTATGTTTATTAGATGGAACTGAATAAAATTATTTCTTATGCAGATGTTCCTTTTAAGTATAAATAATATTGCATATTCAAATTTTCCAAAAAAAAAAAATGTTTTTCCGATCTTATGAAAAATCGATTTTTCAAAAAACGGTTAAGTGATTTTTTTTTAGTAAAAAGTTTGGAAGTACTTCAATTATTATTTTAAATTGCCCGTTCATATTTATTTCCTAAAAATGTTTTCAAAATTTCATTCATACAAAAATATTATTTTTGTTTAAGAACCGATCAAACGATTTTTAATTTGTCCAAGAAAATGGCATTTGTTTTTTTCCTCAAATTATAAAAGCTAAACCATTTAGACAATTTAATTATGTGTTTCATTCATTTATTTCTATATTGGTACCTGATAATCGTACATTTGTACACATGATATCACCCATTCTACAATTTATTATACCAAGATCCATGGTAAGATTACCCTACATCGGCTTTAAACCTACCTAATGATAACGAGACTACCTACCTACTAACTGCTTAGCAACATTAAAGTTGTTAGCTACAAGAGCCAATTTAAAGGATCCATTATTGCATTTTATTTGTGTTCGGTCTGATGTAAAAAAAAAACTCAAAAGCGGCTCTTAGCTCAATTCCCCAACTCTTAGCTTAGCATTTTACGAGTTAGCAATTATTGATTTTATAACTATTTCAAAATTTTTAAATTTTTTCTAAACTAGTAAATTGCTAATTAAGCAAAAAGCTGAGCATTTGTAGGGTTTGAATTTTGATGAACAAAATTATTGTTGTTATGCGTTGTAAATTAATTATATGCTGATGAAAACCCAACATGTACTCTAAAAAGGGATAAGATATTTCCATTTTTATCATTTTAACTTCATTATTTACAAACAAAAAAGAAGAAAATTGTGCACCAGTAAGACTATCAGATGCCATAATGGATTTAGCAAATTGCTAAAAGCTAAAGTAGCCATTCCGTGATTTTAACTTTAGCTAAATGTTAAAGTCGTTTAAAATTAGCTAAATCATCTTTTTAGCTTAGTAAATTGCTAAAAGTGGCTTTAACATTTTACTAAATCGATTAAAAGTTTGCGCCAATAATGCCTTTAATTTCTAACCACTTAAGAGCTTTGGACAACAAGAGCAATATTTTGCGATCCAGGTTTGCATATTATTTTTTTTTTCAGCCCACTATCCGTAGCTAAATCTTAAAGTGGTTGGTTTATGAATGTTTCAGTTGAGTTTGCTCTTCTAATTGACCACCTTTGCCTTTCATTTCTGATGATGCTTTAGTTTTTTTTAATCTTTTTTAATCTTTAGTCAATATTTTAGCTTAAAAATCTTCTCTTGCAAATTTGACTTACCTTTTGTTCCCTTTTTATATTTTCTTATCAATTGAACCTTATTTCTAATTAAACTCCCCTTATTATTTTATTTACATATACCTTTCTTATTAATCTTTTCCGGATTCAAGGATTTTCATTGTGCATTCACCTATAAACTGAAAATCTTAGTAGTTCACTTTTCTGCTCGAGTAAAATCAAGTAGATTTGGGGGAACAAAATTCCAAACAAGAATCTTCTGTCTAGGACTTGTGTGTGTTTTCTTTTTCTTTTTGTTTGCATCCTGAGAATGCAAATTTTCCATCAACAAAAATCACTCAGCTCATCATTCTTTGAAATGGAAATTTACTGAAATCGATTATCCCAACCGCATATTCCTTTATTTTCCATCATGTGCAGTGTTTCATTGCCAAAAAATCTCCAGTATAATCCTCTCTCAATAACCAATATAAAAAATTAAACTCCATATAATATTAAAAAAAAAAAGTTTAATCCAAAAAACTGATTGAGCATTCTCAAGCGGAAATTCATTCTCGATAGGTTCCCATTTCAATAGCAATGCGATTTCAATACGACTTTCGTCGTCCTCGACGTTATACTGATTCTAGTCCTCGTCATCATCATCATCGTCATCATCTCTATTGAAGTTTATCTCAAGTGGTAAAAGCATCATCGTGGAAGAACGAAGACGACCGACTTCGTCTTCATTTCCCGATATCTGCATACTTTTACCTTTTAAAGTACACTCAGGTATGCTTTCGTTCTCTATCTTAAATAATTCTTGCATTTTAGTTTTTGCTGGGGTTTCTGAGAGAGTTTATTTTTATTATGTGCTATTATTTTCCTCCGCTTTTTCTATAGGTTCTTATATTTGCATAACAACGTTATCCACTTGCTGAGATGATATCGCTCTAAGCTTTTTGTACTTTCATATTTTTTTTTTTTAGTTTTTTGAGAAGATTGTGTTTTTCACTTCTGCATTGGGGGAATATAATAAGAGAATTTGATACTGTAGTCTTACAGGAACAGATGAATTTCTTCTAAAATTCAAGGTTGTGTGGTTATCGTTATACTCACGTAAACTCAGAATGCAACTTTAAGTGGAAAAAGTAATACCAACTTCAGATGTTTTCGCCTTCGAGTAACTTGAAGTTTACTGCTTTCGACAATATTCTTTGCTGACTTTTAGTTTTATTCACAAACTAAAGAACATGCCCCTAGTGAGAAATCATTTCATGCTTTAATTACCAAATTTACTAGTAAACGAAGTATCAGTCGATTTGGTAACTCAACCAGATCTCACAAATGTAAAATTACTATGAATAGAATTGTAGTAGCTCTTGGCATAACTGGTAGTTTTTTGGAGAGTGTCACTCTGGAGGTCGCATCGGTCTTATAAGGAAAGAACAAATCATTTAAGCATATATCTTACGTTGAAGAAATCTTCTAGTTTGGTATAAAATTGTAGCTTTTCTGCTTTCTTGCTGATTGACAATCACAGATAATGGAATGGTTCATAGTTGTATATCACTAGACTCAGGCTGGAAAAAAAAACTATGGACGGGTGCGAATTATGGATAGTCTTGGTAAAATTTTAATTCGACTTGGGTTACATTGCCAAATCTGCTGATACTTAGGTTACTCGAAAATTTGGTGGTTAAAGCATGAAATAATTTATCCGTGTGCTCTGAGTATATTGTTCTTTGAAAAATACTGTCGATAGCTCGAACTAGGAATTTTCGAGCCGACAATAATTGTGTTAATTGAACTTTAACAATTGATTTATTAATCAACTAAAATAAACTGAAGTTGGATTGTATTGGACATAGCTTGTTTACCAGAGATTGTTGAATATTGAGTTTTGTTCTAAACCTCTAAATACAAAAATATTCAGTTAAAGATTTTGTATTGTAATATTTGTTCCTTGTGGTTTCAAGTGAATGTTTAAGTGCAACTGCGATTTATGTATTAACACACATATTTCTCTTAAGGCTTTTTAACAATTTGTTTAGCCTCTTTTGAAGTATTATAGAAAAAAATATTAGGTTCTAACAACATGATGTTTGTAACTTTCTAGCAAGATTGATAAGCATACTTACTTTCTTTTGATAACTTCCAGAACGTCAGAAAAAATTATTAAATGGTAAGTCTGATATTCGGCGTTAAACTCTAAGCCTATTGTTGTAGGGAAAACAACTTGAATTAAACAAGGTGAGGTGTTGCAAAATTTGTCACCCGATGTTCTTTGAATGAAAAACTTTGGCTCTGGATGGATATTCTTTTGGAAGGATATGTAAGACTCTGATGCTTGTTAATATTAACAACTCAACAACTTGTGACTTCAAAAAACTTGTTTATCTTGCCAGATCATAGACGGCTCGGAAATACAGCCCTCAGAATTTAGGCTTAGCCTCCTGCAGTATGAGCCGTTGCTCAATAATGTCGAAGCCACATTTTCTCCAATCCCAAATTATCTAATTTTACAGAAATTGTTTGCAAACATCGCCAATTTCGTGGCAAGTAGACTTGGCATGTATTGTGTGTCTATTAATTTCACAATTTTCAAGAGCCAATTGACATTTGCCGCCATTTGCAAATATTATAGCATATCCCGATAAATGTCAACTTGTTTCAGTAATTGATTTGCAATGCATCTTTTTTTAAGGTCACACAATATGGATTGATAGTCCTATTTCTGGAATTAAATATGGTCTTACGAGTAAAAGGTCAATAACTTTTAGTAATTGAGGTGTGCAAAATTTTATTAAAGAAGAAGAATTGTTAATTCGCAAAAAAATGACAAATATTTTATGGTGATAAACTTGGTGTGTTTTCAAACAAGTGGGATTTTCACAGACTAGAAAAATGTCTAATATTTCTGAATTTTGTTGATTTGAGATTTCAAGAACTCCTATGTAATTAAAGCACTTGATGGCTTTCAACTATGACCACACTATATTTCTTTCCATTTTCTCTTGTTTGCTCTTTAAAGACCGATGGGTTTCAATTTATTTTGCGCCATAAATAGACTTGACATTTACGTAAGTGAATTTTAACTACAAACGAAAACAAAAAAAAAACACATCTTCAAGGAAAATACAGCAACACCATGGCTTGCATCGCAAAACGACTGTCTGAACACTATTTAATCTACTATGTCTGACAACAGTGTCACTTGTCAATTAACATGCAACGTGTTCGCCCTTAATTCCGTATATGTGTGCATCTTCCTTGATCTACTCTCTCAGCTCTAAACACATCCCGGAAAAAAAGAAAAAAAAATCATTTTCTTATATACGCAAAAAACCTTAGAATAATGTAATGGAATTCCGTAATAAGATAAAGAGGAGAGTTACAGGAATGAGGGAGTCGAATGAGCATCCTACTCCTACATTATATAGATAAATGGTCGACCAAGGATACGAGTACAGTGCCTAACATGATTTATCCCTGCAGTCGATTGTCTAATGTAAAACGTAATCCTATAGCACATGCCTCCGCCAACTACAGTCGGTGGTCTTTGTTCGTCTTCGGAATCTTTTTATTCGACATTTCGGTGAGCGAACGAACGAGCGAGCGAGCGTTGGGAAATTGAATTTTCTTCGTTTAATAGATAAATAAATGGAAAGAGATAAAAGAAAACAACCAAGAAGAAAAAGAATTCGTTTCCCGGCACAAGACATGTGGGAGTCCCTCTCAAAGGATATGTTTTTTTTTTCTTGCAATGTTCGACGGTTAAACAATTTGTGCGAACGAAGAAGCCACAAGAGCATCGAGCTCGAAGTTGATTCTGGCTTGGCGTTGGCGGTTGTTGGTGGTCGAATGTCCTCATTTTTGTTCCTGTTTGTTTCTTAGTTTTTTTTTTGTTATTATTTTTCTCATTGAACGACACGAGGAAGTAATTAAATTCCTTGTGCACAATGCGCCCTTGCTGCTAATGCATTTTCTGCGTAATTTCCTTTTGATATTTTTTTTTTTGAAACGAAAAATAAAAAAAAATAAAACCAACAGGGTGTTGGTTCATAATGTTGATCCTCTGTTTCCTGAAACGAAATGAGTGACGAATAGCAAGTTTGTGTGAAACTACAATTTGTTGCTCATCATTTAAGTGGGGGCCCATCATCGACGACTACCCAAGTTTTACTTTACTTTATAAGTTCGGAATAAACAACTTGAAATGAGTAAGGAATTATGAGGATGTCGCTGCATCTTGCCCGAAATTATTGAAAAACGCTGTGTTTTTTATTTGGAAAATTTTGGTAGATTATATTCTTGGTGATTCCAGGTAGCTTTTCTTTTCGTTTTTGCATGAACAGTTATTAAGTTGATTTATTGGCACTATCTCCTGTCAATTATCTTATTTCTATCGTGGAGTATGCTGAGCTTAAGCCAGTTATTATTATTTCTCTTTGACGGTTTTTGAACGGCATTAAAGGAGTGATTATTGAAGAGAATATAGCATCCGTTTAGGAGGGCTTTGAATAAGATCCAAATACATCGAATCCATCAAGCGTGGGCCTTGTCTGCTCACTTTAGGGTAAACTTTACCAAAGATCTTGATTTAAAGGCTTACCATATTTAACTAATGTAGTAAGTAAGTGAATTTAATTTAATATGATAAAATCCTAAAAATTTATAACAATTTTTTCATCAAACATAAAACAGCTTTTGAAGTTTGAGAGAAAAGTTGGCAATTTTAATGATTTGCGACATAAAATTGTATTTCCCTAATCTTCAATACAAAAATTACAAAGGGTTTTCCAGTCTGATCTGTTCTGTATCTCTGTATTCTGTATTCTGAAAAAGGATTGATGCCAATTCTTGAAGAATTGGACATTTCATTATTAGATGAAAAACATCTATCTTTTTCGGTACATTTTGCAAAGGGTGTTTTTTTGCCTCTTTGATCCTTTCTTTTGTAGAAGAATAGGTAAATAGGAGTGGACTTACCTGACAATCTTGTTTGACACCGGAAGAGCGTGTAAAACCATTTGGCATGCCTATTTCATCCCATACTACAGTTTGGTTGTTTTCTAGCAATCGAAACATTTTCTTAGGATATACCAAAGTTACTGTGTTTAGAAGTGCTCTTTAATCTACTGTGTCATTGTCCTGTCAATATTTGTAAGCACCAAAAATGTTGTCCATCGTGGAATAGATGGTTCTAAATCCCACCGGAAATTCGCTCAATATGTCAGTTGTTTCTACCCAATTGATAAAAGAAGTAAAATAGTAAGAAGCTTAAGCAACGTGCTAGGGAATGAAATTCTTATCTTAACCCGTCTGTAGTTCCCTATATCGCTCGGGTCACCTTTTTTTTTATAGTATAGTTCCTTAATACTTATCTTTAAGAAAACTCAAATAATAAATTAATATTATTTTGTTTTTGTTTTTGTGGACTGGTGTGGATTAAAGCCAAATTGAAAACCTTTATGACCTGTAGTCTAAAATCCGTTTCGCCCAGGTACTATAGTTGGCAGCATCTAACTGATGAGCCCAACTGTAGTCCTGGGAGAAACGCTTTCTCGACTACAGGTCATAAAGGTTTTCAAGTTCCTTAATACTATTTAAACTATCCATTCAGAAATTGTAATCTGTTGTTGAGTTTTTATAAAACTCAAAGGTAATCCGATCTTCTCCAGGAGCTTTATTGTTTTTACTTCTATCGATAGCTCATTGAATTTTTTCAATAGAAATATCTCTACCCGAATATTCAACTTGAAATGATAAAAGAGCAAAGTATTGACATGTAATATATTTTTACGCATTTATATATTTGTTGAGCCACTGAATCTCCTAATCAGTTTCCAAAAGGTTTTCGAGTCATTAACATGCGAAAGTTCGTTTATTATTTCGTGTGAAAAAAACTTTTCGTTTGTACCTACTGAGTTTCTTGTATATGACTTTGGAAAGCTCTGTGTCCATCTTTCTGGTCAGCTTCAAAATTTTAAATCATCTTGTTTCTGCAATGGTCAAACCAAGCGTCTTCGTTTGGATACAGTGGAGAGTTTTGGAAAAAGAATGGGCTGCACTTTAATGTAGAAATTGAAGTCGAATGACGATTGTTTGAGTTGAAATTTCGGTGAATACGTCCAAAATCAATAACTTGCATTCAATCCGATCGAATCCGAAAACAACACCCTGTACATTTCAAATTCAAACAAACTATAAACACAGGTAAAGGTTGTGATTCATTTTAACTCTTAGAAGAGATTTTACGAATTTAAAAAACATATCAACCACCTTACTCCTTTGTGTTGGGCGCCATTTTAGGAAAATTGCTTTTCGTTTCATAACTCGCTTATAATCATCCTCTGTCTAAAAATGTATTCAAAATTGGGCCAATTCTTATATAATGTATGTGTACGAGTATGTGAATTTGCTTTATCACTTTTAGTATGACACACAAACTCGTGTATCATCTAAACAACGGAATCGCTTTTAACCGAGTTGATTAAAAAAAAAATATGGTAGTGGCAATCTTGATGTATACAACTGAAACTTTCCATGCAATCCACTATAATTCCTATGGCACATGGCCCATCAAACAAAGGACATAAACTTTCAAATTTATCTTCTATCTAAGTGACAGATCCGTTGACAGATTTGCCATAGAAGAAATATTGTGTTTCACGGGCGAGACAGAGTTACTGATGCAAAATATGCTAGAAAATTTAAAAAGTTTAAAATATTTTCATGTTACGGGAATTTGTTTTTGCTAAAAACCAATAAATATTCTTTGAACATTAAATCATCACAATGCAGCGACAGCACTGTAAAGATGAATTAGTCTTTTAATTTGTAGAATGTTGCCCTGAGCGTTTCGAGTCTTAAACCAGCCACAGTTAGTACGAGTGCAAAAAAAAAGCAAATATACAAGTGAGACTGAGTTGCAAATATCTTGTTTATATTATTTCCTCGTAAATGTTTTTAATTTGCAAATTATAAATAATAATCATTCCGATGAATACATATACATATGTATACTTTGGGTTGTGAATATTATAATGTTTATTTCTTTATTGTGCTTGTACAGACAGAGTTGTTGGTACGTAATGTTTTGTTTATGGTTCAAGGAAAACTCTTACGTACTTTTGAAGTTTATTTTTTTTTAAATTTTAATATTTTTTGTTAAGTTTGTCTGAGTAATAAATCATGCAACCCCGCAGTAAATTTAACAGTTCTAAAGAAGAAGAAGGGATGTTTTTTTTGTTGTTGGATGTACGAGTATATATTGCTAACAAATTAATTGAATTTCATTTCGAAATTTGATTGAAAAATTCGTCGGAAATCTTAAACCCCAGAACGCAATAATACGGGATTTATGTATCGGTAAGATATGGAAATTGTAAGTGTTTTGACTTTTGCTTCAAAACAAAAATGATGGTTGTTGACCCCATTTTTTTTATGGCAGGAAATTTCAGTCAAAATAATTTAATTTTGACAATTCAGAGGTCAAACCCAAAACGAAATGTTTGTTTTGAATTAAGAATGATAATCAAGTGAATTATTCAAATCGATTTTCTTGTTTGTTGTTTTTGGTTCTCTCTTTTATTTTGGCAAATCAATGTCAATTAATAACCTTCTGTTAAATTTTTAGGTAAAGAACAAGAGAAAGCTCGGTTCATTCAGGCAATAAATGCCAACAAAATGGTCTAATTAAAATTTCTGGCAAGCAAGAAGTTTAACAAATTAAATAACAATAAAAAATAAAAACACTAATTACCCGAGGGATTAGGGGTTGTACATTGGACTGGCTTGACAAAGCTCTGGGCTTTGAATTTCAGTCTTTTATATCTAAAATAAAATGATTTGTGTTTGAGAGAACAGTCGAGGGAGTAACAAATTCTTCATGGAAAAGAGTCTTTCAAGGTAGATTTTACGAATTTGCTCTTGTAGCTAACAACTTTAATGAAGTTAAGCAGTGACTCTGTTAGTAGGTAGCCATAGTTATCATTAAGTAGGTTTAAAGAGGATGTAGGTGAGTTTACCTTGGTTCCTTGGTTCTTAGTATAATGAATTTTGGAATAAGTGATTCAATGAATATCCTCGTTAAAAATTAAACATAATGTCATAGGTACCAAGGTAGAAATGAATGGATGAAACAAATGCTAGAACTGTCTTTATAGTTTAGCTCTTATAGTTTGAGGGAAATATAAAAGCAATTTGAATTCTTGAAGAAATATGAATATATAAAAAAAATTTAAATCCTTGAAGTCGGTTTCTTTTTTTAATAATTTTGTATGTATAGAAACATATTAAAATGAAATTGGATCACCAATTTAAAGAAATTATTAATCGATTTTCTTTAAAGTTTCTGAAAAATATTTTTTTTTTTTAAATTTGGTTGTCCAACATTATTTATACTTTTAAAGCGCATGTGTATAAAAAAATATAATTTTAATCGGTCCATGCAATAATGAGAAATTCGAAAATATGAAAAGTACGCTAAATAAAATATTTGTTTGTTTAAACTGGACTGCACTAATTTAAGAACAAACATTTCTTTATCAAAATTCTTGGACCATTTTGAAAAAAAAAATGCAAACGTTTTTTGTTTTCGTAAAACTTTTGTATTTTTTTTATATGAAATTTTGAAAATTAAAAAAAATTATGAAATTACTAAATACGAATTTTCGAAAAAAAAACGATTATTTTTCGAAATATTGAGTTTTCACAAGAAAAATGTTTATTTTTCTTTTAATTTAAAAAAAAAAGTTTTTTTTAAAATCTGAACTGTTGTCCTGAAAATCAACACAAAAGAAAAATGGTTCAACCAGAGATACGAGAGGTAGCTATTTTTTGACAAATAAAACAATTACGGAAAAGATAATTTCTCTTTAATTGTCAATCTTAGGACAAGTTTTGTATTTCGAAAAAAAATCGAACTTGATATTTTAAGTAAACTTAATTACGATAATAGAAAACACCAAAAAGTGACCCCTACAATTTTGTCCGGCCGCATGTCCATCTGCAGCCTAAACGGCTGAAGCGATTTTCTTCAAACTTGGTACTTAACTGTTTTTGTAATTGGGTTGATTTTTACTTGCGATTATAGGTACTACAAGACAAGATACATATGTATTCGTAAAAAAAATTTTTTTCTAACAATCAAACATGACGATCATAGAGATCACCAAAAATGTGGGTCCCGCAATTCCGTCTGTCTGTAGAACGATTTACAGCCTAAACGGCTGAACCGATTTATACAGGAGCAAATTCTAAATAGTATTGCATTTCAAAATTTTCGAAAAATTGTTTTTTTGGATTTTTGAAAAAAAAAATATTTTTTTTTTTTTTTTGAAAATTCAATATTTCGAAAACGGTTGGATAATTTTTTCTGAAATTTTGTTTTTGAATTTATATTATTAAACATTTAAAATGTTCATACCAATTTTTTGACTTCAAAAATACATTTAGCCGTTTCTATTAAGAATCTTTTGTATAAAATCTGATCAAACATAGGACCAAGTACGTGCGATCCAGTTGTGCATTTTATTTTTTGTTCTAATTTGCTTAAGTGATAACCGTACCTGCTATTCAATTTATTGTACCAAAAATGGTAAATCATAATTTTCTCGAAAACGACTAATGATTTTGATGAAAACAAAACTTAGTGCACTTAGTTATTTTTTTTTTTAAATTAAAATGTTAATACCGTTATATGTCTGGAAATTTTTTTTTGTATTTTCGACTTTCATTAAAGACTCAACGGATTTCGATGAAAATTTTTATACAGGAGGTCTTTCGCATTGTAATATTGCATTACCAAACTTTTCGAAAAATAATTTGTTTGGATTTTTGGAATAAATAATTATTTTTTTGAAAATTCAAATTTTTTGTTAAAAATTTATTTTGGTTTTTCTACTAAAAATCTTCTGCACACGAGGTGATAGAACATAAGAGCGAGTATGTCATCCAATCGTGCATTTTGTGTATGCTCTTTCAAAAAATCCATCCACCCGTTAAAGCTGTAGGCTCGTGGACAGCCAGGCAGACAGAACTGCGAGACCTAGTTTTCTCTTGTCATTTTGATCAAAATTTCGAGTTCGATTTTTTGTCACAAATTCAAAATTTGCCATATATGTATAGTATATAGACCATTTGATATATATTTACCTACATATTAATTATATACATATATTTCCCAAATAAAAAATTAAGGAAAAATTAATTTGTTTAGTATCTACTTTTGACTGATTTTTTTGACTGCTGCTTTGGAATGTTTGTACAAAAAAAAATCAAGGAAACACACGATTGTTATGCAATTCAAGTTAATATATGTCTCGTTTTGTGCAATTAACAAAATTTTAGAATTAGTTTTCCCAATAGGACAGAAAATTGAAATGAAATGCCGTTTCGTTAATAGAGCTTAGCTATGTTGTTTTTGTAGTTTTATGAAACCAGAAAAAAATAATAGTCTATTTTTTGTTTGTTAAAAAAACAACATTTAAAGCAATTTAGTCATTAATTCTCTAGATTTGAGTTACTCAATCATATTGTCATTAGCCACTAATAGACATGTCCATGGATAAACACAAAGAATTCTAAGCTCTCAGTTTAATAACATTCCTATTAGTCAATTACATCCCATTAGATTTATTATTGTCTATGGGAGGGAAATACAATTAAAAAAAAAAAACAAAAAATAAATATGTATCTATACTTCGTGCATTGGTAGTTATATACCATAAATAATATACCTAAATATGTTTATAATCGTAACCCTAATGACTGACAAATACCTTTAATACATCTATACATTCCATGCAAGGTTTTTATTTTTAGACATACTTTTATGTTTTTTTTTATGTTTTGATTAGTCTAACTCATAAGCGGCGCACCATAGATCACCTCTGCTATAACGCCATTGACACAAATAACTTTCCAATTGTACATGGCTATAAACATACCTATGCATTCGACGAATATATGAATGTTCAGAAATTATAAATGATAGCGAACCGATTAGGCCTTAAACACACTTTAATCTGAGATAGAAATACTGCAAAACTGCATGACACTGGCTGTTTATGTTGTACTTTATGCACAGTGCGGTTCACTTGGTTAGATAGTCTTACCAAAAAAAAAACATGATTATCGTTTAAAGTTATCTGATGGAAATAATTTTGTATTCTTGAAAATTACCTTATTCAAAATATTGGTAAACGAAATAGAGAAGCAAGAGTGGCATTCACAGTATTCACTGTTAAAGCAATTCGACATCAATGTGAATATCAGTTGATTTCAACTCATGAACATGAGTTTTCGAAAACTACTTCAATGGAACTATATTTCTTAGATATTTTGTTTTTTAAATTCAATGTTTTCTCTGAACTAGTCTTAAAAAATATTTATTATTAAATTAATTTTTTGGATAGTAAATACATTCTATCAGTAAAATAATTGTGTTTCTAAAGCCCTTATTTCCAGTCGAGTTGTCGGAATTCAAATCTTATTGGCATACCCTAAAGGGGCAAAAGTCTGAGTGTAATGTAATTTACAAAGATATATTGTACTGCGAATTAAGAGGTAGATTGATAAGATAACTTTATATGTTTTGCATTAATAACAATACACCACTTTTTAGTTAAATCCGAAATATGATATTAAGGTTCAATGGAGCTTTTCCATATCCGTTTCTAGATTGTATAAAATTACCAAGGTCGGACCTAGAACACTTCTTTGGGGAATACCAGCATTAATTTCCAAATCCCGAATGTTCCCTCACTTATTTAACTCGAAATCTTCGAGGTAGGATTCGAGGATGTGATATATTTGTCCCGGAAATACTTGTCGTTGTTTATACTTTTTCGAAGGCGTGGGAAATTCTCTGGAACACACATTTTTTTCATCCAATCGCATAAGTTCATTCATAAAGTTCATTCATTATAACTTTCGTCCGTCAAAAGGTTTGAAAATTCGCGCAAGGTATTCAGCAAATACATCTGCTTTATCCTTATCTGTTTTAGCCTAGTCACCATTTTTTCCTGATTGGTGCTAAATGTATTTGAGGCTTTTTAATGCCTTTCAATGCTTCCCAGAGAGAGTAAATTGTATTTGTCTCAGCAGTCAGGCTCTCAATAGTAGAAATCTCACTATTTTTAAAATCATAGATTGTCTCTTTGAACTTACGATAGAGCCGTTTTTCGAGGAATAGTTCTTTTATTTCTGAATAAATTTTGTTTCTGATTTGTATGGATTGTCTACTATTTTGGAGTGGAGTATTGTTTCATGCAGCACTTTGTATGACTTTAATAAATTGACGGAGTTTTCAGAGATTTATTTTTTCACAGTCTTCCAGATATGTATCAAAATTAGTTCCACTGTCAGCTAAATATTGTGCTAAGTTCGACTGTCAAGCCCAAGTTCAGGGGATTAAATTCCGCAAACCCCTGCTTCTTCCCGAAACGTCACCGCATTTAATATTAGAATACTTAGCCCCGTTTGCTGATACTCAATTTAAGTTCTACATAAGCTCTTATGTGGCAGTTTACGCAGAGGAAGAAGTTTTATGATGCTTATCAGCAAACGGGCCTTAATGTTGGTGCTTAAATCCACAAATCCTTGACTTCAATGCAAAATTCGTTGCCGTTGCAAAATTCGTTGCCGTTGCAAAATCCTACAAAAACGATTTAGACATGAGTCTTTGAAAAATGCACTATGAACATTTTTTTGAAATTGAAAATGCATCGTAGCTATATCAATGGAACCGCACTGTGTGGAGGGAATAAAATGGTGAATTGTATATTTTAACTACTGCAAAGTAAGTACAGTACCTTATCGTATCCGGCGGTGGTTGCAATAATTGCAGAGTGCAGACAGACAGACACATTTCATTTCATCTGTATGATCTTTTGTACGAAAACAACACCTGTCTCTTTTTTCAAGACGGATAGCGATAGATATTGCTTGAGGCGATTGCGAGACGTCAAGAAGTTATATAGTAAGTAATTCCTCTTACTACACAATCATCATTAATGTGGCGGTAGTAGTTGTTAAAGTTATAAATAATGACGATGACGACGACCGACGAAACGACGACGATTCGTAAACTTTGGACCCCCACCGTGTCGTGTTTCGACAATGAAAATATATCAAAACATTAAACAAAAAAAAGAAGTTGGAGAGGCAGAAAAAAAAACATGACACAAAACTTAAAGAAATCAAAACAAAAATAAAAATAAAAGAAAAATAACAAAAAGTACAAAATAAAATAAACAACAAAAGAGAATCGTCGACTAGAAATTACACTGACCTACTTTTGGATGTAAACAAACATGACCTGGAAATTGTTGTTTGCAAACAACCAACAAAAAATGTGATTTATTTTTTCTTTGTTGTTAAAATTTGCTAAAAAAATAACACCACAAACACAAACACACACTTATTAACACAAAAAAAAATGTGAAGCAATGAAGAAGCCTCCATCATCTACAACATAGCTTCTAGCACAGGTGAGGGCCAATCATCAATTTCGCATTCCAGCGGACCACAAAGTAGCAAAGTAAGGTATTCGTATCTTGAGGGTTTTGAAAGAATAGTTAAGCAATTTAGTACGAGCTTCAGATACATACATATGTATTTGTTAAAATTTTTCAACCGAAATAGAGCGTGCAGTTAAATTGTTTGAGATAATGATGGGCTATGGTAGCGCGTGCAGGCGGAATCACCTCAGCTCCAACCAGTTCAGAAGCAGCTTACTATTATTGTGACTTTGTGTTTACACAAGCGATTGCATCGAGCAAAATTGATGTAGCACTATTAGGCAGATGGCACGTTTCCGATTATCGAGCTCAAAGACTTTAAGATAAAATAATTATCTTGTTTGCTTTTTCTTCTTCTTTAAGTAAACAAAGCAATCAATTTGATTTGTATGAAAGTGCTGACGAAATTTTTATTGAGTTTTAGGTAATACTTTTTTTTGTTGTAGGTATATAAATGCTCGTTCAGTGGACAGTAACGGATTTACTTAGTATAAGTTATTAATATTAATCAGTGCATATTTTTGTTTAAATTTATGGTACCTGTTCCATAATGGTAAACCATTAAGTTGGCCATGAATCCGATGCCATAAGATCAGTGCAAAACATTCTTTCGCAGGCATTGACCGAAGAAATCTCATAATTTCATTGAGATCCTTAAAATTTTGCGCTTTTGATTGTCTAACCATTCATAAAGTCGTTAACTTGTAGTAAAGTTCTGCACGCAACAATTCAATGAATGAATATAACATTCTGTGTGAGCATGAGACACTGTATTCCAGTGTTTTTCACAAAATTTTTGGATTTATAGAATTTCGAAGCTTACCATGTTCGACACACAATTGTGACGGCAATTTGTTAATCACAATACATTTATCAGATGTTTGATGATCATGGCATGGTTTCGATCCAATATTTGCTAAAGCTAAGTTTTGAAATCAATAACAAATAAATTGAATATCTACTGACTTTTTACGAATCTATATTTATCGTGCCGTGTAAATCGACCCTTAAAAATGGTGGTCCCGAGAGTAAATCAAATTTATAACATATTGTATTGTTTAGGTCTTGACATTATGATCAAAATATAACATCTTTCAAGTTCTCCAGAGTATCGATTATTTCGATACACGCGTTTAATAATATCGTTTTCGATTGACTGTTAGGACTTCGAAGCCCTCCACTACAGTTACTCCAAAAATGTTGAATTTTTCAATTTACCGAGTATAGTTTTCGTAGTCTTTTTTTGTTCTCGATTTCATAGGGCAGTAATAATAGAACACATATACATATATATAATGATTTTCGTCGGAATATTTGTCAAAAACAATAATTTTTGAAGAAGGCGTCGTTTAAAGTTTGTATGCGTTCATTTATGAATACAACATTTTCATATTCGATTAAAATCAAAAAAGAGTAGAATACGCCAAAAAATCCAGTCGAAAATGACATAACCTATCGAATATTCGTTTCAAATCTCTAAAGGAATATTCACATGTGAGCGACCACCGACCGTTTTAGGAACCAAACGCCCCACGAATAAACGAATAACTCTATAAACCTAAATCATTCGTAATTTCTAAACAACATGGGAGAAATAACAATAAACACAATTGATTTTTAATTGCCGAAATAAGGTAAATTTGGAACACACAAATTGGTCGTCGCGAAATGTGATCTGATGCCATCCAACTTGAGCGAATAAATTGTTCGTTCGCAATTATCCTTACAGTTATAGATTATGAATTATAAAACGTCATTCGTGACGAATAAGAAACACCAATTTCAACGAACTGTCAAAATCGACGAATGTTCGTTAATTTGTTCTTAGTTCGCCGTTCTTATGTTAACAGTTGGTAGTGTGTGTGCATAGCTCTAAAAAAGAAATGCAGCGGTGACGGATCGCACGAAGAAATTTTTGTTGAAATTGAGACAAAATAGGAAGTGTTGTCTGAGATTTACGAGTAATATACCTACTGCCTTGATAAATCCACATGTTTTCCACAAGATATAAAGGGTTATCCATTTTGCGGTTTCAAAAGTATAGGGCTGGAATTCGACATCTGTCAAACTAAGTTGTTAAACCATTTTTTTTGTTCAGTTGAAAGTCTGACATTGACGAAAATGGATCGCTTAAATATCGCACAATGCATAAAATTGTTAAGACCTACTACAAAAATGGTGATTCTGCCACAGCCACATATCGTGCTTTAAGAGGAGATTATGGTTTACATAATCATCCAACTACGCAAGCAATTGGCAAAATTGTAAAGAAATTTGAAGAGACTGGATTGGTTACAGATATTGTAAGGCCTGTGCATCATCGTTCCGCTCGTACCACAGAAAATATCGCTGCTGCAGGTGAAAGTGTTGCCGAAGACACGAATGTGTCGATTCTTCGTCGTTCTCAGGAATTAGGACTGTCTTACGGCACATTATGGCGTATTTTGCATTTGGATATACACCTATATCCATATAAGGTCCAGCTCACACAACAACTGAAGCCACCTGACCATTCACAACGTCGTAGATACGTCGAATGGGTGCTTGAACAACAAGCGGTGGATGTCGATTTTTCGAACAAAATTTTCATCAGCGACGAAGCACATTTCTCACTCGGTGGGTATGTTAATAAACACAATTGTCGTATTTGGGGTTCTGAGAATCCTCAAGTAATTGAAGAGAGGCCATTACATCCACAAAAAGTCACTGTTTGGGGCGCTCTTTGGTCCGGAGGTGCGATTGGACCTTAATTTTTCGAAAACGACGATGGAACGACTATAACCGTCAATTCGGAGCGTTATGGTCATATGATAACCGACTTTTTTTTTCCTGCTATTGAAGAATACGACTTGGAGAATATGTGGTTTCAACAAGACGGTGCCACATGCCACACAACTCGAGCGAATATGGCTTTATTGCAAGAGACATTTTCTGGCCGCGTAATTTCTCGTCGTGGCGATATCATCTGGCCACAAAACCATGCGATTTGACAAAGTTGGACTTTTTTTTGTTGGGGTACGCGAAAGACCGTGTTTATGCAAATAAATCTTTAACTCTTGAGCACTTGAATACTAACATTCGTCAAGTTATGGCTGAAATACCGACCAATATGTGTCAAAAAGTGGTCGAAAATTACCTCAAAAGAATCGATGCTTGCAACAATTCGCGTGGTGGTCATTTAAATGATGTAGTGTTTTACATATAATGTGTTTTATTTACGTTTACTTTTGAAACCGCAAAATGGATTACCCATTAAAACTATCTTGGACTCCAAGTTAGCTTAAAAAAAATTTTGTTATTATCTGGCTATAGCTATAATGGCGTATTTTGACCATTAATAGATATTAAGACATTTTTTAAATTATAACTGTTATAGTTATAACACATATTGAACTCATTTTCAATTTTTGGAGTAATGTTTCACAATTTTATGACGTTCACCGATTTTTAAAGGATCCATATTGAAAACAGTTGACGTTTGTGATTGAATGTCAAAGGGGAACGGGTTGGGGTCAAAATTTCGCCGGGGTCAAAATTTTTGTAAACAAAATTCTGCTTTTAAAATTCTGCTTTCAAAATTCTGCTTTTTATAATTCTGTTTTCCAAAATTCTGCTTTTCAAAATTGTTACAAATCTTTTCCAAACATTCATTTTCTTTATTAAGAGTTTTGATAAGCAGAGCTCTTACTTTTTTAAGAGTTTTATAAAAAAATATTGTTTTTGTCGGTCAACTTCTTAAGGCAATTATTCAGTAAGTGTCTATTAAAGAAAAAAAAAGAAAAAACAAACAAATAAAAAGAATTATTAAAAAGAGAACCGATCTAAGTCACCTTAGGTTTTTAGGCGCATTTCAAAAAACATTGTTCTCTTAGGTTTTTTCTTGTTTGCTTGTTTTTTTCTGTGATTTGTTTTTCATACTTAAGTTTACCGAATGGATTGTTTTGTTTAATTTTTATTTCTCGTTTGCTTTTGTAAATAAAAACAGTTAATTAAAAATAAAAAAAAAAAAAATAAGCAGAATTTTTTTTCTTCTTTGTTGACGCACAGAATTTCGAGAAGCAGAATTTTGAAAAGCAGAAAAAATGAAAAAAAAACAGTAGTTTGAAGCCATAATTTTGAGCAGCTCCCGCGGGAACTCCGAATTATATGACATTGCTTCTTCTTCGGTTGATGTAAAATGTGTCCGTTTTTTTTTTGTTTGTATTGTTCAAGTACGTAACTGATGTTTTTTCAACTTAAACTGATACGATTTACAATATTTAAACTTAAACATTATTGACTTTGTGATTAAATTCTTTGGCTGTACAATTCGACTACTAAAATGTCTTTTCAAACTGTACTGTTCAGGTTATTCAAATTTCAAAAACTGCTGTTCCCAAGAGAAAACGTCATTTTTGCGTTAAGAAGTAAGTCATTAAAATTGATAAATTGATTGACAACACTAATATTGGTTAGCTTTCGTGATTCTTATAGGATTCCGTTCTGTATGGACCCTTCAGAAATATCGGTAGTTACTTACTTGCTAAATAAAGACGAATTTTCAAAAATCATAAATCTTTCTACAAATATACCAAACAAAAATAAATCAGCTACATTATATGTATTTCTCAGACATTTCTATTAAAATTCTAAAAAAAAAAAAAAAATAACATGTTCGACTAATTTTAAAATAAAAATTGTCATTTATTTTCGGACAAGTCCTTGCAGACAACATACCTAGATAGACACCCCTCTTTTATGTTTTTGTTTGTCACACGTTATATAATGGCCAAAAACTTTCGTCACACCCAACACGCGGCAGACTAATTAATTACAAAATAAATCTGAACAGAAATAGCACCGCCAATCTAACGGTGGCGTCTGTGATCTAGACGCATAAAAATGCAATAATTCCAACGGCATTTCATCGTGTGTGTTGCGCCGTGCTTCTCTGGCATGCAATTGGTTGGTGATGCACTGCTCTTCACTGCACTCTACTCTACTCAACCATCTATCTCTAGGCGCGCAGATAATCTTGTAGATGGTATAGTATAGAACTTTTAAAATGTTGTATTTTTTACCTAAAAAACTAAGAGTAAAGTGTTGGTTTTGTAAAAAAAAAAAATATAGTAAACTCGCTTATTTCAGAATTTTTTACTCCAAAATCTCGGCCCTATATTTAATTCAAAATTTTGCAAAAAGTGTGTTTTTTTACTTGTTTTGTTTTCTTAAGCTCAAATTTAAATTTTGGCGTGAAAATGAAAAATATAGGTAAAACCTGCTACTTGAGCTAGTAACAAATCGTTGAGTTATTAGTCTTCAAATTTCTTATTGACCACATAAGATCAAATACAAACGACCAAGTCGTGATTAAAAAAAAATATTTTAGCTTAAAATAGTAGTTACCCTTGCCTCTTTGCAGAATTTGCGAGTGCAATGCGCTGCGTTTGCATGTAGAATCAGCTATAAGTATATGTTTGGCCGGAGGAGCGTGAAATTGTATATTTGCCATCGCGGAACGCTCTAAAAACAAAATCGCAAATATGTACAAGATGTTAAAATTTAGATTTACTATTTTAAATGTTTTTTTTTTTCAAAAAATTATATTTAGCCTCAGGGACAGATGCAGCAGCGGGGTCGTGGATGTCGGTATGGCAGTTTTTTTTCTTTGTGGCTGCACCATGATGTAGGTAGGTAGAAGCCCAAACGTAACGATATTATCGGCAACGACCGACACGAGGCGAATTTTTATTACGAAAAATGAAAATAAATTGCATTTGAAGAACAAAAGGTGCAGAGAAACAAAAATAAAAACAAAAAAACAAAAGACAACAAAATGATGTTTTAATCGAAAGGAGAAGTACAAAAGTTTTGTGTTTGTCTGGCTGGGTGGCTTGGTTGTTGAGGTATTTTTTTGTTTGCATATTCGCCGTTTGTTTTGTCTGTGTTCTGTGTTAGTTGTTTTGTTTTTGGTGAATGCAAATTTGGCGGCGACCTACATTCCAAGGGAATGCGTTCTCTCTTTACGTTGTGCCACCATTGCACTACCACCGACCGCCAGACCGCATAAACCAAGCAGTTAAGTCAGCAGCGTTGTGAGGTCGCAATGAGTGCAGGAGAATTCTGTCAGAGACTGAATTGTTTTTGTTTGAGCGAAATGAAAATGTGTGTAATGCTCTTCGAAATTGCAACGTAATGCATTGCAATTTCGGGACAACATGGGGGAACAATTTGACAAATGAATGGATACGTTTGGAGGATTTTAGATTTGGCAGTTGGTTGATTTTTCAAAAACATAATTTTCAAAAAAAAAATGAACAAAAAAAATCACCAACCAATTGAAGAATTTTTCTGATTGTTTGGTATTTTGAAAAATTCATCTCAGTTAAGGAATCCGGCGGCAGGAGCAGCCAGACACTTATTCAAAAACAGAAAAAAAAACTTCAGGAATGGAGTCTGGCGTCTACATTATTGCATTGTTTCTCATTTTGTGTATGACTTATGCTGGGCTTGCACCTGGCTTCGAATTTACACTGTTTAACAGCTCATGGTATGCTCTCTGAGTGACAGTATAGGCGCTGTGCTTTTCTTTTTAAATTTAGAACAGAGTTGGAGATGTCAAAAAATTTATTTGTTTCATTTTCACTCAAACCGTTCACACCTCCGAGAAAGCTCAGGCAATATAGCATTCTGAGTCAATTGCTGAACAGACCAAATCGCATGTGTGTCAAGAGCGAGAAGTGCGGAAAAAGATGCAACATTTAATATAATTTAATGAATAGGTACCTACTTTGAAAAGACGGAAGTGAATTAACAAAATGACAATTAATGACAGTTAAGAGTTCAAGTGTGTTTAAAAAATCAGTAAATCAGAGTGTTAGGAGTACGCTCTGTTCGGTGCAAGTTCAGAGCAGACGAATCTTAGAACTTAACTCTGTTCAGTGCTCTGCTCTGAACGAAAAGAAGAAAATAGCCTAGAACTCGTATAGCCAGTTCATTTCCTCTTATGTATCCACTTGGTCAAAATTGTTTTGTCTTTTCAAAGCCAAATAAATTTTGACAGACTCCTTGTATAGTTCAATGAATGTCAGCTACATATGTTTTCATTTTTTTTTTATCTTTTGCGAGTTGATGGTAGGTGTGTTCCGGTACTTCATAAAACTGCGGAAATCTAAGAAAAACTGTCAAATCCTGTTCCAGAACACCATTTTTTTAGTTTTTCACCGAAGAGAGCACCCAAGAGATAGTAAAATTTTTCCTAGGCTTTGTTAAAAATTATAAAAAACTGTCAAATGAAAGAAAAAGAAGAAACCAATACAAAAGTTGTCAATAATCTGCTGTACCATTACAAACTTTTTAAATAGTCGAGTTTATTCGTGCAATAAATTATTAGATGGGAAAGTAAATTGTTCATTTTTAAAATGGGTGCCTTTTTGTTTTGACGTTCAATGCGTTCCTCAAATTTTGTGAAACTTTATCTCTCCCTCTGAGAGATGATTACTATTTACTCTTGAACAAATGATAGTCTGTGCATTCCTGTACAGAAAGACGGGAACACAGCTGTCAGATGGTCAAAGAGTATTACTTATACTAAATAAATCTCAAATAGTTTTTTCACCGCTTTAATGCACGTTAATTTTTTTTCAACTTCTGTGTTTTAAATTAAATTTGAGTATTTTCTTAATTTCCATTTAAAAATAACAAATTGCATACAAAATGCGAATTAACAACAGTAAAAATACTTCAGATCTCATGTGCCTTTGACAGTTCGTTTGATACCTAAACTGGCAGTCTTGGAGTGAAAAAACTGAAGTACTCGTAGAAGGGGTGGCGAACTATAGTTCACTTATCAAAACTTAAGCGAAAATAAATAAATTTAGACATCGCCTATACCCCGATAGCAAATTTTACATGTATAGATATTCTGTCCTAAAACCCATTTATGCGAACATAAAACAGATGGTTATAGCAACATGGCTGCCATGAAATGTCAAAATCCACCCGTCCCTATTGTTGACACTTTTGTAGTCTTGTTATGGTGACTTATTTAAGCGGAATGCAAGCAAAAGCGAAATTTAATCAATAGAAATTTCTTCAATCATTCAGGAAAACACTAGTTTTCCGGAAGGCATAAACAGCCAATATAGTTAAGTGGCCCCTTTGGTGTCATCTTCATCATAATAATTATTATTATCATCTTGTAGTGAACAACAAACACCAACCGTGTCGCGCTTTGCCGTTGCCACTCTACAACACACACGAACCGGTCGGTCGGCCGGAGTGATGTAAGAATGTAAGAAAATTCAATCAATTCACTTGAATAGCGCACGTAATTTCTTCTGCACTTAATTTGTCTTTTTTTTTATATTTTTAAACTACACGCTCCATATTGTACCATATACGCTTAAGCTTTTGCTCCAACAACAACATATAACACAATCAAATTGATTCAACTATATACAATATACATTATCGTTGGAAAAACAGTTGATTAAGATTGATTTGACAATTCATCTCATTTGGCACTTCATTCAAATGTTCGCTCCTTGCGCGGGCGAAGATGCGACGCTAGGCGACACATGCGAGTGCTAGGCATGTGTCGCTGTCGTTTGTTTAAATTTTCCTTTTCTAAAAATGAAGTGGGGGTGCATTTTATGTGGGATGATGCAGATGGGTTGCCATCATAAAAATCTCCTGTCGGATTACTGTGATGTGTGGCGTATGAGCACAGTAGTTGGTTGATGTGCGCTAATTAAGTAATTTCTTTCGTGTTTTTTATTACCACAATTGTTTTTTTTTTTTTTTTTTTTTTTTTTTTTTTATATAAACGTTGTCGTCGCATCAATTAATGTACTGGAATAGGAAAACTTTGCTTTTCCAATCATTATAACACCTGCTCACAGTAAAACGAAAACAAAAAAAATGTTAAAAATTATAACACAAGCTTAATGGCGCCATGTGACAGATAATAAAGAAGAAATACTGTTTTGGTGTCAAACTGTCATAATGCTTATATTTATACAATATTTTATAATTATTTATACTATTATTTATACTATTTATAAAGCTCGAACTGTTGGAAACGGTCTATCGTGCGTTACGTTTACTATGCGCTACAGCAAGATTGGCTGGATGTTGTGAAGTGAAATAGCTACTTTGGCGAACACCCTAACTTCACGAATTTGTATCTGTCAAACAAACTGCCAGTGTCATTTTTATTCACAAGTCCTTGACCACTTTCACACGGGGAAGTTGAGTTTCCAGCTATTTTTAGTTTCCGAGAAAGAAGGGTAAGGCGTAAGGGGAGTGAAGAAAATTTCACCCGTCAACAATTTGAATAGATTTTTTTGTCGTTTCTTTTTAAACTACATGTAGCATCCCCTTAAACACTGAAAGCATTTAAAGGAAACAAAAGAATCCAGCAATTTTCTTGCCTCGTGTGGCAAGCAATTTAGAAAACGTCAAAAAAATCCCAGCAACTAGTTGTCCTTTGTGAAAGATTACTTTTACAAATATATATAACACTAAAACGATATCGCGCCCAACATAACCTACACCGAGACTACGTAACGAGAGTGTGTATTGAAGAGAATGCTCTCTAGGAGAGTGTTCAATATGATCCATTTTTATCGAACACAGCTAAAATGCACAGTTTTGTTCAGTATTTGGTCTGGTGCCACGGAAAAACCGATCAACTTTTTCGATCGAACATTGACAGATGGAGGCTATCTTTATTATTTATTTAAAACTCCGTTTAGTTATTTCATTTTTATCTTTTGCAATAGACTTAAGTCCTTTTGAGCAAAAGTTAAGTATTAAGTTTTTTAAGGATTTGTGGCCGAATCACAGACGATTGAAAAAGTATTCAAAAACTTTACATCTTAGATTAAATTAATCAGATTGAGCGTGGGATGAAACCCTTGAAGTTGTATTTTGTTCAAAATCAAAGTTAGCTGATATTTCTCGAAAAAACACCTGGTTCCTCACAGAACTTACAGTCATTTAATGGCACCCAATACGTAATTTGAGATAGGGTGACATATTAGCAAAACTTTATCTTTTGCAAGAAAACCTTCTAGGTCATCAGGTTAAGAATTCAATGTTGATTTGTTGTTATTTCATCTTATAACCTCGCCAACAAAAATTGAAGTTGAGTTCACTATTTCGAAACAAAAACTGTCCATTTTAATTTGAGTATTAGCACATATAAGTTGCAGAGCAAATAAATGCTTACACATTAATTTATTATAAACGAAGTTTATGAGATCAGACAGATGATGATCATTGTTGTGGCGAAAAGGTTCAAGAGAAGCTCATGAAATCAGACTAAAAGCAAAATATATTTTTCTCTTCTAATATATCAATGACACCGTTTTTTTTGTTTTGTCAGCAAGTCAGTGCCATCTTATTTCTACATAAATGAGTTCATTCGAGTTCAATTTTGATGGTTTTCTCAAGCAACAACTTGTAAGGGTCAAACTCCTATTGAATAATCAACTTGTTGTTTGAATACGAAAACTTTCAACGTTTGTATAATAATAAATAAGCTGAGAATATTATTTGCGCTTTCTAATAAAATTATTTGTTTACAACGTAACTATACTGATAAATTAGTTGTAATTTCACTAAACGCTTGCTGATAACAATTATAATTACACAAGCTGCGAGCTAGTTCAATTGCCTGACAAGTAAGTGGCGTTTCGTGTTAACGAACTAAAAATTTTCAGCGCACGAATTTTGTGTTTGAAATTAATTTCAAAATTCATAATGAATCTGACTATAAAATTGAACAACACCAGTTAAGGTGTTGCCGACATTGCTAGATGTTTATTTTTCTAATTTTCTTTGACAAAAAAAACGATACATTTTGTCGCGTGACAAAAATTACATGAATTAATTTATTGTTTTGTGATGTAAGACAAAAAAAAAATTATAGGATTTGGAACGAAACACTATTGTTCAGTAAATTTTAAACCAGATTAGATATTTTAGCTAGCGAAGAATATCTTTACATTGTATAGTAGAACTTTGCGAGATAATTTAAGCCATTTTAAGAATCTATGTCCTAAATAATGTTCAGAAATGTTCAGAAACAAATCTGAAATTAAAACATAAAATTACTTTAAAATACATTTTAAGGCTTTGTTGCAAGAATTGATATTGAGTTAAATTTTATCGAAATGTTGGTCCTTCACCCAGATAGAATAGGTCTGCTTGGTCTTCTTCGAGACTTAACCAAACCTGAGTATGATATTGCCTTTTTTACGCAGTTCTGAGGGTATCTCATTATTACAAAAGAAATTGCGAAGATCTTCATCTCAGCTGCTGTCCACAATTATTGTCCTGTGTAGATCACTAAGTTATAAAGAGATAAGAACTGAAGACACTTCCATTAGTGTATACGAATTTTGAATGGGAATTTGTTGGTGATTGCTATGGAATACTGTTAATCGATAATAATAATGTTGACATTCTATAGAATCGAAAATACAAAGTTAAAACGAACTTCTCCCTGATCCATTTGTGCGTTTAAGGAAAAGTACACAGAATTTAAAACTCAAATTTTCTTACGTCAAAAATTTATAAGTTGTTCGTTTAAAATTTGAAAAGTTAAATTAATTAAATTAAATAAGTATAAACATGTCTGTTTCCTGCCATACAACCGTTATAAAAATTGTGTCGTCACCTTAAATTTATCATTTTTTTTTTGTCAAGAATCATCTTTCAAAAGAACGCAACCAAATTTTCAGACAGATCTGTGGAATAGTTTTTTCGTGGTAGCCTACTTGCATTTTCGTTACAATAAAAAAAAGTGAATTTCCAATGCTCATTAAACGGAAAAACTATCAAATTCAAACCAAACAAAAGCTTGACACCTTCTATCCGAACCATTCATCACTGTTTTACTCAGTTTTGGTGCGATCGTTCAAGGAGAAGTGACGCCGGTGGTTGCCCATTTGAGGTAACCACACCAGAAATGCTCCTCAAAATCCATGGTTTGATAATGGACGATCGGATACAAAGTAATGGCGACAGTTTTATGGGGCGCCCGCGTTGTTAATCAAATCGATTACCTTGAAAATGGTAAAACTGATCACCAAAAGGAAACTAAAGTGTGTTCCTTATTTCATTTTTCAGGGACTTATTGGTTCACCCTTTTCTCGAAAAATTCTGTGTTGGTGAAGAACAAAAATTTTAATTTAAAATGCCATTAACGCTACCTGCCTAGAACCGTTTTTCTGATTTTCGACTTTTTCAATAACGCGTCTACCGATTCCGATCAGTGTTTTATGCAGAAGGTGTATTAAAATTTTCAAAAAAAAATAATATTTTTTTGTGAATATTCAATATTTCGAAAACGAAAAGCGATTTTTTTTTTGTAATCATATTTTAAGATTTATTTCATACTAAAGTTTGACGTACGAGTACCAATATTCTTACTTGCGATTATAGGTACGAGTACTATAAGGCAAGTAATGCATTCGTCGAAAACTAAAGTTGTGAGATAACAATCAAACATGACATTACGATGATAGCGAAGACGAAAAAAGATGATCTAAAAATTCTGTCCGTCTGTATGTCTGTCTGTCAATCTGTCAGTCTGTCTGAATGTATGTATAGACACCTACAGCCCAATCGGGTGGGTCGAATTGCTTCAAACTTGGTATATAGAGTTTTTTAGGTATTGTACTCGTACAGAGGGGAAATTGAAATTTTTTTTAGCTCAAAAAATAACGGTACCTGCCATATAACCGTTACCTTCAAACCTATTTTTCTCGGAAACGGCTCTAACGATTTTGATAAAAAAAAATCAGTGTGGGTTTTTAGCTACGACCGATCATATAGTTGAAAAAAAATAGAAAAATATCTTAAAACAGTACTTTCCATAGGACCGTTTTTTTTTGCTTTCGACTATCGCATAAATGGCTTAACCGATTCTTTCGAAATTTCACAAAAATATAGGTTTGGGTTGCCCAAATTATACCGCGTATTAATATTTTTAATTAATATTTTTTTTGTATTTTTAAAATCATTTTTAAGAAAAAAATTTTAAAAATTTATTATTCGAAAACTGCTCATTAAATTTTTTTCAAAAATTATATTTATTTGTATTTTCTGAATACCTATGAATTGGCGTTTTTGATTTTTTTTTTAATATTTTCAAAAAGTTAAAAAAAAATCTTTTTTCTCAAAAACCGCTCCACAGATTTTAAATTATTTTTCTTATGAATTCAAATTTATCCAAGAAATAAAATGTCGTACATTTTTTGAGCTCAAATTAGTTTAAATATTTATTTCAGAATTTTGAATTATTTTTTCTTTGATTAAGCCGATTTAATCTTATATTATTAAATATTTAAGATTGTCATACCAATTTTTTTTTAGAAAAAAAAATTAAAGAAATTTTGTATATATAAAAAATTAAGTAAAAAACGACTTTAAAAATATATTTAGATTTTTAATAGACATTTTTTGAAATTTGATCGAACATAAGAGCAAGTTCGTGCGATCCAGTTGTGCATTTTATTTTTACAAACAATTTAAATAAATTTTGTAGGTACATAAAAAAATATTTGGCTATATCTTCTAATCTTGTGCTTCGGATGTGATCGAATATAAGAACAAGTACCTGCGTGCAATTCTTGTATGCAATCTTGCATTTTACTTTCTACATCATTGAAAATTCTGAGAATTCTATGTCCGAGCGTCTAACTGGAACCATAACGACATTTCTTGGCAGGACGCTTAGAGCTTTTTTTTTATTTTATTAAAATCCATGTCTAATATTGGGAATTACGCATTCCAAAAACACAGATTTTCTTACTAAGAGAGCCGTAAACGAAAGTCCAGAAAATATTGTTAATCCTGTTTGATCCTTTTATCAACTAACCGTTGTCCAGTCTTGTAAAAACCAACGTGCCATATCTGGAACAAGCAAAAGCAAAAGCTTAGATATTTCGATTTCAAAAAAATTAATTAAAATTTTTCATAAACAAATCAACTGAACTCTGATTGCTTCCACAGATCCAATCGTACTCTTATCAACAACAATCGCTTTGCTGTGTGCGACCAAACCTCATTTTGAGTTAAATATTAAAAATAGCACAAAAGACAAAAAATAAAAAAAAACTTTCTTCATGGCTCATAAACATGATCATTACATTTTATTACCAGGCCTTCATAACTTATATACATAGCTCAAGCCCTCAAGCTTATGCTTACAATTTTCCTAAAGTCCGCGCCACTATACAATTTAAAAAGTATAACCGTAATTCATGGAAATTCATAATATTTCCTTTTTCATCTTCTTCGTCGGGATGTTGTTTTTGCTGGCCAAGCGAGGCGAGAAGCACAAGAAAATCCCTCCTTAAACAAATGCACATAACGACGACAAAAACAATTTTCATTGAAGAAATCGTTTAGTCTAAACTTACAAAAATGAATAGGTAACAACTTACCTCCTACTCCCACCTTAACCTCCTCTAACTTCAGTTAAGATTCAAGAAAAAGATAGAAAGATAGATTTTTCTGACTCGAGGTGAAATCGCTCATCAAAATATTGTTTTCCGCGATAAAAAAAAAAGAAAAAAAACGCAAGGCATGCCGCCGCCGCTAAGCGCCGAGCTCCGTCACCATCGTTGTTGTTGTCGTAGATATAGTCGAGCGACGCCTGTGCTGTGCCGCTACATCTGATGTCCGCGCCCAGTAATTGTCTATGCCATCACATAACTGCACTCAATTATTATTGTGTGCGCTACGAGGCGACGCGACGCGACGACTTGGGTTGCTTTGGCTTGAAAATGCATTAAAAGTCGTTCGTTAGTTTGTCGTGGCGTTCCACCTAATTTTATAGCACACGATTTGGTGCAACAATGTGTAGACTTAGCTATCAAGTGAATTATCTCTTTCGTGCCGAAAACGACCCACAGCACCTTACAACGCCCAAAGGCGGCGAAGCCCACCTCGTCGAAGTAGGAGGAAATTTTTTCGAAATGTTTCTTGTTTTTGTTTTTGGCTTTCTCACGGAAGTTTTCGTTTGGATAACGAATCCTCTACATATTTCAAGTTTCAACCTCCCATCATGCTATTTTTGGATTTAGATCACTCTGGCAATTTTGCCAGTCATTCACTTATTATTCCATCAACGATCATCGTATTCCTGGTCTTGGAATCGATAAGTCCCTATCTGGAGCTAGAGGGGAAAAGCAAAACAAGCAAAAACGGGCCCTTTGTTGTGCTGCAACTGCAACATTGTATGCACCAAGATGGTTTTTTTTTGTCTTGTAAGGAGGAGTGTTATGAACCAAAACGGGCAGTTTGCAAATCATTGTTGCATGGAATATGTAATGGTGTTGTCGGAACGCTATCGAGTCTCTTGACTGACGACACGCAAACGCAAGCAAGCATCCATCTCCATCTCGAACTGCACTTTGCGTCGCCCAGCCAAGCCAATGCCAGACTACAAAGAGGATGTCATTACGCTCAAAACACCACTTAGTGTTGTTTTCTACTCTTTTCCTGGCGTGGTCAATTCTATGGAACGTAGTAGGTACCTGTCTTTGTTGTTTATAAAGTGAGAACATTACGACAAAATGAAAAATGGTGGACGAACGGCCGGCATGTCTGTGTTTCAGCAGTTTTGATGGTAAACACCGTTGACTGATGAAGTGGCCGAAGCTGACAGATTATTGACAGTTGTTGCAGATGCGGTGGAATGAATGCTGATGTTGTTGCCTGTTGGTTAGTCTTCGATGTGCCTGTGCTGTGCCAATGAATCTGTATGACCAGGTGCTGCCGTCTTGTTTACAATAATGTAAACCATGTTTTCCCATTTTAGTCTGAAGCCATGACGAATTCGGTTTTCGTCGGTAGAGGAGGGACAGATTGGTGGCGGAGTCCTAGAGTCGGGCCGTTTCAGTCCGTCGCGCCCGACAGTTTTCACAGTGGATTTGTGTAGATTTGTCGTGCTGGTGAGGAGATGACACCAGAGACCAGAGATATGGTTTCATTTCACTTCTACGGCAGGAGTGGAGTGCCGCGGCGCGGCGCTGCCTCTGCGGTAATGATGGTGTGCTCTTTGGTGTTTCATTGTAATATGCCTCATACAATGTAACTATATTTGTAGCAATTTTACAATGCCATGTTGTTTGTCTCGAAGAGTAGGTAATGGTATGATTGAATTTAGCTTTTCCTGTTGTAATTATATACAAAACAGGCTGTTTTGCTAAGATGGTGATTTTGCACCATCAACTATCCCAACAGCCGCCATCAGCATTCAACTTCAGCAAGAATGCCGCCAAGCGTCTTGATGTCCTCTCAACTTCTTGTGGCAACAAAGATGCAAGTTTATATGGTTTTGTTGGTGAATGCACGCAATTTGGATTGAGGTTGAATCACTGAAATCGATAGTAGGTAGTTGTTGGATGAAAGTTGTTGTTGTTGTTGTTGTTATTTGTTAGATGTGTGGAATTAAAAAAATCTATAAACTGTAACAAATTAGTTGTTTTGGCTATGACATAGATCTCTGACACATCGATCAGTAAGTTGGTTTCTTTGGGAATCTGATGGAATGTCAGTTGTCATTGTTATTAACGTTTATGAAACAAAATGCACATTGTACATATGATCGTGATGGTTGTCAATACAATTTCAAACAAATCAACAACAAAATAAATGTGTCTCCAAATAAAATGTTTGTTTGGTTTTCAATAAATTGCCATCTGTGGAAATTTTAATGGAGAATTCCATGTTAAATAAAATTACAACAAGATTGTAAATGTTAAATTTTGACGTTTACATATACCGTTTTGGAATTTTTAAGTCAAAATGTCAATGAAAATGCAATGCACTGAATATTTAGTCTAAAAATGTCAAAAAGTAGAAACGTTATTTTGATATTTTTCCAAACCAAATTTCTTTGTTTGACAGCCGTCATAGCGACATAAAAATGGCTGATTAAGAAAAATGACAATACAGCCGTTTGAGAAAATTGCATTAACGTACGTACCCAGTTCTAATTACTTCGTTACCCCAGTTATGTAGGTTTACATGGACTATCTGTCAAACTTCTATGTGTAATTGCTGTGACGTGTATCTAAATGTCACGCAACATGACGAGCAAGTTGCTATAGAGTTTGTGTATGTTTACCAGATTGAAAATGAAGAAAAAGGGGACATCTCGAGTTTTCTAGGGTCGGCAATTGTTCAAATGGAGGACAAAACATGATTTTGAGAAAAATAACAGCATAATAAAATGAATGAAGTAAAAAAGTTTCATTAGATTTCTTATTATAAAAAACAATCACAAAATCAAAAATTATATTTTATCAACTAAAATAAATTAATGAGAAACAAAAACAACAAAGCTAATTTACTTTAAATTATTTTTGTTGTTTCTCATTATTTAATTAAAAAATCAATAATATAAACAAAGCACGGTAAGCGTTTGCAAATTCATAATATAATAAGAACATAAATACTAACGGTAAAATTAATATACAAAATTATACTAATTATACATCCTTTTTGCTTGACATGACTTTTTTTCAATAATGTGTCATTTACTGTACTTTTAAATACAAACGAACATTTTGTTTTTTAATCAAAAACAGACAAAGAACAAATAGTAGCACAAATCATAAACTGACAGATGCAGGATAACTTTACACGTTAAGTGCCATGTGTTTCATTGATGGATGCGTTCAGCTTTGGTAGGATTTTGAACTTCAAATGGATGTGTTCAATGATAATACTTTAAAAATATTTAATGAAAATTTTATTACAGTTTTCAATTGAAGGTTTTCTTGTTTTGCATTTTGAAGTTTTCTTAGCTGGTAGTCTGGTCTCTAGTATATTCGTAAATAAAAATTAAGGTGGTGTGGCACCAGGCTTGGGATTGAACATGAAACAAGACGGTATAAAATTTGTATAAGTTATATCTGTTTTGTGTTTGGGTTGAATTTTGACAGTTGTGCTTTTACGAGTGATTGACTTGTTTAATTTTGTTTAAAAAAATTCAAATTCTTGAATAGGAATATTTACCTATTTACAATCTTAAGGCAGCTTATTGTTCCTGCTCATTTATCTGTAATTTTAAATAAAATTAAAGATAAGTAAGTCTTTTGTAATCATGAAAAATATTGGGTCAATTCGAATTCTTCCTTTCGGAATTTAACAAATTAAAGAAATGTGATCGTAATCAGTTTTTTTTTCGAACCCTTATCAAGAGTTTGTTCAAAATTTTACTTTTGAACCTTTTGAACAAACACCACCCTATTTTATATTTTTTGTATGGCACTCTTGTCTTAGATGTCTCAAAAGTTTACAAGTTCATTATGCGCCCATTGGTCACTTTTTATCGATTTTTCCTAAGTTTTATCGCGAAGGATATACCCAATCTTTGGTTTCAATATGGTTCAATTATTTGTGTCGAATAACAGAAGGCATCACGTGCCATTAGCATTACAGAATTTTCTAAAAAAAAAACTAAGTTTTCCGGTCACGTTTTCTTAACAATTCCCACCCAATCCTACCAACTATATAGAGAAAAAAAAAATCTTCATTATTTTACCATTCCCTTATACAATCTGTCATAAGTCATCCAACTTCGTACCTTTTCACACCGAACCGAACACAAGAGAATGCTTTGTAGGTAAGCCAACGCACTGATGAAAAATCTGCATAATATGTCATCATGAGATAACGTTACAAGATTAAGTCATCTGAAATGAAAAATTTGAGATGAGAAATCAGAAGAATCGAATCGTGAAAGAAGGTCCTTTCCTTCAACAAATCTGTTTGAATGGGAAAGTCACCCTTGCAACTTGAAACCGAACAAAGATAAATGTACACCATAATGGTGGTGCAACGGTGTGGGTGTTAGTGCGCGTCCAAATTGAAACACACTGACGTATTCAATGCAGTAAACTGTCAAGTTTAAGCTTTTGAAACCACATGCCATGTTAAAAAACAATCCCTATAGATAGCGTGTGTTTCTGTGCTCTGCACCGGTGTCCATGATTAACATATCCGGATTCCATTTAACAATATGTCACAATGGAAAGCTAGCAAAGGTTACGGTGATTATTTGACGGTGTCGAAGAATGAGGAGGGACTTCACTGTGCGCCCGGCCCTATGGCTGAGTGATACAATATGCTGACTCTGGTAATGACGTTCGAAATCAGCCCCACCACCACCACCAGCTGCTGCGTGTTGCGTACGTTAGACAGTATACTACTGCTTGCTCCTGATGATGATGATGATGATGGCACATCCCTACAACATTATTGTCGCGAGTGTTGCGTCTATGGAATATCTAATTTAGAAATAAGAAGTCACCACCACACCACTGTTGTGGGCGACGAATAAATCCGGGAGTAATGGTAAGGGAATTAGATATTCCTAATTCCCGGACATACCTCATTTGTTTTAGTATTAGTCGATAACATCGTAAAGTGTATGTACAGCATACGTACCTACCTATTTTCTTTGATGAAATGCTATCCAGCTCTTGGATTAAACGCAAAAATAACCTTAAGCTAGACAAATTATGTCACAGTTTACCAAAATCTACACTTTCAGCTGTACACTCTTGTAAATGGACTATTTCTACGTGATGGCTTGAGTGTTCATATTTGACTTCAAACAAAATATACCTATCTACAGACGATAGACTTACCATACTATTAAGATGTTAGCATGGCTTTTTGAACTATTTTTATAGATATCTCAGTATGTGTATGTTTTGCTGTAAATAGTAATTTTTAACTTGCGATAGATTATAGGTACTATAAGGTAAGTTATGGATTCGTGCAAAAAAAAAAAAACAATTTTAACAATCAAACATAACATTACGATCATAGAGAACACCAACAAAGTGGGTCCCGCAATTCCGTCTGTCTGTCTCTCTGTTTGTACAACTCTCTACAGCCTAAACGGCTGAAGCGATTTTCTTCAAACTTGGTATTTAGGCGTTTTAGGTGATTGTCCCAAATAGATGTTTGAATCGTTGTTTTAGCCCCAAAAATAACGGTACTTGCCATACAATTTTTTCTACCATCTTAATTATCTCGAAAACGGTTTTAATGATTTTAATAAAAATTGGTGTGTGTACTACTTTAGGTGTGGTCTACATTTTGGCCAAAATTTTTTTTTATATTTTATTATTAACGGTACCTACCACACAACCATTTTATTGATTTTTGATTTTCTCATAAACGGCTCAATTGATTTCGATCAAAATTTTTATACAAAAGCTCCTTAAAATTCTAAATAAGACTACATTTAAAAATGTTCGATATATATTTTCGATATAGATATAAACATTGAATTTTCAAAAAAAAAATCCAGAAAATACAAATTTTTGATTTTTGTTTTAATTAAAACCATTGTCTACTGCTGATTTAGAGATAATTAAGCTTTTTCATAACATACGAGCATTGAAACTAAAATGGTTAGGACATTTTTATTCTGTAGGTATAAGGATTTGCATAGTGGCTGCATAAGTACCTATACACTTCATAACTATGCACGCTATGCACGCTTAACATATTCTAATGAATAAGACTGATACTACCTATGTAGGTTGGAAGGGGAACATTACGTTGTTTTCTGATATTTTAAACACTTTAAAAACTGTAAATTTATCCGGTTCTTTTCCAGGATGATTGAATTTCTGTTCGTATTTATCACAGGTTTTATTTTTTTATTATTTAAGCCATCGTGTTGAACCTTTCTAATCATGTTTGTCTTAATCAGCCTTTGAATCTCTCCAAACACAATTAATTTCCATAAAATAAAAGTTATGTTATTAAAACAACCTAATAAAATTACCTATTGATCAGGTTTAATTAATATTTTTAATGAAGTTGTTAATTAAATAATCATAGGTGATGCCGCAACAACGATTTTAGTATCCTACTGTACAGGTACCACCTACCAGACTTCAGAATCATACCACTCTCCTTTATGTGGTGCATATCCCAAGTAGGTATGCCCAGCTGTCTTCAAATACAAAACTCACTTTCAACAACTTTCTAACTGTATTTTGTTCCCCAAAATAGCATTGAAATTGCATGATCAATCAATAAGTACGAGTACCTGTACCCAACAAAAAACAAGTTCCCCCATTAACTGTTGTTTTGACATTTAGTCTATTAATTCTATATTTAGCATTCTAAAAATATTATGAATGACCATCACACTATTTTCCGTTTCGAAGACAACAATAATATCTAAAACAACATTTCATTGTTGATTTATATGTTTATGTATATATCTGTATAAATTATTGAATGAAATTTAGTTATAACCGGAATAAAGCAAAAACAAACAAACCCAAAACACGAACCACCTAAATATTTCCCGCCTAAAAAAACGAACAGCAAATAATCATATCCATCATTCTCCATCTATTCCCCCTATTAATTATTAAGCCTGTTTGTGTTTGTATTCTCACATCTAAAGAAAAAGAATTTAGATACAAGATACTTGCCTACCTAAAGTCGAACTTTTCAAACCAAATAGCTATTAACTTTAGCATCCAGGGTCTTAGTGAGTTGTTTCAATCTAAAGATGATGTTTGCAACATTCAATTTTTTTTAACAAAAGTTATCTTAAATATTTTCTTTATTTAATATTGTGTATTCCTGATTTGCTGGTCGTGGAACTCATGATAAATGCAAACACCTAATTGTATACCTGTTTTGTAAAAAAAAAAACGAAATGAAATGAAAATAATGACGAACTGCAAATGCACAGCCAAAGGTGAATGAATCAAAACAAATCTCAACTCAATACACAAGGTAGGTATGTTCTGTTTGCATCGGGGCCAGCAGCCAGCACTACATTATAAACAACAACAAAATAAAATAAAATAATAAAAAATAACACCGAACTCACATAGAGTGAGTTCCGTGATTGTAAACAAGATATATTTTTTTTTTTGAGCTAAATAGGGGAAGGTGGGCAAATCGAGGTCACTTAAATTAAATCACGTAGAGAAATGGTTTTGAAATTCAAATACCTTCAATTAACTGTCACTAAACCAAACAATGCAAAACAAAAACATCATTAAATTATTATTAGGAGAAAGATAAAAAAAAAACGGATAATAAATAACCTTAATAGCTCGGTTGAATAATAAAACAAAAATAGCGACAAATTAATGAGAATGTTTTGTGAAAACATTTTTTTTTTGAAGAAATTTCTAGGTAATTTGTACATTCATTGAAAAGAAGTTAGTTTTCTGCTTACGAGTATTGAATGGAAAATAGATTGCAGTCGTTTGTGGTATTTGCAACTGTTTTTATGGTTGCTTATTAAATTTTGTTGAGAAGCTGCAATTGAAAAATGGTAAAACAATTTAAAAGCACTGAACTTGGTTTCTGAGAGTAACTGATACATAAACCAATCTTTAATGAGACTTACGCCAAATCTGATTGAAATAATGAAGTTTTATCGTACAAAATGTGACATAAAAGTAATATTATTGTGAATGTATCATAATTTTAAAAATGGCGACACATGTTATTGTGGATTGGCATTTATGTTGAAAATGTATAAAATATTATTATTATTGCTTATTTGACCCATTTTCGACCCATTTGTGGTTTTAACGAAATATGAATTTCGACTTCGTTTTTTTCGACGTACTGCACCAAATGACAAGTAAAAATTTTGCCTAAAAATATCAATGTTATTCTATAGACCATTCTTTTTAAAAAAAGAACCCAAACGAGACCAAATTTAGCAACATTTTGGCAACGAAGTTACCAGATTTGACAGTATCAGACTTTTTCATTTTGCACTTTTTAAATCACTAGTTTATCAATCACAATGAACGATATGACAGAACTCTTGAAGGCCACCAACATTCAACAAGAAATCACCGTCAGCAATGCCTCAGTGCATATCTTAGACGTGTAGATTCGAATCTTTTAAAGAACAAAGAGCACTGAATACCATATTCACTCTGAGTTTTAATAAAGTAAGACACTCTTATTCACTCTCAAGATTCAAATAATATTTTGCTGTCAAAATTGATAATCATATCAACGTAAAATATCAAGTAAAGTGGAAGTGTTTAATTAAAGAAAATTTAGTGATGATCGTTTTCAGTTATTTATTAGTTAAGTTTTTACTTTAGTTTTTACCTAAGTTCTTAAAATTTTGGTTGTTATTATGCTTTCATTTAATAGGTATTTGCAGTTAAGCGGATTTTGGTTAATTTCGGGTGAAAATTGTAAAAAAATAAAATGCACGACTGGATCGTACGAACTCGCTCTTGTAACTAACAACTTTAGTGTAGCTAACCACTGACGCTGTTATAGGTTGTCTAGTTATCCTTTGCCGATATAGGTAAGATTATCTTGAATCTTAATATAATGAATTGCGGAATTCATATGATTCAAGGAATGGTAACATAGGTACCTACCTACAAATGTATATTTAAATGGATTTGAATTATGAAAATTAGGAGAATAATATGTACCTACCTATACATAGACAACCTAGGTATGTAGATATGTACATATATATGTACAAATGAAAGTGAATGATGTATAGGTGGGTAAAAATCGTTTTTTAACTTATATAAACTGCCAAAACCATCAATTTAACCGATTTATCGAAAAAACTAAGAACGCCATTAGATGCCACGGATCAATGAAAATTTTATAAAAAAGTATCTCGAAAATTGTAAGACGGATTTTGATGAAATCCGGTTTCTTATTTTTAGTTTTTTGAAAACAAACTTTTTGTGAAATTTTGGTATGCAGTTTTTTAGAGTTTAATAATATACATGTGACTATAAAATTATTTTTTTTATTAGTTTCAATAATATTGATTTAAAAAATGATAGCTATTACCATAAAAAAAAATTCTCCAAAACTTTTATCAAAATCGTTGGAGCCGTTTTCGAGAAAAATAATATTTTCCCTCATGGTCATATGACAGGTACCGTTATTTTAAAGGCCAAAAAATAAAATTTCAATTTCCCCTCTGAGGAATGCCAAAATAATCACACATACCAAATTTGAGGGTAATAGCTCACGCCGGCCGTTTAGGCTGCAGTTCGTTATACATACAGACGGAAAGACTGACAGATAGGATTCTCTATGATCGTAATGTCATGTCAATTTTTTTTACGAATGCATAACTTGTCTTATAAATAGTACCTATAATCGCAAATAAAAATCCAGCGTGGTAAATTTTGTGTTTCAGATAGCCGATAAGCGTTATCCATATCATTTTTTAAAAGATTTTATTTTTTAAATTGGTGACACTGTTTCTAGTGACAGTAATTTGACAGATGTCATAATATTTGATTCGTAAAAATATTTATTTTCTGGGAAGAAGCCTTTTATAATTATTCAAAATATTTATGTTAAATAGCTGAAGTTTGTGTTTATTCGAAAATTCATACGATTTTGGTAATTTGACATGGCAAATTTCTAAAAGAAAATTAAAACATAAATATTTTATATGTTCGTTAAAAATGAAATATGAAACTCATTTTTCCCTTCTCCCCTATAAAAGATCTCATAAAATAAGGCCAGACAATATCGGCAATCGACACTTGTTGGCGAGGTGATGCTCATCAAAATATCAACTTAACTTGGAAAACATGAAAATTGTATGTATTTTTCTTCATGTTTTCTACACGCTATGTTATGTAGTAGATGTATAGAAGAGAGCAAGTTTTGGATTTGTAAAAAAAAATTATATAATAGGGAAGTTTTAAATTTATATATAAACATTGTGTCTGGTTATTTGTACATCTTTATTTTAAAGGGTCTTTCAATGATGATGCTGTTTTTAAAAATAAAATTGAATGACATCTTCCATTTGTGGTTCTCCATATATATACACGACGACAAATTTGACAGATGTTGCTTTAACAAAATGGCCGCTATAGTCTATCAAATTTCGCAGTATCAGTATGCATTCACCTTTGTAATATAACAAGTACTTTACACAGAAGTTCTAGTTTTATACTTTTAAAGTAAAGTTGTCCATCTGTCTCTTTTTCTTATTACTGTTTTACCAAATGTCATAATTCAACATAACCACGCGAAGGGGCGCTTCTCAATAAAATTGTGGTTGCACGAAAGCAAGCCAATGGAAAGAAATCGAATTATTCCTTTTCTAAGTCATAAGTGAAAATAATATTTGGTGAAATACAAATTCAAAAAGTGAACTTAAGTAAATTATGAGTGGCTACTTTTTTTTTTTTTTTATGACTTGTACCAACCTTAGTACAGCTATCATTGTAGTTATACAAATGCTTGGCATCGCTTGTAAATTTTGTATAAAAATCGCTCTCGTGTAAACAGTATTAAAAAAACTACGAGTACTACACTAATGCTGGTCTCATCTAAAACTTCAGTTAATAAATCGTAGTTGGCTATTCAACTGATCAGTAACACACTGCAGTGGTTTTTGATTTACAGTCAATTGTTTCAAGAGACTGGGTTTTTGAGTAATTTGATTTCGCCTAAAGTTCCTTAACTTACAAACAAATCCCTGTAAATTTTGAGGTCTTTTTGAATGCAACCATTTTGAGAATTCAGGGAAATGTAGTACTTCATTGCTGCCTGCATTCTTTAAAGTCTTTCAAGGATCTTTTGTATTCTGTAAGTCTTTTGATTGCATTCGGTGAAATTAGTCTTTTTTCCTTTTTGAAAAAAAATCGGTCTCGAGATTTTAATCAAAGTTGACATTTCGATAGTAGAGAACATCAAAAAAGTGGGTCCCGCAATTCCGTCTGTCTGTAGAACGATCTACAGCCTAAGCCGCTGAACCGATTTTGTTCAAACTTGGTGCTTAGGCGTTTTAGTTGATTGGCCAAAATAGATTTTTGAATCGCTGTGTTAGCCCAAAAAACAACGGTACTTGCCATGCAAATATTTCTACCATCTTAATTATCTCGAAAACGGCTCCAACGATTTTGATAAAAATTGGTTTGTGTTCTATTTTGGACATGGTCTACATCTTGCCCAAAAATTTTTTTTAAATATTTTGTCATTAACGGTAACTGCCATACAACCATTTTTTTATTTTCGACTTTCTCATAAACGGCTGAACGGATTTCTATTAAAATTTTTATACAGGAGCTCCTTCAAAGTCTAAATAATACTCCATTTCAAAATTTTCAAAGTTTTTTTTTGGATTTTTGAAAAAAAAATCATTTTTTTTTTTTGAAAATTCAATATTTCGAAAACGGGTGGACGATTTTTTCTGAAATTTTTGTTTTTGAATTTATATTATAAATTAAATATTTAAAATGTGCGTACCAATTTATTTTAGAAAAAATTTATAAATTTTTAAATAGGTACCTATATAAAATTCAGTTAAAACGACTTTAAAAATACATTTAGCCGTTTCTAATAAGAATCTTTTGCATTATAATGTGATCAAACATAGGAGCAAGTACGTGTGATCCAGTCGTGCATTTTATTTCTATTGCTTAGTCTTTTTGCACTACCTGGAATCTTTTAACTTCTTGCAAATATTTAAAGTTTTCATATATTCACTGTCCATAAGCTTCACCCAGCTAAAATATCTTATGCAATAAAAGGAATTAAAGAAATACAAAAGACTTTAAGCAGTAAAAGGCCTTCATGCAGTGAAAAAAATAAAATGCACGACTTAAAGGCACATACTTGCTCTTATATTCGTTCACATCGTTTGCACAAGATTCCTAGTAAAACCAACTAAATATTAAAAATATATATTCGGTATTAATTTACTACATTGTTTATATATAAAATTTGTTTAATTTTTTTCCAAAAAGAAATGTGTCATTAATTAGCGGTGGAATATGCATTTTTTATTAATAGGGCTGTTGTTTTTTATGTAGGTAATGAGAGTATTTTCGCAATCTAAAAATCAATTCTAACTATCGAATCATGGATGCATGATTTATGAGCAACTTTGTGTGACCTTTGGTTTACTTAATTTGAATATATTTTTGTTTAGCAATTTATGGTTGCGAGATCCTAAAAAAATAACATTACAATCAAATTTAAAGGCAGACAAAGAGGCAGAGTAAAGAGAGTAAAAAAAAAAAATAATCATACTCACAATAAATGTGAATTAAAGGTGGCTCTTTTGCTGTGGTGTTTTCCTGCGCCATGAATCGCCATCGCCATTGGAAAAGTCTCATTGAAGACCGCCACAAAGATGTAATCTCATAGAAGATGATGAGCACCTTGATGGGTGGCTTTAGCTTCATCGTCATCTTCAGCTGCATCAACAAACTGCATCTTCATCTCAACAACACTTTTATGACTCTTGTGTCTGTCCGTAGAATGACCGGCGGCAGCGGGCGCGGCGGCGCTCATATTTACGACTGTTTTGGTTGTTTTTGTTTTTTTTTGTACTACCTACCTACCTCATCCACATCCACGATCAAGTCCATGTGGCCCTCCTTCGTTTCCTACCTTTGCCTTGAGGATCGGTTTGGAGTTTCCATTTCCACGTTGCAATTGTTGATTGTTTTGATGCGCGCCGAGGTTATGGCACCATTAGCATTCAGTTAACGCAATAAACGAACTCTGATTTGGATTTTTCCTTTGTGTACCTACCTGTGGGAGAAGGTTCCTTCATCGTTCATCTTCGTCCAAATCCAAAGCCAAACAATAATAATTCCATCCAAGTGGAGGAAACAAAAACAAAATAACAGAGACAGACACAACAAAAATGCCCAGACAAGCGCTTCCCAATCGGCTTAATGTCTGTGATGTCTTCTTGATTGTTTCCCGCCAAAAATCTGTGTGTTTCTCTTCTCTCTTGATCGATCTTGTGTTTGGTTGTGTAGTTGGGTTGCTTTTGGTTTGCTTTGCTATTGCCTGCTTGGACAGAGGCAGAGTGCAGTGTGCTTTACCCGTGCGTGAAGTTGATTAAGTATACATATTTTATTTTTTATTTTTATGTTTATTAATACATGTACCTACCAATAAAATAACAATCACAATAAATGTTGTTGTTTTGATATTTAAAAATAAACTTAAATATATTTTTTTCGTCGGTTTAGTTTATGACTGCAGCGGAAATTCCAATTTAACGTCGCCTTCGTCGTCGACGCGTCGTCCTCGTCTCTTTTTTTTTTTTTTTTGATGTCATTGATTAATAAAGCTTTTAAACTTAACAGTCTTAGCACTGAGTGCAAGTTCCAAGAAAAGTAAATTTCCGGATTTTGTTTACTAAAGTAAACAGTAGACATTTTTGTGTATTTACACTTAAAAATTAATTGCGGTTGGGAATTACCCCAACACAATATTGGGGAAATATAATAAAATAAAATCATTCACTATATTGTATTTTAGTGGTTTGCAATATTGAATTACATACATAAAATACAAAGTTCTTGGTATTTTCTTGTTCTGATTAAAATTCAAAGAACAGGTAGGCGCACCCCTATAGTAGGTAACTTGGTAATTTTTTGAAAGAAAACGGGTGTCAAAGTCCAATTCTACAAACTCCGAACCTAAGTTTTGGTTGTCTCCCAGCCAGCAAGCTCCTAAGGCAGCATCTTGGACAATAGTAGATGGCTTACCTCGCGGTTTCCAAGAATTTTAAGTCCTATGACTTCCTGGCGTTTTTACACGCTCTTGATGTTCCAACAAAGTCAAAACTGGATAGCAACAAAAAAAAATCGAACTCGGGCGTACGCCTTAAACGATTTTCTTGAAACTTGGTAGGTACTTAAGGGTTTTAGGTGTTTGGCTCAAAATGTGTTAATAGGTCATTCAAATTTGTCATAACACATACTGCATACTGGATTTGTGGAAAAAAAATCATATTTTTGAAAATGCAATGTTTCGGAAACAGGTGGACGATTTTTGAAATTATGTTTTAAATTTATATTGTTACCTAAATATGTAGATACTTAAAATTATTATACAAACTGTTGAAACTAAAATAATATTTGTATTAACCTTAAAGTATATACGATTCCACATTGTTTAATGCGGGTGTAATGTGTAAACCCACAATATTATAAGAACATAACCCTCGCCAACTTAAGAGAGTGGAAAGAAGTGGGAAAGATTTTTGTTTTTTATGGATATAGGTATAATAGCAAAGTCACGTTTTGTAAGGCAGATCAAATTATATTTTATTAAGCTTACCTTATAATAAAACATTAAATAAAAAAAATTAAGTTAATAAAATACGACCTTAAAAATATATTTCGTGAGGCAAGCAACCTCACCTCACTCGGATCTCAATGGATCCATCGCGGTCCCCAGAGGAGTGAGATAGTTTAAGGAGAAGATAAACAGCAAATGTGGAGCGCCTCCCTAAACCAGGGACCAGCCTGCCTTCAGAGTAAATTTCAGCATGTGTTTAAGGGGCACAGACATCGCCCAGTTTATCGAAAAAGTATTCTCCGATGCCTGATTTCCTGGTTCGGACTAGGCTGGAGTATTCACAAAGGAATTGATATGAGCCCTTTTCGACCCCTTTGTCCATTCAACCTCTAAATAGGTCAGATGTGCTAAAGCCCATTCTATACTCTGTCCAACAAAAATAGTCAGTACATGGAAGATAGGGCATTCGCCTCTTACTCTGGTTGCATTGGCTTGTATGTACCTATCTCAAGTTAAGCTCTCATAGGGTTTCCGTACTTATCATTATAAATGGCCGCAAATATGAGAGAAATGTGTGTATGGGTTACCATATCCTTATTTAAAAGAATGAAAATTTTGATTAAATTAAACAAAAATGTATTTATCTTTTTCCACGTCACCAAGCGGTGAGCAGTACGCCAATAGTGGCGTTTTTTTAAGGCTATTCGTGAAAACCTTTGTAGTATTATATTAATTTACTATTTATTTAATTAAATTTAAATAGTAAAGTATTTAACAAACACAATATCCATTACCTATTCACTGTTGATATAACAAAATTTCATTTTTTAAAGCCTTGTGTAATGAATATTCACGTAATTTGCTTTGAACGTTTCCATACTTTACACAAATAACTATTTTCTGCAAAAATACCGAAAGTGAAACAAAATAAAAAATCAAAGCGATAACACTTCTCCTCCTCAATTTACTAAATTTTGTTCTCAAAAGCTTAAAAACAGAAAGCTCTTTGGTAAAAGAAAACACTGAAAAAGTGGATTTGTATTGCTTTAAATGGGTATTGGTAAATCTGTTGAAATTTATGTTTTTCTCAACTTAACAGCGAAAGTAGAAACGAGTAGATGATCAGTACGGTATGCTTTGGGCATACAATGAGGACGTTCATGGTGGGGTGTACGATATTTTTATCGCAGGAAATTACCACTACAATTTATGTAAGTTGGTCAGTGGGTACAATCTTTTTCAGTGGTAGTTTTTTTCAATTCAGTGTGGTGACTCTATACACAGGCACCATTGGTTTGAAAAAGCTCGCCCATAAGCCCCGTACAGAATATTTTTGTTGGACAGAGTATAGTCATGTGGGTTCCCATTGAGTTGTTACCTGCTAGCATACCCATCAAGAGATAGTTAAGTTCTGCTTAGCCCTAGTAAGTATGTAATTTCCTTAGAGATATCTGGCCAAACTCATTTTGAAAAACTCGTTTCGCAAATATCGGTATAAACTTTAAACGCCTCGCAAAAGCGATGTTTCTTTCGGTTTTCTAATTAGCTTGCAGGGGGATGAATATTCAAAATTTTTTTCGTTTGTTTTTATTTCGCTTTTATGATTTTCTGTAATTACAAAAATTTACCGGAAGAGCATTGTGGAGAAAAGGCCACACAAAAGATGGTCGCTAAAAATATTAATTTATTCTCTTCTTAATAAACGCTTCAATTGAAAACTGTGCACATTTTCTGACACTGGCTTCTATAAGTTTCGCATTTATTTCTCAATTTCATTGCTCCACACAAAAACACCAAATTACATATTTCGCATCGATTCGCAATGTGTTATTTTTTTAATTGTTTTACCTTTCTATTAAATTTACCATGTTAATGAATTTCACGCGAAAGACAAAAGCAATCGAAATAGTTACTAAATGATAATACTATGTAAAAATATGCCAAATATGTGGATTGGTATTTTTTTGTTTGAAGAAACAATAACATAAATAAAACAGCATAACAATTTAAAAACAATTAAATTGAAAATGATTAAATGTATGACGTACAAATTCCAGAATAATTATGAGGAAATAAAAAAATTATACCAATAAAAAATTCCTCGCCGAGTTAGCATTAAATTAGTTCCAAAATAGTTTTAGACATAAAACAAAGAATGCCATTGGACTTCTTCCATAAAAACAAACTAGTTGAAAAATGTTTTTTTTTTTTTTTGTTATGCAAACGAAGCATTGGATTCATTTTGAGTATCGACATATTTTTGTGGCAATTCGAATCAAATAAAAAATAGCAGAAGGTGAATTGTATGTTCATTCACAAAGTTTTATTTTCATCATAATTATAACGAAGCCAAAATAGTACGACTAACCTATGGTTCTTCACGACTGTCACCATTAATCATAATCACCATTATTCGAAATTAGGTGACCAAGGACCAAAGGACGCACCAGAGCGATGACATGTCGGACATTGTGAGCTGTGGCGACGTCCGGTTGAAACCAATAGCTGTCCATCGCATTAGCAGCCACAATTGACATAACAATTTTGACTGCTTATCATGAAGCGATAATTCTATATAACCGGTGATGGTTACGGCTGCTCCTGCGTCGTATTCGAAAATGAACTATGTTCAATGATCATTTATGCACAAATTCCAGACCAAATAGTCGCACTTTATCATTCAAAGAAAAATAATAAGCACTATCGGTTTTTGATAAATTTTGACAAAAATCATCATCAATTTGAGCCAGGTTCACCACGAAATTCTCATTGTGGTGCCGCGTACTATTCCATTGCTCAAATTATCTTGGACTGACATTCGAAGGCGGCCTTTCATAAGACGGTCTGAAAAAATAAAGAAAAAGTTGAAAGATATCCAGATGCCACAAATTTAGTTAACTGTGTAAATTTTCTCGAAAAAAACGCTATCGACTTTTACAAAATTTCTAAAGAAAAATTCTTATGTCTTCAAATCAACTTACACCCACCAGGCTCCAAACGTCAGTACCAATTATTATAAGAACCTTCTTTTAATTTGTACAATATTACATTTAAAAAATTTGTAATAATTAGTTTTTTTTTGTCTTTCAGATTTTTTGTATACTTAGCTTGAAATTGACTGCTTTTAATTCTCGCTACTCTGCTGACTAATTTCCTCCATAAAGGTTAATTCTAATTCATAGAATGTAGGTATATGTATATTTCCTTGACCTTGTCACAGTTCTCATAACCACTGAGATTCTAACAGCTCGTTTTTAAATATGAATGTTTAATGATGACCTTCACAGGTTTTGATCTTTTGGTTCTGACCTGCTTAGCCATCGAGCGTGCGTCGTCGCGTCGACCAACTCGTGCTAAAATGTTTTCCGTCACATTCAAACCAGAAATCTTCTCATTTTCATAAATATTTTTCTTGCTTGTTAAATAGTAAATTCTGGTAGCAATCTGTTCTGTGAATACAATATGAGATGTGCTATTAAAACAACAACGTAGTACCCTCATTTTAATATCGATTTCCTCAAAACAAAATACCTACACATCGCAATTACCTAATTAATTTTTAACTATTGATCTTCGACTATAGCCAAATGGCTACCTTTTACTTCTATCAATTCAAAATCGCTATTTATTGCTATATGTAGTTGAGTTTGTTGCATTGCCGCCTTCGTCATTAAATTTTCCAACATGCCACACGGTAAATCAGTTCGTGATTTAGCGATTCGCGTCGATTCTTGGAATTCACTGCTAATTCACAATTATGATCTAATAAAGTAATTAACAATGTAAACCACGCACACAACATCGTTAAGCTGATTAGAGGTTTTAAATCAACCTCAAGTCGTCCCCGACGCGACGACGTCGGCCGCAGTCAACCCCACTGTATCACATAATTAATTAATTAATTCCACCAAATGGTCGTTTGAACTTGCTCATGTAACAAATAAAAGAAACCACAAACTATATATTTTCATTGAACAAACCATATGAATGTATCTAACTTATTTTGAATGTATTTTTTTTATTTTTTTTTTACTTTCTATAATATACATAAAATATCAACAAATAAATTTTCTTAAAATAAAATAAAACACACAATATAAAGAAAATTGTTTTGATAACCGACGCACGACGTCGCGTCGTTAACCATTATTGCCATATACAAGGAATCCTAAGTCTACTGACAAATCTGAAATAGCATTGCCGTGCATATGGAAGAATTCTTTATTATTGAACAGAATAGGTGAGACAAGATCTCGCTGTTCTTATTAAATTAATGTCACGTCATTTTGTCACTTAAGGTTAAATAAATAGATTACGTAAACTTTGGCTTCAATATTATATTTTAAAGTTAAGTTTCGTCCCATTAAATATTAATTTATAATTATAAAACGCTTACAGTGAATCCTGCCACGACCTCGTCTCATTTTTAAAATTGCTGAACCACGGAAGAAGAGCGGCTGTGACGTTTGTACAGTTGGAGGATAGGGTATTATGGGGATGTATTTATGCAATTACGGGCCCAAATTTAAAAAAATGTGATTTATATGAAATTGAAAATAACATAGAATCGTGAAAGAAATAAAATTACAATTGAATCGCACGTACATGTTCATATGTTCGATCACATCGTTAATACAAGATTCGTTTTTACTTAAAATTTTGCTATGTATTGCAATTTTAAGTATGTATTTCAAAATATAAATTTAAAAACATGATTTAAAAAAATAATCGTCCAACCGTTTCCGAAATAATGAATTTTTTTCAAAAATCCAACAAAAAAAATTGATTTGCAGTATTATTTAGAATTTTCTTTACCTTCTGTATACAAACTTTGATCGAATTCCGTCTAGCCGCTTATGAGAAAAAAATGGTTGTATATCAGGTACCATTATAAACAAAATATGTACAAAAACAAATGTTGACCAAAATGTAGACTATTTACCTTTACCTATAGGTAGTAGTGAAAAGTTTTGTTTTTATGAAAATCGTTAGAGCCGTTTACGAGATAATTAAGATGTTAGAAAAAAATGTATGGCAGGTACCTACCGTTATTTTTGGGACTAAAAAAATATTTAAAAATTCAATTGAGATAATCCCTTAAAACGCTAAGGTACCAATGAAGAAAACCGCTTCAGTCATTTAGGCTGTAGATTGATGTATAGACATGTAGACAGACAGAAGACAGTTCTCTATCATCGTCATATCAAGTTAAAACCGATTTTTTTTTTTCAAATGCAAAACTTGCCTTATAGTACCTTTATCACAACTAAAAATAGTTTCAAAACAGTGTGGATCAAAAAAAATATTTTTTTTAAGAAAATAATGAAAATTTTGTTTGAACCAGCAATGGTTTTTAAAAACATCTAGAATATTTAATTTAAAGCTCACAAACACTTCAATCAACAAAATAAAGTAAATAGTTCTAAACTGTTAGATTTGTGTGTATAAAAGTTTTAAACATTAAAAAGTGAATACTACTACGATGTAATTTCAAAACTACTTACTTAGTTTGGATTACTAAAACGGTTCTTAGTTGCGAATTAAGTGCCCTACGTGGTAGGACCCGAAAAGTAAAAAGAAGTTTTACTTCTAGAGCTTATGTACAAAACATGTTTTGAAAATATAATCTGCAAACACATACAGTTTTATTGCCAATCACTATTGTACCTGAGAAACATGGATGTTGCCTCAAAAAGTCTACGACAACCAATCTTCTCGAACTCACTAATCAAGTAAAAATTATTAGGCAAATTGGACTTCAAACTGATGTATTTTACGCTGACTTAAGTAAAGCCTTTGATCGGGCGGGCCACTCTATTCTTTTAGTGAAATTAGAAAGATATGGGTTTCCAGAGTGGATACTCACTTGGATCCAGTGGTATTTAAGAAATCGTATACAATATGTCAAATTCAAAAACTGTATGTCCAATTTAATAAATGTTATATCCGGGGTTCCTCAAGGTAGTCATATTGGGCCGTTGATATTTATACTATTCATTAATGACATTACTACGTACGAACATTCTTTATTCAAATATATTAATCTTCGCTGATGACTTTAAACTTTTTATTGGTTATACAAATCCAAGTGGATACTTGTTCTTACAACATGATATTGATAGTGTCTTCGAATGGTGCACTTCAAACGGAATGGAATTAAATAGAAGGAAATGCAAAGTAATGTCATATTAAAGATCGAGAGAACCTACATATATTGTCTCTCTATTTTATAGAAGACTGTTTAATTGACCGAATTGAAGCCTTTAATGACTTGGGTGTTTTATTCGACACGAAACTGTTATTAAATCCTCATATTGACATGATTACAAGTAAAGCAAAGAACAGACTTGGATTAATCAAGAGATTTTTAAAAGATTTTAATGCTCGTCATATTTCAAAGATTCTATACTGTTCACTTGTCCGTCCCGTCTTGGAGTATTGCACCTGTGTTTGGTGTCCTGCTTACGAGGTTTACATTACTAAAATCAAAAGTGTTCAAAAACAACTTCTGTTATTCATTCTCCGTGATCTTCCTTGGTATCCCAATCAACATCTACCACCATATGAAAATCGTTCGAAACTGCTCAGCCTTTCTAAGCTAAAGAAGAGGAGGGAAGTGAATAATATTCGTTTTTTTTTCGACTTTTATCGGGATTAATTTATTCTCCAAACATCCTGAGTATGCTGAACATAAATTCCCCTCCGAGGTTAACCCGTTATCCTGCATTCTTTTATATAACTTCCGCCAGAGTTAATTATGGATTAAATACATCTTTAAATATTATGTGCAATGATTTTAATCATACCTATCGAAAAATTGTTTAAAAAAAATATTATTATCCTGTTAATTGTTTTATTGTATTTGTTATGTAAAATTTTATTTCTTCCTCGTATGTTAGTATACTTAAGCTTACTGTTATATTGTATATGTACATTTTTTTAACAACTAAGACATCTGTCCACAGTTGAAATAAATAAATAAATAAAACAAATTTGCATGCAAAAAATTAATTTAACAGAATTTCCAAAAAGATATTTTTTTTATTAAAAAACAATATTTATTTAAAAAGAAAAAGTTTGGCAAAATTTTGTACAGTTGGCACTAAACTATCAAAGGTATTCTTAATTAAAATTTCGTCAAAATCCGTTTAGACGTTTAGAAAGAATAATTTTAAACTGTTCTTGCCAATTTTTTTATGAATCCATAAATTGTTGTACAAAAAGAAGCTTTATCCCATAAGATTAACCATCCAATGCTGTTGTTTATTTTATAAAGTTGTTCATTCATAAGAGAATAGGTAAGGTAAATTGAACGTCTATAACAACATTGCACGGGGACGAGGTCTGCAATTACTTTTGTTCTTTGCCCCTTATTATTTTCGATAATTTTGTTGTTGTTGTTTTTTGTAATTATTTTTACACGGAGTGATGGATACATTGGATACACCTATCTTGAGTTTCTCAACAGACCCATATTTATATTTATTGCAGAAGCTTATCTTTTTATAGAAGCAGACTCGACTCGAAAGATGGCGTGAACATGCCACAGAATATTCGGAAGCCTCTACCAATTTAGTGGCCAGTCAACCTATAGTTATAGCGGGTTCGTTTGGGTTCATGTCTATTCTACTAATGCCTACTCCTTGATTATAACTTGTGCTTATACTCGAATATGGGAAAGGAGGGAACGACCGACGGACCCGACGACGCGGCGACGACGACGTGATGGCAGCTAGTGCGCCGGTGGAGGTTCGATAGCTTAATTAATTAAATATGATGTCGTGTCTTATTTATATCGTGGTTAAGAATAAACTATCAGAAAACAACTGATACTGATATATAGTACAACCATCTTTTTGTAGCTGTCTGCCTGTATTTGCTTATAGCGAGCCTTTCTGTATATGTATGTAGTTCGCCGACCCTTTAATGAGCATTATTTATTAATTATAAACCATGCTTAGTTTATTCATTATTCCTTTCTTTTCGATTAAGCTTCACGTTAAGTTTCCTGTGTTTGGATCGCAGACAGAAATTTACAAAATTGTTTGTTTTATTTCTCATTGGTCGCGACAAGGTAATTCCACACTTACGATGTTTAAAGTAATAGCTGTTCCACATCATCGAATATTTTTAAACAATTTTGGTAATCTACAAGTTTTCGTTAATGAAACCTCTCAAAACCTAGTAGGTAGTTACTTAAATTGAAATCATGTTCATTGACTTTTTAAAACGACTGCGAAATTCAGGGCGTGATTTTTCAAAATGATAACAAGTTCCACCGAGTAAATGCTTGGTGTGAAAACTTTGCAATTCTTTTTAAATTTACCTCGAATTTTTATTTTCTTGCTTTGCATACGTCACAAGACCTACAAGTGTACAAACTTCTAGAATGTATCCCAAAGAATTTTGATGATCTGTCAGTAAAGAACTATTCACATGAGAACAATCAATGAATTTACAATATTCGTCAATATTGACATTTCGTATTTTGTTTTGTCATTCGTTGTGAATGACGTTTTATATTTGATGGCCGCGTTCAGAAGACTTAGTCGATTTGAAATTAAGCCAAGTTTCCTGTCTCTGATTGGCCAGCTGTCACATTACGAGAATTCTTACTTGAAAGCTAGTCAAGAAATGTCTACCTTCATTTCACGTGAAGTGCATTTGTGTCCAAATTATCAGCTGTTAGTTATCTACTAGTTCCACTTTCAATTAATTGCTTGTGCAGATTATGTCGAGGATATATATCGAACGTGTATCGAATTGTAAAAAATTTTTACAATTTAATAAGAAAAGTCATTTTATATCACTAAAAAAATATTGAAGTTGCTTTTTTGAAAGATCAAGTAAAGGTACGTTGTAGAAGTAAAGTTTTAGCTTGACATGGGTGACATGTGAAAAATTAACTATGTTTCTTAGCCAAATTTGCGTTAAATGAATGTAATCCCTTGTGCCTTTGAACATGGCCAATCTCTACAGTTATTTGCTTGGAAAACAATTTATTCTTTGAAATGTGGATGGTATGTGGAACGCATATATAATTTGACAATTTGACGTTCGCAACAATCAGATGGCAATTTGATACTACTAACTTGTTTAGTAGGTATCTTAACATTTATAGAAATTAGATTTTTTATAGACAGATAGACAGATATTCTTTATTCTTCAATTTAAATAATATTTCTACCATTCAGCTTAGAATTTGTAAAGAATTTAGGTTTCAATTAGTCAATAGGTCAATAGGACGTACTGTCAAGTACAGAGATTCTTTCTTTAGCCGTACAACGCGAATGTGGAATATTTTTCCCGGCTCTATTTTCCCCTCCCATTTTGTTATTCAGAAATTCAAAACCCATGTGCATAAGTATCTCCTGTTACACCCTTCCCACTTTCCTAACGCTCGCACTGTGCTTGGTCATTTTAGGGGTAATCAAAACCCGTTTAGTGCGTTATAAAATCATTAAAAAAAAATGTATTTATTTATGTTCCTGATTTCAGGCAAACTGGAACAACTCAATGATTGAATTCTAATTTCTCTCCTTCCACTGATAGAATTGTGGACGAAAAAATTGTTTCGTGTGTATTTCAATCAGGAAAACTTGGTGGCAGACTGATAGTGAGACTTGATGATCTGCCATAATTTTCGTGTATTCCATAAACGACCATCAGGAAAAAATATTCACTTTCATACTGTTTCAACTTTTCCTGATCGTTATAATTGGATCATAAGATAAAGTGCCGCTCTTGGTTTTGAGCAAACGACAGCACTGATGGGTGTGCTCGTCAGTGCTGTCATTTCTTCAAATAAAAAACAAAAAAAAAATGTAAAGGAACATTTTTCAACTCTATTATCTTACTAAGATAAGATATCATATTAACCCCTTTAATGTCCACTTTAAATTTAAGGCTACAATGTAGCAGACTCTCATATACTTTCAAGATAATAAAAAGTAAGTGTGCACATTTACACATTGTTGAGCTTGAAACAAAAATAATGAATATTTCCGTGAAGATATTTTAAAACATATATAACTCCCCGTGTAAATTATATTATTAAGTTATAAAAATCTATGTATGTTTATTTTTATTTTCATTTAATTGCTTTTGTAATTCCCTGCACAAGCACGCACTCTCGTTGTACTCAACTCATCTAACCTCAAACTGTTTAAATTTTATAGGTGACGATAAAATTTGTTAAGTGCTTAGAATAACACTTTTACTACTATATCTACTTCTCGACTTCTAACGTCTCATTTAAATTGGAAGAAGAATTTTCCAGCTGTTAAACTTCAATCTACGCCCCTTTAGATTAACATTAAGAACCCAATATGTGTACCCACACCACACACTAAATGGAATGGAACAAAATGATCCCTTAAGTTATTTTAATTCTCCATTAAATATAACAAAAACAACAAAACCTATACATACGAATAAGTTTTTTTTTTGTGATGTTTCTCATTCTGTTTTATGATAATTTTATTGCTAAATACTGCAGGGTCTACTCTAAGTATATCCCAGCTATCAATTACACATTGACCCAGTGTAAACATAATTTAAACCCTTAACAACAAAAAAACACTACCTACCATAAAGTCTATGGGCAAAAGACAAACAGCCAAATTTTTATGACTCGATTAAATCGGAATTCAAAATACACACAAAACACATTGAGACAAAAGGGAAAAGAAGAAAAAAAAATAAAAACGGGACACAAAGGAAATAAAAGTTACGTTTACACTTTAATTTTAATTGATGGCGCTGTAAAATGTGTTTTGTCCACCACACAATACCCTATAAATGCGATCATATTTGTGTGCGACTTTATATCCTTTATGGACTGTCTCCCTGGCCCAACAACACACTTCGGGGAATAGATTTACGATCATCTTCGGCTTGTCGTGACATCGATTTTGGAATGGTGCCGCCCTCCCTTCTTTAATAAATCTATTGTAGGTCAAACAGTGTTTGATCCCCATAAAGTTTTATGGAATTTTTATGTTTTTTTCATGTTTGGTTGGTGTTGAAATTATAAGAAAAAAAAAATAAAGAAGCGCAGGGTGTAGTATAAAGTAAGGGCTCAACAGGGATATTTTATCTATTTACCTTCAGATTCTTTAGAAGAGTTCTGGTAATTTGTTTTCAACAACTTTTTATACTCTTTCAGATTTTAGAAAACATAGAGAATCATGGAAGAAGAAGTGGGCCATGATATAAGCTCGACAATTCCTCAGGAAGAAGGTGAGTACCTATTCGTTGTAGTTGTAGTTGTTATGAATTAAAAAAGAAGAAGCATCTGAATGACAAGAGTCTTCACAGATCTTCATACGAAAATTCAAGCAATGGAAGCTGAAAACAAGAAGATGCACATCGAGTTCAATACCCAACGTGCCAAACTTAAAGAGCTCTTTATCCAGAAAGAAGCCGAATACGCCAACTGTGTTGCCGAAAAAAACGCCATACAACGTGAACTCGATGAATTGAAAAGTTTAGCTATGATAGCTGAATGTCGATCGGACAACGAACGGGAATTGAGCGATCTAAGGGCTAAAGAAGAGATATCATCGTTACAGCTTTTAGTCCAGGGTGTGTATATAGGCTGCTTCATATGTCTGTGATTTCTTGTTGTGATTTCTTATTTTAGAAACAATTGAAGAATCTTCGATGTGCAAAGCTGACTTGGAAAATCTTCAAGAAGATAACAAGCGTCTAAGGCAAGAAAACCGGGAACTTAAAGAAGGCATAATCCAATTGCAGCAGGTCTCATCAGAAATGGTATTAAATTAACTAAAGATCCTTGCGACACGAAATTTATTTTACAGGAACCTACCAGTCTTGCTGTCTTGAGTCATGTTAAGAAAACCCTTGCACGTAAGTTGGGAGCGGAGTCCGCGAGTCACGATACGCTAGATGATTCTATGCGGAAGGTAAACAAATATGTACGTAACCAAAATGGAATTCGATGTGTTTGTCTTTTTTATGTTTCAAAATTTATATATCAAAATCTTGTTCGAAGAAATGAGCTTCACCCTCCATTATTTATTTATGTAGGCTCAGGAAGATGCTGAAGTTCTCAGGTCTCTGGTTGTTCCTCTCGAAGAAGAAATTAAAGCCTTGAAGGAAAAACTTCGTTCTACCGACGAAGAACTTCAAGGACTTCGCAATCAGAGGATGTCTCCTCAAGCTGCAATCAGCTTTGTATCTGAAACAGTAGTTCCCCAGCCACTAGATGCCGTTGTTGAAGTAAATAATTCCGTTAGCAAGTCAACATCAATGGAATTCCAATGTGAATCGTGTCGCAATTTTGATGAAGAACTTCAAAAGACCAAGCAACAACTATCTCAAAGTCAGACAAAGATAGAAGCATTGAAGAAGACTATCGAAGAATCTGCTGAGGATATCCGCAAGGAAGCCGCACTCCGCAAGGATCTGGAAGATCAATGGCAGGAGAAACGAGAAGCTCATAAAAATGAGGTGCAATTCCTCAAAGACCATGTTAAGAAGAGTGAAGTTGAGCTTATGGATCTGCAGCAGCAATTCCTTGACGCTAAAAATGAAATCACCACACAGTTGTTGCGACTCTCTGACGATCGTGAGCGAGTCAATAAGCAACTGGAGACTCTTCAAGCTGATAATGACTATTTGTCGGGCAGGTACTTGGCTACTGCTGAAGAAATCGAGAATCAATATATAAACTTGCCGAATAATGTCGAGGAACTACACGAACTGTTGTTGCGTCAGCAGAATGACTTCATTCAAGCCCGGGTGGGCTGTGAGTTTGAAAAACAGAAGTGCGTCAGCTATGCTGATGAGGTGCAGATTTTAAGAGATCAGTTGGACGCCAATATCAATGAGAAGAGGGCTTACAAGAAGAAGGTTCAGACCGAGATGAAATCCTTGCAGTAAGTTGTGATTTCAGGCTATTTACAACAGAAGTTTGACTACTCTTATTTTTTCTTAGGGACAGATTGACGGAATACTTGATGACTCAACAAAAGTATGAGACAATGAAGAATACATTTGAGCGGAAGGAATCAGAACTAAATAAACAGATATCAGAGTTTCGGGTCCAGGTTATTGAACTCCAAGAGATAAATGTAATAAAGTTCTGCAAAGAAGTGTTGGTATTGAGTAATCTGTTTGATCGGTTCTTTTCAGGAAAAACTCAACCGAATCAATGTGGAATACAAGTCGAAAATCAAGAATCTTCAAGACGATCTGGCCACGAGTGAACATGTTCAGAGGGATTTCGTCAAGTTGTCGCAGAACTTGCAGGTGACTTAACGAAATTTTGGTGTTTTAGTTTTTTTTTCTTCAATCGAATTCCTTTCAGATAACAATTGAAAAATTCCGACAACCCAATGCCGAGGTTCGCTGGCAAGACGATGAAGACATCGATAACTGTCCAAATTGTAATTGCCTATTTACGGTTACTGTACGCAAACAGCATTGCCGCCATTGCGGTGTTATCTTTTGTGATAAATGCTTGAATAAGTTAGTTCCATCGGGTCCAAGGCAGAAGCCAGCTCGGGTTTGTGAGCTGTGTCATACTTTGCTAGCTCCTAATGCTGCTCCATACTTCAGTCAGGAGCCACCACAATCGCCTTAAAAAGTGCAAAGAAACTCCTGTGAGGCTGCGACGAAAAGAATACAGATTTTCCGGACTGTGTCCATATTAGTGTTTTAAGAATTCATAAACGTTTCGTTTCTAATAATAATACCTAATAAAACGGTTAAAAACCATTTGATTGCTATAGTTTTTGTTGTGTATTTTATTTGGACTGTTATTGTTGGCAACTCTGCCAACATGTGGAACTGCGTCAGCAATCAACATTTCGTTCGTTGAACCCTACCTAGGTTTTGCTTAACAATTTTTGGGGTTTTTATTTTTTTGAAATTTGAGCGCCAGAAGTTCTGGCAAGAGTGAGAGGAGGAAATGCCATAAAATTGGCCCGAAAGTCCATCAATTCTGGCGGAGGAAAGTTAACACATCAACTAAAAATACCATCTAAAAGCAGAACTAAAGCTTTTGTTCATACAAAAATTAGAGAAATTATTAGCAACTGTTGGGCCACCTTGTAAATAAAATGTCACTTTAGTCTTAAGGTTTGAAACAATTCAAGAGCTAACATATAAATTAGTGAACATAAGTTTGTGTAATATTTCCTCAAAAATTGGTATGAACTACCCTATCACCCTGTACACACTTGACGTTTACTTACGGAACACCCTGTATACTTGAATCTGAATGCATTCAATAAATTGGCTTAAAAAATAGTTATCTGCTCTAATCCCAAAATGTATAATTTAAAAGAAATATTAATAGAAAATCCAGATTGCCAAAACTGTCTAACACCCAAAAACTAGATAATCCTTGCCATGCTATAAACATTCTAAGCACAATGCCTCTTCTCAACATCTATTTATTCCAACCTCGAGTGTTCTTAAAAATATCAGAAAGCTTTTCAACCCCTCACAAAACATAAATCAAACGCTATTTTGTTGCTATCAAAAATCACAATATGCGTTTTCAAAATGATAAATTCATTAACCCTACCTAGCTGATCAAAAGTATACTCAACATACTCGTCCACATGATGTGTAAATACAAAATAAAGTAGACGTATGAGTGATATTTAAGGTTTATATTTAATTTTTTTTAGTTCCTCTCTTTTGGGGCATGAATGTACACTGTACTTACATATAAAACTTTTCCCTTGGAGATTCTTATAGAGTCCTCATTTTCGGTTGATTTAATTAAATAGAAGCGACACAAAACCTAATTAACATTACGACGCTTTGGCTCGGCGTGTGAGTCATTAGGACATATTGGACCATTTCGACTTAAAGAGGCACATAAGAGCATGCACAAACATAAGCCCCAACGACAATTAATTGCCTTGTTGAAATAATAAAAAAAGATCCAACCGAGATACTCGTATGGTAACAAAATTGAAAACTTACTTCACTAAGTTTCAACACAATTATGAAGGGGTTGATTTTAATCGTGTCACATGGTAACTCTTTCTTATGTCAAAGAATATTTGAGCGTACCGTATACCATTAACCTCAGAATGATGAGTGTCATACTTTGTCTGCATACTCGTATTGTTTTTTTTTTTTGTCTAGAATTATTTTAAGCAGGTAGGTGTAACTTTTTTAGTTAAAAAAGTTAATAACTCCCAGGTTACAGCTTGGTATAACATATGCACGAAACGGACCGACTCATGACATTAAATATATAAAATATGTTTACCTCCACGTGTTTGCAATTTAAGTCTGCAAAATTTTGCGGGATATTTAAGGTATATACATATATGTATGTATATACGAAAAGATTGCCAGAGTCACTGAATGCCACTTGAATAGAGGCTTAGTTCGTCAACACACAACATACACAAATTAACAAAAAAAAAAACTAACTTTAAATTCGAATATGGTAAGCAAGAGGGGTTTTCCCACCTCACAAATGCGCAGACGAAAAAAATCCCCAAACGGTCATCGTTTATTATAAATATTTTTTTTCGCGAAATTTTCGCACACAGGAAGTAGGTAAAACAATTGTGGCAAGTCTCCGTTGTTTTTAACGTTTATTACGTGATGTGTGTCTTGAGTTCTTGGGAACGAAATGTAAGCGCAGTGATAATGATCAGACAAGTCGTATGCTTACTGTGTTTTTAATGTTGAGTTTTGGAGTCTTTTAAGACGTTTGTTTGCTTAGTTTTCTGTTTTCATTTCCTTGGAGTGAAGGTCAACAATGAAGAAAAGTGTAATGCAACGAAAATAACAGTTTTTGATCAATAATTCCCTAATCCTGTTGATATAGGATATCCTTACCTAGCAGCTCCAATTTATTAAGAGACGCGTGCGTTTTTGGCTGGCTCAATCGGAGTTGAGTTGGCAAATTAAATTTCCTGTTAAATACGATAACAACTAATTCCCTACAGGCTCATCTTCGACAAAAACTAAGCTAACTCTTATTCAGGATTTAAACCATATGTTTCATCTTATATGGTTCTCTCCAATCCGGTATCCCAATCGAACAAGTAAACACTAGAGTCGATTGTGAAGTTTATTGTGATCGTACATGTAAAGCTGGGAACATGGTCGAATCAATGTTGAATTTGAGTTTGACAAATAGTGGATGGGATTGTGTGCGTGCTTCTGGTTTTGATTCCGTCTTCAAATTCTGAATCAAATTTCCCTTCTTTCCAGGAGAAAAACTGTCATTTGATACCAATCGAACACTTCTTTCGAACCAAACATTCAATTTTTTACTTGCGATGGTAGGTACAATAAGGCAAGTTATGCATTCGTCGAAAAAAAAAGTTGTGAGATAACAATCAATCATGACATTACGATGATAGCGAAGACGAAAAAAGATGGTCTAAAAATTCTGTCTGTCTGTATGTATGTATAGACACCTATAGCACAAACGCGTGGGCCGAATTGCTTCAAACTTGGTATTTAGAATTTTTTAGGTATTGTACAGCGGGGAAATTGAAATTTTTGTTTAGCTCAAAAAATAACGGTACCTGCCATATAACCGTTACGTTCAAAACTATTTTTCTCGGAAACGGCTCTAACGATTTTGATAAAAAAAAATCAGTGTGGGTTTTTAGCTACGACCGATCATATAGTTGAAAAAAAAATTAGAAAAATATCTAAAAACGGTACTTTCCATAGGACCGTTTTTTTTGCTTTCGACTATCTTATAAATAGCTTAACCGATCCTTTCGAAATTTCACAAAAATATAGGTTTGGTTTGCCCAAATTGTACCGCTTACCAATATTTTTAATTAATATTTTTTTGTATTTTTGAAATCATTTTTAAGAAAAAAATTTTAAAAATGTATTATTCGAAAATTGTTTTCAAAAATTATATTTATTTGTATTTTCTGAATACCTATGAATTGGCGTTTTTGAATTTTTTTTTTAAATATTTTCAAAAAGTTTTAAAAAATACTTTTTTTCTCAAAAACCGCTCCACAGATTTAAAAAAAATTTTTTCCCATTTTTTCTGTAATGACGACCCTATTTCCTAAGCTCGTTTTGTTTGTTTCCTTTCAGACTCAGTAAAAACACGTCTTTACTTTTTTTTTTGAAAAAATACAATTTACTATTGCATTAGGACAGAATTGTTTCCTGAAATTATTTTTTGTATGTGATGTTATTATTATATCTTGGCTAAAGATTACATCAACTAATATAGACATGTATTGAAAGTACTTTAAGAAAAAAAACTTAAAGTTAAGAAAATTGTTTTTATCGGTGTTTGGGGGTTATCGTGAATAAAAATTTCCCTGGGAATCTTTCTCCCATTCGAACGTAGGTAACGTGAATGATGCTCAAAAGATTCCCTCGGAATTTATTGGTATCGGCTATCTTGAATAAACTTAATCATATGATTTTCTGTTCGAAGGAATTTTTTTCCGTGGTAGAATCACGATCGGATGAAAAATTTCTAGAGAATAAAATATTCCGTGGGAAATGAAATTCCCTAGGGATTCCGATAGTTCCCCTTAATATTTAGAGTTGTTATAATGTATTATACAAAATTGTTTAACAGCGTTACTATTATTTTTTTTTTGTTAAAGACAAAATAAATCAGCCTTATCACAGGCCCCGTCGTTATATATTCGTACTACGAATCCCGAACAAATGTATTCTAGGCCCTGTCGGCGTGCGTCGTACTAAAAATATTCCCTACGAAATTCGGAGTTCTGGAAAATTGGCATCACTAGCCCCGAATGAATAGGAAGTTTGACTGTGTTTTCTACGAACAGTTATCTTCATAGTAGCCTGTGGAACTGGAAGCAAAAATAAAACAACTACTTGCAGACAAATAGACGCGTCGCACAAAAATATTGAACTAAAAGAGAAATGTAAGCCTTATTGCGAAAATAAATGTGAAAATATATAAACTTTAATTTGCAAAGGGCAAATAAAGCAATTAAAAATCGCATCAATGCTTTTTGAAATGCTCCAAGAAAACCCTGAAATCGCACAAGGATATTCCAAAATTCCTATTAAATCCATTTTCGTTAAACAAAACAATTAAATTTTCAAAATGTGGGTGGCAATGGCGCAGTGGATAAGTGCTTGATCCCCACGCTAGGCGCATTCTTTTCTAAACCTCCAATTTTAATTGGATGCCGCCCATTGGGTAAAATGAGACAGTCAATACCTGGTTCTCAAATCCACTGTGCCAAACTAGTGCCGTGCAATTCAGGTTGCATTTAAAAGACCTTAGGTCTTACATGCATATAGTTAAATTTAAAAAAAAAATGTTAAGCACAAAAATTGAAATCACTTTTTCTACTCATATATTCACGTAAATCAGATGAATTTGAAACTCCGAAAAATTGGTTGCTGTGAGGCAATGATGTTTTCATTTCGTTCGGGATTATGATGTGAATTTATTCGTATTCGTAGCGTAACAAAACATTCGGAACTTTGCTACGAAGGACTCTGTGACAGGGGTGAATATTAGTTTTTTTTTTCAAATTAAGTGTTATATTTCCCAGAGTAATTTTCCTTTCATATTTGGGCTTTCTATTTCTAAACTAGCTTTCTTTCTGAACAATTATAATAATCGTTCATATTCGTTAATTTGAACAAATATGCTCGATAAATTATTGTGACCATATTTTAGTTCCAGCACTTGTCTTATGCTCTAATGCCCCTTTTCATAAAAAAATATTTAAAATCGTTGAAAAATTACCTCGCTAAATACTGTTTTCTATAATCTAAAAGAACGTACTCCAGAGGCTAACACCTGTACTTTTTAATTAATTATAAACTCTTCATTAAGAAAGCAATAACGCATTCATGGTATATAAAACCTGCACCTGCACCCATATTGTATAGTCTTCTCATCATAAATACATCTATTTCACGCAACAGCTACTATTTACGACCAGTATAGCAGTATATCCACTGTAAATATTATTAAAAAAACAAAAACAATACCAAACCTACCGCTAAGCTTAGCCATATCCGTATAAAAGGGTCACTCAGACGTTCCCAATGCAGCAGCACCTAATTAAAAACGCATCCATTAGCCTCGTGCAAATAGGCAATTAATTTTCTTCCCCTAAATCGCTGGCTTAGGCTTTGACGCGAAGACGTCGAGTGTATCGTTTTTATTTCTTTTTTTCAGCATCAAATCCTAACAAGAGCCTACCTGTTTTTTTTGTTTTCATAAATGCACAACTTGCCAAATAATCAACACATAAATTTCTAAGGAATCCTAGCGTAACGCAAACGCGACCGACGTGGTATACTCTATACCATTCACAATACCAGCGTTGTTTACTGCTGCATTCTTATGTCAATGAAAATCAAAAACAATTAAAACCAACGAGTCTTGGGTGTTGCTTTTATTTTTTTTTTTTAAAGAGGGAATGAGGTGCTGTCAATGAATTAATTTTATTACCCCTACACTTCTTTGAAAAATTAAAACTTACATAGGTTTAGGTTTAGGCACCATGAATAGATACACTCGTGTCTAACTTATTGAAGGATTGATATCTTATTTTGTTTGCTAAAAATCTTAGAATAGCTATTCGCACATAAAAAATGATATTTATACTTCTTTGGCGTTACTTTATTTCTTTGTTTTTTTAATAACTGCTAAAGGAGAACTATAATAGTCAGAAGTTCACTTATCGAAATGTCGTACGCCAAAGCAAATTAGTTCTCCCGAATTAGAAAAAGAGAAGTCACTCATAATCCACTAAAATCATCAATCTTTTTTTCCTTAAGTGAATTATAAATGACTTTTATGACATTTGACTACTCGGAGAGCTACCCTTTCGTGCGCTTATAATATTAGCACAAATACTAACTTCTAGAAATATTCGTTGATCCATTTTGACAAAAGTGTGGCTTTGATGTAGTTTGTTTAGACTGACAGCTATACAGTCACTGACACCTCTAAAATCAAAAGTCTAGTTTTTCGCGTTCGGCAGGTTTCCTCATGCGATGTGTGCCTAGGTGTAGTAAATTGAGTTAGTAGCTGAACGATTTTCCTTACTGTTAGGCAAAAAACTCTTAAAATGGTCAAAAGAGAGCACAACAATATCACAATTCACAATAGATGACAACCATCAATGACAAAAAGAATATACAGCCGAAAAATATAGGACAAATTCAGCTGCTCAATATGCAGCCGCAAGGAGATTAATTTGTTTTCCCAAAAATCTTTTATAAGCTTCTATGTTAATAATGAAACTTTTTATAGGTAGTATGGTTTTTATTTTTCTTTCAATGGAATTGTTAAAAAGGTCTGATACAGACTTTTTTGGTTAGAAATTGGCAGCTTATACAATTTTAAGGAGTGGGGATGAAATTCTCTCCGAAAATGTCTGGAACAGCTTGAGCATAATTTTTTGCCAATTCTTAAACGTCAACACAACATTTGTTTGTTAATATTTTTGTTTGTTTGAAATTCAAATTTTGTTTTCTTCAATCTAATAATTTTGTATATTAGTGCTGTGCTTCTAAATTAATTTAATTGTTTAACAAATCTTTTCTCACAATAACTATACGCAACGTTTTTTTTTTCCTTATGACAAATATCAACCTGACAATTGTAATTTTTCTGCTCAAAAATTGATGCCTTAAAAAATGTATTGGGCAGAAATTGTCAAAAAGGAGAAATATTTTACTCTCTCAAGGGCGCTCTCTACTGCCCAATCTTACCAAATTTGTAAGTCTGGATTCTGGAACAGGAATTGGCAGACATTGGTACCAATTAGTGCCATATGGCAGAGATTGTGTCAGATCCACGAATCAATGAAAATAAGTCACGACAATTCTTTTTTTGTCTTACTTTATTGACCTCAACAGAGATTAAAATCGATTAATGTCAATCGAAAAATTATTATTCTGCCTTGATTATGGAGGTATGTCGAATTCCAAGCAACATTCGAGTTTCTTCTAAACACAATCGAATTATTTCGAAACAAAATCTGTCAAAACAGATCTTGCCTTTTTAGCAAGATTTCATAGACTTTACATGCAAACTATTTTTTGCAAGTTCCTTACAACAAACAAAAAAAATCGATCTGAAATCGATCGAATCGTTTGGAAATCGACATTAGATGTCTTGTTGACATTAATTTTGTATTTGTTTATTTCACAATTATTGTCAAAGTAGAATTCTCCGACGATTGTGATACAGGTAATCGGCTCTATCAATTTTGTTTAATGATTTTTCTAGTAATCTAATTCGTGTTTTCACATAACATGCACCGTAATCTTTGTTCTTAAAAAATATTGAAAGAAAAACTGTACGGGAGGATCGAAATCTCCGTTAGCGATGAATCCAGAGCAAGCATTAAGGAATGCTTTCATTTTCGCAAGTGGAAGCTGATATCATAGCTATTTTGGCTTGCTTTATCGCAAGGGGAACTGTAATTTTTATTTGGCGTTTCCAAATATCATTTGTTGTTGTTGTTCATGTAAGTGACAGATGCTATCGACATTCTTTAATAAACTAAAGATGTATGCTATGAAAATTTGACAGTTCTTCTACTATCTGCTTTCTGCTGCTACTATTGCGATTACAGTGAATTTATCGTCAATGGAGACCGTTTGTAAGCTTATGCCGGATTTATACGAGTGACAAATTGCCATTAATTCGTGTCATTAAACTGTCAAAATAATAGTAAAATCAAATTATTAAATATACGCACTTATACGGCGCAAAATAATGACTGTTTGATTGATAATGGCAATCTTCCACAAAAAATGAGCAAGTTCATTTTCCTCGCGGTGTGCCATTATTTCCAAAATTGTGTCACTGTGCATTAATATGACGCCATTTCAATGGAAATTTTTAATGGCATTTTTCCCTTACATTTTTTTTAATGACGAAAATAATGACAAATTTTCAAACCATTTACACGATTTTCTCATTAATGTCAATAAAATGGCAGAAATAATTTCAATTTGTCACTCGTGTAGATCCAGCATTAGTCAGATACCTATGCTAAATCAACTTTGTTCGTCTAGCATATCATCTCAAGTTCAATTATGACGTGTGTAATGCAATTCTATGAATTTCCCTCCCAAATTTATATTCAATTATATCATTTTAAACCAAATACAATTTAATAATAGTATAACTGTCCCTTAAGAAGAGATACGGAGTGTTATTATAAAAAAAAAAAACAAAATTTTGTACTCTAACTCATAAATCCAAATTCTATTCAACAGAGCGTTCATTAATTTATGAAAGCCATCGAATCGATCAATATGTGCAATAATGAAAATATGTACGATGGATGATAGAGGCAAGTCTCCTCGTTATACATATTGAAGTTGAAGAGCTATCGGCATATATCTAATCCTCATCCACACACGGCTTCAAGAGCAAGCACCCTTTCTTTAGTTTTGCGCCCCAACTAATATACATCGCAGCGTCTTGTGCAGCAATTTTATTTATTAGTTGATGACACGCTCGCCGCCATAATCTCTATAGATATAGATAGATGCATGCGTTTTCGTCTATGCCGACCCTGGATCTAAGAACGTGTAGAGTAAGTGGTACACGAACAAAGCATTCAAGGGGGAAACCTACTTTATGGGCTTCAACTTTTTACAAGGGAAATATTAAAGTGAGCATATAAATCGGAATATACGTAAATACATTTATATAACGAAAAAACAACCCAAGCGTTTGCTTATCGTTTAACATTATTAAGGGTTCACCAAGCAAAAGAGGCTCATAGAAAAATAAAATATGTACCTACATTGTTCTAACGTCTTCACCGTACACCAAGCCTCCACCCATAGGTACATACATTATACCTACCATTGCCGAAAACAAAATGCAACTTGAACTTTAAAATATGGAAGCAAGGTTGATTCAAAAGAATGTTTATGCAAGCTTGGGGTCAAGAGCGACACCAAAAGACTTTGCTGCTGCATGCATTAGCGTAGCTTATACTCGTATGCCGCCGCCGTGCTGCAGTCTTCGGTCTTCGTCGTCGCCGGAGAATTAATTACGTATACGGACTTAGTATTCACGAGGGAAACGTGTCAGGGGATTTACACCCTGCATGTGTTGTGCAGTGCATAGTTGCATCTAAATAAAGTTACGCTAGACGAACAAAACGAAGAAAAGGTAGCAACGATTAAGCAAAAGTGCCTGTCTTATGCTCTTCTATAAAAGTTTAATTGCCGTGTCGTAAAATGCATGTCATTTTACTGTTGGTGTTGTTGTTGTTGTTGTTGTTTTGATTAAGAGTTTATTGCTTTGTTTTTGTTATTTTACTCCTTTCTTTTTAATGAAGAAATCTTCACCAATGTATATATTATATGTATTTGAGGTGAGCAAACTCAGTGAACTAAGAATGCGATTAGGGAACATTTTTGTGTGTTGAAGTTGAAGTGGTTTTGTAACTTAACCGCGTTTCACTATATACTTGGTCTTATAAATTTGATAAGCTTCATATAAAATTTATTTGTAGAGATTGGACAATTTAAGGGGAGCAGTGAAAAAAGTAAATAAACAAAAAAAATCCATTAAATTTAGAAAACACGATGGTTTTTTATTACAGTTTTGACATCGTGTGTGGAATTTTATGAGTAATTCCAACTCAAAGGTAAGCGTGGCCTGGTTTCTGACGAGAGCAATAAAATTCCGAATTCCGAAATGAGTGGACTGCACATAGAGGTAAGCTAGAGTAACTTCTTTTTTCTTACAGACTAACTAAGTCAACAGACCGTGTTCAACGAGAGAGCTAACAAGTTGGTCAATTAACTGTTTTTAGGACTCTGAATATCAAACATCAAAAAGTTAATATAAGTACTTAGATTTGGACTTGTTTATTTTTTAATGATAGAATTGTTAACATCTTAGATTATGGGAACTTTATAGAATTTGAAATCTGCTTTTCGCATGTCTATTTACGAAAATTATAGTAAACATTTGCTTAGGGCTCTTGAAGAAAGGTCAAAAAACTACTAAAATTTATGTTCCAGGATTTGTATTAATTTCTTAGATATAGATTGAATTTATTCAAACCTGTGGATGGAAGTCTTAAATGCAGTTGATTAATCTACCTTTAGTATTTTATAGGAAAATACGGATATTATCCCTTCAAAACTCCATGGGGAATGGCTATAAATGTTTCTTCCTCAATGCCACTGTGATCTATTTCTAGTTTAATTTAGATCCGACAACTATGAGGAAATATCTTGCACTGGAAGAGACGTGTCATTAAGGCTTTAGGAATTTTCCACATGAGACCCAACAATCAACGCACATCTAAGCGCGCATATTCGTCCATTTTAACATTTAGTTTACACTACTTTTTTTAGTTCATCGAGAATGATGTTTTATAAATAATAATCATTGATGTTTATGGAATAGATCGCGAATAAGGTTTGACAGTTTAACAACTAACGAATTAACATTCTCCAATTTTGACATTTCGGTTACCTACATGGCTTTTCTTTTCCGTCACAAATGACGTTTGATTTTAATGTTATTGACTCTCGAACATACTGAAATGTGGATGGTATGTGGAACATAAATAGAACTTTTCACATTAGAGTGACCAACGACCAACGAGTCAATGTGTATTTATCAATTTGTACGTTCTGCTCCCATGCCTTTTTTCATTCGTCGGAAATGACGTTTTATAATTAATGATAACATCTGTTTAATGTTTGACAATTCATAATAGTCAGATTGCGATTTGCTACGATAAATTTTTTTCGCAAATTTATGTTATTTTCATTAATATAAATTATGATTTTTTTTGTAAATTACGGTAACATTCCATGGTCAATCTAATATTTTGAAAGACTTGGCAACAAAATATTACCAACGCTGTTGATGAAGTTTTCGTTTGTTATTTTAATTGGTATATCTCAAAGAAATGCAATCGTGACAAGCTTGAACGAAATGAATTTTTCTCTTTGTTAATTCCTGATATTTTTTTTTTTTTTTTGAAAAATCCGGCTTTTCAATTTTTTTAAATAAACACTTTGTTTTATGATTTCTGCACAGCTGTGCGATATGCAATGCGAGAAACGTTTGCGTACTTTGAAAGTCTGTTTGTATATTTTATGAAAATTTGCACTATTTCATAGGTAGGTGCGACAAATGCGAACTTTTTGCGAACCTCTCGCAACCAAACTTTGATCTCTTTTTTGCGGACGTTTTTATTTCCACAGATCAAAAATTAAATTAATTTGGAAGAAAATAAATTATCACGATCATTTTCCAATTATTGGCTGTTTATTTTAAATTATGGATAATACAGATTTTGTATAGCTTTTGATAAAACGAAACGACGATTTAGTAAAAAAAAAAAGTCTTTAAGGCGTGAAACACATTAAACCAACACAAGCAAAATTTTCATCAACAGCGACCGCCATTGTTTTCGAAAAAATGTATTTCAATTGTTCAGCATACACAGCATCCTTAGGCCATATTCCCAAAATGGCTGTTGCAGGTGTATTGCTGACAACTTTTCCACTAAGATATTCAGTTGAACCACACTGCAAAAAAAAATAAAAAAATTGATGGAAGGTTAGAAATGAAAATGCTGGTAGAAATGTGTTTCAAAAACGTTTGTTTCAGTATAAGCGTCTGAAAAATAAGCTAAAAAAAGTCTTCGATATTTTTAAATAAAATCAATTTACGTCACAATAAGGTTGATTAAGATTTAGACACTGAAGCTTGACCAAGAGAGATATAAACATCAACAAAGTCATAAATTCCACCATGTTATAAAAAAAAGTCTTAAAGCCATCCATTTTGTTGACGTTATTTTTGGCAGTTCTGTTAGTTCGTTAATTTATGCCAATTTCAAATTTTCATGTGAAATAAATTAAAACGACTTGAGAAGGAAAATGTTTCTGTTCCTGTGATGGGATTCTAGAATTCACTTGCTATTTTCAATTGCGCTTCCGGGTACAAGTCGGTCGCATATTTTTAGATGATCCAGCTCCTTTGAAGTCATAAAACCCGGGAATTTTTGTGTTTGCTATACATATACCTAGGTATTTATAGGTTGAAAAATAATTGTTCACTTCGCTTGTTGATGGATAATTGATTTCTTCTAGCTTCAACGATATCTGTTCAAAAACAACCTTCTAACCCGCCTCAGTCCCCTTCGATGGAACATTCCAAGTTTTTAATTGTCTTTCAAGTTTCATATCCAATCACCATCGCATCGTATCGTACACCAAACTATGCGCTCGCGGTGGTGTCGTTAAGCCAAGTTAAGCCAAGCCAAGGCAAGGCATGACAAGGCAGAGCAGAACAGCACTGCCACTAACACTATTTTTATGATTGGGCTTTTTCTGTTTTGTTTTGTATCTTCAATTTGACTTGGCTCGTAAAATGCGTTCCGTGCGTCATTAACGTTGAATGGAAATTCCATTCAATAAAAACCATTGAGTCTTTAAATTGAATATGTATGGGAGACACTGTCCTATGTGTGTTTGTATTTTTGTACCTATGTATAATTTCAGAATGTTTTGAAAGTTTTACTGTGAAATAAAAGTGTAAGCATGGAATATAAGACGACTTTCAAAGTGGATGATGTCTCCCTTGCCATTTCAAATTATTTGATACCATCATTATACTTCTGTTGTGGGCTTAAGGTTTGCTTTAGGACGCACGCAGAAGGTGTGCTCCTTTAGTTATATCTATGCCCTGTGAAAATTATAGTAGCTTCAATAATAATAATATTTTTTTTATTACTTTGCAGTGTAATTATACCATTAGCCACACTAATGAACCCAAAACAAGGAGTTTTCTTTACGGAATTTTTAAATAGCTAATGAATTTTAATGGGAACTTTTCGAGAATTAGGTTTTGAAGAAGCAGCAGCGTTGTGTTGTGTTGTGTTCCTTTTTCGAGACTGTTGACTGCACTATGGTAATGGTATGCATCTAATTAATACCCTGATCACATCATCGCCATCGTAGGCATTTAACGTCAACATTTACTTTCGAGGCAAGTATAAATAGTATTACAGTCGGGTAAGATATGATTTTATTTTGTATTTTCGAAGGTAAATAAAACGTATCGAAAAAGACAAATAAGGTGGTGATGGATTTTGTCTATACGAATTGATATCTGTATATTTGAATTATTTGAAGTTCCGGTGTTTGATTAATGGATTTCGATATAATACCTAGATACAAATCAACTTCCCGTGAGGTAAAAAAAAATAATGTTTACCCACCTATGTTTCATTTTTTTTTACATCGTTACTTAGAATTGAGAAAAAAATTTGTTTACCCATTGTAATGAACACCATATTATTATACTTACAGTAAAATACAAATTAGTATCTGAAGTGAAGTGAAGAAATGTAGAAGAATTCTATTTTGGTTTTTTACAAGCCTGCAGAAGCTGACATTTTTCAGCGCTTAGTCCCTTTTCACACAAGGAAACTGAGTTGCCGGCAACTGGGAGTTTGACGGCGAGAAGGGCAAGAAGTAAGGGGATTGAAAAAAATGTCCGCCGTCAACGATTTGAAGGGATTTTTTTTGACGTTTTGCTTTGCATTCCAATTAGCCCAACAAAATCTTCCCAGTTTCCTCCTCAGTTTCTTGGTACCAGTTTCTTCGTGTGAAAGCTACAAGGCAATTAAAGGAAAACGTCAAGAAATCTCTAGCAACTGGTTTCCCTGTGTGAAAGGGGACTTAGCTCAACTCTTATTCCGGAGAAAACTATGTTAACCGCGCGAATTACCTCTCTGTTATAGTTATCGATAATTTGTATGGAAATGTGAACATTTTGTCTGCAATCTCGTAGTTAGTTCTCTTGGCTGTTTTTTCGTTCTATTCCCTCCGGGCTTCATTGTATAATACGCCCTTTATGGTTTTGATTGGAAAAGCGGAAACACGACACTGAAAAAACGGGATTCAGAGTACCATGAACCAAATTCTCATACGAGCAATAAATGAGACAAAAATATACTACAATATCCAAAAGGTTAGTAAAAATTGTTGGTTCCAAAATGTCGGTTTCCAATGACTCTCCTTTCGGAAAGCTATCTTCCTTCGGACTCTTACATTCCTGGAGTTCGTAGATGTTATTCTTCCAAGCTGTCAAAACCACTGCCTAAGCATTTCCAACTATCCTACTCTACTGGTCACTTTCCGAACAGATATGTGTAGGAAAGTTCACTTGTACAGCCCCCTTCCCTAGAAAAGCCGAATCTCCTACCTCCTCTAACTATCGTTCAATTGGAGTTAAGTCATTTCTTTCAGAGTTCATGGAAACACTGGTTAGGAAATATCTATAGATACAACGCTCCTGAATGGCTTTCATATCACCAGGTTCACAAGTTTGAAAAAAGTAAAAATCATTAAATAGAGTTGGGCATCAAGCTGTGTAATTAAAAATGCGTGCATTGTTATTGATGAATATCTTCTTCGTTGAATTAGAAATTACCTACGGAACGCTCAATGCAAGCCATATTTTACGGTTTTAAGTCTGATATTCATAAACTAAGTCTAATAGTGCGCCCCAGGGATCGCTTTGTCACCAAAGCTTTTTTTCCTTTTAACAACCAATAAGAAACGGAAGAATACAACTTTAGTTTTTGTGAATTTTTAAGTGCAAAAATGATTTTAATTTTAGTAAAATGTTAAGAAGATAGTACGAAACTAAAATCGTTTAAAATTAGCAAAATTCTCTTTTTAACCTAGTATCATTTTAAAAATGGATTAACATATTACTAAATCGAATACAATTTTCGCCAATATTTTTTCCTTATATGGTTGTGTATTGCAAACAAGAAAATTATTGTCAGTTGGCGAGCCTCATTAACAGCCTGACAACAATTTTCTTGTTTGAAATAAACAAGAATAAGTTTTTCGTCCACAATTCTGTCAATGGAACGAGAGAAATTGGAACTTAAATCATTGGAATGATTTGTTCCACTTTGTGTCAAATAGCAATCAGCTGGCACGAAAAATAAATTTTCATCAGTAAAATAAATAAATACTTTTTTATCAAAAAATAATAATTGTTCTAATACAAATATTTTTTTGAAACAAAATTCTCTGAGTTATTTTTCATCGATTAGTTTAGCATTTGTATTCTTGAAAACATCATAAATTATCCATTTGAAATTTTTTCCCGATTCGTATTCCTGATTGCTATAACTGGCCATAGTATTTAAAGACTCTCTTATACTCATCATTGTTATAAGAACAGAAATAAGACTACCTCATCTCTTCTTTTTCCCCCTTTCTTTCGCTGCCCACGCCATCAAAACAAATATCTGCAAAACCGAATATTGCGACACTAGCGCCATCACGGAGGCGCTTACAAACACATTTTCATGTTCAATGGTAGTACTATAGTTTTTACAATGAACTGGCTCCTCACACGATACATAAAAGTTTCATCAAAATCGGTGGAGTTATTAAATTGAGACACAACCTTCTTCTCATTCAAGTAAAAACCTTATGAGTTGTTATTCTTTATTAAAATTAATATAAAAATAGATACGAATACTATTGTTTCGATTTCAACCTCATTGCAGATCGATACATAATCTAACCTACATAATGTATGCCAATCATCATGATGACTTTGTCTACTAATTGTTTAATAACAAAACAGATATTAAATACAAAAAAAAAAAATGTTTAAAAAAACTTTAATTTATCTATTAGAATAAACAAAACCAATAGTTTGTCAGACTCGATGCTCCACTTCTAACGCAAAAACCTGTGAGCTGTGACATCTGTCTGACATTGATGTTTGACATATTTCTATGTAGAGAGGAAGAGACGAATACCTAGTTGAAATGATGTTCCAAAAATAAATAATGGTGTCCACTTTCGCATTCGCTTCAGATTGCATCATGGCTTGTCTATCTGTCTGCGGTGTGTTGGTGGCTATAAGAAAGAGTGACGAGACGGCCGGCGGCGCGTGGCGGGACCGCTTTTGTTGTCATATTTCCCGAGTCCCAGTTTGTGTTTATTCGATCCAGTTGCCTCTTTTAGATGTCTGCATCTCGACTCTCGGTCTCGATTTAGATCCGATAGGTAGGTACGGTCGTGTATAGGTATAGTTGGTGTACCTACACAAAATCTGAACCGAATAAGTTCCGGTTTATAGTATGCACTCTCGCTCGCCTAACCTTGGGCTAGTTTCTGTTATATTTTTTTTGTTCACTTCTATTAAGACCGTCTATACAACATTAACGTATGACATAATAATTATCGGTTGGCTATTTGTGATTGAGTGGGTGTGGTTGAGGTGTTTTCTTGGACTTAACTCGTTCACGGATATGACAACCTTATCCAACAAAACACTCCAATGGCATGTGTTCATAAAGTCAGCAATTTATGTGAACGTGCGGCATTACCAAGACAGGATTACTGCACTAATAAATGTTGGTTTTTACTTTGTGTTTTTATGTGAGAAACACGCGTGTTAAGTTTCCGGATTGTAAAGCTTTCCGCAAAAAAGAGAGTGAAAGGATTTACCCCCTATTCAGCCGGTAGCTAGGTATGTAGGTATTTTAATAATTTCTCAAAGTTGTAAGGTAGGTAAATATATATCTATCTACTCGTAGATATGGGAGGTTGTATACATAGGTATCCTGATGACAACGTGCGTTAAGTCGTCGACCATTGACGGCTTCAATAAAGCGCAACGAAATAACCTTTGGAATGAGAGACCTCTCTAAGAACCCTGAGGGGTTATATTTTTTAAGCCTTTTTTTATTGATCTATATAAAATTGTTTTATAAACGCTTGCTTTCTTTTCTTTTTATGGATCTTTTGTGCAAAGTAAGGACTCTATAGATAGATGGGTGAGAGATGGGGGATGTTTGTGCAAGTCGCGTGACTGTATTTTACTGCGATATACATATGTATGTATGCATGGAGTGGAGGGTGGGAATATTAAATTTCATGGATTTGGGGTTATTCGTTTTTTTTTTTTTATTTATTAAGAACTCAATGCACGTGGTGGTTTAAGGACATCAATTTTGAGATACACAAAATCTAGAAGATTAAAATTCCCACCTTCTTCCTCTTGATGGGTAGATTAATTCGTATTTTATTGAACTACTACCTACTTGTATAAAAGTTGGCAACAAACGAGATATGAGGGTCCCAGTTCCAGTTACATCCAGCATATTAATGAGAGTATTTTGTTATCCTTTTTATTGCGCGAAGCTTAGAAAGGCCTTCAGGTTGAGTTCAATTTTGTTTTCCTTTTTTTTTTTGTTTACGGGCTACAAAAAAATAAAATAAAAGGGTTGACTTGTTTTGAAGTTATATAAATAAAAGATGGCATGGTTTGGGGAGAATATATTTAGTAAGAAGTTTTATGGACAGACAAAACAGATCGTAAAATTTGTTTTGGACTTTTATTGGTTTTAGAGCTTATTCTGTTGGAATATGTACAATTGTTCGCAGGGGCTTAAGATATTTCTTTTGAACTCAACAAAAAACTCCTTTTTGAATAATACCTATACTGCATACCTAGGAAGATATTGGAGTCATAAAAAAGATGAAGAAAATATACATATTATATTGGCTAGAAATCTAAATATCTAAGTGGCGTGAAGAAATATTATTCCAATATGGGACAAAAGGATTAGAGGATCATTCTATTTTTGTTCCACAAAAACCTATTTAATTCTCGATGAATGTTAGTTCTAGTTCTAGAAGCATCAGTCAGTTAATTATTTAACAAACTTTGACGTCTTATAGTTGTCTCAAAAATCTTAGAAGAGGACAAGTATTTATAAATGTTGACAATTTTGTTGTTGTTTAATTTTAACTAAATTGAGACAGTCTGTCAAACCAACTGTCAGATTGCATATTGTCTGGTATGCAGGAAGCTTCATCTCAGTCTCAAATCTCACTTTTAAGTTTTTTTCTGAATTATTTTACCCTTTGATTGGATGTGCCGCCACGAAGAGTCAGGGACAGAGGCTTACATTTCTTTGCGAGACTATTACGGTTAAGTGTTCTTCAATAGATCAATTCTATTTGAGCAGCGTTCAATTTGATTTCCCATTTGAGGTAGTAATCCCAGTTTAAGAATGTAATCCTTTACTCCTTTACTCTTCAGCTTATTGGTGACCTATCGTACATGTGATAAAGTTATCAGCAAATTTGGGTTTATTTGTTAGGGAGATATTAATTAGTTAATCAAAGTTATGCTAGTTGAACAAATCAGGCCCAAGACGAGATCATTGGGCAACTCCTTATAGAATGATTTTGGTGCTCGAATTAGTGTTGTCCAATTGTACGATTAGCGAGGGGATAAGGGAACAGAATACAGTTTGAACTCCAGGCGTTTCTTCCAAACTGACTTATTCAAATACTTTATCAATGTCTATCAAGAGTCATAGTTGTGCCAGAGTGTAGCAACGGATTAAAAGTGGAATAGGAGTCTTTGATCCAAAATGGGTTATACTGCACTATTCTTGAAGAAACACATTTTGTGAGTATCAGCATTTGGAGAAGTCTGCTAAGATTAGGTAATAGGGATATCTGTGGATAATTCCTTATGTAACTTTCTCCCGGTGTTTTTGCAATTTCTGCTGTTAATGCAAATAATACGAACAGTTATTAGAATTATAATATTACAGTGGGTTATGGGTAGGAATTTTTTAATGACGAATTTTGAGATTTTGTCTAGTCTGTCAAAATATTATGGACTGTTGTTTAGAATTCGGTAAATTAGGTTTAGTGATACAAGGTTTTGAAATGTCATTCACAAGATATCAGTGCCAACATTTGAGAAAAGGTAAGGTGATGGATTGGTATGGTGTAAGGCTTAAAATTGGTCAATTTTTTCCCTGCGAATTGGTTAGTTCGCTTGAAAGTGTCCGGTCCAAGCTTAATGAAGTTAAATCTCTTCTTAAGCTAGGAGTCGATAAACATATTCGAATTTCGGTCAATGACGATTTTTAGACACTTGAACTGCGAGAGAATACTTTGGAATTCGTCGTGAAAAATTCTTTGAAGAATTTTCCGAAGTTTTTTTCTATGTATATGTAAATGTCCAGGAGGACTTTAAAGATAGATCTATTAGCTTGAGGTTAAGCCTGTGTTTTAGTAATAGAGATCTCAATAGTATCGATTGGCAATTCGATTTTTTTAATTTCTTAGATTGGTCGACGGTTCAGTTAATACTGAAGAGAGTGTTGAAGAAAATCCAACTATATCGGATCGACTACCAGTCACGGTCATTCAAAACAGCTGAGTTGACATATTTTGTTGAATGGGCCTTAAACCAACTCTTATTTCATCAGCGTTTTCTAGACAAAAATTGTACGGCATTAAGACACATTTTGGACAAACTAGGGACATATCGTCGCTGTTTAAGAAAACTCAATTTTTGAGTTAATGAACTACCAATCGACTATAAAAATCATGCTCTATCGTTCTGCAAAATCGGCATAACTGTATCTCTTCAGAATCCTGTTAGATGGATCTTGCCAATTTGTACTTTGTCCCATTTCGTTGTTCCCCAATAGAGAACACAGGCATAACTCAGTAAGTGCCAGTGTTTCGTCAGGAGCGGATTTGATCTTATGTGGAAAACCGGATTTATTTGTGTTGTGTGCAAGATATTTATAAAAAAATATATAGAATAGTGTACTTACTTAAAATTGAGCAGTTTTCTTAAAAAAGTATGTAATCGTTTGCAATATTTTTCTGTTTTAAAAAAATGGTTCTCTTTTCCTGATAAATTGAAAAAAAAACTTGTTTTGGAAATGACACTTTTATGAGTTATGTCATTTTTCTAGAAAATATTTCTTAGAAATCGTTAAGAATTGATTTTATATCTAAACTACAAACTTAAGTCATTATATAACATTTGATAAAGCTGTGATGAACTAACTCCGAAATAAAAAGATCTTGTCTGAATATCATAAATTATTTCTAGAAAAGTGAACCAATTTGGAAGGATCTTTTTAGATCCTCATTTTTACAACCTAATCGTAATCACTTTTCATTTTTTACTTGCGATTATAGGTACTATAAGACAAGTTATGCATTCGTCGAAAAAAAAAGTTTTGAGATAACAATCAAACATGACATTACGACATTACCTACAGCCCAAACAAGTGGGCCGAATTGCTTCAAACTTGGTATATAGAGATTTTTAGGTATTGTACAGAGCGGAAATTGAAATTTTGTTTAGCTCAAAAAAATAACGGTACCTGCCATATAACTGTCACGTTCAAACCTATTATTCTCGGAAACGGCTCTACCGATTTTGATAAAAAAGAATCAGTGCGGCTTTTTAGCTACTACCGATCATATGGTTGAAAAAAAATTAGAAAAATGTCTAAAAACGGTACTTTCCATAGGACCGTTTTTTTGCTTTCGATTATCTCATAAAGGGCTCAACCGATTCTTTCGAAATTTCACACATATATAGGTTTAGGTTAACCAAATCATACCGCGTAACAATATTTTTAATTAGTATTTTTTTGTATTTTTAAAATCGTGTTTAAAAAAATTTTTTTTTAATTTATATTTCGAAAACTGCTCATTAAACTTTTTTTCAAAAATTGTATTTATATGTATTTATTGAATACCTATGAATTGGCGTTTTTGAATTTTTTTTTTGAAATATATTTTCAAAAAGTTTAAAAAAAAAGAATTTTCTCAAAAACCGCTCCACAGATTTAAATTTTTTTTTTATTAATTCAAATTTATCTAAGAAATAAAATGGCGTAGTTTTTCTTAGCTTAAATTAGTTTAATATTTTGTTTTTCAGTTTATATTATAATATTACGTACTGTCATAACAATTTTTTTTAGAAAAAAATTAAAAAGATATTTTGTATATATAAAAAATATCTGTAAAAATCGGCTTAAAATATATATTTAGATTTTTAACAGAAATCTTTTGCATTCGATGTGATCGAACATAAAAGCATCGTGCGATCCAGTCGTGCATTTTATTTAAATTTGTTTTCATTAAAAAATAATTTAAAACATTAAAAAATAAAATGCACGACTGGATCGCACGTACTTGCTCCTATGTCTAATTACATTATATTTTTTTATATAAAAATACTTATTTTTTAAAAAAAAAGAAATTATTTTGCACATTTTAAATATTTAATAATATAAATTCAAAAACAAAATTTCAGAAAAAATTGTCTCCCTGCATTCGTTATATTGAATTTTCAAAAAAAATTTTTTTTTTTCAAAAATGCAAAAAAACTTTTTTTTCGAAAATTTTGAAATGCAGTATTATTTGAAATTTTAAGGAGCTCTTATATAAAAATTGTGATCGAAATCCGTTGAGCCGTTTATGAGAAAGTCGAAAATCAATAAAATGGTGTGACAGGTACCGTTAATATCAAAATATTTTTAAAAATGTTTTGGCCAAAACGTATATCATTTCCAAGGTAGTACACACACCAATTTTTATCAAAATCGTTAGAGCCGTTTACGAGATAATTAAGATGGTAGAAAAATTTGAAAATACCGTTATTTTTGATGCTAAAACAACAATTCAAAAATCTATTGTGGACAATCAGCTAAAATGCTTAAGTACCTCGTTTGAAGAAAATCGCTTCAGCCGTTTAGGCTGTAGAGATTTTTAAAGACAGACAGACAGACGGAATTGCGGGACCCACTTTTTTGGTGTTCTCTATCGTAATGTCAACTTTGATTAAATTCTCGAGTTCGATTTTTTTTCCAAATGCAAAACTTGCCCTATAGTACCTATGTATATCGCAAGTAAAAATAACATTACGAAAATTTGACCGACTCAAAAACTTCAAACTGATTTTCTGAAGAATCAAGTTTTTTGAGTTATGCCGGTTTTCTGACAGGGCGACGATATATGTAGGTGGCCGGAATTATGGTAATCACATTAGATTATCAAAACGCCGTGCCATTTTGAAAAACGACAGTTAACCTACTGGATAAGCTGAACCACATTTTATAAATCTATCTTAAAAAGATGATCAAAAGTATATATATTATTTCAAAGGACTAAATTTAAATTTTCAATGCCAATGTACCTATTGATTATTATTAATTATGTTTTTGAAATCAAAATAAGCTTATTTCCCAAGAAAAAAAAATTTAAGCCACCAAACGAATTGACAAAATTGCAAAATCAATTGTTTCGTCTTCTCTAAAACCTCACGATTTTTTACAAATACATAAATATTGTATAACTATCTACAATACATACATATGTGTATGTGGGAAAGGTACCTACTGTTATCGGAAGTAAGAACGAAGGACCTTTGAGTCAAATTAACCTGTCAAAAACTGAAGCTTGTGGCGTGGACGTATTTATAAATGCAAATTTTCTAGATCAAAGGCTATGGACCACACACACTTTGTAGAATGCCAATTTAATTGCTCTTTAAAAATTAAAAAAAAAAACAATTAAAATTAAACACATACATAGGTACGTATATAATATTCATGGGAACCAAAGTAGACGTAGCTAAGGTAAATAGGTAGGTAGGTATACCACCTAAGTCTTGCTGTAATTTATTGTTATCTTCATTCAACAAGAATTGTTTTTTTTTTAGAACGAATTTTATGACCGAATACCTACTAGGGATAATGACTTCTTAATTATCCTGCACACTACCAGGAAGACCACAAACAAAATGCATGCGTGACATTTGTCCATACGGCTAAGAAAATTCTTTTATTATTCCCGAAAAACACTAACTTTTCCCACAACGAATTTTCAATTTTGAATTTCCTATTTCTTGTATTGTAGGATCAACAAAAACACTCTCTTGACAGGACATTCATACAAGTAGGTATATATGCATCTGTAATAATTCCAAGTGCAGTTCTACGAATTAGGTCTTCTGCTCCTTTTCGCAGTAGTCCCATAAATACTTTTGAAACAAAAAAAAAAACACTGCTAAGTGGTAGAGAGTCTAGTTCATCCAAATCCAACCACACAGAAACAGAACCGAAAAAGATTCTTCCAGGAAAATTATCGGTGTTTGCTCAAAGGCTTCGCAATAAGCGAGTTTAGGAGATTGTGAATCTGTAGTGTATAGAGTGAGTGGGAAATGTGAGATTCTTGATTGTGAGCCTGGTCCTGGGCCTGAGTCAGGGCTGTGTCGGTCTCGGGCGGACACAAGAACTTATTTATTTTGTATTATTTTTATCTTTTTTGCTTTGTCGTTGTTTTGGGACTTCTTGGGCTTCTACCTACCTATTCGTACGTCGTACCTACTTCAAGAACGACGACGGCAACAAAGACCAAAAGCAAGAGAATAAGAGATGACGACGACGGAAGGTTCATCTCAATTGAGTGTTAATCTGTCTGGGCTGACCATAAAGTGTGTATGTCTTTAACAAGCCCAAGGAGTGGCTCTTCGTCTTGTTGTGAAGTTAAAGGCCTGGACAGCGCAACGTGTTCACAGTTTTGTCGTCCTTTGGATTTTATAATAAATTTATTTTTTTGCTGAATTCATCAATGGATTGTTTGTGTTTTGTGTGTTGGACTTTGGTCGGTCGGGTCCGGGCGGGGTCTCTGGTCGATAAAATAATATTTTATTTAGAATGGTTTTGGATTGTAGTGGGTTGTTTAATTTCTCTCTCTCTCTCTCTCTCTCTCTCTCATACCGCGAATGGATTGACACACAGCGTCGCATCGGTCGCGGTCACATCCTCTGTATAAATATTACAACCTTGTCTTATGAATCTTCCACATGGGCCAATGCACTCAACTTTGGTTTTATAAATACAAACACATAAGGTAGGTACCTACCCTTACCCTACCTACTTATCTACGTTTGCGCGATTTCATTTTCTACCTACCTAACTGTGTGGGAATATTTTGGTGGTGATTCTTGGAATCTCATCCATGCAATGAATGATTTGTCTGGTCCTTTATAAGAAGCTATTTGTACTTACATAGGGAGGTACCAATTTGGTCTTATCTTTTGCCGAGTGTGAAATATGTGAATGGTGAAAGGTAAAAATAGCTATTAATACTCGATACAAAGGTCAAGGGCACGTAAAGTGAAAAATTTGTTTATTTTTGTTACGTATTTGAGATTATGTATTCATTCAAGTCCTTTTTTTACTCAAGGGGTTACGACTACCCTTAAAACGTTTTAACACAGGCGATCGATTAGGAAAATAGGAGAGGATTTAATAGGAGATACTGATGCACATATTAGTTTTGATTTTATGAATATCAAAATGGTATGGGAAAATAGAGCCGGATAAAGCGTTCGAAATTCGTGTTGTACAACTAAAGAAAGAACTCTATACTGCCAGTACGTCGCGTCGGAAGTTGGGCGCAATGGTAAACCGATGAACATTCCTCGAAGTGCGAGTTCCAATTTCTGTTGAATAATTTTAGGGGAGAAATGCAACTGGCTTTTGGATTAGAAGTTTCAGACAAGAGGTCATTGATAAATATCAAAAAGATGGTCGGAGATAAAACAGAGCCCTGCGGCACACCAGCATTTATTTTGAGAATTTCAGACTTCAAACCGTCCAATACGACTTGTATTGAGCGGTCCGAAATGTAATTTCTAGGCCAACGAAGAAGAGATTCGTCGATACCAAATGCACGTATTTTGGGTAAGACAGCTTGGTGTCTAACTGTATCAAATGCTTTTGAAATATCAAGCTGAACAATCTTACTTTCTCCAAAATGATACAAGGATGGGTGCTACTATTCGGTGAGATATACCTTCAGACCACTACTGGATCTATTACCACAAAAGCAGTACTTCCGGTCTTAAAGAGCTTCGAACTTCAAGATATTTCTTAAGTTGACAATTAAACAGCGTTTCCATGACTTTGGAAAGAATTCAAATAAGTGCAATTGGACAATAGTTGGAGGGTGAAGAAGATTCACTTTTTGAAGGGACAGGCTTCAGAAATATTATTTTCCATCCACTCGGGAAGAGACCAGTAGAGTAGGACAGCGTAGAAAAACAGCTTTTCAGAACAATAGGGGAGATATTAACTGGACCAGCGGATTTGTGTAGTATATCGATGTCTTTAAGAACTCTAGCAACTGTATACGAGTACGAAAGAAGATACATCCCATTAAGATGTTAATATTCTCAAGTACAGGAGGAGTAATTAGCAGCAAACTGTGCTGCTAGCAAATTTTATCTTTCTTGTGAGCTTAGCACAGGAGTATTTTTGGAAATGAGCGTTGGTACTGACGAGGAGGTTCAATTCCGTAAGTTTCTTACAAAAGACCAAAAAATGTGTACTATACCTTTGGGGCATTGTAGTATTTTTTGCTTTAATTTTTAATCATGTTAGAATTTGGTTCGTTGAAAATGACTATTGCAGGCCTTTCTAGCTTGTTTGAATTTATTTTGGTTTTCCTCAGTTGGTTTGGCTTTATAACATCGGAAACTTAACTCTCTCAACCGGATACCCTCTTTACGGCTAAAATCGAACCACGAGTTTTCTTTTGGTTTAATAGTTTTGATTTTGTTCGGTCAAGGTTCTGGAGTCAACGTCACTATCGCGGAAGGATAGTGACAAGTTGAAGATCCTGAAGAAATTATTGAGACTGTCTCAGTTGGCTTTCTCGTATTGCCATACACAGTTCTCTTCGGAATGTGTTCTTTAACGGAGCATTTTTAACACGAACAATTTTCTGATATGACATAATGACCCGATGTGGCTAGAGGCGGTAACACATTAATAGTGTATTTACCAGGTTAAGAGATAAGCACCAAATCTAGGAAGTTAGCAGAGTGGCCTGCAACGTCATGTGTCGATCTTTCACTCTAACGCCAAGGAGGTAAAAAGAGAGAGTAGCTATGAATTTTTTATTTGACAAATGAATTTGAAGGAATAAAAATGAGCGCTCGGCCTGGGTTGATGAACTACAGAAACAAAAATGCTTTAAAGACACAAAATCGAACGCTTTTTGCTGAAATATTAGATTTCGTTTTCGTGGAAAGATAGTCGGTATTAAGTACTCAAAATTTTGAACAAAATGAACTTGAAAAAAAATCACAATCTTTTTATTTTAATTTTGACTTTGAAATCTAATTTCTTAAAAGCTTTTTGACTCGAGAAAAAAATAATTTAAGTTAGAGTTGGTCATATATGTAGAAAAATATAAAATAATTAAGTTAAAATTTAATATTAAAACCTAATACTAAAAACCCTATAATTTTGACAGTTCAAAGTATATTTGCCATTTTCGAATCAATTCAACATCAGTTCCTATCAATTTCGTATATCTACAGAGTTAACACAGAAGGCAGTTTTTTTCTTTTGAAATCTTGACGTCGATTTCTTGTGGGAATTGTGATTTGATTCAATAATAAACTCTCCTATAATTCCACAAGAAAACGCACAATCGAAACTCCCCACAGCATGGGGGATTTCTTATAGTGTCATTATAACATGTGTTTCTATTTTAGTTCAAAGCAGAATCTCAGTTGTCAAAAAAAGTCTTTCTTTTTTTCCTCAGAGCGTTCAAAGCTCTGATTTTGTGTTGCTTCTTTCCTCCTGGAAATTTTCGGAGCGCTCTCTATTAAGGTAAAGAGGAATTTTCTTTTATAAATAATAAAGTAGATACGACAAACGTCAATTGACAAATGTCAACTAATGACAGCTAAGAATGCAAGAATGTTAAAAAAAAAATCAGAGTGTTCGGTGCTCGCTCTTTTCAGAACAAATTCCGAGTGCACGCTCGTGAAAAAAGAAAAGCGGCTATTATCTATGGAATAGCTGATTATTTAAAAACCATATGAAAAAGGTTTTAAATTGCCATGAGCTTTCACACATCCCACATTCACAAAACCCATCATATAATTTTAAAAAAAATCAAAAAACTTGTTAATTGTGTGGTATCATTATTAGGTTTGTAAAAATTCAGCTTAAAGTCTGGTTGTGAACTTTAATTAATCTTCACTAGTCAGCGACCAGATTCAGTTTTTTTGTGCTTTTAAATCTTTTTGGACCCAAGGGAATAATATGAGCCAACACTTGACCAACTAAACAGAATCAAACGACATATAGATCTCCAGAGATTCAGATGCGCTTGTAATATAACTCCGAATCAGCTCATACTCGTAACAAAAATATATCTATTCTGTATGTTTACCGAACTTTGTCAATTCCTCTGGTTAAAATAATATATCTTGAGTAGGTATATACTCTGATTTTGCTGTAAAAACTTGATTCTATCAAAATCGCTTAACTACCTAATATCTATACCATGCTCTTATTAAAGAAAATTCCACCGAGGGAACCATATATATTTACCCTTAGCCCAAAGTTTTAATAAAATCGCTCCAGTGGACACTAAAGGGCGGAGTTAGTTTTCCATTGTCTCTAAATAGAATGTTGTTTGTCTTAACCTAATCAACTGAACAACGTTCTGGTTCTAGAATGTACGTTATGCTTTCCACTTTAATTAGGTAGGTAAAGGTAATATACCTTTCAATTAGGCTATGGTTCAAATTTTCTGAACCCTAACTTTATATTATAGTAGTCCGTTACATGTCTGCTAATTAATAAGAATCATTATAGCTGTTTTCGAAAATATAACTATGTCTCAGTAAGTAGATACAACAGGGGTAAAAACTTGAATATGTATTATAGGTGTGAAAGATAGGTCCAAATTTGTATTTCCTAATTTGTCAGAGTTTGTTGACTTGACAACCCTATAATCAACCTATATTGTAACACTATGTAATTCTATTCTCGTTATATTTTCTAATTAACGTTCCCTATGGGTGTAATTGGTACCTTACCAACCAAATATGTACAAGGAAAAACAATTGATAAGTAGACTGGCTTTATTTTAAAGAAAAATATCTACGGCTTGTCTTCTTTCATAATTTGGGTTACGTTTCACAGATGAAGAACCAAATTGTATCTGACAGATTGTTTTAAAGCTTTTGAAATATATACATTTCTAACTCACCGATTTCGGCGATTTAAGTGAGGCTTAACACATAATGGAACCCTGAACCAAAGATAAACCTCACTTAATACGCCGAAATTTGTAAATACAATTTAGAATGAATGCTAAAGCTCAACGGTTTAAGTACTTGTAGGTAATAAATTTCGAACCAGTTGCACCAAATTAACTTCTACAAAAGATCAGCTCAATTCGATTTATTTCTTGTTGCACAATTGCGAGTAAAAGAGAAAATTAACTAAACTCGAGCTTAAAGTAGTATATCTACTAAAAATTCGAGTATAATGGATTCTATTAATGTCAATTGTCCAGCGCATTGTTTTTTTTAATCAAATTTTAATAATTATAAAAATATTTATATATTTTGGGCTTACACGTTTGGTTGGTTAAATTACGTTTATATATTGACTATTTAGCTGAACTGTCAAAAAATGTCGATTGGAGTGAAAACGCATGTACGAAAAAAAAAACATTTTCAACCAAGAGTTAAAAAATAGCCCATCAAATGGTTGAACCTTAGCGGAACCCCAGTTAATTCACCAAATTCGGTGAGCTAAATTATTCCAGGTTCAGTGGTGAGTTAAAGTCCTAAGATTCGATTATACAAAAAAAAATCTTGAACCAATGCTTAATCATGGTTTAAATATTATTGCCAGTTGTACAAAAATATTTTAAATATTGCATCCGTGGTTCAGTAATTTTTACTCCCGATTTTGACGTAATCCGTGACGATGGTTTAAGGTTTAAGTACATCCCAAATAAATGCTTGACCCATCCTTAAAATAGTTTTCGTCCACTGAAATCGCCAAGTTAAAATTGCTGAAATATGGATCAAATATATGTACCACAACAACCCATATAGTGAATCAAATGACATTTAAACTCTTTTCTGAAGCAGAACACTCAGAGCAGATTCTTCGAACTAAGCGCTGAGTTTAATTCATGTATACTAACTAAATGGTGAATATAATATATGATCCGAAAATCTGAGTGGTGGTACCAAAATGTACACATTTCTAACATCAATGTTTAAAATACGCTGATGTCGTAAATCCAGAGTCATATTCTAAAGTCAAACAAACTTACTCTTAACTGTTGAATTTCGTTCTTTGAAGTCCCCCTTGGGATTTTTGTATAGTCGTTTTGGAAGGGTTAAAAAGTGAGGGAATTTCTCAGAAGCCGATTCCTACAACATTCCAACATTTCAGTGAAACACATATACTACCACTATTCCCCGGTTTGGGTACAAATAATGCATGGAATGTTTCGTTTTACCGTTGACCCGTCTCTTATTTGTTTTGATGAGATTTAATTTTGTTTGTCTTTTGATATCTTGACATGTTATTGACCGTAGTTTATTGCAATAAAACTAGAACGGATTTTTTCTTGAGGTACGATTTGAATGTTCGCTGTTTTTTTGGAGGCTTTTTTATATTCAATAACGGATCGAATATTTGTATTTCAAAATATGTAACTTAAGACAAGTTGAATGTGAAAAAAATCAACACATGCCTATTATCACGATAAGCCAGTAACAGTAAGGTTAGCTGAATTTGCTTGGGTACTGCAGGAAAATCTAAATTATTTTCTTAGAATGGATTTCAAATCTTAACTGCCCCGTTTTATGGAACAAGGTTCAATAATATGGCAAAAAGTGTGAATATAATTAAACACGACAAAATAATAGTAGTGTTTAATATGGGGGTTATATGATATTTGGATTCAGTACAATACAAACCAGAAAGAGATAGATGTACAAAATTAAAACAATAGTGATCAATTTCCCGTTTATGATTTTAGCGCCCAGTTAGCATTAAACTTTATCATGGATGATGATTATGATAGTGACCAAGAAGTTCCCTTATCACAGATCAGAGCCTCAAGCATAACGAACACACCCAATGAAAAACAATTTCAAATTTCAAACGAAATTACAAAATCTTAGATGATATAATCTTGTAATTAAAAAAAATCATCATATCGGCTCTAACGAAAACGTAGAATAAATCAGAAATTGTTTTGAATCCTTTTGTGTATAACTGGTTAAGTTTTAGACTCATAGATCTTTATAGGACGGTTGATCCCATTATACTCCAACCCTTGCAATGGATTTGGTTACCAATATTATTTTGATACTTATTTGGGCGCAAAAAATGTAGACCGTGATACATTACTAATGCAACTCTTCGAAACAGCACGGTTAATCATAAATAAAATTTATTTTGATAAATTTGATACATTGCGTTTGTTGAGAGCAAAATGATTTAGAGCTAGTGAAACAGCTAAACAATAAAATGCACGACTGGATGGCGCATACAACGTACTTACTCTTATGTTTGAGCACATCTTAAGCACAAGATTTTTAGTAGAAATAGCTCAATATGTTTTCAGTATTTTACAAAAATTCGTAAATTTTGCTCTACAAATTTGTTTAGTATGACAATTTTATGTATTTAATAATATAAATTAAGAAACTGAATTCCAAAAAAAAAAAAAAAAATTGTCCGCCCATTTTCGAAATATTAAATTTTCAAAAAACAAAAATATTTTTTCCTTCAAAAATCCAAAAAAATATTTTTCAAACACTTTGTTTGGTATGACAGACTAACAGACGGAATTGCCGGACCCACTTTTTTGGTGTTCTCTATTACCGTAATGTCAAGTTCGATATCGAGTTCAATTTGTTTCCAAATGCAAAACATAGTACCTATGTCGCAAGTAAAAAGTGAAAATGGGTACATTTGGGTCTATATAACGCACGTAATTAATATGGACGGTCTAGTTACCAGCTATAAGTATTACGGGCACTTTGATGCTGTTTAACGATTGTTTTTGTTTTTGTATTATAGTAACTTAACTGGCTCCCGCCGCGTGAAAGGTCCCTGCCTGAGACACGGTATTCCATCATCCTCTTAGATCCCGGGCCCACTGCTTGCAGTCATCTAGACCAAGCACTTTGGCGTCCGCGATAGATAGGTCCCTTAGACCGCAGGTTAAGTCTTCCCCGTCGTCCCGAACCTGGAGGCTGTGATTCGAAGACTCTATTCTTTTCGTCCATTCGCTTAATGAGCCCAACCATTAGTCTGTTTTTTTTTTGCTTTTTCGACAACATCCCCATCATATAACTTTTGGGCTTTCACGATTATTTCTCTGGTGTCTAGTAGAAAGGGCTTAAGCTGGAAAAAATCGTTTTTTGGATTTTTATTGGAGTTAAGTCATATTTGTTTTCTATATCGTTTGGTCCTATCGGCGTAAGTCTAGCGTTACTCCTTCCTATAGAAATATTTCGGTACAAAGGGTGTAAGTGAGGAAGTTTTCAGATTTGTTTGGTATAAAGGGTGTAAGTGGACTTAAGTCATTTGTATTTAATTATTTTAAAGGCTTATGCCTTTAGTACCAAACAGAATTAAAAAATGTAGAACCAAATATCTTATGTAGATCGTGGGTTTGCTAAGGTAGTTCTCCGTCGGGTCGCCAATAAGGTGTCATTCGCGCGGAGTAAATAAGTATTCTCTCTAAGGCGGGTTAACTCCTTAACAACTTCGCTTTCAGTATGCCTACCTGGTATAATTATTGACATATATTGATATATTGATATATATATTTAGTATTATCCTCGTCTTCAACTTTAAGACCAAGAAATTTCTACTGTTCTTCAATAACCTCACGTTGGGAGCAACCGATTACTTCAATATCGTCTTCATATCAAAGTAATGGTATGGATTTGTTAAAAATAGTGCCTTCCGTATACATACCTACATATGCATGCTCTACGCACTATCTGCTCCAGAACGAGATTGAAGAAGTCTCACACACTATTTTATGGCTGCGAATCATACAAACAATTTTAAAAATAGACAAATCTAGCAAAGAAACTGTCAAACTCATGCATTGTATGTTATGTATGTTCTGTTAAACAGAGGGACCCTCTGGTCTATCAGATATCTCAAAAATACAAAACTTGCCGGCTCATTTAAGATGTTACAAATTTACCTACATATGTATGTCTGTTTGGCTGCAAGCGTCAACAATCTTGAGCGAAACATGTTCGTTGGATTTAAAAAAATTCATTGCACAATGTTAAATTATAACACACTTCATAAAACTTATTGAAGCGTGTAATACGAGCTAAACTGAATGACAAAATAAAATAAATAAAACATCAAAAGTCTCTCTCACCAAAAGGACATAGGTACCTAACTACCTACAAGCGTACCTTTAAAAATAAAAAAAAAAAAGTAAAAACAACAAAGAAACACTTTCAAAGTAAAGGCTCATTAGGACTTGTGGCCAAGCAAATTATTGTACCGGTTCAGAGGAAAAAATTCATCCAAGTGAAATCATAAAATCACCGCCTCGCTGTGTCCCATAAATTTTGAAGCCTCCACACGAAAACAAAGCACAAGACCAAGAATAAAAAAAAACAAAAACAAGAACAGACCAAGAATGCCAAGTGAACATTGCAGACACGATAATCGCACACCAAAATGAAGATTAAATTTTTAGGTAAAGTAGGTAGGTAGATACAGTGAAATCTCCCTTAGACGGACAGCCATGGTGGAGAATTTTTTGTCCGCCTAATGCCCTATACAGATATGCAGGTTTTTCACATGTAGCGAAAATAAATTACACAGGGTTATCAGGATTGACACATTCGAAGGGCTGCATGCAGCGCTCGCTGCACGATGACTCTATTTCTAAATTGGCTGCCAAGTTTCATTGCAGCCACAACAGCAAAGAAAAAAATCTGAAATAATTGTGCTTTGGCATTACTCATATTGACTTAAAAAAATACTTTTTGTTTTATGATTTTAAAAATGGAAGAAAATCTATGAATTTTTGAGGGAAAATAAATTTTTCATAAGCTCCTGCTATTAAAATCTTCATGAGGGACAAAATGAGCCTACGAATTTGTTTTTCCCTTTTTAATTCATTAATATCCATTTTTAATAAATTTAAATTTTTTACCCCACAATGACTGTTCTCATTGTGTACGTTCAGATGTTGGTAGGATAGGCTATCTAAGCCAAAACCGGATAGATTTTCGTGCATATGTTATTACATTTTTGATGGGATACAAGAGTATGCAAAAGTTTTTCGAATAGCTTGAGATTTATTTTTTGGTAGGAGCTATTTTGTCACCAGCTGTGGTCTTGGACGGGGCTACAACAACAGCCTATACGGATAGCTATGTATCGATTTCTGAATGCGGACATAATTTGGAAAATCTATGCATCATAAATGTCAAAGAGTATGTACATGTGTTTCGCGCGCAGCGCTGTATGCAGCGATGCGTTCAGACATGTTGTACATCTGTTTTAACCATAAGGGAGTTGTCCGTTTAAGGGAAATTAAACAAAAACACTAATTTTCAAAATTAAGAGTATTTAATAATAATTTTAACTATATGCCTCTAAGACCTAAGGTCTTTTTAAATGCAACCTGAATTGCATCGCATTTGTTAGAAGGAATAGAAAAATTGGAATGAATTTTTGTTGGTACATTCATTTATTTATTAACAGAAAATAAAGATAACAAAAATAAATTAATTTCACCTTCTTAAAATTAACTTAAATAATAATGGTTATATTAATTTATTAATAGCAAAAAAAATAGACTTCCGTTGTTTTTTTTATCACATGAAGTATAACGAAATGATTAGATTTAACACAGAAATACGTATAAGAAATCTCCTTCAAAAAACTTTGCGAAAATAAAAGACGTATTATGATATTTATGTATTTTTCAAAAAAAAAAATTTTTTTTTCAATATATATTTTTTTTTGTTTTAGAAAAGACCGATTTATTTTGGAATCTGGCCTGTAGGTTAGTTAAACAGCTTCAACGTCATTTTTCTTGGCCGGAAAAATTTTTACATTTTCAATTGAAGTATTTGCTTTTTAGTAGGAATTAATAGATGTTCCCACCAGGTACTGAGCCTCTTCCTCAGATTCACTGCTAGGCTCATTTATTTCAACAGGAACTGCAATATTTTCTGGCATCACGTCAAAGTCATCTTTCGCAATTACATTTTCATCCATCAACACAAAACTTTCATGTTCTCATTCAATCTGCATTCACGAAGGAGCTTGAACTTTTCTCTTAAATTTGCTAGAGGAAAGTCATCTTCTGGATTTCTGGATCGAATCAGCTTCCTATTTCAAACTTTTTCCAAAACCAGCATGTTTAAAACAATTAATAACTGTTTTAGCTGTTACAAGCTTCCAATCATTACTAATAATATTTATTATATATAAATGTACAGAAAAATACTTAAAGCTAGAAGCTACCAGAGCTTTTAGCATACTAATAATATAAAAAAGATCCAACAGATACCTACAATCCTTCAAATACACATTCAACACATATACATAAAAGATTGTCTGGGATGGCAACTGGCATGCATTCATTTTTCCATTACATTAAAAGAATTTGATGTTTACTATAGACTGCAACTTAAAAAAAATACCGTTGAAAAAATTATTATCAGCGTGATGACACATTCAATCCTACTCTGGTGTCCGTCTAAGAGAAAATATTTTGTCACTCATATGTGAAATTCCTGTACGTGTCCGTCCAAGAGAAACTAAAAACAATGAAACTTATATGCAGCAATTTTCGTACAATAAAATGTGTCCACCTAAGAGAGGTGTCCGCCTAAGGGAGGTGTCCGCAAAGGGAGAATTCACTGTACCTTCTTCATGTCGGGTTCGACCGACCGAGCGAGGCAGCGAGGAGAGAATAGAAAAAATATAAATTCAAAAACTCAAAAAGTGGAATGTGTCGTGTGTATTTGAAGATCGCGCGTAAGCGGGTGCGAGCCGATCCTTCCATCAACCAAATCCAATGACCCCATACGCCTCGCACATCCTCTTTGAATCCCAACATCACATTAACCAACGAGACGAATACGAGAGAGAGATATTTTGATGCGATAAAAGGGGCACACAACACAACACTCTGGCACGCTGGCTGAGTTCAATGAATCCTCCCCAGACAATCGCAAAGGCAACAAACCACAACCCACAACTAAAAAGACGAATAAATATAGTAGGGAACGGATGGACATGGTGTTTATAGAATGGGAGCACTACATTAGTGACGAAGACGCACGGACGGAAGAACGGATGGACGCGACGTGATGTAATGAACTGTATGCGCACCGCTTTTAAGCGCGCTAGCGCCATACCCCGGTTTACTGGTTGTTAAGATGAGAGATGGGGCACATAGGGTGCATATATTCTGGTCTGCTCTGGGTGATGGAACTTGGTAGAATAGCGCAAAGAGGAAGCAGTCTCCTTCTCCTCAATTTCAATCTGTGAGATTTCTGATGCAAAATTCTGCAACAAGGCGATGCGATGCGATTAGGATCAAGAAGATCGGACTAGTGCAGAAATTTAATGCGCCACCACATTTATGACTCTGTGGCGCGCAGTGGATCGTTGGGTTACTTGAATATTGGGAGGGAACTCATAGGCAATAGCGAAGCGCAGAGGTGTTTCTTGACTTCTTCTCGAGACTGCTTGCTTCTTGCTATTTTGGCTAAGTTAAGTGATGTTTAGTGCTCTTCTCCTTCTTCTTATTCTCCTTTTAGCTTGTTCTGGTTATTTTCTTCTGTTTCTTGGTGTTGTTCATCGGGGGTTCTTGCCCCTTTTGTATTAGCCATTGTCGAGAGATCCAGAGAGGAATTTAATGCGTTTGATTTGTGATGTTGGCCTTGAACGCTTAGATGGGAAGCCATAAGTTTCGTTTACCTCAGATATTTATTACAATTCTCTTTTGCTGTTTATTTTCTGTTTGCTTCTTTTTGTTTAATTTGCAATCTTATATAGACGAAAGGTTAATTATGTGAGAACGTATAATGCAAAGATGTAGATAGGGTTGCCGATGGCACAAGAGTTTATACCTAAACTCTACAGTTAACGTGAGGACAGTCTCGTACACTGTTCATTTTATGTGTTTTGTTTGCATTATGGATTTGTTTTTTTTTTTTTTTTTGTATAGGTATTGGTAGGTAGTTAGTCTTTTTAGGCTTTGTTTATTTTACTTTAGAAATTTTTAAATGGTTTAAGTAGGAAGACTGATTTTTTGTGTTAGGTGAATGTGAATGAATTCTTGTAGTCTCTTTGACATTGATTTTTAAATTAGAAATTATCTCAAAAGTAAAAGAGGCGATTCATATCATTTATCCATTTGGTGGGGTCTGTAGGTACCTACGTGATGTTACTACCTACAGCTGTCGAAAGTTGGAATTTTATGGGGTTTTCTTTTGGGAACAAAAATTTATCTTTTTCCCCTTCAGATCTGTCAAAACACAGATTTTTACAATTAAAGCCTTCCAATGGGCAAACAAATCAATTTATTTTTTGATCGGAAATCAATTTTGCAGATCTGGATTTTGCGGCAGATTTACCCCTCTTTACCATAACACCATCAGAACAATTGGCAGCCGTCGATTTGACAAGATTTTGTTTTCAGTAATTAGGTATGTGAATAGTCAAATAAGGCTGTGAAAAAATAGGTTTCAAAAACATAATAATTGCAATTATGTATTAATAATTGTGTAATCCTGCAGATTAATTTCGGCATTCATATTTTAAACATTAAGATAGATCGCTTCGTGTTACAAAAGAAAAAAAAAACTTGAATAAAGAAACAATTTTCACATCATTTGCCATACTCTCTGGTTCCACAGACACAAATATACAGGTACCTGTATAAAAAACTAAATTCAGCGCGGCTACGAGATGTGTGATCCATTCAGTCTTGGTTCAAGATTTAAACTCGGTTTAACTCCTATGAAGTGTTGTACAACCGAACTTTAGGACTTATCTCACCGCTGCACCTAGAAAAATTTAATTCACCGATTTCGGCGGAATAATTGTGTTCAGCTAGGGTTCAAGCAATTGATTGGATATACATGTTTTTTTCATAATGCTTTCTCACTTCAATCGAAATCTTTTGACAGTTCACCTGAATAGGTAGTCAATATATAAACGTAAACAAACCAACAATATGAACAACGTGTAGGCACCTATACTCAAAATAATTAAATAAATTAATTCCTCGCTTTTAAATTATGTTATTTATATTATTTCAGTATGAAACGTACAATACGGAATAATCTATAGAGGCTGCCACTTCCGTATTAATATTATTTGGACAGTTTAACACTTCGTGGAAACTATAGTAATGGCAAGTTCCAATAAATCATTATCAGCTTCATCATATTTTTCAAATATGTATGCTTACCTTTAAAAAAAGATTTAACTTTATTTAAATAAATAGAAAACACTTTACCTTGTTGACAACCGACGTTGACAAAACCCAGAAACTTAAATTCTGAGTAGATAGAATACTTTGAACGCACTCGATGTTAAACCTAATTCAAGAAATAAATCGAGCTCAGTTAATATTCGGTTCAAGTCAAATTTGTTGCAGCCTGGCCCTATATAACGCCTAGTCCGAAGTTGCTGCGTCAAGAAACAAGTTAGTGGTAAATAATAACCTTTTGTATTAAATTCTTTGGTGTTCTCTTGTGGCAACAAAGTGCGTATTGCTCCATTTAAATGTTATAGGTATACTTATAGTCTATCCACATAAACTATTCAAAATTTGATGGCCAAATTTTAATCGACCATCTTAGTGGACAACCATGCCAACACCCGTATGTCAACTAAAAATCTACCGAACTTGGCTTTCACAGAAATGAATTTGGCGACTTTTTTCGTTCTGAACATATGTAGATCGCACTCGACGTGCTCGAACATTATTGACTGAGCATGTGAGTAAATTGCTGAACGTACCAAATGCCATGTGTCATGTGTGTCAAGAAGGAAAATGTGATGAAAAAAATTAGTAGATACCTAAGTTGGCGAAAGAAGTTGATAGCTTATTGATTTTCTGTATCTGGGTGTGTATCAATGTACAAAAAAGGTAGGTTTTGTATTATATTGCTTCTTATGATTAAAATGAAAATGTGTTCTGATTTGTGTGGTTCAAGTGTGTTTAAAAAACATATCAGTGTTCAGCGCTCGCTCTGATTGGAACAGGTTCAGTGCATAATCTATGTGTTCGAACTCTGTTCTGAAAGAAAAAAGAAAAACGCCTAATGCAGAACGCTGCAACAACATCAACATTGCGAGTAGATAATTTTCGTTTACCTTCCTTACAGTTCACACTGAGTTAGAGCTGACATTTAAAATACGGGAAAATCAGAAATGACGGTGAATGTCAGAAGCATATAGACTTGTAGTGAATTATAAACTCATTTTGAAATTGCTGAAGAATGAACTTAGAACTTGTTGTTTCCCATTGGTCCAGCCTTGGACTGGAATTGTATTCTGACCGCTGCTGTTCTCCGAGGCGCACTTCTTCTACCAATGTGAATATCTTAGAACAACATTATACTGGTAGAAAATAATTATTAATGGACAGAGTTCTAGCCTTCGCCAACTGGAGTTGTATGCTTTCTTTCGAATGCCTTAGACACCGAATAGCTAACCCCAACCTCCAGAAAAAATGCATTATAAGCTTAAGGACATTAACATTAGGATTTTTGTTTTCAAATCCGAAGGGAATTCGGCAAAAAAAAGCGACTACCGGCAAAATTGAAATGCCCAAACAAACTTTCGAAATCAAAAATGGTAATTCTTCCGGTCGGTAAGGGAACAGTTATAGCGATCAGGAAAACGCATAAGAAAAAGTTGAAACGTTATGAAAGTGAATGTTCTTTCCTAATTGTCTCTGAAAACGACCAATCTGATACTAAACTATTATGATTAAGGCGCCATTTACAGCTTTCATTGAAACTCATCACTGAAAACTATCTATCAATTTTGAGACACTTAAACAAAATAAAACTGATGTGGCTTTTGGTACCAAAATTAAGTTAATAAGATATATAATTTTTCTTGTCAAAAAATATTTTATTTGCTCTACCACTTTCTTGTAAAATCACTTTTAGTTTTCCAATGATTGAAAGAGTTTTCAATGAACAGCTGATATTTTGTTCACAAAAGTGGAACACAATTGTTCCAATAATTCATACGTCAGTTTTTCTTTCAATGATCAAATCTAACCTCAAAATTACAATTTGGCTATGAAAGATCTTTTCAATGTTATAATCAAGTTTCAATGATAAATATAACCGACTTGCCAAAAAAATTTGTTGGTTTCACTGATTTGTTTTTCAATGATGAATTTAAATGAAAACTATAACTGGTACCTCCCACGAAAAATTGTTTCATCCACAATTCTGTCAGTGGAACAACAGAAATTGGGATTCAAATCGGAATTGAAATGATTTTCTTCATTTTGTCTGACAGGATCAATTAATTTTCTCTGCATCATTCTTCCGATTTTAGTATACAGGTATTCTCTCCATTTAATAATTCTATTCTACCGAGAAAAATAATTAGAAAATTACTCTCCAAAGCCATATATTTTTAAAGGCTCTTGAACTTGAATTCAAGTTCATTCTGGAAGTGAAACGTATTTATTTATGCTTATTTAAAGCGACATAATTCCTTGATGTCGATGTTAGTGGGATCACGCGGTAAATCACAGCGTAAATCCCTCCAATATGTGTCCAATTTACAATGCTGCACACTCTGGCAGACCCTTTTCATATAATATTGTTATCCAAAGGTACAAGTACCTATACCTAAACCGCCATGCCCCTGCTTAAGTTGGCAAGAGTGGAGGATAAATTCCTGGAATTGAGCTCACACAGTTCAGGATACCCTCAGAATTTTTACGTTAACAAAAAAAAAGGTAAAAAGAAGTATTTAGTCCGCTAAATTTATTTCACCAGCATGGCACTATTGAGTCAGTAGGAAGTCTCAGGTTGAAATTTCAGATGGATAACCTTAACTACATGTTTCAGGTCGACTATTAGGTAATCCGGATGTAGAAGCTTAAATTTAAGAAATTATAAAATAAAAATTAAAAGGATATTAAAAATTTGCGAAATATTAGCTAAGCAAATATGCACGACATGACTGGATCGTAAGACTTTCACCCTTGGGGTTGAAACAGGGTTATAACGTGGCCAAGCATTAAAGAATTAAGAACCAATTCTTACATTTATAACAAAAAAAAATGTTTTCAAAAGATTGGACGGATTTTAATGAAATGTCGGATTTATTTGTACTACATCAACATTTTATTCTCCTGGTGAAATTCAACTTTTCAAATACCAAAAATCAAAGAAACACTGAAACGAGTGGTCGGAAGTTTTAGGGAAGGTTGGGGAGGTTCATGAGGAAGGTGAGATTGCTGGAGTTGGAGTCTTCTGTGGTCCATTGACGTATGACCGTCCTCGCGGTAGAGATTATTTATCCACGGCATTGTGATGGTTCCCATGATGCTATGCTGCTTCTTTAGCTACTTCGGTACGTCGCATCGCTCCATGTAGTTCGGTCGTTGTAATCCTTGAGAAAGCATACCAAGGTCCATGATCTCTCGCGCTCGGGCTCTTCTGATTGTGTGTCCTGTGTATATGTGTATGTGTTTAGTTTTCAACTGAGGCTCTGAGCTCGTTTCATCTTGTCGTCGTCATTGCCGTTGTCGTTGCCGTTGTACTATGTGCTGGTTGGTTGCTGGTTGACGTCTTTGCACGTTAGTCAATTACAATTGGAATGCAGTCAGGCCACCCCAGGCCCGCCGCGCTCTCACCATTAGAAGAAAAAGAATGACCAAGATGAAGGATTCTCTGGCTTCAGGGAATGGAATTCGCTGCAGATTCATCGACTTCAACATAGCGACGACGAACAACAACGGTGATAGACGTTTTGAATGGAATGTTCCAGTTTGGTGTGCTGCTTGGCTGCTACTTACTGCCGTGCCTTGTCCTGTCCTGTCCTACCAATCTATCGTTGGATTTAAACTTTGAGAGTGCCAGTGCGCTGCACTAGGTAGGTATTTATTTGGTGGATCTGTATAAATTTTATCTTTCTGCACAATCGTACTCTCAAGTTGGACATGTCCGATTTTTTTTGGTGCCTGACAAGAGTTCACATAGCCCACGATGGAATGGTGGATCTTTAGATCCACCGCTTTTACAACGGGCGGCTTAAACTCCGGTCAGCCACTCTCTTTTCTCGAGGAGAGTATTTAATTTTTGTGTGGTCCTTATTCGGCTTTGCATTTTTTTTGTGGTTTTTTGGTGTTTCATTTTTGATTTCCGTTTGCACGCGGTTTCATTGAGGGTTTGTTTCGTATTCGATTAGATAAGTTTGGGAAGATGACGACGACGACGTCCGCGACGTTGGTTTTGTTTCCTTTTTTTGAGTTTTTTTTTTATCGAGCTCTTCTTTATCGTGAAGTTCTTATGGTTCGCATCGGGCGCCCTGAATCGAGTAACATTCCGCGGAGAATGCCTAAAAGTCATTGCACTGAATGAAATGATTGGATTCCATGGAACTCTTTGGAGGTTTAATTTAAAATTTTTTTTACTTGTGAGTCAAATTTTGTGAAAGGGATTTTAAAAGTCAAGGATTCATATTAAAAATTAGGAATGTACATTCTACCCATATACGAGTATGTAGGTAGATAAGATATGACGTGTACCTATTTTTTGAAAAATGTATTCTTCATCTGTCATATTTGTATCAAATTCATTCGAAATATGGAAATTGTACATATGTATGTATTAAAATTAAATTTTCTAAATTTTGTATACCTAAGTATGCAGGTTCCTGTGTATGAATAATATGAAAAATGGCGTAATTTTAAAACTTTCATTTGAGTCCAAAAATATTAGATAATTAGAGTTTTCAAGTCTAAGTTTTTAAACCCATTAAAAAGGGTTAAATTGCTTAACATAACAAAGGGTGGTCCAAAATAGCCCGTGACATCGATGTGCGCACTTCTTTTTTTTTTTGAAAATTCCTATCCGTTATATCTCTATCATTGGTACTTTGCAGGACTTATACGCATTTCTACTTGTGTCCGTCTCCATCTAACTGGGTGGCTGTCAAGACCAAATATTTAAAATTCTGGACCAAGACTGTGTGCGGGTGCGGTTCCAGACTCCAGGGTCGTAACGCAGAAAACTCGGTTATTAAAGGTCTTAACCTCCAGAACCATTTGATTTAGCGTTTTATTTTTTTTAGATAGATTCCCGGCCTTTGTCAATAGCTGAAATTCCTTCCGAGTTAATTACGTACTCTACACATCAGTATACATATGTCTATAGGTACTCGCAATTCCCTTTTACTGTAATCGAAAGTGGTACATTCCAGCAAAAGTTGAAGACAGAAGTCCGATATATATCTACAATAAATACAATTTTAATATGATCAAAGTTTTAAAAAATTAGTAGGTACCTGGTAGATGGAGCAAGGCGGGATCTTATGAATTTTGAATTTAACATGAAAATGTTATGTTGTTTGTATAACAACAAACGATTTTCCACCCAACTGCATTTGATTTGCTTTGGAATGTGACATCTCCGCAACCAAGCCCCGCAAAAAGCTGCGGCTGACAGTGCTCGAAAGGGATTAGACAGACCTTTCCATTGGTGTATAATTTGTTGTACAATTCTGGACTTCATCTTTTTCGCCATTTTGAAAAAAAAGTCAAGGCTAACCCCTTGCCAAAAAAAATTACATTTTCAAAAATGTTCCCCAAATTTATCCATATATACATCATGAGATAGGTCTGTCCATAGGCAAGCACGCACCCAGGATTGGCGTCTATTCTATCGATTTTTACAAAAGCTACATAGACAAAGAAGATGTGCAATCTATTCCTCATCTTCTGTGTACAGTGTACATGCCCTGCTCTATCTCAATGACGTAAACTCCATCTTAGAGACTTTTTCTTCGACGAATGCAGCGATCTAAACAATATAGACATCTACAGTCTCTTACGCTTCATTATGAGATCCAAATGGTTCAACGAATTGGGAGATTAATTCAGAATTCATGTTGTATCACAAGGGACTAACTCTGGTCTAAGTGTGTCAGCTGCAACGCTGACAAGCACTTCAACCTAACCTAACATATAAGGGTTAATCCTTATAAAACCACTAACGTTAGTTTTTGAACTTCTAAAATGAAAGCGATTTAAATTAATAACACATTTACTCAGTCGATAAATATGATATACTTTGCCCATCCTCAATAATTTGTATATGTAGCCTGATATTTCTTCTATACTTAAAATACTGAAGGTCAGAATCGTACATTGAGACCCAAAATATCTTACTTAAGATATGTGGGTGGCAATGGCGCAGTGGATAAAGTGCTTGATTGCTAAATTAGACGTGTGGGTTCGATCCCCACGCTAGGCGCATTCTTTTCTATACCTCCAATTTTAATTAGATGCCGCCCATGGCATAAAAATGAGACAGTCAATACCTGGTTCTCAAATCAATTGTGCCAAACTAGTGCCGTGCAATTCAGGTTGCATTTAAAAGATCTTAAGTCTTACAGGCATATAGTTAAATTGTTAAATAGTTTTGAAATTTTTTCTTGCACATAAAAACGAAATCTAAGATGTAGTTCTAAATCGTTGGAACCGTTTCCAACAAGCCAATAAATAATAAAAGTGGGCGTGGCATTAGGTGGACTTCACTACAACCAATTTCTAAATTTTTGTCGTGCATTCATATAAACTATGAACATTTCATTCAAATCATTTGAGTCATATTCGAAACACTAAGCAATAAGAAATATGGGCGTGGTAGCGGGTGGATCTCTTTTAAAATATTTTCGAATTTTTTTCTTGCTCATAAAAACAAATTCTTTAATTTTCATTCAAATCGTTAGTCGTTTCCGAAAAATCAAACAAATGTATGATAAGATTAGGCTTGGTGGTGGCCGGTTTGGCGGATTTTACTAAAATATTTTGTTTCAATTTTTCTCTTGCAAAAAAGAACAATCTTTATAAAATGGCATTCAAATCATTTGAATAGTCTCCTAGAAATAGAACCATTTCCAAGAAAAAATGAAATAAAAAAGTGGGTGTAGCAGAGAAAAGATTTAACTAATTATATTTTTTTAATCACTAATAGGAGCACACTATAAAAAAAATCGTTAGAGCTGTTTACGAGAAACAAAACATATGCAAACATTACATTCCATATTCTATTTGATTTTTACATCCTCGTATCACGTTTGTGGTCAATAGATAATGTGACTCGTATGCTGAATGACAAAAATGCATTATTTTAACAGTCCGAATGGCTGGGTTGATGTCCACACCAATTAGAGTGTGCAAGTATTAAGCATATGCGTACAATGAACAGAAATTGACGGTTGCATTTAAATTTAAATAATAACGGCTGAAACGATAGTTGAGGGCAATGTTTTCTCGTTCAAACTTTGCTCCGCCATTTCCTAGCTACTGCTGATTGGGCCTTTATATTACAAAAAAAAACAAATGGCTGTAAGTTAACGGTGAAAGTAAAACGTTATGTGATCTGATCATGGTGGAAAATTCCGTTAATCCTCAATTTGCAATAATTGCGAATTTCCATGACCAAATTGAGGCTAATGGTGTACCTATATGCTCATGTTATCGCTCTTGCAGGTTACGACTTACGAGAGTAGATTTAAGTCCTTGTTATTTTTGTTTGCTGTGAGTTTACTTCAAGGATGAAGTTTATAAGCGCTTTCACAGTCTAGAAGGCCCGAATTACTGAGTAAGTCCACATTATACTGCTATATTTATCCTAGTCACAACTTTCGCCAGCAATCATTTGGACACATTTCAATAAAATCCTTTATCGTCCACCAGGTAGGTATCACATGACGATCATTGCCAATAATAATTATTATACTACAATCAGATTCTCGTTATATAGATAAATTATTGAGGCGCGTCGCGAAGAAGCTATAATAAATTCAGAGCTGTGATTTCATTTGTGATAACATCTTCATCATTATGAGTCTACTTTATCTTGTCTGCTCTGCTCTTCTCTGATCTACTGTATGTTTACCTCGTCCAGACATCACACAGAATATTGTCAACATGGGAATATGCTTTTCCAGGAAGCCATTGTTTGCTGTTCTCGTTATGTGGATTATGGATGCGTAGCGTAGGCACATAGATTAGTTATGATGGGTGATGCGTTCTCATATATCTATATACATATTCGACATATGTACATACATATATACCTACCTATACCTATTTTATGACTGCAATGACGAATAAAAAAGTTATTGTTATTTTTGTTTGTTCACATATCACAATCAGAGATGTTTGCTGGAGCAACAACAGCGTTAACCTCCAGACAGGAAGTCTGGGCGGTTGATTATTATACTCAAATCGTACTCATATGCTTTTGATGTCCTTTTAATTTTTTTTTCATTTTCGTTACGTTCTTTCATCGTGTTTGTAGGTATGTGCCATTTGTCTAGGGAGCGACTCAAGGATATGTGACAGACTATTTAACCTGATTTGGATATCCTTTAGTGTGTACAATGTACATACATATACAAAGTTTTCTTTTCACACATTTTCTACAAACTATCAACACTTACACACTTCACCACTCTTTTGAGGATTTCTCTGTTTAAAAAGATAAAATATGTGATGTTGAATTGAGACGAGATGATCCCTTTTTGTGCTGATTTTGTTGGTTGTTAGAAAAAGGGAAAAAAAGAAGGATAAATGTGAATTTTAGTCTAGATAGTTTTTTTTACTGGCACATTTTCTTTAATAGACGTTTGGTAATTTCAAAACTGTGAGTGCGGAATCCTCTCGAGACAGTTATGGCCTTCTTTGGACAATAGGTAAGTATTTTAGGTTTAGATTCTCATCCTGTATAAATTATTGTTTATTTGTTTACGTAAGTTGGGGATAAGACCTTTAATATAGAACTGTCAGTAACATGATTCCAGGCAGTCTATGCGACACTATGTTCCATTGACGTACTATATAGGTATGGACAGCTAGTTACTTGTCACTTCCATACATTTCTTGTGCAAAAATATGTTCCAAAAGCAGCAGCTCACTTGGGATTGAGTGACCATATCTGTAACTAAATAGATGCCAAATACTTAACAAAACGTTAAGATTTAAATATTTGACGACTACTGACAATAGATGACATTTGAAAAGGTTCGTTTTTTTAATTAAAATTAATAAAAGAATTTTTGTTTGTTTTATATTTTTGCATTAACTGAAAAATTTTAGTGAATTTTGATCTTTGATTTGATATTTACATTCCTGCGATTCGATAGATGTGATCATCATCGACTCTCAATTCATTTTTTTAGTCAATATTTTGTTTGTAATTGTAAAACTAAAAGAAACAGCTTATAAATCCGTCAAATTATCGAGCAAACGGAAACACCGAACACAAAAAATAAACATTTTTATTAACATCAGATTTTTACCAAAGATTATACGACAATTGATTTTGGTTGCATGCAATACCACTGATCTCAAAAGCGCTGCTGTAAACTGTGATACGAGTGAAATATTAAGGAGCCAGTTATAGCTTTCATCGAAATGCATCATTGAAACACAAATCAGTGAATTTGTTGATAAGTCGGTTATAGAAGCTATCATTGAAACTCGGTTGTCATGGAAAAAATCTTTCATATCCAAAATGTAATTTTTAGGTTAGATTTCATCATTAAAAGAAAATTGACGTATGAGAACAGGAAAAAAGGAAACACTAATCATTGGAACGATTGTGTTCCACTTTTGGGAACAAAATGTTAGCTGTTCATTGAAATCGCTTTCCATCATTAAAAAATCAATAGTGATTATTTTACAAGAAAGCAAATAAAACATTTTTTTTTTTGACAAACAAAATTATATATTTATTATATTTTGGTACCAAAACGACATAAGTTTTATTTGATTAAGTTCCTCCGAATTGATAGACAAAGTTTTCAATTATTAGTTTAAATGAAAGCTATAACTGGCGTGGTGAAATAAACCAGACGAAAAGTTGCAGTCCCCTTTTAAGCTAAAATGAACGAAAGTTAACTAAAAGTATCAATCTTCAAATAGATTTCCGGCCAATACAGTCCTACTTTAAGTGAGTACTAGGGAGGGAGTGAATAAAAATATGTTTACACTTTGCATAAACGATATTTTATTCTTAACTAAATTGTTAACTCTCATATTTGTTAATGCAGCTTTAACTCCAAGCCCTATAAATCATTTATAAATGCATTTTCATGTTGTATTTTAAATTCACAATAAAAAACTAGAGCTTAGATTTTGAAACTAAGAAGTTTTGTTGCAGGGATATCTACCAAATAGGACCATTTTATAAACAGAATTGCGATAAGAAACTATATGCATTATTGCACTCTCGATAGTCTTAACAATTTCAAATTAATTCTGTTCAAGTTTTCAATAGTAGAGATTTTGAATTAAAAAAACAAATTATTAATCATTTTTCAATTGTCAATTTATAACAGTAATAATTTCGGGCTTCTTATAAAAAAAAATAAAATAAACAAACCCACCGAAGAAGGTATAGTTTAACGAAGGAACAAAATTGAAATTTACAATGTGGGCTATCGTGAACAAAAATTTACCTGGAAATTTGTCTCCAATTCGAATTTCGGGGACGGGAATTATGCCCAAAAGTTTCCCTGGAAAATGATTGATATAGGGAATAAGCTTTCCCAGGGAATTTTGTTATCATTTAATACGTCGTTCATTATTTCATTCGAGGGAAATTTTTTCCGTGAGAGATTCATGATCGCAGGTAAAAATTTCGAAGGAATTTTTATTTGTATTTATCGAAAATTTTAGCTCACGGATCACTTATAATCTATGATTTAGAAAAAGAGATGTAATATGCGTTCCTTTTTCATATAGGGGTGTAGAAGTTTAAAAATAAGTACTTTCCCGTTAAAGGCACATGTGCCTCGAGTAGCTTCGCCAAAATTTTCTGTCATACATTACATCAACTAGAACAACCTTCACGTTAAAATTAATAAACATACACGGGTGATTCGACAATTGAACATTTCATTTTTTCTACATCCCAGCATTTATCTCGTACTACATTTTTCTACATCCCAGCTAATGACGTATGATGAAAGAGCTTAAAGGCGGCTTTACATGGATCTGCATCTGCTGACTTGAAGAAAAGTAGAGCGGGACCATAATATAAAACAAACATAAAAGTAAGACAGGGTACACACTAATAACTTACTCGAACTATGCTATAACTTTCTTGGCACATCTCACAATCACATGTTTTTAGCGTTCAGTAATGTAGTTTTGGGAATAAAATGTTCGCTATTTTCGTTGTTTTTAAACAAACTGAGGTGAAATGGTAAAAAAAACTTGAAAATTCGTTACCTGAACGGTACAAATTATGGTGCAGATGAAAATGCTATAATGAAGATGAACATGTTCATCTTCACTATAATCTGCAATCTTCAGATTCATACTTCCTATAATTTTCATACATGAAGATGATCTCCATTTTGGTCTTCGCTCTCTATCGCACAAGTATGATTTTTGTATTTTGTTTCCCCTTTTTTTTGCAGATGGCAATGCAGATGAAGATGAAGATACATGTAAAGCCTTGTTAAGCAATACTAACCGAATTAAAGGCATATAAAAGTGTACTACATAAAGTGGGCGAGTACCTGGCAAAACATAGTATGCAATTTTTTTTTCAGAATGGCACTTCAATTGTTTTTAATCAAATGATTCTCTTAGAGTCATCTGTCATGTCGACGCGTTCATAATGCTTGTTAAATTAACCTAAGCGTTTCGAAAGCTAGAAATCAGCCTTAAGGAATATCTAAAACGTATTCCAGTTGAATTTAACCACAATAAATAAATTAAGCCCGAGTTAAATTTTGCTTTAACTTTCAAATGTCAGAAATCTATTTAAAAATTGATGTGCGGCAATATGGAAATCGCCATTTTACTATCGGAATTAAGTTTCGAATTTATTTAAATTTTATTTTAAGATTGAATTCATAAAAACAAAAATAAGACCAAAACTATAAATTTTATGTCTCCTATCAACGCGAACCAATTCAAAAATTGTCAGAATATTTTTGTGTTAACAATTTTTTCCTTTTTAAAAGTATACGAGTACTGCTGCTTATTAGGGAAGTTTTCAGACACATTTGTCAATTTTATGAACCTCATTTGGTTGATCTGACATTATAATGCCCAAACCAACCCGCCCACCTATCTACGAGACCCTATAATTTCTGGTCTTATATTTCTTGTCCTGAGCCACCTACCCGTTTCATTTTTTTGCAACTATTCGTAGCAGGAAAAACTGCAATGCAATTATGAATGATGTCAGTTAATTACAGTGATAATGCGGCCAAAAGTTTTTCTCTCTCCAAAGTCTCGATTCCATTCCCGGAAATTTCAAAAAAAAGAAGAAATAAGGAAAACTAAGAACGTGGTGGATACGAGATATGTAAGTAGTCGTAACGTATAACAGAAAAGAGAATAACTACACCACCCCATATCCATATCCCATTTTGGGTCTTGTGAGATTGCCTGTGCTGTGCATGTTGTGTCTGATTTTATTAGAAAAGTTTTATGCGCAAAAAAGAAAGTTTTATTAAAAAAATATAAGAAATGTTTTTCTTTTAACGCCCAGAACGACTTATGAGCAGTGTACAACTGTACATATTATACCACGCTGGGCTATGGGCAGGGTGGCTGGCTGGGTGGGATGGGCATCATCAGTATAGGAAACAGGACTGAGTTAGGGAACGAGGACTTTTTCGGAATGGTTGTTAGATGATACTTGAGAAAAGACCATTTTCCATAATATTCTTGTTATCTTGGAAGCCATTATAAATACATAGTACTCGTACTTTGTATAAAGAACGAAAACAGGGGCAGGAACTTAATAGTTTGGCTACAATTTGTTTTTTGTTTTGGTGATTTATTTGAGACGCAAAGAGGTTTGGCATCGCATAGATAATAACTCGGAGTTTTGTTATAAGTTTTTAAGATTTATCGATGGACAAAAACTGCGGAGGGGGAGAGACAAATTTATTAATGGTAATTGATGATGGTGACATTCTGAAAAAAAAAGCTTAAATAGGCTTAGATTTTATCTTCAACAAAACAAACAAAAATAACGGGGTGGTGCGTGAGGGTGAATTTTAATTGAAGCAGCTGTGATGAAAAGAAAAAAAGGAGGAAATACAAGTTTTTTTTGCCTGAATCCCTAAGTTCTTATATTTTTTTACCACAGGGTAAACTTCTGCCTGAACTTAAATGGTATAAACAATTCATTAACGCAATTGAGTAAGAATGAATCGATTTTTTTGTAAAGGAATGTTTGACATTACAAAAAGTGGAAAACTGTGTTTTGGCGATCAGTATCTATTTATACAGGGGGTTTATTTCCATTTTGTGGACGCAGTAAGGCCAAGCACAGAAAAAGAATAAGAATCCACTATTGTTGGTGGCGTTTCGGAAATTTAAATAATACCTAAATTTTAAATAGTAGGTAACTAACCAAGAGGCATTCCAACAGTGTGACAGAAAAGTAGAGCTTTTGTGGCCCGTTAGGGTTAAGAGGGTATTCAACTTGCTGCTATTAGTTGTTTAATTAAGCAGGCACCCAACTTCGCAAAGCCCTTAGAATTTTTAATACTTTACAGGCGAACAACTGTTATAACTGTTATAAATTATGCTTTTTTTCTAGTCTCGTCCATTTTTATTGCACTGTGTAAAGTGGACGTGTTCCGATTATGTATGGAATAAAATATCCGGGCAGAGTACGATAACTAAGGTGAAGACAAATAATTACTTGCAAGCATTTTTTACTAAGGGAGAGGGGGTCTATTTTCGATGACATTTTGACAAAGTTTTTGATAATGTCTCAACGATGATGGGGAACTGTTTATGGTTATTGACCTGAGATAAAAAAAAAAAAACACCACAGAGAGAAGTCGCACGATCTTGACGACAATTGACATCGGAATTTCGAATTGTATAAAAAAATGACACAAAATTTAAAAAGTGTACCTTTTCGAGACACGTAAGGTTTGTATTCATGTTACTTAGTGTTTATGTTTAAAATTATTTAAACTTTATGCCTGGAAGACCAAAGGTCTCTTAAGAGCAATCTACGACAGATACCATTTTCGAATATAAAACAAAATTTAATATTTGCAGTACTGTAATCTTTTGAACGCCAATGGGTTTCGAAAGTACCTACTCCCAATATTCGTATGAAACTATACTAGTCTGGAAGTATATTTTGTTTGTTTTTTTTTGTGTTGATTTCTGAGTAATAGATACATTTTAAAGACACAGGTTAGTGGCTTAAAAGGACTGGCTGCTTGTTTCTCGTAAAAACCATAAGAATAGGTAGGCTTACAAGCGATCTTTCTGAGAAAGCCTATATTTTCGCCATCTTTTCCCAGGGCTGATATTACAGAGGAAGATATTGAATGTGCAAAAGTCGCAAATAGGGAATTAGCAGAGAATTTTACAATTCCTGAAGTTCTCCAATTTATTAAAACCATTCCTTTTGTTAGGTATCATCTGAAAATACCTATAATGTAAAATTTTCGCTATTCTTCAGCTTTCTTACTTAGACGCTGGCATTCAGCGAACGTTTAGGAGGCAGTGAAAAAGTTCTTGCTAAATCTTCGATTAAGATTAATCCCTAATCGAAAAAAAATTTCATTTAACATTTGCGTGAATGTCGTTCAAATTTGTGATGTATTTCCCGATTACGGCACGCTTAACGAGCGTCGCCCAGAGATGTTCTTAATGCTCAAGGCCGAGCTTGATGAAGCCAATTCTAGGGCATTGATTGAATTTTGAATCAGTTTTGCAGTGTGCCTTGGATCGTCATCCTGTTGAAATCTCAATATTACAGGCAAAGTTTCCTCAGCCTACTGGAGCATCACTTTTCGTGATATTTTTTAATTTATTGAAGTTGAACACATACCTATATTTTGAAGTTTGCAGAAAAATAGAGCCAAGTCTTAGGTAGATAATTTATTTTGAACAAATTTTTCCATTAAGCATTTCTATCATTTTTAATGCAAGATGGTTGCTAAAGTAAAACTGCTAGGTATTCTTTATTGTTCTTTCCAAAAATTAAATAGATACCTAGGTGTACCTACCTCAAAATTATTTACGTTTTTAAGTATAATTGAATAAACAAATTGAATAACTACCTGCCATTCCACACCTAAATAAATGGCCAAGCTGAAAAGAATATTTTTTATTGCATTAACTCTCAAGCAAAAACCAAACCAACTCAGACAGATCTCCCACTACAATGCCTATTGCCTAACCCTCTCGGCGTTGGTCATCCAACACATCGACCTTACCTACCTACCCATACCAACAACGATTCCCCAAAAGTACAAATAAAATCAGATTCACTGAAAAAAATGTTATTGTCCTCGACACACAGCCATACCTACTTGTATATAAAAGTCAGTGAACAAACGCAGCAGGCAGCAGGCAGCCAGACGAAATTGCTTACCATAGGCTAGAAGAACTGGAGGGAAAGCTTCAAAATGACAAACCCCCGAAAAAAAGTAGCAAATAAAATATATAAAGGACCTTAACAGAGATGTTAGCTTGTTACGTGAGTTCACTTGAGTTCAAACACACCGAGTGCAGACGCAGAGCGAAGTCCTTAAACAAAACTTTTTCCCGCCACGCCAAATGTTCAAAATAAGCTATACATATATAGGTATATGATTATGTGTCTGCATTGTATTTATGTATGTGTGTTAGGTAAGTATGTATGTATACAGTAAAAAACATATTAGAAAATCTTTGTAAAATCCAAAAAACCAAGCGTCAAAGGACAAGCACAAGTACAAACGAACAAAACAATGATGATCAGATGGTGAGTGTGTATGTCCTTTTTGTGTATTGTCCTTGTTACCCTTGCTCTACAAATTCCGCTTCATTATTATATATCATCCCAAACCCAATCTGTCTGGAGGGACTGAAACCAAAATAACGAGTAAAATTTCATACGCAAAAATGCCAACATCCGGTGAGCGTCGTCGCCGCCGAGTGCAGCGGTGAGGACCTGAGAACGACGACCATCAAGACCAACAGACAATTCTTTTTTTGTATGTTTAATTTTTCCTGACTGATTGTTGTTAGTTCAGCAGTTTTTTTTTGGTTTTCTTTTTTCTGCGTATGATTCACAAATAAGCGGTTTTTTGTTGGGCAAGTACAGCCGCGAAAAATGTTTGCATGAAGAGTCACGCTGCGCCGGCCGTTAACGACCTTTGGAACCTTACCGCGTGTCTAGCTACAAAAGCTAAAAAGAGTGAGGTACACGGCACGTCACGTACCGCCGCCTTCCGTCAGCATCGTCGTTGTCGGCCGCGAGCCACACCAAACCGCCAGATCCGAACAGTAATGAGAAAATCACATCAAGTTTTTTAGGATTTTTCATATAATAGAGGCACTAACTCCATTGCTGGTCGTTATAGGCATAATCCCTTAGTCCTGGCTTGACTATACCTATATGATGGCAAAACGATATCCTTTCACGTTTCACCCTGTTATTGCGTCTTAATCAGGTAAACACAGGGAAGTTCACCAGTCAGCCAGATATACGAGTAAAATTAAACAAAAAAAAAAAAAAACAAATACATATCGTCTAGATATCATTTTTCGATCAGGAATTTATAAAAAGGGAGCGCTTATTTTTATGTTGGATAGAGGTATGTATGTATGAATGAATATAATGTGCATAAGCAATGGCAATGGATTAAGGGAAACGAAAATGCGACCAAGCACAAGGCCAGCCAGATATTCTACCGCCACCGATGCTGAGCACTTTCCCCTTTTCTCGCTCGTCACGTCACCCTTCTCAGGAACAATACACAGGTTCTTCATTTAGCTTAGCTCGGCCAGGCGGTTTTATTATGAAATGAAGCCATCTAGCAAAAGCCAACGTGCCATGCCAGCCAACCGCACCGTCTGTCCGTCTGTAAAAGCAGTTGGGAAAGGTTGTGGCTCACTACCACGAGTTGCAGCAACCCTCGGTAAGGTAGATATAGTGTGTGACAAAAGTCAGGATATCCAAATAATTTAAATAAAAGTTTTGAAAATGTGTTTCGCCCAGGTACAACTGAAGGCTTTGAATTGATGCATTTCAAGTATAAAGTTTAATCAAAATTGTAAGAGGCATTTTCGAGCAAATTAAACAAAAATCTCATATCGTTGTCAGCTGCTCATTTAAGATGACTAAAAGCGTATTTTTTCAATCAAAAAGAAAATATGTAATACGAAAAGCACGAGGTCTAGGCTAAACAATTTACATGTTGAATGCAATATTTGCCTTGGGGTTTTTTTTTTATAAAAGCCGTCAATTATCAAGCCAAACATGTCTTGTTGACGTTTTGTATCTGTTTTCTTTACAAATGCCGAAGTTTAATTGGTATTTCCGCAATTTGCAAAAATTATCAAATTTTCAATGGGGAGACATTTTTTGGATTAAAAGATTTTAAAGTAGTAATTGGTACAGTTTACTAATTTTAAATAATTTTACTATTGTAAAAAATTTTGGGAAAAATACACCAAAAAAACACACTTCTTTTGACATTAAAAAATTTCAGAATGACATTTGCAGTAATTTGATTAAATCATATCGTATATTTAGTTCGTTTATAATTTGCGAAATCCATTTTTTTACCAAGAGTCTGTTGTCACAAATATTTAAAACGTAGATCAGTCTCGGTTCAAGATTTAACCCACTGATTTCTTCGATTTAATTCAATTTCAAGCATGTTATCTTATATTATAACATACTTAAAACTTATACAATGATAGATTGTTATGTTATCCGTTAAGATCTTGTTTTAAGTCGTTGCTGAACCTCGGTTCAACTAACTCTTACTGACATAGTAAACTACCTTTACATCGTGCGAAGGACTTATATACAGTTTCTTAGAACGAAATCAAAATTTGTGATAAAACAAAAGTTTTCGAGAAATACATCTGGAGGGTAAAACGAATATGTAAACCCCTACTATCTTACTAAAATTGTTTTGTAGGAAAAAAATATTCGTGGTGGGCAAAATTTCTTTTCTTTTGGCTAGTTCACAGTTTTTCCGAAAAAATCACTCCCATAAGAAATACATGTTTTTCTTTTCAACGAGGAATTGTCGATTTGGCTTAAAGCGATTTAAATTGTACGCCATAGTTTTAAACGTATTTTCTGAGTTAAAGAAACTTACAATAATTTTTCCGCCAAAGTCTCCATTCTTCTCTTGTGTTTTGTCAACTAAAAAAATGCCTTCTTCAAACAATAATTACTTTTGAAAAATAATCCGGCTTGTCTTTAACTCGAGGACTCGTAAGGGCAATATTTCATTAATAAAACAAATTTTCTGCTAATTGACATTTATGAACTCTATTCACTTGAAAATTTAAAAATAGAATAAAACAAACAAATTATAGAGTTCACACTCATTAGGCGTTTTTCTTTTTTCGTTCAGAGCGGAGCACTGAACTGAGTTCGAACACATAGATTATGCACTGAACTTGTTCTAAACAGTGCGAGCTCTGAACACTTATATGTTTTTTAAACACACTTGAACCACACAAATCAGAATATATTTTCATTTTTAACCATAAAAAGCAATACCTACCATTTTTTGTACACTGATAGACAAAATACAGATACAGAAAATCAACAAGCGATCAACTTCCTTCGCCTACTTATGTATCTATTTATTTATTTCTTCATATTTTCCTTCTTGTCACATTTGGTGCGTTCAGCAAATTTACACATTGTCAGTCAATTATGTTCGAGCACGTCGAGTGCGATCTACACATGTTCAGAACGAAAAAAGAAACACACATTTGGATCTCTGCATGCTCTGAGTTAAAAAGAAACACAAACAAATTTTTTGACAACTCAGACTCTGCTCGGAACTAAAAAAGAAAAACGCCTATTGTAGTAGATTAACTTTATGGATTTTTAGAAAGACTTTTTGGTTTTATTAACCAAACATTTGGACTCGTGGATAAGATGTGCAATTAGTGTTTTTTTTATTAATAAAACTGTTTAAACTTAAATCTAACTTAGAACAGCCAAATGAAGGTTTTTAGAGTATGCAAGAGTAGAAACAGGAACTCGAAACAGCCAAAGGAAATCGACATAAAATACATGCAACTATAACCAAGTCTACAACTTTTTAACATTTTTGTTCGACATTACTGGTATATGTATTACATCTTTTTGAGATTTATGTTCTGTATTGGGTATTCACTAAGCTTTCTAGTCATACTGTAATTGCATTATGTTGCTCACACAGTGCCACAACAAATGAATGTGCAAACTGTAGGTAAAAGCGGAATAGAAGAGAAAAAGAGGTAGGCGGTAGAGTAGAGTAGAGTACATATACACCATCAGGTTGTTTACGATTTGTTATGTCGACGTTGTTGTTGTTGTACATACATAGTTACAATTGGTTTGGCTGTTCGTTTGGCTGCTGGCGCAAAATCAGCACACACCCTGATGCGAAAATATAAATCCTTCGTTTTCCCGTGTCCTTTACATCGTTCAGCGAGGTTGGTGTATTTATTTCGTGTATTTCTGTATCTACTCCTAGAACTCGTCCATTGCCATTTGCGCCACACAGCATAGTCAAAAGCAGAAGCACAGTGATGGCATAGCAAAAGCAAGCACACATCAGATCATTGTCCTTGGCAAGTTCATTCACTTTTCGCAATTCAATGTTGTTTTTTTTTTTGTGGTGTTCGTAATTTTTAGATTGTATGTTGTATTGTGTGTGAGACAACCCTCCTCGATTATTTGATAGATAGAGAAATATACAGACAGACAGACTGTTTGGATTCGGATTGAGTGGATGGCGATGGGATGACTTTGCCTTTGGCTAGGTGCGCGGGGTACGGGGTAGCCGCCTCGGCAGCCATCGCGTATTTTTTTCTCATCAGGATCGAATGAACTGGGAAATGGAAAACTGGGTTTGAGAGGACTCTATCTGCTTCTGCCACAATAACAACGACACAACGATGACACCGTCTTCGTCTTGTTCTCCATCGTCTGGTCGTCATTTCGACAGTCAGACGTAAAGTTTATAGATGTCTGAGTTTCTTGTAAGACAAAATTCTGTGAATAGCTAGGTAGGTACCTATAGGTAGGTATATTATTATACAATTTCGAAATGCGTGCTAAGTAGATACATACGTGCGTAGTACCTATAACATCGTCGGGAATTATTGTGGATTCGGTTTTTGTCTGGAACAAGAGTGGTGTTAGTATAGGTATCTTTTTTCATTTTTTTTTTGTTTGTCGGGATAACTTGATGACGACGACAATGGGATTTGTGTATGCTTAGAGTCTTAGCAAATCTGATCTCATTCTCGATTTTCATGCGTAGTAGGTATAGGTACTTTATGGATCAGACGCATAAATATGGCAGTTTAATGAACTTTTCCATATTTTTTCGTGCGAAAAAAGTCCTTTCATATCGCCAGCCTAGGATTACCTATCCTCTTCAAAATGCTGTTGTTTGTAGACAGATAGAAAGAAGATAGGCGGAGAGTAGGGCTTATAAGATGCGTAAATTTGCGTAGATAGATATACCTACCTACCTATCTATGCAGACATAGAGAGAAAAAGACCTTTTTCTATACCTATTTCATTCAATTAATTTCCCTTAGGGTTATCGTCTTCTTAAATTATAATGCTACAGCAATGGCATTGAATTTGAACTCGTTAGCTAGGCTTGTACATATACCTTATACGTATGTAGGTAGGTTTAGGTACTTGGGTGCATGACCCTTAAGCTTGAATATTCAGGTCGTTTTAATTTTGCACGAAAAGACATGAAATTGGTCTTTTTTTGTGTGATGATGATGATGATGATACATTACGCCCAGCCGCGCTTGCATTACGTCGACATCTGAAAAACTTATTGCGTAGGTACCTAACCAGTCTACCTACGTAGGTATCTTTATAAATCTAGACACAAATAATTATTTGTATGTAGATAGGCAAACGAAGGCTGGCAATTATTTGACTTTCATACGACTTTGATTTGAACTTCGAACATTGTAGCTATTTGATTGAGCCTTTATGGACAATAAGCCTTCAGGTTACAATGAATACCTATTTATCTATTCAATAAATTGATAGGTAGTGTATTCTTACATACGCATTATAGACATGTCTATACCTAAGCAGACTAGACATTAAAGGTCAAAATATTATTATTCTTCGTTGAAATTGATAACAATTTTGATTGTTTTGAGATATTTGAACGGACTATTCTTAAACAGGACTTTAGGTAGCCACCTTGATGGACGGTGGTGACGTGCTCATTTTTAAGTCCTAGGTTGGTATAGGCAGATATGTATAGTTAAACAAATCAGAACAAAAACATAAATATTGGAAAAATATCCAAGTTCTTCTAAAAACCTCTATGTATCTAACAATAAGCAGGCACTTCGAATGAAAAATCTTAGATTTTCTACCCTTAGCTTTGTATGCACATCAAGCTCTATACCATTCGACCAAATTTTATTATTCTACAGCAATCCGAATTCGGAAGGGTTCCATATAAATGAAACCTATTTCAGAAAGTAGGTGAATACCACGCCTCCTAAATGAAAAACCTCAATTTTTATATTTTTCTCTTTTACGTACTTTAGGCCTACACTTCACCAAATTTCATCACTGTAAGGCAATCGGAAGCTCTCCATATAATTGGTAAAGATTCTGAGAAAGTAGGCGGATACCACGCCCCTGATTGGAAAACCTAAGATTTTTCTACTTTTTCCTATGCTTGCACCACAAAACTTACCGCTGTGCATAATTACAAGATTCTACCATGTCGGTATTCTACCAGTCAGTCAATGAGTCAATTTTGATGATCTTTCGGTGAGTGATTACGGTATTACGGTGCTTGTGACTTTTGAGGCCTTATAATATCAGGGAACACTTATGCTAAAAAATTGAAATTTGAGGATGTGCTTGACTTCCTTAGCAAATATTCGAACTTAAAACTATTTATTTCATTGGTACTGAGGATAAAGGCTGTCGAAAATCGCCTGAGATTGGTTCTGTATATAGAGTGTAGTGCCAGAACATGGCTGGGCACTACCATGCCCCTATCGTGCCCTTTGATCCTTAAGGAAAGAAAAACTTTGCTGATTTAGAAATGAAATTTACACAATATTTTATTTTCTTGTAAAAGATCTTTCAATAGGAGCGGATAAATTTTTGACAGCCAATGGTCGTCAATATGTCAAAGGAAGCAAATGTCAATCACCACGCTCCTTAGGAGAAGCTATACTGATTCATGTCTTTCTGGATAGATAGGGTAGGTATTTTTATCTGTTTATTCACAAATGTCAAAAATGAAACTTCAGCCATTTGCAAAAATTAAAGCTTTTTCCGTTGAGTTAAAAATCATTAAATCTGTAAAGTATAAGCTCTTTAACACAAACTAATTAATGTGGTTGATCTAATCTAATTTTGTGTGAATATTTTTAACTGGGTGCACACAATGGTGACGGGGCTGCAACAGGAGTTGCAGCTGAAACAGTTTTCAAAATTTTGAATACAGTACACGGATATAATAACTCTGAAAATCCATGAAATTTCTTTCTTATATCGGAGTTCTTTCTTATATCCAAACAGCGGATATATGTATAAGAAAGAAAATTTCTTAAAAAAAAACTGTGCGCAAAGGAAAATATTTTGTACGTGTACCTACAACATTTTATAAAAACGAAGTAGGCCATACAAAATTTATATGCATAATGAATGTATGTTCATATAAGAGCTTCATCTATAATATTTTTAAGATAAAAAGCTTTAATGTAACAAAGTAACAAAAATATACCTACTCTTCTTCATCAAGTAAAAAAAAGTAAAATAAAGAAGCCTTCTCTTCAAGTAAATAAATTTAAGCAAAATATTGTGAGCCTATGCAATTAAGGTTGATACACATCTTCATATAAATATACAGGAACTATTTTGTACTCCAGATAGTAATCTTTAAACATTTCAGAATCATATTTGTTGACATTGTTGTAAATTTTCTCTCCATGAAGCATGAATAGATGTGTAATCTAACAACAATAAACTACACACATATGCAAACATATCAGTTCCATAAAGGAAATTTCCCATCTTTGTGTTGCTCATCTGTGTCCAGAATATTCGCGGCCTTTCCAATTTGCAGCTGTCATTCCATTGGAAAGTGGGAACTTGTAATGAAGGTCTTAACAAAAAAATGCATATTCGAAAGGTTTTAGCACAGGTTGCTCTAAGAATTGATATTGGTGTGTAAGAAAGGCTTTCTTATAACAGGGTTTTTCTTATATGCTAGTTTCCTATAAACGATTAGTTTCGAAAGAAATATAAGGAAAAAGGCACGGTGTTTCTCACTGCGTTTCTTATAATATCCATTTCCAAACAGGGCAGCTACCTAGTTGATTGAGACTTTTCTTGTAGTTTCCTTTTAATTGCTTAAAAAATCTGCTGTACGTTTAACACGAAAGGAGATTTTTTCATTTGCTTTTAATGTTTTTTGGTTTAAATTCATACTATACCATCACCGGCTTAGGCGGTAGACTCGCGAACGGACAGATAGATAGACTGAATTTCATTGCGGGACCCACTTTTTCGTGTTCCCCATCATCATAATTTAAAATTTCCATTCAAATATGTGGAGGTGCTGTGAGTGACGTACTCGTTCGTAGCTCGCGTTTTAAAACATCATCAATGAGTTTGAGTCTGAAAGATTCTTAATATGTAGGTACCTACCTACCTAACTACTGAAAGAGAGTGCATTATGCCCTTAATTATATCTAGGTAGGTATACCTATCTACTTACATAGGTATATCTATTAGATAGGTATGTGCATTATGTATGAAGGTACCTAACTACTATGAAACATTTAGGTAAAAGAGCCTTTTTATGAAAAATTCTATCTAATCATGAAAATGCATAGGAAATGGCCAACAGAGTACCTACCTAACTGCACAGATAGGTATTACGGTTATTATATCTACTCTTCTTTCATCATATGTAATCAAATTATGTTATAGATACCTGTCATGCTCCCTGCTCGTCCTTAATTGAATTTCCTTCAGACAGAAAGTCAATTCAATCCATAAAGAACACACAAAAAAGGAAATCAGTCAAAAGCTTTTGACATTTTTTCACTCTCGCCTAAAAAAAATGGAATATGGCCCCAAGTATGTAGGTAAATGTGAAAAGAAAAATCTGAACCAGAACCCAAAGAAAAAACGTCATATCACTATTATGCATTTCATTATTATTTGTTTCCAATTGTCTTCTCGACCAAAGTTCATGAAAATCGATCAAAACGTGTATTTCTCTCTAACTCATTTCTTCACTATTCTTGTGATATCTACATACCATAATGATAAGAAAGACCCAACAGCTACAAATATAACACGAAAAAGAAATTTCAACCAAAACAAAATGTATTCTTAAAAAAAAATTGATATTTGGTTTATCCTGAATAAATATAATTTGGCGCGTATTTCTCCCGCCCTTTTTAATGCGCTTGTACGTTTTTTTTTCGATTGAGTGTGCGTGTGTTGGTATTATGTTTATGTTTACACAACAAAATTCCCTTGTTTATTATTATTCCTTGTTCGTCTTTTTCTACTATCATCAATGATAGTATGAAAAATAATCACAATGTGCCTGAAGCCCCGAAGTCACCCTGCCACTGTCGTGCCAAACACAACCACCCTCAGATAGATGCGACAGCTTGGGTTAGAGGAAAAACTAAATTTTGTTTGATATGACTACTACTACAATCACAACACATTGCGGCATGTTCGAGTCGAGCTGTCCATTTTAATTTCCCAACAAAAAGAGTAAGAGAGGGTTATGCACGAACTAAGATACAGAGAGAAAGAGAAAGAAGGGTGGCTGATTTTTTGAAATGAAATGTGCGCACACACCCATAGTGGTGGATAGAATCGAAACGCACAGCTTGCGCCAAGTTTGTTTGGGTTCAAAGACCAGGAAATTGTTAACCACATAAATGCAAACGGTCCCTCTTTTCTTCCCTTGCCTTTACCGTCTGACGAGCAGTTTAGGACGTAAGCCTTTGAATTGTGCACAAGGCAGAGTGCAGAGAGAATGTTGTCAAGTCAATCGAATATTTTTTGTTTGCAGTGGTGCTCAACTCACCCTTCTTCATCAGTAGAAGGAGAGACATGAGACACCCTTTTTCAATTTTTTCAAAGTAAAAACGAAGCTGATATGGGCCCATTCGGGTCAAAATTGAAGTAAAGAGAGAGTTTAATTTTCGCTCGGTAATTGTCGGGTATACATAATTCAGTAGAGTAAAATAAAATCACATTGCTTTCCTTTTTCTCTTTTTTAGCAGTCAACTCTCCATCTCTCTCTGTTGGGGTGGTTGTGGATAAGGACTAGGAAGAGCTGGTTGATGGTTTCTCATGGGACCATAGTAAGTATACATTTTCCTTTTGCATTGTTGTTTGGTTTAAGGGATATTTTATAGTCCTTCAGGTTGTACAATTCATTTATTATTATGTGTTCCCAAACCCCGCACTTTTCAAACCTATACCCCTAACCGTTATAAAGACTAAATTCAATAGGTACAATATGAAAATGGAACACATTCATGGGCACCTTTTTCGAACTTTGTTTTGTTTTCTTATTTTCCGCTGCAATGGAGGGAACTCTAATATCTACTATACAACAGTTCAGCGGACAAAAAAAAAAAACAGACAAACTGAAAAGAGGACGAGAAAATTCCATTGCATTAAATTTTCCGTTGATGAGCAGTCGAGCCGGGTGCGGGCTTCGGGCCACGGCCGCATCTCTCATAGTTTGGGCTTCGGAATTTAGGATGAGAGAAGTGGTACGCGGCGATATGTTTTTTTTTTTCACATTTCCTCAAGTTGGTCTCCTCGACTCGAACACAAAGAGGAATTCCTTTGGTTGACACTGTGTATACTTGGTTCCATTTATGCTTCCTGTTCTTGTCGTCCTCTACCTGCTTCTTGGCTCTTCTGCATCTTTTTATTCGTCGTTTAAATATAGGTATTTGTTTTGATTAGTTTTTTCTGTAGCTTTTTCGTATGCAAGGTGTATCAGTACCAGAGACCAGACCAGTACAGTATACCTACCTTAAGCCCCAACCTCATGCCTCATTTTATTATAACTCGTGTACATACTGTGTACCCTATGCTTTTTGCACCGTGTGGAATGTGGATTGTTATAGCTATGTATATTTGTGTAGAATGGTTTTGTTGTAAAGACAGAGATATAGTTCCACTTTTGAAAGCTATTTTTCTTCTTCTATTCACATCTCTCTGGCTCTGTATGTCTGCATAGTAAGTTGCCTCGATTCAACTCGAATCTCGAAGATAAGTACGCTTCTTATAGCAGGCGCTTCGGTATGCGACATTTAGCGGAGCTTGAGACGAAGAAGGAGTTCTATCTACTCCTCTTCGGTTCTGTAGTAGGATTTTGTATTATAAATAGCTTTGCGGGGTGGAGCGCAGAGACAAAAAGATGGAAAATGCCTTTTTACCTAGGCTCTTGGAATGTTATTAAAAGTTGGTTCTTCTCTGATGGGGATCGGGACGGGATATGCCATGTGCTATATAGGTAGCTATGGTGTTAGAATGGTATGGTATTGTATATATATTCGACGATGGTGGATTGTGGATATAGTTTAAGAATGCACACAAAAAGACGAATGCATTGCCAATAGATAGATACGGGTACGTAGAAATAGGTACTCCTTTTAGAAAGACCATGATATTGATAGACTGATTTTTCTTTTAATGTAATGTTGTCTGTTGGTGACGATAAAATATGTTTTATAGGGAGGAATTGTTTGTATTTGAAATAGAAAAGTTAGTCAAAGAAAAGAAATCGTAAAACTTGTGAGGAAGCTTTTAAATTGACAGCTGATAGCTATAGAAGTAAAGGTAACTATATAGGCATTATAAGTTGTGTTCAAAGTTTTTGATTAGGCAGATAGAACTAATTTCTTACCAAAATTGACCCTATCTTAAAAGAATTCAGTTGACTTACTGTCTTTTACGGCAATTGAAGAAAATTGGGCCTTGAAATAAGCAGCGACTTGACGAATAATAACATGCAAACAAGCATATCTTGCTAAAGCTAGGAAAAAACTCCATTACTAATAGTAAATACTTTGATGTACCTAGCTAGTTAGGGATTTCATCTACTTTACTTACTTAACTACTTAGGTGGCCTCAACTAATCACTAATCAGCCTCCTCCAATTAGATCGTTCCTTAGCTAAATGCCTCCATTTGCGTACTCCAAGTTAGTTGAGGTCTTATTCTACTTGTCTTCCTCTAGTGCTTTGGCCCTCCGGGCAAGACTTGAAGACTGCCAGACGGAGCATTGGAGCCCATTCGTTCTACATGCCATTTAGCCATCTCAGTCGATGATTTCAAATTTGCTAGACCAGAGCAATGTCGCGTAAAAGTAGAAGAAGGATGTATTCATAGGACTATGGGATCATTAAGGTTTTGGGTCTACTTAGTTCTTCGTGATAGGATCCTACTACTTAATTGCCTTCTTAGGGGCCAGTTATAGCGATCAGGTTCTGGAAAAAAGATCTAATGGATAATTTATGATGCTTTCACTAATCGACGACGAAAAAGTCGGAGAATTTGTTTTGCAAAAAATTTTTACAATAGATCAATTATTTTTTCTTAAAAATGTATTTATTTATTTTCGTAATAAACATTCATTTTTCGTGCCAGCTGATTGCCATTTGACACAAAATGGATCAAATCATTCCAGTGATTTGAATTCCAATTTCTCTCGTTCCACTGACAGGATTGTTGTTTCAATCAGAAAAACTTGGTGGCAGAATACTAATGACAGTGAGGCTTACCCTTTCGTACATTGTTAGGTCCTGTGAAATATTCTTAATACATTTTGATAAAACATTTTAGTAATATCCTTCCTCTAGTATCACGTAAAATCCAGTGTTTTCCCCTTCTTTTTTGCTCTTGACTCTCGCGAGCAATTCTTATTTTTTTCGACAAAGCCTTCATATGCATCTTGCTTATGTGTGTGTTCTTTGTCGACATTTCTCGTCAAATCAGATATTTCTGGAATGTGGTGTGGCAAAGCCTACCACATCAGTTGCGGCTTCTGTTATGGATTTTTGACATCGATTGACTCATCTTCGATGTTTGATGTTAACGGCATTTCAATTCTTGACTTAGTTTGCTGGTCTACCTTGGAGTGAACTAATGACACCGGTGTGAGGATCTGACGACGGTATTACCCCAAGCAAATCCTGATATTGTTTTCGGTTTACCGAAACAAATTATGTTAAATATTCCTACACGTAACACGTAGGACGAACTGCAAGTTATTCTGTCCGACCTGCTTTACGGAGCTGATTGGTGGACAATAAACAGAAAACACTGCTTAAGCAATAATTTTAAATTTAAATTTCCAATTGGATTGAGTTTCATATTTTTAATTGCACACAAATTGTACTAGACATTTTTTCTCAATGAAACTGTATGATGCATACAAATATACAAACATTCTTGCTGAACATGAAATTTGACCTACATACGCTATGTTGACCTATCGTAACGTTAATTCGAATAAATACATAGTTTCTTATAAATCATGCAGGAATGAACAAACTGAGCACTCTAGAAAAATTACTTCTGTAACGGTGATTAGCACAATCAACTACCTAGCCCATAAGGCCTATAATATTCCCGGAAGGAAAACTTTAGGGTAAACGCTATTTTTAATTGGAATATAATTAAACACATACACAACTTTATGCCTAGTACTAGAACATAATTATTTCTGTAACCAGCTACAATTAGTGCGAAAATCTAATAGCTCTATTTACGAAAGAATAAGATCAAAACAGAATAGCACCAGAACAGAAAAGTTAGAACAAAATAGGAAAATTAATTAAACGTCAATTGTCAAAACAAAAACAGACACACAAATTATAAATTTGTTGTCGTATTTTTGTCAATAAATATGTAATTATTAAAACAAAAGAGCAGTCGTTGAACTTTAAAACCACACCAAATAGTAAACAAAACCCAGAACAGAAAATTCTGTTCTTTTCTATTTTAATCATTTCTATCTGAACATTGAACATCACTGAACATCTAACCAGATCAATTTAGAACACAACATTTGTCATTCAACAGCAAAAGGTTGTACTTTTCTGTCAAGAACAGCTCAAAACATGTCACACATATTATGGAAATTGCCCACACTCTAACAGTAATAAAAGATGCATAGTCCACCTCTAATCCACAACTTTAGAATAAAAGTTAATCAGCAAATAAAACTTTTGAGTAATAAAAATAAAACGTCCGTGAAAAAATCTGTGAAGAAAATCTACTACAATAATTATGAACTCCATCCTTGTTTGTTCTTTGCTTTTGAAAATGATTGTCAAATATCAATGTGTATGTAACGGCGGCCGACATTATTTTCGAACCAATGTTTTTTAAATTGTTCAGCTAAAGTCTTCAAATTGCTGTTGACTACGGATTGCCGACCCACTATACTATAGGTACCTACTTAGTGCGGAACCATACCTCAAAAAAATAAAAAAAAGTAATACAACGTGTAGCTATGTTTGATTTGATACGAAATGCCAAACAGGTGGTTTGGAAGGTGCTGGTGTCAATATTTTTGAAATTGCTTTCCTGACTAGCATGCTGTTTGCTGTTGACGATACTGGTGCTGATTTAATCTGTTTCACGCAAATTATTCCTTCTAAAAGAAAACGAATTCTAAAAGAATACGAATGCTTACAAATGTCAAATAGCCGACATTTTGTTTTATGAATGACATATTGCAGTTAATAGACCCGGTAATGATGAAAAACTGTGGGTATGAACATAGTCATCTGAATTTGATATTAATGCCCGTAGATGACATTTCTGTTTTCATGCTTCAATGCCATCTGTCAAACTTCATCGCTACTGACTGTACGTATATATGTTTATGTTGGGAGAAATTATAGCGATCAGGAAAACGTATCAGGAAAAGTTGAAACATTATTAAAATGAATATTTTTTCGTGATGGTCGTTTATAGCAAACAGGAACATTATGTCAGTTGGCAAGCCACACTCCCATTCTGCCATCAAGCTTTTCTGATTGAAACACCCACGAAAAAGTTTTTCGTCCACGTTTTTGTCAGTGGAATGAGAGAAATTGGAACCCAAATCATTGCAATGATTTGTTCCACTTTGTGTCAAATGGCAATCAGCTGGCACAAAAAATGAATTTTCATCAGGAAAATTATTAAATACATTTTTAACGAAAAATAATTGTTTTATTGCAATTATTTTTTCCAAAAACAAATTCTCTGAGTTATTTGCCATCGACTAGTGTAGCATTTGTATTTTAAGACGCGTGAAAACATTAGGGGTATTCACGATCCGGTGTATCTGGTCTTGTATCATTGTAAAAGTGTAAGTGTAGCTTTTTTTTGCACTACAACAACAAAATATAATGAATGTCAAAATCTTACACTTTTACAATACCCGAACCCTATTGTAACAGAAAAATACAAGGGTGTAAGATTTTTTTAACACAAACTTAAGCCTTCTTCAGAACAAATGTGAAAGAGATTTTGACATTTGCTTCAGTGTTGCTACAGATTAGTAAAGGTGTGTTCACAGTCTGTTGTAAAAAAATAAAATTTTACAATTTTACAAGACTTGGTACACCCGATCATGAATACCCCTATTATAAATTATCCATTAGAACTTTTTTCCTGATTCGTTTTTCAACGGACCTGCAAAGGTTGATATGGATGTTAAACATCTTTCTTTGGAAAAGACTGCGTTGGACTGATTGCATGATAAATTTTCTGGAATGAATTATTTGGTATTTTTAATTGTTTTGTGTAGGATAATATAAAAAAATTATGTACGTACGTCAAAAAAATTCGAAATCACTTGACACTTTTTTTTTTTTTAATTTAGCTATATGCCTGTAAGACCTAAGGTCTTTTAAATGCAACCTGAATTGCACGGCACTAGTTTGGCACAGTGGATCTGAGAACTAGGTATTGATTGTCTCATTTTAACCCATGGGCGGCATCCAATTTAAATTGGAGGTATTGGAGAAAAGAATGCGCCTAGCGTGGGGATCGAACCCACACGTCTAAGTTAGCAATCAAACACTTTATCCACTGCGCTATTGCCACCCATTTTTTGGTCGATATGTGTCGAAGAGTTATTGAAATCTCATCATACAAAGTACTATTAAGCAGTAATGGATCTAAGTGCAGTTCATTTTATTCAATTGGTTCCATACACATTTATATATGTATATGAATTCTCGTACATATGTAATGTATATGTATGTATGTTTATCTCTACAAATAATGAGTACACTCAATGAGTTCAATTTAAATTAAATGAAATTATTCCGCTCATAACCAATTGATTAATCATCAATAAATAAAATCATTCACACTCGATAACTTCTTTGAATTATTATCATTGCACCTCCGAGTTCCTTTACAATTCTTATAAGCTATATTCTAACTATTGGAAGCATCCACGATACCCACACCGACCGCATATATGAGTGTCAATATCAATAAAAATAAAAATAAAAATAAAATCCACGTCACAATCACACAATTCACTGATAAAAATCGAATACAACACATAACTCCATTAATTCTAATAAATTGAAAACACGTCAGCTAAAGCAATTGCACGTCACAGCTGAGCCGGTCGGTCGGTCGGCTGCTCGGTTTTGTAAATAAATTATAGTTGTTTTGAAAAAAAAAAAAAAAACAAAGTTAGTGTGCATTATTTAATATTATTTGTTTTTTATTTGCTTTTCCATGCAGTGTCGGTGCCAATGTGTTCACTTTCATTCTGGGAATTTTCTGTTGTTGTTGATGATGATAAGGCTTACAACTTCCTACACACACAATCGACGACGACCCGAATGACGTTGGTTTTATTTTTAACATGTCTTGTTTCTTTTTTTACTTTTTACTTTCTTTTTTTTTTACTCCATCTGTGTTTAAGGGTTATCCGATAAAGGGGGTGTAATTGTCTGTTTAAGGTGTAAGATTTTAAATAAAATGTACGACTTGATAGCACGAAACTGCACTTGTGGTTGAAGACTATTTAAGAATGAAAAATAATGTAATTATGGTAATTTTTTTTTTATAAAACTCTGAATACCGCATATACTCAAAAGAAGTTTTATTACACATACTTCGAATTGTACACGTACAAAAGTTTAATCAAAATCCTTATATCTGTTTTTGAGTTTTTAAAGAAGTTTTAGATGTGTAAACATTATGTATGCTCTCGGCAGGAGTAAAATGTAAAATTACGCTACGGATATAATATTCGAAGAAAACGCAAACAATATTTACATATTATTTTTGTTTTTGTGGACTGTGTGGATGAAAGCCAATTGAAATATTTTGTGACCTATAGTCCAAAATGCGTTTCGCCCGGGCACGATAGTTGGGCTCATCAGTTAGATGCTATCGTACCTATCTAAGACGCAATATTTTTGGTCGATGTCTACCGACTCTAATAGAATTTGCAGCATATAACGGGTGATTTTTTTGCTACTTGGTTTTTGACGTTTATATTTTTGACAGATCACACATGACAAATTCCACGAACATTTGACATTTCGATTCAGTATTGTTTGCCATTTCATCATGAATAGACTTACGCCTGAACAACGTTTGCAAATTATTGGAATTTATTATCAAAATTCGTGCTCTGTGAAAAATGTGTTTCGCAAGCTAAGTCCGTTTTAGCGACGAGGCTCATTTTTGGCTAAATGGATACGTGAATAAGCAGAATTGCCGTATTTGCAGTGAAGAGCAGCCAGAGGCAATTCAGCAGCTACCAATGCATCCCGAAAAATGCACTGTTTGGTGCGGTTTATGGGCAGGCGGCATCATTGGGCCGTACTTCTTCAAGGACGATGGAGGCCGCAGGGTTACGGTCAATGGAGAAAGGTACCGTTCGATGATAACAGATTTTTTTTGCCTAAAATGCAAGAATTGAACTCGATCGACATGTGGTTCCAACAGGACGGTGCCACATGCCACACTGCACGCGAAACCCTGCATCAATTGAGAGGCGAATTTGGTGAGCAGTTGATCTCACGTTTTGGCGCAGTCAATTGGCCACCAAGATCATGTGATTTGACCCCGTTAGACTATTTTTTGTGGGGCTATGTTAAGTCTATTGTCTATGGGGACAAGCCAAACACGATTGCTGCCTTGGAAGCCAACATTGAACGCGTCATTGGTGAGATTCCGGCCGAAATGTGTGAAAAAGTTTGCCAAAATTGGACCTTCAGAATGGACCACCTGAAGCGTAGCCGCGGGCAACATTTAAGTGAAATTATTTTTAAAAAGTAAATGGCAGAAATTGATTTATCGATCCAAATAAAAATTTCATTCACTTCTTACAAGTTTCTGTGTTTTTTTGAATTTTCAAAAACCAAGCTCTTAAAAAATCACCGTTTATATACTATCGTGCCCGGGCGAAACGCATTTTGGACTATAGGTCACAAAATATTTCAATTGGCTACGGATATAACACATTACATTTTGTTTAAAAGATTGGGGAATTTATAAAGGGATTTTTTTTAAAAGATCCCTTACCAAATTCACCAATTCACTATTCTGAAAAATTTACAAAGTGAATGCACAACCCGTTAACGTAAAACCGAACCCGATTAGGCTGCTATTACGCATTTACATTTTGAGCCTGCGATTTTTAAGCATGTGCTGAGATTGAAAAAAATTGCAGTTATCGTTTCTTTTTCTTTGTGCTCTTTCTTATTATTCAGGGAACTCCCCTACGCTTAAGTAGAGTAAGGAAAGCGGAGATATTATTTATCTCACTTCCACAAAATAAACTATTGCTAAAAATCGTTTTCGTGTAAAAACATTCTTGGAACAAGCAGACTTACATAATTTCTTTTTTTTTTAGTCTTTTCGACTTTTTTCTTCGTCACAGATTGAGTGAGGGGTATAGAAATGTATAGGGAAGGAATAACCGAAAACGTAAATGAAAATTTCAAGAGTTTTTCTGGTTGATCTTTTGAGTTTCTGATTTGCCATTTGCCAACTGCATGCTTCTGTTGTTGCATGTCAAAAATACACATTTAGCCATCCTTAAAAAAATTCAAATTGATATAGGCAATGTCAAACGGCTTTTCTATACAAAATCACTTTTATCTATACAACCTTCAAATGCGCAAAGCTTATGTTGCTGCTATGCAACGTTACATAAGCTAATGAATAATATAATTGCGTTAAGAGAAATTAGCTTTATGTACTTGATACATTGCGTTAATGAAAAAAGGATGTATATATTTAACTGAATTCGAAAAATTGATGTTTCTGGATGATATTTAAATAATTGCTGAGTCATTAATGATGAGCGCTCAATATGGATGGTTTACAGTACATGGCGGCCATGTTGGTTTACCTGTTGTTAATTTTCATGGTTTTATATTTCAGGCATTTAAGGCAAATCAATTTCTCGAATAGTTGGAAGCGAAATTCTAGTCAGCAAGAAATGAATGAACAGGTAAAGCGATTTGCGGGTATGATGATTACGTGATTACGCACAGACGACGGCAGGTAATTCCATTAGGTCAATTTCAAGTACAGCGTCGACTAATCGTTGAAGTCCAAATCAGCAATGTTTCGGTGACCTCATTAATATCTTGCAACTAGTTTTCTAAATAATTTAAAAATATCTTTACGAATTTGAGTTAGAAATCTGTTTGGCCACTTCTTTAGCGTCACCATCCAGCTTCAATATCGATTGGGTAAGAAGATTTATCAATCAAATATAAATTTTAAACAAACATTTTCTTTGAGAGAACAATATTAGAATGTTTTTTGGCACATTTATGTTAGCTTAAAACTAATTTCCATGTAAAATACAACAGCAAATTCGCTTAGCTTCGGGCGTTAACTATATCGCATTAAAAAAAGTAAGCAGTTTTTTCTCTCAGAATTACAACTATTAAAACTGTTATTCGCCATTTAAATTGTGAAATACACGCGGTTGGGGTCGACTCTGCTCTTCAAAGTCTGCAAGTACTTTTATAAACAAAACGATAATAAATTGGCTCGTTTCGAGTCACTTTTTCCATATTATTGTATAAGCAGACATTTTCGAAATCACTGGGTCGAATCGGAAATCTCGAGGGGAATTTTATTTCCCCCGGAGTATTTTATGCCCTCGCATTTTTTCTGCGATCGTAAATTTCTTTTCAACAAACAATACTTGGGAATGACAAAGAAGTTCTCCTAGAAAGTGTATTCCCGGTAGAAGTAAATTCCTACCGGGAAACTGTCAAGCATCATTCATGTTTCCTACGTTCGAAGGAGGTAAAATTTTATTTGTGAAAAAAACATTCACTATTCGTAACTTCATTTCTGCTAAACAAAAATAAGTCATCATATACATTAACATTTTAATAACCTACAAATCTTATCTATGTATGGTCTCCAAAAAAAAAACAATGTCTTAACATAATTCCAAAAACATTTCACATAGGTATATCAATTTATTTCTTTTTTTTTCTTTGTATAGACATGTCGAAAATACAATTCAAAATGTTATGATGAAAACTTCATAAAAGCTTCATTGTTATTGGCAGAAGTAAGATTGAACATTTCGTTTATAAATATTATTTCCTCTCAACATTTTTTTTTTCTAAAAACCAAAGAAATAAAAAAACTTCTCGTAATAACTTTTATGCGTACACAATAGCAATAGCAGTTCAATATCAGAATCGAGGCTAAAATGAGTGGTGTATATTTTTTTGCTGTTGTCCTCGTTTAAGACATTCTCTGCCAAAGTCTCCGCCACCCTCTCCGGATGTCTTGAGAGATGATGGCAAGTTCAATGCTTCTGTTTGTTTATTTACACTTCGAGTCGATTTACTTTTGGCAGTTTGCAGTATTTGAAATAAAATGATTGACACGACACATTTGTATTATGTTGCTTGTAGTTTGGCGAATCTTTGAAATAGAAAAATCGCAACCATTTGTTATATAATTGTATAAATAGATGGAAGAGACATACATATTGGGTTAAACAGTAGAATATTATTGTTGAAAAATATTTTTTAGTTCACATTTTATCACATTAACTTCGTTCAGTACAACAAAATGTATACCTACATTGAACGAAATACATATGTACATGAATATCAACTACTGCTTGGCGACTTTTTTTTTTCAAATTAAATTCTTGTATAAAGAAAACAAAAAGAATTAAAAATAGGGGATAATGGAAATTAAAGGCAATTTACTGGATGTATTTTTACATTTTTTTAGGTTTTAAAAATTGTTCAGATTTTTTGCTTACAATTGAACTATTGAAAAGGATATTACTACATACAAAGTTAAACCAACCAAAAATTCAACATTATATTAAAAGTCCTTTTGCCAATTATAGATAAGACAAGAAGGTATTGCATATATTTTTTTTCTTTTAATGAGAAAAATTGTTTTTGATTATATTTAAAATATAACAAATTGCAGAAATAACAACAAACTTATAGTAAAAATTGTGCCTTTTATATGCGGCTGTTAAAATGTCTTTACAAAGTGGACGCTTTTCTTATAGCAAATTGTCTGTTTCTTTTTAGTTTCATTTTTTAACTGGAACCATATACTATTTGTGTTTGAAACTAAAGATTGAGGTCGTAATTTAACGTTAATTCGTTCTTATTATTGAAACAAGTTAGAGTTAAAAACTATAACCGAAAAATAGATTTGAACCTTTTTCCGTTGTAGTCATTCATGCCCTACTCTCCCCTAATTTTTTTCAAAAATCAGTAATTGCATTATAATGAAATATAAAAATTAACTAGAGCCACCAACAAACATAAGTATGAATATGAAGTGCCTTCACTAAGCCATTTCAATGGGGATTATTTTTTTCGAATTATCAAAACCTAAAATTTGGTCCTTGTTAAGAGAACCGTAGTGCTTAACAGGTGTTACAGGTTTTAACGTATGCTTTTTGAAAATCAAAAATGTTTTCAAAATTAAAATTGTAAGTTAAAAAAATTGTAAACAAATTAAAATTTTCTTCAATAAATTACCGGTATTAATTATGTACTAATCTGGGTGCTATCGCTCTCAAAGGAAGGAATGGACACCCTGAAACAGGGTTACCTTAGGGACTCCTTTGCGTAATTTTGGCTCCTTTTTAAAGTCTGGACTCCACTTTTATAAAATAGTAGAAAATAAACTCCTTTTTAAGAATTTAAATAATTATGTTAATACAAAATCTTCTTTGAAAAATTTTCTCTTTCATTTGCTCGCATTCTTCTCTGAATTTAGCCCTTTGTGAACTCATTCAAATCTTTGTCTACTGTAAATCCAGACAAAATTATAGAAGAATATAAACTATTGGAAATGAAGGCTCAAAATGTATGTTGAGATTAAGGATATTGAAAATTTTTGGTTTCAAATCGTTAATTTAAGAAAAAAAAAACATTTAGAAGAGTGTTTGTTTTAAAACTTGTATGATTTTGTTACAAAAATTGACTCATAGCAGCGCTTATCATGAAAGAATGTTTTCTAACCTAGCATTGACAAAAAACTAACTTACGAACAATAACAGACTTAAAGTAGAATCTTGCCAATCAATGTTTTCTGCTCTAAACGTTTAAGAAGATGAGCAGCTGGTTCCTGACCCAATTTTAGTCTGGAAATTAATATTTTTAGATTTTTATTGATTAACTTATTTTGTTAATTTGTTTTAGTATTATGAAAGAACTGAATTGTTTCAAGTTGTAACGTTTATTTATTTCGACAAAAATATTGTTTTGTTACGTTTATAAAATATGTATGCTATAAAATAGCTTGAATGAATGTGTTTTCCTTATAGTTTATAAAGGACTCCTTTTTTTTTTAGCCAGGACCCTCTTTTTGGACTCTTTGGAAAATTTTTCAAAGGTAACCCTTCCCTGAACGTGTTAACTGCGATTGTAAAAATTAGTATTAATTTTTTTCTTATTTTCAGAATATAACAAATAAAATCTACGACTGCATTTCACGCAATTGCTCTTAAGTTCGACTACATCGTAGATTCTTAGCTGAAACATCTAAATATGCTTTTAAAGAAGTTTCATACTTGATTTTTCACATACAAAAATTCTTTAATTTTTTTGTACCTAAAATTTGTTTAATACTTATAATATACCAATACCAATATTTTGTTTATAAAAAAAATGCAGGATTTTTGTATATAAACAATTAAGTAAGCACACGACTTTAAAAATATATGTTTTTAGCTGTTTCTACTAAGAATGTTGTGCTACCCATGTGTTAGTCGAATATAAGAGCAAGTACGTGCGATCCAGTGGTGCGTTTTATTTCTTTTTGTTTTGTTCAGTTTCAAAATTCATTTGATTCATTTCCTGTTCTTCAATAAAAATTAGCACAATCTTGTTGAATAACAAATTTATAGATCAATATCTTACACGTGTAAAGTAGCAGCTATATTAAACAAATAAACACAAACACAATTGCTAATCCGAAACGTGATTATGTGATAGTGGTGAGAATTTGTGAATGATTCCAAATAACAAGTAGCTAAAGTGTATGATTTGAACTATCGATAGTAATTTTTCGTTCAGTTTCCATAGAGAAATTTGAGTGTTTCTTAAGAAGATAAAATCAAGCTAATGTTAGCTATCGAAAATATAGTCGCCTTTTCAATTCAGCATTTTATCTTTCAATTCGTTGTTGTTTTACTCGTTTGTTTGGGATTTATCAAAGAGAAGCTTATATGGTGGCAGTGGTGGACAAAATCGTTCGAGATAAAAAAAATGGCAGGAAAGGTCAATTGTACTGAATATTTGAACGTATAAAAGTGACTGTTTGATGAAAAGGAGGTCGTAGCCAGTAGGTTTGGTTGTCGGGTCTCCGGAAGATCATAGGTGGTAGATGGTGAATAGAAGTGGTGCAAGCACTTTTCTCTTTGGGGTATGCCGTAGTCAAGTTTTCTTGGCCGACTCTTTGCGTCATCAAGAAAGATTCAGAATGATCTCTGAGCATGTTGCTTAATATTGTTGCTATTTTAATGCAGACTATGTCGTACGCAGCTATGAGATCGACGAATGCCACAGATGTTTTGAGCTTCGCCGCTGCGGCTGGGTCAAATAAATTCCAGCAGAGAGGACCAATTTTCGAAAAATACAGCAATTGGGGCCGTATGTCAGCAATAACGCGCCGAATATTCTCATCCAAGGCGTCAATCGTCTCGGACTTATCTGCGTAGACAAGCGACTTCACGTAACCGCACAAAAAGTAGTTCAGCGGTGTGGAATCACACGATCTTGGAGGATACGCCAAAGGCCCAAAACATGAGATAATGTGCTCACTAAAATTTTCCTTCAATAAATTGATTGTTTCTTTGGCTGTATGGCATATAGGGCCGTCTTGTTGGAACCACAGGTCGTCCACATCAACATCCTCCAATTTTGGTACAAAAAGTCATTAATTATGGCCGGCTTCATTTTTGAAGAAATATGGACCAATGAATCCCTCTGCCCATAGAGCACACCAAACAGTGACTATTTGAGGATGTAACGGCGTCTCAGCAATGGCATGTGGATTATGATCACTCCAAATATGAAAATTATGCTTATTAACGTACTCATATAACCAAAAGTGAGCTGAGCAAAATGTTCTTGTGAACATCGGGATCGGTGCCAATCTAGTTTTGGGCCCATTTACCGAACGTGCGACGCGTTGTTCATGAGTAAGTCTATTCATTATGAAATGGCAAACCAAGCTGAGCACAAATCAAGTGACAGCTGTCAAAAAGACCAACTCCGAAAAAAGTATTGTCAGGTTGAAAACCACACGTCCTTAAAAAACACCCGTTATTTGACACTTACCAGTGGAATCGGCATTAACTTTACGGTTTGTCCTACGATTTTCCAGGCTTAAAATTGTATTTGTAATTCAAAACAAAACACAAAATTATACAGATATATTTTCGACGTTTAAAAATGGGCAGAAAATTGTACTCAAACTGTTCCAGAATATTTCTTATTTTATTTTTCTCTGGGAGAATTTCATCCTCACTCTTCAAAATTTGATTGGGTAGCTTCCAATTTATGAATAGAAAAAATTCTGCTCAGACCTAATTAAGCAAACTTTTGGACCTATGAATTTATTTACATTGCATTCGCTCCCTTCTTTTTCCGAAAAATATTTTTCTATTCTATGATTTTTTTCGACAGTGTATTATAATTGTTGAATACCTTGAGGTTTACGTATTGGATCTTTAGAAAAGTTGAATATATTAGAAAGAAATCAGAGCAAGATCCCCAACACAAATAGAAGCAGATGTTTTCCTTTTTATAGTTTCGGAGTCACGACCATCAAAAAATTTCTACGCATCATTGAATATTTTTTTTTATGGAAGTGCATAGAACTCACCCCTCCATTCTGATGAAGAAATTTTTGTTAGAAAATTAATGTAATTTATTTTTAAATTCAAAATAATTCACACTTCACAAAGAATCAGCATGAAAAAATTATAACAAGACACATCTGCCTCTGGTTGGCAGTTTACCCACGAATAAGATAAAATAAAAATCCGTCTTAATGAACGTCAAATTGAAGGTGAGAATGTCCTATTATACGGAAAAGATGAATACTTCAATATTTCTTGTGCCCACCCATCTTGTTGTCTGTCTTCCTAATGCTCAGTCACACCCTTCTTGTTCTCTCTGATAATGTGTACTCCCCAAACATCTCATAGACAAAAAGTTTAAGAAACGTATTGTTAAACAGAAAAAAAACCGATTCGAGGACATTAAGGAAAACTCAGCTCTTCTTCTGTTTAGCATAGATATTGCCGCCAAAAATTATTAGAATTGGATATTGCCGTTACGTGAGTCTATTCCGTAAATGTAATTGGTTTTTGGTTCTTACAAGAAACACATCTAGGACCAAGCCCGAGAGAGGAGGCGAGAGACCGGGCGGCCAAGGCACTCTCGAACAAGGACGAAGCTGACAAAGGGAAGGAAAGAAGCAGTACCATCGGACCAAAAAAAAAAAACAGACCATGAATTGCCTACCGCATATTGTTCGGGAAGTTGAAATGCCCGTGGTGATTCTGGGTGGGGGGAGGATAGGATGAAAAAGTGAAAAAGATCGGAACAGGAAGGTTACAACGACGATGACGACGAAACGGTGCAATACAAGACATTATACTTTATTTGTTATGTCCTTGGGATGTTTTTAAGGAGTTTTTGTTGCTGTTGCTGTTGTTGATGTTGTTGCTAAAGGAAAATAAGGTGAATTTGAATGTGACGGAAAAGATAAGGGTGCGTTGTGGATCCCAATCAGTAAACGAGCTCACGTTCAATGAAGTTAGCCATAAAAGCGAATGGGTTGTTCGTATTGTTTTTCATTTTTATATCGCTTTAATGGCATTCTTCTTCTGAAAATGGGGGACCAACCGACACGCCGTGACGCAATGAGGATAAAAAAAAGTGCTGAACGGTTACCAATGAGCCGATATATGATACAAATGGCTGCATTAATATTGAACCGGGAATTGCCTATTTTATCTGAAATTGTGTGTATTTTCCTGGTGATTGAAATGATGCTATAACCAACAACGATATGTCTTCAAGAAAACACACACCGTCTGACTTGCATAATCAAAAGATAGGGGAAGATGTCTGTCGTGAAATGTTTGCATTTTTTTTATCAAAATATTCGGGTATAGGTAACAATTTTGTAAGTATCTATAAATATGGAGGTGTTTAAATGTTTGATGATCTTTGATTATCAAGCAAAATGAAGGGTTTTGATTCTCAATAAAAAGTCAATCAAAGCAGATTCCAGAATATTGTAGGATCCATTTACATTTACACCTACTTAAAAGAAGGTACCTACTCTTGTATTTATAAAGATATACTCATATTTCATAAATGTGTGATGTCCCTCAACCCGTAGTTTTCATTCAAACGGGTTTCCAATAGGAATCCGTAGATGTTGAAATTTAATATGTAAATTAAATTGTGTGCGAGACGAATTGTTGGTTTCATGTGAAATGCCTAAAAATATCATTATACTTATGTATGTGGAACATGAGACTGTTCATTTGCTCTTGCAAATTATTCATTGTGGTATCAGTAATATGTCATGTATAGTTCCGTTCTTTAGGAACTACATGTCCTCACATTAATATCACCCAATTTGGACCAAGAGAAATAGGTTATCATAGATCTGCAGATCTCTTCGTCCTATCAAAAAGTAAGCTTATTCGATGGCGGTAATTTTTTTTTCTTTATGAAATCGGCCTCTGGTAATCTTATAACTTTGACAAAATGTAAGATAGGATTATGACAGCTCGTGTTCGTTCGAAATATCAATGTAGCCTAATTTTTGACAGGCAATAGCACAGAACACTGCAAAGAGCTTTAATTTTTCAATTTTAAAGGTCTATTCGCAAGAGAGCAACCATAATCACCGACGACGAATTGACTAATATTTGCCCATTTTGATACTTCGTTCACATGTTTCTTTTAATCCGTTGCGAATGACGTTTTATAATTTATCATTTTGACGTTAATCGCGCGCGAACAATTTATTGGATGAGGTGTGGATGGTATGTGGAACGCAAATGGAGTTTGACAGTTCTTAACAATCCCGATTGCAATTCGCGACGATCAACTTGTTTTCTCAAATTTATCTGTTTTTGCAATTAAAAAGTACATATATCTAAATTATATTTCTGCCATTTTATTTAGAATTTATGCTTATAAATTTCTTTCGTTATTTCATCGGAACCAACTCTAAAACAGAGGCTCTGTGATTGAATAAATAATTCTAAAGGTCATTAAAAAGACCTATGTAGTCTTAGCGTCAGCATTTTCATTCCCACAAGGCATAAAGTCCAATCTATAAAACTAACAATGTGTTTTATTTTTTTGATTAATTCGATAAAATGATGAATTGCGATGAACATTGGATTAAAGTAATTTCTTTGTTAACCTAAACACAAAACAAAACAACTCACAAAAAATGTAAATGCTTAAAAAATACAAACAACAACAACCAAAAACCGGGTCAAGACAGTGCGGGGTGGAAAATACGTTAACCTAAATATCAAAGACACAGCCAAGCAAAGCATCAGCAGAGACAACAAGCTGCGACTTAGATTATATATATTATATAGAGCCCTCGTGCCTCAAGTCTCGTTTTATTTGTTTTGGTATTTTTTGAAATGTGTATATGTACTTATGTCTACCCAGAGCCAGAGTCGTAGACGCACACCGCGCAAGGCGCAATCGTAATGAGACAAACTACGTGTGTATAACTGTGTCTTACACATTACATCAAAATCTACTTGACTTACTTCACTTTCAGTTTTCCTTCCAAAGTTTTTGTTTTAATTTTTTTTTAACGCACCGCACTGCACCAGCAAGTTACAGAATAAAAGTAATTGATTGTGCGGTGCATGAGAATGCTTCATTTTGAACGGAATGCATATGCGTGCGACAACGCCACTCACGGTGGCAGTGGCAGCAACATGGCTGCCGCGGGCGGTAAAACAGCAGTCGAGTTGCGTCCGTGGGAACTGGTTTAAGAATGTACGCACACGCCTATAATTTTGTTTTCTTTTTGGATTTCAATAAAATTTTATTTAATTTGGCGCGAAAAAAAAAACACAAACTGTAACAAACAACAACTCCCAATCAAAAGAACCTCAATTTCGTCAAAATCTTTATGGTGACAACAAAAGCAACGATGCGTAGTTTGAGTCTACACAACACAGACAGTGCGTCAAACTATAATGCTGCAATATGCAAAAGCGTTGCGTAATAACGCGGACACATAAGGTCGCGTCCCCGAGAGAGTCATTGTGGTTAGAAGGTGAATTGGCTATGGATTGTTTATTTCATTTGCGTTGCAAATTGCAGCTGCGCACGCAATTTCCTAGTTTGATTTAATATTAGTGACAAATAGCTAATGGTTTTATGTGCGTAGATTGTAGAAAAATACGCACTTAAGATGTCTTGCGACTTGCGTGATCTATGGGCTTGATGACAGGTGCAATGTTAAATGGAATTTATATTTTGAGATAAAAATGGAGATTTGTTGACTAAGAAAATACCATATATCTAAATTTAAAATACAAAGCAATAATTACAGATAAATATCCTGGATTAATGCAACTTTTAGCATAAGGATTTACATTATTTGCGTTGAGCAATGATTTCGAGTAGAATAATCTTGAAATTCCAAAGATTGTGAATCCATCATTATGTATATATTTTAACAGTCTACTTACTGAATGCGGAGAATTCATAGCAACTTTTCTCTCCTCGATGTGTGTAGACTCCCTCGGACTTCCACAGACAGTACAGTTTCTTCGTCCAACTTGAAAAACAAGCTTGACATCTGGGCACAATTCCTCAAGAATGAGTTTCCTCTGTGTTCACATAAATATTATTTGCGATTTCGTAATGGTGAGATTACATTTTTTGACGACGCAGTAATTTTATTAAAACATATTTTGTGTGTGAATTGATTTTGTACACGGAAAATCGTTCACGCTTGAGGAATTGGACCCTTGGTAGTGGAACCAATTTACACGAGACGTTTACTTAAACGCTTAATTCTTCTCTCAAGACAAGGAGGAAAATGTCGAAGAAATTATAAAATTCGCAACTCTTCAAAAAAATCATTATACCGTTTCTTTCAAAAATGTTTCATTAATTTTGACATATATGTAAATGTCAAATGTCAGAATAATACATTTACAAAAATTATGGCATATTCATAGTTCTTCACAAAATTAACGAAGCTTAAATTTTCTAGAATGAATAAATTTTGACAGTAGTGGTGAATATTGGAGGCTTAAATTTAACTAAGTTCGTGGAACATACTAACATTGTATCAAATGGTTAATTTTTGACGTTTCTCAACAGGATAAATGTCCTTTTTATTTTTTATTTTTGCTTCTTAGGTCGCTAACACAGCTATTTTTGTTGTCAGCTCTGAAAACAAATGTTGATATACTGAATAAAAAAACTGCGCATGATGGGAATGATTCTGCAAATATTTTCGAACAATTGTTTTAAAATATGAAATTAGAGATGCAAAACTGAGATTTACTGTAACATTTGTATTTTCCAGCGATTTCCTGTATACAAATTGTATAACTTCAACAAAGAAAAATATGTTTGTTTGGCAAATGTCTTAAATCATGAGGAAATTTTAGGCAAGAACCCAGTTCACTCAGCAAACCATAAATTTGAACACACCTCGCACTAAACGTCAAAAATTAATCGTGGTAGAAAATTTAACCAAGATAATTGACACAATAGCAAAAGTTGAATACTTAAATACTTTAATATGAAGTAGTTGCGTTTGAAAAATGTTTACGAATGTGAAATAGTAGGGTAAATCAATAAAAAATAAAAGCATGATAATTTAGATTTTAGATTTTTGAAAATGTTGGCAGAAAAACTCGTCCGAAAATTCCTCATAAAAAAATTCTAAGACCGTTATTAAGTAATCGTGTTACAAAGATGTAATTTAAAGTGTTCCATCCAGCCCCCCTTGCCAGCAAATCAATATCAACAAATATTTATTTGCAACAGCAAGAGGACAGATAGGAGCTATTGATTTTCAACTCTCAACCATACTTTTGGCGAATTCCTTATATCCCCGTAATCGACCGTACCAGTGCAATAATTTGTAACCCGATGCTCTGACGTAGCAACCCAACGGGATACTTTTGTTGTTAAGCCAAAAACATATCTAAATGTCACATTTTAATATTAAACCAAAATGTGACGTAAGATGCTGACTTTCTCAGGAATTTATTATGCAAACTTTCAACGGAAATTATGTGTGGTGTGCTCCACAGAAAATCAAAGCATTTTCTTACCAAGAACATCTTTTAATCCAATTCCAAAAACTTGCTATTGATATTTCCCTTAAACTTCAGTAAACGGACTTATGCATGTTATCCAACATTACCTGGAAATAATCTTAATGTTGAAGAAAATCAAAATCTCTTCGTGAAAAAGGTTTGCTTTCACCTTCGCCTGCACGTGAAAATCGTCCTACTCATACTTTACTTACAGTAAATATAGTACCATCCCGTCCCACATAATACATCATCATATAGCCATATCATCTTGACATATCTGTGTAAAAGTGTGATAGGAAAAAGTAATGCGCACTATGGCAAGGACTTTACAGCTTACAAAATCTATATATCAAGAGAATTTTTCGTTTGCATTTACCTCATTCACCCCTTTCTCCATCAAAAGGTCCATGAATGCAGTGTTAATATGAGGGGGAGATGGTTGATGGTTGAATGCAAGGACACATCGAGCTTGTAATTAATTCGACTACCACGGCTAAGTGTATATTTGAGTAGAAGAGCTTTAACCACATCTTACGTTCGTCTATAGCTACCTACATTTACTTAACACAAACAAAGGGAAAAAACCTGAACTTTTTATAATGTAATTTTCCCGCTCCAAACCGAACTGTCACATTTATCCCGTTCTAGTTTCCCAGTGAATGCACTATTTCCAGCTTTGTGTCATTCTCTCATTCAGCAGAGAACTGCCACTATCTCGATATTCCCTCAACTTGTTAAGGGAAGTAAAAAGTGATGGTTTCAAAGGCTACATCATCCCAGAGCCATCCCCTCTTTACAAAATTTTCTTCTTCATCATCCCTTCATTACTGTAAAAAATATGTATATTACAAGCAATATAATTCATCGCTTTTCCTATACAATACTCGTAAGCTTCCGCATCACGTGCACTATGCAACTATGTAAACATTGAACACTGGTCTCATATATAGTTTCTCTCTGTCTCTCGCTCGTTTTCTATTTATTTCTTCTCTGTCATTCGTTCTATACGAGTAGAGTTCTGGTCTGCTTGTGCTCTATTCGATCGATAAAAAGTAAATTAGGTCACGAAAAGTAGCTCATGTAGGTAGTTATTACGTTTCTTTTATGTCACATTTTGCTTCCCACTTTCCTGAGCTTCTCAAATAAATTCTACAACATTCTATCTACATCCACCCAACAACACCCATCGATATGCTCTGCCGTAATATGAGTTGCCATTTGAATGAACTCAAGGTGATGATAAATTTTTAAATATGTATAAAAAAAATGAACATTCAATTTAAGTTAATACAACGAAATCTCTACTATAAGATCGATATGTGTGTTTGAAATGAAGTGGAGGATGGAGTATTTCAAATTTTACAAACTCTGGATTCCATCATGTTAGGTGTGTGACCGGCATTAACGTTAGTCCAGTAACTGGAAACGATTGAATCGATGTATTGGAATTGTTTGACGTTTGGGTTTGGGGGATTTCATTGTGGTTGGTTGGAATATTTGTTCATTTTGCTTGGAATATTTTATCGAAACCTGTAGGAAGTGATTTGGATTATTATGATTCCCAGCCTATGCCATCCACAAGTAGTGTCTTACGAGGATGTCACAAATCCTCGTTTTGTTCGCGGAAATTGTACTATAATATATATTGCCAAAAATACGCTTGGACTGGGTTAAGTTAGAATTGGTTGAAGTGGCTGTCAGTGTTGGAGCCGACACACTTAGACCAGAGTTGGTCCGTTGCGATAATACGTGAATCCTGAGATAATCTCCCTATTCGTTAAACCATTAAAAAAAAACTGGAAAGGTATCCATAGATATTGAACATTGTCGCAGACTATTATTGGACGACGAACATCAAATTAAAATTGATAATAAATGAAAATATTTTTCTGGAAAAATTTCAGAAAAAGCCGCTATTGGAAAAATGCCTAAAATTTTGTAGATTTGGCGTAACCTGCGGGAAATATTCTTTGTATGTCACATGACAGATATTGGCAGTTTTATAGCAGCGCTGTCAGAGTAATTTACAATCAACAAAATTCAAGAAACAAATACAAGGTGGTGAAAAATTTGTCCGCCAATGTCCTTAGAATCAATAAGTAAAAGAACGAATTATAAGAACAAACATCAACGAACACACCCCACTGGAAATGACAGCTATTGTTCCGCCATTTAGTTTTACCTCTCGACCTCGTGTTTTCAATTATTCTATTTTTAAGCTTTGGCCCTCTGCTTTTGGAGTATGTTATTTGACGTTTTAATGTGTTTTTCAATTAAGTTGAGATAATTATATCGGCTAAGAATATGTATGACTATTTGGGCCCATTTAAGTCTGGGAGGCTTGTTGACATGCCACGTGACTTCAATAAAATGCACAAAGGGAATTCTGGAAGACTTAAAACGGTTCGGTGTAAATCGCGAAAACAATAAATTAAATTATCTGGAAATGCAGCCCTCAAAATTTTGCTTGTGGTTCGTGCTGTATATGTACCGTTGCTACCTCCTGGCTGGAAGGAGAAAGTCATTAAACATAGTTCCGTAGTGTTCGCCGTCCACTGTAATCGTTTGGCCGGACTAGCCGAGTTCCTAAATGTGGCTCGTATTTCTTACCTAGTTGGACCCGGAAGACCGGAAAATCGTCTCCGACATTAACGCTGCTTTACCACCACTGACGAAATAGGCCACAAAAAATTCGAAAAATTATTTCGCGTTCTTTTAAAACAATAGCGATTCACATCAATTTAACGTATATCTGTTTACTTAGCATAAATGTCAAAGTAAATTTTACACAATTGCAGCCATTTGTAAAAATTATATAGTTTTCTGATAGGGTGATGAATTTTGCCCCACCTTGTATTTTTACAATGAATTTTTATTATGTTTGTATTACAAATACTTTTTTTCAGTAAAGGGGTTGTCATAGAAAAGCGCTATCTCATAAAGAGAGCTTTTCGTTTGTAAGGTTTTCAACTGCTGATTTTCACAACGGAATTTTTAATTTCCGTTATGATGACAGTACTTTTGATATTACCGACTCCCCACCTATTAATTTATATTATTATCTTTAGGAAATATTATACACGATATGCTTGTAATTTATTATTTGTGTACGTTAACGTATTCCTTATTCAGCTTGAGTGTGTAATATATTAAGAAATACAAGAGGGAAATGACAGGTAATGTTGTAATAAAGAGAATAGAAGATGATAGGTATGTAATTAATTACACATTTGGTATTTAATTTTTTTTTTAAACTATGATTTTCGTCTGAAGTCTTTTAACAACTGACATTTTTTTTAGTAAAGAAATATTTCACTCACATGATGTAATTATGTCACCAAGCTAGACTGCCATTGGGCGCCATTATTTTACTAACTTTAATGAAAGATTTGTAAGGATTTAAATTTTACTGTGAAAAAAGGGAATTTTCCAGAAAAAACAAAATGTGTCCATTGGTTGTAAAATATCAAATACGTTCCCAATCAAATGATAAGATTTAAGCTAATAATTTTGTAGTTTATGATGTGTAACATCTTTCCTCTCGGCAAAATATGGTGAGATGTCAGATATTACATGTTTATTTTTATTTTCAATAGAATCTAATGGTTAGGTAGCTGATTTAGGTCATTAATTATATACAGAGGTTGGCATAATTATTCTAACTAGTGAAATATTTATATATTTCGAGTTTCAGATATAAATAGAGAAAATCGAAAATGGGCAATTGTTATTAGGCCGATGAGTAAATATATTTAAGTATATTCGAAAAAAACACTCTTTACGTTAAGTCATGATTATTTTGCCAAAACCTTTTATGCCTACTAAAAAATATCATTACAAAATAAAAAGAAAATTAGCACCTCTAATAAAATATATTATATACTCCCATAGCGTGTATGACTTTTTAAAGACGTTTGGCACATATTCTACAAGTTGCTGAAGAATTTCTACAAGTCCAAAGTCTTACTTACAAAATCGTTTCTTCTCTGGTTCATGTCAAAGAAAAAACTTCCTTTTCCCATACATACTCTCAAATATATAAATAAGGACTTTGTGGTGGATAGTCAAGTGTCTCTACTCCGATGTACCGCAAAAAGGAAGTTTTCATTCGGTCCTTGTGGAATGGGATATTATTCTCCTGAAAAATAAACGACTAATGCATATAAAATTCATGTATACTTTCGAAAGGCACAACTCAAACTATGTATATTTTGCTCTCAGTAACAAAGAAATGTGTATACTTACTCTGATAAACAAGCGTAACTTTATAACTTTAACCGTTACCGATCAATTTTTTACTCAGAAGAGCTTCCACAATGCTGTCAAAATAATTATGCTGATGACGGTATGTCCTTTTACTAATATAGTTCACATTTGTTTTGAAAGTACCAACACATAACAACCAGAACATTGGTTTATTGTCTCTCTTTCATTAAAATTAAAGCAAAAAGTAAAGTAATCCAGACGCTACCTTGATGAACGCCTCCTTTGTTAGGGAACTCTTTGATGACTTATGAGTTGTTTTGAATTCCTCTTATAAATTCACGGCTTTTCATCAAGAAAAAGAGAAAGGTGCACTGCGTAAGCTTTGATAGCCCCTGCTTTGACTTCTTTAATCCAAATATAAATTTTCAGGAAAGTTTAAACAATAAAGTTAAATCAATATAATAATTTTTCGAAATTAAGAACTCAACTCATGAACAAGGAATGTCAGAAAAATAGGACATTTTATTTGATCAAATAAAGTTGTATAGGTGGGAAATATATTGATGTTCGAATGTAGGTATGAGTTCAATGACAAATAAGGTCCTAATGGATTTTCTTAGTATTAAAAAAAACGGATGGTTATTCCGCCCTATTTCACTCACACAAGAGGAACCCACCATACCGCGTACCGCCGGGAATAATTTTGTTGGATTTATTACATGACTAACTGACGATGGGAAATTTTAATTGAGGGTGGCCTGCCTTTACCCTCCTCTGCCTGCCTACATTTTTTTTTGTTGTATTTGCTTCTATTTTCCTACGCACCTTAGCGTAGTGTCTTCTGTATGCAATATGTGTATTGGGCGGTGCATCCCTTATGAGCCTTATTTGATTTATGCACGTGCATTACTGTGCATTTTCATAACATTCCACCATGACATCATTCTCGTCATCGTCATACTCATTATCATGGTGTGCATGATGTGTAATATAAAATTTACATTGGATAATAATTCAAGGACAAGTTGATGTGTGTCCCTTTCGAGGGAGTTTGTAATTTGTAGGGATGTATATTATGTAGGTACGTACATAGATACAAAAACTCTTTCATCATAAGCTACAGGTTGTTGCGTGTGACACAGTTTTCAATGAAGCACTATCAAATAGTTGCGTCTAAATACAACACGCCAAGTATAATATATGGTGTATTAGTGTGTGGTATCACATTGACGTTAAATTATTAATTGCATTTTGAGGGTTGATATGGATTCAACATTACGAGCTGACGTTAAAAAAAAATAAACGAGAAGGACTTATTTTCTATAGACTGACCTACATTCCCTTTCGCATTCGCATCGCGGTCAGAAGAGCTAGAGAGGAGGCGAAGCACAAACGAGCACAGCAGACAAAACAATGTGCCAAGGTAAATATCAAATGTGATAAATACGCCAACTACTGATTTTAATCGGTGGAATGAGCATCAATAAATTCTTGGAAATACTACGCAGTTTAGTTGAAAATTTCGACTCAATTGGATAAGGCGAGTTAATGTCCCCATCATTATAAGGTATTCTAATCGATATCTAGATAATAATAATGGAATCCCATTTTAATGGGGTTTTTTGTTTATGTGTGGTTTTTGGTTTTTAATAATTTAGATACCTATAGGTTGAATAAGTCTATAATAGATTTGTTTGTTTTTCTAAGGTAATGCTTTTAAGCGTTTTAATGTAAGTCAATAACCAGATTGTAAAAAAGTTATTTAGATTAAATTATTTAAACAGGCTAACAGAGTTGAACAATATTTATTCTAGTACCTAACTCTTTTGTATTAAAATTCAACAGCGATTGGTTATATTTTAGCCTTTTTTTATACAAGAAATGTGAAAGTGAATGTTTTTTTTTTGAAGTTTTAACGTCATAACCACACTATAAAATAATTGGACGGATGTTAACAAATTTTATCTTTTTTTTACCGGAAGTGGTTTTTGAAAAACCCAGCGAAGCAAGTGGTTAAAAACAGCAAATTTCGTAAAAGTTTTATTACTCAAAATGTAATACAGTTGATCAACAAGAGCACACTGTAGCTGCATACTGTAATCTTACTGTAACTTGTTCGATTAGTCTTATATAGATATTTTTAAAGGAATTTCGAAAATATTTTTTTCCAAAATGTCTTCATACTATCTAAAATACGATTTTTCATTCAAAGTATGCTTCTGGTTTTAACGTTTGAACGTGTAGATTTTTAAAGTAATGATTAAATAATTTATAATTTGTAACTAATACAGGATTGGTTACAAAAATTATGGTTTAAAGACTTTGCAGCAATAAGTTCTTAGACATTTTGTAGACTTTGATTTATATAGAGTGTCAACAATGTAAGTTCGCCATACAGTCAACTCCGATTATTATACTGATTAGTGTTTCCTTGAAAAGTGAACATATAGGTAAACTGAAGCATTTATCACGTAGGATTTTTTTTAAATATTCATACAAATTATTTGGGTTAAATTAAGCCCGCTCTAATCGGAAGTACCGCTAACTGAAAAAAAACAATTACGAACAACACTGAATCAGCTCTACATAGGTGATATAAAACAATTGAACTCGACCGCACTTTACTTGACATTTCATTTTGAATCTTCTGTTAATTTTGACAGCAAATTATTAATTGAAATGAAAACTCACAGTAAATGAGCGTATTAGATTTTGCTTAGGGCAAACGCAGATTTTGTATGAAAACTTCTTGTTTTTATAATTAAATTTCTTGGACTTTTAGGTTCGAAAAGTCACATTTCAAGAAATCAGCTATCGTTACCTTGATTAATTAAATAAGCTTCAGCTTTTCGAAGTTGACTTAGGAGACCGCTTAAGGACAAACAATTCTGGTAAATTAACGTTTAAGTTAAGCGGATTTGACTGTATGTATGTAGGAATTCTGGCTGACGACCCTTCCGCCATGCCTCAAAAGATTTAAAGTAAAACAAATGTTTTTATGAATATTTAACCTTAATGAATTAATAAATCTGTAATCTATCTATCTATGTAGGAATTCTTTGTCATTGGTAAAATTTTAACGAAATATTTGAAAGAAAACTTTTATCATCATAAAGGAATATTTTGTTGACTTTCCGAAACCTATTTTTCTGGAGATATCTAATAAATAGCTTTAACAGTAATAAGCTAAATTGTGATTGGCAATATTAGCCTGGGAAAATATACGTTATATTCTTCCCACAATGTTACAGTGATTTCTCACAACTTTTATGTCCAATAATTTGAATTGTCTGTAAATGATTTAAATCTAAATCATGATAAGTTCTATATATGTATGTAGAACAAGTTGTTGGTTTTTTCGTGCGTCAGCTCATTCAATTTAAATTCATGTTTTATTTTGGGTAACTCAATAACCGCCCGACTAAAATTACAAAATGTTCTTTTCCTAATCAAAATGTGTCGCCATACAGAAGACAGTTTTAGCGTTTAATGCTCAGTTCTCTTATGAACCTAGTTACCAGCATAGTTACTTTATGTTAGAAGCTATATTTCAGTAAAAAATTTCAAACAATTTACGTTAAATAGTGCAGTAATTTTATTTAATCAATTTTAGCATATTTCTAACTCTAACTCTTTGAAAAAAAAAACACGTATACGCCACAGTGGCCTTATATTTTTTTAAAGGGATTATGAATACCCTTTATATGTTTTTTAGCACAGCGCGGGCATCCGGTGAAAGAAGAGAAAGAAGGATAGCAAAGATGTGTGGCGCGATGTTCTGAGACTAGAGCTGGCTGTTGTCTCAGATTTATCTCCAGGGATGGCGGCTGAACTAATGCGAAGAAAATTACCGTGTCTTATTTATTTATGTTTCTTATAATTCACAATATTTTATTTATTTTGTTGTCATATTTATGGGTATACTAGTTTACTCAATTACATACTGTTAGTGTTATGCCTGAACAGCATGTAATGAGCACGCCAGCAACTCATTTAATGTCAATTTTTAGAATTGGTTCTTAATGTAATATAAGAAGACATAGACAACGGCAGGAATCGAACCTGCGACCACAAGGTTGACAGGCGAGCACACAACTATCGCGCCACCGGCGACTCCAATATAGTGGTTAGTGTATTTATCCTTGGCGGAACATTTCACTAAAAAATTGGATTTAATTGACAGACATAGTATATTTTATGTCGAATTCCATTCAACCACTAATTCAGTTTTCTTAAGAAATGATTCAATTGTGTTCAGAAATAAAATGCACGACTGGATCGCTGGTACTTGCTCTTTTGTTCGATCATATGCATTATAAGCTTAAGATTTTTAATAGAAACGAGATGCTAAATATATTTTAATATATATTTAAAAATGATAATTTCAAGTACTTAACAATATAAGTATAGGATCTCTAAATAATCATCCACCCGTTTTCGAAATATGTATTGTATTTTCAAAAAAAAAAATAATAAGATTTTTTGTTCAAAAATCTAAAAAAATCATTTTTCGAAAATTTTGGTATGCAGTATTTTTTAGAAATCAAAGGACCATCTATGTAAAAATTTTGATCGAAATCCCTGGAGCCGATCGAAAGCCGAAAATAAAAAAAAATTGGCTGTGTGGTAGATACCGTTAATAATAAAATATGTAAGCAAATTTTGTAACCAAAATGTAGAATATACCTGCACAGATTTTTTTTCATCAAAATCGTTAGAGCCATTTGTGCGATAATGAAGATGGTAGGACAAATTGTATTGCAGGTACCGTTATTTTTGTGGCTAAAAAAATCATCAAAAGATTTGATGAAGTCACCTAAGATGCAAGAAAATCGCTTCAGCCGCTTAGGCTGTAGATCGATGTACAAACAGACAGACGGACAGCGGGGCCCACTTTTTTCGTATAGTACCTATATCGTAGGTAAAAATCGAATGTGTGGTTGTAAGCAATTCGACATAAAAAACATGTCTGTCAATTAAATGCAAAATTTATAAAATAAAAACAAATTTTACATTTCTGGCAAAATCTGCTATTTCTCTACTGAATTTTTTCATGTTCTCTCAATAATATTTTTTATTGTTTCCTTAAAATTTCACCTAGAACACACAATTCGATTTTTTATTAAATTCCATACAACCAAAAAAAAAAACTCGATTTGAAATAGTTGTAAGGATTTTGACATTATTTAATTGGATTTGTTTCTTTAAAATTTGATCTCCTTATACTCGTATTATTGGTTTTTCGAAAAATGTATAATTTTTGATTGAACAAAATTTCCGTATACAAATTCATTTTTGTAGGTTAATTAATAGCTCAAGTACCGCCACAAACTAGCAAGCAGCAGTACCAACCAACTTATCAGTAATGTCGGCCGACCGACGCGACGAAGAAAACAAATTCCGTTGCAATTTCCGCTGCAGACATCTTTGGACACTAATGAATGAATCTGTCTGCTGCTTCTTCTTCATCTTTTTCTTGAACGATGTAAATGTCATCGTCGCCGTTCACCGTCGTCGTAGTTGGCTAAATGCCCTGACTCATTCATTCATTATTTCAAATGTTGGACTGTATGTGTTTTGTTTGGTTTTGCGAGTTTTTTTTTGCAATATTGATGTAGCGCTGGTCTTCTTATAAATGGGACACACACATGAAAATGTGCCATAAACGGGCCCAAGGAATTCAAACCATAAACGGGGAGTTGGAGGGCAGACATCATCAGACCAGCATGTTCTGTCATAGTGGTGTGAGCGGGTACGTGAATGTGTGTATCCGCAAACGAGCAGACGGACATTGGAATGTTACAATCTAAATTTGCCATTTAATATGCAATGCTAGAGGCAGCAGCGGCACTGCCAGTGACAGTATTCAAACATACATTAAATGTGTGTGATGTACTCTTCGGGGTACTTTCTTGCCTCTGCCCCCTCCACCCCAAACCCTTACGACACCAACAAGCATACATCGACCGACTGTTTCACTGAGAAATATTCATCTTTTGTAGTAAAACTCTACCACACACTCACTTTACCAGCCAAGAGCCAACAACACAATGCTCAGTCTGTATGGCATGAAGACAGCGAACAAAAAAAAAAGGAAGCCAGTGGAGGGTTTGACATTAATCAAGTGGCGTCCGGTGTAAGTAATTAAGCCATGTGCCATGATGATGCTGCTTTTAAATTCTTTTGAGGACAGCCAGTGAAGAAAGTGAACTATATATTGTTTGAGAAGCATATTTCCGGTTAGTAAAAGGTTACAAAAAGGAAATAACTGATCTTTAAAATGACGTCAGTGTTCTTGATGTGTTTTATAATTTTGATTGTGATTTTTTTTTTATAAAATTTGTTTCCAAAAATTAATTTCAAACCAAGTTACTGGTCACTTTTGTTAAAACTAGTTTTGTATCAATTGTAACACGAGCCCTTCACAGTGTGTGATGGGGATTGGACAGAAATTTGGCTTGAGAAAATTGTATTCCTCTGTCCAGATATTACTGCACCTGAGATAAGATCCATTCCGACCTGCTATGAAGTGGAGTTATGCTGATCTTCATCTGAAGCTTTCATCACCCTCGCACTGGAAAAGGACCTTGTATTTACTTTTAGATATTTAGCTTTTTTCCACTCCGCTAAGTTTAGGTAAACCCATGTACTATGTAGTTGGCTTTGGAGTCTATCATTACAATTGAACAATTTTCCATTACAAATTCAAATATAACGTTGAACAATTGTATGATTTTATAATTATTGATTGTCAAAATATCTCTTTAAAAATAAAAAAACGTCTCAAAATAGACATCCCTTTTTAGAAACAGTTTGTACCTTAAAACGATTAAAATAAAAACCACCACTTTCATTTACCATGCAAGTTGAACCCAATTTATCGTGATTTTTTTTAAACGTCAATTTTGTTATTTTTTTAAACGCATTTTTCCTTAAATTTTCCAACACGACTAAAACGTGATTAGAATTTCTTAATCTCTCGCTTATAAAATTTATTATTTCGCCTTTAGAAAAAAGATGTTCCATGTTTATAGTCGCAAAAAAAAAGATTGTTTGCAGGTGGAAGACACCTAATAAAAATTATAACTTTTTTTACATTGAAACTATAAAATAAAAAAACAAGAGGCATTTTGAAAATCTGTAGGGGAAATTTTGTTTCCCTCGGTATATTTTTTCCATTGATTTTTTTTCTGCGATCCTGAACCTCCACCCGAATAAATTTCACTGGAACAAAAATTCGTATAAAAGGTAAGGAAATTCCTTTGAAATTTTGAGTGAAACATTCGATCATCGTTCTCGTTCGCTACTTTCCTGAGTCTATTTGTAAATTATATCTAAGAGTTTTTTTTTAGCGAATTTAATTACAAATAATCGTCACCGACGATAACAACTACCGAATTTTTGGAATTACATTCTAATTCGATACGATTCACCGTCATTATAAACATATGACGTCACCGAAAATCAACTGAGGTTACGATTTTCGTTCATCATCTTAGAATTCACACATAGTTCTTACCAAAACATTGCATGAGTACCTGCAATGACGAAGGAAAATCATTACATCATCTAACACACTTAAAGTCTTTTGGTGATATTAATTCTGTTCTTATTCATCAGTTTGAAACAGGTCATCATAGCTTTAATGCTTTATTGCTTGATCCTTACCCCCACCAGTGATAAGGTAAGTTAGTTAGTTAAGTTTGGTAATTGCCACCAGGGGCCTAGTACCTGGAGATCTACCAGAGATTCGGACTGCTGTGTCGAGTGCTACCAGGGGAATATCACCTGTTGATACATTCTAGTCTAAACTCTAATTCCAAACCTGACAAGCCAGGGCATGATAGACTACTACCGCCGAACGTCAAATCCAGAAGTAACGCTAAGAACTACTTAAAATCAGAAGTAACCGCAGAGTACCAGTATACCGGACTGAAGACCTGCCATAACCAGAAATTATTTTAACTAAATATATTTTGTTGTGGATTAATGAGTTGTTTTTTATAAAAATTTTGTAATAAGGTTTTGAAGGCCTTTCGTTGAGTTTCGTGTTTTCTTCATTACGACCCTGGCTAACCGGCGAGCTAACCCTGGAAAGTAAAACGCACATCACAACTTGTATCTAATATATTTTCGATTGATTACTGTATTTGAATTTTATTGCAAAAGTGGCTTAACAGCTGCAATCTAAAAAAAGTGCGAGTTTCGGGACTTTCGTTAAGATGTGTAAGCACGATGTAGTAACTTCGCAATATTTCCAATCTAAACAGACAATCTTCCGTAAGGTATCGTATTATATTAGACCTACGGGTTTGGTTTACCTGGGATAGACGTTTATATCTACAATTTTATTATTGCAGGAAAACAACGTATTTGGAAATTCAAGTGCTACGGTTGATCTTTCAAAGAATAATGAAGGTATAAATCACCTTGAGTGAAAAATTTGCCTTGCGCGTGTCACATAAACTCAATAAAATATAAACAAAAGAACCATAACAATTTGCAATAACAATCTTTATTTTTCGATTCGCAGCCACATACATAGTTAGGTATAAGTAACCTATATACACCAACACATTATAATTGCAGTCTTCCGCAATACATTCATAAAAAAAAGTTAAAAAATGAGATCACAGATTTACTCGTGTTTAATAACAAAATTATTATTAATTAAAAATGCAAAACAAAAAAGAAAACGAAAAAGACAATAGGTCTATCAAATGTAAACAAAGTAGCAAAACTTTTCTTTCCGCAAAATAAGCTATGGTTTCAGGCACGTGAACTTTGCACCCATAATGTATTTTGCGAAAACACACTCATTCAATATAACAGTTAAGGTAAGCAAAATTAACAAAACGTGTCTTACTGGTTGATATACACCACCCTTCAAATCCCCCATCACTCTTACGTAGGTATTTACCGTAATTTGTGCTGAAAAAGAGGCCAACATAAAGAAGACGAACACGAACAGTTGTATCAAAACAAAGAACCAACAAAAATAACAACATTTAATATTTACCTCTTTGTGCAAAAAAATAAAACAAGAAATAAGAAATAGTTTGCTGCGCCGAATGATGGTAGGTACCTACCATACATAACCGTATTCGAATAGCAAAACGCAAATCGATCCATAAAAGCAATAGAAACATGGGTGGGAGTGGGAGTAGAAAGAAGATGATGGTGTTTTCTGTTTTCAGTTTTGTTTATATGCTTGTTCCGGTTGGTATTGTGCCATTCACTTTCAACCCTCTCTCTTTCTCTCTCTTCTTCGGTAAACTATTTTCTCACCATCATCAGTGTTCCCTATTGCAGGTGAATTAAATCGCAGTTTGTGTTTTTTTTGTTTTTGTTGTCTTCATACATTACTAGTGTAACTATTTGAATTTCCATCCCCCAAAATGGAGGTCGTGGTGAAACTCACTTTCTCATCACTACCATGGCGTGCTAAACAAAAACAAACAAAAAACAATAAATTCATTCCTCTTTGACTAAAGATGGCGTGTATGTTCGAGAAGATTGAATAGTGTTACGAAACTTCAGCAGATGGGCAAAAAAAAGAAGCGAAACTAAGATGGTGGGAGAGTACCGTATTTTGCGTTTTAATATTAGAAAGTGAGTCAAGTAAGACATAAAATAACAAACAAAATTCAAAACAAAACGAATGAATCAATTTAAAGATTATAATTTTTTTTTTGTTGTGCTTAGCTGATGACCGACGCGGACGTTATGTATGAATACAAAAGAAAACAGCTGCTAGCATACCAACAAGGAAGATTTTGAAAACATAAAAATACTCGTCATGGTCTAAGGCCAACTGTATAACGGACTAGCAAGATAAAGTTATAGACAAAACACGCGCAAACTTAGATACTGATGTTAACAAGATTTCTTCTTTTTTTCTTTTTTTTTTTTTTATTTTTTGTGAATTATACCAAGTTTCTCTATAAGCAAAATACTACTAAAGTTAAGTAGGTTAAATATTTAGTATAAATTATGTGTTCCATGCGAATTTATATCGAACCAATACAGATAAATGTATTGTGGTGAAATTCAAAACATTGTGTGATACACATTATTTGTTTGTCATTTTATTTGATCATACAAATTATCAACAGGCCTTCAATGACAAGGCGCTTTTTTTTATTTTCGTACAAGGTTTATTTATGTAGAATTCTTTTACCCCCAGTTTCATAGTGGGAGCTTAAACTTAAGATCAACTGAACCCTAAACTAAGTTTTTGAAACTGAAACTGCTAGCTATAAAAACTTAACAAATGCATTAGCATGCCTTTTTATTTTTTAACCTTTACGTTTTATAAACTTTTTTTATTTTTTTTTCTTTTTTTTAATTTTTAGATCTACTGATTCTTGATTTTAATTTTTTGTATTTTATGTTTTAACTGCTTACATTGCACAAAAAAAAAAACAAAGGAAACAAATGTGGTTTAATTCGTCCGGTTTCACAGTGAAATCTGTTCTTCAGATCAGTTGAACTTCGTTTAACTATATTTTATTAAAAAATATTTGGCAGAATAATCTCGGTTAACTTAAAATACAAATTGAACTCAGTTCAGTGTTTAAACGACACTGTGAAACCGAATAAATTGTTGATCTGAAGCTTAAACCAAAAGTGGAGTTCAAACTCGCAGTGTGAAACTGGGGGTTAGTTGTAAATTTAAGGGTTATAAAATCAGCAACACAACCGCAAATAAATGCTACCAATTGTACTAGTGTTTAGTAATGTTAATAAAAAGAGGGACAAATTAGCCAAAAGCCAAATTACTGGATCTGCTCATTTAATTAAGAATAAAAAAAATCAATTCTGTTTGCCTAATGGAGAGTTGTAACTGTCAAATCCGTGTTTTAAAAGATTCGCATCAAAAAAGATTGATTCGTACCCAATTGAAAACCAACTAAGTAGCGAAAGTATTTTTTCGTTCAGTTCGAATATTGTGTTCCAATAAAGATTTTTGTGTTATTCTCTACAAGTAAAGCAACAAACAATAGCATTCTAATTTGCATAAACAAATGTGTTTTTTTCTAAAGGTGTTTCCATGCCAAAGATATATTTTAGGAAACATTGTTCAAAAAACTTTGTTGAAACACCTTATAAACATTTCAGAAACGTTTCTTTGATTCTTTTTGTCCTTAAGGATGAATTGTAACGAATTAGCATTGAACAAAATTCATACACTAACTCACCCGCTCTTTACCTTCGTAAATGGAATGGAAAAGAAAGTTTTCCATTCGAAATAGGAAACAGAGAAACATTTCAGAAATGTTTATTTGTGTCTGAAATGTTTCAAAAATGTTTCCATGGTGTGGACACACCTTTATGTTTAGTTAATTGTTGCTACGTGTGATTGTGCCTGATACCGGATTTACACGAGACAATTTGCCATTATCTCTTCCATTTTATTGGTTTGAAAATTTGTCATTATTTTCGTCATAAAAGAAAATGGCAGGGAAGACTGGCATTAAATATTGACATTAAATTGCATAGTGTAAATGCACAATGAGAGGATAATGGCACACTGTGAGAAAGAATGAACTTGTTCATTCTTTAGTGGCAGATTGCCATTATCAATCAGTCATTATTTTGCCCCATGTAAGTGCTTAGCATTAATGATTTAAATTTTACCATTATTTTGCCGGTTTAATGATGTGAATTAAAGGCAATTTGCCACTTGTGTAAATCCTGCATTATACCTTTCTGTAAACAAATAAAAAAGACAGTCGAATCTTAAACGCAACAATTTTTTCTTGCAACTTGTGTTTTTTGCTCGTTTGTTTGGAAATTTTCAAAATGGTGTCAGGGGCAAAAAACATCGATTCGTTAAAAAAAATGGTACGAAATGTCAAATGTACGTATACAAAAAATATGCTAAGTACAAAACCAGACATTATCATATTTATCCCACATTCTAAGAAATTTTCAGCTGCGGAATGCTTAAATTCACCATTGAACCCTTACCTACATAAGACTACGTTTTCAGCGAACAACAAGTCGAGAGTCACCAAATTAGAAGATTTATAAAGTACATAGATTAAGTTTATCGTTTGACATCAGCTTTCAAAATGGTGTTTAATTATTTTTTTCAATTCGAAGTGAGTGAGACAGGTAGCTTACTTTTTCGCGATTGGAGATTTATATTATCAATTGTTTTTCATAAACTGTCAAAATCATATTTAATAATTAATTCTAAATCTTAATCATATTTAGCATAATTTAATGTCAAAAAATCGCCAAAAATTTTCCGCAACTATTTACTTTGTAAGATATCAAAATCTTGTGCGTCTTTGAAGCTACAGAGACCACCTGTCTGATTTTGGCAATTATATAAACAGTGAGATAACAAAACAGGAAATAACCGTTTACCAAATAAGTTCTTGCTAACCAAAAGAAAAAACACAAATCGCTAGTTAAACTAGCGAAAATGATGAGGTAATTCGAAGGTCGAAAGAAAATTAGCAAAATAAATATTGCGAGACAATAACAATTTATTTTGATAATAATTGTCCATTTGGACGCTGCCGGCATCCGTGTTGTGCTTATTTTCTCATCAAAGTCACTATAGTTGGATGGCAGCCGTCCAGTGAGAATGCAAGCATTTTTTCAGTAAATTAATATGTGAATGAACGCATATGGTATGTTCTATCAAATCCTGCGATTCTAATTGAATGATAGCTGATACATACAAAGACCGTTAATGAAAATTTTATGATTGTTTACTAAAGTACAAAAAGCGTGATATATCATTTGTACAATCTGTTTAAAGCAACATGAGCTTGTAGTTAAAACAAATTTACATGCACCCACCTGTTTGATAATTTTCTATATATATGTAGGGTATTTTTTTTTTAGTCATTACTAACTTTGATTTTGCACGAATGACTTGAAATTGGATGATTATCATTCAGGAGACATAATTTTCGACCGGTTTTATAAGCATTTGTTGCTGTACCATATTGCCTCCCTATGTGGTGATTGATTATGGTTTGTCAGCATTTTAATACATTTCCACAAAGAAAATAATGAACGTCCCTTAAATGACAAGATCGTAGAGGTCCAACTATTTCTCCAGCCTACAGATCGCTTAAAACTGTACATTTATTCGGAGGTAACATTGTTTCAATAATCTCGTGTGGATTGTCTTCGTTCCAAAAAGATGAATTTTCCTTCCCTCGGCTTAATTTTTTTCCCGAACTTGGACACTCAAACCGAAATCTATGGGTAGAATTTTCCATAAAGTTGACAAGCAATAACAGACAAGTACGCTTGATTTGTCAAATAAACGTCAACCTTATTCAACCATCTCCTGGAACGGATGCAATATTCTCTACATACTCACACTCCTGCTATTATGCGTTTCGTGGCCACGTTGTTGAAGTATTCATTTAATTACTGATAAAATTGCAATAAATAAAAAAGACACCGGCAATATGACATTTGTTTTGACAAATAAGTATAAATGTCTACACTTAGTACTGAATGAAAAAACACCCGCTGTAAACAAAGATATCTGAACCCGTGGTTAGTGCATTGGATTGTAACGCAGTTTACAGTTCGCAAACTTATCCTCAAAGTGCTTTTCACCTTAGCAGTTTTGATTCGGTACTTCTACATCGTCCGCCATCACTGGTTGAGTGTTGTTAAGCCATCCAAGGCCTATTGCGCCACCAAATTTCTTTTATTTATTTCTTTCTTAACAAAAATAAGTATTTCTAAATAAATATTAAAACCTACATAAGTAAACCTTTTGTTGTTCTTTGAAAAGTAAAAGAATTTACTTGTTTACCTCAAAGTCTAATAAAATTCATCTACCTATGTAACTCGTCAGTGCTCACAATAACGAGCGACGAAAACTTCACTGATATTGAAAAATAGCCTTTGTTCACTCAAGATCAAAAGTACATACACATTATGACATGTGTACACATTTCTGCACTTCTAGCAGTCCAAAGATTAAACATCGCAGGTTAAATTTGTTTGGACTATTTTTATATTCTCATTTAAAAGATCAATGAAATCGAATCAATATCGAAATTCAAATCAAATCGAACAACAACGTTCGACTATAGGTGAGGTGTATAAATGTTAAACATTTTTATTTTTAATTTCTAGCTAATGACCAAAATATTTCACAACTCAATACCCTCAAGCCATTTAAATTGATTTCCATATCCAAATCGTACATTTTCAAATCCAAATACCATCAAACTGATGAATCTGAAGTGAATCACCCCCAAAAAAAGAGTACCTCATACACAAAACACAAAGCGCTCCATTCTCTCAGAATATTTTGCTCATTTGCTCAGGAAGTCATAAGAAAATGGGCGTTGACCCGGTGGTGGTTGTGGTGGCGTTCGTTCGTGTTGTCTTTGACTTTGTGAGTCGCACTTCTTGAGAACTGTTGAATGTGATTTGTTTTGCAATTAATTGCTTCTGTTTTATTTAGGTTTTTTTTTTTTTTGTGAAAAAGTCAATAACCCATGTTCAACGTTCAACATTCGAAAATCACAACATGCAGTTTTTTTTGTTTTATTTGAAAGAAATTATTTCGATTCATTTTGCACTTAATTTGTTTTCGCTCGTCATCGTATGAATTTGCTATATTTTTTCGATGGTTTTTATTCCCTTAAAAAAAAAAACACCACAAGTTCCATTCTGGGCCACCGACATGGTTCAGTTTACTATTGTTTAATTCCTCCGACAGTTTTTATTTGTTGTGCTGATTTACACTACACGTGCCTTAGGTTGCTTATAGAAAATTTCTGTGTGTAATCAGTTTTTGCAAACTCATGGAGCGATTCAGTGGAAGCCGATGACGTCTTCATATTAAACATGTCAAACATGGGAATCTGCTTAGCTTAGGTGTCAAATTGACAAATGTGAGTGGTATAAGGTTTAAGGTAAGAAGGTGATGATGAAAATAGACTACAACACAAGAAGGGACAGGGGGGAAAATTAAAAAGGATAAACATAATTTCGAGTCGAAATTTATTATTTCATAACCGAAAATAAATTAACTCAAGAAAAGTGCATTTTATTATAAAGGACATAAATTAGTGATGAAATTAATGACACAACTCTTATCTTAAGACATGATCGAAAGTTAAAGTAATTTTGGTATGATAGAAGGCACACGAATACTTTAGAGCTATGAATGCTTTGGATTTAATTTCTAGGCGCCAAATAATTTCAACGTGATTTCGATACGAAAATTCGGAAAACGAAAATTCTTTGATGTTACACATAATTATAAAAGCCGGAGGATTTTTCCTTATTCTGAGTTTGTTAAGGTTATAGCTGTCAAACATGATTTCTAAGCGCGAACAAAATTGGATAACAAAAACGATATCAGAAATTACCGACGCAGCTGTTAGAAAAAAAATACATTTCCATACAAAATATCGATAATAAAGTGGTAGTTCGAGCCGACAACACAATTTTACGGAATAAGAATTAAATGCTGAAAATACTCACCTGTTAAATACTGTTGCCAATTCATCGTTTTGTTCTTCAATCTTTTTTCGCGCTTGGAAAAAATCAATCTGGGTTCCAAATCTTATGTTTAAGACTTAGACTCTAACACGTAGAACGTTCGTGCGTAAGCTTAGGTTTCGACCTTGTAAGTATTTGTTTTACACTTTAATTTTTTATAAGACTTCCGGTTTTCATCCGTAGTAATAACTTCGATTTTTGAAAAAGAATAAAATATGCTTTAAGGCTCTGCCATTTTGAAATGAGATCTATTCCGAGTTTATCGCATAGAAAACGCTAAAACGTAGTAAATTAAACTGCAATTTATTATTTCACTTTGGAACGAGTTCTGATTTATGAATGTCTTTACATTAAGTTTTGTTCTCTTCGTTCCCCACTTGTGGGCGGGTGAGAAAACTTTAGAGGTTTTTTTTTGGTTTTCAGCGAAAAATTTCGTTTCACTTACAAATCTGCTTCGAAATTTACCTTTGAACTTTTGTTCTAAGAAATTTGTTGGACTTAAATTTTACTCGCTCATGGACTATTTTCTGTGAAAAAAAACTGCAAAAATTGTTGTACAGAAATTGGATTTCAAAGTTTTTCATAGCAATCTGTAGATTTTTGCAGTTTTAGGAAGTACGGGAAGAAACCTACCAACTTCCCTTTTTTTCTTCTGAGAAAGTCGTGAGCATCTATTCTTCCCTGGGGAGCTATAATTTTTCACCGCTTTGAGCATTAAGAAGCTATTCGAGACTCGATCAAAAAATGACACTGGCGATCTATTGCGATTGCAGTCTTCCGACGCAAACTTTTTCCATATTATTTCACAGACACGTCAGAGGTTTCGGTCCAAGTTGGCCCCTTCTGACATCCGTAATACTAGACACTATTTTTCCTGGGAAATGTGGTTGACATCTGATTTATTAGGAGATTTCCTTGTCCTCTTGAAAATATTAAAATTTTCGGAAGTATATCACCAAAGACGTTTTATTTCTTCCTAGCTTAGCCCTAAAATCGCCTATGACAATTCAACTACTCATAACTCTTATCTAGAAGCTCGTATAACTTTTCGTATGGCGTCACATCATATTTCTCCTCTGTGAAGGCATCATGCACGCATATGAGGTCTATGCGTTGGCAAATTAAGCCTTAATTCTGATTACTGCGAGGCAATAGATCGCACAACTAAGACTCTGACTTATTTCCTAAGCCTGTTTTGGAGGACAAATCTACATCCTAATAGCTTGCAACAGTTGACAAAGTTGGTACCAATAGATTGCAGCTTTCATCCGCAAAATGAGAATATTAATCCCAATAAACTATTATCAAAATCTCTGTAAAAAAAATACAAAATATAAATTCAAAATTAAGCAACAACGGATTAATAAAATTAGGGATGTGAGAGAAAATATAACGGCAAAATTCCAAAAAGTCCCATACAAATTGTTGTGTGAAAAGTATCGCCTTACCGACATTAATTTGTAAGTTAATGTCCCCTGACAAAGATTTCGATTTAAGCGGATGTCTGCTAACTACTATATGAACATATTTTTCTGCTGAATTAACTTTTGTGCTAGTTTCCTACCTCAGTTCCCATAAAATCTAATTGCCTTGTAAACAAAACTTTTCTAACAATTCATATAAGACTACTCGGACAGAGACAAAGTTGATGTCTATTGACCTTCCAAGTAAGGGCTAAGAAGAAGAATCTAGAGCACAATTGCTTCATCAAAACATTCAACACACCACTGGCGCTGCTATCCTCATCTCGTATTCCCTCCACATCTATTTCTCCTTCATTTCGACCTCGTTCATTCTTCTCATCAGACAAACATTAATTCTTCCCGCTCAAAAAATCAACACCAGGTTATTGTTCTACGTATGATGATGATGATGTGGCTGGGGTTATTAATTGACAGACAATAAGGCTTCGGCTTCGCGTGGTTCATTTTGAAACCTTGATCGTCTCGGGTGTTTTTTTTTGTATATATTTGGTTGTATTTCGTTTGTCACAGGAGTCATATTTTTCATTTTAATAACGTACCTACCTACATAGCGGGTTACTATCCCAAAAGTATAGGTATTCTTCTTCTTTTTTTTTTGCTGCAATTGAAAAACGTGCCAATGCAGAGTTTAAAGCACCAAGAGTCAAGACTGTTTAATCTGATACCAAAACGTGTAGGGGTAAAGAAGTCAATGATCGATAAAAAGTTTGTTGTGGATTTATTGTTTTTGTTGTAGTTCCCATTGCAGACAGGTTATTTTGTTGTTGTTTCATAATATAAACTGTGGGAAATCGTGATCACCGCATAATTTGGAAATAAATTTATTGTCCCAACGATGAAAATATCTTACCAATTAAATTGAAGGATTCAAATAATTCATTTTATAAGAATGAGGTCTGTTGCATATAATAAACGATTTTAATCTTAGAAGGAATGTGGTTTCAACATTTTGTTAGGGAAATTCAATTTTAAATATTTTGTCACTTACACTCTTGAAAATTCATTTTTTTCCTCCAAATTTGAAACTTAAAAGTTCAAATCCAATCTGCGTCGTAATCTTCCTTGAAAGCCATTTCTATTTTTCTAACGGTCGTACTCTGTTTAATATAATAACTCTCCAAGAGTGGAGAATACATAAACAATCTAAAATTTCTCTTTTTCTCGGTGTCGAAGACAGATCTGATTACAACAAATGATTTATATCTTGACACCAAAATTATGAATAAGCTTAACTTGACATGAATGTCCGACAACAATCTAAAGAAAGATCTGTTTTACTTAAAGTTCACCAAGCTTATATGTGTACCAAATTACAAAGCTAATTTGTCTATCTTTTTGACTAAACGATATATCTTTTTTTTCGAGATTAGAATCAAATTGAAACGAAATTGTAAGGCCCCCTGGATTTTTTGTTAGACCAAACGAAAAATTTTCCTATAAGAATAGTTTCTTCAGATTGTGAGAATTTAGGTGGATATATTAATTATATTAACAGTGATGATGATGACTAATGTATTGTGTTGTTTTAGAGAGCTAGAATGGATTTCGGTAGTAGTTTGGGGATTTTTTTAAAAATTCTTTTGGATTTTAATTTACGACAAGAAAAAAAGATGGAACATTTATTCTTAAAATGAAATTAGATTTTGTCTATAATCTGCCCACGCACGCACGTGGGAATAAATTAGAATAATTTAATAAACATTTTTTGTTTAAGACCATAAGCATGTAAGTTCAAACAAAGTTGCCGAAACCGGCTTAGGAAAAAGGGTTAAAATTAAATAAAAGGCATCAATCAAGAGTTATTTTCATATTTTATTTATATGAATTGGAGTTTGCGAATTTCATGTTTTAAAAATAGTTGCTATCAACACTATATGCTTAATTTGTCAACACTTACCAGCAGATACTTTCTTTTAGGGCTTAAATTGCTTGGGATTTGTTGCTATAAGTCTTCAACTCGCGGTTTTACGAATAACCATACTGTGTATATTGAAATTGCACGGTTAATTTTCACGTCATTAGCATAATTAAATCAATAGATATCATGATTTTTTTTATTGAAATGAACAATAATCTCCCGAGGTGAATCCCCTGAAGTACACCAGAATTTACTTAAAATTGATAAGGGCGTTTATTTGTAAACACTGAAATTAAGGATACTTCTTTTAGTTTCATCATAATTTGAACAGGAAAAATATCGTATTTCGCTGTGTACTCTTTTTTGTAACAATTGCATATTCGGGCATTGCCACGCAGAGGGCACTACGCTGGTACTATAACATTTCGCGCTTCGCACATCGAAACAATCCCTTACCTAAAAATAATCAAATAAAACTAGATTCATGGAGGACCCACAGCTGCAAAGGGCACTCGAAATTTTTTTATTAGATAACAGTGGAACATCGTTGAAAAACACTCACTTTTTTTGCATGAATTAAGTAAATGTATGAGATATATAAACTGGACACAGATCACTCATTTCCATAACCAAATTTAGACATAAATGTATATTCCCTGCTCGTCACGCCTCTCTAGAAGCTAAGCTGGTAGCTCTTTGTGGATCTAAGCCTTTGGGCTTTTCTCCTGCGGGATTACTTAAATTAAAAATTACTTAAAAATTTTTTCTATGAGAAGTCATCATGAGAAAGTTATTCTTTAAGTGAACGGTATACCGTTTGATGTGCATATTTTACATATTTGCTGAAAAGTGGATGAAAACTTTGAAACCCGACTTATATTTGTGCAGAAGGACGCCGCCGTGTTTCCAAAAGAGATTTTATCATTTCTTTTGTATATTAAGTGTTCAGCCCAATTCTGCTATTCATCGGGGGAGAATTTTCTATTAATTTTCATTATTCGCGATTCTTCTGTTCATTCGAAATGAATCTGGTATATATTGGTAAGGTTGGTACTATTGTACGGTATTCTGCTATTCAGGTGAACGCAGTCAACACCAGTGTTAATCGTGTTTTTTACCGTAACATGTAAAAAACTCAAAATAAAAAAAATCTGCAAAAAACTCACTGATGTAAAAAGAACATAAAATATAAAAAAAATCTTTTTGATTTATTTATTAAACAAACAAAAATAAAAACAACAAAATGAGTTTTTTTGGGTTCAATATTTAATTAAATAATTTATTATCTTCGTCGTCATTTTAACTCAATAGGAAATGCTTTATTATCAAGGATTATCCATTTAGCGGTTTCAAAAGTATTGGGCTGGAATTCGACATCTGTCAAATTAAGTTGTTAAAGCAATTTTTTTTTCAGTTGAAAGTCTGACATTTACGAAAATGGATCGCTTAACTATCGCACAACGCATACAAATAGTTAAAACCCACTTCAAAAATGGTGATTCTGCCACAGCCACATATCTTGCTTTAAGAGGAGATTATGGTTTACATAATCGTCCACTACGCAAGCAATTAGCAAAATTGTGAAGAAATTTGAAGCGACTGGATTGGTTATAGATATTGTAAGGCCTGTGCGTCATCGTATCGCTCGTACCAGTGAAAATATCGCTGCTGTAAGTGAAAGTGTTTCCAAAGACCCGAATGTTACGATTCCTCGTCGTTCTCAGGAATTAGGACTGTCTTACGGCACATTATGGCGCATTTTGCATTTGGATCTCCACCTACATCCAAATAAAGTCCAGCTCACACAACAACTGAAGCCAGCTGACTATTCAAAACGTCGTAGATAAGGCGAATGGGTGCTTGAACAACAGGCGGTGGACGGCGATTTTTCGAACAAAATTTTCTTCAGCGACGAAGCACATTTCTTACCCGGTGGGTATGTTAATGAACAAAATTGTCGTATTTGGGGTTCTGAGAATCATCAAGCAATTGAAGAGAGGCATTAGATCCACAAAAAGTCACTGTTTGGGGCGCTCTTTGGTCAGGAGGTGTGATTCCTTGCTTCTTCGAAAACGACGATGGAACGACTGTCACCGTCAATTCGGTGCGTTATGGTCATATGATAACCGACTTTTTTTGCCTGCTATTGAAGAATACGACTTGGAGAATATGTGGTTTCAACAAGACGGTGCCACATGCCACACAACTCAAGCGAATATGGCTATATTGCAAGAGACATTTTCTGGCCGCGTAATTTCTCGTCGTGGCGATATCAACTGGCAACCGAGATCATGCGATTTGACACCGCTGGACTTTTTTTTGTGGGGCTACGTGAAAGACCGTGTTTATGCAGATAAACCTTTAACTCTTGAGCAGTTGAAAACCAACATTCGTCAAGTTATGGCTGAGATACCGCCCAATATGTGTCAAAAAGTGGTCGAAAATTACCTCAAAAGAATCGATGCTTGCAGCAATTCGCGTGGTGGTCATGTAAATGATGTAGTGTTGCACACATAATGTCAACGTTCAAACTTTATAATGAAAAAGAAATATAAAAAAAAAAATATTTTATATGTGTTTTATTTACGTTTACTTTTGAAAACGCAAAATGGATAACCCTTTACATACGTTTGCCATTTAACGTAACTAAACTGGAATTAAGGATAGGGATAATATCGAAGAGGCGTATCAGCCCAATTTGAAAATACTCTTTATATTTATACCAATAAAAACGACATGTTTAATAGCTTTAAAGCAAATTGAGAAAGATGTCGATTATTTTTTTGGTAGTGCACAAAAATATATAGGCATACTCAGGTTTGTTTTTATTTCTTTTTCATAAAATACGCCATAATCTGATTTGTTAACTTCAATTCGTTTTCCTGGTGAATTTTTAAATAGAAAGTTATTAATGATCTTATTTTGACAAGTTGAAAGAATTTCACTATCAAAAAAGGGATGTTAATAATATACAGTTAGAGCACAGAATGGACAGTGTTATATTCTGACGATATTTGACTTTTGCCTGTAGTTTGACTACATTTTTTCAGGTATTTCCAATATCAGCCATTTTTGAAAAAGTCCAAAAACCATTAAAAAAAATAACCACAAAGTTTTATCTAAAAATTCGTTGTGCTTCATTGAATTCATGCATGAGTATCTGTTCTGTTAATATTTATGTCAAAATGAACTTGGGATAGTGCAGTTCACTCGACGGATAGTATTTAGACTGCTTTTACATAATACTATTTGAGCTTGCAATTTTTAAACACGGTGATGAGGGACGTATGTAGCGGCCGGGGTAGACAAAATTGTTAAGGATAAAAAATGGAAGAGTCGTCTCCCTTTCTTCTTTGTCCACTTTCTTTATGGATCGATTGTAGTTTCCTAAATTTAGTGGAGTAAGGAGTACGGATATATTATGTTTGAAGAAAGTTAACATCTATTAAATATCACAGGGCTTAAAGGTATTTTTTCAACTAAAAGGAATCCAAAACAGAAACATGGATTACAAATCGATCTGGTGCAAAAGCAGTCTTAGCAGAATGATAAGGTAGAACGAATGTGAATTAAATTGGTGAATCGAATTCACTATTCATGTGAACACCAGAATAGGGCAGATTATTTTATTGCACCATTATTAGACGTGCTTGACTTAAGGGAAAAAATTAGTACCCATGAATTTCAAATACTATACTTCTTTTATAATCCGGCGTTCAAAGTATTATTTAACAATCGTCCCAACGTTTCTCTCAATCCACTTACTCATTCTAAACCATGAGTATCTACAAAATACTCATATCTTTGTATGAATCAAAAATTCATTAATGTAATTAGTCAACAATAACATAAAAGTCTTGAATGGAGAAGGAAAAAGAGTTGCTGGAGTATTTCAGAGTTGTGATTCGTTGACGATGTGGCACGACAAACGATGTCATGAGTAAAAATGGCAAACAATTTTTTTTTCAACTCGGCTTACCATACCAATAAGCAATATGCAAAAAAAAGAGAAACATCAAAAAACGCCAAAGTGCTTCCAAAAGTGGCGCCACAAATATTAAAATGCCCTCGTATTGCACGACACGAGCGCCATTATAACGCTATGGTGTAGAATTCTTAAAATAGAACTCCACCATCGACGAAGTCGTCATAATCGTCGTCGACGCCAACGTCGTTGAAAAAAATGAAGTCTGCGGTTAGAAGAGCAGCAAGTTGCAGTTGCAAGGAGTAATAATTGCAAAACTATGAGTAATTCGGTTTTCGTATCTCCCCGCGTGTAGCGCCCGGTAGCCTACGCCACGCCACGCTACCACTGCAGCAATGCATAGCTAATGGGGCATACATTGGGGGCACACTATTATACTCAGACTCAGCCAATAGAGCTGCAAAATGCCTATGTGGTGTGTAGTCGTCGTTACTGGTAAATCAATTCACCATAAATGGTAATAAACCAATATTTAGTTTGTTGTTGTTGTTTTGGTTGTTGATGTTTTTTTAGCTCGATTTTGTCCTAAGTCAGTTATTATTATCATTTTTCCAATAATGCCCCCGTAATGGGTGTAGAACGAGGTTTCCTATTATGCAGTATACAATTATACTATACAGCTCTACCTACTTGTGTTTTTTCGAGGCCTATCCACCATACACACGCCAATGCAATAAATGTTCAGAATTGTGGCGCCAACAAATCGATGCGGCGGAACGATAACTTCAAGTAGGTATTTTTTTTTATTGTTTTGTTTTTGTTTTGGTTTTCTTATGTAGAACGGAAAGGCTTTTGCAGGTCATATTATTATGTATGTTCAGGTATTGCCCTTATCATTATCTCCTCAGGGTCAAACTAAAGTAGGGCACGTAAAAGAATGTAAGCTCTTGTGTAAGTTATGAGGAAAATATTGCACCGTCTAAATTGTTCAATCTAGTGGATTCAATGCCTTACCATTGATACCGTTTTTCACATTTTTAAATCTTTAAAATGGAAAAGATTTTGATTAATTTAGATAAAAAAAACTGTGTTGAATATCTATTCCGGAATTTAAAAAAAAGGATTCAAAATAGCTTTTAACGGCCTTTAGTCCTACAAAAATTGGCGTTTCCTGACGGCTCTTTAATATAAAAACAAAAAAACTGGCGAAATTTGGTGTATGGTATCAGGATTTGACAGTTTTAGAAGGTAGTGGAACAGTAGCTCCCATACATTCTTTTTTGGCCAAAAATAAAAATCTTATTTTACGGCTCCAACGATTTTCATAAAAAAATCAGTTCATAAACGAAAGGAAACGCTACCTTTTGATAATTTTTTTTTCTGAAAAAAAAATTGTTATTTTTGGTACGTCTAATAGAGCCATTTTTTGGTTTGCGATTTTCTCGGAAACGGTTAATTTGATTTTTTTGAATTTTTTTACGCAGAAGCTCCTAGAGAATTTAAACACTACTCTGTACCAAAATTTTTCGGAAAATTTTTTTTTTGGAAATTAATTTTTTTTTGTTGAAAACTCAAAATTTCGAAAACGACTTGATTGATAATTTCAAAACTTCATATTTGGTTAATTTTTGACATTACCTTGAATAGTTAAAAAAACTATTTTTCTAAAATAAAAAACAACGGTACCTACCATACAAATGTTAAAAAACCGTTAAGAAAAGAAATTATTTCTCGAAAACGGCTCCAAGAATTTTTATAAAAAAATGTGTGTGTTCACAGATTAGTACAGTTCACTTTTAAATATAAAAATATTTTTTTTTGCGTACTTACTAACAGTACTTCCCATAGAACCACTTTTCATATTTTCAACTTTCTCAATATTAGTTAAACTTTTATATACAAATGCTCCCTAAAATTGTTAATAAGACTACATACTCAAGTTTTCAAAAAAAAAAGTTTTTCGATTTTTAAAAAATAAATAAAATTTTTTTTGAAAAATCGATTTTTCAAAAACCGCAGTCACAGAATTCTTTTTTAAATTTGAATTTTTGTATGTATATTAATAATATCTTCAAAATGGCGTTTCAAATTTTTCTTTCGAAAATTTTTTTCAAAATTTAATACATAAAAAATTAATTTATTAAAACACCGCTCCAACGACTTTGATTTTTTTTTTGATATATTCTTATTTATCCATGAATTCAAATGGCATCTTTAATTTGCCTCAAACTATAACAACTAAGCAATATAAAATAATTTAAGTATGTGTATTATCCATTTATTTCTACCTTATTATTATTCGCTTTTTACGAATTTTTGCGTACGCCACTGTATACTAAATATAATGTGGCCCTATACATATGAATATATGTATATACATAATATGTGTCCTGAAAAATCACATGACTCTTATTTACGCTTATTACACCTAAATTACAAAGTTATATGCATATAGCTACCTACCCAACAACATCCTTCATTTTCATTATTATATGTACATGTTTACATATTTAGGTTCCATCAATATGTATATAGGTATATGTGGATACATTTTACTCTCCTAACTTACATAATTAAAATTCATAACTTAAATTTAAATATATTTACATTTGCAGGCAGGTACATATTTAACTATTCCTTGAATCATCCATTCTACAATTCATTATACTAAGAATCAAGTTAATCTTACCTACATAGGCTTTAAAACTGCATAGGATGACTACACCTAACTAACTAAACCTCAATTGTTAGCTACATTAAAGTTGTTAGCTACAAGAGCAAGTTCGTGCGATCCAGTCGTGCATTTTATTTTTAATTTGGATTAAGAGTATAAAATAAATTCTACACGATCCACATCGATTTATACCTCAATCCCATAAATTTTGTACCGCCTATTTTATTGCTACCAACAAAGCTGTAAGACTTAAACAGTTTTAAGCGATATTGTCGTTTTGACGACTTTATCGTTTTGCAAACTTTGTCGTTTTACCGATTTTATCGTTTAATCGTATTTTTTTTTTTTTTTTTTTTTTTTTTTTTTTTTTTTTTATAATCTACGCGCGCTCAAGGGAGTATGAATACCCTTTAAATGTTTCAACACAGCGCGGGCGTGGGGGTGAGGTTAAGGAAGAGAAAGAATGATAGGAAAGATGTGTGGCGCGATATTCGGAGACTGTAGGTGGTTGTTGTCTCAGATTTTATCTCCAGGGATGGCGGCTGAACTAATGCGAAGAAATTTCCGTGTCTTATTTATAGATGTCCCTTATAATTCGCATTAATTTTTTAATTCTTTTTGTCATATTTTATCGGTATACTAGTTTATTAGTTGTATTCGCAACTTTTTTCTTTGTCTTGCTGTGTATTTTTATTTAGTTAGCAATAAATGTTTCTTTCTATCCTGTTAAATTATTGCTGGCGAGGTTTGGAGCTAAGATGAATTAAAACAATATTTTATTTAGATTAAAAATTAATTTAAAAAAATGATTTAAACCAAAACATGTTCTTATTATATTGTTAATTGTTTAAAGAGAAGCTTATTTTACATTAGACTGTAAGTTTGTGTTAATACAAAAATGTTATATTTATCTTTTCTTTTGGTAACTGTCAACGTGGCATCTTCAAAATTGTATCCGTCTACTAGATTGATGAAGTTTCAGCTTTTAGAAACGACTTTATTGTAAAAGGTTGCCGTAGATATAAATGACCTTATAATTCTTTAATATAGGTACTTTGTTTTGTTTTTTTAAATTTTGTAATATTTTCTTTCAGTGCGATCTTAATTTTTTTTTTACAAAATTTAAATCTTACAAGATTAAGTTTTTAAAAGTCATCACCTAATCTACGCTTTTCATTTTCCATTGAAACCACGCATTACATAATTAAATTTTTAAAAAATCAATTCTTTGATAAGAAATCTACGCCACAATAGTTGAATATATTTTTCAATCAAATTCAAGAATGCAATACTTTATTACTTGAATGTCACTCAACGAACGAAAATAAGCCTTATTATGAAATAGCCAAAGTCTGTTTACACGGCGAATGGAATGTTCGATTGGAATTGAAATGCGTAGCATGTAGGATTGTTATCTGATGCCCGTTTTCAATTCAAAACAACAAACAAAATGGTAATGTTTTCAATGAAACTATAGAGATTGTTTGCATTGCTACCCCACGAAGACGCTGCGTGACAATATAGCCCTATACAACTGCGACGAATAAAAATAACTGTGGCTATTGAATTCCAATAATACAAAAAATCGACTCTGCACTTCTCTTGGGATCACATACCGTTGGCGCGAGGTCTTCCGGTAATCCTTTTTTTTCAATCGACTACTTTACTTACAAGTTCAGCCACCAAGTAAGGATGTAAACAAAATATTGCTGATTTTTTTTTTGGTTTAATTTGTTTTTAAACTGCTGCTGCTGATTAGTCGGAGCTGACCCATCAAAAAAATATGTTTTTAATAAAGGATGGCGCCTTAATTATTATCCGGCGTTTTGCTGGCCGGATGTGTAGCGCCAATTCAACAAATAGCACTGATAACGATTTAAATCGATATCATTGATGTTTTCTTTCTCAAAAAAAAAACGAAAATGAACTCCAAGGTCATGGGATTAATGAATTCATAACTTCAGAGCGTTTCAAATAACATCGTCTCATCGGAGAATCTCACCGAGATATCGCTACTCTGATGAAATAATATAATATTAATTTGTTTACTAAATTTCCATTATACACTCGTAAAGTAGGAGAAGAATGCAATTTTTTTTTGAAAGGGGTTGCAATTGCGAAGTTCAAGCTGATAGCAAAAAAAAAGTAAATGACACCCTCAATTCAGAGGCAGTGATGTGTCTCACTCACTAGACACTGGGCGATCTCAATAAAAGTCCAAACGTGTACCAGGCACACTCGTGGGCGTAAACACTTAAGTGCTCTTCCATCATAGCATCATCCAACATCGTTGAATACAGCAGCTTCGTCATCGGCATAATATTTTTCGTACCCGGGCGTTCATTGTACCAAACGGAGACGTTAGTTTTTTAAGTTAACATCATGAATGGGAATTTTAATTCTTTCCGTTAAAAAAAAATTCTTAAATAAGGGCGTAAGTTGCGTATTCATAAAAAAATATTTTTTCACCTCTAAGTTACTTTTTCCTCATTTTTCATCGACTCGATGAAATGCATCCGTCGTTTTTAAAGATAATATGTACTTCCAATTTATATGCCGAATATCACGTCTATTTTCAACACCGTAACAAAAAAGGGGAAATACCTTCCAGCAATAAATGAAAATATGCAATTTAATTTTTGTTTGTTCTGATTGATTTTTCAAACGCACTCGACATTGACTGTACATTGTCAGTGAACAATGAAATCTAACAGACAAACTTCGCCAGCTTTCTAACTTCTAGCATTATGCTGTAAAACTATACAAAAGAATGCAAGCAGTTGAAATACGTAACAATTTATCAAATTTTCTCTTTACCACAAGTGGAGTTCCACAAGGATCCATTTTTTGGCCCATTACTTTTATTCGCTGTACGTAAATGATTTTCCCTCCGTAATTGTTAACTGTTCGTTACATATGTATACTGACGATGTACAAATGTACCTCAGCGTCTTGGTCTCATTGAAGATGGTGTTTGCCGCACGAATGGGGACCTCGAAAAACTATCATTTTGTGCTAAGACTAATGGACCGCCCTTAAACCTATCAAAATTTTAGCGCTTGGTTATGTCTAAAAAATTGGACTTACCCTATTTTTTGGACTACGTAGGTTCGAGAGAGAATCAAATTGAATTGCTTACTTTTATTTTCAGTTTCGCACCTTGCGCTCGAATATCCTTTTCACAAACCAATCACCATAGCTTTTTGATATAATTATGATATAATTCCTCAGTTTCGTGCGACCGAGTCGTGCTTTTTATTTTTGTTTTTTGTCGACTTTCTAGTTAAATTCTGGTTTTCACTAAATTAGGTATTGAATACCTAATAATAATACTGCCTATTTCAATGCCGTCGCCGAAATGTCTGTTAGTTTGTTGGTCTTATGGACGACTAAAAGGTGATTTCTCTTTAAATTTGTGACCGCAAGATGAAGTAATCTTGGTGGCTAATAAATTTAATAATCTTTTAAAATATAGGCGTAGTAATTTAAAAAAAAATTACTTATAAGTATATAGCTACAAAACTCTTTAAAATATGACCCAACATTTTGTATATATAGCTATTATTTGTTATTTATAAATTTTTCTTTATTCTCCAACAAATAGAAAAACTCTCATGTCGCTTTGTCGACCACAATTACTTAATGTATGGTGGAGAGTGGAGACTTCTAGCAAAAATCTGCTACAATTGTCCATTTCGCTCATTGAATTTCATAGTGTAAAGCCTAGTACGCTGCTGATGCGAAACGAAATTTTTCGGTGGTCTCCACTAGGAGAGCGAAATGCTAACGAAAACCACAGCGGAAAAATATTTGCGGAGAGTTCTGTAAGCTGTCAAAAACAAACGACAAGTTGTAAAAAAAAAGTAATTTTGTCACCAAATTATTTTTAGATTGAAAATTTTTTGTCGCCAAATTACTTTTAGATGTAATTTTCTTGAAATAAATCTTGGATTTAAAAATTGTTCTTGTTACACATAGAGGATTTAAAATAAAACTCAGAACCGTTTAAATGATGGAAATAAAGCAAATACTTTGGGACTTATTAACTGGTTTATCTGCCGATTTGATGAAATTTCTATCAATTTTAAGAAAATCAATTAAATAGGGAGGTAAACTACTCTATAATTCGAAAACTACGTCCTTCATTGGAATGGTGTAAACGGTTATGAGTTCTAATTTATGGTTTCTTACTAATTCCGGATACCATTTTCAAGTCCAAGAATTATTTAAAAAAAATTATATATAAAGGAAACTTGGTGACAAAAATTAAATCTAAAAGTAATTTGGTGACAAAACTACTTTTGGTTTTGTTAATGCTTCCTTTGAAAGTATGAAGTTTTGATTCAAAAAAGATATCGCTCGCCTTTATTGGACAACCGTTCCAGAGATATAGTTCAAAACCTATTCACTGTTCACCTTGAAATACATAATCTGAAAATACTTTGAAGTGTATCTTTGGAACGGGTTATCCTAAAAACTTGGTTGATACCTTTTTGTAATCTACTCTTGATGCTCTCAAAATCAGCATCAAAAGTTTTTATGTAGAAGCCTTATTGCAAAAAATCACTCTTGAAATACGCATATTTAGAATGATGTATGCGTATTCCTGGAGCTATTTTTTTTAATACAACTTCTTTGCAAAAACTATTGATGCTTCCTTTGAAAGTATGAAGTGCTGATTCTAAAAAGATATCGCTCGCCTTTATTGGACAACCCGTTCCAAAGATATAGTTCAAAACCTATTCACTGTTCACCTTGAAATACATAATCTGAAAATACTTTGAAGTGTATCTTTGGAACGGGTTATCCTAAAAACTTGGTTGATACCTTTTTGTAATCTACTCTTGATGCTCTCAAAATCAGCATCAAAAGTTTTTATGTAGAAGCCTTATTGCAAAAAATCACTCTTGAAATACGCATATTTAGAATGATGTATGCGTATTCCTGGAGCTATTTTTTTTAATACAACTTCTTTGCAAAAACTATTGATGCTTCCTTTGAAAGTATGAAGTGCTGATTCTAAAAAGATATCGCTCGCCTTTATTGGACAACCCGTTCCAAAGATACACTTCAAAGTATTTTCAGATTATGTATTTCAAGGTGAACAGTGAATAGGTTTTGAACTATATCTTTGGAACGGGTTGTCCAATAAAGGCGAGCGATATCTTTTTAGAATCAGCACTTCATACTTTCAAAGGAAGCATCAATAGTTTTTGCAAAGAAGTTGTATTAAAAAAAATAGCTCCAGGAATACGCATACATCATTCTAAATATGCGTATTTCAAGAGTGATTTTTTGCAATAAGGCTTCTACATAAAAACTTTTGATGCTGATTTTGAGAGCATCAAGTGTAGATTACAAAAAGGTATCAACCAAGTTTTTAGGATAACCCGTTCCAAAGATACACTTCAAAGTATTTTCAGATTATGTATTTCAAGGTGAACAGTGAATAGGTTTTGAACTATATCTTTGGAACGGGTTGTCCAATAAAGGCGAGCGATATCTTTTTAGAATCAGCACTTCATACTTTCAAAGGAAGCATCAATAGTTTTTGCAAAGAAGTTGTATTAAAAAAAATAGCTCCAGGAATACGCATACATCATTCTAAATATGCGTATTTCAAGAGTGATTTTTTGCAATAAGGCTTCTACATAAAAACTTTTGATGCTGATTTTGAGAGCATCAAGAGTAGATTACAAAAAGGTATCAACCAAGTTTTTAGGATAACCCGTTCCAAAGATACACTTCAAAGTATTTTCAGATTATATATTCCAAGAGAACAGTGAATAGCTTTTAGAATATATTTTTGGAACGGGTTGCATTTTCACTTGTTCATCAGTGAGTTTTCTTAGTGGGTTTGTACTTGACCACTCTGCTACGCTGCGAATGCTCTTTGATCGATTCCCATTTTAACTATAGGTCTTGCTTCCTCAATTAATACTAACATCGAATGAATAGTAAAAATGCATGGCCTTATATGTCAAATCCCATTGACAAGTGACCAGCTTGCAAGCAGCTTGATTTGCTATCAAATTCACGAGCAGGGCATCTGCCATACGATGGTTCAATATACATTAAAAAAAAAAAACTTCTTAACTTGAAAAATAAGTTCTGGGGTATGGTATAAAATCGCCAATCAATGAGATCGGAAACAGGCTTTCTAAATACAGGTGGGTATCGTTTAAGATGGCCTTTTTGCAACCAAACATTATTGTGGTAACGGCAGCGGAAGGCCGCTTACCTTTAGCTTCCTTGTCCCGACCAGTCGGAAATTCATATTCGTACTGCCAGTAGCGGGCGGTCGATTTGATTTTTTCTTTGTGGCAATTGAGTTAATTTATGTGTTGAAAGTATGTAGTTAGAAATGGTGAGTGTTTTTTTTATATTTATATGGTGTCAAAGGTGGCATAGAATTTAAAAGTTGGAGTAACAAATGTATTTTAAAAATCATGACATGGACAGTTAATTGCAGAACAAACTACTGAATCTTGATAATAATATTTTTATTTAGTAGTCACTTAAAATAAATTAATTTTAAAAGGACATAGGTTATTTTTAATCTAAGCACTAGCACTAGGTATGAGAAAAGTCGATAGTTAGTTATAATCAGCACTCCAAATAAAGATCAGCTATATTTTGTTCGCCGATAAGATATGTGAAGGGTGTTCTTCTTTCCAACTTCCCATTTTCATTTTGCAGATTTAGTTTAGTCGATTTTGAAATTGGTTTTGATACAAAATTAGAATTGAATGTATTTTGAATAATTTAATACAGGAAATGCACAGAAAAACCAGACACTAGAGAAAGCACAAAGCCAAAGAAAAATCAAATAAGCATTACAAGAGCTGACTTTTTTTTTATAAAAAAAATGAAATGTCAAAATTTCGCAAGCAATTAATGTGCAGGTCAATTAAATTGAGAACGAAAAGAGTGGAGAATTGTACTAAGAAATCTACTACAGCTATCCACTAAAATTACACATTTCGTCGTTCAGCAGCGTACTGGAAAACGAAAAGTAGAACGAAATTTTTCGTTCATGATTTCGTCGTGTCATTTTTGTATGGGATTTTTCGTTTCGCATCAGCAGCGTACTAGGCTTTAAACATAAAGTTGATTTCGTTGTGTAAATTTTGTATAAGATTTTTCTTGTTGCTCCAGCAGTGTAATTAGGATGAAGTTCAAAAATATGCCAATTTCAAAAAATGTCTTATTTTAAAATAAGTAAGTGAATCAAAAGAAAGAACTTAAAAATTCCCATTGATTTACATTGAGTTGTTTACTGTTGTAAAATAAATAATGTGTACCTCTATAAAGGCTGAAGGTTCAGGGTTCATAAAAAACTCGAAAATCTCGAACAAATACCCCACATGCATGCACATTGTGTTAGTTATCAACTTATACCCTCTGAACAAACATATGGTTTTCCCATATTCACCCTCTAAATCAAAATCCTAGAATTGATTGCCTTTAATTGCTGCGCATTAAGTCAATCATTGATAGATTAATAGGGTTCATGCAATGTGTTACAATTACAATCGATTAAACCTCCAATAAATTCGTCTCTGCCAATAAAATCACCCTCGACAAACAAATTTTTGGTGAAGTGGATGAATGAACCATCACCACAAAAAGTCCCACAGCCTGCAGACCTACACACAGTAATATGCTCTTCCAACAATACTCCCTCATATTGAGCTAAGCATATCCATACATAACTAAAGCCGAACTATGGCTGCTTGCTGCTTTTCCTTCTGTCAAAGGTAGGTATTGACGATTTATTGGTACCTATTATGATGCAATCGCAATCCGTGGCGAAATAGTCACGTATCCAAAAGGCCTATAAATAATTTCTGAACACCCCATAGCTCTAATCGAACACTCTGTCGCTCTCACTGGCCCGCGTATAATGTTTCGTGTCGAAAACGCTGTTATGAAAAGATGAATGTGTTGTCGTTGTGTATTCCATATCCCAATGTCCCACTCTCCCCTTCTGCGGGTTGTCAATAATTTTGTAAAATTGAATTCCAATGCGTCCACGAAGGTTTCCTCCTGCCACTTAATATATCCCAGTCCCGGAGAATTCTCACTTGGCTATACCTACATTATTGGACAACTTGAGTATATTCAAATGCGTCGCGACTTGCCACGACTGACTAACGATACATTCTCGAGGAGCTAATAACAATCCGAATCCATTCACCGATAAAGGTCGTTTCCACCCGGTCGGTTGTCCGTTTGTCTATCTGTCTGTCTGTCGTCTGTCCGTGAGTCTGAGATGATTAACGATGGTGGACAGTGTGTGACAAACAAATTAGTACGAAACGTTTTATTGCTTCTTTATAGTAGAGAAGAAGTATTGTAGGTAATGTGTGTGTTTGTCATTGTCAATCGGGTGTGGATTTCAGTTAAAAAATTTTTTTTTCAACAAATGACGGGCCTTTTAAAAAAATGTGAATGAAATATTTGTGACAGACGAGGGCATTAGTGATTCATGAACGCAGGTCCGTTCGAATGAAGTGAGCAGGGAATAATATGTCAACTATAATAATGTGGGCTAAATGTAATAGATATGCTTTACACTGAGCCGCATCATCCAGAGAATGTTAGCTTGCGGATCTGTAGAAGTTGAAAAGGTACAAGTTCAATCAGTAAACCAACCGTTAAATTGGGTTTATTCATTATTCAATATGAAAACGCTTCGGAACTTTGTGACTTATCAAATGAACTCAATGTTTTGATTGATTTCAAATTCCTAAAAAAAAAAATTATAAAAAAAATGTCAAAGTTGATCAGAATTTATAAGGTTTCCTATAAATGACATAGGAATAGCACAATAATGTAGTTTGGAACGGATATAATGACGAGGAACTATTTTTAGAATCTTAATTGCAATTGTTACAACTGTCTTAAGTTGAATGTTTTAATGTTTAATCCAACAAAGGTCAAGTTGGAAAGTTAATTCAACTAGCAATGAAAATTTTGACGTTAAATAAACAATTTAAGGTTTAGACGAGAAAAGACACTAATCATCCTTCATCAGCGGCAATAACATATTTCAATTTTTTTTTTCACTTTAAGTAATGTGGGACTGTTTCACAAAATAAATGCTGGAGTGCCATAGGGTTCCGTTTTGTCTATGACATTCTTCCTCATTTTCATTAATGATGTTTTATCTGGAACTTCTATTCCACTAAGTTGTTCTACTGACTGCATTACTCTTAGCTTCATTTTCTTTTTCAGATTCTCTTTCGTATTCTTAGGATGTGAAACTTATGTGGAAGGTATAATACGCTCGTTAAATTCTGACCTCGAGAGCATTGCTCAATGGAGACTACTATAGCTTTAGTGAACAAACAGCAAGAATCTTAGTAGAGAACACCAGACTAAATTTTCGGCATAAATTTATCGCCAAGATCGAGCCGAGGTTTTAGCGCAGCAAAGCCTAATGTACTCAGGCCCAACAAAAATTCTGCTTCGATAAGTCTTCGGTAAGCAATTTTAGCTTCGATAAGACTTTAACCGAAAGTTTGTGAAACCTGAAATGTTATAGAAATAAGAATTTCACAAAATTTAAAAGTCCGGCCAGATTTCCAGAATGTGTTGAGAGGAATAGATGGCATTTTAAACATTCCTCTTATAACACTGGGGCAATTATATGGAGTCGATGCTATCTTGTATATGTCATTTTGAAGAAACTGCATATTTCCTGCTGGAAACCTTTTACATAGGTAACATCTGCTTAAAATATTGATTGGTTTAGAATTGAGTCACTTGATTCCGTTTTCAAACTATTTCTTTCAGTTCTAACGAAATTGGCTCAGTGCAATGAATTTCTTAAGGTTTAAGCCGAGAAATTCAATTGGAAATGTTGGTAAAACATTTCTGAAAATATTGTTAGAAAAAGGAAACAAATGAAGGATTGAGGCGATGTTCAAAAGAAGAAGAGATATATTTCTTGAATTTTTGGAGAAAACTTAAACACTTAGCAGGACTTCTGGCAATCTCGAATACGTGGCCATTCCACAAATGGTTGTCTATGATGCAATTGCCAAGGACTGAACATCTGACAGTATTGTCATCAGAAAAATATTTTAGTGGATTAGAAAATCCAAATTAAAATGACACGAGAAAAAGTGTTGGAGTGTTCTAGCGCACCAACATTTATTTTGTAAATTTTAGACTTGAAACCGTCTATTGCATTGTGTTTAGACCAAAAGGTTATTTCTCTTTCAATAAATGCACGTATTTGGGGGAAGAAGGCTTGATGCCAATGCCAAAGCTATATCAAATGACTTAGCAAAGTACTAAGTGCAATAATCTTTTTCTTCAAAAGTATGTGAAGATTGATTCCAATACTATTTGTTGAGATATACCATCAGATAACCGGAAGACTTTTCGCCATATTTCCCCGATCATTAAGGACCTTTCGTTCTCTAAGATATTTTCTCAAGTGATGATAATTATTCAGCGTTTCCACGACCTCGAAAAGAAGGGACGTAAGTGCAATTCTCCCATTCTGACACACGCTGAATTCACAGCAAATTGTGTTTCAAGCAAATGTTTCCAAAGATGCCCAATCAACGGATAAATTAAATCATATGAAAAAAAATTAACCCCCGATTGCAGCAATTTCAGGACTTAACCTATTTTAGTATGGTAAGCTAGTAGGACTTTTTTCATTATTTTTATATATGGCTTATTGGATGTATAGTATATATGAATTAAAGGGCTTTGCTTTTCTGGAGCAAAACAAAAAATATTATTTTGACGGAACTAAGTCTATTTTTGTCGGTTTCACTAGACTTCTTGTGGTATTGGAAAGTCTGCAAAGCAACTGATACATATTTTCATACATCCACCGAGAGTGCGGTTGCTATAAAGATACATGTTCATTTGAAGTCATAAATAAAATCGTTTGCATATACATATTTATATGCCCACAAGACAGTGCGGCAGCAGCGGATGACGGATGAAGGAGGTTTTCTTTTGACAAATCGAACCAACACCGGCACCGTCCGTTTGACGACGACGACGCTGCGACAATGTCACCGCATCACCAAGCACAAGAATGATGACATTTCTAAAAACTACCACGCTGCATATTAAGCAGTTCGATTGTTTGTAATAAATATTTGGAAGCATTTACATCGTGTAGCACGACCATATTTGGTGTTACCACAAACTATCAGCAACAATTTTGGTACATTATGGTGGTAACTTATAAGCGGAATATATTTGTACGAGTAACGAGTATTATTGTGGTGATGACGCAGGTTTCTATAAGATTACTCATCGAATTTATCATAAATGCAAAGAGTTCGGCTATACGGCTTCCAAAGACCCATAAAACAATGGCCTACGTGCTTGACCATATATAAACGAAAGCGGCTGGAGTGGTGGCGGCGGCGGTGGTGGTTAGTGGCAGCAATGACTGCGAGACGAAAACGGCTGATGATGGTGTTATAAGCTGAAAAGACGTGTGGGCATAAGTTCTTATTTGGGAAATGAAAACAAATGTGGGTCTCACGATAGGTTTGACGTTTTGTTCGTTAGCCTGCTGTCTAGAGGAAGTAGTCCATCTATGTAATTTGGAAAATCTTTTTTTTTCGAATGCCGATATAGGTATAAGGTATAGATTTGCCCGATCGGAAGATAGGAAGTTCAATAGAGAAATAAAGTTCCGGTGAGCTAGTATAGCATATTTAATTTTAGGATTTCCTCAGTATTTTTTTTTGTTGTTGGAACTAATTAATCTTTTCGAGAGATTGTTATATCTGATTTACTACGTAAAAAATATTTACATAGATTTGTGATCTTGACTATTGTTTAATTTTTTTTAATAATTTATACACATTGTATCGGAATTAGTTTATTGAAAGATCCACTTTAAATATTTTTAGCAAAACAGTGAAAGAAAATGATGAAGAAAAACATTTCTCAGTTAAATATATGGGCTATAAGTTAATTTAAATACTTAAATCGAAAAATTATACCAAGCTTATGTATTACAAATGCTTCTTGACGATAAAGAATGTCCATTTGGGTAGGAGGTTTAGTACATTTTTACGAAGAACTCTTCAATAAAACAAAATTCTGAAACTTTCTCTTTTCTCTAATGGCGAGTTTTTCAGAGATAAAAAATTACTATGCGAACTCAAACTGATCCAGACTTTTTTTTGTTGGGTAATAGACAAGTTTTCAGCTTTCTAAGAGTGGTGATGAAATTCTGTCAGAAAGAAATAAAATACAAGACAGTCTAGAACGGTTTTAGTACAATTTCTGGCCATTTTTAAATGTCAAACACAAAATGCTAAAAACTATTATTTTATTATATATTTTCTTGGTTGTAGTTCACAATTGCTTTTATCTTTAAATGAATTTTGCTTGTTTTTTCACTTTTTTATCAAAACTTTTTGCAATAACCAAGCATTGACAACGATACACATTTTTTTTCTTCTTTTTACAAACGTCAACCTGTCATTTTTAAATTTGCTGTGAACATTTGGCTTCCTACAAAAAATGTACTGGGCAGAAACTGTCAGAAAGGAAAATATTTTACTCTCTCATGAGCGCCCTCTTCTGCTCTAAACTACCAAATTTGTAAGTCTGTAAAAGGATTTAGTAGTTTTGGGCAGGGTGTGGATAAGTCTTAATAATAATTTGAGGAAAAAGTGGTATACTTCGTGTACCTCTTCTTCAACAGTAACTCCAGTTAAAAAAATCAAACGAAGAATCGCTCTTCCCAATCGTTGTTTCTTACGAATATAACATTTACCGGTTGAGTTCTATTGCATTCCAATCCCAGTATTACTTTCAAACTCTTATATAATTACTGTGAACAATTAATTCTTCGCAGTATGCACAAGGCCCGTTTACATTGAACTAGGCTCTGAAGCAAAAGAGAATTTAAGCAAAAAGACATCACATTCCGATGGAAAAAGTGCCTCAACAAATTCGGAGTGAGTAAATGAAGGCAATAATAAACCTACATATCCTGAACCCGAACTAGTTGATTGAGCCCCATATTCATATCGAACTATACCGCGCCAGCTGTACATAAGTAAGTAAAGATACCAGGTGTAAATTTTAAGTCACGCGCTTATTTAAAACAGAGGCTTACTGAAAATATCGCTTCAGTGAACAGATCTCATACAAATTACTTCGACTTACTAAAAGCCACTTAACTTAAAATAACTGTGAAACAGCCTCGCATACCTAAATGGAAAATAACTAAATAACTGAATGCGCCCATCACTAAAACAGTGTATATCTTACTTTAATTGAACTCGTCCAATTTCCTGACATTTCTCTTTGACTGTTCTGTCAATTTTGACATTAAAATATTACTTAAGCTTAAAGAATCGATTTGGAGTTCCCACTCCACGAAAACTCACAGTGAATGTGGTTTTTTAATACCTTAAGCACTGATATTCTTAGGGAAGGATTTTTATGCCAAGGACAAAATGGCTTTTCGTATAATATCCAGAACCGCACAAATTTAAAACTTGTATGGAAAATACTGACAATATCCATTATGTAATTCTTGAATAAATTTTAGGTGTAGACATAAGACAAATTATTTGCAGATTAGGAAAAAATTCCGCTTATGTGAAAAAACTTGTATCAAATTGCCGTTTCAGTTAAGAGTAGTTGATTGTAAATCAGTACTATTACTAAAAAGTAATAAAAAGTTAGTTTTGATCGAACGATAGCGCTCTCCAAAGATGTAATGTCAATGCCAAATACAGATTTCTTGTGAGATGAGATTGACATAACTCCGTCAAATTTTTTTTTTCTTATAACTTTGCACGCGCTCAAGGAATTTTGAATACCCTTTATATGTTTGCTTAACACAGCGCGGGTATCTGGTGGAAGAAGAGAAAGAAGGATAGGAAAGATGTGTGGCGCAATGTTCTGGGACTAGAGCTGGTTGTTGTCTCAGATTTATCTCCAGGGATGGCAGCTGAACTAATGCGGAGAGAATTACCGAGTCTTATTTATTTATGTCTCTTATAATTCGCATTATTTTATTTATTTCATTGTCATATTTATGAGTATGCTAGTTTATACTCAATCACATGTTGTTAGTGTCATGCCTAAACAGCATGTAATGAGCAAAGCAGCAACTTATTTTATGACAATTTTGAGAAATGGTTTTTAATGGAATATAGGAAGACATAGACAACAGCAGGAATCGAACCTGCAACCACGAGGTTGACAGGCGAGCAACAACTATCGCGCCACGGCCACCCCCTACTTGCGATATACATATGTAGGTACTAGGGCAAGTTTTGCATTTGAAAAAAAATATCGAACTCGAGATTTTAATCAAACTTGACATTACGATGATAGAGAACACAAACAAAGTGGGTCCCGCAAACGGCTGAACCGATTTTCTTCAAACTTTTATTTTAGGTGATTGTCTTAAATAGATTTTAAAATCGTTTTTAGGTCCAAAACTAACGGAACCACACAATTTTTTCAACCATATTATCTCGAAAACGGATCTAAAGATTTTAATTTAAAAAAAATATGTGCACTACTTCTCTACATTTTGGTTAAACATTTGTTTACATATATTTTTTTACTATGGATTTTCTCATAAACGGCTAAGCGGATTTCGATCAAAATTTTTATGTAGGATGTCCTTGGAAATCTAAATAATACTGCATACAGAAATTTTTGAAAAACATTTTGTATTTTGAAAATTCAATATTTGGAAAATAGGTGGACGATTTTTTTTAAATTTCGTTTTTAAATTTGTATTATTAAATACATAAAATTATGACAATAAATTTACGAAATTTTGTAAATATATAAAAAATTAAAAGACTAAAAACATATTGAGCTGTTTCTACTAAAAATTGTGTGCTTAAGATGTGATCGAGAAAGTACGTGCGATCCAGTCGTGCATTTTATTTTGCTTGTTGAAGTCCCTGTCCATGCAAAAATAGTTTGTTTTGCTAAAATTAGGTTCCGTTAGCAGCTTCTAGCTGCTCCAGACCGTGGCTGATATTGGGCTTCTCTGACTCGAATTTGACAACCAATCGTTCAATAGCCCAGTAAAACTAATTGTCAAAAGGGAACTACCATTTTTATAAATAATATCATTTGCAGTTGCTGCTCGTAGTTGTAACTTGTCATGGTGATTTGTTTTTAATATCTGCAGATATAAAAAACAGAAAAAAATATAAAATTCCATAAAAGGGGTTTTGAATTCCCTTAAACTATAATCAAGCATAGTGTGAAAGCTAAGAAAATATGGAATAACTAGATCTATCGATGTATACATTGGCTTAGAAGTTCAGAGTATCAAATTGTGAAGGATAAAATAGAGCTTTTTGTATAGCATTCCACATTCTTGTAGTACGGTTCCAGCTCCGAACTTGGTCTCAAGGGTGAACTGATAAACTTTCAAAATATTCCTATCCCTATATGAAACTCTTTAGGAAACTACATAAGTAAATACTCGTTTATCTAAAAATGGGAGCTCAATCACTCCCTAAGTTTTGAAAAATTATATTATACAAAAGTAAATGTTGTGCAACTTTATTGCTATATAAATTAATTTAACTACCTACTACCTACCAGACTTGAAAGTATGTCATAAAACAAAAAAAAATAACTCCTATCATGGTAATTCGTAACTTATACACTCTCTCGGTAGATAATTTTGTTATTAATGTCCAAAACCGATGATTTATTGTGGGAAACCAAAAACACTGCACGCTGCGCTGCACGGCCCTATACTCTATTATCTTTAGGGTCAGCCCCTCATTATAAATTCCTCTATCCATAATGTAAACATAAACAACAAATTTATTTGAAAAAATAAAATTTGAAAAAAAAAACAACTTTAAAAACTATAAACACGTATTTAAAGGATGATTACTTTGTTTTTCATTTCTCTAAGTGAGATAGCCCCTGTCTATTCAGTCAGTAGGTAAGGTAGGTAGGTAGTAGTGTTCATAACACATTCGTCATGGTTGTCTGAGTCACAGTGGATTGGATTTCTATTTTCACTTCCGCCCCGTTGCGTCTTGCAGTCCCGTCCACATCATATAATATTCATCATGGCCCAATTTAAAAATGTGTAAAACGTAAAACCCTCAATTATGAATTTTTGTTTTGATTGTTTTGTACTGTTACTTTAGCTATGATTTTTTTTTCTGTGAATAGGGTACCTATTATAGATTTCGTGTGTTTATTTCGTTAGCTCGTTTCGAACATGAAATTTATCACTTTGCGGTTGAGTTGCGATCGCTAACATATGCTGCTAATAAATTTCCCTTCTACTCGTATCTCGTATGTATCACGAATGAGTGTGACGGTGAGAGTGAGTGTGGGTCTGTTTTTGTTTTGTATTCATCCCCATCCATATCCGTACACTCTCTCAGTGCGAAGTATTCTTTTTTTTTATACAGATTTCTATATTCAATTGACAAGGTTGGGGAATTAATGAAGTCTTACCACCCCCTCAAACTTTCTTTGCATCATCACGAAATAAGGATTACTTAATTTAGTTGAGGTTTTTTTTGTAGTTCCCGCATCTTTTTGTGTGATTGATGGTGTTGCTTGGGAAAATAACTCACAGATACTTTTCAGGGACTACGAACGATGTCCGTGTCGTCCCACAGAACGCCCCACCACTCCACACAAACAACGGATTAAACTTGTTAGAGGTCGCAGTAATTATAACGACGACGACGATGCGAATGCGAATGCAATGCACACACATTTTGTTTATTGTATAATTGCAGTGCAGTGCGAAACACTGCCATTGTCGTCGTGTCGGTCGTATAGTGTTCTTGTTGTTTCCCACTGCCAGGCCAGTTGCCAGTGCACTCGCAAATCTTTTGAAACTGTTTCCACTTCCCATTGAATTTCCGTTCACTTTTTTATGAATGAAAATCTGGTGATTTTTTTTTCTGCTCTCACTATCTCTGAAGTTTTACTATGCGAGTAGAAACGCGACTACAGTATCTAAATTTATAGTGAGTGAATACGGACGAACTAAAATAAGTATCTATGAATATGTAGGATTTGCGCAAAAGAAGAGTGTATGCAGCATAATTGCAAAAAATTAAATTTCCATGCAGATTTTAGTATTCAATTCAAATAGTAAAAATAAAAACGAACTAGGTATGCACGTGAGTCTATAATCGTATCTAGGTAAGGCATAAATTACACTCAGAGAAAAATACAAAAGCATTCATAGTTTGCTCATTGTTAAAATCACAGTTATTTTCCAAACGGCAAAAAAATGTTATTTTAACAATTGTAACATTTTTTTGCCTTTTTGAATTAAATTTAGGTGAAGCAAAAAATTATGACATTAATCTTAATGCCAAAAGTTTTGCAAATTGCTTCAAATGTCATTGCGATTTGACAGCTGGTGGGGAGATAAAGAATTATGACGTTTTCGATTGGTTATCGAGTATCGAGAAGAAGTCTCCGATCAGGAATTCCAATCTAACAAGTAGGCACTTGGTTCCCAATTGTGAAGTTTATTATGAGTGTAACGGCCTTTTCGATTGGCCGTCCAGAACTGTTCTGACCCCCATAAAATGACAGTTGTTACTCTAAACAGAACAGAAAACGATTCTGGATTTAAATTCAGAATCGAACATAGAATCACTAATACACTCACATAATTAAAATGTCAAAATCATCGGGTTAATTTGTCTTGTGTAATTTCGATGAGTTTATTAAATTTAAAATACTTTTATGGTAAAATAACATAAGAAGAAGCAAGTGAATTATTATTGATACGAGAAAATGTGTATCTACATATATTGAAATCAAGTGTTTCGAAAATTCTTTTAGCCGATGTAATTTTTTTTAATTTCATTTTAACAAAAACAGTGATACATACAATTCAGAATCAGCCAAATTATTTGCGGGTGTTTTATTGGAGGAACGTATTCCCGACGGCCAATCGAAAAGGCAATAAGGGTCAAACACTTCAATTATCAAACTTACACTTGTGATGTTTTCTAAACATGGTCCAAACGAAATTGACAATATGTTGATGTGAGTCCAAATTCAGAATCGAATTCCTCTGCTTTCTAGGAGAAGACGTTGTTTTCAAAAATGCAGAAAATATGCGGAAAATCGCATTTCGTTTCTCATACATTGTTGACCGCATTCACAAAGCAGAATACCTATATATGCAGTTGACTCGAAGTGCAAATTTTCTTGTATTCGTGCTCTTTCTGCTACCATAAAATATATGCTACGTAATCTGCTCAGCCCGATAATATTTGTCATTTATGAACAGAAGAACTGCAGTTCAACTACAGGTTAGTTCGATCAAAAATTTGACTTATTGAACATGGTAGTGCAGTTCTTTTTTATAGGCAGTCGGTTATGAAAATACCCGAACTGTCATTTCATATCCCAATGGAACATTTCAGAAGCATTCGGGAGCCTTTCGGAAGACCAATCGGCATAAGCTGAAAGCAGCGATAAACACCAGAAGAACGCTGATTTTTTCTTTTTGCTTGTGCGACAAATTTCCGATCGAATCGTTAATTTCGTCATCGATTTCCTAGTCGCAAATTTCTCGTTCCCCAGATAATATCACTGCGGCCGATAACGTTTTCACATTCTGTTGTTGTTTCTAGTTGAATTTAACAGTATTTCTTCTAAAAACCTTCTAAATGTTGAGAATTGATATTTCTCGGCAAAATTTTCAACTTCTCTCCCTGATCTTTTTGGCACTAAATTTAACACACCTCTCTTGCTCGCATGAATTTATGGTAGTGAATATTTTTTTCTCTCAGTGCTTAGCTCGTCAGTCATCACCTAAACACTTCAACTCCGACGCCGCGCCACCGGCCGGGGCCGTCTCGTCTCGTTTGGTTTTAATTGTCGTGTGAAGAGTTTTGTGAATATGACTAGAGGAACCGGATGTGATTGGAATTTTCATGGGTTGTTTTGGAAAATCCCATCGCACACTCGAATAGGTAACGCAATTAAAACCGAACTTGAGTTGGATTAATGCAATTCCGTCAGGTTGGCGCGTCTGCACTTCAATTTGAATGGATTGTAATTTATGGTTCTATTTTTATTTAAAAAAAAAATCAAAAAATCATTATAGCCAAATAATGGAATGGTAATGTTTAAGATCATTACTTAATTTTTTTTTGTATTCGAGACCAAGAGAAAAAGAGAGAAGCGTCCTTAAGATAATGTTGGTTGGTTCAAATATAACGAATTAATGGCCGATTTCACGAAGGATTTTTAAAAATTTAACAGGCTTCTAAGTCTTAAGTGGGAATACGCCGGAATGAAATTTTTGAAGACATATCACCATTGGGGCCTATTTAATAAACATTGAAATGCGTGACAGTGACAGGTGACAATTTGTAAATGACAACTTGACAAATGTCTAAATTCTGTCCAAATAAAAAAATTGACAATTTTTAAGAATTGTCAGGGAATTTGCGATAACTGTCAAGATTTCAGATCATACAAAAATTGTAATGACAATGAATTGTCAGAGATTTTTTGAAAATTGTCACAAATTTCTTGACAAATTTTTAGTGACAATATTTTTTGTGGGACATTAAAATAAATACAAATTACAATTTTGTCAGTATGTAAGAGACATTTGTCGTGACAGACAATTGAGTATCGGTCGTGAAGTGACAATTTCGTTAAGAAATTTCTAAAGTTGATGAAATTGGTGAAAAATTAGATGTGCCATTTTAGTGAAGTACAACATTCTCGAAGAAAGAATTAAAATTATTTTGCCGAATTACAATTTAATGAAAAATTTCGGGTCTGCGAAAGTACATCGGAATATATTTTGTTTAAAAAATCGGTCGACAGCTCCAGCATCACACAAACAGACATTTTTTGTCGATCACTTTTTTAAGCTTCTCTAAGATCGTAATGCCATGTTTGATTGTTAGAATTTTTTTTAACGAATGCTTTCCGAACAGGTTTCCTCAGAAATATTTCAAAAAAAAAATCTCCTGTCAAATACTGACTTTTCGACGGATGTAAATTTGTGAGATATCATTTCTTCGAATTGGTAATTTTTTTAAAGAAAAAAAAATATATTTACTTATGTAAATATTAGAATACTGACAAAACAAAGATAAAAGACATGTAAATGAAAATTCAATAATATCAAGTCAAGTTTTAGATGTCAGTACTTCCGGTCGACCAATCAGCAACAGGCAATAAAGTCCCCTTTATAAGAATTAAAATGTAGGATTGTTATCTAACATTAACAACTGCCAGCAAGCAAGTTATTATCTTCAATCTCTAAGGGCATGATCAGATACACCTATTTTATGTGCTTCTTATTACTATATTTTTTTTTTTAAGAATAATTCTTCACATCCGAATATGAGTTTGTGTACACTAGAGTGGTTATGTTAACACATTAAAAATTATAAACAAAACAGCCGAGCCCAATCTGATCACGACATCGACGATGACGACGACCTGATGATCGTTTTGTATACACGACTAATATTCAAAAGCCTAAAGGCACAACATCTTATTATCGAAGAATCCAATGGACGCATACATTATAAACATAAAGATGCTGATCCGATCCTATGCTAACCCAAAAAAAAAAAAAAAAAAAAAAAAAAAAAAAAACGAAATATCCGTCAGATTTCAAGATCCACAATAACCAGCGATGACCTCCAGAACCTATGGCCAGATATAGTCAAACGAAAAGACCATTATTGTGATCCGTTTCGTTCAAGCTCTTGCTTTGCTATCTATCGCACCTACCGCGTCGCGCGCAGTTCATGTGATCGTTCGTTTCGTTTGTTTGGTTAAGCTTGATTGTGATCGACTCTCTGTGTTGCTTGTCATTATATTGTGGTTCTGTGAATGGGCCTGTCATGAGTGTTGTCTTTTGGGTGGAAGTGGAGTTTGGCTTTTCATGAATGAATATTTTTTTTGCTCACACCAAAAGCTTACAACAGGCCCCGGATGTGTGTATAGTGTAGTATACCTCATATGTAGGTAGGTATATCTATTCTCACATTATTGAGATGTATAGAGGAGTCAACTCACGGCATTGCACGGGTGGCATCGTCAAGACCACAGTGTTGCCTGCGCGCGCGGCGAGGTTGATAACACAGCGATCGAAGCGATCCGACGCGACGGCGGCTCGGCATCAACCAGTCAGTCACCAGTCATTCAGTAAAGTGTGTAATGGTTCGCAAAAATACAGATGACGCGCGCCGTTCAGTGAGAATTGTGTGACTATGTCATTGCCATATTGACATCGGCTTGGCTTCAGCTTCGGTTATACTATACAGCACGACTTTGTTGATGATATGATTATTATTAATATGTATTAACATTGTTGCGTCGATCGTAGCTTTGTTTCGCTGATGAGCCAAGCTTTGCTGCTATTTATGGTGCTTACATGCTACACTGAAGCCAATCGAGGCTTTTTTTAAGGTACATCTACATTATACCTAACTACCTACATACATTATTTTGTTTACAAAATTAAACGATGATTATGGCGATGCTGATGCGTGCAACAGCAACCATTAAAATAAAGTAACCGCATATAAGTATATTATGTATATTTGTATAGGTTATGATATTATAATTTAAATAAGTTTAATTAAATTTTGAACAGGAAGACGCGTATACTCGTAGTGGAATGGCTTTTAGTGGGGAATTTTCTTTTGTGTATGAGGAAATTAACGGACCCATTAATTGTTATGATGAAATTAAAATTTAATTTTTAGGCGACCAATTAAGTGGGCAGCGATGATGGTGGCTAATTATCAATAATTGACAGGTAAGAAATGTCAATTAAATAATTTTTTTTTGTCTGATACGTACCTACTGTAAATACGATGCACTTGGTTCATTCAATGTCTTATTGTTTGAAAAATGTGGTTATGGCTCATTTAAGGTTGTTTGTTTTTAGATATGTAGGTACGTTGAAGAACCTTGCTTTTGTTTTGATAAAAAAAAACAACTGTGTAAACAGTTATTTGTCACGGTCCACTGGGAACATGTCATGTAATTAACTTTAAGCTGAAGGATAAAGTTCTCTGGGATGTGGTGATTTAAATTTTCTATATCTACACGAATATAGACTGTGCAAGAAGCATTACACCAATATGGCATTAGAGAGCGTCTTGTCGCTTGTTAGTCAGTTAGTCATCGTTTAGATAGTAGGCATATTGGATGTCTAATCATTATGGAAGGGTAAAGTAGTTAAACCCACTGTGTGGAAACCATCAAATTTTATTTTCAGAATAATATTTTAATTTTCAATGCTGATTTTCAGTGCGAGGTAATTCTAGTTTCAGGAGCCGTGTTTTTTTTTGTTTATGATGGATTTACACGAGTGACAAATTGCCATTATTTCTTTCATTTTATTGGAATTACTGACAAAATCGTGTACCTAAATGGTTTGAAAATTTGTCATTAATATCGTCATTAAAAAATGGCAGAGAAAATTGGCATTAAAAATTGCTATTATAATGGCATCATGTAAATGCACAATGATACCATTTTGAAAATTATGGCACACCGCGAAGAAGAATGAACTTGCTAATTATCACTCGTGTAAATCCGGCATTATTCGAGTATCGTATGGATTTATCTACTCCTGATGACTTTCATGGATATCGAAGGCTTTATTTGTAGAGTTCGTTTTTCTGTCAATGGTCACGTTCACTCATATATTAGACCAGTTATCTTGGATACCAAACTATACGAATATATTTCTGAACGATTTGCATAGATTAGGTGAAAGCAGTCAAAAATCAGAACAAAAGTCATATCAAATAAAATTTTCGGCCAGCTGTTCTGTAAATTTGTCGTCAGTTTACTAGTTACTAGAAAATTTCTGACATAAGGCAAGATAACTTTTATTTTTGTACTAACGATATTATCGAACATTATAACATTTTATTTTGTAATAAATAAACACTCGTAAGCAGTCCGTGAGTGTGTGTTACCAAAAGAGCACTTAAAAGACGTGCAAGCCATAAATTGTTGAATTCCATTGGAAGGTGGTTAAGATTTCGATGGATTTGAACAATCTAAAAATCTTTTGGGCTAAATTTGGAGAGAAATATGTTAAATACTTGAGAAAATGTCAAATTTTATTGACAGATGTCGAAGATAGCCAAATTGACAATAAAATTCGAATTAAACCAGAATTTCACGTAATTTTGAATTCAGAGTCGAGTTGACCATTTGCTTTTTGACTTTTTAATCGTTGCTAATCCATCTACAGGACATCAACTGTGCAATTTTTTATTATTTTATTAATGATAATAAAGCACATTGAATTTAAAAGTGAGCACAATCACTTTTATTTGTTGCGACCTTTATGAGATTCGTATCACTAAAAGGTATACTTTCGTACGTTGATCTTGTTGTTCGGTGTTAACTTTGCAAACCTAAAAACAGATATTTCGGTGGTATTTACCTAACTAATTCCATATAAAAGGCATAGATAAAAAGCTTTCGGTAAATGTTTTATATTTTTAATAAACTTCTCTACTCTAACTCCAATCGTTGGACGGTATATAAACCAGGTTCATGAAATACCTATAATGAACGCTAACATTTTTGCAATCACGCACTATACGAACATACCCCTCTACTCTCACAAGTCACAACATCTGATTTAAGAAAAAGTCAAACATATATGTAAAATAATTTTAAAATCAATATTTAGGACCAAACAAATGTGAAAAATTTAACTTTTTGTTTTATCTTATTTCTGTATGTTCCATTTTATTTCCGTTTTTTATTTCAAGTTTTAGATTTATCATTTACCATCATGTTGATTTTTTGCATTTAATTATTTGACATTATTTGACAGATGCTTATGAATTGGAACACTTAAATATAAAAGCCAGACAAGCTGTGGATCTGTTATTGGGAAATTCTATTTTGCTGCAGAAAGATTTCCCAAAAAAACACGACTTGGGTTAAATCCGAGTTAACTTTCTACATTAACTCATTTAACAAATCCATTCCTTTTAAAATAATATGCTTAAAAAAAATATCATAAGAAACCATGCCGGAATATATCATGTCAAAAATATAATGCGAGAAAAATATAAGCGAGAATTATAACACGCAAGCAATAATACATATACAGTTAAAATCGGTTATAACGACCTTCAAGGGACTGACGAATTTAGTCGTTATAAGCGATAGGTCGCTGTAACCGATATCAAGTAAATTAATTTCTTTTCAAGTAGAGACCATTTTTTTATAATTTATAATTCTTAATTATTGTTGAGGCACATACGAGTATGCACTAGTATATGCATATGTACAAATATACATTTACAATTTATTAAAAAAAGTGGAAATATCTAATTGTTTAGTTTTTGTTTTTATAAACTTTTTTTCAATTATTAATGAAAACATTAATATCAGATTCTCGTTGAAATTGTTGTCACCAATTTTCCCGCCTACTTGAACAAACTCAAAACAAATAATAAACGTAAAATAAAAAGAATAACAAATCAACAAACGGTAAGCTTTAACATACATACAGTGCCGGTAAAAAAAATAGCACCAATGACACAAGTTTCATTTTAACTTTTTTAAATGAGTGAATAGAAAAATATTTACAGCCTCTACTATTATTATGTTATTGTTTCAACTATCACCTCTCTCTATTGTATATATCTGGCGTTAAAATAGTAACGGTTGTTTTCTTACGAGGCCATATTGGCGAAAATCCCATTTTTCGTGCGGTAAAAATAATAGCACTGATCGCAGTTTTCGTTACAAACAAATATTTTTTCTTGTGCATATTTCAAGGTAAAGCGGTCAAGTGTTAGAATTTGCTTATATTTAATTGGCATCTTCATTTAAAACACAAAATTTACAGTTTTTCAAGGAAAATGGGTCGTGGAAACATTGTACCAACGAAAAACGGAAAATTATTAAAAAAAATGATCTCGGAAGGTAAGACGTATGGAGAAATTCGACGATTTGTTAGCTGTTCCAACAAAATGATTGGAAATGCAATAACATGTACACCTAAGACCGAATCTCATGGACGAAAACCTGTTATGACGACAACTCTCATCAGGCGTCTAGCCCGAGAAAGCCATACAAATCCCTTTAAGCATGTAACTGGGCTAAAAAAAAGAGCTGAATGTTACAGCTTGCGTGGAAACCGTTCGCCATATATTGAGGGAACATAATTTAACTTCTTGTAGTCCAAGAAAAGTCCCTCTTTTAACTGCAAAACATGCTAAAATGCGTTTAATATTTGCAAGACAGCATTTGAATTTGCCAGTAGAGAAATGGCGCAACGTTTTATGGACATATGAAAGTAAAATCGAATTATTTGGCTTTAAAGGATATCGTTCCTACATGAGAAGACCTCCGAAAGTGGAATATAATCCCAAATACACAAATAAAGTATTTAAGCACGGAGGTTCAAGCATAATGGTGCGGGCTTGTTTTTCCAACTATGGAGTTGGGCCCATATATTGGATTAAACCCGTCATGGATCAACACGTTGACGTTAATATACTCGAAAACGTTATGCTCCCTTATGCAGAGGAAGAGATGCCCCTTTTGTGGGTCTTCCAACAGGACAGTGACTCCAAGCACACCAGTAAGAAGGCTAAAAAATGATTTAGAGATCATTCAATTAATGTGATGGAGTGGCCAGTCCAATCGCCTGAACTAAATCCGATTGAAAATCTGTGAGCTAACGTGAAGAATGCAGTCTCTGAAACCAAACCGATTAGTAACACAGAACTCTGGGCTTCGGTAAAGGTCTCCTGGGAGAATATTCCAGTAGAAAGGTGCCAAAATTTGGTATATTGAATGACCAGATGTTGTAAGGCCGTAATAGCCAACAAAGGCTTTTCAACGAAATACTATTTTAGCTGGACTACCCCTAAAGAATTAAATGATAGAAAAAGATTTTTTATTTTTATGATGTTTTAGTTTTAAGTTGTTTGATGAAGCAATGGTGCTATTTTATTACCGCTTATTTATTTGAGTTTTTCGACAAAATATTATTTTTTTTTATAAGTTGATGAATAAAAGTTTGAATTCTTTTTTAAATGTGAATTTTTGGACTTAATATAAGCTTTGCCATATTGAAAATATCCCTCAAAATATTGGCCTAAACTTCATTTTTAAACCAAATCTGGTTCTCGTAATGGTGCTATTTTTTTTACCGCAGCTGTATGTATCCGAAATTCTTCATACTAAGCATCTACAGATAAACAGATTACCGTTTAGAAAAATATGCAGTCGCATCAACAGCTGCGTCGGTTTTTGTCGTTATAACCAATATTTTAATTAAAAAATGGGGGAAATCTGGTCGTTGTAACCGATATGTCGTTGTAAGCGATGTCGTAATAAACGATTTATTTTTCAATGGGATTATAATAGAACTCAGCCGTGAGCTACGAGTATGAATTTGGTCGTCATAACCGATACGTTGTTATAACAGATGTCGTTGTAACCGATTTTTACTGAATGTAGATATATCATGCGAGTATAATGTCTTGCGACATAATGGGAGAATAATATAATAGGAGAAAATATCATGCGAGAATTAAACTTATCATGCAAAAAATATATATCACGCAGGCATATAGTTATGCGATACATATATGATGAGAACAATATATCATACGATATAAAATGTAATATACCTATTTCAATATATGGGTTACACATATTTTTTTTAAATTTAAGGATGCAGGATTTGTTTTAATTTGAACATCAAGTGTAATTTTTTTTTATGGAAATCGGTAGAGCCGTTAATGAGAAAGTCTTACATAAAAAAATGTTTCTATGAGAGGTATCGCTATAACATTTTATAGACAATTCGGTCAAATAATATTGTTGTAATATTATTTGACTGAATTGTTGACGTTGCTTACAATAGTAGGCATAATTTTGTGTCATAATCGCTAGAACCATTTTCGAGATAATTAAGCTTTTTTATAACGGTTGTACTGTAGTGTTTCAGATACCGTTATTTTTGGGGTTAAAAAATACAATTTCTCCTTAACTGAGACAGACGACAGACCTGCCCACCAAATTTGAAGGAAATCGTTTCAACGATTTAGGTTATAGATCGAAGTACATGGGGGGAACCACTTTTTAGTATTATCTCTGTCATCGTAACGACAAGTTTGATCAAAATCTCTAGTAATTTTTTTTTTCCAAATGCGAGTAATAATTTAATCTTTTATCATTCTCCATTGGTAAAATAAATCAAATTATTTTGTCTGTCAAATTTTTTTTTTCGATTTTCTTTACGCAAAATAAATTAATTTTTTTTTTTGAATGATTTGATTTTGAATGATTTGATTTTTTTCTCAATTTTCAGCTGTCATCTTGACAAATTTATGTGCTACACTCGAATCACTAAAACGTTTTTATAAATGAATGTTTTTGTTTCCAAACAAAACTCATCTTTCAGTTGTGTAAAATTTACAGTTTGTCATTTACGATAAACTAACATAAGTCAATACGACAGCAGTAATATTGATTGATTGCTAACATTTTCAACGCTCAATATTTTGTTCCTAAATTACTTAATTAATTTACGGTCATGACTTTGGAAGACACGGGAATTGCTTAAAAGTTTATTGACGTGTTATTTTGCCACTTAATTGCAATCTACTGCATACTGCATGTAGAATACTGAACGTAAACTTTAAAATGCGCGTGCATGGGTCAGCAAATGCGGCACGTGTTGCATTCATTATAGCTTATAAATCAAATGTTCAATGTTTTATTTTTATTGTTTTTGTCTGTAAGTATTTTTTTTTTGTTTTTTTGTTTTTTTTTTGCAAAACAAGAAAACTATATTTTATTTTTGATAATGCTCGCCACAAGCACAATAACATATGGCAAATATGCATAGCTCAGAAAATAGGAAACACGCGCAACCTGAAGCGCGAAACTTCAACTAATACCTACACACCAAGAAACCAATTGCTGATGGTTATTCACAATGGAAGAAATGAATTGTTTTATTATTGCTACGAATGCGAAATTAAGTAGGTATCTAGGTACGTACATATGTATATTTTTGGTTTTTGGTATTTGGTTGCAAACATCTCACACACTCATATACACCTTCTGCACTATAAATTCCGCAAAATGAATAATTCAATTTCAATTCGTTTTTCTGTTTTTTTTTTCTTCTTTTCAAACAATTTAAATGCTAAAAATAAGGAATAAATATTTTTAGAAATTCGAGTGCACGGTCCGGTTTGTGACGGTGGTGGTTGCGGTTCATAATAGATTTTTTTTGGGTAATTAGAAAAATGTATTTTTAGTTAAGTTGTCTAGAGTCTAGTTTATGTAGAATTTATTTGTTGGTCGTGTTGAATGCTCTTGCGGTTTAACAACAGACGTGTTGAAATCATTAAAATGCGATTTGAATGAAAGATAATGTTTACACATACCTACACATGCAAAAGATTTGGATGAGTGATAGAGTAGAGAACTATATTTTAAAATAAGTGGATGACTTGCGAATTTTTGTGTTTTGATAAATTTATGAGTCAGAATATTTATTTTGACTTTTGTGCTCTAAGCAATAAAAATTCACATCACTTAGGTATACGAAATTGAAAAACTTCGTTGAGACATGAAATGTATACTCAAGTTTTGGAAGAATTATGGCTTCAGTATGATTGGGATGATGGTCATTGGAAAATTATGTAAAACTGCTAGGATCACACCAGTAAGGGCTATTTCAACATCTAAAAGTTACTATAAGATGCAACTGTTGTAGATTCAAGCTAGAGCTATTTTGAGAATAAGCTCAGCATCGGCTATAGGATTTCTTAAAAATATCGCAGGCCTGTTTGACTTTTGGATAATCTAATTTGGGTTTAGATTATCCAAAAGTCAAATCTCCCCACTAACCAAGCACTTCATTTGAACATTGAACTTGTTGTTGTCTATGTCTATGTCTTCTTATATTCCATTAAAAACCAATTCTAAAAATCGTCATAAAATAAGTTGCTGCTTGGCTCATTACGTGCTGTTTAGGCATAACACTAACAACATGTGATTGAGTATAAACTAGCATACTCATAAATATGACAATGAAATAAATAAAATAATGCGAATTATAAGAGACATAAATAAATAAGACTCGGTAATTCTCTCCGCATTAGTTCAGCCGCCATCCCTGGAGATAAATCTGAGACATCAACCAGCTCCAGTCTCAGAACATCGCGCCACACATCTTTCCTATCCTTCTTTCTCTTCTTCTACCGGATGCCCGCGCGCTGTGTTAAGAAAAACATATAAAGGGTATTCATAATCCCTTGAGCGCGTGCAAAGTTATACAAAAAAAAAAAAAAATTAAATCAAATATGTGAACACTTTAAATTAAATATGGAGCTTCTTTAAATCAAATAAAGTTTGCGTATGGACTTTGCCATTCAACCAAAAATGAGCTTCATCGCTGAACAAATATTTCTTGCAAAAATTGTGATCAACAGCAATCTCGTTTCGAGTCCATTTACCGAATGTTCTCACTTCTCATTGCTCTGTCGTGTGGCTTCACATCACATGACAGATGAGAAAATGGATGTCAATGAAAACAGTGCTGCCAACGCAACCTTATAACACACTCCTCAAATTATTTAAATTCGTTAAAATTTACATACTTGAACAGCAATTTGAAAAAATCAAGTCTATTCCTTCTTAAGAGTAATAAAAAAATATAACTACTGCTTATATCATTTTCTATTGTTTATCTTTAAGTTATTTTTCTGAAATAGATTCTTCTTATGATATTTGTAATTGTAGGTATTTGTTATTAGCTTGGGTACTATAAAAGATTATGACTCATTTGTACCTACACCATTTCTAAATAAAGTTGAATTGAACGCAATACTCTATACTTCAATAAAAAAAACACACTTTCCATAAGAAAAATCGCAGTTAAGAAAAGTCATTCATAAAATTGAAAAAAATGTTTGTTAAGATTTCGAATTTATACGGTGAGTTGCTTAAAGCATTAATGTCTTGCGTTAAAAGTAGATTTTGATTATGTTCATATAGTTTTCACAAAATTCTTAATAGCAACAGCTAAATAAATTTTTAATTTTTTTATACATAAAAAATCTTAAATTTTTTATAAGCAAAATTTTAGGTATGGCAGTTTTAAATATTTAACAATACAAATTTAAGAGCATGATTTAAAAAAAAATCGACAACCCGTTTTCAAAATATGTATTGTAATTCAAAAAAAATAAAGATTTGTTTTTCAAAATATAAACAAAATATTTTTCGAAAATTTTGCTATGCCTTATTGCTTTGAATTTGAACGACCTCATGTGTAAACATTTTGATGGAATTCCTTAGTTTCAACTTCGTAATTGACCTTCCACTGGAAAGGCGATAAGTTGAACTGTCATGTTGACATTTCAAAACCAAAACCAATTGACATTTTCAAGCCCGATGGAAGTAGTAGTAGTAACCTTATTGAGATTTTTTAAACAGTAGTCATCCAAGAAAATAAGATATATCTAAGCTTTAATCAGTTCATATTAAGTTAAGCCTTTAATGAGAGTCGGAAATTTATTTAAAAAAAAAACGGTTCTATGGCAGGTACCGTTAAAAATATTTTATGTAAACATTTTTGTCCACCAAATTGTAGACTATATACCTAAAAAAGTACACATATTTTTTTAATCAAAATTGTGTGAGCCGTTTTCAAGATTTTTAAATGTACCTACCCTTATTGTTCATAAAAATGGTGTGGCAGGAAAGGAACCTACCATTATTTGTCGGACTAAACAAAAGATCAATCACCCAACACGTCTAAGTACCAAGTTCGAAGAAAATCGCATTTGCAGTTCAGATTGTAGATCGACCTACAGACAAACGAAATTGTAGGACACACTTTTTTCATGTTCCTATAATATATCGAAATGGCCAGTTTGATCAAAATCTCGAGTTAGGTTTTGCAAACTCTTGCCCGATGGCACCGCAAGTTCGCAAGTAAAAATCAGAAAATAAATTTTAATAGCCTTTCAGAGTATATTTTAAATGTTTCGGGGCCATTATTAGTATAGGTCAAGTTTTGCATTTGTTTGTACAGGATGTCCTGTAAATTTAATGGACATGGACAACAAATAATTTTTTTTGAGGTTTTGAACAAAATTTAATTTTATGTTTTTGAAAATATATTTATAACTAAATATTTAAAATTACAATAGGACAATATTTTTAGAAAAAAATTAAAGGATTGTTATATAGGTATAAGACATTAAGTAAAAGACGACTTAATAAATATACTTAGCTTTTTCTACTAAGCACCTTCTGCTTACGATATAATCGAACATTAGAGTAACTACATGCGATCCAGTGTGCATTTGATTAATTTTGTGTTGTGGTCATTTTTTGACCAATAAAAATGAACCTATAAAATTGAAAACGAAAGTAATAATGTAAATGCGCCATACATCTTCCAAATAATAATGGTTTGATATTTATGTTGAAAAGGCTGACAAAGAGACAGGGCGTAGAACGGCGATTGTTTATTTGAATAATTTCCGAACTCGGAATTTTTGAAATCACATTAACCTACAACCATGCAAGTCCTGGAAGTCTACATTAAAGAAGAAATCAACAATTTGTATCAAACAGTTTTCCGACTCACGATGCAAAACGCGCCGTAAAATGAGCACAAATGTCAATCAACACATGGTTGTCATCATGTCGCCAATTCGTATTAAGTATGGCATACGAGTAACATGCAGTCCAAACAAAAATTGCAAATTCGATAAAAAAAAATATGCGAATTTCTGTCGTTGTCCCATAAGTATAGGCGAAAATTGTCTACTAACGTATTCCCAAACCATATTTATCGACACACAAATTTCTTTTGAATTGTCTGCAATTTAAATTCTTAGAATTTTAAGTCAAATGAAAAGTTATGAGAAATCCAAAAAAAAAAATATTTAACAAAATTACATGGAATATGAAATAAACGAATGGGAATTTCATTCACACAGAAATTATCACTAAAACCAACAATTCATAATCAAATTTGATAAAATTTCAGAAAACAACAAGCACTGACTTCACATAATAATATATAAATTTGGAATTACCCCAAAAGCAACCTAAACCACAATTATTCTGATGGTCATTAAATTTGAACGATAAAACTAAATATTTTTGTGAATTTTGCGGAAGTAATAAAATATTGTTATGAAACTCGAAAATGCTTCATCAATTATTTACTTGTGAAGGCAATCAGAAGAATTTATTGTATCATATCTAATTCTATTGAAAATTATTTCCGATACTGAAATAAAAAAAAACAGCTCATTCTTTGAAAAAAAAAATACAAATGTCAATTATATATCTACCTGTAAGACCTTGGGGCTTTTAAATGCAATTTAAATTTTGAATAGATGGATTGGAAAGAATTCTTGAATTGAAAATTAGGTACCTTATCTCATTTTGTTGGCATCCAGTTGGTGGTATAGAAAAGAATGCTACGCCTTAAGTAGAGCTCTAACCCTAATTCCTTAATTAGCAGTTAATCCCTATATCTACTGCGTAATTATCTTCATAGAAAAAATTGAGCGGAAACATAGAAAAGTTGTAACCCGTTGGCATATTTCTAAAAAATGTTTTGTAATTCATTTATTAACCGCTTTTCTATTGAAATTTATTGCCAGATTAATCAACAAATCAAAAGATTAATGACGCAGCGAATCTAAATTGAATTGGTCAAGTCGCGTGCTGATAATAAAAATTCGTGACAAGTAAAAAAAAAAAAAAAAATAAATGTTAACATTTTTATTATATTATGTTTTTTTTTAATTTTTCCTTTGTTTTTATTTATTTTTTTTTAAATAAAAAATTAACATAATCAACTTTTGGATATAATTAAATTCCAAAATTACTTAAACTTTATATAAATTTGTATTTTATATTTTTTTTAAGTTTTTATTTTTTTATAGAAATGAAACTCGTCAAATTTATTAACAGTGTTCTATGGAAATAGTGAGTTGCACTCATTGCCTTTCTAAAATGTACAGCAGTTTAAACTTAAGCCGTAAGTACTGTCAACAAGAGAGACTCTTTTATTAGCCGCACAGCACACAGGGAGAATGCTTTCTCTAGCTCTATTTTTCGGCCCTTCTATTATTTTGACACTAAAATCAATGTGCTCCTTCTGTGTGTGCAATTGTGATTTTAGCATATTTGAGGTTATAGTTCTGGTTGAAAACATTACGGAATTGTAGGTAGGTACTGAAAAATATTTGTGCAAACTCCTCAGATTTCCAACTTATTGTTAAAGAACCGAATTTTAGTGGCTTCGTGCAGTCAATTTTCTAACTAGCTGATATTAATAAGCCAAAAACTTGTATGCCGCAGGGCTCCGTCTTGCCTCCAGCTCTTTTTCTCATTTTCATTAATGATCTATTTTCTGGGACATCTGAACCACTTAATTGTTTTGCTGAAGATAGTACTCTTAGCTTTTCATATTTGTTTTCAGATTCATATCTTTGTTTTTCGGATGTGGAACCTCAACGGCATCGTATGATAATATCAATAAATTCCGATCTGGGCAGCATTGTCAAATGGGGAGTAAAAACCGCGTAGAATTTAATTCTTCAAAACCTGAGTGTTATCTCCCGTCTTTACGCAGAACACTTCCCCATGCTGCTATCCATGAGCGGGACTTTCATTAAATCAACCGTTTTCAGTCATTGCTATATGCATCAGAGACTACATCTTGTGGAATGAACGAACACATATTGCAAGTCGCCAAAAATGTTACCGTTTTTGGGCTTGCTTTAGATGCAAACTATACTTCTCCCCTTCTGATTTGTCTGTAATCTATAAAGCCTTCATACGTCCAAAGCTGGAGTATGTATAACTCTCATATTTAGGCAGGAGCAACAATAGATCTTTATAAGAGTTGTAGGCAATAGAAGTCCTAGTCCTAAAAAAAGCTCTACAAAAAGCTTTTCAAAGCGAGACATATTTCCGATCTATTAATAAACAAGAGGTTAAAATTAAACTATCGTTACCCCCTGAAGACCTCACGAACAAACCATCCACACACGTTTTCAATAATATATTAAGGTATGTTAGTAGGGAGGCCAGCTGAAAATTTTATAGTTTTCTTTGTTTCTCAAAATATCACTCACTTATTCTCTATATTACAAATTTCGTTTGGCTTTCAACTCGATATGTAAATTTTGTTCGGAAATAAACCACCTGAAAGACCCCTTTTTTTCCATAAAAAAAGCTCTTTACTTAAAGCGGTGAAGCTCTTCTACTTTTGCTTCTTTCTTATTACAGAGGTTGAAAATGCACAAAAAAGGTTTGTAGGGAAGAAAAGCTCTTCATTGTTGCTTGCAGGATGAACATTTTCTATAGATATTCTACAATCTGGCTATATTCATGGCTTAACCTAGAACTGCAAGACCCATTTCATGCGATACAGATATGCAATTCAGTTATTTTAATGGAATTTTGTACATTTTTTAAACTTGATATTTTGTATTTCTAGTATACATCTGTATCTTTTGTTTTTGCACCCAAGATGCCATTGACAAGAAGACGCCATGCCACTCTGCCTTTGGGTTTTGATTATAGTACACTTCATTGATAAGCTAGGAGTTCGTGTACGCTTATCTGCAAGTCCCGATAGTTGTTTTTAATATTTCGTGTGAACCGAGATTATTTGGGTGTGGTATTAAAATGGAAGACTGATCATAAATAATCGAAGAACCCAACTAAGGCGAAATGAGGAATCAATATAAATCAAGCAAAATAAAATAATTTACGATAATATTATGAAAGCTTACCTAGACTATTATTGAAAATATTTTATAAGTTCTCATTTCTCATTGTCGTCGGGACAAAAAGAAAGCGCAATTTTTATTATCATCCTCTTGACTGAGTGCGACGCATGGCGCACAGCGTAAATTGCGATTCACCATACTTTTTCTAACAAGTCAACTCTGGTTATCATTTTACTCAAACACAACAATACAAATAATCATAAAAATTGCAACCATTTTCACGCAATCTCATTGAAATCATAAAATCAGACTATATAGTATAATCCTAGCTCCTATATATACTACACACAAACTGTCAGAGTATGCCATAAAAAATATAGGCGACGACGACGACGCGACACAACCGACGCGACGTCCTTCGAGAGTTCCTCAAATATAATATGATTATGTCAACAATATACCAAAATAACTTTTTAAGTTTAATGTCTAGAAGCTTAAAAAAACTATAAAATACCTACCAACTGCGATTCATCATTTTTTTGTTGTTGTAATTTTATTATAATAGTTTATTAGGAATAAACGCGAAGTACGTGAGTTTGTGAATAGCGTTTCAAATTCATATTTGATTTATTATCGATATTTTAATCGCTCACCAAATGCCGCTGATAAATCGGACAAGTTATCTGCGAATCGATGATTTTACAATTTTTGTTCTATTACAGCAGGAACCTAATTAAGTGACATGAGTAAAACAAAGTTAACTGCAAGACTGGGTTGAACGCATTTGTTTTTCACGTGCGTATTTTTGCATTTGAAAAATAAAATCGAACTCGAGATTGTGATCAAACTTGACATAACGATGATAGAGAACACCGAAAAAAATTGTGTTCTGCCATTACTTCTGTCTATCTATCAGTAGGTCATCAAACTTGATATTCAATCGTTTTAGGTGATTTTATCAAATAGATTTTTTAATCTTTTTTTAACTCCAAAAATAACAGTTCCTGCCGTAGAATGTTTCTAACATATGTATTATATCGAAAGCGGCTCTAACCATTTATATAAAAAAATCTGTGCACTACTATATGTATAGTCTACGTTTTGGTACGAAATGGTACTTTCTTATTAACGACTTTTATAAAGGGTGTCCTCGAATTTTTAAATCATACTACATACCAAAATTTTCGAAAAATAATTTTTAAGATTTAAAAAAAAAATCCATTTTTATTTGAAAACTTAATACAGTGGATTCCCATTTGCGATATAACGAACGCATTATATATTTACATTAACATCTCTAAATAGCGAACGATGTGGTCAAAGTTTGCTATCCGATATAACGAACGGAGTAATAATTTCACATCTGTTCTTATGTCAACACGAAAGTTTTCTCGTATGTTTGTGGCCCTAAGGGCTTACAACAGTGCAGTCTTATTTCTCTTTCTCTTTAATTGGTCCCTCGATATAGAGAACGACCTCGAACATTATATCATTCGTTATACTTGATGTCCACTGTATTTCGGAAATGGAGAGACTATTTTATTGGAATTCTGCGTTATTTTAATTTTTGTAATTTTTTTTAGAACCTATATAAAACATTAAAAAGACTAACCGTTTCTACCAAGAATCTTGTGCTTAGCTACGATGTGATCGAACATATGAGCAAGTACATACGATCCAGTAGAGCATTTTATTTTTTAAGTTAAGGGGTCAATTGGCTATCATTTTATGTGTAATAAAAATGAAACCTTAGTATAAGTGATGATATTTCAAGATCCATGTAAAAATCATCTAGTCAGTGGCGTTATTTATTCTTTTCGATGTTTGTGGACTTCCTGAAGTCTCGAATGTCCTGTGATCCACCGGTTATATTCTTAGCCCAATAACAATACAGTACTGTTCACTTCTTGTGACATTTAAGTCGAAGCAGTTTATAGGATGCGCCAAAACAGCGTACTTAATTAATATCATGCGAGTGGAATAAAACTATTAAGATCACCAGGGACGGACTGGCCATCGACGAGCCCAGAGAATTAAAGATAAAGGGCGTCAAACTACTGTTATAGTATCATGTGAGGTGGGTCTTCAGTTAATTTGTGGGACTCCATGTATATATTTAATTTGGGGCCTCTTACATGTACCAGTGAGCTTAAAACATTTCAATTCTTAATGTGTCATCCAGCTGGAGTTTTTTGAAAAAAAAATTCCTTTGGAATTACTGAAAGTAGCGTTGATCATTACTACAAAAACAATAGAACTTAAATCTTACATGAAGGGCCCAAAACTCAGTTGTTTGAAGGGGGGGGGGGGGGGGGGTATCAAATTTGAAGAAGGTATTTGAAAACGTTACCACCTTATCGAATGCTGCTATAAATTTGTAAATGGCACTTATAATTTGGCATTTGTGAAGTAAACTGATAAGAAATACATGTCAACAAAAAATTAATCACTATACTCCTAAGTCCTAAAGATGACAGAATTGACATTTGTCACCATTTGCAAAATTATAGCTGTAAGTAGGATCTCAACTTTGTCTCTACCTTTTACAAACAGAGGAGCAAAATTTTAGTCAATTTAGTAAAAAGTTAAATCATTTTTAGTATGATACTAGGCTAAAAAGAGGATTTTGCTAATTTTAAACTAGTTTAGTATCGTACTATCTTCTTAACATTTTACTAAAGCTAAAATCACAAAATGGCAACTTTATTTTTTTAGTATCGTACTAAATCCATATGCCACTTTGACATTTATAAACGTCAAAAAGTTATGTTCGCTTACTTTTTTGCACTATTTTAGGCGTGTTTAGTTCTAGTTTATTAAGAATATAGATTTAGTATGGTGTTAGTTAAAAAATGTTTAAAATTAGGAAAATATTAGTAAAATGCTTTAGTATTAGCAAACTGTTAAGTAGTATCATGATAAGCCCTTAAAATTTATAATTTTGCGCCATATACTTTATTAGAATTTTTGTTGAAGTTTTTAGCAATTCAATCTAGAAAAATAATAATAATCAAAATCATATCTAATGAATTTTTCAACGACAAAAACTTATTCATTTTTCAACTCCATCTTTGGATTTCAAAATTTTCTTTGAAAAAAATTTCTTATGGGTGATTAACGGTAGGGTTCGGTGGCGCTAAGATTCAGAGTCAACCTACCGAACACAACGACACTTGATTAGTTCAGATCTGACGTGCCACACCGTTTAAGCATCCAGTTCTTATGATCCGAATTTAAAGATCTGCTGCTTATCACATTAATCGTAATTCGTGACGAATCACAATGGAGGAAATGGTTTTTCCCGCCGATCGGAACTGTATTTGCGAATAAGACTTCAAAAGACGTTTGACGTCACCAGACAGCTAGTGGCTTGTAAGTAAGTAAATACATATATACAACATCAGGTAGATAATACGACGCGACGAGTACTTCAACTGGATTGTGCGCCACACGCTCTTATCACGCTATCTATCTATTATTAGACGCAAAGTAGTATATTATCAATCTCAATGGTTTTTAACAATCGTTCATTATAAGCTTTGTTGTTGTCCTATTAAATTGACTTGTGCTAAAAGATACTGCGACAAACGAATCCACCGACAAAACCAACAACAGCCAGCTAGAACAACATCGACGACTACGAAGTATCTTTTTTGATGAGAGTGATAAACTAATTACGATGGAACAAAGTAAAATGTCGACCCAGCCAGCAAGCGGGAAAAAAGTGCGCATCAATTTCGTCGATCGCTGAATAATCCAGAGCGTTCTGCTTCCACTTTGGTCATTGTGGTAAGCGTTATAAACATTTTGGCGTTGATACTCGTAGCTTCTCACAAATAGATTTCTACGCTCTAAATTCAAATAAGTTAAGTATCTAGCTAATTCTGATGGGATTTCAATTAGGAGGACAATAATTGAAATTCATTTGTCAACATTTACAAAAAAAAAAAAAAAAAAAAACTGCGCAATACTGCTAAACTTTTTCAGGTGTAGTAGTGTGCGCAGATGGAGTACGACATCGGTACCTACGATGTATAGATTTATAAAAAAAATGCGACAGGTGATAATTGCAGCGTATATTGAAGGTACATATACCTATGAATTGGTTATTTGACTTAACGAAGGTGAGGGGCGGGCGGGTGGTAGAGTCGTGGTGGTTTTTTCGTGCGGTGACTTGCGGTTTTTTAGACTTTGATCGTCTGATAGCTACAATATGTACTCACATAAATATTATCGGTACAGTTTTGCAGCAGTTGAACTTATGTAATAAAACAAAGATTAGGTTGATTTGATAGATGACGAAACGGGGGGAATGGTATGAGGAAGTTAACCACATGACTTACATGGGCACATCAAGTACTTATGGCATTTTTTTTGTTGGTTTAATTAATTGCGACGTTTTATGTTGGTTATGTATTTTACGAGCTTATGAAGAAAGAAACTTTTAAAGGTGACAAATGAGTTTCGAAGTCACTTATCGGTATGAGAACTTTTTACAGTTATAGTTCACATTTATTCAGGTGGATTTTGTTAATCATGTATGTATATCGAAAAGGTTCGAATAAGAATAAGAATTAGAAGAAATTTTATTGATCCACCCGCCGTCTATTGAATTACTACAACTATTACACTATAATAATTCTCACTTCCGTTTCCCGACCACAGAAGCCGTCACTGGTGACACTCAGAGTAAAATACCTATTATTTGTAGTTCTTTTTTGTGAACTTATAATTCACAATCAGTTTCTATGAAAATATCTAAATGGGATCTTTTCGGAATGAGAAAATCTTGCAAAAGTTCCGCACTTTTCACGACTTATGTTTCAGAACGGACAATGGAAGTCCCAGGTTTTGTAAGTATTTCGCAAGTGATATCTGCTATTTCAGATTGTTATTTAGTGACATCGTCAACTTAATCTTCTAAGAATGTACAAAATGAGAATTAGATAAAGCTTTGTTGTAAAAACATGAAAATTGTATTAAATTTAGAAGAAAATTGTAATAAAATAAATAGCCAGTATCGTAAATACTTGTTGCTTGGATGTTAAAGCTCTGTACCCGGAAAGCATTCTACAGTCACATAAAATGGCGCCCGAGCAGGGACATCATTGATGTTGATAAGCCCGCCCGTACCGTATACCGTACCGATCCGGCAGTCGTCTCAGAAGAACAAACTCTCAATGATGTCAATTTCGACAAAGCGTTCCAAACACTCTTGTAAGTCTTTCGTTTATAGGAAATCACCAAGAACCTAAATAAGATCCAGAAATAAACCAAACCATTCTATTTAATGTCGACAGAATTGAAAATCATAACTTTTGTTGCATATTCGTCCTATTAAAACCTTATACCCCCCAACATCAATTTATCAATATTCGTGAATACAATAATTATAAGTCAATATAAGTATTTTACCCATGGCGTTGTTGACAAAATTGAAGTCCAATGGCAACCTCTAGCGAATTTTCGTCGAAACGAGATTTTCTACACTCTCATTTTTGATGTCACAACTCATAACAAACAATCTAATTTTGTATTTAAAAAAATTTCATCATCGTTTAAGAGAATTGATCTATAAAAACCTTTTTGTTAACTTTATCAATCTCAAAAGGCTAATATGTATATACAAATTATTAAAAACGGAAACAAAAAGTTTAATGGAATTTTAACATTAAAATTCAATATGTTAAGTGAATTTTAAGAATAAAATAATTAAATTTAAATTAAAGACTAATAAAATAACTATTAAAAACTACTAACAAATTTTACGACACTATACATGAAATAAGACTGTACAGTACTTTGAATAGACACATGTTATGTAATGTTCCTCAAACTATTGTAAATCCGCATCACCAATTACTCTTGAAGAAATTGATCTTTCCCCTTTCAATTCAGACAAATAAAAAAAACACAAAAAAGTAATAAAAAGGAAATTCCAATGCTGTGGTTAGCTCATATTCGGCTCATAGTTTAATGATCCTGAACGTCGCGTCATTCGTACGTTCATAAGTGATGGTTTAATAAAATTTATAAAAAAAAAGAAAGTTCGTTATTGATCATAAATATGTAATCAAGATCGCTTAAACTGAAATGGTCTATTTATATTTGATTTTCTATACCAATTTCGAAAAATCCAAGAAATATCAAGATCAAACGTTTTGGTGTCTGACAAACTAGCCATCAAATTTATGTGTCGAGCTTAGTGGAGATTAAATCTCGGTATCAGAAGCATAATTGCAGACAATTGGAAAAAAAGCGAGGAAATCCAATTGTACATTATCAAACAAATAAAAGCTGTTGCATTTTTTTTGGTTTCTAATTTCTATCAATTCTATGGTAATCAAATCGTATCGAGGCATTGTATTGTAATGCTTTTTTTCAAAGGCTGAGCAAGCTCCCTGGATTCCAGAGTTTTCCTGAAGAAAGCACAGTAAAACTCTGGTAAAAAAAGGAGAACTAACTGCTAGTGTCGTACGAACTGGGAGCAGAGAGATTGCCCAAAAAAACTCACCAGTTGAAAACGGAAGCTTTATGAGCACAGAGTGTAGCTGGTGTCTCCCAAAGCGCAGGAAATGAAAAAATGGAAACTACATTTTACTGCACAAGACTTTACCGGTCGAAATATTTAAATTCCGATTAAGTTTTGATAATGTAAATTACAAAAGAATTTCAGATTTAAAAAGCTTCTCCTTTCTATATGAGTTTTACTTTTACTTATAATAGTTCCGCTTAAAAGTAAATGTGAATCATAAGAAATTAAAGACAAATTTATAATAAGCTTATTCTAGTGACATCAATAGTATGTTCACATGCATTTTCTATGATTGATAATCTTTCATTTCGTAGTTAGTCGAGCGCGAACAATTCAGTAGTTGAAGTGTGGATAATATGTGGAACGCAAATAGAGTTTGACAGTCCGTAGAAATGTTATTGCAATTTGGCACGACCAACTTGTTTTATGAAATGTATCTTATTTTATTTTGTATTTGTATTTGTATTTATTGGCTTAAAAAAAATACTTAATATAAAGATAAACATCTTTTAGATAACTAAGCCTTATGGTGGATTTTTTATGAAATTAATAATTATATAATAATAATAATAAATAATTAAATACATTTTTAAAGATAAATAAATATTTTTAAATAATTATTTAGATAAAAAACCAAATTATAAATTTATCAAATAAATAAATTATTTATTTTAATCACACAATTATGGACCAAATTCCACCAACAAAACACCTGCAATTTTAAAATTTATTTTAAGCATAAACGGGTTAAATCTTAAATAACATAATTTATATAAATTAATTTCAAAAATTAACTTGAAAATGCTTCAGATTATCTGTTCTTCTTAGGTGACGTGGCAACGAATTCCAAAGACGAATTGCACTAGCGAAAAATGAAACCGAAATCTGACAAATGAAACGTGGGATAGAGATTTGTTTGATTCTGTCAGTAGTTAGAAACTGTGTATTGTTATAAAGGTCCGATAGTCGCACAGCAACAACAATTTTAAATAACATGGTTAGCGTTTTAAATTTTAATATATTCGAAGGACTAAATCCATATTAACTTTTCGTATATATTCTGTAGTTCGAAATCTTTGAAATCCACAAACAGTGCTGCATTTATAAAAACAACGTTCAATCTTCTCTGAAACGCACCATCTCAACTACAAAAAATTGGCACTACCAACATTTTAACCAGCATTTTCTTAGTTTATATTGGTGTCAACTTCCTTGCAGCAGATAGTGTTCTCAATGCACCATCATCTTTCCTACCACAGCATTTACATGATTCATCTATTTTTAGATTACGCTTAAAGTACACAACAAAATCTGTTGCTGCATTAACATGCTCAACTGCAATATTATTTAGGTTTCTATATTATCAGAAAAAAACTTAAGTCTAAATTCGTCTTCGAAATAACTCGGGAATTAGTCCTTAGGGGATTATGAACAAGATCGTTGGCTCCAGACCATTCAAGTAAAGCATTCAGATCAGTGTTGATATTGTAAACGTTATTTTCAATAAGACCCTTGTCTTACTGTACTTCCGAGAGTCTGTACATTATCATCGACAAACAGCCTCTGCTTACCATGCATACTATGTAGTAGGTAAGTTATTCACATACGAAGAGAATATAAATGGTCCCAGAGTGGATCCCTGTGGAACACCCCCTGATATGGAAATTAAATCAAAAGTTTGAGTTCCAGGGGCCGCGATTGGACTCCTTTCCGTTAATTATCAAAATATGAGGTAAAATCACAATATTGTGGTCAAGCCTTTGATACGGCTTAAAAGTAGTAAAGAAGAAAGAAAAATGAGGCTTTGTCTTCATCTAAGGCCTTCCTAACATGCTCAATAACAGCCAAGAGGGCAGAGGTGCTACTATGTATATTGAGACCGAAATTCGGGCTTTTTGAAAATTAATATGTAAATATGAATTACACTTCCAGCATTTTATTTCACTTGAATATTGCCACTTTTGAAATTTGTGTCGCTGTCATATGCGATAAAGCCTTGCTTGCTTATAATTTATTCGCAGTTATCGGCAACCAAACAAATAGCTCATGTGGATGAAATATTAAAATTCACAATACACTTGAATTTAACTGCTTCCATAAAACTGTCCCTTTTTAAAGCTTACGTACAGGTTTTTCGTTAGGTAGAACCCTTCACATTATTCATATTCATAAATTTGTTCTTAAGAGCTACAAATAAAAATCGGTTTTTGCCATCACAAGCCTTTGAAGAGTTGCACCTTGGCAATTCGCAGAAGCGTCAGGAGAAAGCGTATGAATTTTTGCAAATCACAGCAACAAATCCTTTATAGGCTTAGTTGCAAATTTTTTTCATGGAAAGCGACAAATATGTATTCTATGAAATGATCCTTTATTTGAATATTTGGCTTGGAGGAAGATAATTGATTTTAACCTGAATAACCCCTCCAATCACATCAGCAAAAAAATTATGGATTCGTCTTCTCTATTTTTGAAAGTGTGAAATTTGTGAGATCTCAGTTTTCTGAATTAGACAATTGTGTGCAAAAGGAACGATTCAGTTTGCACTTTCATTTAAACCCTTAAAATATCAATTTTGAAATGTTCGTGTCATTAGGTCATCTATAATTTATTATTATGTAGATACGTAATGTGTTATATAGAGTCATTGTCCAATTTATTACCTCTCTCAACAATTATAATAAGGTTTCGCAATAATTGACAAGCCATATTTATCTCAGATAAAAAAAACCAAACCGCAGCACAAAACAAATTTTTTATTAAAAATAAGTATAGACATTAAAAATAATAACATAACTATATCTGGCGCCAACGTGCTACCTGATTAAAATTGCCTTACTGCGAACAAATTTAGCAAAATAAATAAATACAAACACCTAAGCTTATAAATGTGTTGTGTATATAGCTTTTTGCATAGAACGTCACCCAGGCGCTTAGGAGTAAACAAACCTAAGCTAAACAAAATATAAAGCAAAAAAATATATTATAGTAAATTCATCTCACACACGAGAATGCTCCATAAACCCAGAACCATTGCAATTAGTCAGGTAAAAGGCGTTAGTAGAACCTGCTTAATCACAATCTATGTATAATATTTCACACGTTATTTGTACAGAGACAACAGAACCAGATATATTTATCCCCACCACACCAACACGCCGCCCCGCGCGCCGTGCCGGCAAGTGAACTTGAATGCAAACACGTGCCCGACATTTAATTGTCAATCTGGCAAGCACCCACCACAGCACCAGCCCCAGTACCCAGCAAGCAACATCCAGTGCGTCAAAGATAAGGTTTTTTTTTCTTGTCGAAGAAACAAAACCATATTGCGCAATTCAAACTTAAGATACGAAAACAAATACGAATACGGTATACGCCAAAGAAAAAAAGATATACAAACAACACTGACGAAGTGACGACAATCAAGGAAATAACTATTGAAATATTGCTTCTTACCTACCGATATCGTTGGTTTCGTTTTCGTCTGATGTCTTCCGTCGTCGTATTGGCGACTGACGATTTCTTGCAGTCAACTTGAATATGACGAAATGTTTGCTTTTCTGAATATTTGGTTTAATGTTGTTCGAAAATAAGACGCGTGTTGACACCCAGTTGGTTCAAAATCAAAAACGGATTGGAAAAAAGAGATTTTTGTATTGTTACATTTCAGAAATGGGACAACGTCACTTAATCAAAATGAATTATTGACCCAATCCTGTCGGATCAAACATTAATGGTAAAACAACACAATTCTTTAGTTATATCTGAGATTTGACAAACAATTTGGTAACACGAAATCGAATGTTTGGGTAGTTAATAAGTTAATATTCACATTTATGGCTTTTTGAGTCGGCTAGAGACTGTTTCTACTATTAATGTAGTAACCAGCACTCACCATCTTCTGTCAATCTCGATTGTTAAGGGTTACAGATTGAATAGTAATATACCCTCTGGGATTAACAACCTTTTCAATATAGGAAGAATCCCAGCCATGAGTTGGGGTGATTTTTCGTCCTATATGCAATGGAGAAATGGAGCACGGAAAATGCAGAAAAAATGTTTAAAAAAGGGAGATGGATGACTCGTTAAAAAGAGAAACTTGTTTGTTGAAGACCAGGCTCATTCCGGACTACAATGTAAGTAGTCCGGAATAAGCCACCATGCTTAGAACAAAAACAAAAAAATCTAATTCTACATTTACAACGACCAATATGGTGGATTTTGACAGATCATATCGGCCATGTTGTTTTATCTGTTGATATTTTTTTTTATTATTCCTTAGACATTGACAATGACATGACAAATCACCATGGTAAGTATCAAGCGACTAGACAATAACGTGTGTTTGCTGACAGCGTAAAAGAAAAAAACACGCCTGGGTCGCACGTACGTGCTCTTATAATTGATTCATTTATAATGGGTATTCATTTTGCGGTTTCAAAAGTAAATGTAAATAAAACACATAAAATATATTTTTCATGATATTTCTTTTTTATAATATAGTTTGAACGTTGACATTATGTGTGAAACACTACATCATTTAAATGACCACCGCGCGGCCCAAATAGTGACTTTTTGTGGATGTAATGGCCTCTCTTCAATTACTTGAGGATCCTCAGAACCCCAAATACGACAATTTTGTTTATTGACATACCCACCGAGTGAGAAATGTGCTTTGTCGCTGAAGAAAATTTTGTTTGAAAATCGCCGCCCACCGCTTGTTGTTCAAGCACCCATTCGACGTATCTACGACGTTATGAATGGTCAGCTGGCTTCAGTTGTTGTGTGAGCTGGACTTTATATGGAAGTAGGTGTAGATCCAAATGCAAAATACGCCATAATGTGCCGTAAGACAGTTCTAATTCCTGAGAACGACGAGGAATCGGCACATTCGGGTCTTCGGCAACACTTTCACTTACAGCAGCGAAACGATGATGCACAGGCCTCACAATATGTGTAACCAATCCAGTCTTATCAAATTTCTTCACAATTTTGCCAATTGCTTGCGTAGTTGGACGATTATGTAAACCATAATCTCCTCTTAAGCACAATATGTGGCTGTTTCAGAATCGCCATTTTTGTAGTAGGGTTTAACAATTTTTATGCGTTGTGCGATATTAAGCGATCCATTTTCGTAAATGTCAGACTTTCAACTGAAAAAAAGGAATTTTTTAGGAATTAGTTCAATTCCAAACATTTATAATTAGAATTCACTGGTGACAAAGATTTTACATTTATATATTATATTAAGTTCAAAATAATTGTTTCTGCCTCAGTTTAAAAATTTCGAAAATTTAAATAGAGCTTTACATCATCCACAAGCTTTTAAGCAATCCGAAAAAACAAGATTATCTGGAATATCGTATACAAACAAAATTAGAAAAAAGTGGTCCTAAATGACTACCTTGGGGATCGCAGGATTTCACCTTAATGAAAGTTGATGTAAAACTATCAATTTGAACAACTTAAAATTTTTAAATTAAGGCCTAACTTTTGAGGTTTTAGAAATTGTAATAATTCATGGTGCACTATATCATATGCTTTAATGAAGTCTGTATATAAAATATCGTGTTGCTTTTAAACAGAAATTTGAAAAAGGAGACAAGTTTGTCGTAGTTGAACGACTGAGATAAAAGCCTCTGAGTCACTAACTCTTCAATTAAATTTGGTATTCCAGAGAGTTTCGATATTGGTCGTTAGTTTTTAATCAGATGTTTTATAAATTGGACTTACAAAATATTCCTTCTAATCCGTCAATAAAACACAAAGATTATTTTCTAAACGAAAATGTTAGTAGGACAATTTAATGTACATAGCAATATAAATTTACCATCCAATCGTTTCCGAAATATTGATTTTTTTTAGGAAAAACTTATATTTTGAAAATGCTTGTATGCGTTGGTATTACCAATTCGATGGACACACTGTACAAAAATTTTGATCGAAATCCGTTGAGTTGTTAATAACAATGTCGAAAATTAAAAAAAAAAACATTTCTATGGCAGGTAACATTAATAGCATTTTATGTAAAATTTTGTTTGGACCAAAATTTAGACTATACCCACAATAGTGCACATTAAAGAACGGTAGTACCCAGCAAAGTTTGGCAGTACAAACCTTATTTCCAGGAATAAACTCAGGCAATTTTTGACCCCAGTCTATCTTAAGTTCCAATGAAGTGAGAAGTCAGAAACTTAAAATTCGGAATATTTGAAAGTTCAGGCAGGCACCTCACAATATTTCAGAATAAGTGGTTCCTGAGATATAAGGCCTCAAAAATTACATGAACATTAAGACTAACTGACTGACTGAATCATCAAAATGATGGAGCAATTCCCGACATCGTAGAAACTGGTGATTTTACACAACGATAGGTGTTGTGGTGCCATCAAATGAATGAATAGAAAATTTGTGGTTTTCCAATTTAGGGCAATTCCTCAGAATTGCTATCAATTATACGGAGTGCTTCCGATTGCTGTAGAATAATTAAATTTGGTCTTAAAGTACAAAAACCAGAATAATATAAAATTTGAGATTTTCTCTTTAGGGTGCGTAAATAGAGAAAAATATCAAATTCGAGGCTTTTCATTTAGGAGGCGTTGTATCCACCTACTTTATTAGAAAAAAAGTTTTTTTTTTACATAAAGCACTTCCAATTTCAGTATATTTGGAGATTTTGACATGTTAGCCTATTAAAATCATATCAAAATGGGGTAAGATCAGCCCAAGTACATAAATGTTAAATAATAGCCAAGTTTTTCAACAAAAAAAACTCTATGTAGCAAGCCAACGACGAAAAGTATTGAGATCTAAAAGTACGCCAAGTTCTTGCTTCGTGAAGTTTCAATACCAAATATTTAAAGTAGAATAATATTGAAACAACTACAATGTAAGAAAAAAAATGTTGTTATTTAATGAATACCTACTGATTAAATTGTTCTCAATAATGCATATTTTTTTCCAAAGATTTGCTGCCTTTAACCAGCAGCAAGATGACTTCAACTATACATCACAAGAATATAGATACCTTAATGCATATGTGGCTTTTTACAAATTAGCATCGAAGTGATATGTGTGTTTATTTTGAAATAAAAGCACACACGATAAACGTATATTTGTCAGAGCCTATGACGTCAATTGACATTCAACACTTTTCAACTTTGAGTTTAAACAAAAATAAAACTCTTACGAGTAATATGTTATCATGATATTTTTATGTGGTGCGAATGCCATGGAACTGCAATTTATAAATAAATTTATTTGTTAAATTACGGATATTGTTGTTATTTTTAATAAAAGTTGTTTTGAAAGTAAATTGGGTTGAAAAATATGCGGATGGATTCGGTTTCCTTGAAACATCACCCAGTCATCAACATTTAGAAGTACAAAAACGAGAAATTGACTCAACACAAAATACTGAATTGTCTCATAGACATCATTCCAAATTTTTATGATCTTTTTATTTTGTTTGTTAATCTACTTGATATGGAATTAGTTCTTGGGGTTTTTCCAAACGATGTGCTCTACCACTCAATTGATTTGTATTTTTTTTTGCAATATTCATTTATTGGGTAATATTTTAAATCCTATTCTCAGGGCGTGTTTGAGAATGTCTGACTAAAGTTCTGATTAGTTATCCGACACATATATTTGGTTCCAAATTGCCGGTAATTGAAGATAAGGCAATAATAAGATTATCGAAACGCTTAGCAGTGACTTCCTCAAAAATGCACAGTCTGTGGTTTCGTTAATCAATGTGTCCAGTATTTTTTTCCTTCAGAAATGTTATGGTCAATAGTACCATACCATACCCTGAAAACACTTAAAAGACCTAGTTGCTGACTAACCAAGAACGATTAAAACAACAAAATTAGTTAATGTAGATTGTGACCGCTGCATATCGGGTACTTATTCAAGATGAGCTAATCAACTAATCTCTTCTAAGGAGTCATTTAAAAATGGACTGTAGAATATTTAAAGAGACGTGGATGAAAATACTAATGTCGTTTTAGATGGGGTTTTCGGAGTTTCACTTTTTACTCCGAATTTTCCATAATAACACCCAAGAGTCAATCGAAAACTACCTTAAAGATGTACACGGTATGAAAAATCAATTTTCTTAACTTTACTCTTATCTTTATGTTAAGTTTCTAGAAATTCTCGGATTTTTTATTCTTCCACAATATCTCTTTTCAAGAGAAAGTGATGAATTTTTGACAGATATTTTGCATTATTTTTTTCATAACTCTTGTGTTTTAGATGGTTTTTGAGAGTACCGGTCATTTCTCTAGGTAATATAATTACGTACTCTCTTATTTCTATTTGGCTTCCCCTTACATTACTGGGAATATTTCCAATCAGGTCCGAAGGAAATTGGACTATGCTACTACTGACTGAAATTATTTTGAAGGTTTGATTCTTATTGCGCAGAAGAACTGTTTCAACGGCAGGAATAATTTTTTTACTATCGATAGTTTGTATAACGTTGCACTTCCAAACGCCTACCACCAACATCCTAAAACGTACCTAACCTATAGACCCTGAGTGTACCGAAACAATATAAAGTCTACTTCATCCTTACTTCATCTGGATTGTGTCATCTAACAAGCAATTGTGTCAAGCCGTAAACCACCTACTTGAGTTTTTACGAGTTAGTTTATTTTATAAACTTAGCTTCAAAGTCTTATAATTCACATTTACTACTTACCGAAAATATTGGTATAGAAATAAAAGTCATATAGAAATTGAAGATCATCATATAACTACATAGAGTTCTTCTTCTTTAATTCAGTTTTCCTGTGATTTCTCCGGGAACACCCTGGGTTCAGGCGGGCTCACTTATGCCTTTCGATAAGAAAGCTTTACAATTTTTGTTGTCAATATTGACATCCAATTTCTTTCGGAATTAAAAAAATACAGGCGCTTTGGTAACAGATCTTTGATCTCCGTGATGGCACTGTCATTATAGCCTCGTTATCAAAGGACCATTGACCAATGGTATTGCTGGCATCTTTCATGAGGCATTGGAATATGGTGGACCTTATGTGGATTGACATCGTCAGATCGCAGTCCAACCGCTTCCAATTGATTCCAGAAACCGTCGTTAGTTTTTGATTTTTAATATATGTAAATTAAAAAAAAAACTGAAAAATTAACGACAGATGAAACAACATGGCTGCCATGAACTGTTAAAATTCATGTTATAAGAGTTCTTTTTTTTTTTTAAGTAAAAATAATATAGTGTCTTCTTTTATGAGAATGTAAAAGCCATTTAATAAAACGATTTAACAAAAAAATACTAAAAAAAAAAAAAACTACAAATTCAGAATTCAACGAAACCCAAGGTGATCTTTCTTTATGCCAATCAAAAATACTCTTATCTTAATTGAAATACCTATGTTTTTTTTTGCGCCGCAGCTAAATTCGCGAAATTCTTTAAATTATAATGTATTATTATTATTAATTATTATGTAAGAAACAGTCACTGTACATCGCTGTTTTGAATTGAAGGTCTCACATGATTTCTTCTCTTTTTTGTTGTTGTTTTTTGCGTGCTCATATCTTTTGATTAATTATTTTAGAAAGTTTGGGAAACAACAAACTATCAAATATAAAGATTGCAAAGAGTGTTGCCAAATTTCTTAGTCAAAACTTCTAAGATATAATTTCAAATAGCTATACTTATAAACTATAAACATAGATATACAGTTTACAAAATTATTTATCAAAATATACTTATATTAACTGCAGTATAAATGTTTTTGTAAACAATTTAACCACATGAGTACGTTTTTTCGCACGCAACCTATTAATTGATTTATTATTGAGTGGAATGTTCCAAGAACCGCGCGTAAGCACTTGACAGTGAAGCGGTTTGTTGGCGCTGCGCTTTTGCACCCCCAGCACCAACCCATCTTGATAATCTTTGAGGTGGCTATCTATAGCTGTGGCTATATACAATGCTCGTAGTAGAAATTGATAAAACAATGATATAGTAAAATTGTGTTCAGTGTGGTTGTTTCATGGTTGATATTTATTGTTTATTTTGTGTTTTTTTTTGTTTTTTACTTTTTCTGCGAACTTGAAAATAAGCACTTATCACAATATTGTGTAATTAAAAATTCTAATTTTAGATATAACACAAAAAAGATTGATGTGTTTTATTTTAATTATCTAACTACAACATGCGAATTGTAAATATGGTGACATTGCAAAATAAAATAGATCTCGGTTTGTTGTTGTTTTTGCTAAGATACATTTTCCTGCTTAGGCAGGGTATTTTAGATTAGATTATTTAGATTTAAGTGCTTTGCTCTTAGGATATTTGTAGGTGCGTTTCGAGAAATAAATTAGTTATTTGACCTGTTCTCCTGTACATTCAAAATATAACTAAATTAATTTAAAGAAAATGACGTGGGGAACGAGCGGGCCTAGTGACCCTCAATCGCTCCTGTAACTCAATTGTCAATCGGCAAATTGGAGAAGACATTATCCCACTGCACTACGAACTGTTGGCCATGGGTGGTCCTTCTGAAGAAATGAGTTCTGCGCTCGCATAGCTTTAGATTCCGAGTTAACTCTGAGTTAGTAAATAGATGCTTTTTGAATATGCTTGTCGCGAAATTAATGTGCCAGAGTGGAAAAAGCAAAGGCGAAAGAGCGATTTCCGCAGAAAGTTTCAGTTAATTGGAAAAGAGTTCCCGAGTGTGCTATGAATGGCTTTTTTTTTTTTAAATTAAAAAACATAATTTACAAAAAATCATCCCTGTTTTCAAACTAGTGAATTTAAAAAATAAATCTATTTTATTTTCCAAAAAATGCAAACAATTTTTTACGAAAATTTGATTTTCGACTTCGTCATTAAAGCTCAACGAATTTCGCTTTAAATGTTTATACAGTAGATACTCGAATTCTAAGTAATACTTCGTCCCAAAGTTTTCCGACAATAATTTTTGTTGGATTTAAAAAAAAAAAAAAATCAATATGTATTTTGAAAACGTGTGGACGATTTTTTTGTTGAAGTTCTCTTTTTAAAATGATATGGTTAAATATTTAAAACCATTTTTTTTCAGAAAAATTAAAGAAATTTTCTATAGACAAAATTAAGTTAAAAACGTCCTTAAAAATATATTTACCTGTTTCTACTATGAATCTTGTGTCAACGAATTGATCAATAATAAGAACAAGTACGTGCGATCCAGTCGTGCATTTTGTTTACTTTTGCTTACATATGTCAAAGATACAGTCTCCGCGAATGCTCCCCAACAATTAAAGAACTTATGAAAAATATCAGACCTGCTTAGCACAACACTGAGGCCAATATAATAAAACTAAAGTGCACGACTGGATAGAACGTACTTGCCTTTATGCTAATGATACTCGGTAGAAACTGCAAAATATATTTTTAAAATCGTTTTTTACTTAATTTTCTATATACAAAAATTTTTTAATTAAAAAAAATTGGTACCTATGATAATTTGTAGTATTTAATAATATAAGCTTAAAAACATAATTTCAAAAAAAATCGTCCATCCGTATTCGAAAAAAATTTTCAAAAAAAAATATTTTTTTTCAGCCCAAAACAAAATATTAAATTTTACAAAAAAAAAACAAAATAGTTTTGTTCAATTTTCAAAAATAAAAAAAAAAACATTTTTTTGAAAATTCTTGGTATAGAATACTATTTAGAATTTGAAGGGCTTCCTGTATAAAAAATATTGATCGAAGTCCCTTAAGCATCTAATAAAAAAGTCGATAAAAACCGTTGGCTCTATAGCAGGTACCGTCAATAAAATTTTATGTAGACTACATCTATAGTAGTTCACTGAATTTTTGTGTTTATCAAAATCCTTACAATCGTTTTTGAGATAATTAAGATTAACTATTTTTACTCTAAAAAATTGTATGGAGCAGAAAAAAAAAGATTTAAAAAAGAATCGAGCCAACCAACTAAAATGCGTATATGTAAAGTTTGAAGCAAATCGGTTCAACGGTTGTAGTTAGATCGACCTACGGCCAGGCAGACAGACGGAATTGCGTTCCCTTCTCTTTTTTCGAGTTCTCAAGTCAAGTTCGATTAAAATCTCGGATTTATACTTTTTTTACATTTAAGTTTTTAGTTTTAAAGCTAAAATTACAAGGTCAACGTTAAAATTGGCCAATCCATTAATCGACAAATTCATGTCAACGCAGGTGTTAACGTTGACAATCACATAAACGTGGCTTAATTAGGAAAGATTGTGACGACTTACTAAGGACAGAAAGTGAACGCGTTGGTCGATTGAGTTGTCTTAATAAACAACGAGATGAATATGTCAGCTGCAGGAAGACTATTAACTTGAGCGAGAGTTGAACTGAAAGTATAGTATAAAAAATGCAATTATATGAGGCTTGTAGATCAGAAGATTCTGGAGTTGGCTACGGTTCATTAGGCGAACACATTCCAAAACCTATTCTTGGAGCACAAGTTCTTAGTACATTGCCAAAATCTGTCCTTAAATCTTCCTCTTGATGCAGATATTCGGAGATAATGCCATGCCTTCCGAGTGCATCCACCATGTCTCAATATCTGCTAAATCCGAAATTTTAGCTCTCAAGAGCATCTTTCAATCTTATTTACTTCAAAAGTGTTGCTATTTTTTTTTTTTGATAGCAACACAGTTTTACCTTTGAACAGATGACGCGACACGGCGATATTTAGTACAATTATTATTATTTTTGCAGTTAATTGCAGTACCACGAAGTTTTAGTTTTACCATTGCAAACGCCCTTAATATGTCAGTTTGCCTGCATATTTATCATTATATGCATCTGTGAGCGTTTTCGAACAAATTAACAAATAAGATGTTTTTTTGTTTATCTACCAAACAATTAGCTGTGTTTTTTTTATTATGTTTAAGCTTGCGTCAATTGATTCAATGTTTATTTGTAGGACAAAACAAGATTACTTTTTTTTTCTACTAAACATTAGCAAATGATCAAATATTATTGTTTAAATATGAGATACAGAGGTGCTTCGTAAATAAATATATATATATTTTACGTAGAACGGCACGCTGATAAGAGAATTTTGAACTTTGTGAACTGCAAAACAAATCCTAAATTTCGTGTACTTTTAGATAAACGAATACTAAATTTATGTGTACCTCCTTTTTTTCTTGTTTATCTAAATCGCATGAGTTGTAAATATTTATTTTTTGTATCTGTTATAAAACAATAATGAAACACTCTCGTGACGTATATTATTCATAGAAAATTAAAAAGTTTTCTTAAAATGCAAAAAATCTTTGTTCTGTATTCTTATTTGTTATTTCCAAACAAAGGCTTATGGCCTTCGTCATACCATCTGTCACCCTATAGGTACAACCAGGTGATTTAAAGCAAAGTTTTGTTTGAATTTAGTTAGGCATTTTTATACTCGTATGTAGTTCAATAAATTAAATGGTTTTCTAATAGAGAGAACAGTGTACATTTTGGAAGTTCATTTATCAGTTGTTAAATTTCCTACTTTGTAGTTTTCAAATACTTAGGACAAATCGAAAATGTAAAAATAGTGCGACCATATAGACTATATTTTGTGTGGACTGTGCTCGGAGCCTATCTTAGAAAAAATAATTTTGTAGCCACCGAAACGAGGCTTATTTTTATATCAAAAGAGTAAATAAAATGCTAGATCTGATTCAAAAGCCTAAATTCTGTTTTCTTATTTCTTAAAATCAAGTTATCTATATCAATATATGAAATAAGTAAAAGTTGGCTTGGCGTAATAGCTCGTGGAGACTTACACAACTTCCAACCATCCCAGTGCGCCTGTTGTTAATCAGCAGGATTGAAGGAGTAGGGGATCTACAATATTTTTGTAGAAAACCGAGTAATAGCAGATAATAATCTAGGAGAACCTCATACCTCTGGCCTTACTGTACAACGCAGTAACTACTACGCCGCGGACTAATACTAATTCATTCTCATTCTCTATATTTTGAAAAACTGATTTGTGTTTTAAATTCTGGTTATTAGATAGATACGGGTATGGGTATAGTGCTTGATTGTTAATTTGTGCATGTGGGTTCGAGCCCCACTCTAAGCAGCATTTTTTCTACACTTAATAGTTTTGACTAGATGCTACTCGTAGGTTAGAATGAGATGCGAAACACTTTATTCTCAGTCCAAAAATTCTTTCCTAACTTTCTCTTCCTTCAAACTATTCGTAATGTCGTGCAATTCAGTTTTGCATTTAAAAATCCCTTACAAGCTTAAGTTAAAATTAAAAACAAAAAACGTGTTCGTGTTTTTTAGTTTATATTTTGACTCCCTCCCTTAATTCACACCCGGTTGTGATACTCATTTATTATTTGTCAAAAATTAAGAAAGATTTAAAATTGATAAGAGCTGTAAATACTTTAAATAAATTTAGTATTAATTTAACATAATCTTACAAAATCAGTTCTAAAAGAATTTCAAAATTTTGATTTTATACTAAATAACTCGACTAAAAACTAATACTCGTATAAGAGAACTATCTTCCCTCTTTCAGAAAGAGATGGTTAAGTATTTTAGTGTGAGTATTGCAGTTGTTTCAATTTGTTTCTATAATTATTTATATTTTTTTTTGTCCCACTAATACATTTATACAGATTTTAAGAAACAACAAAAGAAATCTACTCAGAAACTCTGCTTTTTGCTGCTAAAGCTACTCTTAAAATATTTTGAGTTCATATATTCAATTAATGCAAACAAAGTTTTAAAAATTATTTGAGCGGAACATTATTATTTAATATTTAAATAAAAAGAATTCTTTAAAGTTTTTCAAAAAAAAATGTTGGTATAAGTCCTCCCGTTTTTAAATATTGAATTTAAAAAAAGATAGATTGGAATATTTTATATTTATTATGTAGAATTTTAAGGCCTAATATATAGACATTTTCATCGAAATCGGTGCAGCCGTTGATAGGAAATTCGCAGATAGGTTAATAACATTTTATCTTAAAATTTGGTTGACAATAGTACCTTCTGAGAATTTGCTTGAATCAAAATCGTGAGAGTAGTTTTCAGTATAACGGTTTTTCTTAAGTTTAAAAAAAAATGCGTCTTAGATTGTAGATCAATGTAAATATACAGTCATACCTGCAGGCAAATAGAAAAAATTGTGAGACTTACTTTTAGCGTTCTTTTTCTCTGTCATCAGGTTTGATAACATCTCGAGCTCGAACCAAAATAATAAACTGATGTATTGACAGTTTATAATTTTCGGCCTCTAATAAAAATACCCGCTTTAGTAATATATTAATTTGTTTCTTTTTTTAAAGTATTTTAAATGAAAGTATGTACAAAGCGTACATTTTTTTAAAGAAATGAATCAAGACAGTTTTTGAGTCATCAATATCTTTCCGCAGAGATAATTGAGAAAAAATTGACAGGTGCCATCGAATTTGTGCCCAAAAATATTGAAACAAAAATTCGACAAATATTTGGTGAAATAAAGTAAGAATTATGCAAATTATTTATTATTCATTAGAAATGTTGGAATTCGAACTGAAATAAAATGCACAACTTGCTCTTATGTTCATCACATCGCATGCAAACGATTCTTAATAGAAACGGCTAAACATATTTTTAAAGTCTTTTTTTACTTAATATTCTATATACAAAAATTCTTAAATAAAAAAAAAACTGGTATAGAAATTTTTAATATTTAACAATACAAATTTAAAAACAAATATTTCATAAAAAATTAGCACCCCGTTGTCGAAATATTGAATTTTCAAATTTTTTTAGTATGCAGTATTATTTAGAATTCAAAGGACCTCCTACAAAAAAATGTTGATCGAAATTCATCAAGCCGTTTATGAGAAAGTTGAAAATCAAAAAAATGGTTGTATGACAGGTACCGTTAATAACAAAATATTTAAAAAAAAAAGTTCATTAAAATGCAGAGTATATATAAAGTAGTGCAAACATTTATTTTCATCAAAAAACGAAATGATAGAAAAAATGTTAGGTACCGCTAGTTTTGAACCTAAAACAACGATTAAAAAATTCATTTTAGACAATCACCTAAAACGCTTAAATACCAAGTTTGAAGAAAATAGCTTAAGACGTTTAGGCTGTAGAGCGTTGTACAGACAGACAGATAAGACGGAATTGCGGGACCCACTTTTTTGGTGTTCTCTATCATCGTAATCTCAACTTAGATTAAAATCTCAAGTTCGTTTTTTTTTCCAAATGCAAAACTTGCCCTTTAGTACCTACATACTCGCAAGTAAAAATCAGAATTTTGAGACAATAGTTAATTTTATATATATTTCCCATGATTTCGAAATGATCAATATTTGAATATATATTGGTATTTAATTATGTATCTATATTCACTCAGAATTTTGTGCTTAAGTACGAGTCCGGCCCATTCGTGCATTTTTTTTTGTTTTGTTTTGATAGCATGCTTGAATGGATGATAGTCTTGATTTTGGTTTTGGGCCTAAAAATAAACATAAGAAATGTCCAAAGAACTGTTTTGTATGCTTAAGCGTCATTTTTCAGAATTTTTCTTTATACAAAAGTTTGTTGGCTCATACAGAATTATGACCCCAAGCCTGTTTTGACCTAAGCTTTTATATCCTCATGAAGAATTGTTGGTTCTTCCAACAATAGGCGTTTTTTTTCGTTCAGAGCAGAACACTGAACAGAGTTCGAACACATAGATTATGCACTGAACTTGTTCCAAACAGAGCGAGCTCTGAACGCTGATATATTTTTTAAACACACATGAACCACACAAATCAGAATACATTTTTATTTTAACCATAAAAAGCAATATAACACAAAACCCCTTTTTTCTACACAGATATACACCAGATACAGAAAATGAACAAGCGATCAACTTCTTTCGCCAACTTATTTGTATGTGATTATTTTTTTCTTCACATTTTCCTTCTTCACACACATGGCAGTTGGTGCATTCAGCAATTTAATCACATGCTCAGTCAATTATGTTCGAGCACGTCGAGTGCGATCTACACAGGTTCAGAACAAAAAAAGAAACACATACTTGAAGCTCGGAATGCTCTGAGTTAAAAAGAAACACAAACAATTTTTTTTGAGAATTCAGACTCTGCTCTGAACTTAAAAAGATAAACGCCTAATGCAGCGTCACGTTGCGCTTAAACAGATCGAGGCACGTTATTAAAATGTTGACATTTATTTGCCTCTAATACGGTCACCAGATTTGCCTAATGTAGCCTTCTTCTTATGAGCAATATATGTCAGAAAACATCAGCTTTTCAACCCGAAATACTTCTCAAATAGAATGGGGAGTTTCAAAAAACCAGCAACTAATATCATAATCTTTAACTCATACCAACAAATTCGAAAGTTTAATTCAATTAATAAAAAAAAATAAATTTGATGGTACAATAACTCTTTACCAAATCTCTGTGCAAGCTCTGTTATTCGGCAGAAGTGAAATGGACTTAACATTTTTGGCTGAACCAAAACTGATGACTTGGTGAACCTTTTCGAGACAAGAATATTTCCTAAACGGAACCATTACTCAGCTGAAGCTAGGTCGATCAAATAATCTAGAAGATACTCATTTTATTAAATTAAACCCAAATAATGCAGAGAAGTTCTTCTGATCCAAGTTTTCTTGTTCCGCACATAGCATCTACCTTTCACTGTAAAAAAGCATACTCATTCAATATATAGGAATTATTTGGATATTCCGCTGAATAAATTAAAATTTCCTCGAAAAATATTAGAAACTTGTTAAAAATGGAATTAACCTAAGAAAAATCTAATTCATCGAGTGCCTACCAAGTCGACAATCATTTACAATTCGAAATGAACACAAATTACTTAACCCTGATCCGCAACATTTGTGGACTTATAGGTACGAGTAGGTATGTCTGACAAAAAAAACAAACAAACAAACACTTTTGATGTACATATATATACATGCAGTGTACATAGGTTGGTATTTGAAAATTTATTAAGAGATTTTCAAAGCAATTTCAAAATCGATCAAATGAAACTTAAAGAAAGAAAAAAAAACAAAAAAAAAAAGAAATACTCGTAATAAAACAAATTCAATAAAACTAGAGCAATCGACCTAGATTCACTTTACATTCATCCATAATATTCCAATGCATCCAATAGACGACGACGACGACGACGACAATGGGTCGCTGCCGGCCGTGCGCGCCGTATGGGGGAAGGCTGGTTAGTATGGGTATGTCCAGAGGAAGGGCACCTCCACACCCCTCGTACTCGTTTGTCTGATCAGTTGCCGTTTTCATTCATAAAATATTTATTTCAATTTTCTCATTGAGTCATATTTTGGTTTTATCTCATTGCGGCCCGACCACACGGCCAACCGGCCTCCGCCCCTTTTACGTGCTTGTCATAGTGTAAAAATGTACCTTTACGTACTACTAGCATAGCAGATAGTGTAGTGTAGACGTAGAGTAGCTATAGCTACTTTTACTTCAACAACGACGACGGAACGGTGTATTGGAATTGGAAGGCGCGCTTGGATTGGATACCTTGGCATAGTTGCGCTATTTTGTGATTTGTGAACGTACGCGCGCATTCCGTGCGATTGCTATAGGCGTCTCTGTGCAGGGGATCCCCGTAATGATGTGACGGTAAATATAGGTATCTCTGCATTTTCTGGGAATTTTACAAGCGTATATATGCATGTACGGGTGCGGGCTGTGGGCTGCGGGTTGGGTAAGGTTGTTTGTTGTTCGGCAGGCAAAAATTTAGCAAAAGGTATATGTACATACCTCTGTGTAAGGCATTCGGGTATTGTATTAAAGAGGGTATCTGAGTCATTTTTAGATATAATTTTGTGAGATTGTGGATAAAAATAACAAGTCGAATATTAAATAACAAATGAGTGTTCAATTAGTGGGAAGTCATTCATTTCGAAGGGGGGTTTTGCTGCAGCGCAGCGGTGTTGATGTGGAACTATTTTCACATTCCTTTGATGGCTTTTTGGGAAATTTATATCTACGTACCTACCTACCTATCTAAATTTGTTGACATTATTTGTGATTTAAAAACAAGATGTACATGGAGGTATGCAGTATGTACACAATAACAGGAAATTGGCAGGTGAGAATTCGTGAATTTTAACAAGTTTTTTTTATGCAATGGCTCATCGATGAGTTATTAATGAACACTTTAATGTATTGGGATCTAAAAAATGAAAACTGTTGTCTGCGACATAATAAATCATAAGTATGTATACTTTACTTACTCATCTATTTTTGAGTAATAATGACATTTGAGTCCGTTGAAACAGTTAATAGCTTATAGGTAGAGATAACTTTTATTAGAAATTAGGAGTTCTAAGATGCGTGTTTTGCAGTTTTGGACACCATTATTATATACATATATGTAAATATATTTTTTTGCAATATTTTTTTAATTACTATTTCTATATCTACAAAATCTCCTTAAATTTTTTTTGAGAAAAATTGTTACTAAACCAATTTTATTTATTTATGAGTATACATTTAAAAATATAATTTCAAAAATATTAAATTTCGAAAAATATATTTATTCTTAAAACTAAAACTGTTTTTTAGAAATGTTTATTAAACAAAATCGATATATTCGTTAATGAGAAAGTCGAAAATAAAAATTATATAAATCGTTGGAGCCGTTTTCAAGCTATTATACAGGGTACAATTAGGTCAATGTTATTTTTGAGGCTAAAAAAGGCATTCAATACATGGTATTATGAATTACCTAAGACATTTAAGTGCCAAATTTGAAGGAAATCGTTTTATCAGCTTAGGCTATACATAATTGTTTTCGTGTCTTATATCATTGCAATGTCAAATTTTACCAAAATTTCGAGTTCGATTTTTCTCAAAATGCAAAGCTTAATATTACATACACATGTATATCCCAACTCAAAATTGGTTATTTGGAATTCATATTTTCAAAAATAAAAAAGTTTATTCACCGTGCCTCCCTCTTAACAATATTTTCTTGATCTTTGACTTTCTTGCGAATTGTGAAAAACGTTTCGATTAAAAAATGGAAGACCCTGTTCTAAATGTTTAAACAGACTGTTTTGAATCAGATTGTTTAGTTTTGAGTTTTTTTTAATTGAGTTTTTTTCCAATTAAAATTAAAAGCACAGTTAACAAACAAAAGCAATACCTACGTATGCACATGCGTTTGTATTGTTTTTGATTTTGCATTTCTTCTTCAGATTGTTTAGTGCAGGATTATCCTTGAATCGGTTTTAACACTTGAAACGTGTTTTTTCAGTCAGATTTCTAGATTAACCGAATGAATATTTCTGAAAAAATGCTTCTTAAAAAAACTATCAAAATTTCAATAAGACATTGGTTTAGAATGCTTTCAATAGTAAATCAACTGCAGTTAATTTAATAGTTAAAGGACAACTTCCGCAGTCCACATATTTTTTGACAGTTTTTATTTTCATAAATTCCATAAACACCGTTTAATGCAAATAATTACAAAAATATCTTTAAAACAATTCTATTTTAAATACATCATCCTTAGGGGACCGACAACAATTTTTCTTTTTATTTTTGGGTTTTGGCAAAAGAACAATTTTTACTTGAGATATGTTTAGGTACTATAGGGCAAGTCTTGCATTTGGAGAAAAAAATCGAACTCGAGATTTTAATTAAACTTGACATTACGATGACATAGAACACAAAAAAAGTGTGCCTCGCAATTCTGTCTGTCTGTCCGTCTGTCTGTACAACGACAGTAGTAAAGAAAATTCTGTTAAGGAACAGTATACATTTTGGTTCAAATATTTTTTACATATTTTGTTATTAACGGTGCTTTTTTTTCTACTTTCTCATAAACGGCATAGGAGGTGCTTCAAATTCCAAATAATACTGCATATCAAAATTTTCGAAACAATTTTTTTGGGGATTTTTGAAAAAAAAAATTAATATTTTTTTGTGTAGAAAATTCAATACGAGTATTTCGAAAATCGGTGGACGATTTTGTTTTTGAAATTATGTTTTTAAATTTATATTGTTAAAAACCTAAAATTACAATACCCATATTTTTGTTTTTGAAAAAAAAAAATTAAATAATATTTGCTTATACAAAATTAAATACAAATCGACTTTAAAAATATAGTTTGCCTTTTCTACTAGGAATATTTAGCTTACCATGTGATCGAACATAGGACCAAGTAGGTGCGATCCAATCGTACATTTTATTCTTTACGCAGAAGCTTCTAGTTTAAATAAAATTTCGTCTTTAATTTATTAAGTTAGACAACGCAGCAAAATTACCGAACAAAATGCTATCATATTTCCTTTCGTATTATATATCTCTGTATCTTCTTACTGACTTATTTTTTTGTGTTATTGTTTTTGTGCAGTGATACATAGCAACTTACAAATAAAACACTGTTATTATTGCAAACAGAAATTTGCCAAAACAATTGAAAATTCGATATTTCGAAAAGGACTTTTTGATTTTTTGAAAATATTTGTAAAGTGATAAATAATTATCAATTTAATACTTAAAATTGCAAATGCTTGTAAACATTTGCAATTTTAAAACGTTTGTCTTAGAAAATATCTCAAAAGGTTTCTTTAAAATATTTTTTATCATAAATCAAAAATTCATATTGTTCGGTATGATTTCGTTTTCGTTGACAAAATTTCAACTGTAGTTTAACCTATTTAAAAAAATTACCTTTCCGCCCTATAATCAGCATTGTAGACATTTTATACAAAATAAACAGACCAACAGTAAGTTTGTGCGACTAGGTCGTGCATTAAAGTTCTTTCAATTTTGTGTTTATGGCCAAACTAAAAATACAAGACAAACAACTTTATTTTAGTTTTAATTTAAATGCCGATCAATTTCGATAACATTATCACAACTGCTCCTAAATTCTTTGATAAAACCAAAATTGTTTTAATGAAGTTTTCTTTGACCTTGATGGAAGAAGCATTCCATTCCTATAATCAAGTTGTTTTAATTCCAAGCAATAAATAGCTGAACTTGAATTCTTATGCAATACAAACAAACAAACTAAGCATGCGATTATAATTTGTGTAGGTTTGTGATAAAAGTTTGCAAATCTCCAAATCAATTTATATGACGGAAAAGAATGTTATCTATTGTTATTTTGCTATGGAGTTGATAGGCTACGAGCTATTAGATTTACTCTTAAAATAACCTCTTGACACGTAGTATAGCAATTAAAAAAAAAACATAATTTTGAACGGTTGTAATTTAGTATAATATTTCGCCCCATCGAACCCAAAAGAACACGAACTCTTGCCCCCATCTAAACCAACACTATAACAATATTTTCTAAACTAAAGATAGTAATGCCAAAAATAGAATTGATTCTTTTGTGGGTTTCCAACTATACTCCGTCATAAATACTCCATTGTGCTGAAAATAGACAGCCAACAGCCAAAAGGGGGTTATTTTTAGATAAATGTCTTTCACTACATTCAAAGAAAAATCTACACTATTCAATAGTGGAAATGGAAATAGTATTTGATTATTAGTTTTGATTTGAATCTAGATATAAGAATACATATACATATGTATCTAGTTTCGCTTTAAACATGTACTTCATGAACGATGACGGAGGAGGGAGGATATAATAATAAACAATAGAAAACCATTTTTAAGTTTATTATACACTCGTATTGTTTGTTTGACAAGGGGGTACCAAGTTTTCGAGTAAGTTTTGTCGTTCAATATTGAGCATCTAGAGAGAGGTATTGATTTTTTTATTTTGGTAATATACCACGACAAACGCATATTGCACGATGAAGTTGGTGATGTGCTCTCTCTGGCTTTAACCGGAAGTTTGTGTATCTCTCAAAAACTAAATTGTATATAGATACATAGAAAGTTTTAAGCCAATTTACATTTTGGCAAGAAGCAACACGGAATAGAAGAACTAATTTGTTTGACAAAGTGGGTAGCGAGGTTGGGTTTAAGTGTAAACGAGTACAAGGCATGTGAGTGACTAAATTTATTATTGGCTCGAAAAGATAGACATGTAGATACTTTTTTTTCTTGTTTTTAAATAGAATGTCAACATTGGAAAGGACATTGACTGAGTTCGAGAATGAAATATTCGTACATGTAAGTGCCATGTTGTGTTGTTGGCGTCTGTCTGTGGTGTTAATTTTGTTTTGTTTTGTAAATGTGCTTATACCAGCTGCAGAGGGCGAAAGACACAGCAGGAAGGCGAAGATGCTGTAAAGTGGTGAAATTTTTGAAATTCTGTTTATTTAACTAAGAAAACACTCATTGTAGGTATATGTATACGTATACTGGCAATCACATTTAGAATTCTTTATTCATAATTTATACGAATTTAAGTATCTATAGATAAGTGATTTCTGTTAAAAATATAAAATGTATGTAACATCAAGGGAATGTTAAATGTCAAACTGTTTAAGAAAATCGGCAAAATAAACGACATGCGTTTAATCTTGCAAAACATATGTTATGCAAAAACCCTCAACAATACCGTGATAGTCGATAATGATTATGATTACGGATTTCTTAAAACACTATTTTTGCTAAAATTCCCTTGTGATTTAAGAAATTTCCCGCCGAAAATTATTTTTCTTTCTTCAAGTTTACTATATGTAGTTTAGTATACAAAAACTAAGCTTGAAAAATGCAGTTAAAAATTTGAAGTAAATAAAATGCATGGCTGGATCGTAAAGCACAATATTCTTATTAGAAACTGCTAAATATATATTTAAAGCAGTTTTTTATTTAATTTTTTATATACCTAGAAAGTTTCTTACTTTTTTTTATAAAAATAAAATTGGTATGACAATTAATATATTATTTAATTACTTAATATGTTTAATTTAGAAACATATTTTCAAAAATAAATCGTCCACCAGTTTTCGAAATATTTACTTTTCAAAAAATCTAAGTAATATGTTTTCTAAAATGTTTGTATGCAGTATTTATCTAAATCATTGGGCCGTACTTCTTCAAGGACGATGAAGGCCGCAGGGTTACGGTCAATGGAGAAAGGTACCGTTCGATGATAATAAATTTTTTTTTGCCGAAAATGCAAGAATTGAACTCGGTCGACATGTGGTTCCAACAGGACGGTGCCACATGCCACACTGCACGCGAAACCATGCATCAATTGAGAGGCGAATTTGGTGAGCAGTTGATCTCACGTTTTGGCGTTAGACTATTTTTTGTGGGGCTATGTTAAGTCTATTGTCTATGGGGACAAGCCAAACACGATTGCTGCCTTGGAAGCCAACATTGAACGCGTCATTGGTGAGATTCCGGCCGAAACGTGTGAAAAAGTTTGCCAAAATTGGACCTTCAGAATGGACCACCTGAAGCGTAGCCGCGGGCAACATTTTAGTGAAATTATTTTTAAAAAGTAAATGGCAGAAATTGGTTTATCGATCCAAATAAAAATTTCATTCACTTTTTACAAGTTTCTGTGTTTTTTTGAATTTTCAAAAACCAAGCTCTTAAAAAATCACCGTTTATTATTTTGAATATGAAGGTCCTCTTGTACGAAAATTTTAATCGAAATCCGTTACACCGTTAATGAAAAAGTCGAAAATCAAAAAAACCGTTATATGGTAGGTAGGGTGGTGGGCATGAAGCACTACTTAAGCTTTAGACCGCCCTATTTTTTTTCTATTCATAAAAGAGTAGCAAATATTTTTTTTTAACTAATACTTTAACATTTGAGCTCCTATAGTCAAATATACAATCTCACCTAAAAAGCCCATTTTGCCCGACTATCAATTTGTCACAGTTGTTGCATTTGCAGCATTTAATCCATCCTTCGCCTTTCAAGGAATTACTAAAAACTTCACATCAATAAAGACAAGGACAGTCCTCGTCGTCAGTTTTCTATTCATCAATATTTGGTTTATATATGGTGGGATATCTTATTTGTTTCAGCAAGCTCATAAGCAAATGCTCGAAAATCGCGAGTGGTCAATCCGAAGAATTTTTTTCGAAATCCAACATATTTTCAATTAAAGTTGCTTCTCGTGCTAGAACTGAAACTGTTACGAATCGTTCAAGTTTTTTTTTCATTGGTGTCCAGTCTCACTTTTCGAATGATATTTGCTTTTGGAATCCTAAGCCCCTTGTCCTTGCTTGCATCGATTGCATCGATAGCTTTCCTCAAATCATCTTTGCTCCAAGAATTGTTTTTAGAAGGTATGTTCGTACCATCTTTAAAAACAAAAAAATCTTAAATAAGAATGTCATGGAGCAAAATAGACTTATCTTATATAGTTGTTGTTTTGCATGAACGTACGCATTCCATTTACCCCACAAGGAGTTTTTTTAAAGAAATATTTTTATTTTTTCTTAATATTATTTATTTACCTTTATTTTCTACTTTAGTTTTAAAGAACACAAAAGATCAAACCAATACAAAATGCAATACGTTTTTCACAGGTACACCCTGTATTCTTGGATCGGTTTTGCAAAATGGCTGTTTCCATAACAGATGGACCGTTTTTAAATTTTCTTCATTTAAATCACAATTAAGTTCAGTTTTTCAATGAAACTAAGGGATGTGTTGGAAAAGTAGTGTTTTTATAAGTTCTTATTATTGAATATAATATGTAGCTAAGAGCCACGGCCAAAAATATGTTCGGTTCATTTTGCACCGAGTACAACTTGCCCCACTATCCACTAGCGTTAATAATATTTTATGCACAATTTTTTGAAGCACAATGTACAATGTAGAATACAACTAAAATAAGGCACTAATTTTTTGTTATCAAAATCGTTAGATCCATTTTCGAGATATTATATATAAATATTTTCCATTTTTGATACAAAAAATTGTATCCGGCATTTTTGGGGCTAAACAAAAAGATTAGAAAAAGCAATTGAGCCAATTCTTTAAAACGCAAGTACCGAGTTTGAAGAAAATAGGATCAGCCGTTTTGGCTGTAGATGGACCTACAGCCAGATAAACGGAATTGCGAAACCCACTTATTTCGTGTTCTGTATCAGTCTAATGTCAATTTTGATTAAAACTCGAATTCGATTTTTTTCCAAACACAAAACTTGCCCTATATGTATATGCTGTATCTATATCACAAGTAAAAATGTAAAAAGAACTAAATTTTATTTGTTCTTTTTCCACTACATTGCTTATTTCAAATTTGAAAAAAATCACACATTAAAAAAATCCCAAATCTACTACTAATTCCTGTCCTATCATAACACTAGTTTTCATAGCTAACAACAAAAACAGTTGTCTTTATACAACCAATAAAACAAAAACGAATTTCTCTCCATCTTGAGAAACGTCAAAAATTAACCACTAGCCGATTATATTCACCACGCTAGTGTAAAAATTCAACCGTGGTAGAAAATTTATTATCCATCATTTTTACGCAAATATTAACACAAAGGACAAATTCCTGAAATTTCAAAAAAAAACTTGGCAGTGACAGTTTGCAATCTGACAATTGATTTTGACAGAACATAACTGTTTGGGTTAAAGGAAAAATCGATTTACTGCAACAAGAAGTATAACGAAAAATATCGTATTGTAAGGAAAATTTGATAAAAGAAAATATGTGTAAAGATTATAGATTTTTAAACATTACCAATACAATCAAATATTACCAACAGTTAACCTGATTTTATTAATAAAAATTCACACGACCTAATGTTTCAGTATCTCGATTGAAAGAGCGCGGGGAAGACCCTCGGTTATTCGGAATTCCATCGGTTATTATTATTAGATTCTTCCACGCTTTGTCCACCTGCTAAATCGCATGATTTATAAATCCAATGACAATTTTCCTAATCAGTGGCGATAATTTATTTAAAAACAAGCCTTGGGCTATCATTAATTTCATTAAGAAGATACGTTTCAGCTCTAAATATCCCATAACAAAACGAACACACGTGAAAGCGTTTAAACAAAAAAAAAATTATACAACACTATCATAGTAGGTACTATGTGATTAGTACACAGTTCGTTTTCAGCCACGCTTCAAGATAACATATGTTTGTAGATATATTTTTATTTTTTCGAGATACATTCCCCATAATAATCGCGTCTTCCAAGAATTCATGAATAAATTAATAAAAAAATTCAAAACAACAAAAATGTAGAAATATAGAAAAAATATGTAAAAAAAATAATACCGAAGCGGTTTAAACTGGATAAATGTAAATAAATATATGTATTATTGTATCTTTGTATCTATCAACAAGTCTGTAATTACCATAAATATTTCAATCTGCGAAGAATGAAAAGTTGCGGATCTTTAACTCTCTCTCTATCATCTTCTTATGGTTTTGTGCTATAACTCAGCGATTAGCATGCCAGTGTTTAATTAGTTCAAGAAATTTTCAGTTCAATTCAGTTCCAGCATCCAGTTAAAGCATAGTGTATATTTAGATACAATAGAAATGAATGGCATCGCCATCAACTGGTCGAAACGAGTCTAGGGTGTCGAAACTATATGGTGCGCTGGTTCTGTTCTGTGATCGGAATTTTGCGCAAGCTGCATGTCATTGAGACAATTTTACTTTTTGTTGTTGGTTTTTTTTTCTCGATTTTCTGAATCACGGATGCGTAGGACGACCGACGTTAGGTTGTTGGCTGACACAACGGATAATCCAAATGACATGTCAGTGCAGAGTAAATAAGTTTAATGGCTAAAATGGAGCTCTCTATATAAAAGAACTGCTTGCACCATAACAGAACTACCATAGTTATACACTGGCAACAACAATAATATTATTCGTAAGAAAAAATCGCACTCGTGCTGCACGAAGGCGTAATGCCAGCGACATTCATCATCAGTTCGCCGAGTATGTGGGTGGATATGATAAGTGAGCCATGCCAATATGCGGATAGTGTAATATGCCCATGGCATAGCTCCCATGGTTCCACACCACCATCATCATCATCATCAGTATCATATCGTCAGGGTCCATGTGGATGATGGAGGCAGTAGAGTTGGATTCTATTGGCGCCATCTCTCAGTTCACTGTATCCAAGTGAAAATAATTGAAATTCCATTGGAGAAATTTGAATCGCACATCGCATGCATGCAATCAGTTGCGCGTGGGTGTCGTGTCTTATATTGGATATTGTTTTATTTTGCTATATCGTATATGCCTTGGTCTGGTCGTCCTTGTCCTCACAACCATGATGTCGCTTATTTTTAAGTTATAGCACTGTTTGATTTCATATGAGATATGAGATATTTGAACTTTTGGTCATGCATATTCCAGAAAAAAAATAGAAACACTTTCCTTATTTAATTTTCTATAATGAAGCTGTTTGGTTTATATCAAGTTGCAGTCAAAATTTGCAGAAATTCAATACAAAAAAGTCAGAGCAGCAGATTTCGGAAATGTGCGATGCTTAAAAGGACTTAATTAATGGCCTCCAGTTGATGGAAAATAATTTCAATTGTTAAAGTTGTCAACCTTGAAGTTGCATAGGTTTGGTTGATGCAATGATAGACTTATTGATAAAAAATTTGAAAAAAAATGACAAAATACTTATCTTAAGTGCATAATTGGCAATTTCAGAATAATGAAATCAGACCAAAAACATAAATGTTCAAACAAGAGCTGACTTGAATATACAAAAACCTCTATTTAACAAGTCAGCCGTGAAAAGTAGTGAGCTCTTAGAGTACGCCAAGTTTTTACTTCATGAAGTAGAATAATAGTGAAACAGCAACAAATTAAGAGATACATTTTATTATTTAATGAATACTGACTAAATTTTGGTGGGTCACTGGTCACCTTCCGAATTGTATATGATAAAAATCAAAAAAATATAAAAAAACATATAAACCTACCAAAATTTTAGTCTGCATTCATTATATAATAAAATTTATCTCTTGCCCTATCATAATTTCAAAAGATACCGAAAGTGGAAGTGTCTCTATATAAATTAAACCTATTTTCAGAAAGTGGGTGGATACCACACCTCCTAAGCGAAAAACCTCAAATTTTATAATTTTCTCTTTTTACTTACATTAAGTCCTACCACTGCACCAAATTTCATCACTCTACGGCAATCGGAAGTACTTCATATAATTGACAACAATTCTGAGGAATAGACGGATGCCACGCCCCCTGAGTCGAAAACCTAAAATTTTCGATTTATTCGACCTATCGTTGTGCAAAATTACAAGAGTCGACGTTGTCGGGAAGTGCTTCATAATTTTGATGATAATCAGTCAGTCAGTGAGTCAATTTTCATAATCTGTCAGCGAGTCAGTTACGGTTCTTGTGATTTTTGAGGCCTTGTATCTCAGGAACCACTTATGCTAAAAAGTTGAAATCTATTGAGGCGCCTGTACTAGCTTAGTAAATATTCGGAACTTGGAGTTTTTGACTTTATTGGTACTTAAGATAGATGGTTTGTTCCTGTTAAATGTTGTATCAGAAATTGGCTGGCACTATCGTGCCCTTTGATTTCACAAATGCTGAGAAGCTAGAAGTCTTGTTTCTAAGTACTTGAAGCAATAGTGAGAAATTTTTGTGAATTCATCTATTAGCACATTGTCAGAGAAAGATCGTGAATCGATTTGGGTAAACTAATCAGCTCCCTACTTGGAGGAGTAACTTCTAAAAATCTGGCAACAAAACGTTTACTTTATATTGATGATATTGTTATATTGATTGAAACATGCCACAAATCATGATGCTGTATAATGTGGAATCTGCAATTAAACACAAACAAATCTAAAATCAGGAGGTATACCGAAATTGAACAGGTCGCCATGTAAAAGATAAACGGAGGACATGACAAAATGAAGAGTTTTAATCACTCAAACATTGTCATTTAGGAAATGTCTCTAAGAAAAACTAAGAGAGTCCAAACGAGCAATAAACTGCACTTGTAAAAACAATGGCGCAGTGGATAAAGTGCTTGATTGCTAACTAGGACGTGTGGGTTCGATCCCCACGCTAGGCGTATTCTTTTCTATACCTCCAAATTTAATTGGATGCCGCCCATGGGTTAAAATGAGACAGTCAATACCTGATTCTCAAATCAACTATGCCAAACTAGTGCCGTGCAGTTCAGGTTGCATTTAAAAGACCTTAGGTCTTACAGGCATATAGTTGAATTAAAAAAAAAAAAAAAAAAAAAATACCAGCAAACGAAAAAATCCACATAGACTAAAGGAGAAAATTTTCGACTTACACAAGTTTTGGGTGCTTTAGATTTTGACGAAGTACAGGGTGGAGCACAAATCGTGCTACAAAAATAAAACGTAATAACTTTTTTTCAGTGTTAGTAATCGGCTTATTTTTTTTTTATTTTATAGGCTACTATTTAGATTTATCAAAATGAATGCTTGGGATACTGAAAAAAGGATTTGGATAGTGCAGCAATACCATTCTTTGCAGTCCGTCATTTCCGTCCAAAGCGAATTTACGCTGGAGTTTGGCGGTACTCCCCCGAGTAGATGGACCATTATGAGGCTGGTGAACATGTTTGCCGAATCTGGAAGCATCGAACGAAGACCGTATCATCTAGATCCCAATGTTCGGGTTCAGGATACAATCGTGGCTGTTGCATCGGCAATACACGCAAATCCAAGTGTTTCGACTCGAATCTTATCGGGCCAAATTGGAGTTAGCAGACGGTCATTACAACGGATACTTCATGATGACTTAAACTTGTTTCCGTACAAAGTCCAAATTACAAGCAAATTAAAACCTCAGGATTTGCCTGTTCGCCTGGAATTTTGCCGAAAAATGATTGCAATGGCCGAAGAAGACAACACATTAATAAATTGTTTGCTCATGTCTGATGAGGTCAATTTTGACTTAAACGGCAATGTTAACAAGCAAAATTGCCGTATATGGAGTGAATCTAATCCAGAAATGCTCAATGAGACGGAACTGCACCCAGAACGAGTCACTTTGTGGTGCGCAGTTTCATCAAGATGTATTGTCGGGCCATACTTCTGTGAAGAAAACGGAGTAACACAAACTGTCGATGGGGACCTATATTTGAAGATGTTGAAGGAGTTTTTTTACCCAGAACTTCGCCGAAGACGTATCCCTTTCAGCAGGATTTGGTTTCAACAAGATGGAGCAAGTGTCACACCAGTTATGGCGGAACTCCAACGAAAATTCCCAAACAAATTGATATCCAGAAACTGCACCTTCCGCTGGCGCCCAAGGCCACCTGACCTGACTGCACCAGACTTTTTTTTTATGGAGTTATGTCAAGCAGGAAGTGTACAAAATGAAACCCAGGAATATGACTGAATTCAAGCAGTCCAATAAGACAATAATTGAGGCGATCCCAATTACAACCCTTCAGGCCGCAATGAACAATTTTCTGATCAGGTGCCGCATATGCGTGGATGAGCGTGGGGGTCGTTTGCGGTCTATCATTTTTAAAAACCATTAGTTATTTAAAATAAAATTTAATTTTTAATGCAATAAAAAAAATTAATGAAATACATCGATTAAAATAAAAGTTATTTAAATTTCTTATTGTAGCACGATTCGTGCGCCTCCCTTTAGAAAAACTTTTTAGGTATTTCATCAACGGAATCTTTCGATTACCGGAATATCAAAGGCAGAAATATTCAATTCTTTTACTGAATGAATGAGATTGGGTGATTACCACCATATTCAACTATTCCATCACAAGACACCATCAAGGCACTTGCAGCAAAAATTGAAATATCAACAAGGAGTTTGAAGAATAAAGTCAGAAAATCCCAAAACAAGGACTATTTATAAATATCTGAATTATAATACCGGCGATAACAACTACTTTGCCGACAGAAACAGATTGAATTTTAAATTAACAATCGAGCTATATTACTGTACAAAAATGGCAATAATACTGAGTGCACTTTATGTTACCTGTAATCCTGCAAGCCAAAGAAGACAAGTACCACTTTATTGGAATCAATTCCATTTTGAGTCCGATACGAAAACCGTTTTGGGGAAAACTCTGGTCTCAACAAGCGAAATATTGCCAACATGTGTATTTTGACTGAAAAAAGGAAATATCAACATTCTGACATCTCCATCGACTCATCAAAATTTTTTACGATGATTACAAAACCTAGAAACTGTACCAAATTGAAAATAAAAGAAACAGTCAATTAATGTCAGCAATAAAAAAAAAATGCATTCTCGATACCCACATAACTCTATATTCAAATCGAACAAGGGTAATTAATTGACCAATTGGATCACCCGAACTTATACAAGAGAAAACCTATGTGGCATTAAAATGTCAAAGCAACTGCATTGCTTTTTCTTTTGAATTGATTTTAATGTTTTGTGAGTCTATAGAAAATAAAATTAAAATAACGTCTATTCTGGTCATTGTATTGAAGTCCTTTTAACATAACTAAAAAAAAAATGCATTCAATTTGTTCTCACAACGATTTAATTTAATTTGAATAAAAATGTTAAATAACGGATGTGGGGCATTGAGTACATTATTTTTTCAAATAATCAACTTTTAAAAAGTCAAACATTTTTGTTCGATTCAATATGCATACGAATTAGATATAATAGTTTAGAAAGGTATTTTATTAGATTCTTTTTTTTATGATGTGATTTAGAAAATATATTGCTTTTATATATATTTTGTAGACTTAATAGTTCATCTTTAGGTGAAACCAGTTTGAAACTGATATTGTAACAAAATTAAGAAGTATAATTTCGAATTTTTATGGGCACAGTATATACTAGATTCTGCTCAACAAAAACCATCAATACTGGGAAAATAGAACGCTTGTCTGTTGTTCTGCTCTTATTTACCGACTCTTTTTTAGGACTTTCATGCTGTCCGTTAATTAAACTAACACTTCACAAACCACAAATGCATTAAATTGATGTAAAAGACAAAACAAAATCCAATAATCCCTAAAATTCTTTACCACCTAAAAATACTAATAATATCTAATAATTAAATTATGCGTAAGAAATAACATGAAGGATGAAACGTCCTTAATAACAGGCTTTTGTAGCAATAGCAATAGCAATTATCTCACCAAAAAAAATATTTAAATCATTTTGGAGAAAGTAAGATTATTGTCTTTAATATTTCTAAGGTATCTGGTAAGGTTTTGGCATTAAGGTCTTCTTTCGAAAATGTGTATTCTCTGGTTTAGAAACATCCTTTCGGACCGTTTAATTTAAGTCTCATGCAATTTTCAGAAGCTAAATAGCTTAATTTGTGAGTGAATGAAATTCACTAATAGAGACACATCGCCGAGAAACTATTTAGTTGCATGTGCATTTATGTTTAATCGCATAAAATACAGGAATTTTATTTTCAGTTAGAGCAAATGTGAAATCTTCGAAATCAACAGATGAAAGAGAACACCAATGATATTGGGATGTAAGGCGCTTCTCTTCCCTCTGAATTTTTGGTGAAAAGGAAATATTGACTGCAATGATTTTCTCTCTTGCACTCAAAGAAAAAAGTTTTACTATTTGGTTTAATGTGCGCGCAGTTACATATAATTAGATGTGACACAAACTGAAGAACTGATTTGGGGCGATCGTTCGCTTTGTGTCAAAACACAAACTTTTAAGTTGCTCGAATCGACGACTGAATAGTTTTTGCATGTGCGCGCAATGTCATAAAAGTCCATGGTGGTCACTTTAGCAACCAAACTGTAGCAAAACTGAAAGTTGTATGTGCGCCCTTACACTAAGTGGTAGGAAACGGATTCGATTCTGAAATTCACAAAAGAAGGTGTTCATTCTTCGATTGTCTTTCTCTTTTCTCAGCTTTTCAGATTCACTTCCTTGTTTATCGATTTCAGTAGCGTTCAATAAATTCATTGAATTGTTATCTCGACAGCATTGTCTAAATGTGGAATAGTGTAAAATTTAAGCTCAATGCTGTTACCAGTCGCTTTAGCGGGCCCACCTTTAATACGATTATCCATTAACATTTTTAAAGACAACTTTTCAATAAATAGTTTGGACTTTCCAACTTTTTTTTTGTCGATCAAATTCCAGTGGGCTTTTTAACAATCGATAAATTGTATTTCTTATCTAAACTAAAAAATAACAACAAAGCTGCTGGCCCCGACGTACTACCCGCCGAACTTTTTAAAGCGGCCGGAGATGACCTGGGATGGTACAATGTCCACCAACTCATCTCTAAAGTTTGCTCAGAAGAAAGTATGTCTGATGAATTGAACCTTAAAATCATTTGGAATAATTCTCCTGAATATCGCTTACGACATCTTTCCTGCCATATGAACGCCTAAAACCATTTGTCAACAACCTGATTGGCACATCATATCAATACTGTTTCAGGCCAGGAAAGTCCACAATCAATCTAGGAAACTGCCCAAGAACTCCAAATCGATACCCACCATCTGTTTGTCGATTTTAATGCCACGTATACGATATCATTTATATAGACGAGCTATACAGATCCATATGTCTGGCTTTGGCATCCCCACAAAACTCGTCCGACTGTTTAGGATTACGGTGGATAACTTTCCCTTCCCCGTCAAGGATGGTACTGATTTTACTGAACCTTCTGATGTCAAAAAAGGATTCCGACAAGGTGATGCTCTATTGCGCGATTTCTTCAATTTTATACTTAAAAAAATTATAAGAAACTCCCAAGTTAAATGTACTGGCACAATTTTATTTACTCTGACGTCATAGATATCATTGGCAGAGCCCAGCGGTCTTTCACTGGAGCGTTTGCTGTCATTGAAGCTGAAACGGCTAAGATGGGACAAGCAGTCAACAAAACACCACACCGGCGCGGATTTGACAAAACGTCAACAACAATATCTCGTTAGAATTAAAGTACAGAATAACTCTTGCCAATTGCTGTTCCTATGTGCTATGTAGGCAATTGAGTAGTAAAGCCCTCTCTCGAAAATCAGAGTAGACTCTTTTTAAGACTCTAATCATCCAAGTCCTGCTCCAGGGCGCAAAAACATGGACTCTATAGAAAGCGAATGAGGATATCCTTAGTCGTTTCGAGCATAAGGTTCTTCGCCAGATTGATTTTCGGTCCTATCTGTGTTAACGGGCTTTGGAGGAGAAGGTTCAACCACGAACTATACGAGCTGTACAGCGACATTGATCTGGTATGTACAAAAAATACGTATTTTTTTTAAATTTAATTATATGCTTGTAAGACTTAAGGTCTTTTATATGCAACCTGAATTGCACGGCACTAGTTTGGCACAGTGGATTTGAGAACCAGGTATTGACTGTCTCATTTTAACCCATGGGCGGCATCCAATTAAAATTGGAGGTATAGAAAAAAATGCGCCTAGCGTGGGGATCGAACCCACACGTCTAAGTTAGCAATCAAGCACTTTATCCACTGCGCCATTGCCATTGTATATCACGTTAAGATGTCTAGGTTATGTAGAACGAAGGGACAACAATACTTCGGCTCGCAGGATTTTCGATTCCATCCAAGAGGGAAGACGCAGTGAAGGTGGCGCCCACAAATAGAAGATGACCTCAACCAACTTGGAATGCGAAACTGAAGGCAGCTAGCCAAGGTCCAAACCAGCTAGAGAGGGATGTTGGTTGAGGCCCATGTTCGCCCCGAACTGCAGCTCCACCTAAGTAAGTATGTAAAACATTTATATTGGTTCAGTCGACATTTTTTTGTCAACCATTCCCACCCTTTTCTCCGATGATGCAGGAAATATTTTTTCCCACTTCTAATCCAGCTGTAATCTTTAAGGAAATTGCTGAGATCTCATTTTTCTGAACTCGCCTAATTTATGTCTGACGCCTAATATTTCTTTTTTTTAATGAGTTGAGTATGTAATTCCTAATGCTCAGGCTACTTATCATTATTACATCAACCAAAGCTCGTATATTGTATATTTGAAAAATTAAAATCCCAAATTCGAAATAAACCAGCAAAAGGTTATATTCCGCCTAAAAATAAAACAAACACACCTGACGTAAACGATAAGCTAATGACACCAATAGCGCCTTAAAATATTATTACCATTTAGGCGAGCGCGCCTTGCCTCGGCCGTCGATCGTCGGCTCCACTTACAGTAGAGCACGACTAGAACCGAAACAAGCAAAATGTTAGCCTTAATTACCAAAATATGCAAATTACGTAGGTAGCTTCCGTTTAAAAAATGCTTAAATTTCAGTAATTAACTGAAATGCTGGCGCCACATCGTCCCATTTGAGAGCCAAAAAAATTATTCCATTGCACTGAGCTGTATTATTTTTTTTTATTTTTTTTTTATAAAGTACGAGTACGAGCTTATATTCTTTGCCGTACAACCCCTGTCTTATACGTATACGTACCTCAACTCGAAGCATTTAAGATTCTCGTAGAAACTATAACGTGCATTGCACATATTAAGTACCCTATACCCTATACGGTAAAAAAAATCGAAATAAAACCTCCATATTTTAATGCGATTCACCCCAAAATAATCTACACAACACGTGTTAGGGGAGTCATCGTCTCCCCTCTGTGCTTACTACTTGATTGTTTGGGGCTATTTTTGATGGTGTATCAACATGAGAGCATGGTAATGCGAAACTATGTATACATATGTCTCGAGGAAATGACGCTATTAAGTTTTGGGAATAGAGATAATGATTTTACTAAGGGTAGTAGGTGGGAAGGACGGACAATGTGATATTTGACTTTTAAAATAATTGAATCGGTTGGTGGGGGAATTTTATATACATTTCGCCAAAAATAAACATTTCTCTGCAGTCCTGTCAATTACATTGGCAAATATATTTCAAGTGGACTTACCACGACATTCTCTTATTTTGTGAGGTTAAATTAGTTATCGTTTGGCATTTAGTATTTATTTGCTGAAGACATATAAACATTTTAAACGGAAGTTGAGCAATTTTTTGATGATCGGATTGCGGCTTATTGGTATTGACCTTCGACCACTAACAAAATGTCGTAAGGAGATGCCACTTTCGTTAATTCGTTCATGCAGAATGGGCTCACAATGGCTGTGTGACACGAAGCATCACGCAAGCACAATCCTGCTGATACAACATGTTATCCAGTCTATATCGTTCAAGTCGGTCAAAAATAAACTGGTTACCATAGATAGAAAGCGGTCTTCATTGATCCTGATGGCCTCAGCAACTTTGTTTTCGAAGGAATACGAACCAGCAATGACGCAATGGGTCAACCTGTCAAAAATCCCGGCAAGCAGTAACATTTTGTGAAACCTCATTTGGGTCGGCGTGTATTCCTAAAATGCTCCACAGACGCAAAAGATTTTTCGTCAAATATAGCTTCCCAGTAACTTGGATTTTCTAGGTCAGTCGGATCTTTTGCTGCAGTCCCAAAAGTACTGAAGTAAAATTCGCAAAGTTTAAGTGTGCGATACGCCGAGTTCTTGCGTAAATGTACACGGCAATAATTCGACTAAATCGGTCGCTCCTGCATACATTCACAGACAGCAACAATGTTCTCGGCCGATCTGGGACCTATTATTGGGGTATGGTTATTAACTGATTACTTACCCAACTTTTTGTCGTCTCGAATTTGTCGGCTACCAAAAGTTGAAAAGTTGACTTCGAAGGGCTGGTAAATTTATCTAATACACTTCTTCCGTAACATTTGACAGTAAAGCTGAGAAATAATCATGATATCTGACATTGACAGAAAACACGAATGTCTCAAGAACAAACCTAATTTGCCTTTTTTCTGCTCTTTTTTTAGTGGAAGCAATCAAATAATTTCTAAAAAAAAATCGATTTTATGCTGTTTTTCTTGCAAGATTTCTTGATATTCATATCTGACATTTATCTTACGTTAAATTGAAATTTTTGATTTTCTCGCACTCACAGATTCACAAAAAAGAAATCGATCTATTCCTACAAATAGAGAAACAAATTTGGAGAAATCAATTTGAAATGGTTGTAAGGTATTGGGCATAAGTCCACCGTGTTTGACATCACGTAAAATGAACTAGCTGACAAGTAACAAGTGTCGGAGCAAACATATTTAGTAATGTACATACATAATTTTTATAAAATGGCGTCAAATATTATTGTGATTTTATGCTGCAGATAAAACCGAATTTCAAAATGAGCATGTTGAGCGATACACACCTGAAGTACGTTAATGATTGCTTAGTTGAAGAAATTCCAATCGGTTGTTTTCACGCTGCGTAAATTTCGTCATTGTTTTTGTCGTATTTGGCTGACCGTCTGGTGCAAACAGGATCCAAGACGTAGGAAGAAGTGGTCCGTCTTATATTGCTTGTCGACTTAGAATATCACTGCTGTGACCGGGGATTTCCGAGAAGGTCCGTAAACTGGTGAGTGATGTAGACAGATGGTACAAGCGAGATTTATTTTATAATTTTATTGTTGTATCCTTTTTCAATCCCCAAGCGAGGCTTATAGAAAATATTAACCAATACATTAGACTAAACAATACTCTAAATATCAAATCAATCTACGAGTATGAAAAATTCTTTTTAAAAATTTAAATAATTTCCAAATGAACTGCATACAAATCAGGTGATTGCCTCAATTACTGCAGTATGATGTCTTAAAAAAAAGATATACCTATGTATATACATACATATGTATATGAAAGGTACTTCACGGTAACAACGTCAAAATGTGCGGCAATAAATGAAGTTGTTTCTGACATTTTATCCGCAGTTTTGCAGACATTCCTTAAACGATGGCAATTAGAGTCACTTCAGTTCCATGCTAAGCAATCAACAATCACGCTCACGACACCTTTTTTTTTTAATAAACAGGGTGTTTTTTTAATTAAATACTAATTCAGCCCTATTAATAAAAATGTTTATTTCATCCCTAATCCAAGACTTTAACTAAACCATAGAATAGAAGTTAATCAGCGGATTAAAATTTCCAATTAATAAAAAATCGAAAATCCCCAAAAAAAACGACTACAATTAGTATCAGCTCTATCTCTTTTTATTCTATGTCCCTGTAAGCCTATTTCCTAGTGTCAATTCTTATTATAATAATACAAGAAGGGTATTCACGATGTAACGTAACAAATCTTGTAAAATTGTAAAATTTTATTTTTTTTACAACAGACTGTGAACACACCCTTACTAATCTGTAGCATCATTGAAGCAAATGTCAAAATCTGTTTAACATTTGTTTTGAAATATCTCAGTTTGTGTTAAAAAAATTTTACACTCTTGTATTAAAAAATGCTACACTTTTACACTTTTAGACTGATACAAGACCAGTTACATCGGATCGTGAATACCCCTAATAAGTTTGTAACTGTCAAATAGCAGAAATTCTGTTTAATTAATTTTGCATCTAGTCTACGTGTTAAAAATAAACTGTAACTAAATCGTGTTTTTTAATATTGTGTAATTGGGTAATTGTGTTTACAGTTTTATTTTTAGTCAAATTATATTATAAAACAAATTACGTAAATGCCAATTTATAAAAGTTATAACAGTTGTATAAAAGTTGTTCGCCCTTAAAAGTACTCGTATTAAATATTCCCTCAATTCGTGACATTTAAGCGCACTAAAGTGATATATCACTGGCTACTGTGCTTTAACAAAGTAGGATTAAACCAGTACTGCCAGGTCTCAATGCATTTCAACAAATCTATTTAAAATTTTTTTCTAATAAAAAAAAGTTTTTTTTCCCAAATGTAGCCCAAAAGTTTGTTCAATCTGATAATTTAAGAAATTATAATACGGCATAGTTTGCTTAACAAACTATTTTACAATGCACCTGTACACTGCGCATCACTTCAATAGATACATGCTTTTTTGCGATTTGGTTTGTTCTATTCAAGGGCTTCGTATTGTGAATGATATCGTATTTTGTATTTATTAAATTGTAAGCGATATAATCAATTTGGGTAAATTCAAGATTTTATATAATTAATGTAATATAATAAAATAATCAATTTGGGTTTAAGATCTTAACTCATCGATTCAAACATGGCTCAGATTTTAAATATTTGTATGTGATAATAGCCAATTACATACTCTTCAACCATAATTAATCCGTTGATTAGTGAAATATAACTAGATACCACGGGTAAGATATTATGGTTTAACGGTTGTTCTCATTTCTATGATTTTATGATTAAAAAAAAAAAAAAAACCTAATGGAACAATAAAAGAACTTCGAATAAACTTGTATGTAAGTACATAATTTTATTTGAAAAAAAACGCACTCGAGATTTTGATCAAATTTAATAAAAACTAATTTGTAGGCTCCATAATTCCGTCTGTCTGTCTGTCTGTAAGTCGATCTGCAGCCTAAATCGCTTTTCTTTAAACTTGGTATTCTTAAGCTTCTTGGGTGAATGACTCAATTCTTTTTTCTTATTTTTTCTTTAGCCCCCAAAATAACTATAGGTAGGTACCTGACAATACATTTTTTTGTAACAAAATGGGTTATCTTATTTATCTCGAAAACCACTCTAAAGATTTTGTTACAAGAAATTGGGTGTTGTCTACATTATGGTTGAATTGTTGAAAAAAAAACACTTTTTTTTGAAAATTGTTAAATACTTAAAATAAACCAAATAAATAACTCAATTTGTATTGGAAAAAATTAAGGGTTTTTTGTATATCGAAAATTAATTTAAAAATTTATTTTCATAAATTGTGATATTTTTTTCAAAAAATATTTTAAAATAGTATTTATTTTTTAAGAAATCCAAAATTGTAATATGTCAATAAGAATAAAACAAACAATATAAGAATAAATAAGACATGGATGACTCAGATGCAAAAAATGTGACCATAATTCGATTTAAACAAATAACTCGTCTCCTGTTAAAGTAGTTTTTTTTGATTTAGAAAATTGTAAAATAAATTAAAGCAAAACCTTAAGTGGTTGAACGGAAAACGACATATGTATAAGTACGAATGGGGAGTAAACAACGGTCACGGGTGCCATCTATTTTTTTTTGAAATGGTTTCGTACACAGGTCCCACTTCCAGTTTCAGGAAGAACATCCATGGTTTAAAATAGTTATAAGGTGCACGTACTGGTGCTAACTCACCTTGTAATTTAGTCGCACGTGCTACATCAATGCCAGTATAGGTATCACGTTGTAATTTCGTTGTGCGTGTTATCTCACGTTGTGAGTGGACCATATTCTTATATCTCAGCTAAAATATTGTTTTCTGTTAAAAACAATTTTACAAGGATATACATTATGTACATAACTAGGATAACTAGATAAGGTAAATATACACTATGTAGCTATTTTTAAAAATATTATATCTATACGTAAAATGTTATTAGGACCAAATCACCCTGTATCTTCTACATCAGTAGAATGGGCAGTCACTTTCCGGGGAGAGTTTCATTCAAAAGTCACATAATAAAGCTTTCACCGGATTTTTAACACGTAAATCGTATGTTGTTAAATGTTGCAGATTTTTTGTATTCCTCGGATGATGCATGTCCCTTTAAAAAGGACTTCACTTTTGAACAAGAAAAGTCACAAAAAAAATTGGCGCAAGCGAAAACTAGTCGAAATGTTTCTTTGGAAATTAAAAAAAAAAAAAAACACTTAGGGACACGCTGGAAAGCTCCATGTTTTATTGCATCATGTAACTGGAATTAGAAACAAGCGTGTGTAGACTTTTTTTTCTCGAACATATCTTATGACTTATAAATACTTATGTCCTTTTTGCATCCATGTTGTACTTACTCCTTACAGCTGCTGCTGTTGGTTTAGTTTCCAAGGAAAACAATTTTTATTGCGATAACAATCGAGTCGAGGGCATTAGTGCCGATGCCGTAGGCTATAAAATACCTCGCCAATAAATATTTATTTTTTTTTGTACATACATATACATATTTATGCCTCTTACCTAAGTACTTATACTTTTCTTTAGTGCTCCACCGCCACGCCGCCGTTCATGTCCCTACCAACGACCCGCTATCTTATAGTCTTTGACAATTTGTTATGTAAGTAGGTATTATAGTTGCGACACACGATACGTACTTACTTACATATGTACCTACAAGAAATGGAAAATATTTTCAATCATTGCTTGGGATTGTTAGCTTTGGAAAAGGAGAAAGGGTTTTTTTTTGCTCTCCTTCCTTCAGTAAATGTTTATGTTTTTTTTTTTAAGTTTTGAGCCAAGAAACGCGTCGTTAGCAACACAAAAGGACGAAGGACGAGTTGTTAAGCAAAGCAAAAAGCAATAAACAAGGAGGTCCTGTCCTCTCTTGTATAGTTTTGTAATATTGTTGCGACAAATTGCATTGGTGGAGCAGAACGACCGAAACGAAAGCGTGGGCAAAAGGCATCCTAGAGACATTGTCAGGATTTATTATGCTTTGCTCACCCAATCGAGAGGAATAATTTCAAACTTTATTTTTATAGGCTTTCCTTGTTATAGGTTGTTACGAGTATATCATGATGATGGTCGAAAAAGAAGGAGGCATCCGATGGACCATGTTTACACGTCGTATTTTGTATAAAATGTCTAACATATCCTTTAGAACAAGGATCTGTTTATGTCAGAGAAAGCAAGCTTCGGCACAAGATAAAATAGCCAACATATTGTGAACACTGAACACTATATTAAAAGTCAAGTCATATTGAATGGAGAACATTATGGCAGTCGGGTTTGGTGCGGGTGCATTTGGAACAATTTTCTAAGTAGTGGTGTACCTTTACTTCATATATAGCTAAAGCTCGGCGGCCGAATGGCTGGCTTCTCTTACTGCCTTTCTATTGATGGAAAAATCTGCAATGGCAATTTATACTTTCTTATTTTTTTTATTTATCATTATTTGTGTGTGTGTGCTCCTTGAAGGGTTATTTAAGATAGGAAATTCTTCGAATGAGATTTTTATGCTAAATGATTGCAGATTATGTGCGGACAGTAGGAACATTATTTTTTAATTTACGAGCTAAAAAGTTTTTTTTTTTTTTTTTTTTTTTTTTTTGAATTTGGAAAGCGATATTATAATGATGGTGCATATGGTGCTTATTTTTCAACACACGAAAGTGGTAGGTAGTTTATTACATGTTCAATGGAAAGGATATATTTGTAAGGTTCCATTTTGTATTTTTGTATGTTATTTGCTTATTCATTCCATTTGAGATTTATTGGTACTTATTATTTTTACAATGAGTTTGAACCTTGGTTATATTGTAAAACAACTTTTTAAAAAAATATATGCAATGATGCTTTAACATCTTCACAGGTCATTTTTTATATTTTTTGTAGAAATATATATGTTTGTTCATTTAAATCGCACGTACTTTAGGTTTTAGTTGTATGTGATTTAAGTCACGTAATATTTTGTTTAATATAGTTGCCGTTTCAAAAAAAAACCTGAAATCGTTTTTGAAGCTATCAAAATATTTATGGAAATTAAAAAAACACGAAATTTGTAAAAATCATTATATTATGTAGTGCACGTATGTGCATACATTTTTATTTAGAATACTCTTTATAATTTTTAGAAGTGTATGCATATAAAATTTCATCGAAATCGTTAACATCACGGTCAAAACATTGCGGAACAAATATGGCTACAAAAGTAAACAGTTTTATGTCAGAATGCATTTTTCCAAAAACAAAAATATCCTCTGGTGGTAAAAAATTAAATAAAACCTGAGAGAGTGAAATCTAAATGAAAAAAAAGAAAATCGGTTTTGTTCGAATAAAAGATATACATTTACATATTCTTTTATTACAAATTTTAATTTAAAATATATTTTATACATAAGAATAGAAGAAGTCAGTTAAAATCGAAATCAATTTTTTTAAGTGCCAATTTTCCAGTTTTTAAGGCAGGGTTATTTCCAAAACTTATCTACGATCTAACCAAGGTATCACCTTATTGTACAAAAGTGGACACCATCACATTCTGCGAGCGAATGTAAAACAAAAATAATAGTATGAAGGTTGTTTCCTAATAAAACCACTATGTTATTTTTCGAAATTCTAAAATGTTGTCCTACCTTTTGCATTCTTAAAAAGAAAATCAAATTAATAACACATTTAACCGCTCGCTTAGCTCATCCTCAATAATTTGTTTATGTTGCCTGAAATTTCTTTTATATTTAATAAAAACCTTAAAGATCAAAACGGAAAAATCATCATTTCTTGGCAATGGCTGGCTACGGCCCTGAAACATAGGTACCTACTTAGATAAACTTGTAATGTAAAATATTAGCTGCGTTTTATTTTTAACACGTATTACAAAAACAACACGAGATCCAGGTTTTTATAGGGGTTACAATCTGGGTTTGCATTTATTAATATTAAGTTTTGGGAACTTAAATGTACATTTAAGTACATAACCAAGATCGTTATATTTTAACGGGGTGAACCATATGGGTTATTAGCGATAATAAAACACGGCTATTATCAAATCGTATGTACGCAAAAAAATTACATCTATTTAGGCGCCTTTTTCAAAAATACTAACAAATAATAAAATTAGGCGTGCAGGTCAACGAATTTAACTTAATCTAAAGTTTAATTTTTTTCTCGATAATAATAGCAAACTGAAAATGTCATTCGAATCGTAAGAGCCGTTTCCAAAAAAAAAACAAGAAATAATTTTTTTAAAAATGGATGTGGAGGTAGGCGAACTTTACTAAATAAAACTTTTTAATATTTGTCTCCTTTATTATAATAATCTCTGATAAGTTCTTTAAAATCTTTTGATTTGTTTCCGAGAAACTAAGTAATTAGATAAGTGGGCGTGGAAGTGAACGACATTTTTGTAATTTTTGTATTGCCCTTTTTGTCTAACGATTCGCATAATCATCTAAATTGTTAGAACTGTGTGCAAGAAACCAAGATATAATAAAAGTGGGCGTGGAAGTAGGCGGACTTTACTAAAACCAATTTCTTAATTTTTTTGTTCGTACAAAATAAACTCTAAAAATGACTTCCAAATCGTTAGAGTGGTCTCCGAGAAACTAAGAAATATGATAAAAGTGGGCGTGGTTGTGGCCGGGTCATACTAAACAATTTTTTTATATTTTTCTCTTGCACAAAAGAACGAACTCTAAAAATGTTATCCAGATCATTTGAGTCGTCTCCAAAAAAAAGCCATTTCCGAGAAACCATGAAATAAAATAGTGGGTGTGACAGAAGGTGGATTAAACTAAATCTATTTTTGTCTCGACCATAGAATTTTATCCACATTGTGAGAGTCTTTTCTGAGAAGAATATACGATTTTGAGGTTAGTCCGTTGCGAACAATTTATTTGTTGAAATGTGGATTGTATGTGGATCGCGAATAGAATTTGGCAGTTCGTGAAAATCAGATTGCAATTCGCTGCAACCATTTTGTAGAGTAGCTGTATTTAAGTAATAATATATTTTTGCAATTTTGTTTACCGTTTGTGAAAAGATAAATCGTATTTATTCATTCGTTCATTCGTCGATTGTTGATCGTTTTCATATGATTAATCATTTACTACACAATTTGCATTTTTCTTTTCCTCTTGAAAGGTCAGCAACCATCATCCTTTTCACTCCCAGACATGTTGCATCCACTTTTCATTTTTCTTATTGTCGCCTCGAAGCTGGAGGCTGATGGGTACCGAAGACTCTCTTGGCTGGAACACTGTTAGCCATCCGCTCGATGAGTCATTACCAATTTTTTTTTATTTTGAAACATCTAACTGCTTAGCTCATCTATTTAGCTAGCAACTATTTTACCATTTGGAGATAAAAAATTTCATGACATTGACAGTTTGCAATCTGATAATTGATTTGACAGATACACCTTTCTAAATTTATTAAAAAAAAAACACCCTTTTCTTTTGAACTATAAGGATGTATTTATATACATAAATAGTATTAATAGCTTTCAATTTAATTTCGAACTACTTGAAATTGAAAATATACCCCCCTTCCAGGGTGCAGTTTATAAAAATGACCCTGCATACACGTAAGCCATTCGTCAACACCCACAATTGGCATAAAAAAGTGCTTTTAATTTTGTGTTTGTATTATATAAGAGCACCAATTTATTTAATTAAACCCTATGTATGTACATATATAGCAGTTCATTTTGTTCCGGTAGCTTTTTCATTTAATTACACTTTTATAAGTACAAATTCATGTACATACATAGATACTCCGTGAAATATCTGTATGAGCACTTAAATGTTAAAAAATGTCCACACAATTTTTTGCCAATGTATGTAGATTATGCAATTTACTAAATGCACTTTACTGCAAATATACATAAGTGGCAATAACTTCTTCTATTAATTTGAAGGCAAAAAAAAAAACTAATTACATTATTACTTATACTTTTTTAAGGCTGGATACCTACATACATATATTTTAAACATTCAAAAAATATGACTTTTAGTGTCGAACGATGCTTATAAATTTGCAGAAAGGATATGACTACTTATAGGTTCAAAAAATCAACAACAATCTAATAAACCTCTTAAACTGACTTTTCTTCAAGTTTCTAACTCCGCTTAACATGAATTTCTCTCTTCGAGACCAATTTGCTTTAAAGCCGAACTTTGGAAACATTTTCTTGGATTTTTTCTGAATGGCCGTACATCTGGATATACCAATTGTATACAAATTATATCTAACCAAAATCGCTCGCGAAACACTTCTCACTCCCACTCACTTTTTTTGCATATCTGCACTGTGTAGTGTATACTTCCACTGCAACCCATTTAGACTGTATTTTTATTGCATTTTATATGTAGGTGCCTTCCGGACTACACGATAGTTTATGCGCTCAGAGTAATTAAATATCTTTCCACTTCCTTTCGTCCCAACATGTTTGGAATCAGTGGGACCGACCGACCAGCGCGGTGCGGCGGCGCCTACCCAACTCCGATGGTGGGCCTTATATAAAGTCACCTGCCAAATGGCAAAGAATAATCGCACTTCGCACCCCACGTTAAAACATTACACACTTACACACACCACACATCTAAAAACGATGTATGGATTGTAGGTACCTGCATATTACGATCCAAAGTGTATCTGAGTACGCATTGAATATGCTTGCTGCCCACAAGCTGTATGCTTGTGCTCCGAATCAGAGTTTAAGCCCCAAACCACTACTTGGCCATTTTTCCTATAGAGGTATGCCGCATGGCTTATTCCACCAGTACCTACCATTAAGTTGTACTAATTTAAAAGCATACATATTGCCCCATAACAATTTAGGGCGTCGTCGTTGTTTTTGTCGTCGACGGCGTCGTCGTCGTCGTTGGCGGCGTTGTTCCACTCTCATATTATATGTGGATTAAAGTACATGTTTTTTTACCACCGTTGTGGCACCTCCGGGGCCCTCGGAACAAACTCTATAGAGCCACAGTCAGAGCCCGTGCCAGTGCCAGTCGAACCGCACTGCACAGCACATGTGATTGCCCAAGGAGGGGAACGGGCAAGTTATTGACTCCAGAAAGGTACCCATAAAGGTGGACTCAATAAAAGTGCCAACCATATCCGACCGCACTTGGTAATTTACGAGAGCAGCAGCGATTATTTCGGCCTTTCTTTCTCACTACCTTTTTTTTATTTTTGTTTTTTTTTCTGGGACTTGTTTGTTTTTTAGAGTTTAGAGCTCCTTTTTTGGTTCGCCCTTTCTTAAATCCATTCACTAGCAAATCAAGAAAAGAATGCTACCTTACCGACGGTACGCGACACCCGGTAGGGAAAGGTAAGGTAATCCAATCTAAGTCTCCAAGCTTCCAATACCACCTACCTATACGATGGATTTTAAAACAGAAAAGTGAGGACAGAGGTACGATCGAAATAATACCTCAATACTTGGCGAATGCGTGGTGAGTTGGTACCTACTTGTCGGCAAAATGTTCGCCACTGACTTCGCCTTGTGTCGCACATTTTCGGACGATACGACCAAATGACGACGATAAAAAAATATTATTATTTTTTGTTTGCCCACGCTTCATGTGCCCACATATCCGTTTGTACCCGTTTCCAGTTGTAAGACTTTTCGAGCATTCTTGCAGTGTTTGTTTTTTTTTTTTTTTAATTTTTTTCACCATATGACAACAGAATATGTTGAGAAATGGAGGGGGCTTCAAAATTTATATCTGAAAATTGCAAATGAAGTGAAGTGGAAGCATAAATAAAATATTTTTTTAAACATTACCTTAAACAAAATTAATTTATTGAAGGTCTACATTGCTATATATTTTAGCATGGAAAATGAAGTAGTTATTTATTTTCCTTAATAACATATGTATGTATTTTCGATGGAATTTATTTGGAAAAATGTACATAGTTCGGCTTAACACATAGCTGAATCAATCAAAAATATTTTTACAAATTCAGCTTTTTTTTTTTACATAGATTCTAGGACTCTCTGGACCAAACAGTATAACTAGGTACTACCTACATTAAAGGAAAATTTGTATTATAGTTTTCTCTATTAATATGAAAGATACAAAATTTTAACATTAAGATTTTTTACACTTTTAGTTCTATAAATGAAACATCATTTCTGTATTGACAGAAGGAAAACTTATGGATTTCAAATTATTACATATAAGCAAATGTTTTTTGTAAATACACAGCAGGCCAATAGAATAGGTTCACACTCAGCCTTATTGTGAGTTTCGCCCGGAATATCTTTCACACAAATGAACAAAAACATTTGTGTGAAAGATATTCCGCAAGAAGCTCACAATAAAGCTGAGTGTGAACCCATGAATTTTAAAACGTATTGCGAATTTCCCCCACATAAAATTTCACTTAGTTCGATTGTATTCTGTGATGGTATAAAATTACAAAAAATTATAATGAATGAAAAAAAAAGTCCCAAATGTTTTCCAGAAATTGGGAGTTGGCGATTTTTTTTAGATTAGGGATACGAATCTCAAGTCTTTTTGGTTGTTTATTTCCCACAACTGCCTATTTCTACAAATTTTAATCGGTAAAGATGTGTCAAGTTCAAATAAAATAAATTAACAGAACTCGAGACTGAAATGAATAGATTTGGGAACTAAACAAGCTTTAAATTCTGCGAATGATTGCTCACATTAAGGCAATTTTTCGGACATTAACAAATTTTCAGTTGAAACGTGAAATGTCAAATTTTGTTATTGTAAATTTCAAACAATAGCATAATTTCACCTTTTTGGTGGATGAACTTTTTGTTTTTTAAATAAAGCAATCGTAATTGTAAATGGTCATTTTAATGAGCCAATAGAATAGGTTCAGGGCTTTCTAAAGAGTTTTTTTCTCGGAATTCCAAAAGACGTGTGAATCTTTTTGTACAAAAGTAAATAGCGATTAATAATAATGTCTGAAGAAATCAATTAAAATCATGATTTGTTCGCCGAAAAAATGTTAGTGCTCGAAAAAAACATCGTAGAGCATTTTTTTAAGAAACATGAAAAACTGTGGTCAAAATATTATGGAGCGGAAAATATTACAACGGCTGCAGAAAGAAGGCTTATTAGCTTGATCATCGTCCAATAATAGTATTAAATAGATCAAACAAAAAAACCTCAGCTGATGGAAGCGTTTCAACTGGAAGAGGAGTAGTTAAAACTACCCAGTCCGCCGTTTAACCTTTACAGAAAATATAAAAACGATGGATTTCTGCAGTTTACTTCGAAGAAGAATAAACTATACTTCTTGGTTTCTCCGATGAAATATAAACCACGTTTGTTATATTTTATTTTTTTTTCTTCAATGTATTCACATTTCTTCTAAAATATGTGCACTTATTCTATTGACCTACAAGACAAAGCAAAAAAAAACTGTTAAAATAACGGTAACTACGATAGTTTTATATTTGTCTCTTTCTTATGAATAGGTCGGAAAAGAGCTTTTTGTAGAGCTTTTCTAAGATAAAGAAAACTTTTTTTTATTTTTTACAAGTGAATCTATTTTATTACCTAGCAGTGTATGTGCCTTTGTATTTTTTGTGAAACTTAGTAGAAGTAACCTATACCTAATTATATATTTTTGTTAGGTATATTTAAATAATGTTTATCCTGAACCCTAATTTAGTACTCCAATAAATGAGTAGGCACCTATTTCAGCAGTTGATGCTGTCTTTAACTGAGCGCACCTAAGACTCAAATTGATAATTTTACTTCCGAACACTTCAAATTTTTCTTTCACCGAAATAAAAAATGACTATACATAATTAATACTTCAAAATACTTTAAAATTCAACACCCTTTAAAAATGGAACAATTTATTAACAGATATAAAATAAAACAACTTCAATCTTTCGAGATGTATCACCCTGCGTTTATATGTTTATTAATTTAAGTACCTTCCTATAGATTTACCTCTATAATCATCTACCTACCTGTTATAAGCAAAACGATGTATTTACTAATTTAAATGGTAGGCAACTAGGTATAAAGTAAGCAAAAGTCAAAATGCCCTCAAATACCAATCTAAAAAATTATAAAACATTTTGTGTTATCAGATCATCACTCCCCCTCTTCAGCCAGACAGCCAGCATAATAATAATTGCTTCCAGTCAACTAACATTTACAATATCTACTGTTGTTCTAGCAATTAATAACAGCTTACATTATAGTTTCCGTGTTATAGTCGTGCCGCTGTTAACTGTGTTCAAATTTCTATAAGCGCCCTACTTTAATTTGACCCCCAGGTTGTTTATGCATTTGAGGAACTTACCATGCCATAGACCAACACAACACAACATTATACCTTACTTTCCTCTCTTTCTCTCTTCTCGGCCGACGATCTGTATATATGTACACGCACCCCTTGCCATTGCAACATTTCAAATTGGCTGACAACTTATTGCCACGATTTATACTTTGCTAAACACTTTTATTGCATACTTTACTTTAAGCTCCCATATTGCACGATGACGGTCGGTGGCGCTGGCACTGGCTGAAAGCAAATAAACGACATTATAACGACACGACGACGATGACTACAACGCGTAGCCACACCTATTTTAAACGAAGAAATGAAACCGGCGATGACGCAATGTCATTACATCCTTTTAAATTTACATGTTAATCCACTAGGACTATTATAGGGAAACCGATTATGCTTCGCCTCCGAACCGAACTCTATTTAACAAAGAATATTGCTTCAAGTTTACTGCATTTCCTTTTTTCTCCTATAGCGCCATCTGCACCCACACCTCCTCAAAACATACCTACTCCCACATATATTTTACGCTCTTAAAAAGTGTGAAAAACGCATAATAATCATGTCCTTCTGCTTATACAGTTGCTACAAATGCGTCCCATTTTATTGTGCTGCATTATTCTTTGCAATTATTCACAAAGGATGAACGGAAGAAAAATGATGCAAAGAAAAAAAAACTTTACCATCATCCGAGGGAGAACAGAAAAATTTAATGAGATATTCCTTCGAGACATTTCCCGGAATATCATCTAGCCATCATCTATCCTTCATCCATATCTTTCCAACTTGAAGATTCGTTTATAAATTTCAATGAGTTCAGCTTGCTTCCGTTTGTGAAGGGGGTGGAGGGGGAATATAATATGTATAATAGATATAATGGTATGCGCACCGCACCGCACAAACAATTATTGTGCGGCTCTTATTTAAATACATACAGTTATGTAGGGTTGAGCGGACTGAACCCAAGGAGTGCTTTTGCCAGTTCCTTAGTAAAATTGACATTTTTTTCTTCTTTTTAAATAATATTGAAGGATTCGAGTCTAAAGCGGAGCGAAGTTCAAATTATATAATTAACGAAATTTCGGTAAGGGCGCCGCCATTCTCTCTTCCGAGTCACCATCACCACCACCATCATCAACAGTATTCAGAAGGCTCAGAGGGTAAAGACCTAATTGCCATTCCATTTGTCAATTAAAACAGACAAAAAGGGTTGGATTGTGTGCCGTTGTTTGTCTAGACATATTAATGCGAATTTTTTATTAGATAAAAAGCTTAAGAACCCTTGCTTTTAAGTAAAAAAAAAATATGTACCTCAGGTAAGTATGCAAACATCGGTGATTAGGGAGTGCTTAAAAGTGTTTTTATTTTAACGTTTTACAGCCAAATAAATAGACCCAATACTTAGGAGGGTTCATTGTTGTCAAAGACTGTCTTATGTCCAGTGCACAAAGTCAGAAAACGATAATTGGCTCTTCGGAAAATTTGGAAGTGGCTTAGAATTTTAAATTCTTAACCCCAGTTTCACAGTGAGGGTTAAACTTAAATTAAATTTAAATTTTTAATTTAATTCGTCCGGTTTCACAGTGAAATCTGATCTTCAGATCAGTTAACTATATATTTTATGAAAAATAGTTGGCAGCATTTTTCTTGCCTCGTCCTCCCTTTCTCTTTCTCTGACACAAAAAAACACGCGAAACAACTAGAATAATAAATAAAATAATATTCAAAATCACTATAACAACTCCATAACATTGAAATACACAATTTTGTTTTGTTAATAATATTTTCTGAAAAAAAAAACAATACAAACTCTGAACTGAAGTTTACCGGCCGAATAATCTCGGTTAACTTAAACTACACATTGAATTCAGTTCAAGGCTTAAAAGACACTGTGAAACCGAATAAGTTGTTGATCTGAAATTTAAACCAAAAGTGGAGTTTAAACTTTCACTGTGAAACTGGGGGTTAAGGATTCATAGTCATAGGGACAAGGATTTGTTCTTCGTTGTTAATAGCATGACTCTTCCTCCGACTACCTACCAACTTGAACTTGACTAAAGGCTTCTGTATTTTATTCCGATAAAAGTCAGTTTTGACAGCTTTAAAGATATGATGAGATGAAGTAGAATGGTAAAGTGCCGTTGATTCGCACACTCTTAATAATTTAAAACAAAACAATATTAAACAAATTGTCTACATCCAATTTTAGTAGATTCAAGCAACCTAGATAAATCTATGAGAGGCTACCTCAATTAAGATTTTATTGTTCCATAAATTCACAAGCATAACAAAGTTGACGCGTTTTTGACCCACGCTATTTTGTAAATGTTTTTTTCTTAGCTGAATTTTTTTCTGTGAATAGATATCAAAGTAGATAAGAACGAATGGACATTCAGAATTTTCAACGCTGGGGTTTTTCGGAGATATAGTGCATACCCAACTACGTTATTTTATCAAAGCTGATTTGTTGATATGTTTAAGGGGATAGTGTCTCAAACCTTGTTTGACACTTGGCAAACACCTACAGTGTAATTTTAAAAGGTGTCTGCCAAACAAAACGTCGCAAGGGATCTTGGTCTATATGTCAGCTACAACATATTTTAATTTCATTGAAATCGATAAAAGAACATCGAAGTTGATATTTATTGAGCCACCCTGTTTATGAAACAATTTTCTTCTTTCATAATTATACGTTAGCTACAACATATATCAGTTTCATGGAAATCGGTCAAGGAACAAAGCATTTGACATTTTATTGAACCACTTGAAAATCCCCGATAACGACTCCATCTTCCAATTGTACAAACGTTACCGTGTCGTTCAGACTTTGATCCGTGGTTCAGCAATTTCGGCGAGTTAAGTGCGGTTCAAAGTTTGTTCAAATTTCAACTCACCGATTTTAACCCGACAATTTAATCTCACCGATTTACCTCAGTGAAATTCCAGAAATCGGGACGATATTTAAGGAAAGAATGACTCAAAATGCGCGATAAATTTAGTGGTGACATGATTCACTTTTAACGCTTTGTAATTACAAAAGCATTCCTCAATTCAATGGGAAACTATTCACGAGATTTAAGAAAATAATATTGAAGCCAACTAATTACTTAACGTGACGAAATGAAATGCTTTATTATGTATATCCTCCGCATAGTTTGACATTAATTTAATAAGAAGGTCTGGTTACACGCACATTTGGTTTTCTTATCGCATCAATTCTATTCATGAATGAATAAAGAATTCTTCCAAATGCATGGCAATGCTATTTTAGATTTTTCAGCAGATTTAAGATTCCTCGTATATGGCAAAGCTGGTCTAAATTTGTTAACAACATAGTTTTGTTTATTTTGTGTTTTTTTTATTTAAGGAAAATTTATTTGTTAATTTTAAGTAGTAAGTAAGAATTAAAGTGTTTTTTTTTTAAATTAAGTGTTTTTGATTTAAATAAATCTGGTGGTTGTCTTTCGTTGAATTTAATTTTAAAAAAATACTTTCATGTGTTTTCTTTTTAGTGAAAATGTTGTGCAAGAAAACATTATTTTTCGGTGGGTATAAAAAGATATTTTTTCAAATATTAAGTAAATTATTTTTAGAGGTATAAAGCAAAATTTGTCAGTTTTTGACAGAAAACGTGTCGGTTTGTACTGTCATAGACAGGTTCAGAGAACATTTTCACATCCAACTCCACAAAAGAACGATTTTGCGGTTTCAAAAGTATAGGGCTGGAATTCGGCATCTGTCAAACTAAGTTGTTAAACCAATTTTTTATTTCAGTTGAAAGTCTGTCATTTACGAAAATGGATCGCTTAACTATCGCACAACGCATGAAAATTGTTAAAACCTACTACAAAAATTATGATTATGCCACATCCAGACATCGTGCTTTAAGATGAGATTATGGTTTACATAAACGTCCAACTACGCAAGCAATTGGCAAAATTATGAAGAAATTTGAAGAGACTGGATTGGTTACAGATATTGTAAGGCCTGTGCATCATCGTTTCGCACGTACCACTGAAAATATCGCTGCTGTAAGTGAAAGTGTTGCCGAAGACCCGAATATGTCGATTCCTCGTCGTTCTCAGGAATTAGGACTGTCTTACGGCACATTATGGCATATTTTGCATTTGGATCTACACCTACATCCATATAAAGTCCAGCTCACACAACAACTGAATCCAGCTGACCATTCACAACGTAGTCGATACGTCGAATGGGTGCTTGAACAACAGGTGGTGGACGACGATTTTTCGAACAAAATTTTCTTTAGCGACGAAGCACATTTCTCACTCGGTGGGTATGTTAATAAACAAAATTGTGGTATTTGGGGCTCTGAGAATCCTCAAGTAATTGAAGGGAGGCCATTACATCCACAAAAAGTCACTGTTTGGGGGGCTCTTTGGTCCGGAGGTGTGATTGGACCTTACTTCTTCAAAAACGATGATGAAACGACAACCCATTACAATCTTTGTATATGAAACCTATAGTACTACTATGAGGCAGAATTTTTTAGCTAGTAGTTCGCTCGATGGGGGCGCTAGTTTCACTTTTCTTGATTTTTAATTATTGATATGGAAGAAAAAAGGTAGAGGCAAAAAGGAAAAAAAGCAAGAGAGACGTTCGAATCTTATTAGTTCTGACAACAATATAGAGGGTAAGGGAGAAAACCGAATAAGTTGTTTTTGCCATGTCAACCTTCAAAATATGGTGGGTATAAATAAATTATATCAAGGCTATTGCCGTATACATGAATTTGAAGTAAGAATGTATATGGATATACATGCATGTATAGGTTAATTTAGAATTTATTTTCAATTTTTCTTTCAAATTTTGGATATTTGGTAGATTTTGAACTGTAGCAACGTTGCTACTTTTTACTTTTTCTATGCGAAAATAGCAAAGCAATGTTGAGATATTTCAATATTTAGGTATTATTGTAGATAAATAGATACATTTCTTTATTTCTCAGTAATAAGCAAAATATTTTTTTATAAAAGAACACGGACTTGGCTATGACCGGAAGGTCTTATTGTAAGAAACAGAAATATTGAATACCAAACAAAAGCATTCAGAATTCTATCTTTAAGACTAAGAAATTTTCGAATTATTTAAACGTATGTCCTGTGAAATTATATAAGTTAAAATGTTATGCCGTATCTACATTTTTTTTAACAACTAAGAGACTGCAAGACACCTTAAAATATTTTAACCATTAGTTGAAATGCTAGTTTCAAAGTTTATATCTTTCACCAACCCTTACCAAAAGTTATTCGCGTTGAAACGTTAATTTCTGTCAAATTTCATGTGCCAACAATCTTAGAAGAAACCATAATTTATATTATTCTTAACTTTCCTTATTACCTATCACATTACAAATACAATCAACCCGCTCTTCATTATACAATTGATTTTATTAAGACACGTGCACCAAAAGCTTCCAGAAAGGTACCTACATTATATTATATAAAAAATAGCTATCTTCAAGCTATACCTACACACGAACACAAGCCAACGAGAATATTTGAAGAAAAAAAAATAATGTGTACAAATTTACGCTGCACATTCCAAGACTGCACAAGTGCACACTGCACAAGCCACACATCTCCATTCATTTGCCCCCAATAATACAATTCAACCCTCTTAACCCATTCGATAACAAAAGCGAATCTCTCCAAACAATTAAAACGCCACGTGCCACGTGACATTCACACTACACTATAAGCCGGACACAGGTTGTCAGTTGGGATGATAAAGCTTCCGGAACCTTCTGTCCCATTCCCATTCCCATCCCATTAAAACACCATCAGGGACACTCATGCTACTATTTTACCTGAACTTGTGCGCTTTGTATAAAGTTGCATATTATAAAATCAAGAAAACTTGGAAGCTGTTGAGACTGCTTGCATTATATAGCGAGTTTAATAGATGCACTTCCACAAAGCCCTCCCTACACATAGATACATAGCTGATGGTTGCAAAAACTGCGCAAAGTTCAGCAGCAACCTATAACGAATGAGAATACTCCCTCCATATCAGTATCGTCCCGAAAAAGTGTAGGCAGAAGCGGAGGCACCATCAGTGGCGGTGAGTGGCTTAAAATCCCAACTACGCAGCTCATTTAAAAAACTAGAGGATTTCACAACATTGTGATATTATGCCATTCCGACCACCACCGACAACAACAACAACAACAACAAAACTAAGTATAGTATATCTACTACCAATATGCTCCTACTACTCGTGCAAGAGACTTTCTTTCGCCTTAAATATTGATTAGCCGCATGTGCTGCAGATAGATGGATAGATACGTAGTACCACCAGATGACTGATGTTTATGGCATAGGATGTTTGGGGGGGAATTCCTAAGCACATTCTCCTCGTCCCTCCCAATAGTGGGTGTTTGGCTATACTATACCAAACAACCGCTGCGCGCCACACCGGCCTCTCCACCATTCGACTTGAGAACGGAAGATCTCATTTCCGTGCATGCTTGTTGCACGCGTAGGTTGTTGCAACTTTTTGAAAAGAAAACAAAAAAACAAACAAGCTGCGATTGCCATTCACCGGAAGCGAAGCCATCTGTAGCTGCAGCGCAACATTAAAAGCACCCACGATATTATTTCACACCATTATCATAATCAATAGCAAACCCACTCTGGCTCCAGTGGTGTCCCATGGAGGAGTACAGTCCATTCGTCTTCCTTTTGCGCGAAAACAACAGGATTTACTTTCTGTCATTATTGCAATGATGATGATAATGACTGATGAAAAAGACGAAACGGAGGTCGTCGCCAAAGCTGACATTTTGAACTGTCAAAGGCAATTTCGAGTGAAACACCTACAATCAACAACCAACAACGTTCCAGCTACAGCAGCATCCGATTTTGTAACCAGTCTGTACAACAACAACTGTTTGTTAAATTAGTTTCACTGACGACCGACACGACGCGACGCGCCGACTGACGATGGGATGGCTAGGTGCGGGTGTAACGGTGCTTGTGGCGTTGTTGGTTCTAGCGACCACTGATGATGGCGTCAATGACTTTTAATTGCAACCATATGACATAAGGCTCCATCCAACTCTCAGTCTCAATCTAGTTTAAGTCATAGTCATACTCATAGCTCTGTTGCACGCATGACTTCGTATGCAATGAGTCACATCTGTATTCTCTGTTTGTTCTTTGGCACACAGGACTGGCGTATTGGAGGCTGATGCGGGACAAAAAAAAAACACAAAACCTAACTACATTGACTAAATTCCCTCCGACTCTCGGCTCCGAATCGGATCGGAATGGCATGTAAGAGATTTAATGTAGTAGAATGTAGGTAGATTATCGTCGTTGAATGGAATGGGTGGGTGACTACTGGAATTTGGTATGTAGAACGGTATTTTGTGGTATGTTTCTTTTTTTATTAGTTTTTTTTTTTTTATTGAGGTATTGATCGTGGGAAACTGATCGTTAATTAGTTGTTTAAAAAATGCCCACTTTTGGTGCAATTCCCGTTTCAAGTTGCATCGCCGACGTTGTTTGATATTTGATGAGTTTAAATTCAACTTGAATTATGAATGAGAATGAAATGTCAAACGTCATATACCAACATACCTAGTCATTTCAACTACAGTAGTCTTAATACACAAAAATACATATGTATGGATGTATAGTTTGGGAGAAAAATAATGTGGAACGTAATTTGAGATGTTGTTCGACAATTGCACTTAAATTACTATTTAATGATTTCGGTTGAATATTTGTAAAGATATCGACTTACAATTAGGTACGTTTATGAATTCAAAACTGTGTGACTTTTTTTCATGGTAATATAAATGTCAAACATGCCGCATTTAATATATCGAATTTATGATGCAAACGTGAACTCGGTTAGTTTATCTACATACTATGGGAATTTAAAAATAGGTGCATAACTTAACGTAAGTATATCTATGCATCTATACTTGTCTAATTTTTTGTTGGATTTTTAGAATTTTTAATGCTTCATTTTGAATATTTTCAAGCTTTTCCATTCAATATCATATTTACGAGCTACATTATGTTTTTAAACAAATTTTAAAAACGTCAGTTTCATGAACACATTATGTGACATTATTAGATAATGATACGTGGACCCCTATTTCGTTTTGTAAAAATTAAATAAGGCTTATATAGCTACATATATATCTATATATAACAGTATGTTAACTATTTTTTTAACTTAAACAAAAATTATATATTAGGGTGGTTCAAATTAAACAAACGTATGCTTACATTTTTTTTTTTAATTTTAAAATTTGTTTTGTAAGATTTATTTATTGTTGGTCTTATGAAATTTCTAAATATATATGCATAAATTTGTAAGCTTAGAAGTCACTAATTAAAAAAAACGCTGACCGTTTAACCCGGAAAGATTCGATATAATATATTCGAAAATTGAAAAACAAATGCCTATTTATATAGAGATCACTCAAAATGGGAACAATAAATTTAAACGATATTTACGATCTGAAGCTGTACAAAATGTTCATAAAAACTATTATCAGCCACTTCTCTTCTTTGTTTAATTTATTCTCGATCGATTGTGTCGTTTTAATTATTTTAACTACTTAAAGGCCAGTTATACAAAAATGGTTAAAATATTGATTTGTGGCTCATCAATTTCTACTTACCGATCTCGGCAGATTTAAAATCTGGTGGTAAATGTTATTATCCAATAAAACTATCGAAAAATCGTTGAACCTCAGAAGGTAAATCCGCCGATATCGGTGAGTTGAAATTGCTAAACCACGAATCAATATTTGAACCGCGTTTGTACAACTAACAATTAGACTTTCATTAATAATAAAATGCACAGTTAATCCCATTTTATAAAACACGTATACAACTTGAGCTGATGACCTTAAACGAGTTCACATTCACACTACCTAAATAACATAGTGTATATTTGCCAAATCATACACATCATACATTTTATGTATAATATTGACAGTTCTATTGTATGATTTCTGTTTCTCAATTTTGTTGTATGATCCGCTATCATACAAAAATGTATGACATACACTACAGACACTGTAAATATTGGAACGTTGTATGATTCTGTTTCTTAGAAATGTTTCATACACATCAAGCAGCAAGTTGTATACATTTGATATAATAAATATTGTTTTAACACTCTCTAAAATGTGGATGAAGTAAAACAATAAGATTATGTATTTTTTTTTAGTTAAATTTATAAATTATTTGAAACACGGCAAAATTTTAACATGTTATTATTCTTATTTATATATAAAAAGAGAGGTTATTTAGTCGAGCTGTTAAATAAAGAATATAATTATAATAATAAATTATGAAAGTTTTGAATTTTTACAAATTGTTATTAATAACTCTTAATAGACATCCAATAAATACAAAATATGAGTCCTCCATACAGAAAAGGGTTGCAAATATTTATTAAAAATGTGATAAGACTTCAATGCATTTATTTAAATCTAAATATTTATAAAGTAAAAATTCAAAAAATATTTTTAGCAATATTTGTATTTATTTATTTCATCTGTCGAATAAAAATTCTATCAGACTAAATTACAAAATAAATAAATTTATCATAAGTAACTCCATTGGGTATTTTAAATCAATTATTACTTTTATTTATATCAATTAAATTGTTTATGTAACAATTAACTTTTTCATTTCGCGAAAAACAAAACTGAATATTTGTATAAACCAAAATCTTCGCGATCATACCTCTAAAAAAAACTCATTTCCAACAAAATCTGAGAAACTGAAAATTGTATAAATATGAAAATGTATGATATATGGAAATTTTGTATGAAATGTATGATTGAGAAATAGGCCGGTGGTATTGGTATGTTTCATACTACGTTTTCACCAAAAATTAGATTCACTAAAAATCGCAAATAGTGTTTTCACCGCTTCTTCAAACGTAGATAAATTTCTACAGGTCTATTAAGAATGAGGCAACCAGTCAAACGTGTTTGTCACTTTCCCAATGAGTGTGCTCATTTCAATATTGGCAAGGATTACTTGGATTTGTATATCTACATATGCTTAGAGATTTATCTTCTTTTGTGGAGATTAAAGTTTGTATGGTAAAACTTAAAGATTTATAGGAGACTTAAGGCTAAAATTACTTAAATCTCTGTTTTAGTGATCGGTGAGAACGTACTATGAAACTCGTTTCTAAATAGGATTCGGTTTTATATCTTTCGGTCTTATATCCTTGGCCCGATTTCGCAAGCGATAGATTGTTCTGTGTGAACAGATTTTCATGTAAACATAAATATTTGCGGTTCAGAAAAAGCAGATATCAAATTTGTTTGACAGATAGCGTGAGTCCAAGTATAGTTTTAGTATGTCCCTCGTGTAGATCAGATACATAGAACAAGTTTATATACAATTTACTTGTATTTTTTTACAACTGACTTCTGTAGTTGTTTAATTAGACAACATTTCATACATAAATAGATACCAAATGATATCTTTATTTATATAATTTTGTTAACGTATGTAAGGTGCCTATCATCTAAAAATTCAGTCATCAGAAGTCTATGACTCATTTTCTTTTTGTCTGCAATTTTGTGAAGACGTTTTCTTTTCCCATTAAATAAAACAATTATACAGTTTGTATGTAGGTATGTATATCCCAAAATCTTTTCACAAACACCAATTCCTTATAATTTAGAACTGACTCATTGTTTTGAATGTATCAACTTTTTTTTCATATTTTATGAAGAAGTGTAATTTACGATAACACAATAATGCGTCTTAAGAAAAAGAAAATCAACTGAAAAAAAAAATAAAACTCTCATTTCCATTTTAATCGTTTGAAAAAGAAACCCTTACATCATTACTGCGTCAACAAGTCTAAGCAATACCACCGCCCTTAATTTTGTAACTTTCAAGGAAATCTCACTTTTCGATTATGCATCGCCGAAATAAATTAAAAACAAAAACAAAAGTCCATTACATCCTCGAGGTAGGGTGCATGGGTTTGTACGGTAAGTATATAATACTATTTATTCCGCTCTATAAGTTAATTAAATATATGCACCCACGCACTTACATTAATGCTTACTGGGTACCTACGTAGTTGTGTTACGCCAGCATTTAATCCAACATCAAACGAGACAAAAAAAAACTACAACTTGCAACGCACCCATTTCTCTAAGGAGGCGTAAAACATATGGTCTATCAAACTCAAAGGCTTCCCAATGAGAAAAGCTATGCGTATGATATGAACCAAATAAAACAACATAATACAATATCATATGCAGCGAGTACCCGTTAAAAAGACAACCCCGTCGTAGCAAATTGCGTCTTGATACGGCTTAATTTTGAATGACGTACATTGACCATCACCATCCTTTATGCCTACCGATGCGATGCGATACCTATAGAGATGCGATAGGTTGGATAGGGTAGTAGTTTTTTGTTTTCATCGGTGTGTTGTTTTGTTAGCCGTTAACTTTCAATTACAAACACTCAATCTCGTAATACAAGACACAACCGTTACTAATCCAGACATATAAAATTGCAATTAGTGACGTAATAAACCACCCAGCCAAATGTCGTCGTATACCTACCTACCTACCTACGGTAGCTATACCAAAATTCGTTCTACTTTAATTATACAACCAAACTATGACGTCACTAAAAAGTTATAGATTATACTCCTACTCATGACATGCGCCCCTGCTACTTCTAGAATTTATATAGCTTTTTTTGTTTCTTCGTTCGTATCCTCTTATCGTACACCACCACTACCACCTGATATCCTCGAGTTTCCTATGTATGTATGTCCTGTTCATCGCCGTAGTCTTCGTCGTCCTGTTAAAATACAGAAAGAAAAATAAATGCAAAAAATATGACAGAATGAAAGCACACACAACACTGATAAAAAGACAGAACCAGCAGAATTTTTGGGGGCTGGGCATGTAGGCTCCCGTTAGTAGGTCTGTAGTACAATCTCGTAGGTTCAATTTTTTCTTTTATTTTTGTTTTGCTCTTCTACTATGTTGCTCTTTCTCAACAACTACGACGACGATGGTGGCGAGCGGAAGGTGGCACGTGTAGTGTATGGATTTAAAGGAGGTCACCAACAGCATTGCCAGTGTCAGGGTTTTGTGACGAATTGAGGTGATATTATATATATTAGCGGTGATCTGAGCTCTTGAAAAGCCGCCTTGTTCTGGTGTTCGCTTTTTCGAAAGTCGAATTTTTGTCAAATTGTGTCCAGAGCGTAGTTTCAAAATGAATTTCCCGGTGAACACGCTCAATAAAATTTGAAGCGAAACTTTCGGGGTGAGTAAGGTATTGAACTCGCTAAATCATCATCATTTAAAAGGCGGCTAATCCTTAAAAATTAATAATGACATAATTTATACATATTTAATTATTTTGAAGTCGAGAACACTGACTTACATACCAACTTACATAGCACAAATAAGAAATGCATTTTATAAATGTCCCCATTGTATGGAGAACAAATTAGAAAACTTTAGATTTTTAGAATCCGGTAACTGTTGATCATGGAAGGATGTGTTTGGTATATTTGCTTATAAGCCTCTGTAAGTTAGCCCAATTTATTCACTCTTCCATTAAATTAAAACCTTTTTTGAAAAATGGGAAATTTGCGATATTTTTTTATGAAATCTTGTAAATTTCCCTGTTTCAAAAACACCGAATTGAAATTTAATAGAAAGTGAATACATTTTGCTTAAGTTTCTTAAGAGATGAAAATTACCATTACTGATTTTGAAGAAAAAAAATGAATACTACGAAAACCACCAAATAGTGTGAATGGTGGCCTGTGTGAACGGAACACATTGTCACTTTGGTGAAACTTAAAAAATGGGCATTCTCTCAATGTTTCCATTTTTCTTGTCGACGTACCCGTTCATAAAAAAAAAATGGACCTCATAGGTTAACATAATTTTTTTTGTAGGAATTGGAGTTGCGCAACGCCATAGAATGCCAAGAGATCAACTCCCTTACGAATTGTTTTAAGCTTTTACAATCCTTTTAATAGAAAACGCTTTTCCATCTCTTATCAACGACTTTCTAAGCAAAATCCTTGAGTCAAAATCTGTGTTCAATAAAAATAATTGGTCTGTCCGAAATACATGAAGAAAATCTCTGTCATTTTTGTCAAATGTCATTTCTTATTCCTTCGCTAAAACTCTCGGTATCACCTTTTAAATCCTTTTACATTTTCCTAATGCTCGCACTATATTTGATCATTTTTAGGGTAGTCAAAACCCCTTTTGAGCGCGCTTAGTTATTAAAAAGCAGATTTTTTGGTGGATTAGTGAGTGACAAATTATACCAAATAGACCTGTTAAAGATAAACAACCCCTATATAGTGTTTTTTAATAAGGGTGTAAGCAAGCAATAACATTTTAAGTTATTAACATGATTCTTTTTACAATTTTACTTTAATTGTAAACATATTTTCGTGCAGAACCTATTAGTATGGATGAACACACATAAGACTTTTATGACATTTATAAATGGCAAAGTGCCATAATTAGCTAGTACGATTTCAAATTGGTAGTGATGCTAAAATTTTTAAATGTCTCCGATAAGAATAATTTGCTCCAATTTTTAAGTTGCGATCACATTTGCATATTTCACAGAAATCATCAGCTCAGATGCAAACGTGGTTAAAACGTAACTAATTAACATTTAAAATACTTCAACCAAATAAATATTTCCTCTATAATTTGAGATTTCCTATATTATTCATACGACATATTCGAATATGACGTACTTACAGTACAATATTCACGTCAGTTGCCTGGCAATACTGCACACCACGTCTTTGCCTTTATTATACCACTGAATTTTCCTCTGTCCTCTGCTCTCTGTTTTAATTTCCGATTGTTCTCAATTTCAGCCAACCATCTGAGTTGAATAGTATAACCCATCCTACCCCAACCTAAATGCAGCAAACAGCAATAACAACAACAACAAAAAATGCACCCTGCATACGTCACACACAACTCCGTACTACGTTCCATTTACCTACACTGACTAAATTTTTCACTATTCAGCATCGTACTATATTCGTGTGCCCTACACAATATAGGTACACTACACTAAACTATCATCGCTCCCGTTCATCATCATAGTTGTATCTATCTTCTAACCTTCCGTTGGTTTTATAGTCGAATGCAAAAATTGCAATGGTATGAGTCCATAGTTTCGTGTGACTAGCATCAGAATATAGTTCGCACCAGTTTCCCTTACGACCCCGCCGCCGCGTCGACCAACACACCTAAGGGTTGCAGAACGGAAAATGTGCAATTTCATATTTAAATTGTTGTTCTATGGGAAAAAGCTTCACACTACAATCAGCTAGCTACGACATCGACACACTGTGTTGCAGCAATATTTAGCTCTCTAAATAATTGTACGACACGAGAACGGTCCTCTTGGTGCTCTTGAACTTGAATTTAAATATATATTTTTTTTCACAATAAACAAATACAAAATAAAAACATATTGTGGGACACTTTTGTAAAGCACACAAAAAAAATAATAACAATAAGAAAAAATCGAGTGCACTCGGGCGTATGCGTGTTTTTTTTTTAATTTTATTTAATTAATTTATTCATGTATCGTGTGTGCGCTGCACATTAACTGTTTTTTCCGCCATGTTACGTGTGCATATTGTTATTGTTTATTATCTCAGTGTTGTGTTTACATGGTAAAACGCGTAGTAAAAGCTGATTCTACAAGGTCCATCCAGGTGTGTATATTTTAGCACCATCTGACGACATAGTTTCGGTGTAAAGAAAAAAAAAATTCCTGTACGCGTATATTACAAATTGTGTATAACAGGATAACAGTGGAGTCCTTTATGAAGAAAAAGCTCAGCCGTTTTATCAGAATGGTAAGCAATTTCAGATTAGTTTTATTTGTTTACTTAGTGCGGCGCATTTCATATTATCTCTGACCTTTCGTTACAAAAAAAAAAAAAAAAAACAAAAAAACCAAATCGATTGAAAGGTTCTGTTTGTTTGTTGCATTAAATTGATACTCACACCTGTCGGCCTGCAATAATGCAAGTTGAGCTCTAGCTCTAGTGTGGTTCATTTCGATTGAAATCTATAAATAGGTTTTTTTTTAATTTTATTTAGTATTTAATCATGTTTCACTTGAACAGATATAGACAAATATAAGAAGGAGAAAAAAACAGCAAAAATCAATACGAACAAGGACAGCTGTTGGGTTTGTTATTATTTTAGTGTGCTATGTAAGTGATGTTGGTGTTGTGGATTTAGTGTAATAATGTAACCTTTTGGTAATTACGTAGTTTTGTAGGCCTAGTTTTCGATTGAGAATTGGAACAATTGCCATTACATTTGTTGTGTGTGTTTGTGTGTGGTTGTTTTTTTTTAATTTGACATTAGCTGCGTAGAAAGGAAGGCGAATAGAAAATCAATCGAGATTGACTTTTGAAGAGCAGAACATGCTACATCATTACACATGTTTTCCCATATGAGCATAGCTGACACTAACAAATTGTTTGGTTTTGTGAACAGGGTGAACCAGTGCTCATCAAACTACAAATACAAAATTAAAATTACTATCAGGTCAAATTCCATTATCTGGTCTTTTTTATTTTGTTTATTTTATCTAAGTGCAAATGGGCTGTTTGTGTTTTTATTGATCGATTTCGGTTTTAGGGGCTTAACTGCCTTCCTAGTAAAAAGTTAATGTTCAATAGAAGTAATTTTGTAGCACTTTGCCACGATTTACTCAGATATGCTACCAAAAGAGCGTATTGGATTGAGTGAGAAAAAGGAAACTATGAAAAATCTTAATGGAGATGGGCTGTGGAAGTCTATTCTTCATGTTTAAGGTAAAGAGACAATTTTCAAAAAAAAATGTTTAATGATTTATTTTATTATATTGCATTTTATTTTATGTTATTTTAATTTTATTTTATTATATTTTATTTTATTTTACTTTATTTTATTTTATTTTATTTTATTTTATTTTATTTTATTTTATTTTATTTTATTTTATTTTATTTTATTTTATTTTATTTTATTTTATTTTATTTTATTTTATTTTATTTTATTTTATTTTATTCTATTTTATTTTATTGGTTCTAAAATTAGAAGGCCGGACTTAAAAAATATGTGAATCAATCCTACAAATTCTCCAATAATTTCTGAGCGATGAATTCCACTTTTCAAACACCATTTTTTATTCACATCACTGTCTTATTGCAAATATAGTGGCGATTTAGTAATATGTTAAATCATTTTAAGTATGATACTAGGCTGAAAAGAGGATTTTGCCTAATTTTAAACCAGTTTACTATCGTGCTATATTCTTAACATTTTACTAAAGTTAAAATCACAAAATGGCTACTTTATTTTTTTAGTATCGTACTAAATCCATATGCCACTTTGACATTTACAAACGTCAAAAAGTTATGTTCGCTTACTTTTTTGCACTATTTTAGGCATGTTTATATGTAGTTTATTAAGAAAATAGATTTAGTATAGTGCTAGATAAAAAGTGTTTTTTAAATTATAAAAAATATTAGTAAAGTGCTTTAGTATATATTAGCAAACTGTTAAGTAGTATCATTCTAAGCCCTTAACATCAGGCTGTTTAAAATTTTGCGGCAGTAATTTTTAATTGGAACACCCTTTATATTCACCTTACTTAATTTAACGGTATAATATTGCAAAAGTGATGGTTCGCTGGAAGTTTACTCAGATAAATATAATTCATTATCTGCGGTGCGGTGTTTTTTGTCTGCTAACCCAACAAGGTTAGTTTATAGGTATGCCAATTCCGGAACGGAGAAGTTATGTATATGTATCTCACTATAGCGACTCTTTTTTTTGTTGTTTTTTTTATTGTTAAGCAAGGTTAGGTCTGTTATTAGATGCATATACGTATATTAAGATTCCAAAAACAAATATCTGTAGAGTAAAATTTAAAAATAAAATGCGCATTTGTATAATAAGTATGCCAGAGTGGTGATTTATTGATTTATTTATATTTTGTTTTTTTTTTTTTTTGTGTACGTTGTTTCATTGTGCTCTTTAAATGTGACACTTTTTCTTGTATTTTATCTTAATAATGAATGATGATCTAAGAGTGTTTTTGTTTTTCTTCTTTTTTTTGGAAAATTAAAGACGTAATACAATTGAAACAATAAAGGATAAGAGACAAGGAAGATGTCTTACTTTGGGTCAATACCATACTCTTAATAATTATTGTTTAAGAAATTAAAGCTTGTTCACGAGCTTTTTTGCTTCGAAATTTTTTAATCATCTTGAGCTTATTTTTTATGGTAGAAAACTGCGCGTTGTTAATTTGGAGGAAGAATTTTATATTGTTTCATGAAGTTTAAGGGATGTTTATTTCCTGTTTTATAAAATCTTAACTTGTAGGATGTCATTCTGCACTTAACGTCACCTTATAGTTCAGTGTTGGCCAAGGCTTCTCCATCAAAGTTTGCAAGGAAGAATTCTTTTATCACTTACGTGTGCCAAACTTTTAATTTCGAAATCGAAGAAGTGGTGTACTTTTCAGAGTTATATCCTTATTCCAAAAAATATACTCGATTGATTCTTAGGCATCATTATCAATTTTCTGACTGGCCAGTTTAATAACTGTATCTTTTGGCTTGATCAGTCAACTTTTGTATTTTCTTGCGACAATGATGTAATGAAGCTATGATAAAATACACTTCATTATATCAAATATCTTTTGATATTTTTAAGAGAATCTAATTGAGTTTCGAACCTTGTTTTCTAGCGTGACTTAATCCACACAGATGTATACATTGCAGAGTGCAAATTTACTTTTTCCTTGTCGTCGAAAATTGAGTCAAGCAATAATCTCAGCGATTAAAGTATTCTCCTTAAAAGCTTATTTCCCCAGGCGTTCATACTACATTTGTTTAATATTTTTAATTTGGCAATTTGCTTCCAAATAAACTAAACATACACTCTATTCGTAATTCTTTATTCTTGTATAATTGTATCTTTTTTTCTTCTTCACAAAAATCATTCTTATTTTATTGAACTACAATATTTAAATTTTTAAATTCTAGCTCTAGTTAATATAATTCATTCCCTGATATAAAAATTAATGGATTTTCTGCACAAAACTTTACCAATCATTACTCCCTCCAAATTACTTCAATAAATTTTCTTGTACATACATTTTCCCGGATACAAAAATATTATTTGTACCTGCTGCGAATAAATAAAAAAGCCTAAAGTATGACGCCACAATCAGCCCCATCAAACTTCCAACTCATCCCAAACTTATCTGCAAAAACAATATTTGTCATACTAGCATGACTAAGATACAATTTATCTGCACTGAATCATCTTAAATTAATTTTTTTTCTCATGACTACTGCAGAGAACATTAATTTCATCTTAGGAGCTTGTTCGAGAAAGCATTTTATAGGAAAATATCTTTTATATTTTTAAAAACAATTATAACGATTAGAACTACCTTTAAAAATACATTAACGATTTTTCATCTGAGTGACGAATGCTCGAAACGGCGAATTTTTAAGTGTTAAATGAAAGAAAGAATATTTAAATTTAAATTAAATTGGGAAAATTTACACAGTTAACTTGTAGGTATTTAAATTGAAACTGAAGTGTATGTTGGTGATTTTTTTGTTCTTCGGAGAACAATGGACACCGGATAACTTGCACCTATTGATCAATTAAATATTAAAGCCTGGCCAACAATTTACATTTGGAAGATCCAATTTACTGTTTTTTTTAAGGGAACAATCTTTGAATTAAATATAATATCGAAAAAAAATAAGCAAAATTCAGATTCAAAAATTTATTTTTGTAAATTATTATGTGTGTTTTGTGTAAGCTTAATATTAAATTAAATTTTATAAAAATATTGGCCCTTGCAAAGTCAATACTCTTTTTGATTTTAGTACACAAATATTTGTTTTCACAAAATTTTATTTTTGAATTATTTTTCTACTATATAAAAAAAATGTTTTTGCGTGACTGTAAAGATATGTACATAAACACAAGTCAACCGTCGAAGCAAAATGTTGCAGCAACTTGTTTTGTTTGTTTTAAGTCGCGGCAACCTCAGTAATGTGTATTCATTATAATTTATTTATTTTATTTATTATTTTTTTCCATTTAATTTTACTGCGCACGAACCTTCTTAGTCGCTTGTTTGTGACAAATTGAACAAGTAAATGTAGTAAACAATGATGCGCACGAAGCAACGGTTGCGGCAACCGGGCAAACATATCAAAATGTTTTGATATTTTTGCCAACGGTTACTGCAACACGAAAATCAATGGCAATACAGCTACACACGAAGCAACGGTTGCTTCAACATGGCTGTATTGATGGACCGTTTTTTTTTTATAATCTATACGCGCTCAAGGGATTATGAATACCCTTTAAATGTTTCAACACAGTGCGGTCGTGAGGGTGAGGTTAAGGAAGAGAAAGAATGATAGGAAATATTGATGGCGCGATATTCGGAGACTGAAGGTGGTTGTTGTCTCAGATTGTATCTCCAGGGATGGCGGCTGAACTAATGCGGAGAAATTTACGTATCTTATTTATCTATGGCCCTTATAATTCGCATTAATTTGTTTATTCTTTGTCATATTTTATCGGTATATCAATCACATGTTGTTAGTTCTATGCCTAAACAGCATGTAATGAGTAAACCAGCAACTTATTGTATGACATTTATTTTTAGAATTGGTTTTAATGGAAAAATAAGAAGACATAGACTACGGAAGGGATCGAGCCTGTGACCATGAGGTTGACAGGCGAACACACAACTATCGCACCACGGCCACCCCTCGTGTGTATCTACTATCTAGCATAATCTTTGTTTGGACCTTACAATTTTTTTCTGTTAAGTCTAAGAGATGATATCCGCCAAGCTGCTACCCGCAGTGTTGATACACATTTGTCGTCCTATTAGTGCATCATACTCGGATCTTCAGTGTCCAAAACCGGAGACTATGCTTATTTACGTAACCGCTTAAATGGAAATGACACTATGATTTTCTAAAGGAAACAGTAATTCACTCGTGACGGACGATAAGTAGGCATTCACTGATGCACTGTTTACACTTTGAGCGAGAACATTTGTAAGTATCTCGCTAAAATTCGCTGTATGGTCCGTCTGGTAGTACCTAATTTCGTGGAGCCTCGTCTGGTGGATGTTTCTTCGTTCTCAGCGACATCAGCAGACACAGCCGCGATAATCTCGGTCGAACGACCAGCCCATGTGCTGTAGGCAGGAGTGAGAAGGAAGGAGTGATTCTAGTTCACAATGTCAAATGGGATTTACGTACGACGCCATTTGCAAAAGTTATAATATTTTCCGATAGGGTGATTAATTTTATGCCACCTTGTATATTCTGCATCAGAGTTGACAAAATTTTAGGGCAACAATTTTGTCAAACAAAAATAAATGTTAGCATTGTAAATTCAACATAAAATATTTCTAAAGTTATTTTTTTTAAGTTCACTACATCGAAATGTCGAAATGTCACATTTTGTTTATCTGGGATTATTGATGTTATCAGTTAATTATTTTTGGATTAATAAAGATGCTGTATTGTATAAAAATATGAAATTTAATTAACGGCATTGATATTCGGCTTTCCCATTAAAAGAAAAACAAAGGGATATCACATAAAAAAATCAACGAAACAGAACGCTGCGCAATCGGCATATGCTGGATTAGCGAATTAGATGACCGATGCATTTTGCGACTTAAAGGGAAAAAATGCCAAATACACTTTGCTTTAAACGATGGCGGCCTCTTTTTTACAGAGCTTACCCAAAAAAACTAATTAGTTGTCAGACAGGATCTTGCAGATTTGTTTTAGAGATCTGGATTTTTTGACATTTGCTGGTAAACAATTTTGTTTTTTGTTCTTTGAGCAACCATTTATGTATACATAAGAATTAATTTTGCAAAATTTGACAAATCTTTATACAAAGTTAAAAATAAATATTTTATTACTTAAGTCAATTTGAAATATGTCCAATGTCAATATTAATTTTATTACTTTTTTAATTCAATTTTAATTTGTTGCTCCTTAATGGACAAGAGGCATTAAAGGTTCATATATTGCCAACACGTTTTGTTTATCTATTTCGAAATGCATAAATGCAAAGTATTTTTGTTAATACATAAAACATATACTTATATACAAAATATTTAACAAAACCGTCACTAGTATAAACCATTCCCTAACTACCTAGTTTAATGGTTATTTATTTTATTGTTCTTCCACAGTGTTGAAAATATTTAACGATTGAAAACAACTTTAATAAAGACGAAGGTGCCGTATAATTTGATCATGACGATGGCGGCGCAACGTCGGGTTTAAAATGCATATTTTATTGCTTGGTTTACTCAAAGGTTAGGGTTGAAAATATAAAAAAATTAATGAAATTGTTAAATTGGCGCTTGTTTGGATACTAAGTTTTATTTTTTTTTATTTTTACGCAATTCAGCACATTTTTGTATAACTTCTTCCTCATATTGCGTCAATGGGCTTATTATATAAGGTCATCTTGAGTGAGTTGCAAAACAAATTGCAAATCTTATTATACGTACAAAATTAGGTACACTAAACGTTTAACTGAAATAGTTTGAATTAATTTTCAATTTTAAAATACTTATCATAAAAGTGCTTAACCCTTAATTTTTAAAATATCGTTATCACGAAAACCGGTTGGTATTTACCGTTGCGAAAATATTTGTTTCTTACACAGTTTTAAAAAGTCTACATCCTGTGCAAAAATAATAATCTTATATGAATTGAAGTTAGCAACTATAATTGCTTATTGCAGTATGTGAAAACTTTTCTACATAAAAAAAACTCACAATTTTGATCAAAATTAGAATTATTAGAATTTCCTTTTTTTCATATTCTTTTAAATTCAAAATTTAAAACAAACACTTTTATGCTACGGCTAGTCAAAAAAGAGAAATAACAACTTCAATACCAAAGTCACTCAAGTATCCACGAAATATGGACTGTCATTTCTATTTGCCATAACAAGCTGAAAAAACAGCTGAATCACATTTTTGCAACAGTATGAGGAACATCGCTTCACCAATATGTATATAATTTCGTAAAAAACAATATATATAAATAGGGTGTGGAAGGTGGAACGTACGATTGTCAATGTGCGACTGAAAAGACAATAGATCTATTCGGCCGTTGAGCTTACGATATTTACGATCTGAAGGTGATATTTTAGATTGCCTCATAAGATTGCATTGTTTCTACTTCACACCTGTCAAGGCCCGAGCGCGACATTGTGCATAAGCTATAAGTCTATATAAATCGAATAGAATAAAATAAAATAAAGGTCACGAAGATGGAAAGCAAATACATACAACTGGCTGAGCCATAATTGATGAGGATTTGCAATGCATCCATCTGGAGTAGCTATCAAAATAATGAATATACACAAATTTAATAGCTTATTCAGTGACTTCTTCTGAACTTTTTGTTGTTCCGTGAGGAATTTTGTTTTCTAAATTGTTGTGATTTGATGTTCAGTGAAGTTGTATATACTCTGTCCAACTAAAATAGTCAGTACAAGGAAGATAGGACGCTTGCCTCTCACTCTGACTGTAACAGATGCCAATAAGTTCGTACTGTATTAAAGCTCTTGCATTGTTTGAAGTAGTAAGCATACTAAATTACCACAAATATAACAGTGGTGACTTTGATTCAATGTGTTTATTTTAAAAGCACACACCAAGGGTTGAGTGCATGCTAAAGGCACACAAGCAGCAGTTTGCATGTGCACTTGGATGTGCAGTAGGCAATTTCAGCAACAGGCACCAGGGTATTTCAAAAAGCTCTCCCATAAGACCTGTACTGAATATTTTTGTTGGACAGAGTGTATAATAGAAAAGAAGAGGAGTTTTTGTTCTGGGTTTCGAGTAAGATCAAACTAGAACATAATCGTGAGAACTGTCAAAGTTATTTGTTTTTTTTTTTTCGTTTTCGAGTTAATATATATTCCTCTTTTGCTTACACAATTTTTTAATAAAATCAAAAATTTACATTATCAACAAAAAAAAACACAAAACTTCCATTTTTTTATATGTTATTGTTTTGACAAATGACATTTAATTGACTGTTCTCTATCTTGTTCCGACTTTTCTCTTCTATCTTTTCTAATATTTTGTTAAGAGAACACAGCTGATATTACGAAGACAAAGAAATGCTGCTGCTGACGAAGCTGTACTCGCTGCTGCAAGAGTAAGTCAATTTATAACTTTTACTTTCAGCTTTTTTGACATTTCAACGACGAACTGAGCACTTACATGGAATTGTACTAGCTTCAAACTCTTTTCAATCCCAGAAAAAAATTCACAACAAATATCAAATAGGCGTTTTTCTTTTTCAGTTCAGAGCAGAGTTCGGAGTTGTCAGAGCAGTCTTCGGAGTTGTCGAACAATTGTGTTTGTGTGTCTTTTTTCCTTCTGAACATGTTAAAAGCGCGCTATCGATGAGCTCAGCTCAAGCAAAATCTGATTAATTCTTAGTTAATTTCTGAACCGACCAAATGTAATGTGTTTCAAGAACGAAATGTCAAGAAAAAAAATACTACACATAATAGTTGAAATGGCAGAATAAGTTGACAGAATTTATTTTTTTAAGAATAATAATGTAAGACGGTACAAAACATTTCAATTAATGACAGCCAAGAGTTCAAGTGTGTTTAAAAAACAGTTTTCGAAGATCTCTCTGTTCTGTTCAAATTCAGATCATACTCTATGCGCTCGAACTCTGCTCTGAACGTAGTTTTAATAATTAGTAATGTACCTTGAGTATTTACATATGCATATCAAAGAAGTTAGGGTGAGGTGAGAGCACAGAGTCCGGCCACACGTGTGATAACTCACCCATTAACATGTTTATATCGCAGTAATGGCAGAAATATTATAACTAGTTTTCGTTCGTTTGACGCAGTGACGTTGACAATGACAGCCAGCGAAAACGCCTATATAGAATTTATTCTCAGAACTTTATTTAACTTATGCATACAATTATTATTATTGAACAAAACTAATATTGACACAAGAGATCTGCGAAAGAAGGCAGGCGGCACGAAATCCAATATCACACAAACAACATCAAGTCGTTTAGCCACACTTAACTTGTTAACTTCTCTTTCGTCGGCGATTGGCTCATTATCATCTTTAATGACCCGTTCCCCGATATCTCATTCACATTTACATACCTACCTTACTAGGCTTTCATCGAACAAAAATTATAAAATCTGAAGCAAGCTGGTATCAGCAGACAGTGTGACTACAAAGCCCCCCTTTTCGTAAACCAAACTATATACCTAACATACCTACATTTAGGCATGTAGATATATATGTACATATATTTTATGAAATGAAGTTAAGATAAAGCTTCTTTTCTTTTATCCATTGTGGTAAAAATTTTGTTTGAAGACCAGGAATAGATGATGATAGGCATTCATTGAGTGGATTATGGAAATTCTATGCCCGATGGATGGTGGTGGTGGTCAAGCTTATCACATATAGGTATAACATTCCCTGCGGCGGCCGGCGGCGGCTGCCCTATGGGCTATACCAGGCGGTCAACCAGACCAATAGTCCACGGCACGACGCGCATAGATGAAAAACACTATATCTTATTAAGCTTGACCACTGGAATTCGAGGTCATTATGAACAACAACAACGAGAAATTAAAAAATTGAAATGCTATTGGACCGGTTGTTGGTTTTTCGAATGTTTTCATTGACGTAAGCGACACACAGATTCGTGGCAAGTTTGACGACCTACTCGAGTTATAACGTATTGTGTGTATCACTGAAAATGCCACTGAACATGTCGTCGTCGTATAGTAAGTTGTCGTTGCTGTAACTACTTATAATAGTTGTTGTCATTTTACCTACATAGGTAGGTATATTACTTTCAAAATTCCATCCGTAAGTTTTTATTAATTGCTTATCCGGGAGAACCAGTTTACCGGTGTTTTATATATTTCGCTTGTGTCTTTGCTTGTATGTAGTTGTCAGAAATTTATATTTTTAACAACAAAACTTAAACTTACCATATCTTTTCTTTTTTGCTTGCGATTTCAAAGAAGATGCCACTTGAATGTGAAATGTCTAATAAATAAAGATCATGATAATATTCACTATTATTACATACAAGCTTATACATACAAACCATACATATGCAAATCGGTGCATATGTAGGTACATAATTGCGCCTATCTATTATATAGAGGGTGTTTGAAGGGGGACGCTTGAAACTTCATTAGGTTATAGCGGCCATATTGTTCATTCTATTCTATTCTAAAAAAACATAGTATCAACTCCAATACCCCAGAATTTTTTAGCCACGAAACACATTATCACAGAAAATTATAATGCATATGTATTTGCGACAAATCTAATCCACCAGCACAAAATACACCACTGTACGGTTAGTGGTACCGACTTTTATTAGCGGAACCATCGCCGGCCCGAATTTTTTTAACAATCATCGAGAATCATCGAGATCGTGTGATATTACCTGCTTAAGTTCTCCCTTTCAAATTATCTTATGTAAATCAGAGGCTTATACAAATGAACAATTCAAACGGCGGCGGACATGCAATTATTTTTATTTACACTTATTAATCGAGGCTTCTCAATCCTCATTTAAGAACTCATATCTTATTCCAATGAAAACAAAAGATGACTAATGCGGGAAACAAATTGAACCAGTACCAGCAAACAGCACGCTTGCCCAGCAAATAGTTTTTTTCCAAACACATTGCCCCAACACCATCATTTCAACTGGCTTGACATTTCGTACCGAAAAAAAAAATAACAGGTTCCATGCGCTGTTTTTTATATAACACCTTCCATCTCTCCTACCTGCAATCTGTTATGTGGATTTCCATTGGTATAAGAATTAAATTCACGGATTTTGACAAATAAATCCTTCCATTGGACAAAAAAAAAATAACTTTTTTTCTAATTCTAAACCAATATCGCAGATCCGTATATGCGAATCTAAAACTCTTCTTTTTTACTAACACTACTAAGCACTAGTACTATTGAAAGCATTTATTTTCACAACTACCATATTGAAATCCGAGATCCGCTAATATATTCAACACCATAACAAAAAAAAAAATTAAAATCCAAATAACATTCCATTCCGCATCAAATTCCGTATCAGATTCTTCATTTACCAATGGAGAACACGAAAAGAGTGGGTCGTGTATTTCGTCTGTCTATCTGTCAGTCTAAGCGACTGAAGAGATTTTCTTCAAAAGCTCCAAGACTAACGGTTACCTGCGATACAATTATTTGTACCAAAAATGGTATATATCAATTAACTCGGAAACAGCTCTAACGATTTTGATTAAAACAACTCCTTTGAATAAATATCTTAAAGCTGGACAAAAATTCATAAAACTAGCATAATTATCAATAACTTACAACTAATTTACTGGCCCTTTACGGGCTCTCTAAACTAAACTATATTTCCTAAAACTATTGGCGCAAAATTTTAGTCATTTTAGTAATATGTTAAATCATTTTTAGTACGATACTAGGCTAAATTTTAAACCAGTTTAGTATCGTACTATATACTTACCATTTTACTAAAATTAAAATCACAAAATGGCTACTTTATTTTTTAGTATCGTATTAAATACATATGCCACTTTGACATTTACAAACGTCAAAAGGTTATGTTCGCTTACTTTTTTGCACTACTTTAGGCGTGTTTAGTTGTAGTTTATTAAGAAAATATATTTAGTATGGTGCTAGTTAAAAAGTGTTTTTTAATTTAGAAAAAAAAAGTAAAGTGCTTTAGTATTAGCAAATTGTTAAGTAGTATCATAATAAGCCCTTAACATTAGGCTGTTAAAAATCTTGCGCCAATGTCTATCGACCTAAAAAACTATTTAATATAATTCTAAATATTTTACTTTTTATTTCACCTAGAAAACTTTTTGAAAAAAGTTGGTATCATATCATTTTTTTTTAATTTTTACTTAGAAACTACCTTAAGGTAGACTAAAATTCTAGATATAACTAATTTATACTAATTAAAATTAACTTAAACTACTTAAGATACCTAAAAATACATAGAACTACTTAAATCTACTTAAAAACTAGAACAGCCACAGCAGAATTTTTGTTGTTTTATTTGTTTTTGTTTTGTTTTCTATCCGCATACAGACACACATACAGCCATATGCCCACACTTATACATAAATATATATATATACGTACATAGATCTGCACACCGACATATTTTTTAAATTTTTATTGGTGCCACCCTGACTCTTCTTCTTACTAATTTACTTAAATATATGTAAGTCGACCAAGACAAAATCTTATTCGACTTTATATATCATTAATATGTTGGTTAGAAAGCCACCAGAACTGTTTCTCCTACTTCACCCTATCCCTTCGGTCCCGATCGGACACAGTCCTACTGAACCGAAGGTGCTCCTCTCCACCTTGAACGATGACGTCTCGACCATACAGAAGTCGCCTATCTACAGTTTTTCGGCTGACATGGTAGATTAGCGTAACCGCCCTTCCATCCTGATACCTCGACTGTCTAAATAGAGGAATGCCTCGGGAGGGATGTAGCCACTTAACCGGGCACTCTCAAAGTATTCGTTATTGGGGTAATAAGCCCCAAAAATTAAGCTGTTGGCTGAGGACATCACTCTTGCAATGTGACCCCGAATCAGCTTAAACAAAAAAATATCTATTCTGTTTATGTTGGCTGCGTTTTATAGAACCTGGTTGGAATAATATCGTGTGTACTCCGACTCTGGTATTCTATGTAATCCAAGGCAACGCCTAACACATTGCCTATCAAACACCCGAATCTTTTCCATTTGAGATGGGGCAACGGTGAACCACACCCTGCATACATAGGCAGTCAAGGGCCTGATGAGGGCCATGTAGCAAATCACCTTTACCCTGCTGTCAAGACGGCTGCTAAAAAACAGACGTTTTGTCAGGGCAAAAGCTCCCCTTGCCCTGGCCAGAGCAGCACCTATATGTCTGTCGAAATACAGATACTGATCCAACCAGATGCCAAGGTACTTTACTACACCAGCTTGCGCCATTTCAAACAGTACCTATACTATTATAGGTGTATTTTACGTATTATTACAAAAATGTTTACATATGATCTTTTTTGATTTTCGACTTTCTCATTAACTTCTCAATGGATTTCGAACCAAATTTTTATAGAGGAGGTCCTTCAAATTCCAAATAATATTGCATACCAAAATTTTCGAAGAAAATCTTTTACGATTTTTGACAAAAAAATCACTTTTTTTGAAAATTCAATATTTCGAAAATTGGTGGACGATTTCTTATAATGCTAGAAAATCGTACTAAGCATTTAACCAACCATGATTTTTTTTTGAATAAGTACAGTTAACTCTTCTAACCTTCGATAATTCAAACCTCTCTACAATTTAAATGTATCACGAGGTCCGAAAACTCTTAATATTTCCAAAAAAAGTCTGTACATTTTTAAGCACTTGCTAATTCGAACAGAAAAATCATTGCTATATAATAAAACGACGCACTCGTTAATTCGAACTCTAGACGTCAAATACTTGACAATTCAAATTATCAGAAATTGCATGGATGGGGTACATTTTGAGACAACTTTAAACTTGTATCATCGTTGCACCAGCATTTGTCTTGGAATGATTAGTTTGATAACTAATTCCGTACTGTTTGGCTAGTTTAGTTTTAGTTTCAGTTACTCTTTCGTTGGTTGTTACAGATTAAAAGTTTGTGTTATTTATAAGTCCTAAAAAGTATAAATGCTTGACGAATGCAAAAAGAAGGAGTTATTGTAAAGATTGGAGCAAGATGGAACTTTAACTTGCTGTGTGCTTTACTTTGCTGTGTGGGCAAGTGCGTGTTTCATGTATGTGTTATTCTTCTCTGACATCCAGATTTGAGATGTTGACCCCGGATGAAAAAAAAATCAAGAATTTTCTTAGAATAGAATGCAATTTGGTCCGGGATCAAGTAGTAAAGTACAAGTATAAGATGTATGCTACTTAATCTGCTTGAGTCAGAAAAAGAACTAGTAAGTAATAATTCGAACTTTCATATTTTTTCTTTCGAAAATTTCGAATCATTGGATATTTTAAACTCTCCTAATATTTTTCGAGATATTAAGAAAATGCGCTTACCACATTTTATGTAATTTTATGATCTTGCGATTAAAAATTGATTTTAATGTTTAGGAATATTTTTAATTTTGATAAAAAAAAAACTTGAGAACTGTAATGCCAGTATGGTTCCAGGGAATTTTGTTGTGGGAAAGTTGTCAGTATTAGTCTAGTGTGTACTGGATAATTTAAATGTAATGATTTTATAAAATAAGACCGGCAATTGTTGTAATATTGTTATTTTTTTTTATAATTGCGACCACTATACAGGGGTTTTAAGTTTTGAATACCCTTACTATGATCAAGTACAGTGTGAGCGTTAGGAAAGTAGTAAAGGATTTAAGTTTAAAGAGGAAATACCGATGAAGATTGGTTTGAATTTCTGAATATCAATGGAAGTGGAAAAATGGAGCCTTCTAAGCATTACACATTCGTGTTGTACAATTGAAGAAAGAATCTCTATTCTTGACCGTACATCCGAAGTTGGACTCAGGAGTAAACTGATGAGCATTTTTAAAAAGCACGAGTATTACGATTGAAAAGTCTTAGGGGAGGAATATAATTTGCTACTTCGCTAGAAAATTGTTTATAAAAATATCGATAAAATAATGAAAGACATATAATACTTCCAAAACGTGTGTCGCATAAACAACTACACAAAAGCAAAAGCTAATTAATTTTTAAGTTGGTTGCTTAAGTGGCATTTTTTCCCAAAATTTTTGTCCATCCGTTTGAATGTCTGTGGTCATGCCACGATCACCTCATCCACAGTTGTTTTTCATGTCATCGCGCAGCAAACTGTTTTAACTGTTTTAAATTGACATATCTAGTTTAAGTCTGTAGAAAGATTTTATTATTTTAAATAAATCACATTGTATAGCATTAGTATTTTTTTTTTAATTCATAATTAACCGATATTAAGTTGACACTTCACTTCAAAAAAAAAAAGCTAAAGCTTAAGTGACAATAAACGGTCTGACTTGTTTAACCAGCTTAAGACATTATCGTAACCATATATCTTAAAATTTAGTCTGAAATTCAAATATTTGAGTTAAATTATGACTTCGAGTGGTGAAATTTTGACATTTCGTTTCTTTTTGAACTTGAACTACTATTGTCGGTTGTTGAACTTTTGAATGATATGTTTTCTTTATGAATCCTGATTATTGAGAATTATAAATTGATTACAGTAATAAAGCACTTAGCAAGCCATTTTTGCTAATATAATAATATTTACCTGTATAAAATTATATAACATAGAAATTGAAAAGAGATATTGCTGTTCAATTGACCCTTGCCTTCTATATCTATAGGTATTCAAAGAAGCTTACTATACTTGATAGATTTCAGATTTTTTCTAGAAAAATTTATACACGTTAAAAAAAAATTATTTAATATTGAATATTTTAATATAAAATTAATTAAATTTTAAAAATAAAAAAGTTAATTGCTTAAATAGTTACTTATTATTCAATCTAAAAAACATTAATTGGGTAGAGATCTAAATTTATAATTTGATTTTCATTACTCGAACATTTCAAGATTGAATACATCATCGACTTATATGTATACCTACCTATTTATTAAAGGACTGACAAGACAATCTAACTGGTTCATTGTTTTCATAATTAGTAGTTATCTGTGGTAAACAGAAAAAGTGGTTAACCCTTAACTACAGGGGATGTATCCATGCGCAAGGGAAAGCCGAAAGTAAAAGTGGTAAGGTCCAATTTAAATGTCGCATGGAAAATCTGGTGAATTTGTTTGTATTCTATTCAATTCTATACAAAAGAGCACAATACTCTCAAAAAGGACAAAACACAAAAAAGACGTTCATATTATTTGAACAAAACTGCCCATTTTAAAAAAAAAATGCGTTTCACAATTATTATGAGTTAAATATTTATTACTTCTTCCAGTTTTCCTTACTGTCTGGCGTAAAAATTTTTAAATATTCAAAAATATAAAAAAAAATAAATGTCAAATTATTGTTCGAAAGATGCCTTAGGATTTCGAACAATTCAAGAGACAACTCGGTTGGATCCAAACGTACCTACTTGGTCTTATTATGATCGATCACATCTTGAGCACAAGATTCCTAGTAGAAACTGCTTCCTAAATAAAGTTGTTTTCTACCTAATTTATTTTTATATAAGCCGTGTTTTCGGGACTAGCAAGTATAGCAAAGTAAAACATTTTCACGAAAACGATACACACTCCAACTTGATTTTATTTATTTTAATATGGACGGATTTTCATATCTGTGCTTTTTTTTTCTGTCAAAAATAATAAAAAATACAAGGAAAAAAAGAAATACAAACATACATTACTAAAAAAAATTAAATAAATGCCCTCTATGATTGAATAGACTTACTAATTACCAGAACTCAATTATACATCGGATGAAAAGGAAAAGTAATTCCCAGTATGTTCTTATTGTTGTTTTCCTTGTAAAATTTTTACTATCTTTGCTGTAGTTGATAGTCACGAGAACACGGCTATAAATGTATATACATACACCTACATACCTACAAAATTTCATTCATTTTTTTTTCTACAAAAATGTTGGTACCTAGGGCAGTTTTAATAATTTGTCAATAAATTTAAAAACCAAATTAAAAACAATTGTCCACTCGTTTTCAAATCCAAAACATTATTTTTTGAAAAGTTTGGAATTTAAAGGGCCTCCTTTATTAACATTTTGATCGAAATCTGTTGAACCGTTAAATAGAAAGTCGAAAACAAATCAGATTCTATGGCAAGTATTTATACCGTGGCACGAGTACGATAACTTTGGCGCCAAGATACAATAACGGTTTTTGGTAGAGGGGCTAACATACCTTTCCTATATCTAAATTTGTATCTAGCTATGTACCTACCTACCTACCCATCCCCCTAACTAGGTATGTTGGTAGGGGGATAAACAAATTATATAATTTCAAAAATTCCAACTTCCACAAAAGTGCAACTCCCAGTCAGTCTCCGCCAGGCAGCCCCAGCACCCAACCATATTTAAAATTTAAGCACCCGTGCAGTGCAACAGCAACAGTGAGCCAAAATCATTGAGCCGACCTCAATCTACAAAAGAAATACCTACGAAATCATAAGACAACAACAAAAAATAAGTAAACAACATAAAAAGGCAAACTATTCAAGGAAAACGAACAAAAACACGGGCCTGAAACTGGAATATTTTGATGTTGCGACTTGAGAAGTAGTGACAGAGAGCTGCATTATCACCAACAACCATCCATCCACCACATTACACCAATTTACCCTACCTACCATCATCATCAACAAATATCAAGCGCAAAGCGCGCGCAAGTACCTACCATACTCCACCATACCAACGGTATTTTCCACTCAAATACTTTGCGCGCTCCCACCATCAGTCAGGCAACACAAGAGATAGAGATAGAAAAAAAACTTATAATAAGACCAACAAAAATTCGAATAAACATACTAACAACAAAAACAATAATAACAACAACGTCCCTCATTCAATATGAAAAAAATTAAAACAAAAACACAGCAACAGAAAAAAAAATGAAGCCAACCATGCAACCAACAACAGCATAAAGCAAAATGCAAAGTCCAATCAGTCCAATGATTATTTATTTTGTTTTGTTCGTATTTTTCCTTCTTTCATTTGCTACACATTCTTTGCGACAATTCCTATCGTATTCGTTCAACATCGACTGCTGCTTTCAGCTTCTCCTCTAAACCACTCACTTTCTGTCTTTTTTTCTGTTGGGTTTTGTAATTGTTTTTGTTTTCATTTCATTTTGGTGTTCATTGTTTTTCACCATGTCCCTCTTGTTCATATGTTATTTATCATATCACTGATTATATTCCAACTACTACCTATACTTCATTGTGTAGTAAGAGTAAAAGAGAGAAGAATATTTATTTCTAGGGGGATTTTTGTCTTTTGAATGAATTATGGATCTTCAGTAATTTAACATTTGGATTTCGAACAATGGCCTTTGCACGAAGGAGAAATCCTTCAAATTCCAATGTTCGCTCTTTTTGCAACAACAAAATGAATATCCGAATAGTACAACAATGACTGTGGATTGTATTGTGTTAAAGTCTATCAAATGGTGGAGTAAGTGTACGCTGTACGCATATATTTCCAATAAGCGTGTTCTCATCCAGTGACACAGATTTTATGATATACTACACACAATTTTTAAAAAAGTTACCCGCGTTTATTCTGTTCGGCTAATCCCCTAAAACATATTCCCGTTGCATTTATTAGGTACGTTCCACACAATGTTTACCTACCTACTTGATAAATTGGTATTAAAGTGCTGATAATATAAGAAATTCATTGATAAAAAAAAACAATATATTGGCCTGCAAGGCGGCAGTTATTAGTTCAAAGAAAGGAAAACAAGATTTAGATAAGCAGGTAGGTACCGCGAAATTCGTAATCATAAAAGAGAGAAGAGATGGAGAATATCAGTTGCTTCCAATACCATATCGTTCCGACAAATGAATTTTAAAATTGAAAAGAGTACAACATTTCAAAATGTAAGAAAGAGAAATGAATACTTTACCTTCCACTAAATACATACACAAAACATACACGAAAAAACCATAGAAAACGGGACACAAAACACATTTGTACAGTACAGAGAGCAACCAGCAGAAAACTGATGGGGAATTTTCAAAATAGTAAAATATACGCGAAAACAAATTTCGATTCTTCACAGTTTGTTCGTAGGCTTTGATCGTCGCGGTCATAATCAGCGGATGCACTTTTCTTTATTTTTCAAAATAAAGTTTTCAAAAACACAATAATTTTATTTGAGTTTATTAAATCTATATTTTTTCCTGTGCAAATATCGTTTCCGTTTATTTGTACATTATTGTATGTTCAAATGTAATTTCTTTCTTTTTTTTTCTTATAAATAAAATTGAGTTTATGCATCCTAAATGATAGAAAAAAAAACAACAGTTATACACCACTCAAGTGCCCCTTCCAAATAAAATAAAAACACAAATAAAGTGTTTTGACCAAAAAAAAAAAGTGCAGCTATGAAAAATTCACCCAATAAAGAAAAACAGTGATTGTTCTGGAATAAAAACACAGATTTGTGGACTGCACTCATTTATAAACACAGCATTCCCAAAAAGTGCGCGAAAAGCAAAAAAAAAAAAACAAAATAAAAAATATTAAATTATAGATTTTTGTGCAAATTGGAGTTAAAATTTAAAGCCTCCTAATGAAATGTAAAAGCTGGTTAAATGAATTCAACAATTTTGTTGTCCGTAAAGTGAAATCGATTAAGGTAATTTTTTTTTAAGATACAATTTATTTAACAAAAAATGTAGATATATTATTTGTTTTGCATTTAGAAAGCATTCTACCACTGATTTACCGATGAAAAAAAATTGAATTTAATTTAGAATAAAATAAAAGGAGAGTTTAGAAAATGTTTGTATCAAAAACACCAATGGGGTATTTTATTGGCGCAAAAGAAAAACTATTCGTATACTTTTATGAATACAAAATAAAATAATCAAAATCCTATTTAAAATTATTATTGTTACAACAGATTTTTTTTAAGAATTTATAAGAAAAATGCATGCTCTGTAAATAATTGCTTTTCTATATCAAGTTAAGCAAAGAATATGTAAAAGAAATTCACACGTTGTACAATTATTCAGCTTCAACCCTACTTGAGCGCAAACTGTACATAAAATGTTTTCTTTTTTTTCAAAATGTAGAACCACCTATCTATTTGGTAAAGTACTAATCAAATAAAATTATAACAGTATTTTAATTCAATTAATAATTTAGGGTTAGTAAAAATTGTATATAGGTACATTATGTAGGCACCTTCCTTATATAGGAATAAAATTAATATGCTAAAAAATTAAATTAAAATAAAATAATATGTAGTGTGTAGGATGCTGTAGATTTTATTAGATTTATAGAATATGGCGTCTTAGAAGGGTACGATAGCTTCTAACTGATAAGCCCAGCAATTATGCTTGAACGAAAATCATTTTGGACTAAGGGTCATAAAATAAAACCTTTCAAAATTGACAAAATTAAATAATATTATTGTAAAATTATTATCATTACTAACCGAAAGTTTAATGAAATGATTCGACATTTTTGTTTATCTACCATTTTATTTTATTAATATCTTATACCCACAAATTGGAAAAATATAATATTAACAATTTTTTTTTGAAGAAAATTGATAACACCTACCTATGTAAATTTCTAGGATTTTGTTGCTTAGAAAATCTTAAAATATGTAATTTAAATTTTAGATAATTTATAGGGAGGTACATAGACATGTCTATCATAGTTTAATAAAATATATTTCGGCCCATTACATAAACCGTTATAGAGATTTTTGCCACATTTTGTCTCTACCCACATAGCCTAAAGCAATCAATCGTTTATTTTGATAAACTCTAGTTTCTAATTTGCCTTAAATGTTATTTTATTTACCTAACTAAAGCCAACTCAATGGAAAGAAAAAAAAACCAAAACAAGTCAAATACCCAGCTAGTCTGCTACCTTTCACTTGTAATGTTTTGAATTATGTATAATTTGTTGTTTTTTTGTTTTGCTTTTCTAAATTCTGTGGAAGTTTTATTATTATGTATTTTTTTTTTGTTGTCTCGAAAATTCCATCTATCTGTTTTGTTTTTCTTCTATTTTTTCTTTCAAATTATTTCCTCTTCGAATCTCCTTTCAGTATTATTTTCTGTTATGTTGATGTTATTTTTTTTTTGTTACGGCTTGTTTCATTTCCAAAACAAAATTATGTGTTTGTGGATTATATGTAATCAATACTCTATTCATTCTCTTTATGTTTTTAAACTGGAAGGTCCACAAAATGAACAATTAGAAAAAAGCTTATTATTCCCCCTCTTTTTTGAACTTATTTTTAGTCGCTGGTGGGCTTTTTTTCGCTAAGTTCATTTTTTATGTAGGGAAGTTAGGTATTCATACGATCCACATGGATGAAACAGATAAAATACAAAAATCTTATATGAGCCAGAGTGGATGGCGATGGATGGTTGGGAAATAAAAATACAAAATGAATTAGTCGAGTTCCCCCCTTTTGAAACACATGTACTCTCATTAAAAACCCCTTGTCAAAAGAAAAAAATTAAATACTAAAATACAAAAATATTTTATAAGTGAAATTAAGTGTTTAAATTATTTATAAAAATAAAAAAAAAATAATAAAGGGGGTGAATAGCAGTGCGAAAAATTAATTTCTATCTCGCAAGGATAAAAATTAATCGAATTCGAAAGAAATTTAGTTCAATTTTAGTAAAATAAAAAAAAAAAAAAATTGTCGAAGTGAAGAAAATATCCCTATTCGTCTGTCTCGTTCACACTGCCGGGATTTAAAACGCTCTTTAACAATACAACTATCTCATATTTATGTGTATATGTAGAATATGATTGTGTTCAGAAATTGAAAAAAAAAAAAAATAAATGAAGGTAGCTTCTACTACTCCTACACTTGTGGATTTTACCGCGCTACTTTGAAAAGTGGCATAAAAATCAAAAAAAAAAATGACCAATTTTGTGTTCAATTAAAAATACCTATGAAATAATGAATCAAAGATTAAATTGTTATATTAAGTAAAAAAATGTACGTAAATTTATCTTTTTAATTAAATATGTGCATACATTATATATATATATTTTTTATTTAAATAATATATATATACATTAATGTACAGATGTAAAATAGAATATGTACAGTTAGGAAAATTCATTTATAATTATGATGTAGAAATATATAATTAGATGAATTATATTTAGAAAATTTAATAAAGTACCTACCTAAATACCAAAATCGTCTGGACTTTAAGGAAGTCGTCTTAAAACACATTCTTCTGTAGACTAAAATTCAAACGTGTAGGTAATTGCATAGGTTGATTTTATATGTTTGGCTTAAATTTCTTACATAAAAGTGTCAGGTTAATTATGTGTTTTGACGGCAACCCCCATTAAAAGGGGGGCGTTGGCCAATAGAAATGAATATTTTGTTTATTTCTATATTAAAATACCTACATACGTATGCACATACATACATAACCTACCCAATAAAAAAAATAAATAAATATTTCGTCTAGACATTGCTTGTTCTTATTTCATTGATTCTATTTTTATTCGATTTTTTTTTCTGTTGACTTGGCTTGACTGAAATATTATGGCTAAGATCTAAAAAAAAAAAAAACATCACCCCTCTTTTCTTTTTGAATAGAAATCAAATCAAAAGGAAGACACAGTATTTTTTTCCTTAGAATTATTTATTAGGCTTTTTAATGATTTTGTCAGCAACACCTAATAACAAAAAAAAAGTGTCGTATACTTATAACACAAATAACACGACATATCTACCGCAGGTAAAGTCGTTATCATTACATTGTTAATTTATTGGTTTTTTAATGTTTTCTTTTGTTGAATTAGCAATCTTTTTTTTTTATTTTTTGTTTCCATAAATTAGCTTTGGAATTTTCCGTGATATCAAATAAAATTGCCGTGTGAATGTGTGTACCTTTTTTTGGCAGGTTTAAATTTTTTTTTTGATGCAGTTAAACAATTAAGAATGATTTTAAATATATTTATTTGCTATGTAGTATTTTTTTTTTTGAAATCTAGATAGCTGGTAGCTGGGTGGGAATTTTTTCTAATTATGTGTGTAGGTACGTACTTAGGTGGCGCTACAGTTCGGGGTAAACCTAGGTCCATGTTCTCTAACTCAGGCGATAACTTTTCTGTAAGTTGAGGCGATATCTTAAAATTTTTAATTTGTTTGACTGGGATTTTCCAATGGAAGGCGATTGAATTCAAAAAGTAATTTTTGCATCTTAACAACAAAACAAACATTTTTTTTGTTTCTCGACTACTTTTATCGATTCGAAAGTTACAGAACATGGGTCCTGTGCCTCAACCAACAAAAATATTGCAGCTCGGCTGGTTTGAGGTGCACTTATGCTTACCACCTTAGGCGAGGTATTGCATTGTCCCTCCGGGTAAAACTCGAAGACTCAGCGAGTCGGAGTAATTATATATCTACCTACCTTTATTTACATTATTTCGTTTTAATTTATTTTAGAACTTTTATCGATATTTTCGTGGTACCTACATACCTACTTGTATTCCCTAAACATTCAAACATATTTACTACTCTTACAAGGAGTCTTACCTTATTTTTTAAAAATTAATAAATAAGTAGATATTTACCTCCCTACCTACTTAGGCAAATGTATGGCACTTAGGCCCGTTTGCTGATACTCAACTAAAGCATTTGAGTTCTACATAAGCACTTATGTGACAGTTTACACAGAGGAAAAAGTAGCTCATAAGCTTTTTAAGTTGATCATAAATATTTATTATTCGTATCAGCAAACGAGCCTTAATGGCTACCTAGAAACACTTCCAATAAGTCAACTAAAACAATAAGGTTGTAAAAGCGAGTGGATCGGTACTATGTACATGGATTCAATCTAGGTATCTGAATATGTATGTGTGCACCTACCAAGCTAATTGAAATTTTGTTAATTATAATTAACTTTGAAGTCGTGTGATATAAAACAGAAACCAAATATTGAATCATCCATCTTCAAACCAAATCAAAACAAAACAATTTTTAAAAAAAACATAAAACCTAACCACACAAACCAATTAAATTAGGTATTGAAAATCGATCACTCTACTTGTGATGTGATTATTTTTAATCGATCTCTAATGAGTTTACAATCGCAAATGTAGGTATGGGGAGAAAATAGCCCCTCCAACCTCCTTTGTTTAATAATAATACATTATAGGTTTTAAGAAATTTGTTTTGTTTAAAAAAAAAAATAACAATCCTATCAGAAAATTAAAAAAAAAAAAAACGGGCATCTACCCATTACACTATTATTACCACTTGTGGTGTATTCGATACACAGAGCACACAGCATCACTCACTGAGACACATATGTAAGCAATAAACTGTGTTTGTTAAGGAGTTAATGACCCACTACCTATTATATTTCTCGCACTCTCAGTTGGAGGCCGAGTTACTTAAACTGGTGCTGTGTGTACAATGCTAATAGTTTTTTGTGTTTCGTGTAGAACGAAGAGGAAAAGGGGAGCGTTACAATAATATTAACATCCTTGAACTTTACTATCAGAGTTCATTTGTGTTTTGATTTGATTCTCTGTTTTGAGTTGTAAATTCTATGACTTGGAAAAAAATAAAAAAAAAATACTTATGTTTACAGATTAATATCAAAAAATCTAATTGTTTTATTATTATTTTTTTTTTATTTATAGATAAACGGTCAACAGCAAGTTTTAAGTAACACAATGCCAGCTATGCCAAAAGAAAAATCTACACCCGTATCGTTGAGTGAGAGTAATTTTTCGGAATTAGAAAAAATGAAAGAACAATTGATGATGGCCACATCAACTCAATCGAGTGTACCAACATCAAATTCTACAAACAGTAACAGATACGGAGGTGATCATCATCATCAACAACAATCACATCACAGAAATAGTGTTTGTGGATGTGGTGCTATATCGGCACCAATTGATACAATAACTCGGAGACCATCAGTTTTGACGGCTTCAACAGTGTCTGCTTCAAATGGTGAGTCATGCAATTCAATTTTAATAGTGAACAATCCTAAAAACTTATCACTGATTGAATGAGGAAAAGTTTCATTAACCTGTAAATAAAATAAAAAAATAAAGCTATTTCAATTTTGTCCGTAAAGAAAAAATTCCTATCTATTCATATAAAATTTAGTTTCTTTCCCCTTACAATAAAAAAGTTTGATAAAAAAAAAATATTGAAATCATTACATTTTATTTATTTTATATTTTTTTTAGGAACAACATCATGTTCAACAACAATCAACACAACAACGACTTGTTCGAGAAGCAAACAGTTTCAACATCATCATCATCACCAATCTAATAATCATCAACAACAACAACAACAACAGCAGCTAAATGGAAAAACAAATCTCACAACAGACTCCAATAAACTATCATCATGTTCATCATCATCATCATCGTCACCAATAAAAACAACAACAACAAATACATCTACATCGCCAGCATCATCATCAACTCCACCAACAGCAGGAACAACACCACCAAAGAAATCACCCAATGACTTTGTCTTTGGCAAAGTTATAGGCGAGGGAAGTTTTAGCACAGTCTTTTTGGCAATGGATGTTCACACAAAACGTGAATATGCAAGTAAGTGTCTATTCAAAAAATCACAATAAAAATAGTGCTAGGTTTCCTACATCACAAAATTTCTTTAATAGACTTGATTTAGCATTTTAAATTCGATTCATAGAACACAAAAAGGCACAAAATGTAAAGTCCTTTACAGAAATGTTTGTGATGTTAAAACCTACCTTAACTGTACTAATACATTTTCGTTACAAAACAAATTTGAAAGTTTTAAAATTAGGTTTGGGTTAATCTTACCATTATTCCGAATACAATGCAAAATAGATTTTAAAAAACAGTTGCTTTCTTCACTATTTAAAAGAAAGAAACAAAAACAAGGTTATATTTAAAACCAAACAACCAAAAAATCGGAAAAAAAAGCATCTGAAAAAACACACAGCTGATCATAATAAGAATTTTATGCGTAGAATATAATTATAAAAAAAAAACACGATCATACCTCATGATACACACTGCAGAAAAAAAAACAGACAAATAACAAAAACAACAACGCACCAAGCATGTATACCTACCTATATTTTATTATTTTTAAAATCTTGTTTATTTAATTCTGTGGTTAGTTTTTGCAAAACTGAAAATACCTTTTTTATTTCAATGTTTATCAATTATTTATAGAGAGACATAATTTGATGGTCAGTCCGACCGAAGTCGAATGAATCGTGTGTGGATTCTATTGAGATAGAGAAACAAAATCACTTATGATCGAATCTATTAATAAAAATTCAAGCTCATTTATCTGTCACGCTTAAAGACTGACATCTTTCTTTTAAACATTATTTTTTTGAATGTATGTATGTGTGCTTGGTCTGGAATTTCTAATGATCATTTCTACTATGATATGTTGGTCGTAGTCATTGCTCAAATAGTCATCTCAAAGGCCACATAAATAAATTGGAATATCGTGTGGAATTCTACTCGTAATCACAAGATTACCGTCAATGGAATGTAAATTACTAAACGATGTTAAAAGCAGAAAAGAAAAAGTTCGTGATTTCTATTAAATTGACTAGATTATGAAATGATCATTCGTTCAACAAACTTTACTTAACGAATCATTAGTTTGACGTTTTTGCATGTGGATCGTATGTTTTTTTTTTTTTTTTTCTTACAAGAAAGTCACTTGATCCAATAGTTTATAGGTACAGTACCTAACGTTTTACACTACTTTTATTTTTCTTCTTAATCAGCGACACATGTGAGTGATTATGAAGGTGTGATATTTCTAGAATTTCGTTCGTCATTATTGTATCCACACTTTCCTTTCCAGACTACATACTTAGATATAATGCTCTATTCTCCCACAATATGAGTTGGCTACACGCGCGCGTGGGTATGATAAAAAGCCCCTCCAAAAAGCCATGCTTGCGCAAAGAAATTAACTTGGTTTTCAAATTAAACGAACGCCTTCTCAGACATTTATAAAAGATAATAATAAAATAATACATTACACCAACAACATCACTCAACACGTTAAAGAATGTTAGGAAATTATTGTTTTCTGTTTAAATAGAAATAAAAAAAAAAAAAACGAACATAAATCTTTCATTCATTCATCAATTCTTTGAACGTTTGTTCCCTGTCTCAAACTTATTGACTTTTAAGTAAAGGAAACTCCACCTCGCCGCACTCATCGTTTGAGACTAGGTATAATAATAATTTACCTATGTAGGTACATGTTATAAGTACATGTATGTAATTACTTTACTACTACTGGACTGATAAGGTAGGCAGAAGCATGTATACACGGAATTGTATGATGATGAAATTTGTTAAATATTGTTGTGTGGTATTTATACGTGATGATTCTAAAGAAAATGTTATTCAACCACACGCGTAAGCATTATAGCTAATTGAAGCGTATGTCTTAACGTACATTTTTAATAAAGTTCAACATGGAAGGCGAGTAAAACAACGATGAAATAAATGCAAATATTTTTATAATTATCACACTGACGGAGCAAAAGTATTTTCTGTTGTTATAACATTGATTATGTTAATCGTACTTTGAAACAGTTGTTTTTTTTTTTTTTTTTTTGCAGGGGTTTTGAATGATTATTATTATTAGGTAGATTTTAGACAACAAGAAAGATAAAATTCCTTAGATAAAATTGTTGGTTTTAGTAGAAAAAATAGGTACCTATCTGACGCCTGTCTTCTCCAAATATCTAAGTACCTACCTTTCTACATTTTAAAATGTCAATTTCAATTTAACGAACAAAAAAAATTGTGGTTGAAATTTATCTCAAATAGTAACTAGAACACATAGGTCATGTGTGTTTTTTTTTTCGAATCCTTTTATTAATTCCAAATGTCGTAAATAACATGGATTAATTATTATTTTTTCGTTTAACAGATGTTTTATGTTCTTAAGAATTGCTTAACTGGTTTTTATTCCTACCTGATGTCCCCTATTCGTCTAGACATTATCAAACGCACGTGCTTCATTTATGAAACCTTAAAATATCCTTTATAATGAAAATACCTTCTAGACATCTGCTCTTGGCTTGGGTTGTTACAAAAAAGACACGAAATAATGTTGTCTTTTCGAACAAACACAAGTGGACGATAAAGTATTTTAATTGTTAAAACCATCTTATATCGACCATAGAAAGCTAAACATAAAGAAATCTGAAATACATAGAGAAACAAAACATCTAAAGGGTAAGATAAGCCTATGAAGAATAAGAGTTCATGGTCGAGCGATCATTTCATTCACTTCATAAACTATTGAGTAAAACCACATAAAAATAACTTAACAGATCATTAGATATAAATTAAAGAGGGGGTATTATATTATACATTCAAGATTGAACATGTTTACTATGTGAGTCTGTCGCTGTCCAACTAATTGAAAAGTTATATGCCCTCCTGTGTATTCAAACGAAACAAAACAAAATCTTAAAATCTCTTTTTTGTGTGGTGTTTTGTTTGACATAAAAAAAAAGCTTTTAAAATAAATATTTAGATTCGATATGCTCATTTTTATTGATGAGCTTTTATGGCTGATATTTCTACAGATTGTGTTTTTTTTTGTATTTTTTTTGATACAATAGTGATTTCCATTCTAATACTAAACAAGGCCCATTGATCGTTGAGATTCATGAAAAGATTAAGCATTTTTCAAATAAAAAAAAATGATCTCCTTTTTTTAATTGTTGAAAATAGGTAGTTTCATATAGATGGGAAAATACCGATACCTAAATAGAATCGTCAACGCCTTAAGATCCCCATAACATAAAAGGGATCAATGATCTTAAAGATTTAATTTCTTGATTTTACTACAATCCCTAATTTTTCCCAGAAACCAAAACCTTGCAGACATTTTCTTATTTACTATGTCAATGGCAACCTACTTTAAGCATATACAAACATAAAATTGCCAGGTGATGAATACTAATCCCTAAAATGCATTTAAAGAAGGCAGATGCAATGTTTTGTTTTTACCAAAACAGCCAAGCGGCCAGGCCAATGTCTCCTTAAGTAAATGGAATAAATATAGGTACATACCTACTCACAATTAAAGTAAGGACACATCTGTCGACTCCTTATGCGTCTTGATGTATTTCTTTTAATACAACCAAAAAAAAAAACACGTTATTTACCAACAACATTTAAACGATCCAATCACCTTCAGAGGGTTTGCCGAATGTGTAATACGATTCAACGAAATTCTTCAAAAAGAAAAATACCTACTCTGAAGGACAAAGGACTACATAACACACAAAACTTGCAATATGTCAATAACCTCTATAAATTTTGCCAGACACAACAAAACAAAGCGATACCTTAATGCATTGCAAGACTACATACCTAGGTAAAAACAAAACAAACAAATTGGCGCGAAATAAGGACAATAAACAGAGGCACGCTTACCCACCTGGACTTGTACACACTAAACTGATGACATACATGAATATTGAGTATGTATGTATGTAAATACTTGGTTTACTTTAAATAATCCACCTGCCGATAATATTAAGCAGATGTGTTTCTTGTTTCTTTAATTTTTCTAATCAAGAAGTTCGTCCTTATTTTTGGGTCTACTTTAAACAAAATTCAAGCGGCATATGGTCAGTTTTTATTCTTTATATGGAAAGGGCAATAAACTCCACATATTGGTGAGTCATAGATGAACTTCTTAATAACTCTTCAAGCAAGCATATTATAGGTATACTTATACATCCTTTACATTTTTTCTGGTTGTTCAAGGGGCTTAAGAGAGTATTGGACGCCGAACATTGACCTTCGTCGCGTGTGTAGGTTCTCATTCTCCTCGTTCATACAATTTATGATTCGGCTAAATAGTGTGGTGTGGGGGGAACAAATTTAATTTATGGTGTCATGTAAAAAAAATAAAAAGGAAGAACTGTAAGGGTGTCTGGACATTTACCAATACTTACCTACCCACACAGTACAAAATAGCTCTTCCTTTCCCACACAGAGGCTGTTTTGACATCATTTTTTTTTCATTTTTGTACAAGCCAGAAACAAGTGTGAAGTTTATTTGCATTTTTTGCGTCATATGTCTACTTATAAGATTTATTAAAAAAAAAAGTTTGCAATGGCGGATATATTTAAATTTGGTGTTGTAATAGGTTATTTTTCATTGAATTTTTGATATATTATTTAAATTAAATTGTCGAAAGATTCGAGGGTTTGCGAAAAATATTTCGATATTTTATTTAGATAACTTACGCACACTTAAAATTTCGTTAACTTTTGAATACCTAGGTACCTACCTATAACGTGTTTTTAGTTTAGTTTTAGTTATGTAAGAATAGCTCTGATAATGTGAGGAATGATTTCAAAACTTAACTAGGAACAACACTGGCAGTTAAGTACTATGCACATGAGAGCGACCAACGAATTAACGAATATTCGTCCATTTTGGCATTTCGTTCACATGGCTTTAATTTTATTCGTCACGAATTTAGGTTGAAAATCTGATTTTGAGATTAGACGCACGCGAACAAATTACTCGTTGAAGGGTGGATGGTATGTGGAACGCGAATAGAGTTTGACTGTTCGTAGCAATCAGATGCAGTTCGCGACGACCAATATTGTTTTCTCAAATTTATCTTATTTTGGCGATTAAAATGTAATTTTTTCTGTCGTAAACATTAATATAAATTATATTTATACAATTTTGTTTAGAATTTGTAAAGAATTTAGGTTGGTAAATTGTTTTAAATGGAATTTATTCATTTATTCGTCGGTCGTTGGTCGCCCTCATGTGAATAGTCCTTTAAATATACGAAAATAGTGGACAATATCATCGACAAACAATCCTAGGAAATCAACATTTCTAAATCCGGAGAAATTTTATAACACACTTTACCATTTAACTTCTTCATCCTTTAAACAATGTTGAACAACCAATCTAAAAGATACTCTTAAAACTTCGATTTTTTTTTTTGTTGTGATCTATCTTTTCCAAAGCCATTAAATGTAACATTCTTCTTTTTCGCCATAATTTTTCTTGGTTTCTCTTCCTTTTTATTTCTTGATTTACTCGAAATCATTTGGCGGGAAAAATATTTCTTTTTAACTTGAGTTTTTATTGCTGGTGTTTCTAAACAACTTGTGTTTGTACAGTATAAAAATACAACATACCATAGGAAATGAGAAGTTCAAAAACCTTTTTCTTCACATAAGACAAACTACCTCCCTACTACAATATGGAACCTGATTTGTGCATCGTTGTTGTTGTCGGTTGCAACGCGCGCGTTTATTTCTATCTTCCGTTCCGTGTGGTTCTGTTTTCTATGTTTTTTTTAGTCTTCTAAGCTAAGATTCATCTTCTTTGGTTTTGGTTAGGTGGGTATAGTAAAGAGAGGAATGTAATCTTTCGGGATTTATGAACAAGCGTGTAGCAGGAATAGCAAAAGAATCTATATACGTAAAAACGACTTCTTTTACATCTAATGTCTTTGAAAAAAAAAAAAATATAAAAAAGGGGAAGGAGTCTAAGGTCGAACTACAGTTGATTGTTTCGGAATGTAACTTTTCTTTTCAAAATTATAAAGCTAGACTGATGTGACTTAGAAAAAAAGTCGTAGGAACAGTTTTCTCTGGGAAATTAGGTGAGGTGCAACATTAAGATTTTGTGTCATGTTTTTTCCTACCTACCTACCCACCAAGACTGGCATCAACTACCTACCTAGGTTTAGGTACCTACTTGCCTAATTGAAAATGAAAACATACCTACATATACATACGTACCATAGGTAGAGGTAGGTACCTATTCAAATAAGAGTCTTTTTTGTCTGACTTTCAAGAAACGAATTACTAAATCAATCGCATTCCTTTCCTAAATCGAAACGAATCTTTTACAGGTCAAATTCTACACACCTAGCTCATCGTTAGATTCATTTCTTTGGAATGCAATTATACCTACCAGACTGGATTGCTATTGCTAAAAATAGACTTTTCCTGTTTTCCCCACTCAAGTGGTATTCATATACCTACATAGGTAAACCTTTTCAATGAAAACGAATAAAAATAAAACAAAAAAAAATAGACAACAACCAAAGAAGAGGGTCAGAGAATCAACTAAGACAGATACTAGAGTAGAGATATAGGTACCTATCTACCTTCAGCTTCAATATAGAGCTCAAAACAACAAAAACAAACAGCAGCAAACAGAGCTCAGCTCACAGAATCAAAATAAAAAATATGTACAGAGAGCTAACTAAGGTCACAGACCAAAGTATTATATTTGTTTCTAGACGACGACAATAACGACGACTACTACGATGAACGTCGACAACGCATTGGTATCAAATGTAGGTAGGTACTCGTCGCACAGCACTATTACATTCCACACAACAACTTGGAGCTTGTGAAGCAGCTCCATAAGAGGCCAGAAGCAGCAGCACTAACAGCGCAACAGTCACAGAAGAGGCCTTGTGCCTAATAAGACATTTTTCTTCTTCTGCATTGCTTATCCCCTATGTTTTTTTTTGTATATAAGTATATGTAGGTATATCTATATGTTTGGTTGGCTTTTTTGCCATCTTCTTTGCTTCAAAATTATTTTTGCATTTATTTATTATTATTTTTTTTTTTGTTTTAAATCTTCAATAAGAGATGTCTGGGAGGAGGTTCGGTTCCTCTGTACAAAACAGGCTTTTCGCGCAAAATGCAATTTTGTATGTCCACATTCCACAAACTCTCTGACACACGGATCGACGACGCGACGGGTAGAAGCAGAGAACAACAACTTGTTTGGAATTTTGTTGTGCTTAACCGCATTTTCATTCAAATGCAATGCAACATGGCACAGGCACTGCTGGCGCTGGGTAGATCTATCAAATGAACTGCCGCAGCTTTAAGCTGCTGCTGCTGCTGCAGAGACTCAGACTAATTCATTCAAAAAGGAAAGAATGTATACGTACCTATATTTTTTTATATGCAGGTTTGTTTGTTTTGCTTTCACCTTCTGGATTTTACTGTTACTTCATATCCCTAATGTAATCTTTAGCGAAAGACTTTACATTTTGGACTTTAACCATCCTTGTCTTCACTGTCGACATCGTTGTTTTTGGCTTACCTAGGCATATTATCATTTCCAAAATTATAATTAGGTAAGATACCTAACTATTACATAATACCTATCCTACAAAATAAAAATAGATTTAGTAAACAAAATTCTATAGGAGATACCAAAAAACATGTAACCAAAAACAAATACTACATATTACATCTATCAACTGCGTGAGGCGTCAATATGTCGAAAATATAAAGTCCACAATAAGATCTAGAGTTGGGGACTTGCTTTATTTTAATCAGCTGTGAGCGCAAAAGACACCCATTTATGCAAACATATATGGCATAATAGGTACAATACATTGATAAGTTGGCACATACATACATACTCGACATATACCTATTTTTGTTTCCATTCTATAAAGCTGCGGCTGGTTTGCGTAAGATTTCGCACAAAACACACATCCAAGGCCGTTCTTTTCAAGCTGAAGTAAAAGACTTGTTGTTGTTATTATTCGGTTTTATAATAATTTTGTTCGTTTTTTTTTTTTTTTGTGTCGGCTATGATACGACGACTACGGCATCAGTGCCTCCTCGCGGTAGCAAAGAAAAGACACGTAGGAGAATGGTGAAGTAGAAAGCATATTGGGTTTTTTTCCATGGGTGGTTGTGTTTTTATTCTTCCCACCATCCGTCCACTCAAAACTTAACAGTGATTCCACTTTAATTTATTATTTAAAAAAAATGAAGAAGCAATCAAATATTTAAGACCGTTTATTTGAATTGGAAGCTTTTAAACTTTCCTGAAAATATGCTTTATGGCTGATTTACAATGCTGCGTTGAGCGGGCGTCGCATTGACATTGAGCCTTTATGAGAAAGATCTGTCAAAAAGATAGTTTTTTTTTATAAAATGAACATTCAGGGTTTTAGGTAGGTATTCTTTAAAAAAAAAGTCAAATTTTAGGTCAGCTTTTTTTGTAGGTATACCTATCTACCTATTGACGAAAAATTTTAAACAGCCTGATATTAATGTTTTAGTATGATACTACTTTACCTTTAATATTTACTAATATTAATAAAGCATTTTACTAAAATTTTCCTAATCTATATACCTAGTATGTGCTAACTAAACCCATTTTCTTGACAACCACTAGCTGAACGCGCCTAAAACAATACAAGAAACTAATGTCGTTTTTATTTGGCAATCCGGAAGCATTCTGGACTATATTCTGAAAGTGTTCACTTGGGAAAAAATGACAGTTCTGATTCTGAAAAGAATAGAATTTTGCTTCTGGATCTTAAATTAGAATCAAAGCCAGAAGCACTCAAACATTCATATATTTGAACGTCAAACTCGACTGCTGTCATTTTTTGTATCATAATTGTGCAACAAACATTTATTTATGAATTTGAATATTTCCACGTACACTATTGTTTGGACACATACAATCACATTAAAATTCAGAATATCGTCAGAATCACACAAAAGTGTTCAGTTGGGATCACGGATGGGATAGGGATTCCGGATTGCCAAATAAAAACGCCATAACCGAACATACCTTTTTATAAATATCAAAATGACATATGGATTTAGTACGACGCTAAAAAGATAAAATAGCCTTGGTGGTGATTTTAACTTTAGTGAAACGTTAAATAGATAACTCGATGATTAACTTGCCTAGCAAAACATAACATACCACTAATTCGTTTTAAATTATGCGCCATTATTTTTTAACTCTAGATTTATTATTTCATTGAAAAGTTTTTTTTTTTTTTTTTTTACTAAAATTCAATATTTAAATTAATTAAAATAAGTAGCTATACAAATTTATACATTTTCTAACAAATAAATCATTAAAACTGCCTATTCTTTTTCCAAAAAATCGCTAAATATCAAAATTAACATACTCATTCTAATAAATACAAATTTATGAATGAATCGATATCAAAGTTCTAATGCTTTTTCCAAGTTTCTATTTTTTGAAAAAAATGTTGTATTAGGTTTTTTCCAATGATTAATGCATTAAAGCATTGCGAATTAATTTATCAATATTTGTTTACATATGACTAAAAATAAAAAAAAAATATTGTTCGGTTCCGTTCACTGACAGCATTAAGTTCAAGGCTAGTACCAACCAATATAAAATCACTTTACACTCTCATATAACAGCATTCAGAAATTCTACATTCTTCTCTACACCAATAGCACGAAGGAAAGACCCCAAGCAACATTGTTTGCTATTTTATAGCGCTTGTTGTTGTTCATATTAGGTGTCTGTTTTTTTATGTATATTATTATTATAAATTCTCTGCACCACCCATCACCGAGTTTATTGTTGCTGTGCGCAAAGTTGTTAAAGAATTTAAAATTGCCTTCTTATGGTTCTTGATAGGTATACTAGCTGAGACTGGCTCGGCTCTCCTAACTCTGAGACATTGAGAAGTTGTGTTCGAGACGTCTGTTTTTTTTTTTTTTTTTTTTTTTTTTTTAATAAAAATACTTATATATATTTGTTTTTCTATCTTTTCTTCATACACTTACTTTGATTGTATCAAAGGTTTGGTTTCAACGTTTAGATTAACCGTAACTAATTAAAATTTTATTGCAATATTTGGAATACCTGTCTGTTTGAATTGCTCTCTGGTGTCTCTTTATAATTTAGTCCTCTTAAGTTTAACATTAAAATCAACAAACTCAACACATGTATGTATGTATTTAGGTACATATATTTGCACAATAACAAACTAGAGTTCTCTGACTATCTTAAAACTAACGCGTCGCTCGTTTCGTTTGGCCATATAACAATTTTGATTTATAAATAAATTTAGCTCTAGCGCCAACGAAACGAAATGAAAAAAATAAAATTAAACTGATTAACTGATTTTTGTTATTGTTTATTTTTGTTTTGTAAAACACAAACTCTTAACAGAATTAAGATTTTGGTTTTATTTTATTTCACTATAAATTAAATAAAAAATATACAATTTTTTTTATCAAGAAAAACAAATCAAAGTAGGTAGGTAGACTGCAAGAAAAAAAAACGGCGAAATTAGTTATGAAATAGAAATCCTGCAAGTCAAGTGATAGGGTTTTTATATTTGTATGCATAGTACCATTAGGTACTTCTTGGGTTGTATACCTATTAAAATTTATTGCTCATTACTCATTCAAACTCTCTCCCAAACTATGATTTGTCTAAAATAACGCATATGTACATACATTATATCAAAATGATTAGGTAGAATGTGTGGTTCAGAATTTGGTTGCCAAAAAAACGTCCTCAGCAACAGTGTGAACATGAAGTAATTGAAGGAAGATATAGCTATTTGACAAAACATTTTTTTTTGTTTGTGTTCTGATTTGCCGAAGTATTGTTTTGATCACAATATGGTAGTACCGGCCTCTGTTGCAGTTTTTTTTTTTTTGTTTGTCAATATATTCAATTACAAGTATACAAAGTATATAATAATGCTTGCGAAAACAAGTAAACAGCTCAAAGAAAAAAAAAACCAGAGACAAAACCGAATAGCTTGCATTTTAAATTATCCGATTAATTAAAACACAAATACCTACCTACCCACCAAAAATTTGTCAAAATAAAATAAAAATACTTCTTTATCATCAAAATGAGGATTGCAAGGTTAGGTTTTGTTTATGCATTTTGAAAATGTGGCGCCAAACAATCACAGACTGATATACAAATTTACCCGCAATTTCTTATCTCTCCACGGAGCTCTCTGACGTTCTTAAAAAAGATTTATGTTTATCCGTTTTATTTTTTTTTTCAAAATATTGTATTTCAATAACAAAAAAACAACTTCAATAAAACGAGAAAAGATAAGTCAGTTTAAGGAATACGCTAATAGTATCACCACTTCAAATTATAAATTATTTAATTTATGTGATTAACTAAATGTTTTAGCTGACAATAATCATAAGTATATAAGTTTAATAATTCTTGAATTCGGAAAAACGCAATGAGAATGTTAGAACTTATTCAAATAGTAAGAAAAATAAATTTTTTGTTGGGATATAGTCACTTTTTGCTGTGTATCACATTTATGCTCATCATTACAACAAGAGATGAAAGTAAAGAATTTACTTCATTATCTCGCTAAATTTCCTTATAAAACTTTCAAAATTGTTTTTTTTTTTCCTCTTATACAATCAAATATTCGTTATGGAAAATTGTAACAAAATATTTTTTTACTTCTTTTTCTTGCAGTTAAAGTCTGTGAAAAACAACACATCATCCGTGAACGTAAACAGGAATACATTAGACGCGAACGTGAAGTCATGAATGTTATGACCAATGTGCCCGGTTTTGTGAATCTCTCGTGTACGTTCCAAGATAACCGTTCACTTTACTTTGTTATGACCATTGCCAAAAATGGTGATCTCCTGCCGTATATAAATAAAGTTGGTTCCTTTGATTTGGACTGTACGCGTCATTATGCTGCCGAATTAGTATTAGCTTGTGAGAATATGCACAAACGTAATATTGTGCATCGCGATTTAAAGCCCGAAAATATTCTTCTCGACGAAAATATGCACACATTAATTGCAGATTTTGGTTCAGCGAAGATATTGGATAATGAAACATCAACTACATCTACTACTACTACTACTAATACAACTACACAACAGCAACAACAAACATCATCAACACCATCATCACCTGCATCGAGATCATCATCTATCGACAATAATCAACCTGGTAATTTTCGTCGAAGAAAAAATAGTTTTGTCGGTACCGCCCAGTATGTATCACCTGAAGTGCTCCAAAGTCAACCCATCCACCGAACAGCCGATTTGTGGGCATTGGGTTGCATAATATATCAAATGATATCTGGCTTGCCACCATTCCGTGGCAACAATGAATTTATGATATTTAAAGAAATTCTCAATTGCAATTTGGAATTCCCAGATGGTTTTGACAAAAATGCCGAAGATCTAGTCAGAAAATTACTGAAGCTGAATCCAAATGATAGAATTGGCGCACAGGACAAAGTTGGATGTTATGAGAGTATAAGATCACATCCATTTTTCGATTGTGTCGATTTCGATGGAATTCGTGAACAAATACCACCCACGATATATCCATATTTGCCAGGTGTTTCAAAGGACGAAGAATTCCGTAGTCAGTATCGTGTTCCAGATGATTTGGAACCAGGTCTAGGTGATCGACAATTGACACGATTGCTTGGCTTGGAATTGGGCACATCTATGGATGGATATGAAATAGAGCGAAAGACTGTTAGAAAAAGTAAGTAAAAAAATCTTTTTTTTTTTTTCTGAAAAAAACAAAAATTATAATTTTTTTTTTCTTTTTTTAAAATAGATATATTTGATTTGTCCGATGTGGAAAAACAAAGACGCCTCGAACAACAAAAGTCTGACAAATGGAATCCATTTGCCAAAGGTGAAGTTATCCTAAAAAAAGGTTTCGTCAATAAGCGAAAAGGACTCTTTGCTAGACGTCGCATGTTATTGCTTACTACTGGACCTAGATTGATCTACATCGATCCCGTGCAAATGATTGAAAAGGGTGAAATTCCATGGAGCTCAGAATTGAGAGTGGAGCCCAAGAATTTCAAAATCTTCTTTGTGCATACGGTGAGTTTATTAGATTTTTTGTTAATTAATTTATTGTAAAAACACAAACTTCGTAACCATTGTTACTGAATATGATTTTTAAATACGACACTCTTTTTCTCAATTATTTAATTTCTGCAAAAGCTGCCAACTTGACTATTCCATCCTGTTGTTTATAGTAGATTCAGATATTTTGACGAAGAGGTTCGGAACCAACTTCGTAATTCCAATAATAATTTTTAAAAATCACCTTCAAATATTGAAACTGAAGTTATGGAATGCTCTTACTAAACCGCCAATGCATACATTTTAAGATACAATAAAAAAGACGGCAGGTTTTTAATTTCTCCGATTAAAGCAGGTTGCATGTTATCGAAAAATTTTACTCGAAGAAACTCTTAGATACAATAATAATTATATTATTTTATTTTATAGATAGGAGGTATGTTGATTCAAATATCAATTTCTTGCGTCATAGTAATCAAGTTTAAAAGCTGAATTTTATTGCAAAAAAATCATCTTGGTTTGTTTAGTCTTAGTCTAATTAAAATTTTAAATCTTGAAAGAAAATTCCAATAAAAACGAATTAGTTTAAACAAAATTAAATTTAAAAAACCAGCAAAACAACATTTCACTTCTTGGTTTTGGTTGACCCACGCAATGTGCATTTAATTTTATTATTTTTAATTTTCTGTTTCAAGATCAGGATAACCATCTAAAAACAACAATACGAACATTACTTGTATTAACAAATTGAGTTTTATGTTCCGTTGGATATGGTTGTTGTTTTGTTTGAATTTTTACGACTGCTAAAAAACTGCAATTCCAGTTTTGTTAATTTTAGGATCTAAAATTAGCTAAAGTATTTTTTTGTTTCGTATATTAAATGTGAATGCAGTGTAATTAAAAGTATCCAGTTCTTCAAGTTGTTGAAAGCGGAAAAAGTTTCTAAATAATTCTTTAACCAGAACAGAGATGATCAATTTTACTTCCGTTTATGAGTTAAAAAAAAAAACAAAATTTTGATCTCCTGATAGTAAATATTCTGATTAGAACATGCCTAACATAAAAAACAACATATCTCAGGATATTTATTTTGTGAAATGGTGTCAAATTCCGACATTTTTCCTATTATGTATTTTTTTAGGTTTTGTTTCATAAAATCTGCACATATTACAAAGAGAAAGCAAAATATACTTTTAATAACGGAACAAACTTTCGTGTGTGCTTCATCATACGAGTAGACATGTGACGACATTCGTTTGCCATGTATCAACCCTCTGGGGGCGCGCAATAACAACCATTTATCCATATCCATCCACACACCACTCATATCTACCTATCTATCCTCAGAGCAGCGTTTACATAGACAGAAAAAGCACTTAACCAGCTCAACAATGGCGACAGTGAGTGTGGCACGTGTAGCCATGTTGACATTGAACTAGGCTATATAATAGCAGTGGGTTTGTGGGGGGTGTTAGGTGTTTATATCATGAGAGTGTACAGGATAGGGAGAGACTTAAGAACTATTACCTATTGATCATTTGTTTTATCTCCCATTTGCTGCATCAACCGAGTCAGTGTACTAGAATGCATGCAAACGAATCAAATTGCACGCGCTAAGAAACACATGCATACGTACATCCATTATATGCATCCATCCCGTGAATAAAAGCAAAAATCTATAATAAACCCAAATACAAATAATAATAATAATAAAAAAAATTGTTTAAAAATAACTCGACACGACACAACGGCGGCGGCAGCAGCAACAACAATAAGAGCGGCGACACCAACTACATAATTATTACATGGTAAAAATACAGCAACTATTTGTCGCGACTAAAAGGTGTATTGTTGGATTCGGTTTGATTTGATTTTATATTTATAACTGCATAATGTCCGACGATACAAAATTGTAGACGACACTGGGAGTGTATAAATTGGTCGTCGTCAACACAACATGGTGATGACTAGAATAGAATTCAACCTGATAATTGCAAGATCATATGGTTGATGCAGAAAATAGAAATATAAAAGTAGAAGAATGCATTTTACTCTCCCTCTCGTCTTGGTTGCACGCCAAAATGACATGACACAAAAATTGTAGGAACATTTCATTTTATATGGTTAAAAGTTGCTATTTAATACCCAGTCAGCTGTTAAACAAATCTATCCAAAAATTTAGATAGGCTAAACTTATAAAGATCAAAATCAAAAAAATGTAAATTATAGGCGAAAGCTGCTACAAACTTGCCATTTTTTAGCAAAACAAAAAAAGTTAACAAAATGTTGCCACTCGCATTAACTAATACTTAAGACAAAGCAACATCTGCTAAGAAGACAATTTTTCTAAAAATACAAATCTGCAAGAACAATTCTTAGACTCATAGTAGGTATTAGGTTTCAATTTATCGATGATGAGTGCCTGATGATGATTCAAGAAGCGCTGCGCTGGCAAGTTGTTCTGATTTTTAATGAGAGATATTAGTGACAATCACAAGTGTTTATTATTACAAACACTACTCTCATATTCTTCCAAAATGTGTGCAAAATGAAAAATTAACGCAATGAAAAACTAAAAAGAAAAATATAACTAAAAACAGTACAGGCGCCAGTATCGTAAAATAAAATAATAATACAAAAAAAAACTATATATTCTAAGTGGTTACGAGGGTAAAATGGAAATTATGCCATAAAGCTATATGTGTGTGCTCGCCTTTTGTGAAAAAAAAACAATGTTAATGCGAAGGTTGAACGAACTTATAAACTAAATACACTCACGTGTACTTTTATTGTTATATATATATATATTTTTTTTAATAAAACGTGATAGGGAAAGAGAATTTTGTTTGTGTTTTTCTCTTTATAAGTCATAAGTTACATAGTCAAAGTCAGGTCACAGGCCATATAATTAATTTAAGTTTGTTACCTTCTGAAGCTACCTGTATTTCACAATTTAATGAAATACCTACTCAACTACTCAACAACTTAGTTCTCTCATCAACACAATGATGGTGATAACTCTTTTCTCAGTCGAACTAACTCAAATAGGATTTATTACATTTGCTTGGTGTCAGTCACATCTTGTACATCTTGTGCAAATCAGATAGAACTAGTTATGTTTAACTTCTTAGAAAATTGTTTAATATGAAAAAAGCTATTTTACTCTACTAAATAATAAATTTATTAAATTTTTGAGGTCAAGCCGGTGTCTTACATTTGATTAAATCATTTATATGGCTTTCCTGCCACATGCATGTATAGATTCTAAAAATAGAAAAAAATATTTAATTTTAATTGCTTATTTTACTTTAATAAATCAATAATTTATATTATTTTTTTGTTTGTCATTCTAGCCCGATCGAACATACTATCTTGACGACCCCGAAGGTTATTCTCTTGAATGGGTGAATGCCATTGAAAACGTCCGTAATGTAACTTATAGCGATCAGCAAGACTCAAATAAGAAAACATCGTCGTAACTTATAAATAAACAACATCAAAAAATAAAAAAAATAATATAAAACAGTTACATCAAAGATGCTCTTCTTTAATAACAAAAACAACTGAATACAAAAAAAATACCTTGGCATTTTGATATATGTACATACATACATACAACAAACACTATTGTGCGTAATTGTGTGAATCTAATCATTGCCAATTTATCAACAAAATGAGAGAGAAACATAAAATAACAAGAACAACAAAAACCCAAACATCTGCTATTTGAAGATTAAACAAAATATACTAAATAAATTATTTAGGTTATACATTATTATATTTGTAGGTAGTCTCAATTTAATAAATTATATTTACCTCCTCCTTAAACCGTTCCGAGCCCCCCAACCCCCATTAAATCCATTCATAACCATTTTCCTGTTCCGTTTTCCTTTTTTCCAATAAAACAAAATTTAAAAAAAAAACATGAAATCCTACATCTCTCCCTTCAATTTCCAAATCAAAACTATTTTGATTTGGTGCAAATAATAAAAACAATTAATTTAAATCTAGAAAAAAATACACTAAATCACTATGAAAATAAATGCATCTACATGTACATAATATTAATTTAAAGCAAAAAAACAACCAGATAAAATAGTAACTTAATTATAAACAAAAACAAGTTTGCCCTACATAGAAACAAATAAGACTTTAAACAAAATATTTAATTTTAATTAAAAAAAAATTAAATTAATTAAAAATATAGTTCTTAAGTAATTTTAATTGATACACTTAAAAACAATTTTTAGTTAAATTTCAATTGTTGTTCTCCTTAAAAAAAAAAAAACAAAACAACAAACATCTCATTCTCTTTTTCTTTATGTTTGTATCTCATGAATAAAATAAATTTAAAAAAAACACTGATCAAAAGCTAAATAACACTTACTTTAAAAAAAATATAAAACAACAAAAATAAAATAGATAACATAGTAAATCTCAATCTCTTTTTGATTGTAGACTCAATATAATTTAATTATGTAGAGAGAATGTAAGGTTTTAGAAAAAAATTATTTAAAAACAAAACAAAAAAAAAAAAAATCATAAAATGTGTTCAACTGTTAGAGGTGGTGTGAAAACTTTGTTTGGCTAGTGTAAAGAAAACGAGAGTGAATGTATTTAAAACAACAACAAAAAAATGAGTAAGAGAGCGCATAAATGTTTCTTAGTGATTAAATTTGTTTAGCTATTAGAAAATAAATTTAAAAAAATGGAAAACATTTCTAAAAATAACATTAAATAAATTCAAAATTGAGGAGAAATTAAAGTGATTTAGCACTGAAAAGAGATACATGAAATGCATAGCAAAAAAAACAAGAATTTAGTTCTTAAAATAAGTAAATAAATCAATAATAATAATTAATACCAAACTCGACGAAGATACATGAAAAAAAAAATAGAGGCATTTCTCAAGAAAAATATGTTATTTATGAATAATTTATTTTCCTATGCAAAACACCGTTTTTGTTCAGGTTTGTTGTAACTTTTTTTTGTTTTAATTATTATTATTATTTTTGATGGAATGAAATATTTATAATTGTGTATATTAGACGAATTCTTTTTTGTTTAAATTATTCCTTTTTTTTCTTTATCACATTTCTCATTTAAATCATTAATATAAATGTCTTACATTAAAAAAAAACGAAATTGTTTATCCTTATGTGGGAGAGAGTCTCTCCGCGTGGAGTAAAACAAAAACAAAGAGACACAGAGAGTGGAAGCCCTAATGAAATTCGAACTTCAAATAGAAAAAAAAATAGAAAATTTGATGCATAATCATAGAATTACTTCATATTCCAATTGAAACCTCGCTAATTATTTTTGTTCATTAAAATAATAAAACAAATAAAAACTAAATTTTATGATTTTCGCAAAAAAAAAACACAAAAAAAAATCAATTTATCGTTCAATTTTTTTTGGCAAATTTTACAAACTGTGTCTTTATATTCTACGCGCTCAAGATTAGCTCTCTGCAGTGTATTATCTTAAAACAAAAAAAAAATAATTATAAAATTAAAAACAAAATATTATTACGAATATAAGAGAATATTTTTCTTGTTCTTAATACTAAATTTATTTAATTTGTTTCTTATATATTGTACATATATACATATCCTAAATGATACAAAGAAAATAATAAATAAAATTAATATAAAATAGTTTATTTTTTTCTTTCCTTATAACATAAACAAAACAAAGAACAGAATTATTATTTATATTTGTAACAAAATGATGTATTATTATTTCAATTCGAAAATTCATTGTAAATTTAAACATAATTATAATAATTATTAATATTTTTTTTGTTTGTTTTCTAGTTTGTCCTTTTGTTTATAATTTTAGTTTATTTAATTTTTATTATACATATAAAGCAAACAAAAACATGAATAATGTCATTTGAATTATTAAATTAAACAAATAATAATATACGATTTACAATATATGTAAGTATACGTTGAAAGAAAGATTATTAAAAATTGAAAAAAATCGAAAGCAATTAACCAATTGCCAAAATATATTAATTAAAAAATAAAAATATAAAAAAAAATACAAAACTTATTGATTCATAAAAAAAACATTTCTTATTATTTTATATATTCGATTTGACGTTTGATTTGGTTTCAGTTTCTTTGGTATCGTTGGTTCTTTTGTTGTAGTTGGATTTTTTTTGTTTTCATTTAGACTGGGATTGATTTTTCACGAAAGGAAAAAGATGCTTTGTTGGAATTAAGCTCAAAGTTTCCGTTTTGCAACCGATTTAATGTGTGAAACATTTGAATTTCGACCACTGCACTCTTGCTACTGAAGTTAAGATCAATGCATGCAACCTCGAATTTTTTTTCTGAAAAAAAGTTTTGACAAACATTTCTCAATGTCAAATCAATTGATTATTATCAATATGTTATGCAACACACAGTTGTTTTTGAATGCGATAAAAAATATATTTCCGTTTATTGTACATAATCCAAATCGGGGTGTCTAATATAACTAGATACAATCCGTTATTTTCGATTAAACCAAATTATTACGAATACCCTTTCGAATGAACCAAATTGGGATACTGGGCCCGTACCATATCGCGAAAGCCAAAAGCGAATGCTCAATTAATTTATTGTCGTTTTGATTATTGTTCTTCCTATCGTTTCTTATAGATATTATAGTCAAAACGACTCAAAGAATTCACAACTAACTATCACATTAGCCGATTTCACATTTCTGGACTCTTTCGGGATTACCCATGGAATTTCGTTTTCCATGGAATATTTAACTCCCAATTTTTTTTTTGATCGTGAACCTCCCACGGTATACATTTCTCACGAACAACAAAATCTGATGAAATGTAAGAAAAACTCACCGCTAAAGTTTATTGTCGATAGCAATAAATTTGGATGGAAATGTGAGCCTCATTTACATTCCCTACGTTCGAATGAGAGACATATTTCACAACTTTATTTTTGATTTAGATCTGTCAAAAAACTGATTTTGACAGTATTTGCCTTCGATTGGCCAAACAAATTGATTTATTTTTTTATTTTAAAACATTTTGTAGATCTGGATTTTGCGGCAGATCTACCCCTCTTTTTCTAACATCACTATGCATTATAATTGACAGCCATCAGTTTGACAATACAGCTGATACCGATAGCTGGTTCACACACAAATATACACCAATACTATAGGAAATAAAAATCAATCTGAAAACGTATTCGAATCGTTACGAAAAAAATTTATTTATAGATCAAAATATAAATTTACCAAAAGAAAACCCCATTAATAGTAGTAATTCTGGAAAAAAAAATGTATCTTCATCAGATGACGAGGAAGACGAAGCATTCAGATCAAATCTGCCAACCCGAAAGAGGTCAAATATCTTTCGTGTTGAGATTTGATCTAGATTTGATCTTTTTGTTGCAATGAAACTCTCAAAATTCAAAAAGATCAAATCTTTTAACAGAAAGAGCAAATCTTTTCTTGAATGAAACTCGCTATGAGCATAATTTGTTGGAGATGATGTACCTAGTCGATGTTAGAAAGCATTTATCAAAAATAGTTACGTTCAATATTCGCTTTATATAAAATGTTGGTTTGTGTACGTACTATTGAATTCATTCAAACATGAATTCCAGTTGGTAAAGCTAGAATTACACAGTCATTGAATCGGTCAACGTGTTGACTCTCTAATATAAAAATGACGTCACAATATTTCTTAATCGTCCCTCGTCTTGTGATTTTCAATGAAAAATGTTGTCAGTGTGTTGATGAGAACTTTTAACGAAAATTACATACATTTTGTGGTACGTCAGAGTGTACATCAAACGATTACGTAGATCGTGTAATTCTACCTTCAAACTTGAGTCCCGGAACTAACAATTTTTGATGGTATGGAAAAAAGTTGGTATATTCCAATAGTTAAAGTTTGAACGTCAAGTATGCATTTAAAACTAAGCTTTTGTTTTAAAAGAATGGATACTTGGAGTTTGGTTTTAGTTACATTTTTAGGGGGAGTGACGTTTTCGAAAGAAGTCTATATTTCCAAACACAACTGAAAATTCCCCAATTTTGTTTAGGTTCTGTCCTTTAGTACAGACATCTTGCAGACTAAGCGGCTCAAAACAAACGATTGCTGGCAAATGATTGTGGTGCAACATTACTTGGATTTTCGACTCATCGAAAGCGTTTTCACACGTTTGTTAATACAGATTAAGCCTTTAGGAGATTAAAACCTCCGTGATTGGATAACGAATATACATGCAAAGATTTATGAGATCATTGGGTTACTCCATAATATTGCACATTACACAAGCAAGAATTTTAGAATGACCAAAAATTTAGCTAGAAAGTGTTCATTGTAGAAATAGAAAATGATGAATTTAATAATTATTGTATTTTCTAGAACTCAAAAATCATTTTTATATTTTAAATGGCATTTTATTTGTTTGTTCTGCGACTCTTAAAAATACACCTTAGCCTAAAATTGTTTCCTACCGAACTGTATTTACTGAATTATAACTGATTTTTCGTTGTTTAATCTTAGCGTTTATATTTTATTCAATTATTTATTTTTTTAACAAATATCGAAAAAATATTTTTTGTTAATAATTGTGTAAATAATGATATATGTAGATAAAAAATATGTATACTCACATACAAATATTATTAATTAAACAATAATGTAACCAGCGCTTTTGACGTATTGTGTTCAGTAACAAAGAAATTAAAATAATAAAATATTAATTTATACTAAAAAACAGAAATAAAAAATATTAAAAGGCGCTATCTTTTTTTGATTTTATAATTTAACGAACAGAAAATACAGAAACATAATTAAAACACATTTAGGGGCAGTAGACTGAAATATGTAAATGAATTCGTAGCGTTTAGTAATTTAGAATTAGTTTACTAAATTATAATATAAACAAACAAACATAAAAAATAAAACTAAACTGAATAAACAAAATATATTATTATTGCAAATTATATAGCATTAAATGTAATTTATGTAAACTATTTTTATTAATATTATTTTTAAATTATTACTTTATTTTCCAATCGCTCAATTTTATTTCTGTCATATACCTACTTATACATTTACATAATTTTAAATTATTAAACTTAAACATCTAAATGGTTAATGGTGGTTAATAGAATTAAGTTTATTAAGTAATAACATAACTTATAAGGCAACAAGAGAAGAGAAATTAAATTATAAACATTTAAAACGTAAGATTAAATTCATTATTGTATCTAATAGGAATATATAGATACAAATTTTTGAAGGAGTATGTAGAAAATAAAACAACTGGCAACTAGGAACGTGTAGCTAAAAACTATAAGAAAATTAATTTAAAAAAAAAATATTATTTAACTGTGAACTTAAACTAAAATTTACAAATGCAAACAGCAGGATTAAGAATTATATTGTAAGTTTAAATATAAATAAAAAATAAAGAGATATATTATAAAAAAAAAACGGAATGATGAAAAATACCATACAAATGATGGAAACCAAATAAAATAAAAATGTTCGAAAGAGAATTTACATAGTGAGAAAAAAAAACATGTGAAAATAAAATATTTGGAGATGAAAAGCAAAAGAGAAAAAAATGTGTTTTAATGGGAAAGGTTTGTTCGGAAGATGTGTTTTTGAGTTAAGATTGTTCCATTTTAAGGAGAAGACTTCTGGACTCTTCTGAAAGTGTTCACTTGGGAAAGAATGATAGTTCTGATTCTGAAAACAAATGATAAATTTGCTTCTGGATTTGAAATCAGAATCTAAAAGCACTCACACATTCATAAACTTCAACTTCAAACTTGACGGCTGTTATTTTGTATATCCTTCTAATAACACAACAAACATTATTTTATGTCGATTTCCAAACAACCATTTCAAATCGATTTCAGATTGATTTTTTTTGTTTGTTGTAAGGAACTTGGTGAAAATAGTGTGAGTGTAAAGCTTGTGTTTCTTGCTAAAAACGCAAGATCTGTTTTGACAGCATATAGAACCGATTTTGCTTAGAAATAATTCGATTGTGTTCAGAAAAAAATCGAATGTTTGCTTGTTGCAATTCGAAATTAGTTTTTGATTATTTTCTTCAGGCGCTACTATGACAGTTTGATGACGATTATATTTTATTAAATTTCTTTTTCAACTTTTCGATAAATTTTGTTGTTTATAGATTTCTTTGTTTTATTCGGAAAATATTTTCTTTTCATATTTGTTAATGAGTCATAGTTTTTTTTCTGTTTAGTAACTATATTAAAACTTACAAAGCTTTTATAAGCTTAAAAGATATATTTATAAGCTATTTCACTGAAATAAATAAAACTAAATGAAATCACATCAAACTTTAGAACTGTCAGAATAAAAAAGTGCTCTTATCGTTCAAAGGGTATCGCTATCGTTACATATTGCGATTACGTTTTCGATAGTCGTTTTTTATTTAACGACACTATGGGTTTGCTTTGGTGGAAATCGATTTTTTTGATTTTATTTAGGAAATATTTTCATGGATCAATAAAAGTTAACCATCATCGGTCCATGTCATTTCATGCTATAATCGTTTTCCAGGGTATCGCGATTTTTTGGCTTTTCGTTTCGTAATTTGCAAAACGATCTCAGATTGTCAAATAGAAACTTCTATAATTTTAGGGCTCATAAATACTTAACTACATTAAGAATAAGATTATATGCTTTTTCAATAAACATGTCTATTTTAAAATCTTCCCAAATCAAGTGAAATTTTTTTCTGTGCCAATTGCAATTTTTCACAACAGCTAGCTTTCTATATTAGAACCATAGTACTATATAATCTTGTGGTTCCAGAGGGGCGACATCTAAAGGCCTATAACTACGAAACATTTTTTCAAAACACAGGGAAATAATTTATAAAAAGTTCAAAATCATCCTGTTTTCCATACAATTTTAAAATTCGATGAATATATAAATAATATAATAATAAATTGTCACGAAATTGCTTTAAAAACCTAACGAACACACCCATTTGAAATTCATTTAAAAGTTTTTTAAAAGCTCACCCACATGTTAACGCAAGTTCAAATTGAATAATGTAAAAGCAGTCATGCACATAAATAACAGAAGCACAAAAAGAATAGACTAACTGCCAATTCAAATATGAATATATGATGTCAAACGATTTCACAATTTTTAGCTTAAAACATTTGTTGCTTTAATTTTAAAATTATCGCATTTTGGTTCTAATGCAAACGTATTATTGTATTTCTATATACAAAAGCTTTTCGTATGTTCCTATGATTTCCGTATAATTTCGTACAAATTATTAAGGGTATTCATGCAACGAGATAATTTCCCGCTTTGCAGTAATATATACTTTTCCGCAAGACGTTAGCATGAACACCCCCTTAAAAATACTTGCGTCAGCTGATCGTTAAACTAACTTTATAATTTTTATTTCTTCTCATTCTACATCAAATTCGCCAGATAAATTTATCTGATTTGCAAAATATTTTTTGTATACAAACGTTAACAGCTCATTTCTTAGAGATAGAATTATTTGGTTTCTGAGGTTTATCCGGGTTTTCCGCCGTTGCATGAATACCCTTGTTATATTTTTTAATGCTAATTAGTATAAGAAATGAAATGATTTGAAATCGAATTTGGACGTTTTCCTCGAAATTTTACGTGGTAAATTTTCTGATGACTTTTTGTTTCCATTATAGTTATTTGCTTTTTCCCATGTAATGATAGATCAGCAACAAAAATATGAATATATGTTCCCAAAGGATATGTTTCAGCCAGCTATCGAAATAAAACTGGCCTACACACAGCATCGTCATTATAATGATTAGTGCATGCCAAAAAAAAACACATTTACCCACCATTAAGAAAAAGGAAAAATAATATGGGAAATTTCAAATGACTCTTCGATATAAAATCCATTTTACATATGCAGGCTTTATACTAACTACCAGGGCGTTAGGCTTATGTTGCTGTTATGAATCGTAATGAATACGATTTTTGCGTTTAGAGAAATTATAGAGACAACATATAGTCTTATGTACTCGCTATATGATACTTTAATGAATAAAGATGTAATTGTTCAAAGGAATTATAACAAAACCTAAGACAACCCAGATTGATTTCGATATGTTGAACAATATTAATGAGCTTGGATTAACATGATGCTTAAAATTTTCTAAAATTTGTCAAAAACACGGTGAAGAAATTGACGTTTTTTGCAAGTCATTGTAGAAAATGACGACAGAATACTACACCGGGAATTCGTCCAAAAAGAAAATATTGACGTTTCTATATAAACCATCGATAACATAATAATAATTATAGATTTGTATTACCGTTTTTATATTTGCTTTTAATTATGTGCTTATAAAGTAAGTATATCATTTACGAATCGTACATATCGATATGGTTTTGAATTCCCTTCAAACTTGTTAGACAACAAACAATCCTTCTTCAAAATTTTATTATTATTTAGGCTTATTCTGCCACATCTGTTATTCTGCTATGAATTTTGTCTTATGATGCATAACAGATCTCCACCATATAAGATATTTTATAATTGGTATTCAGGAGTTCGATCTTTTATAAAAGTCTGTTATGGAACTTCGAAAAAGAAACATTTATACGAACAGGCCTAAAATCTGCTATCAAATTATAAGCTGTAGTAAATAAAAATTCTCGGCAGTCGGCACTGACGAATGACAACAAATTAACCTGTGGAATGATCGTATTTTGTTTCGCTAAGATAAATTTTAAATTTCTTACAAAAAGTTGTACAAAACGCACACCGTCAAGATAAGCGACTACTTTCTTATTTTTCATCCATCAAATGTGTTCTGTGCTTTAGAGTATTGAAATAATTTATTTTTCAAATTATTTACCTATTTGAGATTGTTATTATGCATTTTAATTATTTTTTGTTATATCCTTTTAAGAATAATTCATTAACGAAATAAAAGTTTTTACTACATATATTTAAATCTTTTATGATAAAAGTAACCAAAATGTGTCTTTTATTCTGTTATGATTCATAAAAAATTCCATAACACATTGTGGCATGCTGAATATTAAAAATGCAGTTCGTAAAAGATTTGTTGAGAATTTCGAAGTTTTCACTGTTCATTGGCAGATTTCATAGCAGATTTACAGCCCGTTTCTCTCAAATATCACTGATACCTCACAAGTCACAAGCAGAGCTGAAATTAATTTTGTGACTTTTTCGGATTCTCCCCCAAAGTCACAACTTGTGAGAGTCATACAAACAATCGAAATTGTGATCTACTTCAGAGCAGATCAAAACTCTAAAATAGCTTGAGTTTCGACATTTCGATGCGACATTCGATACAATATTTTGTGAAACAATTTATTTTATATCCCAACATGAAGTAAACAGATACTACGTTTATATGGAGAATTGAATCGGTATTGAATCAGGATTTAGGTCTTTGTATACTTGAATCGGATTAAAATAGGATTACTCGATCCGATCCCACTAGAAGATCTGAATCGAATTGAAAATGTACTTATATACCTGAATCGAGGAATTGAAGAATCGAATTCACATCTGATTCTTAGTGTGTGTGTGCACCAATAGTGTTTTTTTGTGTTCAGTGGGTTTCCATTTTCTTTGTGCTTTTTTCTGTTGCACGTTTTTGTTGTTTATTCTGTAAACTAAAGTTGTCACTTCGATTCCATTTTAATTCAATCTTCCGATCCCATGAGGGCATATACCTGAATCGAAATCTCAATTCGATTCGATTCGATTCCTCAATTCACTCATATAAACAGGGTAAGAAATATGAAACTTTAATTTGAGATGGAAACTTCAGCAGCGACTACCAGAGAGAAGGAAAAGGTGTCAGAGCTGCCTAAATAAACACTTTATCAGTAGTCACACAAAAGTGTGTTTGCCTGTTGGTATTCTGTTCATTCTATACCATTCCAGATCAAATATAAATGGTCTAACATTTTCTTGTTTGAAAATTAATTAAGCGGATTCTCTTTGATAGTTGTTAAATTGTTTAAACAAAAATAAATTCATTTATACATATTTGCTTATCTTTATTATTACATTTATTATAAATAATCCGCATCGATTTCAAATTTTATATTGTTTTTAATATTCAGGTGTTCCAATAATGCCACTACGCAATTCACCCTTAGCTGTGGTGAGTTTCGTTGTTAGTGTTCTTGTGACGATTGGGGGAGAATTCGATAAATGTTATCGAGTCACAATAATCCTCACAAGGAATAGTCACAAGGGCTTGTGATTCGTAACAAGGGGTAGAATCGGGCTGTTAGCATGCAGAATACCAAAATTATAATTCATAAAATATTTTTTGACAGCTTAAACTTTTGTATGAAAATTCATAACAGAATAGCAGAATAACAGAATAAAAGATCTCGCCGAATAGACCCAATTAATAGGCCTGATCCAGACTTTTTTGGGCAGAAATTGGTAGATTGTCAAAACTTGAAGAGTGGTGATAAAATTCTCTCATTGAGAAATAAAGTCCGAAAAAGTCTGGAACAGCTTGTGCACAATTTGCTGCCAATTTTTAAACGTCATCACATTTGTTTTTTTTTATTTCTTTATTTGATGTAAATTCACATTTTTTCTATTCAAACTAATTATTTTGTATTTTAATGTTTCTAAATTAATTTATGTTCAACAAATATTTTTCCACACCAACTACGAACCGTTTTTTTTTGTTTATTGCAAACGTCAGTCTGACAATTGTAAATTTTCTGCCCAAAAATTACTGCCCACAAAAACTTATTGGGCAGGAATTGGCAAGAAATTGTCAGGAAGGGGAAATATTTTACTCTCTCAAGAGCGCTCTCTTCTGCCAAAAATTACCAAACTTGCAAGTTTGGAACAGCTTTTGGCAGAAATTGGTGCCAATTGGCAGGGTGTGGATCAGACCTAATATTATAATTTTTTTTCCTAAAATTATGCTAAATGTTTTCTCATTCATTAAGTATGATCGCACCTTAAACTAGCCCAAGTTGTAACTCGACTTAATCTCACCATACCAAGTATTCAACACATATAAATACCAGTTCAGTGTCGCCTCACAGACGCCATGTTTTATTTTACTCCGAATAATATGACATTTGTGATTTTTCGTTGAAAAATTTTTTTTATGTGTTTTCGTTGTTTGGCATGAAACGTCGCCGTCTTGTGGAAAAATACGAGTGCGTAAAGTTTTGCCCTTTGATTCATTCGACAATAGATTTTCTCTTCTTGTCTAGAACTGTAGGCAATTCGGAAAAATTTCCGCTAAATTAAATTCGCATAATAAACATCGTAAATAGTACAATCATTTGTGTGAAAAAAAAATTCTCCAATTGTTGTGCTAGTCGAAGAAAACAATCGCGAAACTTCATCGATTTGCAAATATTTTTTCGCGACAAAATGAGAATGAAAAAAAAAGAAAAGTGTAATGAAATAAGAAATAAATAGAAATTGCATTTGTGAGGCGACACTCGCATTTGCCTCTGACGCCAAGCCTCAAAAGTGTTTTCAAAATAATAAAAGTCTCAAGAAGCTAAAAAATAAAAAAAAATCCAGTCTCGAGCGTCTGCAAGCGGATCTGAATTTTCTTTTTATTTTTTTTTTGTTTATTTTGTTTTGTTATTGGGCACCGAGGTCATTTAATTGCCTTCTGCGAGGTAAACGGGGTCTAAAATGAAGCCTTCGGGCTTTCGACAGTTTTTTCTATTCTTTAATTTCGTTCATTGATTAAAAACCAAAACAAACATCTTTCAAGACTTCGGACAGCCAGCAGCAAATCCACCGCCGCCGCCAGTAAAACATGAAGGTAAGTCAACAAATGTGAAAATGAGACTGCCCCCTTCATTCTGCGTGTTGTTGTTTTTCGTTTTGTAGACTACGCCATAAATTAGGAAGAACTAAGGCTGCAAATTACGAAAGAACGAACATGTGTTTCTCTACCTATGCTCTGTCTGTTGCTAAAAAGATTAGGAAATTTTTAGAAATGTAGGAGAACGTTCAAGATAATTCACATAGCTAGATAGTAAACAAATAATAAAGAAAAAAACTGGCGTTTGTGAGATATTGATTCGACAATGCCAGAAAAGTTGTAGGTATCTCACATCAGGCACTCACGTCGGTTATGGACATTTGTGTCTATTACTGGTTTGGAGTGTTAGTTGGCTGTTATAAAGCTACTGAAGACGGAGGTAGGTGCAGCTGCTAGATCTGGCTCCTGTCCACCTACTGCATCCTACGCACGCAATCAGAGAATCATTCTAGTTGATGTTTAACATTTTGCACTACAAGTACAGTGTGTTCCGCAATTTCGGACACATGGTTTAGTATTCATGTAAAATTTTATGCCAAATTAGGAATTTTGAAAATTATGTCAAGCCCAGTACTCAGTACAGGGAAAATATTAGGGGTATTCACGATCCGATGTATCTGGTTTGTATCATTGTAAAAGTGTATCATGTTTTTACACTACAACAACAAAATATACTGAATGTCAAAGTCCTATTTCGATTTCGTTTCAACAAAAACATCGATCTGCCGTCGATCCGCCGTCAATTTTTTTTTTGAAAATCAAATTCGTTTCAAATTAAAACCAATTTTTTTTTCTGGAAAAACAGATCCGTATTGAATCTCTTTTTGGAGACGGATTCAAAACGGATTTGTTTTGAAGTTTCTCAATTGTTGTGTTGTGAATTAATTTTTATTTTGTGGCAGTGTATAGAAAAAGTAAATTAATATATTAAAAAATAAAAAAAAAATTGTTAAAAACTTCTTGGAAACAAATATTTAAAAAGTGCAAGTGGGTTTAGGAACTCCAACGCGTCGGAATCGGGAAATTAAAACGAAATAATGATGTATTAACGAATTGAAGATCTGTTTTTTTTTTTAGAGTTGCCCAGCAACACACACAGTCCCAGAAAGAGATTCGGTCCGTAATCGTTCGTTTCAAAGCAAAAAAGTATTGGTTTTAGTAGCGAATCCTATTTATTGAAACGAAATCGACATTACACTTTTACAATACCCGAACCCTATTGTAACAGAAAAATACAAGAGTGTCAGATTTTTTTTAACACAAACTAAGCCTTCTTCAGAACAAATGTGAAACAGATTTTGACATTTGCTTCAGTGTTTCTACAGATTAGTAAAGGTGTGTTCACAGTCTTTTGTAAAAAAATAAAATTTTACAATTTTACAAAACTTGGTACACCAGATCGTGAATACCCCTATTATTTCTCATTTTTATCCCAACACAAATTTTATCTCTAATTTTTCACGACCCAGGGGCCCAATTCCGCAAGTGTGAATGTTATTGCGTGCAAAAAAATTATTCACCCTCAAAATATGCGTGAATAAATTTGCCTATCTGTGTACACGTTATCTGTCAAAAAACAATCAATCGCACCCTTGCGGAATCGCAAATATGCATATGTACCCGCTTTTTCGTGTACACAGAGAAACTCATGCTTGCGGAATTTGGTCCCAGTACTTACTTCAACGCAAAATAAAAATCTTTGTTTCGAACTGCACATATGTACAAAAATCTCCACTTAATTTTTCCAAGACGATCATTATTTTGCTAGACAAATTGTGATGTTTGACGTAACTCGTGCCTTTTATTTTATTTTTTTTTTCATCAATCAAAGAATCAAATTTCTCTTATAGACTAAAGAATAACAATATTTTAATATCGCTTAATTAACATATACAAAATGAGGAGACAAAAAATATAATATACGTAATAAACATCAATTAAAACATAAATTTTAAATGTATCTCTTGAGAAAATTAAAAAAAAATATAATCTGGTACAAACTGATGCAACGAAAAACCGGTTCATCACGACCATAATTTGATCTGTTAAATTGCTCGTAAAAAAGAACACAATCTCTAGAGTTATAACTAGGAATACGAAGGTACGATAGGTATAAGTGCAAGAAGTTGTGCACATTTAATATGGTAAGTATATCTCTAATGAACATTATCACAAAATAAGTACGCCGATTTACCAAGTTCTGCATACCAAATAAGAGACATCTAGTTTCATAAGATGGAATATCATTACCCCAGTGGAGTTTATAATACATAAACCTAGTAATATTTTTTTGATTTTTTTCGATTCTTAGACGCGAATTATTGTAGTAAGGATTCCAAACAGTACTACAGTACTCTAACGTGGATCGAACGAGAGAGATAAAAAGAGTTTTTATGGTATATAAATCAGATCAGTAAATTCCTTACTAATTCTTTTGATAAAACCTAACATTTGGTTGGATTTATTTATAATGTAGTCGTAATGAGGAAGAAACGAAAGTTTAGTATCAAGGATAACACCAAGATCTTTTTTTTTTATCTACACGATCCAAGGAATTTTTATCGATTTGATAATCATAATAGATTGGAGAAATCTTGCGAAAACAAGTCATGACTTGGCATTTTGAAATGTTAAGATGTAAGAACTTTATACTACACCATTCTGCCAGTTTTTTGTTTTTTTTAAATCATCATTTAATAACGTACAATCATCAGATCATTCTATAGTTCGATATAATTTAAGGTCGTCCGCAAACAGAACACATTGAGATTTTTGAAATATTTTCGGAATATCGCTTACAAAAAACAAGAACAATAATGGGCATAAATGGCTACCCTGTAGGACACCGGATGGAACCAGTAGCCGTGTTTTAGTATCCCCAATAACCCATATGGTTCACCCCGTGAAAATAAAACGATCTGGGTTATGTACTTACATGTACACTCTGTTTGCCGAATTTAATACTAATATTTGCAACCCCAGATAGAAACCCCGATAGAAACCTGGATCTCGTGTTGTTTTTGTAATACGTGTGAAAACGTAACCCAGACCCAGGCCCGTAGATAATAAAACGCAGCTAGTATTTGATTCGAATGATGACCATTAATCTTTACAATTCGGACTCTCTCTGTTAAATAAGATTTCAACCAATCAATAAACTTAGAATGAAACCCTAGTTCCAAAAGCTTATGTACAAGAATATGATGATTAACGCGGTAAACCGCTTTGGCAAAATCTGTAAAAATTATGTCGGTTTGGCGATTAGATTAAAAATTGTTTATAATAAAATTATCACCAATTTATCACCTCATATCTTATCCCCTAGCCTTTGCAATATTAAAAGATATTTGGAAGTGGGTATATGACCAGAAAAAATGATTGGAAAAAGTGTCTAGGCAAATTAGTTGCAAGTTTTATATCAATTCAACAGCTGATTTGAGTATTAGGCAGTAGCGTAGCTATAATGAGAATTAGTAAGTACAATGAGGACATAATTAAATAAAATTATGAAAATATTTCTGAGATTTATTTGGTGTTTTCTTATCCAAGTATGTGTTTGTATAAATTTGAATAGAAGGGATAAATAAATTAAGAAAAATCAATGAACCTTAAAACTAAAAGATTGAAGCTGAAAAAATCGATAAATCAGTTAAAAAATATTAGTATCGAAATGGGACAAGTAATAAGGGTATTCATGAAACAGCGTTAACGCGGTAAACGTGGTAAAATGGTAAATATGGTAAATGAGCTGCCAACATTTGTATGGAAAAACTTTGCCAAAAAATGGTAAACTTTTCCGCATAATTTTGTGTAGGAAAGTTTACCATCTGAGTTTGGTAAATGTGAAAAAATATTGACGTTTACTTTTGACGTTTTATGTGTCATAATCTTGGTATAACTATTTCTCTTTCCCTTATTATTTTTGACAGATATTTTAAATGAGAGTAATAACACTTTGTTATTAGTCAAGTTAAGGTACATGAAGAAAAAATAATAAGGGTATTCATGATCTGGTGCACCAAGTCTTGTAAAATTGTAAAATTTTATTTTTTACAACAGACTGTGAACACACCTTTACTAATCTGTAGCAACACTGAAGCAAATGTCAAAATCTGTTTCAAATTTGTTCTGAAGAAGGCTTAGTTTGTGTTAAAAAAATCTTAAACTCTTGTATTTTTCTGTTACAATAGGGTTCAGGTATTGTAAAAGTGTAAGACTTTCATTCAGTTTATTTTGTTGTTGTAGTGCAAAAAAATGCTACACTTTAACACTTTTACAATGATACAAGACCAGATACATCGGATCGTGAATACCCCTAATCATTTACCACATTTGCGCAAGTTGATTTTTATAAGTGCGTTCATGAAATGTGCGTGGTAAACTTTTCCATTTTACGATGGGGGAAAGTTTACGCGGTTTCTTGAATACCCTTAATATTTTTGTACATATATACATATATGTATATATTTCATTGACTTTACATAATGTATGTATGTATAATGTACATTGAAAACGCTTAGAAACACAAACGAACTCGCGTTGTTTTTGTTAAATGTTGTTTAATCTTTAGCGTTATTTTTCACATTGTAAATGCTTTGAAATGTATATATACTATTTCATATTATTACATCATAATCTACATTATAAATCTTTTTTTTTTGTTTTTTTTTTAAACACATAACTCAACATGAAATTAAGAGCAAAGCAAGTTAAATAATGTAAATTATTTCTTTAAAAACAGTCACCAACATTAACATCATCAGTGACTGTGTTCCTATTTTCTCGTACTAAACATTTCTGAGATACGCTTCTGTTCTCATTTGAATGGAATGTTTATCTCTGGACGTTCAAAATTTTGCTTGAGAAAAAAATGTAGAGATAAAATTTGCGTTTGCTCGAACTGAGTACTAGGCTTTAATCGGCGAAAAATGTGTTTATTAGTAAAAACCCTTTTGAACAACTCTGAACTCTTTGCAAACCAGTGAATTTATAACACAGCCCAGCAGGTCGTACCTGCCATTAGCGTTGCCGAAAAAAAAAGAATTTTGAAAGCCTTTCTGAGGGCCATTTCCAATGGTGAGGGTCAATACTCGTCAGACATTTTGTTTCAAAGAAAATTTAAACAATTTTTAGGCAACATAAATATTTATTCATGTAATTTGTGTTCAGTGTGGCTGTTCGGAACAGATTAGAACACTTTAGAACAGAAAAGTACAGGATTTTGCTGTTCAATGAGAAATTTTCTGTTCTAAACTGTTCTGGTTTGGTGGTGTTCAATGAGTCTGTTTGCAACAGTTTGGAACACTTTAGAACAGGATTTTCTACACTTGCTTTTTAGGTAGAACAGATTTGTGAGAACTGTCAAAACCAATTGTTGTTAAAAAAAACGGTGTTAGATTTATAGCGAGTTTCATTCAAATTTCAAAGATCTCGTCTGAAAATCGAGATTTGATCTTTTCAATTAATCTTTTTTTCAGATTTAATTGTAGTATTGGTAAATGACTGACACATATTTCTGAAAAAAAAAACACATCTTTATCATCAGATGACGAGAAAGACGATGACGAAGCAATCAAAAACTCCACTGAATTTATAAAATAAAAATTATTAACTTTCTCGTCCATTATTTCTTTATTTTTTAGCACGCATTGACACTAGTTCAGAACAAATTAACAAAATATTTTCCATTTAATGTTTGACAGAAAAGACGTTTTACATGGATGTATGCATTCAGAACAAATCTGCCAACCCATTACAGATCAGATGTTTCGTGTTAAGATTTGATCTAGATTTGCTCTTTTTGTTTAAATGAAACTCTCAAAATTCAAAAAGATGAAATCTTTTGTCAGAAAGAGCAGATCTTTTCTTGAATGAAACGCGCTATTAGTTTATAAATCATTTTCTGTGTCGGAATCATATCAATTTCATGAAAAATATTTCTTTAAATAAATTCAACTCCATTTCAGATTGTTTTTAAGAATGATTCTGCAAAAGTAGGTAAACAACAATTATTTTTTTGTTATTATCTTGTTCTGAAGTTTCTCACGAATCTGTTCTGATTTGTCCTGTTCTGTTCTATTCTGTTCTAACTTTTTCGTCACTGAACAATCTTATAGTCACGTCAGTCTGAATGAATGAATTCAGTACGCGTTCAATAAGCGTGACTCTTCTTGAGCTCTGAGCAGAGCTTAAACATGCCAAGTACGCTCTGCGCAGAGTTTAATCAGAGTTTTCCGATTTATTTATGAAACACACTGGAGCACTAAACTGGCAAAATAATAAAGTAATAAATATTGATTATCTACAGAGGAAGAACAATCTCCATTTTTTCCCGTCTGTCTCTGTCATATCACACACAAAATTTTCCCTCTTTTTTTACGTTTTTTTTTTGTTAATGCTAAGTTCCTTATTGATTACAAATCGTTTTTTGTTTAATTAACGTTTATATAAATAAAGAGCACAAAATATATATTTTTTACGAAGCAATTGTTAAATATTTTATTCATTAGACGGTACAAATTTTGCAAAATGCATTTCGATATGATTTGTTGACAAAAAAAAGGATGAATAAAAAGAAAGTTACATATTTTATTATTTTACGCAATCTCTGATTGAAAAAAGGAACATAACTTGAGCGCTCTGTCTGACTTAAAAATGAGAAATAGATCTTTTTTTTACAGCTCAGTTTACTGCTCTGAGCTTAAAAAGTTCCAAAAGGCGTTTAGCCTAATATGGGAACATGGTTGACAATTGACAATTCTTATGATAAAATTAGAAAGATTACTTTAGAGTATTACAAAAAATGAGATATGCGGTCCATTTCTTGTTGGCCCCGGGTTAAAATAAAAAAAACGGAGGGACAAATTGCCCGGTCGGGCACATTATGCGAACACTGCATGTGATCCCAAACATTTTTTGAAAGCAAGTCCCCTTTCACACAGGCAACTATGTAATTCCTGGAGATTCTTTAAATCTTTTCTTTTAGTTGGTTAAAATATCCTGTACCATTCCATTCACACGAGTAACCAAATTGCAGAAGATTTTGAAGTGATAACTTCTTATGGGAGGGTAAAACTCTTCGTTATGTAACGCGTTACGGCGCCAGTCTGTCTGGCTTCCCTTTTTCTCAAATTAAACAATTTCTATATTAAATACCTAGTTCAACTTAGATTAGTTAAAGTTATCACTTCTGTTGGGCGTCGCGAGACGCACATGTTTTTTTTTGTGATTGCTTTTAATGTTTCTTGGTTTGAACACAAACTTGGTACACGTATGTAGTTTAAAATGGAAGGTAAAAAAAAAAGATTTTGTTCACTCTCCTTACTTCTTAACCCTCTTTCGTATAAACTAAAAGTTGCTAGCAACTCGTGTCGTTTTCAATTGTTTTCATTCAGGTGTTCACACATTATAATTAATAAATTAAAGATTTTATTTAATTGACTAAAACACAAAGTATTTATTTATTGCTCAAATGTACATTTCGGAAGCTATGCTTCCATCATCAGTAAGCTCTATTTAAATAATAATGACATATTGATATTAATTGTTTGTTCGTTGAGCCCTAAAGTCGGCCTAGGGTTGCCCTAAAGCGATTTTTTGAAAAAAACTGAAGTCACCTTAATAAACAAATGATGTGTTTTTTGAAATATAGAGTCGCTCTCAGCACGCCCTGAAGTAGATCTAGGTTTTTAGCTGAGGTAAGTTGATTTAAATGAATAAACGTCAAAGTCACATGAGATCTGATTTCATTTGTTATTTTGAAAATGGAAATAAACGAATACTCAAATTAATTTTCAGACACAGACATGCAAAATGGAAACCTTTGAAGTTGTAGATTGTGTATCGGGCCAAAAAAAATGTTCTAAGATGCTAAATTTAACATATTTCAAGTTTTAATTATTAAATGACATAACTTGCTTTTCTGCAACATAAAATTAATGACCCTCGGGTGTTTTTTGAGAACCGAAAAACCAAACCAAAAAACAATACAAACAAAAAATTCAATACAAACAAAAAAAAATTAAACAAACAAATTTACAGTGAATTTATTTTAAATAAATAATTTTTGTTTTAGCCAATTAATTTAGCCAAAAAAATAAAAAAACATGTTAAAAATCTCCACTATCAAATTAATTTATTATAATTCTGAAATTCAATGGAATAGTGCTTATTGTTTCTACTAAATTCTGATATTTAAATTATAAATTTGTCATCAGATGACCACGAAGACGAAGAACAAAATTGAACATCAGACTTTTGATATTTGAGTATAAATGTATTATACTCTGTCCAACAAAAATAGTCAGTACAGGCAAGTTAGGGCGCTTGCCTTTTACTCCAACTATAATAGATGCCAATAAGTTCGTACTGTCTTTAAGCTATTACAGGGCTGAAGTAGTAAGCATAAATATATTACAATAAACGTAGCAGTGGTAGCTCTGATTCAATAGGCGTTTTTCTGTTTTCATTCAGAGCAGATCACTGAACAGAGTTCGAACACATAGATTATACTCTAAACTTGTTCGAAACAGAGCGAGCTCTGAACACTGATATGTTTTTTAAACAAACTTGAACCACACAAATCAGAATACATTTTTATTTTAACCATAAAAAGTAATATAACACAAAACTAACCTTTTTTGTGCATAGATACACACCAGAGACAAAAAAATCAACAAGCGATCAACTTCTTTCGCTACCTTAATTGTATATGACTATTTTTTTCTTCACATTTTCCTTCTTGACACACATGACATTTGGTGCTTTTAGCAATTTAATCACATGTTCAGTCGATTATGTCCGAGCACTTAGAGTGCGATCTTCACAAGTTCAAAACGGAAAAAGAAACACACATTTGGAGCTCTGAATGCTCTGAGTTAAAAAGAAACACAAACACATTTTTTGACATCTCAGACTCTGTTCTGAACTAAAAAAGAAAAACTCCTAAGAAATTTAATAATTAATAATCTTAACTATATGCCTGTAAGACCTAAGGTCTTTAAAATGCAACCTAAATTGCACGGCACTAGTTAGAAGGAATAGAAAGATAGGGAAGAATTTTTTGTTGGCACAGTGGATTTGAGAATTGTCTCTTAACTGTCTCATTGTAACCCAGTGGCGGTATCTAATTAAAATTGGCGGTATAGAAAAGAATGCTGCCTAGCGTGGAGAAGCCACACGTCTAAGTTAGCAGTCAAGCACTATCCACTGCGCCATTGTCACCCGCTGAAGAAATTGTTGTCTAAGATTCAACTCTAGAGTTAGTTATAAATGATTTAGAAGCAACTTCAAATTCAACAAACCCGAATTCTATGCTGCTAGATCACGTCGAACCTTGTCCAACTCTTTTACTAACTCATTTATAACAAAGTTAAATATAGACAACGAATTCAATGGCCAAATCAGATATTGACCACTTAACTCTTCATAGACACTATAAAATAAAGCAGGCGTTCAGTGTTCGTTTCGAAACATCTTTTCAAAGATTAGTTAAACAGTTTGCATTTCGATTTATTTAGATTAGTATGCAATATCTCTTGAAAGCTTGTATACCTAACTAATATCTGAAAATAGTTAAATCCAAAAACATCAATAGGAACAACAATAAAACCGTAGGGTATTATACAATTCAGCCCACTGTCGCTAAGTTGTAACATGTAGCCTGCTGTGCATTTTTTGTGTGTTTGTTTGTTTTTTTTTCTCAAGCTCGTCCTCTTAAAGAATGCCAATCGAGTGTGTATTTCCTGTAACCTAGAAAAAAGGGTGGCTAGGTCGGATTCGGAGCCCCATTCTACGTATAAGTAGGTCTACAGCCATAACCACCCATCAGTATTCTATTGTAACTAAACCGCACAAGCGGCACGGCACTTCTTACTCACCGATGCGATGGTTAACATTTTTGATTTATATTTGTTTTTTGTTTCTTTTATTTTGAGTGGGTAGCCATCGGCAGAGTAAACAGCATCAATAAAACTCATCAAAAAAAAAATCGAGTAAATAATACAAAAAAAAAAGAAGCAAAATATTAACAAAAATAGGAAAGCAAGCATGTGTGACAGCATGGAGGACAACAAAACACATTTAAATATGCATTCCATTAGAGGAATAGAAAATTACTTTTACATTTCCATAGGTAAATCGTGCTCTATGCACGCGCTTTATTCCCGTTTCTTACGGGTCGGTCGGTTGTCCATCTATCCCATCTATCCATGGGAAGCTATGGGAATCAAAGAAATTGATTCCTAAAGAAAACAGTTGGGTGCATGAGCATAGAGACACTCAACATAAATAATTCAATGAAAGAGTCTCGAGGATTGGAAAGAAAATTCCCTAGATGCTGATATTTCTATGTTTTTTTTTTCGTTGAGTCGATGGTAAGAGAAACACATTCCTTAAGTGCATTAGGAAGATATACGGATGTGTGTAAATATTCCTGTATTTTAATAGAATCGATAATTTTAAGAATTTCTAGAAAAAACTTGGATGTATTTTTATTTTTATTGGGATCTTATCGAAATGATTTTTTTTTGGAGATTTTCTTCTTGAAACGACTTCGTAAATAAAAAAAAAATCAACAGCGACTTCCACCAATAGAAAACCTATAAAGCATTCACCACAAAAATTCTAATATACAAATTGAAGGAATTCCAGAAAATAGTATATCAAACATGTGTATCATACGATTATGCTAATGAATAAAAAAACACAAAAGCTTACATTGAAATGACGACGCGACGCGAGACGCGACGAACATTATACGATGGCTAATAAAAGTTGAAGATTACCATATGGATGTTGCAAGTTGATACCCTAATTAGATGCATAGGGTTAATGCTATATATCGAGTGTTTTTCTGGCTGATCAATGATATCAAATTACAAGCTGATTCAGACACTGATAAGTAAGTTTATTGATTGCTAGAGTTATAGATTTACATGTTCCAGACATCCCATCGTAACTGTAATAAGGGAAACAAAATTAAATATTTTTTGTCTGCTGAGGAATTTGTGTGTGTAGGCTTGGAGTGAGTGTGCTTTATAAAACTTGGATATTTAGATGTAAATTTAAATTACAATATAATTTTCATGTTTTGGTGTTAAGACTTCAGGACGAGGCAATAAAATTCATGTAAAATAAAAGGAAGTGACTCTAGACATGGCAATTTATAAGTTCTGTTAATGCGGCCTGGCAGTGTTCGAAGGGCCTTCTACTTCCAAAACTTTTAATAGCTAATAACCATGAATCAAATAAAACAAGATTACGACACTTCTTTGTTTTTCTTATTTTATTAACGTCATATGTGAAACAAAATCTGCAAATTGTTGTTGTTTGTTGTTTGTGGATTAATGGATTTTGTTTCACATATGACGTTAATAAAATTAAAAAAACAAAGAAGTGTCGTAATCTTGTTTTATTTAATTCATGGCTAATAACTGTTATATAAATGAAATATATTGGCATTTTTGTTACCTCGAGTGTAAAAAGAGTAACTCCGAACAGCCCATCTAAAATGACACTAATGAAGGAGTTCATATTGGTCTCACTCATTTGATTTATTTTGACCTAAGCCCAATCCGTCTTGTTTAAACACAATGGCCTCATTCAATAACCGAATTAAAGCTATCTGGATAGGTTGGTGTTGTTGTAAGAATACAGCTGATGACAAACCAACTGCTTCAAAAAAAAAATCTTACATAGGAATACAACAACACCAACATATCCGGTTCTGTTATTGAATGATGCCAATGTAGTTTGAAGGAAAACACCGTATTCACCAAAAAAATAAGTGAAAACTATTCGAATCAATAGGCGTGTTCCCGCACTTCCTAAAATTCCGAAAATCTACTTACAACTTTCTACGAAGAGCTGTCAAATCCTGTTGCCTCTCGAGAGAGTAAAAATATTTCACTCAAGCTGTGAATTTTATTCCAACAAATTTCTTTAGACAAAATTATGAAGACTGTCAAATGAAGGAAAAAAGAAGACTATTTATAAAATGTATGTATTTTGTTTTGATGTTTAAAAATGGCTAAAATATTTATTTAATGCGTTCCCGTACTTTTGTAAAATGTTGCCATTCACTGACAGAGTTTATCCCCCGCTAGCCTGTATATCAGAATAACAATTGTCAAAAAAAGGAGAGAGACAGGTAGAGCTCATAGACGTCAAAATAAATCAGTTGAGTGAGCCCCATATGAACATCGTCAATAAAGAAAGTCTCTCTTCTGTCAAATAAAACATATTTAACTAAGAAACACCATGCAATCATTTTTAAGCTCACTGCCGGCGAGGGCGTATGTGGTGCGTTACTGACCGCACTCAATGGGAAAGACATTTTTAATTGACAATGATGTAGCTTTCTGTCTCACTTCCACTCTATAAACAAAAAAAACTCAAACTAGGTGTCTTCCCGTACTTCCTGTGAGAATCTGAATTTCTTCGAAAAATAGGCAAATCCTGCCCGCTCACCAAATTTTCTTAGAATTTTTTTTTAGTAAAACATTTCCAAAGGCTGCGAATTTCAGTCCAAGAAATTTCTTTGTACAAAATTATGAAGAATGTTAAACGAAGGGAAAACAAACAATACAAAAGCTATACAATATATAATACAATACAATGCAATACAATACAATACAGATGTGTCATTACAAAAGTTGAAAATTATCGAATTTACCAAACCGAATTTACCTATTTACCAAAAAAAAAAGAACTTAATTATTTTTTTTACAAAGAAACTTTATTAAACATTTTCAAACACACACTTTTGTTTTGACGTTTAAAATTTGACAACATTTTTTTGTTGAAAGCATTCCGGTACTTTTGTGAAACTTGGCCACTCTGTGAGAGTTTTTCCCCAACTCTTGAACAAACTGACAACTAAGTATGTATGTATGTAATTTTGTACATAAAGTAGGGGAACACAACTAATTTGAATTTGGAAAAGTGCTGCCAAACTGATTCAATTTATTGATTTAGTTTTACATTAAGAGCACTGCTAGCCTTGATTTTCTAATTATAAAGCAACGTAATATGTGTACTTTAAATTATGATTAAATTAAAATGATTTCCCCCCCAAATCAAAGCAACTCTACGAAAATCAGGATTCTCCTTTACAAACACACAACAGTTAATTTGTCTGAAATCACTTAATACTATAAATTTGCCTAAATTTGTTTTAAATTAGAATTCCAGAACGTTCATCAACACTGTTTATAAACTTTCTTCAATACCGTAAGAGTATGCTCCTAAGTTTTGCAGTTGTTACATTACTTATAACGAAATTTCTCCACCCTGCTAATGGTAGTGTAGACTAGGAATTCCATTGACATAAATTTGCATTCAATTGGAGAAAAGAGGGTACATTACCTTTTTTCTGAGAAATAAACTGCTGGAATAGAAGTATTTCCCTTTCAAGTCTCGACTAAAATGCCTCAATACAAATACAACAAAAAACTGAAATCATTTCTACATTATTCATAAATAAAGTTACCCTAATTCTATTGAATTAGATATCATTTTTCATTTGGATTTGTTTTATTTAACCTGTTATAGACAGACTATATGCAGAACATTTTTTTTTTTTGTTTTATTTACATATTCATACTTAAATATTGAAACAAAACACGCTAGAAAAAACAATACTTTGAATGCGGAATTCATCCCCAATGTTCATGATGAAAGCTTTTTTGCTCATTTCGAATGCATTATTATATATTTTTCGTGTTCCATGAGAATATTTGCATGTCAAAGTGCATTTATGTAGATTGAATATTAGTTTTAAATTTGAGGTGAAAAAAAAAAATGGTTGGGCGAAAATATCTTTCCTGGAAAACATATACATACTTCCAGTACATTATTCGATTCGGGGACTTTTGACTCGTATCTCTCCACCTCTGCGTGGTAATGAATAAAAAGTTTTTTTTTTTCTTAAAGCAAGTAAACCGACCAAATCTGCGTGAATATAAGAAATTTGCATTCCACGAATTCAAGTCTGCTCATTTTTGATTTATCTTTAATCAATGGTTATTTCAGGTGGTGCCAATACACATTGAATGTGTTTGTTCACCAAAATGAACAAGGTCTACACTACCCATCTATAACTAGAGGAATTATTATTAATCATCTGTTTTGACTTTTGACTTTCTCGGATCTGTTTGTTCAAGCTGGGTTTTGCAGAATTACGCACGGAATGGGTATTAATAATAATGTTAACTAAGTAACTGCCTGTCTTGCAGCCTAATGGATGTTAGAATGGAGAGACAAAAGGAAAGATTTTTCGAATGATTTTTTGGATTGCGAAGGAGGTACATATTATGCCATTTAATTCGAGAAGTGGCTTAGGCATCGATGTTAGTATACTTAGAACATTTTGTAGTGAAGTTCAATCACTAAAACAGTAATCATTTAATTTATACAGGGTGCCCATTTTTAACTAAACACATGAAATTTCATTAAATTGCTATTAGTTTATGTTTTATCTAAATGATAAATTCTGCAATAAATATGCGCACCTCGACGACCTTGTGGAATCATTTCAAGTGGAGTGTGTTCCTAACCCTAATGGTAGCCCTAAACGACGTAGACGTACATGCTCGCCGAGGCCGAACTTTCTCGAGTTGGCTGTGTTTTTTTGGTGTAGGGTCTGGTTCGCGAACAGCTTGCTGTTGTCGAAAACAGCAAACCTTATTTTTGCTGTAAACATCACCGAGTTCATATCGAGGATGAAACACCACAAAAACACTTTAAAAAGAATCAACCCAAAATGAATGTTTGCCAATGTGTTCGCTGTGTAGGGTATAACGCAAACGAGGAAGTTTGGCGAGAACGTTCGTTGTTTAGGGCTACCTTACAAGCAATACTTTTTCTCAGAATACTCCTCCTGACATGACATGCCTAATGGAGTCGCGTTGTTTCTTGTTGTGTTGGGATTTCAACGAGCTCTCTCTTCGATTTTATTTTGACATCGATGTCTGACATCAATATCTGATATCAATGTCTGACATCAAATTTGACGGGTGCTTTTTCTTTCCCTTTTTTGTGTGGGGATGAAATTTCATCTTATTATTTTTTGTCTCTCATGCCTGTAACTAACTATTCCCTTGGCTCCCTTAAAAAATGGTTGTTTTGTACATAAATTCTTCAAATACACAATTTCATTAACGGGAGTATATCACGTCATAAAACATTTCATTGGAGAAGAATAACATTTTACTACATAATTTTGCTTACATAGTTAGAAGAAATATAAATTTCAGTTATATAGTGTCTGCATTAATGTCTGAAATAAATATTTCTGATGGAAATCTGTGAAAATCTACGAATTTGTACAAACAAAATGTCAAATCTTCTTCCCGAAATGAGACATAAAACTTTCGTAGTTTTTTGAACAGAAGAAAGCAAACACGATAGAGTAACAAATTTCCCCAGGTTGCATATTTTAGAATTTAAATCGAATGAAAAAAATTGTTTATATTAAAAACTTTTCATAAGAAACTTTTTTATTAAACACTTAACCCCAGTTTCACTTCAGATCAACAATTTATTCGGTTACACAGTGTCGTTTAAACCTTGAACTGAGTTCAATTTGCAGTTTAAGTTAACCGAGATTTGTTTCCGTTTAAATTTCAGTTCAGCGTTTGTATTGCTTTTTTTCAGAAAATATTCTGAACAAAACAAAATTGTGTATTTAAATGTTATCGAGTTGTTATAGTGGTTTTGAATATTATTTTATTTATTATTCTCGTTGTTTCGCGTGTTTTTTTGTGTCAGAGAGAGAGCAAGGGAGGACAAGGCAAGAAAAATGCTGCCAACAAAATGTAGTTAAACGAAGTTCAACTGATCTCAAGATCAGATTGGACTGTGAAACCGGACCCATTAAACCGGAAATTTAAACTCAGTTTAAGGTTCAGTTGATCTTAATTTTAAACTCGCACTGTGAAACTGGGGGTTACTCTTTTACACTTACAACTTTTTTGACGTTAAAAAAAAATGGCAAAATTCTGTACTTTTGTGATCGTTTGTCTCTCACTAATTTACCCCTACTCTTAATGAAATGATAATGCACAACGTTCGGCAACACAGCTAATTACCTCCCAATGTATTGATTTTTGCTGGTTTGTAATATTAGGCTAGTGACTTTACCTATCGTGAAATAACATGAAATGACAACAAAAAAATTGATTCACTATAGATTCGCAGTATTGAACTGAGGAAAATTTATGTTTGTTGTTTGTTTAACTTTTTAATTGTCCAATTGCGTTCAGATTCACACGATCCTAGAAACCTGAACTGGCTCAATTCTTCGACACATATTCTTGTAAAAGTATTTTTTTATTTTTTGAAATTTGTGTTAAATTGTGAAAAATTAATTCGAGAAATATGTTGGAATAATATATTTATTATAGCCAAATAAAAGAACCCTTATTTATGCAGATTTGATTGTGTTACTTCATTCAATTCCATTTTAGCCTAAGTATAGTTCGATTCTAACCATTTGGTTGAATTAGCATTTTTCAAGCAAACATTCCACATCTTAATCAACATCACACCAGTCATAAGTACCAGAGCGCAGTGAGTTCACTCAATTTGATCACGTTCAGATAATTTTCAACAATTTGGAACATTGTATGATATCATTGACAGTTCTGTTGTATAATTGCTTTTTTCTAAATTTTGTTAAATTATTCGCTATCAAACAATAATTTATAATCAAAGATTACACTGGAAATATTTGAATGTTGTGTGATTCTGTTACTCAGAAATTTATCGTACATTTCAAACCGAAAATTTAACTCAAATTGTTCATACATTTGAAACAACAAAAAGCACTGTTGTAATTGGCTTAACAATTACGTTTTAACTTTACAACAAACAAAACTTCAGATTTGTATTAACCACAAACTGCAACATCATACACACCATACAACAAAACAAATTTCATACAACACTCCCAATTATATTTGTAAGCAGAATATTGTAGTGTGCAAATTTTGGTGCCATCTGGCGTCCCTCAGGGCAGCCGTTTGGGACCGCTATTATTCCATGGAAGATTGTGTTTTATTAAATGAAGATTTAAATAGATTGGCTGACTGGTGCAACATTAATTTTTTGCACTTGAATATTTCAAAGTGTCAAGTTATGTCCTGTGACCGTAATAATTTACCCATATTCTTCAACTACTCCATTAAAAATTCTGAATTATAGAACATGCGGATCAAAAAAAAAAGATCTTGGAGTTATTTTAGAACAAAATACTTCCTTTTATTATTAGTTATGTTGTCATTCAACCCGAGTGGCACTTATTTGCCAAAATCATAACCCTAAAAGTCATGTCGGAATCAGAATAGGTACAGTTAAACAAAATTATTATTTTTATTAAAGTCATTGAAGAAATTAAAAAATATTTTCGTCGAACTCTGCCAAATTATAACTTCTTCCTCATATCCAATTTCGGTACCTATAGAATTTATGACTTTTTACCAGACAAACAAAAAATTCTTTCCATTCAAATTCAATAGCTTTTGGCAGCGCAATACTGATGCAACTTTACACAAAGCAGAATACTTCTCTGCAACCACCAATACAAAAGTTTGTAGACTTTTGTAAAACAAGAAAAAAAAACTCTACCCATCGGCCAATAAATATTTTTGAAAGAAGAAACAAAAAGCAAACAGAACCAAAGTCATTGAAGTAAACAAAACCAACTGAAAAAAGGTAAAAATGAATAACATTCGTTCACCTTAATTCACACCACAAAACATTGGAAATTATTTGTCTAGTATACCTATCAAATAAAATATTCAAGTTAGGACCTTTTGAGGCCGTTTATTAGGTACTCTCTTGTAATCGTCCAACAATGATCAATTTAGTTCGACATGAACGTATAAATTTTCTTCCGAAAATGGAGTTTTACACAGTAAGCCAAATCTTTTGACAGAAATATAAAAGAACCCAGAACAAAAAATATACAACACGAACACACCAAACAGGTCGCCAACAAATCTTCCAAAAAAAAAACAATAGCCAAAGCACTTTGAAGGGATACCTTAGCCACCCTCTACATCCATGTATCTTCCATTGTTTTGGAAAAAACCTAACACCGTAAAACTATTGACAATCCAGGTAGAAAGACAACAGCGGTAACGAAATGACAAAAAAAAAACAACAACTAGATATAAAAGGATTTCCGCTCAGATTGTGGCTTAAGGATTCACCTTCACCTTAATTACGATGGATAGACTGTTATGTACAGCTATGGCGTGTTTCTTTTGTATTTATGTGAAATTGTATTTTATAAGCCCATATCCTTTTGTTTATATCCACATTTCAGTATGTTTTGTTTGAATTTTTACAGGCTCTCTGTCTCAACCAGACCAATATACTCGTACGTGGAAGTCAATCTTTATCTTTTCAATGACAATATGTTTTTTTTCTCATTTTTTTGTTCACAGATTTAGAGCACTAAGTATAGACATTGTGAAGCAGGATAATGGTTTTCAGTAGGAGTAGGTAGGTAGTTATCTTTTATGAGAAGTGCAAAAAAATAAAAATAATAGCTTACACAGGAAACATCTATAACAGGGTGCTATTAAAATTTTGTTCAATAAATTATGCGATTGTCAAATAGTTATGTAAGTCGTTCTTGGGGTATAAACTATCTGAGAAAAGATTTTCAATTAATTCAAATAATTCGCCCGAAAACCTATGGCGAAATCTATTGAGCTCTATAACAGAAAAAGTGTTCCTTGGTTCTCTAAAATACTAAATGTCAATTGTTATCCCTTCGCTATACCAGCTTCTTCTTTGGGTTAGCGGAGGAATAAGTTTAATGTGGTTTTCCATTGGTACAAGAATCAAATTCGTTTTTGATACGAATCTATCAAAACATGGATTTTGACAATTAAATCCTTCCATTGGGCAACAAATATTAATATATTTTTGATTCTGAATCAAATATTTTTGGCGAATCTACCCCTCTTTTACTAACACTACTATACACAAGTACAATTGCAAGCATTTATTTTGACAGCTCCCAGTTTCACATACGCGAATATAAGCCAACATCTTTACAAAAAAAAATTTAATCCAAATAACATTCCATTCGCCACGAAAAAAATCAAATTCCACATCAAATTCTCAATTTAGCAATGGGAAACCACATAAGAAAAGTCAAAAAGCAGCCATTTTAATATGGTTGGAAAGTGGAACTTACAGTCATGAATGACAGTTCGGTTTGTCGTATGCGATTGTAACAGGGTTGTCAAATTGTCATCATTCACTCATGTCACTCATATTGTAAAATGAAAAATTTTAAACTAAACATACGAAGTGGTATTCAACAGAATTCGCTAAAACACGTCTCTGCGGTTCAAAAGTTTAGCACTGAATAACCATTAATTAAGTAGAAAAAAATCGAAGTAAAATGAAACAATATTATGAAGAAGTAAGAAATAACAAAAAGTAAAGTTTTCCTTAATTGTGTGGGCCCAAATATTGATTTTAAAATTATTTTATGTTTTACGTTTTTTTCAATCAAATCAGATGCTGTGCAGGTATAGGGAATAGAGGGGTATGTTCGTAGAGTGCTGACTTGTAAAAATACTAGCTTTCATTTAAGTATGAACTTCGTTTACATGCCGTTAAATGATCAAGTTGGAATATAGAAAAAATATTGACGACCAACAAGATCAACAGCATACATTTTGGTAATACGAATTTTGTAATTGGAGTGAATATATATATGTGTCCTAAGTGTCTTAAGGCAATTTTTATTCTAATAAACGTTTTTAAAAGCCAGTTGTAAAAATGTGGATGAAATATTTAATCTGTGGTTCAGAAATTTTAACCCGATTTTGTCGGATGTATTAAGGTTCAAAGGTGGTTCAATAAAAGTTAAATAAATGCTTAAACCATCGTTGAAACACAGTTTATATGCAGAAATCGGTGAGTTAAAAATGCTCAACCACGCATACAAAATTTTGAAACGGTTCAACGTTTTCATTTTCAACCTCAAGTCCTATACATATAATTCTTTTCGCCTGGTGACAAAATTTGATGTTTGTTACCAAAAACTTTTCGCCTCTATTTTATTGCTTTCTTTGTTCGATAACTTGTATTAACAATCATAAAATTATTATTCAAACTTTTTCATGAATAAATTGTCTTACTGCTAGTTGTACAAATATTTAATCCATATGGACGGATTAACTGAAGAATGAGCGGTTAAGGGTGCAATTATATATATGTTAAGACACAATTTCATGCTTGAACCACGGTTAAACCTTACCTAATCCACTGAAATCGGTGGGTTAAAATATTTAACCATGGCTAAAACACGGTATAAATATTTGTACAACTGGCCCTTAAAATACACAATTATATGCACATTACTTACAATTGTATGAGTTCTAAAATAAAAAATGATGGAAAAAAGAACGGCTTACATAACGGCTTTTAACTCTACGAACAGAGATTTATCAACATTACCAACGAAGCAACTATTAGTTCATTCAATAGTCGAATAAATGTCACAAAACACAGCTAGATTTTGCTTCTCCTTTTATAAGCAACTGGATCTTGTATTTGTATGTAAATTTTGCATGTAAATTTTGCTTTGTTGCGGATAGCTTTTGACAAAAAATACGGCTATTGTAACTTTACGCAGTCTCTCAACTGCATTTATGAATACGTCTGAACCAGTTTCGGATGCCAATTCTATTTGACATGTGTAATTGGAATATGCAAATATAGAAACAATGATGATTACGAATTTCATGACCCTATACTGTTTTTTTAATTCTACAAATATTTTCCTCGTAATCGGTTCCAATCCATTTAAAAAATTATTTGGTATTTTTGTCTGTCTTGGGCAACTCAATTTGTCAAATACAAAATAAAAGATTTAAGATACCAAACTTTTATAGAATGAAGTAAACATGATTTTCGATAAATGTACTTATTTAGATTTCTGATACATTTTCCGTAATTGAAATAAATTCCATTTCTCTGAGTCAATATAATAATTCTGAAATAAATTGCTTTTGTGCATGTTCGCTTTTCGAGCACACAACATATTATTGTGTATTGATTATTCCAAACAATACCACATTCGACTGTTATTTATTTATTTCTCAAAGAAACAAACCACATACGTGATATGTGTTTCAGTTAGATATCTGATCGAACCACGAGTAAAATGCTGCTATTTTTTCATTAAAAACTCATTATCGAGAATTGCCCTTGTAGTTGTTTTACAATATACTACCAGACAGCTTCAATTCCCTTTCCAGATGCATTACATTTGCCACGTTGTTGTTTCCCTGAATATAGTAATATCTAAAAATATACATGAAAACACCTCACCCTCAGTCCATAAAGAGAACAAACACGCCAAACTCACGTAGTTAATTCACGGAATAAAATCGTTTTTTTTTCCTTTTTTTTGTGTTCCTAATGATCATTTCCATCAACAAACAATTTATAGATGTTTGTTTACCTGGTCATTGATCACATGTGCTTGCTGGTAAGTTTTGTTCATCTAGAACACATCCAGCTGAGGCGTATTTCGAAATAAAAATACTTAATTGTCGAATGCAAGTTGCAGTTCAGCACACCACTACTTGAAAATGGTTTCCCCCAAATAGCCAGATGCTGCAGGAACAGAAAAACCTCTTCAGCTCCTGCTGCTGCTGGGTTTACTTAACAGTACATTGTCAGCGAGAAATAAGCTGCATCTGACATAACTGAGATGTTTAACCGATGCATGGTATAGCGATTGATAGATTTCCAGCTGGAACAACATCTGGATTAAATGTGAGTGCAGTGTTACTATTAAAAAATCACAAGTAGTTACATACCACTCGTCAGGATAAGCTGTTGACTTTTACAGGGTGTGCGGTGTGCTGTGGGTGGGTGTCTGCCATGCAATATAAAAACTCAAGTAAACAGAATAAGTTTTTTTTTTTTTATAACAAAAAATTCAAAAACATTTAGTTAAAGGGTTGAGACGTTCCAAACTTTAAAATGATTTTAACAATTTATGTTAGGACACCGACATAAATCTCTTAAAATAATCCAAGGGCTTTGTTCATCAGTTTTTAAAGAAACACACGAAAACAAACATTTCAAAATCAACTAAATATGTGTCCACACAGTCAAATTGTAGAAATACAAAAATTAAGCAATTTCTTAAAGAATTTTGAATTTTGATTTCTTGACAAAATAATTTCTATTTAAATTTAAAATAAAATATCAACATTTTGATAATTTTCAGATTTGATAAATTGAAGAATTTGAAGAATATTTTATTTGACAGAAGAACAAGGTTAAGAAGTATCAACATTTTCTAAAAAGACTAGTTTTTTATGGGCTTGGAATCATTTGTTCCGTCAAAGATTATATTTAATTTTTAATTGTCAAAAATCACTAGAAAATCAAATTTGACTTAATAACATGTTTCAGCAGTTAATTTAGGTTTAACCTCGAAATCAGACCGATTTTGCACTTTTTCTTCAGAAAAAATGCCAATATCACAAAAGAAAATTTTCATTCGAGATTAATCATTTTTAACAGACTTAACTTTGAATGCCATTGTTCTTCAAAATAAAAAATAAAATTAATGGGGATATTCTTCTGCAACATTCGAGCGAATTAGAGTCATTTGATGCCAATTATAATGGAACATGTTTTTCATGAAATAATAATACTAAAAAAACTAGCTAAATTTTCAGTAAGTTCAACAAGCCCATATAATTAAATTTCCCTAAAATTTTTAATAATTTTTTAAGAAAGGGAAATTCATACAATTGTGGTAAATTTCTCACAGTTTTAAATTTAATGGGGAGTGAATAAATTGGGTCCTGGATCAACCAAGAAATATTTCAGTTAAATTTATGGGCTACTCTTTTCCCAAGATTTTGATTAAATTTGTATGAGTCATTGGTATTGAAGTTCATCATTGTCTATTTCGATTAATGTGTGATTAGCATTAAGTGCCACTTATTATTCTTTTATGTTCATTCTGAAAATCAATGTGTGTCTCCAATATTGACACTTAAATACCACTTATTTCGGCTGTAAATATTCGGTGTTGCAGGGGAGATAAAGAAAAAGTATCTATTAATCAATAAAATGCACGTATGGATCGCACGTACTTGTTCTTATGTTCGATCACATCGTAGGACAGAATTCCTAAGAGAAAAGGTACTAAATTTGTTGTAAACACAAATTTTATATATGTTTCTAAAAAAAATATTGGTATTTCAATTTTAAGTATTATTAAACAATATAAATTTAAAAATATAATTTAAAAAAAATCGTCCATCTGTTTTCGAAACATTGAATTTTCAAAAAAAATTATTTTAGAATTATTTTTGTTTCAAAAATCCAAAAAATGAAAAAGGCGAAAATCCAAAAAAAAATGGTTGTATGAGAGAGAGGTACCGTTATTAACAAAATACCGTTATTACAAAATTTTGAACCTAATACCTATAGTAGTGAACAAATTTTTTTGTTATCAAAATCGTTCTAGCCGTTTTGGAGATACAGATAATTGAGATTAATATTTTTCTTGCTACTAAAAATTGTATGCCGTTATCTTAGGGCAAAAAAAAAAGTTTAAACAATGAATCGAAATAATCGTAAGTATACTCAGTTTAAAGAAAATCGGTTTAGCGGTTTAAGTTGAGATTCGGGCTACAGACAGACAGAGAGACGGAATTGCGGGACCCACTTTGTTGGCGTTATGTTTCATCATAACGCAAAGTTTGATTAAAATCTCGAATTCGATTTTTTTTCAAATGCAATAGTTACCCTATATCGCAAGTAAAAATACAAAATTTTTAAGGAACATGCTTTGAAAATGTATCCACGAAAGGCTTACCCTTTATGCGAAAAAAGCTTTTCCTTTTCTGTTTACAGAGGGTGAATTTATTCTATTGTCCCGCAGTTGCAAGTTTTATTCGATCTTAGGGTAAACTAAAATAAATTAAATAAATTAGGGTAATAAAATTCACCGCAACAAATAGTGCATAGTGCTTAATATTGGTGGTCTATACCCATCTCTTTCTACCACGATTACCTACGGGAAATGTTTTTTTTTAGTGTTGAACAATTTTTGTTCATGATTTTTTTAAATAGTTTATTGTTTTCTTTTTCTTTTAATTTGATAAAAATCGGTCGGAGTGTCCTTTATCGATCATACTTAAGAGCCTCTTATTTGGACTACGAATTTTGTATTTATAAGTGTTGCAGGAAAGAGAAATATAAAAATATTAATAAAAATATAAAATAACAAAATTCTTAAACGATCACGCTTTAAAAAAGCTCTTATTTTCTATTTATATTATACTGAATCTATTCTATTGACCGGCAGTGTACATATGTTACATTACATTACATATTATACTACTCCGTAGATAAATCTACGAAGTAGAGACACTGAAGCACTAGCAACGAGACCACAGAGAGAGACAGAGAAAGAAAGAACACACAACAGAAAAAACAAGTAGTTTTATTAACAAGTTTTATTTAAAATTTTCATACCGATAATAATGAAATTAAAAATGTTTGTCTTTAAATAAATTTTGGGGACTTAACACCACACTAAAGCTAAAAGCTTAAGCATTTAATTTTAACCTCATGGATAAAATTAAAAAAAAAAAATACTCAGCATACCTAATTGGGGTTGTGGTATTTAAAAAAACTTTACTTTTTAAATATTGTTACAAGAAAAAATTGCAGGGCGTTAGATACGGTGAGTTCGCTACCCAGTCACCTTTCACAAAATCGTGACGGACAGGGAAGATTTGAATCAATTTGATATAGTGAATATCCCGCACCTAAATTCCTCCATTTGATCACAAAGTGTAGGCTCATCAAACTTTACCTTTCGAACGTGGAAAAGTCCTATAGAGTAATTGCCTTCGTAATCTGATGGCTCAGTAACCCAAAATTTTGCCTGTACATTGTACTAGCAGATACCCTTGCGATGCTACGGACCCACGGAAATCTAATAAAATCATCTATCCACCTACAAAATTTCATTAAAAACCGTTCAGTCGTTGAATGTAGGCACATGCGACTAACATGCTCGCCTAGCATGCTCGCGCTCGCTGTGCTTTTCTTGTATGTGGGCTGGTTCGCGAGCCACTTGCTGTTGGCCAAAAAAATTAGATTGTGTCGTGTTCGTTGGCTTCGATGTTCGTCGTGTAGCGAAGATTTAATATTAGATTCAAAAAGTAAGAACTACAAAAATAAAGTTGGGAAAAATAAAAAAAATAAAGCTTACCAAATTTCATTAAAATCCATTCAATGGGTGAGGCATGAATGCGGAACAAACAACCAACTATATATTTTGTTCATATATAAGCCTCTCCCATATAGACATAGGAACTGTTCTGTTCTATTTTTCGGGATAAAAATGACCTATGTGATAATCCAGTATATGTGTGTCCATGTGCCAAATTTTATCCAGATCGGTTCAGCCGTTCTGGCGTTATTGAGCAAAAAACATCCATCCATCCCACCCATCCGAATTTTTAAATTTATAATATCAGTAGAATTATCCGAAATTTTCCAAGCTTCACAGCGAATTTTCCACCTTTACATTGTCCAAAATCATCAAATCACACTATCTATACATCATCGAGAAAAAAATGTTCGCGTTTTTCTAGAATTTTTCGAGCTTCCTACTAAGAATTTTCTGTTTTTTTTTCATTCGAAAAGCCATTCCGGAACATTTGCATACACAATTAAACAAAAAAAATCAATTTTCGATTTTTAAAATTTCCCGACTTTTCTGGAGGGTTTACCCAAAATTTTGTTTCGCCAAAACCTTCTCCTGGATTTTCCGAACAACGAAAAAAGAGTTCGAGCCAAATCGGCCCATTCGTTCTCAATTGATGAATAACAATACATTTTTTCAAACCATTTTTAATAGCAGATGCCCGTGCGATGGTACACGGACTTTCTATCCCACGGGAATCTAATGACATCTATACACCTACAATTAAAAACCGTTCAGTGGTTGAGGCGTGAAAGCGGAACAAACACCCAAGTATATATTTTTTCATATTTAACCCTCTCCCGTTAATTTTTTCGGGATAAAAATTGCCTATGTGCCAATCAAGTTTCATGCAAATCCGTGTGCTTCTATGCGCCTTGTGAATAAAAGCTATGATGGCTACTTGGAGAATGAGCTCTATGAAAAATTAAAGCACACCTATCCCACGGGAACCATACATTTTCCGGGATAAAAATTAGCATGTGTCCTATTCCAGACAATAATCTATCTCTGTACCAAATTTCATCCAGATCCGTTCAGCCGTTCCGGAGTTATTGAGCAACAAACATCCATACATCCATCCAAACTTTCACATTTATAATATTAGTAAGATTGTCATGATAGCAACTAAAAACGGTGAAATGTAAAAATGAGACCCCGTCCACCTTCCTACCCACGGTCGAGTAATCGATTTTATTTGAGCTCGGGTGTACATTTTGCCCCACCCTGTACTAACAAAGATCAAACTGGGTCAGCTAAATGCAGTGTTAAAAAATACTTTATAGAAACTTGATCTATTTGCCTGCAATTAGTGTAATAAATTAATTAAAAATATTTAGATATTTTGAATCTACATACCCACTGCATCCATAGTTTAAACCTTGTTTTCTGAAATTTTTAATATTCTGCCCATTAATCTTAACTCTTAAACTCTAAAAACCCGCAAACATGCTGGTTCAGTGTATTATTTTTATTTATAAATAAATATTATGTAGGTTTACATTCTTATGTACACGTAGTATACTATCAACAAAACAATAAAAAAATTATTAAGTAAACCAGACCACCCAATGATAATGCAACGTATCGCACAACCCCTTTCTCATATCGTATCACGTTCCGAATCAAAATTCATATTCGATGTAAACATTCAGATTAACCTACTTCGGTCGTATTGTATGTATGTATGTACCAACAAAAAAAAAAAAAAAACAGAATTATACTGGCCCGAGCTGATGCCTGTGAATCTGTTATTTTTTTAAATTTTTTTTTAGCCTGCTCCAGGCTTTCATGCAAAACTAACACACAAATAATAATTTTGAAATTTAAAACCCCCCTGCTCGTCCTACAAGGATCGTTCGTAATATGGCGAGGGACACATATCCAATACCCTCATCCATAGGTATAAAACAAATATATAACTGTTTACTGTGTTTCAGTATTTGTTTTTGATAGGCCGTTTATAATGGAACAGAAATAAAAAAAATCCCAGTACTGGCAATGACAACAAATGTATGTGGTGATGGCATTCATGTGCAACTAAAATGTTTTTATCCATTGGTTTTTTTTTTTTTTTGCTTTTTTGCTTTTTTGCTGGTAGGTAGTCGTGTGTCCTGCTGCTGGATACATTTTTTTTCATTGAAACAAATATTCACCAACCCGAAGCTCTATTATCAAGAGGCATACGGTTTTTTCAAGTTACTCATGTTCCATACACTGTCATACACACAAAAAAAAAATTACTATATCGAGTGTTTCATATACCTAAAAGGATATGTCTCCTTTTTTTTTGCATTTTCAATAGGTACGTATTGGATTTTGTTTTTCGGACAGTATATTTTCACAAAGTGGTTCACTATCTTATACAATATGCTTTGGTCAGGTTGGCAATTGTTATCCCCACGAGGGCGACAATCAACAAAATTGTTTTTCAATAAAATAATCCCAGGAATGAAATCCAGGGAATTAACACACGATCCACGATCCAAATACATTGCGGATGTTTTTATTTGGAAGTTGCAAATTAATCTCGTAAAATAAAAGAATGTTTAAATAAATAAAAAAAAAAAAACAAATACATCATAGTAATGTGGTGATGGTAGGGAAATATCTGTTTATTTTAAAACCGTCAGTGGCTTACTGTTAAAAACAAGTAGAAATAAAATGAACAAATTGACCGCATGAATCTGGCTCTTGTGGTTCAATTGAAAAGATATATACATATGTATGGTAAGTGCATTAATACAATTAAACTGTTAACGGAAAATCATAAAAAAGTCGAAGCCTAACTCATGCAATTGTTAGGCACAGTGGTCGGATTCACCAATCTAGAGGAACAAAATTATTTTTAATATGAAAATCATATTTTAAATTAATGATTTGATGTTTTATAGGTAATAATAGATAGTCTATATGAGCCTTCCTAGAAATAATATTGTTTTAACGAAAAGAAACCAAATTATTATCGATTTCATGATACCAAAAAAAAGATAATTTTTTTCGTTGTTTTATAAAATGCGTTTTTGGATTTAAAATTCAATTCAACTTTATTGGAATAATACTAAGACACGCTTCTCCAATGCCTTATTGAGTGAATTACGTTCAAATGGTATATCCCCACCAAATGACAGGAACCTAACAAATACTGAAATCGACAGATACTTAGAACAAATTGACGAAACGATTCTACGAACAATGAACAGAACAATACCGAAATTCAAAGAAGGTAACGCAACTGACATGTACCGTAACGCGACAATTGACGCACTTCACAGACAAAAAAGTGGACTTCTGACAAGACTAAAACGCTTGTACAGACGCTTTACTGATACACGAGATCTGGAGATTAGGACACTGAAGTCGTCCACCAAAAACATCAACCAATTGATCAAAGAAAATTATAGGTTGGCTATTAATTTGTTCTGGGACAATAAAATTCGTGCCGTTGAATCTAGCGACCCAAGTATGTTCCCAAAAATTAATAAGATTTTTAGAAGAAAGGATCAAAACGATCTTCCGTGTCTTAAGCTCCAGAGGACGACAGAGAACAGAGACGTATTTCTGACAGCAGGCATATACCCAGAGGATGCCGTATTGGACGATGACCTGTATATAATCGAAGATCCGCAGGAGAGAGTGGAGGCTGTGGGGGCTGCTTTCCAGCAAGTGTACAAGGTGAATGCTAGCGTTCGCCCGAATCATGACCTGGAGAACAGAGCTCTGCTTCATTACTTATGGCTCCGGAACGATATAACCGAATGGCGATCTGAGAACCTTGGTTTTACAGGGTTTAATGATGAAGATTTGGCCCAGTCCCCTGTTAATTTCGAAGAATGAGCTGCAGCTCATCTTCGATTAATTAAAGAAAAAGAAGTCAGCAGGAGTCGATGGTATATTCAACGTTGTACTACGACATTTGCCTCAAGAAGCAAGTGACATTTATACCATACTGTTTAACAACGCGCTGAATAATGCATATTATACAGTGCGGTGGAAGACAGCAGTGGTGCATCCTCTCCCTAAAAATGGAAGGGCAATTCTAATCCGGCGAATCTAAAGTCGATAAGTCTTCTTCCGAGTATCAGCAAAGTATTTGAAAATGTTATTAATAGGGTCATGTTCAAGTGGGCGGAGGACAACAAAATCATACCGGATACTCAGTTCGGTTTTAAGACGGGACATGACACAATTCATGCCGCGTCTAAACTTGTTTCTGATGTCCAATGGAACAAATCTAAAAAGCATTGTACGGGTGCCTGTCTGGTTGATTTGGAGAAGGCCTTCGACACCAAATGGTTAGAGGGTCTCTATCTAAAGCTTGCCAGACTTGGTATAAGTAAACCGCTAATTTACATTGTTTATGACATGCTAAATGGTAGAAAGTTTGTTGTCAAAAGTGGCAATGTAACTTCTACCACAATTTTTAATATTAACAATGGTCTGCTGCAGGGAGCGGTTAACTCGCCGATTCTCTTCAGCATTTACACCAGCGATCTGATAGGTAGTCTAACTCAGGCAATTGCGTACGTCGACGATCTAATTGCATACAGAACAGCTCAAACAGTTGAGGTCATCAAAATTCTTTTGCAGCGTGACTTCGACAAGATTCAGCGATATTGTGATGACTGGAAGTTGAAAATCAATTTCCAGAAATCAGAAACAATTCTGTTTAGGACTGTATTGTCTAGCGCCTCAAGGGATACGAGAAATAACTGGCGCAAGCTGGTGATCGTAGTACCACGTGGACATCCACTGGCGAGTAAAAGTGTAGTAAAGTACCTTGGCATCTGGTTGGATAAGTAATTGTATTTCGACAGACATATAGGTGCTGCTCTGGCCAAGGCTAGGGGAGCCTTTGACCTGACAAAACGATTGTTTTATAGCAGTCGTCTTGACAACAGGGTGAAGGTGATTTGCTACATGGCCCTCATCAGGCCGATGATTGCCTATGGATGCCCGGTGTGGTTCAACGTTGCCCCATCTCAAATGGAAAAGATTCGGGTGCTTGAGAGGCAGTGTCTTCGACGTTGCCTTGGATTACACAGAACACCAGAGTCGGAGTACAAACGATATTATTCCAACCAGGTTCTATACAACGGAGCCAACAGAAACAGAATAGATAATTTTTTGTTTAAGCTGATTCGGGGGCACGTTGCAAGAGCGATGTCCTCAACTAACAACTTAATTTTTGGGGCGTATTACCCCAATGACGAATATTTCGAGAGTGCGCGGTTAAGTGGCTACATCCCGAAGCATTCCTCTATTTAGACAGTCGAGGGCTGATACAGGATGGAGGGGCGGTTCCGCTCATCTACCACGTCTTCTGAAGCAAACCAGCTCGGATTTGGCTGAGTTGACTTTGATGCTCCATTTTGTGTAGAATTCCCACAGGCGTCTCACATGTTCTTCTACTCTTCGGCCTGCAATAACTGGATACATAGATTTGGCATATTTTAGCGAGTCGTCTGATCCGATGTGAAAATGTTGTAGAGGTATGGTCCTAGCTTGGGCAACTCCTGCTCTGATGCTTTTGGTTGTTGACTTGCTGTTTTCTATTTGGACAAAGAACGATCTGGAATTAAGATTGCTAAAAATTATTTTAATTAATTAATCACTAACGATTAGCTCGGCGACTTCTTCGGGGTTGTGGTCATGACATCCCCTTGTCTGGTGCTCATTATTTCTGGAATTTGTTGTCTTTTTCCGGTGATCTTGTTGATTTCCTTGAACGCATCGGGCCAAGGTTTGCTGGATTGTAGCCTCTTTTGGAACTGGTTGTTGTTGAAATGTTGTTTACTCCAGTTATTTCAGAACTATTTTCTGTAGCTCGGAAAATACGTCTTGCAGTATTGCCATCATTTGTATTGCTGAACTTCATCGCATCCCCATTTGATCAAAATTTCAAGATATTTTTCACCACCTTGAAGTTCACTTACTTCCGATCAACCAAGGATGGAAGTTGACCCTTAGCATATGCTTCAGTGACCTCAATTTCTGTGGGATAACATTTCATTTTTGCGTTTAGCACTTTTTATAAGAGAAATATATATTTGCATTTAGAGTTGATTTTTTGGCGTATGACTTGATATTGATGGTTGAAAAGATTCATGCCAATCATTAAAGCCAATGCTTCATCGGGAGACAGAGGTATATGCGATTTTTAAATAATGTTTTTACCTCAGTACCTTTACCGGATTCAGCTTGATAATTGCTGAATCCAGTAAGCCACATCATTTTGAAACGGTTAGCATGACTTTGATTTTTGTATTTTGTCCCGCTAGATTGGTGAATCCGACCACTGTGCGCGCGGCGCGCCGGTGCGTTGTCCTGGTGAATATTTTTTTTCAAATCGGCTTAAAATCCATCCAGCAGTTCTGCGTAATATGCGTTGATGATCTTATTACCCTTTTCAATGTAATCGATGTTAATAAGACCTCGTGCATCTCAAAACGCTGTCGCCATGATCTTGTTTGCTGACAAACCCACCGTGGCCATCTTCGATTCACCAGGAAAAGTCCATTGTTTTGACTGTTAATTGGGTTCTGGTGTTTAGTGGTGAATCCAGGTTTCATTCACTGTTAGGAAACGGCTCAAAAACTCAGTCAATTTTTTTGGAACATCCCCAAATACACCTTTAAAGTTGTCAAACGAATGGGTTTGTTGTCGATTGTTAGCAAACTTGGCAACCATTTTGCGGAAAGCTTTTTCATGTCCAAATATTTATGCATAATGGAAATCACTGAACCATGTAATAAGCCTCTTCAAGCTCGCCTACTTTCACTTACCATTTCTGGTGTGGTGACAACAGTTGGGCGACTAGAACGTTCGGCGTCACTTGTGCTAAAACGACCGCACCGATATTAAGTAAACCAATGGTGAATGGTTCCAATCGATGGTGTAGAGTCCTTAAAATATTTGTCAAGCTTTTTTTTGGTGTACGTAATAGTTTTTTATTTTTCGCAAAAATAGTGTTTAATGAACCACTCGAAATTCACTTGTTTCCATTTTAACGAAAACGCTATTATATAAAATGGCTGTCAAAACTAAACTACACATTTGACAGATCTGTCTGAACATTTCGGCGCGGTCCTTAGAAAGATGATTCTTCACAAAAAAAAATGATATAATTTATATATATATAACCACTTTAGACAGTACTGGTACAATATTTAGTCAAAATCTTTAAAGCAGTTTTTGAGAAAATTAACTAATAAAATTAGTTAAAATGATGTCTATGTTGTTAAACAGTTTTTATATGAACTGTAAAAAAAAAAGATCCTGATAATGAGATTAGATTACCAACGATTTATTACCAACTCCTTTCGTTTTTTTCCAATCCGCTTCTAAACACAAATCCTTCTAAATTCTATAATGAACACACTTGAGGTAAAAACTCGGCATTGCATTTTTGTATAAACGTGCAAAAGAAGCTTGTCAACAAGTGTCAAATCGTCGAATTTTGGTTAAAGTCAATCCACACAAGTTCCACTGGAACTCCAATATTAAAATGTTTTAGTCGGCACCGACATTGCTAAATCCAAATCCGGTCAGATGTTCTCTTTAGGACTATAATTCAAATGAGATCGACCAACGATTTAAAGAACACAGCCATTCTTTCATTTTGACATTTGGTTTACATGTCTTTTCACTTTGTTTTGGAAAAAAAATTCGAACTCGAGATTTTAATCAAACTTGACATTACGATGATAGGGAACAGCGAAAAAATTGGTCCAGCAATTCCATGTTTCTGTTTGTCTGTAGGTCAATCTATAGCCTAAACCACTGAAGCGACTTTTTTCAAACTTTCCACACAAGTGTCTTGGGTAAGTACCTCTTTTCTTTTTTTAAATCTGTTTTTTAGCCCCAAAAACAACAAACCTGCCAAAAAAAATCTGTGCACTATTATATATATAGTTTACATTTTGCCCAACAAAATTATATTAAATGTTATCAACGGTACAAGCCGTAAACAATTTTTTTTTAAATTTTCGATATTTTTATATAGGTTATCCTTCGAATTCTAAATAATACTGTATGTCAAAATTTTCGAAAAAATATTTTAGAATTCCCATACCAACTTTTTTTTTTTAAATAGAATTAAAGACATTTTCTGTATAAAAAAAATAAGTAAAATAAACTTTAAAATTATATTAAGCTGTTTCAAATACGTGGGTTTTGAAGTTAGTCGAGCAGGAATTTTTCTTTGAAGTGTGGATTGCATGTGGAACGCAAACGTATTTCATTTGGCAATTAAAAGCAAATTTTTAGTATCTAAAATATATTACTACCATTTAGTTTACAATTTGTAAAAAAATGTAGGTTTGGTTTCAATCACATTTATCCTTTATTCTTCTGTTTTTGGTCGCTGTCATGCTTTACAATAAAAAAACGAATACAATCCACATTTTTGCACAGTTGATACCGCTCCCAATCCACACAATATTTCAACGTAATCGATAAAATTAAATGTGTTCCCATTTTCTAGTTTCTTCTTCACTATTAAAAACTATCTCTAATTTTATTTACATAATTTATGTACAAAAACACTGACATCAATCCGGATGAATCTTAAGGACGAGGAGAAATTAAAAATAAAGTTGTCTGCAAAATTTAAATGTTGTCGATAAAATGGCAGTTGAGTTTCGATTTTTTTTCACTTCAAGAGAAATTCGATGAAAGAAATTTTTGAAGTTTACCAATCAATCAACTTTACTTTATTTTTTACAGTTTACACAGTACTATACGAATATTATCCGTGTAATAAAAATATATGAGAAAAATGTCCTGTGGAAAAGTTTGAAATTTTGTTTTCTGCTTCGGATGTGGAATTCCAATGCATTAAGTGTCAAATTTAACTTTTGCAAGTAAGTTATAAGGACCAGCATCACAACTTGATGTCCGAGAGTGTAATCAAAAGTACGACTATGGGCTATCAACCTTAAGGAGAGTAAACTTTTGTTCACAAACTTTAATCAAATTGGCTTCCATTCGAAATGAATGACCAAGAAGTAGAATAGAGCGAGAATGTAGAGTGAATTTGTAGTCGAAGTCGTGCGCACAGTTTGGTGGCGTAGGTATATGTAAGCCAGAAGCAGAGTAAATATTTTCGGATGATGATGATGTTTTTATTCTACTGAGATGATTAAAACTTTTTTTATTATTAAAATTTTTTTGTTTGTCTGTCAAAATTTATTTTTTTATCTTTGTGAGACAATTGTTTTTTTCTTCTTCTTCTTTGTTTGCCTGTGTTTGGATAGGCTATGGAAAGAGGTAATTTTTATTTCAGGATATTAGTTTCGGATTTTGGTGTTTGTTTTTTCTTCTTCTAGAATTCCCTTGAAAAAAAATATACATAATCTCTTTCACGATGACAGTATTTGTGCTTATGGGGCATGTTAAACCATTTTTTGATAGACTTTTCAAAACTTAAATAATAAAACGTTAGAAATAATGAGGTTAATGAGTTGTTGCAAGGGGAATTGCGGTTTCTTTGAAAATACAAACCAAAAATATGACGATGGTTTTTAGCTTAAAAATTTTCGATTTTAAGTTTAAAGCTGTATAATTTATGGCTTTTTTTTATTGTGTTATCTACAATAAAGTTTAACTAAAACGTATAAAACTTGCAGAGATTCGTTCTTTATAGCTACTAGCCTGCTTTATGATCCACTCCCAACATCCAGGAACAAAATTTCGAATAAGCACTCATAATGTATTGTTTTCCATAAACTAATCTTTAGCTAGAATTACATGGTCAACTTAACCGGTAAACGCATTGATTCTCTAATACTGAAGTAAAAATCTGCCCTAATTGTGCCACGTCTTGTGATTGTTAAGAAAAAATTGTTGTCATTTTTCACGAAAACGTTAACACCTGCTTTGACGCGAATTTTTGGGTCAGTCAACGCATTGATCTGGCAGAGTGAAAAATAAACTTTGTGGTGACGTCAGAGAGTCAATGCTATAGGCGACTACGTTGATCATTTAATTATACCTGTAAAGAGTATATGTTGCATGATTAATGTGCATTCGTGAGTCCATTCCATGCAAATTTAACAAATTTAACGTTCTGAAAACCTTGTTCTTTCCATTCTAAATTTTTGAAAAATTGTTCACTGAAACAACTTTATTTAAAAAGAACATAAAAGACATGATTTTTGGCCTTTCGAAAACGTACAGCATCGAATTGTAGGTTTTACTGTTGTTTTTTAATATATTTTTTTTACTGTTTTACGCCAATTTTTAAACATTTTTTTCTTGAATCGACCCATCATATACACTCTATCTTTTTGTTAGTTCCTGTATGTCAAAACTGTCAAGGTGTATCCACACCGAAGAAACATTTTAGAAACATTTAAATGTTTGTCCACCCCAAAGAAACATTTTAGAAACATTTAAACGTTTGTCCACCCCAAAGAAACATTTCAGGAAAAATTGTTCCAAAAACGTTTCTGAATTGTTTCCAATTTTTTTCAAACAAAAAAAAAAACATTTCAGAAACACTTCAGAAATTAATTTACATTTGTAAGTGCTTGAGAAACAAAGAAAGTTTTCCGTTCGAAATATGATACAATGAAACATTTCAGAATTGCTTCGCTAAGCGTCCAGAACAAAAAAAAACATTTCAGAAACATTGCAGAAATGTTTCTGAGTGTTTCTGAAATGTTTCTTAAACAATTTGGAAACATTTCAGAAACTTTTTTGAACAATGTTTCCTTAAATATTTCCTTGGTGTTGGACTCACCCTCAGACCATTCAGAAAAGCTTTAGATATGTGTTTATTTGAAAAGAAAAGATTAACATCGTTTTTGGTTGAATCGAAAAAAGACATGAAAAATATTTTAATGGTGGTGTTTGAGTTAAAAAAAACCATATGAACATCAAAGATGCTGAAGGTTATAAATTCCCAAAAACACTGACTTCCACAAAATCCCAATTTTTTTGAAAACGATAAAGTCAAATAGTAGATTTATTGTGGTCTTACAGGATTTTTTTGTTTTATTTCACTTATTTAATTAATTGCGATCTTAAGAGTGGTGTTCAACGTACTCACATTTTAATAGCAACAATGTGCTGGTATTCTTGAAATAACCTTTAAATTTCAAACTTGAGTTCAATTCGACTTTATTATTTGTATTCAAAATTTATTAACTTTGCAACTGATTAAAAATTCCACAGATAAAATTCGCATTTTGAATTAAATTACTTGCCTACATGGAAAATAAGTTTGTGTATGAGTTTTTTCTTTCCTTACCTTTGACAAAGCAGACGTGTTGTCGCCTTTTTTTTGCGCTGGTTAATTAATTCATATAAACTTTCTTTATTAATGAACAAACAAAATATACAACACTCTTATACAACTTCTATAGGCAATGTTACTGCCATTAAAAATTTGCATATTTAATCTGTGTTGGCTTAATTTATTCTTGAAAACAAGCTGCTTAATACTTTTTTTTTAGAATCTTTATTCAAATTCATTGTTTTTTTTTTTTGGCTTTAAAATTGCAATTTATTAATCAGTCATTATACGTGATGACACATACTCAAAGCAAATATGTATTTTTGTTTGCGATGATAATGATTATAATATTCTATGACACGAGTGATTTTAAAACAATTGTGTAATCATTATACATATATCTATATAAGTATTACACAACATTGAGATTAAATAGTGTGAATTTGTGTTTTTTTTTTTCAATAAACATTATCTTTGAAATTTTCCATTTAAAACGGAAAATAGAACAAAAAAAAAACTTTTAAATAATTGCACAACGTTATTGAGTTTCAGGAACATGATAATTTTAACCAGGTCACACATTTCATTAAAGACCAAGACTGAACAGTCTTGATACTACCTTAGTATCATAATAACTTTCTTTAAGCAAAGTCCTAAATCATTTATTTTGTATTCAGTTTTTCATTTATTCAGGATTATTAAAAAAAATCAGCATCATTAAACAGAAGATTGATTAATAAGGTATAAAGTGGCATCATTATTGTGATGACATGGCATTAATTCAAAATTAATAGATATTGAATTATATTCTTTTTATTGTATAAATTTGTCATTGGCGCAATAATTTCAGCAAACAAATATTCTGGTTTGGTGAACGGCTACAAACAGAACAAAATTCTGACACATAAATAAATTGTAAATTCACTCCGAAAAACTGTATTGGCAGCATAGCTTCTTGCATAAAGCCTTCCCTCCCTAAGAAATATTTATTTCGGACATTCTTGCAGAAACTATTTCTGCAATCAAAGGGCACAATAGTGTTCAGCCAAGTTCTGACACTACACCCTTTTACAGGAACAAATTCAACACGCTTCCATCTTCATTACCAATCAATTCAAAAATTTCAAATTCCGAATATTTGCTAAGTTAGTCAAACATAGGCGCCTCAATAAATTTACAGTTTTTAGCATAAGTGGTTCGTGAGATATAAGGCATCAAAAACTATAAAAACCGTAACTGACTCACTCACTGACAGATCATCAATATTATAGAGCACTTTTTGCAACACGGTAGGTCTTGTGATAAATGCAAATGAATACATCGAAAATTTGAGTTTTTGAATTCAAGGGGCGTGGTATCCACCCACTTCCACAGAATTGGTGTTAGTTGAATGGGCCACTTCCTATTGCTTCAGAACAGGTTTTACATTTAGGGGCGTGATATCCGCCCAATTTCTCCGAATTGTTATCAATTAAGGGCTTCCTTGCAAAAAGGAGTGAGATCAGGCCAAAAACATAAATGTTAAAAAAAAGAGCCAAGTTCTTTTCTTCAAAAACCTCTATTTAAAAAGTCAGCCATGAAAATTAGTAAGATCTAAAAGTACGCCAAGTTCTTACTGATAAAATGAGCTTCATCACTGAAGATGATTTTATTCGAAATTTGCGGACTGTAGCTGATACACCTTCATTATTTTAAAAAATATTGCTCAACAGTGAAAATGCGTTGTTCTCTCGTATAGTGCACCATTTTTAAAAACTCCCCAACTTTCAGCTGTCACTTTTTACTTGCGATTATATGTTCTATAAGGCAAGTTATGCATTCGTAAAAAAAAATTCTAACAATCAAACATGACATTACGAACATAGAGAAGCCTAAAAAAGTGATCACCAAAAAATGTCTGTCGTCAGTCTGTCTGTCAGTCTGTCCGTCTGTATGTAGAACGAGCTACAGCCTAAATGACTTAAGCGATTGCCTTCAAATTTGGTATGTGTGATTATTTTGGCATTCCTCAGAGGGAAAATTGAAATTTTCTTTTTAGGCCTAAAAATAACGGTACCCGCCATATGACCTTGAAGGAAAATATTATTTTTCTCTAAAACGGCTCCAACGATCTTGAAATTTTTTTTGTTGGTAAGAGCTATCATTTGATATGAACCAAGTTTACAGGAAAAGTCTATTAACAGTACCTTTCATATAACGTTTTTTTTTAATGTTTGGCTTGCTCGGTACCGGTACATTGGATTTCTGTCAAATTTTATATTTGAGAAGATTTAAGTAGCTAAATTATTTTTGCATATCAAAATTTTGAATAACTTTTATTTTTAAATTAAAATAATTTTTTTTTTTTTTGAAAAATCAATAATTTTAAAACTAATCAAAAAAAAATAATTTAAAATTTTATATTCACATGAACATTAATAGTCTCTAAAAAATTGCATACCAAAATTTCAAAAGAATTTTGTTTTCAAAAAACGAAAATTAAAAAGCAGGATTTCATCAAAACACGTCCTACAATTTTCGAGATACTTTTTTATAAATTTTCATTGATCCATGGCAACTAATGGCGTTCTTCGTTTTTACGAAAAACAGTTTAAATAAGTTTAAAAAACGATTTTTTCCCACCTATACACCATTCACTTTCATTATATACATGTATGGACTTGTACATATTTACATTATTACCCTCCTAATTTACATAATTAAAATCCATTTAAATATACATTTGTAGGTACCTATTTATATTCCTTGAATCATGCATTCGACAATTCATTATATTAAGAATAAAGGTAATATTACCTACATGGGCTTTAGATCTGCTAGTCTATTATAGTTATCCTACTATAATAGACTAGCTACCTACCAACAGCGTCAGTGAGTAACACTAAAGTTGTTAGCTACAAGAGCAAGCTTGTACGATCCAGTCGTGCATTTTATTTTCGTAGGCAACACTGTGCTTCAGGACCTCAGGTATACAAATGTTGATCGAAATCCGTTTAGCCATTAATGAGAAGGTCGAATATAAAAAAAAAGAAACGGTTCTATGGAAGATACCGTCAATAACATTTTATGTAAAAACCAAAATGTCGACTATACCCAAAATAGTGCATTGTATTTTTTTTAAATTAAAAATTGGAGCTTCAGAATTAGAGAAAAGTTCACATTATGTACACATTTTTAAAGATAATTTTACCACTGTGATTATATACTCTCTATATCTATCTGTCTATCTATCTTTTCGACGGCATTTAAAATCTTAACACCTGTGTCGATCAATTTTCTATTCCAACTTTGCATCTACAAATTCAAGTTAAACCTTCCAATTATGCGTTTAAATTTAATTCAGCAATTGTGCAATCTACCAAAAGATAGCTAACAACAAAATAACAAAAAAATGACTTCCTTTCCGAACCCTTAAAGTCCAGTTTAAAAATTTGCAAACATAAATATCTCATATGCTACCTTCATCATATCTATAAATTTATTATACCTTTACGCTATACCATACCATACAAATACATACATATACACAACAAATGCATGCAAAAATCGTCTTAAATTTTGTTTTACCATGAGTAAGCAACTTCAATTTTTTTTTTAAATGCAGTTATGACAAGCAATATGCTTTAGATGCAAGAAAGTGGTTACACATCTTCCTGAAATGTATACTCGCTAAAGATGTAGATACTCGTACATAACTACCAACATTATCCCTTAACGACACTTACCGCCGCTATTGAGTAAAGCTTATAATTTCTTTCATGTATTGTTGTCATTTTGAAAAAAAAAGAAGGATAATATTACAAATTCCAACCCACTCACAAAACATACACGTATACTCAATCTATCGTCATTAAAAATTCCCTTTGAAGCTTGAAAAATCTACTTAAAAACGAACAATAATTAAAATCACAACAATAAGCAATCCTTCGACACAAGCTTGTACATAGGTATGTAAATTATAAATTATCAACGTTTTCATTATCCCGCAAAGAGATTCGCTTTCGCAAAAGTCAGGAATTGTATGTATGTACGTATGTATATTTTTCTAAGAACAGCTCTTTCCTCGAAAGTAGCATCCACGTGATCTCTTTTATCTCATCAACTCCCATCGTTTATCCTTTGATCCTGTATTCCATTTAGGTTTATTTTTTAAATTTTTGTTTCATCCTCAACTCTTGGTGACTCTCCCTTTCTGTTTGCCTTCTCGCATTTTCTATTTGTGTCATTTTGTAATGTCTGACAGCTTTCATGATTATCACTCAATAGGACTTTTAGTATCCTAGGTTGTCGTTTTTTTTTATGTTTGTTGTTGATGTTTTTTTTCTGAATTCCATTTGATAAACACCCACATGTGAAATGGGGAGGGAGACGCAAACACAACAACAACAAATTAAAATTTTCATTGAAGCTGCATAGCAATTTGATGAGCAAACATAGCACAACTGAGATGACAAGTCTGGGTTCTGTGATGTTGCCGATGTCGAAGAACATTTTCAGAGATAGCAGCAGAAGTGCAGCACCTTAAGTCGACATGTTTTTTTTTTGGCTCTTTCATCATCAACATCATAATCATCATCATCAGGAACAACATTAACATCAGTGAGGTCCTTCTCGCTGCTTCTTATTCCTGATAGTCTGCCCCAACCACAAGCGCCTCCACCTTGCGTTACCAGTGCCAGTGTCGGCGTCACCGTCGTCGTCGGCGGCGGCATCTTTTCAACTGTCATGGTTAAAAGGATGGCGCGCGAGGTCTCATTTACAAACAGGACTTTTTTCGACGCTCTTGAACTCGTATCCTATTTGGAGCTATTTCATTTTTTTTTGCCCGTCCTCGTAGGTATATGCACTCAAGCCAATGATTGCAAGTTTTTACATATTTATGAAAGGCAAATAAAGAGCTACAGAGTAAAAGAGGTACAGGATAGAGTATGTTGTAGCAACCAGGACGAGTGCCAGTGCATTCAGCTAACGATGATGATGATGATGGTGGCGGCGGCAAATGCTCTCTGTGTGTGGATATATAATAAAGTTGTTTTGAAAATGCAAAGTCCTTCAGATAATAGAGACACGAGTCTCGGGTTTGGGCTTGGGCTCGGAAGGCACCTATTGCTTGCTGCGTGTCTTTTTCTCAGGGAGGATTATGTGTACCTATTCAAACCACTTGCGCGCTTTACAGAAGCGCACATAATAATGTACCTGCGACGAAGAAATAAGTAGGTATCTATGTAGATATGTATGTAAAAGGAGGATAGAAAAAAAATCTAAGAATCCTGACAGTAATTAGTGTTAATTAATATCAAAGAATATTACGAAAAGAAAAGGAAGCACTATAACGGGTGTGGAAAAGAAAAATCCTTGCATTTGCCGGATACAGACTACGAGTGGGTTATGCCAGATCTAATTAGATAAATTAGTCGAGAACTTTGTTTAGTTCTATGATATGGGTACATGTAGTAGTAGAAGCCTAGATTCCTCTTCTTTTTTTTTGTTTCTTTTTCTTCTTCATATACCTATACAATGGGATGCTTTTGTTCTACTTAATGAGTTTGTTATCCTGTTCCACTTTTAGCTGCATTAGGTTAAGGGAAATCATTTCAAGCATGTAGTGGATTTTGGGATTTTTGGAATTTCTCGAATTTAAGATTTGATTTTTTTTAGATTTAAATTTAGAAGTGGGTTTTTAACTTCAGAGAAACACATTAACCGAATTAAGAATTTATATATATATATATATTATTTTCTTTCCGGCAGTTTTAGTTTCTACGTTTCTTCAGTTTCCGTCATATACATTTTGGTCCTTCGAGCCGGATAAGTCCTATGTTGTCTACAGTCCGCAAGCTAAAACAAACTCGGTTATAAATGATCAATGGGTGCTAGAGAACGAGAAGTTCCTGACATTGTTGATGGAAATTGAAGGAATTTTGAATTTCCATTCTATCCATCTACTTAGTGATGATCCGATGGAATATGGATGTGCAAGCTTTAACTCCTGGGCATTTCCTTTCATGGAAAAGCTGGAAAGCCAGAAGAATATGTTGTTACTCTGCAATAGCGCAAGAAGGGAAATTGGATACTTAAGTACTGGACAGCTAGTATTGCCAGCCCAATTGTCTATAATAGGACGAGCTTGTGAGTTTAATAAGAGCAAAAACGGGATGGTAAGATCTGGAAAATGGGCATCCAGTAATAAGTTGAGCGATTCTTTGCAAAAGTTGTGTCCATGAACCATCAGCATATTTTAAACTGCTGGGTATCGATGGATTTGTGGAGAGAAGTTTTCTTAACCTCGATACTACTTCTGAAGTTTCATCAATTTAACTGTTTTATTCATTAATATCAAGTGAAATAAAAATCAAAGGGAAACATCAATATTTTCACGTTTAAACTTTTACAAACAAAAATTTATTTCACGATATATTTTTTTTTTAAAACTAAGACGTAAGGTCTTTTAAATGCAGCCTTCATTGCACTAGTTGGAAAGAATAGAAAGATAGGAAAGATTTGTTTTTAGACAAAGCTTAACAAAATGGTTCCTTCTTCTTGTCAATGAATTTAATATTGTTAAATTCCTCACGCCGTGGAAATAGTAGTTTTTTTTTTTTTGTTAGTGCGCAATAGCGCAAGAAGGGAAATTGGAGGCTTAAGTACTGGACAGTTGTAGTGCGAACATTTCCCACCAGCCCAATTGTCTATAATAGGACGAGCTTGTGAGTTTAATAAGAGCAAGAACGGAATGGTAAGATCTGAAAAAATGGGCATCGAGTAATAAGTTGAGCGATTCTTTGCAAAAGTTGTGTCCATGAGCCATCAGCATATTTTAAACTGCTGGGTATAGATGGATTTGTGGAGAGAAGTTTTCTTAACCTCGATACTACTTCTGAAGTTTCATCAATTTAACTGTTTTATTCATTAATATCAAGTGAAATAAAAATCAAAGGGAAACATCAATATTTTCACGTTTAAACTTTTACAAACAAAAATTTATTTCACGATATATTTTTTTTTAAAACTAAGACGTAAGGTCTTTTAAATGCAGCCTTCATTGCACTAGTTGGAAAGAATAGAAAGATAGGAAAGATTTGTTTTTAGACAAAGCTTAACAAAATGGTTCCTTCTTCTTGTCAATGAATTTAATATTGTTAAATTCCTCACGCCGTGGAAATAGTAGTTTTTTTTTTTTTGTTAGACTTGGAAATGTTTTTGTTAAACAAAAATAAACATTAAGTGTGCAACATAAAATGAAACAAAAACTCATGCTTTCCACATGCATTCCACAATTTCAAAAATTCACCTAACATGCAAGTTTAAGAATAATCGACCCAGCTGTTGAAACTGTATGTCGCAAATTGCTTCTACTTTAATCGTACTGCTAGGTCCATATATGTATGCTTAATATTATGCCGGAATGCTCGACCGATTTGTATCAAACATAAAATACAAGTTCTATAAACAAAATAGCAGTCATATAATTTGTATTATTGATTAGATACTAAAATGGGGAGCGGGTCAAAATTCTGGCTTCAAAATAATGCTTTTCAAAATTCTGTCCGTCAAATAAAAAGAAAAAAATTCTGCTTATTTTTTTTTTAATTTTTAATTCACTTTTTTATTTACAACAGGAAACAAAAAATAAAACAAAACAATCCATTAGGAAAACTTAAATATGAAATAAAAAATTAAAAAAAAAAAGAAAACAAAGCTAAACACAACCAAAGAGAACAATGTTTTTCGAAATGCGCCTAAGATAGCCAACGTGACTTAGATCGGTTCTCCTTTTTATAATTCTTTGTATTTGTTTATTTTTCAAAACACCTTTTTTCCTTTATTCTCTCCCCATTCTTCGCACGCTGGACTTCTGATCTGGCAGTGATTAGCTCTTTTCTTAGATCCTGCGTGACTACGGCCAACTAAAACTTTAAGCCGGCGATGCCAAGCCTCTACACTATTTTGCGTTATTGGAAAAGCATCTCTCGTTGTATCATAAACCACCCAAAACTCTGGTGGATCCTTGGAGTTGTCTCTAAGATAGTTGCTTTCAAACCACTTAGTTAGTTTTAATATGTCTGAGTCATCAATAATACTACTCGTACGTAAGCTTTCGTAGTATTGCGAGACTTCTTTTCAGCATCCTCACAAGTGTGGCAAACTGTACAGAGTTGCCATATTTCTTCACTAAACTTAAATAGAAATTTTAATAAATTTAAGTAAATGTTTAAATGTTATGCTTGAATCTTAATGTTCTTTTTGAACTCTTATCCAGATTATTTGGCCGAAGTGGAAAAAACATCCTTTTAGACCAGCTGAGGGGAAGTACGTCTTTGCGACAGAAGAAATCTCCTTTTCAAAATCACATATGATTCGTTTGGGTGCCAAATGGGGTATTCATTTGCAAACTCGTAGTAGCTCTGTAAAAAAAGCATTCATAAAGCGAACGCGTTTTTTTGCTCACTAAACAAAAAACGAGAGGAAAAATTTGATTTTCTATTCTTCCATGAATGGAGAACAATTGTCGCATAATTGTTGGGACCCAGCCCAGCAATCACTTTCTCCCAATAACTTTAAAGATGGCTTTGTTCCGAGTATAATTATAAATTCTCCTTCGAAAACATACAAACTTAGAGGGATATCAATATCCAATAAATTTGAAGGCTCTTTTCGCACATTTCTGCTTTTTCTTTGTCTTTTAATTTTAATTTTTTGTGCATTTTTTTGATGGAAGAGCAAACCGACAGCCATAAGGTGTTTGGATAACCGATTGTGGCACTATTTGGCTGGCTTGCATTTATGTTATTTTCGCCATGTTTGTTACTGTGTTGTTGGCTTCTTGAAAATACTTTTCAACAACACGTGGCATTTAAAAAGAAACCAATACAAACAATTGTTTAGGTATCAAAAAATAACATTTTAATATTTTCTAAGCGACAAACAACTGACATCTGCGAATTGTCAAATGTAAATTCGCAATCGACAACAAACAGGGCGCATTCCACAAATCCTCAAGTTTTTGACGGCACTTTATGGGTGTTCGTTGAGTTTTTTTTGTTAAAATTATAAAATATATTGAATGAAATTTCTATGGAGAAAAGGGTAAACTAATTTTCAAATCATTTAATAGATCCCTTTATTTTTAATAAGCATCTTATTTATTAAGGCATTTAATGAAAATAAATAATAATTGAGTTGGAACCCCATTCTGCAATGTACTGCAAGTCCTCGAAATCGTAAAAAAAAGAATAATTGAGAAGAAATAGCCAACAAAACTTGAAATCTTGTTTAAGGTAAACTTGAAATTTTACTAACCTGAAGGTAATGACCAGCTTTTCTTGGGGAAGATACCACATCTCTTCTGAAACTCAATGGTTTCGGCTTCAAATCTTTTTCAATAATATGAAAAAATTTGGGAAAACTTTCATTCGGAAATGCCTACTGATGAAAGTGATTAGGGTAGTTTTCAAGTTGATTAAACCAGGTGAAAAATTCTCCATCTTCGTGGCGATTCATGTAATAGCTGTAAGCAAATCACTTGATCAACGGTCGGTTTCGCAGATGGAGGATTCAACAGAGTACAATGCCAGTGATGAAATACTTTTTTTGAAAACTGCGTCCTTGTATCTGTGTATCTTTTAAAATTTATGAGATTAGCAAAAAAATTTAAAAAGGACTGCATTAATTAAACATATTAATGATATTTGTCAGTTGTCGGCGACCAAAAATTATTCATGTTAAAGAAACGTCAAAATTTGCGACCATTCGCAGCTCATTTGAAAGGCGCTTTAGAACGTCAAACTCTATTCGCGAACCACATGCAATCCACACTTCAAAGAATAAATTGTTTGGCCGCCACTAACGTCAAAATCAGAGATGATCAATTATAAAATGTCATTTGCGAATGAAATGTCAAAACGGATGAATATTCGTTAATTCGTTGGCCTTTGCTTAATATTGAGGTCGTGGAATCAAACAATTTTATAAATTTTTAAAAATATAATAATTTAATTAAATTAAAAATGAAACAGTAGATAATCCAATACATATTTTCATTTTTATTTTCAGGTAATTTGAACTTATTCTTTGGCATCGTTATACTTACGAACTATATCCCAGGAACTCCTTTAATGTCAGTAAGTAAAATATTGTTTTTTGCAAACAAGGCTATTTGATCTGTGACCAATTATATGTCAGACTCACACACATACGCACAATACTTAATTTGATAATGTAACTATAGGGTGTCCGCCGGGAAGGTATACTACTTTGTTTTGCCGCCATTTTGGCAAACATTAGTTCTTGACAGTTCATATTTGGCAGTCGTGAAGTAGACACGTGGCAAATTTATTATGGACAAATATTCGATACACCAACGTGTTTTAATCTTTAAAACATTTTATCAAAATCAATCATCGATTACTTTGACGATTAGAAAGTTACGTGAAATTTTTGGGAGAAACAACGTGCCAACAAAACGCACTATTTATCGTGTGGTGAATGATTTCGAAGAAAGATTGTCTGTAGGTGATAGGCCCAAGCATGGACCACAAAGTACTGCAAGATTGGCTAAAAACATTACTGCTGCTCAAGGAAGTGTTCAAAACAATACATCAACCTCAATTCGACGCCGTGCTCAGGGGCTTGGTCTTCAATGAACAACTTTGGCCACAATTTTCACAAGGATTTGCATTTGTTTCCATTTAAGATTCAGTTGACACAAGAGCTTCTTCCACAAGACCATTTACGCCGCCGTACATATGCCAATATGATGTTACAGCTAGCCCATGACAATCCCGATTTTCATGAAAAAATCATAATGAGTGACGAAGCACATTTTCATTTGAATGGATATGTGAATAAACAGAATAGTCGGTTCTGGGCAATGGAAAACTCAAATTATTCATCAGTCACCTTTCCATCCATTAAAAGTTACAGCCTGATGTGCAATTTGGTCAAGAGGAACCTTACCTCTTTGAAAATGAAATCGGTGTAACGGTAACTGTGAATGGGAAGCGATATCGTGATACGAGTATGATGGAAAACTTTTTAACGCCACAACTGCATGCTTTGGGCTCGATTAACAAGTGATATTAACAAGACGGTGCCACATCGCATACAGCCAGGATTACAATGGAATTACTGCGAGACCACTTTCCACAAAAGTTATTTCAAGAAATGGTGATGTTGATTGGCCTCCACGGTCGCCTGATTTGACTGTTCCCGACTTCTTTTTGTCTCAGATATCTGAAAAGTAAGGTTTAAGCAAACAAACCAGCAACTTGAGCAACTCAAACAAAATATTCCTGATGAAATTAATGAAATGAAAAATGTGCTCAAAAGGGCTCGCATTGGTGAGACTAACAGAGGCGAACATTTACCTGCTATTGTATGCCATACATACGAGTAATTGCCAACATTAAATAAAACATTTATCAATATAAGATCCATTCCCTTTCATTTAATCAAAAATTATAAACAAACAAAGTAGTATATCTTCCCGGCGCGCGGACACCCTGTATTTGACTTTTCTCTTCCATCTAATTATAATTATAATAATAATAAAAACAACCATACAAATCAAAAGAATAATTAATTAAATTGTTATGTAACATTCAAAGTACATACATTATATACAGTTCGTTCCAAAATGTAATTATCTTCGAAAGGATGTCATTTCGGCAACTCTTTTTTTTTCCAAATCGTTATTCATTATTTTTTTTTCCAAAAGGAAATTACATTTTCTTTTTTAAGAAGATTACGTGACCAATTAGTAAAGTTTTCAGGTTAATGCTTTGCCATTAGCACCATCTACCATCGCCATCAATTCCATCTTGCTCTCTTAGCTTTCGGCACAAGGAAATCCTAAATAAACGAAAAGACTCTTACTTCTAACTATATACATAGATATACTGGTAGTTTTTCACTTTTCTAATTTACTTTCTGGTCAAAGAGTGAGAAATGTAAGTGCGCAAAGAGTCTGTTCATGAATATTTTAATTAGTTTTTAACCTAAGAAGAACGCGCGTCAACAGGTTGACACTTTGGGGTTTTTGAACTATGGATTTTTTTTTTTTTTTCTGTTTGGAAAATATAGTATATAAGTTATTTTTTCTCCTTTTTTTAGTATGTTCCATTTGTATGTACATATTTGATTCTCAATAATTTCCATTATATACATGTATGTACATATGTATGTAGATGTGTAGCTAAGTGATTTAAAATGCTTAATATGTCCTAGAGCCGTGTCACGTCAAGCGTATCACGAACTAATTATGTCATCTATATGTCAAAGCGGATGCTTGATTGAATTGACTCCTAGCCTCTGGAAAGCAGTTGTGTCTAATCCCTCCCGCATCCATCACTCTCCTTGCACAAGGCAACGAATTTACATACATATATTTAATTTTTGTTCTTATCTTCGATTGAAATGAAGCACAGGGCTAAGCGTACATAAATAGAAAAAAAAACACTTTAAAAACACATCATGCGAGAACTTTGTGTGAGGGATTATCAAATGAGTAGTGAGTAGAATTATCTAAAACTATACAAGCTTTGAGATAAACAATGGATAAGCATCTGGAACAACCCATGGCAGGACGAAAAATAAAGGAAACATGAATTTATATCGAAAGGAGTATGTTTTGGTTCATCCCTTTGAAACGAAATAGTATCCTACTTGTTATGGGAAGGTGGTTGGAGGGAATAGTTTGATGCTGATGTTCGGTTTATGCAAGAAGAGCGTTTTTGCCAGTGTTACCGTATCGTATCGGAATTTTTTAAATGTTAAATTTTAACGCTGTATGTTTCACTTAAAATTTGTAATTTTTGGATTGCTACTAAACACCATCTAAAGATTTGCCCAATAAAATTTAACCTCCAAAACCAAATTACGTCAAAAAATGGATTTCCGTGGAGAGATTTGCTTTGATGTTTTAGATATTTCCAAAAAAACTCCGTAAATTTTGACCACGGCTATTTTTACTTGCGATATAGGTACTGCAGTGCAAGTTTTGTATTTGAAAAAAATCAAACTCGAGATTTTAATCAAAATTGACAATACAATCATAGAGAACACCAACAAAGTGGGTCCCGCAATTCCGTCTGTCTGTCTGTTTGTAGAAGGATCTACAGCCTAAACCGCTGAACCCATTTTGTTCAAACTTTATGCTTAAGCGTTTTAGGTGATTGTCCAAAATAGATTTTTGAATCGTTGCTTTATAAATAGATGTTTTTGGAAAGGTCACCAATAAATTCCTATAATCGTTGCTTTATCCCCAAAAATAACGGTACTTGCCATAAAAATTTTTCTACCATAAAAAATGGTGTGTATACCACTTTGAGTATGGTCTACATGCCATACAACCATTTTATGGATTTTCGACTTTCTCATAACTCAACGGATTTCGATAAAAAAAAAAATTTGTACAAATATTCCTTCAAATTCTAAATAATACTGCATTTCAATATTTTCGAAAAATAGTTTTTTTAGATTTTTGAAAAAAAAAAAAAATTTTTTTTTGTTAAAAATTTAATATTTCGAAAACCGGTGCACGATTTTTTCTGAAATTTTGTTTTTGAATTTATATTTAAAAAATTAAGTGTAGAACGACTTTAAAAATACATTTAGCCGTTTCTATTAAGAATCTTTTGCATATAATGTGATCGAACATAGGAGCAACTACGTGCGATCCAGTCGTACATTTTATTTAAATGGAATGGAAAGAGATGGAATTAAGGTTTATGCTAAATACAAATCTCGAAAACTCTACCCACTGTTCTTGTTACAAAAATGTGATAGAAGATATTGAAGCCACAGATGAGTAATACCAATATTTAAATCTTTCGTACGTTGCACCATCTAAAAGCCATTTGTTTACATTGATTTAGTGGCGATAAATAAATGTGAATTACTGCTTTTGGGATGTGTTCAAAACGTTAGGTTTAGGGCATAAATTTTTATTGATACTACATTTTTATTATGTCTTTTTCGATTTGCCTGTAGGGATTTTGATCCGGGATTGCGGATTTTTCTTTGAAATAACAATGCAAACATATCCGTTTAATTGTGTGTTTGTATTATATAGAGTAAACAAAACGACAAACCGCTTGTTGTGTTTCAGCTGTTCAGTGTTAATTGAATTCGGGTTAGATCCTATAAAGTGTTGTACAATCGAAGTTTAGACTTTACTCAACGCTGAAATTTCAACGCTCGTTTTATAATTTCTCAGTAAGACTTCGAAATTTCGTGCGCTATTAGAAATGTGATAATAAAAAGCAGCTGATCACTACTGGTAAATATAAAAACGAGACTTTAAATTCAATTTTTACAAAGATAAAATGGAAAACTTGGGTTTGACGTTAGAGAAACGTCAAATCTTGTTGTGCGTAAAGTAAATAGAATCTTGATAAAAATGTAAAATTTGTGTTGATGATGATTGAACTTTTCGATTTAAAAATTTAAATGTTCACAAATATTTAGTTATATTGTATCATTTTAAGCAATTGCTAAACATACCTAGGTATTTGATATGTATTTTAGTTTAAAAATATTATTTATTTATATTCCTTGCAATTACAAATTAAAATGATAAACATTTAAGGTGAGGTTAGCACTAAAAAGGAAGTTCATTTCGTTTTCATACTTTTTAAACATACCCGCACCGATTTTATCTTAGAAAATGTTGGCGGATGGACGATAGCATCTATGAGTACGTTGCCGGAAGGACTTTATGAATATTTCTATATTTAGATGCATCTTCCTTACTTACCTTCTTCAATAAGGGAATAACAATACCAACTTCAAGTTCGTCTGGGAATGTCCCAGAATGAATACTTAAATTGAAAAGATGCGATAATATGTCAACTATGTTTGGTCCAATATGTTTTAAAAGTTTTTGTCCTCATATACTATTTTCCACGACGGACACCATCTTTCTGGGGTTATGTTTCCGTTTGCGCACGTTTTCCTCAAAATATATTGATCCTTCTTAAAAAAAGAACCAGAATCTTTTTTGTGTAATTTTTTTTTATAAGCTACACTTTTCCCGTTGACAATTCTTCAAAGAAATTTTCAACACAAAAAACTGACTGAAAGAAAGAAACCTTAACAAGCTCTCTAGCCTAAATTTAGGGTTGTTGTGTATAAAATTCAAGACAAATTTTCAAAGAAAACTAAATCCATTATAACTAAATGGTAAACCTTTATCCAAGTTGTGAAGGACATTCATTAATTTGTTCAAATTATTGTAGTCATTTCTCTTAATGAATTCAATAAAGTACAAAAGCGGCATTTTGGAACGACAAAAATCTCGTCTGAACCAGATGCCTCCATTGTAAATCGCTTTTCAAACTAAATTACTATATAACTGCTATTTTCTCACACAACGGTTACACTTAGAACAAAATTAAAAACGTCTTCAAAGAAAACCATCCTGCGACAGCCATCTCAGCAAACAATAAAAATCGATCGAATTGATGTCGCTGAATAATAGAAGTGGCGTTCTCAGAATATGTAGTGCGGGCAAGCTGGCAGATATGATTCTTCTTCAGATATACAATCTCCAATATATTTTATTTTCCCTTATTTATCATCATCTCGTGACACTTAAATATTCGATTTAAGCACAGCGTATCCCATCGTGGAAGCTTACTAAACCCTTTTTTTCTGCTGGCTCGGCTGGTTTATTTTCGTTGTCATTTTCAAAAGAAAGTAGGTACCTCGCCTCGCCTGGTTGAGTATAGGCGAATGGTGGGTGGTTTAAGTTGACGAAAACATTTTGGTTTTGTGTGGTAGGGAGGTGGAGGGCGGTCGAAGGATTTCAAGAGTGCCAATAGGAAGTTATCAGGATGAATTTAATCAAAAGAACGGTTATAAGAGAGTGGGAGAGAGAGACTACTCGAGGAGACCCAGTTTGAGGATAATGCGCCCTCTATAATATAGTGAATCCTAAAAAAGATTTAAAACCCAAGATAATATCCTTGCGGATAAGTGTGCGTGTGTAAATAAAAATGAAAGTATTTTTGAAATGCTTTTCAGATAACATTGAATTGAGGGGGAGTTTTATTGAATGGTTTTATTTTCTGTATCGTACATGTGGCTCTCAAGAGATAACTAACTGAATGAAGCTTTATTATTGTGTACAAGAATATATAAGAATAGATACCATATGTAATGTATATCAACATCATTTGAACTGATGATCGAATTGATGAGGACAAAAAAATAAATATATTTTTTATTGATTTATAAGTGTTTTTTTTTTTTTTTTTAATAAAAAAAAAAAGTTTATTAGTACATTTAGATATTGAAAGAGCTATAGAGACTTGTAAGTCACTATTTCACAAAAAAACGGAGAAATTTTAGGACCCGTTGACAGATTCATCAATGTGTTAACCAGGTACCATGGCTTGCACGCCATACTTTGCTGCTGTATTACCGTGGCAACTCTATCTTGCTTTAATTTTCTATTCGATATTAAATTATTTTTATTTTATTGAGCCTGTAGAAAAGTGAAATGAAAATGAAAAATCAAAAGTTCGCAGTGCTTTTTAATGTTTTAGAAAAAAGCCGAGTAATGGAATACATACATTTGCCATAAATTATAATTCGTCGACCATATGTCAAGCTGTAAACATTTACATTCCATTAAAGGATGTCTACAATGTCGATGGATTAAAAATCTTGTAAAAAAAAAACGATTTTTTTTTTTTAATTCTCCGGAAAAGTTTGATTTAACAACCACAAATCGCGTTTGAAATTTTAACATTTTTTTTGTTAGCTGCCAACGCATTCTTAAATGGTCAAACCTGTGATCGTCAAAGATTGCTTGAAACCGATTAGAGGAAATCTAGTCGAATTACATGGTAACGCATTTTTGAACAACAATCGTTTGATATACAATATCTTATGCATTTACACGGTAAAAGCTGACGTTGCATTGTCAACGCCTGAACCATTTGCGTTGACCGTCTAAAGGACTATTCATATGAGAGTGACAAACGAAACTAGATTTTTAACAAATTATATACAGATTGGTAGAAATATAATTTACATTTGCGTTTTAATAGCGAAACTAAGATAAATTATAAAAACAAAAAAAAAACAAATTGCTCGTTGGGAGTTACAATCTCATTTGTATAACGAAGGGTTACATTATCCCTCACCTACCGCCGCTTCGCATTCAATTCACCACCATCACTAGCGATCCAGTAACACCATACGACCAGTTCATTACCCTAACACCTGCATTATTGATAGCAGCAACATCACATAACCAACACTTGCACATTACCTGAAATTAATTATCGCCCACCGCAGTACATTTTCTTCAGCAACACTACTCGAGCAACACCAAACGACCATTAAACTACCCTAACCCACTATCACCAGTCACACATTACATTACTATACTCTGTCCCAGAAAAATAGGCAGTATAGGCAAGATAGGACGTTTGCCTCTCATTCTCGCGGTGAGTTGCATAAATCTGTCACCTAAGAAAGCTCTCACAGGGTTTTCGTAGTGTGTATCTTAAATGAACTCAGTTATGAAAGAATAGTATGTAGGGTTACCGCCCTTTTTTTAGATACGAATTTTTATTTAATCGTTTTGCTTATATTTTTCCACACCACCATGAGGTAAGATAAAAGGTGCCAGTAGGCAAATCCGAACAAGTAAAAATAAAACATTTATTCCTTAGGATTAATTATAATTAAATACCAAAATAAATATAAATTAATCTTTTAAATGCTGCTGCTGCACCTACTGCTGCTAACTTCACCTAGGATTGTAACAAGATTTTCTACAGAGCGTTCCCACATTTTCGGATCAACCACCTGCTCGACATGTCGGGCACACCAATGCCATTTTTACTTCACTTCACATTAATTAATCACGCGCTTCGAAAATCTACACAAATAATGTTCTTCTTCAAAGAAAACAGCTTAAAATTTTGTAACTGCATTTTAACGTATTTTCCACACATTAAAAGTAGTGCAAAAAATGAAAATACTCCACGTTAACACTCATCATTCAAAACTTTTTTTAACGCTCTCAAATCAAAAGCACCTCATTAGAAGCCTATGGAAAAAAGCCAAAAGAGTTAACAAATCGACACAGGTAACTCTGAAAGCACATCAATATTTAATGGGGGTTGAAAGCAGCAGCAGCCACAGACCACAGCAAACGCAATTCAGTTTGCATCAGATGCAAAGCATTTTTTTATTATTTTATATATTTACGGTTACGAGCAAACACTTTTTATGGAGAAGTTCTTCCAATTTAGTAAGGTGCAAAAATATGACACCCAAATGTTTTTGAAAAAGCTTTCCCATAAGACGTGTACTGTCTATTTTTCTGGGACAGAGTATAGCTACCCACCGAATCAACATCAGCAGATCACTTTACGCTGCGACGTCAGCACTGTGAGTACACAAATTTCATTCGTCATTCTTACAATTCACACTAAGCCACATCAGAAAACATCATAAGAGGATGTAAGAAAAAACAATGCGATGCGACATGCGGGGCGAAACGTATATACTCGAAGCGAAGCCGAGTCTTGATTGGAATTTGCTGAAGAGTAAGTTTCCCATTGATCATAAGTGGTGGCCAACTTTATTTAGTGCACTCGGTTGCCATTTAAAAGGGGAAATATTTTGGGTAATAAGAGTAGTTTTCTTTCGCCGGATTTGATTAATTTCAACTTACACTCCAAGTTAAACTTCTGAGCAATACAAAATCTACACATACATTGTGAATGCATATGGATCTAGTATCCAAACGAGTGCATCATTTGTATGCGATTCCATAGAAGTAATTTGTTGGAATTTCAATATTTCTCTTGTAAAGGGTCCGCCAAATAACTTCTTTTTTTTTTTGAAAATGCTATAAAAAAAACTACTGAATATTTTCTCAAATTTCTTTTTTTATTTGAAAGTACAATCCTTTCGGGTTATAATGGAAAATAATTTCATTCAAATGGCTGCCTCGGCTGGCCATGCAGTAGCCTACACGATCGGTCCAATTTTTAAGCACATTATCGATTGTGTGCAGCTGTATTTCACCAATGGCTTCACGAATATTGTCCTTTAAAGCGTCAATTGTCTCTGGCTTGTCGGCGTAATATTTATCTTTTAAGGCACCCCACAAATAATAGTCCAATGGTGTCAAATCGCAGCTCCGAGGTGGCCAAGCGACATCAGCTCTGCGGCTGATAATGCGATCTTCAAAAACAGGGCGCAAAACATCGAGTGTAGCTTCGGCTGTTTGGCACGTAGCGTCGTCCTGTTGAAACCAAATATTGCCAATATCCTCCTATTCAATTTTTCTGAACAAAAATTCGTTCAACATGGCCCGATAACGATCGCTTGCTCATTTTCGAAGAAAAATGGCCCAATTATGCCTCTGGATCAAAATCCGCACCAAACAGTGACTCGTTTTTGGTGTATCGGCTTTTCAATGTATGCGTGCGGGTTTTCTGTACCCCAAATGCGACAATTTTACTTGTTTACATACCCGCCAAGATCAAAATGAGCTTCATCTGAAAAGATGATTTTTTTTTGGCAAAATCGGCATCTTCTCTAAGTCGATCGCAGGCCCACTTAGCGAAGCGAAAACGCATTGGATGGTCAGTTGGCTTCAACTCCTGAACCAATTGGACTTTGTATGGCGTCATACCAAGGTCTTTATGCAAAATTCGTCTCAATGATGTCTCCGAAATGTTCAATTGTTGAGAACGACGGTGAATTGATGTTGATGGCGCTTCACGCACACTTTCTGCCACAGCAGCAATATTCTCGGGTGAACGAACTGTTTTAGGCTTTTCGCGCCAGTTTCTTTCACTTTTTTCACAAGATAACGAACATACGGAGCTGAGGGTGCTTCTCTTCTTCCAAAATCCGTTCGCAATTTTCGCACACATTCTGCAACATTAACATGATTTTCAAAGTAATGTCGCAATATTTCCCAGCGTTGTTCAAGCGTATACACAACCATATGCGTTCAGCGGAAGGATAAAACTAATTATCTGTCAAATCAGACATGAGCTAAGTGTTACCATTCACGAAATAAGCACTAGTTGAAAAAAAAACGTTAGATGGCGGAGCCTTTATAAAAATTTATTAGATGTGTTCTCTGTGGAATTTTCAATTACAAATAAACAAATAACTAAAAGAACCAAAATAAACATCAGATCGAAACCACATCGCTCGCATTGTTGCCAATATTCAAATATTTACATTTATGCCATTCCACCCCATGTATTGTATGTCGTTACAATCTGCGTGTATGTTTGTGAATAAAAAAAAATAAATCTGCCTGTCATTCATTTTTTTTTTTTTTGAAAATAAATTTGTCATAACATTCCATTTAATTCAAATCAAATGTTTACGAAACCGCACAAAAAGCCCAATTTTACAATCATCAAATATTTGAATTGAATTGATATTCAATTACACATGCCCGCATACATCAATTTTTTTTTGTGAGGTGCCTTCTTGAAAAAAAATGTAATAAATTGAACGTGTAAGTACATATGTTGTGCATAAAATAAATGTAAACCACCATTTTAATGAAAATGCTAGCCGCACTTAAGTGGGTAACTATATATATGCATTGCAATATAGTATAGTAGTATGTAAATATTGTTTTACATAATAAAATTCCATTTCATTAATGAATAAACACAAAATTATAACTACAGACTGGAATTGAGATTAATATAAACGATGAGGAAGCATACATGAATACAAAAAAATTCAATTTTATCAACTGAATATTAAATTTATATGAAACTGGCGTTAATTATGTTGACCAGTAATGTAGAGGTCAGTAATTAAATTGACGTCACTTCACAGGACAATTATTATAATATTAACTTAAAAATGGATTTTTTAATTTGATTTTGCTTCATTACCAATGTAAGGGTACATATAGCTGTAATGATGTTTAAGATTTAAAAAAAAATATTATAGGCCAGTGGTTTTGGGTCAAAAAATGTTTGACACGCAATCTTAAGAAAATTGTAGGTATTATTAAACTTTTGTTTACCAAGTTTAATTATTTACTTTTTTTCTGTGATTAATTTTTTTAAAAATATTTTAAAAGTTATGCCCAACAAAGTTATGTTATACACTCTGCAATTTCAATGTTCAAACTCACATAATTTTTGAAAACTAAATTATTTTCCGTATAAGTAAAATTGTGCGTGAAATATCTCAACAAACTTTTTTTTTTAATTTAAAATACGTTGTATACCTTATTTATACGACATAAATGACCGCCGACGGCCGTTTCGCTTAATATTTCGCGGCTCATTGGCATATATCTGTGACTTAAGGTCGCAAGGAGCCAAATCACACGATTTTATTGCCTACTTCTGTTCGTTTGGCTCTGCGAGAGAATCATGGCTTCAAACCGCGTGTGCAGAATGTCAGTGTTGGCAACAACTGTGTAGTATGTAGCTCCGTATCTTTCACATTTAAATCATTCGAAATAAATTGATTATAATCTCCGTTGATGGTGATGTTATGCCAATGCAATCCATCCAATGATGCCGCACAGTGGGGCTCTTTGTATGGGAGAATGGAAAAAAAACCATTTCCGCACATAGCCACAAAAGTAATATGCTCGTCAAAATCGCTGAAAATCTTTGTTGTTCTATAGTAAATATTAGAAAAAAAAATGTTTTAAGAAATTCGGCCATACAATGTTTTTTTTCCACACCAACTTTTAGGCCGTTTTTGATTTTTTTTTATACCAGTGCTCTTAGTACGGTAGAGTTTAAACTACTTGACTATTTGATAACATTTTAAAAAATAATAAAGATTGTTAATGAATAACCAGAAAAAATGTCTACTCACTTTAAAAAGTCTCTCGGAAAAAATTGAGGAAAATCAGCAAAAAGTCGGAAAAAACTCAATTTCTCGAGAATGAGTAGTTCTATGGAAATTTAGACATCAACAGGTTAATGATGCGCAAATTCGATTGAAATAATCGATTATAATTGCTATACTTAAATTATCTCGAGAGATATCGATATTTCATCTGAAATCATTCGAATGTCCCAACGACCGTCTGTACTGCTCAAGCTTTTTTGAAGAGAAACATACTTAAAAACAAAAACTTTGTTAGACCTACGAAACCTTTTCTTGTAAAATGTATAAAAATCAATAGTTTAATAAAGCAGATCCCCTTCTGTTCTCGCAGAAATTTAACATTAGACTTAAGAACTACTAAAAAGAGTAAAAATCATTTTGTAAAGCTTTGAGCTTAATAAATTGTATATATATTTATATATATATATATATATATACAAAAAATCATTCGAATGATTTCCATACATCATCATTCACCATTTTCATTCGGGTAGAATTGGTATTGAAAACTCTTTATGTAGTTATGTGTTTCTGTAGCATTCATCATTCGAATGAATAAGTAAAATAGTAATAGTAAATAGTAATCATTGGATTCTCGAATTGCATGTTGATCCCTCGAGATAAAGGTTGTGTATCTGAGATTTTTTGTTTGTATGGAATGACCGAATGAAAATAGAACAATCGAATGATTTCATTTGCATGTGATTAATTGACATTATTCGTGACCTTTCTAGAATTAAAACAAATATGGAACATGTGCATAGTTAAATAATGGAACAAACTATTACAATTTTCTTAATCTCTAATGATTCCAATGATCATACAATTATTTTGATTACTCGAATACTAATATATCGATTATTAGAATCATTCGATTATGCACATCACTACTATAGGTCCATTAGATTCATTATGAAAAAAATGCAATGATTTAAACTTGTTCCACTGTACGACTGGGCCAAAACCCACACCAAACTGCCTAAACGACCGCCGCAGTAAAGTTAGTACTGGTCACCATATACTGCAATTCTGCACGACCACCACATAACCTTTATGTGAAATTACCAGCAACATGCGACCAGAACACCACCCTAACATTTGAGTTCGTCATCGTTACGATTCACACTGCTTTAGAGCAAGGAATATAACATGTAGATCTAAGAATGACGATGAAAGTAGGAAAGTTGTACACTCGAAAGCAAACCTTGATTTCGGTTTTACATGTTGCTGAGAAATAAGATTCCGAGTGGCTGCCATTTTGGTGATCAATTCCGTTTACTTTAATTGGTGCACTGGTGTGCCATTTAAAGTGGACTTTTTAGGCAATAAAAATACACGATTTTCCGTTGGATTAGCTTTGGGCAGTAATTATTGTGGGGCGTTAAGTTAGCTTTATATTCGCTATTGCCTGACTGCTCCTTCTGAGCAGGAAAGTGGGCCACTTACTTATATGAAGTACCGTGTTATCTAGCTTACGTTTGTAAAGAAAATTGTAAAATTGAACCGAGTTCTAGCGTTCTCAAACCCGAGTTTTAATTGCCTTCTTTGGGATACCCTCGTCACCGACGAGCTTACCTCAGCCTTAGAAAAAAAGCATCGCAAGTGTATGGATCTTCTGTGGATTGGAAGTCCGAAATCCGTCACTTTTGCTTTTTGACGCACCACTTTATCAACAAATGGTCCTCGTCGCTGAAGACTGGCCTCCGGTTGTCTTCCTTCAGCGCCTGAGTCGTATGGGTTCTGTTCGGATGTAGTCCCAATTCCCGATGCAAATTTGCTAAGTAAATGCCTATGAAAGGCCTAGGAAAGCCTGTGTATTTCCCGTCCAATTTCTACGGCGGCAATTTTCTCGGCGTGTATGCGTATTTCGCTAGCTGATTATTCTCTGAACCAGTCTTCTCGTAAACCGTAAAATGGGCGCCACTTTTTCACAAAAGAAAATCTTTTATCTTTTTCGCGTGTTGCTCAATAACAGCAGATAACACAAAACATAAAATGAACTGCCATATATAAATTGGAAAACAGTACACCAACAGTACCATAATAAATTCATAATTTTAATATTAACATAAATCATAGTAATAGCATTAATGTAGTAGATTACCAACAAGCTACATAAAAATCAATTTCAAATTCAGACGACTTCTTGCTTGCGCTATACAAACCCAAGGACAAAGTCAATATATTAAATCAATAAATTATCTCAAAAGAATTTAAGCTAAGAGTACATAAATAAGAGGGTAACAAAAAATCGCAATGAACCATCAAGTCATTGAAGAAGACACATCAACAACTTATCGAAGCTCAAAGATAAATTCTTCTTTGTTCACCGAATTGTAAATAAACGAGTTATCAATTTATTTTTATTTTAATTTCTGAAATCTTCATTTTATTTAGCTTCCCCCGAACTCATCCTTCTTCCAAATCTTATTTCTCTCCAAAAAGCAGTTAGACGCACACAAAAAGTTATAAAGCACGCCATCAAAGAAATAAATTACCCCCAAACTCAAACTGGCAGGATTATTTATGTCAAGTATTTGCTGTTGATGAAATTAATCTTTGCACTACGTTTACTACAAAAATAAACAATTTTATATTTTTAACTCAGATAGTCATTGCTAACGAATAACGACTAACGACTAACGATACGATGCGACGCGACTTATAGTAGTATGATGTCAAAGCTTGTTCGCAACCCAAATTTAATACCTACCAACCATAAGCATCCTCATTTGGAAGGTTTTCTCAAATGATTTTTTTTTTTTGAATTTTCCTTTTTGAAATAGATACATACATAAAATACTATAGAATGTTTTCGAATCCATTAGGATTGTTGCATGTATGGTATCAAGATAATAATTCACTTTCGGTTTCGACTTCCTTTGCGGTGTATATATGTACTGTAGATATATATTAGCGATTTTAGATCTTTCATGTTCTTAAAAACTTTTGCCTTTCTTTAGCCTTCCCTGAGGAAGTTCTAGGAACTTTTACCGATAAATCTACTATAAATACTGTGACCTGTGTTAGTGTCGTGCCGTACACAGAGCACGTCCTGTCCCCTTGAGAGGCTTATGCTCCTTGGCCCCACTTGACAACCACAAATAATTTTGCCTCTATAAACGAATATACGAGTATACGACAAGTACCAAACCCACTGTCATTTAGACGGCTTCAGGTTGACGGTTAATTGCGATTCTATAATAAAGTAGAGATAATATATCAAATTTCAACGTATCCTTATAATTTATGTGTGCGAGCGTTTGTTTGAGTGTATCATGCATATTGCCTTCGTATGCTATAACTATATACATTCAATATACAAGTATGGTGACACACTGTTCGGAGCCGAGGACACAGGAAGACCAAACACCTCAGCACACTCAACTATATAAACGAGAGTGTCGTCTAGTAGTGAACTATGTGCACGGCATTAGTGTAGAGATGCCTTTCACAACGGAGTTCAAGGAACCATGGAAAATGATAGCACCAGCACAAGCACCAGCACCATCAGGACCTATAGCGACCACTGCCGCCACATTTCTGAGTCAGGAACTGCCATTTGGATAATTGCAGGTTGTCCTATCCTGATGTTTCCACGGTGCGATGGCGATGGCGATGGTGGCTCCCCTTTGGTCGGTCAATCACTCGATATTAGTGGGGGTGGGGAGGAGGGCATATAAGAATTAATATGAAATAAAATTGATTTTTTACGACCTGGCATTTAAGTTGCAGGATGTGTTCTCCTACCATACATGAATAAATACTGAAATACTACTCCCCCAACGCCGCGACGACCGACGGGGAGAGTAAAGTAGTTTTTTTTTACGCCATACTACTTCTTCCTCGACGTCCTTGTTAATGGGTTTTGATATGCGTGGTTTGGCAAGCGAAAATTCTCCTTTACTCCATCTCTCTCTCTCTTTCTATCAAACACTTTCTGCTTTAAGATTTTAATGAACAATGAAAGCTGGTGGTACAGTGTGGTGGTTTAAGGACTGATTTCATCAGAGTGTCAATATGGTTGTGGGCGAATTGGCCACATACCGATATGTACGTCAATCCCGAGAAAAACGACGACAATAGGATCAAGTTAGTTGGAATATTGGTTTTACGACCTTAAATTAAAGTTGATTTGTGATGGGAAAGAATTTTATGGGTTTTTGGATTTTCGATTGGGGTTAGTCAGTAGAAAATTCCAGTTCAGTACCTTATTTGTATTCAATAAGTGATTAATTTGAAAGCAAATAAAAAAAGTTTGTTTGTCGATGGAAATAGGGTAACGATACGACCTCGAAATATTTTTGTCGACATTAATAGTTGATTTGGAGAAGATTTCGAAGAGTTTTAATAGGATTTCGAAGGATTGTTTGAATTGTATTTGGTTCAAAGGTGATAAAACATCAATTTGAGACAGTTTTCGTTTGTGGATGTGGTTGGGTGACGATGGTAAAATAAAATCTGGAAAATGTGCTAAAGAATAAACTATCGCACGAACTTGATGAAAAAAAAATCTTTATTTTGTCAATTTTTGCATTGGAAATAACGTGTTCTATAAAAACATTGATGAAAAAAAACCCAGTCTACATAAATTCAAATTTTTCGCCAAGAGCCAAATTATTCTATACTAAAACCTCTATGTAACAAGTCAGCCGTAAAAAAGTAGTGAGTTCTTAAAGTACCTACGTCAGGTTTTTATTTCATGAAGTTAAATACTGAATAAATGTTGGTGGGTATATTTGAAAAGTTTTCTTTTATTAAGCCCAATTGCAAAGGTTTTTAAAACTTTCCAAGTAAACCCACTAAAATTTACTTACTTACTTAGGTGGCGCTACAGTTCGGGACGAACCTGGGCCTCAACCAACATGCCTCCCCAGCTAGCTCGGTTTTGGCTAGCTGCCTCCAGTTACGCACTTCAAGTTGGTTGAGGTCATCTTCCACTTGAGCGCGCCACCTTAGGCGAGGTCTTCCTTGACTGCGTCTTCCCTCTGGGTTGGAATCGAAGATCCTGTGAGCCGGATCATTGTTGTCCATACGCTCTGCATGACCTAGCCATCTTAAACGGGATATACGTATTTTTTGTACCAGGTCAATGTCGCTATACAGCTCGTTATAGTTCGTGGTTGAACCTTTTTGTATAGAAGAACTTGGCTCTTTTTTAAAAATGTATTTTCTTGGTCTGATCTCACTCGTTTTTGCAAAGATTTAAATGCAATAATTGTTGAAGATGCGATGATGTTTTTGTTGCAATTTTAATAGCATTTCTTAAATGCCCACCAATTAATGAAAATGTTTTAGTTTTTCATTGTCGTTAACGTAGAATATTACATCGAGCACTCTAATTCTTAGAAAAGTCATGAATTTTCAAGATACATTTATAATTTCGAAATGACAATAAGCAGAAAATTCAAAGTAAAAATCTTAGATTTTCTATTTTTCTCTTTGAATGTATCAAGCTCTACCGTTCTACCAAATTTCATCATTCTACGACAATCAGAAGTGATCCTCATAATTGATATCAATACTATGAAAATAGGCGGGTCCCACACCCCCTAAATAGATAATCTTAAATTTTCAATTTTGTCTACCGTTGTGCGAAATTATAAGATTCTACGCTGTCGGGAAGTGCTCCATAATTTTGATGATCTGTCAGTTAGCAAGTGAGTCAGTTACTGTTTTGCAATTTTTGCAGTCTTATATCTAACCAATTGAAATTTGGTGAGTTGCTAAAGCCTGATGAGGTTAGCAAATGCTGCGAAGTTTCTGACTTAATTGTTAATGAAGTTAGATGTGGTCGAAAATCGACTGAGTTTGCCAGAACTTGGCTTGATATCAATTAATGCTCAATTTACAGAGCGGTACAGATCGCTAATACCTTCAACCGTTATCCTTAAAGCAAGTAGAAAGGACGAAATTACTGTGATTGATTTTTCTTCAATTTTTTTTCCAATAATCAGGAACTTGCAAACATATTTGGCTAGTATTTTTAAATGATGATTATTCTGTTTCTTCTTCAAAATCGATGCAGTTAATTATTTCGAAAACTATTAAACACCTGAATCACTATCCGCCCTTAAAACCAGACAAAATCCCAATATTGATTTCGGACACAGATATCCTAATTTCTAGCTGAAATAATATTAAAGCTTCTATAAGGCTTCGGTAAGGTCTTATGAAAGTTAAATGAATTATCCAAGCTGAATTATCGATACTGTGCCAAATTAGCAGTTTATTGATTGGTACCGAAAACCGGAGCACATCCGTCTACTGTGCATTGTAAATGTGATCAAAATTGCATAGTGCGGTTGTGATTCCGAAAGGAGTGTTCGATACAGAAACCACTTAGTCGTGTTTAGAGAAACCTTATTTTTGATTTTTTTTCCTGAATTACAATAATTATCTCCAAAAGTCACCGTATTTTATTAACAAGTGAGGCAAGCTGAGCAAAATCTTATATACGTAAAAAAATCACCAACCCAAACAAAAATTAACATAATAATAAAAATGAATAAATATTTTTGAAAACTTTAAGATGAAAGGTGGCGCTGAATTATTGTTTTGGTACAAGCGATATTTTTAATTTGACATTTAAAAATAAATATCAAGCGGGCGTATCTATAGTTAAAGGGGTCTCACTTAAAATACAAAAATTAATACATGCATTTTGTTTTTCGCTTGGGAAACAATATTTTTCAAAATTCCATCATGTGTATCTACGAGCGTATAAAAATCTTCTCAAAAAACCTCTAAATTATGACATCTTTTTAATTGCTCCCAAAAAAAGTGACATTTATAATGAAATAGTGTACACACATAAAGGGAAGCCATAAACTGTCAAGTTCTTACAAAATTAAATAAAACAACAAATTGGTTAATTAATGTTTCGCTCCAGAAAACACATAGCTAATAATTTTAGTGGTCCACGATTTTTTTTTTTAGAAGAAAAACAAAATTACTGAATGAGCATTCCAAAATTACATACATAAATAGTTCATTAAAAAAAATAAATATTTTATTGTGAATATTACTTTAAAATTATTGTGTCATAAAACTAGAGGGTAATAGTAAATGTCACAATAGCAAATGTCAAAATAAATCTATTAGATTGGTGAAATATCATCAAATTCCAGGCTGTATGTTATGTAATTATGCAATTATTTTTGGATATAATTCAAATGTCAAATACAGTTTTGTTTTCATTGGCGCACTCTGTCGCTCAAAATTTCGTACATTTTGCTCAACATTTCCGGTAACTTATCCAGTTTTTAATTCAAGTACTCCAAAGTGTGTGGATTGTCGACATATAAGAAATAATCTAGGAATGAACTTGGAGAGCAATTCACAAATCTCCCACGTCAGATGAGCCAGTTGCCGAAACAGATTAACCATTTCGACATCAATAAACTGAGCGTATCATCAGCGTATATATGTAAAAAGTAGCGTCGGGGCATCTTGTTTTAAGCACAACTAGGTAATATTGATACTGCCAAAAGCTACCCGTAAAGGTTCAATTAAAATTGCGCTTAAGCCTTAAGTGATTGTATACCATGAAACTTTAATTAGACACCTATACATTTTATTGTAACTTCAACTGGTTTAGTTATTTTCAAGGTTTTTAATCAAAAGCCAAATTATTTTTCTTATTCTTCCGCGATTCACATCGCTCAAATTAAAAAAAAAAATTGTCTTCACACTACGAAGATGTCTCATGATGTTACCTCATAAGCGTCTCCAAAGTTCAAGTTGTCCCCTTAAACTTCCCACATGTAAGATATTTCTTATATCTTGCTTTTTTTTAAGTATTAAATAAAACAAAAAAAAAAAACTTTCGCCCTAACCTCATTTAATTTTCATTATTTTGTCATATGATGTTAACATTTACCTCGGTGTGATTCCTTCTCTTGCATTTATTTAAGCAACTTACACTTATTTTTTTTTTAACTGTACATAGGGGATGCGAAATAAAAAGTAGTCGAGTCATCGCAGAATGCACGTATGTATGTAGTTTCCAGAGTTCTATCTTATTAGAAGATACCTTATATCGTACTTCCTTAGCCCCTTTCATATCGCATTCAAAATGCAAGAGGACTGCGCTTTTTATCAACTACAGCTACATTTCCATGCCAGCGGAAAGTTTGATAAGTATCCTCTTGGAACTTACACTTCTCTATGTGAAAAAAAATGTAAGGTACGAGTATTGCTCATATGAGCAATAAAACAGCTCATGTCATAAAGTATTATTCTGGAACTCCCTATTGACTGTCACACTGGAGTATGGTTGTTATCCTTGAGACTTGGATATGAATTGATGTGCAAACGAAAAGTTTATATTTTGAGTTATGCAATTGTATTGACATATTTTTCTTCTAATAACAGAATACGTCAATTTGTTAAGCAAATTTGAGTTTAGTATTTTATCAATATTTAGTTTTTTAGTTTAAAATTAAAATTTTTGTTTATTTCTGCATATTTATCCTTAACCGTATTGTATATTACATAATTATTGTTTCGTTTTACCGAATGTTTATAGCTACGATGACATTTGCATACAGGTGGCGCTGTTGAAAAAAGTCTACACATGTATGGACGTGGCAGTAGATGCTGTGGCAGAAGTATTAAAAAAAATTATATTAGCACAAATGTACATATGTATGTATATAAATTTTTTTCAATCAGTTTCTATCCTAAATAATGGGGAACTATTTCTCTAACCGAAATCACATAAATAATCCCTCAAAAACAATATCCTAATCAGACGAAATCCACAAAAAATAGTATTCCAACAACACAAAATCCATATAAGAATAAGAATCATAAGGTCGAAAATCCTAGATTTATTTGTTTTGATGACTTTATGAAATAATCAGTTATTTTATAGGGTTGGGTACGAAATCCCGAATTGCAAACTACATATGTCAACAGTTTTCTTGGACAACAATACCTTGGTCCATATAATGTCAGTCGTATCATCAGTCGGTCATTTCGTCCGTTCCGCCTCTATAAAAGCACTAAACTATTACTACGGGATTTTCTAATTTTGCCATTCGAGATTTTGGTTTTCGGGATTATGAGCGATTGCAATCTTAATCAAGAAGTCAAACTCTTTGCGAAAGAGTAGAACAATGTCTGCCGGACTTTATATAGTACGAAAATATGGGGACGTAATGAATATAACTAACAAATATTCCACCTCAAATAATATTTTTCAAAAGATTGTTAGAACATATTTTATGGGATATTCGAAAACAAAAAGCCCAGAAGATACTCATAAAAAGTCAGGTAGTTTCAGTAATTGCTTTGCTGTAGACTTTTTCATGTACCTACCTAAATATTTTTAAAGTTTTATTTTACGTTTTTTTTCGAATTTATAATTGATCTAAAAATCTCTACACCATCTTGAAACTTAAAGGAAATTATTAAAAATGAAAGGTTGTAATTAGACAGCTAAAATTTTATAAGAATTTAATATTTTTTAAATATCCTATATGTCATTGAGTTATTACAAAAAAAATTATAATCATTGGTCACGTTTAGAAGACGAAGTGAAGCTAGTCAAGTTTCTGGTTTCTGATTGGCCAGCTGCCAAAAAAAATTAATTGCTGGTGGCAGCTGGATAATTACAAACCAGAAACTTGAGTATTTTCCAACGTTTTGAATGTAGCCATTCTGTAGGTATATGAAATTAAGGAAACAAATCTACCCGTTGTACAAATCATCGCCAGTAGGATTACTGCTGATAAAAAAAAGCTAAAGTAGACTTATAATGCGGATTGACTTTTGACGTTTCTTCGAGAAGCGAGAAAGATTTTTATAGGTTCGTTATTTCTTAGATTTTAGTACGATTGATTATATTTAATTGTATTTCGATGGGTTCGTGGAGTAATTATATTTAAATTTTCCTTTCATTATACCCTCATTTTGTATATAATTGGCCAATTTATATTTCTAAGACCCATTTTTTCATACCCATACACTTCTCCTCACAAAAGTTTCTCAGTTTTGCAATCAAAAAGTGAGAATAAAATTATTTGTTTTGTTAGTTTCTGTCCCTCTACGAAAAAAACAAATATGCAAAGTTTTGTTTATATTTCATTCAAAATGGTCATTTTTGATACCATACTAGTAGAACAATTTTTTGGATTTCGATTTTCTGGAAAATTGTTTAGTTAATTTTTTTAAGTTTAAATAGTATTGTAATCCACAATTATGAAATAAAAAAAAATTTTTTTGTTGAAACATTATTTTTTCGAAACGGCTTTGTTTAAAACTTAGTATTTAATAGTTTTTAAAATATTTTCTAGAATAATTGAAAAAATCATGTTCCTAAAAAACCAGTGCCTTCAATACGATTGTAAAAACCCCTTTAAGAATTTTTTTTTCTCAAATATAGTTCCCATAATGTTGATAAAAATTCATTAGTGCAGTCCAGTTTAACTTAAAAAAAAAAAGTTTTATCTTGCATTGTTATTAATAAAATACTTCCCTTTACTTTGTCATTATTGGATAAACCGATTACATTTTTACTTGTGATATACTCATAGGTACTATAGGACAATTTTGCGTTTGGAAAAAAATCGAACTCGAGAATTTGATCGCACTTGACATTACAATGATATAGACTACCAAAAAAGTGTGTCCCGCGATTTAGTCTGTCTGTTGAATTTTGAATTTGAATTTTATTTGAAATCAACGCTGTACATCAAGATGAACTTATAACTAGTACAGGATTTAATTTATAAAGAAAATAAACATAATAATTTATGAATAGAGAATTAAAAATTAAGAATTAAAAATGAATATTACAATAAAAATTATGATAGTAAGAAAAAATATTAATTATTTATACTTAAGTTTATTTAACAAACAAATTTGAGTATGAAAAATCGCAACCAAAACATTATAAGAAAACGAAAAAAATAAATTAAGTTATCTCAACTCAGACTGGAAAGGAAATCAAAGCATACTTTAAGAAACTTCACATGACTGGGCAAATCATTCCAGAGCCTGACAGCGTAAATGAAAAATTGCCTCCTTGAAGTCAAAGAAGGTGCGTATAGAAGGTCGAAGTACCATAGACCGATTAGAAGAACAAAAAGTAATTGTATCAAACAAATAGCTAGGTTCCTTCCTGTGAATAATTTTGAAGAGAAGGGAACAGCATCGATATTTAAAAAAAGTTTCCATGTTGCATCCAAGAAGCTGACTAGCTTCAGACGAAATATGATCAAACCTACGAACATTAAAGACATATCGGGCACATGAATTAACGGCGACTCTGAGCTTTTGAAGCGACAGGTAATCAGGATTAGCAAACAACTCACAGCCATATGATATAATGGGAATTATAAGAGCCTTCACCAGCTTCAACTTAACTTCTCTTAGTAGAATTGTTTTTGTTGTCGATAAACCTCTGAGCGAAGCATACACTTTGGATGTAATGGAACTGATGTGTTTATCCCAAGTTAGTCTATTATTGAAGATTATGCCAAGATTTTTAGCTTGGGTTACGTATTTAACTGGGCATGAGTTTAAAAGGATAGTAGGAAAGTCAGAAAAGTTAGGTTGATGTTTAGATATTGGTATAGCTTTAGTTTTGCCTGGGTTAAGTTTGAGACCATTACGTTTAGACCATTCATATATATCAAGAAGATCTTCGTTCAGTTTTGCTATTGCGTCCTCAACCATGCCAATCGGAAAACTAATATAGAGTTGGACATCGTCCGCATATATATGGAAACGACAGAAAGATATAACGGAAGGTAAGTCATTAATAAACATTGAGAACAGTAATGGACCAAGAATCGATCTTTGAGGAACACCGTTATAAACAGGAAGAAATGAGGACAATTTACTATTACATGAAATAGCTTGCATTCTATTTGTCATATATGAAAAAATCAGTCGTTTAGAAGTATCACAGAAGTTAAAATATTGGATAAGTTTATCACAGAGAATGTTTGGATTGACACAATCAAATGCTCTGTTGGTCTGTTTTCAAACTTAGTCCTAAGCGTTTTGCCTCGATTCCTTTATTGAATCTTCTCGATTTCGATAAAAAATTTAGTACATGACGTCCATCGAATTCTAAATTATACTGCCTATCGAAATATTTTTAAAATAGTTATTTTTGGACTTTTGAAAAAAAAAAATATTTTTTTGAATTTATCAAAAAGGGATTAATGCTTTTTTATAATTTTGTATTCCATTTAATAAGTACCTTAAATAGCCAATCCAAATTTTTTCACTAAAAATATTTTCAAATAAAAAATTTGCACATACGAAATTATTGTTTTACGCTCCAACGATTTTTACACCTACATTACAATTGATCAGTGTCGATTTGCATGGGAACAAAAATTAATATTCATCTGATCTATAATCCTATTTATTCTGCAAAAAAAATTATTGATCTGCCAATAGTCAATGAACACACCCATCCATTTATCATTTCCTCTCTATGGCTGCAAACAAAATATTGTATTTAAATTATTTAATTTTAATATGTTTTACTTTAGTTGAATAAAAGCTAGTTTGTGTTCATAATTTAAATATTTTCTCAATTTTGTTTTTCACACAACTCCTTGATTGTTGGATATGCACAACGGTCACACATTTAAAACCAAGCTACTGATATTTTTATTTGATTTATTTAATGCACTATAATATGTATACAATGCCAAAAAACTAAATTTTAAAATAAGCTCAGTCAAATTCAGTTTCAAAATTTTACAAGCGTTTTAGTAAAAGTCAAAATTTAATAGCCTTGAAAACTAATTATATTATGTTATCAATCTTCAGATAAATTTCATTATTTACATAAAGACAGATTACTTCTTATAAAATCATTTTCTTTTCAGTAATTTCATCAGGATGTACTTTCGTTAATTAATATATTTATAACATAGTGTTTGTTAAATTATAAAAGTTTTTTTCTCCTTTTTTGATTTTTTTTTTGTTGAAGACAGACTTCAATTTACAATGACCTCCTGAAGTCCAGACGTATCACTTAATTTAAGATCCTCTTCTCCATAACCATCTCAAAAACGGTGAAGAATTATTTTGTATTACTGAGTGCTGGAAGTGGATTAAAAAAAAAAGGAAAAAAGTAGAAGCAGTTGAACTACTCTGCAATATAAATTGCTTTGTAATGTTAGGTACAATTGGAACTTTATCCCTAGGTTTGTGTCCCATGATGTTATATTCATATACACAGTTATAAGTATGTAGCTATAGTGGTCGTTCGGTTGGTCGATAGAGACGTCACAATGCAGTGGCTTAGAAGGACTTAATAAAAGCAGCAGGTGGATACAAAGAGCTTTTTACACAGCACAAAGTAAATTTAATTTGTATTATTTTTTAAATGAAATTTAATTAATTTTAAACGTATAAATTGTGTATGTACGTGTATTATATTTTTTCTGTTTATTAAAACCAGAAAAATGGTATTATTTTTTAATTCGTAATATATACTTTGACACAGCTACAGCAAAACTTGAGCAGGCTTTAAACAAAGCGTTTGTCATTCTAAAAATTTTAAACTTTGTGAAAAAATACTTGAAAGTTTTGAAAACAAATAACATTTTAAAAAAAAAGTATGATTTTTTTATTTTTAAATTACAAATAATATTATGTTCAAGTCCCTCAAGATTGCAGAGCAAGGTCAGCAGAAAAAAGTGTTTGTGATGGTGATGTAATTAGGTGGTTATTAGACGCTAATTAGGCACCAACGAATAAAATATGCATAATGATATGTTAACTTGATTGCAAGTAATTCCGTACCCCATATATTCTACTCGATTAACTTTATCCTTGAGAATAAGTGCTATATCACCCAAGAAGATTTTTGTGGAAAAAATACACATTTTATGAGAAAAATCAAAATAGAGCTAATGGAATGGCTCTAGACATAGCAAACATGAATTTGGTTACTCAAAGTTTTAAACATTCCAGGGACATATAATACACAAAACAAAACAAGTGCTTATTAAATCAAGTGAATTTGAACAATGTTTGTGCAACTCAAAACAACTAGTTTTCTGGGACTTAAACAATTGTTTTATCAAATTTTGGTCGGTCCTTTAACTGTTAACAGTACGAGTTAAAAAAAATAATGGTTGATCAAATTTTAACGGTAGAATTCGCACTTGTCCTTTCGATAGTCAACTAGTTCGAAACTGGTTCCTTTTCAATTTGTTCCTGTCAGATTTTACTGGATTTCATCGCCGCTGTCATCATTTCTATTACCTTTTAGTGAAGGCAACGAGTCTAAGTCCACAAGCCAAAATAAAAAAAAAATATTATATGTGTATGTAGTTAATTTCAAAAATTAATAATTAAAAAAATATATATATATACTATTTATCTATCAGGACTTTTGTCAAAAATTAACTGAACTTAACAAAAATTTCGTGTAGATAAAATCCTCACTAGCTGGGTGCAAGTATTTTTTATCGCCGAAATAAAACCAAATTTTGAGACCGGTAAAGCTATTTCGATGTCAAAATTTGTGTTTGAGAATTTTATAAATCATTACAAAAATAAAAATAGCGCGAAGTTTTTAAATTCTGTTGTAGTTTTTTCAAACAACATCCTTAAAAAAAAAAAAATGGCGCAAAATTTTAAACAACCCATTCGTTAAGGGCTTAGCATTTTACTAGTTAGCAATTTCCTAAGTCCTTATTGATTGAATAACTATTTCAAAATTTTTAAACCTTTTCTAACCTCGTAAATTGCTAATTAAGCAAAAGTCTGAACATTTGTAGGGTTTGAATTTTGAACAAAATTATTGTTATTATGCGTTATAAATTAAATATATGTTAGTGAAAACACAACATGTGCTCTAAAAAGATATTAGTTATTTCTATTTTCATCATTGTAACTTCATTACCCTCGTGTCCATCATCGATATACTTGCAGATGCCATAATGGATTTAGCAAATTGCTAAAAGTTAAAGTAGCCATAAAATAGCCTTGATTTTAGCTTTAGCAAAATGTTAAAATCGTTTAAAATTAGCTAAATCATCTTTTTAGCGTGGTAAATTGCTAAAAGTGGCTTTAACATTTTACTAAATCGTTTAAAACTTTGCGCCATTAATTTTCAATGTACAAAGGAACGATTTTTTTTAATTAAGAGTTTCTAATTGATTTTTTTTTATAGAGAAGTCATAGAGAATCAATCAATTTTTGTTTAAATAAAAATGTGAGCAAGTACTTGCTCATATCGTAATCACAAGATTCTTAGAAGAAGCAGCTAAAAATATTTTCACTTTCTTACATAAAATGTTTGTGCAATTTTTATTCTAAAAAAAACTGGTACTTAAAATTTAGTATTTAATTTAAAGTATTTGTTAAAGTAAATTTAAAAACCTTATTTCAAAAAAAAAAAAAAAAATTGTCCATCAATTTTCGAAATATTGAATTTTCAAAAACAAAAAAAAATTGTTATGCAGTATTGTATATAAAAAAAAAACAAAAATCCAACAAAAAATGGGTTTTTGACAGATTCTGCAAATAAAATTTTATGTAAAATTTGTGTTGGACCAAAATTCCGAATTTCTTGCCCCCTAGGCCGATTTTGTTGACCGTAAAATTGATAAACTTTTTGAACTTTACTGATCAGAAATGTCAACAGAATTTGACATTCTCAACTGTCAAATCATAGACAACAACCTTCGAAACTTCTCATACAGTTAAAAAAACACGCGCTACACGGCAAGTAAAAATATTCGAACCAACAAGCAAGATTTTGCGAGATTTTTAATTTTGGAAACACTGGTTAGAAATTAAGACTTGCAATTTTGTCAAATTGAAGGAATCCAGAAAATCGTTTATAATTTATAGCTAACAAGAATTTGGTATTCGAAACTTCTTTTTTTGTTCCAAATTGTACAACAGTAGTAATGAGAATGAAAACAAAAAAGATTGGATAGGCTCAAATGCCATAAAGTGGTACACGGATGGATCGAGAACAATCGAAGGGACTGGGACAGGAATTGTTGGGCCACGAACCAAAATTTCCTTACCGATAGGATAGTCTACTATAGCATTATGCAATTGGAGAATGTTCAGAAATAAATATCTAGAAAAGAAACTACCGCAACCAAAACATTGTCATTATGTCGGTCAGTCAAGCCAAACTCAAAGCATTAAAATGTTACACCTTTAACTCGAAATTGGTATGGGAGTGTGTGGAAGAACAACAATGTAACACTTCATTGGGTACCAGGAAACCTTGGTGTCCAAGGCAATGAAGAGGCAGGCTCCTTAGCAAAAATTGGGGCAACAACACTCCTAGTAGGTCCAAAGCCATATTGCAGAGAGAATGTGATTAAAAATAAAATCAAAACACCAAAAAACTAAAAATATGAAAAGAACTACCAAAGCTGAGATAACTCGATAACTAAAACCAACGAACGTTTTTCAGCCTGTGCTAGCTTAAGCAGTAATAACCTAATAAAATTAACGGGTACCCTCAAATGCTCACAGGAAAACACCTTAGTATTCTGGGCTTAGTGAGCAGCCCTACTTGTAGATTCCGCAACAACGAAGCGGAACCGGACCACGTTCACATTTTAGGTAGTTGTATAACATTTATACATCAAAGATATAGTATTCTGGGACGTCACCAGAGAGTGAGTTATCCTCTCTAAAAATACTCCAAATACTAAGATTCCTCAAGGCAATAAAATTGGAGGAAGAGCTATAAACTAGCAGTGCCTTTTTTGTCTCTAAATGGGGGCACAATAGATCTTAAGGTAACAGTGCAACTTAAAAACCCAAATTATTCATTCATGATAATAAAAAAACCATCAATACTTTTTATAGAAAGAATTAGCTTTTAAATAGAATGGCATTTGCTAATTGAAAAGTTTCGTGTGGCCATATACAGTTTTGCAACAAAAAAATGATTTTCCCTCAATAATTACATTTTGACAATCAAAATATTTCACGTCATGTAGAGCTTTTGTTTGATTTAGTTAACAAATTAGAGAAAACACGAAACAAAATTCATACATTGTATTTGTTTTCTCTGATTGTCGATTTCTGTGAAATTTCAACACAAGACGAAAAACTTGATTATTCGACTGATTGAACAAGTCGATGGAATTTTTTTGTTATTGATAATTATTGTTAAGGTTTTTGTTGTGTTACAGAAATGTCATTAGTTGAAAAAGTAATAGTTAACTAGTTGACTCCTAGTAATTGCGCTGAGAGTTATACATTTTTATTTTCAAAATTACTGGGAACGTTAAATTTGTATAGTGTTGGGCACTTAATTAACATCTGTACACGCAATAAGCACCTAATGATGCCATCACAAAAAACTTTTTTCTGCTAACCTTGCCTTTCTACCTTGAGGGATTTATTTTGTTTTAAATGACGAGTCATTTCATTTTCACAGCCTATAGCAAGCTTCGTCATTCACAAATTCCCATTCTCAATACATTTTTTTTGGTTTTTGAGCTCTAAGCTTTTTATTCATTTTGATTTCAGTAATAATCCAGAAAAGAAAGCAGCTAATACCAAAGAAGTGTCTAAAATCTCCAATTTTATTTTTCCAACACAAAAAAGCGATTTGATTAATGATGTTTATATCGTCATCTCCTTTAAAGCACTTATGGCTTACCGACTTAATTTTAATCGTGGTATATTTACAGCTAATAAACAGAAAATCAACGATACACTTTCCACTTTCATGCAAACTTCCATTTAAGTATTAATTTATGCCCATAAATGGGTTTGCTCTGCTCTCTGTATTTAGCAATGTTGTGAAGCTTTTTAACATGAAACAATTCATGAGCTAAAACGTGCTGGGATTTCTGCTCGAACTGAATTAAGACGACATTCTTTTGTATTTATAAACGGATGTACTTACACCTCCAAGGATTGCCTTATTAGTTCGTTGATAATAATAAATCTACCCTACCTCCGTATAATATAATGTGTATGTGGTATATACCGTTAGAGACAGATTAATGCATAACAGCTTTTGTGTATTAAATACTATACTATACAACAATTCTTGTCGCGTGCAGCGTTATCGTAATGAGCATCGTTTGTGTAATTAAAGCAACACTACTGCCACATTAAAATGTCATTATGGTTTGATGACATTGCAAATCTATTGAACTGAGGGCTAAGTTCCAATAAATTCACCAGTTAATCAGTTAATGCTCACTCGTACGTATAGTGGTAGCAGCTGTTATTTAGTTTGACTGTAATTTCCTTATGACGCTTTAGAACAGAGACAATCGGTATAATATTCCTTAATGGATTTATATCTAAATCCATTGTAAGTTGTTGTTGTTACTTATTATACGTACCTAATTTACATTGTTTAATAGAACTAGCGAGACTCGTCGAACGTTGTATTGCGCCAGTAAGGTAGACATAATTTCTGTTAAAAGAAAGAAGGAATGTTTTTTTAGGAATGAGTCTACAAAGTAGGTGTGGCGGTAAGAGGATTTCCAATCATATACATATTACATATAGACCAAGATCCCATGGCCGGCAGACATACGTCATTTTAGCATAGCTGATTTTTTTTCAGTGAATAGATACCAAAATAGGTATCATCTAAAAGATGTCATCTTAAAGGTGTCTGCCAAACGAAACGCCCCACTCTAGGGGTTTGACAAGTGTCAAAAAAAGTTTGAGACACTATCCCCTTAAACATATCAAAAAATCAGATATGATAAAATAACGTAGTTGAGAATGCACTGTTAAAACTGCATATCTCCGAAAAGAACCAGCTTTGAAAAATCGGAATGTCCATTCGTTCTTATCTACGTTGGTATCTATTCACAGAAAAAAAATCAGTTATGATAAAATGACGTATGTTAGCCGGCCCTGGGCTCCTACTCTAATAGGGTTTTTGGTATAAGACACGAAGAAGACAACCAACAGAAACCATTTGAATTCTTGGACAAAAAAAATCAAAAATCGTTTGGAGCGGTTTTTAAAATAAGTTATTTTCTTATGTATAAAATTCTAATAACATTTTTAAGAACCAAATTTGAAATTCCGGTTTTTCATTTTTAGTTTTTTGAAAACAAACTTTTTTTGAAATTATGGTATGCGCTTTTGTAGAGTTTATTAATTTACATATGACTATAAAATTTAAAATTATTTATTTTGATTAGTTTTAAAAATATTGATTTTTTAAAAATTAATTTTAATTATATAAAAAATGTTATTTAAAATTTTAATATGCAGAATAAGTTTGGCTACCTAGATCTTCTCAGATATAAAATCTGACAGAAATCCAATGAACAGTTACCGAGAAAGCCAAAAATTTAAAAAACCGTTATATGAAAAGTACCGTTAATATACTCTTCCCGTAAACTTGATTCATACCAAATGATAGCTATTACCAACAAAAAAATTCTCAAACATTTTTATCAATTTCGTTGGAGCCGTTTTCGAGAAAAATAAGATTTTCATTCAAGGTCATATGGCAGGTACCGTTATTTTTAGGTCTAAAAATAAAATTTCAATTTCCCATCTGAGTTATGCCAAAACAATCACAAATACTAAATTTGAATGTAATCGCTTGAGCCGTTTAGGTTGTAGTTCGTAGCTCGTTATACATACAGACGGACAGACTGACAGACTGCCATTTTTTGCCGATCACTTTTTTAGACTTCTCTATTATCGTTATGTCATGTTTGATTGTTAGATTTTTTTTTTTACGAATGAATAACTTGCCTTTTAGTACCTATAATCGCAAGTAAAAAGAAACGGAAGATTGGTCGACACTTTAACCCTTGTGTTTTAATTGAAACATATCGAGATTGTTATATAGGTACTTCAATTTTTTGTAGTGATTAGTACGTTTGAATAAAGAATTGAATGATCACAGTAATTATTCTCATTACAATAACGAATTTGAGGGAAACGAATTTTGCCCGGTATCTAGTTTTGAAAAAAATTGATTCTTAAATAATTAATTTTCGAATTTTCCACAGATTTCAGGCAGATGCCTGACGTACATATCGTCAGTGTAATAAATCAATTTACTAATCAGTATTGATTTTAATCCAACTATCCAACAATTAATACAGGAAAATTCCTATATGGGTTTTATATATTTGAAGAAATAAATGCATTTTTGATTATGTAATTATTTTCTTTTTTTTTAATTTAAGAAACCCGATATATCTGATGGGTCTACTTCATAATAAATAACAGCGAATAGCATTGACATTGAAACCAGTTTGAGATTAAATCACAGCATGAAATGCTTGAATTAATTGACATATTAAACGTTGAAAATCGCATGTCATCGGCTTTGGACAAAAAAAAATAATAAATAATTTCCCACACGCGAGAACAACATCCGTAATGACGACGACGACGATGTTTGATTTCGATCGTATCAGTGAATATCTCTGTTTTTTTTTATTTCCCTCTGACTATCTACTCTCTCTTTCTCCATCTCTCTGGCTATCAATTTAAATTACCTAATTAAAAATTAATTAAACAAGTATGAACGCCGGAGTAGGTAATTTTTTTTTTTTTTGCGTATACACAGATCTACTTATAAAGTAGTCACGAGTAAGAGTTCGTGATTCTTCCGGGGAAAAACCTTTTGATACATGAAATCCGTTGATTTTGCTTTACATAACGTAATTTTATAAGTTCAACAGAAATAAAAATTATTTCAGTAAAAAAAAAAATACGCAATGAGTTTTTCGCAGAGGTTTTCATAAAGCGGCGCGGCAGTAGGTACTTTAAGTTGCAATTCACAAGGACCTGCAGGATTCAGTCAGACTATACATATCATTACTACTGATTGGCTATATAAACGGTGATTTTTTAAGAGATTGGTTTTTGAAAATTCAAAAAAACACAGAAACTTGTAAAAAGTGAATGAAATTTTTATTTGGATCGATAAATCAATTTCTGCCATTTACTTTTTAAAAATAATTTCACTTAAATGTTGCCCACGGCTACGCTTCAGGTGGTCCATTCTGAAGGTCCAATTTTGGCAAACTTTTTCACACATTTCGGCCGGAATCTCACCAATGACGCGTTCAATGTTGGCTTCCAAGGCAGCAATCGTGTTTGGCTTGTCCCCATAGACAATAGACTTAACATAGCCCCACAAAAAATAGTCTAACGGGGTCAAATCACATGATCTTGGTGGCCAATTGACTGCGCCAAAACGTGAGATCAACTGCTCACCAAATTCGCCTCTCAATTGATACATGGTTTCGCGTGCAGTGTGGCATGTGGCACCGTCCTCTTGGAACCACATGTCGACCGAGTTCAATTCTTTGCATTTTCGGCAAAAAAAATCTGTTATCATCGAACGGTGCCTTTTTTCCATTGACCGTAACCCTGCGGCCTTCATCGTCCTTGAAGAAGTACGGCCCAATGATGCCGCCTGCCCATAAACCGCACCAAACAGTGCATTTTTCGGGATGCATTGGTAGCTGCTGAATTGCCTCTGGCTGCTCTTCACTCCAAATACGGCAATTCTGCTTATTCACGTATCCATTTAGCCAAAAATGAGCCTCGTCGCTGAAGACAATTTTGCCGGACGTAGCTTGCGAAACACATTTTTCACAGAGCACGAATTTTGATAATAAATTTCAATAATTTGCAAACGTTGTTCAGGCGTAAGTCTATTCATGATGAAATGGCAAACAATACTGAATCGAAATGTCAAATGTTCGTGGAATTTGTCATGTGTGATCTGTCAAAAATATAAACGTCAAAAACTAAGTAGCAAAAAAATCACCGGTTATATACGAGTATATGAATGCATATCTACTGCGTGGATACCTCATTACATTGCAAATAAATTCAATCGAAGTGTATCTCATTAATGTAGTCCTGTCTGTCGTTTTGTAGGTATAGGTAGTCCTTTTCGAGTTCTCTGATTCCTGACTGCCATAAGCACTTCACATGTATGTAGGTATAATATAACTCTTCATATACCTATATAACTCACAGCAAACTCACAGTTAAGTTTGTTGTTGTATTTTGGTGCAATCCTATTCGGGGTGCAAATTGGTTGACATTAAATTACGGTTTATTACAGCCAGCCAAGTTAATGGTGTGTCTCTATATGGCAACTACTGTTCTCTTCACAAAAAACACAGGGTGGTTAGGATTGGGGCTTATAACTAACAATAACGTTACTGAATCGTATATAAAATTATTCACCATAGTTGTGTGCAGATGTGCGGTGCTGTTATTGTTACTGCAAACTGCACTTCTCTTTTGCATTTGGGACAGATCGTTTTTTTTTTTTTTGTTTTAGCTGTTCAGCAGTGTAAACCGCAGCAAATGCAGCTTTGTTTATCATGGTTAAGGTTCATTAGTTAGAGTTGCTTGCGGAGAAGGGGGGACGAACGTGGACGGCTTCAAAAAATCTTCTCTGTGACTGGGACTGTGATGGCTTATAATAATATTAGTTTTTATTGTTTCGGTGGAGATTTATTTTGTGGTATTATGAAACGGATGTAGAGAAGTAGCGGATGTATTTCACTTTTACAAGAATCACTAAGTTAATAACGATACTTTGAGAATTACGAGGAACCCAGAAACATGCATATATATTTACAAGGATATTTTATAATTCCTTTGTGTTGTTCATTTCAATGATGAATTCAGATGAATTTCATTATTAGAATTATTCTAATTTTAGGTTTTTAAAACCGGTGTTGCAAAACCGCAATTACTTTTTCCTGTCAATTTTTAAATACATTCCAAAATCTCTTTTAGTTAAACGAATTAAATACGATACAAGACTGCGGCGTATTTTTCAGGTCTAAGTATTAAAGACTTCAACCTGTTAATTAAGTTAAAAGAGAGTTTTTAAATGAAATGTCCTAAATTCAAAAGGTTCCTTCCCTTGGATAAATAAAAATTTGTTTTCACGAAACAATCTGGAAAAAAATTGAATCGGGTTTGAAATGTATGTTAAATTAATCCTCAAGTTGTAATAACTAAGAATAATAATAAGAAGTGTATAGAATAATTTTTGAATTTGTTAGTGGATTTAGCAAGTGTTTTAAAACTTAAGTTCAAAGTTTTCAAATCCAAATAAGGCAATTAACCAGAGTATTGTTTTTTTTTCAAGCTTATTTTCTCCAGTGAGTAGCCTCCGGGATTTGTTTAACGAGGATCGGCTAGAATTTGATGCTTTAAAAACTCAAATGCTATCTCCTGTTGTCGTTATCCATGAAGAGACTTGTATAGAGGATATTAAACCAGCCCTATTCTGCTATCCGATTAGATCGAATCATTCGATTCACGTGAATATTTCACTTAGTTTTTCACTATTTATTTTCAAATGTCTTCTATCTTTTAAGCCCAAAGCTTTACTAATACTTTTTTTGTTGAATTCTTAAGAGAATCGAATTAGTAAAATTTATTTTTTATCGAAATTTATATACAATAATAAGAATATAAATATTCACGTGAACATTTAACAGAATAGGGTTGAAAAAAATTCAAAGAAGGTTCTTTACCCATGTGATCTTTGTGTGAACTTCAGTGTGAGATCGTCTTATTTTCAAGGTTAAGTTTGAGTTAACTTCTGCAATATTCTTGTTTCAGACAATGTAGATACCGAAAAAAATTTATCAAAAAAACTATTGAAGTGGTGATTTCCATTTTTTTTTGTTAGTTAAAGTTAATCCTCCGATAAAAAAATTGGTTTCTAGTTAAATCTGGCTCAACTTGAACTTAACTTACTCACCGAAGAACTTGTCCAAAGACGTTTATTCTTGTTGGTTATTCTGTTTGGCGATTGGCAGCCTAAACCACTGTAGCGCTTTTCTTTTGTACTTAGCGTTTTAGGTGTTTGCTTCGATTCATGTTTAAATATTTTGTTTGTCCCAGAAATTAGGGTACCTGCCCTACAAATGCTTATACCAAAAATGGTAAATCTTAATGATCTCAAAAACTAGTCTACGATTTGGATAAAAAATAAAATGCAGACTGGATCGAACGAACTTGCTCTTATGTTCGATCACCTCGTATGCAAAAAGTTTCCATTAAAAATCTAAATATATTTTTAAAGTCGTTTTTTACTTACGTTTTTATATATGCAAACATTTTTTTTTTGTAAATATGAAAATCTTACATATTTAATAATATAAACGTAAAAACAAATTAAATTTTTTTAAAAATTAAATCGGCTTAGTCAAAGTAAAAATATATAATTCAAAGTTCTGAAATAAATATTTAAACTTATTTGAGCGCAAAAAAAAGTACGCCATTTTATTTCTTGGATAAATTTGAATTTATGAGAAAAAAATTTAAAAATCTGTATAACGGTTTTTGAGAAAAAAAAGTTTTTTTTTAAACTTCGAAAAAAATTTAAAAAAAAAATCAAAAAGGCCAATTCATAGCTACTCAACAAATATATATACATAATTATAATTTTTGAAAAAAAAATATAAGCAGTTTTCAAAATATAAATAATTTTTTTTTAAATGCTTTTAAAAATACAAAAAAATGTTTAATTACAAATTTTGGTACGCAGTATAAATTGAGCACCCTAAACCTATATATGTGTGAATTTTCGAAAGAATCGGTTAAGCCATTTATGAAATAGTCGAAATAAAAAAAACGGTCCTATGGAAGGTACCGTTTTTAGACATTTTAAAAATTTTCCTTTTAACCATATGTTCGGCCGTACCTAAAAATCTGCACTGATTTGTTTAATCAAAACCGTTAGAGCTGTTTCCGAGAAAAATAGGATTTAAAATAACAGTTATATGGCAGGTACCGTTAGTTTTTGACCTAAAAAATCAATTTCCCCTCTGTACAATACCTAAAAAACTCTATATACCAAGTTTGAAGCAATTCGGCCCATCCGTTTGGTATGTAGGTGTCTGCATACATACAGACAGACTGACAGACTGACAGACTGACAGACTAACAGACTGACAGACTGACAGACTGACAGACTGACAGACTGACAGACTGACAGACTGACAGACTGACAGACTGACAGACTGACAGACTGACAGACTGACAGACTGACAGACTGACAGACTGACAGACTGACAGACTGACAGACTGACAGACTGACAGACTGACAGACCGACAGACTGACAGACTGACAGACTGACAGACTGACAGACTGACAGACTGACAGACTGGCAGACTGAAAGACTGACAGACTGATAGACTGACAGACTGACAGACTGACAGACTGATAGACTGACAGACATACAGACGGACAGAATTTTAAGAACATCTTTTTTGGTCTTCGCTATCATCGTAATGTCATGATTGATTGTTATCTCAAAATGCAATAATATACACTCGTACCCTGTTTGCCTCTATTTCATTTATTCAATTATTTACGTATTAAGAAAATATTGTGTGTTTAACTAAAAAATTATATTTCTTTTCAGGTAAGCGAGATTGTTAAAAGCCATCGTTAGCATTACCAACTTCAAATGATCTCCGAAAATTCAGTAAGACTTCACCAGGTTATTTACATTTATTTCTTTATGCATTTAAATATTCGTTTCTAACTTTTTTTTTTTAGAAAAGGTACATATACCATATTTACCTTTGACAAAATATTATTTATTTATGTATGAGTACCAAACCTATAAACTATGAGAAAGTAATATCAAAAAAAAAAAAAAATTGAATACCTTTCAGATAATGTTCATCTTCATATTATATCGCGATATACGATATACCATATAGGAAAGTAGGTAGGTAGGTAGGTACTATAGCACCCTTCTTATACATCAGCTATTCATCCAAAAGAAGCCACAGATGCTATTTCAATTTTCATATACGCTTTTTTCTCAAGACAACACACCCAAGTCATAAACCACTTTGCGTCACCCACTCACAGTTGAATGCACATCATAAATTGAATTTATGCTAAAGAAATAGGAAATCAAATTTTCTACCCAAAAGATATCACATATATGTACTTACATATTTATATATGAAAGAAGGGACTTCCTTATGAGAAGTGCTACCAATTTTTTGTTGTTGCTCACGTTCGTACTCTGGGATGTACGTTCACGTAGAGTAGTGTAGGTACATATGTATATCCTTATGGCGGAGGATATTTTAGATAACCCTGTAACCGGGCCGGGTATTTTACCATCACCACGTGCTTCAAATTTTCTCCTTTTATATGCTAAATGCAAACACACACGTTTATATAATGTATGTGTATGTAGGTATGTGATGGAAATGACAAAATGCTTGTTCGCTGCTGCAGAGGAAGCAAACGAATTTTTTAAGTCGCAACGGATGTAGAAATATTTGACAAACGTGGCGGTTAAATTTTGTGTCAAAATTTGGCAGCAAAAATGTAGACAAATAACTACTCGTGTATTAGGAGGTAGGTAGGTAAATCCGCTGATGTATGTGTACATATTTGTTGTTGGTGTTATAAATGAACAAATAACTCTAAAACAAATGAGCCTTAGGACGATTTTGTGCTAAGCTAATGATTGATTTCAGTACAATTTATCGAAAGAGGAAAAAAGTTGGGAATTCTTTTGGAAGGGAATTTACAAAAAAAAAATATGACATACTTCGTCGCACGTTATTGCTTTGAAGGTTGTCAAAGGTATTTAAGTGTGCTTAATGGTGAAGAAAATAAATTAATTGAGATGTAATAAAGTCAGAGTAATAAAACCTCAAAACCATAAAATGTCTCCGATATCCAGATGTTAATTATTTTTTTTTAAAGAATGTAAGACTTTTAAATTTCTTGCAAGAAATAGTGTTTTGAAAATTGAAGAAAACCAGCTTCAAAAATTATGTGTTTCAAGTTTTCAAAAGGGGACGGATATGTGTTAAAATTGTAGTTGAAGTTTTGTGTGGAATGTGAACCAATTCTGTATATCAATGACATATGTTGTATGTCAAATTCGAATAGCCGCTACGACCTCATTGGGTGTCGATCACTCGGGAGCTCGAAGTATTACCGATGACTCTGACGCAGTAGTGGCCCGTGGTGTAATAGCTAGTGCGTTGCACTGTCACGCCAAAAGTCTGGGTTCGATTCCCAGCCACTCACAACCAAAATAAATGATTTTTTAGGGCTACTGCCTCTTGCGGGAATTGAAAAATCCTCTAAAATTATCTGCTGTCATAGAATAGTGTCGCTCGCTTTAGATGTTTGGATTAGACAATAAACTGTACGTCCCCTCTATTCCTGTAGAAAGGCACAAAGGAATGGTAGAGATTTATAAGTCACTAGGCCCTAGTTAATAATGAGCTGTTGCGCCATCAAATTTATTTATTATTGACTTTGATTGATGGCGCTGATTATGTTGACTTTGAGGGCACCAACGACGCACGGCGGTTTTTTGTCATAGACCTGTGATATAAGAAATTCCTACAAGTAAAAAAAAATCTTACGAAAGATCTTGGTTGCTAGAAATAGATCAACATTTTTGAAAATAATTATTCGCTTTTTTTTTCTTCGTTCTAACCTAACTTCTGACACTTTAAAAGTGTCAAAAATGACGGCATGACTCGCCCATCCAACCACGGCTATATACGGCGTTTTTTTTCGTTCAGCAATTTACTCAGAATGATTATATCTGAGCACATCAAGCGAGAAAAAACAATGACACATTCGGAACTCTGAACGCTCTGAGTGAAAAAGAAACCCACACTATTTTTTTGACAACTCAGACTCTGCTTTTTTTTTAACTATGTTGGCATTCTATCCATGATGTTCGACACCAAGTTTGCCGCTGGAGTGCATGTCACACATGGTTATGCTCATTAACAGTGGCTCATAAGATGATTTCAGCGCTAATCCGTTAAATTCAAATGGTATTAGAAGATCAAAGACAATAACTATCAACTTCGAGGAAATATATTTTGCCAGATGCGAACACTACCATCTTTCAGCCAACATAAACAGACAGGATCCGGTGACTCCCGAAAGCTTAAATACTCTAAACCAGTAGACCTTTTTGTTGCAAAGTGACTTTTCTTATGTGGTCAAAACACCTTAGGGTGGGCATTATCCCATTATAAATTTGCGTGTCACACATATAGTTGAACATGGATCGGATCAAGCATGTTATAATCCCATGTGGACAATCTGTCACACACTTAGAAAAGTTTTTGTGAACCGCCCGTCACACAACATGTTACATATAGTGTAAACTTCCTTCAAAAGAATTCCACTTGATTTATGAAGAATTGCTTGATATTGGGTTGAATTGGCGGCTGATGGGGTTAAACATTAATTAAGGGAAAAAATTGGTTTTGAAACTTGTTGTAATAAATTTTACCGCAACAGTGCGAATGTTGCAACTTTTGTATTTGGACAAAAAACGACCTCTAGATTTTGATCAAACTTGACAATACGATATGATTGAGAATACGAAAAAAATTGTGTTGCAATTCCTTCGGCCTGTCTTTAGCTCGATCTACAGTACAGCTTGTAACTTACTCGTAAGCCTCTTAGGTGATTCCCTAATTATTATTATTACCTAATTCTTTTTAGCCCCAATAACAGTATCTGCCATACAAGAGTTAATTATCTTGAGAATGGCTCCAATGATTTTGTTAAGAAAAATAGTTCTGTGTAATATTGTAGGTATGGTCTAAATTGTGCTCAAATATTATCAACGGTGGGTACATACTCTAGAACCTCCTTTTTTATTTTCGACTTTCTAGCAGAATTATAAATAAAAAATTAATACCGTAGATGTATAAAATTCGAAATAATACTGCATATTAACATTTAAAAAAAATGAAAATTCAATATTTCGAAAACTGGTGGACGAATTTAGTTGAAATTATGTTTTCAAATTTGTATTATAAAGGGTGTCCCGTAAGTTAACGTCAAGCGGGCACAGGCTGATAGGGTAGCCTATACCTGTATTAGAAAAAGTAATAAAAAAAGTTCATCTCCATCCATCTCGCTTTGTTATGTAATAATTGCAAAATTTAGAAAAGTAATGAAAATCAATACCCTACGCCATATTTGTAAGTACTGTGCTCACAAATTTCCATTTTTTTTAAATTCCAATCACAAATCCAAAAATAAATATTCTCAGTTTGGTAAGAAAAATAAAGTTTTACTAAATCATGATTCAAAAAAAATTTGTAGCCTAACTTTGACACTTCATATTTTAAAAAAAATGTACTACTCTACCATCGGCAAGTTGTTTTAAAAATTGGCCCGTTTCATTAAGATTTCAAAATGATACAACATTTGGTACTTATTCATTCGTACAAAATATTATCAACATTAAAATCGTTTTCCAACATTTAAAATTATGTCTAAAAAATTAGAAATTTACCCTAATTATGTATTAATGAAACAAAAGCAAATATTTTAATACATTTATTTTATGCATAAAATTAAAGCAAATGCTCAAATTGTTTAGGTTAGGTTAGGTTAGAAGGGGTGGTGAAACGGCAATCCGGAGGGGAGTAAATTGGAAGATTAGGTTTGAGGGGCCTCCTTAAACCATCCTGACCTTTGAATAAATTTCACGATAAGTGTAAGTGGTTTATTCAAGACATCGCCCAGTTCGTCGAAAAAGTAATCTCCGAGTGCTTCTTTTCTTGTTCTGGCTAGGCTGGGGCATTCGCAAAGAAGTGCTCAAATTGTTTACCCTCGGCACGAATACAGGCTCTGCATTGCCGCAGAAAAGATCGCCCATATCTTGTGACCTATTTCTTGTCCATTTTCAACTGGTTTTAAATACACTTGTTCTCGTATACAGCCCCAGTAAAAGAAATCGAGACCGAGATGGTTTAAGTCCGGAGAACGAGGGGCCACCAAATTTATCCAAGGCGCCCAATCGACCTATTGGCATACTCCGCTTTTAGGGGTAATCCCGTACATGATAAGCATAATGCGCTGGGCAACCATCCTGCTTGAAACCAAATGCCTCAATAAACGGTGATTTTTTAAGAGCTTGGTTTTTGAAAATTCAAAAAACACAGAAACTTGTAAAAAGTGAATGAAATTTTTATTTGGATCAATAAATCAATTTCTGCCATTTACTTTTTAAAAATAATATCACTTAAATGTTGCCCGCGGCTACGCTTCAGGTGGTCCATTCTGAAGGTCTAATTTTGGCAAACTTTTTCACACATTTCGGTGGGAATCTCACCAATGACGCGTTCAATGTTGGCTTCCAAGGCAGCAATCGTGTTTGGCTTGTCCCCATAGACAATAGACTTAACATAGCCCCACAAAAAATAGTCTAACGGGGTCAAATCACATGATCTTGGTGGATAAAGTGAAACTGGTGCGAAATTTGGTCACAATGACCTGAATAGCCTGCTCGGTGGGTCGATTATGACGACCATAAAACGGACGTAGCTTGCGAAACACATTTTTCACAGAGCTCGAATTTTGATAATAAATTTCAATAATTTGCAAACGTTGTTTAGGCGTAAGTCTATTCATGATGAAATGGCAAACAATACTGAATCGAAATGTCAAATGTTCGTGGAATTTGTCATGTGTGATCTGTCAAAAATATAAACGTCAAAAACCAAGTAGCAAAAAAATCACCCGTTAGATGTTGAACTTCTCATAAAGTCCGCAGGTCATTTTGTAAAAACTGCATTTAGTTGTCGTCATTAAATTTTCTAGTTATCAAATGGTTCGATTATTTGTTTAGTTAAAATTCAGGGCCACATAATATTTACTTTAAATTTATAATGAATTAAATGCGGATTTTCCTTGTGCCACTCATGCAAATTATGTAAATTCAAATAACCGTCTTTTTTAAATGTTGATCCGACAGTCCATAAGATATGGTTGAAAAAATTACAGGTCATCACTATTTTGCACCAACATTGCTCTGCAAAAATCGACTCTGGGATCGTAGTCCCGAGGTAGCAAACTTTGTAAACGTTGTACATTGTACGAAAAACATAATTCACGTAAGTGATTGAGGTCCTTTTTGCAAATAAAAAATCAGTAATATTTTTTGCGAATGAATAAGTACCAAGTGTTGTACCATTTTGAAATCTTGATGAAACGGGCCAATTTTTAAAATAACTTTCCGATGGTAGAGTAGTACATTTTTTTTTTAAATATGAAGTGTCAAAGTTAGGTTACAAAATTTTTTTGAACCATGACTTAGTAAAACTTTATTTTTCTTACGAAACTGACAATATTTAATTTTGGATTTGTGATTGGAATTAAGAGCATATTTATTTAGAATTAAGTGAAAAATAAAAGCACTCCAAAATTTGGAAATTTGTGATCACAGTACTTAAAAATGTGGCGTAGGGTAATGATTTTCATTACTTTTCTAAGTATTGCAATTATTACTGGAGGCTTGGTTAAAGCGAGATGGATGAAGATGGATTTTTTTTATTACTTTTTCCAATATAGGTATAAACTACTCTATAACCCTGTGCCCGCTTGACGTTGACGTATGAGACGCCCTGTATATATTTAAAGAAAAATTTAAAAAAAAATTAAATACAAAAATTTAAAATAAAATTGTATAGGTATACAGAATGCAGTAATAAAGGATTTTTTCAAAATTTTGTTTGCATAAATTGATATTAGCTTTAGGAATCTGAAGGCATTCTATTAGCTGTGATCGAATATGTGAGCAATAATTTCCCTGAAAGCTTATCATTTAGCCAATACGTGTTGGTGTTAAACGGTCATCAATAGAAGTATCTGATGATGAAGAAGTGTACGACGATGAATCCTTATCATCATCATTGCTCTTGTCGTCATCATCTTCGTCCGATGAAGATTTTTCCACTTTCAGCTTATTAAAAAGGCTGAAACTGTCATCAGCAAATCTTAAGGAATTCGAACGATTTTTTAATTGCATTACTTTTAAAAGTCCTAATTGGTATACGACCCAAATTGCGTTCTATATGCTAAACATTTAAATTCTTCCTATTTTGCATTATATTCTTGTGTAATACAAATTTCTTTCAATTGTTAAACGTTAAAAAAAAATATTCTCATTAAAAGCTGTCTCTCTTTTCTTTGAATTTTCCTGGAGTCTTCCCAGGCCCGCCTTCTTATTTTTTTTGTTCACAAAACTTTAAATGCATTACACAATGCACATGGTAAGTGTTAACATTCCGATTGCATGACACTTTAGATAAATTAATCGTTCATCGGCGAATAAAAGCATAACACGAAAAGGACAACAAAAACTGAATACAAAAAAAAAAAAAAAAAAAAAAACAGACTAAGAAATAAAGTAGATACATATACGTACTCGTAGTATCTACACAATTCATTTTAAAAAAAAGGGAACAAATTGCTTCGTCGATTTGAGACTGCACGCACCCGCTGTGCTGCTTGCTATGCTCTGCTCCGCAGGCCTTGGCTGCTACAAGCTAAACGCCCTAGGAGGACGACGACGAGGGAGTACCACAATGGCACAGTCTGGCATTAGCACCAGCAGACTAACGATATTATTATTATTATTTTTTTTGTCAAAAACATCATTTATCTAGATATATTTTAGTACTCGCATGAGTGCATTACATGCAATTTATTCTAGCTGTTGCACTTTTTTTTATTTGTTATTGTTGTTGCCGTTCTTGTCATCAGTCTGTTTGGTTTTCGGTTGAACGCCTCGATGGAAAAAAAGAAATGCGACATAAATACGCTATAGAGTAAACTTATGGATGCATTCGTGGAAACATAATGATGGCCTAGATAATGCTTATTCAGTGTTGCCACTTTAAGAGTATTTTAAATATTTACTTATGTTGCATTTAGTGCAACTGGTATCATATTTGGAATAAGAGCGAACAACGATTTAACCAATATTCGTGTGTTTTGACATTTCGATCACATGATTTTTTTTAATTCGTCACGAATGACGTTTGTAATTGATAATCTCTGATTTTGACGTTAGTCGCGAATAATTTATTCTTTAAGTGTGGATGGTATGTGGAACGTGAACATTGTTTGACAGTATGTCTAACAATCAGTACTGAATTACCCAAACAGAAAAGACGTAAAAGTGTTTTCGAGTATTTAAAGCAATTTTATGTTTCAATTTTCTTTTATCAAAATGCTTAAAATTTTTAAATCTATAATATATAGTTTATCGAACTATGGGTGGGTAAGTAGGTCACTGAAAAATGAAATGAGGAACATCCTTCTCGGCATAAAACATTTTATTTAGTCTCCGTTTAGCTTGATACACTTCATTTCTCCAATATTTTAATGCCCTTCAAATATGTAATACGATTTCTGGAGACTCTCGAAATAAGCGTTTGTTTCAGCGATGACCAGTGCATTCCGCCCAAATTTCTTACAAGGGAGTAAATCTCGGAAATATGCTGCATCACGGAAGAGTTCGTAGCCTAACTCATTAATTTAGACATTGCGACTGCGGACTTGTGCGTTGGTGCGTTGTCCTGGTGAATTTTTTTCTTCAAATCAAATCTTAAAATCCATCCAGCAATTCTGCGTAGTATGCGTCGGTGATCGTTTTACTCTTCTCAAGATAATCGATGTGAATAACACCGCTTGCATGCCAAAAACTGTCGCCATGACCTAAAACTTAGTTGATTTTTGTTGGAACATCACCAAACACACCTTTGAAGCTGTCAAACAAATGCGTTTGTTGTCGATTGTGAGTAAACGTGGTAACCATTTTGCGGAAAGTTTTTTCATGTCCAAAAATATTTATGCTATATCGAAATGACTCAACATGTGTTAAGCCTCTTCAAGCTCACCCACTTTCACTTGCCGATCGATCATTATCAAATCATGGATATTGTCGACTATTTCTGGTGTGGTGACCTCATAATTGGGCGACCAGAACGTTCGGCGTCACTTGTGATTGAACGACCGCACCCAAATTGAGTGATCTAGTGGTGAATGCTTCAAATCGATGGTCTGAAGTCCTTATAATATTTGCCAAGCTTTTGTTTGGTCTGAGTGTATTATTTTTTTCGCAAAAAATTGTGTTTAATAAGCACCCGCAATTCACTTGTTTCCATTTGAACGAAAATACTCGTAGGCATCTATCGAAAATGGCTGCCACAACAAAACTATTTGACAGATCTATCTGAAAATTTGAGTGCGTTCTTTTGAAAGATGATTCTGGACAAAATAAAATACTCGACTAGATCGCATGCTCTTATGTTCGACCACATAATAGGTACATAATTTTTTTGTAGAAACAGCAAAATATATTTTTAAAGCCATTAGGTAAATACCTAACTTTTTGTATAGAAAGTTTTCGTTAATTTTTTTTTAAATGTTGAATGTCAATTTTAACTATTTAATAATGTAAATTTAACAAAATAATATTTAAAAAAAATCATTCACCTTTTTTCGTTTTTTTTTTCAAAAATCTAAAAATTCAAAAAAATTCGAAAATTTTGGTATGCACTATTATTTAGAATCTAAAAGACCTTCTGTATATAAATTATTATCCAAATCCGTTTAGCGGTTTAGGCTGTAGAAATTGCGAGACCCTATGTTTTCGTGTTCTCTATCATCGTAATGTCAAGCAAAAATGACTAATTTAAGATGACGACAAAATTTATGTTAATTTTCAGGGGCTTTATATTTACGAATAAATCAACTAATACTCGTATTTTGACGTTTTGGCATATTGTCTATATAAACTTAAAGTAAAAGTGTATTTAATTCCACTGACAGCCAATTGCAGTGAAGTGGCAACACTGCAATTTTTTGGTCTTGAGACAATTTTTTGTTTTGTTTAACATAAATCTCGTGATAATCAGGTTCTACAGCTTTCACAGGACTTTTATTTGTTGTTAATCACCGTTTTTATAGAATTTTAGAGCTACTTTATTTGTACTATGGCAAAAAATTATGATTTTAAACATCACGTGTGACGTCGTCGGCGGCGTCGTCATGGGTAGTTATAGAGGGAGAAATTGGAAGAAATGGTTATATTTTATTTTATTTTTTATCTGAAAAGATCCCACGAGTGGAAGCAATATCTATTATCTGGTATTTTGGTTGCATGGTTGAGTTAGCTATAAAATGTAATTGAAATGACTTTGGTTGGCCGTTGCTGGGTGCTACTGTTTGGTTGGTTATTTGTCGGTGGGTGTCTAGACTTGCTGCACGAGATAGATGACTCGTTTATGCTTTGCTTGGACGCAATTTATGAAGTTTGTCAACATGATTTCTATTTAGCCAACAGGTAAGATACACTTTAGAGATATGCAAGACAAATGTGGTCTTTCGTATGCGGAGGGCTGTTATTTATCATTTTACAATGAAGATTAGTTTTAACTTTAAGTGCGCGTGGGTCGTTTGATATTTATTCGATTGGTTAAGTTAAAATATTGAAATCCAACAGAGAATCTTAACAAGCTATCTGTATAAGTGCGATAGAATAAATATAGAAGTCCAATTAATTATGCCTCGGTGGTGGGCTTTATTATTTTTTTGGGGTCATTGGAAATTTATTGTGGAATGCTTTCACCTTTGGATAGAAACATATTTGTTTATAGAATTTTTATCTATTAAATTTGTCAACCTGTCCTGATAGTCTTTTTTTTAAATAACAAATATCAATTAACTAACACATAGTCTTTCGTTAGGTAGTAGATAATTTTTTTTTTATAAAGAAGGTGGATTTAAGAGTTAGTTAATAATTTTTAGATTGGAATTTTAACGTAGGTAATTGAATTCTATGTGTTAAAGAAATACCTGTGTGTATATGTATTTCAAAGTGGAATCTTTAAACAGATAGTTATCTGAGAGTATTTTTTTTTTGATGAAAATTTAATCTCCTGTCGCTGAGAGAAAGCTAATTTGTTATCGAAATAACGAAATATCTTTCGTCATTGAATAAATGAACCAAACTAAAGAAAATTCTAATAGCCTATTTCATATTTAGGAATGTGACAGTGGATATCAAAGTAATTTATCACTGAGTACGTGCCAATTCTGGACTTTTCAGGATAAACGTGCGAAACAGTGTCTAACGAAGGAGAGCTATATCCAAGTTGACTAAATTGACTAATGATTGATGATCAATTGGAAGAAATTATTATTTTATCTGGAGAATTTCAGCGGAGTAGAATTTTAAGATGCAAACAAAAGTATGTTTCGTAGCACTTGTATTTTGTTTAAACCTTTCACATCTTATTTAAAAATGGCGGAACTCATGTCATACAATTTTTTAAATGAAGTCAGATATCCAAAAACCGTGATACTAAACCCAAAGAAGAAGCACCGATTTCCTGTGTCTCTTGATGGATTTTTTTAAAAATTTGTTCCGCTTCTTCAGAAAGAAGTTGCTTATCATTGATCGGCAGCGTTCTCCGTTGATGGTGATGAGTGATGATAATATGACCCCCATTTTTAGTCGTGAGCTCTCGGCGGATGCATTGGTACTTGCCACATTGGTATTGTCAGAAATGTGACAATTTTGATTGGTAAATTTTCTTTTTTATTAAAAAAATCGGTTTCGCTTTCGTGGCCAATCATATATTTTTTGTTTGCCTAGATCGGTGTCCACTTTCAACTGCTTCAGAACGCAGAAAGTTTTACGGTCGCTGTATTTTGCCATTTTGGTTATTCCTTAGTGTCTGAAAAAGAAGAAAAATAACAACAGATAAAACAACATGGCCGCCTTGAACTGTTGAATTTCGCTCTTGTCGCCGAGGTGGAATTATAATATTTTAAGAGGACATTCATGCATTGAAATTGAAATGGTTCAAACACAGATTGTCAGATATTGAGAAATAATGATTTAGAAATGAAAAAAGTTCGAAATGATTCTTACCAATTTTCTGAAACTGAGTTGAAGAAATATTATAATGGCAACCCTACTTGCAGCTTCTTTTTGGAACCCGACTTTTAATTTACTTCAAATTACTCGTGCTTATATATGATTTTATTCTTTGGAGTGACCTATTCTATAAGAGATTGTAAGTTTGGTCGAATACATCTCGAAGCTTAAAAATGTTTCTAAAAGGTGGCGCCAGAGTCATCTCCCCAACAGAAGATGATTTCATTTTGGCCAATGGCGACAAACGTCAATTCTATTTTGACACTTGTGAAGTAAGCAGATACAAAATCGGAGATTGACATCTGTCATTAACTGAGAAAGTCAGATTCTGTGTGCGGTCCTCTTTTCTAATTAATTTATACTTTTAAAATTGGTCAATTTATTATAAAAACTTTTAAAATCGTTGAGTGAATCTGTTTTGCGGGAAATGCACGTCTTTGTTGTTTGAACTACACATTTAAGACACAAAATTCTTAACTTTTCTCGGCGACATAATCAACAGTGCACCGTTAACAAAATTGCATATGCCGCTTAAGCGAGGTAGAGAAGAAAACTCACCAGAACTTTCAATCAACTCAAAAAAGGTGTACACTGGAAAAAATAATAATATGGCAGTTGGAAATATGTCCATTGATAAACTAAAGGATATGCTGTTCGATTGCATTAACGAATGCGTTATCCCAAAATTTGAGGACATTGCTAAAAAGGATGATATTCAAGCAATTGCATCACAAATGCAGTCACTCAAAGCACAAAACGAACATCTTATGCAACGAGTAACTGCAATGGAAAACTATTGCCAACTGTTAGAACGTCAACTAGATATTATATCACGTAAAAACTACGAAAATTCTGTTGTGGTGCACTTTCCGGCAGAAGGGAAGACCAATAAAATTGATTATGCAAAACAAACTTGTATGGGTCTTCTTCATCTTCAAGATAGTGCAGATTTACCGATAAAAAGCACACAAGAGTTCACAAATAACAATACGAACAAATCCACTGTGGTTCTAAAATTTCACCCGGGAGACACTGCAAATAAAGTTATTAACGCAACGCCAAAACTCAAAAACTCTGGTATTACGATTCATCGTGAACAGTCTTTCATTTCACGCCAAAAAAGGAAATCACTCTACGGAATCAAAAACAATCTACTCGCCATAACACCAAGCGCGAAAATTTTGATAAAAGGAGTAAAAATTCACATTAATAACTATGCATTTTCCTACAACTTTGCACGCGGATTGATTGTAAACAATGCGGAGGAATATTCTTTTGTCAAAAACACATTTGGAGATAGTGGACTACGATTTTTTGACAGCTACAACAACAATAAAGACTCCTATACGATATCAGTGCCACCCAACAGTCAACATCAACAACCAGGATCCAGTCAACATCGTCATCAATTGTAGGATAGTGTTGCCGTCTGCCAAGTAATTTTCAATGTAAAAATTTTAATTTATAATGTATCTGGTCTTAAAAACAAATTAACAATTCCAGATTTTTTTAAGTTTATATTAGAGTTTGACATTATTATTCTATTAGAAACTTTTCTTGAAGATCGTCAGGAAGCCCAATTTGTTAAGTTTTTCAAAGATTTTCTTATTAAATTTATTCCCGCCACCCGCAATAGTAGTTTTGGTAGAGCGAGTGGAGGTTACTTGATAGCTATACGAAGTAGTTTAAAAAGTTTTATTAGCATAGGCTCTGTAAATAGAAGGACTGTGATAATGTTAAATCATAGGCATGAACAATATTACATTCTTCCAACGTATTTGAATTGTACTAATTGGATTAACGATTTTAATGAGTTGCATTCCTTTCTAAATGAAATTGAGTTTAAGAATATTTTAATATTAGGTGATTTAAATGCACGAATCGGTGAATTTCAAAACCCAGCTTCTTTGATGAACAATACCTCACACGCGTTTGTTAGTTTGAGAAGGTCTCTGGACGTAACTGTTAATAGTTATGGCAGGCGTTTAATGGAACTGGCTGAGGACTTCGGTTTAATGATTTTGAATGGAATTACAAAAAGTGATAGCAGAGGTGAACTAACATTTATTTCTGGTCAGGGTTGTTCTGTAATTGATTACTGCTTAGCTAGAGGCGATTGGCTTACTTTTATAGAGGATTTTGAGGTACAACCCGCAATCTATTCAGGTCACCTCCCAATAGTGGTATCCATAAAATTTCAAAACTTCGATTCTATGCTGACCGAATCAGTTCAAAAAAAATATAAATGGGTCAATAGTCAGGTAGCTGTGTACAAGCGTAGACTCGATGCTCAAGTAAATAATCTAGCGAGCCATGTATCATGGTCCTGCGAGCAGTCGGCTGGTGAAATAATAGAAGTCATAAAGCGTTCAGCCATGCCACTCAATGGCAAACAAAATTTTGCTGTTGAGTGGTATGACTGGGAATGCATTAAACTCAGGAAAAAATCTTTTGCAATGCTTAACATTTTTAGGAAAACCAAGTCCAATTTCTTTAAATCGCTCTACCTAGATGCAAACAAAAAGTATAAGAGTCTATGCAAAAATAAACAAAAAACTTTCATGGACGGCATAGCAGTAGGTTTATCAAAATGTAAAGATTCAAAATCGTTTTGGTCTAAGATAAGATATTTAAGTGGGGTTAAGAATTCTCCAGCAACGACAATAAATATAGAGTCACTAGCAAACCATTTCATGGAACTTCTTAACCCTCCAACAAATTCACAAATTTTTCAATATGCTTTACCCTCAATTGCTGTTTCAGACCTAGATGAGCTTATTACAATAAATGAATTGCAAGCAATTCTTAAAAATATGAAAAACAACAAGGCAGCCGGGCTAGATGGAATTCCAGCCGAATTTTATAAAAACTCCTCTCCGGCGTTCCTAAATCTTCTTCTTGATTTTTTTAATAAGCTTCTTGAAAAAGAAGAAATACCTCAGGTATTTTTGATGTCAAAAATCTGTCCAATTTTTAAAAAAGGAGACCCAAGCTCACCTGCAAACTATAGGGGCATTTCGATTCTACCTTGTCTTAGAAAAATATTTATCCAAATTCTTTATGGTAGGCTTATGAGGTGGGTAGAAGAGAACAAATTGCTAAGCTCTTTCCAGGCTGGTTTTCGCTCTGGTCTTTCAACTGTGGATCAGATCTTCGCACTCTTCAATATAGCAAAACGATTCATCGATAACAAACAAAAACTTTATGTCTTTTTTATTGATTTTAGGTCAGCATTTGATAATATCAACCGGAATTCACTACTGTATAAATTATCAACGTTAGGTATATCGACGAAATTTTTAAGACTCTATAAACTTCTCCTCACCAATACTTGCGCCGCTGTGGCAAATGGGAGTGCAATGTCCAGCTTCTTTAGTACCAATAGCGGTGTGCCCCAAGGTTGTCCCTTAAGCCCGATTATGTTCGCCCTTTTCATTGATGATGTCTCGCGTAATTTGCCTGGGGGTGTTCGGTTTGGGAATCTTCTTATTAAGGTTCTACTTTATGCGGACGACCTTGTCGTTTTGTCGGACAACCCTATCACATTACAATTACAAATTAATAGACTCAAAAGCTTTTGTGAGAAATGGGACCTGAATATAAACACCGCGAAGTCGAAAATTATGATCTTTGAAAGTACCCGTCGAAGGAGAAGCCCGCGAGAAGCATGGTTTCTGGAGCGTGAACCTATAGAGGTGGTTAACCAATTTAAATATTTAGGTGTTCTTTTTCGTAGCAATCTAGATTTCCGTCCTCATGTTAAAGATAAATGCTTGTCGGCAAAAACTGCAATAAATCTTATATGGAACAAAATCTTCTGCAACAAATACATAGCCATCTCAGCTAAATTTAGAGTCTTTGAAGCCACTATAAACTCATGCTTATGCTATGCCAGTCAAGTTTTTGGTTACCAAGATCTCGATGAATTTGAGATCGTGCAACGCTTCTTTTTTAAACGAATTTTTAAACTTCCAAATGCTACACCAAATTATGCCATACATGTGGAATCAGGTATCCCTCCAATCTATCTTAAAAATCTTAAATATAATGCCGACTATATAATAAAGGTAATGCAAAGGTCAAGTGAAAATTTTCATAAGCAAATGATGGATTTTGCATTCCGAAGGAATTTGTCTCCATTCAAAGAATGGCAGGAGATAGCAAATGCACACGGATTTAATCTAAACCTTAGTGCAACTTCCCTTGCTAGTTGGAAAGGTAGGTTTTATGATTGTATTGCAATTGTCGATGATTCATTGTATCTCAAGTTTTTGAATAGGGCTCAAACCTCTCCAAGCAGATTGGTCTATAAGCAACTTAATCACACTCTGGTTGTAAACAATTACTTTAATAGTAAACTCTCTGCAAATCAAATAAGTACTTTGTTTAAGGCAAGGACTGAGATGCTAAATTTGAATTATAAACCTCACAGAAATGATAATCCTAGGTGTAACCTTTGCAATCGAAATGAAATCGAAGATGTCAACCATTTTTTAGCCGTTTGTCCTATTCTGCAAGAGCTTCGAAGACTTTATTTCTCAAAGAGATTTTTAAATAACGAGGAAGCGAAACAAATTTTAAACGGAGAGTGCGGTTGGAAGGTCCTTATCAGTTTTATTGATCATGCCTTAGATTACCGAAACAGTTCTTTAGAGTAAATTCAAAATTTTAAATTTATATGTATATTTATCTATCCTTGTATTATTTATTTATATTTACTTTAAGCTTATTATAATCTTAAACTTTCTTTTTTATTCATTTTTTATTCTCAATAAATGTCAATTCCAGGCAGACGGCAAATATTTTTTGCCATGCTAATGTTCTTAAAATTATTTTAGAATAGGTATATTTAAAGTTTTGGTTAAATAAAGAATTCATAATAATAATAATAATACAAAATGTGTGTCAATAACGCTTCCAAACAAAAGCGGAATAATTGATTTTTTTAGCGGACAAATTTAGCGGTCCTGACCCAATTAGTACTGGAATGCACCGTTTTGACACCGTAACTCGTTCTCCCTGTGATTGTACAAATTTTTGTATTTGGTGTGAGAAAGATTGAAGCCTTTCCAGCGAATTCCCGTAGTAGAAGCCCGATGTAGAAAACAATATTCCAAACTAGGAATTCTGTTTTTTTTTTTATTACCGGGATGCATGAGGTTCGATCTTTCAGAAGGTTTATCTATTGACATGTTTTGGATGCAGCAACCCGGCGAGGCCACGGTGTAGATTGTCGTCTCCTCCCATGGACTCAGTTGTCTTTCTCTGTGATTTTGCTGTGATTTTTTTATATATTCCAATCAATTTAGAAAATAGGAGTATTTTCGGGCGGCTGAATAGCACTCCACCCCCGGATCTTCCCACACTGTGTCAGACTCGACCATGCATATTATGGTACTGGAATGAGTAACCTTTCAACCACGGGCTGTTACCGTGAAATGTCCGAAAAAAAATCTATTAACCTCTACAACTATGGTTTCAAGATCCCGGCGGAGGGCACGGTTTGCATCTGTCAGGCGCCCTAAAGCCTTGTAGTCTCATTAAGAAAGGAGATTAAATTTTTAATTTTCAATCTTAAGAATTCGTCAATGTCATTGTAGAAAGTCTTTAAAGTGATTGATGTCTCTTTCTAGCCAGCGAGGGACATTTGCTGATTAAGTGAGGAAATGTAAATTCCTTCCGCCAGTGAGCTATGAAGGGCTGATCCTTGCCTTGCCAGTTCAACAGTCCGTTTATTAGCCTTAATGCGACTGCGACTTGGAACCCGTATAATAGTGACTCCCAGGGCAACATTGAGACTAGCGCGTCATCATGGCATTGCTGGACCAGTTTGGAGGATGTCTGCCGAAGCAATGGCTTTCACAGCAGCCTGACTATCTTTCAAGATAGCTGTGTTATGGTTTCGGTTTGGGTATTGCTTGAGTATCTTGCGTGTTTCCCTGATTGCTATCAGTTCAGCTTGAAAGACACTAGCGTAATTACGTAGCCGAAAAGACTTTGCAACGTTTAATGACTGGAAGAACACTACCGACACAACTCCAATCTCCACCCTTTGGGCTTAATTTGTTGTAAAACGCCACTGCCGAAACGGCCATTTTAGCTCGTTATAGAGTCATGCTTAAAGACTTTCACCAGTATCCATTCGACGAATTGTTACTGTAAAACATGTGGTTCTAACAGTAAATGAAGCGAAGGAGAAGGTGCATTCGACACGAGCCACAACCGATATTTTGAAGGCTGCATTTCCGCAAGATCGTCTGAAACCGTTCCCGACTTTTTTTTTCTTTCCAATTCACAAGTTTAACAAACCACTCTTGGAGGCTTTAAAGAGAATCGTCAAAAATTCTATCACCCAAATTTCTGGTAACAATGACGGTTAATGCCAAAAATTGGCCCGAATGATTATTAATTCTGTAAGTGGGCACTAAACGGATATCATTTTCTCATTTTAATGGACAAAATTTTGGTATCACGAGCGAAGAAAGAACACAAGTTAGAAAACGAAAGTATTCATCTCTTCAAAATATAAAATAATGATGATGGAAAGAAATGTTTAACAACTGTTTCATGATGTACTCGAATCGACCAACAAGGGCTACTAGTTCAGTTGAAAAGTTCATGGTGTTTCTTCAAGATTATGACATTTTGCTAAATTCATCTTGATTTAGTTTCACCAGGGCAAGTTTTTGAAGACATTCTCAAAGTTTCTGTAGTTTTGTATCTAATGGAGAAGACTATTTCGCTGGAAGGATAATACAAAATCACTTCTTAAATAAATCAAATTCAGCGCTTCCCGGTTATCCCAGATAAACATTGCCAACACAATTAGATGTCGCATCAACACTTTCTCGAAAACAATTTCTGTTTGAAAATTTCTTTTTAACTTCTTCTAGGGAATTTAACAACTTCTTGTTATTTTTTTGTTTTGTTTCTTCTTGCCGATCAGAGAGTAGAGGACCTATTAAACTTTCCTGTTGCGTTAGCGAAACTCTAACAATACATATTTCAAAAAAAAAAATAAAAAAATACAAATTATGTAAGTTTGTAAAAAAAAGAATACAACAACAAAAAAAAAACTGAAACAAAAACGAAATAAACAAAATATGTATAAAACAAATCTGAAAACTCGTAAGTAAACTGTGTAAGAATTCGGAAACCGTTTGCAGAAAGTTAGTTATTTAAGTTTGAATTGTTTTGCGTTATTACGGATGGCAAGCTTGTGCTTCTGTTCCTGGTTCCTGATGTTGCCTGGCCTGCCTGGTGGGACTCTCGGTTCCTTGTTATTTGGTGTGCCGCGCGCCGACGACTATGACTACAACGACGAGGATGATGATGATGATGACGATGAATTCGGTGTCTTTGTTGCTGTTGCTGGCAGTTTTTTGGTTTCCGTTTAAAGGAGTTGGTTGGTTGGTGTGGGTTGGGCTGATGATGATGAAAACGACTGCAAGAATTGCCGGAAGTTCAAAAAGTTTCTCGAGTATGCTCTCGCTTCTTGCCGCTGCACACAATCCAGGCGTAACTTTTTGTTTTTTTTTTGTTTTTAGTAAAAGGGTAAGTCGTAACACATTTTTGTATACGAGATATGCTCATTTTGGAATTTTCCCCCTTTCCTTGTATACAATTGTGTTTTGCAAAAGTTTTGTCATTCCAGGCTCGTTCACAATAATTTTAAAGCAATGGAATTAGGTCGATTTTGTTATAAGTGAGGGTAGACACAATCATAATTTGTTTCAACCTTTTTTATTCATAAAATTAGCTTACTTTTGAAATGGTGCTTGGATTGTTGTGACATAGATATATATAGGAGTATAAAATGTAGTAGATCATTATTTTTTTTGTGGAAAAAATGGATCAATTACTTTTAAAACAGGTTGTTTTTTTGACTTTTTGATAACTCTATAATTATGCTGATTTCGTATAAGCGCTTATGGTAGGCATGAGAATTGCAATAAAAAAATAACATTTTATGGGATAATCGCGTTTCCTGTTCGAATTATTTTAGTAATTTTGGAATGCCAAAAGTTAATGTTATCTAATCTAGAAGTTTTGCCATTGGCATCGGGTGGCACTTTGTAAAGTTTGTTTATAAGATTGATTTTTCTTGCTCTATATGAACATTAGGGTGGTCGTTATGTGAATAAGAAAAAACAAAGTTTTCTCCACCCGCCGCCATTATAGTAGCTATCAAAATTTGCCGCTAACAAAAATCCATAATTTTTGATAGGTCTGTTTAATGGGTAATCCTGTGATATGAATAGGTTTTATGAGGAATTTGCCCATAGGTTGGATAAACACAAGGAAAAAAATCATGTTTGGTTTTTTGCGTTTCGAGATGAGGTTCGATTTTCTGAAGGAAATATTGCAAATTAAACAACAAATTAGTTATTTAGGAATGAAAAACGTCAATACCCTTTTTTAAGGCCAACATTTCATCATGATTTATTTGTTTACTTGCGATTATATGAACATTAGGGTACTATAAGGCAAGTTATGCATTCGTAAAAAAACAAAAAAATTCTATCAATCAAACATGACATTACGATCATAGAGAAGTCCAAAAAGTGATCGGTAAAAAATGTCTGTCTGTCTTTCTGTCCGTCTGTATAACGAGCTACAGCCTAAACGGCTTGAGCGATTACCTTCAAATTTGGTATGTGTGATTCTTTTGGCATTCCTCAGAGGGGTAATTGAAATTTTATTTTTAGGCCTAAAAATAACGGTACCTGCCATATGACCTTGAAGGAAATCTTATTTTTCTCTAAAACGGCTCCAATGATTTTGATAAAAATTTTTAAGATTTTTCTTGTTGGCAATAGCTATCATTTAATTTGAACCAAGTTTACGGGAAAAGTCTAATAACTGTATCTTTCATATAACGTTTTTTTTTAATTTTTCGCTATCTCGGTAACGGTACATTGCATTTCTTTAAAATTTTATATCTGAGAAGATCTAAGTAGCCAAACTAATTCTGCATATCAAAATTTTGAATAACTTTTTTTCTAATAAAAATTAATTTTTTTTCAAAAATCAATATTTTTAAAACTAATCAAAAAAAATAATTTTAATTTTACAGTCATATGTATATTAATAAACTCTAAAAAACTGTATACCAAAATTTCAAAAAAAGACAATTGTTTTCAAAAAACTAAAAATAAAAAACAGGATTTCATCAAAATCCGTTTTACAATTTTCGAGATACTTTTTTATAAAATTTTCATTGGTCCGTGGCATCTAATGGCGCTCTTCGTTTTTTCGATAAACTGATTAAAGTGATGGTTTTGGCAGTTTTTATAAGTTGAGAAAACGATTTTTACCCACCCATACACCATTCACTTTCATGTACATATTTACATACTTATGTTCACTATGTGTAGGTAGGTACATATTACCCTCCTAATTTACATAATTCAAATCCATTTAAATATAAATTTGTAGGTAGGTGTCTATGTAACCATTCCTTGAATTATGTATTCCACAATTCATTATATTAAGAAGCAAAGTCAAGGTATTCTTATCTACATCGGTTTTAAACCTGCATAGGGTAACTAGACTTCTTTTACCTACTAACAGCATCAGTGGTTACAAAAGTTGTTAGCTACAAGAGCAAGTTCGTACGATCCAGTCGTGCATTTTATTTCTAAATCAATAAATAATATAAATACATTTTTGTTAAACTAAGAACCAATTTATTCACTCTCTATTAGAATTAAAATCTCTGTTAAAAATGGGAAATATACGAAATATTATTCAGTTTCCATTTTTAACAAACTTTAAATTGAAAGAAAGTGAATACATTTTACGTAAAAGATTAAAAAATGGAAAATGTCGGAAATATTTGTTCAAAAAATATGCAACTTTATCATAAAACCCGCTTATGTATGTACGTATGCCTGTACATACGTGTATACCTCTATCTACAGCCTGAACCGCTGAAGCGTCATTTTTCAAAATTGGTACTCTCCTAAAATAGGAATAATTATTACGAAACAGCTCTACAGATTCCGATAAGGGGTTAAATTCTAAATAATACTGCATAGTAAAATTTTCGAAAAAAAATATGTGATGAATTTAAATTTTTTTTTTAAATTAAGTATTTTGAAAACTGATATTTTCTATGTAAATATAAGCAGGACTTACTGTATATTGATTGCTTTGCAATGGGAAAACATAGTTACTAATCATCTTAGCTGTCGAAATATGAAACTATAAAATAAAATAAAATACAAAAAATAAAATAAAATAAATAAAATTAAGAAAATTAAATAAAATAAAACTAACTTGCCCTTATGTTGGATCAAATCATAAGTATAGTACTTTTAGGGCCAATTTTTCAATAGTCAGTTAAGCAGTCAGTTAGTACATATTCTCCAGATAGATCAAAAATCAGTTTTTCAACAGTCAGATACAACTTAATCTAGGAATAAAGTTATCTGCTCATTTTAGATCGGAATAAGGAGTTATATGAGGAATAAAATAAATAGCTATTTTCGATGTCAAAACACTTTGAAAAATTATTGCTTTGAAATAAACGTTAAACAAAAATTAATTTTTATGAAAAGCTCGATACTCGAAATAAAAGTGATGTTAGATAGATAGATTGTTTTTTCTTGATTGAAAAATTTGATGTTGTTATCCGGTTGTTTAACAGTCAAGTAAGTTTATTCCTCTGGCAACTAACTGGATGTTTATCTGGAGATTGAAAAATCGACTCTTAAAATAAAATATATTAAGATATTTTGAAAACATTTTTGAATTATTAATATTATAATTTTAAATATATTTTTTCAAAAAAATATGCCACCCGTATGTCGAAATACGGAATTTAAAAAAAAAAATGTTTTTCAAAAAAAGAAAAAGAATTTCTTTCAAAATCAAAACAAATATTTTGCAAAAATGTTAAAATGCAGTATTATTTAGATTTTAATTAACCTACTGCATAATAATAACAAATGATCGAAATCCGATTAAGAGTTGCTGAGAGAAATTTGAAAATGAAAAAAGCGGTTCTATGGCGGAAACCGTTAATTACATATTATGTAAAAAAAAATTGTATGACCAAAATGTAGACTATACCTATAATAGTGCACTAAGTTTTTTTTAATCAACATAATATATTTAGATTTACCATTTTTACTACAAGAAATTGTAAAATGTTTGGGGCTTAAAAAACACTCAAGTACCAAGTTTGACTAAAAGCGCTCCAGGGGATTCGGCTGTAGATATCCCTACATACAGAGAGACAATCGGAATTGCGGGACCTACTTTATTTGGTGTTCTCTATCATCGTAATGTAAAGTTTGATTTGATTTAGAATCCCTAGATCAATGTTTTCCAAATGCAAAACTTGCCCTATATATATAATACTTATACATCACAAAAAGAGACACGATAGAAATTTCTAAATATAACAGAAAAGGTTTAAAATTTGGATAAATATTTAATTTTGAAAATAATTTTTTTTAATATCTCTACCCCTCCTGACTATTAACCTATATCTAAATTGAGTGAAATTTCCTCTATTCCATATATAGAAAGAGTTCCTTAACAGTCCTGTTTTAAGAAGAATTTAAAAGCTGGTTGTAAAGTCACGTGGGGTGAATGGTATACGTGTCGAATTCTAAATATGCAAATTATGGGCTGTTAATAATGCTCACGAAATAATTCAATAAAACACTTGAAAATAGAGATTTCCCAATAAGCTTCGAATAGTGTGATTTTTCATATACCTATACTATCTACACAAAAAAGGAGACCCTAACTTCTACTGAAACCTCTCGACTTAAATTCACTTTTTTAAATACTAATACCAATATTATTAATATTGGGTTATTTGACTAAACCTTCTCAGAAGTTGTTTCTCAACATCACCTTTTTAATAAACGACAAATCAAACCTTTTATCCTAATGACCATGGCACAAACTATTATTAGAGCCTTATGCTGACACTGTGAATCGAAGTACATAGTGTTTTTCCGGGCTATCCTACAAATTTTGTGATAATTTTTGCTAATGGTGTCAAATGTCATTGTGTGTTTAAATTATTTTATTGAAGACTAGGTGAAACAATTTAAGAACGTTACTGTTTATTTGACCTATATTCGATCTGTTGTTTTAACGCAAGTTTAATTTCGCCATTCTTTTAATTTCCAAGAGCTGGGACACCCCGTTTCACAGCATAACCGTAATTGGTGGTAGCTACAAAACAAATAGATTTTAAACGAGTTTTGTGCATTATTGGTTCCAGCAGGAAGCAGCTACCACTAGGAATTTTGACGTTTGATAATTTACGACAGTTTTTTTTTTTAATTTAGTCTTTGAAAGTCAACAGAAATCACAAATCTGGAGCGCATGTATCAATCTAGAAAGTCGTCATTTTAGAGATATCACATTTTACTTACTCTCTATAACATTTATAATGATTGTGTATCAAGGTAATGTGGAAAATTTATGGAAAAAGTTGTACGAAAAAACGTCTTCGACAGTTTGGAATAAAAAGCAGCTTTCGATTTTTTTCTTGAAAATCTCACTGGCGCGGCGAAAAACTGGGTTGCAACTGAAGACTCCTAGTATTTGTGATGTTAATAGAAGACATTTCAGAATACCTTTGTGGACGCGTCAGGATTGGAGGAACTTCTAATAAATTTTTAATATATGCAGATGTCTTTTAGCGGTCGATAAAAAAAGCCACCCCGATATTATTAAACATGTTAAAAGCTCTTTAAATAGACAAATATATGCAAACCTAGATTAGAATCTATGAGGAAAAAATTATTTCAACGAAATCTACACTAAGACCCAGTCTTTCAGTGTAAGATTATAGTTAAACCCGAGTTAACCCACCATATATGTTTGGTTAACATTGGATTAACTGAAAAAAAACCGGTAGATTTTTTATCATGTAAGTTTTTTAGCCCTTTCTGCATTCATATATTCCTCCAAAATATTGCTTGGAGAGTAAGGTGCGGATCCTATAATTTGCAGGATTAGCTAACTCTGGCTTGACTCACTATTGAAAAACTGGGCCTTATGATACGATTTCAACAAATTTTAAAGTCAGATGGAAATTATGGCCCTTAACTTCATTCGGCACGAAAGGGAGATCATTATCATTTCTTGGGTGGTGCCCTGCGCAAGGGAATTCAAAATGATGAAAAAAAAATTCTGCATGAATTAGAGATGAGAAAATTTTTAAAAGAAATGATTGGCGTATGGTGGATAACTTCTGTCAAAAAAAAAACAAAAATGTCACATTTTGACATTACCTTTGCCCCACCATACAATTTTTATTTTTTAATACAAACAAAATATTACTCGTACGCCACGTAGTCCAACAATATTTTTGTATGCAATATTTCCAAACCAAAAGAAGGAAAAGGACAAGGTATTGTGAGCTTTTAATTAAGTGTCAAATTAATCAATGACAGATATATTTATGACTTTGAGATATCAGATGCACTTGCGAGAAATGCACTTTGATTAAAAATATCCATTAGTCCCGACACGGCAATCAGTAACCAAAGCAAGCAAATTGAATATCCTTTAAACTTGATGATTTTTTGAAGATCACAACTTTCTCTCATGTATTTAAATACGTTCCATTTTATGCAATAATTAAATAAGTATACTAATTGTGTTATTTAATTGATCAATTTTCGTAAACGTTTCTGTTCACAAGATGTTTTTTTTTTGAAACTTTAAATTAACTGAAAGCTTTCATCACATACTGCCAAAGCGCATACACAAAGTCATTCATTTAAATTTGGCATAATTCCAAATTTGCACTTAACCAATCTACACTCGCATTACAGGTAGCTATAACCAATGCCATTATCGCATTAATTCTATTATTCTGTGTTATTTCGCAACCACTTTGTTATATAAACACACTTTTCTGTATAAAATTCCTACCATTTACCAAAACTTCCTATTTTCATTCAAAATTCTAAAAGTACACATTCCCTAACAGATAATTTAAGAAATTAATTAGCCTCAAAAATAATACGAGTACATATAATATTTCTGCTTCCATTAGCTATCCTCATTTGCAATGATAACATTTCGAATCTTTTGCGCCGTTCTTTCCGCCGCGCCGCGCCGTGCTGGCACCCTTTTTGTCTTTTATCCATCCTCCCTCACTAGTCCAGACGACAGACAACACACCATCTATAGAATTTCAAAAAGCCACATAAGATTCTCCAAATGTTGAATGGTAAACTTTTCTTCAACTTAACTAAGTTTTCTCTATTTTCTTCTTCTTTTAGATCGTCCTTCCCTCCATATAGATCCTTGTGTCAAATTCTGTATGCCAGCCAAAGAAAGTGCGCAACAATTTGAAAATTTTATAAATGAATTTTAGTTGTATAAGTATCAAATTTGTATTTACAGTACGGGTCAGTTGGTTATATCTTTTATGTTTTTTTTCCTAAATACAATTCTTACTTGTGATAGGTTTGTAAATATATAATGTCTAGGATTCGTATGAGATTATATTCTCACCTGACATGACGACAATTTCGCTGAAGAAAATCACTTCTTTGAGCTTGTAAATTGAATTTGTTGGCGAAATTAAATTTTTGATTAGCTCACCAAAGGACACTAGTTGCGTAGGTCAACACAACCGTTATTTATTTATCTCAAAATAAATTCAATTCGTGTGTAAAATTAGGAACTCGAGGTTATAGGTTAGGTTAAGTTGAAGTGGAATTGACTGACACACGTAGACCTCAGATAGGTCCATTATGATATATCGCGCTTAGAATTATTTTCTCTTTAATTAAACCATTTTGAACCGCTAATGAAGCGATGTAGCTGATGAATCTCTATATTTCTTTGATTATTATGGTTGGGTTGTCGAAGAAGTATTCTTCCAGGTGTAATCTACGTCCTTGGGAGAGAGCTGGACATAAGCAAAGAAGATGGAAGATGTTCTCTTCTTTCTCCTCATCCATGCAACTTCTGCAAAAGTGGTTGGAGAATACTCCAAGTCTTTTGGCGTGTCTGCCAATTAAGCATTGCACAGTTAAGACACCTATTACGGTTACGAAGCCAAGATGTTTCCTGCTCAAAGAGAGCAGAACTTTTGAGCGTCTTGTTAGGCGTTGGTATTTGGGTTCCATTTCTGGCGAGTTCATCGGCTTTGCAGTTTCCCAAGATATCCCTATGTCCCGGCGACCAAATCAAGTGAATGTTTAACTGTTTTGCCATCTCCCTGAGAGACGATCGACAGTTATTGAAACTGCGCCAAGTGAGTTGAGGGCTGCTTGACGGTCTGAGAAGATATAGATATCCGATGTGGATATCACGTTTTCTCTTAGCCAGGATAGAACCTCTTTAATCGCCAGAACTTCCGCTTGGAATACAATACAATGGTGAGGGAGAGGGAAAATAGACTAAGATTTAGCCTGTTTAAGTACACTCTGCCACGCACTCCATACAAAGTGAGCTGATTCCTCTTTGTAGAACCTCTCATCCTCCCAAGCGGATCTTGGTGGGATGGTAACTTGGAAGTTCTTGTTGAAGATTGACTGGTGTGTTATGTAGTCGGATCATACTAGTTTTGATCAGAATATGAATAAAAGTTATACAATTTGCTCAAATAATTACCTCATCTGAATCCAATATGTACGTATTGTAGCAGGCTTGGACTTGAACAAGCAATAAAGCCCAAAGTGCAGACCAGTCAAAATTGTATTGTAAAGATACTAAATTAAAAAAAAACCAAGTGTGCCTAATTAAGTGATCCGCAATATATGCTTTTGGTTATGAAAATCCAAATGTAGGACCATAATATTTTCACTTTGTAGAGCCGCTAATACCATCACACTAAAACCACCAATTCCTGCATACAAAAGTGAAAGCGCCATCTATATTTAGCTAAATCTATCACAGAAACACTTTATACTCTACATAATATATAAGTTTGTGTAAAAAAAAAAATCTAAAAAAAATATAGTTGCATAGATAAGCACATTTTCTGGAAGAAGGATCGAAAAAAGTTATATCTTTGCAAAAACTAAAAAAAATAAATCTTGCACTCATCCTCTTTTATCGTCTGTACTCTATTCTACCACTCAGTGACCCAGTTGCAGTCCTTGAATGCCACAAACAATATCTTTTGCTTTTTTTTATTGAAAAAAAGGATATACATATCTACATGCATAAACACAAAATTCCGGATGGGCAAAGGTATCCATTTTCCTGACCCGGTCTTTCGGAAATTAGCAATGCAATATACCAGCACCACTGGCAAACAACATAAAACAATAAAGTAGAGCCAAAAACCGGAGTCCTGGGAAGCTACAATACTTTCGAGAGCGGCCGGCGTCCAAAAGTGAAGTGTTCTACATGCACTCGTACATTGTACAGTATATGCAGCTGGATAAAGTCTGTGGTATGTCGATGTATAACAAAATTCCGTATATTTCTACTTATTATTATTATTATTTTTTTTTTTCTTTTTTTTTTGTTCACTCGTTAGTCCTTAGACCTTTTGTTGTGTGTAGGATAGGATTTATCGATTTTTGGCTTTACGTCATCATCGACAAAGTCATCATTGCCATCGTTTTGGATAACAGGATGGATAAAACTCCTGTAAGAGGATGTCCCTTCTGTTTTATTTATCCTCATTATTGCATGCATAGATTCCAGAGCTGTCTGCTCTGTGTGTGACGTAAGCCCTTGGTTGTTTTGTTGGTATGTATTTATTTATTTTTTTTTGTTCGGAAAAAAAATAGAATGTCAGAGTGCGGAATATGAATGGACATACTATATAGAGCTAGCTTTAGATGATATTTCGATTTTCTCTCGAATTTTTGTATAAATTGTGGTGGCGGTGGTGGTAGTGATGGTGAGAAGGATAACTATATAGGTAGCTTGGCTGTATCCTTACCTCAATTCCAAATTTTATTAGGAAATAGAAGAGCAGTTTTGCCGGGAGTTAGTGCCGGGACAGGGATTGGGGGTCTTTAGATTTTTCGAAGAAGATTGTTATTTGGGAAGCAGCAGTATCCAATATCTGTGTATCTGTAGAGAAAGCTTTCAAAGGATAATAGCCATTAATGTTGGTCTTTTTGGTATATTTTTTTTTCGTCGTTTCTTTTTTTTTTCTTCGACTATGTGGTTCTATCGAATTTGGTAGAACAGAGAAAAGTGGTTTAGTTAACAGTTATTGCATGAGGCTTTTAACATTTGCATATAAATGATTAGGGAAGTAAATCGGTTTCTCGTAATGTTTTGATCATCATAGGCTTCTATATTCATGGAAAAAGTTTTTTTTTTTTTTTCATTGAAGATGAAAAAAAATCCAAATTCCATGAGAGGCATTCATAATGCTGCTTCATCAATGATGGAGAAATAATTTGCTTTTTGAAGTGAGATAAAATTTTACGAAAAAAAAATTGTTTGCCCTGATTATATTAAATAAAGAAAAGCCCATACATATTTCTCTGCAGAATACGAAGAAGCCTTTTTTTCTAACTTTTTTTCTGCTTGGTTTTTTCGTTCAAGGTCGAGCAAATTCTTGAATAGTGGCTATTGAATTTTTGGGTTTAATATTTTATTGGAAAATATTGTAAACATTGATTTTTTTCTTTGCATTGTATATTTTATTTTTCCTACTTATTTATTGATTTAAATATAAAAATATTATATAATTATATCTATAATTGAATTATAACTATAACCCCAGAGTTGTTTACCGTACGTCAATACAGTTTTAGCCAAATTATTTCGGGAAATGTGTTCCTTTTTCAAAATGAGTTTTCCATATAAGCTTAGCATCTAATATCATTCCAAGATACTTTGCTTCGTTAGCATAGTCGTTAACAATTGGTCTGGACTCATTAAGAACAATACGCCATTTCCTGGTCCAATCCGAAATATTGTTTAAGATTCGTTGAAGTTTTTCCGTTGCCGTTTCAATCAAATCGGATATTGAAAGTATAGCCAAGTCATGAGCAAATGCAGCTATTACAGTATCTTCTTCTTGGGTTTTGTCGTGAGTGAACACTTCCTTGGGGAACACCAACATTTATTTCCGTAAATACCATATATTCCCTCCCTTGTTTAACTCGAAATATCCTATCTTCGAGGTAGGATTCGAGGAAGTGATATACTTGTTTCGGAAACATCTGTCGTAGTTTATAGTTCAGGCCATCGTCCGAGACCTTGAAGAAGGCTTGGGAACGCCTAGAAATGCTCTGGAACACACTTTTTTCATCCGAAAACTTCTCAATTTTATTAGTTATTCTATGGACTTGATCGTTGAGTGATTCCGTGTCGTGTTGTTTTCTGGAAACCAAACTGATTGTCCGGAATAAAACGTTTTTCCTTAATTATTGTTAGCATTCTCATTAGTAGGATTTTCTCAAATACCTTGGATATCAGCGACAAGAGTAGAAATCGGTCTATAAAATTTTTATTTTCGTTCTGGGGTTTTCCAGGTTTTGGGACTATTATTACTTCTGCAATTTTCCATTGATGTGGAATGTATATGAAAGCCTTTACTTCCGAATTCATTAAGTACCAAAATTTGATTACTTGTTTTCTCTTTAGTTTTTTTAAGGAACCGAGAATTGTTTAAATCATACCCAGGGGTCTTATTATTTTTAAGATTTTTAATTGTCTGGTAAAGCTCGGATAGTTAAAACATTTTGAAAATCAAAGTTTTTAGATCACGATTGAATTTCATCAAGTTCGTTTTCTAACTCCCGTCCGTTAAAAGTTTTAAACGTTTCCGCGAGGTGTTCGGCACATAAATCTGCTTTATCTGCCCAGTCACTATTATTTTTTCTGATTGGTACTTAATAAGTAAAGCTTTCCAGAGAGAGTTCATAGTTTGTATTTTTATTTACAGACAGGCTCAGAAGATAAGTTGAAATATCAGTATTATTTTAAAATCGCCGATTGCCTCTGAACTTACTGGAGGAGAGTCGATTTAAAATGGATTTGCGCAGGGGAACACCGGATGGTTTCCATTTTTTAGTAGTTCTCCTCTTTCCAGAGAAATTTTGCTTTTGCTTATGGATTCGATTTATGGATTATCTACTATTATGTGAAGTTCCATGCAGCATTTTGTATGACTTTAACAAATTTATTGACTTCATCTTCTAGCTCGGTGGTTAAATAAATTTGTTTTTCATTCAATTTGCAGGAAAAGTCAACTAACCCATGTGCAATTAAGCGGTGAATACTGTATATACAATAATCTGCCGAGTCAAATTGCTAAATGGGGATATCACACATCCCGGAAATATTATCTCAAACGACGATTGACAGGATGAAATTAGTGAACTGCATGTACTTTCTATATGAACATCTTCAGTTGATTCACAAAAATTCGGCGCAATGAACTTTGTCTCTGTGATGATCGTGGGATTTCTCAGACGTCCGTGGTGATATTCTTTCGAACGTCCAATACGGGACCGATCATTCCTTACGACATCTGTAGTTGAAACTTTTTCTAACGTTTAATAACTCGTACATATGATGCTTGGCAACGATAGAAATGGCAATAAAAGTTCGTCAGACCGGAAATTGTTGAAATAAGTAGTTACATTAATTCCACGTTCCCCTGCTCAATTGGTAATTTTGTCTTGAGCATAAATATCAAAACACAATAATATGTGATGCCAATTGTGATTAAATTAATTCTGCCCCACCTTTAACTAAAACAAAAATTCATCATATGCAATAAAGTTACGGCTCTTATACACTCTTACTAACTAATGTACTTTTTTTTTTGATAAAAGTTTGATTCCTTGAAACTTTGGATTAATTTGAATGAAACGAAATCTTCTAATCAATTGAATTCAAACAATTATGCGGTTTCTCAGGGTTCGTTTGTTGGACCACTATTTTTAATAAATCTGTCTTTCTGCGTTCTAAATTCCTAAATTCATTATATGATATTTAAAGTGATGGGATTTCGATTAACGATTGTGGTGTACGACTAAACTCAAACAAATTCAATCTTAAACCTTCAGAATCTTTAAGTATCTTTGTTTTTCAATCCGTGAAATTACCCTCCATTTTAAAATAGGGTTGTATCAAATTTAATACCATTAAATTATTGCAGTCAAGAAAGACACTTATAAGTATTAAATTCAAATCAATAAGTATCAATAATAATAATAATATTTTCTAACTAAAACATTCCACACATAGTTTACAACATCATTATTTTGACAATAATCCCACAATAATCGGCTAATAATTCATTCATTGTTTTGAATGCACACATTCAGCGCAATTTATCAGTTCCTACATCAATTACCTCAAGCAAACATTCTAATCTACATCAGACTCGGACCTGCAACGCAATTAATTGTTCCAATTTAAATATATGTACGCCTGCCCCTTCCTTACTCACAACTCAAAATGAAATGTTGTAGCTACAGTGAGTGTACACATTTTTGTGCTATGTATCAAGAGTAATCAAAACAGTAATTTTATCATTGCCGAGTTAAATTATCGCCTACGCATCCTTTTCCTAAGAGTCCATCCATTTAATTGTATAGGTAAACAGATAACATAAACCAAGGTGAAGCTCATATCGTTTGGATGTTTCGGACCTTGCTTAGGCTCAGACGGACGCGAACGGTGGACTGCTGAACATGGGTTTGAAGTGTATACACACATATTCATTTCTCATCATATCGTAACGGGGCAGAGCAAAACCGATTGCCTACGCACTTCTGAAGCCCACCTCTTGAATTTAATGAACACTCAGATGATGGGTCCGACCGTTCCCTCTTTTTATTTCCTCTTAATCTTTTGTTTTATTGTTTTCTTTTTCGGCTTTTCTTTTGTAAGTAAAAAAAAAAATAAGAAAAAAAAAATATTTAAATACCACTTAGGCTGATTTTTATGTTTTACAGCTTTTTGGTTTTAAATTTAATGTAATTTTCGTCGTCGTTTGATTGATTTTTAGCCTAAAATTGAAGATAATAAATCGAATACATACACTTATACGAGTACACAAACAAAAGAAAACTCAATTTAATGGTTCATTGTGTGCTGATGGAAATGGTTAAGGCTTATCCCACACAATTTCTGACAACTTATGACAAACCTAGTACCTCTACTGTCTACTCAATAGAAACTCAAAAGCAAAAAAAAAAATCAAAACTTTTAGACAAAAAATAATAATAAGACAGAATGTGTTATTCTTCAATATCTTCACTTACTTCGTTGGTTTTTTTTTTGTAACTACGCAATTGTAAATTCTGAGAAAAATGATGCCGTCATAAAGGTTTACATTCTGCAACTCGTGCTTATGTCACAACTTAATCTCAAAAACAGAATTTGTCTATAAATAACTGTACGCTTTTATTGACATTGAGTATAGAAGAAAACATGCACATTAGTGTCAGAAGTGTAATGGCGCATTTACACTGATGACAAATTGCTGTTATTTCTTTCTTTTTCTCGTATAAATGACGCAACCTGGTTTTTTCATACGAAATTTTGACAAGTTCGATTGACGTTTAATTTTCCATTTTATCAATAAAGACAATACACCATAAAGAGAGTCATTTTTTGTCATTGTTTAACTGTATTTGATAAATTTATTTATTGTATTCACTATTTTGTCACTTCTCTGATATAATTTATGGTAAATTGTTACTCGTGAATTTTATGATTGAACTAAAAAAATCTGTTGAAAATTAATATTTCTGCTGTTAAGTGTGAACATAAAAACAGGATCAACCACATTGGATTCCTAGCGAAGAACTTCTTCGTTATGTTTGCGTGTACAGTTTTCTGATTTAATACAAAATTATTTAATACAAGGTGTTTCCGTTCTAATTGATGACCCGGAACACATCCTTGTGTTATATTGCTAATTTTGCATATTGCGGCAAATGTCAATTTGACGTTTGTAAAGTAAACAGATTTTTTTTTATAATCAACACGCGCTCAAGGGATACTACCCTTTAAATTTTTCAACACAGCGTTGACGTGAGGTTAAAGAAGAGAAAGAAGGATAGGAAAGATGTGTGGCGCGATGTTCTGAGAGTGGAGGTGGTTGTTGTCTCAGATTGTATCTCCAGGGATGGCGGCTGCACTTATGCGGGAAAGTTTCTGTGTCTTATTTATATATGTCCCTTATAATTCGCATTATTTTTTATTCGTTGTCATATTTTTTATCGGTATACTAGTTTTACTCAATTACATGTTGTTAGTGCTATGCTAAACACTTTTTTCTAGCTTTAAGATAGTTATAAGTTAAAAATAAATAAAAATGAATTTACAAAAAAAAAACAGCATGTAATTAGTAAATCAGCAACTCATTGTATGACAATTATTTTAGAATTGGTTTTTAATGGAAAAATAAGAGGACATAGAATACGGCAGGGATCGAACCTGTGACCATTAGGTTGACAGGCGAACACACAACTATCGCGCCACGGCCACCCCCATATACAAAATACACGTCAATAAGACATGAATTGATATACCTACTCCTCAGGAACGTTGGTAGCCTTGGCTTAGTGTTAATTTAAGCGCAGATCTCCCAGTCGGTCGACACCAACTAGACAAACTCTAACGGGTGTTTTTTTTTTGAGAGCTTAACAACTTTAAACCAAATGTAGATATTTAGCTGATTAATTTTCATAAACAAAAAATCAGTTACAATGGCTCGATATAGCCTGTCATTCACCGTAACGACAGCTCCTTCTTTATTTCGAAGATGCCTGTAAACCGCACCAAACAGTCAATTTTAATGGATGGTGATTAGTTAATGGCTTGAGGATAGCCTTAACTTCACATACGGCAATTTTGCTTACTGACGAAGCCATTTAACCAGAAATGAGCTTAATCACTAAAAACAATACTTCTGTAAAAGTACTCAATGAACTTCGCAAACAGATTTATTTTTTTTAAAGTAAGTTTCCTCAACTTGGAAGCGTTAGCACAAACCGATTCATGATGAATTGCCAAACCTTACTGAACAGAAATATAAACTGTCAAACCATAGACAAAACAACCATCGAAACTTCTCATGCAGCAACAAAAAAAAAACATCCAATTTATGACAACAAGAGACGGTGCCAGGCTTACCAAGCTCCGGAGCTTTCGTTCTGCTGGAATTATCGCACATGTGGTTGAAGATCTCACAGAATAACACAGAGAGTACCGATCAGACGAATCGACGATCCTACGATTTAATCGTTCCCAACTTGTTTTGTAAGTTGTTTTTTCAAGAACCAACGTTTTCTATTCATTAAAAAAAATTATAGCCAAAGAACAACTTTTGCACCACTTGTATACCATATTTAATGAGAATCCGTCCAGTCGTTCGAGCTTGATTGAAGAATAAACACAAATTTTCTAAATGTTTTCTTCTTTTTGTGTGAATGTTGCCAAATTTTCAAAACTTATTGCAGATAAAATTTTGAATACAGAATTTAAAACGCTGCTGTCGGTTTTAGTCTTCATCTATATTAGTTGGCCTCGCTCAACTTTGATTAGTGAGTGACATTTTATAACATGGTCGTTCAATTCATTGTAAAGTTTTGACATCCCTGTATCCATCACATATGTATATAAAACCGAACTGTCATCCCTGACTGTATATTGTTACTTGCGATAAAGGTACTATAGGGTAAATCTTGCATTTGGAAAAAAATGTAACTCAAGATTTCAATCAAATTTGACATTACGATGATAGGGGCGCCAACCGCTATTCCGTCTGTCTGTCTGTACCGATTTTGTTCAAATTTGGTGCTTAGGCGTTTTAGGTGATTGTCCAAAATAGATTTTTTGAATTGTTGTTTTAGTCCCAAAAATAACGGTACTTGCCATACAAATTTTTCTACCATCTTGATTATCTCGAAAACGGGTGTGTGTACTACTTTGGATATGGTCTACATTTTGGCCAATTTTTTTTTTAATATTTTATTATTAACGGTCTGCCATACAACCATTTTATTGATTTTCGACTTTCTCTTCAACAATTCAACGGATTTCGATAAAAAATTTTATACAGGACGACCTTCGAATTCTAAATAGTACTGCATTTCAAAATTTTCGAAAAATATTTTTTTTGGATTTTTGAAAAATAAAATATTTTTTTTTGAAAATTCAATATTTCGAAAACGGGTGGACGATTTTTTTTGAAATTCAGTTTTTAAATTTATATTATTAAAGTCATAAAATTGTCATCCTGAAAAAAAAAATTTGAAAAAAATTTACGAATTTTTGTAATTAAAAAATTAATTAAAAATTGAGCTGTTTACTAAAAATCTTGTGCTTAAGGTGTGATCGAACATAAGAGCAATTATGTGCGATCCAGTCATGAATTTTATATTTCTTTAGCCCATGCATTTTTATGTGCAAAAAAGGTAAATCTTAATTATATCGAAAACGGCTCTAATGATTTTGATAAAAAAAAAATCAGTGCACTTTTGTAGGTATAGTCTACATTTTGGTCTACAAAGAATTCAACATAAAATGTTAGTACCTGCCAGAGAAATGTTTTTTTTTTTTTTTGATTTTTGACTTCTCAGTAACTGCTCAACAGATTTCGAACAAATTTTTTTTTTGGATTTCAATTTTTTTTTTATTCAATATTTTGGAAAAGAGTGTACATTTATATAGTTAAATACTTAAATTTGACATACCACCAGTTTTTTTTAGGAGAAATTCAAGAAATCTTGTATACCTTAAAAAAAAAAATAAGTAAATAACGTCTTTAATATTTAGTTGCTTCCACTAAGGATCCAGTCAGGTATTTTATTTATTTAATTAGTGAGGTCTGAAATTGCAGATATAAATGTAGAAAGCAATTATTTTTAACAAGACGAACTGTTTGTTTGGGAGTTATTGCTATAGAAAACGATTCATTTCATGTTTTGGTAAAGTGAACTGGCTATCAAGATTGTATATGGTCTGTTGCCGTTAATTTTTCTTTCGTCGGGTTATGTAATAGATAGTCTTAATGTGCACAATCCGCAAGATTTTGACTTTCCATAACTCACAGCACAATTTAGCGCATATATGTAGGTATGTCTTACAATTTTGTTTACATATCAAGCTTCAGATCTGACTTATTTGAAAACGAAAATTATATCAAATAATCAGTGAATTCTTGCTAAAAAAAATACGTCTATCTATCAGAAGGGAAAAAAACCTGAGACATAAGTTATAACGAAGTGCGTGCGATTGAAAATTAGTTTCGCCACATTGTTCATACTGACAAAATCAACATTTCTAACCCCACTTAACCCAGATAATATAATAATTCACTCAATCTCCATTTGTAATGGCCTATGAAGCCTATACAGTAGCAGTAACACTCATAGAACGAGTATGCACACACAACACACTGTTTCTTCTCCTCATCGGCCCCATCCAACAAGCGTACATCTTTAAATGCTTTATCATCTTCAGCATCACAATAATCATCACACCATATCAATTTGGAACAATTTAAACACAAATGAATAATTAAGTTATTAATACAAATTTACGGCCTTTAAATAAAAGGGGTTACAACTAAATGCCAAAATAAACAAAAACATTAAACAAAACAACAAAAAAAAACAATACAAAACTGACAGACAGACAATTTAACAAGAAAAACGTCGAAATTCAATTGGGGGTTAAATGCCCTCAGAATTGTCGTTGCCGATGTCAGCGCTTTCAACGATGCTCTCCTTTTTTGTGTAGTTCTGATGTCTCACACACTCCTTTTTTTATATCGCAATATATTGTGAACGACATTTATATGTGTATATGAATGTATGTTTGTATACTTTGAGGATTTATGAGAAATTAACCCAAGTTTTATAGTCGGGAAGCCCATTAAGAACGCGCGCAACCCCTATGACACACAAATAGGCCCGAAACTTATTATCATCCCGCAACTAAGCCAGCCCACCCGTCCCGTTCCCGGTTTCGTCCACTAGGGAAAATAGTATCTACAATCACAGTGAATGAATATGCGAACGCGGTGATTTATGCTGCTCCCAAGTGAATATATTTCATTTGTGTCAACGGAAAAAAACTCCGAAAAAGACAAAAAGCCAGACAAAGAGCGCAGGATAAATACTGATACACTCGTAAATAAACATGACAAGAATTTAATATTCGAAGAGTTTTTTTTTGTTTTTATTTTTAAGCAGGACTTGGGAAGAAGTGGGGTAGGCGTGGGAGTTAGCCCAATTCTGTTATAGAATTATTGCAAATATGTATACAGGGTGTTAAGGGAGCTCCCTTGTCAATTTAAATTGGATCTTAAGTTGACAGAAGATGAGAGGCTTTTATCCATACGCATAACTTATATGAATTTTAAAACAATGGATTGAAAGGCAGGAAAATCAATGACAAAGTATCAAATACAAAAAAAAAAACATGTGCGTCTCGGGACGCCCGACACAAGTGCGATAACTTAAACTAACCTAAGTTGAACTATTTAATATAGAAATTGTTTAACTTGAAAAAAGCTTCAAAAGTTCTTCGTTAATTTGATTAATTTCAAAAGTTCTCCGTATGCGTGAGAGAAAGGGAAGCAAGACAGACTGCCACCGTAACGCGTTACGTAACGAAGCGGCTTACCCTCCCATAAGAAATTATCACTTCAAAACTGTTTGAGAGCGAGAGCTAAAAACCAATAACTAAAACAACATCCAAATTTAAACTTTATGTAACACTTCAAAACTGTTTGGTTATTTCACAGCTTTTCGACAATGAGAGAAAGAGATGACTAGCCCCATCATCATTGTTGGACGAACATCGCACTCTTTTACCTGACTGTCTTGAGTTTCAGTTTCTTAATTTCTTCATTTTTTTCGATTTTTCTGGTAACATTTTTTTGCTTACCAAGGTAATTTCATAACTTTTCTAACTTCAAGAATTCTTCAAGTCTAACATCAAATGGATAACCCGGAAAAACAAATTTAAATCGTAGTAACTCAGCATCACTCTAGCACTCCCAGAAGGGATCAGATTATTACCAGACGGAAGCAGTACCAAGTATACTTAAGCATCGACTTCTACGAGCTGCTGAAATTCAACCGACACTCACGGTCTGTGTTCTTAAAAGCCATCCCCTACCACCGTTGAAGCAGATGAAAAAGATAACTGGTTTACAAGAGTGATCCACGAAGAATTTCATGGAAGAAATAGTAGGACACATTTTTGCCTAGGAGATGAAAGTTTGTCGAATACTTTCTCGAAATCCGGAAATCATGAGACAGTCATAGCGCTTCGACAAAAACTCCATTAATTTTTGGAATATCTCAATGTCTCGAGTTTCAGCGATGCTGATGTTTTTGCTGTAGTACCTCCTGCTGTGCTGATACTATTCTTCCAAAAGAGCTTATTGAACTTGTTGGGGAAGAATAATCTTCTTACAGTTAGATAATTACGTATTTTCGCAGTTTACTATTATTGGGGAACGTAGCTGTTATTGACACAGTTGTTAAGGATTTTGTTTTAGATGACCATCACAGTGTGTGGAAGTCTCTTAGGGAAAACGTGGGAAACCTCATCTGGATCTGCTGACATTCTTGCTTGATGATTAACGAATTACTGATTATCTCTGTTATTTCCTTTGGAATGCAGTTGGATAAATTGGATCCGTCCTGACAGATTGGTTAGTGGTAAATGTTTCTTTAATTGATTCTACACTGTTGCTGAAATCATTTTTGAAGTAAAACTTCTTTTGTGGCAAATTTCTATGGAGCTGTCAAACCGACCAACATCTGACGTGAACCGACATATGGGATGTTTGTTCGTTTTGTGGATTTTCATAGATGAGTGCAGATATGGATGTAACTGCATTGTGGGGGTATTCGCTGACGTTTTTTTTTTGTTGGTACGTGTTGTGGATTTTCAATCAGTAGGTACCTACATGAATTGTGTGTATTCAACGAGAATTTTTTTTTGTGTTGCTTTGTTTTTTTTAATTAATTTTTTTGTGTGGGTTCGTTGTAGATTTACATGGATTAATGTAGTAGGTATACTCATTGTGTGTGTTCAACGATGAATTTGTTTGTTGCTTCGTTTTATTGGTAAGATTAGATTAGTGCGTATGGTGTGTATTTGACGGCGATTTTTGTTTGTTTGTTTTGTTGATGCTCATACACTAGTGTTGTGTTGTAATGTGTGTAATGCTTAAGTCGTTGGTCTCGTTGCCGCCAGTGCTTCAGTGTATCTACTTCGGAAGTTCCTTAATTCGCCTGATAGATCGGAGACAAATTAACTGTGGGTTGCTAGCTGATTTTAGAAAATATTCTAACATTTTATGAATTGTTGTGGATATTATTAATTGTTATATTTTCTGTAAAAATGAATTATTGTATAAGGTACTTTACGTTATCATTTGCTTTTGAATTATTTTATAAAAAATATGGTATACCATAGGGTACGCATTTAGGTCCCTCACTGTTTATTTTATAATTTAATTTCGATACAGATAAAAGAGAAATGAAAACCATCTTTTGTTGAACCTTGATACAAATCTAACGAAATGCTTGCATTGATTGACTGATCTTTTCGTGATTTCTAAGATCCTTATGTTGTCAAAGTTGTTTTACCGTCTGAGAGGCCAGGCATGAAATACGTTCAGAGAATGGTTTTATACTTTTATGTGCCCGAATCATATTTATTTTGAAAGAAAAATACTTAGCATAAGCATTTTGTCAATCAAACAAACTAAATTTCGACACACCCTGTGCTTCGTTTATGTTTGATAAAGTCTCGCGCAATCTAGTTATCATTGTTTCAATATCTCGTCCATTGATATGTGGCATCTCTATTAAAACAAAAAAAAAAAAGAAATATACTCCTGGGCATAAAGCTCCCTAACAAACCTAATTTAGCTATACATAAAAATATCTGCTGCAGTGTGCTAAAAAAAAAAAAAAAAACTAAGGTTGATTGTGAGATGACTATGTCTGTATGTGTTCTAGAGGAAATCAATCTCTGACGCTGATGTATCATGACACCCGGACCCGGTCGGTAGTCAGCGTCACCGCACCGCGCCATTATTCATACAAAAGAGTGTTGAAATGAATGAGTTATTTCCGGATTGATTCTAATTCGTTTTTACGATGCCTAAGCATAATTTATATAAAGAGAGAGGGGAAATGTCATGTCGTCTGGCTGTAGTGCCCTTTCCTGCCCGTGCCGCTTCGGCGAGCTAGAGCTTCGTTCCACAATCTCGTCAATTTTAATTCTTTTTATGTTCATTCGTTTGATCTTTTGTTTCAGTTTATCGATGCAGAAATTCAGAAAGCTCTACGCTGCTATAGATACTGCTAACGTATACGGGCAATGTGGTGCGATACGGTAGTGGGAATCCTTATTTTAAAGCTATGGAACATAATGAAGTCCGCCATAGTGAAATGCATTTTGCCACACATTGGATAGCGAAACTAATCAAAGTTAAGGACAATTTGTAATGGCTTTTAAATGGCATGCATAAATAAATTGTTCGGTGTCTGTTTAGGTAATAATGGTTTTTTGGTTCTCTGGATTTCAGACACCAGCACCTGTATGGTTGAAAATGTATACATTCTAAGCGATTTAGGTAAGCCCTAACAGTAATTGGCAGATATACGGGTATTTCGTAAAGTATCACATTTTAAATTAGTCCCGTTTTGCTAATGCTACGGTAATTCTAATACCAATTTCTGGGAGTTTTCGAAATGAATATAAATTCGAGTTAACTACAAGTTTTTTACTGTAATTGCTGTCGAACACTTATAACTAGAACCTCAAAATGTAGGTGATGTGAGTAAATTTTGCAAAGGTGCTTTTAACTTAATCGTTACAATTTTATGTAGGATTTTTATTATAGGAAAAAAATTATTATACAAATATTTGCATTGATCTTAATTTCTTAAATTTGGGGATGCTGACATTTTTGCGAAAAATGTATGTTTTTTGTGGCAAAGAAAATTAAAACTAGAATCCAATCCACTTTTTGCTTTAACTACATTGAGTGATTCGTTCGAGTTCTTCGAGCATTTTGTATCCCTTTGATTTCAGAGAATTTGGTTGTGGTTTCAGAAGTTTCGACACGAAAGGGCAACGGTTAACTAAAAGCCTCTATGGATCCAACAATTTTAAATTCGACTAGAAATTTTTCAACATTTCACGTTATTTTAAAAAACAAACTAAAATTTTATCAATTCAGAACTCATATACTGGAGTATCTCACCGAATATTACTATTCTTTACAAGAAACTCTAGCTAGAATAAGGTCGGCATGTTTCGGAATATAACGAACGCTTAGAAGCACTGTTTACTGACAATAATATTGGTGCCTAACTACCAGCACTGGAAAGCCAACAAACAACAAATTTTTATTTGCCTAAAACGACAAATTCTGGAGCATGGATTATTGAACTTTTTCTGCTAAACAATAGAAAGAAAAATTCACTGCTGACTAGTTTTTGGTGGAACAACTGCAGCTGTTTCCTGATTTTAACAACAAAACACAAATTCAGTTAAATTCGAAAATTCTTTTTAGAATTAAAATTTCAATATGAAGAAGCTGAATGCAATTGTTTCCAATAAATAATCAGCAAGTTCGGAAACATGGCTTGCTGGGCACCTAGATTTCGTATAGGACTTTTTTTTTTAACGCAATTTAAGTTTTTAAAGAACATATCCGAGCTGTAAAATTTCTGGAACTAGATGGTCTCTTGTGTTCACAAATTAAAAGTCCAATTGGAAGTGGGTGTTAAAAGGATAAAATCACAATGTCAAATTCCATTTTTTTAATAAATACAATTTGAAAATTATTTGGAACACGCTTAATGCAATACAAGTTTTCAAAAAAAGTACTTCCTCTTTGTTCAATTACATCATAAGCACAAGATCCTTTTTAATTCTATATCTTATCTGTTCAAAATATCTTTAATTTTTTTTTAAAGTATGTTGGCATGCCAATTTTAAATGTACACAAATTTAAAAATATAATTTTTTTTTAAAATCGATCTTCCAAAAAAAAAAACACTTTTTTGAAAATTTGAATATGCAATATTATCAATACTTATAAAAAAAATAATTTTAATCAGTCCATTCAATAATGAGAAAGTTTTTTTTTATTTAAAAGTGGACTGCACTAATTTAAAAACAAACACATTTTTGTATCGAAATTCTTGCAGTCGTTTCTGAGAAAAAAAATCTTAATGGATTTTTAACATTTGCATCATACGTGCCGTTGTTTTCTGTTTAAGGGAAATGTTGTTTTTCTTTTTGAATATTCAATAGATTGTCAAAAGCACAAAGCTTAGCAGAAATCAATTGAGACCTTTTCGAAATATTGATATTTTTGTTTCAGATACTGTTAAGGAGCTTCTTCGTAAGCAAATTGAAAAAAAAAATGAAATGTTTTCCAGAAAATCACAAAGTATAATGGTTCTACTAAATACTAGAAGTAACCACCAAAAAATACCTTTTTTGTCTTCAACTGATTTTTTTAAATAAAATTCGTATTAGCCGTTTTTAAGAAAAATAAGATTTATCTTTTTGACTAACAATAAAATACACGACTGTATCGCATGTACTTGCTCTTAAGAGCAAAAGATTCTTAATATACCCGGCTTCAAATTTATTTCGTTTTTACTTACTTTTTTACATAAAAAAAATGTACTTTTATTTTTTCTAAAAAATATTGGTATGCCAATTTTAAATATTTACTAAATAAACTTAAAGACAAAATTTCAAAAAAAAACCTTACACCCTTTTTCGAAAAATTAAATTAAAAAAAAAATATATTATTTTCGAAAATTTTGGAATGCAGTATTTTTTAGAATTACTATATACAAATTTTGATCGAAATCCGTGGATTCGCTTATGAGATATTTGGTACCGCTAAAAGCAAAATATGTAAAAAAAAATGTTTACATTAAGATGGTAGAACAAATTGCATGGCAAGAATCGTTATTTTTGGTGCTAAAAAGACGATTCAAAAATCAATTTCATACAATCACCTGAAACGCTCAAGTACCAAGTTTAAAGAAAGTCTCTTCTGCCGTTTAGGCTGTATGTCGATCTACGAACAGACAGACAAACAAAATTTTAGGACCCACTTTTTTCGTCTTCTGTATCATTGTAATGTCAAGTTTTATTCAAAACTTGCGCTATAGTTCCTATATGTAAAATTAATGGAGGCAAATAAACAAGCATTATTATAAAGTTTTCTGTGCAAAAATTGTCCGCCTGTTTAGTATTTTAAACTAATGCTGCGAAACTTAAGGTCTTTTTCTGCTAATTTTTGTCTAAAGTTCTGTCAAATACTTAAACTTTAGACTAAAATGGGCAGTTTTGCGAGGTAAAAGGTGTGGGAAATGATTTTTCCCAGCATGAAAGTTCGGAAAATCAATTTATAGATTTAGGCACATTCTTTTTAAGACCTGCAAGTTAAACGTTGAATTTTCGGGGTCGAATGCTAAAAACAAACAAAATTTTCCCCAATAACAGCAAAACTCATATCACACTTATGTCGGTGTTGTTTAAACATGTAAACAATTTAATATCAATCAACCCATCGAAGAAATTGCTTCCTTTCCTGCCTCAATCTGCCTTTGTTTTCCCCGGTCGGTGATGGCTACACCAATTACCATCGGCAGCATAAAGGGCCGAAGAGCATTGTGTCACGCCTTGATTCCTCTGAATTATCGTCGTACATTGTGAGTGTCGTCTACACACTCTCTCCATTCAAGCGAAAAAAAAAGAGTTTCGAAATATTTCAATTGAATTGTAGTCCCGTGCCGCAATATCTGTCGCCTATTATCGTATAAATAAATTATGATAAAAATCAACGCCACAATTGAGACACTAAAAACACAACAAGAAAGAAATAGACCCAAATTCATCGTCCATATACTATCATCATCATTGTCAGCATTGTTCTTCTATTATTCTTCAGGCAGCCAGCCAGCCCCCTGGATGAATGAATCTGTTTGATTAAATTTTCGAAGATTTTTTTTTTTTTGTGAAACGCAATCCGATTAGTTTTGGGCGGTATCAGTATATAATGTGGGGTGTTTCATTCTTCTCGATCTTTCTCGAAAACTGAAGGAGGATGTGTGAAAAATGACATTTCATTGTTTGACAGCACCAACCGCTTGATGGTAATCATGTGTGGGATTGGATTTCAAAAAAAAAAGAAAGAAAAGTCTCTCCAAATATTTTGTGGTACGATAGTGTTCCTAGCTCTGACATTTCGAATAGAATTATCATATTACGTCAAGAAGTATTATAGAGGCATGATGTTGGAATTAATTCATTCGACCCAATTTAATTGTTTCACAGCAGACTCCCTGCCACTGTCTATGGCAGTCGTGTTTTTGTTATTCTTAGAAATGATTTTAATTAAAATTGTTGAAAACAGTTGATGGATGTCATTATTAGTCAATTGCATTTGAATTCAACCCTGTCATCAAAGCCGGATTGACGCAATTACTTATAGAAATCTTAATGGGATCAAGGTCAGAAATAATTAAACATGTGTTTTTCAAACGAAACTTGGATTCTTGACAAAACCGAAACAAATTAAAGAAAATATTATTCAAAAGCAAATTCAAATTATACAAAACATTTAAAATTTTATCGATTGATCACATTGAGTGCACATTTTTGTTTGATGAAAATCGGTCGTATCGATAAATTTATCTAATAAATTACTATGAGACATTCCAGACCTTAACTATAAAATAAAGTTTTTTTTTTTTATTTTTAAATTAACTTCTCAAACTATTCAAAACAATTTAATCAATTTAACCAGTTCCCTCTGCCTCAACTAATTTATTTGGCGTTTTTTTGTGTTTGCCCATGCGGATGAAGTATATATAAACAAATAAGCTATTAAATGTTTTATTATTGTTTTGTAAATAACAAATTATTGTTATCTGTGGTGAGCCACCAAAAAAAAAACTACTCGTAGAAGACAAGCGGTGTTTTTCTTTATCAACAATCTTGACACAAATTGGGCAATTAAATCATTTGCGTGATTACATAAAATTAGTTCAACTATTTCTTAATTATTTTTAGCTAACCTTTAGGCCATTGATTGACATTGAAAACCTGACTTTGTACAATAAAGCTTTAAAGAGTGATGATGATATGTTGGTATTTCCTAAGAATTTCCCAAGGTCAAACTATATAATTTACCTTGCCATACAAATGATTCGTTTTTACTACAAAAAAAATGTAGCTAAAGGGTTATCCATTTTGCGGTTTCAAAAGTATAGGGCTGGAATTCGACATCTGTCAAACTAAGTTGTTAAACCAATTTTTTATTCAGTTGAAAGTCTGACATTTATGAAAATGGATCGCTTAACTATCGCACAACGCATAAAAACTGTTAAAACCTACTACAACAATGGTGATTCTGCCACAGCCACATATCGTGCTTTAAGAGGAGATTATGTATCGATTCCTCGTAGTTCTCAGGAATTAGGACTGTCCTACGGCACATTATGGCGTATTTTACAACTGAATGGGTGCTGGAACAACAGGCGGTGGACGGCGATTTTCCGAACAAAATTTTCTTCAGCGACGAAGCACATTTTTCACTCGGTGGGAATGTTAATAAACAAAATTGTCGTATTTGGGGTTTTGAGAATCTTCAAGTAATTGAAGAGAGGCCATTACATAAAAAAAAGTCACTGTTTGGGGGGCTCTTTGGTCGGGAGGTGTGATTGGACCTTTCTTCTTCGAAAACGACGATGGAACCGACTTTTTTTGCCTGCTATTGAAGAATACGACTTGGAGAATATGTGGTTTCAACAAGACGGTGCCACATGCCACACAACTCGAGCTAATATGGCTTTATTGCAAGAGACATTTCCTGGCCGCGTAATTTCTTGTGGTACGATATCAACTGGCCACCAAGATCATGCGATTTGACATTGCTGGACTTTTTTTTGTGGGGCTACGCGGAAGACCGTGTTTATGCAGATAAACCTTTAATTCTTGAGCACTTGAAAACCAACATTCGTCAAGATATGATTGAGATACCGCCCAATATGTGTCAAAAAGTGGTCGAAAATTACCTCAAAAGAATCGATGCTTGCAACAATTCGCGTGGTGGTCATTTAAATGATGTTGTGTTTCACACATAACATCAACGTTCAAACTTTATAATAAAAAAGAAATACCATGAAAAAAAATATTTTATATGTGTTTTATTTACGTTTATTTTTGAAACCGCAAAATGGATAACCCTTTACTAACTGAAAGTTAGGAATACATTTTGATTCAAGAGACCTCTGAGGCATATAATTAAAAAATGGAAAAAATAGCTGCTGTTAATGAAAAAAAAAACAGAAAAATAGTTTATTTTAGTGACGAATTTCACCGGATATTTATCAAATATTTAGCAACACTTCCGCCTTCTTCCGGTATGTATTGCTCCATTGCTAGTTGTCAACTAAGTATCTCTTTGTCTTAAATATAAATATCAAAGAACAATGACATTTAAAGCCATTTGTAAAATTTTGACATAGCCTAACTTATGCCGGACTTACACGAGTGACAAATTGCTATTATTTCTTCCATTTTATTGACATTAATGAGAAAATCGTGTAAATGGTTTGAAAATTTGTCATTATTTTTGTCCTTAAAAATAATTTTACGTCATGTAAATGCACAGTGGCAGCATTTTGCAGATAATGGCACACCGTGAGGAGGAATAAGCTGGCTCATTCTTTAGTGACAGAGTGCCATTATCAATCAAACATCATTTATAATTTGATTTTACCATGATTTTGCCAGTTAAATGACATGAATTAATGGTAATTTCTCACTCGTGTAAATGCGGCTTTAATCTATAGATATCTGTGAGTGATCTTATATAAGAAACTAAACTGGATTCAAAACACAAAATCAAGAGCTATAAAAGCAATGATCGCATTTTATTCCTGCAACAGGACCTTTTTATTACTGGAGTGATGCGGAATCTAAAGCACATTGATCTACACGTACAAGAATCAGCAGCAAAAAATTCCTCACAGCTTAGTCAAATTAACATTTGGAAGTTTAGCCACATCGGCCAATGCTAAGATTCTGCAGAAATTTACATGCAACAATGTGTGCACTGACTACACCAAATTCGGATTTTAACTAAGCGTTCAAAACTGGTTTTCCTGATAGAGAAGTAGATATGAATGAACAACGAACTCATAGCTGATGAACCAACAATAGCTATTTACACCGATGATGGCTCAAAGATGGAGAGTGCAGGTTCTTTCTCAGAAAATCTTAAACTAGCCAGTTCCCTTAGACTCCCTGATTACAGCATTATCTTTCAAGCTGTGGAATTGTCAGTGACAAATGCTGGGAAATATGTGTTAATTATGGTGCTTCCACATGCTGATATCATCATTGATTCAATTGACGGCCAAGCAAAAATAAAAGCGGTTTCTGCCACAGTTATCAAATCTAAGCTTGTAACTTGGTATCGTAAGAGTTGAGAGTTCTGGACACGCAGCATACCATTAGATTCGGCTAGGTCCCAGGTCCCAGGTCACAGCGATGTGCCGGGCGACCACAGAGTTGATGAGCTGGCGAGGAAGAGTTCAACACTCGACCCTGCAAAGATAGATCCATGCCGTGTCGATTAAAATTTCACTCGGTGCTACTAAGCAATGAAATGTGGAACTTACACGATACTGGTGCTATACATCCAGAAAACTACAGAAAAGATTATCCACTAACAAGAACTCTTGTGAGCGTAATAACCGGGCACAATCCTCTAGACTAGCAAAAAAAACAAAATGTTGCTCCGTAATGATGACCTATGAAGAGGCTGCACGAGGGGTTAACGAGGATACCTGTCACTTCCTTTGTTATTGCCGAGCACTCTGTCATACAAGAAACAAAATCTTAGCAGCTATTTCATTAAAGACTTGGAAGAGCTTTTGAATCTTTCAGGCAAACGCCTTTTGGAATTCATAAAAGCCATTTAAATAGCTCGATTATGATTATCCATATGACATATAGGTTTTATAATTAAGACCCACAATACTTCAGGAAATCACAATGGATCTATCTGATCTAAGTGTGACGGTAACGAGATCTACTGTCAGTCCATTAACATAACCTAACCTATTTTATATTCCACATGAGCTCCTTAAAACCAGTAAATGCGAATCAATAACTTAAAACAATTCCTAGAAAATATTACATTTCTTTTGTTTAATCTTATCCGAAGCAAATAATAAACAGAAAACATAGCTTCAAATTATATTTAAATAACATTTTATTATTTTCCACCTGAACAACAGTAATAAGTAACTTAAATTCGCAATCCACAACATCAGAACACATTCCACAAATCAGCGAAGAAAATATTCGTTCGAATTTAACCTCAACCACTTGTATATGAAAATGTATTATGGTGCTTATGACAATTTGTAACTGTCGGTGACCAACAAAATTCCTAATTTCACTCGAATGTCAAAATTTCCTACCACTTTACCAAATCGCTACTCTTGCCTCATGGAATTAACGTGTCCGTTTTGACATTTCGTTCATATAGTTTTAATTATTCGTTGCGAATGAAGTTTTGTAATAATATAGTTTCCGATTTTAAGGTTATTCGAACACGAGCAATTTATTCAGTGAAGTGTGGATTGTATGAGAGTGTAATTCGCGACGGCCATTTTGTTTTCTCAAATGTATCTTATTTTTGCAACTTTGGTATTATTATAAATTATATTGCTACCTTCAATTTTTGGTTCATTCGTCGGTCGTTGTTCCACACTCGTGTAAATAGTCCTTAAAGTACTCTGCACATGAGAGCGACCAACGAATTAATGAATATACGTCCATTTTGACATTTCGTTCTTATGGCTTTAATTTTATTCGTCACGAATACAAGTTGAAAGTCTGATTTTGAGGTTAGATGCGCGCGAACAATTTATTCGTCGAAGGTTGGATGGTAAGTGGAACGCGAATAGAGTTTGAGTGTTCGTAATAATCAGATGCAATTCGCGACTACTAATATTGTTTTCTCAAATTTATCTTTAAATTTTTGTATCTAAATATTAATATAAATTATATTTCTACAATTTGGTTTAGAATTTGTGAAGAATTTAGGTTGGTAAATTGTTTTAAATGGAATTTATTGTTTTATTCGTCGGTCGTTGGTCGTTCCCATGTGAATAGTCCTTAAGAGATCTGCCCAAAAGGTTTTTTTTTGTAATTTTAAAACATGAATATATATTTTCTTTTTTTTCGTTTCTGATGAAAATGCTACAAAAGAAAAAATTACTTAATATAAATTTTTAAGCGCAATAACTGTTTGACCATGCTGTTTTTTCTTCTTTAAATTCATAAATAAAAATTCTCCAAAAGCGATTCAATTATCTCAAAAATGTTTAGACAGGTGCTTGTTCCACTAAATGCTATAATTTTTTCTTCTACTAAACCTAAATAGAGATACATTCATATTTAAACGAACCTAAATAATTTTCAAAAGCCTAACGTCCATAACCTCTCATTCCCAGTAACATAACCTTTTATGAATATTTCGTATATATCTTCTTCATAAAACATCCGCCCCAGTGGTCGTCTATGTTACAGGAATTTATTAATACAAAAAAAAAACATCGTCCAGAAATCCAGTCTAAACAAGTGAAATTATAAATAATTTATGATACAGTTTTATGCCTGGTCTTAAAAAAAAAGAACTCCATATTTTGTTTTCATCTACCCAGAATAAAGCTTATGATTTATTATATTGGACTATCAACAAGTTTTTTGATCCCCATCAAACCTATTTTTTTTTGTAATTTTTTTTTTGTAGTATAGCACCTATTTTGGCATGTCATATGAAAATTGGGCCATAAAAAATGAGCAGAGCACAAACAGCAATTTTTTGTTTGGCTTCTGAGACATCAATCATATTTTGTTTTCATCGCACACAATTAATTACGAGAAAAATATCTATGTGGATTTTGATGAAATTGCAAAACGAAAAATAACATTTTTGTTTATGATTTTTCTTTATACTTGAGGTGCTTTGGCTGATAGTCAAAAAAAAAATGTTATAATTTGACATCAGCATCTTAAGGGCATGTTTTAGATTCTTGGAGAAATCTCATTTCAACAAATGACCTGTCAAATATGTCAATTTGCTTAGAAATTGTCTGTACATGCGTTGACTTCTGGAGCCTATTAACAACTTTTTGTGTTAATAAAAAAGATCTGAGTTTTTTTTTTTTTATTTTAAAACAAAACAAAAAAATGGTAAATACCTTATTTTTAATTTAAAAAAAATTATTATAACGTCAACTCAAAGCTTTGGTGGTCATAAATGATATTCAATTTTGTAAATTATTGTCCATTTTTTAATGGACTTGTCTGTCTATCTGCTATAGCCTAAAGGTCGATTTTCCTTAAAACTTGGTAGTCATTAGTTTTTAGGTCAATCTTTTCAAATGGTTTGTTTTTTATTTTATTTTTAGAACCAAAAACGGTAACAGCCACACCCGTTTAAGAATATTACTTACTGGTCTAAAGGACTATTCACAAGAGAGCGACCAACGACCGACGAATAAATGAAAAAATTCCATTTAAAACAATTTACCAACCTAAATTCTTCACAAATTCTAAACAAAATTGTAGAAATATAATTTATATTAATGTTTATGACAGAAAAAAATACTTTTTATTAGCCAAAATAAGATAAATTTGAGAAAAAAATATTGGTCGTCGCGAATTGCATCTGATTGCTACGAACAGTCAAAATCTATTCGCGTTCCACATATCATCCACCCTTCAACGAGTAATTTGTTCGCGCGCGTCTAACCTCAAAATCAGATTTTCAACTTGAATTCGTGACGAATAAAATTAAAGCCATGTGAACGAAATGTCAAAATAGACGAATATTCGTTAATTCGTTGGTCACTCTCATGTACATAGTACTTAACTTCCACGTTTGTAGTATTTTTTATTATTATTATTTTTTTTTTTTTTTGGAAAAAACGTTTTTCATTTTTCGCGTAAATATTTGAACCGATTTCGATAAATTTTTCTATGCACTCGTAGAAGTTTCCAAGACCATAAATATGATATTGTATTTGGTTAAAAAAAAAATTCAAAATAATAGCCGTGTTCCTTTGGAAATGGCTAAGTACTCATGAGTAGATGTAACTAGTAATCTAGTACTATCATCAACACATATGTGCGAGCAGATGAGACTAGCAATTGTGTTTGGTCAATTGTGAAAATCTTATTATTCTCAAAACACGGTTTCAATATGCTAGTATACTCTTTCGCTTACCAAAATAGGACCAGTCTACTTTTTAGTTATTGTTTTGGGGTTCTGTTCTTTTTGAATTTTTTTTATAGAAATATTTTAATTATGTAATACTGAAAATTGGCATACCAAATTTTGGAAGCAAAATATTGTTTTTTTTTGTAACTGCTCCCTCCAATGAATTTTAATCTTGTTTTCTTATAATTTCAAATGTATGGAACAGCAATTAGAAAAAAAAATTTATAAAATTTTTTTTTTTTAATTTTAAGCTTAATCACTAGTTTTAAATAAAAAAGTAAGTAAGTTCGACCGATGGCGATGTTTGTCCCCTTTTCAAGCTTAGAAAATAACTCAACTAAATTATTAGTATGTGTTCTGTGGAATGTGGAATAAGTACATATTATTATTGTGGTCTTCCTTTTTGGGTGTAAATATTTAATTATTTGAAAAGCTTGTATATAAAACCCTAGACAATATCGTAGAACATGACAGAACTTCAAAAATATACACTTATGCTAGTAATCTAACTAAAATAGTCAATAGTAAAAATTTAATTGGATATAATAATTGGAATATCGATAATAAATAAATAATTAATTTTGTATGTACAGTAGATACTTATGTGTATTAAATATACGTTTTGTTACAATGAACATAAAATAGTTGTCGAAGCTTTACTTGTACTGATTATCCAGGTTCTGCATATTAAATGTTTCGATATATTAAAATTTATACAGGGTGGCCCACGAATCGTGCTACAATAAGAAATTTAAATTACTTTTATTTTAATCGATGTATTTCATTAATTTTTTTTATTGGATTAAAATTAAAATTTTATTTTAAATAACTAATGGTTTTTAAAGATGATAGACCGCAAATGACCTCCACGCTCATCCACGCATATGCGGCACCTGATCAGAAAATTGTTCATTGCGGCCTTAAGGGTTGAAATTGGGACCGCCTCAATTATTGTCTTAATGGACTGCTTCAACTCAGTCAAATTCCTGGGTTTCGTTTGTACACTTCCTGCTTGACATAACCCCATAAAAAGTCTGGTTCAGTGAGGTCAGGTGACCTTGGGGGCCAGCGGAAAGTGCAGTTTCTGGATATCAATTTGTTGGAGAATTTTCGTTGGAGCTCCTCCATAACTTGTGTGGCTACTTGTGCACTTGTTCAATGTTGTTGAAACCAAATCCTGCTGAAAGGGATACGTCTTCGGCGAAGTTCTGAGTAAAAAAAACTCCTTCAACATCTTTAAATAACGGTCCCCATTGACAGTTAGAGTTACACCGTTTTCTTCAAAGAAGTATGGCCCGACAATAAACCTTGATGAAACTGCGCACCACACAGTGACTCGTTCTAGGTGCAGTTCCATCTCATGGAGCATTTTTGGATTAGATTCACTCCATATACGGCAATTTTGCTTGTTAACATTGCCGTTTAAATCAAAATGGGCCACATCAGACATGAACAAACAATTTATCAATGCGTTGTCTTCTTCGGCCATTGCAATCATTTTTCGGCAAAATTCCAGGCGAACAGGCAAATCCTGAGGGTTTAACTTGCTTGTAATTTAGACTTTGTACGAGAACAAGTTTAAATCATCATGAAGTATCCATTGTCAGCTAACTCCAATTTGGCCCGATAAGTTTCGAGTCGAAACACTTGGATTTGCCTGTATTGCCGATGCAACAGCCACGATTGTATCATCAACCCGAACATTGCGATCTCGATGATACGGTCTTCGTTCGATGCTTCCAGATTCGGCAAATATGTTCACCAGCCTCATAATGGTCCATCTACTCGGGGGAGTACCGCCAAACTCCAGCCTAAATGCCCTTTGCACGGAAATGACGGACTGCAAAGAATGGTATCGCTGCACTATCCAAATCCTTTTTTTTAGTATCCCAAGCATTCATTTTGATAAATCTAAATAGTAGCCTATAAAATAAAAAAAATAAGCTGATTACTCACACTGAAAAAAAGTTATTACGTTTTATTTTTGTAGCACGTTTCGTGGGCCACCCTATATGATCTATTTTATTAATCTATACGGCTTACGGGATAACAGAAGTTAGTCACATTGTATCACAAGATTCCTAATAGGATGGCCCTCACATTTAAAGCAATTCCTACACAATTTAATTTGGTTGCCAACTCAGCTGTACACTATACTATATAAAATCAATTGAAAGTCCGTAGTTTCAACCGTATTTTGAATTTTTGCGGCGTTAGGGTAAAAATGATCTGTGGAGCTGTCATTATATTTATAAGTGACGTGTTTTCTGTGAAAAAAACAGATTTTTCGCGACAGATTTTGCTAATTCCGAAAAAGAAATTTTTTTTATTTGCAAAGGAACCACAAGAATTAACCGGTACAATATTTAAACACATATGTTCATTAAAGAACCACATGAATATCGTTTTTTTTTTTTAAATAATATTCAACCAAGAATAAACACCAGAACTAAAACCCATTTTCATTTACAAGGAAAAACACCAACAAACATCTTTTTTCCCATGTTTTTAAAAATTTAAATCAATGAACTCTTAATTCTAAATAAAACTTTTTGTTTATAATTTACTTACAATCTAACTACTTAAAATTAACTAGTAAATTTTCCTAAAATAAAAAAAAATAAACAAATCTATGATGTTGAAAAAACATAGACCAGAATTGCCATATACGAGGAATTCTAAGTTCACTGACAAATTTAAAATAGTATTACCATACATTTAGAAAAAGTCTCTGTTATAGAAAGCAATTGGTTGGGTTCGATATCCCGCTTTTAATAATCCTGTTTCTTAAAATCTTGCTTATTAAAATCTCACTTTTTATAATATCGTGTTTATTTAAATCCCGCTTTTTTAAAATCCCGCTTTTCTAAAATCCCGTCTCTTATAATCCATTTTTTTATAATCCCGTTTCTTATTATCTCGCTTTTAGAATTAACACGTCAAAGGCGCGTTAGTTGCCTGCTTGGCCCAACATATGATTTAGGGTGGGGTCGAGTTTGGGTATATGAAAATTGTTTGTGTAACATTTATCAAAATATAAAACGAGCTTGGCGGGATTAAACGGGATAAATCGGGATTTAAAAAGCGGGATAATAAGATCAGGATTTTGAATAAGCGGGAATTTTAAAACTTTAGATTTTAAAAAAGCGATATCTGAGAAGACGGGATTTGAACAAAAAAAACGGGATTGAAGAAAGCGTGATTACGATACGCTCCCAACACATTGGATGCGATAAGAAAACGAGTTGTGAGTGTGACGAGATATCCTTCCTGTTAAATTGTCAAATTGTGATGACACATAATAAATTACTTGAAGAAAACGCAAACAATATGTTTATATTATTTTTGTTTTTGGTTTAGTGGACTGCGTGAACTGGGCGAAACGCATTTTGGACTAAAGGTCACAAATTCATTCAATTGGCTTTAAATCCACGCAGTCCACTAAACCAAAAACAAAAATAATATAAACATATTGTTTGCGTTTTCTTCAATTAAATCACTGGCCAGACCACGGGCAAAACATAATTCTAGGTGCATGAATCTAACCAAATTCCCCTAGAAAAATATAATTTACAGTGAGTAATCGCTGTAAGTTTTATTAAAGTCGGTACATATCGATCAAAAAATAATGCGTCTTAGAAAGGTACTACAGCATCTAACTGATGAGCCCAGCTGTAGTACCTGGGCGAAACGCATTTTGGACTAAAGGTCACAAATTCATTCAATTGGCTTTAAATCCACGCAGTCCACTAAACCAAAAACAAAAATAATATAAACATATTGTTTGCGTTTTCTTCAATTAAATCACTGGCCAGACCACGGGCAAAACATAATTCTAGGTGCATGAATCTAACCAAATTCCCCTAGAAAAATATAATTTACAGTGAGTAATCGCTGTAAGTTTTATTAAAGTCGGTACATATCGATCAAAAAATAATGCGTCTTAGAAAGGTACTACAGCATCTAACTGATGAGCCCAGCTGTAGTACCTGGGCGAAACGCATTTTGGACTAAAGGTCATAATAAATTACTTTATGTCGTCAAGTTCCGTTACTTTACATTGTTTACGTTACGTTACGTTAGATTACTAAATGAAGTAATTGAAAATCAGATATGCAGCTTCAATATTATGTTCTTAAATTTCGTCGTGAACTTTATTATTACTGAGTTAAATCGGTGAGATTAATTCGTTGAGTTGAAATTGGTAAACCAAGGATGACGTTGAACCTCACTTAACTCGGCGAAATCGGTAAACGAAAATTCGTTGTTCTTTGACTGATTTGTATTAAAATATGTTGTAGCTTACATAGAATCATGAAAAAAAAATTGTTTAAAAATAGGGTGGTCCAAAAATGCAACACCCAATTCAAGAAAATGATGAAACGAGTTCTATATGCAAATTTTAGGGAAATTTTGTTTGAATTATAAATAGTTTTTAAAAGCCCTTAGGATACTTAATTTAAACCTCAAGAAACGCTTTAATAAAAAAAAATAAAGCAAATAGTTTAAAAATATCAGCTTTTTGAGTAAACCAGTTACAAACATTTCAAATGAAAATCATACGAACTCTTGTAAGTGTTATATACAAAAAACGCTGTCATTGCAAAACCTCTTACTTGATTTGGATTGTTTAAGAGGTGCTGAGTTTCAAATTATTTGTTCTTAAGTGATACGACCCGTACATAAGTACGCCCATTCATTTCTTCTAAGAAGTTACACAGCTCGAGTTTGTTAATTTTTTATTAATATTTAAACACGAAAGTAAATAATAAATAACTTCTTTACTTTCAATCAGGTTTGAAGTAAGGTGAAGGGGGTCAACCCCTTGTAAACTTTTCGTCGAGTTTCGTTTGACAGTTCAGTCAAATGACTTGCCTAAAAACTGTTCAATTGAGTTGGGTACTTGTTAACCATAATCGTCAATTGTCAAACTGATGAAATGAAATTCCACATTCATTGAGTTGACATCGAAGTTGAAACGTGCTTGGTGTCTACTTTCCATAAGATATCTTCCAATATTTAAGTGCTCTGCACATGAGGCACGTTCTTCGAATTATTATGATCGGGATTTTGATAATTCATTGACATGAACAATTTTTTTTGGGCACCGATATCAGCGAATTGTCATAAATCATAAACAAATCATACAATAACAATAGCTGGATGTTATGTGTATTGAGAATTTCCTTTAGAAATTAAATACTATTTTTTCTGATTCAACTAATTTAACCCAATATGTCCTATTTAAGTTAAAACAGAAAAAAAAGGTTGTTATTATTTCGCTCTAGTAATTCTTTTAAACAAATTATTTGCATTCTTATATCTCAGCTAAGTTTTTTTTCATATAAAATTTAATTTTAAACAGTAAATCAGAATACAAAGTATAAAATATCTTATCTAGATTTATATATCAACAATCTTACTTCACAACTTGCAATGGAATTCAACTAATATTTGTTGCCTTTCTAATTTCAGATAGACGAAACTCTCAAATTAGCTGTGAAAACATCAGAGAACGGAAAGACAAACAGAAATTGAAGAAGGCAAACAATATTACTCGCAGTCAACGTTTGCAGTTCCCACTACCATCAGCTATACAGAACGTCAGTTAATTTCACACCTTAACTCACATAAAGCTCTTATGACAACAATTATTACCGACACACACAAAAACAACAACAAAATTAATATCATGCATATCAAGTGACAATAGTGACAGTGAAAAAAATTACACAATTCAATCAGCAACAAAACACTAAAGTTTAAACAAAATTGAAGTTACTCGTAAGTTAACGGGGTAAGTGACAGTGAGAAAAAGTGGTGATTTGCGGATTTGCCCAATCAGAATGAGTGATTGGTCGGCGGAGCACCGCGCATTCGCGCTTGAGCAATACTTTAAGTGCGGTAATTCGTTAGTTCGTGCGCGTCGCGCGTTTTACACGCATTTTAAAATTCGACGAGTTAGTGATAGGCCGAGTACACAACTAATCTGGTCGTGGGTTCATAAATTTAGGCGAGAAGGGACAACGGTCAACGAACAAAATATTAAAAACATATCAAATGGCGATTGAAGGCATTTCATTTAAATATTAATAAATATATACAAACGAGTGATACGAATTTAATTTAAATATTAAAAAAAATATTTGTTTTCTTTTTTCTAAATATATTTTTATAAATACAGCAACAACAACAGCCTACCCTGAAAAGAAAGGATATTTTGATGTATTTTTTTTTGTTTGGTTACCTAAATTTTAATTTATACTCCTTGTATACCAACAAATAAATAAATTTATATAAATTAAGTGTTAAATAAAGCTTTAAATTATATAATTTTCTGTGCCGTACTTAATTATAAATTAAACAAAAAAAAAATATATATAAATTATAATAACACTATACAAACGAAACGCACAAAAATCAAGTTTCTTTTTTATTGGAAAGAACACAAAATTATAACTACCTATTCCGACGACGAAAAGGAACATAAATATTGTGCCATAAAATTTAAGTATCGTCAACGAGCCAAAGCATCTTTCGCCCCCCTTATCGAAGAAAAACTCCTATATACTATAAAGAGGCTATTCCCCTCCCACACAATTACTATAAGCAGAAGGAGAATCAGAAATCGACTTCCATCATCATGACGATTTCCGAAAAGTCTCCATTATGGGATTCCAATACCCACCACCAGCAATCTTCTTCCGGAGAAACACTATCATCCTCCTCAGGGGCATCATCACCATCACCAACAGCGTCACCGTTGTTACAACTGCCTTCTACAAATAGCAGTGCTAGTAGCAGTTCCAGTACTCTGAGGCAGCAAAGAAACAGCAAAAAGAAGCGAGCCCCTGCGTCCTTGTTGGCACAGCAGGATAATGCTGGTGGAACGGTAACTGGAGCACGTCTGACATCACATCATCAGCCATCAAATTCTACTACAATACCTGGCAAGTCTCAAAAGTATGAGTATGAAAAAATCGACAGCAGCACCCATCACGGATCGCCATCATCATCATTGCCATCAAACCCCAGCCAATTCCAGTTAAATGTCCAATCCCAATCGCCCCTTTTCGGAGGCGGCTATTCCACCACCAAATTGCCATATGACTGCGAAGTAGGAATCCTGACACCACACATACGAACGACGACATCTTCATCGATAACGTCTTCGACGGCAAGTCTGCTACCAGTGCCATCTGCCGGTTGTATGAATTCCAGCCACCATAGCAATGGCAAGTACTGCGGGAATGGCTCCGCAAACCACGGCAGTCCCAACAATTTCAACAGCAGCAGCTTTTCATCCCTTGGATGTTGCAATATAATTACACGATGCTGCATCGGATTGCCACTATTGAAGGCGATAAACGTTAAGAGATGTGTGCTGGCGTTGCTGGCAATAACCGTGGTAACAATTTTTTACTACACACATTACTTCGACACGGGTGTCTTTGTGGGGTGAGTTCCTAATATTTTACATTTTTTTTTTTACTCCGTTTTATATTTTATTTTGTTGTCGCTGCTATCGAATTCGATGTTTCCTTGTTGTTTTTTTTTCGTATTTATATTGAACACTAATCGATTTCTAATGGCAATTCCCTCCTCTTCGGTGGCATTAAAATAAGGAAGTGGCGTAGGGGGTGGTAGGTATATCTAAACTTATCTATCTATTGATTTGTGCTCGTTTGAACATTCATCCATACATATGTACATATGTGGTGTAGAATTTAATTGTGTGAAAACACACTTGCACGTCAAGATGGTGTTTACATTTTGGGGTTTAAGAAGAGTAATTGTTTGCCGGAAGGGACCGGCTGGGGCCGGTTGGGTGCCGCCGGTTGGTGGTTGCAATTGGGTACCCATGGGATGGGTGGCCGGACTTTGTAGGTATAGAACGGGCAAACTTTGTTTGCCTTGTTAATTGAAGTGGCTTTCCAAATATTGCATTCCGTATTCCTCCCTACGACACGGACGTCTAACCCATGCATACGAGTATATATCGGTTCGTGCGAGAATATGTACATATGTTTTATTTGCAGAGTTAGATATAGAAATAAAATAAATGTAGATATAAAGGGTTGTTCTTTTGTTTATTTTTGATAATTGTGTAGTATTTGTGTTATACTTAAGTTGGTAATTAAATAAAAGTCACAAGTTGTGTATTTTTGTTAAATTTTGATTTTAGTTATAAATCAAAAGTAGTGATGGTGTATTTTTTGAAGTATGTACATATGGCTATTTGTAGAATTAAATACATATATGTACTTATGTATGAGATGAGTTGCCTTTGATAGTGCAAATACTTACTTAAGATATTTTTATACTTTATTTTTATTTTACTTCGTCTGTAACCATTATTTGTAAGGGCATCCATGCAATTGCAAACTAAGCAAGAACTCCTGCATAAACTAACTCCAAAGACGATTTTTTTTTAAAGATATTTTATACGAAAAAAATATTGGATATATAGGGAAAGCCTCATTTTGATTATTAATTTCAGCTGAATTTTAAAATTGAGTGTAATTATCGAGATTTTGGGTGGCAATGGCGCAGTGGATAAAGTGCTTGATTGCTAACTAGGACTTGTGGGTTCGATCCCCACGCTAGGCACATTGTTTTCTATACCTCCAATTTTAATTGGATGCCTCCCATAGACTAAAATGAGACAGTCAATACCTGGTTCTCAAATCCACTGTGCCAAACTAGTGCCGTGCAATTCATGTTGCATTTAAAAGACCTTAGGTCTTACAAGCATATAGTTAAATTAAAAAAAAAAAAAAAAATCAACATTTTTCAAAATTTGTTTAAAAGTAGGAAAACCTAAATATTTGTTTCAAGAAAAAAAAGCAACCAATTAAAATATTTCTATTGTCTAACCTACAATTTTAAAGATTAAATTACAAAACTCAGATTTCAAATTATCAAAAAAACATTTAAAACAGTTTTGAGTTTAAAAAATTTAAACCCCCTTAAAAAAAACTTAAAAAACATGTTTTATATACTCATCAAAAATCTGAGAAAAAAAATCGGATGCATTCAATATACAAAAAACAATTTTTTTTAACCAAAAATGGTAAATCTTAATTATATCAAAAAAGCCTTTAATAATTTTGATAAATAAAATTTCGGTGCATACTATTATTATAAGTATAGTCTACATTTTGGTTAAAATTTGTTTACATAAAATATTATTACCGGAACGGTTTTTGTGATTTTCGGCTTTTCCGTCGATCAAATTTTTTTACGGCAAGTCCTCCATATTCTAAATAATGCTGGGTACCAAAACTTAAAAAAAAATTGTTGGAATTTTTTTAAATTTTATATTTCTCAAACGGATGGACAATTTTTTTAAATTAATTTATAAAATTTACTTAAAGAAAAGTTATAGCCTTCCGTATTTTTTGTTTATCAAAAAATTGTCACTTTTGGAACCAATTTTTCGTTTGATTTTCTTAAATTCTGTTTATGGAGAAGCTTCTAAAAATTCTTAACGGTATTGTAAACCAAAATTATGCAAAAGCTTTTTTTGAAATTAAAAAGAAAAACAACATTTTTTTTTTGAAACCAAATATTTAAAAAATCGAAACTCTTCGAAACTTTGTACTTCGTAGTATTTTGACAATCTCTTAATATTCGAACAAAAAACATTTTCCTAAAAAGTAATCGATTTTTTAAAAACGGATTATTGAGTTTTTGTTTTAATTAGAATTTAATGTGCTTATTTATAATAATTTTAAATTGGCAATCCATATGTTTTTGCAAAGTGCACAATACAAAATTTACAAAATTAATTTTTTTTTAAACTCAAAATTTCGAAAACGACTTAATAGATTTTTTCAAAACTTCGTATTTGGTGGTTTTTTGACATTATATTGTATAGTTAAAAAAATTAATTTTTTAAAATAAAAAACAACGGTGCCTCCCGTACATATGTTAAAAAAACCGTTAAGAAAAAAACTTATTTCTCGAAAACGGCTCCAAGAATAACAAAAAAATTGTGTGTTCTTTAATTAGTACAGTTCACTTTCAAGTATAAAAATATTTTGTTTGCGTACTTATTAACGGTACTTCCCATAGAACCACTTTTCATATTTTCGGTTTTCTCAATATTGGATGAACCGATTAAAATATTTTTTTTTATAAAAATGCTCCCTAAAATTGTTAATAAAACTACATACGAAAATTTTCAAAAAAACGTTTTTCGAATTTTAAAAAATAAATACAATTTTTTTTTTGAAAAATAGATTTTTCAAAAACCAGTCACAGAATTTTTTTGAAATTTGAATTTTATATGTATATTGATAATATCTTCAAAATGGCGTTTCAATTTTTTTTTTCTAAAAATGTTTTCAAAATTTTATACATAAAAAAATAATTTATTAAAAAACCGCTCCAACGATTTTTGAATTTTTTTTTATATATTCTTATTTATCCATGAATTCAAATTGCATCTTTGTTTTCGCCCAAACTATGTATACCTACAAATGTATAATATACATTTGTAGGTAGGTACCTATGCAACTATTCCTTGAACCATCCATTCGACAATTCATTATAATAAGAATCAAGGTAATCTTACCTACATAGGCTTTAAACCTGCATAGGATAACTACACCTAACTAACTAAACCTCAATGGTTAGCTACATTAAAGTTGTTAGCTACAAAAGCAAGTTCGTGCGATCCAGTCGTGCATTTTATTTGTCTCTTCCGATAAATACCGAAATAATTAATCTACAGCAACTGCTTCTGTTTGAATCAAGCAGATACATTTTTTTTTCATGGAGGCTATAATTTGTGACGTAAGATATTTAGATGAATCGCTTCACGCAAATAAAAATTAAATAAAAAATATAGTTTTTAATTGTATTAGTTAAAGATAAGATAATGGCTAATAAACTCCTTATTCAATCTTTAGCCCTTATCATGTGAGAAAACAATATACAAATTAAATAAAATAAGATATTAAAGTTATTCGCAGATTGTTGCCTTCGCTGTGTTTAATTTACCTGAAGACAAAAAATCCCATACAAATGGGAATCAAACATTTTCCCGCTTAAGCACATTTCGCCTAAATGCAGTTCCCGGTGTGGTTAATTGGTTTAAAAATATTTAAAACAAAATTGTTTGCGTTTTCAAAGAAATCAAATGGATTTTTTTTTATTATATTATTTTCACCAGCGTAATTAACCAGGGTTTACTGTATATTGATTATGGGAGCAAGTACTAATTAATAAAATATACCGATATATTTTTTTTGTTTTAGAATATAAATGAGTTGAGGTGTGAAACATCTATCAAGTGTGACTGTTTTTTTTAATTTGTTTAATTAAGTATTTCCTATTTCGTTACGCATAATGTTGTTATGTGTGTATTTGCGTTTTCATTATCGCATACCAAATAATAAGATTATGTAGTTACATTATTTTAACAGAAGATATGATAGAAATAATTCAATGTTATTATTCAATTCACAATGCATTCTTTCACATACAACCTGTCCAGATTTATAAAGACTTGTGTGTATAATTTTTCATCGGAATTTAGATTTTCCAGATTAAAAAAATCAATCACTCGGAATTACTGTAAATTCTCATCAAGTCCTTCATAACTAATAGTAACTTTCAATAAAATGATAGAATTTGCTTAATCAATTCAATATACAAAATTGTACCTTATAGATGAAATATTTACAAATCAACTCCTTCTTCTCTCTCTCTCTCTACATTATCTCTCTCACTCTCTGTGTGCCTATTTATTATCATCACAGTCATATTTGTTGTAGAATCGTTATTTTCAATGCACCAAAATCAAAAAGATAAATTTATATTTTTTTGTATTCATTTGATGGGGACTGCTTGCTCCCTAGACATTATTTGATATTCAAATCAGGTTTCATAGATTCTTTTTTTTTTTGCTGGTGCAAGAACTGCTGCTGATGTAATCTATGCATGTATTAAACTGAATATCCTTTCTATAGATAAATAAACCCAATTGCAGCGTGTTGGATATCCTGGCACACACCGAGTCTTATGATTGATCTATTTAATATTATATTTTACGTGCGATTGTATGTAGATACTAGGGCAAGTTTTTTATTTAAAAAACTCGAGGTTATGAACAAATTTTACAATACGATGATGGATACAAATAGTAAAAGTATGCCTGTACCTTGATCTATTGTCTAAACCGGGTCAGATTCCGTAGAGGAAATTGAAATGGAAAAGTTTAAATCTCTCAAATACTTTAACTTTTCCACGTATGGTCTATACTATATAAAATTTCATTAACGGTAATAGCCATAAAACTGTTTTTGAAGCAAACTTCCTTTGTGTAGTTGGGGGTAAAAATGTTCTATGGAGCTGTCAGTCATATCCCAAACCGATACGTTTTCTATCAAAAACCGACAACCGACGATTTAGCTCTCTAAAAAAATGTTTACCCACCAATAAATATTTAAAAAAAAAACAACAAACAACATCTTTTTTACTTATAATTGGAATCAATTAGCTTTAATATTATTTTCTTAAACATCGTCGTGAAAAGTTACGTCCTATTAAATTTGAGAATGGTTTTATAATTATAAAATGCTTACAGTGAATCATGTCAGGCTCTCGTCTCATTTTCTTGCGCATCGTGAGTTATTATTTCTTTAAATTTCGTCCCGATTTCGGAAATTTTACTGAGGTAAATAGGTGAGATTAGATCGTTGAGTTGAAATCGGTGAGTTGAAACTGCTAAGCCACGGAAGAACGTTGAACCTTACTTAATTCGCCGAAATCGGTGAACGAACATTCATTGTTCTTTGACCGGTTTCCATGAAATTGAAATATTTTGTGTAGAAATATGCTGACATAGAAATTTGAAAGAAAAAAATTGTTTCAAAAAAGGTTGGGTTCAATAAATCTAATATTTCAAAAAAAAAAAATGAAACGTGTGCCACATGCAAATTTTTAGAAAATGTTTAAACGCACTTGGACTACTTTATTTAAAATTCTGAAACGATTTAATGAACGAAATAAAGGGTTTTGTATATAACAGCTACAAAGAACTCAAAAGAAAAATAAAAAAGTTTTACTTGAAGCGCGTACATACATACTCTTTGTTTTTTATTTATTTTCGATTTTCTCTATTACGGCCTTACCGATTTCGATACATTTTTCTTTGGATTTTTTGGAAAACAAATAATTTTTTTGTTTTTGAAAATGTGTTAAATACTTAAATGTTTTAATACTAATGACAATAAGATTTCAAAGCAAGCTGTAAACCTCTGAATCCCGCAATAGCAGTGCGGGAGCCTTTACCCTCCCAATCTGCATCATCATCTCTTTATTTTCACACTAAAAGCATTTTGACTCACTTTAATATGATTGAGAACCTTAGAAATATAAAGTTCGTCTTATTTTGGAAACGTCAGTAACCCACATATTCTGCTTAGAAAAATATCAACAAATTTCAAACAAACAAAAGTCTTTAAAATTTACATAAAACAAAAAACTTAAAGAAATAATTTTAAACTTAAGAGTCTCAATCAAATGATTTGTAGTGTATTTTATAGAAAAGCCACACAAACAGGAAACTGAATGATGATGAGCGGATTTGAAGCTAGAGAAGATCCCGAGCATCTTTTTTCACACTCAAATTAATGTTCAATGCATAAATTTTCGTTCGAATTTTGTTATATTTATTTTTGTATCTTTTAGTAGTTTTTATTTTTCTGGAATTACATTTTTTTGGTGATAGCCGAATCTACACTCCAACAGGAAGGAAACGGGAGAAAAAAAAACTGGCACATCTATTGCACATAAATAACTATTGGTTGGATAACAGTTTGTATCCCCCCCCCCCACCTTTTTTGTCTACCAGAAAAGTTAAGAGGGTTCGATTATACAATTTGGGAACTATCACTATGAGGGCTGCAGAAGGATATCAATTTTGTGAACTTTTTCAATATAAAATCTTAATTTTTTTTTTCAAATGTTGTTTCATAGGTTTTGTCTGCTTTATAGAAAGAAATTCTTTTTATATTCAATAACTTTTATTACCGGCAATTCGTCGAAAGCAGACAGAAACACAAAAAAAAAACAGGAGTCTAGCTAGCTTGATATGGTAGAGATTATGGATAAACATCGATATGGCATAATCCTTGTCCATTGTTCGAAATTGGAGAGAAATGGAGAGTGAAAGGCATTTCAAAGTTTGCAGACGAAAATGCATCAACTTCCTTTCGTGTACAAAAGAAAAACGGAAATGCTGATATTGTGGAATAAAATACTCAACTTGGTCGCATGTAGTTGCTTTTTGGTAGTCGAAGTGGTCAAAAGTTTGAATTGAAGCTACTTATTATGTTGTACTGCAGACAGAAATCATGTCAGGTTTGATTAAAATCTTGGGTTGATTTTTTTTTTTACAAATCCAAAACTTGACCTATAGAATGCATATGAACGAGTACATTTGTATGACAACGAAAAAAAAGATGGATAGACAGAAGTAGGTAGGTAGGTATATAAAAACAACAACAATACAAATTTGCCATGATAGACATCGTGATTGTTGAAATCTGGCGGAAATAATAAATGAAAAACTCAAGTTAAAATGGCATTTTCCCGTTAAGAATTTTCATGTGGTAAAATGCAGTGTATACGATGGTATATACAAAGATAGTTAACTAACTTCTATGTATCATGGCGCCACTTGTTTGCACTGTTCTCATTCCCACGTCAAAATATAATTTCTCTGGAGTTTGCATGTCCTGAAACGGAAACTTAAATTTAAAGGTTAAAATATATGGTCAACATTTTATACAGAAAATTTATGTAAATTTTGTACGCTATAGTGGCTTCAGTGATGGTGGTAGTTGGAACAAGAAAAACAGAGAGAGAGAGAGAGAGTGAGGCTCGCACGGTTGGACTGAAGTCTGAAATGACTGATTGTCCTGCAACGGATATAATAATTGTTTTCCAAGTGATGGATGTTGGCTTGTCAGCAATTTGTGCCCACTTTAGTGTTCGATGATAAATGTGTTTTGTTAAATAATTCTGATTTGTTGTGATGTTCGATGAGAGAAAAATGATATAAATGATGTAGGCGTGTGAGTGCCTATTTAATAGGCCTTGATAGATAGAACAGACATTAATAGTTTTTTTGTTTGTCTTGATTTTGGAATTTTGTCTTAAGAAATATTTATCAAATTAAGCTTTATCGTTAAAGCTATTTTTTTAATCGTGTGGTCAGTTTGCTGGGTGAGTATCTCCAGTGCAACGGAAGCCATAATTATAGTTAACACATATACTCAAGCGGTTATGACTAATGATGTGCGCTTTCGTATGAAATATTCGATTATAATCTATTTTTACATTATCTGGAGACAACTCGATACTTTATATGAATTCATTCGAATGATTTCCTTTCATCATTCGAATAAGTGGCTGGTCTAGTTTGGACTGTAATGTACGTGTAGGTATAGGTTCGAATTGGAATTGAAGACTTTCTATGTATCTGTTTCTGGTTTCTGTAGCATTTATAATACGAATTAATTAGTAATAGTAAAAGTTAGAACTCGGTTCTCTAATACGAACACGTGCAAAGTAAAAAAATGAAGTAAATTATTCCAAATTTCTTACTCTCTCATAATTCGAATGATCATTCGATTGTTTTGATCACTCGAATACTAATATCTCGATTATTGAAATAATACGATTATGCCCATCGCTAGTTATGACAATGATTTATATGTTAAGCCTTAACACATTTCTAATGTTTAGGAAATAGATGTAGGATTAAACAGGAGAAGGATGTGGATTTGACATATATGTTTCGACATTGAAATTGGAATGAAAAACAGAGCTAAGGAAGGAATTTTAACAAAAACTTCTCTATTTTAATACCCCAAAGACATGGATGTGAACCCAACTCACTATTTAGATAACAGGGTATCCCATCTACACTAATTGATCAAAAATGGAGGAAGGGACCGGAGCACCCTATCTCCTGTGAAGCTTATGTGAAGCTCTTACTATTAGAGAATCATATAACCTTCGAGAAGTATTAAGTTTTTAAGGGGTAAAATAATTGGAAAAACGGCCGAAATTATTCATAGAAGAACACTTAGATTGGACCAATAGGTTCCCGGGGATGCAAAAGCGTTTGGATCCGTACACGCCCCTCCTCACATAAGGAATTTGACATTCGTGTGGAGCGATTGTCGGTAGGTGTTGACATAGTCAATCATGCATTTGTAAGAAAGCATACAACTTTCTCTACACCAGAGTCCTCCTATCCTCTAATCCTAAGTTTTAAGAAGTACGTCGATTTTTTCAATTTTTGAATGGCACCTGTAAAACAATTTTGATTTTCAAAACTGTTTTACAGGTGCCAACTGTATACTCTGGTAATATTTGCTTTACCCCATTTGTTCACACGTCAAACGTTATCGATTGACGTTGGTTTTGTTTTGTTTTCATTTAAATCTAAACTCTTAAGCTGTATTTTTGTATGTCGTTAATTGAACCCGTCGATAATTCCAAAACTCGAATACTTATGTGCTCGTAATTAAACATCTACGGAGACAAATTGTGCCGTTGACCCGTCATGTTTCTGAAGACATCCAGCCAGTCATTTCCAAAAGAGCAAAAAACCACAAATTCAACCAAACTTCTAGCATCCCAACAAATGCTTACTGCAGTTTTTCTTAAAGATGCTGATTAATTTGAATCCTGCTGCATAAGTCACTGAAATGCAAACGATAAAGAAAAAAATATAATTGCTTGCTTACCCGGCAAAATTATTGAGCTTCTTCTAAAAAAATGCACATCTAAGCTGGTTGAACGGCGTTTGATTTTTTGTCTTCATTTTTATTTCTTAAAACGAATAAAATTGTATGGCTCAATAAAAAAGGTAAAGAAGTGCTAGCTTCCTTTTCGTACAGTCCACGTTATTTGATTAAAGCCATATTTCGAATATTTCACAAAAAAATTTATTTAAAATGACAACACATTTTGGATTATTAAAAACCTTCGAACTAATGGTTGCAACATGCGAACTATTAATTTGTGTACTGTCTATTTTAGAATAAGTTGCCTCAATCTTATTTGAACTGGACGCTTGTATGCAAAGGGATAGAAGCTTATAGTTCAAATTCAATTTAACTCTGTATTATAATTGAGTTATCTGTCAAAGCAATTTGCATTAGATCACAATAATGAAATAATAAAATTGAGTCACAACTTTGTTCAATTTCAAAGAGAAAAATGTTAAGCAACAATGGGTGCAATATGCATCAATCCTCATTTTTTTCCTACAATTCGAGACGCTCTAATGTATTTAAAAAATATATTCAGATATCGAAAAATGTGTGTTGTTTTTTTTTTTTAATTAAGAGCTGGATATGTTTGTCGCCAATACTTTTGTGTATAGAACACGCTGTATTTACTAAATGCTCATACCCACCAACTAGCTTTCAGATGCCTATCGTCAAGTCATTCTACAGAACAAATATTTATTGTAAACAACAGTTATGTCAATCAAGTGATGTGGAATGTAGTAAATTCCAGCTAAATCTACAAAGATCTTCATTTCCAGAAGATAAAAAAAAATAAAATAAAATAAAATAAAATAAAAATAAATAATTAGTATACGTTGTTAAAATAGGAGAAAAAAAACCAACAAAAGTGACAGACGTCAAATAAGTAAAATAAATAAAATAGTTGTATGTATGCATTCAACGTTGGGTATCCCATACCACGCAGGCAGGTGAATTGCTTCATTCATAAACTCTGGAGAAACGTGTTGCGAATACAGAGTGGCCTTTTATTAAATAAGAATGTCCAATATACAAAACCAAAATACATATACATATGTAAGTACATACATAAAAAAGAAAAAAACAAAGTATAGGTCATGTTCAGGCACCTAGCTCTGTAATTATGGTGACCATTCGTTCTTTTTTTCTACCGGTAATTTTTTTCTTTCACATAATAATTAATCTACATAACTGCAAGTTGGCGCCCTAACTCCACAACAGATTTATTTCGCAAAAACCCGAAACAGTTATTTTGCGTTTATTCGGAGTCTGGTGAATGTGTTTTTTGTATCTGTTTACTTAACAAATGTCAAATTTGAATTCACATTTTCCGCCATTTGCAAAAATTATAGCATCTTCCGAAATAATTATTCCGCGTTCATTCGGAGTTTTGTCCATGTGTATTTTGTATCTGCTTACCAAATGTCAAAGTAGAATTTACATTTGCAGCCATTTGCAAAAATTATAGTATCTTCCGATGAGATGACGACTTAAGGCGGCTTTACATGGATCTGCATCTGCAGACTTGAAGAAAAGTAGAGCGGGCCAATAATATAAAACAAACATAAAAGTAAGACAGGGTACACACTAATAACTTACTCGAACTCTGCTATAACTTTATTGTCACATCTCACAATCACATGTTCTTAGCGTTCAGGTATGTAGTTTTGAGAAGAAAATTTTCGCTTTTTTCGTTATTTTTAAGCAAACTGAGGTGAAATGGTAAAAAAAAACTTGAAAATTCGTTATCTAAACGGAACAAATTATGGTGCAGATGAAAATGCTATAATGAAGATGAACATGTTCATCTTCATTATAATCTGCAATCTTCAGGTTCGTACTTACTATAATCTTCATACATGAAGATGATCTCCATTTTGGTTTTCGCTCTCTATCGCACAAGTATGAATTTTTTATTTTGTTTCCTCTTTTTTTGCAGATGTCAATGCAGATGAAGATGAAGATGCATGTAAAGCCTCCTTTATTCCTCAAAAAATCGAAACAATTATTCCGAGATCGTTGGAAGTCTTGTCAATGTGTATTTTGATCTTTTTACTTAACAAAATGTCAAAATTGAATTGACATTTGCCGACGTGTGCAAAAATTATATCATCTTTTAATGAGATGACGATTTATTCCTCAAACCACAGATACAATTATTCCGCGTTCATTGGGAGTTTTGTCAATTTGTATTTTGTATCTGATTACTTAGGAAATATAAAAGTAGAATTGACATTTGCCGCTATTTGCAAAAGTTATAGTATATACATATATAATTATCCGATGAGGTGATGCTTTTCGCGCCACAATGTTCGTTTTTTTCATTTTGAATACTTGTAGAAAAAAAATATGGTCACTTTGAAATTGTAAAAAAATATCCAATTCAACAGCTTTGAATGACATACACGCCATCGCCATGTAAAGGAAATGTAAATTGATGTCAGCTAGCAGCGTGTTTGCTCACTTTCGCGCTATCAGAACGAAAACCAAAAAAAAAGCAAAAAAAAAAAGAAGACAAACACAAAAATGTCAGAAAAAAATATTATTTAATTTTAATTTTTCAAGTTCTTGGAAAATGGATTTTGCTCTATGGCAAAGTTACAGTATTACACCCCGGGCTGTCTGTTGACGAAATTTTATATTTCATTTAGTATACTTGTATTTATGAACTTTGGACTGTTTTTCCTCGCCACCGCTCCGGTTTGGATTATTTTCATTGGGATTACGATGTCGTTCAGTCCATATACTCGTATAATCGTAATATAGATGGCGCGAATTGCTCCTGGGGGATATAATGTAGGTACTCCTATCTTCTTTCAGTTTTGTGTTTGTCAGTGTGTCAAATAATAAACATTTTTCGATGATGAATTACACTTTGTGGATGAAAAACAAGTGGTTTTCTTCTTAATCAATCGACATCACGTATAGTAAAACCAGTAAAAATTTGTGGAAAAGTGTTTTCGCATTAAAAAAAAAAAACGATTTCTGGAATAAAATTGCTTTCTGAGGTTGAAAAGGCTATTAAGTTGCTAAGCTATATATTGAATAAATTGTGCGTGAAATGTGAATTTCGAGACTTATTAAGCGTAAAAAGACAGCTTTTTTATACGCGGAAATATTTTTTGAAATTTTTTTTAAATAAAGTCTTTAAGGGTAACGTCTGTTAGGTATGATTTTTGTTCTCATTACCCGGAGCTCCGACTGAATTCTAATGGTTTCACTTAGATTGAAAACTGGCACCTAAAATTGTACAATCGAAGTTAAAAAAAAAAGAGTAGTCCATGCTCAGTGCATTGAACTCTTAAGATAGAGGTCTGGGGTTCGTTACCCAATTATGACATGTAAAAAAATGTTTTTTTTTTCACTGGTACTGGTTCTTCAGAGAAAGTGGAAAGTCATCCCCACCCAGCAGCATCTCTTGTTTTGTAAAATGTCGCTCCTTCTTCTTAAGGCACCCATATCCGGCGAACAAAATTGTAGATTCCCTTCATTCCTGTCGAGCCGATTAACAGCAATGCCTGGGTGTTGTACTTCACTAGGCCCTGGTTTTCCACGAGTTGTTGCTCCATCAAATTTATCTAGGTCATCCCGGCTAGCCGACTTTGCTAGTCTCATTCAACCTTAGGTACTGGCAACCAGGGAAGCATGCAAGTTCTGACAAAAAATCGGAACCAGTAGCGAAATATGGTTATTTTCTCAGTCAGGTCGCTGATGTTTAAGCTATTAACTCGGTCACATCATCTTTTCGATCCTAAACATTAACCTCAGGGTCAATCCTAACTGGCTTTCGGGTCATAATTGCAGTGAGAATAATGAAAGAGCTACGAAAGGCAATATATCCTCAATTAACCTCAAGTAGACTAGTTTACCCGACTGCATCATTTTTAGAGGAAGGTTGGTTGGCCCCCTATAATGAATCCCGACACAGCTAGAATTTTTCAACATGCACTGGACACTGGCCAATACGAGAGCATGTCTCGAGCTTTGGCATCTTTTACAATTCTCACTGTCATAATTATGTTGACCAGTAGGAAAAGAACGACTGTTAGTTCATTTGCTCTGTAAATGTCCCACATTGGTGTGAATGAAAGCACAATCTTTTAGTAAGGACTTTGTTGACGACCTTAACGAATCTTTTGAAATGAAGGTCAATGACTTGACTTCGGTTTCTTTTGCCCCATAATCTTCATCGAGCTCTTGTGACTGCAAGAGAAGCAGACTACTTGCTTTTTTGGGGAGCTCATGGTGCCCGAAGGTCGGACGATCACACAGTTGGATCTGTGTTCGCTTGAGTAACAGTCAAAAAACTTCCTATTGAGGTTCAGTGTAGATGGTTTACAGGTACGAATTGCGACCCATATATGCCCCAAAATTGATTGGCTAAACTTACACCCACTTAACAAGTATAATCCATACACTCGGCGACATTAACCAACGGAAGACTCCTTACGAGCAGGTTGGTACTTTCTGGTGATGCTGACAGAACAGACGACGGCCCACTGAGACTATCACATTTGAACTTGGGCTTAGGTGATAACCTTACGGGATCAGATCGTATACGTTTTGGAGAAAATCCCATAGCTTGTCATATTTCGGTCGATCTAAAGAAATTGGTGATGATCCAGTAGGAGGTTCATACCCATCCGCTATCAACCAAATGACACGAGTTATGCTATCTAAATGGCGCGTTCCAGCGCTAATTTGATAATCAACAAGGTTGCTTCGTGCCCGCTTATCTCTACCCAATTTATTTTTTGTTTGACTATTTAATCTTATATACTCTAATATACTATTTGTTAATTTTTGAAAATATTCTAACTTTCTTTTATTTCGTTTTTTTTTTGCAGATTTATTCATCGTGATACCCGACCGGCGCCATTAATTCATTGTCGATTACTAAATGACAAACACATTGTAGGATCATCACAAACACCAGACCACCGATCTGAAGCTCGACTTCGAATCGATCCAAAAGTTTTGGTCTTCGTCGAAACTACATATTCCCAATTGGGTCGTGACATTGCAGAGCTATTAGTCTACAATCGGATAAAGTAAGTTTTCTCTCTCTCCCCCCCTACCATACCAATAAAAAAATAACAACATAAATTGCTTAAATCCTTTTTGGCTTTTATAACTAACCCTTTTTCATTTAATTACCCAACCAATGTCCAAACGTTCAATTGAATAATTTGTAATCACAACATTGCTCCAGAATATCAAATCCCTTTCCAGTACCACACTGCACAAAATGGATTTAATTTTAAAACTGTATATGTATGTACTTTTGGTATAATAGTTTCTGCCTTATACATATATGGGTATGTATAGACACAAAAGGGCAAACCGGAGAGAAGTTAAATTCCCCAACAACACTCAAGATATTTAGAAACGAATTTCCTTAAGTGTTATAGGAAAGGAAGGTTCCCATTGCGCGTATTTTCTTGAGTATATATACTTAGAGCAGGCCTAAAATTCATTTCCCATGTTGACAGACTATTGTTGGGATATTCGACCGACCTGCCCAACCCACCACTCCTTCTCATAATTGAAACACGATGATGTGTCTTGCAATTCTTGCAAACGAGCCAAGGAAGAAGTTGAGAGATCATAATCCCAACACATCACTTCATGGGGAATAACACTCATATTGAAGATTTAAGAGAATATCTTGTAGATGCCACACCGACACCGCACATCTTACCATACATGTGGACATGGACACATTTATGTAGATGTGTGTGTTTTTTTTTGAATATCAGGCAATGGGATCATTAAAATAATTGCTTCTGGCATTGATGCGGACTTACAATCAGCCATAGTATTCAAGAGTCCTGTAGATGTGACATTAAATAGAGATTTAGGTGCTTAATTCTATATGTACTTATAATATACACACAAATCCCTTGTCCCCATAATCTCTTCAGGAAGCTTCATAATGGTGTTGGATAAAGATGCCAACTAAGCCTTTGTCCAAACCCCCAACCAAGTGATATACTCGTATCTTCACCTAACAACATCGATGTAGATTTGGATTAAAGTACCAGCAATATGTAATTATAAATAAATCCCTGGCTTCCTCCCCTGGGCAATTTGCATTGTTGTCAACCATGTACTTATCTGTTTCATCCATACATTCATGTATATTCTCAAAGATATGTATGTATATGCGCTTTTAGACATTTCTGTGTTCGTAATCAAAATAAATAAATTAAAATATATCACAGAAGTGTTCGCAGGCATGTTTTATGTCCTTTGTGATAATAATTTCGAAGCAACTATGCAATGCACTGCAGTCATAAAATAATTGCCCAAAATGTGTTTATATGTATATTTCCAATCAAATAAGATTTATAATCTTTCTGTCAATGCAGTTGTTCATTTAATATTTTTGGTGAAGTAATTGGACATTATTTCACTATAGCCAGTGGGTTTTATTAATCTTATCCTACATCTTAAGTTAGTTGGCGTAAAGGGTTTGCCAAAAGGGGATGGGTGAAGATGTTAAAAATGAGTAAAACAAAGTTGTGTTTTATTTGAAAGTCCCATCAATGACATTAAGCCCGATAGCGCTTGCAAGCTGGTTACTGGCGTCAATAATAAATCAAAATTAATTCTGGTAAACACCGCTTGAAGCTTTATAAAGCTGTACGCTTGATCACTACTTTTTATTTCTTGCCAGAATAAACCGGCGCCGCGTCGGCGACTGGAAAGCGATATAAATCGAGAAGCAAGAATCTTGTGGACTTCGGGTATATCCGTATACTTGCGACTTTACAGAAACTCCAAAGAAAGAGTTCGTAATTATACGGTCGGTCTTGTTGACTGGTGCCCGTCCTCATGCATATCATCCAATTTGGGCAACATAATTTCGTCGTAGTCCTGCAATGTCAGAGGAAGCCTAAGCACTCTCAGCTCAGCACAGTTGGTCAGAAAACCGAGAATTGAAATCGTTTTGGGTTCCTCAGGTCAGTTACCTTTTAGGGGTACAGTTCAGCATTTAGTTTTAGAAGCATTAAATTCCAAGCGGTAAATGATGCTTTATTGAACAATTCTGTTAAGATCTGGATCTAATTAGTTGGACATAAGCTGATGTTGGAGTTCCACATCTGTGGAACGAGAGCGGGATGAGAAACTAATGGTACTGTTGTCAGCCAAACAAAAAGTTGTTGCTAAAACCTCACTCTATTGATGATGGTGCCAATGTTGTCATCGTCCTTTAAGTATATGAACCGATAAAGCCGGCGACACACAATCCACACCAAACAGTGAATTTCTGTGGGTTTGTGATGTTTGATCAAACGACATAACCCCCTAAAAAAATGTCACGAAACTAAATCCTCAAGACAAAAATTCTTTAAAAAAATCCCCATGGAAACATCTCAAAACTTAAGATCTTAGAAAGTCGAGTTTGAATTGATCCTTAAAAAAATAGATTCTTGGACAAGACAACAGTACATGGGAATGTTTTCGAAATTTGTATGGGATTTTATCGCTTGGACGTTTTTTCTTATAGAAATTTTGTCGTGAGATTTCGTCCGATTGATGTATTCTTTTTTGCTGATTACATATGTTTGCTAGTTTCTGCACATGCATCCACTTGGGCGTCCAATTATTCACTTTTGCGGCGCCATTTTGCAAGTTCTTAGTAGCCTCTTACGGATTTATCAGCCACCAATATCTCAGTATCATCAGCAAAGCTGGCCATGATAACGTGGTCCACTGGAATATCTCTAGTATATAACAGATACATGGTAGGTCCTAGGACACTTCGTTGTGTTACTCCAGCTTCAATTTTCTTAAGTTCCGAGTAATCTTGGAGGCACAGTACTCTTCAATTCAAATTTTTGGTAAGATCCCTATGCAGTTTGTACTCAAGTCCCAAATGTCAAATCTGGTCAAAGTCTTGATCAACATCTAAGAGTAAAGCAATACATACATGTTTTTGTTCTAGACCTTTTTCAACAATATCCCTAATTCGATTATTATTTCTAAATCCAAACTGATGGTTCGGAATTAAACGTCGTTTTTCTATAATTTTGCTAACCCTGTGCAAGAGGAGTTTTTGAAAGACATTTGCCTTGGTTGGTATCAGCGATATTGGTCTGTAGGATGTTACTTCGGTTGATAGCCTACCTTGTTTAGGTATAATAATGACTTTTGCCATTTTCCAATGTCCCACAAATCCTAATTGCCTTATGGACTTATAAGTATGGCCCGAAAATTATATATGAAACAGATCCTTATTATTTTTACATTTTTACAATCGTGTGATGGTTTTTCTATGTGACTGAAGCGAGTTCGACTATGTCAAGATTTTTTCCAAAAAAAAGCAACGAAACTCGCAGCAGAATCTTGTCCAATGACATGAAGAGGTGATCCAAAAGGTATCCTTATGGGAAGTCCTTGTCCCTAGCACGCACCTTAGAGAATAAACGGTCAGAAACCTCTAAGCTTTCCTTGTCTAATGAGCTGCTTCAAAAACGAGCTTAGAGTATTAAAACTAACTAATTATTATTATCTTATAATATTAATGATAATTACTGCTATGCTCTTCTAACTGGCTAGTATTCCTAAACTAAGTAAATTGATATCAAACATTAGTCTGACCTTTAGCTTTACTAGCAGTAGCAGAGTAAATTACACTTTTCATGCCTTACAAATTACAACGGCCTGTCTGTAATGTCTGTTCTCTGGATTGGCACCCCGCCACCCACCCACATATTAGACAAGATCAAAAGACAATTTCGTTGTATTCTCTAAACCTCCTCTCATGAAATCTAAACATGAGCAAGTGTGAATTGAAAGGCCAGTTGCAATAATTTGTTATGCAAAATTTAAACTTGTGTTTAGTATAGTATACTTTGAGTCATTAAGGAATTATAACGCTTCGTTACAATATTTCGAAAAGATTAAGAAAAGATTCCGAAATTTTGTTTATGAAACAGTGTTTCAAAAACGAATAACAAAATGGCGTAATTTTACTTACAAACGCATTCTGTGTTGTAAGATTAAAAATAATCAAATTAAAATCAAACTCAATCTAGATAAACTTTAAAGCCTATGGACATAAAATATCATAAAGGCACCGATTCCATTTGTGACGCTGACACATGATGACATTTTTGGATTCATCCATAAAATTTAGTTTATATTTAAAAATGTTTATAAAATATTGCACAAGGACATTCCACAAATTTCCCTTTATGCGTAAACTGAAGCTTCCACGAAGCATGCAATTTAAACTATGAATTAATCAAGACCGGAGATTAATTTTCAAATACATCAACACTTTAAGAGTATTAATTTGAAAAGGTAAAATACAGGTGTGGCTGCAAAAAATCTTGAGAAAAGTCCTCCTCACCAGAAAGTCTTGTGCTTCTAAGAATTGACTTTCAATTGCCACCACCTTAACTCTTACAAAAGAATCAACGTCTTGAAAATGAAAAAAAAAAAACTATAATCCTGATGGCCACGTTTAATGAGCTTATTCTACTTTTTCTCACTCCTTACTTCTTTACAACCCCAAAGAATACTCTATAAAATTACCTTAACACCTTGACAATATTTTTCCATTCGACTTATTTACATTACGCAATGAGACAAAGATTAGGCGAGACGACTAATCGCCCACTTTCATTTCCTTTCTCTCTTTTTTTTACCATTCAAATTCCATTAGTACACACCAGTTTTTTTTTTTAATATTTTTGTTATGCTGCTTGCTGCTTACATTACATTAAAACAAAACCGTTACAAGTTTAAAACCTCATCTTACACACAATGTCGTCTTAATTCAGTGGCAATTTACACTCAGGAATCATAGTAAATCGACACGAACTTAATTACATTTAATTTGATCCTTAATGTCGCACCTCTTTACATGTTTGCCAAATTGTTAAATCTATATGTAGGTATTTCAGAAAAAAGTACCCTATATAATAGTCTTTTTTTTTCTCTCTCTCTCTCTTGTTCCTTAAAAACCTTTGTGTCAAGTCAAAATAGTTTAGCAATGGAGTTTAATTTTTTTTAATCTTTTTGAGCTTAAAACAAAAACAAGCAGACCTGCTGAAGAAAAAGGAAACTATTTCTGCTGCTTATTGGCATGAAAAGGAGCACCAAAAGTATTTAAATGTTTTGATAAGCACACCTCTAAATAATCAACTTTTGCTCCTTATTTCAGGAAAGCATTGAGCACCTTTGCTAAACTATGTCCTGACTTGGCTTTGGGTTTTCTCTGTTTTTTTTTTTGTTAACGTATACTACTTATATAATCTGCTGCTCAAGGCGAATGTTTTTTTTTTATTTACATACATATATTGAAGACTAAAAGGCAACCATGTCCCTGGTCATATAGGTACACTCTGCGTCACAAGATTTAAGTCAACACAAATTGTACTATTTTTTTTTTAACTTTTACAAATAAGTATTAAATTAACATGATAGTGGAGATTTTTTTAACGTATTTTTTTATTTAAATAAATTAAAGATTTTACTTTGTTTTGAGTTAATTAAAATAAAATCTTTAATTTATTAAAAAATTAATATTATAAGCATACAATTGACTTCCTTGAAGTCGTCTTCATGGGAAGCAATGGCAGCGGTTGAAAAGCTCAGAAATTCCTAGTCCCAGTATCGCGGATGTCGTGAAAGAAGCAGCAGGAACCACCATGGGCTACCAGCCACCCAAAAAAGAACCTGACAAATGTATAGAACTCAAGAAGGTGATATAACATGCACACGCAAAGCCAAAGCAAGGACAGCAAGAGAAGTGTATCGAGCCAGAAGAAGGGATGAGAAGAACAGCCTTCTTAGAAAGAGAGAGCGCTAGCATAATCTTCCAGCTCAAGGATATCGAAGAGCTGCGCGGTTTAAACAACATCAAATTTTATAAAAAAAAGTTATTCAACTGGCTTTAAAACCAGAACACAGGCTGTCGATACTGTGTGAGCGTTTCAAACCGTTCCGCAAGACTATAATCGTCAAATACCAGTGAGGCTTCCGGCCCGAAAAGACCAACGAATTTCAAGTTGAAACTCACCATCCTTGCGTCGATTTCAAAGCCGAATATGAAGCGTTGATTATAAGGAGCTTTTTGTAGCCATGGCCAAGCTCGGGAAAACTGATCCAACTATTTTGCGTGGTCCTAGAAAATATGCGGTGTAATGTGCTATTGTGGAATAGCTCCTCTAAACTATTCCAAACATGCACAGGGTTTTCGCGAAAAGATGCGATAAAACGTGATTTTTTCTATCATGTTTTCGAGCAGATAGTACGTAGAACAGGCGTAATCACAGATGCCACTATCTTACATAAATCTGTCCAAATGTTGGGTACGCGGACGATATTGACATAATCAGCCGCTCCCAACGTGCCACTTTAGTGGCCTTCTAAATGATTGCAGAACAGGCGAATCTAAAATCATTATTCTGCCAGACCTTCTTTGTGGAACAGATGGTTGATAAGCAAAAAGGGAGAGTTGATACTGGGTTGTTTTTAAATAAAAATACTTCTTCGGATATTTGGTCTCATAAGCGAAGAAGGCGAATGAAGGAGAAAATATAACCGCGAACTCTACGAGATTTAAAAAAATGTGGATGTAGTGCGAAATTAAAAAACTCGTCGACTGCATAAGTTTTGCCACATGACTGGCTCAGCCAGCTGGTGACTGGATCAGCCTAGCCGAAACTTGTACTAATTCTTCATTTTCATTTTTACTATCCTCTTGAAATTTAAGCTTTGTGATCTAATGCTTCCAACCACCGCGAGGGCGTACAACTATAGACACTTCTGAGCTGCGACCCATCGCCAGACGCATTGCTTTGTTGGAAACCTCCAATTTAACTGACTGTGACGTAGACAGAAGACAAATTTATGGAACTTTACAAAACTGTAAATCCTGTACTATTCAGTTCTTTTTCTCTCTCTCTCGAGCAAACCTCATACATCAAAATTCAGTCGTCAAAAGTCAGAAAAAAATAAGCTCCATGAAACATTTTTCTTTATGAGCAAAATTTGTTCTTCGAAAAAAACAGATCTCAATCATGTGATTCGAAGTGTATTTTTTTTTCGTCGGAGATATATAAAGGACTTTAAAACAACCATGTCCTTGTAAATTCATATCCACTTCCCACCCCTCAAAATACATTACCTACTTCAAGTATAGCAAAAGATATTTCGTTTATTTTGTAACTGTTTTTACACAAACAGCTTTCCATTTTCTTGCTCCTGAAAGGAAAAAGGGTAAATTTCAGCAACACATTGTTATACCTATCTGAGTATTATGTACATATTTTCGCAAAGGCACAAACAGGTAAACACAAAATAATAACTTTTAAACTTTAAACAGCACCCTATGTCTGTTGTGCCCCATTTTTTTTTGTGTGTGCCTTCCATCCACCTACCTGGTTCTCTGGAAATTCATTCGCTCTTTGCTTATTGTATTTAACGTCTATTCAAGTGATTTATAGAGTTTTTCATTTTCAGAAGGAAAAACTCAAATTAAAAGTTCAAGGAGGCAGCTCTAACTAGTAGGTGTTTCGATGGCCCACTTAACTCTAACTGAGCAACATACCATATCGTCGTCGTCGTCGTCCTCGTCGTCGTTGAGAACGATTTAAAGTTTTTTTGCATTCAATTGTAGCCCATCATTCTTAAGCCCTATCAACCCTACGCCAGGTGGCGTTGTCGGTGCCGTTTGTTGTTTTATAATATGTATCATGGCGGCGCTGATGATGGCGGCATTTCAGCAACCAACTTTTGATTGTGTTTCTTTCTTAGGCTTTCTTTTTTGTTCCCTTTAGATGTTTTAAATATGTAAGAAGGATTTTATCGAGGTCAGGAAGATCGAGTTCAAACTTCTTACAACCAACAAACCAACGGCAATGATGACGACGAGAACGAAAATACCGCGTGCATCCAGGCATCCTAGAGCAGGAGCAGGAGTTCAAGAATTTCGTTGCCGATGGCAAATTATCTTTTTACTGACGAAGTAGGAGGAACAAAAAACGTGCGTGTTTTTTTTTTTTTTTAGCTCCGCCAGCCGTTCAGTTATTCTCTACCAGCAAAGAGTCCTTTTTTTGAAAGAGGATATTATATCATCCTTTGTTATTGCTTCACTCGATAGTACAATGTACAGCAAGGATACCTTAATATCGCAAGAGGTGCATCCTTATCATGAGGGCACCAGAGAAAGTGGGTGCTCCTTTGCTAGTTACGTATACGACTGCTGCGGTGCGGTAGATGAAAAATCCTTTCACAAAAGAAGTTATTCCTGTGCTTTGTCTCTTTTTTTTTATTTTGTTTTCCACTCATCCTCTGATGTTCTGCTTTTGTTTTCATGAAAGAAAAAGAGAAATTCTTTGCATCTTGGTATTTTAAGGACTATAAAGGGCCAAATAACGAATCTAGATAGAAAGATAGAGAGAGAGAGAATGATTGAAAATCAGCAAACGAGTTTGACGGCGGAATCTCACCAAGTTAAGGTTAGTAAAAGGATTGGAATTTTTTTTTTGTACATTTTTTTTGTAAGGAAACGGTGGAGGGAATCATTAAAATTTATGAGTTTACCGTATTACATACATTTTTATATGTAATGGATTGAAATAGTTGGCGTGATTATAAATATTCTATTTTGCAGATGTTGCACAAAGAATTTGAATGAAATATCATGCATATAATATTCGATTCAATTGTTTGAAATTTTTTTAATTAACGGGTTTTGAGGAAATTGAAAGGGACTCGTCCTGAAAATGGAACTCAATATGGTTGGTTTTGCATAAAAGAAATGGCATTTATGTAAAATAGTGGTGGACTTGTGGAATTAAATAGGTATGTATGTAGGTAAAAAGGTTCTTCTACATTGGGTTTTCTTTTGTATTGTTGTAGATAAGGTCACTGGAACTGAGAAAAAAATGGTTGCATGGTGGTTTAACGGTTTTTCAGAATGTTTAACCTTCCGTATTAGATAATTAGAGGCATAATGACATCTGTTATTCTCCCAAAAGTGTCCCTATATTAGGGGTAACCGGTCCTACAAGTTTGGTCCAAGTGTTCAGAAGATTATGTAACTGCCAAGGACTATTGTTATGAGAGCTACCGACAACCTAATTTCTTCACAAATTCTAAAAATTATATTAATTTTAAGGAATTATTATTTTATTTTTAATTGACAAAAAAAATAACATTCATTGCGAGTTGTAATTTTTTTTCTCCTAGGTAGGTGTAAAATCTTCAAAGCGCTCTATGATTTCTGAAAAAAAGAATAGGATTGGAACTTATTTAGCAATTTATTTATAATGAAATTAATTAACTTGTTTGCAGGTAAGAATCCGGTAATAGTTCCTGCCTAAACCACGATTTTAAATCGGTTTCCCGTTTAGTGTTACAGGTTGGAAGGTTTAGACATTTACATGCTGGCGGCCAGAGGCGTGTTCTTATTCATCTAATTTGTGTGACAATAGCCGTTTTCTATGATTTCGCGCAATTTTTTTCATTTAATAGCAAACTGTGTGGGTCCCGATATTCCTTTGGAGATCTTCGAAACCGAAGGTGCGTTTGCAGACTATCTTAGCTGTTTATTTTCAAATGTTTCTAAGCTATTTAAATTAGAATCTCGAGTACAACCTCAAAGTTGTATACCGGAAGTTCGAACAGGCTTAAGCACCTGCCGGTATAAAATTAGCTTGTTTTCGATACTGACCTTAGAGTGTTTCCCGAGCAATCAGTACATATCTCTGAGTTTGTTACGAGTATTTAACTTTTTTACATGTTGTTTCCATTTTAATTCCGCGTCCAGATTCATTCCGAGCAAACGAAACTTGATACGAGTACATATTAACAAATACCGGTAATGTGTTAATTTTTTTTTCTACGTACAATCCACATGGTCTGATTTTACTTGGTTGAGCGATATCCGCCAAGTTTTTGTCACGTCATCAGAAAACGCGGATGCGATAGTGTATTCAGGTGTGAGTAAATGGTACAAAATTGGACCCAGAACACTTCCTTGTGGTACCCCAGTCACTACTTCTTTATAATCTTAATAATCGTTTACACGAAAAAATCTATTATCTAGGTATTATCTTAGGCCCGTTTGCTGATACACAACTTAAACATTTAAGTTCTACTTAAGAACTTATGTGACAGTGTACGCGGGGTAGCCCTTAAGCGTTTTAAGTTGAACATAAATATTTATGATTCGTATCAGCAAACGGGCCCCCGTAGTCCCATGCAACTTTTTGGACGATATCAACGAAATTATCTGCTGCGTCTTCAAGTTCGAGAGGAATTTGTAGTGATGCCTTTTCTTAAAAATTCTTCCAAATAAGTTTTCCTATTCGTTAGCCTTTCAACAATATTTTCGCTCAAAGTGGGAATAACCATCAGAATGATCTGAATTGTAATCTGATTGTTACCAACTGTCAAACTCCATTCGCGTTCCACATACCATCCACAAATTATTATTTGTTCACCCGCGACTTACATATCTTAAAATCAGAGATTATTAATAGTGTAAAAAGTCATTTGCGACCAGTAAAAAATTCCATGTGAACGAAATTTCAATTCCTGAGAAAAATTCTTGTTAAAAAAATCTTTTAACTTTACCCTTTTTTTTTTCATTTTTACTGTTTATTTTTAGACACTTAAATTCCTTCCGTAATCTCATGTCAAAATTTGACATTATACATTATTGTTTCATTAAACGTAAGCCAATTTTTAATTTCCCTTTCAGTCTTAAAACAATCGCCTAATATTCTCTTTGACAATTAATTATATTTCATTCCAATTTAAGACCCAATTTGCGCACACATTTCGCCTAAAGATTAATTCAATATAATTGACTTTACATAGACGGAATGTAATGTACACACTGTAATTGCTTCCGACACTCGCAGGTAATCCCTCCATTATTATACGTTTGTTCATTGTTAAGTATGTACTCGCTTCTCTGTCGCTGTCGTTGTCGCACAAGGAAGCCTGAAGAGCATCGAAATGTATTAAGTCTCTTCGGGCTATTAATTGTATTTGACATAGAGAGTGAGAAATAGCTCATTACAGTATACAAGTATACATATTAGGTGCCTTCTAAGCTTAGAAATCAATTCTTCTTTAATTAAATTATGTTAGGAAGCAAGCATAATGTTTGTGTTTGTATAGATGAGTATGTACATACTTAATGAACGAACGAGATACATACAAAGCAAATAGAAGAAATTAATCGAAATGGAGGTTAATTAAATTTCTTCTTTTTTTTATATTTAAATTAATTAATTAAGGGAATTTTTGATGGAAGTTGAGTTTGAGTTGTTTTTCCTTTTAACATTTGGGAGATTTTTTGCAAGAAATTTAATGTACTATCAGACCCGGGCTCGCGTTCATTCGAAAAGTTTAAAAATTATTTTGTTTTACTATAAATATATTAGCATATAAAAAAAGTTGTCGTGAGGATTAATATTTCGGCCCAATTTTCTTCCTTTATGGTGGCACGAATTACGACACGCAGATACCTTTAAGAAAATGTGTAACATTTTCAATGTGAAGAAACGTTTAAGGCGGCTTTACATGGATCTGCATCTGCAGATTTGAAGAAAAGTAGAGCGGGCCAATAATATAAAACAAACATAAAAGTAAGACAGGGTACACACTAATAACTTACTCGAACTCTGCTATAACTTTCTTGACACATCTCACAATCACATGTTCTTAGCGTTCAGGTATGTAGTTTTGAGAAGAAAATTTTCGCTATTTTCGTTGTTTTTAAGCAAACTGAAGTGAAATGGTAAAAAAAAAACTTGAAAATTCGTTATCTGAACGGAACAAATAATGGTGCAGATGAAAATGCTATAATGAAGATGAACATGTTCATCTTCACTATAATCTGCAATCTTCAGGTTCGTACTTCCTATAATCTTCATACATGAAGATGATCTCCATTTTGATTTTCGCTCTCTATCGCACAAGTATGAATTTTTTATTTTGTTTCCTCTTTTTCTGCAGATGTCAATGCAGATGAAGATGAAGATGCATGTAAAGCCTCCTTTATTTCAATTTTTAATTCATTCTTAAAGCTTTTATTTTTATGAGAATCAAAAAGAACGAAGTGAAAATAAATTCTCCGTTAAATCAATTAAAGCCAATATCTCACGAAATCTATATTGACATTGAGAGGACCCAAAAAGGGTGTTAGAATTCTTGGCATCCGCGAAGTATCCGAGGAAGGATAATATGTTATTTGTGAAATCAGTAAATTATTTGTATGAAAAATTAAAACTAAAAATTAATTTAAAATTGAAATCAAAATTTACTCACAATAAAATTGTAATTTTTATAACTTTAAATGACAAATCTGCCAAATAAAAGTATCCGCGTCTGAAATTTCGTGCAAACCTTGGCAGAAATTTAATTGCCTGAATCTTTTGGGGATAGTTGCTTTAAACATTCGACTTATGGACGTAGCCATGTAGTGATCCAGGTGCATATTGAAGCTTTATTTGTATATGTATAGTGAACAATTAAGTGGGAATTCAGTTTTGTCGTTTTACCTGGAAAACAGCTGCAGTTGCGATGCGATAAAGACTCGTCAATCATTTGGCAATATACACGTCAGGAGTTACTGCCTTTCCCTGGTTGGAAAAAAAATAATTGTTTCCAAACGTTCGTACTGTTCAAAAATGTTCGATAATTATTATGACTAAGATTTTAGTAGAGAAACTACATAATTTGAATGCACGGTCGATGAAACTTTAGTTTTTTTTTGGCAAATCTATCCGCAGCCAAACAGGATTTCCAAAAAAAACAAAACCGATCCGCTGCTGCCTGAATTTTATATATTATTTTTGCAATTCCTGATCATCTGTCAAATATTTAAATGAAAAAAATCAACATACGAGTTGTTTTAATACAGGCAAATTAAGACAATCTGAACTTGAATTAAAAATCTCGAAATAAAACGCAACATTATGCACTTACTTCATATATGAAGAAGTAAGAAATAATAAAAAGCTAAGTTTTTCATAATTGTGTGGCCTTAAATGTTGATTTTAAAATTATTTTGTGTTCGACGTTTTTATTTTTTTTTATTCAAATCAGATGTTGTAAAGTAGAGGGGTATGTTCGTAGAGTGCTTGCTTTGTAAAAATGTTAGCGTTTTATTTAAGACTTTTATGAACTTTGCTTATATACGGTTCAATGATCGAGTTTGGAATATAGAAGTTATTTAAGAAAAAAGATTGTTCACCAACAAAACAACAAAATCAACAGCATAAATACTGGTAATACGAATTTTGCAATTGGGAATAATATTAGGACCAGATGCGGCAGATTAACTATAGGATTTAATATTAGAAACAGGTTTGTACATCTGGTGCTTAGTGTTCTATGTGGCCAAAAACCATTTTTAATTCTAACAAACATTTCTAAACTCCAGTTGTAAAAATATGGTTCAAATATTTGATCCGCAGTTCAGCATTCGTTCCACATTTTAACTCACCGATATGGACGGATTAACTGAAGTTCTATGAACGGTTAAGGGTTCAATTATGAGTTAAGAACCAATTTAATGCTTAATGCACGGTTAAACCTCCTTTAATCCACTGAAATCGGTGAGTTAAAATATTCAGCCATGACTGAAACGCGGTATAAATAGCACGGTTATAAAATAAAAATTGATTGATGAAAGAACGGTTTACATAATTTATTGACCTTACGAACAAACCTTTTAAGATTCATGAAAGTATTCAAGAGTGCTAACAAAATAACTGATTCAAAATAGCTTTTAACGGCCTTTAGTCCACAAAATTTGCATTTCGTCCCGGCGATCTCACTTGGACTCATCAGTTGGCTAGTGAGCGCCTTACCAATTCGCACAATGTGAACTATATCCAACTAGATTAAAATTGGAAGATTTTGTCCTGGGCCAGACATAGTTAATAATACATAATTAAACAGACATAATTACAAACAAAATAACTATAACTGCATTACTGGAATAAATGTCAGAAGTCTATCCGCAGCTTGATTTTGCTTCTCCTTTTATCGGCAGCTAGATATTGTATTTGTTATGCGTCTATAAATTTTGGTTTGCTGCGGCTTCTTTTTACCACACAAAAAAAACACGACTAATGTCTAATAAGTGCTTAAAAAATATTACATTAAATACTTCGATTGATATTCTTAGCCGGAAAACAATAATCCAAATGGCACTGGTGGCGATGTCAGTTGTGGTATTTTGCCCTTTGCAACTAAATTTGTATACAAAAACATTCCATTAAATTTCCAACTTTTCCCTAGATTTTATTTTCTGCAAACCTTACCCTCATAACTCCCATTAACACCAAACCAAATTTAACCAAACCGGGCCAGTCGTTCTCAAGTGAATGCTCTTGCCTTTAATTTTTATACACAGGGTAATTCACATATGGTGTAACAAACAGCGGGAGTGTATATTGGTTGGATAGGGCAAAGAAAAAAATGAAATGCTGAGATGTAATTTATTGAAAAAAAAATTACACAAAGCAGGAAAACAAATATTAAAAACAACAATTGCACCTACAATGCCTTGATATATCTTTTTGCAAAGCCAGAAATATCTTCTTTTAATTTATTTTTAAATTTAAAGTGGGTTTTTGAAAAATTCATTTCTAAACTTAAAAATAAGAAATAATTACAAACTTACTTGTGAATAGACCTCACCCTTCCCAACAAGTTTTTTTCTTGCCTCGACCCATCCTCTAGCTTTTTTCGCACCCTATGCAAATCACCCTGCATATATAAAATTTCGGTTAATTGGGAAACTTATTGTGATAGATTGACTTAGGCTATGCGCGATTTGACAGGTGTTATAATTTTCTATTCAGAAAATGTGCTATTTTTCTAGCTGAAATTGATTCCAATTTTGCGTATTATTACACTGTTTCCGATATTACCTTGGGCGACGTACCTACACTTCTTGCAATAATTATTAATCAATGATAATCAAACGCAAGAGGTACGTGCAAAAGAAGTAAATGTGTCCACATTGCTCAGCTTCAAACTGCACAATCACCACCACAAAATTGACAAAAAGTTATTAGAAGAAGAAAAGTGGTAAATGTAGACTTCAATCGCGCTGCTTTGGAATGCGATTCCGCAATCGTATTTAATTTTCCGATGCTCCCGGTGGAACATGCAAAACCTACGCCATTTAGTTAATTATGGTAACAATTCGGCCAGGATCTCTTGCATTGCCTGTTGAATTCTATGGCATTGCCGCCACACTGTTTGAAGGCGGTCGATCTTCACATTAAAGCTGGCGATGAATTTTCTAACGGTTGCTAAGCCAATTACGTGCACAATGCGAGAATGCAAAATCATAATTTCGGATGAATAAACGATGGCGCATAAACGAGCATTGGAGGCAGTTGACCTAACAATGAAGGATTCGAGATGATTTGGTGGTCAGCGGAGATTTTCGTCAAACGCTTCCCATCATCGCAAAATCTACAGATGCCGATGAATTTAACGCAGGTTTGAAATCGTCGTCTTTGAACCGGCATGTCAAGAAGTTGCAATTGACAACAAATATGAGAGTGGTTTTGCAGAACGACCCATCGGTCTGAAATCTGAAGCCAACTGCTGGCGCTTGGCAATGGCCAAATTTCTGTTGATGTCTTGACTGGGTTGATATCATTTCCGACAAATTTTTGCAAGTTAACAACGTCGAAGGAGAAACTCATCAGCAAAATAAAGTTTTCCCCGGCATTGTAAAAAATTATAAAAATTTCGATTGGATTTGTGAACGAGCAATACTTACAGAGAAGAAAAAGGACATCGTGCGTCGATAGCTTGGTAAACGGTCTTTGCTGTTTTGGTTTTGCGCCGGAAAGCAAATCGAAAAACATTGTTTATCATATCACTCTCTACTTATTTTTATTCCATTCAAATAATTAACATTGAAATTTGAACTATCTGTGTTTTATAATAGTTCTGCAGTTCATTTGAAAGCGTTCAATTGGAGCGAGACGAAGTTCGCCTGGTTCGCTAGTAGAAGTATAAAGTCTAACACCGCAACATAAATTGTCTAATTTAATTTTTCTATTTTTTTCAGTCTTTATTTCTAAATTTCTACTCAGAAAAATTATAGTCAATATTTTAACAGTTTACAAAATTTCTGCGCTAAACTTTCTGTTAATACATATCTGCATGCATATATGTAGTATGTGCTTATAAACCCTGAAGACTTTGACTAATTAAATCTTTAACACTATCATCCGTCTTGTTGTAAGAAGTTCCTAAAGTTTTTCCCGTAAGGCAACCAACTTCAAATTATTGTTATTATAATCCTGTTAAATCTAATAATAATTTAAGTTGAAAGAAAATTGATTTTTACAGTTTACGAGCTCTGAAGGATACCTATTTGCACTTCTATTATTTTGCCTCTCGAAAAAGATTATAAGTTTATTCTAAAATTCTAAGGAAAAAATCGTCTTTTTCATCAGAAATATCCAATTATCCTAAATTCAATTTTATATCTAAAAAAAAGTAGTTTTTTCTTTCGTCCTTAGCAGCCAGCTAAGGAGCATCAGAATAACAACAACTCCTTCACAAGCTCATAAAAATCTCATTCAGGCTATTCTTACCTATGCATATGTATATGCAGTACGAGTATATAATATGTATTTTCTAAAGCTATTGCCACCAGTATTTTTTCCTATTTCCGACGATACGACACGATGACGGTCGGTGGTGCTATAAATTGTTTCTAAACTTTTTTAAAAACCGATTTAAAGTATGTAACAACAAACACGATGTGTGTTTCCTCGTGTGTAAGTATCGCATCACTGAGCAAAGCATCACAAAAAGGATAAACAAAACACAACATGACTTGGGCCTTTGCTGTGGGATGATGCGAGTAGTGCTACTGCTGATGCTAGCACTTGGTGTTGGTGGTCCTTCTTCGTGCCATCATCATGATCATGATTTCTGACATTCAGGATGCGGATGAAATGCATTCAACCATAGAAACAATTCCGAATATTTATGTACTGCTGCTAGGATATGCCTTTGTCACGTCCGGTCCGATGCGATTCGGTTCGGTCTGGTATGGTCGTGTGGGGTAGGGTTGGGTTCAATCCGTCCTCCACATTTCCATCATCATCGTCCTCGTCACTTCTCCTCACTCTCACTTAATCGAATGACAGACATATGGCAATAGGTTAGGATACACAAACACATACCTATACTATCTCGTATGTATGTATATCGATATATATATACAAAATGCAAATACAAATTTTGTTGTTAAATTTTCGGATTCCTGCTTCTATGTTTGCCCAGTTGTCCATTTGATATGGCGCTTCACGCGGCTTTCAGTGTTCGACCAAACTGCATAATAATTATATGCGACCTCCAAAAACAATTCCACAGGACGAAAGAAACTTTTGACCATAGAACCAACTCACAAAAGAATTCCCAATACATTTTGCGCGGCGCGATCTGGTGGAAATCATTTTCCAGTTGAAATGGTCACAAAAAGAGTCGAAACCAATCATAGCGTATAGTGAGGAGGACCTGCTGTGACAGTCAGCGCAACAAAATCCATCAAGGACACACAATGGCGCATCGCTTGTTATTGGTAAAAAAAAACCCTTACCCAGCTGGTCGTTTGTATTCAATTGTGTTCTATTGTGTGTCATCATTTACCAAAAAGGATACAAAAAAAATACAAAATGTCAGGACTCTTTTGCAGGATGAGCGATTTTTGGTTAGACACAAAGAGGATTTGACCTTTTTTTGAAAAAGGGACGGAGGGGCAATGCATAAACTATGAATAGAATTTTGCGGCTGGTTTTCTCTAATAGAGGGATTCTCTTGCTCTGACAGCATTAATTACGGTTAATTGTGTGCGATGAGTTTAGTTCCACTTTTGAACGTTTTTAGTATTGCGGCGGAGGGGGAGGGGGGTTTACAAACAGGACGATACAAGTATGTATGTTCTACATGACTCAAACACAAATGTGCACACAAAATTTAGCCATAGAGTTGGTTTGGACAATTTGCGGTAATTTTGAGGAGATAATCAATTCGCGACAATGATATAATGGAGGCAACTTTAGTGCTAACGCAGGCACATTTTAACAAAGTCCAACCACTCGGCTTAGATTATATATTTATAGTTGAGCCGCAGGTGAACCAAACCCCCTCAATTTCAGTTTATGGCAATTTATGCCATTTAAACGCTTCATTAGTATTATAATTTGCGTTTTGTATGATTTTAAATGCGGTAGTGGTAATAAGCGTGGCTAAAAAGGATTTTATACTTCCATGGCTGTCGCTTGGGTATATTTTATCCGAATTTTGTATTATAATAATTTAAATATCTATTTTGGTTTATATCTACTCGTTCTCGTATATACTTACCAAGGATGCGAAAATAAAAGAGGTAGTTTTTTTGAGTAATTAAAAAGGATGCACATTGGGGCATAAAGGATTACTGATTGATTTAGGTGTGACTGCAATGCTGCGCTGCAATATTTCACGGTGTTTATGCTTCGCTAGGGAGACCAGTAATTAAAATAGAAAATTAAATCCAATAGCCACATTATAGAGCTTGTATCTATGAGAGTACTTTAGCACTGTTGGCAGGATATAATATTTAAATTGACACTACAGTTTATCACTAAAGTTTTGCAAAACCAAAAAAAAAAAAATATAAAATTAATTAAATATTGTTGTTTTTTTTGCTGATTTATCGAAAATAAATTCTATTTTTTTTTGCAGAAACTTGAAAAAATGTAAACTTTTTGTTGTAGATTTTTAGCAGTTTTTTTTTTTTCAATCAGTGGATTAACTCTACACATAACTAGAAATATATAATCGCCAGGAAAATAAACTCTCTATAAAACATTTTAATGAGAGTTCAAAGCTTAAAAAAAAGTTTTGTATAATTCAATATAGCTAGGTATTTATAAATATTGAAGGATTTTGTTTGTGCAGATAATTAGTTAAAGCCATGTCATGACGCTTTTAAAAAAATGTATTAAATTTAATCTGTAAATAATTCAAGGATATAACTATACAAAAATGTACCCATTCCACAGTGGTTCTGGTTGTATAGTGATTTGTACATGAAACAGTTTTGTATAAAAAATATAAGAAATCATGACCAATGTTTTGTTTGAAAATTTTTACATTTTTTTATTTTTTTTTTTTGACACTCCCACTTTTTGTGTTGTTACTTAAGATATACTTATTAAATATCCAAGATTCAAATTGAACTCGAGGTTTTTATTAAACTTCCTATTACCTATAGAGAAGACGAAAAAAGTAGGTCTCACAATTATGTCTGTCTGTTTATTCGCGAGCCTCAATGGCTGAATGGATTTTCTTCAATTTTCAAACTTGGTACAATATTGTTTTTTTTTGTAATATGCTACACGATTTTTGTTTGATTTTTTCAAGACCAAAAATAATGGTATTTCCATACATTCTTAGAAGCAAAAAAAAGCAAATCTTAAAATTTAAAATTTTTTAAATTAAAAATAAAATGCACGACTGGATCACACGAATTTGCTCTTATGTTCGATCACATCGTATGCAAAAGATTTCCATTAAAAGTTTAATACATATATTTTTAAAGTCGTTTTTTATTTAATTTTTTATACAACATTTCTTTAATTTTTTTATAAAAAAATTGGCATGAGAATCTTAAATATTTAATAATATAAACTTAAAAACAAAAGATTAAATCGGCTTAATCAAAGAAAAAATAATTCAAAATTCTGAAATAAATACTTAAAATAATTTGAGCTCAAAAAAAAGTACGCCATTTTATTTCTTGGATAAATTTGAATTTATGAGAAAAAAATTTTAAAAATCTGTGGAGCGGTTTTTGAAAAAAAAAGTTTTTTTTTAAACTTTTTGAAATTTTTTTTTTTTAAATTCAAAAACGCCAGCTCATAGGTATTCTGCACATACATATAACTTTAATTAAAAAAAAAATTAATGAGCAGTTTTCAAAATATAACTAACTTTTTTTAAAAATGCTTTTAAAAATACAAAAAAATATTAATTACAAATATTGGTACGCTTAAATTGGGCAACCTAAACCTATGTATATATGTGAAATTTCGAAAGAATCGCTTAAGCCATTTATGAGATATTCGAAAGCAAAAAAAAAACGATTCTATGGAAAGTACCGTTTTAGACATTTAAAAGATTTTTTTTTCAACCATATGATAAGTCGTGCCTAAAAAGCTGCAATGATTTTTTAAAAATCAAAATCGTTAGAGTCGTTTCCGAGAAAAAAAGGCTTTAACGTAACGGTTATATGGCAGGTACCGTTATTTTTTGAGCAAAAAAAATTCAATTTCCGTAGAAACTCAAACTAAATATGGACTTAAATTTGCTATACCATTTTTTCTTATAAAAAATTAAAGAATTTTTGTATATAAAAAAATGAGTAAAAAACTAGATATGTACTTTTTAAATGTATTAAGCTGTTTCTATTAAAAAAAATGTTGTGCATACGACGCACGTGATGGAACATAGGAGCAGGTGCGTGGATCGCATTTTATTTTTTTTAAGACCACAAATAAGGGTACTTGCCATACATTTTTTTAGTAGCCAAATGGTTAATCTTATTTTTCTCAAAAATGGCTACAATGAGTTTTATAAACAAATCTGTTAATTTAAAAAAGGTAAAAGTTACTTTTTCGTAATTCCTCTTTTTTTGTGAAAAAAATTATTTTTTGGTTGCTCTAGTAGGACATTTTTTTTGGTTTTCGATTTTCTTGAAAACGGGTCAGTTGATTTTTTTATGAACCAACATTTTTCAAAAACTTTTTTTTTTTTTAATAAAAACACGTTTGTTTTTCAAAACTCAACATTTCAAAAACGACTTAATCCAATTCTTTGAATTTTGTAACTCTTATTTTTTTGACGTTTTCCTGTTGCCAAAAAACAACGGTAGCTACAATACAAACATTAAAAAAAACCGTTAAGAATATTATATTCTCAAAAACGGCTGCAAGAATTTCACTAAAAAATTTGTGTACATTCGATTTTTCAATTAAAAAAAAATATTTTATTTTGCTAACGATACTTTCCATAAATCGCTTGTCATATTTCCGACTTTCTGATTACTGGATGCACCGATTCAAATTATTTTTTTTTTGAAGAATAAATAATATGTATTTCATATTCAATTTAAAAAAAATGTTTTTTCGATTTAAAAATAATCAAGTTTTTTTTTTAATTTTTCATATTCAATTTTTGAAGAAAAAAAAATATTTTTCGATTTAAAAAAAATTAATTAAAAACAAAAAATTTTCATATTCAATTTTTAAACAAAAAAAATATTTACGCATTTTAATAAATAATTTAAACTGGTAATGCATTTTTTTTTCCTAAACTTGTTTCCAAAATTGTATGCATTCAAAATTATTTTAAATTATTTGCCCATATACATGTATTCACATTTGTTCTAGAATTCAAAGTGCATCTTTCTCTTCCTTATACTACACATATCAGCTAAGCAATTTAAACAATTTTATTGTGTGGTTCATCCTATATTTTAAATGTTCAGGTACATTAAAGTTATTAGCTACAAGAGCAATCGCACTAACGATCCAGTCGTGCATTTTTTTTTAACATTTAGAGTCTTTGACTTTGCCACTTTGTATGTATAAATATTATCAAGTGATAAAATAGGTACTAGAGCAATCAAACTCTACACTTTTTGACAAGACCTGGTTACGCACACCGAGTTAAAATCAACCTGTTACATGTCCTTTCAGCCTTTGGTGTTCTCCATATCGATCATGAGCTAATACTACGTTTCCACCGACCACTAAACCGAGATTTAAGTAGATTTAGCTAAATCTGCTACAAATTTTGAGGATTAACCATACAAATTTTAATCTTCTCAGATGAAGATTTAAATTAAATCTCATTTAAATCAATCGAACTACCCTATTTCCATATCGAAATGAACTAATTCATCGGGAAATTAAATTTTTGTCTTCTGTTGACACAGATGAAGCTGCCTGTCACACTTCTACATCATAAGAGAAAATGAAAAGATATATGCATTTTGAATAGTGCTGTCAAAATTAATCTACTTTTGGAGTGGTGGAACCACTTTTTGAGATTTGTAAATCTACAAGAGATTAAAGTTCGGTGGAAACGTAGTATAAGCCTGAGCAGAAGTGCATGTCTTAACTCTTAATCAGGGTAGTTTGACATCATGAAAAATGTTGACAAGTTGACATTCGACTTGGAAATAGTTTTTTTTTCAAAAAAACTCCATGCATTTTATTGGTCTTTAGGTGGGACCTATATTTTATTTTAGTGACAAAATTGTGGGTTTTTTATATTGGCCAATAGATAGGGCCCGGGCGTCGCCACTGCCTTGAAAAGAATCGATACGATGTATTATTTGCCTCGCGCCAATTTACACGCTCCAGGCTTTTGTCACACCATATGCGAAACACCCTGTATGTGTTTAACACGTTACAATTTTTTTTTTTTTAGTAATTATTGAAAGTCTCCATAAATACTTGGACGCTGTGTTGTCTTGCTGGAGACCAACACAACGATTGTGAGACGTCTTAATTTTGCTTTCTCAGAATCTGAGAATGGGAGTTGGTTATACAAAGCAGGGTATACCTACACGTGCAAGTACCTACCTACGTTTAGAAAATGCATTAAATCCGAATTCCAAAAAAAAAAATTAATTTAAACGAAAACAATAAAAAGTTGCCCAAGTAAATTTCGGTGCAATTCAATTTGAATTACCGAAGCTTTTCCACCCATCGTCATTGAACAACTTCACACACAGAATCCCTCATATTAATTCCCCCCAAATCCCGGTGCATAACCAATACGAACAATTAATTTCAATTTCCTGAAACCACGCTGATAGTGCAATACTCTAAAGCTACTACTGCTCCTGTTGGATTTTGTGGTTCTGAAATTCTATAAAATCGATCTAACCGCATGACAACCAACCATTGCCAACCTCCAACATTTACCACTTTCAAGGATATTGTGGAATTCAAAATTACTTCCCAATATTCAACAACGACCACCATATCGGCATTGCCATCCTCTCCCATAGGTATTTAGGTACATACATACATAGGTACTCATCGAACGAACAATGATATGTAAACCCTTCGGTGAAGTAATAGCAGTTCCAAGAACTTCAAACTCTTCCGGTGGCGTCGGCCTTTTACACATACTCGTACGACTACGGGTATAAATAGAGAAGGATAAAAGGAAACAAACAAAAAACTCATTCGCATAGCAATTTGCCTCTTGCAAAGGATCCCGTTGCCTAAATTATTCGCGGCACATGCCGCAAAAAACCCATTGAATAGTTATTGCTGTTTAAAATCCAAATGTTTACCAACCGCGCGCACAGTCACCGCTTCAAAAGACTACCGCTTCCATTCTCAATTTTAGAAATTTCACCTCTCCTTTGATTATTTACAGGAAAACTTTCATCTAAATTCCACATCCCCAAAGCCTAAGTTTTGGTCCTACGTGTATAGTCCCAGTCCCAGTCCTAGCAGGAATCCAACCAACCAACCTTTTTACTGATGCACTATCTTTCACAAAAAAAAAAAATTCATCATGTTTCTCTTTGCAGGTACAAAACAGAAGTTGCTGGCAAAAGCCTACCGGTGTTAACCAACCTCGACAAAGGACGCTACGGTGTCATTGTGTTCGAGAACCTGGACAAATACCTGCACATGGATAAATGGAATCGTGAACTGCTGGACAAATACTGTCGAGAGTATTCGGTGGGTATTGTTGGCTTTGTCAGTCCAAGCGAGGAGTCCCTGGTGGCCGCCCAACTGCGCGGCTTTCCCTTGTACATACACACAAATTTAAGGCTGCGAGATGCCAGTCTGAATCCAGCGTCGCCAGTGCTTCGGCTGACACGTGCCGGCGATACGGCGTGGGGCGCTTTGCCCGGTGACGACTGGGCCGTATTCCAACATAATCATTCCACCTACGAGCCAATTGAGTGGGCTCAACGCAATAACCAAGATTATCCCTCGGATGGGGGTCAGGTGCAGCTGCCGTTAAGCACTGTGCTGCAGGATCATGGCCACCTGGACGGGATCCAGCGTGTACTGTTCGGCAGCAGTCTGAGATTCTGGTTGCATCGGTTGTTGTTCTTGGATGCTCTTTCGTACCTGAGCCACGGGCAGCTTAGTTTAAGTTTAAATAGAATGATCCTGGTCGACATAGACGACATTTTTGTGGGTGAAAAAGGCACACGACTGCGGCCGGACGATGTGAGGGCTTTAATAGCCACACAGCAGCATATATCCGCATTAGTTCCTGGATTTAAATTCAATCTGGGATTTTCGGGGAAATACTATCATCATGGGACCAGAGAGGAGAACTTGGGTGATGATTTCTTGCTGCGGAACGTCAAGGAGTTTAATTGGTTTTCGCATATGTGGAAGCACCAACAGCCGCATTTGTACGACAACATCACAATGTTGGTCAACGAAATGCTTCTGAATTATGCCTTTGCCAAGGAGCATCATATTCCAACTGATTCGGGCTATTCCATTTCGCCGCATCATTCCGGTGTTTATCCAGCACATGAAGTGCTCTATGAGGCATGGAAGAAAGTGTGGAACATAAAAGTGACCTCAACAGAGGAATATCCACATCTGAGGCCAGCGAGGTTGCGTCGTGGATTCATCCACCGGAACATAATGGTCCTGCCGCGGCAGACATGTGGCCTCTTCACTCACACAATGTACATCGATCGATATCCTGGCGGCAGGGATAAGCTAGACGAGTCCATCCAAGGAGGAGAACTCTTCCAGACAATCGTTTACAATCCCATCAACATATTCATGACACACATGTCCAATTACGGTTCCGACCGTTTGGCTCTCTATACCTTCGAATCAGTTATAAAGTTCCTTCGTTGTTGGACGAATTTAAAGCTGAGTTCAGCCCCACCAGTGCAACTAGCAGAAATGTACTTCCACCTGCATCCGGAAGAAGCGGATCCAGTCTGGGGTAACCCATGCGACGATCCACGCCATATCAAAATCTGGTCCAAGAATAAAAGTTGTGATTCTTTGCCAAAATTTCTAGTCATTGGTCCACAGAAGACCGGAACCACCGCTTTGTACACATTCCTAAGTATGCACACAGCCATAGCTAGCAATGTACCGAGTCCAGATACTTTTGAGGAAATTCAGTTTTTCAATGGGAACAATTACTATCGTGGACTGGACTGGTATATGGAGTTCTTTCCGATTGAAGCCAATACCACGACCAAGTATATGTTCGAAAAGTCAGCGACGTATTTTGATGGGGATGTTGTCCCCAAACGTGCCCATGCTCTGCTTCCACATGCGAAGATAGTCACCATACTGATATCACCGGCAAAGCGGGCATATTCTTGGTACCAACATACTAGAGCTCATGGAGACCTGATTGCGAACAACTTTAGCTTCTATCAGGTAAGTCATGTGTGGAATTCATGCTTCAATAATCCTCTTTAATTTTTTTATTTTTTTACTTCAAAGGTAATTACTGCAAGTGATTCAGCACCTAAAGCCCTTAAAGACCTACGAAATCGTTGTCTGAATCCGGGTAAATATGCACAGCATTTGGAACGTTGGCTGGCCTACTATCAACCGCAGCAGGTGCACATAATCGACGGTGAACAATTGCGCCTGAATCCGATCGATGTGATGAATGAACTCCAACGATTCCTGAAAATTCAACCTCCATTCGATTATTCGAATCACTTGCGCTATGATCCAAAGAAAGGATTCTTTTGTCAGGCAATCGGAGAGAAGAGAAATAAATGTCTGGGGAAATCAAAGGGACGGCAATACCCATCGATGGATGAGCGCAGTGCAAAACTCCTGCAAAGGTAATGGAAATAAGCTTTTATGATATAATATGTGTTCAGTATATGAGTAGGTATCCTTTTTCGGAATCGATTGCGTCATATATCGACTTATAGTTTATACGGATATTGCTTCCGGTTGTAGTCTACAGAGAGAGGTGGGGAACTTCTATGCAAATTGCATAGATAAACAACTGGCTATCAGAGATCTATAGATAAAATAATGGATTCTTGTGGCCTGATGGGACTTGGAACCATTTAAATGGGATTTCTATTTCTATTGTATCTTATCTGGGCTGTTTGATGAGTAGATAGTGTAACGAACTTCATTACGGTTTAATAGGTATACATTCTACAGTAGACAGCTCCTCTTGCATAAGACGACAATGGTCTCATTCAATAAGTATTTTTGAAATTCCACGTTTCAATTTTTCAAAGCTTATTATACCTCCTGCGTGTATACTGTACTGTTAGGTATACCAAAAACCATTCGCTTCACATAAATCACTGTGTAATAAATGTTTGCACGCTCGGCTTTCCTCTTTCTTAACCAATAAGTGTGAAATTGTGCTCCTCGACAAAGGCTACTCCTCTCTCAAATCTGCCAAACCAACGACGGACGACTCAGAAAGTAGGGTTTTTCATTGAAACCATAAATCCATTTTAGTATAAACTCATTCTTTACCGAACCAATGTATAAATCCCCGTCCCTTCTCATCGCATCACATCGCATCGCATCGGTTTTTGGTCTTATATTACGAGTATAGCTCTTTACAGAGGGGGTTTCACTGTAGAAATGTAATTATAAAGTTACGTGTATGTGTGTGTGTGTTTTTTGTCGTTCTTAGTGGTGGATTGTCGGTCGGTTAGGTACCCTCTCTTCTTAGTATATGTACGTTGTCCTGACGGCCGTCATCGTTGTACGGTAGTTAAGCGTTTGAAGGTTCAATTTCAAGAGAGAAGGACATTTTTAGGCCAAAGACTGCTTAGGAAATGAGGACAACAAAGTTTTAAAGTCAATTTTCTTTTAAATTGATTTATATTTTCACGGAGATGTAAGATTTAATTTATAAAATAAACTCGAATCAGGAGAAGGAAGCAGCAAAATAAATCGTAGACATTGGTTATAGAGACTTTTACCGGATTTCATTTACTCAACTTAATTTAACTAAGAAAAAATTAAGTACAAATGGTGCATCTGGGAGATGTGAAGAGAATAGAGACTTTCACTTTAAACCAACTGCTTAATAATTAATCTGTCAGTCAACACAGCGCAAGCATGGCCGTTTCAGAGGTGCTGGACTGAAAACGAATAGGTAGAGGTAGGTAGGTTTTGGTTAAAGGAACGAAACTGTTGATGGTGCTTTCTATGGAAAGGGATTATGAAATGGATTACCGCCTAAAGTTATTCGAAATTTTATACAATCCAATGGTAATAGATCCCAAGGTTGAAATCTGATCTCGAAAACTAAAATTAGAACTTAGACAGTTTTAAAGGACATACATAATGTATAGTTATCACAATTCAAAAAATGAAATTGTTGGAATATAGTGTCATCATTTGTGTGGTTCGATTGAGAATTCGAAATAGTTTAGATCTTGAATAGAATATACCTACCATCATTCAAATATGGGTGGTTTTGAAGGACTCGATTTTCAATACATTATTTTCGCTAAATTTTCGACATATTTTTGGCAATAATTCGGCCAACCATTTCTTGACGAATATTATTTTGTAAAGCGTCATGACTGTGGATTGTGTCTTGTCCAGAGCAAAAAAAATTCAACGGCGACAAAATAAACAATATTCGTAACCAATTTCGCTGAGCCTAGGAGAATAACAAATTATAACAGTTAAAGCAGTTTTATGTCAGTTCGCCATTAAAAGTATAAAATATTCACCTGTGTGAAGGGTATTTTTCTGAGGAAAAAAACATCCAAGTTCTGGAGTATAGGAGGATAGAACTTGCAACTTGCATAAACAGAACTGTCATAAACTGGCATATCTATAGTCACTTCAAACTATGCTTTCTCCAAGAAAGTTAGTACAGGCATTATGGGGGAGCTTTTCCCAAATAAGTAGCACCAATATGTCTTTGCAGGATACTGAATTGGAAAGAATGACATACACAAAATTATACCCGCCAGAATTGTTAAAAAATATTTTAGAAAATGTAATATTTATGACCTACCGCCCGCACACATAAGTTAAGTTAAATACTGTAGACTGATCGTTCTTGTAAAATGTGATTCGCCAATCGCCATCAACCATTCAACTCTCTTATTGGATCAGAGTTAACATTCTCACGTCGTTTTCAGAAGTCATGTTTTTTGCTTAAAAGCTTTTGAGCAAAAATAGTTTAACTAAAGGAGGAAAGGTGTTGTAGCTTAACGTGTTTAGGTTGTCATGTTTTGTTTTTATGTATAGAAGTCCCTTACAATGTATTTACTATATTTAGGTTAATTTAATTTAGGAAAAAAAGCTATTTGCGGGAATGTTTAATAGAGTTCGCATCGGAAAGTGATTTTTAGGCCTACTGGGGAGATACCCTTTAAAAAAAACTGCGTTTTATCTTACCACTTGGTGACGTGGAATAGGATAAATTTATGAAATTTATTCCAGTTACAATATTTTTGACTGAATTTGAGTTTCATAAATAGTGTAATGGAGTAATTTGAGTTTAATTAGTAAATTAGTAGTACAAAATTTTAATTTATATTATCTTGAATTTGTGTTTTTAGTCAGCAGAGGGTAACACTACGTACCTTTCTCTCTCATTTGCGGCGATTTATAAACTTTGGAAACCCTGTGAGAGTTTTAAAGGGGCAAAAAGCCAGTGTCGAGGCAAAAGTACTATCGTTCCTGCCATCACAATTTGTTGGACAGAGTATAGTTCACATCTCCAAAACGCGAAGGAAATTATTTCTTATAATAAGGCCAAAACATGTCATGTTATTAGAGATGTGGACTATTTTGTTGCGATTAGATCTTACGGCGATGGCGATATTGACTGTTATATTTTGAACGTTTTCGAGACAATCAAAGGCTGTGTAATGGTGTATTTATTTGGCAATTCGGAATTCTTCTCCGATCCTTGATCCCAACTGAATTCTTTTGTGTGATTCTAACGATTCTGAATTTTAATGAGATTGGATGTGTGAAAATAATTGTGTACATGAGAAAATTCAAATTCAAAAAAAAAATGTTTGTTGCGCAATTATGATACAAAAAATGACAACAGTCGAGTTTGACGTCCAAGTATATGAATGTGTAAGTGCATCTGGTCCTGATTCTGATTTCAAATCCAGAAGCAAAATTCTCTTCTTTCAGAATTAGAACTGTCATTTTTTTCCCAAGTGAACGCTTTCAGAAGAGTCCGGAAGACTTCCGGATTGCCAGATAAAAACGACATAAGAAATGATCTTTTGACAGTCACATGTAGGGTTTTAAATTTCCTTTCTAGCCCAGAGAAGTTAGTCCAATAAAATGCACTACTGGATTACATTAACTTCCGAAAAAAAAATGTTTAAATCGTTGGAGCGGTTTTTTAAAATGTGGCCTTTATTGCGAGTGTCGTTTTGCTTTCGATGAATAACTTTTAGCTATAGTCGAACATCGAAAATTTATTTTGTTATTGCGAACCTCCATTGTTTTTTATCTAGACATTCGATCTTTGTCGCTTGCATTTTTGTGTTTGACTGTGCAATAAGTGTAATTCTATGGACAAAAACGTAATGTATTTTAATTATTTACATATTATTACTATTATTGACATATTATTTCGATAACAATAAATTATTTTAACCATAGGCCAAAAGTTGTTACCAATAAAAAGCACATTCTTATTCACAGTATCACTTATCTCTATCGATTGAGATACACAACAGCAAAACGAACATTTTTTGATGCTTTCGACTTTTGTCGCATTGAACGTTAAACGACACTCGGAATAAGGGCCTGTATATTCTATATATGAAATTTTAGAAAAAATTTCCTGGAAATTTTTCTCTTATTTGAATCTTAGGAACGTGAGTGATGTGATGATGATGAAATATATTCCATGGGAGATTACCGATCGCGACAAAAATTTCGCGAGAATAAAAGTAATTAAAATATTCTCTGGGAAATTAAATTGCCTGGGAGATTACCGATAGGACCAAATAAGTACTAAAAATAACAAGTGTTTTAAAAGAATCAACAAGGAAAAGTAGCATTTTCCTTTATTAATTAACTGAATTTTGTTTATCAAAAACTTTTAACTTTTTGACTTAAAAAAATTGGATGAGAGGCACCAAAAAAACAATATTTACCTAGGCTCGGGGACAGACAATTGTGAGACCCTTTTTTTCATCTTCAAGTCTGCAAGTTTGATCAAAACATTGAGTTTAATTTTTTTCCAAATATATACAGAAATAAAATAGCCCTGAGAAATAAGACAAACAAAATGACAAAATTACACAAATAAAAATCCGACGAAGTTGAATTTTTGTGGAGAGCTTTATTTTGATGTCTTAACAATTTTTTAAAAGTCCTGATGATTTGGACCGATGCTAAACTTTTTAGGGCGGGTACATGGGGCTAAAATCCTTCTAGGAAACTATTTTTTTTTTTGAGTAAAATTCCACAGTCATATAAATAATTATAATACAGCATTGTCGGAATTTGTTCGTAGTAAAAGTATAATTTTCTTTTTTTTACCAAAAGCTAATTTTCAAGCACCCACTCGACCGGCCACATATGTTTAGCACATTCCGGGGTCAGCTAGCTTGAGTGAGCTGAACTTTATAAGGCTGCAGCTCAAGATAAAAATCCAAACGCAAAATGATTACAAAAAAACCCGAATTAGGTTTGGATATTTTTCAAAACTTTCACTAACGACAACCATATTTTCTGTAGCGCATCTACTTCGATTATGAAAAGGACTTGAGACATCTGTTTGTAATTTTTCTCAAACAAAAATTATTAGATGAAACAAAACATTATTCAACCTACACGCGAATGTTTTATTTTCTTTTAAAAAAGAAACAAGTTAAACAGCTATTAATTTAGTCATCCCTCCACACTCAGCTTAATGTGCAAAAACGTCTACAATCCGCATAATAAATAGTTAAGAGTACATTAATAACACCAGAGAAAAAGAATTGCCTTTAGCCAGCAGGACGTATAAGCTAAACACAGCAGTAATGTTCAGCTTTTTCGCTTAACAATCCAACCCACATATATCATGAGCGGCGCAAAAGTTTTTAGAACCATTTAAGTCATTTGTTATGGCCTAGCGCGCTTATTCTTGTTCTTCTTGGTCTGCTCTCCAAATCGGGGAAAATTCTATATCTACACCAAAACAAAACTACAACTTTACAGAAAAGCCCATAAGAATTAATTTATAGTTTTCATAGAAAAGCTAACACCGCCAAAATAAAATTTAAAAAAAAAGGAAAAATAAAGCCGCTGCCGAAAATGTTCATTCGCAAAAAAGAAACTATACACACGCCCATTTACCATAAATAACTTGCATTTATGTCCGCCCATTTCTTTGGCTTTTGTGGTTTAAGTTTTACTCTTTAGCGGCGGATTTGACCTGTATATCAAGCTCTAAAGATACATACATATTTTCTGGATTTCCGTACTTTTTGCCTTTTAGGAAATTTCTATATAGACAAACTCTATACCTACTCTACTCTATGGACTAAATATATGTTACGAACTTACGAGTTCAGCGTTTTTGAGAACACAAAAAAGTGGTTTTGAAATATTTTCATTTGTAGCACAAAACTGCCGCAGGAATATGAAAAGGATAAGGAGCGTGTGCCGTGTTTTACTTTTGCACTTTTTTTTTTATTTTTTTTTGTATTAGGTATATACATACCTATTCTCAATGTTTCAGAATTTGCTGTAGGGTATGTATGGTTTATAACAAGAGTTTTTAATAAAACGGAAGTGTAACACCATTGTTAAATTGAATTTGCAGAAGAAGTAAAAAGCCAGATGCTTACAAACCTTTATAATAAAATTCAGTAAATCAATTATTTACAGGTTGCATAATTACTGTCAGCGAAAAGTCTTGAAAACCATAATAATTAACAGGTCTGTTTGGAAACTCGAAAGGTCTTCCCGACTGTCATAAATGTTCACAATTACCTGTCAAATCCCATACGAAAAAAAAGTTGTTTGAAACTTGGTAAAAAAAATGACAAGTAGCCAATCAGATGGCTTTACAAATGTCAGGTTAACGCTTGTCGTAAAATAAAATTTAAAAAACGTTTCCTGGTTGTTGTGGATAGAACAAATAAACATATTTAAAAGTCCTAAAATACAAACTTATTAGTTTAAATAGAAAAATATGTGTTTAAACAAACAAAAAATATAAATATAAAAATATACAACAACAAATGTTGAGTTGACGTTTAAAAATTGGCAGAGCGAATTTAATCCACACTCTTCAAAATTTGATAAGCTGCCAATTTCTGGCCAAAAAAAGTCTAGATCAGACCTTATCTATAACGAACGGCGTTAGGTGTGTTCGATTTGCGCTGTCATCGATGTTTTTGCCGGTGCGAACACAAAGTTCGCAATAAATGGTCCCATCCTTTTTTCGAGGAAAATTTTCAGATCTGTCAAATGTCAAATCAAGATGAACAAAAATCTATCTCTTTGCGATTATCGACAATTGAAATTAGATATACATATGTCTTAATTAATATTTATGCATATACTACAGCATAAGTTGTCTAATGGAACAAATGAATACGAAAAAGTCGAGCTTAAGCTTTGAAGGTTTCTATGTGAAAGCGAGTATAACTATTACTTTATTGACAGTTGATTTAAATGCACTGACATTCCCCCGGTGATTTCTGGGACAGTGAACATCGAACTAGCTTAATGTCACTGAAGTCCGGACTCGTGAATTTGTGCTTTTGACTTCCTACTTTCACTTAATTTCAAAAGAATATTTTTGAGCCAAGCTGTCCTATGAAGAAAAGGTAGGAGATTATTTCTTAGACGAAATATTTTTTGATTCAGTTTTCAGTGTTTTTTTTTTTGTTTTTTGATACAAACTTCCAGCCAATGTTTACTCCCTTTCAAATCTGTCACAAAAATAAATATTGTCATTTTATTCCATATCGGAAATTTGACATTTCCTCATTTCAACATGATTTCTTTGACATTTGGAAAATTTTTCTTGCATTAAGTAGTTTGATTTGATTTGCCACCCCCTGCCGCTATCATTTAGATTGTTCGATTTATTCAAATCAAAATTGATGCAATCACATGGACTGTCAAACCAAACTGACATTAAAGAAGAGTATATTCGGTATTTACTTTCCTGCATGAATTAAACTTGCCGGAAAATGAATATTATGCATTTGAATTCGATCATTCAGGAATGAGCACTCTTACAACATGCCATATCAATTGCGTGGACAAGTTTGGAGTGTCGTCTTATAAGTTCTTGTGGATGACATGTAGTTCAATTTTTGTCTGCAGTAAATTCTTTCAAAGAATTAATTTGGTATTTCGCTCAGTAGACTTCCATATTGTCTAAACTACCTAAAAACTGGACATAGCGTTTTTGCTATAATTTTCCACTTTTCAAAAATTCTTAAATTGCCTAAAACTTAACAACATTGTTAAGAAATTCAAATTTGTTGGAAAAAATAGGCTCAGCAATAAAGGGTAAAGGGTTATTTGTTTTAGCCACACTATGGAGTGTTTCTCTATTTTGTTTTCCTATTTGCAAAAAAAGATCTACCCTCTTGGTCTTGAAATAAAATCTGCATTCAGCAGGAAAAATGAATACAACACCATTATGCTCATCATGACCAAACTAAGATATATAGAAATAAATATAGAGGTTAGCTTTAACTCTATACGTACCTACCTACCTATTTTTATATTTATGAAATAGGGTTCTTTAGTAGACCTGGCTTTCAGTTGTTTTGTATTGTGGCAGGAAAGTGCTATTGCAATCGACATTCGTTGTGTTATTTCTATATGGAAATGACATAAGGCACACACAACACAGCCAGAGCAACAATTTAATTGGGAAAAGGGTCATGCTGAGGGGGGGTTAAAAACAGACTTGTATATTAAAGGGGTTACTATAACGACTGATGACGAGAGAACCAGTCGAACCTACACAACAAGAACGACTATGGTGACAATTGCTTGCAATCCGATGATGATGATGACGTTGGCAAAATATTATTTCTCTGCACTGAAAATGCATTCACTTAAAAAATGAAGTATTTACCCACAATGGTTGATAAAAGTAATTAGAGCACAATGGGTTTTATAAAAAGAGAGAGTGAGAGAGAGAGGGCGCAAAAAGTGGGTCTCGAGGATGCACTATTGAAAAATTGTTTTGTTTTTCTCTTTTACTCCAGAAATGATGATGTTATTTGTTTTTTTTTGTTGTTTTTTTTTCTTTTGATTTTGTTTTTGTTTCCTGATAAAGGATATCAAAACTAGGGATATTTTTAACATTGTTTAAAAGTTCTTTGATATGAAAGGTACTTAATTTTGAAAAAAGAAATAATCAGGAATTGAGTAGGCAGAGAATAATTGTTATAAGGATCTTTTGTGGTTATCGTTTGGTAACACAAATCAATTTCTTTTTAATTTATATCTGGCAAAAAACTGATTTTGACAATTTTTGCCTTCGATTGGCCAAATAAATTGATTTATTTTTTAATTTTAACTCAATTTTGCAGATCTGGATTTTTCGGCTGATCTACCCCTCTTTTACTAACACCACTATGCATTATAATTGACAGCCATCAGTTTGACAAAGCAGCTGATACCGATAGCTGGTTCACAGACACAAATATGCACTAATACTATAGCCAATAAAAATCAATCTAAAAACGTATTCGATTCGTTACGAAAAAACTCAATTTATACATCAAAATATAAATTTACCAATCGAAAACCCCATTAGAAACAATGGACATGTAATAACTTTCGGTCCCTATTTTTAAGTATTTTCCTGAACTCTCCAGCTGCTGCAACCCGAGCGACAGAACGCACGCTATTATTTACTAAGGTCTCGAAAATAAAGAGTTAAAAATTATGGTTTAAGACCGAATTTTATTTTCTAATTTCGGAGCTATTTATACTTAATTCTATCTTACAATTAATTGGTTTCATCCCCACTCTTTTCTATTCAATTAATTCGAAATCAATAAATTATTGTTTTTTATTTTATTTTATTTTATTTGTTTTACTATAAGCCACATATGATGGCCCGAATGGCAACAAAAATTCGAATTCCCGCTTGCACAGAATGAACGTTCAGTTCAATCCACTCAAATGAAATTCGATGCCTTTAGCCACTGTGACACATTCAAATGCAGTCTACCAGTCATTAACAAAATTTGTTTGTTACTTATCAATCACATTGTGCACAGCGATCGACAGCAGTAATATGTAACATGATCAATTAAAACAAAAATAATTACGTGGTACTGACCATATACAATCCTACACGGATGTAGGTCACTATACCCAAGTGCATTATGATTATATGTATACACAACAAATTCTATGGATTTTCAAATTAAAATTAAATTGTCTACAATTTTTTAATATTAATTTTTTCTTTTATTTCAGATATTACCTCAGTCACAATACGGCCTTAGTTAAGCTTCTAAAAAAACTTGGCTCACGGCCAATTCCACAATGGCTCAAAGATGATCTATCGACAGTATCGTGATAGCACGCCAAACGGCGTTCCAGCCATAATCACCATGACCGTTACATCAAACGGAAACGACGCCAACATCGTAAACTTAGAAAGCATTCTAAAAAGATTCTACACCATCATCACAAGTTGATTGTAGATTCAAAAGCAAAAAATGCATTAACGAAATAGAAAAAAAAGCAGCTAAAAACATAAAAGTCAATAATTATAATATTAGAAATTTAATAAAGAAAAAAACGCTAGGTTAACATTTGACTTATAAACTTATAATAATATACATTGAATCTATATGTAAATTAGTTAACAACAAGAAGTAAAAACCCAAACTGTCACTAGTTTAGAGAAAAACAAAAACAAAAATACCGCCCGCGCTCTACCCACAGCTAAAATAATATAGACTTATTATTTAAATATGGACGAGACTCGAGATATTCCAATTTATAACAGTTTTTTGCCCTTAAAATTGTTGGCGGGCTGTTGAATCAAACAACTAATGTCCGGAAGTCGAATGCCCTTTTAACCATACAGGGCCGCATACATTCTTTCTGTCACACTGTAACACTTTTGGCATGTCCCGAGTCACGTTCTTAAATAATAGCAAATAAATCTAAAAATGTAGTAAAAAATATCTCTTTTTCAAAACTGGCAAAATAGTCATCAATAAGATTCGAAAAAAAAAATAACTCCTAATCAACTAAAACGAAACGAATCTTGCCTGGCTTGTTAGTTAAGCTAGAATTACACGATCAATATAATCGGTCAACACATTGACTCTCTGACGTCACAACACCGTCAAAACCTTGATCAAAAAATTGATGTCATTCTCGTCAACTAAGTGCCAACATATTTCGTGTTGACAATTACAAGCGAATAAAGATTTTGATGATATTTTTACGAGAGGGAGTAAATGCCTTGACCGATTACGTTGACCGTGTAATTCTTGCTTTAAACTTGTTTTTTTTTTTTTTACCGAAGTAAACGGCTTTTATTTTTGGTTAATTTTAATCCAACTAAATAAAAAAAACACAAAATTGACAGATACAACATCAAAACACAGATTTACTAAGAGACAATTTGTTATAACACTCAGCGTGGTATATATTATACCACCATCATTTAATTAAATATTATTTGCTTAAGATTTTTTTTTTTAATTTGTATTAAGTACATGATAATGTAAATTTGTAATGTCTAAAACTAAAGCTACCTTAATACTTAAGTTAACATTTTTAATTTAAATTAAAAGATAATACAAAAAATTCACAAAACAAATATGCGATAAGTGTGTAGTGATAGTGATGTACATACATATATATATAATGATAAAACAATTGATTAGAATTACTTAATTTTTCATGTTTTGTTTTGTCTGTTTTTGTTTTGGATACTTTAATTATTTAATTTTGGAATTCTAACTAATTATGTATTTGGTACACCTTTGTATCTTTAATATTATACTATATGATACACTTTATTAAAGTTTTCTCTAGATGTATCTCTTATTATTAGACATACAAACAGATTTGTGGTAAAACATCCTTTTCGATTAAATACAATTTAAAAAAAAGATAAAATCAAAGGCACTTTTCTCAAAAGTTCTCAAATCAAATTACAATTTTTCCAGTTTCCATCATAAATCTCCGTGCACCCTTTCCAAACAAATTTATTTTATTATTAATTTTTTTTTTCAAATTAAAAATTTTATTCGTATAAAAAATTGATGTAATTCTTATTCGCTTGCTATAGAGATACAAATGAAAATACTATAAAAAAAAGATTATTATTTTATTGCTTGACAAAAATTTATTAAAAAAAAAGTTGTTGCTTAGAATGAAATTGATGTAAAGCTAAATTATTATTAAAAAAAATACAAAATGCAATGCAAAAATATTTTAGAGTAGTAAGTGTAATAGGAACAAGGATATGTTAAAACAAAAAAAAATATGAAAAAAGATGACATTAACAAAGAGGCAAAAGAAGGAAAGAAAATCCCTTACAGACAATAAACAGACTCAAATTAAAAAGGAAAATGTGTATTTTTTTAATTTTTAAGAGTATGTATACTTTTCATGGATGACTGCTTTATATTTAGCCAAGCTTCAGTGGGGGTTATCATGGATATATATTTCCTAGGAAATTTTTCTCTCATTCAAAACCTGGGAAAGTGAATGGTGCTCAAAAGTTTCCTTAGGAATTTATTGGTATCGTGAATAAGCTTTTCCATAGCGTTTTGCTGTCATTTTTTGTTCGAGTGAAATTTATTCCTCGGGATTTTTACTGGAAAAAAAATCGAGGGAATATAATATTCCGTGGGAAACGAAATCATGGGAGATTCCCGATAGGGCGCAATATTTCTTCTATCGCTTAATATTTATTTATTTGAATTTGTATTCGTTGTCGTCGGGTCATAAAAATGGAGGATACTTGCTTGTGTTGCACTTATCATTGCTTTGACTGGAAAAAAAGTAATAAAAAAAGAAGAATTTGGCGCAAGGAATGGTTTAAAAAAAGTAATTTAATAAGACAGCCAAGTGATACAAACCAATGTTCTGCACCTACTATCTTTGTTGTCAGATCACTGTGTCTTGTCGTTTTCAATTGGTAGCCTGGAATCTTCTGAAAGTATTCGATTGGTATCAAATGACAGTTCTTCTCCTGGAAAGAAGATAAAAGTGATTCGTATTTTGAAGTCAGAATCAAAACCAGAACGCACACACTCACACGAACGAAATGTCAAACTCGAAATTCGAAATTGTGTCGACCATATTTAAAAAATAAAATACTCACAAATGTGTGTTTGTCAACCCTGCTATACTCATAAATACACGTAAAACTTCAGAATCAAGAATCTAGTGTTTGGGATTCCGGATCGAAAAGATTGGTACGAGTAGGCACCAATCGAAAACGACATTAAAGACATTTTGTGGAAATCTTGAATAAGAGGAGTAGTTTGTTAGCATAAGTGGTTCTCATCTGGTTCTTATCGTGCTATGTTGATTTCCTTTGAATCTAGGTTCCACTCAGTAATGGGCGTGGTACTGTTGAAATGAGAATAAGAATCTACTGTAAATAATTTGTTTTATGTATCTAGTTCTCTATTCGATATTTTTTCAGTATGTTTGTTTTATATTTAATTTTTTTATTCATTCTGATTTTGTAACTAAACATTGATAATTGTTTTACTATTAATAACTATATATTCAATAATTTCCAATAGGTACGCGATTCCCCTGGAAATTTATCCATTGAAGTAAAATGGCAAAGGTGTTCATAATTCCTCTCCTTCTAAAGGGAGAATTCTTCTCCTCCACATCCAATGCGGATGAATTGTTTGTGCACCTTTAGAATCATCCAGAGATGGTTCTTTTTTATAGTTTGATATATTAGGCGGCGATGTTGTCGGGATCCTGTTGTTGCTTATGCTAATCAACTAACATTTTAACTTACCTTACAAGGGTTCGGTAAGGTCTCATCTAAACTAAAACGACTTACCGAATGCTAATCGAAGCTTTATTGTTAGTTGGGGAACAATGTACGTTTAAATGAAGATTTCTCAAAGAATAAAAAATACATTCGAAAGATTTAAACTGTAATTTGAAGACAAAGATTAAATTTATACAAATAGGTACTAAAAAAAACACTTAAAGCCGAAAACTTGATTCAAAACTTGACTAATTCCATTAATTTATCCAATTTTTAAAAAAATGGGAACCGAAAGCCTTAAAAAGAAATTACATAAAGCTCAAAAGCTTCAAATACTGTACATAGTTCATACAGCAACCCCTTAGTAACATAAGAGTTTATGCTTTCGAAAACAACCTAGCAAATGTTCCAACCAATTAGAAAATCTTTTTTCGCTAATTCACAATGAAAAAGTTTAATTTACATTCACAATTAATAAAACGGAATTCGCTCTTACTACTCCAAGAACGTTCTCATTCTTGAAAACGAAAATGAGCGATCGAAATCGTTTTGTCGATAGCTGTCTCTATCTCATCTATGAACAAAGATAACAATAGCTTTAGTACAGAATCAGTACCCAAAACCAGTCCAAATGCTTATGCGGGAACTTGTGAAAACTGAAAAAAATTTGTATTCGATTGGAAACAAAAATGGATGTAACAGAGAGTCCACAATTCCAATTGAAAGTTTTGTCCGATAAAAAAACATTTTTAGGGCAATCGGGCATCTGGGCAGTTGACACAAGACCTAAAAAAAATAAAAAATTACCCTCTCTTAAAAACGGAAAATTGTCATATATGGCTGATGACATAATGATATCTGCGTTTTATTATCTACGGGTCTGGGTTATGTTTTAACACGTATTACAAAACCAACACGAGATCCAGGTTTCTATCGGGGTTTCAATCTGGGTTTGCAAATATTAATATTAAATTCGGCAAACAGAGTGTACATGTAAGTACATAACCCAGATCGTTTTATTTTCACGGGAGAAACATATGAGTTATTGGCGATAATAAAACGGCTGATATTTCGACACAATAAAAATTCTCTATATACTACTTTCCAATATATTCAGCTTACATATTTTACACAAGGTAATGAATAAGGTGATTGTGTGTGGACGGATTTTAAATACATAGAATACCAATATGCATGTTCACATTTGTGTTTTAGTTTACCTCCTTTATGAAACCGAAAACTCAAAAATACTCCAAAGATTTTACTCGGAACAGTTACTACTCACATGTTCCTGAAAAGTTTCCAAGCAACCAAATGAAAATTATAAGACCAATTTCATTCCGAAAGCGCCATATACACATAAAGCTTTGCGCAAACCAAAGCGGTCGCGGTGGCTATTTTTTTTTTGTAAAATAACTCCCGCAATACTGCATGCTGCGCCCAATCAACCAACTATTATTTTAGTGCATGTTCCCCAGTTGCAGCCCACATATCGCGTAAGAACTGTGTCTTTCTATTAATTTGTCAATTGTCATCCATTTTGTTGTGATCGCCACCACAATAGGGTATTGTGTATGTTCGCGATGCTTAATGTGGTGCGTACTTTCCTTCGAATACTCGAAGGTACTCTTTTCCACTCTACTCCAAAAAATGCTGATTTGAAATTTGTTGAATAATATTATCGCGGTTCCTGTTTCTGGGCCCATGTTCTGTAACTTTCAAATCGATAAAAGTAGTCGAGAAACAAAAAAAAATGTTTGTTTTGTTGTTAATACTAAGTTCCCACCGAAGCGAAATCTCAGTTTTCGTAGATTTCAGTCCAAAACTACGCATTTCACCATATAGTTTTTGGATTTCGAAATCCGAGATTTCGTTGAAAAAACAATAAAATCCCATTGCCGATGCGGGCCATTCATAGTGAACGAGTCCATTTTATACTTCACCATACTTAGGTGAAAAGCATTTTATGTGCAAATTACGATGTTTCACTCTAATGAATAGTAGATAAAAAGAGAGAGTATTAATTTTTATTTGACAACGTTGCTTGGGTTGATGAATTAGATAAACAAAAATGGTTGTGTTTGTGCTTCTGAGAGACGAAAACTTGGATTTGGTGGTGTGAACCACAAATAAGCCATACTAAGATCGGAAACCTTCGTACGTTTTACCCTCCAACACCCATTTGTTTACATTGTTGTATTTGTACCTTTGAAACTCTATCCATGAATAGACGTGAAATCGAAAAACAAAACAAAAACAAATTACTAGGGCTATGGTGTCTATGTGTCTATAGGAAGAGGAACAGAAAAGTTTCTTGTGTGCGTTTTTATCAATGTGTCTATTGGAAGAGGAACAGAAAAGTTATTTGTGTGCGTGTTTCAGCTTGTAGGCAAATGTCAAATGAAAGCAGAGGTTTCGGGTCTTTAAGTTATTAGTTTATGGTGTGAACACTAATTTGAAATCTCGAAAGCTTCCTGCTGAAATCTCGGATTTCGGTTTGGTGGGAACATAGTATTAGATCCCAAAATTACTTCTTCAATTAATCGCCTTCCATTGGAAAATCTCGGTCAAATTAAAATTTAAGGTATCGCCTCAACTTACCAGAAACCAATTTTTTCAGAGTTGTTAAGTGAGGAAAATTTATCGCCTGAGCTTAGAGCGTGGGCCCTTATTTCATAACGTCATTTTCGAATTCGAAGTTTCCTACCCATTTTTTGATTTAAATCGAATATGAATATATGTCATATTCACAAATGTATGCTTCCAAAATTAGAACATCATCACCTAAAAATTGCCCCCATTTATTACTTATGACATTAATCTGAAGAAAAACTTCAGTTGTATTAATATAAAATACTTAACTCATCAGCCAGTGGATAAGCTGAGGTTCAACAAGGATTCAAGCATTAGTTGGCTGTCATCAAATGTATGTACATGCACCATATGAACGATCGTCGAACCCGAGAGATAAAATGGCTCAACAATGGATCAACACTGATGTCCCTAATAAGTGCAGGATCTGTCTGAAAATCTTCTTAAGCTGAATTTGTCAAATTCCTATTTCAATCGAGCGGTTTTGGGTTAAAAAGAGTGAACAAAAAATAACTCTGAAGTCCGAACATCCAAACGAAATCAGTTTTTATATTTCGTTTCTTTTCAAATCTTAGAAATATCCAAAATGTCATCACCCGTATTTACAAAAATTGTATACATCATTTTAAAAAAAATTATTTTGTTCAGTCTGTATACAACTTCAAGAACCTTGTGCTTTTTCCGAATGTAGTTTCAACCTAAGCCTCTTCCATTGGAATAATTTTCCAATGAGCTTTTAAGTTTTCCTGTTTGACAGTTTCTCTTCTAGTTAAAAGCTCACCCCGGCGAATCAACAACAAAAAATTTAAAAACGAAGAAAAATCTCGCACAATAATACAAAAAAAAAACACAACACAGAGCTTTTGTGGAGTCTCCCAAAAATCGCAATCCATGGCAGTGCGCTCCCCAAAAAAATAAACTCAGTTTTCCTTTTCAGTTTCTTCAGTTAGTTTCGCTGTACGGTGCGTTGTGCTGTATCGGGTTCGGATTTTGGAATTGCCTCGTTTTATTTTAAAACAAAATTTAAAATTTTTACATTTTGGATTAAGATGGCGCCGGGCGTATGTGCAGCAAGTTTCCGCGTGTTCCTACGATCGTCGGATATGTTGCGTTTTCGTATAACGCCTACAACTGTTTCTCGTTCATTTCTTAATGCGGTAAGTACATAATTATGTACATTGTTTTGGTTTCTATTTGTTAATTCATTTCTTGGCCGAAAAAGTGTAACAGCTATCATTCAGCTGTCTCTTAACGTTAACAATAAGGAAGAAGAAAAAACTGTGTCTGTCCGCACCGTAGTGAAAAAGCTAAAAATTTCTCTGCAAAAAAGTTAAAAAAAAAAATAATTGAAAGAAAATCCCAAGATGAGTAGAGTAAAATGAGAGTGAGTGGATTGTGATGTGATTAACTGGTGGTAGAGTTTTTATCAAGAAGTTCATTTACCGCCCGCTGAATATGATAAAAAAAAATACTCATAATGATTTTACAGTGGGGTGTGTGTGTGTGCGATGTTTGTTTCAGCTGTCAGATGACTGGCGGCGGGCATGGAGTTAACGTAAACGTATTATTTGAGGAATTTTCTATTTTGTGTGCGTGTTGAATGGAAAAAGTGCGTGCGCGAGCCGAAATTGAGTATTTTTGGTTTGTGTTTTTTTCTTTCCACTCGTTGATGTTTGAGTTGTTTCTTTTTTGTATAAATTTAAATATGAAAGAATAACCAAGAAAGTTATTTTTTTTTTATTTTGTATTCACCTGCTCTCATACTCTTGTACATCTCGTCTTATGTGTACATGCATACATTATGTAGATATGTATTTAATTTTTGGAACAACTTGTGTGCTTTCTCACAAAACTAGGTATGTTGCTGGTTTCTCTGGGTCCGAGTTAGGGGTGTGGGTCAATGAAACATTGGGGTGTGCCCTCTCCAAATCGGCTGTAAATTTGCAATTTTCCTTATACATACATACCTACATACATTATGTTATTAAAAAGATGTCAAAAAAGACAGTCAATTATCCCTTTTTTAAGTTATTATGAGCAATTTAAAATACATACAGAGGTACATTATATTGATCTTGACCTTTATCATAATTCCCCCTTACCACCCCACCCACCTTATGACACTGTCCTATGGATGGGGACCTATTTAAATTTAAATGTATGTTTATTATTTCTTAAAAATAAAAAAAAAGTTGTTCTCTTGATAATAGTTAGACGACATAAGACATAACAACACTGAACTCAAATTAAAAGTTGTTATCTAAGATACCTACATCTAAAAACTTTTGTGCACATTCATATGTGCCACATCCGGTTGAACATAAATACCGAGTCTGTTTTAAATGATTATATTTTATTTTTAGATATTTTTTTGTCATCTAATATTCGTGAAAAAAAGTTAGAAAATAATCAATGATAGGAATGCACATTTCATTTGTTGTATTTCTGTGTGAATTCTACGAATACTTAACTATTTGTCATAAATAATAACATTACTCACATTCATTGGCACGTGTTAGAAACAGTGTTATTTCTGTACGTAAATAAATACTTTTCTACGTAGACAATTATTGCGTCAACAATGTCATCAAACTTTTCAGATATGTCGACTTCATTTGAGAAAATCTATTTCCATTATGTGTGTACAATGAGGCTGTTCGGAACAGATGAGAACGCTTTAGAACAGAATTTTCTGCACTTGCTTTTTAGGTAGAACAAGTTAGAACAGATTTGTGAGAACTGTCAAAACCAATTGTTGTTGTTTAAAAAAACAATACGATGTTACATTTATGGCCTTTTCGATTGGCCTAACAGAACTGTTCTGACCCCCACAAAATGACAGTTGTTACTCTAAACAGAACAGAAAACGATTCTGGATTTCATTTCAGAATCGAAAACAGAATTACTAATACACTCACATAATTAAAATGTCAAAATCATCGGGTTGTTTTATTGAGTAATTTCGATGCTTATTGATTTTAAACTACTTTTCTGGTAAAATAAGGTAAAAAGAAGCAAGTTATAATTATTATTGATACAAGAAAATGTGTATCTAAATTGAAATGAAAGTGTTTTGGAAATTCTTTTTAGACGATGTGATTTTTTTTAATTTAATTTTCTCAAATACACTGATGCATACAATTCAGAATCAGTCAAATTGTTTCCGGGTGTTTTATTAGGGGAACGTTTCCAGACGGCCAATCGAAAAGGCCATTAGTTGATAAATCAAATTTCGTGTCGAAAGCATCTCAATTTCATGAAAAATAATTTTTAAATAAATTCAACTCCATTTCAGATTATTTTTAAGAATGTTTCTGCAAAAATAAACGAATTTGAATCAATAATTTTTTTTTAATAATCTCTGTCATATGACTGACTGTTCTATCTTGTTCTGAAGTTTCTCACGAATCTGTTCTGTTCTGTCCTGTTCTACTCTATTCTGTTCTAACTTTTTCGTCACTGAACAATCTTATTTTAAATTTGTAAGGAGAATGATCTACCTGTTTTTTTTTCTTGAAGTCAATAGGTACTAAAATTTTGTCTGTTTTTGGAGGACTTTCTTTGTTTTGTTTTATAATACCTACAAACCTACCTACATAAAAACAATAAGGAGTAAAATACCAAACTTATTAGTAATATTTTAGCAGAAAAAGAAAACACTTGTGTTGAAATGGACATGTCGGCAATCGTAAATTCCTTCCATTGAATTTTCTACACTTATGTTGTTTTTATTTGGCAATTCGGAGGCCTTGTAGACTCTTCTGAAAGCGTTCACTTGGGAAAAAATGACAGTTCTGATGAATTTTGCTTTTGGATTTGAAATCCTATGGCCTTTCCGATTGATAATACGAAAACCGTTCGGAGTACGTTTAAACCCTTCTGCAAGTGTTCTATTGACATCCAGACTGACACCTGAATAGATACGAAAACGATTCTGGATTTCGTCTCAGGATCGAAATCGGAATTACTCACATATACAAACATATGGTCCAGTATAACGAATGATATACTGTCCAGAGTCAATTCGTTATATCGAAAAGTTGTTATATCGAATACCCGCTCTAAAATGTTTTGCTCCGCTCCAAATTTAGGGTACTTTTTAGAAAATGCTTAGGACGTAAAAATGAAACTCTCCACCAAAATTCAGCTTTGTCGGAATTTTTTCGAAGTTAATCTCTTATTTTCCTGGACTAATAAGTGTAAGATTATGATTATTTTGTACGACCTTTAAAGCGTCTGGCTATAAAAACCGCCGACAACCGATGGTGTCTGGCAGTAGTGTTTTAACAATTCTAACAATGTTCCGTGAACATATCTTTCCTATCATTCTTTCTCTTCCTTAACCTCACCCTCACGCCCGCGCTTGTTGAAACATTTAAAGGGTAGTAGGTATAATCCCTTGAGCGCGTGTAGATTATAAAAAAAAAAAATACGCAAAAATCAGCCACCAGAATATAAATAAAGTTAGCAACATTTTTACGTGAATTTAACACCTGGTATCTGAGAATTGGCAGTCGGCCCAAGCTGCATACGTTAACTGTACGTACTATCACTACTCTACCATATACATTTTATCCATCAGAAAAAAGGAAAGAAAAGCCCCTGGGATCTTGGACTATAAAGTTAGGTAATATGAGTTAAAAATTTGAATCGCATAATATTAAAAATACAATAACAAAAGTTCTAAAACATAAAAATGGATTTTATTATGTCCACAAACGAATTTTTATTGTCTTCTTGTTTGCGCCATATTTCCAAATTACAAATGTTATGCATGGACATGTGAAATAACACATATACAGCGATACATAAACTTCAGAATAAAATTGGATGTTTTTGTTGGTGTTCTGAATCGAAAAGTTTTTCCGAATTGCTAATCGAAAAGGCCAATAATCGGAACCAGAAGAACTTACAAATTCATATACTTGAACGTCAAACTTGACTGTAGTTGTCATTTTTTATATCATAATTGTGCAACAAACATTATTTTTAATTTTGATTATTTTCACAAATACATATACAATTACATTAAAATTCAGAATCGTCAGAATCATAAAGTATTCAGTTGGGATGCCGAATCGGAGAGGGCACAATACTGTTTAAAAGTTTGATTTAGCATATGTACCTAGCTATGTAGATGCACACACGTCAAGTAGATATGCAACCACCTACTAATTAACTGATGTTTGAACACAAACGCCGAATACTAGGTACTTAATGCGAATTTCATTCAAGAAAAGATTTGCCTTTTCTGTCTAAAGATTTGATCTTTTTGAATTTTGAGAGTTTCATTGCAACAAAAAGATCATATCTAGGTCATATCTCAACACGAAAGATTTGATCTCTGATTGGTTGACAGATTCAGATTTGATCTGAATGCACACATACATTTAAAAAGTCTTTTCTGTCAAACGTCAAATGGAAACTATTTTGTTATTAAATTGTTGTGAACTTGTGCCAGTATGTGCTAAAAAATAAAAAAAAAAAACAATGATAATAGGGGTATTCACGATCTGGTGTACCAAGTCTTGTAAAATTGTAAACTTTTATTTTTTTTACAACGGACTGTGAACACACCTTTACTAATCTGTAGCAACACTGAAGCAAATGTCAAAATCTGTTTCAAATTTGTTCTGAAGAAGACTTAAGTTTGTGTTAAAAAAATCTTACACCCTTGTATTTTTCTGTTACAATAGGGATCGGGTATTGTAAAAGTGTAAAAGTGTAAGATTTTGACATTCTGTATATTTTGTTGTTGTAGTGCAAAACAATGCTACACTTTTACACTTTTACAATGATACAAGACCAGATACACCGGATCGTGAATACCCCTAATGTTCTTAACAATGCTCCATCCCTAAATGAAAATGCCAGAGGAGGTGTGTAATGGCAAAATATTGTGTCTGGCAGTCACCAACACTACAGTCAAATCTGGAAAAAAAGTTTCATTTAAAAAATCAAATCCCGATTTTTAGAGCAGATCTTTGATATTAGAATGAAACTCGTTGATAGTGGGCTTTTCAATCCAGGCGAGTTGGTTCCACATTGATGAATCAAGTTTTCTGACATCAGCAAAACCTGATCGTTCGGTATTCCTTGTGGTGTCAAACACTAGGGCTGGGAGTCAAATATTCTCCCGGTTGGAGCATTTTCATTCATTCGCCCGATGTGGATGAGTCATAGTAACCGTCTTGTTTTTATTTTTTGCACTAAATCCAAATCATGGTATAAATTTATAGATTTCGCAGTTGTATCTTATCAACCATTCTCACTCCTCACATGTAATGGATCGAATGTTCGACAAAAGATTTTTCTTTCGAAAGTTGCCAAGTTTTGCTCTGCTTTCTTACTAAATCTCCAGCACTTGGAATGGCAAAGCAAAGTGGCAAAATAAGCGTTTTGTAGAGCATTGCATTTTACTTTCGGGTGAGGAGTTTTAAACCAAGCTGTTCTGACAAACTCAAGGTGCAGCGGTTTGCTCGGTTTAATATTCGTCATTCGTGGTAATTTACTCTAAGGTTAATAAACTCCTTAACTACCTCAAAAATATATTGCTACGTTTTGATCGAATTGCGAAACTTAACAATTGTGTGTATTTTGTAAAGATAGTACTCGTACCTACGTTATGTTTGTTGTGGATTGGATCTTGTTGGCGACATTTTACAAGGGCTCCTATAATAGTTCGTGGACTTTTGATTGCCTTTTTTAAAGATTGGACACACCGGATTTAATTTCCAATTGAACAATAAATAGTTTAATATATTTTTCCCTGAACAATAAATTAAAACCACTTCGATGAAATATCTTCATTTATTTCGAATAAATTGCGCATGGTTATTGAAATTGTTTTTTTTTTTTGATATTCCTTGGTAGAAAAAGGAAACATTTTTTTGTCATTTACATGAAATACGATATAATTAGATTAAAAAGAACCAAGGCCCATAAGCTAATAGTATAAAGGGTATAGTAACGTATTTTAAGCTAAAGTTAAGAAAGAAAAATCATTTATTTATATTATTGATTTCGAATTCCCTAGGTATCAGAGTTACAATTTCCTGGAATTTCTGTGACAGGGCGGCACGCAATAGACTTAAATGTTAACAGTGCTGTGTAATCTCTATGTTTGAATATTTATAGCTATATATGTAGTTTGTAGGGACTAGCAATGTTTTCGTGACACGTCTCAACTTAGCCAATTATAGGGTAACACGTATCTAATGCACGAATAATAAATTACGTACATCCACCTAATTACTTTACATATATTTTCTTCTATTGAGAATACACATAACTTAAATACACATAAAGTACATACAAAGTTTGGTTAGGCGTCCTTTTGTTGAAATTTGTCTTCCCCGAATAATAAAAAAGAAAAAGAAATGAAGACAGCCAAAATCCAATGTACCAATCAATTCCGATGAAAGTTTTAAAACGTTTTTCTAACTTTTAACCAACCATATGCCTGTTCGAAAGAAAAACAAACACAAAAGAGCTTTTTATGGAGCAATAATTTTGATAATCATCAAACATGACAAATTTACCAATATTCAATATTTTTCATGAGCAAAACAGTGTTTTGTTTTGTGGATTTGCACGAATGTTTCAATGTAAAAAAATACAACGTTACAAGGTAACTTCTTTAAAACAATCTATTTAGCTATATATATATATATATATATGTATGTTTGTAAGAATGTATATATGTATATCTCGCAGCCATTTGACGGATTTCGTTCGAAATATAAGTGATTACGCTTGCCTTTTGGAAACAAATAAAATATTGCAATTCGTTTTTTTCCAAAACTCCCACCCTTTGAGCGTTGCGATAAAGTTAATTACAATTCTATCAATATCCCCGATTGAAATTTTTCCATTTTCATGATTCTGATGGTTGCAATTTTCTTTCTCTTATTTTTTATTTGTATCGTTTTAAAAAGGGTAAACAAAATTATGCAGTTTTGTTTATGTCCTTGTTTGAAGTGTATCTCTATCTTTATTAAAGATAGATTAAGTTTTTGTATTTGTTGGTGATTTTTACTGAAATGTAATTAACTTTAAACTATTTCTCTCTTAAAAGTTTGTGTAGGAAGTCACTTTTTTCAAAGTAATAGACTAAGAGCCCAGGGCCGGCAGACATACGTCATTTTATCATAGCTGATTTTTTTTCTGCGTATGGACATTCCGAATTTTCAAAGCTGGGGCTTTTCGGAGATATGCAGTTTAAACAGTGCATTCTCAACTACGTTATTTTATCAAAGCTGATTTTTTTATATGTTTAAGGGGATAGTGCCTCAAACTTTGTTTGACACTTGTAAAACCCCTACAGTGGGGCTTTTCGTCTGGCAGACACCTTTAAGATGTCACCTTCGGAATGTCCATTCGTTATTATCTACTTTGGTATCTGTACGCAGACAAAAAATTCAGCTATGATAAAATGACGTATGTCTGCCGGCCCTGGGCTCTTATAGCGAGTTTCATTTAAATTTCAAAGAACTCCTCTCAAAATGGAGATTTGATCTTTTAAATGAAACTCTGTGTCCAAATTTAATTGTAGTATTGGCCGCGTTCGGTGGGATACCTAAAGCATTCCGGATTGCCTTGTGTTGTTGTAACGCCTAAGGAAAAACCAGCTGATTAACTAAACATATGTTGTCAAACACAAATCTCAAGCTACCCAAAAATTATTATTAATTTGAGGCACAGCTGATTCAAAACTTCTGATTTTTATGCAATACAACTGACTTAACAGAGAAAGCTACCTGGATCGTTCGAAAACAAACCCGCTACTAAGGTATCTTGGCTAGCCTATCGGCATTGCACCGAACGCGGCCAATGCTGAATGACTGACACACACATTTCTGAAAAAAAAACATCTTCATCATCAGATGATCAGGAAGATGAAGACAAAGCAATACAAAACTCCACTAAATTTATAAAATTTAAATTATTAACTTCTTGGTCTATTATTTGTTTATTTTTTAGTTTAATTTTTTTAGCAGGGATTGGCACAATTTTACAATAAATTAATAACAAAATAGTTTCATTTGATGTTTGACAGAAAAAACCTTTTACATGTATGCGGGCATTCAGATCAAATCTGCCTACCCACCAAGATGAGATATTTCGTGTTGAGATCTGATCTAGATTTGCTCTTTTTGTTGAAATGAAACTCTCAAAATTCAAAAAGATGAAATCTTTTGTGAGAAAGATCAGATCTTTTCTTAAATGAAACTCGCTATTAGTCTATAACTGAAATACCGAAGAAACAACAGAAGCTGAATTCAAAATGGAACAGAAACTGATTGAGGTTAAAAATGCCAACTTTTTACGGATGTGGAACAATTTTAAAAATATGAATTTGGCATCAGTAGAGAGTTCATTTTTCTAATTTAGTATATTCTATCACAATTTTCTTCAATATGCGTCAAGTTTTGCACTAATTGAAACTTTTTGAATCTAATGCAGTTTATAGTTACTGCAGAGAATGGAATTGTGTATTACAAACAATAAGGTTTGCAAGTACAGGGCTTCCAACTTATGTTAATTATTATTTCTGACTGAATATAATTCGAGTGTATCAGACAATAAAGTTCTAATATTTTGGAAATCAAGCTATTTGAATTTAGTTAGTTATTTTTATCGTGTTTATTAGTTTGCGGCTCATAAATCATAAATATAATAAATAGAATTAATTAAACTATTTTAAGGAATTGTAATTTGTTCAGCAGTAAATTGCGTAAGAATGATGTTTTAAGCTGGTATTTATTTTGTAGTGGAAATTCAATCACATTTTATTAGAACAATAAAAAACACTTCTAATTCGTTATCTTGAAACAAAAATAATCCATGATAATAGTCGACCACCACTGTAAATACTTCGACTGACTAATGTTTTTTTTTATTATCATCGCCAGTTAGCTTAGTCTTACTACATTCATGGGTGATTATTATCACATACGAGTAATTCTTGTATTACTCGTTGTTTTTGTATTAACAATTGTTTATTAAGTTGTATTTTTTAAGTACTCTCAAATGACAATAGCAATACGATAAAAGACTGCCATATGGAAAAATTACCATGTTGTTTATTTTAATTTTTTTTTATCTAAGAACATTTTTTAATATAATTTGTTTTTGGGTTTCTATATTATATATCTTATGTGCTTTGTTTTTTAGTCTACAACAAATTTAAACATGAATACCCATTTTTCAGTCGGTGATTAATTTAAATGGTTTACATCTCCATTATTAAAAAAAAATCGAAAGTTATTTTGCGGATCATTATAATAATATAATAATGTTTATTGAACTGATATATGTACAATTCGCTCTTAATTCTATTTTACATAACTTTATTGATATTTTAATTTGTTTTAGCACTTAAGAGGCTAATATTATACATTGTTTTAATTTCTTGTTAAAATTATTAAAAAAAATTGTCCTTGAATTTCTTGTACTACTTACTAAAACCTGTGTGGATAATCTCGGGTTGATCATACCCGGCTGTTTTTGTGGTGATGTGGTTGTTAATGTGGCATCTAGCCACGGTGGTCGTTTGACACTGCATCCTCGTAGAATTGGATTGCTTCTTCGTCGTTGATATAAATAAGTCCTTCGTCCAGTAGCGCTGTCACATCCAGATATCTTGCTCGGGGTATCTTCTCTTCGCTGGTCATGCTATTCACTAGGGTGTTTGGCTGGTTGATTAGGTTGCCCGTCAGTCTTTTGGCAGCACTGATCATGTACTTGTCTAAGGGTGTTATTCCGGACGCCTCGAAAAGTCGTTTGTTGCTGAAGTGCTTTTGTCGTCGCTGGTCATAGTGGAGTCCCGTGCAGATCCGGAGGATTTTCCTCTCAAACATTCCAAGCCACCTCATGCTGGTTTTGGATACAGTAAACCATTCAGGAAAACAATATGTGATAATTGGCCTGAGAAGTTGCTTATAGATAAGCAGTTTCGTCTTTTAGCAGAGTCCATTCCTTTTCCGCATTAGGGGTTGGATTCGGTGAAAAGCGAAATTCGCCTTTTTTTATGGTAGCTGTCACGTGCCGGTTGAAACGAAACCTCTCCTCGAAATTGATACCCAGATATTTCACAGTTGGTTTGGTGTTTAGTTGTGACCTGTCAGGCAGATTAATAATAATTCTTCGGCAACTTGTGGCTGACAGCGTCTTCCGATGTTTTGTTGGTCTTCTGAAGCAAACCAACTCGGATTTGGCTTAGTTGACTTTGATGCCCTATTTTGTGTAGAATTCCCACAGGCGTCTCACATGTTCTTCTAATCTTCGGGCTGCAATAACTGCATACATAGATTTGGCATATGTTAGTGAGTCGTCTGCATAGAGCAAATACATAGAATTGTTTGGTTGGGGCTGATGCGATGTGAAAATGTTGTAGAGGTACGGATCATCATAGAGATTCACCAGCTATACCGCTTCATTAGAGGTTCCAATTTGTTTAATTAAACAGCACATATCTCTTCATGTGGTATCACAATGGACCTATATAAGGTCTAAGTGTGTCAGTCATTTTCCTGATAGCCACTTCAACCTAACCTATCTTGCGGATTACAATTACTTATTAATAAAATAAAAACTGCGTTAAATAGCTAATTTACGTTCAGTACAAAATCATTGCGAAAATCTACTACAATCATCAACAATTCTGTTTAACTCAGGCTTAACCCCTCAACTAGGTTGATCTAGTACTCTTAGTACCGAGATTTTTTTTTCCAATTTTTGATCCCCATAGGGGACATTCCGGACTCTTCTGAATAAAAATAGAAATAAAATAAAATCCGAATTCCTTGTTTAATCATGTGAATGAACATTCATTTCACAGTGCTTAAATCGATTTGCCAAAAAAACGATTCAAATCTGTAGAGGGAAATATCAAAGAGTATTTATATAGGAAAAAAGGTACAAGTACCTACTTGTTATTGCCTTTGGTAATACTCTTGTGGCGTTTGCCACACTTAAGATCAAAGATTACACAACACAAAGAATTTATATTTTTTTCATTTTTTTTTGTGCGATGGCAATAAAAATCGAATTAGCTGACCAAGCAACTTTGACTTTACTGTTTATATCCTCAATAACAGCATAATCGATTAGTTTCAAGATGTTTTCGTATTTTTTTTTTGTAAATCAATTTTTCAAAGTCAAATTCTTCCAAACCATTATCTGATGTTAAAAGAACCCCAATAAAGATAATGTTTGATAAGTGAGATACTTTGAATGACATAACTGACACTTCTTAAAACTAATCAGATTTTATTGATATCTGGCGTACTTCAAAAATGATAAAGCATTCTTGATTTTATTTTTATTTAGCAAAAAAAAAAGTAGCAAAACGCCTAATCTGATTTAATCACGCACCATTAAGTACCGATATACATTCTTTGAGGCCAATTAGTGAGATATAATCTAAAGCTAATAAAAATGTAGTAAAATTAATGCGTAAATCCTGAATGGTCTTGTTAATTTTGTATATAATCTATTTTTTCTTATCATTCGGTTATAGACCAATTAATAACGTAGTCATAATAGAACATTCGAAAAGTTTGAAATAAGTTCAGTAAGGAGTTCCGACTGAAAGAGACTTGTTGGCAGCTCAAACATCGTTCTAATTCAAAAATTTTTGTTTTTTGAGTGTTTATTTATTTATTTATTTATTTACTGACTTAATTCAAGCGATAAAACAAAAATATAAAAAAAAAATAATTAATTAATTAATAATACATAATTAAATTAAAAAATCTAGAAACATAACTTAACTTATAACTAATGAGACGAATGCTTATGGGTAGTTGGAGTAAAGATTTCTTCTGAGGGAAGATGAACTAGAGCTGAAGTCAAATATGTGCTGTGCATTATTCGCTACACGTAGCATTCTAGTTATTGGGTTGTAATGTCCATAATTTGTGCGGTAAGTAGGGTGAAGGAATGGGATGAATCGAAGGTTTCGTGGATTGGTATTTATGAATATTAGCTAAGAAGCGCCGTAGATTCGATAGCACCTGTAAGAAGTTGGTGGATAAAAAGTATGCCGGAGACCGCACCGAGTTTAGCAAGAGTGTGTAAGTTGATTAATTTCAATCGATGTTCGTAGGGGGCTAAGATATGGTGATCAGATCAAGGAAGATACCGTAAGGTGAAACAGAAAAACCTCCAGCTTCAATTCTATTAGAGTGGGTGGATTGATAAGGAGACCATACTTGGCTGGCGTATTCGAGAATGGGTCTAACATATGTGGTGAAGAGTGACTTAGTAACATAAGGATTGGAAAATTCCTTAGACCAACGCTTTATAAAACCAAGGCAAGAATTTGCTTTTGCAATAATATGGTTAAAGTGCCTACGGAAATTTAGCTCTTTATCCAATATAATGCCAAGATCACGGATAGATGAAACTACAGGAACGGGTTCATTGCAGAAGTGATAATTTCGAGAGTGTAAGGGGAGGCGTTTCCTAGAAAAACTCATGGACTGACATTTATTAACATTAAGTTCAAGAAAGTTTTTATCACACCAAGTAAGAAAGGAATTGAGATCTTTTTAAAGTAGGGACAAATCGAGACAGATATATATTACTTTAATAATTTGTATGTCATCATCATAAATAGAAAGGTCAGAGTGAGATGTAATGCAATCAACATTATTAATGACAAGAACAAAAAGAAGTGGACCAAGATGGCTTCCCTGAGGAACACCTGAAGTGGCAAAGATGGGCTCGGACTCAGCACATCTGAACAATACCATGTAAAGCCGGTTCTCTAAATATGATTTAACCCATTGAATGAATAATGGTGGAAAATGCTTAAATGCTTTAAGCTTTATGTAAATAATTTGATGAGAGATTTTGTCGAATGCTATTATTCCCGCTTTCTGAAACTTTACGGAGCCCATTGGTGCTAATTAAATGAAATATGGTACAAGTCTCTTTTAGTTTTGTATTAAAAGTCGAAAAAAAATAACAAACAAAAACAATCCTCAATTTTTATTCAAATTTTGCAAAAGGCTTTAATAAAGTTGCACTCTTAAACAAAATAACAAAAACGTATCCATCCATATAGCACCTGCAAACTTTAACATGTCACAATATAGATAAAATCTCATTATTTATGCATCATATCAGAACCTGACACAGTGCACCTTTTCCAATCAACCAACGTTATGTCAAAAAGTGTGCAATGACAAAATAAAAAGCAAAAAGAAAAACTTTTCTCTCTAATCACACAAGAGCATTGTAAGAACACCCTTACATTATAAATTATACACCAGCAGTAAAGTCACTTTGCATTAGAAATAAAAAAGGGAGAAAAAAAAACACATTTGTCGACAGATGGGACTATGGTCGTAAATTTAATGCAGATGCATTACAGACCTGTCAGTAAATGTCACTTTTTTTTGCTTTTGACAAACCATTAACAAAACACATTTTGTATTTCAACTAAAAGTCAATGAATATTATAATTTAAACTAAAATTTATTTTTAAAGGAAATTTTTTATCTGATACTCATACATACTGCATGCATCTATATGAATTAATTTTTCATAAGTGATTTTGAACCAAAAATTGATTTTAAATTCATTGAAACCAGGGAAGGAAGGACCAAAGTGTCTTTTTTATTTTAATGTTTAGTTTTTGGAAAACGTAGTTAATTCAAAGTAACAAATCTCATTTCAAAAGGCTAAGTGCGGTTTTAAGGACAACATATTTTACAAGGACATGCCTTCTATAGTGCAATTTATTTTATTTTATTTGAATTCTAGCCTCCGTCAAAAAATAAAAGATATTTTTTTTCATATGTACTGACCTTTTCAGATAACCTGACAAAATAGTTGCGTGTCACTTGACAATATATTTGATATCGTAGAAGCTAGAAAATTTAGATCTAATTTAAGGCGAATTCACAGCGACCGACTTCAGGTTTCAAAAATAAAACAGAATTCGCTCAGAAGTGTGAGTTCAGTCTTTTTTTTTACAAAATGACTGCTTTTACACCATTTAATTTTTAAACGCGTTAGTGAGGCACTACATGCATAATTCGTTACACCAATCGTTTTCGGTAAAATACTTTTTGTTTGTCCATTCTAAGCGATATTTTTTTGTTGGGTTGGTCAAAATTTTTCAAACCTTTGTTTTCTTTATTATTTTCAGAGTTTTGATAAGCAGAGTATAACTCTTACTTTCTTAAGAGTTTTTTTTCTATTTTTTTTTCATACATAATGTATGTTTACCTATTGGATTATTTTGTTTTATTTTTGTTTTCCATTAGTTATTGTAAGTAAAATAAAATGCACGACTGGATCGCACGTACTTGCTCTTAAGTTGTTCACATTGAATGCAAAAGAATCTTAATACAAACGACTAAATATATTTTTAAGGTCGTTTTTTACTTAACTAAATTTTTTTCAAAAAAAGAATGACAATTTTAAATATTTAATTATATAAACTTAAAAAAAAAAATCAGAAAAAATCGTATTGAATTTTCAAAAAAAAAAAATATTTATTTTTTCAAAAATCCAAAAAACTGTTTTTGAAAGTTTTAAAATGCAGTATTATTTAAAAACCGAAGAACCTCGAGTATAAAAGTTTTGATCGAAAGCCGTTAAGCATTTTATGAGAAAGTCGAATATCAATAAAATGCTTGTATGGCAGATACCGTTAATAACAAAATATTGAAAAAAAAAATGTACGCAAAATGTAGACCATCCTAAAGAAGTACATATACTTTTTTTTATCAAAATTGTTAGAGTCGTTTTCGAGATAATAAAGATGATAGAAATATTTGCATAGCAAGTACCGTTATTTTTGGGGCTAAAACAACGATTCAAAAATCTAACTTAGACAATCATCCAAAACGCCTAAGTACCAAGTTACAGCCGGTTAGGCTGTAAATCGTGCTATAGATAGATAGACAGACAGACCGAATTGCGGGACCCACTTATTTAGTGTTTTCTATTATCGTAATGTCTCAATTTCGATTTTTTTTCGAAATGCAAAACATGTCCTATAGTATAGCAATTAAAAATTTAATTAAATTTAAAAAAATAAGCAGAATTTTTTTCATTTTTGTTGAAGGAAAGAATTTTCAGTGCAGAAGAAATGAAAAAAAAGCCGAATTTTGAAAAGCAGAATTTTCATTTTAAAAGCAGAATTTTGAAAATCAGTATTTTGAAGCCAGAATTTTGACCCGCTCCCAGCCAGCTCATTTAAGGTTTGCTTAGGATTTTTTTTATCGCTCTTCTTATTAGAAACCGAACTTCCGTTGTTACAACATATATGTAATGTCAAACTTGACATTACTATGATAGCGAAGACGAAATCAGTGTGTCCCGAAATTCCGCCTGTTTGTCGGTCCTCGAGCCTATAGCCTAACCGTTTTTTTTTTATTTTTTTAAGTAGAAAAATAACGGTACCTACCTGTCATACAGTTTTATTTTTTGCCAAAAAGAAAAATCTTATTTTATCAAAAACGACTGGAACGATTTTTGGTAAATTTTGTTTCTGAAAAAAGGTTATTTTTACATACATACCTTACTTTTCAATTTTCTGCAAAATTGTTCATTTGATTTTTTTCATTTTTTTTTATGCAGAAGCTCCTACAAAGTTTAAGCACTAATATAATCCAATTTTTTCAACAAAAAAAAAATTATTTTAAATTAAACAATTTTTTTTTGAAAACTTAATATGTATTTCAAAAACGACTCGGACGATTTTATCGAAACTGCTTATTTAGTAGTTATTTGACGTTACCTTGAACACTTAAAAAAATTATTTTCCTAAAACAAAAAACAACGGTATCTTTCATACAAATATTATAAAACCGTTAAGAAAAATATATATTTTTCATAAAGCGGCTCCAACAATTTTGATAAAAAAATGTGTGTACTCTTTAATTAAATTAGTGAAGTCCACTTAAAAAAAAATATTGTATTTTAAGTTCTTCTTGACGGCACTTACCATAACACCACTTTTCATATTTTCGACTTTCGCATTCTTGGGTGAACCGATTTAAATCATTTTTTGTATGCAGATACTCATTAAAAGTTGCATATCAAATTTTCGCAAGTGTATCCTTCGAATTAAAAAAAAAGTTAGTGAATTTTTCTTGAAATTAAAATTTAAGGCTCATATTAATAATTACTTTAAATTGGCAAACTAGTTTTTTTTTTCTAAAAATGTTTCCATGCTTTTATACATAAAAAAATATTTTTTTTTTTCAAAACTTATCATATTTATTTTTCATATTTATCTAAGAATTCAAATGCAGCTCCGATCCAGTCGTGCACTTTATTATTTATGTTTGCAAATTTTTTTCGGTATTTTCAAAACCATAACCCACGGATAAAGTCTCGAAGTTTTATTTTTTTTTGATTCACCCTAAATGATAAGAGAAAATAATTTCAAATAACAGTAAAACAAAGCAAGTACCTACAGAAAAGTTAATTTAAGAGATGTAAGCACTATTCGTCTGTATAACTTTGTTATGTTTGTCATGTTTCCTTCGGTATCAATTTTAAGCACATTTATTTCTGTAAGATGTTTTCAATTATTCATAAAAGCTCCAAAAGATCAATAAAATCGGAGCATACTATCTTGAAGTTCGCTTACAACTAGCGTTTCTTTTTCTGTTTTTTTTTTTTATAATTTAACTGCACAAATGCTTTTATCATAAATTCAAAACCTTTAAAAATGTTGTATATACAAAAACAAAAAAATAAATAAAAAACTGCATTCAACGACACGATGACGGAGAAGGGTTTGCAATCCTGATTCTAAGCTGATATCGTAAAACCACAAATTTAAGAGTAAGAGGCATGTACATATATACACCGAAGGGTTGATTTCATTTCATCCATGGCATAGCTATAGCAAAATATCAATATTTTATTTGATTTTATGTGTGTTACGAATATTTCTTTTAATGGCACTTGCTCCTTTTTTTTATGATCAAATTGGTTTATTCTTTTCGTTATTTTAAAAAATATATTACACCCAAGGGGTTTCTAAACAACAACAAAAAAGTTCAAAAAAGTACGGAAAAACATTTTAAATGACCTTGTTCATAAAAATTCAAATTTAGCACTTTATAACACTTTATTTGAGTCGTTTTTTTTTTGCAATTTAATTTAACATTCTAAACGAATAAACGAAAGAGGTTCGATACAAATTTATGTATCTTATGATAAATAGGTAAGAACCTTTTGAAGTTATATAATTCTTGTAGAGCTTTGAGATACTCAAGAGATATTGTGGTATTAGATTGGTATACTGTTACAAAAATCGGGATTTCAATGTAATATGATTGATACCTTTATGAAATCCTTGAATTTTTACCACAAAATAAATTGAAAGAAATATACCTAATTTGTTTTTTAATTTCCTAATTTTTATCTCTTCTTGTATTTTTGAAATCACACCGTAGATAATCGGATAAGATAAATATTCCGTCAGGATTTTCACATTTGCAATTGAAAATAAATTTGAAGAAAGGTATTTGAATAAGCTGCTTAGTTCCAAGATCCAAGGTAGGAGTTTCAGATGAGACAGTACATTATTGTACAGGGTGTCCGGCGGGAAGGTATAATTCTTTGTTTTGCCGCCATTTTGGTAAACATTAGTCTTGACAGTTCATATTTGGCAGTCACGTGGCAAATTTATTATGGAAAAATATTTGATAAACCAACGTGTTTTAATCGTTAAAACATTTTATCAAAATCAATCATCGATTAATGAGACGATGAGAAAGTTACGTGAAATTCTTGGGAGAAACAACGTGCCAACAAAACGCACTATTTATCGTGTAGTGAATGATTTCGAAGAATGATTGTCTGTAGGTGATAGGCCCAAGCATGGACCACAACTTACTGCAAGATCGGCTAAAAACATTACTGCTGCTCAAGGAAGTGTTCAAAACAATCCATCAACCTCAATTCGACTACGTGCTCAGGAGCTTGGTCTTCGAAGAACACTTTTGGCCACAATTTTGCACAAGGATTTGCATTTGTTTCCACTTAAGATTCAGTTGACACTAGAGCTTGTTCCACAAGACCATTTACGCCACCGTACATATACCAATAGGTCGTTACAGCTAGCCCATGACAACCCCGATTTTAATGGAAAAATCATAATGAGTGATGAGGCACATTTCCATTTGAATGGATAAGTGAGTAAACAGAATAGTCAATTCTGGGCAATGGAAAACTCTCAAATTATTCATCAGTCACCTTTGCATCCATTAAAAGTTACAGTCTGATGTGCAATTTGGTCAGGAGGAACCTTACTTCTTTGAAAATGAAAACGGCGTACCGGGTAACTGTGAATGGGAAGCGATATCGTGATATGATTGAAAACTTTTTAACGTCACAACTGCATGCTTTGGGCTTGATTAACATGTTGTATCAACAAGACGTTGGCATATCGCATACAGCCAGGATTACAATGGAATTACTGGGAGACCTCTTTCCACAACAAGTTATTTCAAAAAAATGGTGAGGTTCATTGGTCTCCACAGGTCGCCTGATTTGACTGCTCCAGACCTCTTTTTGTGGGGATATCTGAAAAGCAAGGTTTATGGCAAACAAACCGGAAACGCTTGAGCAACTCAAACCAAATATTCCTGATGAAATTAATGAACTGAAAAATGTGCTCAAAAGGGCTCGCACTTGTGAGACTAACAGAGGGGGAAATTTACCTGATATTGTCTTCCATACATAATTTCAGACATTAAATAAAACATTTAATCAATATAAGATACATTCTCTTTCATTTAATCAAAAATTATAACCAAACAAAGTAGTATAACTTCCCGACGGACACCCTGTATTTGTTGGAATTAAATAAATCATATATAATGTGATATTACAAACTAGAAATTTAAAAAATAAAAGAATTCTCTTACGAGCCTGACGACATGTTCTATAGTTTATCCTTAGCAACGACATACATACCTAAGCTGATCTGATAAGCACATCATCATAAATGATAAATGAATACTCACTCGTCAGAAGGAATGTGAGAAGAAAAGAAAAAAGAAAAACTTTGTATGCTCTTTAGAATTTTTTATATTTATAATAAATTGTCAATGTTTGTTCAAAATGGACTCTTGAAATATTTTTTTCTTTTAAAAATTTCACTCAAATGTAATTTTTTTCTATTTATGTGTAAAGCTCTTTTGAAATTGTATATAAAATGAAATTATATATATCTATGAATTGCTAATGGGACACCTATTTCCATTTAGTTTGTGGACATTAAAATTCCAGAAATAGCATCATCAGGTCAGTGACTAAGATTCAAGTGGCTAGGAATATTTGAGAGGAGTCTGTCGCCTGAGTTTAGAATTCAAAATGCATTCGATAGTGTCGTAAAAACTATTTTTGTCTTTTTGTTTTCATATTATTTCTTACTACGTGTTATAGAGGAACAGCTATAGCCTAAACAGCTTGTACATTTTAAAGAACCATTTTTTTGAATATTAGTTTTTTTTAATGTTTGAAAAACTGTATACTTATTTCAGTTAGGAAACATTAAAAAAAAAACATATGCGTCTCGGGATTTCCGACAGAAGTGATAACTTAAGCTAATCTAAGTTGAACAATTTATAATTAAAATTGTTTAACTTGAGAAAAGCTTCAAAAGCTCTCCGTCAATGTGATTTATTTCAAAAGTTCTCCGTATGCGTGAGAGAAAGAGAAGTCAGACAGGTTGCGACCGTAACGCGTTATGTAACAAATCGGTTTATCTCATAAGAAGTTATCACTTAAAAATATATATTTTTTTAAAACTCTTCCAAATATTTTGGAATGCAGTATTATTTAGAATTTGAAGGACTTCCTATATAAATTTTTTAATGCGTTGAGCAATTTATGAGAAAGTTGAAAATCAAAAAAATGTAAATGGTTGTATGGCAGGTACCGTTAATAAAAAAAATATATAAACAAATTTGTATACCAAAATGTAGAATATATCTATCGTTCCTAAAAATTAGAAATTTCTAGGTCCACTCCTTATAAAAATAAAATTCTTTTAGTTGATAGTGCGTTATGCGTTACGTAACGAATCAGTTTAAACTCCCATAAAAAGTTATCACTTCAAAAATTTTTTTAACTTCGAAACATCCCTAATTTGAACCAGTTTTTGTTTAAAATGGCAATATACAATAATACAATTTTGTTTTTTTTCTTAAATTTTAAAATGTATGCTTTTTTCCAAAAATATAAACAAAGAATTTTCTTAATATTAAATCTAAATAAAAATTAAAGAGTTTTGTTAAGAAACTGTTGTGTATTTTATTTATTTCTTCTTACTAATAAACAAAAAAAATCCCTTTTTACACTGATATAGGCTTCTTAAAAAACTGTCTTTTCAAGCCTCTTGTTTTTTTTTTTACCGATTTCTGTATCTTCTCAGCATCAACCTGTCTTCGTTACTTTTGCTTCATCCATCGTTCAGCTTCTAACATTACTATTATAATGAGCTTGACAGCCCTCGCATTTACTTTTCTTATTCTTTCTCGTCATGAAAAAGCTGCCAATGCATTCATGAGAATGTGTCAACTCATTGACGGACTGGTGACAGTCTGAAAAGACTTAACGATGCGGTGATATAACATGGACAGTGTTTTTGTCGCCTTAGGGGACAGTTATTGCAAACAGAAAAACGAATCAGCAAAAGAGTTCTAAAGGATAATTTATGATAATTTCACGGGGTTTAAAATACAAATGCTACTCTAATTGATGACGAATAATTCAGAGAATTTCTTTTGCAAAAAATATTTGCAATAGAACAATTATTTTTTGTTAAAAAATGTATTTAATTATTTTCCTGATTAAAATTCATTTTTCGTGCCAGCTGATTGCCATTTGACACAAAGTGGAACAAATCATTCCAATGATTTTGGTTCCAATTTCTCTCGTTCCACTGACAGAATTGTGGACGAAAAACTTTTTCGTGTGTGTTTCAATCAGGAAAACTTGATGGCAGCCTAGAAGTGAGGCTTGCCAACATAACATAATTTTCCTGTTTGCTATGAACAACCATCAGGAAAAAATATTCACTTTCATACTGTTTCAACTTTTTCTGATGCATTTTCCTGGTCGCTATAACTGGCCCCTTACAAAGGAAAATTAGACTTTTTTACAAAAAAAAAATCGGAGCGACGAAAGCTAAATTTTGAAAAACTTAATATACAATACCTATAATTTAAAATATAAGGAGGCGCTTGTATAAATTTGTATACCGAATTTGATAGAGCAGTTAACGAGAAACTCGTAAATAAAAAAAAATAAGTTTTATGACACTCATCGTTACTAAAATTGTATGTTAGAATTTTATTGACCATCTGAGATCGTACTAACTTGCTCTTGTAGCTAACAACTTTAGTGTAGCTAAACATTGACGCTTTTAGTAGGTAGGTAGTCTAGTTATCATAAGACAGGCTTAAAGCTGTAAAAATTTATTTATTTAAAAAAGGATAGTCTAATAATTAAAACTATTTTTTTTGAAAAAATATATGGCTACAATATTGTTAACTTCTTAAGCTTCTCCATACAAAAATTAAAAAAAATCAAATGAACCCTTTTCCAGAAAATCGAAAACCAAAAAATTATTCTACTAGAGGTACCAAAAATAACCATTTATTTCCCCCCAAAAAAATGTATGACATCTAGGTACCCTTATTTTTGGTCTTAAAAAAATGGAAAAAAAAAATGGGTATATTAACCAAAAAATAATTTGTACCAAGAATTCTTAGACCTTCCTCTTCGCTATCATCGTAATGTCAAGCTTATACCTACATATATCGCAACTAAAAATCGTTAGGATTTTTGTCTAAAACAACAATGTTTACTTTTATATTTTTTTTTTTCAAAAAAAAACGTTACTACGAAAATTTTTTATTTTTTTTTGTCTAATTTTCCTTGGTTAAAAAATCATTAAAATTAATATTTAATATACAATTCTTCGACCAAAAACCTGACATTCAGTATCAGTGTAGCCATTTAAGTCATCGACCATGTACAAAGTGTAATGCAAATCCTTAAAGTCCTTTTCGAGAAAATTAAAAAAAAATTAAAAGCTGGCAAAGATAGTGAGAACCCTGGTAGCTATAGGCTGATTAGCCTTCTAAGTAGTTTGAGTAAGGTCTACGAAAAAGTATTAAAGAAAAAACTTTACTTATTAATAGCAGAAAAACATATTTTTCGTGACCATCAGTTTGGATTTAGGAGTCACCACAGTACTTCCCATCAAGTTCTTAGGATTTGTAATATAATCAAAACTAATCGTACTGAAGATAGATCTACAGGTATGGTCCTATTAGATATCGAAAAAGCTTTCGACTCTGTTTGGCAAAATGCGCTTATTTACAAAATGGAAACATTCGGGATTCCAAATTTTCTTATAAAAATAGTCCAAAGTTTCTTATCTGGTCGATGTTTTCAAGTGTACGTTAATAAAAGTAAATCTGTCTTAGTTAACATACTTTATGGTGTCCCTCAAGGTTCAGTTATTGGTCCTGTTTTATATAATGTCTACACGTCTGATTTTCCACAGCTACCATTTTGTGAAACATGGATTTATGCAGATAATACCTGCATACTCTCTTCGCATGAGTTTGGTCTTAATATTGAGACCAATCTTCAACATGCGTTTGAAATTTTAATGCGATATTATCACAAATGGAAAATTAAGCTAAATGCTGGAAAGATAAAATCAATCTTTTTCACCAGAAAAAGAAAGCGATTGTTTCTACCCGGTAACGAGCTGAAAGTCAATGGAACTTCTATAAAATGGGAGTCTAATGTGCAATATCTAGGAATAAATCTTGACAAGCGGCTTATCTTTAATATTAATAAAACAGTTAAAAAAGCCAATATTGCAATTAAAATGCTATATCCGCTAATAAATAGAAAATCGCATTTAAGTATTGAAAACAAGTTTATTATATACAAGGTTGTTTTTCAAGCAATTTTGTTATATGGATATCAGGTGGGGGGGAATTGTGCAATTTGCCATATTAAAAACTCTAAGTATGCCAAAACAAAATTTTAAAAATGATGTTTACTCTACCCCGGCATCATTCAACTAATGATCTTCATAGTCAAGCAGGTGTTGAATTGATTTGCAGAAGAATTCGAAAATTAACTGATAGCTTCTTAATTAAATGTGATATTTCTGATAACCCTTTGGTAGTTCAATTACAAATATAAGGATTCATTTATTTATTTATTTATTTAATTTTTCGTTTATATTCAGTTAAATATATGTTTAACCCATAATTTATTCATTTATTTATTTATTTTTGTTGATTGTTCTTATATTTATTTATTTATTATTTACTTTCATGTTTGTATTCATTTATTTGTTTATATTTATTATTTATGATTTATTATTTATTATTTATTATTTATTATTTATTATTTATTATTTATTATTTATTATTTATTATTTATTATTTATTATTTATTATTTATTATTTATTGTTTATTATTTATTATTTATTATTTATTATTTATTATTTATTATTAATTATTTATTATTTATTATTTTTTGTTTATGGTGATCTATTTTCATTATTTGCTTATTTGCTTATTTATTTATTTGTTTATTTATTTATTTAATTGTTTATTAATTTACTTGTTAATTATTAATTATTTACTTCTTGTTATATATTTATTTTTTACTTATTTGTTTATTCATTCATCTAAATGTAAAAATTATTGCATGAAACTGAATCTCACCTAAAAATGCCCTGTTCCAAATTTGGACCCATTAAAACTCGATGTACACAGTGGACTTACATTCGCACAAGACTGATGACGAACGATATGACGAAAATCACTTTAAGTTCTCCATCATCGTAATGTAAAAAAGTTGCTTGGATTAACTTTTCAAATAACACTTAGGGAAGAGTAATTACTTTTCTTTTAGTTTCAGTTGGTTTGTGCAAAATCTCAATCTGTTTTTGAGCAAACAGTATCTAACCTGTTACAAAGATAATTTATTTGAATTTTAAACCTTATTATAAAACGAATAGAAGAAATTACACACATAAGTTGAATGACACACAAGACAAAAAAGATTTAAATTTCTAAAATAAACTTTTTTTTTACTTTTTTTCATTATGCGTGTTCTTTTCAAAAGCAAATGAAGATGGTTATGGAAATACATATTTGCCTTTAGGCTTTAGAATACCAACAATAAAAATTCTAATTTTTTGCATTATGTAAATGTGGATGGACGTGGTAATATTTTTATTCTGAGGTTTACGCAGAATTTAAGAGGTACAATTAGTTACAAATATTTAGGAAGGTATTTTTAATACACTTTTCAAGAATCCTTTGGAATATTAAGGCTAGTATATTTTGCCAAATGTTAAGAAACATTTTGAAGTTAAAATCTTACTGAAGATTTTAATGACTCGTAGTCCAAAATGCGTTTCGCCCAGGGAAGATAGTTGGGCTCGTCTGTTAGATGCTATCGTACCCTTCTAAGACGCAATGTTTTTCGGTCGATGATTACCGACTCTTTTAAAATTTGCAGCATTTACATACTGCTAATTATATTATTTAGGGGAATTTGGTTAAATATTTACATATTTTATAAGAGTTGGAAATCATCGACCGAAAAACATTGCGTCTTAGAAGGGTACGATAGCATCTAACAGCCCAACTATCTTGCCTGGGCGAAACACATTTTGGACTACGGGTCAATAAAATCTTCAATTTGGCTTTAATCCATACAGTCCACAAAAACAAAAATAATATTAAATTATTATTTGCGTTTTCTTCAAAATTAAAATCTTACTTAATTAATAATACAGTTATATGTCAAAGTAAGTGGGAAGATGTGGTTTTCGTCAAAACGTCCTCAATCGTCTTATTTTTATTAATTCTTACACATTTTTTTTGTCTGCGACGTTTTTGGTTCGCCACAAACTGTTGGAGAAGATACACCCTTGTGCAGTGCGTCATTTGGGTGGTTAGATCAGAGGTCGTTAGTTAGTGAAAAATGGGCAGTATATGAAGAATGAAGGATAAAAAAATAAAAAACAATTTATGAAATGGCAAAGATTTATAGTTCTATGAATTTTAATATCCTGAAAATGGGAATATACCTTAATTGTCAAACAGTAAAAAAGGACTGGGTTTCAACAATTTGCAAATTCCAAAAATTGTCATAAAAGGTCAACAACAGGTGGTATCTACCAATATATTGTTTCCCATTCCCAAAGCGTTTCCACCATTTAATCCCATTTTTAATAAAAAAGAAACTTTCCATTTTATTGAATACAAAAACCGACAAAAAAACGATAACAATGTTTTTATGCAAAAGAGCTTGTATATGAGGATCTTATATACTCAACCTAAAATTCTATAGAATTTGTATCTTTTATTTTTATTTTATCGTTTCCGGGATACTTGTGCCTTGCAGGACCAAGAAAATGTCAGAATCGAACCAAATTTTCCTCAAAATTGCAAACGAGAGAAGTTGGTTGCGACGGAATCGAATATTGTCGAGGAATTTTTGGCCACATAAATCTAAGAAATAAAATGCTCGACTGGATCGCACGTACTTGCTCTTATGTTCGATCACATCGTATGCAAAAGGTTCTTAAAGAAACGGCTAAATATATTTTTAAAGTCGTTTTTTTACTTCATTTTTCATATTCAATTTTTTTTTTATTTTTATCTAGACAATTTTAAATATTTTATAATATAAACTTAAAAACAAAATTTCAAAAAAAATCATGCATCTGTTTTCGAAATATTGAATTTTCCAAAAATAAAAAAAAAGATTTTTCGAAATTTTTGAAATGCAGTATTGTTTAGATTTCAAAGGACCTCCTATGTAAAAAACTTGATCGAAATCCCTCGAGCCGTTTATGAGAAATCGAATATCAAAATGGTTGTATGGCAGGTACCGTTACAAAATATGTAAACACATTTTTTAACAAAACAAAGACTGCCTATAGTAGTGCACAGTTTTTTTTAAACCAAAATCGTTAGAGCCGCTTTCGAGATAATTAAGATGGTAGACAAAATTATATTGCAGGTACCGCTGTTTTTTTTTTTGGCTTAAATAATGATTTAAAAATCTTTTTGAGACAATCGCCTTAAAAGCTTAAGGTACAAGTTTGAAGAAAATCGTTTCAGCCTTTTAGGCTGTAGATCTCCTCTCCTTAAATTTCAACTTTCCTACCCTGGGGACCGCAGTGGATCCATTGAGATCCGAGTGGTCAAAATATCGAATTCGATTAGTAGACACCTACCTATGTATCGCAACTAAAAATTACCGTACGAGCACTAGAAATGAGCACCATGCTCTAGACCTAAAGCGTACTCTGTCACAACTCTAGAAATCCACAAAAAATCCACAAAGTCGTCTTGGGAGACCACAGGTTGCAATTGTTCGAAAGAGTAGATATTGTCAACATATCAAAATAACGCGTAGGTTATATTTTAAGTAATTTTTTAATCATGAAAACGTTTTGCGCAATAAGTGGTGAAACGGATATTGGATAACCATACTCGAAATCCGATATGAAAATGGTATTGGTCTCTTATAAGATTTTGTGAAGAAATAAAAGCAATAAAAAAGTATCAGGACCGGGACTTATCTAACCACATATTATGAATATTTAGCGTCTACGGTTTGATGGTTGGACTATCGCCTTCCAACAAAAATTCCAGCTTAATAATAATGGGTGTTCCAAAATATATATAAAAGTAAACATAAATAAAACACATATAAACTATTTTTTTTCATGATATTTCTTTTTTATTAAAAAGGTTGAACGTTGACATTATTTGTGAAACACTACATCATTTAAATGACCACCACGCGAATTTTTGCAAGCATCGATTCTTTTGATGTAATTTTCGACCACTTTTGACATATATTGGGCGGTATCTCAGCCATAACTTGACGAATGTTAGTTTTCAAGTGCTCAAGAGTTAAAGGTTTATCTGCATAAACAAGGTCTTTCGCGTAGCCCCACAAAAAAAGTCCACCGGTGTCAAATTGCATGATCTTGGTGGCTAGTTGATATCGCCACGACGAGAAATTACGCGGCCAGGAAATGTCTCTTTTACAATAAAGCCATATTCGCTCGAGTTGAGTGGAATGTGGCACCGTCTTGTTGAAACCACATATTCTCCAAGACGTATTCTTCAATAGCAGGCAAAAAAAAGTCGGTTCCATTGTCGTTTTCGAAGAAGTAAGGTCCAATCACACCTCCGGACCAAAGAGCGCCCCAAACAGTGACTTTTTGTGGATGTAATGGCCTCTCTTCAATTACTTGAGGATTCTCAGAACCCCAAATACGACAATTTTGTTAATTAACATACCCACCGAGTGAGAAATGTGCTTCGTCGCTGAAGGAACTTTTGCTCGAAAAATCGCCGTCCACCGCCTGTTGTTCAAGCACCCATTCGACGTATCTACGAAGTTGTGAATAGTCAGCTGGCGTCAGTTGTTGTGTGAGCTGGACTTTATATGGATGTAGGTGTAGATCCAAATGCAAAATACGCCATAATGTGCCTTAAGACAGTCCTAATTCCTGAGAACGACGAGGAATCGGCACATTCGGGTTTTCGGTAACACTTTCACTTACGGCGGCGATATTTTCAGTGGTACGAGCGAAACGATGATGCACAGGCCTTACAATATCTGTAACCAATCCAGTCTCTTCAAATTTCTTCACAATTTTGCCAATTGTTTGCGTAGTTGGACGATTATGTAAACCATAATCTCCTCTTAAAGCACGATATGTGGCTGTGGCAGAATCACCATTTTTGTAGTAGGTTTTAACAATTTGTATGCGTTGTGCGATAGTTAAGCAATCCATTTTCGTAAATGTCAGACTTTCAACTGAAAACAAAAAATTGGTTTAACAACTTAGTTTGACAGATGTCGCATTCCAGCCCTATACTTTTGAAACCGCAAAATGGATAACCCTTTAGTTTTGAATTATGTACTGCTCGTACAAGCTCATCGCATCCAATTAGATAACGCCAACTTGTATTACCTTAGATTCGACGAAGTTAAAATTTTTTGTTTCCAATCTTAACGATGTAAAAAGTTATCGACGAAAGTTGATGTTCCTTAATATTTTAAATTTAAATTGTGTTACAGTTTAATCAATTTACAATTTACCGGCGGCAATTTTTTTCTCAACAGCTTGTTTATATATATTTCAAATAAGATTTGATAATTAATATTTCACATGTCTTCTGTCTGAGAATAACAAAAATATCGTGCAGAACAATTCACAACAAAATGATTTATATTGAATTTATGATGTCATCCGATTTTAGATACTTCTACAAAAGAATGCAGGTATTGGGAATTTTTTTAAATATTGGATTGAGTATTCAGTAAAAATAAAAAAAAATTAGGTAAAGAAGGCAAATAAAATTAAACTTGGCTATTAGTCGGCTTTATTTATTTTAATATTCAAACACAATGTATCTACATCGGTGCCTACTTTTAAATCCTACTCCGTCTTTCTAAAGCTCACACTTAGTAAACCATCTTAAGACCATCTTAAGGTATCTCTTTTTAACTTTTTACGTAGCTATATGCTCAAAGAAAAAAAAATCGATTTTAATGACACATTGGTCTTTATCTAAGCAAACATTTCAAAAACTTAAAAAATTCCTACATTTTTCATTGAACACGACAATTTGTGAATCGATAAAATGACTGTACTGCAGTCTTCACAACATTTTTATAGACTTATCACATTCCACACAACGGTAACTGTCACATCAACAAGTAATTTAAAAGCCTGAATTAGTTAACCATATAATATGTAAAATATGTCTATACGTACACATATGCAAATTCTGGTCAATTGATTTCAAAGTCATTCAACGAAACGAAACTTGGAAAATCGATTTTTTTCAATATATGCAAATTAAAACTTTATGTTTTGAATTAAGACCAATTGCAGAGCAACGATTTATATATGTTATTACCTTATTTATAGCCATTCACACTTAAAAAAAAAAAAAAATAAATAAATAATATTTTTTTATAGAAGTTTCCTGCAGCGATTTTTATGCAGATTTATGGTTGCAATATTACTACACACACCAAAGTAATAAATAACTTTCATTTGTATGGTTCTTGTATTTTTTTGTTCATTGGAAACCTGAACAGTTTTTCAGTATTTTTCAAATTGGTTTTCGTAAATAAATAGTTCTGTGAGAATTTAATTATTATTGTTTTAAAAGTACAATTGAAAAATAATTATCGAAATTAAATGAAAACGAATGTCAAAGAAAAAAATAAAATTTAACAAAAATCAATAGCAGCAATGTATTACAAAGAGGAACTGGGGTTTTAGCCTCTCATTTATGGAATTAAAAAAAAGACAGTAAGCAATTTAAACGTCAGAAAATGTTATTAATTGGTTCCAAAAATTGTCCAGCAAAAAATATTTATTAATTTTTTTAAAGTTTTTCATTAGAAACTTGGTTATGAAATTTATAAAAAAAAACAAGTTTATCACACAAAACATAAAGTGCTTGTTAAACAAGTGAAATTATAAAAACCGGTAAGCTCGGAACAAAAAGTTTTCAGTGACATAAACAATTTTTTTTTTATTAAATTTCAACAAGTGGCGTGGGAGATTTTATAAGTCCAACAGTTCTGTGGAAACAACAGGAGTTTAAAAATGAAAAAAAAACTTGTTGAACAATTGATGAACGGATGATTTTAAACTTGTTAGAAACAGTGTTGCCTTTTCTGAATTGTTTCCAGTCAGATTTGACTGCATTTCATCACCATTAATTGGAAATAAATGGCGCAATTTCATAAGCCCACATGCCAAAAACAAAGAAAACCAATTATAAATTTCAAAAATTCAGTTTTTAAATTGTTCAAAATTTAGTGCAATTTTTAAAATTGCTTACAAAAATATTCAACAAAACATTAAAAATACTAATTAATTTTAATATTAATTTTAAATGTTTAATAGGGAATTTGCAATAGATATCAAGTGAACTGTGTTATAATTTCTTTTATCAAATTTGAATCTTTCAAAATTAAGAATTTCTTAATCTCCAGAAATGAACAAATTTCGAAATTTTTGAAGTTATTTTTATTTGTAAAGGAGAGTCCAATGAAATGCAATTTTCGTTTAAAATAAAATGCACGACTGGATCGCACGAACTTGATCTTATGTCTAAATATATTTTTAAAGTCGTTTTTTACTTAATTTTTTATATATACAAAATTTCTTTAATTTATTTCTAAAAAAATTGGTATGAAAATCTTAAATATTTAATAATAAATATAAACTTAAAAACAAAAGATTAAATCGGCTTAATCAAAGAAAAAATAATTCAAAATTCTGAAATAAATACTTAAATTAATTTGAGCTCAAAAAAAGGTACGCCATTTTATTTCTTGGATAAATTTGAATTTATAAGAAAAAAAAAAATTTTTAATCTGTGGAGCGGTTTTTGAGAAAAAAAAGTGTTTTTTTTTTAACTTTTTGAAAATAATTTTAAAAAAATTCAAAAAAGTCAATTCGTAGGAATTCAGCATATACAGTATAAATATAATTTTTGAAAAAAAATTAATGAGCAGTTTTCAAAATATAATTTTTTTAAATTTTTTTCTTAAAAATGCTTTTAAAAATACCAAAAAATATTAATTAAAAATATTGGTACGCAGTATAAATTGGGCAACCTAATGCTATATATGTGTGAAATTTCGAAAGAATCGGGTAAGACGTTTATGAGATAGTCGAAAGAAAAAAAGGTCCTGTGGAAAGTATCGTTTATAGACTTAAATTTTTTTTTTCAATCATATGATTGGTCGTACCTAACAAGCTGTACTGATTTTTTTAAATCAAAATCGTTAGAGCCGTTTCCGAGAAAAATAGGCTTTAACGTAAAGGTTATATGGCAGGGCACCGTTAATTTTGGGGTTAAAAAAAAAAGAATTGAGTCACATATCATCATCATCAAAGTTTGATCAAAATCTCGAGTTCGATTTTTTTTCCAAATGCAAAACTTTTACTATTGTAAAAATATGCGAGATTTTAAAAGAATTTGAAAAAAAATAAACAGTTCCTGTTTGCCAAAGTGAAGGAATCGTTTATTATTTATTGTTAACAAGGTTTTGGTTCGCTAAAAATGTTTTCTTATATTCTGAGTTTTACAATTGCAAATAAAATCCCAAAGTTTTTCTGAAATGCTTTCTTCTTACATTGTAGATCCAGTTAATTTTCCTATGGAACTATATTTAAGCTTTTTGACAATGCAAATACTTCACGCCATTTAACACTTGTTTGACTAGTTAATAAATCAGAGATCGTTTCGACAAGATGCATATTTTACATTCTTCCGAAATTTCTACACATCGCGAATGACTCACTTGTTCAACTGATTCAACAAGTCGGTTTTTGCAGAATTTATCTTCACTTGTTGAACTAAAACAGTTGAATCACTTATTGACTAGTTGACTTTTTGTTTTCTGTTACAGGCCACAAGTGCCATCATTTTTCAAAGGCAAAACTATAACTGATGCAAACTGCGGGGTGAAATAAACTTCACCGGCTTGTTTAAATAATATTAAAATTAAAAACATATCACAATAAGAACAAACCATTTTTTGTTTTGCTATTGTTTATTCGACTAACGAATTTTCGTAATTAAACCTTTTATGTCAATGTCAACCAATAGAAGAATTTGATATAAAATCCTATAAATGTCACATTAACTCTCATGTCCCTTGTTCTTACATAATTTGATTTACTGTGACAAACAATAAAATTGAGCGAAGAAAAATACAAAAAATCATTCTTACTTGTTGACAATGAAAGTGAGCAATCTTTCTAAGGAATTGCGTCTATTATACGCAATACGGATTCTCTGAAATTCTCAGAAATATAAACTGGCTAATTTAGTCCTTTATGAATCATTTCTACTTTTTTCTTTCTCGTGAAATTGTCAATAAAACGTGACTGAAATTATCCCATCACAATTCTTTTTTGTTCTTCTGTGAGACAAAGTCAGGATTTTTTTTCTGTGATTCTTTTAATAACTAAATTTAAGCTGTCAAGATGTTTGTGTTGGAGTAAAATGAACAAATTAAGTTATTCCTTTGTTGAAGGATACAAAAATGGAACGTCAATTATTCTATAAGTAAAGAGTAATCTCTTAATTTTTTACTCAAAGTTTATCCTTTTGCTAAATTCCAACAGACTTGTGCTCTTTATTCAACCTGATGGAAGCTTTAGCAGTTGTTTTTTGTTTACCAGTTAAAGCTGCAATCAAATGAAAAGAAATAAGACGTAGGATCTAGCTAGAATTACTCGTAGAACGACGTAGCATTTTGTGAAAAGAAGCAAAGATTTAAACAAAGAAAATCAAAACATCAGTGACGACTATTTCTGTGATAAACGACTCAGATTACGTCTTCAATGGCATTTATCTCTATTGGACTGAATACCTATCTATATGGTGTTTATCTGTGTTTTTGTTTTATTTCGACAAACACTTTACTGGAAATGCTCCAAGAAAAAAAAAACACACCTACAACAAACGACGTCATCCATATCGGCCAGGGTCCGTGAATTTAATTGCATTCTCCTCAAAAAGCATTCGTCCTTGCCACATAAAATTGTTCAAACTATCTTTCTTATATGGTAAACGATATCTTCTCCGTCGCTTTGGTAAAAATGCAAAAAAAAAACCTAAAAACCTTCTCTATGACGACACCAAGCACAATAAGCTTGTTAGATGAGAAAACTACCCATGGCAGAGAGGTAACTAGAAAATGTCTTAAAAAAGATTCATCTGCATTTTCCGCACCATATTCTATAGTAGATGCGGAAGAATGCCTTATGCATCTATCTACAGTATATTTTCAGAAAGCTGCAATTGATAACAACACTTATGTGAGCCTTATGTTGAACATTTATCTAGCTTGGACCGTTATTTCCCCTTACCACAGATGCTGGCATAATAAAGACGGGGCATAATAAACTTCCGTTTTCGAATCCTTGCCGAAAGACGACTTTTCAAACACCCATAAATCTGCAGAAAAAAAATACAAAATAACGCAGAAACAAAATCTAGTCCTTAAAGAAGAATATTCATGTCCCATTACAACGGTAATCATTCAAAAATGTAAAGGGCAACTTTTTTGATAAATAATATAATGTATCTTATTAAAAATCATAATCCAAATTTTAGAGGCCTTACCTACTTTCCGGTTGAAGGCTATCACAAGCTTTGAGATAGTTTACGAAAGAAATTTTCAGGGAAAATTTATTTATCCTTGTTTGAATTTATCCATTTTCGTATATTGGTTTCCTGAGCTCAGGAAAGATCAAAATATATAAAATCACACAGCAAAGCATTATTTTCTCTTTTATCTAAAGGACTTTTTGTGCAGAATGAATTATCCTATTTTTTTTTTGTTTTTGCAAAATTGCAGACTGTAAATCAATGGCTTATGGCGCCATTAAATCTAGAAAGCAAGCGAAACAGAAAAATCAATGATTGAAAACGTGAATAAGTATCTAGTTTTGTTTTTACTCATTTTCCTGCTCGATTTTTTTCCTCTTGGTTAAGTTATTTATTTTTTTTTCTTGAGAGGAAAATACACTAAAGAATGTTGGTTTGAGCTTGAGGTTGTGTTATGTCCTTTTTGTTATCTGTTTTACAATATTTAAGTTCTACATAACGCTTGGTAAGTTTTATAGCAGCAGCAAATCGATTTTACTGTTTTAAGTCTTAAGAGAATGATTGTCATAGTCCTTTTATTCTTAGTGTTTCATTATTCCCAGTTATACTCATTGAGAAAGACAACCTAACCGACTGAGACACACGGGACAATGGAAATGGAAGTTTGTATATTATTGTGAAGTTACTTTTCACGTATCAAGGGAGTAGTAAAAGTTTCGATTCAAGGGACACGTGGGTCAAACTCAATTTTATTCAACGATGTATCTTTTGTTGTCCAAACTCACTTGAACATATGTATACAATGACTAATGTTTGTTGTCCTTTTTTGGCCAGAAAATATAAATAGAGAAAATTTATTGTCAGAGGTATCGGAAAGGTGTCAGATTGCAATGTGTCGTGTGGCCTAATAATATAATAAGCTAATAAACTTGGATATTAATTAAAACGAACGCATTTATCGTACGAACTTCTTGACAGATGTAGACATATTGAAGATGTTTGGCAATGGTTCAATAATAATGTATGATTTTGCCAACGGGGCGAGGCAAAAAGGACGAAACTAGAGACATGCCAATTTATAAAAGTTATGACAATTAATCGCCATTAAGAGCATGCCAGCGTCAACTAATTTTGGCGACTTGAGGAAAACACTGTGGTTGCCTGAATTGTGTCCTTAACTGGGGGGCCATATAAACACCACCTAGCATAAAACTTATATAGTGTATCTATCGAAATTGGGCCACATGCGTCTTGTGATTGCCAATGAAAAATGAAGAAAGTTGACACGATTTCTTGCGTCAGCGAATTGACGATGTGGTATGAGTGTAAGAATGGAAATCGGTCAAGCTAATTTGTGCTTGCTCGATGTAGTCTTACATGCACGAAAATTAGTTTGTAATAATAAAAATGGCGACTTTAAAATGCTGAAATACATTTGGATCTGAATAGAGTTTTAGAATTTTTTTTTGTCATGAAGGTTAGCAGTCTTTAATTTTCGAAGGATGTCTTCGTTGAAAATTTGTTTGCCAGCTATTACACGTTGACTTTTGTGTCGTTTTTATTTACTTGCGATTTTTGTATTTATAAAGAAAATCGAATTCAAATTTTAATCAAAATTGACATTACGATGACAGATACCACAATTAGGAAGGCTCCATTCTTTTTTTTTCTTAGCCCCAAAAATAACGGTACCTGCCAAACAATCTTTTGGAGCGAAAATAGAGAATCAAACGGTTCTAACGATTTTGATGAACAAAATTCAGTGCACTATTATAGGTGGAGTCTACATTTTGGTTTACAAAAAAATTATATGAAATGTTAGCTCTACTTGCCACAGAACAGTAATTTTAGTATCCAACTTTTTCATTAATGTCTAAGTGGATTTTTATCAAAATTTGTGTACAAGAGGACCTTTAATATTATTTTTGGGGATTTAAAAAAAAAAACAAAATTTATATTTGAAAATTCTATTTCGGAAACGGATAGGTTTTTTTTTGAAATTATGTTTTTAAATTTTTATTAGTAAATACTTATAATTGTCATACTATTTTTTTTTTAGAAAAAAATTAAAGAAATGTATACAAAAAATTACATTAAAAACGACTCTAAAAATGCATACGATGTGATCGAGCAGAAGAGCAAGTAGGTGCGATCCAGTCGTGCATTTTATTTCAAATTACATCCTATGTGTAGAATTGAATCCTTGTTTCAGACTTACAAACCGAAAACGACATTGAATAAAATTTGCAAACACACTGCTGAAATACGGGTACCAACTTTGAAATATAAATTGAAATATTGAGTGTTCGAGTGAGTTAATCGTTTTATTGGAATTCAATTGTTTGGCTTAGTTTTCAATTTGCCAATAAAACGCGACCTAAGGTGTGAGTTGATTTGTCCGTTGCTGACTTAATTCATCATTGTACTGGTATGTCTAATCATATGATAACAGCAATCTCGCTTAACTTATATCCTCCAGGATAAACTGAAGAAAGTTACTGACTATAGATACTGGATTCCTATTCGAAGCCTTAGTACATATTTAAGGATCGTGACAAAGAGTCTTGTCTTTGCTGTTTTGATAAAAAAAACCTCACACCAGAAGTCAGATCTTTAAGGAAATATAATGAAAATTTTCATTTTCAAAGAATTTTTCATTAAAATTCAACCAATACTGGACTTCGTTGGCTCAATGAATATTCATTCCAGCGTTAATGAATCTTTTCATTAAACTACGAATTTTCGTTGAGTCAGTTAATTTTTTTTTTCATTAATTAAAATCAAACGATTAATAATTTATTCGTTGAATAAATGAGTTTATACATTGATTCAATGAATTTATGTATGAATGTATATTTCAATGAAATATTCCAACCCTTAAAAAGAAGAAGAACGTATCCATTGATGAGGAACTGTCCCAGTCTATAGGCGCGTGTGTACCTTTGTGTTTGACCTTACTAGGTAAAAGACGAGAATCAAGTCTGTACGTAGATTTATGAACCTAAAGCAAACTTAGCAAAGTTTTTATCTACAGATCTCCGGAGAGTAATAACCAAGAGATGTTTGGTACTCATCGGAAAAAAAATTGTTGAAAAGATGCCTATTCATCGAATCCTCCGAATAGAAGAAAATTTCGCAAGCACCCATAAGGAGTAACTGTCATATCTTAACATTCATTTCAAAGAATTCAACAAAAACGAAAAAAACTGTATAGTCCATTTCCATCTTCAGCTACTTTATTAAACTTTTAATACGTGGAACTTCAAGAGTTTTTTGCTTACCCTGTAAATAATTTCGAGGTCTATTTTGTTTGACCGTTGTTCAACTTAACCACTATTAAATAATTATATAACAAATCAAAAATTCACTTCATTTTTTTTTTCAATTATAAACAAAATTAGCTTAATTCCGATCAAATAATAATAACCAAACTGATACCACCATTTTAAATGTTAATCTTATTCAATTTAAATGTTACTAATTTAAAACCTAGAAACAGTTTTCTTCTGGGAAACGCGCAATTGAGTTCAAACGCTAAACGAAATGTTTATTAATCATCATATATAAATTAATTCCAAGGAATACAGTATAATTTCCGGTTGTCCTTTATGTCACACAATACACACAAACAAACCGAAAAAAAGTCGACCGGTAATTGAAATTTGCATTTGCTTCCTGACCCTTGAATGAAACTTAATTTTTCCCTTCCAACAACAAGGGTGGTGAAACTCTCAACAGAATGGATCAATTGACACAATGTTCCGGGGAAAAAAAAAACAAGAAAGAAACTGGCTCACCACCAGTCAGCCATTAATAGAATTCAAAGGGCAACGCACGCAATTGCGGAAATTTTCATGATTTCGGTTGTAAAGTAGATTTCTATGAATGAAATTATTTCGATCCACGCGCAGCGCACAAGGACCTCCTCCTCCTCCTCCAGACATCGTCAGTCATAAAATCTATAAAGAAAGGGTATTGGAAAATTTTATGTTACAACTTTTGTATTTAAAGTGTTTTGTTTTTTTGCCAAGCGTTTTCTTACTGCGGCAGTTGAATTTATGGCTAAAACGAATTTATGAATCCTTCCTGCAATATGCAAAATGATTTGTATTTAAATTCAAATGATGCCTCCTTCTTTTAACATTTTTTTTGTTGGTTTTCGTGTGCACTGGTTTCTTAGAAAAAGAAAAAAACAACAACTAAACAGAAGTGTTCACATTATGGTGGATATTCAAAAGTGTGTTAACTGTCTTGTAATGGCTGAGGGCAAAAAAGTGATTCCAAGAGGTGGCATAAAAAACATCATTTGCTATGCAGCAGGGCTCTTTCGAACCTTTGGTTTTCTATGTTTTGTTTTGTGATCCTTTTTTCTCAAGACTGAGTTAAGCTTGTTGGTGTCCCGGGTGTCCCAAAGAAAGCTTTCCAATTATATTTGCATAAGATTGTACCAAGATTTGAATTGAGCCACAGGAGTAGACTCAGCCCACAATATCTACTTATAAGAAGTGAAGCAAGGAAAAAAGGGTAGAAATTTGAGTCCGGTCCAAGTCTAGTCCATAGGAAATCTACTTTGGCCACGTTCCCACTAAGAAGAGATAAGCACTAATCAATGGGAACCCTATTCCTTCCTATTAGCATTATCTACGAGTAAGAAAGCCTCGAACAATTATCGTTGTCCCTTACCCTAACTTGCAAATTTTTTTTTTGCACAACTGCAGTGTGAACTGTAAGCAAGTCGAATGTAAACTACATATACATACTCGAAGAGCTAACGGTACATGGTTGGTGTTGAATCGGTGGGTTGTGGTGGCTAGTATGATGTGTATTGTATGACTTATGATGATGTGTACGGTTAGGTTAGTGGTCGTATGATGTTGCTTGCTGAATGTTTTGTCGGCGGCCGTATTTCATATTTTGAAGTAAGATTTTTTTAACGATCTACATATATTACCTATATAATGATGTGGGCATTCGAGTGAAATAATCGATTATAATTGATTCTAACATTATCTCGAGTCATCTCGATACTTCATCTGAAATCATTCGAATTATTTCCATTCATCACTCGAATAATGTCTTCTCAATTTCTACTTCACTATACGTCTATTTAAAGGGTAATGGAAATGCAATACCAAGAAGAAAGACCCAAGAAGTAATGTAATGTGTGAGTGTCTAGTCTAGTGTGGTCTAGTGTGGATTGTAATCTAAGTGGACGTGTAGCTTCGATTTTGGAATTGAAGAATTTGTATTTATCTGCTTCTGTAGCATTCATCTTTCGAATGAATTAGTAAAACAGTAATAGTAATTATAATAACTCGATTCTTACATGCAGACTTTTTGTGTACCTGTTTCCGGAGTATTTATCATTCGAATGAATTAGTAATAGAAATCACTCGATTATCGCATACAGTTTGTTACATGTTGGTTGATCCCTCGAGATGTATTATTATATTTTAAATAAATTAATACAAATGTCAAGTATTTATTTTGGGAAATGAAAGATTATGTACTTAAAAATTAAAATATTTTTAAAAGTATCTATTGACATGTGAGTAGTTAACATTATTCATTTTCGTGACCTTTCTAAATTCAAACGAAAAATGGGACATGTGCATAGTAAACAAATTGAAGTGAAATATTCCAATTTACTTACTCTTTCATAATTATGATCATTCGATTATTTTTATCACTCGAATACTACTATCTCGATTATTGAATTAATTTCGTTATGCCCATCACTAGTCACGTGCTTTAGGTGTCATGTGTGTCACATTAATACACAAAGATATGAAAATCACGTAGCTTCGTTGTGAAATATCATAAAATAATAAATAAACCATTATTTCGTTTCCTCTAAAGTTTTATGGACTATTCTGTAAATTTCCTCTACTCGTAAGAAAAAAATGTCATCCTTCGGGCTAAAATACAATTATTTCCTTTTTGATGAATATTTTAGCAAAATTCTACAAGGTCAACTGGAAGATGCTTCGAAGCACACAGAAGCACCCACTTTGAAAAAAAAAAAAACAAACATTGCGGTGTTGTTATATGCATAACTTTTGTGTCCTGCACGTAACGTTGATGATGAAGTGATGGTTGTGCGTTTTTGCCTCAATAATCCAATCCTTCCCATTTTTGAGTTGAGTTTTGCTACAGAGTTTTTTCAGGCCATTCTTCGTTAGTTTATAGTTTTCCGGTTATGCATACAAGCTGACGCGACGTTTTGAAGGAAAATTTTACTCGTAATTTCCTTTTCATAATTAGAAGATCTTCCTCTAAGATAATTTTCCGCTTGGCAAAACGTGTCTAACACACCATCGCATCATCATCATCATCTGTTTCCTTACATCTACATAAAGAAAAATAGACTTGATTTTAATTAAAGTTTAAATGAAGGCATTTCGTTGTGGGGCTCCTTGGAACATAACTTTTATCCAAACTTCATATATGCGAATATGAAATTTTTCATCCTTTACAGAAAATCTGATTTAATTTTGTAAATGGGAAATTTTGAGAATATGAACTATTCGTGTATTATAGTTTAATTTAGCTGCCGATTAGATATACAACATATGGTTGTACGTAATATATTAACTTAACTTTCACTTATATATTTTTTGACAAGAAAATATTGCGAAATACCTACAATACGAATGAATTCGCTGACTCTACGAAAAAATCAAATGTTTTGTACGTTAAATAATGGAAGCAATTCATTGACGCAATGAAAAATTCGTTTTTGGGTGTTATTGTAAACGAAAAATTCCCTAGAAATGTTTCTATCATTCGAACGGTTAGGGAACCTAAATGATGCTCGAAAGTTTTCCACGGTATTTATTGGTATCGGAATTTCTTGTTTGAGAGAAATTTATTTCGGGGCACGTTCACAACCGCAAACAAAATTTCTAAGGATTAGGATATTTCTAGGGAAAGAAAATTACCTGGAAGATTTCCGATAGGACCCATTTATAATTTCGGCAACGAAATGTTCGTTGGCTCAATGTAAGGGTTTCTTTCGTGAGCATAAACAAAGAATATATCATTAAATGATACGAAAAAGTACTTTAAAAGCAAGTATGTAATCATACAAAACTGAATATAATACAAATAAAAAAAATGACCAGTGTCAAAATATTTCACATAAAAAAAAATCTCCCTCCTTATATGAACAACAAAAAGTTGGCTTATAAACGAATAAGGAGAAAATAAGAAAGAACCCGAATAAACAACAAAAAACTTGTGTGGCTAATAAAAGCGCTAGTCGTTTCAATGCAATTGATAAACAGAAAAAACCTGTATTAGGTTGGATCTGATCATGTGGGCTCGGTGTAGTGATGCCAAGTGCGTTGGTACTAAGCGGCTGGTCATGGTTCAATACCCGATGAAGGCACAATAAGTTTTCCAATTAAAATGAAAAAGTAGACCAGCACCACTAGAGCAAAGGAATCTGATAATCGACCTTGGCAAGTCGTGAAATAGCTATAATTCCAGCCAAATAATTGAGAAAAAACTTGGAGGTAGCACACTCAAGTTGTTGTTGGGCAGTCAAAGTCATTAATAGAATATAGTTTTTGTCAAAGAAAAATATTGGTTTTCAAGTTATTTTCAGATATATTACTTGTTGCCGAAATTTGAATAAGATATAGGGCAAGTCGTTTTTTGAGAAAATTTTCAGAAATTGTTAAAAACGTCATAGGTATTTAAGTTACGATTAGAAGCTCTTTTTGATCCATTGACATCAAAATGACTCCAACCAAGTTGCAGCGATTTTTTTGAATGCTAAGGAAAAAGGTGATTTAATGGCAAGCGGGTGATATTTGAAACCAAATACACTATTTGCTCTCAAATATAGTTCGTCAACTATCTGTCAAATTCCATTGAAAGATGTTCACGATACCGATGGATTAAAAACTTCCAACACTCCTGAAATATTAATGCAGGATAATGTCAGGATTCCATCTTGGACTATAGTATACAGTCAATTAATCCTCACAATAGGTTTCATCCTCATTTCACTCACATTGTGTTTAAAGTTGAAAACAGATTTCCCCAAAGCCAAAAATCCTCGAACACCATCCAGATTCACCAGACACATTGAATTACCAAAAAAAAAATTCAACGAATCGCTTTAACCATGTATGAAAATGCATATCTCAAGTGGCCTGCATCACGCACCACTTGCGGAGCTTTACCCCTTTCTGTTTTGTATCTTGCAGGAAAAACCACCCTAGTGCGTCTCCAATGTGTCTGCTGCGAATATATGCGACTGCAATGCAGAATCCCATTCAATAAAATGCAATTTTTTCTCGAACTGAAAAATAAAAAAAAAAAAAATAAAACGGAAACACAAAGCACATAACACAAAAACACAACTCGGCGATATGACACATTACCAACCCTATTTTTGTTTCTCTTGGCGATTTGTCAAGACTTTTGCTGCCTCTTTGTTAGCACACGATTATGAAGCAGTTGAGCAAAAATCCACTCGCAAGATTCATATCTCTCTGCAACTCCACTGTCAACTGGTACTGCAAAATGTTTTTCTATTTATTTGTTTTGTGTCTTGCAATCGTAAAGTGAAGGCATTTGTGGAAATTATAATCTTTGGAAACCTCCCTTGACCTAAAACATTTATGGCACCACAGGCTGTGGGTTTTTCTTCTTAATAAAACTTAGATTGCTCAAGCTCATTCATATACTCGCAGCCTGGAAACGATAATGCATGCAAAAATATTCCAGAAAAAAATATTTCACAAAAAAAAAAACGCATCCTTTTCAGTTTATGGGGTTCGTGCTTATAATTGCAATTACGAACTATATTCATTCGCTTCGGAAACACTCCATTCCAATAAATGCCATATCTAATAAAACAACGTGAGCGGCTGCGGCGATAGACCAAATTCAAGGCCGTTGAGGTGGAATGCTTATTTCGTCCCAGGCTGGCGGTACTAGACCAAGAGATTATGAAAAGGACTCGTTGATAGTTTTAAAAGTTTATGCACGTAAAGAATCATGGTCTTGGGGGCAATTTTCCACCAGAGAAACAGGAATTAGGGTCAAGTTCGTGTGCGATATTTTTGTCGCATTGGTGGACCCAACCTGTTTTGTGACAGAGATTCTTCCTCAAAAACTCGGCAGCTTAATCGTTTATAAGGACTTTTGAGACATTTTTAGAATTTTTTATTTTTACAAACAAAATATACCTTTTTCAATATTAATTTATTATTTTAAGCAAAATTAAGGATATTCATTCATCCATAGTACAACTGTATGTCCTTGTGGTTAATCAAATGGTACAGTGCTTAAAAGGATTGCCACACTTATATTTGTGGGTGACCTATAGAAATTCCAAAAAGGTCCTTTAGCCCGTAGAGGCGGTACCTGTGCGCTGATGTTTTATTTAATTTGTTATGGATGGGTTGGCTTGGCCATTCGCTGTTCGTTTAATGGAGTAAATTCTTTTATATAAATTTATATGTCATTTTATTGCTTGTGTGTTTGTGTGGGAACAAGCAAAAATAATTGAGGTGTCTGTGATCCGCTGCGGTTCATATCCAATTATTATGATGAAACCGAGTCATCACATTGTGCCCTGGATTGTGGTCATACTAACAACATTCGTCAGGTTGATAAATGGAAGGAATGCTGAGTAGATGTCGTTGTGTTTTCCTTTGGTATTTTGATGGTAGAAGTGGAGGTTTAATTTTTTTTTATTAATGGAGAGGAAAAATGCTTTTGATTAATTTGGATAAGTGTTTGCTCTTTTTTTTTTATTTTCTGTCAAGGTCTTATAAATGGCGTTTTTAAAATTTAATTTCAATTGAATCCGAATAACATTCTGATCAATGTTCAGAGGGAAAATATCGTCGAAGGAGGAACTAGCGAAAATCAAATTTTGTGTGTGTGAGATTTTGTCCAAAAGCTTAAGAGATTTTTCAGATTTGATTGGCGTATTATACGTACTACTATGTTCCCACGAAAGCGAAATCTCGTATTTCGTTGATTTGAGATTTCGAAATGCTGAAATCACGTTACCGATGCGGCCATTTATATTGAACGAGTCTATTTTTATATGCAAATTACGATCTTTCACTCTGACGCTAGCAGTAGTGTATTACTTTTTTTTACATTATTTGAACTTGAAGAAATACAAACACACAGGAGCCCGCGGCTTGGGTTGATGAATTACAAAAAATACAATAAAGTTTGTTGTTTGTGCTTTTAAGAGGTGAAAACGTGCTTTTGGCGTCGTGAACACTAATTTAAAATCTCGAAAGCTTTCTGTCTAAATCTCCGATTTCGCTTTTGGATGGAAACATAGTAATGCTCTCTTGTTAACTCCTTGTCATTAGCGTTATAAAGAAAGATCGTTATTTGCGTAGTAAAAAGCTTGTCACCTAGTGAAAACAAATAATAAATAGACCGGTTTATTACGGAAAAAGCTCATTTCGGTAATATGATATAATTTAAATTTCAACAAAATTTCGCATTTTGAAATCTCAATCACTCAATTCTAGATTCTAGCATAGTATTAGGGACCAGTTCTCTTAAATCAAAAAGTTCTAGCAAAAAAGCTTTTACAATTAGTCAAAGCTTTATTATTGAAATCGTTGGGAAGGCAGGCCCCTGGACCTTTGCAAATGAAGGCAATGCAAATAATTTTCCACCCAAATTCCTCCCACTATAATTTATGATTATGATTTGTTAAAGGTATTCTTGTGCGGAATTTTTAAAATGAGGGCTTCAAACTTTATGTTATATTATTTTGAGAATATGTAAATTATAAACAAAAATCATTGCATAACTCACGTGCTTTAATGTAAGCTTTCACATGAAAGTTTGATTTTAATAAAGATTCGTACCAAATTTATAAAAAATCGGTTCAAAATATTGTTGAATCTTCCAAAAACGGTAAGGCCTAATTGGTTTGATTTTACACTAGCGATTTATGTTGGCAGGTACTATAGGGCAAGTTTTGCATTTGGAAAACAATTCAAGATTTTGATCAAACTTGATAGAAAAGTAGATCTCGCTGAAGTGAATTTCATCAAACTTGGTACTTTAGCGTCTTAGGTGATTCGCTCGATTCTTTTTTAAATTTTTATTTTTTTAGCAAAAATGGCAAATCTTAATTATCTCGAAAACGACTGTAACGATTTTGATAAAAAAAATTCAGTGCACTATTATAGTTGGAGTCTACATTTTGGTCTAAAAAAAATTAACATAAAATGTTATTAACATATCTGCCACAGAACAGTTTTTTTTTTTTTAATTTTCTTATAAAGCGTTCAACCGGATTCTATAAAATTTTTACATATGTAGGTCCTTTAAATAATCCTGCATAACGATATTGTTTGAAAAATAATTTTTTGGAACAAAAATCAATTTTTCGAAAACGAGTATGATTGTTTTTGTATTCTGTTTTTAATTTCAAATTTTTAAATACTGAATTGTAAAATACATTTTTTACAAAAAATAAAAGAATTTGTGTATATGAAAAATTAAGTAAAAAACGAATTTAAAAATGCAAGTACGTACAAACTGTCGTGCATTCTATTTTAAATTAAATCCTATTAACCATTTAATAAAAGCTTATAGAGAGATTAACACCGAAAAACGAAAAGCCTTTTCTGTATGAGATTTTATCCAAAAGTTTGAGAGATATTTCCACAGGAAACTTTCGAGGTGCTGAAGTGGTGTTTATACCGAAAACAACATTTTTATGTCTGTAATTTATAAACCCAACCTATTAAATGAATATATTATTCTCTCTTCTTCCCTCTTAGCGTTAGAGTGAAAGGTCGTGATTTTTAACAGAAAAAGCTTTGCTCCTAGTTGTGAAATTTAAAAATGGACCAGTTCATTATGAAAAGCTCTTCGTCGGTATTTTGATTTTATTAAAATTTAACATAATCTCAGTCACTGAACTGCGAGATTTAGCTTTGGTGAAAACATAGTATTTAGGCCAATTCTCTTAAATCAAAAAAGTCCACGCAAAAGCCATCTACAACTAGTCAAATCTTTTTTAGTGAAATTAATATAAATATAGGACTTGTGACCTTCGCATACAGTAGTCCCTCTGTTAAATTTAGTCGAAGATAATAAAATTTGTCGAACAAGAATTATTACCTAACTTAGGAGTTTGAGTAAATTGATATCTGACATGTCTTAAATAAGTTCGATTTTAGTACAGATTTGTACCAAATTAATAAAAAAAAGAAAATACAAATTTTTGCGTAAGTTCCCAATCAGTTAGACCACTACCCTAATTGCTTTGATTTTTTTTAAAATCAAAAATTTGATTTTTTGTGCCCTTTTAATGCAAATTTAGAAAAGGAATTATTATGCAATTTATTCTTTATTCGATATTTTTTTTAATTCTATAGAAATTTTACAATTTTGCAGTCCAAAAGTTAGTTCTCTGTCAACCTCGACTGAAAAAGCAATAACAATTTTTTTTGACTAATGTAAGAAAACTTTTTAACCCGACTTTCCGGGAGTCAAGCATAAAACCATATCCAAATGCCAACCCAGTAAAAAAAAATCAAAAAATATTAAAGTCTTGAACTTTTGTTAATCCGAACTCTATTTATTCTTCTCCATTTGATATTTAAGACTCATAGCTTCAATGCAAAGAAGTTTGAGAACCCTGGCAAAAATCGAATTGCACTCCCTCTTTTTTTTTTAATGAAAAACTTAAAATGTTGAATATACCTTTATAAAATGGAGCTTCAAAATCCTGACCATCTCTCTTTCTCTCTACAGACATCAGTGTGTCTTTCGTAAGGAATTAAATACCCATATGCAAGACCATTTCTCTGCTCTAATTAAGCCTATCTGAATGTCTAATAGAGGAACATACTTGCCTTTATAAATTCTAATTCCAATTTGGTTTCGTTTTAAAAATATTTGTGTTTCAAAAGTCAAACTTGTTCAAACTAAAAAATAAAAGAACCTTTTAGAGATAATTTTCTGTGATAAATGAAACAAATTAGTGAATAGATGAATACAGATTTTTGTACGAACATTATGTACCTACCCATGTAGGTTCTTTTAATTGAGAGCCTACTGTGCTATCAATCTGTTTGTATACACAGTCAAAAGAAAATTTATTTATAATTTTTAATTTGAGAGTAAGTTCAGGTAGACAAAACGGCTCATAAAATTACCCAAACGACCTCTCCTGCTGATATACCTATACACCATCACCTTCCTTTAAATCTAACCATCCCGATCCCATGCCCATTTTATTTAGATAGATAAGAGATTCATCATCTAAAACCAACTTTTTTACTACCCCCAGTACTAATTTTCAAAAAAACACACATACACAAAAAAGTCTATCCTACAGAACTGTTTGCAGACCAATGCACACATTTTTTTTTTATTTTTCTTGTTACGGAAACGATGACTATTTCCGAGAGATAGCTTTTTATGGCCGTCCTCTGGGACGTTGTTGGCTGTGTTCGTTCGGAGCTCTAACAAGGAAACCGGTGTTTGTATATCTTACGCACTGGATCCATTTTGAAGTATTATTATCGTTATCGAAAGGAATAAGGAGGAGGCTAGTAATCATTCTAATCAGTGTCAGTTGAGGTTAAAAATAGAATGAGGTCATCCAGTATGTATACCTACGTTGGGTTTTTTTTCTCCCTGATGTGGTTTTAGAAGTCCTTGTGGTAAAAATAACGGATAATTCTCAAAGCATATTGAGCTTAAAGTTATATGGGAATTAGACTGCGTAAAAAAAATCCTTAAAGAGTAGGCAATGAAGATTTTTTTTACATACATATTTTCAGTCTGATCCAGGGGTCGTTAGTAATATTTTATAGGATTACAATTAGTGTAAATATTAGAAGGACAAAAGATAAAATTAGTTTGGTACGATATTCTGCAAATGAATTGAACAAATGTATATTAACAGAACTTTATTTTAAAATTCTGGAAAATTTTAAAAACTGTTATACATTTAAAGTTTGTATTACAAATAAAATGCTCGACTTGCTCTTGTAGCTAACAATTTTAATTTAACTAAATATTAACGCTTCTTGTAGTTAGAAATAAGTGAATGAACCATATAGGAAGGAAAACAAATTTGATTGCTTATTTAAGGTAATTATTATTAATGTGCGTATTAAATCTTTATTTAAAAAAATACTATTTCTTTTGAAAAATCGATTTTTCTTAAATCGAAAAACACATATTTGAAAATTTAAATATGCAATATTATTAATACTTTTAAGGAGAAGAATAAAATGTTATTTATTTTAATCGTTTCATCCAATAATGAGAAAGTCGAAAATTTGAAAAGTGGTTCTATGCAAATAATTTGTATAAACATTTTTGAAATCGTTTTTGAGCCGTTTTTAACATTTGTATTGTAAGAACGGTTCATTTTTGTTTTAGGAAAATGTTTTTTTTTTATGATATTCAAGAGGATGTCAAAAAACTACTAAATACAAATTTGCGAAAAAATTGATTGAGTCCTTTTCGAAGTATTGGTTTTTTTTTAATTAAACAAAGTTTTTGAAAAATTTTGATTTGCAATACTTTTCAAATCTTTTAGAAGATTCTGAATAAAACATTTAAAAAAAATCAACGGTTTTCATGAATATCGAAAACCAGAAATGTAGTTCTACTATAGAGGTACAAAAATTACCATTTTTTGACAAAAAAAAAATACTAAAACAGGTCATTAATTAATTGAATTGTTTTTATAAAATATCGTTGGAACCGTTTTTAGAAAAGTACGATTTACCTACTTTTTTACCGAAAAGCAATTATTACCAAGTATGATGAAAATCCATCTACCCGTTTAGGCTGCAGCGATTTCTGAAAATTTGGAAACTTGCAATTTGTTTACCTTTTTCATTTAACGACATATTTTTTGTTTTTCCTAATTCAGAATTTTTGAATACAGAATTTTGAAAATCAATTTTTTTTTCACAATTTATTAATAAATAAACTTTTATTCTTTTGACAATTGAGTATTCGAAATTTGGAATTTATACCAGATTTTAACTTGCGATTATAGGTACCTATATAAGGCAAGTTATGATTTCGTCGGAAAAAAAGTTTTGATGATAGCGAAAACGAAAAAAGATGGTCTAAAAATTCTGTCCGTCTATCTGTCAGTCTGTATGTATGTAATGACACCTACCCAAACGGGTGGGCCGAATTCCTTCAATAAAGTTCAAACTTGGTACATAGAACTTTTTAGTTATGGTACAGAGGGTAAATGGGGAAATTGAAAATTGTTTGTGTAGTTCAAAAAATAACGGTACCTGCCATATACAATCAGTGCAGCTTTTTAGGTACGACCAATCATATGGTTGAAAAAGAAAGTTAAAAATGTTTAAAAACGGTACTTTCCATAGGACCGTTTTTTTTTGCTTTCGATTATCTCATAAATGGCTTATCCGATTCTTTCGAAATTTCACATATACTATATATGTAGGTGTAGGTAGCCCAATTTATACTGTGTACCAATATTTTTAATTAATATTTTTTTTTTGTATTTTTAAAAGCATTAGAAAATTTTTTTAAATTATATTTTGAAAACTGCTCATTTAATTTTGTTCCAAAAATTATAGTTATGTGTATTTGCTGAATACCTACGAATTGCCGTTTTTGATTTTTTTTGAAAACTGTTTTCAAAAAGTTAAAAAAAAAACTTTTTTTCTCAGAATCCGCAGATTTAAAAAAAAATTTTCTCATAAATTCAAATTATCCAAGAAATAAAATGGCTTACTTTTTTTTTAGCTCAAATAAGTTTAAGTATTTATTTCAGAATTTGGAATTATTTTTTCTTTGATTAAGTCTATTTAATCTTTTGTTTTTAATTTTATATTATTAAATATTTAAGATTGTCATAACAATTTTTTTTTAGAAAAAAATTAATCAAATTTTCTATATATACAAAATTAAGTAAAAAACGACTTTTTAAAAATATATTTAGATTTTTATCGAATACAAGAGCAAGTTCGTGCGATCCAGTCGTACATTTTATTTTTTTCTTTTGAATTAGAAATCATTTCTAATGTATTAATTTACATTACCAGCTCCCGACCCCCGATAGATGAAATAGTTGGGAAGTATTAGTCCCCAGTTTTACATTGAACCCTACGTTTTCCAGTGTCAACTGGATCCCGAGTTCGGCCATTATGAATGGTATCATAAACAGATTTGAAGTCGGTGAAGAATATGAGGGAGTATCGACTAGAAATTCCTTGTTCTTTTCCTGAATCTGTCTTAAGTGGGCCATACACATAACACTGGCTTATGACACTTGTGTCAGTGTTATTGAATGTGGAGTGTGTGTGGACTTGTATGTACACAGATTTCTGGTGTCGAACACTGTGTCGAAAAAAAAAATATTTTGATTTTTTGTGTCTGTGTCTCTGTTTGGGTTATGTGTGTGGGAATCTGTATAACACATTCGAGGAATATATCAGTTACTTGCAAATAATTTTTGCGGATTGGTGTTGCGTGTGTGTCATGACACCGGTGTCCGTGTCATGTGAATGGGCCGCTTTATTATGGAAATTTGATCAATTGTTGACTATCTGTGATTAAATTGTTGCAAAACAACTTAAGCCAGTCGCAGAGTAACTAATTGGATATTGTATGCGACGTTTAGCAGGGATATAGATGAAGCTGACTGGTCAGTCATTAGGCATGATTCCTACCAACCATATATAATTGGCGATTTAATGCACCCTACCACAACATCTGGTACGCTTTTTTTTGAAGCAAATGCGTCAACAAATATTTTTATTGATTGAAGATGCTTTATAATTCTCATTTTTAACAGCTGTTGGAAATTCTTCTTTAAAACATCTACTTTTCTTTACGTGTGGGTGATTAGGAATAGCCTGGATCACAGGCTTAAAATCAGCAGAGAGTTGCTTGGATTTTTTTTAATAAGACTTCTGGGTGTCATTTCGATTGCGTCTCCTCATCTTTCTATGTAGAATCTTCTCCTCACTTCTCCTGACTCTTTTTCTTGTTGCTCTTGTGTCATCCTGTATCATTTTCGCATGTGTATCTTCGGTCATCTCTTTAATACTACGGGTTGTTATAGGGTTGCTGGTACACCGGACTTCTAACCAAACTTCAATTCTCCTGTCCAGTTCCACCTATCTCGTAACCTTTTTAATTCTTAAAATAAATACCAAAATTATGGCTAATTGCAAAACACCGTTGAAATTACTCCATATCATTTGTTTATTAACTTTTAAGTCAACTCTTCAACCAGACAACCATAAGCCAAGTCGAGCCCCATCGAATTGGCACTTAGCCAATTAGTTAACCCACACCAATAGGTATAATCCCCTTTTCACAGTTTATGCAACAAGAATGATATATCACTTTGTTTTTGTTTTTTTTTTCTTTTGTCTGCCACACTTACGTGCCGAACAATTTTTTTCTTTTATTAATTGACTGTCGGTTCCCATGATAAGTTGTTATATATGTATGTTCGTTCTTGTCGCTGTTGACTTTTATTGTAATTTGTATGCAAAATTACCCTTAACTTTTTAATGTATGAGTATGCATTTAAATTATTATTTTAAGGGGTAACATTTAGTTTTTTTTTTTAATTTGAAAATACCTGTACACTCTTACTCTTAACTACCATAACTAATGTTCGTGCTAGTCAATGCATATCCTGTAGGAGGGCATACAATTTACTCTCAGTATAGGAAAGGAACTACCACATTCATACTTGAGATTTTGATCAAACTTGACATTTAAATGATAGGGAACACGATAGATCCAAAAATTACAGCAATATAGGTATATTATAATTTAAATTTTCTTTTTTCAAACGTTCCCACAATTTTAATAAAAAACAATATTTATGTATACTCGTATGTTTATTTAAGACAGGGGTTACTTATTTCATTCAGAATCAGTTAGCGTGTTGCTTTTTTTTGGGTCAAAATAATAGAAAAAATTGTTTAATCATGAGCAAGTTTGTACGACTTAGTCGTGCATTTTATCTACGTTTTAGAATTATTGTTCTTTTTTTTATGAGATGTAAACATGTGTTTTGTTTTTATTTCGTTTTGAGAGCCATAAATATTCATAGTCCTGGCCGTCGACGGACAGGGGTTATTCCATAAATCCTTAGGGATATCGTGTGATAGATAAATAAATAATATTTTATCATGTGTACATATTTGACAGTTTTATTTAAATATATATATGCAAGTAGGTATATACTTTTTTTTTTAGATTCTATTTTTAAATCAATGAATATTTGAAAAATGTCATTTATCCTTAGAATCGTATCCTTTCACTCCATCATGTTATCCCCAACCTTTATCTATTTGGTTTTTCTTAAATACCTTGCCATTTCGAATTTTAAATTTCCAAATAAAATGATATTTTGCCACGAAATACATTGCTAACTTCAAATTCGAAAACAAACTCTATGAAAACAAAGCACAAATTTAAATCAATTCAGGATTTTCACCTATTCGAAATTTCCCTCCTCGAAAGGGATGAGTTAAATTTGAAAACTGTTCACCGTTGAACCGATGTCATCAAATACACCTGTGATTGTATAAAGCATTAGAAAACAAATACATGTACAAATGTAGGTACGATTTCCGTCGTTTAGAAAATTTCGACAAGTTTTTTGTGTATTTTTGTCAAACTGATGTATCTGATTGGATTTCTCTGACATACGTGTTATTTTGTAACAAATATGCCACGTTTTAAAATTGATGTGCTGATGGGACAATTTAACGGAATCTGTTTCGTGATTTGTGATAGAAACGAATGACGGACTGCAGGACTAAATATTTTTTTTTTCATTTTCCTGGAGTACGGGTGGCGAATAAATAATTTAGAATTTAAATGTCTATCGGAAGAAATCGGAAGAAAAAAATCGATTGACACTGTCGTTGACGTGTTTTGTAATACCTATCCTACATAACATACATACATAATTAGGTATAATTAGGTAGGTATACACAAATGGAAGCTCTCCTTCAAACCCTCATGTAGGTACATATTAGCTGATTAAAAAAAAAAACAAGGAAATGGAGAATTGCCTTCGATTTAGATAAACAAGTAAGATATCGACCTGTTTGTCATATGCCCATATCCTTAGTAACACGAATACTTTTTGCGACTTTACGTATCCACAAAGAAAATTATCAAGAGGCGTTGAATCACAAGATCTATGGAGGCCAATTTAAAGATCCGTTAAACGAAATTATTTGTTCATCAAATGTTTCTTTCAATAAAATTATTTTTTCGTTTGCTGTGTGGCACGTAGCGTGGTTCATATGCTGCAACCGCACATCCCTTTTACATTCATGTTATTTAATTGAGGAAAGAAGTCTTTAACTATGATTCTATAGCGATTACCTTTGGCCATAACACACTGATTGACCTCATTCTGGGGGGAACAAAAATATGGTCCGGTGGCTCCACCAGCTCAGATACCTCACTAAACTGAGGAACTTTGAGGATGTAATGGCTATACAGTGGGGCAAGCGCAGAAAAATCTCCAACATTTTTATTTTTGTTTGACGTGTTTATTGTAAATTGATTCTGAGACATTTAGGAAGTTCGACGATATTACTTCATACAAAAATCGTCTTTTTACTTATCAAAAATTTGGCTTACTTTGGTTTTATTTTGTATGGGCAAAACCTTTTTCATCAGATTTTTAGTTTGTGTATCGATAAAAAAGGAGAACAAAAGTGGCCTATTCCATTTTTTTAATATTGAACGAGTGTCAGTAAGTTATGTGAATTTGCGTACGAGTAAGCTTAAGAAAAGGATTCGTAGAGCTCCGGAACAAAAATGCTATTTTCTTAAAGCTTATTCTACTATCTAACATTTTATAAATTTCATTGACAATGAATGATCAATCTCTTCTGAAACAGAAATTAGATACATTTCAATAGCAATCTTGAGAAATATAGATATTTTGCATGACCGTATTTTCATTAATATTTACCACTCAGAACACAAGAACAATTTTTAGTGATTTTGCGACCATATCATTTTTGTTTAAAAGAGGCGTGCCAGTCTGCGAAAATAAATCGTGTTGATTTATCTTTCTCTTGATTTTTATCGTTCCTGATATTATCAACGAAATCGTTCGAGTAATTTAGTTTTAGTGGATTTTTGTCCGCCTTTCTGTATAAAGTGCCCCACTGTGCGTCGAATTTTTAGCAATTTTTTGTGGATTATCTTTTGAACAAATTTGCTTATTGACTCTGAAATTAGGAAGATTGTTAATGCCGACTAAAAATGACACTGCCACTTTTCAGTCTGAGAATTGATTTGACAGTTAAAACTGTCTGAAGTTTGTCTTGCGCTACAAAATAAAATTCACGACTGAATGACACGTACTTAATCGTATGTTCGGTGACACCGTAGGTAAACGATTTTTAATCGAAACAGCAAGATATATTTTTAAATTCTTTTTTTTTTACTTTATTTTTTATATACAAAAATTTGCTTAGTTTTTTATATATAAAACATGTCCTTTATTTTTTTCTAAAAACAATTTTACTATCCCATCTTTCAGCTATTTAACTATATAAATTTGAAAACAGAATGTCAAAGAAAAATAAAATGCACGACTTGATCGCACGTACTTGCTCATATGTTCGATCACAATAAATGCAAAAGATTTTTAATAGAAACGGCTAAATGCATTTTTAAAGTCATTTGTCACTTAATTTTTTTCTCAAAAAAAAAATTGGTATGAACATTTTAAATATTTAATAATATAAATTTAAAAACAAAATTTCAGAAAAAATCGTCCACTCGTTTTCGAAATATTGATTTTTCAAAAAAAAATTTTTTTTTTTTTAAATCAAAAAAAAAAACTATTTTTCGAAAATTTTGAAATGAAGTAGACAAATGTAGACCATACTTAAAGTATTACATACACAATTTTTTATCAAAATTGTTAGAGCTGTTTTCGAGATAATTAAGATGGTAGAAACATTTGTATTGCAAGTACCGTTATTTTTGGGACTAATACGATTAAAAAATCTATTTTAGATGATCACCTAAAACCCCTAAGCACCAAATTTGAACAAAATCGATTCAGCCGTTTAGGCTGTAGATCGTTCTACAGACAGACAGACGGAATTGCGAGGCACACTTTTTTCGTGTTGTCTACCATCGTAATTTCGGAACCTACACAATGTATTATTAAATTAATTTATTACAAATTTATAATAATTAGTTAATAGTAAAATAAAGACTTAATTTATTTAAAAAAAAATAACATCAATAGGAAACATCGGAAATCCATAGGGAAATTTTATTTCCCTCGAAGCTCGAACTTTGTTTATTCAAGCAAATTTTTCTACTATCGTGGATGTCACCCCAACAAAAATTGTCTTCCAGCAAAAAATCCAATTAAAAAAAGAGAAAATATCACAATATCAGTAATTTCCAAGAGAAGCTTATAAGCAATATTCGCGTTCCCCATTTTGAAGGAAGGAATCATTTCCAGGGAAATTTTTTTCACCATAACCCCGAATTGAGTCTACTTGATAAATTAAATCATTGAGTTCATTAGCAATTTCAATTAAAGTATTATTAAAGTCAATTTTGATTTTAATTACAATTGTCAACTTAATTTAAATTTCAATAACTGTCAACTTTTGTTTCAATCAACTGCTGCCCTAGAGAGGTAAATAACTTTTCATATTCAATAAAATGTCACCTTGAAGAGAGACAATATAAATTAATGATATAAATTTGGGATGCAAAAGTTCTCGAAAACGTACAAATAATTAAATTTAATGTCTCTTTCAAATATAAGTTTTAAATCGATTAAATTGTCTCCCTGTTTTTTTTTTTTTGTTTCATAACTCAATCATCCTATATCAAATAAATTATTAGGGTCCTTCTCCGTAACTTCAACCGTCTGACGACGAAAAGCTTCGCGACGCAATTATAGGTGGTTTATTTGCACCATTCTCCGTGTCAAATATTTTCAATTAGACCAAAGGACGTGTTTAATTTTCATCAAAGAGAATTTTATTGCCAAAACCTAGTCGGTCGTAAAGTTTTATTAAAGAGATGAATTTTATAACTTTTTTGCCTCTGCCCATAGTCGGTTTCCTACTTAATTGTTATGTAAATAAATGGTCTGTTAGTAATCATTATTATTTTCGTTGACAGCATACAAATTTCTCTTGGCAGACTTACTTGGTATTGTAAAAGGGATATTTATGCAAACGAGTTGGCCCCCGTTCAATCAGAAAATAAATAAATAAATTAAAAACAAATTATTTGTTGAAAGAAATTATATAGAATTGAAATTAAGACTCATTTATTAAATGCTTAAATTAATTCCTAAAATTCATACCCCATCTACCAACACACATCTACCATTTTAATTAAGTATGTATAACCTCATAAGTATCTTCCTTTATGCACACCTTGGTTACCCGTCAAAAGCTCTCCACAAACTATGGTAGCCCAATTTCGAACAAAAAAGTCCCAAAAACAAACAAATTTGTTTTTAACCGCTTTAACTATTTACATCCATACTATATCCCACAAATTACTAAATCATGTCAACATGGATTGTTGGGGGAGGATACGATTTTGCGACTGCCAAAGTTGTGTTTTGTTTTCAAAATTATTTTCCGATTTGGCTTCCGCACCTGTGTCTAAACAAATAGGAATGTTTGATGTTTTTGAAAGCAATTCTAAAATTGTTCATGTACCAACACACACATAAGAAGTTTTGGCGAGATTGACAGTCGAGTTTTCTGCCATAAATATTTACATTTTGTTTCCGCACTATTATGCATGACTTTTTCATAAGTTTCTGACATGTGTTTACCGAATACTCTGTGACAAAGCAATTTCTACGGAATTTAAAGAAAAACAATCTAACTTGCTCTTTGTTGTAGAAATCCAGTACAGTGGTGTTTAAAAATAAAACATTTTTTGTCTTTTCCTCTTTTTAATGACCGAAATGGAGAACTGTAGCAGGATATTTGGAAATATCTATATTTCGAAATTCATTTTTGAATTGCTCATGAAATTTGATTTTGATATTTGTCGTTTCGTATTTTTGTTGGAAGCCGACAAACATTTGTTACGGTTGTGACCATTAAAAAAAAATGGTCGACCAAATTCCAATAAATAATGTCAAGTGGATAGAAACACATTGAAAAATGTAAGTTTTGCTATACAAGGGTTGGGCACGATTTGCAATTTTTTTAAATGTCGATGTAAAAAATAGACTGTCATAATGTCGACTTTTGCAAAGTCGATTGGTAAAAATACCGACTGATCAAAATGTCGACTCTTTTTATAAAGTCCATATTAAAAATATCGACTCATAAAAATGTCGATAGTGGCAAAGTGAATGATTTCCAGAAAAACCCTTAATTCCGAAAATCCAAACGACATAATTTGGGGTGGGGTTGAGTTTGGGTATATGTAAAATCCTATATTTGGCCAAACAGTTGAAAGTCGACATTCTTACCGACAACTTTTTAATCGACATTTAAATATTCTATCGGTCAAATTTATATCGACATTTTAAAAGTCGATGAAGTGTATATATGTCGAGTCGACATTTTTCTGTCGACCATTCGTACGTTTCCCGTTATACAAACTTTCAATTTTAAAATACGGGCTCAGTCTAATTTTCAAATTAAATGAAATTGTATGTGATGGTAGTATTTTTACTTACTTTCCCCAATCTACAGGTTGGAATATGGTATAATTTTTGCAAATGGCGGCAAACGTCAATTATTCTATTTTGACATTTGTGAAATAAAAAGAATTGAATTGCTATACTCCTAAAGAACGTGGAATATTTTTTTTTTCGATATTTTTGGGCGGAATTATTCTTTGGTTGGTTAGTGCAGCATTGATTTCTCGGTGGTCCACATCAACGTTAGGCAAACACTAGGACCGACATTTAGGCGTTCAGGTTCACCTATAAAAGTGTCGAATAACAGGATATGCTGCTAGGTCTTGGAGCAGTCGTTTTACTAGAAATATCTCAGCTGTGGATGAAAAAGTCGCATAGAATCTCGAAGTATCGACCAGATGACATGCCACCCAGTTAGGCATCAATCGCCAGTCTTCATAGAGAATTTGTAGGAGTCGAAATGTTTCCAATCGCCTTGAAGCTACACTCCTGAATCGCGACCAAAAGAGATAACTTGCAATCCAAAATCCTCATGATCTGCAATTCTCATTTCCATCTTTGTGGATATGTTTTTTTTTCTGGAAAACGCTGTGGGGCAAAAAAATACTGTAGAGTTGTAGAACATGCGGTTCCAACAGGGTGGATCAACTGCGCATACTAAACAAAGCTTAACCGAAATTATGAAGGCTGCTTTTCCGTGTAGCCTAATCATCGCCCGATTTAAACATTTAAGACTTTTTAGTGATTTTTTTTTTGTTCACTCTGGAGTACCTACAGTCGAAAGTTCTGGAAAATGTCAAAAATATGACAGTGGCTACTTAGCCGATATTATTTTTTCGACTTAATGGCAAAATAAGACATCAAATAGACCAAAAAAGAACTTTGGGTGACAACTTTTGCGCCAACTTGTATGTATATAAACAGGAAACATTTTGTTGAAGGTAGGTTGATAGGTCCCCTCCATTCCTGCTAATAAGCAACACTAAAGGGTGGTTGAGGGTTGTAAACCACTAGACTATTGTTCTTCACGGCATGTCGTGCTTTATTTTCTATTTATTTGAAACAAGAAATTCTATTAGGTAGAGTAGCTGCTTTCAAGAAAACAATTCTTTATATTGCTGTCAGTCGTCTCCTATAAAAACTATCGTAAATTCAGAATTCCAAAAGTCATCTTTTTTTTTGCTTTAGAACTGATTTACATATTTCATATTTTTTTTTATTCATGTATTCATTCTACATTAACATTATATTCCACACAACCAACACCTGATTTTGAATAAGTAAACAAACGCACAGTTGATTCAGAAATCAATAAATAAATAGTAGATAGTTTCATTAGCATCAAATATTCGGACATTGATATGGCAAATTTTCTCTTTTAATCTCAAAAACACATCATCGATTATGTCAATAATAGATTATTTATTTATTTTGCCTGAGTATAATGATTTCTCTGTGCGCTTGAGTCATTCGGTGAAAATTTAAATTAATTCCAAGTATTTGAACTTAATCACATTATTGTATAGTATCTTTCCGTCGCTCTTTATCAACGTCATCTCAAAAAAATAAAAAAAAGTGAGAACACACTATATCACCACCACTGGTTTTAACTAATTGAATTCTATGTCAAGGTAAACAAAGCTATCATACAAACATAGTTATTTAATATATATTTTAACCCCTGTTCACACTTGAAATTGTGTTTTTTTATTTATTTTATTTGAAGCACTTGCGAAGAGCTTCTGTATTATCCAGAGACATATGTTTGTACATACGTAATAATGTCATGAGGGTTAAAGTGTTAAACGAATGGTGTTTTTATTGATTACTCTTCTAGACACTCTGAAATTGTGATATACTCGTACATGTAGAAATTCTAGATAAAAAATATTCCGTTCGCAACACAAAAAATAAAATGCACGACTGTATCGCACGAACTTGTTCTTATGTTCGATCACATCGAATGCAAAGGATTTCTGTTAAAAATACAAATATATATTTAAAGCAGTTTTTTACTTAATTTTTTATATATACAAAATATCTTTAATTTTTTTCTAAAAACAAATTGGTATGTCTTAAATATTATAATATAAACTTAAAAACAAAATATTAAATCGGCTTAATCAAAGGAAAAATAATTCAAAATTCTGAAATAAATACTAAAGCTAATTTAAGCTCAAAAAAGTACGCCATTTTATTTGTTAGATAAATTTGAATTTATGAGAAAAAAAATTTAAAAATCTGTGGAGCGGTTTTTGAGAAAAAAGTTTTTTTTTTAAACTGAAAACATTTTTCAAAAAAAATTCAAAAACGCCAATTCATTGGTATTCAATAAATACATATAAATATAATTTTTGAAAAAAATATAATGAGCAGTTTTCGAAATATAATTTTTTGTATTTTTTTTTAAATGATTTTAAAAATTCAAAAAAAAAATACTATATAAAAATATTGGTACGCGGAATAATTTGGGCAACCTAAACCTATATATGTGTGAAATTTCGAAAGAATCGGTTATGCCGTTTATGAGATAGTCGAAAGCAAAAAAACGGTCCTATGGAAAGTACCGTTTTTAAAAATGTTTCTAATTTGTATTCAACCATATGATCGGTCGTAGCTAAAAAGCCGCACTGATTTTTTTCATCAAAATCGTTAGAGCCGTTTCCGAGAAAAATAGGTTTGAACGTAACGGTTATATGGGAGGTACCGTTATTTTTTGAGCTAAAAAAAATCAATTTCCCCTCTGTAGAATACCTAAAAAACTCTATATACCAAGTTTGAATCAATTCGGCCCACCCGTTTGGGCTGTAGGTATCTATACATACATACAGACAGACGGACAGAATTCTTAGACCATCTTTTTTCGTCTCCGCTATTGTCGTAATGTCATGAAAAAAATCTTGGACTCTCAATTTTGGTTGTCTACAATTTATTTGTATGTAAACGGTGATTTTTTAAGAGCTTGGTTTTTGAAAATTTAAAAAAATGTTGCCCGCGGCTACGCTTCAGGTGGTCCATTCTGAAGGTCCAATTTTGGCAAACTTTTTCACACATTTCGGCCGGAATCTCACCAATGACGCGTTCAATGTTGGCTTCCAAGGCAGCAATCGTGTTTGGTTTGTCCCCATAGACAATAGACTTAACATAGCCCCACAAAAATAGTCTAACGGGGTCAAATCACATGATCTTGGTGGCCAATTGACTGCGCCAAAACGTGAGATCAACTGCTCACCAAATTCGCCTCTCAATTGATGCAGGGTTTCGCGTGCAGTGTGGCATGTGGCACCGACCTGTTGGAACCACATGTCGATCGAGTTCAATTCTTGCATTTTAGGCAAAAAAAAATCTGTTATCATCGAACGGTACCTTTCTCCATTGACCGTAACCCTGCGGCCTTCATCGTCCTTGAAGAAGTACGGCCCAATGATGCCGCCTGCCCATAAACCGCACCAAACAGTGCATTTTTCGGGATGCTTTGGTAGCTGCTGAATTGCCTCTGGCTGCACTTCACTCCAAATACGGCAATTCTGCTTATTCACGTATCCATTTAGCCAAAAATGAGCCTCGTCGCTGAAGACAATTTTGCGATAAAAAAACGGATCCTCATCCAACTTTTCTAAGGCCCATTCACCGAAAATTCTACGTTGTGGTAGGTCGCCTGGCTTCAATTCTTGCACCAGCTGTATTTTGTATGGCTTTAAACCAAGATCTGCGTAAAATCTTCCAGGTGGTCGAATAACACAAGCCCAATTGCTGCGATCGGCGCCGAATGGACATATCGCGATCTTCAGCAACACTGGCGGATCAGCAGCAATATTCTCTTCGGTACGCACTCTACGGATACGATTTGGTGGATTAATGTCCAATAAAGTGAAACTGGTGCGAAATTTGGTCACAATGAGCTGAATAGCCTGCTCGGTGGGTCGATTATGACGACCATAAAACGGACGTAGCTTGCGAAACACATTTTTCACAGAGCACGAATTTTGATAATAAATTTCAATAATTGGCAAACGTTGTTCAGGCGTAAGTCTATTCATGATGAAATGTATGTATGTCTAAACTGACTAGGGAGCTAAAGGGTTTATACACTTAATGAATTTTTTTTTTGGAAAATCCACCCAAATATAGGAATCTGTAATACGACTGTCAAAATAAAAGTTATACTGGAGAACATGAGAACATTGGGCCAGATTGTACGAAAGCTTGAATAAAAATGCAAAATTCTTACAATTATTTGTTTGGGAATATCAGACTTGCACTTTATATTTAATTTTCATTCTATATATCACCCTATAGGAAGATGCTATAAATTTATAAATAGAACCAAATGTCAATTATAATATGACGTTTATGGAGAAAACTACAAAATACACGTCAACAAGAATCGCTATACTCTTAAAGGCGGTATAAGTTTCGACTTATATTAAAAATTGGAACTTCCGATAGGCTCTTAACTTATTAAATTTAGATTTTCTATTTGCAACGGGTACTAAATGGCATGTTTTGGATTCATAACAAAATCGTTTTGATCGTCTTACAATTCTGTCTATTTGTCTGGCCGCAAGTAATACATAAAGTTTTTCGGTAATATGCTACCAAAAAAATCTTATTTTCTGTCAGAAACAGTCCAATGATTTTTATAAAAAAAATTAGTTAATTCAATAATGAAAAGAAAATGCATTTTTTGGTATTTTTGTGCAAAAAAGTGGTTATTTTTGATACCTCTAGTAGAACAATTTTTTCTCGCTTTCGATTTTCTGGAAAAGGTTTCATTAGATTTTTTGATATTTTTTATGCAGAAGCTTAAAAGTTTTAACAGTATTGTAAAGCAAAATTTTTCAACAAAAAAAGAAACAACAATATTTTTCGGAAACCACTGAATCGATTTTTTTGAAACCTTGTATTTAGTAGTTTTTTTTTTAAATTATATTGTGTAGGTACTTCAAAAAAAAAATTTAATAAATAAAAAAACAACGGCCCTCCCGTACAAATGTTTAAAAATCGTTGAGATAAAAACTTTTTTTTAATCGGCTCCAAGAATTTAGATTAAGAAATGTGTGTGTTCTTAAATTAGTACAGTTCACTCTTAAGTAAACATATATTTTTCGACTTTCTAAATAATATTGCATATTTAAATTTTCAAAAAAAAGCAAATTTTTCGATTTTTAAGAAATGAATAATTTTTTTTTTTTGAAAAATCGATTTAAATTAAAATTTTATTCGTATATAAAGATTCTCAGTAAAAACAGCAAAATATACACATATGGACAAATATATATGTATGTATGAAGTCGTTTTTGTTTTTAATAAATTTTGCCTTTTCAAAATTTCCTTAAAATATTTCTAAAAAAGAATTCAGTGTGCCAATTTTAGTTATAGACATTTAATATGAAAATTCCAAAAATAGCCGCATACCTTTTTCATTTCAAAAATAGAGCAAAATAATTTTTAAAAAATTTGAATGCGTTATATTATTTTGAAGGAGAGTTAAGTCCCCAAAAATAACAGTATCCACCTGCTTGAAAACGGTTTTAACGATTTTGGTAAAGAAAGCTCAACATTTAAGTCAACGAAATTTTAATATAAAATATTTGCCATACAACTTTTTTTTTGTATTTTCGATCAACATTTTTAAAAGACGTCTTGAGGAGAGTTAAGTCCCCAAAAATAACAGTATCCACCTGCTTGAAAACGGTTTTAACGATTTTGGTAAAGAAAGCTCAACATTTTGGTCAACGAAATTTTAATATAAAATATTTGCCATACAACTTTTTTTTTGTATTTTCGATCAACATTTTTAAAAGACGTCTTTCCAAATCTTACTAATACTCCATATAATAATTTTCGAAACATATTGTTTTTGAAAATTCAACATTTCGAAAACCGGTGGACGAATTTTTTGAAATTTTGGTTTTAAATTTATATTATTAAAAATAATTACACCTATAATGTTTAGCAAACATTTTAAGAACATATTCAAAACGTTAACAAAAATTAAGTAAAAAAACGATTTTAAAAATATAAACAGAATCTGGTGCTTATGATATGATTGAACATACGACCAAGTACGTGTGACCCAGTCGTTCATTTTATTTTCCACAAGTTTGCCTCATTAATTCAAAACTTTGTTTTTCTACCTTACACCCCATTGAATTGAAGCTTTTGTCTGGAAATAATACTTTTTCTCTATTTTCTCTAATTGGTTTTTAATTGGATGCACAGAAAGATGTTAATGGCACTCAATTATGCAATCAGAGAATCACTAACTGAATTGTATAATTTTAACTTAATTTTCAAAATGGAACCGAAGTAATGCCATACTGTGACGGTGTCATAATTCTTGCAAATGTTGTCAAGTGAGATTTATGTTGTAGACAGATTGACAGATTAGTTGATAACTACCAAAGATCATTACACACCTATAAAACAGCGAATTATTTGTTCAGACATTGACGAGGAACCATGCCCAAAATTTGACGGATGTTAATGTTTGCTTGCGGCAAATTGTAGAATTGGGGTTCTAGCATTCTCGGTTCCAGCAGAACGGATCAAAAGCTTACGCATAACTTTGACAACCATAGAGATTTTGAACGTGTGATATCCCTTTTGTCAATTTGAACTGGCCTGCCAAATCATCTGTTCTGACAATCTGAATTCTGCATTTTGAAGGTGCAAGGAACGATATATCACATTTCCAACTTAATATCATCAATTTTTCTTCTTCAAATTTCCCTCAACAAAATGTCAGTTAATAAACAGTATGCCATTCGGGTTTTTATGATTGATACCAGCAGCTTTGTGCTTTCCAAATGTGACTATTAAACGCGTCGACTTCGTATATTCCACCGTACGTCAGGTTTCTGGAATGTAGAATATTTTAGTATCGGATTATGCCAGAATAGAATTAATGTTGTCGTTTTTAAATTAAATCAAAATTATACAAAAAAAAACGAAGATACGAGTAGTTCCTTAGAGCGTCCCATAATCATCCCAGTTCCGAAATACACGACTCAACACTCAAAGATATTTTCCCAAACCCCAATTTACCCAAGCATGGTCACACAGCCATAACAAAGTAAATTTATTATTTTTTTGTGGGCATTCAACGGTTTTGGGAAAAGGTCCCTCGGGATAAAATTGGGATGAGAATTTCTGTTGGTCGTCCTTGAATTTGGTCCTATCTTCGTTAAAAAAAAAAAAAAACACAACACCACATGACGTTCGTTGTACGTGACAGTGATTTTAGATTTTAGTTTCCTTTTTGAACATTTCGAGTACATCTTCTTCTTATTCTCATCTCATTTCAAGTCAATTCCAGACCTCAAATCCTTGTCAACATTTAAAACCTTTACTATGAATTTAAGCAACGATGTATTTTTCTCGGGGATTAAATTTGCTTTTGTATATGTGTGTGTGTGCTTGGGGGAAGTTTTTTAAGAGGTTTAGGGTCCTGGAAGTAATTGTGTGTTAATGGGATAAAATAATTCATCTTTGTCGTCGTGTCCAATCGTTGTGTTCGTTGGAATAGAAACGAAAAACACCAAAAAAGGAAATGGCATTTGTGTCATATAAATTATTCAAAAGCACTCCTGTTGCTTGTTGCCCTTGCGTGTCAGTGTTATACCTGTCTTTATGTCTGCAGGAGCGACACACCTATTTACTATATGTAGGTATGAGTATCCATATGCATGTATGTATGTCAGACTTTGAATTACGTAGTCACCTGTAAATCAAATTCTAAATAAAACTACCTTGGTCTTGTTATTTATACATCACGCATGACGTCATGAATTATTCAACTTTAATTGATAGATTAATTATAATTCCGCTTTACAAGGGTGGCCTGACTGTATATGGAAATCTAATTAAATAAAAGAATTGCAGTGCAATAAACGCAACTAGAATATGCTGGTTTTAAAAGCTACGTATGCCGCTAGTTCCGCAATCAAGTTAAATCCAACGCGGCGAGGGTGCGATTTCATGGAATTTGCATTTCAGGAATATGTAGGGAAATGTTTATCCTTTTTATTTTCTCATCTCCAAATGTCGGTTTGGTTGTTGGATTTGTGAGTGGGTGTGAGTGTGTATTTTAGCACAATCATGTACGCGTACTATGTTTATTCAAACCAACGAGAAATTGCGCCATATCCGGATCCGGATGAGCAAACTGTTTTTGTTGCATTTTTGGTGCTTCATTTTATTAAAGTTTTTTTTTTTCAGATGCAGCCTGTGTTGAATACGAGAACAGGCGTAAGGTATTTTAGAAAGTATTCCACGATACGATTCCATGGACGTGGTGGTATGCTCGAAGCGATATTTAAATACGGTTATTTTTTTATATAAAGTTATTCCATTTAAGAAAGAGCTGTGTGTTTTTTAAGTACCTTCAGGATGTACTTTATGGTTTGAATTTTATTTCAAGCTTTAACAGCGTTATCCAACAAAATTGGGTGTTCAATTTGCAATCCTTGAGTGCTGTGTCTATGTACAATTTAAATTTTCAATATTCGAGAAAGGAAAGTATTTTAAGCTAAATCCTTTATTAGGGCAACTTTTTTCACTTTCTGTTAAGAGACAAATGGTTTTGCGAAATATTTAATTTGTATTTAAAATATTTAAAATAATAAAAAGTAAGGAAATATTAGAAAATTTGATTCAACTTAAATTCCTTTTTTTAATTTTAAAATTTGCACTAATTTTAATATTAACAATAGCTATATGTATAAATAAAATAAAAAACAATAAATAAAAAAATTCTTAAATTAAGCATTAATTTCACGATTTTCATTTTTTAATTTTAATTATCAGCTCGTTTATAAGAATGTTGGTGGAAATTGGGGCTAGCATCCGTAATGATTCGGCTCAAAAACGTATGCACAGTCTTCCTTCTCAGTTAGAGTATTGTTGTCCATTTGGACATATTTTGGAAAGCTTGCCGAAGGCTAACTTAATTTCTGTTCTTGTACCAAAATGAAGCAGCAGCAGGTTGTCATATACGAGAACAAACTTTGGTCCGGATCCTTCAAATTTGACATGAAAATATTATCTTAATAATAATACAATAATTTTTTACTATACTCTGTTCAATTTATATTTTCAGTACAGGGAAGATAGGATATTTGCATTTCATCCTTACTATTATGCATTTCAATAAGCTATCTCCATTTCTATAAAGCTTTTTCATTTTCCATGGTTGCCGTAGCATTATAAATTCGTATATTTCTCTCATGAATGTCGGTAGGGTTACCAATTGTTAATTTAGATTTCATGAACAGAAACATTTACATCGTAAACTAAATCTAAAAAAAAATTAAACTAAATCCATATAAAAATAAATCTATCTTTCCCCACACCACCCAGAAGTAAGATAGTAGGCGCGTTTTTTAAGAGATCTCAGAAGGCCTAATCTATTTTAACGTGAATATAAATCACAGAAAAAACGTATAAATAAGGTAAATAAAAACAGAACAATATTAATAATATCAACTCAAATTGGACAGCACTATTTTAAATATTATATTTATATATTTAATTTCTTCATTTATTTTTATTTTCATGAACAAAAAAAAAACTATTTGGTAATTTAAAGTTGCAATTAATTAATGAACCGAACTCCATCAAAAACTTGCTCAAATAGTAATTTTTCCTTTAAAAAAATACCCAACAAATAATATATAGCTGCATTTTAACCGTTTCCAAAAAAAAAAAACAAAGATGTAAGCAGAAAAGCACGCAGCGACAACACCTTTTTTCTTAAACTTAAAATATATGCTCTCAAAAGCGCTAAGAAAGCTTCGATTCTGAATGCTCCATATCGAAAACTAAAAAAAAAGGTATTAGAATTTCTATTAACGGACTAATGGTAACTCTTAGTCAATGTGTTTATTTTTTTTTGAATAAATAAACACTATTATAAGTGAGAGTCAAATTGGCGATCAGTCTCCTCTCAACCGAATAGGAGACAGGTGCTTGTGGAATGTACGTGGGCTTATGGAATATTTTAGTAGCAATTTCTTAAGTTGTGTGCCATGCAAACACCAGCCGGCACCATTGAGTTTGAAAAGGGTCTCCCATAAGGCCTGTACTGAAAATATAAATTGAACAGAGTATATATGCCTGTAAGACCTATTGTCTGTTAAATGCTACATGAGTTGCAAGGCACTAGTTAGAGGGTATATAAAGATAGGAAATATATTTTTTCTTGTAGAAAAAGTTTCTTGTATTCCAATAATATACATTCATAGATATTTACTTTAGTATGCTTTTATTTTAAATGTATTTTTTTCATAAGAATTCGAAAATGAAATTAAAGAATGTAACTATTGGGTAAAAGCAAAACCATGATTATTTTAAGGAAACATTTTCCAGTACCTCAATTTAGGCCTATTTGAAAAATGCATCTACCTTATCTGCTGCCTGAAATATCTTCTAGATTTAAAGGAAACCCTAAAGATCACTTGGCAACCCTGGCTACGGCTTTTAATAAAACTTTCTTAGATAAGCTTGAAATATAAAATATTATTTACATCCAAAATTAAATCTCATATTGTGCCATTTTCAAAGATACTAACGGATACTAGCGGTTTTTACTTAATCTAAATTCTTTTATTTTTCTATCGATCATAAAAGCAAACTGAATTTCATTCAGATCGTTAGAACCGTTTCCAAGAATCCAATACATTTTACTAAATCAAGCTTTAATTTTTTTCTTTGTTATTAAAATAAAATTAAAAGCTCTTTTAACTTGTTTCAGTCGTTTCTGAGAAACTAAGAAATTAGATAAGTGGGCGTGGCGGGGAGCAGTTTTTACTTAAAACATTTTTAAAATTTTATTTTTCCCCATAAAATGTTCTTTCAAATCGTTGGAGTCGTTTCGGAGAAATCAAGAAATGATAAAAGTAGGCGTGGTGTTGGGCGGATCTTACTAGTATTTTTATTTTTCAATTTTTCTGTTGCACAAAAGCACACGTTCTAAAATGTCATCCAACTCACTTGAGTAGTCTTCACGAAATAGAGCAATTTCCGAGAAACCATTAAATAAAATAGTGAGCGTGTCAGTGAATGGATTTAAATAAATTTATTTTTTTTTCTCTGTCATAGGAGCAAATAGTGAAAATTTCATCCAAATCGTTAGAGCCTTTTTCGGGAAACCAATCACCAAGTAATAAGCCTAAAGACGTAATTCAATACTTCGATCTAACAAATTTGTCACACAGATTAGTTTGTGTTCAACACTGAGCTGGCCGGCCTGGCAGGAGTTGCGCAGTGGCTGTAGGTTACGCCCAAATTCGCGGGCATTCAATGTTGGGCAGGATAGACCAACACTTCACCAAGGTACAATATAATTCTACGTCTAGGAAATTGGAACTCTAGCAAATTATTTTGGACATATTCTAATGTCGTGTAGATAAGCTGTTCTTGCAGTCAAATAAAGCGGAATACCCCTCAGAGAAAAGTGATGCAGGACCAAATCCGTCGATGATTTTTTCTTCGAAAGCGCAGAATTGACAGATAAAGTCCATGTCGTGTTTCGCGTGGGGTGTGTTGACTCCATTGTTTTGCACCAATAGGATTACTTACTGGAGTAATTCTACTTCCGATCTACACTAACCTGCCCCTTTCGCTTTCCTAATAGTTTATCTAAGGTATTACATCGAAGTTACCACAGTTATAGTTTCGTTTTATCTGAAGAGGTATTTGGTCTTGTCCTCGTTTACTTCAATACAAACAATTTTCGAATTTTGTCCAATCACCTTAAAGGACACTACAACGTCATGTTCACATCGACTGATGTTATCGATAACATTTGCATTCTCTATCGAAGTTGGAGGAATTTGTTGAAGATGGCTTGGAAGAATAGTTGACAATTGGAACATGTATTTTCTATAATGACACGTGACCAACGACCAACTTTGGCTTGGTTTTTGTATGCGACAGGCTTGGCAGGCATATGCGTCGATATCGATAGTTCTTGCAACACAGCGAATTAATTTTTTTAGAGTCGGCATATGGAGTTTTAAAAGTTCATCTTTACCTTGTTGTTACAAGCTTTTTATAGCTAAGTCTACATCTTCTAAAATAGGTGGCGGACCTAATTCTATCCTTAAGTGGAAACCAAAAGGAAGATATACAAATATCTTAAAGCAGTTCGTTTAGCTCATGGCCATAACCATTATTATCAACAAGAAAACAGTCTTAACTCGCAAGTCGCATAGGACCTTTTTTTTATTTATTTGACATCGTTAGATTAGTTTTAAGGTTTATAGACATTTTTATGATATTGTTTGGGTATAAAAAAAGGGTAATTTCATTTCATACCATAAAGCACATACCTATTTTCACCTAATACAATCCCCATTGTTGTTTGTTTTTGGGTTAAGCCTACCATAAGATGCCACGTATATTCCCAACAGCAGTAACATAATTAATTTTAATTGGATTTTAAACCTTGAAATATGGATAATGGGAGTAAAGCTTTTCTTTGTTAATATTTCCATAAAACTATCCGTGTTATCCTGGAAACCTTGTTGTTAATGCACAAACCGTCGTCGGCGTCGGCAGTCGTGGAAATATTACATTTTTAAATTACCTACCATAATTCCTGTAATAACTTCAACTAAATGGTTGTAAAACTATACTTTTTGTCCTATTGCTCCCTGCTGTCCATCCATTATGTGTACATACGATGACTTTCCGTCGGAAATAATATACAAAATATTTGCTCTGTTTCTCTTAAAATGGGGTGAAAATAAATTTTTATGGAGGACGACCTAACATGCTCTCGAAATGAAAGAGTTTCTAAAACTTTGAAAATTTGTTTAATTTGCTTACTAATTAATTTTAAAAAGGCTTTAAGATCAAAAATATTGGTACTATTATAAGTATACCTTACCTTTTTCTAATTAATCGAAGCTGATTAAATCAAGCTGTAGGTCGATAAAAGATGTTGATTTGGTGTAACCTTTGAATAACTTGTAAAACCTTTAAACAGAATGTATTTTAATTAAATTTTAGTAATTATAGACTATTCACGTGAGAGCGACCAACGAATAAGCGCATATTTGTCCATTTTGAGATTCCGTTTACTTGGTTTTTATTTATTCGGTACGAATGATCTTTTTTAATTGAGAGTCTCTGATTTTCAGGTTAGGCGCGCGCAAAGAATTCATTCGTTGAAGTGTGGATGGTATGTGGAACGCAGTTTGAGACAATCAGATTGTAATTTGAGCAATTTCTTTTGTCAAATTTATTTTTGCAATTAAAAAATATTTAAACATTAATACAAATTATATTTCTGCAATTTTGTTTAGAATTTATGAACAATTTGGGTTTATAAATTTAAATATCACTTTTACTTTCATTAAGTCATTAATTGACTCTGGAAAAATAAGATTTAAAGAAACTAAATTACTTTAAATTTTATACTGAATAAATATAATAAACTTACTAATTTTCTTACAAACAGACCAAAAGTCCCTAAATAAATATAATGGTGAAAAAGTTGTTAGTCAACAAGTTTCACTATTTTATTTCAATAGCTTTTTTTTTAAAGTAAGCAAACAGAAAACCAAGAAATAGTCATCAAGAGCACCATTACTCAGATGCGATTAAAACACCCAGAGTTTTGTTAGTCTCTTTATCGGCCGCGACGGTAGGAGCTTCTAAGTATTGTTGTAACAAATTACACTCACAGAAAAAAGATTAAAATACAGGGGAGAAATCACTTCAACAATTTTTTTACTTGCGATATAGGTACTATAGGTCAAGTTTTGCATTTGGAAAAAAATCGAACTCGAAATTTTAATCAAAGTTGACATTACGATTGTAGAGAACACCAACAAATTGGGTCCGGCAATTCCGTCTGTCTGTTTGTCTGTATGTCTGTCTGTAGAACGATCTACACCCTAAACTGCGAACCGATTTTGTTTAAACTTTGTGGTTAGGCGTTTTAGGTGAGTGTCCAAAATAGATTTTTGAATACCAAAAATAACGGTACTTGCCATACAAATTTTTCTACCATGTTAATTATATCGAAAACGGCTCTTACGATTTTGATAAAATTTTGTGTGTGTACTAACTTGAGTATGGTGTACATTTTGGACGAAAAAATTTTAAAATATTTTGTTATTAACGGTACCTGCCATACAACCATTTTGTTGGTTTTCGACTTTCTCATAAACGGCTTAACGGGTTTCGATCAAAATTTTTACATAAGATCTCCTCCAATTCTTTATAATAATGCATTTCAAAATTTTCGAAAAATAGTTTTTTTGGATTTTTGAAAAACAAAATTTTTTTTTTTTGAAAATTCAATATTTTGAAAACGGGTGGGAGATTTTTTCTAAAATTTTGTTTTTAAATTTATGTTATTAAATATTTAAAATGTTCATACCAATTTTTTTTAGACAAAAATTTATACATGTATAAAAAAATAAGTGAACAACGACTTTAAAAATACTTTAGCCGTTTCCATTAAGAATCTTTTGCATATAATGTGATCGAACATAGGAGCAAGTACGTGCGATCCAGTCGTGCATTTAATTTCTTTTCCCTACCAACATTTGATATGGTCTTGGTGGGATGGAGAAATTAGGGGGAAGAATCAAATCGTTTGTTATACGAAGTGTATGTATGTCGTTTATATTGATGGTGTGAGTGAAAAATTTAGACAAAAAAAAAACCGCAAACATAAGAACAGAACAAATACATAACACAATTCGTACTTACACGTACACGTACATACAATCCACACTAGGAAATAAGTCCAAAATCGAATTTTGGAATTACGGGTATGTCCAAAATATTTGTTTTATTATTTTTTTTTTTGATGTGAGAAATAAATTCAAAATTTGCATAGAACATTCTCTTTTTCATTAAATAATGATAAATGAAAAGCAAATTATGTTTGAAAACAGTTTTTCTGGCGTAAATTCCAAAACGGCTTAGGAAATTAGGCCCAACAAATATATTGTGCCCCCTAATGCGTCGTTCTTTTTGCACCTCGTCTTTTTTGGCGAATTATTTCTCTTGGCCTTTTTTCATTATTCTTGAAGGAAAAAAGGCTCAAGGAAGTTATGAAAAAGCCCAAAATTTCAGGCAAAAACGCCACAAAATTTGAGCCTTTTTTACTAGGAAAAAAAAAGAAAATATTGTGTACGTTTTTTGGGCATTTTTTCCATTATATTTTTTTGGCGTAATTTCATGGAGCCCAGCATAATGCAATATGGATTCCACGCTAGGAGTTTTTTTTTTAGAAAGTAGCCTAAAGAAAAAATTAATTTTACAAGGTCTTAAATGAAATTAAACCGTTTTTTTTTGCTTTCGACTATCTCATAAATGGCTTTACCGATTCTTTCAAAATTTCACACATATATAGGTTTGGGTTGCCTAATTTATACTGCGTACCAATATTTTTAATTAATATTTTTTTTGTATATTTAAAAGAATTTAAAAAAAAAATTTAAATTTATACTTTGAAAACTGATCATTAAATTTTTGTTCAAAAATTTTAGTAATATGTATTTGCTGAATATCTATGAATTGGCATTTTTTGAATTTTTTTTTGAAAAATATTTTCAAAAAGTTTGAAAAAAAAACTTTTTTTCTCAAAAACTGCTCCACAGATTTTTTAATTTTTTTCTCATAAATTCAAATTTATCCAAGAAATAAAATGGCGTAGTTTTTTTCAGCTCAAATTAGTTTAAGTATTTATTTCAGAATTTTGAATTATTTTTTCTTTGATTAAGCCGATTTAATATTTTGTTTTTAAGTTTATATTATAATATTTAAGATTGTACTACCAAATTTTTTAGAATTTTAAATACAAAATTAAGTAAAAAACGACTTTAAAAATGTATTTAGATTTTTAATAGAAATCTTTTGCATACGATGTGATCGAACATAAGAGCAAGTTCGTGCATTTTATTTCAAATGCCTTCTTCGACTTACCTATACCTATGTAGGCAAAACAACATATTTTCACATATTGTCCGTAGGCATTTTATCATAAATTTTAGAGCTTTGATGTTTTATTTTTAATATTCCAAAATACCCAAACGCGCATTTAACACTAAAATATTTTTTTTTAGTCAAAATGTAAAAAAAATCATGAACGTTTTTTGCATAAGTTTGGAGCTTCTCGAATATTAATTCGTTTTAATAAACGCGCGTCTAAAAATCTGTATTTCAAATTTGAAAATTATTCATGCAAGCTAAATTTTTTACGAAACAAATTATCATTCAATAATTTTTATACAAAAAAACAAAATTTTGTTTTTAAAAATTTTGTGTGCTATAAATAATTATCTAATAATTTTAAAGCGTAGTCCTCACTATCTAAAAACAATTCGTGCTACTAAAAAAAATTATTTGATTCCGCCTAAAGAAGAGACGTGAATATTTCTTTGGAATTAGGAAGAAAACAATCTATCCATTGAACAATGACTAACTAAGAAAATTCTATAAATCATTTAATATTCTTCAATAACACCGCCTTTAACAAAAACAGAAATCATAAATCAAATTGACTTTTTGTTTTTATTTTTAAACTTGAGCCAAATAGTTTTAAAAACATATTTGTTTTAGAAAGTCGAATTTTCTCTTAAAATGTTTCCATCGATTTAATAAATCTAATAAAAATTAGCTTGCAATATTTTAATAAAAAAAAGTTTTTGACTCCTTCAACTATAATTAAATTTTTCATATTTTAATCTCATTAATTCCATTCATTAAATTAAATTACAAAAATTACAAACTCACGATAAATAATTTCGAACCACCGAACATCAGATAAGCCAGTTGTATATATACGAAAGTTTATGTAAAAGAAATATATCACAAACACACTTCATCCCCTAAAAAACCCTTCGCATAGCTGCGATTGCCCAACTTTATTTTATTATTTGTTTACAAAAACCTTTCACATTTTCTTATCATCTTTTCCCCTATCTATACAAAATTCAAAAATTAAATATAAAAATACTAATTTCATTACCTTCGCACAAGAAGGCAAAAGTTTCCTTTACCACTGCTGATATCTCGTATTACCACCATCAAAGCTGCTCAGCAGGAGCAGTATATATGTACCTAGCTGCCTGTAACAAATGGGGTTCTAATTAACTACAAACAAATCCGCGACCCAAAGTTGATCTCAATTGAATTATACAACACACAAAAACAGGACTTCATTTAATAAACACAAACACACACATACAACAAAAGATGACGCATAGTAGGGAGTAGGGAGACACGATAAATGACATGCCTATGTGTGTTTTCTTTTTTATAATGGCGGCTTTTCTTTTCTTTTTTTTTTTTGAAGGAAGTGTTGGCCGCTTTATTGCCACCCCCCTCAATTTTCTCTTGTGGACAATATAAAGGATATAGAGATCCTTTGCTGCCAACGCTGGGCGCGCCGCGGTTAAGTGGATGAACTAAAGCTGAAAGGAATCTTGTTTTAATGATGGCAAGTTTCCCGCTCCCGCAGGATTGTAGGAAGGAAATTTAATTGTTGTTGATGGTCTACGTCGTCCCTTTTGTATAAACAAACAAGCTATCTCGGTTGTTGTTTTTTTTATTTTTTTTTTATAAAGGAACTGCATAAAGAGGATTCATTAACCTCCCACCATTCATCAGGGAAATACAACAGGGAAGGGATTTGTATATCGTTTGAGGTGTTTGACCGAAAAAAAAGTCAATTCAAATTCGAATACACTGGTTTTGAATAAATTTAAATAAAAGACTGTTTTAAGGATGAAATTTCAGGAAAACAATAAATTGAAAAAATGTGTCGTATACAATTTGAATAGGCATCATGATGGAGAGACTTTTCTAAAGAATGTTTTTGAAGTTTTCGAAAATCAATCATTTATGAGTTCGAAACGTGATTGTGATTGATTAAGCAAAGGAACATCAAAAACGAAAAGTCATTTTTGAAAAAAAGGGACAAATTATTTAATGTTAGTGACGTGTTTTATATTCATTGTCTGTTTGTTGGATCAATCAAATTGAATTTATTAAAATACACAAAAGGCAAAATAGGAAGTATACGAAGCGGGAGAAAATTTACCTACCATCCGACTTTGTATATTCCTCAAAAATTTCAGTAATTTGTCGTTAAGCAAACTTTCTAAGTCAACTGATTTGCTTTATTGCCGCTCGCCGCTTAAAATAATATGCACGGCTGGATCGCACGAACTTGCTCTTATGTTCGATCACATAGTAACCAAAAAATTGGTATAACAATCTCAAATATTTAATATTATAAACTTCAAAACAAAAGATTAAATCGGCTTAGTCAAAGAAAAAATAATTAAAAATTCTGAAATAAATACTTAAACTAATTTGAGCTAAAAAAAAAGTACGCCATTTTATTTCTTGGATAATTTTGAATTTATGAGAAAAAAAATTAAAAATCTGTGAAGCGGTTTTTGAGAAAAAAGTTTTTTTTAAAACTTTTTGAAAATATTTATTAAAAAAATTCAAAAACGTGGTATTCAGCAAATACAAAATAAATGCTTTTAAAAATACAAAAAAATATTAATTAAAAATATTGGTATGCAGTATAAATTGACCTACCTACACTTACATAAACAGGGTGTCCGCCGAGAAGGTATACTACTTTGTTTTGCCGCCAATTTGGTAAACATTTGTCTTGACAATTCATATTTGGCAGTCGTGAAGTAGACACGTGGCAAATTTATTATCGCAAAATATTGGATAAACCAACGTGTTTTAATTGTTAAAACATTTTATCAAAATCAATCATCGATTACTGTGACGATGAGAAAGTTACGTGAATTTTTTGGGAGAAACAACGTGCCAACAAAACGCACTATTTATCGCGTAGTGAATGATTTCGAAGAAAAAGGGTCTGTAGGCCCAAGCATGGACCACAACGTACTGCAAGATCGACTGAAAACATTACTGCTGCTCAAGGAAGTGTTCAAAACAATCCATCAACCTCAATTCGACGGCGTGCTCAGGAGCTTGGTGTTCAAAGAACAACTTTGGCCACAATTTTGCACAAGGATTTGCATTTGTTTCCATTTAAGATTCAGTTGACACAAGAGCTTCTTCCACAAGACCATTTACGCCACCGAACATATGCCAATATGATGTTACAGCTACCCCATGCTACAACCCCGATTATCATAATGAGTGACGAGGCACATTTTCATTTGAATGGATTCGTTAATAAACAGAATAGTCGGTTCTGGGCAATGGAAAATCCTCAAATTATTCATCAGCAGGAACTTTACTTCTTTGAAAATGAAAACGGCGTAACGGTAACTGTGAATGGGGAGCGATATCCTGATATGATTGAAAATTTTTAACACCACATCTGCATGCTTTGGGCTTGATTAACATGTGGTATGAACAAGATGGTGCCACATCGCATACAGCCAGGACTACAATGGAATTACTGCGAGACCTCTTTCCACAACAAGTTGTTTCAAGAAATGGTGGTAAAAAAAATTCAATTTCCCCTCTGTAAAATACCTAAAAAACTCTATATACCAAGTTTGAAGCTGTAGGTGTCTATACATACATACATACAGACAAACAGACATATATACGGAAAGAATATTTAGAATATCTTTTTCGTCTTCGCTATCATCGTAATGTCATGTTTGATTGTTATCTCGAAACTTTTTTTTTCGACGAATGAATGAATTGCCTATAATCGCAGGTAAAAAACAGCATTGAGCACAGTAATTAATATTTCCGCTTTCGCGAAGCGCTCGTTAACAAAGAAGTACTGGCAGAATCTAGGAAATTATAATTCACATTCTGTTTGAAGTAAAATATATGTCAAACAGTAAAGACGAGTTTATTTCTTGTATTCTACGTTCCGACTAAAAATATGCGTTCCACATACCATCTACACTTCAATAAATAAATTGTTTGCATGTGACGAACCTCAAAATCAGAGATAATCAATACGTCATTCGTAACAATTATAAAAAAAATCATGTGAATAAATGTCAAAATGGACGAATATTCCTTAATTCTTTTTTCTATGTTCGATCTCATGTGAACTCCTTATCAAGTGAATAATACAGAACGAGATTTTTTTTCTCGCTTAATCCTAATTACAAGCTGTAAAGATAACCGGTTTAATGGCTCGAGACTTATGTCATGTTTTTTTTTAACTTTAAGTGTCTAATAGCACAAGAAACAGACAAGAAGTCCAATGGTTTTTAGGTCAACCTGTATAACAAGCATGGTTAACTATTTTTACTTGCGATATAGGTTTTATAAGGCAAGTTTTGCATTCGAAAAAAAAATCTAACTCGAGATTTTGATAAAACACCAACAAAGTGGGACCCGCTCTGGCCGTCTGTCTGTATGTCAATCTACAGCCTAAACAGTTGAAGAGGTTTTCTTCAAACTTGACACTTCAGCATTTTAGGTGATTGGCGCGATTCTTCTTTTAAAATCTTTTTTTTTTTTTAGTCCCAAAAATAACGGTACCTGCCATACAATTGTTTGGTGCAAAAATGTTTAATCTTAGTTATCTCGAAAACGGCTCTTACGATTTTGATAAAACAAATTCTGTACTAACTACTATTATGTTAAGTCTATATTTTTGTCCAAACATTTCTTTATATATTTTGTTATTATAACGATACAATTTTTTTATTTTCGACTTTTCCATTAAAGGGTCAACGGATTTCGATCAAAATATTTTTGCAGGAGTTTCTTTGGAATTCTAAATAACACAGCATACAACATTTTTTTGTAATTCAGTATTTCAAAACCAGCTGGATGATTTTTGATATTATCTAGTTAAATTTATATTATTAAATACTTAAAATTAACATACACACTTTCTTTTTAGAAAAAAAAATAAATTTTGTATATATAAAAAATTAAGTGAAAATGTCTTTAAAAATATATTTAGCTGTTTCTAGTATAATAATCTTAGACATACGATGTGATCGAACATAAGAGCAAGTAAGTGCGATCCAGTGGCGCATTTTATTTTTTTTATAAAATCCGGAATAGAAAGATTTTACTGTATGTTAGAAATGTACAGAGCACCCAAACTTTACTCTCATAGAATTAGGTCACAATATAGGCGAAACCATAATGCATCTTAATATTAAATGAAGATGGTTCAAATATCTTTCGTGGTTTCTATTAAAAATTCACCACTACCTGAAGAAGATTGAGTGAGATTCATGTGCTGTTTATTGATTTTTCTTTCAAACACCACACAAAATGGAATTGTAAGATGATAATCACTTAATGTGCCTATACAAAATTTAAGTTTACGTAAATCAAATATTATTGGATTTTATGTTCAAGTTTATGTCACCGACAATTCAACAAAAAAAAATTTAATCTTTCTGGATTCTATATTTGAAGCATTTTTTTTATTATTAATTTTCCTTGATAAACAAAATTCTATTTCAATTTTCCCACAACCAATAAAAAAAAAAACATTAATATTAACGAAATGCTTACTTTAAGGACAAAAATGAAACCATCTCAAAGTCCAATCTAGTATCTTAGAAAACACACGCTTAAATGAAATAAATGAAAAAAAAAAATCACATTCTTCTTATTTTATTTTTAAAGAAAATATTTATTAAAAAAAAAAAACAAGAAAAAGAAAAATTTTAACAAAGAAAATGCTGAAATGAAAATACTTTCGCAAAAGCTTAAGAAGTTGACTTAACTCAACTTGCAAACTGGCGAGACACCACTTTGTGAACAAGCATAAGAAAATGTTAATAATTGTTCACAAGAATTTATAATGAAATAAGCCTGTGGAAGTGGATGCGACTGCATGCTGCAACTAAGGTGAATGATATTTTTATTTATATTTTTCTTAGTTGAAAATGTGGTGCAAGAGAATCTATATAAATTATTTTCTTGGCACTGTTTGTGTTGGTTCGAGTCGCTAGACTAAAGATTGAGATTATTAATTTATACTGTCCTGATAGAATGGAAGAGTGAATTCTTAAATCTAATAAATTTCTAGTTTATTTTGGTAGAAGCGAGCAAATGAGGTAAAAGTGCTGTATTGTAAAGAAACAACAATAAAAATAATCATCATACATTTTGTATGAGAGAATTAATGAATTTGATAAAGTGTTTAGTTGTAATTATTAAGAAACAATCCACTTGTTGATGGTGGAGCTATAAATAAATTAGGCTTGAATCTTATTATGAAATATGAGTATCTACACTTGATTTCAAGGGGTTTTTGGCTAGCATTCAAATGTTAGATACAAATGCGAATGATGGGTGCTTCAACTGAATCAATCTGTTGTTAATTAATTCAAATTTCACTCTGACTATAGTTTGAATTATTTCATGCGTGATTTATGTTTGACTTAAGAAATTTGAGGACTCAAATACACGAATTATATTCAAAAGAATTGTTTTCGAAAACAGTGTATTGGATTTGACATTTGCAAGTACATATTTTGAAATAATTGAAATCAGCTTTCGCGGAAAAGGAAATGTTGATTCTTTTTCTTATATATTATGTATATCACTATCCCATTTCTGAGCCTTACTCGAAGTGATTTCATCTTTTAGATTGTTCAGAGTGACCTTGAAAAACATCAGGAAGCTTCTCGATTTTGGATTTTTCCATGTCACATCCCAACTGTTTATGGGCGATGATACTACCCCTAAGACTATTCACAATCACACGGTACGCATTTGAGGAGAAAATTGATGAATATACATTTTGGACGATGTATTGTACCAGTGTTTTGGGTCGCGCTGAAGGTTGTCTACTATGGCGTTTTTGAAGCGAGTGCTTCCTGGATCATTTATAATTCCGTGGCATAATAGCTAATGCGTTGGATTGTCAGGTCAGAAGTCTGTGTTGTAACAAATCGTTACCTCACTCATCGGCCGCCAATCCGCATTCAAGTCGCGTCGTTCTTACAATTCATACTTAGTAACACCAGAAAATATAACAAGAGTTTGTAAGAAATTACTATCGATCTAGATTGTGATTTGCTGTGGAGTAAGTTTTCCATTGGTCATAAGTGGTGGCCAACTTTTTGAGCATTTCTGATACTTTATTTGGAGCACTTGCGGATCGTTTAAAGAGGAAATGTTTTGGGTAATAAAAGCAGTTTATTTTGGCTCGGATTAACTCTGGTCTGGAATTAGATCCCTATAAATTGTTTTCCGTGCTTGCGCTTCGGCGAGAGATCGTTCTATAATTCGCGTAAGCCAGTTTATTCATCAAAAAATTATAGGTCCCCTACATTACTTTCATGCCAACTACCAATACTCACACAGAAGTGATAGCTAGTTGTTAGTTACTTCAATATTTATTCAACAAAAAATTGTCAATACATAAATCTATCCATCTTTAAAGCTCTTACAGGGTTTCCATAGTTTACATAGTTTAAAATGGCATACAAACCTGCGTATGATTACCGTCTGCTGTTTGAAAAGATATTCAATTTATCGTTCTTATAATTACTAATTTACAAATCAAACAAACATCACAGCACTATATAACACTATGTAAACCTTATTGATTACACTTTTTATCAATAAAAATAAAACCGAACTTAATTTAATCTTAAAATTATTTACCTCGAACGCGTTTCGATAGAAGTTGTCTATCATCATCAGCGAACAGCAACATCAGTCGTGTTCGCTGATGATGATAGACAAGTTCTATAGAAACCTGTTCGAGGTAAATAAATTTAAGATAAAATTAACTTCGGTTTTATTTTTATTGATAAAAAATGTAATCAATAAGGTTTACATAGCGTTATATATTGATTAAGATTACACAAAGCTTACGTTATAATTTTATCACAAAACTATTATTAATTTTAACAAAAAATAAACAATATCACTAAATTTTGATCAAATAATAATAATAGCAATAATCACCTCGAAATCTACACCGAAATAAAGGTTAAAGTTCATTAATCTACAATTAAAAGGCCAACGTTCTCTCTCTGACATCATCACAAAATGTATGTTCCCTCTGTCAGCACACCGTCGACAATGCGTTGATCGACAAAATTTTTGTAAACAGAGTTGTTGAATTTATGATTAACACATTGACATCATTTTTAGTTGAAAATCACATGTGGTGGCACAATTAGTATAGGTAGAATCTTATCTTTATTTAATATTAAAAATAAAATACATATCTTAATTACTATAATTACGAAATGCACAGTGAATTAATGTTTCAAAACCTCGTACAAATAATGTTTTCTTTTGAAAGTACAAAAAGTCTTTAAAAAATATCTGAATTTTAACGGATTCTTCAGAAGAAATAATAAAAGCAGAAACGGAAGGCGACAACCCTTCACATACTCAACTTCATAGATTTGTTCTCAAAAGCTTCAAATACCAAAAGCTCCTCTATAAAATTAACCGAAAAAGCTCTTCATTTAGCTTGCAATTAGAAATGGTAATTCTGTTTGAATACACACATCGCTTGGGTTGGGTAGGTTGTAGATCGTAGATCACGAGCCACGATCATTAATCAGTGGGATTTATTTTTTTGAACAGAATTTAAAGGCCCCAGTTTCTACTCGAACTGTTGCTCCAACAAATTTATTATTTAATTTTTTTTGTGACATCAAGGAATTTTCCTGTAAATAAGAATTGTAATATTTTTTGTATTAACTCATCTGGAAAAGTTCGTATGATTTTCGTATTTTGTAAATTTGCTTCGTTATAATTTATACCTACAAATAATTTTCGACAAATTTCGAGAATTAAAAATAGTCCACAAAATTTCGCGAAAATCAGTTTTTCAAATGCGAATGGTACACAGAAAAATTAAAAAATTAAAAGTTTTGATTGAGTTTGAATATTTCCTGTCTACCTTTTTTGTTCTTCAAAGCTGTTTAAAAAATATATAAAAAAGGAACCAATATAATTCCGTTCTACAAACTTTTTCATATTAAAAAAAAAAAGTTTTATTCAAAAGTATGTAATGATGTTTTTTTTATATGCCTCAATTCCTAATCATATTTCACCAAAAACCATTAGTTGAAACTTTTGCAGTACTTAAGTTTTTTTATCCGCATCCTTTTTTGTTCTATATTTTTTTGAAAGCACCTTTCAACTTTCACCATTGCTGCAATAATTCAACTCAATTATTCAAGAAGAAGCAAAAATAACATTCAACTACCGCAAAAAAACAAAAGCTGTTCGTGGTGGTGTTCCACTTGAAAATAAATTAAAAAACAAAGAAAAAACCAGGCTCGAGTCGTCGTCGTCGTAGTCGTGTTATCGTTGTTGCTGTTGTAAAAAAAATAAGAAACAAAAGTCTGCAGCAGCAAAAATTGCCAACAACAAACGGATGTTTTTCCACTTTAGAATTTTCTTTCAAGAGATCTTTCAAAGGATATTCGCCTTACACACACACACATACGCACACACAAAGCTACTCACAACATACACCAACAAAAATTACCCCAAGCGCTCTTTTATTTTTTTGAAACAATACTCATTGTCTGGAGATCCGACGAGTCCTCCATCTCTGAACATCCTAATTCGTCATTTTTGTCATCTTGACTATAAAATTGTTTCTGTCAAACGGCAGTTGCGAAAGGATAATAGCTCCAGGATAATAATTGTCTGTTGACGATGATGACGACGATGACGATGACAACAATGACGATGAGCAGAAACACTTGGCTTTGCAGCATTGTATGTTATATCATAAATTAAACCTAGGTTTTTATTCGACAGAGCCATAACTTATCGATTTTGTGGCTTAAGAAGAACATCCATATAGCTTTGACCCTTGGACGAAATTTCAAGGTGTCACCTCCGGGGCATACACTGTAAGAAGATGTTAAGTGAAAACATGCAACATGCAAAAGTTCCATTTCACTAAATGGAGGCACCCTGAATTGCAACGCGATTCAAGTGCACCATTCCGTTGCATTTGCATGTCAGCTTGAAGTAAGGAAAAAAAATACATTTGAAATGTTGAAGGGTACGTACAACAGAATCCTTCTACATGCCTAGGAGCTTATACATTTGTAGGAATGCTTCATCCCGGGATCAGGATTGTGTTCATTTTTAAAGCCGAGTGAAAATTTCATGTGTGTGGATAAAAGGATATGCAGCAACGGAGTATAATGGGTTTGCTAGCTTCAATATTGGCTCCAAGGCAAATTGTGGACGACGACTACGATGACGATGACTCCGACAACGACGAATATAACGAAGACGATAGGGTGTGTCTTCTATATTTTTGTTTTGTAAATAAAAGGGCAGAGACAAATGGGTGGCGTCAGTCTTCTGGCGGATGTGGTGCCTTTCCAGTTTGCTGTATTTTCATGTTTGTGCAAGCAACAACGTCAACAAGCGATAAATGGGTAATTTGCTTCATAATTTTATGATCGCTGTTATGCAGTTAGGGAAGGGGGTGAATTGTGTGGGAGTATTAGTACTGGGCGGAGTAGTTTTTCTAAAGTCTTGTGCATAGCTGATGAGCATATAGGGGGGTTTAACTTTGTTTAAGTCGTTGAATTAATGAGGTTATATTGTGAACGGTTAGGAAAGTTCCTTGCGGAAGCTTAGAGTATTTGATGGAATAAACTGTAGGTTGGTGGTTAATTGGCACCCCTACGTGTTTGGAAGGATATAAATATTTAGCCGTGTGGATAATTCGAAGAATTCAATCAGAAAGTGTGTTTTAAAAAAAAAGACAGTATAGATAGGTGTTCCAAGGTCATTCAATATTTTGCAAGAGATTACTCTTTAACACGAAATTTAAAAAGATTACAAACTGAAGGGTGTCGGGCTATAGGGACATCCCATCGAATTGTCTGACTGTAACAACTTTACCTATTCTACCACATAAGTTAGATATCGGAATACCTTTCGCAACATGCAAACTTTTTCTGACGTAAGATGCTATGAAGAGAACAAAGGTGGAACTGCATCATCACTTCCCTGGGGACTAAAAAGACTTAGCCAACACTAAATTTGAAGCTCTTTAGGTGTTTCATATCTCTAAACATTAGATCCGTAATTAGTGTCATAACTTGTAGTATTAGCAAATGATTTTTACAGAAGCTGTATGGATGAAGAAGAGAAAGAATCAATTCCTCATCTTATCTGCACATGTCATGTCCGGCCCTATCGTAAGCAGGCTCCACTTGGGAAACTTCTTCAATAAAAATCCAAGTGATCCAGTAAACCAAAGGTATTAGTAGCCTCTCGCGATTCATTAGAAGCTCCAACTGAAAAAGCACATCAACTAGTAATGCAGACAAATCAATTCACGAACTAGACAAATCAATTATGTGACGAGATAAATAAACGGATAGATCCAGGAAATCAACTGTCAAACCATACCAATCCGGAAAATCAACTGATAAATATAGCAATTCAACGGATTAATCTAGGCAATCAATTTTCGTATAGAGCAATTTAACTGGCGAACTGAATGGAATCAGCCGGTGAGTATGGCAAATCAGCTGGCAAACCAAATAGCGAATCAGACGAATCAGTAAACGAATCCGTCAAGTCAACGAATAAATACGGCACATCCAGGAGACAATCCGTCAAATCAATTGCCGAAATAGACGAATCAATACAGCAAATCAACAGACCAATTAGCCAAATCAAATGCCTAACCAGGCCAATCAACTACTACTCACTTATCCGGCTCCCGATCCATGGAGGGTCTCTGCCTGAGATAAGACATCCTTCCAATCCCTGCGGCCTCGAGCACGCTGTTACCAGTCATCTAGTCCAAACGGTCTACCATCTGCGACGGTATTTAAACCGGCGGAAGTTCGGTCTTTCTTGTCGTCTGGAACATGGGGGTTGGGATTCGAAGATTCCATTGGCTGGAGCATTGTTGTCTGTTCTTTTTATTATTGAGAAGACATTTACAGTGCCATGTTGGGAGCGGCCAATGATGTCAATATCGTCCGAGTATTCCAGCATTTGGATACATTTTTGGAAGATAGTGATATCCATGCTTGCGCCTACTCTGCGTACTATCTGCTCCTGCATAAGATTGAAAAACAAAAACATACGAAACCATGTGATTGTTTGGAAGCGCTATGGTCCAATTGTACATTACATTTTCTAGGATCACGCGACGTAGTTTCATCAGTTCTCCCGGGATTCTGAAGTCTGCTATCACTAAATAAAACTCTTGACGATGAATGCAATCATATGCCGCTTTAAAGTCGATGAAGAAATAATGAGTTTTGACTTGAAATTTTTTGGTCTTTTCCAGGATTTAGCGCAGTGTGAAGATTTGGTCTATGGTTGATCTGCGGGCTGGATATAACAATGATATTGTGCTTCGGTGTTTTCTTCGGTATTTCGACAGCCTGCGTTCCGGGCTTAAAGCCAGCAGGTACTTGTTTAATTTTTTTTAATAAAATTTCCGGGTGTTGCTTGGACAGCACGACTCTACGATCTCCTTGAATTAGAAGGTTGCGTGCGCCCTTTTTTTTCTACGCAGGGTCTTCTCCTCCCTTCGCCTGGCTCGATACACTCCCTTTGCTGCTCTTGTTTTGGGTTGAAGCATATTCGCGTGTGCATTTACCTACCGTGGGTTCTTTTTCAGGGATGGTTGATAGCTTTGTGGTTTTAGCTGCTTCTTCGATGGCATGGCGGGCAGTTTTACTCTCAAGTGTTCTCTGTAGGCCCTGGCACCTTCCGATGTACTGAGGCGTCCAATGTCGATTCGTCGATCGGGGCGGTCCGCAGTTTCTTTTCGTTATACAGTCGAACTCTGATTTTTCATCCGAAAGAAAATGGTCAGAGTTGACAGAAAATTCAACTGGCTCACAGAAGAAATTACCTGACGGATCCGTCAAATCAACGGGCGAACTGGGTTAAAGAGAGAAAAAGCCTTGTTGCCTTGAACATATATTTCAGCAGTATATCGGAATAAGATGCAAGGACCCGAACGCAAAATTACAAGCTATTATGCCATTTTAACATCGAACACACCGAAAAAATAATCAATAATAAAAGCATTACCACTCGCAAGCTGGATTATCTCATTCGCAAATCCTTACAGGAGAAAAAAAGCTCAATTTACCAAATCTTCTGGCTCATAAATATTATTGTTGTTATGCATACAAAACCCAAATCCTTATTTAATCCCATAAAACATCCTCTTGTTTCCAAGTCATCATCTTGTTTTATGCAATTTCATCAATCAATGACGGTGTCAAAGAGACTATTGTCAACAAAAAATAAATCTCTCTGCCGCAAGATATGACAAAACGATATATTTCTCTTTCTCTACATTTTTTTTGTTGGAGGGGGGGGGGGGGGGGGGTGTTAATTTTTCTCCATTTCTGGATGAACGATGACAAGAAAAGAACACACAAAAAAAAAACAAAAGAAAATAAACAAAACGTGTTCATACTAAAATCTAATTTATCATATAATTTCGCATGAAAAACTTCCAGATTTGTTCGGCCATTTTTCCAGCTATATATTCAAGTGTAAAACAGAATAATGGAGACTGGAAACTTTTTCCATTATTTGTGTGTCACTTGCCGGCTCATTAAAAAATGAAAAAAAAATACTTATTTGCAATCCACCATGGAGAAAATGACAATGACACTGACTTATTTTCTGTCATCATGCAATTGGCTAATGTCAAAAATTTCACAAGTCGATGTGTGTTGCCTGCGAAATGTGATGGGGGTAAACATGTTTTCACCACTTCCAATAGACTTTTTGGAAATTGGGTTCACCATCAATATAACAAACCAATTAAGACACTCAAGTCGCACAAATTGTTTTCCGATTAAAGGCTTTGGTCCATTAAATGAAATCGTTTTGAGTTCGATGGCTGGCATATCATGCCAAGCGAACACATACATGGCGGGCGTTGCATGGTTGTGGAGAAATTCCAGCTTCTGTTTACCAGGATAAGCAATTAACCTTTCCGCCGCCATCGCCATATCGTCATGGCACACAATCTGTAGTTGGGCGTCGAAAACTGCAGTATTAATTAATTGCATGGCATAAAGTGGGCTTACATGAAATTTTGAGCATCAGAAATTAATCAGGATTCTAGGCGTCTAGGCGTCCCATTTTTGTTTCTATTTTGTCCGGGTCTATCATGCGGTTTAGTGCTTTAGATTTGATGGCAGAGATTTTCCAAAGCATGAGTAGTACGTACGACTCCCGCGCCAGTTATGCGGCGGCGGCGGAAATGGAAATGAAAACATAATTTCGGAAGCTAAAGCGGATACGAGATAAAATATAGAATCGATTTGGCAACATGGTTAGGTGTAGTTGTTGGAAAGTTCAACGAGAGATTTAAGCAAATCATAAGTTTCGAGAGATAACATTGTTTGACTTGATTAGAAATTGCGTTGTGTGTACTTCCGATTAAGCTTTCTTGTTTCGAAATTGAGGAATTGTAGGTAGTAGCTACCTGAAGAAGGATATTGATGACACAAAAATTGGAAGGGGGATATTTTATATTGAAGGGTTCTCTGGATTAACAAACAACTACTAATTACTATAAAAGATATTGTTTGTTAGCTGGTGGGTGAGGTCTTGATAATCTCTGTTGGAATTGTGGTGAACCTTTTGCTGTCAGTTTGTTTGCTAAGAAAAACTATGTTTGGTGTGGTGAAGCTCTGGCTACCTTTGTGAATTAATTTTTAATTAGTTGCGAATGAATTTTAGGGGGAATTTAATAAAATATTTATGCCGGAATTGAGTCTCGAAAGCAAAGTTAAGAGTTTCTTATTTAGTTAGTTAGTTTTTTTTTTTTTTGTTTAATTAAATTCTCTATAAATATTTCGTATGATGAGATTTTTTAAAAACCAAATTCACTGAAGAATTGTTTTGGAACACTTTGGCGTATGAGTGTTTTGTTATAGTGATGGGTCACTGTGGCGTATGTGTACTTTTTTTCGTTTAATTTGAACAGAATTATTTTTTAGAATTATTTTTGAACATTTTTACTTGTTATTTATTTTTAGGAATCAAGGCCAGATTATGGGGCGAGAGGGAGGTACTGCAGTACAGAATCATTACCATCACCACCTGCGCAGCAAGAAGATTGTTCAGGTAAGTTGAATGCGTGTAATGAATTGATTAATGAACATGAGCAGACTATTGCCATATCAATAAAGCTATATATGTTGTTTTTTTGAGAGCTTGAGAACTTTAAGTAATAATACAATTCAGAAATATTTTCGGAATTTTGTTTGTAATATCATAATCTGGTAGATAATAGCATGGGATTTACTATTAAAATATAATTTTCGGCATATGTCCGCCGCGGCTGTGAGTTACATAGTCAATTCGATTAGTCCAATTGTTGACTATTTTTTCCAATAAATATGGCAGTGTGACGGCAATTGTGGCTTGAATATTGGCTTTCAATGCTTCAATAGTTGCTGGTTTGTCGGCATAAACCAATGACTTCAACTTCTGGAAATAAAGCTGTCACCAAATTGATTTTGCAACAAATGTATAGTTAAGCGCGCTGTATGTCAGGTTGCGCCGGCCGTCTTGTTAGAACCAAATGTCGTGGACAAGAAATCAGTCACATGGCTCAATAGCAATCGTCATTCACCTTAACGGCAGTTCCTTCGTCATTTCGAAGGAAATAAGGACCGATAATGTCGCCAGCGTGTAAACCGCACCAAAGAGTCAATTTTAATGGATGTATAATGGTGATTCGTTAATGGCGCGAGGATTGTCTTCGCTCCATTGTGTTTTTATTGACGAAACCATTTAACCAAAATGAGCTTCATTTCTAAAGTCAGAGAAGTGATCTATTAATTTCGCGAACAGATTTATTTTTTTTTTAAGTAAATTTCCATAATTTGAAGGTTTGTTCCGGCCAAACCTTATTGGTCAGAAATTTCAACAGAGGCAACAACTGTCAAACCGTAGAGAAAAACCATCCAAACCTATCATGCAGCTAGAAAAAAAACCTTATAATGGGTTTACCATTTTGCGGTTTCAAAATTAAACGTAAATAAAACACATACACATGTGTGAAACACTACATCATTTAAATGACCACCACGCGAATTGTTGCATGCATCGATTCTTTTGAGGTAATTTTCGACCACTTTTTGACACATATTGGGCGGTATCTCAGCCATAACTTGATGAATGTTGGTTTTCAAGTGCTCAAGAGTTAAAGGTTTATCTGCATAAACAAGGTCCTTCGCGGAGCCCCACAAAAAAATGTCCAGCGGTGTCAAATCGCACGATCTTGGTTGCCAGTTGATATCGCCACGATGAGAAATTACGCGGCCAGGAAATGTCTCCTGCAAAGCCACATTCGCTCGAGTTGTGTGGCATGTGGCACTGTCTTGTTGAAATCACATATTCTCCAAGTCGTATTCTTCAATAGCAGGCAAAAAAAAGTCGGTTATCATATGACCATAACGCTCCGAATTGACATTGGCAGTCGTTCCATCGTCATTTTCGAAGAAATAAGGTCCAATCACACCTTCGGACCAAATAGTGACCTTTTGTGGATGTAATGGCCTCTCTTCAATTACTTGAGGATTCTCAGAACTCCAAATACCACAATTTTGTTAATTAACATACCCACCGAGTGAGAAATGTGCTTCGTCGCTGAAGAAAATTTTGTTCGAAAAATCGACGTCCACATTCGACGTATCTACGACGTTGTTAATGGTCAGCTGGCTTCAGTTGTTGTGTGAGCTGGACTTTATATGGATGCATGTGTAGATCCAAATGCAAAATACGCTATAATGTGCCGTAAGACAGCCCTAATTCCTGAGAACGACGAGGAATCTGCACATTCGGGTCTTCGGCAACACTTTAAATTACAGCAGCGATATTTTCAGTGGTACGAGCGAAACGATGATGCACAGGCCTTAGAATATCTGTAACCAATCCAGTCTCTTCAAATTTCTTCACAATTTTGCCAATTGTTTGCGTAGTGGGACGATTATGTAAACCATAATCTCCTCTTAAAGCACGATATGTGGCTGTGGCAGAATCACCATTTTTGTAGTAGGTCTTAACAATTTGTATGCGTCGTGCGATTGTTAAGCGATCCATTTTCGTAAATGTCAGACTTTCAACTGAAAAAAAAATTGGTTTAACAACTTAGTTTGACAGATGTCGAATTCCAGTCCTATACTTATGAAACCGCAAAATGGATAATCCTTTATTTTCAGAATTATAGTTCTATTTTCCAAAATTGATATTGAAGCTTTAACTTTTGTGTGATTCTAAACTTTTCGTCCTTAATCGTTGTGCGCGCATAGTAATGCGATAAGCGTGATACGAAAAACTTTTAGATGGTTCTTGTGTACCTACGCTAAGTGAAGCTATATTTATTTCGTATGACAAATGCGAGTTCTTAGCAAACCTTAAGTAAGTCTGTGCAAGTTCGTAAGTTCATATTTGTTGTTGTTTGTTTAATGTAATTTGGGTGACAGTAAACAATCAATAACAAGGCAGGCTTGATGTAAAGTAATTTTTGTTTTGTCATTTGTTTCCATTATTCGGAAATCGTCTCGGAAACATCGACTTCAAACAAAACAATAATACCTCGCACTCACACTGCTTCCAAAATCTTTCAAAAACTTTGGGTATTGGGGTACATCGCTATTTATTTCTTGACATTTTCTTTAAACTTTAAAGAAAAGGCTTATTATTATTCCTATTTTTTTTTTTTTCAAAGTTCTAGGTATTGAAGCAAAATGTCCCCTTACAAACAACAACACTAAATAAGTGAATTATCTATTAGAAATAAAAGTGAAGTTCGAGCATAGCGTTTTATGCGAAAAATTTGCTAAGCTCCCTAGCAAATTCCAAAGAAAATAAGGATTCTGCGTTGTCAACCGTAATTGGTGTCGCTTCGAATGTATATAACTCGCCCGAACAACATTCTATATGCATGGGAATTTTTTTTGTTAAATTCGCATTGAACAAGGTAAACATACTACCGAGCAATTTCGACCGAAGACATTGAAAAATCGTAAGTTCGCGAAATTGTATACTTTCAGGCGGAATTGTTGGGAAGGAGAAAATATTGATTATACAGATTGACGAATAACTACGGATTTGCCAGTTGGCTAATTTTGTTCGTCTCGTAAAATGAATTGCCAGTAGATGGCGTTAAAGTATCACACTAACGTTTGCCAGCTGAGTAGTATATTTGGATTTTCCACATTGACAATTGATGCAAAGCGGTTGTGCTTTTTGTTGTTTTTTTCGTCAATTTTAGTTGACCAAGTGCAATTTAAGGGATTAGCATTTTATTTTATCTCGTTTTCCAGAACATTATATGTAATTTCCAAAAATGAGGTTATCAGCACATCGATTTTGGTAGTCTCATCAACACAAATCCACCTGATTCATCCGACATCGAATCACAAACACCAAAAATGAACGATGATATCCACAACAAGGCGTTGATCCTTGTGATATCTTGTGCGAGCGAAATTTCATTTCAGTCACTTTGACAGAAATAGTTCGCACAAATGTCCCACTGCTTAAACCCAATAAAAAGAACGCGTCGCCTGACGATGGAAACTGCGGAATATTTTTCTTCGATATGCCGAATGGAAATGGCAAAACGTTTCGTTCATTTTACCTTTGATCTATAACGCTTTAGAGGCGCAATGATACTTCCTTTGATTATAGGTACTATAAGGCAAGTTATGTATTCGTAAAAAAAATTTGTTTTCTAACAATCAAACATGACATTACGATCATAGAGAACACCAAAAACGTGGGTCCCCCAATTCTTTTAGTCTGTCTGTCTGTCCTCGAGTCTAGAGCCGTTACGGTTGTATAGATTTGCTTCAAACTTGGTAGGTATTGTTTTTTCGGCAATATGCCCACACGTTTTTTTTCATATTTTTAAGATAACAAATAACAGTAGGTAGCTCCCATACATTTTTTTTTGGCCAAAAACAAAAATCTTATTTTGCTCAAAAACGGCCCCAACGATTTTTATAAAAAAAAATCAGTTGATTAATGAAGGGAAATGGTACCTTTTGATATTTTTTTTTTTGAAAAAAAAATGTTATTTTTGGTGCCTCTAGTAGAACCATTTTGTTTGGTTTTTGATTTACTCGGAAACGGTTGATTCGATTTTTTTGAATTTTTTTACGCAGAAGCTCCTCGAAAGTCCTAACACTATTGTATACCAAATTTTTTCAAAAAAAAATTTGTTTACACAAATTTAAGGAACTTCTTTTTCTTTGTTCTTTTGACGAAAAATTGACAAAAATGTGTTTCCATTGGATACGTACCTATTTGTTTTTCAAAGTATATGTCCATTTTGTGGTATTGTATAGCTAGATATGTCTGTATATATTATATATTAAGTAATGAGTAAATGAATACAATTTTTTGTCCAGGGGTAATTACCTCTTGCGAGTAAGTAAAAACCCTCCAAAGTATCTCCTGTCATGATTAAGTGCTTCTCATCTTAGCAAAAAATTCTATAGATACTTCTCATTCCCGGCTACCAGCCTACTAACAACACACGCACAGTGGAATGGTTGAAAGGCTCTGGGTCTCACGAGCTGTCGTATCCCCAAATTTATATCTACTTAAAGAGGCTATCAAATGAAAGCTAATAGTGTCCTTTTTTTACAAAACCCACAGTGGTCGGAAAGAATTTTTTTTGGCTCTTACCACGTGTCCGTAGATATGTATTTACGAGTACATATTGTGTATATATATTTTTGTATTGTATTCCATTTCGGAAATTAAACCAACAAAAATATACTCGCCACTCTTACTGTGTTTGCTAGTTAATTGAATTTTTAAAGTATAATGTCATTGACAGCCTTATTTTATTATTCTCAAACTCACTCACAATCTCAGCTAGACCATAACGCCCCCCACACAAATAGAGTCGTGCCAATGAACTTTAAATACCAGCCAGCAGTCTGATTTCAATCAAATGACTCAATCAATAATTTAATAGTCGAAGGACCTTTTCTATGGCGGCATATATAAAGTACCCGACCAAATTTCAATGGTTGAATGCATTCTACGTTAAAGGTGAATGAAATTTACTTTTTCATTGAGCCGGAAGCCAAATATTTCAATACGTCAGTGGTCACCTTAGAAAATTTCAATTAACAGTAGGTGCATGTACTTGGAATTGTTTTTATCTGACTTCATCGAAGTTTTCTCAAGCCATTGAATCGGATTTGCAGACTCAGAGCAAGGTTAAGTCAATTTAATTAGATCCAAATCCGATTACACAATCTACATGGTCTTAGGAGGCATGAACTCCAACTGGAACTCATGAACAGACTACAAAGCTTAAGACCCTTTTTTGCTTCAAATAGAAAAAGTTATCTGGAAGAGTTTAGCTGAAATGTAATTTGTTTTACCTTTCCCATTCCGATACTTTGGAGATAGTAGAGGATTTGTTCCCTAAAACAAAACAACAACAAAAAAATACCCACAAAAAAGTTCAAAGCGAAAGAAGGAAAGGATCCCATTTCCAAGAGACGGCTCGCGCGCCGTAAAAGTCTTCCTTTTACATCCCGCAAAGCTGTGTTTTTACTGTTTACCTTGAACTCTTTTTCAAAATGATATTGGAATTTTTTTTTTTTTTACATTTATATTTCAGCTAATTGATTCAATTTCTCTTTGCGTTTTAATAAAACAAGTATGTATACATATTGAATCTCACTAAAACAAACACAAACAATTTTAAATTTACCGTCGTTCGCTACTTAAATCAAGGATGAGACTTTCGAGTTGAGTTACGAGCCATAAGGTACTTCTTTTGTTGACTTAAATCAGCATTTAGTTATTGTAATAGAATGAATGTTAAAGAGTGAGTTTTTGTGTGACGATACTTTAATCCTTAAGAAAGGCAACATTTTGTTTCTGAACTGAATCTCACATAAAATAACAGGACCTTATATGTTTATTTGGTCTCTATTCAAAACGACTAACGTATTAGCTAGGGTCCCACAAGGAAGTGGTATAGGACATTTACTTTTTTATTATACGATGTCAGATAATGTTTCCCAATACGAAAATCGTGAAAATCGTTTTCGGTTAATAATTAAGTTCTTAATGGAGTTTTATGGTCCTTACATCTTTAATACATTTTATTGTGGAGTTTGTTGGCTCAGAGTTGGAATATTCTGTTGTCGCTCAATTTACCAGTCCCAGTTTTAAACCGAACTGTCAGCCGAGATTGTATACATATTTTAAGTCTATAGTTTAACATTTTACAATATGAATCGCTTAAACAATCAATGCACGTGCTTAAATTGTGAAAACTCTTCTACCAAAATAATGATTCGCATTACGAGAAGATTATTGTCCCTCCGAGCTTTCTATATGATACACTGTAAAAAGGTTGGATAGACTGGCTGTTTTATAGATGACTATCCGTCAGCAAAATTTACGTTCTACAAACAATATGGTATGTTGGAGAAGATCTGTAGTCACCTTTAGTAAAATACCTTAAGAAAGTTTAACTCTCTCAATAATTGAAGCCAACTTCACACGGAATGCGTAGAATATACTTCGGCTGATTGGGTGTTTGTGAACATCAGCGCGGCGCGTTCGAATGACTAATTTTCCACAATATTTTTTCACCGGTGAAATGATGACGAAATATTTTAAATTTACGTCAGTAACAAACATTACGGATACAAAAATTTATCTTCCTCATACGAAAATCAGTGTTTTTTTTTCAATTTTGTTTCCATTTATTTAGGAGGAATCCTTAATTGAAATTTTAAGCTTTGCAAACAAAAAAACGCACGACTTGACAAACTTAAACGCATAATATTATATATACGCATGACATCGGAACCATATACCGTAACAGAGTTGTAAAAGATTGCAATCATTTTGGAATGCATTCATCAAAATATTAAGTCACCATTCATTTTGAATTTATTGATTGGGAATTCATTTTAGTTAATTCAATGATTGCATTCAAATGAATGCTATCTTCTGCTTAGTGACGTCATTGAAGTATTTTTGAAGTCATTGTAGTCCTTGTTAACTATTTTAAGTTCAACTCTGAATAATAATACTTTAAATAAGCTTACTATAGGTTATTAAAATAAAATGCACGACTGGGTCGCCCGAACTTGCTCTTATGTTCGATCACATCGTATGCAAAAGGTTTTTATTAAGAATCTAAATATATTTCCGAAGTTGTTTTCACATACTTTTTTTAATTTTTTTCTAAAAAAAACTTGGTATGGCAATTTTAAAGATTTAATAATATAAACTTAAAAACAAGACTCATTGAAACATTGAATTTTCCAAAAAAAAATATTTTTCGAAAATTTTGGCATGCAGTATTATTTATAATTTGAAGGACCTCCTATATAAATATTTGATCAAAATCTGTCGAGTCGTTTATGAACAAAATAAATTTCATAGATATTATGTATGTACATGTATGTATATGTGATCGAACATAAGAGCAAGTTCGGTCGTTCCAGTCGTGCATTTTATTTTAATAACAAATGGTAAGCTTATTTAAAGTATCTATTATTATTCACAGTTGAATTTAAAATAGTTAAAATGACTTCAATTGATTTTGACTTCAAAATGACTTAAATGACTTTAAAAAGACTTCAATGACGTCACTGAAATCACAGAAGATTGCATTCATTTGAATGCACTCATTGAATTAACTAAAATGAATTCCCAATCAATGAATTCAAAATGAATGGTGATTTCATATTGATTACTATGATAAAGAACACGAACATTGGGGCCCCCAATTTTGTCTGTCTGTCTGCCTAAAGCGATTTGATTCAAACTTGGGACTTAGTGGTTTAGATGGTTGTAGATTTTTTAAATATTTTATTTTTGTAGGCCCAGATATAACGGTACCTGCCATAGAATTGTTGCTACCATCTTAATTGTCTCGAAAACGGTTCTAACGATTTTGATTCAAACAAATTATACCATTCCACCATTATAGGTATAGTCTACATTTTGGTCAATACAAAATTTTAATTGAAATGTTATTAAGCGTACCTGGCATATAACCATTTCTTCGGTTTTCGACTCATGAACTGCTTTTTTTGAAAATGTATAGCCTGGTTTCTCGGTTTGTTTATAGTACAGAAAATGCACTATTTAATTTACATTATTGCTTTGTTATAAACTTCTAAGATCCAAAAGTAAGGGAGTGTACAATTATAGCCACATCAGTTTTTTTTTTTGGAAAAGTGCTTTCCATTGTTCGAATGAAAAGCAATAAATGCTCCAGAGACATAAAAGAAATCTACATTCTTGTTTGATGTATTTGGCCAATTTTTTCGAGAACTATTCCACTGTATTTATATGCTCTTTTGGTCTATTTGAATAAAATGCGAACAAAACAACACCAAAACAGCCTATAAATACAGTGGAATAAATCTACATTGTGTTTGGAAAATTAACATGAACACTCCTGGTACACCAAATTGGTCTGAAAAAGAAACTCTGTCTCAATAAGTAACTAAGTTTTTTTATCCATCGCCTTCTTTCCTACGGCCAAGCTAAGTTTCCTCCTGATAAAACCGTTAGTGACAATGCCATCAACAGAATTAACAATCAAATAGATTTTTTTCATTTCTACAATCACGGATGTACATAGATGAGCAAGATTGTTACACAAAAACCAAACGAAAACATTTCTAATACTTATAATAATTCCCGTTAGAGGGCGTAACTCTCGGCAACTGAAATAATTAAACAATGAAAATATAAATGTATTTTTGTTTTTCTAAATAGAATACTTTGGATAAATTACTTTATTTTTTGGCCATTTAATGATTTTCCATGGAATGCTTGTCTTCGTAAAAAAAGCACTATGTCGCATTGACTTTTTAAGTACGTAGCACATTTTGTTTTCTTCTAAATTTTATAATAAAATACAATAACAATACTGATTAAACAATAATACATAAAAAAGAATAATAATAAAAATAAAGGCTATAATGACTATAAATGAATTGTTTTGATCATTTTTCGCTGTTTTTTTAAATTTTGTTGTTTAAATTTTATCGTCTAGACTATCATAGCAGCACTCGTCCTGATTATCAGAGAATTTAAGCTCGCATGAAGAAGACCTTGCATACACCGCACGTGTTATGTCCTCCGCCAAATTATCGACTAGTTGTTCAGCGTTGGCGGTTGCATCGGCGAGGGGATCATACACCTCGAATTCCTCAAATTCGATGTCGTCGTACTTGGGCTTCGTAAATAATCGTTTGTCATTTGTCACATAGTGTCGCACCAAAGTTTTGTCCACAATCAATTCTGGAACAGTAGAGGATGAGGCGGGTGCTTTTGCCAATGTCGTTGTGGTTGTTGTCGTCGATGGTGGTGTTGTCACTTCTTCCTTTGGCATCAGCAGGTGACCATCGAAGTGTTCGGTTATGTTGAATTTTTTCCCAAAATCACTTGAATCCTTTGCAGTGTTTCGATAGTTTCTATCGGTATTTTCTCTTGTGATGGTGTGGATAGTATTTGTGGTGTTTTCTGTTTTTCGAGGTATTGTTTCCATGCTGGAGGAGGAGGAAACATTTTTTAGAGTTCCATTGGGTCCTTTCATGGTGAATGCCAAGTCAACGTTTTTGTTGCGGCGAATTTTGCCGTTTGTCAGCTTAGCCTGGTCGATACCCCCTGCCTTCTCGACCAAACGGATGTCCATGGCAGAGGATGTAAAACACGGACTGGCCGAGGACTCTAGAACATTGATATGATTATTGACGGTAACTTGTTTGGGAAGCTGAACATGAGATTGCTGTTCTGGGATTTTGCCAACCATTTGGTTGTTAATTGTGAATCCTTCAGAAAAACGTTTATGGGCAGCAGCGGTGGCGTTGGATGATGCCTCGGTTTTTTGTCGTTCCACAACTAAACTAGTTGGACGACGAGTTGGCATCTTCTCGATGCACTGTGATTCTATGATTCGTGGTGTTGTGTATTTATTTATTTTTCCAGTTGTTTCCAAACGATGAACTAGTCGTCGAACTATAGGTTCCCCATCGTCGACGTCGTATTCATCTCCATTGCCATTTACTACAGAGTCGTCTTCTCCAATAGTGTCAGGATAATCGTGTTTGCCAACGTGTTTCTGAGTTCCAATCAATTCGAGGCGACTGCTGCAACTGTTCGATTTGACAAGTTTGAATTTAATACCTGCAAACGGTTTGAAGGACATGCACAAAAAAAATGGATTGGATTAAATTCAAACATACAGGAAGGATGCACACACACACTTACCAGTGTAGTTTTGCTGGGCAAGTAACTGGTCGTGTAATTGATCTTTATGCGGGCATTCGCTCGGCTGACATGAATTGCATGTGAGAAATTCTATTTTCGAACGAGGGATACGCAACGTTGCACCCGTAGCTGGTGGACTGTGCATCATAACACGACCACCATAGTACGTTACAGTGGAACCACATTCTCGTATCTTTTCAAGAACATCCTGCAAAAAATGTGGGTAAAAAAAAGGGAAAAAGGGTTAGTATATCTAAAATGGATTAAAATGTGATACTATCAGTAGGAGTGTAGAAAAAAAGGTGAAGGACGGTTACTTTTTTTTTTACTTTGAATTATAAATGTGTGTATTTAAAGTTAGGATGGTTTTCCGATGTTTGAAAAGCTAAAAGGTTTTTTTTTTCTTTAAACACACATTGGCTGCACCTGAGTGATTGGAGTTAGGAAAAAATTGCACACATTCGAGTTTAGGTTGTTTGCGAATGAAAAAAAAATATTGACTGCATATCTAAATTTATTCTGTAAGCGATACAACTAGATGAGATAGGATCTATGATTTTTTTTGTCAAGATTTCATTGCAGTTTGAAGTCCTTAATAGTATTTGAAAGCTTTTTTTTCGAAATTGAATTACGCATCAGCTGAGTGGAAACGATGGAAAAACTGCTCTAAATTCAGCTTATTTGATTTTATCAATATTTCTGTCAGTTTATGGTATTCGAAATAATCTATTCCCGTGACACTTCTTACAGATTCAGAAGTGGGGAAAAGATTAGCCCGACTCGTGCCGGAATGAAATCGATTCAATACAAAATTTTATTGAAATGTGCTGTTTCTGTAATCCTTTTGATGTGAAAGGGTTTGCTAAATTTTCACATGGAGGTAAAGTTTGAAGAAGTTTTGGCATAAAACACGTTGAATGACTACATCGCAGCCAGGCCTCTTGAGATCTATTATAATGAAATTTTACTTCCTAAGTTGGGGAAATAATGTAAAGTTATCCCTAAATTTGTATTTTTTTTTTCAATAGAATAAGGAAATGCAAAAAATTTGCTTTCTAAATACACTGCCGGCTAATAGAAAAGATTCATCCTGTAAACAGATAAAAGACCCGCTGTGTTTCCACCTGGAGCTCCTGTTTTTTATTGCTGGCAGCGCTATAATTAGATAGTTGATGTTGGCAACCGAGCGATAAGTCTCCTTTATGCGAGTGTTGTGGATTTTTCCGCTCTTTCATGTACATGAACACGTTTTTTTACCGTAGTTTTCTTTGTTTTCTTAAGTAATCGCGCACTGCGTCCTTCGATCTTCTGATTTTCTTCAATATTTAAAAGTCAGTTTTTTTGAAGTACCTACAACTCAATTTGTATTATTTCCTCAAAACTAAGACGCTGGGGAAGTCCTTTTTTTAACAAGTTTTTTTTTACTAACCGCGCTTTACTATATGTAAAAAAAAGCACGCACGACCTATGGAATTCTGAGCCAAAACTCACTTCGAAGCTTTTTTAGGAAAGCTTTTGGAAAAGCTTTTTTTAAGAGTGAACCTATTCTATTGACTGGCGTGTATTTCTCTGAGTCTTACATCAGGAAGAAACAACATCCATTTTATGATTTTAGTCTAAAGTTTTGGGACTTAGACAACTAGACCCTGGGAAACTTTCCCCTCTGACTTCTACAGAATACCATACTCAAACTTTCAGATGCTAGATTTTGTGGTGAACAGTAAGTGTCGCAAATAATATCATTGCTATTAATTTTTTTTTAGAAAATTGCCCTGAAAATCCTTTTTGAAAAGAAACCTGGAAAATTTTTTTTTGGAAAAATACTATACTTTAGAAATGGGGCTGGAAATTACCGCAGACAGCATTAAAAATGTTTTGTTGGCAAATAATGGAAATAACGCCAGAATTAAAATTTGCCGATACTTTTAATTCTCAAACACTACTAACCGTAGTTTTTCTTCAATTTCGCCGGTATTTTCCGAAGGATGGCGGCTACAATTGCCAAAACTCTCCAAAACTACACCTTCTTGAGTTATAGCGGTCAAAAGTTGATTTTTTCCCTTTCCCCTCTAAAATTTAATGTTTAGGGTTTAGGACGTAAAAATAAAGCTCTCCAGCATAATTCAGCTTTGTCGGAATTTTTTCGAAGTGAATATCTTATTTCCTGAATTATTTCTATTTTTTTATTTAACATAATTTTTCGGGAATTCGATTTCCGGAAAAAATTGAATACTTGGCGATTGTAAATTTAGGAAATGTACTTATATGCTTATTTGTTCAAACTGTTATTCGTATAACAGTTTGAACAAAGAGACATCCGTATCTCTTTTTCACATCCATTCAAACGTGGCAAGAGTTTCTAAAGAAAATTTATTCGGTTGGCTTAGAAGCACTCTGTTCCGCCTAAAATTGTATCAAACCACATATTTCTTTTCAGTAATCTATCAAAAAGAAAAAAAAGAAAAAGAAAACTCATCAACATTGGTGCAAACTCAAACAAATTTCAGGAAAAATTCAATTTTATCCTTCATCCCCGGAACTAGCTCTAGTTCAATGTACTTCCTGAATTAACAACAAAAAAATTTTATGAACCATGCATTGTCCAACACAAAAGCTCAGAAAAACCGACAAAGTCCAATAAAACCCCATGCAAATCATATGACAAGAAAAAAAAAATCTTTTGAAATACTTTCCACAAATCGACTGCAGTGGTCAAACTTTCTCGCTCTGTTTTTTGAAAAAAAAAACAAGGCAAAAGCTTTTCCAACTTATTAAAATTTCCAAAGGAAAACTTTCGGAAACATTTGAGTGGATTACAAAAAAAAAGAAGTAAACCCCTTCTTTCAAAGACCATCACCACTTTTAAATAAGAAAGAATTCACTTACCTCACTGACATAATACGATTCACATAGTTCATCATCCACCATGTCGACCTCGTCTTCATCATCGGGATCATCTGCGTCTGCTTCTCGTTCTCTTTCCATTTGATCAACATCCTCACCATTCATATAGTAACCACATAATCCGTTTGAATGCTCCTGTGAACCACAAGCATTATGCCTCCTTATGAAATCCCGTACATGTATTCCACCTCGTATCTCGGCCTCCTGCCCTTCGTTGTTGTCATCTTTCATGTGGATAAGGTGTTGCGACGACGACGATGGTGATCTTCCGTCGACAGTGGATGCTCCATTACTGCATTCACATGGTGATGATAAATCACCGCTTGATATCCCACTCGACAGACTAACCGAATCCCATTTTCTCAATGTTCCAACGGCTGTTGTGGCAGTGGGAGTTGTAACGTTGCCATTGCTGTTGTTGCTTGTGTTATTCATTTGTCCATTACCATACGATGTATCAATGGTTAGGTATCGCAAACGTTGAGTCGTCGTTGCTCGTCCTTCATTGTTATTCTGTTGTCTGTCGTTGGCTGATGGCACCTCCGGCGACAGTAACGGTCCTGACTCGTCGGCTCGCTGCTTACTGCTGCCAGGAGGTAGGACATTCTCTTCGAAGAACTTTCGAACATTGCGTACTGTGTCGGGTGTGGGCAGCTCCTCCTCCAGCAGTTCCCGATTGACCCGCACTGGCTGGTAGAAGAAGTGCCTTTTGCTGAGTTTGTTGTGACTGTCGGGTGGCGATGCCGATGGTTGCTGTTTGGGGTTTATGGTGGCGTTCGTATTACAGGAATTACCCCCAGCTCCGCTAGTAATTTTACAATTTTGTCCTGATTTGGTAATGTGTTGTTGGTGTCCATCGGATTGCGAATCCTTGGAGGGTCTTTCAATTTTGGTTCGTACCGGTTCGACAATAACTACATTATTGTTTGTGAGTAACTCTTGGAAACTGTATTCCTGCAAATACTGAATCAGTCCGTCGAATTGTGCTTCCTTTTTGCTGCGATTCAGGATGTTGCTACGGAAGAGGTTCGGCTTCATGACCTTGTACCGGATGTGATCAAACTCTGGGACCGGTTCATCTGCGTTTGCCTTGACTATGGTGGCATGTTTTTCGCCATCGAGTTCGACGATTTCTATCGACGGCATCAAACTTTGGAAATCCTCATCGAACACATGCGGAGTTGGCTTCACACATTTGACTTCTTCTCCAATGATGAAGTCCTTCTTCTTCTGTAGTTGGTCTTTTGTTGCTTCCTTCTCAATACCATTATTCTGATTCTGAGTGTCTTCATTAATTTTGGACCAATAACACCGAATGGCATCGACTTTCTGGAGAAATTCATCTTCTGCTTGTTTGCCCGCGAGGGGGTGTTTCGGTTCCATGGTTGGTGGTTTCTTTGAATCCACAACTTGAATAACTTGGGGTCGGGACATTTTGCCAGAACGCCTCAAGGAATCATTCGGTTTTACTTTAATTGGTCTGGCTCGGTATGTCCCATACAATCGCCTGTCCTTCGCCTTACACACCTCCGAATGGACTATAGCTCCGCTAAATCTCTTTGATTTTGAGGGAGTGCGGCAGAGTGGCGCCCTCTTTGGTTGGTTTGCTGTTGCTGCTTGAATCAATTTATCTTCTTCCTTCTTTTGATGCTGTTGCTCCTGCTGCTGATTAGAGTGGTTTCCATTAGCACATTGCACTTCCTGATTTAGGCTCGTCAGTGGTAGTGATGGGATACTGTTGCCATCTATTGAATCCTCTTCTATAACATTATTCTGTGCGTCCGTTACAATTATTCGAAATTGGCTTAATTCGATTGGAGTGGTACTCTTATTGTCTACTGCTACGGCAGCGGCGGCTGCTGCACTTATTTCTTTGGCGTACGTTTCCACTTGAATTGATGGCGCTTCTCTGGGGGTTTCAGCTTCCACTTCCACTTCGATTTCGGTTTCGTTTTTTTCTGCCTCGGAGCGATAGTTATCCTGGCTTTCGTTTTCGCGTTGGCGTGCTTTTTTATGAGCACGACCGAAACGTTTAATTGAGTCGTGAATGACTGTGGACTCGTTGGCCTTGCTGCTGACGGATTCTTCCTTTAGATTATAGGAGGACCGTAATTTGGCATCGATTCGTTCTGAAACCTTGAGGCTCTTGCCGATGTTAACGTCGGGTAGGCTATAATATTGGTTATCGATTAGTTGATGATTGTTGTTGTTTGTGGAAATGTAGGTCAAATTTTCGATGACTCCTTTGGAATCTCGTTTGGGTACGACAGCGTAGTCCGAGAATCTCTTGAGTTTCTTCTTCTTCTCGACAAGGGCTAGAATCTTCGGTTTTGTGTCGATTGGATTCGCTGATGCTGTCGGAACTCGAAGAACCTTGGAATAGAGTGGATTTTCAATGGGTTTCTCTTTGATAGCTTCTGGTCTCTCTGGTGGATCGTAGATGTCCTCAATGGAAATGTGCAGAAGTGATGGAGTATCCTGTTTAACCTCGACTAGGGTGCCTTCTGAACTTTCCTCTGATGAAAGATAGACCGAATCATAGGCAATAAGGGCTCCTTGTTCGTCGGGATTCTCGGAGCGTTTTTGATTCTGCTCTTCGGTCAAGCTGATCACTTCAAACTTTTCGTTGTAAACTTTGCTTAGGATTTCTTCAACCCTCTCAATGTCGTATTCCTGTTCCGATACGGTCAAACTATCCGATTGATCGTCTGAATTACTAGTAGTTGTTGTCTCGGGGAAAACACTGCTCTGACTCAACTCAGGGCACGACTCTTCGCCACAGAATTGTGATGAATACTTTCGATGAGAGGTCGACTTGTGGCTGCGACTCTGATACAATCGCTGCTTCTCCACCCCTGCTGTGCCGCCACCGCCTCCACCGCAGTTAGAATCACTTTGATGTAATGAATTCTTGAAGTATTCTGAGTTCAAGCTCTCCAAGTCACTTTTCTCGTTTTGCCAGATTGATTGCTGATGAGCGTCTAATCGCTTGAGATTCTCGTAATATTCATCGGATTCACGTGTTATAGTTGTTGTCTCGGGCGGCTGTGCAACTATAATTGGAGGGGTGCGGGGGGTTGATTCACCGGAAGACGCAAGTGCCCGGTCAAGTGTTGATGTTTGGTGGTGGTGATGTTGGTGCTGATGGTGGTGGTGGTGGTAGTAGTTTGGTTGCTTTGAATTATTTGTGAATCTGAAAATTATAAAAAAAAAAAAATTACATCAGATATTAAATTGGAAATCTTGCTGGCGTTGATGCACTATTCATTTATGACCTTCAAGTTCAAGTTTGTAAGCAACAACACGAAGCACATTCAAAATGGGTGTGTGTTTTTTTTTTAACTTGCTCGTTGTTGCATGACATGATAGAGGAAAGTCTTGAAATAATTGGCATTTAACCGCAAACTAATGCGTTTGGTGAATTGTTTCCCCTCTCAGACGCCGGACATGGATGATTTGCTGTGTTGTGCTGTGCGTTTCGAGTTGACATTGATGGTAAGTTGTAGTGATGGGAATTGGGAATTTAACTAAGTGCTGTGATTATAATCTATCTATTAGTGACTCTGACTAATCTCTGAGTGGAACTTAAGTTGTCAGGGAATACTGTGTGTTGTTTGATTTTGGGTCTGATGCTGGGAGATATTTATATATCTAAATTTGACTCTAATAATGACGACCTTTGGTGATGTTTTCTTTATTGAATGGAGAAGCTTACTATCTCTCCCTCTGTCTTATCTGAATGAAATTGAATGTATTTGATGAGATTATGGATGCTTCTAATGATTGATGAGTATTATGGCGATAATTCAATCAATTTTGTGGGAAAGTAAACATTGTGTTTTACATTAATTTTCATTGAATATATTGAGGGAGAGAGAAAGGGGGAAAATAAATTTAAATGAAAAATGAACTTTAAATTTCTAAAGTCTTTTGAAATATTTAATGGGTTTTTGTTGGGTTCTACTTTTGTCCTTGGGCAAGAAACATAAAATATCTCCCTGATTTCAAGGCCGTATTTTATCTATAGGGATCAACTATATGGAATTATGTCGTCCGCTGGTATATAACCACTATGGGGCACATACCCTTCTCTACCAATACCGATATAAACTTCATTGACACGTTCGCTCTAATACGTATACGTCATACGTCATACGCCGATTGTTTAGAAATACTGAATCAGAAGAGCCAACCATTACGTTTTGACCTTTAGTCCAAATCAATGCGTTTCGCCCAGGTACTACAGTTGGGCTTATCAGTTAGATGCTGTAGTACCATTCTAAGACGCAATATATTAATCGATGGCTACCGACATAAATAAAATTTAAAACTGCGAATTATATTATTCTAGGGGAATTCGGTTGAATTCAGACACCTAGAAAATAATGCCCTTTGTCTGGCTTGTTTAATTATTATAATATTTCGCTGTGAAAAAATTTTATTTATGTCGGTGGCCTTAGAAGGGTAGGCGAAACGCATTGATTTGGACTAAAGTTCACAAAAAAAACGTTCAATTACATAATTTCATAATTTGTTACTTATATCCCACCAAAATGGAACATAATTCCAAAAAAAAAGAATTTTGGAATTAGGTCCCACGGAGTTATTTCCCTGCGCACGCCGGGTGCTACGACTATAGGGCAAGTTTTTCTTTCCGAAAAAAAATCGATCTCGAAATTTTAATCTAAGTTAACATTACGATGATAGAGAACATAAAACAAGTGGGTCCCGCAAATTCCGACTGTCTGCCTGTCAGTCTGCTGCAGAACGACCTACAGCCTAAACGGCTGAAGCGATTTTCTTCAAACCTAATACTTAAGCGTTTTAGGTGATTGTCTTAAATAGATCTTTGGTTTTAGCCCCAAAAAAAACGGTACTTGACATACGATTTTGTCTGTCATTTTAATTATCTCGAAAACGGCTCTAACGATCTTGATATAAAAAGTGTGTGCACTTATTTAGGTATAGTCTACATTTTGGTCAACACTTTTTTTTTTAGATATTTTGTTATTAACGGTACCTGCCATACAACCATTCGAATTTATCGTAAACGGATCTACGGATTGCGATCAGAATTTTTATATAGCAGGTCCTTCGAACTATAAATCATTCTGCATACAAAAGTTTTCTAAAAATATTTTTTTAGATTTTTGAAAGTTCAATATTTCGAAAACGGATGGACGGTTTTTTGCAATATTTTTTTTTATTTATTTTGTTTAATACTTAAAATTGCAGTACCAAATTTTCTTAATAAAAAATTTATGAAATTTTGTATATACAAAAATAATTAAATACCGACTGTAAAAATATTGTGCTTAGCTTTTTCTACTACAAATTTTGTGCTGACATGTGATCGACCATAAGAGCAAGTACGTGCGATCCAGTCGTACATTTTATTTTATATGGATTCCTGTTTAACAAAAGAAAAAGACAATGAGGTTTTGAAGAATTGAATTCTCCTTGGTTTTTTATTCCCCATTTGAAAACGCTGTCGAGATAAAAATTTAATGAGCGTTTCATTAGCTACCGCTGTAGTGTCAAATCCAATGAACAAGTAGGGAAACCTTAGGACGAATATGAAAAGCTAAGCAAAACAATTTAGTATCAGAAATTTCAGATAAAAGATCATTAAAGAAAATGAGAAAGAGTGCCGGACATATAACGGAGCCCTGGGGCACGCCAGTATTTATTTGGAAATCCTTTAATACGACTTGTAGATATATTTATATTGAATGGAGCGAAAGGTTATACTCATATCTAACCCACCAAATGAAGAGATACAAATGGTGAAGTTAGGAAATCAAGATTAAAAAATTGGAATAAATTTATATTTTTTTTTCTTTTAAACTTTTAACCACAGATAAGTAATACCAAGATGATTCGTACGTTTTACGCTTTAAAACCCATTTGCTTACATTGTTGTATTTGTATATATTTGACTTTCTATCCATAAATATATGTGAAATCCAAAAACAATGTGTGGTGTAGTGAATTAACATTCTTTAAGTGGGCGTGTCAGAAGGCAGATACTATCTAGAATCATTTAGATAATATTCGTTTTATTATTAATATTTTATTTTGAGAGAAAATTTAATTAAAATTGTATAAATCGTTCAGATATTATCGACCAACTCAATGAAAACTTTCAAGAACAAAACACAAATTTTCAAAAACACAAAAAAAAAACACAAAGAGGGCGGATAGAAAAATGTTTCATGGGTGAAAAAATTGAAATAGCATTTTCTGTTAATTTTTCTGAGCATACAACCTAAATTAAGGTTAATATTTTTTGCCGAATTATATTATGTACTTATTTGTTAAACAGAGGGTGTGTCAGTGGGCAGAATGCTTCATCCCAGTTGCTTAGTTAGTTCAGATTTTATTGAATTATGACTGCCTTTCCATACAATCGGAACCACTGTAAAGTGGAGCTATTGCGTCGCGCCGTACTACCGGTCACTAAGGAAATTTTGTTCTTCGAGATATTTCTTTTATAAGTAAAAACGTTATAAATAAAATGCACGACTGGGTCGTATAAACTTGCTCTTGTAGCTAACAACGTTAGTGTTGCTCAATGACGCTGTTGGTAGGTAGCTAGCCTATATAGTTATCATATGCAGATTTAAAGCCCATGTTGGTGATATTACCTTGATTCATAGTATACTGAATTGTCGAATGCATGATTCAAGGAATAGTTACATATGTACCTACCTACAAATCTGTATTTAAATGGATTTTAATTATGTAAATTAGGAGGGTAATAATGTAAATATGTACAAGTACATACATATATATAATGAAAGTGAATGGTGTAGAGGTGGGAAAAAATCGTTTTTTAAACTTATTTAAACTGCCAAAACCATCACTTTAATCGGTTTTTCGAAAAAACGAAGAACGCCACTAGATGCCACGGATCAATAAATAATTTATAAAAAAGTATCTCGAAAATTGTAGGATGGGTTTTGATAAAATCCTGTTTTTTATTTTTCGTTTTTTGAAAACAAAATTATTTTGAAATTTTGGTATACAATTTTTTAGAGACTATTAATGTACATGTGAATATGAAATTTAAAATTATTTTTTTGATTAGTTTTAAAAATATTGATTTTTCAAAAAAAAATTTCAATAATTAATTTTAATTTAAAAATAAAGTTATTCAAAATTTTGATATGCAAAATTAATGATGTAAAATTTGACAGTACATTGGTACCGTTAGCGAGAAAATTAAAAAACGTTATATGAAAGGTACCGTTAATAGACTTTTCCTGTAAACTTGGTTCATATCAAATGATAGCTATTACCAACACAAAAAATTCTCAAAATTTTTTATCAAAATCGTTGGAGCCATTTTATAGAAAAATAAGATTTTCCTTTGAGGTCATATGGCAGGTTACCGTTATTTTTATGCCTAAAAATAAAATTTCAATTTCCCCTCTGAGGAATGCCAAAATAATCAGACATACCGAATTTGAAGGTAATCGCTTAAGCTGTCTAGGCTGTAGCTCGATATACATACAGACGGACAGACTGACAGACAGACATTTTTTGGCGATCACTTTGGTAGGCTTCTCTATGATCGTAATGTCATGTTTGATTGTTAGAATTTTTTTTTACGAATACATAACTTGCCTTATAGTACATATAATCGCAAGTAAAAATATGCAACAAAGCTTAAAGGTCTATTTTTTATTGAAATTTTATATTAATCGGTCTGGGCTTAGAGGACTAAATCAAGTCCACCTGCCTAATTAAGGGTTACGATTTCCCCTGAATTTGTAATTTTAAATGATAAGGATTTAACAGGATACTCCTTCATAGGTATTGAATATTTGCACATCAAAATGAGTGGGTATATAAGTAAGCCAACTGTTCCACATTCGTGTTGTACGGCTTGAGAAAGATCAACTCTATGTGACAGTGCTGTTGACAATGTATAGCTAGACGATCTTTTTTCAACACAATATTTTGGTCCCACAAAAACACCCCATACCATAAATTTTAAAATTCCTTGGTAAATAAAATAATATGTCCCAAAATTAACGAACATAAATAACTTATTAGTTAAGCTTAGATACTAAATGCTTCCTTAAATATTATGGGTTCAAAAAACAACTCACCAATAAATTATCTCACTGCATGGTCCTATATCTATCTTCTCATAAATATTTATATTCAAAAAAAAATTGTTTTCCTTCGTACGTATGCCATTGATTCGCGCATATAAAATTCAAATTGAGAACCTCTTAAATTAATTGAGAGAAAGGAGATCTGCAGTATGATGATTTGTCGTACCTCGTGACCCAAAATATACATATTTTGGTTTTCATGAATATTTATCATGAACGTGAAATAGGTGTTGGAGGAAGGGCAAGGGGGAGGTGATAGTTGAAATCCATTTTCATTATGTCACGAAGAGTAAATAAAAAAAAGATGAAAAAAAAACACAACGGTCAGAATGTCCTTTCAGCTTCTTTCACTTATTGTGTTTTGCTTCTTTTTTTAAATTCCCTTTTCCCATTTTTTATACATACAATATTTTCACTTTATGATGTAAATAGAATCAGAGAAAATCGAAATGTCCTTCCACCTGTTTTATATGCTTAAAGCGACGATACTCGCAGTATGTACCTACTTATGCGTTTTCAATATCAATTCTCAGTGTGCGATAAATCAAATGTTGTATCTGAGAAAAGGTGTTTCAATTTTATATTAAATTTTCCACTCAAGTTGGGGTTTGAATTATGAATGAGTGGGGGAGGGGATTGGCATTCGAATACATTTGTGTATGATTAATTAAAATGTTTGAATTTTGAATAAATCGATTGATTTATCTGGAATGGTTATCCATTTTTTAACTTGATTTTTATTCATTGATGATTCTATTAGAGACTTCAAATTGTCTGTCTGTCTGGAAAGGAATTGGAATTCATCACAATGATTCAAATTTAGTAAACAAATTTCTGAATCAGTTTTGAAATTTATTTAACAAATTTGCATGTGTTTTCTTAGGTTACGGATGCGAGTCTTCTGATTTGCGATGTATTTATGGACACTGAGTCTTATCCTTTTTCAAATGTTAACGAATTCTAAATTGAAAAGTTTGTGACCAGTTAATGTTACATGAGTGACGAAATAATATTTTTTATTATTACAGAATTTTTATGTCATCCTTAGTGCCATGTGTTTTTCAAAATAATTGGATATTTTTTTCTCAAAAAAACCAAAAATAGTTTATCGTCCAAAGGGTATTTCTTCTTTTTATTTGGGGAAGAAAAGCAGTTAAAATTTAATCTGAAATGTCAATTTGTTACTTTTATGACACACCTTTTATGTTGTAAATTCGAGTTCAGTATAATAAAATTTTTATAATGAAATTTTGTCTAACGCTTTATCTCAGTATTCTGCTTGCATCGCAAATTATTATTAATTGGGTAAATATGTCGTTTTTTACCCAGGAAACGTTACGTGCAGTGTGTGACACTCACCACTTTTTACATCAACTGATTGTACAATTAATTTGTATTCACAACAAACACTTAAAAAATCCTTATGATAAGGACGGGGCTTAAATTAAAATTTCTCTTCTTCGCACATAGGAAACGAGAATGATTGTCGAAAGTTTTCAGGGGAATTTCGCTGTCGTTTTAAAGGGAATTTTATTCTGGCCCAAGTTCACGATTGCACAAAAAATACCCATTTAAGGGCCGCATATTTTTATAAAAAATATTGTAGTGAAATTTTACATTGCTCACCTTCAGCAATTAAACCGTAAGATGTGTGCTTAAAAAAATGCTCATCAGTTTACCCTTGAGCCTAACTCCGGTTGGATGTACTCTCAAGTAGGTACTCTTTAACCGTACATCACGAATGTGGAATGAATCTGGGGCTATTACATTTCCTCCTCTCATTTCGATTTTCAAAACTATTGTACATCGATATTTCCCTATAAAAATTTCCTTATTTTCCCGAGGCTTCAACTGTACTTGATCATTTTAAGTGTAGCCAATCCGTAGTGTAGTATATACCGGCAGTAAAAAAAAGTTATTATTAGTTCAATTCCTGTTGCGGATAGGATCTTAATTTAATACTTTAAAAGTGTAAAATTGGGGTTGGGTTCAATATCCTGCTTTTTATAATCCCGTTTCTTAAAATCCCGTGTCTTATAATCCCGTATTTTTATAATCCCCTTTCTTATTATATCGCTATTAGAGTCAACAACACAAGGTGCAAAAACGGCGGCGCGTATTGGAGGGCATGCTACCCCCTCCAAACCCACTGCTTTGGGGTGGGGTCTAGTTTGGGTGAATGCAAAGTTTTTAGTGTAACATTTATCAAAATACAAAATGAGCTTGGCTATTTAACGGGATAAGTCGGAATTTTAAAAAGCGGGATTATAACAGATCAGTGTTTTAAATAAGCGGGATCTTTAAACTCGGGTTTTAAAGACAGCGGTATTTAGAATGCGGGATTTTAAAACTTTTTTCCGGGATTTTTGAAAAATTGGATTTTAAATAACGGGATTCGGATATACTCCCGTAAAATAGTTTTAACCTAGTTCGAAAAAAGTAAAAATAAAATGAAAAATTTAATGTTCCACGATTTTAATAAATCAAGTTAACTTCGGTAGTCATCTTGATTCGGATGAATATTTGGCGTTGAGATAACTTGGAAGCAACATTATTTGTTCTCTACAAAACCTGAATTTGAAGTCCTGCATTATCACGGTTTTTTTAATTTATTTAATTTATTTATAACTTTCTTAAGAGCAGATATTTGTTTGAACACATATCAATAATTATTTAATTTTGCAGGTCGAAGTTCTGTAGAATTAAATTTTTTTATCTAGAAGCACAATATCTCGGGGAACACGAAAGGCATATCATATCTTCTTTGATCTAATTCCGATTTTTTCATTTCCAATCGACATGTCAAACTTAACAAACGAGCAGTCAAAATTACCAACTAATAAACCACATAGGATTCTTAGAAATGTTTATTTTTTTTTTTCAAAACTAACTGATAACTCACCAGAACTACTTGTTTACTCACACAGAAACCCTTTGTCAAAAAAAAAGAAAAAAAGTCACTTCATCCAAAATGCAACTAAAGTTTAAAACTTCTCGCAAAATACCGATATAATCTTATCCCAAATCCGAAAACAAATCAACTGATATCCACGAAATATCCAGTAGCTTATGGAACCATCTAAATAATTTCGCTTTATTATTAAAAAACGAAATTCTTGCAAAAAAATATCTAACAAATAACACAATCTCACTCTCTTTATTCCCAACAAGCTTCCCATTAGCAGCTATACGAATTTAATAGCTAATGCCAATAACTTGTCTTATTAGATGGTACTCGTAGCTACACAAAAATTCATGCACACAAGAAAAACAACAGCAACAACTCTTACCGATCGTCGAAAAAGCCTCGATTCACTAACCTAGCTCGGGGTATTAGTTGCGATCGCCTGTGACTGTTTGCCGTTGAAATTTGTAAATCACTAAACGTCTCCTCACGAATTACTGCCAAACTTCTCGAACGTCGTAGGCTACATGACTCGTTTCCAATGTCAAATGGTTGATTGTGTAGATTAGTTGAGTGATAACCACTTTCATCAACTGTTTGTGAGAAAGAAGCAACAAAAAATAAATAAAAGTAATTTATTATGCAAATGTCAAAAATGAAATTTTAAAAAAATATATACTATATGAAAACAATGACAGATGATGTATGATTGTGGTGTTTTGACATTTTGCCGGGGGGTGCACGAATATAACAATGAAATGTTTATTATTTAAAGCTTACCGTAGCTTTGTTCGTAATCTTTTTCCGGATCAATTCGCCAGTAGAATTCAGCTATGTCTAGATTGTCCTCTTTGTGGGTGGTGTGCTTGTAGTCGAGAGAACGACTTGGTCGTAATCGTCTGTCGTCTTCGATGTAGTGAGACGCCGAATAACGATTTGTTGAAAGGTCTAAATTTGAAATGGATTTTTGGCGCCAACCAGAACCACAAGGTGGCCGATATTGTTTTTGTAACGAACTTTGACCCAAACGTACACGATCCACGTAATTAAATGTGTGCTCTTTGTTTTTTCTAAAAAAAATAGTAAAGAAAAACAAAAATGTGTATTTAATTACTTTTCAAATAAACTAAAATATTTAAGTCTTTAAGAAAAATATTGCATACACTTAGGTGTTTTTTTTAAATTATTAAATTAAGCAGCACGGATTTTATCCTATTTTATTTACAAATAAAATTATTTATAAAACAAAAATGTTTGGTGTACAAAAATCTATATATAAACCCTGCTATCCCCAGGGATATGCAATGCTTATTAATTGAACTGTGTTTTTATTGTTTGTTTTTAAATGAAAAATTCAACAACAATGGCATATTGAAATCCATAATCATTATTTATTGTTTTATTTTGCGCAAAAACATAATAATATACATAGATGCTTTAAACTTATAAAATGTGCGCCTAATGTTATGCACCATAAAATAGAAATCCATATTAAATTATCAGTAAATTGATTGGATCTCATTGAGTGTGGTGCTGAATAGCCATTGGCGTTGTACGTGAACAATACAAAATATTCCCTAAACTAAAAGCTATTAAGAAGTTCAATTTCACATTACGTGTCATGTCAGACTGTAATAGAAGAAACTTGTGTAAATTAATGACGTACAAATTTAACCGATGAAAAGTTTTTCTAGATAAAACTTCACAATGATTGACATTTTTTCTCCGTGCTTGTCAAACTAAGTCGCCCCCAAAGGAAAAACTATATCCCTGCTTGTATAGATCAAAGATATAATAAATCATGACTAAAACTGATTAAGTGCGAAAAAATCTAAAAATAGAATATAAATAAATGATACCATCCAATTCGCATGAAGTACATCAGTATATAGAATGTTACACTTCTGGTTTTGTATATTCATATCGTGGTTGTTATTATGCTAATGAAAACATATTTCGCACTAATTTAGCGATGTAAATTTATGTATGTGTTTTATGGTTTATGCAAATGTAGTTAGAGCACCTCACCTGGTGCATGAATAATTTGACAAAGAGAAATAAAAAAAAATACATTAAAAATAAATTTGTATTCAAATACTACTCTTATACACAGAGTTCAGTCGTTAATTTTAAATAATTTATTATTCATACATTGTTGTGCTTTATAAAACCATAAAACAGTGGTTTTGGAACGTGTCTTAGTTCGTTAGATATGTAGTTTGCTTATTGCTCGTCACGCAAGTTCTTATTAAAATTTAAGTTAAAAATTAATTTTTTTTCTAAATTTTCTCGAAAAAAAAAACGCTAGTCGTTGATCTAAGCACAAGCTGTTAAGAGTGTATGGCATCTTTGTTAAAAACAAGTCATTAACGTCACAAACTTTTTAAAACAATACAAGAAACAAGTCAACAGAATTTGCAAACATTTATATGAATACGTAAATTTAATACTATTAATTTAATAATAGAGTATTGTTTTTGTATTTTATTCAGTCATTCTCTTCAGTTGTTATTAACGACACGTTTATCAATGAGAAAAAGAATATCCCATTTTAGGGTTGGCAACGATACCGAGACTGCTTCAAAAGCACCCTAGACAAAACCGTATTTTTGTTACCGAAATTCGCAGAGTCTCGCTGGTCTCAGTGGTTTGGTTTCGGTTTTCGCTAGAAGAGATTTGTTTTTATTATTTATTTTGTAGTACTCATGTGCAATTTTTATAATATTCACAAGTTTTGTTTGCGAAATATTCTATGCGTGTTAAAATATCAACATATAAATATGCGAAAATCCGTAAGAAAATACGTATACGATTTATGAATGCATGTCGTTGGAATAGAAATCACTAATTTTTCAGACTTTGTTTCCCCCTCCGGAAAAAGGTGACTTTAAGACTTTTAAGTGACACTTGAAAAAAAAATATTATGGAAACGTTGAAACATAGTATGTTGCCTATCTGCCAAACCATGAACTGTCAAAAACGATTGACGGATGGCTGCGATTTAAATAGATTAAAAAACCTCTGCAACATTCTATTTGTATCTTGGAAATATGGCTCTGATGAGTGTCTGTTAACGATACTTTGCAGCCTATTTTTTTTTTTTTTTTTTTTTTTTTTAATTTTAACTATACTAACCTGAATTGCACGGCACTAGTTTTGCTTACACATACAAAAAAAAAAAACAAGAAAGAACACAAAACAAAGGATGACACTAGACCTAAACTGAGACGAGACTGTAGAAAAAAGGTGAGCCCAAGATCGAGACGAGACTTGGTTAGGCGGGACCGAGATGAGACTGAAATTTTTCGATTTTGACGGGACCGATATGAGACTAACAAAAGTCCCGGAAATAAAAATTACGCGGTGTGATGTTCGGCGGAAATATTTGTGTAGACGTAAAAACAGTACCTCAATGTGAACACACATTTTTGTGTCAGATGTTATCAGATTTTGGCTTGAAAACATTTTGCTGCTTTTTTTTCCCAAAAGCTCGCCGGTTCCCAGGGTTTTCCGGAAGTAAGCACAGCAAAATTCGGGCTAAGTAGAAGAAGTATCTCCAATTATCAATTTCAATAATATCATTTTTATTATATTAAAAACAACAACAACTTAACAACTAGGTAAATACGGCTTAATAATACGGTCTTATAATACAGTCTACCAATACATAACCACCTTATTAGGAGAAGGGCGTTGCCTAAAATTCGGTGTGGTAAGGAATCTAGAAGCAGAATAACCAGGAAAAGGGAATCGCCCAAGGCTCGCTAGATTAAAGAAGGAATCTTCCAAATGACCCAAATCTTACTAGAGCAGGAAACAGAAAATAAAACTACTAACAAAAATTTCATCTATCGGAATTATTAAATTCCATTATGTGGGAAACTTATTCCGATTTAGTTTTTATAATGAAAATTACAAAAGAATTTCAGATTATCTAATCTTCAATTTTCTATTGCAATTTTACTTCGACTTATAACAATTTTGGTTAAAACCAAATGTGAATTATAAGAGACTAAAGATTAATTTATGAAAATAAAATTATTCTAGTGTCATCCAATAGGATGGTTGACGACCGCTGGTACTGCTTGTAGGGTGGTACACTCCGGGTCGGCGGCTGAGATACATTTCATATCGTTTAGGGATACTCCGGGTCAGTCGGTTAGGTACTTTTTTGAGTATCTGTGGTTTAATTGTGTTTGATGTGTAACTGTTACAACATGAATCGAGTTTTATTTGAAATACAATTTTTCGCAAAAAAAAAGTAAAATGGTTCAACGCGAATGACATGCCAGATATCCTGGTGTATGTCTGTTGCTAAACAGCTAAAGCGATTTTCTTTAAACTTGGTACTTTTGCGTTTATGTAATTGGCTAGATAATTTCTTAAATTTTGCTTAGCCCCAAAAATAATGGCATCTACCATCCAATTTTTTGCACCAAAAAATTGAAATCTTATTTATCTCAAGAACGGCTCTAAAGATTTTGATTCAATATTTAGTTTACCTAAAATCTTACAAACGCTACCTGCCGTATTAACTCTTTTTATTTTCGACTTTCTCATTAACGGTTCAACGAATTTCAATCAAAATGTTTGTACGTGAGGTCCTCCATATTCTTAATAATACTGCATACTAAAATTTTCGAAAACTTCTTCGTTGGATTTTTGAGAAATACATTTATTTTTTAAATTCAATGTTTTGAAAACGGGTGGACTATTTTGTTTAAATTTATATTATTAAATATTTTAAATTTGCGTTCCGACATTTGTATGAGGAAGTATGTACTTGCACTCCAGTCGTGTATTTTTTTCGACGTTCTCATTAGCGGCTCTATCGATTTCGATAAAAATTTTGTGCAGAAGTACATTCAAATTCTAAATTAAATTTTTCGATGGATTTTTAAAATTATGATTTTTAGTCTATATTATTAAAAACTTTTGAATACCAAATTTTGTTTTAAAGAATTTTGTGTCTTAGAAAAAATTAGATAAATATAAGTAAAATTGACCGCAATGACCATATACCAGAAATCATATCATAAAAATAGCAAAGAATTATTATCTTTCAGATAAAGTCTGAAGTCAATATTATGACAATTAATACAATTTACTGTGTATTTTATTCAGTTTATAGTTCCACCCCTCTTTAAAAAAAAACACCCTTTATTAGTTCCAGAAATCAATCGCGATTCTAGTGATTCAACATAAGAGCTAGTACGTGCAGCCCAGTCGTGCATTTTATTTTAGACGGAATAGAATGGGAATCAATCCCCCAGGCATTTGCCTAATCGGACTACTCGTTACTCTACGGACAGCTAATCTACAGTTGTGTTCCAATAATCGAGGTGTATTTTATCATGTGTTTTTTATTATCATAAATTTGTTGCTTTGCTTAATGATTGTTCAATGGCTTTTGGATTATTCTAATCTATTGAGTTTAATATCAAATTTTAATAATTCATTTCTACCTCCAGCTCCAAGTCTGCCTAATGCAATTTTCAACATCTGTTGTTGAATATAATGAAAGGTGAAATTTGGACAAAAAAAAATATGAAAGTAATTGCGCACCAATTATTTTTTTACATTGAATACATACATAATGTGTGCACATATGTACCTACATATACCCATTTATTAGCAATTATTTTTAATTTAAAATATTTAGTTTACTTTATTTATAAGCGCTTTTTTTGTGGGAGAGCAAATCAATTAGAGTATACGGTTATGTGAGTCGTGATTCGTGAAAGTCAATGTTGAGATAAATTTATGTTTGCACTCAGCAAATTTGACCATGTTATCTAACAAAAAGAAACAAAAAATTAAATCAATCCTAATTACGTATCGAAAAGAGAAAAAATGCGATGAAATGGTAAAGTGTAGATGGAGCTTAACTGAATCAAAATATTCGTAGATAGTTGTTGTTTAAAAAAAAAAAACACCCTATGGAAAACTAAACTTCATGACCAACTTTTCGCGTTCCTTTTAATGAAGTTCGATTTTTGTTTAAGAATGTACAACTTCATATCCATATTTATGGTATTACTCTCTACTATCCAAAACAAGGAATACAAATTTGTTGGTAGACCAAAAATAAATAAATTTACAGCCACACACAGTATGATTGAACATCTAAATATTTTAACAATTTTTGAAAGGCCTAATAAATACGTCATTGTGATTATTTTATTACCAGCCAATTTCCTACACAATAATAAAATGTAGCCACATCAATTTTTCTTCCAGCAATCAATCAATCAAATACATACAATTTATGCTCTTTAGTTTCTTAATGACCAAATCAATGTCTTACCAACAAATCATTTTCAAAATTGATTAGCCAAATCTATTTGATGTTAATTTCCGGAAAATAATTTTATTACAATCCATTAAACCCGACAATGCGGAGACGAATAAATAATAATAGCTTTCTCATTAATTATATTAAAAAAAAACATCCTTTATTGAAGAATAAATGGCCAATTTGCCATTTCAAGGACCTTTACCTTAAAGTTCAATAGCCAATTATTCAACACCACCAATGGTTTTGTGTTAATTAACTGCTTCTTGCACATCATTTGCCTTAATTTCGAATTTCCTTTTATTTTGTACTTGTATTATACCACAGATGAATATCGTCCTTAAGAAAGTCCTTTGTTGATTTTCTTCTCTGTATTCGTTGGTCTACGTAAGTAGTTTCTAGGTATAAGTGCATAGTTAGTTGTTAGCTTTTTATGGATTTTTTTTTATAAAAGTACCATTTAGAATAATACTCGTTTAGGTCAGGATTATAGGTACGTATTACACACTCCTCGTCCTTATTTATATAGGGCAAGCACTTTAACCGCAGCAATAGCAATCAACCAAATATGCAAATACTTTTTAAACTTAGTTTGGTTTAAAATGCAAATGGTATTCATTTTTTTAATGAAAACGCACATATGAGAATACCGGGGAAGCAGCTTATGAAATGGGCTTTAAGTTTGGAAGTAGGCTAGATTATCCTCATCATTAACTTTATGATTTATTTTTTTTAATAAAAAAAATTCTTTTTGCGTTAAGCTATTGAAAAGACAAAAAACAAATTGTGTATGGAATTTATGCATCATAATTTTTTTTCAAGGACATCCTTGAGGAATTTTTTAAATTGAGTCTGCAAAACAAAAGGAAGATCCTAAAATTTTAATTTTTTTTAGCTCGAGTTAGGTCTTCTGTTTTAAATATAATATTTTCTGCATTTATTTACAGAGCGGCTTCTACTCAATTATATTTCTGACGAGTGAATAGTCACATGAAAATTACTTACGTTTTTTAGTGGTTTTAACTTCTTGAGTGGATTCTGACCCGAAATTAAGAATCAAAATTCTCCTATCGGAATCATCTGGAACACCAGTTTTTGGTTCAATGAAATGGTTGCAAAAAACGGTTCTGGACGTCCAATGAAGAACGATATTAGGAAGGTGGTTCAATTTTTTTCAAGGAATAGTAATCTAGACATGACCTTTACTCAATATGTCAAATTAGACTTGGCAGAATGAAAATAAGTAATTCAGATTGATAACATATCTAACAAATTTGTTGTATATAGATCAGGGGTTCCTCATGGTAGTCATCTAACACCTCTACTTTTTATTATTTTTAAAAATAAAGATGCCACTGACTTTATTTCCAAAGAAGCGTTTTCAATAGCTTCTTAGGTAATGGCTCTATTCTTTTTTCTTATTTTTTTTAAGCCCCAAAAATAACGGTACTTGGCATCCAATTTTTTGTACCAAAAATGGTAGTTTTTAATTAAACGGCTCTAACGATTTTAATTTTTAAAAAATTTAAGTTTTGGTTTAAAAAAAATGTTTGCATAAAATGTAATGTAGCCAATGGCTGAGATATAATTTTTATGTAGTATTCTAAATAACACTGCGTACCAAAATTTTCGAAGAACATTTTTTTGGGTTTTTTGAAAGAAAAAACTCAATAAATATGTTTTTAAATTATATATTATTAAATAATTTTAAAATTAAAATAGATCCCTTTTTTTTTTTTTTAGAAAAAAACGACATTTAGTGTATATAAAAAAAATAAGTAAAACAAATTTAAAAATATATTTAGCCTTTTCTACTCAGAATCTTGTGCGTGCAATTCAGTTCTGCATTTTATTAAACTTTGAAATCGCTTCTTGGCACATTAAAAACACATTAAATAGTTATCAATAAGTGTTTTATAATTTTTCAAAGTGAAAAGCATCCAGACTATGTCCAACAGCAAATTTTAGTAGGCATATGGTGCATTTTGTGGAGCTTTTTCTATAAAACAGTGGTGCCTGTTTAAATTATCACGACACCAAATTAATCAAAAATGACCACTCAAAACATACCAAACCACTCACTACCTAAAGGATTTAATGTTGTAATTCTTTGCTCTACAAAATTGTATACACTCTTCAATCCATCGTCCTAATATCCGAGGGCAGACTGCTCATCTTACCATTAGTGGTGACACTTTGCTGCAATTGCAGTATATCAACTGCACTTTTCGAAAAAATTACTTCACTCCTATAATAAAACAATTCATCAAAACTACCCGCTGTTCATTGTTTTTGAATGCAGCCAATATTATGTGATATTGCCAAAATCTCAAATAATGTAAGAAATTGGTTGAAAATTCTGTAATTGTTTTACAGTGATTAATTTTTAAGACATTCTTTTATTTTAAATTTCAATACTTTTTTAAAATACTTAGTACATTCTAAATACCTGTTATTCTAAGTCATTGATATTTTTTTTTAAAGAAGAAATCTGCAGTTTTTAAATGATCTGCGCAACTTTTTTCCTGAAGTGGCATAACTGGTTCCCATTCTCAAATGAAAGCTTCAGGGGTTTTTAATGTATTTGGTAAAGAACTTTTGTGATATGTAGCATTTTGTAGCTTTTGAGAACAAATTTAAAAATTGGAAGTATGTTGATAGAAATTATGGAAGCCCTATACAAGCTTTATAGAGTGACAGTTTTATCCAAGTCAATGCAAGTAGAAAAAGAGGCCACATATTCTAAGATATCTTCCCTATACTGAATATATTTGTAGCTATTATTTTTTTAAAGAAAATCTGAATTTTCAAGGCTTAAAAAAAAAAAGGTCAAAAGTGCATCTTCCAAAAAATTGTGTTTTCCAAAAGTTTTTTTTTTTATTTTTAACAAAAGGCAAAGCTGAACGGTTATACTATTTTTTCTTAAAAAAATTAAATCAAATACTTGAAGTAAACTCAATATTTTTATTATTTTATTTATTTTCAGGTAAGCACTGGAGCTTCTTTTATAAAGTCAAAATAAAAAGTGTATTGGATATCCTTGATAAGATTTCGTAAAACATTATCAAAGTGAGTATGAAAACAAAATATTTCTTAAAAAGAAATAGAATAAAAACAACGATTGTGTATTCGTCACCAAAATTTAAAGCTTTTATAGTCAAGTTTCGATTGTTTTTTGAACCCAACTAAGGTACAGTATAGCGCAAGTTTTAGATTCGTGAAAAAAATCCAACTTTAGATTTTAATTAAATCTTACCTTGATTCTCTATGACAGAAAAAGTAGGTTTGTAAAAATCAGAAAAAAGTTTAATTCCTTTGTCTATATCTTTTAACTTCACTAAGATCTCTTAAAGTCCTATAAATATATGTATGTAAACGAACCTACAATGTTTTTTTAACAACTCCTTCTATTAACTCAAACTTTACTCGAACTTGACAAAATGATTTGTGTGAGCACATAAATTCACTCTTTGACTTAAAAACAAAAACCCATGGGATTACGTATGGAAGTACACCTACACAAAGTTAAAAACGAAAGAAACAACAAATCCCTTTGAAGGATTAGCTATATAGAAACTTGCATCAACTACGTCTATTGCGTTAAATATGTAGAGGATGTGACAAAGTAGGTATACATCCAATGTATATTAACTTTATCTTCTTTTTAAAGAGTATCTCGCTTGTTATCCGCTTGGGGGTTTTTTTAGAGGATTTATTATTTTTTTTAAATAAGAAAAAAGTTTTACAAAACCGAGTGGAGGATATAATGTGCTTTACTTATCGAGATTCCGACCCGTGGAAATGGTATGTCCTGAAACACGTTGTGCTGACTTATCATCCCATACGAAACCAAAAACTATGCTGCTCCCGCTGTCAACCAAACCAAGTGGTTTAGCTTCCTCGATGATTTGGTCTTTTAAAAAGGAGGTTCAGTCTTCCCTATCACTTTGAACCTAAGGGCTGATGTGGTTCGAAAACTTTGTTGGCGGAAGCATTGTCCTTTAGATCGGTGTGGCCGAACCAAAGCAGACGATTTTGGACAATATCCGCATCTTGGTGAAAGTTATAGATTTCTCCCCCATGCTTCTTTCTCGAACACTATATATTCGCTTTGACTTTCCTTTGTGCTTGCATTGCACATTCGGCGCGGTAAAAGAGCACTGACAGTGGTAGAACGTAGAGGGTACAATTCGTCTTACGAGTGGTATGCAATTGTCAAAAGGGTTTTTTTTAAATCGAAATCAAAAATCCAGTTTTCATGTTTTGTCCAAGATTTAAGAGAAAGAGGTTAGGTTAGGTTAGGTTGACGTGGCCGTCAGGAAAACAACTGGCACACTTAGACTTTGGATATGTCCATTGTGATACCATATGAAGAGATTTTAACTCTTTAATTAAACCAATTGGAGCCTCTAATGAAGCGGTTTAGCCGGTGCATCTCTAAGTGTTTGAGATCACTGGTGTCGACGAAAAAGTATTCCCCCAGGTGCAATCTAGGTCCTTGGAAGAGAGCAGGACATGAGCATAGAAGATGGGAGATAGTCTCCTCTTCCTCATCGTCCATACAGCTTCTGCAAAAGTCAATGGCGAAAACTCCAAGTCTTTTGGCGTGTCTACCAATTAAACAGTATCCAGTTACGACACCTATTACGGAGCCAAGATGTTTCCTGCTCAAAGAGAGTAGACCTTTTGTGCGTCTTGGGTCTATTACTGGTCAGATTTGTCTAGTAGCCAGGCAAGTTTGACCATCTGAAGTTTATTTGTTTTATGGAGTTTTGATGTAACAAGAGTTTGCTTGTAGCGATAGGCATACCGATTTCTTCCATTTTCGGTAGAATTGGTATTTGGGTTCCTTTTCTGGCGAGTTCATCGGCTTTGCAGTTTCCCAAAATATCTCCATGACTATAACTATAACTGTTCTGCCATCTCCCTGAGAGATGATCAACAGTTGCGGGCAGTTATAGAGTTTATGGAAACAGCGCCGAGTGAATTGACGGCTGCCTGACTATCAGAGAATATACGGATATCCGATATGGATATCAGGTTTTCCCTTAGCCAGAATAACACTTCTTTAATCGCTAAAAACGCTACAGTGGTCAGGGAGACGGAAAGAGAGACTAAGATTTAGTCTGTCCGCGAAGACACCGCCACTCTCTTCGGTTTTTCAACCGTCCGTATAAAAATGGGCTGACTCATCTTTTAAGAACCTCTCATCCCCCCAATCTGATCTAGGTGGGATGGTAACTTGAAAGTTCTTTTCGACTGGAACGTCCAGGTTTTGGTCCTAATTTGTTCAGAATATTAGAGTGGAGAAATATAGAGTGGTACTAATACCCCATAGGTAAGTATCGGTCTGATAACCGCTGTATACAACCAGTGGGTAATACGTGGTGAAAAGCCCCATTTATTCACAATGGCTTTTCAAGAGAAGAGTGCAACTGTTGCTTTCATTACTCTTTCTTGTATATTGGATTTCCAGCTTAGCTTTTTGATAGTATGGCTTCATCTGAGAAAGTTAGTGGCATAATATTTATTGATGGCGGTATAAATTGGGGAATTTTATATTTCCTAGTGAAGGACAAGTTCTGTCTTAGCTGAGTTAATATCCAGACAACATTTGGTTGCCCAAATTTTTCGATGCAGCATCACGGTCGATTATGTGCTACGCCGCTCAAATCTGGGGACAAAATGAATATGATATAGTCGAAAAATTCCTACAATTGTTCATTAAGAAAATGCTATGTCTACCTAGTAATACACCTACCTATATGTTGCACCTCGAAACAAAGATCAACAAAATGCACGTTTATACTTTGAAAATGCATTTTGACTATATTCGAAAAGTATTTAAGTATCCAAATAGCCGCTTGCCGAAAATTCTAGCTGATGAAACAATCTTGGAATCTACATATTGGGTAAAGGACTGGTTGAGCTTATTCAGATTGACTGGTGTCGAATTAGATTTCCATGTGCCAAATATAGAATGATATTCTAAACATAATGAGGTTATTGAAGGACTCGCCAAAGTACACTGGGATCATCATGTGGGCTTGGCACATGGATCACAGTTTCATGATGAATACGCCAATTTAACATATGATTCACTATACTTTGATGACAGGCTGAAAGCTAAAGTGATTTCACTCATTTTTAAAGCCAGAGCAGGTCTCGTTAACATAAATGCACGAGCATTCAAAAGTAACACTGATGGAATTTGTTCAATTTGCAACACTGATGAACCTGAAAATACATTCCACCTTACAGCGAGATGTCCTACTTATAAAGCTATGCTTTGGACGCTGATAAGCTTGGCGTCATGGCACTTTTAGAATTTTTTAAGGCTTTTGACTGCATTGATTATTCTATCCTCCTCACAAAATTTAAGAGAAATTTTAACTTTGCTACTACTTCACTTAAGCTCATGTGCAATTATCTGATAGATATAGTTCAGCAAATTAAAACTGGAATCAATTCATCAAATCCAATTATAACCAATAGGGGAATACCCCAGGGCTCAGTATTAGGTCCTCTACTATTTTCTCTATTCATTAACGACCTTCCTGATATCGTTCGTAATTGTCAAATTCACATGTATGCTGATGATGTGGTACTCTACATTTTTCGTACAATTGGCCTGATGGAGGACTGTATAGAGAGGTTAAATGAGGATTTAAACGTAATCCACAACTGGTCCAACGGTATGAAACTTAATCCTTATGCTCTAGAGATGAGCTAAACCCTATAGATTTTCCCCCGGTTGTTCTTAATAATGAAATAATTACCTATGTGAAGGAAGTTAAATACTTGGGATATAAAATTAAGAGTGATCTTAGCTGCTGTGGGGCGATTTCGGATACGATTAGACTTGTCAACCAATATGAAAATATACCTTGTTAGGTCATTAATAATGCCATATTTCATTTATCATTGTTCAGTATATCCAATATTGGATTGTGAGTGTAAACGCAAACTAAATGTTGCTTTCAATGATTGTATTCGTTTCATCTATTGTATCCCGAGGTATTCCAGTGTATCACATTTGCATACTGCTCTATTTGGTTTAAATCTTGATAAGTACCTGCAGTTCAGGTTACTTCTTAAACTTCATGATGTTATCCACCAAAGATGTCCTAATTACCTCAGTGAAATACTCCAATTTGCACAATCAAGGAGAGGTTTAAAATTAATTTTACCACGCTACTCCCGCAGCATGGCAGAACATTCATTTTATGCATCTGCGATTCGTTTGTGGAATCTAATCCCAAATGAATTACAAAGAACTACCGCATCAACAATCTTTAAGAGGAAACTATCTTTGCACTTCATTAATTCAATATGAGTAACCTATGTACGCACCTATGTATTTATTTTCTTTTCGTTATTTTTTGCATATTTATTTATTTTCCTTTTTTTTTGTTTATTTTAAATTAAGCTAAATAACATATTGCCTTATTATTTGTGAAATAATTTTTCAACAACAATTCAATTTATTACCTAAAATTTGTAATCTTAGTTGTAGATACGCTAAAAGATTAAAAACTTAATGTATCATTGTAAACGAAAAACTATTTTTGAAATAAATGAAATGAAATTAAGTAAAGTTAAAATTTCATTAACCTGTAGTAGATACCAAATGTTATTATTATTAACTCAAATGATCTTTGTAATTCTGTTCATTTAGTACAAATAAAATATTATTATTATTATTAATACTATCAGTCTCAAAAATCGTTTTCTTAAAAATAAATGACATATCCTAATAGCACTGCAGATTTAAGCTTATCTGAGCTTACAAGTTTTTTTTGGTGTTTGTTTAAACAAATTATAACTTGTTTCAATTTAAAGATACTCACAATCTTAATATGTATAATAATGTAGATTCTAAATGTAAGATATTGCTATTTTTAAGTTTTATTTGTTATTCATTCAAAATTAACAAGGAAAAAAAATTTTTTTAATTGATTTACCTTTCACAAATTGAATAATTTTAATAATAACATTTTAATCCTGTTTTTTTATTTACGTAATTTTAATTTGAAAAAATTGTGAAGTCTTCGTATACCTATTTTATATGAAAAAGTTAAGTCGCATTAAAAGTGGTTCAATTTATTTATGGGAAGTCGATACCTTTAGAATACAATCACAGTACATCTTAGCTTTGTTCTATACTGAGATTGATGTAGTAATTTGATATAATTACATTTTTGTTTATCTCATATTAAATTATTAACATATTTGCATCAATAAATTAATATGAGAACTGCTGTATTCAATTTTATCTCTAAATTACACATTCTTTAGAAGCTTACAATGTGGGATTTGTGGGTGTGTAATAAAGGTTAATTAAATGGTTACCTTAGAGCTTTAACCAAATAATATACAATATACAAACAATGTAAGGAAATTAAATTACTCTTCCGGAATACATTATCCTTTCATAAAAGATTCTCAAATATTGAATTCATCCCTTGATGGTTAAATGTGGTTAGTTCTTATCCAAAGTTTGAATTTACCCAAAATATTCTTTGAATAAGAAAAAATCTGGGAAAGTAGAAATTATGAATTTTGTATAGCCAGTTCTTCTACAACTCTGTTGTTTATAAAGTTGGGTCAGATTGCTATCCTAAGATTTTATCAATGTTAACGGAATTCAACTGTAGGCCAGAATAGGAAACACTTATGCCAATAAATTAAATACAACTGACCCATAGAATGCCCAAGGTATTTTTAGGTTCTTATGATAACGGTTTTGTTTGGCTGTATTTGAGACTTTGAGTAAGAAAAAATACTGTAACCGTTATTGGTTTTTTTATGGAATATATTATTGATATTTTTGAAAACTACAAATTAAACAAAATTTCCTAAAACTAGTTCTGTTTTGAGTTTTATAAAAATGAATAAAGTTCGAACAAAAAATTATTATTATTTGTTTCTGATCAAAAAAGATCCTATATAAAGTTTTCAAAGGAATTTCTCGTTTTTACTAAAAAAAAAAAAACAATTTTTGTTAAGGTAGCCGTTTTTAATTTGACAATAATAATTAAAAGTCAATTAATATTTGTTACTTTCACACAAATGCAGTAATTCTTGCTTTTGACCATTATTTGTCAACAAATTACTATCTCCGTACAATTTACAATTTTTTGAAGTCTATTTTGTAAAGCTCAGAAGGCGTGGGTCACCCGCCAAAAGCGGTTCAAGCGGCCGACTGTTTGGCAATATAGAACACAAATTGTTCTTATGTTCCATCACATTGTATGCACAAGATTTTTAGTACAGATAGCTAAATATAATATTTAAAGTCGTTTTTTACTTAATTTTGTATTAACAAAAAATCTTTAATTTTTTAATAAAAAATATCGGTATGGCAATTATAAGTATTTGACAATATAAATTAATAACCATAACTGCATACAAAAATCGTCCACTCGTTTTCGAAATATTGAATTTTCGACAAAAAAATACATTTTTTTTTTCCAAAAATCCAAAACAAAAAACATTTCAAAATTTTTCGAAGTCATTTGATCGAAATCCGTTGAGCCGTTTATGCGAATGTCGAAAATCATAAAAATTGCTGTATGGGAGGCACGGTTAATAACGGTGTTATTGTTTACAATCACGCTTCTTAAAATCCAGTGTTTTACCATCCGGTTTAATAAAAATGCCGCTTTTGGAATCAACACAAAGTGCAAAATGGACGGCGCATAAAGGGGGCGTGCTACCCCACTGTTACCCCCCAGTTTGGCTCAATAAAGGATTTGGGGTGGTTTAGAGTTTGGGTGTAGTTTTTATGTAACATTTATCAAAATACAAAACGCGCTAAGCGTGATTTTTGATCAACGGGATTGTAAAAAGCGGGATTCCGATACGCTCCTGTTAATAACAATATACGTAAAAAAAATTTGTACCAAAATGTAGACTATACCTAAAGTATTGCACAAACTTTTTTTTAACAAAATCGTTAGAGCCATTTTCGAGATAATTAAGTGGTATACAAAATTTTATGGTAAGTACCCTTATTTTTGGAGCTGTAAGACGATTCAAAAATTAAAACGCTTATGTACCAAGTTTGAAGAAAATCGTTTCAGTCGTTTAGGTTTTTGATCGATTAACAGACATTTGTCTGTCAGATGGAATTGCGGGACCCACTTTTTTGGTGTTCTCCAGTTCGATATTTTTTTAATTAATTAAAAACGACTGGCGTGGGAAAAAAATGTTTGTAACTAAATTTATTAAAATAATATTTTTAATAATTTTGCTTAAAATGGACAGTAAAAACAGTCAAAAACCACTGACAAATTCTTAATGATTTGATACCCTTGGGGATGGTAACACGATTATTTTCCCCACGTATTTTTACAGACAGGTCAATATAAATAGTAATTTTATATTTTAATGTGTGTACATTGAAAGTTCTAATAAGCTGACACTCATGCTCCCAAAATGTTTGTCCGGTTATGATTTGTAACTGTATGATTTAGGGAAATAATTTGAAATGAAATGACTGCACAAATTAATAGCAGAAGGAGTGAAATGACATGTGAAATTACGGAACACTTTCAAAACTCCACCAACTTTAGAAACCGCCAAATAAGCTAGCAACATAACATCCCTCTGTCCAAATATTAGAGCTTTGCGTCTGATTATTATTGGAGATTTTCTAAGGATTTTAATTAATTATTTTTTTTTTGTTGAAAACAATTTATGATGGAACAATGCTTTTAAGGTTTGGCAGCAATTAAATTGGCTGACTTCAGGCAATCATCCGACAATTTGAGAAATTTATATCTGAAGCAAGTTCATTAATAAAAAAACAATAGAGGACCTAGGTGAATTTCCTGTGGTACACCAGAGATATTACCTATCGCTTTGCGTATAGCTTTTCTGTGGTTGATCTCTGCATGGATCAAACTTGATAAGAATAATAAATTAGATCACTCTGTCATACTGCCCGTCATCTGTATGCCTGTATTGAGTTAAATGGTAAACATCTAAGCAGATTTTGCTTCAAATTTGTAATGGAGTATTTTTTGGTGATTTCGTAATGAAGAATTTCGACTTGTTTGTTTAACTCATCTTTATTATATAAACCGTTTTTTTTTAATTTTTTCTCAAAAACTGCTTTGAATATTGTTATTGAACTTCATATCGGTAATAGCCGTGTTTTATTATCGCCAATAACCCATATGGTTCACCCCGTGAAAATAAAACAATCTGCGTTATGTACCTTAATCTACCTTCTGTTCGCCGAATTTAATTCTAATATTGGAAAACCCAGATAGAAACCCCGATAGAAACCTGAATGCCGTGTTGTTTTTGTAATACTTGTTAAAAAATAACCCCACCCAGACCCGTAGAAAATAAAACGCAGCTAATATCAAATGTGATTTGATTAAAATTGAGGTTTTCTACAAACAAACAAAAAAAAAACAAATTGACACAATAATGTTTTTCTTTGAATGCATTCTAGTAAATGTCTACAATTTTGTAGACACATGTGGGGGTCCTTATGAATACATAGTACAAACAATATCCCATTCTGAAAACATGAAGAAATCCATTCTTAAAATTTGGTTTTACTTTTTTCATACTTTTGAATGAACTAAATACTAAATTAAACTTCAACCATTCATATTGTCAGAAGGTATTATCATTTTACGAATAGCTATCATTCTGAAATGATTTCTCCAAACAAAAATTTACTTAACATACGAGTATTCTTATTCACAGGAGAATTAAAAATAACTGAAGATAAACAATATCTAATGAAATACATAGTCCTTAAAAAAAATTCGAATTCCTTTGTTCAGAACAAAGTATTTACCATAAAAATTATGGTCCTTATACATATTCTACGAACTTGCAGACTATATTCTCTTATTCGAAGAGTTTCGTGTTTTTATTTATCACATTGTTCAACTATCACAATATCCTTATTTTATGGCAAGTCAAATATGCTTAGGAATTTTATCACAAAACGAAATAAAACGAAAATTCGAGTATGTTTGTTATATCTAATATTCAAGGAACTCTTATCCTTGTTTGTATCTACTATATTCATCTAAGACATTATCGAATGAAGCACTTATTGTTCATTAAAGTGTGCCCCTTCCTCTATAATCATTATGTGTTTTGTGTTATTTTTTTCTTAAGAGTTTTTTTTTTTTTTGCTGTCTTAAGAGAAAAATAAACAACACATGCGATGCTTAGCATGTTTGTGTACAATAAGGACACAAGTTGTGCATTCGTTAAAATATCAAACTTGAGATTTCAATCAAACTTGACATTATACGAATCAAGTAAGAGAAGCCTTGAATTCTAGACTCTTTCTACTAATTAAAACTGTTTAAGAATTATTTAAGGGTCAGAATAGTGTTTTTCTTTTAAAGCTCCTCAATCTATGTACATAGAGAGAAATTGACTTTCCAGCTTAGCCATCTTTTGGAAAATAAAATACCTTTTCTTTAACTATTACATACATCAAAATTCGATAGTCTTACAAAAAATAAGCAAGGGTCCATTTTATGGGATGCCATTATCCTGAATTTTATTGACGTATACTACTCGTATTTTGTTATTCCTCCAATGTGAACCAATATACCAGGGACGCTAAATCTACCTCGTTTTATCAAGGCCAATGTATTGATAGACTTGGTAATGAATGTCCCAATAATTTTCAAAATACTCGTACCAAATTAAACGTTTCAGCTAAAGATACGTGTTCATGTATAATTTATCGCATCCACTTAATTAATTGGGAAATTAGAATTCGTTCACGTTGTTGAAAAGTTGCATTCCTCCGCAATTCAATTAAAAATAAAATTCTTTTTTCGAAACATTTTTTTTTCAATAAAAATCTAAATAAATTGTAGTACATATTAATGAATTTCATCCAACTCAAGTAGCAGCTCGCAACCAACTAAATTACCGACTGCATCACACGAACTAGCTTTTGAGGTTCAAGGCTATATGAGGAGTTAGCATTGGTGACAGATTCATAGCTTATTAATATTGTTAATGAAAAATATCAAACTTTATATTGAATGAAGTTCTTTAACTTTCTGGTACTATAATGTATTGCATTTGATAAAAAAAATCGTACTTGAGATTTTGGTGACATATAATAGAGAATATGAATCAAACCAACGACTGAATCGCTTATAGAAAATTTTAAAATCGTTTTTTACTTAATTCTGTATGTACAAAAGTTAAATGTTTTTCTAAAAAGAAAATGTCAAAAAACAAAAAAATTGCTGTTTTTTTTCAAAAATCCAAAAAAATATTTTTTTTTCGAAAATTTGAAGGACCTCCTGATAAATTTTTTTATCGAAATCCGTTGACGAGAGAGTTGAAAATCAAAAAACAGCGGTTCTATTTTCTAGACCAAAATGTAGACTATACCTACGTATAATTGTGCACAGATTTCCAAAAAAAAATTGTATGGCTGCTACCGTTATTTCTGGGACTAAAACATTTCAAATTCAAATAACACAAATAATTTTTTTTTGAAAAATAATTATTATTAAATAATTTTTAATTTCATATTTCAAAAACGGTTCTACTTTTTTTTTGGAATTATATTTCTAAATTTATATTTTCAAATAATTAAAATTGGCATACCAAAACTTATTTAGAAAAGTCCAGTCCAAATGAGCTAAATCTAAAACTCCAGTATCCCTTCTAGGGAATCGCATTAAGAAATGCTCTGTACTAAATTTAACACAAATCGGTCCAACCGTTTAGGTTCTAGCAAGATATAAAGTTGACATACAGATGCTCAGCTGGACGAAAAGCCACTTTATTGTTAAGTTCGATTAAAAAGATTTTCTTTTAAAATGTTTTTCACTCTGATTAATGAAATCGTCGCACGGTGTGATTCAGGCACATCTTCCTACGAGTATTCACAACTGTCGCAAATCCGAACACACCGCCCTCAAAATAATATTAAATACCAATTTGAAAAATCACCTACTCCCCGTTACTAGAAATATATGCATATTTCATAATCGACATGATTACTCATATATCGTTTTAAATATTGACAGTAAAACTGTCTCCTGCCACCTATGGGGAAGAGCAAACATTATACTAATTGGCACAAATGTATTTTTAATTGAATTGAAAAAAGTACAAAGAAAACAAACAACTTATAAAACAAAAACTTAATTAACAGCTTTCAAATCAATTAAATTAAATACAAATACAAATCTACATAAATGACTATAGTGTCGAAAAATTTATTGATATTCAATGAATATATTCAATTACGAGTATGTGTCCTAATGAGTTAGATTGCGTGTGTGACATACGAACTCATTGAATTTTGTTTAAAATTTTAATCCAAATAATAATTAACTATCTACTTATCTACTTAAAGAGTCATTTTATTATGAAGTCTAATTAAATTTCTGCAATCAGCCAGGCAAACGTTAAAGGTCAATTTAATACTGAGTGTTGAAGAGAAACTATTAATAAGGTACCACCTTATTTCGCAGGCGCCAAAAAAAAAAAATATATAACTACCTTATTTTATTTCTTTACTGAATATTTTGATACTGTTAACCCACATATGCTATTTTTCGAGCAGAGTTCGCATCGATTTTCACGCGTCGCCCGAACGCTCTGTGTTCTTCGCGCAACTACCTGAACCGTCCCTGTTATAGATTTTGATATCATGACTCTCATTTGCAATTTTTACTTATAGGCATTTCCCCTTTTTGTTTATCCTGCTTGATCGAAGAATGTCAAGAAAATGTTGAAAAGCCAAAGCCACGTTAAATTGCCTACATAAATATAAAGTGAATTTGACATTCCAAAACATTTATGACGGATGATATGGATCCATATTATGTATGTGTGGCTGGTGGTTAACAATACCGAAATATATAGATACATTAATACGTTTGTATAAAAAAAAAGAATTGGTAAATGTATTAATCCTTGGAATTTTTTTGTCATCTTATTTTTAATCCAATTAATTTTTATTTAATTATGAGAATTGTTTCCGAAGTATTCAGAATTTTCATATTATTTATCACATTAGTTAAGTTGTAGCATCTTAAGTTCACATTTAATTTTGTTTTAATTAGGAGTTATATTAGACCAGTTCCTGAATCTTTTTTTTTTGTACTTATTAACAAACTAAAAATTTTAAACAAATTGTTGGAGCGTTCAGACCATTCAGGACAATTTTTGTGACAGTTGGTGGATTTGATTCAAACCACTTCCCAAATTTCTTTCTTTGCAATAAAATATTCTAAAAATGACATTCGAGTATTTAGTGCTGTTTTCGAAAATCCAGGGCCCATGTTCTGAAATTTTAGAATCGATAAAAGTAGTCAGTAGTCGAGAAACAAAAAAAAATATTTTTTTTGTTGTTAAGATGCCAAAATGTTTTTTTCAATATATCGCCTTCCATAGGAAAAAGCCAGTCAAACAAATTAAAAACATAGGGTATCGCCTTAACTTACAGAGACCGATTTTTTCAGAGGCGTTAGGTGAGGAAAAGTTATTGCCTGAGTTACAGAACATGGGCCCAACAATACTGCTTTCGTAGCAATAGGTCCAATCTGATGGTACATATCACGGACACATTGTCACTGATCTTTCCAGAAAATGTAACTACTGCGCTTCATGTATCAAATGCATTTAGTATCGATAAACATTTTATTCGCAGAATTAGGCAAGTCGTATTGGACGGTTTAACACCATATCTACACAAACAGAAAAATGCTGGTGTCCCCAAGGGTTCCGCTTTGTCTCCGACACTCTTTCTCATTTACATCTATTTAAATTGTGTTGTTGCTGCTCTTAGCTTTTCATATTCGTTTTCAGATTCAAACGGCAGCTTATGAAGTCATTAAATTATAATCTCGAAGGCATTGTCAGATTGGGATTAAAAAACCGCGATCACTCCATTAATTGACAGTCGTTTTGATGATTCTTTTCTCTATCGATCCTTATAGAATTGATAGAGACAGCTATCGTCAAAATCACTATTAAAAAATTGTCAATCAACTATCATTTTAGCCGATCCCACCACTATTTTCTCTTGTTAAAGCCGCTATCCATGAATGTCACTTGCATCTAAGACATCAGTATATAGATATCAATGACCACTATTTGTAGAATGAACATATTCGCTGTTGCCAAAAATGTTGCTAAGTGTTAAGGTTTCCTGCGAAAATGCACGAACTTATTCTACTTTTCTGATCTGACTGTAAAGTATAAAGCCTACATTCGTCCAAATCTTGACATCAACTGTTTCATCAGGGCAGGATCTCTTAAACTCATTTAAATCTTTTGCATATAATTCAAAATAGAGCTCTAAAAATAATAGGTAAAGAAGAAGCATTTTCATTTCTTGAACATTGTCGGAATGTTATTTACATGCCTTTCATGATCTTATCGCTATAGTTCTGTAAACAATATTTCCGCGAAATAGCCAGTAGCATTTTTCTTATAAATGCTCATAAGCTTACACTTGGACCCACCTTCGACGAACTGTCAAATACAAAGTATTTGATTTTATTTAGTAGTACAACACGAATGTGGAATGCTTTACAAGGCTCTATTTTGCACTCCCATTTTGATATTCAGAACGCCTTGCCTATTTTCCTAACTCTGGTTCATCCTTTTTTATCCACAGTTTCAAAAAAAAAATGGGCGTGTCAGTGGGCGGAGAAACAAGCTCTGAAAATATCATTCAACTTTGACTGACATTTCTTTATTATACAGCTTTCTTCAGTAGTATTTTAGCCAACAGGCCCAAGTACTTATAACAGTTGTTCGCCTTTAAAAATGTAAAATATTCCAAGGACTGCTAAATCAGACATCTAATTTCCGCAAGTCGAATGCCCTTTTAGCGCTCCAGGGCCGCATAAACTCTACTTTTCTGTCACACTGTCACACTTTGGCATGTCCCGAGTGACGTCATTTTATTAAATGTCATGTTCTATTCCAAGAGATCTAGGATCGGTGATAGCTACTTCTATCTGCTTACGAGTATCTATGTGATTGCTTAGAGTTCTAAAAATAACGATACTCTAATAGTCGCTAAATATATAGAGAAATCATAATTTTCTTTAAGGAGGCGAATATTTAAATGGCGAAATAACAACTGTTACAGAACTTTTATAAACTGACATTTCTCTCTACTCACGTTTAGTTCTTAAAACAGTCACTGACAGTTTTGATTCAGATGATAATTTCTGTTGATATTGTGAATAAGGTTAGTGTGTTTATAATACTATGTTAGATTTTGGTCATTCTCGTTAACGGCTGAACCTATTTTTATAAAAAAAAAGTTATAGAAAGAAGCATAAAAAAACAATTTTTGTCTTTAAATCTCACAAAATTATTTTGTTTTTTGGTTTTTGTTCATTATTTTTTTTTTGTAATTCCTGCAATTTACACAGTGGTTTTTGTTCATAAAAATGAATTTACTTTTTTCGTTTTCATTTATTTAATCGAAGTGACTCTTTTTTCATTCCTGGTACACCAAAAAAGTTCGATTGGATGTTGCGAACAAGAATTTTCGGAGTATTGTTTTGTTCACGATTTCGCCAGGGAGTTGACATACAACACATATTTACATTTGAAGTTTTTCGTCAGATTATTTGTCAAAAGTAATAAATATGTAAAGAATACATTTTTTTTAGATAACCATGCGACGTACGAGTGTGTATTTAAGTGTAAATTTATTCATACAAAATTTTCATATTCGTTTGGAATCAAAAAAAGGAGGAGAACACTGAAAATTCAATCGATAACGATCTGCTAAGATTGTAAAAATATTCAATTTAGTTTCTCGCATATGTTTTCAAATCCAATTTCAAATTTTAATTAAGATCCCAAAAAAACAGATTCTTACAAACCAAACACTGGTGTTACTATAGTACACCTCATAAATGCAAATATAGCTAAATAACTTTAACACATGTTGCAAAAACACATCATAAAACTAGAATCCATTTTTTTAGCACCGCTATAACTTTGCGGGTGTAAAGTAATGACTACTCTCATTAAAAAGTTAACTCAATTCAAAAGTTGTTTCAAAAGTTTTTATTTTATAGGTAGTTTTACGCAAAGGAAAAAGGAAACCGTTTTGCTTTTTTTTTTATATTGTTGTGTAAAGTAGTGTTTACGATTGTTAATAATGTTCATAGTTAAAAGCTTAGTAAATAGTTTTTGATTACCTTTGAAATAGTTTGTAATCCAATTTGGTAAGAAAATTGTTGCATCAATGTTTCATATTCCTTTTAGACACAAAAACACAACACTATACACAACAATTCGTCACCATTAATCTATCAAACAGAATTTAAAAACTCGCACAAAATATCATTAAAAGGTACTTTCAAATATGAACCAAAGCTTTTTTAAGATGGCACTAGTACTCGTACATTGCGTCACTAAAACAAAAAAAAACTGGCATAAATGATCTCAGGGAAACAAAAGTGACTTTGTTTCTAAACTTAACAACCTTCAATTATTCTTTTGATTCAAAAATAATTATCACTAGATCAATTTCCGTCTGATTCTTTTTCACTGCTCATAAGTCGGATTTATAGATTTAATGCACCATAGCGTCGCGTCCGTCGTGATATGTTTTTAATTAAAATCTAATTACTTCTCGTACCAACAATCCAACTTTAACCGAAAGTATCTAACTTTAACAGAGAGGTCATAACTGGTATAAAGTATCTTACATCAAATATACCGTTTTAGATGCCCCGTAGATATATGAATGTTTTCGCGGTCGAGTTCGGATGTAAACTAAAGACCATGCGCAAATAGCTAATGCCGCCAGGCCAGCATTTTCCTGCTGATTTTAAAACTCCATAGCATTGTTTTGTGCAGTTGACGCGTATCATGGTGGCTGTGGCTTGTCGTCGTCATCCGTCGCGTCGCGTCACCCGCTGTTGCTTGTTGTTTATTTTATGATAATAAAATAAAACAAAACGAAAAACAATATTCAAAGTTGGGGGCATCTGGTTATGGTACAATAAAATTGACGAAAAATCATAAAGTACCCGACATGGTCGCACGCATGTGCTATCAAAAGCAAAAGGTTTTTTCTTGGTTTCATTTTTTAATCCACTAAATCTAAAAGCTAACATAAAATGTCATTTTCATTTAAAACTTTAACTGATGGTTAATCGTTTATTTTGGATTTGCACGGATGTCACCATTTCTGTCACCAAATACGGTTTTCAGATTGATCTCAAAAAGTTTGTGAACACAGCGGAGTCACTTCCTTCAAGACCTTCTGTGCTGAACTGCTGTCCTCATAAAATAATTGCGATTAAATTAAATTTATAATAATAAAATGAGTGAAAAGGAAGAAATAAAAAAATGTATAATTAAAAAAGTAGATATAACTACTCTTATAACTGTTTGAATCAACAATTATCAAAACACAAGCTGTCAACAAGAATCCAATGAGTTTCATAATATCTAAAAAAAACATGTCTCAGTTCCTGGTAACGTTCTAACTATAAAGAGGGACAGAGATAGAGGGCTTATAAACATCAAAATAAATAGTTCGAATGAGTCCATTGTGAACAGTGTCAACTGTCATATAGAAACAAGACCCGATGTCAATCCAATGTCAAAATTTGTGAGTTGTTCATTCTGACAGATCTAAAACCATTACCACAATGCACTCAGAAATTATTATGACAGATCATTCTTTCGTTTGAATTCTGCGTTAATTCTTTTCGCCCGGAATGACATTTCGACCATCTGTCATGCTCATTCGTATCTTATATTTTTTTAAAAGCGGATTATCAATCGATTTTTTGTGGAATCCGAAAATATAATGTAAATAATTTTGTTTTACTTTTCACATGCATATCCACTGATACTCTGACTTGATAGATATAGAAAGAACTATTTAATTGGATTGGCATGCGTATAATTCCGTTTTCCATTGGATTCACTCAGGTATTAACTCATTCTGTAGTCCAATAGAACAGTGCTAATTCAATTGATTTTACTTAATTCTGATGTTATGTCTTTGTGTGTGTATGGTTTTCAAATATAAATTCATCACCTGATGATGAGGAAGACGAAGAACCAAATAGAAAATCAAAGGTTTGTCTATTGAGTATGAAAATGTATTAGTACTTCTTGATTGGATTCTGATTTCAAATCAAGATGAGAATTTCTCCTCTCAGAATGAATAGAAGATGTTGTTGTTGCCAATGAAATGGTCTTTGAAAACTTCCGGACGCTGCGAAATGCTTCCGAATGTCCAATGGATAACCACATAATTCTTACTGGGAGCTGTCCCTTGAAAGGATGATGACACTTCTTCTTCTGAAAACATTAGAAAATACGTCTAGATTTGAATTCAAAATCGAATTCAGAAATTTTGTTACATTGACATAGATGACACTTCTAGTGCAATAGTAATTGTTTTATGTCGTTAAACGTGAAATAGTAGCTTAACAAAGAATAAAATAAAAAAACAACAAATGAAAAATATCAGAAAATCATAATTTCATATTTTTCTTATTCTTTCGCTTAAATTGTCAACATTTATTTTTCCCATCGACCATTCGGCCACTTAACTGTCAGATTTTTCGGAGCATGTCAGCAATGAGAATTTATACTACGATGACAGTTAACAATGAAAAGAGGGTCCATTTTTTCGTCGACTTCGCTAGAAAGAGATCAATTTTGTATGAAAAAAAATCGAATCTTTGTCCATGGATGATTGGATGACTTCCTGATTTTTTTTAATGAATCCACAACTTACCCTTAATGAGAAGTAAAAACACAAAAAAAATACAATTGGCCTCCCTGCACTTACTACAAACACATATAAATCTCGTTCTCGTGTGTATGGAACACATGCCTATGGAATATGGAGATTCTGACTTACTTACATTAGTCGTACAATAACACCGCCACCGGGTGGCGCTGCCTAAAGTGTGGCTCTTGGCTGAGATAATTGTGTCACTTTTCAGTGTGAACTTTTGATGGGCTGGCAGGTATTCGTGTATGTACACACCTATGTAGGTACTTGTTCACTTGTGCGGTTGCCCAAGTTTGTTTGGTTTTGTTTATGGTCTTGTGCGTCTGCTGTCAAAATGACATTAGCCATTATCTTTGTTTATGTTTTGGCTCTCTTGTTTTCTTTGAATAAGAGATTGCTCTATGGATGGATATTGGTGACCTTTGATATTCGAATAAAATATTTCTTTTGTCTTCTCATGCGAATTTCAACATTCCATATATTATAACGTGTTGATGAATTTCAATATCTCACTAGCACATGTCCACATCACAATTATATTCATGTGACATTGATTTTGAAATTTTGGAGCAGAGCTTTCTATTTCGATGCTTCGTTAGAAAACTAATTTCCTTTATTTCGTTATTTCATTGGACACATCGGAGATAGAGAGTTGAGACATCACATATCTTCTAATTTTTTTTTTTATTTTTTTTAATTGATTGAGAAACAAATTGAATTGTTGTCATGTTGACTACGACACGATATTTGTCATAAATTCATCTTTCAATCATAAACGAGTATGAATGTCGAAAATAGATATAATGAAGAAAGCCCTTGGTTCTATTGATTGTGTTATTAGACAACCATGAAATAGGTCAAAGGTTAATTTACTTTGAAACTTTCGATGATGGACGTACTCTTCTGTCGAAAATAATTGCTGCCTAATAATTATACTGCAACGACACGATGCTGTGGTGGTGGTTGGATAATAAATCACTTAATTTTTAGCATTATTAATTGATTTTGGGTTAGCAAAATTTGAATAAGTCTTAAGAGGAGCTGTCCACTATTTGGCGTTGTCAGTTTGAAAGTGTTTCTAATTATACTCTGGTTTCAAGGTTTCAGAATCCAATGGAATTAATTACACGTCATTAAAAGAGTTAGTTCTGAAATTTTAACCAGGAAGTGTTTTGTGGAGCTTTCGGAGTTGTGATGTTTCGATTTGAACATCATAAATACTTAACATTAAAAAAAAAGAAGCATTTGACCGGAACATGAAGCAAATTTAGGAAGGTTTTACTGGAAGTAACTGATGATAATTAATTTTCATAAACAAGGTACATAATCATCCATCAACTTTTTCAAATTTATGTGAAATATATAATTCGAAATGTTAATGATTGCAAAGAGCTGCAAAGTTGGAATTTGTGTTCATGGGAGTTTTTTTGTTATATGATGTCTGCTGCTACCTTAGGATACATATATTATGTAGCCAGGCGCTATAATTGAGATACCCTTATTATGTTTTGACAAGTGCTAGTAGAAAGGGAGACTCGAAACCGATGAACATTGTTTTGAATCCCTTTAGATTGTGATGTCAGCTAAAGAACGAATCGCTATATTCTGGGTCAGGAGTTGGTATCATGAGTGAGCTGATGTGAATTCAAGTATTTCGGAAGAATGTAGCTGGTTATTTCATAAGAACACTGAGATATGAAATATTTCGTCGGTGCTCTACTAATATTTTAGCTTCTATAAGGTTTCGGTAAGGTCTTATCGAAGCTTAAATGGCTTACCGAAGCCTTATCGAAGCTGAATTTTTGTTTTGTTGTGATCCGATTAAATAAATACATGAGGTGTGGTCATTCCACAACAAATGGCCAGAAAAGTACATACTGAGATCTGAAAAATTTTTGAATTCCTCAATGCAACTGATTGGTAGCGTGGGTAGGTTACATTTTAAAGACATAAGTCAGAATTGAGTTTTATAAGCATTAAGCTATATGTCCCCTTGAACAAATCCTGTTAAAAGATCTGGATTTTATGAGTGAGTAATAAGCTGAGGGTAAAGTTTTACAATTCGTGGAGTGGATCCTGTCATCATCAGAAAAATGGTTGAGTGTTAGAAGTTATTGCTAAAAGGGTTGGACGAAACTAAGAAAATTGTGGGAAATAAGACTGACCCCTGGGGAATACCATCAATAATTTCTTGTATGTCAAATTATTTTCTGACCATTTGCCAAAGTGTCCATAACCTTGAGGGGTAAGCTGAACACAAGTAGTTTTCCAATGATTTATTTCAACCAGAATAAAGGATTTTCTCATAAAACAAAAACTAATCAATGTCAGTTTTATTGTGACAAAAATAATTTCTCTTAAAAGAAAATCAGGCATGAAAATCTTCTCGAAGGATCCAGTTTATCCTTTAGTTTTATTTATTTTTTGTTTACTTCTATATAGCTATTGAAACCACCCCAAAAATCCACATCCATAAAAGTTTTCTCAAAGATGCGAAACTGACCATAAAGTTTGAAAGACATAAATCTTAGGAAATTTATTGATATATATCCAATGTTTATGAGCTATTCGTGGCACTTTAATTTAATAGGTATACGAGTTATATCTTAATTCAAGTTTGATTTAGATTTTGGATGTTCCCCTTTATTATTATTTTTATTGATACAATTGTATAACAGGTTTAAAGTTTTACTAAATGCTTATCGTAAGCAAAATTTGAAAACGAATTATGTATTTAACATAATGTTCCACCATGGCACTTTTATTTAAACAAATCTGATGTACCATATATACGTAATTTTATAACATATATATTTAACATTTTCTGACCTCTTATTCCGAAGTAAAAAAAAGCGAACTTTTAAACCTTTATTCTTTATTTAAAATTCGAAAAAAATGTGTACAGTCAAAACCGATCGCGTGCCATTCATTTTTTTTTAACAGGAGAATAAGTTAAAAGTTAACGAAATACATCCGTTTTTTTTATTTTTGTGTTTTTATTTCAAAAAAAAAAATGGTGACAACTAGAAAGTCAATAATTGGTCATATACAAGATCAATTAAATTAATATCTGTTCAGTTTTTTTATTGGATTTTTGACGTTTTGAATGACAATTAAACCTTTCGTAATCTCTATGATCTTGAATAAAAAACACTTTAAAAATTCCTATAAGGCTGCCTTACTTTTAATACAAGATTGTGATCCTAAAATGCGTCGAACCGGTTTCGAAATTTTGAATTTCAAAAAGGAACATTTGATTTTTACAAAAATTCAAAAAAATATTTGTTTAAAAAATTAAAAAAAAAAAACGATTCTATATGAATTGCCGTTAAGCCGTTTTCGAGACAGCTAAGCTTTTTCATAACAGTTGTATGAAAGTACCGTTATTTTTAGGGCAAACAAACTCAGTTTCTCACCTGAGAATGAAACCGCTTGCGTGGGTAAAACTGGAAATCACGGTACAAAAATACAGTCAGACATATAAAATAAATTTGAGACCCACTTTTCCATGTTTTCTATTATCGTTATGCCAAGTTTTATCAAAATTTTGTGTTCGATTTTTTTCTAAATGCAAAACTTGCACTATATTACCTATATACCATACCTAACATTTCAGCTTCGATAAGGCTTCGGTAAGTCATTTTAACTTCGATAAGACCTTACCGAAGCATTATAAAGGCTGAACTTTTAGTAGGGTATCGCAAGTAATAATCTATGAGTGGCAATTATCGGAACTGATTGACATTTTCAGCGTTATACTTTATTTTGGAATATCCCTGAACGAAGTTTTAAAATTTCTAGTGACCTTAAAAGACAGCCATTCATTAAAATGTCTCTCCACTTGATAAATGACTACAATTGTTTGACCTTTTATGTCCAATTATTGACATTTCCTTTTTTGTGTTACCAGTTACATAATCCATTCAGCAATTAAGGAGATATTCATTAATAATTTATATAAACCTAAAACAATGTCTTATTCAAATGACGTCGTGAAAAGAGTTAAAATAGTGGAAACTTATATTTTCGCAAAAAAAAATTAAAATATATAAGAACCACCCTAACGTAAATAATAGCAAACCATCAACAATAGTTAAACTTGAACAGTGACCTTTTTTGGGGGAATTCGCAATGGTAATTTGAAGAAGAAACACTCACGGCCCCATAGCCTCCATGCTGCAACACGATGCCGCTAATGGCAATACTGGAGGAAATATGATGCATTTTCTCAGTCTCTGGCCCACCCTTAACGAAATTTGTTGTAATCACTATGAACCCGATTTAATGATGATAGAAGCTGTGAAAGTCGTGCTAAATAAGGATGAAAATTGAGTTGCCTCTAATTGTCAGATTGCTCCTGTTCTATATATGTATATGTATAGGGAATATATATATGTACATAAGTTAAATTGTCGAACTTAAATATGCTTTAAGAAAACTGCTAACATATTGTGTCCTAAATGATTGCATAAAGAAGGTTGGCATAATAATTGTAATAAATCAATTCCCCACAATATCGAGCCACTTGCTACAAATTACCGATAGTCCTATTGCCAATTAAAAAACAGGCTATTCTACTAAAATTGGACCATCTCCATTGAAATTGCCTGCAAGGTTTTGGGTAATTTGCGATTTCAGCTCAATTAAGTTACTTAACTTTTCCTTGACCTTGGTTTTTGTTATACCTACTTTTGGGTAAATAAATCCTCATAATAATAATATCTACAAGTATGCTTGGGATTTCAATGTAAAAAAAAAAATAAAATAAATGTTTGTAATATCCCTCGAGTAAATTCTGCAGGATAGGGTCAAGTCTAATGGAGAACACTTGAAGTTCATTTCATAATTTTTAGTTCAATCAACAATAAATTACTTGAGTATTTTCTCCATTGTTTTTGTTTTTGTTAAATGTCCTGAAAGAAAATTCTGTTGTAGTGATGGGTGTAGTCTGTAATCTACCCATTTCGGAGAAATGAAATATATAACTTTAACTCATTCCAATAATGCTCATTAAAAAAATTGAAAACTTAGTTTTTATTTTGTATCTCTTCGAATGCTTAAAACTCTTTTATTCTCTTTCTCGGACGAGTAGCCTAATACGTAACATAATAGTTAGCGCTCAAGTTGAAACAACGTCAGCGAAAATCTACAGCATCAATGCGATACGTGACTCATAATATCAAAAACTTTTCCGCCTTCGAAAAATGAAAAAAATAATCGCAAGTCTCGAAAAAATAAAATATAATTAAAGCGCTGGGCCAATTTAACTTTGGAATTTAGGTAGATATTACCTAAGGGTAAGTTTTGGATGCGTAAAAAATCGAACTCGGTATTTCAAGCAGAAATTTACGTGACAATGATTGATAATGCGAAATAATTGGTTCCCGAGAAAATAAGGTCCAAACCTGCGGTGCCTGCCTCACAAATGTTAAGATCAACCTTATTGATCTCAAAATGCTTGCACCAATTTTGAAAAAATGGAGAATGGTCTATATTTTTAAAAGAAAATATATGTCGGCAAACGATCTTCAAACCTTTATTTTCAACATTCTCTGTAGCTGCTTCAACAATTTCGATCATGTTTTCCCAGAGAAGCTCCCTCAAATTAAAAATAAATGTCGTACAAAAAAAAAATTGTTTTTTTTTAGATTTTTTTAACACAATTGTTTAGTTTTAAAAATTCAACCCTATACGTCTTGGGAAATTATTTTGAAATCAGGTGAGAACGGGCCCTATTCTCTGTTTCAAAATGGTGTAAATGAATCAAAAATTCTGAATGTGCCAAAATTCGATACCCAAAATTCTGTAAGTTCAAAAATCTGTTTTTAAATATATTTAAGTACTGTAGTGTTAACATAGAAGTGGTATTACATATATATCGATTTGCAGTGTTTTGAAACACAGAATTTTGAAATGTGGAATTTCGGAAACCAGATGTTGGGTTTTGTTTTAATAAAGCAACTTTAACGATTTTTGAGATTTTTAAAAATATTTCTTCAATTAATAATACTTATGCATGTACTCTCATATACAGGGTGTTCAATAATTCCTACAGGATATTACGTTTGGGAATTATTCTCGAAAAACCAATTTAAAAACAATGAGTCCTGTAGGTCTTTTGAAAACTGCCTTTTGTAGTTATTATTCCATTCTTTTATTTGTATTTTAATTAAATGGAAAATTATATAAGCAATTAATTTGGAAGTCCTTTTTTTAATTTTTTTGTTCAATATAAATTTTTCCAAAATATTGCGTAATCAAGTGCCACTGTTTTTTTTTCAATATTCAATTATCTTATCAATTTTTAGTCACATACTGGGAACCACATGCAAAAAAGCTTTTGAGTACCCTGGACTCAAAGCTGCTATGTGTAAACAGAAACAACTTTTATAATTGAATCATTATTATTTACATCAATTTCTCTAACAACATGCAGTTGGCAAATCAGAAACGTCAAAATTCAATCAGAAAAAGTTTTGAAATTATCATTTGTATTTTCGTTAATTTCTTCCCTCTACATTTGTATATCACTCATTTTTTTGAAAAAGCCGAAAGACGAAAAAACTAAAATATCATTCGTGTAGTCTACTTTTACACGCCTGTGATTTTTAAACATTGATTCTCTTTTGTTCCCCTCCCAAGAATGGTTTTACACGCCTTTGATTTTTAAAAAAAGTTAACTTTGTCCAAGTGAGAGGAATAATATCTTAACTTTCCTTACTCCACTAAAACGTAATGTAGTTCGCTGAACAATAAAAAAAGGCACGGAGAAAAAACGATAAATGCATTTTTTTCAATCTCAGCACGTGCTTAAAATCCGCAGGCACAAATCGTAAGATGTAATATCCGTCTAATTTACTTTGGTTTTACCTTAATGGTTTGAGCGTTCACTTTGTTCATTTTTGAATATGGTTGGTGTATTTGGTAAGGGTAATATTATCCTTTTAAAAAACCCTTATCAAATTTTCCAACCATTTTAAAAAATGGAGGAAGTGAATTCTTTGATGAGTTTAAACAACATGGCGTATTTTATATTTATATTTATTCAATCCGTTAATTTACTAACGTTAGAACTTATAACTATTTAATTACAATTTTAATACACTTATTATAATATAATATAAATATAATATAATATACTTATAATATAAATACACAATATAATTACAATGATGTATTGAAAAGGTTTATTTTAAATTGTTTGCTTTTAAAATTGTCGTTTACACAAGTAATTAAATAATAATACTTATTTCAAGACTGATATCAATTGATTTAAAGGACTATTCATACCATAATTTGTTCTGCTGAATATCGGGCATAAGGGCAACTGTCTTCTTATGCTAGTTAGACTGTAGCTAAAATTCAATTGACACAAAAGCTGATGGAGAATTTATTGATCCATTGATTAATTTAATAATGAAACAAAGCTGTAGATACTGTCTATGTTTCAACAGTGAGGAAAGCTTTATTAGCATGAGTCTATGATTATAACGAGGAAATCCGATCTTTATGACCACAGAAGAAGACGAAGTCAAAAACGCATGGACCTTCTCTGAATACATTCAAGTCTGTTTATATGAAATGTATAGTATGGGGCCCATACTACGCAGCCGTGTTCAAGTACTGGCCTTACAAAAGATATGTAAAGAAGTTTGAGGACATAGGGATCACAAAAATCACGAGACAATCTTTTTATGAAACCTAGAATTTTTTTGGCTTTTTTTTTAAATTATATAGTTATATTGGTCTGTAGAAGATAATTTAGTGTCAAGTATAATACCCAGATTGGAAAAAATGGAAAGTTTGCATAGATGCGAAGAATCTAATAAATAATTATAAGTTTTAATTTTTTGTTTGCGTGTAAAGCACATGGTTTTGCATTTTTCAATATTTAACAAAAGTCGGTTTTTATTGCACCATTCCCTAAATCTATATATGTCTTCTTGATGAGGTAAGCAGTGGTTTATTGAACTTATATTTTTGAAGATTTTAATATCATCGGCATAAATTAAAACCGAGGAGGATTTTATGATCGAGGTTAAGTCATTTACATATAAAATAAACAGGGACCTAAATGGATTCCTTGCGGGACACCAGAGTTGACGCAAAATTGAGCAGAATGCTCATTTCTAAATGTTACACAATAGCTTCTATTGTTTAAATAAGAAGAAGTCCACATTAAAAAACGTTCATTAAATCCTAAGGCCTTTAGTTTATGGGTTAAAGTCTTGTGACATAATTTATAGAAGGCATTACTAAAATCCGTAAACACACAGTCTACTTGTTTCCTATCTTCAAAGGCTTCAAGACAAAAGGAAGTGAAATGAAAAAAGGTTTGTAACAGTTGACTTATTTTGGACGAAGCAATGCTGGCTTTCGCAAATAAATGATTTACAATTAAAAGATAAGACATTACAGATAATGGACTCGAAACAATTTAGGAATAACAGAAAGTTTGGCGATAGGTCGGCAATTCACGATGTCGTTTTTGGCTCCTTTTTTATGAACAGGTGTTATAAAAGCGCTTTTCCACAATTTTGGAAAACTTGAGCACCTAAGAGATTCATTGAATAGAACATAAAGAGGATAAGATAGTTTGGACACACATTTTTTTTAATACACAAGATGGTACACCATCAGGACCGGGCCTAAAACTATCGTCAAGTTTCGAAACGCTGTGAACAATTGAATCTTTTTTTTTTTTTTTTTAATTTAACTATATGCCTGTAAGACCTAAGGTCTTTTATATGCAACCTGAATTGCAAGGCACTAGTTGGACACAGTGGATTTGAGAACCAGGTATTGACTGTCTCATTTTAACCCATGGGCGGCATCCAATTAAAATTGTAGGTATAGAAAAGAATGCGCCTAGCGTGGGGATCGAACCCACACGTCCTAGTTAGCAATCCAGCACTTTATCCACTGCGCCATTGCCACCCATCTTCACTCATGGTAAGATTAAGTGTGTTAAGGTGAGAAACATTTTGAGACGGAAAGAATGGATAGGAAGTGTGAGAAGAGATAGGGACTTCAAAACCGTCTTGGAAGAAATTTGCGAACATGTTTAAAATATCTTCGGAGTCTTGACTGGTTCTATTGTTATAGGACATGGAGTTAGGGTAGCCATCAACAATTCTCTTACTATTTACAAAGTTCCAAAAGTTTTTTAGAGTCTGTTTTAACTCATCTTCTAAATTGATAATATAATCAGTATACAGATTGTTGTAATATTTGTAAACATAAGTTTCAGTTCGGAATATATCCTAAAATCTGCATCAGCTTTTGTTTTACTATATTTAAGCCACGCCTTATTTCTTTTATTTTTTAAGTTTCTTTGGTTAAAATCAAACCACGGGAGTTTCCGTAACATAACGTAATTCTCAATTTTAAACCCTGCCGAGAACTGCCGAATCTTTCCTTTTTTCCGAATTAAAAAAAATGTTTTTTTATTGCTTGTGTTCTGTAATTTTTATCACGCAAAAATATTACCATTCATAATTAAACACTTTCGTTTTTTTTTTTTGATTTTTCAAAAACTAGTAAATTTTTCTTCTGGTTTTCAGTATTCGACTAAACAGTTTTTAGTCTTCTACTATATATTTTTTTTCTATCTTCTACTATATATTTCTCTTGCAATTTTTGTCTTGGATATATTTTCCTATAATATCCTGCCAGAATTTTGAGGCACCCTGAAGTCCTTAAAAGTCTAAGCACCTTGATCAATACTAACAACAAGTACTTGCGACACAGTCGTGCATTTTATTTATTTATGTATTTTCCATCCTTGTACTTTTATCGTTCTCTCTTCCAATAGGGATCTTCTTCATCTTCATTTGGGTAACGCTTTAATATCCTGGCAACAATAAGTTGAAAATAAAAAAAAAAAATTATAAAAAAACAAGCACATGCATAATGTGCCATCAATGTTGTCGTTGCCGTTATACTACCGTGTAACGCCATCTTTCTTTTTTTCTTTGCAAAATGACTCCGGATGATTTGGGGCTAAATAAGTGTTTTTCTTTAATAAATTATGCATTTAAATTCACCATTTATGAGTGTGTGTTCACTTATCCTTTAAGGTGTGTTGTGTGAGTTTTTTTTTTGTTTTTGTTTTTTTTTTTGTAAATGCCATTAAACGTATTCGGTTTATATCATATTTAGCCAAGGATGAATGATGAGTGTACATGAGATTGGAGAAAATATCAGGATGGCGTATATAAACATTATGAAAGTCCCTATTGAATGCGGCAGGTTTTGTTTTTGTCATTATGGAAATTGCTGTTAAATAAAATAAATGATACAGCTTTTAGATACATATTGTGTTTTTTCGACTTTTTGGCTATCCTTGAAGACGTATTTATATATAAGTTTTGAATTTCATGCAAATGTAAGGCAATTTTTTTTAAATTTTCATTTTTGTTGAATTTTAATTAAAATTAAAATTCTGTAAGCAGTCTTCTGATTTTTTATATATTTTTTAAGACATAATATTAAAATTTGTAAAAATCCAAATTTTAATAGATAATTCAAATTTGAATTGAAAAAAAAAAGGTTTTTATAATTGTTGAAGTTGAACATTCCCTGTACAATTTTGAAGGCGGGCAAATCTATGGAAAAAAACAACCGAATGCTATAGAATGCATATGACATGATATACATATATACATCCATATTTATATATGTATGGGTGAAACATTAATCTATTTTAATGAACAAACTCATTTTTCTTAAAAAAAAAAAACCGTGCATTCCGACAACTCGTGTATTGTTCCAGAACCACTGGTTTGTCCACAGTAAACTTATGACCATTGAGTCGTAGGCACAAAGATCCATCTGGAATATATATTCTATATTGAGCACAACAGAATTTGCAGGATAATTACACGAAAGAGATGATCCGAGTTAGCGCTAACCACTCTGCAACGGGTCATGGAAGAGATTAAGGAGAAGGTGGAGCTAATGATCTTATTTTGTAGGCATATTTTTCGTCAAATATTTTGGCCGAGGAGTTAATTTTGTTAAAAACAAAAGCGAATATTTTAAATTTCCTTTTGCTACTTTTGGTATTCTTTTTTTCTAAACTTAGGTTATGTACGTTTTGCCATTTTTTGACACGCCCACTTTTTGTTCTTTTTGACAATTTATTGTTTTCTTTAATATTTTGATTGAGTTTTAGTTCAATATTGACTATCAAATCTAAGCGACTAAAAATATGTTGATAAAAGTTTTTTTCAGGATACAACTGAGACTACCATTTTTACTTGTGATATGTGTAGACACATACAACCGTTATAAAAAAGCTTAATTATATCAAAAACTGTTATTTGCTTGCGATATATACATATGTAGGTTAAGCACTACTATGGCAAGTAATGGATTCATAAAAAAAAATCGAACTCGAGATTTTGATCAAACTTGCATTACTATAATATCGAAAACGAAAAAAGCGTGTTTCACAATTCTGCCTGTATCCAAGGCTCTGCAGCCTAAACGGTTAGATGGATTTTCTGCTACATATTGTTTTTGTTTGATATATGCCCTAACGCTTTTTCAATTTTATTAAGAACAAAAATAAATATACATTTTTTTTAGCCAAAAGGACACTGTTATTTTTCTCAAAGACGGATCCAACGATTTTTATAAAAAAAACTCAATTCATCAATAAAGGGAAAAGGCACTTTTTGTAATTTATTTTTGGAAAAAATTGTTATTTTTGGAACATCTAGTACAACAATTTGTTTTAGTTTTTGATTTTCTGATTTTTCATTTGATTTTTTTTTTGTTTTTTTTTTTATGGAGAAGCTCCTAGAAAGTTTGAAAAGTATTGCAAACCAAATTCAAATTATTACTTACGATATAGGTAGATACTATAGGGCAAATCTTGCATTTGGAAAAAAACTTAAACTCGATATTTCAATTAAACTTGACATTATGATGATGAAGAACTCCAAAAAAGTGAGACCACCAATTCCGTCTGTCGGTCTTTCTGTACAACGCTCTCTATAGTCTACATTTTGGTTAAATTTTGTTTACATATTTTGTTATTAATGCTACCTTCCATAGAACTAATTTATTGATTTTGGACTTTCTCATAAACGGCTCAACGGATTTCGATCAAAATTTCTATGTAGGAGGTCCTCTGATTTCTAAATAATACTGCATACCAAAATGTTCATAATACTGCATAAATAATTTAAAAAATTAAGTACAAAATACTAAAAACATATTAAGATGTTTCTACTAAAAATCTTGTGCTTAAGATGTGATCAAGAGCAAGTATAATCGATTAAGATTAAATTTAAAAAAAATTTTTTTTTTGAAAACTCAATTTTTCGAAAACAATATAATGGATTACTTGAAAAAAAAAAAAACTAAAAACAACGGCACAATATACAATATTATACTATACAAATTTTAAAAACCCGTTAAAAAAAATGTTTTCTCAAAAATGTCTCTATGTATTTTAATAAACAACTGTGTTTTTTTTTAAATCAGTCCACAGTTAAGTACAATGCAGTCTACTTTTAAGTACAAAAATATTATAAACGGTAATTTTTTAAGAGCTTGGTTTTTGAAAATTCAAAAAAACACAGAAACTTGTAAAAAGTGAATGAAATTTTTATTTGGATCGATAAATCAATTTCTGCCATTTACTTTTTAAAAATCATTTCACTTAAATGTTGCCCGCGGCTATGCTTCAGGTGGTCCATTCTGAAGGTCCAATTTTGGCAAACTTTTTCGCACATTTCGGCCGGAATCTCACCAATGACGCGTTCAATGTTGGCTTCCAAGGCAGCAATCGTGTTTGGCTTGTCCCCATAGACAATAGACTTAACATAGCCCCACAAAAAATAGTCTAACGGGGTCAAATCACATGATCTTGGTGGCCAATTGACTGCGCCAAAACGTGAGATCAACTGCTCACCAAATTCGCCTCTCAATTGATGCATGGTTTCGCATGCAGTGTGACATTTGGCACCGTCCTGTTGGAACCACATGTCGACCGAGTTCAATTCTTGCATTTTCGGCAAAAATAAATCTGTTATCATCGAACGGTACCTTTCTCCATTGACCGTAACCCTGCGGCCTTCATCGTCCTTGAAGAAGTACGGCCCAATGATGCCGCCTGCCCATAAACCGCACCAAACAGTGCATTTTTCGAGATGCATTGGTAGCTGCTGAATTGCCTCTGGCTGCTCTTTACTCCAAATACGGCAATTCTGCTTATTCACGTATCCATTTAGCCAAAAATGAGCCTCGTCGCTGAAACGGACGTAGCTTGCGAAACACATTTTTCACAGAGCACGAATTTTGATAATAAATTTCAATAATTTGCAAACGTTGTTCAGGCGTAAGTCTATTCATGATGAAATGGCAAACAATGCTGAATCGAAATGTCAAATGTTCGTGGAATTTTTCATGAGTGATCTGTCAAAAATATAAACGTCAAAAACCAAGTAGCAAAAAAATCACCCTTTATTTTGCGTCCCAATTAACGGTACTACACAACCATTTTTCATATTTTCAACTTTCCCCCCCATTGAATGAAGCAATTAAAATTATTTTTTGTATTCAAATGTTCCCGAAAACTATAAATAATGTTGCATATTCAAATACATTAAAAAAATGTTTTTTTATATTTGTAATAAATTAATTTTTTTTTTTGAAAAATCGTTTTTTTTCCAATAACAATTCACTTAATTATTTTAAAAATCTAAATTTTGTACCTACATTTACTATTAAATTACTTTAAATTGACGTTTCAATTCTTATTCTAAAAAAATTTTTTTTTGTTTTCAATTTTATACATAAAAAACATATTTAAAAAAAAAACGCTGAAACGAATTTTTAAATTTTTTGTGATGTATTTATATTTGTCGAAAAATTCAATCAGTGCGTTGCTACGAAGGCAGTATCTACTAAATGCACATTTATTTTCGTTTAATATTTTTAGTTATTTGCAATTTCCCAAAAGAACTATTTTTGACATTAGAAATTCTCAAGCCACTGATAAATGTCTTCCTTTCCCCCAACTCTGGCAGGAAACTGTAGGGTAATTTTAAATTTGACACTTATTTTTACATCAAATTAATAACGAGGCGGTTATTGCTCACTTCATCTTAAAACTTGTTTTTTTTTCACTTTCTGGTTCGTTGAATAATAATAATTAAAAAATAGACTTACCAAAATTATATTAAATGTTATTACACAAGTCGTAACACATATCAAGTTAAGTGAAAGTACAAAATCTTGTTTAAACTGAATGTAGGTAATAATAGCTCAAATAAGACCTTTACAACAGAATCTAAAATGAAATCGCAGTAAATTAAAAGTATTCGTCGTTTATTTGCTTTTGATTACTTCGCGTAGTTGTTATAAGTTTATATGGTCGAGACAAATCTCATTTATTTTTGTAATAACCACTTAATTACCCACACTTATGTATGTGTGTAGATTTAGTTGGGAAAAAACAAAAGAAAAAATCATTTAACTTAATCTGCCAACCTCCTAACTTCATATTCTTTAGCCTAATTCGTGCGTATATTCTCCTGTTAATTAAATAAAGTTTATCTGATTCTCGCAGCCGGCAGCAGTTAGCAATTCCCTTTGAATCAATAAAACACCAATAAAGAATCATACCCTCTGTGCATTTTGCAAATCACACAGCGCACAGTGTATTAATGTAGGTCTCAAATTCCAGGAGTGTAGACTTATTCAAATATTTACACACAGGCCGCCATATAAGTTATGTATGGTGTTCATCACTGCGGCACCGGATGTACCCTTGAAGCGATTCTTTGGTAGAAGAAGAGGAAGTATGCTCATTCATACGTGCATTTTATCATTTCGGTCTACGGCGCACAGAGGGCTCAGGAAACAATAGAATCAAATCTCACGCCCACATCAGAGTTCTCGAGTTCCTCGTTCCTACTTGATGGTTGATCACCATCAACATCATCATCCATGTGGTGGCATGCAACAAAGTATTGCGGTAGTTCACCACAGCCGTGCACCAGCATGGCATACGAGTAGCTTAGCTGCCAGACGAAGAAGAACCTTCTGCAATGGTTTCGGTTTGGTATCGTTTTGGTGTTCAGTCATCTGTTATGGGTTGAATAAAAAAAACGAGAAAAAAAACACAATTTGATAGTCAAGTAAATAAATTCAACCCTTTTTCACGCGATTCGAGTTCAACCGTTAAGGCGGAACCGAATTGTTTGTTAGTTTTTTTTTGTGAATTTTATTGTTTTCAAAATATAATATTTTTTTTTTTGTTACTTCCTTTTATCATAAAGCAAAAATTATGTGCTCTTTTAGTAACACGAATACAAAAGGGATGTAAATTGTTTATAGTTTTGTGTGTGGCAAAAATGGCAAAATGTGCATGTTGTTTCGCGCAATGAATACTTTGTTTCGTGTCAATCGAAATAAAGTCTGTTTACAAAATGAAATAACAAAAGAATGGTCATAGATAGTCAATGACCTAAAGTTTCAAATGCCTAAGGTTCATTGAAAGAAATTGGATTTACAGGATATTGGAAATGTTCCAAAGAATACAAAAATCAATATCTATAATTTTTACTTGCGATATAGTTACTATTGGGCAAGTTTTGCATTTGGAAAAAAAAAATCGAACTCGAGGTTTTAATCAAAGTTGACATTACGATGATAGAGAACACCAAAAAAATGTGTCCGGCAATTCCGTCTGTCTGTCTGTAAAACGATCTACAGCCTAAACGGCAGAACCGATTTTGTTCAAACTTGGTGGTTAGGAGTTTTAGGTGATTCTCCAAAACAGATTTTTGAATAGTTGTTTTAGCCCCAAAAATAACGGTACTTGCCATACAAATGTTTCTGCCATCTTAATTATCTCGAAAACGGCTCTAACGATTTTGACAAAAATTGGTGTGAGTACTGACTTGGTTACGGTCTACATTTTGGCTGAAAAAAATTTCAAATAGTTTGTTATTAACGGTACCTGCCATACAACCATTTTATTAATTTTCAACTTTCTCATAAACGGCTTAACGGATTTCGATAAAACATTTTATACAGGAGCTCCTTCAGATTCTAAATAGTGTTCCATTTCAAAATTTTTAAAAAATATTTTTTTTGGATTTTTGAAAAAAAAAATATTTTTTTTTTTTGAAAATTCAATATTTCGAAAACGTGGGGACAATTTTGTTTGAAATTTTGTTTTTGAATTTATATTATTAAATATTTAAAATGTTCATACCAATTTTTTTTTTAGAAAAGTTTAAGAATTTTTATATATAAAAAAATATAAGAAAAACTTTAAAAATATATTTAGCCGTTTTATTAAGAATCTTTTGCATATAATGTGATCAAACATAGGAGCAAGTACGTGCGATCCAGTCGTGCATTTTATTTTTAACTGCTATGCAGCCTGAATACCTAGTGATGAATGGTGATTCCAAAAGACATCTGAATATTTTGGACAGAATTAAATAAAAAAGCATTTTAAATGATCGGATATAGAAACATCATAGAAACAATTGCATCTCTTGAAAACCCTTTCGTTCGTAATAGATCTTGTCCTTCCCTGTTTTACCAATATTTCTGCGTTGTTCTTGTGAAATAGCCAGTTGCATTCCTCCCCTTAAACAAACGTTTCTAGGAATTCTCATCAGTTAACTTTTGAGCTCAAATTCGAACGTACTGTCAAGTAAAGAGATTCTTTCATTTAGCCGTACAACGCGAATGTGGAATGCTTTACCAGAATCTATTTTTCCCTCCAATTCAATAATTCTCCTGAAATCCTTAACCTTTCTTATTTCTTTATCAGACGCTTGAACTGTGCTCGTTCATTTTAAGGTTAGCCAAAACCTATTTAGTGCGTCCAGAACTTTAAATATGCTAAAGATTCTTAGTAGAAAAGACTAAATATATTTAAAGTAGTATTTTTCTTAATTTTTCATATACTAAATTTCTTTAATTTTTTGTTTAATTGGTATAGCAATTTTAAGTATTTTATATAATATAAATTTTAAAACATGATTTAAAAAAAAAATGTCTATCTGATTCCGAAATATTAAATTTTCAAAAAAAAAATTTTTTAAAAAACAATTTTTCGAAAATAAAAAATAATACTGTATTATTTAGAATTCAAAGGGCCTCCTATATAAAAATTTTGATCGAAATCCGTTGAGCCATATATGAGAAAGTCGAAAATAAGAAAATGGTTCTATGGCAGTTACCGTTTGTAACAAAATATGTAAAAAAAATGTTAGACCAAAATGTAGACTATACCTAAAATAGTGCACATACTTTTTTTGTATCAAAAGAGCACTCTTTGAGAAAATCGTATGGCAAGTACCTTTATTTTTGGGGCTGTTTTAAATCACTTAAGTACCAAGTTAGATTTGCTTCGCTTCAGCAGCTTAGGCTGTAGATCGATTTTCGAAATTGCGAGACCTACTTTTTGGTATCATCATTGTAATGCCAAGTTTGATTAAAAATTCGAGTTAGATTTTTTTCCAAATACAAAACTTGCCCTATAGTAGCAGTAGAGTAAAAAAGTATAGCAAGTAAAAATACAAATTTACATAAGGTTTTTGCGTTATGATTTATTTTTTGATTAAATTGGTGTCAGTTTAAAGGTCATGATTTAAAAAAAAAACTGCCAATCCAAAAAAACCTGAATACCTGAAACTTTCACAAATCGTCATATTGACCAAAAATTTTGTTGAAAACTATTCAAATACTATTTAATACTAATTTTTACAACAACAAAAAATGGTCCAAAAAAAGGAGGTCATTTGGTAATTAATGGCTAGGTCAGTTCCTACTACAAATTCCTATAAAACAAAATATCTGATCACTTTTGTACACACTTTTCTTTCCCAAAGTAGTTTAGTTTTTAAGTCTCCACAGAAAATAATTTTTCGTGAAATATTCGATGGCAAATTACATTAATTCCATAAATAAATATTTTGAAATGTACATAATGGCGCACAATTTTAAACGATTTAGTAAAATGTTGTTTAGTAGTAAAAAGCAATTTACTAAGCTAAAAAGATGATTTAGCTAACTTTAAACGATTTTAACATTTTGCTAAAGTTAAAATCACGAAATGGATTCCTTAACTTTTAGCAATTTGCTAAATCCATTATGTCATCTAATAGTATATCGCCGATGGACCCCAGGGTCCCAGGTTCTAGTCCTACTGGTGCACATTTTTTTTTTAAATAATGAAGTTAAAATTATAAAAATAGAAATATCTAGAGCACATGTTGCGTTTTCATCAACATATAATTAATTTACAACGCAAAACAACAATAATTGTGTTCATCAAAAATGAAACCCTACCAATGCTCAGCTTTCTGCTTAATTAGCAATTTACTAGCTTAGAAAAGGTTTAAAAATTTTGAAATAGTTTATTAAATCAATTTAAAAAATTGCTAACTAGTAAAATGCTTAGCCATTAACAATAGGTTGTTTAAAATTTTGCGGCAATGTCTTTTGGCATTTTATTGTTTGGACTTCTCTTTATTTTAATGCAAAATTCTTTCCAAAATTTAGCTAAGGCAAACTACATTTTTGTTTTTTATCATATGTACATACCTTCTGACAAAAAAAATCCTAAATTTTGACAAATTCTGTATACTTTTACAGCCCTATTAATAAAAAACGCTTAGTTCACCGCTAGTCCATGGGCTAACAAAACTATGAAATAAGAGTTAGACCGTAGACTAAAATTTCCTATTAATAAAAAATCAAACAAAATCTACTACAATAAGTATCAACTCCCTGTAAATTTTGTTCTTAAATGCCAATTCTTAGTCCATCGCCAAGGACTAAGTTCGTAAACGTCAAAAAGCAGACATTCTGTTTTATTAATAGCATTTCGTATTTAATCGATAAAACTGCCAAAGTATCCAATTTATTAAATTTGCTTGAAATATTGAAAATAAATTCTTTGAAAATTTATCTTTGAACGAAGTCAAAGTTAAGCCAGGATATTAGCTAATGTTTAAAGGGGAAAATGGAACTTATTCTAGTATGTGTGGCATATTTTAAGAAGCAATCACACCTAAATATTTATTGACAAAAAAACACAAACACCCTATTAAATATAGGGTGTTTGTGTTTTTTTTGTTTTTAAAAAAAAATCAAGAATTCTTCAGATTGACAGACAAAAATTCACATTTTGAAACATATACTTCGAAAGACTTTCAAAATATTTTTTTTTTTATTTTCTAGAGTTTTTCTAATCAATTGCGGTTGTAGCAGTCCTTTGATGGAATTTCAGTATTCTGTTTGTAATATTGTAATATCCCGTTTTCCGTCGGAGCATTTTAAAAATTTTCCGATTTTTTCAACAGTTTAATGCCTGTCAAATGGCTGACGAATTTTTTTCTTTTAAAAGGTATTTTACAGGCGAATTTTTCAAATTTTCTAATTCATCGACAGTGTATGTATCCATTCTCTGGAAAAAATTTCATTTTGCAAGTGAGGGTGTAAATCTGTCAAATTTCCCTTTTCCGCACGAGACTACATTGTATGATTTTTCAATTTTGTTTTCTTTAAATTGACTTCGTATCCAGGATGGGTAGTCAAAAACTCCGCACTTAACTAACTGATTCAAGATACATAGTACACAATTATTTCAAGTTTATTAATAACGTTTAACATTAAAAATTGAATTGTGTCTTATTTTATTACACAAAAACCATAACAAAAGTTTTTCCTAAGAAATTTCGATCAAACAAAGGACAAAATTACATACATTAATAAATATTATTTTATGTCTTTTTGTTAAATCAGTATGTAGGAAGTAGGATCCTATTAGTATTATATAGGTAGTATTACCACCTACTAGAAATGTATGCAATTAGATCCCTTCGATAAACAAATTTTGTGAACGGAGCCTTCAAATATTTTGAACAGATTTTTCATTTTACGTTCCCTAATAGACGCACATTCCCTTGCTTCAGAAGCAAACAAAACTTACTGCTAGAAAATTAATTTTAATCCCTAAGAATGGACCGAACAAAAATTCTTCCTTTCGATTATTATTATATTTTCCTTCGGGCGCTTCAAAGGAATATGTGTATACATACTCTTGCCGAATTTCATATGGTTCAGTGGTTGAAGTTTGAGCAAAATCACTATGCATGCCAATGACATTGTTTAAATAAGGACGACATGGGTCCTGTATATTTTTTAGGTAAGAGAAGTGAAGAACGAAGAAAACTGGGTTTCGATTAGAAAATTGTTGACATTATTGTTGTTGTGTTTTTGAAGTGCCTCAAAGTTTCATATTATATAAATAAGATAAGATTCCCTAGGCTGGATTCAATCTTCCCAATAATGTAAATAGGGTCAATGTTGTGTGCTTTAGACAGCTATACACACTCGTACAATGAGTCACTAAATTAACAGGACAGTTTTGCTTTTTTCTCAATGTCAATGTCATTTTTATTACTTTAGACGAGGAATTCAATGGGTGCGCATTGATTTTTTTTCCAAAGTCAACTCTTCCCAGAACTTGTTTAAAATTACTTGATCTTTTGTTGACCTCCAAGCTCATTCTTATAACCTGAATAAATTTGAATTTGAACGAAATATTTCCCCCTTTATGAACTACCGGTGACAAGATATTCGTTACAAAATTTTTTTGTTGACATTGAACTAACCTTGAATGTTATCGTTATTTAAAATCGACGCAAGTCATCATAAATTTCTTACCATAAATGTACTTCTTCTTTTGAAAGCATTTTTGCTTTTTAGGTCAGAAGATTAGAGTCTGAGTTGTTAAAACATTTGTTTGTGTTTTTTTCACTCAGAGCGTTCAGGGCTCCGAATGTGTATTTCTTTTTTCGTTCTGAGCATGTTTAGAGCCCGCTCGATGTACTCAAACATAATCGTCTGAGCATTATGAGTAAATTACTGAACAAAGAAATTGTCATGTGTGTCACGAATGTAAAATGTGAAAAATAAATTATTAGATACAATTAAAATGGCGAAACAAATTGGGTGCTTGTTGATTTTCTGTATATGTGTACTTAATAGGGGTTTGTTTGTGTTGTATTGCTTTTAATGGTTAAAATAAAAATGTATTCTTGTTTGTTTGGTTTGGTTCTAGTGTGCTAAAAACAAACAAATCAGAGTGTTCGGAGATCGGTCAGTTCGGAACAAGTTCAGAGCATACTCTATGCGCTCGAAAAACGAAAAATGCCCAATGAAGAAATATTCAGCCCTCATTGCGTTTGTCACACCCTATTTATGCAAGTATGTAATCAAATTGTTTAGTTTTTAATTTGCGATCTTAGGTACTACAATATAAGGCAAATTATGCATTCGTCGAAAAAAAAGTTTTGAGATAACAGTCAAACATGACATTACGATGATAGCGAAGACGATAAAAGATGGTCTAAAAATTCTGTCCGTCTGTATGTCTCTCTGTCTGTGAGTCTGTCTGTATATATGTGTAGACACCTACAACCCGAACGGGTGGGCCGAATTGCTTCAAACTTGGTATATAGAGTTTTTTAAGTACTGTACAGAGGGGAAATAGAATTTTTTTTAGCTCAAACAAATAACGGTACCTACCATATGACCGTTACGTTAAAACCTATTTTTCTGGGAAACGGCTCTAACGGTATTGATTTTTAAAAAATCAGTGCAGCTTTCTAGGTAGATCCTATCATATGGTCGAAATTTTTTTTTAAATGTCTAAAAGCGGTACTTTCCATAGGTACTATAAGGCAAGTTATGTATTTGTAAAAAAAAAGTATTTTTTTTTCTAACAATCAAACATGTCATTAGGGTCATAGAGAACACCAAAAAAGTAGGTCCCGCAATTTCGTCTGTCTGTCTGTCTGTAGAACGATCTACAGCCTAAATGGCTGAACCGATTTGGTTCAAACTTGGTGCTTAGGTGTTTTAGGTGATTGTCCAAAATAGATTTTTCAATCGTGATTTTAGCCCCAAAAATAATGGTACTTGCCATACAAATTTTTCTACCATCTTAAATATCTCGAAAACGAGATATTTAAGATGGTAAATCTAACGATTTTGATAAAAATTGGCGTGTGTACTTCTTTGGGTATGGTCTACATTTTGGCTAAAAAAAATTTAAAATATTTTGTTATTAACGGTATCTGCCATACAACCATTTTATTGATTTCCGACTTTCTCATAAACGGCTCAACGGATTTCGATAAAAAAATGTATATAGGAGGTCCTTCAAATTCTTAATAGTATTGCATTTCAAAATTTTCGAAAAATTGTTTTTTTTTTGATTTTTGAAAAAAAAAATATTTTTTTTTTTTGAAAATTCAATATTTCGAAAACGGGTGGACAATTTTTTCTGAAATTTTGTTTTTGAATTTATATTATTAAACATTTTAAATGTTCATACCAATTTTTTTTTTTTGAAAAAATTTAACAATTTTTATATAAATATAAAAAATTAAGTGAAAAACGACTTTAAAAATACATTTAGCCGTTTCCATTAATAATCTTTAGCATAGAAGCAAGTACGTGCCATTCAGTCGTGCATTTTATTTTTTTTTGCTTTCGATTATCTCATAAATGGCTTAACCGATTCTTTCGAAATTTCACACAAATAAAGGTATAGGTTGCCCAATTTATACTGCGTACCAATATTTTTAATTAATATTTTTTGTTTGTATTTTTAAAATCATTAAAAATTACAGTTTGCTGAATTTAATAAAAATTTTTTTTCATAAACCTAAAAAAAAACTATTTTTCTCAAAAACCGCTCCACAGATTTTTAAATTTTTTTTTCTCATAAATTCAAATTTATCCGAGAAATAAAATGGAGTACTTTGTTTTGAGCTCAAATTAATTTAAGTATTTATTTCAGAATTTTTAATTATTTTTTTTTTTTATTAAGCCGATTTAATATTTGTTCTAAGTTTATATTATAATATGTAAGATTGTCATACCAATTTTTTTATAAAAGAAACTATAGAAATTTTGTATATAAAACGACTTTATATATATATTTAGATTTTTAATAGCAATCTTTTGCATACGATGTGATGGCACATAACAGCAAGTTCGTGCGATGCAGTCGTGCATTTTATTTTGTTTATTTATTAAGTACGTAGGTACCTACATTATATACAAAAAGTAGCAGAAATGTAAAAAAAAAGTTGCGATACAAATATTGTCAGCCTAAGAGAGCTTTCACTGTACATATTAAGTGGGAGGCAAATAAATCTACAGAACAGACGTGCACTCTTTTCCTTCACTTTGTCCTACGTAAATTTGCAAAAAAATAAATCCCCTTAATATGCACCAAGCCTCGTTGCATACTGCTTGTCAATAAGCTAGTCTCTACGATTATGGCACTTGTTTGGAGTTGATGATACATTCTTCTAGTGTTTCTGTTTTGTAACTAAGCAAAGGCATTTGATGGGTTGTCCTCTCTCGGCAGTATCCTGCTTGGCATAAACTTACCACGTAGCAAAAAAGTATACCTACTTATACAAATTTATTTTTATTTGGTATTATGCATACAATGGGTATGGTTTTATAGAGTATCCTGTGGAGATTGTTTGTTGTTGATTGTAATTTTTGTTTCAACATTAAATAATAGTAAATTAAAAATCTTTGAAAATAAAGTATAACAACCCCTTTGAATCTTTTATGAATTGAAACGCCTTAAAATAAACAAAATGGCAAATGTCTAAATTTAACCACATCGAGCGTTGCTACGTTCCTAAGATTTAAAAATGAAGTCGTCTGTTTTAAAATCCTTCTTTAAATATTAGAGTTCTCGTTTATTGTTTAAATTAAACTACCTTCCTAACACGCTTCACTTGAATTCCACCACTCCATTCCCAAGAAGGACTTACTAAAGCAGTGAAAATAAATAAAAATGTTTAAACCTTAGTATGCTAATTTATTGGTGTAAAATAAACAATCTCGTTTTTTTTTTTAATTTCCAACTTTACTCTTTGCTTAGCTTTTAAATATTCATTGCTTCCTAAAGGGCTTTTGAAAATGATATAGACATATCTACGAAATAAGATGAAACTTTGATGGAAATCAACACCCACTCCATCTTAAAGACGCAGCTTAACATTTGTTATTTAAATACAAAAATTATTCAGCAATCGTTTTGAAATTGTTGTTTTCCCAAATGAATATTTTTGAAGGATGTTACAGATTACCTTTTTGGAATCTTTGGTCGTCAGACCCGAGGAGAGTCATCATCAAAAATGATATGAATAAAGATTTATTTATAGGCTTACTACTGATGTCCAGAGAAAATGAGTTAAATGTGTGTTTCACTGCCCACTAGAGGATATCACTGTATATTCGTCTTGACAGCTTAATGCTCCTTAAGTTCCAAAAAAAAAAAGGATTTCATCTAAAAGATGGAATGATTTACAACATACTCAAGATGTAAATATAATTGATTTGCTGGCAATCCTTCCACAGACCTTAAATATATATACTCTATTTAACTGTTCGGTACTTAAATATTATAGGTATACTTAATAGAATAGCTCGTATAACAGTTAGCAAAAAGCTATAATACATAGAATTCAATTATTTCTAATCGCTCAAAATGTAGATATAGAAGGGAAATGCAGTCACGTACTATATCTGGATTTGATATTCCCAAAGTGCATAGGAAATGTTAATACAAAACTTGAGTACTGTGTCGTCTGCGTTGTATCTTTGAAAGAAGTTGAAATTGTTTTTCCCAAAAATTTCATCATCAGCTTTGAGTGCATATACATATATAAAATGCAGAACATGTTATAAGTTGAAAACACGTATTTCATTATTTAGAAGAGTAAACTTTTAAACATTGCTAAACAGGTTGCCATCTGAAAGACAACATCACTTCTATTTCAATTTCAATGATGTATATATGTATGAGATTATAGACTTTTGTTGTCATTTTGTAGTTCTTTGTTTAAGCTTGTACAAATTTATTGTCAAAGTTCAAGTTGGAAAAGAGTTTGGACGTAACAGAACTTACTTCACAAACTTATGCGAGTAGTGAAGCCATCAATGTACCTAACTAATATGAAAATATATTGCATAGAAAAGCTATGTTCTGCTGAGCTGTGATCATTCAGGTAAAAATCTTGTTAAATTAAACAGATAGTAACTAGTTATCAGTTTTTTTTTTGTTTTGATATAACATCTTAAAATGTGTCGAGTCAACACAAGTCAACATGAATATCTTGATAAATTAACATGATTTACTGTTAAACTGTATATTCTACATTACTCAATTTGAATATGGAAAATAAGCATGGCATACTGTAATTCTAGCAATGCTCATGTACGCAGTTGACCTGATGCCCTGTCAAACTATACCAATTGTCATGTTATTCTTACATGTTTCTTTTATGTCCAATAATTTATTTGTGACATGAAGACTTTCTTTATAAACATCTATATGTCATTTTCATTTAATATGTCATTTTGTTATTGCTATTGTACTTTCTACAACTATAAGTTGTTTTTTGATCATTTTATGAAAAAATTAACTTTTTGGGAGTTATTAAACAAAATAAAATAAGTCATTTTTTTTTAAGAAGGCAGCATTTCCTTTCCGGTACCACTCTTAAATCCTTTTTTTTTAATAGAAGATGTATCTCTAAACATAACCAAAAAAAATCCCCGCTCAAAAACATACATTTATTACATTTTTTGACTAAATGTAATACAGCCTAATGGTTTCGACCGGTTTTTTCCAAATCTATCGATTATCTTTTTAGCTTAGAGTGACAGGATCATTGGAAAATTGAATTTTACCTTTCCTAAAATTGTTTGATCCGCTCCAAAATTATGGTTACTTTTTAGGAAATGTTTAGGGCGTCGAAATAAAGCTCTCCATCAGCTTTTTCGGAGTTGATATCTTATTTTTCTGGACTATAACAAAATTAGGTAATTAAGTCCCGTTTGCTGATACGCATCATAAATATTTCTGTTCAACTTAATAAAACATTTATGGGCTACTTTTCCCTCTGCGTAATCTTTCACATAAGTGCTTAAACCGTATTAAGTTCATCTGATAAAAATTATTAAACTAACTATATGAAACGTTAATTTAATAGATTTTCTGTTAAAACTAAATTTTATATGAGTCGATCTTAAAATAACACAAAACTTGGTAAAAATTCACTTTGTTTGTTTTTCAATTTTTGTTTCGAGTTGTAGTTGAAAAAGCATGATATTTCAAAATCAATATTTTTGCTAAAGATAATATGTCATGTTATTTTAACATTGAGCATTATATTCAATCGTGTAGGTCTCTACGAATTTAAACACTATATGCGGAAAATGCATCTTGTATATTTGACAAGAGACTTGTTATTTTAACATTTTTCTCTGAGCGATTTTTCTGGTTTCTTATATCTTTATTGTACTCGGGTATAATGAGTAGAGAGGATATTTTGCTCCTACTTGTTTTTTTCAAATGTGTTCTTTTAAATAAAGTTTACAATTTTGTTATGATATTAAAATTTTCAAGGAATAAAAAACGTTCACGTCAATGTACAAGTTTTTTGTTAGGTAAATGTATATTTTTCGAAAGTACGTTTAAACCGACCCTGCAATTTTGTATTTACATTCGCTACATTTTTACTTGTGCTACCCACAAAGTTATACTAATGCGAATTTTGTATTTGGAAAAAAATCGGACGAGAGATTTTGATCAAACTTGACATAGCGATGATAGAAAATACCAAAAAAATAGATTCGGAAATTCCGATTGTCATCTCTTTGTAGGTCGATCTACAGTCTAAAAGGATGAAACGATTTGCTCAAACTTGATATTTATACGAATTGGGTGATTGTCTGAATTCTCTTTTTTAAATCTTTTGTTTTTAGGCCCAAATATAACGGCCTGCCATATACAAGTTTTTGTAGCAAAAAGTTAATCTTAATTATCTCAAAAACGGCTCTAATAATTTTGGTAAAAAAATGTGTGTTCTTTTATGGGTACCCATTTTGGTCCACAAAAAATACTTCATAAAATGCTATCATCTATACCTGGCCATAGAACTTTCTCATTGGCAGCTCAACGGATTTCGATCAAAATTTGTGTATACAAGGTCACTCAAATTAAAAAAAAAAACAAAATGTCAAACATGGCATTGCGATGACAGCGAAGACGAAAAATGATGGTCTAAAAATTCGGTCCGTCTGTATGTATGTATAGACACCTACAGCCCAAACGGGTGGGCCGAATTGCTTTAAACTTGGCATATAGAGTTTTTTAGGTATTGTACAGAGGGGAAATTGATTTTTTTTTAGCTAAAAAAAACGGTACCTGCCATATAACCGTTATGTTAAAGCCTTTTTTCTCGGAAACGGCTCTAACGATTTTGATTTTTAAAAAATCACTGATTTTTTTAGGTACGAACGATCAAATGGTTGAAAAAACTTTTTTTTAAATGTCTAAAACCGGTACTTTCCATAGGACCGTTTGTTTCTTGCTTTCGACTATCTCATAAATGCCTTAGCCTTAATTCTTTCGAAATTTCACACATGTATATAGGTTTAGGTTGTCCAAATTATACCGCGTACCAATATTTTTAATTAATATTTTTTTGTATTTTTAAAAGCATTTTTAAAAAAAAAATTTAATAAAATTTTAAAACTCATAATTTTTTTTTCCAAAATTATAGCTTATGTATTTGCTGAATACCTATGAATTGGCGTTTTTGATTTTTTTTTTTTGAAAAATGTTTTTAAAAACTTTAAAAAAAAAACTTTTTTTCTCAAAAACCGCTCCACAGATTTTGAAAATTTTTTTCTCAAATTTATACAAGAAATAAAATGGCGTACTTTTTTTGAGCTCAAAGTAGTTTAAGTATTTATATCAGAATTTTGAATTATTTTTTCATTGATTAAGCCGATTTAATATTTAGATTTTAATGGAAATCTTTTGCATACGATGTGATTGAACATAAGAGCAAGTTCGTGCGATCCAGTCGTGTATTTTATTATTTTTTTTTTTTTTAAATTCAATATTTTGAAAACGAGTGGACGATTTATTTAAAATTCTGTTTCTAAATTTTTATTGTTAATTAAAATTGCCATACCATACCATAAATATTTAATAAAAATGGTGGTTATCGTGAACAAAATTTTCCCTGGGAAATAAATTCACGATTGCAGGAAGAATTTCGTGGGAATAAAATATTCCGTGGGAAACGAAATTCCCTGGGAGATTCCCGATAGGTCCCAATACATTTTTTTTAGCTATTATTTATATTTTTTCTCGAAAATGGTTGCGACGAATTTGATTTTTAAGAAATTGTAACATTTTTAAATTGATAATAACGTCATATCCCATAGAGCACTTAATATATATTTCTTGATGGAATTTGTGAAAGAAGTTACAAATTCTGTATAGAGTAAAATATCTATAAATATTTTTTGAATTAAACATTTTTTTTTGGAAAACTCACTATTTTTAGAATATTTTACTTTAATTTTACTTACCGTAAAATGTTAAAACAAACCGTTAAGGAAAATGAGGCAAATGACTCTAAATCAATTTAACTTTAAAACAGGAGTCCACTCTAAAAACTGTTTTTGGAACGGAAGTCGACTCTTGCAAATTTTAAACGACATAAAGTATACTTTAGCGCAAAAATATTCGTTCTCTTAAAAGTATATTTTATCCAGACAATAAGTCATTTTACAATAAAACAAAAAAAATAACCAAAATATTTTCATTTTAATATTTTGAGATTTGTAAAAATGCAACATTTTAAATTTTGTACATTTTTTAAAAGAAGATTGACAATCTGTTGAGTTGCAATATTACAGAGTGCGAAGGACAGAAAAATGTGTGCAAATTTGCGAAAATTTCTGTAAATTTTATTTTCTTCAGCGAAAAAATATTATTTTTTGTTTGTTATCTTGTAGTTGTGACTTGTCTCTTAAATTTGCTCTCTTAAATTCTAGCCTACTTTAACATCAAGAGCTAGTTTGTGCGACCTTATCGTGCACCGTGCGTTGTATTTTAAATGAAGAACATTCATTCATACGTAACCATACGAGTATGGATGTAAGTTGACAGGATATGGTTGCTATGCCATAAAATTGTAATTCTTCATATACATACGAGTATATACAAACTCCATTTATTTATATTGAAGCACATTATATTTTCTCAGCAATAAAATTAAGTTTAATTTTCAGCACGAACAACAGACAAAACAAAAACCTTTTATACGTTTCATTGCATCAGTCACATTCATCGAGAGATTTATTGTTATTTTTATTTCCACAAAAACGTATTTCATTACAACAATATAAAAGTCCATAAAGCTTATCTTAGATCCTGCAAAGTGTGCATAAGTAGATGCTCTTCTCTCACTTTGGATTTATATTTGATAGAAACAAATCATCAACAATATTTACCTCAATCCTAAATGGGTTAATTCACCTCTTTGTCATAATGGTAGCTTTAGAGTTTCGCTTAATAACCACTAAAGCATCATTTCATAAGCCTGACGTCATTGCAGAGTAGATATACCTACTTTTTTAACTTTGTGCCTTGTTTCGGTCGCTCCTGGGATACAGTATGTTTGATACTTTTGAATGACTTCTATTCATTATGAATTTTATGACATCTTTAAGCTTTATTCATGAGTTATGAGAGTTATGCTTTTACCTATTTTGCGGTATTTTTCGTCTATAGTCCTTGTTGTGGTTGGGGGTTTTTTTTTGTATTTATTTGAAAGTGACATTTTGAAAATTGATCCTTTTTAAAGAGGAGAGGTTAGTCGCATAGAAAGGTATTTAGAGGGAGTATTTTGTTATTGAACAGAATTATGCATTTAAGTGTACGAGTATGTTTGTGGAATAATTTAACTAATTGAATGAAGCTTTGGTTGCGATGGTTGTCAAAAAATGTAGGTAAAAAAGGTGGATTTAAATTGCGGTTAGATACATAAATTCTGCATTTTATATTCTTGTGTTTTGTATTAATAAATTTATCAACTATTTGAGCAATGCAGCATATACTGCTCGAAGGCCCGAAACCAGAAAACGGCAACTGGTTGAAAATTTGTAGTATTCCATTCCACTTCAGTTTAGCTATTAAGTGTTTTTGTTTGTATGTATCGGTTTCTGTTAACCGTTTGTGTCTAGGTTCAATTCCCGTTGACCGTAAAAATTGTCAATTGAAATTATCATAGGACACGTCGAATAATAGATGGCGTTGCAAAGTATGGCAGGGCGTAACAAAAATCGTATGACCAGTTTTAGGTGGCCATACTTATTTGTTTTTAATTTGTGATGTTTTTTAAACTTGCATGCCGATTTGTGTCATTGAAAAAGTATTCGAGTACCTCAACGACATTGGCGCAAAATTTTAGTCGATTTAGTATGTTGAATCATTTTTAGTATGATACTAGGCTAAAGAGATGATTTTGCTAATTTTAAACTAGTTTAGTATCGTTCTATTTTCTTAACATTTTACTAAAGTTAAAACCACAAAATGGCTACTTTATTTTTTTAGTACCGAACGTAATCCATATGCCATTTTGACATTTACAATCGTCAAAAAGTTTTGTTCGCTTCTTTTTTGCACTATTTTAGGCGTGTTTAGTTGTAGTTTATTAAGAAAATAGATTTAGTATGTTACTTGTTAAAAAGTGTTTAAAATTGGGAAAATATTAGTAAAGTCCTTTAGTATTAGCAAACTGTTAAGTAGTATCATGCTAAGCCCTCAACATCAGGCGGTTTAAAATTTGGGCCATTGTTATTTGCGATATACGTACTATAGGACAAGTTTTGCTTTTGGAAAAAAAATCGAACTCGAGATTTTAATCAAATTTGACATTACGATGATAGAGAACTCCAAAAAACTGTGTCCGGCAATTACGTCTGTCCGTCTGTCTGTCTGTCTGTCTGTCTGTAGAACGATCTACAGCCTAAACGGTTGAACCGATTTTGTTCAAACTTGGTGGATAGGCGTTTTAGGTGATTGTCCAAAATAGATTTTTGAATAGTTGTTAAAAATTGGCATGTGTACTAAGTTGAGTATGGTCTACATTTTGGTTGAACATTTTTTTAAAAATATTTTGTTATTAACTGTACCTGCCATTTTATTGATTTTCGACTTTCTCATAAACGTCTCAACGGATTTCAATTAAAATGTGTGTACAGGATCTCCTTTAAATTCTAAATAATACTGCATTTCAAAATTTTCGATATATATTTTTTTTTGGATTTTTGAAAATTCAATATTTCGAAAACGGGTGGGCGATTTTTTCTGAAATTTTGTTTTTAAATTTATATTATTAAATATTTAAAATGTTCATACCAATTTTTTTTAGAAAAAATTTAAAAAATTTATATATAAAAAATTAATTGAAAAACGACTTTAAAAATACTTTTAGCATATAATGTGATCGAACATAGGAGCAAGTATGTGCGATCCAGTCGTGCATTTTATTTTGTATTGCATTGAACCGAGTTTGAATGTGATTTTATCAAATTATTTTGTAAACAATGTCTGCACTTATCGAAAACAATTCATATTTTGCTTTAGCTTTTTTTTAATGCCGATGTCTCTATAGGTCCTGACATACATGTAACGCCACTTATATCAGCACCAGTGAAGTCTAATAAATCAATTGAAATCAATTACGTTTTATCATTCAATAATGAAATTATCTGCCTTATTGTTGAGCTGTTTTATTACATACAATGATAATTAACATGCAAATATAGATATCACAAAAATAAAATCAAGAATACTACACTTGTATGGTAATTGAAGTTTATTCATTAATAATCGATATCTTCCTTATAATATCATTTTGAATAATTAGATGTAAATACATAATTTGTACTTCACATATAAAATCAATAATATATATAAATCTTGCTTCTTTTTACGTTTAAATAAAAATTAATACTTTTCAATCTAGAGGTGATTTTAAAATTGCATTCTTGCCAGGCTGAATCCAGAGAGCATATGGACAAACTTTTTGTAGGTCAAACATATATTTAGTTTTAGTTTTTGGGAAAAGTCATGTTAAAAAAAAAAATCAAGACATCCTTATTCTTAGACATGGCCAATCGAACTCTTTGAGTTTAGTAGGTGAGGCACGTGCTGTTTCCATAGAAAATTTATATCTAAATCCTTATATGTTTAATATTGAAGATAGCAAAAGTTGTATTTTTTACGCATTAAAAAAAAATAAATGCACGACTGGGTCGATTGTACTTGCTCTTAAGTACAAGAAGAAGAAATCTTGGTATGGCAATTTTAAGTATTTAACAATATACATTTAAAAATATTATTAAAAAAAAAAAACATAATTATGGTATGCAGTATTTTTTTTTTATAATATACACGCGCTCAAGGGATTATATTATTATACTACCATTTAAATGTTACAACACAGCGCGGGCGTGATTTTAAGGAAGAGAAAGGATAGGAAAAATGTGTGGCGCGATGTTCTGAGACTAAAGGTGGTTGTTGTGTCAGATGTATATCCAGGGATGGCGGCTGAACTAATGCGGAAAAGTTTCCGTGTCTTATTTATCTACGTCCCTTATAATTCGCATTATTTTTTTTATTTGTTGCCATATTTATTGGTATACTAGTTTTACTTAATCACATGTTGTTAGTGCTATGCCTAAACATCATGTTATGAGCAAACCAGCAACTCAATGTATGACATTTATTTTAGAATTGGTTTTTAATGGAAAAATAAGAGACATAGACTACGGCAGGAATCGAACCTGTGACCATGAGGTTGACAGGCGAACACACAACTATCGCGCCACGGCCACCCCCTTATTATTGTATTATTTCGAATTTGAAGCACCTGGACCTCCCGTAAAAAACTTTAATAGGAATCCGTTGAATCCTTATGAGAAAGTCGTTAGTCACAAAATTTTCGCAGGTACCGTTAATAACAAAATATGTAAAAAAATATTGTTGGGCCAAAATGCACATATTTATTTTAATCAAAATCGTTATAGCCGTTTTTGAGAAAGATAAGATTTAACTTTTTGACAAAAAAAATTGATGGCAGTAACCGTTATTTTGTAGCTAAAGAAAAGATTTAAAAATCTATTTGAGACAATCATCTAAAGCGCTGAAGTCCAAAGTTTGAAGAAAATCGCTTCAGCCGTTTATGCTGTAGATCGTTGTTCGAAGAGACGGAATTGCGGATCGACGGATTTCGATCAAAATTTTTATAGTCTTACCAAATATAGCATACCAAAGCTTTCAAAAAATTTGTTGGAAAAAATCATTTTTTCTGAAAATTCATTATTGCGATCGATATATGTATTGTATAAGTAGATACTATATGGCAAGTTTTGGATTCGTAGCAAAAATCGAACTTGAACTTGTTGTTTTGGTACTACGTTTGTTTTTCATTTTTTTAAGATAAAAAATTACGGTACATTTTTTTCCCAAAAATATAAATCTCATTTTTCTTAAAAACGGCTCCAACGATTTTTATAAAAAAAAATTTGTTTATTAATGAAGGGAAAAGGTATTTTTTGGTAATTTTTTTCGGAAAACAATGGTTACTTTTACCTCTAAGTGAACCACTTCTTGGAAAACGGTTCATTTGATTTTTTTATGGAGAAACTCCTAAAAAGTTTAAACAGTATTTGAAGCCAACAGTTTTTTGCAATTAAAAAAAAACGACTTGCTCCAGGAATTTTGATGGAAAAATGTGTGTATTCTTAGATTAGTGCTGTCCACTTTAAGTTATAAAAATTTTACGGTAATTTCCATAGAACCACTTTTTATATTTTTGACTTTCTCACTATTGAATGAACCAATTAAAATTATTTTTATTTTTGCAAATGCTCCCCAAAAAGATAAATAACATTGCATATTCAAATTTTCAAAAAAATGTTTTTTGTTTTTGGATTTTTAAAAAATAAATCGATTTTTCAAAATCCAGTCAATCATTTTTTTTTTTGGAAATTAAAATTTTATACGTGTATTTACAATTACTTTATTTTTTTTTAAACCGCCCCAACGATTTTTGAATTTTTTTATGTATATTCATATTTGTCCAAGAATTCGAATAGCATCTTTTTGCCCTCAAACTATAACAACAAAGCAATCTAAAAATAATGAACTATGTATATCATTATTTCTAGCTACACGAGCAAGTTCGTACGATCAATTAGAACAGTTTGAAATAGTTAAGCCTTTACATACCGGTTGTTTGGCAGTACCGTCATTGCTGAAGCTTAAAAAAATCAATTTCTCTAATGAATCGGAGTTTGAAAAAAATGCTGTGAATAAGCATTTATTAGGACTCTACTCAAAGTTTGAATAAATTTATATACATAAATCATTTTCCGACCCACTCTAGTCTCTGGTGTCAAATATATCAGTTCAAATACCTCTATTCAACGTTACATAACTTTTATGAATAACATTTTCCCGTTTAGAAGCACAGTAACTTTACGCAGTCTTTAAAATACGTTTATGCTAAGGCTGATTATGTGCATGCAGTAAACCACCAAAACGGTACATACCTACGTAGATACATTCATATAATCAAATAGTATCCCAATGATCTTATTAATTAATCTAATGAAAATCGATTTATTGTCTTGATAAACATTTATTGATACCAGCAAAATTTTATTGATCCAGTTTAATTTATGTATAATTTACAAAATTATTTTTTTTGCCGCAATGTATACTAGTTTTATTGTGCTAGTGAAGTATATTATTGTTTGAAAATAGAATTTTGTAAAGATAATAAAATTGTTTACTAAATTAATGAATTCAGTTTGGTGTGTCAATAAATTATTTGCTCGCCTTAAAGAAACAAATTTGTTGAGACCTTGAACTTATTTATTTAATTAATTTTTTTTCGTTGCGCCAGAATATTATTTTGTTGATTTAAACAAATTTACTTCTTGAGTAAGTGAAAAATTTATTAAATAATTAATAAATAATTTGCTTTCCATTATTAGTTGCCAGTTTCCCTTTAGATACATAGGATAAGTTTTGCATTTGGATGAAAATTAACTGGAGAAACTTGACATGAGGACAAAAAAAATGAGTCACGTAATTTTGTCAAAACTCATTTTTAAATTGTGAATCTATTCTATTGACTGGCAGATAGTGCTTAAAAATACTGCTTCAAAATTTTTTTGGGAGTGCGAAAATCCATTTAAAATTTTTCCACAATTAATAGAAGAGAGATTTCTGGTCTTCCCTACTATCGTTCATGATGATTAAAATCTCCTGGTTTTTAACGGATACATAACTTGTCATTGTCATTTATTTGTATTATGTAGTTTCTGTTACTGAAAACCTCCGAATCGGTGCAGGATTTACTGGTCACCTTGTTCAACTTTTTTTTTAATTCCATATTTCATTCCGGACCTTATAAAAGTTGCATGTATACTGCACTCTCACAAATTAATCTTCCCTTGGGCAAAATTTTGCCCGCTAAGCTTTGTACAATTTTAGGACACAATTAATAATTATTCTCATTTTCATCGGTTCCAGTACAATTGAGTACTCTCTCTCTGCTATTAACAGCACACTAATCATCTTCATCTATAGCTGAGTTGACAGAAGTGGTTTCTAGTAGAAAATTGTTGAATCCAAAAACAATGCAGAATCGTTGTGTTTTTTGTTTGCAAATGAGGAAAAATCTTTTCTACCCACAGTACATTGAAGTAATTTCTATTTTTTTTCACAGAATTTAGAATTCTTTGTGTTGAGAATTATTACTTTTCATAATTTTGAAATAATCTCAAAGAAATAAATTTCGAATGTAATTTCTGTAATGTAATTTTGGCATGTTAAAAGGTTAGATTCCATTTCTTTTGAGTAACCCCTAAGCATTATCGAATAAATTAATTTAACAAATTTTATCTTGAAAATTTGGAAATTGTAGTCACTAACAGAATAATGTTCTCGGAAAACTTTATACCATACATTATTTGCAAATTTTGTCGTTGCATGACATCAAAGTGTTTACATGTTGTAAAATTTGTCTCTTCATCCAAAAGTAAACATTTGCAAAACTTTTAATCGTTTCCATTCTCTAAACTCTTCTAGGAAAATGTACAGATACTAAACACAGAACAAACTTTGATTTTAATTGAGAGCCATATACCATCCATTTTATAGCTTAATGCAATTGTCGGTACTAACTTGTCAATGCCAGGCTTTCAAAAAAAAAAAAAACTTTCATCATCATGAAACCATATAAAATTGCATGCAAACAAAATTTCCATTCCCGTACAGCAGTATTTAAAACCGACTATGTGGCAAAACTTGCACAAAATTTTTAATTCCATAAGTTTTTCCGCTGCTGGCCGCCATTGCTCATAGCTTATTGTCACACCGTACGCGGTCTGCTACAGTATTTTAGATTTGTCAAGCCATCAGACTCAGCTGGTGATTACATAAATTAATTAATTAACAAAATTGAAAAACAAGTAGACTGTCCAATTGCATTCGTATTTTTTTTTTTTTAACATGGCTATCACTGCTAGTCACACTTAATAAATGCGGTTGCATGAAATAAAGTTTTAATTGTTAATTTTTTTTTTGTTTTATTTTTTCCAGGTCAGTGTTTGATAATTCTCTTAATGTGTGGTGTCGTGAAGTTATAATAGCCAGTTAACGTGGTGGTAAGTTTTAAAGACCATAATTTCCGCACTTCAATTATTTAAGATTGGTAATAAGGGTGATACAAAATAATGTTAAAGTTTAATCGGTTTTCTTGAAAGTGAAGGTAGGGTGGAATGGGGAAAGTTGGGTCATGCGATGAATGAGTGCTTGTGTGAACAGGGGGTGCAGTGGATTCTGTGTTATGCTTTCCAAAAGCGTGATAATTGGTTGAGAACTATTCAAGTAGTAATTTTGTCTCTACAGAAATACGTTTTGCCCAAGGTCCTTTGTCCATGCTACCCCATAACTATACTCTGTCCAAAAAAATAGGGAGTGTAGGCAAGATAGAACGTTTGCCTCTCATTCTGGCTACAGTGAATTGCATAAATCTGTCACTCAAAAAAGCTCTCACATTTTTTTTTTTAAATAGACCTTAATAAGAAAGAATAGTATGTAGGGTTACCGCCCTTTTTTACTCACCATTAATTAAATACATTAAAATGAAATGTATTTTCAGCACATTAAAAGAAATGCAAAAGTGAAAACATTCCACATTTACACTCATTATTAAGAACTTTTTTTAAGCTGTCAAATCAAAAGTACCTCAACAGAAACCCTAGGAAAAACTCAACGAGGTACCAAATGGACACGGTTAATTCTGAATGCACATCAATATTTAATTGGGGTTTAATAGCATCAGCAGCCATAGACCAGAGCAAAAGCAATTCAGTCCATACAGTCCACACTCAGATGTGCGCTCAATAGGACGTTGGGTCTGCATCAGATACAATCAAATTTAATGGCGGGCAAACACTTTTTATGGAGGAATTCTTTCAATTTAGTATGGTACAAAAATATGACATCCTACTGATTTTGAAAAAGCTTTCACATAAAACGTGTACTGCCTATTTTTCTTGTTCAGAGTATAACTAAACTTACATTTGGGTGTATTATTTTTTGTGGTGGTTTTCAGAATTTCCAGTAATAAATTTTATCAGTTGTCAATTGATAGCAGCAGTTAAATGTATACGAGATTTTAATTTTAATTAAATAAGTCACTCAACTAGCCCCACTCTACCCTACAAAATTATAGCTATTCTATTTGACTTTATTTTTCTCTGAAAAAAAATATGAGACAATAATTCAATTTCAACTTTAAGCGTCAACTCGTGAATAAAGATTAATTATTTCCTCCAAATGCGAAAAGCTAAAATATATTTAAACCTTTAAGACAGCTAAGATACATAACAGTACGTAGTATCTATAGAGAGATACTCTATATAGGGACGAATAGCGTACAACTGTTAATAGTTTTCTGAATAACTAAATTTTTTTTTATTATATTCAACATATATGTACGTGAATATAGCAGCTTAAGTAGGTATCTGTCTCTAAAACAGTGATGAAGTATCTTGTAATATATCTGAGTCCAGCAAAAGATATAAATCACCAAACCGAGTGAATAATTTGTGTCAGAATTTTAATCAAGCCCTTCATTTGGCATGAGTAAGAGCAAAAAAGAAAAGAAAGTAGAAACCATTTTTGAATTTCAAATTGAATTTTTTATTTTGCATTTTCTATGGCACGAATAATACATATTTTTCAATTGGAAAGTAAACAATGAACTTAACAACAATACAAATAGCTTAGAATAAATAGCCTTGACCAAAAAAAAAATTGTCAATAGAGGCGTTTTGGGAAAGTTTTTTTTTCAAATCTGTGGGACTAACCGATTTTGCAAGGCACTGTACGAATAAAAAATTTCCGTGAAATAGATTTTGTCTCTGTAGATTTTTTTTAAAGCGACGTACATCCCCCATGACCGATCCTCCACACAGATATCCTTGGGCACATTGAAAACCAACCACTATCTCTTATTATACTGTGCGTTAATTAAAAGCTTATGAACATCAACTACTCCTTTTTCTATAGTGGGTTGTGAAAGAGCTCATAGAATTAATGCTTTTTTCAAAGCTTTTATGATCGAACGACGATTTACTCGTATAATGCATCATGTTAAGAGCTTTTATTATGCGATAAACGTATGCAATAGAAGCTGCACATAATCTGATATGCAAACGTCTCTGATTGTAATGAATTTCCAAAAGGCTTTCGCTAATTTTCAAAGCTCTAATAGGGTGGCAATATTAATATAGGGTCACCATACATTTTTATTTAAGAAATTGTACATTATGTTTATATTTTTCCACACCACCAAGATGTAAGATAATGTGCGAGGTTTTTAAAGGTGTCCCCGTTATAGCTATCCGGTTTTGTTTTTTTTTTATTACTGCAAACAATTTCGTTATCACACTTTTTTTTACTAATAACGATCGTAAAACCCCCTGTGTAATTGACTCAAATATTTCCACGAATATTTTGTTTTTCTGCTGAAATGATAGAATCCAAAAACTCCATTTTAACGGCTTATTCCAGGAATACAAATAAATCAAAAGAAAGCAGCAACAATTTGTTTTTACTTGGTGCATCATACATATTCTTGTTATCAATTTACTTTCAAATAATTAATTTTTATTTGACTGAATAGAGTGTTCAATTTTTTTTGTAAAAAATATTTTCCAGATTAAATATTAAATGTGGGTTACTGTCACAGTAAATGACACATAATTTTATTTGCAATAAACCCTTTTTTGGACATAATTTAGGATCATTTAATTTCAGGTCCCGATTTGACATCCCAGTTTCAATCATATACGTCAATCAGAACTGTAATCCAACACTGTAAATGTTTATTTTAAGGCTTGTTATTTTACAATATGGATCGCTTAACAACCGCTGAACTTTTAAAAATTATGAAAACTTGTTACAAGACAAGTGATTCAGTCTTGCACATTACAAACAGATTATGGTTGACATAATCGTCCATCGATCGTACTATGGGATAAGCTGTCAAAAATACTGGCTCTTTTACAAATTTCTTATGAATTCTGTGCTAAAGCATGGAATTTTCCCTGTTTCTTATTCTCCACTTGACAGTGCTGTCAAGATCAGAATTTAATAAGCTTATCATCCACACCCAAGTTTCGTTCCATATCCGAAGAACGAGGACGTGAATCTTACAATACACAAGCAATACACTCGATTAGATGAGATAATTAACGAAAATGAAAAAGAATGGTATACAGAACAGAGCCCTGAGGCACACCATCATTAATTTAATAAATATCATCTATTCATCACGAATGTCAACATCAGCGCTCAATACGAGGTCCCAAAGAAGAGATTCATCACCAAATTCACGCATTTTCAGAAGAGACCCGGTTATCGAACTCTATCAAAGGCTTCTTTAATATATTTTGGGCAATTATGTTGCTTTCTCCAAAACGATGTAAAGATGTGAAATATTTCTTAATCTGATGATTAATCAGTTTTTTCATGACCTTGGATAGAAGCAACTATTACGTAAAAACAATGATCCTATATTTTAAAGATAACGAGCCAACTTGGCGATGTAGTCCATCCCTGTTTGGACAAACCTACATTGGGGCCAATAGTTCTAGCAAAGAAAAAAAAAGTCCCAAGGGCAAAAACGTGACAACCGTTTAAATGTCCATAAATAGAAAGCAGAAAAGGATAAAAGAGAATAGTGTCTTTTTTTCTTTTTCGATTTTGTCCTTATGTATTATACGTACAATTGTCATAAACCATAAAAGTGATGCCATGTCGCAAAAATATACTTAAATGCCATTATATTGCCATTAAAAATGTGCCAATAAGATTCTGTCAAAATCAGAACGTTAAAAACGTCTCAATAAGTTGCAATCAAAGAATCAAAACTTTTATTTTCTAAATATCCTTAAGTGGTTCCAACTAACAACTAAAATACCACGTAACGTCCACAAAAAAAAGGAAAACCCCAACATTGTCAATATTCCTAGGGTACGGAAAAAGAGGAAATAAGAAAAACCATCAACTTTAACTTGAACTATGCCATCGATTCCAAAAAAAAAAAAACTAGAAAAAAAGAAAGAAAGAAAACTACGTATTGACACATCTAAGCATTTCACGATGCATCCTTACAATTTTCATCTTATTTGCCAGCTCTCTATATAGGTTCACGTTCCCGGCTTTGCCTTGCATGAGTGCACTCCTGTCAGTATAAAGACATTTATGAACAAAATATGCGCTCCATTGACTCCAATTCCGCCTTTAGCCATAGAGTTAGAGACATCTTCATGGGGTGTCATTGTGTCACCTTGTAAAATACCATCAAATGCTCGCCTGAAATGCACAATTTGTTAGCATAATTTCTAGTCACCCTTTCTTATATACGAGGAGGCGAGTATTTACGTTCCGCCTCAGAGCATATCGATTGTTCCGGATGTTGAAATATCCGTTTACACCAGGAGTATGATAGTGGGTGCTAATAACTTCTTTAATATTATTCTTTCATCATCAAAAGCTTACTTTTATCTGCAACCCGACACAAATGTTTGTTATCCTTTTTTATTGTACGAATACATCGAAGTTTAAGGCTCGGAAGGCTGTAGTCAAATTTCATTATTGTCAAAACACACTGTCAATAATGTATATATTGAGACCAGAGCAAGGCAAACGGTTTTAGTTAATCGTGACCTTTGAGGATTTGCTCGGGATTATGGATAAATCTGTTGTTGTTGGAACAAAGGCTCACACAAAAATGAAAGTCCTTGTAAGTGACTTGCTCCTTGCTCACACCGCACTTTTATGGTTATTATGGTTGAGACAAGAAGAGATTTCTTTCTTTTTTGTTTCTTGTGGAAAGAGGGGACTGATTTTTTTGCACCTCCTCAGATTGTGTGAGCTGAATAAAAAATTCATTGCTGATTTTCGAAAGGATATTTTTTTTTTGTCAATTTAATTCGAGTACCTATGCAAAAGTCGAATGGTTGAATCGAAACGAAGGAAAGATCAAGTTGTTTTTTTTTGTTGTCCCCGAAAATGGCATCCAATTAATGTGAAAATACCTTTTATCTCGCCCATTCATCGACGGTTATTTCCAATTTCCTTTCGCGCAAGGATGGTTCAGCCTTTAATGACACACAATGAATCCGTGAAGAAAATATGAGATTCTTCTTCTTGGATGACGGTTTTTCTTGTAATGGGTGTGTCGACAAAAAAAAGTCATTATTTTTTTTATTAGGTTATAAAAGTTTCATATTTGTCAATTTTTGAATGAAATCAAATTCGTTAAGTTTATGTTTTCGCAGCAATTTTTGTTTTGTGCTTTTCTGAATAAAGGTAATAAAAAATTTGTCACAATGAGTTCCCTAATGGACTCCTAAAGTTCATAATATTAAAATTGATGTATGTATGTCGGATTTGTCGAAACGATGTTGTTCAGTAAATCGACTTAAAAAAAATAATTGGTGGGGCAAAATAATGTCAGAGAATCTTTTTTGATTCTTTAATTCTTTCGACTACGCGAATCTGCTAGTGTCTTAGAAGCTGAAGTACCGACAATTAGGGAAAGATCCAAATGACATCCAAACAAGGTCCGAAGCAGTAGCGGAAGGTGGCTGTTACAGCCATTGATTGGACTAAAACATCCTCAAAATAGTTCCAGCAATGTCGTCATGAGCTTGCGTGCCATAGCAGCTTTGGTTTGAATGAACGTGAAGACGAACTGGACAGGTAAGGGACGGCCCTTCATAGATTACTTGCAACAATTCTTCGCACAGTTATGAAAGATAATAGTCTCACTTTTTCGTTCCTATTTATAGCGGAAACTGGCCAATATGAGAGCATCTGGGAAGCTAGGCATTTCTCACAATACTCACTGTCGGAGCTGTGAAGGCCAGCAAGAAATGGAAATAGTCATTGATATCCTTTTCTTGCCAACATTAGAGCACAATCACTGAGAAGGACTTTTTTGAAGCCCGACAATGACTAACATTCAGAAATAAAGATCTAAGACTTGATATCTTTTGTCAACGCGATGAAATGGTTCTAAGACGAGAGTCGGTTACTGCTGTGCCGTAACATTCATTGAATTACTAAGTTTTTTAACGGAGGGACTAGTTGTCACTTCAGCACCAGTCACCTGCATAGTTGGGAACGGTCTAGATGTCCCTGATCACCCATATCAATTCCTTCATAGGTTCAAACGAGTTAAAGTAGCTGAAAGGCGACCTTCTGCGCTGATTAAGCCACAGGGCCAGGCTGTCCAGGGTCGCCATTTCTACCCAACTACACCCTAAGTAGTGAGCGAGAATAAAAATTGTTCACGTTTTAGAGCATTTATGAGCCAATTTGTTGGCTTTTGAGTACGTTGGCTGATAACTTTCAAACTTGCTGACTTGACAAATTTTCACTGATGATGATTTTCGTGTTGTAATTCTTGCTGAACACCTAGTATCTATGAAAATACTGTTATCTACTGTCCGGTTGTTTTTTCGACAATCGAAAACGTGAACAATCTCGCAAGTATATACTGACTTTTAATTTTAATGGTTCACTTAATCTCGAGTGTACTGTATAATGAACTGTATAAAATCAAAGCAGGAACTAACACAAGGTGCATTTCATATGCCATTGTGTAGTCCTTGTATCCAAAGCGAATGATATTCAGTTTCAGTGCGTGACAACCAACAACTGTTGCTGCTTTTTTTAGAATTGCTCGTATAACGGAAAAATATAATAATTTCATTACCTACTGATGCCTATACGACTTTTGCGTGGCGTGCGCTAAAAGAGAAATTTCTCCTTTTTATCGCGTGCTATTTTACCATAAGATAATAGCTTTTTTACCTTTTAATTAAGATTAAAACTTTTAGTTGAAAATTGATTTAAAAAGATTCAACTATGTAGCGTGCGTTCATATATAACATTTTTGAATAACAATGAATGAAACTATTGTGAACAAAACACTAACTGTAATTGTTTGATTAATTAATTAACATGTATTTCAAAAATAGAATGATTTAGATGTTTTAATTTAAAATTAAATAAAATTAAAAATCAAATTATTTGCAATGTTGTTTTTTTTTTTTGATTCACCCTGTTAAAATTCACATTAAGAGATTTGTTGAATTTAATGCTTTCATGCGAAAATGATTTTCTTGGAATAAATTCCATAATCATTTAATAACATACAACGCTGAATATTTTTATATGAGTAAATACGAGTATATATCTACTAAATTGATTTTGCTCAAAAGATGTGCATTGACTTACCGTTTATCCTTTCGTGTTTGAAATGAACGAGAATATCCATTAACCATTGTGCCGCCGCCATAACACAGACTGTGACTCTGCCCGGAGCCTATTTTGAATCGCAAATCGATGAGAATATTCGTTGCGAATTATCTGAAATTAAATTTAAATTCGTAATTAAATATAAATCCCATTTAATTTTCATAAAATGATAAGGAAGAGATTTCTTTTTGAATATACTCGTACATAGATTATACATATAAAGGAACAATTCACAGTCAATTCCGCTTAAATCAATTATTCGTTTTATGGTCCAAAAAAAAAACAGATAAATTCAAATGCAAAATTTAATAACTTTATTTGTTCGAAATTCTCATATGAATTGAGAGAAAGAATGTCTTAACGAATATTCGTCCAATTTGACATTTCGTTCCATATCCCATTTTATTTGCGATATACATCTTGACACTTCGATGATAGAGGTCTACAGTCTAAGCTGCTGAAGCGATTTTTTTCAAACTTGGTACTTAAGCTTTTTAAGTGAGGGTCTCAATTTTTGTTTGTAATCTTTGTTTTAGACCTAAATATAACTATATTATGGTCCATATTTTGTTCTACAACCATTTTTTTTTATTTTCGACTTTTTCATTAACGGCTCAACGGATTTCAACAAAATGTTTATAGGCTCTTCTGATTATAAATAATACTGCATCCCAACATTTTTTTTTGATATTTTGTATATTGTTAAATTTATATTATTAAATACTTAAAATTTACATATACGTGCATTTTTTTTTTTTTTTTTGAAAAAAAAAATTAAATTTTGTAATAAAATATTAAGTAAAAAACAACAAATTTAAAATATATATTTAGCCTTTTCTACTAAGAATCCTGTGCTTACGATGTGATCGAATATACGAAGAAGTACTTGAGGTGTGCATGTTGTTTTATTTTTCGAGAATGATTTTTTTATAATTGATAATAAGTTCTGATTTTGAGGTTAATCGAGTGCAAAAACTGTATTTCTTGAATTGTGGATGGTATGTGGAACGTGAATAGATTATTTGACAGTTCGTTGCATAATATTTCCACTATTTTGTTAAGAATTTGAAAAAATTGTAGATTTTTAAATGGGTTGGGTACGTTTTGCCGATTTTTTAAATGTGGATTTAAAAAAGCGATCGTACGTAATAATTTTGACATTTGAAAAGTCGATTGGTAAAAATACCGACTGATCAAAATGCAGACTCTTATAAAGTCTATTTTGAAAATATTGACTCATAAAACGTCGATACTAACAAATTCAATAATTTACGGAAAATTCACACGTCATGAAGGGGGGAGGTAGGGGGTGTAGTCAAGCTTGGATTTGGGGTGGGGTTGAGCTTGGATGTATGCAAAATCCGAATTCGGTAAAGCAGATAAGTGGACATTTTTACCGACAATCGACATTTAAATATTTTGGGTACTGTCAACTTTTTTTTGTCGTTCAAATTTTAGTCGACATTTTAACGGTCGATGAAACTTATATTTTTTTGTCAATCAATCTCACGCTTTCCTTATAAATTGTTAGAAACACATTTTTTCATTTAAAGATCAGATCAAAAAGGAATACATGTCACGGATAGTGGAAATAATTTCTACCGATTTTTTTACCATCGAGTGATGTTACACAATAAGTGGTGCGTCTTTGTACTTCCTAAAACTACTAAAATGTAAAACATTGTACGAAAATTATTGAAATCCTGTTCCCATACAAAAAAATTTCTTAGTTTTTCAGAGAAGATAGCGCTCTGGAGAGAGTATAATATTTCCGCGGGATGCTAATTTTAGTCTAAGAAATTTCTTTGGAAAATATTATGTAGACTTACAAAATGAACAAAAAAGCTTAAAAAGAACAATACATAAGCTATCAGATTCCAGATGAGTCATTGCCATAGAAAAAAATATTCTTATTTGTCGTGTGGTAAGGCTTATTTACGCAATATTGTGTGATAGCAAATTGGTTATTTAACAAAAAAAACTTTATTTAAAATTTTTAAAACTGGACTTTTGCTTTGACCTTTCAAAAATGGGTAAACATTTTGTTCAATGTTATCCGTAATTTTATGAAATTTTACCCCTATCTAAGAGACTTACCCCCTCTCTTTAAAAAAATGATAGTGTTTTTTTGTGCACAAACTACTGGAACAGCTAATATTTTAGATAGTCAGTAATGCAGATGCTAGTTCACAGTATAGAAATGACAGCCACAGCAAATGAAAATGAATTTGTATATTAAGAGATTGTAAATCGTTTATTCAGATCATTGTTCACTTTTTGCGATGAACCTTTTTAAATGAAGATTTCATTCTGCTAAAAATTAAATTGATTTTAAATAAACAACTTAACTTGGGTTTTCCTTCAAATCCCTTCATGATTTGAATAAATTATAATAATAAAAACATTTTGAAGCCCTTTCATTGTTTATTCAAACAGTAAATTACTTGAAGCATACATAAGTTTACGCTTTTATGCGAAAAAAATTTAAAAAAAAAAACTTTTTTAAGAACTTAAGCGCATTGTACTTACGGATTCTGTTATTTTTTTAGAGGTTTTAAAAATGTCAATATATATGTTAAAATGTTACCAAAAATGTGAAATGTGTATACTTATAGTACTCGTATGTACATACTTCCTTGAATAAACGCATGTAATCAGTTAAACACCAGTAGGTGTTATACACTGCGGTGTACATGCTTGAGACCACAATTTTCAGGATCCTGAAAAGTCTCAACAATTACTGTACCTAAGCCAACATTTTTCAATTTTTTTAAAAATTCATTAGGATATGTGTATTTCGTAAACGTTTCAATCGATTTTTCCGAAACTCTGAATTTATTAATTTTTTGACATTATTTTAAACTATTAAAAAAAAAACGTTAAGAAAAAAATGTTAAAAAGCTTAATCTAACCCGCCAAAATCGGTGGGTTAAAATATTGAGCCATGGCTGAACTTTTTTTGCCACCCTTATAATAGTGATATAAGTTAAATTTTTATATTGAATTGCATCCAACCCTTTCATTGTTAAAAAAAAAAAACAATCCACCAATATGTACCTTTGCAGTTTATTTATTGAATTTGTTAAAATTGTTAAGCAATTTGTCTACCCCCCTTAATTGTGTTACTTTATTTTTGGACCACGCATGTACTTAAATGAATTTAAATATTTTCGGGGGAAAACATGTATACATCGCGATAAACTGTACTGGTTTCATACAACTGACACGCAGTGTGCGCGTATAGTTTACGTATGTGTCATGAAACTTATTGTGTTTGAATTCGTGTGAGAATATTGTACTATGAGCACAACAACAGATGTTAATCACAACACTTGTTTCAGGACACCAGAGGATTGTGTCTCATTATATTATCGTAGACATTTAATTTCAAGAGGGAGAACACCAGCTTGCAGTGCGATACAACTTTAATTTTTTTATTTAAAAAAATGTAATAGCACTGGCATGGGACTTAATTTGAATTTTCATTATAACCGCATATAATGGTCGTTTAAGAAATAATTACAAAAATAAAAAAGAAGTAGGACCCTTTAAGCAACCAACTCAACCCAAAGTTTGTTAGAAAATAACAAAATTTTATTTTTTTTCACCTAGAAACAGGCTAAGCTTTTCCTAAATTTTTGTCCACTCTAGTTCAAATGTATTTTATCAATTCATATTTTTGAGAAATTCTAACACATTCTATATTCCGAAACAGTACAGTATTTTATTAGTCACTACCAACCCAATTCATTCAGTTATATTAGTTGTTCGTTGAGACAATCATTCTATTTCATTAATCAAAGTAAATTTCAATAGCTGATTAATGATTTATTCGTTAAGCCAATGAGTTTATTATTAAATTAAAGAATTTATTCAACGAATCAACTTCATTTATCATTTCATATAATTTTTGAATAATATAATAAGTTTTAACATTTTATTTTTGTCAAAAACTGACAGTGAACGTAACTATCATCAAAATGGCGTCGCACAAGTCAATTTCTAAAAGTGTTGTCCATAAAAGTAAACATCAAATTAAAGAAGTCTTCAAAGTAATGAGTACATGAGTATAAATGAACTTTTATTAAGTCAATAAAATATTAATAAATTTTTTATATACATTTTATTATGTTCAAAAAAATTGGTAAAATTATTGTTGTTAGGTTCGAAATTTGAAATGAATGGATGAAACACGTAATAACATTGTAAATTAATTAACTGATAGGTGCAGGTTGAGAAAAGAATGCCATTTAACTAAAATGGACTAACCCGTTTTTGAAAAATCAAAAAAAAAAATATTTGTTTAGAAATTTTTGAGAAAAAAATATTTTTTGTTAACAGTTTTTTAGTATGGTTGGTTTTTTGTTTTACAAAAGTGTTTTTTTTTTTCAAATATTCAAGAGATTATAAGATATTAATAAATACAAAATACCAAACAAATCTATGAGTCGTTTTTGAAATATTGAGTTTTCTAAAAAAAATGTTTTTATTAAAAAAAAACTATTGAAAAGTCTTCCTTTACAACTTTTTTAAACTTTTTAGAAATTTCTCCATAAAAGAAAATTTTTAAAAAAATCAAACCAAATATTTATGTACCAGAAAATACAAAACAGAAAAATAAATATTTTTCCACCAAAAAAAAAAATATATAAAATTTCTTTTTCCTAACTGATTTTTTTTATAAAAATCGTTGGAGTGGGTTTTGAGAAAATCAGATTTACCTTTTTATCTAAAAACATGTATGTCAGTTATCGTTATTTTTGGTATATTACCCAAAAACACAAGTATATGTATCAAGTTTGATGAAAATCCATCCATCCGTTTAGGCTGCAGGCTCGCGGACAAACACGCAAACAGAATTGTGAGACGTCTTCACTACCATCGTAATGTCGTTTGATCGAAACTTTCAATTTTTTAGGAATACAAAACTTGCCATAAAGTACCTACAGTACGTGTATATAGCGAGTAAAAATGAGCATGACTTTGACATAAAGTCAGGTTAAAGTCGCGAACTGTCAAAAATAAAACACTGAAAAACCAAACAGTTAAAAAATCTCCCGTTTTAAACTTAAAATAAAATGTTTTGTTGTTTTACTTAAATTATTACTTTGTGTCAGTAAAAATTAAAAAATTATCAAAACATTGATTTTTAAACCCGAGTCTCATTTTTAAAAAAATTTAAAGTCGGTTTTAAATCTCTAAAATATTGCCCGATATTTCTAATCTCGTTTGCCCAAAAGTGAACAGTTGACTTAAATTTTCTATTTTATTACCCTTTCTGTTACGGACAATGTTATTATCAAAAATCCTTAATAATTAGATTAATTTTAGAAAGAACTCAACATCAATGTGCCACGGCTAAAAATCTCATTAAGGAACATAATATTTTCTTAAACGTACCTAACTTGTAGGGCTAATTTTAATTATTCCTTTAATTAAGGGTCATTAATTGACAATTTAGCAGAAAGCACTTTGTCCACTAATATAAAATTCTCAAATAAATTATATAAGTTCTGATAGCGAAAACCAAACTAGACACTAGACGACACAACGTCATCGTCAATGGCAATGGTTGCTGTCGGCAACGGGGATGACTAGATTTTTTTTTTTTTGAAGTATCCCAAAAGCCACTAATTAAAGCCGTTAATGACATTTAGCACAAAAGCAACTCCACCTTACCATCACTTGCAATGCCACCGCACAATGTCGAGGACGCTGACACCATCGTACATATATTTATCTCCCATTGTCAGGCACTAATTGTGTGCAAATTCCCATAACAGAATCCACTTCTAAAATACCTTTCGGTGTGCTGCACAAGGATGAGGACGAGGAACCTTCTTAATGCCAATAAAATAGCAACTCCATTTATCTGCAATTTATCCCGAAAACCCCTTCGCTCTGAACCTGAATTGTTTAGCATGGAATATTTATGTGTTGCCCCTATGATGGCGCCATAGAGCTTTTGCAAATATTCAATGGGACTATGTTATCTCTGTAGACACTGGCAAAATCCATAGGTTTTCTTATTTCCCTTTCATGTGTCTTATAAGGATTCCATTTTTGAAATGAAAAAGTCTATACTGCTGTGTAGCAGCAGCCGCCGTCGCCGCCGCCATTGACTCTAGGGCAAATTTTTGGGCCGAAATTATTTTGGAATACGGCCAAAGCCCGGATATGACCCAAATTCAAATTCGTTTGGCGCTTAGAGCCTAAGCTATATACACCAAACATTCTGAGGAGATAATCTCCTTTTTTACATTCATATAAGGTTAGAAGGCATAGAAGCAGACATCAGTATGTTTTCATTATGGGATATGTGTGTAACGTGACACTCTTTTTCAGGATATTCGATTTTCTCCGTATAGGTATAGAGTATATGATAGATTTGTCTTAAAGTCTTCATTAAACAAACTATGCATGTACATAAAGTGTATAGATATACGTTCCGAAGTGTAATTGCCTAATGTTATTTGTCGAAGGTTGGGCGTTCTGTTCTCGATTAAGACTTTTCCACATTTTGCTCCAGAATGGGGAAAACTTTGGTCACTTAAGGCAGACACATATGTTACAGAACAAAACTAAACTGAGCCGAATTATCACTGTTAGAGAGGGAGGATTTGACACACATTGTGGCATGGTTCTTTTTATAGGAAGCCCCAAGTTACCCTATCTACATCATACGGTTTGTCATTTAAGTTTTGCAAACTACAACAGAAGGCTCTGGTTTACCAACTTGTTCAGAGAATGAAACTCTATTACCTAGATAGAACCTGTCCACAAATTCGATGTTATTTTAAAGTGTGAATAGAGTTTTATAAGATCTATTATAATATTACCTACTATGTAGGGTTGAGGTTATAGGAACAAGCATGTATATTTTGTTTACACATAGAAGTGAATTTTGCGTATTTGGAACAAAAGTGCAGGACATCAGATTAAGGAATTTATTTTCAGAGAGGTGCGGGTTATTGTAAATTGATAAGATTAAATTTTAAATAAATTTTGTAATCCGTAAAGGAAGCATCATGAGGTGGGTGTAGTGCTTAAAATTTAAATTTCGACCAGAAAATTTAAGTTCAAAGAGATAGCTGATTATATTTAAAATTAGATAGATTATTACTAAATAGGAACAAAATAAATAAGTATGTACTTTGTGAAATAAATTTAAAAAAATAAAAAGGTTAAATCTGATTTCCTAAACTTTTCTTAACTTCGCTTTAAATGCCTTTTAAGAACTATTTCTAGAGCAAGTATCAAATTATTTTTGTTTAAATTTTTCGAGGAAGAGAATTTTCGATTCCATCTACAAAATTTAAGAGGAAGAATTATTTTAAATTTTTTTTTCGCCATTAACAACTTTTCTTCGAACCTAGCAAACGTACATTTTTAATCCACAACATCAGAAAGCCCCAAACCAGCGAATAAAAAAATCCATTTTAATTTATTCTCAAGCCGTTCATTTACATGTCAATGGTTAATGGTATACTAATCTAATGATGTGCGCATGAATGAATTAATCGATTCTTAGATTATCTCGAGACATTTCGATACTTCATTTGAAATCATTCGAATGATTTCCGTTCATCATTCGAATGATGTCTCATCTCTCATAGATTGTTCTTCTGAATGTATGCTTCACTATACTGCTATTTAAGCGTAAGTGAAATGCAAATGTAATACCAAGAGTCAAGAAGTTTTGCGATGTGTGATTCTAGGGTGGATTGTAATGTAGTGTAAGTTTGAATTGGAATTGAAGACTTTTTATGCGTCTGTTTGTGTAGCATTTATCATTTGAGTGAATTATAAAAGATTATCCATTTCGCAGTTTCAAAAGTATATTGCTGGTATTCGACATCTGTCAAACTAAGTTGGAAAACCAATTTTTTTTGTTTTCAGTTGAAAGTCTGACATTTACGAAAATGGTGATTCTGCCACAGCCACATATCGTGCTTTAAGAGGAGATTATGGCTTACATAATCGTCCAACAACGCAAGCAATTGGCAAAATTGTGAAGAAATTTGCAGAGACTGGATTGGTTACAGATATTGTAAGGCCTGAGCATCATCGTTTCGCTCGTACCACTGAAAATATCGCTGCTGTAAGTGAAAGTGTTGCCGAAGACCCGAATGTGTCGATTCCTCGTCGTTCTCAGGAATTAGGACTGCCTTACCGCAAATTATGGCGTATTTTGCATTTGGATCTACACCTACATCCATATAAAGTCCAGCTCACACAACAACTGAAGCCAGCTGACCATTCACACCGTCGTAGATACGTCAAATGGGTGCTTGAACAATTTGAAAATTTTCTTCAGCGATGAAGCACATTTCTCACTCGGTGGGTATGTTAATAAACAAAATTGTGGTATTTGGGGTTCTGAGAATCCTCAAGTAATTCAAAGAGACAAAAAGTCACTGTTTGGGTCGCTCTTTGGTCCGGAGGTGTGATTGGACCTTACTTCTTCGAAAACGACAAAGGAACTACTGTAACCTTCAATTCGGAGCGTTATGATCATATGATAACCGACTTTTTTTGCCTGCTATTGAAGAATACGACTTGGAGAATATGTGGTTTCAACAAGACGGTGCCACATACCACACAACTCGAGCGAATATGGCTTTATTGCAAGAGACATTTCCTGGCCGCGTAATTTCTCGTCGTGGCGATATTAACTGGCCTCCAAGATCATGCGATTTGACACCGCTAAACTTTTTTTTGTGGAGCTTCGCGAAAGACCGTGTTTATGCAGATAAACCATTAACTCTTGAGCACTTGAAAACCAACATTCTTCAAGTTATGGCTAAGATACCGCCCAATATGTGTTAAAAAGTGGTCGAAAATTACCTCAAAAGAATCGATGCTTGCAACAATTCACGTGGTGGTCATTTAAATGATGTAGTGTTTCACACATAATATCAACGTTCAAACTTTATAATAAAAAAGAAATATCATGAAAAAAAATATTTTATATGTGTTTTATTTACGTTTACTTTTTAAACCGCAAAATGGATAACCCGTTAATAGTAATAGTAATCACTCGGTTCTCATTGCACGTTGGTTGATTACTCGAGATACAGGTAAGTAGTGTATCTGAGATTTTTTTGTTTTATGAAATGGCCCAATGAAAATTGAAGAATCGAATGACTTCATTTGTCTATATAGAGATGGGTGTGACACATGATGGATTTGAGCATTTCTTATGCGTATTATATATTTATTTTTGTTTATTAATTAATTTATTAAAATTAGAATAGCTTAAAAAAAGTTTAAGTAGAAAAACGAATGTTTGTTTTATTTCTTTAGTTTTAAATAAATTAGACTATTTTGTATTTTTATATTTTATTTTTGTATTTATTTTATTTCTTTGTTTAGAAAAAAAAGATTATAAACTTAAAATTAAAATGTATTAAGTATCTTTTGGAATTTGAATAGTGAACATTATTCATTTTCGTGACCTTTCTAGAGTCAAACGAACACGTAACATGTGCATAGTTTCTCACTCTTTCATAATTCGAATGATCATTCGAATATTTTGATCACTAGAATACTAATATCTCTATTATTGAAAACATTCGATTTGCCCATCACTATAATAAATAGCTCTCGGAGACTTAAACAAATATTCATGTGAAGGAGTGTCAAAGTTCAAGGCCTTTTGGTTGACTTTTTATGACAGCTTACGAGCTTACATATTTCGATAGTTTGATTTCATTATCTATCAGATCTTTGGATGAAATCAGAAGAAAGAAATTTGAATAATTAATTTTTTGTTAATGGAAAAACGTAAAATGAGCTTTTTTTGATATTGATATTTAATTTTACACCTTTTTTTTAAGGACACAATTTTTCGACGTACACAAATTTCAGTATGTCACTCCAACTTAAATCACGTAATCAATTATCGCATTAACTATCCTATGTCACCATAATATCGATCTTCAATCTGACAACACAACATTTACAGTTTCATTGGATAAAATGTTGACGTACAAATTAACTTGATTTGTATTCTTCAGTGTTAATGCGTTCACACTTAAAGCCTTGACGATCGTTCGACTTGTCACATTCAAACGCGTTCGCCTGATTGTGGAGGCTTGCAATGGATAACTCGTTGCATTTAATAAAGGGTTCTCCAATAAGACAGATTTAATGTTTACAGTATTTGGCTGGCATGTTGTTTTTTAATAACTGAAGCAAAATCTCTTTGTAAATATCAAGATTAACACGATTCAGAAGCACGTTCAGATGATGAAATTTGGTGATGTATTTTTTGGTAATCATTTTTAAGGGCAAGGATAATTTTTGAATGAATGACTTTGTTACCAAGCTAAATTAACGTACGAGTATATGGGACAACGTAAATATATACGAAGTTTAACCAAATGGCAATGCATCCCAAATAAGTTACTGTTTGGTGTGTGGTGGTGTCTTCTTCGAAAACAGCAGTGGTAAGCTCATCAAGGCTTCTATATCAATGGAGAGTTCTACCAATCAATGATTTACCGATCCACATCGAGGGCGCATTGTTGAACCACAAACATGCGATACGTTAACAGTGGCTACCGAGGTTGTGTGATTTGATCTCTGAAATCGTAGGTTGATTTCGTTAACGCCTCACAAACAGCTTATCTTATTCCATAATTAATGGAAACCCCATTAATTATGGTTTCAACAACATTAGATCAAGTAAATTGTATAAATACTCGAATTATTTTACAGTTACAGTGTGTCGAGTATCATCGAAAATTAAAATGTGACAGTGTCGGGTATATTCGTTTTTAAGTGCAACAACTTTACAGTGTGATAGTTGTGGAAGAGAATATTTGGCTTTGTTCACACTGTTGCATCATAATCGATATAATACCAAAATCTCTCTGCGATAAAACCCCCTTATATTCACATTTCTGATCCGATACCGATATAAACTCATTTGTAATTTACCTACAAATTTCTGACAGTAAGATCTATTTTATGAAGCACGAACTTAAAATATGGCATACCATGTGGGATGTATTCACACTATCCGTACACTACGATTTCAAAAGGTTCTGGCTCTGTTGAATTATTCTTTAAAATTAATCGAAACCGTAGGGAAATCGAATTGTGTTAAGCCGTATCGATTGTGTGAATATAATTATTGAAGAACAATTTATCGTAGTAAGCTCGTATTGAAACTGTATCACTGACACTGTATATTGTAAACGAAGTCTAACTGAGCGAAAAGCTCGAGTATATATGGTTTTATATACACGACAGTGTACAATTATTCCATTGTGACTTTTTACAGTAAAATGAGGTAGTATGGATTTTTAACAGTATACAAGTTTTCACACTGTAATGATATTACATTATAGCTCTAGAACACTACCATATAGTAACATTGTTACACTGTCACTCTGTAGGCCGATAACAGTTTATACTGTATCACTGATATCCTTAAAGCTGATACACTGTTATAATATCACAATAGCATCCAAATACTCGCGATTATAATGTATTACTTTCATTTAATTTTAAATAAGTTTACATAGGTACAAATAAATATTTTCATTTTTTATTTAACTTTTAATTTTATTTATTTGAACAATGGATAGAAGGAGTTCCGTAATTTCGTATTGTTAAAATAATACATAACTGAGTTATAATTATTTACATATTTTAAAACAAAGAACTCAATTACCCATTAAAAAAATATTAATTACTATAAAAGCTCACAGTGTAGTGGAGATTGAGGTATTCCTCTTCTGAATTAAAACAAATTAATTACGATTTAAATAAATACTTCAGTACGAGGATATATGCAATTACATCGGCTGAAGATTTTTTTTAATATCCGTTCATTCAATTCAATTTATAATTTCCATTTCAATGAAAACAAAACACTTCTTTCTCCCATCAATCTGTTAACATTAAACTCCATAAATACCATACCACCATAACATTTGTTAATCACTGCAGTTTAAAAATATTATAACAAAAAATTAACTCAAAAAAAATACCAATTTAAAAAAATCGATTCCTTCCTTGGACTTATTTTCTCAACAGTTAAACACTCTCATTTAATAATCTTAAACGAACAACGGCGCCATCAATTCCGAACTCGAAACCACATGTAATAAATTGCTCAGATAGGATTCTCTCTTCGATATAAATCAATATGGGATATAATCAAGAAGGAATACAAACGCTTTGATCAGGAACGCCCTCCGCCCACAACCAGCCACCCAATACTTTGTCGGAACGAAATAAGTTTTAATCCTTTTTTTGCTGATGTTATCTGCAGCAACACCATGTGTGGAAAATCTTCTTCCTTATTTCGCTTTCATTAATTAATTTTCTTTTGCTGACTTAATTTTTTTTTTTTGTGTTTGGTTTATGTGGAAAAAAGGAAATTTTAAAAAATTCATTTAAAGACCTACCTGCTGCGAGGGAGTTATCCTAGTTCGTCTAGAATTCTAGATCAATGGGAAAAAAAGAGAGATCCCAGACAAGAGTGTTCAGTCCCGCGTAAATTATGTCAAATCGAGTAGTGGTTTCTTCATGCAGCTGCAACGGCAGCAGTATCAGTCCAAGGACTTTCAATTAAAACCAATTTCGCAAAACTTATCACACACACTATATAGCGGTTAAAAGGGATATAGCATATATTAATTTCCTTCCTATGACTGATACACCGACGAGCATCAACGACAGCTATAAACGCACGACACCACCACAAGTTTTTTCGCCGAGGGAGGAAAACCGAAAACCGTACACAAACGTTCAGTCGGGTTGGCGGAAGGACATCACGTCCTGGCTGGTATGATGCACCATGCAATTTACACCATATAATTCCGACCCACCGAGGTCCTTGCCACAGGAGCAGCTATAGGCCGATGTATGCACACTACACACCCAACTCGTGTTCACTCCTTCGAAAGGATTATCTGTTCAATTTGGCACGGAAAGGAAAAAAAAGGGCTAGGCCGACCAGTGTGTGTATAAGAAAAAAAAATTTAATCACATATGAGAATCACACACTATGGGCGACCAAAACTCACATAACCACTTTTAGCACAAGGATGCAACCAATATAGCCGTTTGGTGTTTTTTTGTTTGTGTTTTCAATTTTTCACTTAAAATAAATTGCAATTGCCCCCTGGGCAGCTTTTCATGATTATTTGGCTTCGGCCTTGTTTTTTTTTTTTTTTAATGTGTGACTTTAATTTTCCATTTTGTGCCGATTGGACTTTGTCTTTTTTTTTTGGTCAAAAACCGGAATTCGAGAAAAGTTTCTTTTAATTATTTTTAGGAAGTGCTATTGAATGTTTTTTTTCTTTTCTTTATTTTTTGTAAGTGTGGCTTCTTTGGCTAAGAAGCCAACCGAAATGATTAAAATCAAAAACTTAACTGATATTCAATTGGGAAGCATCATTGTAGAAACTACCAGTCGAAACATATAGACCATGCGATCCGATCAGTTAGCCAGGTATATAAGCTTATACCTATACTCTGTTTATAGTCGAAGTCTTTAAAGGTATATTATGGAGCAGTTGAAGAAGCAGCGGTGCGGCGTGCGAAAAATTAAAATTAACTTTTCTTTCTGTTCAAGAATCTTAATTAAGTGCTGCCTAGCTTAGTTACTGCTTCTACATTATATGCCTCTATATCTGCCCATGCCTCTGGCTTTAAAACAATTGAATAAATTGCATGCATTGCGTGTTTAATGTTTAAATAGAATGAAAGCCGAAAAGAAGAAGATCGGTGGAAAAAAAATTAGAGCTAAACGAATAAAAATTAGACGAAAACGGTTGATAGAGTGTGCTGCTGGTACTTAGCATAGTTTTGATGTATTTCAACAGTGGGGTATATTTGATTTAATAAAAAAATAAATAATAAAATGATTGTCGACGAACTACGAGGATGTACATTTTTGGACAAATAGTCGCTTTTTCGTTCCAAATATCGCATCTAGTTGCCCACATCACATGTTTACTTGCGATCGAACTCAAAATTTTAATCAATTTTGACATTACGATGATAGAGAACACCAACTTTAGTGGGTCCCGCAATTCCATCTGTCTGTCTGTAGGTCGACATACAGCCTAAACGGCTGAAGCTATTTCCTTCAAACTTGGTACTTAAGCGTTGTAGGTGCCTGGATCAATTCTTTTTTAAATCTTTTTTTAACTCCAAAAATAACGGTACCTATCATAATATTTTTACTTGCGATATAGGTACTATAGGGCAAGTTTTGCATTTGGAAAAAAATTGAACTCGAGATTTTAATCAAAGTTGACATTACCATGATAGAGAACACCAAGAAAGTTGGTCAGACAATTCCGTCTGTCTGTCTATCTGTCTGTCTGTCTGTAGAACGATCTATAGCCTAAACGGCTGAACCGATTTTGTTCAAACTTGGTTGTTAGGAGTTTTAGGTGATTGTCCAAAATAGATTTCTGAATCGTTGTTTTAGCCCTTGCCATACTTGCCTTAGGTACTTGCCATACACATTTTTCTACCTTCTTAATGATCTCGAAGAAGGCTCCAACGATTTTGATTAAAATTGGTGTGTGTACTAATTTGAGTATGGTGTACATTTTAGCCGAAAAATTTTGTTTAAATATTTTGGTATTAACTGTACCTGCCATACAACCATTTTATTGATTTTCGACTTTCTCATAAACGTCTTAACGGATTTCGATCAAAATTTGTATACAGGATCTCCTTCAAATTCTAAATAATACTGCATTTCAACATTTTCGAAAAGTAGTTTTTTTTTGGATTTTTGAAAGAAAACAATTTTTTTTTTTTTTTGAAAATTCAATATTTCGAAAACGGGTGGGCGATTTTTTCTGAAATTTTGTTTTTAAGTTATTATTATTAAATATTTAAAATGTTCATACCAATTTAAAAAAAAAAATTAAGAATTTTTATATATAAAAAATTAAGTGAAACACGATTTTAAAAATACTTTTAGCTTTACTTTTATTGTAATCGGACATAAGAGCAAGTACGTGCGATCCATTAGTGCATTTTATTTTTTTTTTCGGAGCAGTCAATAATAAAAATATTTTGTTTTTTTTTTTTTAATAAACCGAGTTCGAGTTAGTTGACACATCACTAGTTTCGATTTTTTTAAAGCAAGATTGTGTTTTTCTTTCATTTTTATAATAACATTGAAACAAAAAAGAATTTCAGCGCCATCTGCATTATTATGTCAGGAAATTAATTTAAACTAAATTTGTTAATCTGTCCTAAAAGTTCTGATTGAGTGACGAAAACCGTCATTGCGTTGATTTTTGAAACCGTGTCAATGCTGCCGTCGCTGTAAAAGGAAGATGCTGTAATTTTTGCAAATGGCAGCAAATGTCAATTATTCTAATTTGACATTTATAAATTACGCAGATACAAAAAACACTTCAACAAGGCTATAACTCCTTAAATACGAATATTTTTTTATCAAGTTATTTTTGCAGAATAATTCGACAGTGCGGTGCTGGCGGAAAGTGAATTTCGGCCCAGAGTTCCAGATCGTCAGACACCACCTGTTCAAACATTTTCCAAAATGCTTCAGTAAGCGCTACAGATCCATGCTTAAGGACTTTCTCCTTTCTCAATTCGATGAAGTGGGATTGAAGAACATGTGATTCCAACAAAAACGCATACTGCACGAATCACGGCCGAAATTTTGACTTCTTTTGAAGTCAGAAGCTCAGTCGCAAAATTTCGGAGTAAAATAAAAAAAAATGTGGAGCAAATGCAAAATAAATACAATTTCAACTTCAAACATTCCAAATCCAGGATTGCTTGGTAGTTTAGGTAAACTATATTTTTTGAGTGAACAAAGTGAAGTAAATCTGGAAAAATCGGAGCGTCGGGCTAGATTTTTGTACTCGATCAGAGCAAGGTTCGAACTTGAAGCCTTCAAAGAGACTATTAGGCAAGAGTGTGATTACTTATCGCCGGAGTGTGATGGAAAATGCCATAAATCGCGACCCAATGGTTATCAATTTCTTGGAAAAAATAAGTTAAGATTTCAAATACACATATTCCGAAAGCCTAAAGTTTTTCATTAAAAAAAAAACTTACACCTAAAGAACATCGGGTGCAACTTTTGTCCCACCTTGTACAAAGTATGGACAACAATTATGTATGTTTTGGGTAAATTGCTGTCGTGTGTCCAAAATGAATTATTTGATGTTTTTACTGCTTCTTTTTTGGAATGTCATAATAACACGGCTTTTCATGTAATTGCCTTTATTTTTGTAAATCTTTAATAAGACTTCTAAGTGAAGAACAATTATTTAATATTATGTCATTAAAAGTTTTTAATATTTGTATCTTATCTATTACCTTTATTATTTATTCTTACAAGTACTGATTTTACACCTTTCCTCGCGCCTAATATTAAGATGCTAGGAAAGTCAGCAACAATGGGGCCAAAATTGTGTTTTTGAGATGAAACCCCTACAATTTGTATAATTTGTATAACAAAACCATTATCACCATTAGCCGGATTCTTCGTGAACAATGCTGGGGGTCAATTCCCGATCTGTGAAGTTTTGAAGTGAAAAAAAATATCATTTCAGTTTTCACAGAGGCTTATCATTTTCCAACTTCACGCACATGCCTAATGCGATTCTAGAACTCATTGTGATAAAGTTTGTACTAAAAAGTACTAAATGATAAATTCTGTCATTGCTGATTAGATTTTTTTGGGAAAGGCAAATATTTCATTTCAGTTTCTAAATTTGCTTAAGAATAATGTCCGGAATAATAATTCGTTTTGAGTAAGATTTATTATGTTTTCATGTGAGGATATTGAGGCTTTCCTTTCGAGATGGGTAGAATCTATTCGAAGTTACAACTAGGAGCACTTTATTGAACTTTATAGATTCCCAAAACATTTATGCATGGATTTAATACGTGAATTGAGAGCATTCTTGAAAAACACTCAACTTATAAGTGTGTTTCAAAGCCATTGAAATATGGTAAAGTGCTCTGCATTTTTTTCAATGGGTAGTTTCCAACGATCTGTCGCGGGAATGAGCACCGTCGCGTCTGATGTTGTGAATCTGTTGATTTTACAATTTCGTTATTTACTCGAATTAACACAAATATAACTTACTACCAAAATAAATTTGTGTATAAATATAATTGTTGCTTACTTGTCATGTGCCAAATCCTGTTTTTCTTCTTAATATTCGATTAGAAACATTTTCTTCACAAAACAATTGACTGATAAAATTTATCACTTCACCCCCAGAACTCTTTATTATTTCACAACAAAATTAAACATTTTGAAATATGTGTCTGTTTTTTGTTAGAATTTGCTCATCTCAATTATCTCGAAACAGCTCTAACGATTTTGAAAAAAAAAAAATCAGTATGGGTTTTTAGCTACGACCGATCATATAGTTGAAAAAAAAATTAGAAAAATGTCTAAAAACGGTACTTTCCATAGGACCTTTTTTTTTTTGCTTTCGACTATCTCATAAACGGCTCAACCGATTCTTTCGAAATTTCACACATATATAGGTTTAGGCCGCCCAAATTATACCGCGTACCAATATTTTTAATTAGTATTTTTTTGTATTTTTAAAATCATTAAAAAAAAATTTAATTTATATTTCGAAAACTGCTCATTAATTTTTTTTCAAAAATTATATTTAAAATTATATTATGTATTTATTGAATACCTATGAATTGGCGTTTTTGAATTTTGTTTGAAAAATGTTTTCAAAAAGTTTAAAAAAAAAACTTTTTTTTTCAAAAACCGCTCCACAGATTAAAAAATTTTTTTTCATAAATTCAAATTTATCCAAGAAATAAAATGGCGTACTTTTTTTTAACCCAAATTAGTTTAAGTATTTATTTCAGAATTTTGAATTATTTTTTCTTTAATTAAACAGATTTAATCTTTTGTTTTTAACTTTATATTATTAAATATTTAAGACTGTCATACCAATTTTTTTTATAAAAAAATTAAAGATATTTTGTATATATAAAAAATGAAGTAAAACACTGCTTTAAATATATATTTAGATTTTTAACAGAAATCTTTTGCATTCGATGTGATTAAATATAAGAGCAAGTTCGTGGCAGTCGTGCATTTTATTTTATTTTAATAATGCGCAGTATTTTATGAATACATTTAAGTTTTTCTAATTTGTTCCTTATTTAATTTCTGATTTTTTTAGTATAGTTTTAAAGTATTAGTCCAAAATTTGAAACAGTGCGATTAGGGAAAAACACGACTTTAGTTAAATTAAATATTTATTAGCGAGAACTTATCTAACTTTTTGATAATCTTAAACACTTAAAACAACTCTTCTAAATAATGAACGTTTTTAACTTTTTAATTTAAGACAGTTCCTAACAAAATTGTTATGTGAAATCAATCCAAAAATTTAGAAACCTTATTAGGTATCACTGAGTATTTTAAAATTGTATTTTGCCACTCGAGCGGATGGCTTAGCCAAATCACTAAAATTCAGAATTTTAAAGCCAATTTAGAGTGTTTTTTTTTTAAATGTTTAAAACGAAGCGCCATTGCATTTAAAAATTTGATGAATTTATAAACCAACAAACTAATTTTCTTAATAAAATGTTTTCAATTTCTTAAAACTCTGAAAACATTTGTTTTCTCGCCGCATTGTTAATTTTAACACCAGTTTAAAATATTAAATCAACTTTCAATAGATATTTTATAAGTCTAAATATCCTATCCCTATGTATCTTTTTCATATTAACTATTATATCTTCTATATAAATGTTTATAGAAATTATTTTTTGTATGTGTTATTTTTTTACTTGACTCACTGTTTAAAAAGCAGCATAACTACTTCAGTTTTGTATTTGTTTTTATTTTTTGTATTTTTGTTTTTAATTCAGCTTCAATAATTACCCACCTTTCTCACATCTGCAGCCAATTGTATGAATAAGTAAATTAATGTAAGGAAATGTGCTGTATGACCGATTTGCGCATTCTCTCACTTGTCACGATACACTACAGGTATGTTCAGTTCATATATCCGAACCAAATAATCACAAAACAAAACAAACTAAAACTTAACAGATATGAAGAATCATATACCACAAACTATTATAAATAGACCTACTTAAAATACCATACTAGTAGGAGCACTCTTGTTATTATTTTAATAATTAAAATCATCTGCACTCCAATATAAGCCTCAAAAACATAAAGTACTCACTTAATAAAATATTTTTGCAAAATTATTAGAGTTTCTGACTACGTTCCACATGCCCCCTCTATAAGTCCCCTGTGCCTGATAAAAAGGCGAGAATAAAAAAAGTTGCGTTTTTTTTCCTATGTCCAACTTCATGCTCTGGAGGATTTCTGGAACAATGTACAGTGAGATATTTGGTGATATGAAACGAAAATGCAGTTTGTTGTTTTTTTGCTATCTATTGTGGGTTCTATGTCTGGAAGTGTGTTATTTTTTTGTGTTGTATCTGATTTACCGTGATACATGAGCATTTAGTATATGCGATGGGTTAGAATATTGGACTGCATTAATTAGCTGGGGCCCAAACAGTAGTTATGTTTGCCACAAAATTAGGAGATTATGCATCAATTAAGTTGAAAAAAATCTCAGGAATATGAAATTCATTCAGGAAAGTTATAAAACAATATTAATAGCGTTAGCACAAATGTTAAAGAATTAACATGATACTACTTAAAGTCTTCCAACAATATTAAAGCACTTTACTTAAATATTCCTTATTTTAAACATTTTTTAACAATCACCATACTAAACCCTTTTCTTCATATACTGCAGCTGAACACGCCTAAAAGAGAGCAACAAACTAAGGGAAAATGTTTTTTTTTTTGGCGTTTATAAATGTCAAAATGTCATATGAACTTAGTATGATGCTAAAAGATGTAATAGACTTCTAGTGATTTTATTTTTAGTAAAATTTTAAAAGATATTTCGATGATTGACTCGGTTAAAATTAACAAAATCCTCTTTTAGTACTGTCGTTTGCATCTCACTCTGGTTGCATTGGCTTGATTAGATTATAAAAATGTTTTAACATAGTACTAAATTCTCTAAAATTATGCGTAATTTTGTTTATAGAAAATCCTTTTTTCTTAAAGAAAAATTAATTAATTTTAAACTAAAAAGAAACTTTCGAAAAGCATCGTTTTGATTTCTTTTTTTTTTTTAATTGTGACAAAAGGTTAATTATTTTTTTTTTAATTTTATCATTTTCTGTTGGTAGTTATATAAATCAGTTAAGAAACTCAGTTTAAACTGGTACCTTAAATTTTATTTTATTTTACATTACTATATCTTACTTTATTTTATTTTAATTTGCTTTACTTTAGGTCAGCTTAACTTTCAAACAAAAATGAACAAATTTATTACTTTTGTAATGAATTGGCAGCTTATGTATTTGTTTCTCTTGTTTTCCTTTATTTGACAGTCTTATAATTTTATTGGAAAACAAATTTCTTGAACTAAAATTTGTAGTTTGGGGTAATATTGTGTAAAAAAAAATATGCCACTTTGACATTTACAAACGTCAAAAAGTTATATTCGCTTATTTTTTGCACTCTTTTGGGCGTGTTCAGCCACAGTTTATCCAGGCACTCTAGTTTATTATGGTGCTAATTAAAGAAGCGCAAAATTTTAAACAGCCTGATGTTAAGGGCTTAGCATGATACTACTTAACAGTTTGCTAATACTAAAGCACGTTACTAATATTTTCCTAATTTTAAACACTTTTTAACTAGCACCATACTAAATCTATTTTCCTAATAAACTACAACTAAACACGCCTAAAATAGTCCAAAAAAGTAAGCGAACATAACTTTTTGACGTTTGTAAATGTCAAAATGGCATATGGACTAAGTACGATACTAAAAAAATAAAGTAGCCATTTTGTGATTTTAACTTTAGTAAAATAACGATACTAAACTGGTTTAAAATTAGCAAAATTCTCTTTTTAGCCTAGTATCATACTAAAAATGATTTAAACTGTTTAAAATTAGGAATATTTTAGTAATGAGCTTAAATATTAGCAAATTGTTAAGTAGTATCGTGCTAATAACTCAATATCAGGCTGTTTAAAGTTTTACGCAAAATATATATTTTTTTTGTTTTTGAATACAAAAAATATTTTTTTCGAAAATTGGGGTATGCAGTATCATTTAGAATTAGAGAGACCTTCTATATACAAATATCAATCGAGATTCGTTGAGCCGTTAATGAAATAGTCGAAAATAGAAAAAAAAACGGTTATATGGCAGGTACCGTTAATAACATCTTAATAAAAATAATGGCGCAAAATTTTAAACGATTTAGTAAAATGCCACTTTTAGCAATTTACTAGATGATTGAGCTTATTTTAAATGATTTTAACATTTTACTAAAGTTAAAATCACGGAATGGTTACTTTAACTTTTAGCAATTTGTTAAATCCATTATGGAATCTGATAGTATATCAGCTTTGCATGCGGGGTGCTTAGGTTCGAGTCCTGCTGGTGCACTTTTTTTTGATAAATAAAGAAGTTAAAATGATGAAAATAGAAATAACTTATACCTTTTAAGAGCACATGTTAAGTTTTCATCAACATATAATTAACTTACAACGCATAACAACAATAATTGTGTTCATCAAAATTCAAACCCTACATGCTCAGCTTTCTGCTTAATTAGCAATTTACTAGTTTAGAAAAGGTTTAAAAATTTTGAAATAGTTATTCAATCAATAAGCACTTAGGAAGTTGCTAACTAGTAAAATGTTAAGCCCTTAACAATGGGTTGTTTAAAATTTTGCGCCAATGTATTGACCAAAATATAGAATAGTGCCCTGAATCTTTATATGAAAATCTTTAGAGCCGTTTTCGAGACAATTAAGATTTACAATTTTTGTTCAAACAGGTAAAACAATTTGAAAAAAAAAAAACAATCGAGCCAATCACGCAAGAAGCTTAATTGGCTTAGACTGTAGATCGACCTACAGACAGTCCGAATTGCGGGACCCACTTTGTTCGTGTTATCTATCATTGTAATGTCAAGTGTCATTAAAATGTCGAATTTGATTTTTTTCCCAAATGCAAAACTTGCCCTGTAGTACCTACTCCTAATATTACAAGTGTTAAAATGTTGTCTGCTGAAAGGAGATTATTTTATGTCAAAATCAGCTGGTGGACGTTAATGTCTTGAATTTTGTAAAATAAATTGCTTGGTTAAATAAATTGTTATGAAAATGAAGTATAAATAAACAAATGCAACAAATAACAATAATGGAAAGCAGTTTCTTGGATAATAAGACGCTGAAAGTGCACTAAACGTCGCACGCAAAGCATCAGACGAAATATCATAGAGATTCAATAAAATATATATTGTTTACTATTCAATTGATGAGCAACTGTTGTCTGATTTTGATTAAAATCCTAACTGGAACACTTAGTTTCATAATACCAAAACACAACTAAAAAAGTAGCCATTTTGTTAGTTGTCTCTTAGATCTTAGTTGACTGATGTTAGTTGATTTTAGAGAGACAACTAATTCTTGTCGATGATAGTTGCGATTTTTAAATTTCAACTAATCTTCAGTTCTTTTCAATAGTAGGGTTATTAGCTAACTATATATTCAACACTAATTAAAACATTCGGTGTTGATGTAATAAATAAAATCTAGAACTCATAACTTATCTCATCTGTCGTAAGAACTCTGCCTTTTTAACCTCGCATCGTTTATTTACTCGTACCAACTCACACTACATCCGCATAAAAATAACACCCACGGGCAGATAAACATGGCAATTCTTAGAAGGCTGAGTCCATGAGTTTGCACAAAGACTATACACATTTGAAGAAATTGTATACTCCTTGTCAATAAAAATCAATTTATTGCCTCCCCCTTTTCCTCATTCTAAGGAATTTAGCTTTGGTTAACACAATAAACATTGTCTGCGAAACAAGACTTAAATCCTTCTCAATGGGTTCAGCAGTTCAACAGTTCAGCAATTTAGAACAGCAAGAAAAATGCTACTCTCCGCCGCCGCGTTATGTTACGCGCCATAAAACCCTTCCTTAAAATAGACTCGTTAGAGTTCTGTTCTTTTTTTTTGCGTGGGGCGATGTAACGCAAGAAAATAATAAGAAGTCAAGAGATCAAGCTAACATTTTTTTGTTGGCATTAATTTGTGATTGTGACTTGAATAATTCCAGTGATTAGAAATTAGGTGCTTGCAGGAGACATCTAACTTTCTTGGGATTTCGCCAAGTAGTTCAAGTGTTAAATTGGCAATTGCTTTGGAATGTATATGTATTGAACTTGTAAGGTTTGTATGTTTTTAAAAGGTTTTTATTTGTTTTTTCCTTAGTACTTTTTTTTAGATTTCGAAATAAGCTTTGAAATTGAATTCAATCAAAAATATCGTTTGTGTGTTAAATAAATAATGTCAAATTGTCAAGCTTTCAAAGGCAAATGTCAGAAATTTTCACATGAAATCGTAAGAATTGAACAAAATGTCTTTCCAAAGTATTGCAATTCATTAGTTCATTAGAATGTACCTAAGTAAAATTAATGTCATGAAGGGCGTGTTCTTGATACAATTCCGCTTTTTTTGCGGCGGTAAACATCTCCGCTTATAATACTAAACAGATTTAATAACAAAATTACGACTATTATAACTGTTATACATAGATTAAGCGGCTGTGGGGGTTTGTTTAGCTTAATTTGTGAACCATTTTGGTCAACCATCATAAGTATTTAAACTTACAGAAAGAGTTCGATGTGCTTAATAAGTTTTTATACAATAATTTTATATTAAATGCTGAATCACAAATCAAGGTTGATAGTAAACATTTTTGGAAATTTGTTAACACAAAGAAAAAATCAACTGGATTACCGAATTGCATGGAATTTTGCGGTTGTACTTCCAGTGATCTATCAACTATATGCAATCTTTTTGCTGATTATTTTAAATCAGTATATTCTCTTACGTCACCTAGTGTACTTCCTCAGTTTTTACCACCTAATGTTGTTGATATTGGAAGCATCAACTTAAGTAGAATGGAAGTATCTGAAGCCTTAAGAGGTATAAATGAAAATAAAAGTGCTGGACCGGATGGTATTTCTCCTAAAATCATTAGAAAATGTGCAACATCTCTCGCGATACCCCTTTGCTGGATTTTCAATTTGTCTCTTCGTACTGGTCAATTCATAGATGAATGGAAAACATCTTTTATTTCTCCAATTTTCAAATCTGGATCAAGACAAAAAGTATGTAATTACAGACCGATTTGTAAGCTATCTGTTAGTCCAAAAGTATTTGAAAAGATTGTTTGTGATAAGCTTTATTTTTTTACCAAAAATGTAATTGCTGAATCTCAACACGGTTTTGTGTCAGGCAGAGCAACAGCTTCTAATCTCACTGTTTTATGTAACTCTGTAGTAAAAGGATTTGAAAAGGGTTATCAGACAGACATAGTATTCACAGATTTCGCTAAGGCCTTTGATAGGGTAAATCATGAAATTCTTGTTCATAAACTTTCTTTGCTAGGATTCCATTCTCATTTTTTAAAATGGATAAGTTCATATCTGAGTAATAGGATCCAATTCGTTAAAATAAATAAATTCAAATCTAAAGCTATCAAAGTAACCTCAGGTGTTCCACAGGGGAGTCATATTGGACCTTTGTTTTTTCATACTTTTTATAAATGATATTCCTGATACTATTAATTTTTCTAATTATTTGTTGTATGCTGATGATGTTAAAATTTTTAAAGTCGTAAAATCTGTTGATGATTGTCTATTATTGCTAGAAGATCTAAATAAATTAGCATTATGGTGTGATAGAAACTTACTCTATCTGAATGTCTCTAAGTGTCAAAGTTTTACGTGTTTTAGAAGAAAATCACACATTTTGTTTGATTATTCAATTAATGATATTATTTTAGAAAAAGTTACTCAAAAAAAAGACTTAGGAATTATATTAGATCATAAGCTTTCTTTTAATTTTCACATTGATTTTATAGTTAATAAAGCCTATAAGATGCTTGGTTTTGTACGAAGAAATACAAAGGAATTTTCTGATCCTTACGTGCTCAAATGCCTTTACTCTGCTTTTGTCAGATCTAATCTGGAGTATTGTAGTGTTTTTTGGAATCCTTTTTATAACACTCATTCCATAAGAATAGAAAGAGTACAGAAATCTTTCACTAGATACGCTTTTAATAAGCTTAATTGGAGTATTGATAGACCTCCATATAATGTAAGATGCCAGCTCTTTGGTATGCAAACGCTTGAGTTAAGAAGGAAATATTTTTCAATAATGATGATAAAAGATATCTTAAGCAATCACATAAATTGTTCTTATTTGCTTGAACGTATTAACTTGTATTTTCCTTGCAGAAGTCTTCGTATGTTTTTCTACCTACGTGATGAATTTTCTATAAATAACTATTGTAGAAATGAACCCATATCCCGTTGCATTAAAGTGACAAATAGTGTTTTACACTCTTTAGATATTTTTCAACTCTGTTCAAGAGATAGCTTTAAAAAAAATGTCATGCTTGTTTTGTTATATATCGACACATAGTTTATTTAAATTAATATTTATTTATATTTATAAAATGAAATTTACTGTACATATTTTACTATACTACTTTTACTTTTATTATTATTACATTTATTATATAAGTTGTAATCTATAAGAGATTGTAAAACTCTGCTTGATGAAATAAACTAAACTAAACTAAACTAAACTAAACTAAACTAACATAAGGTGCACCAAAATAAACACGTCCAATGTAAATGTGCCATCATTTTTTGCAAATGGCATTTAATGTCATTGTGTTTTGACATTTTACTTTTAGACAAATAAATGTTTGTCGTTTTCCAAAACTAATTTAGGCAATGGGGGCGTTCAGAAGCGCACAGCTTTGTTGTGCAATACGTTCGTTGGTTTTGTAATACGTGTTAAATATCTGTCAATTAACAGCTGACGACCATAACAACAAACATATGATTTCCAAATCGAAGCCAAGCTAGCGCTAAATTTCTGGTATACTTTGGTATCGTAGTGCAAAGCTGACTACGAAATCAGCTGCCTTTTCCATTGTTGTTTGTGAACTTTAATTACGTTCCTTATACATCATCTTCTTCTTCTGAATCGGTTAAAACATTTGCGGTGCTTACTTCCTGATTCATTTTAAATTTATATTTTACCCAACAAGTATATGTTTAATTCACTTTGAGCCGAAGCGTAATCGTAAGCAATTAGTTTTTTTTTTCTGTTTTGACTTTTGACAGAAATGGTTACCTATTGGGTTTTATACGTTCACAAACGCACAATATATATTTTTTTCAGCAATCAGAAAGCTGTACGACACCGAACGCCCCCAATCACTCCTTTTCGTTAAATATTTCATTTTTTGAATTTCGAACTTGACATGTGTGTGTAGTGTTATATTATTAATTCCCGTAGGAAAATTAATTTTATGCCAATAATAGACATTTATATATATTTACATATGTAATTGATTTGTTAATTTAAATTTAAAAAATGTTTTTTCATAAGAATAGAAGTTGGTTATAAATAGAATTGAAAAAATGTAATTTTGGTTAAAGGCGAAACCATGTTTTTTTTTAAAGACAAATTTTACAGTTTTACAATGTAGGGCTATTTCAAAAATGCATCTATACCGTATAACCCAAGGTGTTCACTAGTACAAAAGCTGAAAAAATATAGATTTTAAAGTTTTCTTTGTTGCTTGGATATACCATTATTAATTTTTACAGATTATCCGCTTTATAATTGATAAATATTTAGCGAGTCAGACCACGCTCATTTGAAGCAAAACGTTCGGGTGAGTAGGGTATTGAGCTCGATAAATATTTATCATTTATAAGCGGATAATCCTTAAAAATTAATAATAGAATATGCTGAAAATATATTCTGGGAGTGGATGTATAACAAAAATATGTGTATGAGAGTAATTCTAATGTTATTTTTCGAAATTCTAAAATTTTGTACAAACTTTTTTATTCTTAAAAAAGACAATCAAATTGATAACACATTTAGCATCTCCTTAAGTGTGATAGGGTTTGTCAATCCTCAATAGTTTTTAAATATAGCTTGAAATTTCTTGTATAATTAATGAAAGGAAAACTCGCTTAGCAAAATCCAAAATTAAGTCTCGTATCGTGCCATTTCTAACAATACTAAGAAATAATAAAATTAGGCGTGCTAGTTAGCGATTTTATTTAATCGAATTTTTAATTTGTTTTCTTGATCATAGGAGAAAAGTGTGAAAATTTCACCCAATTCTTTGTAGCCTTTTCCAAGAAACCACGAAATGTTACAAATTTAGGCGTACTTTAGAAGACATTTTTCAAAATTTTTTTCGTTCATATCAATAAACTCTGAAAGTTTCATTACAATCGTTTGAGTCGTTTTCGAAAAAAGAGATATAAGAAAAGTGGGCGTGGTAGTAGGCGGGTCTCAATTAAACAATTTTTGAAATTTTATTCTTGCTCATAGAAACAAATTGAATTTTTCATACATATTATTAGAGACGTTTCCCAGAAATAAAGAAATCATAAAAGTAGGCGTGGTAGTAGGCGAATTTTACATTTCGAGCAGTCAATTTACACTATGACATTAATACTGACGTACCTGTATTTCCAACAAAAAAAAATACCTCTAGATACAATACTCACCTCATTTTTCAGGCAAACTTCTCCATTGGACCATGAGTTTATGTTTCATCAACATCGGTTCAGAAGTTTTTTCTTATATTTATATGGCCGGTGCATTTAAAAAATGCCATATCACAATGTAATGAGCTTGTCATTCACTGTCATTCTAAATTGTAATTGTAATTCCGAAGTATAAAGCTTTGAAAAGCTGATGGCTGCTGTCTTCAGCAAAACGTTTTTATTGAAAAAGACATAATTGATGAGTATAAGAAAGAGAATAAGAGACAAAACGGGGCCCTGTGGCATACCATTCTTTTTTATGAATATTATATTTGATACCAGAATTTTCTTGTTTTGAGATCTATTTATGACGAACGAACCCTTATTTATAAGATGTCTTAATTCCAACCTCCAAATAACAACACAATCTTACTTTCCTTAAAACTATTTAAAGATTAGTGAGATGTACCATCAGATCAACAGTACACACGAAAGCCATACATTTTTTTTGTCTGATCAGCAGCGTTTTCAACTGAAACGTACCCCCACAATTTTAAAAGCCATTATTTTCTAATGAGCTCAATTCCTTTTTAGTTAAAGAGATAAAAACTTTTGCCAGCAGCTTAAACTGTAATGTTCCATCGCATAAGTAACTTTAATTACTTCCACTTGAAACATTTCAAACGTATAAGTTGCGTTAAGCAGTACGCTATTTATTTGCCAAGTACACACTAATTTTGTTAAGAGGCGAAAAAGTTTAAAGATTTTTCATTTCTGTAAACAAACAAAAAACAAAGGCCCTTGAGGAAAAATGTTTTAAGAGCTTGTTGATGAGGGACTCTTCAGAATGTATGTCACGCCCCGTGCCATGTAAAAGCAGCTTATTCATAGTTTTCAAGAGTTTTCTTTTTCTAAAGGGGTGTATCGGCTCTTTTAGTAGAGTTTTGTGTGTAAGGAAGGAAGATTTTAAATTTTAAACATTTAACACGTTTGAATTGATGGCGAAATATATGTTGATTTTTTTTAATTTTTGTCCTTAAAGTCCATAAATTATAAAATATCTTATTAAATCACAAATGACCTTAAATAGGTAGTTATAATATATTTTTTTAAATTTTTTTTTACAGGAGAAGTGACCGTAAAATATATTCAAGGCCTGCCACACATAACCGTTCCGCTGCCAAGTCGAAACGAAAAATGTCGTTTCGCCCTTAAGCCAGTGTCACACAAAGTTATCAACCTAATTGAAATGCTTAAACTAGAAGATCGCGGAGTTGACAGGGCGGTTATATTAAATGACGAAGGAGTGCGGATAGCCTCAACATGTAGCATAGAAAGTCTTATGGATGAACCATTTTGGTAAGATTTTCATTCATTATTTAAAGTACACGCAAGAAAATATAATAAAAATCCTCCCTTAACCAAAAGAGAGAAGAAACAATAATTGAAATCTCAGGTGACAGCAGGGTATGTCACAATCAAACGCCAAAAGATGACATTTTTGTTTCAAATAAATAAATATAGATAACTAAAAATGACAACATGAACAACAACAGTACGTAACTAAGTGATTTTTGTCGTGAATTGGTGATGTTTCATGGGTTTTCCCTTTGAGAATAGCTCCCTCTAGATTTACCCTTCGTAAATGATTCTTTTTTCTGGATAAAATGAGTGGGTTGTTTTGAATTATCTTTTTTAATCAAAATCAATTTGCTTTTTTTATGCGATAAACATACACACACTTCAATAAAGTGTGTATAAAGGCTGTCGTGTCATATGTACGAGTTGATTTTCACATTCCTTTACCCTTGGGTATGTACGAGTAGGTATAAGAGACATAAGAGAGCTCCCTAAGGCTAGGTTTTTCTTTGATATACATAAACCTATATAAAATATATACTTTATTTTGTATACATATTTGTTAAATTAATGCAGTTATGTAGCAAAGGATAATGAATATGATAGCTTTGAACCTTAGGGTAAACAAAGTTTTCTTTTATCAAAGTTTGTCTTCATAAACAAAGATTTGTTTCTGAAAGCTTTAATGAACCCCCATAAATCTGGAAAATGGATTTATTTAGAAATAAGCAGTAAATATTTTTTTAAGTAACTTTTCGAAATATTCACTAATCAGTAGGTATAATCAAGTCTACAATTTTGTACAAATGCTTGTGATCTGTGAACTGTGGTAAAGGGTATTTGCAAGAAATATAAGAATGATTGACGTTTATAAGGTTGGGTAAAAGTAGTGTCATATAATGTGAATTAGCTACACTACTAAAAAATATAACATTTCTTGATGACCTGCGTCGACACAAATTTTTGGATTTTAGATTTAGTTTTTAAAATATTTTTGAGCTATTCATACAACGCAAAAAATTACATAAACGTTCCTTTACAATAACGAATATTCGCCATACGTCAATAGACAGGATGTAGAAAATGTTAGTATGGAATAAATGATGGGATGTAGAAAAATTTTCATAATATGCAGTAGATTTTGATGGTGTTTAAATTTCAAAATTAGGCAGAGAAAAGACAAAGATAGTATCTAGAAATGCACAATAGATGGAGCTGCAACTGAAACTCTAGCTGAAATAGCTATCAAAACATTAAATACACACAAGTTCAATGTTACAGACACAACGCGGCGCTGCACTCGGTGTTGCAAGAGTAGGCCAACTTTTTACTCTTGCATCCAGATGTTTTGACGTTTCATAACCAACTAAGTTGATGAAGGCTTACATAAGGTTGAAATAAATTTCAAGTTCTCTTCAATTCCCCCGTATTGCAGCTACCAGTGTGTTTTGTTCAAATAATTAAAATAATTTTGTGATAAATTCCCAAAATATTTCTATCAGCTGGCCAAAAAATTATACATCAAAATTAAATGTCAGAATGCTGTATATTGCATGGGAACACAAAAATAGATTTGTTCCCGTACTTCTTTAAACTGTCAAAATCTACGAACTGTTATCAAAACTAAAATATCCTATGCCCTTGTACTAAATCTTCTCAGTGTTTTTTTTTACAGAAGAGAGTACTCACTAGGGAATAAAATATTTCCCTATGGTGCGAATTTTAGCCCAAGAAATTTTGTTGGACAATTATGAAGAATGAACAGAAAAAAAACAAAAGCTGTCCGTATTGTCATTCTAAAAGCTCAACAAATTAAATTCATCGTTTTGACGGCCATTGCCTGTAATAAATTAATATTTTCGATAGTAAAATTACTGTTCATCACACAACATAACTTTGTTTTGACATTTAAAAATGGCTAAATTTTGTCTTCAATGTGATCCTGTACTTTTTTGAAAGTATTGTTTCTCTCTGAGAGTGTCTGTGAATTTGTGTGCACAAAGTAGGAAACACATTTAATATCATTTACACATCTGACACGTACATACGTGACAGCTATTGTAGTTTCAGCTCGAGTACTCTATTGGTCGTATTCAAAAATCGAAATATAGTTATCTGGGCCAGTTGGTGTTTTTGTAACCCTGTGTAAGAACACAAGCTGATGCTAAAACGTCTGTTGCCAAAAAATAAATCTTAATCTATCCGAAAATCTTTGGTATACTATTGTATCAAATGCGAAATGTCAAAAACATATAGACAAACCCATACAAATTTAACCTATCCGATTCGATGTTGGTTGTTCAGGAAAGTGGATACTAATCTATCTTAGATAGGCTATCGTACCGACATCATTAACTTGTAGTTTTAATTTGCTTGATTGAAGTATAGCTGTTCGAAAAGTCACAATGACGTTCGGTAAATTTTATCAAAACTCGTTCCCCAGCACATTCGTGTAATTTGTGCTAATTATTTCCCCAACATCTTTTGACAGTTCATTAGCCTGCCACCGTTGTTTGACCCTAATACTCGAAACTTTCTTAAAAAATTAAATTTCATTGACCAAGTTCTTTATAGCCTTATTAAGGAATTCAATTCTTTTATTTAAAATATTTGATTTCGTCATTCTATGAACCATGTATTTTAACCCATTTTCATTCATCAGCAAAAAAACTTGTTTTATAAGAATCGCATCATCAAATCGATGCTATGAAAAGAATAAAATGTTTCTATCCTATAACTTCCATCGTTTTGTTGTTTTTCAAATGAAATAAAACAAAAATTAAATATTACCATTACTCAATGACATCTTGAATTGTTGGGAATTTTTCTGTCGAAAAAATCCAATATGGCTATAAAGAATATAAGCTTCTCAAAAGACGAACAACATTTAAAATAACAATAGATATAAGTACATATATTTCGATTTCACAAACTGGAAAGATAAAGTTTTGTTTTAAAACTTCAAAGAAGTTGTATCAGATGTTATCCTCTTTGGCTTATATAAAACGTTCATATAAAAAGAGTTCAGAGAAGGAAGAATCAGTCAAACAAAACTAATGAAACAGTGTAAAGTCCCTTTCACATGAATTGCGACCCGTGAAAGCGAATACATCACTTATAGCATTATTGAAAAATTCAACAACAAAGGAATAAATGAGAAATAGAAAACACTGCGAAAAATTAGATTAAACAAAAAAATTACCCTTTAATCTCCATTTTGGTCAACTTGAAATAAAGTGAATCCGGTGAGTTCTTATAGACAGTGATTTGTGTCCGAAGAAGTCGCATTGGATATATGTCAAAATAAATCTGTTGAGCAAGGCCACTGTTTTTGGTTCATAACTTTATCTTCAGTGAATTTTCGACTATTATGGTTCTTCATTTATTCCAAAAGAAAAAAACTGTGTTACCAACGTAAATAGTTATCGATAATTTGTATGGAAGCGTCACAGTATGTTCGATCTGTCAAATCAATATATTTTGTATAGTCTTTTTGATGGTAACATTAGGTGTGTTTTTGCAAGCACGAACCGAATTGGACGAAAAAGTTTACAACAGGAATGAGCGACACAATTACAGACAAAAATGTTCCATACAAACTATCGATAACACATATAATTGATGCTTTGTGTATTTAACATTTAAATTGTTTAACCAATATACCTAGTTTTTGTCATTCAATTCAGTTCGAGCTTGGAAAAAAATACGCATATATTTCAGTAGCTTTCTTAATTATAATATGAATATTAAATATTTATGAATGAAACAATACTTTATTTTTTTTTGCAAGAGTACAGCTGCTTCGCGACTGCATTATATAATATAAATAATTATTGGAGTTATTTTATTGAAAAAAAAACATGTTTGTGTAATATTATTTGTTTTTTTCTTTCCTTGCAGGTTACATATTAACGATAAAAAATATAAAGTAGTTCCTCCAGAAAGAGCACGAATCTCTGCACAAGATTTAACAAAATTAGGTGATGTTAGAGCATTAGTGGGACAAGTAAGTTTTATTATTTTAATTAAAATATAAAGACTTAATTAATTTATTTTTATTTTTAATGATTTTTTTAGTTATACGAAGCATTACACGTGGGGGAATATCATTTGCACAAAGAACAGGAATTAGTAGCTAAGTTAGAAGAACTTAAATATCAGCTGACTCCTCTGGAAGAGGTAAGTAAAAGGAACTTTATAAAAGTAGTTTTTTAGTTGTAAGTTAATAGGTAGCATACCAAAGTTTTGCTTGGTAATCAAAATCAGTAAATAAGCCAGCAATCTAGTATCGATAAATAAGTCAGTATGTTCAGTGAAGTGGTCTGAACTGTTATGGACAGAAAAGTAAATCTTTTTTTGTTCTAAATTGCTCTGATTTGAAATTCAGTGAATTATTCTACAACAGATTGTAAAACGAAAGAATAGGATTTTTTGATCTGGATTTTGAGTAGAATCAATCTTAGACAAAATCGTGAGAACTGTCAAAATCATTTGTTTACTTTTTAATTTGCTGTTAATGACTCCCTCTTTCGTTTTAATAATTTTGTGTTAGTTATAAATCATCATCAACCAAATAAAAACTCACACGAATACTATAATGTTAGTTATTGTTTTGACAACTGGAACTTAATTGACTGGTCTATCTTGATCTGACTTTTACCTTCTAGTCTGTACTGTCTGTTGGACCTACCTAAGCTCAGAGAATTTTTGGGGCATCTCTTATTCTGGATCAAAACTGAGTTAAACGAATAACTTATTAATCCATAGTTGGTATGATGGAGATGTCAATTTTGTAATTGTTTCGCTAGTCTCGGATGTAGCAGATTTCGTCCAATTTCTAAAATTAATGGACTTACTATAAATCATGTTTTTCATCAGCAAGCTTAATTTTTATTAATCAAATTATGTGAAATCGATTTTGATTTACAGAAAAGGTCAAGAACTGCTCTCTTACAGCGAGTTTCATTCAAATTTCAAAGATCTCTTAAAATTGAGATATGATCTTTTCAATTAAACTTTTTTTCTAGATTCAATTGTATAGTATTGGTGAATGACTGTCACACACATTTCTGAAAAAAAAACATCTTCATCATCAGATGACTAGGAATACGAAGACAAAAACTCTACTGATTAAATCTAAATTATTAACTTTTTCATCCATTATTTGTTTTTTTTTTTTTTTTTATTTTTTTAGCACGGACTGCCACAAGTTCACAACAAATTAATAACAAAACATTTTCTATTTGTCATTTGACAGAAAAGACTTAACATGTATTTGTGCATTCAGATCAAATCTGCCAACTCATCAGAGATCAAATCTTTCGTGTTAAGATTTGATCTAGATTTGCTCTTTTTGTTGCCATGAAACTCTTAAAAATCAAAAAGAACAAATATTTTGGAAGAAATGACAAATCTTTTCTTGAATTAAACTCGCTATAAGTCTTTCCAAGATTTTTGACGTTTCTCTTTTCTTGTCAACCAGCTGTCATGTAGGTTAAGTCTGTTCATCGTTCGGGATACAATAGAAGATAATTTTCGATACGTGTTTTCATTTTCACCTACCAATAAACCGATATTTAACTAGATTCTAAATCTTGGAGGTTTAAAATAAATCTCATTTAAATATTCATAGTGTCAATAGATGTACAAATCAAACTAACCTATTCCCATATTGAAATGAATACATTTCTCGGGAAAATGAATGTTGCCTGTCTCACTTCTACATCATAAGAGAAAATGAAACACCATTTCTATTTCAAATGGTGCTGTCAAAATTAAAAGCGTTCGATACAAATTTAAAACTGAATCCATACTTTATTATGATCAGCTTTGTTCAGTGACTTTTACAACTTTTTGCTGTTCATTAAGGAATTTTCTGTTCTGACTTGATGTTCATCTTAATGTTCAAGAACAGATTAGAACAGAAAAGAACAGAATATTCTGCATTTTTTCTTTTGAATAAAAATTAAAATTAATTTTACCATGTCCACAAACGAATTCTTATTGTCTTTTTGTTTCCGACATGTTTACAAATTACTAATGTGAGAAAACAATTTTAGACATCTATATGTATGGACATGTCACACTACATACATACAGCGATACAAAAACTTCAGAATCAAATTGGATGTGTTTGTTTGTTTTATTAGTTTCTGGATCGAAGAATTCTTCCGAATTGCCAATCGGAAAGGCCATTAGATCAAACTAGTAGAGAATCAAGAGAACTGTCAAAATTATTTTTGTATATTTTGTTGTATTTTGTGGTTAGAGTTATAGATTCCTTTTGTTTTAATAATTTATTTATTAGTAGTAACATCAAAAATGTTCATTATTGACAAGAATCTGTTCTATCCTGTGGTTTTCTGTTCTGATCATTTCCTCAGTGAACAGAGCTGTGAACCAAGCAAGAGAATTGTGATCTCACTGTTTTCCCGCAGCCACCCATTTATTAAATTTATGAAATATTTCACTGTAAACAAGAATTTTAATTGTATGATCAGATATCTCCAACCTTATCAGGATTTTACTGTAATCCGTCATTTACTTTAAAAACAAAACAAAAACGGAAAAGATCTTTCGAAATTCCTAATAAAACCTGACATAAAAAAGTTTTACGTTAAAGTTTTAACGTTAAAGTTTTAGCTTAAAACCTAAGAACAAAAACATAGAACATAGAACGCTTTGTTTATTAAATTAATTTTGTCCTCTAATTTGTTTACATCTCTTCTAATCGACCTAAAGCCTTTTAATTCTGATTCCTTATCAAAAGATTTGAGTTAGACCGGCATATATTTAGTTATTTAAAAAAATACTTAAGTTGACTTCATATTCAAAAAATCAAAAACTCTTAAATTTTTAAATTCAATTTAATACCTACCGTTATTTGTCTTCGCAAATAATATATTCCAAATAAAATTTAAAATCTAACCAAAACCAAATTAACCATTGAAGCATAACTAATTTAGATCTCACTAATTACCATAATAATTTCCAAAAACTTGATTTACTTAATTGAAAATCGTTATAACAAAAATATTGTACAACAAAAAATTGTTATCCTGTGAACAGGAAACATTTTTGTTTATTTAATTAAATCTGTACAACTCAATTTTGTTGGTTCTTTGTATTTTTGTTTTTAATTTATTCTATTTTATTTTACAGAGAAAAACAGAACTGAGTGCGGAGGCATCACGTAGAGCTAATTTAATGACATGGGCGGGCTTAGGTTTTATGTCGGTACAATTTGGAATACTAGCCCGCCTTACCTGGTGGGAATACTCTTGGGATATTATGGAACCCGTAACCTATTTTGTCACATATGGCACAGCGATGGCTGGCTATGCGTATTATTGCACAACAAAAACGGTAATTAAATAATATAAAATTTGTTTTGTTTAAATATTTTTTTATTGATCAATTTTAGGAATATAATTATCCTGAAGTTAAGGACCGACAATACCTCCTTACATTACACAAACGTGCCAAAAAGAAGCGATTCGACATCGAAGAGTACAACTCACTGAAGCGTAAAATCGCCGACATCGAATACGATTTAAGACGACTTCGTGATCCGCTCAATTTACAACTTGGACAAATGGAAAGAGGGACCAATCGAAAGAGTCCCATAAATAATCCACCTTCATCAAGAGGTGTTGATAGCTCGAGTAATAATTCCAGCACACCAACAACAACTGCTAGTTTAATTTATACAGCGAAAACGCCGCGCACAGCATCAACGGCAATAAAGGAGCTTTTGTCGCTCACAAGTAGAAAAAAGGATTCTGACCAATAGACCGATATTTAGTTTTGTATTTAAAAAAAAAACACAAATAATTCATTTTAAGTGCCCTTTTCTGTTACACGAAAAAAAATACAATTTTGAATACACAAAAAAAAACAATCAAACAAAATATTTAAAAAATGTAATATTGTAACAGTAGAAGCGAGAAATGGACCGGATGACTTTTCTTAGTCCAAGCGAAAGACATTAACTATTTAGAATAATCAATTTTTCGAATCGATTTAAAGATTATTTCAACTGCTAAAACTTCCGCGCTACATACAAATTGTATGTCCTTTCGGCTTGACAAAGTGCGATGTGGTTTTGCTTGATTGGTCATTCTTCGAATTCATAAAAGTCATTCGTGCATTCCGAGCTTAGGAATAGGTTATTATTTGTTTTGACCAAAACCAAAAATTAACGATATTGTTTTGCCAACTATGAAATTCGTCTTAGGTGCACATAATTATTATTATTTGAATTGAATATTTAATGTATTCCTGTTTTTGTTTGTTTATTCGAGTTTTGTTTTCATATTTATGAGAAGCGTTGTTTTATTAATTAAAAAATGTATCCATTCATACATACATACATTTGTTCATCCATATAAAAAAAAAACTATTTATTCATTAACATGCCATTTCTGTTTTGTAATTTTGTAATCATCAACTGACAGCACAAATTTTACACAAACAAACAGTGTTTTTATGTTGAATATTATTTGTTGCAACATATTATTAAATTATTATATAAATAATTAAATCATATCATTATTTTTGTTTATATGTTTAAATAAATATTTTAATTTAATATGTAGTTCTTTTATGTAGTTAAATAAATTGAGATTGATGAGTGTTACATGTTTATCTTTTTTTTTTTGATTTACCTTACAACACTGCCCTTAAGTTTGCTTATCTTTTTTCTTCCCCTGAACTTCCGAAAAAAAAATGTTTTTTTTTTAATTTAATAGTTTTTGTTATATTTTTTTGTAATTGTTGATCATATATTATTTAAGGCTTAAGACAAATTGAAGTGGTAGTTTTTAATTAGTTAAATTCTTCACGTTAAATAAAATAGTTGTAATAGTAAAATATTTATGAAAATCCCTTACATATTTAAGACTAATTTAGTCAGGTCAGTGTCAATAGTATAGTATGTGCTTTTGAATTGAGAGAGCGCAATCTAATGTATACTCACATAAGTAAGAAATTAAATCATCAACTAGTAATGTTTGAAATACCTTGGTATTAAATTGAGATTCGAGTAGTCCCTCATCAATTACTTCAATACTACGTATAAATACAAATATGTATGGTTTTTCTTCCAAATTTCTCCAAAAAAAAAGCAAAAATATTTGCTAATTTAAATGGAGACTTAGACAATGTGGCAGGAAAAGTTTGTTTTAGGAGTTTTAAAACGTTTTAGGAGTGCAAAAACGGTATATAGTACTCCTACAACTATGATGTAGAGCTTTCTCAAAAATATGCTTCCTATGGATCCCAATTCAATGATTATTCCCAATTAATTATTGGCCAAATTCCTAATTGCAAGATTTGCAAAGGAAGTTGCACGAATCCGGGTAAAATTGTAAAGAAAGTCAAGTGTGCCAGATAACCATGAAACTTACACAACTTTACTGGTTCTTGTGCAAGAAAAAATAATGAACTGCGTTTTGGGATGGTCTGCAATGCAGGGATTTTTATGTTTGCGTTCAGAGATAGTTTACTTAGAATATTTTGCGCAAAATGTATGCTTAGGAATTTGCTCTTCGACATCTTCTCTACGAACAAATTATAGATGCGTATGAACACTACGTATTACTGGGTGGCGTTAAACACATCTAGTCTCACCCAGATGTACACAATCTTAGCAAAAAAGCACTCATTTTTAATTACCAAGAAACTCCGAAATCGGTTCCGCCAATGATTTATCAACAAGAACAAAATAGCTCAGATGTGCGAGTTGAAGCCTTATTTTTATAGAGCCTATTATGGCACTTATATGGTTCGGTCCTAATAGGGAAGTCCAACCTTAATTAAGTTGATCCTACGGTAACTGAGTTTATACCCAAATAAACATTTCTCAATTGATGTTATGTATAAAATACACTCCCTCTTAATGGCAGTATAAGTAATTATTATTTAGCGTTTTTACGCTACAGGTGCGAATAGAAAAAACCTGAACTCATATTCAGCTCTATCACGAGTTCCATCGTAATTGGAAAGTCTTACGAATAAGCCATTATCCGTTCGTAACGGCAATTTGTATGAGCTTTTCCACTACGATGAATTCTGAGATAGACATTTTCGGGACTCGTAACAAGTTTCCGATTACAATGGAATTCGTGATTTTTATTGCTAGACCGTAAAACAAGTGCAACAGGAAAAGATCTATCAGAGAGTAACAAACATTTATAAACACCAAATTATCGAGCTCTGATAAACTCTTGATCTACTAAATTCAACTTTTACAGAAATGATATGTGCATGCTACAATGTGCCCTGATTTATTGGAAACGGTTCATGTTCTAAATAAATAAATTAACAGTATTTTTTTAATTGTTGTTTATTTTTATAAATACATATTACAAACCTCAACAAAAAATTGCACAAATCCATTTACTTTATGTACAAAACTTAAACTTAACTTTGCCAATAACAATTTTTTTAAGTTTTGACAATCAGCAACGAATAATTAAAATATATAATTAGTTTTATGTAATACAATTTATTATTTAGTATAAATGTACCTTTAGTGAAATGAAAAAAGCACACAAACATAATTTTCCGTCTATCAAATAAATAATTTATATTATCTACTATACCACTATTCTCTACTACTAAATAAACAAAAAAACGAATTGTTGTGCATAATAAAAAATATAATATAGAATTGATAACGATATATAAATAGGTAAGTTGTTAGTTAACATAAAATTAGAATAAAAAAGCAAACAGCATGTACATACAAAAATAACACTTAACTGTTGGTTGTGTTAAACAAATAAAAAAAATTAAAAAAATATTAATTCAAAACCCATGGAACAAATTTCTATATAAATATAAACTATACAAATTAAAAAGAAAAAGAAAAAAAAACATTTTTAGTACTTAATCTTATTAACTCACTAAGAAAACTCCCCAAAAGAAGTAACAAAAAGCTTTCAAACTTGTCTTTATTGCACCAACATTTAAAACAAAAATCATTAAATTTAATGTTTAAATCTTTGACCTAAGGAAATTAATAAACATGAATTTAAAAAAAAACAAAAAAAAACTAAATCAAACTATGTGCTAAAACACACCTTAACTAAAACTTAATATTAATCTTTTAAAATATACATATTGTGATTTAATTATAAATACAACAACAACAAAAACTTAGCTTGATTCTAATACTTTAAAAAAAAAATTAAAAAAATCCTCCTATAATTGGTGATATAGTTTAACTATACACAATAACACATACATTCTTAAACAAACTTTCTCTTTATCTTACTACAAAGTTATTAAACAAAATCATTTCGAACAAAACTTGACGAAAAAAATATATTTCCAACAATTTAATTCAAAATATTCCATTTATTTCGTTAAATCATAAACAAACAAAATGTAATAATGTAAGATATAAAATTGTAATTTAATGGCCAAAGACTAAACTAAAAAAAATTGTATTAAAATGAAAATTTATTAATATTAACATTTTGACTCTTTTTTACACATATATTTATATTTAACAAACAAAAACAAAACAAACAACAAGTATAACTAATTGAAAATCTAACCTTTGATCATTTTGTTTTTTATTCCAAAACTTTTCTCACTTTGATGCGGGTGAATGGATTTTCATTTTTGTTGTTTTTATCAATTTGCATTTAAAACACTAACAAAAACAAAAATTACGTAAATATATTACTAAATTAAATTTATCTATTTATGTATTACATAAGTGCTTTATCAACTCCTATAACGGTTTTGTTTGTTAACCTCTCTTTAGCTCATATATAGTATAAATCAGTTTATTTTAGATAAATTTAAATTAATAGATTGATAAATTTGTATATGCTTGTATATGGTTATGACAATTAAATTGTTTTACTTATATTTTTTAGCAGGAACAAAAAAATAATAATTGTTAAAATTATTGCGAAACCCTGTATTGGTAAAATGAATAAACTTATGGACATATATTTCATCGAAGATATGAATTTTAATTTTTACAGGCCAAAAGTTACGCTCTTTGGGCAAAAATATTCATCGGGACATTAACGGTAACGAAATGTTCTAAGGTGAACTAATGGCCTTTTCGATTGGCAGCTCGGAAGAACTCTCCGATCCAGAACACCAATAAAAAAATCAAACACATCCAATTTGATTCTGAAGGTTTGCATCGCTGTATGTGTGTAATTTCGCATGTCCATACATAGTTATCCAAAATAGTTTTTATTCACATTTGTAATTTGTAAACATTGCGGAAACAAGAAGACGATAAAAACTCGTTTGTGGATATGTTGAAATCCATTTTTATTTTTTAAAACTTTGGTTATTGTATTTTGATTCAATTTTTGTACGATTACATACTTGCTTTAAAACACTTTTTGTATCATTTAATGATTTTGAATGACCAACAACAACTTGAGTGTGCAAAGTTTTTCTCATATTATTTTTTGCTGGAATTATAGCTATTTGATAAATTGCCAAGGTCGATCATCAGATTCCTTTGCTGTATTTTTAATATTATTTGCTTAAAATTTTTAAGTCGTATTGCCTAACTTTGTCAAAATATTTAAAATTTAAATTGCTGTTTACATTAAATGACACGTTTGAAAACTAGTTGTGTTTGAGTGTTTGAGTAATTTTGATTTCGATTCTGAAATGAAATCCAGAATCATTGCGGGCGTTCACTCACTTATTGGGTATGTTATCTCGGATTCTAAGCTATCGGAGTATATCTGTGAACGAATCAGATAAGTTAACTGAAAGCTATCAAAAAATAAGAACATAACGCATACCAAATGAATTTTGCTGTCAGCTGTTCTATACATTTGTACTCGGATAGCTAGTTACTCAAAATAGCTTTCATGAGAACATCTGTTTTTTTCATCAGTTATTCCAGATTGCTGAGAATAATTGAGTGAACGTCCCCATTTTCTCATATTCAGGAGAAAAACTGTCACTCTAGATATCAATAGAAAACTTTCAGAAAGGCTTATGTCATTTTTATTTGACAATCTGGAAGCCCTCTGGAATCTTCTGAAAGTGTTCAATTGGAAAAAAAAGACAGTTCTTATTTTGAAAATTTTGCTTCTGGATTTGATATCAAAATCGGAACCAGAAGCACTCACACATTCATATACTTGAATGTCAAACTCGACTGTTGTCATTTTTTGTACCAATTGTGCAACAAATTTTTTTTATGAATTTATATATATATTTATAATATAATATAATATTTCCACGTACCTACATTATCATTCACATTAAGGATATTCTGGGAAAACCCAGATAAACCTCAGAAACCAGATAATTTTATCTCCGCAGAAATTAACTGTCAAAGTTTGTATGGGAAAATTTTTCTGCAAATCAGATAGTTCAGAATCAAATTATCTCACGAATTTAATGTAGAAAGAGAAGAAATGAACCTCATAAAATTATTTCCAAGAAAATCTGATTATTTCCCACATTTACGCAAGTATTTTTAAGGGGGTGTTCATGCAAACGTCTGGCGGAAAATTATCTCATTGCATGAATACCCTTATTAAAATTCAGAATCATCAGAACCAAAAAAAAAGTTTGCTGTTGGGATTCCGGATCGGAGAGGGATCCCGAATTGCCAAATAAAAAACTCCATTACACGCACTCGGAACGGTTCGGAATTGCCAATCGAAAGGGCCATAATCTATTTATCTATATAAGTGGATGGTTTTTTTAGCTGCATGAGAAGTTTCGATGGCTGTTGTCTATGGTTTGACAGTTGAGAATGTCAAACTCTGTTGACATTTCTATTCAGAAAGGCTTGGCAATTAATGCTTTAGTAGTAGTAGTAGTAGTAAACTTTATTGAGATTTTTTTGTTAACTACATTTTACATAGATAATACACATGTATAGCAATTACATATATTTGTCGACTTCGAATTGGCCAGGCTACACTTAATTTATATATTATTTTTGTTATTTAAATTAGACAAAAGAAATTTAAAATTACATAGTTGTAAGCTGCAGTTACGAAATTTAAAAAATTAGTCCACTCAACAAGACCATTACGATTTCATAAATAAAACTAAAATATAAGGACTTAACACTAGGTGCGATAAAGAGAAACAGTCATCTCGTCTCTTTTTCTTGAATCACAGTGTATGCAATTACGGATTGGAATACATAAACGAATGTACATCTTATCTTTCGTCAGTAAGAGTGAGAGCTCAGTATTTTACATCTTTCGTTTGGGTGAGAAAGCCACATCTCGATGGTTATATGGTGAAAGAGAGCGATCTTCTAGTTATTGGATGTTGCGATGACCAGAACTGTTATTTCCCCATTATCGGTTCCATTACAGTATAACGTAATTATGCAGCTCATCTCATCCATTACGGGCTGCAAACATAAGCGATCCATGGGATGCTTCAACTTTCTGGGACGACACGTCTAAACGTATGCTGTGTCCATGTGCGCATCCAAGGAAGCTGGGAGTAGATGGAAATCGGATGGCTTCTATACAATTGGATGTCGTTCTTTTGACGAGAAGGTCAATTTTGCAGATCTGGATTTTTCGGCAGATCTACCCCTATTTTACTAATACCACTATGCATTACAATTGACAGCAATCAGTTTAACAAGACAGCTGATACCGATAGCTGGTTCAAATAAAAATCAATCTAAAAACGTATTCGAATCGTTACGAAAAAAATCAATTTATAGATCAAAATATGAATTTACCAAACGAAATCCCATTATTGATTGCCTTGTATTCAATTATGGGGTTTTCTTTTGGAAACACAAATTAATGTTTTCCCCTTCATATCTGTCAAAACACTAATTTTTACAATTAAAGCCTTCTAATTGGCAAACAAATCAATTTATTTTTTGATCGGAAATCATTTTTGCAGGTATGGAGTTTTCGGCAGATTTACCCCTCTTTTACTAATACCATTACAGCACCAGAACAATTGACAGCCATCATTTTGACAAAATTTTCAGTAATTATCAGAATAGTGAAAAAAAGTTGTGAAAACATACATAAATTTAAAAAAAATAATAGCTTTTGCATTGAAATGGAAGCAGTTTTAAATTAATTGATGGATTCTGATTCACCTAGCTCATCTTCTTCGCCAGAAAGTGAATCAAGTGGTGAAGAATATTATTAAATAATGAAACTCTTAATTCTAAAGGAACAAAAACACCGCATTAAGGATTTCGTAAAAGACGTAATAAACAATTATATTGAGAAAGAAGTAACTGATGCATGGCTAAAAAGTTTTTAATATTTTTTATAACAAATGTTTTTTTTTAGTTTCGTGAAGACTGCAGGCTTTCAAGAGAAACAACAACGAAACTAATAGATCTTTTTCGTGGCAAATGCAATGCGATTTGGATTGTTTATTTTTTATTATTGTGGTACTGTCAAAATCTGTCTTTGCAGAATTATATAGGTATGTATCGAAAAAGATTTGATTGAAAAACTAAATAAAATAGATGTGAAATTAGGAAAAAAGAAGGTGTTAGTCCCCTTTCACACAGGGAAACCAGTAGCTGGAAATTTTGTTGACGTTTTCCTTTAATTGCCTTGTAGCTTTCACACGGAGAAACTGGCATCAAGAAACTGAGGAGGCAACTGGGAAGATTTTGTTGGGCTAATTGGAAAGCAAAGCAAAACGTCAAAAAAATCTCTTCAAATCGTTGACCGGGGAGATTTTTTTCATTCCCCTTACTTCTTGCCCTTCTCGCCATCAAATTCCCAGTTGCCGGCAACTCAGTTTGCTTGTGTGAAAGGGGACTTAGTTCCAATTAGATACATAAATTGTAAATTATAGCTAATCCAGGAAACTGAGATCTCATAAATTTCGCTCCGTCAAAAAATGTGGGAATCCATTTTTCTCAGTATTTATTCAATTAAAGATTACTGAGAACTAGTTATTTGTCAGTAAACTACAAATTGTTTGATATTTGCTTAAAAGCCTTATCCAAAAACTCAAATACGTCATAAGTATATTAATCGATGTAAAAGAGTTGTCCCTCATTATTTTTGTTTATTTTTTTTGGAGTCTACTTCAAAATAAAATCAGGAAGGAAAATCACTTCTAAGACATAACTTCGTTGCAACACTTAAACTGTAAACGAATTCTAGGAAACAGACGACATACATTCTTAAACAAATTTCGTTGAAGTTATTGCTGTAGAGTCTAATTTGAACAGTATACCAATTACATATATGTAGGTATATGAAAAACTATCGAACTAACGCACCCAATTGGAACTTGTATTAAAATCTGTTGCCTGAAAATTGTAAAAAAAAAAAGTACGAAAAAGTGGGATGCAATAAAGACAACCGACTTACTGCTAATTCAAATTAGGTATTTTACACTTCTTTATTTTATGCTTAATCAATTTTAACGAACCACTTTATGTTTTATTCATATCTCATCACTATAAGCGCATTCCCATCGCCATCTAGCAATTATATTCGAAACCATTTATTATTTTGGTTGCCATCTATATGTTGCAACACAAAACTTGTTGACACTTCAATTAGTAATTTGCAAATGACAGCTATTTCACCTGCCCAATGTCAAAAACCCCACCACAGCCATTATTTTAAGAGTAATGTTCCCTATTTAAGAGCATTTGTCATAGTCATTCCCCACACAAATCTATCTACCTCAAAAAAATCAAAGAAAAATCACTTTGTTCGATACAAAAGTCGCACTCGGAGTAGGGTGCGTCAGCCTCTAGAAAATAATGAACCGTGCACTGTCGTAACGCCGCTTTCGATAAATTTCTTTCATTGTCGATAAGTCAATTTCCAATTAAACACACGAGGTAATATTTTAGCTCAAAATATTGCATTTTAAAGTAAACAAATAGAAAAGAAAAATTGTTATTTCCTTTCTTCGAAAAGCGAAAACCAGAACAAAAAATCCAGATAAAAAGGGAAATGGAGAATAAAGGAAAGAATGACCAGAGAAACACGAGAGAATAGCAACACAAAGTGAAAATCCGAAACGAAAGAATGAAAAACGCAAAGTGAAGCAATATTAGCTCCACACAGTGTGTTTTGTGAGTTTGTGTCGTGGTGGTGTGAAAGGAAAAAAGTCGGGCGTGGATAAAAAAGAAAATTTTACAAAATTCTCCTCGTCGACGGAAGGCGAATTAAATTAATTTAACTTAAATATCCAAACCGGAACTCGGGTTTTTCATTATTTTTACTATATTTTTGTTCTCAAAACTCGTATCTTCGTGCGGCGAATTAGAAAGAAAAAGCAAATCTCCATCGCGACGAGACGTCGAAAGGAAGAAATAAAAAAAAGCAAATGAAGTGCAAAAAATGTACCACTCCTGTAATTTTGCTCGAAAAAATGTGAAAGAAAAGAACTTTTTTGTTTCTTGCTGCGAAAATAAGTGAATTTTAATATATTCGCCGTGTGCTTTTCCAATAATATATCTTTGTCTGAAAAGGAATTTCTTATGAATAATTTATAAATAAAAAGAAGTTTAAAAAAGAAATATAGAATAAGAATATAAAGAGGAATTTTATACATATACACGGCGATTTTAAAGAGGAAAGGTGAAGAGGTAAAAAAAGGGCAAAAATAGAGGAGGCCGCTAAAACAGTGAAGTTGAGAAGAATAAACACAAGAAGCAAGGCAGAAAATAATAAATCAAAATGGCGCACCAACTGGCCCCATCCGTGAATTGCTCGTTAGACGATATCGATTTGAATGCTTTAAAGGTAATTTTTTTATACCAATTACCAAATTTATATTTTGGGGGGCCATGCCGGCCTCTGACTGACATACCACCAACACCATCATCCCACCCGGAAAGTTAAAGGATCTCATTTTTTGAATCTGAAGAGAGATGTTCCTTTATCTCGAAATTAATATTATTTTAATGTATTTTGTTTAAAAGGTGTGGCAATAGCAACAATAATAGTTTCTTTCTTTTTTGTTTGAATAGAAGAAAGAAAGAATAAATATTACAGATTCTGGGCTCTTCGGAATGGAAGAAGAATCGGCAAAACGATTAGAAAAAAAATTCAACAGAAAGAGAGAGCGAGGTTTACATTTTTTTTTGTTCCCACACTATCTCTTTAGTTTTGATTGTTCTCTTTCGTGTTCTTTTACTGTCACATTTCGATATATACGAAAATAGTGTTTCTAATTAAGCAAAATACCTACTACTTATGTATAAAATACACTTTAAATGAAAAATGTAAAAAAGTAAGTAATTTAGTAATTGTTTACAGAAGCAATTAAAGTATAAACTGGACCCATTTTTAACCTTGCCTCCCAACATGAAAAATTGTACCTTAAAAATGAAGAATATTGAATCGCATGTAATTTAAGGAATCTGATGTAACTATGTACCTACATAATGTAGATCGATTTTTGACCCTTCCTGCAAGCATTTGACGCCATTCCATGCTTCCTAGTTTTTCGCTCCAGTTAATTCCATCTTAACATTCAAATTAGATGATTGGGTTCGGTAGGTATACTTAACCTTCTTGTGTTTGTGGTAAAACAACCATTCCTTAACCAAGTTAAAGTGTGTTTGGGTTCGTTATCTTTCTGGAAGATAAGTTAAGTTAAATTTTTCGACGACATTAGTGTCATACACCCATAACACTACCGCTAGTTCGGATCTAACCTTCCCTTTCTTTAAACTCTGTGTCACCTCTACCTGAGCCATGAAAGTTATAGGTACCTACTGCTCTAGTCGATAGTAGGTTTTGCTGTTTTGTAATTTGTATCTTCAGACAAATTTTATTATTTTACTGGTGTTGCGTTTTTGTACATTATATAGGATATATATGAAAGTACCTTCCTAGTAAGTGAACCATAGAACGAATTTTATCAAAATCTTTGTAGGTGTAGTTTTCGCTGACTAACCTACAATATCTTAAATAAATTTACTTTCAATTATTCTTACAGCTTGAAATAATACCCTTATAACTTAACACATACCTACCAAATATTAAGTGATACATACGCAGCCAAGGCAAGACATGGCAATAATTATTATGTTGTCGTTATAAAGTAATTTACTTAAAAACTGTTATCAGATTAAAAAGAATTCATTGAACCGGTTTTTATTATTAAATTCATAGATTTTATACCTATTAGAGAACCTAAACAAGTTTATTAGGTTTAAGTATAGATAGGGGATATTTTTCTTCATAAACTATTGTCCAATGAATGCAAATCGATTCATCAATGTTCTTAATAAGGTCATTGAACGACGGTTAGGCTTGTTTATTATACAAATATATGTAGGTATGTACATTATGTATATTTAAAAGCAAAGCAATCAAAAATGATAACAAAAGACCTTACACAATGTTTATTCACAATGCAATTTTCCATTATCAGTATTTCAAATTCCAGTGGTAATGTGATGGTATGTGAGAAGATAAGAAGTTTTCGAAAAAATAATCTCATTTAGGTAGAAGGATTGAATAAGAATGGAAATATTTATACATTATGCATTTGGTTGTATGTAACTATATATTTCAAGTGTTATTCAATACTTTAACTAAAAATGACTGGTTAATAGAAATTGATTTGGTGAGTTCAGAAAGAAACATTTTATGTTGAATTCCTAACAAGCATTTCAAAAAACTTTTTTTTTTTGTTGTAAGGAACATGCAAACAACAGTGTACGTTTAAAGTCGATAATTTGACAGCATAAAATCGATTTTACTTAGCGGGTTATCGTTTGATATAAATCTGTCAAAAAAAATGATTTCCTTGGATTGGCCAAAAAATTGATTTATTTTTTGATCTTGAATCAATTTTGCAGATCTGAATTTTTCGGCAGATCTACCCCTCTTTGCTAACACTACTATGCATCATAATTGACAGCCACCAGTTTGACAAGACACCTAATACCGCTAGCTATTTCACAGACACAAATATACACCAATACTATAGCAAATAAAAATCAATCTGAAAACGTATTCGATTAGTTACGAAAAAAATCAATGTATAGATCACAATATAAATTTACCAAAGGGAAACCCCATTATATATTTGATAGGTATTATAGTAGATTTTGTTGGTGGATTTTTAATTTTTTATCAATTGAAAATTTTAATCCACAGATTAACTTTTATTCTATGGTTTAGTAAAGTCATGGATTAGCGGTGGAACAAGAATTTTTTTATTAATATGTCTGATAGAGGAAACACTTTCCATTGTATTATAGATCAGTTGATTTGATGTTCAGTGGAATGTTTTAGAACAGAAAAGAACAGGATTTAAAGGAATTCAAAGTCAACATTTTTTTTTCTGTTTCATTAATTTTGTGTGTGTGGTTCTGATGTTGATTCTGATTTCAAAACTAGATGCTAATTTCTCTTTTTTTTAGAATTTCATTTTTTCTTAAGTGAACACTTTCAGGAGGCTCAGAAGGATCCCGAATTGTCAAATAAAAAATTGCATTATCAACAAGAACAAAATTGACAAACATCCTATAATGTTTACTTGTTTGAAAATTGTTTTGACAACTCACGTTTAATTGACTATTCTATCTATTTCTGATTTTTCTGTTCTAATCTGTTTGTGCTGTTCTGTGATATTCTATTCTGACCTTTTCTTCAATGCACAAATCACATATTGCACTTGTTTGGTTTTTAAACAAGAAATCAGCTGTAATAATAATTTCAGAATTAAATACACGGTAAGCACTTGGGTAGTTATAATTTATCGTGACTTCTATTTAACGGTTTTGCAAGATTCCAGTGACTATCTACTGGCTAAGAAATATTATATTACTTTTATTATACGAAATTAGATAGATACATTATAATGGGTTATCCATTTTGCGGTTTCAAAAGTAAACGTAAATAAAACACATAAAATATTTTTTTCATGATATTTCCTTTTTATTATAAAGTTTGAACGTTGACATTATGTGTGAAACACTACATCATTTAAATGACCACCGAACTGTTGCAAGCAGCGATCCTTTTGAGGTAATTTTCGTGCACTTTTTCACACATATTGTGCGGTATCTCAGCCATAACTTGACGAATGTTGGTTGGAAAGTGCTTAAGAGTTAAAGGTTTATCTGTATAAACAAGTTCTTTCGCGTAGCCCCACAAAAAAAAAGTCCAGCGGTGTGAAATCGCATGATCCTGGTGGCCAGTTGATATCGCCACGACGATAAATTACGCGGCCATGAAATGTCTCTTGCAATAAAGCCATATTTGCTCGAGTTGTGTGGCATGTGGCACCGTGTTGTTGAAAACAGATATTCTCCAAGTCGTATTCATCAATAGCAGGAAAAAAAAGTCGGTTATCATATGACCATAACGCTCCGAATTGACGATGACAGGCGTTCCATCGTCGTTTTCGAAGAAGTAAGGTCCAATCACACCTCCGGACCAAAGAGCGCCCCAAACAGTAACTTTTTGTGGATGTAATGGCCTCTATTCAATTATTTGAGGATTCTCAGAACCCCAAATACGACATTTTTGTTTATTAACATACCCACCGAGTGAGAAATGTGCTTCGTCGCTGAAGAAAATTTTGTTCGAAAAATCGTTGTCCACCGCATGTTGTTCAAGCACCCATTCGACGTATCTACGACGGTGTGAATGGTCAGCTGGCTTCAGTTGTTATGTGAGCTGGACTTATGGATGTAGGTGTAGATCCAAATGCAAAATACGCCATAATGTGCCGAGGGACAGTCCTAATTCCTGAGAACGACGAGGAATCGACACATTCGGGTCTTCGGCAACACTTTCACTTACAGCAGCGATATTTTCAGTGGTACGAGCTAAACGATGATGCACAGGCCTTACAATATCTGTAACCAATCCAGTCTCTTCAAATTTCTTCACAATTTTGCCAATTGCTTGCGCAGATGGACGATTATGTAAACCATAATCTCTTTAAGCACGATATGTGGCTGTGTCAGAATCACCATTTTTGTAGTAGGTTTTAACAATTTGTATGCGTTGTGCGATAGTTAAGCGATCTATTTTCGTAAATGTCAGACTTTTAACTGAAAAAAAAAATGGTTTCACAACTTAGTTTGACAGATGTCGAATTATGGCCCTATAATTTTGAAACCGCAAAATGGCTAACCCTTTACATATACCTATATACCTACCCTTTAAAAAACATTGAAAAATCGTTATTTTTAACACTCCACTTACACTACCTACAACCTGAAGAAAAACCTGCCATGCCAGACTTTTTATATATAAACCCACGTACCTGCTTACATTTTGGCACACCCAAAATTTGCGGTTCACTCTTAGACTACTTATGTACTTAAATGTGTGTTACATACACAAGTAATGAAAAATACTGATTTAAACTAGCTTCAGATAACTTTTCTTCATATTCATCTGACGGATTGCCAATCTATAGTCTAGAACAGAATTTTTTTTACAAACCAGTATTGGTGCTCGAATGACAATGAAATCTAGTTTCTTCAGGCTCAACAAAGTTATTCTCACCTTCGTCATTATTACTGGGCAAAAAATATAAGCCCCTCAATTACTTAATAGTTTAAGCACAGAAGTCACTAGGTTCTCCACAAGAAATCAAAATTATAGTAGGTACCTACATTTTATTTGTTTATAAAATCGAATACCATTTAAAGAATGTTTGTTATGCTCTTTTATAATTATGTACGCACTCGTTTTAATTTAAAATCAAACCACATTTTGTTTATAATGATGCGTACACTATAGGGATTTGACTACCCTTAAACTGATCAAGCACAGTGTGAGCGTTAGAAATAGGGAAGGATTTAAGAGGAGATACCGATGCATATTGGAGGGGAACATAGAGCCTGCTAAATCATTCCACTTCATTGGATATTCGTCCATAAAGAATTAAAATTAAATAAAATTGGTTCGTTTCTTTGTTTGTCTTGTGAGTCGATAGAAATTCAGAGGCACTGGGAAATTATTGACTTCCTCGCAAGAAACAGTATGTTAGGCTGACAAAACATTTTTATTATAAATAAGTATACATGTTTTCTGAGATTGGATCCTTGATATCCGTTTTAATGGCCCAATGTAATATCTATGTAGGTGTTATAAAAAGGGGCATTATTCTTATATACATGTGTATATACATATGAATGTAATGTATGTATGTTGACTGGATGCAATGATACATTCCATCCAATTAATTTTTCAAATTAACTTCAAATCACCCAGATAGAAATAGCCACACAAGAACAACCACATAAAATGAAGAACTTTATATAGAGAAAAAAAACAGTAACCAATTGAGTGCATGATGAGACAAGTTATTCACCAGTCATGATCGATTGCGTCATCGTTAACTTCTTATTCATTGTAAAGTTGTTGAGAATCAGAATGTTAAAAGAGTTACTGATCAAACTGCTTCTGGAAACGCTTTAACTTGTCACAAAAATTATAACCCTCTCTCTGTGACACAATAGGTTGAGTGAAATCTCTTGTGTAGGATTAAGTGGTTACGACCTAAAAGGTCGCGAGAATTTCTATTCATTCAATTAAAGGAAACCAACTCTCCTTGAACAATAATGATGGAACGGATGTCACCCCGCCCATAGGGATCGGAACAAATTAATTGTGTTAAATTCATTGTCATCAATACCAAAACAACGAAAAATTGTGGCTGGAGGAATAAAATCACATCTTGACTTTTATCATGTCAGCAAGAAAAGTTTTTCTTTTCAATTACTTGAAGTGGAAAAGATGTAAGGGTAAACTTTATATTGCTTGATAAAAGGGGTTTAAAAGGGAGTGAGCGAGTTAAAAAAGTTTTGCTGTCGTAAGAAGAAAATAAACTTCGTTATATAAATATGTATTATGTACTCTATGTACATTGTACATACATATGTACTACATGATTGAAATATTGAAAGGATGTCAGCTGACAGCCTGCCAAATGCACACAATGTTTCAAGGGCTTGTGCATAATTAAAGTTAAAAAGTTACCTGGTAAAAAAAAACTCTTAACATGAAAGGCAACTGGCAGCAAAATTTATCATCTACGTACTTACCTAAAACGATTTTTTTTGTACGAATATCCACGGCTGTGTATGTTTTTTCCTTGCTAAATTTGTATTCAGAATAATAGTTTTTTTTTTTTAGGTTTTAAGGTTGAGAAAAGTCCACATGTACATATATACATATGTACCTTTTTGAAATTTAAATGGTCAATTTTGTGTGGAATATATTAACTTATAAGGCAATCGGTTCGCCCTCCTGTATAAGAAAATATTACTAGTACGAAACTTTAAGAAATAATTTAGGTGAAGTTCTTGTTTTATTTAAATTTGTCTAAGGGCATGAATTGCGTTTTCTTAAGTTGAATTTTAGAAAACTCTAAATTTCATGATTAAATTTATGGATTCTTTAAATTGTGCCTTCATAGGTACCTAACATATCTGATTAGGTAATTGATAAGCTTTAACTGTTGGAGAGTTGTTTGCTATTTAATAGTACCATCGAGTATGAATGCATTTCTTGTATTGCAAATTGATCTATAAAATTCCCTCTCATTTTAGCGCCAAGCATTTTCTGATCAACCTGAGTAAGAATCGGATTAAGGTTTTGCATCATCAGCAAATAACACAATTTTTGAAAACTGGAGAGCATTCTCCATATCGTTAATATATACCAAAAACAGCAATACACCAAGTAAAGATCCTTGAGAGACACCATGAATCACAGGAACAAGATTTGAGATATCATCGTTTATTTTGGTTTTTTTAGTTCTATTTTCAAGATAAGATTTAAACCACTGAAGTTTAGTATTTCTTACTCCATACATTTTTAGTTTTTCAATTAATATTAACTTGTCCAAAGTTTCGAATACCCGTTTCAAGTCTAAAAATACCCCTACTACAACTTTGTTATCATGAATGTCTATTTTCCATTTAGTTTTTTTTCCCGTGGGTAGGTGTAAAACCTTCAAAAGACTCTATGAGGACCGAAAAACGCGTGCTCATAGGAGTGTGAGATTCTTACTGAACTAAAAACACCTCCTCCTCCCGATTGCAATTAAGTTGAAATTTATCTAGCAATTTATTTTTAACGAATTTAATTAACGTGTTGAAGGTAACTATCCGGTGATAGTTCCTGCTTATACCGCGATTTTAAAGCAGATTCTCGTTTAGTGCACCAGATCGGAAGGCTTTGTCTATTGCAGTGTTGTAATAGCCGTTTTCTATGATTTCGGGCAAAATTTTTTATTTCATCGCGAACCGTGGGAATTATTTCCATTTAGTGATCACGAGGTTCAGAATGGATTCGCAATTGTGATTTTTTCTAAAACCAGATTGATAACACGATATCAGAATAAAAGATTCTAAATAGAGTTGTAATTGATTATATACAATCTTTTCAATAATTTTGCTTTCAAGTGTCATCATATTGACTGGTGTGAAATCTTCCACTTTTTTTTGAGTTTTTTTACTTTTGGAATGGGAACAATAAGAGACTCTTTATAGCGAATTGGAAACGTACCACTACTACCAAAGACAAATTCCCAACTTTTAACAACATATGACCACACAACTCGGTTTGTGTATCTTTTTTTATTATTCATTGATTTTAACACATAATATAAATCACTCATAAATATTTCTTTAAATTTAAAATCTAAATAGTAAGAATCATTTCATTTGGAATACTATTTATGATTTCTTGAATACTATTCACAAAAAAGAGTTTATTGTTATTATGTACAATTTCATTTATGTTTTGCTTATTTTCCTTTATAACAAGGGACTTCAATGTTCTCCATTTTCAATTCCTTACAACACGATCGAATTATTAGGTTTGTTCATCTAGCCCTGAAGTTAACTTAGGGTAGCCCTAAAACGTTTTTTTTTTTTGAAAAACCCGAAGTAACCCTGTTTAACAAATTCTGTGTTTTTTGAAACCTAAGGTCGTTCTGAAGTAGATCTAGGTTTTAAGCTGGAGCGAGTTGATGTAAACGAATAACTGTCAAAGTAAAGTGTTCATAGTTTGTAATATTATCCAATTTGATTTTTTTTGTCACATCGTACTTCCTGCACTTAAACTTTAGCAGAAGCTTTACAATTTGGCTAAAATTTTTGTAAGTAAGCGTGATCTGCCAAATTGTAAAGTTGTTCATTATTAAAAGTTTGATTTTTTGATAAAGCAACTAAGTTCAGCAAGTATAAGTAAAGTACATATTGCTATTCTGACCCTGGAGGTTCAGTTATTGGTATTTCTAGAATCACTCTCATTTTGGTTGTATTAAGCAATATAATTAAAATTTTATAAAACTGATTATCAGTACTTCCAAATATTGTATATATTCCACAATGGTAACACTGTCATAACATCATCGTCTATCAACATCAGGTTATTATCCTTCTTCCACCATATCGTTCAAACTTAAAACTTCATCGCGCAAAAAAAATGAGAGACCGACAAATTGCTCAACATAAGGCAAGTGCTCTTTTTAAACCAAACAAAAAATGCACTGTTAGTCAAAACAAAAAAAAATGGCATTTTGTCCTTGTCCAGTATAATCTAGTATCATCCACGGTAGACTTGCAGACTTGTTTAGAAAATTTGGCAACATGGAGTTGCAATAATTGCAATTACAAGAGATGGCATGAACATCTTCTTTTCGAGAGAAAATTTTACTATCTACAAAAAAAAAATCAAAAAGCGCAAATCAGCAAACACATTTTTATTTATTTCTTGCTCATTTTCTTCATAATAATTTTTCCTTTTTTGTGGCAATTTTTTTTTTGTGATTTTGCTTTTTCTAGCAATTTGTTAAACGGTAGGTATGACGATATTAGAGATGAGAAGAAGAAAAAAGGACGAGTTGATGAATGTTTTCTTCTTACTGTTTTCAACCCCAATTTTCTTGGTTCTCTTTTCCCGAGGTTCATTGATAAAAAAAGAGGCAGGTGTGGATGCCTATATACTAGCATTTAAGCATTGGAATTTGTTCACCTCAAAAAATAGGTATTCAACCCATTGGGTTGGTGGAGCTCTGTTGTGTGGGGGTGAAAAGATAGATTTTCCTAAGTTATGACCTGAAGAATGCAAATATTCTTTCTTCTTTATCAGACAAAATTAAAAAGAAAAAAAGAAACGAGTACGACGGAATTATGGTGGAAATATGGAAAAACAACACAAAAGAAAAAAGAGAGAACACCACCATAAATATCCATGCTCCTCGTAGTCGTAGGCTGTTGAAATGGGGCTGCCACTGCGTGTGTAAATCGTCGTAATCGGTCATATTAAGTTTGAATGTGTATGTATGAAAGAATCTCTTTGCGTGTTCAATATGAATGTTGTTGTTTTTGTTGGTATATATTGCTTGAACTGGGCTCAGCCGGCTGACTAGGCTTTTTCTTTGCCTTCACGGCTTCACCAGTCACCACACCACACTGCCCTCGGCCAATGACCTCTTGAAGTGGCAATAATGAAATTAATTATTCAATAGAACAAGTCTGATAAGATGCTTGTTGTTGATGTTCTTTGCAGTGTCTGTCCCTTTTATTCACCCTATTATTCTGGGGAACATAACATACCCCCTTTAGTAAACGACCGACCGACCGACGATAAATGCAATGCATCAGGAGAGTTATGGAGGCTGTCTTTTGTTGTTTATAGGTCTTTATTTCATTGTTATTAAAATGTTAACCCACATCAATTTTGCTCTTAAGTTCTATTTGGTTAAGTAGGCTTGAACTTTTATAATCGTATAGGTACATGTACATTATTAGATATCTAATACATTTACATTTTATTTACTTTTCTCTCGTTTTTTTTTTTTGCAGGATCCTGCTGGAATATTTGAACTAATCGAAGTCGTTGGTAATGGAACCTATGGCCAAGTCTACAAGGTAAGTACCTAAGTGGTGTTATGTTTCCATGGCCTCTGTCAAAAGCACTGCCAAACCAACACATCCCTAATAAACAGCGCGACAAAGTGTCCTTTGTTTTTTTGTGCGGGTTGTGTTTGTGACGCATGCCAGCAGCTACAATAGTCTTTGTATACTATATATATGTATATGGATGTATGTAATGTTTATAGGGTAGGTACATAGAAAATGTCCTGTTTCCAAGAAGAGAGACAATATAAAGTCTGTTATAGGCACAACAATCCAACCAAATCGATATGTTTTCATTGTCAGCAGCCAACATACCTACATACTCGTACTGGTCGTATAAGGCGATTACATTTGGTTCAGTGTTGTTGGCCAAACAAAACTATTCATAGGCCAAGCCTTGAAAATGCTTTTTTATGCTATAGTTGGCAAGTGTGCCAAAAAGGTTTTTTCTGTTTATTTTTTTTTTGTTTCTTTGCTGTTGTGAACGGACAATCATCCATCTACCGTACTTCAGTGAAGCTATTTTCATATTTTAAATCCAAGAGCATATGAAACAGCTTTTTGTACAATTAGCTGAAACACAAACAAAAAAAAAATATAAAGGCGAACAAATAATGTACATCATATATTATTGATATAGGTATGTACAATGTACATATGTAGGCTGGAATTTTGTGTGTTTGGATAGTATTAGGACAAAAAATACCGAGTCAATTTTGGTACCGATTCGAAAAACTGAGCTCTTTGAAGAACTAATTATGTAATTAAAAGGGAAGGTTATTTAGAAGTAGATATGTATGTAGGTATTTTGTAAAATAAATGTGTGATGTAGGTAAATAGCCCTAGATATGTATGTAAACCAATTTTGGATTGGATGTCTAACAGGCATATGAATACGAAGAATAATGATGGTAAACAATTTACCTACCTTGCTATAACCTTGAATAGCCCTTGTTATAGTTAATCAAAAAACAGACATAGGAATTTCTCTTTTCATGTTTTAACGATTAATTTTTTGAAACTATTTACAACATTCAAAAAAAAAAACTCATCTTATTGACATATTTACAATTTATTAACGTTTTTATGAATCTTTCTTTGCTTTAAATAGAAAGAATCATCAGTTGACTAGATAGGACATTGCAAAAATATAATTTTTGTTAAGTTAGGCTCGGTCTCATGATAATTCAGTTCGAAAGTGCAGATTTACTTAGTTTGAATCCAACGAAAGCATAGGAAAATGAACACATATTTGTTCTCCAAGCCCTGCATAGATTTTTTTCTTTTCAAAAAACAGCTTGTGAGTCTCAGAAAAGTGCTTCTCAGCTAAGCCTCTTGAACAAAATTGTAGGTCCTCCGATTACTACTAAATAACTACACGCATATAAAATTCCGATCGAGCTTACATTGACAGTTGTTGACGACATAATAGAATACGTCCAGTGACGAGCAAAATAATAGAAGTGTCATATTTATGTTTAAAGTTATAATCAAAGAGCACGGTAGAAAATTAAAATTCCGAACATTTGATATGCTAAAAGCACAGGCGCCTCAAAAAATTTCAACATTTTAGTACAATTTATTCTTGAGATATAAGGCCTCAAAAATCACATCACAAATACCATAACTGACTCACTGACTGACCTGATCAAAATTATGGAGCACTTTCCGACATTGTAGAATCTTATAATTTTTTCCATTCAGGGACGTGATATCCGCCCACTTCCTCAGAATTAGTGTTAGTTGAATTTTTCACTTCCGATTTCTGTAAAACTATGAAATTTGGTAAAGTTTAAATCGCATACAAAGAAAAAAAAAAGAAAATTTGAGGTTTTCCATTCAGGGGGCGTGGTATCTGCCTACTAAGAATTGGTGTTATTTAATGAATACTGACAAAAAATTGGTTGAGCTTACTTGATAAGTTTTCTTTTTATTATGCAAAATTTGGAAGGCTTTAAGAACTTGAGCATGGACCCACCAAAATTTAGTCACTATTCATTAAATAATAAAATGTATCTCTTAGTTTGTAGTTGTTTCACTATTATTCTACTTTAAATATTTTGTATTCAAACTTCATGCACTTCAGAGAGACGCCAAATTATACAAAAGCTATAAGCAAGTTAAGAAACTTATTGGAAGTTCGACAAAAATGGTGAAAAACTCCATAAAATTTGAAGTTTTAAATAAAGCATCCTACTGCAGCAGCTTCACAGATTGTTCATGATCTAGATGTACCATGAGGTGTCCATACAATGAAGAGACGATTGAGGGATCATAACCTAAATGGTCGCAGTCCACGAAAAGTTCAACTTAAAAAAAACAAAACGGAATATCTAAAAGAATGGAGTTTGCGTTTGAATACTTGTTGATATAGGGTCTCGGCAATTTGTAAGACGAGTACTTTGGAGTTGGGCCAATATATTTGAACGAAACTATAATGCATCAGCACTCGTACGTGGATATCTTGCAAGAGATTTATGTTGTCATACGACGACTTTGAAATGCTACTTAAATGGGTCTTCCAGCTGGATAATTACCCAATTACGGCAATAATTTCAGGGCAATAAGATTGATGTCACGAAGCGGCCTGCTCAGTCTCTCAACCTCAAACCCAACGGAAATCTTTGAGCGGATTTAAAAAACCGAGTTTCCAAAGCCAAACAAAAAAATATTAAAGAGTTATCAACCATTGTTGAGCAGACTTGGTGATCAATTACACAACAAAGATGTGAGGGGCTTGTGAATTTGATGAAACGTCGCTTCGTTACGAAGCTGTACTCAACAATAACGGTCATGCTACTAAATACTAGCTTCTCTAAAATAAAATACCATTGAATTAAACATTTGTATTCTGTTGTATTTAAACTTTATACAAATGGACAAACACCACTATTAGTTTGTTGCCTTTATTTTAAAATCTATTTTGTTTTTAAATTATTTCTAAGTTCATTCAATTATAATAATGAACTTCAGTAGCTTCCGGTTAGAGCGCTGACCAAACCCCCCGCGCCGGTGTAAGTGAAGTACGCTCTGAACTGAGCATGAACCACATGATATATGAGCACTGAATTGTCACATGGCCAGATATTTGTTCCAAATAACATGAACAAAAATAACAATTCAAGAATATTATACTCTTTTTAATGAAAAGTTAGAAAGTTTAAACCACAAACTTTTCTAAAACAAAACAAAACTAATAATGGAACTGTGGACTATTAATTGGAGGTTATTCGATTTGTTTTCGAATACCTGAGTGTAAACAGCCGTGTGTTAGTCACTATTTTTTTTAATGAAACCCCCATTTTTATCAAAAGCCTTTTAAATTTCCTGTCATCTATTCATACTTATCATGGTTTTTTTTTTAAACAAAATTATATTTAAAAATGATTAACCAAATGCACTCTTTGTTCCGTGTTTACGCATCATTCATCGTTTACCCAAAAACATTCTCAATCAATTAAAATAAATCAAATTTCAAATATGTGAGTGCGTCACCGCATCATCAACAAGAACAACAACAATCTCTTGAATGCCATTCATCATTAACAGATTTTAATTTAACGATAAAGTATCACATTTTGTACTTTCACCGCCATTCCGGGAAGTAATTTGTCCCAGAAATCATCAAAATCGAAATGTAAATGTAAAACAAATACACAAAAAAAAATGATAAAAAAGTAACAACCTATGACTGTTGTTAATCCCCAAGTTTACAGCTTAAGTCAAGATCTCGATGAGGTGCGGTGGCTTCAAGTTAAGCATAACGAATCGAAATCCGCAAAAAAGACCGTTGGTTGTCGTACGTTGTTGTAATTTAACTACCTGTGCAGAAAACCCACTCAACGTCACCGCCACAATCACAATCACAACTATACGACATACCGGACTGTGAGTAATAAAAATTCTCTTTAATATCAACTTCACCTTCTTACTACAAAAGCTTTATAGCTAGCTATCCAGGATCCAGCCAGCCATCAGCGTCAACACAGTAGATACATAGATACAACGTAAACCAGCAGTAGCAGCAGCACCTAGCAAAGCCAGCCACCAGCCAGTGTCAGCGGCACGAATTGTCGGGTTGAATTTGGATTTGTGCAAAGTCAAGTGTAACCGGTTAGTTGGGTGTTGTTTTGAGCTGTTTGGGTCTTATCAGAGAATTTTTATGCGCTTATTCATAAATTATACTTTATTTTATTATATTTAACCAGAAAGGCATGACTAAACTTGTTTTTGGTTTTCGAAAAGAATCGCCCAGAAAAATCTATGTATGCTTCTTTTATTTTTTGCATTCTCTATTTTAATATGTATTGACTTTAGGGTATGGAAATATTGTTACATAGATTAAAGCATATTGAGAAATTGCAACTATGTATAGGTTTGTACATAAAATATAGTACAAGATACTTGCAGGTTGCTGCACATTTCATTCAAGGTTTGCTTTTGTTATGGCCAGCACACCTGTGATGCATAGAATTCGATAGGTTTTCCATGGGAATACAGAATTTTTTTACCTATGAATTTTGTAAAGTTTACTCTTAACGCTTGTTTGCTTTTTTAAGCTTCATGTTTGACCTGATTTTAAATTTTATAGCTTTCTGAGATGCTGGGAGTAGACAATATCATCCAATATTCTTGATTATACTCAAAATAACTTGGTTCAGAAATTATGTTTATGTATACTGAGTTCAACGTATTTTTTTTGTTGAGTTATTGATGGATGAACTGATAGATGCTGAACTAGCAATGGTTAATTTTAGCTTTCCTTCCGTACTCTATGCCCACAAATTAACAGACTGTCATTTTATCAAGAGTGAGAGACAAACTGTCACAAAAGCACGGGGACCTATTCAAAACGATTTTTTTCCGTTTTTTAAACGTCAAAAGAATTATGTATTTTTGTAGGCAAGTGTTTAGTAAAAAGTTTTTGTGAATTTATTTAAAAGATCAACAATTTTCTATCGAAAATATTAATTTATTGCACGAATAAGCCTGGTAAAACGATACATTCGATTAATTTCAAAGTTTGTAATAAGATTGTTCAGTGACGAAAAATTTAGAACAGAACAGATTCATGAGAAACTTCAGAACAAGGTAGAACAACTTAGAACAGTTAGTCATCTGACAGAGATTATAAAAAAAAATATCGTTGCTTACCTACAATTCAAGTTTGTTTATTTTTGCAGAAACGTTCTTAAAAATAATCTGAAATGCAGTTGAATTTATTTAAAAAAATATTTTTCATGAATTTGAGATGATTCCGACACGGAAAATGATTTATCAACTAAATCTAACACCGAAATGTTTTTTTTTTTTGTAACAAAAACAATTTTGACAGTTCTCACAAATCTCTTCTACCTAAAAAGCAAGTGCAGATAATCCTGTTATAATGTGTTCCAAACTGACTCATTGAACACCAAACCAGAACAGTTTAGAACAGAAAATTTCTCATTGAACAGCAAAATCCTGTACTTTTCTGTTCACTCTTCAAAATTTAAAAAGGCTGCCAATTTCTGCTCAAAAATTCTGGATCAGACCTATGTAAGGTGGGGATGAAACTACCTCAGGGAGAAATAAAATGGAAAAAAAAATTAAACAGTTTAAGTACAATTTTCTGCGATATTTTAAACGCCAAAAAACAGGCTAAAACTAAAAAGTTTTTTTGGTAATACCCAATCTTTTATTTTTAAATTAATATTTGTTTGTTGTTTAATACTTTTCATTTGTTTAACAAAAATTTTACAATAAGCAAGCTTCGAAAACGAATTAGTAAGGTTTTTTTGTTTTATGGCAAATGTCAATTTGACAAAAAACTTGTAAAAAGAGAAAAACATCTCTCATGAGTGCTCACGGAAGTTATCAATTTATTCAATATTTCACCATAAAGCCTCTAAATTGTTGATTTTTAAAGCACAAAAACGTTTAGCCACAATTACGAGATAGTGAACAATTTTTTTTGCAGATGTCAACCTAACCTGCCAGGGGAAGGGGAAATGATTTAAGCACACTCTCTTTTGCCTAAAACTGATTGGTGACAATTGGCAGCCTTGAACAGGGTGTGGAACAAATCCAATGTCTCAATTTTTTATAGGCGGAATTTGACAGATATAAACAGATTTTAACGTCTATAAATTTAGTCACTCCAAATATGTTGTAAAGTAGCACTTTTTTTAGAATATTTTAAATGTTTCTAAAATTGTTTACATATTATATTTTGTTCGGTTCATGTGAATAAATATGAAACATTTTAGTTTTATTTTTTGAAAAAAAGCGTTTTACTAAAAAAATCTATTTCAACCATTCTATTCAGTTACTAACTTAATATCATATCGATAGTTTCGTTTGATAGTGTACATCACTATTTGAAATAAAATCTCATGCTAACAAGGATTTACCAGACCAAAGATGATATCAAAACTAATTTCAATTCGTTGTATAGAATAAAACTAAAATCATCAACTCGGAAAATAATTTTTAATTGTTCATTTCTCAGTTCTCCTCATTTTTATTCTGCGCAATGGCAGCACACAAATCATTTACAATCACCTTGAAAAATAAGATAAGGAAAACTTCAAATTGCGCTAGAAATTCATCACACGTAGAGACACGCTACTAAGCAAGTCTCTCCATTATAAACTCCATACAAAAATCATGATGCTTTGCTGAATTTTGTTAAACAAATTGTGTCGGCTCAAACAAAAAATAATAATAAAATAAAAGTCGTCGCCATCGGCGCGGCGCGGTGGCGCGCCCCTGTTTCTGCTGCCTAAAGCCTCAGGTAGAAATGTAAATTTATATTTGAAAAAAAAAACAGACATTGAACCTATAATCGCACTCCAAGATTCGCAATCAACAACCATATGTTGAGCTTGTTTTTGTCTTTGTTTGTAAAAAAAAAAAAAATATTATTATGATTATACCATATTATATAAAGATTTAGGACAAGTGCTTGGAATATAAAATAGTACCTAGTAAATATTCACTTTTTTGTTACAAATCGTGTCAGGTGGCTTTGACAACATTAAAATATACCTACATGCTCTGCCATTGTTTTCAAATGTCTTGAAAACCACACCTCCGCGTTCAATGACCACTTGTCGATGAGATGAATCATTGCGGTCACATTGAATGCTCGTATGTACGAGTACGAGTAGAAATGTCTGCGTCATTTATAAATAAAATCTAAAATGGCCACCAGTTTTGTCGCGTTAATCTCTTTTCATTTTTTGAAATTTTCTTATCAAACTGGTGAATGTAAATATCAGTGGGTTTTTTTTTCTTAAATTCCTCTAAGTCATTGATATTACATGCATATATTTTTTTTAAATACAATATTTATAATGAAAAGATAAATGACAATATGTATTTCTGAGAACCACCAGCGGATTCTTGTTTGGAACTTAAAATGAATCACAGATGTTTGCTTATCGCGCAGATTCCAAAAACTTTTTTTTTGAGGATATGGCATTTTATAAAATATAACAAAACATAAAATTTGAACTCGAAACAAAGTGGACTATGCGACTTTTTGATTTAGAAATTATTTGCGCGGGTGGTGCCTTTTAAAATAAGTTTGCTTAATACTTTGAATATACTTTAGCCTCAACAAAATTGTGGTAATTAGTTCTCTATACTTTGAAACTAACCAAAATCGTTATGAACTGTTAGTAAATTGTTTTTTTTTTCGTTTAATTCATGTTGAACAGTTTTTGAATCTGCAATTCATCAGTTTTTCATCGCAAAAGATGGCTTTGAAGAAAGTTTGGTAATTACACGACGGAGAATGCAACGCACGCTCGAACGAACGATTACTATTTATATTTATTAATAAATAAACTTTATGTTAAACTTAAATATTTATGATTCATTTGATAGTTGTCTAAAGAAAAACTAAGTTTCCTTAGATGTTTCTGAATCTAAAAAAAAATAAAGTTCTCTTCAAATCGATATTGGTACACTATCTGCTACGTCTGAGAGCAATTTACAAAAAAAAAAAAAACTTTACATCGCATAAAACATACATATTTAAACTGGTTTCAATTCTTCGTAGGAAATATTGATAAAATATTCATAACGGGAGCCATAGATACATACATTTATATTATGATAGCACAGACAGCATAAATTGTAGCAAATTTATGTGACAACAACTGGATCATAAGCATATAAATGCATGACTTCGACTGTACTCTTGCTCTCAACTAGTATTTTATCAACATTGCAAATTTATTTGCTTCCATCTGTGTATAGCTAGGTACTCGTATGTAGATAGAAAAAAAAATCGAAACTCATAAAAACTGTAAAGGCAAAATAACACCCCATCATTATAAGAATAAATTTAAGACTCTGGCTGACTATCTCGTTCTAGAAAAATAGGAATTTATTTTTTGTCCGACGTAAAATGAAACCACAACTTTAACACATCGTAATCTCATTAATTGATTTAAAGTTTTTTTTGTATAATGTCCGATAAATGCTCCAAATTGGGTTGCATTTTTTAGCTACCGGTCTTAATTAATTCGAGTTACTTACCGTGGACGAGTTCTAATGGTGTATAATCGTCGTATCATAGCGAAGTGCATGAGAAAATATTTTCTTAGTCGCTAAGAAAAAAAAAATAGAAAAAGTAACATACATTCTTTATTACTAAAGGAGGTTGTAATAATTCAAGAACGCCACTGGTATATATTGGTAATCCAGAAGCGTCCGGAATGTATATAGGCTCTTCTGAGAGTGTTCTATTGGCATTTAAAATAACAGTTCCCCTCAGAAATTGGTTCTGGATTTCATTTCAGATAATCGAGACTAAAATAATTTTTTTTATCGAATTCCTTACATTAAATTAATTTCTTCAAAATTGTTTTCTTTGTTGTAAAAAAATTGAAAAAAAGCAGTATTTGTTTTGACAACATACAATGAATTTTGTTTAGAAATAATTCGATATTACTCCTAAAATAATCGATTTTTTTGTTGAAAGGAATTCCACATTACAGAATCGTATTACAAAGTTATGAAATGTCATTTTGAGTGTAATTGTGTTTTTTTTTTTTAATAAATCGTTTTTTATAAAGATCCGAATCAGAGGAATGCCAAATTTTAACAGTTATTCCAATTTTTGGCACTTCAAACTCTGAAATATTCAGAACGCTTTACACTCTTTGAAAAAAATAAAATGCAGGAATGGTTCGCACGTACTTGATTGATGTGTTCGATCACATCGTAAGCGCAGTCTTAGTAGAAAAGGCTAAATATATATTCAAATGGTTTTTTACTTAATTTGTTTTATGCAAAATTTGGTTAAAAATCTGAGGCGTCAATGATGACGTCGAAAATCATAAAAACGATTATATGGCAGGTACCGTTAATCGCATTTTAATTAAACATTTTTAATGACCAAAATGTAGTCTATGCCAATATGTTTATCAAAATTGATAGGGCCGTTTTCGAAGTAATTGCGATTTACCATTTTGAATTGTGAATTGACATGTCTGGCCTCACTCCCTTACATATATAAATGGCAAAACAAAACGGTGTGTAGAGCGAACATAATATCGAGCAAAATAATGGATGCTTAATGTACCTTGCAATTTCGTCGGTTAGATATTTACTCTTAATCACATTTAAACAATAAAGTTATACATTACTGAACCATTGGGTTCACAAAGTAATTTTGTTGTATTTGTTTTTAATAGTTTTTAAATTTTATTTTAACAAATAAATGCATTTAGCGTTTTTCGATGGACTAATTCGAACCTAACCTCAAATTAGTTTCATGAATGAAGAATGGCAACGATTTGTATGTTATTGTCTTTCGAAGAAAAAAAACTAATTACTGTATATGGGAAAGTAATACCTTGCTCTCCAATTTGCCCTGATATCAGAATTGAACCACAAATTCAGGTTTTCGATATATTCAAATTTAAAAACCTTTTTTGTGAGGTTATGTTGCAGCACGAATAATTTTTTTCTTCTCAAAATTCGCTATTGTTGAATTCAATATTTACTTTTAATTTTCAGAAATCTTTATTTAATTATTGCAAATTTGCACCTAACCACGTAATTTCTGGATAATAATGATTAATATCGTCAGCGTACAAAAGTTTCTTATTCAGAAAATAGAAATTGATTTTATTTTATCAAGGGGACCAATTTTTCTTGTAACTTTTCCACTGTAAATTACAGCATTCATTAACGCATAATAGCGAGTGTATAAGGCTATTTTCTCTTTATAATTTCTATATGCACAAAATTATTATTCATTATATTATGTAACGTTGCATAGCAGCAACATAAGCTAAATCAGTTGGAAGTTTGTATAGAACATGCATAATAGTGATATTGTATCGAAACGTAATTTGACATCTTTCGCACATGATCGTCGACAAATCAAAATGTTTTTCGGAATAATGGTGGTTTCGTATGAGTAGCGAATTGCGAATGCGAATTGGTAATAGTCGCAAATTCTGAAGTTTCTTTCATATGCTGTCGCGGACCAGCTAGCTGTAAATAAATAAATAAAGTTTCGAAATTGGTTTGCACCAAAATGAGTTTAAAATAATTTTATTTAAAAAAAAGTTTTTTTTTTATGCAGTTTTTTTGCTATAAAAGGAGACATGTCCATCCAATTCAAATGATTAGCCACGAAGATGGAGAAGAGAACAAGCACTAAATAATATCATGTCTAAAATTTGAGGTTAAATTCGAGCGAATTATTTATTCGCCGATTTGTAGAATGCGTCCTGTTGTTGTGGATTGCGAATTTACATATGACAGTTCGCAGAAGTCTGTTGTTGGTCGCGTAAAAAATATTATAATGTAATTTTTTGATATTTAAACAATTTGTTTGCAGTGTTTTCTTTTTAAATTTTGTGAATAAGATCATTTATTAACTTCTTTGAAAATTTAAAATAAAAATATGTTGATATTTCCCCTATTGAAATTGATTAAAAAGGTTCGCACCTCGTATGAAAGGAGCTTAAGGACACATTTTTTGTAGTTTAGTGCAAAAGTCTCGTAGGTGTCACAAAGAGAATATACGAGTATGAATACTTTATTTAACCAACGCCCATTTATAATTATAATGGATTCAAAAATGTTTGCATAGCGGCTACATAAGTAATATGCACTGCATAAATATACATGCACTTAGCGTATATTGAATAATTATTTACGCGGCCCCGCAGAGGGAGAACTTGTATTTCTAAGTCACTAACATTATTTTAATGGCGAACAATTACATAGTATAAATTTAATAAATTGGCATTTCTCTAACCTCATTCTTTTCACATTCAATTCAATTCAACGCATCAAAAATCTTGGAACAAGTGGGTATTTTTCCTCCAGAAACTTCCCTTTGTTTTGTTAAAAGTGGCTTTACATAATTACAATTTCTAATAAAAATTTTTATTACAAATTTCCACATGCCAGCAAAATTCTTTTTCTTTTCTCTTTATAAATTTGAACTGTTTGTGTTTCTTTTTTTTTTATTAAACAAATTTAATAATAAAAACGAAAAATTCTACGTCAACTGTCAGTTGTTTGAAGACGTAGGATGTTTCTTTCGAAACGGTAAATATAAACCACACATCAAACGTGCTAGAAAAAAGGAAATGTAGCCAAATTGAGGTAAGCAAGAAAGAAGAATAAAAATAATTTGGTTTAAATGGCTGCGGTGGTCATTAAATTATATTTACTAAAATTAAAATATTTTCTATCCTCTCCACACCGTGATGCATGAACAATACGTATGTACATAGTTACAAATTTTAAGAGACAAAAAAAAAGAAAACATGATGCCTGAAAAGTTGAAAGACATTTCAGATGCATTCAATTGAGGGATTTCGTGGTTAATTTCTTTGCGTTTTGTTTTCTATCGATTTCAAGACTTGGAACATAGCACTTTAGAGAAGACACACGAATCGTGCAAATGCCAACAATTATCTAAATCGAATATAACATTATTCGTGTGAGATATTTCGTACTACATACATATATATATGTGAATGGTATAACAGCTTTCAAAAAAACTGTCAGGCGATCGTGTGGCGCTTGTGGGTAATGATAATCATTGAGGCAGGTCAGCAGACGACAACAGATGTCGTTACTTTTAAACGTCAATTGCCATTCAACAAGTGAATTTTCATTACCATTAAGTTAAAAAAAAAAATAACATCTCCCCCTTCATAATTTCATTTAACTGTATTCAGTGTTTAATCGTTTATTTTTGTTTCTTTTTCTTTTATTTTCAAAATTATTTTTGGGGGATTATTTGTTTGTGTTCATTTCGAAAATAAAGACTAATTTTGTTTCCGCTTCAAGTTGAAATAAATTTGTTTTCTGATTTTGTAAATTACGGTCATTTTCGTAAATGGATTTGTTTGTTAATGGCCGATGATGGCGCGCGGGTGCAGCACAGACTACTTAAATGTTGCATTTATATACATTAAATATAGATTATGTTGTTTTTGAAAATGACATTTATGGGCTTTAAAGCGATTACTTTTAAACAGACTGTAATATTTGTTGAGGTTGTGAACGGCGGAATTATAGTACAGTTTGCAGTTTTATTAGGAAATATTAGAAGCAAAACATGTTTCCAACAAAGTTTTTATTCAGTTAATGGTGTGCAACTGTTACCCAAGAATCATCGCGACTGATTTCTGGAAGCATTGCTTCGTCAAAAATAAAATTGTCGGTATTAATGAAAGGGTAACACACAATTGTTACTCATGAATCATATTTATATTCCGAAAAGTTGGCTGTGTGTTGTGGTTTTTGGCAATGTAGGATTCTATATCTTCGGAAATGAGAAGGAAGTCATAATGACAGTTGTAGAAAAAATGCTTACATATATTGCCAGACCTTGAAAAGACTGCGATATTTTCAAGTTCCAATAAGATGACACTACTTATTATACAGATAATTTCCTTGGAAATTTTTTGATCTTAAAGAAAATTTCGAGCAATATTTAGCCAGAAATTTCGAAAAAAGAGTGTGTGTAGTTATGTACACGCGCTATTAGTAAACTTTTTATTGTTCGGGTGCTACCATTTAGAACGCTTAATTTGTCTATTCTAACTGCTTTTAAAAACCATTTCTAATTCAAACAAAGTTTTCTAAAAATTTGCATATAGAACACGTTTCATTATTTTCTGGAAAAATTAATTTATTATGACCCAACCTATTTTGAAACTATTTTTACTTGTGATATATATGTAAGCAACTATAAGCAAGTTTTGCATTTGGAAAAAAATCGATCTCGAGATTTTAATAAAACTTGACAATACAATGATAGAGAACACCAAAAAGTGGGTTCCACAATTCCGGGTGTTTGTCTATCTGTTCAACGGTCTACAGCCTAAACCTGGTACTTAAGCGTTTTAGGTGATTGCCTCAAATAGATTTTTGAATCGTAAGCTCCAAAAATAACGGTACTTGACATACAATTTTTTATAGCATCTTCTTATTTCTTCTTAATTATATCGAAAACAACTAGCTCTAACGATTTTGATAAAAACAAAGTATGTTGGTTATAGTCTACATTTTGATCCAACATTTTTTTTACATATTTTGTCATTAACGATACCTGGCATACAACCATTTTGTTTGATATTGACTTTCTCATAAACGGCTTGATGGATTTCGATAAGTTTTTATTTCGAAAAATATTTTTTTTGGATTTAATAAGTTTGCTTTCGAAGAATCCTTTGCATAAAATTATGTTCACTTCACACATGGGTCTTTCAGTAAACATTTAAATCTGTGTAAAAAAAAAATACAACATTTAAATATTTTCAAACATATTGTGCGTCTCAATGATATGCGATACATTTCGTCGGAAGATATGTCCTAAATTCTAATCGGAACTGATAGAATATTCTCCGATATTGCAATTTTGAAGAAAAAAAAAACTTCATGTGAAGACGATTTCAATTCTGGACATCACAGCCCTCGGAAACATATATGTATATTCTAGTTCCAAACAATTTGTTTTTATTTAAATCTGTTTACAACATGCATGTCACTGGAAAATAGTAGAAAATATGAATCAATTCAACTAGAAAACTATTTTATTAAATCATTAATCTTGAGTCAAGCTTAATATTTGTAAGTCTGCACATACATCTAGACTAGAAATCAAATCTTTACTTAATTTGTATTTGTCGGAAATTCAAATGTTCGACCTTAACATTAGTCTATTTCTATTTAATGTGCTTGTATTACATCAAATATCAATCTCAACATTCGAATGATAACTTTTTTATTGGATTAAGCCATTAATACAAGCGGTAAACATTATAAAAATCAACTTAATGTTTCTCCATCTATCGTTTCGTCCCATTCGAAGGTATTCAGTTTATCTGCCGATGCCCGCATTCGATAAAAACAAAAAAAAACACAAGCTCCAGTTCCAATAAAATGCGAGTCATCTATTAATACAAAAAAAATGCCAACCCACGTACCAACAACTTTCGAAAACACAAAAAAATGCACGTTAACCAAAAAAAAAATTCAATACGTTCGTTCGTTATTAATTCAGATAAAAACTGTTTATTCCACACTTACTCGTGCTGAGTCTTAATTACCGGCAAATCATGATCATCGCATCAACAGAAAATAAAGACTGCAAAAAAAAAACAACACCCAACCGCTTCATTGCGCAATCAGCCCCATTATCTTGAAGTTGGCGTTTTGCTTTGTATCCACTCTTAAATCTTTTTCTGTTGTTTTTTTTTTTTTGTTTACTTCATGGTTCAGCTGGAAACAGAAACTTGCTATAAAGTTAATTCAAATCTGTTATCGAAATGAAAGTCACACCTACTACCTACAACTATTGTGAACGAATTCTAAAGGATGATTAATTGTGTAATCAAGAAATAATTTTCATAGGAAATACTATGTTTTCCTTAATTTGTCTGAATGAGAGATCGAACATTAACGAGGGTGAAAAGTTAAAAGTACAGTGCGGTTCACTTGGTTAGATTTTCTTTCGTTTTTTCTAAACCAGCTTTATTTAACTTATAAAAATTCTAATAAAAATTGCATATAAAATCTAACGTTGGTATCCAATTTGTTTTTAAGAATGAAAAGAGCAAAATTTTTCTTAATAGTTTTTAATTTTTTTAAATTAATTTCTAATTGTTTATTTTGATTTGTGTCCAGGTTTTCATCATTTTTTTTAAATTTTTTTCTTTTATTTAGATGTTACTTTAACACATTTTATTCTTACTTGAAAAGAAAATGGAACTTGAGTATTTGATCAAACTTATTGCAATAAAAGAGAAAACGTAAAAAGTGGGTCTGCCTACAGCCTAAACCGCTTAGGCGATCAAACTTGAATAATTCAAATTTGATACCTAAGCGTCTTAGGTGATTTCCTAGATTCTTCTCTAAGATCTCTTTTTTTAAATCCCAAAAATAACGGTACCTTCCTTACAACCATTAACAAAATATCTTAGAAACGGGACTAACGATTTGGATGAAATGTTTACAGTTTGCTCCTAACAACAAGACAAAAATAAAAACAAATTTATTTAAATCCACCCACTGCCAAGCCCACTATTTGATTTCATGGTTTCTCGGAAATGGCTCCAATTCTCGGAATCTACTTGATTGATTTGGGTGACATCATCAATAAAATTGAAAAAGATATTTTGGTTAAATCCGCCTAACCAGCACGCCTAATTTTATCATTTTTTTGTGTCTGGGAAAGAACTCTAACAATTTGGCTAAAATTTCAGAATTTGTTTTTAAAATTAAAAAAAAATTTAAGTGAGATCCGCCCACCCACCACGCCCATCTCTATAATTGCTTACTTTTTCAATTACGACTCAAATTATCTTAATGAAATGTTCATAGTTCATTTGTTTGAACGCCAAAAAATAAAAAATCCGATTCAGTAAAGTCTGCCTACTGCGCGCCTCCTTTTTGTTCATTTCGTGGTTTGTTGGAAAAGGTGATACAACGTTTTGGATGAAATTTTCATAGTTTGATCTTATGCTCAAGAAAAAACAATTAAAAATTCGAACAACTAAAATCCCCCAACTGCCACGCCTAATTTTATTATATGTTAGTGTCCATGGCAATGACACAATTAGAGATTTAATTTTGGTTGTAGCCTGGAGTTGACAAGCGGTCTTCAAGGTTTTCTTTAAATGCAGAAGGAATTTCAGGCTACATATACATACAAATTATTATTATTTTTCTTAATTTAACTATATGCCTGTAAGACCTAAGGTCTTTTAAATGCAACCTGAATTGCACGGCACTAGTTTGGCACAGTGGATTTGAGACCCAGGTATTGACTGTCTCATTTTAACCCATGCGCGGCATCCAATTAAAGTTGGAGGTATAGAAAAGAATGCACCTAGCGTGGGGATCGAAACCACACATCTAAGTTAGCAATCAAGCACTTTATCCACTGCGCCATTGCCACCCAATTATTGAGGATAGGCAAAGCGTGTACTTAAAAAGAGGGTAAATTTTATCAATTTGATAGTCGTTTTTAAAAACGCAAAAGTTGATACAAAATTTTAGAATTTCGGGAAATAACATTAGTGGCCTTATAACAATTAACTTTACATATTTTTGGTATACATTCACTACCAGAATTTGTTGTCGGTTTATGTTCTATACGGTGACCTTGGGATAGATTGAAAAAAAAATCTAAATTAGTGCTTGATAAAGACATGATTTCGGTTTTACCCAATAATTACATTCTTCAATAATATTTCTAACCGACTTCCTCTAATCTTGTGCATAAAATTAAATTTATAATGAAATAGTATTTAAAAATTTATCTGAAATACCAACAATAACTTTTTCTACGGAAACTAATAACATAACGTTTTCATTTCAAGTTAGAAAGATCCCGGGCAAAGCTTGGTCTACCAGGTACTATTTTTATGTTAAACAAACTTAATACTAACAGACAATACCGTGGAGACTATACACCAATAACTAGTGTTTCGAAATACTGGGATGCGTTCACATTGCATGTTGGCCCTCCCTGAATTCATTTGGTTCTTCAAAAACTGCTGAGTTCAATTGGAGTGGGTGATTTCTGATAACTATGTACTCTTCTTAAAGGCTCTTTCAACAGACATAATTTCCCCTCAAAATAATTCGATTAAACATTTAAATTTGATCAAATGGGCTTCGAGATAAAAAATCACAACCATCATGTTTTCGTCTCAAAGTATTAGAGGAAAAATAAACCTAAATCTCAATATATTCCGAGTTTTAGTTAAAGGGGTTTCTTATTTTGGTGTCCTTTGTAAGTATATCTAACAAGGTGAACCGCAGTGTATACATAGTATACCTACCAACAAGAATAATTCCAATTTAAAATGTGCTAGCTGAAGAAGTTCTCAGAATTTCTACTTCTTTTTATAGGAAAGTTGACAAATTTATTCTTAATTAGTCTGGCGGTTGTTTTTCCTTTTTTTTCTCTTTATGGTTTTATTTATCTTAACTTAAATGATGGATTCAATTAGTGGTTGAATAAAGAAAAAAAAAACATATTTTTCGGTATTTACCTATAAATTGGTTTCATTTCCAATGATAATACAAAATTGTTTCGATGACTACTTTTACGGCGTTATACGAGTAGTCTATTATTAAAACTATTTTATGGAAGTTTCTATTATGAATGTAGATTTCTTGACCGCGTCTCTTGATAAATGGGTTCCCATTAAATAGCAATAGAAGGCAATTAAACGCATGAGTCCCATCTAAGCCAAATTAATGTAACTTATATTTTACTTGGCATTTAAGAATTTATGGGTAGACATAATAATAATTATGAATTCGCTTTGGATGACAATGACATTGTTTTGTAAACCACCACCACCTCCTCCTCCAAATTCAATTCAAATGAGTTTTCATTACAAAAATTAATTTTTAAGCAGAATTTCAACATCACCATAAACATAATTCATTATATTTTGAATTTATTATTTGATATGTTCACTGGGTCATATGGGTTTGTGTGCGCTTAATGTTAAAGCGCCCACATAAATAACGCACACTATCATTTAACTCAGATCAACAATTGAATTGCAAACTGGAAGATAAAAAAAAACAGGTCTTTTGTGTATTTTTTTTTTCCTTCTAATAATAAACCAGCTAAACGTCGCGTCGAACAAAATTATGTATAAATAATAATAATAATAATATATGTACATATTCGGTGTTGGAAATAATGCTGTTTAGACTTTTTTGAATAATATATTATTGTATCCATCACCCCACGTATAGATCAGTAGAGGTCAGAAAAGATAAAAATAAAAAAAGCGTTTCTTTAGGTCGAACAATAGTATAATATAGTTCACCTTTTCGAGCTGGATTAATGTTTTTAAAAATTTTTGTTTAAAAATTGATTTTATAATTTGTATGTTTTCTCTCAGATTTTTTTTCTATTTAAATATTTTTCTACTGAATTGAATAATTTTTAAAAATATGTAAATATTGCTTAAAATTTTCGGAAGCCTTTTTTTCTTCAGTTTTTTTTTTTTAAAGAATTTTTTTGCATTTAAATATTTTTTTTTTAATAAATATATAATAATAAAATATATATAATAAAATATTTTTACAAAATGGTAATGGAGGTATGCGTCTTTTATTGCACCCCCAAGACGGGTATACAAAGTCCGCAATTTGCTACAGTTTTTTCACTAAACGGTATTTTCTTAGCCTATAGTATAAGGAAAAAAACTACATTCATGCATTTCTTATGGGAGTGATTTGCGGAAAAAACAATGTTTGATGTTTCAATGTTTTTGAATAAACAACAACAACTTGAGTATGTCGCCAAGTTTTATTTCTCTACTTTTTGCCGGAATTATAGCTATTTCACGACTTAGCACAGGTCGATCATCATAATCATTTGTTTTCTAGTGGTGCTGGTCTTCTTTTTCATTATATTGAACAACTTCTTATTTGCCTCCGCTATTATTGAACTGAGACGAGCCTTCTCAGAAGCCAACGCATCATGCCCCCGAGGCCACATGATCAGGTTTAACCAATGCTGGTTTTGTTGTTTTTAAATTATAATTTACATTGAAACGACTAGCACTTTTATTAGCCGCACAAGTTTTGTTGTTTATAATTTTCTTCATTTGAAGTTTACATTTTTTCCCAGAGAAAACGAAATTATACCCACCACGAAATGTTTCGTACAAAACAATGTCAGGGGCAAAAAAGAAGAAAAATCCACAGATATTTTTTTCTCAGAAACATGTTTTTTTCATTTTCATTTCTTCTTCCCAAAGAATGTATACAAAATGCATTATCTAACTGCATAATTGAAAAAAAATTTACTTAATCTAAGTTTTGATTACTGAACATAATTTGACTAATTCAAAATCCAAAAATGTCATTAAACATTGCGTTTGTAACTCAAAAGCATACGTTTTCCATGAGATAACTTTATAAAAAAAAATCTTTTGTACTTTTCAACGGAATTCAACTTTGGAAAAGTCATAGAACTTGAAATAGTTACAAACCTAAAACCAGTCAACATATTTTGATTTTAATTAGTTCACTATATCGAGCATCTACTGTAATATTTTGCTGTCAAAAATGGCATATCAGTCAAAGTCCAAAATGTCATCTAAAATGAATGAGTTCAATTAAAAGAAATAAAATAAAATACTTTAGTGATGAGCGCATTCAGTTCTAGTTCTGAGCCAAAATCTCACTTTGAATAGCTTTTTTAAGAGGCATTGCAAAAAACTTTTAAATGATACCGTTACGATAGTTTTATGTTTGCTTCTTTTTTTTAATAGGTTTGAGAAGGAAAAAAGATTTTCCAATGCATCCAATTATTTATTCCATTTAATTTCTTAGCAGCCAGCTTCTGAATTCAACGATTATTTTTTACTCACAATCAACAAAAATGCATCAATACCGATACAATATTGATTTTTTCGATTTCACCTGTTTCATTTCACCCCCACCTCACGGTTACACACAAGTCGAAGATATTTGTATTTTTTTATAATATTATTGTTATTTTTGATGATTTTAAAGCTTGTTGGAATTAAACTTTTAGCAAACCGTTAGCTGTTTTGTTCTTGTGCTTTAGTTGTCGTTCATTATTGTTAATTTTTCAAATATCAAATATTTCCATCTTACATTCTGTCACTGTGTTGCACGAAGTCGTACAGAACAAATTCGACTACAAAACTAGTTATTTGTTCACATAGTAGTTCATCTTGCAAAATTTGAGGGAAATATTATGTGTATTCACGATCAGTCTGTCTGTTCGGAACAGTTTAGAACAGAAAAGTACAGTATTTTACTGTTAAATGAGAAATGTTCTGTTCTGAATTGAATTATGTTTGTTCAATGAGTCAGTTTGGAACGGGATTTTCACTTAGTTTTTAGGTAGAACAGGTTAGAACAGATTTGTGAGAACTGTCAAATCCAAATGTTATTGTAAAAAAAAACATTTGGTTTTTAGATTTATATTTAGTTGATAAATCAGTTTCCGTGTCAGAATCACTCGAATTTCATGAAAAATATTTGTTTAATAAAATTCAACTCCATTTCAGATTATTTTTAAGAATTTTTCTGTAAGAATAAACAAACTCGAATTGTAGATAAACAACAATCGCTTTTTTTATAATCTCTGTCAGATGACGGACTGTTCTAAGTTGTTCTATGTTTTTCTAAAGTTTCTCACGAATATGTTCTGTCCTGTACTATTCTGTTCTGTTCTAACTTTTTTCGTCACTGAACAATCTTATTATTTTGTAATAATTGACTGCACAAACAATTCATTTAAAGTTCGCACTGGTAGATAAAAACTAACAGCTGACAAATCTGACAAAAATGCCCTTGACAGAGAAATTTTTCTTGACTAGGTTTCCAGTAAAATTCCCTTTTATAGGAAGGTTTTTTTTTTACGGCTGGCCATACAGAAATCCGAAACTTGAATAGCTTTCAAGTCGGCTACGTATTCTGAACGTAGCCATTTTCAGAGAGTGGGAAATATCAAATCATCAGCTGATTTGTTTGTTTGTGTTAATCAAAATCAAACATTTATTAAAGTATAATAAATGCGAATTGATAATAAATTCAAATTGAAACTAACGAAAAAATTAAATTTTTAATTCCACATCGTTTAATCTTATAGACCTCAAAATTGTTTTCCTCTGTTCTATCTTGCACTTTCACACTCCTGTGCTGTTAATTTTTGTTTATTAAAAATTTATGTCGAACATAAATTTGTATCTATTCAAGCTCAAATTAATGCAAAATGGCGGAGAAAATTTTGTGAAACACAAACTCGCTTTTGTTTCCAACTAAATATTAAATTTCAAATTATCAATTTATTATATAAAGCACACATCTGAAGTTCTCTTTTCCGCAGACTTCGAAAAAGATTTATTGCTTTGGGAAAATTTCTTCCAGCATACCTTTGACATAATCGATAACCTTGATGTTAAAATATATTTACTGTTTTTTTTTTATTCTTTTTGCTATCGCTTGAAAGAAATCAGAATTATTTTCATTCCAATGAATGAAAGCAGAAAAAAGTCAAGGTTTTTATTTCGTTGGTTACATAGACAATAATTACGAAACATTAAATCCCCAATGTTTGCTATTATATCCTTGTACAATCTTCAAGGTCACTAATGAATTTATCTTGCCCAAAACCCCAACCACTTACAAAATACTTAAGATTATGACAGGATTAATGATTGATGAACTAGAAATAAATCTAAAATCACTCTTTATTTTTGTTGGTAGGTATAAAAAGTGTTCCTTAATGCTAAAAAAGTCATGGCTTTCAAAAGAAGCTATCAATTAGGCTACAATGTATTTATGTGTGAATTATAGCGAGAGCAGCATGACTAATAATAGTTTGATAAACCAAAGCAATTATAGTTTTTTTTTCTCCTCCCATTATGAACTATGTATACTCGTATCGTGCTAAATCGGTTGGAAAACAAAGCAATTATAAATTTATTGTTGTATGTTTTTAGATCATAATAATTCTAAATTTGTTGCATGTCATAGTTAAGTTAAAACTTCATTTAATTGGTTTACTTATTGGAAAATTTCTTATAGAAATGAAATTATAGACGGGTATTCTTCGCAGAGTCAAATGCGTGTTGCCAGTCAATGTCATCAAATGGGGGGAATAATTGTCAGAGATGATAGGCGATTGTGATGATTTATTAAATGTATACTTAATTAAGGTGGCGCTACAGTCCGGTGTGTACTTTGTCCTCCACCAAGACACTTCGTTGGCTATTAGCTCACTAGTTAGTTGTTTCTATAGTTTCGCAAGTCAAGTTGATTAAGGTCCTACATATTTAATTTAGGTTTTCCAAAGGCTAGAGACTTAATATTGTCCAGAAAAGTTTCCTCTCAAATAAACCTTATGGGAACCAAGTTGATTATAAATCGATTTAAAGATACACTCGAGGCAAGGATTTACTACTGCTTAATACTGGTGCTTCAACCCGTTGTTTGCCCAGGTAGACAACGCATATAGAAACGTCCTGTCCAGGCTGTGCTTTTTTTTTGCTGTTAGTATATAGGTAAAGGGTGTTTTTTTTAGAAGGATTGAATCTATAAAATGAAATAAATCACATGAATTGTATTAATTTCCATAAAATTCACTTTATTTGAAAGATAATTTCTTGCCGTTTATATTTGAATATGATTGTCCACAGCGGCTATTTCGAATGTAGTCCAATCTTGAGATCCAATTTTCGATCACTCTTTGCAGCATTTCGGGTCGTTATTTTCCAAGTCGCCAATCGTCTCAGGCTTATCGGTTGTAGGCTATTGACTTCACACACTTCCACAGGAAATATTCTAGCGATGGTTAAATCACACGATCTTGGAGGCCAACTCACATGTCAGTCGATTCATGATGAAATGACAAAACAAAATAGAGATAAATCACATGACAGATGACGAAATGGCTGTCAATGAAAAAAACCTAAGCCAACCTAATGTTATATACCTCTAAAAAAACACCTTTTTCTTTCTCGCAATCATTAACCGTTAACTCATTTTTGCATCTGCCTTCAATAATAACAAAGGCGCCACCCGTTGTTGAAAGATCGAGTCTGTTTGATAATATTCCTTCCAGAATATTGTGCTAATAGGGCTAATACATGACGCAGACACGCCACTGCTGACCTTAAGTCTGAGCAAATATGCCTTCGCCACACGGTGCAGATAACCTGCACAGACATTGAATTATTACCTACATGCCTATAATAACCTAGGTTATTTTAAATGCAATCTGAATTCCACTGCACTTGTTATAAAGAATAGAGATAGGAATAACCTCAATCATCATCCCCTTAAAACGGATGATACAAGACAGAGTTTACAGAAATAGAATTTGATATATACTAGAGTTCGTCTCTATAAATGCCGCCATCTTAGAACTTAAGGTGTCGATTTTAAGTTCGTGTTTTTTTTTTTTGAATCTCAGTACCTAATGTAAATATTTGACAATTATGGCGTTTTTATTTACCAATCCGGAATTCTTCTCCGATCCGGGATCCCAACTGAACACTTTTGTCTGATTCTGACGAATCTGAATTTTAATGAGATTGTATGTGTGAATATTCAAATTTTAAAAAAATGTTTGTAGCACAATTATGATACAAAAAATAACAACAGTCGAGTTTGAAGTTCAAATATATGAATGTGTTAGTGCTTCTGGTTCTGATTCTGATTTCAAATCCGGAAGCAAAATTCTCTTCTTTTCCGAATTAGAACTGTCATTTTTTCCCAAGTGAACGCTTTCACAAGAGTCCGGAAGGCTTCCGGATTGCAAAATAAAAATGACATTATTGTGCTTATCTGGCTTGACTTATAACCACACTTATAGAGACCTATCCAAGCCATTAATAAAACTGATTCAAACATGTATGAATTGGTTCAGCTCAATTTCGTAGAAGATTTTCTGAAGTTTTAGAAAGTGCTTGGTTACTGTGAAAACTGTTCCAAAATATTTCTGTTGCAAATTTTAGACGCAGTAGGTGTGCTTAGTAACGTGAAAATGTGTACGAATTTCTACGAATTTTCACATTTTGCTGTCAAAACCCCATAGGAAAAATACCCAAGCTTGGCAAAGTTGGTGAAAATTTCTAGTTACCAAACAGCAGAGATTAGTTCACGTGTATGTTCTCTTTCTAATCAATTCTTAATGTACCAGTATGATTGCAAAATTGTTACGATGATGCATATTGTGCGCATTTAACCCAATTAATAAAATCTTTCCTTGTAACACAATGTCGAACTAAAATGCATGATTTTCAAGAATTTAGCTACACTACAACATATTTGTTCGTCGACATATTTGTCAACCTCAGGGATAAAATTCTCCATTTTTCACTTTAATTTGAGTCAATTAATTAAAAAACCGTTTCAGTTGTAGATAAATGTAATGTACCTACCTACTACTAAAATATTCTACAACTCAGTGAGATTCTATGTAGTTGGACTCATGGAGTGCATAACCAACCTTGCTCCCAACCTCATCATTCTCCCATTTTTTTTTTATTTTTTTTTTTGGTCTAAGTTACATAAATGGCAATTTCATCATAGTTCATGTGTTGTATAGTGAGTTTACTTTATTCCGACGAATACTTATTTCAGAGTAGTACGAGGGCAAAGAGTGCTGGCGCTGCATGCATGCGTTATACATGCATTGTAAGGTGATGCATCGGTGCAGGTAGACGGGAGGGTAGGCGTTAATTAACATATCTACGACAGAAATGGAATTTTCTCACTGTAGAGCGAAAATTCCTTTATAAACAATGATATGACGAAAATGGTGTCGGACTTGTTGCAAGAGTAGGAAGTATAGCCGGGATGACGGGGGTTATCGACTTCTTCGACTATACACGACGATGAAAGACGTCGAACGAGGTGTATTCATTTCATGTAATAAAAGCAGTAGTAGCTTAATAGCAAAATTCTCTCCAACTATGCCTTTCAAGTTGTTTACTTTTGGTCCGCCCTCGTTTGTGTGTAAAGTGAGATTTTTCTCACATGTGTTGCTATTGATATACTTCTATTTCCACTGCTAATGCTACACAGTTTTTGGCTGCAATAACAACAACAACAAAAATGCAATAAGCAATAACAGCAGCGCCTTGTGTTTAATCCACAATCTACTAAAATACAAATGGGATGAAACAAAATCTAAGGAGATGTTTATTTATTTTTGCCTGTGAACATTTGGAAGAAGATTTGAAGGGTAAATAATTTATTTTTAGAAGAAATCTCTCGGTGATTTACAGTATTTTCACGGGGGCTTTTAAATTTCTTAATTACTTTTCCTAACCAGCAGCTTAACTAGGCGTGATTGCAATAAGAAAAAGTATTTTTTTTTAATTAAAAATGGGTTTTAATAGCCTTGAGGAAGTTGCAAATAATTAGCGATGTTTAATTTTTAAGATATTTTTTTGTCTAGGAGGAAAGTAGCCAAATTTTCTGCGGAAACTTTCTTTAAAGATTTTCTTAGATTATAATTGTAATCTGACAAAAAAATTGAGCATACAATTAAGGTTTGTAGAGAGATAATAACGCGAATGATTTAGACGTGAAACGTCTGTAAAATCAAACATACATAATATCAGGTTCAAAAAGTACACCGTAACGAAAAGGGATATCTTTTTCTCGCTTAAACTCAAAAACAGCTTAAGTGCGATTTGAATCGTTTTTCGTTTTTACTTGCGATATACATATATGTAGGTGCTACATATTTGGCAAGTTTTGGATTCGTAAAAAAATCGAACTCGAGATATTGATCAATTTGACACTACAATGATACCAAAGGCATAACAATGGGTCTTACAATTCTGTCTGTCCGCGAGTCTACAGCCTAATCGTGCCCACACGTTTTTCTTCATATTTTTAATACCAAAAATAACTACCTGTCACCGCCGAAAAGGGTAAATCTTATTTTTCTCAAAAACGGCTCCAACGAGTTTTATAAAAAAAAATCTGTTAATTAATGGGAAAGGTACTTTTTGAGAATTTTTGTTTTGATTTGTTCGGTACTTCTAGTATAACCATTTTGTTGGCCTACTATTTTCTGGAAAATGGTTCAATAGATTTTTTTTTAAATTTTTGTATGGATTTACTTCTCCATAAACAGTATTATTGTGCAACATTTTTTGACAAGGCACCGTTAGTTTTAGGGCTAGAAAACGATTCAAAAAGAAAACGAGAATCACCTAAATCGATTACGTACCAAGTTTCAAGAAAATCGCTTCAGCCGTTTAGACTGAAGATCGTTGTACAGATAGACGAAAATGCGGGACCCACTTTCTTGGTGTTCTCTACCGTCGTCAAATCTCATTTTCATTGCAATATTTAAAACTAAAAACGATTAGTTGACCTAGACCTTTTAAATAGAAACCTACGGCTATGCGTTCCGCCAAATCCACATCGATCTCACTAATATTGATGTTAGAATTTGACCATTAATGATCACATAGAAAAATGTCCGTATATTTTCAATGTTCTAAAAAGAATTTTCAATTTTTAGTATTGTATTGTTTTTTATTTCATTTTTCCTTTATGTACTTCTTATTAATTAAATTTATTTTTTTTTTAAAGGGACGACATACGAAGACTGGACAATTAGCTGCCATTAAAGTGATGGACGTTACCGAAGATGAAGAAGAAGAAATTAAGCTGGAAATAAACGTGCTTAAAAAATATTCAAATCATCGTAACATTGCCACATATTATGGTGCATTCATTAAGAAATCTCCTCCAGGAAAAGATGATCAGCTATGGCTGGTAATGGAATACTGTGGTGCCGGTTCTGTAACTGATTTGGTAAAATCAACAAAAGGACAGAGTCTTAAAGAAGAATGGATTGCGTATATATGTCGTGAGATCTTACGGGGTCTTAGTTATTTGCATTCGAATAAAGTCATACATCGTGACATCAAGGGACAAAATGTACTCCTTACAGATAATGCCGAAGTTAAATTGGTTGATTTTGGTGTTTCAGCTCAGCTTGATCGAACGATAGGCAGAAGAAATACATTTATAGGTAGGGCTTTCTATTAAATATAATTACATACATTCATATGCAAATAAATACTAAAATACTTTTTTTAATTTATAGGTACTCCTTATTGGATGGCACCGGAAGTTATTGCATGCGATGAAAATCCAGAAGCAACTTATGACAACCGATCAGATCTATGGTCGTTGGGTATCACAGCGTTGGAAATGGCTGAATCACAACCACCACTTTGTGACTTGCATCCAATGAGGGCCTTGTTTTTGATTCCACGCAATTCGCCACCTAGACTTAAATCAAAGAAATGGGCTAAGAAATTCCATGGGTTTATTGACACGGTTCTAGGTAAGTTCTAAGCAAATACAAAATTTAACATGAAAATTATAATCTAATTTATTTTATATAGTGAAAGACTATCATCAGAGGCCTTACACAGATCAGTTATTAAAGCATGCATTCATTAAAGATCAGCCTACTGATCGACAAGTGCGAATACAACTCAAAGATCACATTGATCGTTGTAAGAAACGAAAGCAAGAAAAAGAGCGCGAAGACTATCCTTACTCTGGTTCGGATAATGACGAGGAAGAACCCCAGATTGCCGGTGAGCCAAGTTCCATTATCCAAGCGCCAGGTGGCGACACTCTTCGTCGTAACTTCCAACAAATCCAAGAAGGGCGAGTTGGTGGCAATGAAGTTCAGCCTCAGCCTCAGGCTAACAGAAATCAGAAACCGCAATCTGTAAGATATTATTATCATTCAATTTTCCTTGTATTTTTTCTAATATTCAATATTTGAAGCGTGATCAACGGCAGCAGATCGAAGAACCAGGGCCACCTTCGCGACCGGCATTGCCTCAACGCCTAATAGTCGTTCCAGATCCCCCACAACATGCCAATCGCCCCCTGCCGCCGACTCCCAAAGGATCTGGATCATCTCCACAATCGCAGCAGCAAACTCCCCAGCAACAGCAGCGTAATTCTCAAAATATATTCAAGCCAATGGTACGTTTTAAATCACTGTGGGTCTCTTTCTACTGTTTTAATTTTGATGTTTATCACCCGCTTTATCTAAAAACTCCCAAATTGTTCTATTTTTTTTTGTTTAAATTCGAATTTTCTTTTTTATTTTCATGTTTAAAAAAATTGTTTGTTGCTGTATTCAAAAAAAAAAACAAAATTCTACTTCTACTACTTCTATTTTCTGCCTACAAATCAAAAAAACCTGTCCACCTGTTAAACGCTATTTGTTATTTTATTGCAACACAATATTTTAAAATAACATTTATAATTAAATTTGCTGTTTGTTGTGTAATGCCGTACGGTGCCGAATGAAACAAAATTTTTGTGTCTCACGTTGATTTTTTTTCAAAAAAAAAAATAACTACATACCAAAAATTATACAACAACACACACTCATAATGAAAATGGAAAATTAAATCGAAATTGAATTACAAAAAAAAACATTCACAATCAAAAAAAAAAAACTTAATATCAACAATTTAATGAATTTCAAAAAAAAAACACATAACAAATAAACACAAAAATCCAGCTTCCACCGAGGAGACCTGAGGTATGTTGTTATTGAGAAAACTTGTTTTTTGTGTGTGCTTTTGTCTTTTGCTTTAAAAAAAAATATTTTTTGTTATTTATAAATGCTTTGAATGATCCTTTCGAATTCACATTTTCAAATTCATTTTATGCGTTTTTGTCATAGTCATATATTCATTTGAGAGCATTATCATATTTTAATAATAAAAATGCCCAATTCGTCTTTAAATATAAATCCTCATAAATGATTAAAAACCCGAAAAATCTGGAAGTTAAACCGAATAAAAAACAAAACGATCAATTGCCATTTTTATAATAATTTCACGACTAATTTCTGTAATCGGTTTTAATTTTTGGAAGTTAAATTTCATTTAATAAATTAATTAGATTTGTTCCGTGTACCCACCACAAGTGTGCACAGCGCAGGAATGTTATTCAACCGTCAAAAAATATTGATTTAACATAAAAATGCATTAAATTTTTCTTCAAAAAATGAGAGCACAAAAAACAAAAATCGCAAAAGCTGTGAGCTGCTTAAAAATTTGAATTCCGTAGCTCTGATTTCTTTACCCTAGAACAAAATTTAATTTTTAAGACTTTTTCAAAACGTTATGAAATTCTAAACTAGAACATGATAAGAATGTGAATTGCATAATTTTACGGTAGGCTACATTCACACATGTTCTGCATTCCGAGTGAAAATGAATTCAAAACGAATTTCATTTTCACTAAAAATGAAATAAGGTGTTCTGCATTTCGAGTGGATTCAACTCCTTCCAATTCACTTCGAATTCATTTTCGAATTGTCAAAATTACCTGTTACAGACAATTTGTATAAAAACGGTTCATATTCGGAATGTAGAACACGAATTTTAATATTCAGAACCCTAAAATTCCACATTCGGAATGAGCTATTTACAAACTTTATTTTATGTGGAATAGAGAACATTTTTATGTGGAATACAGAACATCTATATTCACTTTTGTTCCTCAAATTCGCAAAAAGGGAAATACAGAACATGTGCGATAATGTAAACATACATACATACATATTGCTTTCCACTTGTTTCATTATGTTGAATCAATGATTGCTTCTTGTACCTGCTTCGATTTCTCATATTTTTTTTTTTCAAAACATATTTCTTTTTATCATAAACCATTCACTTTTAAGCAATTAAAAATAAATGATTTTTCTAAGCAACTTAATATTACTTGGGCGTGCTAACTAAAGATGGTGTCTCTGTGGTGTCTTAGAATTTGACATCTTTGATAATGTGTTGCTGTTTTATTGGGTAAAACGTTTAATAAATATAACGTATGTACGTAAAAGAATAAAATAAGTTACATACACAGACAAAACTAGAAAAAAGCTTCTAAATATATCAAATTTCTCAACAAAAAAAAAATACAATAATTCAGATACATCATTTTTATTTACACGGCAGTACTGTGTAGTTGTATATTTCAATTTTCTTTATTGCGATTTAATTTCACAGTTTAGCTTAACTTAAGTTGCTGAACCTAAAGAATTAATTTTACAATTAGACTTTTAAAAACGTCTTTGCTTTAATTGCAAACTTTCTACTCTTTAAATTAAAATTGTATGCCTTACAAATTCCCTTTACCAATACATTAATCACACTAAAATTGTATAATCTTTAATAAACCCGGCCGCTTCATACCAAATATTTATTGCATGCAAAAAAGTGAACCAACATACAAAAAATTATTTGAATTTGCAAAGCACGCTTCAATTTTACATGCCTAAATAATTCCCAAAAATCGCTTTCGTGTGTGGATATAATGTTTCAAAATTTTTTTATAAACAAAAAATAATTAAAATATGAAATTGATCAAGAAATATGTTTCATGTGATTTTGTCACATTCACACTGTACTGCTCTCTCTTCAAATACCTACCAATCACAACCACCACCACTACCAAAAAAAAAAAAAAATACCTACCATCTCGTAAAACGATCCCACAAAAAAAAATCAATCAACCATCTAGGATTTGGACATGTTAGCTGCACAATTAAATGAATTGGGCGTCTCTCAACAGTCACAGCAATTGGTCTCCGCCGGACAACAGCAGGCTCAACCCGAAGCACCGCCAAGAAATAATCGTCAATCATCGGCTTCCGTGACATCGTCATCATCTTCATCGGCACAGCAATTGAAACCTGCACCAGCTCCTCCTGTTGTGAATAATCATCATGTGCAACCGGTGAATCCATTGGATCCAATCGATAGCAGTGATTCGGACAGTGAACCCGAGGAACCCAATGAACGTGGCCGAAACGATGGTACATTGCTAGCAAGTGATCCACCTAAACCACTGTAAGTAAAGTATTTGTTTCTTTATTTATTTTTTTTTTTTCATTTGGCTGTGATTAATTTGTGCTTTATATTGTTAGCTAGTCATTGTATTGCATTACAACTCTTTATATATTATAAACTGGGAAGTTATCTGTAGTGAATTGAAATTTCTTACGAAATTCATATTCAAAAGGTCACTTTAACATTTTCATATACTATGGTAATATAGTTGGAGTTTCATTCCAACTCATTATTTTATTTAAAAAAAAAACTATATTTTGGTCTTTGTTTTAGTTACTATTTTTCACTTCACTATTTATAAATTCCCAAAATATCATAAGTATTGAGGTCTATTGAAACGGTATTAAATTAAAAGTAAAATAGTTAATAAACTGCTCCATCTGATTCGGACAGTAACTTTTTCTATTAGAAAATGGCTTTAAGTTTATATAGACTTGTTTTATGTTAAAATAATTTTCTGAAGTAACCTGCCCACACAACAGAAACAAAAATATCAACTTTTTGTCATGGAGGTTTCATCAATTTGATTTATTTTAAAATTTCGTCAAACCCGAACAGCTTTTTTTGTATAAGTTGAAACGCGGAATAATTCGAGACTAGGATAAAGCTGTTTAGGACCGACAAAAACAAAAATAATAGAAGTTGAAATCTGTTTCTCTGCTGAAAAGGATACTTCAAAAAAAAAAAATTCCGCAATTCAACCGATTATAAAATTGCCAGTCTGAAAATTATAATTGATTTAATTTAATTTTGTGATTAAGAAGGTATAAGTCTTGTATGCACATAAATGTTGTAACTTTACACACTGTAATGTAAAACATTTGATGTATTGCAATCATTTTTCAAATAAATATACACGCACACTTAATTTAAGATTATTTTATTTACCAATTTGGAATTATTAATTTTACTGCGGAAAAGTAAATATAACCTAGTTCTTTCATTGCCAAATCTATTGAGACCAAAACGACGGTGTATAAAGAATCTCTTTTAAATCAAAAGATACAAAGTTATACGTTAAGCATTTTACCACCGTATTAGTAGGCTTTCCCTAGATTGTGTTATTAATTACACGTGTGTGTATATTACCTTCATGAGTTAGCATACCGTTAAATCCGAATTCAATAGATCTCGATGACAAACGTCTATTAATTCATATACATAAACTCTCAATTCATCTTTAAATCCACTAACCCATGTCTCGTAAATCTAACAAAAAATCTCATTTCCATTTTTTTGTTTATTTCACAAATTTCCATTCTTTTGTTATATTTGTTCCTCTCCAAAAAAAAAAAATCAAATCTTATCCCCAAATTTTTCAAACTTTCAATTTCATTCCCATTCGTTCATTCCATTCCACACGCCACAATCATTACATTTTGCTTTTGGCTCTCTTTGTTTGTTTTTCTGTGTTGTTTCTTTTTTTTTTTGTTTTTTTTTTGGATCGTGGTTTTTTGGTTCTTTTGTGTTCGTTCGATTTTGTTAGTCCTGAATTTTCATATAGACCCGGCCTTGGACCTGTGTCAGAGGATACCACCAGTCCCCCAACTTCTCATGGTATTGGAGGTCCACCCAATCGTCCACTGCCCCCGACACCCGATGATGATGATCAAGCTGGTGATCGAACTCTAATCATGAAAAGGGTGAGTATCATGAAATCGAGATATCGAGTCATGTTTTTCATTTTCAGTTCGATACTTTGATTTGTTGATTGATTCACCCATCAAAAAAAAAAAAAAAAAAAAAAAAAAAAACAGAATAGTTCGAAATCGAAAATTGGTGATTTTTTCCTAGATTAGTTAAAGCATTTATTTTTTTAAATTTATATTTGAACTAAAACTTAAGGTTGAGGATTTAAATTTAATCTCAGCTTTTTGTACAAGCAAAAAATATAATATTAACTACTTATTATGTACAATTTGTTTTAAAATAATTAAATGCAAGGTTTAATAAAAGTGAAATGTTGTGTTTCGTCTAGTCGGGGGAGTTCCAAGTGGGGTTTCTCTGACCTAGGCAAGTGTATCTATAGTTATTGCATATAGTATATATATATATATATAACATACACAGAATATTTACAAGTGGTTGTGGTTCTTTTAGAAATTATCAAGAACATTTAATAAAAATATATTTACAAAATAACAACTGTGAGCAAGCGATCGAAGCGAGTAAACATTTATCGTAGTAATAAAGACAATTATTAATAAATATTTATTTAATTTGACTGTCAATTTTGTTTATAAAAGAAAAAAAGTTATATTTTAATATCCTACCATAATTTCTGATATCATTCCTTCTATTTGTTTAGTTTAAAAATATAAAAAGAAAATTAAAATTTATTTTATTTTTAATGTTTATTAATCCTTCTGTTTCTTTCGTGTAAACCAAATCAAAAAGTATGAACAAATGAATGATTTTCATATAAATAAATAATGCAAGGCACTTAATATCATACATACACATCAATACACTGTTGTATATATTATATCAATGTGCAGACAAAAATACTACATACATACATCGAAATTCGAATTAAAAAAAAATGTTTACAAAGTACATATTACGTCAAATCTACAAACGAAGCAATTAATATATATTGATTTTTGCTCAAGAACAGTTATATATTTTTTCAAAGTATAATATTGTAGAACTTAGCTTTGTATTTTTGATAGTTCAGTAAATTATAAAAAAGAAAAACCGGGAAAAATTAAAAAAACCTATTTTGCTTGCAAAAAGACAAATAATTAATTAAGTTTAAAAAATTGACGCACAGTTTTAAAAATTGTTCGTTTAATCAGTAAAAGTCTTTTAGACCCGAACTCAAAATATTAAACAGCTCTTCTAATGCCGGTCATCCACTAGGCGATCAACGCACACATTTTAAGTTCAACACATTCAAATCTAATGTATGATGTCCTTAATTTTATTTAATCAATGAGCTTGATACGGTTGGAGATCGTTGCTCTTTAACAATGTTGTTTCAACGTGCTGAACAACATTTTCAAGAAAATGTGTTGCACTTTATTTGTTAACTCGTTGATTAACTTTTTTTAATTTTGTCTGGTGTTAGTTGTTGAAAATATGTCACCCTAGGGTCGCCCTAAAACGTTCTAAAAAAAAACCTGAAGTCACCCTGGTGATCAAATTGTCATCATTGTCTGAGTGGATATATAGCCCATCAACTTGATAAACTAATATTTGTCAAAATCGAACAAGTTTATCAACTAGTATACGAGGTTATTCAACGTTTGAACAAGTTTGTCAACTATGTTTACGGAGTAGGCCAACAATCGACGGAGTTGATCAGCTAGGTGTTCGTAAGTTTCTGCACTTCAGTGTAAGAGTTTGTACATTTTATCATCCAACGATGGAGTTGAATGAAAAGTTGAACGAGGTTGGTTGAACTTGTTGCGCACGTAGTGGACGACCGGCATAACTAATATGAATTCTGCAACATAAAGATGAAATTTACAAAATACGAGTATGCTTTAGCCGAATAAATTTGAATACTATCATTAAAACATATCTATTTTGTTGTTCCTTCACTGTGGGACATTTTCGTAGATTTGCAGATTTCTCTGTCCTTCGCACGCTGCAATATTGCAATATTCGAGATTGTCAAGCTTCTTTTGATGACTAATTATGAGACTGGATAAAGTATGTTCTTAAGAGATGAAGTGCTTAGCAGATTTTAAAGTTAGACGAGCGTTTTGGCGTTAAAGTATACTTTGTGTCGTTTAAAATTGCAAAAGGCTCGAATTCTACTTTAAAAAAAGTTTTAAAAGTAGACTCCTGTTTTAAAAATGATTTAGAGTCGGTTTTAAATGATTAAAATTGTGTGCCATTAGCTTTATATACCTATTTGACTTTGTACTTATCTGGTTCTTACACTGGGTGGCTCAACTTTATTTAACTAAATATTTTTTGTTATTTGTCAACAGTTTTTGCTGAATAGATATTGTACATAATTTTACTACGAATCATATTTCAAAATAAATATGTCTCATTTCTAAGTGTTCTGTTCAAAGTAAGAACTCTTTTTAAACCATTCTGCAAGTCATTTTGTAACTTGTCAATTGCACTACAATGAATAAAATCTTTTTCTTTAAAGATTCCCATATTTTGGATTTAAAGCATAGAATTTAATTTCACCGAAATAATTGAAGCCACTTATTTCTCCCATAATCAATATATGTATATGCACCACACAAATCGAATGGAAAACTTATTTTTTTTCCTACAAAAAAATATTTATATAAATATTCTAACATTTTTCTTAAAACAAATTTCGAAACCTAAACTATTGCCATTCTGAGATCTCTTACCTTTATATACTTTGTAAACATTTCTCTTTGTAAAAAAAAACCTCAACATTTGAAACTATAATTCAAAAACAAATTCTGTACAGAAACTAGAAAATCAAAAACAAAAGCCAGCATCAGGTCAAGTACCCGGCGCAGGTGGCGGCGGAAAAAATGAGGCCGAAGAATCAGTACTCCTACGTGATTGGGACATCGAGAAATTTTTTCCGAATCGTGGTGCGAGCTTAAATCGTTCGAATACAAGTACATTGAAATCGGACCAAAAAATGGTAATGCATCGTAGTAGCATCTCAGAAGTGCCTAATAATGCTGCAGCAGCTCGAAAAGCGGCTGCAATATCAGCTCCATTAACCAGTATTTCAACATCGTCAATCTCTACAACGTCTTCTTCATTTTCACCTGCTCAAAGAAAACTATCACAGCCAATGCCAAATAAATCAACAACAACTAACAGTGCCTTAATTACAAATACACCAAAAACTAATAATAATAGCGCAGTAAGTTGCAGTAAAAATCACAAAAGACAAGAGTCTGATTCCAAATTGCCAATGAATTTCGTCCGAGGCTTCCGCAGGGAGAATTCTGATTTCTTTCCTCTTACAAAACGTCATTCAGCTGTTCTTGGTGAAAGAATGGCAAATAATGGCAGTACTGGAATTGCCCCAATTAGTAATAATTGTAATAATAATACTCCATTACAACAACGTGCCAGTGCGTTATTCCAACGCAGTACTAATATGTTTAAAAGTGACGATAATAAGGTAAAACCGGAACAAAAATCACTTAAAAAATCCGAAAGCAATAAACAAATCAATGTTTCACCGCCGCAACAACAACAATCACAACAGTCGATTGTGGTGAATCAGAACCAAAAATCCGAGCCAACTAAATCGAGTTGGAGCAGTAGCCTTACTGGAAGAAATCTAGACTTTTTAAGGCCTCGACGTGAAAAGACTGAATCGGTTATATTTTTGCAAAACTATGCGGCCAGGCAACAATTAATTATGGCTCAGCAGCAACAACAGCAGCAGGTAAAGCATAAACATAAAACAAAAATAAAAAAAAAACATTTCGGCGGTCAAAATAAACCAAACCATTTTCTTCTCTTTAATTTTCCTTCTTTTCGTTTGATTTATTCTTCTTTTTCAATTATTTATTTATAATTTTTTTTTCAAATCTTTTTAATGTAATTTAATTTTTGTTATATTTAAATTTATATAATATATTCTAATGGCTTTACTCATTTAATTCATTCGCTTTCATATTTGTTTGGTAATAATCTTAAATAAATCATTAATAATTTAAAAGCAAAAATACATATATAGCTTGAGTAGAAACCATTAATTATACACTATGTGCCTCAGCTAGATTCATTTTTATAAAAATGTAATAATTTAAATATTAAGAAAGAAGAAGATATATTGAAATTTCGCAAACTACAATTTGGCAAGTAGAAAAAAATTTGGAATATTTGGAATATTTGAAAAATTGAAGATAAAAACACAGGTTACCTCTTCTTCTTTCAATTTCAACATGCTAACAACCATTACAGTTAAACATTAACAGCAGTTCATTAAAAATCATTTGCATAATGTTAAAATAATTCTAATCGCAACCCATACAAAATCTGTATTTTGTTAATAACTCTTTTTTCATAAAAAATCACCAATTATATATTTCCGTTGCAGAAACGCACGTTTATGTTTGTTTATAACTATTTTACTTGAATATAAAAAATAAATAATCAAATGTGAAATAACATTAAAAAAAAAATATAATGTATACTACTATTCCAATTACGAGTTTGAATGAGTTGATTTTAATTTGATTATATTTTTTAGCATGTATAAATAATACTTAATACCCATTGTAATTTAACGCATGTAAATTTTGCAAAAAAAAAAATAATAATAAGCGACAAAAAATTTGGCTTTTCCATTGTTGAGTACACTTGTATGACCCCCCAAAATAGCAAATTTTTAAAGCTTAGTTCGGTTGCATTAAAACCCCTTTGAAATTTTCCTCAAAATAAAGTAACATACAGATCAATTCCAATCTCTAAGTAATTTCTAAAGAGCCTCTACCATTTGTAAAATAAAACAAAATTAAACAACATTAAAATTAACACCAAAATGTATTGATTTGAATTTATTTAGCGAATAAATGTGAACATTTTATTTCCATCTAATTCTTTTTTAAATAATTATTTTTATTTTTACTACAATATTCTAATTTTTTTAAATAATTAGTAAGTTTATAAGTACATATGAACAGTAATATATTTTTCTCAACTTGTAAGCTAGTATAATAGAGTATTTTTTTTATTGTTCGATCCTTAATATTAAAAACAAAATTTATATTTTATTTTATTCATGCATATGTACATACGTATTTGTAAATTATTAAATAAATGTAATACAATTTTAAAATTATGAAAAAAATGTGCGAACATATTTTGTTTAAATTATTCTCGTAATAATTTTACTTTGCATTTTTTGTATATAATAAATTGTTTACATTTATCGTTAAATATTACCCCTAAAATATTAGTTTAAAAAAAGCTAACAATTATTAACCATTTAAATGACCCTTGGTAATATTTTCTTACAAACGAAAATAATTCAGATTGTAATTTGAAATTATCTATAAAGCTAACAGTTTATTTTTCGTTATTAACAACCTTGACAAAAGTACTGAGAAACAAAATTTAAACAAATTATAAAAAAAAAGATGCTTCTTCTTGGATGGCGGAATGCTAATGAGGAAATATATAAAAAACATATTGTTTCAATGAGGAAAAAGGGCAGTTTAAATAATAACAAATAAAAAAGCTAATGGCTGTTTTAGACAAAATGAATTTTCTGCAATTACATATATAATAAAATAATACGCTTAGAATGTTTTTAATGAATAATATTAAATATAACTTGGTTTGAATATATTTTTGTAGGTATCATCTTCATAATATTCATTTTGTATTGTACTCGTAAAATCATACATTTCATATGTATATGTGTACCCGCTTGAGTAAATAATTATATTTTTGTTTGTTATTTAAAAATGAGCAAGAATATACATTTATATGTAATTATTTAGGGGAAATATTTGTATCCTACATCGGATAAATAGCTGTTTTATTTCTAAGCTAAACATTCACTAAATCAAAAAACAAAACGTAGAGTAGAAGTACTATGTTAAATATTTTATAAGAAATATCGCAAATGTGTAGGCATATGTACTGTACATTGGCGCAAAATTGTAACCAGTCTAATGTTAAAGTATCAGCATAATTAGTATTTAGTGTTATACTTTCGGAGTTTTTAAATTTACGAGATTTTAATTTTTTAGTACATATGTATATTGACTTTTAAATAAGTTTAGTTTTTTTTTACTTTTCTGTCATTTCTACAATTTAATTTGAATTGTAATACACAATAACACAATACACACAAACAATGAATGTTTTGTATGAAACCCATATTTTGCAGTAAGGTTGCATTGCTTATTATTAGCACTATTGCATCCATCCAGTTTTTTTCTCATTGGCTGGCAAGACGTGAAATAGTTGTAATTCCTAGCAAATGTGAACAAAATTTGTAGAAGCACGCTCATGACTGGTTGTTGTTTCATTCAAAACATTCAATACATACAAAAAATTGTATCTTCTAATCAGAATTTTTTCGAAAATTTACGTAACTGGGTACACATTCTTTAAAAATTCATAATAAAAGTTTTTAAACTCAGCACTTAAGTAGATATTATTTTTTTTGTATATTAATAACATTTTGCTTCTTAATTTTGGTCGTATTTCTTTTACAATACTGGTGGACAGGAACATTATATCGTATCTAATTAAAAATAGTTTGTACAAGAATCTGGTTTGGAATTCAAAATTTTGTTAAATAAAAAAAAAATACACATAGTTAGTTTTGTATATTCAAAAAGTTGTATGGTTGATGTTGCAACGACGTGACGTAATTTTATTTAAAAGTGATTGTATTTTCAATACAGCGATTAAATAAGGACCCCATGACCAGACTTCGGTTGTATTCCTAATCAATAATAATAAAACGAATAAAATAATATTTTGAATTATAAAATATTTTAATTTATTAGTTAAAAATATAGTATTCCATGTTTATTTAATTATTAACACTTTCTAAGCGTAAAATTAAAAAAAAATATTTTTGAATGCGTTATGTATATACCTAAAACTTCTTTTATGGATAATCCTTGTAATTATGTATTATAGAAAACTTAATCTCATAAAAATAAGAATTATCTTTTGAAATGGTATTTATATTCTATAGGATATAAATTATAAAGTATATAAGGGTTCAACAAAGCTTGCAGGAAAAGTTAAAATAGTTCGATCAGTAGGTTTCCAATTTTAGATTTATCTTAGAGGGCTATAAATAAAAAAATCATTTTAGTGCAGCTTAAACAAAAACAACTTAAAACATTATTTCTAGAACTGCATCCAGCCTTTGGGCCTTGAATGGGTTTAAAGTATGAATTCTTTAAAGCCGTTTCAGCTCCAAAATACAAATTCGAAACTTACTAATAATATTTGTATGTTGTGTAAGTTATTCTAATATACATACGTGTCCAATATTTCATAAAAGTATGTAACTATTCTATTTATTGTCTGTTTAATTTCAAATTGAGTTCTTTATCAATCCAAAAGTATAAATTCTCAAGAATAAAAAAATTATACTCTTCCGTCCGCCAGTAATGTGAAGTAATACAATACCAGCTTACATGCATAGGGCAAATTCATAAACGCAAATCTTGCTCATAACATGCTAAGCAAACTGTCCCTAAACGCAAACAGAAAAATCTCTGCTAAGCACACTGTCCCAAAATTCAGTTCATTCTTTTTTCTTGCGCAAACGTTATTGCAGTTGTGCAAGTTTTTAACTTGTGTTGCGCAGTTAACTTGCTTTTTATTTTTTATCGGGTTCGTGCATTTGCTTAGCATGAGACTTGCTTTGCAAATCTTGCATTTAGGAATTTGGCCTAGGTTCTGGTTTAACAAGATAGTCTTATTAAAATTTACTCAAACTTCTTATGTGTCCAATTTCATCATCAATTAAAAAAAATATATATATTTTCCATGTAGTAGTTTTTTTTTGTTTAATAAAATTGTTCATCATTTTCAACAAAGAAAAAAAAAACTAATTTCCTTATTGGCATTCAAACGACTTCAAAGATCGAGTCGTAAAAGAAAAATCATTTTTAAATTCCACATCAATTTTGGTGTTTGTGACTTTTAAATGAATTTTTGTGCTAAACTCTAAAACAAATTTGTATTTATTCATTCTGCATTAAATTAGAACCGAAGCGGAGAGAGTAGTGGTTTGGGTACTCCTGGAACTCGAACGAGTAGCGTTCTGCCAGACTTACTTAGTCAAGCATCGCCAGCAACGCCACCACGCCATGATAAATCCTCCAGTGAAGAGGTAAGTCTTTCGTTTGTTTTTAATTTAAAAATAGTGTTGTTGTTTTTTTTTCTTCGTTTATCCGGTATACTCGTATAACAAAGATCGGTGTTATTTTTTGTTTAATTTAATAAAACATTTGTGAGCTTTACCATAGTACCATCATTCAAAACAAAGAAAAAGGGAAATCCTTTAGCATAAAAAAAAACTTTGATTATATGTATTTTAAAATTAATATAATTAATTCGTTTGTTTGTTTTTTTTTTAATTATAATTATAAAACCAATGAAAGTGTTGTTGTGTGACTAATCATTTGGTTTGGACATTTTATTTTAATTTTTACATGTAGAGCATTTCTACTTACATATCATCTTATACAATTTTAGGTGATGAAATAATTAATTTAAAAAAAGTAGATTTTTGATTAAATAATATTTAAACAAAAATTAAAGCATTTCGTGCATATTTACTATATTTTTTTTTTGTAATTCTTACCCCGATGAATGTACTTGGAAAGCAAAAGTGAATGAGATTTTTTTTGATAACTAAACCTTATTTTTGACTAAATTCATTTGTAATACAAACTTAAAAAAAAAACAAAAATATTTTTTTATAACGAATTTTATTCTTCATTGTGTTTTGTCTTTCCGCGACGTTTGAGCTGATGGCCACTTCATCGAATCCACTAAAAAAATTCTCAATAAATGAAAAAATTCAAAAAAATAGTAAGTATTTCTGCCAAAAACAACAACAAAAATACAAAATGTTCAAAACATCAACAAGCGAACAAAAAAATAAGCAACTTCCATTGACTGTATTATTTTTGTTTGTTTCTATTTCTTTTGTATAGATTTTTTTTAAGTATTCTTTTCACTAAAAAAAATATTAAATTAACAAACAAGAATTATGAGTAATTGAGATAAAAAATAATTTTTTGTTCAATAATATGTTGTTACAAATCCATATAATGGATTTCTTATATAGAAAAAAAAAAGTTTTCTGTCGTATGATTTTTTTTTTATATTAATTGTTGTTGCATTAATTTTCTTGTTTTTTTTGTATACTTATTGAAAATTAATTACTTGTTTATTTATTGTTAATTTTAATGGATGGAGCCTCATTGTATATTTTCTATACTATAATTTGCAGTAGAAAAGATAGTATAGGACTGCGTATCATTGGAAACGTTTTGTTTGTTTTTTTTTTTACGAAATTAATTCTTTGTGTTAACCTTTTTTAAGGAAACACTATTTTGTCATATAACATGAGGAGTATGTTTAGCATGCGCAACCATCAGGGGTTTTTGTCTTGAGGATATTTTATGTATACGTAAAAGATACAACAAATATGCACTAACATGTTGAATTGAAATTCTTTTATAATTAGATTTTTTTTCATAATTGTATTTTTTTTTTAAATAATCAACACATCATTCACAAGATTTACAAAATGAATTCATTGATAGTTTGACTAACCATAATTATTTGCAGATTTTTTAAAATCTAAATTAATTTGGACAGTAAAAAATAATTATAATCGATGTTATTTTAAATATTGACAGAATTTTAAACATGATATTAATAAAATAGTAATTTTTTAACCAAAAGTTAGAAAACTTAGTTACTTAAAATATAACTGCTTTTACTGTGAATTGGTGAATTGTAAATGGATCAAACTGGCCTTCAAGTTTAAGTTGAACTATTCTCACAGAGAAAAAAAGGAAATTCGAAATCCAAATACAGCTCAAACTTCAAGAATTTTACCACAAAGTTATATTTTGGGTCCATTGAATGCTTCATCTAATTTGTTGAAGGTTAAGAAAATAACGAAGAAAAGAATACGTCATCTTCTACCAGTAAATCAGGATACCAGAGCCCTATTCCATAAACATAGACAGGTGAAAATTCTACAAATTAGTCGTTTTTATATCACAAATTTTAATTTCAGAAAACAGATCTCACAAATTTCACTAGGTCAATTTGTTCCCTTAGTATTTGAGTATTTCATTTCTCTGAACTAGCTTAATATTTTTAGGTGATATGATAGCCAGTTAAATATACGTTACAATTTTGTCAGATTCAAATAGGTTTACAAATTTCTCGTGACGTAAACAACATCAGCTTCATTTTATTATCCTTTATTTTTACCCGGATCAGCTTTGCAATTAAAAATTCATGTATAACAATTGTTATTGTAATAATGTACTTGTAATTTTTAAGTTTGTGGTGAAATTCTTCTTCCCCAGAAATTTCTGACGCAAACACTGCATAACGCCTGAAACTAAAAAATATGGGTTTTAGCGTGAAGATAACTAGATATTTCTTTTGTAGAATACCAATTTTGGACTAAATATATTTCGCTGCTATTTTCTGGACACGATTTTTTGCTTAAATACAAACTGACTTAATAAATCATTATTTTTGTCGAGTGCGTAATTATTATGTGATTTTCATCACAGAATACATAACTAAAGGCATACAGTCGTATTGAATAGAATTTGCTAAAACATCTCTCAATGGTTAATAATTACGCAGTGAATAACCCAATTGATTGATATAATTAAATTGTCTTTTCAACGTTACATAACTTTTATGAATAACATTTATGTCTTGGAGGCATTTTAATTGTAAATAAGACGGGTAATATTTTATATATTAAACCGCATTTGTCAGTTCATATTTGACCGAAACTTAACACCTATCACAGTTTTTGGAAAATTCGCAAATTTCCCACAATACTGGGTCCTATCGGAAATCTCCCAGAAAATTTCGTTTCACACTGGATATTTTTTTCCATCGAAATTTTTCCTGATATCGTGAATCTCCCACGGAATAAATTTCCTTCGAACAACAAATTGTATGAAATGAAAGCAAAACTCCCTTGAAAAGCTTATTCTCGATTCCAATAAATTCCGAGGGAAACTTTTCAGCATCATCCACATTCCTACGTGCGAATGGGAGAAACATTTTTCAGGGGGCTTATACCATTGTCCAATTGTTTATGGGACTGAAATCGGACATTTGTCAAGTTGTCACTTTACAAGTTGTCGGCTGTCAATATTTAGGAAATAAGACCCAGAAAAATAATAATCAACTCCGGTGCGAAATTATTTAGGTTAAATATCCCATCATTTAGCCACGTCATTTATCTATGGCTTAATAATGTAAGTTTAAATACCACGGTAGTATCTGTTCTTATAGTTTTGAAAAGTTAGCACCAACAAAGATTAAATTTAACCATATACTAATTCTTATATAGGGACTGCTTTCATATTTTTTAGTGAGGGATATTACTCTTGATACTTATACAAAATTTTCATTCGCTAAACATACTTTTCATCAATCATTACGCACTTCAACAGCTTTGTTTTATAAATCATGTTTTTTTTATGTTTTAACAAAAAATAAAGAGAAAACATTTTCACGTTTCATCCAGCTAAATAAAATAGTATCCTTAAGAATAATTTATTTTATTGTTGATTTATGTTTCATTCTTTTTAACAACATGGCGTCTGGGAAAGACTAATCACACAATATTTATGTTTTATTATTTTCTGAACAATTTATTTATTTGTATGTATTTTATTTTGAGTGTAGTTTCATCGGTACTTTTGTTTAACATCCAACTAACAATCTTATTTTATAATATTGATTTTGTTCTAAAACTGTCCACAAGAAAAAATAACTTTAAAAAAGAGATACATTACAATAATTCTATCTTTTTTTTTGCGTCCTCATTAAAGGAATAAAGAAAACTTCTTGCATGATAATACACCTAGCTTGTGCATTACCTAAAAAAAAAACATAACAAAAAGAATTAAAATGCATTTAATTAAATTTAAATTTAAAAAATAAACAAAATTTACTTAAAAGCACTTGAAACCTATTTTTTTGCTTGATTGCAAGTAAATGATATGGATTTTTTTTTGTATTAATAATGTCATTTTAACACATTTTTCTAGTATCGAGCGGCCGTTAGCTCATCAGTCCATTCCACACCTTCCAAGTCGTTTATAGCGTCGAATAGTTCGCCACAATCGACTATTTCGTCGTCGTCACGACAAAATAGTCCAAATCATTCGATTACAAAAACTAGATCGAGTAGTAGTATTAATAATATTAATAAATCAATATCACCACCTTCACTTCCGCCCCATGCATATGCTCTCCAACAGAAACAAAGAAGCTTCCTCACTTTCGGATTTGGTGCCGGCGGTTCAGGACCGTCCCGTCGGGAAAGTCACGTAAATGTCAATGTGACTCCAACGTCGCATGATGCCTCAAGTGACACTCCTGAAATTCGCAAATACAAGAAGCGCTTCAATTCGGAGATTTTGTGTGCTGCATTATGGGGTGTCAATTTACTGATAGGAACCGAAAATGGTTTGATGTTGCTCGATCGATCTGGACAAGGAAAGGTATGGCGAATAATTTATTATTTTACATATTAAACCACTTATTTTTTTTTGCAACTAGGTCTATCAATTGATCTCTCGTCGTCGCTTCCAACAAATGGAAGTGCTCGAAGGACAGAATATCTTGGTAACAATATCAGGAAAAAAGAATCGTGTACGTGTGTACTATCTTTCATGGTTAAAGTCAAAAATCCTTAGAACCGATGGTCTATCAGACGTAAGTACATCGATAATAGTTTTTTTTTTTTTTTTTTTGAAAAAGTTGTCTTTCTAATATGCTATCGCTTTATTATTTTTAGCAAGTAGAACGGCGCAATGGTTGGATAAATGTCGGAGATCTTCAAGGTGCTGTACATTTCAAAATAGTTAAATACGAAAGGATTAAGTTCCTAGTGATTGCATTAAAAGACTCGATTGAAATTTATGCTTGGGCGCCAAAGCCCTATCATAAGTTCATGGCGTTTAAAGTAAGCATTGTTGTTTTTTTTTTTGTTTCCTTAAATAATAATCTTATTTTATCTAACAGAATTTTGGTGAACTTGAACATCGTCCTCTGCTAGTGGATCTAACAATAGAAGATCAATCCAGATTGAAAGTTATTTACGGTTCTGCCGAAGGTTTCCATGCTGTCGATCTGGACTCTGCTGAAGTTTATGATATCTATCTTCCTAAACATGTGAGAGTTATTGGCTTTAGTTTTTTTCTAACAAGAAATTTAAATAATTTAATTTGATTTTGTTTGCAGACTCAGGGTGCAATCATACCGCATTGTATTGTAGCGCTTCCAAATTCGAATGGAATGCAATTACTGCTTTGCTATGATAATGAAGGGGTTTATGTGAATACAGTTGGTCGGGTATCGAAGAATATTGTCTTGCAGGTGAGTTTATTTATGAAATAAAATAATAATAAATTCTGCACTGATTTTCTAAATCACGTTGGTTGCGAGACATTAATTGATTCTTTATTTTTTAATGGAGTCTAATGCAACATACGTACTCGTAATTTAATGAAATTATAAGCGTTCCATAACATTAAAAGTAGACTCTCTCTATAAGCCCCTAAGATAACTTACAAATTATAAATGTGTAATCTTAAAATAATAAAAGCATTTTATAAGAAATTTGATCAGTTTCCGGTTACAACCATAATTGAAATCATTAAAATTTAATCTTTTAAACTTTTAAATACAAAGTTGCATGAAAATCTAATGATTAAGGCTATAAATTCGAGGTACAGCTTACAGACTACTTACTGACAGACGGAGCAGTTAAACATATTTTATTCGTGTGTTCTCTATAATGTAAGGCTTGCTTGAATAAGAATTTTTCACAAACAATTATGTTCAGCTTGTTAATTGTTAATTTTCATGCATCCAATAAAAATTCTTGTATCGATTAAATAAAATCGGAACCGGTGCTATAAATGCGTCATATTCAAAACTATCGGCAATGCAATTTACCTGGAGAATGTCTCGGCAAAACTTTTTCAATGGAAAAAATTATAAATTATATTTTGTAAGGGCTAAGTGTAATGTGTAACAAACAAAAAACGATTGGGAACTCTGGTCGAATTAATGGGAAAAAAACACAGATATTGCCTCTGCAATATGCAATATTGCAAGAAGAGCAAAGAATAAAAGACCAGATTTAGGAAAACTGTTGATAACATTTAGGCTAAAAAATCCTTTTGGTTATAGAACGGGTGTTTTGTTTTGTGCAATCGCGATTATGCGGACGTGGATACAGTCTATACACCCGATAAAATCTAGTATGTCATGCTTTTCAAACTATTGCATAGTTCTGTTCCGTTCCTCCTGCGGTCTCATGTCAATGTTAACCCAAATAGAGCTTAACTTGCATTCGATTATATTCGTCAAGGCATCAGAGAGAACTTCGGAAAAAGGAGGCTGAGCTAGACCCACGTCATGATCGTCCTTTTTGGTATGTTCCTTCTGCAAGGAATTGCAAGCAGCATTACAATAGAAGGAATACCAAGCGATTGTTTTGATTCTAGAAATAATCTTGCCAGAATGTCCAGCAAGAAAACAAACATCGAATTGTATGTTCGATAATATTTCTTGAATCTAAATAAAAATACCAATAAAATCGAGTATAAACTAACAACTTGCGTTGCTTCTGGCAAATCGAATGGATTGCATCTGTCAATTAAATTAAAACTCTGCATAGTCCCTAATGAATGGTTTTCCCTTTCGAGAAGCCTTTCATCCTCGGTTAATATAAATGTTACACTATTAAACATTATAATTGTCTTACTTTTTTACTTCTAAGGGCACCAAATGAAAACAAAACAGTAAGTGCCAAAACTTTCGAAGTTTTTTTTTTAAGTTGGTTGTACTTCTTTCCCAAAAATGAAATTGCTGGTAAAATTTGTGGCCTGATCACAAAATTGAATAAATTCTGTTTTTTTTATTTAAAATTAAAATTAAATAGAAAAACCACGTACTAATGTCTTATTAAACATATTGTACTTACATATGTGTGCATAGTTTATTAAACAGAAAATAATAAACTTAATGAGCTTTCTTTTTTTACATTAGTGGGGAGAGATGCCAACATCAGTAGCCTACATCGGTACAGGCCAAATTATGGGCTGGGGCAATAAAGCAATTGAAGTGAGTATTTTTTTTAAATTATAATATAATAAATATACATAATGTACTTTGAATACATTTTTTTAAATAATATTTTTACTATAGATTCGTTCTGTTGAAACCGGTCATTTGGACGGTGTGTTTATGCACAAAAAAGCTCAACGTTTGAAATTCCTATGCGAGAGGAATGATAAGGTGTTCTTCAGCAGTGCCAAAGGTGCTTCGTCATGTCAAATATACTTTATGACACTCAATAAGCCTGGTATGGCTAACTGGTAGATAAGCTAAGTCTAAAGAAAATCGAAAAACAAAACAAAAAAACAACATATTCAGATTTAAAACTACAAATAAAGAGCAAAAGATATAATTAAAGAAAAATTATAAAAGTAAACACAAAAACAACAACAACAAAGTTATAAAACTAATTTATATTATTAAACGCTTTTTTTTTTATTAAAAAAAAAACACAAAAACAAAAAAATATTCTTATAATTATGATTACTTATTATTAAAAAAAATATATATAAAATTTAAAAAATTATATATTAAAAATGTGAGAATGCAAGAGGGAAACAAAATAGAAAGAAAACCACAATTTTTATCATCGTGTGTGTATAAACGCAAGTAATATTAGAACAACAACAACAAAATTAAGAAATAATATCAAATGCTTTTTTTGAATATATAAATGAATAGTATAAAAAACAGTCTTTGTTTATAATCTTTTAAAATGTTTGCATCTTTTTTATGGAATACAATTTATTATTATTTTTTTTTATTATTATTTTTATTGAATATATTTAAAAATTAATAAATGTTTTTTAAATAGCAGAGCAAAATTTATCATTATTATTATTTTTACAGTGGAATTTATTAAATTGTTAAATTCAATTGAGATACAGACAAAAAAGGAAATGTGTAATATATAATGTATTACCTCACCTTACCTCTCACCTTATTATCTCATTATTCGCGGGGTTTTTTTTTTCAACACTACTTAAATTGCGGTTCATAAATGTTATTAGTCCAGAAATTTCAAAAGAGTAAATGATGTAATGTGCGTCGTGCTCTGTTTACTTTAGAAAGTTGTTATAAAAGAAAGCAATATTAACTAAAATTGTTTTTCGTTATATCGCAATATTTACAAAAAAAAAAAAAATATATAGAGGAACATAATTTATGCTAGGAACTAACTAATTAATTTAAAAAAAAAAAGTCAAAATAAATTATTGCAAATCTGCATTCTTTTTTGATGATAAACTTTGAAACAAAAATCAAGAATTTATAAAATTCTTGCTTGGGCTTATTTCCCAATTAGTGCTTAGAAGTAGTTATTTTTGAGGACGAGGAAGTAACCAAAAATGTTACAGGCATGAAGCAGCTCTTTCTTCCATGCAACCTCGGGGCCGAATTAATTCATCAGTTTTCGAGTAATACGTCACGTTAAAATGGTAGACACTCACTCGTTACCGAAGCATAATTCGACCCATTTCAGATGAAATATAATTTATAGTACATTTATGCAGGTTTCAAAGTTATTTTGCGCACTGCACTTGCTATTCAACTTTAACCGGGCCCATGCATTTCCTTAGCATGAGACTTGCTTTGCAAATCTTTCGCTTATGAATTTGGCCTATTTTTCCATTCAAAGAACCCCACAGAATAGTCATTATTAAAATGAAACGAACAAGATCTTATACATTCTTATATTCTTAAAAAGAATAGGACAAAAATGATAAGTTGTCAATTAAAATGCTCTGATAGTTTTTTTATACATGACAATCAATCGAGGGATTCAGCATAGCTTTTTCGGCAGTCGTAAAAATTATTCGTTATGTTTAAAATCAATTCTTCCACATCCTGTATATAAATATCTACTTATAGACTGAATTTAAAAGGTAGTATAATTCCTTGAGCGCGTGTAGATTATAAAAAAAAAAAGAAATGTCAATTTATTGCATTTCTATTATTTTTTCGCCATGAACCATATGAAATATTCAACGCACTTAGTGTTGCCTGAAAATAAAAATGTATCCGCGGATTAGCACCATCACTACCACATCATTAAATCAATGTAGCTCATTAAAAGTAATGAATTAAAAGAAATGTTACAAATAAGTATGCTTAATTTGAAAACCATTTGAAAAAAAAACTAAAGTGAACAAATAAAAAGGAATTAGTTTATCAAAGATTGGGATATATTTGTTTCTATTAATATTAATTTAACTTGGTAACAACTTTATAGCCTTTAAAAAACGCTTGGCTTGAACAAAAATTGGGTGACATAAATAGGTTCAAATGCAGATGGGTAGTAACTTTATAAACAAAACTGTTATAATTTAACATTAATTTAGTCGCTTCCACAATAAAAACGATACTTTTTTTTCAAATTTCATCCATTATTATTTCTTTGTTCTAACAACTTTTTTGCAAAAAAAAATTAAATGATATATACTATTTGGTTTTTATTTGGTAGTGAACAAAATGTGTAGAAAAATTAATGTCGTTGTTCGTTTTAATTTAACAAATTTTTATTTTGACAATAGTTTTGATTTTTTTTTTAATTTTTAATATAAAGTTAATTTTTTGTGTATATTTTCTTTGGCCAATTTATTATAATTGAATTGTTAGATATAAATATAAAAATACATATATTCAAAAATAATTTTTTGTTTTCGATTTTCGGTGATTTTTTATGTTTTTCGTTGTAGTTTTTTGTTGCTTACATTTTTGTTGTATTTTTATTTTAGGTTGCTAAAACAAGCTGATATGTTAATGGAAACCTTTTGGGAAAGCAGGCAACAAGCTTCAAAGGGATGTAAAAAGTAACATCCAATTTTTAGGGCAATTAAATGTGTATTAATTTAAAAAAAAACTATGTTGTAAACAGTTTTCTTTTCCAAATAAAATCATAGCACTTAAATATTTTAAATTATTATAATTTTTATTGGGTTCTAAAAAATACAAATTAAAAAATTGGCAGTTCATGATAAGCTGTTCAATATGTTACCAAATTCTGTCTACTCAGTACATTTTATCCATTTGCACACTGTGAAAAATATAATTTTTTTTTTAAATAAATATGTATGTAGGTACTTTCGAATTGTATATATACCAGTAATTTGGCATTTCTTAATATGTTAGGTTTTACGACGCTTAAGCTTTGGTTGTAATTTATGTAATGTCAAGTTATTTAAATTTATTACAAGTTTTAGCGTGGCTCTCGTAGAGTCAGAAATGCGGTTGATGTTTAGATATACATATTTATATGTAGCTTTTGCTTTATGTTTAAATTTATACACTGCTGCGTTTGAATCGCTCACACATTTCAGCTTACAATTTAGCTACAATAAATGCGTTTTTCTTTTTTAGTTCAGAGCAGAGTCTGAGTTGTCAAAAAATTTGTTTGTGTTTCTATTTAACTCGGAGCATGCAGAGCACCAAATGTGTGTTTCTTTTTTCGTTCTGAACATGTGTAGATCGCACTCGACGTGCTCGAAGATAATTGACTGAGCATGTTAGTATGTAAATTGCTCTGAACGCACCAAATGCCATGTGTGTCAAGAACGAAAATAGGACGACAAAAACAATTAGATACTTAAGTTGGCGAAAGAAGGTGATCGCTAGTTGATTTTCTGTATCTGATGGGTGTGTATCAGTCTACAAAAAAGAGTAGGTTTTGTGTTATATTGCTTTTTATGATTAAAATGAAAATGTGTTCTGATTTATGTGGTTCAAGTGTGTTTAAAAAACATATCAGTGTTCAGAGCTCGCTCTTTTTGGAACAAGTTCACTGCATAATTAATGTGTTCGAACTCTGTTCAGTGCTCTGCTCTGAACGAAAAAAGAAAAACGCCTAATATATAAGGTAGACTTGAACATAGCCTACTACAGAAGATAAGTCATTGGGCAAAATTTCTAAACGCTAATCTTGCGCAAAATATGTTAACCAAACTGTTCGTAAACGCAACGCATACACATCTCAAAACGTAATACATTCTTCTTTCTTGTGCAAAAGCAAATGCATACGTGGAGTCTTTAAAGTTTTGAGTCTTTACGAGTTTTGCTTTGTAAATATCTTGCTTTATAAATCTCTTGCTTTGTAAGTCTGGCGTTTAGGAGTTTTGCCGCTAATACACTAATATACTAAGACTAGATTTTTTTTTATAATTTACAAGCGCTCAAGGAATTATGATGTTACCCTTTATATGTTTTTTTTTTAACACAGCGGGCGTGAGAGAGAAGAGACTAGTGCTGGTTGTTGTCTCAATTTTATCTCCAGGGATGACGGCTGTACTAATGCGGAGAATTTACCGTGTCTTATTTATCTATGTCTCTTAATTCACATTATTTTTATTTATTACGTTGTCATATTGTATGGGTATACTAGTTTACTCAATCACATGCTGTTAGTGTTATGCCTGAACAGCATTTATGAGTAATCCAGCAACTCATTTTATGACAGTTTTTAGAATTAGCTTTTAATGAAATATAAGACGACATAGACAACGGCAGGAATCGAACCTGCGACCACGAGGTTGACAGGCGAGCACACATCTATCGTGCCATGGCATCCCCATCCTTGAGGAATATCATAATTAACAGGAAGAAATGACAAACGTAAATAAAAATGTCCCTTCGTACACGGGGACGTGAATGAATGTCCATAGTTTCACTCGAATTTATTGGTAAGCTTTCCAGGAGAACGGGCTATCATTTCATAAGATTTAAAAAAAATATCAATGAAATAAAATATTCCGAGGGAAAAAAAATTCTTGGGAGATTCCCGATAGAGCACATGTATGTATGTTAAGAATAATATATATTAATGTAATGAGTTATATGTATGTATGTACATATATGATGGTTTGGATGGTTTTCCACGGAATATTTTATTCCCTGGAAATTTTTCCTGCGAACGGGAATCTCCCACGGAATAAATTTCCCTCTAACATAAAATCGTATGAAATGTAACCAAAATTTCTAAGGAAGGCCTATTCCCGATACTAATAAATTCCGAGGGAAACTTTGGAGCATCATTCACGTTCCAAATTTTCGAATTGAAGAAAAATTTCCAGGGAGATTTTTATTTACGATAACCCCCAATGAGTTTGTTGGGATTATCACAGATACACTATGGCAAATCACAACGTAACGATAACGATAAATTTTGAACGATAATCGTAATTCAAAATACGAGTCCAGAAATTTAATTGTTTGCCTTGTTTTCTGTTAACCTTGGTTCAGTTAAGCGATTTTGAATGTGGACTTGATTTAAATTCACAGTCTCCTCCTTTTACATTCCAACTATGTTCCAACATATATCATACATTATCCATTAGAACATTTTTCATGATCGCTATAACTGGTGCCTTGAGACAATGTGAAATGTTATCTCAGGCGTTGTACGGATTCGATTTGTAAATATAAATTTAAAAACCACGTCAACCACCAAGTCATGCACTTAAACCAGTATTTATTCATTAATTTATTATATGATTAGTGATTTGCGTATTATGTATGTATGTATGTATGACTTCCGTTAATTTAATCATGAAGCAATTTTAAAATATTTCAATAAAACATTAGATAACGTAGGACGTTAGAAAATTATTGCATTCTGGTGTTGTGAAATATAATGGACTTAAGAATAAGTTGTTTCGATATTCATACATATATAATTTACTAAAAAAAACTTTAAGCTTCATTGTTCCTAGTACATAGTGCTTTCATTGTCATCTTTGGAGTCGAGAACATCACGCTCTGATGTATTTTTTCCCAATAATGCGGGTGATTTTTTTGCTACTTGGTTTTTGACGTTTATATTTTTGACAGATCACACAGGACAAATTCCACGAACATTTGACATTTCGATTCAGTATTGTTTGCCATTTCATCATGAATAGACTTACGCCTGAACAACGTTTGCAAATTATTGAAATTTATTATCAAAATTCGTGTCCTGTGAAAAATGTGTTTCGCAAGCTACGTCCGTTTCAGCGACGAGGCTCATTTTTGGCTAAATGGATACGTGAATAAGCAGAATTGCCGTATTTGGAGTGAAGAGCAGCCAGAGGCAATTCAGCAGCTACCAATGCATCCCGAAAAATGCACTGGTTAGTGCGGTTTATCGGCAGGCGGCATCATTGAGCCGTACTTCTTCAAGGACGATGAAGGCCGCAGGGTTACGGTCAATGGAGAAAGGTACCGTTCGATGATAACAGATTTTTTTTGCCGAAAATGCAAGAATTGAACTCGGTCGACATGTGGTTCCAACAGGACGGTGCCACATGCCACACTGCACGCGAAACCATGCATCAATTGAGAGGCGAATTTGATGAGCAGTTGATCTCACGTTTTGGCGCAGTCAATTGGCCACCAAGATCATGTGATTTGACCCCGTTAGACTATTTTTTGTGGGGCTATGTTAAGTCTATTGTCTATGGGGACAAGCCAAACACGATTGCTGCCTTGGAAGCCAACATTGAACGCGTCATTGGTGAGATTCCGGCCGAAATGTGTGAAAAAGTTTGCCAAAATTGGACCTTCAGAATGGACCACCTGAAGCGTAGCCGCGGGCAACATTTAACTACAATTATTTTTAAAAAGTAAATGGCAGAAATTGATTTATCGATCCAAATAAAAAATTTCATTCACTTCTTACAAGTTTCTGTTTTTTTGAATTTTCAAAAACCAAGCTCTTAAAAAATCACCGTTTACATTCATTGATTTCAAAGATAACAGAATTCCCTAATAGTTTTGATTTAATCTCGACTTATTGTTGTGCATGACAATAAAATTACATATTCATATTACTGCCGTACAAATCCAGCGATATAATGTAATTCCAGATCCAGATACAGAAATAAAAATCATTTTTATAATATAAAATACATTTATTTAAATTAATTGCAATAAAACAGTATACAAATACTCTTGTCTGGAATAATATACATATGTCAGTATAGAGATTTAATTTTGTGATTTAGTTTTTCGGAGGGAAACGAATCCCGGAAGAATGTTCTCCTGGAGCTTTATCAGCAAAAGCATTGATGCCCATTGAAAATGTTACTTCTCCAGCTGCGAAACGTTTGTTGTGCTCAGCAATTTTTACTTTGTTTTCCATGTACAAATTGCGACGCTTCTGCTCTTCCTCTTCGTCTTTATACTCCTTGTTGAATTTAATCTTAAAATAAATTCAATACAATTCATATTTAATTTGAATTTTAAATGGTAGGTATATTACTTTGTATTCCTCCCATTCTTGGTCAAGTTCGGCAGACATTTTAGTTATTTATATTTAGAAGATCAACTGGTTCTGGTAATTAAGTTGATAGGCGATGGGCGGTTTTTTGAACGCAAATGCAAAATATATAAAAAGGAATATTTATATCAATTCTCAAAAACAAAACAAGGAAATAAAATGACTCATTTGATAAATATTCTAGTTTTCACTTTAATATGTCAAATTAATTATAGGAATTGAGTGCTGCCAGGATGTTCAATAAATTGAAAATACATAAATTAAAATTGACTTGATTATTTTATTTTTTTATAGGAATTGAGTGCTAACTGTAGTTTTACCAAATTGAAAAAACACTAAATAAAATGACAAATTGCAAAAATGCAATTTGATCCGGGGTTACTAATTTTTCTTGGCAAAAGAACGTAAACATTTTTGTTTTTAATAATAATTGTATACGTGTATTGTATTTTTTTTTAATTCTGTGGAGTAAGCAAAAATGATTGAATTTACAGTGAATGTAGTTTACTTTGGTGCGCGTGCAAGTACGTATAATCTTTACGTACGTAGTACGTTTATAGGAATCCTAAGAAAATTCCAAACATCTGCTAAAATATTTGCTGAGTCCTCTTTCCCACAGGGAAACCAGTTGCTGGAGATTTTTTTGGCGTTTTCCTTTCATTGCCTTGTAGCTTTCACACGAAAAAACTGGCACGATGAAAACTGAGGTGGAAACTGGGAATATTTTGTTGGGCTAATTGGAATGCAAAGCAAAACGTCAAAAAAATCCCTTCAAATCTTTGACAGTGGAGATTTTTTTCATTCCCCTTAATTCTTGCACTTCTCGCCAACAAACACCCAGTTGTCGGCAACTCAGTTTTCTTATGTGAAAGGGACTAATATTTGACATGGTAGAGTTCTGAAGAATTTGAAATTTGACAGAATACATATATAGTTCTGTGAAGATATGTCAAGAGCAGATGTTCTCTGGAAAAATATTACTCAATTTCAAAAGTTCAAGTTTCTTAAAACAAACAATTAGTTGATTGATTATTATTTATTTATATGGCATCCAAATTGGTATGGTTTTTTTCTTGCAGGTACAATCTTTATCTGTGTTTCTTCAGCAGCAAAGCAAACTTTTTTCTGGTGTCTACGTCGAAAGTAGATTTTGAGATGAATTTGTTTCCCTCCTCAAACATTCCATAGTCGGATCCAAAACCTTTGTTTTGTGTTTTTTCATAAACGTCTTTGTAACTGAGACCTGTATTAAACATTCTCATAAAGTCAGATTTTCCATCGGACTATCATAGTTTAATTGCAGTGTCGTACTTACTGCTGATTTGAAAATATCTTCGGACAATGAGGGTACGAGTCGCGCCTCTATGTAGTATATTTTCTCTATGATCGGGATCGAGCAGATCGCGCAACCATTAGTTTTTGGCTGCAGATAGGGTACGAATGCGAGAATTTTTGTTTTTATTAAAACAGGTCTTCATGTTGACTGCACATATTCTGCAGTGTGTATGCGTTCAATAATACATGAGAAAAGAAATGGGATTGTACACTAGCGCAGATTTTCTGCGTTTATGAAAACATCAACCTATCGCCAGAAGCAAAGCAATTGGCAATTCAAAATTTATCGATTTCACATGTCACAAGTCCAACAAAAGATAATCTTTCAAATTAGGCTTTAAAATTATGATTATTATTAATACGCCTACATTTATTATATATTTTTTCTAAATTCTGACAAGATGGTGGTACAATGGAAAATATAAATTTGAATTCTTAGCTGGAGTTGAGTACCACTCCAGTAAAACGCTGAAGTGTGTGCAAGAGCGTGTTTTATGTACATGTAAATCTTTTGAAAAATAATTTTGCTGCCACCCAATACATGTGGAAAGTATAAGTATAATACAGAATGGATATCCCGTTCAATATTTGAACTCGGTTTAACTGCGATGAATTACTGTTTTAGGCTTAACAGCTTCAGTCCGAATTTAAGAATTTAATTAAATCTGGTGGGTATTTTATTAACTTCAATTCAATCGAAATTTCTTACCTAGGGGCTTCACATGCAATATTTAAAGCAATAAACTGCCTCACATATTGCAGTATTTCCTTGATTATTGCAATTGGAGGTGCTTTGATGAAAGGCAATAATTGCTTTCCATCTCCGTAGTAATATATTGACCAATTCCAAAATGGCTTCCCTTCAATTTGACTACCTTCCCATTATTTTAAAATGGTGCCCTGCGTGAAACAATTTCCCGACTGAACAAAAACGGAAAAAAATAAATAAATGTGCCTAAAAAATACAAAAAACAATAGGGGTATTCATGATCCGGTGCAACTGGTCTAGTATCATTGTAAATATGCAAAAGTGCAACTTTTTTTTGCACCACAACAACAACTTACACTGACTAAGATTTTACAACACTATTGCAACAGAAAAATACAATGGTGCAAAATTTGCCTGGTGTCGTTGACAGTTTGGCAGCTGTGATTTTCTGTCCGAAATGTTTGTGTTCAAACTGATTTTGCATTTTTACTCCAGAGTTGCAGTAGAATAGAAAAGGTGCGTTCACGATTTACAGAAAAAATTAAATTTCGCAATTTTACACCTTTTTGTTGCATCGGATCGTGAATACCCCTAATATAAAATAAAAATGAGTCAGCTGAAATTAACAAAAATAGAAACCATAAGGTTTAATGAAAATCTAGTTGCCAGTAATAAAATGCCCACCCAATATTTGTATTGCCTTTAGCAATTGCCTGAAATATTGCAAGTGGAGCCACAGTATTACGGCATTAATTTGTGGAAACATTTGGTTATGGTTGCGTTCTAGTTTTTTCGAATGGAACTTTGAAAACAATTGTGATAAAAAAGCCTAATATATCATCAAAAAAACCTAATATATCATTTAAAATATAAGATAAAATAATTGGTCATATAAATACATACAAACCTTCAATGTTGTTTTTTCCACTTGGGCACTCCTGCAAAAATTAAAATATTAACTATTGTCATTTATTAATTATAGATGGCAAGCAATTAATATTTGCTGAATGCCACCATTATATTTTCAAATCGGAAGTGTAGCATCCCTGGAAATTTTCCTCATCTATGAATTGGTATGACTGGCGAAAAATTGACATTTTGCAGTTTTCTTATATTTTTTACCCTCTCTTTCTTTTCTTTTTCAAAAGGCTTTCGGTACGTGTTGTGTTAAAAAAATAATCTCGATAAATTTAAGAATATTTCACCCATCCTTATTTGAGATATTTTTTATTAAAATGCTAATTACCTCTCAAATTTGTGCAAATAGATATTTTTTAAGTTTCAATCAAATTTCCCCTAGAAATTAATTTATTTATCCTAACCCTGTATTCCGTGCATTTTGTGAGTGAACTACTGATTTTCTGATTTGTATTTTTTTCTATCGCAGATCTTAAAAGCCAATAATGGGTCGCGTTATTCGTGCACAACGTAAGGGAGCTGGGTCCGTTTTCAAGGCCCACGTTAAGAGACGCAAGGGAGCCGCCAAACTTAGGCCTTTGGACTTCGCTGAACGTCATGGCTATATCAGGGGTGTAGTTAAAGTGAGTAAATATTATCTGTCCTATGTTGAATATTTGCCTAACAATTGCTGTTTATCGTAGGAAATCATTCACGATCCAGGTCGTGGTGCTCCATTGTCTGTTGTTCACTTCCGTGATCCCTACCGTTACAAGATCCGCAAGGAGTTGTTTATCGCCCCCGAGGGTATGCACACTGGCCAGTTCGTATACTGCGGACGTAAAGCTACTCTTCAAATTGGAAACGTTATGCCACTCTCCCAGATGCCCGAAGGTACCATCATTTGCAACTTGGAAGAGAAGACCGGTGATCGTGGCCGTTTGGCACGTACGTCTGGCAATTACGCCACCGTAATTGCACACAACCCAGACACCAAGAAGACCCGTGTCAAGCTGCCTTCGGGCGCTAAGAAAGTTATCCCATCGGCTAACCGTGCCATGGTTGGCATCGTTGCCGGTGGTGGTCGTATTGACAAGCCCATCTTGAAGGCTGGTCGTGCATACCACAAGTACAAGGTGAAGAGGAACAGCTGGCCAAAGGTACGTGGTGTTGCCATGAACCCCGTTGAACATCCCCACGGAGGTGGTAACCATCAACATATTGGTAAGGCTTCCACCGTCAAGCGAGGAACATCTGCTGGTCGTAAAGTTGGTCTTATTGCTGCCCGTCGTACCGGTAGGATACGTGGTGGTAAGGTTGTCACCAACAAGGATGCTAAGTAGATTTATTCCCATTTATAAAGTTGTGTATTTTTATTTTCAAAAAACTAGAGTATCAGTGCGCAATGAATAAAAACAAACCAATTTTTTTAAAAATTAATTGTATTGGAATTTTGAGAATACGAGTTGATTGAGTGGAATAGCTATACTTCCAAGGCTTATAGATTGCTTACAAATTGATTTTAAGAATTGATAACACAACAGAGTTTAAGGTAAACCAATGGGTCAAATTTCTAAACGCAAGATTTGCAAAGCAATTTTCATGCGAAGCAAATGCACGAACCCGATAAAACTTAAAAAGCAAGTGAACTGCTCAACACAATTAAAAACTTGCACAATTGCAATAAAGTTTGGGCAAGAGAAAAGAATGAACTGAGTTTTGGGACAGTGTGCTTAGCATAGATTTTTCTGTTTGCGTTTAGGGACAGTTTGCTTAGCATATTATGCGCAAGATTTGCGTTTAGGAATTTGCCGTAGAACTGAGCTTGAAAATGAAACTGACCCTTCTGATAACCAACAGAGTTAATGCCCTAATGTATGGCAATAATTAGCGGCTAATCCATTTTATTTTCAATTGACATAGCAAATCGAACATTTGACTAAAAGCGAACGTACTTTATCACTGATTTGACATATTTATCGAATATGTTACCAAAAAATATCAATAGATCGGTAAAATATTCGCTCAATTTGTCAAAATCAGTCGAATAAAAAACGGTCGCTTCCTCAAATGACAGATTCGCTTAGGCATGCGATAGAATCTAGATAGAACCTAAGGTCATAAACTCTGTAAATTAATAGGTATTTGTTTAATGCCCCAGTGGTTGGCAATGGCGCAGTGGATAAAGTGCTTGATTGCTAACTTAGACGTGTGGGTTCGATCCCCACGCTAGGCGCATTCTTATCGATACCTCCAATTTTAATTGGATGCCGCCCATGGGTTGAAATGAGACAGTCAATACCTGGTTCTCAAATCCACTGTGCCAACTAGTGCCGTGCAATTCAGGTTGCATTTAAAAGACCTTAGGTCTTACAGGCATATAGTTAAAAAAAAAATCGAAAAAATGTAATGGAAAAATACTTTTACAAAACCATGCAATTAAATTGTCTACCCATGCAGTGTAAAAACTAGAATATTTTATCACGAAATTGTATGTGTATGTGTATGGATTTTAAAATAAATCGTAATTTTTTACATTATTACCTAACATAACAAAGTTAAATATGAAGAAAAACACCAACAATGATTAAAAATGTTTGTTTTTTGTTGTTTTGCAGACTATATTGATTTAAAGGCAACTTGAAAGATTTTTTATGACCTATAGCCCAAAATGCTTTTCGGTCAGGCACAATAGTTGGGTTCATCAGTTAGATGCTATCGTAACCCTTCTAATACCCGTGGTATGGCCCGTTGTATGGCCAGTGATTATAATGAAGAAACATTAACTGTTACAAAGATATAAATCAATTCAAAGCACATCTTATATGCCAAAAGAAACACGCTTTTTGTTAATAGATTATTGCATTACTGTGACTATTCAAATTAGGATCTAAAATCATACATTTTTAAGCAAATTATTTATTTCAATTACAATTCGGGTGCTTTCATAAATGCATGGTTGCTTTGTTTACATGCGATCATGTTATAGGGTCCATACACCACACATGCCTGCATGCACAATGTAGTGATTGCGCATGCAAACTTCTAGTGTATTGTGTTGAATGTGTGGCTGGGCTTGCGGCATGAGTGATTTCAATTTTTTTTGATATTTTCTTGTTTGTGCATGCAGTATGCGTGGTGTGTGTCCTACATTTGCTCAGTCAAGCAATTAATTTTGATAAGCGCACAAGCATGGTAGAATGTACGGCAATGAATATTGCGCAGTTTGCATGAATAGTGTATGGCGAGAGAGAGATCGTGCATGATTCAAATTGTGCATGCAGGCATGTCTAGTGTATGGGCCCTATTAGCGTCAGAAAAACTATTTGCGCATGCATTTTAATATGCACCTATGTTTTTAGCTAGGGCAAGTTGAGGGAAATGAATAAACGTCAAAGTCATATGAGATCTGATTCGATTTATTTTTAAAACGGAAATAGAAGAATACTCAAATTAATTTTCAGACACACACATGCAAAATGGAAACCTTTGAAGTTGTGGATTGTGTATAGGGCAAACAAAAATTTACTAAGAAGTTAAATTTAACATTTCTCAAGTCTTAATTATTAAATGACATAACTTGCTTTCTGCAACGTAGAATTAATGGCCCTCGTTTGTTTTTTGAGAACCGAAAAACCCAGTTTTTTTTTTGAAAACTCTTGGGGTTGTCAAAAAAACAGGCCGATCCTGGGTAAAGTTCAACGAACGAACCTAGTAAGGGATGGTGTACCACCGTTTACATCATACTCTCTCTTTCTTTAAGAACAAAATCGGACTTCATGTGAAATTTTATATTTGCAAATATTTGCGTTTTACATTTATGAAACTCTGACATTCATCATTTGCATTTATGAATGGAATGCATTCGTCGGACTTTCGCACCATGCATTTATGAAAGCACCCTTCAACTGCAAGAACAATGGCCTCGTTCGGTGGCGCAACGAAAAAACGGCTGATGAACTAAACATATGTTGTCAAACACAAATCTCAAGCTACCCAAAAATTATTGGATTCGTTGAGATTCGGTTGGAAATGTAAGGAACAGCTGATTCAAAACTTCAGATGTGTATGCAATACAACTGACATAACGAGAAAACTACCTGAATCGTTCGAAAATAAAACCGCTACAAAGGTATCTTGGATAGCCTATCGCCCGCGCACCGAACGAGGCCAATTTCTTGAACCAACTGGAATACTCAAATCTTAAATATGATTTCTATTTCCAGCGGAAAACCACAGCAGCATCTAGGGGGATACAGTAAAATGTAAATGTTTTTTAAGTACATATCTAATATAATCCAGAGAGCGCTGGGAACAATAGAAATTATTACACTGGGCTTCGAATTAAAAAACGAGTCACAAAAAGTGCTGCAGTTGACAATTTTCTTTTATACGAAAACAAAATCAAATTAAAAAAAATAGTTTAAAGAGTCTTCACCTAGTCATTGGACGGGTACACTTTCACTTTATTAGATATGTTATATCGGATATCAAACTTTTCTAGTGTATTTGTGAACGAATATAGGTTAGATGAAATCTGTCAAAAAACCAGAACGAAACTAATAAAATGCAGTCAGCTGCATACATTTGTTCTCGAATAGTTATTTCAAATTTGTTGGGGTAACTTAAAGATCAATGCGATATCGCGATACATGTTTATATTGAGTTGTCAAAAAACAATAACAACCATTAAAAATTGAAGCAAAACAAAAATTTATAATAAGGGTATTCATGCAACGGCAGACAAGTCAAATAAACCTCAGATGCCTGATAATTTTATCTCCGCAGAAATGAACTGTCAAAGCCTGTATAAGAAAAATATTCTGCAAATCAGATAAAATTATCTCACGAATTTGATGTAGAAAGAGAATAAATAAACCTCATAAATTTATTTCAACGAACATCTGTATTTTTCACATTTACGCAAGTATTTTTAAAGGGGTGTTCATGCAAACGTCTGGCAGAAAATTATATCTTTCTGCAAAGCGGAAAAATATCTCGTATAAGTATGACATCGGAATAAATAAAATAATGCGAATTATAAGGGACATACATAAATAAGACACGGTAATTCTCTCCGCATTAGTTCAGCCGCCATCCCTGGAGGTAAATCTGAGACAACAACCAGCTCTAGTCTCAGAACATCGCGTCACACATCTTTCCTATCCTTCTTTCTCTTCTTCACCAGATGCCGCGCTGTGTTAAGAAAAACATATAAAGGGTATTCATAACCCCTTGAGCGCGTGCAAAGTTATAAAAAAAAAAAAAATCTCGTTGCATGAATACCCTTATTATTCAAAATTAAAATTTAGTCATAAATAAGGTCACTTCTTATTTTTTCCCATTATGGGGTTTTTATTTGGCAATCCGGAATCTGTCTCCGATCCGGGATGCCAACTGAACGCATTTTTTTGGATTCTGACAATTCAGAAGTTTGGCTTGTGTACCTAGATTGTGAAAATAATTGCATATGTGAAAATATATATTTCACAATTATGGGTAAACCAAATTTGCCAGCAACATGAGACAAATTGCATCGCTTAAAGTCAGACTTTTATGTTTATTTTGCAATCGTCTCCTTATCGACATAGGAACTCTGTCTGCCAATAGTTAAACTAGAATGTCACTTCAAAAATTAAAATCATCAGTGGTGTGTGTGTTTTCTTATCGATTTACACAGCACAGTAAAGTGATAGCCAACTGCGACGGGGACGACCCCACGGAAAGAAAAGAAAGAATAAAAACGTCTCAGCTGCAAAACCAAATAAGAAAGGAAAAATTAAAATTGGTGACGAGAACGAGACGAAGAAGCAATAAAACTTTTGTTCCGAAACGAAATTTGTCAAATTCGCCAAGTAAATATCAGAATTTAAATTCAATTAGTACCTAGTGCTTAGTCGAACTAATATAATTTCGGTGGAAGTTTGTGTAAAAGTTGGAAGTTCCAAGTAAAACCAGTTACATCAGTGAAAGGCCTTTAAAGGTGCGCTACTCCCTCTTCTTCATCTTTATGTTTTTATAAAATTTATTAATTTTTACCTATTCTCAGCATCCGATTGAATTTTTTTTATCATGAACAAGGAAACATTAAACTAAGTTGTATTGCCAATCCATTTGTATCGATAACAATTGATTTAATTAATTACAAACCACCCGAAGGTTAAATGTTGTCTCTTTATGGAGAACAACACAAATCCTTGAGATTTAAGCCCAGAAATTCTCCCGACCTGCTAGGGATTTAAATTTACTTTCGTTTAGTGAAAGATTTTAATTGCGCTGTGGATATAAGTATTTTAATTAATATATAAGTTTGAATGTGATGATTATGGGCGAGTCAAATGCTATTGTTTGTGAATACATTTATCTGGTCGCCTCTGACGTCAGTCCGTCTAATTCATTCAAGTGCCTGGCAAACTTGTTTTCACGATTTATATTGCAAATTGACAAGTTAACCAGTCACCTACGTAGGTATCTATCTATCTATATATATATACCTACTTCACCCTAAAGGATAGACAACAGCTTTTGTTTATTTACAGTCATAGGTTGCGAGTGACAAAAACTTTTTTACGAAATTTCACCATAAAAACTGTGTATGTGGCTTTGCTGCAATGCAAATCTTTAATTAGAAAAACAATAAACACACCGTCAAAGTGGAATGTTTTTGATTAGGTCGACGTTTTAATCAAACTTGTAAACAAATTGTCGCCTTCTTCGCTCGTCGTCGCCGTCATAAAGATTCCGAATGCTTGCATACAAAAAATTATTAATTTATGTAATGAAACAGCAAACCAATTCTGGTAGATTTCTATTTGAATACAAATTAAGCTCTTGCAATTAACGGTTTTGTGTGAGGAATATAAATTATTTGCTTTCGGTACATATTCGTTTAAGTTTTAGAAATGAGTTTTGCTTGCACGCTTCATCATATTATTAATGCAATACTTACCTATTTGTTTATAGCTAGCGATTTCCAGTAACGGATTGCGATTTTTGTTTACTTCGGATGGAGATTGTTTATAATGATTATGTTACCTTCTTTTGAGTTCTATTGATTTTTGATAAAATCTGAAAATAATTTATGCATATGGTCAGACACTGAAATCCGCCTATAAATTTTTTTAAGGAGAGTTTTAAATACGAAAGCTATCTGCTGCTAAAACAAGATTTTTGGTCAAGATTTGCTAAGCACACAGTGTGTAGGTAGTTAGGTACCACACCTTTTGACTCCTTAAGAATTTTGCATTTATGTTTTTAATACAAGAAGACTTTAATGTTTTAATTGTAGCTAACTTATATTCATAGATGTTTGATAAGTTGTTATTAGGTTGTTGCTGAACTTAATCCAAGTTTATGTAATTCATAAACAATTTAAATCCATTTATAAAATAAAAATTCGAGTCTAACGTTAGTTTTTAAAAAAATTGTGACACAAAAATGATTTGAATTGAATATTAGGTTCGTTCGTTGAACTTTACCCAGGGTCGACCTAGGTTTTTTTTTGACAACCCCAAGAGTTGTCGGTTCTCAAAAAACACCCGAGGGCCATTCATTTTACGTTGCAGAAAAGCAAGTTATGTCATTTAATAATTAATACTTGAGAAATGTTATATTTAACTTCTTAGTAATTTTTTTTTGACCTATACACAATCCACAACTTCAAAGGTTTCCATTTAGCATGTGTGTGTCTGAAAATTAATTTGAGTATTCTTCTATTTCCGTTTTAAAAATAAATCGAATCAGATCTCATATGACTGACGTTTATTCATTTACCTCAACTTGCCCCAGCTAAAAATCTATTTCTACTTCAGGACGAGTTGAGGGCCACCCTAGGTTTCAAAAAAACACAGAATTTGTTTATCAGGGTGACTTCAGGTTTTAGGGCGACCCTAAGGGGACTTAAGAGCTCAACGAACAAACCTAGTCTTACATTTATTTCTCTTATATATTAAAATGTTTTCTTTATTTTATCAATTGATGAAAACACTGAATAAGATTTTGATATCTTGGTTGATTTGGAAATGGTACCACCAACAAGAATACCAACTAACTAAAAGAGGCTTTCCAATATCTGGAAGCCTTCCAGTATTAACAGCATTACGATTTTTTTTGACCAGCTGCATTCATGTTAAGTTGAATGTCTGTCCATGCTACCTTTCTGATCGAAATCAACTTTACGTCATTTCTCTTGTCGTCCATGACTTAAATGCCTTCGCACCAGCTCGCTTAGCATTTCTTTTTCTGCATCCGACCACTTCTTTTTATGTTCTCCTTGGAAATCATATCGACATATTAAAAGGAAATTGTAGCAGAGTTATAATAGAATTTATGTTAGAGCTAAAAAATTCACTATCAAGATTAGCTGTGTCTTACCTATGAAAAAAGTTTAGACATCACTTTATCTAGACTCGAGTTTAAAATATGACTATGAATATCGGCCAATGAGATTAAAAACAAAAATCAAATAGATATAGAGTATAATTTATATTAGGTATACACAAAAAATAAGTAAAAATGAAAATAAATAATAATATTAATAAAAATGGGTTTGTTAAGAGCAGAAAAGAACAGAAATATCTTTTTCCTAATAATCGCTGGTTCACTGCAATACAATTGGAAGACCATTACACAACCAAGTAGCAGATACATAAAAGATATATGACAAACTCGGAATGATTAAACGCAAGTCTATTTGTGGCTGGGCTGAGTAATTTCCATAAGAATTTTCTAAGAATTAAAATTAGATACTTACATACATGTCTTTGGATATTTTCTGTGTAATTCATACTTAGTGTTTTCTAGGAATTAAGATTGATGCTAAGCTAACTTTCCCTAAACGCAAACATAAAAATTCCTGCCAGTACTTTAGTGCAAGTTTTTTAAGTTATGTTGTGCACTTCACTTACTTTCCAATTTTAGCCGCGTCGTGCATTTGGTTAACATGAGCCTTGCTTTGCAAATCTTGCGTTTAGGAATTTGGCCTATGTTCCGGAACGATAATGTAATTTACATATTTTTATATTTTTTTTTGGCAGCATAACTAAATTTTAGGTTTAAAAACAAAGTAATTGACAGGGTATGGTTCTTTGGTATATTCCTAGAAAAAAATCGTTCTACAGTAAAGGTCTTCCTCTAATTTTGACATCATTTATCTTGGACTTAAGAAAACAATTACAATTGCTAATTATCATATCACATTTAAGAATTATTCGCATTGGCAAAAAAAGGAATAGTATACTTGTACAATATTCGAAGTGTGGTTTCAAGATTATATTTAATACTTTCTCTGAACAGTACATTGGTATATTCTTCCTAATTCTTCCAAGAACGCACACAAATTTTTCCTGAAATGTTCTTGCATATATACGATGGTATACAGGAGGTTTTATCTCTGTCTGAAATCTCATTGTTGGAAAAAAAAACTTAGAATGTGAGATTTGAGACTGAGATTCAGCTTCTTCCATACCAGTCATAATCCCAAAAGTTTAATTTGAAATTTTTTAATAATTTTCACTATATCATTAATGTACACATGTTTATTTGAAAAAGAGGTACCCTAAGTATTGCGCCTTGAGGTAAATCTATTATTCGCTGATTCAAATTTTCTCAATATAGTAGTATGTGTTTCGAGATCTTACACAAGTCACATCAAATCACTAAATACAAACTTTTCATAGGTAGATAAATGAGAGTTTTCATTTAATAAAAAACGCACTTTTTTATGTAAATATTAGTTTTTTCTTAGTCATCAAATCAGTCTACTTCTTTGTTCATGATAGAAAAATATTTTTTTAGAAGCCTAAAAAAAACTATCTAAATAATTTTTTTATTTATTTTTAGTATTAATCACGATCCATCAGCTAAAGTTCATCACAATGGCCAATAGACAGCCAAACATGGATGAACTTCCACCACCGAAAGCCGATTTCAGTGCTCCACCACCATACGAGCTCTCAAGTTCAGATCTGCATGAAATCCCCCATAGCAAATTACCCACATACGAAGAAGTTCAAATGGAGAAATCCATGAATGGCGAACTGCCTCCCTCATTGACCGCCCATTTAGCAATGCCACCACCACCTCCGCCGCCACCACATCATCAATTAACTCAGACTCGAACCACTAGCACCGGCACGCAGCCAGCTCTAACATTCATTGCAATCGACACATCTGATGCTGAAAATCTCACAAGTGATCACAGTCTGCTGGGAACAGATATAATCTTTCTAGCAGCATTTATGGTAGCTTTCCTTTTCAATTGGATTGGGTTTTTAATGCTTACTTGTTTCTGTCACACAATTGCCGCACGATATGGAGCGCTTTCGGGTTTTGGTTTATCGTTGGCTAAATGGACACTGATTGTTAAGCACTCTACCGATCTCGCTTCACACGAAAACTCCTGGCTGTGGTGGTTAATAATGGCCTTTGGATTTCTAATTTGTGTTCGCGCTCTCGTCCAGTATATCAGCATTAAGCGTACCTGGCGACTGTTATCCGCCTCGGCGCAGGAACGATTATTATTTTTTTACTAGTCATAAGGACATTAGTGTAATGATTATTTTTTAAACCATACAGTCGCTATCGATTATATAAAACTAAGATTACTGTAAAACGAGACACAAACCACACAAGAGAGGAATCAAAGAAAATTTTAATACCTACAAAAGCGTGAATATGGAATTAATTGCTGCAACTAGAATTAATTACATTTTAGTTGCAGATTCCAAGCGAATTGATAAACATAAATGATCCTTATAAGATCATTAGTATACCTACTGCACTAAATACAATCCCACACACATACAAATTCTCACAAAAACATAAACTATGTTACACAATTAAGAAACCTGAGTTCTATGATATTTATATCAAAAATGAAGGTGCTCATCACAGTTGAATTGAAAAAAATTGCTCGTCTCAAGCATTGTACATAATATAACTTGAATAGAGAGACCCAACCAATCGCAAAGAGAAAACTTAAAAACTCTCAGAGAAGCGGGCTAACAAGCAACTATAGAGAAATTGAATATAATGTTGCTTGCAATGTGATTTTAGATTTATGTATTCCAGGTTGTTGTCGTAGTGGTTAAAATGCAGTTTAGTATAACAAAATGTCTTAACGTGCTTTTAAACAATGGCAGTTAAAACTTAAAAAAAAATACACTCTTATATGAGTCCCAGTCACGCTGCTGGTACTTTTATTTTTTTTTTTGTAATTGTATAAATGTAAAAGATTTACATATTATTTTTATGGAAAAATATACTTACTAATTTGGTCGTAATTTAAAAAAAAAAATGATTTTTCTTATCAGGGACACTATGTGAATTTTATTTTCATCCAAATATTTCACTATATAATCAATTTCCTTCCAACAACAAATCTAATGAAGTGACAGTGAAGTTCCTCTGGAAATTTTATTCCCGATACTAAGAAATTTCTAAGGAAACTTTCGAATATCCCTATGTTCGAAAGAGGGAAAGATTTCCAGGGAATTTCGTATTAACGATAACCCGAATTAAGTCTCATTTAAATAAATAATAAAAGTCACCTTTGGACATTTACTCGGATGAAGAAAAGAAAAATTGTGACCATAATGTAGACTTGCCAATAGTTGTGCACGTTAGAGCCGTTTTCGAAATGATTAAAATGGTAGAACAAATTGTTAGGCATGTATCGTTATTTTGGGGCTAAATTAGCGATTTAAAAAAACTAATTGAACCTTTTAGGCTGTGGATCAACCTACAGACAGACAGGCGGAATTGTGGGACCTAGTTCTATTTGTATTCTCTATCATCGTATTGTCAAATTTTATAGAAATCCCGAGTTCGATTATTTTTTACGAATGCAAAATTTTCATATATCGTATATATAGTATAAGGAAGGAGTAGACCGATTCCAAAAAGCGCCGTGGATTGCATTGAAAGCGATATATTTAGCTTCGTAATCGAACAATTTTAAGAATCCCGAAAAAAGCTTATAGCAGAATCCGTTCGTAATGGCAATTTGTATGAGCATTTCCAATTCGATCGATTCTGTGATAGATTTTTTTCGGGATTCGTAACAAGTTTCCGATTACGATGGAATTCTTGATAGGACTGCTTAATTTCACCCACTTTTGCTTTGAGTTATTTTCAGAAGCGGAAAACGATCATTCCAATTTTCCATTTAAATGTCAGCTTTTTTCAAGGTGTTTTTATTTTCATTTCAAATTGGAATTCCAGAAATTTCAAAAATTATAACAGTAATTTCTAGAAGAATTTGTTTTTTTTTTGGAAATCTTAATTTTTGTGAGTTTGGTTTAAAGAAAAACAAACACATTCCATTAGTGTTTTTCTGCTTGCCAAACAGGTAGGGAAAGGAAGGGAATAAGAAGTTATGCAACAACAGTAAAATCGTCTCCGCTTGATGGTCATCGCAAAGGGAGTATAGTCGAATACCCAACTACTTTTATTTAGAATTTCAAATTAATTGAAAAGAAAGAAGATCAAGCGAGAGAATAATAAGCAGTTCTGTGCCTTCTTTATTGAAGTTTGCTGCCATTCTGCAATTTTTAGCAGAAGGATCATACCAAAAGAGCGTTGGACTAGACTTCACATTGTCATCTTAAGAAAAGCTAATCACTTTTAGGAATACGAAAATACCAATAGCGATTCGCTGCGTTTTTTCAAATGGGCCTAGAGAATCTAAAGAAATATTTAGATTTTGCGGCTAAAATCAAATATATCGATTAGATTGTTATTATGATGTTAATTCTTAATTGTTTTCAGTTTTCACGGACATTTTAAACTGAACAAGGGTGTTTTTTCTGTTTTGCACCAAGAACGCTACTTACTTTAACTGCATTAATTTTACAAACAAATCACGAACAGAAACCAGTGATTTGAATGTACTCAGAAAATGGAATAAACCATGTTCTGCAATTCGGTTTTTCAATTTTCTGAGTGTCTCAAACTTTGTTTGACACTTGTCAAACACCTACAGTGGGGCGTTTCGTCTGGCAGACAACTTTAAGATGACGTCTTAAACATGATCCCCTTAAACATATCAAAAAATCAGCTTTGATAAAATGCAAATAAATATGCATTTTTAACACTGCATATCTCCGAAAAGCCCCAGCTTTGAAAATTCGGAATGTCCATTCGTTCTTATCTACCTTGGTATCTATTCACAGAAACAATTCTATGATAAAATGACGTATGTCTGGCGGCCCTGGGATCTATCTCTATCATATCCCGATAAATAAATAGGGGCGACTTTGTTGTTGCGAATAAAAATTTCCTTTCAAAGTCTTCGAAGATAAACAATGTTTGACAATAACCTTCAGATTCGAATTAACTACTCAAAAGGTTGAGAAAAACCATACAATTGTACTACAACTTTTTATTTATAAAAAAAAACGAACAGAACTAAAATTTTCTTTACAACTGTAAAAAAAATGTATAAAAATACAAAATATTAAGACTACATTTCCAGTCTCACATAAATGTTAGTTTGGTTCTTCCCATATTAACTTGCCAGACGTTTAGTTCCTCGTAGTCTTCAATGCATTTATCGACTTGATCGGGTTTGAACCCTTTTGTAGTGCATCGGTCCATAACATCAGAAATCCTAACGGTCTTGCTCGAACCAGCTAGTTCACGAACAATATAAAAGATTTTATCCGAAGTATTTGGAAGGCTAAATTGGAAAGTCGTCATGATAAATTGACAAAAGGATTACATAGAAAAATATCAAACTTACTGTCCTTTTTGATGTTCATGGATTTGATTGAGAGAATCCTTTGACATCTCTAGCAATCGCAGAGCCTCTGCCACATCATCTTTTTCCACAGTATCGGCCAATCGAAGACGAGCCAAGGCAGTTGATAATCGCAAAATTCCCAGCAAGTTTCTGGCTGAAGTAAATGTCATATCTTTGCGATTCCTAGCCTCTCGTCGTAACTCCACATAGGCTCCCACAATGTATTCAGTCAAATCGTCAGGTATGGTGGGGTTCATACGTTTGCACAGATTTATATAACGCCTCATCAGATTCATGTCTAAAGATTTAACTTTGCTCGGTGGTTGCTTTCCATGACTATGAACAAATGTGATATGCTTCGCCAAACGAAGATCATTTTCCCGATCGGGTTTATCTTGGATCAGCCAAAGTAAATCAAAACGAGACAGTAAAGCCGCTGGCAGTTGGATATTTTGTTCAACCGTTCGACGTGGATTGTACCGACCAAAAGCAGGATTGGCAGCTGCAAGGATAGATACTCTGGCATTGAGTGTAGTCATGATTCCTGCTTTGGCAATGGATATAGTCTGTTGTTCCATAACTTCGTGAATGGCTGTACGATCGTTTTCGGCCATTTTGTCGAACTCGTCAATGCAGCAGACACCTTGATCAGCTAAGACCAAAGCGCCACCTTCAAGCGTCATTTCCCCGGTTAGCGGATCCTTCATTACAGCCGCAGTTAGACCAACACCTGAAGAACCTCGGCCAGTTGTGTATTGACTGCGTATAGCCAATCTACTGATGTACCCCAATAGCTGAGATTTGGCCACACCAGGATCTCCCATCAGGCATATATTGATATTACCTCGAATCTTCATGCCATCCGGCCGCTTATCAACTCCTCCTACAAGAAGCAGCAGCAGAGCCTTCTTTACGTCCAAGTGTCCGTATATTTCGGGAGCCAAACTAGTCGCCAGCCGTTCGTAGAAATCATCTTGAGCCAGCTCAGCCAATTCCTCAGCCGAGAGTTCTGCATCTTGGTCTGTGACATCGGTGTTCTTGTTAATACAGATTATGCGCTGCAAAAATTATTAGTTAGTTTTGATAATTACAAAGTAGAAGGTCTATATCTCACGTAGGCATCTAAGAATGTCTCAGACAAGAGACCAGAAATAAGCTGTCTGAATCCAGACCGCATAAGCGGCAGAAATGTACCCGAAATGCATACATGGTCGCCAGGTTGAGCTTGTCTAGTGACTTCACCACGACACATAATAGTCAAGCTGCGGGGAATATGACCCACAGGTACCTGATCACTGTGTTCTTGGATTTTGAGCTCTTGGAATTTGATAAACTTAGAACCGCGCGTCTGCAGATATAATCTACCACCAGCTTTGTTCACCCTGCAATCATCCGAAGGACAATCTTGAACTGGCATAAAACTGAGAGAATTCACTGGTTGATATGTTTCAGATCCACATCGATCACAAGTGTACGTGGCCACAACCATCATGGGCTTCACCTCAGTGCATCGTGTAACAATTCCGCGAACAGTGACTAGTTTTCCAATTTGCTCAGCTTTGATCTCACGAATTGAAGAGGTCTTCTCCGTTGAAACTGGTTTGAATCCTACCTCGCTGCACTCAAACAGATTTGTTTTAGTTACCACCAACGGATAATTGTATATAAAAAAGTACTTACAATCTCTTCATCAGTTCAGAGGGAAAACGATTTCTTTCGTCACGCATTTCCATTTGGTTTCTCGTCCGAGATTCCATTAACAAACGATGTTCGATGTATACATCCAGGGCATCTTTGGCATGGACTTCCCTTTCTTTGTAGTTCGGGAGGATTTCCATTATTACATCAGAGAACATCGAGGCATAGCGTCGACTGTTCTCGATTACAGCTTCAGCCAAGCCCTCGTTGAATTCTTGCAAGTGATCCAAATCGATGGTAATTAGGACCTAGCAAATGTGTTAAAATTTGTTTTTTGAGAAAATACTTAAATGTATCTTACCTGCTCTCTGTGTGCAATTTTAACCAATTGGTTTGCATAGACGAATAGTTTTTTTCCATCTTCTTCAGTTTTACAAAATTCACTGAGGAATGTTTTGATGGATTCTGTAAGAAAATATTTTAAATAAATACTAGGTATAAAAATGAGATAAAAAATTATAGATTTTTACCTCTATCTTGAGCGTAATCTCGGCGAGCCATTTTCTTAACAATTCAAGCTCCTTTGATGGTAATTATTATTGTTAGTTTCTGTTTTAGAAGATGGTTTTTGGATAAGCCAGAGTTTTTTTATGAATTTTCCCGCCAAAGGAATTAGACAGGCAGACGACAACCAAAGTGATACCAATTTATTTTTTGTCTTCTTTTGTGAATCGGTTATTTTCCCGCTCTTCTTTTAAAGACTGCTTTTACACAATTATTTTAAGTAGCATTCAACTGGTAGTTTTGTCGGTGAGAAGGCTTTGTATATATAATCTATAGTAATATCATGTGGTGGCTACGTATGTTAGCCACCTAGTGTCCTTATCCAAAAATTTCTCTCAACACTAAAAGTTGCGGAAAAAATGTTTAATGTTGAGGAAATTTTCAGATTGGGAAACATGTATGTGAATATATGGTGGAATAATTGACAATTGCGAGAATGGGAACATTATATAGAAAATGTTTAAGAGTGCGAGTGAACAAAAAATAGAACATTATAGGCAAAAAAAGCGGTATTTTTCGGTATTGTATTGCATGCATATACCTAAATATATATGTGAAACATAGAAATAAATTTGTGTAGGTGTAGATACGTGGATTTGGTTTGGATGTGTAGTTCCTTATGAATGAAAAAGATATTTTTTTGGTTAAGGGCGAGAAAATGGAAATACAATGTTTTTCTGTAGATGTGGATTTGGTTTGGGTGTATAGATTTTTACGAATTCATTGATATTTTTGTAGGTAATATCATTAGAATTTTGAATTTTGGTGCGAAATCCAGCAATGTTGTAGATATATAACTACATAAATGTGGTATGTAGGTATGGTTGTAATGTTATTAAACGGTTGTCGGTTAGAATCAAATAAATGTCAACAGAAAATCGAGAAAAAGTTCAAAAGCCTTTAACTTCTGAACTATTTTAGATAGTAATTTTTAATAAGATAAAACTGTATGTACTACTAGGTATAGTATACGTACATTTTTGGTTAAACATTTTTTTCTACTTCAGATTTTTTTGTAGTTATGCATATATGTAGGTACATATGTACCTACCTATTTTTGCATTTTTGAATTTTTGTGTAGGAAGGTATATTTCTAATAATAATACATATAATAATAATAATAATATTTCTAATCTAAATTTGAATTCTGATACCTTTTTAGGGTAGGTATGATTATATACAAAAATTTCCAAAAATCTTGGAGCGGTTTTTTTAAAATAATTTTTACTTGAAATTGTAGGTAGGTATTAAGGCAAGTTACATACATATGTTTTTTCTAACAATCAATCATGACATTACGATCACAGCGAACACCAAAAAAGTTAGTCCCCCAATTCCGCCTGTCTGTCTGTCCTCGAGTCTCCAGCCTAAACGGTTCGGTGGATTTTCTTCAAACTTGGTATATATATTATTTTTTCGGTAATAAGCCTACACGTTTTTTTCATTTTTTTTAAGACGACAAATAACAGTAGCTCCTATTCATTTTTTGGCCAAAAACAAAAATCTTATTTTTCTCAAAAACGGCTCCAACGATTTTGATTAAACAAAAACAGTTCATTAATGAAGGGAAATGGTACCTTTTGATAATTTTTTTTTGGAAAAAAATTGTTATTTTTGGTACCTCTAGTAGAACCATTTTTTTTTGGTTTTCGATTTTCTCGGAAACGGTTTATCTGATTTTTTTTTTAAATATTTACGCAGAAGCTCCCAAAAAGGCTGAACACTATTGTAACCAAATTTTTTCAAATAATTTTTTTAGAAAATAATTTTTTTTTTGAAAACTCAAAATTTCGAAAACGACTCATAAGATTTTTTTCGAAACTACGTAGGTATTTGATGGTTTTCTGACATTATCTTGAATATTTAAAAAAAAAACTATTTTCCTAAAATAAAAAACCACGGTACTTTAAAAACAGCTCCTAGAATATTTATAAAAAAAAATGTTGTGTTCTTATAGTAGTACAGTCCATTTTCAAATATAAAAATATTTTATTTTGCGTACTTATTAACAGTACTTCCCATAGAACCACTTTTAGTTTTTATTAACACACTTTAATATTTTCGACTTTATCGCTATTCGATGGGCCGATTAAAATTATTCTCCTAAAATTATTCTTGCTAAAAGTGTTAATAAAACTGTTTACTCAAATTTTCAAATGCGAGTTTTTCGATCTTTAATAAATAAATAATTTTTTTTTGGAAAACCGAATTTTCAAAAACCAGTCAGTGATTTTTTTTGAAATTTGAATTTTATATGTATATTAATAATATCTTCAAAATGTCGTTCCAATTATTTTTCTACAAATGTTTTTAAAATTTTATACATAAAAAATTAATTTAAAAAAAAACCGCTTCAACGATTTTTGACATTTTTTTTTATATATTCTTATTTATCCAGGAATTCAAATGACATCTTTGTTTGCCCTCAAACCTTAACAACTAAGCAAATGAAAATATTTACATTTGGTATTATCCATTTATTTTAAGTCGATAAAAAATGCGTTTTTAATGAAGTTTTAGCGTCACATCGTTTTGTATTGTAACAAAACTTTATATTTTTTTCAAAAATGTTTGTCTTCTTTCAAATTTCATATTAAGAAAAACATTAATCAGAAACTTCACTTTTGTCAAAAAAAAAAAAAACTATTTGAAAATTTTTAGCCAATCATAAAATATAATGTCGACTTATATAGCCTTTCCAAATTAAATTCACGTTTTTACAAATCAAGTTCAACTTTTTGCAAATCAAATTCACGTTTTTGGAAATTAAATCGTTTTAAATAAAATACGAAAAAAAAAACAAAAATACATGTTCACTCCACATTAAAGATACCAAAGAAGGTATGTAAGTATGTACATATATAATTATTGACACTTCACAGATTTTATAATATGTTCACAACACTAAAAATTAATAAAATTCCATTTGCAAATAGAATTGCATTGTAGGTGTTTTAATTATATCTAAATTTTATCCGCGAAATTCACACAAAATACTACCTACAGCACAAACTGAAATTCACAAAACAATTATGTAGGTATGTAATCTGCCCATATTCAACTGGACATTTTTCACTATTTCATTATTATTAAGATGTTATTTTTCTTATTCTTATCGAAAGACCTTGAAACACCTTGAACTTAAACTTAAAAAAAATGTTAAAAAAAAATTGCCAAAAAGAAATCAAAACAAAACATAACAACAAAACGAAACTAAATGTAAAATTCACACACATGCACTGAATATTTTTCTATTTACTTGCAATTTATCTGTTCTTTGTCCTTGATATGACAAAAAAAATATATTTTTTAATGAACTCTCTTACTCCTTTATTAATATAGGTAATGTACATAATATACCCTGCTCTTTCTAAAATGGTGTGTATATTCAAAATGTTGCGACAAATCTGACCATGTTGCTAATTTTAATGTAGAAACTAGCGCCCTCATGAGTCCTTATCCAGCGTAAATAAAAGCTACCTCATAGTATTACTATAGGTTATATATACAAAGGGTAGGGTTGGTATGCAAAGAAAATATCGTATGAATAAAGAATTGCGTGATAATAGATTGATTAAAGAACTAATACAAAATTTATTCTAGTAAGAGGAGGATAAGAAAACAATGTATTTCCTAGGTTTAGGAGTTGGTTGCGTGTGTGTGTTTTTTATCGACGGGCAGAATGAATGGAAATTGTTTGATGACTGTAGGGAATATTTAAATATTTAGTTATACACTTGTGTGCAACGGCCACTACTCAAAAAATAAACCTTTTTATCATATATTTTTTTAAATTTAACTATATGCCTGTAAGACCTACGGTCATTTTAAATGCAACCTGAATTGCTCGGCACTAGTTTGGTACAGTGGATTTGAGAACCAGGTATTGACTGTCTCATTTTAACCCATGGGCGGCATCCAATTAAAATTGGATGTATAGAAAAGAATGCGCCAAGCGTGGGGATTGAACACACACGTTCATATTAATAACTTTGAGGATTTAAAAAAAAAATCTAAATTTTTGAAAATTTAAATTTGATACTCGTAAGTAATGTAGTAAAAAATTGATTTGACGAATTTTTCAAATAAGAATTGTTTATTAAAAGGTAGGTATTAAATATTTTGTAAGTCCTGTTTTACTATTTTTTTTAAATAATGAGTATTTAACAATATAATATTTAAAAATATTATTTCAAAAAAAAAATCGTCAAAAAAATGTAGTTAAAAAATTCTGTCTCATAGTAGTACTATAGGTTTCATATACAAAGTATGTATGTAATTTTAAGTACAAAATTTTATTTTATTTTAAACTTCAGAGCTAATAGTTCTCGCAGCTAGGGTCCATAAAATTGTAATTACCAGGCTACTTTAAGTATCTGTTAATGCATAATAATAATAATAATAATTACTCTGGGAATAAAGTTAACTGCTCATTTTAGAATGGAATAAGGAGTTATCTGAGAAATAAAATAAATAGCTATTTTCGATGTCAAAACCACATTGAAAAATTATTGCTTTGAAATAACTTTAAACAAACATTAATTTCATGAAAAGTTCGATACTCGAAATAAAAGTGGCGTTCAAATTAATGGGGTTTTCTTTTGGTAACAACAATTGATTTATTTTCCCTTCAGATCTGTCACAGTTAAAGCCTTCCAATAAACATATCAATTTTTTTTTGACCGAAAATCATTTTTGCACACATAGATTCTCGGCAGATTTACCCCTATTTTACTAATACCATTACACCGCTAAATCAGTTGACAGTCAATTTAACAATATTTTGTTTTCAGTAATTATATGAATAGTAAAATAAGGATGTGAAAACATACATAAATTTAAAAAAAAAAGAAATGATGTAATAACAATTGTGTAATCCTCCAAATTAATTTTGCCATTCATTTTTTGAATATTGAAATCGCTTCTTGTTACAAAAGCAGCAAAAACTTGAATGAAGAAAAAAATTTCAAACCATTTGTCATCCGATACCGTTGATGGTTCCACAGACACTAATATACACCAATACCATAGTAACAAAAAATCAATCTGAAATTCGTATACCATTCGCGACGAAAAAAATAAAATTTCCGATCAAAGTCTGAAATTACCAAAAGAAAACCACATACATTATTCTATAGATTGCTTTTTCTTGATTGAAAAATTCGATGTTGTTATCCGGTTGTTTAACAGTCAAGTAAGGGCCATTTTCTTCACTAAAAGTCCAACTCAACTTGAGGATTTTTATTTTTAACCTGTGATTTTGTTTTTCTTTACTCAAAGTTGACAGTTATAACTTTCGAATCCCAACGCAGTTGAGTTTCGAAATTCATCAACTTCTGGCTTTATCAACTTCCGAAAATAGTAGAAGTTGAGCAATCTTGAGAGTTTTCTGTCCAACTCAAATTTGTAATACATTTTGTTGCATCTTTTCTTAAAAATTATTCTCGATTTCGTGTTGTATAAAAATATTTTTTAAAATCAAATGTTCCGAGAAAATTATAATGGGTAAAATAGTCCATCGTCTGCTTCCAGAAGCGAAGAGGAAGAAGAATTGTTGGCGATTAGAACACAATACCAAAACATGATTTTATCTACCGACTTCGAATTCTATATTGTATCTAAAATAGAACATAGCATACTCCATGTGATTGTACACCGATATAAAGGTCTGTGAAATCCCTTTCGATCACTGGCAGCCGCAGATTTTTGCGGGGCTTGGTTGCAGAGTTATCACTATCCAAAGCAAGTCAAATGCAGTTGGGTTGAAATTGATGCGAATAAATTCGAATTGGAATATCTCAAGAACCAGATGCCGCAGATACTTTTTGTCCTCAGCTGTGGATATGTATTGCACAGACCTATCTTTTGGTGTATATATCGATGTGTTTGGGGAACATTGTTGAAAATATAATTTTTTTATGCAAGGGGTTAGCCTTGTTTTTTTTCCAAAATGTCGAAAAAAGTGAAGTCAAGAATTGTACAACAAGTTGTACACCAATGGAAAGGTCTGTGAAATCCCATTCGAGCACTGGCAGCCGCAGATTTTTGAGGGGTTTGGTTGCGGAGATATCACCATCCAAAGCAAGTCAAATGCAGTTGGGTTGAAATTGATGCGAATAAATTCGAATTGGAATATCTCAAGAACCAGATGCCGCAGATACTTTTTGTCCTCAGCTGTGGATATGTATTGCACAGACCTATCTTTTGGTGTATATATCGATGTGTTTGGGGAACATTGTTGAAAATATAATTTTTTTATGCAAGGGGTTAGCCTCGCTTTTTTCCAAAATGTCGAAAAAAGTGAAGTCAAGAATTGTACAACAAGTTCTACACCAATGGAAAGGTCTGTGAAATCCAATTCGAGCGCTAGCAGCCGCAGATATTTGTGGAGTTTGGTTGCGGAGATATCACCATCCAAAGCAAGTCAAATGCAGTTGGGTGGAAATTGATGCGAATAAATTAGAATTGAAATATCTCAAGAACCAGATGCCTCAGATACATTTTGTCCTCAGCTGTGGATAGGTATTGAACAAACCTTTCTTTTGATGTATATATCGATGGGTTTGGGGAACATTGTTCAAAATGTAATTTTTTTTGCAAGGGGTTAGCCTTGATTTTTTTCTAAAATTTCCAAAAAAGTTAAGTCAAGAATTGTACAACAAGTTGTACACCAATGGAAAGGTCTGTGAAATCCCATTCGAGCACTGGCAGCCGCAGATTTTTGCGGGGCTTGGTTGTGGAGATATCACCATCCAAAGCAAGACAAATGCAGTTGGGTGGAAATTGTTGCGAATAAATTCGAATTGAAATATCTCAAGAACCAGATGCCGCAGATGCTTTTTGTCCTCAGCTGTGGATAGGTATTGCACAGGCCTATCTTTTGGTGTATATATCGATGGGTTTGGAGAACATTGTTGAAAATGTAATTTTTTTTTGCAAGAGGTTAGCCTTGATTTTTTTCTAAAATGTCGAAAAAAGTTAAGTCAAGAATTGTACAACAAGTTGTACACCAATGGAAAGGTCTGTGAAATCCCATTCGAGCACTAGTAGCCGTAGATATTTGTGGGGTTTGGTCAAATGCAGTTGGGTGGAAATTGATGCGAATAAATTCGAATTGAAATATCTCTAGAACCAGATGCCGCATTTTGTCGTCAGCTGTGGATAGGTATTGAACCCATATCGATGGGTTTGGAGAACATTGTTGAAAATGTAATTTTTTTTTGCAAGAGGTTAGTCTTGATTTTTTTCTAAAATTTCAAAAAAAGTGAAGTCAAGAATTGTACAATAAGTTGTACACCAATGGAAAGGTCTGTGAAATCCCATTCGAGCACTGGCAGCCGCAGATTTTTGCGGGGCTTGGTTGTGGAGATATCACCATCCAAAGCAAGACAAATGCAGTTGGGTGGAAATTGTTGCGAATAAATTCGAATTGAAATATCTCAAGAACCAGATGCCGCAGATGCTTTTTGTCCTCAGCTGTGGATAGGTATTGCACAGGCCTATCTTTTGGTGTATATATCGATGGGTTTGGAGAACATTGTTGAAAATGTAATTTTTTTTTGCAAGAGGTTGGCCTTGTTTTTTTTCTAAATTGTCGAAAAAAGTGAAGTCAAGAATTGTACAGAAAGTTGTACCTACATACAAATATTAAATAAACTTCTACGCTTCACTCATAGCCTTCAAAACGGTGGGTTAAGCCATTTCAATGTGAAAATCTTTCGCAAAGCTCTTTTGGTATGATCATTTTCCTAAAAAATCGAAGAATGACAGCAAACTTCAATGGCTATTGGGCCATATCGGGAATCTCCTAGGGAACTTTTTTTCGCACGGAATATTTTATCCCCTCGATGTTTTTCCTGCGAACGTGAATCTCCCAATGAATAAATATCCCCGAACAAAAAATCGTGTGAAATGTTAGCAAAATTCCCTGGGAAAACTTATTCCCGATACCAATTAATGCCGAGGGAAACTTTTGAGTATCATTCACGTTCCGATTCGAATTGGAATATGGAACGATCATTTTCGCCCATGTTCGCTTTTAAGAATAACACACCAAAGTGAGAATGAAAAATTCAAAATTAAATTCTACTGGGTTTTCGGGATTCTGGATTTTCATGATTCTAGGTTTTCCGTATTTTGTCATCTCCCGACAGAGCCTCCTTTAATATTTCATAAAAGAAAAAAAACATCTCTAGATAATTTTCTTAACAAACTTTTATTTCTTTCTGTTTTATACATAGCATAAATTTTGAAAAAATTATATAAAAAAGCGAGTAGATAGTAAGTAATTTTTGTTTTGTTAAAAATTATAATAATGTAATAATTTAAAAAAAAAATAACAAAATAAAAATTTGTTTTACTTATATAATCGTATTTGCTTACAATTATTCATTCATTTAAAACGAATATGTGAAAAATAATTTTTATATAATTCAAAATAAAATCGGATCCAGCTTTATAAGCTAGAGAAAAGGACTTCAATTACAATTTTTGTTTGTTTAAATCCTTTTCTATAGTAACATTTAAATAAATTAGTATTGTTTTCTATTTTTTTTTATTTATAATTCAGCACGGGCTAGATTTAATTGCTCCGTGTATATTTTTTTTCAATAGAATTTAAAGTTAGTTTCGTACTTATAATATTAATTACACATATTTCCTTTTATATCCTAAATCCGTATTTTTGTTTATGTTAATTTGCAAGATTTGTTTTATTATTAAGTTAAAACCCATTTTTATTTCACTTTTTCTATTTGTTGTATATAGTTGTTTTAATTTCGATTTTATTTTCACAATTATATGTTAGGTTAGAAGTTTATTTATTTTTACATAAGTCTTCGAATATTGGATTCATAAACACTTTTTTCCAGGGACTAAATTAATTTTTTTATTAAATATTTCATCGTATATCATTTTTTCCATAGTACTACAAAATAAATCTGTGCGGTTTTTGATTATACCTATTATTTTGTTGTTATAACCAATTATATTGAATAAGATTCTATATACAGGGGAAGAATTACACTTAATTTAAATTTGTATTAATGAAATAGGTATGTAACTATTTTTGTGCTATGTTTCATATTTAATATATTTATGTCTATTAAATTGATTAGTAAACTTTCTTTTGTTAAACAAAAAAAGTTATTTGTTTTTCATTGGTACACAATATTGTTAATTTTTTTAGTTCTATCTATTTTGGTTCATGTTTTTTTTGTTTTTAATTTAATTTAGCAAATCTTTTGTTTTTATAAAGGAATGCTTTTTGACTTGATTTTGTAAAGAAATCAGGGATTTTTTTTTAAACAAAAAAAAAGTTACAAGTCAGTATTTCAATAATAAAACATTGTGAACAAACAAAACTTAGTTTTGTTTGAAACAAATTTTAAAAAGTTTAATAATTTATAATCACGATGATTTCTTAAATCATCATGCCATGTCAATTTTATATAATGTAGGTATCGAAATTTCAAATATTCATCTGAGAAAAATTCAGAATTTTGTGACACGAAAAGTTAGAAAAAAAAATAGATTTTTGTAATATACATTTACATAAATGTTGAAATCGTTTAGTTATTTCCTCTTGTGTCAATTTTTTTTTATTATTTTATAATTACATATATTGCTTTGTGTAGAAAATGAAGATAATTTTGACTAGATTACCAAAATGTGAAAATGATTGCTTGTCTTGCAATAAGAAAAATATAAATTTTTACACAATTCAAAGCCGAATAGCCAGTTAGTCATACATATGTATTTTTGTATGACAACAAATAGATACCTAGTTTATAAAAATAAGATTTCAGAGATCTCGGAAATATAAACAGTATTACTGGCTTTTGTGACAAATACTGAGGTGTAGAGATTTAATTTTTTCGGAACAGTCCAATTTATTGTAATCACCACAGAATGGATCCGACATATTCTGTCGAAATGTGCCAGAATGCCAAATTTAGGCAGGCCTTAAGTGATTCAAATTGTTTAAAATCTGAGTAATGTTCATGTAATTATTTATGTAATATGCATTTATGAATGATAGGTAACAGAAATGTTATCAAATCGATCTGTTAACGAAAAAACCATTTGACATAAATGCCAAATTTGAAAGACCTTGAGAAATGTATGCTTTGCCAAAGGCAAACACATTTTCTCAAACAGTTTTAAGTTTAGTCAAATATTTACACGGTGTTAACCCATCTGTCAAAAAACGTATAAACACTTTTTCATAAGATGGTGGATCACTAGCAATTTTATTAATTAATTCGCCTTTTTTGTTTCAACACAGTAATTTTTTTTTCTCTTAGAACTTAATAATCACATGCATATATTTATGATAAAATATATTAGATATAGTTATTTTTTTTGAGCGAGTTTATAAATGTAAGGTTGGGTGTAACACTGCAAAAATCGTATCTTACCAATAATATGTAGGTACCATTTCTTACAGTTGTGATACAGTAACCTTACATTTATGAAGTCGGCTTATGTCACCACAAACTTAATGTTAGAAGAGCTTTTTAATTCATTTATACAAATGCTAAAAGGAGTTACGACGAGAATTTCAAAAACTGATATTTAATATTTAAGAAGTTTTTTTTTTGTTGTCATTTTATTTGTGTTATTATTTATGATTGGGCCTCAATTTAGTTTTCAAATTTCTAAAACTAAAAGAAAGTTATAAGTCGAATGCTAACATATTGTAGAAGCTATAGTTTGGTCACTCTTGTTTTACGTAATTAGGCTCCAGTTTAATTTAGTTAATTTAAAAACTATCAATTATCACAATCATTTGACAAGCTGACCCAAACTACGTATGTAACTTAAAAATATTTGATATAAACATATCGAGCCCTAACCATAGATTTACTCTTATCCTGTACATTTTACAGCAACTATTTTTAAAATGATTTTTCTGGAATAATATTGAATCCCGAAAGTAGGATTGATTTTTTTCAAGCTGAGGAAAAACATACGAGTTGAACATTGTGTTTCCCGTACAAACATTATTTTTGTTGTAATTGTAAAATGGCGGAAAGTACTCTATAGCTCCGCTTAGCTTTCAGTGTAAGACATACTTAAGGTAAAAACTAACTATTTGGACTCTTAGAAAGTTTTAAAAACTATTTCTCTATTTGTTCACATAAATCCATAACTGTGTATGTTATCTAGTGTTTAAATTTTTGAATTTCTCCTTTCGACCTTTTTTTGTAACTTAAATTAATTAAAAAAAAAACTCTTTTAACATTTTCCATTTGTTTATAATAACATGATATTGATAATAAATATACATTCAATTCTTACAGTAGGTACATAATTATTTATATAAGGTTCTGTGTTAATATTTATGTAGTACACACATATATGTATGTATGTTTATACATGTACATTTTATATGTATTTTAAATAGTAAGATAAATAGAGGCACCTTTGCCTTATTTATTTTTATATGGTACCTTATTAAAAGTCTAAATTAATATTACATAGTTTTTTTATTAGATTTTTATTTTAATTTAATTTTATTACATTATTTATTAATTTTATAATTTTTACATTTGACCTAATCATTTTTTTTCGTGCATTTTTCATTAGCAAGACAATTTAAACAAGAAATAAAAAAAAATTAAGCATTTTACATTTTTTATAATAATAAGACGACCACACACTTTTAACGTAAAGGTATATCATATCATAAGACTTGATTTTGTTCTTTGTTTTTAACAAATTTAATTTTTTACTGGAACATTTTTTTTAATTACATAGGTAACTATATTTAGATAAATATTTTAACCAAATCAAATTTATCCGCCGACTTGGATCTGGGATACAATTCAAAGATTCTTTAATTTAGTGTTTTGTATTTTTTTGTTATAAATTTGAGAAAATGAAAATTTAATTTGAGAGTAAATTAATCAAAAAAAAAAATGATATTTTAAAATTTGTTCAAAAGTATTCTATATTTTTTATGAATATATTTTTAGATTTGTTTTTTGTTTACTTTATGGCACATTAAGCAGTGTTTAAATATACTTTGTCGGTATGTGGGATTACAGTAGAGTAAAAAAAAATAAACATAATTAATAACAAAAAAAAAACGAAAACCGAGTGCAGATAAATACTTTTTTGTTGAATACAAATTTTTAGTAGTTTTTTTGTTGTTGTTCATATTGTTTGTGTTAGTATCGGTTTTTCTATTGCATTTATATATGACTCTCTTTAACTAGCTTTCTAAGAAAAATCATCTAGGGCTTCTTTTTATATTTTTATTGATATACCAGATGCATTATTAACGCGTTTGGCAATTTTATTGCTTTGCCAATGTTCTTATTTAAAACAAAAAATATTGTTTCAACTACATTTCAATTTTTTGTATGCTTTTTAGTTTATTTTTTAGTATCTATTTAGTTATTTATTTTTGTGTTTGTTTCAAAAATAAAAATTTATAGTCAATTTAATTCTCAGCGCCATGAGAAACACCGACTGGATGCGAATATTACTAGGACTAGGATAAATGGAAGATTTTCTATTCTAAGATTTGTAGATGATGATGCCTTTTCATTGACATCGTCGCTGCGTGGACTAACAGGCTCTTCGGGTGATGATGCAGGACTGCCGCCTGAAATTAAAAAAAAAGTAAAAAAAGGGTTATAATATGTCAAATTATTGTATATTTGTTTTATAAAAATTAAAAGTCAGTGTATATAATATTGATTAGTTTAATTTTTGTGACTCCTCCAACTTTAGAAATAAGTATTTTGTATTTAGTGTATGTATTTAGTGAGTATACGTTCAGAGCAGAACATAATAATATATGATTAACAGAAAATGTTCATTAATAAACTTTTTAACGAACTTGAAGTTATAACAAAATAAAAATACAAATTGCATACAAAATAAAATTTTGTTTTTGTTGGACCCATTTTGACTTAACGTGGATTGAAATAAATAAATAAATAAGAAAAAATCTACTCTAAAATGTTCAAGTCAAATATTGTACTAGATCACTGCAGTTTTCCATTGGTAAAGCCTAGTACGCTGCTGATGCGAAACGAAATTTTTCGGTGGTCTCCACTAGGAGAGCGAAATGCTAACGAAAACCACAGCGGAAAAATATTTGCGGAGAGTTCTGTAAGCTGTCAAAAACAAATGACAAGTTGTAAAAAAAAAAGTAATTTTGTCACCAAATTATTTTTAGATGGAAAATTTTTTGTCGCCAAATTACTTTTAGATGTAATTTTCTTGAAATAAATCTTGGATTTAAAAATTGTTCTTGTTACACATAGAGGATTTAAAATAAAACTCAGAACCGTTTAAATGATGGAAATTAAGCAAATACTTTGGGACTTATTAACTGGTTTATCTGCCGATTTGATGAAATTTCTATCAATTTTAAGAAAATCAATTAAATAGGGAGGTAAACCACTCTATAATTCGAAAACTACGTCCTTCATTGGAATGGTGTAAACGGTTATGAGTTGTAATTTATGGTTTCTTACTAATTCCGGATACCATTTTCAAGTCCAAGAATTATTTCAAAAAAAATATATATAAAGGAAACTTGGTGACAAAAATTAAATCTAAAAGTAATTTGGTGACAAAACTACTTTTGGTTTTGTTAATGCTTCCTTTGAAAGTATGAAGTTTTGATTCAAAAAGATATCGCTCGCCTTTATTGGACAACCCGTTCCAGAGATATAGTTCAAAACCTATTCACTGTTCACCTTGAAATACATAATCTGAAAATACTTTGAAGTGTATCTTTGGAACGGGTTATCCTAAAAACTTGGTTGATACCTTTTTGTAATCTACTCTTGATGCTCTCAAAATCAGCATCAAAAGTTTTTATGTAGAAGCCTTATTGCAAAAAATCACTCTTGAAATACGCATATTTAGAATGATGTATGCGTATTCCTGGAGCTATTTTTTTTAATACAACTTCTTTACAAAAAATGTTGATGCTTTCTTTGAAAGTATGAAGTGCTGATTCTAAAAAGATATCGCTCACCTTTATTGGACAACCCGTTGCAAAGATATAGTTGAAAATCTATTCACTGTTCACCTTGAAATACATAATCTGAAAATACTTTGAAGTGTATCTTTGGAACGGGTTATCCTAAAAACTTGGTTGATACCTTTTTGTAATCTACTCTTGATGCTCTCAAAATCAGCATCAAAAGTTTTTATGTAGAAGCCTTATTGCAAAAAATCACTCTTGAAATACGCATATTTCGAATGATGTATGCGTATTCCTGGAGCTATTTTTTTTAATACAACTTCTTTACAAAAAATGTTGATGCTTTCTTTGAAAGTATGAAGTGCTGATTCTAAAAAGATATCGCTCACCTTTATTGGACAACCCGTTGCAAAGATATAGTTGAAAATCTATTCACTGTTCACCTTGAAATACATAATCTGAAAATACTTTGAAGTGTATCTTTGGAACGGGTTATCCTAAAAACTTGGTTGATACCTTTTTGTAATCTACTCTTGATGCTCTCAAAATCAGCATCAAAAGTTTTTATGTAGAAGCCTTATTGCAAAAAATCACTCTTGAAATACGCATATTTAGAATGATGTATGCGTATTCCTGGAGCTATTTTTTTTAATACAACTTCTTTACAAAAAATGTTGATGCTTTCTTTGAAAGTATGAAGTGCTGATTCTAAAAAGATATCGCTCACCTTTATTGGACAACCCGTTGCAAAGATATAGTTGAAAATCTATTCACTGTTCACCTTGAAATACATAATCTGAAAATACTTTGAAGTGTATCTTTGGAACGGGTTATCCTAAAAACTTGGTTGATACCTTTTTGTAATCTACTCTTGATGCTCTCAAAATCAGCATCAAAAGTTTTTATGTAGAAGCCTTATTGCAAAAAATCACTCTTGAAATACGCATATTTAGAATGATGTATGCGTATTCCTGGAGCTATTTTTTTTAATACAACTTCTTTACAAAAAATGTTGATGCTTTCTTTGAAAGTATGAAGTGCTGATTCTAAAAAGATATCGCTCACCTTTATTGGACAACCCGTTGCAAAGATATAGTTGAAAATCTATTCACTGTTCACCTTGAAATACATAATCTGAAAATACTTTGAAGTGTATCTTTGGAACGGGTTATCCTAAAAACTTGGTTGATACCTTTTTGTAATCTACTCTTGATGCTCTCAAAATCAGCATCAAAAGTATTTATGTAGAAGCCTTATTGCAAAAAATCACTCTTGAAATACGCATATTTAGAATGATGTATGCGTATTCCTGGAGCAATTTTTTTTAATACAACTTCTTTACAAAAAATGTTGATGCTTTCTTTGAAAGTATGAACTGCTGATTCTAAAAAGATATCGCTCACCTTTATTGGACAACTTGTTGCAAAGATATAGTTCAAAGTATTTTCAGATTATGTATTTCAAGGTGAACAGTGAATAGGTTTTGAACTATATCTTTGGAACGGGTTGTCCAATAAAGGCGAGCGATATCTTTTTAGAATCAGCACTTCATACTTTCAAAGGAAGCATCAATAGTTTTTGCAAAGAAGTTGTATTATAAAAAATAGCTCCAGGAATACGCATACATCATTCTAAATATGCGTATTTCAAGAGTGATTTTTTGCAATAAGGCTTCTACATAAATACTTTTGATGCTGATTTTGAGAGCATCAAGAGTAGATTACAAAAAGGTATCAACCAAGTTTTTAGGATAACCCGTTCCAAAGATACACTTCAAAGTATTTTCAGATTATGTATTTCAAGGTGAACAGTGAATAGGTTTTGAACTATATCTTTGGAACGGGTTGTCCAATAAAGGCGAGCGATATCTTTTTAGAATCAGCACTTCATACTTTCAAAGGAAGCATCAATAGTTTTTGCAAAGAAGTTGTATTAAAAAAAATAGCTCCAGGAATACGCATACATCATTCTAAATATGCGTATTTCAAGAGTGATTTTTTGCAATAAGGCTTTTCCATAAAAACTTTTGATGCTGATTTTGAGAGCATCAAGAGTAGATTACAAAAAGGTATCAACCAAGTTTTTAGGATAACCCGTTCCAAAGATACACTTCAAAGTATTTTCAGATTATATATTCCAAGAGAACAGTGAATAGCTTTTAGAATATATTTTTGGAACGGGTTGCATTTTCACTTGTTCATCAGTGAGTTTTCTTAGTGGGTTTGTACTTGACCACTCTGCTACGCTGCGAATGCTCTTTGATCGATTCCCATTTTAACTATAGGTCTTGCTTCCTCAATTAATACTAACATCGAATGAATAGTAAAAATGCATGGCCTTATATGTCAAATCCCATTGACAAGTGACCAGCTTGCAAGCAGCTTGATTTGCTATCAAATTCACGAGCAGGGCATCTGCCATACGATGGTTTAATATACATTAAAAAAAAAAAACTTCTTAACTTGAAAAATAAGTTCTGGGGTATGGTATAAAATCGCCAATCAATGAGATCGGAAACAGGCTTTCTAAATACAGGTGGGTATCGTTTAAGATGGCCTTTTTGCAACCAAACATTATTGTGGTAACGGCAGCGGAAGGCCGCTTACCTTTAGCTTCCTTGTCCCGACCAGTCGGAAATTCATATTCGTACTGCCAGTAGCGGGCGGTCGATTTGATTTTTTCTTTGTGGCAATTGAGTTAATTTATGTGTTGAAAGTATGTAGTTAGAAATGGTGAGTGTTTTTTTTATATTTATATGGTGTCAAAGGTGGCAAAGAATTTAAAAGTTGGAGTAACAAATGTATTTTAAAAATCATGACATGGACAGTTAATTGCAGAACAAACTACTGAATCTTGATAATAATATTTTTATTTAGTAGTCACTTAAAATAAATTAATTTTAAAAGGACATAGGTTATTTTTAATCTAAGCACTAGCACTAGGTATGAGAAAAGTCGATAGTTATAATCAGCACTCCAAATAAAGATCAGCTATATTTTGTTCGCCGATAAGATATGTGAAGGGTGTTCTTCTTTCCAACTACCCATTTTCATTTTGCAGATTTAGTTTAGTCGATTTTGAAATTGGTTTTGATACAAAATTAGAATTGAATGTATTTTGAATAATTTAATACAGGAAATGCACAGAAAAACCAGACACTAGAGAAAGCACAAAGCCAAAGAAAAATCAAATAAGCATTACAAGAGCTGACTTTTTTTTTATAAAAAAATGAAATGTCAAAATTTCGCAAGCAATTAATGTGCAGGTCAATTAAATTGAGAACGAAAAGAGTGGAGAATTGTACTAAGAAATCTACTACAGCTATCCACTAAAATTACACATTTCGTCGTTCAGCAGCGTACTGGAAAACGAAAAGTAGAACGAAATTTTTCGTTCATGATTTCGTCGTGTCATTTTTGTATGGGATTTTTCGTTTCGCATCAGCAGCGTACTAGGCTTAAGTCCAGATTCTGATTTTTTTCGTGTCCAATGAAACAAGATTTTATATTGAATTTGTTTGTTATAGTATTTGTAATATTTCGTGTCTGTCAAAACTGGTGAACTTCTCCGATCCGGTATTCCAACCCACTGATCTCTATAATACACTGGATAGTGTATTCCCTACAAAGTATAACAGTTTTTTGACTCCATTTGAATTTGAAAGTAGCACCATTGCAATTGCCTATCACGTTTTTTTTATAAAAAGAGAGAAAGAGATAGATTGCACTCCTTTTCAAAAAAAAAAAATTAAAAACAATTTATTTTTATTGTCAGTTTCAATCAAGATAATAAGAACTACAAACAATTCAGAAAAGGAAAGACGGAACCTGGACAATCGGATCTCGCAAGAGATTATATCAATCAAGACGAGGGAGGAATTGATATTGAAACTGCAAAGAAGTCCTTCGTGAAGAGGATAAATTCGATAAGAACGTTTTTAAGGAAATTGTCAAAGCTAAGCACAAAGTTGAAAAGAAAATATCAAAAAGCAAGAATTTCGAAGACGAAGATGAAGTCGACGACTTTGGTAGTGATAAACACGATCAACATGATGTCGATTTGTCATGTTTGCCGAATGCACATAAGATTTAGAAGACGACAAAGAAGATGAACCACGTCACAAGAACGTGAAAGATATTGCAGAAAAATTATCATTAAATATGGAAGCTGAAAATATTGCAATGTAATTGTTGGGAAAATAAAACAACTTCAAGTTCTTTTATAAATGGAAGTCAATATTGTGTGTCATTTAAATTTTATATTTTTTTGAAGAAGGTGCCTTTGGTATGGTTGATTAAACAAATTTAATTTCAAGCATAAGCAACCATCTTGAAATGTAACTTTGGCAACAAAAATGTTATACTGGTTTACTGACATAGACCCACTACAATTATTACAGTTTTCTATTGGGGTCGATTTTTTTGTGTGGATACACAAAACAAGCCCAAACTGAACACTTTTTTTTGATACTGACAATTTTGAATTCTAATGTAATTGTATGTGTGAAAATAATTGTGTAGTACGTAATAATCAAAATAAAAAATGTTTGTTGCACATTTGTGACACAAATAATGACAGGAATCGAGTTTGACGTTCAAATATATAGATGTGTGAGTGCTTCTGGTTTTGATTCTTATTTATGACAGAACTGTAATTTTTCCCAAGTGAATACTTTCAAAAGAGTCCAAAAGGCATCCGTTACGTTTTAAAGTGTGCGCAGTGTGCAGAATCAAAAAAATCATTTTGAAAGAAGAACTTTTATATACATATAGTGCCAAACGAATAATGTTAAAACTACAAATAAGCCATACTAAGATCGGAAACCTTTGTACGTTTCACCTCCCAAAACCCATTTGTTTACATTGTTGTATTTGTACATTTACCACCCTACCCATTAATAGATGTGAAAGCGAAAAACAAAACAAAAACAAATTACTAGGGCTGTGTTATCTAAGTGTCTATAGGAAGAGGAACAGAAAAGATTTTGTGTGCGTTTTTATCAATGTGTCTATTGGAAAAGGAACGGAAAAGTAACATGTGCGCGTGTTTCAGCTTGTAGGCAAATGTCAAATTAAAGCAGTGGTTTCGGGTCCTTATGTTATTAGTTTATGGTTAAAACTATTCTAAACGATTCCGGACGACTGACCGAACGAACATACTATAAAAGTTGAAAGAATTGATCTTTCTTAACACGAAAAATAAAGAAAAACTGTGCAAAAAAAAAAACTATTTTTTCCTTTAATGTGCTCATAAATCAAGATCCATACATCAGTTACAAGATTAATGTTTCGAAAATTATTAAAACTGGCATTTGTCCATCACTATTGCTCAATTCTATGAAACCAAGTGATATTGCAATACAGTTTTCCATCCAGGCAAACATTTAAACCAAAACCAAATGTTAAGACACACAACATAATATTTTAATAATTGCCAATTCGTTGCCAATAATTGGCTACTAAGAAACTTAAGCAATTTCAGAAGTGATGATTGTTGAAACTCTGACAGTTGTTTCAATCCATTATAATTGAAGGACAATAACCCTATGTCTGCTTCTTGAAGAGACTTTAATTTTTCACAAATGCATATACAATATATAGATGAAGATCATTTGTTGGACATGAGTCAAAGCACATCAAGTCAATCAATCAATATATTAATCAGATTTCTCTCCAACTCACCATCGCCAGATCCATCGCCCGATCCATGCAAACTGTCCTCTTCATCATCGTTATCGTCTGGCAGTCGACCAGAGCCTTCTTCGTCACGTCTGGCCATGTCACTTTGAATATCTGAGTATGATCGTGTAGTTGAAGGAACCTAGATATATATAAAAGTTCATTATTAAATGAAATCCAATAAAATTCCTTTCTCTTCAGTCTTCAATTGAAATCGAAGAAATTACAAAAAAAAAGAAGGAACAATTGCATTTAAAGAAGACTTACCGCACTACCAATTGATGAGCGAATTTTAATTAATTTATCAACCAACTCGTTCAGTTTCGTTGACTGGGCATATGAATGCTGCACAAGCGGCACTTCTGGATTATATTTTTGTGCATCCAGACCGCTGGTCATTGCTACTTGATTATAATCACCAATCCGATCACCGGTCCAGCAGTGTCGATCGTTTCTTTGGACATCTTCATCTTCGCAGACACTGAAATCATAAAAATTAAATAAAAAATTATGAGGCTTGAACAATAAAAATTAATGTTTATACTTTTTGCTTAAATTGGCAATAAATTTACATAATTATGCAGTTGAAATACTTATACTTTAAATTACAATCATTTAAATAATTTTAAGTTCAACATATTGATGACTAACTTAATCGACGACGACGTGACGGTGCCGCCTCCGATTGCTATTCAGATGCAGATATATTTAATGGGAAGTGTTTAACCAGTAAAGATTATACGTGACTTATTAATGAGAAGACACAACAACACACACGCAAGATCTTAAAAAGTTAGATCAAGAGCTAGATAATATTTATTAAGAGATTAGCATAGTTTCAAAAAAATATGTATTTTAATTAAAAGTTATGTTTGAATCATGCAGATGACTTAGTTTGAGGGCATTCATATGTGTATTTTTTTTCAATTTGTATAACTCTAGTCTAGAAGGTTGAAATAAAAGAGTGAAATCGTCATCCCACACAAGAAAATAAAATATCTTAATGATGTTGTCACTTTTTCTAAATTAGTTATACGTCATCTATATGTAGATATTTATAACCGTTTAACTTTATTCTTCTCAAGTTAAATTAATTTAACGAAAACCTTTTTGATAAACGAGTTATAGGTGCGTTAATCAATACAATTTAAATGTATAATTTTTAAAATTGGTTCTAAGATATAGATTAAAAAAAAACAAAATTAGTGGCGGGACATCTCACTGATAGCCATGGCCTCGTGACTTAGACTCTCAATCATTCTTTTGTGTGTGTTGTCAATTGGATGGTATTTGCTGTGGAACCTGCTCGGTTAAGATAAAAGGCCTTTTTAAAACAATCGAAGGATTTGTTATTTTCTCACAAGAGACAATACCACTGCAAATTAACAGAAAGAAACAACATTTTGAAAATGGCGCCCAACGCTAGGTAATTAAAACCCAATTTAATTGTATTAATTATCTGTTTTTGGTGCAATTATTGAAGACAATTGTCGATGTCATTATATAAAAATTCATTAAATGTGTTCTGTGTGGAACTAGAATATTACCAAGTGCTAAATTATTAACCCGTAAATTCTATATTGAAGAGATTCTAGATGGAAAATTACCACTTTGTTTATAAAATTCTTTTAAAATCATAAATATATACAGATGACGTAATGGTAATATTCTTAACTCACAAAAAAGATGGCAGCTTTCAGTACGTTTAATGTTTTTGTTTACAAATTCTACGGATTATATGCTTTTGGGCAGTCAACGATTTTAACGTCCGTCAACCCGAAAAGGGTTGGACGCATAAACAAACTTTGCAGTTCATTCAGAAGATCGAGACCAGGCCATATGTCTGTGGGATGCAGGTTGCGCAGAGTGTAAGCAATTCAAGGACACAGTTTGGCAACAAATGCAAATACAAATTGTCGAACCTCCGCACTAGCTTCAACTATAACCTAACGAAGATGCGGCGAAACAAATTCGGGCCAGGGGAAGAGCGACAATATTTTCTAAATGTTTTTTTTTTCACAATAAGCTCCTTTCAGTCATTCACTAATATTTCACTTCTAAAATAAAAAATCATATTTTCTATCATCTGTCAAGAAAATTGTCTTCCAATGAGTCCATCAATTTTTTGTTTTCTAAAGTTTTCCAACCGTGTAAACAGACAATATTAAATTGAAAGACAGAACATTGTCGGCAATTGTCAGCCTAATATTTGGATAAAATCAACCAACCGTATAAACGGACAATTTTCACTTGATAGAAAATTGGCAGTTGTCAGCTCAGTGATTGCAATTGGAAGACTTTTGACACTTCGGCCAATATTGGAAGATTTTCCAATCGTGTATCGTTAAAAATATAACATACAATTTTTAAATTAATAATTTTGCAAAGAAAAAAGTTGCAATACGGTAGATACTATTTTGGCTTTTAGTATTCAATTTTTAGTCAAAAGTCAAGTGATTAAGCTTATTAGATATTGTAAATTTAAACAACTACCTCTTTTGGCCATTCGAGCCGGATTTAAATAATTAATAGATTTTCTTCCTTATTTTTTCATGTAAATGAAAATCTAGTAACCATCAAATTGTATGATTTTGGACAAATTGTCATATCTTTTAAGCGGGTTGTCATTGGTCTGTTAGGCGAGTTCAGATAAGTAAGATATCAGAGAACTCAGTGATCTCATTTATATGAAAAGATTTCACAGTAAAAATTCCAAGTTACGCTGTCAAATAGTAAGAACAAATGGTTTGGATTCGGCTCTTCATGATGGAGCGAAATTTTGGGCGATGTCAGTAATTATTTTTCATTCGGTTATTGTATAGACTCAAAGCCTCCCAAACTAATAAGGTCCAGAACTTTAGCTACTTTGCAGGATTTTTTTTTTGTTGAAATAAATAAAAACCCGTTTCGGATGACTTCTAGGAATATTAGTAGTTCTTTAAATTTCAATCATAAATTTTGTGTTTCTATCTAAATTATGTATTTCAATTTTGATTATAAATTCCAAGATGTCACATTTCTTTGGAAAGAATTTCGAAATTTTCTATTCAACTGCAATAACAGTCCACCATTGCCCTTTAAACCTAATGTAATGTACATATATTTTTTATATTAAATTTTGTATTTCCCCTAAAGTTATATTTTCCTTCAGCCATACTGTGGTTGCTGTCAATGCTGTACGAATAAGGAAGTTGCGCTCAATATTTTCTTTTTTTCGGTTGTTATAGTTGGACCGGTATTGGCGGTTTTGATTGATAAGAAAAATCTTCCCGATAAACAATAACATCATCGAAAAAAAATATCGCATACTTACTTATTGACTATTCTGGCATAGAATTCCTTTGACTTTTCAATGGTGGAGAGAAATTTAAGAAGTTCCGCATCTGGGGGAGTGGCCCATTTAATGCTTCCCTGTTGTCCAGAACGAATTTCGGCAACTGGCTCTTCTTTGGTGGGTAATAGTTTTGGAGTACCGCATGATTTTTTCACCTGAAATTTAAATAAAACATTTTTTTTTATATTAAAATTTATCTGAAATGCAAAATTTAGTTCTTCTTAAATATTATTTCCCTAGTTGGATGCAATAAAATATTAGTATGTTTTTTTTTGTTGAGAATTTAAGGACTTAAGAAAAGGAAGTTTCAATTTTCGCATTGTTGTCATGGCTCATTGAGATGGTTCCCAGAGACTTATCATAGAATTATATTCATAACGAGCACTGTGGGCGGTACAAAAGGACAAACAAAAAAAACAAATTGAGTTGAAGGAAAATACTTCCCAAGAGAAAATATTCTGTGTAACGACATCTCAGCTCACCCATTTTCTGTTTTTTTACCAAAACCATACTACCTGCCTTTTTAGCATTACTGAATAGAAATAACTTTATACCTTCACTGATCCTGAACTTGAGATAAAATACTTTGCCAAGTTTTTCCTGACTGGCGGACTGCGAAGAATTTTCAGACTTAGACAAGTCCTTTTCGAAATGCTGAAGGTATAAAATCTTATAGTTACCGTACACATGAATATTTGTTGTATGTATGTAGGAGTTTTGAAGAAGATATCAGACAGCAAAGTACCTAACAGTAGGTAGGGTAGGTATAAGGGTTATTGACTTGAATATCGGAGAGAACATTGTTAGAGGGAATTTATACAGACACATTTATGATGGAAATAATGCTTTAATGATGATAATTTATAAGATATGAATATTGCAGTTGAAATGTAACAATTGTGTTATGTATTCTTGAGCATTTTAGTAGAGATGTCAATCTTAAATAATACATATTGACGTAACATTCATTTTGGAACCAAATTACCAGTATGTATGTATAACATTGATTGCAGAATGCGTCATATTGTTACGTACGAATGCACCCAGGACTCGGTGAGCATATAATATCTACCTAGATTTGAAGACCTCGAACTCAGATCAAAAGATAAGATATGTATGGATGGTTAATTTTAGTAAAGGCTTTACAATAGAATAATGTGTAACAAATTGGGCGGCAAGGCTCCTTTTGTATAATGTTCCCATAGTTCCAATGGTACAATAATTACTAATTACATTAGTAGAGGCAACATTGTGGTAGCTTTTAACTGACTTAGTTGAGAAGGCTCATTAACTCGACTATGGTATTAGAGATTTAATTAAACAGTGATGGCAATGCTCATTATTTCAGTTTTAAGTCTTAACGGTAGAGATAAAGGACTAGTCATATGACAGCGACCAAGATATTAATGAATATTCGTCAATTTTGACAATTCGTTCATATGGAATTATTTAGGGCAAGATTTGCTTTTGAAAAAAAATTGAACTCGGAGTTTTAATCAAATTTGACATTACAATGACAGAGAACACCAAAAAAGTGTGTCCTGCAATTCCATATGTCTGTAAGTCCACTGACAGCCTAAACGACTGAAGCGATTTTCTTTAAACTTAGTAATTAAGCGTTTTAGGTGATTGGCTCGATTCTTTTTTTTGATTTAGTTCCAAACATAACGGTACCTGCCATAAAATTTTTTGGAGCAAAAATGGTATGCCTTAAAACGGCTTTAACGATTTTGATAAAAAATAGCTATTATAGTTCTAGTCTACGAATTTGGTTTAAAAAAAATTGAATGAATTGTAGAGCCGCTTTTTTGATTTGAATTAATTTCATTCCAATTATTTTAAGAAAAAAAAGGAAAAATGTGTATATAAAAAATTAAGTAAGAAGCAATTTTAAAAATATATTTAATATATATATATTTTATATGTATATTTTATACTAATAATCTTAAGATTGCGATGTTAATGAATATAAGCAAAGCAGGTACGTGCGATTCAGTCGGGCACTTTATTTTTTTAATCTTCAGGAATGTATAAACACTATTCACTATGTATAAAACTATTTATTCGGTGAAGTGTGGATGGTATGTGGAACTCGAATAGAGTTTGACAATTCATAACAATCACATTGCAATTCGCGGTGTCAAATTTATTTATTTTTTTTTTTTGAATAAAAAAAGCAAATTTTAGTGTCTTAGAATAAATTATAAGAAGGTGACTCCAGATATGCCCATTTACTCGTATAACAGTTCTATTCATAAAATCAGATTTGTATGCAGCCCCGCCGGTCAAATGCCATTCGGCTTAAAGAACTTAGTTGTTTAATTCATCAGCATCCCCGAAGTATTTAACACTTTTAATGATGAACAACTATATTATAAAACTGTTATAAATTGTCATTTATCTGGTTCAAATTATAACTCCACAATATTGTTTCGAATTTGTGAAAAAATTGATTTTAAATTGGTTAAAATCACAATTAATCGTCGGTCGGTCGTTGGTAGCTCTCATGCGAATAGACCCTAAATACTTTCTTTCATAAATGAGTTCCGTTAGAAAAAACCTAAAATTGCTGATCAGTACTAAAAAAAAAACATTTAAGGGTCCCAGCCCTTGGGTACAGTTCAGTTTTTGAGTGCCTAGCACCCAGAGGCTCATTTTGGGCTCAAATAGCTCTATTTTTTAAGAAACATTAGAGAATGGATGGGCACATATCACCAAACGAAAGAAATCATTGCTCGCCGAGGTCCCACCCAACAATATCTCGAAAAGCCCGTCCCAACCACGGTAGTGTGCGCTTTAACATGCTAAGGATCAGACATTTATAGCTAGGTCTATGAGAAAAAAAACAATAGAGTTTTCCAGGTACTGTAATTACTCCTACCTTGGCTACGGCTTTAATATGTACATCTATAGTAAGGGCCATCGACGTAGTTATATATGTATATTCCCCTTCCCCCCACCAACAAATTTAATTTAATTATTTAATAAGAGACAAAAAAACCGTTAATTATGCGGTAAAAAAGGTTTTACTCCATATCCAAGAATAGCACATTTTCGTGCTAGTTACCTTGTTTTCAATTCACACGAAGCATCATCATCGTTTCATCATGAGTGCCACTGCACATCAGAGTGATACACAGACCAACCGCGCAACTCTTTAATCTTGACAAGGCCAACTTTATATAGTGCTCCCGCGCGCGAAATAATAATTTATAAACAAAAGAAGTCAACTATCTTGGGATGTGTAACATATTCTTCTATATAAACTTCCAAGCGAGGATGAAAAAAGGACTAAATGGGTGCACACAGAACAAAGCCACTATTCCCATTCCCATAACGAGTTAACCTTATTTCGATGATGTGAAGTCCTATAGTCGTTCGCTGGTTGATATAGACCCCCAACTATACAAGAACCCTTATACGCATTTGTCCCCGACCCCAGAGAGTATCCACTCCAAGCCGAAAAGGAATTCATTTTGAGCAAAGAGGAGCAGAATGAGTATCACTCGAAAGTTATATACAAGTCAACTGAATATCTGCTGCCTGGCCTGAGCAGCATCAGCAGCGCCTGCTGCTTCTGATTCTGATTCCATTGTGTGTGAATCCGCATTCATTACCGTTTGTGTTAATTGGGGGTGAGGGAAAAGATATACCTTCATATTTGCGTTGGTCGTGTCGCTGACTCTGGCTCCTCTGAATAGGCTTTAGAGAACAACAAAAAATAAAATAAAAAAGGATTCCTTTTCACCTGCATTCTTGTACACATTGGGACAGGACAAATTGGTGCAGAGACAAGGGTGTCCTCTTCTGGTTACCACTTTGTCTCCAGCCTGTGCCTCTTGTGCTATTTAATGGTAAACTCTTCTTCTGCTTGTAAAGTGCTTTATACAGTAACAGACAGAATGGAATTTAGTATTCGGTGTAGTGCTGCAAGTGCAAGTACGTACCTACGATCATAATTGTAATGCATGTACACTAATTAGGAATTCTTTCGTTGGCACAGTAATTTACGTACTTTTGTGGAATTTTTAATGAAAACCTTCGGGCTGCCTTTGCTTTATTCATTTTAAATTGCTTTTTTTCCATGTTAAAGTTTACTTAAATTCAATGACTATACGTCAGTGAGGATTTATTCTCACATAATGTTTAGAGTGTATCTGTACTGTATGCATAGTTACGAACCCAGAGATTCCATATAATGTTTGAAATGGTGCTACAATGAAGTTACAATATTATATATGAAATTGCAACCTTTTGAACTCAAACTTTACGTAGAGGTGAATGAGAATATGCCAGAGTATTTTTTATCGTTCGATATTGTACATGTACTGATATAGGATTTAGTGAATAGTCATTGAGGAATAAGGAATGAATAGTTTAAATACTAGAGGTATTTTGATATGTTGGATTCAATGGTTATATCAATGACCATTCGTAGAAGCGCGAGAATTACGGTTTAAGGGGAGGAATACTATAAGCTAAGAGTAATTACTGTCACCAGAAAAACAGTTTAGTGGACTATAAGTTTCAGATAAGAGATCATTATTGAAAATGATAAAAAGCATCGGAAACAAAACGGAAGCCTGAGGCACACCAGCATTTTTTTTTTTGGATTTCAAATATTGATACCCATCCGATATCATTGAATCATTTGATCTTTAACTGTAGTTTAGTAAAAAAAAGGGCTTATCGACTAAGGCCCATTTTTTTTACTCTACATTAATTTATAGAATCATTTTTAAAATTGAATTTACAGAAATGAAATTTATAGAATTTCATTTTTTAAAGCGAATTTAAATTTAATGGAGAATGTTCCTAAAAATTATGCCCAATGTTCGAAAATTAATAAATAGTGCCGAAGGGTAGTAAAAAAACCAACTGATAATGAAGAAACCCAAATTATTGAAATAGAAAAGAGTTAAGCCTTATTCCGTTGAATAAGTGCAAAATGTTATTAAAAAAACAAAATCTTTTCTAAATAATGTTTAATAAAATAACAGACACCGAACAAGGTGCCTTAGCGAAAGAATAAGAATCAGAAATTAAAAAAAATAAAATGCACGATCGCACGTACTTGCTCCTATGTTCGATCACATTATATGTAAAAGATTCTTAATAGAAAAGGGTAAATGTATTTTTACAGTCATTTTTCACTTAAATTTTTATATAAAAATTCTAAAATTTGTTCTAAGAAAAAAATTGTTCATAACATTTTAAATATTTAATAATATAAATTTAAAAATAAAATTTCAGAAAAAATCGCACACCCGTTTTCGAAATATTGAATTTTCAAAACAAAATAAAAAATATTTTTTTTTTCAAAAATGCAAAAAAAAATATTTTTCGGAAATTTTGAAATGCAGTACCTATTATTTATAATTCGAAAGAGCTCCCATATAAAAATTTTAATCAAATCCGTTGAGCCGTTTATGAGAATGTCGAAAACCAGTAAAATGTTTATATGGCAGATGCCGTTAAGAAAAAAAATATATATTACAAATTTTTAACCAAAATGTAGACCACACTTAGTGTAGTACACATACCATTTTTTATCAAAATCGTTAGAGCCGTTTTTGAGATAATGAGGATGGTAGAAAAATTTGTATGGCAAGTATACCGTTATTTTCTGGGGCTAAAACATCGATTCAAAAATCTATTTTGAACAATCACCTAAAACGCCTAAGCACCAAGTTTGAACAAAATCGGTTCAGTAGTTTAGGCTGTAGATCGTTCTACAGGCAGACAGACAGACGGAATTGCGGGACCCACTTTTTTGGTGTTCTCTATCATCGTAATGTCAACTTTGATTAAAATCCCGAGTTCGGTTTTTTTTCCAAATGCAAAACTTACCCTAAATAATAATGGCTAATCAATTTATTGAGTTCTTTGATCGTATTTAATTGTTGGACAATCAACCATCAACAATAGGAACAAGAAAAATATAAAAAACCAAATAGGTTGGCTACGATTTGCCGAGTTATTAAATGTCGATTTAAACAAATCGATCGTCATAATGTACACTTTTGAAAAGTCGATTTGTAAAAACACCGACCGATCAAAATGTCGACTCTTATAAAGTTTAATTAGGAAAATATCGATTCATGAAAAGTCGATAGTGGAAAAGTGAATGATTTTCGGAAAACAAAAACACTTAATCCCAAAAACCGAAAATAACGAAAATCCACACAGCATAGGTGAGATATGCTGCCCCCTTTAATCCCCTGCTTGACCAAATATAGGATTTGGGGTGGGGTTGAGTTTGGGTATGTATGCAAAAACCTATATTTGGCAAAGCACATAAAAGTCGGCATTTTAATCGATAACATTTTTCTGGGTTTTAAACTGTCAAATTTATTTTTTTGTCGGTCAAATTTTAGTCGACATTTTAACAGTCGATTAAATTAATATTTGTCCAGTCGACATTTTTTTGTTGACCATACGTACGCTTCTCAACCAGATATTACAATATCCACTGCCAGGGCTTAGTGAGGAGGATTTCGAGGAAGAAATATAGGTTTTCCAAGGAAAATATGAGGAAACTCATATCAATGGTTGGAGGTGATCTAAATAGGGGTACAAGAGGTGGACATATTCCTGTTTTATAAATGATTTACTTTTTATAAACTTACTTTGTCATTCTCCGTGCTTTTTCTTTTTTTTATTAAAATTTTCCATTTGGAAAAAAACAACAGAACAAAAATAAAAGCAACACACATACACAAAAAATAAAATAATAATATTGTCAGAATTATTAGGTGTGTTTATTTTGGTATGTTCAAAATTAGCTGTCAGAACTCAAACGAAAAAAAAACCCAAGCTTGTAAGACTAATTGATATAGTAAACACATTCATTAGTCTAGTCTCCCACTTCCAAGAGACGAACTTATGGTCTAAGTGTGTCAGTATTTTCCGCTTGGAGCTACTTCAACTTAACCTAACCTATACCAATATGAATGGATAAAAGTAGTCAAATAATTTTGAATTTGATTTTGTCATATCGAAATAAAGGCAACCATTTATGACCCTAAGTCTGAATTATTTTAAATTACTGATTATTACAAAACTCATGATAAGATTTTATTTATCGGCATTCTTTGACATGCTTTTACTTATCAGCTCAGGGTTTTATATCTTGTAGATAGGAATGTTCTATTTATCGAAACAAAGACATATTAATACTTCTAAAACATGTGCATCAGCTAGATGTGTAAGCAAAATGATTGGTCTGGTCTAGTTTGGCAATACTTTAAAAAAATCATTTTTAATTTCTCGGTTCTTTTGAGTTTGAGTTGGGTAGGTAATGGTGCTCACTATTAATGGAATTTTTACCAAAAGTTCACACAAAAAGAGTACTATTCTTAAACAGTGTTATTTTATTGTAATATTCTCGTATGCCTACTTCACTTGATTTCTAAACTGATGTCATTGTAAAACTGGGCCGTATATCAGAATTAATTCATTCATAGCTTCGCAGTTACTATTACTCATCGGCAAATGTTCAATTCAATATTCAACAAAAAAGAAATATTCCATTAAAAAATATAACTCACTTCCCTATTGGCTTTGCTTTTCAATGAAATCATCTGGCCAAGAAAGCAACGATGAAATGACTTTCTTGAATGAAAATGCAGTTTATTTTATGAATGAAATTATCCCTACGGCCCATTTATCATTGTTGCCCTTACAAAAGTCAAGTGTTTATTTGACTTACAGTATCAGAATGATTGAACACAAAGAAAACTGTGTTTTTTTTATGAATCATTTAAAACATACTATTATTCAATCCGGGAAATAGAAAATACACTTTAAAATATCTTCAACTTTAATCATCATCTCCCAACTACGTTTGTTCAATGCTGGTTTAATATACCTATGTACCATTTAATTTACACCAATTGCTTTCGCAACAGAACCTTGATTTAAAGAAAAAAAAACAAAAATTAAGAAGACAGATTTCTGCTGATGTATGTATAGAAATTCTTAATTCCTTAAGCTTGCATTTTGCTTCATTGAGAGCAATCATCAAAAGTGTCTTCTTCAAAATGACCGCGCGAATTCATTTGACCTTTTCAATGAACAACAATTCACAATATCTTTATATATGTATGTGTGATATGTGTCTACTTACTAAATTTCAATCCAAAGTTACGTCTCGTTGGTTTAATTTAAATCAATTGTAAGCTCCAGCACAATTATGAAACGTGCCCACTACACTTCGTTGGATTTAAAAAAAAAATCCTCGGATGGACTTTAATGATTACCTGAACTCTGTCCGAGACTTTTTTCTCCCTCAATCCATCATTTTTTCCATATAGCAAAAAAAGCTAATGTAACGAGTTATAACTGGGTATATAAACTCGCTTTCATTGAGGACTGTGCGCATCACTAACAAAATTCAAGGTTGGCCAAATTATCACTGCCATCGCAATAATGAAAATTGTTTTAAAATCTACAACACTATAGCTATGGATATATGTATGTACATTACTTATATCTGTTGGGATAAATCACATTCGTGAAATTAGAATTTATGCACTCTTCGGGTGCACTTTGTTCATTTGAAATACAAATAAAGTTCACCGTTGAATGGAATGTTGTGCACAGCACCAGGCACAGCGGATACCCATTACCCGTACTTATAGTATCATGACAACTACAGCGGCACAAATGGACTCCTAAACACCTTGATATTGGATATCAGGCTTTACATTATCTTACGGTACGTTTACATAACAAATTTACATTTGCACTTAGCGTTAAAGACTGGTCCCACTACAGAGCCGTACTAGCTGTTTAGAAGGCCGTTTGGAACCATTTTTTTCCTTAGAAAATTTGAATGTAAATCCGTTAGATAGTTAATATTGATAATTTGCGTTTTGACATTGACAAACGTCAAAGGGATTCGGTAGGCGTGTTGCTTTCGGATTCACGGATTAAAGTGAGATAAAGTCGTTTAGCAGATTTAGAATAGCGAGATTTTTGTATCTCAGGCTTCAAATCGTAAATATCGTAGGGGTGAACTCTATTCAGACGCGCATATCCAATTGACAACTGTCTTTTGTAGAAATATGTCGTACATTTCACCCTTAACACAACCACATTTGTTTACACTAGGCGATTTTTGTTGTGCATTTTTTAGGCGTTTTTCTTTTTTCGTTCAGACCAATACTCTGAACAGAGTTGCAGGCATAGAGTATGCTCTGTATTTGTTCCGAACGGAGCGAGCTTCGATTTGTTTCTTTAAATGTACTTGAACTCTGAACTGATTGACATTGACATTTTGTCTTATAAATAGGAAAATTCTACAAACGTTTTCCTCCATTTTAATTACATATTTGGGGTATTTTTTCTTGAAATTTCGCTTTTGACACTCATGACATTTGGTCTGTTCAGCAATTAACTCAGAATGCTCAGTCGATATTGTTTAAGCTCATCGAGCGCGCTCTGAACATGCTTATAACGAAAAAAGAATTACACATTCGGATCTATAAACACTGTGAGTGAAAAAGTAACACAACCAAATTTTTCGACAATTCAGACTCACACACCGAACACCTCAGAACACATTAATCCTGTTTTCCAATAGTGCGTTCGCGTTAAAGACGCTAACGTTGACATGACATATGACTTTAAGCGAAAACACATAAGATACATAATAACCTAAATAATTGTAAGGCTGAATAAGAAATTTCCATCAGACGTCATTTACTGGGATGTAGAAAATTTGAGTGTTTGACAAACACTGGGATGTAGAACAATAAAATGCGCGATTGTCAAAATGTTTTTTTTTTTTAACTTAAACGTTCATGTGGCTTATGTTACGTTGGTTTGTGTACTTGCTAGTATATGCCGAAACGTAAAATTAGTATAGCCAACGAATCATTGTAAATACTTTACATAAATTGCTGTTTGAACTTTCGCGTTGAGAGAAAAGTCTGCCAAAACGACGCCCAACGCCGCATTGGGAATTAGCCATTAAGTTAGTGGAACATTATTTCCACGTAAAATACAAGGGCGATATTATTTTTAAACTTCCAAACTTAAGCCTAAGAAATACATGCCCATTGTTGTTTATGAAATTTTATACATGGCAGTGAATTCACGCATACTATTGCAAAAATATAATTAAGCTGTTTTTCGGGGTTGTAAGTAAATGGCAATAGTGATGACAGCTCATCTGTTTACTTGAGTGTTTTTGGTCTTATTTCTCTTTCTGTCTTGTCGTAGGATCAAAGTGTATAAAATCTTTACATTAAAAAAAGGAAGATCTAATAAATTTAAATGTGTTCAAAATTTCGAGCAACATCTTTGTGAGTTTTTGTTGTGTCCACAGCAGAGCTTATATTATTAATATTGTGAAGTTTTATGTTGCGTAGCAGAAGCGACATTTTGTTTTGCAAATTTTTAGGACGCGCTTTATGACACATACGTAAATTGGTACAAAGCCTGACCGACATAACCCGCGTGATTGTGATTATTCTAAAAAATTAACACAATATACAATTATAACCCGCAATAACAAGTAACACTTGTTTAGCAATAAATTCAGCCCTGGCAGATTTGGCAGAGCCGAGACCAAATCAGAAAAAAAAAGAGAAAACCCATTGGACCGACCAACACCCTTTCCGAGCGGGTATATCTATGTTTGACTTTTTATGCGGGCCATTTGATGTCTCACAAAAAAAATATTCGACTTAATTCTAGAATTTATGTAGGTAATACCACAATGCAAAGTGTGTATGTCTCTACATCTCTGTTACGAACTTCTTGTTCTTTTTAATTAAAGCCGACATCGTTGAAACTTCAATGATGCATGACAGGAGATAGAGTCTAGCGAAAAAACTACTTTATACTACTTCTATACAAACACACAAGCTAGAGACAGCTTGAACTTGAAAATATTTAGTCCTCCTCTTTATCCTTGGGCAAAGTAATCACCTTTGACTGGCGAAGAGGATGAACGCATTTGATGAAGAGAAAAGCCATCGTTGTCTGGTGTATATCTCGAGAGGATTTAAATTTACGGTCATTTTAAGTTGGATATAGTTAGTTCTTCTTCTGCTGCTGCTGCTGCTGGCCTTACTTTATTTTTTTTTGTTGTGTGTTGCCTTCTCATTATTAAAATGGAATAGAGGGCTTTGGGAAGAGCGACGAAAAACGACACAGCCGACAATTCGCTTCATTTACTACGCAAATTTTCAGATACCGACTTCTTTAATGGCTAATGGTTTTCGTTTAGAAGTTTATGAAGGTTTTAAGTATATATAATACAAGTTTGTCGGTACTTTTAATATAGTTTATGGAGAATTTCATTAAGTACCTTTTCATTTGCATTACGATGCGTTGGTATTTATGTACTTGCGTACAATTTAGTTTTAAAGAGATTAAAGTACCTTGAACTAAAGGTGTGAAAGGTGTGGTTGGCAGCCGTTATAAGCTTTTAATATCCGTTTTAAAGTTTATAATATCCGGTAAAGATAATAATTTCTTCTTCTTCGTATTTAATAACTCCGTTAAGCTGTAGATATTGAAGATATTCTTATGACTAATTTAACGATGTATGTTATTTCGAGCATTAACACATGAAGTGATTCTTTGCTTATGTCGCTCATTAGCAAAGCGAAATATTTTCAGCTTTCTTTGAAAACCTCGTAAGTCAAAAACAGATGGTTATCTACATGCTATGAGTTTAAAATCAGTATTTTAGGGCCTGAAGACTTAAAAGATCTTATAACTTGTTAATTAAGGTAAAATGATTCAGGATACATCCACGATAATTTGACTTCATGGACTTGCTTCGATCTTAAAGATATCTGTCGGAAACAGAGTCATATTCGTATTTCTTGTTGCGAAACTACATACTCCGTGTGAAAAAGAAAATATTGAATACTTTATTTGGCATAAGCTCATTATAACTTTGACGGGTAGAGAAATATTATATTCATAAGAATTTGCATAGCGGCTAAGTAAGTCGTTATGCATTGCACTGGATTCTAATTAATAATCCGGTTAGATGGTGAAGTTATAGAATTAAAAAAGGAGGTGAAATATCTTGGTATTACACTAGATAGTAAGCTCGTATGGAATAAACATCCAGAACAGACTATAGGGAAAGCCACTAAGGCCCTTATGATATGCAAGAGACTTGCGGGAAAATCATAGGGTTATACACCATGATGTTAAAACCCATCATTACCTATGGTGCGGTAGCATGTCACAAAAGAACCGAATTAGCAACAACTAGGAAATCACTAGAAAAAGTCCAAAGGCTCGCATGTATTTGTATTACTGGAGCAATGAGAACATGCCCTACAGCAGTTATAGAGGTTATCCTCAATTTATCTCCTCTGCACGAGGTGATTAATAGTGCTGCAGAGGGAGCCATAATGAGATTTGCAAAAGAAGGGACTGGGGCTGGCAAAACCATAAGCCTCAGGTTTAAGGATTACATGCAAAAGTCAACAGTAACTACCCTTATTGACATTCCAAGAGACGGAATGATTAAAAAATATAACATATAAAAATATAAAAGTACACACTTCATACCAACGCCATCAAATGGTATACTGATGGATCGAGATCGTCCGAAGGGACTGGTGCTGGAATCTTTGGGCCTAGAACCAATCTTTCAATACCGATGGGAAAGTCCACAATCATTTTTCAGGCGGAAGTTTACGCAACAGAAAAATGTGCAGATCGCAATCTAGAAAGAAATTATCGTAACCAAAATATTGCCATCATGTCGGACTGCCAAGCCGCGCTCTAAGCTCATACGTCATATCCTCCAGAATGGTGCGGGAATGTGTAGAAAAACTGAACTAATTGGCAAAAACAATAAGGTCTCGATTCATTGGGTACCTGCCCACATAGGTATCCCGGGCAATGAGAAGGCTGACTCCTTAGCAAAAACAAGGGCAACAACGCCCTTAACAGGCCCTGAACCCTACTGCGGAATAGGAGATAATTTGATTAAAAATAAAATCAAAATAGAAGAGGAGACCGGAAGATTAAAAAAATGGAAGGAACTCCCCAAGTTAAGGCAGGCAAAACTGTTAATTGGTGAATACACCTAAAAAAGGTTCTTGGACTCCATCAGCTTAGCTAGAAATAAACGGGCTTCCTCACCGGTCACTGTAAATTCAGAAGACATCTAAGTATTCTTGGGCTAGTAGATAGTGCCACGTGTAGATTGTGCCAGGAAGAGGACGAAACTCCAGATCACATCCTAGGCAGATGCGGTGCACTAATGCAGCACAGGAAAAAACACCTAGGTCATTACCAGGTCATTATAAATACACTCCGAACACTAAAATTCTTAAGAGATATTAATCTGGAGGGAGAGCTGTAAATGAGAAACCTCACACAGCTCTAGGCAAGGGCAATTAATAAGACTGATATTACATATATTGTCAGACCCAAATTACTAACTTTTTTTTTATAATTTGCGCACACTAAAGGGATTTTGACTACCCTTAATATGATCAAGCACAGTAGGGATCATTAGGTAATTAGGAGATACCGATGTACATTGCGTTTGAAGTTCTGAATATCAAAATGGAAGAACGAGGGAAAAAAGAGCCTGATAAAGCACATATGTACGTGTTGTACATCTAAAGAAAGAAGCTCTGTACCTGACAGTACGTCGGAAGTTGGGCCCAAGGTTAACTGATGAGCATTCCTAGAAGCGCAAGTATTACTATTGAATAGTTTTAGAGTATCAATACAAATGGCTATTTCCAAAGCCAAAATGATAATAGATGAATCTTAACAACTCTTATTGAAAATACCCCTTAAAGTAACTAACAAAACTAAATCATCTGAGGAATATCAATTTTTCAAAGTCTTTTTTTTTTATATTCAAACTAGGAAACAAAGATTTATCATATTCATTTCTATCAAATCCACTTATTTTATCGAAGAGCTTTATAAAATAATAAGTACCTACTTTGTCTACTCAGGCATAAAAATAGACTTCAATAGACTAGCAGTATTATTTATAACCCAGATATTACTTTATGCAACGAGCTTTAATTGGATTTGTTTAATCAGTTCTGTCTATGGAAATCATAATACGACCTATGTCGAACAACAATTGTGAACGGAGTCCCTTTTTCTGCTATTAATCCAATTAATTGACTTGTAACCATCCAAGAGAGCATAATACCTTCAATCTCAATCGCATAATAACACAATTTCCGCCTCCCCTATATTGATTTCCTCATTCTAATTAATTTCCCAAGCTCCAATATCAGTTTATACGATTTATACTATATCATTTTACTTACCTTTCTCTCTAGTTCCGGGCCATTTTCCATAGCCAACATTATCGTCTCCGATAGCTTTGAGTCCAACATCTTGATTGTATTCACGATGCCACTGTCTGCTTGAATGTAAGTTGTGACCAAATTCTCAATTGCTTCGGCAACATTTGACCAAGGACTATCTAGCACACCCACGTACTGTGTCAAACATCCCCTATTAAAATAAGAATTAAAAACCAATTAAAACATTCCCCTCCGCTTATGCAACACAATCTAAAGAAGAAAGAAAAAAAAAACACCCAATTGAAAAAGATAAACGTGTACCCACCTCATTACGTTGAAACAATAGCTGTAGCAGGATTTAACCTGTTTTTTCTGGAGTCCAATGCAACTAGGACAATAGCTCATTTTGAGCAATTGCTTTTGGCAAGTTTGTGTTAGGTACATGGAGTCTAACTCATCGGTACTGGCTAGCACAGAGGCACTCTGCTCGAGGGCATTTATAAAGATTGTAGCTGTGGTAACACTTTGGAGAAGATTTTTGCTCAGTTCTTTGGGTATCTTGCCAAATGGTTGCAATTCATCGAAGGTGTGTTTTAGGCATGAGACATAGTCCTCATGGAGGTCACCATAGTTGTTCTTATTTAAATGAACCGCTTGGTGGTAGGCTACGGGGAAGAGATCGACGAAAAACGTATGCACCGCTGTTTCCAGTTGACTAACATCGGATGTGGAGTTAAGGTATCTGATTGGAATAAAAAAAAAAGAAATACACGTTAGATAGCAATCATTTGATTTAACACAATTATTATATTGAAAAGGGTTCAGAAAAGTAGTAGTACTGAATTATGAATTCAAGATTTATTTCTAAAAAGACGCCAGCACAACATTTTGGTAGCTCTATGTCACATTATTAAAAAAAATTGTCTAAATGGCGCCCAACGCATACTATAGAACATTTGCATTTTTGATGTGTGTAAGTTATACGTTAAAATTTAAGTTATTAAGATTTCAAATTCTGAACTGGCCAATTGTTTGAACACATTAGCACAGTTTTTAATATTGTTAGGGCAGTTTTAGAGAAAAAAAAATTAATACTATGTGATCTGTCAATTTCTTCATTGCCAAAAGTCAAATCGAAGTTGTGTTGAGAATGATCAATTTTTCAAACTACTTGTAACAGCCGTGTTCCATTGAAGGAAAACTGTTATCTATTACTATCATCTATAAAGATGAGAGATTTTTCATTAAAATTTGCTTTCATATTTTTTTAATTTGTTATATTTTTCGAAAGAATTATAAAAATAAATTTCGCATTTTAGAGCTAACAACTAATCAATAAAAATGACTACGATGACAGACAAGCTGGTAATATGTAAATTTGTAGTAGATTCCTACTAACTAAGCTGTTTAGTGCGTTCCTCTGAAAATGCAGACTAAATTACTCACGGGTAGTTCCCTACCCTAAATGAACTTGGCTATTAACAATAGGTGTGTTCCTGCACTTCACAAAACGGCGAAAGTCTAGTGTTTTCAACAAAAAAACTGTCAAATTCCGAGAGAGCAAAATATTTCATCAGGATGCAAATTTTAGTCACGAAAATTCTTTTGGACAAAATTACAATGTTGACAGTCATGAAAGAAAAAAGAAAAAAAACTTTAAAAGCAGCCTGTCAGTTCCCAGATTGTGATGACAAATATTGCAATTTATCGTGTGGTTGGGATTATTCCTGTAATAATTTGTAACGTGTGATAACAAATCGTTTATTGAAAAAAACGTTTTTTATTTTGACGTTTTAAAACTAGTTAAAATTTTTGTTTAAAGCATTTCCGTACTTTCTCGCTCTTTAAAAGATTTTTACATCCCCGCTCTTGGAAATAAAATGCACAACTGGATCACACGTACTTGCTCTTGTGTTCGTTCACATCGTAAGCTTAATATATTTTAGTAGTAATTTTTTAATTAATTTTTTATATACGAAATTTCTTCTTTTTTGTTTAAAAAAAAAAATAATTTGGTATGGCAATTTTAAGTAATTAATATATAAAATTTTAAAACATAATTAAAAAAAAATTGTATACCCGTTTTCGAAATAAAAAAAATATAAACATAATTATATTTTTTAAAATTGATTATTCAGAAAATAATTTTTCGAAAATTTTGGTATGCAGAATTATTTTAAGTTAGAAGGACCACCTGTAATTTTTTTTTAAATTCGATATAGGGTTAACTGTTAATGAGAAAGTCGAAATTCAAAAAACGGTTTAGTTACACATTTTATAAACCAAAATATAGAGTATACCTAACAATTTTTGATGAACTGATTGTTTTTGAGATAGTTAATATTTACGATTTTTGGTAAAATAACCGTTAGTTTTGGGGCTAAAAACAGAGTTTAAAAAAAGAATCGAGACAAGTACAGTACAGACGCAGACAGACCGACGGAATTGCGGGACCCACTTTCTCGGTGTTCTCTATCATCTTAATGTTAAGTTTGATTAAAATCTCGTGTTCGATTTTTTTACGAATCCAAAACTTGCCATATAGTACCTCTATATGTAGCAAGTAAAAATGACAGTCTGTGTATTATTGTGCACAAAGTACGGAAACACAGCTAATGTATGTCAATCGTTTGAATTGACAATTGTTAACCTGATAATGTCAGCTGCCAGAAAATTCACTTACCAAATTTTGCCAATCGTTTGAACTAACAAAGCTGTGTTCCCGTACTTAATTTCTGTACTAAAATGACAGTCTTCACATTTTTGTGCAAAGAAATTTCTTCGTTTTAAATTCGAAGCCTACGGTAATATTTTACTTTCCCGAATGCATTCTCATCTGCCAACGAAATTAACTAACGTCAAAATGATTTGATAGTTTTTCGTATAAGTTCGTAGATGTTCGCAGGTTTAGGATGTACGGGAACACACCTAATTTAAAATTGAAATGGAATTGACTATTGTCAGTTCTTTGTCAAAGCTTCGACTTATTTGGCAATATTGTCTGACCGCCAATGCATGTCATAACTGTGAATTAAAAAAAAAGGAAAACATTCAAATTTGTCATACTTACTTCGTAATTTCCGAATACAATTGTTGGATAAGCTTCCTCGATAGTGGCAACATCCTTCGGTACACCTGTGAGAAGACATTTAATGTCTTATTCTCAGACTGTTCCGCCAATTCCAGCACATGATCTGCAAAAAAAAAAATAGAAACCCAAGTTGATTAATGTTAAAATTAGAATTAGAAAGAAAAACTCTTAAAATATAACAAAAAAAACCTCACAGTACAGTGCGTAGGTGTCAGCTTTTACAGTCAAGATTTTACCACCACCTTCACCTAGTCCAAGCACGTAAGCTGGCCGTACATTTACATACCTCTCAAAACTAAACGACTATACTCATAAAAAATTTGGCATCATGAGCTCTAGAGTTTTTATAGGATAATGGCAGAAATCAATAACGCTTAAATTTTCTGTTCGATTTTTATAGTTTCTTTTCAAATTATGGCCATTTCGAACCATACTTTACATAATACCATAAAGAGTTGGCTTAAAATATATATCATTGCCAAGTCTACTTAAAAAACTGTATAAATTATCAAATTTAACGAGGCGTGTGACTAAGTGATATTCAAATTTAGATTCCTGCAAGATGTCTTCTTCTCATTTGAAAAAGTATACACTGCTGGTCACTATTTCTGCGTTCATACACCGCACCGCCTCTGCTTGATGTATGTATATAGGAATAGAAAATAGAGCTTGCCTATTAAATCAATCGCTCTTCGATACGAAATAAAGTGGTACTTCATTATATTGCCGGTGTCATGCTGTGGGCATGAAATTCATTTTGCATACAATCATTATATGCTATTTGCAGTATGCAATCTCTTGCGAATGCAGCCTGGGAAGATAACGCAAAACCGGCTAATTTGCTCAATTCACATGCGAATGCTAGTTTGTTTGTTTGTTTGTTTGTAGAACTATCTACAAATTATTATCGAAAATAAAGTGGCATGTACATATAAACACAGTATATATATTTTTTTGAAAAGTGTCTTAATTAATGTTGACGAAGTTGTTATCCAACAAGCCCAGCCAAACCAGGGAAAAAAGTCGTAACATTTTGCGAGGCGTGTCATTGATTGTTTTGAGTGTGAAAAACATTTTGTTTGCGATTCCAAATTACTGTGTGGTAAACATTCACTAATTGAAAGATTGACTACGTGTTGGGCATTATAAGTCCGACAACGTTTGGAATAAGAAATATAGTTTTGTAGAGGAGAATTGAGGTAGTAAAAGGTGTTTTATTGGTTTATGAAAAGGGGTCGCCATCTTACTTCCTGACAATTAAATGTGTTATCGTCTTCATTAAAGTTTAGTCTCTGGAACAATGCAGCTAATTATTTATCATTTTTTGGTTTGATAGTAAAAATGGCGCCCAACGTTTGGAACGTTGGAATGGAAAAAGTTTTGTTGCAGTTTGAAGATTGAAAAATTTACCAAAAAAGTGAAGGGTTTTGTTATATTATATTCCGTTATAGGTTATATATTCTAGTTACTTAAAACAAGTGTTCTAAGCAGGCCTCCTGAGGTCAATTACCTATCTGTGAAATATTGAAGTGTTAAGTTTTTTCGCAACTTCACATTCGCGATTGGCAATTTGTGAAAAAAAATAAAGTGAAATGCAAAATTTTTTCTCGAATATTAAATTTGTTTTCACACTCAAATGATTTCATGAAAATCTGTGATAAAAAATTAAAGATAAAAGAGGGCCAATGGCATCAGACTGATTGAATATTTGGAGGAAAGACCGGACTTGTAAGCTTACAATATTATAAATGAAAAATTTTTAGATTTTCATCATATTTTGTGAATAGATTAAAAAAAGTGTCAATTTTAAATGCACAGATTCACCGAATTGGGTAGAAGGATAATCAGTATCATTACTCAGAAGCGGCTGAAGGGGTCTCCTCATTGATCGCTGAGGTTGGTTTCGAAGAAATCGTGGTAAGTACCAAAGTGCAGTATAATATATGGCATACTCATTGGTTAGGAGTACCTATTCATACTAGCTCATCTGCAAAATATGGTCGGAGGAAAGCATACCTGATGAATGCAAGCTCAGAATTGTTTGCCCGATCCTCAAAAAGGCGATCCTCTGAACTGCACCAACTACAAAGGCGTCAGTCTTCTTAATATCGCCTATAGGATCTTCTCTGCCATACTTTGTGAGAAGCCATTCGTCATCAATCTGATAGGTCCATATCATTGTGGGTTAAGGCCAGAGAAGTCCACTATCAAGCAAATATTCGAAGTACGGCAGATCTTGTAAAAAACCCAGGAGTTTTAAATTGATGCCCACCAACTTTTCATCGATTTCAAGGCTGCGTATGACAGCATCTATAGATACGAGTTATATAGAGCAATGTCTAGTTTTGGCTTCCCTCCCAAACTCGTCCGTTTGTTTAGGATGACGACGAAGAATGCACGTTGCTCCATTAAGGCCGGCAAAGAACTCACGGACACCTTTGATGTCAAAAAAGGTGTTAGTCAAGGCGATGCGCTGTCATGCGACTTCTTCAAAGAGTAGTGCAGAACGCTTACGTCAATACTAGAGGCACAATCTTTCAAAAATCACAAATAAAGCGTGAACGAAGAATTACTCTTGCCAATCGCTATTTCTTTGGGACGATTATGTATGATGCAGAGACATGGACACTGTTAACGGTGGATGAGAACGTGTTAGGCTGTTTTGAGAGGAAAAATCTCCGGGTGATGTTTGCATAGGGAATGAAGAAGAAGATACAACAACGAACTGTACGGGCTGTAGAACGACAACGACCTAGCCACAAAAGTGAAAAGCCAACGACTGAGATTGCTGAGTCACCTAAAGCCATTGCACATCAATGCTCCGGCCCGGAAAACCTTTAAATCCAAGTCCTTGGGAAAGCGTAGTAAAGGTGGATCTACAGCGTAAAAGGCGGCGCATGCAAGTGAAAGAGGACCTCAACCAACTTGTCAAACGAAACTGGAGACATCTAGCTAGAAACCGAGCTGACTGGAAGAAGCTTGTTGGCTGAGGTCCTGGTCCACTCTGGACTGTAGTGCCACCTTTCAACACTCAACAACTTTACGTGACATGGAAGAGCATTTCTACGATGATTTGAATTAAGAAATTGTTTTAATTCTTACATCAAATCCATGCAACTTACCAGAATGTAAGCTACATATTTTTAGAAACCAATATTTTTCTTAGAGTCTGCTATTAGATCTGTAGTAACATAAGGTCTCAAAGGACTGACACAGCTAGCACAATTAAAAAAAATACTGCTAATAAATCTAAAATTTCTATAAGGAAAAACAAATTTCACTGCTTGTAAACTTTTCCACGCAATTTTCATCAATACCAAAAAAAAAAAAACTTTTCCAGTCTCGACTCCTCATCATAATCATACATCTCTAATTAAATCTAGAAAATCGATTCAACTTCCTTCATTGAGTACACAAATTATTTTTAATTGCAATTTTCCGTCATTAAAACCTCCTCGTTTTGTGTCCTCTTTCCTTTAACAAAGTCTAAAAGTGAAGTAGAATTCCATCTTATATACCCACACCGCACATCCTTGGCAAATTTGTATTTGTATTTTGCTACTGGATAAGTGGGTTGACTGATGATGACGTTTCTTAGCTTTAACTTTGATATTACACGATGATATCCTTAATGCACCCAACCCAAAAGAGAGATAGGAGTTTTTCTTCTTATAATTTAACGTTGCGTCGCATCGTTCGTCATCATCCTCTTCATAAGTATGTGCGCGCCCACATTTTCATGTTATTTTTTTCAATTATTTTCATCTTCTATATAGATGAAAAAAAAAGGATGTAACAGGACGATTTTTTTTGATTTTATCTGAAAATAAATCCAGCAGATAAGCACACGCATTTTTATGTATGAAGGATTTATCTTCAAAATATGTACTCGAACATAAATATTAAATTAGACATCATGACTTTTAAGGAAAAGGATTGAATTTATTTACAGACACAGTCCTACGATATTTTTGTACAAACACATACAAGCTCTTGTTTATAGAAATAAATTTTTCAAAGCTCGTTTAAATTATAATTGATTATAATAGACGGATTCACACGAGGCAGCAGCACAATTTGTATGCTTATTTTTAATTTTACTTTGCCATGATAATTTCTTTGACACTAATGTGGTGTAATGAATGACTATTAGGCCTTGATTTGAAGCTAATGAGTGGTATTTAATTCCTTCATAGCCCCAGGGTCTCCTTTATTTTGAAAAGAAGCTTCGAACGCTTATTCAATAGCTATTGATAGTATCCAACTTGTGTTTATAATATGATATCCCGTATATGGAAATTTAAACACCTGTCTAGTTTTTATGCTTTTTGACCTATAAACTTAAAAAAAGGAAATCTATTCTAAGAGTGGTTTAAATAGTAAAAGTTTATAAACGACTTCCAGCAATATATGGAAAAACACTGACTAAGTAAATAGTGAAATTCAAACATTCAAACACAATAGGTTGCATAGTTCAGTCGCGCCGCAAGCAGTCGGACTTTAAGAAATTATTTTTCCCTTCCGCAAGATATTTTTTTTTTTGGGAAGCTGTTTTCTAATTTTTGTTACTAATTTATTTCATACTTATTTTGAAATAAAAAAAATAGAAAACTGCGGGCTAACGGGTTAATAGGCAATATTTTGTCACGTTAAATCGGCCTCGTTAGCATTTATTCAAAATTAAAATACCATTAGGCATTATTTAAGCGATAGACAGTTTGTTTAATTTGAACTGGTAGCTTGAAATTTTAATTTGACAATAAAACATTGGAAATTCGGTTGCTGAATTTACCAAGACGATTTTCTTATAGAAAAGCCTAATTTACAATAAATGTCATAGGAGTTATAAATGAACTTTCGTCTATTGATTCATTATTAAAATATTATCTCGAAATTTTTTAATTTTGAAAAAAAAAATATGGACGTAAACAAATGTCAACTTTCACTCATTTCACTCAGTCAGCGTACAACTTTGTTTGACATTTTATGCAATTCCACTTGTCTTTCAATAAGCTCATTTCATTGACAGACACTATTTGTCAGTTTATACAATATGGAATTAACACAAAAATCAATTTTCAAATCGACAAGTGTAAGTAAGACTATAAAAAAACCAATTGGTGTATGTGGAAAAATGTCTCGGAAAAAAAAGATTTTTGAATATGACGGCAAAATGTCATTGGGATTTGACATTAGCTGTGTTTTCCAAAAAAAACCCATCCGCAACAGGCTGATTTTTTTACATTTTAAATTACTGTTAGTGACCATCTGTCAAATAATTCAAAGCCATACATCAATATGTGTATGATTCGTTTTTATTTCTTCAGAGTAAAGGCAAATATGAAAATTTAAACTTGAATTAAAACATCGAAAAAAAGTTAATTTTCCACATCTCTGTGGTCCTAAATGTCAATTTTAAAATTATTGTATATGTTTGACATTTCTTTTTCAATAAATCAAATTTTTGTGATTTTGTTCTTAGAGGGCTATGTTCGTATAAAGCTAGCTTTCAAAAAAAATGTTAGCGTTCATTATTTAAGTACATATTAAGTATTTTATGAACTTAGTTTATATGAGGTTCAACAATCGAGTTTGAGTAGCAGTTAATTAAAAATGAGTTATATAAAATATGGATTTTTGAAATGAATTGCAATGTTTTGCTAAAAAAAATTATAAGCGTCGCAACAAACAAACACTAAAAAACGATTATATTCACTGGTCGGTCAATGGCCAACTCGACTCTGAATTCAAAATGAAGTGAAATTCTGGTTTGACACGAATTTTAGGGTCAAGTTAATTGTTTAGGACATCCGTCAATAAAATTTGACATTTTCTGACTAGGCAATATAGGATATTTTGAAATATTTAAAATATTTTGTTTCGAAATTTCGCCAAAAAAGCTCTAAAATATCAGCCATTTCCGGAGTTGAAATTAAATCGGAAAATTTCCAATTTTTAGTATAAAAATTGAGATTTTAGAGGCTTTTTTAATCCATCGAAACCTTAATCATCTTTCAATGAAGTTCGCCAGTTTATGATTTGCACATCTTATAAATGTGCTCTATCCATAAAACATACTCATGTGCTGTTGATGAGTGCTTATTTATTATTAAATAATATGAATTTACTTGCTCCTTGAAGTAATTCTCACTATCCCAATTGTAAACCTTTGGTAGTGGGCGTTACTCAAGTTACAGTTAATTCGTTTGTTAGGCGATTTGACAGCAGCTGACACAAAGCCACTGAAACATCTTTTATTAAGGTATCTTTGATCTTGCAGTTTCGCACGAATAATCTAACTTTAAGTTCTGGTGAACGCGGAAGAGCACCCCCTATCCGACGACAAATGTATAGAAAAGCTGACTGGAAACTTTTCTTCGGATAGTTTAGTATCCGAGATAACTTAACTAATAAATGAATGAACGTGGTCATTGATAGGAAAAGAACTTTACGAACAAAACCTTCGAGATTCATAAAAGTCATATATAGTTCCAACGAAACAACTATAATTTCATTCGATACTAGAATAAGTGGCACAAGCCTATCTGCAACAATTGTTTGCTTTTGCTTTTATCAGCAACAAGATATTGTATTTATAATGTGTAAATTTTGCTTTGGTGTGGATAGCTTTTGCCAAGAAAACACGGCTATTTTATGATTATATAAAATTATGTCATCAGCAAGGCTTCTGAATGCTTCTGAAAGTGTTGGTAATAATTGATAGTTCTTCTTTAGGAAAGAAGAGAAATTTTTTTAATTGATTTGACGTCAGAATAAAAACCACTAGGACGCTCACACTCACAACCACTAAATGTCAAACTCGAATTTAACGTTGCGTCAGCCATGTTTATAAAATAAAATACCAGACATCTCCGTTCAACATGCCAAGTTTATACATAACTTGCTAAGAGCAGGGAAAAATGTCATATGTGTTATATCTTACGTGTCCATAATGCTGCTGTACGGTTTTCTCACATTTGATAACATTTGTTGTCAGCTGCGATTTTTTTCAAAGATTGAAAAGAGTTTGAAGCTCTTTCAATCCCATGTAATGTAAACTTGACCGTACTCTTGATTTTTAAATGTCAAAACCAACTCTTACAGCACAGACTACAGCTCCATCTGCAGCAGCATGGATTTGTATTCGTAAAATTGAATTTGTGCGTATTTGAAATTTTGATAGCTTTTCTAGCTGCAGAAATATTTACTTGTTCGATTGGGAATACGTATCGGAGAATTCATATCGATTACCAATCGAAAATGAAATTAGCTGATAAAAAGCAATTGATCTATACAAAACAGAAAAGCACAACACAAAAACAAGGGATGTCATCTTACTTTCACTCTTTTAAAATGGAAGCCAAATCACATCTATTTTCTGCGACATAAATTTTGCTTTTCGAAATTTAAGTTGAATGAAATTGAGAAATTTGACAAAATAGTTAAGCATTAATCAGTACTCATACATAAATCGGTAGTATCATTATCGGTACTAACAAGCTGGTGCGGTCTTTGCTTTCTTCAAAAAGTCTCTCGTTAAACCAAACCGATTGAGATTGACAACTCTGCTATCAGTGTTTTTTCTTAAATAGTTCGTGTCATTTTCAAATGGTATTATTGACCCACATTCACATAGCGTCGCGTCGTCCAACTTCGTGATGAAAGTGCTAGAGTTTCGTATGTGCTTTTCTCAACTCAACCATCCCATTGTTGGAATCCATTAAAAATATTGATTGATCTGTATAACAATCCGGCTTATTACGTCGTTTCTTTAAATAAAATAGTCATGTCAATTTAATTGGGATACCGATTTATCGAATAAGTGTATAACAGACTCCAAACACAAATATCGGCGCCTTTTTATTTCACAAAAAAAATTGTAAATCAATAAACATATACTCGTATATCTACTATCCGCTGCCCACTTCATTTTTATTCTCCTCAAAACATAAATCAAGCTTCATCTCTTGATTAAAAAAAATCTTAATGAACATTTCTCGACTAAGATTTAAATAATTAGGAGTTTTTCCCTATACACATAAAACAAACAATTAGGTCTACGGCTCCTTTGTAGTTTATAACGCATCCAACAAAATTTATGCATTTATACATTTGCATTTGAATCTAAATCAATAAAAAATATAAAACATAAACAATTTGTAATAAAAAATGCATTAGCTGCATTCACAGTAGCTGACCATTAAGCACTTTGTGATGGAAAGAAATTCATTTTGACTAATGGGCATCAATTCTCTTGTTGTTGGTATTTTTTTTAAACTATTTTTTTTGTACAAAATATACATTCATTGATATGAAAATGAGCTTATCATTATCGCTGTGGTCAAGTTGATTGTAGTTGGACCTTCAAACATTTTAAAACATTCACATCAACTACTGTTACGCATTCTGGAATAAATTGGAATGACGTTTTCCAACTGTCAGCAAAGCAAGCACAAGCGATGTGTTATATCGTTCTGTTCTGTTTTGTTCTGATCAATTCAAATTGCATCATGATTGTGTTCTCGAAATACGATTTCTATAAATAAAATATTGTTTTACCAATTGATAGTAATGAATCTTAAAACAGATTCATAGTTCTTAGCAGCTTGTGTATATTTTTAATTATATCAAATGGAAATAAAATTTTAAAACAACAAACAAAAATCAAAAAAACACCGCACACTATTTCATCATTCAAGCGTAAGCAAGACAAAAAATAATTAACGATCTCTGATGTTCAGACATGAGTTTACGTCGAACGGACGACGGACAATAGAGTGGACACATTAAACTGGTTTAGTTTCTTGTTTTGTCCGCCCGATATCGGTTTGCTTTATGAAAGCAAATTCAAATTTTAATTTCCCGCCAAATGATAAATGTCGTTCATCAATCAATAAAGCTCAGCGTTTTTGAAATGAAATTTTTATGCATGTTGCATAAAAACAGATACTTTGTGTTTTCTTTTTCAAACGTTTATCGCTTTAAATAAATAAATCATATTCTATATGTATGTAGACAGAAATAATAATAATAAAAAAATCAGATCCCTGTGTGATCATTGACGATCGATGAGTCACATCGTCTGCATTGATGAAGTGCAGATATTACATTTAGCCAAAAAAAAGAAGCCATTAAAAAATCAGACTGATGATGGTTCATTATCATTTTGAGAATAAATTCGCACACCGATCGTAAACGATCATCATCATCATCATCATTTTCGATTTGATCATCGACTGGCCGGCCGGCCGGGACGTTCGATCCATTGAAGTGCGGAGAATCAAGAAATGAGAACAAATGAGATCCATAAAAGATTCTGACCAATGATTGAGTAATCAATGCAAATGAAAAGTCAGTATGGTTTTATATTAAACAACAACAAAACATTCAAAAGCATAATCATCCATATCCATACCTACCTACTCAACCGATTTAAATTAAATTTATATAATGTAAAAACAAAAAAAGAAACCAGAAGCAAAGGGAAACTAAAACGCAGATGGTGTTGTGCAGATGCAGATATTAAGATTTTTACATGCTCTATCGCCTTGGTATCATAGGTATACTATATAAACACTTAAAGGGCAAGTTATGCATTCGTTATAGAAAATATTTGATTTTGATCAAATATACGATATTTTATGAAACAAATATTTTTTACGTAGTCAACGGTTTTTAGATTCAAATTTGAATAATAGATTATGAATACGAAAGTGGCAGCACTATTCTCTGCATAACAAATGACAGCCAAAGACACTTCATTATAAAGACAAGAAACATCAATCGTCATTTTTATTTGACTGCAAATTCGAAAAACTGCTGATGCCAGAACAGTTCACCGAAAGAACATTTTTGTTATCCGGTGCAAGACTTTCTAAGATGAAATGACTGATGATGATTGACTTTGACACATGTCACGGATCAAGCATCAGCTGTCAAGTATGAAACACTGAAAACACTCGCCGCCCGCCGCCGGTTACATTATTGTCTCTACATATTGTTCACATTTGTTAATATCCTCTGATGTAGTGTCAAAGAGCTTTAAGAAAACTGTCATCGAAGTGAACGACACAAAATGTCACTATTTCTGCAAAAAATGACGTTTTTCTTTTTTATTTTCTAGCTGATCACTGAGCAGAGCTTGAGCGAACCGAGTTCGCTCTAAATGATCAGAGCTCTCCGATTTAATAAAATCGAATTCAAATACACTTAAGCAGTGAACGGTCATGCATTACAAATTTGCTGACAAGCAAGTAATTTTGAGAAAAAATACATGTTAACATCGATGTCAACAATCGGAGACGAAGAGCCACGATGTTTATAATTATCGAATCGGAACATAGATGTTTTTTAAAGTAAAAATTTATTATCGTTCAGTTTTAATCAAGAAAATACATTAAGTCGTGTTTAATTTTTATATACTTTTGACATGGAAAACTTCTTTACTTGATTGAGTTCGATATACACAGACACCACATTTTCAACCAGCAAATGTATATTTTCTAAGCCCAGAAAATTCATTGTTTTGAATATTTTAAATATCGATGTTTTCATTCGTTTTTCTTGACAAATATAGGATTAAAATCAAATATATATGTATGTACTTCAAAGCAATAGTCCGTTTCAACATAAATGTGCTGCTTAATTGATTGTCGATATAATAAAATTTAAATAGTTTTATAAATAGGTTTCAATTTTCTCTTACAATTTATCGATATTGCAAAATGATTATACCTAACCAAAAAATTACGTGTAAACTGTGCCTTTATGAATATTGATACGGGATATGATAATTGTATTGCTTAAAGATCTATGATAAAATATTTTACAGTTAAAAATTAAAATAAAATCAGTTTTCTTTTTTAATTTTTACATCGATATTTTGTTAAAATCGATAAACATCGCCCATCCCTAACAATAAGCTGTCAAAAGCGGGGTTTTCTTTCATGATTGTCAAAAATTTGAGTGAAGTTAGCCGCGCTCAGCATTTTGCTCCATTTGATGGGTCATTTTATTCTGAGTTAATGGAGTATGCTCCGATTTAGCTCTCGTCGAAAAAAGAAACAAAAGATGTGTCTGCTTTTAAAAAGAAAAATACTGATCTTTTTTGACAGCTCAGTTTTTTGCTCAGAGCCAAAAAACGAATTACGCATATAATAGTAGTTTGTGAGAAAAAAAATATTAAGAAAATACGACAAGCTATGGTGACGTGTAAGAAGTTAAAATCCAGCATTAATACGCTCATTTTGTCAGTAACAATTCCAGGGGAATTTCGTTGGCATTTCATATTAGGGGTATTCGTGTCACAGTGTAAAACACTGAATTGCGTGGCAATAGTACATTTTGAGTAAGTTTACCATTTGGTTAATTAAGGAACTGTCAAAATGTGGGTGAGAAATAATTTACACAAACTGGATACAATTTCCACGGGAAAGTAATTTGGTAAAATTAATCAAACGTCATTGTGACTTTTAGAACAATATTAACAAGCGAATGGCTGAATAATACAAGATACAAAATTATGCATGCAATTTTTTGTGTAAATTTATCAATTTACGCAATTGGTAAACATACGACGCGTGAATACACTTAGGGAAATTTACGTCAGAAAAACATCGATATTACTCGTCGCTCTCATTTACTGAGTTCTTGAAGTTATCGTATACTTGAAGTATTGATAAAATTAAAAATAATTGAAAAACTTTACAAATACACTTGTTGGTACCTAAATTCTTTAATATTTAAAGATTGTGTATTATTTTAATATTTTTCGGTCTAAATGCACGAAAGAATATGCTTTTCCAATTTTAACTACTTAGTCAAATTTATTAAATTGGTATTCATTGTAAAAGCAAGTACTTGCGACCTAGTTGTGCATTTTACTCTCATTTAATTCGATTTGTTTTTTTTTCTGTTTATCTTAATCTGATGCATCTGTGGCTGATTGCAGAATTTTAAGCTAAATCGCAGATGTACATCGCATCAAGTGTATTTTGTATATTTATTTTATTGCATTGTTTTTTTTTGTTTTAAGGTATACCTACATAATATTATATTTTTTTTATCTAAATTAAGAAAATTGACGTAAGTATGCAAGACTTTAATTCTTTGCCGTACCGCTTCAGGATAAACTCAATATTTTAATGTCTTGTTTTTGTGTGGTTGTTGTGGTTGAACGTATTTGTTTTTTATTTCTGTTGTTTTTTTTTTGTTCAAATATAGAACGAGAAGTTGGTGCTAGACTATGAATTTTTTTGTGCTGATAGGCAAGGGCGAAAAAGTTGAAGTATGATGCATTGTTCAGCAGAAAAAAAAAGTTTTGTAAAAGAGGAAGTAATCGTAGTTTCTTGAAATTTGTACTTATGTTTTTTCTTAAACTATGGCTGTCCAGGTGTTACCTTTGTAATTCGAAGAGATTATAAAGGTTTTTCGTTTAGTTAGAAAAGGTAACAAAATATATAATTATCTACAGTGGAGCAAACAAAAATCACACAATAAAAATATACATTATTTAAAAAAAGCTGCTCGTTAACATCAAAAGTTTAAAATGATATTTTAAGAGCTGCGAATCTTTATAAATAAATACTTCAATTTCGGTAAGATTGATAGCTTATGACATGTTGTATTGAAAACGATTGGGAGAAATTGTTAAATGCAAAAAATATTAGGTCCCATCCATTTCTGCCGAATAATACCATGCACTCAGGAATGGTTGATGGTTGTAATTCACTTCTATACGAGTGGTTGCGTCACCAAATTATTTATTTACTTATATCAGGCAGAAATAGATATGTCTACGAGTATATGTCAAACCGGATTGCCAAATTGTCAGTAACAATTTTATTCAGTATTTCTTGCAATTTTGACAACAGTGTTTTGAATGGAATTCTCAAGGTGAAAGGCTGGTTGGAAGGCCAAAAGAAATATGGGGATCATCTCATTTGTAATTAAGAAAGATCAGTCCCTGATTTTGGAATAGAGTTTGAAGTCATGGTCCCAGCTGATGTATCGTGTTAGCACAATAGAGAGAGATGGAAGGAACTGGTTGCTGAACTATGGAGTTAAAGTGTTGCTACGAGTAGCTCCTGGAAATCTAGAGTGAGATTTCTGGCAATCGGTGCCGTGAAATAGCTCCCCACCAAATAATGCCGAGCGAAATAACACCGAGTTTTAATGTTCGGTCATATTTCACTTGGATAAAGTGATATAAAGCCGAGCCGGCCTTATTTCGCTTTTCATTTATAAAGACATTTAGGAAAAGATTCCTAACTGACAAAACTCCCAAATTTTATAAGACATAAGTATGGCCACATGACTCATTGTGAAATCTTTATTCAAAACATAAAATAGATTTTAAATGTAAGCAATTTATTTTAAAAACCTCGGCCCAACCCCCTGTTTGGCCCAATATAGGATTTGAGGTGGTTACAAGTTTGGGTATATGCAATTTTTTTTTGGAACTTTTTAAAAAGAAATCTTCAAATCCAAAAACATGTGCATATACCCAAACTTTTTTTTCACATTTTTTATTTCCTTCCTTTAACATTGATAAATTAATTACAAATTATAAACTTAAATATAACAAAAATTATTAATAATAAGAATTAAAGAGAAAATAAAAACAATTTTATCTATAGATTATTATTATATTTAAGTGTTTTTCATTAAGGTAGATAAGAAGAAGGTACAATCTGTTGCCTAAAGAAAAAAATCGAAAGTACCGAATAAAATTTAATTTATATTAAAAATTATACATAATTATTCATGAAGTAGTGTTGTGGGTAAACACTTGGAAAGACAAATAAAAAAGAACTGAATAATGGGAAATTAAGATTTAATTAAGGATCCTGATAATATTATCGATTTCATAGAGATCAAAGCTAAAGAGCCATTTTTTTATGTTTTTGTTGAATAAATGAGTTGATCGAATGCTGCATAAGTCAAAAGGTAATGCGTTAAAAAGTCTGTGTGCTATTGAAGTAAAGAAGTTTAAAAATTGATTAGTATTGTGCACTGGAATTATGCCAAGGTTTCTATCATTACTGCGCAATGTCTAAGCTGGCGTGTGACTTATGAGATAGCCACTTCTCAAAAAAAATATTTTTTTAAACTTTATATTCACAAACTGGTTCAATATAGAAACAATTTGGAGAAGAATCAATGGTCAAAACATTAGCTTGAATTTCTTCGGAAGTACAACAAGAGGTTCTACGTACTGGTATTTTTTGCAGTCATAAATATGCTGGACAAGAGAAGGAAGATTCAAATCTACAGCAAGTGATTTGAAGTATAAAATTCTTGTTTTCTCACTAATCATGAGTTTATGAATGCCAAACCAATGTATAAATAACTCTAAGTCATGATTATTGTCTGACAACATATCAAATATAATGTGACTGGAATAAACACACGCTATATCATCAGCAAAGCCAACTACTTTACCTTTTAAATTAAGACCAAATAAACTGTTAATATAAATAAGAAATAATATTGGACCTAAGACGGAACCTTGTGGACTCCTATATTAATATTTTTTACTTCGCTAAATTTATCAACTATTTTGACCATTTGTTTTCTGTTTTTGAGATAGGAGCAAAACCAATTTAGCATTAAGCCTCTGAATCCTGCCTTCTCTAACTTTCGTATTAATATCTCATGGTCTACTGTATCTAACGCTTTTTTTAAATCGATATGTAATGCAGTTGTAAACTTTTTTTGATTCAAACTTTCATAAATTAAGCTACAGTGAGCTAAGAGAGTATCTTCCGTAGATTTACGAGCTCTAATCCAAACTGCCTATCATTGAAAAAAGAAATACTCTCTAGAAAGTTTACAACTTTTGATTTTACAACCTTTTCAAAAATTTTAGAAAAAACTGGTGCAATAGAAATAGGTCTGTAATTAGAGATACATTTCTTATCCACTTTTTTAAAATTGGAGTAATCTCAGCTATTTTTAAACTATCCGGGAAAATATCGTTATAAATACACTTATTAAATATTGGGCCAAGCAGGGGGTTGCGACGTTAAGCGCCGAGCTTTTTGTACGCCGTGAACCTAATTGCAGAGAACACTTCACACAAATACCAAAAAAAAAACATTATAGTGGGATTCGGCTTTATTTCTCAAGCCACGTTCGGCGCTACTTCACTTTGTCATTGTGAAATAACGCCGAATTCCAAAATTCGGCGTTATTACGCTTTTACAGTGAAATTGCTCAGCGTTATTTAACGGCACCCTTGTAATCTTATCCAGCTGATAGATACTTTTCCAAAATTTTAGACTTTATTTAATTCCAAAATTATTGTGCTGCGCGCTAAATTTATAGAGCTCCAACATTTTCTTTGCAAAATTTTAAAACAACATTCTCACAAAAATGTTTACCACTGCAGAGTATGTTTTAAAAAATATGTATACAGTTTCTTGAATTTTACATAATTATGTATTATTTTTAAGTTAAAAGTGTGTCATTTCAAATGGTGTACTCATGTTTTTTTAAAAGGGTAGGTACACAATTTTATATTTAAAAGGTTAAAACTAAAAATAAAAACTTTATAGTTGACAATAACAAAAGTATTAAAATTTTCGACATAACCCATTTAAAATAAACCACAAAAACAAGTCATAGAAATTGTTCTTATTTTTGTTTTGTCAAATTGACAGTTCCATTAGTTTTTATCGTCATTTGCTTTAAATACTCCAAGCACCTTTTCCAACACACACATATGTGCATATTGTACGTTCTATCCTTATTGTTTTTTTAGTTCAAAAATATATGTATGGTCCTTATGGATATTCCATTTCACTAGAAGCCCTAACTAAAATAAAATTAAACAAAAAAAATCAATTGAAAGCTTTTTGCAAAACAACTTTGCTGTTATATATTTTTTTTGTTCATGGTACCTAGAAGTACATACTTGTATAGTTTTATGTATGTGGTAATTTTGTTAGGTATTTTATTTATTTTTTGTTGCTGTTGCTGCTGGTGACAATCTCACTATCACTTGACATTTTTTTGTCATGGGTTAAATTCAGTTTTTTTTGTTGTTGTTAATTTCGCGCAATAGTCTGTCTATCTTTTTAACAATAAAAATGCATTTGGTATATCTGGGTAGGGGGTTAAGTTGGGTTTTTTATGTGAATGTGTTTACTGTAGTATAGAGAAATCAGGAGATCACAAACAGGACATAGCGTAAAGCAATTTAGATGACCAACCATCCGCAACACCACATCATCCGACCTCATGTCCATTTTAATTATTCAATTCCAAGAGCATGAAATTTGTTTGGAAATTTATTTTCCTCCTTTTATCCCGATATTTCACTCGACTCTAGCCTCATCCCTTGAGATTCCATTATACGTTTTTTTGTGTTTTATATTTTTATTTTACTAAAAACAGCGAAAACGAGAGCAAATAAGTGTTCCTTTTTAGCTTATTCCTTTGGGAAACAAAACAACCAAGCATCCAGGACAGCAGCCAGGAACAGCCAGAGTTATAGAGATGGAATGCAAAAAAAGAGTAATAAAATCCCACCGCACTAGTACCTAATATGTACGAGCTACGACACAAGGACCCGACACGCTGCTCTGCTCTGGTGTGTAGTGAAACGTATATATGTAGGTACTAACAACTAACATGTAAGGAAAAGGCGGTTTTATTAAAAATGTACTCCATATAGAGATAGAAGATAGGGACGACAGGTACGTGTTCACAGTTTATGGTAACAAAAAAAAAAATAAACAGAAAGGATTACCTTGCCAACCTATTCTTATAGACACCCCCCTCTGTATTCGAAAGAAAAAGCAAGTGAACTCGAATGCGAATACATGTTTTAGAATCGAAACTTTTGCTGAGGAGAATATATAGAAGGGAATGGGAAGACCCCAGATCCAGAACAAACGACCATCCCAACAGCCAAAAGAGCCAGCCAACACACAGAATCCTACCTATGGCATCTTTTGCTGAAAATATGTCGAAGAACCAGTATTTGTGCATTTTATTCGTCGACCATGCTTCAACAGGATTAATATCTTTTTCTCTTTCGATTTAAGTTCGGGTTTTTTTATTGTTCCTTTTTTGCATGCTGCTGATGGTGGGCTCTATAGTCTTTTTATTATTACTCTCTTTTTTTTTATTAAGACCTATCCCTGAAGCGTAACTACATATTCCCACGCTTAAACACCACACCATAAAATCGTTCCAACATATACAACACACGGCCCACTATAGGTTTTATTTATTTTTTGTGTGTGTTCGCTTTGCTGGTTTGGTTGATGATGGCCTTTTTGCATTCCTTTGGCACCATTCACACACAGCACAGAAAAAGGAAGACAAAGGATGCCCCCAACAGTTAAACAAAAAAAAAAAACAAAAAGAATGATGAGCTCTGGGATGGACATAAAAAATAAGAACAAGAAATATTTCCTTTTTTTTTGTGTGAACATGTCGTATAAACTCGCTTAAAAATTAACTATTTATTTTTTAAAATGATTTTACCAAAGAGATTCACTCTTTTGAATTTCTCCCTTGCTTTCTCTTTATATGCTTTAAATACCAACTATTAGCTGTGTTCGGTGACGTTGTTCTGAACTGTTTAGTGAAATTTTCTAGAACTGTTTTTTTTTCAGTTCTGGTTTTTGAGTAAGATCAAATTAAAAAAGAATCGTGAGAAAATCACTGTCATTTGTTTTATTTCAGTTTTGTTTACTTTTTGGTGTGTTGTATGTATACTAAGATTTAAAAAAAATTAAAATAGGCTTACGGAAAAAAAAATCTTCAAAAAATGAAGAGACAAAAATGGCAAAGTGTGAACTGCCGATTGAAATCAAGTCGTGAAAATTCCTTTTCCAGACTTATAAATTTAGTAACTTTTACCAGACTGACAGACTGACAAATTTTTGTAAGCAGCAAAATGCGGGCAGTAAATTTGGAAATGTCACGTTGACGTTTGTCATAAAAGAAAAAAACTGTGTTTTTCCAGTTATTACTGTCTGGTTGTTACAAAAAGTTTGGTGAAACAAATGAAAATGGCAAAAAAATAAAAACCATCAATTTAAAAAAAAAATTGAATTACAACAAAAAATATAACATGTTTTTGACGTTTTAAAAATCGATAGAAAATTTCACTCAAACCGTTCTAGACTTTTTCTCATTTTATTTCTCTCTGAGAGAATTTCATTCCCACACTTTAAAATTTGATAAGCTAACTGTCAATTTTTGCCAAAAAAAATCTGGATCAGACCCAATGTAAGCAGCAAAAAATAGCTTTACCAAAAAGCTTTTATGAATGAAAGCATCATATTTATTCAGCTTATACATTAGCCGTATTTTATTGGTAACATATAGGTAGCACGTTAACGACAGCCTGAATAAAATAATTATGCACTTTTAGATACAATCATATTTTACATCTCTCTTTGCTTATCTGGAACCCGAGCGAGTCGTTCCATTCCAAATATTCCAAAGCTTTATCTAAAATCCTAACGGAACTATTTTTCTGGCTGATTTATCGAACTATTTTTTTCCATATAAAAGTTTGCTGTGCTACACATTTTCCAGCAAAAAAGGACCAATACAAATAAGGACTCTTTGAAAGCGTATTCACAAAAAGCTTTATGAAAAACATTTTTTTTATGAGAACAAAAGCTCGAATTTACTGGTTAAAGCTTGAAGCTATTTCATTGATCGGCAGCATGAATCAAAGAAAACAAGATTACAACACTTCTTTGTTTTTCTTATTTTATTGACGTCATATGTGAAACAAAATCTGCAAATTGTTGTTGTTTGTGGATTAATGGATTTGTGAATATGACGTCAATAAAATACGAAAAACCCATAAGTGTCGTAATTTTGTTATCTTTGATTCATGGATCGGCAGTGCAGGTATCTGACAAAAAGAGCTTTTTGAGCATTTCACATTAAAAGCTCTATCATTTGAAAATGTCTTAAAACGATATTTTCGACAGTTGAACTTGAATGATTTCTGATAATTTTGTTGGAATGTTGAAATTTGGCATTGTAATGATGGCGTCGGTTTTGCATTTGGTACTATTTTGGCTGGAATATGTTCGACAATTATGTGTTTTTTTTTTCATTACTACAATAATTGGCCTTTAAGAATGAGTTAAAAAAAAACAATCGTCGATTTTTTTCAATTTGGAGCCTCAGCTTCAACACTCATCGTTATAGATTGGGTGGCAACTGGGGTTAGCCTAAAGATGGGTTAGGGTTCTTCTCTTAGTCTGAATAAATTGTACGGGGCCAAAGGGGGAGTTTTTTTCCCAATAAGTTTCCACAGTGTGCAAAGTGAAGGGGTTTTCATTATATATGAATGCAGCATGCTGGCTAACGCTTTATAGGAGGTAAGGTACCTATACGGCGCGCGGCGGTTGCTATTTTGTTTTTTCGAAGCACAACACCGTCTTGTATAGTATACAAATACATACCCTCTCGACCGGCAACTATAAGATTGGGTTTTATTTTTCAGATGGTATTAGGTGTTAGGAGTTTTATTTGGATTCAATTTGAAATAATGACAAAGGGTTGGATTTTTTTTTGTTGTCTCGAAGGCAAAAGAAACATCCTTGAGTGAGAAAAAAAAATAAATAAAAAACAATAATGATGATGATAAAGCTAATTTAAAAGAGAACACTAGCCGTCTTTGGGGGATACCTAAAATAAAAAATACAAGATGAAGAGGGTCGGTCGTCTTTTGGTCGTGTTGGAGGAGCATTTTATAATGTTAATGATGGAGGTACAGTAGTTTTATTTAAATAAGGAAAAAAAGGATAAATTTAAAGTAGGGATACTTTAAAATTAATTCTTCTATAAGAATACTTAACTATTTTATTCCCACGATGGAAAACGTCAAATAATCAAAGAAAAACTAACAAAAAAAAAACAACCCCAAGAATATATAAATATCCTTGAATGAAAACTTTATAACTTTCTCTAGAATCTCGTTCTTCAAATGCAAAAGTGCGCTCTGAGTGAAATATGACATTCAAGGGATAAAACTGTTGCGATGTACTTTAAAATATTATATAAGTACATTCTTTTTTTTTTAATATTAACAAAAGGAAAAAATAACAGTGTAGCTTTTTCAGTTGGGTAAGATTTTCTTGGGGGAATTCGAGAAGAAAGTATATATTCTTCGGAGAAAAGTACATTTGAATTTTTTCTGAAGGATTTTAGATGAAGCTAGTTTTTTTTGTGATGTAGTTTTATGAACTTCTTTTTCTGTTGACTGTTCATATAGCCGGCAACCCTCTGGTGTAGTGTTTTTTTTTTGTTCTTTTTCTTGAAGAATTTGAGGACTATAACATACTGTACATACTTTATTTTTTGTATGAAATGCTGTTCTACTTTGGGTCATGCCTTAATATTAACATTTTTTTTTGGTTGTGTTCGGTTCGTCTATAGTTATTGAATCGAGTTTCAAGTATTTTTTTTTATAAGGAAACTGTGCGGATGTACAATGCATATTTTTGGTAGGTTTGTTGTTTGAAACCAATCAAATTGAAATACTAATGCCTAAAAAAAATTGATCTAAAGAAATTGAAAACTGAGTGGATTAAAGGATATATCGATTTCACGAAGACTACAGTTTTTGGGGTTTTCTTACACAATAGGACATATTTTGCAACTATAAGTTTTAAAAGTTCAACGCTCTCAAGAAGTGAAGTCAGCTGACCACGGAATACGAAAAATATACACCAATAGGATGCTTGATGTTCAATGTTTGGAAAATCAATTTTGATACAAGATGTCACTTCCGGCAGAACATATGGCATCCACAAAAAGTTACTGTGTCCATACTTCTTCGAAAATGAGAAAAGAGTAACCAAAGCAACAAAGTGAAACAAAGGCAAAAAATCTCTGGTGCCTGGAAGAAAGGGGTTAAGTCAGAAATAGTTGTTTTCCGCAAAATGAGATTTAAGATTGAATATTTATTTGTAAATCCATGTATTGATTTTTCAAAAAATTAATGATGCAGAATAATCATCAAAGCGGTCTTCTATACTAACATTAGCTATTGACAACAAAATATGAGTAGCTACCGGATTTTCTGATGACTAAATTAAAATTAAGTTTTTTCTAGGGAGTTACGTCAAGACAAAAATTTACGAAATTTATTATTATTATTAGCCGTATTTTATTGGTAACCTATAGGTAGTGCAGTAATGAGAGTCTGAATAAAACTATTATGCACTTTTTATATACACTCATATTTTACATCTCCTTCTGCCTGCTAACAATGGTACACAAGCTTTTTGTCTACAAGTCGAGAGAGTCGTTCCATTCCAAATATTCCAAAGCTTTATCTACTCTATTATCGGCACTATTTTTACTGCTCAATTTATTCGCACTTTTCCTTTGTTGTTGTTTACTGAATAAGAATTTACTGCGCTGCCAATACTTTTACCCAATACTTTTACCAATAAAAAAGGCCTATTATCTCTTGTTAAACTTAAAAATGTGTGTACTTTCTATCACAACCGAGTGTACTTTTTCTGTTTGATATTAGATACATAAGATGACTCATTGTATATACATTTCTATAGTACTATCATGAAGAGGAATGCACGGGGAGCCCTCTAGGCAGATAGTCTGAGGAAGAGCGATAATGTGAAAGATTGAGGAATAAAAAATAAGGTAAGCAAAATAGATAATGAGTGAGAAGAATGCTTGAAGTTAAAGCTTTTCTTTCCCCCCCTTTCCTCCTCTGCCCTTGTCCTCAAACTAATCTCTGCACAGCTGAAAACAACGACACAGACGACATCTACATCATAGCAAAAGAAACCAATTTTAATGTTCCATAGTAGTGCTAAAGAAATTTTTATACGATGGATGACTTAAGCCCTTAGGAGCAACAAGATTTTTGAATTCTGTTTGGCACTTAAGGCTAAAGCCTTTAAAATAATTAAATACAAAGGACTTAAGTCCACTTACACCCTTAATACCAAACAAATCTGAAATCTTCCTGACTTACACCCTTTGTACCGAAATATTTCTATAGGAAGGAGTAACGCTAGACTTACGCCGATAGGACCAAACGATATACAAAAAAAATATGACTTAAGTCAAATAAAAATCCAAAAACCGATTTTTTTGACTTAACCCCTTTCTATCAGACACCAGAGAAATGTCTCTCAGATTTGACACCTGCCTACTGACTTTTGAAAGATCCACATAGAATCACTATTAATTAAATTGAAAATAGTTTACTAAAATTGTTATTTTACTGACACTTTTTGATCCGTAATTGTTGATTTCAGTAACATGTTTTTATAACTGTTATTTTAAATTAGCAGTAACAGATATTGCAACTAGCACTTTGGCCCATCCCTACGCCTATGCTGATGCTAAATGTGACACGAATGTCTCTGACCTTTGAGACATGCGCAAGCAGTTGGAGACTTTTACAGGTAATTAGATAATTTATAATAATACTATATACTAAAATTTTCGAAAAATGTTTTTTGGATTTTTGATTTAAATATTTTGAAAACGGGTAGGTAAATGATTTTTTTTTAAAGTACCGTGTTTTTAAATTTATATTAAAATATTTAAAATTTCCATTCCATGAAACAAATTAAAGAAATGTTTTATATATACGAAAATAATTAAAAAACAGCTATAAAAATGTATTAAAAATTAATTAGCAGTTTTAGCTCATACCAACCACACAACTTACACAAACAGTCAAAATTTTGGTCAAGGCTAATTATTTCGTGCCAAGCAATTATTTAATTTGATAAATAAGTTATCAATTTTTTTAGCCGGAGCTGTATATCCTCTAAAAATCGTAGCTAAATTTTGGAGAGATTTTTTGCGTATTGGAACTAAAATTTAGGGAGTGTTGCGTCGTAGATTTAATGATTTGTATGGAATTTTACAATGTTTTAAAACTGTGACCAGTTTTGTAAAAAGAAGTAGGTCGGTACCATTTTTACTGGAGACAAAAAAAAAACGGTATTTATTTTTAACGGCATGAATATTCAATATCTCTAATCTGACCTCAGGGACCAATTTAAGAATACATATGGGAATATTTCTGATTCTTAGTTGGTGTTCTAAAATTTATGATATCATTTTGAATTTGTGATTATTTTGCCAAAAAATTCACACAAAAAAAATAATCTCTTTCTCCTTTCTTATTTTTTTATTGAGCTTCAATATAAAAACTCAATCAAGGTAATAAAAAATTTATATTTATCGAACAGAACTAGCTCTCCAGAGTGGGCGTAATAAATTCAGTTAACCATTTCGGCTTTAACCAATTCCAAATAACAAAAGAAAGAAAAAGAACTTAAGAGGATTCCGGTAATATATGTATATGTATATCTATCTACATATACTCGTACACAGACAGCAACATTATTTGTATTTAATAAATTAAGACGTCAACTGTTAAAATCAAATTGTATTCTTTGTTGTGGTTTGGATGTTGAGGGATTAAAATTGGTAAGGTATCAATGATGTGAGATGGTATTGTGCAGGTGCACCACCATGGGGCTTATAGCCACTCAACTTACAACATCTGAAGTGTGAGCCAAGCCCAAACCCGCAACATAAACAAAACCCGAACTCGTTACTTAGTTGTTGTCTTGATGAAAGAGATCGGAATCTTCGATAAAATAACAGTTGAGGAGGTATTTACCTACCATATAGATTAATTAACTGTGTTCATTAAGACGAGGCGCATTCAATGAATTAAATCGTAAAATATGGTAATTTTAATCGAGATATGATAATTATTATCATTGGGAGTCTGATAAATTAAATTAATTCTTTGAGAGATCGTATAAATGATAGTGATGGTCGCTGGCATCAAATTGAAGGAGGATTTATTTTTTTTTCTTCTTCTAAATGTCATAGTTAACATTGGCGGTAAGCTGCTGCCTTGGGGCCTTTATAAGTGTTGGGGCTCTTATATAAACATAAATTAGAAGCGGTTTAGTTTGTGCAGCACTAGAGTCAAGTGAATTGTACTCTCATCTTATTCTTGAGTGCCTGATGTGTATGCATAAAGATGCAAGGTGTAAATTACGGAAGTGGATCCAGAAATCATAATTTAAAACAGTTCTGCTTTAAAAGTATGTACTCGTACATTGCAGACTTTAGGAAATTAGTTGTTTAGTTCAGTTGCCACGTTGAATATTTCAAACTTTTAATAGCGGACACTTCTTCTTCTTACTTGCTTCTTAAACTTATTGGCTTCAAATATATAATATGTAAATTAACTTCAAGTTTTAACTTAATCTTTGAAAATCTAACAGATCTGACCTGTTCAATACACCTAACAAAACAGCGCAACGAGATACATACTAGTACAAATTTTACGAAATAAGTCGGAGAAAAGCGTTTTATTTTTCAAGTTATGGACAGAATTCTTCAAACACAATTCTTAAACGTTTACCTTAATCTTTCAAACTGAAACAGACCTAACCTGCTCAATAAATTTTACAGAACATCGGAGCCAAATCTATACAAGTATAAACTTCAACAAATAAGTCGGAGAAAATCGTTTTATTTTTTCGAGTTATAAACAGATTCTACCGCTGGTTTAGTTATCTGTTGAAAAACCTGACAGATTCACGCAAATTTCATTCAAAATAAGTCGTATAAAGGCGTGTTATTTCTTGTTGCATCAGAAATCGGGCACAGAACTGAGAAGAGGCACACACTGTGTTCAGTCGCACAGATGTACCACGTTTGCTTAATTTGTGTATCAATTATTTTGTACAAGAAACGTCTTCTCTATTTTAGCTCAAATTAGTTCTTCAACTATTTTAGGCAAGCAACCAAACCAAATGTGTTTTTTTTTCTTTTTATTGTTGAATTTACACGAAAAAATGTTAAAATTGTTGTTATAAAACCTGAAAAAGAAGATAAACAATTAATTTGAATTTAAATTTTCTGTGACACTCAAACACTTTCGCATTACATTATTTTATGACAGCAGTTGGTATAATAAGGTAGAAATAATGACATTTTTATAATGTAAGAGTAGTACAGCACAATTAATATGTGCATGATCAACAAGATGTTTTCACGCCACACTTGTCAGTTTTTAATGACGTAACTACTGTCATATTTTCGACTATTTATACACATTGAAATCATAGGCGCCGGAAATCCGAGAAATTATGGTAACTTAAAAGTCGTGTAATTCCGTGTAATTTGCACGACGACAAAACGCCTTATTTCCGACATGTTATGTCAATTCTTTGTTATTGTAATTAATGGCCATAATTTATGGTAATTATTGGCTCAAATAAGGCAACTATAATGGTAATTTTATTAGTCTTAAGTTAAGAAAAAATCCGGCTCTGTTCTGTTGTCAGTATTCTGCCAGAAGCTAATTTTTGCTGCTCTAGGGCCCTTTCTTTGCTAGGTACGCTACTGGTCAGCAGACAACAATAATAATTAATATTAATGTTTCCAAAGATAAATTTTCACACATTTCGGATTAAATGTTTATGACATTTGCCAAAATGACTGGTTATTTGCATGCCCTTGGGCAATGCTCGATGCGTTAAACTAACGTTTACGTTCTTTTTAATAGTTATTCTTTTACATAATTGTTAAGAACTATTGAATATTTTTTGTTAATGCGGAGGGATTCAATGGATACTTAAGTGCCCCTCAGAGAGATGTAAATTTGACTACTGCCAAGAAGGTTCATTTGAATTTGAATGCATCGATAAAATGAAAGAGGGTTTAGTTTCAAGAATGATGATCTAAAAATTCAATAGGTTCAAAAGTCTTTAAGGCGCCATGTTTTGTTTACCTTTATGCAAAATTGACAACTTATGCTTTTTTCTTACAAAAGGGACATTTTGTTTATTGTATTCTGAGTATACCTACCAATGCATATAGTATATGTAAATAATTCTCTTTAAGAAACATCAGTGCCCTTTCTCATTTCTTTGGAGTTTTGGACAACAAAGTTTATCTCTCTTGAAATGTTTTTCTAATTCAAAAGCAATTTGCTTTAGAAAGAAAAAAAAACAGAATTTCTATAAGAAAAAAAAAACTAAATAACAAGAGGCAAGCTTCAAAACAAAAAGTCGCCGGAGTCGTTCAGGGGATTGTGATTTTAATAGGATTTGAGCATAGCATCAATAAGTGCATTACATGTACCTACCTCGGCTTCTATAGTTAGCAGAATTTCTATAAGAAAAAAAAAACTAAATAACAAGAGGCAAGCTTCAAAACAAAAAGTTTTTTCCACCTGGGAAGCAGCAGCACATCAGCTGCTGTAATAATAAATGTACAAAAAATCCCATAAAACAGACACAGCTATCAGGAAAAGAAATGACAAAAAAAGACAGCGGGCAAAATACTCTACCTACATAAACAAACTTCTTGAATTCACTCAATTGCCCCTGACTGATACCAGGGTTGACGGCAACAACGTCAGTTGACGCCCTAAAGGACAGAAGACTATAGCAACCCCCATTTTCCACACCCACAAAAACACTGTCAAAGTATCACCTGCCCCCAAGAATTGTGTCAACTTTGTACACTTCCTATTAGAAAAATGAAGAGAAAGAGATTCAGGACTACCAACCTTCTAAAAATGAAAAAAAAAAAACTATGGCTTTATTACAACTGACTGCCAAAACAAGAAGAAACAAAATCAACAAACGAATGCTGCTATGGCTGCTCGTTATATTGTTTTTCTTAATAATACCGCTAGAGGTCGTGTCAAATTGTGCTCTCGGCTGAGCAGGTTCACTCCACTCCGAATGATTGTCATTCATACCTCTTGTCTGCTACTATAACTATCCGACAGCTCCATGAAAACTGAATGGCGAAGGCGGATGCGGATAGATGGGCTGTCCTCTGTCGTCTGTCCGTCATCATGCGGCGAAGCGGCGCGCGGTGGCGTCCGGCGCTGAAGCTGCCATTCGGTTGCAGCGCGAATATAACAATTTGAATTTCAAATTTCGTCGAATTCAAGTTGTTTGTTTCCTTTTATTTTATGCAGTTCTTCTTCCTTCATTTTGTCCGTCAAGAATCGAGAATAAAGAACTTCAAGCTTTAGTGCATAAATCCTTTTTTAATTTACTTTGAGTGCAGGAGCATACTAAGTCAAGACAAGACGACTCCAAAATTACACATAGCAATGTAAACAGGATGGTAGCATGGTTGGTTATCGACATCAAGGAAGACAATTTTGTGATGGTCTAATACCTTCGGAGATATCTAAGAAAATATCGGATGAATACACTTCCGGACTCACTTAAGTCTAAACGCGTCCATTTTCAAACGTAGAGGCACAGTTGAAGGCAGGAAACTTACATGGGATACCGGTATTTTTGCACCAGAGTCAATTTGGCAAGACATCACGTCAGCAACTGCACATAACCCTAGTGATGAGCTTGCATGCAGTTGTTTCAAGACACGAGTTATTTTGTTTGTGTTTTTTTTTTTTTTTTTAGCGAAAGAACAGCATACTCGTAAGTGGATTAAGGGGTGTTCAACTCGTTATTTCGGAAGGAGCATGGCAGCAACTAGGGCGTATAGTAGTAGATGTGGTGGTGGTAGTAGGTGGAAAAGCTTATGATAATACAATGAAGTTGAATAGAATATTTAATCAGATTAGGTGCTAGGGATGCAAATATGCGCTTCCTTCAAGTCTATAGATATTTTTGTGTTGTTGTTGTTATAGTTATACGAATACCTATAGGTATACTATGAGACTTTGGTTTTGTGATGGAAGAATTGTTTACGGAAGACCCCGTATAACATATAAATGATGGACAGAGGAAGGCATCAGGCAGTATGCCATGATGAGTGAGTGATTTATGTGCTCAACCTAGTTTTCCATACGAAAGACAACACGGGTTTTTCGAAGAGATTATTCCACGAACATAAGACTGACGAGACACATGAGAAAAGAGTTACATAGTGGCAATAAGTTTAAACGGATTTAGAGGGCGGTTTGGGTCGTCTTTACTATGAGAATACTGCAACTAGGTACTTTGATATACATACCTACTATATTATTGTCGCCGGAGTCGTTCAGGGGATTGTGATTTTAATAGGATTTGAGCATAGCATCAATAAGTGCATTACATGTACCTACCTCGGCTTCTATAGTTAGCAACTTGAATAGAGGTTGAATTTTTTGTTGTCGTTTGACAATGTTGACAGTGAGCAGAAGCTACTGTTGATTGATGTTGATTTTTTATGAGAAACAAAGTTAATATAGGGCAAATATTTTCAACAATAAGCTGTACTTAAATATGTGCAAGAAAAAAACTTCAATCGAACCTTAACATTCATACTTTTAGTCTTCGCTTCCAATAATTTGTATTTGCGTGTTCAAAACCTACATTTTAAAATTCCAAATAAAAATATGTCAGAATCATACGTTCAGAGACACCCTTTTATTTTCTGACTTGGGGATAATCCTACGGGGATAATTATTAGCTGCTATTAAAAAAATAAGAAATTCTTCCTTGACTTCAAATATTTCAAAAATCGTATACTCTTCCCAGACTGGTTTTGGACTCCAATAAATACTTTTAGGGACCACGACATTATATTGTTTTACGAGGTAAACCGAAATGAAAAATTAAGCTCCCCTTAGCGGTTTAAAAAAAAATATTGTATGTATAAGATTTTGATAATATTTTTGGGAAAAAATATATTTAGTTTTAATTTAAATAAAAAAAAATCAGTTTAAATCGAACAAAACATTTTTTGAAAATTTGTATATTATTTACACTTTTAGGTAGCATTTGCGTAAAGTATCGTTAAAATGGGCGCAAAATAAAATATATTTTAATTAAAAGTTAAGAGCACACCCAATTTGTTATCAAAATTCTTGGAGCCGTTTTGAGAATTTTTTTTTTCATGACGGTTTTTAAATAATTGTAAGGGAAGTGCCATTGTTTTTTGTTTTAAGCAAATTGTTTTTTTCAGGTCAAGATAATGTCAAGAAAGTAGTAAATACTGAAACTTTGTCCATAGTCTTGAATCCATAGAGTGGTTTTCGAAAAAAAATTTATTAAAAAAAAATAACATTTTTTGAAAAAATTTGGTTCTCAATACTGTTTAAGTTTTTTAGGAACTTCTTCATAAAAAAACTCAAATGAACCGTTTTCAGGAAAATCGAAAACCAAAAAAATGGTTCTACTAGGGGTACCAAAAATAACCAAGCTCTTCCAACAAAAAAAAAAACAAAGTCGAAAAAAGAACTTATTCCAAAAAGTTCTACTAAATAACTGATTTTTTAAATTAAAATCGTTATGTGTAGCAGGTACAGTTATTTTTGGTCTTAAAAAAATGAAAAAAACGCGGCATAATTACCGAAGGAGCAATATGTACCAAGTTTGAAGAAAAAACAGTTAGGGCTCTAGAGTGTAGACTCACGGAGAGACTGACAGACAGAATTATGAAACCCACTTTTTTGTCCTCGCTAGCATCGTAATGTCAAGTTTGAATTTCGAGGTCGACTTTTTTTACGAATCCATAACTTGCCATATACTACCTATACATATACATCGCAACTTAAAATCTTACGGATGGACTAGATTGGCATTCATAGAGTTCCTCTCTTACCCTTAAGAAATAATTTGATAAGTACTTTATGTTTAAAAGAGCTTTAAGAGCTTTTATCATTTAATAATGAAGAATTTAAAAATATGAACAGTAGGCGTGGCAGTAGGCGAACTTTGGTTTATACTCATAGATACCTATCACACTTTAGGCTCAATCATACATCTTTTCTAGATAAATAATTTTAGGAAAAGAAAAAATCTACACAGAGTGGGCGAGGCAGTAGGTGGAACAAAATTACACTTGACAAGCCATTTGTAAACTTAATTAAAAATGTTTGCTTTCTAAATATGTACTTCGAATTCGAAAGAGATGAAAGTATAGGAAAAGTGGGCATATCAGTGGTTGGAATAAGTTCAAAATTTTAAAGGCTTATTCTTTTTAGCGTTGTGCAGTGATTTAAATCAGTTTAACGATACGCAAACCCCAAAGAAGGTAGGTATATACAATATATCTATAAATATTCTTAAACAAAAAAACGGATACATAATCTGAAAAATATTTTCACAAATGTTCTTATTTTTTCATTGCAAAAAAGACACTTTATTGAAAAAAATAAAAAAAGCGAACAGAACAAAAAATATCGTACATCAATTTATTTCTCTATTTTTGTCACCTCCACCATTTCTATATTTACCTCTAATAATGAAGCATGTATGTATCTCTGTCTGATTTCTGACGGCATATCCAAAATTTGTTAACTGGTCAATTAAACGGGTTTCAAACAACAAGTCCTTTGTTTAATTGGTTTAGGTTGCTCTGCACTTACTCAAGACATGTTAGGTATGAGTCTCTTGTAAATAAGTGGCTTAATCTTTAATCTTCTCTTCCACATTTGAAGAATACATCCCCAATACCGATTCGATTACGAATCGATTTCTATCAATGATAAGACTCATACCAAAAAAGAAATGAAACACAAGATTGTTGGTTGGTGAGTTCTATGCAACCGCCATAATGGCCATTAATACAACCAAAAGATTCTATGCAAGAGTATTGAAGTTGAAATAATATTTATTGAAAGCGAACAGATTTAAAATCATGGCGGTAGACGCCTTTTCACTCGGATGCATATTATCCTACATTTCATGCCCTACCATGCATGCATGGAATAAGTATATTGCCAAGACATGTTTTAATCTACTTTATTGAAGAGGAGATGCGATCATAATCAATCTTCTTTCCCAGATTGATTGCAAACTTTTGCCGTGGTGATAGTCAGTCCCAACGCCCACTTAGTAAATCACACCATCTCACATTGCCACGAAAACCATCACCATCGCCATCACCGCCAAACCTAAAAACCACACTATCCTGTTCCTCTCATCAAAAGACTGATTGGATTTTAATCTTCAAGAAGTCGTGTCATGCGACTCCAGTAATCTGGTAGTGCTGCTACAGCAGCAATAGCTTAACACGGATTAGGTTTCACTGCATTCAATCAGAGAGTGTGCACACGGAAGCTATAACGAAACGGAACGCTGGCTGCTCAGCGGTGGAGCAGCTATATAACTACATATAGTGAAGCAAAGGGTAGAAAAAGGTATTTGGAGCAACACATCTTCATCTCCCTTGCTTCGCGTAGCTCTACTGTTGTCTGTCTGTAGCTTACATACATATTATAAACATACCTACTTCTGCAGAAATCTCGTTTTTTCGTACACCAGCAATGACAGTCTGTCTGTGCGATGATAGTGCTCCATGTACGAGCTCTCTGACTCCGTTCCAAATGTTAAATTATCTCATAGAGATCAAATGACAGAAATAGTGGCGCCACGAAAAGTTCGTTGGTACTACAAGTCGAGTACCTTCCTACCTAGCTAGCTACCTATGGCGAGTTGAAATGAACGCTCGCTGATATTTTGTCTCTTCTTTTTTTGCTAACGCTATTGTTTTGCTTCCTTTTTATTGTTGTTATTAAACTTCTCTGTTTTGTATTATTGTAAACCTAGTCGTCTTCTTCATGTGCATCGTCAGGCCGTCCGTTGTCGTTCGTTTATGTTGTTAAACAAAATGCTGGGCTGTTTGTTATTGTTATGCTTGGCGTGCAATATTATGTGTGTGCTCCTGTTCTGTTCATGCCCAGACAGACATATTATGAATATGCACAAATAATGCACGCACGCATTTGAAATGTAATGCGCTCCAACTTCTTTTTGTTTAATTTAAAAACATTGAAATAAATCCAAAACTACGAGTATACGAGAAGTTAGACGGACTTGCTTTATTACTTTTTAAGGAAATTCATATAAGAACAATCACTGAGCTGAAGCTTTGAAGTCGAGAAAGTTTCCGATTCTCATATTGGTTGGAAATGAAAAATGTCTTATAAATGATCTTTGAATGGACACACTCGAAATTCATTTGGTTGTAGCGGCCATGTTGTTAAAATGACATCTGTCAATTTGTGTGGGTTTCATTCTAGAAACGTTCCGCACATTACACTAATCAAACAAAGAACTTTTTGGAAAACGAAACTGGAAACTGGAAACTCACTAGAGTAAACAGGAGAAACATGGGCTGTCATACCTTTTTTTTTATAATTTACACGCGCTCAAGGGGTTATGATGATTACCCTTTATATGTTTTTTAACACATCGCGGGCGTCAGAACGAAGAGAAAGATGGATAGGAAAGATGTGTGGCGCGATGTTCTGAGACTTGCCCTGGTTGTTGTATCAGATTTATCTCCAGGGATGGCGGCTGTACTAGTGCGGATAATTTACCGTGTCTTATTTATCTATGTCTCTTATAATTCGCATTATTTTATGTGTTAAGTTATCATATTTATGGGTATTTAATTAATAGTCAAAATACAGCTTAATCATATTTTTGCAATAGTATGCAGAATATCTATTCACCAACATGAATGAATTTCATGGACAACAATGATTGCATTTACATCATTAAAATTCACCTTGCGATTTTTAAAGCTCGTTCGTGAGGGACGTATACATATGTGTTTGGCAAAATTGTTCAGGTTGAAAAAATGCAGAGTACGATTAAAACTTTATAAATTAATTGAAGCAAAGACATCTATTAACTAAATTCGCAGTGTTTAAAATTATATTGCAACCGAAACAACCGTAAATCAGAAACCCACTATTATGGCTGTCAATTATCAATTGATAATTGATGAATACACAATATATTAAGAAACTAAAGAATTATGTAGAAATAAATCTTAATTTTATTGTAATTCACAACGTTCTGCAATATTCTCAATGTCAAACAAATTTCTGTATTTATCAATTAATAGTTGGTTGACAATCCATCGTAATCGGGGGATAGGATTAAAAATCACCAACGTTTAAAGGCAGTTAATGTAAAGGTAAACAAATAAATTTTGTAGGGAGAAACTTACAAAGGGTTCCCACACAGTTGTCTTTTGTCAGCGCGCGAGTCTATATAAAATAGATCTATGCTGGCGTTGAGCTTGTGCTTACGATATTTACGATCTGAATCGACACAATGCTTAAGTAAAATTTCGGATTGCCTCAATTATGGTTTATATTATACGTGTCAAAGCTCGAGCAACCGAAAGCAACATTGGGGTTTAGCAAAACTAATAGAAAATTGAAGGGTTAAATATTTTGTGGAACCAACAGCAAGAAAGTCACAAAGAACTAAAAAAAACTATAGTGGAAGATGAACATCATAACTTAAGTCGTCAAAAAATTGTATTTTAAAATAGTTTTGAAAAATTGAGTAAAAAAGGTTCAGAAAACAGGCAGCAGCGCCATAATTCATTATTATATCTGACGTTTCCGCGTTCACTGGTTGAATACAATAGCGACTGACCTGTCAAAAGATTGACTACACATACGGTGTTACGAGAGTTGACCAACTTTGAACTGTTGCGATGTTGTGATTTTCAATCCGGGAAAAAATCATACCTGTCATCAAATATGAGAAAGATGTACAAGCTGTACATCTGGGACTAGGTAAAATATAGCACACATGACATTTTTTGACAGCTTAACCTACGGCTCCATCTGCAGTCGCAGTACGCAATTATGTTGATTCAGTTAGCTATTTTTTTACGTTTTCATGCAACTTTTTTTACGTTTCCCAATTTATCCAGTCAAACCTTATCGATAAGGTTGAAGTTAAGTTCATACTACGTTTCCACCGAACTTTAATCTCTTGTAGATTTACTAATCTCAAAAAGTGTTTCCACCGCTACAAAGTAGATTAATTTTGACAGCACTATTCAAAATGCATATATCTTTTCATTTTCTCTTATGATGTAGAAGTGATACAGGCAGCTTCATCTGTGTCAACCGAAGAGAAAAATTCACTTTCCCGATGAATGTGTTCATTTAGATATGGAAATAGGGTAGTTCGATTGAAGATTTAAATGCGATTTATTTTAAATCTTCATCTGAGAAGATTAAAATTTGTATGGTAAATCCTCAAGATTTGTAGGAGATTTAGCTAAATCTACTTAAATCTCGGTTTAGTGGTCGGTGGAAACGTAGTATAAGGCTCTATTCAATGACATAAGGTGAATTGGCTGCCATTTTGATAGAAATAAAAAAAATAGGGACGCAGTTTGCAAAAATTATGGAGCATTCACACTATACACTTGCATTTTTTTTCGTAAAATTATTTCCTCGCAATTTTTTTTTAAATTGAAATAAAATTTAGCTTGCGAGTCCATTACATGCCCTTAGAAATATGTAAGTATCTTGAGTCACTATGTAATGAAATGCGCGTGCAAACTTTGCACCTTTTTTGTTTTCCGTTTATGAATTTGTTTCTTTGTTTTCAATTTTTATTTTTTTTTTATAAAATGAAAAAAAAATGTTTTTCTTTTATTCAATACAGCGTTGCATACGAGCGACTTGTGATACACATATTACGTACGTTTATATCAAGCTTTGCAGTTGAGCTGATTTATGCTGAAATTGTTGAAGTCCAAAATGTCAACGTCAACGAGGCGACAAACAAATGTAAATTATTTTGTTTCGCACTGTTTGCGAAGGAAAAGAATCATGTTAACAAAAAAGAAAAGAAACGAAAAAGAAAGAAAGATTGGGTTTCTTGGCGAATGTAACTACAAACAAAAATGTGTTTTTTTTTTGGTTTAATTGCAACGCACGCTTTTATTTTCCAGATTTTTGAGGAGTTGACGTGTTGGTTGAAGTATTAAGTGACATGGAAGGTAAAAAAAATGAATAATAGTTCTGGTCGCTTGGTGGGATTCACATTACATTTAATTTCAGTTTAATGACCTACAACAGAAGTTAAAGAAATTGTTAACGATAATTGCTGTTCTTTTGAAATAAAATAAATAGATACAAATCACACACATCCGTGAGGGGCTCATTAGTTTAATTGGTCTTTTAAATTAATTGTGTATCTAAGATTTAAAAGCTAGATTTCTTTAGATATAGCAATAGATTATTTCGAAAATGAAAAAAAAAATGAGAAAAAGTTGAAGTAAAAATGATTTTCTTTTTAAACTTGAAACAACAAATAAAAATAAGAAAGAATAAGAAAAAGGAGTTTTACAAAGAATATTTATAAGACGAATATAAATAACACAAGGAGTGAGACAAATAGAACGCGAGGACAGTAGTGTTATTCGGCTAAAGGACGAATTTCTGCACTTTAGAATATATGTTCGTCCAAAGATGGGCTTTAAAAAAAACAAGGAAAAGAGCCGGAGATAAAACGGAACCCTGTGGTACACCAGTATTTAAATAATTAAAAATGAATGTGCGTGTGGCTTGTATTATTATTTTTTGGGAACAAACAAATCGTTACACGTCTTTGTGTGGTATCAAAGAGCCCTTAGTCCTTTTATCAAAAATAAATAAAAGTGGAGTTGATTGCAGAGAACTTCCCATCCTTTTCGAAAAGAGAAATGAGTCCTAGAGGCACATTCTTGCTTGAAGGTTTGCATTTAGAAAAAAAAAATTGAACTCGAGGTTTTAATCAAACTTGACATTACGATGATAGATGTCTGTCTGTCTGTAGGTCGATGTACAGGCTAAACGGCTGAAGCAATTTTCTTCAAACTTGGTACTTAAGCGTTTTTAGATGATTGGCTCGACTCTTTTTTACCCCATGAATGCGGTACCTGCCATTAAATTTGTGTACCAAATTTTGGCAAATCTTAATTTTCTCGAAAATGGCTTTAACAATTTTGATTAAAAAAATTCAGTGGTTTAATTTTTTTTAAATAAAATGTTATTAAGGGTAACTGCCATAGAACCGTTTTTTTTTATTTTTGACTTTCTCTCTAAGAAAAAATAATTTTTTGTATTTTTCAAATAAGAAAATATTTTTTTTTGAAAATTCAATATTTCGAAAACAGGTGAACGATTTTTTTAAAAATTGTGTTGTTAAATTTATATTATTAAATATCTAAAACTGACATAGAATTTTTTTTTTTTTAATTACGAAATTTTGTATAGTGTTTTCCAATATGGACTTGACAACTTTTTTTTTCTCTTCAATAAATCGATTTAAGGGGGTGAGATGTATGGCTTGTGGCACCATCCTGTTGAAAACACATGTCGTCCAAGTGCATATCTTCCAATTTGGGCCAATCATGGAGCGATAACGCTGGCCGTTAACGTGACGATATTTATGGTCGACGAAATAACGCCGCTCGCCGGCATGCAAACCGCACCAAACAGTTATTTTTTATGAATGAAGTGGTGATTCATGAAGCTAATGTGAATTTTCACCCGACCAATAACGCATATTTTGCATATTGACACCCATTGATCCAAAAAAAAAGTTGGGGTCACCGACTCTGAATTTCGGTAAAAAAAAAATGAGAATGGGTGCGATCACATTTTAAATTCAAAGTTGTCAAGTCTCTAAAAAAAAACCCTCTATATACCTAAGAAATTTAGTAAAAATAAGATTTTAAGACATATTAAAACTCTTCTACTAAGAATCTTGTGTGTGATCCTGTGATGTGACCGGACATAGGAGCAAGTACGTATGATCCAGTCGTACATTTTATTTTAAAGATTGTTAATAAGTTTTTGGCACAAAATGTATTTTTAATGCTTTGTCTTGTTTTGGTAGTTAAGGTGTTTGGGTGATTTCATAGGAAGAAAATTGATTTTTTTACTACCACCATAACGGTACTTGCCACCTAACTCTTCATGACAGGTTTAATAAAGTTGTTTTGTTTTAAATTACACACTCGTTGGAAAACATTCAAAAATGTTATATTGGCAATTGCCTACCACAATTTTTTTCTTTAAACAAATATTAGTCTTCTAATTGTTTAAAGAGCTAATTTAGCACTTATTCGACCACACCATAATTCTAAAAGGTATTATAATTTCTGAAACGTAATCTTTAAACCATTTATGTACATACGTACGTCAATCTAATCCATTAAGCAACACACCCTAACACGAGGAAGCTAATTCAATGCCGCCCGCGATGACACTTCCTGAAAATATTTCTGACTTCAACTTAATTCGAAGAAACAAAGTCATTGATGTTCATTGCATAACTTATAAAAAATATATACCTATCTATGTAAGTTCAATGAAAATAAAAATTGCAACAAGCTGCAGCGCAATTAACATCTTGCATTCAGATCCAGTTCGACGAACTACATTTCAGAAACAAACACCCTATGAATAAAATTTGCAAACTTAACTTAAGTGTGTCGATTCAATATAGATACATATAGGTACATACATAGCCATATTTATTATTGACGAACCCCGCGTGATAGACTCCTCTTTAAATCACTGTCGGGAATACCAATTAATTTAAGGTGACATCATGAGCGTTTAAGCTGTACACACACACATTAGGCAAGCGCTCCACTAAACGATTCAATATTGAATTGAAACAGAAATGGATAGATAGAAGGGGGAGGTTTTACAATTTGAGTGCTATTCAATATTCCAAGACGACACTTAAAGCACACCAAAATCAAACAGAGCCCAGATCCAGAATGAAAACATCAACATAAACAAACATTGATAATCCGATTTTTTAAGGCAAGTCTGTGTCTTTCTGGAGCGAAAAAACGTGACCAACTATAAAGCAATTTAGATTCTCTTTCAATTTGTGTAGGTACCTATTTGTGCTGTTCTGCTGATGGTTTGGATTTTTATATTAAATATGCAGCGAAATAAATCAAAATATACATTTTGGCGTATCAGATTGGGATTGGAGTTTTCGATAGATTCCTTTTGAGAATTCAATTTTTAAAATTAAGATTTTATGTCTTTCAGCTCAATTGATGCATTTTAAGAGCGCCAACTGTTTTGTCTATTTTTTTTTTTTTTGGATAACGTTTATGATTTTATTGATACCAGAAGTCTGCAAAGCTCATCATATTCGAATAACAATTTATTTTCAAATATTCAGTGGAATATGTATTTTGTTTGAAATAGATATACTACACATGTACTTACTTCGAAATGAACTGGACGTTGTTTCCAGAATCCCTCGCAAGCTTTTTGTGTGATGATGTAATAATCGCTCAAAGTCAGTCGTTGACTTCAATTTCAGTTCGGTTTCGGTCGCATTTGAACAACAATGTCCACCACATATTGGTCCTGCAAGAAATAAAACAAAACCAAAATTTATTAATAAGGAAATTATAAAAAAAAACAGTTTATAAAGAAATTTTCGAAAAGGCATTACAAAGTTTATGTTACTCTATTCCCAAAGTAGCAAAATCTCGCATTTCAGTCCGATTTTTTAAAGTTTTGAGATTTTAAAATGCGAGATTTCTTTAAAATTTCAAGAAAATTTTTAAAAGCATTCGAGCTTTTCAGAAGGAACAGGTAAATTTCTAAATTTGACTATACTAAGTGAAGAGCTTTTTTACGAAAAGTACCAATTTTTTAGGCAACCCCAGGGAGCTAAAAAAAGTTGAAAAAATATGTTGGTATATTATTATCGTAAGTACATATTTAACAAAATAAATTTAAAAACAGAATTTCAAAAAAAAATCGTCCACCCGTTTTCCAAACATGAATTTAAAATGTTTTTTGTACAAATCCAAAAGAAAATATTTTTCAAAAATTTTGGTAGTCAATATTATTAATAATTCGAAGGACCAATTTCTGACCGAAATAAAAAAAATATTTTACCGCATGTACCGTTAAAAAAAATATTTAAATACAATTTTGGACTAAACTGTAGACTGTGTTAAGTTACCAAGTTGGAAGAAAATCGATTCCGTCATTTGAGCTGTAGATATACCTACTGACAGACAGACGGGAAGACGGTATTGTCCTCTATCTGCTTAATATCAAGTTTGATTAAAATCTCGAGCTCAATTTGTTTCCAATTGCAAAGTAAAAACTATCTTTTTGTGCTTTTACCATACGGAATCATAGAAATCTCGAAAGCTTTCTGCTGAAGTGTTTGGTTAGGTGCCAGTTATAGCTTTCATTGAAACTCATCAAAATAAATGAAAGTAATAAGATATATAATATTTTTTGTCAAAAAAATATTTTATTTGCTCTACCACTTTCTTGTAAATTCACATTTGATTTTTCATTGAAAACACTTTCCATCATTGAAAAAATCAAAAGTGAATTTACAAGAAAGTGGTAGAGTAAATAAAATATTTTTTTGACAAGAAAACGACATCAGTTTGATTTGTTTAAGTGGCTCAGAATTGATAGTCAAATTTTTCAATAACTGGCGCCTTAGGAGATTATTATATCTCAAATTACAAATACCTACATTAAAGCAATTAAATACTATGTTGCCACCGAAGCGAAATCTCGGATCTCGTAGATTACAGCCCAAATCTTCACATTTCAAGATATAGTTCTGGGATTTCGAAATGCTAGATTTCGTTGAAATTTCAATCACATTACCTATGTGATGCGGTCATCCTCAATAAGCGAGTCCATTTTCAACTTCACAATATTTATGTAAAAGGCTTTTTATGTGCAAATTACTCTAACGATAAGGAGATTATGAGTACATGACTTGAGTTGATGGATTACAAAAATAAAAATGGTTTTTGTTTGGGCTTTTGAGGGACGAGAAATCGTGGATTTAGCGGTGTGACCACCAATTTGAAATCTCGAAAGGTTTCTGCTGAAATCTCAGATTTCGCTTTGGTAGGAACATAGTATAAGCGTAATACTAATTGACACGGAAAAAGCTCTCCACATTAATGGTGGAATTCAAAAATTAATTTGTTCATTCTGACAACCTGTAATGGGAATTGATAATTAAATGAGATTTCAACGAAAGCTCGCGCAATGCAGTAAAGATTTTGACTAAATGTAGTGAAATGCGTGATTTTTCTTGGGTGAGAATACAGAATATAGACAAATTAGACAAAGTTTACGTCAACACTCCAAATAATTTTCATTCCTAGTTTTTCCAATAACGATTATAATTTAGCCCTTCTAATTCATCCTTTGTTATTGTATAAATTATATAACTTTAGATCGTACATATTGTAAGAGCGTGTCTAAGCCATCGTAACGTGGATATTGTAAAAATCGGATGAAAAGCTACATCTTCCAAAAAAAGCCTATACTCGATGTTATGGACTTCTCTGTCTCTCTCTACGGTTGACATGAAATTTGGCAAAAGAAGATGTACATACACATCTGTTTCAATTTCGAATGAAGGCCGAAAGGGTACGCGAATAGAACAGAATTACAGAGCTTTAAGCATGACCCTTTTAAAGAGAAGCTTTACTATTACTGTTCAGCCTAAAAAAAAAATTGTTAAAAAGACATGTTGATTCCATTTTGCCAAGAACTCTTTAACCCCGAAAATAAAGCTTGTTCACGAATTTGAAATGCCTACATTAACTATCTTATACAAATTTTAAGCGATTTAGTAAAATTTTAAAGCCACTTTTAGCAATTTACTAAGCTAGAAAGATGATTGAGCTAATCTTAAACGATTTTAACATTTTACTAAAGTTAAAATCACGGAATGGCTACTTTAACTTTTAGCAATTTGCTAAATCCATTATGGAATCTGATAGTATATCAGCCTTGCACGCGGGGTGCCCAGATTCGAGTCCTGATGGTGCACAATTTTTTTTTTTTTTTTTTTTTTTTTTGTATATAATGAAAATAGAAATAACTAATACCTTTTTAGAGCACATGTTGGGTTTTCATCAACATATAATTAATTTACAACGCATAACAACAATAATTGTGTTCATCAAAATTCAAACCCTACAAATGCTCAGCTTTCTGGTTAATTAGCAATTTACTAGTTTAGAAAAGGTTTAAAAATTTTGAAATAGTTATTCAATCAATAAGCACTTAGAAAAAATTGCTAACTAGTAAAATGTTAAGGCCTTAACAATGGGTTGTTTAAAATTTTGCACCAATAATTTTTAATACAAATAGTATTTATTTTCCTTCATTTCCCAGTTTTTCGATAAGAAAATTCCCAGAACATTATAATCAAAACATATTTATTTCCAGAAAAAGTTTTGCTCCATCCAAAGTTAGGGAAAAAAAAATAATAATTTGAATAAAGTTGATCTCTATAACCACACAAACGACATAATGTGTCATTCTCATGTCAATCATTCCATGTTATGCGAGCATAATTCACTACGACCTACGACCAACTTCTTATAACCGCTTAAAACGTGTCAAAGAAGAAAATATATATTTAACTTCGGGCGCATAATCTTCTGAATTTGTGAAGCAGTAAAAAAGTTTTTTTTTTTTTTTTTTTTTTTGTAATGCCAAGTACCAGCCAATCTTTCGCATGTCACAATCTTTAAAAAGAGTTGGCATCTAAAATAAAGTTTTCAAAAGTTTCCTCCTTCAGATGATCAGATATAGGGGACAACAAAAAGACAAAAAAAAAAATAACACAAAATAGAAAATAGAAAATCTGTTTAAATAAAATCTAAAGTGTCTCCACAAAACTTGTGCAACACTCTTCCAGTCTACACTATATAGATACGAGTACTCTTCGTCTGAACTCTGTATCTAAGTATGTATACACACTACAAATAGTATACGAGAAGGTAGATATGTATGACTACGAGTATATCGTTGCAACACTTGGAATTTTAATTATTAAAGCCTTTCAATTTTAACTAATTGTGTGGCAAACACTTTGAAAGCACATTTCTTAAGCGTCCATCCAACTGCTCGCTCCTATAGTCGTGTCGTCGGAGTTGTCTATTTGTATATTTAAGCTCTCTTCTTCTTAAATAATTTATATCTTATTTGGATGGGGGGCACCTTGGGTTCGGTCGGACGAAGTAGCAACAAAAACTACAGAACCGAAAAATATCTTCAATTCAATTGAATTTCATTAAATTGCAATGAAGCCTATTTGGGGTGCTCCAATGTACTCGTATATGTATTTACACTACAAACTCGTAAAATAAAATATGTTGTGCATGCTCTCCATTGGAGTGCAAAGTGTGTCAAGGTGTTCCTGGAGTGCAATTCCTCTTTAGGTGAGATGAGATAACAACATACCAGAACTACAAACGTATAAGTATTTGCTTGTCTTTTACAGTGCAGAACTAGGTAGCTCTCCATTAGAACCGTCATAAGTGTATGATGAGGCAGAAGCACAAGGATGAGGATGTGACCACTGGCGGCGCCAGCCGGCCGTCCGTCGTCAGTGCGAATGTGAAGCCAAAGTCTGTGCATCATATCATTTTCATGGTACACAAGGTCTTCCAAATTAATTTGCGGTGCACACCCAAGAAGAGATCAGATTGTATAAAAAGAAGGAATCTTGGTCGGCCGGAAGAAGCCGAAGCCACATCCACACAACAAACCAAACAACATCCCCTCTGAAAACTGACCAAAACTACCCAACGCGCGATAGATGAACGAACTAACAGGAGTCGAGCGGAAGGATAATACTGCATTATACCCTTTAGCAAGGGAATCTCATTGGACTTTTATGTAATCTGCGATTTTTCGTGTATCCGGATTTGTATTTGTATTTTTTTTCCTTCCTTTTCTTATTATTGAAAGGATGGATATTTTCTCCTTGATGCAGTTGTAGACGTTTCGCCGCCAATTCAATCGATTTTTGTGTAAAGATTGTATTCGATTCATTTGCGCAAAATATACGTAGTTATGTTGTTGAATGCTTGAGGATGACAAACCAAGGACTATGACGGTGCTGAGGCCAAAAAAAATTCTTGAAAATGATTTTGCGGCGGAAAAAGAGGTGCGGTATGTGGTGTAGTGATTTTGTAAGAATCCAAGGATGAGCTTGGATATTTTTGATTCTAAACTGTTTGGCAAATACATTATGCTGCTTGAAAGGATTTAGCTAAAAATTAAACGATAGAAAAAAAAACTACCATCAAGATGAATGATAAGATAAAATTGCATTACATAATAATTTAAATGCATTAACGCATTATGAAATGCTTTTTACAAAATTGCAAAGTCATTTTATTTAAGAATTTTCAAACTTGTGAAATATTGCTTAATGCAACAAAGGGCTACATGAATCGATGCAGGGAAGTAGATATTGGATAAAGAAATTACTTGCAAGTATGCAACTTGATGGAAATAAGTAAAATATAAAAATTATTAAAACGTATTTAATTTATTTAATGCTTGGTTTATTACATCAAAATACATTGATTCATCCAGCAATTTAAAAACTTGTACATTTTTAAAATTATGCATTTTAATGGAGGTCAGTATAGACCTGCCAGAGATTGTCCAATCAAATGACATTGCGAACGATACATCTAGATAATTTACAGGAGTTCTAGATGGGACAAACATTAGTGTACTAGTTGGTTTACATGCGGGTCGATTATTTTATGTAATGTCAATCCTTTGTATTCCTGTGTTCCGTTCAAAACGAGCTTCGTTTAAGTCGGTTGTTGGGATCTCTCTTAAGGTCTAACTATAATGCCGAATTTACACGACTGCCAAATCAACAGTATCTAATCTTTGCTTTGTATCCAAAATCTTTGCATTATTTTGTTTATCGTGTAAATGGTGGAAAATGTGGCAGTATATCTGTCATATTAAAAAACTGCCAGCCAGAATTTTCGTTAAGTTGTGGCATTATACTGACATCGTGTAAATTCAGTACTGACAACAATTTTCAAATAATGACAATTTGCAATAAAGAATGAACTTGCTCATTCTTTACTGCCAGTTGGCAGTATTGTTTATCTGTAATTATTTTAGCTTCGTGTAAGCGAATGTCGTTAATTAAATTAATGACAGCAGTATTTTGGCAGTAAATACTGCGAACTTGCTAGTCGTGTAAATCCGGCATAATATACTTAACCGAGATTAAGCTTATGTCAAAACTGAACGAAAAGTTTTTAAAAGTTATCGTTAAAACTAAAAGGACCCATCACAGACTAGTAAAACCAAGATTGGAAACAAAACAAATTTAATGCGGTTATTGAACGCACACATTTACAACTAAAGTTAATTTTTAGCTTGTATAGGCAAACCCGTTTGACAGGGGTGCATTCGTATCTTGGTATCATTTATCTATGGTAACCATAATATATTCTGTGCAAATGTCACTTCGAATCCAATTTTATTGATATATGATTTGATTTGTCAAAATTTTTTGGAGAATTTTAAATTTGACATTTACATAAGTTGGAGCCATTTCAATCGTCCTTGCAATTTCACGAAAGTAGCGAAGCTACTGATTGTTGGGTCGTTGGATTAAGTTCGGTTGAGTATATTATAGGTGAGCCTTAAAGCAATTTGCTAAGGCCAGCGTTGTTGTATTTACGGTGAATGAAATCATATTTCTAATGCGAACTGAAAATGGTATAGATTTTCCTACTTAATCGACTGGAAAAATGTGTTTGAAAAAGTTCTCTATATATGTGTCAGTAGAACATCTTTTTACATGGCTAATTGAGCTAGCTTAATTGCTAAAATGCAACTTACAAGCTCAAAGCATGTATTTGTTTGGGTAATTATGAACAAACTAAAGAAAGAAGTTATTATAAGATGTAAATGAGTTGTCGTAACTTGGAAGCACTTAAATTGGCAGCACTGCTCATTGCATAACTAATTCTAATCAAAGACTCTCAATTAAAGACATGAGACATGCACATGATCTACAAACCCGAAAGTCAATTGCAGCTGACATTTATGTAGGGTAAGTTCGGCCAATATGGCACCTAACGTCAAACTGAAATAACTTTACTACGAACAACATTTACTATAAGAGAAAAAAGTAACATAAATAAATTAAATAAAAATAATAATTCCAGACTTTGAACAAAAAATAAATTAATTTAAAAAAAGTTTAAAAAAAACATATTGCCCTACCTACGTGTAGGTAGTGAAACTGGTCGTATCGAAAACCGATTTTTACTGGACACGTATTCGGCACAGACTGAAGTTTTTGCATTGTTTTTATTTTAATTAGAATTACGGAAGTAACATTCGCGAGTTGCGCCATAATACCTGGTGCGCCATAATGCCCGAAGTGTATTTTATAAATCTGTTTTTTTCCGAAATGTTCGTGAGTTCTCACATTTTTTTTAAATAAATAGGTCAATTAAGCGGAGTTCCATTAATGAAAATATCCGGATGATTGTCTAAATTAACAGAGCAATTAAGCGGGGAATACTCTTCATTGGTTTTATATAAAGATTCACTAATTTGTTTTTTTCAAATGTGGCTTTTTGGTTTTTCGTTTGTTCCTCGATAATGAATTCACTTCGAAGTTATTCTGTTCTTCAAAATGGTGCCTTTAAAAATTGTACTAAAATAGTAATCCGATATCATTGTACAGGGTGGGGATCCCTTAATAAAAACCCGGAGTAAATGATCTATAAAAAATTGTATCTCTTCAATATGTTTTAACTAATGACAGATGACACGATAGACCGCAGAGGCAAAATGAATTTAAATTTGGAATGTTTATATTAATTTTTAAAAATATTTAAACACAAATTGCAATTTTTTTCAAGGGATAAGTTTTTCTTTTTCCGCCGTAAATTTTATTTGCTGACTTATAGGTTGGTTCTTATTCATTTTTTTTCGAATTTGGTTTGGGGTCATAATTATTTATGTGCCAAAATTCTATTTGCAAAATTTAGTAATTCAAACAACTGGAAATTCATAATTCTGTAATTCTGATAAAATAAAATTTTGTATTTCAAAATTTTGTAAGTTGACAGAAGGGAATGTAAACAGTTGCGATTGATTAAAAGTAATGTTGTTTTTTTTTTTTACAAAATTTTAAGAACCAAACAATTTTATTTTTAAAAACTAAACGTTTTAAATTCGTAATATAATTGCTCTTAGAAACAGTTGGGTTAGACATATTCCATGATTTTTAAATGTTTGACCAGAAATTAATTTGGAACTATTATTTTTGTATGAATCACCCTATTTTTATATTGTAATTCCACCTACAAAATTGAAAGAAAACACCAACAACAAACGATACATTTTCATGGATCATAAAATTCACATAAAAATGATATGAATAATAAACTTAGTTAAACTTTCTTGCAATTTAGATGCAAATATGGACAAAAACACAGACGAATTTTTGTTGTTTGTCTTGTTGTTACATAAAACGTGACAGAAATAAAGACACAAGAAGGTGTCACTTCACAAAACACAAGCCATCAAGTGCGTAATAAACATACAGAAAATATGGTCTTATTATAGTGGGTTTTCGTGTCATGCCTGTATGTCCTAGATACGTGATTCCTTATGGATTCCTTTTTGGTAAACGTTTCATAGTTCTTTAAAGTCATATACCTATAAGGAAAGAAAGGTTACATTATATAGAGTCCCATAGTGTTTTTCTATATAAGACGTACAATGCGTGCACTAGTACTTCACTTAATATTATTCGTCCTTTTGGATTTTTGTGGATCATAATATTTTGTTAAGAAACTATACAAGTATGAGTATGTACATATGTATATGGAAAATCTACAAAAGGATATAATAATATTTGTGTTTTTTTATGAAAAAAAAAGAAGAGAATATATAATATTTGCTGTGATTTTCTAACTGGTGAACTTTTCTGAAATCTCCTTTAAGTTTAGTTTCACAAGCAAAAGTTTTTATGCTCAATAAAATATTGTGTAAGCCATCGAAGCAGCGCCAGCAGCGGTAGGAAATGTTGGAAATGTACTTTACGTTAAAAATCTGAATCCTAACTTAACTATCATATAAGAAAAGGAATCCATTTTGAAAATAAGTTTGAAAACGAATTTAACAAAAATTTGAAAGTTCCTTATCTATAGAATCACAATGTATATAAGAGGTTTTATCCTTCTAAGTCAAGGTATGGCATATAAATGGGTATTTGATTCATTTTTTTTTTATGATGTTCTTGAAGTTGAATTATCATGTGACTTTTGGATTGCACATATTTGATCTGGAAGTATAAGCTAGTATTTTTATTCTTATGTCAAAAAAAGTTCAATAGGATGAACTATCTATAGTTTGTTTGCTCTGCAAAATTAGTATAACAATTTATTACCACAACTATAGTGAAAAGATTGTGATTTACACATGTTATTTTCTTAGGTCTTTAAAACATTTCCAATTTAGAGACAAGGGCGCAAAATTTTAAACGATTTAGTAAAATGTTAAGGCCACTTTTAACAATTTACTAAGCCAAAAAGATGATTTAGCTAATTTTAAACGATTTTAACATTTTGCTAGAGTTAAAATCACGGAATGGCTACTTTAATTTTTAGCAATGTGCTAAATCCATTATGGCATCTGACAGTATATCACTGATGGACCCGAGGGTCCCAGGTTCGAGTCCTGCTGGTGCATAATTTTTTTTTGTAAATAATGAAGTTAAAATGATAAAAATAGAAATATCTTACACATTTTTAGAGCACATGTTGGGTTCTCTTCAACATATAATTAATTGACAACGCATAACAACAATAATTGTGTTCATCAAAATTCAAACTCTACAAAGCTGTCTGCTTAATTCGCAATTTACTAGTTAAGAAAATGTTTACAAATTTTGAAATAGTTATTAAATCAAAAAGCACTTAGGAAATTGCTAACTAGTAAAATGCTAAGCCCTTAACAATGGGTTGTTTAAAATTTTGCGCCAAAGTTTTTGACTAATTTTTTAAGCATTTGTCGATTGTTATTGATTTGTCAGTTTTAATTATCGACTTACGTATACTTAACAAGATCTTTTTGGCCAATATGCAGGTCAATAACGACTGCGAAATTATGCAATAATGAATACAGCTCTTGATATGTCAATCTACATAATATTGAACTTAGTGTGACAAAGTAAAATTACGTAAAAATACTGATTCTTTCCAACGCACTGTGTGAGCGTCTAAAGCCGTTCTGCAAATCGGCAAATATCAGTGTGGCTTCTAGGCCGGCAGATTAACCATAGACCAAATTTTCACACTCCGCATTTTAATTCGAAACTCATCATCACTTTATCGACTTCAAAGCCGCGTATTGATTGTCGGGATGTTTATATAGCGATGGCCGTGCTCGGGATAACGGGAAAACTGATCCAACTATTTCGTGTGACCCTAGAAAGCACGTGGTGTAATTCCGATTCCAAACATGCAAAGTGTTTCGACAGAGATAGGCACTATCATGTGCCTTTCCTTTCAAATTTGTTCCGGAGCACATAGTGCATAGAGCAGGCATTAATAAAGATGACACTATCTTTCACAAATCTGTCCAAATGCTGGGATATTGACATCATCGGCAGCTCGAAACGTTTCACAGTAGAGCTCTTGCACAATGATTGAATAATAGGCGAAACTAGTTTGGTTTAGGACAAAACCAAGTAATGCTATCAACAAGCATCTGTCCAAATCGAGTGGATATAACTGCGAACTGTACGAGCTGTACAGAAAAGTGGATGTGGTTCGAAAGGACAACACACGTCGACTGCATTGGCTCGGCCACATCGAGCGAATGAACAACTATGATCCAGCCAAGGAATTTTCGAATCCAAACCCTAGGTTTTTTTTTATAATGATGAGCGCACTTAAGGAGTTTTGACTACCCTTAAAATGATCAAGCCCAGTGCGAGCGTTAGGAAATTTTGGAATGATGTAAGAGGAGATACCAATGTATGGGCCACATTGAACCCATATCTCTCTCAAATTATTGTTGGTATTCAATGACACTGACAGTTTGCAATCTGACAATTGGTTTAGCAGTAATTTTTAAAGTTTGTTTGAATTTAAAACACCTTAAATATGGTTCATTCTTGGCGGATATGCTCGTTGAGGGTTTCAAGGATCAGAGGCTTTCTGACTAATACTCGGGACTACACGCGATCTTTCCCGATAATGTAAACCATCAAAACGAGACTTTAGACGTGAATGCATTCATCAGATATTTGGTTGCATTCTCTTATAACCAAATGATAGTCCAAATTCATGCAATTGAGGTAGGAAAATGCGTCGTAAGGCATGGCTTCAAGGCGCTCGCCTACAATAGTCCTTTAGCACCCTTCGTTTTCGAAAAGAAATGAGGCTCGATTAATTTATGAGTTAAATGTGGATTATCGGTGACCATCAGAAGCGATAATTTTGCCTCGTCACTCATGATAATTTTTGACAGCTAGCAGCTGATTTAAATCGTTTACCAAAATTCTCTGTAAAGACGGTCAATGGATGTAAAATTGCTTAGCACGTTGTCTGATTAAGGCTTCGAAGTCACCTGCAACATCTCCAGCCAAAGCTGCGAAATCCTCAGCAGAACAGCTTCTGCGTGGCCGACCAAATCTGGCAGCACTTCTTACTATCGCATTCTCTTCTAGGCAAGCGGTTAAGTGTCGTATAGTTTGTCCAGTTGGTGTCAGACGAACGGAAATTCTGCGCTAAAATTCACCCTTCGCTGATACCACCGATTAACTTCACAAATGTCAAAAAAGAAGTGACATTACCAGCCATTTGTAAAAATTATAGCATCTTCCGATATGTTCGTTAGTTTAACGCAGTAAAGTAAGAATAGAAAATGTCGGGTTGACATGAAATTTGCCTCTTAACCCTCTAAAGGAATGCCACGCCCATTTTTAACGCCTACAACAATTAACCACAAATAAGATTAATATGGTTTAAATAGAGTTCGACAACTGCCACGTCCCCTTGTCAAAAAAAAAAAAAAACAAATAAATAATTAATTAATAAAATCAATAGACATTGCTGTTCGAAATTTCATTTCCAAATCGATGTTCTTCCAACATTCACTGAAACTATAGTACAAAAAATCAAATCTGCTTTCAATCGGGTTGTAGGTAGGTATACCTATAATTCTTTATAGAAACAATTCTTTTTGCAAATGCCACCCCACCATATCCAATTATCAGAATTTGCTTAGATTTCCTTATACTAAAATTTACCTCCCTGGTTGTGTTAAACATCCAGCTGCTTATTCATTAACAAGTCCCTTAACAAAATATCTAAGCACACACATTTTGATAATTTCATATTAGCTTCTAGTAGAATAATCCCTTGAAACGTTAGCAAAACATCAATCATCTATCATTACAAAAGTTGTTGTTTCAATCTCTTGCTGCTATAGCTACAAAGTGCTATCAATCACATTAATTGTATTCCCAAAAGAGCCTCTGTCTGTCTACCTTTTGTTTAACAAAACAATATCTAAGTCTCGAAAACCGCCATTAGCATAGAAACAACAACTGTTCTCGAGTACACGTTGTGTCATCTATATCTAAAATACAAACCCCTAGCTGGGAATTAATTAATTTAAGCCATCAACGCGCCTCTGGACCAACGAAACCTTCAGAATTTCTATAGCAAAATCGCAAAATTCCCTTTTACCATCAATGTGTACATACAATAGGTTTTGTGCTGATGTGGCGCGGACGATGGTAGTGTGACTATGTTGACGATTACCAAATCGCCCACTACTCAGGGATACAATATTACACAAAAGCTTTATTTCTTCTCCCACGAAACTCATGAGTGATGACTAATTGCATCTTCCGGGTGCATGGTTCCTTTTTTATTAATTACCATGGTAATAATCATTGCTGTTCTACTTTCACATTCACACCCATAGAATTCATTGTTTTATCAAAAAAAAAATAATTATGGGAAAATAAGAAGAAATTAAAAAAAAAATTATAGCAATTACATAACGAAAACCCAACTGTGGTGGCAACAATGGGAAAGGCTGAACGTATAATCAATTAATTGCATGCCATTCGTAATGCGGTTGAAATCCTCTAAATTCATGAGTTGAGGACCCGTAGTATGCCTAATCATGGTAATAGGAACAACGGGCTTAAAGTTAAAATTTCACATATACGTTTTAAGGGCTTATTTCACCATGTGTTTAAAAAAAATAACTTAAACAAAAAATAACAACTAAGTATAACAGATTTCTAACTTGTGTTTCAATGGCGGAGCTAACTTTAAAGGACCATTCACACTCTCATGTTAATTTATGAATATTCCTTCATTTTGACTTATCGTTCAAAATTTTTGTTTCAATTTTTCGCCAATGATGTTTAACTTCCCAATCTTTATAATTGATAAAAGCTTTATTTCTAATTTTGACGTTAATAGTGGGCAAACAATTTATTCCTTAAAGTGTGGATGGGATGTGGAACGCTATTAGAGTTTGACAGTTCGTAATAATTAGATTACAATTCGAGACGACCAATTTTTTTTCTCAAATTTTTCTTACTTAATAGAAAAATTTAGTAATTAATCAACCTTAATCCTCACTTAATCTGCCGACATGGGTGGGTTAAAATCTTGATCCAAGGATGAACCATGGTTTATATATGTTTAAGCTAAATAGAAAACAGTTTCTTTTTTCAAAGGAGGATTTATTGCCAGTTGTACAAATATTTGATCCGTGGTTAAGAAATTTGGACCCACCGATTTCTGCGGATTAACTGAAATTCAATGATGGTTCTAGAATTTGTTTGAGCTGTTATTACATGCATAAACGTTGAGCAAGTGTTAATCCGGAATTAAAATCACTGCATCACGACTTAAATATTTGAACCACATTTGTACAACTGGATCTAAATTTTTTACTTTCAATTGTTAAAAATATATCGAAATCGGTGTGCTGAACTATGGAAATTGTCATTTAACTATCGAAATAGAGATGGCGGCACTATTAAATTCGAACTTTCCATAGTGTCTCACGTTTTTTGACAAAACCATCTTTCAGAAATATCTACTCAGTTAATCTAGAGTTTATTCTACAAATTTGTAAACTCGGAAGGTGACTGAAACACATATTTGAAAGTTAACTCATATTTACCATAGAATTTGAGATCATCTCAAACTTAAGCACTAAGATGTCAGAATACTTATTTTATTCTTTTAGTATCGTATCAACGTTCCACGCTTGAGACTCGACTTTGACATTTATAAATGTCAAAATATCTAATCTGTTTGTTTAGTTTTTCGAATGAATTGTCGTTGTCTCAGGTGTGTTTAGCTGCAGTAAGGGTTTCAGATTTGATACAGCTTTGGTAAATTATTAAACTTCATAAGTTTAAGAAGTACTTCAATTATCGTTTTGTTTTTTTTTTTATTTGAGAATACAATATCCCAATTTTTGTTTCATGCAGTCTTGAAAATGACATCGGATAAATGGCGACCCCCATTGCGCATACACTGATGAAGTCGATTTTTGAAATTCGTCTCCACTCTTTGCAGCATATCAATCGGTATGTTGGCAATGGCGTCGCATGCATTTTGACGGGCAACAAAATCGCGTTCAGTTAATTCTTGCACAACAGCCAATTTATAGGGATGAAATTGAAGGTCTTCATGGAGAATTCGTCGAACAGTGGTGTCAGAAATTCCAATAGCAGCTGCGTGTTTGCGAGCCGAACGCCGGGGAGAACGCACAACTGACTGCCTCACTCTTTCGGAAAATATTTCCGGAGTTCTGATGCTCCGTTGAAGTCCATTTCTGGGTTTAGCGACACTTCCACACTCCCGAAATGAGTTAACCCACGACAGAAGCAAATTACGGCCAGGAACGACTCTGTGAGGAGGAATTTCAAAGCGAGCGCGGAAGGCACGTTGCGTAGCAACAAGTGAGCGACCGTTAGAAAAGAAGCTCTCGACTGCGAAGGCCCGCTGCTCTCTAGACCAGAGCATGATGGCAACTGACTGGAGGGAGAAACAAACTTGAGAACTTCCCCCTCCAGATGCGCCCCCTCTCGCCACTCTAACCGCCCAAATCACCGCGCGGGAATTTTTTCAAATAAGTAAGTTTCTCTGGCGCACCCTGTACATAAATATTTCGAACATGAATGCAAGGGACACTTTTACTCAATTTAGTTTAGAAGTTTGACAGTTGTCAGTATTTACATAAAGAAAAAATTTCAAAGTTTGCACTCTGACCAAGTATGTTGTAATCTTTTTTGTAGAATCATTGTCGAAATTTCGCAGTTATTGGGAACTGCTTTATGAAAATTGATGAAAGTTGTCCTTAATTTAACGCACGACCATTCGTATACTTTGCTGATTTAAATGCGGAAATCAGCATAGCGTTGGCGTTAAAGCGAACATAAAGGATTCTATAATAATAAAAATAATCAAACAAACGCTCTCTTGATGTTGTAAGCCAATATTATATTTTAATAAGGTTGGTTCATTATAATGATGACCTCAAACCCTCTCGATCTAATCGATTTTCGTGATTTGCCTGAATGCCTTCGGATATTATTTGAGTATGTGTTTTGTGTTGAAAGCTATCATCATTAAATACATTATGTAAGCAGGTATAGTCAATAAATAAATACAAACAACAAAAAGTGGGCTAATGCAATAACAGCCAGACCTTGAAGCCTGCATGCCTGCCTGTGTGCAAACTGCAAATTCGCGATATGTCATATTATTTTCCATTTGTTTATGCCGTGTGTTTTTTTCATAAGAATTACAAATAGAAAAAAGCAATAAAAAGAAAGTGAAAAGTTAATATAGGCTTTACGAATGGAAAAGCATTTTTCTTTTTCCATATGTTACTATGGATTTTACCCATTTTTTGAGTTTAGAAATTTGTTATGTATAGGTACATACGTTTTGATACACTTTTCTATAAAGCTTCTATAGAACTTTCTTTGAAAATTATTTTTGAATTCATGTTACTAAATCCATACACTGCTTCCTAAAAAAAAAACAGTTTGAATATGGTTTAGTTTTTTGACTTATATTTCGGAAGTAATATAGAAGCTTTATAGAAATCTTCGGTAAAACCTGTTATACCTGTCATGTAAGGATGAATAATTTTTAAAATCTTATTAAAGAAACCTTTAAAGAAACTGTTAACAGCTAAGTGGTTCTCAAGTTTATATTTCTGGGATAAATGACTGTATTCTTATAAATACATATATACACGATTCCCCATGAAATTTTCTCAAAGAATGAAAAAAAAAAATAAATCAAACTGAAGATGAAGAGAAATACAGAGATTTTTTGACTTCATTTTTGGAAATTATAAACTCCAACAAAGTTGAATATTTTCTTCGACGAGCTGAATGTCATGTTATCATTCACGGCAACATTTCAAGCTATTAGTTGAATTTATCCGTTATTATTTAAATTCAAATGCAACTGCTGCTTATGCCAATCAAAGACAGGAACCCATGTAAACTACTTAGCGTGGACATTAACCCACACATAGGGCACAGAATAATAATGTATTTTTGTTATTGAACATGTTTCCAATAACCCATGATAAAGCCATCCGAAAATCATATGAAAATTGGACTTATGGTTTTGACTTCAAATTTCACTATATGGATTAGAAAAAGGAGAGAAGTGTAGTACATAGTTACTTTTATTATTTTTTTAAGATACAAAATATTTGTTCAGTCATGTTTACATTTAATTTTCAAGCATATTCTTCTTCTTCTTTATTACGGTGCTATTGTGATCTCGAAGGGATTTTTGGAGTTCTTAACTGCCTCGCTAACTTCTTCAACTGTGATATCGGGTACTTTTGTTAAGTTAGGTTAAGCTGTTGGAAAGTGCTTTCGAGGAAATTGCAGGTGTTATCGTAAATGCAAATTACTACAACTGTTACGCTCTCTCCAAAACTAAAAAAAAAATGGATTTAAAATTTTGGATTTGGAAAACAATTTTTTCTTGCCAGTTTTAGTATGATTTAACACAGGAGTGTGAGATTCTTACTGCACTAAAAACACCTTCTCCTCACGATTGCAACTAAGTTGAAACTTATCTAGCAATTTATTTTTAACAAATTTAATTAGCGTGTTGCAGGTAACTATCCGGTGATAGCTCCTGCTTATACCGCGATTTTAAAGCGGATTCTCGTTTAGTGCACCAGATCGGAAGGCTTAGTCCTTCGCAGGAGGCGTACTAAATTTGTCTCATCGATAATTTAGATTATAGTACTATTACAGTGTTGTAATAGACGTTTTCTATGATTTCGTGCAAAATTTTTTATTTCATCGCGAACCGTTGGAATCCCGAGATCTCTGTGGAGATCTTCGTTTCTAATGTACCCAGGTGCGCTTGTAAACGATCTTAGGAGTTTATTTTCAAATGTTTGTAAGGTATTTAAATTAGAATCTCCCGTACAACCCCAGAGTTGTATACCGCAAGTCCAGACAGGCTTAAGCACCTACCTGTACAAAATTATCTTATTTTCGATACTGAGCTTAGAGTGTTCCAACCAGTACATATCTCTTAGTTTATTATTTATCTCCTCGCATTTCTTTTTAACATGCGGTTTCCATTTTAATTTCGCGTCTAGAGTCATTCCGAGATATTTTGCCTCATTAGCAAACGGAACTTGAACCGTATTAACAAATACTGGTAATCTAATAATTTTTTTATACGTACATCTACATGGACTGATCTTACTTCGTTAAGCGATATCCGCCATGTTTTTGTCCATTCACTGACATAGCTTTTTGTAATTAAGTCTTATCATCATTTATCGTTTGGCCACTGCAGTGTCGTCCGCAAACGTGGCTACCATAGCGTCTTCTGTTTGAGGTATATCACGTGTAAATAATAGGTACAATATTGAACCTAAAACACGTCCTTGTGGTACCCAAGCCACTATATCTTTGAGATCCGATTAATCGTTCCCATGTCTTACTCTAAAAAGTCTATTCTCTAGATATGCTTTTAGAAGCGTATAAAGTGCTTCAGGCAGAATTTGTTTTAATTTAAAATTTAGGCCTTCGTGCCACACCTTATCAAAAGCTTGCGACACGTCTAGGAAGACCGCCAAACAAATTTTCTTATCTTCAAGAGTTTTCTCAATGACGTCTGTGATCCTATGCACTTGGTCAATTGTCGAATCCGAACTGATGTTCAGGCATTGATTCTGTAAATGTCAAATGTCATTTCTTATTACTTTGCTTAATCACCGTTTTCAGTGAGTTAACGAAGGAATAAGTTCATAAATTGCAAAAATTATGTTTTATTAATGACAAATTGCATTTAATCCTCGATTTAAGGATAAACCGCCACTAAATCATGCTTTTATTATGGGTACATTGCAATACAAAATATACAAATAGATTAACTTTGACAGATGATTTTCCATCAATCTAAACAAAATGGTGGCTTAGACCTGATAAGCTCAAACAGCTATTTTTCACAACTCAGTTTATTATCCTCTGAAAATTTAAAGAATAGCTAAACAATTCAGCACATTGCTGTTTTAAAGTTCACAATGAACCACCTTAACTATGTCAACCACACCTTTATATTATACCCATCGATTAGGATAATGAAAACAAAAAAAAAACAAAACCACATTTTATATCAGCATTCGCCATCATTTATCTTTATTATTATACGCAGATATTATTACACAAAAAAAACGTTGTGTTGTATCTTTTATATTTTATCATGGGAACCATTGCAATTTAGCCGCCGTGTTTCGGCAGGCCGAGCCATTATTACGAGCCATGTTAGCCTGTTTTTCGATTTGGGCATCCACCTGCTCCCATTGGGAGTCTCTGCGGTCGCACCGTCCATAGTTGCCGCCACCAAGACCACCTTAAACGGCAATCCAACAGACTAACTGGTTAATAGGCCTTTATTACCAAATCCTCGCACATCGTTAACATAATTAGACCTGGGCTATAATAGCACCATAGCAAGCGTGGTGTAAATAACTCAATACGGGCTAAAAATCTATACGTCGCGTCGGGTAGCGTCCGTCGTCGTACTGCTCGTTACGACATCGTCATGATGCCGTCCAACACCAACCCCCTACGCAATTTACACCAAAAACATTTACAAAAATATGTATAAGCTCACTATAACCTTAATCTGTCAGCCACACTCAGTCTTGTTTAGGTACACCTTTTTTTGGGGAGATACTCTCTCAAGACAAGTGCTTGTATCTATCAAACTTTAAGATTTTTTTTTCTGACTTCACTATAAGTAAAAATAGATAAATACGAGTAATGTGTATATAAGCGATTACAAAAAAAAAAAAACACCTATTGAACAAAAAATGGGCGGTCTGTGGGCGATTTGGTGCTAAATGTAGACCTGCGCGAACGTAATTGCAGATTATTACAATAATTTAAAACTTTACGGCCCGCGGGCTAAGATATCACTTTATTATGGAAAATATGCAGTTGGATTGCATGCCACTGATCTGTGGATACGCTGGTTGTATACCGCACCAGTGCTATGCAAATAGTTGTGGGTATGATTATCATGGTTACCGCGCGCGCCGGTCGGCCAAGCCGTGTGGCGCGACATACAACATTGGCCAGCGATAGCATCTTCTTTGGCCGAAGGCAGCCGGCGACGCGCGACGGACGTAAGTTGGAAATTATTGTCATTTTCTTTCAATTTTTTATTTTTTGCTGTTTTAATGAAGTAGAAGGACAGCAAAGAAAAAACTAATATCAGTGTTTAACGATCACTTAAAAATTATCCACAAAGTAAAGATACATGGTTTTTAAATGGTATGTAGTTGTCGCGAGGCTTAGCGTTGAGGTTTTTTTCTGTGTATTGTTATGGAGTCTTGAGACAGGGTCTTGTGTTATTTTTGTTGCTGTTTGTTGAGTTTTAAAGGAAATTTATTTGGTGTCTATGGTACAAGGTTGCACGATTTCATAATCTATACATTTTGTTTCAAGAGAGATTTGCGTGATGTATGTCAATGAATCATGACAGATCGTGCCGAAACTATTTGTGTATAAGAATATCTTAATCTTTACTCAGCATATTAGTCAATAGAAAAAAAAAATAAACACCAAATCTATGCATTTTTAAAGGAGGGCATAAGGAGTCTTGCGTTGGGCGCCATTTTATATGTTAGGCAATTTGATTTTTTTTGAATAAATCCATCATTTTCAAGATTAGGCTAACAGAACACAGAACAAAAAGTTTGAAAATTAAATTTTGTATAACTTTTGTCATGGAAATTTTTTTGTATACTGTACAATTTTTTTTAATAAATTCATAAATACCATTATTGTCAAATTATTTCGCTAATTAAAAATTTAAAAAAATGTAAAATGATATTCTCTACAAGTGAATGAAATTTACTAAAAATATTTTTGATATTCTCCACAGGAGATAATTGTCTACACAATTCAATGAAATATTCAATAAATTTGGTTTAAATGATCTGAGAAAATGACCAATGCGGCATCAAAAAATGTCTGACAATGGCAACTTTCGGCTTACACAATACAGTTGCCGAGGGCTTAAGTTAGATGATAAAGAAACTCCTGTTGTGTTATGTGCTTTGGATAATCTCACAATTTTAATTGGCTTGAAAATGGAGAAAATGTTAGTACTTAATACTCGCAAGTGGCAAAACATAAGTTCTTGTCTAATAACTGTCAACACTCACTGCCCGAAGCTTAAGAAAAAAAACCATGTAGCCCATCCCGCAATTTCGTCTATTTGTTCCTCGATTTATAGCTAAACTGTTTCATTTCAAATTCATACTTAAGCGTTTTTAGAGAAATGTTGATTTTTACCACAAAAAAAAACCGTACCCATACCATATGAAAATTATGAATTATCTCCAAGATGACATTAACAACTTCGACATAATGACCAAGAAAAATTACTATAAAATATTTATTTTTATTTTTCTCAATAACGGAATTACCGATTTCGATCAAAATTTTTATAGAACTACATTATAAAACTTAAGTTTTCGAAAAACCCGTTTTCTTTTTATTTTTTGAAAATTCAATATTTTAAAAACGGGTGAACACATTTTTTTGAAAATTTCTTTTTAACTTTATAATATTTAATATATTTAAAACTGGCATACCAACATGTAAAAAAAAAAATGCAAGACTGAAACAAGATTTTTTTAGTAGAAAAAGTTAAATATATTTTTCAAATCGTGTTTTACTTAATTTTTTATACACGATTTAAAAAAAAATTCTAACAAAAATATTTGTAGGATAATTTTAGGTATTATTTATTATTATTTTATTGATGTACTTTATTAGATCTTTAAAAAATTATATAAAATTTAAGTAGAAATGTACTTTTAAGCATGGCCCCGCGGTCTACCGAATTTTAGGCTAATATAAATATTGAATTTTCAAAACAAAACAAAAACAAAAAGATTTTTTTTTCGGAATCCAACAATTTTTTTTTCCAAAATTTTGAAATGCAGTATGATTTACAAGTTGAAAGGGTTCCTTTGTAAAAATTTTGATCGAAATCAGTGAAGTGAGAAAGCCAAAAATAGAAAAAATGTTTGTATGAAATGTACCGTTAGTAATAAGATATGTATACAAAAAAATGGAGGAAAATGTAGACTAGATTTTTTTTTCCAAAATCGTTAGAGCCGTTTTCGAGAGATGTTAGATAAAATTGTATGGCAGGCGTCTTTATTGTTGGTGCTAAAAAAATGTTAAAAATCTATTTGAGATATACCTAAACAATTAAGTACAAAGTTTGAAGAAAATCTCTTCAGCCGTTTAGGCTGTAGATCAACCAGAAAGACGAAAATTCGGAACCCACTTTTTTCGTGTAAAACGTGTCCTAATACCAAAATCGCAAGTAAAAAAAATTAAATTTTAAATGTATAAGTATATTAAAAATGTAGTACCTAATCTGTGCCTGTGAGTGTACTGTAAATCAAGCCTAAGCTAAAGTTATGTCTAATAAAATATTTGATGTGTCAAGTTAGCACTACCACTTCAAAATTTTAAAGAAAATCTTATTGGATTAATTGTCGTAAATTTGTTGTGAAATAAACAATTTGTCGCGCTTTTTTTTTTGTAAATAACTTGACTGTCAAGTAGAATTACCAGGGATTATTAAAAAAAAAACGAACGCGACAAATTTTTTGCTTCGCCCTTGGTTTACGACAAATTTACGACAATTAATGACATAACCTTTTTTTTTTTTTTGACTTCATATACACCGTGTTTGAGGGGCGGTACCAAGAGTTATTTTTTAAAAAACAAGCGCGACAATTTTTTTTCTCTCACGACAAATTTACGACAATTAATCCACTAAGAATTTCTTTAAAATTTTGAAGTGGTAGAGCTAACTTGGCACACATAAATATTTGTGTGGATTAATTTGTAATGAAAATAATATAGTTTGGACTGTTTTTTTTTTTTGAAAATTGTCTTATTTTGGGGATATTGCCGTACCACCCGTTTATGACTTAATAAATGTTTTGCTTATTCTATAAAAGCTTAATGTATATATCAATTTTTAGTCAAACACTAAAATCTGATGTAAAACCCTTTCTTAGTTTTTGAAAAACAGTGGCACTTTATTACGGAAAATTTGAAAAAAAAACTTTCAAAAAATAACAAGTTTTTCAAAACATATAAAAAAATGATCAGATATGTATTAGCTATCAAAAAAGCTATCATTTTATTTGTATTTTCTTGACTTTAAATATTGTTTGTTCATTTTGTCAATTTTTCAGAAATTGCGGGACAATTTTTACTCTACATATTTTTTTCTTAGAACGATTCAAGGAATACCGCCCCGAAATATCCTACACGAATAACGGGACAACCAGGTTAACCAATTTTAAGAAGCATTTGCTACAATAAAAAATGGCGTCTGTACTTCACTTTTGCTAAATGGCAAAGTATATAATTTAAGTATCTAAGTATAATATTAAAGTATGTACGTAGTTACTTTTCCAAAACTTCATTCTTCGTCCTTGAACTAATTTTTTCTTTTTATTTAAAATCGTATAATTATTTGAAGCTTTAATTAGGTTTAAATTAGTTGCCTATTAACTGATTTTAAGCCTGAAAATTATCATTTTCCCGTCGTTAAAGTTCGAAACCCTAACATCACATCAAAGTCATATCAACTCTCACAGCAAAGCCAAAAACTTGAATGCACATGCATAAAGTGAAACCTCCATAAGCCCCCATATGTCAACTTGGGAAGTCACTTTGCAACACACACAATTTTTGTCTAAAGGTATAACTTGAACAAAAAAAATAAACACACACACCAACTGAAATATACATATTTACAACTCTGGAAAACTTCAATCTGGAACTTTTCTTTTACCATATTTAACGATGTGGTTTACCAATTGAGGGTAAAGAGTCGCAACCATAGTTACCTCAAACTTTGAGTGCTTTTACCTCGAAAAATATATCAAACCCTCCCGCATGTCGGTTGTACCGACCAACCGACAGTACATCGTCATCCTTGCTGCATCCGGAACAAAACACAATATATTGCTGCACACAAGAGAAAACCCATATACGTATTTCGACTGCTTGTGTTATCCGTTTCGTCTTTCAAAAAAGCCGACATTTTAATTATTTTGAATTGCACTTCTTCAGTTTTTGAGTTATATATTTTTTTTTTGTTTTGAAAAATTATTCAAAATGCACATCACCGACATGAAAATAAATCCCCCCCACCCCCCAAAAAAACAACACTTTTTGTGCATTTCGCAAATAAAGTTCTTAGCACAATAAGGAGAATATTGTTGTTTGCAACAAAACATTCGTGTGCTAAAGTTTCACATTTATTAAGCCAAGCAAGTAGGTACTATACTATGTAGATACATGAGGTCTTGAGAGAAACAACAACGTTGCTGGTGGAAAATTTAGGGCATGTCCCAAATACGAAGCTATGTACTGTACATTTGCCGCGCGCCGTCGTTCATGTAAACTCAAAATTTATGAAGCCCTATTGAACATAAAAGAGCAGGCACCCGTTCGTCCTTCTTTAAAGTTTTATAGGAGCAACGAAGAACAAAAAAAAACCGACCTCGGTTATCCTTGATATACACACAAACCATCTGCAGACGCCTACAAAACTATGAGAGTTAGGGGTAGGCTCCCATTGTCCTCCTTGCGGGGCTAGGGGCATACATATGCATCCGGCCAAGGAGAACTGAGAAAAAAGAAATACACCGAGGCTAGAAAAGTAATTCAATTAGAATAGAAAAACACGGAGCTGACAAGTGGAACCAGAACTAGAACCAGACCTAGAGTTTTGCTACTCTGTTCTATATCACATGGAGTTTGGGTTGTTTTTGTTTCTGCCTTATAAGTACGGCACGAACTATGCTTGCCACTGTACGTGCTAGGGCATACCACGGCCGCTGCTGCTGCTGCAGCCTTCGATGAACCACGCCCAATATCAACCCCTCAGTCCTGACTGATGCACACAAGAAACTAGAACAAAAACTTTAACTGCAATTGGGATTATTATGCATTCAGGCAAAACTGAGGCATTAAGGTGTGACGTCACTTATACCCTGTCAGTTTCAAGGCAGATAAACCAGCCGGCCGGTTGGCGCGGCGTGCAGCCTCCCTGCAACCGGGTCTGCTGCTGGCGGGTGTTGTTAACGGTTTTTAAATATTTAATACTCATTTTAAATTAACCGGGCCAGGACATGAAAGGAAGCAAGAAGAAAAAAAAATATAACAGAGAGAGAGAGAGATGGGGGAATGTAATTGTGACTAAAAAGTTTTGTTTTTTTATTTTTTTTATTCTGATTATTTTCGTCTCGTGTGTTCATTTGCATTATCCTTACAAGGACCATTTTTTTGTTTGTTTGCGATTTCATTTCTTTTGTTTCTTGGATGTTTTTCTAGACCATCCCGGGCATAATTTAGGTCCTGTATTATTATAACAAAAAAAAAAACACACAAAAATTCTATGCCTGCCTTCGTGACGGCTTTGACATCTGACGAAGGGAGTAATGGTAGAGGATAATTTGAAGTGGGAAAGCATATTTTTTTTGTCATAGGTTTTGCTATTTTATTTTTTCTATTTACATAAATATTTGAATATATTACTTTTAACGTTCAGGGAATCGAGGATATTCCAGAGACAGATTCGGTTGCTTGAAGGCTTCTTGAATTATTAAAGTAGGCACATGATCAAAATACAGTGGGGACTTTAAGTTAAATAAATTAAACTTATCCAAGACGTGCTTTAAGGATTTAATTTTTTTTGAGTGGCTTAGGTTTTTTCTGATGAAATAAATTTTTCGAAAGAATTTGATGAAGATTTAATACTATTTCAAATGATTTTCCCAAAAAAAACAACTAGTATTTGTATGTGTTCTTTTAGATTGTTGTCAGGATTTCAGATTATTTATAAAAATAATCGCAACCACATTAAAAAAAACGTATTGAGTAGTTCTTCTGTATTACCAACAGAAAAGCCCTTTCGAAGTATCGTAAATTTCAAATTTTCACGTCGAAACTTTATTAAATTCATCCAATGTGATACAGACATGTATTTTTAAGATTTCAGACGTTTTTCTCCGAAAGTTCGACTAATAACTGCGATAGTAAAAAAATTGGACAAGTAGCGATGGCGAAATAATTGTTAGCCAATACTTTCCACCAATAATCCGTTGTTCCTATTTCTAGAAATCGATTCTTAGTTAAAAACTTCGGTAAGTTTTCGCTTGACAATAATAAATTCACGAAAAATCCTCTATTAAAGAAATTTCACGAACGAATAAGGAAACCTTCGACCTTCTATCCTTTGGGGTTATCAAGAATAAAATTATCCGGTAGATGTTTCGCTCCTTGGAAAATTAGGAACGAGAGCAATTTTGAAACATTTCTTTCGGAATTGCTTATGGAAATATCGGGAATTTTGCTGAACAATTTTCGAGGGAATGAAATATTTCCGGGGAAATATTATTTCCCTCGAGATTACTGAAACGTCCCATTTTTGTATTGATACTGCTTTCGTATTTTCCTTATTCACATTTCTAAAAAATGCAACAAATTTTATTAATGTTATTCCTAGAATCACCTTTCTTATCGTCTCCTTTATTCCCGTCAAGAAGACTTAGCGATAAAAAAGCTGAAGAACAACAAGGTCACCGGTCCTGATGGATTGCCAGCGGAGATCTTCAAATACGGATTAGGAAAAACATCAACTAAATATGGGTGAAAGACACATTACCCGATTAGTGGACAATCAGTGATCCTGGGTCGTAAAAAAACTCCCACGACATATCACAGGTAAACCCATATACGATCCTGTCTAGCATAGGTAGGTATGTCTAGGTAGAAATGGGTGTCACAGCAACCTAGCCCGTTGACCAAATTAGCTCTGGACTACCCCGTTTTGACACCCTAACTCGTTGACCATGTGATTGTAAAAGATCTCCGGATCTCCGCAGATGCCCGGATGTAGAAAACAGTATTCCAAACCAGGAATTTTGTTTTTTGTTCCGGGATGTATACGATTCGATCTTTCAGAAGGATTATCTAATGACTTGTCTGGATACGACACCCAAACGATCATGCACATGCATGACGTACGGAGAAGACTGATGCCTACTCCTAAGTGTCTCTTCTTTGTTAAGGAGGGATTCGATTGGGCTTGTTCTGTGGGACAACTTTCAGACGTCGGAAAATAAAAGTTTGGCTTTCGGCAGATCAACAATTATTCAGAGGAGGGCAAATCTTGGAGACGACCAATAAATTTTAAGTCGATACCCACAATTTTTCTTGGACTTCAAAGCTGCATATGATAAAATACATCCCCAATAACGGATGATGCCGAACTCGGGATTTTGGCAAAACTGATCAACGAGCTCTTGAAGTTTTCCAGGAAAATAGATGTATTGTCGCGTTAGACTACAGAAGACAAAAATTCTTATTCTATCCACTTTCCAAATGGAATTATGAAATAACTTGAGTGGATAAAATTGCACCAAAGCTCCGCTATCTTCTCTGATAACAAAATACTCCTGAGCTTAAAAGCGGTTTCTCCTCCGAACGTCAGGAATATTCGTCAACTTTTCTTCGGGCTTGGAAAACCCACCAACTAAGTATTAAGATGAATTGCTGATTTTCCCAAAATTAGCTTTTTTTGCAAAAAAAAAATTCAAACAAATCCCTTTAGGCTGAACAATTAACAGACTGTCCGAAATAACGACGGACACACAGACCACCCGATAGTATTTGTTTCTAAAATTGCAAGAGATTAGGATTTATTTTTGCACGAAACCAGTACATGCCCAAAAGAGTATAACACACTAATTTCCATCACGGTTTTTCTTAATTTAATTATTCTATTATCCAAGTCCTGTACTCAAGTCCAAAGTTCGTCTAAAGAGTTCATATAAGTTCCCTTATGATAAACCTAACCGCCTCCCACATAAAAGTATGATGGATTATGATGACAAAGCAAATAACTTCTTTGCTCCATCTCACGACTTGGCGCAAGGTATTTAACGATTGGTCATAAAAGTGATAACTTCGCCCCTAACCTTAACTCATTCTTATCGAATCGCATATACTCGTAGTCATCTCTCATTTGGGTTCCTGGGTTTCATGGAACGCGGGCGTCTTCGTCGTCGTCGACGTTTCATCGTCATTTCCATATATGAAAACATATCTAAATCCATAAAACCTCACATGAGAACAGAGCAACGAGCAATTGAGGAATTTTTTTTATTCGAATCATCTTTGGCCCGTGTAGTCAATCTTCGTTATTTATTTCATCTTTCCGAGAAATAAATAACTTTTCTTTGTCTTGTCTTTACACTTACGGTTATGACTGACGGTTTTGAAAAAAAAAATAGTTGCGATAAAAAGTAAATCAATTTGAAATGTATGGCTCAATGGAACAAATCCAAATGAAATACAATTTGATCAAAAAAAAAACAAGACAAGATATCATATCGAAAAATGAACAACCAATTTGATTCAGCTTCATGATAAATAATGATGAATAAATAATAATTACCTCTGTGCATCGCTATGGTGTGCGTTTCAAATGATTTTCTAATGCAATTTGCCTCCTCATTGATGGAAATCATTAGGCGCGCTGCACACACCCAAATTTTTTTTCCTTTGGAAACGTGAACTGCAGTCATTGTGTGTAAATTGATTGTGATACGATATCTAAAGGCGAACAGGGTTCGTTCGTTCTGGGGCTTGGTCTTATGAATGGAGCCAAAGGCATTGAAACCTGGAACTTTTTTTCTCTCGTTCATTTCACTGATTAAAATTGAGTCTAGTCTTGGTTTCTTCATTGGAAGGCTGCTTTTCATGTTGTTTAAATAGAGACGGAGAAGGATACTCTCAGGGGAGAAAAATAGTTTCAAAGAAGAGAATTCAACCCTATTCTAAGGTATACGTAGGTGGGTACCATTGACAAGGTCATTGATTCTTAGTTCATTAAGGTCGTTAAAGAATGTCATGCTGGCGAAAGAAGGACTTTGACTTTTGTGTGTGTGGAGTATGACACAATTCTAGTGGCCGCAAATTTTCGATTACTCTTGCACAGTTAATAGAAATAATCGATTTCAATCAAATTTTAAAATATCGTTTCCACAAATTTGCAAATAACCATTTGAAAGTCGTGTCGGCCATTTTAAAAAATGGCTTCTTCAAACAATTATCATTTTTAACCAATAATATGAAGGAAAACTTTAAACGTCCTATTAATAAAACACACTTATTTAAGGTCTAAGACCCAGACTTTTTTAAACCCTTTATCAGCGAGTTAAAATGTTCCATTAATAAAAATAAAGCATCCGTTTAAAAATCCATGAAGAAAATCTAATACAAAGTAGGTATGAACATGAATATGTTTTTTTTTTTATTCTGGGGTTCTATAAATTATTGTCAAATGTCAATTTATAAACTTCAAATATCAGGCATTTTGTTCTATTAATTACATTTTGCGCTTAGTCCACGGGTTAAAGATAAACGGCCATTAATCGAACACAGGCCTCTGAAAATAAGCAATTCGGAATAGACAATCGAACGGTGAAAAAGACGAGTAACTTCGAGCGTGTTTCGCAAAAGAAAAAAAAACCCTAGGTGGCGCTGTCAGATATTATAATTTTTACAAATGGCGGCAAATGTCTGTTAAGTGAACAGATGCAAAAAAAAAACAAGTTATGTATTGCTATACTTCTAAAGGACGCGGAATAATTTTTCCAATTGACATTTACCGCCATTTGCAAAAATTATAGCATCTTCCCAAAAAGTGACAATTTATGCACAGCCATCATTGTACAAGTCAATTGGCTATAGCTGGCGGGCGGCAAATCTTACGTGTCAGCAGGGATTTTAAGTCGCATCTGCGTGAGATAATCATGCGCTCAAATCGGCTATGCATGTATGTCAGCTTAATAGGAACGCCCGTTCGTAAATCTCAAACTATTTGGGCCCATCAGAATAAACTGTTTTTCGTCGATCGGTAACGCGCTTCATTGCAATTTAATTGGTGTTTTCAAGGAAGTACACACCGATGCCATGGTTCCTCCGTCCCACAATATACAAATAACACTGACCTCGTGTGGATTAAATTATATATTCATCCAAAAAATGTTCCCCGGCGCTGAAAATGAAGAAATGCTGAACCGCAGTTGTGTATTGTGGTTTTCTTTCAGCGTCTGTATCCGTAGTTGGATTTTGTATGGATATGTGCCGATGCAGTTCTTGATGATTGCGAAAAGATCGAATTTTTTTTTACTAATTTAAATCGGCTGGCTCGGATTTCTACTGCACATTTGACATACGAGTTTGGTACCAAACGTTGATTAGTCGGCTTGGAAGTACGGCCGTGTAAACCATTATATAGAAGCAAAGCAACACAAACAGAACGGCCATTTTGGTAAAAAAAAAAACATGGCTGCCATGAATTATCAAAATTTCCCCCCTACGTTCTTGACGTCATTTGTGTTATAATGTATTATATATATGTTAAAAGAGTAAGATTAGAGAAATTTGAATTTATAACAGTGATACAAATTCTATAGCAGTTGTTAAAGGTATGAAAGATCCTCAGCGTTGCTGTGGGAGGGCTGGAAAAAAACAACTAAGGTGCGCAATTATATTCTGACCCCGCGAGGTCGCATAAATAGTACCTGTATAAACAGAACTGTTATAAATTGGCCTGTCCAAAGCAACTCCCATTTAAAAAATCAACTTTTAGAAATTGCGAAACATTAACATAAATGTTGGACTTGTTTGATTGTGCATGAAAAAAAAACATATACTGTGTGAAGAAAATATCTTCAGGTCGCGCGTCGTCTTGCAAGAAAAATCCGTTTATGTACATAATATATACAAAGATGAGAATTGTTGGGTTAGGCTGGTTGGTTGAGAAAAAAAAACCATAAAAACCTTACCATTACAGTTTAAATACCTTTTCGCCTAACTTGCTGCTTGAAAAGCAAATGCATTTCACCGTCTTCTATGCAACAACGTCTTCGACTTGTTTGCTTTTTATGATCTCAGCACCGGAAATTGTGTTTTTATTTTTATAGGCTTTGGTACAAAGTCGCAGGGGCGTGATGTAAACCAACAACAACCAACTAGGCACCTATAACTGCAAGAGAAACGTTTTTCCTCTTGAAATTACAGAGCAGAATGATTTTCTTGTTATGCGCCTAGCTATAAGCTTAACTGCCTATTTTTATTACATGCGCTTGACTTCTTCGAAGTTATGCGTGTAAATAAAGAAGATTTGTTTCGTTTGGTATTCTCCATCCTTCCATGTTTAAATGAACAACAATAAAAAAAGAAAACAGCCACAGATTACGGAAGTTCACCAGCGGTGTAGTTGGGCTGTATTTTTTGAAGTTTTTCTTACCATTTCTACTTTTTTTTATGACTGACACTTTGCAAAGGTACCTACCTTCCTATGTACCTGTGTAAGTACAGCTTTATTTTTGTTTCTCACAAGAAGGAAAATACAGAAAGGAACCCTAATAAAAAATGGCCGTATCGTGTAGATATTTCTATTTAACAAGAACTTGACTAACTCACATGGATGCTGCTGCTGATGATGATGATGATGGTATGGCATGCAAAGAAGAGCACGTCGAGAGAGAGATTTTTGACTGACTGTGTTTTGTTAGCACTCTTGACTTTTGGGATAATAATGTTGTACGGTCGTTCGCTGGTTGGATAAGGTGTAGCATGGATGGACTCGGTAATTTGTCATACACAACTCATATCTATGTACGTATGTAACATGTGGTCTGAATGGTTGCACTGTAACACCTACAGCAAATAATGCTTCTGTACACACCTACTGGCGAGACTTACAACAAGGCACAACCAGAGAGGGTGAAATATTTTGTGCCATTAAGAGTCTCATGAAGGGATTTTCGTGTCTCAAGTTAAAGCAGTTTAACAACAAAAAAAAAAAAAAAAAAGGCGTTAAACTTGAAGTTAGCAACTTATATTACTTGGCTTAAATTTTGTTGTTGTTTAAATAAAGCACAAGAAGGGAAAACATTCCACGAAAAATGGTAATCAGACGTGGAATTTAAGGATTTGCTTCGAGATTTATCTACAAATTCTTAGTCAGACAGGAGAAGAGGAACTCTCCTAATTAAACAGGTTGATTTTGTTCGTAAAACAAATGTCGGTTACTTAAAAGGACGAGACTAGAGAAATGCCAATTTATAACAGTTGTTCGCCCTTAAAAGTGTTATATATTCCGCGGTCTGTAGGACTGCTAAATTAGACAACTAATTTTCGGAAATCGAATGCCTTTTCTGCCACACTGTTACAATAGGCGTTTTTATTTTTTAGTTCAGAGCAGAGTCTTAGTTGTCAAAAAATTTGTTTCTGTTTCTTCTTAACTCAGAGTATTCAGAGTTCCAAATGTGTGTTAATTTTTTCGTTCTGACCATGTGTAGATCGCACTCGACGTGCTCGAACATAATTGACTGAGCATGTAAGTAAATTGCTGAACGCACCAAATGCCATAAGTGCAAAGAAGGAAAATGTGATGGAAAAAATAATTACGAGTAGATACATAAGTTGGCGAAAGAAGTTGATCGCTTGTTGATTTTCTGTATCTGGTGTGTATCAGTGTACAAAAAAGGGTAGGAATTGTTTTTTACAGTTAAAAATGGAAATGTATTCTGATTTGTGTGGTTTAAGTGTGTTTAAAAAACATGTCAGTGTTCAGAACTCGCTCTGTTTGGAACAAGTTCAGTGCATAACCTGTGTTCGAACTCTATTCAGTGCTCTGCTCTGAACGAAAAAAGAAAAACACCTAATGTTTGCATTTCACGAGCCACGTTTTACTTATAAAGCTCCATTTATGTCCGCATTATATTTTTGATAATGATTTTTTTATCAATATGACCGAAAAGTAACTTTGTTGTTTCGGTGTTCGATTTTGGCTTTTAATGGATTAATCTGCCATTTTTCAATTTTGATTCTCTCCAAGATTTCGGTCCTTAAAAAATATCGAAAAATACTCAATTTTGAGCAAACTTTTTATTACTTCAGTGGTACAGATATAGTACACAACTAATTCTCAAATCCAATGTGCCAGCAAAAATTCTTTCTTATCTTTCTTTTTCTTCAAAGTAGGGCCGTGCAATTCAGGCTGCATTTAAGAGATCTTAGTTCTTACAGTCATATTGTTTAAAGTATCATTATTATTACATATTATTAAAATGGTGGAAATATTATTTATATAAGTGATTGGATTTTAATTGCCAAAATAAGACAATCTTGAGAATACAAATTCTTTCCTTATTTGCATTCTGATTTTTACGAACTGTCAAATTTTACTCACACTTCAACGAATACATTTTACAAGATTCTTAGTAAAAAGCTAAATATATTTTAGAAGTAATTTTTTCCTTAATTTTTTGTATATACAATTTTTTTTTTCTAAATTGCAATTTTAAGTATTTAATATATTAAATTTTAAAGCATAGCTAATTTAAAAAAAAAAAATCGTCCACCCGTTTTCGAAATATTGAAAAATCCAGAAAAAAGTATTTTTCGGAAATGATGGTATGCTGCTTATAATTTAAGGGACCTCCTATATAAAAAAAATTGATCAATATTTGTCTAAATAATTAATTAATAAGAAGTCGAAATTGAAAAAAAAGGTTGTATGGCAGTGGTACCGTTGATAACAAAATAGGAACAAAAAATTCGGACAAAAATGAATTCTATGTCTATAATAGTGCACAGTTTTTTTTAATCAAAATCGTTAGAGCCGTTTTCGGGATAATTAAGATTATTAAAAAAATTATAAGGCAGGTAACGTTATTTTTGGGGATAAGAAAAGATTTAAAAATCTAATTGAGACAATCACCTAAAACGCCTAAGTACCAAGTTTGACGAAAATCGTTTCAATTTCCATGTAGAGACAGATAGACGGAATTGCGGAATGCACATTTTCAGCGTGATGTCAAGTTTGATCAAAATCTCTAGTTCGGTTTTTGATTAAATGCAAAACTTGCACAATAGTAGCTGCCAATTTGGCAAGTAAAAAGTCAAGCGCAGGAAATGTCAAAATGGACAAATGTTATTCGTTGGTTGCTCTCATGTGAAGCTCAACCAAACATAAGGTCTGATCCAGACTTTTTTCGACAGAAATTGGCAGGTTATCAAATTTTTAAGAGTGGGGATGAAATTTTCTCAGAGAGAAATAAAGTGGAAAAAGCCTATTCTGACATGTCTGCCAATTTCGAAACTCAAAAAACATATTTTACTTTTAATCTACCTAATATTTATATTTTTTGGTTGAAATTCACCATTTTTTAGTTTTAAATTAATTTTGTTAAGTTTAATGTCAACCTGACATTTCTCTTCTGCTTAAGGCACCAGTTATAGCCCATTGTTAAAGAAAATCTTACCAAGTAATTAAATACTTCTTAAGTTTTCCAAACCCCTTATGTTAGAATAACTCGAAAACTCAAATTTCGGCCAACAAAAACCTTTGAAACACAATGTCCAGTTCATTGCTGTACAAATTTTGTAAAATTGGATCAATTTTTCATAACGCAATCTATGTGACAAAACTCTATATTAAGAGCCCTATTCGAATCGCGACGTAATCGCATCCGATATGGAATTAGGGTGCCTAAAATGTCCAAGGTGGTAATCCACAAATTCAAAAATGTTAAAAAAATCTTGTAGCGACATTTCAATCGACTATCCAGAATCTGAAGGTTACATTATTTAAGTTTTCAGGAAATTGACATCTTTGATATTCTATCTTTCTTTATCACTCGTCACATTAAAATTTAAAACAGTCTGATGTTAAGGGCTTTGCATAATACTACTTAACAGTTTGCTAATACTAAATGACTCTACTTATATTTTCCTAATCTTAAACACTTTTTTACTAGCACCATACTAAATCTATTTTCTTAATAAACTACAACTAAACACGCCTAAAAAACTGCAAAAAAGTAAGCGAACATAACTTTTTGACGTTTGTAAATGTCAAAGTGACATATGGATTTAGTACGATACTAATGGCCTTTTCGATTGGCCGTCCAGAACTGTTCTGAACCCCACAAAATGACAGTTGTTACTCTAAACAGAACAGACAGCGATTCTGGATTTCATTTCAGAATCGAAAACAGAATCACTAATACACTCACAGAATTAAAATGTCAAAATCATCGGCATGATTTGTTTTGTGTAATTTCGAGTTGTTTATTGAATTTAAACTACTTTTCTTGTAAAATAACATAAAAAGAATCAAGTTAATTATTATTGACACAAGAAAATGTGTATCTAAATTGATATCAAGTGTTTTGGAAATTCTTTTAATTATTATTGACACAAGAAAATGTGTATCTAAATTGATATCAAGTGTTTTGGAAATTCTTTTTAGCCGATGTGATTTTTTTAAAATTTAATTTTCACGAATACAGTGATGCATACAATTCAGAATCAGTCAAATTGTTTCCGTGTGTTTTATTGGGGAAACCTGTTCCGGACGGCCAATCGAAAAGGTCATAAAAAAATAAAGTAGCCATTTTGTGATTTTAACTTTAGTAAAATGTTAAGAAAATAGTACGATACTAAACTGGTTTAAAATTGGCAAAATCCTTTTTTTAGGCTAAATTTACTAAATCGACTAATATTTTGCGCCTTTGTGTTTCCGAAAAATTTCTTAGATTTCTCGATCTAAATTTTGAGGAAAAAAATGAAAATGAATCTCTAAAATTTCTTGTGTCCAAAATCCGTGCCAGTTGCGCAATACTCAACTGAGAAAATCTTCACCTTATAGGCCCGTCATTTTCAACCTTGTGCCACAGAGATGCCATGTCATTTTGAGCAAAACCTAACTACATATTAACTCGACTGACTCACTAACCAAACAACAAATTATTATCAGCTCTTTATGGCAAATCGAAATAAATCTTCTGTCATGTGACATCAGTTTCACTGAATTTTAAATCACCCACCAGTTTTTTTTTTGTTCCTTTTACATCAAACTAGTTAAGGAATTGCTTTCGGTTTTCAATTGAATCTAATGGCATTTACTAACTAAGTAGGTAGGTACATACAACTGCGACTATTTCTAGTCTTATTTGGAAGTAGAACAATCAATTCTATTAAAGAGTGCACTTTGTGTAAAATGTCGTGCCATATCTGTGTCGTTAACTCGGAGTAAAAAAAAAAAAAAAAGATGTCGTTTTATTTGATCATTACCGCACGAATAGGTAGTATAGAATTTTTTTTGCAAAAATGATGCTGCTGTTGTAGCTTCCATTTATATTCTCAAAGCGTTTCTAAGTCATCACGCGGATTATTTCATTTCATGGACAACTGGTGTGCCGGTGGCAGTAGTGATAGTGACACGGGGCGGACGGCGGGCGGTGTATGTAATAACACGCATTCGATGGCGATGTGCGTGTAAATCTTCATCGTCGGTTATTTTTTATTTTTTTTTCTGAGTTTCACGATCTCAAGACTTATAAGAAGGAGTGTATAATAATTATCGTTGTTGCATCGATAAAACTCTTGAAGGCGCGATGACATTTTCGCAATAATTGGCTTGTGAACGTTTGAATTGATCTTTTTCGTAATTTTATCAATTTTTTTTTCTTTTTTTGTTTCCACCGAATGACACATTCGTCGTCGTGAAAGAGATTTACCATCAGGCATGGTAGCAACGCCAAGGATTCTATAAATTTTATCAATGAATTCTGATCATGGTTGCATGTGACAGCTGCCTTCATTGGCCAGCATGAGTTATTAGCTTGAAGATTTTTCTCAACCAGTCAGGTCGCGATGAAAGGAAATGAGTAGGCTTGTAGCTTTGCCCCACAGATTGTCGCGTGTATAAAATATTTGCAAAAAAAAATTGTAAAAACAAAATTAATTTCAGAATCTGGTAATATCTCTTCAAGTTGTCCTTTTTTTCGAAATAAGTAGATATCTATGGAAACACGAAACTATTTTGGAATCTTACATTACTTAGCCTAGCCTTTTTTGATAGATTGATTTATTAACCACTCTGATGCGTTGGCATATAGCTAATATCAAGTTTGACTAGACTTAATGGAATTTTACTTGTTATCATGGCTAAGCTTAATTGAAACTTTCAGGCCTTTCATGATGATATGACAAAAAAGTTTAGTGCGTGATTTGGTCCTATATAAATTCCTTTCTAAATGAGCTTAAGTTTAGGAGTGCATGTTCCCTTTCAATTTACTTTACGAGCAAATATTCAAACCTACTAAGAATCTTTCTTTGGACTAATTGCTTGTCAGAAAGATGCTTCTGTAGTTCTTTAATTTTGAGAGGACGAATTTTCATATTATAGATTTATTGAAATCAAAACCGAGTTCCAAAATTTCAACCCAGTTATCGTTTGGATCACATTCACTTTCCTAGTTCATTCATTCTCAGGGGCGGAGTAAGCCGTAAAATGGTACCAGGACTGTTAGAGAAAAGGCTCTCAATGACATTTATATTGTAACTTGTTTCAATGACATTTATATTGTAACTTGTTTTCAACAGATTTTATGGATTGAAGACTTAAAAGGTTTAGCTGGTGGAGAAATTGAAACCAATTATTCATCGGTTTCTTCGAAATTTTAATGAATTTGGTCAAAAGTGAACTGGCATTGGATCCGCAGTTTTATTGAAAAATTGTGTTCAGTGATGACCATCGGATAATAATTTTTACCAAAAATGAGTAATTTTATCAGGTGCGGACCGTGGGTAGGTGCGCCTGCGGAAAAATTCCGTCCTTCTCAGTAGTAATTTTTTTTTCATTAAAATTGTTTTATAGTACATATTAAGCTCTTGTCGCCCCCAAAGGATACATCCTTTAGTAAATATAGAGCTATTGTGGTCAAAAATGAATATCTAGGGCGCCGAAACAACTGAGCTGGGCCTTCAGACACAAAAAAGATAATACTTTTTAAGCTTTATAGTTATTGGCTTTTTCTATGTATTGCAGCACCTGACGGAAGACTTTCTCATAAAACTGTGGACACATCAAGGTTTTCTACTTTCTAGGGACGAGAGAGGGGGGTAAGTAATTAAATATAAAGCTGTTGGGGCCCTAACGGGGGCGTTATGGGGTGCCGACATCACACAGGGGCTCCACTCAGATAATAAACTAATTGTAATTTGGCCCCTTTCCTTTATGCCCCGTGGGTGTAATTTCCCCTAGTCCGCCCCTTCTATGATTATAATTTTTACTTTTGATATATGCACTATGGGGCAAGTTTTGCGTTTGGAAATAAATCGAACTAGAGATTTTAATCAAACTTTACATAACGATGATAGAGAACACCAAAAAAGTAGGTCCCACAATTCCGTCTGTATGTCTGTCTGTACACACTCCTCGTATTTTCTCCACACTTTACCTCGTATTAAATGCCCCACATATGAAATAAATAATGATTGTTATAATTTGTGTAAATTCAATTACATTAACTTCGAAAATGAAACTTAATTATTTTCTAAATTTATTGTGGCGGTCTTTGTTCAAGATGTACATAAGTTTGCATTAGAAATTAAATATTTATTTACACTTTTCCACCACTTTTCTGTACTCAATTATTCATCACCCAATTAATTATTGCCCATCGCTAACACAATTCAATAAATATGTATGCAACGAACACTCAAGAGTATGCAATTTCTAATTCCTTTTATATATTTTAAAACATTATTCAATGCAAGAATTGAATTCGCTATAAATTTATATTTACTATAATTTTTCAGTGTTTAATTGTACCCAACCCCGCTCTACAGTCTAAATGGTAGAAGCGATATTCTTCAAACTTGGTATCTAAGCGTTTTAAGTGATTGTCTAAAATAAATTTTTGAATCGTTTCTTTTTTTTTTAGGTCCAAAACTAACGGTACCTGCCATACAATTGTTTCTATCATCTGAATTATCTCGGAAATGGCTTTGAAGATTTTGATAATATTCAATATTCCGAATGATGAATGTATGATTTTTTATTAAATATTTAAAATTTTGTCATACAACGTTTTTTTTAGAAAAAAAAATTAAAAATTTGTAATATAAAAAATTAAGTAAGAAACTTAAAATATATTTAGCCGTTTCTATTAAGAGCAAGTACGTGCATTTTATTTTTTGTATTTTCGATGTTCTCCTTAACGGATTTAGATAAAAATGTTTATAGAGGAGGTCCTTCGGATTCAACATAATATTGGATACCAAAATTTTCGAAAAATAAACTAGTTGAAGAAAATACAAGATATGCGTTTAATTTCGCTGAATGGTCCTGTGCAAACTTGCCTTCAAGATCTTCTAATTTTATCTTCTTAATTATTTTTTTTTCTTTTAGGAAACCACACAATTTAAAGTCATACGGCCATACACGCTTTAAAAAGGGGTCGAACATTTTGTTTCCCTGATAGAATTCATAAGATCTAATGTTGGCATATATGACCAAATTTATGTTAAGAAAGTAATTGCAGACATTTTGTATTTGTTTTATTTAAAACCAAATTTAACAAAGCCAGCGGCTCTAAAAAAAAAACCCCTAACCTAAGAGATTCATCATGGTGATTTGTTTAAATGCAAAAATAAATTCCAACTTTAAATCCTATGGGATTATTCTAAGAATCCCTAAAATGAAAAAGCTGTATCCCTTTATTTTATAGAAACCTTCAACGTATGGACTTTTCAATTTCCTAGTTAAAAAGTTAATTTAGCCAAATTTATACCTCATTCCCTTGAGCTAACCACTTTATTTCAACAAAGGAACACCGGCAAAGTGTTCCTTTCCTTTTATGTTTAGATAGCATGAAGTGAACAATGTTTTCACACATGTCTAAGGTAGAGAGGGAGGGAGTGAGTGTGAGAGAAATAGGAATATGAAAAGCGAGAACAATAAAGCCTTTTTGACTTTGCGTGCTAAAGGTGTCTCATATTATAAAAATTCAACTTTCAGAGGCAATATGTTCCTGCATATAAAGTTACATGAAGTCCTTATCCTTAGTGATGATAATGGGGAAGGTAACGATGCGATGGAGAGCTCATACATGAAACTATGAATGAGAAGCTATTCTTTGGAAAAACAGATTCATCAGCAAGACTATTATTTGAAAGATGGATAGTTGAGTAGTAAGTTTCTGCAATTTCATATATTTTTTTTCAAGGATGTTTCTATTCAACACATGTTAGTTTTATTGTTGTATATTTAAAACTACCATATATTCACATGCGGGAGAATAGGTACATGGTTTGCAATTTTATTTAAAAGCAAACGTTTTTGTGAAGTTTTAACTTGATTAAATTAATTAACAATTCAAAGCTGAAGTGATTTTCCATATGAAGAAAGTCTGTTCCTAAAATTTTTTTTCGTGCATATAGATTTGAGAACCACCAGTATCTAGTGTACCAGCAGGAGCACAGTAGTAGCATCAAATATAACAGAAACATTATTTCAAGTATAAATATGTACATAGTACATTTATATGTTTCACATTCATTAAGGAACGAGTATATGCGGGCCTGAAGAAAATTACTTTTCTTAATACGAATTCGAATGAGATTTTAAGTGAAAAGTTTTTTTGGCATAAGTTTGCTGTGCCATTAACAAATTAGAAAAGTTATTTTGCGTTAAAAAGCATGTATATATATGTGTATCTGTATATGTAAGTGAAACCGGGTGTAAGTTATTAAGAGTTTCTTATAAAACTAGCTGCTGAATTAAGGGGAATGAATTATAATGAGAGAACACAAATTAGAAGTTGGTAAGGTACTGATTGAGAAATTCGCGTTGACATTTACATAATGTTTGTAATTATACATGTCCTTAGCCTTTGCATACTTTGATCAACATAATCTGCACAATACCACACTAAGTACAAATCGTGTGATTAATAATCAATTAATATCTATACATAGGTATACCAACGTAATAATGTGTCTTCTAACACCGGGACATGCAAGCTTTTACTCATCATACTTAACGCAATGACATTTTCAACAGGGTGGCACACGAACCATGCTACAAAAATAAAACGTAATAACTTTTTTTAGTGTGAATAATCGGCTTATTTTTTTTTATTTTATAGGCTACTATTTAGATTTATCAAAATGAATGTTTGGGATACTGAAAAAAGGATTTGGATAGTGAAGAGATACCATTCTTTGCAGTCCGTCATTTCCGTCCAAAGGGAATTTAGACTGGAGTTTGGCGGTACTCCCCCGAGTATATGGACCATTATGAGGCTGGTGAACATGTTTGTCGAATCTGGAAGCATCGAACGATGACCGTATCATCGAGATCCCAATGTTCGGGTTCAGGATACAATCGTTGCTGTTGCATGGGCAATACAGGCAAATCCAAGTGTTTTGACTCGAAACTTATCGGGCCAAATTGGAGTTAGCAGACAGTAATTACAACGGATACTTTATGATGACTTAAACTTGTTTCCGTACAAAGTCCAAATAACAAGCAAGTTAAGCCCTCAGGATTTGCCCGTTCGCCTGGAATTTTGCCGAAAAATGATTGCAAAAGCCGAAGAAAACAACACATTGATAAATTGTTTGTTCATGTCTGATGAGGCCCATTTGGACTTAAACGGCAATGTTAACAATCAAAATTGCCGTATAGGGAGTGAATCTAATCAAAAAATGCTCCATGAGACGAAACTGCACCCAGAACGAGTCACTGTGCGGTGCGCAGTTTCATCAAGGTGTATTGTCGGGCCATACTTCTTTGCAAAAAAAAAACGGTGTAACACACACTGTCAATGGGGACCGTTTTTTAGAGATGTTGAAGGAGTTTTTTTTTAACCAGAACTTCGCCGAAGACGTATCCCTTTCAGCAGGACTTGGTTTCAACAAGATGGAGCAAGTGCACACCTAGCCACACAAGTTATGCCGGAGCTCCAACGAAAATTCCCAAACAAATTCATATCTAGAAACTGCACTTTCCGCTGCCCCCAAGGCCACCTGACCTGACTGCACCAGACTTTTTTTATGGGGTTATGTCAAGCAGGAAGTGTACAAAACCCAGGAATTCGACTGAACTGAAGCAGTCCATTAAGACAATAATTGAGGCGACCCCAATTTCAACCCTTCAGGCCGCAATGAACAATTTTCTGATCAGGTGCCGCATATGCGTGGATGAGTGTGGAGGTCATTTGCGGTCTATCGTCTTTAAAAACCATTAGTTATTTAAAATAAAAAATTAAATTAATTAAAATCCAATAAAAAAAAATTAATGAAATACATCGAAAAAAATAAAAGTTACTTAAATTTGAAAAGGCGGAAAAGATATCACTTTCCTTGTGAATCCCCCCAGCCTAGTCCGAACCAAGAAAGCAGCCCTCGGAGAATACTCTTTCGATAAACTGGACGATCTGTCACCTAAGTCACTTAAGCACATCTTGAAATTTACTCAGATATCAGGATGATTTAGGGAGACACGCTTCAACTAATTTCCCACCTTATTCCCCAAGTGAAGTGAGATGGCTTATCTTCTAACCTAATCTAAGCCTGGGTATGTCAAGTGGCTTAGACTTATAAAACTTAATAGAAAAAGAAAAGTTTCTGTAGTCAGAAAAAAACTGAGAAACAAGAATATTGAGAATTAAATAGAATAGGCTTAGGAAGCTCTGTTTTTCTGAGTCTTTTTCCATTTTTAGAATCTACGCCCCTGTGGTAAATTAATACTTTTTATTCGGTGAACAAATAAAATGCACGACTGAATCGAACATACTTGCTCGTATGTTTTATCACATTGTATGCAAAAGATTCTTAATAGAAACGGCTAAATGTATTTTTAAAGTCGTAAAGACGAAAAAATCGTCCACCCGTTTTCGAAATATTGAATTTTCAAAAAAAAAAAAATATTTTTTTTTCAAAAATCCAAAATAAATATTTTTCGAAAATTTTGAAATGCAGTATTATTAAGAATTTGAAAGAGCTCCTGTATAAAAATGTTGATCGAAATCCGTTGAGTCGTTTATGAGAAAGTCGACAATCAATAAAATGGTTGTATGGGAGGTACCGTTAATAACAAAATATTTAAATGCAATTTTCCACCAAAATGTAGACCATAGCCGCCAAAGTTGTATACACACCAATTTTTATAAAAATCGTTAGAGCCGTTTTCGAGATAATTAAGATGGTAGAAAAATTGGTATGGCAAGTACCGTTATTTTTGGGGCTAAAACAACGATTCAAAAATCTATTTTGGACAATAATCTAAAACGATTAAATACCAAGTTTGAAGAAAATCGTTTCAGAATTTTAGGCTGTAAGGAGTTGTACAGACAGACAGACGGAATTGCGGGACCCACGTTTTTGGTGTTCTCTATCATCGTAATGTCAAGTTTGATTAAAATCTCGAGATCGATTTTTTTCCCAAAAACTTTCCCGTGTAGGTACTACTAAAGGGTTTTCCAATAAGAGGTGTTATTTTGATATTCAAAGAAAAATGGCATTTTTGGAGATAAATGATCGGATGTTTATTTCAGAGGAAGGTATGCCGTTAATAATGGAACACAACATCAGCCAAATGGCCGCCAAGACCACGCTTACAGGACCATATCCTTTTCATAAAATTTTCCATAACCAAATCGCAAAGTGGCTGCCCTATGTCCTCGATAGCCTCACGAATTTCATCTTTGAGGTCTTGAATCGACGCTGGGCTGTTGGCGTAGACCTTATCTTTCACGTGGCCCCAAAGGAAGAAGTCGCAAGGTGTTAAATCACAAGATCTCGGTGGCCAATTGTGATCACCTCTTCGAGAGATAACACGGTCCGGAAACTTTTCCCGTAAAAGATCGATGGTTTCATTGCTTGTGTGGCACGTAGCGCCGTCTTGTTGAAAGTAAACGTTGTCCAGATCAATACCATCCAATTCAGGCCATAAAAAATCATTAATCATCTCTCGATAGCGCAATCCATTGACCGTAACTGTTGCTCCAGCCTCATTTTCGAAAAAGTAAGGTCCAATGACCCCGCGGGACCATAAACCGCACCAAACAGTCACGCGTTGAGGATGGAGAGGCTTTTCAACCATAACTCTTGGGTTTTCCGAGCCCCAGATGCGACAGTTTTGCTTGTTGACGTAGCCTCCGAGGTGGAAATGGGCCTCATCAGTCAAGATGATTTTTCGATGAAATTCCGGTTCATTTTCATGCATTTCAAGGACCCAATCAGCAAAGACACGACGTTGTTGATGATCAGCCGGCTTGAGTTCTTGTGTTAACTGAACTTTATAAGCCTTAAGACCCAAGTCTTTATGCAAAATACGGTGTAATGACGTTTGTGGAATGCCTAATTCCAAGGAACGACGAGGAATGGACAAACCTGGGTTTTCTTCAACACTTTGGGCTACAACAGCAATATTCTCAGTTGTTCTTGGGCGACGTGCACGGGTTTTATTCTTCACATCAATAACTTGTCCCAACAGCTCGAATTTGTCCACCAATTTCTGTATTGCGGTCCGACAAGGTGCTTCACGACGACCCAGAAATGTTTTAGTTTTACGAACCGTCTCTGCCAAATTTTCACCATTTTTATAGTGAATTTTAATAATTTCAATGCGTTGTTGAAGCGTGTATCGTTCCATTTTTATTAATAGCGTAGTTTCTACTTGTCAAATGTCAAAAAATGACAGCTTCAAAAGTGACAGCTACCGAAATAGCGGGCTATTCAAAACCTCTTATTGGAAAACCCGTTACATACCTATATTGCATTTAAAAATCGCACACTGAAATCATTTTTTCGATTACATTTATTAAGTATACCCACTTCCTGAAGATCTAGCAGGATTCGCTGCAAGTTACATTATTATTTCGCTTAATTTTTTTGACAGTTCATCGTTTTTTTTTTCAATTGATAGTTGAATCGTTTTTATCGGCGAATTTGAATTGTGTATTTTCGTTTTTTTTATTCAAAATATAAAATTAGTCCCAAACCAAAAATTCTAAAAAAAAAAAAAATGACAACTCATTTAATAAAGAATTTAACAAAAAAAAAAAATACTAAGGACAATTTGTGGTTCTCAATGATGTTACGGAAAATTAAATAAAATAATAAAAACGTTTTTGTTTTATCACCGCCCCGTCCGTATACGCATGAAGCCATAACTTATTCCTCAACAAAAAAAAGTGTGTGTACTCACAACCAACATTCAATATATCTTACCCCCATTTGACCCAACAACATATTCCTTTTCCAGGCGATTAGATTGTGTAACAGTCTGGATAAAGATAACAATAAAAGGAAGTATCTCACAAAAATGAACAACAACAACAAAAAAAAACACATCAAAATATCACTCAAACAAAATATATATCTTCCTGTTTGGTGTGTAAATTACGCGGCTAAATAAAAGCACCTATTCCTGTTGGTACGATATCTGGATGTGTTTAAGCAGCAGAAGGCTCACGACCCCCACAATACAGGTGGTTATAAAATTTTCTTTATTTGTGCTCTATACTACACCACGTTACTCGTAAAGGTACCTATAGGTGTGTTTTTATCTCCATGTAAAGTGATCCAATCACCAACATCTTTAAGATACATTTCGTCACGGTCTGATACCATTTTCTTAAAATAATAAAAACAAAAAATAAAGTAAACATCTCGCTGATGCTTCTGCTGGACACTTGGAGTTGGTTTGGTTGTTTCCCTTCTGCCATTTCTTACCACTTGAGAACATAAAATTGACTTGTGGAACAAACAACAACAAAAAAATGCTTGTCAGTGGTTGTGTGCTTAATCGGAGAGAATATCTTTAGCTCAAGTCTGTTAATCGGATAAATAAACATTTAGGTAATCAAACATCAAGTTCTTTGTATATATACATGTGTACCTACGTGCATTCGTGCAATATGGTTCTTGTACCTGATTAGTCACCGAAAACCGATAACTTATATAAGGAACAGATATAGCTTTATTTTTCTTGAATTTCGTAGATAGGCATATAGCTTGTTATGACGGTCGTAAATTTGTTAGAATTTGATAGGTATGTATATAAATTTGAAGAAGTAACAACAAGTTGAAATAATGTTTATTTAAAGTGTGTTTTGAATTCTAAGAAAATGTTATCGACACATGTCGATAAACTACCGAAAACTCATCTGATACAATAAGCGCAATAAGCACTTGTGGGTATTAACTTGAGTCTATTATTAAACAAAACTTTATGTAAACAGTTTTTTTTTTGAATTTTATTTATTTAAACAAAAATTGATATAATTCGTTTCTGGAGTGCGAACACATTCTAAGTTAATGAATAAATGCACGGTGTCAAATATCTCAGGGAGGAAATAGTTACCAAGGTTTTTTTTTTAGTCGGTCGTGTATCACTGTAAACTTTATATTAGAGTGTTTAGAAACAAAACTAGCTTTGTCGATATTTTTGATAAAACTTGTAGGATTTAGATCGAGTACGTCTCTTACTCTTAAAAGCGAACTGAAGAAAAAAACGACAGCCGAAATTAGAGAAAAAAAAATAAAATATCCACACAAATTATAGCGCGTGTTGCCAAAATACTTTGTGGTGGGCTAAAAGTATTAAAGGAATTAGTAATTGTTATATTATAGGGTGTATCCACACTAAGGAAACATTTTTGCAACATTTCAGAAAGATTTTGGTCTGGACGATTCGTGAAATATTTCTTAAGTCTTTATGAAATGTTTTTCTGTTTCCTATTTCAAACGAAATTTTTCTTTCTTTTCTTTCTCCAGAATTTACAACGGTAAAGGAGAGAGAGTAACTGATTTTTCATTCTTAAAGTGTGTCCACACCAAAGAAACATTTCAGGAAACATGTTTAAAAAAAAAACATTCCCGGAAACATTTCTGCTTTTGAAATTTTTTTATTAGTGTGGACGCTTCTAGTAGAAACGTTTCTGTAATTTTTCTTTATTTCCAATTTTATTTATTCAGTTTTGTAAGTGAAATGGATTGTAAAAAAATTGGCAATGATAGTGTGTGTTATCATCATGAAAAAAATAAAAATAACCAAGACAGTGGCAAGGACATATTTTAAAAAGAAGAAATAATTCTGGATGTCAAGTGGATTCCACAAAACTTTTTTCGTTTAATAACATACTCGTTGCTCCACAATTTTTGCGACAATATTTATCACGCATTATCTACCTTTGTAAATGCTTGGGAAACAAAGAAAGTTTTCCATTCGGAATGAGAAAAAGAGAAACATTTCAGAAGTGTTTCGCGAGCGTCCACACTAAAGTAAACATTTAAGAAACATTTCAGAAACTTTTCAGAAAAATTTCACTTGAAATAGGAAAGAGAGAAACATTTTATAAACATTTTAGAAATATTTCGCGATGCGTCCAGACAAAAAATATACATTTCAGAAATATTTTAGAAATGTTTCTGAAATGTTTCAAAAATGTTTCTTTGGTGTGGACACACCTTAACATATAAATTGATTAGACATCGCTTCTTTCGTCCAATTCCCTTCTTGCTTACAAAAAAAACGCGCCTTCAATTGGGCAATTGATCAATGATGATGTTGACCAAGATTGAATGTAATTCGTTTGTGGCAAAACATTAAGGACCTTAAAAAACATTAGGAAATTCTGAGAGAATTCCTTTGATGTCCTCTAAAAAAAATTATCGTTCAGGAAATTATTCCAATTGGGACAAGAACTTTAGCAAAACTAGTGAAAATTATTAAATAATGCTGAAGAAATGTCATACTGTGAATTTCATTTTTTACAGCGACAAGTTCCACTCGTGAGTTCCACAATGGGGAACATAAATAATGAACATTGTGGCCACTGGGCATTCAGAACACGTTATTCTCAACAAGAACGTCATTATTGACAAAAAGTAAAGGACTATTCACATGAGAGGGACAAACTGACTGACTAATGAACGATAAAATGTTATTTATTAATCTAAATTTTTCACAAATTCTAAATACAAATGGTTACTAAAATTTGCTTTTTAATTACCAAAATAAAATACATTTGAGAAAACAAATTGAACGTCGAGAATAGAAATCTGATTATTAAGAACTTTTAAACTATTTTATTGCGTTCCACATACGATCCACACTTCAAGAAATTAATTGTTCGACATCGACTAACTTCAATATCAGAGATTATCAATTTTAAAATGTCATTTTCGATGAAAAATAAAAGCCATGTTAACGAAATGTAAAAATAGACGAATATCCGTTAATTCGTTGTTCCGTGATCGATAATAATAATGCATGTGAGACTTAAGTTCTTTTAAATGCAGCTGAATTGTAGGTCAATTTTTGTGAAAAAAAAAATTGTTGGACAACAAAATCATCGTGGACATTTTCCCAGTTAATAATTGCTAAGAGTGAACAGCGAAATCAATTGGGTAATAACTGACGATGAGGTCTCCAACCTCATCGTGGATTTTTTTTAAATTGTTCATCCGTCAGAAAGTAATTATTTCGGAATACTAAATTTTCACAGAGATTTAGTACCTCTGTTTCAAATAACATTCATACAATTTAACCTTAAAAAACTTTTACAATATCGCTAAGACCGTTTTCGAGAAAATAAAAAAAAAATCTCCGAAATTTGAATATCAGTCCATTTACTCTTCAAATTAAGTCCATTTAAAAAAAAAATTTAACCAAAGAATGGAGGAAATATCCACGGGAAACTGGCTTACAGAAATTCACTACTGTGAGAATATTTAACACGTGCGATTAGTTCTAGAATAGTATGTGGTTTTTCAATTGTTACTACAGTAAACTCTCTCATAACGATGGCAACGAAAAATTAGTTAACTTTTTAAAGATTATGTCAATGAGGATTAAAATCCTCCAACCGAATTTTGTGGAACAAAAATTTAAGAGGGGTATTTTTAGTTTTTGGATATTTGGAGAACTTTCCACTCCGTTGTAACAAAGAATAAACTGCCGGGATCATTAATTTTGGTCTAAAAAATGCCAATAGGTCGTTTGTGTTGGTTTTTGTTGTTTCTTTCATTACAACATGGCTTCTCTTATTTATTTTCTACAATTAGTAGAAAATCTCCATGAATATTTTTTGGGTGGTGTATTCTTAAGGACTAAGGTGTTATGTTGGAGAATCTGAACAGTCTAATTTTTGACCGGTTATGAGAGACATTCGCTTTAGAGATATCGCACTGTACACAAATATACACCAACTCTAAAAATGTATATACAGCTCTTAAGCGAAAACCTTTACAGAATACATTCACGACCAGTAACCCAAATAAGTATCAACAAAGAACCTATATCCCTGTCATGTTATCAGTCAATTGAGTATAGATAGGTATACATACCCTACAACCAACAGATAAATAGAAGAAGAAACTTTGGAGGAAGTTCACTCTAACCGAACTCACTTCAAATACCACAGAGTGCTCACGAATTAGATTAGTCCTAGCGATTAGCCACTATCTCTGTGGTTTGAAAAGTTCTACAAACAAAGCAGAAGGAAAAGGAAACAAAAATATCGGTTATTTTCGGGGATTAATTTGACTTACCCGTCCAGCTATTCTCTCTCGCATTGATGGGGCCAGCCAGAGCAGATCCCATTTAGTCTGACGGAGACGGAGCCTTTCAATTCAAATTCAGTAAACCGATGGATGCGATGATATGAAAGATTGGGATATTGGGAGACCTCAGAAAGTTTCATAGGTATCCCTATTCTTCACCATTCGCTCTACTTCATTTGAATCTAAAGCAGATTATAACGGAGATGAGAAATAGAGATATATGTATGTAGGTGGTGTAGCTACACGTGAAAACAAATTCATCTCACTCAACGAAAAATTTCCAGATAAAAGCGACGAAGAAAGGAATTTTCTTTGTGTAAACTTGCATCATGCCTGGCTCTCTGGTGGATAATCCATGAAACTCCACCAAGCACCAACAAAATAAAAAAGTACAAAAATTCGTGTGGTGTGTATGTGGTAGATGATTGTGACGAGGACGAGGATGAGGACGAAGACGAGGAGTGTTGGAATTGGAGTCGCAATGAGTCCCATGCATGGTACGTGCCTGGAATCCCATTGTTCCCTTTCACCAAAATGGAACCATGCATCGCCATCTTCATCGGCCCACTCCACTCTGGCGTCCCATCCGGCTGGCGCGCCGCGCCGTCGAACGGTTCTCAATTTCTCGGCTTTGGATTTTTTTTTCGTTGTGTTGTTTTGTATTGTATGTTTTGTGTACGTTCTGGTGAACCTTTTCATGTGCTTGCCTCTCAGATGATGAAGGGCTATATGTTCGCCAGGCTTGGCTAGGCTACAGCTACAGGAATATAGGGTATATGTATGTATGTTCGGTTCGGGTATGCGATCATCATCATCATCATCATCATAGTCGTCCTCATCATGAGGAACAGCAATATCTTTTCGTGTTCACCTATGCCTGGCATATGTATGTGCTTGGTTGTGCAACGGCAACAGCGATACCAACAGCAACAGCTCATCCGACTCTGGAGCAAGTGGAGTGGACACGTAATTGCATGTTGCGGTGGTATAGTAGCACTAGCATGGTACAAGCTCAACATGGAACTATGTAGCGCAGCTGTGTTATGAAATCTGCCCTTCCTTCTTCTTTTTTGTGGTTCTGATGGGTTCTGGGAGTCCCCGCCGTCTCCTGCTGCTGGAGTCCTCTTCGCAACAAGCGCTAGACAGAGATAGAAAAACTCTGGCATGGAAAAGTAAATCATTGAACACGTTTTGGCGAAGAGATGCATATTTGCTCGATGCGTTGAAGTTTATATATTTTTTTTTTCTTTTGGTTTTGTTTTGTTGAGTTTTATACTTGAAATAGGTTTTGTGTTAGGAACGGATGAATTCATGCATATACGGTTCTGGTTCTCCAGTTGCATTGCTATGTATCTAGAGGTGCATCCATATAGGTACATTTTTTGTTGAATTATTTTTATTCGCTTTTTTTTAAAGACATCTTTTGTATAGCAATTTCTGGGAAAAAATATTTTAACGCGCGTCAGTTTAAGGTGGGCTTGCATTGCAAACAAAAATAAATAAATACAAAAAAAGAGTGTTGAAGTGGCAAAACAATTGTAGTAGAAATTTCCTTCAACACTGACGATATTCTTTGTAATATTGGGTGATTCGTTTCGGATTTGTTTCATATTTTCAGTCAATATTTGTTTGTTTTTTTGTTGAGAAAAAAAAATATCCAAACAATTGCAGTATGCTCCTAACAATACCAACTTATATACCACAAAAGAGAATTACGTCGTTAGAATTGAACAACACCTACACTTACATAGATAAATCTACAATTTTGAAGTTTGGAGAGTATTTTTAGAGTGGCAACAGTAATTCTATAATTGACGCAAACATTTATCGTAAGTGAGGAAAGTATTGACGGATGTTAAAATAGTTGAGCGTGAAGCATTATTGGTCCCAGCAGGATGAGGCAACCGCTCACACAGCTCAAGTACCGATGGAGATTTTGAACCACCAATTTCCAGAGCCGTGATATTTTCCGTTTTGACGATTAAAATTGATTGGTCAGATAGCCAGATCTTGGGGCTTTTTTGAAATTATGAGTTTACCACAGCAAACCACAAATCTTACAAGTCGTGAAAGCAAAAATTGACAGCCAGATGTTTTGTGCGAAACACAATTTGAAATGTCGTAAGCTGATCGCAAATGTGCATCATCAAAGATATTGGTCATTTATGGGATTTATTTCTTTTTCAGTTAAATTTTACACCTTCGAATAATTGTTACCCTTGGCAACAGAGCCGAATTCTTTCCAACGCACATTACGTTTAGATGAGTGAGGCCATTATAATGTTTAAGTGCATCAGGCACTCACTTGCTCACTTGCAGAGAAGATTCATCAACATTTTTCTCAATTTTCTTAACGAAGTAAGGCGCAGTTGGGGGCAATTTAAATAAACTGTATTGTACAGGGTGGGCCAACTTTGTGTGACTGAATTTCATAATGACTAAACATTTTTAAGTCTTATTATGTTTCCGTACGATAAATTATTGCAACGTAGAGAAAATACCGTCAGCATTTTAATACTGCGACGGTTTCCAGTTCAAACGTGATAAGAAGCTTAAAGACCCGTTTTGACGATCGAGGTGCAGTATTATTCGATGTACCGCGAAGAAATTTAGCTCGGCCTATTCGCACTGAACAAGCTGTGGTTGCTGTACGAACAAGTGTTCAAACGGATCCTTAGGTGTCTACTCGTCGATGTGCTATTCAATTGGACACATCCAGATCATCGCTACAAGCATTCTTAAAGGTGATCTGTAGAAGGAATTTTTTTTACATCCGGTAGTTTTTAAAAAAACGTAGTTCCAGCTACAACTCATAACGCCAGAAACACTTTGGCAATTCTGCAAGAATTTTTCGATGACCACATAATTTCAAAATATGCTGATTTCGCGTGGCCACTTCGTTCAACAGATTTGACGGCATATGATTTGTTTTTGTGGATTTTCTTGGAAGAACGGAACAAAACATTTTTCAACTAAAGCAGAACATTCGTACAGAAATGGCAAAATTGGAGCTAGAAGACGTTGCACAGCGTAATGAAAAATGCCTTAAAAAGTGCCATTCACTGACACCAGAAAGATTGAGGTTATTTAAAGGATGTCATTTTACACATTTGCGTAAAAAAATTTATAATTTAAACTTTAGTATAAAAAATTAAAAAATTGTAGACATTTCAAATCAGTCACTCCAAGTGACAATTGATCTGTTACGCTTACGAGACCAACGTGAAAACCAATCAGTCCATTTTAAATAACAACTATTCAAATGGTATTTTTTGACAATATTGACGAACTACGGGATTTGAAAATCAAAGACTTGATCTTGTTCTCAAAGTAACGAAGTGACTCTGGAAGAAACTACGGTTACTTCTGTATTGTGCCCTTCGTCGGATCCCCAAGACCGCGAGCTAGCGGAGGTTCATGGTGCACAGTGACCCGAGGATCACTTCATGGGATAAATTATTGCTTCAATACCAGTCAACAAGTAAGCTAGTTGGGCAGTGATATATAGTTCAGTATTTATCCATGTTATCACAAAATTTTGAATTCATTTTGAATTCAAATTTCATTCACACTACTGTAGTTCCACACCCTAGACCAAAATTAAAAAAAAAAAATTTAGTTGTTGTTACCAAAAACTTTTGAAATAATCTACGAGCATCTCAAACTAGTTCTAGATAATAAAAAAATACCACTTTATTTTTTCAAAAATCGCAGGCATTGGTCGACAATCCTCGGAGTTAGTGAAACAATTGGAATTGAAAACTCATCACGCTATAGACCAAATTACGTGTGAAAACTGTGATGATATAAAATGAGACCGATCGGATTGGTCAATGCAAGACTAGGTGCAAAATTTAAGGGATATCTTATTCCGTATTTCTAGTACAGGTTTCAAAATAAATCATTTGGATTTCATTAAAAATTATCACACCTCGTATTGAAAGACCCTATACATAATGTTTTTTGTTAGGACTTTACTATATCTTTATAGCAAGTTTGCAATATTTAATCTCCGGTATTGAACGTTTATCAAGTTAATTGCTCAATCATAGTCCCACTCCCACTCTATTTGAGATCAAAAAAATAAACTTCATGACTAAATTCTCATTCTAAGTCATCTACAAATTTCTCTCAACAAAACTCGCCCCACAAAATTCCTCAAACTCATAAAAAACCCATTTATCATTTTTCACTTTTCCGGGCTGCTAAAATACTTGTTCGAAACGACTTAATTACAACCGCATTCCTGCACATATTCATCGATTACATGTCCACTTACCCCTCCCCACCCACGGCAACTGCTATGTGTTTAGTATCTCGATCTCTTTAACAGTCGATTGTATCCTATATGTAAAATGTATCTATAAGAAACAAAAAAAAAAATATACTCCATCACAGCCTCCAGATATCACCAATTGCAGCAGTTCCATTCAGTCGACTAATTCAGATTAACGAATCAATTTAACATTTCTTTTCACAGTGGTAATAACAATTTGCCAACAATTCATTTGGGATCCAAATGTGCCTCTGCTCTGCGCGTTACTTGCCCCATATATTTCTGTTGCTTCTAATCTCTAACTCCCTCGATTGGAGGCGAGACGCGACGATAATGACGACGACTATATACGATGTCGTTGGCCGTCGCGTCGCGCCGTCATCGTCTATTGGACTGGGACCGTCCCAATGCAATGTGTGGTGCTGGTACCACAATTTAGATTTATGGGTCTACGTCTGATCTTTTTAAATCGGCCCAATTCTTAAGTTTGGCCTCTCTCAGCCATGTAAGCAAACTCACAGCTGGGGTTGCATAGGGATTTATCACTACTAATACTACCACACAGTTAGCACCCTCTAATCCTCTCATCATACAAAAACGTTTAAATACAAAATGTAAAGCCCACACTTTAAGCTATTTTACACAAAGCAGAGTGATACTCTATATACTTATATTCTCAAAACCACTCACTCTATTGTTGTGTTAATTTATTGTATCATTGTTTTAATTTAACAAATAAAAATAAACTAAAAAAAGAGCAAACATTTTGTTCGTAGATACTTTTCTAGGATTATAAAATCGTACCCATGAATTGAATTGTTATTGATGTTTGCAATTAGGCAGATTGAGTTTCATTTAAAGAAGAAAAGCACGACCGCCCTGGTGGCTGATGGTCGAACTGAAGCACTATGGGACATTTGATGATAAGACACGGTATAAATAAAATACACACAAAGTGCAATTGGGAAGAAAATGTTTTCCTGGGAGTGAAATATAAGACTTCTTGACATTTTATAACATCAATTTTTTAATTTGCCAAATGTAAGATATTTTATGCTTTCTACATAAAAGTGGAACGTGGTTATTCTTTTTGTTACAAAAATATGTACTATTTGAAATGTATTCTTGTCTGAACCCATTGACTATGTGAAATTTACAAGTTTTCACTCCACAATTTAAATACCAATTTTTTTCACCTCTCGTGAATAAATGCGTTCTACTAAGGGAAGAAGAGCAACTGTTAGATACCTTTAGTTGACAAATTCACTTGAGGTGAAAATTCTAATGAAATCCTTACAAATACGTTCCCAACAATAGTTCGTGAAATTGACATTTGGCTTGAATCTTTAACTCAGTGGGTTTCTATTAGTGCTTTGGTCATGAAATATTATGACGCTTCACATGAATTTTAGTTTCACTTTGAATTGATTTACAAGTTCAATGAATAATAATCCATTTACTTGAGTTATAGGTACTATAGGGCAAGTTTTGCATTTGGAAAAACATCCGAAGTCGAGATTTTAATCAAAGTTGACATTACGATGATAGAGAACACCAAAAAAGTTGGTCGCACAATTTTGACTGTCTGTCTGTCTCTCTGTAGAACGATCTACAGCCTATGCCGCTGAACCGATTTCGTTCAAACTTGGTGCTCAAGCGTTTTAGGTGATTGTTCAAAATAGATTTCTGAATCGTTGTTTTAGCTCCAAAAATAACGGTACTTGCAATACAAATTTTTCTACCATCTTAATTATCTCGAAAACAGCTCTGGTGTATGTACTACTTTGGAAATGTTATACATTTTGGTAAATTTTTTTTTTAATATTAACGGTACCCGCCATACAACAATTTTATTGATTTTCGACTCTCTCATAAACGGCTGAACGAATTTCAATGCAAAATTTTTATACAGAAGCTCCTTCAAATTCTAAATTATACTGCATTTCAAAAATTTTCAAAAAGGTTTTTTTGGGATTTTTGAAAAATATTTTTTTTTTTGAAAATTCGATATTTCGAAACCTGGCGATTTTTCTGAAATTTTGTTTTTGAATTTATATTATTAAATATTTAAAGTGTTCACCCAATTTTTTTTTTTTAGAAAAAGTTAAGAATGTTTGTATAAAAAAAATTAAGTGAGAAACGACTTTAAAAATACATTTAGCCGTTTCTATTAAGAATCTTTTGCATATAATGTAATCGAACATAGGAGCAAGTACGTGCGATCCAGTCGTGAATTTTATTTTTTTTTCAATTTGGAGTTCCAAAGGGAAAAACTGACGTATTCTAGAAAAACTTAAATATTTCACAGTCAATCATTGATTTTATCTAAAATGCTAATGTGTATAGACGTTGCGCTGTGGTCATGTGGAATGTAAATGAAAACATTTAATAAGAACGATTTTGTGTGAATATTTCATTTTCACACGAACTGTTTAGCCAGATTTAAGTTATAAACTTTTGCAGGCGACTTAAACTATTTCCCAAAAATTAAAATGTTATCCATCAGAAGAATTTGAAATATAGTAATTTACATTTCACGAAAGTTCCTAGGCTTTGGCTAAAATAAATAAGTTCCACTTTTGAATTTGCCCTCAAACAAATTCTATTTCAAGTTAGTTTTCAGTCAAATTGTACTCTAGACCTAAGGAACACAAATATTTATTATTTAAGGTTTTTTAAATAAAAAAATTCTATGACTACATATTTTGGTGCCAAAACAGAAATGCATTTTATAAAAAAAATTGTTTTGGCTCAAGCTCAATTGGTAGTATGGGAAGAATGAAATTATCTGAACTAAATAATAATTTCTTTTTTAATGATAAGGTCAAGTTGTGTAATGAATTATTCCACTGTGAATCTAGACCGAACATCTAATTTAATGTGCGTGTCTTTTTTGTCTGACCATAAATATTTTCCTTTTGTGTTTTTGTTTTATTTAATTAAATATTTTCGCGTTTTTCGGACCAAGAAAAAATGGTTCAATCACGCAATGTTTACCCCTTAATTGGACATTTGATTGTTATTTCCTGATATGACAATACAGAAGGTACATATAACTAAAAAATTGTTAAACATAAATTAATTAGCAGGAAAATATATAATTTCATCATAAATTAATTAGTATTGTCGTTAAAAAAAATTGTATGTAGGTAGGCACATATTTTCTTGTTTTTTTTTTGTAATTCGTAAAAGTTTTTTATAAGAAAGAAAAATGATTGTCAAATGGAAAAGTTTATATCACATGGTAATAAATTAATTGGTTAATTTATTTTGGGGAAAGATTTTCTTTTTTTTTGTATATCAAATGGACTTTAGATTAATTTCCTGTCAAAATGTCAAACACTAGTTGGATAAAATAATTTATGGATATGTATCCATTCGATTTGTAGGCGGATTATATTGCAAAAATATAATGTCAACACAATCTGAATGGTGGCCTTAGGTCTGCATGTTTAAATACAGCGAATGTGTTTGTATAGAGCAAACAGCCTTGGAAATCTTATTGTATGTCAACAATGCGAGGTGGTATATGTGAATTAATAAATGTATTTAATAAGAGAAAATATACAAATATTTTACTGCGGAAATATTAATGTGGATTTATTTGCAAACGGAAAAAATATTGTTAAATACTGCTCACCAAAAACTTCATGCCAAAATTATTTGGATTATGGAACATACCTGAAAGAGAAAGAAACGTGATTCAATATTTCTTGTGGAATTAATTTTTAAAATTTTAAATATAAAAGAAAAACAATCAAATAAGTTGAAAATTTTATAATTTTTTAAAGATTTTCGAAATATCATTGAAGACATATTCGAAAAATTACATCCTCGGTCAAGAGCGTTTTTTTTTGTTTCATTTGTTCAATTTATTTGTTTTGATTTTAAAACACCAGGACGTGTCAACATTGCGTCAAAAACTGTTGTCATCGATAAACGCCATGCTAATTCTAATCATTTTTTTTCTTTGTACATACTTGAAAAGAGGTGACCAACAAATACCTGCCCTTTTCAAAACAACATTTCTCAGATTTACATTGTTACCTTAGCCGAAAGTCAAGTGGCTCCACCTAAAAGCATCATTTTGAAAAGCCTAAATACTAAATGGTGTCAATTAATTCATACCTATAGAGGAGAAGGTGGGAATATGGAACTCCAAAGTTTTTGGATTATTTAGTAATATTAGTATCTATCTACCCAGCTTCGGAGAATGTAACAATAGATCTAGACTTTTCTTGGGCAGAAATTGGCAGCTTATAAAATTTTGAAGGGTGGGGATGAAATTCTCTCAATAAAAAATATAATCCGAAAAAGTGTGGAACAGCTTGAGCACAATTTTCTGCCAATTTTTAAGCTTCAACACATTTGTTTTTTTTTATATTTTGTTTGTTTAAAATTCACATTTTTTCCTCTTCAAACTACTCGTAATAATTTTAGATTTTAGTTCTTCACAACAACCACGAGATGTGTTTTCTTTATTTATAACAAACGTCAAGTTGACAATTGTAAATTTTCTGCCCACAAATTGCTGCCTACAAAAATTTATTGGGCAGAAATTGGCAAGAAATTGTCAGGAAGGGGAAATATATTACTCTCTCAAGAGCGCTCTCTTCTGCCCAAAACTACCAAATTTGTAAGCCTGGAACAGGATTTGGCAGAAATTGATACCAATGTGTGCCAATTGCCAGAGTGTGGATCAGACCTAATAATTATATTTTACTTGTTTGACTTTTGAATCAGGGATGCCACTTTATTGCACTTTTCACAGGCAAAAAATATTATACTAGAAAAAGATGGCTGACACAATTCTTACAACACAATTATAGCAAATAAATAACATTAACATTTTTTTTGTTCACATGAGAGCCAGTAATCACCGAGGAATGAATGAATAAGTGTGATTTAAATCAAATTATCAACATAATGTAAACATAATTTCTATTGATGGTTAGACACTAACATTAGCTTTTAATTACTAACATAAGATACATTTGAAAACAAAAATTGCCCGCCTCGAATTGCATTCTGTTTCGAACGCATTGCCTAACTCTATTCGCGTTCCACACACCATCCACAATTCAACGAATAAATTGTTCGCATTCGACTAACTTCAAAATCGAAATAATCAATTGTGAAATACTCGCGATGAATATCATAAAATAGACGAATATTCCTAAATTTGTTAGTCGCTCTCATTTGAAACATTTCCACCAACGACTAATTGCCATTATATGTACTAGAATGTTTTAATGACAAAAATTGATACTCTAATTCAAGTTACATTCTTTATAGTGCATTTTCCATATTTTATTTACACGATAATAGCAGAACGGTATTTTCAACAAATTTCACGATGAGGGCATTAATGGCTGTAAGACATATGGAAGAAATTATGGCAATTTGTCTTACGTGTAATCCGATAGTTTATTGAATATTCTCAGTTGTTCGTTTGTAACTTTAAAAAAAAGTTTAACGGGAAGAACTCGATGTTTCGACTAATTTTCAGTATACTCCGTATCTGTATTTTTACTTGCGAGCGATATAGGCACTATAGGGCAAGTTTTGAATTTCGAAAAAAAATCGATCTCGAGATTTTAATCAAACTTGAAATAACGATGATAGAAAATCGAAAAATTTCGCTTGCCTGTCTGTCTGTGGATCGATCTACAGCCTAAACGGCTGAAGCCATTTTCTTTAAACTTGGTACTGAGTGTCTCAAATAGATATTTAAATCGTGTTTTCCCCAAAAATAACGGTAATTGGCATACACGGATATTTTGTATATTTCATAAACGGCTCTACGGATTTCGATAAAAATGTTTACATAGGAGATCCACTATAACTAATACTGCATGCTGCATACCTACCAACATTTTCGACAAAATATTTTTTTTTTGATTTTTGCAAACAAAGCATTTTCTTTTGAAAATTCAATATTTCGAAAATATTATAAAATTAAATAAATTTTGTTATAAAAATTAAGTAAAAAACGACTTTAAAAATATATTTCACCAATACATACAGTATTTTTTTTTTTTTTTTTTGGAAATAAGTAAATTATTTAACGCCAAATGTTTAGTACATTGGTAACATTATTCGTAGTTTGGCAACACTTTTTGAAATTCATATTTTCTTTTAAATGTTGGTATTCCTGTCTTTTTCGTAAATCAGTCTTTTCTTTAAGCTTTGATAGATTGGTACTAAAAACCCCGCAATTTTGTCTACACAAAAACGTTGGGGTAGAAGTGCGTTGAACAATTTTCATCTTCCGCTGATATTGTGGAGAAAATAAATTAGGAGAATTTTAGTGCGATGTATATTTATCACTAGAAATTTCCAGATGCAGAGAGTTATGAAGAAAAAAAAGTAAAGTTAAAATGTTTCAAAACAGGAAATGTTATTCATAAGTTATGTAAAGTTAAATTGAGGCATTTTAGATATAGAGGTTAAATAGTGGACACAAAACAATTCAATCAAAATCAAATTGATTTAATTTTTTTGACAAACATGGTAGCTTCATGATACAATTAAAGCTCTACTTGCGGACAGCTCCAATAAGCGGACCCATTAAATGAACACATATTCGGGAACAAACTTTTTCTTTGAATTTCTCATACAAATTACTTTCTTATAAGCGGACTCTCCTAAGCGCCCGCGAGCACTTTTTCATGCTCATTTTAGATAGAAAACCTCCCATACGCGGATACATAATTGTATTGAGGGGTTATTTTTATCAACTAATCAAGCAACCGAATAGTTTTCAGTATAGTTTATCTTTTTAATACGTAAGCAATTCCATAGAAAAATCTCCGATAACCAGACGCCAAGCTCTTATAACTGGACAGAGCGATGTTTTGTTGAAAAAATTTTAGGGGATTTCCTGGGTAACTAAGTTGTAAGTGTATGGTTCCCTTTTCTGATGGCGTACCATTATTGCACATGTCATTTGCAGTTAATTGCTTTCTTATTCTTTCCCTTAACTGAAACTTATCTAAATTTTCTTTTCTTTTTGATGCACAAGGAGATTGTAAATAAAATCGGTTGGAAAATGTTTTTAAATATAAATTTACACAACGTTGAATAGAGCCTTAATAAATGCTTATTTATTTCGTAACTATTCAAACGTTGAGAGTTATTTTACCGAATTCTATGAAAAAGACTTTTAGAATATAATTCGTTCGAATAATAATATTCGTTCAATTAAAAATTTGTGTCTATGTCAGGTTTTATATACGTTGAAATTTTCTTCTTCTATTTTCTTTCGATCACACAGCCACTTTTATACGCAGCAATATCCTGTATTGACATTTCCTGTAATTCTTCAACCCACGCGGTTTTGTCTACCTCACCAAGCATATGCGTCTCCCTTTTACAAACTCAAAGCAAAGGAGTGAAAAACAACGCATTGTATGGAAAAATCGCTGCGTGTAAAAGCAGACTATTTAAAGAATCACAATATTCTTACTGTTAAAAAAAATATGCTCAATAGTTAAAATCGTTCTATTCTGTCTAGAAAAAAGTTTATAGACCACTCTGTTTGTGTAATGTGTTCATCATTATGGGCATTTCCTGCTTTATTTTGCTAAATGTAAACCCATTAAAGATAGCAAAATATTAAATACCAAAATGCTAATTCCTAAAAACAAAATTGTTCAAGTATTCAAGTTGGCCCATTCCGGAAATTATTTCGTAAAACACTTCTACTTATTTTTACCCATTTATTTGAAAAGTTTCATTGACACTCATTTACAATAACATCTTTCAATCTACAAAGAAGCCGCAAGCCTCAAACTTACCAAAAAGTTCAAAACCCCATACCAACCGAATTGTACCCAAGGTACACTTTCAAATACTTCATTGTGTATTCAACACCTTTTCCTTGAATCCAATATAATAATATTACTTTTCGAATCTGGATCTTAATTAATGCAATTTTCTAAATCAATTTCTAAATACAAAATCTCAAAAACAGATATCTCTGTATAGACATGTAGGTAGATAGATATTCCATCAACAGCCTTTGTTGTTGGTGTTCTTATACATTAGGAATTCATCAAATGATTCAGCGGAAAGAAAAACATTATGTAATCCATCTCCTGCTGACATCAGTAATCACCATTTATCACGTCGTGAATCACTTTCTTCCAATGAATGAAATTTTCTGTCTTTATTATTCCAATCGTTTGTATATAAATTTTATTTTTTTTCCTTCATAAGACAACGCCCAAGAGCAAGTAATTAATGAAATATGTACAAACAAATTGTTGGCAATACTTTGAATTTTTCTTTACATTGAAAGATTCAGCAACTCCCCATTCCCTCCCATTTACACATTCTCGCTCCAAAGCTTCATATGTAAGAAAATTGAGAAAGAAAAAAAAAACACGTCTCTAATTCATCACAGATGTGGAGCAGTCAGGAATTGCAAATAAAGTAATTGATTTCACATGGGAATCGACTTAGACAATCATTTCAGCTAAAATATACCATGCGTCGCTTCAACTCACTCACGAAATCTAGTCAAAGTCAAGCAAAAGCACTTAAGGGAATAGAAAATTCTATGCGACTCCCTCGGGGGGTCCCTGACTTTTATTAATCATTTTGATATAAAAATTGATGCTTTTGTCTGTTAATAAGATAATGTGTAAAAAAAAAAAAAAAAAAACTGGTCCTCGTAGATTTTATATGAAGTCCCATGCTAAACGGATGAAATTAATTAATTGATCAATCTGACAGGTCGAAGATTTTCAAACATCTTCCCTTTGCATCTCAAAAGCCTTACGAGCTACTGAAAGATTTATTTCTCTGGGACAAACGGTCTGTTGAACATTTTTTTTTTTGATTGTTCATGTTTTTGATAAATTGAGTATAGTCGTCATCGGTCGTCAGCACCTCCGCCTCCACCACCGACGAAAGATGTGAAATTTTGAAAATTATCTAAATACTCAACGAATTTGATGTGACGATAAATATAATCTACTAGAGTGCCTTGCCTGTTTTGTGATTTATATTAACATTTTGTTTTATATGATATACGGGCTGAGGATAAAATATAAAGGACTCTTTCGGAGTCTTTGATGTTTTGCAGTGAAATTCGACTTGGTTGTGTGGTTTTTGCTTTCATTAAAATTTATTTTTTAGGTATGTGGGTAGGTAGGTTTAGGTTGACGACCACGACACTAATTCGTTGAAAAATATAAAGTTCAAAAGCCATTTTAGAAAAGCCTTAAGTGTAGTTGGGTAATTTGTTTTTAATCATCATTGTCGTCGAAAAGACCCCGACAAAAAGACAGAGAGAGAGAGAGAAAGAGAGTGATGGTAAATGTACTTCAAATAATAGAAAATACATTAAGAACCTAAATCCAAAAGCCAAACCAACAAGCCAAATAATAAAACAAAAACGTACGAAACTTTTAATTAAGTTGTGGGAAAAAAAGTCAAAGTACGCAATTAGATGATGATGACTTTATAGTTTTTTGGGGCGGAAATCAAGAGACTTCATGCGAACTGAACATAAAACATTGGAGTTATCATCGTTGATAGTTTTTTTTTTTTCTTTAATTTGTTTGAGGGGGGGTTTTAATGAGGTAAACTTTGATGGCCAAAACACATACAAAAACGGCTTATTCCAGAAGAGTAATTTGAATCAAAAAAAAAACAACAAAAGTAGAATTAATAAGGTCATTGGCTTGACAATAATTATAGGTCTTAAAGTTTGATCGAGAAAGATATTTTATTAGTGTTTTTTTTTATCTTCTTCTTTTAAATGGTATAGTTCACGATACCACGCAGAATTGTTTAATGTATAATTTTTGAGCTGAAATTTATGGTTTCGTGGTTTTTAATTGCTTGAAAAGTGGAAGTGGTTTCACTATAATTTATTCTTTTAATTACTCTAATTTATTAGGCTCTACTTTTAGATTGAGAATTCACGTTGTACAATTTAAAAACGAATATCGTAAACATCTGGTTTGACAAAACTGGTTAGAATTTGTAGTCGAATGTCCTATTAGCAATTTAAAATTAAGTTTTCTTACTATGTACAGTAAAAACTCTAATAAGCGGGTTATAATGGTTCCCATTTTTACTTGCGATTTTAGGTACTATAAGGCAAGTTATGCATTCGTAAAAAAAGCCTTAAAAAGCGATGGACAAAAAATGTATGTCTGTCTGTTAGTCTGTCTGTCCGTCTGTATGTATAACGAGCTGCAGCCTAAACGGTGTAAGCGATTACCTTCAAATTTGGTATGTGTGATTATTTTAGCAATCCTCAGAGGGAGGGTACATTGAAATTTTATTTTTAGGCCTAAAAATAACGGTACCTGCCATATGACCTTGAAGGAAAATCTTATTTTTCTCGAAAATGGCTCAAACGATTTTGATAAAAAAATTTTGAGAATATTTTTGTTGCTAATAGATGTCATTTGATATGAACCAAGTTTACGGGAAAGGTCTATTAACGGTACTTTTCATATAACGGTTTTTTTAAATGTTTGGCTTTCTCGGTAACTGTACATTGGATTGCTGTCAAATTTTATAACTCAAAAGACCTTGGTAGCCAAACTAATTCTTCATAATAAAATTTTAAATAACTTTTTTTTTATAACTAAAATTAATTTTTGAATTTTTTATTTTGAAAAATCAATATTTTTAAAACTAATCAAAAAAAAATAATTTTAAATTTTATGGTCACGTGTATATTAATAAACTCTAAAAAACTGCATACCAAAATTTCAAAAAAAACATTTGTTGAAAAAAAGGCAACGTAAGATCTAATAAATCATATACGTTGGAAAATAGTATCACGAACGTATATAATTTAACTTTGAAAATATATTGATTTAACTAAGCATAGTTGTTTTTTATAATTTGTCATTCTTGTTTTAAAGTGAACCGTAGTCGATTCAACAGTGAAACGACTTTCATAAATTATTAAGTATGTTCAACGTTGTTTTAAGGTGGAAAATGCTAAAATGTAGCCAACATTAAAATTCCATGTTCAACTTTCAAAGTGTGACATAGTTGATTCTACTTTGTTCACCATCATTTCGAAGTTGCAGCCACTTACAAACATCACTTATACATTAAATTGTTCTTCCATAAACATTGATGAAAGATTTTCAATGTAAGATCAACTTTGAAATTTGAATATACTCAGTTTTCAAGTCGACCCAATGTTATTAACATTGTATTAAATAATGGGTTGTTATTTTACAAACGTAAAGTAGTAAATTCTACAACGTTTCATGGTTGGCAAGATAAACAAGATAAAAAGAAATAAAACGTTTTTCTTTCAAAGTAATTTCTATTAGAATTTACTTAAAACAACATTGAAATGTATAGTGTGAAATGAAAATTGAAAGATAGTAATTTCAAAGTTGGTTCGTAATATTTTTAAGCTCGAATACATTTAATTTAACGCTGCATTACCCTAAAAGTAAAGTTGGAGCATTATACTTTCAAAGATGTATGCCTTTGAATCCAATATGGCGCACAGTAGAATCGAAGTTGTTCCATTTTGTTTTAAAGTTGGGTGATATTGATTTTACTATGATTTCAAAATAAATAAAAGGAAAACATATTTAAATCAAGCATGAAAACTATTTGTTTTCATATAGGAAAACACTTCGAATCAATGATGTTCCACTTTGATTCTACAATTTTCATCTTTAACCCCGAATCATTCCTAAATATACTTAAATCAAAGTGGTTTTCTTTGATTTTACGTTGTTTTTTCGCTGGGTGTACTTAGGAAATCCCCCTATAAGCTGTTAACATAAGATCGCTCTGTCAAGCTATTAGTACTTCGAGTTGGTTATCGGGGATTTTCTATGCATTTCTTACGTATTAGTAAATAAAACAGAAACTCTACTGAGAACGGACCTTTTGTTATTTCTCTGTTGCATTTATAGATATAAGATAATCCCTAAATAAAATTATGTGTCTATATAAAATGAGAGAGAAAGTGTGTGCGCGTTCGTTTATGACAGTGTCCGTTTAAAAGCAAAGTAAATTGTTTAGACTTTAGAGAAATCCGAAACAAAAGTTTGCTTCGGAAAATGTGTTAAGGTAATTGTCCGCTTATAGGTCTTTCCGCAAGTAGAGCTTTCACTGTACTTCGCATCATATTAAATCTTGTAGGCATTGTAAGGGTAGATAACCTTATTTGATTTTTTTGTGGAAAACTAGGATTAGATGCTTCTAATTTTTGCTTGCTTTATAGGGCTGAGCCTTTATGTTCGATTACATTGTAAGCACACGATTATCCGCAGATACAACCAAGAAAAACTGTTGAAAGTCGTTGAGTACCAGTGAGAACCGTTAAGTGGCAGCGAAAGCTGTGAGTACCACCGGGAGCTGTTGAGTTCCGGTGAAAACCGTGGAGTGCCAACGAAAGCTGTTGTGTGCCGGCGAAAGCCGTTGAGTGCCAGCGAAAGCTGTTGAGTACCACTGGAAACTGTTGAGTTCCAGCGAAAGCCTTTGAGCACCTTTGAAAACCGTTGACTGCCAGCGAAAGCTGTTGAGTACCACAGGAAGCTGTTGAGTGTAGCGAAAGCCTTTGAGCACAGGAGAAAACCGTTGGGTGCCAGCGAAAGCTGTTGACTGCCAGCGAAAGCTGTTGAGTGCCAGCGAAAGCTTTTGAGTACCACCGAAAAATGTTGAGTTCCAGCGAAAGCCTTTGAGCACCGGTGAAAAACGTTGAGTGTCAACAAAAGCTCTTGAATGCCGGCGAAAGCTGTTGAGTGTCGGCGAAAACCGTGGAGCACCGGTAAAAACCGTTGAGTGCCAGCGAAAGCTGTTGGGTGCCGGGGAAAGCCATTGGGTGCCGATGAAAACTGGTGACCCGCTATGAAGTAGCCGTTAATAGTTATACCTCATTGGATAGCAAACCAAGCGGATCCGCTGATCCGCATGGTTAAGGAAACCGACGTTATTTTTATCACCGACGGACCAGAAAGTAAAGGATCCAGTATCGAGAATGATTGTAATATTACAAACATTTGTATATACTTATATTGGACTTTATTAACAATTAGAATAAATAAATGTAAAAAACCGCCTTTGAGCTAAAGTTTCGTATTTTATTATAACCCTGGAGCTCGGCAAACGAAACATCAGCCTTGCCCAACAAAGTACATCGCAAACCTTGAATACATTCGTGTGGCTTACAAATATTTGAACCTAAATAAAAATGCATCGTATGTTTATAAAATCTGTGAAATTTATGGCCCACCCTGTCGATAACAGTCGACGAATAGAAATATAAATCAAACACAAACTAACGACACAAAATTTTCTGCGTATACTGTCAAACATACATAATATTCATAAATCGGTGAATGCAAAATTCCTCCATTGCCACTCACTCACTCAATTCGAAAGTGTTGGTGACCAAAAAAAAAAAATGTTTGAGTGTCAAAATTCGCGATCAGTCGAAGTTCGCAATTTACTGGTCCTGTGTCGTGTCGCAGTCACTTTATTGCAGTTTAAAAGGCAAAACTTAGTACTGAATTATGATTCCAGGAGCTCCATAATCGGTGCGTGATCATTATAAATGTTCCTTCGGGTGGTAAGAACCTTCTTGTTAAATTGAATAGTGATAATGTGGAAATGTATAACTCAACTAGTTTTAAAATTTAGATATTTTTCGGTATCTATTCCTAAAAATAGTTTTATTTTCTAAATTATTTCGATGAATGAATAAATTCCTTGTTTGTTGCCAAGAATAATCACCAAATTGTATACTTAACCTTGCTTATTTCTAAGCATCAATCATACATGAAATAGTCCAACTATATTTGCTAAACTTCTGCCTACGCACTTTTCTCTATATATTGGAAAATTTCGACGTTGTTACAACACAAGAAAAAAAAAAAGAAGAAATTGAAATACATTAGTGAAAGAAAAGTCAACTTTAATTTCGTCTAGACGGTTTTACTGGCTACAATTCACCTTCCCTAACATAAACCTCAACATCTACATAAATATATGCAGTTGTTAGTCTTCTTTTCAATCTTTCTATATAAAATTAAGCTATTTTCATAGTTTTTAAAATTTACGTGAGAAATTATACAAAACTATTCTTGGATATGCTCATAAATATATTTGGCTGATGTTCACTTGGAAGCCTTTAAGATGACAAAGTATGTATCTCTCTGCTACAGCTGCGTCCCCAGACCGAGACGCACGTAAGTCTCTTGGAAATAAACACCAGAAGTGTTCACTTGTGTTGTTATTGTTGTTGTTTTTGTCACATACGTGTTTAGCATTATTTGACAACTTTTCGCGTATATATATGACATCTGAACAGAATTCATTACGAAACACTAATAAGCCTCAGCATCTGCTGAGTGAGAGTTTTTTTTTTGTTATTTCTGTTTAAAAAAAGGGGACGACAGTGACACACACAAAGCACTACAAAAAAAAAAAAAAACACACACGAAACAAAGCGAACTGGCGAATTAAAAATAATTTACTAACAACGCTCCTCAGTGTTGCCGCTGAAGCTGAATATAAAAGTCAATAGGATCCTCATTTCTTCCATCATTATACAAGTCGATACTTTGTACGAATTCACTTTCTGGAAAAAGTAGAAAACAAAAAGAACGGTATTTTTCATCACAAAGCTTCTTTTTCAAAATATTTTTGTCCACCTGGTGGCATGATTTACAAGTTTGATTTTTATCGATTATCGATAACATAAAACATTTTGACGTTTTGTGATCTAATGGTGTAAATGGCTGAACATCTGCAATTATTTTTGACGTAGAAATAGTGACGCATGTTATTGATGTTTAACCGTTAAATTGTAATTGGCGAGAATATATTCTGCTTACGTTAAGAAGGAAAGTTTTAATAGTTAGCAATGAACATTGGCTTTAAAGTCCTGAACTACCTAAATGGAAGGGCAAAATACAGCCAGGCATTTCACATTCGTCTTGTACGGCTAAAGAGAGGATACATGTGCTTGCAATGCAATGCAGCAATGCGTCCAAGGTTGGGTTTAAGGGACCCTAGAAGCGAGGGTAATACTGTAGAATAGTTTTAGGGGAGGGACATAACTGGCTGTTTCGGTATAACATAGAGAGAAATTGCGATAAAATATTGAAAGACCTTAATAGTTCAAATGGGTTAGGAGCTCCTATCCAAATGTGAGAGTTAAACTCAAGCTTTGGAAGAATTTAAGGTCCATAGATTAAAACAAGATCAGAAGGGGAAAAGAATTTCTTGCCGAAGAAATCCTATGATATCCTAAACACTTGGCAGCATTTTTGGCAATCTCGAATAGGTTGGGTAAGGTTGAAATTGCTGTCAGCTTTTCAGCTGGAAACTTAGACCAGAGTTGGTCTCTTCTGATACCACATGAATCCTGAAAAAATCTCTTTTTTCGTTGAACTATTTGGAGCTTCTAATGAAGCGTATGAGACTGTAGATGTCTATTTTGTTTAGATCGCTGAGATCATCGAAGAAAAAATTCACCAAGATGGAGCTTACGTCTCTGAGATAAAGAAGGGTATGTACACAGAAGATGAGGAATAGATTCAAACTCTTCTTCGTCCATGCAGCTTCTGCAAACATCGTTTGAATAAGGGGCGATTGTCTGATTAGGACACCAATTACGGAGCTGATGTGCATTTTGTTTAAGGATGGAGCGTTTCAGATAAATTTTTGACCAGAACTGTTTTGTTGTCAGACAGGAGGTGTTATTTTCCCATCTAAGGTTTGTGCTTTCTAAAGCATCTTGTTTCAGCATAAGCTTACATGTAGCGATGTTTATACCTATAATTTGCCTTATCAGGTAATAAAAGAAGTATCGTTTCTCTTTTGGCAAGTTCAACAGTCTTACAATTCCCTGGAATACCCCAGTTCCCTGGCACCCAACATAGGTGAATATTGAACTACTCCGCCATGGAGTTTGTAGAGGACGAGTCCAGAGATTTAATGGCTGCCTGACTATCTGCGAAAATACGGATATCAATAGTTGGTATCACGTTTTCTTTGAGCCAGGAAAGGTCTTCTCAAATTGCCATAATATCCGTCTGAAATACGCTACAATGATTAGGAAGACGGAGAGAGAGACTTAAGTTTAGTCTATTTCAATACACACCCCCACCAATCCCATCATCGGTTTTTGATCCATGAGTATAAAAATTGATAGCATCATCTTCCAAGAAGCTTAAATCCTCGCAGGCAGATCTTGGAACTTGGAGTAACGGTGACTTGAAAGTTTTTGCCGAATTCTAGTTTAGGTATGGTGTAATGAATGTATCTTGAAAGTGATCCGAACGAACATCGAATATGAATCATTAATGAAATGAAAAAGAAAGAAGTCACTTAAAATGAGATCATTTTATTCCTATTTCACCAACTGTCAATTTTAGCAATCTGGAGAAAGTAAAAATCTAACGAGAAGTAACAATCCGCTGACTTTGGTGGTCAATTTCTAATCCCTATTAAGCATATCTTTCACTCCGTTCGTCGTGTCGTTCTCGGGTGGATCAAATGTCCATAGACTGAGTTGACTAGCTCCTCGTGGGATATGACAGGAAGAGAAAACTCTACTCAACTATCTCGATCTCGACCAATTATCGTCTTCCAATTTTTTTTTTATAAAGATGCGAGCATTAAAGAGGTTTTGCCTACTCTTAAAATGATCAAGCAATCCAGCGTCAGATAGTTAGTTACAGCCCGATTTGGCTGAAGAGACTTGTTGATTGTTGTAGCTAAGATATACACCGAAGTGGAAGGCCATCTTTTAAGCAATAATTGAAAAATATTACGAAACGACTGTGCCAGCAAGAAACAAGGTTTCCACTTTTATTTTTCAACTGATGAAATGGTACCTACAAACTTTGGCAATATGACCGATACCGAAAAAAATGTCTACTCTTTTGTTTCTATTCCTGTGTCTCGTCAATTTTGTGTGGAATGTAATTAAATAATACGAAGGGGAACAAATAAAAAAGTGTCAACGACCTTTTTTTTTGAAATTATTATTGATAATTTTTGAAACACGGCAACAATGCGATCGTCCATATTTCTGCTATTGCTAATGTTAGTTATTCTGCCTTGACACAAGCTGAAGCTGCTAGCAACAGCTAGCGAGCCCAACAAGTTAATTACTTGTAATACTCACGTCCATCAAAATTTACATCTGCACCGGCAAGTAGTAGTGGGCGGCGCGCGCGACGAGGCAACAGCGGCACTGGTAACAAAATCAGCATCAACATCAGCATTCAGCATCGACTTCGCGGTTCGCTTTGCTTTGCTTCAATTTAATCGCGTTGAACAGTGGCGCGGCAAGGCAAGCTAAATCGCGGTACTATTTTTCAACAAACAAATGGACAAACGAAAAAAAAAACGACGGACGGCTGAGTTATGTCAACAATTTCATCTTTTAACATGATGAACAATGATGATCGACTATGGATGAGAGAGAGGGGGCGACGCGGCGGCGAGACCGGGAAATAATAATTTTGCATTTCCTTTTTTCGCTTTGTTAGAGGTAAGCCTTAGCCTTAGCATCAGCCTCAACATCAGCATCAGCTTCAGCGGCATTCAGCCAACCAGACAGCGCAGCGTAGCCCCTGCCACATCAGCGGCAGCAGTAGCATTAGCAGCAGAATCACAGAATCGCGCAGTATCTGTGTCTGAGTCTATTTGTATTGAGTTTGCTGATGATAGTTCGCTTGAATGCATGGATATGGATAACTGTGTCTGCTGATTATGGTCGTCTCTTACAACTAATGCTCGCTTACAGCTCTATAAATAGTTGGATGTAGATGTAGCTCCTCCGGTGCGGTGCGGTGCGCTCCCTACTGTTTGGGGATTATTTAAAACGATACGGCCGGCAGCGTTATATGATGGTGTTATGCTTAATGCTGCAGCTGATGACTTGTGATGGGCGGATTTGCATTGCATACCATACCGGGTGGCAGCAGCAGCAGCAGCAGCAGCAGCAGCGGGTGAATCTGACTATAAACTTACATATATATAAAGAGAAAGAAAGACATGACTTTGGCAGGCGGCGGACGGTGCTATAAGTTAGGGTGATGATGAGCTGCACTAAAATGTTGTTGATAATGATGATGATGATGAAGAGGATTCTTATTTCATAGTTTTAGTTGAAAATTCTACGAATGATATTTGATAAGTGCTCACAGACTCAGGTTTGGGCATCGCATAAGAAATGCCATGGATGAAAGATGTTTTCATTGCTTTATGTTGAAATGTGAAGTATAATTAACAAAAGATGCAGAGCGTTGAAGCCCGATAATAATGATGATGATGATGATTCGTTGTTTCTTCAATTTCAACTTTATGAATTAATAGTCTCTATAAAGTTTATTTGTGTTGATGAGTAATGAATTTTCAGATAGTTTCTTATATTTGTATTAAAAGAAGCTTTAGAATGAAATTCCTAGATGGCTCTAAAAGACGTTCAAAGTACCGCAACCGGTTGAACAAAAAGTGCTGTGTAAAGGTAGAAAAGGAACATATTAAATAGTTAAATTGCAGGTGTGCGGTTAAGAATTCAGGACACAATCACCTTGAAAAGCCAAACACTCTGACAACTCAAACTCCAGATAGCCCACATTTCAGAAACTCCGAATGAGACATTAGAAATAATCAAAATCGGGAAAACAAAGGTCTCAAAATTGATTCGAAATTACCTAAAGATTCCTGAATTTAATTTTGTTAAATAATTATTATTTTATTTTATTAAATTAATGTTATTAAGAAAGTTACGAGATTTTGAAATTTCTTGGAGTTGTGTTTTCTTGATTCTGAGGATTCATAATTTTAGAAGTTTTTCGGAATTTGGTGTTTACTGGAATTTTAGTTTTTGGTATAGGTATTGGGAGTTTGAGTGTGTTCCTTAAAAACACATTAAAAAAAAGAATACAGTCTGATTAACTATTAAAAATGTGAAAATTCGCCAGGGCACTTTTATTAAAAATATAATATTATTATTTTTAAATAAAATTTCTTTAATACTAAAAAAATAATTAAGGCCAGAATGCAGGAAAAAATCCAAAATCAAAAAAAAAAAATATTATATTGGAAGTACCATTTTCAGGAACCTACCTACAGACATTAGTTTTTAGGTACAGTTCAAAAGCTAAAAACGTTTTTTGTGTATGACAGGTGTATATATATAAGGAACAATCTTTTGGGTATACCTAAGCTAATTTTATTTTTAAACATAGTCTCCATTTAGCTCGATACCCTTTATCCAAAATTTCTCCAACTTTTTGATGCCCTCCAAATAATACGATTTCTCGAACCCTTCGAAATAAGCGTTTGTTTCAGCGAAAACAAAAATCGCTTACCTCCGAGCCATTTCTACAGGTTTGGAAACAAGAAATTGTCGCAGGGAGCTAATTTTGGGGAATATACTGGATGAGAAAGGAGTTCGTAGTCTAAGTCAAGCTATTTTGCCATTGCTACTGAAAACTTGTGGGCGTGTCCGTGCGTTGTCCTGGTGAAAAAAAAATTCTTTCTTCGCCAAATGCGGCCTTTGTGGTTCAAATCTGTTTGGAATCGATGCACCAACTCTGCGCAATATGCTCGGGTGATCGTTTTACCCTTTTCATGGTAATCGTGAGTTATTCACACATCGCTCTGTCGAATTTGTTTGGAACTTCGCCAAAAACACTTTTGATGTTGTCAAGCGAATGTGATTGTTATCGATTGTGAACAAGCGTCGTCGTACGTCGGACCCATCTTGTGGAAAGCTTTTGCATGCCCAAATATTTATGTAAAATCAAAATCACTCAAACACGTGATAAGCCTGTGGCCTCTTCAAGCTCGCGCACTTTCAATTGCCAATCGTTGTTTATTATCAAACCATGAATTTTGTTGACCATTTCTGGCGGGTTGACCTGAAGTGGTCGAGAACGTTCGGTGTGACTTGTGCCTGAACGACAGGCACTTAAATTGAGTGAACAAGTGGTAAATGGTTCCAATCGATGGCGAAGACTCCCCATAATATTTTTCAAGATTTTGCTTGTTTGGCGTAATAGTTTTTTTCTCGCAAAAAAATAGTGTTTAATGAGCACCCGAAATTTTCTTTTTAACGAAAATGCTCGGAGGCGAAATGGCTGACAAAACTATTTGAAATCCCAATAACTATAAGATTTTTCAAGCGACTGCTTGCGGAAAACTGAACTCCTTCAATGAGATTTGTGATGTCATGTTTTTTTAGCATGGGTTTCTTCCAATTTGGTATGACAATTGGGATCTTAATTGATCTAAGTGTGGCGGTAACTAAATCAACTGCCAGCCCACTAACCTAACCTAACCTAACTATAAGATTTTAAATTTTTGAATATTTTTACTTGCGATATACTATAGGGAAATCTTTGATTGGAAAAAAATCCTACTTGAGATTTTAATCAAACTTGACATTACTATGATAGAGAACTCCAAAAATGGTGTCTGTCTATCTGGCCTAAAACGCTGCAGCGATTTTGTTCAAACTTGGTATTTAAGCGATTTAGGTGATTGTCTAAAATAGATTTTTGAATCGTTTTTCTAGGTTCAAAACCAACGGTATACCTGCCATACAATTTTTTCGACCATCTTAATATTCTCGAAAACGGCTCTAACTTTCTCATAAACGTCTCAAAATATCTCGATAAATTTGTTTATGAAGGAGGTCCTTTGATTTCTAAACAATAATGCATACCAAAATTTTCGAAAAATATTTTTTTGTTTTTGAAAATGGTAGGCCAATTTTTTTATTGAAGTTTAGTTTTTAAATTTATATTATTAAATACATAAAATTGTTCTACTAAAAATTAAAAAAAAATAATGAAATTTTGTAAATATACTAAAAAACATATTTAGCTGTTTGTATTAAAAATCTTGTGCATCATATCGAACATAAGAGCAAGAAGGAACGTGCGATACAGTCGTGCATTTTATTTTGATTCTGCAGAAGATTTTTAGCAGAAAGCGACTAAATATATTTTAAAGTCGGTTTTTTACTTAATTTTTTATATACAACATTTTTTAAAATTAATCTTCGTACGGCAATTTTAAGTATTTGACAATATAAATTTAAAAATCTTGTTTCAGAAAAAAAGTCTAGGTATACCTGTTTTCAAAATATTGAATTTTCAAAAAAAATTAATGTTTAAAGTTGCACTTCCTGTGTAAAATATTTTATCGAAATCCGCAGATAGTGATACTGTCAATAATTAAAAAAAAAAAACTTGATGCTATGGCAGATACCGTTAATCACATTTCGTGTTAAATTTTCTCGGTCAAAATGTATCTACATTATATAACTACCATAGTAGACTAAACTCAAACTCACCGTATTTTCCCCAATTCATTGGCTTTCCTCAAAAATGAAACCTATCTAGATAAACTTGGAAAGTTAAATATTATCTACAAGTAACTGACATACATAAAACCACAAACCAAAAGTCTTAATTTGTGGACCTATAACTTTTGGAATTGATATTTATTTGTCGGATATCTAATCAGAATTTTACTTAGACATTGTGAAACAGATAACATGCAGTTGTGATCTCAATTATTATACCTAATGTGCTAATTTTATTCTTGATAAATTTATCTTTTAGTAAAATCTTTACTAAAGCTACATAATGCATATGTAACAACCAACTCAATGATTAAAATGGAAACAGAAGTGACTTTTCACGTTCGCAGCACTTAAAACAACAGCCACTTTATGAAATTATATTGTCTTTCGACCAAATTTAAGTACCACTCAGAAGCTTTCTTGATAAGTTGTTGTTAAAGTTACGAGTTAAATTTAATTATATCTGCGAAAAAATGAATTTTAAATAAAATTATCAGTTTCCTTTACTTCTTTTTATTTCCAACTAATTGTTTTGAACAAAAAAAAAAATCGCGAACTCGTTAAAATATTTAGATGCTACCAAAAAATATGAAATTATAAAATTTAAATATGTGCTTAACATAAAAAAATATCAAAATCACAGTATTTTTTATTTTGTTCACGGAAATAATAAATTAATAAGTAAACCACTTCCATTTTAATGCAATTATAACTTCGTAACAACTGCATCGATTTTTATAATATGCACACTCGTAGCTGTCGCTGTATAAATGAAGGTATAGTTACGAGTGTAGTATTACCTACCACCAGGAAACCACAATACCATACCATATCTTTACCTGGTGCTCTAATTTCGTGGTCATAACTTGTGCATTAACATGTTTTCAATTTGCAACGAATTCTCGCTTGAAAGCGTGTGGTAGAAGTTCAAATATAGTTCATTACTCTATAAATCTATCTACACATAAAAATACACATGTAATATTATTATAACTATTGTAGTTCATGATGAAAACGATTCTCAAAAATAAAAAAAAAAAATCATGCAAAATTGTACACATATAATAAAGGGTTATCCATTTTGCGGTTTCAAAAGCATAGGGCTAGAATTCGACATCTGTCAAACTAAGTTGTTAAACCAATTTTTTTTTTTTAGTTGAAAGTCTGACATTTACGAAAATGGATCGCTTAACTATCGCACAACGCATAATAATTGTTAAAACCTACTACAAAAATGGTGATTCTGCCACAGCCACATAACGTGCTTTAAGAGGAGATTATGGTTTACATAATCGTCCAACTACGCTAGCAATTGGCGAAATTGGGAAGAAATTTGAAGAGACTGGATTGGTTGCAGCTATTATAAGGCCTGTGTATCATCGTTTCGCTCGTACCACTGAAAATATCGCTGCTGTAAGTGAAAGTGTTGCCGAAGACCCGAATGTGTCGATTCCTAGTCGTTCTCAGTAATTAGCACTGTCTTACGGGACATTATGGCGCAGTTTGCATTTGGATCTACACCTACATCCATATAAAGTGTGAGCTACACAACAACTGAAGTCAGCTGACCATTCACAACGTCGTAGATACTTCGAATGGGTGCTTGAACAATAGGCGGTGGACGGCGATTTTTCGAACAAAATTTTCTCCAGCGACGAAGCATATTTCTCACTCGGTGGGTATGTTAATAAACAAAATGGTCGTTCTGAGAATCCTCAAGTAATTGAAGGGCCATTACATCCACAAAAAGTCACTGTTTGGGGCGCTCTTTAGTCCGGAGGTGTGATTGGACCTTACTTCTTCGAAAACGACGATGGAACGACTGTCACCGTCAATTCGAAACGCGTTATTGTCATATGATAACCGACTTTTTTGCCTGCTATTGATGAATATGACTTGGAGAATATGTGTTTTCAACAAGATGGTGCCACATGCCACACAACTCGAGCGAATATGGCTTTATTGCAAGAGATATTTCCTGGCCACGTAATTTCTCGTCGTGGCGATATCAACTGGCCACCAAGATCATCCGATTTGGCACCGCTGGACTTTTTTTTGTGGGGCTACGCAAAAGACCGTATTTATGCAGATAAACGTTTAACTCTTGAGCACGTGAAAACCAACATTCGTCAAGTTATGACTGAGATACCGCCATATATGCGTTAAAAAGTTGTCGAAAATTACCTCAAAAGAATCGATGCTTGCAACAATTCGCGTGGTGGTCATTTAAATGATGTAGTGTTTCACACATAATGTCAACGTTCAAACTTTATAATAAAGAAGAAATATCGTAAAAAAATATTTAATATAAGTTTTATTTACGTTTACTTTTGAAACCGCAAAATGGATAACCCATTATATTCGAGTTTCGCATACCATTTTGTAGAGTATTTTGTATCTTTGCCACATACCGTACCGTACTTACCGCAGCTGACAGCTATAACTTTATAACCAACAGGGAAGAATGAGTCAAATAGTTGAAATTGAAAGAGCAATTTTGTTTTTTAAATTAAATTGTTGATTTATCAACGAGTGATAATGAAACCAATTTTAAATGAAAGTGAGTGTAACGAGGTAATTAACTCAATGAATTCTGCATAATGTATACGAATGTAATGAAATTGCTGAAGTCACCAATTGTGCATGTGCATGTACTTAGTAAGTAGGTAATTTATTTTTATATTTATTTATTTATTTTTTTTCAACAAACAGCTGAATTGGAAATATTTAATTTTGTTAACGTTTATGGTTTGTGCTTTGAGGTATGTTGTGTATATGAAGAGGCCAATAATTGCGATCCGAATTAAAAGTTTACTTTACTTTTAAAAATCGAATTTTGGTCGGCAGAAATTGTGAAGTTATGTAATACTTACAGGGAAATTTTCATTAAAAGATTAATTATTTTAATAAATTATGTTTGTGCTGATTATGCTCGAATAATTTTCATCTGCAAGTCAACCTAATTAAATAGGTGATTAATTCCAAAACTTATAATTACCTCATTACTTTAAACCTAGGTTGCTATGGTATTTTATTACATCAATATTTAATCACATTTTTGTATCACAAACGCAGTTTTTTTGTAATTATACAACACGGTCCGTCAATGAAAGTCGCATTTAGAGCAAAATATTCGACATGGAAAAGGCAAAAGTCTGAAGGTTTAAATTTTAGCTTATTGCAGACCTTAATTTGGACAATTTCGCGCCGGGACTTGGTCTATATTCACACACAATTCAAATGACCGAGGGGCTGAAGCAAATTGTTCAAGACTGGGTTCTGGAGCAAAAAATCACCTTATCAGTCCCACTTTTGAATGAACGGGTCAGATTTTTGGCAACGAAAATGGCAAATCGTCAGTAGAAAGTGAATGTTTATTTTTTTTTATAATTCTTGACAACTTCAAGTCAAACAATGCTGAGCAACTTAAGTCACATTGCAGAGCAAATGTGTTACGAAACTAAACATTGATTGGTTTCAGTTATCGGAAAACCCTGTTGATTTATAAAGTATAAAAAAGTTTAACTTGAGATTGATTTTGATCAAACTTGCTATTAAGATGATAGTCAAGACAAATAAAATGCACAAATGGCTCGCACGTACTTGCTCTTAGATCACATTGTAAGCACAAGATTATTATTTCTTAATCAATAGTTTAATATATTTTAGAAGCAATTTTTGCTTAATTTTTTATAATTTGGTTTGGAAATTTTAAGTATTTAATAAATTAAATTTTAAAATCTTTCACCAGTTTTCAAAATATTGCACAAGAAAAATTGTTCTTTTTTTGCAAAAATCCAAAAAAAAAATATTTTTACTAACATTTTGGTATGCAGTATTTTTTAGAATTTGAAGGACCTGCTATATAAAAATTTTAATCGAAATCCGTCGAGCCGCTCTATGATAATAATAAATAAGTGCACTCGGTTTTTTGATTTTTTAAGACAAAACATTACATCATATTTTGCTCAAAAACGGCTCCAACGATTTTTATATTAAAAAATAAGTTAATTAATAAAAAAAAAATGTACTTTTTCGTAAGTTTTTTTTGTAAAAAATTTGGTATTTTGGGTACCTATTTGTCGAACTTTTCTTTTGGTTTTCAATTTTCTGGAAAAAGATTCAATTGATTTTTTAATGGACAATCTTCTAAAAAGTTTTAACAGTATTGTAAACAAAGATTTAACAATTCTTTGATATTAAAAAAAAACTTTTTTTAAAACTCAGTATTTCGAAAACGATTTTATCTATTTCTTCTAACCCTTGTATCTATTAGTTTTTTAACATTTTCTTGAAAAAAAAATAAAATATTAATATTAAATAAGTTTAGTCTATCGTTCTTATTAACAGTATTTTATATAGAACCACTTTTCATATTTTCGCCATTCTCACTATTGGATGACCCAAATATAATTTTTTTTTTATGCGAATGCAACCTAAAAGTGTTAATAAAATTGCATACTCAAATTTAAAATAAGTTTTTGATTTTTAAAAATAAAAACAAAGTTTTTTTGAAAAATCGATTTTTCAAAATCCCATTTCAATTTTTTTTTTAAATGTTTTTAATTTTTTTTGATATATTCGTCCAACAATTCAAATGGCATCTATTTTTTCCCTCAAACTTTAACCACTAATCAATCTTATAAGATTTTATTATGAGTATAATCCATTTATTTCTACCTAATTATATTACATTTTTTCGTACGTCACTAAATTTAAATATACATTTGTAGGTGGTATGTACAAAACGTTACTATTCTTTGAATTATTAATTGGACAATTCAGTATACGGAGAATCTAGGCAATATTACCTAAATCGGCCTTAAACCTGCATAAGATAACTAGGCCACCTAATTACAAACAGCGTCAATGTTTAGCTACATTAAAGTTGTAAGCTACAAGAACATGTTCGTATGATCCAGTCGTTCATTTTACTTTTTTCTGATTTTTTTTTCAGAATTGTGCCCGTCTCCATAATATTGCATATTTAAATTATAAAGCCTAGTACGCAGATCGGGAAAAAAAATTTCTTCCATACAAATTGTATTCGAGGACAAATTTTGTATTTTTCCGGGCAGTACGCAGCTCACGCGCAAAATTGTGAAGTTTTTACCCGCTGTACTTCGAAAATGCATCCGCTGTACAAAAAAAGTCTCCATTTAATTTTTCAGGCAAAATAATGCTCTGCGCATTGTTTTGCAGGAAAAATTTTGACAGCTCATAGTCATTGTGGCAGAATTATATTGTGCTATACATTATTTGAAAGTAAACATTTATTAATTTTCGCTACGGCCGGGCCAAAAACAAAATTAAAGCCGAATTATTTCATTACTGGTATCTTTGTTTTTAATGAAAAAAAAACAACATAAAAATCGAAGCAGAATACTTCACGCTTCAACTGGGCACAGAAGGTTTTAAGGTCGAGGAAAAATATTACAATTACGTGCAGGTTAGGACTCAAAATAAAAAGGCATAATTATAACAATTTTACATTTTTAATTTTTAGTTAAAATGCTGGCGAAATGTTTGGCTCACAACCAACTGAGAAAAGATATGAATCCATATCATGAAGTTTAGACGGTCTAGAGCCATGATGTGATGCCGAATCCAATTCAAGTTATGATTGAAAATCGAAGAATTACCCGCGATACATTTGTGAAAAACCTTGTAAAAACCCATTGTTTTGCATTAATTTAATGTGTTTAATAAAAAGAGTGCAACAAAGCAAATTTTGTTTGCCTTTTTGAAATTCTCGATTGACAGATACTTGACAGTTCCTCTTATTTCTCCAACTTCAAAATTTTGCGCGGCTTTTTCCAAGTGATTGTAGAGATTAAAATTGTAGAGATAAAATTTAGTTTTTCCCGATCTGCGTACTGGGCTTAAAAAAAAAATTTGACTAAAAATAAATAAATTTTAAAAATCGATTTTTCAAAAAACGATTTGGTTGATTTTGTTTTAAATAAATTTTTATAAGCGTACTAACAATTACTTTGAATTGGCGTACCAAATATTTTTCCTAAATATGTTTTTAAATTTATTTATTTGTTTATGGCAGGTTCTGTAATTTTTAGGGGTTAACAGAATCTAGAGAATCAGAGTTTGAAGAAAATCACTTCAGACAGCGGTTAAGTCACTCTAAAATAATCTACATAATAAAGTGAGAATTGAAATATTTACAAAATTTAAAGCTATATTTGCGATTTAAAAATTGCACGAGAATACAAAAACAGCTATGTATTTATTTATGTAAAAAAAAATTTCCGTATTTTCGTCACATTAGCCATCTTTTCATAATAAGTGACGTAAATGGCCGATAACGTCGCTTTTGTCGACTTAATTACTGTCTCAAATTTAAACATTTTTTTTTTAAACTAAATTTAAAACAATTGTTTGGATTAATCAATACACCCCAAGGCATAATAAATTTTAATTAAAACAATACTAAGTAGACAGTTTTTGTATCACTTATTGTTATTTGTCAAAATGGCTCGTTAATTCTAAAATACTGTCAAATACTTCAAATGTTATCTTCTGATTTATTACAATAAATTCGCTTCAGGCATCATTTTCAAAAGTAAGCCCCTCAAAAAAATTAAATTAAAACATAATAATGTCCATTAAAAAAAACAAGCCATTACAACTTCATCAGAGTCAGTCCTTATAAAAATCTTCATTCTATATCAATTCTCACATAAATCTTCTTTCAAAAGGTCAAATGATACTAACAGCCTGGTCAAATAATGTTTATCAACTTAAGTGCTAGCGCTTTATACACACTTCATAATTAATTCAATGAAAAAAGTCTAAAGAGACCAAATGAAATGATTAAAAACATGCTACGGAACGAGTAATATACGAGTACTCGTATGTACAAAACAGAAATCCCCATGTGCAATAAAATTAATGTTTTTCCCAACTCTCAAACCCGGCAAAAGAGTACTTTGACATTATGCGCACAGTTTCCTCGTTTTACTTGACTTGACGTTGACACAGAGACTCTACATTCCCATAATAACACACATCTACAATGAAATATGTAATTTTACAAAATGGCTACATCCATATCTATACGAGTGTAGAGATATCAATATCGCTATATTCCGCACATAGTCCATATTTCCTGTTGCGGATGTTGACCAAAAGGAAATTACATATTCAACATCACAGGCACGACAAGACAAAAAGAAGAAAAGTCATGAAGGCAAATTGTCATGGGAAACACATTTAAATGAGACTACAAATTAACAATTATCCACACTTAATAATTTTTCTATTTATAAAAAAAAAATTCAAATTTATTCAAAAGACACAGCTACGACCATCTAACGCCATACTCACTGTACATTCGTTGGTATTGGTATAATTTTGCATGATTTCACCTTATTTTGGTTTTTGTATAATTTTTTTCTCTTTTGGAGAATTTAATTTACCTGAAAAGAGAAACAAAGAAAATAAATTAGAATAACTTTTAAATTTATTTAATAAATATACAAAAAAAAAACTCGAGGATTAGTACAGTTGATATTTAATTTGTTCAACAAAAAATTTTTATGTTTAGCATAAAAATTCTAATTTATGTAAATATTTGAAAATATGTATTTAGAAACACAAGGGGCCGTGTCGAGAGAAGCCTGAAATAAAATTAGAAGAAAAAAAACCGAATATTTATTTTTTTTTTCTCAATTGAAAACACCCACACAATAGAATATATTTTTCCTTAATTTTTGTATGGTATTTTTTTTTTTGGTTAATATGAAGGGCGAATATATATTTTATTGTGATTTTACATATATATAAAAATCTTTTAGTAATATTCACAGCAGCGAGGGTGGGGGGTGGGTGTAAGCGATAGTGACATATCATCATTTCGGATCTGAATGAATTATGTAAATCAACAATGTATAAATTTAATTTTTATTTAATAGATTTTTTTATCCAAACAAAAGTTAGATGAAAAATTAAATGTCTGAAGTTGATTGTAAAATATTGGTTTATTGGCGGTTGTTTTTTTGTTGGTTTAGAAACATCACAATGTCTAATAGTTTGTATCGAGACTTCGAAGACCATCAGCGACATTATATTGAAGGCGAATCAAATTAGTGAAGATAATCGAAATTGATATTCGACACAGAAGTGATATGGGTATTGGCTACGGGTTGGAAGTTTAATGATTTCGACATTTCAATCTTGTATAAGGTTTTGTTTTAGTTGTTATTGTTATCTGAGGATTAGGGAATTTTAGAACGACAAAGAGTCTGCAAGAGAGGGTATTATAGAGTTAAAATGTGTGATAGGAAAATCAATTAAAATATTATAATGTATTTTTATTCATTTAGTCGGTTGATATAAGAGCACATTATAAAGAGAAGGTTAAACGGAGAACATAAAAGGCCGTAAATAGAGTGCTTTTTGAGGTAAGGAATTATATAGTAAATTTTATGAGTAATTAACAAATAGTAGAAGTGTGAAGTGAAACGAGTTGAGAGGTTCAGACATCAGTAACACAGTTTATAGGAAGAAAACTAAAACCTTTTAGTGAAATGTGAAGAGGGTATGTAACGAGGTAAAATAATTTATTGTAAGTTTGTTTGAATGGTCGTGTTATGAGACTTTTTTTCAAAAATTATATTGCATATGAAATTTGTATTAGAATTTAATTTCGCTTCAGTAATTATCGCCTTCATTATAATAAAAAAAGGCGACTTAAAATATTGTCTGCTAAAATGTGGGATTAGTTTAAAAAACTGACTTTAATCTTTAATACTTAGAAGACAATGAGGAGTAATACAAGTTTTTTTTATCACGGAAACCTGTCCAAATAAAATTTTAGACACTAAACATATAGATTTTTAAATTCTAAAATTTTTGTTTCCAGAAAACTGACTGAATATTGGATCAGTTGGAAGCCCAGCTCTCATATTTGAAAGCTGAATGTGAAACTGTCGCACCTACCATTTTGAACAGGGTCCATAAATTAATTATGCATCCACAGAAAGTTGTAGCATACCAAAGCTCCGTACATCGAAAATGATAAATGGGATTGGCATCTTCCTTGGCGGAAACTACTAGCGATCGATTATAACCAATTTTTTACTGCGATTATATAGGTACTATGAGACAAGTTATATATTCGTAAAAAAAATGTTTTCTAACAATCAAATATGACATTACTATCATAGAAAACACCAAAAAAAGTGGGTCCCCCAATTCCGTCTGTCTGTCCTCGAGTCTGCAGGCTAAACGGTTCGGTGGATTTGCTTCAAACTTGGTACATATTGTTTTTTCGGTAATATGCCTAAACGTTTTTTTCATTTTTTTTAAGACGACAAAAAATTAGCTCCCGTACATATTTTTGCCAAAACAAAAATCTCATTTTGCTCAAAAACGGCAACAACGATTTTTTATTAAAAAAAAATCAGTTCATTAATGATAGGAAAGGGTACGCTTTGATAATTTGTTTTTTTTTTTTTTTTGGGAAATGTTATTTTTGTACCTCTAGTAGAACCATTTTTTTGATTTTCGATTTTCTAGGAAATGGTCAATTAGATTTTTTTGAAATTTTTTACGCAGAAGCTTCTAAAACTATTGTAAACCAAAATTTTTCGGAAATTATTTTTTTCTTTTGGAAACTCAAAATTTCGAAAACGACTCATTAGATTTTTTCGAAACTTCGTATTTGATGTTTTTTTTTACATTATATAAGTAAAAAACCATTTTTCTAAAATGAAAAACAACGGTACCCCCCATACAAATGTTAAAAAACCGTTAAAAAAATTCTCGAAAACGGCTCCAAAAATTAAAAAAAAAATGTGTGTGTTCTTAATTTACTACAGCCCCTTTCAGGTATAACCTCTTTTCATATTTTCGACGTTCTCAATATTGGAGGAACCGATTAAAATATTTTTTACTTGCGATATACATATGTATGTAGGTACTATAGGGCAAGTTTTGCATTTGGAAAAATAATCGAACTCGAGATTTAAATCAAAGTTGACATTACGATGATAGAGAACACCAAAAAAGTGGGTCTAGCAATTGCGTCTGTCTGTCTATCTATCTGTAGAACGATCTACAGCCCAAACCGCTGAACCGATTTTGTTCAAACTTGGTGCTTAGACGTTTCAGATGATTGTCCAAAAAAATTTTTGAATCGTTGTCTTAGCTCCAAAACTAACGGTACTTGCCATACAAATTTCTTTACCAACGTAATTATTTCGAAAACGGCTCTAACGCTTTTGATAAGAATTGCTGTGTTTACTTCTATGGATATGGTCTACATTTTGGTTAAAAAAAAATTCAAAAATTTTGTTATTAACGATTTCGATCAAAATTTTTATATAGGAGTTAGGTACTTAAAATTCTTAATAATGCTGCATTTGAAAATTCAAAATTTCGAAAACGTGTGGACTATTTTTTCTTAAATTTTGTTTTTTAATTTATATTATTGTATATTTTAAATTTTCATACCATTTTTTATTGGAAAAAATTTAAGAATTTTTATATGTAAAAAAATAAGTGACAAACGACTTGAAAAATACATTTAGTCTTTTGAATATAATATTATCGAACATGGGAGCAAGTACCTGCGATTGAGTCGTGCATTTGTTTTTATACAAATGCTCCCTAAAATTGTTAATAAAACTTCTTACTCAATATTTTCCAAAAAATAAGTTTTTCGATTTTTAAAAAATAAATATTTTTTTTTTGTAAAATCGATTTTTCAAAAACAAAACCAGTCACAGAATTTTTCTTTAAATTTGAATTTTATATGTATATTAATAATATCTTCAAAATGGCGTTCAATTTTTTTCTCTAAAAATGTTTTTAAATTTTTATATTTACAAACAAAATTATTTAAAAAAAAAAAAAACCGCTCGACTTTTGAATTTTTTTTTGATATATTCTTATTTATCAAGGAATTCAAATGACATCTTTTGTTTTCACTCAAACTATTTATTACAACTAAGCAATATAAAAACATTTAATTTTGTGTATTATCCATTTATTTCTACCTTATTATTATTCTCTTTTTAGGTATTTTTGCGTACGTCACTGAATACTACATGCAATGTAGGCCCTCATACATATACACATTATGTGTCTTTAAAAATCACATGAATCTTATGTATGCATACTGCACATAAATTATGAAGTTATATGCAATGCATATAGCTACCTACCCACCTACATCCTTCATTTTCGTTATTATATTTACATGTTTATATATGTACTTAGGTCCCATCTATATACATATGTATGCAGATACATTTTACTCTCCTAACTTACATAATTAAAATCCATAACTTAGATTTAAATATACATTAGTAGGTACCTATGTAACTATTCCTTGAATCATTCATTCGACAATTCATTGTACTAAGAATCAAGGTAATTATACCTACATAGGCTTTAAACCTGCAATCAATGGTCAGCTACATTAAAGTTGTTAGCTACAAGAGCAAGTTCGTACGATCCAGTCATGCATTTCATTTTAAATGGCATGATTATGTTCCATAACAGGACACGGTGCCAGCCTATCATACAGCTAGATGTTGGTTTTCAGTTCTCGTCGGCACTCAACAGCTTGTGTGCACTATTGGCCACATTTTTGATTCCAAAGCAAATTTTGACAAACGTAGTCTTAACGACGACGTTGCATAAATACTCTTAATAAATTTCTTATAAATTTTGTGTGACTTATCAGTGTTCATGGGAACTCTTAGAAAAGGTACACTAGTTCGTGTGAATGTAGAAATCTTAACAGATTTAATTAGGTTATTATTCCCATCCCATTTTGATATTATAAACTTCAAAACTAATGTACATAGCCCATATTTTAAATCCTTCCACATTTTCCTAATGCTCGCATTGTGCTCTTTTTTTTTTTTTTAAACGGATGCGCGCACTAAAGGGGTTTTGACTACCCTTAAAATGAACAAGCACAGTGCGAGCGTTAGGAAAGTAGGGAAGGATGCAAGAGGAGATACCGATGCACATTGGTTTTGAATTTCTTAATATCAAAATGGGAGGGGAAAATAGAGCCGGGTAAAGTATTCCACATTCGCGTTGTACGGCTAAAGAAAGAATCTCTGTACTTGACAGTACGCCCGAAGTTGGGCTCAAGGGTAAACTGATGAGCATTCCTAGAAGCGCGAGTATTACGGTTGAAAAATTTAAGGGGAGGAATGCAACTGGCTATTTCGCTGGAACAATTTTTATAAAAATAGCGATAAAATAGTGAGAGACATATAACATTTCGACGATGTTCTAAAGATGTAAATGTTTCCACTATAGTTCTATCGCCAATCATTCTTAGAGCTCTATTTTGAATTCTATCCAAAAGATTCAAATGAGTTTTGGGGGCTCCTGCCCAAATGTGCGAGTTATACTCCAGCTTTGGATGAATGAAGGCCTTATAGATTACAGCCAGATCAGACGGGGAGAAGAATTTCTTGCACCTTTGAAGAAAGCCCAAACACTTTGCAGTGTTTTTGGCGACATCAAAAATGTGTTCATTCCACAAGAGGTGGTCTGTGATGCACATGCCGAGGACTGAAAGCTGATCGGTTTCTTCAATGCAAGTGGCGCTAATGGATAGCGGCATGGGGGGTGGGTTCTGCTTTAACGACAGAAGACAGCACTGAGTTTTTGAAGCATTAAATTCTACACGGTTTTTAATTCCCCATTGGACAATGCTGTCAAGATCAGAATTTAATGAGCTTATCATACGCTGCCGTTCCAGTTGCACATCCGAAAAACAAGGAGGTGCATCTAAAAACGAATTTGAAAAGCTGAGAGTACTATCGTCAGCAAAACAATTAAGTGGATTAGAAGTTCCAGATAAGAGATCATTAATAAGAATGAGAAGAGGGTCGGAGGCAATACGGAAGCCTGGGGCACACCAGCATTTATTTTGTGAATATCAGACTTGAAACCGTCCAATACAACTTGTATTGAACGGTCCGAAAGGTAATTTCTAATCCAACGAAGAAGACATTCATCGATACCAAATGCACGCATTTTCGATAGGAGAGCTTGATGCCAAACTCTATCAAATGCTTTTGAAATATCAAGCGCAATAATCTTACTTTCTCCAAAACGATGTAAAGATTTGTGCCACTGTTCGGTGAGATATACCATCAGATCACCAGTGGACCTATTGCTCTCATGGATCAACTTCGAAGGGGAGATAACTGGTTGAAATTATTGTTCGACTCCGAGCTCAGAAATATTCTAACGCGTTAGCTGTGCAAGATACAACCCTTTTTATTAAAAAAAAAAACAAATGGTGGTATTTTCATGGTTATGATAAAGCGCAAGAAAATTGTTTCCAACTAGAATTTTAAAGGTTTCTGCAAGTCGTTCCTTTACTAAAAAATTGCAGTTTTTGACATCAGCTCACAAGAGAGTAAAAAATTTGTCATAGCTATTATTTTTGTTAAAGAATTTTGTTCGAACTGAACATTACAGCGCAGAAAAACCAAGAAGTTTTCAATGACCGTTGTCACTTAAATCATACCCACTCTATATGATTTGACATTTTGTGAGTTTATGTTCAGATAGTACGCGACCGGACACATAATATTAAGAAGTTTCAAACTGTGCTTTGAAGAAGAGTAGTAATTTCAGAAAATTAATTCGACACATTTTCTGTGTGCTGTTACTTAACCTCAAAAGCATTAAAAATGTATTTTTTTATTTTTTTTTTAACGAGAATATCTCGAAAACTTGACATGATTGAATTTTCCGAATTCAGTACATCAAAAGCTGTTGGAAAAATATTTTTTTTTGTCTTGAACAAAAAAATCTAACGTTTACAACCGAATTATTTTTTAAGTTATTTTTAAAAACAATTTCTTATCAAATCTTTTTTCTTGAATAAAAAATTAAACTTTAATTTAAGAAAAAAAAAAAAACAATAAAACTCTGACAATTAATTCTCCCAACTTAAACTAGCCTACAGAATTTTGCTAAAAATAAAATTACAAAAATAAATTCAACATAAACAAACTGCGGATGTTGTTGCCCCGCAAAAATCTATAACAATCTGTATAAAAGTTCACAAAAAAACACATGAGACATCATTCTCTACACGATCGTTAATCGTTTGCTGAACTTTTCTTCTACTTTGACAAATCATATTTAAATTATAATGGCTGTGTTTTTTTTTTGTTTTAAATAATTTTTTTTTTACTGAGTGAGCAATTTATTTAAAGACACAAAAAGCGTACTTGTATATCAATTTAACCAGGATGACCTTTAAATTAAAATTGATGGTTGTTGTTTGTTTTATAAGGGAGCACATTTGGCTTGTGCTTTGCTTATCCATAATTTCATCTGCTCACTGCTCTTGCAATGAGATCTCGCTGAGATCACCTCTCTAATTGAATTACTCATTTATGTGTATATACTGATTACTGAAATTTTATTTTCAGTGCTGCGCATGTAAAAGAAAGTGAACTATTAGAAGATATAATTTTCCAGATTTCACATTTATATTACGAAAAGTTATCAAAAGGTCAATAAGTTTGTGTGATTAAATAATACAAAAATAGGTACGAGAAAATTGAGTAATCATAACTCACATTGTAAAATTGTTAGTTAACAAAAAAATTATCAATAAAAACGTGTAAACACACACGTTTCGGTAAAAAAAAACTTCCAATAAAAGTTTGTTCCTATAGAAAGATTTATTTTTAAAAACCTGTGTTTATGACTTGGCTGCTTTGTTTTGAGAAATCAAAATCCCCTTTGCTGTCTTCACGTCACTATATGGTTCTATTGGTGATAAACAGTTGTTTGAATGTTTTGTAAATGTTTTTTTGTTTTGTTTTTGAAATATCCCTACCTCGAACCCCATCACATATAATATATAAGAAGACTGATATTTCTGTTGCTTTGTTTATGGTTTTTATGGCGTTAAGTCATAATTTTTCTAGAATGCAAGATTGCACATATTCGTTTGGGACGACCGACGAACGATGTTGACTATGACGATGAAGCAGCAGGCACGTGGGGGTGGAGTAAGGTCAGTTTTTTTTTAATGATCGTTTAGTGAACGATAAACTTGATGTATGTTATGAGGGCTGATCATATCTCAAGGCGGATGATATATTCGAGTACTTTCAGAGACAAGTATTATTAATTCGAAGAAATGAAAACTCTGGGTATGAATGGTGTGTCTATGATGAAAAAAAAACGTGTGATTATATCAAAGTGCGGTATTGTAGAAACAGATTTTTTTGTTATTCATTTTGTCGATGATGATTTGGAGAAGAAGATAGAAAACTTGCTTGGATATGCATTATTTACAATATCGTTCTGCTTTAATGCGATTTGTTGATAGCTTTTTTAATGGATATGTGAATAGTCAGTGCATCAGATTGTTACTTTCTGATGGACTTGCATATTTAGACTTTTTAGGACTTGTGTAAAACTTAGAGGTTTTAATCAAATATCGTTAGGATGATGGAAGAGTAAAAAAATATCGAACATTCGACAAAACATCTGATTGTATGGGTAAATACAACGAACAATCGCATTTATTAAACGCTTTTATCATTAACATTCAACGAATACTGTGCTTCATTTTTCCAATAAATAGTCATTCGTGTGTTAATGACAGTTTAGGAAAATAAAACGAGATATTTCAATAGTCAAGTTAAAATCACATAAATTTAATATTGATTTTATTTGATTGAATGAATGAACTTATTTTATTAATTAACATAAAGCGTATACGTTTACTACTGATTTATTCGTAGATTCAATGAATTTATTTATTAGAACAACAAAATCTTTTATTAAATCAACAAAATAATTCACTAAATCAATGAATTTATAAATTATTTTTGATTCGTCATATCTACTTTCATCATTTTGTTTTTTTTTTTAAAATAGTTTTTAATAAGAGATACAACTTTTATCTATACCATCATCCGCATCCTGCAATGTGTATATGAACTGAAGAAAAAATTGGGTTCCGCAATTCCCTCTGGCTCGTCTTGAAACTTTTTACTTAAGCGTCTTGGGTGATTGGCTCGAATTTTTTAAAATACATTTTTAGTCCCAAGAACCAAGGTGCCTGCCATACAATTTTGTGTACCGAAAATGGTAGGTAAATCTTAATTATCTCGAAAACGTCACTCACGATTTTAATACAAAAAAATCAAATTTAATACATTAAATATTACTAAAGGTAAGTACCTACCATAGAAAGATTTTTCGGTTTTCAAATTTCTCATTAACGGCCAACGGATTGCAATCAAAATTTTTGTATAGGAGGTTCTTCTAATTCTAAATGATACTGCATAGCATTGCATACTATATTTTTCGAAAAAAAAAAAAATATTGGGTTTGTGAAAAAAAAATCATTTTGCATCTGGAAATATTTGACCATCAGCAAAATAAAATCACCAATCCCTCACAAAATTTAAATAAACTCACAAAACTCTCCGTATGCTTCTACTACAAGATAGTAGTTCAGTTTGACTTTTCGATGCGAAGTTGGGTATCTAGTATAGTTGTAGATGTATAGAAAACTTTGAAATTCTCTCTCAAAGGCTTCCAAAAGGCTCTGAAATATAAAAGCTCAAGAAAACAACACAAAAAATCAACAATTTTTTTTTCAAAAAAGTTCATAATCTCTGGGCAGACCACCTTTGTACGGGCAGAGCAGTACTGGGATCGGTATAGCAACAACAAAATAATAGGCAATCAATTTGCGGGTAAACATTGGCAATTTCTTAGAATTCAGTGAAATAGCATACTGGCGCTACGGATTTGGAAAAAGCTCTATTATAAGGCGCGATCTGAACAGAATTTACTGCTGCTCAAAACTTACAATTATTATAATTAGTTAATTTATTATTAACAAACTAAAAATAAGTTTTTCAAATTACCCAAATACTCAATACTTTGCTATTTTTGATTTAGCTATTTCAACTGCATCCATCAGAAGCTAATATAAAACTTCCATATCTACCGTGGCCATATTACCCCACTTTACCCTAAATCTTTTCCGAAATTGAAGATATTGAAATATCTATTCTAACGTGGGCCAATTATTTGGCATTTGTTTTATGTGATGTTAATATAATTTTGTGGTTCCAATTTTTTTTTTTAAACAATTAACTTTGTCAATTAATCCAAAGTCTAAAAAATAATGTTTTTGAGAATGTATAGTATACGGGATCTTTGGTCCCAGACCTAAGTTCCAAGTACGCCAGATGACTGATAGAATGTCTAAGCATGAAATATTGAAAATTTTCCCAAAACTAGTCTCGGAAATTCACTTGTCAAATATACGTTCAGAGAATTATGTCTTTTCAAGAATAAAATTGACATATTTTTCGTTTTTTATGCCATTTGCCATTTTAATTTAAAATGAAAGCAGTATCACGTTTGTGTTGATAAGATATGACATTTGACAAACTTCGAAGTTAAATGAAAAACTGTTCATAATAGTTTGTCAAACTGACATGACAAACGGCATGTTTTTAAACAAATTAAATAAAACCACAATCCCATTTACATAAGGGTTTTTTGAAAACGTTTTAAAGACATGATGATGAATTTTCGGAATAATTCTGCTAATGTAAACATTCATTCAAATCAATTACACACACAATTATTTAAAAAAAAAAAAAAAAAAAAACAATTCTCTGTCAATACATAAATCTTACTTGCTGCTGCATGTTGTGCTATTTCAGGATATTCCAAAATCAATCAATCATTCGAAATGGATAGCCTTGTTCATTCCAACCCGCCCCCCTCCCGTGCACCCCTCGGGAAAATTCAAGTAAACACACCCATCAATAAATATTTTACTTTAATACCTAAATTTACATATACCTTATAACCTTTCGGGTTTTCAACTAATCCCTTTAAATACAAATTTATTGATTCACAATGCATAATAATATGTAGCAAAATATTTAACCCTTTGAACTTATGTTACACAACAACAACAACACAACAATTGTAAGCTAAGCAAGCAATTTATCACCAGACATTAATTAATTTCTTGCTCCATACACACCGCACAAACAGCATTCACATTAAATCAAACAGTTTTGCCCACTGTTCTTTCGCCAAATGTATGTTCCTATCATACGAATGCTGCGCACCATCATAAATCTAATATTAAATGGAACGCAACAAAACACATGCTGCCGCCGCATCTAAGCTCAAACACTTGCATATTATAATTTGCACTTTTGCAGTAGGTACGGGTATTGAAGGGAACAACAACACATGCAAATGTTTGCGAAGAAATTTATTTAAAAAAAAACAACAAGAAATGCACTCGTATGCGTAAGAGTATTAGACGTATGTACATATATTGGTTATATTCGAGATAATATAATACAGGAGAAACGGTGTTATTTCTAATTATTATAGGCATACATGTATTCTATTAATGAATGTAATTAATATAATATAATCTTGAGCAATTAATATGCGAGACAAGTTTATAGCCTTCGTAACTGGCCATTCGATACGAAGCACAGTGGTTTAAGGAAGTATTCTAATATATTGCCTTTTATGTGTTTCGATAACCACTGACTGGGAAGATTATAATCAAGTTTTCCTCCGGCATTCATTAATCTTAATTCAACTTCTTCAAACTAAAATCACTTAGGAATTATTTTGTTTTTAAATTTAGAATAAAATGTTATTCGTTCGTGCGAGTTTTATAGAATTAACTCAAAAATAAAAGATTTTCCCAAAAAAAAAAACACCAAAACCTGACTTGAGCTACACAGGAGTTCCCAATTGTTATTTGTAGATTATGACAGTCACGGAGGCCATGTTTGTTTTATATGTTGTTTATTTTTCGGACTTACTTAACTATCCACAGACATCACAACAACACGGAGCAACGCAGGACAGTACAGATTTAACAGTAGTCAGAAAAAAAATAGAACTGTATATTAATTATCAGTTGTCAAAAAATAATAGATTTGGACAATTAAAAAAACTTAGATCTCACAAATTTGGCTCGGCCAAAAATTAAGGAGGCGAATCCAAATTTTTTTCCCACAGCTTTTGACAGCAAATCTGAGAAAATTCGCTGAAGGATACCTACTGTTCATGTGCGAAAGAGTACTCAAACTGTATTTTTTTTTGTAAATTTGTAATTTAATTACTAAATATAAATTATTAAAAAAAAATAAGAGTTTGCATGTTGAAGTTTATGTTGAACAGTAACTTCAACATGCAAAATCGCAAGACACCTATGGGAATATGACAATCAATATATCCATCAGCAGAAGTTACTTGTTTCCCATCAACAGAGGGCGCCAGCGATCAATGATAACAGATTTCTATTGATCCCAAGTTGGATAATGAGGATGTTAGCGAAATGTTGTTCAAAAAGGACAGCTTGCACAATTTTAGATTATTAATCCACAAATGCACGAGCCATTTTACAACATGATTATCGGAGGCACCTGCGGGTGGCAATGGCGCAGAGAATTTAGTGCTTCACTGCTAACTTAGATGTGTGGGTTCGAACCACATGCTAGGCACATTCGTTTCTATACCTCTAATTTTAATTGGATGCCGCCAGTAGGTTAAAATAGTCAATACCTGAATAACAGTAAACAATTTACCTGCAACATTTTTGTTTCAAATATTTTGTCTAAAAACTCTCAACACATACTGTAATCTCTCGATTTTATTAAAATGCAATTTGTCTAACACAGTAGCACAATCATTAGCAAATACCAATTAACACTAAAACTAATGCAACGCTATAAATGTAGTTATGTCTGACCGTACATACATACCTACCTAACTTAGGTAGTTAGTCGAGTAAGTTAATACAAAAAGTCAAACGCCAGTTTAAATCTAACCAATAATGACATGGCATTTATGTGAGATGAAAATACCATAGAGAATATAGCGTGGAAGAGAAAGTGGTGGTGGCGGCGGCACAGGATAGAATAACAAGATAAAAAGAATTGAACTGAAAATCAATAAATAAATTACTTAATTAGCATTCACGCCAGATGCACAAATACTATTGAATCAGCGCAGTGCAGCAGCAGCAGAAGTAGCAGTCAGCAGCAAACAAAAAAAAAATAAGAGACCAGTTTAATCCGTAAACGACTGACAGTGACGACAAATATGAACGGCACATATTAACAGCCATCACCAGAGAGGAAGGGCCAAGGAAAACACAAATATACATATATAATACATACAACTTCGCCACATACTCATAAGTCAAAGTAAAAAAGTGTGGTAAAATAGTTGTCGTCATCGTCATCATAGAAGCCGTGAGTCGGATATATTAATTGCTCAGTGATCCGCTGCAATAGACAGAACGTCTACCATTATGCACTTTTGACAAGCGACAAGCCTAGGGGCAAGGATAACGAGTTCTTGTCCGCGTCCGCGTCCGATGCCGATAAGTACCAACCATGAATGGCGTAAGCGTAAAAGCTACATTGATTCTAAATGGCTAAGTCACATTTGAAGCCAAAGTCGATGTGATGTCGAAGTCAAAGTAGAAGCCGGGGCTCTCGGCTAAAAGCCAGCATGACTTGCATTACACACTCGTTTGCCTTTTTTGTAATGGCTGTCGTTCCGTTTGACTCTGTGCGCCGTTACGTCCGTCTCTCCGTTATCTTCTCCACAGAACTGTTATACTACACCTACCTTGTGCACATGTCGATGGAATATCCATATATATCTACATAGACATGACAGGTGATGATTGACAACAGGTAAGTTGTTTTTTTTTTTGTTCGTTGCTTGTTTGTTTGGTGCTGCTGAACGACGCGACGACAACGGCAAAAAGGAAAAGATACCTACGAGAAAATGGAAATGCGTTACATTTTCTCGCTTTTTTTTTTTTTAATTCCTTATTAAGACGTTAGACAGTGTATTTGTATTATGGCAGCAACAGCAATCAGAATGCTGAACCCTACTTATCGATGTAATTGTAGAACATCGCATTAAATTTCCCAGATATCATCACTTTCACGCGGCCAAGGAATTACAAGCCGTGTCGTGTGGTGTGACCATAGGGGCTGCTACCTATTAAACTTGTATGAAAAAGGCTTAGTTTACACTTTCGGTTTTTTACCCATTTTCTTTATTTATGTAACAACAAAAATGTAGGTTTTTAGTATGGTGGATCGGGTGTGTGGTGCATTTGTGCATTTCACTTTTACTGAATTATTATTATTATTTTTTTGTTGAATTGGGAGCAGCGCAATGCGGTACCTAGTGGCATTTGTCCAGATCCACTGCAGCATGACCAACGGCTGGCAGCCAGACGGATCGGATAGATAAATAGATTAATGTTTTACAAAAGACAGTTAATTGGTTTTGAGTGGAAATTAATGAATTTAAAGTGCACGAACGCGCATACCTTGAAATTCAAGTAGGTACCTACCTATAAGCTCATGGTATTTATTAATATCTGCGATAAATATTTGCATAACTTTTAAAACTTGCACCGGAATACTTTGATGTAAATATGAGGAGTGTATCTGTAGCTACCTTACAAAAGGCAATATTAAATTAAATATGAATTTTTAAGTTGAAGCGTCCGTTACTGTTGTGAGGGCTTCGTTATAGGACTTATTTTTAATATTCGAGATATTTAGCTTAGAATGAAAATTTGCCAGAAGGGATTTTCGTCGCACAAGCTGCCGGTCGTCCGACTTGTCCATCGAGGTTCTGTGGGTCAATAGGTCCAATGGACAACAATCTGGCGCTTAGTAAACGAGTGGACGGTATTCTTCAAATTTGGCACCGATTATGTATGTGATTTCTGAGAAAAAAAATCTACTTTTGTCTCGGATGCCCGGGCAACACCGGGGACTTTCTGCTAGTTTGGAAATAAAATCAATTTTTGTTTAAGTTCATCTAGAACAGGAAGATGCAATATGTCCACTTGTGATCTGATATGTTATCTCACCGAACACTGATACAAATCTTTACATAGCTTTGGGGAAATCAAATCTTTTGACATTTGAAAAGCATTTGATAGAGTTTGGCATCAAGCTCAAATCTTGTTGGACAGTTTCAATTTTGAAATATCCAAAATTAATGCTGGCGTGCCTCAGAGTTCCGTTTTGTCTCCTACTCTTTTTCTTATTTGCGTTATTGATCTCCTGTCTGGAACTTGTTTTTGTTGAAGAACATTTTGTTCTGCGGATGTGGCACTACAACGGCAGCATATGATAAAAGTTAATTAAATTCTGATCTCGACAGCATTGTCCAATGGGGAATAAAAAACCGCGTTTTATTATTTACAAATTATTTAACAAAAATTCAATGCTATCTGTCATTTAAGCGTATCTTTCATCGAAGAAACAAATTAGCTACATTTCAGTTCTCGTTAAAGTGTATTAAGGACCACCTTTGCAGAAAATGACCCCATATTCGAGGCTACCAGAATATGCTGGTAAGTGTTTAGTTTTTCTTCGAAGACGCAAGAAATTATTCCCTCTTCTGAGCTCCTAAAACTTATTTGAATCTCTTGGATAGAATTTTAAATATGTGATAGAACTATAAAGTCTTTGATTATATCATCGCATTTTCTGTAGCCAATGTTCAAGCGAAACATGCCGTTACATTTATCCCTTACAAATATACAACCGTAAAACTCATGCTTATATAGGAGTATAGAATAATTAATTTGCCTTTGAATCCAACTGTTAACGCATTGTCAAGTGCAGAGATTGTTTCTTTAGCCGGTCAACACAAAAGTCGAACGCTTTGCCTGAATCTAAAATCAGCCAGTTCTTTCGGGGATAGGTTTTAGCATTCTTGACGGATATTCTTTTTGAGGGCTTTAAGAGTCCTCTAATAAAAAAGTCTGGAACGGCTAAATCTGGCTATTTAAATGGCCTGTGCAAATTGCCAATTCGAGAGATTCGGCAGGTTTCAGAATTTCGGTTGTGTTCGGTTGCTCTCACTGCTACATCGTCAGTAGCATCGGATTTTGTCCCACACTCTTCTAGGCAATCGTCTTAACGTGCGGTGTAGAGTTTGTCCAGTTGTTGTTGGACGACAAAGAAATCTGCGCCGATATAACCGACAATTTATTTTTAAAAGAAAATAAATCGATCAGAATTATCCGCGTTCTTTAGCAGTATATAACAATGCATGTATTGTTAGTATTTATTTTGCATCTCTTAACAATATCTTTCAAAAATGTCAAAATACAATTGACATTTCCCGACATTTACAATAATCATACCGTCTTCCAGTATTAAATGCAAAGATTCTGATTCGTAAAAAAAATTAACTCGAGATTTTGATTAAACTTGACATTACGATGAGAGTGAAGACGAAAAAAGTCGGTCTCACAGTTTATTATATTTAGTACTTTTTTGACATTATCTTGAATACTTGAAAAAAAACTCACTATTTTCCTAAAATAAAAAACAACGGCACCTCCAATATAAATGTTTAAAAACCGTTGAGAACAAATTTGTTTGTCAAAAACGTCTCCAAGAATTTTGTTTAAAAAAATGTGTGTTTTTAAATTACTGCAGTCCACTAAGTTAAAAACATATTTTATTTCCCGTTCTTCCCCATAGAAAAACTTTCATATTTTTGGCTTTCTCACAATTGGATGAACTGATTCATATCATTTTTCTTTATACAGATCCTCCTTAAATAATTTTGCATATTAAAATTTTCAAAAAAATGTGTTTTTTCGATTTAAAAAATAAATAAATATTTTTATTTTTTTTGATAAATCGATTTTCAAAAAACGAGCCACTGAAGTTTTTGTAAATTCAAATTTTTAGGCGTGTATTAATAATTATTTAAAATTGGCAACCTAAATTGTTTTCTTAAAAAATGTTTTCAATTTTTTTTCATCAACAATTAGTTTTTTTGTTTAAGCTGCTCCAACGATTTTTGAATGTTTTATATTTTTTTGATATAAAGGGTTATCAATTTTGCGGTTTCAAAATTATAGGGCTGGAATTCGACATCTGTCAAACTAAGTTGATAAACAAATTTTTTTTTCAGTTGACATTTACGAAAATGGTGATTCTGCCACAGCCACATATCGTGCTTTAAGAGGAGGTTATGGTTTACATAATCGTCCAACTACGCAAGCAAAATTGGCAAAATTGTGAAGAAATTTGAAGAGACTGGATTGGGTACAGATATTGTAAGGCCTGTGCATCATCGTTTTGCTCGTACCACTGAAAATATCGCTGCTGTAAGTGAAAGTGTTGCCGAAGACCCGAATGTGTCGATTCCTCGTCGTTCTCAGGAATTAGGCTGTCTTACGACACATTATGTCGTATTTTGCATTTTGGATCTACACCTACATCCATATAAAGTCCAGCTCACACAACAGCTGAAGCCAGCTGACCATTCACAACGTCGTAGATACGTCGAATGGGTGCTTGAACAACAGGCGGTGGACGTCGATTTTTCGAACTAAATTTTCTTCAGCGACGAAGCTCATTTCTCACTCCGTGGGTATGTTAATAAACAAAATGAACAAAAAGTAAATGAAGAGAGGCCATTACATCCACAAAAAGTCACTGTTTGGGGCGCTCTTTGGCCGGTGGTGTGATTGGACCTTACTTCTTCGAAACCTGCTATTGAAGAATGCGACTTGGAGAATATGTGGTTTCAACAAGACGGTTAAGTTATGGCTGAGATACCGCCCAATATGTGTTAAAAAGTGGTCGAAAATTACCTCAAAAGAATCAATGCTTGCAACAATTCGCGTGGTGGTCATTTAAATTATGTAGTGTTTCACACATAATGTCAACGTTCAAACTTTATAATAAAAAAGAAATATCATGAAAAAAAAATATTTTACACGTGTTTTATTTACGTTTACTTTTGAAACCGCAAAATGGATAACCCATTATTTTGTTTCCTCAAACTTAACACCTAAGCAATCTAAACAATTTTATTATACTAAGAACTAAAGCTGAACCTACCTACATAGCATTTAAACTTACCTACTTATAACTAGACTACTTACATACTAACAGCGTCAATGTTTAGCTTCATGGAACTTGTTAGCTACAAGAGCAAGTTTGTACGATCCGGTCGTGCATTTTATTTATAAATAAATTTTAAACGTACAATAATATTTAAAACTATGGTGTCTAACTATGAAACTAGACTACTGACTATTTTGACACTTGAAGGTAATACAAAAATATTACACATACCTAAAAAGCTCTATTAGTATCTATTACTCCTATTGAAAAACCCTATACCTATAAACCTTTTTATAGAAAACTCTTGTGTAGTATGATACCCCCTAATCGTGGGAAGAGAAAGTATAAAACTTCCTCAAGTATTTTATTTACTCCTCCTTAAACAAATAGGTACCTCTTGATTCCCAATAAAATACTCTAATCCCCTCGTCCATTGATATAAATTGCTCTTGTCAAAAAGTCAAGTTCTTCATAAGGCACTTACAAATTTTTAGCTCTATTTCTAATCCAACACCCTATAAACTTACCCATCAACTATTTTATGTTCGAACACTAAAATATGGGGTCCATAAAACAAGTGGCCAATGCCAAGAGTTTAGGAAAACAATAATTCACAATACATACAAAGATACATGTACCAGGAGCATATAATATCGGAGAGTACAAAAAGCACACAATATGTCCACAAACTAAAAGAAGTATATCGTTAACAAATTCCCCACCCGGAAGGGCATAAAACATACATCCCCCCGCCATCACCATCGCCCACTTTCAGGCAGTAAATTTGAGAAAGGAAACAAACAGAATTCACACTAAAGCAATCATCCAAAGTGTAAGTAAACTGGGTTCGATAAGCCCCCTCCTACTACTATTTTTCGCGACAAACAAAAAAAACAACAACATCAGATAAAGTAACTGTCGTTAAGACGAACATATCGTAAAAATGGTGGTTCCTTAATAAAATATCTCTTAGGGGTCATGTCGGACGAGTTTGGTTTCTTCGTTTCATCCTGCACGAATTTCGGTCCTGTCCTGATGAGCTCTGCTGGCTGTGTGTCTTTTTGGCTTACTGTACTGTGTCAAATTCGTTGCTATAAAGTTTATTAGGTTTATTGCTCCGTCGACGAGGGGTGCGTCAGCGTAATGTATCTCAAGAATTTTCGCTCCCTTTATAACTGTTTGCGAAAAAGATATTAATTTCTGAAAGATACAAAGATACAATATTTTTTTTTTGTTGATGCTATCTTTTCGGGGTGGGTGCATTGAACTCACGAACATCGACTTTTGAATGCAAGAAACCTATCTATGCAGAACGAGACCAAAAGAGCGGATATCTATTTGGAGGTGATTTATTGAGTGGACTTGGCACTTGGGACACGTAGCATAAGCAATAGGTACGTGTGGCGAAATGAACACGCACACAGCCAGCAGCTGATGCAAAAGATGAAACGAATTTGCATTTGACCACAGATTTGGTAGGTATACTACGAGTATATGGTGATATACAAACACCATCATGAGACGGTGGCTGCGGTAATGCAACCTGCGGCAGATCCGTGAAACGTGCGGCAAATAAATCGCATTAACCGACAATTTTTCATTTTAATTTTACTTTTTTACACGTTGTTGCCTCGAAATTTATTTTTAATTTGCCGACGCGACGCACGTCGTCGACGACTCTCGAGTCCCTTCCTTGTCATTAAACCACAAAACGTGCGAAAAAGTCGAGCGAATTTCAAAAAGTGTTGCTGAATTCCCACCTCGTCGCCCTTCACCATGACATTTATAGTTTTGAGTTGGTTCGACCTCTCTATTTGTGTAATTTTTGCTTGTAAAGGATCAGGGATGGTTCGTTGTTCGTTTGTCCGTTAGTCAGTCGCCAGCGGCTGTTTCAGCTAGCTGCAGCTTCTGTGATTCTGATTCTGAAAACTAAATTCTGAACTGGTGCCAGGGAAGCTCTTACAACTAACCAACGACAACGGACGCGGCGATGAAAATATTTGTATACGGTTTCCTGTTTTTTGTTGTTGTTGTTTTTATTTGTTTTTTAAGTACAAAAATGTCTGAGCAATTAAAATTAAAATCGCTGCGGGATTTCGTACGAGTTGAGATTATGTAGATGCATTTACCTTTTTTTTTTAATTTGATTTTTTGTTGCCATTAAATGAGAATACACGTCATATGTAGAGTACAGCGCTGAATTATCAAAGCGGCCATTATTACGCTGACATTTATATGGTAAAAAGTGTCAAACGAGAACCCAACTGTCAAATTGCCTGGTACTAAAAATATAATTTGCAAAAATCTGTTTATTTTAATTTTGTATGTGAATCATAGGACATGATTTAAGAAGATTTTCTAATTTAGAAAACCAAGTTAAGATACATTAAGACCCATTCACACGAAAGCGATAGCAAATATTCCTCCATTTTGACATTTCTGTCACATGTTTTTTTTTTTAATATTTGATTGTAAATGATGTTTCATAATTGATAATTTCTTATTTTGAGGCTAAACAAATCACGCGCGTACATTTTATTTGCTGAATTGTGGATGGTATGTGGAACGTAAATAGAGTTTGACAGTTCGTATCAACCAGACTAAATTTTATTTTAAATTTCTTTATGGGAGGTATCTATACCTCAAGAGTTTTAATTTGTGTTTTTTTGTGACCTTTAGTCCAAATTATGCGTTTCGCCCGGGTACTACAGTTGGGCTCATCAGTTAGATGCTGTAGTACCCTTCTAAGACGCATAATATTAGGCGATGACTACCGACACAAACAAAATTTATAGCTTTCAAACACTGTGAATTAAATTTTATTTGTTTCGGTAGCCATCGACTAATATTTTGCTTCTTAGAAGGGTATTACAGCATCTAACTAATGAGCCCAACTGTAGTACCTGGGCGAAACGCATAATTTGGACTAAAGGTCACAAAAAACAAAAATTAAAAGCAGAGTCCACAAAAAGAACAAAAACAATACATACGTACATGCGTTTGTATTGTTTTTACATTTCTTCTTAAAATACCTCAAGATGTCTCCAAAAAATATACCCGAGGGCCTTGAGGTAGCTTAATCCAGCCGTAGGTGTCTGCCGAGTATCTTTGTCTCTCTCTATCTCTTTGTAGGCGTGGATCATCATCGTTTGTGTAAAAAAAAAAAAAACAAAAATCGTCATCATCATCATCATTATCACGGAAACCAGGGGTTCCATTTTATTTTTTATTGGTTATATAGGTATGTATGATTTTATTAAGGCTGTTATGTAATTATACTACAACTCTGTGTCTGACAATGGATAAAGTAATGTCATTCAGTTTGTGCATATTTTCAGTTTTGTGTTCCTTTTATTTTTTTTTTTTTTTGATTTTTTTGTGTTGGGCTAAAGAACGGCAATGTGAATTTAATGAGAGAGCTTACGTTTGGCGTGGGTCTGGAAGTCTGACCCGCAATTATTGCATTATATTTTTTTTATCTCAACACAAAGTGGAGATATTGGATAATATGCTGCTGACTGAGCTTATAAAAGTGATCAACACCAGCTGTGTGTTGAGGTATATACGAACTCTTAAAGTCTGTGGGCAATTAAAAATTTGTATGTTTAATTGTTAAGTCGTGAGTGGTTTAAATTCAAAACAGACACTGATATTGATATGGGACTTAGATTGAGCTATTAAAAAGCGAAACAAATAAAAATTTAGAATATGGTTAGGCAAAATGGAGCTTATGGTTTATTTTAAAAATAAATTGGATTTGGTTTATTTTTGGATAGAAAAAATGTAAATGAAAACACATTAAAAAAATAATAAAATAATTGCGAAAATTTGAATGAAATTAACCTTTTAAAAAAAGGTTATCTGTATTAAATGAATTTTAAAGAGAACTAGCAGACCCGTGCTCGCGTTGGTTGGCAATATTTTAAGACTTTTGTTTGTTTTAATAAAAAGTACAATTATTAATCTAGAATTACACTGTCAATGTAATGGTTATTAGCGTTGACTCAATTACGTCACCATAAGATTTATTTTCATTGTGTTATCACACCGTCAAAGTGTGGATCGAAAAATTCATATAAACGCAGGTATTGACTTTCCCGTCAACATTTTTCGTTGAAAATAGCAAGAGTGCCAGAATAAGGTAAGATTTTGACGTCATTTTTACGTCAAAGAGTCAACGTGTTAAGCGATTATATTTAACTAGCTTTAAAATCAACAAAAAGAGAACATTAATCTGTAGTTTTTTTTTGAAAAATCAAATCAGCAAAGTTTCATTTGTACAAGCTCATGCTGCGAATTTATAAATTTCCCTTTTCTAGGTTTTAGGCTAGAAGTTGCAAATAAAAACTGTTAAGAATTAAGTAGAACAGACTCTGTGAAAAATACAAACAAAATGATAATTTACAATTTTCTTATATTTATTTTTCAGCTGATATACATATGTGTACAAAATTAGGGCTTAAAATGTGTGTATGGATTTTGTCTTCATAAAATAATTCCCATTTTGTTTGATTAAATATTTGTATTTGTAATTTATTTATACAAAAAAAAATATTTTTTAATTTAACAAATGAAAGCAAATAAAAAAGAATAGCCTTACATATTCTGGTTAAGATCAAGATTGTCATACAAGAAAAATGAAGTAAATCTGTGAAATCCTATCTAAGATTACCGGGCACAAACTAAATAATTGTATCGCCTTAAAAATATTAAAGAATACAACAACTCTGGATTGTTTCCCGAAGTTAGTTTTATATTTTATACTTTTCAAGGGATTTCCGGAAATTACGCCAGAGGAAGGAAATCGAGCCAGATTTTTTTTTTGAAAAAAACAGCCAGAATTTTTTTCTGGCTCAAAATTGCAAAAAAAGACCAGAATTTGATTTGGAAAATAAGCCAAAATATTGGAAATTATGCCAGACAGGTGTGTAAAATGAGCCTGAAAGTGAAATAGAAATTAAGCCAGAAATTTGTATATTCTGACCTTATTTCCAAATAATGTTTAGGAAAAAAAGCCATCAAATGTCTTAAGGTATTTGCAAACAGGGCGAAGGGGGTGGATTGGGTGTCCGGTCGGTTTATTTCATAAAATGAAAAAAAAAGCCAGAATTTAAAAAAAAGGCCAGAAATTTGCTAAATATTATCAGAAAACTTTGGCTTTTTTTCCTAAGAATAAAGGCTAGATTTTTGTATGAAGATTTTTTTCAATTTTGGCGTAAATTCTGGAAGCCATCAAGGGCAATACTAAAATTATAGAAACTGTGGTAAACTTAAGTGGAAGTAACTGTCGGCGGAAAACTAACTAACTTAACTGAATAACTAGTCTAAATCTCGGTTTTCGGGAAAATCGCGCTGGAGCCGCCATTTTAAATTTAATTAAAAATTTTATGTTGGCCAATAACTTCACCAGTTTTGATTTCTGACAAAAATAATAAAGGTAAAACTCGTAGGAAATTTAATTTTCTACAACTTTACTCTTAATATTTTTTTTCCAAAAAGTTACCATTCGCGAAATATGCTGAAGCTTCCATTTGTGATATTTTAGTATTATACATTCTTGCCTGCTAACGAATTGAAATAAAATATGCAAAGTAGCATGGAGCTCTAAGACAATAGGTAGTATTGTCCGTATTTTAGGGAGTTCGTCAGCTTTTCAGTTACGTGGAATATCCTTATATCAGGTTAGCACCCAACACAGTTGAATGTTTAAGTGCTGCTCCATTTTCAAGGAAACAATGGAAACAAACAAAAAAAATTAAACTAAAAATCAAAAAGGAGTTAAACTTTTAAAACACCCTTTTAAAACAAAAAGTCATCAAAATCAGTGCTGTCCTTTAGATGTTCGAAGTTAAAACCTTTATAAACTCAACTGACATTCGAAAACATTCGGCTCTAAGACAATCCCATTCCAGCGCCTCAGATCATCAGTTTTGCTGTCATCCAATAATATCTAAGCCTTTTTTTTGTTGTTTTCGTCTTAACATTGAATGGGATAACATCTACATAACAACAACAGCAATAAATTCAATGGCATTAACGATCATCTTAATATTCTACAAAGCAAATGCGGCATGATTTTTATAGCAAACCCATATCATGACTCCATATTAAAGCCAAACAAAATTTCACAGCACGTATCATTTTAACTGCATCATTTATACTTATCGGCTTGTTGCGTTACAAAGTACAAACGTAATACATTCGACAAACTCAATAAGAATAATAGACCGGGTCTGACCGGGTGCCCTCAACTTAATTCCCCGTTTTAATGTTTGCCAAGAATTTGAAGGGAACATTGTTTGTCCAATGAACACACACAATAATCCCTTGAGTGGCCCATTAATTATAATGGAAAAAAAAACAAACAAATATTGCACAGGCCAAAATGTCAAATGTCTCCCTCAATAATTATTTTGACAATCCAACCGATGAATGAGTCATCTTAAGAAAAAACTTGTCCCTGCAATGATTTATACTTAAATGAATGTTGATGTTGATGTTGAAGAGAAAAACAACAACAACAAAAAAAGAAGAAAATACATATTTGTGTTGGCTCATGCGGTAATGTCACAACCTTATGGCAGCTGCAAAAGCTCATGAATCAAACGCCTCTCTTTGAATCTCATATAATACAATATACGAGTATACCATACGGCCAATTACGAGCAACAATGCCACATGATTGTGGATCATTAAACTTTGAATGCCATATACAACACAACAAATAAGGCCTGATGCCACCAATGAGTTGTACAAAGATATATGTAAATACGGTGGCAAGGTTACAAAAAAAATAGGGGGCGCCTTCACGTCCCAAGATCCATATTCCATAGTCAAACCCCTGAGAAAGAGAACCTTCAGTTAGTTGATAGATTCATAGATACTCGTGTGTACGTCCAAACTCCAACTTGAACATTCAAAAAAATTATACGTGAACTCACTTATAATTCAGAATACGTTGTGGCGACCAATAGCCGTACAAGTGTCACATTTCACTTAAAGGCTATTCAAACAGCTATTACACGGCTACGGCTAGGAATTTATTACGACACGGCTTAGAACGACACTCTTTGTAACTATCAAGAGACTTGAATATTATACTCAATTCTAATGATCCCTTAAATCAATCAGTATCATCAGGTAAATATTGTGCAGGTTTGTATCTTGAAAATATCGAACATCGAAACCCAGTTTTTTAGTAAACGTGTGAATATTTAATTTGACACAAACATAAGACACTTCCTTCATATAATATTCCCCCAGAAACTAGAGATGGATACTTCTCTCTCGTTTTTTACTTGCGAGTATAGATACATAGGCAAGTTATGGATTCGTACAAAAAAAAAATTCTAACAATCAAACATGACACTACGATCATGGAGAACACCAAAAAAGTGGGTTCCCCAATTCCGTCTGTCTGTCAGTCTGTCTGTCTGTCCTCGAGTCTACAGCCTAAACGGTTGGATAGATTTGCTTCAACCTTGGTAGGTATTGTTTTTTAGGTAATATGCCCACAAGTTTTTTTAATTTTTGTTTAAGACGACAAATAACAGTAGCTCCCATAAATTTATTTTTTGGCCAAAAATATAAATCTTATTTTTCTCAAAAACGGCTTCAACGATTTTTATAAAACAAAATCAGTTCATTAACGAAGGGAAAGGGTACCTTTTGATATTTTTTTTTTTTTGAAAAAAAATTGTTATTTTTGGTACCTCTAGTAGAACCATTTTTTTGGTTATCGATTTTCTCCGAAACGGTTAATTAGATTTTTTTGAAATTTTTTACGCAGAAGCTCCTAGAGAATGTAAACACTATTGTATACAAAAATTTTTCAAACAATTTTTTTTTTGGAAATTATTTTTTTTTTTTTTTGAAAACTTAAAATTTCGAAAACAACAACTCAATACATTTTTTCAAAACTTCGTATTTGATGGTTTTTTGACATTATCTTGAGTAGTTAAATAAAAAACCGTTACGAAAAAAATGTATTTCTCGAAAACGGCTCCAGGAATTTTTATAAAAAAATGTGTGTGTTCTTAAATTAGTACAGTTTACTTTTAAGTATAAAAATATTTTTTGTCCGTACTTATTAACGATACTTCCAATAGAACCACCACTTTTCATATTTTCGACTTTCTCAATATTGGATAAACCGATTAAAATAATTTTGTTATGCAAATGCTCCCTAAGATTATTAATAAAAGTGCGTACTCAATTTTTCAAAAAAAAAGTTTTTCGGTTTTCAAAAAAAATAAATAAAGATTTTTTTTGGAAAAATTGATTTTTCAAAAACCAGTCACAGAATTTTTTTTAAATTTGAATTTTGAATATATGTTAATAATATCTTTAAAATAGCGTTTCAATTTTTTTTTTCTAAAAATGTTTTCAAAATTTTATACATAAAAAAATAATTTATTAAAAAAACCGCTCCAACGATTTTTGAAAATTTTGTTTTATATATTCTTGTTTATCCATGAATTCAAATTGCATCTTTGTTTTCAATCGAACTATAACGACTAAGCAATATAAAAACATTTAATTATGTGTATTATACATTATTTCTACCTTATTATTCTTCTCTTTTCACGAATTTTTGCGTTCGCCACTGAATACTTAATACAATGTAGGCCCTATACATATGTAATATATACATAATATGTGGTTTGAAAAATCGATGAATCATATGTATGCATATTGCATCTAAATTATAAACTTATATGCATATAGCTATCTACTCACCAACATCCTTCATTTTCATTATTATATCCCAGTGGCAAATTTCTTCCTGGATGAAAAATTTTGGTGAAAACAGCAATGAATTCATTCCTTACTTTTACAGGGGAAAATAAAGTAATGATTTCCTATGGGCAAAGTAATGCCTTTTTTCCCCGGTTCATTTTTTCATCGAAGTTTTCACCAAATAGCGTTCATGGTTGAAAGAGGCAAAAACTGTTAATCAATGATTTCATAGCTGCGTTTTCATTTTATATTTCATTAATGAATAAATATTATTGAAAATTCAACTTCCAAAAAAGAGATGAATTCATCAATAACCTTTCATTTTATGTTGCACCTAAGTAACATAACAAATGAAAACGCAGCATATTCATATTCAATTATTTCACCTATGGATATTCACCAAAAAATTCACTGGTGAACTCCAATGGCATCCCAATGTTAATTTCACCAAATGATTCACCAAAAAATTCATAGGTGAAGGCTCTGATCCTTAGTGAATCACATGGTGATTCCTTGGTGAAAAATTGAAAATTTGCCACTGGGATGTACATTTTTACATACTAAGGTTCCATCTATATGTATGTATATGTATGTATGCAGATACATTTTACTCTCCTTACTTACATAATTAAAATCCATAACTTAGATTTAAATATACATTTGTAGGTAGGTACCTATGTAACTATTCCTTGAATAGAAGAATCAAGGTAAAAGGCTTTAAACTTGCATAGGATAACAACACCTAACTAACTAAACCTCAATAGTTAGCTAGATTAAAGTTGTTAGCTAAAAGAGCAAGTTCGTACGATCCAGTCGTGCGTTTTATTTAAATATTCCGCAGTGCAAAACAAAACTTTGGGATCAACCCTAACCAAAAGCTTCCTAATCGAAAATTTGGCGCACGTACCTAAGGTAATTGAATTATAATTAACTGCATATTAGTTGGAGATACTTTTCATATAGTGATGTGCATAGAAGTGGAACTTTGTTCAATATACCATATTCACACAGTGGCAAGTATACCTACATATATGGCATGTGTGTGTAGAGATACAATATATTGCTGTGAAGATAATATATTTTTAATGAGGAGCATTTGCAGGCGGAACGGCTGCCGGAATATTGTTCTGAATATTGCTTAATTTGCATTTAACCCGATATTGAAGGCAGTAGCTAGGTTGGTAGGTAGGTACTACTTGTATACTATATCCATTAATAATATCGGTTGCTAATTAGGTTGTTGTCGTCATGAAAAGTATCAAAAGTGTAACGGTTGTTGTTCTGTTGCGCTACGGCAACGACCCCAATAGTCGATAACGTGTATCTATGCAAAATTTAATTGTATTTCAGGAAGTTCTTAGCCACAAACTACGACACGACGAGAACTAAAGGTGATTTACTTTTCATTGAAATAGTTTTTTTTTTTCATTGTGTAACTCAACCTCAAAGATACAAGGCAAGACTGTTGGTTGGATAACGTAGTTATCAACTATAGCTAACTCACTGAGAAAGACATTTTGTGTGGGTGTGATTAATTGAGTTGAAGCAATGTTGGCAGATACTAATACTAATTTTTTTTCTTTTGCAATTCGCATTGGTTTGAATAGACTATAATCGATATTCAATTGAACTTTTATTGTTGTTCTTGGTGTGGTTTTTGTCTATTTTTTTTTTTTTTTGGTTTACTCTGTAATCCACAATTGAATGGATAAATAGAGCGTGAAATTTTTCTAATCATAGAAACAAAATAAAACAAAGTCTACACAATTTACAGATACTTCTGATGATTGTTAATCGATGAAATCGATCGTGTTTGATTTTTTTTTTTTGTGTTTGTTTGTTCTCTATTTTTTGTTGCTGTTTTATTTTAAGGTGTGCGCTAAGTGTGTACTTAACAACTTGACACGAACAAAATATCGTAGATAAAATTCTTGCTGTCAGTGTAGGTAATGATGCCTTTGGCATATTGTTTTTGCTGATTGTGTATATTGAACAACTGAAACGAAACATTTCTCACAAAAAAATTGAGAATAGTGTAGGCGTAAGAACTAAGTTTTTACTTGCGATATATGTATGTATATGTCTATATGGCATAAGTTAAAAAACTATCATAAAAAAATCGAACTTGAGATTTTGATGAAACTTTATATTACTACGATGATAGCGAAGATCAAAACAGTGGGTCTCGCAATTCCGTCTGCTTGTCTGTCTGTCTGTCCTTGAGTATACTGCCTAAATGTAGGCATAAACGACGAATATGCTCGACGAACTTGCACGTTTGCGCTACCCCCTATACGGCGAACAAATTTGGCGAACATAAATGGCGTTCTGATTCTTCAAAATCAAAGAATTGCAAGTGGTTGCGCTTATGGTGATTTACTTATGTAAAGGAAAGAAAAACAAAACAAATAAAATAAAAGACACGAATGGATCGCACGTACATCCTCTTATGTTTGATCACATCGTATGCACAAAATTCCTAGTAGAAACGGCTAAATATAATTTTATTATCGGTTCTTACAATTTTTTTTCTGTACAATTTGTATTTATGTAATAATATAAGTTTTGAAATGTAATTTCGAAAAAAAAATCGTTATACGTTTTCGAAATTTTGAATTAAAAAAAAAACAAGATTTTTTTTTTAAATTCAAAAAAATATTTATCGAAAATCTTGCTATTGAGTACATTATTTATAATTTGAAGGAGCTCCTATATAATTTTTTTATCCAAATCGGTTGAGCCGTTTATGAGAAAATCCAAAACAACAAAAATGGTTGTATGGCAGGTACCGTTATTAACAAAATATGCAAAAAAAAATTCAAATCAAAATGTAGACCATATCTACGGTAGTGAACAGATTTTTTTTATCAAACTCGTTAGAGCCGTTTTCGAGATAAGTAAAAAGATGGTAGAACAAATTGTATAGCATAGATACCGTTAGTTTTGGGGCTAAAAAAACGATTCACAAATCTATTTGAGATAATGCTTAAATACCAAGTTTAAAAAAAAATCTGTACAACCCTTTAGGCTGCAGATCGCCGTACAGACAGACAAATAGACGGAATTGCGGAACCTATATTTTTGGTGCTCTCTTTCATCGTAATATCTAGTTTAATTGAAATTTTGTCTGCAACATTGCGATTACTTGCTTCTGGGCAAAGCTATAAAGATTTTTGTAGTTTTCAGTTCTTACTTTTTGAATCCCATATAGCACTTTCACTCCGCAATAACTCTATAAATTCTTCAAAGATTAAATTCATAAAAAGTTTTAACGCTAATGTGAACCAAAATTTCTCAATTGATTTTTTTTAAATTAAAAAACATTTTTTTTTTTTTTTGAAAACTCAATATTTCGAAAAAACCCTGTCAATTTTTTCAAAACTGCGTATTTAGTAGTTCCTAAAACCAAAAACAATGGTGCCCCATACAAATGTTTAAAAAAATCGTTAAGAAAAAATGTATTTATCAAAAACGGCTCCAAGAATTTTCATAAAAAATGTGTGTCTTTAAATTAGTGCCATCCACTTTTAGGTAAACAAATATTTTATTTTGCGAATTTCTTAACAGTACTTCCCATAGAAGTTTATTTCTATAATAAGTTCGTTAAGTTTGTCGAAATTTGATTTGCGAACATTATAAACGGTGATTTTTTTGCTACTTGGTTTTTGACGTTTATATTTTTGACAGATCACACATGACAAATTCCACGAACATTTGACATTTCGATTCAGTATTGGTTGCCATTTCATCATGAATAGACTTACGCCTGAACAACGTTTGGAAATTATTGAAATTTATTATCAAAATTCGTCCTCTGTGAAAAATGTGTTTCGCAAGCTACGTCCATTTCAGCGACGAGGCTCATTTTTGGCTAAATGGATACGTGAATAAGCAGAATTGCCGTATTTGGAGTGAAGAGCAGCCAGAGGGAATTCAGCAGCTACCAATGCATCCCGAAAAATGCACTGTTTGGTGCGGTTTATGGGCAGGCGGCATCATTGGGCCGTACTTCTTCAAGGACGATGAAGGCCGCAGGGTTACGGTCAATGGAGAAAGGTACCGTTCGATGATAACAGATTTTTTTTTGCCGAAAATGCAAGAATTGAACTCGGTCGACATGTGGTTCCAACAGGACGGTGCCACTTGCCACACTGCACGCGAAACCATGCATCAATTGAGAGGCGAATTTGGTGAGCAGTTGATCTCACGTTTTGGCGCAGTCAATTGGCCACCAAGATCATGCGATTTGACCCCGTTAGACTATTTTTTGTGGGGCTATGTTAAGTCTATTGTCTATGGGGACAAGACAAACACGATTGCTGCCTTGGAAGCCAACATTGAACGCGTCGTTGGTGAGATTCCGGCCGAAATGTGTGAAAAAGTTTGCCAAAATTGGACCTTCAGAATAGACCACCTGAAGCGTAGCCGCGGGCAAAATTTAAGTGAAATTATTCTTAAAAAGTAAATGGCAGAAATTGATTTATTGATCCAAATAAAAATTTCATTCACTTTTTACAAGTTTCTGTGTTTTTTTTGAATTTTCAAAAACCAAGCTCTTAAAAAATCACCGTTTATTTATGTGATGTTTTCATATTTAAAGGCAAATGTAACTGATAATTGTCGATTTTGGAAAGGAAATCATTATTTTCAATGACGTCAGTATTCTGAGCATCTGTTCAAAAAAACCTAGTTGCCTTTCCAAATAATGTTTAACACTACCAGACTGGCCGAGATTAAAAAACAGGAGTTCACCAAGAAATAATTTTTTTTCAGATTGCATTGTAAGAGACATAACATGCCTCTTCCTCTGAAGCTTCACATACCGGTCGCGGAAGATTGAAGTCACCAACTATAATTGCATCGTTTTCAAATTCAACAAAATCGACAAAAAAATCAATTGCATATATTAAAGATTATTTGTACTTCCGGCTGAGAGGGAAGTATACCTATATACATATTAAAGACCAGTTTCAAAGGTTCTGGTTAAAATTTCGAATCCTTATCAGAAACATAACGCTATCCAGTAGAAAAGGGCTACTGTTATTTTATAGTGTCATTGTCGAAGTCTGTTCTTTGAACAGAAGCAGATGATTGTAACGTCACACAACTAAAAATTTGATCTTGGGTGAAATACTCTGTTCCTACGGGACCATATGTAATATGTTAGTAGTATTCATCTATTTCGTTTTCTAAAAAAATTTCAAATAAATCCGTGTTAGTAGACTTCTGAGCTGACTGCATTTTACAGACGAGTTCGAACAAATTAATATTTTCCTTATTTTCTGAATAAAACCTTTAAATTTTAATAGTTGAAGTTTAACTTGTAGATCGAATCCCAGTCTATTCCAGTGAAATTAGTCAGTTGCAGTTCTAAAAAATTTAATCTTACAAATTTGGTTCCTTGAAAAAGTGAGGAAAAATCAAATTTTGTTTACCTCAGTATTTGACAGCGGAACTGAAAATAACAAAAATTGATCAGATGATACTTGAGAACGGTTCCAACGATTTGGTTGATTTTATTATGTGTCATGTTAGCAATTATGTTAACCTATTCGGAAAAAGTTGACAATTTAGATGGCATTTTTTTATACACACTTGAGTGGAAAGACCAAACTACCGATACCGCGCCGCTAGAAAAATTTGTATCAGTTCTTTCTGGCCAAGAACATTAATTGAAGCATTTGCCAATGGAAGAATTTTTGGATGAATTTTTCAATAAAATTGTTGAATAAACAATATTAAGCATTAAACTGCAAGCAAAACTTAAATCGCATAACAAAAATTATTGAACAAATATTGTGAAAATGAAATCTCTGCCAGACACTCATGTGGCAACCTTCTTTTCCAATAAACCAATTACAGATAAAGTATGAATCAAATATTCAATGAAGTCTTAATAAATCACGTCTCATACTTCCTCCCAATCACAACTCTCGAAGCTCTGAGCTCTGCTATTTTACTTAAATGACAGCCTATCAATGAGTATCATACAAAAATAACTCTGTCAGTCACTGAACTGAATTACTTCCCGCGAGACAACATTTATCCAGAATAAATGTACCATGTACACAACACATATATATATAAACATAGATTCAAGCAGTATTCTTAAGGACACACCAAAGCATTTTTAAAATGAAAAAAAAAAAAACAAAACGAATCCATGCCATTCCCATCCTGTCGATGTGGCGTATAGTCATGGTTGTCGGAGTCGTCAATATGCATAATTCTACCCATGACCCAAAACTTTCACTTAAAATCCGTGGCGGTACACACGAGAAGCAACGTCAACTCCAATTTGTAAGTCATTCGATTGTCAATTGGGGCGGTTAAAATATGCATACATACAATCTCGCCTCAGTCAACCAACCCAATCCTATATATCCACCCCGTTCTCCCTGTATCACTTCGTGTTCCACAAATACCATGATGAGACGAAAGAAAATAATCACACATACATGAAGTATGAAAAAAATCCAACAATAACATTTTTACGGTCTGCAATTTTTCTGCGGTGTGACTGGTGAGTTAAAATCGATATTTGAGAGATATATTCGCCTCATCATTCAAACTGAGGCAAAATTCGACCGAGGACAAACAAAAAATCAACAACAAATATATAGATCAAAACCCCGCAGCTCGCATCTGCACAAAGCCAGCCAATTTGTCAAGACCGCGCGCCGCCGGCCGCGCCCCGCACTGAATCCGCTACCGTCAACGTGTCGGTCGTTACCGTAACAAACGTAACACACCCATTCTGCCATTTGGTGGACACAAATGAACTGAAATGCTTTTCATGTTTTGTATCTTTTTTTTTCAAAATAAAAATCTATAAATTCATCTCAAATTGAAAATAAATTTCCACGATTTTTTTTTTATTTTGAAAATTCAAAATTAGCAATTCATGTTGCCAGTATCCGGATAAGTGGGATGGATGCCCTCGCGTGAATGAATGAGTCAAGAACCGACCATTGGCGATGGTGCGAGGGAGCATAGAACCGAAATAAACGTTTTTCAAAGCTCTGATGTGCCGAAGCTGCAAGGACTTTATTTTTTTTTTAGTTTTTCAGTTCAATTTATGCAATCGTGCTTCATTTATTTATGCAGATAGAGATACACATCGCACTATCACTTTGAGTCAAACAAAAAAAAAAATAGATGAAAGAGATACACAATTGGCTAGAAGTATCTTTATTTATGTACTTGTATATGCGTTAGTCAAAAAAAAACCTCAAAGATGCGTTTGTTAATTTATTAAGATATCGCTTGTGTTTTTAATTGAAATTTTCTAGCATTTGTCGTCACACATGTGTTGTGCCAAAACATAAATTTTCTAAATTATAAAAACATGTTTAATTTAGAATTTATATATTAATGAAGATGGTGCGAAATAACATAAAGTATTTTGTTGTAAGTTTTGTGTATCTTAAGGTCAATTAATTTGTTGGAACTTGAAAAGTTCACTCCGGACTCTGCAAGCAACACTTCAGGTCAATTGATTGAGTTTACATTTTTTTTCTCGGGAAATTTGTGTTTGCTTGGAGATTTTTTGAATTTACCGATCCTAAATTCTTAGCAACTTGAAGATATCTGTATTGTGCAAGAATTTGATTATAAAAACAGTGACAAAGTGAAGAAAATGTGTAAAGTAGTTAAAAATCAAAAATACTAAAATTTCTTCTTAATTTTTTTTTTGATTAAAAAAAAATTATTTTTCAAAATTTTGGGATGCCTGTAATATTTAAAATTATCTGCGAAGAAAACCTGAAACGCAATTTTATTACAATCGCCCTGCAAATAAGATACGAAATTTAATCGAAATCTATGGAGCCGTTTTTTGAAAATCCTTAAAAAGAACCTAAAATGTAACAAAAAGTAAATAACTTGTAATAAATTCGAAGCAAATTCGCATCCATTTGGAGTCTAGCTGGATCTTCAGATGGATGGCAAGATCGACTTACGGATGTCTCAAGTATGACTTGAACCACAACACAAAGTTTTGTTGTATTCAAAGCTTATGGCACATATTATGACTTGGAAGTTGCAAGCAAAATTTAGGGGGTGGCGTGGCGCGATAGTTGTGTGCTCGCCCGTCAACCTCATGGTCGCAGGTTCGATTCCTTCCCTTTTTTTATAATCTACACGCGCTCAAGGGATTATAGTACCCTTTAAATGTTTGAACACAGCGCAGGCGTGAGGGTGAGGTTAAGGAAGAGAAAAATGATAGGAAATATGTGTGGCGCGATGTTCGGAGACTGTAGGTGTTTGTTGATTTTATCTCCAGGGATGGCGGCTGAACTAATGCGGAGAAATTACCGTGTCTTATTTATCTATGTCCCTTATAATTCGCATTAATTTTTTTATTCTTTGTTATATTTTATCGGTATACTAGTTTTACTCAATCACATGTTGTTAGTTCTATGCCTAAACAGCATGTAATGAGTAAATCAGCAACTCATTGAATGAAATTTATTTTTAGAATTGGTTTTTAATGGAAAAATAAGAAGACATAGACTACGGCAGGGATCGGACCTGTGACCAAGAGGATGACATGCGAACACACAACTATCGCGCCACGGACACCCCTAGTCTATGTCTTCTTATATTCCAATAAAAACTTGTTCTAAAAATAGTCATAAAATGAGTTGCTTGTTTACTCATAACATGATGCTCAGGCATAACACTAACAACATGTAATTGAGTAAATTAGTCATTTATATGTCACCGAAATAGATAAAATAATGCGAATTATAAGAGACATAAATAAATAAGACACGGTAATTTTCTCCGCATTAGTTCAGCCGCCATCACTGGAGATAAAATCTGAGACAACAACCACCGTCTCAATACATCGCGCCACACATCTTTCATATCCTTTTTTCTCTTCTTTCACCGGATGCCCGCGCTGTGTTAAAAACATATAAAGGGTATTCTAATCCCTTGAGCGCGTGCAAAATTATTTTAAAAAAAACAAAATTAATGTGACGCCCATAACAAAAAATAATATGCGCATTCGAATGAAATAATCGATTAACTCGAGACATTTCGATACTTCATCTGAAATCATTTGAACTATTTCCATTGATCATTCGAATATTGTCTTATCTCTAATACATGCGTCTTCTCAATTTCTACTTCACTAGCGTAGCATTCATCATTCGAATGAATTAGTAATAGTAATCACTCGGTTCTCGAATACAGTTTGTAGCTAGTGTATTTGAGATTTTTCGTTTTATGGACTGATCAAATGAAAATAGAAGAATCGAATGATTTCATTCGCTTTTATAGAGTTGGATTTGAGCATTTCTTATGCATAGTAAATATTTATGTTAATAAACTTATGTAGTCAATTAAAAAGTGCTTAAACAAATTGCACTGTCTTATTTATTTAGTTTTAAATTAATTAAATTAAACTATTTTCATTTATTATATTTTAAATAAATTAAAACCAATTTTAAGTGTTTATTTAGGAAAGATTATGTATTTAAAATTTAAATTACTATTATAAATTGAATTCACTAATTAAGTACTTAGGTACCAAATAAAATTGTTAATTAGGTGATAATGAATAAAAATTTAAAAAAAATTATAACGAAATATGGAATATATATGTATATATGTACATGTCATAGTAAAAAATATGGTTTCAAATATTCCGATTTTCTTACTTTTTCATAATTCGAATGAAAATTCGATTATTTTGATCACTCGAATACTAATATCTCGAATATTGAAATTATTCGAATATGACTATTACTACCTATAACCTTTTGCAACTCAAACATTCACTTCAAAAATAAACCGCTATTTAAAAAGTAAACAAAAAATAACATGATATAAATCAAACGATGCGCAGTGTATGATTTCATTTATTTGGTAGTGTATATTGTGCAAGTGCAGTTAAGAGTTGCTTTTCCGAATTCCTGAAGCTAAAAATATAAATGCATTTTGTTGGACGCATGTCGTGTTTTTTGTGCTGTGTGTAGCACCTATGTACATATATATGTACGTTCAGTTTATATACATACATAAGGGTACAATGTAGTTAAGGAACCTATCGACAAAACAGCATGAATTGCAAGTTTATTGTGTATAGCTGCTGTTGCAGTCTCTGATTTATTTTTTTGTATTTTATTTATCGAAAATTTGTACGTGATTTTTTTTACGTAAGATATTTTAGGTACCTAGTGGAAGGTATAGGTCGGCATTGACACGTCATATGCGCACTAGCACAATCTATCTATCCACCAGCAATTACGCTGCATATCGCATCGTCATACAATGGGAGATAATAACCGCAAAGTTGGAATTTAATCAAATGGTAATATTTTTAAACAATAATTATAATATTATGTGGGTAATTGTTCACAATACTTACGTATTGAATTACAATTATTGAAAAACGTCAAAAGCAATAATTTTTCAAATTTTCTTATTTTTCACGTGACAAAAAAAAACAGAAAAATTTGCTATAAATGCTAAATAAAAACATGCTCTTATTTACCAATGCACACAAAAATCTAATTATTGACTCACAGATTCGGTAATCAAATGAATATGAAAAAAGCGAATTTTACTCCCGTCATCGGATTCGATAATCAGGATAAATATTAATTGCTCGTATGAATATTTCAAAATACAAAAAGCGAGGTGAAGTGGTACATTCATTCCACCGAAATATCGAAATGAATGATGTCACATGAAAATTATAAAATCAAAAAATTAAATTTATTTCAAATAATTGATACAGCTATCCCACTGTGAAGTGAATGGTTTGTTGTTGTTGATGTCAATAATGCTAGTATTTTTGTGTGCCAATTGATCATAAAGCAAAACAAATGAATTGGTTTTATGTTGCCGTGGCCTTTTTTTATTATTATGCATTATATTAATTTTTGTGTTGCTTTTTTGCTTTTATTGGTAACCAATATCAATTTTCTATGAAAATACTTTTTTTTTTGTAGACAAAGGTTTATTTTGTACATGCATACATTTTTTTTGAGTCAGTAAATGAAATCAATCGACTATGATTTTTTGAGATTCCAATTTGGGGATTTATTTATGAAATAAATAAAATATGGAAGTTAAAATTGAAATGATTAACAGCAATTTGGGAAATATTTATTTCACAATTACTTTAGGTAATCAAATCAGAAAGAACAATTAAATGCCGTAGCAACTTTTGTGGTTTTGATCATTTTTATTGTAAGGATGTTGTCAATGAAATTTAATGAATGTGAAGATAAAATGTCCCAGACCAAAATGTCTTAAATTCAAGACCGCATAGTCAAACTAAACAAAATAAATGTGCGTACTTTACGTCTTGTGTTTGATCATATCGTAATGACAAGATTATTCGTAGAAAAGGCTAAATATGTTTTTAAAGTAATTTATTACTTAATTTTGTATATACAAAATGTCTTTAATTTTTTTCTAAACAAATTTTGGTATGGCAATTTTAAGCGTTTCACAATATTAACTTAAAAATATACTAACAAAATAAAATCAACTTGCTAAACATTTAAGGGTAGAGTTTGAAGAAAAAAGTATGCCATTTGAATTATCGGACAAATGTGAATATATGCAAACAAAATAAAATGCGCGACTAGATCGATAATGAAAATGAAGGATGTAGGTTGGTACGTAGCTATATTCATTTAACTTAATTATAAGAACTTTAATACATGTGAAAATTAAAACTTCAAAAAAATTCAGTGACTGGTTTTTGAAAAATCGATCGTTCAAAAAAAAATTATTTATTTTTTAAAAATCGAAAAAAAGTTTTGTGTTTTTTTGAAAATTTGAGTATGCAGTTTTATTACCACCTTTAGGGATCATTTGCATACAAAAAAATATGTTTAATCGGTTCATCCAATAGTAGTGAGAATATACGTATGAAAAGTGGTTCTATGGGAAGTACCGTTAATAAGTACGCAAAATAAAATATTTTTATACTTAAAAGTTCATTATGTCATTCATGTCAACGAAATAAATAAAATAATGCGAATTATAAGAGACACTAATAAATAAGACACGGTAATTTTCTTCGCATTAGTTCAGCCGCCATCCTTGGAGATAAGATCTGAGACAACAACCCCCGTCTCAATACATCGCGCCACACATCTTTCATATCCTTCTTTCTCTTCTTTTACCGGATGCCCGCGCTGTGTTAAAAACACATATAAAGGGTATCATAATCCCTTGAGCGCGTGCAAAATTATAAAAAAAAAAATTCTTCTGTAAGACCTAAGGTCTTTTAAATGCAACCTGAATTGCACTATTGTATTGACTGTCTCATTTTAACTCATGGGCGGTTCCATTTAAAATTGGAGGTATAGAAAGGAATGCGCCTAGCGTGGGGATCGAACCCACACGTCCTAGTTGGCAATCAAGCACTTTCTCACTGCGCCATTGCCACCCACCCATTCCCGTTTTCGAGGAATACATTTTTTTAACGGATTGTTTAACATTTGTATGGGAGGTACCCTTGTTTTTTAATTTTAGAAATATAGATTTTTTAACTGTTCAAGATAAGGTAAAAAAAAACTCCTAAATACGAAGTTTCGAAAAAATCCATTAATTCCTTTCGAAATTTTGAGTTTTTGAAAACAGTTTTTCTTTATTTCAAAAAAAAAAAAAAAATTCGAAAAATTTTGGTTTACATTAGTGTTCAGACTTTTAGGGGGTTCGCATCAAAAATGTGAAAAAAATCAAATCAACCGTTTTTCAGAAAATCGAAAACCAAAAGAATGGTACTACTAGAGGTACCAAAAATTAATGAAATGAATGAAAAATATTTCCTTTGCCTTTATTGATAAACTGATTTTTTTTTATAAAAATCGTTGGAGCCGTTTTGAGAAAAATAAGATTTTTATTTTTGGAACAAAAAAAGAATGTAGAAGAATGGGAGCTACTGTTATTTGTCGTCTTAAAAAAACTGAAAAAACGTGTGGACATATTACCGAAAAAAAAAACAATATTTACCAAGTTTCACATCCATCCAACAGTTTAGGCTGCAGACTCGACGACAGACAGACAGGGGGAATTTGGGGGCCCACTTTTTTGGTATTCTCTATGATCGTTATGTCATGTTTGATTGTTAGAATTTTTTTTGCACGAATCCATAACTTGCCTTAAAGTACAGTGAAACCCGCTTAAGTAAAACTCGCTTAAGTGAAAAACCCGCTTACTTAAAAACATTCACAAATCCCCGTATATATTAACATACAAACTACCGCGCTTAACTGAAAACTCGCTCTAGTGAAAAACCCGCATAACTGAAAAAAAATTAATTGTGTTCTATTTTTTCTATAGAAAACAACTCGGTTAAGTGAAAAACTAAAAATCGAAAAAAATCGGGTGCTGAATTGTTTAATTTTTGTATACGTTCACCTCCATTCTCCACCATTTCCACATTCATGACACATGTAAATGCTAAGTTTTAAATATAAGGGAAAACCCCGCAATTTTTGTTTTTGTAACACGAAATGTATTTGTAAATAAAAGAAACTGAACTCAAAGTAGCGTTGGTTGGGTACAAATTCGTTTTGTATAAAAATAAATTATTTGTTTGTTAATAACTAGGTCCTGTTTTTTTATTTAGATAAACCATTAACACAGGTTATTTTTCCTGCCTTACTGCAATATTTTTTCAGTTATTCGAAACCCGTTTAAGTAAAATATATTTTTCACTTATCCGAGAAATTTTTTTCAGTTATCCGAGGTCTGCTTAAATGAAAAACACGCTTAACTGATTTCCGTCGGAAACGGATTAAGGCCCCTTAATAAAAGGTTGTTCAAAAATGTTGCGCCAATATTTCTTAGGTTTTCTAGTTTTGAAGTTAAGCCCGAGTTTACATATGACATATTGGTTTCGATCAATTTATAAATCCTGATCTACATCCATATCACTTAATTCTTCTTAGTTTGACTTTGAATTAACTGAAAAACACATTTTTCTGACAGATGCTGACTTAAAATTGAAGTTAATCCTGCACTGAAAAACGATTTCCTGAGTTAAGTAGCGTTCAATTTGCAGATTTAACTTACTGTGATTTGACGAGACAATTTTGAAGTAAAAATTCCTAAATAATTAGATATTTACTGGCTTATTCATAAACGCAGTTTAGAGACTGCCTAAAGTTATAAAACATTTAAAACCGTAGGTAGGTTAGGTTAAGCGGGTTTAGAGGTTAAATAGTAGCTAAGGATATTTTTGTACCGAAATTATATTTTGACAGTAGGTATATTAAATTTAGCAAACAATTATATACAGATCGTATAAATATTTAAAACAAGGTTATACTAATTAGTTCGAAAATGTTTTATGAATATGGATTTACTTAATTGCATTTACGGCATAACTATTCAACCGCTGAGAGGTGTTTTAGCGAAATCTATTGGCGCCAGTGGTACTCTATTGAATTAAATAAATAAAATCAATTCGTGTAAGCCATACGAAAACCAACAAATGAATATTTAAAAATTCTCAACCAAGGTTTTCCAAAAGAAACAAATCAAAATTCGAGTAGTTAGAATTGCATCTAATATTCGTTTCAACAAAGACAGGTAAAGGTAAAGAATTTTTCATTAAGTTCTTTCTACTTTCAGAAAATACGAAAAAAAAAATGTCCTAAATGAAGTTTCTCACCGAAAACCGCACCCAAAAACACCAAGCCAATCGATATCGTCATCGTTATATTTGTCGCAGTCGTCATATAACATCTCTAGCAAAAGCACCACAAGCAATCCTATTCCAATGCAATCACAAAATTTTTACTAGGCTATTTTGGAATTGAACGAAAATTACCTCACAACACAAACTATAGGATATTGAAGAGACCGAGAAATAAAGGTGAAATTGGAAATAGAAGACCCAGAAGAGATTTTTTTTTATCAAAATATCCAGAGGAACAATGTATGTAGAGGTGTACAGAAGGACTAGAACCCGAAGCAGAAAAAAAGTATATTGAAAGAGGTTTTGTTTTGGTTGAAGTACGAGTACCTATATGAAAATATTATGAAAAAAAAACTGAACAATTTTTGAAATCAAAAACTTAAAAACGATATTTCAATTGAATTGCAAGCACAAAAACATCATCTCTTGAATTTAATAGCTTCCAGTTTATTTAATATTATAGATAAACACAAGGATCTATACAAATCACTTTATGAACATCATAGGTATCTAATGAATGATAGAAGTCAAAGAGAAGGTGTTTGAAATTCCAACTTCAATCACTTTTTCCGGATTTTCATTTGTAAGGCTATTTGTAGCGAACTTGTGCTACTCTCAGCTCTATGGTATTTTCCATAAGCCAAAAGCAATCCATTCCAATTCAATCCAATCCATCTCTTTCAAATCTATCTATCTATCTATGGACGACTACGACGTATCTACAGCATTCAACAGACAATTATCTAATCTTCTGACAAGTCGAAGTGAAACATTACTATAAAAGGACAGATAATGAGAGTAAAAGTCTTGGACCGGTCTGTTGGTCGGTGTTGGTGCCGGTGACGGTGCTGAACCTGTTTGCAATGAATGCGTTATTAGTTCAAGCTACGATAAAGACACAAAGATACTCGAATATGCGCTCGTACTAGAAAGATAACAAAAACCCATCCATCCGAGAGTTGAATTTATATCTGCCAGCAAAGCTGTCGAGTGTTTCGTTTGAGGTAAAGACAGGACAGCCACAGCACAATAACGTATAGATCGTCATTCGTCAGCTATTGGATGTCAACGTTTGTCTCATCGAATCGATACCTCATTACATAATTGGGTATAGAGGGTATATATACTCGTAGGTGCAATTTATTGTTGGACGTAGAAAGAGACATCCCAACAACCGCACCACTCATGCACAAGCACATTCCTATATCCTATTGAAAAGTGCACTATCTTGACATGTGGATGGGGTTCTTATAGTTCTTATACTTCTGGCCTCCACTGTAGACAAGATGACGACAAAACATCCATTAAATGACTTCCAGTCTGGATGCAGCTGGTTGTGTTAAGAGCTGACTTTGCAGGCAGTCATGGGGGGAAGCATTTCTAATGGGAGTATGAGGAGAAGACATGTCCTCTGTATTTTCAAGTATCTGAAAATGGCAAGGAAAAAGTATATAGTATAGTTAGGCAAAAAATAATAAAATACAAGACAACGAACGGATGGAAGGAAACAAAGAAGGGGATGTTTTTCTTTACTCTTCCTTAAAGGATACACCATATATGTATGTCTACAAACTCTTATATATTTGTGTACAGTTAGTAGGCTATAGGTGGTATATTTCATGTGATGTAAAGACGGGTAGGAAACATAAATATTTATATTTTGCTTTACTATAAAATATGTATACACATGAGGGGTTGCTTTCATTCGGTCGTCGGTCGGCCGATGGTGAATTCCTACTCTGTTATACAGAATCCATCCTTAGGGTGTTTTTTCCAGCTGTAAATACATTGCCGGACTGGGTTTTCTTTTTTGGGGGAGTCAAATCTTAACAGAGAGATAAAATATACGGATATCAATAAGGAAACAAATTGCCAACTGAGGATATGAATAACATAGGCGTTGCGATAATAATTTTTATTTTGCTATTTTCGTTAAACTAAAATGCCAACGATTCAAAGTTTAATAATACATTTTCCTGCCTATTGAAATTATCAATGGCAGTGGCGAATAAAGTCAAAAGTTCTGAGTTTTTTTTCATTAATTTAAATGGCGCCCAATGTGGGTTTGATAAAAGCTTTTATTCTTTTGCATTAGAAAAACGATAAAAGTTATTTTTTAAATTTGTTGTTGGTATCGGTATTGGAAGAGATTAAACTAGGGAAATTCAAGTGTATAACAGTTATACCAGTTTGATAACAGTTTTATAACAGTTATTCGTAACTAAAAGTGTGAAAAAAGAAACGAGTGTCTGATGGATGTCCTTCTGACCCAACGGGGCCGAATAAACAGTACTACTATAAAGAACACTGTTATAATCTGGCTTGTCCGGATTCACTTCCAAAGGGAAAACCATCCAAGCAAATGCATAATCAACAAATGAATGGTTTTGAGCTACAGAATCAACTACGTACACTGTTTTGACGAGTCTTCCTTAGATTTCGACCGATTATTTTATTTTCAAACAGAGCAGTTCAAAATTCGCAATTTCATACGATTTTGCGCCCAATGTGGGCTTGATAAAAAGTTTTATTTTTTTGCATTAGAACAACGATAATAAATTAGTTATTTTTTTAAATTGTCGTTGGTATCGGTATCGGAAGAGGATAAGACTAAGGAAATTTCAATTTATAACAGTAATTACAGTTACTTATTCCGGAAGTCGGATTTCGACAAGCGGGGCTTGTCGGCAGTCAATTCAAATTGACGGGTAAACCAATCAATCACATGCATAACGATCTAGTGAATTGGTTTTGAGCTGCTGAATCAACTATCTACACCATTTTCATATGTATTCCTTCGTTCTCCAACCATTTTTATATATATTTTCTAATAGAGTTGAAAATTTGAGACAAATTTTCCGTTTGTTTAAATGGCGCCCAATGTGAGTTTTACAAGAAAAAAAATATTCATTCAACTTAAGAAAGCAATCAATTGTTTTATACCCACAAGAACTATTACTAGAAATATGACGAATTTTAGTTTAACCAGGCATTTATTGGAAAAATGATTGGGAGAAATTTAAACGCCTCAAGTTCGAATATCTAAGAAGTCGATTAATTTGGTTCGGAGTCAATAAATGGAGAAACCGTTTTGCCTAAGTGGATATCGAAATAACTAAATTTTAAACACTTTTTCATAAAAAAGATGTGAATTTCTTTAAATGGCGCCCAACACTCGTCTTGGCTTAGCTAAATTACACTATCAAAACTACAAAAACAATGCAATCCCTCATCTGAATTGAATGCAATCAACTTCTTTTTGAAAGGACAAAGCTAAATTCGTAGTAAGTAACATAAACTGCGACCACAAATTATAAAGCCTTGGATTATTTATTGATTTTTACGAATTCACTTTCCTTCCTTCCTTTCCAAAGTACATAGATTGTTGAGAGTTGCTCGAAATAATTTCAACCGACTGAAACTCATACAAAAAAAGAAAACTAGAACGTCAAGTAAATTGCAAAAAAAAACTCATGTAGAACGTTTTAGAGGGTAGTCGCAATCAATTCGGAGTTACTCATGCCATTTACAACCCTTGGCACTCACGTCTTTGTTGTAGATCGAAACGAAAAGAAAAACAATTCAGAATGCAACTTGCCGACGTCAATGGTGGCAGGGTTAATTGCGACAAATCAGGGAAGGGTATAAGGCGTTAGGGATTGGACGAATTCTTCTAGCTTCTAGCACATCAGCTGACTTAAGTGTATGCGAAGAATTAAATTTCACGTGATGATTGGTTTTTACTAGCTGCAAACGTACTACACTAAAAAAAACTTCCCCAGCCAGCCTCGCTATAGGGATGACTCGTACAATATTTATGTATGTCTAAAGTTGTGGTTTTGACTGATGGCTTACATGGGTAAGCCATTTAACTTCTCAAACACAAAGACCCACAAACAGATAGACGGCGATGGCAGCGACGGCGATAACCTCGGGGAGGGGTATTTTACAAAATCGATAACGCAATTATGGCGGGCCCCATGATACACAAATGGAAAAAAATGTCAACTAAAAGAGGTTTTTTTTTAAACAAAAATAAACGAATGTTTAAGGCAATCTACCAGAGTCAAATGAGAGTGTATTTATTCTTTGCTTCCTTTTTGATATTTTAATGTTTTTTTCTCGTAAGCTTGAAGAGGGTGATTGTGAAGATTTAACATTTTTATGTTTTTTTTTTTGATTTGCTGTGAGTTTTACTGTTGTTGTTGACAGTGTTTAAAGTGCCACGTGGTGTCATTGTAATTAGGGATATATTGTTGTGTTTTTTTTTGTATTCTTTAAATTTAAGAGTTTTCGAAACAAGTAAATGAACTTAAAAGTAAAGACAAAGGTCATGGGGGTTGATTTTCTATTCGTTTTTTTTTTTAAGTAAAATAAGAGGAAGTTGAAGAAAATAGGAAGATTCTTAACGGCTTTAAAAATTCATTGAAGAACATGACGAAATTATGTAGATTTATCAGCGAATTATTTCAAAATCTGCTTTACAGATTTGCATGGACGACAGAGTGGCATATTTGATTTATGTATTTTTTTAATGGCGAAGTGGTTTTTAAATTTATGTCTACTAATGGACAGTGACATAATGGTGCAGGTTCTGGTTCACCGACTGAGTTTCAACAGCATAATATTTTACCAGGCTTTTTCAGATTCAATTCTGTCAAGATCAGAAATACTTAAGATAAAATAACAGGGAGATAATTCATCTCAAAGAATATAAAACGCTCAGGGATAAGAAGATTCAGATAAGAGACTCTAAAAAAAAATACTAAACAGATCGGAGCCTTGTGTCACCCCAGAATTGATGTTCTGAACATACGAAAGCTTATCACCTATTTTCAACAAGAGAGGTTGTTGGAAAGATAAGCTGATTTAAGTTTCTTCAAACTCCTTCGGTGGGCAGATATTGCAGCTTTAATTCGTCGGATAGAATTAACGTCTGATGGATTTAAGATTTTGACGAGAATCTCAGATATATTGTCTTCAGATGCATCTAATTATTGGGCGAGATACGGCACACTCAACGAATATATGCCTAACTAAATGAGTTCATCCACAATACGAGCAGTCCTCTGGAGCCTCATGAGTGTGGTAGTGTTTGCTTATAAAGACAGTTTTTCCTACTCTTACTCGTAGATTTTGTATGCAGTTTTCTCTAAGGAAACTTAAACCCGTCACGGACGTTAAAAGGTGATTTTTTCAAAGAAAAGTGTCAGAATTTTTCCAGTTTTCCTATAAGATCTTTCTTTTGAAGATGAGTTAATGTTTTTTTTTTTGCAAAAGTTGGCGTAACTTTGGAAACTCTGCGATAAGGGGGTAGTGAATAGAATTTTTCGCCAGCGACATCATTATCTTTTAATTCCGCAATGTCAGGGAAATCGTGCTAGTATGTGATTTTTGATTAAGAATTGTTTAGAAAATTACTGTGCGACAAAAATGACTCCAAAAATTGCCGCATATGCTGGAAGTTGAGCATTTTGAATGATAGAAAATTACAGCATAAGGGCACAATTTGTTTTCTTTTTGTATTTTGTGTTGATTTGCAGAGAACTTCGTTTCCATGGAGGGGGGCTATCAGTTGTTAATAATATTTCTATTACGAATGCGGTCAAGGGAACTACAAATATTAAGATCATGTAAGTCAGCGCTGGTACTGATTTTTTTTTGTTTTGGTTGAAGAAATTGCTTTTTCGACGACTTGCTTCGATGATTAGAGTGCTTGTCCTTCTTTAAACAAAGTGTTTAATAATGTACATCCTCCTTCTACTCTAAGGGCTTCGACATTGGTCAAGCTCAAGGCATCTGTTACAGTGTCTGTGTCAATATTTGATAATTCATTTTAGTTTTTCACATAAAGATGGTTAAACTAAGTGGGAGTGTAGCTACCTCAAGGGCCTTTGTAATTCGAAGAGATGTTGCTATATGTGGTCCTTTAAGACCACATATATCAAACAATTTTTTCTTTGGTAATTCTAAGTCAGCTACAACATATATGCATTTCAATTTTATGGAAACCGGTCAAAGAACAACGAAGTTGACATATTTTGATACCAGCCCCGTACTTGCATAAATGCAACGCCCATAACAACCCCAACTTCCAATTGTACAAACGTCACCATCGCGTCGTGTCGCTCGAATTTTGATTCATGGTTCAGCTATTTTACATTACATACATTATAGTACTCTGTATATATAAATCTACAAAGTAGATACACTGAAGCTCTGACCATCAACTTAAACATTACACACATTAATACGACACAATATACAATAATGTATGAACAACAACAAAACAAACAAAAAAATTGCCGTTAAATACACACAATACGTACTAATCTAATCTCATCAATAAAACGAACCAACAAAAAAATCCTCATCGAATACACACAATGAGTAGAGTATACTACATTAATCTATGCGAATCTGCAACGAACCCACAAAAAAAATTGAATACAAAAAAAATTTACTACAAACAAAATTAAATACAAAAAAAAACAGGATTTCTCGTTGAATACACACAATTCATGCAGAATGAGAATCCACAACATGTACTTACAAAAAAAATCCTCAGCGAATACACACAATGCAGATACAAACATATCTGCACTCATCTATAAAAATCCATAAAACAAACAACTATCTTATATATCGGGTCACTTCAGATGTCGGTCGGTTTGACAGCTTCAAAGAAATTCGTTTACCTCCTATAAAAACATTTTTAGCACGTTGTGTCGGCATTTTAAATCCTTAACCACGTTCTTGACATCTACAAAATACATCTCCCTTTTAAGTTCACCGACTAGGAAAGTTCGACAATCAGGGAGTCCATGAATGAATTAATAGGATTACAGAAAGCGGTAAGCTTCGTGGTGTACCATTGTCTAATTTCATAAGTGAGTCAGATGATTTTTCGATAAAGTTTTCGATAAGTTTTCTGCTAATCTAGTAGAAAAGTGCTGCAAGGGTGTTGAAACTCCTCATTTGGAACTGAAACCGTGCTTTTCTTTACTTCAGCCTTTTTGCTAAAGCAGCCAACTTTTTCGTCTGGCAATAATTTTTTTCGAAAATTTTTGGAGAAAACTGAAAGAAGAGAAATCGGGCGAACTCATTAAAGTTGCTTCTAGCGACAGTAGCAATCGGCTTGTGTTTAGCTCTTTTCCAGTAGTGTGGAACCGATTCGTTGGAGTACCGTTAAATACCGCAACAAATTATATCTTTAAGACTAATATTGTTTAGTTGTACCATTTGGTAAATGATTTTATTTTTATCCGTGCTACTCCCTTTAGTCATTTCCAGTTCCATTCACTCGATTTTTTCTGTTCGGAGATCGTAAGAATTTTGGTCTGTCAAGTCTATAGCATCTGTAAAGTAAAGTTTAACTTATTTGCTATTATATTCCCTTTATAAGTACTATCTGCGCTATATTGTGCCCATTTCCCTACAAATATGTTAGCTATTTTGAATGGATTTACTTCCAGTTTTTCATTCACTTTCCTATTAGGAAATTTTCTGTCTGAGCTTAGAAAACGAATTGTTTTAATGCGATTCAATAGCGTTCTTATTTCAAAAGAAGGATTCATTGTATTAAGGAATGTGTCCCATGAAGATCTTTAGGAATGAATTGATTCTAGACAAACTTTACCAAAGATTTTTCTATAGGAAACGCGGTTTTCCCTGCACCTTCTTTTTTTTTCTTTTACCAACAATATTAACGCTTTTGTAAACCATATTGTGTTGGCCTTCTTAGATTTACGCTGAATTGGAAGAAGTCTCAACTCGCTTCTAGAAGAGAATTAGTAATTTCTTAGAACATTGAGTGTATGTTTGACAATGTCTGAGTAAAATTTTGGAGAGGTATCTGACACACAAATTTCGGGACAGAGTGAATAACACACAAATTGAAAGTTCCTAATAATTAGTTGAAATACAGACAGCTCAGATACAAAAAAAAATGAAATTTTGTCCTTTGTTGTTAATCACCAAGAATAAAGGGGACTTGCTAACGGAAGGACAAGACATACTATAATCTCGGATGATATATCAAGGATTTTCTTTATTCGAACCCACTTTTTATCATTTAATCTTTCAGAGAAAAGGGATTTGAATTATCAGGAAGAAAAAGTTCCTTTGTTTGTATGATTTGTTCCAGCTAACGGGTCTAAATAAAAGTTTGTCGAAAGCTTACAGTATATTTGAAAGCAATATTCATTAAATTTGAATGCCCATTTCTGTCTGTTGTCAGAAAAACAAAAAAAAAATGAATTATTAAGGCAAATTATTCCGACACTCGAAACGAAACCCCAACCATCAAAATGTTTTTCACATAAAATTCACGGTTCAGGTTTCACGGGAAATAAATGTGGATGGAGGGTTTTCGAGGATAAGAGTGCTATATTGGGAAGATTGAATAATTCTTACAATGCCTATCTTCTTTTCCTTTTTCCATCTTACCTTTTTTTCTTCTAGGAATATCTACTTAAGGTTGCAAACGAAAGAAAAAATGTTTTCAATAGCTTGGCAATTTTCTTTTTAAAAACTTCGCATAAATCATACTTTAACCTTTTTGTCGTTTTGTCAGGCAACCTTTTATAATCGCCGAGTAAGAAACTTTGTTCTTGAAGTTGTTCTCTTCAAAACAAAACCAAAACAACAACAAAAAAAAGATAAAAAAATGGGCAAACAGCACATTAAGTCGCTTATTTCCCACTTCCCAAGTCTAATAATGGTTAAAGCTGGTATTCTTATTTTTTTCCCACTGGATCCTCCCCTCTTTGGTAAACAAATAAAAAAAAAAAACAAACACCTTAACACCTTCACACTCCAATGGATCTAAAATAAAAAGGAACAAAAAAATAAACAGCAGAAGCAGAAATTCCCCTGTTGCCTCAAAACCTGAGCCTATTTACACAAAACTGTCGTTTTTTTTGCCTATTTTTTTTTTTTTTTTTTTATCAAACATCAACATCATATTCACTTCGTAGAGTTTAGCCTTAACCGGAAATATCCATAACTAAACTTCTGCATCCCCTTTTTACTCCTTGCCCGCATAAAAGTTCATACCCACTCTCTGGGGCTCAGAAAAAGCAAAGCAGAAAAAAAAAGATTAAACTGTCTTCCCATTGTGTTGAGGCACAGTCAGCATGGCGACACGCTTTGTGTTTGTCAACGAAAGGAGGGTATTCAAATTAAAATGTGAAAACTTTCCCCATGAGGAGAAGATGTTTCGAACAAAAAACAAGCAAATCCAAGGCAAACGGTATACGAAATAAATGAAAACGAACGCTTCTATCACAGACTCCCACATGTATCATCCTCGCTCCATACGGTGATGATGACGACCAAGAGCTGGTTGGGGACATATTTCCAGCCATATGTCCTAGAGCCTTCCCCAATCCCTTTTTCCAAAATAAAAATATACAAAAAGAAAACAAACTACCGTTTCAATGACATGGATCTCTCTCGATTCATATATGTGTGCTGTATAGTTTGCAGCAAGCAGCACGCATTGAGATACTTTTGTGGCACAGATATGTACATCATGTTGTATAAAAGATACTCCTTTATATTAAGAGACATAATCTGGAGCAGCTTCGCAGCTTTGCGATTGATGATGATGACACGACGTATTAAACAAAATTAATGGAACTTAATTTAGTTCTTGCGTTAGTGAGATTAAAGTTTTAAGTTGTTTTTCAAAAAAAAAACCAAAACCACAGGATGAACAAAGAGTCGGCTTGGTTTGACACAATTTATTTACTTCACATACACACGTTTGTGTATGGATGATATATGGAAGGGATGGTAAGTTGACTGAAGGACTCATATTCCCTCGCGTAACTCTAGAAAGTGATTCATTTGTTTTATGCGTCGAGATTAAGCTGTGAGTTGTTTTTTTTTTTTTGCATGATTGAATTAAGCAGGAAATGTGAAGCACAATTATTATATTTTTTGTTATCAATGCTGGGACAAAAGAAAAACACAAAAAAAAGACAAAATTTGCATGCATAAAATGATACTAAGAAAAATACCGCCATCGCCGCCGACTACTAAACAACGGACATATATTTTGAATGAGTGTTTTGTTTTGCAAATACATATATACAAATCTATACAAAGTTACAACATTCATATATTTAAACGCACATTAATCATTAAAACCGAGGACGCAACACACAGCAAACAGCCCAGCAGCAGCAGCCAGCGCAGAGTCAGCGTAATCTTGGAGCATTCTATGCGATATCGTCTTGTCATTGAAGTATTATTCTGTGTTGGTTTTAAGTTGGAGGACAAATATCCGAGGCATTAGTCAGAACGGAAGTTTTCAAGAGAGAGAGAGAGTGCGAGTCTTGAAAACAAGACAATGGCAATGCAGAGGCAGATCTTAAGGGTCTTGACGATGATTATGGCAGCACTTGGGTTGGTTGGCCATAAGTCTATACACTGCTGAGAAAATAAAGTATATGCATTCAAAACATTCATCGAATTTTCCCCGTGCTCTAAGAAGCAGAGTTAAAAATAAGCAAGACACTCAATAGTCCATTTTCAAACTTTAAAATACATAAGTACCTGAATACTACTTCGTTTTCCCAATTACATTTTCTTAAGGAGTAAACACAGTTAGATCTTTAATAAACTTTACTGCCCTTAGCATTAATCTTGATATCATCGTGATAAAGAAAACGCATTTATAGGTATAGGCCGTAGGGAGTAATACAAAATGTGATGCAGATATGCATTCAAAATTATTGTATGTAATTTATAATTGTATATGGATTTGTGAGGAGAGTGGCAAAAGCTGATGAAATAGCAGGATAGCACGCACTAGGGATGATATAGCCGAGCATGAAATTAAAGGCTGCGAAAATGTATTCCTTATTAAAAAGAAAATTATTCTAGAAAATCTTGGTACTGTACAGACTCGTTAGACCGGACACTCGCTAGTCCGGACTTTTCAGTAGATGTAATACAACAGAGCATATAAAAATCAAAAAAGACAAACCTACAATGAGTTAAATTTTAACGGTTAGAATGTCTAGATACAAGCGGGAGGACTTGTTGGAAAATTCCCGTAATTGTATAACCAAACAATGTCCATAAAACATAAGTCAAATTATATACTCATTCATTTTAATATTCTGTCCGGACTGTGGAGGTAAAATTTTGAAAGTGTCTGAAATATAGAGGAGTCCAAATTTCGGACAATTTCAGTTAGGCAAGTGGCTGAAATTTTCAAGGTTTCCAAGTCAACTATTTTCAACATATCAATAAGATGAAAATTCGTAAATTTGTATCTAACACATTTCAAGAATCAGATAAGCCAAAAATTTTATATGGAAGAATATGTTCCCACTTTTCAAGGATTATTTTCCACTTGGTTGAATAAAGAGAAAGATAATCAGACGAGGTGAATATCTAGTGGTAGAAAAGAAGCTTTGATGACATTGTTTGTCCGACAAAGAAATTCCCATTTGTCAATTTCAAAAGCTATGATTCAAACGAAAACCAACTTCTTTTAGTAAGAGATGACAGAAAAGAAAGATTTTGCAGCAAATTTTGACATGGAATTCGATGTCTTAAAATTTGTTACGAAAAAGTATCTAGCGACGTTGGTGCTTTTAAGCCTTTTTCAAGACAAATTTTTAAAAGTAATTCAAGAAATGAACATGAATGAAGGACGGATTTATAAAGCTCAGTCAGTTAGCTTTAAGAGGATTCTTCCAGGAACGAAATGGGTTCATGTGAATGAAAAATCTGCTCCTGGCAGGAAAATATCCAACGATCGTCTTATTTTTATGCCATGCTCTAACGCTGCAGGAACGCATAATTTATCCCTATTAATAATTGGCAAATCAATTAAATCGAGGGCATTTAAGAACATTAATCTTCCAGTAGAATATAAAGCAACTAAAATAGGCTACTTTTTTGTATGGGTTCAAGAATAATTTTATTCCAAGTGTGAAAAGTTTTTGACAGAGAATAACAGTGATGAGAAAACACTAAGAACAAAGACTAAACACTAATCTAAGGACGGCGAAATGCTTTTATTCGAACTGCAGTATTGTATAGAAAGCAGCTTTTGACCCATATTCTTCTAGAAGATGGTAAAAACATTGCGGCTGTCTTTAAAAAAAATCCGTTTGCGAGATGTGGTTTTCTTTTTGAACTCAGCTTGGAAGGGAATTGAAGAGAAAGTCCTTTAAAAGAGTTTGTCAGTATTATGGCCGCAATTGTCATCGCAATGTGATAATGATGACCCTATACCACTTGCACAGTTACGCCAACAAATTGACTCTGATTTTTCGTTTGCTCAGGTTACGGTTGACCACTTAGTTCTTTCTTCTGCTTAGTCCGCACAATCGGCTATTTCGGATGCAGCCTAAAATTTGGGTCCGGACCAGCGAGGCTGTACTGTATTGATAAAAAAAGACATAATGTTTATAGAGTTAATCATTTTAAATCACTAAGGAACAGTTCGTCAGTGCAAGATTAACCTGTAGTTTGAGTCAACAAATTTGTACAATTAATTCTGGAATAGCAAAATACATATATATTTCTGAAAGATGCTTGAGTTATCATCAGTGACTCTGGTGTGTCAACCAAACCGTCCATATAAGCAAAACTTCCAAAGGAGATTGAAGGCTATCTCACGTCATATCGTTATCCTTAGTAAAAATAGTTAAATATATTTTTGAAGTCGATTTTTACTTAATTTTGTATATACAAATTTTCATTAATTTTTTAAGTTTAAAAAAGAATTTCAGAAAAACAAATCGTTCACCCGTTTTCGAAGTATTATATTTTAAATAAATGATGTTTTTATCCAAAAACTTAAAAAAGAAATAGAAAATTTGAAGGACCTTCCATATAAGAATGTTGATCAAAATCCGTTAAGCCAGTAATGAGAAAGTCCAAAATCAAAAAAAACCGCAGGTACCTCTTAGAACATTGTATGTCTATTTTGTTGAATTAAAATGGAGATTACCCCTAAGAATCGTTAGTGCCGTTATCGAGATAATTAAGGTTAAACTTTGTTGGTATAGAAAAAATTGTATAGCAAGTGCCGTTATTTTTGGGGTTAATCAAATATTTTAAAAATCTAGGGAATCACCTTAAGATACTTAAGTACCAGTTTTGGAGAATTTCGATTTATCGGTTTCTGTTATAGCTTAACCTACAAACAAACAGGCGGAATTACGGAACCCGCTTGTTCCGTGTTCTCTATTAGCTACCGTAATGTCGTTTGATTAAAATAACGAATTCGATTTCTTTCCAAATGGAAAACTTGTGCTATATGTGACACGTCAGTAGACTAATTTTAAATCAAATTTAACACACAAGTGAAAACCTGAAAGATTCGTTTCAACATCGATGCATTCGTTTTGAGTGACTTCCACGGGAATATTTTTCTCCAAATCTTCCAATATGAGTGGTTTATGAGTCCTTATATTCATGACTTACCGAAGACAAAGTTCTATTAAAAACGTAGACCCAGCGTATGAAGTGAGTGTACACTGCACTACCTTCTTTTATAAATTCACTAGCTCCTATTCACAGTAAAAGTGTGATTTCTCGGAATTTTAAAGACCGAGTACCAAAAGGTATATTCATTGGACCTACACTTTTTTCAACTATCAGTTGCTAAGCCTGTCTGAATTCGTTTAAATTCTTTTTGTATACATTCACAACCCTTTAATGAGTTTGGCTTCTATGAAGAGTCAATCGTGGATTATAATCTTAAAATGACTCCACGTTGGGCGCCATTTTAGGTTGATATCATTGTCACTTCAATAGTTCCTAAGATCTTTCCTTGTCTTAAACTCAATATGGTACATACTCCATTCAACATTATTATCTACTCAATTTCTTCACTTAAGCTAAAGTAATTTTATATCTCCATCGTCCCTGATGTTAAATTAATATATACATTTTTCAAAATCATAAATAATAAATCTGTCAAACTTAAAAAAAAAACTCCATTTATTATCCAACAAAACTCATATCGTCCAATCACAATACTAAAATTTATTTCAGCACAATCTACAGCTTATAGCCTTTTGTGTTTATCCTTCAATTACTCAATCAATACCTCGATTTGTGCTGTCAAAAAATATATTCGTTTGCTATCGTTGAGTATGCCTACGCCCGACTATACGAGTATGTTTGTTTCAAAATTGCAAAATGATATCGAGCATAAAATATAACAAGAAGTGTCGATATTAATAATTATCGAATCCAATAATATCTATAGATACGAGTAGGTATAGAATGACATATTGTGGCTACTGTTATGATGCTGGTATAGTGCTGTAGAACTTCAAACGTCAACTGCATTGATATCTGCATCTACATGCAGAAGCACACCCACAGAACAATATATGTACATATGTTTCCACTTGAATAAATCCGCCTGTTCGTCGTCGATCGGTCTCCCTGATGTGCTTCGCTCTAGTTCGCTTTGTTTAAAATGCCTGTCAGTAGCATTGAATGTCCTTGTATACATATCCATTGTAAGCTAACATTCCCCTGGAGGACATCGAACCGAAAACCAGAATCAATACACACCACACACACCCAAAACAAAACAACAAAATCAGAGGCACATACTCACTTCAATTGGCATGTGAAGTGGTCTCGACGCTGCTGCAGATTACACTGCGTCGTCGTCGTAATTCTCATCATCATCATCATGGGTTATACGTGGTCCTCTTATACACAAGTGTCTGTACAGAGATACACATATAGGTAAGCTATAAAAATAGCACCGGAACCATCACCATTCCTTCCTTAACATTCTTCACAAAAAGCCGCCTGCCTCATTTGGCCAAAAATTGAGTACCAGCATACTACAACTGCTGCACTGTAGTTGCTCCATCTATCGAATGGATCATTACTAACTCATCTCTCGATGCTATAGGTTTGCGGCTATTTTGGCACTCTTATTCCATCTACATATATATAGAGGTAGACATGATTTTCGTTGCCTGGTTGCCGTTGGACTTTCTCTATCCACATCCTGGCCTTTTTCGAGTACAGATATAAGTTTAACCAAAGCTAAATACAAAAAAAAAAACAAATCATCCTCTAAATAGTGGCGCTGGCACTGCCTGCAACAAAAAAGAAAGTTAGCCCACCCAAACGAGTAACAATAACCATAGCAAAACAATCGCATGTCTTTGTCACATCTGTCAAATTACGAGCTTTCTGGCTCGGCCTGGATGGTTTATGACCGGCATTGATTAAATGCCCATGTCCGTTTATTTTTTTTTTTTGTTTCTCGCCATAACGTCGCATTAAAAAGATATCAAGCTGAAATTTATTTTCTCATTAAGGTCGTTTCTGAGATATCAGTGATATCAATTGCAGGGCGGGCCAACATTTTTTTGTCGTCGCAGGTCGTGAACAAAAAAACTAGAGTGAAACTGTACATCTATCATCAAAGGCTTAGAAGAAAACAGTCAATACAAATCCTTTGGTAATGACGAATTTTGTTTGGGACTTATAGATTTATAGAGGAACTTAAATTAAGTCATTAACTAAATTAAGTTCCACAAATCCCAAATACACAATAATGTTTTAAAAAACCATATTTTTCTCTCAGTCAGTTTTTTTTTGTATTTCAACTTTTGTGGAGTGAAAATTGAATACGTTCCACAATGTTGTTCCGGTGAATTTTGAAACTGTGGAACATGATATGTCAAGGGAAAATGTTGACATTATTTGAGAGATTATAGAACTAGAAATTCATAAAAGATGAAACCGTAACTACCCAGAGGCATTACATTTCACAGCTTCTAACTTGAAAAAAAAGTTTGGTCGATTGGGATCCAAATAAACAATGCATGTGAGAGTTTTTAGAGAATATTCATGTGGAACGCATTCATTTGCAGTTAAAATCAATTGATTCAAAGTTTATCTCTAAGAATATTTCGAGCCATTTAGTAACTTCTGCGTGAAATTTTCAAATTTAGATTCCAAAGTGTCTACCTTCAAAATGTTCACGTGTTCGTTCTTCATTTCACACTGGAATTTTTTTTTAAATAATATATATTTCCTGTAACTTACCGAAAACTGTATACGAAAATTTCATACCCATCAAAGTTTGGATCAAATTCTTACCTGAAAATAGAAGACCACAAATACCAAAATTAAATTATGGCGTGGAAAATATGTGAAAACAAAAATGGAAATAAAGACAAAGATAAAAGATACTTATGTAAAATTGATCTGGTCTGGAGATAAAGATGTTTTCATGTTTACGACAAAATTTTTTTGCGCGACAATTTTAAATTGTTTTCGTGACCGTTTTCATGGTCAAGACCGAAAACAGCGATAAAATCGAAATTTATTCATTAATGCGTTTCTGTAATATTATTTTTTTAATTACCCTTTTTATCGTTACAAATATTTGAGTTTAAATATAAGCAAAATTCACTTTTGGATTGAGTGAACTTGCTCTTAGTGTTAAAAGCTATAAAGTGGCTTAATTTTTTCTAACTCAGTACAAATTTATATTCATTTTAATTTTTGATTTGTTTATAAATATTAATTATTTAAATTTTGGTTTTCAAATAAACCTTTAGAAGAATAAAGTTCGAAAGTCTACAACGGATATTAATCTACATTCTGGGTTTCTGAGCTGTATATGTCAATGCGTAAAAAAAACGATACAAAATCATATTGCGTTTTTGAAACTGAATTTTCTTAACTTCTTTATCATTTCAAGGAGTTGATGCAAAAGTCCATGGTTTAAGGTTCTACAATTGATATTTTACTACGTTCTGGAAATATTTCCTTTTTTTTAATTTCTTGAGATAATTTCCGTCTTTTCTAAGTCTGTTGTTTAATTTTATGGACATCTTAATGACGGGATTTTTTTAAGAAATGTATTTCGGCAAATATATTTTCTAGAAATGCTATGTCTCATTCGAATTACGAAGTGTTTTGAATTAGTATTATAATAGAAATGCGTTTCAAGTTTTCGTCTGAAATGTTCCACTAATTTTTGTCAATAATTACTACAAGTTTTGTTTTTACACTCATTTACCAATATTTGTATATAGCATTTTCTTTGTAACACAATATTTAATTCCGACACTTATTCGAAGTCAAACCATTTGTAAATTTGTGCAAAATGTGAGCGTCATTTTGATTGAGCAGTCTTTGATCGCTTTTTTAGAAATTTGGTTCTATTTGTAGGTTCAAAAATAACAGTAAAATTTTTTGTACGAAAAATGGTAAATCTCGAAAATGCCTCTAACTATTCTGATTTTTAAAAAATCAGTGCACTATTTTAGGAGTAGTCTACATTTTCGTGCGAAAAAAATGTTTACATAAAATGTTATTAACAGTTCCTACCTGCTATAGAACCGTTTCTACTTGCGATATACATTGGTACATTTGGCAAGTTTTTTATTTGGAACAAAGTAGAACTCGAGGCTTTAATGAAAATTGACATTACGATGATAGAAAACGCTAAAAAAAAGTGGGCCACTCAATTCCGTCTGTCTGTCTGTCCGTAAAACACTCTACAGTCTAAACGGCTGAAACGATTTTCTTCAAACTTGGTATTTAAGCGTTTTAGTGGATTTTCTAAAATAGATTTATAAATTGTTTTTTTAGGCCCACAACTAACGGTACTTGCCAAATAATTTTTTCTACCATATTATTTTCTCGAAAACGGCTCCAACGGTTTTTATAAGAACAAATATGTGCACTACTATAGATATAGTCTACATTTTGGTTAAACTTTTTTTTAACATATTTTGTTACTAACGGTATACCTGCCATACAACCATTTTCTTGATTTTGGACTTTCTCAAAAATGGCTCAACGGATTTTGGTCAAAATGTTTATTTAGGAGGCACTTTAAATTTTAAATAATACTGCATACCAAAATTTGGGAAAAATAGTTTTTTGGATTTAAAAAAATAAGTTTTTTTTTTTTTTTTTTGAAAATTGTATATTTGGAAAATGGGTGGACGATTTTTTTTTGAAATCCAGTTTTTAAATTTATATTATTAAATACATAAGATTGTCATATTACAATTTTTTTTTAATAAAAAATTTACGAAATTTTGTATACAAAAAATTAAGTAAAATAGACTAAAGACACATTGAGCTGTTTCTACTAAAAATCTTATGCTTAAGATGTGATCAAACATAAAAGCAAGTACGTGCGATCTAGTCGCGTATTTAATTTTTTTTTATTTTCCACTTCTTCATTAACAACTCAAAGGAATTCGATCAAGATTTTTTATGCAGGAGCTCCCTCGCATTTTATTTTTTTTTATATTATGTTCTTGAATTTACATTACTAAAATACTTAAAATTGTCATGCAAATTTTGTTTCAAGAAAAATAAACGAAATTTTGTATCAAAAAAATTAAGGAAAAACTACTTTAAAAACTACTTTCTTCTTAAGAATTTTGTGCTTACAATGTGATTTTTCTTGACTCGCAATAGGTTTTTCACGATAACGAATATTAAAATGTTATACTATCTGCACCTGTTATAAACAATTTTTTTTTATTTTCGGTATATCATTAAATGCTCTACTATTTCGAGCAAAATAATTATAAAAGATGTCCTCCAAATTCTATGGATATAAAAATTATATAGAATTTTTTTTTGGTATTTTTAAAATCTGGTAAAAATTTTTTGTACATTATGTTTTTAAATTCAGTAACAAAAAAAAGCATACCAAATTTGTTGTAGAAAAATTAAGTAATAAAAAGTGTTTAACAATATTTTTTAATTTTGTGTAAAAATTGATATTAGTTCCAAAAATTAGACGACATTTTGTTATTATTTGAATGTAAACTATTTCTATAGTAGAACTAACAATTCATTTCTGGCATTTAAACATGTGAAATTACAATTAAGATTTTATAAGTATATATATTTTTTTAAACTCGAAGGTCCTTCAACATAAGAGCAAGTAATATTAAAATACTTAAACAGATTAAACTGAAAATATCCTTAAAATTCGTCTAAGGTCCTATCAGAGAATCTAATTTAAAGCGAAAACAATCAATGTATAAGAAACCTCCTTCCTACTTGCTTATAAATTCGACACAACAAACTTGTCATTGTCTATTCACCTACAGTGGGGTTAAATGTACTTAAAACACAAACTTTTCCGGACAACGAAAAAGAAAAAAAATAAAAGTTTCACTATCCCTGATGGTGTTTGATGGTCATGTCTTTGTCTTACACCGACCACTATACAGTCAACCACAACAAGTATTCCTTACCTACACTCAAAAAAATCTTGGTTCTATGATCCAGATTTCCTGTAAGATTCTTACTGCAAGTCCTATAACTAGAATCTCCCAGGTGTCCAGATTGAATCTTACAGATCGCCTGGTAGCCCATACCAGGTAAAATAATTTCCCTTCCAAATGGGATTTTATATAGAATTCCTGATAAAATGTATCAGCAGTCTGGTAGAATCTAACAGGTTCAAAAGAATAATTTCCCTCGTATCGATACCAGGCCTATGGTAGTATTTACCAGGAATATTATTTTTTTCTTGGTAAAATGTACCCGCGATCTGGTACAATATACCAGGATATTGGTAGTATGTATCTTGATTTTTCAGAGTAAATTTTCTATCGGAAATTCCTGATAATATTTATAAAAATAACCAGGAGATCTGATACACAAATTTCCTGGAAACGGTTATCAGACTCCAGATAGACTCATCTTTATTAGGAAAACCGATAAAATTTATCAGGATAATGGTAGTATTTATCAGGATTCCCCTCGAAAAATTTTAATCTGGAAAACTGATAAAATATTTGTGTTTCTGGTTCTGTTACCGGCTACCCAAAAGCCAGGTAAGCTCTCTTTTACCGTGGAATCCGATAACATGTTTATTTATTTATTTATTTATTTATTTTCATCTACAAGCTTAATAGCTTAACAGATTACATGTCTGTAAAAATAAATAGTATACATTTATAAATTTACTTAAAAGTAGATAACAATACTTAATAATAATAATAATAAAATAAACATGTATCTGGAAAACGATAACATTTACCAGGATTTCTCCTGGTAAATTTTTTGAGTGTATGTACATTGCACCTACTATATAATAGCTTTAAGGAAGGTATAAAATACCTACCTAAAAATAATAAAAAGTCTTTATCTCTAGTTTTATACTCTACTCTTGGAAGACTTAATTTGCGATTATTTCTACTTAATTTGCAAAGTTTAACAAAAAACCAAAAAAAAAAAAACAGTTTTCCGGATGTTGACATCGCCAACATTAATGGTCGATTTCCTGTCCTTAAATAAACCCATAAACACAATAAATCTATGCTGATGGCAGAGCGGCGCGGCGGTGACGAAAGTTTTTTCTCTTTTTTTTTAACGTTGTGCTAAACGTTTAACTTCTAGATTTTTTTTTATTATTTTATTAATAGAACTTAATTGGCGGTTATGTTATGGCTGATGTTTTGGGGGCTTACTGCCCTAGACCTGCCTCAGTTCCTATTTAACAAGGTTATTCAAAACCACTAAACACAAAATGTCGTTTTTATTAACCGACTTTATTGGTGTATGGTCTGTAGTGCGAATTACTGGTTTTATTTCAAAATAAAAAATTGTTACAAACGAAAACAACTCACCCGGAACCGCCAAATGGTTATCTGTGCCAAGGGATACTATTCCGAAATGACAAAAAAAAAATCATCGTGTGTTATAAACATGAACATTTTATGTTTCCAATGTTTCCAAAAGTGGGGCAGCAGCTGAGAAAGGGAAGTTTAATTCCACATACATGCATACTGCATATGCGGAATGTGTATATTTTTATATATAAAAAAAAGGCACACATGGACAGACAGACAGACAGATACAGTGCGAACCATAGTGGTGGTGAAGTTAGAATCTTTTGCCAAAGAACGTACAGCGTCACAAACACAAAATTATGTTTAACGTTGTATATAGCGAATCTGAGAAAAAAAAAAGTTGGCCATTTCGACATAAAAAAAAAACCATAACCAGAACATGGTCGGCCATTGGTGGAAGAAGGAACTGTGCTGATATCGGTGCTGATATTTCGTGATACCAGACACGAGTAGTAGTTGTATCTATCGTTTTGGTGAAGTTTTTCGCTTAAAGTTTAATTTGTTCTTCTTCTGGCTTTGGTGAGGGTGGTCATAATCGCCATCGCCTTAGTTGTAAGAGCCAACAGACAAAAAAAAAAAATATCAACGGAGGAAGATACTGAAGAGAACATAAGCTCATATTGTCACAGCTGAGGCATCAGAGTCTGCGAACCGAAACAAATAACAAAAAAACTTGCATCGGACGCTTAATGTTTTAGTACAAAAGTTGAAGTGTTCTTTCGAATGCTGCTTAAACTAATATCGCTAACTTTCTGTAACGATGATGAGAATTTTCTTTCTTTTTTTTTCCAGATAAGGAAAAGTAATGGCGAATCGAAAAGTGTTATCGATAAAATGTTTGCCAAAAACTTAAGACCCTTCGAAAAGTAGTTTTTTTTTCAATGATGATTTCGATGTCATAAGCTTCTATTATATACACACTTAACCTTTATATCTTGTTTTGTAAGAGGTAAATTACCAACAGAATACTGCACCATTTTTTACGATATGAAATTCTTGCTAAAAAATACCAAACTAGTTTTGAGTTAGATGCCCTGAAAGCCATTTGTAGACAAAAAAAGAAGAGTTTTGCTCGATGTTGAATTTCATGAAGTAGTTTTCCGGAATTATTAGCCAAACCACACTGAGCTGAGCAAAACCAAAATAATTTCAGGCAAGCAAGAAGGTTCTGCAACGCCCATATTCAGCGAGACAAATTTGTGCATGGCCAAAAATAAACCAAAAATATTCCAATGTTCCAAAAGTAGTAAAAATATTTGGTCATGTAAAAAAAACATACGAAACACAACTTCATCTTCGGTTCAGGCGCTCTTCTTCAAGGACACCCATTTTGTCAAGTCACTTGGAACAAATTTCGTTCGCATTCTTGCTGCTTCTGTTATAGAATCTCTAAAGCCCCCCACTCGCAAATCCCTTGGGCTCCATTGTTCAACACTAGCAAGAACCACTGCGTAAGTTTTTCTATCCACCCTACTCTACTGGTGTACTTCCGAGTGATTGGAAAAGAATATTTCTGCAGGCTGTTCCTCAAAAAGTCGACTATTCTTCGTCCTCTAAATACTTTCCAACTGCACTAAGATTCCTTCTTTCCAAGCAAGAAATACTGAAGGAATGATTTCGTAGCAATAAGTCCACTGGTTATCTGATAGTATATTTCACTGAACGTCAGGACCAATCTGTGTATCGTTTTGGAGGAAGTAAGATTATTGCGCTTGATAGAATTTGACATAAAGCTGTCTTATCGAAAAGCTGTGTATTTGGTATTAGTGAATTTCGTCGTTTTACACGGTTTCAAGTTTAATTCTCATAAAATAAATGGTATACCTCAGGGTTCCGTTTTGTTTCCGACTTTGTTTCTAATTTTTAATAGTGATTTCTAATTTTTAACTTTTAGTTCACTAAATTCTTTTACTGACGACATTATTCTCAATTCGTTTTAAAGTTCACGTAGTTGCTCATTAAATGTGTAACTGCAATGGCAAAAAGCTCATTAAAATTTGACGAAGGCAGCATTGTTCACTGTTTCAGGAACTCAAGGATGTATTCCGTCTTTAAACTTGTAACGAAGACACCTATGAGTTTCAGTTGTCGGTTACCGACCAGTATTTGTGGAATGATCACATAGGGATTCTTGGAAGATGCCAGCAATTCTTCTTCCCTATCTGATGTAGCTGTAATCTGTACAGCCTTTATTCCTACAAAGCTCGAGGATAACTCCCACATCTGGGTAGGAGCTTCTATATAAAATTGGAATCTCTTGGATAAAATTTAAAAACGAGTTCTACCACAATCTTCTACCGAAACATCCAGAAAATATTCTGGGAATGTTCAGTTTTTTTTTTAGAATGAATCAGTTTGCCCTGGCTTGAACCCAACTTCAAGTACAGGGATTGTTTCTTTGACCGTCCAACACGAATGTAAAGCGTTATCTAGTTCTATTTTTTTCATCCATTTTGGTATTCAGAATTTCAAAAAAAAAATAAAACAAATGTACATTATTCTCTCCTGTTAAATCCTTCCCTACGTCCTAATCGCTAGCCTTATACTTGATCATTTAAAGGGTACTCAAACCCCCTTTAGTGTACGCAAAATTATGAAAAATTTTATTTATAGACGAATTTGTCCACCTGAACCCGAGCCTATAATTTGGTCATCGAGTTTCGCATCCCAATGCTACATTTGCATTTAAGCCATTTCTAGCTTTTGGCTCAAATATGGTAAAATAATATATTGTCATGTCCACTTTGTAGTAAAACAATATCGGTTGAGTATTTCTGTGACACCCTATCCGCCGAGGTTATTTTTCTCAAAATGAAGTATTACTGCAGTCTTTGACGTAAACATGTAGGTGTAGGTATCGGCCTCATCGACAAAAAATATGTAGTCCACGGCCACATGTTTGATCAATCTCAATTTTAACATGACGTGCAAACAAAAAGAGTGAGAAATTAGGGAACTAAAAATTCAGAAAACTTTTTTCTCATGTGCTTTCTTTCTACATATTGGAAAGCCTCGTTCGACTCGACTACCTCGAATCCCCGATGAGTGAGTCACAAAGAGTTTTCGTGTTAATATTTATATTTTTTTTTTTCATTTCAGAAGGATTATTTTTATCCTTTAAAGGCATTTCATTTTGTGTGTTTGTTTTTAGTTTTTTTTTTCTATTGCCTCAAAGGACAAAACAAAAAAGAACAAGATAAGTTTTCATGTAGAATAATGAGCTTAAATTTGGGATAATTTACGGATTGGTGGTTTTATGCGAGTTTATTATGGTGGGAAGTTTATGTTATGATTATCTTTTACGTTTGTTGATAGGTAGAAATTAAGGATTACGGAAGTAATAAAGAGAAATTTTATTTTAAAATTGGGGTAATGTTCTGGAAGAGGTTTTTCGAGAGTAAGGGATACTATTTTCAGTTTGTGTTCATTGCACAAGGGCACGCGATTATGATTGAAGTTGAAGGAATACAAATTTATGTTATAAACACGTTGTAACGAAATAATTGTTGAAGAGTTTTTTTTATAATACTGAACTCGACGACTATAAAAATGATGAAATGTTTAGTAAATGTGTTTAAATAAAGGAAAACAAATATCAAATTATGAATTAAGAACTTGGAGAAGAATTATTACCAATAGATTTATGATTATAGCGGTATTTAATTGAGTAAGTCCGTAAGGAAGATATTTTTGAATGTTTATTTAAGAGCACATTTAATATATATACTTTAACGAGGATAAGAAAAATACGGAAGCATTTGAAAGGAAACAACCATTGTACAGCTTTTGTGTAGTTCTGAATACCGAAATGGACGAAGTGGAAGGGCAAAATAGAGTCAGTTAAAGAATTCCACATTAATGTTGAACGGCTAAAGAAATAATCAACTACAGATGTTGACAATAAGTCCGAAGTTGTGTTCAAGGGCAAGCTCATAAATATTCCTACATAGAAGAGTTAGTATATGTTGGTTTAATAATTTGGGGGAGGAATGAAACTGATTGTTTCGGTAGAACATTGTTAACATTTTTAATATTTCACGTATAATTTTTAGAGCTCTTTAAATTCTATCCACCAGATTCAAGTAAGTTTTAGTAGCTCCTACAAGGATGTGAGAGTTATACTTAAGATTTGGACGAAGATTACAACTAGATCAGAAGTGGGAAACATTTTCTTACATCTTCGAAAAAATCAGTATTTTGTCAAATTGGAATATGTAGCCATTCAACAAAGTTTGGTCTGAAATACACATACCGAGAACTGAGGAGAAGCTGGTGGGTTTTTTCGATCCAAGTTTGGTCTTAAAGATAGAAGATGAATCAAAAATTGAATATAAGAAGCTGACTAAAAGTTCCAGATATGAGCTCATTAAAAAAACAATAAAAAAGAGAAGAAGACAGAATGGAGCCCTGGGGCATATATATTTATTTTGATCATTTCAGACTTGGAACCGTCTAATATTTTTTTATATTTTTTTGTTTACAAATTATTACACATTTTTTACTACTTCTGGGACATTGTAGTATTTTTTGCCTTAATTAGTGGTCACGCACAAGAATACACATTGTTCGCTAAATATGAACGTTTCAGGTGTTTTTAGCATGTTAAGATAAATTATAGATATATAGAATGGTTTTTTACTGTATAGCATGTAGGCGTTATCAGCATAGAGCTTTTACATTTAACATCAAGAAAGAAATACAAGCGAGAAAGAAAAAAACAAACAACACATTTTTAAAATGATACATTCGTCAATAGCGATGGACTTGTGTAATATTGGTGATGAAATTAGGTAAGCACTTTTAATATGAATCTACAGTGCTATTTAAATATTTTATTTTTCCAAAGAAAAAAACTTATTAAAAAGAATTTGTGGGCGTCTTTATATTATGAATTTTCAAAGGAAAATAACGCGCATACGACACAGTGAACAAACGATACTTTTACCTAAATTGGATATTATTCGTGGATCTGTAAATTTTTAAAAGTTTTACCTAAGTCGCAGTATTAATACTTTTTGGAGATGATTTGTTTGATTTTAGATAACTGGCCATCTGCTCTTAGATAAAGAAAAATAAGTGCCATCACAGTTGGAAAGAAAACTCATAAATTGTTTTTTTGATGGTGTTAAATTGTCGACAGTTAACAGTGTTGTAAGTCCTAAGTAAGATTTACGATTCTGGTAGCTGTCAACTACTTGAATAAAAATTAATATAACATCAACTGCTTTTGCTGATGACATAGTTTTTACATATTCATCGGGGACTATCTTTGAAAATATTGTAAATATTGATGAAGATCTTGATAAATTAAGGTTGTGGTGTACTTATCATAAATTGATTATCAGCGAAAAAACTAAATTAATGTATTTTAATGTTTATGGAAATAGTCTTTATGACTTTAATATACGGTTTCACGCTCTCGATTGTAAGAAATTTCCTTTACCTATTCATAAGTGTGGTAGAAGTAGTTTTATAACCAATTTACATTGCACAGATAATTGTTTTCAAATTGAAACAGTTCAACACTTTAGTACTTAGGAGTAATAATTGATTGTAATCTAAATTGGAAGGATCATATTCAAATGATCAAAACATTTATGTTATTGGTTACACGAAAAATGTATTTAATAAAGTCTTTTTGCTCCCGAAAAGTTTTAAAAATGATATATTATGAGCTTGCAAACTCAAAGCTGCAATACGGCATAACAAGCTGGGGTGGTTCGTATGCTAATACTTTTCGACCCTTATTGATTGCACAGAAGCATTTAATTCGAATAATTTTAAATAAAAATCGGTTGACTGAAAGTTGGCCTTTATTTAAGGAATTGCTAATTCTACCAATGAGGCATTTATATGTTTTTAAAGTTTTGAGAGAGTTTTTCAAACAAAGTGGAAATATTCCTAGTAGGAATTATCAAATGTACAACCTACGTGTAAACAATATGAGCTTTGTTAATGTACCTTTCGCTTATAGAACACATTTCTCTCATTTTTATACATATACAGCTCCAAATATTTTCAATAAATTGCCCTTATCTATAAGAGAAACCTTTTGTTTTTCACATTTTAATAAAAAGGTTAAAGACTGGTTATTCACTTTAAATTTTAATTGTATCGAATCACTAATTTAGTTTTTTTCAGCAGCACAATAAAAATAATGTAAAATAAAATAGCTACATATATGATGTATGTATATTATTAATGAATTGTTAAGTATCTTATAATATTTTCTCTATATAGTTGCCGGTAAGCTTTTTTCATTCTTGCATTTTAATTTTCATTTTCTTGTATTTTTGCTTTACACTGATTGTCATCCCACATCAGATTACAATGGATTTTCAATTGATGTGTCATTCACCACTAACTTCCTAGTTAAAGAATGAACACTATTATTCTTATATTTTAATTGTTATATAGTTTTAAGTAAATGAATGAATAAAAATACAATACAATACAATACAATACAATTATTAAGTTGATGATTATTTTAACTGTTAAAATATGTATGGTATATTTAGTCGTCTTACAACAACACTATCAATTGTCCGAACTCTTGATCCTACTTTTATTATAAAAGTGAAAGTTTGGATGGATGGATGGATGTTTGTTACTTAATCACGCCAGAACAGCTGAACGGATCTGGATGAAGTATGGCATAGAGAAAGACTAAAGTCTGTAATAGCACATAGGATTTACCTCGGTAAAATAAATGGTTCCCGTGGGATAGATTTGTTTTAATTTAGCATAGAGTACATATAACATATCTGCCCATTTAACAAATAGCCAACATAACTTTTATTTACAAGAAGTCAAAAAGCACTCACACACACACACACACTAAACATGCAGCTGTCGTTCCAATAGCCAATCCAGTGCTCCAGTAAACTAAAGCAACACGAAAGACCTAAACAAAATCAGTAGTACAGAGTATCGAGAAGCAAGCTATTTTGTTTTAGTTCATGCGCGCAGCTACATTTGCACTTGTATAAGATTATTTTGGAAGCACTTAAATAAACGTTTTCTTGTGTAAAACGAAACATGTTCAGGTTCTAATGAATGTGAAATTAAATTGACGAAGACGCTTAAATTGTTTAATGACTGAAGATTCTTTTAATTAATAAACTACCCGACACTAATGTAATCATGTAATTTAGTACACATATTGTCAGGGCTAGAGTAAAGAACAATTTTCTTTTTCTTTTTATATTTTAAACTTAAAGATACGACTATTGTAGGCCACTATTGGTAACCCTATATACTGTTTCCGTGTTTTTTTGTGTAAAGATCAGAGGAAATTGGACGAAAACACAAGGTATTGCCTACACTGTGGTCGATTTTGTTCACTATTGTGAAAATCTAAAATCTAAAGTTTGATAACTACTGAGTTCGTCTCAACTAAAGATTTTATCATTGTTTTTTTTTCACTATTTCAATTATTCTTTCTTTAGAAGTTGAAATTCAAAAGTTCGACACCTTTTTTCAACACAGTTTTTAAAATTTCCCTAGAACATTTGAAACTGATGACATAAAAAATGTCAATTTTTACTTTCGATTTGACACTTTTATTTACAATTGTTCGTTCTGTTACATTTCAAAAAAATTCAAAATTAAAAAAAAGATTTTATCTTAATAAAAGTGAGAAACAAATAGAAAATAAAATGCACGACTGGATCGCACGAACTTGCTCTTATGCTCGATCACATCGTATGCAAAAGATTTCTATTTACAATCTTAATATATTTTCAAAGACATTTTTTACTTTATTTTTTATACACAAAGCTTCTTTAATTTTTTTTCTAAAAAAACAAATTGGTATGACAATCTTAAATATTTAATAATATAAACTTAAGAACAAAAAATTAAATCGGATCAATCAAAGAAAAAATAATTCAAAACTCTGAAATAAATACTTAAACTAATTTGAGCTCAAAAAAAAGTACACCATTTTATTTATTGGATAAATTTGAATTTACTAGAAAAAAAAATAAAATCTGTCGAGCGGTTTTTGAGAAAAAGTTTTTCTTTTTCAAATTTTTGAAAAAAATCAAAAACGCCAATTCATAGGTATTCAGCAAATACATTATAAATATAATTTTTGAAAAAAATTTAATGAGCAGTTTTCAAAATATAAATTTTGAAAAACTTTTTTTAAAAAATTCTTTTTAAAATACAAAAAAATATTTATTAAAAAAAATATTTATAATAAAACGCAGTATAAATTGAGCAACCTAAACTTATATAAGTACGTGTGAAATTTCGAAAGAATCGGTCGAGCCATTTATGAGATAGTCGAAATAAAAAAAAAACGGTCCTATGGAAAGTACCGTTTTTAGACATTTTAATTTTTTTTTCAATCATATGATCGGTCGTACCTAAAAAGCTGGACTGATTTTTTCAATCAAAATCGTTGGAGCGGTTTCCGAGAAAAAATAGGCTTTAACGTATTGGTTATATGGCAGGTACCGTTATTTTTTGAGCTAAAAAAAAATCATTGTCCCCTCTGCACAATACCTAAAAAACTCCATAGACCAAGTTTCCAGCAATTCGGCCCACCTGTTTGGGCTGTAGGTTTCTATACATACGTACAGACAGACTGACATGCAGACAGACTGACATACAAATAGACAGACAGACATACAGATCGACAGAATTTTTAGACAATCTTTTTTCGTCTTCGCTATCATCGTAATGTCATGTTTGCTTGTTATCTAAAACTTTTTTCAACGAATTCATAACTTGCCTTATAGTACCTACAATCGCAAGTAAAAATTGTGTACACAACCACTGTACAAGCATTGGAGTACAGTTAAAACAAGAAATCAAACAAAATCCCAAATTAAATCTCTCAACTTCCACTATACTATTTTGGGAAGTTGAACAAATTTGAAGTTGATAAAATCTTTAGTTGAAAATCGAAAGTCGAAAATTGAAGTGAACAAAATCGAACTCGCAAGTTTTTAATAAAAATCGTCAAGTATCATTGAACTTCGAGTGAACAAAATTACCCTAATTCCCTTCGAGCCTATGTATGTCTATTTTACCTGAAATCTACAACTCAAGTTATAAAATTCGCAAGGTAACCATGAGGATTTTGAATAAATAATGGACCATCCAATAAAAAACCGCAATTCTGTTGAATTGTTATTGTTTGGCCTTCGTTAAAAACTTCACTTTAATAATCAAAACATCATTTCTGAGCTATGATCCAAATTTTGTAGCTTCGATTTTGAAAAAAAAAATAGACAACGCACACAAATGAATCAGTTTACCAAACTTTTCAAAGTTTCTACAAGAATTATTGTGAGAAAATTTTATTGACTTTTCTTCAGCTTATGAAATTTTAATCTAAAACAAAAGAAGACTCTTATCCCACATGCCTTTCAAACACATTTTACACTTGAGTAAAACTATATCATTAAAGTTATCAAATTAAAAGCAACGAAGCATGTTTTTTTACACACACGACCAAACGAATAATGTTGAACTTCAAAGAAGAGACCACCCCGACAAATTATTATCCAATTCCATTCGACGCATGTATTTCGACTTTGTATCATTCAACCGAGACTCTAGCACCGATCCCTCTGAAGCACTATTCTCTTCATATTCATATGCATTACTCAAAATCCATTCACTATATCATCAGCAACACACACTTCTCGGATAGCCAAAAGGGTATTAGTAATGAATAATGTTTCACATGAATAGTTTCCTAATAATAATAATAGTTATCGTTTGCAGTTAATTGACAAAGTTAAGAGTCATCATAACATCGTCTTGATAGCCATTCATTAACGACGACGACGCACTATGACGGACGTGCGTTGTTGATGTTGACATCGTCGTTCGCTATTAATCACAAGCCAACGAGAACAACCAACAACGCCAACGTGACAATTTGCCGTTCTTAATTTTATGAAGTTATCACCTCTTCAAGACTTCTGGAGAGGCTCATTTAAAGAAAAAAAAAACGATTTTTTTTTCTTTGTTGTTGTTGTCAGTTTAGTTAGTTGTTATAATATTAATACGATGTTTTTAATATGTTGTTTTCAGGTCTCCTTCTTGTGCGTCTTTATCGCTTGTTTTAACTTCTCTCACATACTCATGTACATGTACGTATTTTGAAGGAAAAAAAAAATATGCGTGACAAAATATTATACATCTAAATGACACAAACATGTGATGTGTTGATGTGTTTGACGACAGGTATGAGTTCGAGGATTCATGCCCCCCAACTAAATGTCAAGGACTTAAATCGATTTATATGTTATATGCTGTGCTGTTGTTGTTGGTTTGTTTTTCAGTGTACTATAATATCCACTTGAGAATAACGTCGCGGTACGGTCGTGGGACGTGATGGTGCAGAGTAGGGTGTCAAAAAGACCTATGTTTCTATTTTTTCGGTTAACTGGTGTCGGTATAGCGAGCGAATGTTGTTTCGTTTAGCCACAACCAATTTGTATTGAGTTGTGTTTTGAACTGATTTCGGTGTATATTCAGTGTGGTGTGTTTGTGTTTGTGTTTGTTACATTCCATTTACTCCATCATCGTGAAAAGGACGACCGACGTGACGTGACGCGACGACATACGATACTAAGGTAGGTGAAGTCACAGAAAGGAAAAAATCCTTAAATAAATATCAATCACTTCGACTTGTCAGAATTGTGGTGAAAACATGCTGGAGGAGTTTGGGCAAATGTGGAAACCGCCATCGTTTTATTCTTCATCATCGTGTGATATTGCGTAATTTATTACAGAGCCCAGGACCGACGACGAAGGAGGTAAACTCGGTTAAGGTATCATGTGAATATCGTGGCAATTTATTTTTCTAATATTTTCTTTCCTTATTTTGATATGAGGGGGATTTTGTTGGTTGTTCGTTTTTTCTTTTTTTTTGTTTATTTTTTTTTTTATTGAAGTGTAAATGGCATACGATTTAGTTCTGTGTGTTTTCAAGATGAAGAAATGGCATTGAGAATTGGGTGCCGATTGCCAAAAGCCTTCTGTTATGATTTCCCGTCGAATAGTCGTCGTTTGTGCCTTTACCACCATTATTGCCTTGCCATATATTCTACATTTGTTCATTCGTTCATTCGTGAGAACGACCTTAGATGATGAGTTTCGATTAAGCAAATTGATGGGGTAATGTCTTGAAGGCTTCGTATGGGGGTTTCTTCTTTTGTTCGCAAAATAAAATAAAACTTGGAAAACTTTTTGTTTGCCTAAGCCATACCATGCACGCGCAGTTGGAACTTTTTTTTTCTCCATCTCTCTCTTCATACACGAAATTAAATCGAACAGAAATTCTACCATCACCCTTAATTCTCTTAAAGGTGAAAACTTAGCACTATTTTCTTTTTGTATTAAATTTACGAGTAGGTTTGAACAAAAAAAAAAAACATAATAAAGCTAAAGCTCGCTTTAGATCGCCCCGCTGAGCAGCTGTGTGAGGTTTATATTAATTGATTCATTAAGCTAGCAACAAATCGTTTGCTATGGATGACTGAGCACTCGATGTAACAGATGTGTGTTGTTGCAAAGGCAAGTATATCATATTTCAAGGTTTGTTGAGTTTTCTTTGTGACTTCGTCGAGAGATCAAAACAGAAATGTGTAATTTGTTTTTTATTTTCTTACACCTGAAATTGACAAATACACACAACACACAATGTCAAAAGATATCAAGCGTGAAATTTTGTGTAAGTAGCAATAATGCATGTTTACAAGGTAAGTAAGAGGTTTCTTTGGGGAGCATTTTTACATTGAAACTTGCGAACAAATAGTGAGAAGATTATGAACTGTTTGATAGTTTATAATACATAAATATGCCATGAAGGAGAAAAGGAAACCTAAGGAAATGACATAGACATAAGAATGAATATTTGGTTGTTTGCATAGGAAACAAATATAGGTAAATGAATTATATGCATTTCGCAAGAAAATTATTTCGCAAAACCCTACTTCGCCATTTATTCACAATTGTGTTTCTTAGATATAGTAAGACCTAATATATCACAAGATAAGACAACAACAATTAAGCCAAATAATGAACAGCGGAATAAAAAAGCAAAATAACGATATGCGGAGTTAAAATTGGCGAGACGAATAATGCGAAATAATGTTTTGGCGAAGCGACAACTTCGCAAGATAAAAAAAGTGGCAAAATAAAAACTGGCGAATTGATCTTGGCTCAATGAAAAACTGCAAAAATATTCCTACAAATAACTCCTGAGCTTTATAAGTCGTTAGAATGCTTGCACCCATGAATCTTTGAATGTTTGTTGGGATCCCAATCAAATCCTTGCATGAATCGAATCTTCATGGAACCAAGCGAAAAAAAAAGGAAAGGAGAATGGAAACAAAGCGAACGTACGTATGTTTGAATCGCATTCGATCGAATGCATTCTTTGCAGGTCGACGAATGAATCTTTTGTTGCGAATCATTTATTGAAACGAATGTGATATTGTTTCAAATTCATTAATGAAAAGTAATGCATTTTGAGTATTTATTGGGGAGTTAATCTGTCTAAATACTTTTAAAAGTAATGGAGGTTGTAAATTTTGACTTCATATTTATGCTGTTGTAGACATATAGAAAGCTTGACAAGCAATTATAAATATATTATATGAAATATTAATAAATACATATAATGCACGACTGGATCGCACGTCCTTGATATTACTCGATCACATCGTAAGCACATGATTCTTAGTAGAAACGGCTAAATATAATTTTAAAGTACATGTTTTTTTTTTAATAATTTTGTTTATACAAAATTTCTTTCGTATTTTTTCTTAAAAAAATGGTATGGCAATTGTAAGTGCTTAAAAATATATAAACATCACTAAAAACATAATTTCAAAAAAAAATTCTATCCGTTTTCGAAATGTTGAATTGAAACAAAAACAGATCGAAAATTTTGGTATGCACTATCATTTGGAATTTGAAGGACCTCCTGCATAAAAATTTTGATCGAAATTCGTTCAGCCGTTCGTGAGATAGTCGAAAATCGAAAAAAAAACGGTAATGACATTTCAATAAAACTGATGTTTTTTTATCAGAATCATTAGATCCGTTTTCGATATAAATGAGATTTACCATTTTAGCACTACAAAACTGTAGCGCAGGTACCGTTATTTTTGGAATTTGATAAAAAAAACTAAAAAGAGAACTAAGTCAGTCACCTAAAACGCTTAAGAACCAAGTTTGAAGGAAATCGCTTTAGCCATTTAGGCCGGAATTTTGGCATTCGGAATTTTCTTTACTCGGAATTGTCAAATTTTACCATTCGGGATTATGTCTCTTTCTTATTATTTGTTCGCTTATTTGATCAATTTCCGCTATGTTGTCTTAACGCAGACCATAACATTCTTCGTTGTTTTACTCTTCGCGTCGTTCTGTACCAATTGCTCGAACATAAAGCATTTGTCTGGCAAAAATTCATTCACGGCAGATATCGTAAAAACAACACATGTTTGTTTGATCGAGAATATCACGGATGTGACCGAAAGCAGCCGTGAAAGTCCAAGAACATTGTTACATGAGTGCAATAGAAAACTGCTGGAATAGATATTAAATTGGACCATTGATAAATTCCTGCAGGAGGAAAAAACCGCTCAAACAGCTCGGCAATGGAGGCTTAGAAATATTAATTTCCTTGCTTTGTAATCTTCCGTTTAAGTAATTCGAATTGACCGGCGCAATCACCAGACTGCAGTCAGCAGACTTCTTTTCAACCAATTGATTTTCTGCGTATAGTTGAGCAAACTGAACACCTTTCGAGCCTTTTTTTACGATTAACGATTTAAAATGACAGAAATCGTTCAAAAACGTGCATCAACTTCGGAGGTGCTCATTTGACCGATACCAATTTTTAAACTTTCAGTGAAGTGCTGATAGTCAATTCACATTATTGTCAAATTACAACAATAATTTTAACCAGGCATACGAAGAAATATTGATAATTTGGCGAAGTCACACGAACAAATATTTTAAATTAAAGGAATGAAGTAAATGTCTAATTCTATCTTTAACTACAATGATAAAAAGACAAACGAATATATTGTAATGCATACTTTCTTTCCAAAAATAATATTACAATTATTTTGAAACAAAATATTATGTTACTTCTTCCAACATTTCCTATAAGAACTTAATTCCTCCAAAACTCATATCTCATTCACAAATAAAACAAACAGAAGTTACTTAAATCTCAAAATCCATCTAGCTACGCATTAATGTCTTCATTTATATTTCCCTATACATTTAAGAGTATAAATGTTTCACTAAGGATCTATTGTAAGGATTTTCTTATTATTGATATAAGGCTCCTTGGACTTAACATTTTAAGGTTGGCTGTTGTTGATTATTATCCCCTTGGTCCATTCATTTTCCCACACTTTAGTATTCATTGAGTTAATGTTTTACTGATAGCGTGGTTTCTCTTGCTCTTAAGCATCTCTATCCGTCGATTATGCTTCTTATACATAGCTTAGCCCTTCGGACAAAAACCCCAAACATATAAATACTGTTCAAATATTGAAAACTGTTTTCTAACTATTTCCCTATGTAAACACAATTGACTTTGTGTATACAATACACAATTTTACATACCCAAATAGCCACACACATACAAATGTAATATATACGACAAGAGAAGACTGTGACCCCCCTTTTGTCCTGTGGCGATATGACCATATATATTCTAATTGGATAACTTGTGTCCTTAGTGCTTGGCCTGGCTTTGGATTGGCTTGGCTTGGCCCTGTATTTTCTGGCAAGAATTTGAACTTGTATAAAAACAAACAAAGCAATAGAGTACCATGCGACAGTTACAAATTGTCCCCCATTTCCAGAGTCCCCCTACATATTTGTATACGTATGCATCATCAGAAAGTGCTCCTTTCTTTCTAATAGGTTATAGGTTCTTTTGCTTAGGCAGCTTGGAATGCTATCAAACAATACTTTGTTGTTTTAGGTGTACGACCGACGACGTAGACGTACTGTGCTGTCAATGTACCGTGGACGAAGTAAACAAACAAATTCAACTTAAATTCGTTTCGCATACAAATGTATATATATTCACACGAACATTGAATCTATGAATATCTTGTATTGGCTATAGGCATTAAGATTAATGCAGGAATGGAGCTGCAGCCGGATAAATTGGGCGAAGATAAAAATCGTGATTAGCAGCGAAAATTTCACCAATTAATTTTTAGATAAAAGGTATGCGCGTGGTAACTGGTAAATCCAGTTTTTCCGCAGGACACCTACAGTTTTTGATCGATCTCGAAAGGCTAAGGTTTGAAGGTGGGATTCGAACTTGAGAGGCCTGGCGTGACAGTTCAACGCACTATCCATTACCCCAAGGACTTCTAATAAATTTTATTTATCAACGACTAGACGAATTCCAATCTTCAACGTGTAGTGTAAGAGGTTTCGATGAACCCAACAAAACATATGGGAATAATTTAGAGGGATACCTCCTCTCTATATCCTTATACGAATATGAAACATAAGTTGTCATTACAGAAAGTAAAGTTAAAGAACTTCATACAAAACTATACTATTCCAGCGCCTAAAATCTTTAACAACATAAATCTGACTCTGATTCCATAACTTTTGATATTTTTTTTTCTTATGTAAGGATACACCCTATAACTTCTATACAATGTATCTTACACAACACATATGTATGTAATTGTGTAATATTTACATTGTGTTAGGCTTTAGTAAACAATAAGCACGTTTGACTATTTCTAGCTAGAACGTCTGCTTCCACGTTCAAATATAGATTGTACAATATAACTATAAGGTACAATGATGTTTACATTGCGTATGTCGTCGTCGTCGTCGTCTTCTATACAACTGATAAGATGGTCCAATCTCCGGTCAATGTGTTTTTAACAAACTGATGCCAATAAAACCGGCTTATCGACATTGTGTGGTGGAATGACAATGATTAGGAAACATATACACGTTTACGTAACAAACCTATAGTACTCGTTATAAATTGTATTTCGCCTGCCTGTCAAAGACCTATTCTAGGACTTTGTTAGGAGCTATTGAGGATTTAATAAAATTAACCATGATGACTTTATATATACCTACCTAGAGACTTGGGGCGTGGTGGATTGGATGATTATTTTCCGTATATTGGACAAGCTTTTGCCAAAATAAAACAAAAATGATTGAAAATGAAAAAAAATAGAGGATGTTATTTGGTTTACTATATTTTTTGTGTGTGCTAAGTTGATAGCAACATAAAACAAAGTCTTAAAGCCAAATTATCTCATTCAGGTCTTTTAGTTATATATATAAACGTATATAGAAATATTTTAAAGAAAAATCCCTAACACTTATAATAACTTAATTTGCCTGTAAGTTTTATGGTCCTTTGAATGCAACCTGGATTGAACGGCACTTAATTTTTGAAGAAGTTGAAAGATTGGACACACTTTTGCTGATAAGTGGATTGGATTGAGACCAAGGTGATTGTGATTGACAAGTTGCGGCCGTTGAAGTTCGGGTATTCACAGTTAGTTTTACCAGACAGAATATTGGTTTCTACAAAACTTCTGGCATATGCCTTCTACGACTGGATCGAATGAATATTAACCGAAGACAAAGTTGTGGATTACTTTTCTGATCTTTTGTGAATACTCCAAATTTTGCGCTCATTGATTTCTTCCAATATACTGTTTCATTTGTTTTTTGACATATAGCGCCATCTTGCTGGTACCACTGCTCCTCCCCATTCATATACCAATTAATCAGGTATAAAAAGAGTCATGAATAATGGCTGATGTATGTATGTATATAGCAAGCACCAAAACAAGATAATTAGCTTCATTTAAAATCAAATGCACTACTGGATTGTACGTACTTGCTCTTATATGAGGTCCATCAAGTTAGCAGAGCAAGTTGGGCAGAACACATTTGTTGTGATGCCATAATTAGATGCTAATTAAGTGCTAATTAAGTACCCAAAAATAAAATTAAGTGCTCCAGTACTTTTGGAGAAAATTAATGTTCTGCTATCTTGATTTCAAGTTAGCAGAGCAATCACCTAAAATCCTTAAAACGTTGAATTGGAAAATTTGGTTTGGTATAATCTTTAGGTGCTATTTAAGTGCTCTACGAATCCAAAAAAAAATTTCCAAAAAAATGTTTTTTTTTCAAAAAAAAAAAAAAAAAATTATTTAAAAATAATTCCATTTTTTTTTTTCGATTTTTCTCAAAAAAAATGAGTTTTTTTGATACAAATCGATTTTATTAATTAAGTGCCCACCTAGTTCGAATTAAGTACCCCATTCTCAGAAGTATTTTCGAAGATCTGAGTCAAAAAAAAATTATTCCATTTTTCATGCCTATAGGCCCTGGTATCCTGCTCTGCTAACTTAATTTCGATTTTTCTCAGAAACTATGAGTTTTTTTGATACAAATCTTTTTTATTAATTAAGTGCCCATCTAGTTCGAATTAAGTACCCCATTTTCAGAAGTATTTTCGAAGATCTGAGTCAAAAAAAAATTATTCCATTTTTCATGCCTATAGGCCCTGGTATCCTGCTCTGCTAACTTAATTTCGATTTTTCTCAGAAACTATGAGTTTTTTTGATACAAATCTTTTTTATTAATTAAGTGCCCACCTAGTTCGAATTAAGTACCCCATTTTCAGAAGTATTTTCGAAGATCTGGGTCAAAAAAAATTATTCCATTTTTCATGCCTATAGGCCCTGGTATCCTGCTCTGCTAACTTAATTTCGATTTTTCTCAGAAACTATGAGTTTTTTTGATACAAATCTTTTTTATTAATTAAGTGCCCACCTAGTTCGAATTAAGTACCCCATTTTCAGAAGTATTTTCGAAGATCTGAGTCAAAAAAAAATATTCTATTTTTCATACCTATATGCCCTGGTATCCTGCTCCGCTAACTTAATTTCGATTTTTCTCAGAAACTATGAGTTTTTTTGATACAAATCTTTTTTATTAATTAAGTGCCCATCTAGTTCGAATTAAGTACCCCATTTTCAGAAGTATTTTCGAAGATCTGGGTCAAAAGAAAATTATTCCATTTTTCATGCCTATAGGCCCTGGTATCCTGCTCTGCTAACTTAATTTCGATTTTTCTCAGAAACTATGAGTTTTTTTGATACAAATCTTTTTTATTAATTAAGTGCCCACCTAGTTCGAATTAAGTACCCCATTTTCAGAAGTATTTTCGAAGATCTGAGTCAAAAAAAAAATATTCCATTTTTCATGCCTATAGGCCCTGGTATCCTGCTCTGCTAACTTAATTTCGATTTTTCTCAGAAACTATGAGTTTTTTTGATACAAATCTTTTTTATTAATTAAGTGCCCACCTAGTTCGAATTAAGTACCCCATTTTCAAAAGTATTTTCGAAGATCTGGGTCAAAAGAAAATTATTCCATTTTTCATGCCTATAGGCCCTGGTATCCTGCTCTGCTAATTTAATTTCGATTTTTCTCAGAAACTATGAGTTTTTTTGATACAAATCTTTTTTATTAATTAAGTGCCCACCTCGTTCGAATTAAGTACCCCATTTTCAGAAGTATTTTCGAAGATCTGAGTCAAAAAAAAATATTCTATTTTTCATACCTATATGCCCTGGTATCCTGCTCTGCTAACTTAATTTCGATTTTTCTCAGAAACTATGAGTTTTTTTGATACAAATCTTTTTTATTAATTAAGTGCCCATCTAGTTCGAATTAAGTACCCCATTTTCAGAAGTATTTTCGAAGATCTGAGTCAAAAAAAAATTATTCCATTTTTCATGCCTATAGGCCCTGGTATCCTGCTCTGCTAACTAAATTTCGATTTTTCTCAGAAACTATAAGTTTTTTTGATACAAATCTTTTTTATTAATTAAGTGCCCACCTAGTTCGAATTAAGTACCCCATTTTCAGAAGTATTTTCGAAGATCTGGGTCAAAAAAAAATTATTCCATTTTTCATGCATATAGGCCCTGGTATCCTGCTCTGCTAACTTAATTTCGATTTTTCTCAGAAACTATAAGCTTTTCTGATACAAATCTTTTTTATTAATTAAGTGCCCATCTAGTTCGAATTAAGTACCCCATTTTCAGAAGTATTTTCGAAGATCTGGGTCAAAAGAAAATTATTCCATTTTTCATGCCTATAGGCCCTGGTATCCTGCTCTGCTAACTTAATTTCGATTTTTCTCAGAAACTATGAGTTTTTTTGATACAAATCTTTTTTATTAATTAAGTGCCCACCTAATTCGAATTAAGTACCCCATTTTCAGAAGTATTTTCGAAGATCTGGGTCAAAAAAAAATTATTCCATTTTTCATGCCTATAGGCCCTGGTATCCTGCTCTGCTAACTTAATTTCGATTTTTCTCAGAAACTATGAGTTTTTTTGATACAAATCTTTTTTATTAATTAAGTGCCCACCTAGTTCGAATTAAGTACCCCATTTTCAGAAGTATTTTCGAAGATCTGGGTCAAAAAAAAATTATTCCATTTTTCATGCTTATAGGCCCTGGTATCCTGCTCTGCTAACTTAATTTCGATTTTTCTCAGAAACTATGAGTTTTTTTGATACAAATCTTTTTTATTAATTAAGTGCCCATCTAGTTCGAATTAAGTACCCTATTTTCAGAAGTATTTTCGAAGATCTGAGTCAAAAAAAATTATTCCATTTTTCATACCTATAGGCCCTGGTATCCTGCTCTGCTAACTTAATTTCGATTTTCCTCAGAAACTATAAGCTTTTTTGATACAAATCTTTTTTATTAATTAAGTGCCCACCTAGTTCGAATTAAGTACCCTATTTTCAGAAGTATTTTCGAAGATCTGAGTCAAAAAAAATTATTCCATTTTTCATACCTATAGGCCCTGGTATCCTGCTCTGCTAACTTAATTTCGATTTTTCTCAGAAACTATAAGCTTTTTTGATACAAATCTTTTTTATTAATTAAGTGCCCATCTAGTTCGAATTAAGTACCCCATTTTCAGAAGTATTTTCGAAGATCTGGGTCAAAAGAAAATTATTCCATTTTTCATGCCTATAGGCCCTGGTATCCTGCTCTGCTAACTTAATTTCGATTTTTCTCAGAAACTATGAGTTTTTTTGATACAAATCTTTTTTATTAATTAAGTGCCCATCTAGTTCGAATTAAGTACCCCATTTTCAGAAGTATTTTCGAAGATCTGGGTCAAAAGAAAATTATTCCATTTTTCATGCCTATAGGCCCTGGTATCCTGCTCTGCTAACTTAATTTCGATTTTTCTCAGCAACTATCAGTTTTTTTGATACAAATCTTTTTTATTAATTAAGTGCCCACCTAGTTCGAATTAAGTACCCCATTTTCAGAAGTATTTTCGAAGATCTGAGTCAAAAAAAAATTATTCCATTTTTCATGCCTATAGGCCCTGGTATCCTGCTCTGCTAACTTAATTTCGATTTTTCTCAGAAACTATGAGTTTTTTTGATACAAATCTTTTTTATTAATTAAGTGCCCACCTAGTTCGAATTAAGTACCCCACTTTCAGAAGTATTTTCGAAGATCTGAGTCAAAAAAAAATATTCTATTTTTCATACCTATATGCCCTGGTATCCTGCTCCGCTAACTTAATTTCGATTTTTCTCAGAAACTATGAGTTTTTTTGATACAAATCTTTTTTATTAATTAAGTGCCCATCTAGTTCGAATTAAGTACCCCATTTTCAGAAGTATTTTCGAAGATCTGGGTCAAAAGAAAATTATTCCATTTTTCATGCCTATAGGCCCTGGTATCCTGCTCTGCTAACTTAATTTCGATTTTTCTCAGAAACTATGAGTTTTTTTGATACAAATCTTTTTTATTAATTAAGTGCCCACCTAGTTCGAATTAAGTACCCCATTTTCAGAAGTATTTTCGAAGATCTGGGTCAAAAAAAAATTATTCCATTTTTCATGCCTATAGGCCCTGGTATCCTGCTCTGCTAACTTAATTTCGATTTTTCTCAGAAACTATGAGTTTTTTTGATACAAATCTTTTTTATTAATTAAGTGCCCACCTAGTTCGAATTAAGTACCCCATTTTCAGAAGTATTTTCGAAGATCTGGGTCAAAAAAAAATTATTCCATTTTTCATGCCTATAGGCCCTGGTATCCTGCTCTGCTAACTTAATTTCGATTTTTCTCAGAAACTATGAGTTTTTTTGATACAAATCTTTTTTATTAATTAAGTGCCCACCTAGTTCGAATTAAGTACCCCATTTTCAGAAGTATTTTCGAAGATCTGAGTCAAAAAAAAATATTCTATTTTTCATACCTATATGCCCTGGTATCCTGCTCCGCTAACTTAATTTCGATTTTTCTCAGAAACTATGAGTTTTTTTGATACAAATCTTTTTTATTAATTAAGTGCCCATCTAGTTCGAATTAAGTACCCCATTTTCAGAAGTATTTTCGAAGATCTGGGTCAAAAGAAAATTATTCCATTTTTCATGCCTATAGGCCCTGGTATCCTGCTCTGCTAACTTAATTTCGATTTTTCTCAGAAACTATAAGCTTTTTTGATACAAATCTTTTTTATTAATTAAGTGCCCATCTAGTTCGAATTAAGTACCCCATTTTCAGAAGTATTTTCGAAGATCTGGGTCAAAAGAAAATTATTCCATTTTTCATGCCTATAGGCCCTGGTATCCTGCTCTGCTAACTTAATTTCGATTTTTCTCAGCAACTATGAGTTTTTTTGATACAAATCTTTTTTATTAATTAAGTGCCCACCTAGTTCGAATTAAGTACCCCATTTTCAGAAGTATTTTCGAAGATCTGGGTCAAAAAAAAATTATTCCATTTTTCATGCCTATAGGCCCTGGTATCCTGCTCTGCTAACTTAATTTCGATTTTTCTCAGAAACTATGAGTTTTTTTGATACAAATCTTTTTTATTAATTAAGTGCCCACCTAGTTCGAATTAAGTACCCCATTTTCAGAAGTATTTTCGAAGATCTGAGTCAAAAAAAAATTATTCCATTTTTCATGCCTATAGGCCCTGGTATCCTGCTCTGCTAACTTAATTTCGATTTTTCTCAGAAACTATGAGTTTTTTTGATACAAATCTTTTTTATTAATTAAGTGCCCACCTAGTTCGAATTAAGTACCCCATTTTCAGAAGTATTTTCGAAGATCTGGGTCAAAAAAAATTATTCCATTTTTCATGCCTATAGGCCCTGGTATCCTGCTCTGCTAACTTAATTTCGATTTTTCTCAGAAACTATGAGTTTTTTTGATACAAATCTTTTTTATTAATTAAGTGCCCACCTAGTTCGAATTAAGTACCCCATTTTCAGAAGTATTTTCGAAGATCTGAGTCAAAAAAAAATATTCTATTTTTCATACCTATATGCCCTGGTATTCGAAATTAATCGAAATTAAGTTAGCAGAGCAGGATACCAGGGCCTATAGGCATGAAAAATGGAATAATTTTTTTTTGACCCAGATCTTCGAAAATACTTCTGAAAATGGGGTACTTAATTCGAACTAGATGGGCACTTAATTAATAAAAAATATTTGTATCAAAAAACCTAATAGTTTCTGAGAAAAATCGAAATTAAGTTAGCAGAGCAGGATACCAGGGCCTATAGGCATGAACAATGGAATAATTTTTTTTTGACTCAAATCTTCGAAAATACTTCTGAACATGGGGTACTTAATTCGAACTAGGTGGGCACTTAATTAATAAAAAAGATTTGTATCAAAAAAACTCATAGTTTTTGAGAAATATCGAAATTAAGTTAGCAGAGCAGGATACCAGGGCCTATAGGCATGAAAAATGGAATAATTTTTTTTTGACTCAGATCTTCGAAAATACTTCTGAAAATGGATACTTAATTCGAACTAGGTGGGCACTTAATTAATAAAAAAGATTTGTATCAAAAAAACTCATAGTTTTTGAGAAATATCGAAATTAAGTTAGCGGAGCAGGATACCAGGGCCTATAGGCATGAAAAATGGAATAATTTTTTTTGACTCAGATCTTCGAAAATACTTCTGAAAATGGGGTACTGAATTCGAACTAGGTGGGCACTTAATTAATAAAATCGATTTGTATCAAAAAAACTCATTTTTTTGAGAAAAATCGAAATTAAGTTAGCAGAGCAGGATACCAGGGCCTATAGGCATGAAAAATGGAATAATTTTTTTTTGACTCAGATCTTCGAAAATACTTCTGAAAATGGGGTACTTAATTCGAACTAGATGGGCACTTAATTAATAAAAAAGATTTGTATCAAAAAAACTCATAGTTTTTGAGAAATATAGAAATTAAGTTAGCAGAGCAGGATACCAGGGCATATAGGTATGAAAAATGTAATTATTGTTTTTGACTCAGATCTTCGAAAATACTTCTAAAAATAGGGTACTTAATTCGAACTAGGTGGGCACTTAATTAATAAAAAAGATTTGTATCAAAAAAACTCATAGTTTCTGAGAAAAATCGAAATTAAGTTAGCAGAGCAGGATACCAGGGCCTATAGGCATGAAAAATGGAATAATTTTTTTTTGACCCAGATCTTCGAAAATACTTCTGAAAATGGGGTACTTAATTCGAACTAGATGGGCACTTAATTAATAAAAAAGATTTGTATCAAAAAAGCTTATAGTTTCTGAGAAAAATCGAAATTAAGTTAGCAGAGCAGGATACCAGGGCCTATAGGCATGAAAAATGGAATAATTTTTTTTTGACTCAGATCTTCGAAAATACTTCTGAAAATGGGGTACTTAATTCGAACTAGATGGGCACTTAATTAATAAAAAAGATTTGTATCAAAAAAACTCATAGTTTCTGAGAAAAATCGAAATTAAGTTAGCGGAGCAGGATACCAGGGCATATAGGTATGAAAAATAGAATATTTTTTTTTGACTCAGATCTTCGAAAATACTTCTGAAAATGGGGTACTTAATTCGAACTAGGTGGGCACTTAATTAATAAAAAAGATTTGTATCAAAAAAACTCATAGTTTCTGAGAAAAATCGAAATTAAGTTAGCAGAGCAGGATACCAGGGCCTATAGGCATGAAAAATGGAATAATTTTTTTTTGACCCAGATCTTCGAAAATACTTCTGAAAATGGGGTACTTAATTCGAACTAGGTGGGCACTTAATTAATAAAAAAGATTTGTATCAAAAAAACTCATAGTTTCTGAGAAAAATCGAAATTAAGTTAGCAGAGCAGGATACCAGGGCCTATAGGCATGAAAAATGGAATAATTTTCTTTTGACCCAGATCTTCGAAAATACTTCTGAAAATGGGGTACTTAATTCGAACTAGGTGGGCACTTAATTAATAAAAAAGATTTGTATCAAAAAAACTCATAGTTTCTGAGAAAAATCGAAATTAAGTTAGCAGAGCAGGATACCAGGGCCTATAGGCATGAAAAATGGAATAATTTTTTTTTGACCCAGATCTTCGAAAATACTTCTGAAAATGGGGTACTTAATTCGAACTAGGTGGGCACTTAATTAATAAAAAAGATTTGTATCAAAAAAACTCATAGTTTCTGAGAAAAATCGAAATTAAGTTAGCAGAGCAGGATACCAGGGCCTATAGGCATGAAAAATGGAATAATTTTTTTTTGACTCAGATCTTCGAAAATACTTCTGAAAATGGGGTACTTAATTCGAACTAGGTGGGCACTTAATTAATAAAAAAGATTTGTATCAAAAAAACTCATAGTTGCTGACAAAAATCGAAATTAAGTTAGCAGAGCAGGATACCAGGGCCTATAGGCATGAAAAATGGAATAATTTTCTTTTGACCCAGATCTTCGAAAATACTTCTGAAAATGGGGTACTTAATTCGAACTAGATGGGCACTTAATTAATAAAAAAGATTTGTATCAGAAAAGCTTATAGTTTCTGAGAAAAATCGAAATTAAGTTAGCAGAGCAGGATACCAGGGCCTATAGGTATGAAAAATGGAATAATTTTTTTTGACTCAGATCTTCGAAAATACTTCTGAAAATAGGGTACTTAATTCGAACTAGGTGGGCACTTAATTAATAAAAAAGATTTGTATCAAAAAAACTCATAGTTTCTGAGAAAAATCGAAATTAAGTTAGCAGAGCAGGATACCAGGGCCTATAGGCATGAAAAATGGAATAATTTTCTTTTGACCCAGATCTTCGAAAATACTTCTGAAAATGGGGTACTTAATTCGAACTAGATGGGCACTTAATTAATAAAAAAGATTTGTATCAAAAAAGCTTATAGTTTCTGAGAAAAATCGAAATTAAGTTAGCAGAGCAGGATACCAGGGCCTATAGGTATGAAAAATGGAATAATTTTTTTTGACTCAGATCTTCGAAAATACTTCTGAAAATAGGGTACTTAATTCGAACTAGGTGGGCACTTAATTAATAAAAAAGATTTGTATCAAAAAAACTCATAGTTTCTGAGAAAAATCGAAATTAAGTTAGCAGAGCAGGATACCAGGGCCTATAGGCATGAAAAATGGAATAATTTTTTTTTGACTCAGATCTTCGAAAATACTTCTGAAAATGGGGTACTTAATTCGAACTAGGTGGGCACTTAATTAATAAAAAAGATTTGTATCAAAAAAACTCATAGTTTCTGAGAAAAATCGAAATTAAGTTAGCAGAGCAGGATACCAGGGCCTATAGGCATGAAAAATGGAATAATTTTTTTTTGACCCAGATCTTCGAAAATACTTCTGAAAATGGGGTACTTAATTCGAACTAGGTGGGCACTTAATTAATAAAAAAGATTTGTATCAAAAAAACTCATAGTTTCTGAGAAAAATCGAAATTAAGTTAGCAGAGCAGGATACCAGGGCCTATAGGCATGAAAAATGGAATAATTTTCTTTTGACCCAGATCTTCGAAAATACTTCTGAAAATGGGGTACTTAATTCGAACTAGGTGGGCACTTAATTAATAAAAAAGATTTGTATCAAAAAAGCTTATAGTTTCTGAGAAAAATCGAAATTAAGTTAGCAGAGCAGGATACCAGGGCCTATAGGTATGAAAAATGGAATAATTTTTTTTGACTCAGATCTTCGAAAATACTTCTGAAAATAGGGTACTTAATTCGAACTAGGTGGGCACTTAATTAATAAAAAAGATTTGTATCAAAAAAACTCATAGTTTCTGAGAAAAATCGAAATTAAGTTAGCAGAGCAGGATACCAGGGCCTATAGGCATGAAAAATGGAATAATTTTTTTTTGACTCAGATCTTCGAAAATACTTCTGAAAATGGGGTACTTAATTCGAACTAGGTGGGCACTTAATTAATAAAAAAGATTTGTATCAAAAAAACTCATAGTTTCTGAGAAAAATCGAAATTAAGTTAGCAGAGCAGGATACCAGGGCCTATAGGCATGAAAAATGGAATAATTTTTTTTTGACCCAGATCTTCGAAAATACTTCTGAAAATGGGGTACTTAATTCGAACGAGGTGGGCACTTAATTAATAAAAAAGATTTGTATCAAAAAAACTCATAGTTTCTGAGAAAAATCGAAATTAAATTAGCAGAGCAGGATACCAGGGCCTATAGGCATGAAAAATGGAATAATTTTCTTTTGACCCAGATCTTCGAAAATACTTTTGAAAATGGGGTACTTAATTCGAACTAGGTGGGCACTTAATTAATAAAAAAGATTTGTATCAAAAAAACTCATAGTTTCTGAGAAAAATCGAAATTAAGTTAGCAGAGCAGGATACCAGGGCCTATAGGCATGAAAAATGGAATATTTTTTTTTTGACTCAGATCTTCGAAAATACTTCTGAAAATGGGGTACTTAATTCGAACTAGGTGGGCACTTAATTAATAAAAAAGATTTGTATCAAAAAAACTCATAGTTTCTGAGAAAAATCGAAATTAAGTTAGCAGAGCAGGATACCAGGGCCTATAGGCATGAAAAATGGAATAATTTTCTTTTGACCCAGATCTTCGAAAATACTTCTGAAAATGGGGTACTTAATTCGAACTAGATGGGCACTTAATTAATAAAAAAGATTTGTATCAAAAAAACTCATAGTTTCTGAGAAAAATCGAAATTAAGTTAGCGGAGCAGGATACCAGGGCATATAGGTATGAAAAATAGAATATTTTTTTTTGACTCAGATCTTCGAAAATACTTCTGAAAATGGGGTACTTAATTCGAACTAGGTGGGCACTTAATTAATAAAAAAGATTTGTATCAAAAAAACTCATAGTTTCTGAGAAAAATCGAAATTAAGTTAGCAGAGCAGGATACCAGGGCCTATAGGCATGAAAAATGGAATAATTTTTTTTGACCCAGATCTTCGAAAATACTTCTGAAAATGGGGTACTTAATTCGAACTAGGTGGGCACTTAATTAATAAAAAAGATTTGTATCAAAAAAACTCATAGTTTCTGAGAAAAATCGAAATTAAGTTAGCAGAGCAGGATACCAGGGCCTATAGGCATGAAAAATGGAATAATTTTTTTTTGACTCAGATCTTCGAAAATACTTCTGAAAATGGGGTACTTAATTCGAACTAGGTGGGCACTTAATTAATAAAAAAGATTTGTATCAAAAAAACTCATAGTTTCTGAGAAAAATCGAAATTAAGTTAGCAGAGCAGGATACCAAGGCCTATAGGCATGAAAAATGGAATAATTTTTTTTTGACCCAGATCTTCGAAAATACTTCTGAAAATGGGGTACTTAATTCGAACTAGGTGGGCACTTAATTAATAAAATCGATTTGTATCAAAAAAACTCATTTTTTTTGAGAAAAATCGAAAAAAAAATGGAATTATTTTTAAATAATTTTTTTTTTTTTTTGAAAAAAAAAAACATTTTTTTGGAAATTTTTTTTTGGATTCGTAGAGCACTTAAATAGCACCTAAAGATTATACCAAACCAAATTTTCCAATTCAACGTTTTAAGGATTTTAGGTGATTGCTCTGCTAACTTGAAATCAAGATAGCAGAACATTAATTTTCTCCAAAAGTACTGGAGCACTTAATTTTATTTTTGGGTACTTAATTAGCACTTAATTAGCATCTAATTATGGCATCACAAAAAATGTGTTCTGCCCAACTTGCTCTGCTAACTTGATGGACCTTCTTATATGTGACCACATTGTATGCAAAAGATTCTTAATAGAAACAGTTAAATACATTTTTAAAGTCGTTTTTTTACTTAATTTTCTATATAAAAATTTCTTAATTTTAATTTTCTATAAAAAAAATTAGAATGGCAATTTTAAATATGTAATATAAACTTAAAAACAAAATTTTAGAAAACATTGTACACCCGTTTTCAAAATATTGATTTTTTTTTTAAATTCCAAAAAAAATATATTTTTTTTAAATGTAGTATTATTTAGAATTTGAAGAACCTTCTGCATACAAATTTTGAACAATATCCGTTGAGCCGTTCATTAGAAAGTCGAAAATAAAAAATGGTTGTATGCAGGTAGTACCGCTAATAATAAAATATGTACAACAAAAAGTTTGCCCAAGATATAGACTATACCTGAAGTAGTAAACATAATTTTTTTTATCAAAATCGTTAGAGCCGTTTTCGAGATAGTTAAGATGGTACAACCGTATGGCAAGTACCATTATTTTTGGGTCTACAACAGCGTTTCAAAAATCTATTCTAGACAATCACCTATAAAACGCCTAAGTATCAAGTTTGAAAAAAATCGGTTAAGCCGTCTAGGCTGTAGATCGTTCTACAGACAGACAGGTAGACGGAATTGCGGGACTTTTTTTGTGCTCTCTATCATCGTTATGTCAAGTTTGATTAAGATCTCGAGTTCGATTTTTTTTTTTCAAATGAAAAACTTGTACGCAAAAGTGGTGTTAACCTGGAAGACACTATCTTCAACAGGTCTTCCCAACTGCTTGGTTATGGGGACGATATCGATATCATCGGCCGCTCCAAGCAAGCTGTACTTAAAGCATTCACAGCTATTGATGTACAGGCGAAATGCGTTGGTCTTGAAGTGAATGAGGACAAAACCAAGTATATGGTATGAACAAACAAAGCATCATCTGTCCATCGCCTAGGACAAATCGTCACTGTTGGTAGCCGTAATTTCGAGGTAGTCAAGGAGTTCACCTACCTCAGAACAAACATCAATTCCACGAACGACACCTAAGTGGAAATCCGATGAAGAATTACCGCTGCTACTTCGGTTTGGCCAAACAAATGGGTTCAAAACTCCTGTCTCGAAAGACAAAGTGCACGCTATAAAAATCGCTAATTTTACCAGTTCTACTCTACGGCGCCGACTGCCGGACGATAAGTAAAAAAGTGGAGTTGATATTGGGCACTTTCAAGAGAAAAATTCTTCGGAGGATATTTGGTCCTATATGCGAAGAGGGCGAATGGAGGAGAAGATTCAATCGAGAATTGTAGGAGCTGTACCAAGATGTGGATGTAGTCCAAAGAGCCAAAGCGCGTCGACTACACTGCTTCGGCCACATCGAGCGACTGGACAACAACGCTCCAGCCAAGAAAATCTTCGAATCCCAGCCCGCAGGTTCGAGGCGACCAGGAAGACCTCCGCTATAGGGACCAGGCGGTTACAGACGCAAAAGCGCTTGGTCTCTACGACTGGAGGGAGCGTGCGAGGGACCGCAATCGATGGAAGACCGCAATATGACAGGCAGCGACCCTCCATAGATCGGGAGCCGGATAAGTAAGTAAGTACATATGTCGCAAGTAAGAATAAGATCCGACAAATCTAATGTGAATTATAACCTCCAAAGGGTATAATTTTTAAAATTGTGCCAAAAATTAGCCTCATCGTTGTTCTTCATAACACAGCTGATTCAATAACAGTTGGGTTTGGTCATATTCACCAAAATTTCAATGTAAAAATATTTCACGAACCACATCATTTAAACCGTGGCCGGGCTAAGACGAAGCTCTATTGAAAACCGTCGAGTTGAAAAATTTGGATTCAAATGGAAATCAGCTGAAATTTTCCCAAAAAAACAACAAATGAGAAGAAAATTGTGGAATCAATTATCGGCAAGCTTCTCGAAATCTTGATACTCATAAACTTCAATCACTGTGGTTCAAAGCTACCCATTTCACTTTTGATCCGTTGTTAAAGCTACACGCTGCGAGAGCTATGGGTATATGGACATGATTTATTCAACCCTTTTATATTCGACGAACTAAAATACCCTTCTTTTTACTGATGATTCTATCATGTATAGGGCATCAAGACACATCTATCCGAAAAGTGACTGGGAATACTACCTCCAATTGGGAGTCAAAGTCAACTCTGCCAAAAACAGAATTGACCTGCTATAAAATCATTTCGCGAAATACCCTGGACACGAAATAAAGCTCGTCTCCCATATTTTTTCTGATAACATAAAATTCAGAAACACACAAAATGTTGAATACCTCGGAGTTTATTTATTCGCTAGGTTAAATTTTAATCAATACTTCAAATCATGCCTAATATCAGTACGTCTCCTTATGAGAGCAAGAGATGGCGCCAAACTAGGACGAAACTTCTGCTTTATAAGAAAACCAAATTCTTGTCGCAATTTTACCAATGAATGGCTTTACGAAGACAAATATCGTTATTTAATTTTAATTCCAGGTAACTCAACCAAAGAACACCGATATCTCGATATGCTATATGCATGTCGGTCCACTCAGACCAGAAAGCAATAATAACAATACTAATTTCAACCCTCTATTTCGATCACCGATTTTTAGCATTGTAAATGCGGACGAGAAAATGTGTCAATAGTTTTCTGGGAGACATTATGCTCGAATTAGACACTTTTTCAAATAACGGGTCCGCCATCTAACGTTTTGTTTTTTCAACTAGTGCTTATTTCGTGAATGGTAACACTTAGCTCATGTCTGATTTGACAGATAATTAGTTTTATCCTTCCGCTGAACGAATATGGTTGTGTATACGCTTGAACAACGCTCGCTAAGTGGGCCTGCGATCGACTTAGAGAAGATGCCGATTTTGCCAAAAAAATCATCTTTTCAGATGAAGCTCATTTTGATCTTGGCGGGTATGCAACAAGCAAAATTGTCGCATTTGGGGCACAGAAAACCCGCACGCATAAATTGAAAAGCCGATACACCCAAAACGAGTCACTGGTTGGTGCGGATTTTGGTCCAGAGGCATAATTCGAAAATGAGCAAGGAGGGGCCGTTACAGTCAATGTCGATCGTTATCGGGCCATGTTGAAAGAATTTTTGTTCACAAAAATTGAAGACGAGGATATTGGCAATATTTGGTTTCAACAGGACGGCGCTACGTGCCACACAGCCGAAGCTACGCTCGATGTTTTGCGCCCATTTTCAAAAAAAAAAGTTTTTTGGCGGACTCTATATCAAAATGTAAAAGCTAAACAAACAATTAGCGAAGCAGAGCCGCTTCTGTGCTCGCACATTAAAAATGGCGTTTTTTTCTAAGCGTCTAGAAAATTGGACGAAAAAACGATGTATTGCATACACAATTTTCACAACTAATTAACTTCGGGCTCAGTGAATTTCGACGCTTAGTTCTCTCATATTCCGGACAAAAACTGTGAAACCAGCACGAATCACCTCTTTCTTACCGATAATTTGTATGAAAATGTCAATTTGTTTTCTATAATGCACCACGCTAGTTCCTGATATCTTTTATTTCCTCAAATTCCTTCAGCACATTTACTCAAAAACACGCTTTAAGAATTCTGTAAATTAAATATTAAACTTGGTAACTGTATTTTTCAGCGATTTTATAAATGGATGCACTATTTTTCTGGAACTTGATGCCATTGCATCCTGCAAAGAAAATATTGTACCAAAACGGCCATAGCGGTATCAGATGATGATGATGTGAAAACCGTCATGTATTTTAAAACATACACTTTCTTTCAGTTGTTACAAATTCTCTTTGACAGAATGACTTTTTTAAAAATGCCTAACTCCCCAAACGTGCTCTCAAATATACACCGGAAAACACCTCTGCAAAAGCCAAACCTAAAATAATTACAATTTCAAAGTTTATCCATTCAAACTCAATATACGTTTGGTATAGATTTGAAAAAAAAGAAAACAAAGTAAAAACTCATTTCGATTGACACATTAAAAAAATAAATAAACAAAAAAAAAATAAAAAAGTCTCATGTTCAACACGTTCTAAGTCATTATCTTACGCGTCGCATTGATTCAATCCTATCAATGGGTGTATCTCTCCAATATGTATAGCACATTCAATCAGAATCACCAACAGTTAAGAGCGATGGAACACCTTTCGTGCGCTTCTGTGCTTATCTACCTATTCCAATCTCATTTCAATTTTAATTGTACTGAGAGGAATACCACAGAGACACTGTCGCCACTCGTACTCATCCGTTCAATAGAATACAAACCAAAAAAAAAATATACATATATATGTACGCTACACGAGTGCTATTACAAAATGACAGGCAATCCTCTATATTAAAAATTCCACATTGACATATGTGTGTATGTGTGTAGGTACATATACATGGATACGTAAAAGAAAATGGATTGAATGAAATTTGTTTTTCTCTATCCAATACACATACGATTGTATGAACGGCGACAGCGACAGAAACAGCGGCGCACGAATGGATGGACGGTTTTCCATTTTCCATTTTCCATAGGGAACCCTTCTGTCATATACAAAACAAAAAAATTCCCCCAGATCGACGTTAATAGTTTATTTTCTGCACACAAAGTTTTTGTTCAATATTACACACCCAACACCCGAGACCCGGATAGCTTTATCAGACTTGGCTCTAGGTTTTGATTGGAAATCTACTCGGTAGATTGAATTTTTGACATTTCATATAACTTTGAAATAAATTATAAATGTATAAGTAAACTCTATAATGATTTGATCGTGGAGGTGGCGGAGGAGGGTAAGCTCTCGTCGAATAAGAACAAAAACATAGATTTTTAACAGTGATGAATATGACAGGTTTTGACAGCTGTACGTATGAGTATGGAAATAGTGTCAACGACACTTTTCAAATATTTTCTTTAATCTATACCTGCATGTCACTCTCTTTATAATCTGCTGTCAAATTATATGGGGTCAAAGAGGGTAAGTTTGTACGACTTTGCATTTTCACTATTTTATCCTTTAGCTCTGTTATGGGGGACATTCCAAAAAAAAAAACGACGAAATGACAGAAATGTGTAGCTGAGTGAAGAATGGGTGGTAAAGTAAAAGTAAAAAGTAAATTTGGTGTTCGATACTGTTTCCGTAATATTATGGGTGACAATGGCGCAGTGGATAAAGTGCTTGATTGCTAACTTAGACGTGTGGGTTCGATCCCCACACTAGGCGCATTCTTTTCTATACCTCCAATTTTAATTGGGTTAAAATGAGACAGTCAATACTTGGTTCTCAAATCCATTGTGCCAAACTAGTGCCGTGCAATTCAGGTTGCATTTAAAAGACCTTAGGTCTTACAGACATATAGTTAAATTAAAAAAAAAAAAAAATATTACTGGCTTTTTTTCATAAATCATTAACTTTGTTTAACCCAAAAATAGAAATCCTGGGACATACACGAGTACACAGTTAAATTGGTAGAGCAAGTTTTGACGACTGAAAATTTGGGGAAGGAGCTCTTAAATTTGCAACCACGACTCAGAATTTTGAATCATTTCAAATGTTCCCGTCAACTTCATCTTGTGTACATAAGGAATTCTTAACTGATATTTAATTTTTCACACTTTCTATTTTTGGTAATAATATTGTAATGGTAGAGTTTTTAAATGAAAGCTTATGAAATTTTGAACTTCCTACTGCGTAACTTTATGGAAACAGAAATTAGGTTTCAAATACAAAGTTTCTAACGTTTATCAATTTTTTGTGGGAATTTTCTTAAAAACAAAAAGTCGTTTTCAACTTCGTTTCTAAGTTTAATAAAATCATGAGTGTAGTAAGGAAACTATAGAAAATTGCCATGTGTATTTTTATTTTCTGTGATTTTTTGATATAAAAATTAGTTCTCTAATATGCTGTTTCCTGGGGAGGGTAGACTTTTTCTACGTCTATTAGTGAAGTAATATATAAATGCAAACAATTCCTTCCATGCAAAAAAAAGGCTGACAGTGTTCACAGTCACTTCCATTTAACGAACTCCTATGCAAAAAAATTTCTCTAAAATACGAGATATTTTCAAGTACAAAACTTTTTCTTTAATTTTGATCTTTTTTTCTGCTAAGCAGAGCACTTCGATAAAAACAAACATTATTTTGGATTTTTCTTGAAACTTCATCGAACAAATTTAAAATGTCGCGAAATAGCCTTTCCCTCGAAAAACAAATTAGTGACAGTTTATAAACTTTAAGAGATAAGTGCCAAGAAATAACTATTGGTAGGTATGTTCCTTAGAATTCCTCTAAGGAACTTATTAACGATTTTAAAAAAAGGTTAGTTATTTAAAAAAAATCAATTATTGACAAGGCAACATTTTTAAAATTTTTATTGTTTTGAACAATTTTCAGACCAACTGACGATATTATTCTGCTGAGGAAAATGCTTCTTTATGTAAATAAAATAAATAAAATGCACCACTGGATCGCACGTACTTGCTCTCATGTTCGATCACATCGTAAGCGCAAGGTTCTTAGTAGAAACGGCAAAATATATTTTTAAGTTAGGTTGTTATTTTATTTAATTTTTTATATACAATATATCTTAAATTTAAAGTTTTTACACAAAATGTTGGTATAGTAATTTTAAGTATTTAATAATATAAATTTAAAAACAGAATTTAAAAAAATCATCCACCCGTTACAAACATTTTTTTTCAAATCCAAAAAATATTTCTCGAAAATATAGGTATGCAGTATTATTAAGAATTTGGAGGACCTCTTATATAAAAAATTTGATCGATATCCGTCGAGCCGCTTTTGGGAAAGTTGTATGACAGGCTAATAAATTATTAATTTTATAAACAAATTTAAAAAAATTGTGTAGGTATAAAAAAATTTATTAAAAAATTACTTTAAAAATATATTTAACTTTTTCGACTAAGAATCTTGTGCTTAAGATGTGATCGAACATAAGAGCAAGTACGTGAGATCCAGTCGTGCATTTTATTTTTGGATGTAATTCACTTTCCATTTGTTTAACAAAACTTTTTGCAACAACCAAGACAGCCCCAAAGATATAGACATAATTTATTTTCTTTTATAATAAACATCAACGCATAGCAATTGCTCTTTCTTCTGCCCAAAACCACTAAATTTGTAAGTTTGCGATAGGAAACAGTCTTTAAATAAACAAATATTGGAAGAATCTAATTTTTTGCTTAGTCAAAAATAGCGACTGGATGCTTCTCGTTTTTATGTCAAGTTGGGTAGCAGTGCCTAAAAATTTGTGGAATATTCTTATGTGCGAACCATAAATTAAACAAAAATTCGAATAGTTCGCCAATGTTCATAAAAATACAAACAACAAAAATTAATTCATTGGTCTCGTGCTAAATTTGCTATAGGGAAGTTTGACTTCCTAAAGGCTAGTACGCTGCTGGCCCGAAATTTGTGTTTCTGACTGCTGAAAAAAATTCATTAATTTATTGTAATTTTTTTTTTTTTCAATACTATTAGTGAATTTAAGTTTAATTTATCATTTGCTCCAAAATATTTCGGGACTTAAAATTTTTTTTCACGACCACAGTATAACTTCACAAAATTTTGGTTGGATAATAATGTAGGAAGCAATATTATTTCGTGAGCTAAATTTTGGCAGAAAATATTATGCACAGCAAGAAATAAAAGTTTCAGTTTTAAGCTATAACTGAAGTTCTCGACTAAAATATCTTTGGTTAAACATAGGTACAGCTAAATTTGACACTTTACGATTTCATTCGTTTGCCTTACAACATTAAGTACTATACACATGATAGCGACGAACGACCAACGATTAACGAATATTCGTCAATTTCGTTCACATGGCTTTAATTTTATTCATCACGAATACAAATTGAAAGTCTGATTTTGAAGTTCGACGAGCGCGAACAATAATGATGGATGATATGTGAAACGCGAATAGAGTTTTGTCTGTTCGTAACAAACAGATGCAATTCGCGATTACCAATATTGTTTTCTAAAATGTATCTTATTTTGGAGATTAAAAAGTAAATTTTTGTGTCTAAACATAAACATTATAAATTATATTTCTAAGATTTTGTTAAAAATTTGTGAATGAAGAATTTAGGTTGGTAAATTGTTTTAAATGGAATTTATTCGTTTATTCGTCGGTCGTTGGTGGCTCTCATGTGAATAGTCCTTTATGTTCTGATTATCAACAGTTTCACTTTTGTCACCTGTACTCAGTTGAACACTTAGTTTTTTTTTTTGAGCATAAATACCAGTTAATCAGAAGTTCTTCAGATTCATACCTTAAAAGAAAAAAAGAGAAAAACACATTAGCTCAATGTCGGAATTGAAAATATAAAAATATTTAAATATAGGCAAACTTATATAGTATACATTCACACATGTTCTGCATTCCGAGTGAAAATTAATTCAAAACGAATTTCAATTTCACTTAAAATGAAATAACGTGTTCTGGATTTTGAGTGGATTCAACTTCTTCCAGTTCACTTCGAATTCGTTTTCGAATTGTCAAAATCAACTGTAACAGACAATTTGTATAAAAACTGTTCATATGCGGAATGTAGAACACGAAATTTCATATTCAAATTCCACACTCAGAATGATCAAACTTAATTTTATGTGGAAAACAGAACATTTTTATGTGGAATACAGAACATCTAAATTCACTTTCATTCCTCAAATTCAGAAAAAGTGAAACACAGAACATGTGCGATTTATTCTAAAAATTATGTTTAAAAAGTTAAAATACAGACATGTACTTTTAATAACACGGGCGATGAAAACATTTTTAAGGACTCGAGAAATAATTTACACTCAAAATAATGGAGATCAATTTTACTCTTGCGGTTTTTGGAGTTAATGAGTGAAAAGGTTGTACAGGGTGCGCCAGAGAAACTTACTTATTTGAAAAAATTCCCGCGCGGTGATTTGGGTGGTTAGAGGGGCGAGAGGGGGCGCATCTGGAGGGGGAAGTTCCCAAGTTTGTTTCTCCCTCCAGCCAGTTGCCATCATGCTCTGGTCTAGAGACTCACTTGTTGCTACGGCGCTCGCTTTGAAATTCCTCCTCACAGACTCGTTCCTGGCCGTAATTCGATTCTGTCGTGGGTTAACTCATTTCGGGAGTGTGGAAGTGTCGCTAAGCCCAGAAATTGACTTCAACGGACCATCAGAACTCCGGAAAATATCGAAAGAGTGAGGCAGTCAGTTGTGCGTTCTCCCCGGCCGGCGTTCGGCTCGCAAACACGCAGCTGCTATGGGAATTTCTGACACCACTGTTCGACGAATTCTACTTGAAGACCTTCAATTTCATCCCTATAAATTGGCTGTTGTGCAAGAACCATAGGACCATAGCACACCTCAAGAACATCATTCGCGACGCCATTGCCAACATACCGACTGATATGCTGCAAAGAGTGGAGACGAATTTCAAAAATCGACTTCATCAGTGTATGCGCAATGGGGGTCGCCATTTATCCGATGTCATTTTCAAGACTGCATGAAACAAAAATTGGGATATTGTATTCTCAAATAAAAAAAAAATTAAAACAATAATTGAAGTACTTTTGTTTTTATTGAGCTTTCAAATAAATAAGTTTCTCTGGCGCACCCTGTATTTCCGAACATCACTATGAAAACGACATACATTTTTAAAGCATTCAGTAGTTTTTTAAATCCTTTCGCAAAATCTGACGTACAGTTTGACCCTCCCTATATTTCCCAAAGTTAAGAAAACTCTACAAAACTAATTTTAAATTGAGATTTTTAATATTAAATATTTTATTGAATTCCGCAAACCTCAAATCAGAGCGTCACAACTGATGACCCATAAAATTCTTCAATTGAAAATTCGATTTCATCCATAAAAATTGCCCATCTAAATTTAAAAAGAGAAAAAATATCCAAGTTTCAGTTTAAACCTTCTCCGCGTGACATCATTTTGCACACAGTTTATAAATACATGACCCCATTGACAACGCAATAAAATAATCTGCAACGATTTAAAAGCGCGCAGTCAGGGGCAAACGATTGCAGCGCAAAAAAAAATACCTACAAATGTATGTGCATAGGGAGGACTTGTCTTGAATTGCAATTGCAATTGTGAAGATGTAATTCCTCGGGAATGCAGACCACCACATGCATGCATGCGTTTATGGTCAGTCCGCATTGCATTTTGTTTTTGATTTGGAAGTTATCCAATTTAAGTGTGCTGCATCAGCCAACACTATATGTACCTACATACTATTGCACTATTGCAATTACACCGCAAATTGCGTGAGTCAAATCTCGTCTTCCTTTTTAGTGAGTGAGCAATTCATCTAATGGATGTGACAGACAAAAAAAGTTCTTTTTTTTTTTTTGAAAGGAACAACTCTCTTTTAAACACATCTCCCGAAACTTGAAAAAGAATTAAAGAGGGCTTTCAACTATACGAACTAGATTTTAATTAAATTGTTTGCTTTGGCTTGCTTGTCTATAGTGGTGCTCTACCAGAGTGTGTTAAAAAAGTTTTTTTTTTTTGAGATTTATTTTGTAGATTTTTCCTTTTAAACTTCAACTCTTGCACATGTTGATTTTAGTCAATTTTTTTTAAATTCATTTCCGAAGCGGAGAGAAAAATTATCAAACAATGACTCAGAGATCCCTCATTCATGTGCCAAAACCGAAAAATTCTATTTCCGACAAAGCGAAGAGAGCTAAAAGCCAACAAAGTAGAAAAAAAAAACATCATCGATCGTATGTTCAGGCTAAAGAATTCCCAGAATTTTGGCAGAAAACTTACCTCCGAGTCTCGTGTTTTCAACAAATGACCTGCTGGCATAAGCCAACAACACTCATCAACAAAAAAAATTGTTTTCTTAGGTAATTTTTCTATTTTTTTTTTCTTTTTCTGAATTTGTAATGTTAAAATTAATTAGACCCGCCAACTTTTATACACATCTGAGACAATTTAAATAAATTGTTCATTCGTGATGTAACGAATGGAAAACTTAGACTAGACGTCGCCTCATATTTGTTAATTATACCACCAACCAGCCCCTTTTAGTCTTTGAGCCTTGTGGTGAGTTTTTCATCATAAGCGGAATGTTTATCCGCATTAGCTATACACACACGAGTCGGTGAATTTATTTTTAAAATTAACATGAAACTTTTTGCGCGCGTATTCAAATTTTGTAATTTATAAAATTATACTTGTACACCTAACCCACCTCCCTAATTTGCCTATACGCCTTGAAGCGAAGGAAAATTGATTTTATTTTATTACTAATTAATGAGTTTGAGGTGATTTTTTTTTTTGTGTGTTATAATGGATTCAGATAGGCACCAGAAAAAATACGGAATACCTGCGCAATGTAAATTGTTTTGTATACAAACAAAAATAGAGATATGGGCAATTTGGTTGCAAGACGAAAAAGGAGAGGAATTTATAAATAAATAATAAAGAGTATAAGATTTTATATGAATTCTTTTAAAGATATTTTTAGATGATATTTTGTTCAAAATGTTCTTTTTTTAATTGGAGATGTTTATTGGTGAAAAATAGCAAAGTTTAAGCATTTTTTTTTCGATTTACTTTAATTAGACATGAAAAAGTTATGTTTATGTTTAAAATGAATGAATGAACGAATTCATATATTATCATCAAAAGAATTACGTCAGAAAATTCTTTAAAACAGAAAATAATCAGTTTCAGTTTTTGACAAACTCTTTGATTATACATTTAGATTTTATTAAATTTAAATATTATCTGCAACAAAGTCATAATATAAAATATTTTGGCACTATTTTATTTTTAATTTCTATTTTTTTTATGTTTTATATAAATTCGAAAATATAAATTAAAAATAGATATCTTGTTGAGTTACATGGCGACATTTTTTTTTGCAAATTTGGAGCACCAATTTTTGAGTCATTTTCACATCATTTTCAATTTGTTTTTAATGGAAATTTGGAAATTCGTGTTTCTTTTTCTTTTGATTAATAGGAAAGCTTGCAATCAAGATTTTTAAAATCGAATTTGGCTTCTCGAAACTAGTTAAATTTATTTTTCAAAAATGTAATTAAAAAAACTGAATTTTAAAATATTAAGATATGATCTTAACTAATAAAAGATCCACCCAGTATCACGATCCTTAATATAAACAATCACGAAAAAAGTGTATGGTCGAGTGATATGACACCACGGATGACACGACACTCTTTCGATATTTCCTACTTAATGACTTCTGTGTTTATTTCAACCAAAAATGGTTAAACATGTCCTTCTGAATATGCTTATTGGATTAACAGAGGAAACGGAGTGTATTTAAAAGGGATATAAATATTATGCACTTTGTGGGCAACCTCGTGATATAACGGGCTATCCATTTTGCGGTTTCAAAAGTAAACGTAAATAAAACACATATAAATACTTTTTTTCATGATATTTCTTTTTTATTATAAAGTTTGAACGTTGACATTATGTGTGAAACACTACATCATTTAAATGACCGCCAAGCGAATTGTTGCAAGCATCGATTCTTTTGAGGTAATTTTCGACCACTTTTTGACACATATTGGGCGGTATCTCAGCCATAACTTGACGAATGTTGGTTTTCAAGCGCTCAAGAGTTAAAGGTTTATCTGCAAAAACACGATCTTTCACGTAGCACCACAAAAAAAAGTCCAGCGGTGTCAAATCGCATGATCTTGCTGGCCAGTTGATATCGCCACGACGAGCAATTACGCGGCCAGGAAATGTCTCTTGCAATAAAGCCATATTCGCTCGAGTTGTGTGGAATGTGGCACCGTCTTGTTGAAACCACATATTCTCCAAGTCGTATTCTTCAATAGCAGGTTTCGAAGAAGTGAGGTCCAATCACACCTCCGGACCAATCCTCTCTTCAACTACTTGAGGATTCTCAGAACCCCAAATACGACAATTTTGTTTATTAACATACCCACCTAGTGAGAAATGTGCTTCGTCGCTGAAGAAAATTTTATTCGAAAAATCGACGTCCACCGCCTGTTGTTCAAGCACCCATTCGACGTATCTACGAAGTTGTGAATGGTCAGCTGGCTTCAGTTGTTGTGTGAGCTGGACTTTCTATTGATCCAAATGCAAAATACGCCATAATGTGCCGTAAGACAGTCCTAATTCCTGAGAACGACGAGGAATCGTCGATATTTTCAGTGGTACGAGCGAAACGATGATGCACAGGCCTTACAAAATATCTGTAACCAATCCAGTCTCTTCAAATTTCTTCACAATTTTTCCAATTGCTTGCGAAGTTGGACGATTATGTAAACCATAATCTCCTCTTAAAGCACGATATGTGGCTTTGGCAGAATCACCATTTTTGTAGTAGGTTTTAACATTTTGTATGCGTTGTGCGATAGTTAAGCGATCCATTTTCGTAAATGTCAGAATTTCAACTGAAAAAAAAATTAGTTTAACAACTTAGTTTGACAGATGTCCAATTCCAGCCCTATAGTTCTGAAACCGCGAAATGGATAACCCTTTATGTCACCACCAGTGTCATTTCAGATTTCACTCACTCCTATTTTTGACCCCACGTTATTTTCATTGCAATCTCATTTCAACACAACTTTAATACAATTTTTAGAAGGTAACAAACATTGTAAGCTTTACAATTAGAATTTAAAGAATTAAAAAAAAACTTTAATAAACTTTAAGAAAAAATTGTTATTGCTTATCATATACATTTTGAAGAAATAAATAAATCAGTCAAATCTAATCAATCTGCAACGCAAAAAGCATAATACAATTCGAATGCCACGCAAGTCTTCACTTTTGGTCTCATGAATTATGCGCATCTTTTACGCAAAAGGTATGATAAAAAAAAACTCCAAGAAAAAGTAGAGTGCCATATCACCTTCCAACAAGTGCCATATCATATTTTAATGTTTGGTTTTATTTTTGCAAAAAAAAAATGAAATTGATTGTCAATTATCTATTTGTTTCTATTTTTACTTGCGATAAATACATACATACACGTACTATTTGGCAAGTTTTGGATTCGTAAAAAAATCTATCCGAGAATTTGATCAAACTTGACAATACGACAAAAGAGTGGGTCTCATATATTGTTTTTTCGGTAATATTTTCACTTTTTTTCATTTTTTAAGGCCAACAATAACGGTACTTTCCATACATTTTGCTAACCCCATACGGTAAATCTTATTTTTCTCAAAAAAAAGCTACAACGATTTTTATTAATAAAAAAATCATTTCGTTCGTTAATGCAGGGAAAAACTTTTTGGTTTTTTTTTTTGGAAAATTTCAATTTAATAATTTACTTTTTAATGATTATTTTTTAGTATCTCTAGTAGAAGATATTATTTGGTTTTTAATTTTTTGCAAATGGTCCAGTTGATTTTTTGAAGTTTTTTATTCAGAAGCTCTTGAAAATTCACAGTTAACCAAATTTTGTCAAATTTTCTATTTTGAAATTAAAAACATTTTTTTTGAAAACACATATGTATTTCGAAAACGACTCACCCGATTTCTTCAAGACTTTGTGTTTATCTTGGATACGTGAAAAATATATACAAAAAAAAAAATGTTCTCAAAAATAGCTGCAAGAATTTTGATAACAAATGTGCGTTCTTAAATTAGTTCAGTAAGAAAATATTTTATTTGGCGTACTTTTTCACTATTGGATGAACCAATTAATTTGTTTATGCAAATGATCCTATTCCTAAAGGTTTAAATAATACCGCATCGCAGCACACTTAATAAGGTAATATATTGAGCATGTTGTCAAAATTCGGTTGTCATAATTCACAAATTCGGTTGTCATATTTGGCAAAATGTCTCTGAGATTTGGCACACGCACTTTCATTTTTGACATTTTCACATACAAATAAGGATGCTTCAATATTTCAGTAAGAGGTAACAGCAGATCAAAAATAACTGTTATTGAAATAACATTTGAAATTTCTAAATTTGTATTTTGATCAAACCAAACAGCGGAATATAGATGAATAAGCGATGACTAATTCATTTTAGAATGGTTGTGGAAAATAGTTTATTAAAATTGTGATTTCACTGACAATTTTTGTTCCATAATTGTTATTTCAGTAACAGAAATTTATAACTGTTATTTAAAAGTAGCAGTAACAGATATTGCAACTAGCAGTTTGGCCCATGCCTAAGCCTATGCACATGCCAAAAAAAAGTGACACGAGTGTCTCTGAGTTTTGCCACATGCGCGAACTTGAACGAAAATGAAAACCGGAATATATTTCTTAAAAAATGCACGACTAGATCGCACGTACTTGCTCTTATGTTCGATCACATCGTTAACAAAAGATTTCTATTAATAATATAAATATATTTTTAAAAACCCTTTTTACTTAATTTTTTATATACAAAATTTCGTCAATTTAAAAAAAAAATTGGTATGACAATTTTAAATGTTTAATAATATAAACCTAAAAGCCAAATTTCTAAACAAATTATTCACCCGTTTTTGAAGTATTGAATTTAAAAAAAAATATTTTTTTTTTTCAAAAATCCAAAAAAATATTTTTGGAAAATTTTTGTATGCAGTATTATTTATAATTTAAGGGACCTTCTACGTAAAAATTTTGACTGAAATCCGTGAGGCCGAGAAAGTCGAAAATCAAATAAATGATTGTATGGCAGGTACCTTTAATAACAATATATCTTTTTTTTAAATTTGACCAAAATGTAGAGTATAACTAAAGTAATATCAAAATCGTTAGAGCCGTTTTTGACATAATTAAGATGGTACAAAAATTGTATGGCAAGTACCGTTATTTTTGGGTCTAATAAAACGATTCAATAATCTATTTAAGACAATCACCTTAAATACTTAAGTACCAAGTTTCAATAAAATCACTTTAGCCATTTAGGCTGTAGAGTGTTGTACAGACCGACGGAATTTCGGCACCCACTTCTTTGGTGTTCTTCATCATCGTAATGTCAACTTTTTTTTTCCAAATGAAAGTACATACATTTGTATATATTTTTAATTATTTTTTTTTTTCGAAAAGTCGGTTTTTCAAAAAGGAATCTCCTAATTATTTCGAAATAAAAATTTTAAACGTAGGTATATTAATAATAACTTTAAATTGCTGTTTGGATTTTTTTCCTAAAATTGTTTTTAAAATTCTATATAAACAATTATTTTTTAATTTTTTTTTTGATATATGTATTCATTTTGTTCAAGAATTCAAATTTCATCTCTTTTACCATCAAACTATAACATCTAAGCAATCTTAACAATAATTTATTATATGTGTATCATCCATTTATTTCTATCTAATTATGTTTTGCTTTTTTATGAACCATTTTTATTAATTTGGAAAACACAACTTCCAAAGGCAACCTAAAAAAATGAATTATCCGAAAAACACACTATACCCATTTAACCCTTTTATGACGATAAGTTTTTCGATTAACTTTTATAGGTACACGACCGTAGTTTCACACTTAATAATTCTATCCCCTGTCATCTGACAATATTTACTCGCCTAAGCATTACAGTTACGTAAGACCCTTAAAAAAAACAAACTAACCCAAATCAAATAAATGATTAGATATTATTTTAAACACTGAAAACTCTTTAACAACAATCCCATTTGAGTGACAATTTTATTTTTTCACAGAGTAACTTTTTTAAGAAACTCTTTGAAAGTGACATATGCATGAATGTATACGTTATAAGCACAAGCAATTTAGCTATGATATATGAACAAAACGGGATTAACACTAACTCACAAACCAAACATACGAGTATCACTACCCCATATGAACCCATCTAAACAAAGTCGTACCAACTGAAGAGCATTATTTAGGTATATTATTTTATACAAAGACAATAAATATCATCATGCCGGAGCCGGATCAACTCAAACGAGCTTCCATCATCACTCGAAATTCTTCCAAAAACCCAATAATATAATCGATTTATGTACATATAAAAATAAAATTGTGACTTATTATCATCCAATCGTGTGTTGGTTTCCTTATTGTATATAATAATAATACAAACCCTTCCGAAAGTAATAAATAAGGGTTGAGAACGGTTATGATAATATATCCATATCCAATCGGTGCCATCATCCCCTCAGAAAATCCATACAAACTTTACCCTATGATTTGGCATCCAAAACAAAGACTCTATTATTTTATTTCACTCAGAATATCATTAAGTCATAATACCTAAGAATTCACTATGTTGTAGTCTTTGAAACAAAAAAAAAACGAACAAAAAACAAAGAATTTTGTCAAAACCGAAAAAGTCACTTAAAAAGTCGACATCATGTCAACGATGTCGCGCAACAATAGAATCTAGGTCACCAAATCTTGTGGCCTAGGGTGTTTTTTTTTTACTTTAAATTCAACTATTTCTACCCCTTTTAGATTTCTGTTGGGAAGTTTACACAAATGTATATATTCTCTTTAGAGAGGAGGATTTTATTTAAACTGAGAGTGGAAAGTTGATATATACAAAGAAAGTCCCAACTTTTTATCCCAACATTCTGACACTGATATCTTATACTCACGAATATTTGTCAATCACTTCAGGGACAATCTAATTCCGCAGGAAGATTCAAATACAATTTAACCCGTTTAAATGATGCAACACCAAATTTTATTTGAAATTTCAAAAAAACATAGATTTTTTACAATGAAAAGAAACTCGCCGAATCAAAGTAAAATAAACGATTGGATCGCACGTACTTGCTCTTATGTTCGATCATATCGTAAGCACAAGATTCTTATTAGAAAATACTAAATATATATTAAAGTTCATTTTTTTACTTAATATTTTATATACAAAAATTCTTAAATGTTTTTCTAAAAAAAAAAATTTGGTATGATAATCTTAAGTATTTAAAAATATAATTTTTTAAACGGATCATTCACCCGTTTTCGAAATATTGAATTTAAAAAAAAAATTATTTTTTTTTTCAAAAACGCAAACAAATTACTTTTCGAAAATTTTGCTATGGAGTAAATTTATAATCCGAAGGACCTCCCATATAAAAATTTGTATTGAAATCAATTGAGCCCTTAATGAAAAAATCGATATTAAAAACCGCTTACAAAAAGAAACGCTATGAAAAGAAAATTAAACAAAAATGTATACTAGCCCAATAGTAGTGCATTGATTTTTTGAAATTAAAATCTTTAGAGCCGAGAGTAAGAGATTTACCATTTTTGGTACATACAATTGTATGGCAGGTACCGTTATTTTTCGTGTTCTCTATCATAGTAATTTCAAGTTTTTTTAAAATCTCGCGTTCGATTTTTTTTCCAAATGCAAAACTTGCCCTATAACATGCTAAAATATCGCAAGTAAAAAATTTAAATCTTTGGAGCGGTTTTAAAAAAATATAATTTTGTATGAATAAAAGTTTGGAATCATTTTTAGAAAAAAAATTTGGTTTCCAATTTAAATTGTTCGCAATAAATTTTAATTTAAAAAAAAAAATCACCAAACCGTTCAATTTTTCACAAAAAAAAATGTTTTTAATCCAAAAAATATTTTTTTTTAATTTGAACAATCAATATTATTTATACTTTTAAGGAGCTTAAAAATACACATTTTTTATTAAAATTTTCGGAGCAGTTTTTGAGAGAAAGGGTAGGTTTTAGGAAAATTATTTTTTAAAACTATTCAGCAAAATGTCAAAAACTACTAAATACAAATTTTCAAGGAAATCGACTAGTCGTTTTCGAAAAAAAAAGGTTTTTTGAAAATTGTTGGTCTCAACCAACCGCACCGTTTTTTGTTGATTTTTTTTTAATCGTTGGAGCCGCCTTTGAAAAAAATTAGATTTACCTTTTTGGCTAAATAAAAATGTAAAAATGTAAACAAGAAAAAAACAATATGTACTAAGTTTGAAGAAATGCATCCATGCGTTTAGGCTGTAGACCCACTTTGTAGTCTTTGCTATTATCGTAATGTCAAGTTTGATCAAAATTCCGAGTTACAAAACTTGTCATATGATACAGTTAGAAATATTTGTATCAATTGCCATTCTCTGTTATTTAAAATCAGTCTTTTTTAGTCATGTCCGATGTTGGGTGTGTTCATATTTTAATGATTTTTATATTTAAAAGTTTTTTCCATGGAAAATATATTCAATTTAGAAAAAAATATTTTTCAATTTTTTGAAGTTTTTTTTAGAAATGTTTGGAATTATTTACGTTCTTTGAATGAGCTATTTTTCATATAAAAAAATGTGATAGAATTAAGCGGGTTTGACTTTGTCATTTTCCCAGTCTGGATTCTTTACGATTTATCAATAAAAATAATCACCCTAATCAATTCTGAAACCTGTCTTAATAAAGGGGAACAAATACATAGACACTGACAATCCTCCTCTCATATTATGTTTTCATTAATTCCAAAGAATCGAAAAATTCCTTTTAATTCCACCTCGAAATGTAGCACATCATCCCTGGAATCTTCCCTTATAAAGATCATTAACTGAACAATACCTCACATACTCCAATATTTTGCTCTTTTGTATCAATGAAACAGTAAACCATATAAATTCTTGTGAACCATTAATCTGTGTCATTTGACAGATACTTGACAGGTAGAGCACTATTTATCTCTAACAAATTACTAAAAAGACAAAATTCCACCATTGTCCACCTTCATTCTTCGTATCTTCCATCTTTAAAGCAGAATTATTATAGTATACCTAAGCTTCTTCACGTAGCACAACATTATAACATACTTATGGAAGGAAAAAAAAAGTCCCAAGTTTCTCGTAAATGACACATGACATACTGATACTGACAGCTAATATAGTTATTCATGTTAAGACGTTTTCTATGTTTTGTATCTTTAAACACAAAAAAAATGTAAGGAACTTATTTTGATATTTCAATTTAGTTGACGCACGTAACGAACAAACGAAGGAACCAACGCACCATCTCTTAATACTCACTCTCACTCGCTCGCAAATGAAATTGGACGATGACATTTCAAATTCACAAAACTTATGTGTCTGTATAACTTTTGGCTCTACCCTGTAGGTACCACAAAACAAAAAAGAATGCCAAGATGACACACAAGACAGAGGGAGCTTAAAAATGTTTAGGGTACTAAAAATTCATATATCATAGATTCTTACAGTACATAAATAAATAATAAATTTTTCAATCGTTTGGAGTGTTCTTTTTGTTATGGTTTACGAGTATTTTTCCTGTGGGGTGTGCGTTCAGGGTTGAATGAAATGCGGCTTGCATAAATACGCGGAAAACCTTTTATTGTTTTTAATTTTTAATTCAATTTTCGTTCAATAGATACATGTGCTTGAATTTTTAAATAAGATAATAAAAATAATTTCAATTGTTGATAGGAAAACAATTTACATATCGTAAAAGGATTTATTAGATTTTGACGTAATTGAAAAAAAAATTTCATGTAAAATTTTCGGATGAAATTATATAAATAATTTAGCATAAAAGGGTAGGAAAATCTAAAACAATTTTAAACAAAAGGGTAATGTTTGAAATTTATATGTATTGGCTTAGATTTTGATTTTTCAAATGAATCTACGTCTGATTGAGTACCGTTGTTACAAAATGTTAATAAAATTAGAAGCATAAATTGATCACTTCAAAATAATAAAGAGGATAATAATGGATGAATTTTTTTTGAAATATGCATTATGTTAAATAAATGTACGACTGGATTGCACGTACCTGCTCTTAAGTTCAATCACATCGGAAGCAACAAAATTCTTAGCAGATACAACTAATCGAATGCCTTCTGTATTCTGGACCGAATATCAATTTAAAGAAAAAACATTTAAAAAAAAAAATAAAATGCAATAAAATACTACTAGAGAGTACGAAATTGCTCTTGTAGCTAAGAACTTTATGTCTTAATGTAACTGAACATTGACGCTGTTAGTAGGTAAGTACATATTTTAGTTCGTATGTTTGGTTGGTTCTTAGTTTAAAGATAAGAAATATACACCTATGAGCATACATATATGTATGTATGAATTTGGTGTATGTACTATATTTAAGTTAAGACCAAAATGAGCAAAAATCAAATATAATAAGGTAGAAATAACAAATACAATAAAAAATTAAAAAAAAAAAACCTTATAAAATTGTTTTAAAAAGATTCTTATTCAAAAACCGTTGGAGCGGTTTTTCTAAAAAAAATAATTGTGTATGTATAAAATTTTGGACAAATTTGGATTATCAATTTAAAAAAAAAAATCATCAAATTCAATTCAAAAATAGTTTTTTTTTCAAAACATATAAATAACTCGATAGATATTTTTTTGGAAAATTTAAATACACATATGCAATATTATTTATACTTTGAAGGAGCATCTGCATAAAGACAATCATTTTAATCAGTCCATCCAATATAAATTTGAACGCACAATGATTTTTAAAGACTGCACTAGTCTAAAAACACGCATTTTTATATCAAAATTCTTGGGGCCGTTTTTGAGAAAAAAATGTTTCCTAAAAATTTTTTAACATTTAAATGGAAGATACCGTTGTTTTTTTTTTTTTGTCTTAGGAAAATGATGCTTACAACTGTTTAAGAAAATGTCAAATAGCCTACTAAATACAGAGTTTCAAGAAAATCTATTGAGTCGCTTTCGAAATATTTAGTTTTCAAAAGCAAAATTGTTTTTTTTTTTTTAATATATTTAAAAATTGTTTTTGAAAATTTTTGGGTTAGAATACAAACTTTTTAGGAGCGGCTCTATGAAGAAATTAAAAAAAAATCAAATGAACCGTTTTACAGACAATCGAAAACCAACAAAATGATTCTACTAATGGTACCAAGAATAACCATTTTTTCCTAAAAAAAAAATTACGAAAAAGTGACTTTTTTATAAAATTCGTTGAAGCCGTTTTTGAGAAAAATATTTTTTTGGCTAAAAGAAATTTAAAAAAACGTGTCGGCATATAACCGAAAAACATTATGCACCAAGTTTGAAATAAATCCATCCAACCGTTTAGAATGTAGACTCATCGACAGAAAGAATTGTGAGACCCACTTCTGTATTCGCTAACGTCGTAAGTCAAGTTTGATCAAAATCTCGAGGTCCATTTTTTTACGAATCCAAAACTTGGCATATAGTACGAGTATCTACCTACATTCGTATTTGATCAATTTTAAATACATTAAGTATTTAAAATGTATTTTTAAAAAATTTTGGACAGACTTTATTATTATTTTGATTAATTTTTTTTAAATAACGTTTTTTAGAAATTTAATTTTAAAGTCAAAAGTTTTGAAAAAAAGAATTGTGATTTTTTCCCATGATGTTGCGTTTTAAGTGCAACTGTTTTTTTCAATATTCAATGCTCAGTTAAATATTGAAAACCAGATGTAAAAATATTTCTTAGATATTGATAAAAAAAAAAAAACAGAAAAAAGGAAATAATAGTGATAAAAAAAAATCTCAGAAAAACCTAGAAAGGTTGACAATTAAAAAAGACACTTAATTACGCAGAATTTACGAAAAAAATCAACTCGAACAAAAAAAATCCAAAATTTATTATAAATTTTTTTTTAATTTGAAATTTAATGTCTCACAAAATATTCACGTTTACAAAAAAAAAATCACAAATGGGGAAATATCCATTGTCAATTCCCATCGATATAATCAAATTCAAGGCCACAAGAGTTGTTTTTGCTTTATTGCGACAAACTCTTTCTGGACGAGTTATTTCGCGTTTGGGTGACGTAAACTTGCCATCAAGTTCGTGTGATTTATTAGGTACTTTTTTTGTGCGGATATGCAAACTTTTGAAGCTTAAAAAACGAATATTCGTAAAGTTATGGCCGAATTTTGTGCCTGATAGGTATGAGTCCAAAAATCATCGAAAATTACTTTGTCACAATCGAGTACTCCAGAACTGTCTATTCGAAGACATCCAATGACAAAAAAAATGTGTTTCATGAGAAATAATATTCGAAACCACAATTTTTCCTTCCAGAATGATACCTGCTAATTTGCTCATCTTTCTTTCGCATATTTAAAGCCATAATGAGATTTAATTCATTTCTTTTACCTCAACTCTCTAAATGCATAAGTTCAACACAACATTTTTCCCCCACTTTCTTTTGATGCGAAATATTTATTTGCTTCGCTCTATGTAGTGCGTAGTGTTTGCAAGGAAGACGAAGCCCAAAAATAAAAATCTGCTAATGACTTCTCACAAATATGCCTAAATAAGTCCCTATCCAACTTTAACAACTACATGTACATGCATATGTAAATATATAAAAGTATACCACAACCATTCAAGTCATAATTAATTAGAAAACTAGGTCAAAAAGCCAACCCTTGCAAGGACTAGTAAAACCTATGAAAACACACAACACATTCACCAAGCAGCAAAACACAATCGCATGCCTGCTGAGATTTTCTTCACAAATTATACATAGTTAAGTCGACGACTTTTGATTGATTGCTATGTTAAAGCACTTAATTTCGTTCTTTTTTTTTAATAATTTAATGCATATCCGTAAGAAGGATTTTTGTTATGTACATAATTTTTACATTAATCATAATTAAATTATGATAACATCATAAGCATTGGCACTGGCCGGAATTGGACAGTTCGTTAACGAAACCAAATGAAATTAATATGATCTTTTAGACCAAAAAGTGATAAATTTTAATATTTTTTTTTATTAATTTTAAATAGAACATAAACAAAAATTGTTGTAATTTATGTGACTGTCTGCTAAAAATTTTAAAACCCACACACACCTTAGTAGAGGAAATTTATGGTCATCCCATCATCATCTTCAGCACCAGGCATAAAAGGCAGCAACAGCCCAGACAGACAGGCCCTCTGGTGGAGATAGAATAATATTCTCATTTGCATAAATACTCAATTAAATCAAAAATGTAATTCATTTAATTTCATTTCCACCCAATCCGCACACATACCCCTCCAAACAGGCTACCAGAAACAATAAATAAAAGAATCACTTTCAATTTAACATCAAACAGAGTTGGGGGGCCAAAAGAAAGAGCCCGCTTTCGATTAAAAAGCAAAGAGGGACTTACACATTACAAAAAAATATTATACTAAGCAAACTTTTTAACTCAACTTATCATCGTCTTTTTCCGGAATCTCCTATTTCTCTTCCGATGGACAGTGTCGGATTTATTGCACATAGGTCTACGAAATTTGAAGCAGAGGGAAGGGCCGAGTTTGAATTCGATTTTTTTGAGATATTGTAGTTTAGAAGTGCAAAAAATATTAAGTTTTTCAGATTTGTTCTATAAAATTTCCTATAAAATTTTTTTTCCAAAAATTCTATTATTTTCCACTGTACTATTCTATCATTCTTTTATGTAGCCTACATCCACTTTTACCTTCAAAATATAGTAAGCTCCAGATTTCAGCTCAAAATTGTATATGTATTTCCAAGGTTGGATAATTTGCAAGCTTGTTTTGATCTAAAATTTTGTATACTAAAAATCTTTAAAACAGTTATGCATACTGAATTTCGAAATTAAAAAAATTCCCGGAACACACTTTCGTATCCCGAGCCAATTTTGAATCAAAAGAATATTCACGTTAGAACGAAATGCAATCTGATCAATACGAACTGTCAAACTCCATTTGCGTTCCACATATCATCCACACTTAAACGAATGAATTGTGGGCCCACGACTTACCCCAAAATCACGGATTATCAATTATGAGAAGTCATTCGCCACGACCACAAAGTAAAGATCGCGACTACATCGCACGTAATTGCTCTTATGTTCTTATGTGCGATCAATGGTTTAACCACGAAATTCTAAGTAGTAAAGGCTGAAAAAGGGTTATCCATTTGCGGTTTCAAAAGTATAGGGCTGTAATTCGACATCTGTCAAACTAAGTTTTTAAACCAATTTTTTTTTCAGTTGAAAGTCTGACATTTACTAAAATGGATCGCCTAACTACCGCACATAGCACAAACATTGTTAAAACATACTACACAAATGTTGATTCTACCACAGCCACATATCGTGCTTTAAGAGGAGATTATGGTTTACATAATCGTCCAACTACGCAAGCAAAATTGGCAAAATTGTGAAGAAATGACGGCGATTTTTCGAACAAAATTTTATTCAGCGACGAAGCACATTTCTCACTCGGTGGGTATGTTAATAAACAAAATTGTGTTATTTGGGGTTCTGAGAATCCTCAAGTAATTGAAGAGAGGTATTACATCCACAAAAAGTCACTGTTTGGGGCGCTTATTGGTCCGGAGGTGTGATTGGACCTTAATTCTTCGAAAACGTCACCGTCAAGTTATGGAGCGTTATGGTCATATGATAACCGACTTTTTTTTGCCTGCTATTGAAGAATACGACTTGGAGAATATGTGGTTTCAACAAGACGGGACGGTGCCACATGCAACACAACTTGAGCGAATATGGCTTTATTGCAACAGACATTTACTGGCCGCGTAATTTCTCGCCGGGTAATTTCTCGCCGTGGCGATATCAACTGGCCACCAAGATCATGCGATTTGATAAACCTTTAACTCTTGAGCATTTGAAAACCAACATTCGTCAAGTTATGGCTGAGATACTGCCAAATATGTGTCAAAAAGTGGTCGAAAATTACCTCAAAAGAATCGATGCTTGCAACAATTCGCGTGGTAGTCATTTAAATGATGTTATGTTTCACAAATAATGTCAACGATCAAACTTTATAATAAAGAAGAAATATCATAAAAAAAAATATTTTATATTTGTTTTATTTACGCTTACTTTTGAAACCGCCAAATGGATAACCCATTATATTTTTAAAATCGTTTTCATAATTTTTTATCTATAAAATCTCGTCAATTTTTTTCTAAAAAAAATTGTATGTCAATTTCAGGTGCTTTATAATACCAATTTGACAAAATAAAATTAACAAAATTCGTGCACCCGTTTTCGAAATATTGAATTTAAAAAAAAAACATCATGAAACATCTCCTATATAAAAATTTTGATTGAAATCCGTCCAGTCGTTTATAAGCAAGTCGAAAATAAAAAAATGCTTGTAGGGCAGGTACCGTTAATAACAAAATATTTAAAAGAAATTTTAGACTAGACCAACATGTAGAATATCAAAATCGTTAGAGCCGTTTTCGAGATAAATGGTAGAACAAATTTTATGACAGGTACCGTTAGTTTTGAGTCTAAAAAATCGATTCAAAAATCTATTTGACGCAATCACCTAAAACGCTTAAATATGAAGTTTTAAGAAAATTGCTTCAGTCGTTTAGGCTGCAGAGTGTTGTACAGTTGGTATTCTCTATCATCTATCATGTCAAGTTTGATAAGAATCTTGGCCGATATCTGTTCATTCTTTTACGCTGTCCTTAACTGAGTAGATATTTCTGAAAGATGCTTGTCAACAAACTATTGAAATCAATGTACGAAACTATGGAAAAAGGTTCGATATCGCAGTGGATATAGTGCTTGACTGGTAACTTAAACTTGTGGGTTCGAGCCCGACGGTAGGCACTATTCTTTGCTATTACTCCAAGTTTTAATTGGATATCGCCAATGGGTTATTATGAGATAGTAAACACATAATTCTCAAATCTACTCTGCCAACATAAAATCTCTCTCATCTTTCTATTCCTTCTAACTAGTCCCGTGCAATTCAGTTTGTATTTAAATTGACGTTAGGTGTTACAGACATATAGTTAAAAAAAAGCAATTTATTCGAAGAAATTTGAAAAAAAAAATTGATCCTTGGTTTGTTATTATATTTGAGTACTAATTGACAACTTCAATTTCTAATCAATATAAAAATTAGTTCACAATTGTTCTGATAAATATTTAAAAAATTTCGAACCAAACAATTTTAATTTTAAAAATTTGAACTTGACTGAAAATGTAAAATTTGTTTTGACAGAAAAAAAACGATTTTGTTTCGTTGCAGCGAGTTCCACATAACTCTGGATTAACTTAAAACTAACAAAGTCACAGAAAAAGGGGGAATTAAAAAAAAGCTGTTCATATTTTTAAAATCTAAATTTGTAACCCTACTTTGAATTTCTGCGATTTCTAGATAAAATTAATTTCAAGAGCTTCCATACTTCTTAAGTCCTAAATTGTTTTCCAGGATTTGATACTAAATATTTTGCAATCATAAAATATTCCCAAGCATAAATTCTGTACCCAAATACAAAAGTATTCTTATCCTAGAATTCCAAGTACACATAATTCTGTTCCAAAATTTGTTTATTCGAAAGTTATTTTTCCCTTTCAGACCATAAATATGTAAGCCCATAATTCTCTACTCCAAAAGAGAAAAACAACATTTTTTGGAATAAATCAGAGGCCTCAGTAGCTGCTTCCATTCGGATTCTGCAGAAAATTAAAAAAAACTCCCTTTGCTCTCTCAAATAGATATCACTTTGTATAATGTACTTTGGCCATCAATTGATCTAAATCCGGCAATGCCTACCGAATGGCAATAAGGACGAAAAAGCACCATATAGTTAAATTTAAAAAAAAAAACACACACACACACAAAACGATGAGAAGAACAACAACAAATCGTAATATCTGCGCCATGTAAATTAAACAACGGAAAGAGGATTCCACTTGTACTAGGACAATTAATAATCTCCTCGTTGTCGTCCTGTATCTTCTGCTTTATTCTACGGTGTCAGAAACATCCTTTCTATAGGCATCTATATGCCACCCCAACAGAACAGAGCACTAAGCTGTGCGGTCGTGGTCGGATGGAGGAAAAGTTATCCTTTTTGGGGGACACGACTCGTTTGAAAATATTTCATTTTCTGTTTGTGCTGTTTAGTTTTTTTTTTGAGTCGTTTTTGGTACTGGTCCTCGTAAAAATAGTTCTACTACATAGTACTTGACGTTCTTAGTCGTCGTCGTCGTCATCGTCATACGGGATGGCCCCTTTTTTTGGGTATGCAAATTTGATTTGCGCCCTCACAATCATTATCAGTTAGATTGAAAACTCCAAGTCCAAAACAAGCAGCAGTGAAACGACAAAAACAAAAAAAAAAACTAGGAAGGTATTCTCTTGCCCTGTCTTCTGGTCCTGTCATGGTCCCGTCCTGGTCCTATGTGTGTTCTAATAAGGGGAGATTGGAATTTTCTAAAATTACTTTCTAATTAAATTTAATTGCAGTTTCTCGTTCGTAAGTTGTTTTCCATTTAAATTTTCTTTTTTTTTTTTGTTTCTTAAAATGTTTCGTTGTTGGTTTAAAATATTTTCTGGAATGTTTATGAAATTTTAATAATTTGGAAATTTATTTCAACGACACGAGAGCAGACATTGAAACTGAAGGAAAAAATTCTCATATTTAAAATGGTTAGAGGTGTGTTCTTCATTTGTTTATATTTTGTTTGTATAATTTTGTTGTAGGAGTATTTATCCGGTTGTTAAATATGCAAATATATATTTTTGAATAGATTAGTAGTACCTAGGTATTTCATTTGTTACCAGTCGAGTTTCATTAATCTGATGATATGGTGTTTCACGCATCAAAGTCGTGAACTGAATTCAAGTTATTTGAAATTTTATAGAAATATTGAAAGCACCCAATTGTGTTTTGTGATTCCGTTAAATCTGAGTTAAGCTCAGATTAGTAAGACCTGTATTTCTCCTGCTTGTCCTGAATCGTAACCCCGAATTAATGTTTCGTCTTGAAATTCAAATTGACTATAAAAAACACACTCTTTGAGATTAGGTTGAATTTGACATCAATACAAGGTTATAAGGCGCATTAAAAACTTGACCTTTTATAGTAATCATTTTGAACATTTATGTATCTGATTAAACAAAATAGTATTTCAAATAAAATTGACATTATAGACCATACCACAAAGGCAGTCTGATATAAGAGTCGTAAAATAGATGGAACTTCAAAAATGAGTTTCATAATTTATTGGTTTTAAGTCTGAAATGCATAAAGTATATTTTTGGTATGCCTCAGGGCTACGTTTTGTCTCCGCATCTCTTTCATATATTCATTTATGATTTATAATTTAAAATTTGCTGTGAATTTATATTTGAAAATGCAAGAAATTTGTGACTCCTTCCGAGTCAGCATAGATTAAACTTTAAAGTCTTTATTTTCATCAAGGCTTTATCACAATTTTCAAGTCATAGTCTTGAGATTACAGCGTAACAAACCTAATGCCCAATATCCAGAAATCGAATCTTTCTTCATTTGGATTAGTTAATTTCCGATACTGCGTTTTGTTCAGAAACTACTACAATTTTGTACACGGAAGGAAATTGTATTTACTCCAATTTTCTAGCTCTAAATCTGAGACTAATGCAATTAATGTTTTTTTTCTAAGTATTTTCAACTATTGATTTATTTGCGATATATAGGTACTTATGACAAGTTATGGATTCTTAAAAAAATCGAAGTTAAGATTTTCATCAATTTTTTTAAGATGATAGATAGAAGACAATTTTTCGTAGTGGGTCTCACAATTCTGCACGTCTGTCAGTCTACCAGTCTGTCCGTCTACCTGTGTGTCAATCTTTCAGTCTGACTGTCTGTCCGCGACGAGTCGACAGCGGGGGGGTTCATTTTTTTTAAGACAAAAAATAACGGTACATTCCATAATTTTTTTTGTCTAAATACCTTTTTTGTTATTTTTATAAAAAAAATCAGAAAAGGTACTTTTTGGTAATTTTTTTGTTGGAAAAAATGGTTATTTTTGGAACCTCGAGAAAGAACCATTTTTTGGTTTTAGATTTTCTGGAAAACAGTTTTCATTTTTTTGAAATTATTTATGGAGAAGCTCCTAAAAATTTTAAACAGTTTGTAAACCAAAATTATTATTCAAAAAACAATTGTAATAAAAAAAAATGTTTTTTTTTAACTCAATATTTCGAAAACAACTCAATATATTTTTTCAAAACTTTGTATTTACTAGTTTTTTTTTACTTTTATATTTAATACTTGAAAAGCAACTATTTTCCTAAAACAAATAAGCAATGGTGCCTACATCCCATTCAAATATTAATAAAAGTCTCAAAAATAGCTAAAAACATTGAAACCACTTTGGAATAAAAATTATATTTTATTTTGCCTTCTTATAAACGGTGCTTGCTTCCCATTATTCGATAAACTAATTAAAATATATTTTTTTATAATTTTACATATTTAAATTTTTCAACAAAAAAATTTATTTTCGATTATTTCGAAAAATCGATTTTTCAAAAACGAGTCACTAAATTTTTTTTGAAATTGAAATTTTACGCGTATATAAATAAATACTTTAAATTGGAAAAAAAAATTTTTCATAAATATGATTTTAGAATTTTATACATAAACAATTATTTTTTTAAAAAACCGCTCCAACAATTTTTGACTTTTACTTGCGATTATACATAGTTACTATAAGGCAAGTTATGCATTCATCGAAAAAAAAATTGCTTCAAAGTTGGTATACAGAGTTTTTTAGGTATTGTACAGAGGGGAAATTGACATTTTTTTAGCTCAAAAAATAACGGTACCTGCAATATAACCGTTACGTTATAGCCTATTATTCTCCGAAATGGTTAAAAAAAAACATTTTAAGATAATGTCTAAAAACGGTACTTTTCATAGGGCCTTTTTTTTGCTTTCGACTATCCCATAAATGACTTAATTTCACACATACATAAGGTTTAGTTTGCCCAATTTATACTGCGTACCAATATTTTACAAAACATTTATAAAAAAATTGAAACAATTTATACTTTTCAAAAATTATAGTTTATGTATTTGCTGAATACCTATGAATTGGCGTTTTTGAGTTTTTTTTTGAAAAATGTTTTCAAAAAGTTTTTTTAAAAAAAGTTTTAAAAAAACTTTTTTTTTTCTCAAAAACCGCTCCACAGATTTGTATAATTTTTTTCTCATAAATTCAAATTTATCCAAGAGATAAAATGGCGTACTTTTTTTTGAGCTCAAATTATTTTAAGTATTTATTTCAGAATTTTGATTTATTGTTTCTTTGATTAAGCCGATTTATGCCCGTTTGCTGATACACAACTTAAGCATTTAAGTTCTACTTAACGACTTATGTGACAGTTTACGCAGAGGAAAAAGTAGCTCATAAGCGTTTTTAGTTGAAAATAAATATTTGGGATGCGTATCACCAAACAGGCCTTAATTTTTTGTTTTTAAGTTTATATTATTAAATATTGTCATACCAATTTTTTTTAGAAAAAACTTAATGAAATTTTGTATATATAAAAAATTAAGTAAAAAACGACTTTAAAAATATATTTCGATTTTTCATAGAAATCTTTTGCATACGATGTAGGTAATCGAACATAAGAGCAAGTTCGTACGATCAAGTCGTTTGATAGTATTCATATTTGTCTAAGAATTTAAATGACATCATTTACCTACATCGGCTTTAAGCCTGCCTAAGGATAACTAGGCTACCTACGTACTAACAGCGTTAATGTTTATCTACATCAAAGTCGTTAGCTACAAGAGCAAGTTCGTACGATTAAGTCATGTATTTTATTGCTATATCTGTTCGGAGACTGCGTGTCTGTGTTTAATTCCGAAGACTACCACTTCAATTTACTGTAGGCTGTTGAGGTAATCGTCTGTCTTTAGCCTAATCGAATATGGAAAGCTTTGCCAAGCGCTAATTTTCCCTTCAATGAAACTTCCAAAAATTAAATCTGATCCAAATAAAAATGCATGTTAGGTAGGTACCTATTCTACAAAAAAATTTTACTGACTCTTTTTCTCCCTCACAGAAATTTCATACCTACTTACTTTTAACCCCTGCTTAGTGCTTATACAAGCAATGAGTCACACATCAGCGTAGCGTAGGAAAACACGACTTTGTATTTCACAGTTAGCCGCTAAAACTTTGTTTGCACACAATAAAACAACTTCAATCTTATTTAGCATATTTTTTCCTACCAACCAACATATCAGTATATAAATATATATCTTTCAGATATTGTACCTATTGAATGTGAACGCTTGTGGGATGATGATTGTCTTGAATTTGGCTCCCTCGTCTCTACATTGTAGTACCTGCTTTCTGACCATCTTAACAAAAAAAAGTTCACATAAGACGGCAGCGGCGGCGAAGACGGCGTTAACTTACCCATAAAAAAAAACTTCAATTTACTTCCCAGCACTATACCTTACAAAATACATCGAAGACCACTTTTGTGTGCTTCCATGAATGATCTTGAGAAAGGAATTCGTTTCTTGGTTTTATTTTTTTTTTTTTTTTTTTTTTGTGAATCGCGTTCCCTTTTTCCATGTTTGCCATGGTAATGGAGGAATAATCAAGGAACGATAAACCGGTTGTAGTTACCTACGTTTAGTTTGTTTCGGTTCGGTTTGGTTTTGGTATGATGAATACTTGGCCCCGAAAGTCCACGTCCAGTTCGCGGTCCATGCCATCCATGTGTAGCGGCTTTACAGCCCCCAGACAAAGGTAAAGAATTTTTTCTTCAACAAACATACATACATACATACAGAGGAAAAAAAAAACAAAGAAATAAAGCTAAAGTGTACCAAGAGGAGTAACAAAAAAAGAAAACAGGAACGAATAAGAAAAAAAAATAAAACAGGAAAGAAGGGAAAAAATTCTCTGAGTGGGATTATTCGAGTTAAAAGTGCTCAATATTCAGATCACGATTTAATGTATCTTTAAACAATGAACTATACAACACACAAACAAAACAAAAAAACTCCCGAATCCCGAATGGCTTTGTAGGTTGGTATTCATTTTTTTTCTCTATCAGTGATTTTTTCCTTTTAACTTGTGCTTCCGGATTTTAGGTATTTATTTCGTTTCATTTCATGTAATTTTGTGTAATTTTTTGGGTTAAGGAGAATGTTGATTGTAATTTGTGTATGAAGTCATTGCCAAGTAAGGGTGATTCAATGGAATGTGGTTTTTTTCTTGGACAACTAAAGGTTAGGTTGGTTTGGTATGTACCTACATAATTTCCAAGAATTCCTTTTCATTTGTCCTTTTGCGGTGTGACTTTGATTAACAGTATTGTGCTATTGGGCATAACTTTTAAAGTACCTACCTACCTACATATCTAAACTATGTTTGTTTCTGGAATTTATTTTGGAGAAAAACTAACCGATTAGGTAGCTAGTCCTAATAGACTACATAATTGGAGATTCGGAAACATTTTTTTTAGTACATAATTACCTAGAAGTGGATTAAATTGTAATTAATTAAGGAAGGTAGTAGTATACGCTTCATAAAATATGAACCAAGGACAAATACATACCTAAGCTTACATAAGATCATGTAAGCCTAATAATGAAACAAATAAAAAGAAGCTAGGTGGGTTAGTATAACTAAGTAGTTAACTGTTTACCTCTGCTTCCCTAAAAATAAATTTGTTTTCTTAGTTCCAATAAAATTACAAAATAGTGAATCCTTTTTGGAGATTCACTACCGTCAAGAATTCATTTGCTGACATTTTTTTTTCAGCACTAAAATGGATGACTCCTTCTGTAGAAACGAGTTTTACGATGTAATGTCTCTAATTTAATCGGCAGATATGATTCTAAAGGACTATTAATAAGAAAGCAGCCAATGCCTATTTTGACATTTCGTTCACATGACTTTTTAATTGCAATAAACATATGTGTGACATCTTAATTATCTCGAAAACGGCTGTAACGATTTTGATAAAATATCTGTGCACTTTAGAAGTGTACATTTTTTTAAGACTTTTTTACATATTTTGTCATTAACGACAACTGTGATTCAACCATTTTTTGATATTCGACTTTCCCATAAACGGCTCAATGAATTTTGATCAATAAATAATATTGCATACCAAAATTATCAAGAAATATTTTGTTTGGTTTTTGAAACAAAAAAAATCTTCTTTTTTTTGGAAAATTCAATATTTCGAAAGTGGATGACAATTTTTTTCGAAATTATATTTTTAAGTTTACATTAGACATTAAACAGGACCTACTCTATCCATCAAGAGTCCTGTGTCTGCTGCAAAAAAAGAAAGATATGCTTGATCTTCTGCTATTCATTCCACCAATTACGACCCGTTCAAGTAATAATGCTGATGAGCGTTCATCTGATGACGAAGTCGAGTATGAGTAAAACACGAAATGTAACTATAAAAGTGAAGTAACTCCAACTTTTTTTTTTAAATTTAATTTATGAATTTAATTTGGCTTTAATTTTCATTTTTGTAAAGGTTATTATTATCTTTGGTGTTTTACAAATAATAAGAAAATATTACCTTGCAATGCGCTTGCTTTTGTTTTTTTGTAATGCTTCGTTTTGTAAAAAGCTTATTATCTCGAAATGCCATTGCATGGAGTTACACCACTATTATTATGAGCGATATAATTATTAAATTCATAAAACTGACATACCAATTTTTTTTATTTTAAAAAAATTGTATAGCTATCTTACCTACCTTACCTATAAAAATTTAATAAAAAAACGGCTTTAAAAATATATTTAGCCGTTCAACTAAAAACCTTGTGTATACGATGTGATCGAACATAGGAGCAAGTAAACGGTGATTTTTTAAGAGCTTGGTTTTTGAAAATTCAAAAAAACACAGAAACTTGTAAAAAGTGAATGAAATTTTTATTTGGATCGATAAATCAATTTCTGCCATTTACTTTTTAAAAATAATTTCACTTAAATGTTGCCCGGGGCTACGCTTCAGGTGGTCCATTCTGAAGGTCCAATTTTGGCAAACTTTTTCACACATTTCGGCCGGAATCTCACCAATGACGCGTTCAATGTTGGCTTCCAAGGCAGCAATCGTGTTTGGCTTGTCCCCATAGACAATAGACTTAACATAGCCCCACAAAAAATAGTCTAACGGGGTCAAATCACATGATCTTGGTGGCCAATTGACTGCGCCAAAACGTGAGATCAACTGCTCACCAAATTCGCCTCTCAATTGATGCATGGTTTCGCGTGCAGTGTGGCATGTGGCACCGTCCTGTTGGAACCACATGTCGACCGAGTTCAATTCTTGCATTTTCGGCAAAAAAAAATCTGTTATCATCGAACGGTACCTTTCTCCATTGACCGTAACCCTGCGGCCTTCATCGTCCTTGAAGAAGTATGGCCCAATGATGCCGCCTGCCCATAAACCGCACCAAACAGTGCATTTTTCGGGATGCATTGGTAGCTGCTGAATTGCCTCTGGCTGCTCTTCAAATACGGCAATTCTGCTTATTCACGTATCCATTTAGCCAAAAATGAGCCTCGTCGCTGAAGACAATTTTGCGATAAAAGCTTGCGAAACACATTTTTCAAAGAGCACGAATTTCGATAATAAATTTCAATAATTTGCAAACGTTGTTCCGGCGTAAGTCTATTCATGATAAAATGGCAAACATTTCTGAATCGAAATGTCAAATGTTCGTGGAATTTGTCATGTGTGATCTGTCAAAAATATAAACGTCAAAAACCAAGTAGCAAAAAAATCACCCTATACTTTCGATTCAGTCGAATGCGAACAATTTATTTCTTGAAGTGTGGATTGTATGTAGATCGTAAAAAGAGTTTCGACAGTTCGTAACAATCAGATTGCAATTCGCGACGATTTATTAAATTTTGAGAATTAAAAATCAAATTATGGTACTTAAAAATTAATATAAATTGACGCTTAACCATTTCGCTAAGAATTGTGTTCTTAAAAATTTCTTTCCTTCCAGGTCATTACAGTAATCTTAATGAATTAAAACCGCCCGAGGAGAAGTTCTGGAACCACTCAATTGGAACTTGGGTCCCTACATTCAAACAAATCACGAGTGTAGCAAGACAAGGAACTGGTCTAATATTGTAATGGGCATCCACTGAAGGCAAATTCTTCAAGATGACATTCACTATCATCCGCGTGTGAGGACATTTTTTTTCGGTGAAGAAGAGTGGATGCATCAACAAACAAAACATGCTCTACTTTGTAAAGAAAATGTGCTCTAAATGACAGTGAATTCAGACCGGTAAGTGAAATGAAAATGGCGGATTTAGAAAATTGGATTTATAAGAGCTTTGGATTAGAAATAATCGATTCCTATATTAACTCCAGATATCTCGATACTTCATCTTCAATCGCTCGAATGATATCTCATCTTTAATATATGGGTCTTTTCAATTTTGTATGTATCTGTGTCTGTAGCATTTAAGATTCGAATGAATTAGTCATAGCAATAGTCATCGCTCGGTTCTCGTTACATATTGGTTGATCACTCGAGATCGATATACTCGAGGTAGTGTATTTGAGATTTTTTTTGTTTTATGGAATGACCGAATGAAAATGGAAGAATCGGATGATTTCATTTGTTTTTATAGAGTTGGATGTGGTCATGGTATATTTGAGCTTTTCTTATGCATATTTTATGTATTAAAATTAGAACAGCTAAAAGCTGAACTAGGAAAGCAAATGTTTTTGTTTGTTATTTATTAGTGCTGGCATCATAAAAAAAAAAGTTTTAAATGAATTAAACTATTTTGTTTTAGTATATTTTAAAAACATTTAAAGAAAATTCAAGTATTTATATTATTTATTTATTTATGAGAAGAAAGATTATGTATTTAAACTTAAAATTTAAACCAAATATGGAATATATTAATATGAACATAGTATAGTAAAACAATAGAGTAAACTATTCCAATGTTCTTACTCTTTCATAATTCGAATGATTATTCGATTTTTTTGATCACTCGAATACTAATACCTCGATTATTGAAATCATTCGATTATGCCGATCACAACTATGTATCCAACTGCATCGATGTCTGTTCAATAAGAGGTCATTTGGATTTGGAGTGACCAGCCCAATTTGTTTGTCCGCTAGTTAATGTGAACTTCGAGCAATCCACACATAACTGGAATGGCAACAAACGGACAGAAATTGCCAACTAGCACAGGATAACAGTGTCCTGACAAACGCTTGATTGCGAAACCATCGTACGTTTACATTAGAGATACCGATAAACACGATGTCCGACATTTATTTTCTCAACTTCTCTATAGGTAGTTGTTGAATCAAATTTATAAACGGAAATTTCTTTCGAAGGAAAAGTATCATCTGGTATTCTGTTCTGACAGACATTTCGGACTTAAAATATTGAATTGATCTTACAGGTTTATTATCGCAAATGTTCTATAAAATAATTCATTCAAATGATCACAATGGGAACGTTTGTATTCTAAACATTCCCATATTGTGGCTACGTGACAGCTCAGGAAATATAAAAACAATTAAATTCTTAAATTATTGGACATACCAATTTTCAGGTGCGAATTCTTACAATAATCATAAATAATAAATTCTTTTATCTCAACAAGTGTTTTTTTGTTTTTGTTGTTAAGGAAATTAAATTGGCACGTTAATCAATCACAAGTATATTTAAACAAATAAGTATGCGTCTAATTAAATTCTGTAAAATTAAATGAATCGAGCAGGTGTTGATAAACAAATGCCTCTACCAAAAGCTTTTATTACCGACGCTATTGCTCGTCGAATGATAATTGTTTATAAATGTTTGTTAACACTAAAGTATTTAAACATTTAAAAATTCTACCTCAAATACGTCAAAATCTCAAACTTTATTAAACATTTCTGAAACACAGTGCTAAAATGTAAAAAAAGACTTTGAAATGTTTGCTGTTGAACAAGTAGTAGATAAGTTACTGAACTATTGCTAGTTGCAAATGTTACTGAACTAAAAAACATTTTTCATTAACGAAATAAGAAAGATAAGAGTATCTATCTATCTCTAAAGTTAAACAGAAATGTTGTTTCCCCCAAAGATACGAATTAGTGTTAGTCCTTTGCTTAGATAAACAAAAACTTCCCTCTGGAATTTGTCCCCAAAATTGTACAAAAATTATCTTGCCTCACCCTGCTCTAAATTAGGTATCGTGTTAATCCCTTACAAGTTCCACTAGCAAGAAAATATGCATAGGTAAATGTATCCCATTGATTACAGAATACCTACGATATGATGGTTGCTTATAACGTTGCTTCTTTTCCTTATATAATTCCCTTTGACTTTGACACTCGGTGAAAAATCTTTTGCAGAAATCTAGCCATTTACAAAATAATTAAACGAAATGTGTATGTGTACGTACATACTTATATCCTTCATACTAATTGCTTTTAATTAAAAAGGACACAGCACAAAAATAGGGTAAAAACATCGAGAAAAAAAAAACATCAAGGACAAGAGTAATCTTGTTGCACCATGAAACACACTTCCTTCCTTTTAAAATTAAAAACAAAACTGCCACCATGCAGTTTTTCTATATTTTTGTTGTTCCTTTTTTCTAAAAACCTACATACTTATACTATGTGCATTTCTGTAGATGATATTAAAAAAAAAAATTGCATGCAACTGTGTGACGACGACACCTACTGCTGTTTCTAACGATTTTCTTCCTTCGCTCGTAACCAAACACTATGACAGACCAACCATAACCAGCCAACCAACGAACCAACAAACCAACAACAACAGAAACAATAACAACTAGAGGAAAACTCGTGCAAAAATTATTTCCCACAAATGTCCTTGAGTATTTTCACTCAACAAACGAACCGACGACGACGATAACTATGGCTATCAGGAGGATGACAAGCGACCAACCTTGGAGTGCGCAAGCCAAAGCCAGTTGAAATCCTTAAATCTTGCTCACCAGTCACAAGTCAAATGCATGGCCCGTAATTACTAGCTTTTCGTCGTATTTTTTGTTTTTATTTCTCTTCTATATATTTTTCATGTCAAAGTAAATGTTAGTTAGTTGGGAAGAACGTTGAACCTGCGAACTGTGCGAGCCGAGCAAGATCCCTGTACGCTGTACCTAACTATGTATACCTTCGTGTATTTTTTTTACGGTTTATTGTTTCCGCTTTTATATTTTGGAGAGAAAAAAAAATTATCTGAAGTTAAAATTGGACAACTTGTGCTGGATGATAAGATCCAACCTGTTTCTGAGGGGTCTGTATTGGTTTAGTAAAAAATAATTAAAAGGGTTTGAATTTTTAAACTTATTAACAATAAACTCGGTATTTTTGTTTAGGCCTATAGATTGTTTTCTAAATCGGTTTGAGCGATCTAGGAAAGGACTGTCCACATGAGACTGATCAACGATTTACCGAATGTTTAACAAATTTGACATTTTGTTCACATAGCTTTTTTTATTAGCCGAGAATGACGTTTTATAATTGATAACCTCTGATTTTGAGGTTAGTTCCACACGAACAATTTATTTGATGAAGTGTGGATGGTATGTGGAACGCGATTATAGTTTGACAGTCCGTAACAATAGAACAGATGGAAATTCGCGACGACTTATTTATATTCCCTAATTTTATTTTATTTTGACAGTTAAAGAATTTTCACATGAGAGACCATTTTGATATTTCATTCTGTCATTGATTGCTGTTATGTGAATAGTTCTTTAAGAAACAAACGAATGCCACATTTTAATATAGAGACTTAGCTAAGCGTGTATACGAACGAATTTGTCACGAAACGAAATGTGACGTTGAACTTATTATATGTGTGAAATATTTTCAAAATCAATTATAATTCAAATTAAGTAAGCAGTTTTGAAATTGCAACATTTTGTATATAACACTTTGAAGAATTCGTATGAGTTTTTTTCTTAACTTTTATATACAACACAAATTTTGTTGAGTGAAGAGTTTGTGAGTATTAAATTAAGTATTCTGATTACTTTTAAAAAAAGTTTCTAATTATAACAAAATTTTCAAAAAATTTGCATGTAGAAGAAATTTCATTATTTTCTTGAAAAATTACATTTTTTGGACCACCTTATTTTTAAACTATTTGTTTTTCATCGAAATCAGTCAAAGAAAAACGAAGTTGACATTTTTTTTTAATCCGGCGCCGTATTTGTATAAATGCGAGTACATCCTCAATAACGACCCCATCATCCAATTGTACAAATGTTAGCGTTTTCATTCACACTTTGATCCGATTTCGGCGAATTACGTGAGGTTCAAAGTTGGTTCAAATATTCATCCGTGGTTTAGCAATTTCAACTCAACTATTTAATCTAACCGATTTACCTCAGTAAAATCTCCGAAAACGGGACGAGATTGAGGAAAAGAATGACTCACAATGCGAAAAAAAATGAGAAGAGCCTGACATGGTTCACTGCAAGCATTTTGTAATTATTCACGACGAAAAAAACACTGAATCCAACTGATTTTCAATTGCTTAACGTAACGTGACGACAGAAATGCTTTATCCTCGTAATAGTTTGACACTAATTTAAGGAGAACGATGGCATCTCTTCACACTCACGTCTCATTTTCTTATCGCATCCATTCTTTTCAAGAATAAAGAATTCTTTCAAATGCATGGTAATGCATTTATGATTTGCCAGCCGACTTAGGATTCCTCGTACATGGAAATGCTTGTCTACATTTATCAATAAGACAGCTTTGTGTATTTTGTATTTCTTTTATTTTAGTAAAATTTATTTGTTAACTTTAAGTAGTTAAATTTAAAGTAAATAATAAAAAAAGTGTTTTTTAGAATTAAGTGTTCATTGATTTAAACAACAAAATTGCAATTTTGGAAATGAAAATGGTTTTTGATTCTGGTAGCTATTTTTCATTGAATTTAATTTTTAAAAAATAACTTTCATGTGGTTCTTTAATGCAAATATGCGTTAAAATGTTGTGCGGGTTAATCTTTGTGGCTCTTGTACAAACATTCTTTTTCGGTATAAAAACATGTATTTTAAAATATTTTTTGGTGGATACAGATTTTTTAAGGAGCTAAAGCAAAATCTGACGCGAAAAATTCGGTCGGTTTTTTGACAGAAAACGTGTCCGTTTGACATTTCACTGACAACTCCATAGAAAAATAGAAAATGTTTTCCCCAACGCCGAAAAAGAAATTTTACGTTAATTAGTGATGACATTGAACTTTTTTTTTTGTTAAATTTGGGCAAGTACATACGTCATATGAAAACATAATCCTTATAGGAAGGTTTGTTTTACTTTTCCCTTTCGTTTTTTTTGTATTTTTTTTATTAAGGTGGCAACTTCATCTCTCTATTAAGGGACAGACATTTTTATATTTTTTTTTTACTTTTTCATGCGATTCTCTGTTTACACAGACAACTAAAAATTAAACAAGACCTGTAAAAGAGGAAACAAAACGAAATGGACTTTCTGATTACATGAGTAAAACATGCCCTTAAATAAATAATATGTAACAAAAAAAAAAAAAAACAGAACAGAAAAACAAACGAAGGTAGTATATGTACCTTCAAACTTGTTGTAGGGGTTACAAAACCATCCGCTTGTACCTCTATCTAAAGTAGATAAGAAAAATCTACCTGCAGTTTTCACACGATTATTATATGTGAATTTGTTTTTATTAAAAAAAAAAATTTATGACACGAAGATATAATTTATCTTATCTCTTTCCGAAAACGAGAACCAGAACTCAGGAGGAAACCTTTTGCTTTTGAAAACACCATGAAACCTATGTCACTGCCTATAGGTATATGGTCGACTAAATGTACGTTGTATTTAAAGGTACGTTGTCACTTTTGTCATACTACAATGACGTTGACACGACCTAGGCTCAACAATAGATGTCATATAGAAACACACTTTTATTTTTATCTGTGCTGGATTTTGTATGCGCCGCCAAATAGTGGGACATCTTATATGGAAGAGTGGGAAGAAGTTACAAAAAAAATTCTTTAAAACATAACCTGTTTAAATTCAAAATAACTCCTATTGGATTAATTGTCGTAAATTTTTCGTGAAACAATAAATGTTGTTGCCTTTTTTTTAAATTACGCCACTGATTTACAGAAATTATTGAAAAATTCCTTTTTATTTTTTTACTTCATATGAACCATTTTTCAGGGTTACCACCCCTAAAAACTAGTGCCGTGCAATTGCATTTAAGATATCTTAGGTCTTACAGGCATATAGTTAAAAATTAAACAAAAAAAAATTGACTGTCAAGTTAGCATTGCCAGGGGTTATTTTTTTTTTAAACCAAGCCCGAAAATTTGTTTTTCTTTCACGACAAATTTACGACAGTTAATCCAATAAGAATTTCTTCAAAATTTTGAAGTGGTAGTGCTAACTTGACACACCAAAAAAGGTGGGGGAAACCAGGAAATTATGGACATAAATTATGGATTGACTGCCAAATTGTTTAGAAAAAAAGTTGGGTAATGTTTTCACGTAATATTATTTAGAAATTTAAAGTTGATAAAATTAATTTAAAATAAATTATATTGGTAAAATAATAAGGGAAATTTCATTTGAATAAAGGAAACGTGAATGATGCTCAAAAGTTTCCCGCGGAATTTATTGTTATCGGGAATAAACTTGCTGTCATTTCATACGATTTTTTGATCGAGTTAAATGTATTCCGTGGGAGATTTCCGATCGCAGAAAAAATTTCGGGAAAATTAAATATTTGGTGGGAGATTTCCGAATGGGCCCAATGTCCGAGTATTATAGCATCTTCGTTGTAAGTCAAATGCACAATAACGATAAGTCCGCGTTCTTCAGGAGTGTATAGTTTGTTGGTTATCAGTCAGTACAGCAAAAACGTCAAAGCACAATTATATTTCACGCCATTTGAAAAAAATTGCATTACATCCACATTATGACATTACTTTTGACCCACCTTGCTCCATATGAGATTAACCAGACAACTTTGTTTGATCGCGAAACAAAATGAAATATACGCTTAAGTGCTTCGAATTTATGTTATTGGCAGTATGTCAACTTTACCCTGAAACAAACTCGTCCCATTTTTCCCCTACGCCTTTATTCAGGGGTGAATCGAAACACCCTGTCGTGAGAATATTTTTTTTCTCAATAGATATAGGTACTATGGAACAGGTTTGACTTTGTATAACTTAACATTACTATGATAGATAACACCAAGAAACTGGGTCCTGCAATTCAATCTGTCTGCCTATCTGTCTGTCTGTAAATCGATCTACAGCCTAAACTGCTAAGCCGATTTTCTCCAAATTTGTTAATAAAGCATTTTAGGCGATTGGTTCCATTACTTTTGTAATTTTTTTTTTTGCCCGAAAAATGAAGGTAGATACTTTTTTTAACCCAAAATTATGTAAATCTTAATTATCTCGAAAACAGCTCTAACGATTTTGAAAAAAAAAAATCTGTGTACCACAGTAGGTATAGTACAGATTTCTGTACGAACAATTTTTGTACATATTTCGTTATTAACGATACCTGCCATGGAACCATTTCTTTCACTTTCTCCTTAAATGTGCAATGTATTATGATCAAAATGTTTATACAGGAGGTCCTTCGAATTCTAAATAATTCTACATACTAAGATTTTTGAAAAATATTATTACGATTTTCGAATGGGCATTTTCGAAAACGGGTGGCCGATTATTTTGGGAATTATGTTTTTAAATTTATATTATTAAATACTTAAAATTGCCCTACCAATACTTTTTTAGAACAAAATTAAAGAACTTTTGTTTATAAGAAATTAAGTCAAAAACCACTTTTAAATTATATTCAATTGTTTCTACTAAGAATGTTGTGTTTACGATGTGATCCAAAATGAGAGGAAGTACGTGCAATTCTGTGAAGAGTTTAATTTTTTTAAATAAGACCTCAAAAATGGGTTATATGAAGTCAAAAATGAAAAAGGTATGTGCCAATAACTGTCTTAAATTTAGTGTAAATTTATCTTGGAAAAATGTTGTGTTTCCTTTTTAAGAAAATAAGTCAATGGGAGCTATCGGGAATCTCCCAGGGAATTTCATATTCCTCGGAATATTTAATTCCCCCGAACTTTTTCCTGCGATCGTAAATCTCCCACGAAATAAATTTCGCTCGAACAAAAAATCGTATAAAATGACAGCAAAATTCCCTGGGAAAGCCAATAAATTCCGAGGCAAAACTTTTGAGCATCATTCACGTTACCAAGATTCGAATTGGAGAAAATTTTTATTCACGATAACCCCCAATGTTTGATACTCTAAAATATGATTTTTTACTTGCGATTATAGGTACCATAAGGCAAGTTATGTATTCGTAATTTTTTTTTTCTAACAATCAAACATTACATTACTATCATAGAGAACACCAAAAAAGTGGGTCCCGCAATTCCGACTGTCCTGTCTGTCGGTCTGTAGAACGATCTACGGCCTAAACGTCTGAACCGAATTGGTTCAAACTTGGTACTAAGGCGTTTTAGGTGATTGTCCATTATAGATTTTTGAATCGTTGTTTTAGGCCCAAAAGTAACGGTACTTGTCATAAAATTTTTTCTACCATCTTAATTATCTCAAAAACGGCTCTAAAGATTTCGATACAAATTGGTGTGTGTACTAAAAAAAGTTTTTAAAATATTTTGTTATCAACGGTACCTGCCATACAACCATTTTAGTGATTTTCGACTTTCTCATAAACGGCTCAACGGATTTCGATAAAGAAAATTTATACAGGAGCTTCCAATTCTAAATAGTATTGCATTTAAAAGTTTTCGAAAAATATTTTTTTGAATTTTTGAAAAACAAAAATATTTTTTTTTTTTTTTGAAAATTGAATATGTGGAAAACGGGTGGATAATTTTTTCTAAAATTTTGTTTTTGTATTTATATTATTAAATATTTAAAATGTTCATACCAATTTTTTTTAGAAAAAGTTTAAGAATTTTTATATATAAAAAATTAAGTGAAAAACTTTAAAAATATATTTAGCCGTTTTATTAAGAAGCTTTTGCATATAATGTAATAGAACATAGGAGCAAGTACATGCGATCCAGTTGTGCATTTTATTTCAATTAATCTAGAACTACCATACCAAAAATGTCTTAACTAATATTTTTTTGGAACACAATTTGTTCACTCAATTGTTGTTGTAAAAATAATTGCCTCTCCCTTTTTTTTCAAAAAAAAGTGGTATTGCCAACTTGTCAGATATTGATTTGGATATTGTTGGACATGTAGATTCATAGTTTATATGAATTAATTCCAGCTTTGAAGATACTTTGTCCCAGTGTACGCTATACCGGAGTGATAAGACAAACCAAAAACTTGTTCCTAGTTCTTTGGGATTTTCAGATTGAAAAGCATGTTTGGGTTTTATTTTTTTTTTGGTTTTGTTGGAATGAACCAAGTTGTTTTTGAATTAATTTGGTGTATATTTCTTTTTTTTTTATTTGTTTTGTTTTTGTATTTCATCTATTTTGTTTGTAGGAGTATAATTAAATTAACAAACGACTCAGTCTTAATTTGCATACTCAGATCGATAAGATATAATGAATTAGAAGATGTTCAAGTTCAGGTAATGAAAAACCATCAAGACGAACGACGCACGGAGGAGTGCCAAAAATGACAGACATTTAGGGTAGGAATATAGCCAGGCCGGTTTGGATGAGTATTTCTTTTGTTGTTTTGTGCTTTGAGTGGGATTTTTTTGATGAATGAAAAATTAATTTATTCAAAGGGGATTGTGTTTGAGCAGTTGTTGTGAAGATATTTGATTTTATTAATGGATTTTTTTTTTGGAGCACAAAGATATTTCACCATTTGAAATTGCATTTTAGTACCTTTATAGGAATACTGATATATTTTTTTAACTGTCAAAAACTGGATTTGGTATAAGCCAATATAATAATATAAAAATTAACAATTAAATGTTTATTGGTTTTGTCTTTTCAACCAAAAAAGAACAGACACTATGATATTCCAATACGCCCACTTTCAAAAAAATAACAATTTATTTAATTTTATTTTTGCAAAAGAAAAATTAACAAAAAAAAAAGAAACAAATAGTCAAACAAGACTATAAAATTTATAGCTTCAACCAAGTGGTTATTTTTTGTATTCAAGTCAAAACTCAGATTGGCTCTGGCTACTAAGGCAAAGTTGTTGGAGTTGAAAAACTATTATAGTAATTAATTGGTGTTGACATGGTTAGTTTTTTCGCATGTCGTGTTAGGTACTAAATATTATTTTACAGGCAATCGTGAGACTTGTTTGTTTTTAATTGTTGTGCGGCTCAAGGCTTAATTTGAAACTACAAGCTTTAACTTTAAGAATTGTGCAACAAGGAGGACTACATAAATATGTATTTTTAACAAATAAAAAAATGCAGCTGTAAGAAATCGTGTGTGTGTGATATTAATTAATTGATTAAAACTTGTAAGATTGTTAAAAATTTATTATTCGAATTATTTTTAATGGAATCACGTCTTACAATGTATGAATGGGTAATATGTATCGGAATTTTAATACCGGACCTCAAGTTTATGTTTAAAAGTACGAGTAGTTGAGTATCAAAGTTTGATGGCGCACACCCATTGAAAGAATTCCCTGAAAGTGGTGACACCGATAGGAATAAAATTTTGTTGAAACTACTCATGACATTGTCGACGAAATCCATGGTTTGAAAATGGACCGATCGGTGAGTGGAAGTGAGGAATTTTGAAGAGGCCACAGGCTTATCAAATATTTGGACATGAAAAAGCTTTCCATAAGATGCCAAGTTTGCTCACAACCGACAAGAAACACATTCATTTGACAACTTCAAACGTGTATTTGGCGATGTTTAAGAAAAAATCGACTGAATTTTTGCGCCGTTTCGGAATCGTCGATGAAACCTGGATTCACCACAACACATCAGAAACCAAGGAACAGTCAAATGAAAGGACTTCTTCTGTTGAATCGAAGCCTAAGAAGGCCAAATTGGATTTGTCTGCAAACAAGGTCATGAGATAGTTTTCTTGGAATGCTGTGTTTTTCACACCGATTACCTTGAAATGGGTAAAACGATATTCTGCGAATATCACGCAGAATTCTTAGATTGATTCCATGTCTATTTGAAGCAAAAACGACCGCATGTGTCGAAGAAAAAAGTTCTTTTTCACAAGGACAACCCACCGACCAGCTCGGCGCATAAAGTCTGCAGCGTGCAATGACAAAACTGCATGAGTTATGCTACGAATTATCCCTCACCAAGTATATTCCCCAGATTTAGCCCACAGCGACTATTTCTTGTTTCCGAACATCGCTCGAACAAACGCTTATTTTTAGGGGATCGAGAAATCCTCGAGCCAATAGTAGACAATTTTGGAAAAATAGAATGTTTTTATGCCAAAAGGAGTGCCCCTTTTTCATTTTTCAGAAACTTATTTCTAACCGATCAAAACCTTAACATTGTTAAACAAACAGCTACTGAACAAAGAAAACATGTTTAATCCTAAACGTCAGTTATAATGCCAGCCGTCCCTCTCGTTAATTTAATGACAGTTTTGAAATACCGAGTAATGTCGGATTTACACGAGTGACAAATTGCCATTATTTCTTCCATTTTATTGACATTAATGGCAAGATCGGTTTGAAAATTTGTCATTATATTCGTCATTAAAAAATGCAACGGAAAACTGGCATTAAATATTGCCAATAACATGTCGTCATGTAAATTCACAGTGACGCCATTTTTTAAAATAATGGCACACTGCAAGGAAGAATTAACTTGCTCATTCTTTACTGGTAGATTGCAATTATCATCCAAACACTCACTATTTTGCCCCGTTTAAATGCTTATCACCAATGATTTGATTTTATCATTATGTTGCCATTCCAATGACATGAATTATTGGCAATTTGTCACTCGTGTAAGTCCGGCATAAGTGAACATTTTAACTATCGGAAGTATTTTCAGTTAGAATATTGTGTTTCTCTAAAGCAATTGTTTTTTTTCGTTGATTTTGTTTTTAAATTGAGTATAGTCTGCTTTTATACGCCGCAATTTTTTCTTGTAACTCGTTGTTTTTTTTACTCGTTTGTTTGAAGTATATAAAAGAAAGACATACGTGGGGCAGAACTAGACAAAATCGCTTGAGTGAAAAAATTGCAGGAAAAATATCAATTGTACTGAACACTTCTACGTGTAAAAGTGACTGTTCCACCGAAAGAAAATAAATATAGAAAATTGCTACGTATAGAAAAATCATGGATACATGATATTATTGACCTTACTTTCTAAATCCCTTTAGTAATTTTAATTTAAAGCACATCATGTGGGCTATCGATTACTCAAGTTATAATTTATTAATTAAGGCTATTATGTAAATAATTTATAAAATCATGCTAGTATCACTGTCACACCCATTTATAAATTATTCTACTCTCCCAAAAAAAAAAACAATAAATGTTTTCAGTTACGTGATGATAATGATATCTTTTGTTCAGATATTTAGAGCTGAATTTATTACTCTTCTTTAATCTTGAGTTGTGAATAATTCATAACTAAATTTTTATTAAATAAATAAATCTCCCACGCCAAGATGAATCGCCATCATCTCTTGAAAATACTACCTTTGAATTGTAGCATTAAAATCTTGTGCATCGATATTATTACTTTATTGGGAAACTTGGTTTCAAAAACCTATTATCTTATATAATATAAAAATCACATATCGTAAATAAAGTAAAAACCGAGCAGTGATTTATTGTCAAAAGTCAATCCAATTTGTAAAACTTTTACGTTTATCATTAATCGAGCCTAAGCTTTATAAATATGTAACAATGGTTATCTGTTGATTTTGTACACATCTTAGATAACTTTCACATTATAACTACCTATAATAATTGTCGGCATTCTTTGAACAAACAATTCATGTTAGTTATTGTATAAAAAGTAGATTTATCAATTCATGTGACCTGCACTAATTAAAACTGAATAATTACCAACAAATTAATACATACAATTTTTTCATTTAAATAAAACTATTTATTATTTTTGTTTTTACTTTTTTTTTTCGTACACAACTTATACTGCCTATAATGCTATCTATCGCGCGAGTATAGTAATCAATTAACACCATCATTAAGTGACGCCATTTGTAACGATAGATGGTGTCAAACTGTCTACACTCTACCCTATGTATACGCAATCGTGGTTGTAGTGTTGGGAAAATATGGAATACGGAAACGGATACCTGTCTACCTACCTACCTGCTAGCAAATTATCTTAATTAGGCATATGAATACGGTGTATTTTTTGTGCACACATACATATATCTATAAGTATCTATGTATATTTATTGTGGCTGCCAGACTGGTTTAATTAATAAAATCCTTTAAAGGCAATTTATTTTGATCTTGGTTCTTATTGAAAACTAGGTTGATTTGAATTTTATAAATATTTTTCATTAAGGACAGAGTCGCACGAAGTTGATATTTTGATTAGTAACTTGGAATTTGTTTCGTGAGCACAATTTTGGACTTTTGACATGAGTACTTATCAGTAAAAGGTGAGTCTTGTGAATTTTTAAGTAAAAGCTAAGTTTTGACTGATTAAAAACAAGCTTAATGTACTAAGCAAATGGTATCATCCAGTAATATCTATTTAAAAATAGTTATAACTAGAGCTTGAATTCTCTAGCTAAAGCTGATAACCGAAATCTTTTCTAGCTTTATAGCTACTAGTGATAGCTATGAACATCTAACTTTAACTTCTTTCAAAAATATGTTTTTACATTGTTTGATGTGGGTTCTAATTTTTGTTCAAATTTAATATTAGTTTAGTTAAAAATATCTGTCATTTTTTCCCTTTATTTTCGCCTAAGGGAAGACAATACAAATAGATACAGAAATTCATAACTGAATTGCACCATCGCATCGCACGTAAATAGTTGCTCTTATGTTCGATCACAACGTATGCACAAAATTCCTAGTAGAAACAGCTATAATCTGTGCAAAAAAAAGCAATATACTCGTAGGGTTTTCGTAGTGTTTATTTTAAATGAACCCAAATATGAAAGAATAGTATATAGCAATTTTTATTTAATTCTTTAATTTAACTTTAAAATAATTACACCTACTAAAAATACAATTTACATAAAAATATTTTGCTTCACATTAACTGACCGAGCGCTAGGAAAATCTGCGCAAATGATGTTCTTTTTAAAACTAAAACTTTGTAACTACATTTTAACGTATTTTCCACACAGTAAAAGAAATGCAAAAAATGAAAACACTCCACGTTAACACTTTATCATTAAAAACTTTTTTTAAAGCTCTCAAATCAAAAGCACCACAACAGAAACCCAAGGAAACAAAACTGAACGAGTTACCAAATGGACTCTGAATCAGTGCTGCCGTTTCTACTGTTACGACAGTAGGCTACTGTTTTTTCGCTCGAAAAAATTCAGATCTACTGTCTCTTGTTTCCACGACATTTGTTCCTCAATTCTCCTGTTTTTTTTTCGATTCGATTTACTATTACAATTATAAGCTTCCTTATAAAGCTATTTATAACTTATTACAAGCTTCATAAAGTGTATGTAACTTCTTAACACATTATGCGTCATCTTCAATTCCAAGACACAATGTTACTATAGAACATACCTGTTCAAATTCTTACTCAAGTGCATCGCTGAAGTGGGCATTACAGTTTGAAAATTATTGCAGTTCTGATTTGGAATTTAGACTAAAAAAATATATAAAATTATTTCTAGTCTGATTATTTTTATTTTACCCCTTGTTAATGTTGGTGAATCGAACGTTCGAGTTTTTGGAAAACTTAAAACATATTCAATTCAGCAGAAAACTTGGTACAAAATTCAATGATATTTGTTTGTAAGTAATTTGCAATAAAAATATTGAATGGGCGTTATTGATAATACTGCCGGAAGGTTCAATAAGGAATTTGAGTTAAATTAAAAGTTCGATTCGCCAGCCGAAATAGGTGGTTTTATGTTAACTGAAATCTCTTGTTTTTTCTACTCATTGAACAAGAAATTTGTTTAAGGTATTTAATAATATAAATTTAAAAAACATAATCTCAATATAAATCGTCTACCCGTTTTCGAAGTACATATTAACCTATTTTTTCAAAAATCCAAAAATGTATTTTTCGAAAATACCACAGAGTCGTTAATGAGTGATTCGAAAATGGAAAACGATACTATGACAGGTACCGTTAATAGTGATTTATGTTATTATTTTTTTAGACCAAAATGTAGATAACAAAATACTCGTAGTGCACTCATTTTTTTAAAATCAAAATGCTTAAAGAGTCGTTTTCGAGACAACTAGGATTTACCCTTTTTGATACAAAATACTGTATGTCAGGTACCGTTATTTTTATGGCAAGAGTTAAAAGACGAATCGAGGCAATCACGGAATAAAATAATGATTTTTAAATTGTGTGTGTATTCAGCCTTAGTGAGAATGTAGTAAGTACAGTTTAAATAATATTTTGTCTTCGTATTTTTGATTGTAGTAGATTTTCTTAATGATGAGTTAGCTATTGTACACCTACATGTTATTTTTTTATTAATAAGAAATTTTAATTCGAGAAATAACTGTTGATCAGAGATTTCTTTGCTAATTAATAAATAAGAAAAGGATTAAACATTTACAGCCTTATTTATAATTGCATTACAGCGATTATATAGTGCTAAACACTCCTTATAATGCCTCCGAACTCTGAAATCTCATTCATAAAACTTATGAAACGTTGAATAGATGCATTATAAGCTAAACGCGCTTATAGGTCATTTTGAGTTTGGACATTAAAAAAAAAAAAACAAAATGCCTTTAAATTTTGTATCTTTTTTAATAATTTAAATGCAAAACTTCCAACGCCAAGAAGAAGAAAACTGTATAAAAAACGATTCAATCCAATGAACCATAGAAATGGAGACTTATGGGGTTTTCGTTTGGTAAATTTATATTTTGATCTATAAATTGATTTTTTTCGTAACGATTCGAATACGTTTTCAGATTGATTTTTATTTCCTATAGTATTGGTGTATATTTGTGCCTGTAAACCAGCTATCGGTATCAGCTTCTCTTGTCAAACTGATGGCTGTCAATTATAATGCATAGTGGTGTTAGTAAAAGACGGGTAGATCTGCCGAAAAATCCAGATCTGCAAAATTGATTTAAAATCAAAAAATAAATCAATTTATTTGGCCAATCAAAGGCAAATATTGTCAAAATCAGTTTTTGACAGATCTAAACAAAAATAAATTGATTTGTATTCCCAAACGATAACCACATTAAACAAAAAATACAGGTTTTCCAAAGCATGCTTCAATTATTGAAATTGTTTGCTTGGACCTTTTTTGGTTGTGTGACGGCGTCCACGGCGAAAGCCGATAGCCAACCTGCATAAATTAAAGCTAAACCTAAAATTTTTGTGCTTAAAAAAAAATCACAACTACTAGAATAAATACAAAAACCAAAAAAGTGCGTTTTGCTACTCAGAACCTGACCGTGAGAGAGCTGAAACCACCGTCACCCTACTCATACACATAATACTAGACATATGATATAGTGGCGGTACTACCAATCTAAACAGGATCTTAGGGATGAAAAACTATGATCCAATATTTATTATTATTTATTTTGTTTTCATTAAATCACAATCATAACACCAACAAAAGTTCTAGTTCCGTTTTCTGACAAACAGCTGATTTGATCATGACAGCCAAATGGAATAGATTACCCGTTTTTGGTACTTTTTGGACATAAGACCCTGCATAACTATAATTTATGGGAAAATGTTTTATAAATAGGAATTTATGGAAGGGCTTCATAAGACCTTATTCACTGTATAACTATTCATCTGCTTAGAGCATTCTATTAAATAAGACTGTTATTTATTAAAAGGATTTTTAAAAAATGGTAGAAGATATTAGGTAGATGAAGGTATTGTATAAGTCTAGATTATCCCATAGAACAGATTTTTTTTTTTTTAAACTATGCGCGCACTCAAGGGGTTATGAATACCCTTAAAATGTTAATACACAGTGCGAGCGATTAGGACAATGGGATAGGATTAGACAGGAGATACCGATGTACATTGGTTTTAAATGCCTGATTATCGCAATGGGAGGGAAAAATTCGGCCGGGTAAAGCATTCCACATTCGTGTTGTGCGGCTAAAGAAAGAATCTCTATACTTGACAGTACGTCCGAAGTTGGGTTCAAGGGTAAATTGATGGGCTTTCCTGGAAGCGCGAGTGTTACGGTTGAATAGTTTAAGGGGAGGAATGCAACTGGCTATTTCACTAGAACACTGTTTATTATAATACCGATAAAATAATGAAAGGCATGAAACATTGCGACGGTGCGACAGAGGCTCAATTGTTTTAGTTATTGTTTCATCACCTATCATTTTTAAAGCTCTTTTTTGGATTCTGTCCAGGAGACTTAAGTGCGTTATGGGAGCACCTGCCCAAATATGACAATTGTACTGAAGCTTTGGACGGATAAAGGATTTATAGATTACAGCCAGATCGGAAGGGGAGAAATATTTCTTGCATCGTCTGAGAAAACCCAAACATCTTGCAGCATTTTTGGCGACGTCGAATATGTGTTCATTCCACAAAAGGTGGTCAGTGATGCACATACCGAGAACTGAAAGTTGTTCGGTTTCCTCGATGCAAGCGCCGCTAATGGACAACGGCATTGGGGGAGGGTCTGGCTTTAACGACAGAGGACAGCATTGGGTTTTTGAAGCATTAAATTCTACGCGGTTTTTTATTCCCCATTGGACAATGCTGTCTAGATCAGAATTTAATGAGCTAATCATACGCTGCCGTTCAAGTTCCACATCCGAAGGACATGGATGAGAATCTAAAAACGAGTATGAAAAGCTGAGGGTACTGTCGTCAGCAAAACAGTACATTGGATTAGAAGTTTCAGACAAGAGATAATTGTGAAGAAGATTCGCCTATTTTGGGGACAGGCTGGACAAATGCTGTTTTCCACCCACTCGGAAAGAGACCAGTAGAGTAGGACTGATTGAAAAGCTTACGCAGTGGATTGAAAAATATTGAAATCGGCATTTAAGAGAAAGCCGAAAATTTAAGGATTATTGGTAAAATAGAAAAACGCAGTTATAAAAATCTGACTTTGACTGAATACTATTTAAATGAATTACATCTGCCTGTTACTTTTAATGTTTTATGTTTTTATCTTTTTGTTTAATAAGATACATTTTTCATACTTCTTTCAAACTCAGCTGAATATCGAAAAATTTTATTCCCAAAACGATAGAAAGAATTACATATGTACATATACATCCATCTCATTAACAGTTTTTCGCAATTTCCTTTCGCATTAGCGTTGCTTCCTTCAAATTTAATTTAACGAAGCACGTGTTGTAATTTATTTTATTTATTTTTTTTTCCACATTTGGTTTATTTATTTTTCGATATTATTTATGCAGGTCAGCCTTGAGTTCATGCTGTTTTGATGGATGTCTTTAAGCTTCAACATGCGTCAGGAACATTGATTGTCATCAGTATGGTTAACGTTAACATATACATTATATAGATAGAGTATGAAGTGTGGGGTTTTCTGTATTTCAGTGGAGTTATATATTTGCTGATTTTGATTTCGTTTTATTTTTGGCAAGTTTCCGTTTGATTTAATGAAATTCAGATTCAAAAATAAGTGCGCGCGTTCGTCGAATTTAACATGCAGCGGTGGCGACGCGATATGATGGCGGAGAAAATATTGCATATGTGATAAATTTATTTTATATTCAGTTTGTATTTTTGTTGAAGAGAGTTCCAAAAGCTATAAAATGTAAATTTTTTGATGGTGGTTGTTTTTTTGTATTTTATTCAAGTTATAAATAAGAGGAAAACATGTTGCTATGATTTTTACATGATGTCTTATTAATTATAATTTTGGGGAAATTTGTATTATTAAATTATTATTTTTCATATTTAAAAATAAAATGTTGGGTTTGATGTAGGTATTTTTTTTTTCTTAATTCTTACAGTTGTGTGATGAATTAATTAGGATCTTAAATCATTAAGAGCCGATTTTTCAATTTCCAGATAAACATCCAGTTAGTTGTCAGAGAAATAAACTTACTTAACTATTAAACAACCGGATAACAACATCGAATTTTTCAATCAAGAAAAAACAATCTATAAATAATAACGTTCATATACGTCACTTTTATTTCGAGTGTCGAACTTTTCATAGAAATTAATTTTTGTTTAACGTTTATTTCAAAGCAATAATTTTTCAAAATGTTTTTGATGTTGAAAAAACCTATTTATTTTATTCCGCAGAGAACACATTATTCTGTTCTAAAATGAGCAGATAACTTTATTCCTAGATTAAGTTGTACCTATCTGACTGTTGAAAAACGGATGTTAGCTCTGTCTGGAGAATATGTACTAATTGACTGATTAACTGACTATTGAAAAATTGGCCATAAGTCTTTTATTTCTTTGATCTATAATAATATGAATCCTGCTACTTATTAGTGTATTCAGGGGCCCTATTCCGCAAGCGTGAGTTTTCTTTGTGTACACAGAAAGTTGTGTAGACACACATTTTTCCGATTCCGCAAGGGCGCCATCCATTTTTTTTTTTGGCAGATAATGTGTACACAGGTATGCAAATTTATTTATGCATATTTTGAGGGTTAATACTTTTTTGCTCACGCTTGCAGAATTGGGCCCCAGAAACTAAGAAATTTCAGCGTTCAAACAAGAAACGAAAAAAAAAACGAAGAAAAATTCAGAAAAATAAAAAGATAGATTTCCAATTACAATTTTCCGATTTTTCGAATGAAAAATGAACCAAATTGATCAAAAATATTTCAATGAAAACATTTAAGTACACATATTGATAAAAAAGAACAAAACCTGCGTTTGTTTTTTACTTGCGATTATAGGTACTATATAAGGCAAGTTATGCATTCGTCGAAAAAAAAAGTTTTGAGATAACAATCAAACATGACATTACGACGATAGCGAAGACGAAAAAATATGTTATAAAAATTCTGTCCGTTTGTATGTCTGTTTGTCAGTCTGTCCGTATGTATTTATACACCTACAGCCCAAACGGGTGGGCCGAATTGCTTCAAACTTGGTATATAGATTTTTTTAGGTATTATACAGGAAATTATTTTTTTTAGCTCAAAAAATAACGGTACCTGTCATATAACCGTTACGTTCAAACATATTTTTCTCGGAAACGGCTCTAACGATTTTGATAAAATGAAATCAGTGCGGCTTTCCAGCTACGACCGATCATATGGTAAAAAAAAATAGAAAAATGTCTAAAAACGGTACTTTCCATAGGACCGTTTTTTTTTTGCTTTCGACTATCTCATAAACGGCTCAACCAATTCTTTCGAAATTTCACACATATATAAGTTTAGGTTGCCCAAATTATACCGCGTACCAATATTTTTAATTAGTATTTTTTTGTATTTTTAAAATCATAAAAAAAAATTAATTCATATTTCGAAAACTGCTCATTAAATTTTTTTTCAAAAATTATATTTGTATGTATTTATAGAATACCTATGAATTGGCGTTTTTGAATTTTTTTGGAAAAATGTTTTCAAAAAGTTAAAAAAAAAACTTTTTTTCTCAAAAACCGCTCCACAGATTTTTAAAATTTTTTTCTCATAAATCTAACAAATAAAATGGCGTACTTTTTTTGAGCTTAAATTAGTTTAAGTATTTATTTCAGAATTTTGTCTTTGATTAAGCTGATTTAATATTTTTTTTAAGTTTATATTATAATCTTTAAGCCTGTCATACCATTTTTTTTTATAAAAAAATTAAAGATATTTTGTATATATAAAAAATGAAATAAAAAACTGCTTTAAATATATATTTAGATTTTTAACAGAAATCTTTTGCATTCGGTGTGATCGAACATAAGAGCAAGTTCGTGCGATCCAGTCGTGCATTTTATTTAATTAAATTTCTATCAATAATCCAAACATACGCACATCTTTAATACATCCATATGTGCTTACTTTTACAAAGGCACAAAACACACTCAAGGCATCATCGCCTTAAATCAATTTGATGATAGGTACCTACTTCATAGAGAGACCTAATTAAATATTAATCGAATTTCATCATACCAAAGTCGACTGAATTGACTTTTCGATGTCATATTTAACTAAAAGCTATTATACTTATACCTACCTTGTAGGAATTCTCTTATGATTACTATAGGTGCAGAGAACAATACCTACATACCTATATGTATTTATAAGTACACTCTATTATCATGTAAGATGTTATTAATGAAATACCATCTAACAGTGAGATTCCTGTACTTAATGCTATATTACAATTAAATTGACTTATAAATACACCGACTTTATTGACGCTTAAAGAGGTCAATAACATACACAATATACAGAGTCATCGCAAAACCCACAAGCAACTAATATTTCCATAAATTCTGATTATCGTTGTGTATAAATTATAGTGAATTACGTAGCTGATAATCAAGAGTAGTATAGTACAGTTTTATAGGTATGTATGTAAGTAGGTAATTTAATGCGAACAATCGAACTTCGACACACATTAGTTTTGAATTCTAATCGTTTGAATAGAAATAGTTGCGCATGCAAAACATAACATCGAAGGACACTCATCACATTGTTGACAGATACTCTATCTACATAATACGAGTAGTGCAACATTAAACAGACAAGTTGACGTCAAATAAGTCAACATTTCGCTAAGCGATAAGAATTTCTCCGAATAAGGTAGGACACTAGGACAGTTAAGTAAAATTAAATGATTTATTGGGTTTCAATGCTGAGAAAAAAAAATACGCCAAACAATTGAATAAATAGCAGGGAATTAATTTAATTTATCATGCATAATAGGATAGATTTCTATTTTAAACAAAACTTATATGAAACTAGAATTGACGGACCGAATTAGCGAACGGTTGGCGGCACTTTTCCCAGAAGATTGATTCTGATGACAGTTCAAAAAAAAGGATGAGTTTCAGCTTTAAGAAGTACTTACATACAAGATAGGTACAATGTATTCAGTAATACCAGAAATTTCGAAGGAAAAAAATAAATTTGAATATGTTTGTTGAATTTTTGAAGGAGCATTATTTATGAGAACTTATTTTTTTTATCTAATCCATTGCTTTGTTTAAAGAACTAAATTACTAAATAAGAAAAATTATTTTGTTAATTAAATGCTGAAGTTTCGCCATTCGATAGTTTTCCGTTAAAAATAAGTTAATATCCGTCTTTGATTTCAGTAAAAAAAAAACGGTAAATTTCCAGTAAAATATACAGGGTGCCTACACTTTTTCCATGAAAAACTGATGTTTAGTCAAATCATTATTTTGTTTATATTTAAAAACATAAAAACTATTTTTTTGTGTTATAACTTTAACCCACAGTTTCATAGTGCAAGTTTAAACTTAAGATCAACTGAACCTTAAACTGAGATTAAATTTTTGGTTGAATTCGTCCGGTTTCACAGTGAAATCTGATCTTCATATCAGTTGAACTCCATTTTATGAAAAATAGTTGGCAGCATTTTTCTAGCCTCGTCCTCCCTTTCTCTATCTCTGACACAAAACAAAACACGCGAAACAACGAGAATATAAGATAAAATAATATTCCAAATCACTATAACAACTCGATAATATTTGAATACACAATTTTGTTTCGTTCATAATATTTTCTGACAAAACAACAATACTGATCTGAACTGATATATAAACAGAATAATCTCGGTTAACTTAAACTACAAATTGAACTCAGTTCAAGGTTTAAACGACACTATGAAACCGAATAATTTTTTTATCTGAAGTTTAAACCAAAAGTGGAGTTTAAACTCGCACTTTGAAATTGGGTGTAAGTAAATGAAAAATAAAAAGAAAAACATATAAAACAAATTTTATGAAAATTATTTTTCGTTTTCATACATACTCTATTTCCATGTTTGATTTAATTTTTGGCGTTTTAAATACGCACCAAAATTGTTGCGAATCCCAGAACTTTCGTCATATGTACCTCCTTTTCTTCTACCGAGGTCCTTTTCATTCAAATAAATAATTTTACCCAAACAATTTCCCCAGCAAATTTGTTAAAAATATTTAGGTACCTATACAATTTATGTACATTTCGTCATATTAAAAGTTTGACAGTTCTTCAACCACGTAGCAGTAAGCTTACGCAAATTGTAAACTTATCCAATAGTTTACATCATCGCATTTGGTTTACTTTTAAAATGACATTTCTATTTATTTTTATTTTGTGACAATAAATGTCAAAAACTGACAGCATCGTTGCGAAAGTTCGAAAATGATAAATTAGTTTTCGAAATCGAATCGGTTGATCTTACGACAGATTTTATAAATGATTTTCCCGCAATTGTGAATGGATTTTTGATCTAGTCGACTCCTCGGGAATAAAATTTTACGTATTTTGTGACATAGATACATAGTAATAGAATATTTGTAACAGGCTCCAGGTTTAAAAAAAACGGTATTATATGGTGGACAACGTTTCGAGCATGAATACACTCATCATCAGGCAGCAACAAAAATTGGAATTAATTTTACAGCATTTACACAGATATTGAAAATATATATTTTTTTAAAAAATATATTTCCACTACTGTCCGTCGTTTTTAATTTGTGACTGTGTTTTTCACAATTTTTTTCAATATCTGTGTAAATGCTGTAAAATTAATTCTAATTTTTGTTGCTGCCTGATGAAGAGTGTATTCATGCTCGAAACGTTGTACACCATATAACACCGTGTTTTTTTGACCTGAAGCCTGCTACAAATATTTTATTACAATTAAATATTAGAGGTCACAAACAAATTCCTATAAATACATAGATACATATATATTTTTGTGTAGCCCAATTATTATAACCTTAAATCACAAGATCAAGTTCGTTCGATTCAGATCCAGAAAAACCGTTAGCAAAGACCTTCATTTCAAACTTGTTAAATATTCCTTGATAGCTTTATAAACTTACAAACCACACAACCAATGGTATAATGTAGGTACCTACCATAAAAACAATTCTTACTAAAAATAATATCATATAATTTTATCATACAAACCGATAACTTACATAGTTACAATTAATCACACAAAACTCATCATTTTCCATGAATTACAATATCTTATCTTTAGCGGAATTATTTTTTCAAAATTTGTTGTAAATCAATATACCTACCTACACATATAACGTGTACTTCTACTTATGTTTCTTTAAACAATTATTATAGAATGCGTAGTCAGCATACGTCACCTCTATTTTATTAAAATCCGAATAACATTAATATAAAAGCATTTCTAGAATTTTTATTATAAAATTATAAGGTCCAATTATAAAAATTTTGAATCGTAAACGCTGTTCAGCGTTGGTAAAAGACTTAACTCAAAGATTTCCATCATGGCAGAACTTGAAGAACCTATCTACCAATGTGTTAATAACCAATTACATACATACATGTGTTAATCCTGAATAAAGTTCAATTAAACCGCCCAAATCAGTGAGTTAAAATTTTTAAAAATAAGCCTATGCCACGTTTGTACATCTAGCGACCTTTAGGGTCGGTTTTGAAAATCAAAAGCCTTCGTTCAAAATTTTAAATGACCAATTTCGGCGACTTAAGTGATGGTTAAATGTTCAAATATATTATAATCACCAATTACGTGCATTTTCAATTGTTTAACCTGTTAATTTGATGAAATTAGTGGCTACACATCTTAATCCCAGATTGAACCAGGTTTAATCTACATAAATATTTTTGCAAATGGACCTAAATGTGTGAAGGTTGGTACCTAAATAAAATATCAGAATATCTTACCTAAGATAATTTTGTAAACTCACCTCTTATATCATAATTCCCATCAATTTTTACATCGATCGATTCAAAATATCCGCTAACCGAGTTACATGCTTCGCGTATCGTATCCTTACTCGAATCAGCGTGTAAATGATGATGGACTGAAGCTGAAGCACCCGATGCCGCTGAATCCAAATCCAAATTTTTCGCATTAACTATTAGAAATAACATTTGAAAACAAAACAACGATACCACAATATGGTAATTGCACTTTTTATTATAACACTTTGATGAGGCCATGGTGAATTGAATTATTATTACAATATTACTTAAATATTTTATTTCAAAATAACAATAAATCAACCGAAAATTCGGTCAAAATAACGAAGAAAAAAAATATATATCGGAACTCGCAGACAGAAAAGTAACGAATTTCACGACCGAGTGCACTCTTCACCAAAAAATCAACAAACAAACAAACCAAAAAAGAGGGCAGCACCGACCAATTCGCAATGCGAATGCACAAGCGATAAAGGCGACGACGACAATACGCGAAAACGAATAGTGTATGGAATGAAGGAGCTCAATGGTAAAAAATCAAATCAAAACGTTGGCTGATGTTGGTGGTGGCGGGCTGCAGTGGTAAACAACAACGAACGCACCACTCAAATAACGATCGAGAGAATTAAACAACACAATCACACGGTGAACGACAACGACAGCAGTGTGTTTTGCACCTTTTTTCACGTTTGCATATTTTCTTTTTTTTTTTAGCTTTGCTTTAATTTATTTTTTTTTTATTTACACATGAAATACCACTCGAGTGATGTTCTCCGCTGCTCGTTTGGAGTGTTTTTTTTTTTTTTTTTTTAATTTGTATTTAAAGGCAACGGCAAAGAAGGCAGACAGTGTTGGGTGGTTATAGTTATGGTGAACAAATATGCTAGAGGGGCAAAAATTGGCAGACAAATCCACTCGTTACGTTACTGCGTGGATATATTTAGCTCCACTTGGATTAACAGTATATTTTCACAGCATTCGACAATTTGACACAATCAAAGGATGATTCGCACTTAATTCGAATTTAAAAAAGATCGCTTGAAATTCACAAAGTCAGAATCGTTGAAGAGTTACCAAAATTGGCCGACAAACAAAAAAAACTATGTAATTCTGATTCTGCCAGTCTGCAGATATGCAAAAGGTAAATTGATTTGTTGTTCTTGTTTGATTTGCAAAACCAACGGTGTCTTTATTCGCAATGTGGAAATTTGCACTCTGACAGTTCGAATTTATAGTCAGTTTTCGAATCACCGAAACGATAACACCTATTTTGGTTTCAGTTTATTGTGATTTTAATATATATAATTAAAATTTAAAAAAAAAATCAAGAATGAATATACAAACAAAGTACCTCTGTATGTAGGTATTTTTCTTTATTTTATCTCTCTTCTTCTACGACATACACGACAATGACAGAAAATGATTAGATTAAGAAATTGAACTGTTTATTTTTTTGTTTTTTATTTGCAAAATTATCTGCAAGTCTGACAATTTCTTTGAGAGCTGTACATCCACATATCTACGGTAACAACAAAAAAAAGTATAGAAAATGCAAAATCCCGGAATCGCGAGCGCTCGTTCTAAACACTGACAGCACGACTTTGTCTCACCGTTTGAATAACTCGTCCGAAACTGAAAATGAACATCAACAGCCCAGAGAATCTTACCACAAAAACACGGTTATTTACTTTGAGTAATTGAATTCACTCAAACCTAGTGAGGGGATGTTGGCTCGAACTTACGAACATCACTCGAACATTTGAGATTCACATTTTTTGTGTGTGCTTTTTTTTCTTTTGGAGAGATGACAGTGATACACGGTGTTTTTTTTTTAATTTGTACAATGTACATTGGCCTTCTTACGTATGCACAATGTATATACATACATATATAGGGCTGTTTCTCAGCTGGAATTGGGAAGGTGGTGTTAGTGTGAGGTGAGGCGCACCGGCTAAAAAAACGAATTAGGAATTAACCAAGGCAGTCAGAGTGGAACCTGTCAGACCAGAATTTACCACAGAAAAGCAACAACAAGAAATAATGAAAAACACTCCGATCCCAGCCTGAGGACACACAAAAGAATAACCTAAACCGAAAAAAATGTTCAACTTCTTCAACTCGTCAACGTGATGATGCATTATTGAATGAATCGGAGTGTATTGATGTTGGTGTTGTTGTTGTATTTCGTTAGTTTGTTTGGTTGTTTGTAGGTATCTACCTACCTAACGTACCAATGCCTGCTTTACTTTTGATTTTTTGTTGCTTGCTTTTTGGATTTAAGATTGAATTTAAAAAAGAATAAATACTCGTATATACAAAAATGTAAGAGATAACGATATGGGTGTTAGAATGAATAACATAATAACCGTGTGGTGCTTGCAGATACCTATTATATACATTTGAGGATGGGTAGAATGGGGCGGTGCCGTGGTTAAAAAAAAAATATCCTTCGAGTGTTTTCCTGCTCATTGAATGGGCGGAACGCACTGACATTGACATATTGTCAATATGCATTTGAATTGATTCCATGCCGCTCATTCATCGCCCCCACTAACTTAAACTTCGACTGCAAGGCATTTTTGATATGCGTAGACAGTGAGTGACTTGAGATCATTTTTGACGAAACGCCATTTGGGTAAGAAAAAATAAATTGAATAAATTTATGAGAAAGTTAATTTAGAATAGATTGTAAAATTTAGATACCTACATACCGAACAGACTTTGTCGTAGAATCCACCTGTCAAAAACTTGTCACTAGTCATTGTCTAGTGGTGAATTAACGAATTTATGTATGTGTTCTCATATCTCAGATGGTCTCAGATTATACAGTCGACACCCTCTAAGCCGAATTTTCACGGGATATTAAAATTAGTTCGAGTTATGTCATGTTGGGGGGAAATATGTACTCAAGCTTTATTTGCTTTGATTTACCAAATATGGTTAAAGTAGTAGTAAACGCGATCGAGTGACTGTACCTAGTCTTTCCAAATAAAAATAGCAGCTTCAAAATATTTTGCTAGGATTTTAGTAATCTTTAAATTTTTTGCCAAGCACTTTCATAGAAGATTCATATGTTGTTTTTTTAAACCAGTACCTACCTACTAACTTCGATTTTGAGCGCAAAATTTTAATCAATTAAAACCGACTCTAAATCACTTTTAAGACAGAATTCCACTCTAAAAGCTTTTTTTAACGCAGAAGTCGATTATTTTGCAATTTTAAGCGACATAAAATATACTCTTACGCTAAATCACTCATCTTACTTTAAAATCGACTAAGCACCTTTATCTTTATCTCTTAAAATTAAAAGAGTATACTTTATCCTGTTCACAATATTAGGCATTTCACAATTTTAAAAAAATAACCAAAATGCTTTTAGAAATTAGTTTTAATATTTTGAGTGTGCTACGTTTCGATAAAACAGCACGTTTGGATTTCGGAAAACAACATTTTGAAATTTTGAAACACTATGTCCCGCCTTTTTTTTGAGCAAAAATTGGCAGCTTGTCAAATTTTGAAAAGATGAAATTCTCTCATAAATAAATAAATTGCGAAAAAGTCTGAAATGACTTGAGCACAATTTTATGCCGATTTTTAAACTTCAACACAACATTTGTGTTTGTATACTTTTGCACAATTTGTTCTCTTTAAGCTAATAATTTTGTATTTTAGGAATTTTAAATTTATTTGAAGTATTTGGTCTCAAAATATTTTTCTTTTTTTTTTTTCTTTTATGAACGTCATTTCATGACATTTGTAAATTTTTGCTGCCCACAAACATGTATTGTAGAAATTGCAAGAATTTGTCAGGAAGGGGAATATTTTCCTCTTTCACGATAGTTCTCTTCGGCCCAAAGCAACCAAATTTGTAAGTCTGGAACAGGAATTATCAGGATTTTGTTTCAATTGCGGCCAATTGACAGTTTTGGACCGAGTATGGATCACAACTTTTATATGTCATAATGATTGAAATTGCAAACATTATTTTAAAAAAATGACACTGACAGCTTGCATTTTAAAAATTGTGTTGCAAAAATTATAACTTCAATTTTTTTCAGTGTACAATCACTAAAAACAAAAAAGAATCAAATAACAATCGTGATTGTGTTAATTTATTTGTAATCAAACTTTAATAAGAAACATTAATTTATATGATTGAACTGTAGGGAGATTTGTTTTCCATGCACGCTATCATCGAATACGTTTTGAATCGAACTATTAATAAGTAGTCAAACAATAGTACCTACCTTACTTGGTGATATGTAAATAATATGAGAAAGAAAAAGCTTATAAGATTTAACTTTTTCCAACTTGTTCTTTATTAAGGATATTTTATTTTTTTAGGTGACATGACTACCTTTGTATACATTGTCAGTTCTTTTCATTATGTTCACTATAATTTCTCTAAAAAATGTTATTAATTACGTTGCATAGCAGCAACATAACAAGCTAAGTGCGTTGGAAGCAGTACAGATTTTCGAATCCGGCCCTGTACTTGCATAAATACATCCCCCATAACAATCTCATATTCAAATTGTAGAAACGTCAACAACCATCATTTAAACTTTGATCCGTTGTCCAACAATTTTAGTTCACCGATTTCGGCGAGTGGAGATAGGTTCTATGTTCGTTCTAATTTTGATCCGTGGCTTAGCAATTTCAACTCACCGTTTTCAATTCAACGATATAATCTCACCAATTTACATCAGTAAAATCTCCGAAATCCGGACGAGATTTAGGAAAAGAATGACTCACTATGTGTAAGGAAGTGAAACTATAGCGTGACATTATATACTATAAGCTTTTGGTAATTTAATTATAAAACCAATCCCCATTTCAATTGGACGAAACTTTTCACCACGCGATTTAAGGAAAAAATTTTGATGCTTACTGATTTTGTATTGCTTTATTTTTAATTTGAGGTAACGTGACGACATGAAATGATTTATCCTCGTAATAGTTTGACACTAATTTAACAAGAACGACAAGAACTGGTCACACTGACGTCTCGTTTTCTTATCGGATCCATTGTGTTCAAGAATAAAGAATTCTTCCAAATGCATGGCAACGCTATTTTAGATTTGTTAGAGAACTTAGGATTCCTCGTATATGGTAATGCTGGTATACGTTTCTCAACAAGACAGTTTTGTTTATTTTATAAACAAAATTTAAGTAGGTACATAGTTAGATTTTAAATAAATTATAAAAAAAAAGTGAAGTGTTTATTTATTTAAATAAAAAAAATCTTAAACAAGATGTTTTCTTGGTGTTTTTTTTTGTACATGGAAATGGTTTATGGTTATATTGGTTGTTCTTCTCTGAATTTAAAAAAATACTTTCATGTGGTTTTTTAATGAAAATATGTCTTTAAGTTTAAATATTAAATTTTTTGACGACTAATCTTTATGGCTCTAAGCAAGGTCTGTCGCAAACATTTCTCTCAGTTTTTTGACAGAAAACGTGTCCGTTTGACATTTCCTTGACAGTTTTTGTGAGAAAAATTTGAAGAGCAAGGACCTTCAAGGAAAATTCGAAAAAAATATAAAGGGTTATTCATTTTTCGGTTTCAAAAATAAACGGAAATAAAACACATATAAAATATTTTTTTTCATGATATTTCTTTTTTATTATAAAGTTTGAACGTTGACATTATGTGTGAAACACTACATCACTTAAATGACCACCACGCGAATTGTTGCAAGCATCGATTCTTTTGAGGTAATTTTCGACCACTTTTTGACACATATTGGGCGGTATTTCAGCCATAACCTGACGAATGTTGGTTTTCACCCGTAACTTTACCTACCAGTTTTACAATTTTCATCTACATCTATCTAACTCGTAAGCCAATAAAAAATATCGCCACAAATCAAAGACATCGTGCTACAGTATCTGTTTTATTCACAGAGTACAAATAGGTACGCTGAAAGGTCCCACGTAGAACACTATACCAAGGGTATTTGAAAAAATTAAAAACCTTGTCCTGCACACTCATGCGCCATTCCCATCACAAGGTCAAGCCAACACTGCTGAAAATGAAACACTATCACGCTCACGTCACGTCACAGTAAAAGTCCTCTGCAATTGTTTTATAATCGAGTGTCTATTGAGTGCTTTTGGGCGCGTTGCAAATGCACAATTCAGCACTCTGGCTGTCCTGCGTGTTGTTGTCATATGGGTCTTCATGAAAGTTGAATGAATTGTAAATAAATCCTTACTCATGCAAATATATATATCTACACATATAATCGCCCCGACAGTCAATGAAAAAGATTTTTTTATGACGCCTGGGACTCAGTTTTAAATCCCACATACTGCAGTCTTCCGCCTCTTCTCATCCTTAAACAACCCACATGCAAATGTCATTAAAATGTCATTATTGTGTAAGGAAACTGTGTGTGTAGGTAGGTATGGTAGGTATCCTTGAGTATTTTTCTGCTCACACCTTGAAAAGCATGCAATCCAATCATAGAGGGATTTTCTAAGCACACCTCATTTCGTTTATTCCGAAAAAATAAAAATACGTACGCATCAATATTCCACCCACATAATTTATAACCCCTTATAACACATACCATGTTCTTTCTTCCTGACCTAACCCAGTACCGACAATATTGTAGTGAACGATATGCGAATGAAACTCAGACAATATTCTTCTCGTCCTGGGCACAAGCAAAACATATAAATTGCATAGCAAAATTGAAATTCTTGTGCGTGATTGCCAAACGAATTAAGTTTAATTCTTTGTAGGTTAGGTATGAAATGTTTGTTTGTGTGTGTGTTCTAATTCTCAAAGAATCTTCTAAAGTGTTTTAGGAGGAAAAAGAAAATATTTTATGCCATTAACCTATAGGGGTTGAAAGTTGTCTTCTTTCAAAATCCTGACACATACTTAAGAAGCGCAAGGAAGAAAAAATAATGGGTATTGTTGAACACATCCACGTCCTTCTCGTATTGTATGTCGGTAGGTATGTCTGCAACTGCAAATGCCTGTTAAACTATCTAACTAGATAAAAGCACAGACATAAGTATTTTTCCTGCAATTGTTGGCTGTATATTGGATTTTTCCTGCACGGAAATCCTTATTTTCATTCTAATCCTTCCTGTGACGTCGAGTCATCGTGCACTGCCACCAATTAATGACGGCTTTTATGACCTCTCGATTGTCCTTGCTAGAATTCTATTTATACATCTCTATAGGTATCTGTGTAGGTAAGTTACATACATATGTATATACCACCTGCCCTGCCCTACATCAAGCAGAATGCAGCAAGTAAGATAGTTGTTTGTTTTTCGTGCCCTGGACTTTAAAAAAAGCTGTTGCCTAACAATGCTCTTTAAGATAGGTTCGAGACGAAAAAATCTTCCTAAAACCACTAGGTATGTGTGTAGGAGACGAAAAAAGAGCTTCGTATACGCGATGCGATGACTGCAAGGATAACTCAAACAAAAACTGCCCAAATTCGTATAATAATGATGAATCATCTGATGATTGTAAATTTTACTGCGCATGACATAAGCTTGAGTGTTTATTAGTTTATGGCTTCACTCGTGGTGATATTGTCAAATGAGTGACATAGTAAAAAGATATAGGTACCACGAACCAAGGATGGTAAAGATAGGCCGGTGAGAATTCAACCTAGATGCACCTGGTGAATTATGTAAACATAAAAAAGGAGATTCTTCTTAGTCCCAGATCAAACTATAAAGCGATTTGATTCTCATCAACAGTTTTTCAAAAAAAAAAGTACGTTTCCAAATTGTTTTCAACCTAAAACTACTGATTTACTTTAAGGAATTTTCAAATGCTAAGGCCAAAGTGTTGCGAAAGAGATACGAAATTGTGCAGTTAATTTTTGTTTTGCTGTTTTGTGCTAGATGAGATTGTAAAAATACTTCTCTATTCACTCCGCAGCAAATTATATATCTAATTACCTCGTACGGTCAAAGAAGGTCTTAGAACAGCCCAAAATTTAATTTCTAAATAAACAGATAATAATATACATGGTTTTGTTTTTTAGCTGAAAGCGTATTGAACGGCAGAAACGTCATTGCGAAATAACAACGTTATCACAAAAACAAATTCAGCTTTCTCTAAAAGATGTATTAAATTTGAAGTTTTGTCATCTGTCATATGATTTTCTTAGTTTGGTTTGACATTTTTCATTGTGCAACCTGAACAAAGCATGTAAATTATAAGAATTTATTTCGATTCGTGAAACGAATTTGATCATGATTTTCAGACGAAAATTTTGATCTGCGATGAATTGCGTTTTTGGTCGAATGGCTACGTCAATAAGCAAAATTGTTGCATTTGGAGTATAAATAATTTTCAAGCCATTGTTGCCAAACTGACTGTTTGGTGTACATGTGATGGGCTGGTGGAATCATTGGTCGCTACTTTTTAATGGAGTCTGTGAAAGATCTGTGATCAATGACGTTTGTGGTCACGAATTGAATGGTCCTGATGTGCGGAGCTGTGGTTGCAGCAAGATGGCGCAACATATCACACTGCGCGTACCACAATTGATTTGGTGAGTGAAATGTTTGGTAAGAGCATAATTTCGTCGTGAGATTTAAGACCGCTAGTCTATCTTCTGTGGGGGTATACGAAGACGCTGGTCTACACCGATAAGCCAGAGACGATTGACGGCTTGGAAAACAACAATCGCAGTGTTATTGCCAATATATGACCCCAAATGCTGCAAAGAGTTGTTCAAATTGGACATAAAGATTGGACTACATCTGAACCAGCCGCGGTGACTATAGGCCAAAAATCGTATATTCAAATAAAGTCAATTATACGGCAATTACTACAATTTATCTGCGTTTTATTTCATTTTATTAATATACCCCTCTAAATATGCATTGTTTTGTGTTTTATTAGGTGAGCTTATAATCTTTTTATTGACCTAGTCGGTATTCCCCGATTAAGCGGGGAATACTGTGTAATTAGAATTTGCAAAAAAAAATCGATAACAAGTTTGTGGGTAAATGGTTATTTAATTTAATTTTGAAATAAATGGGTAACTGTCTTATAGGTATTTTAATTTAATAAACTGTCCATTAATTTTTTTTTAATTTTCAGTTTTCACAAATATAGATATTTACCAAAATCAAAAACTTCGTCTCAGTACTGAGTATACAAATTTGCTCTTGTTCTTCAAGTCGATTCAATGAGTATTTTTAAGATATGATATATGTTCATAATACTGTGAATAAAAATTGATTTATCTGCCTCTGAAATTAATTTATTTGAATTTATAAGCGGGGAAATTGGTCAAGTCAGAAAACTAAGGATCTCACAAATTCCGTGCGATTTTTCAAACACTCAGCAGGCGAATCCAAATACAAAAATCGAAAAAGCATTTCATTACAATAAAAACGCCTGTTAGGAAATGTCCCAAAAATACTAGTCTAAGTCAATGGCGCTGACAGACAGGCATCAAGTTCTCTGTCATAAAGTCACTCACCCGATGTTGTTCAGCTAGACAATAAAAAAAATTCAATTACCAAAGGAATAAGGACAATCTGGTTTAAATTTGAAATATTGCAATAGTGGGACAAGCTGTCATCATTATACCAAAACAATGGACCTTAATTTAGATATGATGATAGGTATATATGTACCTACACAATGTAGGTTACTTACACTGTATTAAAAGTTGTCGGGGATGTCTCCAAAAAGGAAAAAAAATCGAATTACCTGTGGTTAGTGTAGTAAACACAATTTTATTTTTTGTTACGAAATAATGTAAATTGATTGTGTGAAAAAAAAATTGATACATGGATCGTAAAAATATAATAACAAATATCCTGTTCTTAAAATTATATTTTTGGACATTTATTTTCAAATATTTCTTGTATAAAAGTGGGTAATTTCTCTGTATCATCATCAGTCGATTTTTTTGTTCAACAGTCAATCACAAAACTTTAACAACATGAAGGTATACACAAATTTTCCAAATTTTAACAAAACTATTTTGTATTTAGTTTTTCACTATTATTAATTTTGTTTATTTTTTTTTGTTTATAGTACGTTATCTTACTTGCCCTGTTCCTTGTTGCTGTCAACGCAAGTGGTGTTGCTGTTGTTCCTAACGTTGTTATCCAAAAACAAGTTGTCCTTGCCCCAGCCCCCATTAGAGCAGTTCCACTTGCTCCATTGCCATTGCCCGTTGTCATTAGTAAGCCAGCGGTTCCCATCGCCACAGTCGTCAGAGGTCACTATTAATGTGTAAAGCTTTCGAAAATTATATCGAAAAAGCATTTTTATTAAAATAAATATTAGACTTAGGTTATCAGCATTCTAAAATTTGCATTTTTATTTTGGAAATAGCGCAGTGCATATTATATCGATTTTCTTAAAAAGTTTTAACAAAATCGGTTTTGTTGGGAAAATTGTTCGTCAGCTTTAGTTTTTTTCTATTTTTAATTTGTTGGTAATTGCAAGAAAAAGTAATTACATAGCTTTAGTAAACTAAGACTAAAAATAAAAATATTAAATAGTTAAAATATTAATTATTATTAATAGTTAAAATATTTCAATAAAAAAATAAAACAATGCTGAATACTCCAAAGTTGGCCTATACATAAGTGAAATAATTGGAATGGAATTTTAATTCTATGTGAACTCCGGAATAAAAGAATACCTACTAGGTGCAATTGAAAGCTAAAATAACACGTATTAAAAATTTTAATTTTTAACCAATTTATAATGTGCAGTACATACTACATCATACATTGATTTTGATAAACACAAATTCTGTGCACTATATTTTGTAAACTAAGCTTACATTTTGGTCCAAGCTAATTTTTGTTTTTTTTTCTTGATTTTCGACTTGCTCATTAATTCCGCATACCAAAATTTTCATGAAATCATTTTTTTTATTTTTGAAAAAAAAACCATTTTATTTAGTTTGTTTTGAAAAATCTATGCATATTTCGAAAACGGGTTGGGATTTTTTAAATAAATGTATATTGGTAAATACTTAAAATGAACAAATAACTTGTTCCCGGCTTTCCGGAATAAAAATGAAAAAATGCAACGATTGAAATTTATTAAAAGGTAACAGATCAAAGACAAGCAAATTTTAAAGCTAAATACTATCAAGCGAAATAACGAAAAATAAAACAACTAAAAGTGAAATAACTAAATGCTAAATTGAAATTGGCGAGACGGAAAACAATATTTTTTTAAACAAATGATAGCTTATGAAAAAAATGCACGACTGGGTCGCACGATCTTGCTCTTATGTTCGATCACATCGTATGCAAAAGATTTCTATTAAAAATCTAACTTTTTAAAGTCGTTTTTTACTTAATTTTTTATATGTACAAAATTTCTTTAATTTTCTTCTAGAAAAAAATTGGTAAGACAATCTTAAATATTTCATAATATAAACTTAAAAACAAAAAATTAAATCGGCTTAATTTAAGAATTTTATTTCCTGGATAAATTTGAATTTATGGAAAAAAAAACATAAAATCTGTGAGGCGGTTTTTGAGAAAAAAAGCTTTTGACAGACTGGCAGGCTGACAGACTGACAGACTGGCAGACTGACAGACTGACAAACTGACAGACTGACAGACTGACAGACTGACAGACTGACAGACTGACAGACTGACAGACTGACAGACTGACAGACTGACAGACTGACAGACTGACAGACTGACAGACTGACAGACTGACAGACTGACAGACTGACAGACTGACAGACTGACAGACTGACAGACTGACAGACTGACAGACTGACAGACTGACAGACTGACAGACTGACAGACTGACAGACTGACAGACTGACAGACTGACAGACTGACAGACTGACAGACTGACAGACTGACAGACTGACAGACTGACAGACTGACAGACTGACAGACTGACAGACTGACAGACTGACAGACTGACAGACTGACAGACTGACAGACTGACAGACTGACAGACTGACAGACTGACAGACTGACAGACTGACAGACTGACAGACTGACAGACTGACAGACTGACAGACTGACAGACTGACAGACTGACAGACTGACAGACTGACAGACTGACAGACTGACAGACTGACAGACTGACAGACTGACAGACTGACAGACTGACAGACTGACAGACTGACAGACTGACAGACTGACAGACTGACAGACTGACAGACTGACAGACTGACAGACTGACAGACTGACAGACTGACAGACTGACAGACTGACAGACTGACAGACTGACAGACTGACAGACTGACAGACTGACAGACTGACAGACTGACAGACTGACAGACTGACAGACTGACAGACTGACAGACTGACAGACTGACAGACTGACAGACTGACAGACTGACAGACTGACAGACTGACAGACTGACAGACTGACAGACTGACAGACTGACAGACTGACAGACTGACAGACTGACAGACTGACAGACTGACAGACTGACAGACTGACAGACTGACAGACTGACAGACTGACAGACTGACAGACTGACAGACTGACAGACTGACAGACTGACAGACTGACAGACTGACAGACTGACAGACTGACAGACTGACAGACTGACAGACTGACAGACTGACAGACTGACAGACTGACAGACTGACAGACTGACAGACTGACAGACTGACAGACTGACAGACTGACAGACTGACAGACTGACAGACTGACAGACTGACAGACTGACAGACTGACAGACTGACAGACTGACAGACTGACAGACTGACAGACTGACAGACTGACAGACTGACAGACTGACAGACTGACAGACTGACAGACTGACAGACTGACAGACTGACAGACTGACAGACTGACAGACTGACAGACTGACAGACTGACAGACTGACAGACTGACAGACTGACAGACTGACAGACTGACAGACTGACAGACTGACAGACTGACAGACTGACAGACTGACAGACTGACAGACTGACAGACTGACAGACTGACAGACTGACAGACTGACAGACTGACAGACTGACAGACTGACAGACTGACAGACTGACAGACTGACAGACTGACAGACTGACAGACTGACAGACTGACAGACTGACAGACTGACAGACTGACAGACTGACAGACTGACAGACTGACAGACTGACAGACTGACAGACTGACAGACTGACAGACTGACAGACTGACAGACTGACAGACTGACAGACTGACAGACTGACAGACTGACAGACTGACAGACTGACAGACTGACAGACTGACAGACTGACAGACTGACAGACTGACAGACTGACAGACTGACAGACTGACAGACTGACAGACTGACAGACTGACAGACTGACAGACTGACAGACTGACAGACTGACAGACTGACAGACTGACAGACTGACAGACTGACAGACTGACAGACTGACAGACTGACAGACTGACAGACTGACAGACTGACAGACTGACAGACTGACAGACTGACAGACTGACAGACTGACAGACTGACAGACTGACAGACTGACAGACTGACAGACTGACAGACTGACAGACTGACAGACTGACAGACTGACAGACTGACAGACTGACAGACTGACAGACTGACAGACTGACAGACTGACAGACTGACAGACTGACAGACTGACAGACTGACAGACTGACAGACTGACAGACTGACAGACTGACAGACTGACAGACTGACAGACTGACAGACTGACAGACTGACAGACTGACAGACTGACAGACTGACAGACTGACAGACTGACAGACTGACAGACTGACAGACTGACAGACTGACAGACTGACAGACTGACAGACTGACAGACTGACAGACTGACAGACTGACAGACTGACAGACTGACAGACTGACAGACTGACAGACTGACAGACTGACAGACTGACAGACTGACAGACTGACAGACTGACAGACTGACAGACTGACAGACTGACAGACTGACAGACTGACAGACTGACAGACTGACAGACTGACAGACTGACAGACTGACAGACTGACAGACTGACAGACTGACAGACTGACAGACTGACAGACTGACAGACTGACAGACTGACAGACTGACAGACTGACAGACTGACAGACTGACAGACTGACAGACTGACAGACTGACAGACTGACAGACTGACAGACTGACAGACTGACAGACTGACAGACTGACAGACTGACAGACTGACAGACTGACAGACTGACAGACTGACAGACTGACAGACTGACAGACTGACAGACTGACAGACTGACAGACTGACAGACTGACAGACTGACAGACTGACAGACTGACAGACTGACAGACTGACAGACTGACAGACTGACAGACTGACAGACTGACAGACTGACAGACTGACAGACTGACAGACTGACAGACTGACAGACTGACAGACTGACAGACTGACAGACTGACAGACTGACAGACTGACAGACTGACAGACTGACAGACTGACAGACTGACAGACTGACAGACTGACAGACTGACAGACTGACAGACTGACAGACTGACAGACTGACAGACTGACAGACTGACAGACTGACAGACTGACAGACTGACAGACTGACAGACTGACAGACTGACAGACTGACAGACTGACAGACTGACAGACTGACAGACTGACAGACTGACAGACTGACAGACTGACAGACTGACAGACTGACAGACTGACAGACTGACAGACTGACAGACTGACAGACTGACAGACTGACAGACTGACAGACTGACAGACTGACAGACTGACAGACTGACAGACTGACAGACTGACAGACTGACAGACTGACAGACTGACAGACTGACAGACTGACAGACTGACAGACTGACAGACTGACAGACTGACAGACTGACAGACTGACAGACTGACAGACTGACAGACTGACAGACTGACAGACTGACAGACTGACAGACTGACAGACTGACAGACTGACAGACTGACAGACTGACAGACTGACAGACTGACAGACTGACAGACTGACAGACTGACAGACTGACAGACTGACAGACTGACAGACTGACAGACTGACAGACTGACAGACTGACAGACTGACAGACTGACAGACTGACAGACTGACAGACTGACAGACTGACAGACTGACAGACTGACAGACTGACAGACTGACAGACTGACAGACTGACAGACTGACAGACTGACAGACTGACAGACTGACAGACTGACAGACTGACAGACTGACAGACTGACAGACTGACAGACTGACAGACTGACAGACTGACAGACTGACAGACTGACAGACTGACAGACTGACAGACTGACAGACTGACAGACTGACAGACTGACAGACTGACAGACTGACAGACTGACAGACTGACAGACTGACAGACTGACAGACTGACAGACTGACAGACTGACAGACTGACAGACTGACAGACTGACAGACTGACAGACTGACAGACTGACAGACTGACAGACTGACAGACTGACAGACTGACAGACTGACAGACTGACAGACTGACAGACTGACAGACTGACAGACTGACAGACTGACAGACTGACAGACTGACAGACTGACAGACTGACAGACTGACAGACTGACAGACTGACAGACTGACAGACTGACAGACTGACAGACTGACAGACTGACAGACTGACAGACTGACAGACTGACAGACTGACAGACTGACAGACTGACAGACTGACAGACTGACAGACTGACAGACTGACAGACTGACAGACTGACAGACTGACAGACTGACAGACTGACAGACTGACAGACTGACAGACTGACAGACTGACAGACTGACAGACTGACAGACTGACAGACTGACAGACTGACAGACTGACAGACTGACAGACTGACAGACTGACAGACTGACAGACTGACAGACTGACAGACTGACAGACTGACAGACTGACAGACTGACAGACTGACAGACTGACAGACTGACAGACTGACAGACTGACAGACTGACAGACTGACAGACTGACAGACTGACAGACTGACAGACTGACAGACTGACAGACTGACAGACTGACAGACTGACAGACTGACAGACTGACAGACTGACAGACTGACAGACTGACAGACTGACAGACTGACAGACTGACAGACTGACAGACTGACAGACTGACAGACTGACAGACTGACAGACTGACAGACTGACAGACTGACAGACTGACAGACTGACAGACTGACAGACTGACAGACTGACAGACTGACAGACTGACAGACTGACAGACTGACAGACTGACAGACTGACAGACTGACAGACTGACAGACTGACAGACTGACAGACTGACAGACTGACAGACTGACAGACTGACAGACTGACAGACTGACAGACTGACAGACTGACAGACTGACAGACTGACAGACTGACAGACTGACAGACTGACAGACTGACAGACTGACAGACTGACAGACTGACAGACTGACAGACTGACAGACTGACAGACTGACAGACTGACAGACTGACAGACTGACAGACTGACAGACTGACAGACTGACAGACTGACAGACTGACAGACTGACAGACTGACAGACTGACAGACTGACAGACTGACAGACTGACAGACTGACAGACTGACAGACTGACAGACTGACAGACTGACAGACTGACAGACTGACAGACTGACAGACTGACAGACTGACAGACTGACAGACTGACAGACTGACAGACTGACAGACTGACAGACTGACAGACTGACAGACTGACAGACTGACAGACTGACAGACTGACAGACTGACAGACTGACAGACTGACAGACTGACAGACTGACAGACTGACAGACTGACAGACTGACAGACTGACAGACTGACAGACTGACAGACTGACAGACTGACAGACTGACAGACTGACAGACTGACAGACTGACAGACTGACAGACTGACAGACTGACAGACTGACAGACTGACAGACTGACAGACTGACAGACTGACAGACTGACAGACTGACAGACTGACAGACTGACAGACTGACAGACTGACAGACTGACAGACTGACAGACTGACAGACTGACAGACTGACAGACTGACAGACTGACAGACTGACAGACTGACAGACTGACAGACTGACAGACTGACAGACTGACAGACTGACAGACTGACAGACTGACAGACTGACAGACTGACAGACTGACAGACTGACAGACTGACAGACTGACAGACTGACAGACTGACAGACTGACAGACTGACAGACTGACAGACTGACAGACTGACAGACTGACAGACTGACAGACTGACAGACTGACAGACTGACAGACTGACAGACTGACAGACTGACAGACTGACAGACTGACAGACTGACAGACTGACAGACTGACAGACCACTGATCTCTATAATACACTGGATAGTGTATTCCCTGCAAAGTATAACAGTTTTCCATTTGAATTTGACAGTAGCACCATTGCAATTGCCTATCTCGTTTTTTTATAAAAAGAGAGAAAGAGATAGATTGCACTCCTTTTCAAAAAAAAAAAATTGAAAAACAATTTATTTTTATTGTCAGTTTTAATCAAGATAATAAGAACTACAAACAATTCAGAAAAGGAAAGACGGAAGACGGAACCTGGACAATCGGATCTCGCATATTGAAACTGCAAAGAAGTCCTTCGTGAAGAGGATAAATTCGATAAGAAAGTTTCAAGGAAATTGTCAAAGCTAAGCACAAAGTTGAAAAGAAAAAATCAAAAAGCAAGAATTTCGGAGACGAAGATGAAGTCGACGACTTTGGTAGTGATGAACACGATCAACATGATGTCGATTTGTCATGTTTGCCGAATACAGATAAGATTTAGAAGAAGACGACAGAGAAGATGAACCACGTCACAAGAACCTGAAAGATATTGCAGAAAAATGATCATTAAATATGGAAGCTGAAATTATTGCAATGTAATTGTTGGGAAAATAAAAGAAGTTCAAGTTCTTTTACAAATGGAAGTCAATATTGTGCGTTTCTCTGTCTGCGTTCGTCTTAAAATTCTAGGTTATTTACAATGCATATTAAAAATCTGGTAACAGAACGTTTCAAGGAAATGTGTTTTCTTGTTGGTGGAGTTGAATGATTATGCTGTTTTTTTTCGATTTTCTGGTCGATTTTTATCCAATCTCAATGGTTTATGAGAACTTTAACGAGTTGACCTCACCGCCAGCCTAAGATAAATTTGCCATTATCAGTGATACAAGGTGCGGCTTAAGAAGCCGCTTTTGGCAATATTAAGCTAGCACCGAAACCACTTTCAATTCAATATTTAATATTTAATACACACTAGAAACAATCAAATATATCATTAGTAGGGCTCTTTTATTAAGAAAAATTCGTACTTACATTTGTTGAAAATAGATGTGTAATTTAATTTTATATTTTTTTGAAGAAGGTGCCCTTGATATGGTTGATTAAACAAATTTAATTTCAAGCATAAGCAACCATCTTGAAATGTAACTTTGGCAACAAAAATGTTATACTGTTATACTGACATGGACCCTCTACAATTATTACAGTTTTCTATTGGGGTCGATTTTTTTGTGTGAATACACTATCCAGTGTATTATAGAGATCAGTGTGACAGACTGACAGACTGACAGACTGACAGACTGACAGACTGACAGACTGACAGACTGACAGACTGACAGACTGACAGACTGACAGACTGACAGACTGACAGACTGACAGACTGACAGACTGACAGACTGACAGACTGACAGACTGACAGACTGACAGACTGACAGACTGACAGACTGACAGACTGACAGACTGACAGACTGACAGACTGACAGACTGACAGACTGACAGACTGACAGACTGACAGACTGACAGACTGACAGACTGACAGACTGACAGACTGACAGACTGACAGACTGACAGACTGACAGACTGACAGACTGACAGACTGACAGACTGACAGACTGACAGACTGACAGACTGACAGACTGACAGACTGACAGACTGACAGACTGACAGACTGACAGACTGACAGACTGACAGACTGACAGACTGACAGACTGACAGACTGACAGACTGACAGACTGACAGACTGACAGACTGACAGACTGACAGACTGACAGACTGACAGACTGACAGACTGACAGACTGACAGACTGACAGACTGACAGACTGACAGACTGACAGACTGACAGACTGACAGACTGACAGACTGACAGACTGACAGACTGACAGACTGACAGACTGACAGACTGACATACTGACAGACTGACAGGCTGACAGACTGACAGACTGACAGACTGACAGACTGACAGACTGACAGACTGACAGACTGACAGAATGACAGACTGATAGACTGACAGACTGACAGAATGACAGATTGACAGACTAACAAAACTTTTTTCTTCGACGACCGGATAACTTGCCTTATAGTACCTATAATCGCAAGTAAAAATGATAATCATAAGCTTAGTAACCTAAGTGAGGATATTAACAAAATGGCTAAATAAAAATTGGCGAAATGAAATTTAAACTACAATAACTTAATATAACTTAACTAAGTATCTCAAAGAAGCTTAAAATGGAAAGGATCTGGAGTCTGATTTTGGAGATCGAGTTTGAGACTGTTAGTGGTAAGAAAAAAAGTTAAAAGTAGATAGAAGAGGCGAGGATTTCTCAAAAAAACAGAGAATGTTAGCTATTTTTCTTTGTACTTTCAGAGTTTTCAGGTTAGTTAATTCAATTCGTTCTTGATAAGGGGTAGGATTAAAGGATCATGTGTTATGGTAGGCCTCAAAGAGCAAATCGAAAGAAACGTCGCTGTACACGTCATGACAATGTACTATATTTGAGAGGCGTTTTCTAGAAAGGTAATGTAAAGCGATCGAGCCACAGAGATTAGAAAATTCTTTGACCATCGTTTTACAAAGCCGAGGTAGCTCGTAGTATTAATTATTATTGTAACTTCTATATGAGAGCGGAAGTGAAGCTACCAATCATTTAATAACTCATCAACGGCTATTGGTTGATTATGGCGAAGGTAAAAACGAAGAGGAGATTTATGGCGCTTCCAACAAAATGTGAGTGACAAGCATATGCTTATATATTTACTTTCAAGCTGTCTTATTCAATGAGAGTCAATAGAGAGTATAGCTTCAAAAGTAATGCTAAGAGACGCGAATTTGACTGCGTCAGTAGTTGTTGACTTACAATTCTTACAGCCGTGTTGTCAACGAGAAATGAGAGACTTACAACAAAAGCTTTTAAAATTATACAAAGTGCTTTCAAATATTTTCGGAATATGGGAAAGCTCGGCAATTAGACGAAAGTTCTTAATATAGGATTTGGGCCTGTTTTTGAATTGGGGTTTTCGATAACCTTGAGAAATGGTTTGGGGTTGAAATGGTCCTAATGTAGGTACGAAAAATTCATCGATAAATGATTGCTTAGAAAATTATGCGGAGAAATTGCAAATAATGTAATACCATCCGCGGAAATGAGCCACTTCGAGTGCTTTAATACAAATGATAAGTTATTTAAATGGTAAGTGTACTAAAAATTCCCGCAAAAAATAATTGATAGTATTAAAAAATTCCTTAACAAAATGGATTCTAGGGTGATTTCGAAATAATCGTAGCTTTCAAAAAGAAGCTTGAATGTCCCAGAAGTATCCGTACAAAAAATACCCTAAGACACTTCTCAAAGTATTTGGAAATTAAAAACGGTTACGTACTGTTATTATTTGTTTTTTGGAAACAAAAAATCATTTTACTAAAAGTCGCCTAAGTCACTAAAAGCAGCCTAAATTTTGTCCATCCAAATTGTCGGTTGAGTATGATAAACGGTTACGTACTGTTATTATTTGTTTTTTGGAAACAAAAAATCATTTTACTAAAAGTCGCCTAAGTCACTAAAAGCAGCCTAAATTTTGTCCATCCAAATTGTCGGTTGAGTATGATAATTTCCCTTAAGATAGATTTACAATAATTACATTTATTTTTAGTCCGTAAAAAAGAAAAAAAAGGATGGCGAGTATTATCGAAAAAATACTATGTAGTTATCAAGTTTAAAGAAAATGGTCATTAAAGCCATAGTTACACTGAAAATTTGACAGATATGGTAAAGAGTCTTCGTATCAAGGTCTCTATCATAAAATCAAGTTTAATCAAAATCAATTAAATCAAACACTCACCCGATGTGGTTCAACTAGACATTAAAAAATTCAATAACCAAAGAAATAAGGGCAAACTTGTTCAAATTTGATATGTGGAATTATTATTGGACAAGTTCTCAGCTTGATACAAAAAAAATTGTCTTGATTTTAGAAATTAATATATGTATGTATTCGTACGTAATGTAGGTTACCCTGGTACAAAAAGTTGTCGGTGATACCTTCATAGTGTGAAAAAATTTACCTGGGATTAGTAAATTAGAATACATTGATTCTTTGAAAAAAAAATAGGATACATGTACTCGTATACGGATCGTAAAAAATTAATAACAAATCCTGTTTTTGGATTTTTTTTTGACATTCATATTCAAACACTTGCTGTATAAAAGTGGGTCATTTCTCGATATCATCATCAGTCGATTTTTTGTATAACAGTCAATCACAAAACTTTAATCAACATGAAGGTCAGAATTTTAACAAAATTATTTTGTATTTTATTTTTAACTATATTATTAATACATTTTTATAGTTCATTATTTTCCTTGCTTTGTTCTTTGTTGCTGTCAACGCAGGCAGCATTGCTGTTGTTCCTAGCGTTGCTATACAAAAACAAGTTGTCCTTGCACCAGCCCCCATTAGAGCAGCTCCAATTGCTCCATTGCCATTGCCAGTTGTCATCAGCAAGCCGGCGGTTCCCATCGCCACCGTCGTCAGTGGTCACTATTAATGTGTAAAACTTTCTAAAGTTATATCGAAAACGCATTTTTATTAAAATAAATATTAGATTTAGTTATCAGCATTCTAAAATTTGCATTTTTATTTTTGAAAAATATATATTAACAGGAGAACTTATTTATAGAAGAAATGATAGGACTCTTAATGGTTTAATCATTATAGTCGTATGGATCACGATATATAATAACTATTAGAATGATAAAAGGATTTGCTTAAATAATTTGAATAAAACTCGTTTATCTGTCAAAAATATTTTATTGAAATCGTTTGGTTGGTTTTGCATTAAATTTAGAAAAAAATACCTATTATAAAGTCCAAAGAAACTGATTCGTTTTCTGATTTAACAATAAAGAATTATTTTGAAAAATGTTGGGACATAGACATAATATATGCAAAATTTGTATACAAACATTTTTAAAGAAAATTAATTTAATCACAAGGAATATTTGGAATAATATTTTTTTCTTGCTCCTAAAATTGTCGGGTCCATCATTGTTGATTTTTCGTTTATTCATTATAATGTGCAGTATAGTCTTTCTTCACAGGCTTAATAGTCCTTTATTAAGTTAAGAATCAATGCCTTCACTTTTGAGAGGCGAAAACGATAAATGAATTTATGGTCGTCCCATTTTTATCGTTTACAACGTAGAAACATTTCATATTGCTGTGTCTCAAGTCTTACATTTCCCCCTCTGCGTTATTTTCGCTCCTCGAAAAAGATGACTGCAAACATTTTTAATTTTATTATTTTAATTAGCTGGGAGCTTTATTTTTATTTTATTTAAGATTTTGTTTTTCGAAGTCCTAAATGAATTCAAAACAACTTCCCAATTTTGCTCAGTAACTTCTAGCCTTCTACTATTTCGGGGATTTAAACAAATGAATAGTTAATCAACTCTAAAGTTGAAATTCGAAAGTTTAAAACGTGAACTTTGACTGAATTTCTCGAATTGATAGCAAAAATCTGTTCTAGTGTGTTTTTCTCGTAAAACTCATAGTTTTATATTTTAAGAGACAAACAGTAACGAATGGAAATTGAGCATTTCATCAATAGTCTTCATATGCAGTACTATAACGAAATATAGAAATCTTATGTTCCCAACCGACCCTTTGAAGTACGATGCGACCTAAAGTACTCCAAACTTGGAGTGCCACAAGGAAGTGTCGTAGGACCAACCATGTATCTATTATATTCTAGGGATATTCCAGACGAGAACCACTCTATCAAGGCCATTTTTATAATTATAATTTTCCAATTTTAATAAACTATAGAGCTGTACCTTATACGAAAACTGCCAAATTCCTTGGAAGGTCCTTAGACACCAAGGACAAACTAAACTTCAACTACAGAAAAGTGTACTGTTTACTAGAAAGAACTCTGACCTATCTATCCAGAACAAATTAATCCTATACAAAGAAAGCATATGCTGAACTTATCCAAAAAGGCCAAAATAAAGTCTTTCGTACAAACAAAAATGGTTACAGAAGTGCTTAACAAACACCCTGTATCACATAATCAACGACTGAAAAGAGACAATGTTCGGAGATTATGAACTATCAAGCCTCATCAGCTGGTATTATCTAAAGCTATATGGGAAAATATTAATGTGATTTTAAATTAAAATAAACGAATCATTTGTCGATCTTTCATAGACTGGTCCAGTTTTACCGATGGTTTTGATGCACTACTTGGTACCGATTACCACTTCTTCTGAAGATCTCCACCGGACAAGAAAAAAAAAACATGGTGTCGCTATATTTTTCGCTTTTATTTTACTCACAGACTTATGACTTCCCCAGAATATTTTCGCTCTTTTTATTTCGCTAGTTTTTGGACAACAACTTGTTGTTTTACTAATATTGATTTTGCGGAATAAAGAATAATAGCTAGTTCTCTTGACCAATTATTCAATTGGTTTTGCAGACAAAAGGGGAAACACAAAATGCTGAATTAAGATTGGCGAGGCGCAAGCCCGCGCTATAATTTATAGTGAAATGACAGCTTAGCGAAACCATCTTAGACAAAAAAATACTAAATAAAAATTATTGAATTAATCTTGGCGAAATAAAATTCTTTCATTCATTAGTTATATTGTAGATTAAGGTACAAAAAAAAGTTTTACATTTAATTTATATTCTTAAGACTTTTAGAACTTAGTATTTTGTTCTTTTCAAGCTTTAATTAATATTTATATAATAAGGAAAATTACGTGAGGTTACATAAAATTATATTAAGGGAAACTTCTACAAAATAAAACCCTTATGTAATACTGTAGCGAAATAAAATTCTTTCATCGGTTTATTTTTCTTCAAATACACCTGTTAACTTTCCTCCAATCACTCCATAAAGTGTTAAGCTATATACTGAGATGTTGAAAGAGCACTATGTGATGTTGATTGTAATATACTATAATGTTCTTGAAGGATTTCTCTCTGGAAGATCGACAACAACCAATTTAACTATTCTTTGCAATGAAATCACAAGTAACTTTAAACAGGGTAGCCAATCTGATGTTATCTACACTGATTTGTCTTAGGCCCTTGATTTAAGCAGATTGAACCACCATATCTTAATCACTAAACTATCAGCTTCAGGTTTTCATTCGTGTTTTTTTGTGATGACGGGAATCTTATTTGGTGGACCGGACCCAGTACGTGAACATAAATTCTTCTTTGTCACTTCGAATATATTTGTGACATATGGCGTTCCTAAGGAAAACCACCTTGGACCTTTACTCTTTATTCTTTTTGCTAACGATCTTAAAATCTTCTCTTTGTCTTATATGTTTGCTGATGATAATATATTGTTGAAATGTATAAAATTGGCATCTTTTAAATTAGCTAGCTGGTGTTCTACTCACCAATTATATCTTAATGTGTTCAAAGTTGCGATTATCTGATTTGTAGTTGCATCTTTGCCCCACCAAACCTTACTTAATCTATCAATTTGAAAATTGTCATATTTGAACCAAAACTATATTTTTCTCTTCACGACATCACTTTATCCTAGCCAATGCTGACTCCTTACTCGGATTTATTTGCCGAAATTCCAAAGAATTTTTTGCACCTTTTACTGTTATGTGAGACCAGTACTTTAGCATTCCTGTGTAATATAGAAGCCATACTATTCCCTGCATCCTAATCGAATCGAAAGCATATCCACAAACGTTTTGCTAGAATGGCAGTGAATTAAAATGGAGTATTCGAATGCCTTTCTCTGGTACTGGGTTTATACGTAGTGTAGTGTAGCCTTCTTGATCTTCAACAATTAAAAACTCGAATAAAATACATAATTTGAAATAGTTTTCATTCGTGATATACTCGCTTATCGAATTGATTACTCCTTTCTTCTGTCGATGATAAAAAATATATGTTCCTTTAAGAGAATAGCAAGTTTAAGCCATTTCATAGGGTTAACTATGGACTTATAATGCACCAATAACAGCCAAATCTAATTTGTAGCTATATTGACTTATATAATAATGTTAGTCGCAATTTGTTTTTTATTTAAATTTATCATTTAATTATTCCTTATCATGTTAAGAATCGCATGCTACTAGTATTATTTCAATTAATCTATAACACCAAATTAATAAACATGGACTAGGGCAGGCTTAGGACTTATTACGTTGACTAAGTGCGAAATACTATTAATAAGAAACAATTTCTGTTATTTGACGTTTAACATAACTTAGTCCTTCGCTAGACAATCGAAGACGGTGGCCTAGCGATGGACTAAGAATTGACATTTAAGAATAAAATTTACAGGGACATAGAACAAAAAGACCTAGAGTTGATACTTATTGTAGTGGATTTTGTTCGATTTTTTATTAATAGGAAATTTCAGTCCATAGTCTTCTAACTCTTATTCCATGGTTTTGTAAGTCCATGGTCTAACTCTTATTCGATAAGTCCATGGACTAAAGGTGGACTAAGCGTTTTTTATTAATAGGGCTGTAAGAGTTTATATTATTAACATTGCATACAGTCTGCTTGATGAAAAAAAATGGTCTTTAAGATCCGACAGAATTGTTAAAGCGTCTTCATATTAAGTTTTCTGTCATAAAATCAAGTTTAATCAAAACCAATTAAATCAAACACTCACGGGATGTTGTTTAGTTAGAAAATAAAATAAAATCAATAACTAAAGAAATAAGGCCAATCTTGTTCAAATGTGTTGCAATAGTGGGACAAATTGTCATCATTATACAAAAATAATGGACATTAATTTAAAAATTTTGATATGTAGGTATGTACATACACAATGTAGGTTATTCACCCTGTATAAAAAGTTGTCGGGGATATCTCCAAAGCGGAAAAATCGAGTTACCTTGGATTAGTGTAGCTACCTGAATTTTATTTTTTGTTACTAAATAATGTACATTGATTCTGTGCAAAAAAACATTGATAAATAGATCGTAAAAAAGTAATAACAAATCCAGTTTTTGAAATTATATTTTTGGGCATTTATCTTCGAACATTTCTTGTATAAAAGTGGGTCATTTCTCGATATCATCATCAGTCGATTTTTTTGCTTAACAATCAATTGTCAATCACAAAACTTTAATCAACATGAAGGTCAGCATTTTAACAAAATTATTTTGTATTTTATTTTTAACTATATTATTAATATTTTTTTATAGTTCGTTATCTTCCTTGCTTTGTTCTTTGTTGCTGTCAACGCAGGCAGCATTGGTCTTCTTCCTAGCGTTGCTATCCAAAAACAAGTTGTCCTTGCACCAGCCCCCATTAGAGCAGTTCCAATTGCTCCATTGCCAGTTGTCATCACCAAGTCGGTGGTTCCCGTCGCCACCGTCGGCGTCGTCAAGGGTCACTATTAATTTGTAAAACTTTAGAAAATTATATCGAAAACGCGTTTTTATTAAAATAAATATTAGATTTAGTTATCAGCATTCTAAGATTTGCATTTTTAATTTAGAAAAATAATAAGGTATTTATAAAAAAAAAATATATTTATATTGTAACCTTATATATAAAAAAGAAAGCAGGACTCTAAATGGAGGAAACATTAAAGTCGTGTGATTCAAAGTTGTATAAGACATAAGGAATATTTTCTTCATTATATCAAAATAACTGTTAGTTTCATGGTAAAAGGACTTAAGTACAAATTTGAATAAAATAGTTTATTTTTGTAAATGAAATATTTTATCGAAATAGCTTGGTTGGTTTTGCATGAAATTTGGGAAGAAGTAATAATTGTAAATATTAACATTATTTTTTAAATATTTTTTTTCCATTTAAATTGTTTGTTTTTTTATAAAATTTCCCCTCCCGCTAAAAGTGGAGCAGATAGACAACCCTCACATAGTAAGAAATGATTGTAAATAACTGTTCTATACAAATGCTTTATTAAAATTTGTAGCCTGAGTTATCGTACTCATTAATGGGTGACAATGACGCAGTGGATAAAGTGCTTAATTGTTAACTAGGACGTGTGGGTTCCATCCCCACGCTAAGCGCATTCTTTTCTATACCTCCAATTTTAATTGGCTGCCGCTCATGGGTTAAAATGAGACAGCCAATACCTGGTTCTGAAATCCACTGTGCCAAACTAGTGCAATTCAGGTTTCATTTAAAAGACCTTAGGTCTTACAGGCATATAGTTAAATTAATAAAAAATATTTAAAAAAAAAAAGGACAACAAAAATTGGCGGGTAATGTCTAAAAAATAGTGCAATGTATTTTATCTAGTTTAAGGAAAAAATAATCATGTAGGTTGTAGTTATACTGACGGACTGTCAGAATATTGAAAAAATCTTCGTATCACGTTTTCTGCTATTCATAAAGTTAACTTAAATTAAATTAAACACTTTCCCGGTGTTGTTTTGCAAAAGTGGACCAAATTTTATAAACCCCAAACAGATAACAGCGATCTTGTTCAAATATTGATATGTGGTATTAATGGGACAAGTTCTTATCAAGATAAAAAAAAAATAATAGGTAGTCTTATTCAAAAAATTATGATATGTATGATGTCGCGAGTGGTTTTTGTTGTGTTATTTTAGGTAAGCCTGTATAAAAAGTCATCAGCTACAGCGATATCTCCAAAGTGTGAAAAATCGAGTTACCTGGGATTGGTGTAGATACTTAAATAAATTAGGTATAAATAATGCAGCTTGTCAATTTATTATTACTCCATGAAAAAGTTTAATAAAGCTGAATTTGTTATTTGTTGGTATTTGCTATACTATTTAAATACTCGTACATACATAGATTATTTTTAAAAAAATCAATATACTTATATGTTTGTATATTGTCTATTGATCGTAAAAAAATATAACAAATCCAGTTTTGTATGATTTTTATTTATTTAAATAAACTTTTATATTTAGACATTTTGTTTTATAAAAGGAGGACCATTTCTCCATTTCATCATCAGTCGATTTCTTGTTTAACAGTCAATCACAAAACTAAAATATCAACATGAAGGTATAGAATTTTAACGAATAACCATTTGGTATATTTTATTTTTAATTTCTTATTGTGTGTGTGTTTTTTTTTGTAGTACGTTATCCTCATTGCCCTGTTCATTGTTGCTGTCAATGCAAGAAGCCCTCCTCTTATTACCCCGCCTCCACCAGTTCTTATCCAAAAAGAAGTAGTCCTTGCACCAGTCCCCGTTAAGGCAATTCCACTTGCGCCAGTCCAAGTAGTCATCACCAAGCCGGCTGCAATTCCCAGCACCGCCGTCAAAACTCACTACTAATGTGTAAAGCTTTCAAAAATTTATATCAAAAACGCATTTGTATTAAAATAAATATTATTAAAATAATATCAGCATTTTAAAATATACATTTATACTTTGCAGAAACAATTAGACAATGATTGAAAGCATAGTCGTGTTCTCGTGATAATCAAGTACAGCAAAGTAAAACACTTACACGAAAACGATCCACACTCGAACTTGATTTTATTTATTTTAAAATAGAGGGATTTTCACATTTGTGTTTGTTTTTCTGTCAAAAAGAAAAAGAAATAAAAACATGCATTACTAAAAAAAAATCACTTCAATGCCCTCTATGATTGAATAGACATACTAATTATCGGAACTAATTATCGGATGCAAAGGAAGAGTAATTGCCAGTATTTTCTTATTGTTGTTTTCCTTGTACAATTTTTACTTTGCTGTACTTGCTAGTTAGAGGAGAACACGGCTAATATACATTAATAAGAAACTTAATTAGAAAAAAAAAGTTCAAGGTTATAAGTGGCTAAAGATTGAATATTGAGCATGCATGATACAATTGCATCTTTTAAAATTATTTAAAACATTTAAGCAAAATCGGTTTTGTTGGTAAAAATGTTTGTTACATTAATTGAAATCACTTGCCGGTTGTTAACTGATTCTTTTTTGTAATTTTAGTTTAACTAAAATACAATTTTTTTACAAAATTGTAGAAATCTTATCATTAGCAAGGAATAAAACTGATAGGTGGTCTAACTCAGGCAATTGCGTACGCCGATGATCTAATTGTGTACAGAACAGCTCATACAGTTGAGGTCATTAAAAATCTTTTGCAGAGTGACTTCGACAAGATTCAACGATATTGTGATGACTGGAATTTGAAAATCAACTTCCAGAAATCAGAAACTATTCTGTTTAGGACTCCGTTGTCTAGCGCCTCAAGGGATACGAGAAAGAACTGGCGCAAGCTGGTGATCGTAGGGCCACATGGACATCTACTGGCGAGTAAAAGTGTAGTAAAGTACCTTGTCATCTGGTTGGATCAGTACTTGTATTTCGGCAGACATATAGGTGTTGCTCTGGCCAGTGCTAGGAGAGCCTTTGCTCTGACAAAACGACTGTTTTATAGCAGCCGGTTTGACAGCAGAGTAAAGGTGATTTGCTACATGGCCCTCATCAGGCCGATGATTGCCTATGGATGCCCGGTGTGGTTCAACGTTGCCCCATCTCAAATGGAAAGGATTCGGTTGTTTGAGAGGCAATGTCTTAGACGTTGCCTTGCATTACACAGAACACCAGAGTCGGAGTACAGACGATATTATTCCAACCAGGTTCTGTACAACGGAGCCAACATAAACAGAATATATATTTTTTTGTTTAAGCTGATTCGGGGTCACATTGCAAGAGCGATTTCCTCAGCCAACAGCTTCATTTTTGGGGCTTATTACCTCAATAACGAATACTTTGAGAGTGTGCGGTTAAGTGGCTATATCCTTCCTGAAGCATTCCTATATTTAGACAGTCGAGGGCTGATACAGAATGGAATGGCGGTTCCGGTAATCTACCACGTCAGCCGAAAAACTGTAGTAGCCGACTGCTGTATGTTCGAGACGTCATCGCTCAAAGTGGAGAAGAGCGCCTTAGGTTCAGTAGGACTGTGTCCGATCGGGACCGAAGGGATAGGGCGAAACAAGAGAACCAGTCTTGGTGGCTCTCTGAAGAGCAGTTTGATATCTAAAGTCGACTAAGATAATATGGCTTGGACGACTTACATAGATTTAAGGATATTAGGTATAAGGAACAGTCGGGGTGGCACCAAAAAAAATTAAAAATATGTATGTATGAGGAGGCATATGTGCATTCAACAGCGTGTTGTATATGTATGTGCGTACGTATATGTATATACGTATGTACATGTATGTGTGTGTTGCATGTAGCTGTGTGTCTGCATGCGTATACAAAATATACGCACAAAAAAAAATTAAAAACGAAAAATGCTGCTGTGGCTGTTCTAGCTTTTAAGTAGTTTTAAGTGGTTTTGGGTATATTTAGGTATCCTAAGTAGTCTAAGTTATTTTTAGTTAGTATAAGTTAGTTGTATATAGTTTTAATTATTTTTAGTCTAGCTTTAGGTAGTTTATAAGAAAAAAATTAATATATGATATGATGCCGAGTTTTTTTTAAATATGTTTTCGTGGTAAAATAAAAATAAAATAATTAGAATTAATTAAAATTGTTTTAAGGTCGAAAGATATTAGTATTAGGAGATATAGTTTAGTTTAGAGCGCCCGTAAAGGGCCAGTAAATTAGTTGTAAGTTATTTATAATTCGGCTACTTTTAAACATTTTTTTCTAGCCTTAAGATAGTTATAAGTTAAAAATAAATAAAAATGAATTTAAAAAAAAAGGAATAAAAAAAATATTTTTTTTTAATTCTTAAAAGATATAGTTTTGGAAAAAATATTTTGTGAAATTTACAATGTTCACAGAAAGCCGAAGAAAAACTATTTTCTTCACAGTCATCACAAGATACTTTGAACATAATCAGACGCGAAATTTTATTAAAATCGTTAAGTTCTTAGAAGTCCTATATATGCAACTTGACATTTTTGGTTAGATTCGTCAATTACACCAAGACCCTAACTAACCACATTGACACAAAATTAGAAAGCCTACATTTTAAGAGAGTTGCATAATATAAACTACCTATTTAATGATTTGTAATACTTCCATTGAATTGAAAAAAAAAAACTGTTAAACTATTTTAAATAAACCACACCTATAATAATATTGAAAGTGTATGCAAAAAAAAGCCAATGAAACAAGGGAGATGAATTGAGTAAAAAATAAAATGTACGACCGGATCGCTTGTTTTTATGTTCGATCACATCGTATGCACAATATTCTTAGTAGAAACGGCTTAATATATATTTTTAAATTAGTTTTTTGTACTTAATTTTGTATATGCCTACAAAATTTCTTTAATCTTTTCTAAACAAAAATTGTGAATGACAATTGTATCCATTTAGTATCTAATATAAACTGAAAAATATAATTTCTAAAAAAATATCGTCATAAGTTTTCGAAATATTGAATTTTCAAACAAAAAACATGTTGTTTTAATCCAACACAATATTTTTCAAAAATGTTGGTATGCAGTATTATTTAGAATTTGAAGGATCTCCTATACAAACATTTTGAACCAAATCCGTGGGGCCGTAAACAATAAATAAATAATAAATAGTGAACTGTTTTTTTTAAATCAAAATCGTGATAATTAAGATTGTAGAAAAAATTGTATGGCACGTACCGTAATTTTGGGGTTAAAAAAACACCTAAAAGGCGTAAGTGTGCCAAGTTTGAAGAAAATCGCTTCAGCCGTTTTTATGCTGCAGATAGTTGTATTGACAGAAAGACAGAATTGCGGAACCCACATTTTTGTCTTCTCTATCATCGTTATGTCAAGTTTAATTAAAATATCGAGTTCGAATTTTTTTCCAAATGCAAAACTTGCCCTATAGCATAAAAAAGAAAATCTAATATTTCTTAATTTGCTAAAAATTATGAGTAAAATGCTTGTGCGTTGTTTTATAAAAAGCTGATCTAATGTTGTGAAGTTGTACCTATTGCGTATTTCAACAATTTTGCAAATTTCAAGGTCGTGCTTTATGACACATTATATCGAAAAGTTCATTAACGCCCGAACACTAACGCGAGTTTGTGATAATTGTGTGCGCTTAGTTAAGCATGAAGGGAATTAATTGTTGCATTTAAATTCTGCACCCATTCCCTCGTTAAGGTCCAATTTTCTTCGAGCTTGGAAAACTGAAATACAAAAAAAAACATCAATAAATTTGAACTACCAAAATGTAGACTTAAGGCACTCAACCGACATCTTAAACTAATTCTATTCCAGTTTATATTTCAAAGCCAATTCAATAAAATTAAAACTTTTACTTATATTTCATCCCAAAACACATTTCTGTCATGTGAAGCGGAAAAGCACCAAACTATCATCGCATTTTAAACGCCCATACATATTGTGTGTCCATGTACATGATGATAGAAGAAGGGCAATAGCCACTTCACTTCAGTTCCGGAATTGTCCCAGAATGTGATGAGTCTTCCCTACCCACTTATCCCAAAAGCCTCTGTTGGTTACACAATGTTCATACCATAAGTCTCCATGCTGCCTCGTGTCCTTAAAAAAAAAACTCTCAGAAAATGCATAACGAAATCAATATAGCATCGTGTCGGCGCCATTTATGACCATTGCCAAGCTGTGCAGCAGCAAACGGAGCTCGATTCATAGCATAGCGTAGCGCAGCTGCAGCACAATCACGAGCACCATAGAAAAATTTCCTGTGAGTTTTCTCTGACAATGAAGTGCTTCTCTGGTGATAGGACACAGTTTGTGATTTATTGTGCCCTCTGTCCAGTATCCACCAGCCACCACCACATGGGATGTGTAACACAGCATTGCGAATACTAGCCGTGCCAATTTTGAGTGACCTTCCCTGGTTCTAAATCGTCTCCGGGAATTATTTATCTCGTCCATTTTATTCGTCTTCTGACTTCAATCCCCCCCTTTTTCGACGACGGACCAACAGACTTTCCATGAAATATTTCGGCAAATTGAATATTATGCACAAAAGTATGGTATAACGAACCAATGCAAGGCTCAAGGATTTTTAAAGATACGATATCCTTACATGTGAATCGTCAAAACCCAAAACCAAACCAAAAAAAAAAAAACACAACTTAGGAAATATCTTCTCAAAAGCTGAAAGAATAATCCCAGAAATATTTTGAGGGCAAAGCAATTTGGCTGCTTTTTATATGTGTTGTGCATGTATAGTTGAGTATAAAAGTTTTGCTAAAGAAATCCGAAAAAAGGATGCTGGTGTGGTGAGAGAGAAAAGGATGATGACGATGAGAAAAAAATTAAGTTTACAAAGGATGTCAAGGGAATATCCTGGTTAGATAGAATAAATACCCTGTGCTAGTTTTATTCAATAGATAAATATATTATACGTATATCAATTGGCAGTGTTTCAGGAAAATTGTCTTCTACCTTATGTGTGTAGTATATAGGTATTAGGTTATGTGTTTTTCTGTTACTTTGCTAAATAATATAAATCATTTTCATGAGACTTTCCGACGTCCGATATGTGCTAATGGAGTTCGAAGGCTCAATTTTGTTTTTTTTTCATATTTGTTTGTTTATTTTTTGGCTACTAAAAGTTGTCTATATAAATAAAAGTCTAACATACTCGTAAAAGGAGAATGTGAAGTTGCTAATTGGCAATTTGTTATATAAGGAATTTGCAAAAATATTATGTTTAGGAATTTCAAAATAACCTCTTGCTTGTTACGAAATATTGCCAAGATGCCCTTCAAAGCTTTTTATTATCAAAAAACAAAAAGGTAGGACAAATTTTTCAACAAACATGATATCAGAAATAACTTCAAGACAACATTGTTTTCTCACAAAAGTTACCAAAGAAAATACATAGATTGTTATGGACGAAGATGCTGAAATACTTTTTTATATTCCCAGAGTTAGTAGATGGAGCTCATATTTATAGAGACTTGAACAAGACGTTTTTAAGTTCTTGTCAATTGTGATAACGCTAAATTTATAGGTTTTAAATTTAGTGTCCCTCAAGAATCAGTCCTTGGCCCAGTTTTATTAATTTTTAATGGTACATCTGAATTTAAAAAAAGACTAATTTTGTTGATGACCCCCAGTATCAAGAGCCTTATTATCTTATGCAATTTGGTGAAATATGATTTTACCTATTTTATGTAATTATTAGTTGACAATTTATAATCGTATATATCAAAATTTTCTTCATTTGTTGAAGGGTCTTTGAGAACCGAAGGTATAGGGCTTAAAAAAAACTGCATTTTTCAGTTAGCTCTGAAAAGCCCATAGACTAGATGGTTTTTTAATATTTAAAGTGATTTCTTAACAAATATATTTTTTTTTAATTTTTCATTGCAAACATGAACAATACTTGACAACTGAACGAAAATAGACGGTCTGATTTACTATCTCCACTGTGTGTCAAAGGCTAACCAAAATGGGGACGGGTTTTCATAAAGCATTAAGGGTAATTCTCCTTAATTCTTGCCCTTCTCGCCATATAATACCTAGTTGCTGGTAACTCAGTTTTCTTGTGTGAAAGCTGTCTAAAGGGCTTTTTTTAGTATAGAACTTTAACTTGGCAACACTATTTTCATTGACAGCTATTTTGTCATCTGTGATGTGATTTATCTTTAGTTTGTTTTATCATTTCATCATGAAAACGACGGAGTATTGAATTAAATTATAAGCTTAAGGAAATAAGTTATTTATGGAACCTTCTTAAAAATATAACAATAAAAGGTGATTATTTTTTGATGTAGATATTTAGTTCATACAGCTTAGAATGAATATTAGCCCCACGAATGAGACCTTAGTGAAAATCTGACGCACAATTACCGCTGTTACTTCGGTTTGGCGAAACAAACGGTTCAAAACTCCTGTCGCAAGGGACTAAGTACACGCTCTTTAAAATACTTGTGGCCAATTTCATAAACAAACATTAAAAGAACTTTTATCAAAAATCCTCTTAAGTCTTTGTAGTCTTATTAATTTATAATAGAAATTTCAGGGAATTTTTTGTTAAAATTGAGTTCTCTGCACGTGCCTGGAAAATAACTTGGATTTTTCTATCTAATAAAGAAATGTATGGTAAAAATGAAAAAGCTGATTGTTTAAACAAATGCCAAGTAATGCAAAAAAATTGAACTTTTAGTGGTTGATGACAAATTGATTCAAAAAATTTCCAATAACTTAACTATCCGACAAAAAAATGTTTAGACCAGCTGACTACAAACTTCATTTGAATTTTGTTTCGTTTTTTGACAGAAGTCGGCTAACCTTTCCGAATAAATGAGTGAACGTGGACAATGATACTTTTAAAATTTAATGAGCAAAAAAGAGGTATCTAGCTTATAAGGGTGTTTAAAAGTTTTTTTAATTTAATAGCACTTGGTAAATCTAAAAAATCCCATTTTAATGTTAAGAAGCCTGTTAGATGTTTATAAGTCCTTCTTAAAATCGACCATTATACTGCTAGTCTTTCTTTACGAAAGCAAATGGTGGACAGTAAGCAAAACCAGAGAGCTGTTGCTGGGGTCCTTCGAAAGAAAAGTTCTTTGAAGGATATTTGATCCTACTATATGTAACTATGTATATGTGAGAGGGGCAAATGGAGGTGTAAATACAATGCGATTTCTAACAAACAGTGGAAACACGTCGCCTACATTGGCTAGGACACATCAAGCGACAACGCTTCAACCAAAAGAGTCTTCGAATCGATATGACTAGGAACACCGAATCTCCTAGCTCAGAAATCAAGCTATCACGGATGCCAGAGCTCGTGGCCATCTTAGAGGTCAATTTTTTACTCTAATTACATTATAAGGCTTCGATCTTTCGTATTTGTGTTGGATCTGACGACCTTTAATTGAATTGCATTGGAATTTCTTGACACACTATGACCCTACATTCCTAGGTAGGTATACAGTCATGTGCAAATTAATTGAGACAAATTAAATTTTCAGGTCAGTGTTAATACTTAATATAGCCTCCCTTGGCTTTTATAAGTGCATTATGTCTCTTGGGCCTTGATGGAACCAACGTGACACAAATATTTTTGATTTTGTTGTCATCGTTGCAGCTGACACACTTAGACCACAGTTGGTCCCTTCTGATATCATATGACGATTATAAGAGGAAATAATTCACCACAAAAATTAAACGTGTAGTCTTTTTTTCTTCAGTTTGTCCGTCAGAAACTGCTTTTTTTAAGGGATTTGTTGCTTTTCGACTCACTTCCACCAATTGCTTACGGACGGTTGACGCATCCACCTGGACACCAGCTCTTCACCACTCCCTTTGAAGCTCAAAACTTATCTTACTAGGTTTAATTACACTGTTTCGCATCAAAAGCTTGTCTTGCGCTTACGCCCATAATGGTATTTCATTTTGTTTCAATTGATCCAGAGTGGCCTAGTGTGAATCAATAATTGGCAAAAACTGGATTTTGAAACTCCAACATCACTTGAAATCTCCCGAATAGTTTTACCAGTATATAAGACAATGATTTTGGCCCTCTTTTCCATCGAAATATCCATGATGACGTAGTCTAATAATAAACATTGTTTTGAATTGTATGATTTCATTACTTTCGTTTCGTTAACTGACTAAACTTGAATGAGTAACAACAACATTTAAAATAGAAAATATAATCCATAGCCTACCCAAACTTTCGAGAATATTTGAAAAATAGCGTCCATCCCATAGCCTAATATCAAAAACGTAAACGAAAACATCTTTTCCCTATTAATATGCACACCACTGTATCTAGCTTCAATTCGCTTTAAAAATTAACTAATATAAAATTAAATTTCACCTATTTTTTCCTTGAATAACCTTCCCAAATGATCCACAAAGTGCACAAGTTGCAAGTGTGTGTATACTATAGTTCTTTATTCAAAACCTTCTCACTAGCAGTAATATTAATGTGTATACACAATGTTCACCGCTGCTCTAATGATTGCTTTGTACTATATTTACCCTCACTCAAGTCATTTCATTTTCTTTTTATACATTTCGAAAAGAGTAAAATAACACTCAACTAGTTCTTCAACCATCCAGATCCACCTCGCTGTTCAAAACTGTTTGATTAAACATACAGCTAATAATTATTATATGTGTGCTCTACGCTCGTGCTTTTACGGCGCGTCGGTACTCGTGGTCGTGGTCCTGCATGTTCTGTTCAGCAATCCAGCGAAACCAATCCAAATGAATGTATCTGTCTATCCTGTGTTGAGAAGGATAGTTTCTTATTTTTTGTATTATTTTTTTCAGTTTGCACTCGTTTGAGGTGAGCCTTCTTTGAATAGCTAGCACCTTCTTTTGTATCTGTCTTTTTCTCCCTTTTTGTATCTGTTCTATCGGTGTTTTGTCTTTTATTTTTTATCACCGAAAAACAACGAGGAGGTGGAGGATACACCTTTTAAAAAAAAAAAAAAAAGACTGAGGAAAGGTGAGATACTTTGTTATTAGGTATTCGACCATAGGTTCGAAAGAAATTTTGTTCTCAATCGCTCCTGCGTTTGGTCGGGCTGCTCTCCGATTTGATCTCGGGGAGCAAAGAAGATTTATCCTATCAGATGCTAATTTAAAATCCGTGTTGGTATGGGTGTTCCAAAAGAAGTTTATTCGGTGTTGGTCCGCAAATGGAATGGGGATGGATGATGGTTGTTGCAAAGGCGAAGACTGGATGCTTACAACCAAATGACACTCAACGCCCTAAAAACAAAAACAAAAAAGAAAAAAAAATGCCGAAAGGAAAACTTGGATTGTTCGGTCTTGAAAACAAGTTAAAACTCGAATTTGAAATTGATGAAGAAGAAAACATCTGAAACCGAGGGACCGAGATGTAGAGGGTAAGGTCTTAGGTTGCAAGGATGACCACATGATGGAGCGGAAAATGAAATGGAAGAAACATTGCTCCGCAGCCGCCGCCACCGAGTGTGGAATTTGGAAAGAGAAGCGATATTTTATTTTTTGAAGCCGGTTGGTTGTCGGTGGTTGGTATTTGGTCGGCCGGTCGTCATATGATCGTATGTAGAATATTGGATCAGTCAGAAGGACCAGTTGAGATCACAAAGCAGATAAGGAGATCCCCTCTATAGATGAGTATAGATATATTGGTATACCTACCTTACCTGCCTATTACATTGGGACATTCCACATTGGATACCACCAGCAGCCTGTATTGTCGAAAGGCAATGTGACGAAGAATTCTATACACATTGAGGAGGATTCTGTTTCTTCAGATGATGACCATGATAATGACGATGATGATGATGATGATGATGCTGGTGCTCTTGGTTGCAGTTTGTCCTTGTGCGATTGTTAATGCTGGTGGCTCTGGATGATTGTGTGACTTCGAGATGAAAACGAACTTCATATACCTATAGGTATAGGTAGGTATTTTAGCGAGGCAATTCCTTTTTTAGCCTTAATTTTTTTTTCTTTTTTATATTTTGTCGCTTTGGCTTGACTTAACTTGCAGTTTAGTGTGGTTAAATATAAGAATTCAGTTGGTAACTTGAATTTCGTACAAAGATCTTTGTTTCAATTTTTTTTTCTCGTTTGTTTCTCTTCTGCATTCAGGTGATACATTTAGAGAGTGCAATGATCTTTGAAAAAATGTCATTTTTCGTGTATAGCTGGTCTCGATGTTTTAAGGTTTTTTTTTGTATGCAACCCATATGGAAATTTGATATTTTAGGGAATTCGAATGGTGTTAACTGAAGTTAAGACCAAATAACGCTCAAGCTAATAATGTTCAAGTTTCAAGTACCTGCATGAAGGTGATTTTCGATAGAAGAGGTTATTTACCTTGACGAATCCAATGAGGGTGGACGTTGTCCTTATTTTGAATATAGCATATGTCTATTGAAGAAAAGCGGTCAGTGGAATGAGAACTGGCCGATAATGGCAAAAAATTTAAATTAATTTTGTAGGTTTTCGTTGTATAGACTGACGTTTAAGAAAACTCTACAATATATTATGAAAGTATTTATAATGGATATTTGAAATCAGTTTTCATCTAAAATATGTTGTATATCCTTCTAAACAAAAGAACTGTCGCACGAACCTCAATAAAATATAGTCAGGTGATGAAGGATAGTATTACAATTAACAGACATCTATATTCTTTTTAAATGAGACAGCACTAAATTTTGAATGTTTATTCAATAATTTAATGAAATATGTATTTGATTGGAGCAAGTAAAAAAAGGAATTAAAATAGATTTTTAAAATTTTTGTAATTTCCAAACTGCGTTTCAGATTGTTGCAAGAAAAACATGCACATATGTTTTCAAATTGTTTGATGAATTTGTCTCATTTTTGGTGTATTCCTGAATATCTCGATAATGCGGGTCCTCTAATTTTGTTAAGTTTTTTCACATCCATTTTATTTCTTTAAACATAATTTGCTTCACACAATTTTATTAAGAATGTAATTAATATCTATTAATAAACGTGTGCTTTATATTTAGCCAATTTATGACCAATAACCACAGGAGCGCAATTTGGTGCCATCTAGTTTGTTTTTTATAAAAGACATACAACTTTAGGATGGCAGCAATGTTTTCATTGAAAGCCATTTTGTCATCTGTCAAGTGATTTATCTTTAATTTTCGTTGTCATTCCATTGTGAATCGACTGACGCCTAAACAACGCACGAAAAGTGTGCAGATTTATTTTGAATGGGCTCGAAACTAAATTGCTGAGAACAAGCTCATTTTTGGTTGAATGGGTTATGTCAATAAGCAAGACTGCAGCATTTGGAATGTAAATAACTCTCAAGCCATTGTAAGACCGGTCAGATGGCTACTGGCATTGGAGAATTTTGTAGAGTCATGATCAATTTTTCGTCCCTTAATTGAATAGCCGTGATATAAAAGAAAATGTGGTTTCGACAATACGTGCGTCGCAGCATACCACACAACGCATTCCACAATTGATTTCTGAAGTTGTTGAGAACGACGACGAGTAATACGACCCCAAATGCTGCAGAGTGATCGAAAATTTGACCTCGAGATTGGACTACATCCAGATGTCAGAAATCATATTCAAATAAAAATTGCAAAGAATTATCTGTGAAACGAAGTCAATTTCTTGGCAATTAATAGATACCTACCCACAATTTGTCTGTGTTTCATTTCATTGCATAGTTCTATATCTCTTAAAAAAAACCATTTATTGTTCCTTCTTAGTGTAGGTGTGAAATAATAAATGTAGGTATATTACATGGGTACCAACAATCTATTCACACTATCGTAGTTTCACGAAAAAATGTGTTTTTTGTAAATTCCTATAGCAAATGACGCAGCATCTTAAAAATATCTTCCCAAAAAACGATATATACAAACATAAGTGATACCTACCAATATATAGTGTACCAAACCAAATCAAATGTGGTTCTAAACTGCATTCCTCAAACCACTTCCAGGCACTCTTTTAGTCCAATCAAATTATCTTGCGGTTATATCATTCTCTCAAGATATTTCTGCATGCATCCATATATTACATTTAATAAACAATACAAAAAAAAACACCTTCCGCCGACCTTTTCAATTCCATCTTTCATCCTCTCACCTCGATCAATCTAAAAAGCATCAGACCACAATAAATATTTGTATAGTTTGTTACAGTCGAGCGGAGAATCGCGACTTTGATTTTAAAGTTATCATGGTTAAGGTTGTTGGAAAAAAAAGGTAGGTACTCGAACATTGATCATTTACGAATATTCAATAACGAAACGATTCTATCCAAAGCACAAATGCAAGAACAAAACAAATATAGAAAAACTATACAATCTTTGGAAAGAATCAGACATCACACTCGTAAATCTTTATAATCATTGAAAAAATTGTTTGTTGTCATATTTTGCTTTTAAGACCTGTTATATTGGAAATTCTTCACTACATTTAAGAACAAATTGGCTGAAGTATATAAGTCTACCATAATTATGGTAGACAAATGCATATATCAAAATATTAGCGAAAGGGTAGCATTAAAACTTAACTTTTGTCGAATAGAGAGAGATGACCAAAATGCAGAATATCTTCATAAATGCAGATTAAAGAAATCACCATAAATGTACATGAAGATTATAGCGAAGACGACTATATTCACCTTATTATGGCATCTTCATCTGCATTTGTATTTTAGATGTCTCCTATAATTTTGTTGGCGTGTTAAAAAAATCACCAATATAAAAGTCAGCATTAAGAACCAAACATTTAAGACCGATTTCAAAATGTATAGCAAGTTATAGAAATTTTAATAGCGCCACCATTTGTGCACTCTTTCGCAAATTCCTATTTTGACGTCTGATCCCCTCTACTTTTTTTCAAATTGTGCTTAAGGATTGCATCAGTCTGTTGACAACTGCATTCAGTAAATTCGCAGATAAGTAGGTATTGACTAAAACCTTCAAATACGAGGTGGCTCAAAATTAATTACATTATCGGAAGATGCTAAGTTTTTTTTGCTAATGGCGGCAGATATCAAGTGAAACAATTATTCCGTTTTTTTTTTTTTAGCAAAGCGATTCATGGCTTTTGAAGTGTCTTTTGTATCTGTTCACTTCACAAATATGAAAGTGGGATTTGACATTTGCCGACATTTATAAAAATTATAGCATCTTCTTATAGGATAATTAAGTGTCAATTCTATTTTGACATTTGGGAAGTAAACAGATACAAAATAGGAGTAGACAAGCCAAGTTTAACTTAGATTTCATATTAGGGGTATTCACTATCTGGTGTAACAAGTCTTGTAAAATTGTAAAATTTTATTTTTTTACAACAGACTGTAAACACACCTTTACTAATCTGTAGCAACTTTGAAGCAAATGTCAAAATCTGTTTCAGATTTGTTCTGAAGAAGGCTTAGATTGAGTTAAAAAAATCTTACACTTGTATTTTCCTGTTACAATAGGGTTCGTGTATTGTAAAAGTGTAAAAGTGTAAGACTTTGGCATTCAGTTGTTGTTGTAGTGCAAAAAAAATGCTACACTTTTACACTTTTGCAATGATACAAGACCAGTTACATCGGATCGTGTATACCCCTATTATTTTGACTTTGGAGTCAATTTAATAACGCAATCAATTGGCTGGCAGTTGATTGAATACGTTTTAAATTTTAAGTCAAGTCAATTCAGTTCAATTTATAATCTGGACAATAGACAATCTGGATAATAGGTTATTTGACTGCAATCTTTGAACACTTCAAGTCAATTGACTTCGTTCAGCATGGTAACTACACCAAAAATAACGCTCATTTGCCTACTGTCACGTTTTTTTTTTTCAAACACGGCTTATGTCTAATTTCTAACAACCGACAGTAAGGAACCTTCAAAAAATTGGGTGCGTGTAAAGTTCATGAAGTATTATTACAAACGCAAGATTATTTGACAGCTTTAAATCGATTTCCTTAAAAATAAAATTTTCAGAAAAAAATCGAAGTTTTGGTTGTAAGGAATTCGACATAAAACGTCATGTTGGATTTTTTACCAACAAATCAAATAATAAATAACAAAATTCATCATACCCTATATCTCCATTATATACCGCATGGTATGCAACATCAATATAAAGGATGATGAAGTGAAACGATTGTGGTAAATAAAATACCTGCAGTTGTAGCCCTGTCTCTGGCACCATCGTGTAGTCACTTAAACATAATGGAAATGCCGACACCAAGGGACAGGACAGGAGGCAAAATTTGTACCAACAAAAAAATCCCAATCCAATGAAGAACTTCAGTTCAGAAAGTACGCAGCAGCAGTGATCCACTGGGCTACAATACAAGAAAACCTTCACGTCTGCTGAACACTGGGCAAATGGTATGCTTTTGCTTGACCGTAATCAACGACGACGACGACGGCACGTTGTGATTCAACTAGTTGCTGTCGAAGTAGCACACCAAACAGCAACAATTCGAATCCCCACAAGCTAGGACCCTGCGAGCCTTCGAGGATCAGTTAAAAACGAAAGCAACAGTTATAATAGTATGGTAGAGTTTAGTCTTCGATATGCTTCATTACTTTGGTTAGTCCCCATAGTCTACAAAGGGTTGGTCCACCGTTCTGTGGTATTTGGACTCAATTTTTTTTTTTGAAATTCTTATTCTTCCACTTTTTTTGGTTGTGTTGTTCTCTTGTGTGTAGAGTTGATCGTCTTCGTCGTTGTCCTTTGTGTTCGTGAATTTTTGTTTTGGAAATTTATTGTGTATTTAGGTGTGCGCCGTAAGGTATCCAATAACACCTGAATCTGCTGGCTGAATCCCTATCCAGTCACATCACGTTTAAATAGAAGGGAAGAAACAACACAAAAAGAGAGGAACAAATAAGACATAAAAATCCATGCAGATGATGAATCATCAACGGGCACAGACAGCACATTCCTTTGGCCTAAGTTGGAACAAGTTTGAGTGGAAATCTGACCATTTACTCATTCCCACAGTATTTTCGATTGGAATTCCTTTTGCCAAGGTAGAAAGGGAACCCTATATTACAATTTACCTGAATCTGAACCTGAAACTGCTTTTGGTTTTTTTTATATTTTTTTTTGTAGTTCTTTTGTGTGTCCGTCCATTCCATTGTTGAACGGAACCATAATTGGCAATTTATAATTTTGCGCTTCGAAAGGATTTGATTTTGATGATATTAGTTGTGGGTATAAATAATTAACTGTTGGCAAAAGTGTTTGATTTCGCAAGATATACAAAAATACAAGCAAAAATAGATTGACAAGCCGCCATTGCTTACCAATTTAACATATGACATCAGGTAGGTAGGTGACTACGATTATGACAGTAAATATAAATTATGACGTTCTTTACTATCAAGTTGCTGATGTTTGTCACAAATTGAAGAAAAAAGTAGCTAAATACCTTAGGAAGTTGGCAGTCAATTTTTTGGAAATAATAGGCGTCCTTTTTTGTAAGCACGATAAAAAGCAATCGAAAAAAATTACATCGGGAATTTGCGACCTTGGTAATTTTGCTCGGTAATACTGTTTTTTTTTTCGGAATAAGCCTTTGGCTAAGGCTGAAGGCAAATACTTGTTGCATTTTAAAAATTAATTGTGTAGACTATATTACCTACTCGGTGGTCCAATTTTTTTTTTTGTTTAAGCTAAAATGACACTGTCAACGTAATCGGTCATCACGTAGACTCTCCGTCACCACAAACTTTATTTTCACTAGTTCACCAGACCGGCAATGCGTTGATTTCTCGTTGACAACATTTGCTTCGTTTCCACTCATAACGTGGCACAATTAGGACATATTTTGTCGTCATTCTTACGTCAGAGGATCAACGCGTTGACCCAACTTTAGTCTTGGAGTACACAGGAACAAAATCACGTATGCCAGGATCTCGCTTTTGCTTTGACCTCCGCACCATCTTCAAATTTAAGGTATTTATACTAGATACGTTATCCACATGATATAATCTTTATAATTAGGGCGTACCTACATAATTGTTAAGAAGACAAGCTTCCAATTTTTTTGTGATCCAATCTTGTCGATATTTTACTGCTCAAGTAGTGTAGTGATGTATCAAACCGAACAGTTTTCAAACCGAGTTTATATTTATGCGAAGCGAGTTGCAACCAGAGTTGGATTCGGTTTGTTCGGTTTGCTTGGAGAAACATGCTTTTATTACTAGTCGACGTCGAAACCCTACACGTTGGCCCCCATTTTGGAAAAAGGAGTCTTAACTATTTTCGGTGATATCTTACGAACCGTTATACCAACTAAAAAGAAATAATACAATTTGTTAGAAATAAAGTGCTTTTCATGGTCGCATAAATCTGCTTTTATATCTGAGATTTGACAATTTATAGCTTGACAGACGGTCGACGAACTATACTTTAGGACAAATAGTGTATTTCGTTCCTAATATTATCCCAGTTACCAGTTGTTCATAAATCGCTTTTTTTCCCCGAGAATAAAAAAAATTTTTTAATCCGATTTTTCATGGTAACAAGTAACGAGTAACAACTAACATTCGGGTGAGTTGACAGTTGCGATGATGCAACATTGCAAAACGAAAATAATTACATATAAAACAATTTATAGTATAAAAAGTTTTGATAAACTCTATTTATCATTAACTGAAGTATGCCTGTTGTATAAATTTAAATTTTAAAAATAATTCTTTTCATAGGTATACCTAATTATTTCACTATGCGAAAATAATTATAAAATTGCTTAATATCAATTCAACCAAGTGACGATTTTGACGTTTATTAAACGAGACAGATAGATGTACTGCTATTTATTTAAAAGCAAATAAGCCCTATTACAACAGAACAAACAGCCCAAGTCGATGTCAAACTAAAAACCGAGTACCTACATAGATAGGTATACCGAAACCGAGCCGGAACCAATTTTCTTGTTTTGCTGCTTTATTACAAACCGAGCTTAATTGTCTTCCGTTTGCAGAAAAAGCTACAAATCAGTTTGAAAAAAAAATTAAACCGGCTTTACTCGGTTTGACAAACCATGTTGACACATCACTTATAAAAAAGTGGAAGCCAAGCTTGTGTTTTATTTAACTGCAGCGGAATTAGGACATCTATTAAAAAAATCGTCAATTACTGAGCTCACGATGGCTCCTTAAATTAACAAAACTATATAAATGAAAAGTAATAATCTTCAATTACAAGCTCCCGAATAATTTGTTTGTATAGACTTATTTTCGTACAACACTACACCACATTTAAGTGCCCCTATGGCAATTATAGTTTACATTTCGGAACGTGTCCCTTTTGACCTACAAATCGCCTCACTTTTTTATTCCGACCACAAATCCCCCATAATATCAAGTCCTTTTAATAAAGAAACCGAAAATAAATCAGGAAGCAAATTAAGTCCAATGTCCAATGTCCCCCGTCTAAATAACTTACATCCATAAATAATTCCAATAATTTCAACATACTTCCTGTTCCTGTATCCTCCACCTATTCTGGTTCTCTTTCCTCTATATGATTGTGTTGGTGTTTTACAAACGTGCACAAAGTGCGTCATTCAAAAATGTCTCCACAAAAAGGCTTAACACACCCAAAACACGACATCACAGTTATTTTGTCATCAATTTATACGTTCCATTAATACAAAAAGAAAAGCGAAGCAAAAAGTCAAAGGAAACTACCAACTGACCTCTAACTTCTAATTATCCCATATACAATCTAGGTGTCGTCATTACCAACGAGATACGATCTGGGGGCTGCCGCAAAATCACTTTCAACTCAAGATAAAAACGCTAACGGTTACAACTGCGATGACGATACAACGATGACATCCATTCCCACGTAATAAAATCGCTTTAATTAGTCGACGGGGAACAGTTAGTCCCGGCAGTTACGACAGGTAACATGAAGGCAACCTGGTTTAGTTGGATCCTCTCTGGCGTGGACATACAATATAATGTAAGGCATATAATCGTTGTCGTGACATGTCTATAAATATCATGAATGCCAAAATTACATGCTTCCTCTTCAACAACCTTCAGGAATGAGTTGAATTGACAGTGCAGTGCATCGCTTCATGTGGATACTGACATAGAAAAGAGAGTTCCAAGATTGAGACTCTCTCTACTGTCTCTGCATCACTTGGAAGGAGCAGCAGAGTCGCAGAGTTAAACAGAACAGGACTGGGTTGATGAGGTACGCATAACCTGTTGCCATCCTAGGAAGAGTCTTTTATGTACACATCGAAATGAACATAAGAGGTTGTGCTTGTGTTTTTGTGTTTGTGTGTTTAAATTAGATATAGCATTTTTCTAGGAAAGATACCTTTTGAAGTTTTCCCTTTCTCCATTATTTTCTACGATGAAGCCTGTTGAAAGAATAGAAAAAAATGTCAGACATTTAAAAGCTTTGCATTCTAATTGAAAATGCGCATTCTGATTACGTCGATTAAAAGCGAAATCAAGTGGAAAAAATCTAATGTCACTTCGCAACCATTTATAGAATTTGTTTTTACGTACCCTATTTGTATATGAGTAATAATATAATTGTACTACCGAAATTTCTTATATAAAATATTTAACAACTTTTTGCTATTGTGCATAAATAAGAATAGAGATACATGATACAACTAATTGCTGACAACAAAATGGACTTATAACCAATGTGGTTTTTCATTGATATAAGAATTTAATTCTTGTTTGATACAAATCTGCCAAAATACGGATGTCCACAATTGAATTCTTCTATTGGACAACAAAAATTGATTTTTTTTTTTATTCTAAATCAAATTCTCAGATCCGTATTTTTCGGTGAATCTACCCCTCTTTTACTAAAACCACTAAGCCCTAATACAATTGAAAGCATTCAGTTTGACAACTATCAGATTCACAGAAACGAAAATATGCCCCACCAGATTATTAATAGCAAAACAAAATTTAACTCAAATCGCGTCCCTTTCGCCACGAAAAATATCAAATTCCGCATCAAATTCTGAATTTGCCAATGGAAAACCCCACAAGCCATTGCGCTTTTTGTGTATGTCTCCTTTCACACAGGGCAACTATTTAGTTGCTGAAGATTTTTTTGACATTTTCTTTTAATAGCTTTAAAAATCTGCTATACCTTTCATACGAGGAAACAAAATTACCTGAGATTTTTTTGTTTTCTTTTTATGTTTCTACTATGTTCCCACCAAAGCGAAATCTGAGATTTCGACAGGCAGATTTCTAGATTTCAAATTGGTGTTCACACCGCCAAATCCAAAATTTCGTCTCTTAGAAGCAAAAACAATAACCATTTTTGATTATCTAATGCATCAACCCAAGCCACGCTGTCAAATAAAAATTCATACTCTCTCTTTTTATCTCCTTATCGTGAGAGTGAAAGATCGGTATTTGTACATAAAAAGCCAAGTATGGTGAAGTTTAAAATAAGACTCGTTCACTATGAATGGCCCGCATCGGTAGGGATTTCGTTGTTATTTTAACGAAATCTCGGATTTCTAAATCCCAAAACTATATGGTGAAATCCGTAGACTTGAACTGAAATCTACGAAATCCGAGATTTCGCTTCGGTGGGAACATAGTATTAGTTTGATTGCCACACCTCTACACGTATCTTAAAAGGGGACGTGAAAAATTTCTTCAAATAGTTGACTGGTAAGATTTCGTTCACTCCCCTTACTGGGGCCCAAGTCCGCAAGCGTGAATGCTTTTCTGTGCAAAAAAATTATTCACCCTAAAAATATGCGTGAATAAATTTGCATAGCTGTGTACACGTTATCTGTCAAATAAAAGTGCATGGCACCCTTGCGGAATCGGAAAAATGTATGTGTACACAACTTTCTGTGTACACAGAGAAAACTCACACTTGCGGAATTTGGACCCCCCTGCCCTTATTCCTTCCTACAAACTAAAAGTGGCCGTCAACACAGTTTTCTCGTGTGGACGCCTAATATTAAGGTTAACTTTGCGAGCGTTATAAGAAAAATTCTTGATCTCTGAAAAGCTATTACAACGGGAATCGATATTTAGATTTAGAGATTACAAACTTTCATCATTTCAAAAATTTATTCGAAGGACGAAAAAAATGTTTGTGGATCAGTGTTATATATGGCGTGTTCTTACTTTAGTACAAAATTGAGTACGATAGACTTTGTGAACTAAACCACGAATGGCATATTTCTATAACATCCAAAATAACTGTCACGGCAAAATACATACATAATCATGTGGTTTGACATCGACGTACATTTTTTCTACGCTTGCTATACACCACACTTTTTGTGGCAAAGAAACTACACTGACGGGAACAAAGTTGGTCAGATTATCAACTTTGACGCATAGTACCGTGCTATGATAATGTGACGTTGTCCATTAGTTCGATATATAATAAAATTTCATACAAATAATACTTAATTATAATATTAATTTAGATACATATTTTCTTTTATCAATAATAATTATAACTTGTTTCTTTTTATGTTATTTTACCAGAAAAATAGTTTAAATTCAATAAACACATCGAAATTAAACAACAAATCAACCCGATGATTTTGACATTATAATTATGTGAGTGTATAAGTGATTCTGTTTTCGATTCTGAAATGAAATCCAGAATCGTTTTCTGTTCTGTTTAGAGTAACAACTGTCATTTTGTGGGGGTCAGAACAGTTCCGGACGGCCAATCGAAAAGTCCATTAAATAATCGACATTTTTTAAAAGTAGGTATGTTTTATTATTATCAGCAGTTTTTTTAATTTCTCGTTAAACTTTTTCTGATCTTCTATGGAGTCACCAGCGACTCCAGAAGGGATATCGCGATAAAATTAATGGACATAATTCGGTATGGCGAAAAACCATCATAAGTTTCTTTACATCTATCATTTTTTTCTAACACATTGTTCGCCTTTGGAACAATATCGAGATGGCAGAATTCGTCGTACACAGAAGGAATGTTTAAAAGCCCCTTTTGATGAAAAAAGTTAGTCCAATATAAGTGCTACTCACTACTTTTTTGTTGTCCTCTTTATTGTAGGTGATAACTCTAGAGGAACTTATTTTAAAAGGCAGCTTCGTGTTGAAACGTTGCTTTATGTATTATAGATTTCCTTGCTTTTGGAGTATTTGGATGTACTCATTCGGCATGGGAAAATAATGTTTTATGTCTGAAAAATGGATTTTTGTCCAAAAAAAAAAAAAATAAATTAGATATTAACGGCAAACCGTTAATTTTTTAACTGTAAATTAACCAGTCAACTATGTATAAAAACACCTACCAACCAATTAAATTTTTGTTGACTTTTGCGAAAACTCTAAGTACTTTGTTGAGATTTGCGAAACCTCTTAGTTTTCAAAGTTTTTTTGTATGGAACTAGTTGAGTTTTATGATTTTTTTTTTGCTTCAGTCGATGCGCCTTGAGATACAAGAAAAATTCGATACCCATATCTCATTTTTCGATTTTTGGTGCTTGTTGAGCTTTGAGAAAACGGTCCTCAAATGTACTAGGGTTTCGTAGTGTTAGTAAAAACAGGGATAGATTCACTGAAAAATGTGGATCTTCGAATTTGAGTCAGAATAAACAAATTAATTTTAGTTGCCCAATGGAATAATTTAATCGTAGAATTCCGTGTCTTGGGAGATTTGTATCAAAAAAAAAATTAATTCTTGTACTAATGAAAACCCACAGAAGTGATTGGGGACGTTCACTCAATTATACTCAGCAATCTGGAATAACTTTCTGTTGTTGTAATGCGTGCAAAACAACATCTGATGAACAAACAGCTGCTCTCATGAAAGCTATCTTCAGTTATTCCAAAAAAATTGGAATAACTAGCTATCCGAGAACAAATGTATAGAACCAGCTGACTGCAAAATTCATTGGTATGCGCTTTGCTTTGATTTTTTGACAGCTTTCAGCTAACCTATCTGATTCGTCCACAGATATACTCCAATAGCTTGGTATCCGAGAATAAATGAGTGAACGCCCGCATTGACATAATTCTTTATTTATAACAGTTTAAAAAATTGGTGTGTGTCCTTACTATCCACTTAAATATCAAAGTTGGTTATGCTGACAAATGTCCTAATATTTTTTCTATATCCCTGAACGAACCACTATGATATGACAGCTCTACAACTGTCATCGTCAAGTACTGTCAAACGAAGAAAATAGAAATTCTAGCATTCGCATTATTTGTTAAATAAATTAAATGAAATTTAATTTAATTTTATGAAACAAAACACAGAAGAATCAATATAAAATATAATGCCCAAACGATGACGCTTAGGGAAGAATTTCGTTCCTGCTGGTTAATCGCCACCATTGGTTGTATTCTCTTTTGCGCTGGGATAACAATACTTTTCTGGAATGAGGTAACAGAAAATCAGTCATTTACGCTCTAACTTTTCATTTATTTAAACTTTAAAGGGTCGAGCTGTTCATATGATAGTTTCTTTGGATGAAGCACTCGATTCCGCAATAACAATCAATGCTGGCGATGAAGTGGAAAACAACTACGAAGGCCGCATAGTTCATATCGCAGGTCCAATCGTTATTGGAGAACCACTTACTGAACCCGACTATGATATACAAATTCTCGCTGTAAAACTGAAGAGACGCGTCCAGATGTACCAATGGGTCGAGGAGACAATGTAAGCGAATCTCTTTCAAATGATTATTATACATATCCTCTTTCACAACGAACCTGCCAATAGGGAACAAAACTATGGCGAATCTTTGGGAACTGTAGAAACCGAAAGCAAGACCTATTATTACTCTCTGCAGTGGCGGGACAAACTCATCGATTCTCGAAGCTTTTACATCCAAACTGGCCACCATAACCCAAAGAAGTTTCCGGTTGAAAGCCAAACACAAGTAGCTGAGAGTGTCTTCCTTGGACGTTATGAATTGGGCAACGAGATCAAGGGCAGGTTCAATAAGTTTGTCGAGCTGACATCTGACACAAGGCCAGAGGATCCATCAATTAAGCTGCACCTGGGGTTCTACTACCACAGCAATGATGTTTTCAATCCTGAAGTGGGCGACTTCCGTTTGTTGTTTTCTTTCGCCGGAATGGAAGGAGAATTGGTGAGTTTTCTTTTTATTTAATTCAAAACAATAAGATAACTGTGATTTCGTTGTTTTCAGTACACAATTGTTGGCCAATTGCACAATGGTAAGGTGGTTCCTTATGTGACATCGAGAAATGCTAAAGTTCTTCTGGTTTACCCGGGAGAATTGAGTCTATCGCAGGTCTTTAAAATGGAACACCATGCTCAGCGATTAACCACCTGGGGTTTCAGATTCATGGGTTGGGTGTGTTTGTTTTTTGGAACCACTTGTACAGCTTCACTTTTGCATATCGTTTGTGAGTGTTTAGGAAACTCAGATTTTGTTGAATTGCTTTTATTTAGTTTTCCTTTCGTTTTTAGTGTCACAGTTATATTACCTCTCGTCATTGGCTCCGGATCCTCGGTATCCGGTAGGGACGAATTTAATGCTTTCGCTCTCATTGGCTTTAGTTATTACATCGGTTGCTTGGGCTTTGCACAGACCATGGGTGGGTGCGGGACTGTTACTTGCAGCGGCATCGCCGTTCTTATATTGTGCCCGCACCGTTACACAATATCAGGACTTGAATTAGATGATGAAGGTTGATGCTATGGAGATACCTGATCAGTAATATGGTATTTGTATTAAATTGATGTTCCTTTAAATTGGTTTTGAATGTAATTCAAGTGTTAGAAATATATGTACAAATTGTTAATCCAAATAAAATGATTCGGAGAAAAAAGGATATGTTACACTAAAACCTTCTTTTCTTTAAAAAAATGTCAGCAATAAAATACTTGGAATTTCCAGTTTGTGTTTCACAGATGATAACATTTTGTACCCTACATCGATGATATGTTTGTGGAAGCCTTCGGGACTCTTATAAAAATGTGCACTTGGAAAAATCACAGTTCAGATTTTTTAACTTTGATTATTTTTTCGGGATTGCTGATTGCGAAATAAAAACGCCAATAGAATTAAGAAAATTTAAATTTTTGAAAACAATTTTTATATATAGTACATTATACAGTTATGCCTTTATTCAAAAATTCTTCATGAAATGAAATGAAAATGTAAAGAGAGCCGGGTTCATAAATGTAATAGTTATTCGCCTTTCATTATTTATTTAAATATTTTCCTAAAATTTGTCTTTTTTAAGAATAATTGCCATCCAAAAAATGTATGGATGTTTTAAAAAAATTAATAGTAACATTTTTAAGCTTTTGTATACTGCAGGAATTTTAAACAGGGAGTATTATTCAACTGCCAACAATTATGATTGGTAAACCAGAAGAAGTATTTACGCATTTTTCTTGTCAAAAGAGAACAATCAATTAGGAAGTTTTTCCAAAGACATTGAGCTGCGATATATAAAATTTGTGCATGGCATCAATGGTGGGATGTAGAAATGATTGAATACCTTATTAAGAAAAACATCAATTATGTTTTTGTTGTTATGTTATGTTAAAATATTAAAATTAGAAAAGGAAAAGACAAAAATATACAGTTTTTGAAAATGCCCTATTTCATATAGGTATTTTCTGTTTTTGTTGAAAAAAAACTTTAAGCTCAGCGATAACAATATAATAGATTTCAATTTCGTTTTTCAGAATCAAATTCAGAAATTTAGGTGGAATGATCTATATTGGCGAATGGAACCCGATTTGAAATGATTTTTGTTTTGTTTAGCCTGGTATACACTTCCTTAAGCCTAATATATAGACAGTTCTTTTGAACGAGAAAAAAAATATTTTTTTCCGAGACAAAAACATCTCAGGGTTAAACGGCGAATATCACTAACCATTTGTTTTTGCAGGAACAAATATTCGTAGTGGAAATATTTTGTTTCTTTGGTCTAAGTTTTTTTTTTGCAAAACAAATCAATCCCATTTGGAAAAAATCTTTTTCGTGATTGTGTACTAGCTTATATGGACTGTCAGAGTTGTTAAACTAAAAGCGAGTTTCATTCAAGGAAAGATCTGCTCTTTCTGATAAAAGATTTCATCTTTTTGAATTTTGAGAGTTTCATTCCAACAAAAAGAAAAGAGCAAATCTAGATCAGATCTCAACACGAAAGATCTCATCTTTGAGTGTAGGCAGATTTGATCTGAATGCACGCATACACGTAAAACGTTTTTTCTGTCAAACATCAAATGGAAACTATTTTGTTATTAATTTATTGTGAAATTGTGTCAATCCCTGCTCAAAAATAAACAAATAATAGACGAAGAAGTTAATAATTTAAATTTTATAAATTTAGTGGAGTTTTTTATTGCTTTGTCTTCATCTTCCTCATCATCTGATGATGAAGATGTTTTTTTTCAGAAATGTGTGTGTCAGTCATTTAGCATTGGCGCGTTCGGTGCAATGTCGATAGGCTAGCCAAAATACCTTAGTAGCGGATTTGTTTTCCAAACAACTAGGTAGCTTTCTCTGTTAAGTCAGTTGTACTGCATACAAATCTGTTAAGCTGTTGAATAAGCTGTTCCTGAAATTAATAATAATTTTTGAGTAGCTTGAAATTTGTGTTTGATAACATAATGGTTAATTCATCATCCGGTTTTTCCTTAGGCTTTACAACAACAAAGCATACTGGATTGGTTAAAGAATTCCACCGAACGCGCCAATACTACAATTAAATTTGGACACAAAGTTTCATTGAAAAGATCAAATCTCCTTTTTGAGAGGAAATCTTTGAAATTTGAATGAAACTTGCTATAATTGCTTCCAATTGTACTAGTCTTTAGCAGTGTTAGTAAAAAGAGGAGTAAAATCACCGAAAATTACGGATCTGCGAATTTGATTCAGAATAAGACAAACAAATTTGTTTGCCATCAGTGGATGTATTGCATTGTCAAAATCTCCCTATTGATGGATTTGAATGAAAAATTGAATTCAGTGTAGCAATGCAGAATAACCACATACATTTCTTCAAGGTAAAGTTTGCGATATGACCTCAGCTCAATAAAAGCTTGAACCATTGTTAAACCTCAGTTAATCCGCTGAAATCGGCCAATTAGAATTGCTGAGTCACGGATCAAATATTTGTATAACTGGTCCTAAAGTTCACAATTTAAGATTTTTCTTGATTTTCTGGTTTGGTTGTGGTACCTTGGACCGACTTTCAAAATAAGTCATCTAACATGAGTTAAATCTCCATCGCAAAATTCTAATTGTCGACCGTTGAGAAGTACAATTGCCGGCAAATTACTTGTTATACTAAAAATTATTTTAAAAAACTTTAAACTGTAGGCTTGCTCTACTTTATCTTTAATATTTGCTATTTTCTGGGCCCATAACCTGTTCAAACCCACATATCTCAAAAAGAATTCGAAGTGAAAAATTAAAGATGTATAGATTTTTAAATAGAAAATCATTTTATTCATTCGTAAAACAAAAATACCAAAAGGCCCACTATTAATTAAGTGTTTTTTCTTTTCATAAAGTGATGCCAAATTACACTCACGCTTGCGGAATTGGGATTTAATTTTTGTATCATATCTTTTGACCAATAAGACTCTATGGGGCATATTCATACCTAAGCTACTGTTTATGCTGTTGATATGGAAAACTTAAATTTATCTAATTAACATAAAATAAACTCTAGTTTTTCATAGCAACAGCATAAACAGTGACATTGAATATATCCCTATCGATTTTTATTACAGTACCCTCAATATCAGAATTGGAATTGAAAATACTCGCAAACGCAAACATTAAAATATACGAAAATGTACAAAAACGTCAACAAAATATTTCCAAATCTTTGATGGGGAAAACTAAGATCATTCCCTTTACTTCTTGATCTTTCTCTTCTACAGAGTAACAGCAGCCCGATTCACCCCCTTGTGACGAATTACAAGTCACAAAGCCCTTATTGTGACTATTATCCCCCAATCGTCAAAAGAAAACTCACAACTATATTCGAAGAAAACGCAAACAATATTTACATATTATTTTTGTTTTTGTGGACTGTGTGATTAAAGCCAATTGAAATATTTTGTGACCTATAGTCCAAAGCGCGTTTCGCCCGGGCAAGATAGTTGGGCTCATCAGTTATATGCTATCGTACCTTTCTAAGACGCAATATTTTTGGTCGATGTCTACAGACTCTAATAGAATTTGCAGCATATGTATACTGCAAATTATATTTTTCTAGGGGAATTTGGTTAAATTCATGCACCTAGAAATATGTATTGATTTTATGCCCGTGGTCTGGCCAGTAATTATATTCGAAGAAAACGCAAACAATATTTACATATTATTTTTGTTTTTGTGGACTGTGTGAATGAAGCTGGTGAAGTTTTCATCTCAAATTAAAGTTTCATATGTATGTCATTTTGAAATATAAAAGAAATTGTTTTACATGCGTACACAGAAAATTTTGTAATATGTGTAAGACGCTCAGTTGTTTTTTGGATTCCAAAGTGATTCCAAAGTGAACAGCCAAATTCGGGTCCGTGTTTTTGCTTGAAGGGGTAATATTGAGGAGAATCGGGCTGTAAAATTTCCTAGTTAGTTTCACACCCAATAGGGCTTTTTACCAAGCTATCTCTCTCTAAAGTGTCCCATCCCTTTCTCTATACATCTAGTGACACTTTGAGGGAAAACAAAACAATTTGATATAGAGAATCCAACAATGTTTTCCCTCAAAGTGATTTATCTGACATTTTTTTTGCCATTGACGTATTCCGCCAGTACCCTTTTGCCTATTAATTCCTAGGTTATAAAGTATGCTGTAAAAGCAGTAATCATTTCAAACTCTCCAAATACAAACAATATTCCTCCAACACATCCCACACAGTTTGGTCTTCGAACATACTTTTTCGTCGCATCGATCGCCCGAACACAGCCCTTCAACGCACACCATCGCTCGTGATCGTCCAGCGCGAGCCGTTGGAATTTCAATTGAACGCACACAGTCGGTTGTTCCACTGCTTCGCGGCTTCGTTTCTGTCTGTTTGTCATTTCAATTATTCGTAATTCGTCTTCTGTACGCAAAAAAAAAAGAATTTTCACATTTGTCTTATTAATTTAATTTGTTAATCCAATTTGTGTTGAAAAAACGGTCGCGATTCAAAATAACAAAACCATTAAATATAAATCTTATTGACAAAACCAACATTTTCAAGTGTGACTGCTACTGCGTACAAAAAAAAAAGAAAAGAAATTTTCCTGTCTATCAAGAAGAATTCCCGAGGACACTCGAAAAAAGTAAAAGAAAAACCACAGAAGATTTCCTTCTACATATATGTATTTTTTTTTCTTGTTCCGTCTTCAGTAATAAAATGGAAAGAACAAATTCTCTGCTTACCTAGAAGCTAGAAGCGCTCGAGCTCTCTTTGTACTTCCTGTGGAATTAATCTGACCAAACATAATTCGTTGGTATTTTGTTTAAAAAAAAAGAAAAGAGTTTTTTTTGCGTGCGAGTGCAATGTGTTTCGGTTTAATGAAGAAGAATTCAATGAATTTCCGCGTGCTAACCGAAAAATCAGTTTGAAAATAAAATTTTGTTGCGAACTCGTTACATTTTTTTGCTTCTCTTCTGCGGATTAACCATTGAAAGAAGAAGCAGAAGAAGAAAAAGAAGCAGCACTAACCAACAATGGAAACTATCGAAGAACAATCTTCGGCTAAAAGTGACGGTAAGATTTTTTTGTTTAAATTTCAATTGATATCAATCAAATGGGACGCGTGCGAGAAGCTAGGATAGACAATCAGACAAACCGCGGGCAAAATAAGCGTTTTGCCATTTGATTTCGGATTTCCTCGGTGAGGGTGGATGAAAGGAAAACTTATGCTTTTTAGCAGGAGAATATTCTGCAGTTATTTTTATAAAAAGAAAAATAAAACGACAGAATATGTCGGCGCGCCTCGCGAGCGCGACAAATGTTCTTGTCGATTCTGTTTCTTTTTTTGCGCTTCTGTCGGTGAATCTTATGTAGTTTCTTCGTTTGGATTCTATTGGTGGCCTCCCTCTCAATCTGTATGATTTATTTTTGTCCCCAGTTGATGCTTCGTCGTCTAATCATCATTGTTCATGTTAGACTTGGTCGTTGGTTCTCTTGTTTTGTTGTAGTTTATCTTTACATTTAGATTGAGGAGAATCTGAACTTAACAAGGAAATAGGCTAACAAATACAATTTCCACCAAGAGCAAAGGATTGATCAAACGAAGGAGGGGGCCATGGCCTGCCCATGAATGAGATAATGGCCTCAAAAAAAAAAGAGCTGCCAATTTGCTTGCAGCTTCATCTGCGAAGTGGATTCTAATTTTATTAATTTATGCTCCAAGTTTCAATATACCTACTCGTTGTTACCTACATAGGTATACAAAAGTGTATCCTATTGTTCCAATAAAAACAAATGATAAATAGGGGCAAACTAATTGAGGCTCATTTTTATTTATAGGGGTGGAGAACAAAACAAATAATATTTTTTTTTTCTTTCACAACTAACATTACAGTACACTGTCTACCTACATACTTATATCGCGAACTATATACCTAGGTATTAAATGCAAATTTAAATTCGGGTGTTGTGTCTGGAAAGCAAGTGCCAGGCACTATTAAAAATTGATAGAGTCAGGTAACTTTTAATCTGCGATGTTGTTGGTAGATTGTCCGTTTGGATCTTATTGTTTTTGACCTGCACTCTGAAACAGTTCTGTAAGGGTGCAGTGCAGCAAAGAAGTAAACAAACCATGCATGACTAATGCATTTTGGGATGACAATGAAAAAGAGTGCAGGTATACTATGTCTGAACTCAAAAAGAAACTAATTTATAGTTTTAGTAAGTTAATGAATTTTTAAATTAAAATTAATTAAGGATAGAGATATGAATATTATAACTGGTTCCGTTAAAATAATTCTTGAAGTTTTACCATGTATTAAAAAAAAAAACTCAACAAAGTAGTTTATACAGGGTGGCGCACGAATCGTGCTACAATAAGAAATTTAAATAATTTTTGTAATCGATGTATTTCATTAATTTTTGTTTATTGGATTAAAAATTTATTTATTTTTTCTTATCAATAACATATTAAAAATATACTATTAATAACTAGTATAAAGAGCACTAGCAGCAAAATACTATCGTCTCTTTGGTAAAAGAAATTGAAACTATGGCTTAATTTTAAGTAAATATAGTATACTGTTTATAACTACAATATTGGATTGAGTAGGTTCTTTTAATAATTCTATAATATTTATTTTTTTATCGATTTTTTAAATAATTTTATTTGAGGTGAGAAGGCAAGTTCCAAGCAGGTGGCTAATGGTGAGCTTACTTTGGCAGGTGGGGCAAGTGGGTGGTGATTCTTTTTTTGAGAAGGTGTTGGTGTGTAATACTGGTGTGGCCTAGTCGGAGCCGAACGAAGTTAGCAATCATTTCCTTTGAATTTTGTGTCGGGTATACTGGATATTTTTTATTGGGATTGATTCTAAAATAATGGTGATGGTATTCTTTCCATTCTACGATTTCCGTTTCTCTTAATTTGGTGGTTATGAATGTTTGCAAATCCCTTTTGGAGTGTTGGTAAAAAGTATAAACTGGAGCAAAATGGGTCTCGTTGGCAACTTTATCTGCCAGCTCGTTGCCCTTTATTCCATTATTAAATTTAAAAATTTAATTTTATTTTTTTTATGTTTTAATTACATTCAAAAACTGTTCTTGAAATTTCAAATAATAAAAGATTGTGCATATACAAAAATTTGATTTTTAAATTGATTTAAGTTGTTGATGTTTCTAATATTTAGTGGAAGATTGTTGTAGGCCTTTAGTCCCATGTATTGGGGGTGGCCGTGGCGCGATAGTTGTGTGCTCGCCTGTCAACCTCGTGGTTGCAGGTTCGATTCGTGTCGTTGTCTATGTCTTCTTATATTCCATTAAAAACCAATTCAAAAAATTGTCATAAAATAAGTTGCTGCTTTGCTAATTATATGGTGCTTAGGCATAACACTAACAACATGTGATTGAGTAAACAGACAACGAAATAAATAAAATAATGCGAATTATAAGGGAAGTAAATAAATAAGACACGGTAATTCTCTCCGCATCCCTGGAGATAAATCTGAGACAACAACCAGCTCTAGTCTTAGAACATCGCGCCACACATCTTTCTTATCCTTCTTTCTCTTCTCCCACCGGATGCCCGCGCTGTGTTAAGAAAAGAGTATCCAATCACAAAGATTTAGCAGTTATTTTTGATTCCAGGCTTGATTTTAGAATGCATGTTGACTATATTGTATCTATAGGCAATTCTATGCTTGGATTTTTGTTTAGAAATTCAACTGAGTTTAACTGTCCTTATACTGTTAAATCACTTTTTGTGAGTTTTGTTCGTCCAATTTTGGAATACTGCTGTGTAGTTTGGTCTCCTTACTACAAAAACGCATCTAATAGAATTGAAAGAATTCAAAAAAGATTCACTAAATATTCACTTCGTAAACTAGAATGGACCTTGCCTTTGCCAACATATAAAGATCGGTGCGCGTTAATTGATATAAAACCTCTAGAAACTAGAAGAATTTATTTCTTAATTGCACTTGCTAGAGATGTAATAACAGGGCACATTGATTGTGTTCCTTTAGTTGATATTTTCATTAAACATACACCAGCGCGTTGTCTTAGACTAAAGGCTAATCAATTTTTCTTCATCACACATCATTCGACGAATTATGGAGTTAATGAACCGGTTACTAAATCGTGTCATTTTTTTAACCAATATGCCGATGTTATTGAACTTGACTGTTCTAGAGAATTGTTCAAAAAAACAATAATGAATACCATTGTTTATGTACCGAATTGATTAAGTTAATTTATATAATGAACCTAATTCTGTTATTTATTATTTAAGCACGCAATGTTTTTATTTTAAGCTATGTCTAAGAAAGTTGTTATGTACTTATAGACCAAATAAATAAATAAAAACATATAAAGGGTATTCATAATCCCTTGAGCGCGTGCAAAGTTATAAAAAAAAAATATACTGCCCTAGTTGTTCTGGTTCTGATGATGTGAAACTCGTCCACATTTCGCAGGTTGTATTGAACTTCTCTGCTTGCAGGTATACTTGATTGAAGGTATTCAGGATACATATTATGTTTAATTCTAAAGACAAATGTCATTGCCATCATATATAGTCTTTGATTTATATTCAACCAATTTAGTGATTCAAGCATAGAAGATATTGAGTTATATCGATCACACTTTAATATTGGACGCATAGTTTTGTTTTGGAGTTTTTGAAGTCTTGCTTTTTGAGTATTGTTAAACAAATAAAGAAGATTTGCACAGTATTCAACAGTCACAGTATTTTTACAGTCACATTATACACTTTTATTGGACATTTTTAGATATGTTTTTGCGTGTTCTTCTAAGAACACCTAGTTTTTTTGAAGCTTTTTTGCAGATGAGATCTACATGTTCATTAAATGATAGTTTAATGAAGAATTTTGAAATGAAGGACTTAGGTGATGCATCGTCTATTTTAGGAATTCGTATCACTCGGAATAGATCAGCTGGAACAATTGCGATTGAACAATCTCAATACATTTCTGAAATTTTAAGTCTGTTCTCAGTATCCAAGTTGTGTGTTTAATTTGAATTTTCTCGTTGTTTTTTCATCATAGTTTGCTATCTAACACAACACCGAGGAGGTATTTAATTGACGCTATTTTTTCTATTTGTGTATTATTTATTAATATATTTGTTTGTTGTTGTTGTGGAGAAGGATTATTGAGTATTATAAATTTAGTTTTGTTAGTATTTAGGACAATCCTATTCATATTTAACCACGTATATATTGCACTTAAATCTTGTTGTATTTTGTCTTTTAGTGTGTTAAGGTGTTTTCCAGTTATATAAAGTAGACCATCATCTGCAAATAGCACAAGCTTAGAGAATTGTATTACTCTTTCCATATCGTTTATATAAAGGATAAATAGAAGGACCCCAAGATCGTTCCTTGTGGAACTCTTACATTCACTGTTGCCGGGTTAAACACATTGTTGTTAACTGTTGTTTTCTGGGTTGTACTGTTGTACAAAAACGTTTTGAACCACTTTAGTTCTGTATTTTTTACACCACACTTTTCCAGTTTAAATAAATGATTTGAATAATATGATTTACTGTTTCAAAGGCTCGTTTAAGGTCTAAGAAAACGGCTATAACACAATTTTTATTTTAAATAACTAATAGTTTTTAAAGATAATATGCCGCAAATGACCTCGACCCTCATCCACGCATATGCGGAACCTGATCAGAAAATTGTTCATTGCGGTCTGAAGGGTTGAAATTGGGATCGCCTCAATTATTGTCTTAATGGACTGCTTCAATTCAGTCAAATTCCTGGGTTTCGTTTTGTACACTTCCCGCTTGACATAACCCCATACAAAAAAGTCTGGTGCAGTCAGGTCAGTTGGCCTTGGGGGCCAGCGGAAACTGCAGTTTCTGAATATCAATTTGTTTGGGAATTTTCGTTGGAGCTCCGACATAACTTATGTGGCTACGTGTGCACTTGCTCCATCTTGTTGAAACCAAATCCTGCTCAAAGGGATACGTCTTCGGCGAAGCTCTAGGTAAAAAACTCCTTCAACATCTTTAAATAATGTTCCCCATTGACAGTTTGTGTTACACCATTTTCTTCAAAGAAGTATGGCCCGACAATACACCTTGATGAAACTGCGCACCACACAGTGACTCGTTCTCGGTGCAGTTCCGTCTCATGGAGCATTTCTGGATTAGATTCACTACATATACGGCAATTTTGTTTGTTAACATTGCCGTTTAAGTCAAAATGGGCCTCATCAGACATGAACAAACAATTTATCAATGTGTTGTCTTCTTCGGCTATTGCAATCATTTTTCGGCAAAATTCCTGGCGAACAGGCAAAGCCTGAGGGTTTAACTTTCTTGTAATTTGGACTTTCTACGCAAACAAGTTTAAGTCATCATGAAGTATCCGTTGTAATGACTGTCTGCTAACTCCAATAAGTCCCGATAACTTTCGAGTCGAAACACTTGTATCCTGAACCTGAACATTGGGATCTCGATGATACGGTCTTCGTTCGATGCTTCCAGATTCGGAAAATATGTTCACCAGCCTCATAAAGGTCCATCTCCTCGGGGGAGTACCTCCAAACTCCAGCCTAAATTCCCCTTGGACGGAAATGACGGACAGCAAAGAATGGTATCGCTGCACTATCCAAATCCCTTTTTCAGTATCCCAAGTATTCATTTTGATAAATCTAAATAGTAGCCTACAAAATAAAAAAAAATAAGCCGATTGCTCACACTGAAAAAAAGTTATTTCGTTTTATTTTTGTAGCAAGATTCGTGCGCCACCCTGTATGTGTTGATTCAATGAGGCTGTTCGGAACAGATTAGAACAGCACTTGCTTTTTAGGTAGAACAGGTTAGAACAGAGTTGTGAGAGCTGTCAAAACCAATTGTTGTTGTTAAAAAAAAAATTTCGATGTTAGATTTAGTTGATAAATCATTTTTCGTGTCGGAAGCATCTCAATTTCATGAAAAATATTTTTTTTAATAAATTCAACTCTATTTCAAATTATTTTTAAGAATGTTTCTGCAGAAATAAATGAACTTGAATTTGTAGGTAAACAACAATATTTTTTTTATAATCTCTGTGAGTTAACTGACTGTTCTAAGTTGTTCTATCTTGTTTTTGAAGTTTCTCACGAATCTGTTCTATTCTGTTCTAAATTTTTCGTCACTGAACAGTCTATATGATGTTCAACAAAGTTGGCTTTTGGTGCAATACAAGTGTTCAAAAGAACAGGACGCATTGAAAACCCCATAAGAAAGACAATAGGCGGTTTTCTTTTTTATCTCCGAGCAGATTCTGAGCGAACCGAGTAAGCTCTAAGCAGAGCATGATCAGAGCTCTCCGAATTAATTTTGAAATTAACTTAAGAACTGTCATAAGTTATTATAATTTGTTGATTCTTTTTATTAAGACTTATTTAGCAGCAGTGTCAAGACTTTCGTTTTACGAATTCATTTTTGTTTTAAATTTGTTTTACTTTTGTGATTATTGTCAAGATTATGAGTGAAGTTAGCCGCGCTCAGCTTTTTACTCTGGTTGATCGGTCATTTTATTCTGAGAAAATGGAGCATGCTCCGATTTAGCTCTGATTGAAAAAAAACAACAGTTGAGCGATTAGATGTGTCTTAGCAAAAAAGAAACAGACTGCGTGACAAGAATAAATGAAGACTTAGAGCGAATATACCATTGGGATTGTATTAATAAATTAAAATTGAATCCGTTCAAATCCAAGGGGATAATAATTTCTAAGAATTTAATTGATGCATCTAGTATTCCAGCCCTTTTTAAAATAATAATACCGTACCATATATAGAAGAGGTAAACAACCTTGGAATTATTATTAATCGTAAACTCTTTTGCGAAAGTCATGGTTGTTAAACAAATCTTTGGTGGACTGCGTCAGCTTTATATTTTAGCTAACGTTGTTCCGGTATTTATTAAGTTACAACTTTATTCCATTTATTAATTACTTTTCAGTTGTTTATTGTAATCCTGATATAGCTTCTTTCCCAAAGTTAGAACTAGCATTTAACTCTACAATACGTTTTATGTATGGACTTTGTAAATTTGATCACATTTCGAGATTTTCTTCTAATATAACTGGATGTACTCTTAGACAACATATTAACATACGAAATTGCATTTACCTTCACAAAATTATTTAAAGTCACCAAGATGGTTTGAGAAAATAATCTTCGCAAACTATATTCGAACGCAAAATATAATTCTTCATCGCTTTAAATAGCCAACGTCTTTTCTTTGTTCACGGTATAAGATTGTGGAATTCTTTACCTTTTTTCAATTCGTTTAGTAATTTCAAGCATTCTCTCATAATAATAGATGTATCTACATTGTATACATTTTTTTTAAATTTATTTAATCAAAATTATTTATTATAATATTTAAGTACAAATCAAAAGAATTTAATTCTTAATGTACTATATAAAATAAATAAAATAAAAATCTATTTTTAACAGACCAGTTCTTTTCTCGGAGCTAAGAAACAAAACCGCCTAATAGCTCGCCAAAAGAAACCAGATTGATAGTCGAATCAGTAAAGCCGTTCCTTTTTTAAGTTCTAATAAAACAAAACAGATTGTTACATGCCATGCGTTTCCGAAAAAAAATCACAAGAGGCGATTTAATCTTTTGCTTTCAAACCTATGGGATTTTGGAAAAATATACTCAGGAGCAATGAATCTAAATTTAATTTGTTTGGCTCGGACTGACTTTATTTTCCCGTCCTATTTTGATATTCAAAAATTCAAAAACAGTGTGCATTGGTATCTGCTTTTAAATCCCTCCCTTCTTTCTTAACGCTCGTTCTGAACTTGATCATTTTCAGTGGTAAGTCCAAAAAAATATGGTCTCATTCATTTTGAAATGTCTCAGAACCGCAATAACAAAAGTCTTAAATAGAAACAAGAACGGTTCTATAAGATTGGCTGTTCGGAAAGATGAAGGTTAGTTTCAGCAAAATGCACGGGTTATCCTTTGAGTACTCGAAAAGATGCACGATATACCTACTTCCAATTTGTTTATTTCTTTGTTTCAATTTTTTCTGTGATATATATATTTGTATGTATGTAAGTTACATAATTATTTTGACAAGTTTAAAATGTATATAGGTGTTTCGAGATTCACATAATTATAAATCGAGAAAATTGAATATGGGAAATTGTTCTTGTGGCATCGGGCATTGTCCTGTTGAAAAATAATAAACTATTCGCCGTTAAGTCTGCCGCCACCAACAAATGCATATTAATTTAAGACAGTCAAGTATTTATGCTGATTCAATATTCCATCAATTGGGACTAATTTAACCTGATCATTCGACGATACACAATCCCAAAAACTAACTGAACCTCCTCGTGACTCATTGTTTGCAAGACTGGAAGTTTTTTTCTTACGTTGTTCTTTTGGCAATCGAACAAACTTTTTTTTCATGGGATCCATGGAACTGAAATGAACCCCCATCTGCCCATAAAACTCGGCTCGAGAAGCTAAGGCGCTTATGGAGATATTGTTTTGCAAATTCTAACCGATTTCCATTGTACCTATAGCTTATACATTTAAGGTATTTTTCTAACGGAAAATTATCTAAAATTAGATCTAGCAAGAAGCCTAAGTATTGTTCATTTACTTACGGACGGCATGTTGAGTTGATTTCTTCATTTGCAACTCCGGAGCTTTTGGTGCTAATGCAGGGTTTTTAAACAAATTCGCTCAGAATTGATTTGAAATCTTTTGGTGTAGTTTTTCCTTATTCCCGTACTACGCCTCAAATTTTTCACAGATTTTGTTGTTTTATATTTTTTTGAGCGACCACCAACCTAAACGCTTATAGTACACGAAAAGATCAATTTTTGAAGAAAATCCACATATCTCAAAGATTGTGGGTTGGGCGAGAGCATTTGGAATTGACTCCTGAAAAGTGGGCGAATATTCTTTGGACTGATGATAGTAACGTGGTTCTTTATGGCGGTTAATGGTCTCTGCAGCTTATAAGATGACCAACAATCACAGAATATAATACTAGATGCACCACACTTAGACATGTAGGATTCAATATCATGGTGTGGGAATGCTTCTCATATGTACTATTGTTTTGAGCCATCATAACTTTAATGAACTAGCACTCGTACTTGGAGATGACAATGATTTTAGGACAAAAAGATTGGGGTTATGGAATGGGCTGCTAAGTTTCTCCCGACCTGAATCCCTTCGAGAATCTTTGGCCGACATAAAAAAAAAGTTTCCAAAGCCAACCCAAAAAATAATGAAGAGTTAATGGACCGTTGTTGAGCAGGCTTGGTAATCAATTACATCATAAAGATGTGAGGGGCTTGTGAACTCGCCGAAACGTCACGGTGAAGCTGTAATCAAAAATGATGGTCATGATAATAAATACTGTCTTCTCGGAAATAAAATACCATTTATAATTAAACTTTTTGTATTTTTATACAAATGGTCTGTATCGAACGCCGAGAGCGAGAAGCTCTGGAGTCCGATGGGTTAGACAGGGGGAATGGGTTTTAACGATAGAAAAGCTTTCGTTATCGAAAAGATTCAGTGTGACCGAACAATAGTTAGTCAAGTAAGTTTTGTAGCCATTGAAAAATTAATTTATCGTTACAGTGGTATTATTTCCTATTTGGTTTTCCACTATAAAATATTTGTGTTTCATTTTTAATTGGTGGTTTATTAATATGGCTAGATGACAATGTTACTGAGCGTCGGAACATGGTCAATAACTGCTGATATTTTGTACTTTATTTTCAAATCTATTTTGTTTTTGTGTTATTGCTAAGTCAATGAGCAATAAATAAAATTACATTCATACAATAAAAAATAACATTTGAAAAAAAACGTGAAAGTTTTATATGTAAAGGATGTATTTTGCTTGCTTTCCAAGTTGTTGCTATGGATAATTTTTGCAATATCTTATAAGAATAAAATTATTGAATGAACCAGCTCTCAAAATGAGATCGCACCTATCTTTACAATATGAACAGGCCAAATTTCTCAATTTTACTTTCAAATACATACCTACTGAGGAATCAAAATCAGGATTGGACTCTTACTTTTTGACAGAGGGATATTTCTGATATCTCATTTTTTGTTCCGTTACATCGTAAGCACAAGATTCTTAGTAGAAAGATCTAATTATATTTTTTAATCCTTTTTTACAACAAAATACTACAACATTTATGTAATTTTTTTAACAAAAATTTGGTATGACAATTTAAGGCACTTAATTATATAACTTATTTTTTTTGCAAAAAACTCAAAAAAAAAAAATGTTCCCCTGTGTACAAATTTTGATCGATATCTGTTCAGCGGTTAATGAGAGAGTCGAAAATCGAAAAGACACGGTTCAATAACGTTCAATATGAAACAAATTTAAACCAACATGTAGAATACACCTCTAGTAACGCACTGAAAGTTAGAGTCGTTTTCGAAATAACTAAGATTTACCCTTTTTGGTAGGTATAAAAAAAATGTATGGCTGGTACGGTTATTTTTGAACATACAAACAAAATTTAAGAAAAGAGATGCCCAATCACCTAAAACGCTTAAGTACCAAGTTTGAAGACAGACAGACCGAATTTATCTATCATTGTTATGTAATGTCAAGTTTGATTAAAATCTTGCGTTCGATTTTTGTCAAATGCAAAATTTACCCATCACAAGTAAAATATTATTTGAAAAAGATTTTTTTTAGTCAACAAGTGGCCAAATTATGAGAGTGTGTAGTTTTTATAATTGTATAGATCTGTTTATATTTTTAAATTAAAACAAGAAGCTGATTTCGTGCATACTCTCTGTATTTGGGTTTATTACAACAATTTAATATATACATATGTAGATTTGTAATTATATACAAAAAAATAACAATCCATATACAGTTTTGGGCGTTTATATTGCAAACAGTTGATTTTGAGTCTCCAATTTTGTTGGCCAAAGTACGTTGTGACTCCAATCTTGCATAAGTTATGCTAACCCTGTTCTGGTGGTCAACTTAAAAAAGTTCTAGACAGGTTTTAAAGTAATACGTTTGAAGAAAATTCATGGAGTAAAAGCAGTCTAAGGAGACCTCAACTAACGCTTTTGCTTGGAATCTACCAAACCAGTCACCACTGAATGGGAACCCACATGACCAGAATAGGCATTAGCACATCTGACTTGTGTAAAGTGAATGATAAAAAGGAAGAAAGCTCTTATCATTTTCTTTGTGAATGGGCCAGCCTAGCAAAAACAAGAAATCAGCCTCAGAGAAATTTTTTCGATGGCCAGGGTGACATCTCTTAACTGTCTCTAAAAAAAACATCCTCAAATTCAATCTGAATTCAGTTAAACTACCCTAACCTAAGCTAGAATAATTTTGTCTTCTACTCAAAAGAAGGATTATCATTCTGGATCACTAATCCATTTGATCATTTCTTTTCAAATTACCACTGGGTGTCACGAAGTTGGTTCAAGAGATTAGTAGTTGTTGAATGTGTTTGAAATTGGTTCCTTAACCAATACAATAAAATAAGTTTCCTCAAGTAAGGGAACCAGGTTCAGCAGAACAAAATTTTAAGTCGCTTATTAGATGATAATTACTGACCAAACAATTAAATCTAGTAAAATTCAGCGCATCAGCTATTAATTGAATGCAACTAAACGTCGCATTTGTATTACAGCTGAAAACACCTAAACATTCTCGACTTCGAAGTGAATGTTTTTCAATTAATAGGTAGGTAAAGGGTTATGCGTTTTGTGGTTTCAAAAGTATAGGGCTGGAATTCGACATCTGTCAAACTAAGTTGTTAAACCGATTTTTTTTTCAGTTGAAAGTCTGACATTTACGAAAATTCGTGCTTTAAGAGGAGAATATGGTTTACATAATCGTCCAACTTCGCAAGCAATTGGCAAAATTGTGAAGAAATTTGAAGAGACTGGATTGGTTACAGATATTGTAAGGCCTGTGCATCATTGTTTCGCTCGCACCACTGAAAATATCGACGACTCCTCGTCGTTCTCAGGAATTAGGACTGTCTTACGGCACATTTGCATTTGGATCTACACCTACATCCATATAAAGTCCAGCTCACACAACAACTGAAGCCAGCTGACCATTCATAACGTCGTATATACGTCGAATGGGTGCTTGAACAACAGGTGGTGGACGGCGATTTTTCGAACAAAATTTTCTTCAGCGACGAAACACATTTCTCACTCGGTTGGTATGTTAAACAAAATTGACGTATTTGGGGTTCTGAGAATCCTTAAGTAATTGAAGAGAGGCCATTACATCCCCAAAAAAGTCACTGTTTCGGGCGCTCTTTGGTCCGGAGGTGTAGTAGGACCTTACTTCTTCGAAAACGACGATGGAACGACTGTCACCGTCAATTCGGAGCGTTATGGTCTTATGATAACCGACTTTTTTTTGTCTGCTATTGAAGAATATACGACTTGGAGAATATGTGGTTTCGACAAAACGGTTCCACATGCAACACAACTCGAGCGAATATGGCTTTATTGCAAGAGACATTTCCTGGACGCGTAATTTCTCGTCGTGGCGATATCAACTGGCCGCCAAGATCATGCGATTTGACACCGCTGGACTTTTTTTTTGTTTTTTGTGCGGCTACGCGAAAGACCGTGTTTATGCTGATAAACCTTTAACTCTTGAGCACTTAAATACCAACATTCGTCAAGTTATGGCTGAGATACCGACCAATATGTGTTAAAAAGTGGTCGAAAATTACCTCAAAAGAATCGATGCTTGCAACAATTCGCGTGGTGGTCATTTAAATGATCAAGTGTGTCACACATAATGCCAATCTTTATAATAAAAAACAAATATGTTTTATTTACGTTTACTTTTGAAACCGCAAAATGAATAACCCGTTATATATATATAATTAATGGATCCCAATGATCCGCGAAGCGCACCAAAATTCCACGATGGGTACTTTACCCACCAAACATAAAAATTCCTAAAAATTAATCGGTTTTTGTTGATTTTATTTAAATATCTTTGAATTTGACTGTGCACATTTACACATTGTACATAATTATATCTCTTTGAAACGTTGATACAATTTGTGAATATAAGACTGTGTGGTATATTAAAATGTAGATGTCAGTAAAAATAGAAGTAAATCCGTGCCTTCTTTAGGCAATTGTTTAGGATTGCTATAAATATCTCGCTTACCGTGTTGTTTTGATTAAGCAAAAGATAAAGAAGCATTGTATTTAATACACAGTTCCAGCTTAACACGCAAAACGAATTGAATTTGCGTGCAGTAATTAAACTGCGCATTATTATCAATTTGAATTCCCCCAACACAGTTCTCTATTACCGAAGCCTTCATTATTCAATTGCCTCCTTAAGTAAACTTCAATGAACTGTATCGTGCTAACAAAAATAAATAATAAAAACGAAAAATAATTCCGCACATGACTCTTATAATAATCATGGAATAAATTCTTTATTGGATTGAACCAAAAAATACAAAAAAAAGCACCCAAATACAAAAAAAAGTATGTTAGTTGTCATTGAAATTTAAGATTAATCAAAAATTCGTGCAAAAAAAAAATAAGTAGGAAAACATTTTAATTAAACTAAAATTCTATTTTAGTGAAATAATACAAAAAAGCACTTTCCTCCTGACCCACATTATTATTAACACTCAAGGGGCTTTGATCTCCTGGTCTGCTCTTCAACACTCACGGTCGACTGTAATGAGTGTTGTGGTCCAGCGGGCACTGAACTTGTGTGTTAATTTCATTTCAATGATAACAATTCTCAAGCGTTAGTATATTTATTTTTTTTTTCTCTAAAGCAAATGGATCGCACTTGTTTTTTTTTTTGTTGCAAATTTTTCAATCAATAAACACATTGCGATCAGGAAGATTCAAAGTTCATTAAAGAAGCAAGACAATTCAAATAGGGAGACGGTGGCGACACGGCGCGGTAGTCGGTGAGCTCATCTAGATCGATTTGCTGTCAGATTCTTGTCGTTCCCTACTGTGTTGCCGGAATGAATGCTAAATGAAGATGTGAGTAGCATTTGTTTTAGTAAAAAAAAAATGATTACAAAATGCAAAATGGAAATTTAAATAAAAATGAAAACTGAGTCGATATAGTTGTAGACTTTTACTATAAGACCCAGGATAAACCGAAAATAGTAATAATAAAAAAAAATGCAAACTATCCAAACTGCAATAAAGTTTTCAGGTATCTACGTAAATTTGATGATGGTAAATAGCTAAACTGTACTTATTTCCCAATTTTTTTTTTTTTTTTTGAATTTCAACTGTTTTTCTAGGGCTTGGTTTAAAACAACCCTCGGGATTATTTGGTTTGTATCTGCAGCCAATGCAACGCCACAGATAGTATAGTTATCCCTAATTCTACAAATGTCCTTCCAAATGAAACCGTACCTAGGTGTTTGAAGACAAAATACATTACGTTGCACCCTGATTTCATTTGTTATCCCTGTGCGCAATCGGATTTATGGAAATACCACCAGATAGATACAAGTTCGTTGGAATTTTCATCCCTTTGTTTTTTTTTCTTTTATTTATTTATTTTCACCCTCGGATTTTAGTTTTATTAAGGTTAAGGGTTTCTAGAATTCTGCCATTGTTGCTAAATGCATTCAGAAAATTCAAGCGTGGTAAAAGTTATAAATATGGAGGTATAATGATAACCACGATATGTATCTCAAATAATTTACATTCATTAAATTTCATAGCAGAGCCAACATTTTTATTGGTGTTGGTCATATAGATTTATTAGTAGGTCTGCTTAATTGTTTTCTTTTATTGTATATACAAATAAATTATAAATAATAGTATTTACAAATAATGTTAACTTAATCTATGAAAAGTTATAATGTACATAATTAATTAATTATAATAGCAACTTAAAAATTACATAACTCATCGATTAGAAAGAAAAGTGTTTCCAAGGGAATTTTTAAAGATGTTAAAATCTTGGATGTTTGTTAGTTGTTAGTTGTTAGAGTTTCGTAGCATACGTGACATGGGTTTTTAGTAGTCGTTGATAGTGTGGTGAAAAGCAATATGGGAAAGGGATATGTACTGATCTTACATTTCGTGGATTTGTATTTAAGGAAATTTGAGAATTCTTTTGACCAGCGCTTTATAAATCCAAGCATTGAGTTGGCCTTATTAATAGTTAGAAGTTAAGCTCCTTGTCACAAATGACATCTAGATCGCGACATGATTTAGCCACAGGCATTAGTTCAGCATTTATATGGAATGTTCGTGGAGTTGCAGGGAGGCGTTAACGTGAAAATGTTTGTTGTTTGTGGCATTTTTTGACATTCAGTTGGAGGAGGATTTTTTTCGAGCACCAGAGGGAAAAATCAAATAAATTACGTTGTAAGGCAATAGAATCTGCATTCGATGAAATACGTTTCATATCATCTGCATATATAAATATAACACAATCGATTATCTGAGCAATATCGTTGATTGCCAAAATTCATAATATTGGACAAAGATGACTGCCTTGTGGTACTCCAGAAGGTGCATTGAATGGGAAGGAAAGTGATGATCTAAAACTGAGTACATACTTTCTATTGGTCAAGTACGAATTTAACCATTGGGGGAAGGTGTGGGTATACGACATACCTATGGTTTTAAATTTGGAGAAAATAGTCAGGCGGCTATTAAACCTCTGGAATCGTCCTCCACAAATTCCATAACTGCTCTCAACTGCCGTTCATCTCTTATGGAGATGGCGCAGCAGTTCAATATTCACCTATGTTGGGTGCCAGGGAACAGGGATATTCCAGGGAATTGTAAAGCTGATGAACTTGCCAAAAATGGAACAACGCTACCTCTAATGCCTGAAAGGGCAAATATAGGTATACCCATTGCTACTTGTAAGTTAATGCTGAAACAAGATGCTGTAGAAAGGACAAACCGAAGATGGAGAAATACAATTACCTCTATGATGACAAAACAGTTCTCGTCAAAACTTGATCTGAAACGCTCCAAATGTTTGATATCCCTAGGCAGATTGCACATCAGCTTCGTTATTAGTGTCATAACTGGACACTGCCTCATAAGCAAGCATGCAACGAGGCTTGGCGTTTATTCAAATGATTTTTGCAGAAGCCGCATGGACGAGGAGGAGGTGGAACCTGTTCCTCATCTTATGTGCACATTGTCTTGCTCTATCTCAAAGACGTAAGCTCCACCTTGGAGACTTTTTCTTCGATGATCTCAGCGATCAAAAAAATATAGGCATCTATAGTCTCTTACGCTTCATTAGGAGCTCCAAGTGGTTCAACGAATAGGAGGGATATCTGAGGATTCATGTCGTATCACAATGCACCAACTCTGGTCTAAGTGGGTCAGCTATAACACTGACAGCCACTTCAACCTAACCTAGCCGTGTTTTATTTTCCCCGTGATCCAGATCAGATCATCTATTTACTTGCGTTACAACAACAAAATTAAATCCTTTTGTTTTTGTAACTAAATAGATGATCTGATCTGGATTACGCGCAAAAAAAATACGGCTAATGACGTAAGAAATTTTGTCGAAGTCGGTAGCACTACCATTTTCCATAGTCCACAGTCCATGGGAAACGAAATCTTAAGTACTATGCACATGAGAAAGACCAACGAATTGACGAATATTCATCCAATTTGACATTTCTTTCACATGACCTTAATTTCATTCGTCACGAATATTTAGTTGATAGTCTGAATTTTAGGTTAGACGCGAGCGAACAAATTATTCGTTGAAGGGTGGATGGTATGTGGAACGCGAATATAGTTTGACAGTTCGTAACAGATTAGATGCAATTCGCTACTACCAATATTGTTTTGTTAAATTTATCTTATTTTGGCGATTAAAAAGGTAATTTTTGTGTCTAAACATTCATATAAATTATATTTCTACAATTTGGTTTAGAATTTGTCAAGAATTTTGGGTTGGTAAATTGTTTTAAATAGAATTTATTCGTTTATTCGTAGGTCGTTGGTCGCTCTCATGTGAATAGTCCTTAACAGATTAGTGGTTGTTGATCTCTACATGAATTCATGTTGAACGGTCGAAAGAATCAATTTGGAATAAAATATAGGGCGTCATTTAAAATACTTTCAAACATTTTCGGTATGCTTAATAGATTTGCTATGGGTTAATAATTTGTGACATCATTTTGGGGTTCTTTTCAGTATATAGGCATTATATACGTAAAATAGTCTGAATAGAGTGGTCAATACATTTATGCATTTCTTTATTACGATACCTTTTCCTGAAAAGTAGTCATCTTTGAGTTTCTTTATTTTCTTTTGAGCCATTGCTGGTTGAATGTCTAGAGATGTTAATATGGTTTGAAGGGAATTGTTCAAATAATTGAAGTATTGAGTATCAGGTTCAATGTCAGTCAACGACTGTTCGAAAAAGAATCTAAAATAGGTACTGATTGTAGCAGGATCTGAAGAAGAGTTGTTATTAAATGAAAGTGAAGATGGATAACCATCGGATCAATGTGCTGTTTGTGAAAAAAATATTTCTGTACAAATATTGAACAAAAATTAGAAGCTGAATATTCTTTGCGCAAAGATCAGGAAATAGAAGCTCATTCCAACAAAGTCACAAGTAACCAGCTAGCCGTGATCAGCCTTTTGTAACTGTCACTTTTGATCTTCAAAACATGTTATAATTCTGTGTAGTGACGTTTCACCTACATATGTATTATAGTCGAAAGCTCTGTTTTTATAATCTGACGATTTGTGAAGGTACTACACACAACAATAGGTATTGCTACGCTTGGTCGAAGATTACTGGGAAGCGAGGAAGTACATACTGATATTGTATCATGTTTGTACAAACATAGTCATCAACGTAAAATAAGTTTCTTTGTTTTTTGACACTTTCTGTGTGGTCTAAACAGCAACCAAAACATTGCTGCTATTCTTTTGTATTGTCTTCAATTCACATTGAAGAGATATCACGAAAGTTTCTTGAATCGAGCCACTTGATGATGTAGTTTGACAGCTTGCATAGTGCAATTGAGGAAAAAAAAAGGTATGCCTTAGTTTACGCAATGCATGACTATTTAATATATTTCTTCTTGCTCGCTGAAAAAGAGGAATACTAAATAACTGAGTTAAAGTTCTACGATTTTATTAACATTTCAACACTAGCCAAAACAACAACGCTCAAAAATGTCAATATTAATACTGAGTGGAGAAAAGTCAATTGTACCTACTTCTATTTGAAAGTCAATTGGTTTAAAGTAAAAACAGTTTTTAATATTAGAAACGTTGCCCAGGTATCTTGCAATACCAAAACGACCATCAAAGCCCCTATCCAGCTATTAGTCAGTGGAACGAAGGCTTCAAAGTGCAACATTAAGCACGTTTAAAAATCAACCACTGCCAATATCGTATCAAAAACAAAGGACTTATGTGAAAAAAAAGTTATTTCAGAAGAGTTTCATGGATGATACAAATCGCTTCCTGTATCTACATTTCCGTTATCAGGACGGCTTCCCGAGGCAACATTAGAAAGCAGCAGTGATGATAAATAGGAATACAAATTTCTCAACAGGTTGCAAATTTCTGATTTTGAAAGTTCTTTTTTTAACCTTAAGTTTTGTTATTTTTTTTCAACAAACTTATTTTCGTTAATTTTAAGTTTCAAGATTGATTTCATATTAATTAGCAAAAATACAAACGATTATTTTTCCATAGTAAAAAGTTATTTTCTACTTGGTCGTGTTTTTTTTAAAGAAAAATCCCCAAGTTCATTTATTTATTTCATTCCGTATGAACCATTTGTAAATAACTTTTATTTGACAATGTTTACGCAAAACTTCTTCTACAATTGAAATGCAAATATCTCAAAAAACCAAAAAAAATAGACTTAGGGAGTTTTAACGGCAACTAAATTATCTTTTCGAATTTTTTTCCTAAAACCTTATTTTCTCAAAAATCTACATGTATGTACATAAATACGTAAAAAAAAAACAAATAAAAAACCTTGACAAAACTCACTGATTATATTTCGCGCGCGAAAAACGAATTTGCCTTCGTGTGGTAAGCAAAATTTTGTATAATCCCTGCTGCACGCCTCAGCATCAGCATGGGCAATCACTCAAAATTCCACGTCCCTGCATCTTTTCATTTCATGTGGACAAAATTCAATTAGTTGTTGATACTACATTCTGTATAGTGTTTGTATAGTTTGTCGTTGTCGTTGGTCTTTTTTTTTTTTTTCTTTGCGACTGGTTGGGGTTTAATTAGGTTGGCCCAGTGCCAGCTCTTAGCGTCCGCGGGCAGAACTAAGTTGTCAATTTGAACAATTAAAGCGACACAGACGAACAAAAATTCGCTCCTCCAACACGAATAACCAATAAAACTATTTACTATTTAAGCACGTCGACACTGCTAATGCATGCAGGTGATACAGGCTGCCTTCTCTAATATATAAACAAATGTACATATATGTATGTTTATATATTTTTGTGTTTTGTTTATTTCTGTTAAAAATCTTAACCTAAAAATGTAGCTCTTAGTCAGAACACTCATGGTTGTCCTGATAAAGCAAGCGCAAGTCAAAATACAAATTATACACAATCTATTCAAGGGTACTTCCGATGCTATGACAAAATTTTACGTTAGAATCCGCACTTAGTCAGAAATGTTTTCAAATTTATTGAATGGTACAAGAATATCCCGTTGTGTAGGCGAACTACATAATAGGCTATTATTGACTGTGGGATATTCTTAAAAGAAAATGAGTCTTAATTCTGAGAATTCCATAAAAAAATCATAATGAAAAATCCATGACAATTTTTTATTGGTTGTTTTTTCCGATTCAACAAAATACATACTTTTAATTGTTTATAATTTTTGTTGTTTTTTATATTTTTTTTTTTTGAAATTATTTTAAAATCAAAAGGAATTCTCTTTGAATATTCTTGGAGGTTGACCAATTTAGGATAGTATTAAGCTTACCAAACATAAATTTTGTGTTTTTATTTAATTAATAAAATATTTTTTTTTAAATGTCCTTTTTGTTAAGGCAGAACATAAAGAAGAAGGAAGGAGAAGAAAAAAAGAACCTTCGGAAGACAAAAATTGTGTCAAATAAATCTTTTACCAATGGAATGTGCTAGTCACAGGTTTTTTTTTGTATTTGTGCACAGAATTGTTTTTTTTTTTTTTAAATATTAAGAGAAAATATAAAAATATGTTCGTTCGTTTTAGATGACACTTTTATTATCATTGTCATAAATTAATCTGGAGCGGGACTTCTGTTCGTTTTTTCTTCTAACGTTTAAATTTAAATAAATATTTTTATGTTATTTACAACACGTTTTTTTTTTGCAGGTTCTAAAATAATGTTTTATTCTTTTATACATACATATACATATATTTGTTTATATATCGAAGGTTTGTAGTTCAAAAAAATTAAAATTTGACATAGGACCTTGTTGGAAATGTTTACGACTTTGATATACATACGTATTAAAATAAAATCATGTTTTATTCTTGCACATTTTGTAGATAAAACTAAATGTTGTTCTTTAATTTAATTGCTAATTTCATTAAGTCTTATAACATTTTATTAAGTTATTTTTTCGTCGTAAAAACTGTCGTAAGTCAAAAAATAAACAGGAAACGATTTTTTAACGGTTTTTTTTACAGCACTTATTTAAAATGTATCATTCTTTTTAAATAAATTTAATCTGTGAATCTGAATTCTTTGTAGTATACACATGTGTATGAACATAAATAGGAACTATGGTGTAAACTGTACTGTTTATTCATTTCAATTTACTTCCGAAATTTCACTGTAGTGCACTAGGACAAACTAAGTGGACATAAAGAATTTCATAACAATCGATGATTTTAATCCATTTCTTCTCACTCGTTTATTCTAAAACCGAAAATATGTTAAAAATATTTGTTTGTTGGAATATATCTACATACAGTAGCGGACAAAACATATGCAACTAGAACTGGAACCAAGCAGTTTCTTAAAATTTATAAGAAATAATATTCATATATTATAGAAGCTATGTATTTAAAGTAAACAAAAATATATAATTTTCAAAATCATAATTAACTTTTAGTAATCTACGTTGAATTGTATTAAGTAACTTCACATTTACACGCGACAAAACAATTGCAACTAAAACACATCAACAAATAAAAGCATATTAATCGCTACTTCGCTCTTGTTATCCCATTTGTTAATTGTAGATAACATTGACCATATGTTTGAAGGTCGTGACCTGAAAGCTCAGTTGCATAAAATTTTTTACTGAGAGTAGATCTCCGGTGATATCGATCTAAAAAAAAAGAGAAGATAATAATGGCACCTAATAAATTTGGTGATGCGTTAAGACAGCGTAGTGTAGACGATTTTATTTCGGGGATGTTACAGAAAGATATTTCCGAAAAATATGAAGTACATAAGTCGTCCGTTTCGCGAATTATAACTCGATATCGTAACACAAAAAAACTAGCTGTTTTGCATCGCGGCGGTCAACCACGTAAAACATACATGATTTTGTTTGTGAACAAAATGTTGTATCAAAATTCTTCCATTTGTAGGTGCGCTTACCGCCCAACCCCCATTAAAAGGTGTCAAATAATGATTAGGATAATTTCTCATAGCTTCCCTATTTTTCTAGAGCTCGATTAGATCTTGATCATTTCAAGGGCAGACAGAATCGCTTTAGTGCGCCCACAATTAAATAAATAAAACATCAACTTTCACTACGCGTGACCTAAATTGCAATTATTTATGAAATATTTCAGTATGTTGTCGTCAAAAAATAAAAAAATAAATATAAAACACTAAAAAAATCTTTTAGTTTAACATTAATTGGACAATTTTTCATAATTTTGATTTAAATAAATTTTTTTAAGGACCAGCTGTAAAGGAAGCTGTTGATTTGTCAATTAGTTTTCATCTGCTTTATTATTTTATTATACACTCACATGCAAAATTAACCGCCCACTCATATTTTTAAACGATTTTATTTTTGGATTTTGTTTTAAACAAATATTATACTGAGTATATCCCCAGTGCTTACCCTGCGCCTCCACAAGCAATAATTTCTTTCAGAAAATCGAGCATGCAATGAAAATTTTCAATGCAGACCACAAATTTCATGAAATAAATTATTTTACGAAATCGATTTTAGCATTTATTTCTTACTATATCTGTGGAAATAAATGAAGAAATAATTTGACGTTTAATGTCAATTCGACTGACATGTGTGTGCTTTTTACGTTTACATGTGTATATTGATGGGTTGAGTTGGAATTCCAGGACAAGAATGTTAATACAATAGGTGTTGTTTGCTTATCATTCTATTTGTCAATAAGATTTCATGAAATAATTTGCCCACTGAAGGAAGAAATGAAAATTTCTGCAATAATTGCTGAAATAAAAACAGAAATAAAAATTGCTTGTGGAGGCGCAGGGTTAAGTAACTGTTTAATGTTTAATTAAAAAAACCTACTTACCTATTTCATCCAGACAATTGGACTTTAACGTAAACTAAGGATAGGTGAGGTTAATTGTGCTTATGTTTTTTTTAAAAAGCTTCTTTTTTTTAAATCCAGCAAAACCAAATTTGTGTTTTTAATAAATTAGGTGTATATAATTTTTTAAAAATATTATTACCTCAGTCTAAAAAAATTGAAGATAATAAGTCTCAAATCACCCACGTCAAAAAAATGTATATTTTTGTATGTTCCCCACTCATAGTCTATTTAAAAAAAAAAAAAAAAATTATAATCTATTTTCAAGTTCGCAATCAATCGCAAATAATAAAAAAAAACAAAAACAAAAAGTTAAATATATTTTATGCGTTATGCCTTAATGACTCATGGTGCGAGTAAAAGTAAGAACAATTTTAAGTTTTGACCTATATGTACAATGAGATGTACATGAACCGACTGACTCAATAATATCCAAAAGATCCCTGACCAATATGTACAATTTAGTTCAAACATAATTGCAACCTTGATGGACTTCAGATTGATCTGATTTTTTGATTAATTGCTTAATTTTAAGTAACAAAAACTGTATTACAAGCATTTAAGTGAGAAGTTTTTTTTTTGCATTTTTTTTTAGATTCAGTTCAGGAAGATTTAAACAATTTTTTCTTCCTTATCCTTCAGCCTGATCAAACATAAAAGATACATTATCTTTTATTTATTGTTATTTTTTATCTAAAGATGTAGTTGCATTTGTATTCAGAATTCCGTGTGGGTTTCGAAACAATTAATTCAAATTTACTCAACCATTAATGCCAGCAATTTTACATTTTTTTTATTTTCTTTTATTTCTAAATTTTCCTTAAGTAGCTTTCGCAAACAAAATGTATCTTACTGTGGTATACAACTATAGGTAGACATAGGTACACATGTATTTAGATATGTGAATGAGAAAATTAAGATCTTCTGCAACTTACATGATTATTTTTAAAAACAAACAAAACTCTCCTCTATAGAGTGATAAAATTATCTAAGAAAACAAATCAATTGAAAACACACATCTATCCCCCAAACCCCCATCGTGCATCCAATGTAGGTTGTAGGTATGAATGGCAAAGCAATGTAGTTGTGTGATCTGCTCTAGTCCGCTTTTCTCTGACGATGACCGAAACGCGGGTCTGAAACGGGGAGGACCAATCAAACTAATGTCTGGTTTTGTTGCGTTTTTTTTTTTTGTTTTCAATAAATTTCATTACCAAGACTCGTCCGTCGCGTCGCGTGTGTCTGTCGGCCGCAGTGAATTAGCCCAGCAGGACGAAGAAAACGGATTTAAGATTTTTATACTTACGAAAATAGGTTTTAATTACATTTGGATGATTGCAATTGAATTGCACACGTTGCCAGCGTGGCTTCAAATGTATACGAAGATAGATTTATACAAGAAGATATTTTATTCCAGCAAACGAAAAAAAAAATGAAATAGTTCATCATATGAAAATAAATCATTTGAGAGTGCATTATTGTTTAAGGAATGCATGACGTTGTAAAAATTTTAATTTATTTAAATATTTAGTATTGGGAATGACAGCGAAATATTATAAGCAAAATATATGGAGGATGGATTAGATAGTGTATCTTATACAGATTTAGAACGAATTCGATGGTAGGTAATTTAGTGAATGGGGAAGTTATCAATTCTGGTTGTATAAAAGCTTGCAATTAATATTGTGTTCGGTATCTGGGGAGGAACATTTAAAATAAACTTTTGATTGTTCAATTTGGGGCAGGAATTTTTTTTTATTGCATTCTACAATAAGAAAGTAGCATCGCCACGTTACTGGATTCACATGATTTTATGTTTGAAAATAAGTATGCGGGTTTTTAAATATCTACTCGTACGTTTAGAAACAAAACAATTTTGGGATGTGATTCATCCGTTCTTCTATTTAATAATTATCAATTTTATTGTTTTTTTTTTTTTTTTTTTAGTTCAAAGTAATTAATTCAGTAAAATTAACGATAGTCAGAAAAATGTTTTTGAATAAGTGATTTTTACTCGCAATACATGCATTTGTATGCAGAACGAATTTGTATATCGAAATCAAAATTTTAATCCAACTTGTCATTACGATGATAAAAAACACGCAGTAAGTGATTCCTGCAATTCCGTTCGTCTGTCTGCCCATAACGGCTTATCCTAAACGTCTACATCCTAAACCGCTGCTGAAGCGATTTTCTTCAAACGGGTTAGGTTCGATTTCCCGCTTTTTATAATCCCGTTTTTTACCTTCCCGTTTATGAAATCCCGCTTTTGGAGTTCAACCCAAGGTGCAAAAATAAAGGCGCGACCCTGCTTGGCCAAATATAAGATTTAGCCTGGGGTCGATTTTGAATGTTTGCAAAGTTTTTTTTACTATAACATTAATCAAAATACAAATCGGTCTAAGCGAGATTTTAAAAAGCGGGATTAAAATAGATCGGTATTTTGAATAAGAGGGATTTAAAAAAAAGTATCTTAGATGCAGGGATTTTAAAACTTTCTTTTCGGGATTTTTGAAAAACGGAATTTTAAAAAGTGGGATTCGGATACGGTTTTTAAACTTTGGTACTTAAACCTTTTAGTTGATTCACTAAACTTTTTGTACAGAAATCCGTTTAAATTCTAAATAATATTGCACACTACAATTTAAAAAAAATAAAAATATTTTTTAAAAATAAATTCATATTTCGAAGATCCGTCTTCGAATGTTTTTAAAAAAATCTTAGTAAATTTACATTATTAAATACTTAAAAAAAAAGAAAAAAAATTTGTACATTTATAAAAAAATTAACTTAATTTTTTAAATTTAATCTTGCATACTATTGAAATTAGTTCCAGAAATCAGACAGCATTATGTATCTAATCTACTAAGAATTTTTTGCTTGCGATATGATCAAACATACTAGCAAATACGTGCGACACAGTCGTGCTTTTTATATTCTTGGCAATTTTACAATACACACCTAAAAGGCCTGTTTGTTACTTTGTTAGTCAAACTTCAAGATAAAAAAATATTGTTTGAATCTTGCAACAGAGAGTAAACAAGCTTAAAATTACGACATTTATGTGTACAACGTCAGAGATTACAATCCGGACATAACGATACTAAGAAATGGCAGAAAAATGTGTCAAGATTAGTGTTTTGAAATTTGTTACACGCAGAAACTCTAGTAGTGAAAATTCACGTTTTCAATTTAGGGGAACTTGTTTTGTCAGCTTTGACAGTATATTTTGTCACCTTTGACGTTTTACATACAAAAATTGGTGCGTCTTTTTTTTACTTTGTGACATGAATTACATAATTCTTCCAACAATTGTTGAAATTTGACAGTTGTTACCGATCTCATTACAAAACACATAACAAACAAACCTATTACAATTTTAATAGATGGACTGTTGACTCTTAATCTTTTAATGCCTACCACCAGCTTCAAAGCGAGATAGATAATTTTTTGATGAATTCAAGTGAAATTCTTATTAATGCAATCAATGCAAGCTTGAGTATTAGCGCGACTCTTAGCGAATCGAATGTAGCTTCGATAAGATCGGTATCCGCTGTTTTACTACCGTTTTTGAATCGAATGCCACCGCAAATATTTCCTGATCTGATTCTGCTACTCCACGTTTTAGAAAACGTAAGCGCGATTTGAATGAAACGAACGAACAGCAGGAAGAAGATGGCGGCCCAATTGGTTCGAGCATTGACTCATTCATCGGTCAGATTAACGATGAAAAACTGAAATTCAAAATTGTGGCGACAGAAAAACCTTTAATTTCACATAAACGAAAGAGTTTTTGGTCTTCAGATACGGTAAGGTTGGTAGGCCCATCGATGGAAATTTTATGATCATCAAATAAAACTATGAAGTTATTAAGGCATAAATGCCCAGCTAAATAAGCAGCCTCGTAGCTTATACCTTCCATTAGGCATCCATCTCCAATTATACAGTAAATCGTATGATCACTACGATCTTTGCCCAATTTTTGTTGACATTTTTTTTTTGACCAATCGCTATACCCACTGAAGTGGCAAATCCTTGACCTAATGGACCTGTAGCTTCATATGCCCCATATTCTGGATGTCCAGGAGTTTTTGAATGTAATTTTCGAAATTGTTTTAAATCTTCTAAGTGAAATTTTGTATAATTTGTTAAATAATAAAAACTATAAAGCAACATAGATCCATGCCCAGCTGATAGAACTAGGCGATCATGGTCAATTGTTTTTATTATTTCGTGACCGAGGAATTCATACAATATCAGGTTGATTAATTGAATTTCTATGCCCTCCAACAGAACATCAATTGCCGATTTGTTACTGATAAAGAAGAGTTCCGAAAATATCTGTAAATTTTGTTCTTCATGTCGGTTTATCGCTACCCTACCCTAACGTACGTCCTTTCAGGGGTAGACGACTTTTGAGAGTTCCAAAATGTATTGATATCGAAAATTAATTTGGCTTTTTTTCATAGATTGTTTTGTCATAGGGAAATTTATTCAGTGGTAAGTTTATGATATTAGAACGAAAATAGGGTGAATAAAACATTCTGGAGGGATCGAAATTCTCCTTTGGTGGTACCCAAGTAGAGCTCAATACTAATCAAATTTTAAACAAACTAATTTTGGTATCGGCAGTCAAGTTTGAAAATTGATCATATTCTAAAAAATAGTGCCATTTTTGCCACGAAAAAATGTAACTGATTAAAAAAATCTTTAAGGAATTTTAAAGCGACAACTTTCAATACTTAAATTAAAGAAGGATATTTATTTGTTTATACTCTATTCTTACTTGCGATACATATAGGTACTATAGGGCAAGTTTTGCATTTGCAAAAAAAAATCGAACTCGAGATTTTAATCAAAGTTGACATTACGATGATAGAGAACACCAAAAATGTAGGCCCCGCAATTCCGTCTGCTTGTCTGCCTGTCTGTACAAGTCTCTACAGCCTAAGCTGCTGAAGCGACTTCTTCAAACTTAGCATTTAAGCGTTTTAGGTGATTGTCCAAAATAAATTTTTGAATCGTTGTTTTAGCACCAAAAATAACGGTACTTGCCATACAAATTTTTCTACCATCTTAATTATCTCGAAAACGCCTTTAACGATTTTGATAAAAATTGGTGAGTGTACTACTTTGGGTATGGTCTACATTTTGGCCAAAAAATAATTTTTTTTTTAATATTATGTTATAACGGTAACTACCCTACAACCATTTTATTGATTTTCGACTTTATCATAAACGGCTTAACGGATTTCGATCAAAATTTGTATACAGGAGCTGCTTCAAATTCTAAATAATTCTGCATTTCAAAATTTTTGACGAATATTTTTTTGGATTTTTTTTTTTAAATTTAACTATATGCCTGTAAGACCTTAGGTCTTTTAAATGCAACCTGAATTGCACGGCACTAGTTTGGCATATTGGATTTGAGAACCCGGTATTGACTGTCTCATTTTAACCCATGGGTGGCATTCAATTAAAATTGGAGGTATAGAAAAGACGCCTAGCGTGGGATCGAACTCAAACTTACTAGTAATTACTACAATTTTTTTTTTTGAAAATTCAATATTTCGAAAACCGGCGGACGATTTTTTATGAAATTTTGTTTTTGAATTTATATTATTAAATATTTAAAATGTTCAAACCAATTTTTTTTAGACAAAATTTAAGAATTGTTATGTATAAAAAATTAAGTAAAAACGATTTAAAAAATACATTTAGCCGTTTCTTTTAAGATTATTTTGCATATAATGTAATCGAACATAGGAGCAAGTACGTGCGATCCAGTCGTGGATTTTATTTTCTAATAAAAAACATGAGTGAATAAGAACAAACTACATATTAACGCAGACAAATTTGTGGAAAAAAAATTAGAATGGAAGTTTTATAATTATTATTTCAATGACAATAATCAATATAGCAACCAATTCTTTTTTTCAACAACTCGAACCATATAAACATTTATCGAGCAGTGAAGTATTGTTTGCAAAATAAATATCTGTTTTGAAGCATATTGCTCAAATGTTTCCCATTATTTTGATTGAAATATTCTTTCTTTTATTGCTAATTTCATTTTTCGCTCAAATTAATTACGTCAAACACCAAAAATATTGTATATGTAAACTTTAAACGATATTTTCAATAAGTGTATGTAATTATTATCATTAAAAAAAAAACAATTTTTCATAATTTTAAAACTTTATGTATATGGTGCTTAACAAATCCTTATTTTTTATTCGAAGAAATTTTTTTTAGAGGAATATGAACGAACAGAATGAATCCCAATTTCCCCCAACCTACGTAAATTTATGTAATTGAGTAGCAAATTCTAAAGATTTTTCTTTTTTATCATCGAAAAATTCCATAAAAATGATTCATAGTTTGAGCTTTTCTGGCGAAAAGTAAGCAAACTTGACCTTCGTGTATGATATTTACATAGCAATGGCTAATATGAGGAACACCTCTGATCGTTGATCGTCTATGTTCCCACTTCGATACCAAAAAAAGAAAAAAAAATCTGCTCTTTCACTTTATTTACAAAGTAAAAGATGAATTTCTAGGCAATCAAAAAAAAAAACAATTGAATTATTATTCTTCTTCAATCCATATTGTATGGATGTGATGTTTTAACGTCTTCTTTTGATGCTCAAATGCATATGTATACAAAAGCAAACAATTTTACATCCAGCAGAATTTGTTTGCATAACTTACGCACGTTTCCAATGAACACTTTCTTCTGCTTCTTCTTTTGTTGTTATTATTTGTTCTCATTGAATGTAATGTGTAAGGTAAACAGTGATATTATTGGCACCGGCCTTGCATACTTTTTCTAGTCTTTTATTATTTTTTGTGAAATTCATTTTTGCAACAGCTTTCCCATGTTTCAGAATATTTTTTTTATTTTTTATTTAAAAATTGTCAAATTGTATGTCAATTTATTAATAATTGCACAAAAGCGAACTATTATAGTTAAATGCTTTGTCATATTGTCTTAAAATAGACTATACGTTGAATAATTATTTTCGCAAATAAATCGAAAACAAAGTTCCATTCTACATCAAAAGACGACTATCTCAAACAAATGTTAAAACACAAACTTATACTTTTTAATTAAATAACTATCTAATTTTTGTGTTGCTTTGAAATTTGATAAATGATTATTTAAATCCACTAATTTCTTAGAACAATTAGCCAAAATTCTCTAATTATAATATGAATTTTCCGACACTAGCAGACAGACGTTAAAAATAATATGTAATTAATTAAAAAAAAACTTACATTAGTGATTTATAGTCAAAACATCTTGCTTGATTTATTTGCAAACATTAAACAAAATAAAATTAAATGGATGACTGGGTCGTTTGAACTTGCTTCATGGCATCGTAAGCACAAGTCTAAGTATATTTTTAAATTTGTTTTTTACTTAATTTTTTATATAAACAATCTTTACATTTAAAAACATTTCGTATTTAATAGAACATACATATCTTAATTTAAGAACATTTAACAAACAATCTTACACCCGTTTTCGAATTCTTAAATTTTCCAAATGATTTTTTCATTTTTATTTAGAATTTGAAGGAGTAGATCCGTTAATGTGAAAGTTGAAGTCAAAATGAAAATGTCGAAAAATTTGATATGCAATATTACTAAGAAAAAAAAGACATCTCTTTAGCGGGTACTGAATATAATATATAATATTGTTATTATTATTTTATATGCTTGAAGTAAGCGAAAAAAATAAAAAAACATTTAAAGTATTTTTTTCTTATCAAAATCGTTGGAGCGGTTTTTGCTATAACTAAGCTTTTTTATAATGGTAACATTTTAACCAAGTTAAAAAAATCACTTTAGGAACATTTGGGAAAAATCAAACTCGAGAAAAAAGTGGATTTCGTAATTCTGCCGTAAAGTCTACCTGATGTCAATATCTACAATTTTCTTCAAATCTTTAAACTTGGTACTTAAGCGACTTGGGTTAATTGCCTTAAATCTTTTTAAAATTTTTTGTAGGTCCAAAAATAAGGGCACCTGCCATATAATTTTTAATGCAATAAAAGTTAATCTTAAATATTTCTAAAAAGGTTCTGACGACTTTGATAAGAAAAAATCTGTCAACAAAAATTTACATAAAATGTCACTACCTGCCAAAAAAAATATTTTTTTTATTTTCGACTTTCTCATTAAAGACTCAACGGATTTCGATTAAAATAACGGGTAATTTTTTTGCTACTTGGTTTTTGACGTTTATATTTTTGACAGATCACACATGACAAATTCCACGAACATTTGACATTTCGATTCAGTATTGTTTGCCATTTCATCATGAATAGACTTACGCCTGAACAACGTTTGCAAATTATTGAAATTTATTATCAAAATTCGTGCTCTGTGAAAAATGTGTTTCGCAAGCTACGTCCGTTTTATGGTCGTCATAATCGACCCACCGAGCAGGCTATTCAGCTCATTGTGACCAAATTTCGCACCAGTTTCACTTTATTGGACATTAATCCACCAAATCGTATCCGTAGAGTGCTATGTTAAGTCTATTGTCTATGGGGACAAGCCAAACACGATTGCTGCCTTGGAAGCCAACATTGAACGCGTCATTGGTGAGATTCCGGCCGAAATGTGTGAAAAAGTTTGCCAAAATTGGACCTTCAGAATGGACCACCTGAAGCGTAGCCGCGGGCAACATTTAAGTGAAATTATTTTTAAAAAGTAAATGGCAGAAATTGATTTATCGATCCAAATAAAAATTTCATTCACTTTTTACAAGTTTCTGTGTTTTTTTGAATTTTCAAAAACCAAGCTCTTAAAAAATCACCGTTTACAAAAATGTTCGAAAAATAGTTTTTCGGATTTTTTTAAATTTTGAAAAAAAAAAAATTTTTTAAACGTTTAAAAATATACATATAGCTGTTTCTACTAAGAATATTGTGTCCAGTCATGGATTTAATTTTGGTACGTACCGTTATTATTGGCCTTAAATGAAAATGTTCAAAATGTGCCTGGTAGCCAGATTAAACAAAAATGGCCTACGCGTCTAAGCAGATCGCACGGTTCAGTTCAATGTTGAAGCCTTGTTTGAAAGTCTCGTCTTATCCCATCCATGTATAAATTAAACCAAGGCTTACAAATATTTTGGTTTAATTTTGATTGTTAATTAAAAGTACTAAACCAATAATTAGTTGATTTACCCTACGATTATTTTTTAATTTAAAAATCGCTATAAAATCAATTATTTTTATATTTTCCTTGCGTCAAACACAAACATCATTACATTTCAAATTGAACCAAATCTAATGTCTATGATTTTCCCAGCTTTGCGTTTAGGTTTGCTTAGAATATCTAGGTAGGTGCTCTATCGCGAACTACTAATGTCTTCATGATTTGCAATAAATTCACACCACAAAACCTGTCAAAAAGTCATTTCCTATGAGTAATCCTTGGGATATAAATATGCTTTCTTCTTCTTCACCGCCGACACACCGACACGATGAAAACAATCGATTTTCAGTTTGGCATCATTTCGTCTATATGATAATAATCTCTTAGCCAAGTTGTCATACAATGTGCCATTTGCTACTTATTCAAAAAAAGTATGTTTATTTTAACAAAAAAAAAAAACTATATACCGGCAACATACGTATGTATGTATGTTGTGTTCCAATCTCATGTCGTTTATGTCGAGCGTTAGACGTCAGCAAGATTTTAAAAATATCAATTGTCAATCAATTAATGGCAAAGAGTCCTTAAAACTATGTGGTTGTGCGACACAAAATAAGATGTACTTTTTATGTTTGACCTTAGGTTCTTTTTTGTTTTGTTTAAGTTTAAAAGCAACTATTTATTTTGAAAGTAATTTAATTCTATAACAAAGAAAAAAATAATAAAGAATTAATTTAAACTATTAGAATGAATGTCGGAACATTGATTACGTTTAATGAACCACGTGACTCAGTTGGGTAAGCTTAATAATAAAAATATTACAGACAATACATTTTTCTAATAATATAAATAAATACAGCCATATACAATTTTCCACTAACAAATTGCATGGTTGCCAAGTGGTTTGGAAAAATCTGAATCTTGATATCGAATGGTAAAAGTAAAAACAGTACTCTCTTAGGCGATGAACACGACAGAAACACGAAAATATATTTTTATTCTACCAATTAAAAAACAATATCATTTTTGTTGTTGTTTGTATAAGTAAAACAGAAACTATAAATACAAAAGAGATTACCGGAAATAAGTTCACTTTCATCTGGTTTTTAGCCAATAAAACTATTTTAAGAACAATTGCAAACAAAAAATATTACGTTTCAACAAATAAAAAATTTAAAGTAAACAAAATTACTAATATCAAATATTTCCATAATGGCATGGGTTTTAGAGAAATGTTTTATTAATTTGTCGGCGCCATCATTTATTGTGACCGCCACTGTATTTCTATCTTGTTGTTTTTCTTTTATTTTGTTTTAATTGCTCTTCGGTAGTGTATCTTAATTTCTGTTCAGTGTGCCACAATGTTTTGTTTGTTTTTAGAAATTATTATACACAACATTTCAATTAAAAATGGAAATATTTTTTGTCCAATGATTGTTGATGAAAATGTTATAATTTTTTTTACTTGCGATTATAGGTACTATAAGGCAAGTTATGCATTCGTCGAAAAAAAAAGTTTTGAGATAACAATCAAATATGGCAGTACGATGATAGCGAAGACGAAAAAAGATGGTCTAACAATTCTGTCCGTCTGTCTGTCAGTCAGTCAGTCAGTCTGTCTGTATGTATGACACCTACAGTCCAAACGGGTGTGCCGAATTGCTTCAAACTTGGTATATAGAGTTTTTTAGGTATTGTGCAGAGGGGAAATAGAATATTTTTTAGCTCAATAAATAACGGTACCTGCCATCTAACCGGTACGTTAAAGCCTATTTTTCTCGGAAACGGATCTAACGGTTTTGATTTTTAAAAACTCAGTGCAGCTTTTTAGGCACGACCTATCATATGGTTGAAAAAAAATTAAATGTCTAGTAAAATCCATAGACCGTTTTTTTTGCTTTCAACTATCTCATAAATGCCTTAACGGATTCTTTCGAAATTTCACACATATGATTTGGGTTTCCCAATTTATACTGCGTACCAATATTTTTAATTAATATTTTTTTGTATTTTTAAAAAAATAAAACAAAATTATATTTTGAAAGCTGCTCATTATTTTTTTTTTAATTACAGTTATATGTATTTGCTGAACCTATGAATTGTGGTTTTTTGAATTTTTAATTTTTGTTTTCAAAAAGTTTAAAAAAAAACTTTTTCTCAAAAAACCGCTCCACAGACTTTTCAAATATAAATTTTTTCTCATAAATTCAAATTTACGAGTATGAAAGAAATAAAATGGCGTACTTTTTTTTGAGCTCAAATTAGTTTAAGTATTTATTTCAGAATTTTGAATTATGTATTTCTTCTTTGATTAAGCCGATTTAATCTTTTGTTTTTAAGTTTGTATTATTAAATATTTAAGATTGTCATACCATTTTTTTTTTTAGATAAAAATTAAAGAAATTCTGTATATACAAAAAATTAAATAAAAAACTATTTTAAAAATATATTTAGATTTTTAAAAGTAATATTTTGCATACGATGTGATCGAACAGAAGAGCAAGTTCGTGCGATCCAGTCGTGCATTTTATATTTTCAAATTCTACCGAAGTGTTTGTGTTGTTTTTTGAAATGTGCTAACTCCATGCATGCACTTTTGTTGTAATGCTGACTCAACATTACAAAGGAAATGCTTTCAATGACTGCTTTTATTCATGTTTCGGTTGGGAAAATTTTCAAGTTTAAAAAACGCAGTTTTTCAAATTTTTCGACTTCTCGAAAATATCAGTCAATCAAGCAGGAAATTTGTTGTAACTCAGATCTATCTTTAAGCTTTTAGCATTTTTTCTTCAATCGAATGATTCAATTTTAGATTTCGTTTAAAAAATGTTGACAGTTGAAATCGCTTTATCATCCATCGTACAAGTATGACCAATAATCTTACTACACAATTTTTTACCAAAATTTAAATTTTCTTAAAAGATTTTATGTGGATACATACCGACATGTATTTCTTATTAGGTACACCCTGTAACTGTCAAAAGGATTGTCATAAACAATAAACACCGAAATGTCACTATATCATCAAAGGAATAATGTTTTTGGTTTTATTTTTCAAAATTATTATGAATATATACAACTATTCACAACTATAAACAACTAAAGAAAATAAAATTCTCCATCTGTATGATTAAAATGCAAAACTGCATCCCATAATGGGCCATGGACCACCAATCACGAGGCGTGAAAAATATACATTATATATCATTATTGTTTTTGGCTAGTCATCAATATTTTTTTTTAAACACTTTCAGGCTCATTGAATTTCTTAACTAGGCGAGAAGTACTAAAAATAATGTTATTGCTAATATATTATACATTTGTAAATACATACCTACATACATAAATCAAACAAGTTGTTGGTACTAATTTGAATCAGCTATACAAATCAAGATAGAAAATCGAAAAAAAAATCTATTTATTATATATTTTTATGGAAGTCACTCCAGATATTCCAATGTATAACAGTTCTTTTTTTATAAAAGTATGCATTGTGTATGCGGTCCTAGGATCAGAAGGGCAGTTTTATTCAAGGGTTTTTGTATTCAGGTCCTACAAAAAGTATAAAACTAGTGTAAACAAATGTTATAAAGTAATGTTTTTCTGCTCATTAACATATCAGCTTCCATAAAATTTCGGTAAGGTCTTATCGAAACTAAATTGACTTATCGAAGGTAGTTCGTCAAAGTCTTCATTTTTTATACATTTTAATTTTTTTCTGAAAAATAAAGACATCTTTTCCGCATTAGGCGTTTTTCTGTTTTAGTTCAGATTTAACGCTCGCACTGTGTTTGATCATTTTAAGGGTAGTCAAAACCCCTTTAGTACGCGTGACCGTATAGAAAAAAAGCGAATTGTTAAAAATTGTTGAGTGTTAGTTTTTCACTCAGAGCGTTTAAAGCTTCGAATGTGTGTTTCTTTTTTCGTTCTGAACATGTTCAGAGCGCGCTCGATGTGCTCATTCTGAGTAAATTGCTGAGCACACGAAATGTCATGTGTGTCAATATGGAAAATGTGAAGAAAAAATAATCAGACACAATAAAAATGGCGGAAGAAGTTTGTCGCTTGTTTAATTTTCTGTAGGTGATGTGGATCTGTGTACAAAAAAATAATTGTTTGTATTGCTTTTTTGTGGTTAAAATGAACATTTATTTTGGTTTGTGTGATTCAAGTGTTTTAAAAAAACAAATCAGAGTATTCAGAGCTCGCTCTGTTCGGAACAAGTTTAGAACATACTCTATAAGCTCGAACTCCTATTAATTCTAAATATGTACCGTTATTATGTGTTCCATTTTTAAATATTCAAAGTGGCGCCAAATTCAAAAGTCATGAGTCTATCGGAAGATGCTATAATGTTTACAAATGGAGGCAAATGGAAATTCATGGCTGCTAACTCCTAAAGAACATAAAATAATTCTGTCGATTTTTTTTTGGCGGTGTTGTTGGTTCGCGCAACATAAATTTCAGTGCTGATTAATTCGTCGCCTGTAGCCAACTGGGCAGAATTCTTTTTGTGGGGCTTTTGAAGTCACGAATCTATAATATCAACAAACCAATAATGTGGGGACCTATCACTATGAATCCCGATCTATCATCAATGTTGACGGGCGGCGTACACTTAGTCGATGTTTTTTATTTATTTTTTTTTGACTTTATGGAAACAATATTAAAATATCAAACAAGAGCTCTTTCAACTTAAGAACATCGGGTGACAAATCTTGCACCAAAATCGCTTTCCATTTTTGTATACGTGTGGAAAAGCTTTTAGAGTGTTCGTGTTCCTCAAATTATCAACTACCTCATATATCAATTTTGATTGAATTCACGAAATCAAGAATCAAAAATTTGCCTCGAAAAATAATGGTCTTGAATAAATTTTTCAGAATATTTTTTTTTTCATTTCAGTGAATTTCCTGTTAGGGTGAAATTTATTCCAAGGCAGGTTCATATAATTTTTGTAAAATTTTTAGGGGAATCAAATATTTTGAGTGCAAGGAAATTTTCTTTGAAATTTTCAATAAACCCATAAATTGAAGTGCACTTCGATGTTACTCGTAGCAGAAAAGAGTTTTTGTGATGGGATGGTATCATTAAATGCTAATTAGGTATCTAACGATAAAATTCAAGGCTCAATTTTGATTTTGGCTAAAGTAATTTTTTGAATTCTTACAGCACACAAAAACTCTGAGAAAACTTGTTGTTGTTGGAATGAGGTTTTACTTCAGTTATAACCATTATTTAGAAAAATATTTTCTTAGGCGAAACGCCTACAAAACACACACGGTCCGTTTGTTCTGGTTGAGCATTTACTTTAATCTTTCGCAATTGCCTTCTGTTGATAGTTGTTAACACATTTCTCTAGTCCTTATGAAATAGAATGTAAAAATGAAGATTAATCATTAAACCAATTTGTGAACAACAACAAACTATGAATGAAATCATAAAAAGCTAATTTTTCATTTTTTTTAATATCTTTTTTGCAGAAATGTCAATATCACCTTCACCGGAAAATCTAAGAATATGCCTGCTTGGCTGTGTTGTCGATGACAATTCCATTGTAGAAGCTGCCCGAACATTTGGTGTGCCCGTTCTAACATCGGAAACAGGTCTGGAAATCTTAACCGACAATGAATGGATAACATATTTTGTGATGAAAGAGTTCGATGGTCCCATCTACGAGGCGATACACAAGAGTAAGCACAGGTGAGCATAATAACACAGTCTTGATTTAAAAACAAAAAAAATAAAAAAAAAATATTGTATGAGCATGTGCGCGATTTCTATTTATCTGCATCTGCACACTGCAAATGCGTAGTTTCTCTCTCTTTCTCTATCTCTCTCTCGATGATATCGATATTTGATGATATAGCGATGGAAAATGCAATACGCAGTTAAACAATTAAACGGTGTGCTATATGCAAAATATGTAGTACCTATGTAATGTATTTCGCAATACAAACTTAATTTATTAACTGCCCTTACAGTTGGCGGGGATTCGATAATCAATGTTAAGGTTACAGGAATTGACACTTACGCCCATCTAAGTTCCATTTAATGACAGTTCTGTATAACCGTTCGTTGTTATGTCACTTTGTATCTTCTATAGTTTCAATGGAGAGATTCACGCCAGAGATATAGACTCTGTTGTTAATTATAGGTCTCATCCTCTGGAAATCATTTAAATTATTTTGATTCCATACTTAATCTATATATCTTCTCCAAGCAAACATAATACACCACCACCACCACTACCATCGCCAATCGCCATCCAGTGTGTAATTTGCATAACAATCAACCGGTCACACCATCCGTATAAAGGCAAAAAGGCGGTAGATGGCGGTGGTTGCGCTCGGTCGATGGAGGCAACGGGGGCCTGGGCGGTTGTACTTGCATGGAATAATGAAGCAATAAATGAAAACGAATGCAGTACATTAGAATGGCGTCGTCGTCGTCGTCTTAGTCGACGAATGCATGTAAATTGCAGAAGCACTTGTATACAATATTTTATATATATTTTTTTTTTTCATGACAGGCCTTTCTTTTTGTGTATTCATTGTGCGAATTTAAAAATCCCGGTCCCTCGAGCAGAGCGATGCGATGCGCGGCCGTTCACGCAAATGTTGTGTACTTGAACAAAATACCATTTTGAATGATCTTCTTCAACGTATTTTTTTTTTTTAAATTTTTTTATCATGAACATCATCATCAGTGTGCATTGACCGTAAAACTCTTTAGATTGTCTTCTCTCCATCATTATCATCACCATCATCATCTTGGTCGTGCATAGTATGGTATAGTATATTATTCTTCAGAAGCAGTGATGTTTGCCCAATGAGTGGTTTTGTAAACGCAATACTTCTTCATGGTTTGATGAGAGTTGAATGATGTTTTTGAGGAGGATTTAGCAGTGTTCGACTGAGATAGCAGATTGTACGAGTCGAGTATATAATTGTGATGTGTTATTGGTCCAATTAAGGAAACGGCAAGGGCATTTAGTGTTCCGGAATTAGTGGCTATTTACAACACGTTTGGATCTTGTAATGGTGAATTCATATTTTTTTTTTCTATATTGTTGCATTGTAGATTTATGGTTTTCGCAATGAAGAAGCTTCATAGGGGAACTACTTAGACTATACTCTGCGGCGGGGTTGGATAATTTTTCAACAACCCAGTTGGCATTACATGAGTATTTTTTAGTGCTTCGGATAGTTCTAAAACAGGACTTAATTGCCCAAGCACTTGAAAGTTCGCTATTGAGAAATAATAGAACATTGAGAAATAGGCCTGTGTTGTAGCTATGGTTGTGGTAGGTTAATGGATTTCTAGTGTAGAATGAGTTGTGTTGGGGTAGGGTAACAACCCACTGAGGGAGTTTGAATATTTGTTTGATGTTTATTAACTAGCTGACCTGGCAGAAGTTTTTCTGTCCAATTTCCAATACATTTCTGTGTGTGCGTGAAAACTTAAATTTAAATTTGTATTTAAACGTAATAGTGAAAAAGTGACGTCTACAATTAGTTTTACATAATATTCTCTATATCTTTCGTTGTTTTGCTGACTAATTTATCATAACCATAAATAAAAATAAAATGCACGACTGGATCTTGCTTTTTTCAAAAATCAAAAAAAAAATATTTTTCGAAAATCTTGAAATGCAATACTATTTAGAATTTGAAGGAGCTCCTTTGCAAAATTTTTTATCGAAATCCGTTGATCCGTTTATGAGAAAGTCGGAAATCAATAAAATGGTTGTATGGCAGGTACCGTTAATAGCAAAATATTTTTTAAAAAAATTTTAGCCAAATATAGACCATACCCAGAGTAATACACACGCCAATTTTTATCAACATCGTTAGAGCCTTTTTCGAGATAATTAAGATGGTAGAAAAATTTGTATGGCAATAACCGTTATTTTTGATTCAAAAATCTATTTTGGACAATCACCTAAAACGCCTGAGCATCAAGTTTGAACCAAATCGGTTCAGCCGTTTAGGCTGTAGATCGTTTTACAGACAGACAGACAGACGGAATTGCGCGACCCACTTTTTTGGTGTTCTCTATTGTAATGTCATGTTTGAATACATAACTTGCCTTATAGTACCTATAATCGCAAGTAAAAAGAATGACGCGTATACATTGTTTGAGTAGTAAATTGTGATTTTGAGTTCATATTAAAATCCCATTGAAAAAAGTGTTCTGGAAAACTTCCGATTTTTTCTTTCCATAAAAACGTACCTTGCACTATTACGACAAATTAAAAAAAATATCCCAAATGTGTCCAGCCGTTATTTAATGATGTTTATCACATCAATACCATAATTGATGAACTTACAGAATGACGTATGTATTAATTAAAAAAAACTAAAAAAGCCGTTTCTAATTATCCAGAAATTTCAAGAAAAAAAAAATATTTGTAGAATACTCGTATCAAGAAAGCACACCAAACCTAACGTCACTATAGGCAGCTACGCAGCTTGCCGACACATATGAAAAAGGACGTCTACCAACTTAGCACGCAACTTGGGCAGACAGCTAGTTAAGGAGTGAAAGAAGTATGATTAGTATTTTTCGAGACTATTCAGTTTGAATAGTAGAGAAGCAGTTAAGTTCAAAACCCAAATTCATAGTGTGCGCATTGGAATGAAATAATCGATTATAATCGATTCTTATATTATCTCGATACTTCAATCATTCGAATGATTTGAGTGAATTAGTATTAGTAATCACTCGGTTCTCGTAATATGTTGGTTGATCACTCGAGATATTGCTAAGTAGTGTATATCTTAGATTTTTTGTTTTTTTATTTAGAATTTCGCGAATTCAAACGAAATATGAAATATATTAATATGTACATGACACAGTGAACGAAATGGAGTAAAATATTTAAATTTTCTTAGTCTCTCATCATTCGAATGATTATTCGATTATTTTGATCACTCGAATAATAATATCTCGATTATTAAAATCATACGGTTATACCCATCATTAACCCAAATTATTAAAATGTACATTTTCAACTAACTCCTGGGAATTATCATCGTTATCCTGTATACATATGTTAGTTATTGTCTTAATGTACGCATTTTGTGTTGTGGAATTTAAGGTTTATTGGACCCTATAGGGAATCTCCCAGGGAATTTCATTTCCGATTTTTCTGTAAATATTTTATTCCCTTACATTTTTCCTGTTGCCGTGAATTTACCATGGAATTAATTTCCCTCGACCAAAAAATCGTACGAAATAACGACACATTTCACCGGGAAAGTTTGTTTCCGATACCAATAAATTCCCTGGAAGGGAAACATTCTCAGGGAAATTTTAACTCTCGATAATTCCTCATTATTGCTTCTACTATATTTCTGTATTATCCTCAAAAGCAATTCCGGTGATATTCTCTAACACGTTGAAAATTTGGCTTATACAGCAATGGTCCTAGAATAGATCCTTGTAGAACTCGATACTGTACATTTTTTCCGATGCTTTCTGTCTTGGAATCTATTTGCTATGTATTAGGTAACTTTTAAACCAAGCGTATTCCTTTTTTTTCTGGAATTTCAAAGAGGTTTTTTTTTATCAAACGATCTTATCAATGATGATAACAATGTTGTTAAGATCAATGCTCAACCTCTACTAAATCTATCTACTTTCGATCTAAGTGTACAAAGCTTTGAATTCCGCCCGCTTATTATCTAGCAATATTAGTTAAGTTGCATACCACACATTTGACCATATTTTTCCAATTCGTTGCACCAGTTTTTTTTTTTAATGTGAAGAACTGATATGTATAATCCTATCGCACTTAAAAAAATTGAAAATCGTGTTTCCAACATGACAATGCGAGTATGTATAGTTAGAGGCCCTAAATGGTAGACGAATGATACCACTTAATAGCACCCTAGAAGTTCTTCCACAGTTGTTGCCTAAAGTTGAAAATCCCAAAATATTTATTTTGTTTTATTTGGCTATGCCTTAAGCTCAGAATCTAACCGCTTGATTGTCTCAGACTTTGTGTCGAAAAGTATCTACCAATTTTATATCGATACATTTGTATAACTTTACAAACAAACTTCTCACACATTAGATTATTTGCCTTAGATTTATAAAAGAAAACAATATTTTCTAAAAATAAAAAAAATAAAAACCACATTTACGCAGGTAAATTTATATTCTTAATCGATTAAAGTTAAACAACATTGAAGTATCTCGTCAATGGTGAACAAAATAAATAAACCTTGAACAAGAAGCTGTTTAAATATTTCACAAAGATCAGAGAAAAAAACCCTTTCGATACAGACGATCGGTGTGTTAAAAAAAAATTGTTCTAAAATAAAAAAACGCAAAAAGTTTTTAAACCAGACAAAGATTATCCTACCCGTCGCAATCTTGATTTTTTGTTTTTATTAATTTTTTTAAGTAGGTTATGCAAATAGCAATTGAATGCCATGAACTAATTTGATTCAAAAATTGATAAATTAAAATTTTAATAAGGGCGATATTAAGACACTTGAAGTAAGGTATATAAATCCAAACATTGAAATGAGTAATAGAACTAATATCTGTTTTTTTTTTTTCAGATCTCATAGTTGAGTCTTCTATAAGCTCTTAGAGAAAGTGAAAACTAGAAGTAAACAGCACAAGATTCAACAGCATAAAGCAGAACAATTGTGGACAGAACGCACCTGATTTTGACAGTTCTCAGAAATCTGTTCTTACTTGTTGTTTCCCAATAGTTCGGAATAGTTAATTGTTCTGAAAAGAGCCGGGATTACTGTTTGGAATAGAAATTCAAAAATGTCCGCATTAAAACACGAAAAGTTGTATTATTCTGTTTCCAAAATTTTTGCAAACACATTCATTAAATTAATCTATTACGCCAACTGCCTTGGTTCTGTTGAAAGCATCGCTTACCATCGATCAGCGAAATCACACATAATTGCACGTGGTTAATACTTGGACTTCTGTTGTTTGTTTTTCTTTTCTGCGTCTCTCTCTCTCTCTATTGTATTAATGTCTTGAAATGTTTAAGGCAATTGTCTCAAACGCTAGTGCTTCAGTGTCTACTTAGTAGATTTATAAAAAAAAACATAATATTACATTTGTCACACAACTCCTATTGTCCAAAACTGTAATTCAAATCAATATGATTTTCGGGGATTCTTAAACCCTAAATTGTTGGCTAGAAATATCTCGACATACACAAATCCGCTAAAAAAGGCGAATCTTCTTCAACCCCTAACTCCCGTCCAATTGCACTTACGTCCCTTCTTTCCAAGGTAATGGGAACGCTGATTAATTATCAGCTTAAGAAATATACTGAAGAATAAAAGTCCTTAATGACCGGCAGTATTGCTTTCGTAAGAATAGTTCCACTGGTGATCTGATGGTATATCTCACCGAACAGTGGCACAAAACCTTACATTGTTTAGAAAAAAGTAAGATAACTGGCCTTGATATTTGAAAAGCATTTGATAGAGTTTTGCGTGAAAATCTCTTATCGAAAATGCATTCATTTGGTATCGATGAATCTCTTCTTTGTTCGATTAGAAATTACCTTTTGGACCGCTTAATACAAGTCGTATTGTACGGTTTCAAGTCTGATATTCATAGAATAGATGCTGGTGTGCCTCAGGGCTCCGTTTTGTCTCCAACTCTTTTGCGCATTTTCATTAATCATCTCTTTTCTGGAACTTTAAATCCACTAAATTGTTTTGCTCAGCTTTTCATATTCGTTTTTAGATTCATCCTTCGGATGTGGAACTTAACCGCAGCGTATTATAAGCTCATTCTTTCTCGACAGCATTACCCAATGGGGAATAAGAAACCGAGTTGAATTTAATGCTTCAAAAACTCAAAAACTCAATGCTGTTTCTTGTTGTCAAAGCGGGACCATCCTCCATTGCCGTAGTCCATGAGCGGCGATTGTATCCAGAAACCGAACAATTTTCAGTTCTCAGTGTGTGCATCACCGACCACTTTTTATGGAATGACTACATATTCGTTGTTACCAAAAACGCTGCAAGGCGTTTGGGTTTTCTGAGAAGATGCAGAAATATTTTTCCCCATTTGATCTAGCTGTAATCTATAAAGCCCACATTCGACCAAAAGTTGAGTACAACTCTCATATATGGGCAGCTGCTCCATCAACTCTCTTAAGTCTGTAGGACAGAACCTAAGAAAATAGCCTTAAAAATGATAGGTGATAGAACAATAACGGAAACAATTGCATCTCTCGAACACCATCGCAATGTTTCATGCGTTTTAATGCCTAATGAAATAGCCAGTTCCATTCCTCCGCTTAAAATATTCAATTGTATCACTCGCGCTTTTATGAATGCCCATCAGTTTACCATTGAGCCCAACTTCGGATGCACTGTTAAGTATAGAGATTCCTTCTTTAGCCGCACGCTTTACACGATGCTATTTTTCCCTCTCATTATGATATTCATTCAAACATTCAAAACTAAAATGTGCATCGGTATCTCCTATTAAATCCTCTCCTCTTTTCCTAATCGCTCGCAATGTATTAAAACAGTTTAAGGGTAGGCATAACCCCTTCAGTGCTCGCATAATAAAAAAAAACACAATAGTCGAAATTATTTTTTTTTCTATTCACGCTCTTTTTATTCGAAAACCCCTCCGTCGCGTCGTCTTCGCGCTTTCATAATTATTTAATTCTTTCAACTTCTGTTTTTCTTTTTAATTTTCTTTATAAAATATATGTATGTATGTATATGTACATAAAATAAATATAAAAAAATTGCTGGTTCAGCAGCCTTCCAATGGCTTTTGCTTACCTAGACCTAGAAACAATTCATTCAACTTATTTTTGAATTGGCATACACCACAGCCCAATAACCGCAACAACCTAAAAACCGAACAAAAATCGAAGAAAAAAAAAACCGCGGCCTTCGTCAACAATAAATTGCTTTCCAGCAAAATTTTATTACCAACAATCCTAAGTGCAAAACAATTCCGCACAAACATTTTTGACTAGTAATTTTATTTCACTCAACTCAAAACATTTTTAAAAAAAATTTCAAAAACAAAATTATAATTATTAAATTAAAATCTCAAATATGTAGGTACCCTTCCCCTGCCTTACCGTAACCGCGCAATAAAAAATCGCCAATACTATCTATACCTGAGTGTTCGTCGTGTCATTTGAGAGGGCGGACTACAAGCCTCCAATGTCATAAACGCTTTTATTTTCCAGGCAAGAACATTAAATAATATTATTATGACAACATCTTGAAATAAATAATTTAACGTTAAATATCTGGCGCCGAAAGACACATGGATGGATGGAAGCCAATGGAATGATATACTCCTGGGTTTCCCAACGGGCGCTTCTTAATTTATATATGTAGAGCACGTCAAGTGGTTGAATACGCATTCTTTGGAAAACCTCGTCTACATTCAGGCACACCATCACCACCGCCAACAAAAATATTCAAAAATTAAAAAAAAAAAAAAAAAAAATTCAACTTTGACAACGTTTTTCAGAGCGTTCATGGAAGTTCTAGCATCATTGTAAAATTATTTGCTTTTAACGTTTCGTCGTTTTGTTGTTTCATTTCATTTTTTGATATTTTAATTTGCTGAAAGATTAAATCAATGAATGAATGTGTGGGGTGGTTGCTTGGTCCATCCGTGATGCCATTCCTTCGTGTCCAAAAATAAGCGCTGTCCCCATGAAACGACATGTTTGTATATGTGGATTGTGTTGTGTTATTTTATTTAGAAAATAAAATCAGATTTAAACGAATATAAATTATTTGTGTGGCGACCTCTGTCTACCCCCTTTTTTGATTTACGAAATTTAAATGCAAAATGTTAGTGTGAATCAACAAATTCATCAATCCCCATATAAACGTATAGGCTCTCTAGCTGCTGAATCCTCCTCAAAAACAAAAAAAAAACATCTTCATATAGATGAATATATGTATATAGTTCAGATAAATATATGTATTGCAAAAACTAGATTAAGTTTGACGAAAAGACTTGAGGAATTTGTTGTATTAGGTGTTTTCATCTACAAAAAAGTTTTAAATGTTATTTACTTGTGATTGCCGCCGCACTGTGCATTGGGAATTTCCAACTTCTGTACTTCCTCCAGCACACAACAAGGCAGAAGAAAGGAATTTCTTCAAATACATACAGAGACAGACAAACAGAACAGAGAAATATTTTATCTTTTATATCTACTTTATTATTATTATTAGCTCGTTTTTATATTTACCTTTTAATAATTGACAACATTTGTGTTTATAAGAGAGCTTTCAAAAAAAAAAACCAAGTGTTTTACTCTCCGAGTGGTGTTTGTGATGTCTATCTATCTGTTAGGCAAATTTATTTGATTTTTTTCTTTTCAAATTCAGATAGAAAAGGTTTCTAGGCGTGAAAAGATACAAATTCAAAAATAGTCTTGTGTTAAATACGGCTGCTAATGGCAGATGAATCCGATGTTTGTTTAAGTTTTTTTTCTTTTTTCTTTTTTAATTAATTATTAAGAACGGTTTTGTGCTAAATTATGGGAGCCGTTGATGGAAAGCGCTTAAAGCAACTTGAGTTTACCTCAAGAAATGTCTACTACGTTAGGTAAGATCCTTGTTTTTTTTTTTTAAATTAAAATACGAGTTATTTTTAGTAATGGGTAGAGACACCCTAATGTTGACTTAAGAATTTTGTTATCATATTTTTGTACACCTATGGTAAATATCTCGTATCAAAACAATTTCAAGAAAGGAATTTTTATGGGCTTTTAATCTGTGTGTGTCATTTAAAAGATTTTTGCTGCGTCTATACTAAATGTATTCTACTATAGTTCTATATTGCCGTTAAGTTCTTGAGAAATTTTTGAATTTTTGTTCTTTCTTCAAAATAAGTGGTTTTATTTTTGTTAGTTGTCTAGATGTGCGCAATACATTTGATAATTAATGCTATTTGGAATACTATATAAGCCTAGGAAATAGTGTCGTTGTGCTGAAATGTGAAGAAAAACCTATGATATATCTAGGACAAGTAAAATCCATTCACTTTATCAAAAAAAGGACACTTCCACAGGGCCATACAGGGCTTTGTTGGAGTGCCATCAAAGTAAAAACTGTTTAACATAAGGAAGAAACGCCAAATAATGTTGCTTTGACAAGACACATGTCGTACGGATAAGATTTTGTGCGATTTTGTCCAAAATTAAAAAAAATCCAATGGCACACCTTTTTTTATTGCCTATTCAACATTTAGGTACACTAATGATTAAATAAGAATCCTCCAAATGTTAACTAAAAGACACTTTCATAAATCCTCTCCATCACAAATCTTGTCATCGGCACAATGCAAAAGTTTGCGTCTAAAGCATGTAACGACCGACACGACGACCGTAAGCTTTATTCATCAAAAAGCATGGAGTTATAAGATATTAATTTATTCTTTATATTACTTTTTATTTTTGCTAAATTTTAATATTTTTTGAAGTAAAACTTCGTTTGCGGAGTTCTTGTGGGTAAACATTTTCTATAAAGCAGTCATTGACATGTCAAGCCGACACGCTTTCTGTCCAAAAACCGACAGAGATTTCCGCGACAGATTTTGCTTAAGTTCTCTTAATATTAAAAAAAAAACGTCTTTTTATACCGAAACAAATGAAAAAAACAATGTTGCAAACTAACCACAAAGATTAACCGCCACGGCATCTAGACTTTTTTACTGATACAGGTAAAAACTTATGCATTAAGTTCTACATAAACACTTACATCCCTATTAATAAAAAACGCTTAGTCCACTTTTATTCCATAGACTTACAAAATCATGGAATAAGAGTTAGACCATGTACTAAAATTTCCTATTAATAAAAAATCGAACAAAATCTATTGTCAATGTCAATTCTTAGTCATTCACTAGACCACCGTCTTAGATGGTCTGGCGAAGGACTAAGTTGGTAAACGTCAAATAGTAGAAATTCAATTTTATTAAAGCATTAAGTCCTAAACCTTCCCTAGTCCATGTTTAATAATTTAATAATCTATTATAATTTACAAAAAAAAAAAAAAAAACAATCAAACATGTTTAATACAATTATTTATTATGGTAGTCTTAATATCTTAAATCAACAAATAAATTTTCGTAAAGTTAAAAAACACAAAATAAACAAAACTATCTTGTTGACAAACGTAGACCAGCATTGCCATATACGAGGAATCCTAAGTACTCTGACAAATTTAAAATATTTTAATTTTGAAGACCCTCTTGTACAAAATTTTTGATCGAATCCGTTAAGCCATTAAGTCGAACATAAAAAAAACGGTTATACTCTTTATGTACAAAAATGTTTGAACCGAAATGTAGACTATACCTAATTTAGTCCTGATTTTTTTAACCAAAATTGTTAGAACCGTGTTTGCTGTTTCCTAAATTGATTGTAGTTCTCTAAAATAGTTTTTCCAAAGAATCTTTTTCGAGATATCACTACATGAAACTGCAAAAAAAAAACAGTTTTTTTCAAAACGTATGACACTAGAAAAAATCACGAAAATAGTGTTGTTTCCCAAAAACAACTGTTTTTTTCAGTTTTTTAATGTTTGTACAAATACAGAGTTATATGCAGGTCCCAATAGATTGCTTAGAACTAACGGAAGGGTAAAACTCTAAATTTGATAGAAACGAAGCGAATAGTAATGTAAGGTTTCCAGGCGGGTATTTGGAAAACTATTAGGTTTCTTGAAATTTTAAGTTATCACGATGTAACGAAAGCGATGCTTCTTTGGAAATCAAAATGAGCCCAATTTTCTTTTTCAGCGCCCAAAACTAGAATAGAAATGCATTTTTGAAGAATTGAGCATTTTAAACTAATCTAAAAAAATTGAAGACGAATCGTCGCTTTTCCCTTTTATCAACATTACCCCTATCGTTTAATTATAGTTTTAGTTAGATGGCCACTGTGTTCACTCAGGGATTTTCATTCCGTCACAAAGTCCCCTCCTAAAATAAAAACACGCTTGCAAGCATGAACAAATACGATATACATACGTTGCTTTAACCCGGAACTTTGTTGTTTCCACTTAATCACAATCTGTAGGTATTTCCAAATCCACAAGTAGATATCATGTGATCTTAATATCAACCACAAATAATAACAACAATGAAAAAAAAACACAACTAAATTCAACCTGTTAAAACAATTATATTAATATTGAAGAAAAACCCAAATCAACCCAAATGTTTTCAATTTGCTGACAGCGTACGTATACACTTATTCCAATTTTTAATTTATATTAACAATAGGAACGTCTCTAGTTGCTGTGCATTTAGCAAAAAAAAAATACTAATTATAAACAAATAAAGTGCAAGAACAGTTTTTTTTTGTTTAAACAAAATTAATAAATGTTAGGGTTAGTTTGTTCGTATTTAAGTTTTTTGTTTATTTAATAAGCGTTATATTTTGTTTTATAATTACGAACGTTTTTACTCTTAAAATAGATAAATTTTAAGACATTCTATGATTATTTTGTTGGTTTTAAGAACAAAAACGATTCTCTATTAATAACTTGTGCATCGAAATAATAGTTAACTACATAAAATGAACTTTCATACTTTATTTTCAATATATCTCATTTCAAAACCTTAAAAACAAAAAAATATACCCTACACTCTATTTCCGCCACACCGTCAGCTACGGAAAAATAAATTAATGTAATGGAGCCGACTTCCTCCTTAGTGTTCAAATATTTACACTCATAATCTTTTTACACTCCATCTGCTCAAAAATGCAAAGAGTCTAAAAGATGTTTCCAAAATTGGCTCTTTACGAAGTATATACATACGAGTATGTAAAGATAAATAAAAAAAATTTTTTGTTTATGATTTCAGAATAATGGGACCACCTGCTCTTGTTTACGCAGCAAAAATGAAAGACGGTTTAATTCATAATGCAAGACCAATCTATAACTACTCTATGAAAGGAGTAATCACATGTTTTACAGGGATACGCAAAAAGGACGAATTGGTAAGGCAAATTTGTATTTTCAAAAACTTCCCTTGCAATTCTAATAAAATTCCTCTAAATTTATTTTACAGACAAAACTTGTAAAATTAATTCATTCAATGGGCGGTGGAATACGCAAAGATATGAACTCGAAAGTAACCCATTTAATTAGTAATGTCAGTGGAGGAGAGAAATATCAGTAAGTAATTGATTTTCTATAAGACAATCCTTATTATAACAATAACCTATCATTTTAGATATGCGAAAACATTCCGTTTAACAGTGTTGCGATCGCAATGGGTACATGATGCGTGGGAGAAACGTGACGAACCACAATTTCTAGCCACAGCTGAGGACTTCACTCGGGACCACAAATTGAAAGCTTTCGAAGGGCAGAAAATCTGTTTTTTTGGTTTTCCGCCAGATGAGCATCAGCATATGCTGGACGTACTGCGAAGTAATGGGGGAGTCCCAGCCGAATTGGACGATCCAGATTGCTCGCATGTTGTGAGTTTAAGAAGCCATTAGATTGCTACTAAACTTTTTGTGTTTATTGCTAATCTCATTGTCGTTTGTTTTGTTTTATCATTGTTTGCTTTTTTGGTGATGTTTCAGGTAATGGCTAACACTGGTGGTTATTTCCCAGAAAATCTTTCCTCCTCTCCCACAACCACCACAATCAACAAAACTAAATCCTCCTCCTCTCCCTCAAGTAGTAATTCCTTAAATAACATTAACAATACCAATTACAATACAGAACTTCAGGCAGAAAATTCAGATGAAGCAATGGATGTCGATGTAGATAAGTTTTCTTCACCGAAAACTCCAGAGAAAGTCCAAAAACCAGATGGAATTGTCCTTACACTCAACGAAGAAAATGAATTTCAAAATCCAAGCAATATATCACCGATTTTAGGCACATCCATGCCTCCAGAAAAACTATTTTCAATTATTGAAAACAACATTAGTCCAATTAATGATGATGATGATTTAGACATCGATGACAACGAATTATCCGATCCAAATAAAGATTTAAAACGAAAACGTGGAAGTGTAGATAGTATGTCTATTATCTCAGTTGATTCATTTGTTCTGCCCTTGAGTGTGCAGAGTGCAAAGAAGCCCAAACTAACTCGAACTGGTTCGATTACACGCAGCATAAAGCGTAGTATGAGTTTTGTGGCTGTTAGAACGCCAATTGCAAAAATGCTACGCCACAGACGCAGTTCAGTCGATCCAGATGCTTCAATTAGTTCAATTACCTCACTAGAGAGCACATTTAACGAGTCAATTAAGAGGCCAGTCAAAGAAAAGTTACGAGGTCTACGTGACCGCCTTACAAGGAGTTCTTCAACTATCGCGTCAATTTCATCGAACAAAAAAGCACAAAAATCATTGTGTGGAAAATTCACATCAAAGAACAAATGTGAATTTGAAACTCCTGAGAAAAATAACAATTCATCTGCTATTCCTTCGGATACAATTGATTTCAAGACACCCAAAGCTCCTAGATCAGTTTCAAAAAATTCAACAAATATCCCACAGATACAATATCCTTACCACAATAACCTTCATCAATCTAGCTCTAGCACATCGGAACAGAATCCCTCTGAATGTCCTGGTGTGGGTCTAAACACTAATAATTCTTTAGCTAATACTAACTCTTTAATAACCTCTACTGCTGCTACTACTTATCTATGTAACCAACAAGAACCATTATCATCATCACATCAATCCTTGCTTGTTCAACCACCAGTAAGCATTTCGTGCACTATTGATAGAATAATATTACCTACTGGTAGTGTGAGTGCTGCTGCTACAAGCACAACAACTAGAAATGATAATGAGTGTGATATTTCTACTTTGTGTGCAATTGATCGGGGACGTTTAACGGTACTTAAATTCTATTGTTTTTTTGTGTTTGTAACTAATGCATATTGATTGGAAAATATTTTATTCAGTAAAGAAATTTGCAATGATATTATGATGGCGCGCCCGGCCCGGAGTTTGTTTAATCAAAAGCTTAAATAAAAAAAAATTAAGCTCACGATATCAAATGTAGAGGCTTTACAAAGTCAGCTTTAACGTGGTTTATAATTTATTGATTTGGCAAGAGTACGATATCTCAGGCGACAAAGTTTAATGACGGATTTGTATAGTACAGTTAATTACAAGCATTTTTTACTATGTAAGGGGGTCTATCTGCTCCTATATGGGAGAGTGTCAATTAAAAAAAAAAACACTTCGAATGGAAAAAGAATATTTAAAAATAACGGCAATATTTACAATTACTTTTTGTACTTTTTTTTAAAGCTGGGAGTCTCTTCTATCGTTTCGTTTTTAAATCAAATTATAACTTTAGGTTAGGTTAGGTTAGTGGGCTGACAGTTGATGTTATAACCGCCACACTTATATCAATATAGATCTGTTGTGATACACAACGACCACCTTAACTCAATGACTCTCGTGTTCACCGCCGGAGCCGCAAGAGCTTGTGAAGGGCTGGCTGCCCAAACTCCTTTTGTTGCCAATCCTAGAGGAAACACGTGTATCTTACAATCGATAGTCGTTATCATTGTCGTCCTTTACGGCTATGTTGATTCGGAACTTTCAAGTCATTTAGTAGCGTTAATGAATTTTAGTACATTCTTGCTAGGAATGTTGGAGAGTTCCTCTAAATCTTTGAAGAAGTGACTCCCGAGGAGTCTGCTTCTCAGATGACAAAGCGCAGGGCAGTGAGGAGTGTCCTCATGTATCTCCTCGTAAATAATTACTTTGAACAGTTTAAAAAAAAAACTAATTTCAAACTCAAATTTTGGAAAAAAATATATTTTATTGTATTTATTCACAATTGTTAGATTAGTTGTATACTAAATTTTTGTTTGTATTTTTCTGCTTTTAAGTTCTTAATCGAATACTGAAAACTAGATGATTTTAGGTCTAGTTTTCGAGCAAATTGAAAATTACCAAACCTATTTTCTATTAAATCTTTTATTTGCGATTTGTTTACTTGTTTTCTTTGAGGTTAATAAGTCATTTGGCATTAACCAAAATTTTCCACGGGGATATAGACTTACATTGTATTTCACATACTAGATCAATGTACCTATATGTATACCTGCAAAAGAATGTTATACAATACCGGTCGGTGCAATGACATAGGGCCATATTTTAAAATAAAGCCATATATTTCTGGGTATATCTGAAAAGCAACATAAGACTATTCTAGCCCTCAAATCCACAAAAAACTTTGCATTCATCCAAACTTGCCCCACCCCAAATCATATTTGGTCAAGCAGAGGCAGCATACTCCCCCTTACGCGTCTAGTATTATTATGTATTTATGTATTATTATGCATCGCTTAAAATTCCATATGACCGCGAAGCGAATGCTTGTGCTTAATTGTTCTACAAAAATTATTTCTTGACACCTGAGTTATCGATGATTTTTTTCTTTTTCAAATGTGATATGAGGCTAAGATTAATAATAGTACAAGTCAATCACAAGTCACATTGATAATCAATTTCAAACGGAAGCAAAAATAAATTGACTGAAATTTCCAGCAAGCAATCTTTGTTTTAAAATGAGTTGCGTTATATGAAAAATATTGCTGAGATATCATATTTTCTGAACTAGCCTAATGCCTAAAAATCTTTCTAATTTTCGGATTGCAGACTACAAATTTTCCGAACTCGAACGATTTCATTTTCGAACAGGGTTACAGAGTTATTTAAATTAATGAAAATGTTAAAGAATATGAAACTTATTCTAACAGGGCCTTTAACAATTTCTCGTTATGAACGATTTACCAAATAAATATTAAGTGAAGATGAGACATTTCTTAGGATTCTAGGATTCTTTTATTGGAATTGGTAGAGCTCCAAAGACCAATGACATTGACATACCAAACTTATGCCCAGTATTCAGATATTTGAATCGAGGCGTCTACGAACAAATGGCTTTGTCGAGTTGGGAAAATTCAGCCTACTTGTAAGATGATTATCTTACAAGAAGGCTGAATTTTCCAAAACTTATTGGGTTTGAATTATTAGTTGTTTCTAACTTTCTACTTTGGCTTGTATATTTTTCTGTTTTAGTTTTTGTATCCCAACATTGGGAAAAGTGGTAAACTACAAATTTGTTTTCGCCGCGTGCCCGCCGACGCATTTGCTTATGTTTTTAAACACAAAGTATTTTTGTGACAAACCCATCATGAAAAACTCTCGCAAAATTATGCAAATAATAATTATAATAATACCATTTAAATCAATGCAAATTAAAAGAATATAATAAGGTTAAGAAACAATTTGCAATTTGCGACGCATTTATAAATTTCAACACAACTGGAAATATAACACTCATTTAATATGTTATTTTAAAATTATAAATAATAAAAAAAATGTATTTTCTTTCTTTATTTTACTAAAAGTTTTCAATTTCTTAAAAAAAAAACTTACAATTCAGAAAACAGCACAGTAAATAAATTCCAAACATTTTAAAGGGCGTTTCGCAAATTGCATTTCCTTACCTAAAAACTATATTTATAAATATTTACTGAAAAAATATTTTACCATCATACAATCCTTTTCATGTTGTATTCTTTGAAATAAAAAAAATTAAATTATTGAATGGCTGAATTAAAAAAATTGTTTTTTTCTTCTTTATACAAAAAAAAAACGCTTAAATTTGAAATTAATTTATTGTGCTGTTTATCCAGTATTTTATTTCTTTTTTATATGAAATTTTTAATGAATTTGTTTTAGTTGTTATTTTTTATGTCATTCTCATTCAGCCATTTGGTAAAGTTTTAAAATTTTATTTTAGGAGAATTGTCTTTTATTGCAATGAAATTGTTTGTTTGTCAGTATGGAGTCCGTATTGGTGGGGTTGGTGATTTTGTTTTCTTACTAAATACTTCCGTAATTCTTATTTATGAATAAACAGCTGTTCTTTTTTTTTACTAAAAAGCTATCAGAAAAACTTGCCTTACAAACACTGAGCACATACGTTTCTATTCATTTGTAATCACTTTTCACTCACAAATTAAACGGCACTTCATACGCCAAAGAATCATTGTACTTAAAGAACATACCTTGTTTCTAAAACTTACTCTCCTGAATGAAGTAGTAAAATATTCTTTTGCTTTTTTTTCATTAAACAAAAAAAAAAAATAGGTCGTAGATGAACATTTTGCTCAAGCCAAGCCAGAGCCGAAAAACAGTCGGACGCATATACTTAAATCGGATTGGTTTTGGTATACGATACAAAATGGATATGCGGATGAAATGGATTATCTGTTTGGCGATGTAAGTTATTATTTCAAAATAGAATTAAAAAAATTCATTATTATTTGTTGTTTTTAGTATTTGGATAGTATAGCGAATACTCCTAACACAGATCGGCGTGATTCGTTACCTATTAGTTTTAACAAAAGGAAAAGGAAACGTTTCTCACAACGTATCCAATTAGAAGGAACACCCATTGGTTCGGGTAAGCGACGTTCATCTGTGTCTGATGCTGGTCTACTATCAGTGTCTGGGAGTTTTTTTGATAGTACAGCCAGTCCGGATAAAATTGAAAGCTCTGGAAAACTCTTATCTGAGCCAGAATCAGCCGCAGAACAAACTCCAAAGAATAAATCTATGCGATTTAATCATTTTACGGATTTCTTTAGTACGGAATCGAATTATGTTGGCATATTGGATACCATTGTGCATGTAAGTTTGTAAATTAATCGCTGGGAGAATTTTTATGATAGACTTCTTCCAATTAACAGCTCTTTAAGAATCCCCTTGAAGAAAAAGCCGAAAGTTCTGATGCTCTGCTCAATAAGTCAGAAATCAGAGCAATATTTGGAAATTTCATACCCATCCATGAAGTACATCAACGTATGCTTGAATGTTTACGTGATATACACACAAAATGGCGTGAGGATTGTTCAATTGGTGAAATAATCCTACAACATCGTGATGAATTGATAAAAGCCTATCCGCCCTATGTGAATTTCTTTGAACAAATGAAGGAGTGCCTTATACATTGTGATACGCAAAATCCTAGATTTCATGCATTTTTGAAAATCAATCAAGCAAAGCCGGAATGCGGACGGCAAACATTGCAAGATTTGATGATACGTCCTGTACAGCGACTGCCTAGTATTAGTTTATTGTTAAATGGTAAGTTATTGAAATTAATTCATGCTAATGAAGAGTTTTTAAAAATGTTTCTTTTTTACTTCTTTAAGATATTCTTAAGCACACAAATAAGAATAATCCGGATTATCAAAAGTTAGAGGAAGCTTTGAAGGCAATCAAAGAAGTGATGGCACATATCAATGAGGACAAGCGAAAAACAGAGGGTCGAATGGCCATATTCGATATTTTCAATGATATTGAAGGATGCCCCGTAATAAACTACTTTTCTTCAACAATGAACATCAACATTGTTAATTGTTTTTTCTTTTTTCTTTTCATAACCATACAGGCCCATCTAGTCTCCTCAAATCGTAGCTTTATATCCAAATGTGAAGTCACCGAGCTATCGGACAATTTAAGCGGCCGTGGCGACAGTCTCATGCTCTATCTATTCTCCGATACAATAGAAGTGTGTAAAAAGCGATCGCGGGGATTTAACAGTGCAAAATCGCCAAGCACAACAAAATGCTTCAAACATATCAAACTGATGTCTTTGAATGCAATACGCTTTGTTATTGACATCACCGACAGTCCACGAGCATTTGCAATACTTTGTCGGCAGGACAAGGATAAATTGCATTCGTTTACCATTGCCGATGAGGAGATTGATAAAGTTGTCTATCTGAAGACCCTTTGTAAGCAAATGGCGGAGAATGCTTGTCGAACTGATACGGTAATTTCGAAAAAAAATTCCATTTTCAAATGAATTGTCTTAACAGATTTTTTTTCTGTTGTTTAGGATAAATCGCTCCTCTTTAGAACATCACAAGAGCTTGAAGTTGATATTAGTGATGTCAATTTGAGCACTCTCTCGAAGGCATTTAAACTTGCTGCCAGAACGAGATTAAAGGTTAGCAATTAAAAAGAAAATAATAATTAATTTATGTTTCTAAATTACATTTTATTAAAATTTAAGGTCGGAAGAGCATTTTCGTTTAACAAAACCCCATCGAAGTTAAAAAGAGCTGTCTCTACGATGATGACATCACCATTCGGTAGCACAAATTCCCTAACTCCCGCGTCACAGCTGGCGCAGATGAGACTGGCCAGCTGTACAAATATTAATGTAACTTATTAGATAAAACCTTTTATTCCATCATTTTAATATTTTTTTTCTTTTTGAAATTTAGGAAGTAGTTGGTGAGGAAGATAGCCGCTGTGGCTCACCTACATCACAATCTGAAGTGCTTGTCGCCCCATTGTCCATTCAGCCAACAAGAAAAGCCAAATCATCAACTATGTCTATGGCTGCATTAAGACGTATCTGATATTAACTTCATGGTCTCCCCTAAAAGAAGACATCATTTTAAAAGTATTACAATCCAAGCAAGGGCATTATAAAAATTTTATATCATATTTGTATTTGTCTACGTTGGTGGTTTCTTTTGATCAGAGAAACCCTCTTAACGGAAGTCTGTGTATTGTATAAGTCCTGTATAATTGTGTTTAGCGCCGTCTAGAGTTTCTTTCTAGACAGATTTTTAAGCAACTGACCATGTATTGAGTTTTGAGTACCTTGTTAGTGATTCCAGGGTGCTATTTAGATCAGAGTTAGCTGGACCTATTTAATTGCTCTGATCTCGTCATCCAATCACACAAGAAAAAAATTACTTTTAGTACACACTATGACCATTTAAAAAAAAGTTATCCAAGCGTTTAGCGCTTTCGTTTAACCATTATGTGAACATACTTACATTTTGTATATTTTTATTAAATCTCAAGTTTTATTGTAATTAAAAAACAAAAAAAAAACAAAACAATCTCATAATGCTAGCGATGATGATAAAAAAAAACTTGCGAAAATATTCTCTAAAACAATACTAAATACTCTCTTTTCGCTCAAAAGCATTTTAGCTTTTTTCTTACAGCTTTCTACATCATCGCTAAAAAATAAACAATTTCCAAAATCGTATGAATGAAAATACATTGTATATGTATAACCAAGCATACATATAAAAATGTAAAATTGAATATTTTTTTATTATAAATGTTTTTAGAATATTTATGTGTATTCAATGCGAGAGTGTGTTTAATTTAATTTTAATTGCTGTGTATTATTATTTTTATTTGTATTTTATTATAACGTAATGTAATTTTTTTTGTTTCTTATTTGTTTAAGTTATTGTAAAAAGATAGTTATAATAATTCTGAAAACATATTAACATATATATTAAAATTATTTATGTATTAAGACAATTTTATAAATATTCGATTATGCGTATCCTATAAATTTAATGGTAAAATAAAAACATGTATTTTTATTAAGAACTATTTAACGAACTAGATTTTGTTTTATTTTAGATTGATGTGGATTTTTAAGTTAGGATTGCGAAAGCGATAATAGTTTTTATAACTCTTTTAAAAGAATTTTTCAAGCCTATCGTTATTGAATCTGACATAAAATTCACAATGTCAGTATAGCTCACCACTAACCCAATTCAATACCTAAAAGTAGGCAATAAGTGCCATTTAAAAGTATGCAATGTACAACAGAGGTTCTAAAACCTTAGCGAATGAGAATAACGAAATGCGATACAAAATGAGAATTTTCGCTTTCGCACAATTTGTTTTGTTCGCGTTCGTTTCGTTTACACAATAGGCCGATGGCGAAAAGCACGGCGGATCACATTGAAAGCGATTGCACGTGGTATGCAACGACCTGAAGATATAAAGGAAATTAACTAGAAGGGGGTCTTCTCCGCTCGCAAAAAGAGTAGTTGAATATCTACAATTGCAATCATTATTTAGGGTTATGGTGAATAAAAATTTCCCTGGAAATTTTCATTCGTTCGAATGTTGGGAACGTGAATGATGCTCAAAAGTTTGCCTCGAATCGGTATCGGGAATAAACTTTCCCAGGCAGTGTTGCTGTTATTTCATACGGAAATTTATTCCGTGGTAGATTCGCGATCACGCGAAAAATTTCAAGGGAATAAAATATTCCGTTTGAAACGAAATTACCTGGGAGATTCCCTATAGGGCCCATTTGATTAAAATTAATTTATTAAAATAATTATTTGTTTGGCTTTATTTATTTCGGTTGTCGAAAGAGTATATTTGCAGAAATAAAAAAAACGAGTTCAAGGGGGAGTATAAGATCTGCACCTTCTTTATTTAAGTTTGCGGTCAGTTTTCAATTTTTAGCAGAAACATTATACCAAAAGAGCGTTGGACAACTCTTCAAATTGCCATGACTTAACCTACTGTCTCGAAGGATATTAGCGAAGTGTGGAGTTGTACATTTTATTATAAATCACCTACCTCACTTTTCTACACAAGCACCAACCGCTTTCAAAACATTTGGAAAGTCTTTCCGCTTTACATGAAATGGCGGATGAAAAACGAATCGCTTTCAGGAATACGAAAATCCGCCGCGGTTTTGGCAATCGGCCTACAGAGTGAGAATAGTTTTGAATATGTTAACAAAATCGAGTTTGGATTCTGACGACTAGCAACACACATGCAGGATTGGTTGAGAAGTAGTATAGCCTTGGTTCTCCTTAGATTGTCGCGTCAGCAAAATTTATTTTTACACGAAAATAGTTCACGCTCTGTATTACCAATTACAATTATTAGTCGTCAGCCTTATCGTCATATCCATTCGGAAAATTTCCGAAACGAACAACAGTTCTAGGGCCCTAATCTATATTTCGTTCCGAAAGTCAATTCTATTCGAAAGTGATTCTATAATAAAAGAAACGAACGCAATCGTTCGTTTTTCAAAAACGAAAAAATTTGTGCGAAGCGAAAGTTCTCATTCCGTATTAGATTCGCCTTAGTTCTGTTGTACATTCTATACTTTTAAGTATCACTTATTACCTTCTTTTAGTTATTTAATTGGGTGAGGAGTGAATTATACTGGCATGGTGAATAGCCGAATACTAAAGTGGTGGAAAATTGTAAAGTGGTAAAGTGTGGTAAAAATACGAGGTGGGTGAATCAAGCATAACTCGGTGTCCCTAGTTACATAGTTTTGGGTTATTTTGATATGATTTATTTTTTGTATTTACAAGTGATTTTTATTAATCTTATTTTAGATTCAATATTAATGAATTTCCTTTTGTCTGTTTCACATAAAACGCCGAATGGTACTAGACACCCACCTAATATTAAAAAAACGTTAAATACGTGCGAAAAATAAATTGTATTCAATTTATTACTCCGTGAGTATTTTCGTCGCAAAAACGATATTACATAAAGAATATAAAAAAAATACTAACGGGTGTTTTTTTTTTAGCTCCATGAGAAGTTTCGAAGGTTGCTGTCTATGTTTTGACATTTGAGAATGTCAAACTCAGTTGACATTTATGTTCAGTAAAGTTTGGAAAGTCATCATGAATCGTTTAACGCCTAAGCAACGCTTCCAAATTGTTATAATGTTAAACCATACTACAGATTAGTTAGAAATGCATTAGAACTTATTTCTGTATGGAATTATTTTGAATGGAATCGGTGGTTATAAAACACTATTTTTGGAGAATACCGCGGATCAAATAAAAAGGGTGTGATTTCTTATTTTCTACAAAATATTTTATTCGTAATAAAATTTAGTATGCATATTTTTTTGTATTTTGACATTAAAATTTTTAAATGAAAAATAATGCATACACTATTTCCTATAATAACAATACTCTGATGATATCTTAAGGAATTTTATTTCGAATATTATTTTTAAACAAATTTTGAATAATGATTAATTTTTTCAAAGAAAAAGAAAGATTCGACAAAATGAAATTATAATTATTATGTATGTAATTCTAATCATTGGATGCATTTATATGCACAAGTCTCAGGCTAGCTAAAACATCTTATTCCCAAAAAAAAAAACAACAATTAAATTTGAAGATCATTATACATTACTGATATATTAAAGTTAAACAACTCTTTATAAAATCATACCACTGAGACATGCGCTTTCTATAAATTTGTTTACAACAAAATGTTTGTTCATAGCTTATAATATTAAATCTTAAATAAATATTTAAATAGATACATATATTATTTCTTTGTAAATAAAATGTTTCTAAATAATGAATTAATTACGTGGGTTTCTTAAACCCACAAGACGGTGGATGAATCCTCATTGGAGAGTGTAGAAAATCTCTGGAATTTATTCTTCCGATAGGTTTTCGAATCCCATCGATTGGCATCGTGGCTAAGAGGCAAACCGACAGTATTTGCTGTATGTACTCCGGCCTTGAGGGTCGAATTCCGGCTATCTAAATTGAAATCACTCTGGTCGATGCTATCGTCTAGGTGGGATGAACTCGCTGAGCTCGATATCATTGTAGAACTTAGAGGAACTCCAATTTCATGAAATGAACTTATCGAACTAAACCCACTTTCATCTTCTGTTGTCGAACATAAGTTTGTACATTGTTTGCTTAACAACGGAGGTGAATAATTTTCCTCGTCGGTTTCGATCTTTGACGAAGACGAGGTTGAATGGACTGAACTATCGGTGCTGCTTCGTAGTGATAGGCGGGAGTCGCGCATGTTCATGGTGCGCAAAAATAGCATTTCGGCGGTAAGATTGGCTTTCTGGTGGGCTGCTGTATCTGGTAGCATATTTTCATTGGGTGTAGGCTTAACTCTTGAGCTAAGTGATTGCCTGTGCTGTGTAAGATCTGGCTGTTGTGTGTGTAGCAAGTTATGAATAGTTCTCGACAGTCTAAATGCTTCCTTTGTAAGTTTCTCCTCGGCTTCGTCGTTGAATTTTAATTCGGCTCGTTTTTTTGGAGATCGACGCCTGTACAAAATGAGATTTAAAGTTAGCTTCGAGTTTTTATACATAATTTTTTTTATTCAACTTACCATGTGAAATCCTTAAAAGTACTGTAATTATTAACTGTTGAGGCAAGATCATAGGGATCTTCTTCACCATTCTTGGTGCTATCACCGCCACATGAATTGGGGGACATTCGTTTTAAATCAATTAAATTCGTACTGCTTCGGGCTCTAGGATAAATTGAAGAATTTCCAGAATCTGAACCCTTATCGTGATCACTGTATACGTGATACATGCTCTTCGATCGCGATATCTGTTCACTTCTGCTACTGGCAGAATTTGTCTGGAAACGTTCAAGGAATCGGGCAACTTCTTCCATTACGGCGCGGTACATGCCACAGCTTGTTTCGGCCTAAAAATATACAAGAAAAAATTGAAATTAAGATTTATGAATAAACATTTTGAACTTTTTTGCTATAAATTTTAAATTTAAAAAAAACACGGTAAAGAAATGTATGTATGTCACCCTTTAGATTTAGAAACCAGCGTGTGACCAGGGACCGCTCAAATAAGAAAAAGGCTTACTTAATTAGTTCTAATCTAATTATTCTCTTTTAGAGTCAAAGATTAATGTCGAATTCCAAACAACCATTTCAAATCGATTGCAGATCGATTTTTTTGTTTGTTGTAAGGAACTTGCAATAAAAAGTTTGCGTTTAAAATATGAAATCTTGCTAGAAACGCAAGATCTGTTTTGACAGATTTTGTTTAGAAATAATTCGATTGTGTTCAGAAAACAATCGAATGCTGGTTGTTTGCAATTCGACATAAGCTAGTATTATAGCGAGTTTTAAGGTTTGTTCGTTGAGCCCTGAAGTCGCCCTAGGGTCGACCTAAAGCGTTTTTTGAAAAACCTAAAGTCACACTGATAAACAAATTCTGTGTTTTTTTAAACATAGGGTCGCCCTCAACTCGCCCTGAAGTAGAAATAGGTTTTTAGCAGGTGAACTTGAGGTAAATGAATAATGGCCTTTTCGATTGGCCGTCCAGAACTGTTCTGACCCCTACAAAATGACAGTTGTTACTCTAAACAGAACAGAAAACGATTCTGGATTTCATTTCAATATCGAAAACAGAATCACTAATACACTCACATAATTAAAATGTCAAAATCATCGGGTTGTTTTGTTGTGTAATTTCGATGTGCTTTTTGAATTTAAACTACTTTTCTAGTAAAAAGAAGCAAGGTATAATTATTATTCATAAAAGAAAATGTGTATCTTAATTGAAATCAAGTGTTTTGGAAATTCTTTTTAGTCGATGTGATTTTTTTAAATTTAATTTTCACAAATACAGTGATACATACAATTCAGAATCAGTCAAATTGTTTCCTGGAGTTTTATTAGGGGAACTGGTTCCGGACGGCCAATCGAAAGGCCATAAATGTCAAAGTCACATGAGATCTGAGGTAGGAATGGGCGATATTGAGAAGAATATCGAGTACTCATCATCGATGTTAATAGTTATCGAATCGAAAACATTGATGTGTTGAAGGGTTTTCCCTTATTCTTACTTCAACATCGATTTTGAATCATCGAATTTTTGTTTTAATATCAATGTTTCAATAACAAAGATGGTTTTGTATGCAAATTGTTATTTTTAAAATGGAAATAAAACAATACTCAAATTAATTTTCAGACACAGACATGAAAAGTGGGAAGCTTTGAAGTGGTAGATTATGCATAGGGCAACAAAAAATGTTCTAAGAACTTCAATTTAACAAAAAAAAAAATTCAATTTTTTAAGTTTTAATTATTAAATGACATAACTTGCTTTTCTGCAACATAAATTTAATGGCCCTCGGGTGTTTTTTGAGAACCGAAAAACCCAAGAGTTGTCAAAAAAACCTGGAACGACCCTAGGTAAAGTTCAACGAACGAACCTTCATTCAAGAATAGATTTTCTCTTTCTGTCAAAAGATTTAAGAGTTTCATTGCAACAAAAAGAGCAAAATTAGATCAAATCTGAACATGAAAGATAGGGCACGTCACTTTTATGCCCATTTTATATTTTGGGACAACAATAACGGACATGTGGCATTTGTTTATATAGTTTGACACTCTATCCATGAAAAGATGGGAAATCGAAAAACAAAACAAAAACAAATTACTATAGGGCTGTGTTATCTATGTGTCTATAGGAAGATGAACGGAAAAGTTACTTTACTTGTGTGCGTGTTTCAGCTTGTAGGCAAATGCGAATGACTTCAGAGGTTTCGGGTCCTTATCTTATTTGTGTATGGCCATGACACGATTACCTATGGGACGGCCAATGACGGTGGTAGGACCTATTTTGTTGTGACGCCAGAGTGTCAAGCCAATGTCACATAACAAGGACCGTCTAATAACTACTAGCTTTATATCCTAAAAGGTTTGTTAGCTTCTCATTTATGGTTAAGGCGCGGTTTTAATTTTCTGTTATGTTTCTAATTGTCTGGAAGAATTGCAAAATACAATAGGTATGTATTGTTGAATAAATTAATTAGGTATTGTGTTAATAGAGACAACTTCAGCATGGCCTTCTATGTCAGTCTCAATAAGCAACCAACCAAAGTCTCGGGCATGATCTCATAAAAGACAATGTAAATGACATTCCAAAAATGCAGTGACCCAGACGAGCCATTATCACCTTAATCTTAGCTCAAAACTTGTCTGGAGGTATTAAAGTGGAAATAATAAACAATAACACCCAGCTGTTCGCTTCTATGTATGTACGACGTACGTAAATATGTAAATGATTAGTAGCTGCAGTTCCATTAACATGGCCTTTGTCTATTGACCACATATGTAGATTTTAGGTATGTATGTATTTATATTTTTCTTAAATTTATTATTTATTAGCTCAGCAGCTTTTGTTATTACTCAATTATGCTCAAAGCTGAAATCAGCTACACAAGAAGAAAGTTATTTGTTGCAGTGATTTTTGAATTATGTATGTAAGTTAGTAATAGTTTACGTTTTATTATTTTTTAGATAGAATTGAAGACACGCGATGTGTTTTCGAGCATAAAATACTGAAATAGTCTTTGACATTATTATTCCATAAATGAAGGAGAAATTGCTTCCTATTACATGGTTTTGGAATAGGGTTGATTGATAGGCAGTTGGGAGAAGGTGTATCTGTTGAATGGGTGGCTAATAACAGTAATCAAAAACATGGCATTTTCAATCCAAACATAAGAAACAACAGCAACAAATGGCGGGGAAGATGAACCATGGGAGTATCGGTATTAAAATATAATCGATGTCATGGTCAAGTGGTAGGTATCTTTTGTAGACGTCCGAAGCGATGCGACCGACCGGCACACGCGACGATGGGAAAAGTAAGATGTAATATTTAATTACACTACTTGCGGTCTCTGTTTTATGTTCACCTATATATTCTTCCTGAAAATGAAACTTAATACATATATTCGTTTACTTTGATGTTATCATGTTTTAGACACAATTAATTGGTAGCTGCTGAATAAACTTCTTTGTGACTGTATGTACGGTAGGGTGCCCATTGTTTCTCAAACTCAATTTTTAATTACGGACACCCCCTAAATCACAAAAGTTTTTGACAAAAGGTATTTTTCCGAGGCTATTAAAACTTGGCCTTGTATTCAAGGCCACATAACCTTAAATTGGATTTTTGTACTTTTGGTTTTTATGAATTAATTTGGTAAATCCAGATTTTGATTTTTTCGAGACCAATGGAACATGATTTTACTTTCAATTTTTGTTGTTACTGTATTTCTGCAATGTCGTGTCTCTGTGAAATTGCTATCGGTGTAGCTGTCTCAACTTATTTATTATCGTTCAAGTTTTGATAAGTGAGTAAAATTTTTTAAAATATTTATATTTTCAAGAAAGGAAACATTTAAAATGTATTAAATTATTGGGATAGTTATACACGAGTAGCATCGTCACTAATGAATGATAAAGGATGTGTTTTTGTTGGGAACAATTTAATACTTTTTGGAAATCATTCCAGTGAGTCCAGTTCAAACCATAAATTTGTTAAGCTGACAGGTGAAAAGTATATTGGTAAATCTGCCTAAAAATATAGATCTGCAAAAATGATCTGGATTCAAAATTAAATCAATTTATTATGCCGAATGGAACTCAAAAATGGGGAAAATAGGTTTTAATATAGATCTAGATCCAAAATAAATTGATTTATTTTACCAATGGAATAATCATATAAATAACATTTTTACCATTGGAAAGAAAAGATCACTATAACGTCAAGACAAACTTTAACAAAGCAAGCGTTATGATTTTGACATTTTAACTATTTGAATGTAATATGTCGATTTCCTTAAAACCATTTGAGATGTTTTTTTTTGTTGCAAAAAATAGTGTGAATGTAAGATCGAGGAATTCTTGCTAAAAACGCAAGATTTGTTATGAGAGGGTAAAATCGATTTTGTTTAGAAATAATTCGATTTTGTTTAGAAATAATTTGATTTTTTTTAGGAAAAAATCGAACGTTTCATTGTTTGTAATTCGACATTTATTTCACAATTTGAATTTCTTAAAACCAATCATTCAATTTTTTTCTGAAAACAATCGATGTTATGCTGTCAAAAAAAATGCGTTTTTAGCAAGAGTTCATAGACTTTACACGCATGCCGTTTTTTGCAAGTTACTTAAAAAAAAATAGACTTGTAATTGTTGTTTGGAATTCGCCATTAGAATCATTTTCTGTTCGTTTTAGAGTATTAACTGTCATTTTGAACAGAGCGGTTCCGGACGAACAATCGAAAAGACCGTAAATTACCAAACTTCAAATCAAGTGTCAGATTTCTAATTTTCGGGACCATTTTGCATGCAGTAACAGGTATTTGCAATTCTAATGTGGTTTTCGAATGCTCTTATTGATATTAAGTCAGAATCAAAACTAAGATCAGTCACACATTCAGATTACAACCACTTGATGTCAAACTCGAATCCAATGTCCATAACAATGTCGTGTAGGGATGAGTGCTATTGAAAAAAAAATCGATGTTAACATCGAAAAAACAACATCGATATCAGAAATTATCGTAAGAGAAATATAGATATTTTTTTTGAAAAAAAATAGTACGTTCAAAAATCGATTAAAAATGCAATATTTTATAAATTAAAAATACCTTAATTATTTTGAAAATTCTGCAATATTTCTTATCGTAATATGGCACTAACTGGCAATGGCAACTGAACTTCATACAATTTCATACAAATATTAATGAAGTATAGCTCCACTGAAGTGCAAATTCCGTCGAGTGCGGTTTAACTAGTCTAAAAAATGAGTTAATTGACAAAATATTTCTTTTTTTAAGTCGATGTTTTAAATGTTTTAAATATTAACATCGATGTTGCGATTGTTTTGGTTGGCTGAAATTTTGTAGTTTCAATGAACGTTTAACATTTCCCGCCTTGTACATACACTCGCATTAAACTTCAGAATTAAGAATCAAGTATTTACGTGTTCGATTGCGACCCCGGATAGGAGACCTGTGCTTTTTTTTTTTGGAAAATTGGAATTTCTATGAAAAAACTGTCAAATAAAATCAAATTTTCCCAATGTTTCACGAAAAGTGTAAAATATATTTGCTAATGTCGAATTCAAAACAACCATTTCCAAACGATTTTAGATCGATTTTTTTGTTTGGCAAGATCTGTTTTGACAGATTTTGTTTAGTAATAATTCGATTGTGTTCAGAAAAATTCGAATGTTTGGTTGTTTGGAATTCGGCATAAGGTTGAAATTTTACAAGACTGTCAAAAACACATACAAAAGCTTTTGTTTTGACATTTAAGAAATAGTTAAATTTTGTGTTCAATGCCTTTTCGTATATTTGTGAAAATTTATCACTGGCTGAGAGATTTTAACCTCCATTCGTACACAAATGAGATTCATTGAATTTTTGTGGACAAAGTACGGTAACACAGCTAATGTTAAATTAAAGTTACAAAGAAATTTCAATTTGCATTTAATTGTGTGTAAAACATATTCAAGTTGGTAATAACATGTTTTAATGTAAAACATTTAGATTTATTTTTTTTAACTTAGCAAACACTTTATTTTGTATAAATAAAACAAACAAGCTTGAGTGAAAATATGCATTCGTATAAATCTTATTAAAAATAAAAATATATTAATTACTTTTGAATGGAACCTGTTTTTTTTAGGCCTTGACTACAACGGGTTAAATCCAACCATTTAATGAATTTTTTCGATGAAAACCAAAATACATAATTTTGTATAAATCTTAAGCCAGTTATTTAAGATAAAAAAAAATAAATGATAATTTTTATTAAGAAAAATATTCCCTAAGGCTATTTGTTTATAGCGAAATGGTGTCAGTGCATTAATCAATCAAGCTTATGAAAGTCATGCAAGCACTAAAAATAAAATTAATTTCCATTTTCCGAACCCACTTTCCCACTGCTCCATTTAATTGGCCTTGAAAAAAATGCCTATAGAAGTAGGTATAGATAACAATATCCTACAAATCACCTTTCTCCCATAGTTACATAGTATTCCCGGTTAGATTTTTTTTTTCATTCGAGATCGCTCCAAGTCTTGATCTTGGTTTTGTAGAATCTCCCTGGCCAACGATTTCGCTTTTCATGCCTACTTCCTTTATACGAGTACATTGTTTCTTCCCCTAAGGCCATGTCTGGATATGAATATGAATAGAGAACATCATCTGCATGTGATGCGCTTGTGGCTTGGCGCAGCGATATGGTATGATTGCAAAAGTAATCTAGCCGATATGCCGGACTTACAAGTGGTGCACGGCTGGCGCGGCGGCGGGCTGTGCTATGAGAGAATCTCCTCTGATCATGCTGTTGAAATTATGGCCATCATTGCAATCTATTGAATGCATTTAATAAGTATTCATCATCTGCAACTTCATCTATAGCTATGATGAGCGTCGGTCGTCAGTTGTTGATGGCGATAAAGCGGTAAAGATGTAGCTGGAGATATTTTCTGACCGACTTCCATTAACCCAATTGTTGTTGTGCAAAAATATGCACGCATTCCGCTTATCTATTAGCGCAATAATACAATCGAGTACAATTACCCTCCTAACGCTTTAATGATGATTTAAACACTGTGTTTTCGGGTGGTCTTACGATGCGCGGTGTGCTGTACGATGAGTTTTCCTCAGCAGAAATTGTATTGTCTAATAAAATAGTTTACCACAACTTATACATAATTATTATATGGTCTCACACTTTGTTTGCATTTTGTTTGTAATTAAGTAGATAACTCAAGAGTCGTTAGTTGCGCTTCAGGCAGGTACAATTAAATGACAAGTAACTCTTAACTACGAGTATTATTTATCAAAGGTTTTATTATTTTTTTTTTTTTGTACGAAAAGTCACTTTCACTTTTTAGCAATTTTTCAAAATAAATGGTATATCTAAGATATACGTGTGGTTGGAATTTTTTGTTTGTGATTTTGTTGGGGAATTTCGAGTTTTTGGCCATCCATTCAGCCCAGCCTCCCACCAGACTTCTGCATGTGGTGTAACATGTTTGTTTACTTAGTTTTTTTTTCGTGCAGAAATTGTTCATTGAATAGATCCTGATACCAAGATAGCAAAAGCCATGCCTAATGTCTAATGTCACGATCTTCTGAGCTGCACATTTGTTAGGAGTGTTTTGTACCGAAGCAGGTGGTAGAGTAAAGGCAATAAGCTTACTGCTGTTGTGGATAATCTATCGAGCAATTGCTGCTGTTGTAGTCGTCGCCGCCGCTGTGCCAGTGCCAGTAACGATGGAATGTGTGATGCAATAAGATTTTTTGGCGGAAGCTGTAATATTCCTATACATATGAGGAAAGAAGGACTTCGATAATGTGTTATTAATGCGTTAAGTAATTGTACACCAGTTGTATCTGATTGAAAGGCGGGAATGTTTATAAAATTGGAAATCACAAATACTACATAAAAGGGCCATAAAAGCTTCCTTAATTACACATGGTTTAATGAGAATTGTCAAATGTGAGTTAATATGCGTTAACATATACATACATAGATATGTAAGTAACAACTAGAGCTTTTAACACAACACAATAATAGCAACTCAGAATTTGAGCCTGAAACAGTTTTATACGCAGATGATACAAAACTTATAGTTACTGATGTAAGGCGTAACTATGCTTTACAGAAATTACAAAATGCTTTGCCCATATTACATTCTTATTTAAAATATTGGGGGTTGAAAATAAAAACTGAGAAATGCGGGCTCACCTGTTTCCGAAACTTCTACGGAAAAGGTCATCGAAAAGCTGTTAAAGAAAGTAAGCAGTTATGGTTAACTATTGACGGTGAGATGGTTCCATTAAAAACCGACACAAAGTATCTAGGTATTCATTACCAAAATAAATTCAGATTCAATAAACATGCACGGAATATATTATGTAAAGCGAGAATGGCGACTTCGCTCTTAAAAAAACTGCTTTCGCCAAAGAATTTGTCTCAAAAAACGAAGATTCTCATGTATAAAACTCTCATAAGATCCATAATTTCATATTCTTTTAGTACGTGGTTTAGTATTTCTCCATCTGCAGCAAAAGAGCTAGAAAAATTTGAGAGAACAATTTTAAGATTTTGCTGTGGAAAATATCGCAGACCGAATAAAAAATGGTTTTCCAACTATACCTTGTATAATTTAACAAAAGTTAAACCACTAATGATTTACATGACAACTTTGTTAAAAAAAAAATTAGAAGCTATAGCTAACCATCCAAATCCACTTGTCAAAGTGCCATGGGATTCGAATTTTAATAAAGGCACAGACATTTACTACTACCAATCGCCCTTCAATCTTTTGCATAATAGATCTCGAACTTTAATAGAACCTCAGTTGAATTATTGTCTAACTCTTCCTTTTTATGAGAAAGCCTCATTGAATGTCCTCAGAGGATAAATTTATTGTTTTTAAATTTTAGAAAAAAAAATTTAAAAAAAAATACATTTTGTATACATGTACAAATATTTGAATAATGTTTATTATATTTAATATAAGTTATATTATATTATATTTAAATAATGTATTATATTATGAATATGATAATATATATCAAAGCTTAATTAGTATTTATCTTTAATAAGATATCTACCTTATCATATAGTAGTTCATATAAGTAAATCATAAGTTTCTTGTTCCAATATATTAGATTATATCATGAACTAAGTAACGGCCTTTATTAAACTTATATCAAACTCTTTACTCGCTGTTATGAGAAACATCATTTATAAATGTACCTATGCATCAAATGCATCTTTTGTTATGTTATTTTATTTTATTTTAGCCCTAGTCGTTATTAGATTTAAGCTTTGCCTTTAAGAGCAATTATATGAACGTATGCCGGGAGCAAGCATATGAATTTATAATAAAGATACAATTTACAATTATGTATATAATTGTAAATTGTATATTGTTAGAAAGAAAATTTATTTAAATTCATTACTTAAAATTATTGTTTAAGCCAGACATATTTTTAAAGTCGGCTTCATAAAAACAAATACATTGTAATCAAAACTAAATTTGTGAATTTAAACCTCAATAAATAAAACTGAACTAACTAAAAAAATAATATCGGATCAGATGAAATAAAATGTACGCCTGGATCGTCGAACTTGCTACCAAAACAATATCAAAATCAAAAATCGTTGGAGCGGTTTACAAAAAAAATAATTTTGCATGTGGAAAATTTTAAAAACATTTTTAGGAAAAAAATTTTTAAACTCCAATTTAAAGTAAATTTTAAAATGCGTATTAAATTTTAATTTCAAACAAATTCACCAAGCCGTTTTTAAGACTCGATTTATCTTAAAAAATATTATTTTTTTTTTTAAATTAAAAAAAAAAATTATTTATGAAAATTTGAATACGCAATATTATTAACAGTGTTTGGAAGCATTTGCATCAAACAAATAATTTTAATCGGTTCATTCAAAAACGAGATAGTGGAAAATATTAAAAGTAATTTTATGGGAAGTACCGTTAATAGGTATGCAACATAAAATATTTTTGTACTTAAAAGTGGACTATACTAATTTAAGAACACACATTTTTTTCTCAAAATTCTTGAAAATACATTTTTTCTTAAGAAGGTACCGTTTCCTTTTATTTTAAGAAAATAGTTTTTTGTAACTGTTCAAGATAATGCAAAAAAAAACTACCAACTACGAAGTTTCAAAAAAATCGATCGAGTCGCTTTCGAAATTTTGATTTAAAAAAAAAGTTTTTGAAAAATGCTGTTTTGCATTAGTGTTTAAACTTTCTGGGAGCGTCTACATAAGAAATTTAAAAAAAGATCAAATGAAAACCAAGAAAACGGTTCTACTAGAGATATACCAAAAATAACCACTTATTTCCAAAAAAAATTACCAACATTTTTTTTCATAAAATCGTTGGAGTCGTTTTTGAGGAAAAAAAGAATAATAAAATGCACGACTGGATCGCACGAACCTTCTCTTATGTTCGATCACATCGTATGCAAAAGGTTTTTAATAAAAATCTGAATATATTTTTTTTCTAAAAAAAAATTGGTATGACAATTTTAAATATTTAATTATATAAACTTAAAAACAAAATTTTAAAAAAAATCATTTACCAGTTTTCGAAATATTGAATTTTCAAAAATCCAAAATAATATTTTTCGACAATTTTGGTATGCAGTATTATTGATAATTTCAAGGCTATATAAAATTTTGGTCAACATCCGTCGAGCCGTTTATGAGAAAGTTCAAAATAAAAAAAAATGGTTGTATGGCAGGTACCATTAATAACAAAATATTTAAAACAAAATTTACAAACTATACCTAAAATAGTGAACACACTTTTTTATCAGCATATTAGAGCCGTTTTCGAGATAATTGAGATGGTACAAGAATTGTATGATAGATACCGCTAGTTTTGGACCTAAAAAGACACGATTCAAAAATCTATTTTAGACAATCACCTAAAACCCCTGTATACCAAGTTTGAAGAAAATCGCTCCAGCCGTTTAGGGTGTAGACCGTTGTACAAACAGACAGAAGGAATTGCGGGACTCACTTTTTTCGTCGTCGCTATCATCATAATGTTAAGTTTGATCAAAATCTCGAGTTCTATTTTTTTTACGAATACTAAACTTGCCATATAGTGCCTACAGTGATACATACAAATATGTATATGGCAAGTAAAAATAAGCAAAATAACATATCCGGACAAATTGAAGAGGATATATTGCATTTTTTTGGATGTATGTACATTTTATTGGCATCCTGTCTGAATTCATTTTACAATAAGCCAGCAAAAAAATTATTTTTACGGTTACTGACAGTTGGAATTCAGATTTTTCAAAAATGTACATTAATACATTAGCCATTCGGATTCACCAAAAAAATGGAAATCTTCTTTATTCTTTCCAAATAGGAACATGCATACAGAAATGGTAGAGATTTGTATGTATATGTAATTAGGTCAAGTTATAGATACTTTTAATCACCTAATTTCTTATGAATAATAAATCTCACACCTCGCTTGTCACATCTCTTTTTAACAAGCACTCAAAAAAATACTGTTGTGCTTTGTCCATTGCGGTCAAAATAAATTCGAAAAAAAACATAAATAAACCTTTTTTATATGTATACATTACAACTCACCCTTCATATATTTTTATAGCTTGTAACCTTTCTTAAATATGTTCCTTTGACATATTCCCACGACAATAAAACATAATAGTTACAAACTATAAAAATAAAAGTATCGAGTTTGCTTATCAGCTCTTTTGATTTAATCATAATTTTGCAAAAAAAAATAATAATTTTGTGAACTTACCTGTTTCAATTGCCACTGAAGTGTATCAACTTGATTTTGTAAAATAACAGCTTCCACATTTGTAGAAGGATCCATAATTTCAAATCGATTCTCCGAATATTCCCCATTTAATTTCAAATCATGTTCCGTTTCGTCAAGCAGTTGTGATTCCTGAAAAAAATATAAACAAAAAAACAATTACAAAATATGAATATTATCTTTAAATGTATCTACAAGTACATGAACTTAATCTTTTAATTTTAGATTTAGTAACCTTACTTCATGTCATAGACTTTACACAAGAAGACCGACCGTGGGGTGTCTTTTCTCTGACCATGGTGGTTCACATAAAAAAAAACTAAAAAAGCTTTTAATTTGCCTTAAGTAACTTGACAGGTATCTCTCTACTCATAAATTTAAAAAAAAATCTAATGGTGGCGCAGTGAATGATGAACTTAAACGCTCCTGAGGCTAAGTAACGTTGTTTTGTTTGCAGACAATGGAGAAGAGCAAAATAGGATTTTTTTTTGTGAAATGTTAAAAAGTTTTTTTCTCATACTGAAATATTAATTTGACTAAAAAGAAATTAGGTAAGTAGCCAACAAAAAAAAATTGCAGAGACCAAAAAATTAATTACACATACCTACTTCCATTATAACTTTGTAAGCAAAAAGTCATGGAACTTAGACTGGTTTTCAAGTAATTGATGTGTTAAACACTGTTAATTGACACAACGAACCTCAAGATCATTGACTTCTTTATTTCCAGCTTATCCAAAGACCACATAGGCACACATTCAAATATAAGCATATACATATAAATGTACATATGTGTAATTATTGAAATCATATTAATCAATCAATTTCTCAGTAAAATTAATTGAGAGAAATTTAAATTGTGAAAAAGTTAGATAAATATGACATCGAAATTATTAATGCAAGCGAAATGCAACAAATCCCTTCGAGTCAGTGCTGTCGGTTTGATTTACTTCGACTTATTTCGAAGTAGAAAAATTCATAGCGGACGGTTTGTATTAAAAATCACTCACATAATATTCACGGCCTCTAAAAGATCTTTTATATAAAATTCTAGAAAAATCTCGTATCCAATTCAAAATAATTTTAAAATGATTTTCTTAAAGTTAGAAAATTAATTATTACAGCAAAGTAAATCTCTTGATTTCTTCTTGAAGCCAATTTTGTAAGTCCTAAAAATGAAAGAATCCCTTAAATTTTAGCTTTGTGATTTAGGAGATGTTCGTAGTGAAAGGTTGAACAGTTAGTAATTTATAAATTTTTGAAAACTTGTTTTGAAGTTTCTTTAGCAAACTATAAAAATAGCACTTTCGACACCTCTGTATTTCAAATCAAGCAGCTTCATGAAGAAATCATACAATCTTTTGCATAAATCACTTTAAAAAAAAGTCGATTACCCACCATGAAGTGGTGGTAATGGATTTTCATTTTGTCTGCTACCGAATTGGTTTTACTTGAAACGAAGACAAAACCACCTTTAAGGCTTCTTTGTGGATATATATATGTACCTTCTTTCAGGTTTCTTGTATTCTTCAAAGGTATAAAGTTATTATTTATCTATTAGTGGTTTCTTGCAAGTAAAATGCAATGTAGATAATAGATTCGTTCAGCTTAATTTATTTCGGAAAAAAGCTTACGCAATTGGATGTAACCAATTCACAATTAGCTTTTGTAGATGTTTGATGAAGATAAGCCTAGGCATGGTTTTGTTGTGTTTGCATTTAAAATTTTAATATTACTACATTCTGTTTAAAACACTTGTAAATACCCAAATATAAGTCTTATCCCAATACATTTTTATGGTTCAAATTTTTACCCTAGATTAGTTAAAAAAGATGTTTCAAATTTCAAGCCATAAGTGGTTTGCCGAATTAAGCAAAAGCGGATTGCCTTTCCTTGAAATTTCATTTTGAAAACCTTTTTTCATATTATGTGATTATAATTTTGTTTTTATTGTTTTTGGCAATTTTTTTTTTTTTGCAATTAAGGTGCGCAAAATGAAGGTTAATTATTTTCATCATTAAGAAACTAGCAATTTATCATAAAAGTTTAGGTCGGGATATAATAGAAGCCATGATGTCAAGAGTCCAAGAAAGTTTATTGGTATGATACTCTTATATAGCAAGTTTGATTTAAATTGGGTACAGAACTTTTCCATGTGATTCCATTTTTTTTACAACAATTTGTTTTGTTTGTTTTTTTAAGTTTCTCAAGAACACCTTCAATAATTTGGACTAAACTTTTCGTTAGTTCGTTTTCAAAATGAATTACTAATAAATTTAATGACACAGGTTGTTTCCAAAAAAATAAATAACGGCTTTAATACATTTTCTTATGAAATTTCCAACATTTGATTAAATTATATTTTGCGAATTAAATAATTCCATTCAGAACAACAAACAACTAAATATATTTTTAAAGTCATTTTTTTTTTTATTTTTTATATACAACATTTCTTAATGTTTTCTAAAAAAAAAATGCGGGTATGATAATTTCAAGTATTTAAAAATGTAAATTTTAAACAGTACTTAAAAAATCGTCCACCCTAGTTTTCGAAATATTGAATTGAAAAAAATATTTTTTTTAAAAAATCCAAAAAAAAAAAAATATTTGACGAAAATTTTGTCATAGAAAATTTTTTATAAGGAAGGATATCTCATAGAAACATTTTGATCAAAATCCGTCTAGCATTTTATTAGAAAGTCAAAAATAAAAAAAATGGTTGTATAGTAGGTACCGTTCACAACAAAATATATAAACAAAATGTTGCCGTAGACTATACATATAGTAGTGAACAGATTTTTTTTTCAAAATCATTAGAGTCGTTTTTGAGATAAATAAGATGGCAGAAAAAAATAGTATGGCAGGTAGGTAAACGATTAAAAAATCTATTTGCGAAAATCACTTAAAACGCTTAATTGTTATATAAATCGTTTGACAGACAGACGCAACTGCAGGACCCAATTATTTGTTGTTTTCTATCTTCAAAATGCCAAGTTTGATTAAAATCTCGAGTTCAATTTTTTTTCTAAATGCAAAACTTACCCAATTAAAGTAATTATTAATATTCGTATATAATTTTAATTTAAAAAAATTAATTTTCGGAAATATTGGTTTTGTGTAAATCGAAAAAAAACTTTATTTAAAAATTTGTATATATTGAATATACTAACTTTTAGGGAGCCTGTATACAAAAAATAATCTTAATCGGTTCATCCAATGATGAGAAATTGGAAAATATGAAAAGTTGTTCTAAGGGAAGTACCTTTAATAAGAATGCAAAATTATATATATTATATTATTTTTTTTTTTATATTTTTTAAAGTGAACTGCACTAATTTAAAAATACACAAATTTGTCATCGAAATTCTTGGACCAATTTTTGAGAAAACTAATTTAAAAATACACAAATTTGTCATCGAAATTCTTGGACCAATTTTTTAGAAAAAAATTAATGATTTTTTAACATTTGTATGGTAGGTAACGTTCGTTTTTGTTTTATGAAAATGATTTTTTTTTAATTCAAAAAGAAAGTTTTTGAAAATTCAACTGAACCATTTTCCAGAAAATCGAAAGGCAAAAAATGGTTCTTTAGAGGTACCAAAGCTAACCATTTTTTGAAAAATAAAAAATTACCAAACATTACATTTTGGCTTTTTAATTCGAGCGGTTTTTGAGAAAAATTAGATTTATCTTTTGTGGCTACAAAAAATGTATGGCAGCTACGTTATGTTTCGTCCTAAAGAAAAATCAAAAAAGCGTATATACCAAGTTTAAATAAAATAAATCCATCCTTTTAGGCCTTAGATTTGAAGACAAACATATTTGTGAGACCCACTTTTTTCTCTTCGGTATCATCGTAATGTCAAGTTTAATCAAAATCTGGAGTTCCATTTTTTAAGAGCACATAACTTGCAATAAAGTACTTACATATGAATATTCCGTAAGTAAAACTACTTATTGCTAAAGAACTAGAAATACATTTTTACAGGTTTGATTTTAACAATCTTTAATAAACAAATTCAGATGACAAAGATACAGTTGTTGTAATTAATTACGAACCCAAAAATTACACATCCGCTCATTGTCTACAAACCAGTTGATTTCAAAATGTTCAACTTGTCTTTGTAATTAATTGATGACAACTTTTTTAACAATAATACATTGCATTATTGCTTAAAAAGCTTAATTGGTATAAAAGCCATAAATAATGGAAAACTCATTCATTGAAAAATATACATTGCCGGTTTTAATATTCTCTTACCAAAATGTTAATTGTTTTTATAATTTTTAATTTTGGTTTAAATTATTTTTAATTTAATTTTATTTAAAATATTAAAATTTGAATATATCTTAGGCAGAATCTAGTTAAAATACATAAACTATTCTTTTATGTCCATTCATTCAAGTAGCGTAGATACTACATACATTAAAAATGCACACAACTATCCATGGATTCACGGGCTGTGAAGTGGAACCAGTGATATCCGTTTGTTACGCGACAGTTAATCTCTTCATTTGCAACATTCAGACAGAAGAATTGAAAAAAAAAACAACAAACATCTATGTTGTTTATTGGTTGCAAGAGTAGTGAGTCAGACTTCTGCATATTTTGCTTTTAACTTGCTGTGGGATTCTAGGGGGCAATTTAGTTTCACATTTGTAATTTATTGTAATATTTATTTTAAAGAACTTTTTTAAGGTAACGAACCAAGAAAAAGTTTACCGACCAGCTAAAGTCAGTTAACCACAACGCAAGACATTTTATTTTGATAAATTATATTTTTTTTTTATGTTTTTCTTTATGGCACATATTCTATGCATTTCTACGAAAATTTTGCCGAACCGTAGATTCACCGAAAATTAGTTGTGTGGTCTTTATACAAAAGGGTATACCCGAAACTATGCAATTAATTTTATAAAATCTGTATAAAATTACTCTAAAATAATGATAAACAGTAGTTTTCTTTAAGGGTAATTTTTACCGAAAAAGCCGATTAATCGGAAAAAATATCGATTTTTTATGGTTTTTTTTTTAAATTAAAAATGCAGAAATAGAATGTTTTGCACCAAAAATCGATAACAATGATGGGTTTCCGGCATTCGTTCGCGCAAGATCTTTCGGAACTGTTAAATTCAGAATAGCACATTTGACTTTCTGACAAAAAAATCGCAACTCGACTGATTTAGCTCTTATTTTGTAAAAACCATATAGAATTTTTTTTTTTTTAGTGTTTTCGATTATTTCAATCTTTTTTCGTTATCAACGAAATTTTATTAATAAACTTATTAATAAACCCATTACAATCTTGTTTAAGTTCGTAGGTTCCAGTCTTGCATTTTATTTTATTTTAAGAAAATCTGATTTAATTTTCAAAGCCAAGATTGCCAATAGACAGGCACACACAAAAACTAAACCGTCCACAAACTATGCACGACCAACCTGTTAATGTTGTTGTGATGTATCTCTCGACCCATGAATTATATTAAACCTAAGAAAAATGCGTAAATAACATAAGGTTATCCACTGGCTTCAACATATTTCAACACAATTTCCATACGAGTACATGGCCATACATTTCCTGTTTCGTGTGCTTTAGTTGTTGCCCCTTTATCTGGGTTTACGATTCTCTGTCCTGCTTTTTGGTATTCGTAAGCATTGTAATATTTTTAGTGCAGTTTTTGTTACTGTAATTTGTGTTCTGGCTCCCCCACATTCTGAGAATCCTCATTTAGTGCTCCAATTTGGAATCTACAATGTGTGTCGACCCCGAAGGCTTGATGGGAATATGAAGCCCTTCTGCTATGTCGTTTTAATTTGTAAAAAAAAACACCTGTATATAGAGTGAACAAGGCGATGATGATGGCTATGGTTGTCTTTTTTCTCCTCTCCCCAATTCATCGCCTAAATTTATCCGTGCGTCACAAGAATGCATTTGTTTGGTTATATTAAATATATTGTTGTCTGTCAGATACTTGCACGATGTATGTATCGCCACAACTCGCTCGTTCCACATAGGTAGCTGTGGGAATGAGACTTCTGCCATTTTGTTATTGTGGATGTGGGTGGCTTGAAGAAGACTCTCATGAATGTAGCTGTGAGTGATGTAGCTGCCATCAAGTTCTAGAAAGATACAAACTTCACTCCACCACACCGGAACCAGAATGTATTTTTTATGTAAAGAACAAGAACAATGTAACTGTTAATAAGTTAAAAAAAAAACGTATTCTTGTTATAATTTTCCTCTTGTTCACAGATGTATGAATCTATTGTTTATGCTAAAGATACGAGTATCTTTAAGATACTTATTGTGAAGAGAATAGTGGGGAAGGATACATAATATGTGTCTAAAGTCCATATTTTCAAATGGCCGGCCGGCGGCGCGGCGTGGCGTATGAACATTGTGAAAGAAGGTATTGTTCGCAAAACGAACACATCACTCACAGTCTTAAAAGCGTCAACCTTAATAAAGAACAGCGTGAAAGAGATGGAAAAAAATAAATGTATCTTGCATAGTTTAATTTTAATGAGACTTATTTTTAATGATTTGTTTCTTAATGTTTAAGAAATTTAACAACAATTAAAAAAAATCGCATATTTAAAACAATTAACAGTGAACTTCAGGTTTACATTCCAAAGAAAACAATAAAAATAAAGTTTTTGTTTAAAGTCGAAATGGCTTAAAATTACTCTACATAAGCTTTCGCAATAAGACCAGTTACACACTTTCTATATACATAGTTTCGTTTGACTAGATTAGCGATTATAGCAGTGGTTAAGTATGGTAAAGCTTGTGTCGGATGGTAATTTTGGATTAAGGGAACATGTTTTAGAGTGTAATAAAACAAAATAGGTATGTGAAAATATTCAATGAGGTATGCAATGTACGTAAGTATGGGTTTGCCTCTAATTTCGAACTAAAATACTCGTAATTGGCTGAGAAAATGTGAAGCCTAAAAATGGTTAAAATGCTTTTATTTATTTTTTTTTTTTGCAAATCATTTTGTCTTCAGAGAAAACCATATCTAAAAAGTTTCAAGATCAAGGCAATGTTGCTTGTTTTGAAATTGAATTTTTAAAAGCGTGAAGTTTCTTTTTTGAGTTTTCGCCCACTTTCAGGCATAATGTCAAGTGGTATAGAACTCACTTTCTCAGTACTTTGGTTATTCATCATTCAAATAAACCCACAGTAAAAATTATAGTAAATACAAGACGAGTGTGCTGTCTTCAAACTTCTTCTCTTTGAAACCAAATGTATACCAACAAGTCTCCTGAAAAAAATTGTCCATGATGATCCCAAAACATTCAGATGTCACCGTTGTACGACTATTCACCTTAAAAATAAAATGCACCACTGGATTGCACGTACTTGCTTATACTTAATTTTTTTTAGACAAAATTTCGCAAATTTTTTTTTTTTATTTTAAGTTTTTATTTTTAAAAATTTAACGACAACATATCAAAAAAAATAAATCGTCCACCCGTTTCCGAAATATTGAATTTAAAAAAAATTGATTTATTTTTTTCAAAAATTCAAACAAATATATTTCGAAAGTTTTGTTAAGTTATGGTAATATATTTAGAAGTCGATGGACCTTCTATGTAAAAACGTTGATTGAATCCGTTAGGAAATCAGTTAAAAATTGGTGTTATGCCAGTTACCGTTTATAACATATTATATAAGAATTTTAGACCAAAATGTAGACTAACCTAAAAAAGTGCAGATTTTTTTGACAAAATTGTAAGACCCATTTCGGAGATAATGAGGACTTACCATTTTTGGTACAAAACACCTAAAATGCTTAAGTATCAAGTTTGAAGAAAATCTTGACTCAAAAACTTAAACAAGGTACAGAGACTAGTCTGCTTGGGAATAACGGGGACATGCCACAAGCAGGGCTGGAAATCATTTTAAATCTTCCAGGCCTGGGTGAGTACATAAGGTGTACAGAGTACACTTCGAATCAAAGAAATGGGCTCTCGGAAGGTCATGGATCTATTTGGCAAAGGTATGACAAAATGGCCGAACTTGATGTGACCACTGAAAAAGAAAATAGAAAACAAAAACTTCACGATGTTAATAATTGAAAGACATGGATGGGAATTCAACTCAAAAGAACAGGGTATTCCCCATCTGCACTTATTTGTCAAAAATGGAAGAAGGAATAGGAGCCGGGTAGTTTAGTGAAGCTCTTAATATTAGGGAATCATATCCCAGATGACTGTAGTATATTTAAGGCTGAGACTTAAGTTATTGAAAAAGCGGAATAAATGATCTATAGGAGATTGTGTCATCTCTAGTAGTTTATTGCATCGAATTAAGAAAAAGAAATCTCAGTATATTTTATCACTCAGTAAAAAGAACATCAGAATTGATAGGCGTACTAATAGGACATTTTTCCATAGGCCACTAGATTAGGTGTATTGGCACCCGATTTCTGTAGGAGCTATCAAGATGATGATGAAATAGAAATCATTAAATAGCAGCTCTGCGACTATCCAAATCTAAAAACAAATCGCATCCGGCACTTCGGAAACAGGTTTGTTAATGAACTGCTGGACACTACCAAATGGCAAAAATGCAAAACAAAAATATAGAAAGGGTAGTGAGAGAGTCTTAATAAATATTAGTTTAGGATATCTCTTTGTGATCACAATGGATCAATAAGCCCCCGTGTATAGAATAGCCTATGAGATGTACACAATCCTAACCTAACCTTGAAGAAAATCGTTAAAGCGGCTTAAGCTGTAGATCGACCTAAAGACAGATGGAATTCCGTGGCCCACTTCGTAGTGTCAAGTTTAATTAAGATCTCGAGTTCAATCAATTTTTTTCCAATGTTTTTCCAAGTAAAACTCCAAACTTGGATATTGGAGAGGATTTTTGTGAAGTTGTGGAAATGGGACTCGTTAGTGGCTCAAACAGGAAGTGTAGATCCCCTGTGTGACTAAAACAAAAAAAAATTAATATGCAAAAAAAAAAATTAAAAAAAAAATACGTATACGCTCGAGTGTACCTGTGTACTGATATTTTGTATATATTACTGCTTTTTCAATCTCTCACAATAAAAACAGATCACTGCCAGGCGAGTCCGATAGCTCGCTTCTTGAACAGTTAGTATCGGGTGCCGGTTTAATTTATGCGCCAGTCAAAGTAGATGGTGCGCCATTTAAAAGATATCATTATTTCATAGATGATGTCACTGACACGCTTTTCAAATAAAACAAAGAACTCGATGATATCAAGCATATAAGTTGTTCCATGCAATTTTAGAAGGTAAATTGGAAAGCCTTAATTTTGTTCCTTCCTCATTTTTTTCTCGAAACTAAAAAAAAGCTCGATCTTTAACCCCGTACACGCTAGCTGATGACTTATCTATTTTGTATTAATTTATTCATTTTAATCTTTTAACTTACACTATAATTCTTCTTAAAAAATGATCAAATCTTATCAAAAAAATATGTTTAAAATTTAAATTGTATCTATTCCTAATCGAATCACAACATTATTATTAATGGCCACGTTCGGTATGGGATTAGAATCGTCACTTGAAAGTTTTTTTTTGTTATTTTTATTGCCTTCGGCATATCAATTTAACTTTTCTTGCATTTAGTAAAATAATAGAAATTATTTTTATGTAAATTTATATATTCACATACATACGTATTCCTATATACCAATCTATTAATATTGACAGTTTGCCTAAGGTGACTGAAGAAAGTGTTTACAAAATAGTAACATTTATTTCTATCTATTATTAATTACTTAATTCGTTTTATTTTCTAGCTTGTGGGTATTAAAAAGTCGATGACTTAAAAAAAAATGATTTCTTAACTTTTTGTTTGCTTTTTTTTTGAAAGAAATATTTAAATCAATTCATATTGATTGTGGAGAGACATTTGATAAACGATAAATTAAGATGCTTGATGTTTCATTGACTTTCCAACCATTCTATTTTTGGTACTGGTGTTGGTACTGATTGATTTAAATTTTTTGGAATGTTTGTGAAGTTTTAAATATTTATCGATTTTATTTTTGTTTACTAAAAGAAAAAAAATATTAAAACTGTTAAATGAAAGCACAAAAATAATCAAGATCAAATGGATGCTTCAATTACGCTCAAATATTATATTTTTAGAGATACATTTAGTAAAATATACATTTGGGGCTTATTGAAACGCCAATATCAAAAATTATTTTTGTATGATTAAAAACAGATACAAGAACATGTTCTGGAGTATATGTTTTTCAAGGTGAAATGGAATTTATTTTACTGACACGCTTCTTTAAAACCTAAACATAGTTCATGGCGATGTTGTTTTGATTTGTATAGGGTGTTTTTTCTTTAAACAGTATCAACCTTAGAGTAAACGCAACTGTTAAACCAATTGTCAAACTGTAAGCGTCAATTTTATTAAGAGTTTATTTGAATTTTATCGCTAAGCCATACTGTTTTTTTTAGTACCACGATATCAACTTTAAGAAAATAGGTTCCAAAATTATAGTTATTAGCCCCATACCTTATATTACACACGACATAATCAAATATCTTAAACTGTTCTTTATCGTATTTTTGGCGTTTTCGAAATAAAAATATGACATTTAATGATATTTTAATATTTTTAATTTAAATCAAATTTCGTACTGGATAAAAAATACACCCTGTAGTTGGTATTCGCACTCAAAATTTCTTCCATAAAATAAATCAATACTGAAGTAAATTTTAACAACTTGCTTCATTGTATACAAATCGCTTGTGGCTGATATTCAAAAAATGCCTGCTGAAAGTTCTACACTCTTGTTTATTTAAATAGATCTGTTTTTTTTAGGTGAGCATAAGCATTCTAAAATAAAAAAGAAATAATTAGGGTCACTAACTTTAGGCGGATGCCATTTTACCAAATACCAAATCAAACAAAATAATATGAATACAAGCTTCATGTAATGAGAAGCACGTAATATAAGTAGGCAATTGATTTTATGTTTTAAATATCTAAAAGTTTTATTGTACACAAGTATCTAGTTTTTATATTACGAAGAATATTTAGCGGCAATATATTTTTTTCGAACTAATCTATATATAGCGACTCGCTAATAAAATACAATTAAAATTGAGAACCTATTAAAACGATGCAGAGTGTAATTTCAACTGATCTGTAATAATTAGTTCAAAGTTATAAAAACTTTTACAACGAAGGCAATTCACTGGAATTGTATTTGCTATTATTATATTGTTGGAATATTTTGGGTGAAGTGTGAATTTGCGGGATGATTGAGGTGTGAAGGTAAGGATAGCTAGAGGCATAATAATAAAAAAAAATTAACATGAAATTTAATTATTGCTGGAAAACGTTCTTTTTTTTTATTGTAGGTAAATTAATTGAATAAACACGATTTGGGTTTTTGATAGAAAGAATTGAATAAATAATAAAAATCTAAATTAGGCTTAGTCCGGCAAAAATGTAGTGCCTGTGATTTTGGCTGCTTGTGTATTTATTATCAAGAAATTTTGTTGGTTTGATGAATAGTAATGGCTGGCGGATGTTCACAAGAAAGACTATCTATTAATATTTGATACAGACTTGCCATCGTGGGTTTTATATTGGCAAAATTAGTGAAGAATATAGGTATTATAAGTCGATATCAAGTGAAACTACGAAACCTAGGAATGGAAGACCCGTTTCATAGCCCCGTTGTACATAGATTTTTTTTAATGTTTAGCTAAGCCAATTTTAAATATTTAACAATAGAAATCTAAAAACATAATTCCAAAAATAAACCGTCAACAGATTTCGACCAAAAAAATAAATGTTAAAAGAAGAGCCAAGTTCTTTTATACAAAAACTTCTATGAAACAATTCAGCTGTGAAAATCAGTGAGATTTAAAAGCACGTCAAGTTTTTAATTCATGAAGCTTTGATACAAAATATTTAAAGTAGAATAATATTGAAACAACTACAAATTAGGAGATATATTTACTATTTAATGAATACTGCCTAAATTTTGGTGGGTTCACTGGTCAAGGTTTTACTTTTTACGGCTGAATTGTCACATAGAAAAACTTGGTTCTTTTTTTATTATTTATGTGTTTGGTCTGATCTTTTTTACAAAGATTTAAATAGTTTGCCATGTCAACATCTCGAAAAAAAAAACTGAAAGTGAAAATACTCCATATAAATTAAACCTTTTTTCAGGAAGTGGGTGGATACCACGCCTCCTAAATGTAAAACCTCAAATTATATATATTTTTTTTAACGTGTTTTAAGGCCAACTACTCCACCAAATTTTATAGCTCTACGTCAATGGATATCAATTCTCAGAGAGTGGGTGGATGTCACGCCCCTGAATCGAAAATCTCAAACTTTTCGATTTATTCCTTTGCGTGCACTAACGTTGTTCAGGATTACAAGATTCTATGATGTCGGGAAGTACTCCATAATTTCTATGATCAATGAGTCAGTAGGTCAATGGTTTGATGATCTGTCAGTGAGTAATGAATGAATGAATGAATGAATGAATGGGGGTTTAGTGCACTGCGACCTAAAGATCTATTGTGCCCCCTGGCTAGAGCTGTGTGTGGTTTCTCTTTTACAGCTCTCCCTCCAGATTAATTTTTCTTAAGAATTTCAGTGTTTGGATTGCATTTATAGATTATAGCTTGCTTTCCTCTACCTGATAATGACCTAGGTGTTTTTTTCCTGTGGAGCATTAGTGCACCGCATCTGCCTAGGGTGTGATGTGGAGTTTCGTCCTCTTACTGGGAGAATCTGCACGTGGCACTATCTACAAGGCCAAGAATACTTAGATGTCTTCTGAGCTTACAGTGAGGTAAGGAAGTGCGTCATGATTCTAAGTTTATTTCTAGATAAGCTGTTGCAGTCCCAGAACCTTTTTGGGTTGTATTCGCCAATTAACAGTTTTTCTTGCCTTAATTTAGGGAGTTCCTTCCAATTTTTTAATCTTCGGGTCTCATCTTCTATTTTGATTTTATTTTTAATCATATTCTCTCCTCTTTTGCAGTAGGGTTCAGGGCCCATTAAGGGCCCTGTTTTTGCTAAGGACCCAGCATTTTCATTGCCAGGAATACCTATGTATGTGGGCATGTACCCAATGAAGTGAAACCCTATTGTTTTTGCCCAGCTCGTACAGTTTTTCTACACACTCCCACACAATTCTGGAGGATAAGAGCTTAACGATTTCAACGCAGCTTGACTGTCCGACATGATGTCAATATTTTGGTTACGATATTTCCTTTCGAGATTGCGATTCGCACATTTTTCTATTGTGTGAACTTCCGCCTGAAAAATACTTGTGGACTTTCCCATCGGTATTGAAAGATTTATTCTAGGCCCAAAGATTCCAGCACCAGTCCCTTCAGACGATATCCATCAGTGTACCATGATTGCGTTGGTATTAAGTGTGTATTAAGCCAGTGAGTAAGTTACTGTTTTTGTGATTTTTGAGTCCTTATATCTCAGGAATCGCTTAAACTAAAAAGTTGAAATTTGGCGAGGCTTATTTGGCATTTGAAATTTCTGACTCTATTGGTACTGAATATGGCGCTGGTCGAAAATGGTCTGAGTTTGTTTTTTGATTTTCAAAAAAGATATGTTTCTGAAAATGTCTCCAAAGTACAGATGTAGATCAATTGAAGTTTTCAATATAGTAAATTTTGGTATATAAGTTTCTGAATCCACGAACAACTTTATTTTCTTACAAGAATGTAAGTTTGAGAAAAAACTCATAACATGATCATATTGATTAAATTTCTCGAGAAAAACTAAAAGATGACAAAACCCATTAAAACCAAAGACAATTAATTAAAATTTAATTCCATGAAGGCTATCCCTTCACAAATTCATTCCATCATCGTCTAAAATTTTTACATTGGAATTAACATCTTTTTCGTTGCAATAGATAAACTATTTCAAGCAATTAACAACTTTTTGATTGCAATAGGAAAACTGTAAATTAAACTTTTAAGCCTGCTACGACAAGACCAACCCAATCTTCACGCCCAATGGCGAAATGAATTTCCTAATGACTTCGCTTACACTTTTGTTTGTATCTTCTTGAAATATATGTATGTACGTTTGTACGTCATCTGGTTATTGTATTGTTAATCTATTTATTCACGCAGCATGCAACTAAATCTTCTGTTGTTGTTGTAGTTGTAAGAAAAAAAAATAAAATAAAACAATATTTGAATTTTAAATTTTTACAGCTCAAGATTTCCAACCACAACTCATACAACTTTTTAACATCTTATCCATTCATTTCATGTTTTAGACAGACATTTTGAATGATCAATCATTTATCACTAGATTTACCTGAAACTAATGCAATAAAAATGACCTAAAACCAAAACGAATGTAATAAATATACATAGCACTGTGATGAAAACTTAACGCAATTTACAAACAAGTTTACCACACCAAACCCACCCAGCCCAAGTAGATCCACGGAGAGCTTTGATACATTAGTTATTTTTTGTCTGCAATCAATCAAAACCACATATAACCTGCCGTGGCGCTCGTGCCGCCAAATAGCCGACTTAGGAAATCTAAGCAAGGAAATGCACAAGACTTTGGCTTGAATCTTAATGCGCGGTTTTAATCACATAAAAAGCACAGGAAGTTCCACCACCATCGAGCCGCCTGCTGCAAGTACATCCGGTTTAACCTCCGGTTCATACATCTTTCTTGACAACATGAAATGCACATAACAATTCTATGGGCAGGAAATCATTTCAATCAGCCAACATTAAAATAACTCTACAGTCAGAATATTTAGAAATAAATTAATCCACCAAAACCATTTGACAGATTTAGGCCTTGTTAAGAGGAAAAAAATGTATCTCTGTCATTGCAGTAAACAATGCAAAAAAAATCATATCTATGACAATATGAAAGATACAGGTCAACACAAATCCGTATTTCTATTCATTGTTATCTGAAGGAAGGGCGTGCGGTTTTGTTTAGCAGAAAAAATGCAAAAATATATCTATCGTATGTATCTATTAAAGTTTCAAATTCATACCACAGATACTATTTTAACGCAGGTCGTCATGCGTGTCGCTTTCACAACATACAATACAATCGTTTAATTCAGAAATGATATGCTCATACTACAGCAGCGCCAGTGGCTTTGGTTGACGCGACCGATGAGATGTTGCAGAGGGGGGCATCCGCCCCCTGTTTAGATCTTGACCTACTTATTGGAGAAAAATTATTTGGTGAAAAAGTGATATATTATTAAAAAAACCCGAAATAAGAATTCACATTGTACGTACACTTAAAAAAACCCCCCGAGAAAAAATTAACGAGACATTTTTAAGTAATCAAAAAAAAAAAATACACGACTAGATCGCACGTACTTGCTATTATGTTTGATCAGAGTGTATGCACAAGATTCTTAGTAGAAACGGGTTCAATATATTTTTAAAGTCGTTTTTTATTTAATTTCTTATAAACAAAAATTTTTCATTTTTTTTTTTTATTTTGAATATTGATATGAGAATTTTAAGTATTTAATAAAAAAAAACTTATAAGCACTATTTAACAAAAAATAGCCAACCCGTTTTCGAATTATTGAATTTTCAAAATTAAAATTGATTTTTTTTAAAGCAAAAAAAAATATTTTTCGAAAATATTGGTATGCAGTTTCATTTAGAAATCTAAGGACCTGCTGTATAAAACTCTATACAAATTTGTATCGAAATCCGTTGAGACGTTCATGAGATAATCGAAAATCGAAAAAAACGATTATATGGCAGGTATCGTTAATAACATTTCAATTAAATAAATCTATTGACCAAAATACACACCTAAATTAATAAACATGGACTAGGGAAGGTTTAGGAATTATTTCGTGGACTAAGTGCGAAATACTATTAACAAAACATAATTCCTGGTATATGACGTTTACCAACTTAGTCGTTCGCCAGACCATCGAAGGCGGTGGTCTAGCGATGGACTAAGAATTGACGTTTAAGAACAAAATTTACAGGGACAGAATAAAAAGAGGTAGAGTTGATACTTATTTTAGTAGATTTTGATCGATTTTTTATTAATATGAAATTTTAGTCCATGGTCTAACTCTTGCTCCATGGTTTTGTAAGTCCACGGACTAAAGGCGGACTTAGCGTTTTTTGGGCTGGTAGACTTTACTTTTAATGGTGGACTGCATTTTTTTTATCAAATCCGTTATGGCCGTTTTCGAGATAATTCAGATTAACTATTTTTGCCCAAAAAATTTGTATGAGAAGTACCGTTATTTTTGGAGTTACTCACCAAACGCTTAAGTTTCAAGAAAATCGCTACAGGGTTGACGTATGTTTATACGTATGTCTGCCTGTTTAGGCAGACAGATGGAATTGCGGGACCCACTTGTTTCGTGTTCTCTATCATCATAAAGTCAAGTTTGATTAAAAGCTTGAGTTAGATTTTTTTTCAATGCAAAACTTGCCCTTTAGCACCTACATATACAATTACACAGAAAAAAATACAAACAAATTTCACTCAACATTAAAAGAGTTGTGAGAAGGAGCGCTTATAGGGCGAAACGCCAAATGTTGTTTTTTTTTCAAATTTTGTTTTGGTTTTGGTGTTTTTTGAATTGGTAACTTCTCGCCTTTTGGCCAGACAACAGTAACCTATTTACCCGATCTTTTTATTTTTTTTTATTTTGAATTTTTTTTATACATTTCTCTAAACATTTTTCACGTTGCTACTTTGCGAAAAAAAATAATTTCCTTTAAAGTAAAAGTGGCAAGTGTTTCACCAATTTAAAATAAAACTTTGCATTTGAATTCGTATTTTATAAAGTTGCAAATAATACTTTGACCTCATCAATTTAGATCAATTATGCATTGCAAAACAAATCATTCCAAATTAAAGATTAAATAATACAAAATGAGTCGTTCGGGTTCCAACAAAAACAATAAAAAGTTAACTGATTCGGAGTTTGTCAAAAACATAAAAGGTAATTTTTTAATGTATTGTTAATAAAAACCGAAAGAATACAAAGTAAAAGTGAAAAGTTTCGAAGTGAAAAGTGTTTAATTTAACAGGTAAACCTAGTAGTTTGAAGCATAAATATTTTGGAAAAATGTATAACTAACATCTTCTATAATTGTACAAATTGTTTGCCTTGCATCAGAAGGGTGAGTTTGTTTAATCCAATTGTGCATATTGTGAATGTTGTTGAAATGTTTCATTATGAGATAAGAAACTGTTAAAGTGGGAAAGCATTTTTATTTGACAGATTTGGTTTAAATTAACAGCTTTGTGGAATGTTAAGTTAAAAATTTCACGCTGAAGATTTTGTATAAATATACGATTTTCATTCGAATTATTATGAAAATTCCAAATATTTTCATATTTCACATTTTTATTTTGTGAAAAAAGGATGTGGAATTAAAAATATCATGTGGAACTTGTTTTTTTTTAACGAAAATTTCACTTTATTTGAATGCATAAAGTGAAACATGAATTCCTTAGTTCGCAACATATTTTCACCGGGAACATCTAAATAACAGTTGAAGGTTTATGAAAATTGTATCCTTTTGATTTTTACTCGAATTTGATGATAACGTAATATATCTTCATTCAGTGTAGAGTGTAGACAGTTAAAAAATACAACCCGATTCGGAAAAAAACATAAATCAAATCGACTCTTATGAAACAATACTTCAATTCCAGTTATTGAACAACTGAAAAAAAACCCTTATTACCATTTATAGAAAAATAATTGAGGGAGTGGTTGGATTGTTTTTTGTTAACAGTACCTGTTGGGCCCCCTAAATTTGAACGGAAATAACGATGGGAGAGGAAGTACATGTTGTGCGCGAGAGTGCATCAGACAATGAATGAATATTTTCGATGGGTAATCGATTAAATTCGTTTTTATCGTTCAAAAAAGGTAACTGTAATAGTGCAGTAGTGTATACATACATACATATGTATATGAAAATAGAAATTACCTTTTGACTATTAGATACAATTCATGATATTTTTATCACGGCGCGTAGTGCGACACGGGAAAAACTTTTTTTAAACAAGATTTACAGCTCGATGACAATTTGACAATCGAAATAGGAACATGAAATGAATTTCAATTGGTACCTAACATCGGTCGATGGCTTAAAAATGGCAAGGGTATGGTTGCGTAACGCATCAAAAAAATTGTAAAAAAAATTGATGGGCAAAATTACGCTTAAAAAATCGGTATGAGAAAAATATCTACGAAATAAGGAAGAATTTATACACGGGGGGACGACACACCATTCAAGATTTATAGCAAAAATTATTTCAATATATTCAAGATTCAAGAGGCATTTATATAATTTTATTTGCATATCTTGGGAACGTAACGTTTGAATAAGTCAAATGGTTAATGCGAAAAAAAGTATAAGATTTAACGGTCACTAAAGGTAGCATTTTCTTTAAAGATTTATATAACAGAAGACAGATACTGAATTTTTAATTAAGATTAGAAAATTCTTAAAGAAGTTAAGCAGAACCATTAATCAAGTTACTTAATTTGTTATACAGAACCGATCTTAATCTAATTGTTGCATCATTATGAGTTCTATACAATAACGAAAAAAAAATACTATTTGACAGTGTAAGATATTATTGTTGAAGCTTTGAATTGATTTATGTTGGGAATTTTAAATCTATTTAAAAAGACGAACTTTAATTTTTTAGACTTTGAACCGATTTATAAATGTTCCAGCATTTAACATGACAAAAAAAACTTTTAAATTGGTTAGAATAGATTAAGAAAGAATAAAGTTTATTATTAAATTATTGATTACAAATTCAATGTGTTTTTTTCCCAGATTAAAATAAAAATAAAAATGTTAATGAATTTTTTGAAGTAACACTTCTTTTGTGACGTTTGGGGTACAAAGTTTCTATGGAGCTATTAGTGACATGTCAAACCGACACGTTTACTGTCAAAAAATAACTAAAAAAAATGTTTACTCATCAATGTTACACAGACGAATCCGAAAATATACTTTTACCATATCGAAAAACAACTACGAAAATCAAAAAAGTTACATGTTGTAGCTGATATAAGGAAAAAATAGTTTATAAATAGGGTGGGTAAAAAAAATGTCAAATACTTTGTTCTTTGAATGATTTCCATGAAATTAAAATATGTTGTAGCTGAGAGAATTATGAAAGAAAAAAATAGTTTCAAAAAAGGGTGGTTCAAAAAATGTAATTTTTCAAGGAAATAATTTTTGGAAAATTTCGTTTCAGTTAGAAATGGTCTTAAAAGCACTTAAAATATCCTAATTTAAAGCCCACAAACTCTTCAATCAACAAAATAAAATGAATAATTGTAAAATGTCAGCGTTTTGTGTATAAAAGTTACAAACATATCAAAAGAAAATGACACAAATTCTTGTAAGTTTAATAAATTATAAAAAATACTGTAATTTAAAAACTACTTATATATTTGATTTAAATTATTAAAACTGTTCTGAGTTTCAAATTAAGTGCTCAAAGTGGTAGGACCTGAAAAATAAAAAGACGTTTTACTTCTAGCGTCTCTACATAAATAAGTACATACTCTCTTATTTTTAAAACAAAAAAAATGGTTATCCTAATGCCAAAATTTGTTTTCTGTCTGTCAGTCTTTATATCCACTAGTGACTAGTCTAAGGCCTAAACGGTTTAATGGATTTTCTTCACACTTACCTGCCACATATTTTTGTTTGCCAAAAAGATTAATCTTTTTTTTTTCTCGAAAACGGCTTCAACGATTTTAATAAAAAAAATCAGTTCTTTAATGAAGGTTTTTGAATAATTTTTGATAATTTTATTTTGTGGAAAAAATGGTTATTCTGGTACTTTTAGTAAGCATTTTGTTTGTTTTCAACTATCTGGAAAACCATTCATTTGATGTTTTTGAAATTTGTTATATAGAAGTTCTTAAAAAGCTTAAACAGTATTGTAAATAAAATTTTATTTCGATAATGACTCCATCGGAATTCTTAAATTAGTTCAAGTGGACTGCAGTAAGAACAAATTTATTTTGTATACTTATTAGCGGTACTTCCCATACAACCACTTTTCACATTTTCGACATTCCCACTATTGGATGAACCTATTCAAATTATTTATTTTTATGCAAATGTTTCCAAACATTTAAAAAAATACTTCATATTCAAATTTAAAAAAAAATTGTGCGTATGTATATTAATAATAATTATTTTAAATTGGCGCTTCAAAATGTTTTCTTAAAATTTCTTTTAAAATTTCATACATAAAAATTAAGTATTTATTAAGGCGCTATTCAAATGTGCGTAAATCCATATTCATAAGAAATTTTCCAAACCATTTTATTTACAATGCTTTTCTGACAAATAAAGTACCAAAAAAGGAAATTTATAAAGGGTTATCCATTTAGCGGTTTCAAAAGTATAGGGCTGGAATTCTACATCTGTCAAACTAAGTTGTTAAACCGATTATTTTTTTTCAGTTGAAAGTCTGACATTTACGAAAATGGATCGCTTAACTATCGCACAACGCATAAAAATTGTTAAAACCTACTACAACAATGGTGATTCTGCCACAGCCACATTCGTTCTCAGGAATTAGGACTACACCTACATCCATATGAAGTCCAGCTCACACAACAACTGAAGCCAGCTGACCATTCACAACGTCGTAGATACGTCGAATGGGTGCTTGAACAACAGGCGGTGGATGGCGATTTTTCGAACAAAATTTTCTTCAGCGACGAAGCACATTTCTCACTCGGTGGGTATGTTAATAAGCAAAATTGTCATATTTGGTGTTCTGAGAACCCTCAAGTAATTGAAGAGAGGCCATTACATCCACAAAAAGTCACTGTTTGGGGCGCTCTTTGGTCCACAGGTGTGATTGGACCTTACTTCTTCGAAAACGCCGATGGAACCACTGTCACCGTCAATTCTGAGCGTTATGGTCATATGGTAACCGACTTTTTTTACCTGCTATTGAAGAATACGACTTGGAGAATATGTGGTTTCAACAAGACGGTGCCACCTGCCACACAACTCGACCGAATATGGCTTTATTGCAAGGGACATTTCCTGGCCGCGTAATTTCTCGTCGTGGCGATATCAACTGGCCACCAAGATCATGCGATTTAACAGCGCTGGACGTTTTTTGTGGGGCTACGCGGAAGACCGTGTTTATGCTGATAAACCTTTAACTCTTGAGCACTTGAAAACCAACATTCGTCAAGTTATGGATGACATACCCCACAATATGTGGTAAAAAGTGGTCGAAAATTACCTCAAAAGAATCGATGGTTGCAACAATTCGCGTGATGACGTAGTATTTCACACATAATGTCAACGTTCAAACTTTATAATAAAAAAGAAATATCATAAAAAAAATATTTTATATGTGTCTTATTTACGTTTACTTTTGAAACCGCAAAATGGATAACCGATTATATCATGAAGAAATCCTATTTGTCAAACAAAAATCAGAACGTTGTGGTTGTTGATTGCAAATTGAAAAAATCGTACTATATTTTAAGCCTATGAATGTTTTTCTTGAAATACCCCTTCAACGTTATATCATTTCAACGTTATATCATTTTTATGAGCAATATTTCTGCATTGTAATCTTATGCAGGCTTTAAAATCCGTTTATGAATAAGCCTGTAAATGTTTAGGCTAATCATTTAATAACTGCAGAAAACTGGAAATGAACGCATTCAAAATTATTCCGAGGAATCGGCAAAAATCTGAAGAATATTGTAGAAAATAATATTTCAAAATAAAACCAGTGCAACCTGAAGTTAATGATTTCTATGATTTTCTGAAAACATTTAATTTTTATTGAAATAATTAAGGTTTATAATTTACAAAAAAAAATATTCTTTTTTGGAAATTTGAACATCAATTTTTAAAGTAATTTTTTTTTCCAATTTTACGACACGTGAAGTTGAAAAAACATTTGAGCTTTCATAAAAAGTAGCCGACATAATATTGAATATAATGAAGCAGAATAAAAGGTATTAAGGTATTTAACTTAATAATTTGAATGCCGACGGCGAAGTAAACCATTGTAAGGATTATTTTTTTTTATTATTCTGAAACCAAGTCCAAGAACACTCGAGCCGTCAAAGATAATTGCGACCAAGACACACAAAAAATCAATTTGCAATCCAACATTATTATGCAAAACGTGATATTTATTTAAATTCAAAAGAATTTATCATTAAAACTTATTAGGGACCAATATCAATCGTCTGTAATATTTATGTATTTTTCTTACCCTAAGTCTTCTCAAATGACAACACGATCGATTGTTGTATAGTGTGCTAAAAATATAAAACCAAGAACTGAAATTCAAGGACAAGTACAAAATAATAAACCAAAAACGAACTACAAAAAAAAAATAATTAAAACAATTTGTTTTTATCGTCTCATCCATCAGAACAGTCTGACGTGCCAAATAGTTTCTGGAATTTATTCCAAAGAAGGCACAAATATACACAAAATATCTGTTTCGCAAATGCGTTGAAATTGCGATACGACAAACGACAAGAATAAATTGTATCCAACTTAAGCAGCAAAATCAAATGGATTTTACTTACATACATACATATATACATACCCTAGCAACAAAAAAAATAAGAAGATGGCAGTCTATGATTTGGGATAAGTACTGATGGCTGACAGACAAAAGAAAACATTTTCTTGGATGTGATTTATCTAAAACTACTGCAGAGAAAAATTAAAAGAAATGAACAAACTTTCTCCATTCCTTAAACGTTTCTGGAGACTGGAGACTGATGGAGCCAACATGGGCATAGTGTGATGGTGTTTCAATCAAAAATCGATTTATTTAAATTTCAATTGTGTTCGATTGTTTGGAATTTCAACGCTTTAAAGTTGTCTCTCTGTTATCGTAAATAATTAACTTGAATGGAAAATTTCGGAATACATTTAGGGTTGTTTAATTCTTTTTATTTTTGTTATACATACTAACATCGATGAGAGGTAAGGCGAAATTCGAGTATCTCTTCAACTTGACAGATTTTTGTAAACTTTTTTTCTTGTAGCTAATATTTTCTTTTATGGAAAAACATTTACGCTTTGATAGAACGCTATTCCCATACCCATTTTTTTATTTGTTTTTAGAATTTTTACTTGCGATTTATTCGAAGGTACTATATGCCTATAGTTACAATTTGTCCCCTTTTTGGAGCGAATGTCCGTCTTTTTTACCTCAAGATGTCTATAGTCCCCCAAAACCAAAAATTACTTAAGGGGGGAACAAATGTCCCTCTTTTTTACACATATGTTATATTTTTGGCACATTAGGGTAATATTTGTATACTACCTACTCTTTCCTATTTAAAAAAAATCTTAGCAGGTTTCTAAATTAAAGCTATGAATACTGCATTCATAGTAAATACAATTTTGACATCCATTTACTTCATTCAAGAAACGTTTCCAAATGCACATCAGTTGTTCTATATCTGTCAATACCAATACATGTTTTTATTTTTTATAACTTTGCACGCGCTCAAGGGATTATGAATACCCTTTATATGTTTTTCTTAACAAAGCGCGGGCATCCGGTGGAAGAAGAGAGAAAGAAGGATAGGAAAGATGTATGGCGCGATGTTCTGAGACTAGAGCTGGTTGTTGTCTCAGATTTATCTCCAGGGATGGCGGCTGAACTAATGCGGAAGGAATTACCGTGTCTTATTTATTTATGTCCCTTATAATTCGCATTATTTTATTTATTTCGTTGTCATATTTTATGGGTATGCTAGTTTACTCAATCACATGTTGTTAGTGTTATGCCTGAACAGCATGTAATGAGCTCAGCAGCAACTTATCTTATGACAGTTTTTAGAATTGGTTTTTAATTGAATATAAGAAGACATAGACAACGGCAGGAATCGAACCTGCGACCACGAGGTTGACAGGCGAGCACACAACTATCGCGCCACGGCCACCCCCCATTGAACATTTGTTTACCTATAAAACTCGCTATGTCCCTCTTTTCAGCATTTTCAATCTGGTAACTCTAGCGCCAAGTTTTTTAATTGAAAAAAAATCGAATTTGAGATTTTGATTAAACTTGGCATTAAGATGATAGCAAATACCAAAAAACTGGGCCCCGTACATCGATCTACTCAAGCGATTTAAGTGATTGGCTCGATTGTTTCCTTAAATATTTTTTTTTAGTCCCAAAACTAACGGTACTTGCCACACATTTTTTTGGAAAAAAAGTGAAATCTTAACTATCTCGAAAACGGCTCTAATGATTTAATAAAAAAATCTATATTTTGGCCTGAAAAAATCTTTACATAAAATGTTTTTAACGGTAGCTGCCATATAATCCTTTTTTTATTTTCGAATTTCTCATTAACGGCTAAACGGATTTCAATCAATAATACTGCATACCAAAATTTTCGAAAAATATTTTTTTTTATTTATAAACAAATCAATTTTTTTGACAATTCAATATTTCAAAAACGGGTCGACGATTCTTTTTTGAAATTATATTTTTTTAAATTTAATAATATTTGAATGTTAAATAATTAATAAAATTAAATACTAAAATTGACATACCAAATTAAAAAAAAACGTAAGGAATTTTTATAAAAAAGAACAACTTTAAAAATATATTTAGCCGTTTCTACTGTTTTTTTTTTCAAAATCAAAAAAAAAATGTTTTTAAAATGTGAATATGCAGTATTATTTACAATTCGCAGGGCTTCCTGTATAATTTCTTTTCCTTTCAAAATCAGTAAAATTATTAATGAAGTAGTCGCTAATAACCCGAACATTTTTGTTAATTTTTTTTTACCACAATGTAGACGCTATCCACAGTACAATTTTTTTAAATCAAAATCGTTATAGCCATTTTTGAGATAATAAAACTTATTTATAACGGTTCTATGGCAGGTTCTGTTATTTCAAAATAAAAAAAAAAAACAATCTAGGAAATCCACTAAGGATATGAAAAGTGCCAAGTTTGAAGAAAATCACTTCACCAAATTGGAGGTATATACATACATATGTACAATCTACATACTACATAGAGACATACAATCGATAGTCTTCAAATGCCGTCACTATGAATTGGTAACAACCCCTTGTTCAACTCCGATCTGAGAATTCTATCTGCAAATCTATTTCGAACTTATACGCTAAAAAAATGTTCCTATAATTTGATTTTCAATCAGAACTCAAATTTATTTTTTTAAAAAACGCAAATATCTACCCACATGTACATAATCTTCTTTTCCCACAAACGAAACAAATTCAAAATGAAAAGAAAAATTGAGTTCTATCTATTCGGCCGCAATTTTAGCTAATTGTAAATATAAACATTGAAAACCAAATAAACAAAAAAAGTTTCTAACGAAACGCTTTTGATTGGAATTCTAATAACATTCAGAAGATTTTCCAAAATAAGAATTGAGCTGGTTTCTGTCAAAAATTAATTGAAAATCCATCTTAAGACAACCATTCCCACAATCCTTTTAAGTAATCACCTGTTGAATGTGCCAAAACGTCAATATAATCGCTAACAAACGTCAACTTTTAGTGAAGCAACACCAAAACTTCAATCACATTCTTACATCCCACTAAGAACAGCAATAGCAAAAAAAAAAAAAAAAAAAAACAAATCCGATACAGACAGACATATTATGTCTGTGGCATGTCCAACGGAAAACTGGCAGACGGATATGGAATCCATACCGCCATTTGCATACTAATCAATTGCTCACCGATCGAAGAAACTTTTCCCTGGAGAAACAAAATACAAAAAAAAAAAAAAGAAAAGAAATTTGCTTTGAGCAAATAAATAAAAATGATTCAAACTATACATTCTATTAAATTGAGTGATGATATTAATTAATGTTTCTTCATCTTCATGAAAAAAAAAAATCAAATGGAATTGCCATCCGCATTTGTGACAAATATTTCTAACAATATACAATAGAATGTTGCTCATTATAAAAACTATGTATCTAAACAATGGATATACCATCATTCAGGATTTCACATCATTGCATCGCCGCAGCGCACCGTGTAGTCGCTCGACGTGTTAGCCATTATCTCAAGCCATTTATGATAACTTCAGAAACTGGAGCAATTGTAACGGACAGAGAATATGAGAGAAGGAGATTCCATTACGAACATACATTATGTATATCTCATTTTTGTTTTGTTTTCTAAGTGACAGAGAGACTACTCCAAATCACGGCAACATATTATGCCTCCAGCTTCTCCCCCCAACCAACCTAACTATCTTTTGCAGAATGAATATAGTGTAACTCCATGGTGGTGGCGTGGCGGTGGTGCTCTCAAACTAAGCTGCATAAAGATACATATTTTATTTCGCTGGGAAAGAAAGTTTGCTTTTATTTCACAGAGATTTAAATTTACGTGAATAGGATAGGTCATTAATCCACAAAAACAAACGCCAAACAGGGAACCATACAGCGGTGCATATGGAGATACATACATCACCAGATAGAAAAGATAGAAAATCCAAACGGGTCTTCTACACACGAGAGTATGTTGTATTCGCAAGGAAAATGTATCCAACAGATGCATTCCATAAGATCGCACTAGCTCTTAGGGTATGATGACGGAATTTCATCGCCGATGATATTCGTATGTGGGAAGCTAAAGTTTCACATCTGAAGTGAAATTTTGCAAAATACTCACATGACGCACAGAGCCAGAGACGCACACTGAGCAAAACAGAGAGAAAGAATTAAAACCTTAAATATAGAACTGACACTAATATTTTGAAATTCTTTTCTAACATTGTTGGTTCCAATATTGTGCACACTCCATTACATATAGCCCCAGAGTATGGTAGATATGATGTCTTGCTAAAGGGAGATGTTGAATGTTTTAGATTTAGATTGTTTTTTGTTTTTTGGCCAAATCGGCTATTTAAAGATCAATGTACGGAGATGCGAGATTTCGCATGATTAGACTCACCTCTTGGGCTAGTTTGTTGGACGTTCCATTCCTTCTGTATACTTCTAGAATTCCCTTACTACATACATGTATTGTATATACTGTTCAACCAGGAATAAATAAACAAATTGTATGCAAATAGATTTGCAAAGTGGGTCGTAAGAATTCGCGAATTATGAAAGATTATGATGTTTGAAATACATAGTCTTTTTTTTTTTGTTTCTGGCGCTGATAGCTGGAGGAGAGAGTAAGTTGGTGCCTTTAAATGTTTTTTTTTTTAAATATGTGTACTGAAATTTTTTAGAGATTTTGAAAATTTGTTTATAAATTTGTCTTCCTTTTTTCAGAGACACATTTAAAAATATTGTCTCTTTTTTGTATATTGAGGGATTAATAGTGTGCTTCTGAAAATAAATGAAAATGTCCTACAACGATTCGATTCTTGAACGATTACAATTTAACTTCGTACCGAAGACGAGTTCACATCATCAAAATTCGTACAGAAAATTTGTCCGAAGTAGGGATGGCGGTTATTCCAAATTAATTGTTTTTCGGTTTTTCCGGTTATTTTCCTCCCTGTTTGACCAGATAGATTTAACTGGATACAAAAAAATTCGGATTTTTATGTAAACATATGTAGATAAGCTTTTTTTCAGAAAAGAAAATATTCTAGTGAAAGTGTTGTATTACTTAAAAAAAGTGTTTTAATTTAAATGAAATAAAATACGATTTTTGAAAAGAAGCACACCAATTTAACGCAATAATAACATTGAGAATAAGGCAACTTTTTCAAACGTCATCTACTTAAAGGTTGTGTGGGTGGCATCAAACAACGCAATTTTGCGAAAGTGTGTTAAGTTCTACATGATTTCACCTTCCTACCACTACTGTATATTACTCTATAAAAGAAAAGATGGAAGTGGTGAATAGCGTTGCAGGTTGCACACAAATGCATGTCTTATAAAACAAAGAGAAATTTTTCAAAGACGATTTCTACACTTTTTCTTATTTCCGTGGTTCTAAAAGTGTCAAAGTAATGAATCTTTTTTTTTCACTCGGTTATGGTGTTTTAGAAAAAAAAACGGTTTTAACAGATTCAAATAAAATCTCCGATGGAACCCGGTTAACCGGAAAAAACGGTTTTAACAGATTCAAATAAAATCTCCGATGGAACCCGGTTAACCGGAAATAAAATAACCGGTTTCGATTTTCCCAAATTCTAAGCAAAATGGTAACTTGTCGATAGGTTTTTACCGTTTAGTTTCATGTCGTTTTAAACTCTTCAAATGCGTTCATGTCTGTGTCCTATTTCATCATAGGATGTTGATATTTTTATTTATAAGTCCATTGAATGCGCGGCATTTTGGTACCCGATATAGTGTGACCAATGAAAAATTTAAAATCCTGCTAAAATAGTGGTTTTAGCAGGATTTTTTGAGTATAAAAACTGCTACAAAAATGTAGGAAAAAAATGCCAAAAATTCTGCCACTCTGGAAATCCTGTGATAAGAACGCAAAAAAACGTAAATATATGCCTGAACCAATCGGACTTGTCATAGGGTGACGTTTAAAATACCGAGTGTAAATTTTATTGTAATTTTGATTTTACTTTCGTATGTTGGATTTTAATTAAGTAATCAAACCCAAAAAAGCAGTTGCTTATTTTGTTAAGTTTATTTAAAAATAGGAAACAACCCTTGTAAATAGTTATTACTCCATTTCGCAAGGAAACAAAAAATCAAAGTATGTTGATCTAATTAAGTAAAAGGTATTTATATAATTTTTTTACTGCAAAAGTTTTCTGCTTCATTTAAAACTACTTCAAAAATATGATAAGTTTCTTGTTCTTCTTCTACTGTAAAATAAAATTTTGATCAAGCAACTTGTTTGAATATATTTGGGGGAATAATGAAGGCATCACAACATTTCTCAGATAAATTATCTAGGATAAAAAGTATACTATTTAACATATCAATTTTCATTCGATTCCTTCGTTGATCCTTTAAGAGATTCATAAAACTAAACACTCTTTCAACTGCAGCATTTGAGATAGGCAAATCTAAAATCGAATTGGCAAAGTTCGACAACTCTTTGTAAGGGTTTTCATTGGATTCATAGGTGAACCTAGTAGTGAAAAGTATTTTAAATATTCTGCCATTTATTTAGATTTATTTTTGTTCAATTGCTATTCAATTTTGGAAATAAGTTCAGAATTCATGTTTTTATCTTTAAAAAATTCTTTTAATGGTTGATTATAAGTCCGCAGAACTTTTTTCTAACAGACAAGAAGTTTAATTGCTGCAAAATTCGTAGGTTTTGTGGAGTTCACGATTGAAGCCCTGTAATGAGCTATACACATTTATGTTTGATTGAGTGTTAATTTTTTAAAGTAATATTATGTTTATGTTATGTTTGAGAAATATGAAAATCTGCTAAATTTCATGTTAAAACTAAATTTCCTGCTAAAAAAAGCTGCCGGCAGGATTTGAAAAAAATAAATGCTAAAAGCAAACTTTCCCTGCTAAATTTACCAGGATAAATTCTAAATTGGCTACACTGACCCGATAGTTAGTATTAATTTCTATGGATTGCTTTGTTGTTGGTTTTATTAGTTGTAGAGCTTTAGTTTATGTTTTTTTATTCATGTGATATGAAATGCTCCGTTTTTGTTTTGTTGATGAAATATATGCTTTTTGTCAAGCCTCACTCTGCCTACGTATTTTGTGTAATGTTTGTAAAATTGCTATTTACACTTAAGAATAATGAAAAAAAATTGTGTCTACTTCACACTACTCAATGTATGTAGTTTTTCTTGAAATTAGCTTTGAAAAACTAATAAAAATTCTCTCTCGAAATAGTGAACAATCTCGAAATACTGAAAATGCCTGTTTTTTTTTTTACTTCATTATATTGAGCGTCTACTGTAATTCTATTTATTTTTTAATTGTTAAAATTAGTTACAATTCAAAAAAAAAATTCTCTTCGCGAGTTGCAATTTGAATATTAAGAACTGTCAAACTCTATTCGAGTTCCTCATACCATCCACACCTTAATGAATAAATTTTTCATGCGTATCTAACCAAAAAATCAGATATTTTCAGATTAAACTGCGTTGGCGAAGAATAAAACAATTAAACTGACCAAAATGTAAAAACGGACATTCGTTGATTCGTTAATTGTCCAACTGCATTTTTTTTATAAAATCACGTCTTTCACATCCATATCTTCGATTTCAGGCTAAACAAATAGTTTTGTACTTGAGTATAGCGATGAAAATTGACGGTAACTGTAACAATTTCTGCAATGGGCTTTTTCTAAGAAATATATTCTTCACCAATTATGAAATTGGTACATTGACTATTGTGGATGCAATGATTTTCTAACGTGAGATGTTAATTTTTACTTTATCGTTTTTTTTTCACGTGCCGACCGATTTAAAAATGGGCCTTATATGGGTTTATAACGGTTGAAAAGTACCCCACATATGAATTAATAATTTTGTAGTAACACGATCCATACTTTAAAATGGCCAACGATAAGCTAAGCACTGATACAATACATTCTCAGATGACAGTTCGGTTTGGCTATAAGATTCAATAGGATGCCAAACATCAACATTCATTTGATACCTTTTGATACCTTTGTTCATAAATGAAAATAAGAACACAAATATTTTTGTGAATTGAGAAAATATTTGGTCCTTCGAGCCGGATAAATTGGGTTCAGTCAAAAATTAAAAAAAAATATCAATTAATCTAAGCAAAAACAACAATTTTGGTTCTTAGTTGTACATAATTTTTAAGTTTCCTATTCCAGAAAAGTTAAGAAATCTGTATTAAAAAGCGTAGCCAGAGCTTAAATACTGGTAAGCGTATAACCTTGCTTAACAATCTGTATTCCAAGTCTGTGATAATTCCTACAACAATACAATGTGCAAATGCAGTTTAATCTAAAAAAAATCGACTTTTTAAGACAAAATCAATACTTCTTTGATCAAATAAAAATTACAAACATCAACATATTCCTTTTTATCCATCGTACTGTCTATGAATGCATTAAATATATTTCCTCGAAGTTAAGATCAACTTAACTAGAGCATCGTAGAAAAGAAACCATCAACAATAAAAAATGTTTTACACAAAATTATTCATCAGAATTATCACCGGCTCCATTCCTAAGATACAAGAAGAAGATACATACAAAAAATGTATAGAATAAATTTCGCAGTTAATTAAATTTAGTTTCTTTGTGAATGAACATTCAGTTTATTTGAATTTCACACATCACCTTTAAACACACCTACATACATAATTTTGTGAGTATTCCAGATGAAAAATACATCGTAATTTAGTTTTTTTTTTCAATATCTTAAAGTTGCAATTGTTTAAACAATTTTATAGACTCTTTTTAATGATTTTTTTGTCTGCATATACATAACTGTATTAATACTTTTGAACTAATTAATAAACAATTTTCTTTTACCAGAATAGAAAGTCAAACTGAAGATGGGTTATTGACCATTTTTTTTTTTTTTTTAATCAGAATTCAGTGAAAGTAAATCTGTCGAATTATTTTTTTTTTTGATTCAGAATGTTTTATTTTTGGCCTAAAAGTTCATAAGTTTTGGACATTATTTAAATGAGTTTGTTTGTATTTTAGATTTTTTTAACAAAATTTGAGTAGGTGAGAGAATTAGTTATTGTTTAAAAAAATAAATAAATTATTAGAAATAGAAGTTTATCAATTTTTGTATCACAAATAAATTATAAAAAAAAACTTTGAACTCTTAATTCGAAGGTTTCGGCAATTAAGATTGCAACAAAAGAAAATACATGATTCACTAATTTAATTAACAAAAATATCTGCTACCCGTATCATCTATTAAATTACCCTTTTCTGATTAGCTTTTAATTTACCTTAAGTCGACTTATGTATGTTTATGATGATAACATGCCTTACTCGATGTCAATAACCTTCATACTCAAATGCCCAAAGAAGACTTCAAGGATTTACCTATATGACGAACTAAAACTTCGCTTTGTTTAAGCGATTAAGAAGTCTATTCGATTTAAATTAAACAAAAAAAAAATCCACTTGTTTTCGAGGTTTCCAAGAAAGAACCTTTGTGCTTTAAGTTAGATATGAAAATCAGCAGAGCTTGAAATTCAGAAATTCAGAAAACCATCAAACCACCCTATTGCTTGAACCTATGTTTGATGTTTGCATGTGATGGTTTGCTGTTCCTCTTCAGTTAACACAGACTGAGTAAAGTATAAGAAATTATTCCCTTAATAACCCTGCGTGACGCATCTTTCGAGGAATGAAGGATTTTTTTTATTCGAAAAATTCTTTGTTGGTTCCCATGAATTGTGGCGGTTAATTTGAATTTATTCAACCTGTTGCTCAAAGAAGTTATTTAAAGTTTTGCTTCTTTTTTTTTGGACATAATGACAGCACATGAACAAAATACCTAATGGTGAATAAGAAAGAAATGGGGGCTACGTTTCAGATAGGTATACGAGTATGTATGAATGTACTTTGTTCTGACTTAACACAATTTTTGTTTGTCTATTTTCGTCGATGATGAATGTTTGAAAGTGGTTTAACTCTAAAAGTTAAGTTGTTTGGTACCCGCTTTGCTTGTTATGGCAATCCTATGGGGGCACCTAATTTAACTACTGAATTCGACGGGCCGGCTATTTGTAGGGAAGATTGGTACTGGTGGGGTGAGTGTTATAAAACAAGTAGTAAATGATAAATTGGTTTTATTCCCACGTCTCATGAACATTGCTTCATTCCCCCTTTGCGCTGTAGTTTAAAACTTGACTTCCTCTTCTTAAATAGTTTAATGATTTGAAACTGACAAAAAAAAAATAAAATCAAAGACAAGGAACAGGCGAAACTAACACTGTCAGGGAACATATTTTTTCGACGATTGAGTTAAAGAGCTTTAAATTGGTTGATATTTTATTAAATAACTAACAACTATTTTAATACTATTATAATGAACAAAACTTACTCATATGTATATATACTCGTATTGTATGTGCGTTTAATAATTGCCTATCACATTTTAGATTAAAGCCTATTTTGATACATCATTTAAGTGATTGTTTCTGCTAAACGTATGCTATTAAGTTTTTAAAGCTATTTTTGTATGAGTGGTTTTTCGAAAAAGGTGTTTTATGATTAAATTTAATATCGTTGATTGCCAATTATTGACACTCAATTGAGAATTTTGTCTTTAAACTATTATCCATTAACTTATTCATTGACATCACGCTGTGTTTTTTGCCGTTTATGTCAATAAGGCCAGCGTGTATGCAAGTAGTTGAACGGAATTTTGAAAAATAGTGACTCTGGTGTTGGCTCGGGAATTCTGGCCTATTATTTCTAGATTAATGTTCAAAAATCGTCGACATGTCTAAATCCTTTTTCTGACATCAAGACCATCGGATAGGTTTTTACTAGGGCTGACAACGAGACGAGACCAGGAGAGACTTTTGTTAGACTGGTCTCGGTGTAAAAATCGAAAAATGGCAGTCTCGTCTCGGTCTCGCCTGACCAAGTCTCGCCTGACCAAGTCTCGCCTGACCAAGTCTCGCCTCAAGCTTCGGCTCGCCTTTTTTCGTGAAAATTTTAATGTGTTGTCTCGTCTCGATCTTGGTCTTATCCTTAGTTTTGGTTTCTTTCGTGTTTTTTTTTTGTAGTAGTTAACAAAATGTAAGATAAGACGCGTGTTCAGATTGAAAAGATAGAGAACAGATAGAAGATAATCCACTTAATTCGGAGCCATCCTTCAATGGATTTCGACAGTTCATGGCTCGATAGTTGAGCAAAAAATTATTACCAAATGTCACATAAAAGGCCTTAAATCACCCTTTTTCGGAGGGGGAAACAAAGTCTACAAAATGAGCGATTTCTATTCGAACGAAATGCATACATAAATCAGTCGCATACTTCTCTGAATTTTTGCGCTTATCTGAGTTTAAATACATATGTGGCTTGATATTTTAAAGCGCATAGAATATTTCGCAATAAAAGAACTTGTGTATATTATAAAAATTGAATATGAGTTATAAAAAAAATTATTAAATAAAAAAAATATTTCTTCTAGCGAAATCGCTAGATACCGCCAAGAACGCCGAGACCAGCAACACTCTCGGCGAATTTCGGTACCAAAAATACGGTCTCATTTTGGGTGCTTTTAAAGTAGTCTCATCTCGGAGTCCAAGACGAAACCAAGACGTTGCCAGCCCTACTATTTTGTACTGATCTTGGTGCGTCAACGGCGTCAATTTTCCATCGTCCCCCTCACCCAAAACACAGTTTGTGAAACCTAAACATTGTTCTATAGCTAATTTCTAAAGATGCTGTCATACTTACAATGGATGAATAGGGTATGGGTATATCGATTTGAAGCTCCTATGTTTTTTTCAAAATCTGTTTTAAAGCCACATTAATATGGACCTTGGTGGCAAACAACTTCAGGCATTCACACAATACAGTAGAAAAGATCTTACATATATGGGATGTAAGTAGTTCAGAGGGTCTCCTTTCTTGCAGATGCATTCTTCCAATCATATCTTGCAGATGAGTCGTTGAATGCATATGCCTAACCAAACTATCTCCAGCAGCTTTGAAGAGCTCTGCGGCTAAGCCATCAGTTCCAGCAGTTTTATTGGACTTGAGTCACGATATGGCTATCTTAAATTCGTTCATATGTCTGATGGGCTGAATTCTGTTCCTTCGTTCCGTCGAAAAATTAGGCGGTGAATATGAATTTTTTGTCACCAATATTTGACAGCAAATCTGATAAATTTTACTAAGGAATTCTGTTCATATAAATTATATCTGATATCTCATTTTTCCAAACAAGCCTACTTTATCTTCTATCCACCTACTTCATTGAATAAATTATAGAAAAAAATACAGTCCACTCCGCTTAAACAACGCAACCGAACAAAATAATTACGACGAAAATAATTGAATAAAATATAAGAAATCCATTTACATAACTGAACTAATACAAACAAAACCGCTGAATTATTTTGTTCACTCTTTTTTTACATTTCACATTGACAGTTCTGTCAATTTTGACAGCAAAATACTATTTATTTGAATTTTGAGAATTGATTAGAGTTCTCACTCCACAAAAACTCACTGTGAAGTTGCTGATTCTTTTGACGATCATAAAGACAAAATATTTCTTTACAATATGCAGAACCATATATACAAACATTATAGAAAATGTTTTTTTTTTGTTGCTGGTGAATTCTTCGATTTTTAGGTTGGAAAAGGATTATTTTCCATGTCAATGGAATATTTTTCAGTTATCCAGAGTTCACTAAAAAAATATAAACGCTTAAGTGAAGAAATGTGGTAAATAGCACTTTCAGTTAAGCGGAGTTGATTGTATTTCTTAAATATTCTAAAGAAAAGCTTTCTTTGTGAAAACATAGTTTTATTGTTTTACAGTAATAAAATGTAAACCTAAGCCTTATTTAGGCCAAATTCTTTAGTTAAGATATTTTAAAACCTCATGATACCAATTCATATTTGGAAAGTAAAAATACTTTAATTATTATGACCTTCTTATCCTAATAAATTGCACTCAATTGTTTCATGAATATAATGAACTCACGAGACATTCACATCAGCACTAATCCAGTCCAGATCATCGAACCCCGGAGCAAACAATCAGTTGGCATCAAATTTCCTTTTTTTTTACTTTTCTAGTTGCCACAATAAAATAGCCAAGATTTAAACCAACAAAAGGGGAACCCGAGTGTAATTTATTTTAAATTAATACCTCATAACAAGACGGATACAGCAAAGAGTCATTGTTTTGTCTCAGGTTTATTATTATTTTTATAAAATAAAATTAAGATATACACAGTGATTTTGTGGGGGAATTGGGGAGAATGGATAAGAAGCTCAATCTATAATGTATGGTGAGATAATTTTTCAGAAACGCGAGACCCCAGCAAATCGTGCAACGCCCATCGTCACAAACCATAAATAGACTGATCTCGTCGCTAACCTCAAAAATTAGTTTAGTGCGCGATTTCACTAAGCCAGGGAGGAGATTTAATTTTTCTAAGCTCAATTGAGCAACATTAATATTCTATGGTTTATGATCAGGCATCATCGGAGGTTCTACGTCCTACAAACAAAATATCTACCAATCGCCAAGCTTCACAACGACCACAAAAATATACGAGTAACAATTAATCTTTATACATAAAAAAACTTAAGCAATAAATAGTGGTTTCTGCGAAAGATCATTAGCATAGATCATTCAAGCTGGTGCGAATTGCTTTTTAAATTATATTACCTAACTAACCTATTATTATCATTTACCACCCACTGGATAAGTAGAGGCAGCCTTTAGGCAAAATCAGAGCCGGATTTAAATACTATGCTTCATCAATTTGAAATAAGAGATATTGGCGCAAAATTTTAGTCGATTTAGTAATATGTTAAATTATTTTTAGAATGATACTCTGCTAAAAAGAGGTTTTTGCTAATTTTAAAACAGTTTAGTATCGTACTATTTTCTTAACATTTTACTAAAGTTAAAATCACAAAATGGCTACTTAATTTTTTTAGTATCGTACTAATTCCATATGCCACTTTGACATTTACAAACGTCAAGAAGTTATGTTCGCTTATTTTTTTTCACTATTTTAGGCGTATTTAGTTGTAATTTATTACTAAAATAGTCTTTAAAATTAGGAAAATATTAGTAAAGTGCTTTAGTTTTAGCAAACTGTTAAGTAGTATCATGCTAAGCCCTTAATATCAGGCTGTTTAAAATTTTGCGCCACTCTTTTTAATATTCAACATTATATCGTCTTCCGTTGAGTTAAGAAAAATCTATACGTAAGAACTGAGTATTAACATTTACAACAGTTTGACATAGTTTTTTTCGACAAAAATAAGGATTTTGAAAGATTCAATATGATTCACCTTTTATATAAATTTATTTTTTAAAGTTATATTACGTTACGTTGATTTATGTTGCTCTACATTATGTTACGTTGAAATAAATTAAGTTATATTGTCACATTACGTTACATCACGCTGAATTATACAAGATTACGTTATGTTACGTTATATTACTTTACGATACGCTGTTTATGATACAAACAAATATGTTGTACCCGAAAAAATTGTGCATATCATAGTGTTTTTAAAAAAATGGAAAAAAATCTAAGCAGAAATATGCTTAGCGGAATAATGATATGTTAAAAAAAATACTTGCAGAAAATGTGGTATTTTCATGTCGTTTTCTTCGGAAAAAAATTGTTGTCTTATTTGTATCTCACCTCAAATTCAAAATCGAACTCTATTTTCAATGGTGAAATGAACTCATTTTGTATTAAACATTGTCTGACCTATTTATTTAAGTATGATTTTGCAAAATCATCAAAACTTATATTAGTAATGATTGCTTCTTAAAAAAATCTGCTCCAGATTTATTCTTCAGACGTGATTTTGATGCAATCTGAAGCATGATGTTCAAAACTGCTAAATATTCATTTGGTAAATCCAGCACTGGATTTTTGGAATTCGTGAAGTTAGCCGCCGTGCCGCGCTCATTTCTTTAAAACTGCTCACGTCCCACAAGCTGGCGCCGTAGGTTAGAATATTATAGCCGCCTACTTAACTAAAAGACTGCATACAAAAATACAAAATATGCTATACATTACCTGCATTGTTGGTTTTTTTTGCTATTAGTATTTATTGACAGTTAAGTGCAATATTACAGCGTGCTGCTTCACGACGAGAAAACCAAGAAGACAGATATAGTTTACTTGTCCATGATAACCGCTAACATGCATGCAAATTAACTACTTAACTTGGCCTGGTTGGACGGCGGGAATTTTAAAATGTCAAATATGTAATGATGGTGCAGTGTTGCAGTTGCTGCACGTTCCTTTTACTCTATGAATGTGATGCAGTTATTATCTAAATTTTACAAGTAGCATTTATTCCCACGGTTGGTAATAAATATTAAATTTTATTGCGATTGTAAGAGATAAAAAAAATTACTTAGCTTTACAAAGATTGATATTATCCGGTTGCGTATATAGTGATGGTATTTTGAAAGGTTTTTTGGTAAACGTTATTTTTTTCTTTGTGATTGCAATCGAAAGAGATCATTAAGTATGACAATTAGGTAGATATTTATCATTAACTATTACACAAAAATTAATGAGGCGTGCGTTTCTAATTTCTGTCTGTATAATGAAAATAATAATTCCGCAAGAAAATTTGACAAACAATAAATGTCCAAACTTGAAAAAAAAATTAGGAAGAATCTAAATTTTGGTAAAGTGCTTTATTTCAATGTTTAAAGCACTTCTTTAAAATTGCTATAGATTTGGATATAAAAACTTAATGAATTCAGATTTTTGATTATATATCGAAAACGGCATTTTTGTATATAAATTAAATTAATTGTATATTAAACTTAAAACAATGCTTTTTGAATTCTACTCAAAGATATTTAAAATAAAATGCACGACTGGATGGTACGAACTTGCTCTTGTAGCTAACAACTTGAAATGAATGTTCTTTAGTTAAGGCTACTTGCCACATCATGAATAAAACATAATTAGGTTCCAAGGTGGAAATAAATTGATGAAACACATAATAATATTGTGTAGTTTGATTGGCTGATAGCAATAGTTTTAGAAAAATAGATGCAATTTATATTCTTAGACAAATTTGAATGTATACAAGAATAATTGTTGGGAGCTGTTCAAAATTCTAGCTTCAAAATACTGCTTTTCAAAATTTTGCTTCTCAAAATTCTGTCCGGCAATAAAATAGAAAAGAATTCTGCGTATTTTTTTTTAAATTTTTAATTAACTTTTTTTATTTACAATAGCAAACGAGAAACAAAAATAAAACAAAACAATCCATTAGGTAAACTCAGGTATGAACAAAAAATTACAGAAAAGAAAACATTTTCCAAGCCTTTGTTTTTTTTATTATTTGCAGAATTTTGATGAGCAGAATTTTGAAAACCAGAATTTAGGCGAGCAGAATTTTAAGACCGAATTTTGTTAAAAGAATTTTGATTCCGGAAGAATTTTGTCTCCAAACCAAAATTTTTAAATTGCTGTGATTTTAATTTTTTTTTGTATAAATGTTTTAAAATATGTATTTGTAGAAAAAATTTGGATAATTTAAAGAAATAATTTATATGCGTATTAAATTAAAAAATAAATCCTCAGTCAAAATTCAAAAATTCGCGATTTTTCAAAAAAAAACAAATTTTCGTTATTGACAAAATATTTTTCTAAAAATTTTAATAGGCAATATTATTAATTCTTTTTTAAGGGGTATCTGCATGAAAAAAAAATAATTTCAATAACGATAATGTCGAAACTATGCGATGTACCGTTAATAAGAACGCAAAATGGAATTATTATTTTTTTTATTTAAAAATATGGACTGCACAAGCATTTATTTTTCAAAATTGTTTGATTCGCTTTGCAGAAAAACAAAAGCTTTTTAAAATTTGTATGCCAGATTTTTCGGAAAATGTTTTTTTGAGTATTTTTTATTTCATTTCAAAAAAAGTTGTTAAAAATTATTGATTTACAATACTGTATACATATGTATATGCTTTTTAGGAGCATAAAATGTACGACTAGATCGCACATACTTGCTCTTATATTAGATCACATCGTAAGCAGAAGATTCTTAGTAGAAAATGCAAAATATATTTTAAATAAGCCATCTTATAGTCTTTTTTATTTATTTATTTTATTGGCGCGTTTCGGCTATATAGTCATCATTAGAAAATTGGACATTTATATACATTTTTAATATAATTATTGAATTTTTTTTAAAATAAAATAAACAATAGAAACAAATTTCAGTTTTGATTTTTACAAATTTTAACAAGTAAAACTTCACTTACTTTACTTAATTTTTGTTTATATTTAAATTTAACAACAACATATCAAAAAGAATCATCACATCGTATTCGAAATATTAAATTTCCAAAAACAAATAAAAAAAAACATTTTTGTTGAAAATGTTGGTGTAAAGAATGTAAAGTAGATCCTGTATAGAAATGTCTATCCAAATCCGTTGAAAATGGTTGCAGAGCAACTACCCTGAATAAGAAAATCTGTAAAAAAAAAAGTTGGCGAAAATGTAGACTATTTCTATATTAGTGCACAGATTTTTTTTTTTATAAAAATCGTTAGTGCCGTTTTCAAGAGAATTAATATTTCAGGAACAATTATTTGGAAGGTACATACCGTTAATTTCGGTCTTTAAAAAATCAAAAAAATCGTTTGGGCATACTACGTCTTAGGCCTTAACCTAGCGGACAGACAGACACCATAGGTTCGTCTTCACTATTATCGTAATGTCAAGTTTGATCAAAATATTGATTTCGATTTTTTTACGAGCCAAATTTGCTATATTAGGCAACTATATATGTATGTATATATCGCAAGTAAATACATTTACTTCACTCCTGCGATGCAGAAAATTGTATTTGCATTTTTTCTAAAACTATAAAAATACATAAGCTACAATTTCGGTCTTAGCTTTCTTCAAAACAAAAAAAAATGTGTGAGAAATTTAGGAAAAAATTTGATGTTTTTTTTAGGAAAGCCCGAGACATTAAAACAAATTTTGATGTAAATTTATAATTATATTTATAGAAAATATACTGAAAATTTAGGTATAAATAGATACATACACATTTACATGTCCATATTTTAAATACATATATTGAAAAAAAAAATCCATAATCCATAAATGTACCTACAAATCTGACTGAACTTAAACATTAAACGAAGCAACGCAAGCATGGTACTACTAGTAATAAAATACTATTCAGAAAAAAGAGTAATACCTGGTTTAGGGTATTGTAAATTTAAGGTTGTATAACAAAAAAAAAACAAAGACGATGCCATATTAACCTGATTTAAAGGAAAGTATTTATGAAAAGAAAAAGAAATTTGTTTCTGAAGGACTCAACAATTTTTGCTATCAAGAAACAAACTATTTTGCAATCGGGGTTTCTCCATATACTGTGGGTTAAATTTGTCTCACAAAAAAAAAAAAAAAACAATAAGCTACCTGAATATTAAAATCAATTTTTGGTTTTATTACTTGCCAGATTTTTGTTGAGCTTGTTTTAAAATTATTAGAGCAATGTATTGTATGTAGATATATATGTTTGAAAATGCTTAATAGGATGCATATTTACAACTTACCTACTAATAAACCAATAATACCGCCTTACCACTTGCCAATATTTCACCTAATTACTTTTCTGTTTGTTCATAAAATAAAATAAAAAAAATATTTTTATGGAGTTGCAATACACTCAAAGTTGAAAAGGTAAATGACAAAAACAACTACTAAGGGAATTATAAAATTTAATAAAAGAATTTACGACGCACACAACCAAAATTCAATATGTGATTATATTTTGAAATGTATGACACATTGCGAGCATTAAGCCACAGGTAAGAATTCAATTGTATGCAATTTAAAGGGTCCTGAAAAAGGGCGCGAATATAACGCCATTCGAATGTGTATGAATACATTTCCTACTACTGTGCGCCTATTATTCATTATTCAGCACAGGTTTTGAAATTAATTTCCCAATGATTGAAATTCCATCAATTGTTTCAATTCATCTTCCAACATTTTTTTTTCTTCCTGAATATCTCACGTCGCATCGGTCGGTCGATTGCAAGTCAATTTATTATTTTATTGCACATCAATTTACTCTTTCTCTATGCACAACTTCAGTGCCGGAAAAAATCCAGCCACACAACAATCTCAATTTCAAGTGCAACTAAGTTATGCTGAATAAGAAATAGAAAACAACAAAAAAAAAACGAGAGAGTATCTTAGAGATATGCAGTTAGTTAGCATTCTTTCCAGTAGGCAAAATACAGTTGAAATAATTCACATGCTTCAGCAAGTAAACAGCACGGTACAAGATACTTTTTAAATATCCCGACTTGTTGCTTATACTCGTACTATATAGAGAAAAAAGACGACTCTTCTTGGACATGGACGCGGACATACCGACTATACCGATATATTGCGTGTTATGCATGATTTATCATTCAATCAAATACACTCAGAAAATATGCAAAAAGCGTCTTTAATTTATTGCATATATCTATTACGCGCCATTACTCTAATAAACCGTTCCTTTTTAATAACATTCATGAAGGTATATAAAACAACAGTTGAATTAAATTGTCTACTTATGAAAATCAAAATCTTTATAAAAGATTAAACTGTTATCAACTGGGGATGATGGAGTAGCGATTAATTTTGGCAAATGATGCTACGCGCTGAGTAGATACTAGTACATAAGATATGCCACCTTAAGAAGTAAGGCGCCAGTTATAGATTTCAATTTCATTAAAAATAAATCAGTGAACTTTTTTGGCAAGTCGGTTATAGCCATCATTGAAACTTGCTTGTCATTGAAAAGATCTTTCAAAGCCAAGATTAATTTTGAGTATAGATTTGATCATTAAAAAAAAACTGACGTATGAGAAGAAGAAAAAATGAAACACAAAACATTGGAACGATTGTGTTCCACTTTTAGGAACAAAATTTCAGGTGTTCATTGAAAACGCTTTCCAACATTGAAAAATCAAGTGATTTTACAAGAAATTGGTAGAGCAAATAAAATATTTTTTGGCAAAATATCTAAAATATATAATATATGCCTTATTACCTTCATTTTGGTATCAAATCTACATCAGTTTTATTTGTTTAAGTGCCTCAGAATTGATAGACAAAGTTTTCAATGATGAGTTTCAATGAAAGCTATAACTGGCACTTAAGCTCTCGTATAATTATTTCATAGCCTAAGAGGGGAAAAGACTTAATTTTGAGCAGAATGGGGACAAAAGAGCCTCCGGGACTTTGAGATAAAGGGTCCAAATTGCAATTATTTTATTATCTGAGGGTGCTTTGGGCCTCAACTTATTACTTGGTCTCTAGCTAACTGTCTTGTTTTGTACCTCGAGTTGGTTGAGGTCTTTCTTTTGCAGCCGCTTTAGTCATTGTACTTTAATTTTGGGGAGTGACTATAGGCTTGTATATTTATATCACTTCTGTTTATATCCGGCCTGCAGGGCTACTTCACGAACTTGGTTATTTTTCTCTGCATACACAAGGCCACTTCCCTCTAACCTCAAAAAGCGACGTGAATTATGTATTGTCAAACAACTGTTATAAATTTGGGTCTAAAAATTACTCAGAGATATGCATTTCCTATTTAAAATTCATCAAATTTATCAAGAAATATGGCTCTGGACCGTAAAATGGGATAATTTGTTATTTTCGATGCGCAATCATTCTTTCGGCGCTGTCGTTGGCTTAGTGTTAGCGGAGTTCATGCGAATATCATAACTAATCGAATCTGTCAAAGTTCAGAACAGATACGGTTCGGTTAGCTTTGTTCGATGTTCGCCCTGTGGTGCACTGAAGTGTTCGACGTCATACTAATTTTGAACCAGTACGCTTTATGCAATCACTAACTTTGTACTGAACATAGCGTCCAGTTATTTAAGTGGGGATAATTTGCAGAGCTGTCAAACGTCAAATTAAAAAAATACGAAAAGAAAATAAAAAATAAACTAAATGTCAAGGAATGAATGTGTCAAAACTTTTAGCTCTAAGGTGGTCGATTAATTAGAATATTAGCAGCTATTCAGTTTTTTTCTACAGTTGATTGAAATACACTGACATTAACCCATGTACTGTGCGACACAGAACATTGAACAAGCCTTTTCTGCGATATCTAATTTTTAGCTATAAATTTAAAAGAGAATATTTTTAAATATTAAAAGTAATTAATTTTATTGATCAAAGTTTCCAACTGAGTATACCAATACTGTCAGGCAATATAAAATGATTTTTTTTTACAACGCTACATACTTATACTATAAGCTACAGACAGCTTTTTTATTAGATCTTCTTGCAAGGTAACAATTTTAAAGTATTTTGACTTCCGGACAAGGTAAAATGTTTATCACTTACTGATGTCTGTATAAAGATACACCTACTTTAATAGTTTATATCGTTACATGTATGTTGTACATACATATATATTAATGCTTGGTAAGACACATACAAATGAATGTATGAATCCGGTAATTTACCTGTACAGGAACTTATAAATGAAAAGTTGCAATTAAGGCGAATCCGAATGCTTTGTAGATACATATATGTATGAATATTATTGGTGTTACTGTATAGTGTATAGGTATGTAGCATAGCTGTTAAAAGTCTCAATTGAGCATGAATTTACGAGTGGCACTACAGGATGAAGAAGATGATGAAAAGCTAAAATGCAGAATTACAGAGTCATCATCATACATCATACGGGAAATCCACCGTAAAATAAAGGAAAATGTGCAATTTTGATTTGAGATTAAGTTCAGAGTTAAGGAGTTCTTGTTGTTGTTTCTATAGCACATAAATCTTAGTAATTTAACAACTATACAGTGTTGGTTAGATGCTCAGTATAATTTTTTAATAAGCAGAGTTATTCTATTTTAATTGTGAAATTAGCCACAGTGAATGAGAATTACTACAGATCCTACCATTATCCTTGATTGTATAGAGTTGTAAAACCATGATAAAGGTTTGAAAGGAATCTTAAAACAACTTCAGTATATAAGTTCAAGTACTAGTGCACAAAGAAACCGATTATCAGCTTTTAATTGGAGTACTATGTTCATTTTAATTGGAAAATGTTTTTAATGGAGCCTATTGAACCAGCAAGTCAGAATCCGATGTCCTACAAGTCGTGCAATCGAAGATACCAGCTGTTGATTAGCTTCACCTCAATTGCAGTTTTTCTTTATTAATTACATAACACAGAATAGTTTTACTAGGTCACAACATTTTATCGTCGGTATCTTACGTAACATAGAAGGAGGAAATACAGGTAAACGGAAGAGGTTTTGCTTATTTTATTTTATTTTATTTTATTTTATTTTATTTTATTTTATTTTATTTTATTTTATTTTATGTTATTTTATTTTATTTTAGTTTATTTTATTTTATTTAAGTTAAGTACTAATGAAATAAAAATAAAATACACGACTGGAACGCACGCACTAGCTCTTATGTTCGATCACATCTTAAGCACAACATTTTTAGTAGAAACAGTACAATTTTTACTTGCGATATTATGTAGGTACTATATTGCAAGTTATGCATTTGGAAAAAAAATCGAACTCGAGATTTTAATAAAAGTTGACATTATCTTGATAGAGAACACCAAAAAAGTGGGTCTCGCTTTTTTTCTGAAATTTTGTTTTTGAATTTATATTATTAAATATTTCAAATGTGCATACAAATTTTTCTTTAGAAAAAATTTAAGTATTTTTATATATGTTCCTATAAAAAATTAAGTGAAAAACGACTTTAAAAATACATATAGCCTTTTCTATTAAGAAACGTTTGCAAGTACGTGCGATCCAGTCGTGCATTTTATTTTTAAAGATTTTTTACTTAATTTTTGTAATAACAAAATTTCGCAATTTTTTTTTTAACAATTTTAAGTATGTCAATTTTATGTATTTAATAATATAAATTTAAAAACTGAATTTCAAAAAAAAAATCGTCCACCAATTTTCGAAATATGGAATTTTCACAAAAAAATATTTGTTTTTATTATTTTCAAAAAGCCACAAAAAAATATTTTTCCAAAATTTTGGTATGCAGTATTATTGAGAAATCAAAGCACCTCCTACATAAAAATTTTGATCAAAATCCGTCCAGCGGTTTATCCAAAATCAAGAAAATGGTTGTAGGGCAGGTACTGTTAATAACAAAATACTTAAGCCGTTTAGGCTGTAGAACGCTGCGCTGTACAAACAGACAGGCGTAATTGCGGGACCCACTTTTTGGTGTTCTCTATCATCGTAATGTTAAGTTTGATTAAAATCTCGAGTTCGATTTTTTCTCCAAATACAAAACTTGCGCTATCGTACCTATATCGCAAGCAAAATATTTATCCACTTGTACGGGTATATCTATCTATAAGGAAGTCGCGTTAAAGAGGGTTCGGTTAGTATATTCGAAAGATCTTATGTATAAAATACGTAAGATTTACATAACAAGCAGATCCGTTTTCGAAATATGAAGAATCAAAAAATACACATAAGAAGCAAGTAAAGATAAACGACCCAGAGATTTAAGCTGTTTAACTGAAAAATACAGACCGAATTGTAAAGCTTTATTTTCCGGGTCTTTCCTTTAATCACCACTATACAAAGTTTGATAAGAAATCTTCGAGTCCAATGTTACGAATGCAGCTACCTACCTAACAGTTTATATGAAAAAAATGTTTAAAATCTGACCTTAAGAAAGTCGAAACATCTTTAACAATAAAGGAAGCCAATCAAGTGAAAACAATAGTTAATCGCTTAATCTTTTAAACAAACAACATACTTAAGACCTGTAGGTTGCCCTTAAATAGACCAAACCAAATCAATATTCAATCTTTAAATAGTGTCTTAAATTCAAGCTGCTTTCATAAAAACTAAAAGGGAAACTATATTATAATAATATTGTTTTTATGAGTCACGCGCTGACGAAAGGTCTTTTCTTAACACAAACATACTCGTATTTGTTCCACCATTATCAACGGCGCGGCGTCGCGTCGTTCGAGATGCCTGCTGCGGTACGTCGTCGTCGTCGCGTGGTCGCCAAACCGATTATTACTATACGGTTCTATGGTTTTATAAAATTTACATAAATTCAATGCTTATGAAGTAAAAACAATGAAAATGAAAGCTTTGATTTTGTTATAATTTATTATTATCATTTTTCAGATCTCAATTTATTTATTATTGATTTTTTTGTTATTTGATTATTCAAAATTTTAAAACAATTTTCTAGTTTCGAATTTGAATAAGCAGTTTGGTTTGAAATTAAGATTGCATTTTTATAAAAAAAAAAATACAAGAATTAGAAACTCAGAAAAAAAATGAATAAAATGCAAGACTGGATCGCGCACGTACACACTAGACCAGTTGTTTTTTTCTGGAACATGTTTTTTCAATGAATTTGAATCCCAAATTAACTCGGAGTTAACGCCTAAATTAAGTATGAACAACCTGAATAGGTATTTTTGATGTTATGGTACAATAACAATTAATATTAATAACACTGTTCAATGAAATAAATAAAATGCATTAGTAGGTCGCACGAACTTGCTTTTGCAGTTCAAGTTGCGATCGGTTATTGGGTAAAGGCAGATTTCAGAAACGACTAACTACGCTCTATCCGAAAAAGTCCCCTTATAGTACAAAAGCTAGCAACATATTCTGTGAGTTGATGCATAACAAGAGTAGGAGGGTTAATTCTTATAAAACTAGTAATGTTATTTTTCGAAATTCGAAAATTTTGTAGGTACCAAATGCATTCTCAAAAAAAAAAAATCAAATTGATAACACATTTATCCTCTTGTTAATTAAAATAGGTTTGTCCATCTTCAACAATTTGTATATTTAACCTGAAATTGCGTCTTTATTTTAAGAAATCCTTTAAGTTCCGAAGCATATAATCAGAACAGAAAAATCAAATTTCATGGAAACCACTGACTACGAACTACTATTTACCCTTATTGAATAATACTTAAAATGCAAAATTTAATCTACGTACAAGATTACAATTCTTATGGTGTCATTTTGAAAGATACTAAGAAATAATAAAATTAGCGGATTTTACTTAATCTAATTTTTATTTTTTTTTTCTCAAAAAAAAAAAAAAAAAAAAACAAGAAATGATAAAAAATGGGTGTGACAGAGGGTGGATCTCAGTTAAAATATTTTTTTGATTTTTACTTGGAGAATAGGTACTAGGTACAGGGCAAGTTTTGCATTTGCATTAGACAAAAAAATAAGACTCCGGATCTTAGTCAAACTTGACATTAAAATAATAAGGAAGACGAAAAAAGTGGGTCTGACAAATCTGTCTGCGAAGCGATTTTCTTTAAGCTTGATACTTAAGCGTTTTAGATGATTGTCTGGATTATGCTTTTAAATATTTAGTTTAGCCCCAAAAATAACAATCCCTGAGATACTATATTTTGGAGAAAAAATTGAAAATCTTAATTATCTTGAAAACGGCTCTAACGATTTTGATTTTTAACAACTAAACGAATTTAGATACAAATTTTAATACTGACTAAGAATTTTTTCGAAAAATAAATTTTTGTGGATTTTTGATAAAAATTTTTTTGAAAATTCGATATTTCGAAAACGGTAGGATGATTTTTTAGAAATTCTGTTTTTAAAATAATATTATTAAATACTTCAAATTGTTGTTTTTAGAAAAAAATTAAAAAAAAAATTGTATAAAAAATTAAGTAAAAATCGACTTTGAAAATGTTTTTAGAAAAAAAACAAGCCGTTTCTACTAAGAACCTTGAGCTTAAGACTTGATCCAAAATAAGGGCAAACATGTACGTGCCATCCAGTCGTGAATTTTATTTCTCTTGCTCATAAAACCAATCTGGAATTTTTCATCATAATCGTTAGATTCATTTTCGACAAAACAAAAAAATGATAAAAGTAGGTGTGATGGTGGGCGGATTTTATGAAAATAATTTTATTTATTTTTCTCTTGCACGAAGCAACACACATTGAAAAATGTCCTCCAAATAATTTGAATCGTCGCCAAGAAATTGAGTCATTTCCCGAGAAAGAGAAACCATGAACTAAATAAGTGGGCGTGGCAGTCGGTAGATTTAACTAAATATATTTTTTTCTGTTTCAAAGGCCCTAACTGTAAAACAATTGTATGTACATACAAATTCAGCTCGTTTAAACAATGACATATGTATAATAAAAAAGTTAAAAAAAAAAAACATGAAATTCGTTGATGTTGAAATTTAACTCCACAATGTCGAAATTTAAAAACAAAAATTACAAAAGTCTAGTTCAGGCTTTATTTGTGCTAAATTGCACGTGCGGATGATCACAGAATTTGTGATGACGACATCAATCATCGAATGAGCCTATCGTGGATAAAGTGGCGCGAAAATTCTATCTTCTGGACCGAAAACCCTAAGCTGAAAGGAGGGCTCTACACTGCGATTTTGGCGTCCAAAATCAAAAAGTATGAGAGTAAATTGACGGCAGCTCGTATGACAGCAGGAGTAACAAAGCTCATGATGGAATTAAAAGTAGGTACTAAGATCCGTGGAAGCCTTCACGTCAAAAAGAAAATCTGGCAAGAAATAGGGTACAACCTGCTCAGTTGGCATCGTCATATTCGGAGAAATCCGGAGAACCCGGCAATATCTTACGACCGCGAAGAAGAAATAAGATAAGCAGACCAAAACACTCCTAATGGTAAAAGCAAATGCAATGACGTCAGCATTTGATTGGCCTCAGACATGGAACAACTCAAAATCGGGAGTCTTGCTGACACTTTCTGAGAATATGCAGCATACCCCACGACCGGATCTCTAGTGTGAAGCAGATAAGTGGGAGAATTGTGATTCCTTCGAGATCATAATAGTGGTGAAATTAGAAGAAGAAGAAAAGAACAATTATTTCCTTCTTCAGGAGGGGAAAATGTCAAAATATTCTTTCTCATCATCGCATTGGTAAAGATCACCACAAGTCTGTTTCGACATCAACCAGATGGACTAGGCATGTCTTTCATGATATATTGTACGTAGTTCTTTGAAGTCAAGATGAGTGTTAGTTTGGTTGAAAGCCTCAGCGATATACGTGCATTTTGTCTTACGAAATATAATCAAAATCTGCATTTCAATTTTTTTAAATACACAACATTTGAAAAATAAAAAAAAATCGTAAGGTAAGAATGAACATGATTAAAAAATAGTCATTCGTTCTAAATAACAAAAAATCCACCAATATGGAAATGTCTCAATTGAACTAGGTCATGTTTCATCAATCTGTCAACGAGCGATAACAATCCGTTCACAAAAATTCAACCTGGTATCTGTATAAGCAGCAATAAGTTACCCATTCAAAGCAAACAAAAAATATCAGAAACACTTTTCTACGATTATTTCAATTGCTTAAAATTGGAATGTCTGCAATAAAAGATTAAGTTGTTTTTCTTTTGATTTGTTAAATTGCTTTCATTTTTTTTAATGAATAAATTATGAATTTAACAACTTTTAAGAGGTATTTTTTTTAAATCAATTAAGCAACTTTGAATTTGATTCATTATTGGTTGGGAAATTCACTTACACTACTTCAGACCAATTTGTGCTAATGTAGATATAGAAAATAGATACATTGATGATAATTTTTAAAATGTGTATTGTCATTACTGATATCTACTTAATGCTGTTTTTTTTTTTACAAAAATTAACTCAACTAAGACAAAATAATTCAAATAATTTGTAGAGTTATTTCGACTTATCACGAATCTTAATTTTTTGTTTTTTTTTTATAATTTTCCTCCACTTAATTACTTCATACAATTAACTTGAATAATTAACATCAATAATAAGTAATGTAATAAATTTTGCAACTTCGTGTAAAGCCTATTAAAATTATACACATTTTCAATCACAATCGGCATTTACCTTGTATTTCCTTTTATTTTCACATATTTCAGACTTGTATCTCCATGTCCAAGGGTATTTATCCAAAAATGGTAAAAATCCATCATCACTTACAAGCTATCCATGTCGAACATACTACAAAATAATGTAAGCAATTTTCAGTCCCATAACACAATTTTAACATACACAATTTATTTGCAACTTGCAACAAAAAAAATCATGATGCCTCTGCTCTGCAAACTATGTACATACATGCAACTACCAATTTAAGGCATTTTAACTACTACACTTTATCCAATTACGGAAAACTATTAAAATTGAAAATTCAAATGAAAATGCACTGATGTGCGATGATGTGAGATGTGACCAACTATCCCAGTTGAAAATTCATCATGTGTCGAGCAGCAAAAAAAAAAAAACAATAAGCTATAATCATTGCAACTTATAGCAAGGAAACCATTTAATTTTGCAAGGGGACAATTGGTTGATGGTTATCGACCACTTCAACTGCTGACTGCCTCAATTTGCAACAAATCTCATTACAATTTGCCTGTAAAACTCTAAATATACCCGTTTGCCCGTTTGGCGGTTTGCTGATGCCAAATATGGAAATTGCATGTTATCCTTGTGCGTGCTAGGCGACATGGCGCGGCCGGCGTTAAAATCTCGCCGATATGGAGTTATAGTGCTGTTGGTTTTGAAAGGAGAAACTGAAACAAGTTATTCCTTCCTCTTTGAACAAATACCTAGCTAACATACACCAACACACACTATGTAATTTTTTTTAGAATGTCTAGTTTATGTTTATACCTAATATTACCTCGTTTCGCCCAGTAGCTGCCCCATAGATACATAACTACCTACTACCTACTAGCTATATTGCATCTTTTAGATAGTTAACGCACTTTTAATACTAACAACTTCAGATTGCGTGGCGCGGCCATCATCCTTCCTTATTAGTGTGGCAACATCACATTAAGATTTATCGTTATTGTATATGTATTTATATTCAAAGGAGAAGGGGACTTGCTGAATACAAATTGGCGAAAGGAAACAAAAAAAAATCAGGCCAATCCTATAAAAAAGGAATAACTGGTCTAGCTTTGGTATGAATGAGACGATCATGATATTTTATAATAATAAAATCTGTATCATTATATGACTGCGTTTCAGCTTTTTCTTATTTCTTAAGGGGTGCAGTAGTACGTTGTTCATTTCACACGCAATTTTTCAAAGCTTTTAGATACATTTTTGGAAATATTATGTGTGTATGGGTAACAAAAGGAATATCTTAGACAACAAAAAGATATGCATACATTTTTAAAGATGAAGACCTATAATAAAAATTTATACATAAAACATGGGAATTTCCTGAATAAAAATTACAAAAATTCAAGTTTTTGAATACTAAAGAATTAAAAAAAACATTAAAAATTTGGTTATCAAATCAAAATTTCAGTGACATGATTAATGTCAGCCTTAGTGACACTAGAGCTGTGTATACTTTGGTTTCATTCGTCAACCGAATTAGTTTGACGTTTATGAATCCTATCTCCCTCCCTCTTTATATTTACAGCGGTATGCCCTGGTGGTTTTCCATTTGTACAAAAATTCAATTCTTTTTTTGATAAAAATCGTTCTAAACACGGATTTTGACAATTAAATCTTTCCATTGGCCCAAAAAAAATATTTAAATTCCGTAATTTTTTGAGGATCTATGCCACTTTTACTAATTAGTGTTGGATGTATTCAGTTTGACAACTACCAGTTTCATAGATACGAATATACAAAAAAATATCAATACAATACAAAAAAAAATAAATTCAAATCATGTTCCGTTCGCCACGAAAGACATCAAATTCTGAATTTACATTTGGAGGTCCCATAAAACTCACTGGATTTTTTTTTTTGACGTTTGGTATTCTGACATTTGTTCATTTAAATACTAGTTTAAGTATAAATTTATTTTTATTTTATAATTTAAATTTATTCAATATAATTTTATGAACACGACAACACACCATATACTTACATATGTTGAAAAAAAAGAAGAAAATTCGGAAAGACGTTAAAATTAATCTAATTTGCGTCAGAACAAGATGGACCAAAAAGCACGACGATTTTCGATCCCTCTCTATATTTAGTACCAAAGAAGTCAGAAAATTCAATTTTCGAATATTTGCTGAGCTGGTCAAGCACAGACTGCTCAACAAATTTCAACTTTTAAGCACAAGTGGTTCCTGAGATATTAGGTATCATAAATCACAAAAACAGTAACTGTCTCACTCACTGACAAATGACATTATATCATAAAAATTGACTCAGTGACTGACTGATCATCAATATTATGGAGCAGAATAGAATTAGTCAGAGAATCTTGTATTTTTTCACAACGGGAAGTCTAGTGATGCAAGCAAAAGAATCAATTCAAACTTTGAGGTTTTCCATTCAGGGCGCGTGGTATTCGCCCACTTCCTCAGAATTTTTATCAATAATATAGACCACTTCCGATTACCGTAGAGTGATGAAATTTGTAAAAAGAAAAAAATATAAAATGTGAGGCTTTACATTTAAGAGGCGTGGTATCCACCCACTTCTTGAAAAAGTTTTAATTTATATGGAGTACTTCCACTTGAACATGTAATAAGTCAGCCGTGAAAAGTAAAAACTTGACCGGTGAACCCACCCAAATTTAGTCAGTATTCATTAAATTATAGACTGTATTTTTTAGTTGTTAAAATATTATAATACTTTAAAGATTTCGTATTAAGACTTTATGAAGTAAGAATTGGCGCACTTTTTGATGTGACTATTTTTCACGGCTGACGTGTTACATAGAGGTTTTGTATAGAAGAACTTGGATCTTTCTTTAAAATTTATGTTTTAAGTCTGTTGAACTTACGACAACATTAATCTGTTGAATGTAGCCAATGTGAACATCGTCCAAGCAATTACTGGATTAACAGCTGTCAAAATAGTAACGTTTGATTTATTCACAGCTGTTGTAGCAGCTTGTTACGATTTTAACAAGAAATCAACACTAAAAGTATTTATTTAGAAGCATGAGAATTTTTATTCTTTTTTACTATGTTCACATATCGATGAGACAATTTTTACTACCAACCTTCATTTTAATTCATTTGAATGTCGAATATCTATGTACAAACTTATTAACATAATTTACAAATTCTTCGAACAACTGTTTTTTTTTATTGTTTTCTTTTTTTATTTCTGTTTTCCATTAAACTATAATGTTGACATTTTCTTTCAAAATCAACTCAAATGCTTTCAATTACAATTGTCAGCATATTTTCGTGCAAATTAAATTATTTCGAAATTTGAATGTATTTGAATGTGAATGGAAAATGAGCTGATTTCGAAATTCGGAAATCAAATTTTTTTGTGTTAATGAAAACGTAGAATTCAATTGCCCTACCTACTCGTATATTTATATAGTAGTAATTTAATATGAAATTTTTTTAAATAAAAAAATAAATAAACCGGGTGGTGATTGGCGAAACAAAACACGAATAAAAGGTGGCTTACACCTACTAGCCGTTCGTATGTAAGTGTTGTTAATCGGCAGGAAAGGAAATGATGGCCACTCAGTCGATTTATTTCGACGTCTAAGAGTGTGTGTCCTCTCCCCTCTTACATATATGTTTAGCGAGAGGATGGAGTGATGCAAAATTTTTTTAGATTTTTTTGACATTTGGTATTTTGACACATAATGGTATCTATCAATCGGAACAAATTCTTCTCAGATTTCTACAAATTTTGTATCATCGTATCCGTTCTGATCAGATAGACCTACCAAACAAATTGATTTGCTTTTAAAATGTTAAATTCATGTGCATTGTTTTTCGATGAAATTTGAATATGGCAGCGACATGTCATGACTCCGGTGTGTTCAAACTACATTAGCTTTGTTCAGTGACGTGTTCTGTTCAGAGAAGTACAACTGTTCAGTGAGGAGTTTTCTATTCTGACTTGGTCTGATTTGATGTTCAGTGAAGTGTTCAAGAACAGATTAAAGCAGAAAAGAACATCATTTTCTGTTCTGACTTTTGAATAATATTAAACTAGAACAGTACGTGAGTACTGTCAAAATAATTTGTTTATTTTGTGGTTTGTTTACTTTTGGTAGTTTATTCCTAGAGTTAATAGGTTCCTCTTTTGTTCCAATTATTATTCATTAGAACTAAAATCAAAAATTTGCATTTTCAACAAGAAACACAACATTCATTTTCTTAAATTTATTATGGTTTTACAAATGCCGTTTACTGTTCTGACTTTTCTGTTTTGTCCTGTTCTTTTCTATGCTGTCATGTGGTGTTCTGTTCTGAACTTTCCTTCAGTGAGCACAGCTATTGTGTGTATCTGGACAAAACGGATTGAACTTACGTTAAAATAAATCCAACGCAGTAGCTATTACACCATTAGTCTTCTACGAAATTTCCTAATGAAAATGGGATGCTCCGCGCAGGCGCTATTGTCGGGTGATAGCACACCAGGACGTTCAGCTGATCGATATCAATAGGTTTGTTCATTATTCGTGTACTTTAATTTTTGTACCTGGGGCGTTTTATATAGGATATGCTCAATTTGCGTAATGAATACACACCCCAAGTAAAGAATTCAGAACTGTATAGGTATCAAATTTCGAATCAGCTGTTGCTAAGCAGTTATGTTAAAAAAAAAAGAATTTCAATGACAAATCCGTTGGTAAATATGAGACATTTTGTAAAAACTGTTAGGTTTCGTTGCTGGCATCTTATCACGAAATAAAGATAAATCAAAAATAATTAAATATTAAAAAATTTAAACTGAAATGTTATTGTGTGCCATCAAAAGCCCAGAAGTTATCTATATTTTTGACAGTTCACACTGGGGTGCTAGAAACAACGAACAAACTTTATTTTTACAAAAAAAGAATTCTTTGGTCACGTTTAGAGATATATCGTATAAGGGACCTCAGTTAACTGCATTCATTGCACGCAAATATAAATATAAGGAAATTAGTTAATTTTTGACAGCTGTCATTAATGACAAATTGAAACTATTTATAGGTATGTACATCAAACAAAATTCCGTCGGAATTTAATGGCCTTTTCGATTGGCCGTCCGGAACACGTTCCCCCAATAAAACAGCCGTAAACAATTTGACTCATTCTGAATTATATGTATCACTGTATTTGTGAAAATTAAATTAATGGAAAATCACATCGGCTAAAAAGAATTTACAAAACACTTGATTTCAATTTAGAGACACATTTTCTTGTATCAATAATAATTAGAACTTGCTTCTTTTTATGTTATTTTACCAGAAAATGAGTTTAAATTCAATAAACACAACGAAATTACACAACAAATCAAGCCGATTATTTTGACATTTTAATTGTGTAAGTGTATTAGTGATTCTGTTTTCGATTCTGAAATGAAATCCAGAATCGTTTTCTGTTCTGTTTAGAGTAACAACTGTCATTTTGTGGGGGTCAGAACAGTTCTGGACGACCAATCGAAAAGGCCATAAATAACTTAACCTTCACAATCAATTCATAAAAATGTGATCTATAATTCTGATGTTAATTCTGACACAAATGTACTTGACTTGAAATGAAGGAACTAGCTTTCCATTATGTTTTGACAGTTGGTCACTCAAAGTCTAGAGACTTGCATTTCTTTTAAGTATTTCATGCATTTTAGACGTGACAATTGCCAAATTCCGCGTGACTGATTTGGGCACGCATTTGAATTACATTAATTAAAGAAATGACATTCAAAAATTGTTAAGTTTATGACAGTTTAAGGTTAATGGCGTGACCGAGGAATTCATACGCATCGACAGTTTTAATTATATATAAAATATTACGAATGTGACACAACTATCTGATGCCCATAAAATATATAAAATATTATTCCTTAATAAACAAATAACTACACAATTTGCTTTGAGTAGAGACTTAAGAATTTTACTATGAAAAAATGACCTAGTGTTTTGACGGCCAAATTTTCGAAATAAAAAACTACTTTTTAAATGCTATTTTCCAGATTAAAGGCACAAGCATAACTTTTGTACAAATTTTATGTATGTTTGCCAGCTGCAACCAATACCTCTCTCAAACCTGGACATGTTTAATTCGCTGAGAAAAATCTCCTAATTAAATAGATTAAGTATTTGCATATATAAGTAGGTGGGTATAGGTACCCCAAAAAAAACTCTATCAGCATCTGCAAACTTGCTTCTGAATAGCCCACCTTCTTAGTAAAACTTCTTAAAATAGTAAAAAAAAAAGTACGAACCTGTTCTCCAGAGGACAGCAGCCCCGTTGATAAAGTTGACGATACCGACGATGATGTAGGCCAGCAAACGTTTCTCCTCACAAAGTGGCTGTTGCCATTGCCACCATTATTGGCTACGTGGGGCAACAAACGGCCATTATTCCCAGTGCATGTGGTTATGCGATTTGTGGTGCTGCTATTGCCGCCACAAGCGTTCCTTAGAACGTGCGACGAACCATTGACGACACTTGCTGTGGGAATTATGGCAGATGTTTCTATGGTCTGCCTTCTTGCCGGGATCGGGGGCACAGCGATCTGTTGTGGCAATATTTCTGAATTCCTTCTACTGCTCTCATTGCCAATGGTGCGAATGTCAGTGGAGCACTTTCGATTGACCACTGGTGGTGGCGGCAGCGGTGTGGAAACAGCTTGGAATCCGCCATTCTTGTTTGTCGTTCCAATGTAATCCATTGACTTGGATTGATTTACGGCTACAGAGGCTCCAGAATTCAATGACAACGACCGAGCAAAGGAACTCTTAAAGTATCGACATGGTAAGTTGAAATCAAAGTCTGGTGGCGACAAATCTGGAGCTGCTGCAAGAGCTTTTCCCTGCTGCCCTATCGGCGTTGGTTGGCTAGTTTGAATAGGTTTGTTGTTGTTGTGATGGTTGTTCGAAGCAGCAATCGTGAATGTTGACAGCTGCGGTTGGGGTTGCTTTGAATTATTGATCGCAATCATAACGTCACGTTTGGCAATGGTCCGTTGTTGGTTTTCGTTTTGTTGATAGTGTTCTTTTGTTGGTCGTGAAAGATTCAATTATTATTGAACATGATCACAATTTTATAAGACATACTTTCAAATAAATAAAATTTCTATGTAAAATTTTCAATGGTAAGTTGGTATAAACAACACACGATCGCTTTCGTAGTTCACGTTTTTTTTGTGTTGGTAATTTTCTTTGTATTATTCGTTGATTCACAATCGCACACGAAAGAATATTTTTCTTTCGAACAATAATTTTCTTTTTTATGATTTTCACGCGTCACTAATTTTATTTGTTGTTGTTTCCTCTTTTATTTTACTTTTTGGCACAGTATTTTTTTGTTTGGAAATATTTATTTTTTAATTTCTTAGTTTCTCCACGAAACAGGAAAAAAAAACTAGGTGAACCCGAAAGAAAATAAAAATCATAAATACCTATACCTACAAGAATATAGAAGCAGAACAAGAACAAACGGCCAGTTCGTAACGGCGCACCGAGAAGAAGTTATTTTGAAAAATTTGGACGAAAAATTATACCGATCCAGCATCGACGGACTTTAAACACAGACTGTGTGTGGATCGCAAAGAAATTTTCCAAAAGACCTACTGGCAAAACAAAACAGTGGCTGTTGCAGGCAAATCACATCGGGATCGGCGCTCGGCAAGCAAGCAGCGTGTGAAAATTGATCACACATACACAACTACACAAAACAACATGTGACAAAAAGTGCCGCCGAAGCGGAACACACAAAGGTGTACCGATAGCGAATTGATCCTCTCTCTCGTGAGGGTATAGAAAGTGTTGCCGATTGTCAGTTTTTGGCAATGAGTAACAGGTGGTTGGATTTAAGAATGTAGCCGCGCAGTGATTTTATGCTACTTTTGAGTAGAAATTTTGGTTAGTAGGTAGTGTATTTTATTATGTTCTGGTATAACTGATTTTATATTTCAAGAGAGAAAAGGTAATTAGCAGTAATTTTTGAAACAGTTTGCCATAAAATAAGTTACATTGATTACTAATTTTTTTTAATTAGTTTTTAATTTAACATTACAAGGTGGGGCAAAAGTAATGTCATACTATGGATGTGTCATAATTTTTGCAAATGGCGTTGATGTCATTTAGATTTGACGTTTATTTATGTAGAAATAAATGGAATTGTCTCATAAAAAGGAAGAAAAAAAAAGTCCAGTTTCGTTGTTTTCAATTCAAATTCACATTTTAGCATAATGTTATGATATTGCTTCTCTTTATTATCAACTTTAAAATAAATAGCTATTTAAATCATCATCTATTTTATACTAAAAGGAGATTATTTTATACACGCCTTCATGTGATTGCCTTAACATGGATTTTGGTTTGGCGAATCATCGTTTTAAAACTTATCTGACATTTACACAAACGTCAGCATCATCAGCAAGTTCATGCGGATTATTGGCTTAAAACTTTATTTTGTAACGTGAAATCGCAGAACTAAGCGAATTAACAATAAACAATAATTATATGCACAATGAACGCCATTGCGGAAATTCATAGAGAACAAAAAAATATGTCGAATAGAAGGAGCACATCCGCGACTAATTTTTAAATGGAGTTATGGCAGTTCCATTCTCAATGCACTATTCTTTTACAGGCCGTCATCACTTGAAATAATTTCTGGCAGAATACTCATCTTGACATGATATCTCTAACTGAGTCGCGTGTTTTGATGTTTTGTTGGGATGTTAGCGAGCACTCTCTTTGATTTAGTTTTCTCATCGATGCCTAATATCAAATTTGAGAGGTCGTTTTTTTTCCTTTCTTGTGTGCAGATGACATTTCATCTTATTTTGTGTTGCCTAACATGCATTTCAATAGCTTTAACCTGTCAAATTTCCCTACTTCGGTAATTAATTTAAAAATGAATTCTCTCTTTAAAAAAATAGGTACTAAAAAGATCACATTGTAAACACTGAAACAAATTAACATACATTCCACATTCCATTTCCACACACACATACACATCAAATAACAGCTGGCTTAATTATCCAAAGAATGGAATTGAAACAAAACACATATGTAAATAGGTTTGAAAATGTTTCTCGCTATCTCTTTCCTTATCTTAGATTTTAATTCGCTTCTTTACCTTTTGCCAAACTACCTACTATCTATTTACCACGGTCATTATTACCTGGGTACATACATACATATCATACATATTTGATAAATGGTGCGTGCCCCTTTTATATCACAATGTATATTTATGTACAACACAATAATGAGCTTCCGGATAGATTTTGTTCGTTTTAAAACCCTTGTTGTGTTTTTTCATCAGCTGTGTTTTTACATGGGATTTCAACACTCAAGCCTTGCATTGATATACATAGCAGCATTAAAATCTGCATGCATATTTTATAATATTGCAGCAAGCAAGAAAAGTTTTTTTTATTTGTTTAACTTAAGTGGATGGATACCAATAAACATACATACAAATCTTTGTTCTATACTACATATACATCTGAATGGCTATAATCAGCGTGTATTATACATACGAAAATTCTTTTAATCTCTTAATTTATTGTAAACCTTAAATTTATATTATATTTTTTTTTTTTTGAAATTCAACTACTAAAAATATAGCTCTAATTTTAGCTAATCTACATTCATTAATTTTCACACCATATTCTTAGGCGTTATTGTAAAACAATCGATCAAATATTTAAAGCAAACAAAAATTAAAGCATATTTATTAGGGATAAGCATTTTTTTCAAACTCAAATCTTGATAGTGAATTTTCCAGGTTAAAACAACTTCAAATAAAAATATTATGCTTTCCATTTGTTCAAGTCTACAAACTTACAGGATCCTTATGATATATTAAAGATCACCTATTATGATTAGTCGACATTATCCAAATCGATTTGTTTTAAAATTAAACAAAATTAAATATTTAAATTATGAAGCTGCAAGAAAAACTAATTACAAGTTTATGTATTTTTTTGTATAATATAACATTCATAATATTAAATTATAAAATAAAATATTAAATTAACATTTTAGGAAATACATTTAAGGACAAATAGGTATACAGAAAAAGTTTTTCTGTTTACATAGCTGAACTTAATAATAAATAATGGCATCTACCTACTACCAGTAAACTAATATTATTTTGATTGTCATTCTTCGCGGTTAAAATGAATTTGTTACTTCCTTAATAGATTATGTTTTAACAACAACAAACAAAAAACAATATCAATGATAATGATTTTCTTTGGTGCGACTACTGCACAATAATTTATCTATAAAATTGATTATTAAATTGAAAATTCACCTAAGGCTGATATTAAAAGTCAATTTTAAGATTATATTTTGTAAATATTATTAAAACTGAAACTTGCCACTTCATCATTTTATTTATGACACTTCTCTAATTTATATTAATATATATATAACATATATATAAGTATATATACATACTAATTATATTGAAATATTTAAAGCCAAAGGCAAACTTTTCTCATGTGGTTTGGTGCGCAGTACCTACAGATATTACAAGGTATGCTTTTCCGAGTTTAAATTTTTGTTCAAGCATACCTATGTCAAAACTGAGAGACTATGTCTCCTTTCACACAGGGAAACCAGTTACTGGAGATTTTTTTGACGTTTTACTTTAATTGCCTTGTAGCTTTCACACGAAGAAACCTGCACCAGGAAACTGAGGAGGAAACTCGGAATATTATGTTGCAAAGCAAAAGTCAAAAAAATCTCTTCAAATCGTTGACCGAGATTTTTTTCATATACCTTGCTTCTTGCCCTTCTCGCCAACAAACTCCCAGTTGCCGGCAACTCAGTTTCCTTGTGTGAAAGCAGAATATTGTGTCACCCATGACATGGGCATAAACACTGATGGTTGCAATATCGGATATTCCTTCTTTCTAAATAACAGTAATAAATACCTGTTACTGATGTGTTGTTACGAGTACCTGTTACTGAACACCCCGTACTAAAATATTGACCCATCCCTATTTGTATTTGATTTTGTCAAAAACTTAAGTGGATGTGTTAAATCTCAGAGACTTTGTGTCATATAAAACATACGAATTTTGGCAACAATTGCAAGTGCATACTTTATGCACTCCGGATTGGCGTGTTACGTCGGAATTCAAGGAGACATTTTGTTCTTTGTATTTGTAAATTAATTGAATTAAAATTGAAAAGAAAAAATATTACAGTTTGCAACGTCCATCATAATTCATCAGCGTAGTTGACAGGAATAGAGAATGTAAAAATAATTATTTGACAAAAGTTATATTTCACGTTATATAAAGTTTTGGTAAGGTTGTATCGAAGATAAAATGACTCACCGTTCGGAATGAACTTATTGTTTCTTTAGAAAAAAAAAAAACAATAGCAGTATGGGTAGACTTTATTTATTTTCAAACAGATAAGTCCGAAACAAATAAGATAAAGATTGGTGAAGTTAAACTTCGTGTCGTGTCAAAATAACCGGTTGGTTATGCGATTATAGCAAATTTTAGAGTTAATAATAACTTATTTAAATTTTAGTTAACTTTTCGACGAATATAACTAATTTTCCATCTACAAAATTAGCACTATCAAAATTAAATTTTACAACATGAGGACGAACTAAAAAAACATTTATTTAAATTTAACATGAATCACTCATTCACTAGCTTATGTATTATATGTGACAGCTATCGACGACCAAGAAAATTTAAATTTGAAATTGTCAGGGCGTGTTCCTGTACATCTATACCTACTTAATGGATGATGAACATGTAATCTCCAAAAAGTCAACAAGACAACTGAAAATCAGTTTGTTTTATAACAAAAAAAAAAACAAACGAAAAGACTCTAATGCCTGTGACCATGAGGTCTAATTTAATAGTATTTCAAAAATTTACGCAGAATCGTTGATTGTATCTGCATAAAGTATAATCTTATCAGAAAGATAAGACACATTTTAACTCCGACTTATGACTGTTTTCGTATTTTCAAATTATCAAATGTTTTATGCATTCGATACATTATACCGAAAAATATTCTGAAACTCAAGAAAGCCAAAACAAAAACGACGATCGCATTTTACTCTGACATTTTTCCAGACTGAAAATTCAATTACATTAGGGAATTAATATTTCTATTGTAGCGGTAACCTGTTGAATACAAATTTAATATGTATACATGCTTGATAAATTTATTTACGAATTTGTTTTAAAAAAATTACTTTCATACAAATTTCTTTACACTTTCCTTAATCAACTTGACGTTTTTTTTTTAATTTCAAATATAATCGAGATAAGTCTGGTGATCTAGTTGAGCGTATAAAATTTAATAGAAAAATTGGGTCAACAAAAAAAAAATAATCTTGTCGTGTTTTAATTGAGGAAACTTATTTAGAAAGCTTTGACTCAAAATGAATGAGAATAATGAAACATTTAATTACATAGTTAAATTTTTAAAAATTGTTTCAACTACAAACGTAGTAACAAAAACATCATTTATCAAAACACACGCCTGCTAAATGAATGTCGGGAGTCCAAACTTGTTTGTTGAAGGCATACTAAAATTTCCAATGTGATAATGAGTTAATGCAGTAGGGATGGGTAGATTTTAGTTTCGTTCGTTGAACTTTACCTAGGGTCGACCTAGGTTTTTTTGACAACCCCAAGAGCTGTCAAAAAAACCTGGGTTTTTCGGTTCTCAAAAAACACCCGAGGGCCATTAAATTTGTGTTGCAGAAAACAAGTAATGTAATTTAATAATTAAAACTTAAAATATGTTAAATTGAAGTTCTTAGTACATTTTTTGTGGCCCTAAGCACAATCCACAACTTCAAAGCTTCCCATTTTTCATGTCTGTGTCTGAAAATTAATTTGAGTATTGTTTTATTTCCATTTTAAAAATAACAATTTGCATACAAAACGAGAATTCACAACAAAACAAATGCTTCAGATTAGTTATGATGGATAAGTCCATCTATGTTATTGAAACATCGACATTAAAACAAAAAATCGATGATTCAATTTCGATGGTGAAGGAAGATTAGGGGAAAACCCTTCAAAACATCGATGTTTTCGATTCGATAACTATTAACATCGATGATGAATACTCGATATTCTCCTCAATATCGCCCATTCCTACCTCAGATCTCATGTGACTTTGAAGTTTATTCATTTACCTCAAGTTGCCCCTGCTAAAAATTTAGTTCTACTTCAGGGCGAGTTGAGGGCGACCCTAGGTTTAAAAAAACACAGAATTTGTTTATCAGGGTGAATTTAGGTTTTTCAAAAAACGCTTTAGGTCGACCCTAGGGCGACTTCAGTGCTAAACGAACAAACCTTTTGACAGTTCTCTGGCGGCCATGTTGGTTTTTTGTTTGAATAGGTCTGCGATCTCTTATTCAGCGACAATGCACATTCTTGGAACAACATTAACGGGTACATCTTCAACAATTAAAAATTGACAGATTTGAGATGCGTTTTGGCATTAGCCGTGTTTTATTGGGAAATGTATCCATCGTAAATTTATCCGTCTTAGAATTTTACATAGAATTCACTACGGTCGATAAAAAGCTAAAGAGAATGCTACGGTGGATGGATTTTTGTCGTTTATTCGAGTCTCGAATGTGATTTTGTTAGTTGTGATGGTGGGATCGGTAGTTGGAATGAATCTCGAGGTATATGTCCCTGGAGTAGTTATAATTATTAATTTCCATTCGACAGACAAATCGATCTTTTTGATTATTTTTTTTTTGTTGGCCAGTTTATATTTCTAAAATATCAGATAACTCCATTTTTTAATAAATATAAAAGCTGTTCCTCTTATTCATTTTGACTATTAAAAATGTAAGTAAAATTTGTTGCACTCTTTACTCAATTATTTTCTAGAGCCCGTATAAAGTTCCACCTATATCTACAATCTTCTTTTGTTCACTGTTTAATTTTGTTTATAAACATATACAAAAAATTGGCAAGATGTTAACTTAAGTCCCTACTCAGCTATGTTAAGTTAAGTCTGTTGATTGATTAGCAAATTGAAAGCAAAACATACTCAGAAAATAAATTTGTAAATTGACTTGAAGAATAAACCTTCGATCTATCTTTCTACTCAGAAAATAAGTAAAAGCATAAAATATAAAGTGGAACTAAAGGTAGTTAACAATTTAAACTACGAAACAAAAAACATCTCCAGCAGTTTTGTTTCCGAAAGCTTCGGTCGATTTTAAAAGAAGTAAAAAATTCCCTGTGTAAAAGGGGACTTTGACTATAGTCTACGAACAAACCCATTCACTTATAATTTCGTTTCTATTGGTACAAAATGAATGTTCGAATTTAAAATTGCAAATGAAGAAAAAATGCAAACAAGAAATGGTTTTGAAATATACTCGTAAATTAATATTAATATGTTTTTTTACTTTCTATTTTATATGAATTAAAGCTAATTATTGGTAATAACTTAATTTTAATCTGCAGAAAATTCTTTCATTGCTTGTGACAACTGAGCAGGAGTACCATTAAACAAAATAAATCTAGGCTACATTACTTACGGTACAATGAATAGATTCCAATGGCTATTGCCATTTGCAATATTAAATAATTGAAAGCTGTACCGATAACCAATTTTTGTTTGTCCAAATCGAATGAGGTAATGTATTTCGAACAAAGATGGCGAAACATGTCACATAGTATAGCTTTTGCCACCATATACAGAATGCCGTCAAGAGTGATTTGTTGGAATTGTGGGGGGGAGGGGGTGTCTGGGGTCTTCATGTTGGATTTACTTAAGTTGCATATATTGCTCAAGAGACTAGTGCCCTAGAAGTTAACCATGTAAAATAAGTGACAATGTAGTTAACTTGTCAAACCTTCAATTATACTATATTTCTATTCTTGACAAACTATTAATGTTGTTGTCGAGTGGATGTTTTTAGTAGTTACCTACTCCCTTTTCACTGTTGTATGTTATACCCTAATTTACTATGGAAAATTTAAACAAGTAGAAAGAAGTAACTCTGAGCGTTCGCTCAAAAATGACGTACGAATTTTCTGTTTGTATACATGTCAGATTATTGACTTAAACATAATGGCCTGTCACAATTATTTTTCACTAATTACTGACAAATATGTATGTATACAATTTGACAAGGATGTCAGAAAATGTATGACAGTTCTCAAAAAAAAAAATAGTGATAAGTTTTTCCGAAAATATTACAAATATTTTTTGAACGATTCAATGTGCGGAACAGAAATTTGACAGTTGTCACTTTATAATATCTCACCTGTCACACTTTTCAGTTCAAAAAACGAACTATTATCTTACCTTACCATTATCTTTGTATTGGTTTCCGGCAATAGTTGGAACTGTTCTACTTTAAACAGACGGTCTGCCCCTCATTCAGTAATATAGGAAATACTTTCGAAAAGTTTCATGAATGGACGTATTCATATGCTTGTTTTTGAAGATAACAAATTGGCGCCAAAGAATTTTGTTCTAATCAAACAAATGTATACACAACAATGTTTGAACTCATATTCTCTATCATAATGCGATTCCACAGGAGACAATTTCCCTCAGAATGCCTATTTTGATATGAAATAAAATGTATAATGTAGTCGGGCTCTTTATTAGGCATATGTTTGTGCGAAATTTTGACAATATGAACCTTGACAGATAATTGATTTTGTCTTTCTTATTTGGCACCAAAAAATTGCTTATAAGCTTATATTACAGTCGGGTGAAATGAAATATAATAAAATTTATAGATGAAATTTTCTGATAGATATCAGATTTTGAATTTGAGAGATATTATATCCTGTGGAATCGGCAAGTATCAATGGAATGTCAGGTAACATTTTTATAGCAAAAAAAATCAACATACTCGCATCAATACCAAAATATTTCATTAAAATAATTCAAATACATATTATGCATATCATTTTTATAAGAAACGTTTGAGGAAGTTCTAATAATGCCTATTAAACCCTACATAAAAAAATACCACACATAAACATCAATGACAGCATACGTACTTTTCCGTCAGACAATAACCGAAAAAAAAGTCATACTTTTTCGATTTTGCTGAACCTCAAACAGTAGGAGTAAATTAGTAATAAAAGTTAAAACCATTTTTATACTTCATCGGATGGTTGCTGGATTTAAAATCAACTTGTTTATCGGTAGGTTTGTAAAATAAAAACACAAAACGTACAAACCGCATATTTTATTCTAATTGATAAATGCGGTTAACCCCCTTGCCGGGTGTGATTCAGTATAAAGTAAGTCTGAAGATTAAAGACCAAAACCACTCCAGTCTCGTCGTGAAAAAAAAAAATTAATAAATATAATTCATCACTTCTATTCATCAAGTAAAAGGCAATTAAAAAAATACATAATACTTCTAAGAAATAGCCGGCTTATGACAACAGCTATACATATAGCTACGAGTACTTTACTAAAGAAAGATAAAACCAAATTTCAAATAAGTCTCTTTGTGCAGCTAGATGTATTTTTGAGATAAAAATATACAACCAGTTTTACCCCACTCTATCTAAGCTTAGCTTAGAAGTTAATTGGCATAGACACTTGTTGAAAAATTAAAATCTTAATATTACAAAAAAAAACAAAAATTAAACAAACAATAATAATGAATTACGACTCCGATTTTATCGGCAGTTACATCAGATCAATAATTATAATTAAAGTTAAATTGTTCAACATATTGTGAAGTTGCTTACTGATTGGTACACCTACTTACTGAATGTTTTATGCTTATCTTTCCATTCATACACATAAGAGGGTTTGCTTATCAAAATTTTTCGAATTGATTACCTTTCAAGAATTAAATTATTACAATTCACAATCAATAGACACTCCAAGTCACTTGATTGAGATCAGAATATATTTGTATAGTATAACTAACATTTTCATTATTTCGATATAATAAACACTAAATTCCTTAACGCAACCTGAAAATAAAAACTGAAAAATACCAAACAGTATTTTTTGTAAAGATTATTTAGTGCATTATATTTTTTAGAATAAATTTAAAATGAAAATTTGTATGTACATTTACAAAATAGTAAAAATAAAAAGACTCGTCTACAACAATTTACATAACATTTAATTAAAAATGCTTATTAAAACATGAAACAAAAATTAAAATTATATTAATTTAGTTCATACATATTGCTTATATCATATACAAAATTACCAAAATTGAAAAAAAAATCAACTTGAGAGGTGTGTAACATTTTAATTTAAAAGTCTTTGTTTTAGACAATGACAGAATAAAATTAATTTAATTTATTCCAATTTCCTTTTTATTTTATTTTATTTTATTTTATTTGATTTTATTTTATTTTATTTTATTTTATTTTATTTTATTTTATTTTATTTTATTTTATTTTAATTTAAAGTTTCTAAATGAAATTATGTATGAAATATAACATCGTTTAAATGGTACATCGTTTTCGCCCCAGAACCAGACGGTGCAAATTGCCCAGCTTGCTTACTCTGAGTGAGATAAGCATGTCCTTAAAATATTAATTTTTTTTTTTTAAAGCCGGGATTTTTTTAAAAAGGTGTCAAATTTCAAAGGCATGGATGATTTTCGATGTGTTGAGTTCAAGGGTGAATAGAATTGCCTGACTGTTTACACGTTATCCCTGCCAGAAAAATTGAACCTTACACTCACGGAAATCGGCCTGTTGTACGAGAAAACTCACGCTTGTGGAATTGGGCTCCAGCACTCAGTCACGGAGTACATGGTATGGCTCACTGTGAATTGTCATATTGAATTGCTCTTGTGCCTGAAAAAAGAACAGAAAAATGAACAAGAAATAAAACAACATGGTTGCCATAAACTGTCAGTTCCTAAGATTTTTTATTTCAAAAAAAAAATTAGCGCCTGTAAAAGATTGTTTTTAATTTTGTGACGGACTCATCATCAAGGCAGCAATATTACGATGAACAAAACAATATAGGGAATTAGCGACGCCATTACAAACAGAAATTAACAAACTGTCGATAACAAACATGTAATTTGCATCGGTAATACAGTTTCCTTTTGAATGCGATTTACTGGCTGAACTGTATTGAAATGGAACTACAACTGGATCTGCAGCGGTATGAACTGTCCAAATATTAAATACACACACAATACATTTTACTAATCCAGTTGCTCAGCACTGGTTAGCCAACTTTTAACATTTGCTTGCAGCTTTTTTGATATTTCCAAATCTTGTGCACGATAGAGTTGAAATAAGCTTCAAACTATGTTCAATCACGGGAAAAAATTACAGCTGTCATCAAATCGAATGTAAGAAAGCTGAACAGCTTCATTGTAGGCACGAAATATACATCACGTACGACTACAGCACTCCATTGTGTACAGCCAGTTAAGCTTAAAACATTCCCTGGGCTTACATTATGTATTTAGTTCAATTTTCCGTCCAACTTTCTTCCAGCTTAATAAAAAAAACCACACCCAATTTAGGGTACCGATAATCAAACATTTATCTAAAAAATTTACAGACTGTACTTGAGTGTTTGTGTTCTTCAAAATCTAAACCATACACCACACTTGATGTATCTATTTCCTCAAAAAAATTTCTATATTTATTATAAAATGATTAATAAAATAAAATGACTTAACATAGCCCCACGAAAAATAGTCTAACGGGGTCAAATCACATGATCTTGGTGGCCAATTGACTGCGCCAAAACGTGAGATCAACTGCTCACCAAATTCGCCTCTCAATTGATGCATGGTTTGGACGTAGCTTGCGAAACACATTTTTCACAGAGCACGAATTTTGATAATAAATTTCAATAACTTGCAAACGTTGTTCAGGCGTAAGTCTATTCATGATGAAATGGCAAACAATACTGAATCGAAATGTCAAATGTTCGTGGAATTTGTCATGTGTGATCTGTCAAAAATATAAACGTCAAAAACCAAGTAGCAAAAAATCACCCGTTAAAATTTGGCGAATATAAAAATTCAAATCTATTCACTTTATAAATAAAACAGAAACAAAACATTATTTCCTCGTAAAATTGTTTACTTATCAAAAAAAATATATATATTTAATCCAGTGTCGAGGAGTGTATAATTATTGATAAGCACGCTGAATGTGCATGAATACAGGGTTACCTATCAAATTTATCCCACGTGGTATTATAGAGCTCTTTACAATTGACTTTCATGAGAAAGACTACACACATCCATATCTATCGTGATTAGTGGTTGTGGCATGTGGATGAGAGTCTCCAGACAAGATGTTCTTAAAAAAAAAAAAACTATATCCTCGGCATCGTGTCGTTTGGTCGGCGCATATGTAAGGCAAGTGCGTGATAATAAATATCAAAGAAAATGCAAGTGCACAAAAGAACACTCTTCTGAAGACAATAAGGCCTTCAGAAAATACATATAGTAGGTACGAGTATAATGTACAATGTGCTGCGAAGATATAGTTCTTGATGAACACTAATTCAATGCGTGGCTATAATAGGTTTGAGAGGACAATTTTAAAATTTATTAATTTAGGTCAATTTTTCTACTGAATGGGTACAATAAAGCTTTAAAAAAATGAATAAAAGAAGTTTTTGATAGGCATAACTTAACTAACGACAACAAAAAATGGTCGGTGTGTAAGAAGGTCCTATTAAAAGTAAAGAGAAATAATAGAGAAAGACACAAGAAAATTGCAAAGATAGTCAACTATTACATACACGTCGTATCGTAAGCGTAATCCATCGATAAGTCTAATAACTTAATTTTATCATATCTCTAATTTGGAGATATTTCTAATATTTTTGAAAAAACGAGTACATTATGAATTTCTTACAAAAAAATTGTAACGGTACTGTAGTTCCCAGCCAAGTTCTGGCACTACACCCTTTTACAGGAATAAATTCAGGCGATTTTCGACCCCTCTATCTTCAGTTGCAATGAAGTCAGAAACTTCAAATTCCGAATATTTGCTAAGATAGTCAAGCAAATGCGCTTCACTAAATTTCAACCTTTTAGCATTAGTGGTTCCTGAGAATAAAACCCAAAAATCACATAAACCGTAACTGACAGATCAACAAAATTACGAACCATTTCTTGACCTCGTAGAATCTTGTAATTTTGCACAGCGGTTATGCAAGCAAAGAATTAAATCGAAAATTTGAAATTTTCCATTCAGGGAGCGTGGTATCCGCCAACTTTCGCAAAATTCGTGTTAGTTGAGAGGACTACTTCCAAATGCTGCAGGACTATGAAATTTAGTGAAGCGATAGGGCTTAAAATGCATAACAGCAAAAATAGAAAATCAGAGGTTTCCCATTCAGGGGCGTGGTATCCGCCCACTTTCTCAGAATTGTTATCAATAACAAAGACCACTTCCGATTGCCGTGGGTTGATGAAATTTTGGTGGCCTTAAAGCACATACAAAGAGAAAAATATAAAACTTGTGGTTTGTATTTATTACACCCACTTTTTAAAAAAAGATTTAATTTATATTGGACACCTCCACTTTCAGTATCTTTCGAAATTTAATGTTAAAATAAATACATATATATAAATTCAAAAACAAACTTAAAAATCATAGTAGACAAAATGGTGTCAATTGAACGGTGAGGTCTAATTTAGGTTATTGTGGCTGTGAGTGATATAAACTATCCCAACTAACATTACAGCTTCGATAAAGCTTCGGTAACTAATTTCAGCTGCGCTACTTAGACAAGAATGGGTTTGTTCGTCGAACTTTACGCAGGGTTGACTCAGGTTTTCTTGACAATGAAAGATTTGTCATAAAAACAACTGTTTCTATATTCTATGTATTTCTGTGAGTTAAATTAAATTTGAGTACTCTTTTAATTTTCATTTTTAAAATAACAAAAAACGAATCCATAACAAAACGAATGCTTCAGATCTCATGTGACAGTTTAGTTTTACCTTTAGAACACCACACAAAAAAAACTTAGATCTACTTCAGGGAGAGGTCAGGGCGACCCTAAGTATCAAAACACAAAATTTGTTCACCAGGGTGAGCTTAGGCAACCCAAGAGTGACTTCAGGTATCAACGAACAAACTTTCCACAGGGAATTTTTTTCCAAATTTAATTTTTGTTGTATATAGACGAAACCAAAACTTATATCTATAGATAGCAATAAATTAATTCTAACTTGAAGTAGGGACTTATCAAAGCTGACAGTAATATTGCGAGAGAAGCCACTTGAGCTATAAGAGCTTGTGTGTAACTACAAATTTATCATAGACAACCCTGTGTAGTATATAATTATATTAAATTCTATAGATTATATTGTATAGATATCATTTTAAAAATATTAACGATAACTAAATTAATCAATTATTACATAATTATTAGGAAGCCAAATGAAGGCTAAAACTCCTACGAATTTTATTTTCAAACAGAAAAAATTCCAATAAAAAAGAAATAACAACAAAATGCAGTTAATCCGATTTATCAATGACATGAAAAATATTCAAACCAACCGGTAAATCTTTCAACAAAAATATTATAATTAATCTTCCCTACCGCCCACAAAACAACACTATAACAGCCCTCCAACATGTCAAATTAAATTTAAAAAAAAAACTTTAATTTATTTTTATCACGTTTCTCAATAGTTTTTTTTTTATTTTTATACGTCACCCAATTTTCATTTTTTTTATTCGATTTGAAATCTACAAACAAAAAATAAATGTTGGCTTGGCTGATTCTGAAATAGAAAATTCCTCAAGTTCTTAAAGTTCAGTTCAGTTCGGTGCAATACCTATACCTACCTATTCGAAATTTGACAGTTACTCTTAAATGACATATTACTTACTGGCTCCAACGTCTATCCATCTTATTTATTTTTTTTTTTGTTGAAAAAGCTTAATTACTAAAAAAAAATCCCATAAAACAAAATACAAAAGCTTGTCGTTTCTAACATTTATCGTCGTGGGTGCTGACAAAATGACCTCCTGCCCCAATCTGCTGCAAATTACACCCCACACACACTTTCAAATAGATAGAGTGAAACAGTAGTTTGGTAAACTTATGGTGGTGCAACGGCAATTTGCCATTATTGCGCCGCACGTACTACCGCTATTATACCTTACATACATATTTACATTTAAGTGCCTACCTATGTATAGTATGATATGCCTAAAGTCCAAACTCATATGGTGGTGTATAAATAGCGCTGCATTGTGCATGTGTTCATGTTACACCATCACATCACACAATCATAATATGGTTGTCGAGTACTCATACTCAGTTTCAAAGTTCTGTTAATGTCATCCCCAGCCCCAAGTTTGCTACCCTTTCTGTCCTATGCAGCCAACAAATAGCTCCACTCTACCGAACGGGTAATTCACAAACACAAGCGATAGTTACCCCCTTTCAGCAGCCCCCGCTCAAAACTTCCTACAGCATACATCTATCAACCGCTCTCTATTCACAGACACAATACAATCTTAAATGACATTTCACGCTAATGTGAGCTTTTCATTTATAAAAAAAAAGCTTAGATCACTTTTACTTTGGTTTTTGACACTTCACCAATACTCGGCATCTCTGTGCTCTGTCACTGTATGAAGTTAGAAAAAGAGCTAGAAAAAGTGGTGGGGACAGTCTAAGACCACGTGGTTGTCAGTCACACATTTGAATTTTGAAACTTGTGCGGCTTTTTCCGCGTAAATCCAAAATGTCCAACTTCTGCCCTCAGCGTCTGCTGCATACGTCCACTATTATTACTACGAATAGGTATGCTTCCACAGGATGCAGCAGCAATATCCTTTGATAATGAGAAAGGAAGCCTACGGGTTGACATCAAACAGATAATATGCAATATGTCATTTGACAGGCTGGACAATGTGGTCCACCATATCGACCGGCCAAGCAAGTCTTTCATTTTCGTTTTGGTGCTCATATTTTTTGTTTAGTATTTTCAATTTCAAACTTAATTTATTATAGCCTTGAGGTTTTCGTATAGTCATGACTACGATGACGACGAAACGACGATGATGATGTTAAATGCGCATATATATTTCGTGTATATATATGGCTAAGTGGTTGATTCAAATTCACGTGACTTTTGTATTTAAGCTGCACGAAACTAGCTTAAACAAATTTCATAGATAAAAGTATTTATTTTTGGCTGGAGTCTGGAGTATCATTTTATATGAGATTTATCTTTATGCCTTTATTTCGGGAGAAGGGTGTTGCCAGACTTTTTTTTTCTTATGAATGTAAATGAATCAACGTTGTTAAGATGTGTTGCCAATATTTAAATTTGTATGAACATTTATATAATTTAGTAGTTTTAATTTCTCAAATTGAAGATTTTTTTGACCTGTAGTCCAAAATGCGTTTCGCCAGGCATGATAGTTGGGCTCATCAGTTAGATGATATCGTGCCCTTCTAAGACGCAATGTTTTTCGGTTGATGATTGTAGCATTTAAACATTGAAAATTATATTATTTAGGGGAATTTGGTTAAATTCGTGCACCTAAATGTATGTTATGCAGCGTCAATATCAGATGCAACTAGCTCTGTTCGTTTCGATACGAACTGTCAAACAGTTTGAAATGACGACGGTGCTTTGGTGGCAATGTGTTTAACAAAAAATTTTACTCGCACGTGTGCTATTTGCTGTTAACTTGCTGAATGCTGATTAGGTAGAAACACAATATAGGCTGATCAGATTGGAATGATAGGAAAAGAAATTGATAAAAAAAATGATTTAAAATTGACCTATTCAAGTGCTAAAATTTTTATCGACGCAGCGTTATTTAAAAAAATGGCGTTTCTAATGTTGGCCTCGAGGACTTTGATATAGCCTCAATTAAAGAAGGTATCAAGTCACAATCATGTTGACAAATTTTACCTTCACAGCTTCAATCTTAAGTTATTTGTATGACATGAAGAGCCATCTAGTTGGAACCACATTGCGAACATATCGATGTTGTTGAGTCTCGGCTGCAGATAATTAGTAAATATCATTTAGAGACCGTTAGTGGTAACTGTTTCTTTATTATTTTGAAAGAAATAAGTTCCGATGATGTTGCCAAGCATTTAATTCCACCAACCATTTTCAATTTTTGTGGATACTCTGTTCGAATACTTATGGATTGGTTTCACTTCAATGGCGGGAATTTTACTTATTGACAAAGCTATTGAGCCAAAAATGGACTTTCTATGAGAAGATGATTTTTTGCAAGAATTCTGATTTCCGGGTATTGAGCCGGACCGAAATTTCAATAAAATTTTTAATAATTTAAATACACCTTCGGAAGCCGTGAAACAATGCATAATAAAATGGCGAAAATTACTGATTATTTTGACAGCTATTGTCACCGGCAATTTTGACAGTTGAAATAACATAAACATTGGAAGCTATGTTTTCTAAACTATAATCTGATCCTCATTATATACAAACATACTCAAATTTCGTAAATTGAGAACTGTTTGTTTCATTTCACGATTCTCTAAAGTATTGGAATATAAAATAACAATGGAAACAGCTGAAAGTGTTTTAAAAATTAAAATTTATTAACAATTCGATATAAGCTGTGAAATGTAAGTTAAACATTTCACTTTTGTTATAAAATTTCAATAAATACTCATAAGAATTATAGATTGCCAGAATTTCGAGATTATAAAATTTCTTATTCATTTACAAAATTTTGATTGTACAGAATAGGTAACGATCCATTTCCAAAGTGTTTGTCTGAAAAGATTTTCCAAACGATTAAGATCAAAATAAAGGAACAGTTTTAACTTATAACGTAAAGGTCGCGATATCGGAGAGCGATATACAAGCTTCTCGATACTCTAAAAATCCTCTATCATCCAAGCGATACAAATGTAACGATATTTATTGAGTTATCGAACAATAAAAACTTGATTTTTATCAACAAAGATACTCGAAATAAAGAATAGAAACCTTGTCTCTCATTTCACTTAAAAAACAACTGATATTCATATTTTTGCAAAAGTATGCGGCACATCTATTCACCGACACAATTCACGAAATGTCAGTCGCTCTCAAACTTATGACAACGTGAGTATTAAACTAAACGACACAAAAGCTGCATTGTTTTGTGACGCAAACTTTTGGTGATATTGTTTAGTGAATTCGCATTCACGACTATCATCAGTTAAGTTATAGAGCCAATTATTATATTTATACGATTAAGCACACGTCATAAGTATTACAACATCACAGCTACTGGCGCATTTGTCGGTGCACCAATCAATGATTTATAGTTGAAGAAAGCATAGCAAATTTAAGTGATTATTTCAAATTATATTTTTTTTCTGTATTACTCGTATGTTAACAGCAAATGCTATTGCTAAGCTAACTGTGCAAACTGCAATATAGTTTGTCTTATTCCATTTGACCTTAGAATGACTTAATGCATACCTATAGTACAAAAAAACACGTTTTTTTATTATTAAAGTTACGTAATGTGTGCGCATAATTGTTTTTTGATGCATATAACACATAATGTAGGTACAGACAGATGTCTATAATTATGATAATTTATTTGTTTTTATGGAGGTCATGTTCATGCACTGGTACATATGTATGTAATTCACAACTATCTATCGAACTAATATTAAATTAAATCAATAAAAGATAAATAATTAAATTTCGATAAGAAGACTTGTGAGTACCATTTAATAAATGAAAATTATGTTCAACTGTTCTTATATTATTTAATATGTTCGTATGTTGGTCTTAACATTCTTAAACCATAAAATTCTATTAAATGCACCCTTGCGTTTTTGACAGAAGTGTTATGCGTATTGTCGTTATAATAATGTCGAAAACAAAGCAACAGAAAACTGTTTTTAAGAAAATCTACTTTCATATTAAAAATAATTTATAAAAAAATCAAAAAAAAAAATTTATTAAAAAAAATATATTCAAAATGTCAAACATTTTAATTTGCTTGATTTTAATCTGTGAATATAATTAAGCGATCTAATGAACAATCCATAATAAATAAAATGCAGGGAATAATAATAAGGTAGAAATAAATGGATAATACACATAATTAAATGTTTTTATATTGCTTAGTCGTTATAATTTGGGGGAAAACAAAGATGCAATTTGAATTCATGGATAAATAAGAATATATCAAAAAAAAAATCAAAAATCGTTGGAGCGGTTTTTTCAAAAATTATTGTTTTATGTATAAAATGTTTCAATTCAATTTATAAAATTAAATTGCAACGCCATTTTGAAGGCAAATATAATATTCAAGTTTCAAAAAAATTCTGTGACTAATTTTTGAAAAACCGATTTTTCAAAAAAAAAAAAATTAATTTATTTTTTAAAAATTGAAAAACGTTTTTTTTTTTTGAAAATTTTGGTATGCAGTTTTATTAAAAATTTTAGGGAACATTTTCATAAAACAAATTATTTTAATCGGTTCATCCAATATTGAGAAAATCGAAAATATGAAAATTGGTTCTATGGGAAGTACCGTTAATAAGTACGCAAAAAAAATATTTTTATACTTGAAAGTGAACTGTACTAATTTAAGAATACATAATTTTTTTTATAAAAATTCTTGGAGCCGTTTTCGAGAAATAAAGTTTTTTCTTAACGGTTTTTTAACATTTGTATGGGAGGTATCGCTGTTTTTTATTAAAAAAAAAGTATTTTTAACTATTCAAGATAATGTCAAAAAACCACCTAATACGAAGTTTTGAAAAAATCTATTGAGTCGTTTTCGAAATTTTGAGTTTTCAAAAAAAAAATTAATTTCCAATTTAAATTTTGGTATACAATAGTGTTTAAGCTTTCTAGGAGCTTCTGCCTAAAAAATTTCAAAAAATCAAACTGACCGTTTCCTAGAAAATCGATAACCAAAAAAATGGTTATACTAGAGGTACCAAAAATAACAATTTTTTTCCAAAAAAAAAATTAGCAAAATGTACCCTTTCCCTTAATTAATGAACTGATATTTTTGGATAAAAATCGTTGGAACCGTTTTTGAGAAAAATAAGATTTTTGTTTTTGGCAAAAAGAAAATCGTATTGGTGCTACTGTTATTTGTCGTCTTTAAAAAAAATGAAAAAAAACGTGTGGGCATATTACCGAAAAAATAATATGTACCAAGTTTGAAGCAAATCCACCGAACCGTTAGGCTGCAGACTCGAGGACAGACAGACAGACAGACGGAATTGCGGGACCCCCTTTTTTTACGAATACATGACTTGCCTTATAATACCTATAATCGAAACTAAAAAAATCGTTAAATATTATTTTTATTGGTTGTTTAATGGGTTTCCAGTAGAAAAGTTGGTGAACGTCGCATATTTTCTGCTCACTTAAATATTTGACGAGTTAGTAATGGTCAAGGATGTCCCGATGGATGTAGGATGGGATGATACGTCAACAGCGACACACTAGGAAATGTGTTTGATTGCGGCCTGTACTGAAATATGGTACAAGTTTAAGTCGAACACCGTGAAATTTATTTGTATAAGAATACCTTAGATGTAGATCGACGGTTTTCAGAAAGAATCTTCTAAGAATTCAGACGCTAGAAGAAAATAGCTGCCGTGAATTTACTGGAATTAAACCAATAATGTAGGATTTTTCTTAGATTTTGAACGAATTAAAAAAAATCATATAAATCATATAAATGTCATAAGAAGTGGTAGTTCGTAAAGAAGCACCAATTGGATATAAAAAAACAATTATAATTTTAAAATTGATTTAATTTTTAAATAAAAAAAAACACTAACAATTGTGGCACTAAAAATATTTTGAATTATAAAATATCTAAGATCGCTTGGAAAACATAGACTGAGGTGGACGAATAAATTGTTTCTTTTTATATTATAATAAAATGATTTATAAAAAAAAACAACAATACGAATTGCTTTTAAAATGCGCGACTAGTTCGCACGTAATTGCTCTTATGTTCGATCACATCGCATTCAAAAGGTTCTTAATAGAAAGGGTTAAATATATTTTTTAAGGCGTAAAAATCATCCACACGTTTTCAAAATATATTTATTTTTTTCAAAAACTTCAAAAAATATTTTTCGAAAATTTTGGTATGCGGTATTATGTATAATTCCAAGCTCCTCCTATATAAAAATTTTGATCGAAACTCGTCCAGCCGCTTATGAGATATTCGATAATCAAAAATATTGTTGTATGGGAGGTACCGTTAGTAACAAAATATGTAAACAAAAACAAATTAGGCCACAATGTAGACTATATCTAAAGTAGGTCACACACTTTTTTGTCAAAACCTTTAGAGTCGTTTTCGAGATAATTAAGATGGTACACAAAATTGTATGTCAAGCACCGTTATTGTTGGGGTTAAAAAAAAACGATTTAAAAATATATTTGAGACAATCACCTAAAACGCTTAAGTACCAAGTCTTAAGAAAATCGCTTAAGCCGTTTAAGCTGTAGTTTGTTGTTTTTACAGACAGACATACAGACGGAATTCTCTATTTTGATGTTCTCTATCATTGTAATGTCATATTTGATTAAAATCTCAAGTTCGATTTTTTCCCAAATGCAAAACTTGACCTATAGTACATAACCTATATCGCAAGTAAAAACCTAAGCTATTACGGACTTTTATGGAGTAGTTTTTATTTTTATAAATTTAAGAAATACTGCTAAGACTCCACCTCACCAGAAGTTCAACAGATATTATTACGTTAACGTTAGCTTGACCAATTTAAATTTATTCGCCTTACTAAGAATTCAAAATAAATTTGTATGTTCCAATTCTTCAATAATTTATTGCTTTAACTTCTCGATTATTTCTCCCTTCTGGCAACACTACTCCCATTTTTATCAATGCCTTATACCTACTGTCTGATTCCCTTAGCCCCCACACCCCCTCCCAACCACATAATCCACATCTTAAAAAAAATCAACTTGGCGAACCATACTCTCTATGTTCTGCTTTTCTTTACACCACGAAAATTTTGCTCCCCATCACATGCAGCAGACAATATTCACAGACATTTCCCCTCCCCAAAAAAACTTCATAGTCAACTAAGAAACATCCAAGATGAGCAAGCGATAAAATAAAACAGACATAGAGTTTTGTATAGTATCAGGCAGAACTACCAACCTAAACCTATCTAGCAATATACTTTCAACTTTCAAGAAGGTAGGTATGGTCTTCGATACAATATACAATTTTGTGATTTTTACTTAACTTGGCGTTATAGACATTTGGCTGGTTCTTATCTTTCCTCCCTCATCTTATATTTACAATTGCACCCTTCGTTTTACAAAGGTGCATAGTCGTTGTATTTATACAAAAAAAAAAGGAAAATATAAATATAAATTACTTCTTGTTCTCTAAGGATACCTAAAAAAAAATGAGGACAAGAAACTATCTTCATCTACTTTTGACATTCAAAGATATAGGTGGTAGGTACCTTTCCTATAGAATAAAATACCTACAATCCCTCTCTCATACTCGTAGGGCACAAGAACTATACACTGTCCTCCACCTACCCCACCCAAGAGCCTTACAGATCTCCTATGAGCTGAGGCAAGGCAAAGAGTGAATAGAAATGAAGTAGAAAAAAGTTCTAATTTAAAAATACCCGCACAAGAAAGAACCTCTAATATGAATTTCGTGTCCCAATATTAGAATGTAGGAATGGAAAAATAGTATCTGTACGTATCTCTAGCTCGCTACGCTACGCGTTCTACATGCTGCCTTACACTTTAGGATTAGAAGCTCTATAGCTCATACTATCTCCGCGCATACACTCGGCCACGCTAACGTCTAAACGACCAAGCGACCAAACGACAGACTACCGACGACGACCAAACCAACGACACTGTAGTGTTATTATTTTAATCTGTCAATTTGTTGTTGTACTCGTACCTATCTCAAAATACTCTGCATGTGTGAATTTGTTTTTAGAGATACAACTATAGAAAAAAAAACAATATTCCATCCGCACATGTAGTAAATATTATTTCGTAGTGTCTGTGTCTAAATAAAGTTGTGTGTGCGGTGAATAATTTTTTTTTATACTTCGATTCTTGTTATATTTCGTAGCGATTTTATGTAGTATAGGTACAATTTGTATCTTTTTTTAAGTATTTTTTTTTTAAATTGTATTTCACTTGAACTTTTGGCTGACAGAAAAAAGAGCGAAGCAAGCACGAGTTCTGTCTAAGTAGGTACCTAACAGGCATATAGTTGGTTCGTCATCGTCGGATAAGAAGAGCGGGTTTGTGCTTTTTTGTAGCTTAGCGGGCGCGCACGCTGATGAAAATTGTAATTTTTTTAAAAATAAAATCAAATATACCTAAACTACCTATTTAATTTTAATGGCATTGCAAAATTTAATCGAAATAATCAATCCAATTGGGATAACTGAATGCTGAATTAAAAAGAATTACCAAAACAAGTAATAACGAACTGAAAACTATCTTAAATTTAATATAAAGTATGATAATTAATTAACAACAAAATTAAAGACGAATTGTCACATCACAATTAAAAGTGTCACAAAAATAAAAATATAAATAAAGGACAACACGATTTGAAAGCTTTTCTGTTTTAAAAATTCATTCTAAAATTATTTTCTTTCCGAATCACATGTTAAGCGGGTAAATGTTGAGTAGGTATGTGGTACAACTAATACACACCAACTTAAAACGATAGAAGAAAAAAAAATAATACAAAAAAAGTGCAAAGTTAAAAATTAAAATAATTTCAATTCAGCAAAAAAAAGGACTTCATATAGTTCAACAAACAAAAATCTCGATTCCTGCTTTTAAGTCAGCAGGAAGGATTGTATCTTTTAAGTAATTACCTCTCAAATCTATTGCTTTTTTGGTGCTCTGGTTTTCTTCGAAAGTGTACCCAAGAAGTGCAAACGATATCCTGGTGCAGATTTTTTTAGAACCCCCTTGTGTTGCCGCCCCAACAAAAAACACTTTGGTCCCCAAAATAAATACCTTCAACAAAAAAGAAAAAAGAAAAAAATATTACAGAGGAGAAAAACATTGTAAGTGTCGAAAAATTCCAGATAAAAGTTCTCTTCTCCTACGCAAACTACTAACTACGCACACTCCCTCACAATTGCTACACTATTAAATCGTCATCATTTTTCTCCATGGAGTTCTCTTGTTATTCAGCCTTTTAATCAAATGATTCGTCGTCGGAAGGGTGGTGAACGTCGTTTCGATATTTTGTCATATTTTGATTTTTAACTTTTCGGATAAAAAAAATTTAAAACAAAAGTTAAATAAATTTTAAATTAAAAAAAATTAAACAACAAAAAAGAACTACCAACCATAAGTACGAAATCTTACCACCCCATCACACCCTTAATTTTTGCTGGCCCCAAAACAATAGACACATCCTGTTTCGAAGAACAACAAAAAATTGATTTTCTTTCATATTAACCACACTATTTCGTCCTGTATGCAATATTTATATATAAAACACAAACAACAACAAAAAAATCAGGAACAGTGAAAAGGACGAATACAAAAAAAAAACGTCACATCCACCTCCACATTTCAAGTTGAAAAAGGATAGCAACGATGTATATTGCCTATTCTAGCTACACATAGCCAGGACTTCTTGTTCGAAATTACATTGCTCATCGTTGTCGTTCTTGTCCTCCATCGTCAGGATACAAAATTATAAAAAAAAAATGTATTCACCTATCTTTTCCTAAAAAAAAATAATAAAAGTTTAAACAATAAATATTTAAAAAAAAATTCTAAAGAGGCTTCTAGTTACAGTTTTAAAAATTGTACACAATAAACCTTAAAAGTAAAATAAGTGATATATATATTTTTTTTTTTGGTTCAGTTCAGGAGCCCCAGTTTTGATGTTGTACTTCCTTGAAAAAAATAAATAAAGTTAAAAAAAAAATCCCTTAGATTAGCAAACCAACACAACAAAAAAAATCCGCTGTGGTGCTGTTAAATATATACTAAAAATATATATAAATTCAATAAATAAATAAATCTTAGTTCTAGTGCTGTTATTGTTGACAAATACATTTTTGCCCCAACAAAAAAAAATACGTTAATTTAGTTTTAATATTTATTGTTACAATTGATAGAAAAGGGCAAAGCTCTTCGTGTGCTGTGTTGTTAAATTAAAAAACAAAATAATAATTAATAATTTTAAGTTGTAAATAAACAAAAAAAAAATACCCAAACCTTAACAATTAAAAATATTCTCAAAAAAGCAGTAAAATAGTATTAAATTTGCGGTGCCTTTATTTATAGCAAGAAAAAAGTCATAAATATATTTATAAATATACCTTAATAACAAACAAAAAATCTACAACGCTTAAATTATACTTAAAAATTAAAAAAAAAACAATCGTTATTAATTAATTGTTATAAAGTTACCAACAACAACAAAAAATTAAAAATACAAAATAAATTGTATTTTTAAGTTAACAAAAAAAAATCCCAATTTGTTTGTGATAGTAAAGTTTAAACATTAATTGTTTATGAAAAAATGAGTGACAGGGAGCGATCGTCCCCAACTCTGATCGAATCCGGATTAAAAAATTTAATTGGCGGACGGGATAGTAACTATCCATTAATAAGCGGCATTAATGGTAAGTACCTATATCTACCTAATTAATTTTAATTTCTACTAAAAAAAATGTTTAGTAAGTTACAAAAATTGCACAAAGTAAAAATATTGTTTTTTTTTTATGTATATGCACCTCATTATCATATTATGTATTAAATATTAACTTATATACATATGTACACTATATACAAAACAAAACACATAAGAATTAAATATAGAATATTTACTAAGATGATTATTTATCTATTCTCATTCTCATGCTTATAAGGAAGTGACGACACATTGGGGGGGATTGGGGAATAGGTCAAAAAAGAGGAAAGGGAAAATTTATAGAACGCATGCTTTTTAAATGTAGGTATATTCGATATCGAAAATTCGAAGTCCATATCATTGCGCAGAGTCCTTTTTGCTGGGAAAAAATGTGTAATTTTTTTTAAATTATTTTTTTTCCATAGCCTCCTCTTTAGTTTTCATTTATCCTTTTTTTAAATATTTTTCCTGCGTATTTTTTTTTGTTGTTGTTTTCTTCTACTGAACTTATTGTGGTGATCAAAACATTATAATCTAGAAAAAGTTCACACCCAAAGAGAAGCATTTATTTTTTTTATTTTAAATATATACATATATGTATGTATGGATGTCTGTCTGTATTTAAATTTGATTATAGTAAATTTCATAAAATCAGATTTATTCATTTGAAATGTTTCTGTCAATAAAAGATATGGGGAACTTTTTTGTTTCTCAAGATACAGATACATACCTAACCACTTAATTGGTACACAAATAAGCAGGTTACTACTACTGCTGTCAAGACCATGTGGATTGGTGACGATTGTGAATATTTTCATAGTAACATGACACAGATATATAGACTCTCGAACGATTTGGGAATATTTTAATATTTTGTTTGTTTGTTTTTTTTTTTTTTTTTTAATAACATCTTATGTGTTTCTTTCGGTTTTCAAAATAACAAACATATACAATTTAGCTACTGCGTAGCGTGCACTTAATTTGATATAATTTTTATGGGGATTTTATGTAAATTTTTTTGTTACAAATTTTTTGTCATTAATGCCCAGTTTCACAGCTTGGTAGTTTAATCTGGTAGTAAATTTTAATTCGAGATCGTTCCGTTTTACGGCGTAAACTTAAATTTTTTCCCACAACATAGTTAAGGATGTTACTTAAGGAGGAAGACAGGGCGAAAATAAAAATGCAAAATTGTAGGATTTTTAATGGTTAGCTTGGAAGGATGGCGAATACTTATTTGAGGTATTATGTATCTCCGAAATTCATTCATATTTAATATAGAAATATATTAGGTTAAATATTGGATTTTTTGCTTCTTGTCTAACTCTTCAAATTAAATAAACAAATTTATCTATTTAAATAACGAGGTAGCGGGGAGCTTAGATTTTTGAAAGCAAAAAATATATCTAAATAAATGTTGTTAATCATTACAAAAAAAGTAATACATTTACCTACTTCAAGGAATGCAAATCAGATAACCTTCAAGCTCTATTTCGGACGCACTATCTTTCTCAATCAACATTTTTTTTAAACCCCCTTCATATTCAACATGATAAGGGTAGGAGTAAGGCCCTTAGTGCACGCGGATTATAAAAAAGATCATTCAATAGCTAAACCCATATCAAAATTTCCATTAAAATCGGTGGAGGTATAAACTATCTAACCTACAATAATTTCAATCAGAGTGTAGAAAAAAATAAGCTTCGCTAATGGCTATTTGCTCCTAATTTTATTTAAACCAGCTTTTCATTCCCGGCGTTTTCGGGCTTAACTTCATGACGCAAAACTTTAAACACTCTTAAAACGTTAAATCAGTTTTTCACGACAAGAATATACTTTAACTTTAAAAGCAGCAAAATACTGATTCTTTATCCAGTTGAATTTTGACATTTCATAACAAAAAATTAAAGAAAAATGTTTTCTGAAGAAGATTAAATATTTTTTTTAAAAAGATTTTGAGGTTTTTAGAAAGCCAAACATTTATAAAGCAAGTCCGTTAGAAGAATTTGAGGACCATCAATTTTATTCAAAATACCGATTTGACAAAACGACGCACGGTTCGATTTTTGATTGAAAATCTCACCCGTTTCCCCAGAACTGCAAATCCTTGTGACCTTACATTTTTACCTTCGTTTTAACATAAACCGAAAAAAATGGTTTTATATCAATATTTTGTACTGTCGAATTGTACTGTCAACACACTACATAAAATGATTTCGACAAGAAACATATATATAAATCAATTCGATGTGCTCGATTTCATTGTCCAAACACAAAACTCCAACTATCCAATCTTCATTCTTCGTTCATTCTTAAAGTAAACACGAAAACAAATGCAAATGCAATTTATTTTTAATTTTAGTTTGGAATCGATTTGTTTTTATTTAATTCTGGTTGTGTTTGATTCCTATATCTGTCAAAAATAGATGCGTTCAACTGTAACTTCTTATGATCGCGATAAAAACCTACTCACCAGTTAGAAGAGTTGTTTAAAGTGTTTAAAATTACCAAAAAGTTTGATGAGGTCTCGGAAATAAACGACTTCTTGAACTAGAGTAGTGTTATTCCTTAAACTAGTATTGTTTAAAATTTGCGCTCTGGTTATGAACTCTATCAATTAGTCAACTCCATGAGTTGGGTTCATCCAACTGAAATATTCCTTTAATAGATATGTTTAAATTGCAACAAAACCATATCAGTACGATCACGAGTTTAAAGAAATCAAATAAGTCGGAATTCATTGTTTTAGATTTTTTTTTGTTTATCCTACTTCCAAAGTGTTAGTTATTGCCCAAATTTTTGAACACTCATCGTCAGTTCTATTGACTCGAAGATTATGATGATTAAGTTCGTTGGGAGTGTAAGTTAGAGTAGTCTACTTCAATGTGTATCTCCCGAATCAAACTAGAGCAGGATCGTGAGAACTGTCAAAATTATTTGTTTGTTTTTTTGTTTTTCTGTTTTGTTTATTATATGGTTTGTTTATTTCTGATTTGTGGTTACAGTTAATCGGATCCTCGTTTGTTTTAATAATTATTTACTATTATTCAAAATTTGCATAAGCAACAAGATAAAAATACATAAAGATTCCATATTTTTTGTTTGCCAATGTTTTGACAATTTTTTTTTTTATAATTTACACGCGCTCAAGAGATTATGATGATTACCTTTTATGTGTATGTTTTTAACACAGCGCGGGCGTGAGAAAGAAGGATAGGAAACATGTGTGAAATGATGTTCTGGCTTCTCGGTTCTAATCTGTTCTATTCTATTCTTATCTTTTATTCACACAGATAGATTTTGCAAAAAAACAGATAGAATTATCACGAATTGGCTTTGCCACCAATTCGTGCTAATCTGTTTCAGATTTAGAAATTCAGTAGTTTTAACAAGAGGGCCCTCATGAGAGAGTGAAACTATTCTGTGAATTTTAAATAAAAAATATTATGCTGGGTTTGAAAATGTGTAAAAAACTTGTGCTCAACCAATTTCCGACTTTTTGAACTTCTTATCTTTTTATGAAAGAAATTAAGCCCAACTCTTCAAAATTCGACAAATTGCCAATTTCTACATAAAAAAGTTTATTATATCGACTTTGCTCATTTGTTAATTAATAGTTATTATTAATATTTTTATAAAATCTTAAATACGCAACCACAGCACATAACTGAATCAGGTTTCAAATTAGTTTGAGTTAAACAATAAACCCTTTCCAAATTGTCCATCAAGTTGAAATCGGTTTCGTTTGACAGTTCAGTTATATGATTTGCCAACACATGTTTCAATTGAACTGAGAATGAGAAAGCTTGTGTTGCAAACAAATTTAAAGAACACAAAAATCTTTTGATCAAACCTGAATAGCTGTCAAACTGTGGAAATGACTTGCACATACAGGAGTTGAATTTATCGTAAGCCGACTGAGTTGACAAGCAAACTGAAACCTCTATGTTTTGGGTATAAGGTGGATGGACCAACTGGAAGACCAAGATGTTATGAACGAAAACAAATCGATAAATTTGGATCTTCTTCAACTCATTATCTTGCAAAGAATACCACTAATAACGTTCTCAGATTATGAACTGTGTAGGCTGTCCTCTATAAGTTGACAGAAATGTCTTAAGTTGAAAAGAAACTGCCCGATACATTCCTACACCCCTACATCTCAACCAACAATGTCTTCAATGAAAATAAACACAGATTCAATTACGTAGACATAAAAATATAAAAATTCCAAGCAAAAACCAAACTTACAAAAAAAAAGCAGCAAAAATTTAGCTTGAAACATAGGTTTAGAAATATCCCTACCTACAATCATACACTGCCTTCACTTATAGGTAAATCGAAAAATATAAAAAAATTAAAAAAAATACCTATATGAAAAAAAAATGGCTTTGATAGTGATGTGGACAATTTCCCATAGAATGGGGTGTGTATAGGTTTTAGTAACTAAGTGCCTAAGAATTTTTCAAGAAGCCATAAACCTTAAGCACTCGCTGCATCTTCTTCTCCCTTGACATGTATATAAGTAAGAGCATTATGATTTGCATAAAACAAAACAATAAATAAAATAATGCATTTTGCTAATAATATTACGGAAGTGTAAAAAGCAAATAACACAAACAATTTCACATTATATCGAAAAACCAAAGCCAGCTTGTTCTATAGTGTGGTTTTGTTTGTTTTTATGATTAATGAATGTCAGTTTATAGAAAATTTATTTTTAATTTAACGTGACAGTAATTATTTTTTGTAATTAAAAGGAAATGTTTGCTGCTTTGTTTAATTGTCCATTTTTAAAATGCCAGCATATTAAAATTGTAAAAATAAAAATGACAGGTACCTACATATAATATTATATTAATAGCGTCCTGGGAGAAGCTAAAAAATGGATTAAATATAAAATACTCTGCATACATTTTGTACATATAATGTATATATGTTTGTACAACATATAGACAGGAAAGTCACATGTAATAAAACATCCCCATTTAGCTTTTAAATTGACCATTGAAACATAAAGTTTTATTATCTGGCAAATAGCAATACAGAATGTTTGGTTATCATATCGGTCGTTTAATAGATTAAGGAGCTGTTTCCAAGCACATTTTAATATATTCAAACACATAAATAAAATCCATGCGACATAATCGCACAGATTTTTTGCTTTTGTAGTTCAAAACTACAAGTATGAATATAAATAATATGAATAGACACTGAAAATAAATGATAATGGTTTATGAATGGCTGTATCGCTAGAGCTAGACATGCCAATTTATAACAGTTTTGTTGAAACAAGAACAATTACTTATGCCAATGTCGTGTCCAGAAATAAAAGGACAGTATACATCGGAAACAGTTACACTAAGCTCCATGAATATTTCATACATTTAATGGAGAACAACTGTTATACAACTGTCATAACTTTTATAAACATTCATTTCTTTAATATGACCCTTATGAATATCATTAACGAGAAAGTGAGATTTTTGAAATACTGATACTGGATTGTTAAAACCATACAAAATTGGTCAAGCAATGGACGAGATATGCTGACATAACCTCAAAATATAGCGATTTAAAAAACGAAACAAAATTTGTATTTTGAAGATTATTTTTACGCAGACTTTTCGGAACATTTTGGGCAATAAGTCGGCCATAACTTAACGAATATTGGGAGTTGTGTTAGTTGACGTTGACGGTGATAGTTTAGTTTTCTCATTTTCGAAGAAGTATGGATAATTGACATTACCAGGCGAAATTGCATACCATATAGTGAATTTTTGTGGATGAAAGGGTCTTTCGAAAATTTCTTGGGGATTTTTAGTTCACCTCATCATATGCGTAAATTTCATTTATTAACGTATCTAAAGAGCGTCATTTTTCATTGCTAAGAGAAAATGTTTTTTTGAAAATTGATCATTCAATCATGTTCAACCACCAATCCATTAGATGGTGGAATCAGTTGGCTTCAATTGTTGAGTGAGTTAATGATCTTTTTGAAATCAAAACAGTTCGATTTGACGTATTGGATTATATTACACGTTACAAATTTAATCAAAATCGTCTTAGCTGTTTTCGTAACATTAAAAAAAAGAAAGAAAGTGATTTTTTTCCAATGGGAATGAAATACAATTAACATTCATTTATCTTTATCTCAAAATAAAAATAAAAAATAAATTATTTAATATTCAAATTTATCGGGAATCTGTCTATTATAAAGTTAAAAATTCTTTCTACAGCCTTGAAACATTATTAGTGTCTAACATGTGCTGTCAATCTAAATCATTTGTTGTTTTATGATTGTTTGAATATCCAACTTTGAACTATACATTAGCAAACAACTTTTATCTACAGTTTGCAACAATATAGTAAGTTTAATTCCTACAAAAGGTATATCTAAAAAAAGTTCTGAATGTAATGATTATACCTACATTCATATGTACTGTATGTGTATATATTAAGTTTCAACTCAAGCATTTATTTATCGTATATTTTTAAAATATTAAGTTGAATTGATTTGTATTTAAAATTACCAAACGTACAATTTTAATTTGATTAGTTATCTGCTTGTATCTACTCGCCGAAAAAAATAATTATTTAATTATACTCATTCATTGAGTATTTTAAGATTAGATAATTTAAGTTAATCTGTTTCAATGAAGGAATTTTAGGTTCCAGTCAGCGTAGACTAATATAATTAATTTAATTAGTTTAGTTTCAATTTATCCGTAGTTTGGACGTATTTTGGGCATCATTTTCGAAAACCTATGGAAAAATATGAAACGACCCGTGGGGGTAATAAATTAACTGTGAATATGTATATATCTTTGAAAGCTTTTAACTAAAGTAAATGCTTCTTATTTTACGAATTCTATTTCATTTTTGCAGCTCTAAAAATTATGTTTAAGAAAAATGAAGTCATAATATGAATGTGAATTCATTTTTGAAGATGGCGTCAATGACATGGTGCTTTTTCATTTATATGACAGATAAAAAAGTAGTTGACAACAAGCAATAAAGCGATACATTGCTGAAGAACTGCTAATTTAACATATTTTTGTTCTGTTGTTTTACACAAGTTACGCAGAATATATATTTCATTTTGCCATGATGCGTGTGTCCTGTACCTGTTACACCGTAGTACGCGAACCCTTGAAGATAAAATGAGTGCCTCATTCTAAAATGGAGTCTTATAATGTTATACGTATGGTATATATACATAGGGGAGAGTGGCCTGAAAATAACACTTTACTAAAATAGATGCTTCTTCTACAACTTTTAATAAAAAAAAATAATTTTTGGGCCTTTTTAGCTATACATTAGAAAAGAATGTATACAAAAGTATTCCAATTTATAACAGTTCTTCGCCATTTAAAGTGCGAAATATTAACCATACGCTTCCCGCTTAAATAACATCAAATGCCCCTTTGACCCTACGGGTACCCGTAGAAACGTTATAAATTCGAGTGTGTCGTGAGTTACTTCCATAAAAAAATACCCCTCTGAGTATTTTCTTATTTTTGCTGTATAAATTCGTATTTATTAAAGACTTCAGATCGAATTGTTTATTAAGAAGGAAACTACGAGTAGTATTTTATTTCTTCTTCTTTTTACTAATTTGATGCATATTGAAAAATCTATAATTAAAATGGCAAGTTCGTGACATAAGTAGGTATATAACGGATTATCCATTTTGCGGTTTCAAAAGTAAACGTAAATAAAACACATATAAAATATTTTTTTTCATGATATTTCTTTTTTATTATAAAGTTTGAACGTTGACATTTTGTGTGAAACACTACATCATTTAAATGACCACCACGCGAATTGTTGCAAGCATCGATTCTTTTGATGTAATTTTCGGCCACTTTTTGACACATATTGGGCGGTATCTCAGCCATAACTTGACGAATGTCAGTATTCAGGTGCTCAAGAGTTAAAGGTTTATCAAATCGCAAGATCTTGGTGGCCAGTTGATATCGCCACAACTAGAAATTACGCGGCCAGGAAATGTCTCTTGCAATAAAGCCATATTCGCTCGAGTTGTGTGTCATGTGGCACCGTCTTGTTGAAACTACATATTCTCCAAGTCGTATTCTTCAATAGCTGGTAAAAAAAGTCGGTTACCATATGACCATAACGCTCAGAATTGACGGTGACAGTCGTTTTATCGGCGTTTTCGAAGAAGTAAGGCCCAATCACACCTGCGGACCAAAGAGCGCCCCAAACAGTGACTTTTTGCGGATGTAATGGCCTCTCTTCAATTACTTGAGGATTCTCAGAACCAGAAATACGACAATTTTGTTTATTAACATACCCACCCAGTGACAAATGTGCTTCGTCGCTGAAGAAAATTTTGTTCGAAAAATCGACGCCCACCGCTTGTTGTTCAAGCATTCGACGTATCTACGACGTTGTGAATGGTCAGCTGGCTTCAGTTGTTGTGTTAGCTGGACTTTATATGGATGTAGGTGTAGATCCAAATGCAAAATACGACATAATGTGCCGTAACACAGTGCTAATTCCTGAGAACGACGAGGAATAGACACATTCGGGTCTCCGGCAACACTTTCACTTACAACAGCGATATTTTCAGTGGTACGAGCGAAACGATGATGCACAGGCCTTACAATATCTGTAACCAATCCAGTCTATTCAAATTTCTTCACAATTTTGCCAATTGCTTGCGAAGTTGAACGATTATGTAAACCATAATCTCCTCATAAAGCACGATATGTGGCTGTGACAGAATCACCATTTTTGTAGTAGGTTTTAACAATTTTTATGCGTTTTGCGATAGTTAAGCGATCCATTTTCGTAAATGTCAGACTTTCAACTGAAAACAAAAATTGGTTAAACAACTTAGTTTGACAGATGTCGAATTCCAGTCATATACTTTTGAAACCGCAAAATGGATAACCCCTTATAGATATCAAAACAACTTGGGAAGAAAATTCAATTTTGATTAAAGTTAATATTGTTTGCTTATTAAAAACACAAATAAAATAAATACCTATGAAAATGGGTCAAAATCTGTCAGTACCTAGTAATAATTTTAATAATTTAACTTAAATCACAATATAGTACGCTTCACGAATTTTAAATAAAGACTCATTTTCATTATTACAACTGCCGTAATTTTATCCCAATTTCCACTCATATTACACAAATTTTAATCATTTTAATAAACATCAATTATCTTGGTATGTAGCTACAAAGTTTCTACATTATATTCATAATCATTGTAACAATCCATCACTGATTCATCATTTTAAAATTAAATCCCATTATCTGTTAACACCATCATTCATTATATTAATTTTTCATCAGATTTTCCTTTTAGCATTTAGGTACATACTACCTACTTATACTAATTTGGTCAATTTGTTACTAACTACCAAAAAACTACTTACCTACTTATATATATATGTATGTACATAGAAAAGGTGGTAGGTATTTTACGAAGAGCGCTGCAAGCAAATTTTTTTTAGGTTAATGTAAAAGCCGGATTTTCGAAAAAAAAATACTCTCCTCCGACAAAAACAAAAGCGACAAAAAATCGAACTCCACTCCAGTCCCCAATTCGAACGGAAAAGTTGCATCAATTATGGCGCATGCTCACCGAATGACAAAATTATGCACCCCCATCTCACTGTCAAATTGGGGGAGCAAATACTAAAAGCTCTTTAAAATGGTACAACCTTCAGTGTCGTTGAAGCCGGTAAATTACCCATAAAATTTAAAATACCCTTTCTCTCTGAATATCTGACTGAACTCAACCTCGTGTACCTACATAATAAAATAATTACACATACTTACATACTGTAGGTATACCTATGTCAAAATGACGCTTCAATGATTAGCTTGACATACAATAGAGACAAATTAATAATAAAACACATGGCACTCGCACTCGCATTCGGAAAAACAATTCACAGGAAAAAAAGTCTCCATAAATAATGACATTTTTGTGATCCAATTGGCAATTACATACATACACATATAGCTATACTGAGACTGACCCGTTGCCAACGACAACGACGCTCTGTGTTCGATTTCGTCTCACTGTGAGTAAACGGCAACATTCACATCATATGGAAATAAATCCAATGAAGTGGCAACTTAATGTGTGAATTTCGCAAAGTTGCCCCTTAGCCTCCAATTTCATCTGTCAAATGGAACGTGCATGATGAACGTGTCAAGAACCTAAAGCAAGCTGAAATTGACTTGAAAACGAAGCATGTGATCAATTCAATGACGAGATAACCCAAAGGAATAAAACTTCAATTTCAATACATTGTTACTGTTATACCTTCCTACCAACAAAAACAAAATTGACAGGGCTACATGATATAAGTAGGTGTATGTCATTTTGAAAGGTATTAGTACCATAAAACACAAACATAATACACATAAATATTTAACACATTGTTTGCCAGCCAAAGTTTTGTATTTTTGTGCATCATTCATTGTGTGTTATCTTTCTTGACGAAATAAATGGCCATTTGGGTGTAGCAGGGTGGTGTCTCGTTTCCTTGAAAACTTTTGTAGGTAAATGCAAAAACAAAAAAAGATTATTTAGTCTGTGCCAGCGCCAGTATTTTATCTTGTTCGTGTCATGACTGTATTTGGCAAACTTAAAATATGTACTCGTCTATGCGAAAAAAAATGTTTCTATACATACTACTTATTGCACGAATATGTTCTTGTGATTCAAGGCTTAACCTAATCAGTGAAGACCGACAAAACTATGAAAAGTCAAAAGTACGAGTACTAAAGGAATTAATTTAGTCCTCGGAAATATTGGAACAACTGTGATTGGGATCTTAACGAGATATACCAAAATGTCCCAAAATTAGACAATTTTATTAAAAAAAAAAATATTCCTCAAAACACTATTTCCATTATGAGAAATTTCCACAATGCATAATATTTAATTCGAATCGATAAAGCCGTTTCCGAGGAAATGCCAAAAACATATACACGAAATACTCTCACTTAAAAAATACTGTACTTAAATTTTAAGTATAAATTCATCAACCAGATTAGGCTTTAGCTCGATGCACAGACTCCCAGACGCCTTCATACACAAACAAATAGGTAGGAGATGATGAAAACCACGTTTTTGGAACTCCACCTGCGATTTTTTTACACGAAACCAATACTTGTCCCATTAACGAGTAGACAGTAGAGTATGTACCTATGTACTATAATGACGTATTGTTGGGAATCATTATGATATTCATCCTATTAGTTCATTATTGTGCAGCACATTGCAAGAATATGTGCTGCTGTTGTTAAGTTCGGAACGGGTTTTCCATTAATTTATAGATACGAGTACCTACACACAATAGACACACATTACTGCGGATTCAGAGAAACAATTATTACATTTTTAATAAGCTCAATGTCATTGAGTAATAACTAGTCTTTGTATACGATTGAACCGATACTATATATGAATAGGGTAATTTTTATTAGAAATCGAGCTATGGGGAATTTCTTTTTTACAGAAAAAATAATGCATTTGATACCTATACATTTTTCGTAAGGAAAATGTTAAGTGGATTTTCTGTTTTTCATCTTAAATCAGAAATTTAAATTTATTTATTTTATTCTAATGAAAAGAAATCATTTTAGTTTCTTTAAGGACAACAGTCTGTAATTAGATAGAGTCGTTTGGGGAAAGAATGTTAGCACTTTAAGCTTCGAGTCTAAAAAAAATAGAGCAAATTTAAATTATTTGTAATTTGCCGACATTTATTTTGGGAGGAAAAAAACAGTCAGCTCCACTTAAGTGAAAAGACACAACAATTTAATTAATTTCAATAAAATTAAAATGCCCGACTCGATCGCACGTGCATGCTCTTATTCTAGATCACATCGTATGTACATAATTCTTAGTTGAAATGGCTGAAAATATTTTTAAAGTCGTTTATTTTTAAATAAATTTTGTGTGTAGAAAAAACATTTATTTAATTCTTTCTCAAAAAAATGTGTTTGTTAATGTTAATTTTACCTGCGATTAGAGGCCTAAACGGCCGAACCGATTTTGTTCAAGCTTAGGCGTTTTAGGTGATTGTCCAAAACAGATTTTTGAATCTTTGTTTTAGTCCCAAAAATAACGGTACTTGCAATACAAATTTTTCTACCATCTTAATTATCTCGAAAACGACTACAACAATTTTGATAAAAATTGGAGTGTGTACTACTTTGCGTATGGTCTACATTTTGGCTAAAAAATGTTTTAAATATTTTGTTATTAACGGTACCTGCCATACAACCATTTTATTGGTTTCCGACTTTCTCATAAACGACTCAATGGATTTCGATAAAAAAATTTTTCGAAAAATAGTTTTTTTTTTGGATTTTTGAAAAAAATATTTTTTGTTTTGAAAATTCAATATTTCGAAAACGGGTGGACGATTTTTTCTGAAATTTTGTTTTTAAATTTATATTAATAAGCATTTAAAATGTTCATATAATTTTTTTTAGAAAAATTAAAGAATTTTTATATTTAAAAAATTAAGTGGAAAACGACTTTAAAAGTACACTTAGCCGTTTCTATTAAGAATGTTTGGCATATAATGTGATTGAACATAAGTGGTGCATTTTATTTTTTATCATAATATTTAAAGAGCCGTTTCGAGAAAATTAAGATTTATACAATTTTTGGTACAAAAAATTGTATAGCAAGTACCGTTATTTTTTGGGCTAAAAAAAGATTAGAAAAAGAATCGATCCAATCAGCTGAAATGCTTAATACCATATTTAAAGCAAATCATTCCAGCGGCGTATGCTATAGATCGACCACTAGTTCGATTTTTTTCCAAATGCAAAACTTGGCCCATAGTACCTTAAATATGATCGTGTAATGCGCGATTTTGAAAACAAAGTCTGATGATTTCATTTCAAATCTAACTTTCTATAGTGATTATACACCACTTAGCAATTTTATAATAAATTTGACAGAGATGTTGACTTAACTTGGCGACTTGGTCGCTGTAATCCAACATTTGTATGACTCTACAATTTTTTTAAGTTTCTTTTACAAGGAAACAATTCTTAAGTGGTCGCTCTCTATACTCCCATTGGGCTGTGTGCCCAAAGGATACTTCTTAGGACGTGAATATAGAGCTATTTGAGACCAAAATGAGCTTCTAGGCAGCAGAGAAAACTGAGCTATCTGGAGCCCCTCTTATAATAAAAAGAGCACATTCCTTAAATGTATATTCTCCTTTATTGTTTTTCCCTTTAAATCAGTTCGCATTTATTTGTTCGATGGTTATTTTTCTAACGCAGGCTTCCATTGTTTAGCAAAAAATAAAATTTAACATAATTCCACCTGCCAACTTAAAAATAAATCAATTTTCCCATTTTTAAAAGAAACGTAATAGTTTTATATAAAATTATTCGTATATCGGATGTTAAAAAAAAAATAACTCCAAATAAATATTCAATGAGTCTGATTAATTAGTGAGCGATATGAAATTGCTGATAATTTGTTAAAATTTTTCAATGCTATTTATTGTTTTATCTTTATTTAAGGTAAACAAACACGACTATTTAAATGTAGCTTATTTATCTACCTATAGGTAATAATAAATAGTTGTATGTTTTTTTTATTTAATAGAAAATGAAAATATTTTGAATTAAAATGTGCTAACTATATCTGGCTTAGAACAAAGCAAATTAAAAACTATCATTTGATTCATGAGATACATGAGTAAATTCTAATATTTTTTTTTTGGAAATTTACATGAGCACTTTCTTTGCAGCCAGCCAGCATCATCCCCTTCTCAATCTATTCTAAATGAGGAGGTACATAGCAATATTCATGAATAAATATATCGCACTCGGTTATTTTAGATATTTTAAAATTGTATCTTCTAATTTACCTTTCCATTCCACCCCCAACAAAAATGCACATCACAAAACATATCTAGGAATGTGATGTGCATCCTTAGACAATTGGACGTCAAACTTCTGGTCTGTATCCAATATTTTCTCTATGACTGCACCATTTAGCAATAGAGTTTATATGTGTTAAAAATAATTAAAATAATTCAGTTTTTAGAATTAATTGGGTTTTTTTCTCTTGATGTTCTTGGCACGCTGCGATAATAATAATATTTGCTCAATTACCGAAAAAATGTTTTCGTTTTCAGTGAAAAATGGGTGGGCAGAACAGATTCGCTGCACAACCAAAAGCCAGTTAAGTGCATTTTTGTGCAAATGACGAAAATCTCAAATGATGACTCTTTTGTGACAACATGTGACTGACATTTTAAGAGACGTCAGCATTTTCGTCAATCAACATACATAGTATCAGATGGGCTATGCAAAAATTTGACTATCACCATCTGACGAGGACGAGCAAAATTTGTTTACATATAATTTTATAATTGAGTGTACCTATCCAATTAAAATTTTTAATAATTACCACCCTAGGAAAAGTCACTGAGCAAACAAGCATGTGCTGAATGCTGAAGTGGTATATACTTGAAGTAAATTTGTAATAAAAAAAAGCCTGCCTCGTGGTAAATTTTCGAGTTTGTTCTGCTTTTTTTTTGTTTTTGCAGTTTTGCACTCATATACGAATAAGTGTTGCCATCAGCTGTACCTTTTGTTATTTTTATTCTATCGGTATAATAACTCAACTATCGACTAAAATTCATTGTTATTTAATTAAATCTTTTATAAATATTTTGTATGTTATCTTTGTCTGTTTCTCAAGGCAATTTGTATGTGCCTACATGTTTTAAAATTTAGCTCCAGGGTTTCCACAGTCTATTAAAATACATCTAAGTAAAATAACAATTTAAGGCCTGGTTTTCATTTTGAAAACTTTAATTACTATTTTAAAAGTATTAAAAATACCGTTCCAAACACATTTGTGGAACCTACCGAACATGGGTTTTACGTGGTCTGTCTATATTCGTATCAAAATTACTGAACCATTTATGGCTTAAAAAGGGAGACATACATTATTTCCAGAAACTTAATATATCAATCAGACGAAAACCTCCCAAAAAAATGTGACCCAACTCAACAAAATTCTAATGGTGCAATGTACTTGAACGACTAAGTCCCCAATTAATATTTTTTGCCAACTATCTCAAAATGTCCAAAAGTCTCCAAGAATCTTCGTATCTCGAAATATCTGAATTAACTGATGTTTATTTTTTTGAACGCTTTCAAAAGTGGAGAAATAGTATTGCGTGATAAGGAGAGAGAATTCAAACATTCTCGGAACCATCGAAGTGCGATGGTGTCAACATCAATTTTATATGGATAATACATACTCCGTATTTAAATTACTCGGCAAATTAAGGGATTTTCTTTTGGCGATTTTTAACTTAGTACGCTGATGATGCGAAACGAAATTTTCCGGTATTATCCAAATGTAGAGCGAAATGTAAATGTGGAGAATTCTGTAAGCTGTCAAAAACACAATTAAATTGACAACGAAAAGAGTGGAGAAAAATTTGTACAGTTATCAACTAAAATAACACATTGTCGTTCAGTATTGTACCAGCTGCTGGAAAATGAATAGTTAAGCAATTTTTTTCGTGTCATGTTTGTGTGGGAGTTTTCATTTCACATGAGTAAAGAAATTTACTCACGAGGATTTTGCATTTGAGTACACAACCTCGGCGGTACTCGGCATTTGTTACATGTTTTAGTCTACTCGGAGAGTTTGGATCGCATTATCTTCCAAAAGTGTTGGAGAGAAAAAAAAACACTAAGCCCATATCAGAAATATTATAAATTAGTGACTATTGTGAAATTCGCCCATAAATATCGAACTAGACTTCAATGGAGTCACGATTATTAAAAAAAAATAATAATTCTTATTTTCTTAATAATAAAAATCTCAATATGGCAATACTCTTTCCAACTTGTACGGGGTGAATTCATGCTGGTTGCACTTTCATAGTGCTGTGTGAAAAACGAGACCTAATTTGCTGTCATTGGCTTGACTCTCGGCAAACGAGAGCGAGTGTCATACAGTCGCATTAGAAAAAATTCAAATTATAAAAAACATATGAGGCGAGTATATGTTTATGAAGATGTGTGTAGGATGCATTCTGTCTGTCTGTATCTCATAATATATCGGTGAGAAAAAGTGTGGGCTTTGCTAATGCGATGTCAGGATGGTGAACATTTTTTTTTGTTTTTGTTTTAATAAAATGCTGTGCTTTAATTAAAAAAATGTTTTTAATACAAATTGGCGCCAAAAGTCAGAAATGCATAATGAATGTAGTTTGTAGTTGTTGTTGTTTTGTATATTTGGAGCGCACGCATGTTAGACAAAGTGAATAAATTTCTTCGGGGGAAGTGCTGATGCCGTATGGAACGATATACTATAGGGTTTCGGTTTATATCTAAATGTTATATGCTTTTATTAATGCAGCACGGGGCTTGTAAGAGCTTTTTTCGACTTGCTAGATGTAAAAGATTGTTGTTCCGCATCTGAGATATACACAAATGTCAGATAAACAACTTTGGCATATGATTTTAATATTTTTATAGTATTCTCTGGATATGTGTGTAACTATGTAGATACATAAATCTATTATTATAAAAAGTACACGACTGTGTTGCACATGGTTGTTCTTAAGACTACCAAGGAATAATCATAGTTTACAATTTTTGGGTAAACACTGTATCCTTAAATCATTTTTTTTTCAGATTATTAATTAAATAAAACAAAGAAAATAATTGACGTAATTCTAATCAAAATTTAAAAAAAAATCAATCAAACCTTTAAACAACAGTGAATACTGGGTTTTTGATTTTTGCAAAAAATCAGTCGTTATCTACAATATTTTGTCTTCAGCCTTTTTTTAAGATAATTTTGTCTGTCTGTTCAATGCGTCAGTATGAAAATCTGTATATCGAACTATAACGTCAACCGCTATAGTTTTCAATTTTTGTTGAAAATCGCTTTTAGGATTTTGATTAAATCTTGTACCTGACAAAAAAAAAACACAATACCTTGGACAAACAATATTACACTCCAAAAATCACGGAATAATTCCTAAAACTTCTATATTCCGTGTTTCTTAATTTGGGTAAATGTGTATTCCTTACACCTGGAAAGAAACTAGCGATATTTTACCAACCTACAGAACCACTTTAACTATTAACTATTCTACACACGCCCATATTATGTTAAGCCTATTTTCCCATCACCCTATCAAGAAAGAAAGCAAAGTAACTCGAAATTTTGTTTCTTGTTATAAAATTTGCCGCTGGGTAGAACCAGTTTGTTTTCTTTCCTTTTTTTTCACTCAGAGTGTTTGACTCTTTGCTGATTTTCTGCAAAAAATAACACGCTTTTATTCGACTTATTTCTGATGAATTGTCCGTGTATCTCTCAAGTTTACTGAGAAGATTACTCGATAATAGGTAGGTTTCTACTTGAAAAATTCAGTTTACAATGCAAAAATAAGAGGATTTTCTTCGACTTATTTTGTACTTCCGACTTTTTGTGGTCTCAACAATACTACTATAGTACCCACTACCTAAATTTGATGTGTTCGGAGTAGAATATTATTACCAGTTTTTCTGTGAACTTAGAACACTCAGTTTTTATGGAAATATTTATAGACGAACAGCAGAAAATCGAGTACTACCACAGTACCAATCCGAAGTACTTGGTAAAGCATATTATGAAAGACTTAGGTTCCAGAAAGAACAGTGGAAGCCAAGGTTTTAAGTAGTTAGTGATATTTTCTATCTCAGATTGTGGTTAAGTAACGTCTGCTATCTTAGACCGTCGATTCTGTCAGTCAAGTTAATGATAATAGTGCATTTAGAATTTAATAAATCTAGTTGTAAGATCAATAAAATGTATTGAAATTGTATTTTCTTATAAATTAAATGTAGTAAAATTGTATTTTATAATAAATATAAATAATCAGAATTGTGAATAAAATAACCCCAAACAGAATAAAGTTTGTTGCTTGTTTGGTAAACCCAGCACCCGACGTGCATTCCTCAGACTACAAAAATGGCGCCCGAGCAGGGACAAATTTACGTTTGCCGATGACCATTTTTTTCTTCGGATTCTCATGCCACGCCACTGGTACCTACATATGTATATCTAATTTCTTCAAGCTCTTATACGATATCTAAACTAAACTGCGTGTATAAATAGTTTAATGCTATGCAAAGACTACCTACCCTTCGCAAATAAATTATGTTTATTTTAATTTCATGGAATTTGTCCTAATATTTCAAACCATCCCAAATGATGATAATAGCCTCTTTTTATCGTCTGTGTCGAAAGAGCTCCCATCCACCAGAGTCCGAACAACATTCATTTTATATTTATCTCTAGACATATATATAGGTACATAAGTACCTATCACTGAGTTCTTTTATAATAATTTAACCATTTTGAATGCCTTCACCTACCTTAGAAAAATATAAATATAAATTCCTTCCCGAATAATTAAACAATATTGTAATAAAACAAATGCATGATATATTTTCTAAATGTTGAGGAGGTGTTCAAGAATAAACACAAAACAAAAAAAACTTATACCTAGATATGTAGTTTTAAAATAAAATAGATACACTCAAAATATCACCCGCCATCTGGACATACTAATGAAAATACATATTCAAGTCATGTGACCTATCACCGACGCATTAACTGCAAACAAAAATATTCTCAAAGAAATTCATATAACTCATAGAAAAATTGAAGAAGTAGAAACAAAAAATAAAATTCTAATTGGATTGACGCCAATTTGGAACTATTTTCGAAAACTTGAATAAATTTATCTCGGAAGCACAAACCAAACCAAAACCAAACCACCCAGGCAATATAGTTTTTGAAACTGCAGGTAGATATTTTCCATTAGATAGAGAAAATTTAAAAACAAGAAAAACATAAACCGACTGTCTGTCTGTCTGTTTAAATATAATTCTGCACCCTTTCCCGCGCTAGGAGATTTGACAAATCCAACCTTCAGATTTGGAGGTGCAAAATAATTTTTTTTTTAGATAAAAATAATAAATAAATCAAAAAGTGTTGCTCGCTTTTGGCATTTGTATAGATGTGAAGAAAGATACAAATTTATATGCTCATATGTATAAATGTAGATACATTATGCTATACCTTCCTATTCATGTATCTATTTTTTTTGTTGGTTTTTTATTCGTTCAGTCAGTTGGTCTAATTTAAATGTCACGATCGTACAAAAGAATTTCATCATACCTAGCTAGCTAGTTAGGTAGGTATGTATATGCATTACAAATGCATTTTGTTAAAATAAGGTATAAATTTAGATACAGATACAAAACGTGCAGTTTGTTGGCCTCAGACAAACACCTTAGTTCGTTTAATTAACACCGCTTGGCGTTTGGGCATCTGAGCATCTGAACATCCCAGCACAACAAATAACCATAGCCAGCCAGCGCAGTGTGCAGCGTGAGCGTCACTATCACCTAAACACCAGAAGTAGCAAAGCAACAGCATCAGCTTCAGCTCTATGTATGTAGCATCAGAGATACACGACAAATCACGTTGAGTGTCTACTTTTCTGATCCAATTTGTTGCTTGTTTATTCGTTTGTTTTTACACATCTCACTTTGCCATTTAAAGGAATGAGAGGAGATGAATATTTCTTCAAGATTCAATTTTTCACATCTCTAAGCTAATTGATCCGCTTCTCCGTCCCGACCCGATCCTAAAACGACAAGGTGTTTTTTTTTCACCTACTCCTACTTTACCCTGTTTCTAATCAATATTCCTTCGCCATCTCTCTCTGCGATGTCCCAATGTATCCATTAGATACTTCTACGCACAATACAGTTAAGCGCTACACCACACAGTTTAGATACCGGTATCTATGACAATAGTCAAATGAAAACAGATTTATTCTATTGCCATTCTATTAACCTCCCCAACCCTTTTGTTTCAACCCGATTGTAAAAGTGATGCTATAAGTGAGGGGAGATGTTCGAATTCAGAGGATGCTAAACTTAACTGAGAGAGGGATGTACCTACATAACTATCTGAGAGATGAGTGTGTTTTTCATTCTTATCATTTCGTTGTAGCTCTACACATACATTTGTATAGATTTTAAATATCTGACAATAAGACCATGCAGATGCAGTTTTTTTGTTCTTGTTCTTGTTTTTTTTTTTACAATTTCAATCTAATGGCAAATATGCAGCATCTAAGTTGAAATGCATTGTGTATCTATGCAATTTAATTGATTCTAGTATCTAACTATACCTACTCGTATTGTCTGAATAAAACTAAACAATAAGATTTAATTTTGTCTAAAAAGAGTGAGATGAATTTCAATTAAGACTTTAGAGTCATGTGCTTGAAATTGCCATATGTCATTCATGATGATGTGTTTTTGTTTTTGTTTAGCATAAAATGCTAATGGTAGAAGGTAATTAACGCAAATTATGTGTATCTATCCATTTGTATTGAATTATTGTACGCGTGTACCTACTGCCTATTTTAATTTTGTAATATTGATAATGCGTGTTGATTAGAATTTTGGTAGTTTAACATTTTGGTGTGTTGTTGTGGGTTGGTATTTATGTAGGTACCTACCTAATTTCTTAAGACATCAAATTCAGTGGTTATATGTATGTAAATTCATTTAATTGATTGAATTGGCAAGCATAACTTTACAAAGTTAGTGTAGGGTTTTACTAATTAAATTTATTTATCTTCATAAATGGGTTCAGCAAAGTGATATTTTTGATAAACTGAGGTGGATTTTGTTAAGCGATATAGTCTAGGGCGGCAAATTACAGAGGGCGGCAATATTTTATTGAACATTTGTGCAATAAGATATCTTTAATAACGAAAACAAATTGGGTGTACAAAATTTCCTTTGTTTGGAGACCTCACATTTTCATTAAATTTCTTAATTCTCGCCTAGCCAAAATTTAATACATATTTAAATAAATAAAGGCACTTACTTTAAATTTTTTAACTAATAATTTATTATTATTAGCATTAAATACATTACCATCTTCCATCAAATGGGTAAACATTTCATAGCCAAGGAGCGCCGACAAGCAAAATCCTCCTCTGTGGGTAAGGTATTAGTACAATGTCTTTTTTTTTTAATTTTCGACTTTCTAATAAACGTCCAACGGATTTCTATCAACATTTTTAAACACACGTTGCTTCAAATTTAAATAATACATCGTACCAAAATTTTCGAAAAACTTTTTTTTTTTGGATTCAAAAAACATTTTTTGGAAAATTCTATATTTCGAAAAAGGATTAACACATTTTTTTTCAAATATTATTTTTAAATTTATTTTGTTAAATACTTAAAATTATCATACCAAAATATTTTTAAGAACTTTTTTTTGGAAAACAAATTAAGAAAACCGAAATGTTAAATAAGTTTCTACTAAGAAATTTGTGCTTACGATTTGATGGAAGATAAATCTTGTTTTATTTAAAAATACGAGGGTACACCATGCCAAATTTTTAAAATCCAAACCTTTAAAATTTCAACAGATTATGAATACTTTTCGTGAAAATTGTTTGTATTATTTTGAAGAATTACTGAGTGTACTATAGTTTCCTCCAAGACGTAGAAAATATATTAGAGATACAAAGGTGTGGTATGAACACCCTTTTTACTTGCGATAAGTTTTGCATTTGGAAAAAATCGATCTAGAGATTTTGAACAAACTTGACATTAATAATTTTGTTCGAAATTTGTATGTAGGAGGTTCTTCAAATTTTAAATAAAATTGCAATAGAAAATTTTCGATAAAATAGTTTTTTGTTTTTATTTTTGAAAAAAAATATTTTTTTTTTGAAAATATAATATTTCGAAAACGTTTTTGTTTAAATTTTGTTTGTTAAGTCTATTTTGTTAGTTAAATATTTAAAATATTAATACCATTTTTTTTTTAATTTAATTTATATAACGGGTGTGTTCTTAGACGTGTAGTTTTCAATCTGGCAGTTGGTCTTTTTGACAGCTGTCACTTGATTTATGCTTAGTTTGGTTTGCCATTTCATAGTGAATAGACTTACTCCTGAACAACGTTTACAAATCATGTAAATTTATTACCAAAGTAATGGTTCGGTTCGCGCGACGCATCACAAGAAAATTTTGTTCAGCGATGAAGCTCATTTTGGTTAAATGGGTACGTTAATTACCAAAATTGTCGTATTTGGAGGGATCATAATCCACAGGTCATTGCTGAGACTCCGCTAAATCCTCAAAAATTCTCTGTTTGGTGTGCCTTATGGGTAGAGGGAATCATTGGTCCATATTTCTTCAAAAATGAAGCTGGCCATAATGTTACGGTCAATGGGGAACGCTATAGAGCAATGATTAATGACTTTTTCGTGCCTGAATTGGAGGATGTTGATGTGGACGACCTATGGTTCCAAAAAGAAGGCGAAAGAAACCTTTGTTGAGCGCATTAACCCGCTTCGTGGGCCTGTGGCATGGCCTCCAAAATCGTGCGATTTAAAAACGCTGGACAATTTATTGTGGGGTAATGTGAAGTCACTTGTCTATGCAGATAAACCCGATACGATTGACGCCTTGGCAGATAATATTCGGCGTATTTTTACTGACATTACGCCCCCAATTGCAGCAAAAAGTGGTGGGAAATTGTATATTTTTCAAACATAATGACAAACCCTTATCTTTATAACTATAAGCTAAATTTTTGGACATAAGATTAAATTATATGCGTTTTATTTCTCCTTGAAAAACACACGCCTAAAAAAACACCCGTTACTCTTAATAATCTCTTGCATACAATTTGATCGAACATAAGAGCAAGTACGTGCGATATAGTCCTGCATTTTATTTTTAATGCAATCTACCATCGCTCAAACTAATAAGTACACATCTGCAATCAAATTACAAGACACTTTCATTACATTTTTGTAAATAAGCCTCCCGGGATGATTGGCTGGTTTTTGTTTTTGGTCTGCTGATAATTCAAAATCTGGAAGTGGTTAAGTTCGAAAATCTGTCCACTAATTAAATTTTTTTCAAAATAATTACAAGCATCGGATTGTGGAATTGCTAATAGGTATTAAGTTTATTTTGTTTAATGAATATTTTATTTTAGTTCGAACTCTTTGCCAGACCTTAAATTTTGTACTTCTATACTTTGTGTGAAAAAAATCTACTTTTTGTAAAATAACTTCGAAATTTAAAAGACAAATAATTAGCTTATAATTTTGTTTGAATATTAAGCTGAATAAAGCAGACACTCAAAAATAAATCAAGTAAATTTGGTCAATAAATTGAAGTCATTTTGTTAGAATGCAACAAATTTGGCTCTTTTCTAACGAAAATTTTGATAGCATTTAGTTAAAAAACCAGCTGCACCGGGTCAAAAAACATTTAAAAAAAAACATTAACAATTATTCCGTGTCACTTTATTTTTGCTCAGAATTATAGTAATTTTGTTTAAATTTTGTATGCATTATAATTTATAATCATTTAAGAATTGAATACTACAACTCAAATTTTTACTTAAATGATCAAAAATTAAAGATCATAATTTATGATGATGATTTTGAAGACACATTAGAAGTACAGTAAAAAATATAGTCCGTTTGAGTATAAGACACTAGTCTGTGGAGCTTACATACTTGTACACTTCAATCGGCCTTGATTGCTCTGTAAAATATTATTAGAATATACAAGATCATTGCAAATATTAAAATTTTCAAAACACTTTGTCGAGACTGTTTTTAATTTACATTTAAACAAATATCAACACTGTTCTAATTAGATCAATCAAAATGCCGCCAAAATGCAACACTCCCTGTTCTAAACTAATTTCCTACATTCGAAATAATGAATATCCATTTCAATATTCAAAATCAAATGCATTTGTAAATTTATTTTCTATTAATTTAGCCTAAAAATAATTTCAAGATATGTACATTTTAATTTAAAAAAAAAAAACAAAAAATCCCACCAGACCAGACCAGACCTTTTGCACATCAACAGAGACCAGAGTACAATTTGTGAGAGTAGTAGGTCTGCTGCTGGCACGGTTTTCAAAAGACCACTGACATATGAAATAGTTCATTCTGCACTTTATGCCCCTAGCCAAGTCCTCTCTGCCCCACATTTGCCCATGGGAAAAGACATTTCCGCAAAAACCATGGGACTAAACCTAATTGAATTTAGAAAAGCGCTTAAGATATTAGACATTATATTAGAAAAAAAAATATAAATTCAAAAAAAAAAAAATGTTTACTTGCCTCCATTCGCCGGAAAACCATGGATACAACTGTAAATGCATTTAGTGCAGTTTTTCCTTCGCATTTGTTTATTTTTTTTTTAGTGTTGTTGTTTTGTGTAATGTTTTTGGGTGGTTGCTGGCTGTGCCATTTTCGATTGCTTATTCAATTTTGTCGAAAGGGTTTAGTCTAAAACATGGTGGGGTGGTGAGTTTTTTTTTTTGTTTCTTAGTTTTTGAAATTCACCTCCTGTGATGAAAATTCTGAATTTCATACCTATCAACGAAAATGTATAATACAATGTCGGAGGATCATAAATTTTTAAGACACAAAATGCCAAATAACATGCAATATTCATGGTATTCATTATTTTGCTATGTTTTTGTTGTTGTTGTTATTTCAGGGGGATACTGTAAAGTATTTCCTTTATTCAACTCCATAATAACTCAACTTCTGTGAGTGGTTTTATGAGACTTCCTTAATTCAGTTGTTATCAAAAACATTTTTTGTCATTTTATATTTTCCAGCTTTAAGGATACAACTTGTTTAATTAAAAGTTTATGAAGAAAGCTATTTTTAGCTTAGTTTTTTTCTTGAAATTTTAGCATAAGGTAATAATAAAAGTATTTGCGTGAGACTTAGTGTAATGATTATGGACTTTCAAGGGCTAAGATTTTATTTTGTTAATATTTTTATATTTAACCTAATCATTTGGGGCGCTTGTTTGTAAGTCGTGTAAACTCTGAAATACTTGACCTAATTTTTGAGACTATTGCTCATACTTATGTATGGTGGTACTACATATATATGTATATTTACATAAGAAGCAAATTCTTCAATTAAGAGAAAATGTTTTATATTCACAATAAATGTACATATCGAAATTATCAAATCTGGACACTATGGGTAGTTCTGTTAAAGTGTTATTTACTGGTGCTTATTATGTTTAAAAATCAGTTAACTGTTGAAATTTTTCTTCTCATTATGTAGTTTCATTGAAATTTGCTTTTATTAAAAAGTATCTTTTCTCAGTTCAAAACCCAGTGGTATGTGAATTAGTGGGTGATAAAGCAAATTCATTCAAAAAAATTAATATATCTAATACACTTCATTTTTGTATACAATTTTGTTTTTTTTTTAACTTTACAAAATATTCAATAGTGAAAACTACAACTAGTTTCTTAGTGATAAACAACAAGAACGAGCGTCATTTCAAGTGTTTTCAATTAAAAAAAATCCTTGAAATTAGCTGGCATTCGCAAGGCACTATTATGTTTTTTTATCTTCGACTTTTTCGCACTGTTTATTTTGAATTTGATTAATTTCTGTTCTTTTTTTGTTGTTGAAATATTGGAAACGACTTAGTCAAACTTCTAAGAAATTCTTTTCATTTACTTATCACTGTAAAAAAATGTTTGAGCAATATTGACCATATCTACTATAAAAATATATATAAAATCATCAAGGAAATCTTTTGAATGTCTCAAAAATGGCTCTAAGGGCAAGGTCTTACCCAAAACTGATACCATATCGAACTTCGACTGGCTATATTTCACTTGCACTCGAAAAACATTATTCAATTTTTTATTTTATTAAACAAGCAAAACAATATGTAAATGAAGCAACATATTTTAATTTATTTAATAAAATTGTATATTGTAACATAGCAGATGCCTGCTATTTTGATTTCATTTAAAGTGATTTCAAACGATTTCGAAACTAATAAGAGCCGATTTTTCAATCTCCAGATAAACCTCCAGTTAGTTGCCAGAGGAATAAACTTACTTGATTGTTAAAAAACCGGATAACAACATTGAGTTTTTCAATCAAAAAAAAAAAATCTATAGAATAATTTAATTGGACCGTCGCTTTTATTTCGAGTATCGAACTTTTCATAGAAATTCATTTTTGTTTAACGTTTATTTCAAAGCAATAATTTTTCAAAGTGTTTTGATATCGAAAATAGCTATTAATTTTTTTCCTCAGATAACTCCTTATTCCGTTCTTAAATGAGCAGATAACTTTATTCCTAGAGTAAGTTGTATCTGACTGTTGAAAAACTGATTGTTGCTCTATCTTGAGAATATGTACCTACGGAATGCTTAACTGACTATTGAAAAATTGGACCTAAATCAAGTGAAATGTAAAATACAGAAATTGCATTGGGAGGGGGTCAAGATTTTGGCTTCAAAATACTGATTTTCAAAATTCTGCATTTAAAATGAAAATTCTGCTTTTCAAAATTCTGCTTTTTTTAATTTTTCTGCTTTTCAAAATTCTGCGTCTCAAAATTCTGACTGTAAACAAAAAAGAAAAAATACTACTGGTTTTTTTTATTTTAATTCACTTCTTTTAATTTACAATAGCAAACGGGAAACAAAAATAAAAGAAAACAATAACAATCCATTAGGCAAACTTTGGTACGAACAAAAATTATAAACAATTCATTTTCAACTAGGTTTACCTACTCAAAAAATGTTCGCGGAGGGTTAACAATAGACAGACATTGAACGACTATATAATGTATATATAGATAAGAAACGAAAAAATATTTTTTTATTAAACTTTCAAGAAAGTAGGAGTATGCTCTGCTTATCAAAATTCTTACCAAAAGTTTGTAAAATCTTAAAAAGCGCGCGCTTTTAGTAGATGTTAAACAGATTTTGAGAACAAAACTATTTTTCAAAATTTGTAATTTGAAAAATACTTTGTAATTTGGTTTTTGTAAATTAGGTTTTTCCAATAGTCGGAACTGGATTCTTTGTAAAAATACAAATATTTAAATACAGTTTAATAATATACATTTGTATATAAAAAAGTATTTTTAAAAGAACACAAAAAGCTTTAAAGATTTTTTGAATTCTTTTTGTTTTAGGTACTTAAATTTTTGGAAGAAATCAGATGTCCGGCGAAAATTTTTCGGATGTTCCTTAATCAATTCGAAAACCAAGTTTCTTAAATTTTTATTATTATTTTTAAACATGTATTATGCACACTAAATGTTTTAAAAGACTATTTTATAAACGCACTCTAAAGTTTTTGTAATTTTATTAAAATTAAAAAATTAACTCTAACACCCAGTTTCACAATTTAAACTCCAGTTCGAGAAATGATTTGATTTCACAGCTTCATGTAAATCTTGAACTCAGTTAATACTGCAGTTTAATCTTAACGGCAGTATTGTTTCCTTTAATCTTAGTTCAATGTTTAAATATTCTTGACAGTCGTTTGCAATAGCCTCGAATATGCAGTGGTTTTTGATCAGTCAAGTAAATCGACTAAAACTTAGACCATATTCAATAAATAATAAAATTTGTGAATAATTCACATTTTTCAAAATTCAAATAGACTATAGACTTCCAATGAAAAATCTTAGATTTTCCATTTTTGTGCTTTGTATGCACATCTACCGCTGTACCAAATTTCATCGTTCTGCAGCAATCGGAAGTGTTCGGATACCACGCCCGCTGAATGCAAAACTTCAAACTTTGCATTTATTAACTTGCTTGCACCACACGACATACAATTGTGCAAAATTACAAGATTGTACGATGCCAAGAAATGATCCATAATTCTGATAATCTGTTAGTTACGGTTTTTGGGATTTTTGAGGCCTTATATCTCAGGAACCACTTCTGCTAAAAAGTTGAAATTTGCTTATGAAATATTCGGAGTTTAAAGTTGACTTCTTTGGTGCTGCAGATAGAGGAGCGTCGAAAATCGCCTATGTTTGTTCCTGTATATAAGGTGTGTAATAGAAAAATTTTGTCTATGATTAAAGGGATATTAGTAATTTTATGAGCACATATTAAGACACCTGTTAAAATGCTTTAATAAATACAAGAATATGGGTAATGCATGTCTATTTAGCCGAATCCATAGCAGGGTGATTAAAATTTAAAATACACCACAAGTACATTCCAACAAGTTTTGAATTTAATTTAACTTAAACAAGGTCAAGGTAATTTAATCATAATTAAACAATTAAAAACATAATAATTCCTCTCGTGGCATACCTCCTTCAAGTTCAAACTTTAAAGTTTTTGTTTTATTGATTGCTTTTCATTTATTTTACTCTTGAAAATGTCTTTTGAAAGAAAAAAATCTAAACAACTGCTAATGAACGGCCTCTACATTTAGACTATTACCATAAACATTTTATGTTTTTTTTTGTTTTAATGAATAAAATCGAGTTCGCCTAAAAGTACAACTCTGCAATTATTATTTAAAATAAAATACAAAATCTATACGCTATTCAACTACTAATTGGAAAATAATTAACATCGACCAGAAATTTTCATTGCCCACCATAAACATAAATTTTCTTTTTGCATTTTAATTAATGATTCACTAAATACTAAACGATTTTAACAAAAAAAAATATCAGAAAATACAAATTTAAACGAAGGCAGAATGCCTATCACGTACACCTACATACAAATCCATAGGTACATATTTCAAAAACCATCAAGCAACAAATTTTAAACAATGTTTTTTTAGCTTAATTTGTTTTAATTTGCTTACTGTAAAAATCTAAAGAAAATATTTATTTTTGATTTATGATTTTTTGTCTTTACTAAAGTTTTTTTTTTGTTGTGATCTTAAGAATGTATTGCTCATCAAAAAATCAAAAATAAATTTATATTTTATCTCTCTTACAGTGGCTACAAAAAAAAAAAAAAATAAAAAAAAAATAACCAATTTAACGTGACACTTGCGCCCTAATGTCCTCCTTGCACTTCTCATTTTGTTTATTTTTTTTTTATAAATTTTTATTTTAAGACGTCTTTTCTCCCAAATTTTACAAATGACTTGTGACGCCAAAGGGGGTTGCAATGGTGGGAGGGTGGGTTTAGTTGTTGGCGGCTTGGCTTGGTTGCGGTTTGAAAAAAAGTTTGAAAAAAAAAAATAATTGGCATGTAACCAAAAATGCTCTACAAAACTATTATTCTTATATTCTGTGTTCGTGTTTGTTTTGTGTCCTTTTTTTTATTTGTCATTTCTTTGCTACTCGTATATAGTTCTTAAGTGAAGGTTCTATTGGCCGTTTATTGAGTAAAACTAACAGTATATTGCACATTACGTTTGTGAAGTATCGCCTTTGTGCAGCTTGTGCTTGTGATGAAGTCAGAAGAAAGTGCCGTCTATGCAGATGTTCTAAAGAAAAAATGTGAGGGCGTATAATGTACATATGTACGAATATACATATTCGTATGTATATATTCGACGATATGTTCTTCAATCGTTTCCGTTCATGTAGATTTTTGTAAGAGACGGTATAGTCAATTTCAATTTGGCCATCATGTGCATGTGTTGATAGATATTTTAAGGATTCTTAAAGGATATCATTATTTGAGTTTATTCAAGGATAATCTTTTAGATATGCATATGGAATTATTTGGCATTATTTGAGTCAGACATCAGAGAGGTGAAAAGTTTAAATTTCGATGTTTTTGTTTTGGTTGAAAAATTCTTTTCATATTAAATGGAACTTTGATCATATTGAACTCTATACCTAACCTACAAATTACTTAGAATTTTCATGAAGCTAATATTAAGTCCTGTTTTTTGTATTCATCATTTTTATTACAAATACGTCAAAACTTTAATATAGCTAAACATTGACACTGCTTAGAAGTAAGGTTAGTCTAGTTATACTATTCAGGTTTAAAGTCGATGTAGGTAATATTACCTTGTTTCTAAGTGCAGTGCGCCCTCGGTAAAGCAACAAATAGAAATTCAAGCGGTTGCGTTAATTAAGTTTGTTGCAATAATCGAGTCACAAAAATTTTAATCCATGCATTAAAATTTGACTGGAAAATTAAAGTATCAAAAATAAAATAAAATTGTTTGATATACAAGTAAAAAATAATTATTTTATTTACTTACTTCATTTCAAAAGAATATCAAAATGAAATCAATACATTTTCTGTTAGAATGTTTTTGAAAAAATAACGTAAAATAATTTAAAGTAATTTCAATAGAAACAATCTTGAAAAAACAATACATGGTTTCGTTAATTTTTTTTAAATATTGAGAAATAAATAAGCTCCCTGAGTTTTTGCAGAGTTAATGGGAGCTATCGTGAATAAAAACTCCCCTGGAAAATTTTCTCCAATTCGAATCTTGGGAATGTGAACTATGCTCAAAAGTTCCCATCGGAATTTATTGGTATCGGGAATAAGCTTTCCCAGGGAATTTTGCTGTCATTTCATACGATTTTTTTCGAGGGAAATTTATTCGGTGGGAGATTCGCAGGAAAAATTTCGATTGAAGAAAATATTCAGTGGCAAACAAAATTCCCCGGGAGATCCCCGATAGGGCCCAATATGTCCTTAAGTATGAAACTGGGTGTTCTTCACCCCAGAATTATGCCACTGATTGATTTGTTGCATTTATAAGTTTCACAAAGCGATTGAACAAATTCACCATAACTCAATTTAGTTGAAATCTCTGAATGAAAAGTTGCAATTACTGAATCACTAATAGTGAAATTTTGTGTGTTGCTTTAATCGAGATTTTGCGTTTACCGCGGGTTGCTTTTACCAAAGAGTTCGCACTGCATAATGATTTGTCAAATGGAAGATTCAAGGAATAGTTACAAAAATCTTAAAAAGCAGATTAAATTAGTAGGAGAGTTCTGTGAGTTTATATAAACTTTCTTGGACAATTTTCTGGTCGATTAGTGATTGCATTTACAGCAAATCCTATTTGTAGAAAAAAAAATTTTACGTTGTTGGTTTTTTATGAAGAAAACAAAAGGCAAGGTGCACTTTGTCACTATTTTATTAACTAAAAATAAAAGACTTGCCTCTCTCTATATAAAAATATAATCATATGACTTTTCAAGAGATATATAAAATATCGTCAGCTAGCAAATCTATGTGCGTCAATAAAATGGAAAACTATTTCCATTACCAACATGAGCACATTACATACATATATAGTTTTATTTACAAGAAGAAAAGAAAATCATCTTCAAATCTATCTATCTAAACACAGACATTCTTTTCTAAAATAGAAAAATTATAACGTCACTAAATTCAAGATATAATCTTTACCCAAACCGAATAGAAGGAATAGGAATCCCATTGAGGAATATAATTATTGTTTATACAATATACTACGTCAGTGTAGTATTTTAAATTAAATTAATTTTTTTTTTTGGTACGAAAACATTAAAGTATATATTTTTATAGTCAACATTCAAAAGCCAGAAATTTTATTTTTTTTTGTTAAATGTTATTAGACTTTTAATTTATTGATGTTGTACAATACGAGTATCTTTGGCGGAGTAAGGATTTCTTTTCGTATTGTTATAATATTGAAAAGAAAAAAAATTTTATTTACTGTGTCTATGACAAACGTGGGATACAAATTCATAGTCACATGATTTGTAATGCGAAAAATTTAAATATTTAAATAATAAAATGTAACCACAAGGCTGTTGATTGCCAAGTTGTCCAAAAATAAAAAAAACACATTATTGAATTTATAGGCTTTAATAATTGTACAAATGTTTCAAATCAAAAGTGTTGTAAGTATCTTCATAAAAATTATAATATTAGCTTGATATGAGTCTCTCGATCTGGAGTCGAAAACAATATTTAAAAAAATTTGACCGGCGGAAAATAGGTTGTGTACACATTTTCTTAAAATTTATTAGATTCACTCCGGTTTCCAAATATTCTTATATATAAATTTAAGAAACAATTTTCGTAGTGAATTTTAATCACAAACTATTCAAAACATGGACTTTTTACAGATCTTTCTTTCGTCTTCAAAAAACAATCGACAGGTCAAGTCATAAGATGAAATAGGAGACCTATAAAAAAAGAGTGATTGTAGCACATAATATTCTATTAAATTGAAAGCTATGAACTTGAATTCATTGCTAACAGAAAGTTCTTCTATAAAAAAGCATATTTAAATAAATCAGCATTTACCTGGCGAGCTTATAGTGACTATAAAAGATGCATAGTTTTTATAATTAATTAGTTACTACAAGATTCTGTACAAGATTCTTAGTTGAAATAGTTAAATTAGTTTTTAAGTCCGTTTTTACTTAATAATAAAATAAAAATATTGGTATGGAAATTTTTAATATATAACAGTATAAATTTAAAAACATAATTTTAAAAAAAATCGCCCAACCATTTTCGAAATATTGAATTTTCAAAAAAAATATATATAAATTATTTTGAAAATGGTTGTATGGCAGGTACCGGTAACAACAAACAATGTAATAAAAATGTTGGACGAAAATGTAGACTATATCTATATTAGTGTACGTTTTTTATATCAAAATCGTTAGAGCCGTTTTCGAGATAATAAAGATGGTAGACAAAATTGTATAGCAAGTACCGTTATTCTTGGGGCTAAAACAACGATTCAAAAATCTATTTGATACAATCACCTAAAACGCTTAAATACCAAGTTTGAAGAATAGCGGTTCAGCCGCTTAGTCTGTAGATCGAACTACTGACAAACAGACAGATATACAGTCAAACAGAGGGAATTGCGAGACCCACGTTTTGGTGTTCTCTTTCATCATAATGCCAAGTTTAATCAAAATCTCGAGTTCGACCTTTTTCCAAATGCAAAAACTTGCCCTAAATTACATATATTGCAAGTAAAAAATTATTATTAATGTGGTTATTTTAAATGCTATGTTTTTGTCGCCATTTTGAAAACACTATTTAAACTGTAATGATACACTACATTAAGTCACCTACTTCCACTTATGATGTATAGTGTAGAGAAGTGATGGGAGTTTTTCTATAGTCTTATAGTTAACACTCATTGTGAACTGCAATATGTATAAGGTAAGGTCAACAAATGATGATAAATCGAGAATTCTACCGTAGTAAAAAATACCAAACTAGTGTACAAGTGACGGACGACCTTTTAAATGCCAAGGCACCACACACAGCTGGATAGTGAACGCCCAGCTCTAAGTAGTTAGATAGTTCGCTATCTCATTCAAAGGCAATATTTTAAGTTTTATAAAGCTTATTGGAAGACCATTAAAATTGTAAGAAAACAGAATTGTGAATAAAATAACGTCAAATACAATAAAGTTTTGTTTCTTGTGTAAATCCAACGAGCTAACTTTAGCCTACGACAAAAAGCTTCTCGAGAACGGAACATAGAACAAGCAAACCTTAAAGATCTTATTTGCTTGGTATGAATATTTTTTTCATCTTCGACCGAGTTTTCAGTGGCTGGGTAAATTCAGAGTTAAACCAAAGTTATATCCAAAAAATAAATTAACCGTCTCGGGTTAACATTATCAGTTTTTCAGTGGTTTTCAACTTCCAAGTGTCAATAGTCAGAAATCTTTCGAAATCGATATGAGGCCATTTGGAAATATCCACTTTACTATCGAAATGGAGAGACGACACACTATTGAAATCACCCTTTTCATAGTTTCGAACATTGATTTCAATATTGTTTTAATTGTACACAAATTTTTTGAGTTAACTCGAGATCTGATATTTTTCAGAAGTTAACACAAATTTTACCATGAAACTCTAAAAAAAAAACTCGCACAGTAAAAAATGCATGTATCATAATTTGGAAAATATTATAAACGAAGTGGAATAAAATATCCTAACGAAGCTTATTGTCAAATTCCTTAGAAATTTCTTCGAAATGTTAAAACTGAAGTTGCGTCTGCTTAAAATTTTTCGGTAAATTGAAATTATGTTTTAGTACGAAACTCAATGTAATATTGTTAGTAGTCTTAGAAGCAAAAATTTGGAGTAAAAATCTAAAGAACAAAATATCAGACAAAGAAATTCTGCGCAAAAAAAGCAACTTTCATCATTTCTTAGTATGTGTATATTCATTACTTATTAAAAAATGTCAGGAAATCAGTAACTTTTGATTTGTTAAAAGTAAAATCTTTCCATATGGGGTTTCTCTCTTCTTTCTCTGGTTGGAGCACCCTATAGTTTCCGAGTTATTTTTTATTGAATTTTTGTTCATGCAGACGCACGAAGCCGCAGTCTCGCTTATACTATATAAACAATAAATATAATATGTAATAATTTTATTGACATACATATGTATTACTTAGTAAAATTAAACCTAAAAAAATCGTATATATTATGGCATTGAATTTTCAAACAATGATTAATTTCCGTCAGGAGCATTCCTTTGATTTTTTTGTTTGAATAATTTTCCGGCAGACAGAAATGTGTTTATATTAAAAACACACGAGAAAATGAATTATTGTATGTAAATATGTAGGTAAAGCAATAGATACATAAATAAATAAATATTTATATTTGTGAAAAGCACTTTGGGAAATTAAATGTGCTTATGCTTTTAACGCAAATGAAATGTTAAACACATATTTGAAAGAAAATTCAGACAAAAAGTTCTATTATATTTGTTGATTTTAAGGATTTAACTAATAATATTTTAAGATATGATTGAACGTTTGGCAAACAAAAAATATTTTTTATATGAAAAAGATTGACATAATGTTTGAAATTAATATCTCAATGCCACAATATTTTAAAATTTTATTTTTAAATTTACATGTTGTTTTTCATAATTTATATTTTTAATATTTTTGTATAACTTACACACATACAATAAATAGTTGTTTTCCTTGTATTTGTCAATGCTTGAACTATTAAAAAAAATGTAAGAACTTTTATTTCAGTCTTATACCAAATTTAAATATTTTATGTGCCATTCCAAAACATAAAAAAATAGTAATGAAAATAAAAATCATATCTTTGTGTTGTAAAATGACCGAAGCTATGTATGTAGATTTTTTTGTATTACATATTTGTTTCTGTAAATTAAAATAACTCATGCTAATAAATTCTAGACAAGGAGGACATAATATAATGTTAAATGTAGTACATAATAAACAATATAATTTTTCTAAAACTATGTTGTTTATTTTATCATAATATTAAAACTTAAAAAAAAACTATTAAATGATTTTCTTTATTGATTTATCTTATACAATTTTTGTGGGCATTTTTATTACGATAATAAAGAAAACAATTTAAGCATTTAAAACATAAAAATTAGGAAGGTGTGAAATTGTGGATTAGGTTGAATACATATAACGGGTGTTTAAAAAGTGACAGACCTTATTTTCCTGTAGGAAGAATAGGGCTTTTATACAATATTCGAAAAAAATGTAAAAAAAAAATGCAAATTATATGACACCAAAGGAAGTAGTGTTTCATAATTATTTTTCATATAATTTAGTATTTAACATGTTTTTATTAAATGATATAAATATTTTTTTTCTTAAATTCAGTGTTTACATTTATATTGTTAAATACTTAAATTTATCCTACCAATATATTAAAAAAAATTTAATGAAATTTTCTATATAGAAAAATAAAGCAAAAACTACTTTAAATATATATTGAATTGCTTCCACTAAGAATCTTGAGCCTGCGATGCGATCGAACAAGCAAGTGCATGCGATCTACTCGTGCATTTTTGAATATAGTTTTCTCGTAATGGCTAGTGCATTTGAATGTTACGACAGATATCTGAGGTTCGAATCCGCCATAAGAAAAAAAACAGGTACTGCACACTGCACTTAATAATATCTCTTGCCTCGAAAAATATTTATTGGAAAAAAGAGGTCCCTTCCATTCATGCGAAATAACAAAACGCTTACAGTGAGAGTTGAGAGTCGCTTAGATCAGGGGTTCCAGCACATAACTTGATACAATCGAGCATTGATCATCGTCGTTGAACTCGAAACAAATATTTTTTGGCACCACGTAACTTAAAACGAGTTTCATTTTGACTTGTACTAAAAAAAAGGATTGTGAACTAGAATTTGAAATGTCAAATAGTATTCTTTAAATTAAAATTATTTTCTCAATTTTAAGATCCGCATTGGGTATGATATTTTTGATTCAGAAAATGCAGATGACGGAGCTTCTACTGCCAAAGTCACAAGAAAATATTGAAGAGATAATAGCAAGCAATTAGTATTGTGTGAAAATGAGTAAATATTAAGAAATAAAAAAAAACATCGACAAAATATTAAACTTTTTTTTAGTCTTGTCAAGAATAAGTGAAAAATGTTTCCGGTGGATATTCAACACCATTCAAATCCTAAGAAGCGTAAGAAGCACTCCCCCATATTTACAGCTTTGTGCAACATTGAGTCTGATAGCCAGTGAGATATAAATTTTTTTTTTTTTTGAAAAATTCATAAAAATATTTTTTTTTCAAAAGTTATTACCCAGTATTGCTTAGAGTTTGAACAACCTTCTGTATTAACATTTTGATCAAAATTTGTTGTTTTGTTTATATAGGTACCTACATTTTGTTTTAGAGTAAAATGTATAGACTACCCCTATGATTTATTTCAATCTAAATCGTTAGCACCGTCTTCGACATAAATAAAATTGACAATTTTTGTGTGCACAAAATTGTATGGTAGGTACCTTTATTATTGGGACTACAAACAAATATTACAAAACAAAATTGAGGCAATTACCCAAAACGCTTAATTATCAAGTTTGAATAAAATCGGTTCAGCCGTTTAGGTAGACAGACACACGGAGTCTTAGAATATACTTTTTTGTTGTTTTCTTTCATCGTTTTTTTTTTCGAATGCAAAACTTTTACCTAGGGTTTTCGATTGCTTAGAATTATAATCTACTGTGTAATAATTATATGCATGTATTTTTATAACCATACTAGAAACATATGTATATTATGTACCCTCGCTCACCTCGCAGTCACATGTTTGCATAAAATTTAATCCAAAATCCGTGCACATGTTTTGTGTGTTTCATTCTGTTGGCCGCTGCTGTTTGAAATCAATTAACGTGAAAATGCAGACTAATGCCTCGTGATTGTTGTTAGATTAACGCATGGTTAGTCCTATGTGATGTGTGTGCTGCATAGTTCCTATATATTGTTAGATATTTAATTTTGCTAAGAAGTTTTTGTTCGTTTAAATTTATTTAACAAAACAAAAGTCTTCAACGGTCGTCGTAGTGTACAAACAAAAACAACAACAACAAAAAACATCTAAATCACATAGATACACGCTAAGCAATGCAGTGTTGATTGAGATTTTTTCAACATGTTCAGTTCAGCATCCCTTTATCGTTTTTACATCTCTAAAAAAAAATCTAATAATGTAGACTAGATAGATAGATACATTTACGTATACACTATGAGATAAATTTAAATTCAATTGTTTTTAGTTGGATTTAGTTAAGTATCGTATCTTTTGCATTAGGATCTCGAGGTTGGTGTTTTTATTTATTTTTAATTAGACATCTATTAGACATTTTATTTGATTTTATTTCTACTGATTTTTAGATATGTATAGGTTAATTAATATTTGATTTATTTCTATGTATTTTATTTTTTACTTAAAATTAATTAAATGTGTGAAGAACACCTCAAAACGTGAATTTTAGAATATTTACAAAAAGAAAAAAAATTATAAGATATAGGAAGACGACTCTCAGTCTGCTAGAATATACATAGATACAAACGTACCGGATAAATCTTGTTGGCATTATAATATATCTAGTGTTGTTTAACTCAAGCAGATGCCGAGCTATTAACATTAAACGGCGGATGGAAATTATTAAAAAGCTTTGAATATTTTCTCGCTTTGGGGGTAGTTTATAGTTTAAGCTTAGATACACATTTGACAAAAGCAATTCTCTAGATATTATAGTAGTTGGTACATTAGAGCAATACTCAGGCTGCAAAACCAATGTCTAATGGATTTATTATTTGTCTTGCAGTTGCATGCTGAGTATTGTCCTAGATTTATTAGGTATAATTATATTTTTTTTTATCTGATAGATAAAAGTTTGTACCGAATGCTAGATACATAATATGTAGATCACAAGAGCAAACTAGAAGGGGAAAGTATGAGTATAAATATTTTTTTTTTTTTAAGAATCATTATTTAGGGATGACAATGGAAAGACGGTACCCTTTGAAATGCCAGTTTATTTAAGAGTGTGTTTATATAAAATTGAGAAGGAACAACATCATTGTTTTATAACATTTTTTTCCTTAATTTTATTTTTATTGTTTTTTTTTTTTGGCATTTGTTGTTTTGCTATCTCGTGATGTTTTGCTATTATCAAGCATTGTGACGAATAGACTATTTTAAGTTCAAAGCAGGAAAATTAATTATGCGTGTAACGATTGTCTTTTTTATGTTCTTTTGACAAATTTTAGTTAATTAAGTTTTTTTTTTAAAAGCGGCCATGGTTTGGATGTTCTGATTTATTTCCTCGGAAATATTTCTCTATTCGAATTTTAGTCTACGATTTAAATTTATTTTGTTTTTGTATTCGATCAAAATTTACAATAAAATATATTCCCATAAATAACTAAGCCATTAATTCCAGTCGACATGTTAAACAGACAATTACGTCGTAAAAGTATCTTTACATAGTTCAGATGTATGATTTTATTTCCTTTATTATTACACCCTGCATCTCTTTCCACTGTTACTCTATTTTATTGCGACAAATATCGAAAAACCATACTCATTTCTCATTGCATAGACTTCTCCCAACTCCATTTGGTATTTTTTTCAAAATTCTTGTATTGGAAATAAATAATGTATCTTTATTTATAAATATGATGGAAAAACATTACATTTATACCTCAAATTTCTCTAAATGAACTCAAAACTTTTCTGTCATTATTTTATGACTCAATATGACTACAAACAACAACGATATGAAAAAAAAATAAATTGAAATTGCTTTACGGTAATAAAATTTTGGTTTTCAATGCGACGTTCTTCGATAATTTAGCCTTTAACTGCAGGATTTTTCTTTATTGATTTAGCAATAAATGGATGACATACGGTTAACCGGAATAGAGTCAGCACTTATGCAAATAAGAAGCAAGCAAAAAAATCGAAATAGTTTCTGCTGGATGACATACGATTGAGAAAATGGAAAAATCCTTATATCTAGGATAGTTGGTATGTGACGATATACCAACTCGTACAAAGTCGTTGTAGATTTTGAAGTGGAATGATTTAGGAGAGTTCGTGAATGAAATGTTTCGTGCATTTCTGGTTTTGAAGGCTCAAGTATGCATTTTTTGTGATACAAAAAAAATATATCTTATTTTTTTTTTTAAATTTACTTCAAAGATATAGAATATCACCAATAAATTTATGGGCTGAATCTTTGTAATAGTAATTTTTATTATACAAATTAGATTTAAATCTGCTGATGGGGATAGAGGAAATGAGCCTAGTAGTGCAAGAAACTTTTTGTCTAAACGTAAGGAAAATTAGTCCTAAGTTGGGCGCCATTTATTGCAAATGCAAGAGCATGTGTGAATAATGTTTAGATATAGTTTGTTTTCTTTAGCTGCATGAGATGTTTCGATGGTTGTTGTTATGGTTTGACAGTTGAGAATAGTAAACTCTGTTGACATTTCGCAATTCATCATGTGTCAATGCTTCCAAATTCTCAAAATTTACTTTGAACAAAATAAATCTATTCGCGAAGTTCATAGAGCACTTTTACCGAAGATTTGTGTTTAGTGATGAAGCTTATTTCTGATGGTTAAATGGATCCTTAAAATAAGCAAATTTGTCGTATATGGAGAGATATGATAATCGTCAAGCCAGTAGAGAATCACCATTACATCCATCAAAATTGACCGTTTGGTGAGGTTTACACCGCCAGTGGGTATCATCGGTTCTTATTTCTTTCGAAATGAGGAAGGACCTGCCGTTACTGATTTCTTGTTTCCAAAAATTTATTAGGACATTTGATTCCAAACAAGATGGCGCAACTTGCCATACAGCGAGTTTAAACATAAATTTATTGTAAAATCAGTTCGGTGACAGCTTTATTTCCAGAAGAGATCCTGTTAACTAGCCCCCTAGTTCGTACGACTTAACGCCTTAGGTCAATGGCTTATACCGACAAACCAGCAACTCTTGAAGCAATGAAAGCCAAACGGCCAAAATTGATTGGGAAAAGTAGTCAAAAATTGGACTGATCGAATGGATTATGTAATTATTCGCTGCGGCGGAAATATACCGGAAATCATATTTAAAAAATATCTACCAGATTATAATAATAAAAAATGTATTCCAAAAATATTTCTCTCTCAAAGTATTATAGAAAGATCTCTAACTCTTAAAAAAACACCCTTTAGAATAAGGAAATACTTAAGAGCAAGATATTGTTTGCTGATAAATTACGAGCTGATATCATATCTTTTAAATTAAAAATTTGGTGAGGAACCGAGAACGAGGCAACCCATTAAAAATCATTTGTTTGCCTTTAGGTGCAATATAGACTATAGATTTATGATGGGACTAAAGGTTTCTTTATTTGAAGGCGGGTAAATATTAACGATTATTTGTTTCATTTTAAAGGCATATCAATTACATTATGTCTGGAATATAAATTCAAATCTGAGTAAGTAACATGAAATAAATGTTCGGCCCATTAATTTACAGATTATATTTTGACAGATTCTGTGACTTATAAGGTTCATGTGAAATTTACTTTGTGGAAGCGAAAAAATATTTAGCATTACATGATGTGTGCCAGCGAAAGGAAATAAAATCCAATTCATTTGATTAAACTTGAAGCCTTGAAAACAAGTTCTTTGGAACGGGTTTTCCAGTCATAATCTATTTTTAGTGATGTCAAATTAAATTAACTGATATTTTTAGGGAAAAGTAAAAGCTTAAATTTAAGGCAAACTGCATATAATGTACAATGAAAATCAGGTATTTATAACGAACTCTTAGAAACCGGACAATTTGTTCATTATATTATATCAAGTGACTACTTGTAATTGATTTTAAATTTTTTGTTTTTTATAAATAAAAAGTGGACACAACTTTTGTGTGTTTTGATTTTCATATTCTTGTGGCATAAATATAAGATGCTAAAAACAATTTTTAATAGTTGCCATAGACACCTTCCCCAAGCTCTGGAAATCAGAAGAACGCCATCCAAAAAACTAATTATATGAGGTTCCAAAATTTTATTGGAATTACCAGCTTCGTGTCTTGAATTATTTTAGATTTTTCTTCAATTGCAAAATTCCATGTTTTGTACTCATTTTTAAAACAAAAAAAATGTCATAATGTCGATTTTCGAAAAGTCGATTGTTAAAAAAAAATGTTGGGGCTTGGGACACACTCCCGAAACCCAAAATCCACCCCCCCCCCCCAAAAAAAAAAAACAAAATCCCGGAAATCCATAGGCATGCTGCAACCCCCCTGCTTGGACAAATTTAGGTTTTGGGATGGGTTGAGCTTGTATGTATACAATCTCCTATATTTGGCCAAGTAGGTTGATTTTCGGATTTTTTTAATTTATAACATTGAACTATAATAAAATTGAGTTATACATTAAAAGAGAGCAGTCTTGAAGTATTTTATTGTATTTTGGATACAAATCGACATTTTTACCGACAACTTTTCAATTAATAGTCTGGACGTTTTAACTTTTATTTTGTCGATCAAATTTCAGTCGAATATCCAGTCGCTCTTATGTTTTGTCAACCATTCGTTCGCTTCTATTAAAGTTCCTACCAAAAATAATCTTACTGCAAAACACTAAAAGTGTGTCAAATTTCTCACAAAAAAAGTTTGGCCGTATTTATTAATTTTGGAGCAAATATGCAGTATCCTATGCGATGTGCCAAGAAATCTTTATAGCTTTATAAAATTGAATGCTATCTTTTGAAATCTTCGAAATTTTAACATCTTATAAATATAGCGAAAGCTCTCCAATTAAATTCAGTTATAATGGAACTTTTTGTCTGAAGCTTCACCATAAAGTTCAGATTAGAGAATAGGCCAGTTCAGAAAAATGAGATCTCAGAGACGTCATCTCAGCAATCTCAGGAGTGCTGAGGGGTGTTTCAGGCTTACTATCAAATACTTAGGAAAAAAATGTTGCTCATGCAATGCTTTTCCTTAGTTTTAGGCATGAACGGTCACCGTCGGTCCTATTTTTTAAAATACAACTAAAGCTTAGCACATTTTTTTTTAATTACTTAAAGTAAAAACAACGTTCTAAATTAATTGGCGCAAGATTTTAAACAATCCATTGTTAAGGGCTTAACATTTTACTAGTTAGCAATTTCCTAAGTGCTTATTGATTGAATAACTATTTCAAAAATTTTAAACCTTTTCTAAACTAGTAAATTGCTAATTAAGCAGAAAGCTGAGCATTTGTAGGGTTTGAATTTTGATGAACACATTTATTGTTGTTATGCGTTGTATATTAATTATATGTTGATGAAAACCCAACATGCGATCTAAAAAGGTATTAGTTATTTCTATTTTCATCATTTTGACTTCATTATTTACAAAAAAAAAATTGTGCACCAGTAGGACTCGAACCTGGGCACCCCGCGTGCAAGGCTGATACACTATCAGATTCCATAATGGATTTAGCAAATTGATAAAAGTTAAAGTAGCCATTCTGTGATTTTAACTTTATTAAAATGTTAAAATCGTTTAAAATTAGCACAATCATCTTTTTAGCTTAAAGTGGCTTAAACATTTTACTAAGTCGTTTAAAATTTTACGCCATTCCTATTCATAAAAAATCGAACAAAATCTACTACAATAAGTATCAACTCTACCTCTTTTTATTTTATGTCCCTGTAAATTTTATTCTTAATTGTCAATTCTTAGTCCTTTACTAGAGCTCCGTCTTTGATGGTCCGGCGAAGGACCAAGTTGCTTGACATCAAATAGCAGAAATTCTGTTTTATTAATAGCATTTCGCACGTAGTCGACGGAATAAATCCTTAACCTTCCCTAGTCCATGTTTATTAATTTGGGTGGATGTTATTAATAGTACCTGTCATAGAACCGTTTTTTGGTATTCGACTCTGCCATTAGCAGTTCAATGGATTTCGATAAAAAAATTTGTACAGGAGGTCCTTCAGAATCTAAATAATACTGCATACCCAAATTTTCAAAAAATATTTTGTTTTTACTTTTTGGAAAAATATTTTTTTTTATTTTTGAAAGTCCAATGTTTCGAAAACATGTGGACGTTTTTTTTTTGAAAACTTAAAATTGTCATAACAAACTTTTATTAGAAAAAATGTAAAGAAATTTTGTATACAAAATATTAAGTAGAGAACCAACTTAGTACACAGATGTGAATTTTATTGAAATAAAAAAATTGATACCTCTCAATTTATCAGCCTATTATATTCTGAAATCGTTTCAGATTTTAAATTTGTGAACGACTATTGAATTTAAAATATTTAAAGTTAAGTATGATTTTAAAAACTCTTACGCAATTGTAAATAAAAAATTATTAAAAATAATATTTAAAAAATATTTTATTTTCTAGCTTACGCTATTAGTCATACATATAGAAATTTAATAAATCAACAACTTTTCTATATTTTAGTATATTTTCTGATTCAGCATTCCACTGCCAAGTAAACATTTTCAATTTTAAATATTTATAAAATTGTCACATTTTCTATGTTAACACAGAAATGAGAGAAAACAATTTACCTATTTCCTGCACGATTATGTTACACTCCATTATAATTCTTATTAACACTCGGAAATCCATAATTTCTTCATTTCTAAGCGATTTCTCAAACAAAAATGATTATTAATGTTTTCCGAAAAAATCTTGACACTCACCATGTACTATTTTTGTATCTCATGTGTTAGAGTTAGGCATTAAGTATTGATTTTTATTTTTAAAAGCAAAGATCATAAAGAATTGATGTAAACTGTCTACTATGCCTTTGATCATTCGAACTAAATTGACATTTATAAATGTCAGAAAGATGTCTTCCTACATTAACGCACAGTACATGTAGCTAACCCACCTCCACATCATGCTTTCTTAAATCAAAATTAAGCCTGCACTTAAAGGCACGTACCTACATATATTTTTGAGGTATACCCCTTCGTCTATTTGACTTGATGATGTATCTAAATATATTAAATATAATTGATTTTACATTACATTGTTTCTATACTAATGGGTTAGGCATGAAATTAAGTTATCTCGAAAATAACACTTTTGTTGTTGTATTTTTGGTGTATACCCTATATAAATAGAAGGGGATTGTTATTTTTGAAGAGCAGGGTTTTGTTTCCTTCTTCTAATTGGAGACATTCTGAATGTGCGTGTATTCACACAATGGATACAGAAATAACTTTTGAGTTTTCATTGAGGACAACAACAAAAAACCACGGAGAAAACAAAGTGACAAAATCATTCTGTTTTTAGTTTTCCTAATAGACCAAGTATTGGTTTTGAGAAAAAATGCGTTTTTGACGATTTTTTGAATTAGTTAAATCTCATAATAATACGTACATATATCTTGTAAACGGATGTATTGATTCTGATGTAATTTTTTTTTCCAGCTATGTCAAATTATACAGGTATTTATTTTTGAACTAACGAAACAATTTTTTAAGTATGTTTGACAATTTTTGTTAAAATTTAGCTTAGAGTTAAGGCAAATTCATGCGATTCTCTTGTAGCGAATTTTACCCAATCAATGCAGTGTAGTCTTCTTTTTACTGCTGCACTTGTGTTTTACCTAGAAATCTATATCAAGCTTTCAATTTTTGTTGAATTTGTTTTTCTACAAAAACTTGAATAAGAATTTAAATAAAATAAAAAAAAAACTACTAACAGAATTTAAAAAAAAATACCTTGTGGTAGACAGCACTGATCATGTAAATTTAAAGTAGGTGTTCCCTTCTGTCAAAATGACATTTATCAACAAAAATTTTTTTAGAGAGCCGCCAGGATGGTTAATCCATTTACTTTCCTTACTGCGTCACTTAAGTTTTAAATCATTTTCAAACTTAGAAAAGGTGGAGTTTATTTATTTCAATTTTTATTTATGATGACATTCTGCCATTGTGGAAATATTAGATTTTAGAAAAAAAATATGTATTAAACAAAAATTAAATTTTGGCAATTTAACAAAAATTCCCTGTTGTTGTGATGGTCCCTTGCAAATATACGAGAATATAGAACAACATTTTCCTTCTTTTTTTTTTGTAATCAGAGCTCTTGAACGAATTTGCATGCGAATTTAATAGCAAAATAGTTTTTTTTTTTTTAAAATATGTAGGGAAATAATTTTGTTTTGAGTTTTGTTCATTCATTGAAAAAGATATAAATTTTAATGAAAGCAGCATACGGGTGGATGTGTATAATATGTGTGTATGTGTGGTATGCGTTGGGTGATGGATGGATGAGTTCTTTTCACTTGGCGCATAAACATTTCAATTCAATTTATATCTATGTATGAATGTACAAAACGAGTAGGTTGCTGATGGAACAGGTGGAAATGATTTGTTTTGTTTAGAATCATTTAATATCGTAAAATTAAATTAGCAAACATTTTTTTTTTTTTGTTTTTATAAGACAAAGAAAAGTTATTAGGTTAACATTTATTTTCGAAATAAAAAAAATTCTTGTTTTTCTTTAAAGGCAAAGGCAACAGCTATTAAAAAATAATAAAAACATTTAGCATTAGTTTTGAGTTTTGAAACTACTTTTGTATTTAGGTTTATATTATTTAACATTTTGAGGCGGCAGTGTTTTTTTGTATGTCATAAAAGTTACATCAAAATAGAATAGTTTTATGGTTTTACTTTTTATTTAATACTATCTCATTTGGCCGTGCAGCATGTTACAAATTCTTTTAATTTTATGAGAATCTTACTATTTTTAGATTTTTGGAAAGTGCATTTCTTTTTTCAAGAATAACAACTTTTCTATTTTTGATTTAAGGTGCTTATAATAATTTGTGATAACAAAAACGAGTGGGCTTACAGCATCTTGTAGTTTTGTAATAATTATGAATGACAATTTTATAACAGTCGTTAGCCATTTAAGCTGTGAACAACTAAGTTTCCGAAATTAAATGTCTTTCTGACTTGACTGTATACTTTTGCAAATGTAGATAACTCTTATAAAATTACATTTTCTGTAAATCATTTAACATTTCAATCACATACGTCAAATCGATCTGTCATCCGCAAGACTATTCAAGTGTATGCTACATTTACACTACTGGCCAAATGCTAGTATTTCTACTATTAATTACTGAATCTTACTTTATGACAAAGAATTGGTATAAAATGGCAGAAATATTAGCTTGGTTCCACACCCTACATAATTCATGCAAATACAAATTTGATAGTGTTAGGTAGAAGAGAGCTTTGGTGAGAGAGTGAATAATTTCCCCTCCTGACAATTTCTGTTGATGAAATTTTTGTAGGCAGCAAAATTAGGTCTGATCCTGTCTTTTTTTGGCAAGCAAAAATTGGCAGCTTATAAAATTTTGAAGAGTGGGGATGAAATTCTCTCATAAAAGAAAGAAAAAGTCTGGTGGAGCCACTTGAGAACAATTTCTGCCAATTCAACAGATGTTTTTTAATATTTTTGTTTGTTTAAAATTAACATTTTTTTGTCTTCAAATTAATAATTTTGAATTTTAGTGCTTTTAAATTAGTTTATTTCTTCAACAAATCTTTTCCCACAACATCCATGAGCCTTTTTTTTCTTTTATGACAAACGTCATTTTATGACAGATGTAAATTGTCTGCACAGAATTTGCTGCCTACAAACATTTATTGGGCAGAAATCAGTAAGAAATTGTCAGGGAGGGAAAATATTATATTCACTCAAGAACGCTCTCTTCTGACAAAACTAATAAATCTGTAAGTCTGAAACAGGAATTGGCAGAAATTGGTGCCAATTTGGTGTAATTGGCAGTTTTGGCCACATTGTGGATCATAGAACTCTTGTGTATAAGTTAGTCTTGTGCAAACTTATTTCGGCTGAAATTAGCACCTTTTCAAATTCTGAAGAGTGGTAATGAAATTCTCTTAGAGACAAATACAATGAAAAAAAGTCTCGAATGGATAAATCGTTCTTATATATTCGCAATTTCTTTAATTTTAAATTAATTTGGTTTGTTTTTTTTTACCACTTTTAAAAAGAGAGCGCTCATGAGAGATTACAATATTTCTCTTACTGACAATTTCTGCCCAATCATTTTTAGGCAGCAAAATGTGGACACCAAATTTACAAAAAATATCAGGTTGACGTTTGTCATAAATTAAAAAAAAAAAAAAAACGTCTCATGGTTTTGGCGAAAAGTGTTCTTGGAACAAATATGTAAATGAATCTAAACGTGATAAAATACAAACAAATATAATTTGAAAGAGCAAACATTATAAATGAAACAAGTAAACATAACAAAAACAAAAATGTATGTATTTGACGTTTAAAAAGCCACAGAAAATAATTGTGCTCAACCCTTTGTAGACTTTTTCGAACTTTATTTATTTTTGAGAGAATTTCAAAGCTGCTCTTTAAAATTGAACAAGGTGTCAATTTCTGCCCATTAAAAGTGAGGAACTAAATTATTTGCAATTTTGACAGTAGTGTAAATGTGATATACGTTTAAGGCTTGCTAATTTGAATATATGGTTTAACAATCGCTTTAAATGTTTAAAAAATTGTATTGAAAATCTTATGCAAAAATAGTGATTCTGATAGTTTCACGCATTATGACCAGATTATGCTCATCATATAACTATCGATCCGAGAGTATTATAAGTAAATCCGTAATTTTCCGATTATAAATCCATAATAGGACTAATGCTGTTAGACTGCAGTGTTAGTAGCCAATTTTTTATTATTTTTTTTTTTTTTGTTTCAAAACAGAATCTACTATGTGGAGTATGACGTTTATTGTCATAAATTTGTTTTGAATTTTATTTACTCGTATGTAGGTACATATGTATGTAGGTGAAATTTTCCTATCAATAATATACGAGTATTAACAACAACGTCAGCATCATGCGAATCAACAAAATTTTAATCATTACCACCTCATTAATTTCATAATAATTTTTAATTAAAATCGCTGTGCATTATGCGTGCGAATATAACTATAAAATCTGGAACGTTGTGGTGCGCCAATTGCGGCTGGTGGAATTTTTTTTTGGTTATTAAACACTTTGTTCTGTAATTTAATGTTGCAGTGTTTACGCATTTACACAGATAGTAATGATGCAAAATGAAACATTCATTTGAGAGGTTAATGGTGGACATTTTTTTATTACAGTGTGTTACAAAAGATACAGGATTCCTAGATATTTCTTAAAAGCCATGGTCATTATTGTAGTAATATTTAATGGGCAGTAAATGGTTACTTTGAGTTTGACCTTGAAATTGACCTTTTAGGTCATTTCTAAGGCAATGTCTGCTATTCCCCGAATAATAATATACATCTTGTTTTATAATTTATCTACTATTTACCTTCAATGTCAAGGTTATATCGGTTGCCAAATTTCAAAAAGCCAATCAAGGTAAAAATCTAGGTCATTCCATCATAGATTTATCAAGCTAACTGTCTTCCTAAAGATTTCTTTGATTTTTGTTGTAAATTTACACACATTTTCTTTATGTACAGGATTTTTGTGTGTTTTGTTGGTCTGTTACTCCAATGTTGTAGGGTTCGAATTCCAAGCTACATATACACTACATGCCACCTAAAAATCACACTGTACCACTCAATGTACAATTTACTGCCTCTTACTTGGAAATTGCAAATCCTCTTACAGAATCTGTTGTATTAAAAAAAAGTGCTTCTCTGCCATTCAAATTCGACACCTAAATTTAGGTGTTAATTTATCTGATCATATCCCAATGACTGGTGTCTTCTAGCTGAAACTGGATGTTCATATTAAAAACTGCTGTCTGGAGTGCTGCTCCAACCTACTCCCAAAGTTAGCAGTCAATCACTTTATCCACTGCGTCAATGTCACCCGACAAGGTCTTAATGATCTTGCAAATATTTGTAAACTTAAATTAATAAAATTATTATTTTGCTACAAATTTGCCAAAAGGTGTCAATTATTTTTTATTGTTTTTTTTTGATTTTTTTTATATTCCTCAATTTTTTATCAATTTAGAATTTACACGAGTCTAACTATAATGTTAGCTTGTCTGCCTAATAATTTTATAAAGCAACAACAAAACGTAATATTTTCTTTCCAAATATTTAATTGTATGTATATATGTATGTATTAACCTTATCAACCGTCTACAATATATATTGTTACCACACGATATAGTACAACACATCATAATAGAACGATTATCTGTTTACAAAATAACGTCTAATTCAGAAAAAAAAAAATAAAACACACACACTCTTATTGAGTATTCAAAGTTCAAATAAAAATGAAGTAATAACAGCATAGTAATTGTACATACATATTATATAGATGTACATATTTTTTTGTTTAATTTTTTTTTTTAATCAACTAACTTAATTTATTAGATTGATTAATTTGAGCTGTATGTCTTTTTATTGGTTCGCACGTCTTTTGCGTTTCTTATTCTTATTGTTTATTTGCTTAAGTCGAAGCATTACGATTAGTGCGGCATTAGCTAAATGAATTGTCCTTGGTTATATAGTTTTAATTGTAATCTTCCCTTGTTGCGCTTTACTCGTATTTGTAGGTTCTTAGCGATAAGGTTTTGGATTCGTTAAAAAAAATGAAACAAGATTTTAATCAAAACTGGATTTAAGATTATACGAGTATGTATGTATGCTGTCTGTGTGTGTATGTATAGTGTCGGTCGGTATCTGGACCTACAGTTGAAACCTCTTACGGAATTTTTTAAACTTGGATCTTAAGACATTTCAGTGATTTCTTCAATGGCGAAGGGAATACTTTTTAACACTTAAAACTGTTAAGGAATTTAATTGTTTTTAAGAAAACAGCTCAAGAGATATTGATGAAATTATTTTTTGAGTCTAGTATCTACATTTACACACGTTAACACACTAAAATTCTAAAAGACTTCAATTTTTTTTTAATTTCACTTAAAATATTTTAATACTTAAAAGTCCTACTATTATATACTTTCTTATAAAATATATTTTTAAATATAAAATCATAAGAAAAATTCAGAATTCTATAACTATTAGAGCAATTATATTCGACTAAGAAATGATTTTTATTTATTTCAAATTAGAAAATGCAAAAACAAAACAAAATCTTTAGTCATTTTTAAACTATAGAAAAAAAGCTAAATTAAAGCTTTTATTAGTGCCACCTTTTATCGAATGGCCAAAAGAACTAAATTGCCAAGGTATATATTTTAGAAAAAGCTCTTCCAAATAAATAAAAAAAATAACAAACATTTCTGCGAAGTTTTTATATTTACGTCCTCCTTCTGCGCTAACGCTTTCTAAATTCTAAACAAAAACGTCATAGGTAAATGTTTTGTTAGTAATTTTTTTTTTTGTTAGCTGAAACACTATACTTTCTCGCACCCTCTCTTTCTCACACTCTCTCTTCAACTTTTAAAATGATACTGTATTTGTAGGAGGACAAATACAATAATAAAAAAAAGGTAAACACGTGCTCAAGAGATTAAGCTTTAACTGACACTGTCGCATTATATATTTAGATAGGGTAGATTAAGTTTGATTCATTGGTTAGTTAGCACAAGCGGGTATATTGTGGCATAAATTTGTTGAACGAGGAGACATTTATCATGTATTTAATCTCTTTGGAAGAGTTTAAATGAAAGTGTAAATGCAATGCACAGAATCAATAGGTACAATTCATATATGTACGTTGTCGTTGAATTTTTTCAAAAAGGTGCAACAAAAGGTCGGCTGGATTGGCTCTTATGATTAAAATTAATAATACAGTTGGTTGGCGTTGTAAAATATTATTTTGCGAATTTCTTAGAAATTGTTTATTTATTTCGATCTTTAGTTTTTGATATTTTTTTTTTAACTAAGCTTTGAACGTTTTAATAAAATCAAAATAAATTGATTATTTTTTTTAATTGAATTGTGTATTTAATTTTGATAAGGTTTGATATGAACATGAAAGCTAGTCAATTTAAAAAAAAAATATAAAGGTTTTCCTTTATTCAGGGAGGATATTATGGCGGATGATTCATTACTAATGATAATTTATAGAAAATTGTATGGGAACAAATTATATCACCTCCACTGATGTGAGGAGAGAGTAATATCTGAAAAATTTGTTTAAAATAAAAAAATAATAATCAAAAAACGCAAATAGAAATATATTTAGGCAATAGTACAATAAGTCAGGTGATGAGAAGTAAGAACAAATTTTTGTAGAACAGTTAGAATGTTTACTATGGGAGGGCATTTAGTTTCCCCCCATTTGGACTTCAGGGGCAATTTTCTAAAAAAAAAAACTAAAAAACTAAATTTCTGATTTAGAAACAACGGTAGTACATACAAATTAAGTTTTGTACGTTTTTTTTAAGCTAAAAGTCCCTTATATCATCTTGTTTTTAACCAGTTAGGTGATGGTTCTATGGCTACAAAGTAAAAAATAAAAAGATCTTTATCTAAATGTTCTACCAAATTCCGTTATTATTTCTTATGTCGCCCGAATTATCGTACTCTCCCGAAATTTTGATATGTATAGTTTTTTCGAAAACAAATATTTTTTTACCAAATTAATTTTTTAAAGAATCACCCCCATAAATATATTGCAGCAATTAGAGACGGCGCTGTATAATGAAGACCTATTTCTATTATGAAAAATTCTTATTTCATTACATATTGTATACCTACATAAGTTATAAATTAAATGTAAGTTAATGACGTGTGTTAAAATTGCGCTAAGCACCATTCTATAGTAATAAGCTTCTACGTTATTGAAATGCAGTCTGTTTTTTCTTAAATTTATTTTTACGGTCTTACTAAACTGCAGTTTAAGACAATTTTGGCTCAACAAATACAGGCTGATCTTACTTATAAATTGTTGGTTTTATATTTTTATAAGATTATTAACATGTTTAACTACACAAATAGCTTCAAACATTATGGAATGATAAACTTAAAAAAATAGAATCAACGTCCGAAAATTCAACTAAACCTAGGCTTAACTTAGACACAATTTAAAAATGACTATGAATACCCCCTATAAATGTACGACTATAGGCTTATAAAATACTTACGACATCGGCTACAGGTTTTTGATTGGCTTTACTATAACACCTGTACCCGATGTCGTAAGCTTAGCATGTTTCCAAGAGTACATCGACTCAACGCAACAAAAACCTAGAACGAGTACACCACCCACAGGCAATCCCAGTGCAACAACATCTACGCACTTAGACAAAATCCAGCAAACGTCAGTCTCATCCCGTGACCACACGAAATATGACAACTTTTTGGAAACGTGGGGCAATAAGAAATTAGAAAATATTTCTAAAATTTAAGGCTGTAACTTAACTTGCAAACTTTATGTATAATATGAATATTGTCCGCGAAAATAAAAACAAAAAAATCTCATAAATTGAAGAAAATTTGGTGATTTGCATCTAGTTATCGCATCCAAATAGCGTTTTTTTTTCTTCCAGCCATCATATGCCTATGTGTTGCTTCACCACCATAGCGATTTTTTTCTGGTTTCTATGTCGAATTTACTTTTTGTTGTTGCTCAAATGATTTAGCCTTGAGGTGAATTTGTTGGATCCTCGTCCCTTAAATCATTTTTTTAAATACTCCTCAATCATTCCAATTGAACTCTGGACATTTTTTTATTTTTTTTAAACAGTATCGTAGAAGGCAAGCAATAGGCAATAAATGTCAAAAATTGCCGGTTTCATATGGCACATAGTCCAAGAGAAAAACAATCTGTCAAAATTTAGCTTGAGAATTAATTTGGCGGACATTAATTTCCCGCGCTAAATTTTGACAAATTTTGTTGTTTAGTTCGAAGTGCGAACGCTCAGCTAAAATGCTTGGATACATTTTTGGAGACAATTTTGTATGGGAACGAATTTAGAATGAATTACAACTAACCCTATTTTAACTATTTATCAAAAAGAAGTCTTTGTAGCAATTGATAAAAATCCAAAACAAAACAAAGATTCTCTTCTCTTTACAGTCAATAATATACAGGCAATGAAAATGTAAAAGAATTATTAGTTTAAGCTTTTGGTATTTTTAAACAATTTTGTGCTGAAAGTTAACTGTTTTTCACTCTAAGCCGAGATTATTAGACGAATATAAATCTAATGAATAAACATATGATTTAATTTCACCATATTTCTACTTAAGACTATAATTGCAGCAAGAACCTCTCAGTAGCTTATCATCTCAGTAAAATATATTTGTCATTGGAATTTCGTCGTTGCAACTTTTTATATATACAAAACTTTCCACTCGCATATATGCAAAGAAAAACAATGCAAATCTAAGCTTACCCACGGCATATTACCAACAACACAAAAGCTTAGTAGTACATCTATTTGCCACCAGAATTCAAACTCTCTTTTAACCCACACAAGCTTTTCCATTCACTCTCGCTCTTCTAGATTTAAAAAAACATCTCTTTAACCTTTTGTTTTACACTGTGCATTTTGTGTTAATATAATACACATCTAGACAAGTGGCTGTGTTAGTGTTTGTTTGCGTACAATTTTCTATCCCATGCCAATCTCCTTCAATAATCACACTCTCAGATGGCGCACGTGGTAAGAAAACGTGATTTAGAAATGACATCAAAACAAACCAACGTGTAGCTTTATACATAGCGCCTCAAGTATATATGATTGTATCTATGAATGTATATACAACGTGTTTATTGTTGGCGTATCTCATTTATTATTTTTCTTTGGGCAAATTTATATTTCACATCAGAGACAAATTGATTGCTGTAATCGAATAAGATGAATCCGGAATATTTCTTTCGAGAAGCAACTAGTTGTTGTTTTCTTGTTTTTTTTTTTTTAAGGAAATTGTAGGATGGGATACTTTATCCTTAACCTACAATTGAAATTGAGTATGTATCTAAGCCTTTACAGGATAACTTGTCATCTACGTACCTAGTTCTTTGAAGAGATTTGTTTGCAAGATTGCGGGTGTATGAGTACAGGTAACTAAATCTCTAAATCTCATCTCAACCTTCAAGGGTGGGTTATGATTTGATCCATTTTCACATAAGAATTCTTTTTTAATTACAAAGATAACAACGATAAGGTAAAAAGATACAAAAGTATCTAGGAGGTACATATTATAATCTAATGTGAGTGGGGTTGCATAGATTATCACGATGATTTTGCACCCCAGCAGCTTTATGACAGAGAGAAAGAGATGACTCCACGAGAGTAGGTGGAGGTTTTGAGTATACATAGCAAAATAGGTACCTAAGGGGCACACTGTGTGGCTATCCACGTGTTTAGAACGTTACTAGACAGTAGGTTTCAGGTCATACTGAGATCCGCGTGACTTATAAAAAAGCCCAGTGCAAGTTTTCCACAGTATGCATTTCACATTCTATACGGTTGGCTTGGATTCGTGTATATATCAATTATAAACCTACATACCTATACAATAAATGATTTTGTATGTGGGGTTTTTTTTCATAGAGAGAACGAACCACAACAACGCAAGCTAACAAACCAACTGTGTTCTAAGAGAGTAAGTGAGAGCATGGGGCAAACGGGCGGCAATCGGCAAAGCCGTCTATAGGGAATATAAACTTCTGGTCTTGTAGATTTGGAAAACTCCACCCCGTTTAGAAAAAGACTTGTTGTGTATATTTTCAAATTCAAACCAATCTATCTATACAAATTGCCACTTTGACACCGTCATACACCGAGTTCGGTCTTCTTAAGCTTGGCTATATTAAATACCTACATATAATAAATTATTATAAGACTATTTACATCTTACTGCTTGCTTATTTGCTGGCTTGCTTGATTTGTTCAGATAATCGCGATTGCTGAAAGTTTATTCTAAGATCAAAAAAAAAAAATCTAAATAAATAAAAAAAAAAAAATAGATAATAATATTAGTTAAAAGGAAAATCAAATTATACCTAACCAACTACCTACCTACCTATCTATATATTGTATTGCATTGTATTGCATTGTTTTTTTTAATTTTACGGATTGGACTTAAACGACCACCTAACGTCGTCACCCTTTTCATTACGTTTCTAGTCGTCTCGTACCCTTACTAACAGTGCCCTCGTCGACCCGCCCCCGCCGCACTAACTCAATACAACCGACATTTTGCGCTTCGTACAAACTTATAGATATAGTTGAAAGTGTAAATTCTACTTAGTGGCTCGTGTGGCTCTCTTTCTACTAGTTCTCTATGCAATTTAGAAATATAGATTTGATTCCAGTTCGTTTTGTATCTCCTCAACTTGAAGATCCATAATAATTATCGTTTTATTTGAGTGAAGAGCGCGCATTTGGTACAATTTTTTTAAATCGTTTTTTTTTCAATCTTGTTTTAAATACAAATATTTGTAGTTTTTGTATTGAACTTTAATCAAATATAAAAAAAGTGTTTATAATAAAAAAAAATAAATAAAGTGAGACTTAAAAAAGTGAACAAGTGGAATTAATTAGTTTATACTTATAAAGCTTATACAAGAAAAAAATTGGAAAAAAAATAAATTCTCATCGCTGAAAAAAAAAATTTAAAAAAATATAATATATCTATCTGAAATGGGTTTCCTATTAAAGTTATGGTTTTGTGATTAAAGTTTTTTTTTGTTTTATTTTTTTCAAAATTTCTAAAACTAATTTCAACGATATCTTCAAAAGAAAAAAAAATACCTTCAAATAATTTATTTGTTTTTTTATCAAAACCAAATAATTTACCTAATTAAAGGTATTTATTGCGACCAAACAAAACCTATTGACACAAGAATATATATGTAATTGAAATTATTAAGTGAATTTAAAATATACATAATTATTGTATTAAAGTAAAATTAAAATAAGTGTTTGTGTTACATTATAATGAAATATATGTGCTTATAAGCTTAGAAAAAAAATAAAAATATTTATTTAAGATTTCCATAAAATTGTTTTGTTAATTTTGTTTGGTCGCATTAATTTAAATTTGTATATGCAAAAAAAACAATTTCAGTTAATTAAATTGAATTGGTGCTTGCAAATAAAATAGAATTGGACAAAAACTTTCAGGTGATGTACCAACAAAGTTACTATTGACGAATCTTACAATTCTTGCACTCCAAAAAGAAAAAATGTTTTGAATTTTTTTTTCCTAAATAAAGAAATCACTCTAATTTTTCTAACGAAAAATAAATTCGCAAAACTATAAAATTCTATTTGTTATTTGTTTAAGATAATATCAATTTAGTTTTTAGAATTTTAATGCAATTGAATTTTGAGTCAGTTGAAAGCTTAACAAAAAATTAAAATATTAAATTGGGTATCAAAATTATTATTTTATTTTGCTTACGCTGAATTTAAATATCGGATGATTAAAGCTTTCGATTAAAATCGAATAAACCTAAACTTTAAATAAATTAACTAAGTGGCATTACTGATCATGCAGCACGTAAACCTACATTTTCTGCCGAATTCGAACAGCTCAGGTTAGCTAGATTTTTTTAATGACAGGAGATACTCCTGGAGTATCTTTGAAAATAATTTTTTGTTAGCTAAAATTGTTAAAAACACGATCCAATCCAAGACTTTCGGACGTGTAAGGCAAACGGACTAATTAAATAAAATTGAGCAATAATAAAGTAGGCTGGTATGATCTGGTTGCCACTTTCAATATAGATGTGGCTTTAGGCTAAGCTTTTTGATACACTGCAATTACATATGAATAATTAATTTTTTGACTTATTTGGCATGTCGCTCAGTATTTAGAAAATAGTGGCTTAAAAAATCATTACAACTTTTTGTTTTGATAAAAATGTCAACACTTTGATACAACACTTGAGATACGACAACTCCAAATTCTCATCATATTTGTATTTTTTTCTTGATAGTATCTTAGCAATTTCCATAAAATGTTAAGCTTAAACTTTCCAATTTCTTATTTCAATACTACCTATTTCATTCAGGTATAAATCTTCTACAAAACTGGGAAAGTTGCTTAAAAGATTTCATGTTATTCTAAAATTTTGCCCAGACGATTTTTTTTAAATCTCAAAAATTCAATAAAATATATAATGAAAATATTTAAAAATTCAATGCCCTTAGCATGGATATCTAAATTAAAATTTAGAATATTGTTGAAAGCTTATAAGTTAAATTGACCTTGGACACTTAATTATTTAGCATATTTAGTATCTAGGTGAATTCCTTCACATCATAGGGCAATACTTTACTTAATAAAAAAAAAACACTTAGGTACATTGACAACAATATAACAGACAAGTTTTCTTAAAATACTTAAATTCTTAAAATATCGAAACAAAAAATATTCCACATACACCCAAGTGACCACTTTTTTCAATTAGATTTCTGAACAAATATTCCACATACGCCACAGTGAACATTTCATATTGAATTGACATTAAAATACAGTAATGTATGAAAATTGCCAAAATACACTAACTGGCATTAAAACTTTCATACATACATATATTCTCATTTGAACAGAAGAACTTACTACAAAAAAAATTGCAAGCACCAATCAATTCAGATTTCTTCCATTTTAAGTATCAAATCCAAGTCAGTTTATCTAACTTTTAAGTTAGATAGTCTGTTTTGATGAGAATAACCTATTAAAATATTCTTCAGAAAACACCACATCCAGTTTAATCAAACATTTTTGGAGAAAAAACAAAAAAAAACATACAAAAGTGAAGAAGTTCTAAAAAGAATTTCAAACAAAAAAAAAAACTATTGCTTAGTTGCTATAAAGTTTAATGATGTAATCTTTAAGTAAGCTTTTGGTAAATAATCTTCATACAAAAAATCCCTTTCCAACAATATCAACTAGAAAAAAACATTTAAAAAAAAAATAAATAAAGCATGGCGGCCGAAACAGGTTCATGCAATGGATTTTTCAACGACCATGGAAATTCCGCTCTAAGTAATTATTTTCAGCAGCTGTCATCACCATCGGCAGGTAGTACTGTTGGCAGTGGTGCCAGCTCAGCTGGTAATGCAAATAACAATGGCGACGTTGGTAATTCGAATGATAATTCGCAAACTCACTCGAGTGGGAGTAGTACTAGCTCAGTGAGTTCCAACAATTCCCGTGTACATAATTCCAGTTCAAATGCATCTGGAAACACATCGGGGAATCAATGGAATGAAATTCCCTCAAATCAATCACAACATCAGCATCATCAACAACAACAACAACAATTATCCCAGCACCAGCATCAACGGCAGCAACAACAACAACAGCAGCAACACCAGCAGCAGCAGCAACAACAGCAGCAGCAACAACAACAATCGCACTCAGGAACACCACTGTCGGTGACACCAGCAGCGTCACACCTTCACCACCACCCGCACCATCTGTCGGCAATTAGTCACACGCTCACCCAAAACCTCCCATCTGCCGCAAACACACACTCAATATTCGGAACGGGCAACTTCCACTACAAAACAAACAACTCATGGACGATCCCCAGCTTGTCGTGCTATCAGAGGATCTACAACGATTCGCAGCATTATCAACGCAGTTTTCATCCTGCGGATGCATCCTGCAATCCGCACAACAACACTGCAACAGCAGCGGCACCTGTCAACGAGAACCTGTTGAATAATCATCATCACCAGCAACCGCATCATCATCATCATCCACATCATGGCGGTGTTGGAGCAAATATTAAAAGGTTTCAACCACCACCAACTTCAGGTTAGTTGAAAAAAATCAATCTTTCTTAATCTCAATCACGTACACAGATTGATAATCATCAAACCTATTTTTTTTTTTTGTTTGATTGATTGATCGTAGTGCGTCAATATGACCGAAAATGCATTTGTAATTATTAAAACCGTTGTAAATTAATAATAATTGTATCTGAGTAGAAGCAACATCAGGTCGACTAGTCTAAAAGCTTTAATTAAATTACAGGTACTTTTGATTCTGATCAGGTATTTATTTTTTGCTCTAAAAAAAAAAAGATCTGAAGCATGCACATTTGACGTCATGGTAAATTTATGCCTTAGTTAACAAACTTTGCAGTAGGTTATTTGCAAAAAAATATTCTATTGAATTCATCAAAATCGTATAAAACTTAAGTTATCATAGGTCATTGAAGTGGTTTTTGGAGAGACGGAAAGGAAAATAGAGAGAGAGAGAGAGAGTGAGAGATAAGGGCACGTGTAACAATACCTATAAAAGGAAAGTCACCTTAAAGTATTATCTTAAAGGGTGAATTACCAACAAAAACAAAAATTAAACTATCACGAAGAGCTGACATGAAATTTATTCTAGGTTAGCAACATCTTCATAGTTAGTGCAGGGTTTGAAGATACACAATATAATTAATCATGGGTAAATTTAAACAATTGTTCAAAAAAATAAATATATATATATATAAAAGAACGTCAACATTTTGAAGTGATTTACAACCTACATATGACAAATGCACTTGTAAAGTTAGGTTTGTTTGTTTTGTTTGAAGTGACGTTATTGGTTCTTTTGTTTTTGAAGCATTTTTAGTGCAGTGAGGTTGCACGGTTGTTTTTCATGTTTAGTTTGGAAAATCTATAATTTTAATAAACTGATAATTTTTTTTATTTGTTTTTTTTTTTTAATTTGTTAAACTTGTTGTTGATATCATTTTAATAAACTATAATCGGTGCAGTGTGAACGAAAAAAAATGGCGCCATCAACTACTTGAAATTTCTTGACGCTGTATTGTTGAGGTAGAAAACTTTGACGGCGCGTGGCTTGAGCTTTTTTTTGTTTGAAAGGAAACGGATGGGGCTTTGTTTAATAAATTTTCCATTTGGTTTTCATTTGAAATATAAATATTTATTGGCTCATTTTAATTTGTTCTAATAAAACCTGCTTAGTATTTCAACAAAGGGTTGAGGAGCTGACTTTTGAACTAAATCGTATAGGATTGGAAACAATTGCAATAGTTAGAAAATTATATTAATTTTTAATCAGCTTGGAAAAAACTGTTGCTAGCTCTTTTGTTGTTGATTTTTCTAATGAATTGTTATATTTTTAGTAGAATTTTACTTGTCTTCTAATTTATTTAGACTTTTTTCTAGACATTTTTAATAGTCGATGCAGAAATTCCCACAAATTTTTTTGTGAAAGTTTTTTTTTTCAAATATTTATTCTAATATGAAAATAAATATCCCTATTGCTAAGAAGCATTTTGTAATACCAGGAGGCTATTTATCTTTAACGTGAACTAATACGTTTCCTTAAGTCTTTGTTTTTTTGTTTTGTTTAGTAACTGATTAGGTATGACCTTACAATTCAATTGTTTTGTTTTTAATTTGTTGGATGTTTTGCATAAACAAAAATTGGAATTTATTTCTAAGATGAGATTAATGGCATAGATTTTTATTAAAATCCGCCATTATATCAATAAAATGTGTTTAATTGAAATTTAAAGGAATAATTAGTAAAAATAGCGAATACTATTGGTCCTAATATAGAACTCTGAGGTAATCGAAATCTAAAAATGTTCACTGATCTTAGGTATAACATTATACATAAGACCTTACGCTTCGAGAACATTTGTTGTTTTAGGTAAGAGTTTAAGTATATTATTAACTGTCAAACCGTAATGTTGAAAGACAATATACTATGTTTTTCCATGTCAAAATGTGAACTGGCAACCGATTGCGACTATTAAGGTTTGAAGATTAATTCAAATCAGTTTTTGAATAAATTTTCTATTTATATTTTCGATCACATCGACATGCTTGGACAAGTCGGTAAAGCCGTTATTTACTTAATTTTTTATACACAAAATGTCTTTAATTTTTTCAAAAAAAAGTGTCATTATTACAATTATGTAATAGTAAGGTATTTAAGCAAAAATTTCAAAAAAAAATCGTCCACCCGCTTTCGAAATTTTGAATTATAAAAATGGTTTCTTTTTTTTAATCTAAAAAAATATTTCCCATAAAATTTGGCATTCAGTTTTATTAAAAACTTGAAGCATCTCTTAAATATTTGTTTTTATCGAAATCTGTTGCACCGTTTATGAGAAAGTCGAAAATCATCAAAACGATTCAGCAAATTAGTTCGTAGTACGAGTGTGCATAATCGAATGATTTCAATAATCGGGATATTAGTATTCGAATAATCATACTAATCGAAGGATCATTCGAATTATGAAAGAGTAAGCAAATTTGAATATGTAGTTTATTCCAATTTTTTGCTATGCACATTTTTCACATTTCGTTTGAATTTAGCCGAAAAGGTCACGAAAAATATAATGCCAATTTCTTATATGTCAATAGATGCTTAAATATTTAAATTTTAAGTACATGATCTTTTTCCTTTCCTAAATGAAAAAGAAATAAAATAAATTAAAAGAAACAAACAGTCTAAATCACAAATCCCGACATAAGAAAAACAATCCTAAATATTTTTCATCTTTCCCAAATTAAAATTTTATAGCGGTAAGGATAACAGTAACAAAAATTAAAGGCAGACAAAAATGTCTATACAAATGTCTAAGAAATGCTCAAATCCACATGGCCTATGACTACAGCTAACTCTTTAAGGTGCTCACTCTTTTTTTTTTCATTTATACGAAATGAAATCATTCGATTCTTCCATTTTCATTCGGTCATTTCATAAAATAAAAAACTCAAATTATTTTTATTATTTACATGAATCTCGAGTGATCAACCAACATGTAACAAACAGTATTCCAAAACCGAGTGATTATTATTACTATTTTACTAATTCGTTCGAAATACTCATTTAATCTCTAGATCGATGTACACAGTAGCTTTTTGTGAACAACAGTGAAAATTCTTCTTGTGTACAGCCCCAATTAGCTGACATTTCTAAGGGAAACGGACACATTTCCGTGAAGAAACTTCTTTTTTCGCGCGCATGCATTTTCTTGCTAATATTACGTGTAAACCCATAATTTTATTTAGAGATTCTTTTTTTACCAACAAATCAAAAAAAAAAGATACACTTCCGTTCTCAGTATAGTTTCTGTTTTATTTTTAATACGTAAGAAAATCTCTGATAACCTGACACGAAGCACTAATTACCGGACAAGGAGCGATATTATGTATTAAAAACTTATTAGATGATTTCCGATTAACTAAGTGGGTTTCGTTTTCGCATCGCGTAGGCTTTAGAACTTCTTCAAAAATCTTATTATTACTTAATTAATTTTCAATAGGTATTTCAGAAAAAAATGCCAATTTTGGAAGAACACTTTACAATAAATCATACAATTTTTTTTCAAACCAAACTAAAACTGAAAACTAATTTTAAATTTGAGTGGCAAATGCCGCTGTTAAGGCCATAAAAACCTTTTGTTTTAAAAATCTATAATTCAAAATTTTAATTCGAACTATAACGAAGTTAGTTTTCGTTGATAAGATATCAATAACGTAACGTTATGTAATATACAATTTTCAAGTAACATTTTAATAAAAAGAAATATTGATAAAATATTTAACCAAATATTTACGTAATGCCTTAAGCTTGTTCAATTGAAATAGCCATTGGCTTAAACCTGACACAAAGCCAAACCAATATTTTGATATTGTAAATAGAAAATTGACAGAAAAATATCCAATTTTTTTAGACATGTAGGTAGTATGTAAAAATTTACCACAAAATTTACACACATGCAAAACAGATGACAACGGACACCAAGCAAACCCAACAATCCATTGCTTGGTGTTTAATTTGCTCGAATGAACACACGAATATTCTAAAAAAAAAAAGTTCCGATTAACTACATACAATCAAATAAATCAACCAACCAACGAAACAACCCCCTATGCTTAGCACATTATCACATTTTGTTTCCCATTCACTTTTTTCGGTGTAAATATAGTTTAGGGAGCTTTCGCACGTGTTTGGAAATTGCACATTTTTCGCCCAGCACTCTCGTTGTTGGAAAAATGTGCTCACACATTTTAACCTTTCGAATTCGAATAAAGTATCAATTCTGATGAAAATATATCAATGGCGACCACCAAAGTAGAATTAAAATATTTACATACCATACATATGTATATACTTTGTTTTTTTTTTGTAAGGTTACCTATAGAAGTTACAGTTAAAAGAACATTAGAAAATTTTTTTATGAGAGAACAGAAAAAATGATTACTCTTAGACAGTATGAATTTAAATATTTTGAATTGAAAGAAAAATAATACCCAAACACAAAACAGATCTTTTAGTTTATCTGCACTTAAAAAAGCTGAATAAAGTGTGCAGCGGAAAAAGTGATAAAGCGAGTAAAGCTAATATTCATTATATTCGCCATCGCTATATGATATGACGCGACGCTGCATTCGTATTCGTTGCAGTCTGTCGATTAAATTAGAAATAATTTATTGCATAATGTGCATATTAAGCGAAGCAAATAGACATAGTTTCAATTTTTAAAGTTATCATTTTTTTTGTTTGCTTTTTTTGTTTAAGGGCTGTTTTTTTTTAAATTTGTTTAACACACTGAATCTTAATTAGTATTTGGTTCTTCTTATTTTAGTGTGTGGGTTAATTCTGGGGAAAAGGTCAGGTCCGTATGTCAAATAAATTTTCAGGCCTATCAATTAGAGAAAAAAAATGTTTGCAATTGATTTTTTAACAGATTTTAAAATAGAGTATAAATATGTTAGAGTACTTACTCATGGTAGAATTAAATAGATGGACTTCCCTAAAGCCTTGGGTATAATTGGTTTTAATCGATACGAACCAGCGAAGTACCAATTTTCAGTTGTCAGTTCCGAAAAATAACCTTGGTCTACAACTTAAGAGATTTTCTTCAAGCTTGACACTTAAGCGTCTCAGGTGATTCTTTATAGGAGAAATTGTAATTTTTTTCTTAGCCCCCAAAAAAAAGTACCCGCCATATAATCATTATGCAAATGGTTAATTATTTTAAAAACGGCCCTAACGATTAAGATTTTAAAAAATTATGTGAAGTATTGCAGGCATATTCTACATTTTTTGTCAAACACAATTTTAACATAAAACATTATTAACGTTTTTTTTATATTTGGCTGTCTCATTAACAGCTGTACCCATTTCAATCAAAATTTATATACAGGAGGTCCTTCCAATTCTTAAGAATACTGTGTATTCAAATTTCCGGAAAAATATTTTCGGATTTTTGAAATAATCAATTTTTTTTGTTTGTTGAAAATTCAATGTTTTTTTTCAAAAACGAGTGGCCGATATTAAAGCTGTGCTTACGATGTGATCAACGAGGTATGAGCGCCCTATCTGTGTTTTTTATTGAATAAAATTTATGCACGTACTCAAGTTAAGTTTTTGTCAAAAAGTTAAAATTTGTTATAGAAATTTAATTAATAAATTGCCATACTATACAAAAAAATTAAATAACCAATTGCGTGGATGATTTGACCTTTTTTTTTAAATATGATGTTGCAGTGTTTTTTTTTTTTGTGTCATGTCATGTCATGTCATTCATTTCGACACCTCTAACATTTATGGAATTTTTGTTGCAACATATGATATTTAATGTTAAAACAAAAAACAAGAGAGGTGTTCAGTGACCCACAGCACCTATTTCAAAAGGTGGCCCTGAAAGTCGTTGTATGGCTGTGCCATTTTATATTGATTCTTTCTGTCTGATTTTAATGACTATAAAGTTTAATTAATCAATGCGCAAATAAATCGAACGTACATTCATACATACTAGTATTAAAAAATAGGAAAAAAATAAAGATTTTACTAATTTGATGAAGAGTGTATAAGTGTTTAATTAAACATGACCACTGTTAACAATAAATAAATTATACTCCCAAATTCAAGTCGAAAAGCTCGTGGTAATTATTTTTAATAATATACATTTTTTTAGAGTTATTTATTTATTTCTTTTTCTGTTAATTTCTGGTTAAAATTATTAACAATTTCAAACTATTAAAAAAAGTTATTAATAATCTTTGATATTTTAGAAGCTAGCTTTTAGCTAACATCAAAAAAAAACATTATTGAAAATTTGTAGTTTAGATTTTGTAAAGTTTCAAACACAAGCTAATGAACATTTCGCTAATAATTTGTTGTTGTTAGTTAAAGAACAAATATATTATTCATAACCCTTTGTTATTTTCATATTTCAAAATAATTCCAATGAATAAAAATATAATCATATTAAACAAATCGCAATAGACATTATCCTTCGTTAATTTGATAGTGGAGATTTTTAACGTGTTTTTGTTTTATTTTAATAAAATATAGATTTTATTTATTATTTTAAAACAAATTTTTATTTTAGTTAATTAAATCAAATCTTTAATTTATTATCCTTCGCTTTGTAGTTATAGAAAAAGGCTAAAATTGCATGTAACAAATTTACATAATGCAACAATTGTCTTCAAGACGCTCAAAAGTTTTGCAGTATTTGAGCAGAAAACATCTTGGCTCCGAAATAGGGGTTATAACTGAACACTGTCTAATTGGCAGACACCCCAAAAGACTTGAGGTATTCTCAACGATTTTTTCAGAAGCTCTATGGATAAGGAGTAGGAAGAGACTATCCCCTACTAGAGGCTCCAAATGGTTTAAATAAAGAGATAATATTTCTTCAAGTTATACCACTCAATGGACCTATCTAAGGTTTAAGTGTATCAGCAGTTTTTCTAACAGCCACTTCAATCTAACCTAATAATCAATGAGATGAGCTTAATTCGTAGCTACAGTAACTTTGCCGAAGCCTTTTATTAAAATTGAATGGCCCTCGTATCAGTGAACCATTCGAAAGTAATGCACATCCTTGACAATAATAAATCAAGTCCTCACAGAGTGAAATCGTGAAGGAATCCAATGACTTACATAATCAAATTGAGGCAAATTTTCCCTGCTCCTTGCGTGACGTATTCTGGCTTCTGCACTTTCCGGTGGCGGATTTTACTGGCACTCAAGGGGTTATGAATACTCTTAAGATATTAGACACAGTGTGAGCGGTTGGGAAAGATAAAATTTGTAAACATCACAGCCACATCGTAGAAAACCCTAAAGGTTTGAATTACTGACATACATATGTCGAAAAGTGGCCGAAAATTTTAGAAACCAAACTAAATCAGTGCCAATACAACTTTTTGATGAGATCGATAGAAAATAAAATTGTAGGTTGTTTTAATGATCAATCAAATAGATGATAAAAGTATTAAATATTATTATGTGGGGAAAGTGGGGAAGTTGTATGTATCATAACATTTTAATAAATCTGCCATGATTTTTTGAAGTATAGAGATGATCCTTAAAACACTTAAAGCTAAATTTTTAATTTAAGGATGTGACTCGGTGAATGCCAACAGTTTGACAGTGTGACAGAAACTTAGAGTGGGCCCGTAGGGTTAAAAGGGCTTCCGACTTCCAAAAGTTAGTGATTTGCCTCAGCAGCTCTTAAACCGCGAGAAACGCGTGGAATCTTTAAAACTTTTAAGGGCGAATAACTGTTATAAATTGGTATTTCCCTAGACTCTCCTAATTTTATAAAGGTATTTCGTATATTTACGGTTTCTTCTCCTACCCGGGTCAAACGTATCAACAACCATGTTATCATTACATTACTATTTAGTGTAATATTTAGTGCTTATTATTATTGAATATAACTTATTTAAGCCCAAGTATCATTTTTCGACACACAAAATCCCCAAATTCACTTTTTTATAGTACAAATTTATCCATCTATTAAGGCTGATACACAAATAGAGCGATAAAATGTGAAAGTATTATTGGGTTATTGAATTTATTTGGGTTACTAGGAAGGATTATTGATAAATTAAGGACATACAAATTAAATTCATTATTATCATGCATTATATAATAGCAGTTGTGCAGTGAAAGCGATTTTTAATGTTTTTTTTTAACCTTAAATACAAAAAATTATGAAAACATGTATGCACATAAAACTTGCTTTTGTCAAAAAAAAAACACATGAATAAAAAGCATGCAGTCTTCCAAAAACAATTTTAAAGTCATATTCAAAATCAATGCAATTGCAAACCATGTGCTTATTTATGCTGCCACAATTCCATAGAAACTTACAAAAAAAAAAGATGCTATATTCTCTCGAATTTACTTGGCTTAAGCTTATAAACACAACATCTCATTAGTATTATGAACCATATGCATGTGCTTCGTCATACACTGGATTTTGCTGTGGACTATCCAAGACTATTCATGATCTATCCATCATTTCTATTCACATTCTTTACAATTTGAACTCAAAATGCAAAAAAAAACACAACTTTTACTAAAAAAAATTCAATGCAGCGAAGGCCTAAACACCATCCTGCCAACCCACCAGCCAACCATCACCCACCTTACAGCTCATCATAATACGCGAATATCTATAGTAATGAGATACTCACATTGAATAGTTTTTGGGTTCACGTATGCCAATCAATTACTAAATTCATGTTAGAATAGAATTGCAAAAAAAAAATTGATCCAACTACTACTACTACTACTGATGATAGATACAAACAAAAAACAAATTTCTAACAAAAAACATTTCTCATTTCTAGATGGAATCTGTTTTGTGAATTCACTTGCATACGCACGTACGTACTGATGATGTAAAATATAAATTTAAAAAAAAAACTTAAAAATAATAATTAAATTGTGTTCTGTTTTTTTTTTTTTGCTATTTTTAAAATTAGCGATTTTTTATAACAAGAAGAAAAATAAAAGAATAATTTTATAGTCATTCAAGCTAATTGAAAACAAAAATTATACAAGTCCAATACTAGTAATTGAATATTTTATTTTTTGTTTTATTTTTAAATGTTTAATTTTATTTTTATTTTATTACAGTGGCGTCGTTTGTAAGTCGGTGTAACAATTTAAGCTACATACATAGATTCAAATATTCAATAGATATTTTTTTTGTAAAGCAAAATTTATTTAATTGTGTCAACTTTGTTTTTTTTTATTAAATTTATAATGTTTTGCCTTTCTGGAAAAAAAATTCAACCAAAAGTAGTGATTTATCAAAATTTGGCAATATTTTAGAATTTTAACATTTATTAAATGTTAGATTTTGTCAAATTCTTGCATATGTCTTCTATTGTGCAATTCAGTTGCATTTAAGATGATAACTTATGTCTTACAGGCATAGTTGAGAGAGCGTGCAATGCTTAACAATCTGGCCCTATTTAATTTTTAAAGTAAACTTTTGTGAGATGTTTCAGAAAAATGTAGTATTTATGTAAAGTAAATGCTTTCTTTAGGATAAATCATGGTGATGTCTAAATTTTAGCTGAATTTTGAAGAAGAAATTTCAGATATATTTCAGAATTTTATTGGCAGAAAAAGTTTTATTTTTAATAAATTTCACAAGAGAATATCTCTAACTGCAGATCAGTTGACAGCTTGGATTCAAAATCACCACCACACGAAATGCCTTCTGAAAAATACAATCTATCTAGTTATTTTTTTTTCCAAAAATAGTTTTTGAAATCAGAGTGATATTGAACTTCTGACACCTGTTTTATCTTCTTTTCTATTTTATTTTTTCATAAATTTAAAAAGTAATATCGCGTATCATTAAAAAAATAATTAACTAAATTATAATTTTAATTACCGACCCCACTGTAATAAAACAATTGAGCTTTTAGTTTTTGTGTGTTGATTGTTTATGCTTGTACTATAGTCTTAATCGATATCAATAAACAGAAAACAGAAAAAAGATTGATTAATGAGATTTAGTGTAGTAAATATGTGAAACAAGTTTTTATTGATAAGTTTTTTATTTTGCTTAAAACTTAGAATGGATTTTTAATTAGCTTTTTTAGTTGTTTTAGCTTAGCAGTCAAAAATAAATATAATTACTCATAATAAATATGTTTATTAATAAGGCAAGGTTAATAAATATGACTGTATCTTAAGAATATTTATAAAAAATCCTTATACGAGTATTATCAAAAACAACATGTTCTCTTTAAAGAATTCTTCAAGATAAAAATCATATTAGAATTATGAATTTCTTCGGCTCCAAAAACTGTGTAAGTTTGAACTAAGCTTTAAATAAAATTGCTTGACAAAAATATTAGTCGGTTAAGTATTATATTCTGTGAGGTTAAGCAAACCTTTAGATACACACAGTGAAATCCCCCATTTAAGAAAGCTCATAGGTGACGTTACGTGGATGTAATAATTTTCCCAAAAAAATCTTTATTGATGCAGAATAGAATGCATTTTAGTTTCTCTTTGGCAAGAAACGAACTATTGTGATTTTGACAACGATATAGAACACACATAAGTTTAAAAATTAATGAACTTTACCACCAAAGCTGATTAAAAAAATCTAACAGCAGTTCTATGACTACTTTTTTAATTGCAATAAAAGAAAAATTGTAAATCGTGAATTAAATTAAATATTCCTTCACTGGCTCTATATCCAGTGAATTTGCCTTTTACATTAAAAAAAATGTTAGTTATGGTAAATTTCATATCTAGCATCATTAAGACTGAAAACCGACAGAAAAACAGAAAGCTTAAATATGGCAATTGTGAAAGAGGCTTTAGACATTATAATTCTTCAGACCTCACAAAACTATCAATTTGACAACAACAAATATTTTTAATTGTTTTTTAAAACATTGAAAAAATTGTTTTGTTACGTTAGTGACAATTTTCACATTATAAATCCATAATAGCCCAAAAGCTTTTATTAATAATTGTTTGTATTAATAACTGAATAACAAAGCACACCAAAACGTTTCTCAATTTACCCTCGTCTGATCTGGGTGTAATCTATAAGAACTTTATTTGTTCAAAACTGGAGTATAACTCGCACATTTGTGCAGGAAAACTTATTTAAATCTTTTGGATAGAGTTCAAAAAAGAGCTCTAAGAATGATTAGCGATAGAACTATAGTAGAATCATTTACATCTCTAGAACACCGCCGAAATGTCATATGTCTCTCATTATTTTATCGCTATTTTTATAAACAATTTTCTAGCGAAATAGCGAGTTGCATTCCTCCCCCATAAACTTTCAACCGTAATAACCGCGCTTCCAGGAATGCCCATCACTTTACGTTGAGCCCAACTTCGGCCGTACTGTTAATTACAGAGATTCTTTCTTAAGCCGTACAAGGCGAATGTGGAATACTTTACCCAGTTCTATTTTCACCTCCATTTTTGATGTTCAGAAATTCACAACCAATGTGCATCGGTATCTCCTCCCTACTTTCCTGACGCTCGCACTGTGCTTGTTCATTTTAAGGGTAGTCATAAACCCTTTAGTGCACGCATCATTATAAAAAAAACTTCGGGCGTACTGTCAAGTATACAGACTCCCTCTTTAGCCGCACCTCACGAATGTGGAATGCTTCCCTCCCATTGCGAAATTCAAATCTTTAAAACCAATGTGCATCAGTATCACCTTTCTAATTATATCCCATTTCTCTAATCACTTGATTTGTGTTTAAACATTTTAAGGGTAGTCATAACCCCTTGAGTGAGCGAAAAATAAAAAAAAAAGAAACAAAAATATTAAGTTGATATGACTTAGAAACCAGTATTTTACAACAAATTTAATTAATAATTTTTACGTTCTGGAAATTTAATTTAATGTTCCTAATTCACTATGCTCGGCTATCAGAGTTTTGACTGTATTTAATAATTCAAAGGGCAGCCATTCAAATCTAATAAATTTGAAATTATTTATGAATGATCTTTATTTAAAACAATTTCTAAGACTAAATCATTGAAAAAAAAAACTAGAGAAATCGTCGTTAAAGTAAAATTCCTAAAAAAGGGCCTTGTCTTTTCCAAGAGTTTTTGAAGTCTTGAGTTCAATTCAAATCTCATAGCCACTTCCTCTATTCTTGTGGGGTTTTTGAGATAGGTACATACGAAAATTCCAACACAAATGTTGCCTACATTTTGGGGGCCTGCGATAGATATCACGATTTATGTCTTATCCCAAACTCATCTAAAAAAACGTACCTACCTAGTACTAATCTTCTCTTAAAAAATTAATTTCTGGTTTCTATTGCAGAAATATTGTAAACCTGTGTCATTTGTTGTTTTTTTTTTTTTTTTTTAATATTAATAATTTGCCACTGATACCTACTTTATTTAATCAAATGTTTTATCTTCTATTTTCTGCTTAATTAATTAATAACAAATTCTCAACAATCACAGCTGAAAACATACAGTTGGACTAACTTCCAAACTACCTACCTACATTTTTAATAATATGCTTTGTAGGTATATAGAATGTATATGCATGTACAAAAAATGGTAAATGTCAACTTTCTTTATAATATGCATTTTTATAGTTTTCTCATTTCTGTTGGTGTTTCCTTTAAACTTGTAAAAGGTTAAGTTAGCTATAAAAATAAAATAACATAAACTAAACTCTAGTCTAAAGAAAGAAAAGACTCAAATGAAATGTATAAATATACGTCGTTTTCGTGTCGTGATTTATCTTCAGTCCACTCTTGCTTGTCTGTCTATCTGTCTGTCTCTGTATCTTTAGCCATTCTCCATCACCCCACCAAAACGGAAGTAAATCTCCCGAATATGATAAAACACAAAAATTGTATCTCAATTCACTCCCTCTGTATCCGGATTGAGGAGAAAAAAATAGAATTAAAAGACAAAATTGTTAAGTATTTGTATGGATTGCATTTGTTGTAAATTATTTGAGTAAGGCTCCTCGGGCCTGTTTTCTATTGCATTAGTGCAGTTTTTTTTCTTTTGTTGTCTTTTATTTCAACCAGAAATAAAATTCAGACATAGACAATACCTGTGGTATGGACGGCAAGTCCGTTTTGACAGTCAAATAAAAAGAAATGAAAAAAAAAATCCCTTTACCTACTTTAATGAAAGTAAAATGTTTCTTGTCCAACGGGTTTTATTTTTTATAATAACAAAAATAAAATATAATTTCAATTTCGTTCATCGTCGTCATCATCTTTGTTCGCGACGACGACTTTGGTCGGTCGTGAGAAGAGAGCGTCTCAAATTGTGTGTCTGAAGTCTGAACTTAAATCCAACCAGCCAGCAGCGAATTGTTCCGCATACACCTTTAGATTAAATATCTACATGTACTCGTATAAGAAAAGTTTTTTTTTTTTGGAAATGCTATAGTGTTTTAGTATCTTGGATTAAACACCAACCGGCAAGAGCTACAGAAGTGGATAGAGTCAAGAAGAAGATTGGTAGAAAAGAGATTCGATAACACAAGGAAGTAATGTTAGTAAATGAAATGGCAAAGACCAAGTTGTAGGGAGAATGAGAAATGCTTTCGATTTCGTTTCGATGTTGAGGCTTGACTCTTGAGTGTGGCTTGGCATGAATAACTGGTATGGTAATTGGTGAACACCATGGTAGGGGAGGGTTTTATCATTATTAGAGCTTGATATTAGAAGAATCACAAGATGAACAATTATGACCAATAAATCCACTATAAATACTGTTTCACTGGCAGTAAGGGATATATGTACAGAATGGTCTAGTTTTACTCGCGTATTTTTTTATCCATATCGGTTTAGTCAGATTTTGGAATTTAGTTATGGCACGAGTCTAGCACTTGCCTATTTAGTAGGCTAGTAAAGAGCAGCAACTAACAAAGCACACAATATCAGTTCGGTTATTTAAAAAAAAAAACCTATCAAGCTCATTTTAAATCGAAGGGAATTGAACAATAACGGAATTTGTTAAACATTTTACGTATCTACTATAATATGCAAATGCAGTAAAATGGAAGAATAGATCGCACGTACTTGCTCTTACGTTTGATCACATATCGTAAGCACAAGATTCTTTGCAGAAACAGCTAAATTTATTTTTGAAGACGTTTTTTTTTTAATTTTGAACATTTTTTTTTAACTGTGTCTAAGTTAGCCCTAGGTTAAGTTGAATTTTCGGACATTGATTCTATTTTTTTAAAATTTGTGTAGTAAAACAAGTTAATAATCTTATAAAAATATAAAACCAACAATTTGTTAACAAAATCGGTCTGTATTCATTGAGCCAAAATTATCTTAAATTGTAGTTTAATAAAACCTGGGCTTATCAGCCCCAGTTTCTTTAAATTTTTTTCTAAAATAAATATTAGTAATGCAATTTTAGGTATTTAACATTTTTTTCGAAATATTGAATTTTCAAAATTAAATTATTGTTTGTAAATTTTGGTACGATTATTTATAATTTGAATTCTGTACAAAAAGCTTAATAAAATTAATAAAATAATGAAATTAATTAAAATTAATCATTTACCTATATCTCTCTTTCATTCGGCATAAGCCTCCCCTTTGATGTCCATAGATCCCTGTTTTTTGCGTCGGTTTACCATTGATGGTTGAATTGTATTATGTCGTCTTCCTATCTTTTCCTTGGTCGTTCATGTCGTTTACCATCGTATATCGATCTTGTTGTTAGTTTGTCTATCGTTGATCTTGAGTTTTCGAGATGTGACCGGCCCAACTATTATATTGAGCAATTTCAGTTCTATTTTCGACATATTCTTAGTTTTTTTTTTATATTAAATTTATAGTAAGTCCCAGGACTTGAACTCCGTATGTCAGAAGTGGAAGTATAGTTGCGTCGAGTAAATATGTTCCAGGTTTCTTGCTTTAATTACTGTCTAATATTTGTTTTATATTCCAATATAGTTTCCAACTGTTTACCATCCGTCTGTCAATTTTCTTCTCTTCTTGATTTTTTGAAAATTTTATATAAAATACCTATCGAAATAATTCAGATTTGACCAATGATAATTGAGGCGGCCATTTTAGATAATTTAATTTCGAAAATGATCGTACTAAAGCTTCTAGTAAATACATACTACCTATTTCAGAAGTTGTAAAAATTTAGATAAGGTTAGTTATTTTATGGCAAAACTTAATATTTTTTGTTGAATAAGAAAAATTCACATCTTTTGCTTAAATTCCTTTTGAATATTAAATTTGTAATTGATTGATTCTCAAAATTTGCTTCCATATTTTCAATATTCAAACGCAATGAGGTATAAATTACCTCTCAGCTTACACTACGAATTCAGCAAAAAAAATCTAAGTCCCTTCCATCTATATTGCTGCCGATTAATAACACTCTCCCAGAAATTCTTTAGCGGTGAGAAGAGTACACCTATGTCATTTACATTAGTGACAAATTGACATTATTTCTTCCATTCCCTTAATGACCATTAATTCATTTAATGGTATAAGTGATCCAAGATCAGGTTGGCTTCTGGCTCCCGTTGTGAACGGACGTGTTTTTCCGCTGGAGAAAAAAAAATATTAAAAATAATAAAAATGGTGAAATTTGTGTTAAAGTAACAAATAATTATTAAATTTTTAATGCTGTACTAAGTCGACAACACCAGGGAAATTGAAACTTGGAGAGGTAGTCAAACGAACGACATCCACGTTGTCGAAGCCGAATTCCATCTACTCCCAGTGTTTCCTTGGTCGCGCACATGGACACAGCATACGTATAGGGACGTCGTGCCCGTAATGGACACAAGCTGCATAATTCCGTTTTATTTAACAGAACCGATTATGGAGCAATAACAGCTCTGGTCATCTCAACATCTAATAACTAAAAGTTCGCTCATCATATAGCCATCGATATGTCGCTCTCTCATTCAAACGAAAGATGCATAAAGTATTTAGCTCTCGCTCTAACTCCCGAAATATGTACATATGCTTATATATTCCAATCCGCAATTGCACACATTTTCTTGTGTTTCAAGATAGACGAGTTGACTGTTTCTCCTTATCACACCTAGTTTTAAGCTCTTATATTTTAGTTTTTTTTTTTATTATTGAAATCGTAATGGTCTTTGTTGAGTCGACTCATTTTTTAATGTTTTAAGCTGTAGTTTAACAACTATGTAATTTTAACTTTCTTTTGTCTAAATTTAAAGAACAAAAATAATATAAAATTTAGTGTAGCCTGGTCAAGTCGTAGTCGGCAAAATAAAATGTAGTTAAAAAAAATCTCAATAAAGTTTACTACTACTACCTACTAGTGATCCAAAATCTGCTTCTTTGCTTGTCATCAAAAATAGTGACAAGCGCAATCGACGTTTAATTTCACCATCCTAGGTACACATTCTTGACAGTACAATGTCGATTGACGAAGCTTTATGTATAATACCCTTTTTCTGTCCCTCGTTAAATGTGGTAAAAGCCCTGATTCTTACAAGCTGTCGGATCAGCATAAAATAATATCTAATATTCTGGTAGGTGATTTTATTTGATTTCTATTTTAAATTGACATTTTTATGAAATGTAGTTAATTTAAAGAAATTTATTCAAGAAATCTTTGTATGTATGAGTTTAGATTCAAAATAAGAAAAACCAAAAACTTCAATAAAATAGATATTCAAATTTTACTAATTGAAAATCCATCGTTCGTTTTTTTTTTGAATTAAAATTTATGAGAGAATATAAATCAAGTCAAGCTCAAAATTATAACTTTCCAACGCGCATCAAAGAATCTTCCAATCCAGCTTAGCTTTCAAGCTTTCCAAATCTCGTCTGTCATAGCAATATTTAACTCCCCATTAACTTAACATTATACTACCCGCACAATCTTTTCTATCAATGCCATAAGGCATAGGTATAATGAAAAAGCCTATTCTATTAGTCAGGCAAAACTAGAGACCCATCATCGAACCCCATCCAACCACCACAAACCAACCAAACCCATCAAACACTCTCTCCCTCTCTCAAAGTCATACAATCAACAGTAAGCACAAGCGAAATTCAAAACGAAATTTAACATTTTGCTTCCGCAAACCGGCAAAGCAGAGGAGGCAAACATAGTCAACGATAAAACACAAGATAAAAGTAAAAACGAAAATTCAATACAATAATAAAAAAAAAATTAAAAAATAAACCTAAGCCCGGAGACGAGCTTTTTGTATCTTTTATGGTTGTCGTTGTCGGATTTGTTAGTTTGGTTGGCTTGCAGCAATTTTTCTCTACATTATTTTTGTTTTAGTTTCTTTTTTTTTTTTTGTTTGGTGTGCTTAAGTTTTTAATGTGAAAGAAAAAAGTAAAATGGGATTCCCAATCGCAAACTATCCACTACTTGTATTTTGACTCTCACTCTTCATTCGTATTTCGGTGGTTAAGGTTCGATTTCGGATACCTCTTCATTACGTTAATTATATATTCATATCCATTCTCAAAACATTAAAAGACTTTTTTCAAAACGAATTTATAAGCGATCGTTAATTTGTGATTTCCAACAGATACCCTCCATTAAATTCACATTAAATTCCAAATTATAAATGTGTTTTCCAAAATTTGACTATCATCGGCAATTCATTAAGAAGTCAACAAAGCCAACTGCATCTAGATACTTTGCAGAACTGGAAGAAATTATTATTAAAAAAAATATATATATAAAACGGCTGTGATGCTTTGACGAAATTTGTGTTTACTCTCCCCTTCCAATAACTCAAACAATCATCCCTAAATAGATAGTGTATCCTATAAATCCAAATTGTCATGTACACCTATCTAACTGCTGATTAAATGTTTATTATTTAGTCAATTCTTAAATCTATACAAACAGGTGTTTCTTACAAGTGGGAGCGCTGTGCAATAAAAAAGCTACTCCTCATAAAAATCTTCCCTCAAATGAACAAACCTATATGTACCATACCTACCTACCCAGATACATAGCTATCTACAACTAAAACTTTTATTTAAATTTATTTGCACTAGCGTGAGAATAAAATATACAAAACTATCTATCTGTATCTAAAATACATAAATATCTACATACATATATGTGCAGTTTTATTATTATTTTTATTTGTTCCAAACAACTTGCATCTGAATTATTGTGATGATCGTGAAACGCGTGGAATAAAACGTTCAAGGTCAAACTTTTTTCCAAACCAACCCAACAATGTGCTTCGATTCTATTTCTATTGTCATTTGTATTTAACAAAAAAAAAAAAGAATAATAAATAAATTATCTGAGTGTGTGTTAGGGTTCTAAAAAGTGCTTGTGAAACTATTCTTATTTGCTATTTCAAAGCTTTTGTTCATATACCGTCAAGCTCTATCTTACCCCGGTGTTGTTCGTTTTGTATTTCACGCGATAGCATCAAATCGCTTCGCTGTCTGAAGTGGCTTTAATTACTATCTACCTATACTTTTTTTTATTGTTTTTTTTTTTAATTTTTTTTTGCAAGACTTAAGTCAAGTGTTTCGAGATTCTAGAATACCAGTTTTTATTTAAAAGCTTTGCTATATACCTACAATAAATTGATATTCAAGATGTTTACCTATTAAGTGACACTTTAAACTGAGTGTGTGTGTGCTTCTAAACAATTATTTTTGCATATAAACAAAAAGAAAACAATTCTATGAATGAAGTCCTTACCAATGAGGATGGATTACCAATTGCCTCCACCGCCACCGCAGACCTTACAAATTGGTCCATCGCAGGTGCAAGTGCAGCAAACTCATTTGCAAATTCTTCAAAATGTTCATCAGCAACATCAGCAGCAACAGCAACAACAACAACAGCAACAACAACTTCAGCAACAGCAACAACAAATTGTTGGATCAATGCAGCCACCAGCAACATTGCCACCCTTAAGCTCGCTACCTTTACAAGTTGTTCATAATTTGCCCCATTTACTTGGAAACACCAATGTTGTCACAAATAATTCCATTGGTGTTGGCAATACCAATCCTCCTACAAACAACAACAACAACAACAACAACACCACTCTACGTAATAATGGCAATACTCTGCAACCATTAAATGGTTTGGGTAGTTTACCACCAAGTAGTCAACTTTTGCATCATCACTTGCAACATTTAGCTAATGCAAATAATAACAATAATAATAACAATCCAAATACTCCTAATAATAATAATCCAACAACAAATAATAATCTCATTTCAAATAACAATGCTGGCAATGCTGCTGATGAAAATAGTCGCTGGACACAATTTCAAGTGCAACAATTATGGAAACATCATGCATCCTATTTGAATGGTAATGGTAAATTGTATTTTGGCCCAATCTTTCCTCTGCGTAAGGTAAAGAATGGTAAAATGGTAAGGGCTTAGAATTTAAGGTGGGGATTTTTTTTTCTGTTCAATTTTGGTTGATGGTCTAATTTATACATTTATCTATCTAAAATATCCGGTTTGAAAAAATACCTACATAATTAATTATTTTGTGTTAAACTCTATACCAAAATATAACACATAATAAAGTTGTTCCATAAAATTCAAAATTAGCATGAATGTTGGCCGATATTCTGAGTGAAATAACCTGAAATGATATTACAAGACTTCTACTCTAAATTATACGCCCACTCATTAATATGTAATTTTATTGATATTAGGCTAAAAGTATTTTCTGGTGATTAAATATCGAAGAAAACCAGCTTAATGTGGTAAAATTAGTTTAGAAAATGTTGATCTTATAAAAATTCTTAAGGAACTTGCTTATGTGTTTGCATATCGCTTTAAATTTAATAACAACTTTCCATCCATTTTAACAATCAAGCTATTTCTTCGTGACCTTTGATATTGTATCTATTTTTTTTTTCAGTGAAAAATAAGTTCCACAAATTTTTCACTTTGATTCCAATATTTATAATAATCTTATAAATTTCGAATTACAAGTTTATGAAACGAAAATCTTTTCATAATTTTTAACAAACACAATTATTTTTGTTATTAAAAAAATCTTTGCTACCGAAGTATTTATTAGAACGGCCACTATTTGAAATCCCTTAAAACAACCGTTATTCCATATATTATTTTTATTAAAATACAATTCATATAGAAAAAAGTAGAAATTGGACATTTTATCATGTTTTTTTTATTTCAAATTGAAATAGATACGTTCCACAGAAATGATTAAGTTCTACAGATTCTTACACTTGGTGTGTACAAGCTTTTATTGATTTTACAGACAACTTAGTTTTTCCAAATTGATACTTCATCACACATAATGACAGATTATTTCTTACCAATTAAAGTTCAAAATTCATGTTCGTCAGAGCTCAATATTTCGAATGATAAAGAGATATCTAGTATCCAGTGTTCTTCGTTAGTGCATTTGGCAGTCACGCCAGAGTCCTAGAGAACCCCAGCCTATGTCATCTAAAAACAAAAAAAAAATATTGTTTACGGGTTGTACATAGGTGACAAATACCCCAAGAATATCCTTTATCTTGAAAAAGTGCTTCTCACCCTTATCGTTCGGATTATGCAAATTCCTGCCGACAAATTAAACGTACACATGAATGTTTTAGAATTATGACAATAGTATTTGATTATCCAAGAGGCGAGGTATTGAATTTATTAAAAATGTGAATTTCTCTTAGACAATACCGTTTTGTGATCAAGAGTTTCAAAAAATTGTTTAAATCAAATTGATAATTTAGTGAGGAATTCTTTTCCAGTTTTAAATTTTGCTTAAGAAAAAATTGCTAGATTACCTTTGCAACATTGTATCTTTCAATTAATTGTACCAAGTCTACAAACACATTTCTTCAAGAACAGATTTGTATTCATCTAAGTCAATAAATTACCAACTAAATTGACCAACAGAACTAGTTAGACTAGACATTTATCGAGAATTTATTATTATTTATTATATCTGTACATAAGTTGAGATAGAGTAACATTTGACATTAAGCTGACAATAATTATCTTGTATAGTAATTTAAGATTCTAACACCGAGTACCTACAGAAGTGTCTTGTAAAATAAAAAAAATAATCGAAACTCCTTGTGCAATAGTTGTTTTCATCAAATTCTCTTTTGCTGGCAATACAAAAATTCCATATTATCCAGAAAACATATTAACTAAATAAAAAAGAATTAATATGGCCTTAAAAATAAATTTGAATTTGATGAGTGGTGTAATTTGGCGCGAAAAAAATGTATGTGAAAAAAAATCGATGTTCTCTGGAATTAATTATGGAAATCCAACTTTTATTATACATTTCTCAGTAAAGCCTGTATTGTACAGTTCGATTAACAATGACATATTCAAATTCGTCTGCGTAAAGTTTTTAATTTTACATTCCACAGCCTCTTTTTTGAAACGAAGTGAATCCAACTAGCCAATGATGTTTCCAAATGCTCAGAAAATCATATCAGTCCTTGTAAAATATTTTGGAACCCATTCAAAATTCACTCCACGCGAGTATTAGACCATATTAAATACGTTCCACAATGTACATGATTTTGTATTTTCATTTACCTGGACCTTTGTCATTTTTGTATCTTTTCTATATGTTTTGATTCTTTGTTTCCTAAATTCATAAGGTCCTATATTCTCAAGAAATCTTGACTGTATCGTGGAACAGATTAAGATACATATGTATCTAGTATTTAATTTTTGACTGAAATATTGCTTTTCGATTTATATTATCACTAAACAACAACAAAATCATCATTTCCTATTTGGATTTATTTTAAAAATAATTCAAGACTTTCAAATCCCATAGCTAAAACAATTTTCCAACCCCATTCAAATACCCATGTTATCTTTAGAAGGAAAAAACCCATTCTAAGCTAATTAAAGTCACTTTTTTTGAAACGGGACTTTAAGCCAGTTGAAATTTTATTGATTTATCGACAACTAAGCCTATTCATGCATATTTAGCAAAAATTCGTTCTCGAACCTGACCTAGAACTGCCAAGCCTACATCTATAGCTATAGGTACTCTATAATAATAGCTAATGAATATAATATAGGTATACATATTGACATGCTTACCCGTCTGTCTGTCTTTCAGCTTTTGTGAAAGAAGGTGTCACTTAACTTATTTTCTTTGGTTTCCAGTTGTTTACCTATTCTAATCCTAAAAAAAAATGTTTTCAACGCACGACTGGATCGGACGAACTTGCTCTTGTAGTTCAAGGGTAGTACATTGAAAACATAAAGTTTAAGTACCTAGGTACCTAAAAGTTTAAAAATAAAAAACTCGAAGCTTACAATGAATTACATGAAATTAATGGACAGGCAGATACACACCGGTTGACAAAATGACTAAAATCAACTTTTTTGAACTTCTGATTAAAATTCAGTATTAAAATCGAATCTAATACAGTTTGGAATTCGAATCATAAATAAATTCCCTTACTTGAAAACCTTATTCAAATCTCTTCTTCAAATATCTTCTTTTCCGTTTTTTTTTCTGTATCTTTTCTATTCTCAAGTTCTCTCAAAATCCGGATTTATATTAAATATTTCTGTGTTCTGACCTGTCCAATAAACTTGATGTTGCTGCCTAAAATGTGCATGATTTTCAGTTCAAAATTAAGGTATACCTACATAATGTATGTTTCTTAGAGTATGTATGTGTGTAAAAATCAAAAGTGCGTGTGTAATTGTGTGATTTTGATTTTTTTATAGATGCCCCATTAAAGGGACAGACAGACCGTAGGTACTGTGATTAAACTTTCCATTTTCATTATATTATTTCGAGTTTTTGTTTCGTTTAGATATTGTATCTTTTATATGTCTTCGTGGTTCGAGCTGTATTATGTTTTAATATTTAGACATTTATTTAATTCTGAAGCTTATTTCTTTTTGGCAGTATTGGTTTGGAACCTTCTTTTGCCGAATTATCATGGTTCGTGTGTTCGCGCGAGCATTAAGTTTATACTTTTAATGTGATGTAGGTATTTTAAATTATATGGATGTGTGTGTGTGTTCTTGTACCTATACAATATTTGGTTGGTTGGGTCTTCGAATTTAATTTCATTTAGTTGAAAACTTTCACTTTTTCGGCAGTTTGATTTATATTTCGGGCTTATATATTTACTAAACAAAAAAATGATAAGAAGGTATAGGTAGGTAGGTAGGTAGGTACCTATTCGTATACAGAGCTATTTTTGGACTTTTTTTTTAATTCGAAAGTTAAAATTTAGTTTTTATGACCACCACCACCACGACACACAGCCTATAATTTAGTTGGTCGCATTTTAGGTGATCATCTGTTATTATAAGTTTTTTTGTGAGATTACCGTTAATAGTTTTTTTTTTTTTGGTTTTAAGTAGGTACATATGTGTAGGTAGGTATAGGTATGCGTGGGAATAGAAAAAAAAAATTGTGGTAGGGCAAAGTTTTCTTTTTTTGGAGAGATTTGTAGCTTTTCCTTATAATTTTTATGAGGCTGTTTTCCAGTGCTAGGATCACTAGGATGATCAGGGTTAGTTCTGAGTTCATTTCTGCAAAATCTTTCCAATCAATTTAGATTTCGATTTAACTCCACAACTTCGTCGAGTTAAATCTGAATTAACTGAGACGACATATCTTAAAGATACTTGTTAAAAAAACTATTCAAATTTATATACGACAAGAGTGGAGAATGCTATTTTGACAGAGTCGCCATCTCGATTTCAATAGTATGCAATAGGAATTTCCATAGTGCTAGACCTTGATTTTGATAGCTTTCTGACAGTTGAAATTTAAAGTTAATCCTCCACTGAAAAACTACTTTCTAGTTAACTCGGTGTTATTTTATTTGCAAGAATAACTAACTTCGAGTTAATCCAGCTATTAAAAAAGAGACTTTATTTTTTGGAGGTGTTTGTGTTCAAGGTTTTGATTTAACAGTTTTTGTTATAAAATTTATAATTTAATTGTTGTTGCTGTTCTCGCAATTCTAAAAACTAAAAAAATCATTTTTGCTGATTTTTTATAAAAATTATTTAATTTTGGGAATTTTTGTATGTAATACTTTTATTTATGAAAATTGTCCTTTTGAAAATTAAAAAAAAAAAAAACAGTTTTTAATATTTACATCTTCTTGAAACAAAAATATGTCTAATTCCAATAGGGTATAGTGAAAAGAAAGAAAGCTTTCATTAACCGCTCAGCGGATTTCGATAAAAATGTTTATATGTATGTGAAGTCCATTGAAATCTAAATAATAATGAATACCAAAATTTTACAAAAATATGTTTTTTGAAAAAATATTTTGACGATTGTAAAATTATATTTTTAAGATTATATAACTTAAAATTGTTATACCATTTTTTTTAGAAAAAACAAAACTAAAGAAATGTTCTATATACAAAATTTAAGTAAAAAACGACTCTAAAAATATATTTAGCCGTTTCTACTAAGAATCTATGAGCGAACATAAGAGCAAGTACGTGCGGTCCATTCATGCATTTACATTACAATCATAGAGAACACCAAAAAAGTGTGTCCCGCAATTCTCTCTGTCTGTCTGTAGAACGATCTACAGACTAAACGACTGAACCGATTTGGTTCAAACTTGGTACTTAGGCGTTTTAGGTGATTGTCCTAAATAGATTTTTGAATCGCTGTTTTAGGCCCAAAAATAATGGTACTTGCCATACAAATTTTTCAACCATGTTAATTATCTCAAAAACGGCTCCAATGATTTTGATAAAAATTGGTGTGTGTACTACTTTGGGTATGGTCAACATTTCGGCCAAAAAATTTTTAAAAATATTTTGTTGTTAACGGTACCTGCCATACAACCAGTTTATTGATTTTCGACTTTCTCATCAACGGCTCAACGGATTTCGCTAAAAAAATTTATACCGGAGCTCCTTCAAATTCTAAATATTATTGCATTTCAAAATTTTCAAAAAATATTTTTTTTCGAAAACGGGTGGACAAATTTTTCTGAAATTTTGTTTTTTTATTTATATTATTAAATATTTAAAATGTTCATACCAAGGAATTTTTATATATAAAAAAATTAAGTGAAAAACTTTAAAAATATATTTAGCAGTTTTATTAAGTATCTTTGCATATAATGTAATCGAATATAGGAGCAAGTACGTGCGATCCAGTCGTGCATTTTATTTTTATCAAAATCGTAATAGCTGTTTTCGCTATAAATAAGGAATTCTTTTTTTCTTAAATTCTAAAAAAAAAGTTGTATATGGCTGGTGCTGTTGTAATTTTTGGGATAAAAACAGATTTTAAAAAAGAATAGAGCCAATCACCCAAAACGCTTAAGTATCCAGTTTGCAGAATATCGGTTCAGAGGTTTAGGCTAACACCGTAATGTAGTTTGATCAAAATCTCGAGTTCGATTTGCAATACTCCTCTCTCAATTGTTGGGGACTGACATTTTTGAAATAAAATGTTTCTGAACTAAAATTTGATAAATTTCAGGATTTTTTAAAAATCTGACAAAATAGTATTTAAAACTTGTTTCGATTTAATTTTAAATATCAAAACAAATTATAATTTTTTGGAGCTTGTTTTGAATTTATGTGGTTTTTGAAATTTTAAGTTCTCGAAGTTTCTTAAATTTTTTTCGAATTCAATATTAACGTTATGAGTGTGCTTTCTTTTCGTGGTTGATTTTACTATTTTTGAAGAAGAAAATGGTTGAAAAAAATGTCTGATGGTCTGATTGGTCGGAAGTAATTTATTATAAAAATTTTATTCTAAACGAACATATACATATAAATGTATGCGACTTTAAAAATTTGGAATTTTCGGTAAGGCACTTGAATTTAAGAAAAATTAATTGTAGTCTACTAATTTATTTAAAAAAATCCCATTAATTTATTTTATTTTGATTTTTAAAACTTGTCTTCAGAAATAGCCTGTAACTTGGAGATTTTCATACACATTTAACGACGAAGATAAAAAAGCTCATCAAAGCTATCTTCTAAGATTTTAGCTGACTAATCCCATTAACAATAAAATTAATTGAATTGCTAACGTCAATGCAGCTATATATGTATGTCGGTCTAATTTCTAAATCAAACAAATCCCCCCTGATTACAGCGTGTACTACCTATACAAAATGTTCCACTTAATTCCAAAATATTTAGGTTTGTTGATTAAAATTAATTTGCATGTGTACAAAAGCCTACATTTTTGTCTGCACTATATTTAAATGATCTGTCTTAACACCTATTTTGCTAAGGCTAATATGGTTTTACAGTTTAATTTTTATGTGTATTACCTGCCAATATGTGTGCCGCAAGATTAATTGATATGCCGAACAAGTCGTTCCATTGTTGCAATTATATTATATTATATCTACTCGCACATAATTTGAAGCTTATTTTTTTGTATCTGTGTACTCTTTGACTATTATAACACTAACTCATCAGACTGTATGACTCGTCTTGACTTTAAATCGCTCGACAAGTATGTTTGTAGGATAGCATAGTATGCAATTGCGTAATGTTTAAGTAGCATAGTCATAGCTCGGTGCGCGAAGAATAACCCAGCTGAGTTGTTTTAAATAAACATAGCGTGTGTCGCTTCTGGTATTTTTTTTTTGTACACAGGCAGGTACATATATAAAGATTTTAATCAAAATCAGTGAAAGTGTAATTTTCGTACACCTATTCCAAATTTGGATTCTATTTTTCTATTCATTGCTTCCACTCTTTCGTTAGACAGTTTAGTATATATTTTTTTTTGTTATTAACATAAATTTGTTGTTGCTAAGATCGAGATACAATATCTAAGTTTATCTTTGTTTTTTTTTTTTTTTGTATTCCACCGTCCGCGCAGTGGGTACATAGTATTGAGAGCTTAAGCCTGATTGTTGATTATATTTTAGGGAGAATCTGCTTCTATCGAACGGATATGCTCATTTTGTTCTAGTTTAACCGCAAAAATGTATTCTATTGGCGATAAATCTAAAACCGGAACGAGTTTTTTTTGCCTTTAGAAACTTGTATATTTGCTTAAATTAATTCAGAAGACTATCGCACAAAAGGTTAGATTTTTTTTTTTTGCATATCGAGCTTTAATTAAAACATAGAATCAAGCTATACATAAATAACTATTTAAATGATGATTGTAAATCATTGACAATTTAATTATTTGAAGCATTTTTTTTTTAAATTTTTTATTGATGTTATAGTTAGAAATAGAAATTCACTTAGAAAGTGGGTTTGGTTTATTTATTTTTTTTTTCTCTAAGTATGGTGATGTAATTTGTTTAAATGCATTTAAATATTTAAAATAGTTTGGGAAGAGAAATTGGCAACACGAATTCTAATTGACTTAAATCAATATTTAAAGTTTAGAAAATATGAAAGCATCAACATATCTTTATTGCTGAATGCAGACAATGATTATGCATATTTAAAAATGCAAATCTAAAACGAATGGTAGAGATAAAGTCTATATCTTTTTTTGACGGAAATCAGAGTCGAAATTTAGCAGTTTTCGTAATGCTTCTCTGAGCGACAAACAAAATGGCGAGCCTGAAAATAAATAATATACATTTTCGAATGCAAATCTAAAACGAATGGTAGAGATAAAGTCTATATCTTTTTTTGACGGAAATCAGAGTCGAAATTTAGCAGTTTTCGTAATGCTTCTCTGAGCGACAAACAAAATGGCGAGCCTGAAAATAAATAATATACATTTTCGGATGACCGTTGACGTATGAGAAAAATAGTGTCAAATCTATTGCAAGAATTACATGAACCTATGTTTCATGAGATAAATACAATCAATGCCTGAAAGCACATACATATTTTAAAATAAAATGCACGACTGGATCGCACGAACTTGCTCTTGTAGCTAACAACTTTAACGTAGCTATCCATTGAGGTTAAGGTAGTTAGGTGTAGTTATCATATGCAAGTTTAAAGCCTATGTAGGTAAGATTAAAAGAATAGTTACATATGTAGGTACCTACCTACAAATGTATATTTAAATCTAAATAATGGAGTTTAATTATGTAAGTTAGGAGAGTAAAATGTATCTACATACATATTGATGGAACCTAAGTATGTAAACATGTGCATATAATAATGAAAATGAAATGGGTAGGTAGCTCTATACATACAACTTCATAATTTATGTGCAATATGCATACATAAGATTCAACTGATTTTTAAAGCACATTGGTATATATAAATGTATGAGGGCCTACAATGTATTTTGTATTCAGTGACATACGCAAAAACTCGTAAAAAGGGAATAATAATAAGGTAGAATTAAATGGATAATAGACATACTTAAATGTTTTAATATTGCTTAGTCTTTATAGTTTGAGGGAAAACAAAGATGGCATTTGAATTCATGGATAAATAAGAATATATAAAAAAAATCAAAAATCTTTTGAGCGTTTTTTTAATAAATTAATTTTTTATGTATAAAATTTTGAAAAAATTTTTAGAAAAAAAATTTGAAACGCTAGTTTGAAGATATTATTAATATACATATAAAATTCAAATTTAAAAAAAAAAACTAAAAAAAACTTCTGTGACTGGTTTTAAAATCGAAAAACTTTTTTTTGGAAATTTGAGTACGCAGTTTTGTTAACAATGTCGAAAATATGGAAAGTGGTTCTATGAGAAGTACTGTTAATAAGTACGCAAAAAGAAATATTTTTATAATTAAAAGTGGACTGTACTAATTTAGGAACACACACATTTTTTTATAAAAATTCTTGGAGCCATTTTCGCGAAATAAATTTTTTTCTTAACGGTTTTTTAACTTTTGTATGGGAGGTAGCGTTGTTTTTTATTTTAGAAAAATATTTTTTTTAACTATTCAAGATAATGTCAAAAAACCACCAAATACGAAGTTTTGAAAAAATTGTCGTTTTCGAAATTTTGAGTTTTCAATAAAGAATAATTTATAAAAAAATTTTTTTTGAAAAATTTTAGTATACAATAGTGTTTAATCTCTCTAGGAGCTTCTGCGTAAAAAATTTCAAAAAAAAATTTCAAAAAAAATTAAATTAACCGTTTCAGAGAAAATCGAAAACCAAAAAAATGGTTCTACTAGAGGTACCACAAATAACAATTTTTGTCCCAAATAAAAATTATTAAGAGCCGTTTGTGAGAAAAATAAGAATTTTGTTTTTGGCCAAAAAAAATATATGGGAGCTACTGTTATTTGTCGTCTTAAAAAAATGAAAAAAAAACGTGTGGGCATATTACCGAAAAATCAATATGTACCAAGTTTGAAGCAAATCCAACGAACCGTTAGGCTGCAAACTCGAGGACAGACAGACAGACGGAATTGGGGGACCCACTTTTTTTTATGTTCTCGTAATGTCATGTTTGATTGCTAGAAAAAAATTTCACGAATACATAACTTGCCTTATAGTACCTATAACCGCAAGTAAAAAATGGCACACCATTTTCATCTTGATGATTTTAAAATATTAGATTTTTCTACTTAACAATTTTTACTTGGGATATATGTATACATATGTAGAACGGGAAAGTTTTGTTATCGACTTTGAGATTTTTATCAAACTTGACTTGCTATGTTCCGCCTAAGCCATCAATCAATTTTCTTTAAAATTGGCGCTTAAGCCTCGTTCCTTTTAGATTGCCTGGATTAAAAAAAAAACGTTAGCCCTAAAAATAACGGGTCATGCCCGAATTTTTACAGCAAAGAAAGATACATTTTAATTTGTGGTATGTGTTTGACTAATTCTTTTAAATTATGTGTGACTGTATTTTGGTAGGCTCGTTTGGTCTTTTTGATTTTGGATTGCAAATAGAAAAAAAATTACCCAACGTTTCGCAAGAATTCCTTTATTCATCAGGGGATTTGTTCTTTATTTAATCTGTATGTCTTAAATTATACTACATTCACTACTTTACTCCGCATTGGAACGTTCTAACAGCACTGTAACAATTTGAAATAATACAAAATATAATAACAAAATAAAGCACAACAAAATAAGAAAAATAAAACTATTAAATTAGACAAGAAATGACATTTATATCACAGCTTCGTTGAAGTAGTACTTAATTATCTCGAAAACTGCTCTAAAGATTCTGACTAAAATTACATAAAATGTAATTAACGGCACAGGCCATATTATTTTAATGTTTTTTCGACGGGTTTTGATAAAAATTGTCATGCAAAAGTCGTTCGAATACTACATAGCATAGCTGCCAAAATTTTCGAAATCAATTTGTTTTTTTTTAACGATTATATTATGTGACAAATTTATTTTCAATTATATTTCTAATTAGTTTCTGTAGGCAAAATCAATGTTTCTTTTGCTAAATTATGTTTTTAAATACATACTTAAATTAGCCATACGAATTTTTCGATTATAAAATATTTAAACAAATTTTGCATATAGGCAATTAATTAATAAAAGTTTTTTAAAAATATATTTACCTATTTCTACTAAGAATATTGTGCTTAGGATGGGGTTGAACAGAGAGCGTAATGGAATCCCACTTTCTAAAATCCTGTTTTTCAAAAACCCCGAAAAAAAGTTTTAAAATCCCGTCTTCTAAAATATTGTTTTTTTTTTTTAAATCCCGCCTTTTAAAATCGCACTTATTCAAAAACCCGATATATTATAGTTCTTTTCAATTAGCTTTGCATACACCCAAACTCGACCCCACACGGGGGTTGCAGAGGGGCATCATGCCCTGCCTTGCGTGTCGTTCTTTTTGTACCTTGTGTTTATTCGAAAAGCGTTAATTAAATAAACGGGATGCTAGAAAACGGGATTATAAAACCGGGATATCGGACCCAACCCCATTTTGTTACGATAAATATTCGTATCTATTTTTTTAACCTTAAATTACCTTCGCAAGCCTAAGGAAGTTTGTCCTCGCGGGCCAAATTATCATTTAGCGCTACCCTCCACTTTCTTCACTGGATAGAGATAGAGAGAGCAATTGAAAACTGGAAATCCTGCTTACTCGCCCTTTATTCTCTGATTTATTCACTTCCAGGAGCGGCAATTCCAGTCAACCCATCAATCCACGAATTCTACATTTTCTGACATTGAAAATGAACTCTGCTTTTATCCGGCGGTCAATTTTCCCTCCCCAACTAAAATTTCAGCTTCGATAATGCTTCTATAAAAAGTTACTGAAACTTTATAGAAGCTGAAATATAAGTATTGCTCTAAAATGTTTGGCGTCTTTCTCTCCAGATTAGTAGCGATTGGGGAACAGTGATTAGGATCCCATCTAGTGTAAACATAAATAAGCTACACTCTGCCATTCTTAAAGTAAGGAATTTCTTGCATTCGGTGTTTGGGTACTAGCCGTACTTTTCGACATCGCATTGTTAACTTAGATGTGTGGGCTCGAACAAAACTCTAAACAGCCTTACTTTATTTTTTCCAGCTTAGACTGACGCCACTTTGGTGATTAAATGAGTTAAAGTTAATGCCCAGTGGTATAACTAGCAAATTCCTTCTAAGAATTATAGTGCAAAAACCACCTTGCACATTAAGGATGCTATATGTCTTACAGGCATAATATTATTCTTAAAAATAAAATCAAGAAACCTAAAAATTTTCGAAATCAATAACTCAGCATTTCGTTTCTAAATTGAAAACCTGTCGATTAAGAACGACTTAATGGAATTTGTGATAATCTCGTTTTCACTTTTTTTTTTTAAATCAAAGTTTAAACCAAATTATAGTAATATCAATGATAATTACGTTCAAGACTACTTAAAATTTCAAAATCCATTAAAATCTATTCAAGATATAATTATTCCACTATTTATGTAAGTAGGCACAAAGAAAAATCCAGTTGAAGAAAAAGAAAAGAAAAAAACATCGATATTAAATTTTACTTCCTCCTGTGACGACATATCGTAATCGAATAACTCCATTACCACCTCACACAACACAATCACATCCTAGCCACCGCCATTATTCAAAGAGACGACATGCAGACAGCCACACTCACACACTAAAAAAATCAACAGCAACAGACCGCATCTAACTGAACGGAAGAAAGTGAGAGTTTTCCACCAATCATTGCAAACTACGAGTATACCAGTTTGACTGCCTCAATATCTGACTCTGAAAAAAAAAATCCACACACATAAAAATGTCTTTTCTTTAAAACCTATCTAATAAACTACCTGTCTGAGGAATCAAGCCATCATCAATCGCACTACCGCGAACAAGTAGACTTAAAAGATACCAAACCAACAGAATTCAAGCTTATAGACGCAGCTAGTCAAAGAATAGGCCTACTGAACTGAGCCACTAAACAAACACACATTCCACAAAAAGAGTTCGCATTTGCCGCAATATGCTGCATCGTGTAACTATCAGAAACTAGGTAGGCAAGGCAGGTACACTCATACATCATAGGCTTCACAAGCTTATAACTGCCGCTGATTGTGGGTTTTATTTTTTCTTTGGCTAAGTGCGGTTTGGCTTGAGATGGTTTGTTTTTTTTTTTTGTCTAGATTTAGGCATGCGTGATCGCAATGGCATGAGTGGCCTGGCCAGAAATGCCTTCCCTATTGCCAACGCCTTGCATTTATGGCAAACCAACAAATAATGTAAACGAGATGTTTACTGATCTGATCATCAACATCATCATCATCGTCATAGAAACGCTATTGCGCGAATTATGCAACTTATTGGGACTTTTTACTGTCGACAATTTTTTTTTCGGAGAGGTTTTTCCTACGCAGAAAAATATTAGTCTTGTAAGAAAAATATAACTTCCCATGAATTTGATGAGAAGGCAAGTGTCACCAGGCATGTGATGATATTGTTGTGAAAAAATATTGTTATATTAATTTAATAAATAATTCATAATTAAATATGAACATCCTACCAGGAAATTCTTGATCTGGGAGAAATTTTAAATAAAAACCTAAGCTTTTACAAACAATTAAGGTTTTGTATGCCAATAAATAAGTAAATTGTTAAAATAATTCAAAAATAGACGCCATTTTGTATTATTCTTGTAAGAATACAGTGAAATTTAGAAATCTCAAAGCAACCACAATTAGTTCCTGACGTTATGCTTAAGTTCCTAAGTCATAAAATATTTGCTTTGATTCAATTTCTATCGGTATCAAAATAATTATTCAAAAGTAACTGTATCTGCAATGGAATTTTGCATGAAATTCTAAAATTTTAAACTTATTTTCTGACTAAAAATATTGAACCTATAGTACTAGCATTTGAAGACATAACAGTGGATTTTGTTTAACGTGTATACCGGCCAGTTAAGGCATAATTACACGATGAGCCTACCCACCTACGGACTCAACGAAAACGCATGAGTGTTCCTTGCAACAAAATTATATCTATGACCACTTATAGTATACGCGAATTGTATAGCAACCACAGCCACTGCGAGCTCTTTGAAGAGGCCAACCCAAGACTTGTATTTTCGGGCATTAGCAGGAAAATAGTAGGATACAAGTCCCCGCAGTACCGAATTACGGTATTACTGGAGTCTTTTCATACACATTAGTGAAGAATGCACTACCAGGTTTTCTTTGGCGAATGGCTACCCAGGAACGACAATCCTGCCCTTTTTTATGTTTGCTGCTCAACTTAGGGACAAGGGAACCCTATGTAGAAATTATTCCTCACCATCGGGATAATGGATCATCGTATTTCTACTAAAAGCAACGCCATATAGACCTTGCCACATGGCTAGTATCCCACAACTAGCCATATTAAACCTTCGTTCTATGACATTAGCAGAAATGATTCCCCAAGCAAAGCTTGGTTCGCACCTGCACAACTAAACAACCATCTTTCAGGATAAATCCCGAAGTATGGCAAAACAAATCAATAAGCCGAAGCTTACTCGAAGACTGCATGTATTAAAGACGAATAATATATACCCTTACTTGCGCAAGGAGATGATGATACAAGTGTCATACATCTATCAATCTTCTAAACCTGTTTTTCCTGAATATGTAGTTTTAGCTACACACACACTTCTGTGATTACCGAACCACGTACAAAACTGCCGCGGCAGCTGCCATAATCGCTACTGTTTAACTGAACTAACGATTTACCAGGATTCACCTAGCAAATACTCTGTGACTGCGTCTTTCCTTCCTTCCTTACTGAGATCGCTTACCCGGGCAGACTCCTTACCCTCCATATACCTGATGGTCTACCCAGGCAGACGATCTCTTACCTATGTCGGCCTGATGCTCCTGGCTTACTGTCTAGCAGTGTCACCATTTGCATCCTCCTAATCCCCGCTCAGCCCACACCCCCTTTCGAGTGTTTTACCCTACTCTTCCAGTTTTTGAACTGACCACCCGTCCTCATCTTGGTAAGTAGGGGCTTCGTTTCCAGTTCCGTAGAACCTTCCGCTTACCGCTACCCGCCTTAACCAGATATATTAGCCGCCCAGTGCAGAATAGCCTCATTAAAGAGAGCTAAACATTTCTGAACGTTGCTCGGCTTTTACTCCGAGGAGGAACTATCTTGGTTCATCACGACGGACCAGGAAGAACGGCTCTATTGTAAAACAACTTCCCGTATATTCCCTTGAGGCCCGCCGATCAGATTTCCCGAAAGACAGCATTTGAAGACACCCAAATCTTATTTAGAAAATGCTAATTCTGAGCAAGTTCAATAATATAACTTTCTTAATTAAATTGTTTAAAATTTAAAAACAGCCATTAATGTAGAAACGGGTTCGTCACCCTATAGGAAGATGATATAATTTTGCAAATGGCGGCAAACATTATTCCGCGTTCTTTAGAACTGTAGCAATTCATTTCTTATTGACGTGACTTTTGTAATCTGTTTATTTTAGAAATGTCAAAATAGGATTGACATTTGTCGCCATTTGCAGAAATTATAGCATGTTCGGGTAGGGTGATATCTGTTGTGTTACCTAGTAGATAGGATTGTGTAACTAACGAGATGTCGGACGTCTGTTTAAAATTTCTACGAACCTTGCGATCGTGGACCGTCTCTGTGACACAGTCTGCTCTCAGCTTGGATGCCATACTTAAGCTATAAAAACGATTATGATTATGAATTCCATTCATCATTCAACTTATGTTTCATCTCTCATACAAGGATGTTATCAATTTCTACTGCACTTTACTACTAAGCGTAAGCGTAATGCAAATGCAAGAACCAAAAAGTATTGTGAAGTGTGAGCCTGGTCTTGTGTGGATTGTAATGTACGTGTGCATTAACATAGGTTCGAGGTGGAATTAAGGACTATTTATGCATCTGTTTCTGTAGCATTCATCATTCGAATGAATTAGTAACTCACTCGGTTCTCGTTGCATGTTGGTTGATCACTCGAAATACAGGTAGGTAGTGTATTTGAGAATTTTTTTACGAAATGATCGAATGACAATGGAAGAATCGAATGATTTCATTTTGTATAAATAAAAGGAAATGAAAGATCATGTACTTAAAATTTGAGAGTTTAAATATCTATTGACTTTATGAGCAGTAAATATTTCTCCTTTTAGTGACATTTCTAAATTTAAACGAAATGCTCAACACGTGCATGTAAACTATTTTAAATTTCTTACTCTCTCAAAATTCGAATAATCATTTCATTATTTTGTTCACTCGAATTATTCGATTATGCCCATCAGTAGTCATACATTTTGCCTTGGCTGTCATAAGTTTTCTTGCATTATGTTCGAATTGTTAAAGAAAAATCAAACTTATTTCAAAAAAAATAAAATCCGCACCAAGATTGCACGTATCTGCTCTTCGTAAAAACAAGAAGAAATGGCTAAATATATTTTTAAACTATTTTTTTAATTATTTTTTTTTATAAATAAATTTTCTTAAAGATTTTTTCCAGAAAAAAATATTTTGGTATCACAATTGTATGTATTTAATAATAAAAAATTTAAAAAGATTTTAAAAAAAATTATCCATCCGTTCTCGAAATATTGAGTTTGCAAAAAGTTTTTTTTTAATAATAATAATAATAATTTTAACTATATGTCTGTAAGAACTAAGGCCTTTTTTAATGCAACCGGAATTTCACGGCATTAGTAAGAATGAATAGAAAGAGAGGAAAGAATTTTTGTTTGCGCAGTGGATTACAGAAATAGGTACTTACTATATCATTATAACCCTTGTCCGGCGAGGCAGCAAATTAAAACTGCATATAGAAAAGAATGCTGCCTAGAGTGGGACTCGAACCCAATCAGTTAGCATTCAAACACTATATCCAAAATAAAATATAGATATTTTCCATCTTTGAACGATTTGAAAAAGTCGAAAATAAAAAAAAAAAACGTTCTATGGTAGGTACTGTTAAAACCGTTCACAATAGTGCACAGAATTTGTTGTACCAAAATCGTTTTGGCCGTTCTTGAGATAATTGAGATTTACCATTTTTGGTACAAATAATTGTATGGCAGTTATTGTTGTTTTTGAGTTAAAAAAAATAAAAAATAATCTAGGAAATTACCTTAGACGCGGCTTAGATCTAGGTACAGCCAATCAGAAGAAATCACGGGACTACTCGTAATGTCAAATTTCATACAAAACTTGGCCTATAGTACATACATCGGAAGTAAAAATGATGTGTTTGATTCGTCTGTCGTATATGAATTAACGATGGGATGCGATGGATAAAGTTAAATTCATGTGCATAGAATTTTTCATTGCCGAATCCGAAGGCGGGAGTCAGACTCTCCCTTAGTGAATCCGGTGAATTTTATAGAACAAAAAATAAAACAAATATTTTCTGGATATTAACCGTACCTCATGTGTTTGTTGATAAAAAAAAATAAATAACTTTGGTAAACAAATGTGTTAAATAAAATATGAAAAATTCTCAACTGCCACAGAATAAACTGTTGCAGATTCCATATTGCAGCATGATTAATTTTAAGATAATAATAAATTTTGTTTTAGTTTTGGAAAACAGTACTTTTGATTCAAAAGTAAGATTGTGTTATTTTATAAAAACACACTGTTTTAATTTCGCTTTCAAAATTTTTGGAAAGACTTGCAGAAAATTGTCATCTCAAAAATGTTGCATTATTGAAAATTCACAGAGTAAATGCAAAATTTTGGCGCTTCAATATCTGTCAGAAAATATTTTTTTTTCGACAAAAAAAAACGGCAATTTTAAATATTTATCGGCCGTGGCGCGATAGTTGTTTGTTCGCCTGTTAACCTAATGGTCACAGGTTCGATCCCTGCCGTAGTCTATGTCCTCTTGTTTTTCCATTCAAACCAATTCTTAAATTTCTTAAATAAATGTCATACAATGAGTTGCTAGTTAACTCATTACATGCTGTTTAGGCATAGCACTAACATCATGTGATTGAGTAAAACTAGCAATGGCAAGTACGATTATTTTTGGGGCTAATAAAAAACGATTAAAAAATTTTTTTGGGACAATCACCTAAAACACTTAAGTACCAAATTTGAAGAAAATTGCTTCAGCGGTGTGGGCTGTATAAGTGTAGATCATATCTACAGACAGACAGACAGAATTTCACGACCCACTTTTTTGGTGTTCTCCATCATCATAATAGCAAGTTTGATTAAAATCTCGAGTTCGATTTTTTTCCAAATGCAAAACTAGCTATATCGCAAGTAAAATAAAATGCACGACTGGATCGCACGAACTTGATCTTATGTTCGATCACATCGTATGCAAAAGATTTCTATTAAAAATCTAAATATATTTTTAAAGTCATTTTTAACTTAATTTTGTGTATATACAAATTTCTTTAATTTTGTTCTAAAATAATTTGTTATGACAATATTAAATACATATTTAATAATATAAACTTAAAAACAAAAGATTAAATCGGCTTAATCAAAGAAAGAATAATTCAAAATTCTGAAATAAATACTTAAAATAATTTGAGCTCAAAGAAAAGTAAGCCATTTTATTTCTCTGTGGAGCGGTTTTTGAGAACAAAAAGTTTTTTTTTAACTTTTTGAAAATATTTTAAAAAAATCAAAAACGCCAATTTATAGGTATTCATCAAATACATATAACTATAATTTTTGAATACAATTTAATGAGCAGTTTTCAAAATATATTTTTTATAAATTTTTTTCTTAAAAATGCTGTTAAAAATGCAAAAAAAAAATATTACTTACAAATATTGGTATGCGGTATAATTAAGACAACCTAAGCCTATATATGCAAAATTTCGAAAGAATCAGTTAAGCCATTAACCCTAAGTCCTATGGAAAGTACCGTTTTTGGACATTTAAAAAAAATTTTTCAACGTACTTAAAAATCTATACTGCTTTTTTTAAATACCTAAAAAAACAGACTGACAGACTGACAGACATACAGGCGGACAGAATTTTTAGACCAATGCATAACTTGTCTAATAGTACCTATAATCACAAGTAAAAAATCATATCATGTAATATATTGGGGCACGTTGCTCTCTAAAAAAAAGTCTAAGAATTATTTTTTTTGGTAGAATTGTACACCAAAAATTATAACTTTTACTTGCAGAGTTGTTTTTTTTGGCTCCATTTCAAGAAAGCCCTTGTACTTTTTAGGAAATTCGTAAGACATCAAAATAAAACTCTCCACCAAAATTCAATGTTGCCTTTTTTTCACATTAGACCATCCTATACAGCTTAAAGGCTTAAAGATTTTTTAATAACCATCACTTTTAAATATCTACAAATTAGAATGTCATTTTGAAAATATAATTTTGATGGGGGAAAACTGGGTCCGAACCTCTTGAATAGTTGAGGCTCCTCAAATAGAAAACACATTCCGAATCAAAATATGCTAATGAACGAATAACACTAATTTCAACAATTCATTGATAAATCGATTTGGATTACCCCTCATGCTATACCTGGTTCAATACTCCCGCAATTTATTTAGGGTCTTAAAGTAGCAAGGTACATATGTACTTATGTAGACAAAAAAAAACAAAAATGGATATCAAAATTCGAATATAAAAAGAATAACAACAAAATGGCCTTAATAAACCCAACAAAAGCCATGTTAATCCAATTAGACCTCCGCCAAAGTTCCAAAAAAATAAACCTTTTTGTTTTGCAGTTATTCGTTTAATTTATTTTTTTTTGGCAAACACTTTCACTACAAAATTACGAAATAACAGCAATCAAAAAATAAACCACAACCAAAAAAGCAAAAAAAAAAAAAAAACATGATGTGAATTTGATGAGAGCTCTTTTGCATTCATTAACTTATTTTCCTTCTTATTATGTTGTAACTTTGTTTTAAATTTATGACAAAACTTCGTCATTTAAATTGTTTGTCTTTTAGATTTTTTTTTTGGGATTTGAATACATCTCACTTTCTTTCGAAAAATCAAACGTCACATTCAAAATGCCACTATGAATTTCAAGAAAAAAAAATTAATTCAAAAAATAATTATTGAGAAATGTAATTAATAAGAAAATAAATGCGTTCTGTTATAATTACACATTTTTTTGTATAAATTATCCAAAAGTCAGAGGGCTTAGCTACTACATATGTATGTATGTATATATAGAAAGGTACTATGTATGATAGTGAAAGTTTGATTCCGCATTGCCATGGTCCAGTAAGATACTCACGATGACGAGACTCTTCAGTCATCATGGTGCGGATATATTTTCACTTTACCGGAATGGTCCAATGCTTCTAATGAAAGTGAACAAAAACAAAAGATATTCTCCAAAAAATTTTAATTAATTACAAACAAAAAAAATGAGAATTTTTAAACTGGGTATTACGCAACACTAAATAAAGTCACAATTTTTTGAATTTTTTTTTTTCCACCATCAATCCCATTATTTATATTTATCTGTCGATGGAGATTATAACGCTCCAAAATTGGATACATACTCGTATGACGAAAACAAAGATGTTCACTTAATGCTGTTCTTAACTTCTTTTTTGATTGTTCATATCTTTGCGGTCTTTTTGGTGAGATGATGAGTATAGAGGTACCTAAATTGAGTAGAAACAAAAAAAAGTTCAAAAAGTGGGGCGCCATAAAAAAAAGTATGTTAAATTTTTTTTGGGAGTTTCAGAAGAAGTGAAAGTGGAAAAAAAGTAAAAGTAATAAAAAGATATATAATGTATGTGAATTTTTTTTGTTCGACTCACGGATATCATACAAGTTTTATATTTTTGGACATTCTTTGCGGATTTAAGTGCGTTTTTTTTTTTTTTTTAATTTTGTTTCCCTTTCTGACCATTCTCTTCAGATTTTGACTTTAGATCCGTAATGGACCAATGATTTTTTTTTTGCTTGCAAACTGGAGATACAAATTCAAAAACAAGAATTTCACATTTACTTTTTTTTTTGTTGGAAATTGGAAAATATATCGTACTTACCTTTTTTGTGGTTTGTATTTGCGAGGTTATTGCGGTTGGATAGCATCTAAAGGTTACACACATTAGGGCAGCATTTCAAAAAAAAAAAAAAAAAAAAAAAAAAAAAAAAAAAAAAACCAATTCATATTTACTTCAATTTAATGTTAATATTTTATTTAAGGTTTTGTCTATTAAAAAATGCCTTTTGCCTATTTGCCTATTAGCTATACAATTTATATTACCTTTATTTAAAATGCAAAATTCAAAATAAAGCAAATAATAACAAATTGTACAAAAACTTTTTTTTAAACAACAAAATAAAACAGTAAATTAGGAAGCATTTCTTAATATTTCCACAAACTTTCTCAATTCAATTGTTATTGTCGCAACTGGGTAAACAAATAAACAATTGCAAATATTAAAGTAGCAATAAACACTTGATCAATTGAGAACAGAAATAAAACAACATAATTTTCAAATACCACTACTTTTTCAATATCAATTTAAGTATAGGCAATGAAAGACTTATAGCTTAAGAATTATTGCTTTCCAATTTGGTAAAGATTTTTGGAATGTTAAAGAAATTCAAGCTAGAACGTTTTGCTTACGAAAAAAAAAACAAAATCCGAATTTAAAAATGTATTTTTTGGCAGTTAAGTTTAAATTAGGACAGTTGCAATGTTGTTGTTTCCAAATAAATTTTGAAAATGTCGAGAATTTTGCTAGTCATTGCTAATACATAGAATATTTATCTACTATTTTCTATATCATCGAATTAGTAATTATTCCTTGCAGTTAAATATAAAATGCATATATTTATGCTTCAAACTAAGAGTTACCAACGGCCAAAAATGAGGATTTTAATGAAAACCTGAAATTTATGTTCGATTCGTATTTTTTTTTGGGTAAAACAATAAAGAACAAGTTTTAAAGCAAGTGGGCCTTTCGCTACACTATTTTAGTTTCTAAATATTTCTCGCTATTTACTTATTAACAAATTATGAATCCTTTAAGAGCTGATTTTTCTATCTCCAGATAAAAAGGTAGTTATTTGCCCGAGGAATAAACTTACTTGACTGGTCAACAACCGGATAACAACATCGAATTTTTCAATCAAGATAAAATAATCTATAGAATAATTTAATTGGAACGTCCCATTTATTTCGAGTATCGAACTTTTCATAGAAATTAATTTTTGTTTAACGTTTATTTCAAAGCAATAATTTTTTAAAACGTTTTTGACATCGATAATAGCCATTTACTTTATTCCTCAGATAAATACGTCCGTTCTAAAATTAGCAGATAAATTTATTCCTAGATTAAGTTGTATCTGACTGTTGAAAAATTCATTTTGCTCTATCTGGAGAATATGTATTGACTGCTGACTGCTTAACTGACTATTGAAAAATTGGCTCTAAGGCAATAAAACGTTAACAATTATAAAATAGCCTGATGTTACTGAACAGTTTGCCAATATTATTAAAATATTCCTAATTTTAAATACTTTAACTAACACCATGCCAAACCTATTTTCTCGTTAAACACCTACTGAACGTGTATAAACAGTGTAAAAAAAACTAAACGAACATTACTTTTCGACGTTTGTAAATGTTAAAGTGTCTGGTTATTTTAACTTTAGTAAAATGTTAATAGTTTCTAATCATCAAACTATTAACAGTTTTCTAAAGTTAATATCTTGCTTAAAATTAACAAAATCCTCTTTTTAACTTAGCATCATACTAAAACTGCTACATCGTAACATCGTACTAAATCGTTGAGTATTCTGCGCCAATGGTTTAAGTAGGAATGTCATTGATTATCAGAAAACCAACTTCCAGTTCACGATATATACTTTATAGAACACCAGAAAAACCACATATTTGAGGTTGCCAAAAATTCTGTTAAGTTTTTTTCCGGAAATGCAAGAAATATTTTTCCACTTCTGATCTGGTTGTAATCAACAAATCTTTTATCCGTCCAAAAAGTAGTATAACACTAATATTTTGAATCGAAATCTAATAATAAGTGTGTTATTAGATCTAGATTCAAAATATGTTCAAAAGAAACCATTAAAATTGACAAAAGTGACCGAAATATATTTAATCTCTCGAACGTCTCATATCTATCATTATTTTTATTCTTATAAAACAAAAAAATCGCCCAACAATTCAGCCTTATTATTCGTACTTCATTACACCAATTTTATTCTTGAGTCCAACTTTAGAAGAACTGTTAAGTACGAATGTGAAGTGATCTACCAGGCTTCGGTTTCCTCGCCCATTCACAAGATAAAAAACCAACGCTTTGGTATTCTTTCGACCATTTCATATTTTCCCAATGCTCGCGCTGTGTTTATTCATTTAAAGGGTATTCAATACTCCTTTACTTTGCGCACGATTAAAAAAAAAAAACTATAATTTTTCAAGTATTTTTTTTTATGTTGATTTTGAATTTTCACATCGAAAAAATCATGTTTCGTCAAACACCTAAATCAAAACCACTAGTTTTGCCATAAAATTTTGTGTAGTTACTCGTTTTGGTAAACAGCTGTTTTCGCGAAAACAAGTTAAAACTACAAAAATGAAACTATTCAGACCTCTAGTGGATTTTACATTTATTTAAAGTAACTACATCTCAGGTGTAGCTGATTGAAATATTCGCAAACGATTTTTGCAGAAGCTGTATGGACAAAGAAGAGGAAGAATCGAATTGGCTTCTTCTCTGAATATGCCATGACCTATGGCAAAGAACCAAGTAAAGATCCAAGTCATGTAATACATAGTTTATAAGAAGCTCCAACCAGTTTTAACGAGTTGGGTGGAAATCTCCAGATTTATGAGGTATCACAATGGATCAACTTTTGGCCTAAAGGTGTTAGTGTCTTTTCGCTATCAGCACTTCAACCTAACCTAAACTAATCCAATCTACATTTCAGCATTTATCATATACTAAAACGTTCTACATCCGAGATGTTGATGTAGAAGTTAGACAACAGCGAGATATCAAAACAATTGTTGACATATCAAGAAGACGCAGCTTTTTCGGATTTTTGAAAACTATTTGCTGACACCCGGGTTTTTGTTCGGCGACTTTTTACATTATTACAAGCAATATTAAATTTAAGTTACAAAAAAAAGAGGCAAACCAAAATATCTATGCTTCTAAGTTTATTTTGGTTAATCGAAGTCAGTACTGAAACGTTTACACTTAAACTTCTTTTGGAATGAAATTTTATAGCAAATTTGCCAGAACATCAAACTAAAATTTTATTTAATACTCTTATGGCCTCTTACAAAATGTCTGCCAAAAGTTGTAATATGAAAAGCAATAGAGTTAAGTATTATTAATTTGAGACTCACGTACATAAATGTATAAGATACTATTTAGAAAAAAAGCATATCAGCAAAGGGGCCTTAGTTCGTTAAACAATAAGTAACTACACATTAAAGCTTAATTTACTTTAAGACTCAATAAATTCACTCTGGTAACCCAATTTCTCGTCAATATTCCGTGAATGAAACTAATTAATGTCTGGAATGTTTGTCACCTATTTCCCTAAATCCATTTTTTTTTAACTTGACTTCGTTTTAGCATTTATAGTGTTTAAGCTTATAAATATGTTATCAAAATCAGTTTGGTATACCTACTCGTATTTTTTTGGTTTTCTAACCAACAACTCACTTAATGGGTAATACTTCATCCAGTGAACGTGAATTTCCGCAAAACGCATACCCACACCAAACACACTTCAAACGTCCAACCAAACTATTATGTGAAAATGAAAGTGAGAGTGAATACGACAGCGGAAAACAAAGCGCACCATTGCACTCCATTGGCGTTGGTTAGTGCTGCTGCCGCTGGCGCTGCACACAACAGTGTTAACAAACAAGAAAAAAAAGGCAAGAGAAGAAAAAAAAACAACAAAACATAACCTATCAAAGGTGGAATTGACAGAAAAGTGTGATAATAGACGTTAATACTCTCCATTCCTCACAATTTTTCTAGACTAGACTACCTCCTCGCTCGATCACATGGTAATAATGGTGGTAAGGCAAACAAGAAAAATAAACAAACAACACTTAAGAAACAAAATGCACATAAACAAAAACAACAAACAACAACCCATCGATCGAATCATGGATTGCAAAAGAAGAAGTTTCACTTTCGCTTTTAATTTTTTGTTGGTTACCTATGTGCTGTTGTATTTGTTTGTTTGCCTTATTTTCTTCTCATTCTACGTATGTGTTTGTGTTATTTGTTGAGCTTTTTTACACACTCATAAATTAACTTCGCGCACTGCTATGAATCCAACAGATACGTTTGGTATCCATGGCTTCTACCATGATCTTCGATGGTTACTTTCTTTCTTCTTTTTCTTCTTCGTTACCACTCTTAATCTGCAAGACCACATCGTTGGGTCTTATATCGTTTATCGATGTGTGTGTGTATGTGAACATAACTGTTTCCAGTTTGTTGGACGCGGAAGCAGTTTTGTTTAAATTTACTCTGAGCACATAGTTGGTGGTACATGTACATATACTCTTTTTACGTATACGTGTTCTCCGAAAAAAAAAATTCAGCTCGTTTAGGGCATTTTAGTAATTTTTCTTCTTCTTTGGATTAACCACTTTTTGGTTGGTTTGAGCCTGAGCCTCGAGTGTACTTGCTTTGTTGTTTTTTTTTTGTTTTTTTTTTGTATCTTTTTTTGCGGCTTTCTGGCATGAAATCAGGTCACAAGGGAAAAATAAAATAAAATTCAAGTCAAGTCAACGAAAGCGAAATGAAGTGGGCTGTGTGTTGCTGCGCGCCGCCGCACGTAGAAAAAGATGACATCTTCCTTCTTTCGTTTTCGTTTAAGGTATTAACTTCTTTTCTTTCTTTTTTTTGTATAGGTAACTATACAATACTATAATGATCTGCTTCTTCCGTGTACGTTTTGTTTGCTTCTTCTATAGTTCCGCTTTTTGGCTGGTTACGTATACGCCCCAGTGAAGCATGATCATTTGCATGCACCATTAAAGAAAAGAAGAAGTGAAGATATGTATGCTACATTTCACTTTCGATTGGAATTGATAATGATGGGAAAGGTTTTTTTGAGTTATGGTGTAAAATGAGATCGAGTTGGCCATCGGTTTTATTCTTTTAAAAAGAGATGCCTATAGGTAGATAAATAAGTACTTGGTGGGAAAAAAAAACAAAAAAAGTTGACGTTTCAACAATGCTATTGGCATTCAATTTTATACCAACCAAATTACTTAGCGTAGACAATATTCGGTTTAAATCTCCAATAGGGAGATTTTTTATTAAAGAATGGCAGATCTTAAAAAATAATTAATAATTTGTACCATTAATCTTTCTTTTAGCCCCGAAAATAACGGCAAACGCCATACAATTCTTTCTACCATTTTAATTGTCGCGAAAACAGCTCTAACGATATTGATGAAAAAAATTTGGAATCTTCTAAAAACAGTTTTCAGATGAAATACCTATGTGAATTTCTACCCTTAAAAAAGTTCCACCGTAATACTGGTTAGACGGCCGGCATATCGTTAAGTTCAGAGATTCTTTCTTTAGCCACACTATGCGAATGTGGAATGCATTGCCAGGTTCGGTTTCTCCTTACCATTGTAAAATACAAAGTCTTAACTAACTTTACTGTGCATCGATCGGTTTCTCCTTTTAAATCCTTCGATATTGTTCTACGGAAAAAACAAGGACAAAATCTTCAAGCTTTAATTATTAAGAATTGTAATCGTATTGCCTATAGTATATTTGTCAAAAGTTCTAAAAATTCCGAAATTACAGTCTTTATGTAATAGAGACTGTAATTTTCTATTGCTTGAATTAAGAAAAGCAAAAGAACTAGAAATCTAAAGAGTACAAAATGGCATCTCCAACTTAGCCCAGGGAAATAATGGGATGCTTCCAACTGAAGAAGAATTGAGTCTAATTTAGTGATGGGAATAGTCGAATGATTTCAATAATCGAGATATTAGTATTCGGGTGATCAAAATAATCGAATGATTATTCGAATTGTTAAAGAGTAAGAAAATTGCAATAGTTTACACCAATTTTTCTTGTTGGAATATTTCTTTTCAATTAAGGTCAAGAAATGGAATAATTTTAATTACTTATATGTCAATATTTAAGCGTTTAGATTTTAAGAACATAATCTTTCCTTTCATTTATACGAAATAAAATTATTCCATTCTTCCCTTTTCATTCGGTCATTCCATAAAACAAAAAATCTCGGATACACTACTCGAGTGATCAAACAACATGTAACAAATTATATTCGAAAACCCAGTAATTACTACTACTTATTCATTCGAATGCTAAATGTAGTGAAGTACAAATTCTGAAGGCTCATGTATAAGAGATGAGACGTCATTCGAATGATGAATGGTAATCATTTGAATGATTTTAGATGAAGTATAAAGAAGTCTCGAGATAAAGTAAGAATCGATTAAAATTAAGTATTTCATTCCAATGCGCACATAATTAGTCTAATTAGTTCTATTCCCGCACATTTCAAACATTAGCCCCTGTTAGGTTTATTTATTTTTTTTTAAAACTTAAATGAAGAATTAATATTAAAAAGTAAATTAGAATAGGATTTAATAAGAAGTTTTAAAAATTACTTTTGATGTTAGAGCGTCAATGCTGTGCAGAAAATATATGGTTAATGAAAATGCTTTATTATATTTAATTCCTTACAAAAGAAAATTTATTTATAATTTTTTTGTATACACAAAACATTCAAAAATTAACAATTTTCTGTAAAATTATTTACTAATAATATAATGAATTATTTTTTAGACACAAAACAATATTTCGCACTAATTCATTTCGCATCAATTATGCGATTCAAGTGCTTTTATACTATAATTAAAAGTAAAGTTTGTTTATATTCAGGAAAATCAGGGAACAGCAAGGAGATATGCGGTGACGACAAATTCAAAGAAGATGGCGATCCATGGAATGTTGAAGCACAGGCCGCCTTCCTAGGGCCAAATTTATGGGATAAAACATTGCCATACGATGCTGACCTCAAGGTAACACAAGTTAGTATTCTGGTTAGACGCCATTTTATTCATTATACTTATATGTATATATAAAAAAATCTCCATAAGCACTAAAAAATCAAGTGTGTGTTTTTTAGTAAATAATACAAACAAAAATTATAAAAAAAAATGAACTGCAATTAAATGCTTGCATGTTTTGAACTAAAACTACTTAATTTCAAACACTATTCTAATTTTAACTTGATAAGCTTATCGTAAATTTTGATAAGAAAATACAAACAAGCAATATTTTGTTTGCTTATTCTAAAAAAATAAAAAAAAAATATACATTACAACTCTGACAGTCATCAAAAGTTTTAGCTTGAATTTGTTTAGCATAAATGTGTGTGTTGTGTTATTTAAGTACTTAGTAGCAATTTAAATTCTGATCTTTTGGGTTTTGATGTTGGAATTTTTGTATTATTTCATGCAGTATGCCGATCTAGATGAATTCCTATCGGAAAATAATATCCCCGATGGATTGCCGGGAACCCATTTGGGGCATACTACCGGCCTGGGACATCGGTCAGACTCATTGGGACACTCTACCGGGTTATCGCTGGGCCTCGGGCACATAACAACAAAACGTGAACGATCGCCATCACCGTCGGATTGTATTAGTCCGGATACTCTCAATCCACCATCACCAGCTGAATCAAGTGAGTATAGACTTTTGTTTTTTTTTTTTGTTTCAAATAAAAATTACAGTTTTTGACTAACTATAAAGAATGTTATTCAATTTTGTCAGATTTATATTTTTGAAAGCTTATGTTGCTCAAAAATTTAGCTGAAAAACCGTGTTTTAATTTTTGAGAATACACAATCTCTGACAAAATTTGATAAGATTCAAAAAATAATATTTTCCGTCTTAACTGGTGATTATTTTTTTATTTTTTTTTAAATTTCAATAACAACCAAAAGGACAAATTCAAAATACAAATTGCTTAACATGTACCAATAAAAAAAACTAAACATGTTGTTACCTAAAAAAAAGTACACATGTGAAGAATGATGGCTCCGAATTAAATGCATTAAAAAAACTACATAATTCTAATTTTACCTCAAAAAATCTAAGTAAATTCTGGTAACTTTGAATTCTTAAAATTGGCAGCACTGCTCTCTGCATGACAGACACATGACAGCCAAAGACATTCAATTATAAAGAAAGACTGTCATTTTGATATGGCTACAAACACGAAACACAAATAATATTCAAATTTGTGCAAAAGTATGCGTTACCTTATCTGGTAGATGTGGCGGCATTTTAGAAATTATACTTTACATATTTGCTGACATTGATTGCAATAGTTTTTTTGGCAAGCAATTTTCTCAAAAATATCTTTTCAGCTATAACGCAGTTTTAAAAAACTTGTTCAAGAATTTTAACTCCAAAAACGTATACAGTAAAAATATTACTAAATCAGTCTTAAAATTAAGTACGATAAATTTAAAAAATTCTTTAAAAATTGAGAAATTTTATTATTTTTGTAATTTTGTTCAATGCTCAAACAAAAAATTGATTAAAAGAAGTCAGAAAATTTAAAACAAAACATTTTTGTCTACTGGTGTTTTCTAAAATTGGTAAATGTTAAACAAATCGCTCTTAATATTCCCCTAAATAATTACTGTGCTCTATAATTAATTTGAATTATTCTCACGCAAATGCAATGGAAACACTTTTATTTAAACAAAAGAAAATTACAATTAACACATCTGCCTAAAAATATTGAAAATTTATGAATGCTGCCAGTGTTGCCATTGAATATTTTTTGTCCTTTATATTTGTAATTTTTAAATATACTTTTTTTTTCAAAATTTTGTGCGTTAAATTATTTCAGCTAATTTTAGTTATAAGTTTACTTACATTTAAAAATAAAATATAATAAAACAAACTTAAAATGTTCAATGGTGATGTGGTTAATGATGATATTATCAAATGCTAAATGTTATAATATTTCTAATATTGTTGAAAAACACAAAGCAAAAAATCCAAAACTGAAAATGTTCCAAAAGAAAAAAATCACATAACTTAAATGTGTTTCCCATTTGCGTTTTTTTCTTTAATTCTTTCTTAATTTTTTTTTTTTTGAATTTTAATTTCTTTTATTATTTTCTTCTTTATTAATTTTTCCCGCCACGCCCCCATTCATTTTTTTAATTTATTTTTTACAATGGACAGTTTGTGAAACATTGTTAACATTTAGTATTTGATATTTCAGCGTTTTCATTTGCATCGTCGGGACGGGATTTCGATCCACGTACCAGAGCGTTCTCAGATGAAGAACTTAAACCCCAACCAATGATAAAAAAATCAAGAAAACAATTTGTTCCAGATGAACTAAAAGACGACAAGTATTGGGCCAGACGCCGAAAGAATAATATCGCTGCGAAAAGGTCACGGGACGCACGCCGACAGAAAGAAAATCAAATCGCCATGAGGGCTAGATATTTAGAAAAGGAGGTGAGTTTTATAAACTCAAAAACTCTAAAATATTATACAAAAAAAATAAAAATATTTTTTTATTACTTTTTTTTTAAATTTTAAATTTAGAACTCAACTTTACATCAAGAAGTTGAACAATTGAAACAAGAGAACATGGACTTGCGAGCACGTCTATCCAAATTCCAAGATGTGTAATGTCGGCCCCATTCTTATATTACTTATTTAAATAATATAAATAAATCAAAATTATTAAATGAAAAAATTCATAATATTTTTAAAGTGAATTGAAAACAAAAATAAAAAAAAATTATAAATAATGCAGCTAAATTAATGAAAAATAAATAAAATGTAGCCTAAGTTATACTGTTATTATATTATTATGATAGAGAGCAATTATATACATACATACATAAACACATACATACACACCGGAAAAGTTAAAAAAAAAACAACTAACATTCATGAAAAAAAACGAAAATAGTAAGGGATTGCAAATAATTTAACAACCAGAAAAAAAACACATTAACGAATAAATTAAAAAAAAAAAAACAAAAAATATCAATTAGTAAAATAAAATGCAAAGTTAAATTATAAAGTTGGAACATTTGTAAATTAAAAGAAAAATCAACAACATACTGAAGTAGAGAATTTTCTAGTTATTCCTGCTGATGCTTACTAAAGTTAAAAATAAAACAATACAAAAAATATGTTTAAAAATCCTAAAGCAAAATAAATAATGCGAAAGAAAAAAAACTTAAAACTTGTACCTAAGCAAAAAAAAATTGTTAACTTCTTTTTTTTTTTAATTTGTTTTATCACTTTATTCTTTTTGGCGCAAAAGTCTATACATAAATCATTTTTATTGTTAAAAACAAAATAACTAATTTAGTTTGTATAAAAAGATATTTTCCTCAGTTGGGATACATCGCAATTTTTTGTTTAATTTAAATTAAACATTTGTTTTATTTTTGATGAATAAAAAAAAACTAAAATAAAACTAATTCATAAGTATATTTTCCCTTATTTATGTTCTTAAATGTAAAATAATTCTTTTAATATTTATTTTTTACTTTCTTTCAAAATATCTAATATTACAACAAAACAACAAAAAAAATATAAAAATCAGTCAATTGATTAAACTTGGTTTTAAACTATGTTATTATTACGATTATTATATAAAATGTTTTTATTTTTATTGAGCTCTGTTAAATTTTTTATTTATAGATGTACACTCTCAAAATAGAGAAATAATTAGTAAAATTAAATTAAAAAAAAAAAACAAACACTTAATATTGAACACATGCTTTAAGGAAAAAAACAAAACAACAAAAAACTAAGACATCAAAGTTTAAAAAAAATGTAATAATGATTACATTGCGGAAAAGTAGGATGTTGATTTTAAATCTATTTATTTTTTACATTAATTTTAAATAAAAAAAAAACAACAAAAATGAATTATTAAAACTGTAGGGACATTGTTATAAATAAGGCTTGCAAAAGTTATATATACATTATATTATTTAAATGATTTTTGTTTCAGCAACTGAAGCTACATAATTATATATATATATATACATAGGTAATATATATTTTTGTTTTTTTTTCTTTTTGGAATAAAATTATACAAATGATTCAAAAAAATTGTATTATCTATTTTTTTGTTGGCTTTTATTTGAAATGGATCTTAAAGCGAATCTTAAATCGAATGCATATTCAATATCAATAATTCTGTTTCTGGACACACTATATAGGTTGAAAACGAGTTGCAGTCGTGAGCTAAGGCATCTTCTTCTCAAGTTTTCATAGTAAAAGTGAGTAGAATGTCTTTAAATCGCTCTATTATGCTAAGAGCACTAATTTGTCTTAATCGTAAACAAATGTTAATCAGTTAGATTGATAGAAATATTGATAACAAATTTTCTTTGAGTGTTTAAATGTTGTAAATTTATTGGAGTAAAATGTTAAACATTTTGTAGGATATTTTTTTTTCTTAAAGATAGAGATAATAAATGTCCTTAAATGTAAAACGAATAAAAAAGGAATTACACACGACATACTTGAAACTCTTTACAGTTTCTCAAAACAATCTGTTTTTAAAGATATGTAGATTCAATCAACATTTATGGTTACTATTTCCAGAGTTATCGCTAGCATTCATATTTTTTGAAATTTAATTTCTTGTACTTATATAAATATTCTAAAAATTTCTCTTTGTATCATATTTACTAGGTTTTCCGAATTTAAAATTGTGGAACTTACGATTATGAACTTTGTGTTCAATACTGTCACTTAATTAATTTGTAGACATTTGAGATATTTTAGATAACAAAGAATAACTCTGAACAAAAATTTGATGTAAAATTTAATTTTTGAAGCAGTTTTTTTCAGGCTTTCGATCTGTGATGCTGAATTTGGCCAAATTCTGTAGTCCACAATGATTAAGATTTAAAAGCTAGATAGCATTTACTCAAACTTTAAATGCAATTTATCTATAGAAAATAATATAGAGTTTCCAAATTGATAATTCTATGTCAGTTTTTAAGATCGACCTTAGTAATCTTCCATAGTTAGCCATCGGAATTATTTTTAAGAATTACCTTAACTCTCATTTTTCTTGAACTGTATGAAAATCACACGGAATATGATTTAATCAATATTTCAATTATTGTTATAATGAATTGTTAGTTTCTTTTCTTACGATACAACGACACAAACATTTTTTTAATTTAAAGGTAAATACGTTCCACAATTTGTTTTTATTTTTACTTTGTGCAATTAAAAAGCAAATGCCTGTTTTCCTTTCGGAGTTATTTTACATTCTATAGTAATAGGACTTAAGGAGTGAAAATGGAGTAATTCCGAACAGCCAATCGAATACGATATAAGTAAAAATAAATAGAGTAAAACTCAATTTTGAAGCTAATTTTGTCTATTTATTAAAAGGTTATTGATTACCTACTGATAAAGCCAGTTCCGAAAAAGAAACCTTACTTACTTAAGGTAGTATTATTGTAAAGTGTGTGGCGGATCTTCAACTAATAAGTCTTTCCCAGCCAGTTCTAGTGTTCAAAAAAAAATTGCTCAGTCAAAAATGGAGCATGCGAATCCCTAACTTTTTCGATCTAGAATATTTGACAGGATAAAGTAAGAAATTTCTCTGAGGAACTCTACTACATTTCTCTGTGATCCCATTTTTGTCTTAAAACTGGCATTCTAAAGTAAGTCCATATTTTGAAAGTTTGTTTAAAGTTTTACAGTTAAATTCAAAAAAATAATGCAAAACTGTAATACTCTGTGTAAAGATTTTCAAATTCCTTTTGAAAACATCAAAATTTAATGTGAAATGAGAAAGATTCATGTCTTGCATATTATTAATTTAACATGTTCTAAACGTTGTTTGGACATCTAACATTGTTAAATTAACGTGTTTTCTTAAAATTTATAAAATGACTTTAAAAAAATTAATTTATTATTTATTGGATAATTGTCTTTAGACAAAATTCATGAAATTACCTATTCTAAAAATTAAGTAGCTAAGAAACTTATGCCGCCTTTTATATACATCGGTTGTACAAAAAAAAATATTTTCTCTAAAGTCCTTACAGTTTATATATTTTTATCACGACTAATGAAATATACATTATGTGTAATAAAATAAAACCAAGCATGTAAAACTAACTTAAAGTAAAAATACATAAACAACACTGCCAAAATTCATTTTATTGCAGTGTTTCGAGTCTTCCTTAATTTTCGTACTTATCGAAATGATAGTGCCTTTATTTCTTTTGGAACTAAAAAAAATCTAAATGAACAAAAAAAAACATAGAATGATTTGAGCATGTTTTCATTTAAATTTATTTAAATTAGTTCGCAACAAAAACAAAACTTAGATTAATTTACAAAATTTAGTAACTATAAAATTTACAAATCTAATTTATTTTTTTTAAGAAATTTACAGAAATCAACATCCACTTTAGTTAAAAAAAAACAAACTAAACTAAGTTTAAACACAAATTAGCCAAATACAGCACGATCGATATCATTACATTTTTATTTTAAAAATTAAACTTCCCAATAATGCTTAACACAATTAAAAAAAAAAACAAAAACATGTAAAATAGAATGATAATATAGATAATTACAAATATATATACATGCCTATATGTAAATTAGGAGCGATCTCACAGGACTACGAGTAATTTAAAAATTGACACAAAGAGACAGAAATACATACAATCCACAATTTCATTAATAAAAATAGTAAAAATTCTAACGATACATTTATTGTAATCGTTCTTACAATTTTTACATATTAAATTCTTACGTGGTAAAAAATAGTTAACATGTTTACACATGAATCGAATGAATTGTAAAAATAAAAAAAAAATAATTTTTGAAATGATAATTTTATAATTTCGACTTATCACTCAAAAAAGTAAAATTAACAATATTGTATTGTACCGCCCTAAACGAAATTCTACGAATTTACAGCGAAGTCATCCTAGCCCGAGAGTATGGTCAACAGAATAAAAGTACTCATTGACAAATAATTGTATAATTTTCCTGTTTGTGATAAAAAAAATGGACATTATTATTTGGTTCCAGTGCAGTCCTTGAATAAACAGGGAGCGCTTTTTGTTTAATTTCAGTTAAAATCAATAAATACATTTTTTTTAATTTAATTAAACTTTCAGTTTATATAAAAATAAAAACATACACAAAATGAAACGAAATTTCAATATTGTACAAGAATCAGGTACATTTTTAAAATTAAACATTTAAATTTAAACAAAATTTTATTGTAGATATTTTAATCTTCTAATATTTAGAAATTGAAAAAGGAAATACAAAAAATAAAACAAATTAATTTCGTTGATTAAAAACAAAAACATGAAAATTTAAAACAATGATGTTACTTATACATGCAAGCAATTAATATTATGTAGTTGTCAACATTTAACAGAAAACAAAATCAAGTGAACAAAACAAAAAACAAAATAAATCAACTTATATAAATGAGAAAAAAAACTAAAAATGTACACTAGTTAATAATATTATCTGTAGCCATATAACAGAAAAAAAAAAGAAAATAAAACAATATTTTTGGTAAATAACATTTTATTGAATATTATTTGATTATTTTTTTTGTGTTTGTATTTTTATTTTTTTCTTAAATATGATACTGAGCAAAATTGTTGTAATATTTTAAATAGGCATACATTTTAATAATTGAATTTTGTTAAAATTAATTTGATTGTTTTTACGAATGTTATATTATTTTTATTATATTATACTAATAAACGATTCCTACTGTTATTGAAACAACAAGAGTGGTTTTTATTTGTTTATTTATGTTTATTTTGTATTTATTTATCTTTTTATTTGTTTGTTTATTTGTTTGTAGGTAGAACTAGATTTAAGCAATTGTAGTTATTAGCGATTTCTTGGGCAAAATAAAGAAAACAAATATTATATTTATATAAATTTGTATTAATGAATGTACGATTGAATTATTATTTTGTAATAATTCTAAACAACAAAAAATATTTTTTTTATTATATATTATTCGATATGTTTCGATGGTAAATGTGCTTGGATACTTTTTGAAAGGTTTTTATTCACACTGCCGAAAGATGCATTTATTTTTGTTTAGACCTTATCTTATTGAGAGATTTATTGCATTAAGACTATTCCTGTTTCTATGAAGAAATAATATTTTATTCATCAAGTTATTTTTTGGAGTTAACTGATGCATAAAAAACAAACATGGGTTTAGAGATTTTTCATCTCTGTTTATACATTATATACTTAAGTATCTCAATAATTGTGCAAGCATTAATGATTAACATAGGAGTTTATACTTATGTCGTTTTCCTTTGGCCACTCCCAGATCTCCCTTTTCACTCCTTAGTTGTACTCTTGTTGCTCTCCCAACTCTACGAACGCAGGGATTTTTACATGTGAACTGTTTTAGCGGAGTATTATCTGTATTTATCGATAGATTGTAGAAAGATTAATTTTATTTTCTTGTACAATAGCTTCGCTAATTCCTGATGTAATTATACATCAGATCATAGGGGATGCCATATTTTTGACAATTTTATAGTAACTGCTTGATAAATGTGGTTACTCCAACTCGGGTACTAAGTGGTGAACAGTAATTCCCCATCGAATTCTAATGAGAACTGTTATTTCTTTCGAATAAATGATTTGGGTCTTTTTATAATGATCAATGCACTAAACGGGTTTTGACTACCCATCAAATGATCAAGCGAGCGTTAGGAAAGTAGAGAAAGATGTAAGAGGAGATATTGGTTTTGAAATTCCGTGTTCCCCCTAAATGGGAGTGGAAAATAGAGCCGGGTAAATCATTCCACATTCGCGTTGTACAACTGGAGAAAGAAGGTGTAGACTGAGTCCGTTTCATGCTTGGTAATTTAAATCAGTCCATTTTTAATGTATAGAGTTATGCAAAAACGTGTGTCGACGTAAACGTTCCGTGTAGCCCGTGTAAGGATAACGTTTCGTGTAAACAGTTACTTAAAGTTACACGTTAAGTGTAGCTTTACGTAACCTTAGGGATGATTGTATTTAAGACCCTGTTAACATTAATGAATATTGCGCACTAAATACATCGAGTTAGCACATCTTAACCATGATTCCCGGTACTCGCACATTTTTCTCCAATTCATGACTTATGCACCTGCTAGTACTGAGAGTTGTAGGCTTTTAAATTACCACTTTATCTTGAGGATACATTTGTTGCTAAGATCGATATTTAGATCAAGATTTTTTTCAATCACAATTATTCTTACCTTGTTTAGAATTTATAGAAGAATTCTGGAAATATTCATTTCTATAAGAAAAGTTTTTGTATGGGTAAAGTCCGTTAATTTTTTTGTTGGTACTCGTATTAACATAACCTTACTTCTAGTCATACGTAATCGTTAATGTAGGAAAAACGTATATTTGACATAAATACTTGTATCGTTAGTATATCATGAAAAATTAATCGAAGTCCAACGAAAAGTCCGCCACATTCGAGCGACAGTGTGGTGCGTTTTTAAGCGGAAAGGAATTGTTGGACTTTATTTTTTTGATGCGGATATCACTAATGTCTACAAAATTAAATGTAATACTCGTAAATGAACTTGATTTAAGTAAAATGGGTCTATCAGTCAGCCATACATATATGACAGCAATAGATTTGCTCCGTCAGTATTTCTCAAAACCTCCTAAATTCTGAACATGGTAGCAGCAATTTTGTATGAATATAATGTTTCGGTTTTTTTTATTGTTGTCTGTATTTAGATACAATATATTTTGTCGGTTCATACCTGTGCTACCTGCTTTTTACATAAAGGCAATAAGTAATAAAATTCAGTGCATAAATGGTTTTAATAGTTACTGTCATAGGGTTGTTTAACTGCAGTTCAAATATTGTTTAAAATTAATGTTGTTTTCGATTGGCTATTCGAAGTTACTCACTTATTCCGAACTTTCCATATTCTAAATAAATGAAGCATAAGGAGTGAAAAAGGAGTAACTCGAGCAGCCAATCGAAACGACATAAGAAAACATTTTAAACTTCTAATTAGCTTTCAACTGATTTAAATTTAAATTTTATTTTTTCATTAAAGTGGCATCACTGTGTAGCTTTACAAAATCATTGCGTGACATTTGGAGATTGAGATATCATAGTTGTCTCATTTGCCTGAGAGTATGCAGTCATAATTTGTCATTGGTTTTTTGCTTCAATTGAAGTTTTTTTTTTAAATTCTGTTTTTAGTTTTTAGATACCTCAGTTTATATTAAATAACGGTAACCTATACATTGTCAATGTAATTGAGATGTAAACTAAACGTTTTTGGGTTGCTTAGACCAGTGGAATCAGTTGAAGTTGGTTGGGGTTTGTGTTGTATTTACTCAGATGATAAGCTTATCGTTATCGAATAACGAATAATAAAAATATGTCCATTGTATCCATGTTGTACACGATGTTGCCATCAGCAGGGCTGCCAGAAATCATGATTTTCATGTTTTTTAGACTTTCATGGTTTTGAGTCCAAAATCATATTTTTTTACACAAATTTTATCCCTATAATCTCAAAACATGTCCAAGCCTATCCTACATAAACACAAACACGATACTAAAATCAGAGAGCAGGTTGAACCCTTCATTTGTAATATACCTACATTTTTTTTTTTCATTTTTATATAGCTATTGTCTTAGAGTGTGAAAATATATATTTATATGTGAAATGCACCAAAAAAATAATGAAGAAGTGAACACATATTATTTTTCAATATAACACTTTATCTACGCACTCTTTCTCTCGCATCAGGCCTTGCAATATATGTATTTTGACATCTTAGCTATCACCTCAAGTAACGCAATGATGATGAGTAAAAGAGATCATGTTTCAGTTATTTAAAAGTGTCAACCGTTCCCTCTTTTATCAATACCTTTTATTTTCCTGATACCATTTTGCTTTGAACATTGAGTGCAGCTTCAGCAATTGCATAAATAAACTCTTTAATTACATTTGTTTTAATCATGATATGGTTTCCAAATTGCCTATTTGAATTCTTTCCTTTGTTTTTCATTTAACGCGTATCTAAGGCCGCGACTCCATTAGAAATATTTATGTTTGGATATTATTACAGACACTATTTCTAAAGTTTATTGTACTATGTTGTCCAATTATTTCGTGAAATTTCATTCTTCATGATAGAAAATGATTGTCAAATCACACGCTAGGCTTCACATGACATAATTTCTATACGAAGTCGAAGCATAACACGAATCTTATATTGAAATGATGCAAATAGGCATTAAAATAGTCAAATTTAGTATCAAAACTCGATGTCTTGCGAGAAATTTATGTGCAGTGAAGTTGGGGTGTCACGAAACGTCAAATTTTATTTCTTCTTTTATCTCTTCTGAGAAGACAAGAAATAAATACAGATTCTTATGTCAGAAAATAAAAAAAATCCAGACATAAGGGGCCTCCACAAGAAATATTGACTACATGACACCATTTCTTGCAATCATTTATTTCAAGTGGAGGCCTAGGGTAACTACGATATGTGTCCGTCATATTTCTTATCCCAAATCATGTTTTAAAACTATTCCTTTTTTAATTTCTTACTGGCAGCACTGGTCATCAGTGCTATCAATTATGCTTTTGATACGCCTTTAACTTAGAATGTTGTTGTTGGGGTTCCACTATTTATAGATTTTAATTAACAATAAGAAAAAAGATACTTTTTGTTTGGCAAAGGAGTCGTCAAAAAATAATATAAATTCTTGAGTTTACAAAAAAAATATGACTGTAGGAAATTTTGCCTTTTTGTAAACAAAAAAACAAAATACATGGTTGCCTTTCTTTCAAATTATTGAAGTCGAAAATAAACAAATGTTACGAATTTAAAAATGTAGGTGGATTTGTTTATAGACATTATGATTTTATATAAATAAATCGCATTACCATATATCGTACAGTTCACTTTTTAATTGAATTTTTTTTAAATATTTTATTTTTTGTTTGTGTGTCCACTTTTTTAATATATATTGTGTTATTTTAAAATATGTAGATAATTGTATCCAAGCACATCTCCTTTACAAAAACATGTATGAGTTCATATAAATACATAAACATTGAGCGACAAAAAATTGCAACGAGTGATTATTATTTAATCAATATAACATCAGATAAGAAATTCTTAGTTTGACATAGACGTCAGAATATAATAGAATATATGTACAATAAAAACCCGATTATTAGTTTCAATAAGTTGATTAAATACCTATACCTATGTGGCAACGCTATTATAGTCATAGTTTAGAAAAACCCATTCAAATAAAACAAAACAAAAAAAATTACTTGCATAAAAAGTTCTTTAAGAGTTGTTATAAATATTATTATAATAAAATCTACTATAGAAAATAAAAATACAAACAAAATGTTATTAAAGAAAAAAAAATAAAACAAAAAACATTAGTTCTGTTACTTGTTGAACTTCAAAAAATAAAAACAAAAATTATATAAAACAAATGATGATATATTATATACACATAAAGCATTAAAAAAACAGTTATATACATAGCATATAAACAACTACTATATTAAATATACTACTATAAAAATTAAAATACTCTAGTTATAAAAATTAAACAAGGAAAATTAAAAAAAAAATTCATAAACATGCACTGCATACTAAAGCATATTAAATAATTTAAAAAAAAATATAAATATAAATTCAAAGAAAAAAGAATTTAAAAAAAATAATAATAAATAAGAGCCTTTATTTACATTGATTTACATTTTGAAATTTTTGCATGAAGGTGAAGAACAGATGAAACTGAATATAATAATATTTTATATATACATGTAAGAAAGAAAAAAAATATGACAAAAAAAATGTTAATATAAAAAAAATTAAAATTAATATTAAATGAGAGTAAAAAAATAAGAAAACGTATACACACAGACATGTTGTTGATATACACCGATATGTACCTATTCGCTATACAATTTAGAACGTTTGTATTTTGGTGTGCATAATATGTAGGCTTAAAGACCAAGACGAAACATTTTTTTTTTAGTTTAACATTAATTTTTAATTATTAATAAAAAGTTACCTTTTATTTGAACTGTTTTGATATAAATTAGAGATAACTAGCTATGCGTTGATTAAGTATAAGCATAGTTAAAGTAGAGCTAAACCAACAAAAAAAAAAACATATACGAATAGAAAACTTTTATTCGCAATGATTATTATTTTAAAAAGAATATTTCGTTTGTATAAAATGAATAGTACATACATTTTGTTTTGTTGTTAAAAAGCTGAAAGTAAAAAAAATGTCAGAAACAATAAAAGTTTAGATACAAATTTTGAAAATACAAATTTGAGTTTTATTGTTTGAAAAAATTACAGAAAGTTTGAACTTCTGAGTAGGATTCAAATTTAAATTAAACTCAACAAATGCAGTAGGTCCAATAAGAACTTTAAAAAATTCAAAACTGGTCAAAAAGGATATGATATTAGGCCACAATCTTATCGTACTTTGGAAATTATGCTGTTCGCAGGACACGGGGCAATACACACCTGGAGATAGCGGAATTATTGTTACAGCTGTTTTTGACAAATCGCTCTTTCCTCGTCATAGAGTGGCATTCAAACTGAATACACTAAGAATATCGCAAGAAGTGGCCCAGTGGCCAGTACCAACAAACATCGTAATCTTAAATCGGATCAAAAATAATGTTAAATTATTATTTTTTCGCGGTAGATCGCTGATTGCCCGGTATGGTAGTTTGAACTGGCTGTGCAGACCTGAGAGCACGCACAGATTTCTTCCTTTAAGTGTGTTTACTTGCAATATTAGGAACTCTAGGGCAAGTTTTGCGTTTGGTAAAAAATCGAACTCGAGATTTTAATCAAATTTGGTTATTTGGTCGATATATTCTGCCTAAACGGCTGAAGCGATTTTTTTTCAAACTTGGTAGTAAGGGGTTTTAAGTGATTAGCTCGATTTTCTTTTTTTAAATTTATATACCCAAAAATAACGGTATTTTTCTTAACAAAAATGGTAAATCTTAATTTTCTAACGATTTTGAAAAATTCAGTAGACTACTATAATGTATAGTCTACATTTTGGTCTTAACCAATTTTTACACATTTTGTTAATAACGGTACCTGCCATAGAACGTTTTTTTATTTTCGACTTTCTCATTAATGATGCAACAGATATCAATCAAAATGTGTATACAGAAGGTCCTTCCGATTCTAAATAATACTGCATACCAAAATGTTTGATACTTTTTTTTTATTTTTGAAAAACAATTGTTTTTATTGTTGAAAATTCAAAGTTTTGAAAACGGGTGAACGATTTTTTTAATATTATTTTGGTAAATTTGTATTATTAAATGTCTAAAATTGACATAGAAATCTTTAAACATAGTAAAGAAATGTTGTTATGTAAAGAAGAATCTTCTATACATCTCGCGTAGCCTTAATTTAAGGACCAGATGTTTCGCAACAACCATTTAAAATGCTCAATATCGTACACCTTCAAATAAACTTTCTGGAAAATCCAATTCCAATTTTTGTCATTTCTAAGATAAAAATTTAATTCACAGTAAAAATATAGGGCTCGAACACGTTTTAGGTCCTACAGTTTTAAATACAGAATTTTATGTAGGATCATCTGACAAGGACCAAGATATTGTTCATTATTTTCAAAATATTTTCATTTTTAATCGAACATGGGAGGCGAATATATGTAAAAATGTCCAATGGCTTTAAAAACGCGATCTTGGCAGAAAATTAAAGTTTCAATTTAAAGAAATCACATATCCAGGGAACTTGTTATACCTTAGAGACCCTTTTTCACGATCTACATATGTTGCATATGGAGAAATAAGACGTCTTGCACATCAATGGCATCAACTTCAGGTAAAACAATGACTATCATATAAAAAGTTGAAGGAAAATAACTAAGACCCGAGAATGTCGTCGATCTATCAACTAAATTTCTGGTGTTGGTACTTTTTTCTTGCCTAACTGCCATTTTCAGAATATGGGCCCAATTTCACCAACCACTTTTTACGTCACTATTATTTTACTTTTCGTCTTCAAAAAGTCGTTCAAGACAATGCATTCTAATTTATTGTTTTATATTCTTGAAATTAAGACGACAAATAGTCACCCGCAAATGAATTTAATTCTTTGCATATTATTGAAATTATCTAAATGAAAGGATTCTTTGTAAATTAACAAAATCGTGCACTTTTCAGAATAGTACTTTTCACTTTGCATTGTAACTGCTGAAACAAAATTTACAAAATAGTACCAGCACTATTTTTAACTTTTCAACCAAAAAATTGGTTGGTGAAATAGGGCCCTGATCTCAAGAAACTCGATCAAAATTTTTCGAATTACATAGATATTTCAACATCTGCATTTATTTTCTTCTAAAAACTGCTCGGGACTTAATGCGACTCAACATGTCAAAGCTAAAAAGAGTTGTATTTAAGCTTAAGAAATGTTTAAAGAATTGGGGATAAGTTTTTCTTTTAAATTTTTTAACTATATACCTGTAAGACCTAAGGTCTTTTTAAATTCAACCTGAATTGCTCGCCACTAGTTAAAATAAAAAGAAAGAGAGGAAAGAATTCTTGTTGCCCCAGTGGATTTGAGAATTAGGTACTTACGCTCATTTTAACACCTCACGGGCGGCATCCAATTAAGATTGGTGGTATAAAAAGAATTCGTGCGGCTCGAACCAACATGTGCCATTGCCGCCCGCATAGTATTACTAATCCACAAACTTTGAATCCCATCGTTTTTACAAATGCTAAATTAAACACTGCCTAAAATAGATATAACTATTTAATTTAAATGAAGATCTCTAGATACAATTTATTATTTATGAGAAGATTTCTTTGAGCAGCGCAAGGAAAGTTGAATATTTCATACTTATATAGACGATAAACTGTTGTACTCGCAACTGCTAAAAATTGGAATGTCTCTAATAACTTTAGTTAAATAGTTGTTATAAGTAACGTTCGTCCTTTAAAGTTTCTTGTTAAAAATTTTGGTAGACTCTTTATAATTATGAATTCGAATAAAGTCACTAAAGTGGTGTTATATTAATCCATCAAGGAATTATATCCCTGGTGCATATCTATCACTTCTACTAAAATGAAAGGTAAAATAATTGGAGGCCTAACTATAATCTATGAGCAATCTCATGAAACAAGGTTCGAGTTCTGAGACCAAGAGAAGGGGCATATGGATCGATTAGAGCTAACAGATCAGACAATCTATATGAAACATAAAATGTCATGAACAACTGTAAAAGCGAACATCTTGCCATCATTTTCGAATGTCTGAATGACAATAAGCTGGCATCTTACTTTATAAGAAGACATTTTGATTATTACTAACCTATTGCATTTTTTTTAATACTCTCGATTCTTATAGTATAGAATATTGTAATGTGGATTTCAAACTACGCAGCAATATTCAAGAATCGACCAATGTAAAAGGAGTTTAATGTATAAGGATCAATTAAATAAAAAGCGCTGCGATATATGAAACCTAACATGGAGGTTGCTTTATTATCGACAAACTCGATTTAGTTAATAAAATTTAGTTTTGAGTCAAAAATAACTCCAAGATCTTTTTAAATAATTAATAACAGATTACGTTTGTTTTCGTATACCATGTCAACAACACTTCTGCCATAAATAAAAACAAACAATTATTTGTGATCAAATCTAGTACATACTTAGTAGCAATATTTGTTAAAAATCCCGAAAGTAATAAAGTTATTAAGGTTTTACTTGTACCGGTTTGATTTGAGTACCAGACCACCAAGCTATTAAACTTTTTATTTGGGCAGAATGAATATTCGGCTATCCGGCCTATCTGCGGGTCGAATATCTGGTATCCGGTATTCGGCCAAAATCACTATTCGGTACAACTCTAATAAGAATGGTGCTAGCATTTGATCAACGCTTTTCCTTGAAAGTATGTCCTCACATACGCAATATTTCTGCACACTCGTTATTACAATGGAAAGAATCAATGAATTCTAGTCATCTGTGAAGATCTTGCAATTCAATTTCTACACTCTCCGAAACCATATTGAATAGGTACCTATGAGTTACACCAGAAACACAAGCTATTCACTTCACTTCATCTGATCTAAATAAGAGAGCCCATGTAGGTACAATCTAATTTGTGCATCAAGTAAATGGTGTTGCTTCGAATTATATAACCGAACTGCATAAATTGTTTTTAAATATGTATTTTGAATTTAATTCCATTTTCTTACAAAATTCAAACCAATCATTCTTTTTTTTCATTTTATAAATTTCCCAAATTTAAAAAAAAATCCCTTCAAAAAAAATACACATTTTACACAAAAAAAAATAAAAAAAAATCCCCTAATTAAAATCTGCTAACTTGTGTTTAAATGGCAAATTTGTTTACTTTGAGTGAATTGCACCTGTAATAATAATTATTAATCAGCTCAACAAAATATAAAATAAGTTTATTTTTACATAACCCCACAAAAGGCTGAAAATATTCAAAGCCAACTATACCTACATATATTTAATGGAAATAAACTGCAACAATGTATGGTTTGAAATATCAGTTCTTATGAAACACCCTTAACTTAACAAAACAACAAAAAAAAACACTTTCAATTGGCTTTTTTTTTGTATACAAAACACACAAAAAAAATTAAATATAATATAAAGTGAACTCCGTATGGTTTTGTTCCTAACACACACGTACAATGTAAGCAAACGTATATAACCACTTACACAATTGCGATTACGAGCACACAAAGCAAAACCATCATCATATCGTTCAAAGTTTCGCCTGTTGTAATAGCTTCGCTCGTCGTTGTCGGCGTCCCCGTCGTCGGTCGACGGTCGTTTTAGATTTTGTTGTTGCCAAAGTGTTGCCTGTAGTTGCAACCGAATTCGTCTATGCATGTTTTAAAAGGCACACTAAACCTACAACTACCTACCTACTGCCTGCTGCTGCACTTGCACAACTCCGTTAAGTCACTATCCGGCCCTCTTCTCCGCTGTTTTTCATCAACATCTTTGCTGCCTTCATCGTCATAGTAAAGTCTTGCGTAATTATGGATTCAATCCGCAGTCCCTTAAGCCTGCCACGAAAAATAGCAAAATAAAACTATCATGACAAGGATTAGTCACTCGGGCGTATACGTAACATTAAATAAAAAAAATTAAAAAAAAACTCCAAATAGGAAAAATTAACACAAAACAAAAAAGATTGCGCGACAATTTGAAAGATATTACGAAAATGTTTCGTCGTGGCTGTGAATTAGGTGTAGGTACTGTGTATAGGTAGGTACTTCCCGTTATCGCTTCCATTTGATCTCCCAAAACGGATATTTCACTATTTCCATTCTAAGGGAGTCGACAATTTGTCAAACAAAAGCAAATAATGCCGCACTGATGATACAGATCTATCTACCAACGAATGCCACAGGTAAAGATACAAAAGCAAACGAAAAAAAAAATCTTTTAGCTGGTGTGACTTGTGAGTTGAGACAGGAAAGAAAATATAAGTTGGTATGTAAGTATCGTGAACTTGAGCTTGAAAATACTCTCGGCTGCACAACGAGTTACTGATGGCTGCAAGCAACTTAACACGTACCATGCCAAGCCACATTAAGTTATAACATAATGTGTGAAATACAAAAACATACAAAGGTATATATAGTCAATTTTCTTCTCTGCAACTATAACACATTTTTTTTACTTTCTTTCATCATCATAATTCGCATTTGTTTTTATTTTTTTTCATTAGATAACAATAAAGTCAATCTCTCGAAATAATTTTACTTATTTATACAAAGTTTTGTATATATATTTCTCCACATTAATATTTTTTTGTTGTTTTAAGAGATTCTGATGACTCTTTAAATCACATTTCCATTTATATTTTTTTAATTGAATTCAGCAAACAAAAAAGAGAAAAAGCTTTCGTTTCAATTTATAAGATACTTTTTTTTAAGGGAGGAAAAAGTATACGAGTATGTTCAGATCAGAAGGAAAATCCAAAGCAACTCTGGGAGCTGGCACAACTGACTACACTGACACTGGAGGTAAAAATTTCGTTCAATTTCGGTTTGCCACTCATTCGCTGGCGAACACCAGCGCTAGTTTGAGATATATTTTCTATTAGTTCGCTTCAATCGCGTGTGCGTCGCATAGAGAACTATACAAGATACAAAAAGAAAAAAAAAATATACAAAAAAAAAATTAAATTTAAAGTGAATGTACTCTTGGCGGCAGAAGAAGAAGAATTTAATTCCTTTCTACTACCCCCTGCAACCGCAACAGTGCTGCGTCTTCTTCCTTTCTTTTGGGGAAATACGCCCATTTATGCTATGAAATCAGTTTGTGTCGTAAATTAAACAGAGTGCGGGAATTTATTAATTAACAAACAAACAAAAAAAAAAATATTAATAATTTGTATCTACAAAATTTTATAGAAGCTAGAAGAAAAAAAAATCGGTGTCGTCGTCGGTTCGTGTGTACTGTGCATGTTATTACGACATCACAGCGAGTAAAGGCGAAAAACACGTTTTTCCCCCGAGAGGCTCTCGTAATCGTCGCAGCCGTCTTTTTTTGTGCTTGTTCGGGGCTTAAAAAACAAGGTTTGTGTTGCAAATTTTTGCAAATCACAATTTTTTTTCCTTTGCTTTTAAATTTTATTTTATGAAAATCTATCTTAAAAAGCGGTTGTGAGATATGATTCGAGAGTATAAAAATCTGCAAGTTCTTAGTCTGTTTTTTTGTTTTACTTTATTTTGTTTGAATCGTTATGCTGCCTTGGATTGAAACGGCAGCAAGGCATATTCACATAATGCGCGACTGTTACATAAGTGCGTTATGACAACAGCAGATATCAAGCGGTTACTTAACACTTTACACACCACCGATATGTGTGGAAGATACACCCTGCTTTATTATTATTTTTTTTTCTCAGACAATCAGAATATTTATATTTTTTTTCGAGGAAGAGTGAGTTAAATCAAAATGTATCTGAAAGTTTGATTATAAAATAAAGTCGGGGAAGTTCTAGTGTTTGTGGCATCTGGTTGGTTTTAGTTTTTTTTTTTTTTTTTGTTGTAAACAATTCTCAAATCATCCATCAACCATATGTGATGTTTTACACAAGAATAATTTATATCTTAAAATGCCTACGTGGTTCTTAACACATAGTACCTATGCCATTCGAAAAAAAAAACAATCTAAAAAAAGCTTTTCTATGTGCAATTTGATTACGTGTGCAGCAATAGATGCAGTTTTTCTCCACAAATTTAAACTAATTTTTTGATTTTTTTTTCTCCAACCCCAATCTGGAGTTGTATTCTTTCATTTTGTTGTTACCTAATTCGAAAGAATTTGTATCTGTCTTGCCCGCCCGGTCTGTCGACTCTATACATTGTGTTGATTGTAAATATTTGTTGTGCGTTTTTTTTCTTTTTACCTAATCATGAATTTAATAATGTAAGGAAGGTACCTACATATATGGTGTTACGTGTTTCTTGCGTTTATATAATTTCTGAGAAAGAAAAAAAAATAATTTACGAATTATAGAATCATCTAGATACGAAGTTGATTCATTTTCTAATTATTATAATCGGTGAGAGAGATATATTTTATTAGTTTTACCCTCTTTGAGTTGTGTTTGTGTTTTTATTTCTTTTGTGTCGATATATAATTGCGCCTCATCAAAAAGTGGGTTTTATTTGGGAAATATACACAAATTACAGCACATTACCGCTTTTACACGCGATAGGGTAGAACTAAATGTTAAGTAACACCATACGAGATAAAAAAAAAAAAAGATTATAGGAGGACGCACTCTTATTTCTGTCATTTTTGACAGTATTTTTTTTTTGTTTTTCTCTCTCTTTCACTCTCGCTGTCTATTGTCTCATTGCAAAAGATACTGAAAATTCTCTTAAATTTTTAGCTTTTCTTAGGACAGTTGCCAGTCTCTCTGTTTCTGTTCTCAATTAATGCATTTTTGTGCCATAAAATTTATTCTCCGTCTCTCTGGCTCGATGATCTCCATCTCTCTCGATTTATCTTTTTTCTCTCTCTATGACTGTTTAGCTCTGCAATTTTGTGTCCTATAAATATGAGATATACCTACATATCGTAATATACATATGCCTTATCCAAAATATTACGTACAACAGCCTTTTTATTTTGTTATTTTTTTGTTCGTTTTCAAATTGTACTTATGTATAAAATCAAAGCTGTTACGTAAAATCTAACATTTTCATTTTTTATGCTGCTTTTTATTAAAAGCTTAGAGATCAATGATTAATAAAAAAAAATAGTTTGTTATACCTATCTATGTATGTATGTACAGACAAAGGTGTTGTTAGAGATGTTGGCCTTTGGTTCAAGCCAGGAGGAGGCTGTTTATGATTTTTATTGTGTTCTTAAGGGGAATGTTTTTTAATTAGCTTTGAGATTATCATTAAGTATTTAATACTCAAGTGGCAATTATTATCAATTAAAAGCAAAAGAGTGGTATAATTATTTAAAAAAAAATCTCATGTGTTTATACCTATATTTTTTTTATATGAATGCATACAGATGTAATTTATTTATTTCAAGGTGTCCTCTCCAAATAATTATTTATTTTTGTTGCAAAATTTTATTTGTCATTCACAGATGTGATAACACAAACAAAAATATCTGCATTTTATTTATATTCATTTATTTTATTTTTTTTGTCTTGAGGCTAAAGTTCTTGGACAAAAGAATCACCTTGAAAAAGAGAAGATTATTAAATGTGGTTCTTTGTTAGGTAACAACCAGTAAAAAAATATATACATACATACCCATGTCCATATATAGATTATGTATAATGAAAATATTGAGTGGGATCAATAGACGATAAATTTATTTTGGATGCGCGTTTGAACCAACGTTTCGAAGAACAAGAAAAAAAAACAAGCTTGTTATTTGGTTAACCTTGAGAATTGAACTGGAAAGTTAGAAGTGATTGTTTTAGAAAGGAGTTAAGTTGACCGGAAAGATATTTTTATTATTAGATTGAATAGGTAGGTACAAACTTTTTAAATTAGTATTTTATGGGGTGGCTTCAGGGCTTAAGGAGTTATTTATAGGGTTGGCCAAAAGTACGTTTGCTATGTAATGTTTTTTTTCAACGTCTTACCAAATAGATTTTTTAATACCTATTCCCAACTAAGTTGAACGTTTTGTCGATTGGATGTTTCAGGACAAATCACATCACTGACAAAAGACCTGGATATATTTGGACAATGTTCCCCTATCACTGCACGAATTGTGCAAACGTTCAAAAATCTTGAACTTCATAAAATCTTCGGTACAAATGTTGAGTTTCTGGTATGAATTTCATAAATCGTCAGGCCTCGTGTTTGAAACAAAAAAAAATAAATATCTACGAATAAAAAAGTTATTAAGTTTTATACATGGACAAAAGACCACACGGTATTTTTTCGTTTTTTGTATCACTTCTAACAAAAGTAAAATACGATCATTTTGATGCCAGCATTCTTAGTAGAAACTGTAATATATATTTTAAAAGTTTGTCAATGGCATTGGCTCCTGTGAAAGCATCGCTTCCCATCGATCAGCGAAATCAAGCATCATTGCGCGTAGTTATAGTACCCTGGATGGTGGACCGTCCAAAATCAAACCTTATGCTACTAACATGTCGAGTTTTTTGTTGCTTGTTTTATTTCTCTTACTTGTCTTTCTCTCTCTCGGTCTCAGTTGTCCAATAGTTCAGTGTCTCACTTAGCAGATTTATGTATGGAGTAGTCTAAAATTGAATGTACAAACAAAATTTCTAAAAAAATATTTTTGTATGCCTATTTAAGGTATTTACCAATATAAAATTTATAAACATAATTTTAAAAATATCCACCCGGTTTTCTTTTGTTTCAAAATCCAAAAATCTTTTCTTTTTTTTTTAAATGTTGGTATCCAGTTATATTGAAAATTCGAAGTTTTCCTTAATACACATTTTGATCAAAATCCATTGAGTCATTAATAAGAAAGTCGAAAATCAAAAAAATCATATTATGGCATATACCGTTAATAATATTTTCTGCAATTTTTTTGTTCGACTAAAATGAAGACTAGATAAGATTTAGATTTTAGATTTATTGACCGAAACAAAATTACCAAAATTTATATACCCGAGGTAAGGCTTCCTGTCGTAAGAGGCGGCTAAAATCCAACCTCCGTATACTGATAGTCAATGTATACATAAATATGCAATAAGCAAAACAAATCGATGGCGTAATATCCAAGGCAGTCCAAATTCACTGGAAAATCTAACCAGTTCTGAGGTCGGCTCTATGGATTCATTAAGAGAGTTAGTAAGCCCTATTTTGAAAAGTTCAAGGGTATATCGATCACTTCCATCTAGATCTAATGTTTCCGGGAAAAAGAGTTCTCCGACATCGCCAACAAGCATAAAGCCTCTGGTAAACCTAATCCAACAATATGTGGATTGCGAATACGTTCAACTGCTGCGTTCAGTCCCGTGACTTTTATTGAACGCTGCTAGCATCATTTGGCCGCCATATCGAAATGTCAAAGAACGAGTATCGGTAACCAAAGAATTTTTTTTTCTTCATTATTTTATATTTTGTAATTTTATATTTTTTATTATTGCGCGACCAACGCCATTGCGATTTCTATCGCCACCGCTTCGTTTTGCGCAACGCTTCATAAAGGACTCAATGAAAATAAAAATTCTGGAAGAAGAACATAGACAACTCCGCAAAAGACTTGATGAAATGGCTCAACTCTATCAAGAGCCTCTTCTTCGTAAAGAAAACAAGATGTTGAAAAGCTCATCTCTTCAAATCAAAAGCATTAGCTCACCCTAGCCAAAAAAAACATCAACACGATACAGGTGAAGCAGAAATGATCGAATCATAAATATCGATGTTTTTTATTGCATTTGTTTTAAATAATAGCACGTTAAAAAATCGATTAAAAATATCTTCATTGTTTTGAAAATTCAACCAAAATTTGTTATCGTAATTTTCGTTTCCCTTTTCATGTGTAGGAACTAAATATATCGGACTAAGCGCCAATTGACACAGTTTCACATAAATAATTGTGAAGGTTCTTTCGAATGCGGTCTAACCTTTATAAGCATGAGGTTATTGGCAAAATATTTCAGCTTAATTTAAGTTGCTGTTTTGAATCTTAACTGCTATATGTTTCACATGCATCAACATTGATTTTGAAACATCGATAGTTTTTTCTAGCATCGATGTTTTGCTAAGATCGATGAACCTCGCCCATCGCTACATTTATGTACATGTCATTGTTTTGTTTTGTTTTTTCCTGACTTACACATATACACTCACATTAAAATTCACAACCAAGAATCGATTGTTAGCCTGTTCGATTAGAATTCCAGTTCCGGATCGGAGAGTTCTTCCGGATTACTAATCAAAAAGGACATAATTTCCGAAAGTCGAATGCCCTTTTAAATTACGGGACCGCATAAACTACATGTAACACACTGTTGACATGTCCCGAGTCACGTCCAAATTATTTATTTGTCAATTTCCATTCAATATATCAAGCCCATTGACCTTTTTACATAACATTTAAATTTTCTCACCATCAAATTAAGAATTTCTCAGTGTGTATGTCTTCACACATTTTGTATCTAAAACGTCAGAAACCATAATAAAGTGTTAATTTTTGTTCATCAATTAAGATGAATATGATAAAAAGGCGTTATAGTTTGAGAAATAAGTTAAATACAAAAATTCTCACATCCAATAAAGGCGTCAGATGCCATAGGTACATATGTCTAATTATAAAGAAAAAAGAAGTACATTTTTTATATAATACAGATGTCAGATACTTGAACCTTTATGTCGCAAACAATTTCAGAAACTCTTTATCTTTCTAAGTTTCTATTTTTGTTAGATTTGTATCTTCAAACTTTTGCTTGGCGGACATCACAAATATGTACCTAACTTTAGATTAAAATGAACCTTTTTATCCTTTCCGTGTTAAGTATTTAAACAAAACAAAAATACATAATTCACTCTAAAGTAAAGACGATATTTTTGAAAATAAACAAGAAGCCCTTTTGCTCAGGTAAATAATTTATAAATACAAAGTCTTTTGTTCTCTCTAGAAATAAACTCTACACACTTTATTTCGAAATTTATTTGTGTTCATTATTGTTAATAGTCATCTTTGTCATAACGCAAACTGTGTAGCATGTAGTTCACTTAATATTTTATCCATTAAAGCTTAAATTAATCGCAAACCAAAGCTGCTACGTTAAACATTGTGCTTGTATGTATATGTAGATTGTAGAGTACAAATGACATTAAGGTTGCAAGCTAAATGTACTTCGCCCAAAATACAAACGTTGTTACTTTTGTATACTGAGAGTTAGTTAAGCCAATAAGTAACAAAAGGCCAAATAGATACAAAATATATGAAGGCATACATATGTATCTACAACCAGGTATAAGATATAAATGTGAAACTTGGATAGCAAAAGCAAGCAAAGAAATTCCAACAATGGATGGAAACACATTGTGGTTTTGGTTTTGGGGCTTTGCAAAATCTCAGGGTCTCACTTAGGTCAATGGCAAAAAGTGTTTCCACCCATTTTCAACATCGAATTTAACTGTTGCTGGTGCTACTACTCAACTTCAACTTCTGTTTCGGTTTCCTTATAGGAAGGTATCTACTTCTCTTTGAATTTGAAGAAGGCGAAGTTTTTTAGCTTTTTAAATTTTTCCTCCACATTTCTATGAATATTGAGTACTTATAGTAGATTTATACATTCACTTACCTATTTCTTTTTCTAAAAAAAAAAAAGACCACAGATGTGCATAGCACAATATATCATGCTTTGAGGTCTTATTTTTATTACACACAGTTATCCCTTTTGGTATTATTTTGCAAAGTTAAAGCAATTTGCCGGGGCTAGAGTTAGAAAAAATCGAGGATGTTATGGGGGAACTTTATATTCAACAGTTCTTCATGCGTGTAATGCTAATGGTTTTCACCCACGCAAGGTGCACATAAATAAAAAGAGGAACTTTTTCGCTAAAGTTGTTAGTTATCCCTTAAAGTTGGAGGTATTTCTGAAGGGCAATTTTGTGGGTAATGATATGAGTTGAGAGCTAACTATGATAAGATAATTAAAGTGGACTTCACAATGATTGTTCATTTGCATGGAATTCAAATTATACGTATATCTTTTTGTGTTTGGCAGCTAAAAGCTGAAAAAGTTAAAAGGAAGGTGGTTATCTAGTAGCACACTGGTTTGTTGATTTCACAGCTTTGTGCAAGAATTTGATTGCTCGATATTCTTTGTATGCTTTGAAAGTTTGTTTTTTAAGAATGATCAATTAACGACTTGAAACCCAATGAGCAAGCTCTTTGAACACGAAAATATAAGTAACTTTGAAAATGAGTGATTTCGGGGCCATTTCAATGAAAAATTTGCCAGGCAGAGAAACACATCGTGTGAGATGATTGTAAGGGAAAACAAATGAGATAGGGTTTATAAGGGACAAAATTCATTTCACTTCAAAACAGGCGTCACTGGCGGATTGTAAAATTTAGAACTTTACGACGCAGATTTTGTTAGACAAATATTTATTTTTCACTCGAAACAGTTTTTGATTATTTCCCACTAAATCAAATGTTGCAACTCGTAGTAAAATTTAATTTCCCTTCAGCTGGGAACTTATTTTCTTATGCCATTTTCGATTGGAGTTTCGGAGTATTCTACTCTTTTTAATTCCAATCGAATATGATAATGTCGTATTTCCAAATTAACGCATATACACGTAAACGTCGTCATCAAAAAAAAAATGTCTTCGTCAAACAATTATTACTTTTCCCAAATAATCCAACGAAAAACTTTAAATGTATGTGTTCCATATAGAGAAATGTAGAGCAGAAAAATACTCCGAAAACCTTATTCAGAAGAGCCATTTTTGGAGTAACAGAAATAAAAAAGAGTAACTCCGAACACCCATTCGAAAACGAAATTAAATCATCTTTCAAAATTAAGCTCAATTGTGCAATTGTAGAAATAAAGTCGAGAAATATTTAGTTGCAAATTTTGATATACATAGTCCGAATGAAATAATCAATTTTTTAAAATCTTGAAAGCAAATTTCTTTGCAACGAACGAATGATTGTTTTCTGGAACTAGCTGTTTTCTGTGGAGTGTTCTTCATTACGTTTTTATGTACAAATGTGTGTCTTTTTCGATTGGCTGTTCGGAGTTAATTTTTTTACTCTGAACTTTTCATTTTCTTAAGATATGGAACATAAAGAAGTGCAAAAAAGAGTCACTCCGAACAGTCAACCGAAAACGACATAAGTCAGAATGTTGAGCTATAATGGAGATTTAATAAATCGCTTCTATTGATTCACACTCATTTTACATTGACACTCAATGTATTCTTTTTTCTTACGCTAAATTTCCACTTATCTTTGGACACAGTTTGACAGTTTGCGATTTGGACTTTGTACGACACAATTGTCAGTTCATTTTTTTGAATAAACTCGTTTTTTTTTAAATGTAGTTTTCCATTGGTAAATACAGTTTTCAATCTAGATTTTTATTTTTTTTTCGAGACTAATGGAACATGATCTTAGAATTGATTTTTTTATCGATCCATGCTGCGATATTTCACATGCACGAATGGGGTTCGAACTACCCTTAAAATAAACAAACCCTTTGGGAGCGTTGCGAAAATAAGAAAGGAGGAGATAAGGATGCATATTGGTTTTAAGAATTTTGAATATCAAAAATACAGTAGCATTCCGCATTCGTGTTGTACGGCTAAGAAAAGAATATCTATACTTTACAATTCGTCTATTATGAATCGAAGACTGGTAGTTGAATATTTTTAGGGAAAGGAACACAACTGGCGATTTTTTCTTAACCGAGAAAAACTATTTCCTCTGAATTAGGTAGCGTTAATTTTGTAACGATTTGTTTTCATTAATCAGCAGAAATGTTACCCACCCCAAAAAATAACAATTTATTTAGTTTGAATCTAAATTTTGTACTAAATTTAATATTTTTTTTTGTTAATTTTAGTGAATAAAGAACTTTCTATGGACTGTGAAAAAGAAAGAAAAAGGAACAATTACTTTTTGTGTAAAATACAAAAACTAAAAAAAGAATAAACAAACATTTTTAAGAAACAACAAAGTAAAAAAACTGTCAATAATGTCAAAGAACGTGGATAATGCGTTCAAAAAACTTCACAAAACCGCCTATGAGCCAATAACTGAAGACATAGTTGACTGGTGCATACGCAGCGATGCTTATAGAGAACCAATTTCTTTGTCATCGCCACAATCTCCATCAACAAATCAACAACTGAAGAGGCGACGAAAAAGGAAGAATACCCTATCGCCGCTAGCAGCGCATGCGGCCATAACACAAGACTCACATTCATTACCACCGCCATCGAAATCACAATGGCCATCGCCACCACAACCACAACCTCCGCAACCCGTCATATCATCCACGTACAACAATCATCTGCAGCATTTGTACCCACTGAATATTCCAGACATTGCCACCGAAAGGAAGGCCGCCAGATCCTCCCAGTTTTATGAGCACAATAATTCCAACTATGGCAACAGCAACAGCTTAAACCTATACTATCTGTATGGGGACTCTCTGGCTCGTTGTGGCCAGTTGCGTGAGGCCTTCGATATATATGCATTTATAGCGAGCAATTATCTAGACGGGTGTGTTCCGTTAGCGCGTTTAAAAGTTCTCTCGTCCACATTGATCGATTACATAAGCAGTACCTCGGCAACAACAGCAGCTTTGAAAACAACCGCCCCTCCTTCGGTTGCCCCTGCAATGCGTAGGTTTGCCAGTAGCAGTCTAGCTATGGAAGCTAATTCTACGATCAGTGGCAGCAGTGCCATGGCAGCCTTCACTGCGCCGCCGTTACTCAGTACAAACAACAGCAGTTGTGACCGAGTGAGATATTCTAAAAATAAACGCATTCAGCGATACTGGAAAGATGGTGGTGGCGGTCTATGTGATGAGAGTCAAGTAGAATATCGTGACGCTGCCGCCGCTACACCGAACGACAATACTGCTGGTCAGAAACAGCAGATCGCCGTGACAACTGAAGCCGAATTAGACCCATTGATGTGTCCACAATGTCGAGACATCCTCCGGTGTCCAGTGACGGCAAATTGCGGCCACAGTTTTTGTCGGGAATGCTGTGAAGCGGCAACCATGTGTCCTGTGTGTCGACTCAAATTTCCAACAACAATTACTCCCATAGCAGCTGCAGCGCCACCGGTGAAATCACCCGAATTCCCGTCGTCCGACCACATGATGCCATCATTATATAATTCATTCACAAGTGCGTCACAATACATGAACTTCAATTCTGACAGAGGAGGACCAACATCGCCGGGCAGAGCTATCACCAACACAGCCGCTCTACTGCATAGCAGCGTTGGAGATTGTCATCCGCTTCCGCATGTCAACGGCAATAATAATATTTCAATGAAATTTATGCCGGATGTGCTCGTCAGGCGGCTGGTGGATAAATGGTGGGGTGCTGATTTGCAGGCCAAAACAATTAACGAAAGGGCAGCCAGTTTCTTGAGCTTGAATCTTCTAGATGACGCTCTGAAGTTCTGCAATGTCAGTTTGGAAAAATGTGAGTATCTATAATTTTTTTTTTTATTGTATTTTTTTTTCAAAATATTCTTTGTGGCGACTACTGCTTTGTACCAGTATGTTCCTATATCCTTTTAGTAGTATGATGAGATTTTCTGGGTCAAGGACCTTTGGGTTTTGTAATATCGCTGCTGTTAAGTTCATGCGTCGTCGCTATCCCGATGACGTAGACAATGTTACCGACCGACCGACACCCCTACAGAGTTAAGTGTATCCAAGCATTTATGGAATAGGTATGAGTTGTGAGAGTAGAGGGTATATTTTTTGTGCTTGGCGAACAGTGAACACTGGATAGTACATATATATTATACCAATGAGAGAAGCTTGTCCTTTGTCACAAGCTCACAAGCAAACACACGAATATAAATGCGCTTACTCATTTGTCCTGTATGATAGTTCATACTACAGAGAGGAAGAATACATACATATATGTGATTTTCTAGCCAAACATGACGTTGTGGAATATTCCCATGAGGGTATACCTACTTTATGATATGTCATGCGGATATGTTAATATTGCTTCCGACCATTTTCTTTTTCTGCCCCAATATTGCCACGGTTGTTTAAATTTTCTCTTTGTTTGGTGGTATTTTCCATTCTTGTTTTTTTTTTTTGTTAAAATTTGATAAATTGCGTATTCATTTATTGTAATTTTATTTATAATAGGTTCATGAAGGAATCTTTTTGAATTATTTATTTTAATTAAAACAAAATTCCATTAAAAAGAAACTTAACTTGCACAATAAACTATGTACTTTTGAAAAATTAAATAAATCTTTTTCAAATAAAATTACTCATAAATGTAAGATTTCTTCAGGAAGAGTATTAACTCACTTTAAATAATATTTGTTTAGTAAGCATTGTTATACCAAAGCTAAGCCAGCCAGGCGACGGTGTCTTCATTACTTGAGAACTAACAAAACAGCCAGCAATTAAGGCAAATAATGTTGTTTGCTTAACCCCGTATCTTGGGGTTTCATTGTTGAACACACAAACGAAACCCCACCAGAAGCATATGTAATTACCATAAAGTTTTGGCCTGTCATTGTCAGAGCAAGTTGCCTGTCAGTAAACTTGCGAGTGTATAGTATATTGTTTTCGTGTTGCTTGTGATATTATGTTTGGAATAGGGTAAGTTTTGGATTTGTAAGAAAAAAAAACCAATTCGGAATTTTAATGAAACCTTAAATTATAATGATATGAACAAAAAAATCTGTCTGCATATGTTTGAGTCAGATGATAATTTTAATAACTACGAGTAATTTAACCGTTAATGAATTGTGTTATGTAGTATTAAAAGCATTCTCTAAATTCTAATAAAAAATCAATCTCAAATATTGTTATGATTTTTGGATTTCAGAAGTTTTTTTCAAAGTTGAGATAGTTGTTTAATGTCAACCAAACATAATATTTTTTTTTCTAAACACAATCGATGTATTTCTGAGCAAAATCTGTAAAAACAAATCTTGCTTTTTTAGCAATATTTCATAGATTTTACATTCACACTATTTTTTGCAAATTCCTTACAACAAACAAAAAAAATCGATCTTAAATCGATTTGAAATGGTTGTTTGGAACTCGGCATAGGTTATTTGTTTTTAAATTGTCAAATTAAACACAGAAAAATCGTACAAATGTATACATTGTTTTTTTTTCGAGTTGATAAATCTATACCTCGTTTAGTTTTTTTTTTTAATGATTATTCATTTTGACCACGACATGACATTAACAAGTCCAATTTTGAATAACTTTTTTTTAACTTATTGGCTGATACTTCGCTCGCTAATAACAGGCGTAATATTATTCTTACAAGGTTGCATTAGATGTTATTCGGCATAGGCGAGTGATTTCACGAATGCCAAATATAGCGTGAAATTGCTCATGATTGGATTTTTGGACGGAGAAGGGGCAAAGTATATACATTTTTTTTTGATAATAAAAATTAATAATTCGTGTGCCTACATTATGTTATCCCTTTCTATTGTGAAATGGCAACACTAACTCAGCATGGCTGACTTTGACACATGTCATGACTCACGCGTGAGCTTCAAAATATAACACTATAAAAACAAAAAAAAAGATGCACGAATGGATCGTACAAACTTGCTCTTGTAGCTAACAACTTTAATGTTACACACTGACGCTGTTGTATAGGTAGCTAGCCTATACCTATAGTTATCCTGTGCAGATTTAAAGCCCATGTAGGTAATATTACCTTGATCCTTAGTATAATGAATTGCCGAATGCATGATTCAAGGAGTAGTTACATAGGTACTTACCTACATATGTATATTTAAATGGATTTTAATTATGTAAATTATGAATGGTAATAATGTAAATATGTACAAGTTCATACATGTATATAATGAAAGTGAATGGTGTATAGGTGGGAAAAAATCGTTTTTTAAACTGCCAAAACCATCACTTTAATCAGTTTTTCGGAAAAACGAAGACACCATTAGATGCCACGGATAAATGAAAATCTTATAAAAAAGTATTTCGAAAATTGTAGGACGGGTTTTGATGAAATCCTCTTTTTTATTTTTTATTTTTTATTTTTTGAAAACAAAATTCTTTTGAAATTTTGGTATGCAATTTTTTAGAGACTATTAATGTACATATGAATATACAATTTAAAATTTTTTTTTTTTGATTAGTTTTAAAAATATTGATTTTTCAATAAAAAAAAAATTAATAATTAATTTTAATTTTAAAATGAAAGTTATTCAAAATTTTGATATTCAAAATTAAATTATAATTTAGCAACTTTGATCCTCTCAGGTATAAAATTTGACAGAATCCAATTTGCCGTTACCGAGAAATCCAAAAATTAAAAAAAACCGTTACATGAAAGGTACCGTTAATAGACTTTTCCTGTACACTTGGTTCATATCAAATGATAGCTTTTACCAACAAAAAAATTGTCAAAAATTTTTTATCGAAATCGTTGGAGCCGTTTTAGATAAAAATAAGATTTTCCTTCAAGGTCATATGGCAGGTACCGTTATTTTTAGGCCTAAAAATAAAATTCCAATTTCGCCTCTGAGGAATGCCAAAATAATCACACATACCAAATTTGAAGGTAATCGCTTAAGCCGTTTAAGCTGTAGCTTGTTATACATACAGACGGACAGATTGACAGACAGACATTTTTGGCGATCACTTTTTTAGGCTTCTCGGTGATCGTAATGTCATGTTTGATTGTTAGAACTTTTTTTACGAATGCATAACTTTTTCTCACGTTGTTCAAACATTTTGAATCAAAATTTGAGAATTATTTTTAAATATTGTTTGAATATTTGCAAAAGTCAAAACTCGTAAACTGAATAAAGTGAACCCTAAAAGTGAAAACCTAACTGAAAATAATTGTGAAACGCACAGTTGCTTAATATCGGTTATGTAGTTGATCAGAAAAATTATTTGCACACAGCGCTGAAGCTTTAAGTCTTCAAACATTGAATTTAGATACAAAAAAAAATGCAAGTCCTCGACAGCTGTTAAAAACTCTGCAATTTTTGAGTACGGGAACGACTTTTGACTGAAAATCACACAAATGCACAGAAAATCACAAAAACTTAAAGTACAGGATCATATGTATTGTTTGCTTTTTTATTTGAAAATATGGCTTATCAAACCAAACAAACCAAAATAAAAAATCACAATTAATTTTTATTTGCTTAAATGTGTGCACATTGTATAGTTACCTATTTTCTTTATAATTTGATGTCAGAATATGTTTCAAGAATTTTAATTTAACCGAAGGTTCATTTTTTTGATAAGACACCGATGATATGAAGATCAGTGACACACACTGAAATTTGTTTTTAAAAAATAAAGTTATCTAGCTTTTTAGGTTATGCAACAAATATGATTAAATAATAGGAAATTTAAATAAAATGCACAATTGAGTTTCAAAAATAAATAAAGTACCTATACCTACATAATGTACCTCAGTCTTTTCTAATTTTTAAGAGAAAAAAGAAAGTTTAGAGGACTTTCTTGGAAACTGCAAGAGACATTTTTTTAAATTAAATAAAAAGTCAATATTAAATCATTAATTACGTCAAACTAAAATTAAGAAAAACATAATTCGATTTATTTTTAAGCAAACAAAAATATTATTTTGAATTACGTGTTTTATTATTCAAAACACATCTGATCTGGATCAAATCATAATAATAAAATAAACATGATTTTAGTCACAACAGTTTGCTGTAGTCATCACTTTTTTCCGCATGTTTGTTATTGTATATTTTTCTTCTTTAAAGTACTACACCATGTTTTATTTGCAAACAAAAATTGCAATATAATAAACTTTGTGTGATCAATTGTGAATTTTGAAAACACTCAATACATAGTAGTGTTATGACCCACTTTTTCTGACAGCTTTCGATTTGTTATTCTGTTTTATTTATTTATTTCAGTCTAAATTCCTGCCAGGTCAAGATGATCGCTACTACGCACTGTTAAGACCCCAAGAACTATGACAAATGTATCTTCCTAATAATTAATTTCTTTCAAGCTTTCAAGAATGCAATCTACCTAGTGTATTTGCTTATAAAGATTTCTTGCATGTCAACTGATAATTCAGTACAACCTACCTAATCAATTCAAAGCAACCACTTTCTCAAAACAAATATATTTTAATTCTTCCCTCTTCAGAATTAAAGTGGCAGTAAAATTCATGACATGTCTTCCAGTTCCAATTCCAATCACAAAATCTCGAAACACCGGAAATGGTCACTCGTCGTTTTATTGTCCTTCTCCATGAACAAACACACGGAACAATCACAACACAAAAAATAAAGACCAACATTTTTCAAAAGAATATGACAACGAATGCGTGTTTCCATTCCACTTTCATTGTATTGTCGTGTTCTTTGCAATGTAACTCAAGGGTGCGCAGATAAAATTCAATACAAATTTTCACTCTCTTCTCTCACCTACATACATACTTGAAGCAAGTGCATGTCTGACCAATTTTTATTTGTTTAATTACAATCACATACAATAATAGGTATAACCTCTACGTCTGGACGTGCGACTTTGCTTAGTGGCTAATTACGATAAATGCAACAAACAAATACATTTTTTTTTATTAACAAACAATATCGTTCTTGAACAAAATATATTTTTTATAAAAACAAGACGCGTTATATCATCAATAAAACAACGTGCATTACATAACAAAACTTTTAACGTCACACTCACTGCTGCTGCTGCCGTGCCGTGAACTACCCCAGCTTATACCTACCTAAAGCTTGTATAAATAAAGTGTGCGTACTTGAAAATTAAATAAACAAAAACATTCAAAACGTGTGATTAATGATTTCGATTTCTGTTTTTGACAATACCAAAACAATTTATAAGTAGCCATGATTATATTGTTGTTATCATCATTAAAATTGGATCAATATTTTTTTTTAATTGCCGAAGCTCTTCTTATCACTGCAATTGATGGCATCAAACCAATTATATTATATGAATTACATATTTATGTAAAACCAGAGCAAGGTTTTTTGGTTAAAACAAACACAAACAAATTATAACCTGTTTCGTGATACTCGTAGGTAGGTATATAAGAATGATGCTATGACATAATAATGAGCATACCATCATAGAATTGTCATTTGAGAATACAAGATGGCGAGAATGATAAAAAAAAGTTCTGTTTGCTGTGTGTTATGCACATCAGGGATGATTTTCAATAAAAAAAAAAACATTTTTTTTTCTTTCTTTCTTACTATAGTTATAGGTAGATATATCGATAGATACATTGTGGATTAGTATCAGTGATATATCCAATCCACTTTAAGTTGTATATACATATGTACATCATACCTTTTAAGCATACTTCACACACAAAGCAAATGTTTATTATATCGTGTGTTTTGCGTCACTTTATGTTACGCAACAGTGTGATAAATTTATATTTTAACTTCTTTTGAAGTGGCTAAGCAATATCTATCTAACAGGCTTTATGAGTACCTATATTTTATATAGTGTGCGCGGGGTGATATTCTGGTTGGGGAGAAAAAGTTAAAAAAAAAGTATGTGATAGGCAGCAGGGTACGCATACAAATTAAAAATTTATCACAATGAGTAGATATCACAATGAGTAGACATATTGTCGGGTTAATTAAGTATGTACCTATATAAGACCTATAGGGAATTTCGATAATCAACCTTAATTACCACCTGTCAAAAGAATGCGTGATTCAATTTGAGAAATAATTCATCAGGAACATAAATACACTTAAGGCAGATAGAGTTTTTTTTAGAATTGGTGGTGAAGGTAGGTAGGTAAGGTACTTATTTTAAGTATCTTCATTAGAACAACTTTTCTTTTCATTCAAAAATAATACTAATTGTCATTGACAATAATAAATGCACTACAGTATGTTAGAAAATTTGTTGACAAATTGTATTGGCAATTTTTGTGTAATTTCGGTGTTCCTTTTCACTAACAAACTTGGGAGGTGGTCTCTTTGTTGCCTATTTCTAGCTATGTACAATCACATTCATTTATTTCATTCTAATTACCATAAAGCTGTACTAAAACTGTGAAAGTAGAGTATACATAATGTACATCGTCTTTCGTTAATTTTTACTTTTGTTAATGTAAGTACATATAGACAAGCTTAGAATTGGAAAAAAAATCGAACTTGAGATTTTAATCAAACTTGACATTACGATGATATCGAAGACGACAAAATTTGGTATTACAATTCTGTCTATCTGTGTCCGAGAGTCGACAACATAAACGGGTGGATGAATTTTCTTCAAACTTGGTGTATATTTTTTTTTCGTAGGCAATATGACAATATGTTTTTTTAATTTTTTCAACACCAAAAATAACGGTATTCGTCATACATTTTTTTAGCCAAAAAAGTTAACTAAATTAAATTTTTCTCAAAAACGGCACCAAGGATTTTTAGGTATATAAAAAAATATCAATTAATTACTGAAGGAAAAATTTACTTTTTGAAATTTTTTTCTTTAGAAAAATGGTTATTTTTGGTACCTCTGATAGAACCAATTTTTTGTGGTTGTCGACTTTCTTTGAAAACGAGTCAGTTGATTATTTTTAAATTTCTTATGCAGAATTTACTAAAAACTTTTATTTTTAAACATATTTTTTAGACATTGAAAGAATATTTTTTTGTAAGCTCAATATTTCGAAAACGACTTAACGATTTTTTTTTTCGAAAATTTTACATTTTCTTGAATAATCAAGACAACTAATTAACAACAACAACAAAAATAATAAACAACGGTGGGTAGCTACCATTCCAATGTCAAACAAAAATTGTTCTCAAAAATATCTACAAGAATTTTGATAAAAAAATATATGTGTTCTTAAATTAGTGTGCAGTCCCACTTTATAATTTACTTATTAATTAAAAAAAAAAATTGCGTTGTTATTAACGGTATACTTCCAATGGAACCACCTTTCATATTTTCGATTTTCTCTTATTAATCAATGAAAGTAATTTTATTCATGTAGATGCTTCTTAAAATTATAAGTAATATTTCATATTCAAAATTTGAATAAAATGTTTTTTTTTCGGTTTCAAAACAAAATTTTTTTTTTTTTTTTGAATTGATTTTTTTTTAAATAAAATTTTATACGCATGTTAATAATTACTATAAAGTTGCAATCAATTTTTTTTTGAAAAAATACTTTTTATACATATAAAATAGATTTTATACACAAAAAATTAGTACCTATTTTAAAAAACGTCGCGCCGCCTTTTTGTACATAGCGAATGCATTATGTATGGTGGGATACCAGATTTTTATTTTTTTAAATCTTGTGTTAGGTTGTTCTTTATGTTTTCTTATTATACCGTCTCTTAAAATATTTAATACAATTTGCAAAAATAAAATGAATTATGTAGGAATGGCATCTGGAAACTACAATGTTTTATTTTTCACTTGAGTCCTCGTATTAATTTAAATAATGTAAAATAAATGTTTTCTTTTTTTGTCTTCGTAATTTAAATCCTCCTTGTGTCTATTTGAACAAAATAAACGAATCACTTAGACTCAATTTATTCACTCTCCATTTAAGTCGCTAATAACACAAAGGAAATTCGTACAATTTCCAATTTCATGCAAATGTGCAAATTTCGCAGACATTTTTAATTTAATAGAATGCGCCTTATTTAATAAGTGAATTTTCATTAACAAAAAAAAACTAATAAAATCATTAATTTTTCATTCCTGTCAAGCATCTGTTTTAATTACTTGAAAAAAACCCTTGAGCATTAAAGAACTCAACTGTTTTTATAACCCAACCCAACAAGTCCAAAAATAAAAAGTCCATTAACTTTTATTGAAGTTATTATAAAATAAAGAAAATGAATTTTCATCTCAAACCATCCTACGTCAATTCACTTCTGTTAAAGTTATGAAACACTATATATAGGTACACTGTTTTTGTCTAAGAATTCACTCATCGCCTTTACTAGTAAAGTCGTTATTTTATAACCATCCCACACACCTCTGACACGACCTTTATGCTCTACAGACAATGCTGACGCACATCCATGTTTAGCTTACGCTTTTAGTATAGATCGCTGGTTTTTGGTAGATACACATACCTACATCTCGCAATTTCTCATCTCAACCCTATAAACCACCACCCAAAGGAAAGGAGATTCCCAATTTTCATTTCCCTCTTATCCAAACCGAAAGTATTTTTAGATGCATACATATAGATACAACATTATGTGTAGAGTTAAAAAAAATGCACTCCAAATGTTCATTAAAAGTTGAAATACCTATTTGAGAGAAAAAGGACGAAAAACAAAATATAGTGACGAGATAAAAATCATAAATAATATCTAAAAATCTAATGAGCACAGACACACGCAATAACATTAACCTTCTTATTAAATAAAACAAGAAATCCTAATTCAATCCCACTACGAGTATAACAATACATAATAGCTAAACGCACATCAGCAGATCAGCATCAAACAAAGACGATTCCGGCGCGCGTCGTCGTCGAATTGTCGATGTCGGTGTTGACTTGGTGCGGCGCGACATCGGAAGATATAAAAAAAAATTCTAGACGTGCGACGTCTGTCACGTACGGGCTTTAAGTTTCTGTTTTTTTTTCTCTTTTCTGTGGCATTTTGTCATCAAGGTTGCAAAAGTCCATACAATTGTACTTTTTTCTAAATACAATCGATTGTCTAGTACAGTACACACATGCAAATGTAATACAATATTACTCTGGTATTGTAATAAGGCATTTTCTTTACCGAAACATGTTTTTTTCTTACATCCCAAATATTTGAATATATTTTCTTATTACAAACATCAAAAACAGGAGCGTAGACAAAAAATGCAAAATTTTAAAAAACATCCAAGAAAGCTGAATTTTGGGGGAGAGCTTTATTTTCTTGTCATCTTGTCGTACACATTTATTTATTTATTGTTTTTTTTTTTTCGTTTTTTAGAGTGATACTTTTTCTTGTACAGCCAAAATAAACCATAACGAATTTTGTATACTTTGATAAGGGGCAAATTAAGGCAACCATTTTGAAAATGTAATTATTTTGTTTTTAATGAATAACTCGTTGTCAGCGCTGCCGAAGTGCATACTAATGGAGTATTCCTACTCCCCTGTCACTCACAGTACTCTCGTACTGCCCGCACTAAAATTGTACTCCCTCGAAAATATTCAAACTTTTGCAAACATTCATCAAAAACGGCATTTCCGATTTCATCGGATGCATTCAACTCTAAGGGTATTTATTTATATTTTTGCAAAAGGATGCGTTACCTCGGCTGTTAAGTGCTAGAATGCAATTTCTATTAGTATACACGATCGAAAAACTACAATGATATTTTTATTTTTGTAAGTATGCGGGAAATCTATTCACCGACATGAATGATAATACAAAACCGCAAATATATTTTAAAATTTTTTAACGGGTAATAATGTTTTATGTTGAGGAACTGAATGAAGAGTGGAGGCTTTTGATTCGCAACTAAAAATGCTCTTGGTTAACTAATGTTTAGCTCATTGAAAACATTTATTAGTTCTTTAATTTGTATACCTCACATCAGTGTCAGTGCTTTGCTTTGCGTACTCCCATCTAATCCTCCGCAATACTCCTATCCATATTTTCAAAACGGCAGCGCTTCATCGTGGTACCAACTTGAGGATCTGTAGCAGCAAAAGAGAACCCGAAAATTGGAATCTGTAAAAAAGTGTAATGTAAGAGAGTGGAATGTAACAAGAGGAAAGAAAAGTTAATATGTTGATTGCTCACCTAAAGGACGAAAAGACATGTTTTTGTTTGGTATAACGAAGTGCATACAAAAGAAACTGTGTTTCATTTAATTTTATTTTACTCTTAAGGATCATTCAATTATTTTGTTTAATTTGTTTTTAAAATCCAGCACTTCAAAGTCGGTTATCTTGTATTTAAGGGGATTTTGGCTACTCTTAAGATAATTTATCTTTTATATACTGCGAGCACGAGTGGATCCTTTATTAAGTATTTAAAAGTGGAAACCGGTGCACATTTTTTTTTAAGTGCTGGATAACTAAAAATGAGGGCAAAATAGAGTCAGATATACTATTCTACATTCGTGTTGTACGACGAAAAAATGAAGCAGTTATAATGCAAGAATTTCTCTACTTGAAAGTCTTATGGGAGAAATTCTACTGGCTATTTCAATAGCACATTGTTTATAAAAATTGGGATATACTAATAAAAAAAATGTTGCAGTTTTCAAGAGATGTAAATATTTCCGTTGTAGTTTTATTTCTTATCATTTATTCAGCTCTATTTTGAGCTCTGTCCAAAATTGCTTAAATGACTTAGGGGAGCTCCTGCCTAGATATGACCTGAGTTTTAAACGAACATAATATTTATTGATTACAGCTAGATCAGGAAAAAGAACTTCTTGATTCTTCTTTAAAAAAAACCTCTAACACTTGATAATTCTATTAAAGATGGTCTGCGATACAAATAGAGAGAACGATGCAAGTGCAGTTTATGGAAATTGATATGTCAATTAACTAAAATGGATGCCTGTTTGAGCATTTCAATAACAATTTCCCCTAGAGATAAAATTGTAGCAATCTGCTCCTGGATAATAAGGAAAAACAATCAGCTATCGTGTCTGTGAAGTTAAAACACGACCTTAAGAGATGATACTTTAAATACATTAACTACTCTTTTACATCTCTGCTTCATATTGTTGCAACTCAGCTTCATATTCATCATGATTCACCTTTGATTTTATGTAGTAGTTTCCTTGTACAGTCTTTGTCAGCTCTATAGCATTTCGAGCAAGAGACCTTTACCTAAAAAAAGCAATATCAACTTACGTAAATCTTGTTAATCATAATAAAATTAGTATTAACATTCCTTGTTCTTTTGCAAGGCACGCAAAATATGTTAAGTACATTCATATGTATTATAATTTCGTATTAAAGAAATTTAGCTGAACGTATGTATATTGCCTATTAAGGGATGATCAATTTATTTCTGCTTTCAAAACTTAGTCTTTAATATTTCTCATTTAAACAAAGTGTCAACCCTGACCTGTCTTTGTGTCAATCGCCCTATATTTAAATGATACCATACCTACTCTTTTTAACCATCGTCATCACCACCCTCTGCCTGGTCTGCTCCCGCTCAACAGCAATACATTATACCTATTCCCCTCTTTATGGCAACATTTTGTTATTTTGTCTCCCATAAAATGTAAACGCATTCCTGTTGAATATTGAATTATTTTTTGGGGTGTCTCAGCTTTCATAGCATTTACCACACCCTTTTTAAAACAAAGGACTACTAACTACTGTTTTTCGGTTGGTGTGCGGGGAGGGGGCAATGGTAGGTATAGGGTTTCAATGCTTCTAACAATATGGACACCAACCATACCCTTGTCCTGTCTGCCCCGCGCCGAACGCCTGGCTGAGTAACTAACAAAGTGTTCTGGGTTATTTGTCCCATTCTTTTTTTTATTTATTTTTATTTTTTCTCTATATAAAAAATAAAGAGAAAAAAAAAGTTTTTAAATGAGGTCACTCCTCGCATACAAACAGACTATGAATAAAGTGGCTATATGCAAGCAAGAGAGCACACTTAGGCATGCAATTAAGTGAAATATTTGGCGTTTAGCTCATTTTCCATTGTTCTAATGTAATGAGTTTTCATTTTGTTTTGGAATGCCATCCCTTGTGCCCGCCATTTTTACCATCCTTTCGGAAAATCTCATATCTCATCACATTGCTCATTGCGATCGTCATCGTTTGCTTATGGTGGTGATTGGGATGGTTAGGGTGGCCTTCTTCTTCTTAACTCATTTTAATTTTTGGCATTTTGACTTTTGTTGATTTGTTTTAGATTTATGGTTAATGGTAGGTGCAGACGTGTTTTTTTCGTGTAATAAAAATCATAAAAAATTATCATTTTTTTTTTTTAGATAGTATCTAGTTGGTTGGTTTTTTGAAAATTTAATCACTGATGGAGAGGTTGTTTATTTTAGGGGAATGCAAGTTACCCTTCATTCATGTAAAATCGAGTCGAGAACGGGCCAAAAAAACTTCTTTTATTTTTTTAGCTTTGAGGATTCTAATTAAAAAAGAGCACAAAACTGTCGAAACCACCACACCATAGCCGTTTTTTTTTTGTGCGGAATTTTTGTTCGGGCTTGAAAGGAAGCGGCATTATTCAACCCAATGAATGAATATTTAATGCCATGTTGGAAGGAATTTAGGTTGTGGTTTTTCTGCTATGGCACGACTATATAAATATGTTTGTTTGTAATGGTTCTATACATGTTGTGTAGATAGACTTAATTTTTTTTTCTTTTATAAACTCCCTTTCGGAGCGAAAAATTCAATTTTCCATCCCAGTTAACTCTTTTTCACATTTTCTGCCATCCTGCCAGGCATTTATAAAAATTCAAAGAACACAAAACAAACAGTACGTTTTTTATTTTACTATGTACAGTACATACCTAAAAAACTACATATTATATGATGTTTTTTAATTTGTCCATTGACAGTTACGAAGTTCTCTTCTTTTTGCTTAATTTTTGCCAAGAGACGAATCCCTGGTCCTGGCAATAGATTTTTTTCTTCTCAATTTTATTAAAATTTAAGGTTGCTTTTTTTTTGTTTTGGGAAGGGATTAATAGGTATAACTAATTCTTAGTCCTAAATTTTTTTTTTAAATCGAGGAAGCCCTAAGGGAAATTAATTAATGAATGTCCGAATATTTTTAGGACTAAATTGATATTGAAATAATTCAGAGAAATATGAAATGAAAAAAAATCCCTAAAAGCTGAAAAATCGTCTTTATTCAATTGAAGGCCTTTACAGCTTTATACTGGGATAATCCTAGTTCCTAGTTATGGATTTACTTACAGACCTACGAATTAATTTTTTAAGGTATGTTTGTAGTGATGGTACAAAAAGTAACTGTTCTTTTTACTGCGGGATGTACCTATGATGAAAGGTAAAACAAGTGCAAATGACACGAGTTCTGCGGTCCTGTCTGCATCCCTAGACAATGACATTGAAAAGAAATAGGTAAGGTATCAAAAATATGTGAATTTTGTTTAATTAAGTCAACTTGTTAAGAAAAAAAGAGATGCCATTCGAATTATATGGAAATAAATAAAAAATCGTTAAAAGGTTTTTTTAAAAAAAATTGTTTTCTTTGTATAAAATTTTAAAAATATTTTTACAAAAAAAAAGAAAGTTCGTTACATAAACATTAAAAGAATTATATTATCTATTATGCTTAAAAAAATTAAATTTCAAAAAAATTCACTATCATGCTTTAAAAGATCGTTTTTTTTTCCAAGCCGTTTTTGAGACAAAAAAAAACCATTTTTCTTAACAGTTTTTTTATTAACATTTGTATGTTAGGTGCTGTTGGTTTTTGTTTTCGGAAAAAAGTTTTTTTTTCGAATATTCTAGAAAATGTCAAAAAAAACTACTAAATGCAGAACTTTGAAGAAATCGACTAAGCCATTCGAAAATATTGAGTTTTCAATTGTTTTTTTTTTTTTTTTTATTAAATTTTATTAAAAAAAATCTTATTAAAACAGGATTCTTGGAAGTAACGTTGGAAGAAATTGTTTTTTACCTAATTTGTTATACACGAAAAAAAACTATAAAAAATTTGTTTATTTTTTTTTTCTAAAAAAGTTGGATATGACAAATTTAAGTATTTAATAATATAAATTTTAAAGCAAGTTTTCGAAAAAATTCTCCACCCGTTTTTGCAATATTGAATTTTCAAAAAAAAAAAAATTGATTTATTTTTTGCGAAACCGGTAATAATAAAATACGTAAAAAACATTTTTTGGAACAAAATCTAGACTATCTATAGTTGTTCCCGATTTATAAAAATCCTTAGAGCCGTTTTCGAGATAATGAAGATGGTAGAAAAAATTGTATGGCAAGTACCGTTATTTTTGGAGCAAACAAACGATTTAAAGAATTATTTGAGACAGCCACCTAAGACGCTTAAGTACCAAGTTTAAAGAAAATCCATGCACCCGCTTAATTATAGGCTCGCGGGATAGAATTGCGGGACCCACTTTTATCATGTTCTCTATCACCGTAATATTAAGATTGATCAAAGTTTTGAGTTCGATTTTTTTTACAAATCCGAAACTTGTCATATAGTACCTATTTATATATCGCAAGTAAAAATGGCTTCTAAATTTTAACTTTTCTAGGGTCACAGCCTGAAGACAACGTGGAGTTAAATCGCCTATTAAATCCAGTGTATCGCCCAATACTCATTTGTTTGCTGGGTGGATATTGAAATTCGCGAAAAGTGAAGAGTTGTGAAATAGATTTGATTCGCCAAGCCAACCTACGGTAATTCTTCGTCCAATCTTAACTACTTCGAAATTTCAGCTAGCAATAGTGGCAAGATGTCCTAGGTGGTGAACAAATGCAAATACATTTTTGGTCTCGTCCCGTCTCGAGAACAGATACCGTAGATTTTTGTCTAAAAGAAGAATAAAATCTACATTGTATATTCCAAAAATGATATTGTAAATTTCAAAACGGAAACACCATTTCAAATTATTATTTTTCTATTTTCTTTAATTCTTAGAACTTGCACTTCACTTTTAATGTCTGGTTAGGTAAGACACTTGGAAATCTTATAAAAAAAAAAGCTCAAACACCCCTAACGGAAATGTTAGCTGACATTTGTGTTTTCTTGTGAATCGGATCTATTGCTCATCATCAAAGTACATACACCCAACCCACCTACTAGAATCAATTAACGTAAAGAAAAGCTTTTTTCCCAAGTTTCAATAATAAGATTGTTATTATTTGTTGTTGCAATTACATTATTGCTGATTCAATGAGTTTTATTTTTTATAAACAATTGAAACGATGACGAACTGCTGCGCCCTATCACCAGCAGTAAAAATAGTTAGTGACAATAGAATTCTCGACTCTCTTACGAAATCAAGAAAAATGTAAACAACAAACTCAAGTATATAATATGGTTTACCTGTACTTTGTACCTGTTGTTCAATCAACCCATAGTGCAGCGTAATTCTTCATTGCAAGGCAATAATTGACAGGTTAAGCACGAGTACTGCTACTTTACTTCTACAAATCGAATAACGTGTGCTCAACAAAAACAAATTTTTGTACTATTTCGTTTGTTGTTTATTTGTTTTTTTTTTTTTGCAATGAATGCGATGAACTTTCGATTGCTCCTCCACAAATTAATTTCTCAAGAATTAAAGAGAAAAAAAAATGCAAACTATTCCTTGGCAACCAAATATATAGCAGCTCATGGGACACGACACCAATCGGAAGGTAATGAATGTGGTTGGTGGTGTGTTAATTTTCCAAGATCATCAGCATCATCATCAAAATAAAATCAAAAATTTGATCTCATGAATATTTAAAGATACAAATTCTGCATCTACGTGAAAAGTGTATTTTTGGTTATGTGGTAAAGTACTAGGGGTTGAGTGACCCAACCCCCCACGATTTGCGCGTCCTCATTTCGCTCGATTAAAATAATATCTTTAATGGCATTGTGCCAAATTAAAAAGTGTGCGTTGTTCAGGTGATTCAAGTTGATTTGAGTTGATAGTTCTTAGAATTTCGCATGAGTCTAGAGATCAATTGTCGCCGTCTACTTTAATATACGAGTATTATGTGCACACGCGTTTTTTTTTCCTTTTTATTTCTATCATTTTGATAGATTTGATGATTTGAAAATGTCTTCTTATACTTAGATAATCGTATGATTTTATTTATATATTTGACTGCTTTTTTGTTATGTAAGATGTTTTTTTTGTTTGTTCGTCGTTTTGTTTGTTATACGAGAGGTGCCAGACAAATTTGATTTCATTGCATTATTTTATAATGAAGACTTTCAATTTGTTTTGTTTATAAAATAGTTGAAAGGGGTACGGAGGGGAGGTGTTACATTTGAAACAAAGTTGTATCTATTTTGTATTTTTGAATTGGCAAACAGAAATAAGCAAGAGGTGTGTAGTTGCATTTAACAAAATAATAATAATTTGTAAACAAAAAAAAATTAATGACTGGCAATAATTTATTCGTTTCAGCAATTTTCCGGCAGTGACTTTGTTTGTAATGCCTCAGTTATTGAGTCAGTGGTTTTCAAGGTTGATATTTTAAAATCTTTTCCGCATTCCTTTTTTTTCAGGAGATATGAGAGATGGTATTTTTTTTTGTTGTTTGCCATTGATTGATAGTTCGATACATTTAAAAAAAAAAGGATAAATACATTTTCTAATGAATAAAACACAAGTGACATTAGTTTAAGATCACTGCCAATTTATTTTATGATTTTTAATCGCATGCGATTCTCGATAAAATAAAATCATAATTTTTTGTATGAATTCTCTTATCTTAAAATAATCAACTAATTCTTTAAGTACCAACCTGTAGCAAAACTGGCAAGTATTTCATTTTGAAAATGCTTAAGCCATTATTGAAGTTATGAAATCTTTCATCTCTTCAACACGATTTCGATTGTAAAGATCAATAACCACCAATTCGTTAGAATTTGTTTTTCCTGCACTATGCTCAATGGATTATGGAGATTAAGCTGATGTTATTGTTGCTAAATTTAAAGCAATAACACTTTCTTCACTCTTAATCTAATTGCCAGATTTAAAATACATGTGTCCTCCCCTTAATTTTAATTTCCCTTTTAAATGCTTTTTGAGGTACCACAAAGCAGCCATTTAGGTCCGTTATTCTTTATTTTTGCAGTCAACGATGTTGCTGATGTTCTCAATAGTTGCTGATTGATACGTGAAAAATTTTACAGAGTACCACAAGCTATAGGCATTTATTTGGATTGTTCTTTATTGTTGTAATAAACGTATCGTTCGTGTGATCAATAGTGGCGTACCACAAGGTTGCCATCTACGTCCCTTGTTCTTTATTTTTGGAATCATTGATGTTGTTCATGTTCTGAATAGAGGTGCATCATCACAAGGCAGCCATCCAGGTCCGTTATTCTTTTTTTCGCAATCAACGATGTATATCATGTACTCAATAATTGCTTATAGACACATGAACATTTTTTTTACGGAGTACCACAAGGAAGCCATCAAGGTCCGTGTTCCTTGTTTTTGCAATCAACGATGTTTTTCATGTTTTCAATTGTGGTTTATCCATATGAACTTTTTTCTAGCATCACATCGGTTTTGTATTTTTGTGCTGCCTTATCACAAAGTTAATTAATCTGAGAGCCTTGTGATAAGAAATTTCATTCCTTAAATCAATATCACATTAAATTTTCTAACAAAAAAACAATAATATAATTTACGAAATAAAAAATCTTATCTTTGATTTTGTCCCTTCTTTTTCAATAAAAATACAATAAAAGTGTACATAAATTGGCATATCTTTATCCTTGCACAAGGAATCACAAACATCAATTATAATTATTGTAAAGATTTTAAATAGATACATTAAGGTAGGTAAGTTTTTTGTGAAATTCAAACATGAAAGTAATCTCTGCAAATACCTTCACACATACACATATTATGTATGTAGATATAACCTAATTGTCTCCAAAACGACATCAATCATATCACACTTTAAAGAGCCTAATTAACTATCCAAGAAGACATGTTTGTTTAGTGCTTAATCATCACTAGTCAAACATTTTAATTGTCTCTCGTCAAATAGGTAATTTATCTTTTTTTTTACAAAGAATGTGATAATAAGGGTGTCCTTCAAGCTTTTAAATTGTTTCATTTTAGAACAAATAGAAAAAAAGAGAAAAAGGAGATAGAGATGGTGATGGAAAGGCAAGCCCTTGTTAAAGATCTAAAATTAAAATTTATTTCAATTTTCGTTTTTGTTCTTTTTCCTATCTTCCTTGAATAAAATAAAACTCTGCTAAAAGCTTTGAATTTCGAAAACAATTTACAAGCTTTAACAAACGCTTAAGGCGTCTATACTATAGGTATGTATCCTGCATAAGAAACTATAACTTACCACCCGCTTTATGCCGAAACAGATAATTTCCATACCAATTATGTAATGTTAGAGAAACAAAAAAACAACAACTCAAATACAAAAGACCTACAGCAAATAACAAACACTTAAAAACTAAATACCTTTACATCTCTTTATCCTCCGTATAAGTGTAAAGACTAAATTTGGAGCGAAAATCTTTTACAAATGGCTCACGCTGGCCGCACGCCGCACACCGCCCACTACATGAACACGTTACGTACTAGAAGAACGCAACCAGCAATCAGTCAGCAAAGTAACGAAACCAGCATCTAAAGCAACCAGTGTTGTGTAGATATTGTATATACATCTCTCTACTCCACACAGTTCAGCAGCTTAGAGCGCATTGCGGCGAAATGTCTTTACCATGTCGGAGTTCTCTTCTTTTTTTTTTGTTTTTCTCTCTCAGTCTCGATTCAAAGAGCAACTTAAATCTCTGCTGTAGTGTTTGCCCGTTTCGTATACGAGACAGAATAGCTTATAGCGCCCCCCCAGTAGAGATCCAGCAGCAACTTGAAAGGTGGTAAAAAAGCGGCACAAAGCTTCAAATGAGAGTGGCTATATTATGACAAGAGTTATGCTGTTTTGGCCATGTTGTCTGTATATTGTTGTTGTTTTTTTTACCTTTCATTGTGCTGTCGAAAAGTATGTCAAAGTCAACCGCCGGGTATTGCATGTAGGTCTGTTACATAAAAATTACCAAAGAAAAAAAATGCATAAATGTGCAATACAACAACAAAAAAAAACTGACAAAAAGACGTCTCTCCGTATTAAGGGGGCCTGGTTTGTGGAATTGGATTGGATTAATTCAAGCTATAAAGTCGATGAGTGTGATGAAAATAGTAACATAGCCAAAAGCCAGTCAGCCAGATGATATAGCCGTTATTACAAAATGGAGATATGTATGAGTTATGAGTTTTACAAAACTAAATCAACGACAACGTGCAGACTAGACAGCAGTGTGAGCTGTGAGGTAATCTCAAGAGCGTGGTAACGTCGTTTTTGACTTAATTAGGTTCACACAGAAATTGAGGAAGATAGGTATACTCTACTTTGCGATCTACGATGACGACGGCGTCGGTTTGCGATTTTATTTTTGCTTCATTTCTTCTTCTTCTTGTTCTCTTTATGAATGTATAATTTGTTTGGCATTATTATTGTTGTTGTTGTTTGGTAGGACGATTGGGTTGGGGAGGCTGGGAAAATGTTATTCACTTCTCACAAGAACCACTTAAATTGAAGGAGAATACTTCAAGTCAATAGAACGAACAAAAAAATATTTGCACAGCGATTTATTATGCAATTGCCATGACAATTATATAAGAAAAAAAAAGAGAATAGCGGTTTTAGCGGAGGTACATAGGTAATTGTAATTCACTTATGATCTTTTTCTGTTGTTCAATTTATTGTAATGAGAGTGATTTAATCAATATATGGTTGTAATCACGTGTAGATTGTTGCAGCACAGGAACGACTTGAGTAAATGTTGCAGTTTTGCTATTTATTCAGCTGTCAGGAGGTGCCATATTAGAATTTGTTGCCGAGCTGTCACATTCATACACGTTGAGCATATATGTGACTGGTCATTGCGTAAGATGTTATGTTGTTGTTTTATTTTTAGTTTAACTAATACAAATGTGGGCTACATGCCGAATATGGGGTGTGTACTTTTTTTTTAGTTTTATCTTAAGCACAGAAAATCTACAATCTCTCCTATGATGGTTGAAATAATTGCTTACATAATCAAAATTGATTCTACATTTTGTAGATATTATTTCCTCTTATGTATAATCTGACATTTTTAATCATTAAAATATCATGATTCTTGACATATATTTGAAATGTCAAACCGATTGATATTATTCAATTTAAATGAATGTAAGTGTGTGTGTAGGTATCTACTCTTAGTCAATTATCAACAACCTTAATTGTTGCAACAAAAAAAAAAAAACGTTGATAGACAATATAGACATGCAGTGCAGCGATTACTTGATCTCAGATGCATTGTTTTTATGGTAATATAATTGTGTTTTGTAACAAAAATTAAAATAGACTTAATTTATTAGGTAAACAGAGAAAAAAAATATCAAAAGAAAATTACAAGAGTACTTATTTAATTGGTTTTGTGTAAGTAAAATGTATGTGTATACAGTTTAGCTTTTAAGTGAGTAACTTGTTATTGACCTTTAAAAACCGTTAAATGAGATGTTGTTTTTTGATTTGAATTACAAGGTTTTTTTTTCAATTTATGTGTACATAGATACATACGTAGGTATGTAGGTACATTTATACCTTAACTTTAATTTTATTACATTGTTTGATTCGAATATAATTAGTGGTGGTGTATCGTGTGAAATATATCAATCAAAAGTAGGTATACTTCCATGTTACAAAATAATTGCCCAAAAAAAACTTATCATAATGATTTCCGCTTAACTCTACATATGTATGTGTATCTACAAAAATTAGTAATTGCTATTTGTAATTATTACAAAAAGGTGAAAAAATACGTCTTTTCATTTAAATTTCTTTTCTTGCTTTACATGTTGAAATGTACGAAGTTGCGTGGCCCGTACAGCGTCTCCAAAAAGGGAATTATGGTCTTCTAAAAGAATCAATTTTAGCATATAACACAACAAACATACAATTTTTAATTGCGGATCGGGGTTATGAAGACGGGATTTTTATTTCAGGCAATAATATCATGTAAAGTGAGATATTGGTCCAAACCCACTTCCAAAAGGGCTTGAACGAATTTCTGTGATTTATTAAATACTTATTATGTGCAAGAAAATTTAATCATAATACAGGTTAAACTGATCATTTAAATTTTTTCGAACTCAGATTTGAATCTTAAATTCTAAAATGGTTAAGGTTTTTAAGATATTCAAATTACCCAAACCTCATTATTATGTTTAATGGTTACAAAAAAAATCTGTTGTTTTCGGGATATGAATTAAGGGATCTTATTCTATTCTGATTTTTTTCTTCTTTTCTTTCTTTTTCTTTTGAATTTTGTATAATTAAGTGACACTTCAATTCAAAGAAGAGAAATTAAAAAAAACAATAGGTACTTTTTCCAAAAGTTGATAAAACGGTTTTATTTATGAATGATAATTTTTTTTGTCATATCTGGGTTACAGTGCTTGCATTGATAAGAGATTGAATATTAAAAAAAATTAAATGCACAACTGGATCGCGCGTACTTGTTCTTATGTTCGTTTACATCGTATGCACAAGATTCTTACTAGAAACAGATAGATATATTTTTAAAGTCGTTTTTTACATAATTTTTTTATAAACAAAGATTCTGTAGTGTTTTTAATATTGGTATATTATTTAACGATATAAATCTAAAAACATAATTTAAAAAAAAATAAAATCATCCCGATTTCGCAATATTGAATTTTCCTAAATTTCAAAATACAAAAAAAAAAACAATTTTTCGAAAATTTTGGTATGCAGTATTATTTTGAATTCGAAAGACTTCTTATATAACAAATTTTTATCGAGATCCGTGGGGCCTTTTATGAGAAAGTCGAAAATAAAAAAAAAATGGTTGTATGGCAGGAACAAAATATGTAAAAAAAAAAATGGTGGACCAAAATGTTATCAAAATCGTTATCGTTCAAAAATCCATTTGAGACAATCACCTAAAACGTTTTAGTGCAAAGTTTGAAAAAGAATCGCCTTCAGCCGTTTAGGCTATAGATCGATCTACAGACAGATCGACAGACTGAATTGCTGCACCCATTTTTGTTATGTTCTTTGAAATCGTAATGTTAAGTTTGATTAAAAGGTCCAGTTGGATTTTTTTTTAAATGCAAAACTTCTTATAGTACCTACCTATTTCGCAAGCAAAATCAGTGGCGGTTTATTATGCATAATTGAAAAAAGAAATCTACTTGAACAAAAAATTCTATTCAATTTGAATTTTTAAATAAACTTTTTCAAAATCTTTTCACTCAAAGCAACTTGATTAAAACAAAAAAAAAAACAAATAAAAGACACGACCCATCCTCATCCGCCCTTAGAGAGTAAGGTAGACTGATGAGCCAGAAATCATCCCCTAAACTGTCCTGCACAAATTAGAATACACCTTGTATAACAGATGAATCATCTATAATGTCGGATATAAGCATGGAATTACTTTGTCATTCATCAACTGATTATGTTACGTAGAAATGTTTTTAAAACATCAATTCAGTACAATTTTAACAATGAAATGCTTCGCAGTCCACACCGAAACAATGCGGAAAAATTGTGACTCGCTGTAATCTGTAAAATAGTCGTCCAGTTGTACGTTGACAATTTGTCTCGTGGCACCATCTGACAACACTATTAGTCGATTTTTAGTCAATTTATGTTGATTATGGGTTTTATGGAGAGAAGATGTGAGAGAAAAAGGATTGAACAATTTAAAGATTTATTTGAATGCTAAGATTGGTACTCTTAGATTCTTTAACGTATTTTTTTTTTTTGACACAATTTAGAATTTAAATTTTTGATACTAGTTAAAAATATCAAATATAGTCTTATATTCAATTCAAAATATCAGATAAATCAGCAAATAATATAACGGGCTTATTTCAATATTCATTATATTGAAACTACTAGATTTTAAACCAACACTATAAAACAACATTATAAAAAAAAATAAAAAAAAAAAAACACATGAAAAATATAATCTTTCGAAAACACGAGTCTTTGAATATTTTTTTTATTGAAAAAAAGTACGCATACGCCACAGGATACAATCAGGAAAATAATATTCAATCATTTGCTTAAGAAAGTTCGAAGCTTATTAGATAGTTTAATCTGTTCGATCATACACTATGGTGTATGCGTATTTTTTATTATTAAATAATAAATATTCAAATCCTTCGTTTTCGGCAATATACACGTACATATTGTTTATATATGTACTTCCTTTTCTCACACTCGATTGATTGGAAAGTATTATTTGTGTACTTAGCCCCTAAGCCCGAGAAATAACAAATGTCTAATCAAATAACAGTTAACTTCACAATAATTGTTATTTATAAATGTCCAAAATAATTTTTATATTTTATTAGCAATAAGTGTTATACAACAAGGGAAGTGGCAAAGCTGAAGAAGAAGCAATTAAAACAAATTTAATATCAGTTAGACGAAAACAAAAATACGATTATTTTAACAATATCAAAATCAACAAATGATTCTACGGCTTATTTATTCTCATAAAAAGACAGTGAACACGTTTTCCATTGAGGTTACTGTGCTTCATGTGTACATAATGTTGTATAATACCAGATATATTTCCAGGAGTTGAAAATCATTGTTTTTTATCTTTACTTTCTGCTGTTTTTTATGGGCAATCAACAATTTTTCAGCTAGTACCTAGAATGATGAATAAAAAAAAATAATATCTAAATTTCTTATCTGTGAGTTTGCCATAAAAGCTTTTAAACACAATTTAAATGTTTTTTTTTTATTCATTAAGATCATGACTAACAAATACAGTTGTTTGTATGCCGTAGAACTTACAAGTATATAGATTCTTGCATAATCAAAATCAGAACAATATATACAGGTTATGGTTAAAATTTTACTAAAATGGAATCATCAACAATCACGTCTATAAAAAAAAATGTCCAAATAAAACGCAAACTGGTTTTAAGCTTCGCTGTCTTAATATTTTTTTGGTAAGACAATAAAAACAAAAGAAAATTATAATGAGTTTATTCGTTGACCTTTTGTTATAAATTATTTTAATTCAAATAAATTGTTTATGTTTCTTTTGTGTTAATTGACTTTAAATTAAGATGCCGTAGTAATTGAAATGAATTTGGGATTAATGTTTTCGTTAAAATATTAATATGGTTTTCAATCTTTATAAAAAGATATCTAAGCAAAGAAGGTTAAACAAGTTTTAAACTTTTAATGTATTTTATCATCGTGGTTCCGAATTTTAAAAATTCATAATTATTATTAATTTTATTTTAACCTGTGGTGAACTTTCCCATATGTCGTTTTATTTTCTGTACACACAAATGGTATATGGGGGTAAAAATAGGTGGGTTAAGTCTTATCAGTTTCTATCTTATGCAAAATAATTATATTTCGTCCTATGCTCCCGCAATGTTAAAACTAATTGAATTTTTTGTCATGAAAAAGTAAGGAATTTAATTATTTTATTTTAAAGTGGCACGAACATCGTGATAACTGTACATTCCTCTTAGGCTATTAAAACATTCTGTAAAGGTAAAATGGGGTAAAAAAAAAACTAAGTTAATTATACAACACGTAGTTTTTAATGCATAGTCTAGAAAATTATACTCCTTTTAAAACACACAAATTAATAAATCATTTTTTCCAAAAAAAACAAAGTTATTACTTACTAAATAACGTAGTTACATATTTAATGGTGTCCTGGCTGGTAATAGGTACATTCTTCATTTCTATCAGACCTTAGATACTGACCACGCTGCTTCTAGGCATTCAAGTTCACCTTTTCTGGAATATATACTTTTTTTTTACTTGCGATATATAGAGACTATATGACAGGTTTTGAATTCGTAAAAAAATCGAAGATCAAACTTGACATTACGATAATAGCTAAGACAAAAAAAGTCCATCTCACAATTCTCACTGTATGTTTGTTTGTTAGTCTCTCTCTGTCTGTCCGCGAGTCTATGTTAGAATCGCGGTTGTATGGAGCTTTTATCAAACTTGGTACGTAAAGTTTTTTTTTTGTGTCTACACGTTTTTTTTTATATATTAAATCTTATTTGTCTCAAAAACCGCTCCAACGATTAAAAAGTAAAAATCAGTTCATTAATGAAGGGAAAACATACTTTTTGAAATCTGTTTTTATGGTAACTCTAGTAATCTAGGTGCGTTTGATTTTGTAATTTTTTTTATGGATACGCTCCTAAAAAATTTTAAACTGTATTGCAAACCAAAATTTAAACCAACATTTTTTTTAAATTAAAAAAAATTGTTTAAACTTAATATTTCAAAAACAACGTAACAGTTTTCCTCGCAACGTTGAGTTGTTTTTTGCTATTGTTTTGAATACTTAAAGAAAACTATAGAAACGTCTAAGACCCGTTTAAAAAAAAACCTTTTTTTAACAAAAACGGCTCCAACAATTTTGATTAAAAAATGTGTTTGTTCTTAAATTAGTTCTTTTCATAGAACTATTTTTCATATTTCCGACTTTGGACGAACCTATGAATATTATGAATATTAAAATTTTCAAAAAATGGTTCTTGGATTTAAAAAAAATAATATTTTTTTTCGAAAAACCGATTTTTTAAGAACGAGTCGCTGATTTTTTTTTTAAATTAAAATATTTTACGTATTTTAATAAATACTTTAAAATGGCGTATCAATTTTTTTTCTTAAAAATGTTTTTTTAAATATTGTATACAAAACAAAAAAAGATGGGCTAAAAATTCTGTCCGTCTGTATGTCTGTCAGTCTGTCAATATGTCAGTCTGACTGTCTCTCTGTATGTATGTATAGACACCTACATCCCAAACGGGTGGACCGAATTGCTTCAAACTTGAATTATAGAGTTTTTTAGGTATTGTATAACTCAAAAAATATAGGTACCTGCCATATAACCTTTACGTTAAAGCCTATTTTCCTCGGGAACGGCTCTATCGATTTTGATTTAAAAAAATCGGTGCATCTTTTTAGGTACGACAGATCTTATGGTTGAAAAAAAAATTTTAAAAATGTCTAAAAACGGTACTTCCCATAGGACCGGTTTTTTTTGCTTTCGCTTTCTCATAAATGGCTTAACCGATTCTTTCAAAATTTCAGACGTATATAGGTTTAGGTTGCCCAATTTATACTGCGTAAAAATATTTTTAATTAATATTTGTTTGTATTTTTAAAAGCTTTTTAAAAAAATTTTTTTCTCAAAAATCGCTCCACAGATTTTTAAATTTTTTTTCTAATGAATTCAAATTTATACAAGAAATAAAATGGCGTACTTTTTTTTTGAGTAAAAAACGACTTTAAAAATATATTTAGATTTTTAATAGAAATCTTTCGCATACGATGTGATCGAACATAAGAGTAAGTTCGTACTCCGCTGTGCATTTTATTTAACCATGTTTTCATTCTCATCGATGGTGGGCATCGCAAGGAAAATCATTGTTTTATAAGGTACGTATACGCCATAGTGATCTGATGTTTGTTTCTTTTTGAATTCCCACAACAAGTTTTTAGAAGAAGAAAAAAAATAGTACGTATACGCCATAGTGATCTGATGTTTGTTTCTTTTTGAATTCCCACAACAAGTTTTTAGAAGAAGAAAAAAAATAGTACGTATACGCCATAGTAACCAAACAATGTTTTTATTTTATTTTATTTCATTCAGTATTTGTCCTGAGTATTCAGTACACTTTGAGTTTTTTCCTTTTTTAAGAAGTTGCAAAACTAATAAATACGGATGCATTAGACCATTTTAATGTCTGATATTTCATATGGTATGGTTTTAGTTTTAAATTTATTTTCACTACATATTAATTCAAAAAAAAATCTTTTTTTAATCAAACTTCACTCTCGGCTACATTTCGTATAGTTTAAATTTCCCTATGTCCATTTGTTTTCAAGTATACTTTCATTAGCATGGCACTCTAAGTTCCTGTTACACCCCTTATGTCTCATTCCGGTTATTCTCTTATGAACTCTGTTGAACTGGGTAATAACTAAGGGTTACTTACAACAATATATATATATGTACCTACCTACCATTATAATTATGCCATGTTGCGGATATCGATTATAGTTCCTTTCGCATTTCACAAACATTACAGAAATATGTATTAAACTACTCCCTTATTTTGCATGATAATGTAAAGCAACAAAAATAAATTACTTTTGATTACAGTTTTCAAATGGGAGTTCCGTCGGGCAGGATTAAGAGTGTGTTTACGGTTATTTCTTTGTTTTTGAAATTGTTGTTGAACTGAAATATATACAAATGTGTAAGTGTGTGTTGAGTAAATTTGTGTTTTCTTGTCCTTTGTGTTAAAAGTTATTTCACTGAATTTTGACTGAAGCCCTTGTTGTTTTATAAAAGCCACTACAAACACACTGTATCACATTACAGTGTTTTTATTTCTATGGCTGCCCAAAACACTCGTCATTCTTATTTGGTATTTTTGTTTGTCCTGAAGAAGAATGCATGAGCCAATAAATTTTGTGAAAGACTTTGATTTTCATTTTCAGCAGAAGTGTATTTCATCATGTAACATATATTTCCTAATAACTGTTGTTCATTTGATTTTATATGCGAAGTCAAATAGTACAGTCGAGGGTATGCAGTTTGCAATTAGTTTTCAAGATAATTTTTGACATATCTCTCTGTTCATGGCTAGATTTCATGAATGTATTCCGAGAAACAAAGTTTTTGAGCACTTTTGTCGAGCATGTTTGACAGTATGTCACGAATAATGTTGGCATTCAATTGTTGTTGGTTTATCGAAGTAGAATACGACTTTTGGTATTTTTTTTGTTTAACTATATCCCAGTAAAACCTAACGTCTTTTAAATGCAGCCTGAATTGCACGCACTAGTTAGAAGGAATAGAAAGATAGGAAAGATTTTTTTTGGCACAGTAGATTTGAGAATTAGATATTTACTATCTCGTTTTAAACCACGGGCGGCATCCAATTAAAATTGGATGTGTAGAAAAGAAAAAGATTGCTGGCTAGCATGGGAATCGAACCCACACATGTAAGTTAGCAATCAAGCACTATACCCACTGCGCCATTGCCATCCGCTATGAAATTAAATCACAAGATCCTATGCACGCGCCAATTTAAAGGTTATATTACACAAAACTATGCGTTTGCCCAGTGTTTTCTTTAATTAGTGATATATAGTGCTTATTGTATGATACTAAGCAACATCCTGCTGGAACAAAATCTATTCAATTATTACAGTCAATTAATTTAATCTGGAAACATTCACAAACAAAATTTCGTTGAGCGAAAAATATGCCGTTTTGCTGAACGCAATTTTTCGACGGACATATTCACAGGAATTTGACGAGAATTGACGAATTAGGGATTAAAATGGTGGATTATGTCAGAAGTAATATTGCCCCAATATATAAGTTGAAATGTCTAAACCATGCTCGTATCACCTTGAAGAAAAAAAATTATGTGAGTTTTTACAGATATGATATTTTTTGCGAGTCATTTTTAGTACAAAAAATTTAACTTTGAATAAAAAAAAATGTTAAATTATTAGTCGAGCGTAGAGATCTCATCAATTGCATTTATATGAGCAGGATGCCTGAACAAAATGTCTAAGTTTTTACTGTCAAACTGAGGAATGCATATTTTGGATTCGCATTCTTATTTTTTTATGGAACAAAATGTGTGGGACCTCATTTTTTCTGATCTTGCTAAATTGTCTTCAATTAACTAGAGCATTCATTTCTTGAGAAAGCAGAACACAGTTGGTATGATGAATGAATATATAAATGGGGGTGTTGTGCACTGTGACCTAAAGATCTATTGTGCCCCCTATCTAGAGCTGTATATCAAAAGTTTTGCCTGCTTTAACTTGAAGAGTTCCTTCCAATTTTTTTATCTTCGGGTTTCTTATTTTTTTTTATTTTATTCTTTCCTATTCCGCAGTAGGGTTCTGGCCCGTTAAGGGTGTGTATACCCAATTTTCGCTAAAGAGTCCACCTTCTCGTTCCACTGGATACATTTATATGCAGGTACGCAATGAAGTGAGAACGTATTGTTTTTTCCTTGTTCGTTCAATTTGCCTGAACAACAATTTGGAGATAATAACGTAAGAGCTTAACGCTTTCAGTGCGACTTGACTGTCCGACGTGATGGTTACGATATTTCCTTTCTAGACTTCGATCCGCGAATTTTGCATTTTTGGAAGTTCATGTCATAATTCCGCCTGGATAATGCTTGTGGACTGTCCCATCGGTATTGAACAATTGATTCTATTCCAGCACTAGCCCCTTCAGACCATCTCGATCCATCAGAGTACTACTTAATGGCGTTGGTATTAAGTGCTACTTGCTACTTAACACCGTTTTGAAGCTTGTCTCGGAGTTATATTTTTTTAAATTCCATCACCATTAGGGTGACTGTTGACTTCGGAATACACTCCCTAAACTTGAGGCTTATAGATTTCTGAGCACTAGTCCCCTCTTTTGCAACTCTCATGATGGCAGCACTATTAATCACCTTGTGAAGTGAAGACAGATGAAGGATAACCTCCAAAGCTGCAGTAGGATAACACAGAGGTGGTAACGACTAAGTCAAATTTCGATAAATGATTGGTGACAGTAAAAATGAGTGTATTGCACGTGACAATCACATTTGAATGACTTCAGTTTTAAGTATTCTTTTCATACAAATTCCTTAAAATGTATGTACATACGAACATTTTAAAACATTCATATCAAATCACAAAAAAAAACAACAATTGAACAATTTTCGTAAACAAATAAAAATTACCCAAATTTTTCAAAATGTATCCAATCGAACAATGCAATCTCCTTCGGTAATTACTATTCAGTGACGATTAATTTTATATAATCACATGTGTCAGTCTCAAATGTGATAATCATAAATTACCAACCAATTCCATCCCAGCTTTTTGTCAAACCAGAAAAGGTCAATACCATCTGCGCTAATGATTCACACGAGCCAACAATAAAAACAACAGAAAAAAAATCCCAAACAGAAAATACTTTATAAAAATGTTAGCTTACTATTAAAAGGTCATTATGATAATGTCAAAAAAACCACATAGCTTTTTTTTTGTATTTAAAAGAAAATTGACAAGAAAATCCATTATCGTCATTTGCCCAATATATAAACCAACAACAAAATGAAACAAAAAAAAAATATATAAAATTCCTTGTCCAAGTTGGAAGACCTCAAAAAAGCCACAAGCTGTACACTGATTCCAAGTTTATTTCTTCATAATCCTAAAATCTCTCTTGTCAAGACAAGGAAAAATATAAAGAAGATGAACAAAAAAAAAACACAGATTTTCAAAGCAATCTCCTTGAGGCCTATTCAATTTGTTTATGGCACTTGCCAAAGATGAAATGTCCTTGAGTTCTATCTTCATATTTCCATCCTAAAATGATATTGTATATATTTTTTTTTACTCACAATATATTTATAAAAAAAATAAAAATATATCCCACTTCGCATAAATGGTGGAAAATTATATAACAGCACATTTTTTTTTGTTTTTATAAGCAATATCATAAAACATAAATACAATATCACGACACGACCTACATTATTCGCAATCTTGTTATATTCCCCAGACCATACCAAAACTAAAGGCTCTATCTACTCTCTCGCTTCGTTCTCTTCTCAGAAAAAAAAAGAGTCATATAAAATTGCTATGCAATCATCAAAACCCGGCAATTCCTTTGAGGTATACCTTCTCGAGAAGAAGAAAAAAAAATAAAATAAGATACAAACCAGAATACATCGCCACCATCGCACAAAACAACCAACCAACCAACCAACGATAGGAAGGTAAGCTTTTCTAGGCCGCTAAAAGCGCGAATGAAATACTATAGCTATCTCTAAAAAGTACTTGATATTTAAATTTAATTTGATGCCTTTTTGCCTTAGCTATATAAAGTTGAGTCTTGAGTCCCACATCCATCTAAACTGACTGCGAGTAAAAATCCGGATAATTAGAGCGAATTATTGTGGGATTGTTTTCAATCTCAAGATACGCAGATCCTAAGGAAACAAATAAAGAAATAAATATAATGTACAGATATATATTTGAAGGTCGAGATAAGCATTATTATGTATTCAGATACTTGTTTTTCCCTCATTCAGATACATTTAATTGCAACAAAGAATTAACAATAAAATTTTAATAAAAATAAAATGCACCACTGGATCTTATGAACTTGCTCTTATAGCTAACTACATTGACGATGCTAGTACTAAGGTTAGTCTAGTTATCCTATGAAGGTTTAAAGCCGATGTAGGTAAAATTACCTGGATTCTTAGCATAATGAATTGTTGAATGAACTACAAACGCATATTTAAATCTAGATTATGGTTTTTAATTATATTAATTAGGAAAGTAATATGTACCCATATACATACATAGATGGAACGTACATATATATGTATGCCAGTTAATGCGTAGGTGGGTAGGTAACTAAATATTCAAATAAATTTATTATGTTAGGTGCTATATACAAAATATTCATGTGATTTTTAAAGATATAACTAATATATAAATGTATGAGGGCTTACATAGTACATAAATGTAGGTTTTGAGTGACGTTAGCAAAAAAGCTTAAAAATGAAATATAATTAGGGAGAAATAAATGAGTGATACACATAATAAAATCTTTTTAAATTAATAAGTTGATAGGGTTTCAGGAAAAAAAGATGCCACTTGAATTGTTGGATCAAATCGTTGGAGAGGTTTTTTAAACAAATAAATTCTTATGTATAAAATTTTAAAAACATCTAAAAAAAAAGAAAGTTTTGAAACGCCATTTTGAAGTTAATAATAACAGACGTATTAAAAATTTTTATTTCAAAAAAATTCATTGAAAAATCGATTTTTTTTTTTAAATATTTATTTTTTAAAAATCAAAACAACTCTTTTTGGAAAATTTGAGTATGCAGTTTTGTTAACACTTTTAGGGAGCATTTGCATAAAAAAAATAGTTTTAATCGGTGTCATCCAATACTTAATACTTACTTAAGTGGACTGCATTAGTTTAAGAACACACACATATTTTTATCAAAATTCGTTGAGAAATTATTTTTTTTCTTAACGGATTTTTTAACAATAAACAATAAATTTTTTTATCTATTCGAGTTCCATAATGCAAAAAACTACCAAATACGAAGTTTCGAAAAAATCGATTAAATCGTTTTCGAAATTTTGAGTTTTCAAAATGCACGACTGGATCGCATGTACTTGATCCTATGTTCGATCACATTATATGCAAATAATTCTTTATAAAACTGCTAAATATATTTTTGAAGTTTTTCACTTAATTTTTTATATATACAATTTCTTAAACTTTTTCTTTGAAAAAATTGGTATGAACATTTAAATATTTAATAATATAAATACAAACACAAAATTTCTGAAAAATTGTCCATCCGTTTTCGAAATATTGAATTTTCAAAAAAAAAAATTTTTTTTCCAAAAATAAAAACAATATTTTTCGAAAATTTTGAAATGCAATACTGTTTAGAATTTGAAGGAGCTTCTGTATAAAATTTTGTATCAAAATCCGCTGAGCCGTTTATGAGAAAGTCGAAAATGAATATACTGGTTGTATGGCAAATACCGTTAATAACAAAATATTTTAAAAACTTTTTTGCCCGAAATCTTGACCATACCCAAAGTAGTACACACACCAATTTTTATCAAAATCGTTAAAGCCGTTTTTGATATAATTAAGATGGTAGAAAAATTTGTATGGCAAGTACAGTTATTTTTGGGCCTAAAACAACGATTCAAAAATCTATTTTGGACAATCACCTAAAAGGCCTAAGTACCAAGTTTGAACCAAATCGGTTCAGCCGTTTAGGCTGTATATCGTTCTACAGACAGACAGACAGACGGAATTGCGGGACTCACTTTTTTTGTCTTGTTTGATTGTTAGAAAAAAAAATTACGAATACATAACTTACCTTATAGTACCTATAATCGCAAGTAAAAATAGAAAAATTTTGGCTTTAGGTACCAAAAAAAAAACATTTTTTCCAAAAAAAAAAGAAATACCAAAAAGTACGTTTTCGCTTCATTAATGAACTGAATTTTTTTATAAAAATCGTTGGAACCGTTTGTGAGAAAAATAAGATTTCACTTTTTGGCCAAAAAATGCTTATGGGGGTTACCGTTATTTTGCGTATTAAAAAAAAAAATTAAAAAGTGTGTGGGTATATTTTCGAAAAATACAATGGGGACGTTGATTCTATTTTTGTTCAGTTTATCATTCCAAAATATTTGAAGCTATTTGTGTAGTTAAACAAGTTAATAATCTCATTAAAATATAAGACCAACAATTTGTGAGTAAGATCGGCCTTTATTCGTTAAGCCAAAACTGTCTTAAGCTGTAGTTTAGTAAAACCTGGGTTTATCAGCGACTATGAATATGCCCCAATATGTACTGAGTTGGAGGCAAATCCATTCAATTCAAGGTTAAGCTGAAGACTCGAAGACAGACACACAGAAAGGCGGAATTGCGTGACCACTTTTTTGGTGTTCGCTCCATCATCGTAATGCCAAGTTTGACCAAAATCTCGAGTTCGATTTTTTTTATGAATCCATAACTTGCCATATAGTACCTATATATCGCAAGTAAAAAAAAATTGATATAAATTGTAATACGAACACCAACTAGATGTTCAACAACATCGCAACAAATTATAAAATGTACATATGTATATATGTAATTGTACTTGTACATACATAATGTTTATTATGTTCGGAAACCACTTAGATTGTATAGCGGTAATGATGAAGATTGGCCTCGAGTGTACTTTAGGTTTGTGCGGTTTTTTTTTTAGCCGTTGTTGCGTTGCGTTACATGTTGTAATGCTATTTATGGGCCAGTTATCGCTGCCTGTCGCATTTGAGTGCGGTGGAATCAATTTTCGCGGCAGTTGTAATTATATACGAGAGCCTAATGTCATTTTGATGTCATAATCAGTAATGCACATTCATAAGATGTTTGTTATGTGTTTTTTTTTGTTTTTTTTTTTTTGTATCTATCTTGTACATATTTGAATATTATCGACAGTGAGATATTTTTTTTTGAGTTTGTGTATTGTATTGTTTTGTGTGTGTTGTTTTTTGTCTTTGTGATATTTATGCAATGTGAGTTTACGGAAAGAATTCTTACATAATAATGAGGGAGAATAGAATTTATTTATTCTTGTTGTTTGTGTTTTGTTATTCGATATAATGAAAGAGGCCAGATTTATAGGAAGAAATTGCAGTCATAAACTGATTGCATAAGGTTTTTTTAGTTATAAAATGTACATAATATGTACATATGGACATGGGTTTGAAATTTGGCAGTTCCTTATAAGTTGTGATATAACTTGTACAGAAGGCAAGCGTAAGAGAATTGTTATCCTTATAATATTCCCTTTCGTTTATACGGCGATAGTTCAGTCATATAACCCCCGAAATTTGACACATAATTTGCATACCTACATACATATTCTCATATACCTACATATATATTCATATTTTTTTTTTTTTTTTTTTTTTTTTTCAATTTAATCGATTATTATATTGTGATCTTATCCAGATTTTGGATAGCCCCAGTTTGTTTTCTTGCTTTGATTTTTTTTTGCTAAAACAAAAAATTCTAAAAATAAATCACCTTAAACCTTTCACTGATTCATATATTCCTATGCGTAGCCCAGCAAAAGCATGGGCTGTGAATACGCCCCATATTAAGAGTTATTATATTTGATTTAGCTGATTGAAAAAAAAAATTAAATAAACCCCTTTTCCATTCTAATTGCGGTATACATAATTACTAAAGGATAAGTTTTGCTTTTGAAAACAAAACAAAGAATTCGAAAAAAATGTTGTCTGTATTTCTGTCCTGCGGGCCACATCCTAAACCGCTAAAGCGATTTTTTTTTTCAAACTTTGTTGTGAAGCGTCTTAGAAATTTCCCTAGAGGAGAAATTGAATGTTTTTGATTTCTAAAAATAACTGTACCTGACATACATCTATTATAATAAAAAGGCTTAATTATCTCGAAAACGGCTCTAGAGATTTTGAAATAAACATTCTCTATTTTATTCGTATGTTATGAGAAATAGAAGCAATTAGGTGCGACTTATTCGTGCATTTTACTTGAATTATTCGTGCAGCACTAATGGAGCTTGAGCTATAAGAAAAGATTTTAAAGGAAAATACATTGATACGTTGGTTTTAAATTAAACGAGATAAACTTGTACATATATAATTTCTCGAAAACGGGATAGTTTTTTCCTATGAGCAAGAACAAAAAATACTATTTATTTCCACTATTTTATTTCATGATTTCCCAGAAATTGCTCTCTTTCTTGGAGACGATTCTAAAGATTTGGATGAAATTTTCATAGTTTATTCTACTGTGCAAGAGAAAAATTTTAACAAAATATTTTAGTAATATCCGGCCACGCCCACTTTTATCCTGTCTTGGGTTCTCGGAAACGATTATCATGATTTAAATGAACATTTCAGTGTTTGTGCTTATGAGCAAGAAAAAAATTCAAAAAATATTTTAAGTGAAATCCGCTCACTGCCACGCCCACCTTTCTCTTAGTTTTCTTAAATGATTTTAATGAAATTTCTTTGGTTTCTTGGAAACGTTTCAAACTATTTTGACGAATTCTTCAGAATTTATTTTAATAAAAAAAATCAAATCAATTACTTTATCTTAGTTAAATCCGCCCACTTCCACGCCCACTTTTTAATCATTTCTTGGATTTTCTGGAAATAGTTTTATGATTTGGACGAACATTTTAGAGTCTGTTTTTATGGCCAAGACAATAATTCAAAAATGTTTTAAGCTTGCTGACTACCACCTAATTTATTGGTTTCTCTAATACCACTGAAAATATTTTAAAGAATTTGGTAAAGTTTATTTTAATATTAAAAAGTTTTATTTAGAAAAAAAAAAACCGCACACTGCCGCGCCCACTTTTTTATCATTTCTTGGTTTGGTTTCTAAAGAATTGGATGAAATTTTCATAGTTTACTCTTATAATCGAGAACAAAAATTAGATTAAGTAAGATCCGCTAACGGACACACCTAATTTAATTTCTTAGTGCATATCTTTGGAAAATTTCACCTATGAGATGTAATTGTGTATGTAGATAATATCTTACTAATCTAAGTAAGTATTTTTCAAAGTTGTATGCAGGAGTTATCAAGAAATGTTAATTTTTGGGTTCTGATTAGACGCTTTTGATCTTCAAGGGAAATTTCACGCTGCATATACAAATTACTAAGGATGGTCAAAGCATACCATACTTAAGGAGAGGGTAAATGTGTTGTCAAATTGATTTCCTTTTTTAACAGTGCAAAAGTTGATACCAGAGTTTTAGAATGTCAAAAAATAAGATTAGTGGATACCCCCGTACTAAAAAAATCTCTTGCCTTGAGAGCACATCCGGAGTTCAAGTGTAAGCTAATGTCTATTCATAACCAAAAATACAACTAGCCATTTCGCAGGCGGTGGTCAAAATGTATAGGTGATTTTTTAAGCGGTAGTTTTTAATTGGCAAAAAAAATGTTAAGCGTCCAATTTTGGGTCACTTTTTCGATAATATTGAATGTTGGCCACTGATGCTGCCTTAACGATAGGCATCTACGAATGATTTCACTTTTATCTTTTAGGCCAATAGGGTAAGGTCAAAGTGCGAAATGTGGTTACTCTGGCTATAATTGCCTGCTAATTAGGTCGATGTTGTCGGGCCTTAATTTCTGGAAGTGGACGGAAAACATCTTTTTATATTTGTTCGATATTGAAATGTCAATGATATATGAGCAACATCCCTGAACCGACCTTAAAATACAATATGCATCTAGCTCTTAATTTTAGTTCCCATGTAAAATTCTGTACAAAATTTAGCTAATCTAATATTTAGGCAGTTAGCTCCATTGCAGCACATAATTATCTGTCATAATTTAGCTCACGATGTATGTTGGCTAGTCGTAAAATAGCTATAATTCCAGCCAAAAATAATTGAGAAAAACTTGATGGTAGCACACTCAAGTTGTTGTTGGGCATTCAAAGTCATCAAATGATACGAAAAAGTGCTTTAAAAGCAAGTATTTAATCATACAAAAACTGAATACAATTTATTTAAGCTAAAATTTGACAGATTTAAGCTATGTGATTTGTGTGAACATTATTTTTCTAAAAATAAAAATTCAAGACGAACAATATTTTTTGGCATTTTAGTTAAATAAATCACTTAAAATTTTGAAAAAAAAAATGTTTAGCGGCCAGATGTTGGTCATTGGTCTATTCTCATCAACGTTCTAATGGCAAAATTAAACCAGGATTTAAGATGATATTTGGAGAATTAATGAGCTACAAATCGGATGCTTAATTGAAACTTTACGCGTGCATTATAAAACACATCCTATAATACTTCTTATGACATTTCTTAAACCTTTGGGTATTTATTATTTTATAAAATTGGAACCACGCTTGTGTTCGGTCTTTTAATTAGAGAGCCGTGTATTCCTCAGATGATTTGTTGTAGAAAGATGTGCCGCGTCGGAATCCATCTTTTTCTATCGCTGACTATTTTGCTTTGTGTCAAAACTGAAAAAAAAAAGAAAAAAAAACATAAACCTGCTTAATTTGTTTCAATTATCTTCTTTTTTTTTATTTTGCAAAAAAAAATCTTTCATTGTGTTACTAAACAATTGAAGTAGAAAAATTGAAAGACAAAAGAAAAACTTGTTAAATGTTAATACCTATATTTTAAGACTCCACAAGGCGACTTCAAGGAATATTTCTCCAAATAAATCATGCTGAGAGGCCTGATGTTTTTCATCATTGAAACAAAAACACTAACACAACATGTGTGCCATCCCAAATCCTGAAATGACAAAGAACCTACATACAAAAAAAAATAAAACAAATGTCTTATTGTGTTTTTTTCGATATTATGCAAGACAAAATTATATTTAAATAAAATTGTACCCCCCTGTGATTTCGTGCGTCACTACTGACATTTATATTCTTGTTTTTTTTTTATGTCTCCTAAAAATATTCCTTTTTAACCAATTCATATATAAATAAATATAAAATTATGGATATCAGTTATTCATAACCGAAATCCTGCGGCTTTCAAAGGATTACAATTTCACACACACAATGGGAAATATATGAAATAGATAAAAATAAATTTCTTGCTTAACAAATTCCCAATAATAATATAATTTCCATATGCCCGTAAATCGTTTCGAGTCGATTATGAATGTCTTTTCCAGAATTCCACTTGTTTGAATTTTCCAGAAAATTCCTCTAAAATTGCAAGCAAGAATTTAATCCTCTTTACTGGCGTTATTTTTACCTACCGGTCGTTCGTTTCTTTATCTTTGTTTTCTGTGAATTTGTGCAGTGTATAACTCAAGTTGTTGGCTGAACCACTTCACTGGGCTCAAAGAATGTCCTTAAAGTTATTGCTCTTTCTCTCAAATTCCTTGTTTTTTTCTTTAAATATTCACTTTTGTTTTTAGGATAAAATATTGTTTATTTATGAAGATGTATATGTATGGGTGTGTGTGAGTCCTTTAATCGAAAATCAAGGAAGTAGCCAATCCACCCCCCACTGAGCTACACAGTTAGTAAATCAAAAAGAAAAAACTCATTAAGTTCTTACAAGAGAAGAAAATTTAATTGAGCCAATTTGGAACTTTAATTCAATAAAGTTTTTTTTTTTTTTGTTTTATTTGAAAGAAAAATCAAATGAAAAGACAAAGTTAAAGAGTCAAAGAGGACAAAAAAGCGTATAAATTTATTTCACATCGTCGTGGTAGCTTTTCCTTGAAAATATCCTTGCGCTTCTTATTTCGTAAGCTAACCACCAACAACGGAGGATTCATAACATTATTCTCACTGCGAGTCATTCGAGTCGAGCCGAGGAGTGATTTGGGTCAAGGGAATACACGCGCACATTGTCACTAACATTAAAATTTATTGGCAGTAAATAATGAAAAATATGTGTCTTGGCTTGTGTCGTCAACGAAGACAAAACCAAAATGTATGTCTGTGCTTTACAAGTACCTATACATATGAATAAAAAAAAACAACAAAAACAGATTGAATAAATACGAAAGAGGCCACTTTGCGAGGCTTCACATAACCAAAGACACATGATGCTGATGATGCTTGGGAATAAAACGCGCGTATCCTTACCATGTATTAGTATATGGAACCGCGAAACTTCTGAATATTTTAAAACCAACTTAAAAGACATTTAATCGTCGAACGATGATGATGCAAGGAAGCCCACTTGGGGTAACATTTTTGTATTTCATCCATGGTTAGTCGGATTCATATTATTTAGGGTGAGATTTGGTTTTTTTTTGTTCGTTTTTGATGTGGGCATATTTGATGGGTTTATTGGAGAATTTCTGTGAACTGATAAATAGGGCTGTTAACCTTGGATTGACTTCATAAAATATGGCGATATAATTTTATCTGATATTTTGCAAGAGTCATAATTTTTAAATGTTTTTTGATACAAATATTATTTTATTCAAAATATCTTTATACGTAATGTATCTTTATACGGGTGTCGGACGTGTGAACAATCATATATGAATATATTTTTTTTTCATGGCATAATTTTTTGCCGAATTGTTTGTTGACTGATAATTAAATTTCGTAAGAGTTTTTTCGAGGTCCTTTTGTTAAAATTTGTTAAAGTTTTTACTACCGAAAATAGACCGTATCATCAGCAAACAAATCAAATTTTATTAAAATCGTTGCAGGTGTTTTTTTGGAGAACAAATACTAATGTCACCTCTATTACGATTGTCAACTATCAATTGACACTATTGATAAACACTGAATTTCAATTTTTAACAACCCAATTGATAAAAATTTTGATAATTGATAATATTTCAGAGGATGATGCATTAGAAACAAAAATGAAAAATTGATTAGTTTTTTTTAACAAATTGAGTTTCAAAATAGAAATGCATATTGAGTTTTTATCAACTGATAATTGACAAACGTAATTGATAGGAGTGTTTAACTAATTTCTACAAGTTTATATGGAAATATCCTTCTTCTAAAAAAAAACACGTTGTGTATAGTGTTCAAGAACTTCTATATCCCAAGTATGTACTGAAAAAACGTTGATAAGTAATTCAGTAATATATTGAATATAAAAGCATGAAGCCTTTACCCACGACTATTATAATATAGTGGGGGTTACCGTGAATAAAAATTTCCCTGGTGGTATCGGAAATAATATTTCCCAGGAACTTTTGCTGTCATTTCATACGATTTTCTGCTCGAAGGAAATTTATTCCGTGGGAAATTCTAGATCGCAGGAAAAATTTCGAGGGAGTTATTTTTTCCGTAGGAAAAGAAATTCCCTGGGAGGTTCTCAATAGGGCCCAGTGTCTGGTAAATCATCTTGGTAGGTTGTCATCTTCAAACTCATAGTTTGAAAAACGTTGCGAGCATTACGCAATCATAAATCATTTTTAGCAACGAAACAATTTTCTTTCATTGAACTCTTACAGTTGTGTGAATACCAACCAACCAACACTAATAATGGATCCCGAGAAAATCACTGTTAAGTTTGCATTTTTGTCCTTCGAACTTTTTCCAAAATCTTGCTTGGAATTGACATAACCAACATCACCATCATCGAGATCCCGCGAATAATATATAAAATAAACCCTAAATAACTAATGCCAACACAGTCAATCAATATGGTGAAAAAATATCTAATTTGCAACTCATTTTATTGAAATTTATAAATTGGGTGTCTTTATTGAAAGTTATATTAAATTTCCCCGATTTCAACTTCCCTAAAATATTTTTTCATAAATTTTTGTGTAAATAAATTACTTCAGCGTATAATAGTGGTGGGCATAATTGAATTCGAATGATTTCAATAATCGTGAAATTTGTATTCGATTGATCAAATAATCGAATGATTAAAGAGTACGAAAAATGTAATATTCATTCATGATTCGTTTGAATTTAAAAAGCACACGAAAGGGAATACTACTAACTACTCATATGTCAATAGATACTCTAACACCTTTAAATTTTAAATACATGATCTTCCTTTTCCATTATACGAAATTAAATCAATCGATTCTTCGATATTTATTCGGTCATTCCATAAATAATAATCTCTAAGAAATCTAAGTGAAGTAGAAATTGAGAAGACCCATGTATGTGAGATGGGCATCATTCGAATGATTTCAGATGCAGTATCGAGATATGTTTCATATTTCTAAAAGTTTTAAGTCTTAATGTGTCATTGTTAATTGTCCATCCTTATTCGAAATAAATGAAATGAAATGTAATATAATCGATTATTTCATTCGAATGCCCACAACATTAATATAAAGGCTACTAATATCAAGTTAAACGTTTGTTTGGAAATACATAATATAAAATACACGACGGGATCACACCTACGTGCTTTTATGTTCTCATAGTAAGCATACGATTCTTAACAGAAATAGCGAAACATATTTGTATATAACAAAATTTCTTAAATTTTTTTCTAAATGAAATGTTTGTATGATAATTTTAAATATTTAGCAATATAAATTTTAAAAAATATTTTCTTAGAATTCGAAAGGTCTTCTATAAAAAAAATTTGATCGGAATCCGACGAGGTGCTTCTGAAGCAGGAACCGCTATTTGTATGGTCAAAAAAAGATTTAAAAAAGAATCGAGCCAATCACATTAAACGCTTAAGTATCAGGTTTGAAGAAAATCGCTTCAGCCGTTTGGGCTGTAGATCAACCTACCGACAGACAGACGGAAAAGCGGGACCCACTTGTTCGTGGTCCCTATCATCGTAATGTCAAGTTTGATTAAAATCTCGAGTTCGATTTTGTTCCACATGCAAAACTTGCCCTAAAAAAGTAGCAGAATTTATTAAAAATGTCTGTCAAGAGACAAAGTCTAATTCATGGTTTAAAATGAGATAGTCAATACCTGTTTCTCAAATCAACTGTGCCAACAAAGAAATCTTTCCTATCATTCTATTTCTTCTAACTAGTGCCGTGCAATTCAGATTACAATTAAAAGACCTTAGGTCTTACAGGTATATAGTTAAATTTTAAAAAAAATTCAAGTTGAGAAAAGGTATTCGTAACTCATCAAGCCTCTAACATGGGAGGCCAAAAAATGTACACATTACCAACTCGATTTTTATAGTGGACGAGTATTATGCAACAAATCATGCACTGACTTTCATGAATTACGAGTATATCAAGGTTAATGGATTTAATGGATTGTAGCGTTCTTGTGAAAAGCTGCCATTATTGGTGCGCATTAATTATTAAATATTCATTGCTGCCTGATCTGCAATGTTTAAAATTTAAATGCGCCTTAAATTTGAATAATAAATTTAGTCAATTTGTTTTTTGTTTTTTTTTTAGTTTATCAAAATGCAAATAGGTGTATTTATCACATTGGCTCTATCTCTCTCTCTCTGTCTGTCTGTAAATAGGTATACATACTCTAAATTTAAGAGTGTTAAAATAAGCAGACTTTATCTATTGGATATAATACATATTATATATAAAGTAGACATTTTCATGGAAATAGCAGAGTAATAATATTATTCATGGCAAACAATATCCCAATCTTTTTTATGTCTACCATTAGTAAAGTTGCCATTACGTCGCCGTCGTCGCATTATTTTGTCATCCCCATTTAACTGATATAGTCAACATTCACACATTAACAGAGCTCCATCGTTAAATGGTCCGTTTGGCATGCCCTTGAGAAGTGTTCAGGGTTCGTTGGCGTTTGTTCGCATTAATGTATCATTTGTCGCTGTCGTCGTCACCGTCAACATATGGCGATTATACTCTTTTGCCATAAGCAATAGACTGTCGGAGGAGGGAGCCAAAGCAAAACATTTTATCAAAACGAAACTTATTTGAAGGATTTTATACCCAGATGTCGCTCTATGCCTACAGGCACAACTGTTGACACGTTCGAAAAACCAAATGGCTGGATTTTCGATTAGATGAGCCCCCCCTATCATTAGACTCGACTAAAGTGTCTTAAATTTTTCATAAAAAAATCTATCACCTTCTGTTAATCTAGATACAAAATTACTAAATGAATGAAGAAATAAAAAATCGATCGATATTCGCTGGATAAATAATTTTGAGTTTGTATAATGCATCGTGTAAACAATATGTAGTTACCCAGGCGCTATACCATAAAATGTCGTGCATCTAAAATTTACACCATAATTTGTGGGTGGTGTTGCTATGAAATAAATATGTATATGATTTAGGGCGTGAGAATAATAGACCAAGTTTTGCCATGCTAGGTAAGTACACTTTTTTTTATTATTTCTATCCATAATGGACATATGGAGTTAGGTTAATGGAATTTACGGGTATATAGTTTTCATCAAAGAGTTCATACACATATGGGTAGATGTAGTTCATAGGAATGCTAATAATTTTTCTATATCGAAGCATAAATTTATATTAAAATTTATGGGCTGAACTCTTGTTTTTTTTTTTTATCGATACACCTTTTACAAAATGGAATTTAATAATACAGTTTTGCATAATTTCAACAGGAGAGGCAATAATTGAAAATGAAAAATTGTTTTTTATATCTCATACAGATAAAAGGTAAATTTAGAGAAATAAACTCATGTTTTAAATGGACTATGAATATAATCTATGGTGGTTTCGAAAGGTGATATAAAATTTGCAAATGGCGGCAAATGTCAACCAAATCAATAATTATCAGGCGTGTTTTTTTTAAGAGAATATGAATTCATGTCATACTGACTTCACAAATGTCAAAGAAGTATTGACATTTGCAAAAATTAGCATCTACCGATAATATAAGAATTTCGCGATATACCTTTAGTACCACAGCAAAAAGTCTCCGATAAAATTAGGTTATGGTTCAAAACTTATACAATTTTTTTTCCTTGGAATAAAACCAAAGCCACATGTCATCCACATAAGTATCTTCAATTTCTAGCCACACAAAAACGGTTTAACATTTGGCTATAACGACTTGTATTGATGGTGACGATTAAACCTTCCACATTTTCGAAAAAAGTATGGAACAATAGGAGTTTTTCTTTTTTAGCTCCGAGCAAAGATCTGAGCTGTCACAATAAGTAAGATCTATGTTTCTTTTTTTTAGCTCAAAAACATCTAATCGCTAAACTTGTGTTTCTTTTTTCATTCCATTTACTCAGAATAAAATGACCGATTAAAGAGAGCAAAAAGCTGAACGCAACTAACTTCACTCATAATTTTGACAATCACGAAAGAAAAACGCGCTTTTGCCAGCTTGTTAATGATGGGCGATGTTCATCGATCTTAACAAAATATCGATGTAAAGAGAAATATATATTCAGAAAAAATTTCAAATCGATTTTATTTTAGTTTTTACCCATATATTGATTCTAAGAAATTAATTAATGCAAAATATTTTATCATAGATCTTTAAGCAATAAAATTATCATATAAGAAAGGCGCAGCTGACACATTATGTTTTTGTTACCTTCTGCAATAAAGACAAAATTTGATAAAAAATTACAAATTACTTTATACAATATAATATTTATTTCCACCAAAAATCAATTAAGCAAAATATTTTAACATTCATATAAGAAACATAATTTTATTTGTATCCTATTTAGCAAGAAAAACGAAACTGGAAATAATAAACAATAGTTTTTCTGGGCTTAGAAAATATACATTTGCTAGTGGAAATTGTGACACTTATGAATATCGAACTCAATCATCTGAAATAGTTTGCCCTGTCAATTTTTTTTAAAAATGAAGACGATTAATATATTATTTTCTTGATTAAAACTGAACGTATAGATATCATCTTACTTTTAAAAGAATCGATTTCTTCGATTCGATAATTATAAACATCGATTGTTTACATCGAATAACCCTACAGCTTATCTGCAAATTTGTAATTTATGACAGTTCAGCGCTTAAGTGTATTTCAAAATTAAATCGGAGAACTGATCATGCTCTGCTTAGAACTAACACATTCGCTCAAGTTCTGCTCATTGATCTGCTCGGAGATAAAAGAGAAAAACTCCTAATGTCCCTACCAGACAATGCTGAAATGTAAAATAAAACGTAGTTTAGAAACATAATTTGAGCTCAAAAAACATGATCAATTTCTTAGTTGGAAAATAGTAAAAACGCAAACAAAGAGATGTATGGTTTCTTTTCGTTGAGAAATGTGTGTGTGGTGAGTAGCTAAAATGATGAGTTGTATCATAGTATATTTGCCTTTCGTCATGAATGTTTGAATGTGAATTCAGATCTATTTGCAACTAAGAAATTAAATTACAGAAGTTCTGCGTTGGAGTCAAGATGCTATTTTAGCTATGTTTGTTTAAAATACTAGAATAGTCGTGTTCGTGTTTGTTAGGTTCTAGGGTAAGTTACACATGTTTGCTGCAAAGCGATTTTAAGAAAATATGTTTTTTTCTTTTAAGTTTAAAACAAAACTTGTTTTTGAACTGCAAAACATTAAAACATTTTCTGGATCCAAACAAACATGACAATCATGATTTCTGGCAGCTCTCCTACTAGATCTAATTGGACGTACACCATAAGTAACTAGACCAGTGGTTCTTAACCTTTTCGAGCTCACGGAGCACTTCTAATTACATGAAACCTTCACGGAGCACCTTACCAAATAACATTGATTCTAGTAATTTGTATTTTATTTTTTTATTTATTCAACTCAAATAACTACAATATACAAAAAATAAAATATATTCAATATATTTAACAAAACTAAATTGTTACAAATTCAAAATGACTTAAAATATAATACAAATTCAATGGGATATTTGAGCCTGGTGAGTTTTACATATTTCGCCAATGTTGGGTCTAATAAAAGATATTGCTACCCTCATTTCCTCTTCTAAATCGAGAAGTCTTTCTCGTTTTTTAGTTTTTATATTTGTTAATGTTGAGAATCCAAGTTCGCAGAGATATGATGTAGCAAATTGTAATAATATTGCGATTGTCTTCTTAGATAAAGATGGGTATTCATCTTGGACGGAAATCCAAAATTGTTCATTAGACAATTTTGTGAACTCCATCTTCAGAGATCGATCTGTAGACAAGGAAATAATTTCTTCTTCTTCTTGTAAAGACAGTTCCAAATTAGAAAATTCAAATGTCCCAAACGGATTTCGTATCCAGTCATAGGATTCTAATTTAAGGGATGGGAAGTAACATTCGATTTTTTCTTCCAATATTGTTAGATGTTCTATTACGGCAGGAATAATATCTGCGACATTTTTAGTTTGAATTGAAGGAAACATATCAAGCGTATTGTTTTTTATTATTCGATTTTTCCAATGCAATATTTTTTTATTGAATCCCAGTATTTTATCCGTGGCTGTTAAAATATTCTCATTTTTACCTTGAATACTTGTATTTACTGAATTTAAGTATTTAAAAATATCAGCTAAATATGCCAATTTGGCACACCAAATATCATTTTCAAAATTTTTTGCAAATTTATCCACAGCGGCATTTCGGAAATAACACAACAATTCATCTTTGAGCTCTAATAAACGACATAGGACTTTACCGCGAGACAACCATCTTATTTCAGTGTGCAATAGCAAACTTTCATACTTAGCATCCATAGATATACAAAGCTGTTTAAAAATGCGTTCCTGCAGAGGCCTTGATTTAATATAATTTACTATTTGTACCACTTCATCCAAAACATATTTTAAAGTGTTTGGCAATGTTTTTGAAACTAAAACTTCCCGATGTAAAAAACAGTGTGTAGATATGATATTTGGATTATTTTCCTTCACAAGTGTAACACATCCTTTAATAGATCCTGCCATTGATGGACATCCATCTGTACAAATTCCAACGCAGAAATCCCAGGATATTTGGTATTTTTCTAAATATGTAGTAATACAATTAAAGATATCTTTTCCTTTTGTATGTCCTGTAAGCTCTCTGCAGCAAAGAAATTGATTAACTATTTCATTTTCATCAATGAACCGAACGAATGCAAGTAATTGAGCTTTACTGCTAATATCAACAGATTCGTCTATTTGCAAAGCAAAAAATTTCTTTGAAAGCTTATTATTAACCGTTTCCTCGATATCAAGTGACATGTCTTTTATTCTTTTTTTTATTGTATCATTAGATAGGGGAATTTTCATAATCTCATTTATTGCATCCTCTCCAAACATGATTTTGACTATTTCACAACATGACGGTAAAATTAGACTTTCTGCTATAGTATGTGGTTTTAGTTTCAATGCAATTAACTCGGCTACCTTGTATGATGCAATTTGCGCCTTATCAGATATTGTCATAGCACATTTAAATTGTTTTGCTTGCTTATCTTGCATGCCCAATAACCTTTTAAAGTAATCCTTATTTTTTGAAACAAGATTAGCATGGGTAGTAGTAAGGTGTCGGTTTAATTTAGCCGGAAACATAGCACTATTGGACAGTTCTACACCGCATACAACACATTTAGGAATTGGACACTCCTTTTCACCGGTCCATGTAAATCCCAAACTGATGTATTCGTCAGAATACTGTCTATAAGTCTTCCTTATTTTATTACATGTTGACACATCTTCTGTATTACCACTATTAATACTACTCCGACTTGTACTTGGTCCATCATTAATATTTTTCTCAGAATTACATTTTCGTTTCAAGAACTTGTCCATGGCTAAATAAATTGGGAATAAGAATAAGTACATACATATATATATACGCGTAAATAGAGGTATTTTTCGAAAGTGTTTAATGCAGAATAAGAAAATTAAGTTTATGAAAACATAGGAGATTGATATTAAGTTTATTTAAATAAATAAATACAATAAATATGTATGTACACATATTTATTTAATTTTTTATTTTAAATTTATGTTAATTTACAATTATAACGTAATATACTTACTGAAATAAATTTTTTCACTTTTTTGGCACAAATTTAATCAAATAATTATTGAAAACACATTGGTTTACGTCCAACACAACACTAAAATATTTCATATTATTTGATCAGAATTTTTTTGTGCAGCCTGCTTGATTTAAATTTTTGTTCATAACTAAGTACATACCGCATATACATATATTTGAAAGTTTGTTCTAATAAATTTATATGTATATTTTTTTATACTATATGAGTTTAGCTTTCGTTTCGCGAAGCACCTGCGACAATCTTGCGGAGCACTAGTGCTCCGCGGAGCACCGGTTAAGAATCACTGAACTAGACAGTTTCATGTAGATCTTCACTACTATCTAATGGATTCTGTAGTCAGCGAACTTCAAATATTAAGTGAATTGACCTTTATTTTATAAGAGCGTATCGATCCAATTTTTTTTTTAAATATATATTTCAAAAAATGCCTTAACACAAATTTTAGACAAGTTTAAAACATTAGATACGAGTCTTAGAATTTTTTTTTTACAGTTTTACATATTATGTATTAGTCCGGATGAACAATTATGACGAAAAAAATCTTATCGTAATACCGAAATATCTACTTATTACAGAAATAGTAACACTTAAACTAAACATGTAATACAGGCTGGGATGACAGTTCGGTTTGACGTGTGATTGAAACCAGGATGTCAAATCCGACCCGTGATTTCCAAATAAATATTCCATGTTACTATACATTCTGAAGGGCACAAACAACTCAACAGAAATTAGTTTAAGTTGACTTCTTAAAAAAAGTAACAGACAACTAACAATAGCATAGACTCGCTTAAAAAAATTATCAGATTAATTTGCTAGCGGAAAATATGCAAAACGTTTATAAGAAGATCACATGTGCCCCACCAAATAACACTTTACTGTGCACACATAAGAAAAAATTTGTAAACATTTATCGCACACGCAGCATTGTGTGTGCAGCTTTAATACACCACGTTGCAAAAAGAGAAAATAAGAATTATTCCAGAGTGAACTCAAAAACAAAAATTTAGGATCAAAGCATATTAAGTAGATATTATATTATTCAAATTTAAAAAAAAATAAACTACTTTTTTTTAAACCACTTAGCGAATTACATTTGCATAAAACACCCTAAAATATACAAAAACCTAACACCTAAAACGCAATAAGCAAACCGCAATTGTTTTCGTGACAAAGACCACAATGTTGTTGATGATGGTGAATGTGTACGGTCGGTGGTGGTGTGTTGAAACAAACAACAACTACATTCATTTGGTTATCAACAAGCTAAGCAACTTCTTCAACGCTACGCTAACCCGAGTTTAAATAGCGCAAAATATTATACATAGATATGTATGTAATTGTTTTGAAAAGACATAGCTACTAGTTTTCTTTTTAGTTCAAAATTAAAACAAAAAGATAATAGGTAGATAAAAATATATTTATGCATACAATGGACACACAAATAGCTTATTGTTGACAAGAAAACCAGCAAAACAAAATGCAGATAATGAAAACAAAAGCCACACATTAAAAATTTCAATAAGAATAAAAAAACAATAATAAAGTTAAATTAAATGAAATGAAGAATAGGTACTTCTATAAACAAAAAAATAAAAAAAGAATTGAAAAAAGGATATCGCGTTCTTCAGAGATTCTGATAAGTGACAGGAGGCCTCCACTCCAATCCAACAATTACCAGATTTATACAAAAAAAAAGCATACACCTATCTCGCTCTTTAAATATACACATGCACACGATTTGTAGATTCATTATCGCAAAATCATCCTCAGTCCCCACACAATTATGTTCGTCCAGAGCATGGAATTCTGCGCTTCCCAAAAAAAAAAAAAATAAAATAAAACACTGCCCTTATGAGCAGTATGCACCCTCAACATTGCCACCCATCAATTCCCACAGCTTCCCCTCTCTTAGTTTCATCGAACATGGCTGCTTTCTGTGTTGGTACTACAGGTCATCCACCCCACTTGTACGTCAATATCAAAAAAAAAAAATTATATTCGTACTCGTGCAATATAAAACACAAACTGTTCTCGTCTCTTTGACTCCCTCTCTCAGTGGCTGGCTCTACTAGTCAGTGAGTAGTGGCCTTCCTTGTTCTCTCTTCTATGTCTGTGTGGTACTTTAATTGTTGGTCGGATGGCGCGGCGGCAGTGGTGGGTGGGTGGTTTGGTATGATTAAGTGTTGAGTCGTTGGCTGTACGAAACAAAGCGTTGCCGAGTCAAACAAAACAAAGAGAGCAAAACAAAAAAAAAACACCCCATGGATGTTGATTTTTTAATAAAAACGTTTTCGTTGACTAGCCACAGTCATCCGCATCCAAGAAAAAAAAACTTATTATTAAACCATAGGGGCAACCCACCCCCTATGTTTATCCATTCATTTACTGACTCTGCACCTACAACAACGTTAACAAAACTCCCCACGCAGCCAGACAACAAAGAATATGGTTGAACATACTCGTAAAACTGAGGGGTTGCCTTGTACATAATTACAACTCGTGGAAAATCATTGCGCGAAATAAAGAAAAAGAAAAGACACAATTTTATTCTAAATGACGTAACACCATGTTTGAGAATTTTCTGTGGCCTTAGAGCGTACCTACCTAGGTACCTCGTGTTCGTGTTAATACTTTATTTTTCTCACACTGGATATAAATATCAGTGTGTCTGTGTTATGAAGAGAGTCAGTTTGATTAATATATTTTTTTTTTGTTTCAACCCCTGTTCGTTTCTGATTACACAACAAATCGCGACCCTAATTAAGAAGGTCAAAAGACTTGCAAGTTTCGTGTTTGCAGGGGTTGTATATCAACATCGAATGAGAACCTTCAAAAAACTGCGCTCTAAAGTATTTTAACATTTATTTTTTTTTGTTTTCGAACAAAACCTCCAATATTGCATAGCTGTTATATCATCACCCCTGCTGAGAGCTGAAAAAAAAATGTTTTGGATGGCGTGAGGCGTGACATATAAAAAGAAGAAAAGCTTTTTTTTCTGGAAATGCTTTCAATGGATTTTGATGAATAAAAAACATAATATTCTTTGGTGTTCTTAGAAGAAAAACTAGCTATTTGTGTGTTGCTTTGTTGGTCTCATTTCTCGTGTCTTTCTCTGCAGTTCGATTCTTCTCTTAAGTGCTTACACATCTTTTTTTTTTTTAACTTTTAAGTGAGTTCAATTTATTATTAATTCAAAATTCAACTGTTTCCCGATGATAGATACCGGCTTGATTGTGCTCTTTGTGTTTTTGTATATTAAAAAAATTTCCTAGTTTTTTTTTTCTTTTTGTTTTTGTGTTTTACTGAATCTTGCGTGAGTAAATTTTAATTCTCTTAATTTATTTATTAGCTCTTTCTAATTCAGCGAAATAAAGCTTTTTTTTCTTTCGATAAAATGTTTGCTTGACAAAAGAGTTACGTTAACTAATTTTTCTTTTGCGCAATATCGAACAAAAGAGATACTATTGTTATAATGTTTTTTTTTTTGTGAATTAGTTGAGTAACCTAAATATAATAGTTCTCCCTGAGCATATAACCTCGCATTTTGTGGTGTAAACAAAAAATGTTATTCAACAAGCTGCAAGTAATAGTGATGCCACTTTGTATGGTTAACTTAATTACAAAAAAAAATATAATTAATATAATTTGTTGGTAAAAATCAATTAAGTCAATTAATCATAATATGCATGTTTCCCATATATGACTGAAGCATTTTTTAAGAGAAGAGGACTGAAATAACATATTTTCTATGTTTACAATTTTATGTAACCTATGTTTAAATAAATAATACCTTCCTATATACTATTATTTTTTATAGAAAAATATTCTAAGGATTTAATTAGCTAACATTAGATATGTTGTTATTTCTCACAAAATCTACATATAAATCCAAGAAACAAATTTCTCGGAAAAGTTCAATTATAATCAACTATAAAATTATGTATTATATCTCAGCTTCATCAAATTCTTATTAATACGGCTTATACACATTTTTGAAAAAATATTTGTTGTTTTTTGAAAATCCAATATTTGGAACAGCGGCGGACAATTATTTTGGAAATTATGTTTTTAAATTTATATTATTAAATATTCAAAATTGCCATACCAATTTTTTTTTTTTTTTGAAAAAAAGTAGAAATTGTGTATATAAAAAATGAAGCTATAAAGTTAATTTGTATCTACTAAGAATGTTGTGCTAACGATGTGATTGAATATAGCAGCAAATGCGTGCGACCCAGTCGTGAATTTCATTTTTATTCGGGGAATTTTGAAATTTTGTTCTAAATTTCTATTCGAATACATTGAAAAATATGTAAAAAAAAAAACCTAGAAAAGCTAATCTTTTTTAAAAACATTTATTATAAAATTTTGTACCCAACAGAATTTTGAAACACCGAATTTTGGCATACATACATACGATTATGACTCCGAACCATTTTTATGAATCATCAAAAAGTACAGATAAAATCAACTGCTAGATTCAAATATATGTACGTTTACTAGACAAATATTCACATACATACATATGTAGGTATATTCACATATATAAACACATTTTTTAGTAAATAGTACATGTACACGTATTTAATTTAAATTCTATAAAACAATATGGGATTTGAACGTCCAAAAAGTAAAAAAGCGTATCCACGTTGGGCGCCACTTTTTAACTTCTAATTTTGTAAGATAAAATTAAAATAAAATGGGAAGAATTTAAACGATTATTAATTATAATTTGTGTATTCCTGAAGTATTTTAATGAAATTCGCTTAAAGTTCTGTATGACGGTAAGCATAAGCACATAAGTCGCATAGTTTTAACTTTTTAACGAATCCTATTTTTTTTATTTGCTAAGGCTGACGTATATAAATAAAATTTCAAATTTCTTTTCAATTTCCTTAAGCATAATAGATTCAAACCAAAACTGCAAAATTGAATGCTTCCATTTAACAAATTATTTCAGCTTATAAAATATAAACTCACACTCTTCCACGGAACTACATTATATATTTTTATGATTTACCCAACAAAAAATATATGTACATATTTGAATTTAAAAAATATCGTGCTTCTAATAATCATAATATAGAATATAATCAAATATATCTTTCTGCACAACAAAACGATGACCACGCTAATTACCTGTGATTTTCTCTCTTATAAATCCCAAAACAATCTCTTAAAATCACTCTTTATGCAAAACATTTTACATTTATATTATATCTAATCATTCTAACGTGTATAGCTCCATTAATCATCAAAAATAGAATATACAAATTGTCGTTTTTTTTAAATTTTATATTCGCAGACATTTCGGTTGGCTTGTACTAAAATTCATCACCGTGATTTGTATTCTTCTACGATAATCTAATGTATCCGGTGAAAAATATTTGGTCATCAATTTAGTTGATTCTATATCACACTGTTACATATACATACATACACGTGTATGTAATTCCTATCAAAAGCAAACAACATAAATAGCTCAGGTTGGTCACACGAACTTGATTATTTTTGCAAATTAATCATATCACACTTAAACAATTTTCAAAAAAAGGAACAGTTAGGTACATAGCTTTCGAAATAACCTAGTTTAAAAAAATTTAAATATTTTTTATCTCAAAAGATAAAAATAATTTTTTTTATTTGCATTATTATTTAACCTGTTGAGGAGGTTCTATGTACAAAATTTCATTACAATTAGTTTAAAATGAACCTTTTTTTTAGTAGAATATTTTCCAAAGAAAAATGGTCCGTTTACTTTGTTCGAGACATAGACGAAAATTGATAAAAATCTTTGCAGCTGGACATTTACTTTAAATCTTTGTGGAATTTGTACCGTAACTTTTGCAACTTAAAAGTTCTAAAAACTTGTCGCGAAACCAATAACTCTAAATAATAAACAGTCTGACAGAATTTCGAGGCTGAATTTATTCAGCTTCACAAATTAACAATGTCAAATTTCGTCAAAATCTCAAGTTCGATTTTTATGCAGAACTTGCCATATAATATACAAACCTATTTCGCAAGTAAAAATTGTAGCCGTCACCTCACTTAGTAACAATATACTCAAATTGTGTGTGTTCATTGGGGCGAACATTTCATCATCATCATCATCACCATCGTCACCTATATCAGCATTTGTCTATTTCATCATATTGACCTTTTTACCATCGTAACATTTTTAGTTGACGTATAATAACGTAACCAATTGAATTACAGTTTTCCATTCAAACTACGTCACTTAAACAATTTCACAGTTGAACAATGAATCAAAATTATTCATTTCCATGTTGAATAACGTAAACGCAACCGTTAAATAATTTAATTTCCCAAAAAAAAAAAAAAAATACAACATTAGGGTGTGTGGTGCATTAAACTTTATTTCAAAATTTATGTGTGGGCTCATTAAGATGATATGACATGTACCTACTTTATAAAGTGAACTCATAGTCGATTAATCTTTAGAGTGCATTTATTGTGAATCAATAACCAGTCACTATCGCATCCGTTCAAAAACTCATTTGTCAAAAAATAGAATCTTTTGCTTTTGGTTCGTTCGCTGAATATCATACAACCTCACCCCACCCACACACATAAACACACATACTCGTATGTGATGAACCTTGGTTGCGATTTTTGGAAATTGAAAAAAATCACATTGCTCGTTGGTCGACATCGTCATCGTCCTCGTCGAGTCATACCCGTGTTTCGGATGATTTGGAAAACTTTACCATGAATGGGTGATGTGCTCCAATTCCAACTACCGACGACGACGACGACGATGATGCATGGCCAGAGTATCTTATGTGTATCTAAGAGTAGATAGTAGTAGTCTTGTGAATTTAATGTCGACTGCAGTTGAAGTGGATATGGTTTTCGTTTAATGTGGCCTAGTTTTTTTTTTGTTTTTTGCTTTTTTTTTGGTTTAAAATGAAGGTCCATTTCCGAAAAAAAAACACCATCAACAGCAACATCAACTAAATTGTTTTTAAAGTTTCTGCTCTCACACACTGCATTATGGTTGTGATTCTCTATAGTTGTTGGATGTTGTTTAGTTGATCTAATTTTAGAATTTAGAGTGCTGATGGCATAAAAGCTACGTATATCCCACCTGAGTATCTATTGAATTAGTATAACTCACAGAGGTAAAAACGAGGAGAGGTATCTTGCAAGATGAAGAAAGCTTAATTCGATTTCGGAGGAAATTTTATGTTGTGTTTGTCCTTCAGTAGTCAACGTCGTCGAAGAAATTTATAATGAACATACATAGTTTGGATTTAGGTCAAAATCGTAATTCAATTTGATCCAAATTTACACAAGATTGTTTGGTGCTGTTGAAAACTAATACAGTCAAACTTCCATAACTCGAACTTCTATAAATCGAATTGCTCTATATTTTTTTTTTAGTTTTAACTTTATGCCTGTAAGACCTAAGGACTTTTTAAATGCAACCGGAATTGCACGGCACTAGTTTGGTACAGTGGATTTGAGAACCAGGTATTGACTCTCTCATTTTAACCACCCATGGGCAGCATCCAATTAAAATTGGAGGTATAGAAAAGGATGCGCCTAGCGTGGGGATCGAACCCACACGTCTAAGTTAGCAATCAAGCATTTTATCCACTACGCCATTGCAACTGACTTTTTTTATTGCGTTTAGTAGCAAAAAACCCCTTTAACTCGAACTGTTTGGAAATTTGTTAAATATGTACTAGTACCTATTCGTATGTATGCATACCATATAGGAATCGTACATATGTACATACTTGGTTTTGCTCTGAATCGGGAAACCACCTTTTACTTTTTTTTTTTAAATTAACGCAACGTTCTTCCAAAACTAATCGAACTTAAATTCAATGAAAAAAAAACATCAACGAAAGATTACTGACTTTTTCAAAGTTTCTGTCTAAAAATCCTTTTCTTCCTTAAATATCCTTTATGACAAAATACATAAAATAATGAATCTAACATCTTTTATTTCTTTAAATCGAACTTTCTATAACTCGAATTTGTTTTCTTTCATTTTGCGATTTCGACTTATGGAAGTTCCACTGTAATACATACATTGTTTTTGATTCTAATTTTACCGTTGAATTATTATTCCTTCCAGAGGAAATATTATGCACAATAAAAATAGAATGCAAATTTAAGACAGCAAAAACCGGTGGTGCAACATTATTTTCCACACCAAAGTTAATCGAATTGCAAACATACCACGTAAGACGTGTTTTTCAACAAGAATACAGCATTTAAAAATTCTTTTTGTTACATCATATTATATACCTATTAATTATTATAATAAGTGGGGTCTTATAACACCGTTCTACAATTTTATTAATTTAATTATCTTATGCAATACTTTATATATAGGAAGAAAATTCTCAGACTTAACTTGTGTTTGTCTGTTTTTACCTAGAAATTATTCGAATATCAATTTTATTGCAGATATTTGTAGCTTTGTAGATGCAAACCGTGTAATAAAATTCTTATGAAATTATATCAATGGCGGTGAGGCGCTGAATACATTCTAGAGTTTATATAAACTTAAAATTTATTTGTTATAAAGTCGTTTCTGAAGTATAGGTATCTCGATTTAAAATTCGTATAATTATTTGAACTTTTATGGCCCAATTATTTTCATTTCTTTACTTTGTGGCAAGGCAGAATAATGGGTAGTTGATTTTGTATTCTTCCACAATTACAAAATTATACGTACATACATATATATTTATTTTATTTGAATAAAATTTGGTGTGAATTTTACGCAACAAGATCCAGTGTCAAAGTTAGACAGTCCTTAGAAAACAATAAAAATGTAAATGTTAGACTGGAATAAAACTGTCGACAAAAAAAATATTTTAAAGCACTAAACCATTAAAACAACTGCATATATAAAATAAACAAATTTTCTTACTATCTCTTCGAATTCCTGTTCTCAGTAATTTTATTATGACATCAGGCAAGATTTAACTTACAAATATGAAATCACTTTTACTAATAGCTTTTAGAATCATCTTAGCCATTTGTCGAAGATGTTTAATTCAAACAATTCATCGTTAATTTAACATGATTAAAAATGAGTAAAATCCCATGGAAAAAGCGTGAGAACATTAGAGCAGATATCTCGGGTTCGAGCCCTATGAAATTCTGGTTTTCAAAATTCTGTTTTCCAAAATTATGCTTCTCAAAAATCTGGAAAAAATAACAATTTCCATAGAAAAAATTGTTAAAATTTTATTACAGATTTATTTAATAAAAACGATAATAAGAATCAACAGAATAGATCACACAACGAAATTAAAAGTACTTTTTGCTAGCGATTACTGTGGCAGTTTTCTGATCAATAAAAAAGCATGAACTCTAGATTTTGATCAAACTTAAAATTATGATGATAGAAAAGACGAACACAGTGGTTCTGAGAATTATGTCTGCCTGCAAGTCTACAAGCGGCTGGATGGATTTTCTTCAAACTTGGTACATGTTGCTTTCGCTAATATGCCCTCACATTTTTTTTTCTTTTTTAAATGCCAAAAGAAAAACGGTGCCTGCCATATATTTTTTACCCAAAAGATAAATTATTTGTCTCAAAACGGCTGCAATGATTTTATTTTAAGAAATCAGTTAAAAATCAGTACTTTTTGGTATTGTTTTCCGTGGAGAAAAACTATTATTCTATACCTCTAATTTCTAGTAGAACTATTCTTCTGGTTTTCTGGAAAACGGTTTACTTGATTTTTTTTTTAAATTTTTTTATGCAGATACTACTACTTAACAGCGAAATTTTTTTATTTTCTAAGTAAATGTAAGCTTATTACATATTCTGAAAACGACTTAATCGATTGCTTCTAAAATTTGTATTTAGTAGTTTTTTGAAATTTTCTTCAATACTCAAAAAATAATTTTCCTTAAACAATAAACAACAGTACTTTACCATATAAATAAAACGTACACAAAAAAATTCTCAAACGGCTCCGAGTATGTTGATAAAAATCGTCTGTATTCTTAAATAAGTTATGTCCACTTATATATTTTTTTTTTTTTTGTTAAAATCAATTTTTTTTAAATCGGGTTAGTATTTTTTTTAGCTTAAATTTTATACACATATTTATAATTACTTTAAATTGGCAACCAATTTTTGTTCCTAAAAATATTTTTAAGATCTTATACATTAAGAAACTGAACGATTTTTTAAATTTTTTTTTGCCTACACTACACCGATCTTATGTGTGAAGGTAATACCTTCATAATTTATATACATAATTAAAATCCATAATCTAGCTTTAAATTCATTATACTAAGTTAAACTTACCTACATCGGCTTTAAACCTACCAAATTATAATTATAGACTACCTACCTTCCAATAGATTCAATGTTTTAAGCTAAAAGATCACGTTCGTGCGATCAAGTCGTACATTTTATTTTATATTATCAAAAATTTTGGAAAGCAGAATTTCGAAAACACAAAATTTTGAAATACAGAATTTTCGATATGGAGAATTGTGTATAATCAATTTTTGATTTCGTCAAAAAATTAAAGGTGCCCACTATTCCTGCCTACAAAAATATTAAGTATCCGTGTACAACCAATTAAATTATTATTTTATTGAAAATTAAATGAAAAAGATGTTTTCGAATCTGTTTTTTTTTCACCGAAAAGATAGCATTTACATTCATTAAAAACTGTCTTGATATGTTTTATGTACAACTCTCATATACATACATATATGGGCAAGTGATCAATATTTTAACTGAGTCTTTTGTGCAGAATCCAAAATAAAGCTTCATAAATGATTGCATATCTTGAATAAAGAAATCCAAACTATCTTATTTTAATCATCATCAAATCATTATTTTGAGCTATTTTTGTAGACAGTTGTACAATGTAATAGTCATTCCAAGTCGTTTGAACAATTCTAGAATAATAAGCACGATTCTGTAGGGTATAGAGCTTCCTTCATTAGTCGCACACCACGAATGTGAAATGCCTTATCCCGGCAATTTTCTTCTGATGGACACTCCTGTGTATGGTATTACATAAAATTCTTCTAAGATATATTAAATATTTAAGTTAGACTAGTGCATGTGTTCACCTTAGCAAAAACACGTCCTTTTTATCTCATTATATCCCACTAAAGGCGTCCATTTGGATCAAAGTCGAGCTCAGTTAACAGTACCTACACATAACACTTCTTCTTCCATTTTATAAAGATGAAATTACAGTAATTTCTACATTCATAGTAGCTACAAACATCAAGCAGTACATATATCATCCTTCACACCTGAGTAGGTACATAATGTAAGTAGGTATATGTATATATTTGTAAATAAAGCGAACCAAAGTCTTAATTTCCATCCCATCCTTAAAATCTTTATTCTAAATTTTACCTAACTTGAACGACCTCATTTTCACCCACGCACACCATAATTTCCTAAATTACAAATCATAAAATTTAGGTATGTACGTCCCCCTAAAACAAACAAATCACTTTACATTCTCAGATGCCAGACATAGATATAAGTAGTAAGGTATACATACATACAATCCTTTTACCCTTCTGGAATGGAAAACGCTTTATAAAATACCCAATCAACCGAATCCGAATCTAAATCACCCCATAGTCTGGTCTGCTTTTTTTTTTTACTTTACAACAACACAAACAATGTCTCTATGCGTTTATATTACGATTACGATAGTCCCGCACCGTAATCATCAAGGTGAACAACGCAATGTATCCCAAAGTCTATATTTTATAACAAAACCCACACAACAGCATAACTACGTGCACAACAATGTTTCACCCAACAACATGGTCATAATACCATGCTAACAGCTAACATAACGAAACGTAATGTAATGAATGTCATCGAAATCGAGACAACTGTTGTTGTTTTATCCATTTTTTTTTTTTCAAAATATGATTCATGTGAATCAATAAAAAAAATCCATCACAGAACTAAAGCGGAATTACTAAGAATTTGTGTGTCTGTTTTTGTATCGACTATTTTTTTTTCCTGATTGTTGTCATAAAACAAATAGTTTTTAATGAGAATTTCCATTATGGAACCGAGCCAAGTTAAGACAAAGAGTAAAACTATTGGGAATGCCCCTGACTGATCTAAGGCGGTTGCAAGGTCACTTCCTAGTGTTTTGTATTTTCTTTGTTGGTGTTCAAGTTCGAGAGAGAAAGTCTCGTAAAATTGTTGTGTGCGATGTGAAATGTAATGAAAACACTAACGACGATTTAATAAAATGCACATATTGGCTTGCCATACAAATTGCACCTGTCAATTTGTCACTAAAGTCTGACAATTGCTATGAATATAATTCTTAAATTTGTTATGAAATTTAAATCGAATTTACGAAATAAAACACTCCAATAAAAGATTTTTCATCACTCACCACACATTATACATGTACATAAGTACTATCAAAGAACGCCATCTCTTGGAGTAAATGTCAAAATCTTTATCTGTCGTAATTTGCATTGTAACACCACGAGCAAACCGTTCAAATCAAAAATGATTAACGAAATCATGTTGCACAAACGTCTATCTTATTCATTTAATAGTAAGAGTAACTGTTTGTAAGACTATGACGCCATCGAATAAACTTTACAATTTAGCAACAAAAGGCATTTAAATGTTACACAAAACGTAATATGGCTGACGGGCTGGGCGGGAGAGGCCGCTCGCCGCATGCCGCTACGGCCGCGTCACTAAAGTTTGTTATTGTTGGTAAGACAACCCAGCAACGAACAAAATCCTATACTCTGCTAGCACCGGGGCACACATTTCCGATGTACAAAGCGAAGGAGTATTATAAGAGATACCCAGTCAAAGCCAACCAGACTATGGCTGTATGGCATGTCATAAGTGCGCCTAATGACACTTAAAACTAACCATCGCTTCGCAGCGCAACGGTAAACGAAAACGGGTGGTGAATGTATTCCATTTTGAAAGACCGAGTGAGGTGATTATGTCACTTTAGTCGGAGAAGTTTACTACATTAGATGGTAATTATCTCATTTGCTTATTCAAATATCATTTGTGATGACATTAACCACACTTTGTCTGTGTATATACATACATACCTTCTTCATTCATATTATGTACGTATGTAAAGTATATCGTCTAGATGTATAGAGTGATGCCACACCACATATTGCCGCAGTCAGTTGTCGGACATCTGATTTATGTTGGCAGTTGACAGTTTGATGCGTGTGAGAGGGACATAAATGAATTGGGCTAGTAGCCAAACTTGTTAAAAACTCATGTAGTATCTAAAAATTATGTACATGCATATACCAAAACAATAGCTTTTTTAGAAACAAAAAGATTTATGTTTGAAACGTTTTAAAATTAAATATAAATCATAATTTTATTTGGTGAAAAATGTTTCTGCGGTTTTACACTAATTTCTTATGTACCTACTTATGTGGAGAAGAAAATTGCCTTGTCGCACTTCACATTTTGTGATTGAGGGTTTTTTTTTGACAGGCATAGTTTTATTCATTCAATCAAAATATTGAAAAACGTTATTTTTTAACAAAAAAAAATATACTTGGAAACTTTTAAATGTCAATCTTGACATTGTGTCAGTGTAGCTGATGTTTAAGAGTCGACAAGTAAGAATCGACAGATGTTAGATAAGTAGGTGTCTAAAGCCGCAAGTTTCATATGTTTTGACTGTAAAACTTGAGAAAAGGGAACATCCATGTAAAGAAATGTTTTTTTACAACTTTTTTTTTAATGGAGAAGGGCACAAAGAAGGCAAGTGAAAAAAAATCGACTGGGTCAACAGTTTTAGATTTTTTCAATTTGTTTAAATTAAAGAGATGTTAAATAGAAACTAAAGAGATTTTCAACTAGGAAAAGAGAGGAAAATTAAAAAAGAAAAATGCCCTAGTTTATTTTTTGGTAAAACTTCTTTTGCTGAGTTGAGGGTAAACATTTGCTATGGAGCTGTCAGTGACATTTCAAACAAACAGAATTTTTCACAACAGTTTTTGCTAAGCTCTTTAAAAAAATCTAGATACCCACTAATAAATATTTTAAGAAAAAAACATCTTTTTATGTCGAAAAAGAATGTTTTTATTTTCAGAAGAACCAAAAGGCACAACATTTGAGCATATATAGATATACTGTCATTAAAAAGAACAAGTGAAAGTATTTTTTAACAAAAACCATTTTCGTTTTCAAAAAAAAACACCAACAAACATTTTTTTTTACAATTCATTTATTTTAATCAAGTTGATGATTAAATAAAAAACAGAAAAAACAAAATTTTATTCTTGACATTTGTAGAGAAGCATTGCCATGTACAAGGAACCCTATACCCACCGACAAATCCAAAATAGCATTGCCATGCATTTGGAGGATTTCTATATGGATGCGTTAAGAAAACGAGTCGTTAGTGTGACGATATCTCGTAGCGCTTGTTAAATTAGTGTCAAACAATTACGAGGATAAAGCTTTTCATGTCGTCACGTCACGTTACGTCAAATTAATAAATCGAGCACTTGAAAATCAGTTAGCTTCAATATTATTTTTTTAGATCTCCTCGTGAAAAGTTTCGTTCTATTGAATTGAGGAATGGTTTTATAATTATCAAAAGCTTACAGAAAATCATATCACGTTGTCGTATAATTTTCTAGCGCGTTGTGAGTCTCGTCCCGATTTCTGATATTTTACTGTACATCCGTACGATTAAATCGTTGAGTTGAAATCGTTGAGTTGAAATCGGTGAGTTGAAATTGCTACAATCAAAATTTCAACCAACGTCGAACCTCACTCAACTCGCCGAAATAGGTGATCTGTGACGTTTGTACAATTGGAAGAGGGGGTTGTTATGGCGGATGAATTTATGCAAGTACGAGGCCGGATACAAAAAATGTCAACTTCGTTGTTTTTGGACTGATTTCCATGAAATGGTAGGTGAAAAAGAATTATCTAAGAAAAAAATATAGTTTCAAAATAGGGTGGTTCAAAATACGTGTTCTCAATTTTTTTGAATTTTTTCTTTGAAATAGAAATGCTTTTAAAAGAACTTAGAATACTCAATTTAAAACTAAAAAACGTTTTAATCAACAAAATACAGTAAATAGTTTTAGAATTTCAGTGTTTTGTATATAATACATAGTTGCAAAAATTTCAAAAAAAGTTCGCGATTTTGAGTATTTAAAAATCTAAATTTAAAAACAGAATTAAAAAAAAACGTCCACCCTATTTCGAAATATAGAATTTTCAAACTTTTTTTTTCAAAAACGCAAAAAATAGAAAATTTTGGTACGAAGTATTATTTATAATTGAGGGGTCTCCTGTATAAAAAATTTTGATCGAAATCCGTTAAGCCGTTTATGAGAAAGTCAAAAATCAATTTAAAAGTGCCGTTAATAATATTTTATGTAAAATTTTGTTTGGACCAACATGTAGAATATGTCTACAGTAGTGAGATGTTTAAGACTTACCTTTTTTGCTTAAAAAATTGTATGAATAATTCCAGGGTTTATCACAATACACATATCTTAAGTCTAAGTGTGTCAGCCATTTTTCTAACAGCCACTTCAAACTAACCTAACCCGGGGCTTAAAAAATAAAAACTATAAATCGACACTTTTTTCGTGTTCTCCATCATCGTAATGTAAAGTTTAATCAAAATCTCGAATTCGATATAAAAAGCCTAAAAATGTCAATTTCTTCTTCGCCGTGTCGCCCATATCTCGTGTTGTCGTTTTTTATGTCTATGATACTCGTCTTATAAGCTTATGCACTGTGGGCTTAGCCTCTGTACTTAGCAAAGCGCAGATTATTTTCAAAACTTAACATTAAATCTAAATTGGACAATTTGTTTTCTTACAAATTGGCAGCCAATTCAGAATATGATATAACTTTTGCCCACATTGTAAAATATAATAAAGATAAGTTTTTAGATGTTGGTGTCTAATGACTATTTTCGAACTTCAAAATTTCCCAAAAATAAATTAATTTACTCATATAATTTATTATCAGCCTAATGCCAAAGTAAAATCAAATCTTAAATCTTATTTCAATTAATCTTTGCAGGTCCAAATAATTTTAACAGTCTTTTGTTGAGGGCCGAAGTCCTAAGAAGGCTAAATCATTACCAAAGTTCTTTAGCAGACATTGACCATGCACTGCGAAGAAAATCCTCATCGGCCAAGGTAATTATTTCCGTTTAATTATAAAACAACAACAAAATACTAAATTCATTTTTGGCTCCTTTTCCAAACATGAAACAACCCATATTGGTCAAATCAATTAAAGCATTATCATAACACTTATATCTTTTCATTTCCCTTTTAGGCACATTATCATCGTTCACTGGCACTTTGTGGATTAGGTCGTTTAGATGAAGCACTTGTTGACCATTGTCTGGCAGTTGGCTTGGATGGTCAAAATCTGCAGCTCTCTTCAACCGAACTCTTTCAACATGATCTCGCCAAGGTAAGGCCTAACCACATCATTATACCAAATAATCCCCAAATTAATCTCTACTTTTTTTTTCAATTATACTATAGCTCCTGCAAAAACTTTTGGCACAATCTCCAAAGAAAATCCATCTTAACTCGACGTCATCGCCCAATTCAGCGCCCTATGATGTTATTGTTGAAAGTCGACAAAGAAGGAAACAGATTGGATTACAGGCCACCGATAAGGGGAATGAGTGCATTCTAATTGCTGATGCAACCACAGACTGTAACCTTGTGCGGCAGGGCTCACGTAAACACTGTCGCAGAAAATCCTACAGCATAAATCGCAGACAGCAGCAACAAAAACAACCACAAACTGTAGAAAGAACAAAACAGTTGGTCAATTTTTTTGCAAGCCAACGTTTCGATAGTATTTTGGAAAGAACTCAACAAGAAGTACAAAGAATCAAAGGTAAGAGTCGTGTGATTAAGTTCTAATATAACTGACGATGTAACCATATTTTTAATCTTTCCCCAGAATCAGAATCAAATTTAAGTCGGGAACAGAGACACCTACTCCCGGTTAATCCTAATCTAATCGATGCATCGGATTTCGATTGTGTACTGTGTTGCCGGACTTTTTGGAAGCCTGTAGTGACACCCTGCGGTCACACATACTGTTGGGTATGCTTGGACCGATGCATGGATTACTCACCGTCGTGTCCACTGTGTATGTCGCCACTTGTTGAACAGCATGTAAATGTATTGCAAGGCTCATCGTCGCCAGTACCTTTCATTCTTGCCAAGAGGCCAGTAACGAAATTCCTTGAAGCAGCCATGAAACGATTCATTCCAGATTGCTATGAGAAGCGTTTCCAACAGGAAATGGACCTGGAGCCATCGGTTCCGGTGTTTATTTGCACCACAGCATTTCCACATGTTCCCTGCCCGTTATTTGTCTACGAGCCAAGATACCGACTTATGGTGCGACGAGCCGTTGAATCAGGCGAAAAACAGTTTGGCATTGTCCAGCCACACAGTGGCAAGTCACGCTATTTTGATGTGGGTACAATTTTAGATATACGGGATTGTGTGCTGTTGGGTGATGGTTGCTCAATTTTAAGCACAGTCGGATGTAAGAGATTCAGGATACTTGCCAGAAATGAAAAGGATGGCTATGAAACAGCCAAAGTCGAATATATTTACGATGAGATTATAACAGAGGACACTATTCCATTTATTAGTAGTATGCATTCGTCAGTGCTGAGTAAGGCAATTGAATGGTATGAGAGTTTGGGAACAGAAATTAAAGAGGAGATTTTAAGAAGTTTTGGTGGAATGCCAGCGGTGGAGGATAATTGGGAGAGTATTGCCGATGGACCAGCGTGGGCGTGGTGGATAATTGCACTTCTACCACTCAATCAACAATTGAAGGTAAGTCGAATTTAATATCAAACCACACATTAAGTGCATTTGAGGAAGGAAGTGTGAATTGGTATTGAGGGTAATTTTTGTTAGACAAGAGATTGAAGTAATTTTATAGATCTACACATTTTTTTCAATTATTGTATGAAATTCGGGGCGCTATTTAAATAAACATAAATTAGTTTTTAAATATAAACTACGTACGTAGACCTTGTGCTTAAGCTCTACTTTGGGCGCCATTTCCGAAACGATATAAAAAAGATAGAATAGTGTATACCGAATATGTTATCAAAAAGTCACTTAAATGTAAAAATTCAATAAATACTTGGAACTCAGATCAATACTTGATATTGCTCTCTCATCTTCAGTGAGTTTTTAAAAGTTCCCATAGACAGAGCATGGATGCATTACAACCTTCATTGGGCGCTATTTATATGAAACAAGATACAAAAAAATTAAATTATATGTGTAATTTCAATCAAATTAAACCCACATAAATGAGATGTGTTGTATTATATTTACTTATATACCCTTTTTTATTTGTTGTTAACATTAGGCGCCAAATAATTAAGTAACAAATATTTGGAAATATGTGTTGTTTATCTAAAACAATTATCATAAATGATTTAGAAATTCGTATTTCTGCGTGATCTTGTGGTTTGGATTTTAAACACTTTAGTCATTTATTTAAAGAGTTTTATGACCCCAGGCATGATGAGCCCAACTGTCGTGCCTGGTTTGTATATCATACAAAACTACAAGTTGCCTTTAATCAACACAGTCCACGAAAAAAAAAACATTTTTTTTTTTTTTTGATTTTCTCCATATCAATCGATTTATACACGAAACATGGGTAAATCATTAAAAATGCGCTTTGTAACAAAACAAATTTCGAAACAGGGGTGAATGTTTGCTCTCCTAGTTGAAAACAATGCTTAGATAACTTACATAAATTCCAAAAAAAATAATGTTTAAATTAACATAGAATTCAGTAAACATACAACTCTACGAGCTCTTTTTTTTTAAACTTTATAGAATGCTATACTATTCTGTTTTTTCTATCCTAATTTAAAATTCAAATAAACAAAGTATCTTTAGTGTTGTATAATATAAATATTGAACAATGTTGTCCTTAAACGAGAATACCCTATTGGTGTCACTTACAGCATAGTAGTAAAATTACAAATTAGATTTTCTTACACATTCAAATTAGAATTTCAAATCCAAATGTTACACGTATTTTTGTTTTACTTGCGTCGATACAATAGAGTCTATACGGTAAGTTTTGACATTCTGGCAATATGATGATAAGAGAAAAAAACTAGGTCAAGCGCTAACATTATTTTACTGATCTTCCAATAAGGATGTCTTATTAGTCTCGAAAATTGCTTTAATGATTTTGATAAAAGTTTGTTTAGGGTATATAATCTGTCCTTTCATTTGTTTTTTTTTTTTAGTATTTTATTTACTTCTTAATCTAATTGTCAAATTATTTTATTTTTATTTTTTTCTTTAAAGGTGGACATTCTTGCCACGACCAGCTTAGAAAAACGACTTCGTGCCATAGAAAAAACCCTCGATTGCATGTCTGGAACATTCAAACGCTCTCAACAAAGTTGTGTCGTTGTCCATCGTGAATGCATTCAGCCTTGTCAAGCTGTCGAATGCTGTCAACGTTCCTCATCTGAATTGTCCAGCAGCAGTGATTCACACACACCAAGTGAACATTCACACCTAATGCTTTAGTTCCTGGCTCTAATTTATGAAGTTTAAATTTACCAACAGCAAATTAACTACTAACCAACCATTACACTACACATTAAATTAGTTTGTTTTTTTTTTTATACAAAAACAATAAGAAAAAAAAAACAAACCAAATAATTTTTAAATTTAAGAAAATAAGTGTTGTAATAGTGAACTAATTTAAAATTAAATTTAAAACAAAAATCAACCAACTTTATAGCTTTAGGGATGTTTTAGCCCGCGCGTCTGAGCAGTTGTCATCCTAAACATAATTAAAATATTATTAATGTATTCGATGTATAATCCAAAACTCGTATTCGTAATGCGTAGCTATTCTTCTCATCTTTTAAGTATTCTTTTTTTTTTTTAGTAATTTTTTTCTCGTCAAACGTAGGAACACATCTTGGGGGCCAAAATAAAAATATTATAAAACAAAAAAATAAATCTTATAACCAAATTGTTTCCAAAAAATAGAAAACAAAAATAAATTTAAAAATTATAATTATAACTTACAAACAATCAAACTTTTAGAGGGAATTATATATAGATAAATAAAATTATATATATATACATTTATATTTATATATAAACAAAATATTTATGCAAATTTTAGCTAGATCTTTCTCTTACTATTACAAAATTTGTTATCCATATTATATACCTACATACATATGTATATCAACAAAAAAAAAACACAACATACATAACAAAAAATAGATATTTTTACTAAAACAAACAAAACTAACAACAAATATAAGAAAATAAAAGAGTTAGTTCATACATAATGTACGAGTAATAGCAAAATGTTTAATTGGTTCAACTTATTCCACAGTAAAGAATTTATACATTCCGATAACTAAAAAAATTAACTTTAAAAAAATATATATAAAACATTATAACCATTATCTATAATCTAGGGAATATACTTGTATCTTATAGATGGTTTAGTAAATAAATGTATGTATGTGTATATTCTAAAACAAAACAAAAAAATAAAATTATATTCTATATTGTACAGTAAATATATATATATATATATTTTGTATATGTCAATAGTCTCGTTTAGCCAATGAACTACACGGTTTCCAAATGTGTAACATTAACAATTTTATTATCCATTAAATGTTCTCAGAATGATTTAGGTGAAACAAAATTTTAAATAGAAATAAAATACATTTTCCAAAAATACAAAACACACAAATAAAATAAAATATGTAATAAAAAAAAATTATCGACGGCAACTGAATGACAATCTCGTGTTAAAGCGCCATCGCGTTCGTTTCTAATCGTGTTGTATAGCGCGCCTCTGTACATGCGTAGTAAATATTTATTAAAACAAAACGAAATAACAATATTTAAAAAAAAATGCAAAACAACTCACAGATTAATAAAAAAAATAACAAAATTCACTTTTACTATGCATAGTTAAAATAATACAAAATAACACACATACAAAAACAAGAAAAGAAAAAAAAATTGCTAAATGAAAGTTTAAAACAAAAGAAAATACTTTTTTGTCTTTTTGTCCTTCTCCAATATTCATTCCCAAGAGAGTTTCTTCTGTATCCGATTTTTATATAACCTCTATGCATACAAAGTCTCTTAAAATTTATTTAATAAATATTAAAAGTAATTAATTAGTTTTTTAACTCTTAGATAATATGTAATTCAAAAATACCAACAAAATTATATTACTTTTTATTATAAACAAAAAAAATGTATAACCTCGAACAACTCACAATTTTATTTATTAACTTTAGTTACCTATATAATTTTAAAATAAATAAATACAAATAATAATTAAAAGAAAAACTGAAACAAACAATTTTTTAAGCTGTGAATATATATATTTTTTTTTATTAAAATTATTAATTTTCTGTAAATTATAATAATAATAATTGTTTTATTAATTCATCAAATGAAACAAAACAAACTGATAATGAGAATTTTATTTTTCGACTGTAAAATAATAATAATATGTGTTTTCTTGTGTAGTTTTGTTCTTATTTGTTTTGTTTATATTTTTTTGCTAAGTTTTTTGTCATTTAAGTTTAATTTTTATAAATATTTTTTATACCATTTAATAATAATAATATTATTATTTTCTTAGACATTTAGGTAAAGTATTTATCTAACAATCAAAATATCCTGTATTTTTTATATGTATACTATGTGAAAGATGTATGTGAGAGAAAAGAAAAACAAAACAAAAACATTTAAATGTAATTGTAGTAGTGTTTTTATTAGTTTTCTTAGTCTTATAAAATAATAAATTTTATTTAGAATAAACCTAATAAAATGTAAACAAAGAAAATCAAAATTTAAAATGAGTATATTTTTGTTGTTGTGTTTTTGTTTTCATTTTTCAGAGATTGACATTTTAATCATATATCTGTATTCGTGAGTGGAATTTTTAGCATGGTTCTTGTCAAGGATAAATTTCGTTTTAAAAGCTTTTTATAATTGTTGAGCTTTTTTCATATTTGGGGCAAAATCTATACAAAAAACAATCATATCACAAACCGAAAAAAAAAACCAATGATATTAATAAATGACAGGTACACAGTAATAGTAGAGAACATATGTATATACTGGCGATTTTATTCAAAGTTACAAATAATCTCCCTTATTGCGATAGCCGTTGAACGCCATACACAAAACACAACACAGAATTTGCCATTGCGTATGGCGTTGAACGCCATCTGGTGTTTTGTTTATGTGGAACGTATTCATTTAGTGACGTTTGTCGTAATTTCTTATTTCGTTAGACGTTTTTAAAGCAAAAACAATTGCAGAAAGCACAAAATTGCAAACGACAGAGCCAAAAATAGTGGCACAATGTAATTTTGTTCGTTTGTTTTATTAATTATAGGTAACAAAAAAGTTTCTTAGGGTAAAAATAACAAATGAAAAACATGTTGAGCTCATGGCAGCAAATCGATTAGTTTTGTTTTGGATCGAATACAACTGTCGCAACGGGTGATTATTTCGTTTACGGAGAATTCCAAAAAAAAAGTCGTTTTCGTTGTATAGATACCGCACTGGCACAAACGGTTGGGCAGATTTGCGTCAAATTTGGTACTGTACATTTGTATGTAAATAGTTCCCTAGAGAATTTTCCAATTCGAATTTTTGTTCAAGCTCATTTGTTAAGCCGTAACATATAAACCCACTGTCACTTCAATTCAATTCAAATTCAAATGCAACGGCAAATTATTACTTTGTATTCTGTTTTTGAAAGTACCATGAAATACACCGCTGAGTGCGAAATGCATTAGATAGTCGTGTCGCTATTTGTACTTTTACATCGACAAGCGTCAGGAACTCGCAATTTATGTGAAATATCGTTTTAGATATTCAAATAAAGATTTTACAATTTATATACAATACATTGTTATATTATTTTAAGGAAACTTGTTGTAAGATTAAAAAGGCAAAAAAAAAATATACAAATAATTTGAGTTCTGAGCCTTTCACAAACCGAGGAACGGTTCAACCTAGGGGCGCAACTATGTAATTCGATTCTACAATAAAGTTGTTCGAATTCGCAAAATTTTAACTTGATAATTCTTTAGTAAAGCTCTTATTCACTGAAAATAACAATGTTAAATGGAGATTATGTGGCGAAGTGTAGAATACGCGAACAGTGGATGCTAGTTTCCAATACTGTACCACTTAAAAATAGCATTGAAAACGACTTTCGAAAAGATGCGAAAGTAGAATGAAGTTACTAAGTAGGGCACCTTAATTCAATCAACTGTATACCTACTAAAAAATCATCACAAAAACCTCAGACAAGGAATTTATTAACAACAAGCAACAAGAGAGTTCAAAGTTCTCGTAAGTGTCACAATTTACTACATTGGGTTTCAAGCATTATTGGTTCCAATAAGGTGGAGCAACCGCTAAAAGAGCCTATGCAATGGGGGAGATCCAACTCCATAAGAATTAGAGAAAAGCAATTATACATACATACCTTATCAAAGATGTCAAAAATGGTGCTTAAAGGGGTTAAAGTTGTAGAGTAATTAAGTTGTATCGTAAATTAAAATTCCGCTGAAAAAGTTTACCACTTTCCAACATAGGGAAAGTAATTTGTGACCGGAAGTTTTAATTGGAATTTATTTGTATGTGGAATTTGCTTTCCAGGAGAATTCAGCTTTCATTGGTCACATTTAGAAGAGCAATTGTACAAATTTCTTAACATTCGATACTCGTTGAATGATTTCTTCGCAATCCTCGACATTGGGGGTTATTGTATCAAATGTTTCCCTCGGAATTTATTGGTATAGGAAATATGCTTTCCCAGCGAAATTTGCTGTAATTTCAAACGATTTTTTGTTCGAGGCAAATTTATTCCGTAGGGGATTCGCGATCGCAGGAAAAAAATCGAGGGGATAAAATATTCCGTAGAAAACGGCCCTGATAGGGCCCATTACAAAAAAATCCTTAAGTTTGAGGCAAATATTTTTTTTTGTAATAATTGACTGCATAAACATTTTATTTAAAGTTGAACGGGTAGATTAGTAACTGCTTAAAAAAAAGGACTTGGCTTGAGATGAAGAGAAAAGGAACTTGACTAGATATTAAGTCAACTACATCTTATGACCTAATAATTCTGACACATACAGTGCCAGTAAAAAAAAAATAGCACCACTGGTACAAGTTTCATTTTTACTTCTTTAAATGAATGAATAGAAAAATATTTACAGCCTCTACTATTATTATGTTATTGCTTGGACTATCACCTCCCTCTATTGTATATCTCTGGCATTGAAATTGTAACGGTTCTTTTATTACAAAAAAATATTTTTCTTGGGCATATTTTAAGGTAAGGCGGTCAAATGTTAGAATTTGCTTATATTTAATTGGTATCTTCATTTAAGACACAAAACTTACAGTTTTTCAAAGAAAATGGGTTGTGGAAAGCATTGTACCAACGAAAAACGGGAAATTATTTTTAAAAAAATGATCTCCGAAGGTAAAATGTATGGAGAAGTTCGACGGTTTGTTGGCTGTTCCAACAAAATGATTCGAAATGCAACAATATACACACCTAAAACCGAATCTCGTGGACGAAAACCTGCTATGACGACAGCTCTCATCATGCGCCTAGTCCGAGAAAGCCAAAAAATCGCTTTAAGCCTGGAACTGGTCTAAAACAAAGAGCTGAATACATATTATACAGCTTGTGTGGAAACCGTTCGCCACAGATTTAGGGAACATAATTTAACTGCTTGTAGTTCATAAAAAAAGTCCCGCTTTTAAATGCAAAACATGCTAAAAAGCGTTTAATACATATTTGCAAGACAGTATTTGAATTTGCCAGTAGAGAAATAGCGCAACGTTCTATGGATAGATGAAAGTAAAATCGTATTGTTTGGCGGTAAAAGATCTCGTTTTTTTTACCGCTTATTTATTCGATTTTTTCGAAAAAAAAAATTTGTTTTAATAAGTGCTGAATAACAATTGGATTTTTTTTTAATGTGAATGTTTGGACTTAATACAAGCTTTTCGCATATTCAAAATATCCCTCAAAAGATTATCTTTAACTTCATTTTTAAACTAAATCTGGTTTTCGTAATGGTGCTATTTTTTTACCGCAGCTGTACATATGTATATGACTTAAGTTGAAGAGTAATATTTCTTGACTAGATTTCCAATAAAAGTTCTCTTCATTGCCAGGAACCAGGAACTAGACTAGCTTTCAATTCGCCTATTTCTTCTGGACGTGGCCATTTCAATATTTCAAACAATTTTTTTCTCTAGTTTAATTTTTTTTTTGGGATACTTACACGACAGAAAACAATTGTCGAGCAAATAAAACAAAGTTCCTCTCAATTTTTCCGATAAAGCATTTGGATTGAATATGCCCTGAACCTGCGGGACAAACTAGATATACGGCTCTTTCTAAACTGATGGAGCTAAATAAAAAAAATTGGTGTTTAGGTAGCAATTCAGAGAAAAAGAAACACTAATTTAGAGCTGACCAACTATTGTAAAGAAGGAGTATTCAACTTATTTTGTGTTAGGTACTGTGTGTGATGTAAAATCACACAACAACGGAAATACCTAATGCTGATAAGGCTTGTTCTAATTTTATCTTTAGATTGATTGAATTTTTCATTTTTTCCAGATCAGGAAATAAAAAAACAAAAAAAGTCAACATCTGATGGATTTTTCCGCATACCTAAGTTTATTTTAAGTTTTACTTGCCGTTCTCGTATCTCCAATCCGAGCCTAATGCATTCATTTTGAAATACGGTATATTTTACAATATCTTATCCAAGATTCTCTGAATCATTCATTTGCTTGTTTACTATACTATTTTTTTTTTTTTTTGCGAAACCCTTGCAACAGCGATTATACTGCCCCTTCGTGAGACTTCAGACTAATTTGAATAGAATTTAATTCAATCAAAGCTCTTAGCGATATGTTGTAATACCGTTTACTAGCAGCTTACAAGCACAATGCACGAAACAAGAATAACTTATACTGGAGGTAACATCAGAGAAATAATGCAACCCCTAGAACAAAGATAAACCCACTAGCTGTCGTCAGATATACAATTCCACGAAGCTATCTAAAGCTTTCACTACTGGAAGCTAGAAGTACATAATGTATTTGATTAAATGCATTGCATTTATTCTCCCAGAGCTTGAACGGGTTTACATATTGTGAATGTCAGCGATAGAAACTTTTCCCATTTCACCGATGCGACTTTGTTGAATAGAATAGAGCTGCGTCGAAGAACAAGTGCATGCTGCGCATTGTTCTTGTTCTTAGAGCACGACACGACGACGACCGTAGCAATATACGATACCTACCTAGTTTGTTCTGATGAGCTTTGCAGGCTTCTCACAACTGTGTGCTGGTGTGCTGGAAAGATGCAATTTTCACACACCATCATGCCAACGGGATTATTGCGGTGGTTGTAAACTTGATGTTAATTCCAAAAGTTTGTTTTCTTTTTGACGACTGCAAAGCTTAGAATGCAGCACAGCATGCACTTAGTTTGGTTTAAGGAAGGCTCGGATTGCCCGCGGAGCTTCGATTTGGCTGCCGGACTCCAGACGTTAGAATTTATCTTTTTTTTGTATTCGATTTTATTTTTTTAAATAAGTTTTCATACAGTGCAAAATATTAAGATTAAATAATTTAATAAATAAATCCGATTTTTAAGCTTGACCATCGCCGCAAAAAAATAAAACGAAAGCAAGAGTTCAAGTTCGACACCCCCGACTGGCACCAGCAAATAACCGTTTACAAAAAAGTACATAATGCAAATTTATAGATTTGTTTAATATTATTAAGCTCACGAGCAAACGAAATACGGAACAAAATTACTTATCAAATTAAGCTTCGGCATTGATGTAGAGTAACCACATACATACATTTAAAGTCTTGTTTTTAAATTAAAGTTTATTTTTTTATTTTTATTTTGAAAAAAAATATTGCTATTCCAGACGTGTTGTTTCTAATAATTATCTAATAGAAAACAAAATAACATCTAATGTAAATATAAGCTATTTGATAATAATGAATTTGTGTGTGTTGGTGTGTCTGCGGTGCTAAGCGCTTTGCGAGTACACAAATGTATACTAGTGGCCTTTTATTTTAATATATGCAATTAATCATTACAAATTAAACTAAAAATAAGTGGAAAAAGAAAATAAACAGCAACAAGAAAAAAATTACAATCTAAAGAAAATTTAAGTTGTAAAACTAGTTGCTATAGCTCTATAGCTGAGTCTGGCATTTTATATCAGACTTTGTAGGTTTAAACTTGAAGTGTGTGTTGCATGACCTTTGACACATCATCAGTTAGTAATATTTTATATAACTGTATACATATTTGTATATGTTACAGTTTTTTTTAACTGTACATAAATACTGAAGCACCAGAGTATTTGTTTGTACATATTTTGATTTAACTGTCATTTTTTAATGGATCATGTTTAATTGGTCCATAGGACAAGTATTGTGATTTACTATTAGAAATGATCGTGGCTTATATCAAACCAAACAATAGCCAATAGGTGATGTAGGATGTCGTAAAGAAATAACAATGTGAAATAACAATTTATAACAGTTTCATACCAGTTGTTCGCCTGTATTTAAAAAAAAATTGTTCACCCGTTTTCAACATATTGAATATAAAAAAATGATAATATTTTGTTTTAATTCAAAAAACTATTTTTCGGAAAGTTTGGTATGCGGATTTTGCGGATTTGGATATTCAGATTCCGTGGAAATGTTTCTACATATCTATTACTGTTACTTTAAATCCATTGGATTAGGATTTGATTGGATTGGTATGCAGATTTTCTTGAGAAATGTGGAGATTTATTTAATTTTTTTTACCACAAATTAAAAGAAATTAAACAATTAAAATACATATTTTGAGTTCTAGATCATCAATTCAGTTTTTATTTAATTCTATAACGCTACTCCTGCTTTAATGTGACAGTGTAAAATTTGTGAGCGCTTATAGAAATATAAACTGACAAATTCTAGTAAACAATTTTTTACTTATATTTAAACTGTGAAGAACAATCAAAATACTATTGTGAATACTGATAATTTAGTTTGGCATTTCAAAACAATCTGCCATTTATGGTAAGAATTAAGAAGTGAAGGATATTTTCCCGATTTGTGTTAAAAATGTACAGCAAATGTAGCACTAAATAAAAGTTTTTCAAATGCAATTAATATTTTATTAGGAGTAAAATTGTTAGCAACTAAGAAGAACTCACCAGATGGATCGATTTAATAGAAGCCAGACAAGACTTTATAGAGGAAATGTGCTCAAATCCGCTTATGAGTAGGAAGTGGGCAAATATTGCGGTTGAATTAAGTAGTTTAGGTACCAAAAGAACTACATATGTTAATGTTGAAATCGTTGCCAACACTCAACTGTTAGCTTTCTTACCAGTTGAGTGTTGGCAACGATTTCAACATTAACATTTCGTTCTGGTGGTCGTAAGCTATTTAATTTAGACTGCTGTTTCAATACCAACTTAATATACAGGCGCCAGTTATAGCTTTCATTGAAACTCATCATTGAAAACTTTGACTATCACTTCTGAGGCACTAAAACAAATAAAACTGATGTCGTTTTGGTACCAAAATGATGGATATAATATTTTTTGTCGAAAAAATATTTTATTTGCTCTACCACTTTCTTGTAAATTCACTTTTGATTTTTCAATGATGGAAAGCGTTTTCAATGAACATCTGATATCATTGAAAAATCAAAAGTGAATTTACAAAAAAGTGGTAGAGCAAGTAAAATATTTTTTTGACAAAATTATATATCTTATTACCTTCATTTTGGTACCAAAACGACATCAGTTTTATTTGTTTAAGTGCCTCAGAATTGATAGTCAAAGTGTTTTCAATGATGAGTTTCTATGAACGCTATAACTGGCGCCTAAGGAAGGCTTCTTTAGAAAGCCTAAAATTTTGTTCAAATAATAAATAATTATTTTAGTGACTTTTGTATTCTGGAATATGATATAGTTAAGTGGGTTTAGGTGAAAGAAAAGATGTTAATTATTTAGCGACGTTTCGAGCATGAGTATGCTCATCATCATAGGCAGAACTAGTAAAGAACATTCAAGTTAAATCATCACAATCGAAAACCGTTTTTACTGAATTTAAAAATAACTTTCATTATTTACTTAAACTCTTCCAACGTACATTTATATTTGTAATGAAACCCTACAATAATTTGGGTATCTACAATCCCAAAATTAGAAAGCGACCCATTCACAATATAACTCAAATCTGAAGATCATTCACTGCTTATCAAAAATTTTTATTTTTGACAACTTAACTTATTACTAATTTAATAATTTTCTGGATAAATCTCAACTATCGTAGTGATAATTATTGATGATGGTAAATGTTGTAATTCTGAAAAATAACGTTACATGCACATTTTAAATTTTTTTTTTTTAATTTCGGCATTGGCCCGACCTTTAAGCCTTAGTTTTATTATTGGAGAATTTCATTAATTAATAAACACAAATAAAGCTCGACTGTCATTTTCTTCAATATATTGCATTTTCTTGAAAATTAATTCTGTGCCGAAAGTAGTTCAACCAATTTTATTTATTTAAAGAAATTCACTTGGTATTCTAGCTTAATATATTTGAGTTTTGTATTAAGATGATTTAATATTTAGTAAACAATAAATTAAATCCATAAAGCAGCTTAAAAACAAACAGTAAAACAAAATGTACGTTTGGATCGTACGAACTTGCTCTTGTAGCTAACAACTTTTATGTAGCTAAACATTTAGTCTAGTTATCCTATACATGTTTAAATACAATGTAGGTAATATTACCTTGATTCTTTAAATAATGAATTGTCGAATGAATGATTCAAGGAATAGTTACATAGGTAAAGTGCATACCTAGACCTACAAACGTATATTTAAATCTAGATGATGGATTTTAATTATGTAAGTTAGGAGAGTAATATTATGTACCTACATACATTGATGGAACTTAGGTATGTAATTATATATATAATAATGAAAATGAAGTAAATATGTAGGTATGTATAGGTAGCTATATTGCATTAAACTTTATAATTTAGGGGAAATATACATGTGTATATATATAAGTTTCATGTGATTTTTAAGTATAGATATATATAAATGTATTAGGGCCTACATAGCATATATGTAGGTATTTAGCGACATACGCAAAAATGCGTAATAAAATCTTTTAAGATTGCCTAGTTGTTAAAGTTTGGGGAAAAAAAGACATTTGAATTGTTGGATAAATATGAATATATACCTACATATATCAAAAAAAAAATCGTTGGAGCGGTTTTAATTTAAAAAATAATTTTTAATTTACAAAATTTTAAAAACATTTTAGAAAAAAAAAATTTAAACGCTTTTTTGAAGTAATTATTAATATTAAAATTTGAGTATATGCAGTTTTATTAACACTAGGGAGCATTTGCATAAAAAATAATCTGAATCAGTTCATCAAATTGTGTAAAAGTCCAAAATATGAAAATTCGTTCTATGGGAAGTACCGTTAATAAGTACGCAAAATAAAATATTTGTTTACTAAAGAAGTGGAATGCAAATAATCTAACACACACATTTTCATCAAAATTCTTGGAGGCGTTTTTGAGAAATTATTTTTTTTTCTTAACGATTTTTTGAACATTTTTATGGGAGGTATACCGTTTTTTTTTTTTGTTTTAGGAAAAGAGTTTTTTTAAGTATTCAATATTTTGTCAAAGAACTAAAAACGAAATAATGCACTGATTTTTTTTTAATAAAAATGATTGTAGCCGTTTTTGAGAAAAATAGGTACCGTTACTAACAAAATTAAAAATTAAAACAAAACGTTGATTCTTAAAAAAAATTAAAACGAAGAGTGCATATTACAGAAAAAGCAATATTTACCAAGTTTTAGGCTGTAGAATCAAAGACAGGCATAGACAGAATTACGGGAACCAATTTTGTTGGTGTTCTTTATCATCGTAATGTCAAGTTTGATCAAAATCTCGAGCTGAATTTTTTTAAAAATCCATAACTTGCACTTGTCATATAGATAGTACCCACATACATATGTATATCGCAAGTAAAAATGACATTATAAAAGTTTCTCATAAAAATTACAAGAAAATGATACGTCAGATTTACATATGTGAATTAAGCTTAAAAATATAATTAAAAATTATTTAACCTGTTTTGAATACATATATATTCATTTAAGGGAAAAATAAATGATTATAGCTGGATTCTCTAGATTTCTCTAAGGTATTAATTGTTTTACTGAAACGATGTAATTTTTTGTGTGTTTTTTTTTTTAATTTTGTTGATTATTATCACTTTTTTGCAGAATTCAAAAACCATCTTAGTTTAATGTCATCGTTATATCAATAATCTAAAATATTTAAATAAGTTCATATTGTGATCTGATATTATCCCCCATCAAAAATGTTTGTGAATTCTTAGCTAAGTTCATATTTAATATCACATTTTTAATATACGACAAAGTCGTAATTGACCTATCAATTTCCACAAAAAAAAACATACAAAGATTTAAAAGAAAATCAAATCGACAATCGAATAAGTGGTATGTTCTCGTTATACAACTTAACCAAAACCAACAAAATGTCGCATGTTTTCATTTACGGAAACCCAATCCAGTCACATCTCTTGAATTTTTCGCGGTCAAAGAACGACTTACCGCTGAAAGTAATACCCGCTTTCAAACACCGGTCCAGTAGCCGACACGGGCGGCGCACAGCACGATAAACTTCTTACCTTCAAAGCGCACATTGGCACCCGATGTAGATACCTATTAGTTGGGCGTTCGCAATGCCCCGCCGCCATCACTTGTTGCAAAGGTAAGCCAAGTTTATGCAAACGCCTTGCAAATATAGGGTTGAAAGAAAAGCTTCAAGGCTATTTATAATATTATTTAATTTTCATTTCTTTGCCCGCTTCCACCCTCAACGGCAAACAATATATGAACTTGTAATTGTAATTGTAGATTTTACCTCTCTAAGTCTCGTGCGCTGAACTGTTCTGTGTATGTATATGTATGCGGTGCCCACACTATGCCAGACTCTACATAAAGCCACACTGTAAATATTATGCAATTCGCTGCAAAGTTGTCGTTTATATTATTACTTCAGATAATGCAATTAAGTTCCCCGTCTGTGTGCAGCAAAATATTGAATGTATGTGGATATTCAAGTCAAGTTCAATGGCAAAAAAAAAACATTAGTAACGGCAGCCATGCTTTACCAATACCATTTTACAATGTTCACACAAACTGGCCAGCGGAATAGAAGCATTTCAATAGTAGTGTAAAAATAGTCTAACACTGGTAGATACGTATTGGTCTATCAGCTTTTTTTTATGTAGATACGTGGCGAGAAGCTTTTGTTGATTATCGTCATCGTTGTCAACATTACATTATTTCACATCCAATGAGTTTAGAGATTGATTCTATATAGAAATTTAATTAAGGTAATGATTTAAAGTAAAAAGATACATTTTGAAAATGTACATTTATTGGAAATAATTGGATAATATTTGTGAATAGGAATAGGGATCATGAGAATAAACCTTTTGCTGCATCAGATTCACCAGAGGACACCATTTAACTTCAAAATAAATGTCAACAAATCCGTATTCGTCCTTTGTAGATTTTCTGCTGTTTTGAATTTTAATTAGAGATTGCGAGTCTCTGTGATATGGTGGTTTCCCAGCGATGATGGTTTGCTTTAATCTGTACTTCATTCTTGATGGCATATTGTATACCCTATCTACATTATATGTGTATGTATGTATTCATATGAGTGGGCGGTATTGGACACCTCCTTTGGTTAAATTTAGCAGAATATACCTCTGGGAAATTATAAGCTTGTTAAAATTGGTTAAGCTCAGCAGGTGTACAACACACAGAAGCCAGTTGAGAATGACCCAGAGAAGTGGGGGAGGGGGAAATGATACCAGGTAGTCGGTAATCGGTTTATTTTGTATTTGATTAATAAGCGAATGCATTTAATGGTCAACATAAATCCTTTTTTTTTTTCTTTCTTAAAACACATTAATTAAATGGCAATTAAAAGTAGATAGCTGGCTAATTGGACATTGTCAAAGAAGATTATTATCGATGAGCAGACTTATTAAAAAATATAAAAAAGCAACTAGTCGTAGTATGTGTAGGTACATTTAGTTGTAATTTATTTATATATAGATATACATATGTATGTATTTATTTTGCAGATGCAAAAAGACACCACTGAGTACATACATATATGGTGGATCGGATTTAAACATTTCGATTTCGATTAGTTTTCAGATTGATTTTTAACACGTAAATACAAAAACAACATGTTGGTAATCTTGGCTTCTATATAGAAAATAATTGGTATATCTTAATAAATTAAAAATTAGTTCTTACAAAATAAAAATTCCAAATCGAAACCAAACTTGGGGAGAGTACGATAACTTTGGCGCCAAGATATAATAACGGTTTTTGGTAGAGGGGCTTAATACAAGCATTTTTTACTATGGCGGGGGGGGGGGTCTATCTCCCCTCGTTTAGGCGGGATGGGCAATTTTATAATAATTTACTTAAAATCTTTAAAAAAATATTTAAAAAGAACGGCAACACTTACAGTTATAAATTATACCTTTTTCAAAAGTCAGAACTCTACAATTTATAATTAATTTTAAATAAAGTTTTTTTAGTCTATAGTTTTTTAAATAATTGACTTCAAAGTCAAAATTTATGAAAAAAAAGTTGCAAAAATCACTTTGAATATTATTTTTCTCATGATTATGGATATCCATAAAAAAATAATTGATGTAGTTAACTGCTCCAATTATTTTTTTATTAAACACAGAAAACTACTTCTTTTTATGTCTTCTAGTTTTTAAGATATGTAATTGAAAATTAGTAAAACTATACTTGTTCTTTAAACCCAAAAGATTCTTTAATTTTATAGAAAATTTGCATATAATAAAATTTTCACCCTCCCCAAAGGGTTGCAGGGGGGCAGCATGCCCCCCTTAGGCATCGCACTGTTTCCATCGTAAATTTCATATATACCTTTGTGATTTTATTACAGTTAATGCGGTTATTAAGTGTTTCTTTTTTCTATATACATACGTTTATGTATATAATATCAATTATTTTTTTAAATCCAGATTCTTTAAATGCAAAAGAAACTTTACATGCACCCATCTGATACAAAATTTTTTTTTTTTTTGTTTTTCAATTTTCTCAAAAACTAGAAAACATAGAAACGAATAGTTTTCAGTGTTTGATTAAAAAATAATTGGAACAGTTAACTACATCAATTACTTCTTTATTGGTATTTATAATCATGAGAAAAATAATACTCAAAGTGATTTTTTTAACTTTTTTTTCATAAATTTTGAGTTTGAAGTCAATTATTTCAAAAACTATTGACTGAAACAACTTTACTTAAAATTTATTATAAATTGTAGAGTTCTGACTTTTTAAAAAAGTATAATTTATAACTGTAAGTGTTGCCGTTGTTTTTAAATATTTTTTGTTTCTAGATTTTAAGTAAATTTTATAAAACTACCCCTCTCGCCTAAACGAGGTGAAATAGACCCCCCCTCCCATAGTAAAAAATACTTGTATTAAGCCCCACTACCAAAAACCGTTATTATATCTTGGCGCCAAAGTTATCGTACTCGTGCCCCAAACTTGACATTACGATGCTAGAGAGCACTAAAAAAGTGGGTCCCGCAATTTTGTGTGACTATCTATCTGTAGATCGACAATCGACTTACAGCCTAAATGGCTGAAGCGATTTTCTTCAAACTTGGTATTTGAGCGTTTTAGGTGATTGTCTCAAATAGATTATTGAATCGATTTTGTAGCCACAACACTAACGGTACCTGTCATAAATGTTTGTCTAACATCGTAATTATCTCGAAAACGGCACTACTTTAGGCATTTTGGTTCAAAGTTTTTTTTTATATTTTGTTACTAACGGTACGTGCCACACAATCATTTTTTTTTTGATTTTCGAATTTCTCATAATAAAAATCGGTGTTCTTATCCTTATTAAGTTGTCCAATACCATACTTCGTAAGTAGCGTCTTTTGGCTAACCCGAACACTAAATCTATTTCTTTTTATTAAATTTCTAACAGATTTTTGGTTGTATATTTCCAGCTTTGATCAAGCACTTGTTTTCGGATCCTTCTTGACGCGATTCTCTTTTCTAAGCAATTATCGTTTTTTTGGAGGCCCTGACCAAGCCAACTTTCTATTTTTGAGATTTGTGGAAGGCATTTCTTCTTTCTTTTTGGTTTATTATTATAAGGGGTTATCAATTTTGCGGTTTCAAAAGTAAACGTAAATAAAACACATATAAAATATTTTTTTTTCATGATATTTCTTTTTTATTATAAAGTTTGAACGTTGACATTATGTGTGAAACACAAGATCATTTAAATGACCTCCATGCGAATTGTTGCAAGCATCGATTCTTTTGAGGTAATTTTCGACCACTTTTTGACACAAATTGGGCGGTATCTCAGCCATAACTTGGCGAATGTTAGTTTTCAGGTGCTCAAGAGTTAAAGGTTTTTCAAATCGCATGATCTTGGTGGCTAGTTGATATCGCCACGACGAGAAATTACGCGGCCAGGAAATGTCTCTTGCAATAAAGCCATATTCGCTCGAGTTGTGTGGCATGTGGCGCCGTTTTGTTGAAACCACATATTCTCCAAGTCGTATTCTTCAATAGCTGCCAAAAAAAAGTCGGTTATCATATGACCATAACACTCCGAATTGACGGTGACAGTCGTTCTATCGTCGTTTTCGAAGAAGTAAGGTCCAATCATACCTCCGGACCAAAGAGCGCCCCAAACAGTGACTGTTTGTGGATGTAATAGCCTCTCTTCAATTACTTGAGGATTCTAAGAACCCCAAATACGACAATTTTATTTATTAACATACCCAACGAGTGAGAAATGTGCTTCGTCACTGAAGAAAATTTTGTCGAAAAATCGCCGTCCACCAATTCGACGTATCTACGACGTTGTGAATGGTCAGCTGGCTTCAGTTGTTGTGTGAGCTGGACTTTATATGGATGTAGGTGTAGATCCAAACGCAAAATACGCCATAATGTGCCGTAAGACAGTCCTAATTCTTGAGAACGGCGAGGAATCGACACATTCGGGTCCTTAGCAACACTTTCACTTACAGCAGCAATATTTTCAGTGGTACGAGCGAAACGATGATGCACAGGCCTTACAATCTCTGTAGCCAATCTAGTCTCTTCAAATTTCTTCACAATTTTACCAATTGCTTGCCTAGTTGGACGATTATGTAAACCATAATCTCCTCTTAAAGCACGATATGTGGCTGTGGCAGAATCACCATTTTTGTAGTAGGTTTTAACTATTTGTATGCGTTAAGCGATCCATTTTCGTAAATGTCAGACTTTCAACTGAAAAAAAAATTGGTTTAACAACTTAGTTTGACAGATGTAGAATTCCAGCCCTATACTTTTGAAACCGCAAAATGAATAACCCTTTCTTATTTCGATTTTTAGGCAATTTGACTATTTCTGCTCTCAATTTTAAGAAACTATGAGCACAATCGACTGCTTCCGCGAAACGTAGTAACTCGATATTCATTGTTATCCAATAAGCTAAATGTACCGCTTGGCCCTTAAATGATAGATGTACAGAGAGTTTTTTGATCTTGTGGAACGTATTCTTCAAAATTACTGTTTTCTATTTGCTCACTAGAATTTTACAAATACATAGTTCAAAATAGAAATAATTAGTCTTGAAGAACTTAATATGATTTGTTAAGAAGTGTTGACAAAAAAATGTCGACTGGGCTCATCGACTGTTAAAAAATCGACTGAAATTTGAACGACAAAAAAAAAAAAGTTGAAAAGCCCAGACTAGCTATTTATTAGTTGTAAGTTAAATTAAGAAATCCGAAAATCCACAGGCTGCAGCCGCTCTCCTTGGTCAAATATAGGATTTTGCATATACACACCCAAACTTAATCTCACTCAAAATCAAATATTTACCCTAGCAGTGAGGTTGCAGCGGTTGGATTTTTACCCTAATTTGTTGCCACATTACGTATAAATTTAGAATTAAGAAGGTAATTTCGGAGTCACTAGATATGACCCTATTTTAAAATTCTTACAATTATTAGATTTTTAATCATTTAAGATTCATTTTACGGATTACGCCAATAGTAAAAATGTTCTGTTTTTAAGTGATATAAGCTCTAAAACGTCAATTTTCGCTTACTATATAATGTAAATACTAATATTATTGTATAAATGTCATACGTTTTTCAGTAGTAAGGTAGAAAATATACCATTACTCTGTAAATTGTGCAATCTAGTTATAGAAAAGATACATTTATATAAATTCAGCTACAATAAAGATTTAAATCTCAGAAAAAAAAAATAATGTAAATACCTATGCAGCTTTTCACACCAGTTCGAAAATGAGGTTTTAGAAAATTTTTTTGTATAAAATTAATTTAAATAAATTAAATCGATCTTATATTTAAGTGATCTATAATTTAAAATTGATTGTTTTTCAAAGTAACATTTAAAAATTTTATACAATTTTTTTATTTTAATCGAAAGATTTTTATTCCGTTTCATATTAACCTGTATTATCTATTGGCTGTTGATACTCCATTTTAACAAGGTGTGTTTGTTTTAAGAATCTTAAATTGCCACTGATTTCGGAGATATCAATTGAGTGCTACTCGTATATTGTTTGACTTTTGTCATTTTTAATAAAGGTTTTCGCAAAAAAAGGTTTGGGTTTTTTTTTCAAAACATAGTTTTCGCAGCTTGTAGTATGTTACTTGGATCCCTGTGTTCTTAAATGAGGTATTTCGAGTTCTTGAAAATATTAAGGTATTGATTTCAATGAAATCAAGTTTTGTTCAACAATTTTTGACCTACACGTCTCTAAAAAAAAATAGTATTCAAGGAAGTAAAAGTTTATAAAAGTTCTGTTTATGCGGACTCAAAAGAGCATTCGAACTACGAAACTTAGTTGTCAATTTCACACAAACCCCAACCACGCTAGATCGCTGAATATTTCACAGTTTAATGGCGAACATACGAGACTGTTATAAATTGTGATTTCTTAAATCTTGTTGTTTATTAAGATAGTTAGGTAGGTAAAATGGCGGTCAAGAGCGAACTCGCATTGTAGACCCAAGTAGTGTTGGAAAGCGCAGCCGTTTTTATATCAAATAACTCGTACGCAACTGAATTAAAAGACGATTTTTAGCGTGGAAACGAGAGGCAGACAACTCAAGAAAGAGAAAGAGAAAGAGAAAGAGATTAGGTTTTTGATTTTTGTATGAGTTTAAATCAAAAAGGAAAGCTTTTCCAAAAAATTCCATTCTTGATCAAACCGGGACACTTGAGTATAAGTGAACAACTGTTTCCTTTTCCAAGTGGTTTTTGTAGCTAAGGCAGTAGGTTATGGGGAAAACTTAGCTTTGCTGCATGCTTTTCCCAAGGCCAGTGTCCAGTGTAAGTGGTGGACTACACTTGATATGTCCTGCATGGGTCTACACATAAAATCGCTTGTGAGGGATTTATCGGGTATATTGCTCCACCTCCTGTTGGACACCGAAAGGAACATTGAATTACATAGCAGCAAGTGGGATAGAGACGCTCTCTGCAAGCGTGATGTGAAGGGCCGATCCATGTAGCGCCAGCTCGTCTGCCCGTCTATTAGATTTTAGATTTTTAGTTAGATTTAATTTAAGAATTTTGCATGGTTCCATTATAGTTAGTACTTCAGCTTGAAAAACGCTTTCAAAGTTGGGAAGTCGGAAAGATCTAGAGACTTTCAGCGAGTCTGAAAAAATACTATACAAATTTTAGCCTCGAAATCCTTTTTTCTTTCTTCCCAATTCTTCTTAGATGCGAAAATAACTTTGAAACGTCAGAGTTTGTGGAATTAATTTTGTTGTGTTATTGTCGCCGTAGGGTTTGGTAAACCAGCATTTTGAATCTTCAAGTCTTAGGTTACAGCACTGCAAGATACCATATGTTTAATCTGAAGGTCAATTGGTAGAAGATATAAAATAACACTTAAGGTACCGTTGGACAAGATCTCAAAGCCATGGAATATCTTCGCTCTAAATGCGAAAATTTTGCTTCTTGAAGTTTCCATTAAACCAAAAATGAGCCTCGTTTCAGTATACAATGTTTCCATAACACAGTTAATAAATAACGCTACTTGATTTCCCACACTCTTTAGAACAGATGCAGTATACGCACTTTTCTTCTTTCGCATATAAACTTCACTGCATTTTGGAAAGAAAATGATGTGAGGGAACAGTCATGTTCTCTATAAGTTTGGGAATATTACCAATAATTTATAACGACATTTGTAAAGTTTGGTAACGTTTATTATCTGGATATGTCATCATAAAAAAATTTCAAGGCCTATTCAATAAAAATAACACTGGAAATCGATTTGACAGATCTGTCCCGAGTTAATTCTGGTACCCTTAGGTGTTTGAAGGTTATAAGTGATTTACAATTATTACATAAAACCTTTGAAAATTTTCTTTCCTCTAAATTTAACATGTTTTCTATTGTCAACCCTTTAATGATTGAAGGATTGTTTTTGTTACTTGTCAACAAGCTAACATTTGCAAGCAAACGTAAGTATATCGAAAAACGGAAACCAACAAAATGCGTAATTATTTCAAAGGCTTTTAGAAAATTTCCACAAGTTTCTTCAGACTTGCAAGACGTCTTCCTTTCGACAAGGTAAAAACTCAAAGAAAACTTATTCCCTCTTCCATCTAAAAGGTACATTATTACGAGAAGACTTCAATAACTTCCTAAGAACAATTAAGAAATCCAAAGCCCACTGCTGGTATATAGCTTTGACAAACAACAAACAAACAAAAAATAAAAAAGAAATATTTTCTGCAACTGGCTTTGCTCTATACAATTTTCTTCAGACTTTATTGTTCTATAGTTCTACCCCTGGTTTTTGCATATCGGGTTAAATTTTAAGAAGCTCTGCATAACTAAAAATTATTAAGGAAGCCGCAAAACCAAACAACTTTTTTTGCAATCAAAAATACACAACACCTACCAGTTATTTAGCAACAAGTCATTATTTAGTTTGCGAAATTTTATACCTATTTAAAATATAACTGAATCAATTGTGCGGTTTTTGGGAAAGCCATTTAATTTTTGATAGGCTGATAGCTCAAAGTGCATTTAAACAATATATGTATGTACCAACATAAATACTTGCTGCCCTATTTTAAAAGCATTCCGTATAAATATATGTTTGTATATGTTGTTCACGTTTTTAAGTGTAGGGGTGGTACCGAATATGAGGAAGACACTCCAACTGCTGATATAAAAAGCAATGGTTTCGTATAAGATCCTGCGCATCGCCAAATGGCCGTTACGTAATTGGTTGAACACAAAATAAATAGAAAAATCCTTGTTCACCAGTTTTGAGTGAACTGAACATTCCACAGGTAGTAGATTTCTTTGGTTGCACATTCATGTGTCTATTTCGAGACTCGAAGTCTAGTCTATGATTTGCAAGTATTCTTCCCTCGAGAGTGCACTTGTTGCTTTTTTGAAAGAACATTATCTGCGCCATAACAAATACATACTCACTACTGTAATATCAAGCGAATTTCACATTATAAATCTGAAGGATTCATTCATTTGAAAAGGATAATTCTGAAATCAATCCAAATAGACATTCGGCATTTGAATTTCGGTGTGCTAACGGCGGCGGCGGCGGAACTGGGTTACGTTGTCAAAGTGTAGTTTTGAAAAAAAAAAAAATTGTTAAATAAAATCGAATATAAAAATAATACTAATTGTGAATAAATATTCTAGGTGCAAAATGTGCGTTAAAAATTACTGTATATTGTTTAATGTTGACGCTACCTGAATTTTTTAAATACAGAAAAAAAAGAGTATACAAAATAAAATTTTATAAAAAAAGTGTAAACAAAGCATAGCTTATTGCAAAAAAATAATTAAAATAATTAATTTTTCTCAAAATTTAAAGTAATAAAAGGTGTTATCAATAATGGATGAAGAAAACGATGATAAGGATGACACGAAAAGGTAAGTACTAAGCAAATCTTCTAAATTATAAAGATATCCAAACCCCCTATATATTCCCATAACATAATATATCCATTGTTTAATAGAAGAACATATACTGGACCAATTATTTTTAGAGAATGATTGGTTTTGTTTTGTATGGTGTCGTTGTTTCCTTCTATTTTATCTTCCCGTATTATATTTCTTTCAGAGTTCTTTTTTTCAATTATCTTTAGTATGGTGTGATTCTTTATAATTAATACCCTGGGTACTAAGATTACGTGGATGAAATTGTTGAGAATAGCCCAGGGTAGACTTTTTTTGTATCACTAAGCAATAATTCGATAATTACATAAACAAATATTCCTACATCAAGCTTTTCTTCGAATTGCCGCGAATTAAAAGTGTCCATATTGAATTCAATTTCGTATGCCAAATATTGTATGTAATGAATTAAAAGAAAAAGGACTCCATATTTGCAACAACAAATAAATGTATGTAATGAATTAAAAGAAAAAGGACTCCATATTTGCAACAACAAATAAAAAAAATACGACCTTTTTTAAGGTACATAACATATAACGCCTTAGTCTGGTGTTTTTCCAGTGGATGAAACTTCGACGAACAATAATTCCAATGCTAACTGGAGTATTTTATTTTATTAGATTGTATAGTTATTTTTCTAATCTGACGATATTTGATCTATGAGTCATAACTTCCGTCATTATGCATAGTTGTACAAATATTTATATCGCAGTGTCAACCTGACTTTCACCCATCGATTTAAGAGGACTAAATGAGGTTTAGCTACACTTCAACACCCAAATTAATAAACATGGACTAGGGAAGGTTTAGGACTTATTCCGTGAGCTAAGTGCTAAATGCTATTAATAAAACAGAATTTCTACTGTTTAATGTTTACCAACGTAGTCCTTTGCTGGACCATCGAAGACAGTGGTCTAGTGAAAGACTAAAAATTGACATTTTAAGAACAAAATTTACAGGGACATAGAATAAAAAGAAATAGACTTTATACTTATTGTAGTACATTTTGTTCGATTTTTTATTTTTTTATTAATAGGAATATACATGGACTAAAGGCGGACTAACCGTTTTTTATTAATAGGGCTGCGAGCATATTACTCTTTTAAACAACCATTGAACTTCACTTAATCCGCTAATATTGAGGTTGAATCACCCACTGAGGAAAACCGGAATATTTTAAACAAGCTATAAGGACTAGCCACGTTCACATTCTAAGAACTAAATGTTTGCATGACAAAAAATTAAGGCAAAATATATTACAATGTCCCAAAGGTAGTCAAATTGTAGAAACATTGGAAATACAACTTCGTTTTCCGTTCCAGCGCTCGTCTTTAATGCCACTTCTTTTGTCAGCTCACGTGAACAAAAAATTTGCTTGCAGCGCAGTTCACTGTTAATTCCGCGCTGCCAGAAAGTGTTATTGCCCAGAGCGTAAATGATTTCATGGGACAAATCTTCTGTCGCACTCGTGCAGTTGCTAGGTTCTTCATAAACCTTGATATATACAAATTCGCTAGCACGGTTAGTATACCTCCAATCCTTTTAAAGAGGTATTCTTCATCGCTGGCAAAATCACTGTGTAAGCTTTTTCACCTGTCCTACTCTGCTGGTTTCTTTCCGAGTATATGGAAAACTGCATTTTTCCAGCGTGTCTCTAAAGAAAGGTGAATCTTCTTAACCCTCTAACTACCGTCCTATTGCATTTACTTCCCTTCTTTCCAAGGTTATGGAAACGGTGATTAATTAAGCTTAAGCATAGTACGCTGCTGATGCGAAATTAAAAATTAAATACAAAAATGACAGAACGAAATCATAAACGAAAATGTTTGTTCTGCTTTCCGTTCTGCAGTACGCTTTTCCATGACGCAATTTAAAAAGCCTCCACTCACTTTTCGCGGACAATTTATTACCCAGACCAATTAATTGTGTGCGGAAAATCACAATACAGTTTTTAGCGGTGTTTTTGTTGGTTGTTTATTTCATCGCAGCTTGTTTATTTTTGATTTGTTTGTGATTGTTATTTTTTTACTTGAAATTTGTTTCGTTCAAGTTTTCGTTAGCATCAGCAGAATATGTACTAGGCTTTAAGAAATATCTCGAAGAACGAAAGCTCCTTAATGAAGTATGGGTTTTGTAGCCGTAGGTCCACTGGTGATCTTATGGTATATCTCACCGAATAGTGACAACAATCTTTGCAAAGTTTTGGAAAAAGTAAATTTATTGCGCTTGATATTTCAAAAGGATTTTATTGTGTTTGGCATCAAGCCCACTCTTATTGAAGATGCGTGCATTTGTTATCGATGAATCTTCCTTCGATTGATTAGAAATTGCCAATATTACAAGTTGTATTGGACGGTTTCGAATCTGATATTCATAAAATAAATGGGCTCCGTTTTGTCTCCAACTCTTTTACTCATTTTCATTAATGATCTGTTATCTGAATCTTGTAGTCTACTAAATTATTTTGCTGACGATAGTACTTTCAGCTTTTCATATTCGTTTTCAGATTCACCTCCTTGCTGTTCGGATGTGGAACTGCAGCGGCAGCGTTTGATAAGATCATTAATTCTGATCTCGGAAATATGTATAAGGCAAAGCGTAGAATTAAATGCTCAAGAACTCATTGCTGTCTTCTGTCGTTAAGGCAGCAGCTTTCGATCACCGCCGAAATGTTTCATGTCTTTTATTATTTTTCTCGCTTCTTTTATAAGCAATGTTCTAGCGAATTACCAAGTGGCTTTCCTCCAGTAAAATTATTCAACCGTAATACTCGCGCTTCTAGGAATGTTCATGAGTTTACTCTTGAGCACACCTTCGGACGTACTATCAAGTACAGACAGTTTTTTCTTTAACCGTAAAACACGTGTGTGGAATGCTTCACCAGGCTCTATTTTTCCCTCCCATTTTGATATTCTGAACTTCAAAACCAATGCACATCAATAGGTTAGGTTAGGTTAACACGGTAAAGCCGGTGCATCTCTATGTGCTTAAGATCTCTGTTGTCGTCGAAAAAGTATTCCCCCAGGTGCAATCTATGTCCTTGGGAGAGAGCAGTACATGAGCATAGAAGATGGGTGATACTCTCCTCTTCCTCTTTGTCCATACAGCTTCTACAAGTCATTGGAGAAAACGCCAAGTCTTTTGGTGTGTCTGCCAATTAAACAGTGTCCAGTTACGACATCTATTAAACTATTTGTTTTATGGAGTTTTGATGTAACAAGAGTTTGCTTGCAGCGTTAGGCATACCGATTTCTTCCGGAAATTGGTATTTGGATTCCTTTTCTGGCGAGTTCATCGGCTTTGCAGTTTCCCAAAATATCTCTATGTCCCGGCACCAAAATCAGGTGAATGTTAAACTGTTCTGCCTTCTCCCTGAGAGATCGACAGTTGCGGGAAGTTATAGAGCTTGTGGAAACAGCGCCAAGTGATTTGAGGGATGCTTGACTCTCAGGTGAATATACGGATATCCGATGTGGATATCACGTTTTCCCTTAGCCAGGATAACACCTCTTTAATCGCCAGAATTTCCGCTTGCAATACGCTATAATGGTCAGGGAGACGGAAAGAGAGAATGAGATTTATTCTGTGCGAGAACACACCCACCGCCACCCACTCCCTCTTCGGTTTTTGAACCGTGTCGTCCATATAAAAGTGGGCTGACTCATCTTTTAAGAACCTCTCAACCTCCCAATCTGTTCTGGTGGGATGGTAACTTGGAAGTTTTTGTCGAAGATTAGCTGGTGTATGGTGTAGTCGGAACGTCCTAGTTTTGGTCCGAATTTGTTCAGAATATTAGAATGGCCTATCGAATTGCTAGTCCATTGAGAGATGACTTTGAGGCGAATAGATGTATCGCATCCACTTGTTTGCTAAGAATGTCGAGGGGTGTAAGATTAAGTAGTATGTTAAAGGCAGCCGAGGGTGTAGAGCAGAGTGCTCCGCTCATACATAAGCTGGGTGACCTTTGGACTTTATTTAATTTTTCACAATAAGTGTCTGCACATCAGCAATTCCAATTAAATTCCTTTCCATTTTCCTAATATTCGTACTGTGCTTATGATCATATTAAGGGTAGTCAAATCCCCATTAGTTCACATTTAATTATAAAAAAAAATTGTTCAACTGGCCTTTAGTAATAAGATTAAGATATTTTTGTATTTCTTTAAAATATAAGCCGTATATACATAAACCAATTTTTTATATACTTTGTACATGGTTTGGTTACTTAATGTCTTGAATTCTATAGTTCTACCCCGGAATTTCTCCATTACTTTCAGCTTCAGGTTTTCGAGATAATTCATACTTTTTTATATGTTAGGTTAGGTTGAGGTGGCTGTCGGCTAAAAAGACCAATTGAATGGTTCGTTGTAATACCATAGGATCCAGAAAACTTTCCATAAACTCGTTAAACCATGTGATCCATTTGCTGATGCAAAACACTCAGCATTTGCGTTGAGGAACAGTTTTCTTAGCATATTTTGCTTTGTGTTTAGGAATTTGCCTCAGTACTCATAAATTACGTGAACAATTAAGTCCACAATCTTGTGAAGAATTGGTTTTTTATACATATTCCGCCTTAAATTTTAATGCATTTCAGAGAATGTGTAAAGTTACAATGCCTCTTTACGGGTTTGTGTTATTCATAAAAGTTATGTAACGTTGCATAGAGGCATTATAAGGTATTTATTAGACACAATTGCAGCATTGTAACTAAAATGGATCGGAACATTTTTTTGCATTAATTGACGCCACGCTGAATAGAGCCTTAATTTATCCGTTGAGATGTGTTTTATTGAATTCTATTGAATATGACCAATAGACTTTAGAATCATGAGAAATGTTAGCATATGAAATTATTGATTCCATAGGATCTCAAGTTAATTTTTTTATAGTTTATTCATAAATCATTTTCCGACAAATTTTCGTAACAGTGACCTTGTGTCCAATAAAGTATCAAAAAGAGAAGACATATCCTGATGGAACCCAGTTTGTAAAAAAAAGCAATAAAAACATTGGCGCAAAATTTTGATGTTAAGGGCTTAGCATGATACTACTCAACAGTTCGTTAATACTAACGCACTTTACTAATATTTTCCTAATTTTAAACACTTTTTTACTAGCACCATAATAAATCTATTTTCTTAATAAACTACAATAAAAAACGCTTAAAATAGTGCAAAAAAGGTAAGCGAACATAACTTTTTGACGTTTGTAAATGTCAAAGTGGCATATGGATTTAGTACGATACTAAAAAAATAAAGTAATAAAATGTTAAGAAAATAGTACGATACTAAACTGGTTTAAAATTAGCAAAATATTCTTCTTAGACTAGTATCATACTAAAAATGATTTAACACATCACTAAATTGTTTAAAATGTTGCGTCATTGTCTTTGTTGAATGTGAATTGAAAATTTCCTTACATAGCCTCGTTAAACTGGGCTGGCTGGGACAGAGAAATTTTGAGAAACCGAATTTGGGATTTTTTTAGAAAACGAAGTTCTTTTAGTTAATTGTAAGTACTCCCGGAAGCACTTGCCGAAGTTCATAAATTGTATTCATTTTAATTTATTATAGGGCTTGATTTATTTGTAATTCGATTTCGCGTCGTTGAATAAATGTGAATTACTATTTTTGGGATGTGTTCAAAACGTTATTATGTGTAAGACATGCGTTTTTATTGATACTACATTTTAATTATGTCGTTTTATATTTGTCCATAGGGATTTTGATCCGGGATTGAGGATTTTTCTTTCCAAAAATCAAAAAATGCATAAGGGTTCGATTTTTTTGGTTGAAATAAAAACAACATTTTCCAAAAATAGGTAGGCAATTAACTGATTTCAAAAAAAAAACTTCTAGAAATGTTCTTATTTTATTGACATTGATTGATGTTCGATTATCTGAACAATAGTACAATTGTGGTTCAGCAACAGGCTTGGTTCAATATTTGAACTCGTTTCAACTCCTATTAAGTTTCGTACAATCGAAGCGTAGACTTCACTCACCGCAAAATTTTCGATGCACGTGTTCTATTTTGTGCTCGTTTGATACTTTGTCAGCAAAACTTCGAAATTGCGTGTGCTATTAGAAAGTAATGAGGTTTTCGATTGGTAAATTCAGAATTTGAGATTGTTCTTGGCGGATGGGACGCGATTTGAATTAAATTTTGTTTTTCTATACGCCAATAGCGTATATTCGTTTCTGTGAAACTGATAGTTATCAAACTGAATGCTTCCAATTGTATTAGGTGCTTAATGGTGTTAGAAAAACGAGTCGTAGATTCACCGAAAAATGCGGATCTGCGAATTCGATTCAGAATAAAAAAAAAATTAATTTTTGTTGCCCAATGGAAGGATTTAATTGTAGAAATCCGTGTTTTGGTAGATTTGTATCAAAAAATAATTAAATTCTTGTAACAATGGGAAACCAAATAAGAGTTGGTATTATTTTTTTATTTACAAGTTATTTATGTGATAATAAAACGCAGCTAATTACTTATAGTTTATGATTTCATGAAGATAAAATGTAAAATTTGATTTGACGTTAGAGAAATGTCAAATCTTGCACTAGTGTGCGTAATGTAGATTGATCTTGCTAAAAATGAAAAATTTGTTTTGACGGAATAAAATCGATTTTTTTTAGAAAATTTTCGATTTTGTCCAGAAAAATTGATGATTAAATTGAAATTCCAAAAAAAAACTGACAATTTTAAATAACCCTTTTTGATCCGGGCTTAATTTAAAGCGTTTAAAAAAGCCTTTGAAAACAATGTAAGCTTAATGCATTAAAGTTGAGCCCTTAAATTAAATTTTGAATTGTTATAGTTAGAAACACTTTTTTTCAAGATTTTTCATAAATGTATGCAGGTAAAGGTATAAGTTTTATTGTACAATGGCTGCCCGGAGTACTTTAAAGATATATGTGTGTGTTGCGGGAAGAACTTAAGGAATAGTTGTGTCTGTTAGCAACTTGTAGGCAAACCCGTGTGACAGCCTATGATTTGTATTTTGGTACCATTTTTCTATGGATTGCGGCCATTTCAAAACGAACTCTACGATTGGTCGCAGATTTAACTTATAACGAAATCTCGCTTTTTTAAAATCTCGCATTATCAAATTTCGAGATTTCATTCTGCGGGATTTTAATACTGTGAGATTTGGAGATACAATCTTTTGTAATTGCAAGATTTCTAGACACAAGATTTTTAAATGTGTTATTTTAGGAACGAGATTTTAGTACGTTGTCTTTCATATATGCAACCCAATACAACCCCTTTTTAGGGATTTTTTGTGGGTGATTTTTCATGTATACAAATACACTACAAATCTTTGTCCAAATCTTAAAGAAATTCGCCTTTTAATGTAACAATACGAAAAGTTGAGGATCTTTAAAAAAAATTTGCTAGTTTAGAAAAAATGATATCTCACGAATTCCAAAAAAAACTAAAAAAAAAGCTTTGCAATTCTGTTCAAATTGCTAAAATATCTGATATTTAATTTTTTTTAGTGGTCTATTTAAAATAACAAATAGTTTTACATACTCTCAAACTTATTATTTAATAACATAATTACCCAAATAATATCAACGTCAAAACTAAAAATTAAAGAGACATTTTTCTTCCTTCGAGTTAAAGAATTTAGATAGTTCTCTGAAATTAGAAGAACCTACGTAAAGCTGTTATTCACGATTACTTTATATTTATTCATACTTTCATTTTTTTTTAAATTCTTTGGCGAATTCATTGAACTGGGATAAAAATAAATATTAAACATTGCAAGTAATTCCATAACAGAATCTCCCACTAGTATTTTCATGAACGGCTAAGCACTTTAGCTTAAATCAACTTTTCTTACCAAACAATATATTTTTAGTTCTAAATCCAATTTTTTCCAAAACGAATTTCTTAAGTATAAATCTTGCTACATACGTGGAAAATATGTCTGCCCAAACTAAAGTGGGCGTAGACGCCTAGATATAGAAATACATTTGTGAAAAAAACGTTTGCTTAAAAAACACGTTTCTTATTACCTGACCTTTAAATGTTCAGAAATATATATAAATGCAATCTAAATAAGTTTTCCTGTGAAGCCTCTAACTAAACTCAACTTTAAAAATATAAATGCATATACGACATACGTATATATGCCCACACACACCTATTCAAAATGAAATAAGCGATTTTTAAGTTCCTATATACTGTACACAACAGGTAGTACAGAGTAGTACATATAAATACATATATTGTGTAAAGGTTTTCTCATTTAAAAACGTAGGTCGTGACGGTGGTTGTGGGAATGTTCAGAAAAGCGTAAAAAAATTATGGAAAAGTTTGAATATTCTAAAGGTAAATTAAATAACACAACATGTGCTGTCAAATATAGTATTCCACGCCAGGCTGAACTCTGAATAGCTGCTGCTATCTGTAAATAGTCCATAGACGTCTTATTCAGAGGAATTCTTCTTCGCAAAAATCTGCTAATGACAGTTTTTCAAAAAAAAAAAAAAAAAAATATAGACTCGATACCAAAGGATGAAAGAAGATTTTCTGCCGGTTTACATTCGAACGAAAACTCCAGGTATCAGAGGGTTGAAATGTGACAAGGACTAGATAGCTAGCAGTGTTGCTAGTTGCGAATATAATGCAATAATTAAAAAGTGAAACTCTAACCAACCTATCATCATCATCATCATCATCACTGTAGTATTGGTATTGGGACATCTATGTACAATGTTAAATCAAAATCAGTTATTGTATATTGTCCTTTAGAAGGATAAATCGCACAACAATAGATGCTCCGACGAATTCAGACATCTCGATTTAGTATAGATATTCTTACAGTGGGGGTAGGTAGTGGTATAAATGTGCTAGAAAGGTCGACCCGGTAAAAATAAACTAATTATATAGTGATGTCCTTCCCAATTTATCACCATCTGAGCGGAATTCTGTGCACCTGAGATTTAGAGTGAGATTCTCATTTTAAATATAATTGCATAACGATTGAGAACTTTCTTGGAAAATCTATTTAGTTTTTTGGGGGTGTTGAATTTTTTTGAATCATAAATAAAGCTACAGGTGCGACAATACAGAGGATAAGATAACGGCTTAACACCAATTGAAATATTTAAAAAAAAGTGTTTCCTATTTTAATTCAAGAAAGCGGGTCTTAAGGACTTTTTTTGGATTATAAATGTTTTTTTTTATGTAGTAAATTTGTATTTACTTTAATTTATTTTAAATTAAATTTTTTTTATTTCTTTTTTCTTTAATAAATAAAAGACACATAGATAGTTTTTAGACGGGTTTTAAATTTCGAAATTAATTCAATCAGATCTTAAGAAAAAAATCCTAAAATTAAAAAATCAACGAATTTCTATGAAAAACTGTCAAATCCTGTTCGCGTACACCAAATTTTTGTAGTTTTTCACAGAAGAGAGCGTTCATGAGAGGGGAAAATATATTTCTCCAGGCTACAAATTTTAGTCCCAAAAATATTTTTGGAAAAATTAGAAAGACTGTTAAATGAAGGAAAAAAGAAAAACAAACAATAATATTAAGCTGTTAGTTGACAGATGTGTCATAACCAAATTTGTGATATCAAATTGTTTATTAAAAAAATTCACAAAAAACTTTTATTATTTATGAAAAGTGGCTACCATTTTTTTTTATGCGCTCCCTCCCGTGAAACTTTGTCAATCTTAGAGAGAGTTGTATCCTCACTCTTAAAAAAATCATCGGCAAATTCCTAAGCAAAGACACGGACCCATTAAAAATTGAAAAGCCAGTGAAGTGCGGAACATAACTTGAAAACTTGCACAAATGTACTGGATTTTTGGCAAAAAAATAAGAAACAGCGTTTTGGGATAGTCTGCATTGAACTGATTTTTATGTTTGCGTTTAGGGACAGTTTGCTTAGCATATTTTGCGCAAGATTTGCGTTTACAAATGTTCCCATAGTTTATGCATTTTTGTGCAAAAGATACAGGAACAGGGCTATGTAGTTATATTATTTTTAAAATGCAACTCACCAGCGATTGGAATCAGTTGGTTTCATTTAACTCAGGAAAAATCAGTAAAATATCCGCTGATTCATAAATTATCCAAATCCAATTACAACGGAAAGAAATCAAAAGCCGTTGGTTAAACTAACTTATCACAATCCAATGTATCGATGGAAAAATTACACAAAAATTCATCACAATGGTCACTTGAAATAACCGTTCACAATGAAAATTTAAAAAAAAAAAGTAACGAATCTTGGAAGATTTTCGATTTTTCTGGATTCTTCTCATTGGCCCAAAATACTAATCTATCAAGCTTAAAATCGAAAAAAGCAATCTGTTCTCGAGTTATGAGCTCATACACGGACGGCAGTCTTTTTTACATACATAAATATTTACTAATTTTTCTTAAGGCCAAAAAAATATTTGAATATGGACTAATATTTAGAATTTGAAGTTCCTCCAGTATAAATGTTTTTATCGAAATCGCAAAAGCCGTTAATGAGAAAGTCGAACATTGTGTTTGGCCAAAATGTACACAGAAATTTTTCATTGAAATCGTTAAAGTAGTTTTCGAGATAAATTAGATTTTTTGTTGTATGACAGGAACCGTTATTTTGGGGTCTAAGACACAAAATTCAATTTCTCCTCCTCTAGACGCCAATACCAAGTTTAAATAAAACGTTTCAGCGGTTTATGCTGTAGAATACGTTACAGGCAAATAGAGACACAGGCAAGTGTCAAAAATTCAATTGTGCTTGATATTTAATTTTTATTAAGCCAGATAAAACAAGTTAACAATAATAAACAAAATATATGGAAGAACGCGGAATTATTGCTTATTTAACAAATTTCTGGTTTAATGTCTTAATGCAAAGCAATATTCTCGTCGTCTTGAAGGATGTGCACGACAAATTAGGCGTTTGCTGTGCATCTCATGTTAAAAAATAATTATATGTATAATATATCAGAAATCGCTTTGAAACTATTTGTCAGCTAATGAAACTTTAAGAAATATTAAAATAAAGACATCACTAGGACATAATGTACGCCTGTAAATCGCCTATTACCAGTAGGTTCTATGACTCCATAATTTTTCAAAAGTCCGGTGTGGTTAGTGTTCGTTAGCTTTTTTGCCTTGACTTAAGATGTTTAGTACATCTTATGTAGACATTTCTGTTAAACTTATTATTTTCTAACTTTTCCAAATATGTTCATTTTTAAATTTCGTTATTTCTAGAAAGTCCAGAAATCTCAGCGAGAAAAAACGTCGTGATCAATTTAACATGCTAGTGAACGACTTGAGTGGCTTGATATCGTCAACATCTAGAAAAATGGATAAATCCACAGTACTCAAATCGACAATTGCATATCTCAAACATCACAATGGTAAGAAGCTTATTGAACAATTTCATCAAATTATAATATTCTCAAATTACAGAAATAACTGATAAATCAAAAATTCATGAAATACCTCAAGACTGGAAGCCTACATTTCTTACCAACGACGAATTTTCTCATCTCATGCTCGAGGCTCTTGATGGATTCATAATTATATTTTCTAGCAACGGAAAGATACATCATGTATCGGAAAATGTAACATCTCTCCTAGGATATTTACCGGTGAGCTTAGAAAACCATTATCTATACCTAAATAAATTATGATTTGACTTTCCACTTTTTTCCCATATATGTATCTATGTATTTAATAAACGCTTCTAACTTTTGAATATATACTCGTACTCTATCCTTGCCTTTTTGATAAACAAAAAAATTTAATTTAAATCAGCCATTTATTGAATCAGAGCGATGAACTAAATTTCAGAGCGATCTATTGAATATGACAATCTTTGATTTAGCATATGAAGTTGATCATGAGAAACTATACAACATCTTTCTGAATCCAGCGGCAGTTGTTGTCGATCAGCCAAAAACCGAAGTATTGCCCGAAACTCAGATAAATGTTTATGTTCACCTTAAACGTGGTGCATTGGACAAGGTCGATACTACGGCGTATGAGCTAGTCAAGCTTGTTGGATGTATAAGTATGATGCAAACAAAAATGGACAATCTTCTAAATTCAAAATGAATTGTACTTTTAAATTTTATAGAAAAATATACGAAAGCAGAAAGTACAACGTCAAATACTCATTCTATGTCCTTTTCGACGGATAGCTGTGATAAAGGTCTTACATTTGTTGGAACGGGACGTGTGCAAATGCCTCAATTAATTCGGGAAATGTCCGCCATTGATCCGTCCAAAGATGAATTCACATCAAAACATAGCATGGAATGGAAATTTATATTCCTCGATCAACGAGCACCACCAATTATTGGGTATATGCCATTTGAAGTACTAGGAACTTCCGGCTATGATTACTATCATTTTGATGATTTGGACAACATTATAAGCTGTCACGAAGAATGTAAGATAAACTCTCTCATCAAACTTATCCAAATTTTCCACTAATTTAATTTCTTTGAAATTTTAGTAATGCAAAAAGGTGAAGGGAAATCATGTTATTATCGTTTTCTAACCAAGGGTCAGCAGTGGATTTGGTTACAAAGCGACTTTTACATATCGTATCACAATGTAAGCTCAAAGCCCGACTATGTAGTTTGTACGCACAAAGTGGTTAGCTATGTTGATGTGATAAAACAAAATAAGCTCAACAGCAGTAATAGCAATAAAACCGCGTCCAAATCTACTTCAGCGACAATTACCCTTAAAGATCTCGAAAGTGCGGCAGTAGTTGGTGAAAGTGGTAGTCTAGGTGGTGTAACTGCAGTCGACATAAGTGCAATTGAAAAAATGCCCGCAACAACAACAACCAAATCACCTGAAACAGAATCAAGTATAGTCTGGCCACAAAGAGCAGCGAAACTTGCAAACTATGGCATCATGGCATCTTCTGCGGGCTTGTCTAGTAATACGAAGAGAAAACGTTTTTCGCACACCAGAGGAAACGAATCCGACTATACTTCGGATTCATCGTCTGGCAGGCACTCCTTAATGACTCATCTAAGCTCGGTAAACTGTGTGAACTTATGATCAAAAAAAAATGTCTAAAATTATTTGTTCATCTTATAGCAAGCGAGAACGAGGCATAACTTATCATCTCATCATGTCCAGCAACAGCACCAGCAGCAGCAGCAACAAGCACAACAGCAACACCCTAATATAGCAAACCATCATCAACAGCAACCCAACCTTCCTAACCAAATGCAACCACAGCAAATGCAACCTCTTCCTCATAATAAGCTTTCAAAAATGTCTCAACAGACAATAAATCTGCAAATAGTTTCAAGTCCACCTACTCAATTTACCCAGCCTTCTTATCCCATACGAAATACTCAGCTAATGGGACACACGTTCCTAGAGCCACAACAGTATCTAGCAGCAATACCTGTGCAGCCGGTAATAGCACCGTTTCCAATGACCCCAGTGCTGCCGCCAATGAATGTGAGTATTTAAAGGCTTTTTTAGCTGACCAAGAGTGTATCCTAGATGTTTTTTTTTGCTTTCAGAATTCTTCCGATATTTTTCCTAGCGTTATGATGACACCAACTCAGACGCAGATCCAAGACCAGCTTCAGCGAAAACACGATGAGCTGCAGAAGATGATATTCCAACAACAAGATGAGCTTCGAAGAGTATCTGAGCAGCTATTAATGGCTCGCTACACCATCATTCCCACATATAATAATTCCAATCAGAATAGGCATTTCCAATTGGGCGCCAATTCCATGGATCATCCGCAGCAACACCAGCAGCAACAACCACAATTTGTAAACTACAATTATGGTATGAATGATCAAATGCAAGCCACTCATCACGATACCCAAATACATCAACAACAGACACAACATCAGACGCATCCGCAGTCGCAACAGCAACTGCAACAACAACAGCAATCAACTCAATCTCTACAGCCACAAATGCTTCCGAGAAATCCACCTGTACCTGATTTGGAGCAATTTGGCCACGAGGATATTGATGCCTTCCTCAATGCCGAAGCACTTCAACCAACTCTCGTTCTGCCATCACCATCTCCAACCACTATGAATCCTCAACAGCAATTGCAACCATCACACCAACATCATTCCCCTGTGATGCCCATGAATCCACATAACCTCGGAGTGCAGCAAGATGACAGTTTATTGTCTTACATGCAAATGCAAACAGAGCCAACGACCACATCAAACTTGCACTTTCAAATGGGCATTAGTGAAGATGGTTCCGAGAGCCGTGGTGAAGATGCTGTTGCCGGGCAGACTCACTTCAACCCCTACCAAACGCAAAGCAATCAATTGCCAAATGATTTGGAGATCCTCCCATATCAAATGTCCTCGCAGGAAACATCGCAAATTCTCTTCAATTCACCTCACACGCCTGGCCAAAGTCAATAGGGGTGGCATTAGTCAGATTGCGTTCGCCCTTCGTAATCTGATCTGCCAAAACACATTGAGCACATTGCTAAGGTATTCTGTATTAATTATTACAAATAAATTAAATATAAAACTTAATTATAAGATTGTAAATATATGAAGTGCTATGTAAATCTGAGAATGTTAACTTAAGTGTTAGTAAGTGCTAATTAGTGTATGTATGTATGTATTATAGTTTAGTTATAATTATTATAATAATAAAAAATGTACACTTTATGTAATAATATTAGAAATATTTTTTTATATTGAAAATTAAATCAAACATGCAAAACAAAAAATGTAAGGAAAAACAATAAATGTTTGTAAATCGAACTTTAAAGAAATCTTGATTTTTTTTTTATTCAGAAAGCTTTTGAAAGAAGGTATAGCGTATCTATTTTAAATTATAATAATAAGGTTCGTTCGATGTGTCCTGAGGTCATCTTAAGGTCGCCCAAAAGCCTTTTTTGAAAAAAAATACTGAAATCACCATGGTCAACAAATTATTTGCTTTTTGATACCTATGATAGCCCAACTAATGCTGTACTTAATGTTTAGTGGTGTTCGTAAAAAGAGCGGTAGATTTGCCGAATATTTTTTTGTTGCTCAATGGAAGGATTTAATTGTAGAAATCGGTGTTTTGGCAGATTTGTATCAAAAAAGAATTAAATTCTTGTATCAATGGAAAACCTAATAAGTTTGGCATGTAACGAAAAGTGGCATTTTAGTAACTGACAGTAAATGTTTGCTGAAAGCCACCCTCCTCTTCCTAATGCCGTATTCAAAATTTAAGAAAAATAAAATGTGTGTAAAGTTGTGGAATAACCTTTTTTATTTTGTTGGTTATTTAAAAGTGTGGCCAACGATCCACTAAGAATTTATGCATCAGATTAGTTATTCGCAAAATACAACTACAATAAAATGAAAATGTGAATTAAAATTTCATAAAAAGAATCACCATTTAAAATGAAAATAAAAATGTCACGACTTTAAAAAAAATTGAATTTTTAAATGATTGGCCTCATTCAATAACAGAACTATTAGTTATCCGGATAGGTTGGTGTTGTTGTATTCCAATGTAAATTTTTACTTGCGATTATAGGTACTATAATGCATCGTACAAAAAAAAATTTCTAACAATCTAACATGACATAACGATCATAGAGAACACCAAAAAGTGGGTCCCGCAATTCCGTCTGTCTGTCTGTCTGTAGGAAGATCAACAACCTAAACGGCTAAACCGATTTGGTTCAAACTTGTTGCTTAGGCGTTTTAGGTGATTGTGATTGAATACTTGTTTTATCCCCAAAAATAACGGTACTTCCCATACAAATTTTTCTATCATCTTAATTATTTCGATCTTTGGTTACGGTCTACATTTTGGCTAAAAACAATTTTGTTATTAACGCGGTACCTGTCATACAACCATTTTATTAATTTCCGACTTTCTCATCAACGACTCAACGGATTTCGATCAAAAGCTCCTTCAAATTCTAAATAATATTGCATTTCAAAATTTTCGAAAAATAGTCTTTTTATGAAATTCAATATTTCGAAAACGGGTGGACAATTTTTTCTGAAATTTTGTTTTTGAATTTATATTATTAAACATTTAAAATGTTCATACCAATTTTTTTTTAGAAAAAGAATTTTTATATATTAGAAATTAAGTGAAAGACGACTTTAAAAATACATTTAGCCGTTCCTATTAAGAATCTTTAGCATATAATGTGATCGAACATAGGAGCAAGTACGTGCGATCCAGTCGTACATTTTATTTTTTGCAGCAGTTGCTTTGTCATCAGCTGTGTTCTTACATGGGAATACAACAACACCAACCTATCCGGATAGCTTTACTACGGTTAATGAATGAGGCCATTTATAATGAAACCTGTCATTGAGGGACCTCATATACCACCTACAGCAACGTATACTGTAAGAGACAAAAAATCAAAAACATCGGAAAATTAAAACAATTGTTACTTAACTGAATGGCTTTATTCGTTCACATACATGTGTATTTTGAACCTGTCACCCGTATATGTTATTTTAAAGACTTTCCACGCCAAGAAATGGTTTGTTAAAAATCCGTACTTATAAAAAACAAGTTTATTAAACTAAATTTTTTTTTTCAAGGGGCAGTTCAAATCAATTCTTATCGCGTGGTTAACCTAAAACATTTCATATCCAGTACAAACGAGTCTAGGGAAATGCCAATTTATAACAATTATAAAAGTTTTATAACAGTTGTTCGCCCTTAAAATGTTAAATATTACCCGACCTTCGCGCTCTTGGGCTGCAGTAAACAACTAATTTTCGGAAGCCGAATACCATTTTAACCCTACGAGGCCGCACACACTCTTCTTTTCTGTCACACTGTTTGCATTCACGGAGGACGAACAAAAAAATTAAAAAAGAAAACATTCACGTTAAATTTTGTTATATGGTTTTTCTTTTATTTTGTATATATAACCTAGATATTCATTTTTCTTATATTATATTTTTGCATTAATTCCAACACATATTAATTATTTTATAGTTTGCTGTATAGTCTGTACAAAATTTAATGAAACTTGAATGGAAATATAAAATCAAATAAATTGGGAAATTGGTTATAGGAAACAGAAAGGATTATTCAAAAATTCTTAACTAGGACTTAATGGTGTACCTATTTCTTAACTACAATCTACGACCAATATATTATATCAGTTATATCTGAAAATCGAGAAATTTAATCATACTTTAGTACAAAGCTGCAATTGAATATTAGTCAATATCTTTGTAATTGAAAGTTAAATAATTAAAAAAAATCAATAACTACATACAATTTATTTTGAAAATGATTGAATTAATTATATTAACGGAAAAAATAATTAATGAAATGTATTTCACAGCGCATGAAAATCATACTCGAAGAACATTAAAACTAGCGTTTCATCGAATTAGAAAATTCAGTTTATTTAAATAAAACAAAAATTAAGTTCTTAATCAATAAGTATGAGATAAACACAAACTTTATCAACATTAAATATCATCCTGCATCTCATAAGTAACCAAAAATAAAATTAAAGGAAAAACTTAATAAAATAAAATATTTCTATTAAATATAAATATAATATTGTTTTTCAAAGATCAATATTCTTTGCGCAGCAAATATTTACAATAAAAGTAAATTGATGTAAAACTTGTTTCTTGAATAAACTGTGGGAACATAAGGAGAGGAAAGAAGGGCGTTTCTTGAAACTTACATTCAGGTTTTCAAAGCATGCTAATCAAATTAATATAAGATAGATATTAAATACAATCTAAACACTTAAAATTTAAAAAGAAAATGAAACAGAATAAACTAATAATAAAGGCCTTAACGATTAGCTCAGCTCAGTAAAAGGGATCTATTTCATCAACCTGCATTGGCTATCCCTCTAGAGATGGCGCCACTCGGTTTAAGCAATGTTTCAATACCAATTTGGCGGTTTCTTTGATTTTATCATACGGACTGGGATGCAATATTAAATCAGTCAAAATACGCAGGCCATTTTCATGTTCAACAAGTTTACAATATTTTTCAGGATAAACCTGCAAAAGAAAAAAAATAATTTAATTATTTTTGTAGCTCATTTTATATACAGTAAATACTTACGCATGTCAAATTGGCTAATGCCCAAACAGCCCAATGTTGACACTGTGGAGTATCATAGCAACGCACTAAACCCAAAATCGGCTCGAAGCTACGATAGTTGATATTTCTTTGACTCTTGATGTCCCAACGATCGATTGCTTTAACCATGCGCAGCAAGACATCGTCGCGGGTAGGCATTTGAATTGTCCATGCATCAGGGCCATCAGAAGCGATGTGAGCCAATACACCTGCCGCATTGTAGCTTACCTAATAGCAAATTTAATTATTGTAAATGTCTTAGCGAACAACATTCATGTATTTACTTCAATTCCATCACTATCGGAGTCAAGGAGTGTTGCAAACACTTCAATAAATTCCGCTGTCATCAGATTGGGTCTTAGCCACTTAACTTCTGCAACATTACCCAGCAGACCCATCATATTTCTCAGCAGTTCTTCGCGATCAGGAAATGTCTGTAAAAAAAACAATCATCATCCTAAAATAAAATATATATTTCTGAATGAGAAAACTTACATTTAAACATTTTAGGAAATATTCCATTCCTTTTCCGTCTAAAAATCTCTTACAATTAATTGCAGTCTCATCGGTTACGTTCCACATCGTGGACCATGCTACTTCCATAACATCATCAAATACAGAACGTGTCAAACGGTCCTTGATTAAGCCCAACATCGTCTGATAAGCAAATCACAATAAGATATAAAGCTCTCAAAAATAATACCTCCAAACAAAATACTTACACTTACAACACCCATATCTCCCAAAAATAATTTCTGTCTCCCATCAACCTGACAGGCTAAGGTGTTTAACAAATAAATAGCTATTCTTTGAACGAAGCCTTCTTGTTCGGTCTTGGACACACCATGCAGCAAAACTTTAATAAGACGTTCATATTCAAAAAGCTGTAATATGGAAGATAAATAATCAAAAGGTCGTGTGCTTTATTAAAATAAAATATATATCTTACCACATCGTTTGGCATGGAAAACTGCGTGAGTGTGAGGTAGCCATTACGAAGCATTGTGTCGTCAGTTATATGCATTTCCATTCCATTGAGCAAAGTGCGAATTATATGATTTTTAAGGGGTGTTCCGAACTTTGATCGATCACGTCCTTTCACTATATAAAACAGAGTCGCACTGGAAGAAAAATATTATCAAATTCAAAAAGCCGAAAGATCAATAAATCACCTTCCGGATATTTGCATGTGTTTGAATTTTAAATGGCGGTCCATAGCTGTGAGAACAACATCAAGAGCAGTGTGAATTTCCTTGCAGCACTCAAAACGAAAAATGTGATATAAATCATTGAGAACCTAAACATAATAAAACTTTATTTCTAGTCCAGAGCGTTTGAATAATATAAGTAACCCTTGTCAGAACAGCAGGTCTATCATAATAGTAAAGCGCTGCAGTCAAAATTTGTTCCTCATTCGCGTCCCCAGCAATCTAAAATAATTTTAAACCCTTAATCACTTTTATTAAGGCAAAGATAAAACATTTATACCTCAATAGCAGGAATATCATGTCGTTTACATGCCCAATGAGGTGTATGATAAAGGCCAAGGTACTGAAGTGGCCGTTCAGTTCTTCCCGCTAGACCAGGAATGTCAGAATTCATTTGTGGTCGAGATTCCAGAGAGCTTAAACCATCCTTTTTCTCACATGCTCCCTTCTGTGCAACTCCATTGCCAGCTAAATTTGTACCCGAAATATCCAAATGTGAAAGTTCAGGTAGATTTTCAACAAGCATTTCGAGGGTCTTTGAAGAAGAAAAAAATGTATCATTCTTCTCATCATTATTAATAATTAGTAAATAAACTCTTTTACCTGATCAGGAAGGTCGTAAGTCCCATGGCCATTTACCGATCCACTTATTGATATATCAAGTGTTCGTAATTTCTTCATTCTGCATATAGCATGCAATTGATTTGCTATTGGCCATACATTAAATAAAATTAACGTATGCAAGTTAGGTAGACTGCAAAGTGCTTCCAAACTAAAATTGGCCAAAATGCATGATGTTAAATCTAAATAATTCAAATCTTGCAGATGAGCAAATTGCAGTCGATGATGCATAACAACACCGTTTAACACAAGTCGACGCAGGTGAGGACAGTTCAATTGGAAGTCTACGGGTTCTTTTTCATTTGGTTCGGGCTGCTGCAGAAGGTGTGCACTTAAACCTAGCTCTAGCGAACGAAGACTTTCCCCGTATCTCGCTAAAAGATGATGTGATTGGACTGTTATTTTGTCGCAATACCATATTGACAGGGCATACAAATTATGTCGCAATAAAATTTCTAGACCTAAAGCATATATTGAATTAGTTAAACAGTAGATTGCATTATTATTTAAATAATTTTTGGTTAAATAAATAAATGACAATGGTTTTTAATTTATTCAAAACAATGTGCAATGGGAAAATGATACCTAAACATTGTAGACAATATTTTTTTCTTGAAAATATGAATGAAATTTAGGATAACGTATTAATTTTTAAATGTTTCTCAATTTCAAAAAAAAAAATAAAAACATGTTTAAAACATTTTCCGACTACCTACTCCATTACCAGATTCCTTTAGTAGAATCATTTTAATTGAAAATGAAATAAAGTAATCCTTTTGATTACAGTTTTAAGTGATACATACTTTGTAAAGTAAATTAGGACTTTTGCGTTGTTCAATCTGAGCTAATTAGAATATAATTAAAAAAACTATATTTCTTGCAATGCTATCAGTTCCTAGAGTATGTACTAGGACTCGTATTAAAAATCTAGTAATAGCATACAATGGCTGCAAAGTTTGATTCGCCCTATATTTTATTTGGCTGTTTTATCTAAGAAAAATACGTTGTCATAGTTCGAAACAAAAACAGTTAAAGCAAAATTGAACGAGGTCACTATTATAATTAACGACACATGCGTACATACATTGGTGATGTTGATAGAAAGGTGTAAATAATACTTCTAAAAAATTATTTCGATTAAAAACACTGGTCAACTTTACAATGAAATTTGTAGTTTCTGTGGAATATTTTCTACTTGCTATAGACGTAGGTACTATATTGAAAGTTTTACATGACGAAAAAAATTTGACTGTTGTCTGCCTCTAGGTCGATCTACAGCCTAAACCTCTCAAGTGATTTTCTTAAAACATGGTAGAAAGGCTTCTTATGTGAATGTCTCGGTTATTTTTTCTAATCTTTTTGATTTAATGTTTTTTTGTATTAACAACAACAACAACTTGAGTGTGCTTCCACTAAGTTGTTTTCTTATTATTTTTGGCTGGCATTTTGCTATTTTAGATTCCTTTGTTTTTCTAGTGAGTGCTGGTCTACTCCTTAATTTTAATTGAAAAACTTCTTATTTTTCGTCTATCGACGAGTATTGATCTAAGAGCACCCGCTTTAGAAGCCAGTGCACTACGCATCGCGCTATTGAACACTTTTAGTCCCAAAAAATATCCGGAACCTGTCATACAATTTTAATGAGTTTGAATGACGATGGACAACAACTTGAGTGTTTTATTTTTGGCTGGAATTATAGTCAAATCTCCCTGCTTACAAAAACAACAAAAAAGGTTGGCTTATAAGCGATTAAGAAGAAAATAACAAAGAACCCGAATGAACAACAACAAACTGTGTGGCTAATAAAAGCGCTAGTCGTTTCAATGCAATTGATAAAGAGAAAAACCTGTATTGGGTTGGATCTGATCATGTGGGCTCGGTAGCGTGATGCGTAGTGCGTTGGCTTCTAAGCAGATTGGTCATGGTTCAATATATGATTAAGGTACAAGAAGTTTTTTCAATTAAAATGAAAAAGTAGACCAGCACCACTAGAGCAAAGGAATCTGATGATAGACATTGGTAAGTCGTGAAATAGCTATAATTCCAGCCAAAAATAATATAAGAAAAACTTGGTGGAAACACACTCAATTTATTGTTGGTCATTCAAACTCACTAAAATGATACAAAAAGTGCTTTAAAAAGCAAGTATGTTAGCATACAAAAACTTAATTATCTCGAAGAGAACTCAAACGATTTTTATAACAATAAAATGCACGACTGGATCGTACGAGCTTGCTCTTGTAGCTAACAACTTTAGTGTAAAGAAGTAGCTATCCACTGAAGTTGTTAGTAGGTATATGTAGTCTACTTTAGTTATCCTGTGCAGGTTTAAAGCCGAAGTAGGTAAGATTACCTTGATTTTTAGTATAATGAATTTGTCGAATGCATATGATTAAAGGAATGGTGACATAGGTATCATCCTACAAATGTATATTTTAATTATGTAAATTATCAGGGTAATGTGTACCTACCTACATAGATGGCGCCTAGATATGTAAATATATGTACATATTTATGTATATATTATACATATGTATAATAATGAAAGTGAATTATACACCATTGGGTAAAAATCGTGTTTTAAACTGATAAAAAGTGCTAAAACGATCACTTCAATCAGTTTCTTGAAAAAACAAAGAACGCCATTAGGTGGCACGGATCAATGAAAATTTTATAAAAAAGTATCTCGAATCCTGTTTTTCATTTTTAGTTTTTTGAAAACAAACTTTTTTTGAAATTTTGGTATGAGTTTTGTAGAGTTTATTAATATACATATGACTATAAAATTTAAAATTATTTTTTTTTGATTAGTTTTAAAAATATTGATTTTTCAAAAAAAAATTAAATTTAATTATATAGAAAATGTTATTTAAAATTTTAATATGCAGAATTAGTTTGGATACCTAGATCTTCTCAGATATAAAATTTGACAGAAATCCAATGAACAGTTACCGAGAAAACCGAGAAAAATTCACAGAAATTTTTATCAAAATCGTTGGAGCCGTTTTCGAGAAAAAAATTTTTTTTTCCTTCAAAGTCATATGACAGGTACCGTTATTTTTAGGCCTAAAAATAAAATTTCAATTTCCCCTCTGAGGAATGCCAAAATAATCACAAATACCAAATTTGAAGGTAATCGCTTAAGCCGTTTAGGATGTAGCTCGTTATACATACAGACGGACAGACTGACAGACAGACAGACAGACATTTCCTGCCGATCACTTTTTTAGGCTTCTCTATTATCGTAATGTCATGTTTGATTGTTAGAATTTTCTCTTTCTTTTTACAAATGCATAACTTGCCTTATAGTATCTTTAATTGCAAGTAAAAGTCAGTGCACTATTATAGGCGTAGTCAACATTTTGCTTACATTTTTTTATATTGTAGCCATTTTTTTTCCATTTTCGACTTTCTCATTAATAAATTCAATTCCATCAAAATATTTGTACAGGTATTCCTTCGAATTTAAAAAAATATTACATTACTACCTTGAAAACAAAATCATTTTTTTTTTTGTAAAAATCAATTACATATTTTGAAAACGGTTAAACATTTTTTTTAAATCATATTTTTAAATTTCTATTATTTATGTTTCTGTGTATTTGTATATTATGTTCGCCAACAAATACATTTTGTATTTTACTTAATAACTCGAAGTCTCAATTACTTGAATTATTTGTGTGGCAAGTGATGGTTCGAGTTATCGAAGTTCAACTGTACTTAAAATTGTCATAGAAAATTTTTTTAGGAATAAATTAAAGAAATTAAATCGAAATAGTACACAGATTTTGATACAATAGATTTAGTTTGTATAAAAATCGTTAAAAGTAGTTTTCGAGATAATAACTTTTTTTTAATGGGTGTATGACAGAGCTATGTAACATCTCTGTATTCCTGCAAAATCGTCCTTTTGTGCAGGATGACGACGGAGAAATCTCGCTGCTCCATCATTGTCGGCAAAAACACTGACATCGAACACCTTTCTTGTAAATTCATTTTTCAATGATGGAAAGCGCTTTCAATGATCATTGAAAAATCAAAAGTGAATTTACAAAAAAGTGATAGAGCAAATAAAATATATTTTTACAAAAAATATTATATATCGTATAACCTTCATTTTTGGTACTAAAACGACATCAGTTCTGTTTGCTTAAGTGCCTCAGAATTGACAGTCAAAGTTTTCAATGCTGAGTTTCAATGAAAGCTATAACTGGCCCCTTAAAGATTATTTGTCTCGAAAACGGTTCTAACGATTTTGATTTAAAAAAATCAGTGCAGCTTTTTAGGTACGACCGATCATATGGTTGAAAAAAAAATGTCTAAGAACCGTACTTTTTATAGGACCGATTTTTTTGTTTTGTCTATCTCTTAAATGGCTTTAACGATTCTTTCGAAATTTCACACATATATAGGTGTAGGTAGCCCAATTTAAACTGCATACCAATATTTTTAATTAATTTTTTTTTTATTTTTTAAGCATTTAAAAAAAATTAAAATTTATATTTTGAAAACTGCTCATTAATTTTTTTTTTCAAAAATTATATTATGTATTTGCTGTATAACTATGAATTGGCATTTTTGATTTTTTTTGAAAAATGTTTCCAAAAAGTTAAAAAAAAACGTAATTCTCAAGAAGTGCTGCACAGATTTTTAAAATTTTTTGCTCATAAATTCAAATTTATCCAAGAAATAAAATGGCGTAATTTTTTTTTAGCTCAAATTAGTTTAAGTATTTATTTCAGAATTTTGAATTATTTTTTCTTTGATTAAGTCGATTTAATATTTTGTTTTTAAGTTTATATTTATTAAATATATTTAAGATTGTCATACCATTTTTTTTTAGAAAAAAATTAAAGAAATTTTGTTTATATAAAAAATTAAGTAAAAAAACGGCTCTAAAAATGTGTTTAGATTTTTAATAGAAATCTTTTGCATACGATGTGATCGAACATTAGAGCAAGTTCGTGCGATCCAGTCATGCATTTTATTTCTTATTATTTTAGGCTGGAATTATAACTATTTCACAATTTGCTAGGTGGATCATAAGATTCCTTTCTTTTTCTAGTGGGGTGAAGGTCTACTTCTTCATTATAATTGAAAACCTTCTTTTTTTCCTCTATCGCGTGTTGAACCAAAACCAGCAGCCTTAGAAGCCAATGCACTACGCATCACGACACCGAGCCGACATGATCAGGTCCAAACTAATGTAGGTTTTCTTGTTCTTTATCTATTTCATTACAACGACTTGCACTTTTATTAGCCCCACATGTTTTGTTCGGGTTTGAAAATTACTTATATCAATACAGAGTTCTTTTCTATCAATATTTCTTTCCGTTATTGTTTTCATTGATGATAACTAAATGTTTATGGTTCGGAACAATAATCTAGTTTTATTTTTCAAATGTAACACCAGTAATAGACTGACTGAACCTAAACATAGTTTTTGTTCCAATAAACATAATAGCATAAATGATTCATAACAATTATATTTGTCTATCACCATGATGCAAAGAAAAACGATTAGAGACGCATTTGTGATAAATCATATATACGATTACTAATCCTATTTAAAATAGCCAAATTGAAAAACAAAACAAAAATCCATGTACATACATAATTTATAAGTAGGTATATAATTTTGAAACTCACCATCGCCAGTCAATGTACTGTTTCTTAAATGTACAATCTTAATAGAAGTCTTGTCTGTGTCCCGGAATAAGTTAACAACTTTATCGTCCAGATGCTTTTGGAAACGCTGGTAGCACTCCACAAAACGATCGCAAATGTCATTTGGCAAAACGATACCACTGTCGAGAATGCGATATCCCCGTTCGTCGCAGCAACTTATGACCTCCAAATTATTGGACAGATACTCAAATGAGATATCTTTCAATGTCGGCGGATCCTCGTCCAGCACTCCATTGTCCTTTAATCGAACCTTTCCACTCATTATTGTGATTTGAAGTATGAAAGTCTCAAAATTTATTTATTTTCGGAAAAAAAAATTATATAAAAAAATATATAATAAACAAAAGGAAGAGACGGTCCTTTCGTTACTTGGGAAAAAAAATTGAAAGTCAGTTCCTCTTGCAGGTCTATCGATGCACAATCTTTCTAAAAGTACAAAATAAAATATTAAACAATTTATTTTTGTTTTCTTCTTCTTCCTTACAAATTACGTAGGATTCGTTGCGAAGTGCATTACATTAAAGTTCACAAATTAACGGGGGAAAGGGGCGCCGAAAAAAACAAATTCGTTTCGTTTATGTGGTAAAAGTTTTTCTGCCCGAGGATATAGGGCAAAATTATGTCTTCACAATTTAAAGTTATACGGGGAAAACTTCATTTTATGAACAGGCACTCGTTTCGTGAAACATTTTTTGTGGATTTCTGCAATAAATATTACATTTTCAGTGCATTTGTACACCGCTGGCACAGGGCACACTAACCAACAGCGAAGACGAGCGAACAGCCCAAGTAGACGACTTTTTTGTGAAGAAAACTTCTCGATCGTTTTCGTTGTAGATGGTGATGATGATGATGATGAATTTGCCTTGAATTCGTGTCAATTTGTCGACAATGTCCTTGAAAATATTTCAATTGTTTCTCGCGATTAAATAAAATGGAGAATCAATTTATTTTTAGTTCTTATTTTCGATAATTGGTAAGATAATTTGCAAAAAAATAATTTTTTTCCTTTTTTCGTGTCGTTGCAACCAGCTCACACACAAAAAACTACGATTTGGATTTTTCTTTCACTTTTTCTGACGTTTCTTTTTAGTATAGCTGTCCTTCTTTGTGGAAAAGACTGGAAAAAGAAGATGACAAAATAACAACAACAAATAATTTAATTACACCACTTTCAGCGTCAGCAGACTTTTGTTTTTGCTTTGATGTGTTTTTGACATTTTGTGCAGTGCAGAGTTTTTCACCTGTATTGCTTGCGTGCAAAAAGGTGTGTTTGATTTGAAAATTGTTGGCGCATTCGAGAAATAAACTGTTTAAGTACCCTTTCACACAGGAAAACCAGTTGTTGGAGATTTTTTTTTGACGTTTTCCTTTAATTGCCTTGTAGCTTTCACACGAAAAAACTAGCACCAGGAAACTGAGGAGGAACCTGGGAAGATTTTGTTGGGCTAATTGGAATGCAAAGCAAAACGTCAAAAAAATCTCTTCAAATCGTTGACCAGGGAGATATTTTTCATTCCCCTTACTTCTTGCCCTTCTCGCCAACAAACTCCCAGTTGTCGGCAACTCAGTTTTCATGTGTGAAAGGGGACTTATATGCAACGTTGGAAAATCAAGTTAATATGGCCCGGACACAAAATTTCTATTTGAATAAAATAAGTTACATGTAAAACAAGCAAATTTTAAAACAAATATGAAACTCGACTTAAATTTTTAAATAAATAAAAAACAAATTAAAAGTTGTATAGTAAATAATAATTTTCATTTCTATTTTAATTTTCAACAAAAACTAATGGGGTTTTCGTTTGGTAAATTTATATTTTGATCAATAAATTGATTTTTTTTAACGATTCGAATACGTTTTCAGATTGATTTTTACTTGCTATAGTATTGGTGTATATTTGTGTCTGTGAACCAGCTATGGGTATCAGCTGTCTTGTCAAACTGATGGATGTCAATTATAATTCATAGTAGTGTTAGTAAAAGAGGGGTAGATCTGCCGAAAAATCCAGATCTGCAAAATTGATCTAAAATCAAAAAATAAATCAATTTATTTGGCCAATCGAAGGCAAATATTGTCAAAATAAGTTTTAGACAGATCTAAATCAAAAACAAATTGATTTGTTTTAAGAAACGATAACCACATACATTTTTGCTCATACAAAATTCTTTCCAAAATTTAGTGAAAGTAAAATTAACAAACCGAGAGCTATGTACATCACACAGCTGCACACAAAAAATCAAACTCTTTTGAACTTCGATGGTGGGTCCAATTCGCCAAGCAAGGCCTTTTGGCAAACTCACTGAAGCCCCATACAAGTCATAATAATTGCATAACTCGAGGTGAAACCGATTTTGTGCCTTTTTTCGTCAAAAGAACTTAAAAATAATGTTCTGCTCCTCTGTCTCACCGATGTAGAGTTAATGCCAGTTGTACAGACGTTACCCTTGATCCGTACGATTTTCGCTCTCGATTTCGGCAGATTAAGTACGATTTAACAATGTTTTAAGGCTCAAGTATGCGATAACCACAACATAAACATACTTGAAACGTCGTTGAACCTCATATAATTAACCATAATCGGCGAGTAAAATTGATGAACCACGTATCCAACGTGTACAACGGGCCTTAACCTATCTTAATCTGCATTAGAAAAAGAACGCGGGGAAAATAGCATCAACCTCAGAAGCTCTCATTATACAGAAACTTATTGTTCATAAAATGTCATATGTCAAAAATCATCTGGTAAAATTTTCTTTGAAACATTTGGCGACCGAAAAATCAGGAGTTGAATAACACTATCGACAATTTAATAGGAAATTGAAATGTTATCCACAAAAATTAGAATTGTGTTAAACACCAAAAATGCCGCTTTCATGTGTTTGCAATCAAAAGTGAGTATTATGAAATTCTAAAACCCATTCTAGCCGCTTAACCTAAAACTATTTCTCGAACTCTTCTATTCCAGGCAAAACAATCGGTTCTTACCCCGCTATCCTTCCTAAGCAATCGAGATCTACACATCGAACACTGCAGGCAGCCAATCAGGAGAATCGATCCGGCAATAGTCTCAAAATTGACACCACTAATGGGATTTGCAAATGTTCGCTATTCCAGTGCAGATGCTCCAGGAAAAAACATAATTGACCTTACACAAATTCCAGATGCGCCACCTATTCCAGAACCAATAGCGGTAACTGACGCTGCAGCAGAGATTTTCAATGCAGCTGGAGAGCAGACATTCGCCTCCTTAGGTTTGGGCGGCTGGACTCCCGTCGGCATGGTCCAAAACTGCATGGAGTACCTTCACATTGGTTTAGACCTACCTTGGTGGGGGGCTATTGCCATTGGAACAGTCGTAGTTCGAACACTTATCTTCCCGCTAGTCATTATTTCGCAACGGAATGCCGCAAAAATGAACAACCACATGCCCCAGTTGCAAGTTCTACAACTTAAGATGAGCGAAGCCCGCCAAACGGGTGATGCGATCGAAAGCGCACGCTACGCACAGGAAATGATGCTCTTCATGCAAGAAAAACAATTAAATCCTCTGAAGAACATGGTTGTACCGCTGGCTCAAGCCCCACTTTTTATTTCGTTTTTTATGGGCCTGCGACAGATGGCAAACACTCCCGTGGAATCGCTGCGTGAAGGTGGCCTCTGGTGGTTCACAGATCTTACCATAGCAGACCCATACTTTCTTCTGCCAGCCATTACAAGCGCCACGCTCTATCTTACCATCGAAATCGGAACAGATAGCGCTCGTCTCTCAGCACAAAACATGCACTTAATGAAGTATGTGCTTCGGGCCCTTCCCATCGCCATCTTTCCCTTTACCATGAACTTCCCGGCCGCCATTTTGTGCTATTGGACTTGTAGTAACTTTATTTCACTTGGACAGGTTGCAATTTTAAAGATACCCGCAGTGCGGGAATACTTTAAGATCGACAAAATGGTCACCCACAGGCCAGAGAACTTACCCATGAAGAAAAAGAAAACCGGATTCGTTTCGGGGATTAAGGAATGTAAGATAAAGCTTATAATATCGTTCTATTATCCCTCATTGATTGTTGTTTCATTTCAGCTTGGAACAACATGAAAATAACAAGACAAATCGAAGAACGACAACAACTCGATCAAATACGTTTTGCCAGAGCAGGTAGGGGCCCACTCGTGAAGACATTCAAGTACGATCCGACTAAAGCTCCTCCCCCCACAGCGGTACAAGCAAAAAGAAAGGATTAATAAAAAACTCCTTCGTGTGGTGGATTTAATTAGCTTTAAGGAATTTATTAACAATCTTGTGTATGTACAGAAAATAAACACTGTTGCGCTTGCGTTTTTGTTAGGAAATCGGTTTAATCTTTCGTAGCAATGCAATCATTTATTACCCCTGCAAGGTATTTGTTATCCAAGGCGGCGGCAACTCTTTCCTTATCGGCCAACTGTTTATTAACAGCCATTTCTGAGGCATGGGTTCCGGGGGTTATCTCAACGTTGACTTTAAATCTTGGAGGAAGTGAGCGTAGTAGTTTCACCCGAATAGACAATCCAATGAGTGTGGCCATGCTGCAATGCGGAATTGTTGGCGTGAATTGAACGATTACTTCATTCGATTCGTCATTCACTTTAATGAGGTCTTCCTGGACAACATGTAGTTCTTCAAGTGATAGAGGGTGCTCTGGGTCATTGATGCCACGGATAAGGTCTGATTTGGAAAGAAATTGTATTTTTTTGTGGAAAATGGTAGGCAAAATATGTGTAATTATACTTACCGAAAATTTCGCGAGAATCAAATGGATCGGGGATGCTTTCGTTTTCTTCGTCAACTGTAGTTTCCCTTTCTTTACATTTGCCATAAACATTAGGGTTTATGTTTTGTATTTCTGTTGGCATTTTTAACTGTTATTTGATTAAAAAATAATGAAATAGAAAAGAAAATAACTTTTTGTTGTGACTTGTGAAATGTATTTGATTAATTTTTATTTTATGCTTTTTTGACATCCGAAATGATTGCGTTCAGTAAAGGTAAAACTAAGTTATTAGTTTATGGTACCTTTGCAAAGCAGAAAATTTTAGTAGTGTTACTGCTTTTACACATGTAAGAATCTTTTAGATTTTTACACATTTCCTTCGGTGTAAAGATACTTTAAACGCTGGTATATGTAATAGATGTTAACTTTCTTCAAACCTATTTCCGCACTCTATGTTCCAATTAATAATAAAAATTACCAGAAAGGTAATGTGAGCAATTTTTGGCCTTTTCGATTGGCCGTCCGGAACAAGTTCCACCAAAAAAACACCCGGAAACAATTTGACTGATTCTGAATTGTATTTATGATTGTATATGTGAAGATACAAATTTTCTTGTATCAATAATAATTAACTTGCTTCTTTTTGTTATTTTACCAGAAAAGTAGTTTAAATTCAATAAACATATTCAAATAACACAAAACAAATCAACCCGATGATTTTGACATTTTAATTATGTGAGTGGATTATGGCCTTTTCGATTGGCCGTCCAGAACTGTTCTGACCCCCACAAAATGACAGTTTTTACTCTAAACAGAACAGAAAACGATTCTGGATTTAATTTCAGAATCGAAAACAGAATCACTAATACACTCACATAATTAAAATGTCAAAATCATCGGGTTGTTTTGTTGTGTAATTTCGATGTGCTTATTGAATTTAAACTACTTTTCTGGTAAGATAAGGTAAAAAGAAGCAAGGTATAATTATTATTCATACAAGAAAATGTGTATCTAAATTGAAATCAAGTGTTTTGGAAATTCTTTTTAGTCGATGTGATTTTTGTTGATTTAATTTTCACAAACACAGTGATACATACAATTCAGAATCAGTCAAATTGTTTCCAGGTGTTTTATTGGGGGAACGTGTTCCGGACGGCCAATCGAAAAGGTCATTAGTGATTCTGTTTTCGATTCTGAATTGAAATCCAGAATTGTTTTCTGTTCTGTTTAGAGTAACAACCGTCATTTTGTGGGGGTCAGAACAATCGAAAAGGACATTTGTCTACTGCGGCAGCCACATATACTTACGTCACTCACTATCGTGCTTAAACATCATAACCAACTTTCATAATGTAAAACTGCCAATAACATAACTTGAAAAAGTGAATCCGCCGTGAGTGGAACAATTTACTGACTGAACAAAAACGGAAAAAAATAAATTAATACAAAAATAAAAATTAGTGAGCTCAAATGAACAAAACTAGAAACAATAAGGTTTATTGAAATTCAAAGTGCCAGCAATGGCCGACCAAATATTTTTAATGCCATTCCCTGAAATATTGCAAGTGGAGCCACAGTGTACAATTAAATCCTTCCATTGGGCAACAAAAATTATATTTTGTTTGATTCAGAATCAAATTCGCAGATCCGTATTTTTCGGTGAGTCTACCCCACTTTTTACTAACGCCATAATAAGCACAACTACAACTAGAAGCAATCATTTTTTTGTTAACTTCTTAATAGAATCTTTCAACTAACTATTTCCTAGCTTGTATATTAACCACAGAAGGCTTTATGCAAGTCATTTTGGCGCACATTCTGCAAGCTATTTATTTGCATATGAATATCCGTCACAAGCCATATGGAAACAAATAGCTTGTATAAGGCCTACGACTGCAGGCTATACGGAAACAATAGTTTGGTATGGCCCGCAACTGCAGGCTATATGGAAACAAATCGCTTGTATATAGTTTGCGTCTGCAGGCTATAAATGTTAAAATTTATTTTTGATTGAAATTTATATACTTTTAGGAACAATTCGTTTTTTACCAAATATTCACGTGAACGTTTAATAGAAAAGGGCTGATAAATAGGCTTAAATAAAACATCGGCGTATAGTGAAATGTTTCAATTGAAATTATAGCGCTTTGGTTGGTTGGTCCAGAAGTCTTCTGGAGCTCTTTCAAATGATTTCCTGAAAGGAATTAAAACTAAGGGTTTATTTTCCTTAAAAATTAGATTTGTTTAATCCAATCTAATTTTTTGAGATATTTTTCTGAGATATTCGCATATCTTTAGACAGAAACTCATTTAACTGATTATTGTTTTGATGGATATAGGGCTAATATGGTGAAGCATAGAGAAACTAACTAATTATTTTCTCTATGGGTAGAAGTAGGAGATCACAGTACAGGTATTACAATATTTGATCTATCGATTTACATTTTAGTTCAAGATGTCGTATTTAAAAATCAGAAACATTTTGTACATTATGTATATGCAAACCGAATTTTGACCACATGCCCAAGGTCATACTCTGTAAAGTGTGTACTGAGTATGGTGATATTAATACAAAAATTGAAAATCGCTGATTCGAGCACGGAATCAGCAAAATTTATAATGGCTTTCAAAGAAACTTACATTGAGCTGGTAAGACTATTATTAAAAAATCAGAGTTTTATAAAAATTTAAGTTTTTTTTTTTACTAAATTAATGTGATTTTCCATTGGTAAATTGAGAATTTGATGCGGAATTTGATTCTTTTCGTGGCGAATAGAATGCTATTTGGATTTAGTTTTTTTTTTTGTTAAGGTGTTGGCTTATATTCGCGTCAGTGAAACTGGTAGCTGTCAAAATAAACGCTTCCAATTGCACTTGTGATTAGTAGGGTTAGTAAAAGAGGGGTAGATTCGCCAAAAAATACGAATCAGCGAATTTGATTCAGAATCAAAAAATTAATTTTTGTTGTCCAATGGAAGGATTTTTAAAATCCATGTTTAGATAGATTCGTATCAAAAACGAATTTGATTCTTGTACCAATGGAAAAACACATAAGGGTCGACTTAGGTTTTTTTTTGAAAACCCCAAGAGTTGTCAAAAAAACCTGAGGTTTTCGGTTCTCAAAAAAAACAACCGAGGGCCATTAATTTTATGTTGCAGAAAAACAGTTGTCATTTAATGATTAAAAAATGTTAAATTTAGCCTAAGTACATTTTTTTTGGCCCTATGTACAATCCATAACTTCAAAGGTTTCCATTTTGCATTAATTTGAGCATTCTTTTATTTCCAACAAATCAGAGCTAAAAACCTAGATCTACTTCAGGGCGAGTTGAGGGCGACCCTAGGTTTCAAACAACACTGAATTTGCTTAAAAACCGCTTTAAGGCGACCCTAGGGCGACTTCAGTACTCAACGAACAAACAACAAAACTTTAGTGTATTCGTTTGCTTAGGTAAATTGAAACATCTGTTAAGATGCATCAAAATGTTCCAAATCAAGAGGCGTTGTTTATTAAATTAATTAATGAATTAATGAATTTTTATTATTGACAAGGTATTTTTACAAATATAAAAATAGTAGTAATATCACAACATAGTATTGAATATAAACATAAGCTCTGTATATAAACATGGTTTTTATAACCCTGGTAAAGAATTTTTTTTTTATTATTAAATTAAGTAAATAAATATGGTAGAAACAAAGCCAACTAACAACGTTAAGAATACAATCAATTAATGCCAATGAATAATAAACACACAATCAAAAAGAAAAGCAATATTTTTATATCAAATTATTTAATTTTTTCATCGAAACGTAAGGAAAAGTTAAATTAAGAAATATTAATTCAGCAATGCGCCTAGATCTATAAAATTCGTATTAAGAAGCCATTTGTTAATATTTTTTTTTTGAAAAGTGAGTGAGAAGTTATGTTTCTGTAAGAGTGAGGTAGTTTATTAAACAATCGACATGAAGCTAATGTATAAAATTCACGAAAACTTGAAGTACTGGAAACTGGCACAGAAACAAAATTTAAGCGATTATTCCTAATGTTATAATTTTCAACAGCTCTAAAATTACGATTGCCTGACCTTTAAAAAAATTCATTCAGAACCTTAAAACAGTACAAATTTTATTTAATAATTTCAGCCCTCAGATTTACTGCTAAATTCCTAAACGCAAGATTTTCAAAGCAAAACTCATGAAGGCAAACACACCAAATAATTTTAATATTTGCACAGATGTATTTGCTTTTGCGCACGTACTTTGCTCTTATGTTTGATCAGATTGTATGCACAAGGTTTTGTAGAAAAAAAATTTCTTTAACTATTTTCTAAATGGTATGGTAATTTGATGTATTTAATAATAAAAGTTTACAAATATAATTTCAAAAAAAATCGTCACCCTTTTTCGAAATACATATTGAATTTTCATAAATATAAAAAATAGTTTCAGTATTGTTTAGAGTTTGGCCCCTACATACAAATTTAGACTATCAGCCCTATTCTGCTATTCATCGGGGGGAATTTTTCTTGAATTTTCACTCATCACTATTCTGCTATTCATTCGAATTGAATCTTGTATACTCGTGAACCCAATCACTCCATACAATTCAAACCCGCATATCAATAGTGGGCGATTTGGTATTTGGTCATGTATCCTCGCGTGTAAATGTTAGCGGGTCCTGAAATGTAATAAATTTGCTAGAAAACTGATGGAGTTGTTTATAAATACATCTTAATCTTCAAATAATTATAAATAAATAATTTTCTATTTAAACATTAAAAACAAACATCATACCTACCACGTTTCATTACGTTTATCTGTAGTTCCTCCGTAGTTATCCATTTGGGAATTTCCTTATTTATGTTTATGAAAGGGAAACAAAGTCCGCTACAGACCCACTTTCTTGGAATTCTCTATCATCGTAGTCAAGTTGGATATGCAAAACCTATAGTAACTATATATCAGAAATAAGAAAGGTAGTCCAGCATTATCACAGGCCCTGTCGTAATAGATTGGTAATACGAAAACCAAAAAGAAGCATCATTGGCCTCGTTCGGAGGCACAACCTAATGCCGGATTTATACAAGTGACAAAATGCCATTATTTCTTCCATTTTATTGATATTACTGACAAAATCGTGTAAATGGTTTGAAAATTTGTCATTGATTTCGTCATTAAAAAAATGGCAAGGAATTCTGACATTAAATATTGCCATTCTAATGGAGTCATGTAAATCCACAATGATGCCATTTTGAAAATTATGGCACACCGCGAGGAAGAAACTTGCTCATTGGCAGATTGCCATTATTAATCAAATAGTCATTATCTTACCCCGTGTAAATGCTTATCACTATTGATTTGATTTTACTATTATTTTGCCAGTTTAATGGCATGAATTAATGTTAATTTGTCACTCGTGTAAACCTGCATAACCGATCAGGATTGCTTGGTGCTGTTGTAACTCCTAAGGAAAAAACAGATGATGAACTAAACATGTTGTCAAACACAAATCTCAAGCTACCCAAAAATCATTGGATTCGTTTGGAAATGTAAGGAACAGCTGATTCAAAACTTCAGATGTGTATGCAATACAATTGACAACGAGAAAGCTACCTGAATCGTTCGAAAATAAATCCGCTACAAAGGCATCTTGGATAGCCTATCGGCCGCGCACCAAATGAGGCCATTGCTCCCGTCGTACTCACCCACCCCTATCAAAGAGCAAGTTCATGCTTTCTTCGGGCTTCGTTGTACGAATCTATTACGACGGGGCAAGCGATAATGCGGACTACGTTTCGGTAGTTTGCATTGCAGGGTTTTTTGTTTCGCATTTAGTAACACTTTGCTTAGCATATTTTTCACGATTTACCTTTAAGCATCTGCCTCCTTTATTTCAAAGAAAATTAAACAAATACACTCCATGTGACGCATTTCTTTATTTATTGTATAGTTAAAAATGTATAAATAATTTTCCTTTCAAACAATTCCTCGGTCATTCAATTATTGTTGTTGAAAACTCACTCAAAAATTAATTAAAAGTTTTCGGGTCGTGTTGGTCGTCATTTCGTTAATTAATTTGATTTATTATTTTGACCAATTTTCCCTCAGTTTTTCATTAAATATATAAAAATGTCGAGATGTATTGAGTAAAATATTATTGAAACATCAAATCAAATAATAAAGTGTTTTCCATCAAATATTATTTTCTTGGTTCTACAATTAGCAGTTAGAAGTAGGTATAAGCATTTATTTTCATTGAAGTCGCGTCTGGTCACTCGGTCGGTTGGGTCTTGGTCTTCATCAGTCCGTTTTTTTTTTTTTTTTTTTTTTTTGTTTGATGTTCTTGTTAAATGACGTCAAACTAAACACTCGTATTCTATCGTCGTTTGTTTCAGGTAATACTGTCTGTGAAAAATAATAAAAAAAATACGAATAAAATTACAAAGCCAAAATATAGATTTCAATGCCATCAACGTGCGTTATCGGTTGATTTTATCACTCATACTTACCACCAGACCCTTTCAGACCAGGCTGTTTTCAAAAAAGAAAAACCATACAAAAATATTTTCTAAACACTACTTACCACGATTTAAACACGACGCACTCGTTTGCGATTGTTTTCGCTCGGCTCTTCAGCATCCATTACCTTCAATATTAAATGGGTTTTTAATAGATACCTTTTTTTTTATTTGAGACATCTCACCTTAATTTTGGAACTGCAAATCTCAACTCCATTCAATGTGTCAATGGCATTTTGAGCACTTTCTTCACGGGCGTATTTAGCGTACCCGCAGTTACGATTTGGAAGCAAATAGACGTCAATGAGATTGCCAAAGCAAGAGAACACGTTCTTCAAAATAGCTTGTGGAATACTCTGTTAAGGGAAATCATATTTAAAACAATGTAATAAAATCACTAAAAGAATTCCAACGCCTACCGACGAGAGTACAATAAAAAGTCTTCGAGCACAATGCGCATCTGGCAAAGCCATAGGTGCTGCAGGTGGCAAGTTAACGCTGCACATAGAATTTTGGTTGGGTTCTAAAGAAATGAGATATTTCAGCAAAAATGTAAAATAGATGATTTTAATATAAAAATATTTTGAAAGTACTAACCATCCATTATGGAAATATCCAAGCGCGGATTTATAACAGAGAATTTTACAATCATTCTCTCACCAACTGGGTACTCTAGACCGTGGATTTTCTCTCTAAAATTAAAAAAAAAAAAATGTGAACTCATCAGATGAGAATAATTTTGAACACTTACTTTGCATAGATAGCAGCTTCTGGGGTATTATAAGCGACTGTAGCTTCATTCGTTCTAGGTCCATCTACAAAAAAAAAACAATATATGTACATATTAAACTAGCTCTATCCAAACTCGATTTTCTAACCTTCTCGTGTAATCTGACAATAGTCTAAGCCTGGTACAATATCGAATAAACGCCACAACTGGTCCTGGTTCACGCTGTTGCTGCAAATGACATCTAAAGTAGTAGTCGCCTGGTCGATAGAGTTTTGCATTTTCAAAAATGAAGCCATTTCGCTGCTGGCATTATTCATGTGGCTATTGCTATTGCTATTTCCATTACCCCAATCGTTGTACCGATTGTAAGACTCATCGCGATGCCCATCCCGACCGCCATCCCGACCCCCATCCCGACCTCCATCCCGACCGCCATCACGACCCCCATCACGACCACCATCCCGACCTCCATCCCGATTCCTGGGAAGCTTGGGCTCCGCAAATACAGCCTTGTATTTAGCCGGGCAGTTTTCAAAAGCAAGAGCGGCGTGATAGAACCTAGTGATGAATAATGACCCATTAATTTTTAATCAAAATATTATTTGAACAAAAAAAAAATCATACCTTTCGAATCTAACATAAGCAAAACCTTTGGAAGTTCCTGTGGCGCGATCTTGCATAACCGAGACGGATTCCACATCACCGTATTTTTGAAATTCCTCGCGAATATCATCATCAGTGGCATTTTTGGGAACAACTATAAATAAGCGAACGTACCTGTCGGGCTCGTTTTCTGTGCGCCCTTGGCTCTTACTACAAATGATTAGGCTGATTAGCGACTTGCTTCCAGACATTCTCTTAAATTTATAACTTACTTTGCGGCAACAATAACCTTCACAGGTCTGTCAAAATTACCAATCCGCTTGCCGTTCATCTCTTCTTGAGCCTGTGCAGCATCTGAAGTTTTAGTGAACTTTATATATGCGATTCCCTTGTTATCGCCAGTTTTCTTATCCTTAACCACCCAGACATCTTCAATCTCTCCAAATTTGGTAAATGCATCACGTAGATCATTTTCGGTGTTTTCTTTGTTGCCGATAACGAAAAGGCGTGACATTGGTGGTTCGTCCTTTTTGGCTGCATTGAAATTTGACCGACCGTCCTTATCGTCTCTGTAACTTGGGCGATAATCAGACATTTTTATTGAAATTAATACAATTCAGGAATAACGTAGAATATTGGGATTAGTTTGGGTAAGATTCGTGCGATTTATTCTGCAGATTACTTGTTCTAAACTTATAAATGCGTTTAGATGAAGAATTCAACACGGACAAACAAATCGATCGATTGCGATATTAAAAAATGTGATGTGGATTGGATATGGTCTGTAAAATTAGAAAATGGAGGAGCTAACGCTAGCGAAACTGGAGTTGCGTAGAAAAACCGATAAAAGAAGGCTTTGTATATATAACATATATATTATATATACAAGGAAGGAGGGCATTTTATGGAAGAAAGTATTCAGCGCGAAATCAACGAGAACAGTAATAGTACGATTACACTACGGTATCAGAGAGATATATAGACTGCTTTCACACATATATAGGGGTTTTTCTTTTTTAGTTCAAAGCAGAGTCTGAGTTGTCACAAAATTTGTTTGTGTTTCTTCTTAACTCAGACCATGCAGAGCTCCAAATGTGTGTTTCTTTTTTCGTTCTTCGTTACAGGTGTAGATCGCACTCGACGTGCTCGAAGATAATTCACTGAGCACGTAAGTATAAATTGCTGAACGCACCAAATGCCATGTGTGCCAAGAAGAAAAATAGGAAGCACAAATAATTAGATACATAAGTTGGCGAAAGAAGGAGATCCCTAGTTGATTTTCTGTATCTGGCTGTATATCAGTCTACTAAAAAGGGTAGTTTTTGTGTTATATTGCTTTTTATGATTAAAATGAAAATGTGTTCTGATTAGTGTGGTTCAAGTGTGTTTAAGAAACATATCAGTGTTCAGAGCTCGCTTTGTTTGGAACAAGTCCAGTGCGTAATCTATGTGTTCGAACTCTGTTTAGTGCTCTGTACTGAAAGAAAAAAAAAACGCCTAATAACGAAGTTGCTGCAAATTTTGAGTTTGATGGAGAGAAGGGCAAGAAGTAAGGAGAATGAAAAAAATTCTCCCCGGTCAACGATTTGAAGAGATTTTTTTGACGTTTTGGTTTGCATTCCAATAATCGCAACACAATCTTCCCAGTTTCCTGCACAGTTTCTTAGTGCCAGTTTCTTCGTGTGAAAACTACAATGCAATTAAAGAAAACGTCAAAAAAAATCTCCAGCAACTGGTTCCTTGCTTTGCTGTGCAATACTTTCATCGTTGTTGTAATACGTTTCAAATGACAGCCGATTAACAGCTGATTACGACCGAATAACAACAAACAATTCATATGATGTCCAAATCGAAACCAAGCAAACTAAGTTTCTGGTATACTTAGGTATTGTAGGGAACAGTTGACTATGAAATCAGCCGTTTTCAATTGTTGTTTGTGAATCTGAACCTGAATCGGTTGAAACATTTGTGGTTATAACTTTATCCAACAAATTTATGTTCAATTATCTTGAGATAAAGCGTAAGCGTAAGCTATTGTAATTTTGTTGCTCTGTTTTGACTTGTGGCAGAACTATTGAGTTTTCTGCGTTCACAAACGCACAGTATATTTTTAACAATATATCAAAAAGCAGTGCGACACCGAACGCCCCAATTCCCGAATTCGGGTGATTAGATGGACGAAAACGTTTGACATCCAACTTTGCGCTTACATGGATACTGAAGTTGTCAAACAACATTATTTCTTAGTTTTTGCAGCGAACTGACGACGCAGGAAATCAAAAATGAATTTTTACAGAATTTATTATGAACAAAATTATCTTTATGAGGAAAAGGTAGGAAGATCGCACCATATTATCAAACCGATACTATTTACCGAATGAAAAATAAAAACAAGTTGTCGAGCATCGGTTCATACAAGTTATGGTTCCTTGGACAAGTCAGCATGTTATCCAAACAATTTTAAATCTGTCAAGCATGTTGGTCCAGCGGTTGTTTATGCGTTTAAATGGTCGAATATTGATGGTTGTCGACTCATGGGGCAAATTCCTAAACGCAAATCTTGCGCATAATATGCTAAGCAAACTGTCCCTAAACGCAAACAGAAAAATCTCTGCTAAGCACACTTTCCCCTTTATTCTTGCGTAAACTTCATTGCAATCGTGCAAGTTTTAAATTTCAGTTGCGCACTTCACTTGCTTTTCAATTTTTATCTGGTTCGTACATTTGCTTAGCATGAGACTTGCTTTGCAAATCTTGCGTTTAGAAATTTGGCCAAGTTGTGAAATATGTTGTTCTATGTAAACGCACTTATCGCTTATATGACTCCGAAAGCTACAGCAGTGTAACGAATACCTTATAATTTGCTCTCATCGTCATCTACGTTACGTTTTGTATTTACACTTCTGACATCTAGAGGACGAAGAATATTCCCGATTTGTGACATTTCAAACTGGCGCACGAAAATTCAAAACAAATTTAAAACATTTTTTTAAAAATTCAATGCTAAGGATAAGGAGTTGAAGTGATTTAGTAATGGGAATCAAAGAACTATGGACTGTTCTTACGCCATATTGCGAACGAAAACCTTTCTATGAACTTCGTGGAAAAACGGTTGCAATCGATTTAGCGGGTTGGGTGTGTGAAAGTCTCAATGTTGTTGACTACTTTGTCCATCCCCGACAACATCTTAAGTTAGCCCCAAATTGAATAAAACTTTTTCATTTTTAAATCCAAATATTTTTAGGAATCTGTTCTTTCGCACATGCTATCTCATTTGGGAGGATGTCACACCAGTTTTCGTCCTAGAAGGAGCTGCACCCAAACTTAAAGCAGACGTTATGGCAAAGAGAAATGAAATTCAATTCCGGGGAGTCAAGCCCAAGCAGGCACAACCTGAAGAAGTGGCGCCTATTGCGAAGCCAGCGAATAAAGAAAAAGGTCGAACAAGATTCAATCATGTGCTAAAGCAGTGCGAACATTTGCTGCTGGCCATGGGAATAACTTGTGTCCAAGCACCAGGAGAAGCCGAGGCGTATTGTGCATTTCTGAATAAAAGAGGGGTGAGTCTTAAAAAAAAAGAAAAACAATTAAAACGAAAACATTTGGAATTTCGAAATTTGTAGTTAGTTGATGGTGTCATTAGCCAGGACTCTGATTGTTTTGCATATGGTGCTCTAAAAGTCTACAGGAACTTTTCTGTTTCTACTCAGGGCACTTCGTCTGCATCTGGAGGAGCTGTGGATGTTTATGACATGAACAAGATATGTCAACACATGGGTTGGTAGTGTAGATACTCTTTTAAATCCAAAACTAATTCCATCCCAAAGATTTTGGTCAAAATAAGATAATTGTGATGGGTCTGCTTTGCGGCTGTGATTACTGTCCAGACGGTGTCGGTGGTGTCGGCCGTGATGGGGTTATGAAACTTTTCCAAAGATACTCCAATGATGTAATTATAGATAGGTCTGGTGAGATGCAATACCTGAAGTGACTAGTTCCTCTATTCCTAGTTTTCCCTTGCAGAATTAAATCGTGGAAGAAAGATGATGACAAATACTCGGCTCTGGAAATGAAAGTGGACGATAAGAACATCTGTTCCAACTGTGGCCACCTTGGAAGGACAGTTTGCCACACAAAGAATGGCTGCGGATCGTGTGGCACACATCGCGGGTGTGATTCTAGTCGCTGGAAGTAAGCTTCGCGCCACTACAATTATTTACAGATTATTTTAATTTCTTGAATTTTTAAGGGAAGAACGCCTTTCACTGAAATCAGAGCTGATTCTTCGAAAGAAAGCCATGGTAGACAGATGTTTTCCATCACAAGAAATAATCGATGAGTTTCTCAGAGAGCCCGATTCAATTCCTAAGCTTGATCTAAGTTGGAAGCCGCCAAATATGGTCAAGTTCATCAAACAGATTGCTAAGCTGCTGCAGTGGCAGGAAGTTTACTGTTTTCAAAAGTTTTTTCCACTTGTCACTCGGTGGCAAGTACGTTTTATAAAAAAACAGCCCAGTAATTCCGTGGCATATGTAGTTCCCGAAGAGATTGTAAAAAAGCGAACTGTTAAGGGCGTTCCCAGTCTGGAAGTTCGATGGAAGGATCAGGGTGGCTTCTTCCATGGGCTGATTCCTGATAATCAGTTAGAAATATTCGCCTCTAATGATCCCAAGGGCATTCAAGACCTATGGACAAGCATAGAGCCATTTAGTCTTATGGAAGAGGCTTATTCTGAATTGGTTAATCAATTCATTGCATCTAAGGAGAAGCCAAAGAAAACGAAAAAAACAAAAAAAGATGTATTGAGAGAGAAATCAGATTCATTGAGCAATTTGAATAATCTCTTGGAAGCTACAAATGAAGTAGCTAAAAGTTTGAAACCGAAAAATGCTAAACCAAAGTCAAAAGCGAAAAAAGGTCTTCAAATGATTGATAAGTTTTTCGTTGCCAAAAAACCAGCTTGCAATACTCAATCCTCGTTTAAACCAACTGGCCAATGTTCGACCCCAAAAAACAAATGCGTACCATCAGATATTGAAAGTGATGGTGAGGATGAGCTCGATATGTCTGGAATTATTAATGGAATCATCAAAAATACGGCACCGCCTATACCTAAGCACAACGGACATCTTCTGTATTATGAGCCAGTTAAATTGGACAGGAGTGTAGATGACTTAGATGTGAATGTTTGGTCAAAGAAGCGAAATATTTCTTGGACGATTTTCGAAAAGTCATCAAAGAGATTCTCCTTGGATGATAGTTTCGATTGTTTGATAGGTGAAAAGGAAAATGCCCATCAGAGTGCATCACCTCTCACGCATGTTGATAGATTTTTAAACAAAAACTTTTCCCTCGGTAAAAGGAGCTCATTGGTTATGAAAGAAGAACAAGTCGACTGCAATTCGAGCTTCTTTTTTGGTGGTAAATGCGTTGATGGTGGTGAAGATGAGTTTGAAAGATCAATGGATATAAGTTTCTGTAAAAAATCAATTGAAACCAATGCTGTATTAATAAGTGATGATAGCAGTTCTAATTAATAAATTAAAGTAAATAGTTGCTAGGTCTTAAATTAATTAAATAAACATTTTTAAACGATAAACTTAGGGTTTATTTAAATGAAATAGAACTATAGGCTTACGTTTTTAAAACACCGCCATCTTACCTTATGTATAACAGTTACAATTCTGTTAATTCTGTTATAGAACCAGCTTGGCTTATAAGTGGAAATGTTTCTAATTGAGTGGGATTATTCCTGTATTGAAATAATTTTTAAGATAACAATGGTTAAAAAAAAACGCGCCTAGTTATAATTTGCGGCCTTAGTTGCTGATTTATTAAACAATGAAAACAGATGTGGTTCAAGATTGCTTCAACACCACTCCACACCAAAGGGGTAATGATTAAAATCGGTTTAAAAAATCAAAAAAAAGCATGACCGAAGACTGCTTACTGCAAAGCTAGTCCACTAGACTTGGACGAATATGGTGTATGTAGATACAAGAAATCAATAACCAATACGCTAATTTGAATCTGTTGTTTTAGGTTTGTTTAAAACTTTAGGCTTTCGAAAGAATACTTCCCTATTATACTTTTCGCTATAGAAGACAAATTAAAACCAATTAAAATGGAACAATTAAGAGCTTGCAGCTGTATTGGGATTACGATTCCTTGCGCAAGAAATCTACCAGTTGAGTGTTTGGCAACAATTTCAAGATTAGCAATGCGTTCTTGTAGTCCACAATCTCTACCCAATTCCTACTCATAAGCGTTTTTGAGAACATTCCCATAGCAAAGACTGGGCATAAGCTTCCATTAACTCAACCAATCAGGTGAGCTGTTTTTTGTTGCTTACAATTTTATTCCTAATGTAAAAAAAAATTGTATTTAAAAAACTTTTATTAGTGTTATATTTATATAGCGAGTTTCATTCAAATTTCAAAGATCTCCTTTCTAAATCGAGATTTCATCTCTTCAATGAAATTTATTTCCAGATTTAATTGTAGTATTAGTGAATGGCTGAAACACACATTTCTGAAAAAAATATCTTCATCATCATATCAGATGACGATGACGTCGAGACAAAAGACTCTTCTAAAATTTATAAAATGTAAATTATTAACATTTTCGTGCATTATTTGTTCGTTTTCTTAAATTTTTTAGCACTGGTTTACAAGTTCACAACAAATTAATAACAAAAATATTTGCTTTTGACCTTTGACAGAAAAGACTTTTTACATGCATGTGTGCTTTCAGAACAAATCTGCCAACCGATCAGAGATCAGATATTTCGTGTTGAGATTTGATCCAGATTTGCTTTTTTTGTTGGAATCAAACTCTGAAAATGTAAAAATATCCAATCTTTTGACAGAAAGAGACACATCTTTTCTTGAATGAAACTAGCTATTATAGCGAGTTTCATTCAAGAAAAGATCTGCTCTTTCTGGCATAATATTTCATCTTTTTGAATTTTGGGAGTTTCATTCCAACAAAAAGAGCAAATCTAGATCAGATCTCAACACGAAAGATCTGATCTTTGGTGGGTAGGCAGATTTGATCTGAACGCGCGCATACACGTAAAACGGTTTTTTGTCAAACATCAAATGGAAACTATTTTGTTATTAATTTATTGTGAAATTGTGCCAGTCCCTGCTAAAAAATAAACAAATAATAGACGAAGAAGTTAATAATTTAAATTTTATAAATTTAGTGGAGTTTTTTATTTGCTTTGTCTTCATCTTCCTCAACATCTGATATGTTTTTTTCAGAAATGTGTGTGTCAGTCATTCAGCATTGGCCGCGTTCGGTGTAATGCCGATAGGCTAGCCAAGGTACCTTAGTAGCGGGTTTGTTTTCGAATGATCCATGTAGCTTTCTCTGTTAGGTCAGTTGTATTGCATACAAATCTGAAGTTTTGAATCAGCTGTTCCTCAAAATAATAATAACTTTTGGGTAGCTTGAGATTTGTGTTTGACAACATACATATGTTTAGTTCATCAACGGGTTTTTCCTTAGGCGTTACAACAACACAAAGTAATCCGGATTGCTTTAGGTATGCCACCGAACGCGGCCAATACTACAATTAAATTTGGACACAAAGTTTCATTGAAAAGATCAAATCTCCATTTTGAGAGGAGATCTTTGAAATTTGAATGAAACATGCTGTTAGTGTGCATTTTTAACCCCAATTGGGAAAATATTCGTAACAATTCCTTTTTACCGCAAATAATTTATCGTTTGAAATGTCAAACTAAATGAGCAGAATTCACAATAGTATTTTGATTGTTGTTCACAGTAGTTGATTGACAAATCTTGTCCATTATACACTAGTTGATCTTTGACAGCCGTAATAGAGGTATTAGTAGTTTTGATATAGGGTTTTAGCTGGGTCGAACTGAGGTAAACGAATAAATTGGTCCCTATTGCGGTTGTCGATCAGCAATCGCTCTTTCAACGATCATCACCATTGACAGATTGATTTTTTTTCAGACTGGATTGTTTATTTATTTCGTTTAGTGAACTTTGTTTAAAATTGTTTATTTTTATAAAAAATATATTTTAAAATAAAAAAAAATGGGCACAATCGAATTGTGGTTGAGTGACATAGACATTCGAAAAGAAGAAGAAACAAGAAATGAAATTTTTAATTCCTTGGAGTACGGATTTACTTGATTCTGTAGTTTTTTTTTTCGCGATCGACAACGAGCGATCGGATTTTCGATAGTTGTTGAACGCAAACTACAACCATAATACCGATTTCTCATTTTGTCGATCGTTGATCACTCGTCGAATATCGAACGACGATCAACAACCGCAATAGGGCCCACTGTCAAAGTCACATGACATCAGAAGTAGGGATGCGCAGTATTGAGAAAACATCGACATATCATCGATTTATTTATTATTGATGTAAAAAATATTAATAATATAAAAGAGTACACCCATAAATGTAGTTGAAAACGTCAAATTAACGCATTCGCATATGAAAAAATTAAATCCCTTTATTTAATTAACGAACAAAATAAAGACTAGAAAAAACAAATTATTGCAGGTGGCAATGGCGCAGTGGATATATAGTGCTCGACTGTTACCTTTGACGTGTGGGTTCGAGCCCCACGGTAGGCAGCATTCTTTTCTATAACTCCAGCTTTAATTAGATGTCGCCCGTAGGTTATAATGAGATAATAAAGACCACTGTGCCAACAAAAATTCTTTCCTATCTTTCGCTACCTTATAACTAGTGCCGTGCAATTTAGGTTGCATTGAAAACACCTTAGGTCTTACAGGTACATATATAAAATCATTATTATTATTAATTAATTTAAAAACAGAAAACTAATATAACATGCAATATGTTAAGTCAAGAAGATTTACAATATTAATCGAGAAAACGTTAAAGGGTAAACCGATACAATCTTATCCTTTAGGTGGTTACCTATTTCTATTTTTATAACCTTATAACTATGTAACTTAAATAGCAATAAAAACAAGTTTTTGGATAATTTTCTTTAAAAAAAAACCGATTCAAAGCTACTGGGCCTATCTAGATGTGAATATTTCAAAATATCGGCCTTTGGGCCAATTACTGCATCTCCCGGGACATAATCGACTCGCAAATGTATGATGCACAAATCCAAACAAATGTTTAGAGTAAGGTACAACTATATTTCATGTTTTTTATCACAAAAAAGGTCATCTAAAACAATTTGTCTGAATTTCATAATTCACGCCACATGAGCCATGTGAATCTTGTTTTTTTTTTTTACAATAACATGAATTGGCAATTGCACCACCATAAGGCAACGAATCCCAGATCCTTCCTTATATCGAGCGCAAAGTATACGTTGCCATATGGATTTTCACCTTTTTATTTAGAAATTCAAAACTACTTCTTGGGAAGTGATATCATTGCTATTCCAAACAAATCGGCACTATTATGGGTCTAATCCTTGCCACAAAAGTACACAATAGTCACATTCAGCGTATTATCATTTTAAGCAGCAGCATAACCATAGTCATCATCCAGTGTGTAGTATATGCCGTCTTCGATCGTCTCTCTGGCCGTACATCTCGTCGCGTCGTGAAACGTGAATCTTTGAAAATGATAAACCCCAGTGTCGCTTGTCACGTAGTGGCCTCACTCAGAATTGTGTGTGAATTGGAGGATGCTATGCAGACACCATCATCATCAGTCTCATCATCCACCTGACTGTAGTCGCGATCATGATGTCTTCACTATTCACGCGGCCAAAGATCAAATTGCCATGGCATCCGCCTTAGAATGATTTGTGTCATTATACTAATGGCCTGATTACAATGTTGCCGCAAGATACAAGTATGTCGTTGATTTGTGTCTCCCGCGCCTGAGACACAATCTCAAGAATACTAGGCCGAGAAGTGCATGTCACCGAGAAACAATAATCATGTCCAGGCATCAATCATATCGCCCAGGTGGCTCAATGGCTCTGTCTTCTGATGGCTCATTCGCTTAAACAGCACACAACACACATCAGATTTGTGGAGGTTGTCCTGGGTATAGTTAGCTGCGCAGCCACCACCACGCAACAGCAGCAACGAAACAAGGGCCGACAAGCAACAGCCGGCTGCAACTTCATCGGACAAGCGGGCATTAATAATGGGCAATAAATTTGGTACCTCTACCTATAGCTGTCCTGGACAGCTACAACAAGTCACTCCGATTGCCAACAAATGGCGCTGGATCGAAAATCGGAATTGCTTTTCGGAATTAGAATTTCCAGCAAAAGCACCAGCGCAGCGCAGACCGCAGAGTGTGGGTTGCGGTTAGGTTTGGTTTAGCTGTTCTATAAAACTCTAAGTCCGGGGATCGAGGGTTGATTTAGTCACAGAAAAATGGTCAATTAGAGCAACAGTTGTGCCAAGAAGACAAAAAAGAACTTCGCTCATAATATGCGCAGTCGTTTCGTTCTTGGGCGATGGGCATATTTTGTTGCCACCACAAACTGTACGAGTATTGAGCGCTCGGTTATTTGCTGGGCTCGTTAATAACATGTCTTGGCGTTGAAAAGTTTGTGCCAACCCATAAATAAAGTCTGAAGCATTTAATTTGCATTCTAAATTGTACATTTAAGTAAATTGAACTATTTAAATCAATGCATTGGATAATAATAAGAAAAAAACAACAAAAAACCGGAACGGAATCCAATTTGACATTAGAAGTTGTGACCAGAAAGAATAATTGTGTAGCGCTTGACCACATCAGGAGCAGTCGCGCGCACACATGCAAACTATGTGAGCACATTCTTATGAGAAGGTTGTCTAAATGTACATAATTCAGCTAGCTGGTTGTTGTCTGATGAAGACGGAACGGAGGCCGGTGTCTAGAGGTATCCCAAAAATGTGAATATAGAATTTGTGTCTGAGCTTTATAGTTGAACTATAATAAATTGTCAAACTTGCACCTGGTGTATTTAGAAGGCGTACATTTTGTTTCTTTTTTTTGGAAATGGGTGGGAACAACGTCCGTCGGAATTTCAACTAACCTTGTGAACAGATTGATATATAAATGCATTAACAATTTTTCCCATGACAGCAACACAGAGACATAGGTCAAAGGAATTTAGAGCACATGTGGTTAGTTGCGGGATTAAAACGTTTGACTCGTGGTTTCAACTTTTATACCCGCTGCTGCGCATAGTCTAGCTTTTTTGCTTGGCTACATAGTTTTGGGCCTGAGAATATTTTTTATAATAGTTCTAGGGATTTTTTTAAAGACTTAATTTATAAATTATTTTATTGTATTAACTTTTACCTCAACCAAAAATTCAACACTTTTGAAATTTGCACACTTAATAAAAGATTGCTAGTGAACCTGAAAAATTTTCCAAGAATCCGAAGTGAGGTCTAGCGTCATTAAAGAGAAACTCATGTAATTTAAATGTAATAGCATCAGAAACAAAAGAGCTGACATCAAAACCTTAAAATCAAAACCCAAAAACTACAATACAGAAACCCTATAGCAAAATGCGTATTTTTTCAGTTTTCAAATGCATTTCTAAAATAATTTTGGCGAAAATGGATTTGCATAAATTACGCGTATTAACCGATGGCGACGATTTAAAAAAAAATCAAAATATAAATACAAATGCAAATCAAGTGTTATCCATTTAGTCATTTCTCGTCTCACAAATATATTGCTTCTTTAATTCGATTGTGATTATAGGGATAATGACCATTTTTTTTTATTATTCATTTTTATTTAATCTTAACTTATAACTATCTTAAACCTAGACAAAAATGTTTAAAACTAGCCTAATTATCAATGACTTACAACTAATTTACTGGCCCTTTACGGGCGCTCTAAACTAAACTATATCTCTTAATACTAATATCTTTCGACCTAAAAACTATTTTAATTAATTCTAATTATTTTATTTTTATGACCAAGAAAACTTTTTTAACAAAAAAATTAGTAACATGTGCTTTTTTTTTAATTTTTACTTATAGACTACCTAAAGTTAAACTAAAAATAATTAAATCTAGATACAACTAACTATACTAACTAGAAATACTTAAAACTACTTAAATCTACTTAAAAACGGATAATGACCAATCCAAATAGTCAAAATGGCCTTAACCTCGTTCTTACTTGCGATATAGGTACTATAGTATGGGGCAAGTTTTGCATTTGGATAAAAATCGAACTCGAGATTTTGATCAAAGTGACATTACGATGATAGAGAACACCAAAAAGGTGGGCCCCGCTATTCCGTCTGTTTGTATGTCTGTCTGTAGAACGATCTACAGCCTTAACGGCTGAACCGATTTTGTTCAAACTTGGTGATTTTGAGTTTTAGGTGAATGTCTAAAATAGGTTTTTGACTGGTTGTTTTAGCTCCAAAAATAGCGGTACTTGAAATACAAATTTTGCTACTAATTATCTCGTAAACGACTCTAACGATTTTGATTAAAAAAGTATGTTTACTTCTTTAGGTATGGTCTACATTTTGGCCAAACATTTTATTTTTGTTTACATATTTTGTTATTAACGCTACCCTGTACTGAACCTGGGGCTTTTGCCGCCCTAGGAAAATTATAATTTTACCACCCTAAGACGAAAATCTTACAAATTAATATTTAAAATTTTTATTTAATATCCTTCAAGGATTTTCGATAAAATGATTTCTAATGAGATTTATTGAGATTTAAATTTTGCTCTTTGCTATTTGATTTTTGCATTCTTGCATCTTGTAGCGACGCCTTCTTCTTCAATGCGATTCAGCATGTCATTTTCAGTGGAAATTATTCCAGGAGCTATTTATCGCTCTTCAGTCAAAGTTGAGCGTAAATATAATTTTATTATTTTAAGTTTTGAAAAACTAGCAAGACTAACAGGTAACGTTAAAATTATTTTTTAACGCAGTTGTTTAATTTGAATACACTTCGCGCAAATGGTTTGAAGCTAAATAATTTAAAATTGATAGGGGCTTGTGATCTAAGAGTCGACGTTTGTTTGAATATATTAATTGCACTCAAGAGATCCTTAGTTATAACATCCTTTAGAACTTCGTCCTTAGTTCTTGTTGCTAAAATTTGTTCAAGTTTCTCGCAATCTTTAAACTCCACATTCTTTGAAATATCGCAGAGAAAACCATGTTTTCGTTTAGATATTGATACTATCCAAAAGTCTCATCGAGAGAGTATTATAACGGCACATCGATTACGTGGTAGAAGAAATCAACTTTATATTTAAATTTTGGATCAATTGTTTGAGATTGTTCAGACTGAAAATGGTGACTACTTAAGCTGATCGAATCGGAAACAATGTAATCTACTTGCATATTCACCTGGTAGCAATATCTATAGTGTTCTTCTATAATGCTTTTAATATAGATTCCTCAGAACGTACTGCCGCGCTTTATCTAAATGTTCTAAACATGTTAAAAAGTCCTGAAAAAGACTGAAGCATCTTTTAAAGGACATTTATTTTTCCTAAAAACTCATTCCAAATAATTGTTGACAAAACAAACTTGAATTTGTATATGCTATGAGTTTATCTACTTGATTTGCTTTGAAACGTGAATTTTCATCAAATTTTGGACTTTCTGCGAAAAGAATCATAAATTTCTGATAAATTTTCATTAAGGCAACCAGTATCCAATAAATTTTTCAAAAGAATTTGCTTACAACTGTTAGCATGTTTTTGCAGAATGGCTTATCTTAGTAAGAAGAACATTAAGCAATGGAAAAGAAAGAAAATCAGATCTGGGTAAGAAAAAAAATCTAAGATAATTTTTCCGCTGATGTCAGATACCCTCGTATACTTGAAAATAATCCTATAAAAAATAAACAACAAAGAAGAATGAACAAAATACAGTGCAGTAGTTGCTGATATTCAGGAGGCGCATTTGTGTTACTCTTTTTTCAATTTTAAATTTGTTGCACCAATTTTGCCGCCCTAGTTGACTGCCGCCCTAGGCAATTGCTTGTTTTTCCTTCAGGAAGGTTCGGCACTGACGCTACCTGCCATACAACCATTTTATTGATTTTTGACTCTCTCATAAAAGGCTCAATGGATTTCGATCAAAATTTTTATACAGGAGCTCCTTCGAATTCTAAATAATACTGCTTTTCAAAATTTTCGAAATTTTTTTTTTTTTGAAAATTCAAAATTTCGAAAACGGGTGGACGATTTTATATATTTTTTATATTTATTATATATACAAAATTATGTGAAAATAGACTAGGAATATATTTAGCCGTTTCTCTTAAGAATCTTTTCCATATACAGTAGAATCTCGGAAACATGAACGGTTCTATAAGATGAACAGTTCGGAAAGATGAACGTTTTCTTCCACCAAAGTTGAACAGGTTGAAATTTAGGTATTCGAAAAGATGAGCACTCGATTTTCAATTTTATTTTCTCCTATTTCATTGCCTCCAGTTCGTCTTGTTATATTTAATTTACGGTACCTATTTAGTATTTTCGGGGGTGTTTTAACTGTTTAATGTGTGGATATATGTTCTTCTTCTCTAACTAAAATTGTATGCTTAGAAAGATGAACAGGGCCTGTTTTATATCTGTTCATCTTTCTGAGAGTCTACTGTAATGTGATCGAACATAAGATCCTCACTGAGGGTCAGTTGTACAAATATTTTTCTTTCGAGTAGCGAGTAGCAAGTATTGAGTAGCGAGTAGCTTGTATGGAGTAGCGAGCTGCGAGTAGTAATGAGCAGCGAGTGTCGAATAACACGTAAAAAGTAACGAGTTAAAAGTAACAAGTCACGAATACGAGTAAAAAGTAGCGAATAACATGTAATGAGTAAAACGTGTAATCAACCATTTAGGTAATCAATCTTTTAGGTCTAGCTAACATTAGCATAGGGTTGGGATTGATATCCCGCTTTTATAATCCCGCTTCTTAAGATCCAGTTTTTTACCATCCCATTTTTTAAATTCCCTCTTTTGGAAATAACAAAGGGTGCAAAAGGGATTTCAGGGTTTTTGAAAACGGGATTTTAAAAAGCGGGATTCCGATACGCTCTCATTAGCCTATTTTGTTATTGACAGAAATGTCAAAGTTAGATACTATTGAATTTTATAATAGAAATTATTTAATACTTGATAAACATATCTCACAACTCATATTCAAGCCCGTCCATTTAATGAAACGCCTGTAGATCACATCTGGACTGTACTTTGTTAACTTCATCCTATAGTCCTGTTTTCTATTCCTGTTATTCCATTCTGAGATTTGCACAGTCATCTTTAGAGCATCTCATCTTAAGGGTGATCGTAAAAATGGTAAACCTATATCCTAGGAGAGAATAGACGAAAACAACGTGCCGGCGACGCACGTCGCCGTGGTCACTACAATCAACTACGAAAATAAAAACGTTCCTTCGTTTGGCACTTGAGCTAAATGGCTAATCCAGTTCCAGAATTGGCTGGCAAATTACGACAAAACATCATCCTTGGTTCGAGTAAAGAAGAAGTCCATCCAGATGCACACACACAAACACATACCAGCGAATTTTAATATGCGCCATTTGCATGCGCATAGTGTGGAGTACTCTCCATGTGGGAATTGCCTAACTAACCAGCTAACTATAAACAAGTATACAGTTTTTAGCTGAACGGTCAGAGAAGAGCTCCAAATGACTTCACCGGCATTTGCCAATAATCGTAAATCAATTTTCCTATAGGAAAAGCTTGTGATAGCAGCTGTAGGTAGTGGAGGCGCAGGCAGTTGCGATCGCGGATGAATGTACGCAAATGGTGTGGTGGAGTGTGATTTTCTTCACGTTCCGGTTTGTTATTCTAAGATTCAAGTCATCCTGGTCAAACAAAGTGAAGGAAGACGAAACAGAGGTGAGCATATCGAGTAGAGTCGCGTAAAATCGCGCAAGCACTATTCTGTGCAAGTGGTGTTTTCCGCTTGTTCAAACACACACCAGTCAGACTGGATGCTACGGCAGATTATTCCATCGGGATGTGGTGTATTCGTACCTTGTAGCTTGAGACTTTGATTTTTTTTGTAAGATTTGCCTACTGCTAGCTATAGAGTGACACGAGGCGTTCAGCGTTTTTCTTATATATATATATATTTTTAATTTTCTCTGGCTAAGCTGAGGAGGTGGACATACGGGACATGTTAAAGAATTAAAAGTTCTGCCCAATGTTTAGCTTGTTGTTGAGTTGTGTTCTTTCACCCGTACATGTCGGGAAAGGCGGATGAAGCGATAGGCGTTTAATACCATCAAGCAGGTTTTATTTGTTTTGGTCTCTCTTGATGTCTGCTCGTGCCAAAGACAGGCTATTAAGGAATCGTATTTAATGATACGTCTACAAGTTGACAGTGTTTTTAAAAGCGAAACAGTTTAATGTGCTCTAGGAAAGCAGCAGGAAGGATTTTTTACGTTTATGTTTGGTTTCTTGTGTGTTAAAGGAAAGCTGATACAGCGTTTATTTGCCACATAAAAAGTGATACTTACTCAATTCGAAAATGAGACGTGCTATAGTCGTATTGCTCGAGAAATAATAATCTTTGATTTTCGATCTAGAAATTTATTGGGTATTTGTAAAAGAAATGTTGTTGTTCAAGTTCAATGGTACAGGTTGTTTGTGTACAATTGGAATGCGTATGAAAACATTAAAAGTAAAATTAATCGTTGTATAATAATTTTAGCAGCTACACATTTAAAGAAATTAAATTTTCTATCAAAAATGATAATTTAAGAGAGATTTTTTTACCAAAGAGTAATATTTAACACTTTAAGTTATGGAGCTGAATGCTCCTGTATAGATAATAAGCTCATAAGCTCAGAAAAATAAAGGGTTATCTATTTCGCGGTTTCAAAAGTATAGGGTTGGAATTCGACATCTGTCAAACTAAGTTGTTAAACCAATTTTTTTTCCAGTTGAAAGTCTGACATTTACGAAAATGGATCGCTTAACTATCGCACAACGCATAAAACTTGTTAAAACCTACTACAAAAATGGTGATTCTGCCACAGCTACATATCGTGCTTTAAGAGGAGATTACGGTTTACATAATCGTCCAACTACGCAAGTAATTGGCAAAATTGTGATAAAATTGAGACTGGAATGGTTACAGATATTGTAAGGCCTGTGCATCATCGTTTCGCTCGTACCACTGAAAATATTGCTGCTTTAAGTGAAAGTGTTGCCGAAGACACGAATGTGTCGATTCCTCATCGTCGTCAGGAATTAGGACTGTCTTACGGCACATTATGGCGTATTTAGCATTTATATAAAGTCCAGCTCACACAACAACTGAAGCCAGCTGACCATTCACAACGTCGTCGATACGTGTCGAATGGGTGCTTGAACAACAGGCGGTGGACGTCGATTTTTCGAAAAAATTTTCTTCAGCGACGAAGCACATTTCTTACTCGGTGGGTATGTTAATAAACAAAATTGTCGTATTGGGAGTTCTGAGAATCCTCAAGGTTTTGAAAAGTAGGTGACGCCCTCCATTGGGGGCTGATATATATGTAACTTGTTATCTCTCGCTCTTTCTTAAATAATCCCATAATATAATGAATATTCCTGTAAGAAGACTTGAAATAAACTTAATAAGTACGTGAGTAAAAGTAGAGGAAACAAAACTCGTATAATACTACGTTTTCACCTACCACTTAATCCAGATTTAAGTGGATTAACCATAAATCCTCTTTGAAATCCTCTAAATCTTGAAGATTTCCCATATAAATTTTAATCTCTTTAAATGAAGATTAGAAATTAATCTCATTGAAATCTTCTTCGAAGTAGAAGATCCTCAAAAGAAACAAACCTGATTTCATAGAACGCGCCTATTCTAATATCATAGTCCCAGCAACTGGGAGTTTCTTGGCGAGAAGGGCAAGAAGTAAGGGGAATGAAAAAAATCTCCTCGGTCAACGATTTGAAGAGATTTTTTTGACGTTTTGCTTTGCATTCCAATTAGCCCGACAAATCTTCCCAGTTTCCTCCTCAGTTTCTTGGTGCCAGTTTCTTCGTGTGAAAGGTACAAGGCAATTAAAGGAAAACGTCAAAAAAATTTCCAGCAACTGGTTTCCCTGTGTGAAAGGGGACATAGTTTCTCCATTGACATTCAACAAAAAAAAAAAAAAACTGTCCAACATTATTTAATTTGTTTTTGTCTGGTATAATGTCGTTGTCTTCAAATTCTGTTTTTGTTTATAAATAAGTATAAAAATAAAAAATCCAATAAAGCTACAAAGACCAAAGCGGTCGGTGGCTCGAATTTTTAATGGAAAATGTTTTAGCTATCCTACAGTAATACTTTGAAGTTGTTCTTTCCCAAATATATAAAAAACTGAAACCGTGCAAAGGCGATTAGAGTATTTATGTAAATATATCTATTTGCTGCAAGATGTTAGGATAACAATATCTTAAAGTTACTCGTATTACTCATTTTTATTTATTGAAATTAAATTTGTTCAATGCACCGAAATTATTATTCTTCTTTCCGATTATTTTGTTTTTGTCTCGTTGTATTGACTTTTAAATGACAATTCATAGTGAAAACGTCAAACGTTTCACTGGTGAAAACACTTGAAGATTAATTTTTAATCTTCTCAATTTAAACCGGATTATCTTTAAGTGAAAACGTAGCATAATGGTCTTATTGTTAGTATTACAGGATTATCTCAATAGCAGCCATATTTAAGTACGCAGAAAATATTATCTGATTATTTTGAGGGTTACCACAACATACAAAATGTGAATATGTTGAAATTAATTCTAAAAATTATTTATTTTAAAAAACTCGTTTTTTTTTAAATAATTTATAATGTGCATTATAAATAACACAAACAGCAAAACAATAGCATTAATAATTATAAAAGCTTCTTTCTGATCTCGATACAATATATTTAAGAAATCGAAATGGGTAGTACTTTAACTTTTAGACGTTTCTCTATTGAGTATTGAAACCTTTTGTGAGATGAAAAATGTTACTTAGGTAATGCTGTTTTGTGACATAAAAATACCAACAATTACATTTTATCATTTGTGTAAATGCAGCATAAAGGCTCTTAGTGTGTCATATGGATTGCTTTTCAGATTTAATTTGACCCACAAGTTAATTTTTTTGCATTTAAAATTGCATATTACCCATTATAATTAAAAAAAAAATTAAATGATTCCCAAAAGTATCCATGGTAACCCTATTTATGATAAAAAGTATAAAATAAATAATTTAAATATGCATTATTTTTGAAGACGCTTTGTTTTTTTCGAGGTAAAACTAAGAATTAGTAGATATAATTTCAACCGCATTAAATTTTACATTGAACAAACAATAAAATAAAATAATGTATCGCCATTATAAAATAATGAATAATTGACATAAAAAATATAACTATCACAAATACATATCAAGTCCATAATTTTTTTAGCCATATGACATATGTATAGAGGCAAAGACTTTAAAAGATTTTATTTCTTAAAAAAAAAAGTTTAATGAGAAAGATATATAAATATAATTTGGTAAGGCTTATTCTCTTTTCTCTTCTCTTTTTTCTATTCTCTGTTAGCAACTCCCATTGGAAGAAACGCTTTCTCATAACAAGATTTAGCTGAGCTTTATTATAATCCTATAAGAGGCCTTCATTATTCTACATCTGTCATCCCATAAGTAGAATAAAACTCTGTTAGGAAGTATTAAGAGGCTCTCATAACTAGTCTATTTAACGCTTTTAGCAGTGAAGAATTCTTCAAGATTACTTTTGGCTCCCTTAAATTACTCTCATTAAGTTATTGGAGAATGTTATTAAAGGAAAAATGTTACTTGAGATTCGAAGAATTTCTTAGCTGGATCATTGTTGTCCATTCGCTCGATGTGACCCAACCAGGACTACTTCTGGAAAATAAAGCTGTCAACAAATTGATTAAATGTATGGTTAAGCGCGCTGTATGCCAAGTAAGTTGCGTCATCTAATTGGAACCAAATGTCGTGGATGCTTAGTTTGGAAGCAAAAAAGCATGGTTCGAGAGCGCTCGCCATTCACCGTAATAATAAGGATCGATGATGCCGCCAGCGTATAAAGTGGACCAAATAGTCAATTTTGTTTTTTGACGAAACCATTTAACTAGAAATGAGCTTCATCATTAAACACCATTCTTTGACGAAGTGCTCTATAAATTTCGCGAACAGATTTATTTTTTAAAGTAAATTTGCACAATTTGGAAGCATTGTTTCGGCGTTAAACAATTCATGATGAATCTCCAAACCTTACTGAACAGAAATGTCAACAGAGTTTGACATTCTCAACTGTCAAGCTATAGACAATAACGATCGAAACTTTTCATGCAGCTAAAAAAGACCCAATACATTGCACTATGTGTTTTCTAATATCATCTGACACAACTTCCCGAAATCCCGAGTTCGTCCATATTGCGAAAAAAATCATTATGGAAATTAAAAATCGGCGAAGCTGCTTGACCACACCAATGCGTTCCTTATTATGAGATGAAGTACACTCCGCAAAATGTTTCCTTACTCGTGTCTTGGTGGAAAAAATGGTCCCCTATTTCTAATTCAGATTCATCAAGTCGTTAAAGTTCTCTCTCACTTTAAGCTTGAATTTTCTCCAATAAAATAGGGACTAATAATAATTGACTTATAATAATAATCTGACTGACTTAGGTGAAATTGGTGTCACTCCCGTATTGCATGTTCTGTTTACTGACGCATTCACTCAAGTGAAACATGGGCTTCAAAAATAAAAGGAACAACGTTGTCTCCTCATCTGCGTTCTTCCGATAATTAAAGTCGTGTTCGGAGACTTCCTGCACAATGTCAAAAATAGAAGGACATCGTGGAGAATTTACCTCATTGGCTCAGAGCCTGGCATTAAGCTGGTTGTAGTAGAAAGCTAAGCGATGTCAACTTAGTTCAATAGTTCATGTCATTTGGCAGATTTCTATATTCATATTAATGTTTTTTTTGTTTAACTTCAATCCAATTACCGTTACTTTCAATTGGTTAGGATACACAATCTCCAATAATATTTCCGATTGAAAACTTTCCTAAAAACAATTAAACAAATCCTATGCCAAGGCATTCATTTCAATCTCATCAATTTGTGTCGCTCCATTTTAAAGAATGACATCTAAGATCCTTCCAATTCCACTCTCTATAATATAGATGATGCTTGATGTCTCTTTGGAAAGACAAACCATCGTCGAAACAACGACGATAACTCTCTACGACTGTCATAAACATCCTTTCACTTTGACGCCATAATACTCTTTGGAAGATCTTTGTTTGTTATCTTTAACGACCTGTTCCCTCTGCTGCACGATGCGTTCTCCTTTCATTGCCCGATTTGATCGAGTCGTTTGAGTTCAGTTCTCTTTTTGCAGCCGAAGCGACGCGCAGCGGCGCCCGTCCCTGGTAATTTGTATTAAACCTTTTGCGCTGTCAAATATCAGCATCTTGAATCGATGACGATTGTCAATGAATCAGTCAATCAAGTCAGCATAATGGCGTCAGGGTTTTGGTCTTCAGCCATCTCGAGCTCGGCGTCACAGTACTCGTATATCAATGCGAGACACCATCACGCGAGCAAGCAATGTTTGCTTGGTTAATAAAGTCTTAGTAATTTTCGTACTAATTGGCTTTGAAACTGTTGACAATAATTAAAAATCAATAAATAACTATGACTGTCGATCGACCGATGCAGTAGTTGATCACATTGCTGCCGTGCAAAGTCGTTGTTGTTGTTAGTGTTTCTATTGCACGATAACGCTTTGAAAGTGTGCCCTGCGTCTGTGATGCTGATGGCGCGTGTTGCGCAAGAAGTGATCGTACTTTGTAGCATCCCAAATGAGACTCTCATGAGTCATAATAGTGCTCTCTCACGCTACTTATATTATGTACCTACTTATGTACATACATATGTATATATAAAATGGAATTGTGCTAAATCGAAATCGAATGGAAAGTGAAGGCAATGTGAATGTTGGCGCTCGCGCACAACTCCTAAGCACAAAAAATACGATATTGCCTTCCTTGCAATTACATATAATATTGTGGCGACTTTGGATGTGATTCGAATTCAATTCTGCTGTTGTCATGCTTTTGTAATTCATCTTTCAAAAAAATAAAATAAAAACATAAATTGAGAAGGAGATTGTAGAGTTGTGGTAATTTTGTTTATTGGCTCAATGAAGTGCATACTACTCTCTGCCACCTACACTTCTTTAAGTTGTCAGATTGTGCATTTATCGTATGGAAGGAATGCGTAGGTGGCGCTTGCCATTCACTTTACAATCAAAATATTGTAACATTGTTTCTGAGGTTGTTTTTTTTTATTCTTAATTTCCTTGGGCACTATGGCAGAGGTGTATTTAAATGAAATGTGTTAAGAATTATTTTTGTCCATTTGTAAACAATATTGTGAAAAAGACACACACGTTAAGGTTACTTTCTCTGTTTTCTAATGGCTGGAGCGATATAGTAGATCAATATCTATCATATTATACTTATTTAAAAACTTTATTCTGTCCTCCATCGATATGTTTAGTGTAAATACGCCACCGTTACCTTTTATTTAAAAAAATCAACAATTTTACGTTTTTAGCCTAAACGGTTTATTTTTATATAAGGATAAAAATCACAAAAAACGTAACTAATTCATTCACTGAAAGATCATCAAAATTCACTTACTGACTGACCGATCAAAAAAGTTATGGAGCACTTCCCGACATTGTAGAATCTTGTTATTTTGCACAACAGTAAGGGTTATGGTTCAAGCAAAGGAATACATCGAAAATTTGAAGTTTTCCATTTAGAGGAGGGCGTGATACGCCCACTTTTTCATAATTGGTGTTAATTGAATCTAGCACATCCGATTGCTCAAGAGTGATGAAATTTGGTGGAGTGGAAGAGCTTCAATTGCATACAAAAGAAAACATTGCAAATTTGAGTTTTTTTTATTCACGAGCGTGATTTCAGCCCACTTTCTCAGAATTATTATCAATTATATGGAGAGCTTCCGATTGCTGTAGAAAAATGAAATTTGGTAGAATAGGCAGCCCTATTCTAAGAGAAAAATATAAAATTTGAGTTTTTCTACTTAGGGGCGTGGTATCCGCCAATTTCTCAGAAATATTATCAATAATATAGACCAATTCCGATTGGTAAGAATGATAAAATTTTAATGAAGTGGTTGGCATTAAAGTACGTAAAAACAGAAAAATATGAAAAATGAATACTGACAAAATGTTGGTGGGCTACTTGGCAAGTTTTCTTTTTATTATGCCCAATTCGAAAGATTTTAATAAAATTTATCTCTTAATTTGTTGCAATACCACTTTTCACGGCTAACAATTCAGCAAACATAGAGGTTTTTGTATTAAAGAACTTGTTTTTTTTTAACATTTATGTTTTTGGTCTGATTTTCGGTTTCGAATCTTGTGTTCCTGTGTGTTTTAGAAGAATTCATAAATTAAAAGAATCCAATCTAGCTTTTCTTTATAATTTTATCAAATATCGGAACACTCCTTTAAAAATAGAATTGCCAAACCAATTTTTTGCCCTCCATCATTGTTGTAATGCAACTTTTTTATTCCGATTAAAACCGAGCTATATACCTTGGGAGCATAGTGAGATCGGAGTGAGATTATGCGGCTTGAAAATTCGCCACTTAGTCTAACATAACCTATGTAGTTGTTTGAATTAGGCAGAAACTAGTGGTTACCTTTATTCCTATCGAATAACAACATTTGAATGGTTTTACATTTGATCTGATGTCTCACATATTGATTAAAAAAATGTCCACTAATTTTTTTAAATCTTGTGCGTTCACACTACATATTGTGTCTGAACAAGTTAGATTAGACTTACCTCAAAATTAATCGGTTGAGTGTAAACAGTGAACATCGTCTTGGAATAGTAAATATAGCCATCAGGTTATGTGTTTCAAGAACCGTCGTTGAATCAAATTTATGTATTTTAACAATATTAAAAATATATAATTAAAATTCGCCATCATTTTTAAAAATGGCGTATATGTCACATTTGACATTTATGTTATAGAGTTTAGTGTGTAGACAAATAGATAATAAATTATAATTTGATAACAATCAAAGCGATTAACATGGAAATACTGTTTGTACGAAAAATACAAATTTTATTTCGTTGTAATTTTTCTCGCTTTGTCCTGAATTGGCATAGTTTGGCTGGGCCTCTGCTGCAAACTGTGTACACTAGACGTCTTTTCGTTGGTCATCAGAAATTGCCATCCATATTTTGCTGAAAAAGTAATTAAAATCCAAAGGCACCATGTCGTAACTGTAACTGGCAAATCTATAGATCCATATTAAATGATTTTTTTTCCGCAAGTTGCCGAGTTGAGTTTTTAGCATTGTTTATTCATTAAGAACTTTTTTTAGTAAAATCCGAATCTTCTACCAGAGATTACTATTATTTATTTTAATTATACTACGCAAATACAAAACCTGGCATCAGAAAATGAACCAAAACCGCCATGAGCTCCATAGGACAGAAAACTCAGCATAAAGCTCTCCCATATAATTGTAATGGCGGCTGGGTTCACTAGCTCTGTTTGGTATTTTCTTGTAGTAGGAAGGGTAACAACTGTCAAACGTCAAGAGTGGGGGAAATTTTGTAAATCTAGCAACAATAGGCGTGTTTTTTTCTAAGCCCCGGGAAAATTGGACGAAAAAAACGATGAGTAGGATTAACAATTTGCATGTTAAATCCAACAACAACTACTCCCCGGGGGTGCTTAGCTTAAACCCAGAAAATTCTCGTGGCTTAGCTATTGGAGAAGATAAAAACTGTGCTATCAAAAACTTTTTCACAAAGTTATCGATAAAATGTATAGAAACTTCAAAACTGGCATTTGGACATGTCAAAAATTATCAATTTTGTTTGGTATGGTTGAGCTTTTGGTCTAAGTGTGTCAGTTGTATTCCTGACGACCATGTCCACCTAACCTAACCTACCTTTTAATATACATTCCGCAACACAACAACAAATCAATTTTAATATTTTCCCCATTTGTATTCTATATATTTTTTCCAGCTCGCCATGAGCAAAACCTTCTACAGCGATTTTCAATTTTGCGTTTATTTTTATTATAGGTATATTAACACTTGACTGTGAAATTATTATTAAATAAAAATGTATTTCCTGAAGTTGATATTCGTTCAATTAACAAGAATTGAATGAACTACAAAACAAAGGTTTCTCTGAGAAAATTGTTTTCGGCTGCGTTTTGTTGTACACGGGAGCAACCCAATACAGATTGTCTGCTACATCCTTGGCATACTTCAATCTTCTTGATCGTCGTCCGCTCTTGCTCAGACCTATATTCCTGTTGACATAGAAACTGAGCGTCCCGTCCGAATAAGCAACTCGCGTCCACTAATATCATGTCACCATCAGTGACCGAGGAATGGAGAACACGAATGGGGTAGTTTTCAAGAGGTTGAATTCTATGTACCACTGTATTTGTGAAAATTAAATTAAAAGAAAATCACATCGGCTAAAAACAATTTCCAAAATACTTGATTTCAATTTTCAAATTACTTGATTCACATTTTCTTGTATAAATAATAATTAACTTGGTTCTTTTTATGTTATTTTAATAGAAAAGTAGTTTAAATTCAATAAATACAACGAAATCACACGAAACAAATCTATCCGATGATTTTCAGAAGGATGAGGATGCATTACAGCTGTTCTTCAAATGTCATCTTGCAAATTAATAGTGCTGCCAAGTTTTTCACTAAGCGCCTTGGTCGTTTTTTTTCAACCAATTCCCCCGGGGATTGCAAAAAAACGCACCTAAAGTAAACAAACGCATAATGAACACATTTGTGTGTAAAACGTCAATGGTGACCCTACCGATACAAAGGCCTAACATAGTGATGGGCATAATTTAATAATAATAAGAGACATACTAAAACCAAGCATACAAAATTAAAATATAAGGAGAAAAATAACGCGCAACACAAAGAAAAATATTCTATAAAATAAAATGAGAAAACTCTTGAGAATTACAGTTAAGAGTTCCAGAAAGAAATTTCAATGTGACCATCACTAACAAAAAAATAGCAGAAACAACTTCACAGCTTGGTGTTTTGACAGTTTTTACTGCAGTTATCCACAGCTGAAATTCCTTTAGTAAGAACTCACAACTTTTTCAATGTAGGAGAAGTTTTTCTCTTCCATTTGAACAGTCTGTAGAATTTTTTTTAATAAAAAAAACAGTATTTTGTTAAAATTTTTACCAATTGTTACGAATTCGTACGAATTCATAAGATAACAAACATACCTACTATATCTGTTCGACAAAGTAAATGGAGTTCATCATCTAGGTATATATGAACGTCTATGATTTTTCATAATGATAAATTATAGCATCTTCCGATAGGGTCATTAATTTTAATATAATATTATGTAATTTCTAATTATAAAAAGAAAAATACATCTGCGTACTCTTTCATACGTTCGTTTTGTGACGTATATCTGATCCCCTCTTCTTTCCTTCAAATCTGATGATACATCCGCAATTAACGTCATTTTGAATAAAACTTGAACTGCACGATCCTAATTAAGGCAGAACTAAAATGATTGTAGGAACCTGGAATTAGGTAGTTCAGCCGTACGAAAGCAAGCGAACACAAGGAAGTCACACAATGTATTCCTAATTATGAATATACAAATTATTACTCAAGCTACTTCAAACATTTGTATATGTTCCCATAAATTTTCCAATTGCGTGTGCCTGAAGCTTAACTAGAGCCACTGCACAGCGCCAGCGCACTGTTGCAATTAACAATATATCAAAACTCTTTTCATCTTGACAACCAGAACCCCTTTGATGGCAGTCAAAACATGAATTCCACAAAACACCACACATTAATTTTTTTAATTTATTTGATTTCTGGCTACAATGTTGCAAAATTGAACAAAATTTAAATTAGTTGTCTGTTGTTTAAGGGTGCTACCACAGCAGCAGGTAACGCGACGCGATCTTTTCAAATTTATAGTTCTTGAACATTTTCGACTTCTGCAATTAAAGTGTCAAATTTGCTTGAAATAAAATATATAATTGGGGCAAAAAAGAAATGAATTTTATACAACTTCAAGAATTTCTCAATTAACAGTAATGATTGCTACTTAAAACTTAAACTGACGATTGTGAAAACCGACCATTGAGACTAATTTTGACAGGTCTTGTAAATTTCTTTCTAAATGAACTTTTCAAAATGACACCTTTTCGGCTGTTGAATTTAATATTGCCAACTTATGTGATCCGGAAAGGTTGGACATTAATACAGAACAAGGCTTGTGCAGAAGCAAATGATATTTTAAACGAAATTTATTTGGCAGATGGCGATGCAATCGAAATCGATCATTAATTTTTGACTGTCAAGCTCATGTGAATTGATATGGTACACCGTCTTACAATACGAGATCAATGAACAAAGCTTTTCAGCTAAAAGTCAAAACATTTTTTCCGTAGATTTCAAATGTCAAATACAATTTTCAATACAACTCACATCTATCATCAAAAGTCAGTTGGTGGTAGTTTACATGAATACCACCAGTTAGTTGGAGTCCTGCGATTGCGATGCAAACTCAAAATGTCGATCGACAATCACCTTCAATCTTTATAAAGACCTACAGATGCAAGTACAGATCTCTAAAATCTTTGCAGAGCGCACTGCTGTTTAAGGAAATGATAAGCTATTCATTTTCTGTTGGTTAGTTGCTGTTGCGATTTAAGTGTGCAGTGCCATGTTTACAACGGATTAATTTCGTAACAGGACATTAATTAGATTCAAGTACATATACATACAAATGTATAGGTACAGATAAACTAGCAGTTGGTATAGTATTGCTTAGTTATTCAAGTAGAGTCGCGTGCAGCCAAAAATGGTTTGCAGCATGAAACTCACATAGTGAAATATGTACCTATGAATTTGGTTGAGTCTTGGCTTTTTGGGTTTTTGCTTTTGGGTTTTGGGAGCTGGAATGCTAACTGTGTCAAGATAAAAGGCTGGGAAATACGTGTGCCTGTGTAGCATGTTGGTGCATCGTGTGCTGGAATTCCGTGGGAATTTTTTTTTTTATTTTTTGGGCTGGGGTATATTCATAATGTCTAGAGCCAAACGAACAGAGGTAGAGTAGGAATTTGCCAGTTTTAGATTCGTTGGCATTCAATGCATTTTAAAGGATGCAAACATTAAAATGAACACAATTGTAAGACAAAATAAACGAGACATTTAAAAGGTGAACAAATAGCTGGAGGGATTTTAAAAAAATAGATAGAAAATTTGTCCATAATATATTTACTTTTTAATTTAATTAGAAATGTGGCTTTTGATAAATAACAAGTTGAGCTTTTCATACAAAAATCGTGCTTGGCGTTTAGAGAGCATTTTAGGCATTTGGAAAACGACAGCTTGACATGAAAATAGTAACCATATAGTAGTTCTTGCACGTGTTAGAGTTAAAGTCCATAGGTCGTCCATATTGTTTTGATAGAAATGTGAATGAAGTTATTGGAATTTTCTACATTAAGTTGTGAGTGACCCTCACACAAGCGCGATTTTTTTATGTTAAGCTTTCAAAAACAGTAACTTGTAAATTAAATTTAAGTTTTCTGTTACATTTTTTTCAAAGATTATCACCTCTATAATGATTGCCAATCGCAAATTGTTAAACATTAATAGAGTTGATAAATACTGAAATTTAATATGAAACAATTTAATTGATAAGTCTTTTGGTCATTGAGAACGATTCAGACCATTGTGAATTACAAGAAAATCTATAATTACCAATCAATAGTTGTGCAGTTTTGAAATAAATTGAGATCTTAAAAGCAAATCATCTTTGCAGAAGTAAATGCATTCCTAACCTAAGGTGTTTAATTTTTATTAATAGGACATTTTAGTCAATGATCTAACTCTTATTCCATGGCTTTGTAAGTTCATGGACTAAAGGTGGACTAAGCGTTTTTTATTAATATGGCTGTAGACGTTTTTGACGAAAAAAAATTAAAACAAAACAATTCAAAGAATCGTCGAGTGTTTCAAAACTCAAAATTCATAAGTTAATTTTTTTAGTTAGCTTACTTTTTTATAGAATTAATAATAAAGAGAATCTCCTTTATGTATGTCCAAAAAATTTGTACGGTATGTAAATTGATTTGAGCAATTGCCTGAGCTGTAGACCTCACGACCAAGTCATTTTCAACACCACACGTTTTCAATAAAACTCGTATTCCGGCCTGTGGAGTAGTAGGCAATTTTATCAATACCACCAACTTCTGTTCCTCTATTTCGACTAGAATAGGTCTTCTTCGGAGATCTGTATATACCCGTGAACTTTGGAAAAGGCGTTGGTGAAAACATGAATTTGTAGTGATATCTACAGGAAGTTTTAAGGTCAATTCTTCCAAAATAAGTTTTCAAACACTAACTTCTTCCCTGCTCGGAGGTGAAGATGCTACATAAACACGTCATCCTTTAGCAGATCATCCTAAAATAATTACTAAAAATATAGGTTAGGCTCAACAAACTAACAGGCCATCTTTCAAGACTGTCAGTGTCTGCTGAAATCCAGTCGTTTTTCTTTTCTCTGAGGATTTTTGGACTTCCACGCGATTTAGATTTGTGGAACTTGTAGTTACTCTTCTACCAGTTATAGCTGAAGCTTTAATTGTTGGTTTTGCGAGGCTATAATTATTGGATGCCAACTGATCGATAAGTCTCTGCAGGTATTGTGTGTTCTTGTTTATTAAGAAATTGCTCAATATGTTATGCGATCTTCCGTTTTTTTTTCATTTTTGTATGGTATGTTTTCTTCGGAATTTCTTGGTGACTCTAATCACTTTTAACTTTAATAAAAAATCCGCACGATTTATAAAATTCGGTGACGAAAAAATTAGTTCTGCTCAAAACTTGATCTGCAATGCTCCATGTGTTTGATATCTTTCAGCAGATTGCACATCAGCTCCGTAATTGGTGGCATAACCGGACACTGCCTCATAGGCAATCACGAGGCTTGGCGTTTATTCAAACTATTTTTACAGAAGCCGCATGGACGAGGGAGACGTGGAATCTATTCCTACTCTTCTGTGTACATGCCCTGTTCTATCTCAGAGACGTAAGCTCCATCTTGGAGACTTTTTCTTCGATGATCTCAGCGATCTAAACAAAATAGACATCTGCGGTCTCTTATGCGCCGGTCGTCCACTACTCGATCAGCGCACAAATTTCAAGTTCAACACATTCAACTCTAATGTACCATGTCCTCAATTACATTCAACCAAATTATTAATGTGGCAATTACGTTTTTTGGTAGGAAATCATGCTTAATCTAGGCAAAGTTTAATTTCAATATATTTTGACTGACATTAAAATTTGTACCGAACTAAAATCAAAATTATCATCAATATCTGAGTAGCTTGCGTGCGTTGAACGCGTTCCTCAACGAGTGCGCCTTTGTTAGGTGTATCAACTCTCTAGGTATCAACTCGCCCATCAACTTGTTGAATAACCATGACAAAAACCCAGTTGATAAACTTGAAATTTTTTTTTTTTTGTCAAAATCGAACAAGTTTATCAACGAGGTTAATCAACTTTTGATTAAGTTTATCAACTATGTGTACGAGGCTCCCAACAGTTTTGTTCAATTTTACATTTAGCTTTGTTGCTCAACAAGAAGAATGCAAGTTTGTTCATTAGTGTAAGAGGTTGTAATTTTTTTCATCCAACGATGGAGTTGAAAGGAGTTAGTTGAGCTTGATGCGCACGTGGTGAACGACCGAACGAGGAGCTCCAAATGGTTCAACGAATTGGGAGATTATTTCAGGATTCATGGGGTATCACAAGGGACCAACTCTGGTCTAAGTGCAACGCTGACAGTCACTTTAACCTAACCTAATCTATAAAATTCGTAACTAAAAATAAGTTTGAAGCGGTGAACCTAATCTATATAACCTCAATTATAAAACTAACTGATTTTTTCATTAAAAAAACTCTTAATTTCAGAGCTTATGTTGATTTTTTCCTTTTCTCCTTCGTAGTTAGGTATATCACGGTAAACTTTAAGATAATTTAATTAGTAGTTTATTAAGACTTAATCAAAAATTCACTTATATTGGTTTTACCTTAAATCGTGCAATAACAATTGGCAAACGCCTATATTAAATTTCTGATGTCTATACAAAACCCCCAATTAGTATCACGAAAATATACCTACTCCTTTAACCTCTCAACGTTAATCACTGATCACCAATCCCCCAACTAAGGAAAACCTCTAGCTTGGGCTTAGCATGACTCATTCTAATAATATGGACAATTGGGTTTTCGAAAAAAAAGGTGAACGAATGATCAAAGTCTCTATAATAGACAATCTCCTTCAAGAATCCAAGTGGCAACTAAATACGTGTAAACAAGCAAACAGCATATGTGCAAAAAGCAATTTAGGTTCGTTGTTTTTGTGCATTTTTTTCACTCTGTTGTTTTTTGAAGCTTTTACAGGCAGGAGAAAAAAACCCTGGAAAAGATAAAGAACCAAACATTATATATAAACAACTAAACCAACACGTTACATTCTATATACAATTTAGCTGAAACACTACAGAGACACAGGCAGAAAGGAGCAAATCTGTCGGAAATCATGCTACAGAGATATATCCACAATTTTACGGGATAATTGCCACTGATCACGACATGCCAGGCGAAAGTCACCATAATAGAATAAACTCAGCTTAGCGCGCGCAGGTTGGCTATATATGCATATAGCGACCAAATGGACAGAGAACGTCAGAAAGACAGATCGCGACTTAAGTCAAAAAGATACACAAACTTACAGATGGATGGCTGAACGCTGAGCTGCTGCCTTCCAATTCCAAAACAATTTCCACCATCAGTTACAGCAACAGCAGCAGCAGCTCAGACCTTCAATCAACAGAGGGACACACACTTCTTAGCCGCTCACGAATACCTACTCCACAACCCACAACGATTGCTGGCGCAAATTGTTTGCGCCACACCAATTGAATTCTAATTTCGTCGTTACATCTATCAATCCCGGTCCAATCCAGCAACCAGTACCGTGCAGCAGGAGGCAATTCCAGAGCAGAGAATTCCTTTAATCGTCGTCGGTGATTGTGATGGTGTTGGCCTTCATGGGTCTTGTTCTTTTTGGAAATCCTAGACCACAGCCTGATGACGCGGACGACCGACACGGTGCTCGATTTGGTGAAATTACAGTGCGCGCGCCTGCCACAAAGCACCACCAAACAAAAAACCATAGTGTAACTCAAGGTGTCTTGGAGAAGGCGGGCGCTGGCTGGCTGGTGCTGATTCCGTTTTTTCTAGAGCACGTGCCACACGAACTAAATTGATTTCGCCAGTAGGTGGAATTATTATAGTAGAGGTACTCGCGTTCCAATGCTTAGATGGATGGATTGGTAGCAGTCCGTATGCTCTCCGATCGTTGCAATCATCGTCGTTGTTGTCGGTCGTCAACATCGTTATGGTGAGCAACAGCAGCAAATACAGCAATTCATCCAGCTGGCGAGTGTGTAATTTGCAGTTTTCGATTATGGCCCATTCGGAACTAAAACTCTATACTTATCCTTCGAGGACCGTTGGTTGTCGGAACCCTTTAATTTAAAAATTGCGCAAAGTTAAATGATTCATTAAAAAAAATCTGGTGTACCCGGAATGATATATCCATTTGTTGTATCAAATAAATAGTCAAACAGAGCCAGCAGCAGCATATCCATCCACTCTTAAAGACTCCATCAAAAGGTACTGTGTCGCCCGGCAGAGAGATTGGAAACTCTCTTTTTCGGCGCGTTATCGACTTCCTGGGTAGATATACTCTGTTGCAGGGATTAATTTCGTTCTTGCATCTAGCTAGTGGTTGTTATTTGGAGGCAAACAATTCTCAAGAGTTTTTGCACATCACATGTGAACCCTTGTTAAGACCTCTGGCATTCTGACCCTCTCGAAGATGTGTTTGTGGCGCGCTCGCAGCTTCGGGGAAAATCTCAGCAATGCGGATGGGAATATGGTCATTGAGTTTGAGTTTGTCTTGCTATAACGAACGGCAAAGCGACTGAGACTAAGTCTTATACTTTGGTTTGACTCTGTAAGCTAAAGAAATACATACATTGTGATGGAATCTCTTGGCATGCAACTGGATCGGTTCGACTTGGCATTTTAATAATGCTGTTTTTATTGTTGTGGTGGCCAAAGTTATCTGAACCTCAGGGTTAGAGATTGGCCACAAACTTGTAATGAATTTAATTAGTTCAGGTTGCATATGGGTCGGCTAATATGCGGAACTGGAATTTTGTATTCAGCATTGCCAAACGCAAAAGAAACGTGACGTATTTCAAAGGTTATATTGAAAGTTCATGGAAAAAAAATAAAACAACGAAACATTGTAACAAATTGTTTCCGCGAACGGTATATCTCGAGGTTGTTTTACTTTTGTTTGAATCAGAGAAACAGGTACTTACTTACATAAATACATTGCAACAAAGTTGTATTTTAAAGAAATAAAAATGGGCGGAAGAATGTCATGATTTGAAAAAATTCTTACGTTGTAACTTACTGTCGGAATTGTAGAGGTTTTCTTGAGAAAAGAGATCCTCAATGAATAACATGCAAAATAATCAAAAATGTGCGTTTGTAATTTCCTACCTTACACGTACTTTTGTTCGATTGGGATCCCGAATCAGAGACTTCTTCCGGATTACCAATCGAAAACGACATCAACCTGTCCGAAAAATGTTTGTAAAATATAATTCCCAAGAAAAATATCAAAAGCACTATGGATTAACCCATACAACTTAACTTATCATTATCAAGGATAAGTTGTTCAGAAACCACCTAAATGGATAATGACCAATCTTATGTCGAATTCTAAACAACCATTTCAAATCGATTTCAGATCAATTTTTGTTGTTATAAGGAACTTGCTTACGTCTTTTTGATTGGATGTTCGGAGTTACTCTTTTTCCACCCCTGTTACTTCCAAAATTTTTGATTGGCTGTTCCGAGTAAGGTTTTCGGAGTATTTTTAAGTTATCGATTTCATAGAATAGAATACACATATACATATAAAAGTTTTCTTCAGACTCTTTGTCAAAAGTATTAATTATTTGAAGAAGCCATTTTATTAGACCACAACGTTTACGGCTGTGTATGTTTATTTGTGAATACGAATTGGAATCGATTGGAATCGATTGGAATCGAACAGAAGTAGAATACTCCGAAAATCTAATTGAAAACGACATTAGTGTGCATGTAAAGTCTACGAAATTTGCCTAAAAAATTGCTTAGAAATAATACGATTGTATGCAAATTAAGAAAGTTATTTACATTTAAATTATTATTGAATTTGTGTCTTCAAATGACAAATAAGAAATAGCCTACCCAGCACATCCCCTGCAGTTTATAAGTAATATCATGTTTCGTAAACAACAATCAAGATCCAGACAGATGACATCATCTTCTCCCACAACAAGACAACGGGATAAGACATAAGAATAAGATTATTATTAGGAATCACTTGTTAATCAGATACCGAAGTGTTCGGTTAAGTTTAGTCTTTAAGTTGAATTTTATAAAGTTTTTTTAAGACTTCCAATGCGAAGTCGAATTTAATTTATAATTTGCAAACAAAAATCGAATGTTTGATTATTACGAATTCGACATATGTTACTGCCGGATTTACACGAATGGCAAAGTTGCCAGTATTTCTGCCAAAAGAATGGCAAAATAATGAAAGAAATAACTTTTGAATGACATTCATTTACACGAGTTCAATGGCAGTTTTCAAAATTGACAAGGATAGAATTTTTGTGTTTACACGACTGCCATAAACAAACCAAAATAACGGTACTTTTTAAAGTTATCAAGAAAAAAAAATAAACCCTAAACACACAAGACTAGAAATAAACATGGAAATGTCGATTTCATTTCAATAAAAACAGTGTACAAAAAAAAAATAAATTAAACTACAGTCTTTTTAAATCAAATTCAAATTGCAAATCAAATTTATCTTTTTGCAAATCAAATTATACCTTTTGCAAATCAAATTCACGTTTCTGGAAATCGGATATTAGGCTGCGCGTACAGTGGTGCGACAAGGCGATGTAATCGAACTAGTACACCGGCACAGTATCTGTTTTGTTTTTGTTTTTTTGTTGTTGTCTGCTATTGTTCAAAATTTGAAGTTATCTTATTTGCATTTTTCTTTCATATAAAATTTATCTGCTTAATTAATTCTTGAAAATAATATGACGTACAGACATTTTCACTTCAAAAATTTATTTTTTAAAAATAATTTTGACAACCCTTCTAAATATTTGCCAGCTGGTTTTAACATAAAATTATACATCGACGTATGTGCGTATGAATGCTCATGCAACAACGAACTACTTCGTCGGCATGATAGATCGATTTGGCGTGTGAAAGCGGTAATACATAGCCATATTAATGGCAGCATCTTATGCAAAATTCTCTGTGCCAATTTTGTTTGGCAAAAATATTGCCAGCGTTTACACAGTAAATAGCAAAATGGCTATAATTTGACACATAAAAGGGCAATTTGCCATTCGTGTAAATCCGGCATAAATCAAGCAATGAAGTTGCCATTTTGTTAGTGATGACAGCTAGGGTAATGAGTGCGTTCATGGAGTTGAGATTGTAGTGCGTTCATATTTTTATTTCGTATCGCATTCGTAATTGTGTAAAATTTAAAAAGCGCATGAAATTATATTTTCAGCAAACTCTCAAATTTCTACGAGTCGATAACAGACATGTCAAATTTAATTGGGCTCTGTTTTCACGGAAAGAATATTTGTCATAAGTTCTCTTGAGATGATCTAACATTGAAATTATTTGCAGTGGCTGAAAATTACTGATTGTTTGTGCCATTTTGGTCTTAAGACTTAACTATTGTTATTTCCTGCGTTAAATGCATGGCAACCTTACCTCTCACCTGGAATATTTGTCAATTTTTATCAAATGGTGTCTTAATAGAGTTTTTCTTTTTATCTGCTAATAAGAGTAGTAAACATACTATCTTGCCTATACACTTCCATAATACTGATGTAAGTTAAATCCCCTTTAAGACCCTGCACCATAGCGAAAAACCTTTGCCTTTTGAGTATAGAGATATTCCATTATTGGTCTAAAGGTATTTTCCAAATTGAATATAAAAACTTGGAACTTCGAAGAGAGTTAAAAATATGTACTCAAAACAGAAAATGAAATTCCTACAATTTAAAATCTTTAATAAGATCCCAAGTAAGTTGATCTGATAGCTGGATTTATGCTGCTTCATTAAAAAAATATACTCATATTCAAAAATTCACATCACTACACTGATAGGCGGCTTGCAGATGACGACTTGATAAAGTCGCATTTTAACCATCAACCTGTTCAGCCAAACATTCTTTCTGCTATCGATCTGAAATGGAATTTCAAGATTAATCCCCAACCCTCCTTTTTCATAAAATAAAAGGAAAACAAACACAAGACTTCCTTTTCCACCTGCATTCCATTCATATATTTTTACCCAAAACTTCGACATACCAAAAGCAACATCGATCCGAAGGCTAAATTCTTTTATACAGATGCACATGCATCGGCTCGAAAAGCATTGATGCATACCTAATAAATTCAATTTTTAATGCTTCCCCCAAAGGAATCGCACATGGAAATCAATTCATATACGGTGGCGCGCATCACAGCAGCAGAGAAACAGTGGCGACATGCATCTCGAGGCGCTGCACTGCGCGCTTAATGTGTATAAGAACCCATATCTCGCACCATCTAAATATGTAACTGAGTCTTTGCGAATATATTATTCTGCCTGTGGTCCCTGCGCATTATCTGAATTCTGAATAAATTAAAACCAAGATCAGACGCGTTCAATTGCCACCATCATTGCAGTGCTGCGACGACGCCGACGACCGACGACGTGCCGGCCGGCCGTGTCGGTTGTTATTGGTCGCATCATTGTTGCTGCTATATTGTGAAAGCTTTACTTCCCGAACGAAGAAGGCAACGCGGACCCGACCACGACGCCTCTGTGTTGTGGAACCATTCTTATCCAGGCCCAAAATCTCTAAAACCTCGAATTCGAATTCCCTCTGATTGAATGGTATTTTCGTGAACGTACCGCTGTGCACTGCTACAATCTATACCTATACTCGTACATTTGGATAAGTACGCGCGCTGGCTCACTTTGACGATAAATTTGTAACCGCCATCATCGGAAAGGTAAGTACACCGCACCGGTACACCACCAATTGGGACCGGGAGGTGTGCTCTTCTCCTATCAGGTATCCGTCTATATGGATATACTCGTAAGCGTAACAGGGGGAAGATTGAGTTGATTTTGATGCAATCATGATGGAATCATAGAAAACGTGAGGTGACTCTTTGGCTGTAGCTGTATGGTACAATTTGAATCCCAAGTGCGGGTGGGCATTAAGAAATAACACTCTCTGTGTTCTGTGAAGTAATCCGCCGCCGCCGCCGCCGCCGCGCCAGTGGTGCGGTGGTAGATGTTATATAGGTGGCGGCAGGCATTGGCAGTTCTATAGCACAGCGACGACCCAAAAGTAGCAGCAACCATCCCTCAGGGGCCATAAAGAAGCTATAAGTAGCCCACCTTTGCATATTCGCGAAAGTCGTGACAGTTTTTAAATATTGCATTCGATTGGAAGATTGACGTGCGCGCATGCGGGTCTCTCTTCCGCCACTATCAAGACTCGCGGTTTTAGAGCTGATGGCAGTGATGAAACTAAACATTCCATTTCGACTCAACACTCAACACCAATATGGGAATATTCAAATGAATATCGCACGATGGCATATGAACCCATTTTTGGGGGCTCGGACCTATGGAGTGAGAGTGAGGTTAAGTACATGTGCACGTACTCGCATATATGAGGCAAACAAAACGACGAGACGCGCGAGTTGTTTATGTCACGTAGTCCCTGCTCATAGGTGATTTACTCACCCGAAGGTATCAAAGGCTTGTGCTATTGTTTTGGCCATAAATGACCCCCTTTGGTGTTGTGTTGTGATCGGGCGCAGATATTATATGTTCTTTTTATGGTCATTGAAGCACTCTCAGTTTGAATGTTGGCCAATATGGGTGCAGTTTCTACAAATCGCTCGAAATTTACTATAAGGATTTTGTTTGTCGTTGGCAACCAACGAAATGGGGTCACTAAGATTCTTAAAAGGTACCTAACCTAACCTAACATTTGGGATTGTTTCAGTTTCATTCAGTTATCGAAAAGGAAAAGAGATTAATAAATGTGTACAGAGTTTTTGAGGGATACTTTGCTATAGCTAAGTGGATTATTGTTGAGTGATTGGAGCCAAAGTAAGATTGTTATGTCGCTTAGATAAGTTGTTTTATGTACACCCAAAACAAGCACACAAATTAATGGCTTCGGTTTGGGTTGGGTTTATTTTTGAGAAGGCGCAACAAATGTCAATCCTAAGGAAAACGGCCATGAAACAAAAGCTATATGCCATTAACGAAACATGTCCGGCTTGGTTGGTTGTTTGTTTATGAAATGTGCTACTTTGTTAGAGTAGGGGAATACAAAACGGCTTAGATTTGACATTTTAAAAAAGTCTAAATATATTGCGGCAGCTTAGAGTCCTTAATCGCGCTATGGTAATTTATTGATATTTTTGTTGTTGTGTGTTCCTGTGAATGCTTATATAGAAAGACAAGAATGCGCTTATTGCTGCACACGTGACGTCTTACGTCTATTGCTTAAGCTGTAAATACAACAGAGTGCGTAAGAGCTGCTATATGGGAGTGGCGCTTGGTGTTTAGTCATTGTGCAATATTATTCTAGTTAAGGCAATAATTGATTTGTCGATTCTTGAAAGCGTACAAATTGCTGACTCATTCATAGATGTGCTGGAGTGCAGCACGATTTTGTCCATAAGATTTGACAAATAATTTCACAGAGCACAATATTGTAATAATTTTGTTTATTAAAAGCTGCTTTATATTAAAATACAATGACGCAAAATTTTAGTCGATTTAGTAATATGTTAAATCATTTTTAGTATGATACTAGGCTAAAAAGAATATTTTGCTAATTTTAAACCAGTTTAGTATCGTACTATTTTCTTAACATTTTATTAAAGTTAAAATCACAAAATGGCTATTTTATTTTTTTAGTATTGTACTAAATCCAAATGCCACTTTGACATTTACAAACGTCAAAAAGTTATGTTCGCTTACTTGTTTGCACTATTTTAAGCGTATTTAGTTGTAGTTTATTAAGAAAATATATTTAGTATGGTGCTAGTTAAAAAGTGTTTGAAATTCGGAAAATATTAGTAAAGTGCTTTAGTATTACCAAACTGTTAAGTAGTATCATGCTAAGCGCATAGCATCAGGCTGTTTAAAATTTTGCGCCAATATTTTTAAAAAGTGACCTATCGCTAACCTCGGCAATGTTTAAATATATTAGGTACTTCATAAACAAATTAGACCACAGTCATTGCAATTTGATAGTTCATATGGTTTGAAAGATGGAGGATATGAGGTATATTTTGACGTTTAAGTACTTTACTTATGGCGTTTTTATTTGGCAGTCAGGAATCTCTCTCCGTTCCCAACTGATCACTTGCTTTGAATCCGACGATTCTAAACTCTCTTATTTGATGTGTATATGTGTATATGCAAAAATAATCACAAATAATGTTTGTTGAAAGAAAATCACTTCGCACAAGGATACAAAAATGACAGCTGTCAAGTTTGACGTTTAAGTTTATGAATGTTTTTCTGATTTCGATTCTGATTTCAAGTTAAGAAGCAAATTTCTCTTCTCTTCTTTTCAGAATCAGAATTGTCCTTTTTTCCACATAAACACTTTTAGAAAAGTCCAGAAGGCTTCCGGATTGCCAAATAAAAACGAAATCAATCAGTTGTCAGAACTAGGGATGTGTCAAACAGTAACAGGTGTTCAGTAACAGTTATAAGCATAAAGCAATTGAAACTTTGTATTAAAGATCGAACATACCTGTTATTGAAATAACTTTTAAGATTTTTAGATTTTAATTTCGTCATTTACATTAATTAGAAATTATTTTATTTTTCATTACTGATTTTGTTTAACTCATATTCTATACATATTATTAATTTCAGTCAAGGAGCAAAAGTTGTTATGATCTCATTACACATGTCTCCTAAATGTGATAATGGTATTTACTGATTTCAGAGTCATCGTATTAAATAGAAATTGCAACAAGATACTAGAAGTTGTTTCAATTTCATTGCAGATTTTCGATTTAATTTCGATTTGCATCAGCAACATGTCAGGCTTCATATGTAAAAATATAGGTAAACAATAAAATCCAGGAGCAATTAGTAAACTTCATTTTAAAAAATCTATGAAAGACATCATACATATAAATTTATCCTGAAAATCATTTTTTTAGTCTAAAATCGCTTTTACTGAATTACGGGGTGCGACTGTGCATTAATCATTTAGACTAGATTAACTATTATCAGTAATACGATGTCGTTTTCGATTGGATGTTCGGAGTTACTCTTTTTTTCTCCTTATATTTCATTAATATATAACTTTGAAAATTCGGAGTAAAAAAAGTAACTCTGAACAGCTAATAGATTTTTTTTATTTCTGCAAAATTTTTGCATGAAATTTTAATTTTTTTTGGACAATTGCATTATTAAATGGAATATCAAAATGACATTTCGGTACTAAAATATCCTTATGTAAATGCATATTGCTTAAAATGTCTACATGCCGTTACATAACTTTTATGAATAACATTTCCGAGCGTTTAGACGCGTTGTAATTTTACGCAGTCCTTGCAGTGCGCTTATGAATAGTGTATAATAATATGAATAATAAAATACAAAAAAATAAATATAAATACTAGTTTTCATTTGAACTTTATTTTAAAACGTCATATATTTTCGTATGGAATGTAATTTTATACCTATACGACTAAGAAATGAAGAGTGGAGAGTTTCCTGAAGTTCCCGCAGAAATTTTCCTTTTTTAAAAGAATCTTAATCATTTCCATATTTTCGTATGTCGTTTTCAATTGAAAATTGCAGTTACTCAGCACAAATATAGAATAAACAGTGAAAAAGGAGTTACTCCGAACGACCATTCGCAAACGAATTTATATTGAAAATACAATAATTAATGGGAAGAAGTTCTTAGAAAAGGAGTAAGTTCATAACAAATATTTTTTTTTAAATTAATGAGTTGTCCCTTTTCAAATATTCCAACACAGAGATATTTTTATTTATCATCGAGAGTATTTGAATTAAAATTCAAAATGTCATCATTGCATTATTTTGAGACACACCTTGAATTCGTTTGGTATATAATTCTGCAGAATTAAAAAATCCACTGAGGCCCGAAGCCATAATAAACTTCAATAAAATATTACAAAGACAGCATGACCAAAATGAAAAGATCGAAAACTTCACAGAGCTTGCGATTCCAGCGAAAAAGAGTCATTTTTCTTTCTGTCAATGGGTCCGTGATAAGTTATTACTTGTTAACGACCATCAAACATTAATCAATTTTATTTTTCCATTAACTTTATTGGACAAAACGCAAATGCTTTCTGACGCCTTTTGTTTGTGCATTTCTTCTTCGATCCGAACTGAACGGGGTAAAAATTTTGTTTTATTGCCTGCAGTATCGGACACGATTAATATGGTTTGAATCAAACGCTTACAGCCATCAGCTTGCAGAGTGGAGTGGTTGTGTTGCAACATAGGAACAGCAAATTGTGTCTTACAATATTGCTTTGTACAGCTTCCGCGCTCCCAGAATACCAATTTGCATTGTAAATTAAATTTTCTTCAAGGAATACGTGCCTAGACCCTAGACCGAATGGACCGCCCCGGTGCGAGTTGCCGACCCGACCGGAATACGAAATAATCAAAACCATTTAAATGCAATGCCCCCTAGCGTCAGACATACTGCAAAAGCATAGTTTTTTTTGTATTGCGAGAACCCTGCTATCAGTGTTCTTTTTTTGTCAATTGTTCCATCATTCGAAGTTTCCAGCTCAGCAGCAGCGGGCAATGTGGTGGCAGGCGAAACAAAATAACCACAACTCTTAATTCGCCCTCTTCGAAGGAAACCACCACCTCATAGTCGGTGGCAGAGTCAGTGGCCATATAAATGCGGTGTTATTGGCGGATGATGTATCCTACAACTTCCAGAGCCTTGTGTTTGGTAGCATGCGGGGAATGCGAATATTTGGATTCCGGGAACAAATTTGAATTGAGATTCTGTATATACGGTGCACTTGCGCAACAGGATGACTCTGAGGATTAGCGGGGCAAGTCGCAAATGATGGTAGTGCGGTCTAATTTGCCGTCAAACACGTGAGTTTCTCATTTGTAAGGTGAATGGCAGAAGTGAAAAACAAATCTTGAAGATCAGTTATTAGGGATGATGTGTGCAAAGATCAGTTCCATTGAAGAGTTCGAGGATTTAACATGGGAAATTATAATTAAAAAGCTATAAATCACTGCACAAAAAATGCCTTGAAATATTTATTATTATATTATATACACGAGATTGATAAGGCATAATTATTAAATATCTTTCGTTAAACATCTTTACCAAGAAAATAAAAAAATGGGGTTCCAGTTGAAAGAAAAAAAAATTAATTAATTAAATTTGAACGCGAATCACAATAAAGTGCAAATTACTTCTAAAAGCCCTCGTGACCTCAATTCATAATTCAATTAAGAATACATATTTTTAATCAATAAAGAAATTACCAAAATTGGGAAGCCTTATAATTTGGAAAATTCAATCCAGTAACAATAACAAAGCTCAGTTTAATTACAGGGCGGCAAAATGACTATTCACACGAGGGCGACCATCGAATTAAGGTATACAAAAATTCGACCATTTTGACATTTCATTTACATGAGGCGATTTTCGTTTTTGCACTGAATAGACCACTGTACAAGGTTTCGGAGTAGTTTTCTGTTCTCGATTTCATGAGGAATTGAAAATAGAACATATATACATCCAAAGTTTTCCGCCGGATTATTTGTCAAAAGTAATAATTGTTTGAAGAAGTCATTTTTAGATTACGACGTTTAAGTGTACATGCAGTCGTGTGCAAAATAACAGGTGCGTGCCAAAATTCATCAAAAATGCTTGACGCTTTTAAGGCATTTGTGACCATGTTTTGAGAACAACCAACCTTTCTTTCTATTTCTCTTAACTGATGAGAATACTGTGATTTTTTGAGATCTCGTTGGGACAGCGATGGACGTGTCCGGTACTTCACGTCAGCGACAGAATCCAACAGCGACAATAAATTAAAAGTAACGGCTGGATGCACGTAAACCAGCAACAAGACGATACAAAAGTGGTGCGACATATTTTATAAGCCATTTTAGTAGCACCTGTTTCACTCTTTCTTAAAAAAACTAAAGCTTTCAAACATTATTTTTGGCTCGCATTTTGCACACCACTGTATATGCGTGAATTTGGAATACGACATTTTCATATTCGATTGGAATCAAACAGGAGTAAAATCCTGAAAATCCAATCGAAAACGACATGAGCAAACAGAATTAAATATGAATGTTATTTTTAAAATAAATAAATAAATTTAGAGATAAATTCTTTGAATTTTAATTTTATTTATTGTTTATAATATATAAGCTAATTAACAACTTTATAAACGTTTATTAGTATATCGCCAAGTGTTTCGCAATCTTCTCCATCATCGGGCGGTGACCTTTCTACAGAGTTACATTAGAGCAATCAGATTTAATTACGAAATATACTTGAACAGCGAACTGTCACATGACAAAACATAAAATGGAAAATCAATTGAAATTGGTTGCGCTCATTTTAATCTGAGCTAATAGAGCACATTCGCAGCTATATCTGATTAAGGAATAAGGAAAGCTCTCTGATTATTATCTTTGTTCTCCAGAGTCCTATTAAAAAAGAAAAGGCCTATGGACGAACAATTTATTCGTTAAAGTGTGGGTGTTAATTGGAACGAACAAAAAAATTGACCTAGCGGCGAATAGAAATTTGGTAATTACGAACTGTCAAAAACACTGTTCGTGTTCCCTATAATATCAACGTTTTAACGAATGTATTTGGCCAGTTGGTGATACTAATTGTTTTTACGTAATTCTAACATTTTGTATTTGTGAGTGGTTTTTAAATATCAGTTCATCATCTGATGACGAAGAAGACAAACAAATCATAGATTTGACATTTGAGTATGACTGTATTAGTGCTTCTTGAGTGAATTTTTATTTGAAATCAAGAAGAGAATTTCTCTTCTCGCAGAATCGTCAGAAGAGAATTTTTTTTGCCAATGGAATTGTTTTAGAAGATTATCGGACGCTTCGGAATGCTCAATGGAAAACTGCATGAGATCTCACAAATTTCGCTCTGTCAAAAATGGAGGGGGCGTATCAAATTTTTTCCCCTCAGTATTTGACAGCAATACTGGGTAAAAATCCGTATCAAAATGTATAAACTTGTGACAATTTCTCGGTCACTGGCATGTGGATAGTCGTAGTGTTGAAAAATTAGCGACAATTCGGTTTGAGTTAGATGAATTTGATTGAAACAGGGATATGTCAAATCCGGAACACTTTTTCGATGATCAGTTACAATTATATTTCAGCTCCAACTTCTCAGTGTACCTATGTATATCCCATCCCGCTTCCACTTAATAGGTTAGATATTAAATACGTCGAAGTCAGTTACACCCCTATTATGATTGTCAATTGCAAATTGATGGTTGATAAATACTGAAATTAAATATTAAATAACCTCATTGATAAGAGTTTTGGTAGTTGAGAACGATGCAGACCATTGTGAATTACAAGAAAATCGATAATTACCATTAAATAGTTATGCAATTTCAAAAGAAAATTTCAGTGTGTATTAATAATCAAATTGATAATTGACAATCGTAATAGGGCCCTTATCTTTTTTTCACACTCAAGTGTGGATAGAAAGAGACGTCAAATAATAAGTCGGCGAAATAAGTTCAATCATTATAGTTTAAATACTTAAACCATTTAATAAGAAGTTCTTTACGCTTACCATTTTCCACTTATCCAAGAATGTCAGTGCACTGTATACCTAATTGTATTTTTTATAGGGACCATGATAACAGTCTCAGAATAAGCAATCTCCGCCATTACACAATGCAATATTCTGCTTAAGTTAATTTGCGTGAATATTAGCAAATTGGCATATCCCATGTAAGTCCATTATAATGTATGGACGTGAATCACCGTACATTTATCTGTCCAGCAGAATACATATTGGGTCGATAATACGCGCCACCAATAATCCATTTTCTAGTTGTCGTGTAAATGAACCTAATCTCCATTCACAAATCTTTCCGCCCAGCCTGAAGCGGTTGCGGCAACGGCAACAGAAATACAAGATCCTAATGGCCACTTCTGTGCCTGGGGAGAGTCCGGCAAACCGCAATCCGCGAGAACCACAAACGACAACAACGACAACGGCGTCGATCGACATCACGATGGACATCGAACACCTGCTGGGAGCATTGGCCCATACGGTGTGTTGGTATATCCTTGTCTCCAGGCAGACTGTTTTGCCTACAAACATATATAGTCGCACTAATCTTGAGGTGCTGCCCTCCAGACTTCAAACGCCTCAGGGCTATCACGCTTTGATGAATTGCAGTGCAATGAACATCCCAAAAGGTAATCTGCATTCGAGGTGTGTCCACCGGCACCATCATCATCATCATCACTGATGGTGGCAAGGTGGTGGCTTGGCGCGGCAAGAAGGACATTCTCGCTCTGTACAGAGAGAGGCGCACGCGTATATCCTTTACGGCTGATGTTCGCTTGTGTCCTATTGGACAATCTTCTGTACAAGATCGAGATCATGTTACTATCGCGCGATCTCTTGAATGATTATTAATTTGATTTAAGATCATTGCCGGGCACATTTGCGACAGCAGAGAAAGAGAAAAACTTGTCCTCATTGCTCTGGACCTGATATAGTTCAATGTCCTTGATGCGTGATGTTGGGACATAAAATCAGTTACATATTTACATATTTATATATGTATGTAGGGAGCAACAGAGAGAGAGTCGCCATTATGTGGCATCAATGAAATGTTGATTGGAGGGATCCATTAATTTCTTCGATGATGAATTGGCGTGTATAGTTAAGTTAAAGGTTCTACTGGAACTGCGGAAGGGGATAGGATGCTCTGGAAGATACAAATGAGCGTGACCAGAGAATTCATAGTATGGCGAGACACTTAAAAAGATGAAATTATGACACTATATCTATACTCCTCTGGATAGATAAAGATTTCTCAGAGGCCAGACCACTTAATAGATGTTTAGGTAGCTTGAGCTGCACCGCACTGTCCGAAACATGTTTGACTTGTTGTTCCAACTCTGTTATTATGTAGATTACACACTGTCTGAATAACATTTTTTCCAAGTCAAGAAAATAATGTAATCATGGGTTTTGCGAAGCTCTGCGATGAGAAGTCACCGAAATAGATTTGTAAGTGAAGGTCATTGACACGTCTGACAAAACTTTATTTCTTCACTTACTTTTAACAAAAATATAAACTTGTTTACCCTAAGATACAAGAGAAACTTTTTTAAACGGTTTTTGAAATCGAATCTGGTATAGTAGGGTACTTTCAGAACCGGTGGGGAGTTCCTACAGTATGTGCAGTAAGCCCTACGAACTAACTCCGAAGACTTGTTTTTATACACAATTAACTTTCTAACCAGATATATCATTACGCAAATCTATTAGTGCAAATTATAGTTCAGTGTCGCAATCTGAAATGTATCATGCCTGTGTCAGTGCGAGCTCAGCTCAACTCCTGAATATATCAGGCACGTTGACACATGATAATACTGACTGACAACTGTCTTTTTAATTACGTAGGTGGTGTTGAATCGTACGTTTGGCCTTCCAACCTCCATTTCTTTACAATTGGCGTTTTTTTATTTTGTCGTTTCAGAGAAGGTCTATTAACAGAATTCGAGCGTATAGAGTGTGCTCTGAACTCGTTCCGAACAGAACACGCTCGGAACACTCTAATTTGTTTTTAGAACACACTTGAGTTCTTGGCTGCCATTAACTGACATTTTGTTAATTCACATATCATTTTATTCTATTATTCATTAAAAAAAAATTGCCATCTTGTTCCGGCTTTAAGATTATATATTGTAGTTTTTTTCTTCACATTTCGCTCCTGACATACTTGGCATTTGGTCTATTCAGCAATTAACTCGAAATGCTCAGTCGATATTGCCGGAGCCCATCGAGCGCGCTCTGAACGTGTTCACAAAGAAACAGTTAAACACAACACAAACAATTTGTTTTGCCAACTCAGTCCCTGTTTAACTAGTGTTGTTGTTAATAGGTTTGTTCGATTTTCGCACTGGCTGTCACTCTAATTGTTAGATGTCAAACTATTTTTGAATCAGTGTATTAGCGATGTGCTCGTTGTTTGTTCTGTTTTTCCTCGAGAAAAATTTTTAAAGTTGTCAAATTTAAAACCAGCTCTCGGCTTTTAGAAAATTATGTGGTTTTCGATTGCTCTGAATGCGAAAGCATAAATTCAATAGTTTTAAATTTGTTCAAATTTGTGAGTATTTAATTTTTTTATTTGTTTAATTTGAATAATCGTCTAATAAAGAAATATATTTATGTACTTTACTAAAAATCAAATTATACAAAATATAATTTTCATCAACCTACCGAAATAATAATAAGCTTTTCTTGCAAACAACTAAAATTCCGACTCATAAAATGTGTGAAATAACGTGTACAATTTCCTTATATTTTACAAATGTAAAATTTAAGGAAACATCTCCATTATTTTATCATAGTCGGAATTGTTATTTGATTATCAAGAATTAACTCGTTGAGCAGTTATAACGATGAATATGTGAAGCATGCCACCTAAGTTCGTTCCCCTTTAGGGGTCACAGTACCCCTTTTTCATGCCAAATTGCTGTTTGTCCCCTCTATTAAGTACAAATTCAAAAAAAAAGAAATCACGTTGAAAACTGTAATCAAATTTTCATTAAATATGCCTAAAAATATTTTCTGTGAACACATCCATTTGAAAGCTGAATGCATTCACTTAATGAACTACATCTCACTTCACGGGTTAATGTTATTTTTTATCTGTCAGTTGTCCTTTTTGTTTCCAAAACAAATCATTTTCGTTTGTATTTAAAAGTAAAATGACATCTTAATAAAAAAAATCAAGTCAAGTATAAATCATATACTTTTTGTATTAAGTTTACCGTTACTATTAATTTTCGTATTAAATTATGTATTTACAAATAATTAAAATGTCTGATGGAACCGTTTATTTATTTTTTATTCTGTTTTTTTTTGTGATTGTTTTTAATAATTTTAATTTTTTTACTCTGGTGCTAGAACATCCGTGATGACCCCCTTTTCCTCATTTTCTATCTAGTAACCCTAGTACTGTTTTGTATAGCACACTGCATTGGTGCTATTTCCGCGTCTTCCGGTTCATTCTCGAAGATGACAATGTATCACAGCAAGATAATCCGCTTTCGTAGCGTAGTACCCTCATCTCATGCAACATGACTTTGTAGCCTGTTTTCTATTATTTTTTATTATCTTAACTGAAACTACGGGCATAATATTTTTCCTTGACAAATATTGAGTTGCCACATTCGACATTTCCATACAAACAAGTATACCCATTAGATCTGTTTAATAAATATATGACTATCACTTTGTAACCGATTCTATCCGTCTTATTATCAACAATCAGCGTTAGCCATCTTTTTTTAAAAGCAATTTCTAAGAGCAAGAGAAGATATATACAAAATGCCGTCAAGCTCATTTTAATTTAATATGCAGATGCAAATGCAGGCAGACCCCAATTTGATGCAACGATATTGTCGATTAAAAATCCATTCAACCATCACTTGGGTTGGCATTTCAATTTTAATGGTTCCTATCTGCTGGAACATAACACGAAACAAGCATCTTTATGGAGCTCATAAAATCTCTTAAAAAACCATTGTCTAGCTGTCCACACAGCCTACGGACAGAACGAATACCTCAAAGATCATGCACCAGCATCAGATATTCCCGATCGATTTTTAGTGCATGATCGGCAAATATCTTTCTCTCAGCAGCGCATTTAAATGCATGTATATATGCTCGTATATAGGTTATCTCTTTTTTAGCAAACCATGATGATCATTAAGCACTGTGTGCACCGAAACAGACAGCACGCCGTAAAACAGTCAGTAAAGTCCTCCTCTCTATAGAATTCTGTCGGACATCATCGATGGAGCAGTCACTTGGGCAAGGTCACCCTGAACATTATGCAACGTCCAAAAGGTTAATTGCCTTGCTATGGAGAGTTGTGCAATAATTCCTCTCTTGCTGGTATTCGTATATAACTGGTGGTGTGTTGACTGCGCGAAGGCTGCGAGCTAAGCACACTGGAGCGTCATTAATGGCAATTAGGAGGTGATGTATTCAAGCTATTAAATCGGTTAGTGGAATAGAAATGGTTGAAAGGTATTTCTCTTGGGTGCAAAGGTGGCTAAATAGACTGGTAGTTTTGTGTGTGTATTTTTTTTATTTTTTTTTACGTTCGTGGTTAAAAGCTTGTCAGTCATTAGTCTTAAGCAAAAGGGGCAAATTAAGTATTATCTGCGTTTACTCTCTTTTTCGAAAATTAACTTACAAAAGCGAACAAATTTTGATTGTAAGCTAAGAAGGTGCAGAGTTAAATGTCACTACCAAATATTTGTTGAAGAAATAGTATCGGGTAATAGCTTTTAGAACTAGGAACCAGCTGAATCTGGGTATGTCTATTGTAGAATACATTAGCTTCGTTCAATAAATAAATGATCAGAATAAAACACCATTGCAAAAAGGTTATACTTTTCTGTTACGAACATTTCTGAACAATGGCACTGAACACAGCTATAATCACTTATATACTCATTTAGCTGGAATTCGAAAATCATTCAGAAAATTCCTCGGCGGCAACTGAATGTCCTTTATTTTCACAAATATTAACTGCCAACTTTCTACAATGATCTGGAATCGTAATTGTCTTGGAATTTCAGAAAAATTTAGATTTTATTAACTCCAAGCATTTAGAAGTGCATTAGAAAATAGTTTTTATTTGACAAGAAAACTTTAAACTCTTAATAGCTGTGTTAAGTGATGTTCTTTGACGAATATTCAGTTCTAAATTGTCCTGACTTGACGTTCTGTGTTATAAAACAAATAAGAAAAAAAAACAGAATTTTCTGTTCTACCTTATGACTAAAATCAAACTAGAACACAACCGGGAGAACTGTCAAAATCATAAGTTTTTTTTTCGTTTCAGATACTTGTTTTAATGTTTATGTATGTATGTACTTTTTTTCGTATATGGTTCAAGATAAATTTACTTCCTTTTGGTTTTAAGCATTCAAAACGGATGAGTCAATAAGTCCCTGCAAATTAATACAAATCGGATCGTCACCTTAAATTTGTCTTTTTTTTTTGTCAAGAATCATCTTTCAAAAGAAGGCACCCAAATTTTCAGAGAAATCTGTTAAAAAATTTTGTTGTGCAGCCATATTATATAGACCCCCACTAGCATTTTCGTTAAAGTGGAAGAAGTTAATCATTAAACACTATTTATTGCAATAAAAAACTATCACGCAAACCAAACAAAAGCTTGACAAATATTACGGGGACCATCGATTGGAGCCATTCACCATTGGTTTACTCAATTTCGCTGCGGTAGTCCAAGCAGAAGCCAAAAAGAGTGTTCATCATTATTAACCCATTACTCTTCATTTTGTTGCTTGCTCTTGTTTTGACAAATGATTTGTTCTGGAAATTTGTTCTGCTCTGAATTTTTCATAAGTAAAACAAAGCTAATTTCGTTTAATTTAAAACACTATTGTGAGTTAAAATAAAAAAACAATATTGTTAACTAGCCTTTTTTTGATGTCCACTCAAGCAAATGTCATAAAACATACAAAAATAACTCACCTCTTTCTTAAATGAATGTGTTCCTATTTCACCACATGTCAGTTTTATTCTACTAAAATTTTCAAACGGCACTTAAGTATATAGCTGCAAGAAATCAAGGGAATTTAAGGTTCGCCTATAATTATAAATTGTTACCACTTTTTGTCTGGCTTAATTATTACTTTTGTTTTCTCTTAAGTGAAAAACCTTCCATTTGTCATTTGACAGATGGATTCAATTCAACTCAACAAAATGTCGTCGGACAAAAGTCTACACCTGCCTACAAGACTGTTAAATTTATAACCTTCGTAAATAAATTAGAAGTTTCCATTTTGACAAAAGTGATGCCACTGATTTTAAGACTGACAGTAATTATGTCAAAGATAATTGAAAATAGTCGAGTCACTGACAGTTGGCAGTATAGTCATGTCACTGACAGTTTCATACTGCGTTCTTTACACTCAACAATCTATAACACACTTCGAAAATCTTTCAAATACAAATCGTTATCTAAAATAGGAACATTCCAAATAAATTGAATAAATACATAATACATAACCCACGCCATCTTCCGGACAATAACATAACCATATTCATTAAAAAGGTTGCATTTCCTTTTTCATTAAGCTTCCCATGACGAAGAATTTTGTCTACTATCTACTCATTTCATTTGGCAGCTGCGATGCTACTATAATGCAAAAAAAAGAACTTCCTTTTACAGCAACCAACAAATTATGTCCCACCATCCAATGAAATTCCATATCGTCTCTTACATGGAAGCATCCATTGCCGCATCATTCATACATATAACCTATGAAATGATCCAATCCCTGATTATTATGTACATAAAACTATAACCTAACAAATTGATTGACTCACCATCGCATCACAACCAACAGCAATAACCAGTTCACCAAAATGAGTATAAACAACTCCTCATCATCTTCCTTTATCTCTATCTAAATCATCATGCAACTGCGGTATCTTTTACATCCGCCATATTTGGTTGATGACCATACAAAACGATTTCGTGATTAATGGTCAACGTCCCAACTGCCACCTAGTTAGGTCCTTGTAATAGGCAGCCAATTGGCTAACAAACAAACGACGATATAGACGACCTCATTTCCCTAGCCTCCTCCTTTTGCTACATACTTTATTATATGAGCACCACCAAGCCCAGGGAAATTCTCACCACGTCAAGACTCAAAGAGATTTACAGCCTCGCTTTCTTGGGGCGATAAAAAACGCTTGATCTTTCGGAGACAGCCATATTTCAAAAAAAAAAAAAAAAGAATACCATCCTCATCGAGTTCTGTTCTTCTGGCCCACCAGTCACCACGAGGCGAAGTAACGCGACGAGACGCAATGCGACAATTTAGTAGACAATGTTGCAGGAGAGCATTAAGTAGTTCTATAGTCTGTGACTGTCCCACATGAGGATCAAGAAGCAATAAATCGGAACAAAGTTGTGCATTGACAACGATGACGAGGGAACATACCTTCTGTCCGCCATCCAGAGTAAGAGTACTAACGAAATTTTTATGAGCGGTAATTCCGATGACTTATGGACCATTAAAGCATTCCCGAGTTCGAATACCCTATATCTTATGCTTCAAAGTAAGACCAACGCCCATCGCGTATATACATAGCTTCACACGCTTTTTGGTGTGCCGTACTGCAATAAATCCTTCCTGTTCTATACTCGTTATATTGTATAATGTTTAGCCTTAGGAATTCGTCGTCTGTACCCATGCCCAAAGAGGCAGGAACTCTTTAAATTGGATGATGATTTCTTACCCCCAACGTAAAGAGCATTCCTTTATATACTATCATAATTTCTTGCTAACCGACGATTATTTTTGTTCCTTTGGTCTGTAGTCCCCGATTGCATCTGCTGATGCGCTGCCACTGATGAAAGTGCGAATCTATTTAGCCAGGAGCAGCTACTGCACCTAGCAAAGAAGAACAAACTCTGCTCCCGTATGGCCTGCCAAGATTAATGGACAGATGAAGCGCGCTGAAATATTGGCTAATGCCATGTCATTAAACCCTGTGCGTCTAGCGCGTTGTCCATTGCACACCATATTATCATGATGCGGGAAGCTGAGCCGCTGGAGAGCAGCCTATATGAACCACGTGCATTTTCAACCAATATATGAAGCTATTTCCAATGTCCCATCGTCGGCTCTCGTCGTAGTCGTCCACAGAAGTCCGCCAAATAGGCTATTGCTACCTGAAATTAGCTATTGTAATGATAGAGCTGCGAGCTGGAAGCCTTTCGGATCGTAGGCACTTTTGCTTTAGGTTGATTGGCTGCATAGAATGTGAGTGTACGCTGATGAACGAATCATAGAAATTGCAGAGGACTCCACCAAACCGATTTCAAGGAGCTGATGCTGAGCAATTTTGATATTGGTGCAATGAAGACGAGGAGTCATTATTGGAAATACATGTTGCAATGTGAAGATTTAATGAGTTGAACAATGCTTTCCTAATTAAGCGATTTAAATTTTCTGTATTAAAAGTTTGGAGGAGGTAATTTGAGTTGAAAATTGTACTAGAACAATTTTAATTTAAGAAATAATATGGCATGCTATAGCGTAATAGTTAGTGCGTTGGACTTGTCAAGCCAAAGATCTGCGGAACGAGTATTCTCAAAAAAAAAATTCACTCCGACTTACATGCGATTTTTCGAAAAATTGTAGGTCTGTTCTATTCCTGTCAATTAATAACCCACATATAGAAATAGTTGAGAATTGTAATTTACTTTAAATGTTATATGACAATTAGTGGTTGTTTTTGAAGTAAAACTTCTTCTGCCGCGTTGGGAGTAAAAATTGTCTACGGAACTGTAAGTGACATCTCAAAGCGACACGTTTTTCTCTCAAAAACCGACAGAATTTTCGTTACAGATTTTTTGTATTTTTCTTGGTGCGTAAAAACTGTTGGTTGGTGTTTTTCTTCTATTTGGAAAAGAATTGAAAAGTTTATTTTGAAGAATTCATTTAATTTATTTGTTAAAAGAAATCTAAAACTTTAATAATTCATTCCCTTAGAATGCGTTTTTATTTATGAAAATGTGTATGAAGCATTGGAATGGCGAATTACTAGCTGTTGGACTTCATTGTGATCATTGGATGACCAATCAATTTTTCTAATAAAAATCACATCATTTAAATATTGTTATTAACACGCAAAGTCGAAATTTGTTTACCTATTCATTCAATTTCAATTATTATAAAAAATAAAATGTACGACTGGATCGCACGTACTTGGTCCTATGTTCGAATACATTATATGCAAAAGAATCTTAATGGAAACGGCTAAATGTATTTTTAAAGTCGTTTTTCACTTAATTTTTTATATATAAAAATTCTTAAAATGTTTCTAACAAAAAATTGGTATGAACATTTAAAATGTTTAATAATATAAATTCAAAAACAAAATTTCAGAAAAAATTGTCCACACGTTTTCGAAATATTGAATTTTCAAAAAAAAAAAAAAATATTTTTTTTTCAAAAATCCAAAAAATCTATTTTTCAAGAATTTTGAAATGTAATACTATTTAGAATTTGAAGGACCTCCTATATAATTTTTTTTTATCGAAATCCGTTTATCGAAATCAATAAAATGGTTGTATGGCAGGTACCGTTAATAACAAAGTATTTTAATTTTTTTTTAGCCAAAATGTAGGCCATACCAAAAAGTACACCAAGAAGTGCACACGCTAATTTTTATGAAAATGGTTAGAGCCGCTTTCGAGATATTTAAGATGGTAGACAAAATTGTATGGCTAGTACCGTTATTTTTGGGGCTAAAACCGCGATTCAAAAATCTCTTTTTTGGACAATCACCTAAAACGCCTAAGCACCAAGTTTGAACCAAATCGGTTCAGCCGTTTAGGCTGTAGATCGTTCTACAGGCAGAAAGATAGACAGACAGACAGACGGAATTGCGGGACCCAGTTTTTGGTGTTGATCTATGATCGTAATGTCATGTTTGGTTGTTAGAAAAACATTTTTTTTTACGAATACATAACTTGCCTTATAGTACCTATAAACGCAAGTAAAAATGTCAGCTGTTTTAACCACTTGTTAACTGCATCCGATCACATATGAATAACACTTAAAATTTAATGAGCCAAAAATGGGCGTTTAGTTTATAAGGTAGTTTAAAAGTGTGGAAAAGCGCCCTTAAGTTTCATCCGAAATATTGAAGAAACAGATCATTTAGCCAGTGCCACCTATCCCTCGATTCAACAAAACAAAAACTATAAGAAACTCTATAGCTGCATTTCATTTCCGAACGTAAGTTTGCACTCCTCACACAATACGTCATTCTTTCGCCATATTAAGTTAGTTTTTCTTTGTAAAGTCACATTTCTTTTTAACTTTGTGCCGTTAGTCGAGGTGTGCAAATTGCGGTAAGTGTCTAATTTGCAATTTAAAAATGTAAATTTACTTTGCCTTTTTTAGAAATAAAATATACTATTATAGTTGGACTCATCAGTCAGATGCTGTAGAACCTTTCTAAGACACAATATTTGTTGGTCGATGTTTACCGACTTTAATAAAATTTACAGCGATAACTCATTTTTCTTTTTCATTTTTCTAGGGGAATTTAGTTAAATTCCTGCACCTAGAAATATTGGCGAAACGCATTTTGGATTTGAAATATTCTATTTGGCTTGAATCCATAATTTAGTCCACAAAACAAAACAAAAATAATATTAGCATATTGTTTGCGTTTTCTTCAATTATAATACACTATTATATGCACATAGTAATTAAGGTTATTATTTTTGAACAGCTCGCTATTACACAAAAGAAAAAAGGCTTGTATAATTTAAAAGAGCTTGGTGAAACGTTTTTTAAACTAGTACCATATCTGTCAAATTGTTAAACTACAAAAAAAAAACGAATTCGGTAAGTTCAAAATGGTTTGGTTGGTATTCGGTTATCTTAATATGTGTTTTGAATTTTTATGTTCGAATGTTTCGAAATGTCAAAAGACATTGTTCGAAAGCTTTCGAAATTTACACTCTAATTCAATCAAGCTGGTAAATGGTTGCGAAAGGAACTGTTAACTCGCAATAAAAATATAAGTCATCATGGCCAAAGTTTGTTTTATTAAGCTCATATTAAGGCAATGTAAAAAACCAATTGCTGTAATAAATTGTTATTCGAGGACCGTGGGTACCGAATACGAGCCTATTTCAATTGTACCAGTCATAATAATAATTACATTACTTCCATTAAAAGCTAAACACACTTAATTTAATATATAAGTCAATCTATCACTGCAAGTCTTTAGTGTGTTTCCTCTTACTTAAAATAACGATAGGTTTTTACCTTAAACGTTTTCCAAATGTTTTTGCGTGGGTTTTTTTGCCATCGCCATTAAGCTCCTACCGCGCATTTGGTAGCACGCACGATGCACGATCTTATCCACCAAAGACAATCCAAAAACAAACAAAAAAACATTCAAACGTATATGGAAATAATTAAATCTCAATGTCGTTTCTATAGTCATGGCGTCATCGTCATCCTAAATTGCAGCTTCCCAATGAAGTTGTTAAAATCTCTGGCATTGCGCGACCATCTGTGGCCACCTTAACTATACATATAAACTAGAAAAGAGTACTAAAAGTGGATCTAATGCTAGGCATGTTTTTTTTTGTTTTATTGTGTTGCTTTTTTGTGTTGCTCTGATTTTACCAACGATCACATTTAATTGCCACCGTTAACGCGCAATCGTTGCTGCGCACGAACTGTAACACCGAAAAGTAAAAGCAAAACCTTTTCGTTTAAAGCTATATATATTCTTAAAGCTAAGGAAGGTAAAAGAGGTTGTTTTAGCACCCCACTGGAGGCGCTGATTGATGGCTTGCCTTTTCTTTCGTCTGTAAATCTGAATTTCTTGTTAAGGATTTAAGTTACAAACAGAATTCACGTCTTTATAGTATGTACCTAATAGTCTTCATTCTCATAGACGATGCGACGGCCGTGTCGTTGTGTCGGACGGACGATGACGACAAAGACGCGACGGCAACGTTGTCGTCATTTGCTGCTGTTACTTGAAAGGAAACACCAAAAACCAGCAGCTGCTCATTGCTGGCTGTCAACATTGTCGCGTTAAGGTCGTGTTTGTGGCTTATTTATGCTTTAGCCCAGACGGACTTACCTACTTCTTTTGACTGGAGCGCTAAAGCTGCCCACGATTTTTGATTCCTTTCTTCCCTAGAACTCCATTACTGGTTACATTAATTGCCTTTATAGCCACAATAGAGTATGTTATAATACAAACATGGTTGCCATATTCGGTGTAATTACTTCTACGTGGAAATATATTTTGACAGATAAAACAATTCAGTCGAAACGATTGTGAAACGTCAAAAATGATGAAAGCAAAACTTAAAAGTTAGTCAACTCTTGCAGCAAAGCATGAAGCTACGTCTTCAGTTGCGTTGCATGAAACATATTAAGCCGGCAATGGCATCGTTAACAGCAAACAGCCATTGCTGTCATTTCTATTTCATTCGTATCGATACAAATACAATAATACGTATCATGCACGGTTTTTCATTTCTTGAAGGATTATGTCAGTGAATATCGTAGTGGAAAAGTTGTCAGCAATGCACCAGCAAAAGCAATTTTAGGACTTAGGCTTAACGACGATGTTGACGTTGCTAGACTTAGTTTAGAGGACGTTACATTGAATTGAATTTTATTGCAGCTGCATTTCTTGTAGCAGCTCTCTATTGTGGTCAGTCAAAAAGATACTAAAATATCAATTTATTTCCAAAATAAAAAATATTTAAGATAACAAATTGGTAATCGCGAATGTCAATCTGATGTGTACTAACTGTCAAACTCAATTCGTGTTCCACATAACATCCACACTTCATTATTTCTGAGCTACTAACCTGAAAATCAAAGATTATCAGTTATAAAACGTCATTCGCCTATAATTACAAAACAAAAACATTTTAACAAAACGTCAAACTGGACGAATTCGTTAATTAGGTTGTCGCTCTCATGTAAATAGTTTTTAGGCCTTCCTAAATTACGTTGACCGAATTGTTAACTATACTGACCTCTTTCTCGTTCTTGAAGAGAGGTTGAAAATTTTACATCTGGTCCACTCCTGCGATATTTTCTGTCTGTTATGATTACTTTGTACTTGTGCCGTGAATTTGATGGTGTAAAAGGAAATCTCAATCAAATCAACAAGAATGAAATTTATTTGACCCGAATTCTGGATAAATCTGAGTTGGAGAATTGTTAAATGTAAATGTTGACTTATTAAAAGAAACGACCAACCTGGCAACAATTAGTGAATTGTTTGAGCATGCTCGAGCATTTGTGGATTTCCTTTAGAGTTTTTCATTCAATTAGGGTGACAAGAAATATGTTACAGTGGTTCTAACAAATACTTTGCTACTGTTAAAACCGACGACCAGGCGGGCGGTTTACTTAAATCCAATCAGTGCAGTGCGCAATGCATATATGCAGTGCATTGTATTACAGTACAGAGCGGTAAAGTGAGTCCGTACCGAATACAATGCACGACAAACACAAGACAATACACGTGTGGAATTTATTGCTTTGTTATCTCTGGATAGCAATTTGGAGAAGGTAAATTCGTTATAGGACTGCTTCTTTTGGAAAGGTTTAAATTGAGTGATCAAGTTGTTAGAGCCATAAAAGGAAGTGCTTATAGTAAGGTTGAGTATTTGTTTCTAAATGGAATACGTATTTAACTGTAAGACTAGATATACCAAGTTAAAAAAGAGAACACCTAGTGTATCTAAGTGCAGGCGGCATTTATCAATCGTAGAAGAAGACGTACGTTTTTTTTTTTGGAAACTTCATCCTTAGGCTTCCAGATTTATGTATATTGATTATTTATCATAGGGCTAGATTGTTTTACTCTTCATATTTGTTATCGACTTTTATGCTTAATCTTGTCCAGACCTATGTATATAAAAAGAATCGATAGTGAGTCCACCCAATTAACACTGATTATGAGTGTCAAATCTGGACTTGGAGTTTTAAAATCCTTTAATCCTAAATGGAACCCAAATATAACAAACCATAAAGCCATGACGCCATTGCCAAAAGGTTGTACCTAAGCGCACGTCCAGAGAAACCGTACACCCTCTTTCAATTGGTCAAAATATCCCCCTTGTGCTACGAAGCAGAATCCATTCAAGTGTTTTGCAAGTTGACCAACTCTATCCCTGCAATGATATAACCCTGCACTAAATCTATACAGTTTTGTGTATTCCGTTCATGTTTTTGGCCCCAATATGACTTCCAGAGGCCACAACTCTGCACACCATTTGATGATCGTCATGTATCTTTCACCTACTTTAACCGCTCATAAATAACCAAGATTTACGGCAGCCATTGCCGTGATAAGCTATCTCAAACATGAGTTGCTTTGGCACTGCATCGGGTTTCTTTTGACAATATCCATAACCAGCAACAAACAAGAGTAAAGTGAGCGACCACAGTGGCAGCGGCATCGACGATGGCTGGCAGTGGTGCGCGTGAAATGTTATTAGCTTTTAATGGCCGCCAGTGTGAAGTGGATATCTCACGATCGCACGGTTTTTCATCACCGATCTGTCTCCTTCGTTCGCTTTTGATTTCTTCCTCCTTCTCTGTTGTTTTTAAAGTGCACCGATTTGTAATGACGGTTATTACCTGTTGACCACTTTTGCATTTAAATTCGAAAAGGTTTCAACTTTTGTCGGATCACCGCAGGTGTTTTCCTGTTGGCTCGCTCTATAGCCAAGCGATCGCAACCAGCAGTGACACTCGATCTCTGACAACAGCGTTGTCAAAGTTAATAGGGCGAGTTTTTTTTTTAAATGCAATTACAAGCCAAATAAAAGAAACTAGGTTAAGACTTGTCCGTCGCCGCCGCCGAGCTATATTATTGAGGCATGGCAAGGAAGGGATATTGAAAGCCAACCCACTCAAACTGATCGTTAACATGTGTTCTGCGGCGATTAGCGATCGGTTGCAGTGTTGTCCAACGAGATAAAGCTGTGCATAACCTCCTCCTTCTCATTATCAATTCAACCTTTGTGCACATTCCTAAGACGAACTCAACAGAACGATTAAAATTCACACGAGCCGCAGCCACACGATCATTGCCACGATCTGTAAATTATCAGTTTTTTTTTTGCTCTGGAGAGTACAGATACAAAGAACATGCGCGTTACGTAAGCAAATTTAAAAGATTGCGCCTTCGGAATGCACCAAGTCACTAGTCAGTTCCAGTTTCAGGCCCAGTCCCAGTCCCAGTCTAGTCCCAATAATGGAACTCCGATCGCAGCAGCTGTGACGCTGACGAGCGATCGTGCACTTTACGGGGGTGTCAATCGATTGATGATAAATTATTATTTCCCCTCTGGGATTTGCATATAGAATTGAATCCAATCCGATCGGATCGGAACGGAACGGAAAGGAGGAAGAATGGGTGCATTAATTAGGCGGGCGCAAGAGAGTGGGATGTGGCAGTGCTGGTTTTGTGGTGGCATTTCGCTTTTGTTTACCTACCATGTTTTAGTATTATGTAGTATTGTGTTGGAGTTCGGTTAAGAGGGGGGCACTGCTTTGGAATTCTTTGTCTTTTTTAATGACAGGTTTCTTGCGGTGAGGCGAGTAATTATATTCCTCCACCCGAAAGTAACATAGATAATTGGCACGTTGTTTATAGACGACCGACGCGCGGAGGCAAACTACCATGCTGTGCGCTGCAGCCTCGCAGAAGTAGGAAGGGTACAAGTAGATATATAACCTTTTGCAATTGATGGGGAGTTTCAAGGCGGTATCGTTTGGTATTTTGTCGCGTTGCGCTGTTTCGACATCTCGCAGATAGTTTGATTGTTCTTGATTCAATATTGCGTTGGAGCTTGAATGAAAAATCAATGATTTGATTGACTCTTTAAATAATAAGGCATTAATTAGGTGTCGTAGGAGGCGATGATGATGTTAAATGTGAAGCAATCATCTGTGGGTGGATTTTGTTATGGGAACTTAATTAGTTATGGCTAAGCAAATAGAAGGCAAAAACTAATCAATTAGAGTTTTGAACGTGTGTTAACTTGTAGGTATATAGAACTTGTCATAAAACATTTGAATACACTACGTATGTAGTGTTCATTATGAATTTTAAAATTACATTCAAGAAAATTAAGTCTTTCTATTGGTATTGTGTTGTTTTAGATGCTTGCTTTGTGTGCTGACTTAAACGTGTGGGTTCGAGTCCCATTCTAGGTCACATTCTTTTTTATACTTCCATTTTTAACTGGATGCCACCCGTGGGTTATAATGAGAAAGTAAACACCGACACGTGCCTTACATGCAAATAGTTAAAACAAAATGTAAATATTCACCATAACCCCAGAATCTGAATCATTAACTGTCAACTGTGACATTTCTATATTAAACAAAAATTCAAAATTAAGTTTGATTCCCTCTGCAGGACAATAACTGAATTCTGTCATCGGCGTAACAGCTCTAATCGATTTTTTAAAATTTAAATAATATTTTGCTCTCAATAATGACAGACCCGTGAAAATGAAATTTGAAGTGAAGTGGCTGAATTGAATTAAATAAAACCAAAACTATTTCAATTATGCGGAGCTGCTTTAGAGTTATTCAATAATTTTCGTCGTAATTACTTTTATTTTCAGCCAGCAATTATATTCAGTCAAGCAGGTTTTAGTTAATCGCAAATGTCGCAAAGATGCAAATCCCTGATAACATTGCAGCTTCTATAATGTTTCGGTAATGTTAGGTTAGCTTAGAAGGTGACAAGCCGCCTTACCTGATTCAGATCTCAATGGATCCATTGCGGTTCCCAGGGTAGGAGTTTGGTAGCTTCAGTTGGATAGAAACATTAGAGGGAGATGAAGTGTAGGGTGTATCCCTAAACCATCCTGACCTTTGAGTAAGTTTCAGGATTTGTGTAAGTGACTTACTAGAGATATCACCTAGTTCATTGAAAAAGTATTCTCCGAAGGCTGCTTTTCTGGTCCGGGCTAGGCTGGGCATTCAAAAAAGTGATATGAACCCTTTTTTTCCTCTTCATAAATACAACCTCTACATAAGTCAGGTGTGCTGATGCCCATTTTGGTCATGTGGGTTCCCATTGAGCTGCCCATTAGGAGGGACAGTTGAGATCTGTTTAGCCTTGGCAAGTATTCTGTTCTTTTTTTAGAGATATCTGGCCAATGATTCCTCGAAACTCCAACATCTGCCGTTTGCGGTTTTTGAAGACGATTTGGTGAATTCTGACATTTTCTTGTTCCAGTGGCATAAACCTCCCGGAAAACGATTTGGCTGGGTTGAAGTGATGATGTGGTTTTGGCCAGTTCACCAGCGAATTCATTCCCTTGTATGTCACTATGTCCTGAGACAAAGAGTATGATGACTAAGTTCGATTCGGTGAGCAATCTGAACTTGTTGCGGCAACCAACAATCTACTAGATTTGACTTTGTAAGGTATCTATATTGAACAGCTTACAAGCAGAGAAATGTTTTGCCACCTCATTAATTGCGAGCACCTCCGCCTAAAAATCTGAGCGAAATTTTGGAAGTGTATGTATGCGTTAATGATTTGTTTGTATCAGGGTCGTCTGAAAGGATTCCTGACCCTACCCCCATAACCCATTTCTGTCTTAGATCCTTCCGTAAACGCGAATATCGGTTAGCAACTGCTGCCCCAATTACTGAGCTTGTTAATGCCGGTTTGAAGTGTGTGAACGAATTTTTCTGATGCCAATAATACGATGTCATCAGCATATGCCACGACTGTGACAACATTTGTACTTAGCCTTAGTAAGATCTGGTTAACCACCAAAATCAAAATAAGAAAATATAATACTTCCCCTTGTATAGTGCCTCTGCATATCCTAATTTTAATTATAAATTTGCAGTCACCTATTTCTCTACTTAACATATCCTGGATTGAAGTATAGATTCGATCCAGTTTGACAGTACCGGGTCCACGCCAATAGAATCCATGGCTCGTCGAATTGCTATATTTTCAGCATAGTCAAAAGCAAAGTTTCGGTAAGGTCTTATCGAAGCTAAAAATGAGTTACCGAAGCCTAACAGAAGCTAAAATATTAGTTGTGAACATTCATAGATGATTTGTAAATTTCAAACCGATACACACAAATACATTTGCGATTAATATTCATGCAAAAGCTGCGGTTCACAGCGCTTTCTCTTTTTTGTACAATTTTGTTGTTGATAAATTAAGTCGAACTTCATCTCGATGGTCAAATGCGGTGAAAACAAGTACTTCCACCATCAGTAAAGTGGGAGTCTTAAGCTAGCAGTATATTTGATAACCAATCTATGACTATTTCTCTATTGGTTACCTTTAAAAGAAATAAGGTATTGGTCCTAGTACACTCCTTTGTCGTACTTAAATTTTTTCTTAAATTCTAAAGACTTGTGCATACCGTACTCTAAAAAGTCGATCTTTAACGTGTGATTAGTAATTCGTATATTACTGCAGCCTTGAATAGAAGTTAATTGATTTCAGATCGTCAAGACAGTGAACATCAGACTTCGTACCTCGAACTTCTCACTTCTTTATAATTAGCACTGTCAGTTCATAACAGATGCAAAATAAATTAAAATTTTCTACAATTAAAAATGGCTTCAAAGAGCCTTTTTTCTATAAAAAACTATACTCCGTCAGTACATTATTGAGGGCCTTGCCAATACTTGTTAACACATACAATTTTTGACAAGAGTTGTCCTTGTGATGAATTGCTTTATTTCCAGTATTTCTTAATTTCAGATAAAACAGGATTCACGCCTTAAGCAAAGGCGGTGTGAAATCAATTGAAAAAGAGACTCAGAAACTATTACATTAGCTACTTCTTGCTCTTTGCTTTTACCATTGTTCCCATCGATCTTTATCAATCAATTCGACTATCAATTACTCTCACAGACAATTATTACTGTAAATATTTCGAATTGAATTTCAATTTTTATTGGGCTCCGAAGTTTGAGCCCAGCACATTGAGATTGAGAGTCTCCACAGATTAAGACACTCACTACACACTTAATCCGTCTATAACATAACGTCCTGAGGCAATGAATTTAATTAAACCAATCAGCACGATTGCCAATATATACGACTACATTCACACGTATAGGCTTCACTAACCTATAGATATGCTGCCGGCTAGGTAGTGCTTTGGTTTGGTTTTTAAATTAAATAAATTTAAAGAAAAAAAAATAATAAAACATGGAAACACGAGACCATGCTTGACCATGCGACCACGCGAATGTCATTGTGTCAGCAGCGCAGAGCTTGCAATAAAGAGTGGCGCTGGCTACAAATCAATAAACTTTGAAACATGCGCCTTCCAGACTAATTACTGATCTGCCCGATCTCGCATCTCATATGAAATGAAGGTGGCCAAGCCCCGGTCATAATTCATTCAGTTTGAAACAGCTTCGTATATGGTGCTAACGCGCTTGCACACACCTTTTGGCCAAAATTTCCATTCCAATTAATCGGCTCGGCAGTCGCAGTCGGCAATATTAGCGCGAGATTTTTGTTGAGGAATTCTTGGATCTTTGAAGGCTATTCCATAGATTAGACCACCACCGCCTTTCAGGCTCATCGAAGATGACAGCTCGGCAGTCATCACGTTCAATAGAAAAAAACTGATTTTTATTGCTAACGAGCATGACGTTAAGATGCCCATAAAGCTGCGCGTCGCGTCGTCATGCAATTAAATGCACGCGGTAAAGATTGAACATCATAGTGCGGTAAGCTGCAGCTGCTGATGCTGCTACTGCACACTGTTTTGCGCAGCGCTAGTGCTCCTATACGCAGACATGTCCGTAGACTACAAAACTACAATGCACTACTGCAGCAGCGCAGTGCAGAGTATTCCATTTCGGATTTGAAATTCAATATTTAACGGATTGAAAGCAATCAGCGAACTCATGTACCTGTCAATTGGAGTTTTGCGGGGATTTGTCATCGATATTGAACAGTGACCGTTGCGCACGATGGCGATAGCAAAGATGGCGGTGGTGGAGCTTGGAACGCGACATCGCACGGCACGGCATGGTGGCGCGGCGGTGGAGGCGACAGTACGCATCTAGTATGCTAGAGTGGACGTGGTTTAGCGGAGTCCTAATGAATTGCCTAGCGATTGTGGCTGGCATTGAAAATGCGGGAAAATGTGCGCAGACTTAAGTGAACTGCTGCAGCTGCTTCTATCTATAGTAGATTTATATTGTTTAGCTGCTACTGCTGCTGGCTGTTGTTGTTTGCTTGGCAAGTGACTGTAATTCACTTGTTGCCGCGCTGCATACAAATCGTGGGCCAACTGCAAACGGAGAGCGCATTATGCTGTGGAGAGGCTACGTCTCCTGGATACCAAGTATCAATCGAATTTATTTGGTTTAAATTTGCAACGTGCTTGGATTTTTATTATCGAAGAATGGAGTGATCGAGTGATCGTACTTTTATAGTATAGTGAACGCAAACTTAAACCAACGCAGTGAGATCGATAAAAAAAAATTGAAGTAAAAATAGAAGAAAAACAGAGATAGCGATATAGTTACGAGGGGGGAAGGAGATTTATATCTGAAAATAGCCTTGCAGCCAACAGTGATTCAATATTAATTCGAAAAAAAAATCAAACATTTTGATGAAAGTGCAGATCGTATACTTTGGCCATAGGAGTATTGGTAGATTCAACAAAATATTGAAATTATAGATAAACAATTGAAAAATAACACAGGAAGGTTGCGTAACTGTTTTCCGAACTCAATTCGTAATTAGAGTTGTTTTTTCTTCTTGCTTTTATGTATTGTTTGGTTTATGGGAATGAGTTTGAGATAGGAATCTGACCGGAAATGCTCATGGTCTCTAAATAGCTAACTGCTACAACCTGCAAGGTATATCTTATTTTTAATAAAGTTCTATAAGACTTGAGAGCGGTTTGGCCTGAAATCGGGAAGAAGCTTAAAGTTAAAATTGCATGTCTATTATTTTGAAATTGCTGAAGTAATTTTTTTTTGAGAGTAAAAAATGCCGTTAGTTTCATGTTCAGATATCGCTATAGGTCAAGTTCTATATTTTTCCCTATAAAGTTTTTATTTATTATGGTGGATTATATTTGAAGGCAAATTCCTAGATAAAATCATGAAAATTTGAATTAAAAGTTTCACATAGATATGCCGTTGAAGAGAATCGAAAATAAAACGGAGCCTTGGGGCACTCCAGCATTTATTTTAAAAATTGCATGTACGACTTGAATGAGGTTCCGAATGTCAATTTCTAATTCAACGTTGAAGATAATAACGAATCTTCACTAAAACTATGAAAAATCGCAACCACTGCTCGGATAGATATATCCTCAGATACCATTGGACCTGTGCTTTGAAAAACATACTCTGTCAATCCTTAGAAAGCTTTCTCGTTCTTCTAGAAATTATTTTGCCCTATAATGCCCTTCCATAAATTTAGCTTGAAGTACCGATTTCAAGAATTTCACAGGCTATAGCTTGTATATAGCTTGCGTATGGCTTTCTTATGCAAACATTATATTGATATAACTTTTGAAAATAACTTGTATAAGGCTTTCTTAAGGCATGTCAAAGTTGTTAGTTAGAACGCAAAAATCAATAGCTAGTATTAAGCCATCTCATACAAGCTATATCATGTCCATTTTTATGATTTGTTGTTGTTCTAAATTAATTTTTATTTAATGGAAATTCCGTCATAAGTTTTGAATAAGTATTTAATGTTAATGTTCAAATCGTTTTAACTTGATGCGGAAAAAATACACACGTTTTTTAGTGGCGGTTTGTCAAATTCTATTTTTTTAGAAGAGGCGAAAATGCTTAAGCAGCTTTGCAGACTTTGTCAGCAAGAAAGACCACCTGTGCAAAACTCACTTTCTTCGAGAACATCTCTTGTAGTGCTCTTGCATTGAGTGCGTACGGACCTCCAAGCTTACTATAATCACAATACAATTCTATTTATATACTCAATTTTTAACTCAAGCAATGTGATAGTAAATCTATAATTTACATTTTTAGTAATAAAATTAAGTCTTCTTTTTTTTACAATCCAATAGAACTGAACGATACAAATGACATCTGTACCTGGGCAAAAATACCATTGCTAAAAAAGTTATATTTAAAAAAGATAAATATGCATTAATCTGTCACATGAACGTCACCAAGTATTGATATTTATCGGAGTTCACAGTAGACATAATACACATATTACAAGGTATGTTTTTCCGAATTTCCATTTTCGTTCAAGTTCGCACATGTATCAAAACTCAGAGACCATTGTGTGACATGTGCATTGGTCAAACTGCTATTTGCAATATCAGTCATTCCCACTTTTAAATAACAGTTATAAATACCTGTTACTTAAAAAACAATTATTGAGCAAAAATTGTCAGTAAAATAACAATTTAAATAAAGTACTATCAACTCGGATGTTACAATTAATTTTTCATTAAGTCAAATTAAAATTTAGATATGTCAAAGGTTATTTCTTTAATTGGACTTTCCGATCTGCTGTTACATCTGTTACGGAATACCGCTTACTGAAATATTTACCCATCCCTATACACACCCATTCACTTAACTTACATATGACCTTTTCGATTGCAAATTCGAAAGAACTGTTCGATTCGAGTCTGTATTTTGGCAGACAGGTCGATCATCAGATTCCTTTGTTTTTCATTTTTTCTCTCCCTTTTAATATTCTTATTTTTATTTGACTCCTCAGAGTATTGAACTAAGACCAGAGTTTTAAGAAGAACGAAAGAATTTTAGTTTATTCGTAAAATAAATTAGAATCATTTTCACTAATTTATTAAATAGAAATCTTGAATTTCAAATTCAAACTAGAAAATGTTGATGACCTGAAATGACGTTTCACAATTTTGTATTTAAGTAATTCTGGTTTCGATAATTATATAAAATCCAAAAAAATTAAATCTTGTTTTAAAAAGATGAATTGTCATTCTGAACTTCAATTCAGGAATGTAACACTTTTCGAAGTGCTTAAACGCATTGTCGCATTCCCACCACTTTTGGATTACTAATCGAACAAGCCATTTACTTTTGAAGTAACAGAACTTGTGAGATCTCAGAAACCAGAAAACTGACTGCGAAAATGTGTTGTGAAGTGCAAAAGAGAAAGAAAAAAAGGATGAAGCAGAAATTAGCCTATCTGAACATATGCATGGGTATAGGATTTTCCCTGCACGTTTTTGACGTTTCTCTTGTTTTTTTTAAATTTTCTCCACTTTTATTTTGGATGTAAGAATGAAAATGTATGATGGCGGAAGAGTTTAAGTGGTCTACAAAATTAATTTAAACAATCTAAGCTGGATATATAGATAATGTATAATGACGAATATATGTGTCAAAAAGATGTGCAAGGAGAAACATGCTTCGTGTAGAAATTAGTTACCCGTATTACTGAATAGAATAGTAGTGCTGTGGATTAAATTCATGGTCACAGACTTTTCTTATGAGAATTGAGAATTTTTGTTGTGTGATTTATTAAAACAAAATTATTCAATATTAGTACAAGATATTTAACTATTTAAAACGTATGTGCAAATTTTTTACAACAAAAATGTTTATAAGAAGCATTACAACGTATTTTACAATTTAAATATACATATGTTATCGTGTTGAATCAATTACTCCAGCTGAACACACCTAAAACACAATGACAGTTCATTGCAAAATGTCAAAGTGTCATAATATGGAGTTATTAGCTCCGTTCGTTTAATTAAGCCGGGGTTGACCCAGTCTAGTTTTTCATTTTATATCTATTTATTATATTATATTTAAGTATTCTTTTAATAATAATTTTATTTCAGAAATAAAACAAAACGAAGGTTAATAACGGTACTCATTTCGAGGTTGACAATTTATTCGCAACATAAAAACTCCTGGAACAGGGGAATCATTGGCGGCTTCAGATTAAAAAAAATCACTTAATTAATTTGAGGTTACAAAAAAAAACCATTAAGACCAGTGGCGCTAGGTGACTTCCAGAGCTCAACGAAACGAATAAACAAAAGAGTAAGTCATTTTATTTTAATAAAGAAGTTGAAAAACTTTGGTTTTCATTCAAAGCTCTTGAAATGGTTGGAATCATATCTCACGGGTCGAATTCAATTTGTTTGCATTGACGAAGTTATCTCGAAACCAGTTTTGGTTTCATCTGGTGTGCCCCAAGGTAGCCATCTTGGATCCCTTCTTTTCCTAATTTTTATAAATGACTTACCTAGTATTTTACTTAAATCTAGTCAACTTCTTTTCGCTGATGACCTAAAGTTATTTCGGTGCATAAAATCTATTGGTGACTGCCATCTTTTACAAGACGATATTTTAAAATTGTCCCAGTGGTGCACGAAAAACCAATTATATCTAAATGTTTCTAAATGTCAATGTTTTTCATTTTGTCGCAACTTTTCTGAAATTACTTTTGATTATATAATTGATAACCAAGTTCTTGAAAGAGTTAGGGAGAAGAAAGATCTTGGTGTAATTTTTGACCCCAAGCTGAACTTTTCGAAACACATTGAATTTAGTGTATCCAAAGCAAATTCCATGCTAGGTTTTATTAAACGTAATAGTAAGGAATTCACAGACCCTTTTGCGCTTAAATCGCTTTATACGTCTTACGTAAGACCAATCTTGGAATACTGCTGTGTAATTTGGAACCCTTGTTATAACAGCCATTCTAAGAGAATTGAAATTGTCCAAAAAAAGTTTACACGGTTTACTATTCAGAAATTTGGCTGGAACATCGATACTCCATCGTATAATATTAGATGCCAACTTTTAGGAATTCAATCACTTGAAAACAGACGCAAAATTTATTCTGTGATGTTTATTAGTGATATTTTATCTTATCATATCAAATGCCCTTATCTGTTGTCTTTAATCAACTTATATGCTCCATCACGTCAGCTTCGAGTACGTTGTTTGTTTCGAGAAGATGAACACAGAGTTAACTATGTGAAAAATGAACCAATAACTCGTTGTGTCAAAGAAACAAACCTCATATTAAATCTTGTTGATTTTGATTTTCAATTAAGTAGATCTTCTTTGAGAAATAATTTAATAATGCATTTTCATTTTAATTGATTATTAAATTTAGATTATGATTTAAAAAAACAATTTTTGTTTTTCATACTTTTAATTATAGGTATTTTAAGTATTTATATTTAAGTTAAGAATTATTTAATAAAATGTACACATATATTTATATTTATCTAGTAATCTAATTGTAGATTTTAAATCTCATATTGATGAAATAAATAAATAAATTAAAATCTAAACAAAACCTAGTATTCGCGAAGAGTACATATGTTAGTTCCCCACAAATACGTATATAGATATACAGTATGAAATATTAAATCCGCTTACTGGCTATATGGACTCATAAGAACCGCATGTTGTTAACTTTCCAAGAAATACAACTACATCTCTTGAACTTCCCTCTATCCCCATCTCTCGCTCTTTATCTATCAAATGCACATTCATAATTCTTTATAGAAAATACTTTTGCATATATGCATATAATTTTTTTTTTCTTCATTTGTCGAATTCAAGAATAAACGTTTGTCATTCGAGTTTTAGCTGCATTGAGCATCAATTTCTTAATTATCAAGTTTGTTATTTTTATATTCAAACAAAAAAACAGAATTCTCAAAGTCAGAGCTCGATTAATTTGACCCCAATTAGTTATGCCACTCCCTCCGACCGACATCGACATCCCAAACACTGACTGTCATTGGAGTTAGCCAATTTTTCGTGACGATTAATTTAACTGTGAATATTCATATGTGCAACATACATACCTATCAACTAAGGATCTCTCATCTCGATCTCTTGTGCAACACAAACAATTTCCCATTCAAGACAAATCACTTAACTCCCAATCACAATCAATATTCCCAGCATGTGCATCCATTAATTTAACACACATTGCACAATATGCAACGCGTTGCATATATATTGGCAAACCCAATACGCCCGCCGTGCGCGCCGCAACCACCATACATACACACACAGAATACACACTGATCATGTGCATCTTGGAGGTGTGTCCGCATGTTGCTACAACCGATTCACCGCCTGATCGCGCGCATTAAAAAGGTCTCAATGAGGTCACAAAATGTATACGTAAGCTGATTAAAAACAATATCGACAAACAGAATACTATATTTGTACCTCCCTCCCCACACGTGTCTTGATACTTATATGACTACCTCGCCAAAAGCTATTAATTTTTTCTCAAAAAAATAACTCTGGATAGTCAAAGGAAGCCACTTCACGTATTAGCCTCTTGACATTTGAAACAAAAAATGAGGTCGCCCCCAGCCATATTGCCATCATCTCGTCCTAAAAAACCAAAAGTTCAATTATACCAAAGTCTCAGTTTTATCTACGTCTAGATACCATAGAAATAGGTGAGTCTTGATTAAAATTGTTGCTCCAACAGTATCGAACCATAATGAAAATGACTGGTAGTGATAGAAGAAGTTGCCTAAGACTCTATAGCATTCCTCTTTTAAAAAATTCCAATTTTCCAATCAAATCTGTCTTTTTTGGTGGGACGTGGGAACAAAACTCGCCACCCAAACCACAACAGTGGAGACTTTCACCTAATGTGTTTTAGAGTTTCTCAATTCTCACACGACCGAAACCGAAAGAGACGCTCGCTGGTGACCTGTAGAGAATTTTAACCAATACTAAAGCCAAAATGAACTAACAACTTGATGTGCTTAATTTTACACTCGGCCGTACCGAGCTTGATGAACAAAATGAATAACAAAACGCCAACGTGAATAGGACAACATCGTCGTCGTCGTCCACCCACAAAAAGATCCTCCTCGGGGTGCTTTATGGCACATTATACATTGTGTGTCCAAGAAGTGCTTATCTGTCGATCGCTGGTATAAATCCTATCAAAACGCAGACCAAAACGATGCGTTGTGAATTGGACACCGTTCAGCGTCCAGCGTCCAGCGTCCAGGTCCACCTCTCTAAGATGGACGAACATCTCAGGTGACTAGGGTCAAACGCTGTCAAATGGCACCTTTAATGCTGCTTCATAAATCTACTCTGCTCGCTCAAGATGGACCTGTTTAATGGTGGTGGTTATGGTTAATACCTATGCACAATGTCCAAGTGCGCATTCCACTTAACCAAAGGCTCGCTATAGAGAAAGCTCAACAATATGGATCTCTGTTTGGAACACGGGGGAATTCTCTCTTCGGTAACATGGCACTGGAATCTGCTCCGAGTTATAATCCGCCTGTAATCTCTGGAATTAGCTGTAAACTGTGATGCGAAAATTGTTAGTTTCCAATGGATTTTGTTGCGGGTTGTGCTGTTAGGTGATGTTGCTGTTAGGAAACGGATCGAATCGCATGCCCGCAACCAAGATTTGATCTTCTCGGGCGGCAAAATAAAGGAGAGAAATGCAATTCACATAGGAAGAGCGAGCCACCAAAGACTACATAGCTTAGGTGGAATGATAAAGCAATACGGATGCCCTCAGGGTGATTGGTTAAATCCGCACAATTTATCTGTTCGCCGATCATGATGATTGTTTCTGGGGCCATCGTCATCGGTCGTCTCTCTGTGAAATGCCAAGCACACCAGGCTAGAAGCTAGAAACATAATAATTTATCCATCAGTTATTCGTATCTGTGTTGAGGTTAAGCTGTGAGCGAATCGCGATCGATTTGTGAAACGCAATGCAACAGGCACCTCATTAGTTATGGCCATTGGGAGAGACTTCGACAACCAACCGACCGAAAAGCTATATACGACGACGACGATGACGACTACGTGGAATTCCAGTTGGGTGGGATATGAATCGGCCTTTTGTTGGGTTGTTTGTCAAGGAAGTCTGCAAGATGTTTGCACAAGGTGAATGTTTGTTTAACAACTTTTTATATGGAGTGCGGACACGTCACGTAAATGGGAGGTTTTACGAAATTGTATACCATAGACAGACGAATCACCTGAAATTGCTCACCAGAGGCGTTATATGTTTTGTTTTTCGAGTTCGATTAGAAATTATCTGAGCTATGGTGTTGAAGGTATTTATTTATACTTTGGATAATATGCATTTCCAAAGTTGTGCGTTGTGTTCTGTTGTCTTGTCAGAGAAATCAAAGATTTGCCTACCCAACACTAGAATGTATCTATCTGCAATTTAAAGTAAATATTTGATTTGTGTAAGTCTAGATTCATAAAAATAGTATTACATTGGTTTAGAGTTTGTGGAAGAAAACTTCAATTTCGATCTAACTTAAAGTTGAAATAGAAAATTGACCATTTTCGAAATAACTCTTGGGAAAACTTATAGAATCTACAGCTAAGCTATTGGTGAGCCCGAACACTAATTTTATCGAATCCTTTTGATTGTATTTGGTGCTAAGTCATTTTAACATTTTGGGTTACGCGAGGCAACTTGCGGTTTATTAGGTATCTACTAAACTTGCGGTTTTTGGATACATAAAAAAATAGAACTCGCCAGGTTTTAATCAAACTTGACATTATGATGATGGAGAACACCAAAAAAGTGGGTCACATAATTCCGTGTCGGTCTGTTTGCTTCAAACTTGGTACATATTGTTTTTTAATAAATTTATTTTTATAAGACGAACAATAACGTAAGCTGCCATACATTTTTTTTGTCGAAAACAAAAATCAGTTCATTCAGGGAAAGGAACATTTTGGTATTTATTTGTTTTGGAAAAAAATGGTTATTTTTGGAACCTGTAGTAAAACCATGTTCTTAGTTTTCGATTTTCTGGAAAACGGTTCTTTTGTTTTTTTTTTTTCAATTTGTATATGCAGATGCTCCAGGAAAAAATTAAACAGTAACATAAGTAAAAATTTTTCAAACAAAGATTTTTTTTTTGAAAATTCCAAATTATGACATTTTTCGAAATTCCGTATATAATAGTCTTTTTTACATTATCCTGAATATGTTATTAAAAAAACAAAACTATATGTATTCCTAAAATAAAAAACAATGGTAACTCCCATAAAAATGTAAAAAAACACGTTAAGAAAAAAATATGTTTCTCGAAAACGGCTCCAAAAAATTTTATAAAAAAATGTGTGTGTTCTCAAATTAGTACAGTCCACTTTCAAGTAAAAAAATTAAAATTTATATGTACAGATATTAATAATTTCTTAAAACTGGCGTTTACATTTTTTTCTAATAATGTTTTTAAAATTTTAAAAATATAAAAGTACTTTTTTAAAAAAACGCTCCACCGATTTTTTTTGATATATTCATATTTGTCCAACAATTCAATTGGCCACATTTTGTTCATCAACCTTGATCAACTAAGCAATCTAAAAAGATATTATTGTATGTATCATATGAACGTCACTGAATGGCAACACATACAATGTAAGTCATCATACATTTATACATTTATATGTATCTATACAAATCATATGAATATTATGTATATTGCACCTAAATTATAAAATTATATGCATATAGTTTCCTAACCAACCATGAATCAAATAAAACAAGATTACGACACTTCTTTTTTCGTTTTTTTTTGCTGACGTCATCTGTGAAAAAAAATCTGAGCAAAAGAAATTTTTTTGTTTGTCCGATGTGGACTAATGGATTTTTCGTGCGCGAACAATATAAACATACAATTTGTTTAAGTAATTGAATATTGTTGAATTAAATTTACTTTAATTGCATTTAAATTAATTGCGAAAAAATCAAGAATCGTGGAAGTCGGAGAGCTAAATGGGTATCGAAGATTAAACTTAAATTAAGCAAAACAACAATTTGTGAAGATTATTGTGCATTAAATAAATGGAAAATGTTTTAATTTTGTTGTATTTTTATTTTTTTTTGCATTTGGATAGTCTACAAATGTTCTGTTAAGTGTTCTTATTCTAAAATATATCCTCGCGAGGAAAAAAAGTTTTTTTTATTTTCACATCGCAGTCAATGTCTTTGGCCAATTCAAGTAGGTAGATTTGTTTGGTAGCCTGAACAAATTACTAAATCTTATCCGTTGAAGGATTCTAAGATGTTGTCCAAGTTCGTCAAGTCATTCAACATCCTTGGTGATGGTTTTGACAAGCCGCTTTCACTTAGGTGGTCCACCCATGAATACGATGCGAAATTTTCTTCGGCTGGAGTTGTTTCTTACTTTATGGCATATGTGTCCAGCCATATTTTTAAGGCCATCGCTCTCTAAAATGGCCAAATCTTCATCATCTTTGTTGCCATCAGTATTATCCTTTTCTGGTTTCCAAGCAATGCTTTGAAATTTAGTACCTAAAAAGACATTTCAGATTATTTATTTGTAAAAGCATTGTCTTCAAACCAGTCAATGGCGTTTGGGGTTCGTCAAGGCTCATATTTTTGTTGCTTCCAAAATAACACCCTCGTTGTGTCCTAAAATGTGGGAAGTGGTACCTTTACTAAGCGGAACAAATGAACAAAAGCTGGGGTCGAACTATGAAATTTGATTCTACAATAAAGTTGTTCGAATTCGCAAAATTTCAACTTTCTAATTGCTTAGTAAAGCACTTATTAACTGAAAAGAACAGGATTAATTGGAGATTATGTGGCGAAGAGTCAAATAAGCAAACAGTGGATGCTACTTACCAACACAATACCACTTTAAAATAGCTTTGAAAACAACTTTCGACAACTACTAGGACCCTTGTATTGCCTTCCTTATAATATGATTGAATAATTCCCAAGAAATTACTTTGAAGTGTTAATTTCAACAATTAAAATTGTTACAACCAGAAACAGTACACATTTTAAAAAAATTATAATTTCTAAAACTAATTTTAAACCCTTTTTGGATTTCTTATTGGTTTGTTCCCATAATAGTTTTCACAGATGACGTCACATGAATTGTCAAAAATTACAACAACAAAACGAAAAAATAGAAGTGTTGTAATCTTGTATTCTTTAATTCATGCTAACCACCTACTTCATTTACAAATATGTTTCATCTATGTATGTATGTAGGTACATATTACCCTCCTGATATACATAATTCAAATCCATAATCTAGATGGTAGGTAGGTATACCTAACCTATGTAACTATTCCTTGATTCATCCATACAACATTATACTAAGAATCAAGGTAATCTTACATATATCGGCTTTAAACCAGCATAAGATAGGTAACTACACTACATACCTATTAATACTAACAGTGTCAATGTGTAGCTATACATTAAAGTTGTTAGCTACAAGAGCAAGTTCGTACGAACCAGTCATTTTATTTCTTAGGAATCAGTTATCTCTGGGACAATAAAATCGATAACAAATTTGAAGCCTCTCAATAAAAAAAAAACCATTACCATAGCAATCTCCCAATTACCCCTGAATTAACATATTCATTTTTCGTTTCCGTTAACAAGTTTCATCTACCTATAATTTTGTCCCGAGGAACTTCTTATTTCACTTCGCTCGCTAAATACATCAATCATATCATCAATGCGCCAGGTGTTTCCGCTCCATCAGCTTAGAAAACCCAGTTAAAATCTGCGCTTAACTCGAGCACGCATAGTAAGAGCATAACTTAACTATATCAATCGATGGTGTGGTGGCGCGCGCAAATCTACTCACCCAACCCTGCTACTTAAATAAATCAGCATGTACTGACCTGGGATTTGCAAATTAATACCTCACACAGTACCAAGTCTAGGCCCCTTTTTTTTCTATATATATTATATTTCACGTAGGCATCATAACACGTATCCAATTATGCACCATATTATTACTAGCTACACCATGCCATATGCTGATCCAGCTCACATCAGAGTAATTCTATTCCCGCAGATGAACGGCGAACCGAGAACCGGGATCAACATTTTCACAATTATTTTTGCCCACACATTATGGCTTTGTGAGCGCATTTCGATAGGAAAACATGTCTGATCCAGTATACATTAAGAATTACGCTTAATACACGCATACCTACACCTGGTCTGGACCAATTTGTACACAATCGATGCCTACACTAGGATAGGCCAAAATTTATGGTTGACACAGAAAGGATTTTAGTTTCAATTTGGCGAACATGGAAAACTTTCATTGTGGCTTGGCATTGCACCATCGAGTTGCCATTGCCACGTTCGTCCTCTCTCAACATAACAGATAGAGTTTTTTTTTTGTAAGGAACAAACCATCAGCCAAAGGCTGTGCCCACTTGGACACGATCTAAAGCGTGCGTTGACAACTTCTAGCGCTCTTATAGCTACATCGAAGGGTGTATCTTTCCTTGTTTACAAGTCTACGACTTCATTGTGGCGCACTCTTCCGGCATTGAGTGCATACTACGAGTATAACTAGTAATTGTAGTACCTTGGCTGGAATGGAGTCTTTTTGAAGACCCCCACGTAACATGGCAATTTATTACAGAAACATAACGCGCAATGCTCCAGCAAATCCCCGCCGAAGAGCATGGGAAATTAACTTAACGAACTTACTAGCGTGGCTTAATGCAATTCGACACATATTCCATCACCAGATTGCGCTGTCATAATTGGGGCTTTTGAGCAATTATGCAAATGGTCGTGACACCTGAAAATATTATGCCCAATTAGTCATCATCGTTGGAATTTTATATTGGATGACATGACGATGATGATAAGCTAAAGATTATTATTATTCCGTGTTGGCTGACACGTTTGAGTGATTTGCATCTGACTGTAGTGACTGTTAGATGTGATGAACATCAATGATCAATCTGGTTAGAAGCTAAACAATCACCCGAACGAACACGACAAGTTGATTTGAGAGTATTTGGAAATTTTAATAAAACGATGGCGAGATGGGAGCCCTGCGGCAGTCCATAATTGTACTGCTTTTTCAATGGCTTCGGGTAAATTGATTGAATTTACTGCCTAAATAACGGTTTAATGGTCAAATTTGCATTGTAGATATTTTTTTTTAATCACCGCTGGAGATGGTTAGTCATTGATATTTTACAAGAAACAAAATAGCTCGTAGATGATGTAATTTTTTTAGCATTTCCATTTTTTAATTAAACTATACATCTCGCCATTCGACTCAAAGTTCTCAGTTCAACCATATCGATTGACTGTTCGTTTTTTGTAACTCCTGTTGGTTTGATTTTCGATGTATTCTATTCTTGTTTGATTCAAATCGAATATGAAAATGTCGTATTCACAAATTAACGCATTCACATGTAAGCATCGTCGCGTCGCGTCGTCGTCTAAAAAAATTACTTATTTAAACAATTACGTTTGACAAATATAAGACGAGAAACCTTATGTGTAGAACTAGGTGTTCTATTTGTACGATCGAAAATACAGAAATACAGAAAAATTCTGCGAAAGCCTTACTCGGAACAGGCAATCACGTTTTTGAATTAAAAAAGAGTAACTCCGAATAGCCAATCGAAAAAGACTGGGTAGAGTTTTCGGAGTATTTTTCTTTTCGGGTTTTTCCATTTCCAGTTACAAAATACTCCGAAAATTCAATGGAAATTATTTGCCAAACGTGATCATTATTTAAACAATCCATTTTATTTTAGATAACGGCGTTCAAGAGTGTACGAGCATGCGTAAACTTGTGAATACAATGGCGCAAAATTTTAAACGGCCTGATGTTAAGGGCTTAGCATGATACTACTTAACAGTTTCCTAATACTAAAGCACTTTACTAATATTTTCCTAATTTTAAACACTTTTTAACTAGCACCATACTAAATCTATTTTCTTAATAAACTACAACTAAACACGCCTAAAATAGTGCAAAAAAGTAAGCGAACATACCTTGTAAATGTCAAAGTGGCATATGGATTTAGTACGATACTAAAAAAATAAAGTAGCCATTTTGTGATTTTAACTTTAGTAAAATGTTAAGAAAATAGTACGATACTAAACTGGTTTAAAATTAGTAAAATCTTCTTTTTAGCCTAGTATCATACTAAAAATGATTTAACATATTACTAAATCGACTAAAATTTTCCGCCAATATTTGTATATTCCATTGGAATAAAATAAAATGCAAGACGCACGTACTTGTTCTTATGTTCGATCACATCATAGGCAAAGATACTTAGTAGAATATGCTAAATATATTTTCATTTTTTACTTAAGTGTTTATATTCAATTTTATTATATTAAATATTAAATTTAAAAGAATAATCAATATAACAAAATTTTTTTTAAAAAATAACTGTCCACCCGTTTTCAAAATATTGAATTAAAAAAAAAAATGATTTTTTTTTTCAAAAATCAAAAAAAAAATATTTTTAATAACATTTTGGTTTGCAGTATTGTTTAGAATCCGAAGTACCTTCTGTATGAAGATTTTTAACGAAATCCGGTGAGCCCTTAATGATAAAGTCGAAAATTAATACTATTAATATCATTTTATTAATAAAAAAATGCAATCCAAGATGTAGAGTACTCCTATAATAGTATACTGATTTTTTTAAAAATTAGAATCGATAGATCCGGTTTCGAGAAAATGTTTAAAAAAAATCGCCTCAACAGCTTAGGGCGTAAATTAACCCATAGAAAGACGGAGTTAAGGGACCCTTTTTTCTCGCGTTTTCTATGACCGTAATGTCAAGATTCAAATGCAAAACGTGCCCTACGTATATACTCAAAATAAAAAGAGCAGAACACTCCGAAAATCCAATCGAAAACGACATACGTTTCATATCGTAAACTTTTAGAGTTCTCATTTCACAGCCTGGAGTCGTATTTCACAAAAAAGCTTATTATCAAAAGTCAAATTTTGAACGTCTATTAAAATTTGGCCCATGAATGGAACAAGCCAACATTAATTTATTTCATGGATTTGTGAATTAAAACTTCTTGCACGCTTTTTGATCTTTCTCCCTTGCGACCATAACTTTGTTAAATATTAAATCTGTCGTGAAAACATAACGGATTATTGCAAGAAAATTCAAATTCGACACACAGCATTACATTGTGGATAGTTATAATTTGCAAACCAGTAACTAATTCCGATTATTATATCGTTTCCCACTTTGGTTTCGGTCTCTTGATCATCTCTCACTCGTGCTGTCAAAGTTCAAGTGGAACAAATGAGTTTCAACGATTGATTTAGTGAAAGGTGATTCATCATTCTGCATCCGCAGTTGTTTCCAACAATTGCAGCGATCGACCATCATCCGACATCGTCCTCATCATCAGCATCGACTAGGCAGTCGGTACACAATCTCTGATGATAACCATCATCATCATGTTTTGAAACTTTGAAAAACGCAATCGATCGATCGACCCCTTCGCCTTCGGGCTCGGGCATTGGCTGGGAAAAGAAATTGCAAATGTTTCGCGCACAAGATGGGGCGAATAAATTATTCTCGGATGGAGTTGGATTCGAACCCCTTTCGGAGCTGATGAGTTGACAGCAAAACAACAATGACGATTCCCAACCATGGCATTGGTGTCTTGTTAGACTGAACCAATCTTAATCACCTAAATCAGTTGAATTGCAACGATTTAAAGTTGTTTTCGCACTTTTCTGGAGGAATCCATGGAATGATGGTGAGTGGGTCAGGTGATTATACCGATCGGTCCCTATGCCTGTCCAATTTACTTTGACACGTTGTTACATCGCCGGTTGGTCTTCAATAACAACTCCGCGACACGCCGCTCATCGCTCTAGCGTTTTCTATCTTGTGTGTTTTGCCCATTTGGCGTGTGATTTATGAAAGTAAAAGTAACGATCGAAAAACATACATGCATACGAATACCTTACAACAGCAGCCAGCAGCTGGTTCTACAAAATCCCAGACAAGGAGACAACAAAACTAACCTGGCTAAGGTTATGTATACCACTTAATCCCAGTACAGATCTATCTATGGTAGTTGGTTGGTTGGTTGGTAGTGTATTGCTGTTGGAGTTTGTTTTAACTTAGATTTAGATCGGTGCTGTCTTCGTAAGGAATTTTAAGAGCTATGCGGCTTTTTAATTGCATTTGTTTTTGATTATTGTTTTTCTTTCATTCTTAAAATGGGTTTAAAATAAAATTGCACCATATCCGTCACTTAAGCTTTGGAATTCAAAACTAAATATGTACATTCCACAACAATTAGAAAGGATTCATGTATATGTAGTTAATTCGCCTCGACTCACGGATTGATGCAATTTAGAGAATTTATTTGGACTTCACAGGAATTTTGTAACTGGCTGGAAGATCTAAACGAAATTGTCATATCCACCCTTAGCGTTGTTAATGCTTTTATATTTTGTTTAATCAATTTATTACAATTGTGATTGGTCTGATATTGTAGTTTAACACACATTCATCATTTTTAATTATGACGGGATACCTATTTCGTAAATTTTTGTTGATGTTTTAATCTTAAAAATTTATCCACCATATGCTGTTTTTACACCAGATCAATTTTTAGTCCTTGTTTCTGTTTTGGATGTCACTTTGCTCAGATACATATCCGCACTTTTGACTCAAATTAATTTAGAAAAGTTCGAAAAGAACCTGCCTATATAACTATGTAATTTTGTCTACGCATTAAAAATCCAAGATGAAATTGCATGATGTAAAAGCAGTCAGAGGAAAGATATTTTAAAATTAATCAATTTTAAGTTTTCATAAACCAAGAATACTGACTTTGCATGAAAAAATATCGAAGTTTTATTTAAAACAGTAATAAATGCAATACGAGTACATGAGGATCCAACGCATATTCGTTCATTTTGACATTTCGTTCACTTGGATTTTTTTTATTCGTCGCAAATGACGTTTTTTAATTTACAATCTCTGAGTCATAAAGTAATAATGTAAAGACCGGACACCTCTGCTTTCATTTGACATTTGCCTACAAGCTGAAACACGCACACAAGTAACATTTCTGTTCCTCTTCCAATAGACACATTGATAGAAACGCACACAAGAATCTTTTCTGTTCCTCTTCCTATAGACACATAGACAACACAGCCCTAGTAATTTGTTTTTGTTTTGCTTTTCGATTTCCCATCTATTCATGGATAGAATTTCAAAGCTACAAATACAACAATGTAAACAAATGGGTTTTGGGGGGTGAAACGTACCAAGGTTTCCGAACTTAGTATGGCTTATTTGTGCTTTGAGTTTGAGGTTAGTCAAGCGCAAACAATGAGTGTGTTTCTTTATTTATTCCGGATAAGGAATAGAATGGATGGAAAAGAATAAATGTTTATCCAGAATGGAATGAATAAAGAAACAAAAATACTATCAGGAATAGAAAAGAAAAAAAATGACATCAATCAGCCGTTTGAAAGTGTTATGATAATGACACAAAAAAAGATATATATATATGAGAAATATTAAAAAATAAAATATTATTGATTTATTAATAAATGAAAACTCACATTTAATTATTATTTATATATTTATTTCAATAATAAAAATAAAAAAACTGTTTGGTCATCCATTTTGTTTGCTTACTTGGTTTTCGTCTTTGGCTGCTGTCATTTTTCTTGCTTTCATATGAGGGGTTTATTCCGAGAATATTCTTTACATTCCGTGTTTAAGCCTAGTACGCTGCTGATGCGAAACGAAAAATCCCATACAAAAATGACACGACGAAATCATGAACGAAAAATTTCGTTCTACTTTTCGTTTTCCAGTACGCTGCTGAACGACGAAATGTGTAATTTTAGTGGATAGCTGTAGTAGATTTCTTAGTACAATTCTCCACTCTTTTCGTTCTCAATTTAATTGACTGCACATTAATTGCTTGCGAAATTTTGACATTTCATTTTTTTATAAAAAAAAAGTCAGCTCTTGTAATGCTTATTTGATTTTTCTTTGGCTTTGTGCTTTCTCTAGTGTCTGGTTTTTCTGTGCATTTCCTGTATTAAATTATTCAAAATACATTCAATTCTAATTTTGTATCAAAACCAATTTCAAAATCGACTAAACTAAATCTGCAAAATGAAAATGGGTAGTTGGAAAGAAGAACACCCTTCACATATCTTATCGGCGAACAAAATATAGCTGATCTTTATTTGGAGTGCTGATTATAACTATCGACTTTTCTCATACCTAGTGCTAGTGCTTAGATTAAAAATAACCTATGTCCTTTTAAAATTAATTTATTTTAAGTGACTACTAAATAAAAATATTATTATCAAGATTCAGTAGTTTGTTCTGCAATTAACTGTCCATGTCATGATTTTTAAAATACATTTGTTACTCCAACTTTTAAATTCTATGCCACCTTTGACACCATATAAATATAAAAAAAACACTCACCATTTCTAACTACATACTTTCAACACATAAATTAACTCAATTTCCACAAAGAAAAAATCAAATCGACCGCCCGCTACTGGCAGTACGAATATGAATTTCCGACTGGTCGGGACAAGGAAGCTAAAGGTAAGCGGCCTTCCGCTGCCGTTACCACAATAATGTTTGGTTGCAAAAAGGCCATCTTAAACGATACCCACCTGTATTTAGAAAGCCTGTTTCCGATCTCATTGATTGGCGATTTTATACCATACCCCAGAACTTATTTTTCAAGTTAAGAAGTTTTTTTTTTTTTTAATGTATATTAAACCATCGTATGGCAGATGCCCTGCTCGTGAATTTGATAGCAAATCAAGCTGCTTGCAAGCTGGTCACTTGTCAATGGGATTTGACATATAAGGCCATGCATTTTTACTATTCATTCGATGTTAGTATTAATTGAGGAAGCAAGACCTATAGTTAAAATGGGAATCGATCAAAGAGCATTCGCAGCGTAGCAGAGTGGTCAAGTACAAACCCACTAAGAAAACGCACTGATGAACAAGTGAAAATGCAACCCGTTCCAAAAATATATTCTAAAAGCTATTCACTGTTCTCTTGGAATATATAATCTGAAAATACTTTGAAGTGTATCTTTGGAACGGGTTATCCTAAAAACTTGGTTGATACCTTTTTGTAATCTACTCTTGATGCTCTCAAAATCAACATCAAAAGTTTTTATGTAGAAGCCTTATTGCAAAAAATCACTCTTGAAATACGCATATTTAGAATGATGTATGCGTATTCCTGGAGCTATTTTTTTTAATACAACTTCTTTACAAAAAATGTTGATGCTTTCTTTGAAAGTATGAAGTGCTGATTCTAAAAAGATATCGCTCACCTTTATTGGACAACCCGTTGCAAAGATATAGTTGAAAATCTATTCACTGTTCACCTTGAAATACATAATCTGAAAATACTTTGAAGTGTATCTTTGGAACGGGTTATCCTAACAACTTGGTTGATACCTTTTTGTAATCTACTCTTGATGCTCTCAAAATCAGCATCAAAAGTTTTTATGTAGAAGCCTTATTGCAAAAAATCACTCTTGAAATACGCATATTTAGAATGATGTATGCGTATTCCTGGAGCTATTTTTTTTAATACAACTTCTTTGCAAAAACTATTGATGCTTCCTTTGAAAGTATGAAGTGCTGATTCTAAAAAGATATCGCTCGCCTTTATTGGACAACCCGTTCCAAAGATATAGTTCAAAACCTATTCACTGTTCACCTTGAAATACATAATCTGAAAATACTTTGAAGTGTATCTTTGGAACGGGTTATCCTAAAAACTTGGTTGATACCTTTTTGTAATCTACTCTTGATGCTCTCAAAATCAGCATCAAAAGTTTTTATGTAGAAGCCTTATTGCAAAAAATCACTCTTGAAATACGCATATTTAGAATGATGTATGCGTATTCCTGGAGCTATTTTTTTTAATACAACTTCTTTGCAAAAACTATTGATGCTTCCTTTGAAAGTATGAAGTGCTGATTCTAAAAAGATATCGCTCGCCTTTATTGGACAACCCGTTCCAAAGATATAGTTCAAAACCTATTCACTGTTCACCTTGAAATACATAATCTGAAAATACTTTGAAGTGTATCTTTGGAACGGGTTATCCTAAAAACTTGGTTGATACCTTTTTGTAATCTACTCTTGATGCTCTCAAAATCAGCATCAAAAGTATTTATGTGCCTTATTGCAAAAAATCACTCTTGAAATACGCATATTTAGAATGATGTATGCGTATTCCTGGAGCTATTTTTTTTAATACAACTTCTTTGCAAAAACTATTGATGCTTCCTTTGAAAGTATGAAGTGCTGATTCTAAAAAGATATCGCTCGCCTTTATTGGACAACCCGTTCCAAAGATATAGTTCAAAACCTATTCACTGTTCACCTTGAAATACATAATCTGAAAATACTTTGAAGTGTATCTTTGGAACGGGTTATCCTAAAAACTTGGTTGATACCTTTTTGTAATCTACTCTTGATGCTCTCAAAATCAGCATCAAAAGTTTTTATGTAGAAGCCTTATTGCAAAAAATCACTCTTGAAATACGCATATTTAGAATGATGTATGCGTATTCCTGGAGCTATTTTTTTTAATACAACTTCTTTGCAAAAAATATTGATGCTTCCTTTGAAAGTATGAAGTGCTGATTCTAAAAAGATATCGCTCGCCTTTATTGGACAACCCGTTCCAAAGATATGGTTCAAAGTATTTTCAGATTATGTATTTCAAGGTGAACAGTGAATAGGTTTTGAACTATATCTTTGGAACGGGTTGTCCAATAAAGGCGAGCGATATCTTTTTAGAATCAGCACTTCATACTTTCAAAGGAAGCATCAATAGTTTTTGCAAAGAAGTTGTATTAAAAAAAATAGCTCCAGGAATACGCATACATCATTCTAAATATGCGTATTTCAAGAGTGATTTTTTGCAATAAGGCTTCTACATAAATACTTTTGATGCTGATTTTGAGAGCATCAAGAGTAGATTACAAAAAGGTATCAACCAAGTTTTTAGGATAACCCGTTCCAAAGATACACTTCAAAGTATTTTCAGATTATGTATTTCAAGGTGAACAGTGAATAGGTTTTGAACTATATCTTTGGAACGGGTTGTCCAATAAAGGCGAGCGATATCTTTTTAGAATCAGCACTTCATACTTTCAAAGGAAGCATCAATAGTTTTTGCAAAGAAGTTGTATTAAAAAAAATAGCTCCAGGAATACGCATACATCATTCTAAATATGCGTATTTCAAGAGTGATTTTTTGCAATAAGGCTTCTACATAAAAACTTTTGATGCTGATTTTGAGAGCATCAAGAGTAGATTACAAAAAGGTATCAACCAAGTTTTTAGGATAACCCGTTCCAAAGATACACTTCAAAGTATTTTCAGATTATGTATTTCAAGGTGAACAGTGAATAGGTTTTGAACTATATCTTTGGAACGGGTTGTCCAATAAAGGCGAGCGAAATCTTTTTGAATCAAAACTTCATACTTTCAAAGGAAGCATTAACAAAACCAAAAGTAGTTTTGTCACCAAATTACTTTTAGATTTAATTTTTGTCACCAAGTTTCCTTTATATATATTTTTTTTGAAATAATTCTTGGACTTGAAAATGGTATCCGGAATTAGTAAGAAACCATAAATTAGAACTCATAACCGTTTACACCATTCCAATGAAGGACGTAGTTTTCGAATTATAGAGTGGTTTACCTCCCTATTTAATTGATTTTCTTAAAATTGATAGAAATTTCATCAAATCGGCAGATAAACCAGTTAATAAGTCCCAAAGTATTTGCTTAATTTCCATCATTTAAACGGTTCTGAGTTTTATTTTAAATCCTCTATGTGTAACAAGAACAATTTTTAAATCCAAGATTTATTTCAAGAAAATTACATCTAAAAGTAATTTGGCGACAAAAAATTTTCCATCTAAAAATAATTTGGTGACAAAATTACTTTTTTTTTTACAACTTGTCATTTGTTTTTGACAGCTTACAGAACTCTCCGCAAATATTTTTCCGCTGTGGTTTTCGTTAGCATTTCGCTCTCCTAGTGGAGACCACCGAAAAATTTCGTTTCGCATCAGCAGCGTACTAGGCTTTAACATGGAATAAAAAGAATGCATTCCAAACGTTCCAGAATGAATAAAGAAACAACAAAATAGTTTATCCGGAATATTCCATGGAATAAAGAAACCCGAATTTGGTATTCCGAATATTCAGAATGAATAATGAATTTGTTTGTGGATTGTATGTGGAACGCGAATATAGCTTGACAGTTTGAAAAAATTAGAATTAAATTAGCAACACAACTTGTTTTCTTAAACGTACATTTCAATACATTATTTTGGCCATTAAAAAGCAAATTTTAGTATCTTAACTTATAATGCTTCTCTCCGCAAATTATGAAATGTCACTCCAACTTCAAGACTGATGAATTAGAAAACCTACAAGATTTTTTTGTAATAAATGACTAATCACATGAGAGCCCGAAAAAATAAACAAATATTTGTCCATTTTGACATTTCGTTCACATGGGTTTTCTTCTGTATTCGTCGCAAATGACATTTTATAATTAGCAATGTCTGATTTTTAGGTTAGCTACATGATTATTTCGTTGCAGTGTGTGTGCGGAACGAGATTCAAAACCTTTTGATAGTCCTTTATTTTTAAGGTGAAAACCTCAAGGCGGAAAAAAGAGACAGTATAAGCTTTTATTTGACATTGTGCATTTGATGTTGGTATTTGGAGAGTTTAAAAAATCATACAAGGTTGATTTTTGTGTTTCTACAAGACCAATTTATTTTTTTGAATGTGAACACCAATTTGAAATCTCAAAAGTTTTCTACTCATATTTCACTTTATTATACGATAATAGAGAATTCGAAAAAATTTACTTGCCTTATCTGTTTGGCAGAACCGGCCGGCCGGCGGTCCAGTCTGTTTGATTTGTTTATCTTTGCTTCCAGGGAGCTGATGCTGGTTCTGAAAATCGATGACAAGCATCGCTTTCAGTTGTTTGATTAATTTGACACAATAAAAGCAGTTCTCGTTTAGTAAATAAAAATGGCGTAAGACGTGATGAATTCAATATCATTCACTTTGGTAAATATTTTTTGTTTTTGTCTTTTGTGAATTTATACCATTAAAAGTCAACACAGAAAATAATAATTAATGATGTAATGTGTATTTTTAATGTGGTTTTCATTGCTAATTTCAAAGTTACAGTTTTTTTCACTTCTTTTACTCCGAAAATGTTGAAATGGCTGTGCCCAATAAGGTGTTCGGAGTATTTTTTCTGTTTTCGAATCATTGTTAAAAATAATAGAATGTTTGAAGAAACCATTTTATTAGATGACGTTAAAATATGTACACCTTAATTTGCGAACACGACATTTTTAATCGAAAGGTAAGTGATAGTTCTCTAAGCTATCAAAAAGGTTAGTGTTGTTTTTTTTTACTCAGAGCTCCGAAATTGTTACTTGCTGAATACATCAAATTAAAGTCACTTGTGTGAAGAGCGAAATGTTTAAAAAAAAATTATATAATTAAAATGGCGGAATAAGTATGTATGTCGTTTCCGTGCAAATTTTTGTATAAGTAATAAAAAAAGTTTTTTGTATAAGTAATAAAAAAAGACGGAAGTGAATTGACAAATGTCAATTAATGACATCTAATAGTTCAAGTGTGTTAAAAAAAAAAAACAAAACAAGTCTCGTGCAAACCAAAGAGATCGCTGTGACGATATTTTTTGAAACAATTAAATTGACATCCATTTTCTTATCGTAGGTTTGTTTGAAGATTTACTGTTGTTTTTTTTCTATATAAATCTTATTTTATGTTCTAAGATCTTTTTTTAAATTCTAGTTTTAATCTACTCTCGAAGAATTGTACAAAGTCTCTTTTTGGAAACGACAGCACTGATCCTGATGATTATTTCTGATCACTGTGACTTTTTTGATGCAGGCTATGATATGCCATTGCCGTTCTTAGCCGTGAGTATGAGTAGATATAATGGTGCTTTGAGCCCGATCTATCGATCGTTGTTACGATTATCGCTTACAGGATTGTATTTTGTATATCATATCCATAATGACGGTCTATGGATTGGGCGGGCGGTAGCGGTAGGTGAGCAACAGAAAGTAAACAGAAAAACAGAAAAAAAAACACTAACCCTCTTTTTATAGTTATAGCATACTTCTAGGACGTATATGATTTTGCGGCATGGTCTGTGCTTTGGGCAGGGTGGTGCGCCGGAGCGGCAGCGTTACTTGTTATGTGTGTGCTCGAAATCTTTCGATCTTGCAACGCGATATCGATATTGTTGGCGTTTCTAAGAGCCAGCCAGCTGCCGTGGCACGAAATGATCTTCACAAATCTTTCGTCCTCGTTTCTTGTGCTTGTATAACGACAAGGTAACGAATAAGTGTATAAGGCACCTAACTTACCACAATGTAAGAACAACAAAACTAAATAATAATGCACATGCAGCACGTTCGACATCCACCTTCTACACCATTTTTTTTTTTTAATTTTTTATTTGTGTATAAGAAGCTCAAAACTGACGGGTGGCTTATGGTGGAGTAAAACTAAACCTCCTCTTTTGGGTGATGGTGGCGCTGTACTTTTGATCGGAGTCACGATAAAACGTTCGATGTGATTTGCCAAAAGGTCGAGGGTAGGACTTAGATTTCGTTGTAAAACATTTTGTGAAATGACAATAGGTTGACTAGAGAAGTTAACCTCTTTTTTTACGATCGATTTTGACCTATTAAATTGTGTGACGGTAGACGGTAGAATATGGCAAATAGGTAGTAGCGATAAAGAAGTCAAATAAAAAGTAATGGTAATAGAAAAATTGACTGAGAATCTCTTGGAAGATCAGCATTATTTGTTGTGATGTTGATTTACATAGAGAGTTGTTGGTGGATGAATATATGTATAAAATGTATCGTGGGAATTGGCTTTTTGTCAAAAGCAAAATGTGATATATATAATCGAAAAATGATCTTTAACTGATACCGACGACGTATCGTCGCCTAATGCCCAACAAGTTTGACGAATTTGTACAAAAGTGGAAATCGATAGCCGTGTTTTTTTTGGCAAAAGCTATCAATAGCAAAGCAGAGTTTATACACATTACAAATACAAATAAAAATAACACGAATCTCGCAGTCTTTCTTCGTAGAGTTCTTCTTTCTGTCATTTGCCACGTTCACCCATGTATTAGATAAGTTATCTCGGATACAAAACAATCCGAATATATTTGTGAACGATTCGGAAAGGTTGAAAGCAGACCAAAATCAAAACAAAATTCATCAAATAAAGTCTGCAGTCACATTTTTCAGCGGATAGCTAGTTTTTCGAACATTTTTGGAGTATCTCAAGAGAACTTTTAGTCTTGTACTTACGATATGATCGAACATAAGATGAAGTACCTACGTATATTTTATTCAGTGGGTGTGTACTGCATATAATTTATTGGCAATTTACATAATATACTAATGTATTTAAGGAGCCAGTTGTATAAATTTGATTGGTGGTTCAGAAATTCTAACCCACTGATTTTGGCGGGTCAATGATGGTTCAAGATATATGATAGATGACCAATGCTTGACCCATCGTTAAGCCTCAGTTAATTAGCCGGAATATGTGAATTAAAATTAATGAACCCGGATCAAATATTGAACCACGTTTGTGCAACTGGCCCTAAATCACTTTTATGAGTAAAATCAAATGAGTCGGCGATTCATATCACCTTACTCGCTGAAATAGCTAAGTCTCGGCAATGGAATTCTTGTTTCTATACTTAATGCAATGTGGTGCCTAAAGCATAGGTAGGTGGCGCTCCTTCATTTACAGTAAAAGTTAAAGTAAGCCTATTCGTGCGAAACTGCCAGATCAAAGATATTTTAATAAAAGATGTTTGAGTGGCTTTGTGTCAGCTGCTGTCAAATTGGCTAAAAAAAAAGAACGTACCCCCTACCCAAGGTTTACAATATTGTAAGTAAGTACGTGCATATTATTTAGTAATAAATGGGCACTTATTACAAGCACGTGACTGGGGTTATCGATAGAGCACTTATAATACGTGCAAGACATAAACTGTCGAGCTCCATTGACAGATTATTAAGATTTCTTCTAAAAAATCTCAATTTTTTTATACCAAAAATGGGAAACTTTCAGATTTAATTTCATTTCCCCGAAAAGTTTGATATTTTAGAGCTTAAATATAGTTTATTGCCTAGTCAAAAAATGTCATATTATATTGACGCATGTCGCAGATAAATAACTTGACCCTAAAATTCATGTCAAACCAGATTTTCACGATTTCACGTCATTTTGAATTATGATTCGAGTTGACCGTTGACCGACCAGTGAATATAAAAGTGGACATAACTAATCTTTTTCTTTCAGTGTTTATTTATTGCGACGTTTATAATTTTTACCAAAACACGACTATTTACCCTAAGTACGAGATTCGTATCAAAAATGTATGCTGTTGTATGTTGACCTTTTTGCTTAATGTCATCTTTTTCGGTGTTAACTTTTCGAAACTATAAAAAAATATTACCTCTATATAGGCATTTAAACTAACTAAATCTATTTTTAACAGGAGTAGAAAAAAAGGGCTTTCTGTCCATATTTTATAAAGGGTGATTTTTTTGCTACTTGGTTTTTGACGTTTATATTTTTGACAGATCACACATGACAAATTCCACGAACATTTGACATTTCGATTCAGTATTGTTTGCCATTTCATCATGAATAGACTTACGCCTGAACAACGTTTGCAAATTATTGAAATTTATTATCAAAATTCGTGCTCTGTGAAAAATGTGTTTCGCAAGCTACGTCCGTTTTGTTTCCGCTCATTTTTGGCTAAATGGATACGTGAATAAGCAGAATTGCCGTATTTGGAGTGAAGAGCAGCCAGAGGCAATTCAGCAGCTACCAATGCATCCCGAAAAATGCACTGTTTGGTACGGTTTATGGGCAGGCGGCATCATTGGGCCGTACTTCTTCAAGGACGATGAAGGCCGCAGGGTTACGGTCAATGGAGAAAGGTACCGTTCGATGATAACAGATTTTTTTTTGCCGAAAATGCAAGAATTGAACTCGGTCGACATGTGGTTCCAACAGGACGGTGCCACATGCCACACTGCACGCGAAACCATGCATCAATTGAGAGGCGAATTTGGTGAGCAGTTGATCTCACGTTTTGGCGCAGTCAATTGGCCACCAAGATCATGTGATTTGACCCCGTTAGACTATTTTTTGTGGGGCTATGTTAAGTCTATTGTCTATGGGGACAAGCCAAACACGATTGCTGCCTTGGAAGCCAACATTGAACGCGTCATTGGTGAGATTCCGGCCGAAATGTGTGAAAAAGTTTGCCAAAATTGGACCTTCAGAATGGACCACCTGAAGCGTAGCCGCGGGCAACATTTAAGTGAAATTATTTTTAAAAAGTAAATGGCAGAAATTGATCTATCGATCCAAATAAAAATTTCATTCACTTTTTACAAGTTTCTGTGCTTTTTTGAATTTTCAAAACCCAAGCCCAAGCCCTTAAAAAATCACCGTTTATAACCTCTCTAGTCCATACTCCAACTCGAACCGCATATAAACGTAGTTCAAAAAATAATTATTAGTGAAATAATGAACGCCAATATATGTGTAAGAAGGCGAATGCGAACACACCGATGTTGAAAATTCAACTTTTTGTTATTTCTTACTCCTTCATATATATTTCATTTCATTTCAATTTTTTAAATAAAGTTTCAGTTTTCTTATACGCCTTTAACCTGAAGAAATAAAAACAAATCAATTGTTGATTGTTGATTCGCAATTAATTATTTGATACATGGAAATCAGCTGTTTGGGATCGTTTTTTTTTGGAAAATCCTGTTGTGCTGCTGATAGATTTCCCAACAAAATGCGGCTGATGTCTTCCTATTTATACAACTTCCAACTGCGGGAAACATAAATTTCTTCAAAATCCGTCTGTTCAAAATTTTTAGGACGAGGCCATTTTATAACAGTTATACCAGTTTTATAACAGTATTTTACAGCGATTCGAGCGGTTGGAATGGTGAACAAAAAACAATTGAGTTCCGAAAGTCGAATCGCTGCGGCTGGTTTCTTTAGAAACTATGTAGCTATAATATTGATTTGAAAGGAAATTCTTCTAAAAATAAGTAAATCGATACTGTTCAGAAATTTAGGAAACTATGCAGCTGTAACTTCACAAACTTATTTTCCCAACCCACCTATCATATTTGCGCCAACAAAATATGAATTTCTGTCGTCACACGTGAACAAACAGGTGACATGTTCAAAATGTCATTATGAAAAATTAGAGTAACTTAAGTAAACAGTGTTTTCTTGCTCTCCAATATGAAGTGGAATGGCGTCGTGTCGTCGATCGCCTCCATCGTAGGTATAGTCGGCATGCGCGATAAAATCCTTAATCATTTAAAGTTATTGCAACTAGCTATAAGGTATCCTATCATAATGTAGGAGTTGCACAAGTCGCAGCAGTAAATTTGCAGATAATGCGCGCAGGTGTTTTAAAAAAGTAACTGAGTGCCAACAATATTAACTACCGCGTCGAGCCGACATGTTACCTTCTACAAGGAATGTCTGCCTTGAAAGCTATACAAGCAATTACCACGTTGCGCTTGCGCTCCTGGTTGCCTGTGCGAGAGTGCCAAATAGATATATTTATATTTTTGTTTTTGTTTTTCTTTAATTTTAATTTGTTTGTGTAAATCGACTGCTCTCCTCATGCGACATGAGACAATTTATCGCCGACATCATTTGGTAATACAACGGCATTTGTCAAAAAAACACAAAAATACGAACAACTATAGGTATGACGATGATGATAATGATGATGATGACTGAGTCTGAGTCTGAGAGCAAGACGACCACCTGAAAGATTTGCATAAGAATGCTCATGGGGTCGCGCATGTACTTTTCGTGGCAGGTTAATCAGCCTCAGGTGTTAAAATAAATAGCTTCGTGACAATTGGTTAAAAAATACACCTCCCCACATATACCTCCTCTAACAAGTTGGCATTTTTGTCTTCTTTTTCTTGACATCAACTCGAATTCGAAAGAGACCCCCAAACGTAAACGTATAAGCATGACAAATTGCCCAAAACGTCTCACAAAAGTTCGCGCAAATCGCAATCGACAAACAAATAAATAAAAAAAAAAAATCTGGAAATACTGTGGGCTAACGTTGTCGTCGTCGTCATCGTCAAACGACATACTACAAACATACACTCCAGCATACCAACAGCTCAATCAGCGAACGAACGGGAAGAGATTTCAAGATTCGCGTCTATCTGAAAAATCTTGGCGCAGTGACAAAGCGCATGTACGATATGCAAATCACCTGCACCCGCTTTGACATTCTTGGCAGGCTTATGGGCGAACTCAATTCTGCATTCGATTTGTGAATTTCAATCAAAATTTATTAATCTTTATGTGTGGATTGCTCGAATTGGTATGGTTACTTCGCGTGCAGGCTTACAGGTGTTTCGAATGTCCAATGTTTGATTTTGAGCTGTGTACTACCATACCTACTTACTTGCATATATAGGTACCGAAGGTGCAGCTTCAGCCATCCAAATATTTATTGCCATAAAGACATGTTGTTTGTCATGCTAATAGTTGACAGAGAGTTGTTAATTACTGATTTTTATCTTCGCAAATTTAAAAAATGAATGTCGACCCAATGCTATGGAAAGTGAGTTTTAGGAATTTCTGGAGTTTAATAAGACGTCCCATCGATTTGGTTTACCAAGTTTATAAATTACTTTAAAACTCATTGCAATAAATATATCAATTCATTTTTGAGTACCTACGTACAGATATTTAAAATGGAGTATGCGGATAAACATCGATCACCGAGACACATTTAAACTTGCATAACTTTTTTAACTTTTATTCAAATCTGCAAAATAAAATATTGTTTAATTCCTAAAAATCACGTCTTTTGAAATTATGTGGGAGAGATAACAAAAACAGCTGAGTTATGAGGTACCTAATCGATTTTTGAGGGATAGCATTAGGATATGTCATAAATAACCAAAAGTAGTTTTTGGACTCATCGAAGTCACCCATATTTCAATTTAAAGGAGCGATATTTATGTGGTTTTCCATTGGTAAATGAAGAATTTGATGGGGAATTTGCTTTTTTTGATGGCGAATGGAATGTTATTTGGATTTAATTTTTTTTTGGTAAGGTGTTGGCTTATAGTCGCGTCTGTGAAACTGGTAGCTGTCAAAATAAATGCTTCCAATTGTACTTGTGTTTAGTAGTGTTAGTAAAGGAGGGTTGATTCGCTAAAAAATACGGATCTGTGATTTTGATTCAGAATCAAAAAAATATTAATTTTTGTTGCCCAATGGAAGGATTTAATAGTCAAAATCCATGTTTTGATAGATTCGTATCGAAATCGAATTTGATTTTTGTACCAATGGAAAACCACATTAGTTGCAGTTGTGATGCATCATTTATGATTTGTATTCGCTTGTTTTTGTACGACACTTAAAATGCCCCTCCGGCAATTATAGTTCAACCTTAAGCTGAGTGCATACGGTTGTTAGATCTGTCAACAAAATTGTCTCAACTATCTGTTCTCTTTTTTTAAGTTGTTGTTCCATTTGGCCTTGAACTGTACCTATCGCGTAAATTCTAGTTACTGATAGTGTCGCCGTCTGGCGTACTATTCCAAACTACATTAATGAACTATATTGCCAGCAGATTACGAGTATTTGACTGTAGATAGAAGTACATACTTGGCAGTGCATACTGGAATCGAAAGTATTGCACTTGTTGTCAGAATTTTATGAAACTGTCAGGGCAATTAAGATTTGTTATTTTCGTGGTTTATGACATCTGGCAAGTATCTTTAGAACGACCAATATTTCGTTAAGAATTATCATGTGGAGTAACAATTTTCAATCCAACAACTTTATCAGAAATGTCACTCAGGCCAATCACCTGACAATGAAGCTGTCAAAATTTGGGAAAAAATCTACCACTCGTGTGAGCTGATATATTAGCACTGGTTATGTTTAGCAGACACAAGGGAATAAATATGCAGTCAACTGCATTCATTGAACACAGTTTTGGAATAATAGTTATTCTAAGGAAATTTTTCGACAGCTAGTCAACCATAGACTAGAAACTAACCTTATTTACTTACGTCTTCTGAACGTGGCCATTGCCAAGAAGTTGGATATATATTGTCAGGTCGTTGGCATCACATTGTCATTCCATTGGCATATCTGAAAAAAATTTTAGATATGCTAACCGTCTTTACTTAAGTCCACGAAAATTATCTACGAATAAAGGTAATATTAAATTACAAATATGCCATTAATTTTGTAAATGGCGTCAAAATCATTGTTCTTTTACATTGGGTGCGTTCGATAGCAGAGCCCAAGCAATCCGTATGGATTTGTGTTGTTGTAAAGCCTATGAAAAAAACAGCAGATTAACTAAATATCTGTTGTCTAACACAAATCTCAATCTAACCAAAAAATATTGATCTCGTTTGGAAATTTGAGGAACAGCTGATTGAAAACTGCAGCTGTATAATATGCAATACAACTGACTTGACAGAAAAGGCTACCTGGATCGTTCGAAAACAAATCCGCTTCTACGGTAGCTTGGCTAGCCTAGCTTCTTCATACTCAATCGCAAGCATTTATGTTTGTTGACAGATAGAAACTAAATTCACAAGAACTGCGTTAACAGATGTGTTCCCTTGAGCTACAGTACGTACTGCTAAGTACTTCTGAATGCAATCAACTACTTTCACTCTGTGATGATAGTAGTTAATCACATTAGTTATAAACTGTAGCTCCGACAGACGGCGACACCATCAGTAAAAAGAATTTGTATTAGTTGTTATTGTTTTACACACTTTTCCCAAAAATGTTTCTAGTTTATAGTTTTCTGGTATTACACTTTTCGCTGATCATTCTATTGCTATTTAACCTTTCCTTCATTATACGTCCAATTTTTCATTACATTTGCCATCATATTTAGTGGAAAAAAAGTATTTTTTTTGTTAACCAATCACCAAATAAAACATCCAAACCAAATCCTAATAACAAAATCGACATTTCATATTGGGATTAGATTTTACATATGGTAAAATGAACGCGTTCCATTCAACATTTTCTAAAAAGTACAAAAGTACTTTAAAGTCCCAATGGAATGTAGCTTATTGTATAATAATCAAATTTTGATAAAAATGTTGTAGACGTTTTCTGAGAAGGGAATTTTTACAACAAAAAAAAAAACGAGGAATGGGCTAAGACTTCTTCTAAATTAATTGGAGTAAAGAGAGCGGAGATATATTTCAAGTAAAGTTAACATGAATTAAATATCGCTGCGTTTAAAAGTATATTTTCAATCGAAAGCAGTGCAACACATGAATTAGGATTAAAAATAACTCTGGTTTAAAAGTTGTCTAAACAGTTTTTATATTTTGTTTTTATTTGCACGTGAGAGGAAGTGGCCAAAATAAAAGACATCGGGAAGATATTATGTAAAAAAAATGGTCATTTCTGTATAAAATATCGATAACCAAGAGCTAATTTCCCCGCCGGTAATACAGTTTTCTTTAGTATCCCTTCAAGCAAAATCACGGACCCGAATTTCTCGGTTCACTTAGGAATCACTTTGGAATCCAAAAGAACTGAGTATCTCACACACTTTAACAAATTTTATGTGTACGCATGTAAAAAGAAAAGGAGAATCGATATTTTTTTATGGACAGAGAAATGGAGAGAGTTGGTAAGGTAGTCGATATTAGAGTGGGGACTGGGAAGTTTTTTTTTTGGACTAGAAATGATGACAAATTTGTTATAAACTATGTTATAACAAAGAAATTTTTGTCTGCAAGGAAAACCAAAATGCATAATAATAAGTGTAAAGAATTTATAAAATAATCTTTTAAAATGGAAAAATGGGATTATTGTAAAATAAACAAAGAAGTGTTTAATATTTGTAAAAGACATTTCTAATTAGATTAGTTCATTTTTGTTGGATTCCATTTAGGTTCTGTTTTCGCTGAGTATGGTGAAGTATAAGACTATCTCTTTTCTCTCACAATACATTCACATAATGACTCCGTGGTGATTCTAATTTCCATACTAATTTGATCCGATTTGGAATCTTTTCGGATCCGTTGTTGGATCCGTTTATGAAGTGGTTTCGGATCCAAAATGAGAGTTAAGTGCCATAAATTATCTGCGATTAGCTAAGCCCGAAAGGAATTATGAAATAGTATCTATGAATTGATGGGAATATTATCGCTTTGTTATCGATAGTTTATATAGAAATTTTAACTTTTCTTTTACTTTCAATTACAAAACCAATACCGACTGACTCAATTGTAGATTTTATTTTTATTTCTGATACAAGTACGTAGCATCGCTATTCCCACAAAATTATACAATCTCTTTTATAAGCACTCGAAAAGTGAATGGCAAACATAATGCCATATAAATTTCAACACCTTTTGCGCCCACAACAATCATCGACAAAATGTGTAAAAATTAATCAAAAACATCTACCAAAATTTATAGTTTTCCATTTTAGAAATCTAAAAAACAATCAAAAGCTACAAAAGTACACACTGCACAAGCTGCAATCATTATCATCAATACTTCTTAGTATTGGTATACCTAGAGTATAGTGGCCTGTCAATTTATGATACGACAATGTGTTAGATCCAACACGATGCGAAATCTGATTCAAGCGCCATTCGGCATATGATATCGAAGCTATTCAACGACTTGACACTTAATTTAGATCCTCAAAAAGTTATAAAATGGCAGTTGGCGTGTGAAAAAGTGAAAGGAACAATCATCTTGATTGAATAACTGTATAATACTAAAATAATAACACTGTATGTGGGTTAAATGTGTTTATGTTTACACTCTGTAAGAGGATGATTGGGACAGGGGAGAACCTTATTGTTAGTAGCCCAAATAAATAAGCAACTATACTACTTTATATACATACATGTAGAACTATCTAAACGAAAGGAACTTCTTCATTTCTGGAGAGAAGACTATATAAGACCCTACTTAGGAGTGCATGGAAGTTAAACAAATGACCAAAGCAAATATCCTCCAGGGAGGTATGCCAACTTTGTTAGAGGGAATGCATAATCTTGACAATTTATTAACATTATTTATCCCCTTTCGATGATTATCTCTAAAGAGCACGATACTGAGGTAAAGTGCTTCAGCTCAGCTTTAACTTCAGTCCAGCCACAAGGCAGTCCAATACCAATTAAGGCATCTTTCGGAATAGTTTCACGCGAATGGATAGAAACACGGCCAGGCATTCCATCCCACTTCTGGGATCGCATTGGTTGGTCAGTCCGTCTTTCACTTGCTTATAGTCCGTTAATTTTTGCGGGACACATCGTATGAACGCATCTGCATCCGCATTCGCGTGATGGACACTTCTAAGTAGGCAGGCACTTTTCAGACATAGCTACATGAACATTGAACATATAGACATACATATAGGACAAAGACGACGAAGACGATTCCTAAGGCGTGCGCGTATGCGCAATATGGCCCCAACATATTGGGGGTCAAGACGTCACGCGTTTTGTCTAAAATCGCAAAAGAGTTGTGTTGGCTGCGAGTATAGTGAGAGAGTCCCAAGGGACGACCGACAGTAACCAACGTTATACCTAGCTGCCTTTCAAACTAAATAAACAGGCTTCTATTTATGCATCTTTTCTTCTTCTGCTTTTTCTTTTCTATATGGTTAGGAAAATGAGGTAGAAGATAGATGCCCTCTCTGGTATGGTTGAGAAAAGCCAACAGGTGAAGTATTCTTTCGAGAGGTAAACTGGACGAGGACGTACATACGAATACAGACTTTGGACAGAGAGTTGTTGTTTATGGTCGAAAGAAGATGGCATACAAAAAAAGCGCTTGGTATGCATCTCATTCGGATGTTAGATTGTTAAAACTGCGCGCGCCAAAGACATACTCATATAGAAGAAGACTATTCCAGCGTAATTTGATGGCTTTTGGCTTGTTAGATGTGTAATGTGTGAGGTGGTTGAGATTTGAACATTTTGATTTCTTGTTTAGTACCTACCTACTGAACTGCTTGGAAAATATGTATATATTTTCAAAAATCCATAAAAAAGTTTAACTTTATCTTATATTCACGTTTAGTGCCAATTGGCACTTCAAGATGCAATAATAATTTTCGTATACATATTTGCATACCACTGTTGATGGGATAGCTGCTAATTGTAAATGCACATATTAATTGGAAATAATAAAAAAAGAACTTGTATATTTTTTCAATATAATTTTCCTCATCGACTTTCATTTTAATATTTTTTTTTTAATAATAAACGCATCCAATTTTATTCTTCTCTAAAAAGTCAATACTCAATCATTTCCTTATCCTTATATGAAATAATAAAAATTTTTGACAAAAAAAATGTTGGTATTTCTGGCAATTTTTTGTAATTAACAATATAAATTTAGAAACATAATGTTTTTTTTTTTTTTATAACTTTGCACGCGCTTAAGGGATTATGAATACCCTTTATATGTTTTAAACACAGCTCGGCATCCGGTGAAAGAAGAGAAAGAAGGATATGAAAGATGTGTGGCGCGATGTTCTGAGACTAGAGCTGGTTGTTGTCTCAGATTTATCTCCAGGGATGGCGGCTCAACTAATGCGGAGAGAATTACCGTGTCTTATTTATTTATGTCCCTTATAATTCGCATTATTTTATTTATTTCGTTGTAATATTTTATGGGTATGCTAGCTTACTCAATCACATGTTGTTAGTGTTATGCCTAAACAGCATGTAATGAGCAAAGCAGCAACTTATTTTATGACAATTTTTAAAATTGGTTTTTAATGGAATATAAGAACACATAGACAACGGCAGGATTCGAACCTGCAAACACGAGGTTGACAGGTGAGCACACAACTATCGCGCCACGACCACCCCCTTTCAACAAAAGTTAAAATGCACGACTGGATCGCACGTACTTGCTCTTATGTTCCATCACATAGTATGCAAAAGATTTCTTTTAAGAATCTAAATATATTTTTAAAGTTTTTTACTTAATTTTGTATAGGCTCATGTGGGTTAATTGTGAACGGGGGTAATTGTAATCACACTTTATTCTATAAAAACCGTTTAGATTTCCCAGCATACAATTACTTTATTTGAAAACTCCATATATCCATAAGATGATATCTATCAAAGACTTATTTGCGTTTTTTTTCATTTGCGTGTTTGATTATTTTTTTTCCTTTTTTACAGTTTTTCGCTGTTTACTGAAGTTGCTTAAAAACAAATAAAGGTGATCAAAGTAATTTAACTTTTATGTTTAAAGCAGTCAAAATCGACTATTAATGCATGGCATATGTTTTTATTCTTTTTAATAACGACCTTTTAAAGTTATTAGCTGTTTACAATTACCCCATTTTTTTCATACCATGGGTAAATGTAAACACCAAAATGGGGTAAAAGTGAACATTTTGGGGTAATTGTAAACATAAATTTTTAATTGTCATTGGAGTTGACTTAACTTTATTTTATATCAAAAAGATTTACCGTACATATCAACGAAAAACCACGGCTATATCATAAGCATCAGATGATATTTTAAATTCAGGAGAAGATGTGTGCAACAAATACAAAACATGTCGACAAGCCGCAGAAGCGTCCGATAACGGTTATTTATTAGCGAATCGATGGCAGGAAAAATCTTACTGCCAATATATCTCGAGGCAGAAAACTTGAACTGTCATCAAACGTGGAAGGCACTATAGCAAGATAAGATGTCTTATTTCAAGAGCTAGTACTGGTTACCCGTCCAATAAGAAGGACCTCGTTGATTTAGTTGGTTTCTTCATAACGAAAAATAACCTGGTTACTTCTTTCCACAATGGAAGGCCAAGAGATGACTGGTAGCGGAGTTTCATGTTACGGCATTAAGAGCCTTCATTAAGAAAACCAGAGCACTTACCAAATGTTTTTATTCTGCCTGCTTAAGATACTGAGATCCTTGTTTTCATGTACCCCGTTTTTCTAGTTTTTGAAAAAAAAACGGTGGTGAATGTAATTCTCAAATTTTATGAAAACTAATAAACGAACACGTTTAAAATTATTACTTTTTATAGATTAGAGAATGAAGTAAGCTACATCAACAAAAATATTCAATTTAACATAGTTTAGGTTTTCCGAACACTATAAGTTGAAAAAATAAAGAAATTGCAAAATCGTTTACAATTACCCCCCTAGACCCTATACAAAATTTCTTTAATTTTTTTCAAAATAAAATTTGTATGAACATTTTAAATATTTAATATTATAAAGTTAAAACCAAAATTTCAAAAATAATCATCCACCGGTTTTCGAAATATTGAATTTCCAAAAAAATAATTTTTTTGTTCAAAAATCCAAAAAAAATATTTAGGTGTGCAGTATTATTTATAATTTAAGGGTCCTCCTACGTAAGAATTTTGATTGAAATTCTTCGAGGCGTTTGTGAGAAAATTGAAAATCAAAAAAATATTTGTATGGCAGGTGTTAATAACAAAATATTATAAAAAAATGTTGACCAAAATGTAGACTATATAATAGTAGTGCACACAATTTTTTGTATGGCAAGTAACGTTATTTTTGGGGCCAAAAAGATTCAAAAATCTATTTGAGACAATCATAGCGAAAACACTTAAGTACACAGTTTAAAGAAAATCGCTTCAGCCGTTTAGGCTGTAGACCATTGTACAGATACAAAGACAGACAGACAGGCAGACAGACGAAATTGCGGCACCCGCTTATTTGTTGTTCTCAATCATCATAATGTCAAGTTTGATTAAAATCTCGAGTTTGATCCAAATATAAAACATGCCCTATAGTACCTGCGTCGTAAGTGAAAATAGAGAACACCTTGTCGGCAGAGCCCCTATACCACATTCTGTGTCCAATTTACTTTTATTAAACAAAATAAAAATAATTAAAAAATAATTAACTTCATAACTTTGAGTATTTACAACATGAAATATTCCTTTTATGAGTAACACAATATGTTTTGAATTTCAAAAAGTATGCCAACTTGTTCAATATATCGAATGCAGCAGTTTTTTCAAGTACCTTACAAGTTGCACGTAGCCCATTTTTGGTTTTCTCGGTTAAAGTATTGGTTTCATTGAAAAAAAAAACTTCGTTGTTTTAATAACGAAATAACTCTACCGGTTTTTACTTTGACAAAAAAGTGGCTAATATTAATTTTTGCTAGTACACACGCGCTTGAAGTAAAACTTCTGCTTATATTTCTGGTGCTACCGCTGAGACTACTTAATTTGAAATTCAGAAACGTAAAATAAAATTCTAATTCAAACTAAGTTTTCTAAAAATTTGCATATACATAAGAACACGCTTTATTATTTTCTTGAAAAATTTAATTTTTTAACTCACCCTATTTTCTTCTTTCATAAGTCTATGTTAGCTTTAACATATGTATTTCAATTTCATGAAAATCTGTCGAAGCGCAACGAATTTTAGCTCGCCGATTTCGGTATAAAAAAAATTATTTTACGATATAAAAATATATTTTTTTCAAATATTTATTCTTGGTTTAAATCTTTTGTAGAGATCATTCAGAGCTTGACAGAAAACATGTCGGTTAGACGCAGACGTTTCACTGAGAGCTGCGTAGAACATTTTTATGCCAAACGCCGCAAAAAAAAGTTTTACTTCAAAAACGATTTGATGACATACAAGTATTATCTCGAAAACGACTTACCTAATTAATTTTCGGTTTTGAAATTAATGAACTACGAGTATTCGCAAATATACTGAATTTCTTTTTTTCCCAAGTAATATACATATTACATATCGGACAGTTGGGTATGAAATTTTCTTTGTTGGGAACACGTTTTGAATATATTCCTGTATTCATCGTTATTAGCTTAACCGATTTTGATATAATTTTTCAAAACGGCAGGTACACCAAAAAATTTTGTTCGCTCATATGGTTAGTTGTTTGAATACGTCTACAATTCTTCGATCACAAAATCGAAATACCACAGCAAGTTAGTGCAATCAGGTCGTGCATTTTATTTTATATTAGGTATACTTACCTAAGCTACAGTATTTGGAATTTGATTTGTTTTCTTTTTTTTTAAATTCTTCTCACAAAGTATTGCTCTATATCTGGTGTGTGCAAGAAATGTGGTTGGAATTTTTAATAACAAAAATATAACTATTTTGATTGGTATCTAAGTTTAGTTGGCTTGGATGCAATTGCAAGTAGAAAAATATATTATGAAATTGTTTGTAATTTAAAATTTGCTTATGAGATTATGATCATCATTTATTTGCTGTTAAAATTGTTGTCGACGTTTAGTCTAAGGTTTCTCAAAACTTAGTTGAATGTAGTTAAATTCTTTAAATTATACCTTTTTTTGTTTTAAAAACGTGTACCTCTTTTAAAATAATTGGCATGAATATGTGTTAAACATAGAATGAAATTGGACGACAAAAAACGACAAATGCAATAACAACTAATTCCTTTCGGGTATTAACTTTTATTCCAAAGAAAACTGTTTCCCGAGGCGTATTAATGCTTATGTTTTCGATAGTTTGTATGGAAATGGATTTTTTCACAATTTCCTCCATTTTTACTTGCGATTATAGGTACTATAAGGCAAGTTATGTATTCGTAAATTTTTTTTTTTCTAATAATCAAACTTGACGTTACGATCATAGAGAACACCAAAAAGTGGATCCCCTAATTCCGTTTGTCTGTCCTCGAGTCTCCAGTGTAAACGGTTCGGTGAGTTTGATTCGAACTTGGTACATATTGTTTTTTCGATAAATTGCCCACACGTTTTTTTCATTTTTTTTAAGACGACAAATAACAGTAGCTTCCATACATTTTTTTTTTAAACAAAAATCTTATTTTTCTCAAAAACGCCTCCAACGATTTTCATAAAAAAATACTCAGTTCATTAACGAAAGGAAAGGGTACCTTTTGATAATTTTTTTTTTGTGAAAAAAATTGTTATTTTTGGTACCTCTAGTAGAACCATTTTATTGGGTTTCATTTTCTCGGAAACGGTTAATTTGATTTTTTTTTGAAATTTTTTACGCAGAAGCTCCTAGAGAATTTAAACACTACTGTGTACCAAAATTTTTCAAAAAAATTTTTTTTTTTTGGAAATTAATTTTTTTTTTGAAAACTCAAAATTTCGAAAACGACTTAATAGATTTTTTCCAAACTTCGTTTTCAAAGAACCACTTTTCATATTTTCGACTTCCTCAATATTGGATAAACCGATTAAAATACATTTTTTTATACAAATGCTCCCTAAAATTGTTAATTTCTCAAATTTTCAAAAATAAAAGTTTTTCGAGTTTTAAAAATAAATATTTTTTTTTGAAAATTCGATTTTTCAAAAACCAGTCACAGAATTTTTATTTAAATTTGAATTTTATATGTATATTGATAATATCTTCAAAATGGTGGTTCCAATTTTTTTTTATTGATTTATTAAAAAACCGCTCCAACGATTTTTAATTTTTTTTTGATACATTCTTATTTATCCATGAATTCAAATGGCATCTTTGTGTTCCCTCAAACTATAACGACTAAGCAATATAAAAACATTTAAGTATGTGTATTATCCATTTATTTCTACCTTATTATTATTACCTTCTTACGAATTTTTGCGTACGTCACTGAATACTAAATACAATGTAATGCTTGAGTTGTACTCAAGCTTTGGGCGAATGTAGGCTTTATAGGTTACAGCAAAATCGGTTGGGTAGGAATATGTCTAGCAACGTCTCAGAAATCACAAACACCTTGCACCGTTTTTGCCAACATCGAAGATGTGATCATTCCACAAAAGTTAGTCGGTGATGCACATATACATATCGATGATTGAAAGTTGTTCGGTTTCCTCGATGTAAGCCCCGCTCATGGACAACGGCATTGGTGAATGGTTCCGCTTTAATGACAGTAAATATTATTTACTATTAGTTTTTGGATTGGAACCGATCCACTATTAAAAAAAAAAAAAATTTATAAAAAAAAGAAAGCAAACACTATTGTTATCATGGTTTTTTCATTTTTCTGCTAATAAAAGTTGTTTGAAGATCCCAAAATATACTCACATTCAAAAACATCCATCATAGTTGCGGTTTTTTCAGCTACTGGCCTTTACATTTTCACGAAAACAAACTAACGAAACTTCTTCGTGAGCCGCCGCTCGTCTTTTCATCTGCCGCTAATCTCATTGCATCTTCTATATGTTAGTCATGCGGTCTAGTATACAATTTACTATAGACAAAAACCAAAAGCATATTATTGGAAGTATAAAAAAGGCGAGAATCTATGAATCTGTGGACAAGTCTCTTTTAGACGGATATTAATGGCATTTAATTATGCGATAAATTCATTGTGACATTGAACACAAACGCTAAATTTATGCAAAAGATATACGCGCGACGACGACGCTCGAAGACGCCCGTATCCGTAGGCTCTCTTTACGATGTGCACACGAAACGAAGAAGAACATTAAGTATATATTCCTACCTTAGAATAAAAATGTTTACAATTTTGGTACAGATCGTTTTCTGTGTTTTTTGTTGTTGTTGTTGTTGGTGTGGATGTTGATGCTAATGCAGAGGCTGAGGCTAAGGACCGAAGAGGTGGTTTAGTTGGTTTAGTGTTAGTCTGGCAATAGGCGATAGATTCTGGTCCTAAAAGACGTGTCGCAATTTGTTAATGTTTTCGACTATAAATTTAGCGAATTTGTCCGACACTACGGCACGCATAGTTCGCTTTGATGATTTACTGAACGGAATGTGGCATGCTACGTCGCGTCGGCCGCTTCGGTTGATCGTTGTGCAGCGAATATACTGAAACTAAACGCCTCAACAGTCGATGTCCCCCTTTGTTCACCCCCTGGTATATTGGTATAAGCATCAGCAAATTGCTCCCCTTTGCGCGAATGTTATAAAAAGATGGGGTCCTTGGTGATCTTTCAGCAAATGCAATTATATCGCAAATGAACAGGCAAAGATTAATAACGCAAGACATTGCCATCTGCTAAATATACCAATATTGTATTTGCGCATATTGGCGTGATTGCAGTTAAACTCGTAATAGGGTTGCCAGCATTAAAAAGACGCATGCGTGAGCAGGGAAGAATGCAGAGAAATTGCATATGTATTTCTAAGAAATATTAAAAAAAAAAAACTTTGTTTTTGCACTTTAGGAGCACATAGTGTCTCGTTCACTTTGCCAAAATGATTAATCTCACCTGACACATCCTGATATTGGGATTGGGAGCTATACAATTTTATGTGTTCAGGCGGCAGTGCTGGGAATCGGGAAGGTTTCTAAAAAAGACCCGCCAATTTAGTGTGTGGTTTTTAATGTTTCGTCATTCTGGTGCGATGACAGATGGCCTGATGGGGCTTTGAAAGAAATTAATTTTATTATGAGCGGATTATGGTGTCAGTGGAATTTCAAATGGATTCACTATTTTTAAGTGTGCGATTATTTGTATAGCGATTAGTTTTCCCGAATATTAGCTTACGTAAGATTTTCATAGAGATTTTTTCTATAAGCTTTTTCAAAAGTCAATTACTAATACTATACAATGAATATTTAAAAATGTTAAAAATTGTAAGTTGAATTGCATACAACTTTAAACAAAGAGCTATTAGTATATAATGATTTTTTTGCTACTTGGTTTTTGACGTTTATATTTTTGACAGATCACACATGACAAATTCCACGAACATTTGACATTTCGATTCAGTATTGTTTGCCATTTCATCATGAATAGACTTACGCCTGAACAACGTTTGCAAATTATTGAAATTTATTATCAAAATTCGTGCTCTGTTAAAAATGTGTTTCGCAAGCTACGTCCGTTTCAGCGACGAGGCTCATTTTTGGCTAAATGGATACGTGAATAAGCAGAATTGCCGTATTTGGAGTGAAGAGCAGCCAGAGGCAATTCAGCAGCTACCAATGCATCCCGAAAAATTCACTGTTTGGTGCGGTTTATGGGCAGGCGGCATCATTGGGCCGTACTTCTTCAAGGACGATGAAGGCAGCAGGGTTACGGTCAATGGAGAAAGGTACCGTTCGATGATAACAGATTTTTTTTTGCCGAAAATGCAAGAATTGAACTCGGTCGACATGTGGTTCCAACAGGACGGTGCCACATGCCACACTGCACGCGAAACCATACATCAATTGAGAGGCGAATTTGGTGAGCAGTTGATCTCACGTTTTGGCGCAGTCAATTGGCCACCAAGATCATGTGATTTGACCCCGTTAGACTATTTTTTGTGGGGCTATGTTAAGTCTATTCTCTATGGGGACAAGCCAAACACGATTGCTGCCTTGGAAGCCAACATTGAACGCGTCATTGGTGAGATTCCGGCCGAAATGTGTGAAAAAGTTTGCCAAAATTGGACCTTCAGAATGGACCACCTGAAGCGTAGCCGCGGGCAACATTTAAGTGAAATTATTTTTAAAAAGTAAATGGCAGAAATTGATTTATCGATCCAAATAAAAATTTCATTCACTTTTTACAAGTTTCTGTGTTTTTTTGAATTTTCAAAAACCAAGCTCTTAAAAAATCACCGTTTATAAGACTGTAAATGTAAATACATATACAGGGTTGTAAAATTTAATTACTTCAAATAAAAGATTGCATTCATTAACTTCATTGTGAGACTACGGCTCAGATTAATGAGATTGCAATCATTAACCCGAATTATTTGATAGCAATCAATCGATTGCAATCTTTTGAGATTTAAGAATATATTTGCTACAATTTTAATGATCAAGTAAAAATTGTCAAAATGACAGCGCTTTGTATATAACATTTGCGAGAATTCTGTTTATTTCTTCCTGAAATCCTTCAGCCAAAAATGGATTCAAATTTCTAATAATTTTATATATTGATCTTTTGGGCAATATTGCCATTGCCATTTTGACTAAGCATCTCAATTTGTATTATGTATTTAACCCAGGGGCTCCACATGCAATAATTAATGCCTTGAATATTGCAAATGGAGGCGCTTTGGAAATGACAATGGCGATATTGCGCGATCTCCAAGGCAATATATTTCGGCATTTCAAAATGGCTTCCCGTGAACTTGACTGATTTTCCGTTATTTTGAAAGAGCAAGAGCTGACTGAGCAAAAACAAAAACGAAGAAATAAATGTGCCTACAAAATACAAAATACAATTTAAATTGAAAATAAGTGAGTTTAAATTAACCAAAATAGAAAAAATAAAGTTTATTGAAATTCAAATTGACAGCAATTTTTATTGTCATTGGCATTGCTATTGCCATTGCATCAAATATTGCAAGTGATGCCACAGTGTAAGGCAATACCAATGAGTGAGGCAATTTATTGCCCTAAATATTCCAATAGATACGCTGCACTGAGTTAAAACGAAATCATGGCTTTTTTCGAAATGAATTGAGCAGAAATGTGAGGTCATGTATATTCTTGTTCGCACTCATTTGATTTTTAGAAAAATTAATAGATCAAAAGTCGTCATCGGCAATTATAATTAATATAATGAGTTAAATGAGATTCAAAGATGGTTTAACATGTAGGATATTGTTTTTTTTTTTTTACTTACTTGCACCTTGTTCCATTGTTCGCCGACAATGGTGAGTTAAACCACGGTTCATAATTTGAACCACGTTTGTGCAACTAACCCTAAGGACCAGTTGGACAAATGCAGTTCAAAATGTTATCCATGGTTCAGCAAATTAACTGAGGTTGACTGATGGTTCCAGCATAAAATTTGCTATTTTCACACAATTAAACTTTATACCACGTTCAGTCTCAGTTAATCCACCAAAATCGTTGATTTAAAATTGCTGAATCACGGATCAAAATTTAATTACGCTTGAAGAAGCAACCCTAAGGCCCAATTGTACAAACATCACCGCAGTTCAAATTTTGATTCGAAGTTCCGCAATTTCAATTCACCGATTTCGGCGAGTTAAGTGAGGTTCAACGTTGGTTCAAATTTTGTGCAGCGGTTTTGTCGTCGTTTTACCTAAAAAAAACTCCGAAATCGGGACGAGATTTAAGAAAAGAATGATTCAAAGTGCGCATGAAAATGAGAGAGAGAGAGAGAGGATGACTGATTCACAGTAAGCATTTCGTAATTATAAAATCATTCCCCAATTCAATAGTAGGACTAAACTTTTCACGACAAGATTTACAAAAAAATAATATTGAAGATTACTGATTTTCAATTTCATAATTTATTAATTTAACGTAACGTAAAGTGACGACATCGTGATCCACCCATCGTTTTCTTATCACGTCCCAAATAAAAATCAAAAACGCTTAAACTGAAAGCGGTTTAACATTGTGTTCAAGAATAAGGATTTTTTTTAAATGAATGGCAATGATGTATTAGATTTATCAGTGGACTTAGGATTACTCGTATATGGCAATGCTGGTGTACGTTTGTCAACATAATAATTTTAGTTATTTTGTGTCTTTTTTTGTATTTTACAACAGTTTATTTGTTAATTTTAAATAATTAGATTGTGATTAAGAATAAAACAATTGGAAAGTGTTATTAACAATTAAGAATTTACTGATTTAAATAAAATAATATGCACGACTGGATCGCACGAACTTGCTCATATGTTCGATCACATCGTATGCAAAAGATTTCTCTTAAAAATCTAAATATATTTTTAAAGTCGTTTTTACTTTATTATATATACAAAATTTCTTTAATTTAAAAAAAAATGGTATGAGAATCTTAAATATTTAATAATATAAACTTAACAACAAATGATTTAATCGGCTTAATCAAAGAACAAATAATTCAAAATTCTGAAATAAATACCTAAACTAATTTGAGCTCAAAAAAAGTACGCCATTTTATTTATTGTATAAATTTGAATTTATGAGAAAAAAAAATTAAAAATCTGTGGAGCGGATTTTGAGAAAAAAGTTTTTCTTAAAAACTTTTTGAATGAAATTTAAAAAAAAAATCAAAAACGCCAATTCATAGCAAATACATATAACTATAATTTTTGAAAAAAAAAAATTATTGAGCACTTTTTAAAATATAAATTTTTAAAATGCTTTTAAAAATACAAAAAAAATATTAATTAAAAATATTGGTACGCAGTATAAATTGGGCCACCTAAGCCTATATTCTTATGCGTGAAATTTCGAAAGAATCGGTTAAGCCATTTAAGAGATAGACAAAAGCAAAAAAATCGGTCCTATAAAAAGTAGCGTTTTTAGACATTTTTTTTTCAACCATATGATCGGTCGTACCAAAAAAGCTGCACTGATTTTTTTAAATCAAAATCGTTAGGGTCTTTCCCGAGGAAAATAGGCTTTAACGTAACGGTTATATGGCAGGTACCGTTATTTTTTGAGCCAACAAAAATTTCAATTTCCCCTCTGTACAATATCTAAAAACCTTGAAGCAATTCGACCCACCCGTTTGGGCTGTAGGTGATTATACATACATACAGACAGACTGACAGACAGACATACAGACGGACAGAATTTTTATACCATCTTTTTTCGTCTTCGCTATCATCGTAATGTCATGTTTGATTGTTATCTCAAAACTTTTGTTTTTTCGACGAATGCATAACGTGCCTTATAAAACCTTTAATCGCAAGTAAAAATGTAACAAAGATGTTTGTCCGTGTTTTTTTTTCAAAAAAAAAATGGTTTTTGGTTCTGATGCTTGAGTTTCGTTGAGTTTAATTTAAAAAAAAAACTACTTTCGTTTCTTATCTTTTCGCTTATCTTCAAGGAATCTCTCAGGCTTCATGACCATAGAAACTTCTGGTAATCTTTCAACAAATAACTTTAAACTTGACTTAAGAAAAACATATCAAATTTTTTAGCCGCTGAATTCAACGGAAGCAATATATATGTTTTAGTTAACATTCGTCGTTTCCAACAAATGGTCTGCAGATCGGTTTTTTGATTGTGACTTTGCAGTGCATTGGTATTAATAAAAGGACTTCCTACAAAGAATTCCCTTATGAATCAATACAAAAAAAAAACGGAATTATTTTCAATTCACATATCTGTCCAACTCAAGACATTGTGTGACAAAAAAAAATGATAATATTTTTGCAACCTGCACTGAAACCTCCATCTTATACCTGCCATACTTACCTTATGTCCATTGCGAACTGTTTTACATTCTAGGCATTCTTCCGATTACCCTTATTTGACATGTGAAACCACTCACCAAATACCTTTCTTCAAGATTTCGTTGTCACTGCGGTAGAGCGTTTGCAACATTGTTGCAACTTAAATGATGTGCAGTGTATGGTATGTAAGGCTGATGTTTGGTTGAGCAATAAGCAATTTTGCCCAGAACCACCATCAGGAAACCAAATCAATAGTAAAGAACCCATCAATGACTTCCTTCAATGGCTGGATGGTGTGTATCGGCAGCAGCTACTTTGTATTCACTTGCTTCCAAGGTGATTGGACACGCAATTCGAAAGGTAATAGATACACTGACAGTTACCTAATTTGGAGTTGGACTCTTTCTTCTCATCATTATGCGCTTTGGAAAATCGCTGGAAGTGCGTTTTTTTGTTGTATAGTTTACCACATCGCACATCGATTTATGGAAGCTTCTTCGGCTTTTTTTTAATAATGTTGCGTTTAAAACATTGCAAACACCTTGGGAAATTTTAAAGAGTTTCAGCATTCCGGCAAGTGCGAACGTTGCAATGCAATGGTATAAATAAACGAGACCACCACCTATGAGAAAAAGAGGATTGACTGATGCGTTATGACGGCATCTATCTCGCACCTGCAGTGCAGCGGAACGCGTAAGGCGAAATATTTTTCATTTTCCTTAAAAGAACTAGCAATGTGGGTATATAATGTATGTAGGTTTGTACGTGCACTGGTGGTGATGATTGTTTTTTTTTTCACCGAAATGAATGCCAAATATTTCTTTTGTTTGGTTATGCGGGGAAATAATTTTTCAAGACGTAATTACCTTTGCAATTATTAAAGTTCCTTCGTCAATACTTTTTAATATAAAAAAGGGTTAATGCCCGTATTTAGTCCATATAAGCTTATTAGAGTTGTTCAACTATTTTTATAGTGATTTTTTAATTGGGCCAGTGGAGAAATGGTTTCTTGTAAAAAAAAATATGGTTTTAATCCAAACTCACACGTGACGGTGTGTGAATTTTTAACTTTATCCTTGTGTGTGTCTATGTGTTCACTTAAATGGCCGGCTTTATGTTTCAAATTGAGTACATATCAACATCTTTATATATTTAATTTGCTAAATGACAAATTCAATGGATGGTTATTTTTGTTTTCAATATGTTTCGAAAAAGGTCTTAACAACATTATTAGAAAAATGAATTTTTTTCTAATTTTGCACAGGTACTAATTAGCAGTAAACTTTATAGAATACTAGCGGACCAGGCGAACTTCATCTCGCCCCAATTTAACGCCTCTAAATGAACTGCAGAGCTATAATAAAACACAGATATTTCAAATTGATATACTCTATTTTTCGATTTGTTAGCTATCGACGACGTCCTTTTTCTTCACTGCTAGTATTGCCCGTTCACAAATCCAATCGAGATTTTTATATTTTTTTGCAATGCCGGGGAACACTTTACTTTGGTGATGAGTTTCTATTTCGACGTTGTTAACTCGCAAAAATTTAGCGGGAATGATATCAATCCATTCGAGACATTAACAGAAATTTGGCCATTGCCAAGTTCTTGAGAACTTAGCAGCCGATGGTTCGCTCTGCAATGCGACTCATACCACTTGTCAATTTCAACTTCTTGACTGACATGCCCGCACAAAGACGACGATTTCAAGCATGCATTAAATTCATCGGCAGCAGTAGATTTTTCGGATGACAGGAAGCGTTTGACAAAAATCTCCGCTGAGCAAAATCGAGAAAGTAAGTGCGATTGCGTATTCGTATTCCAAATCAGCGCGATTGAAGTCAACTATTACCACTTTTCTTCTTCTAATAACTTTTAGTCGAATTTGTGGTGGTGATTTTGCAGTCTTAAGCCGTGCAATTTGGGCACGTTTCCATTTCTTACTTCTGCACGTACCTCTTAAGTTTGATTATCAAGGACATTCTGATTAATTATTGCAAGACGTGTACGTCGACCAAGGTTAGATCGGAATGAGTGTAATAATACCTAAAACTTGAATCAATTTCAGCAAGCAAAATAGCACATTTTCTGAATAGAAAATTATAATGTGAAAAGGGCGCACAGCCTAAGTCAATCTATAACGCAACCTAACGGGTTGTGTCATTTGCAGCACAGCGTCCTCTTATATACATCTCATAAACTTATCCACCCAAAATGCATGCAAAATGTCTTCTATCATAATGAATTTCACAATTAACCTAAATTTTCCAAGCTTCACAACCAATTTTCTACCTTTAAGTCGTCCAAAAAATCCATGGGGCATTCTAGCCAACCGACAAAATAAAATATCAAAATCCATTTAATGGGAATCAAATCCTGTAGTTGTGTTCATACACGCGGCAACAAAGAGAACCAAAATAAAAGTGTGTGTATACAAAACAAAACATTTATACTAATAAAGCAATAACAAACATGTGAGTGCATTTTTGGTTATAACTCCGGTTCTAGACATCGGGCAGCAAACATATTTCCTATATGCACTCTCCAAACATGTCTTATAATCTTCTGAAAATTTTATTCAAATCGATCAAGCTCAAAAAAAGAAGATAGCGCACAAACATAATTTGGATTGTTCTTTATATATAAGAATTCAGGAAATTTAGAACAATTTTTTAGGAAAAAATTGCGAAGGTAATATATCTACCTAAGCGTGCGTAGTTATCTAACTATTTTTTTGACTTTTAATCTTTTTTTTTTTTGAATAATAGAATTTCCAAAAATATGATGCATCTGCTTTTCGTGCTTAGACGTTTTTGTTTTTTCGTTATGGAAATATTTCGAGCACATAGAGTATGATCTGAATTAGTGCCGAAAAGTTTTCGAAGTATGTTTCATATAAAAATACCTTAATTTCGATATAGGTACTAAAGGGCAAGTTTTGCATTTGGAAAAACAATCGAACTCGAACTAACGATTTTGATAAATAAAAGTATGTGCGCTATATAATATTTTTTTTTCATATTTTGTTATTAATGGTACCTACCATACAACTATTTTCTTCATTTTCGATTTTCTTATAAACGGATGCACGGATTTCGATCCGAATTTTCATTTAGAGATCATTCAAATTTTTAATAATATTGCATAATAACATTTTTGAAAAAGTTTTTTTTTTTGCATTATTGAAAAAAAAATAAAAATATTTTTAATGATCCAAAATTGCTTTTAACCGCCTTTAGTCCACAAAATTTGCGTTTTGTCCGGGCAATCTCACTTGGACTCATCATTTAGTTAGTGAGCGCCTTACCAATAAGCAATTTTTGTTAAGTTTCAAGTAAGGCGCTCACTAACCAACTGATGTGTCCAAGAGAGATTGCCGGGACGAAACGCAAATTTGTGGACTATGTAATTTAGGAGAGTAAAATATAGTGTGAACACTACATCATTTAAATGACAACCATGCGAATTGTTGCAAGCATCGATTCTTTTGAGGTAATTTTCGACCACTTTTTGACACATATTGGGCGGTATCTCAGCCATAACTTGGCGAATGTTGGATTTCAAGTGCTCAAGAGTTAAAGGTTTATCTGCATAAACACGGTCTTTCGGGTAGTCCCCCACAAAAAAAATCCAGCGCCGCCAAATCGCATGATCTTGGTGGCCAGTTGATATCGCCACGACGAGAAATTACGCGGCCAGGAAATGTCTCTTGCAATAAAGCCATATTCGCTAGAGTTGTGTGGCATGTGGCACCGTCCTGTTGAAACCACATATTCTCCAAGTCGTATTCTTCAATAGCAGGAAAAAAAGTCGGTTATCATATGACCATAACGCTTCGAATTGACGGTGACAGTCGTTCCATTTCGAAGATGTAAGGTCCAATCATACCTCTGGACCAAAGAGACCCCCAAACAGTGACTTTTTGTGGAAGAAATCGATTTTTCAAAAAAAAAAATTGTATTTATTTTTTAAAAACCGAAAAACTTTTTTGTAAACATTTTTGTATGCAGATTTATTAACAATCTTATGGAGCAGATGTGTAAAAAAAATTTGTCTTAATCTGTTTATTCAATGTTGAGAAAGTAGAAAATATGAAAAGTGGTTCTATGGGAAGTGCTGTTTGTTTGTTGGGAAGTGAGATTTTTGATTTTGGCCCAAGAAAAATGTATGGAAGCTACTGTTATTTGTCGTCTTAAACAAAAATGAAAAAACGTGTGGGCATAGCTATTACCGAAAAAAAAACAATATCTACGAAGTTTGAAACAAATCTATCCAACCGTTTAGGCTGTAGACTCGAGGACAGGCAGACAGACTGACAGACTAACAGACAGACGGAATTGGGGGACCCACTTTTTTGGTGTTCTCTATGATCGTAATGTCATGTTTGATCGTTAGAATTTTATTTTTGCACGAATCCATAACTTGCCTTATAGTACCAAATCGCAAGGTAAAATCAAACTACATTTATATTATCGCATTTATATGTTTTCTTAATGGCGGATTTTGCAATGAATAAAATAGATCCAAATGCTCTGTTCTGTAGCTTATTCTTCTAAATATTTTACATAATAAATTAATATATGTCTATATACTTAGGTATGTAAAACTCTTTGCCTTTTAAAGGAAACCCACAAATCACTTTACATTTTAGTTGTTTTAATTTCCTGCAGAACCTTTCAATATGTACGAGTACAGTAAACAGATCTCTATTTTTTTGACGAATAATAATCAAATGCGAAATGTTGTTTTATGTACACCACTATTCTTACATACACACATATGAAGTCTATCCAATTCTAAATTACAAAAAGGGATAATCCCAAAATAATTCAGGAAAGCTCAATTCTAAAAAAAATAAACTCACCACAAATTAGAATAAATTGGCAGTTACGCCCCATCTAACTTTAGGAATTCCAGCCCAGAGTTTCTTTTCCATAAAAAAAATATATAAATTGAATGAACCTTTGCCACAAAGGTAGACTTCAGACATAGGAATCACAATCACAAGCCATGGATATAATATGTATGTAGTTTGTCTGTGAATAAAAATCAAATAAACTTCAATCTGAATGTCGAGGATGTCTAGGATGAGAATCACAGAATTGATGCTGTGAGTCTGAGCTTAGTGAACTGAACTAATAATCTCTAAAAAAAAAAAATATCAAATTTATTTGACTTCTCTGCATGTACATGGAAGATGAATACATTATTTGATATAAGAAAAATTTAACGTGAGCACAAATTATGGTAAAATTGATTCAATCATTTTGATTTATTAAATTAAGTTTCGTAATGATGATCAAGTTAGAAGAAAATATTGATTAATAATGAATGAATAATCTAACAAAATTTTAAGCAGAATTGAAATACCGCTATACTCAGCAGACAACCCGGAGTCTGCATATAAGCCATTGATTCAGCTATAACCTCTAAATTAGGCTTACAATGATGTTATGAGATAGCAAGGCAGATTTTTTAAAATCTCAAAAGTCACCTTCAACTGTGTTCTAGTTAATTTGACATTGAGGGAAATCAATGAATCGAAGATTTGTCAGAAAGAGGTAAATTATTTCCGCTTTGAACTATGAACCAACTTATAGATCCCGAGTAACTGATCCCATATATAAGCCCAGACAATACATAATCAAAATCATTGCAAGCTTTCCTTGCTCACAAGAAAATGAAGCAGTCACACATTGTCTTTGGAAATTTCTTGCTCGGATCAAAACTAGAGCACAAGTATTAGGAAAGCTATCTGTTAAAGGCATTATCAACCCAGAATCTAGGACATTATATCGGCTCTAAATGATTTCCAGCAACTTTTAACTGCGTTCTCCGCCGCAGATTTCTTCGAACCTCAAGTAGTATGTGGCCTATGAGTTCCAGAGACAGTGCAGTGCATAGGCCATATTGGTGTCGGATGCAGTGCCCAATGCGGTGATCCGTTAGAGCAGGTATGTACACACAAATCCTTCATTTTAAGATCTTTTTCAATCATAAGCCAAATACTCGTAAGTTACGGTATCAGAATTGATGCTGTTTGTAATAGCTATTTCCTGGTATTTCAACATTTTTGATTTTAAATAAAAATTCTGCGAATTCAACTTCGAACATTAACCAATATCTCTGGTGATTCAAATTCATCAAAATAATTCAGCTGAACTTACAGGATTGTGGTTTTTGAAATAGGCGGATTTAATAACCGATTTTGATACGTTCAGCTACAACAGAACTTTAATTTTTATAATTATTATATGAGGACCTGAATAATTTCATCATAATATCATTTTTGTTCCGTCACTAACGATACAATATGTCAAATCTCTCGGACTTCAAAAAAAAAAAAAATCAAAGCAAAAAATTCAAATGAATATACTCAAAGCCTCATGTGCCTTTTGTATCACACATTGCAGCTTCATAATATTTTTTTCGGTTTAATTGCAAATCCTTTCCCTCGAGTAGCGTGATACTTTACAACTGGTTAATAGCGCTTTATAGTATTCGTTAGTCCTATGGATAAAACAAAAGATTTCCCTCTAGCGGAATTATGAAAAAAAGGGTGTAGTAGTGTGGTAAATGGCGGAAGGATATTATTTTTCCCAGTTTTGTATTTTTTTTTGTTCGTTCAACAACAACAACAACAAACAAAAAAAATAACTAACCAACTGAAAGAGTGAGATTTTTCATCCATGCAACTCATTACTTGGGCCATTATCCTTGTGAATTTTCGTGTGTATTCCACTTGAGACGTTCTTTTGTTTTCAGCTGCAATCATTTGTTTATACCGTAATTTTTTTTTTTTTTTTATCAGGGTCCTTTAACCTTTGCCGCTTAATGTTTTTATTTTTACACTTTTTTTTTTTTGGCTATGGGGATCCATCTTTCGAGGGGATTTTTGTAAAACACCGGATCGTAAGATTAACATTTTATATTTGACTGAAACCGGAAAAAGAAGAATGAAAGAGTGTCGTTTGTACTTTTACTTTTATTATACCACGAAAATATCTAAGTATCTATGCTTTTGTTGAATCTCAGTGTTCTGGAATAAGGATTAAAAATTTATACTTCAACAATTTGATGACAGATTTAGAAGAAGTGTGCATTTGTCAATGTTTTTTTAAGAATGTTATTTGGACTTCATTTTAGAGTTCATACTGAATTCCTTAAAAAAAATCCATCGCGTCTTTTTCTTAAAGGCCATTATACACCTGCAAAAGATTATTCTACCAAATAAATACTCTCCACTCCTTGTATTTTGTCAAGCTAGGACTGTTGCATAACAAATTACAGACATTAACATTTGAAATTATTAACAATAACTCATTACTGCCGATTGTTTGGCGCGGCCATGCAATGCAAACACAGCCAAGATTTACTAATTCCACTCATTACAATATATTATTCTTGTCGCCTTACAAATAATAAAACCCACCACGGTGAATAATAATTAATTTAATACTAGCTATTTGTTGTTTTTACCATTATCGCGCGTAGTACTGGTTTAATATTTACAATCTTATTGTTGTTAGAAGCTGGGAAAAATATTATGTAGGTAACTATATCTATAAAAGAATATCAGGTCATTTTGCTAGAGATATACACAACTACGTGCTGTGAACAAGAATAACACAAATCTTCTCACGACTACTGCAACCGAAACAGTGGAGCAAGTTAGTTTGCTTAAAACATTAAAATATTAAAGAAAATAAATTACTGTAATTTAAACCGTTTTAAGCGTTTCCACAATTTATTATAATTTTAAAGCAGTTTACTAACTTTATCATAACTTTAAACACTTCTACTTTCTTAGTAAACCAATTACTGCACCTAAAACACTGACAGTTTGTTTTTTTTTTTTGACGTTTATAATTGTCACACTATGCAGTTTGTCAGAAGATAGAAAAGTTAAGGTTAATTCGCATGAGAGCGACCAACGACCATGGAATAAACGTACATTTCTTAACTTAGAATGGTATTAAACAATATAATTATGATTAATGAAAACTGACTGCATTAAGGATAGAGTAACTCGAAAAAGTGCTGCATCTGCATTAATAAGTGTTGCACTTGATATTTTTTATTTCCCCAAAACAAAGCTGTATATAGATTTCTGATTTTTGCATCAAGAAACATTCTACAATTTGTTATAGAAATTGTAAAAAAAATTGATTTAAAAATTGTTTTACACTTTTGTTGCTCCCATCTGAATTGTCATTAACTGTTAAGTAGATATTTCAGTTTGACCTTTACAAACCGGTGTTTTGAAAATGAAATGTACATAAATACACCTATATGTACTTACCCATACCACCTTACCATATAAGATTAATTGCATTCGGAATAGTCCTTAGGATAAACTTATTATTTTGAACAACTACCCACACTTCAGTTTCTTGCTTACAGAACCTAAGCTCTTCAATTTAACTTCGCACATGAATTACGTTTGAATTAAAAATTCAGTAATTACACGATTCTTTTTGATTAAGAAGCTTACAACTTCGTCGGTGTAGTACCGCCATGCATCGTTCTACCTGAATAGCGTGTCTATCTTAGCCACATACTCAAATGAATCCTTTTCATTTGAAATTAATAATTCACCACATCATCATCGTCCTGAGGGCAACAACAACAAAAAAATAAATAAAAAAATATGATGATGCTGGCTGACGTGACGAATGAATACGAAGGGCCCCGTCCGTCATTAGATTCGCTAAACATTACTCTCCTAACAAGGTACTTTGTATACCGTATTTACCCAATGTAATGAGATCCAAGTGTCAACATAATCACAGCTCGCCTTTCATCGCTTAGCCATTCAAAATATAAAGCACTGCCCCAGTGTGTGTATATGCATTTGCATTATAATATAGTGACTTGCACTCTTTCAAATATAAAACAAAACAAAATGTATAAATTCACAAAATCCTTTCACCCTTAAGTGCATCTGCATAACTTTCATTTGGAAGATCCTTTTCTTTTGCACTTCTTTTCAATTAATTCAAAATCTCTTCCATCTTTTCTAGATAAATATGTGTTGTGTGTACGTTTATGTAGGTACACATTCTCGCCCATTACCTGAATGACTTTCAAAAAACACTGCATTCAAACAAATTCATATATAAGCCCCCTAAAACATCCCACCGTTTTTTTTTTGCAAGCTAGAAAAATTCAAATTGTTTCCTTCACTTCATACACAAAAAAAAAAACTGCGAATGCTATAGGTACTACTCTACAGAAATGGGTACCACGCTGGTACATGAAAGGATTGTACAGTCGCTGCTCGACACAGGATGCTTTTGTTTTAATGAACATTTTCTCGTTTTTGAATATATATATTTTTTTATTTGTGTTTTATGTTTTTATTTTGCAATTTTATTCCATCCACACCCTACACACGCTGCATGATGTTGAAATGAATTTAGAACAAAGCCGCGAAATATAACAGCGAATCCATTCAAATGTAAAAAAATATCCTTGAAAAGTGCAGAACTAAAAACAGAAGAAAACTGAAGAAAACACAAAAAACAAAACAACAACAAAAAAAAAAAAAAAACTGCAATAGCCCATCAACTCCGCGCCAGCCGTATTTAAAAAAAAATGCAAGGAATAGGTAGAGTCCTTTCTGTATACAAAGTACAAGTATAGCATTTCAAAGCAAATGCACTTACTATGTACACGCGCCCAGAGATGAAAGATTAAGGGTGTGAATAAAGGTGCACACTGGTTTTTGCATTAAGGATTTCAATTTAAAGCGGTAGAGTTTTTTTGTTTGTTTTTAGTCACCGCCAAGTACCTACCTATGATGATAACGTAGGGAATAAAGCGACTGACTGCAGAATTTAACGGTGTTTTAATAATTATGATGTTAATTTTGTGTAAAAATATTCATTAGCTTCAAGCATAACGCTTGAAAGTTAATTGTTTCGAATATAATGTGTTTTAAGAAATAGAAGAAAAGTTTTTGAAATATGTAATTTTGCATATGATTCTTGTAGTACCTATTGCATAATTAGAATTTTAAGTTTTAACTTCAGCCTATAGAAAATAGAATAAAAGAGTTAACAATCACAAAATTTTCAAAAATTCAGGTACTAAATTCTTTTGGAAACAAGGAACGTATTTCCTTTAACATTGAAACCAGATTATTAGAATGTCTAGTGAGAAATTTCAACTCTTCATCAATTGGAAATTTGAACCTAATTAACAGTTAACTAAATTTCCACTCTTAGAAAATTAAAATCGTGCAGTTTCTCAGCGAAAATGATCATGCTTTTAGAGAAATCTTAGCTATAACAATGCTGGATCGTTTTCCAACAGCACGAATGCTTGAAAATTTCTTCTTATTGTTTACTGACAAAGTGGCTCATCGTTTTTTCCAATAGATGGCTGTGTTCATGAATATAGAACAGGAGATATAGGTTCCTCAATAACACTAATAAAATAAAAATCGCCATATCTGACCGAGGAGTTTTTTAGCCCTTATTTTATTTTGTCTGCAGGACAAAATTTCAGTAATATTGGCAAACTTAACGCGCACCAAATGTTTCAATTGAAAAGCTAAGAGAAATGTTTACCAATAAATCAATCAGCAAATACGGAGACATATCCTAGACCTAGACTATGCTTGCCAGAGGCACTTCAGTTATCCTCAATAGCATTTACACTGTGAATATTTTAGTATATATGTCGTATTAGCTTTTGTCGAGGTCTTATATAAAGCAAAGCTGCCAATGGCAAAGGGACTATTGTAGTTTTGGAAAAACGTCATGCGTTTGAGATACATGTATCATATAGGTAAAAACGTATTATGTGGTAAAAAATATCATGTGAGAAAACTATCATGTGCAAAAATATTATCATTTGAAGGAAGTATCATACGAGAAAAATATCATGCCAGAAGAAATATATCGCGGTGAAGAAATATCATTCAAAAAACATTATCATGGGAAAAATATGTTACATACAAAATATCCCGCGAAGTAAATACTATGCGTGAAAACATCATGCAACAAAATATATCGTGGGAGTAAATATATCACATGAAAAATATTATACGAAGAAAATGTTAGGCTTAAAAATATTATTGCGAAATACTCGTAATTTCATCATAATTTCACACGCGAAAAATATCAGCCAAGCTGCAATTTCATATTATTTAAATAGCATGCGAAATTATATTTTGTAAGAATATCATTAACAAGCGATCTATAACTTACAAAATATATAGTGAAAACAGTATCATGCGATATAAATATCATGCGAAAAAATTATCATGGGAGAATATATATATCACATACGAATATCATGCAAATTTAATATCATGGGACAACAATTTATCATGAGAAGTATGTATCACACAAGAAAATATCATGCCAGCAATATATCTTACGATAAAAATATCATGGTATAGAAATATCATGCGAAATATATTATGTAAACAAAATATCTTGTGAGAAATTCTTATGCGAATACAATATCATGCAAATAATATATCATAGAAGGTAACTGTCATGGTAAAATATCATACGAAAAATATATAAGGTGAGAATAATATCATGCAACCAAATATAGCATGCGACAAAAACATTATGCGATAAAAATATCATGCAAAAAAATGTTATCATGAGAGGTAAATATCACACGAGAATACTATCATGCCAACAACATACCTTACTAGCAAAATATTATGGTAACTATAGAAATATCATGCGAAAATATATTACATATGTAAAAATATCAAGTAGGAAACAATCTATCATATACAAAAGATCATGCAAGAAATAACCATGCTAGAAAATATTTAATGCAGAATGACTGGCTGAATATCACGAACAAAATTGTTTCGTATAAAAAAATTAACGTTGCATGGTCGAAATTGCTACAAAATAAAAATGTTGGAAAAAATGGAAAATCGCTTGCACCAAATTTTAATTCTTTTTTGAAATTAATTTTTTTTTTTAATTATTTGAATATACTAACAATTTTAGGCATCTTGATTGACATGTCAAATAAATATACTAATCGTAAATAAGTTCAAGAAATATGATATAACATTTAAAAAGTGAAATTTCGAAAAGTCGAAACCAATCGTTGTGAGTGGTCAAAAAATCAATAACAAATAGTTTATAAATTCGAAATGCTAGATTTCAAGCTTACGAGAAAGATTCCTGATAAAACGATTTACTTAAATTTTGTAGGTTCTGTAAATTTTCGGAAGTAATTCGAATTCTTTAAGATATCTAGGTGACATGTTTTACATTTTCTCGAAAACTGATCTTACTATTTCGAAAAATCTTGGCACACCTAATGTTCGAATTGGTTGCAATAAAATTGAATTTTTGAAGTCAAGTCAATTGAATAGAAAGAAACAAGTAAGCTCAGTAACTTCTAGCCTAAAGCAGTTTCAAATCAGCTGAGCTCTGCTAAATTTTTTCTCTCCGATTTTGGTACATATATTCTCAATCTCAATTTATGAATCATTTATTTCAAAAGGAGAGCTCCCATTCAATCCTGGAGTATTGAAAGCAATAAAGTGGAATATTGTATTTTAGACACTATATCGATGTAATATGAATGTATACCACTACATCTTTCTACTTATATTCACTTCCATCCCAACCTCCATTTCTTCAATTCAAAAGAACTAAGTAAAAAATGAAAAAAAAGTAAAAAAACTTGAACTTCTTCAATAAATTGTTTCCATCATAATTCTTCGAGAAATAGGTTTTTCCTTCAACGATTTCTGTTGTTATGAAGTGGTCCTCGGTCTTTGTGTCGTCACTTTCATCACTTTCCATCATCATGTGCATCACGCCAAAACTTTTCTACAAGAAACAATTTCCTTCTGAATGTGCACGACAACGACACATTGTCGCTCCCTTCATCAGACCACCTAGTCATCCATCTCAGCACTTTCGACTTTGTATAGGTATACGCGCCAACGGAGGACTTGTTTTTCACTTAGCTACACAAGGAAAATGAATTTCACCTCAAGCCACTTTCCAAGCCCCAATTGTCTTGATTTTCTGATTTTGTATTTCAAGGAAAATACAAAAAAAAAATGGACGTAAAATCCTCTTTGGAAGCTTGGTTAAAGAGGATTGAGACTCTTACCACCGTACCATGCAGCCAACCAATTTTTTTTCATTTTTTCGCTATAGTCACCTCTTGTGCCCCAACTTTCAATATCATACCTAAAGGGATGATGACGCTGCTTTTATCACGGTTAAGCTGACTTATTTTCGCGCCATATTCTTAAGAGGTTTCAAAAAGGAAGCAGAAGGACCCTTTAAAAAAAAAAGAAATCGAGAGAAATGGGGGAGGATTCCCTCCACATAGCCTTGAAAAGAAATATTTCTAATTGCACTCACACATTCAATTCTCACATGGCTCGTGGTGATGGAAGAATTTACATGTGTGGTTTTTTTTCTTGAGCTAAGAGGAAAGGAAGAGTTCTGTTCTCCACAAGCCCTCTTGTTTTAGTCCAATCTCCCATATATTTCATCCGTAATGGAATGTGCCAAGTCTGTGCAGTTTGGGAATGGAATGCAAATATACCTATATACAAATCACCTTGTAAATGCAGAGCTTCATCATTATCCTTGAAAAGTTGCTATCAAGCTCAAAATAAAAATCCATGTATCATGTTAGTGTGTGTGAAAAAATTATGCAAACAAAATATGATGTTGTCCTTCAAAACATATGTATATTTATGATCCTAGCTATGTATATGCATTGCCATGATTATTGGTGTGAGAGGACGCTTCCAAAGATGCACTTAAAATGTCATCTCTTTGGCTTTGGTTTTGTGGCGTCATCTTCGTGTCGGTGGGCGTTCGGTATTCGTGCGTCGTCGCGTCGATGAGTGCTAAGCTTGAAATTTTCTGCACCTATATACCTACCCAAAATCTAAGGGACAATTATTATCTCGTCGTGTCGCTAAGAAATATTTTGTACAGTTTACTGCAAAACATGGTTTTCGTCATAATTTTTTCGAATGCGTCATCATCATATGTTTATTGTGTACTTTTGGATTCTGTATACAAACAAAATGCATGCAACAAACCTCGCTTTGAATTTAATGCATATCTTAAAAATGCTTAGAATCATCTCGACGCCAATTCGATTAACATTATCAATCTTATGTAAGCTCGTGGAGAACACATGTCTTCCTTGCGGCTTAGGGGATCAATTCTTAGTCACAAATTGTTTCCGCCACTTCTTCGAACATTATACTCTAGAATGGTATTTGATATTTCTTTACTAATAACCAATATTCAATATACGGGTTGGGGTCAGAATCCCGAAAACCGGAATAATGAACACCCAAAATCCCGAAAATCCAGAATCCCGAAAACCCAAAATCCCGAAAACCCAGAAACCCGAAAACCTAAAATCCCAAAAAACCCACAATCCCGAAATCGGAATCCCAAAAAAATATTAAACTGAAAAATTTGCGCAAATTTTTCATTTTATATAATTTTCCGGTATTTCGATTTCGTTAAAATAATCCTAAATCCTAATGGTATGTATTTAACCACTTGACTGTTATTGTTATTTTACTTCTTTTTTTTTGAAGTTTTGTTATTAATAAATTCTATTTGTTATATGATTATTATTATTGTTAAATTCTGTGTATTATATAACTATTTTCTTTTTGTTCAATAAAAGTTTCACTGAGCAGACAATTTTGAAGTTTTTTTATTTTTTCTATTTTATTTTCGGGATTTTGACCTTTCTGGGTTTTCGGGATTCTGGGTTTTCGGGATTCGGGATTTTCGGCATTTTGGGTTTTCGGGATTCAGAATTTCGGGATTGTGTCCGTCTCCCTCAATATACCTACTCGGAAGTGTTTTGTTGTTGTTCTGTCGCTTATGTGACACCAATTTCCCTTTGAAACATCAAAACACACTTTGAGAATGTAGGGTCTTCACTAACTAATGGAACTATATTAAGATATATATGCACCATCTCAAGGAACAACTGATCCACCTCGCACGATCCGTCTAGATCTTTAATAAAGAACAAAGCACGTAAGACACTGCCTTGATGTATACCAACTGTGATTGGGTGTTCTTCTGTGAATCCTGCACATCGTCCACCAATATGAGCGACTTTTTGAAGTAAAACTTCTTTTGCGGCGATGGGGTAAAAAAATTTCTCTAGAGCTGTCAAACCGACCGACATCTGGCGTGTCCTGACATCTGATTTTACCGAACATCTAACGTGACCCGACATATGAGATGTTTATTCGTTTTGTGGATTTTCATAGATGATGCAGATATGTATGTATGTACCTACATGAATTGTGTGTATTCAACAAGAAATTTTTTTTTGTTGCTTTGTTTTTTTTGTTTCATTTTTTTTGTGGGTTAGTTGTGAATTCACATAGATGAATGTATTGTGTGTATTTGACGGCTATTTTTTTGTTTGTTTTGTTGATACTCATACATTAGTGTATATTGTGTTGTATTAATGTGTGTAATGCTTAACTCGATGGTCTAATTGCCAGGGCTTAAGTGTATCTACTTCGTAGATTTATTTATACAAAGTAGTATAATGTATGTAATGTAAAATTGCTGAACCATGAATCAAATTCCAACTACGGAGTTGGTATAAAAAAAATGTCAACTTTGTTGTTCTTTGACCGGTTTCCATAAAATTGAAATACATATATGTATGTTGTAGCTGACTTAGAATTACCAAAGAAAAGATTGTTTCAAATTAGGGAAGTTTTACTTCCGGCGCATGTTTACCCTTTTTTAAAACCTTGATATAAAAGGATCTTAGAGGTGTGCGACCATAGTACACATATTACAAGGTATGCTTTTGCGCATGTGTCTAAATTCGGTTGTCATTTTATGACACGAAGGTCTCTGAGATTTGACACATCTATTCTAATATTTGACACATCCACACACAAATGGGGATGGGTTAATATTTCATTAAGAGTTATTTAGTCACATGTAAGAGCATATATCGATAATACCAGTTATTGATTAAACCGAATAGCGGAATATACATAGATGTTAAAGTGATGAATAGTTTGTTGTAACATTCAAGTAGAAAATAGTTTATTAAAATTGTTATTTTACTGACAATTTTTCTTCCTCAATTGTTATTTAAATGACAGGTATTTAGAACTGCTATTTAAAGGTAGCAATAACCGAAATCGCAAATATGCCTTTTTTTTGCGAATGTTGTGTTACAATTAATAATCTCTGATTTCGAGGTTAGTATGGCGGGCGAACAATTTCTTCGATGAAGTGTGGATGGTATGAAGAATGGGAATAACGTTTGACAGTTCGTAACAATAAGATTATAGATTACAATTCCCCACAATACCAATTTGTCTTCTCAATTTAATATAATTTTGGCAATTATAAAGCAAATGTTTGCACCTAAGCTTTAATAAAAAATATATTTCTACCATTTTGTTTAGAATTTGTGCAGAATTCAGGTTAATATAAAGTGTTTTGAAGCACATTCATTTGTCGCTCGTAGCTCACTCGCATGTGAATAGACCTTAAGTTTTGTACTTTACTAATTGATTTTTCATTGGTTTCTGGGATACACGACACCCAAATGTCACAAATAAAAATGACTACTTCTACAATTCTAATAAAAAAAAAACACCTGTTCCTGATATTTAAATTTCCGACAGACACCTTATTATTACTCGCATTAACATTTACAACAAAAAGGTGATTCCTAATGATTAATAACACCTATTTTTAATTATAATAGTGTTCAATCATAAAATGTTAATCTAATCTTATATTACCCATAACTAATTGAAACAAAAAAGTATTATATCTCGTAAACTTCTTACTTACCTTGACTTGACCATACACTGCCTTTTAGATTATGATGTTCCCTCTTTAAGACATCAAGTTTTCCCCATCATCCCGCAGTCAACAGAAAATTTATTAAAAAAAAATAATTATAAACAATTAATTACGCCCATATCCCATTTAATTACGATGGTAATATCTAAAACAACTTATCAATATGTGACTATCTCAAATGATGAATTATTATTTTCGAAGGAGGAGAGGCGACTACATCTTAAGCAACTTTTATCCACGGGCGGGCGTTTACCGATGGATCAATTGATTGAACTTATCTCGGTACTTAGTAGAACTATATATCTGCTGTATGCTCGTTTACTATATAAACCTGGGGGCGATTTTATCGGTGTATCTACTTGTGTGATTAAAATCTTATTAATTGATGTTAAAAATGTAGAAAAGTTTAAAAATAACTCACTGACATTATAGTGAGCTACTGCAACGCGCATTATCACAAAGCATAAATCTCTATAATATTTTGGTCTCCTTGAAATGCTTTTACACAAAAGAGTATCTTTATCCGGTCCACTGTACATAAGCATATATGAAAATATGATTTACAAAAAAAACCCACTCATAGATACTCCCTGAGGTTAATTTTTCATAAAGAGTACGTATAGAGTTTGTTAATGCACACAAATTGTTACACAAAATAAGATCCACAACAGAGTCGCATGTACCTTACCTACTTATTCTTATAAAGTAAATTCATCATATCAAAAGAACTCGACTATAAATGTTTTATTCCAATAAAGCTAAAACAAGCCGTGCTGTGTGAGGTGTGACAGCATCTTGGTAAGTCCACATATTTTGCAAAATTATTAAATCGACTTCAGCTAAAAAAACTTTGGTTAACATTTGGCTTTAGAGACGAGAATTGACAGTGACATTTACGGAGTATTTACATGAGAGCAAACAACGACCGATGAATAACTATGATATACACACCGAAATTCTTCACAAATTGTAAACAAATTGGATAAATATAATTTAAATAGAAAAAATTGCCTTTTAATTGCCACAATGATTTAAATTTGCGAAAAGAAATTGGTCGTCGCAAAATGCAACCTGATTGTTACGACCTGTCAAATTATATTCGAGTTCCACATACCACCCACACTTCAACGCTGAAATTGTTTGCAAGTGACTTATGTCGAATTCCAAACAACCATTTCGAATCGATTTTCTTGTTTGTTGTAAAGAACGTGCAAAAAATAATTTGTGTGTAAAGTCTATGAATTCTTGCTAGAGACGCAAGATCTGTTTTGACAGATTTTGTTTAGAAATAATTCGATTATGTTAAAAAAAGAAAATAGAATGTTTGGTTGTTTGTAATTTGACATTACTGTAAAACTGCATTCGTGACTAATAAAAGAAAAACGTAAGAACAAATGTCAAAATGGATAAATATTCGTTCCTCATTTTCGAAGAAATGCCGACCATACAAAACTGCACACCACACAGTAACTTTTTGTGGATCCAATGGTGGTTTGACATTTACATGTGAATTTTTACTAACATATCCGCCAAGCCGGGAGATGCTTGAAATGTTTACAAATGGTGGCAAATAATGTCAATTCCCTTTGGACTGTGGAAAGTAAGCAAAATACACGTCAAAAAGACACAAGGCATTTATGTACCAAATACATTGAGCAACATCTGAAATCTTAAGGTTGAAAGCACACTAATCTATTTCATCACACGTTTTTTTGCGGTCCCTTAGCTTGCCCTAAAGCACCAGGTATATCTATAAAATTATGAATAGAATATATTAGGTGCCCCATAAGACATAATATGTAATACGTTATATTTTTTTTTATCGAGGGCTGTTATCGAAGGCGTCAGAAATAATACAACACAAAATCAAACGCCAGACCCATGATGGCGAATTAGTGTTTGTAATATTGACAATTACTGTAAAACTCTCTCATAAGTGATTTGAATCAAAATAAAAACGAATTACCGTGAATGGGTCGTAACTCAGCAGCGGTAAGTGGAAAATTTAATAAAGATTTTTTGTCGATAGAAATCGTTATTTAAAACGTATGGTGGTTATAATATTTGCACCTGTTGGAAAAGCGGGTCAGGTGTTTTTTTCTCTTGGTTTTGTTATGTACCTACTTTTTGTATAAGGACCAGTTATGATATGAACTGAATATAAATTGCATCGATATGCTTTTATTAGTGCTGTGCAAAGAGTATGCAACTCCATTTTCTCTGCTGATATTGGTGTGAAGTGAACTGATTGACTTCACTAATGAAAAGATCAAATAACTGATGGGGTGCATATTTATGTGTGCTATTATTTTTTTTTTATAGTTTTCGGTAAGGCAGTATTAACACCTCACCTGAAGAAATTGCAATTTAGATTATGGTTCAGCTTGTTTAGTCGTTCTTACGAGGGAATACAATTTTGATTAGATGAAGTGAAATTGCATATTGTAGTTAGTAACATTTTGTTGTTTCTTCTTAATTCAACACTTAATTTATTTTAATAATTCCACTTGCACAGAGAGAAGATGGAAAGCAAAAATAGCTGTTTATGCCTGGTGCGCATCTAACGGTTAAATTTCATGCTTTTTCTGCAAATGAGTGAATTCCTCGTCAAACATTGTGGTTTTAAATTTTTATGAGTTGACACAAATTATTTTCAGTATGATCATGAATTTATTAAAATTAAATAATTCGGAATTAATTGTTTTATTTTTTTTTCTTGTTTTTAATGCAATTATCGCAACGTTCGATGTTGAATGATATTTGTCACCATTGCTGTTTAGCATGATTATCACCGAGTCGAATTGAATTGCACATTGTTCGGAAGGAAATCCAATGAAATGCAGACATTCAATTGGATGATTAGTGCGACTTCATCCGGATCAGTAGTGTGAAGCCATCTAAATAACTGAATACAATTGCGCAATTGATTTTTTTAAATTCCAATAGTCTTTATTTTTCACTGCCAAAATTTTTCATTTGTTAGACCGACCAAAGGTTTTAAAATTTGGACCAATATTCGGGAAGATTTTCGTGATTAATTCGCTTGTGCAACGTTAACCGCAAATTTTCCATTACCATGTCCAAAAATTGCTTGCAAAACATTACGTCCATTTAACGTGTTGCGTAAAATATCCGTTGGTAACTTGACAGATTTTTCGTATCTATCCAACCAAACATTTATTAAATTCAAACAATCTTCAGCAATTTTTGATCTTGGAATGACTTCAAGCTTTGGCGAACATCGCTGGCCAACAAAATCATCGTTATTCCAAAGAGATCTTCGTAATTGTGCAAATTTGTTTGAGGTCTTGGACGATCATGCTGACTGATATTTTGATGCCTTACGAATGGATTTTTTTTTCCAAAGAACCACAACTTGAAGTGAATTCAATTCATAAGGTACAGTTTTGAATGCAGCAAAAACATGATTACACTGAAATACCGCGAACGTCACATAAAAAATTTTTTTTTAGATATTTGAATGAATTTTTTTAAGAAAACGTTTGTGCTCAAAATTACGAATTTAGCAAAAAGACTATCATACAAATTGTATGAGTCGAAATGTATAAAATAAAAATCATTTAAATCTAAGATTCGAACCTATTCCGAAAAGATTAATGTATGAACTGACAACTGACTACAATTACGCCAAATTTTCCGCATTTGCCCAAAAGATTTCTGGCGTTTTTAACATATTATAAAAAATGAAAGAAAAAATGCCATACATTTTGGGTCTGGTTTTTTTAAACTTTATTTTCTGTTTCCCATTTTTAAAATGAAAAAAAAAACACAGACAACTATTTTGAAAAACTGCCACAATTTTTGGAAATATTGTTTAGAAAAAAATTAGCTTTTTTTGAGAAAAACATTTTAGTGAAATTTCTGGGAGCCCTTACCACCATTAAGTAGAAACGAAATTTCACAAAAAAAATCATCATAAAGGTTTTCAGTAATCTTAAAGTACACATCTTTGCCCTAAAAAAAAAAACAAGATAATCTCTTAATTTACGCCTTCATCCAGCGAGAAATATTTTCGGCAAAACACCGAAACTGTCACTCTATCGAAAACATTAAAGATTCCACAAAACTAAATTAAATCGAACTTAAAATCTAAGCTCTGCAATAATCGCAAACAGCCCAGTGGCTATCAAAGCTGTTAATTCGACAAAAATATCTTAAAAATTGGCCAAGCAATGCCGAAATGAGCTTGATAATCTGAACTCTAACCATAGAGTCAGTTTAATCTAGGTCGCAGACGAACTAGCCTGACAAGGATCAGCCCTTCATAACTCACTTGCCGAGAGCATCTCCATCCCACTTACTGCTATGAATGGCAAAATTCTCTCAATTTTCATTTCGGATTACAAGAGTAGGTGTAGTAATCTAATTGATTGTGTCCTATATATAACGATGTGCCTACCTACAATAAATCTCTGACAAACGATCTTATATGTAGACCGAGGCAGGACTTAGCAAGGGTAGTCGCTATACTGGCACTGGACACTGGCCATGAGAAGAGCTGGGTATTCCACATAACACCTGCTGCTGTAGCTATACAAATCGTGTGGAAAAAGAAACAGTCCTTCATTTCTTTTGCCACTGCCCCAAGTTTGACAAACTGAGAACGCAATCCTTTGAAAAAGCTTTCCTTTCTAAACGAAGTTTTCAAAAATCAACAACTTAATCTTGAGTGCTTTCCCTTTCTCCTTTTCCCGCTAAATGTCGTCTTTTTATGCAGGTCCGTACCAGTTTCTCGTATACCAACACGGCGAGTTCTCTCTTGACCGCCATGTTTACCTATCTACCCACTACACCTTCATCTAAATCTGATTTCGAAGCATTGACACTATAAAAAAAACTACCAGATCAAAATGTATATTACCTTCATCAGCTGGAAAAAGTTAGACTTTCGATTCTTATCTGCTCTAGATAACTTTTAATCAATAATTAAAAATCAATATTTATAAATAATATTACGTTTCTAATTACAATTCAGACTTACTTGTGTAAAAGTTGTTTTAATTTGAAACTTTATTTGACAAATCGATTAATTTATATTACCTATAATATCTATCAAAAAAACTAATTGGATTTATTTTAACTTATAATAAATAGTTTAATCTTGGATTATATGTTTTAAGTAATTTTAAACCATAATTTATCTATAATATGACCTTCGATAAATCTCGATGGTATGCATTTATTTGAGGCCACACAAACTCAAGTCACTATTTTGCTGTCCGCATACACATTTGCCCCGAAGTTTAATTCGATACTAATTGGCAAAATTGCTTAAGGAAACTATTACGGCTAAATAATATAAAATTAAAAAGTACACTTTATCTTTTAAATGCTGCGGGGCATTTTAAACTATATTTTATCGACCGAAAGGAAAGGCAAAAGTCTTGAACTTCCTGGCGCCTTGTCTGTACTTAATTTGTTAAATCAATGGAAATTTATTATATGATTTAACGATTTTATCATGAAATGACAGATAAAAATCATATTTTCCATATATGTATTTATTTATGTATTTTTTATGTTAAAAAAATAATTATTCATTGTCACTAAATTAATGTAAGTGGTTGCGTGTAATTTACAGCTCATAAAATCACTGCCTTGATAGAGATCACAATAATGGTTTCTGATTTCAGCAACGCGCCCTGAATATTATTATGGATGGATGGATAGAAGCGTGCCACACCACTTGGCCTTTTGTCTATTTTTGGAGAACTTACGTATAGTTTAAGAGCAACACAAAAGGTTTCATCTTGACTCTTGGTAAAGCTTGTGATGGTAGCTGGTGATGATGGGTGAGTTGTAATTGGAGTCCATTTATATGTTTTATGATGGAATTATGGATCTTTCCTATAACGTTTTTATTTCAATGAAGTTCTTTTATCTTGATGACCATCATTGGTTGGTATAACAAATTTTATTACTAAGCAATTTGTTTGAAGAAAAAATGGTTGTTTTGATGTGGGATGAGAAAAAAAATGATGATCGGATCAGTTAGGAGGCAGTCAGAGGAGTTGTTATACGATCAAAGACCAAAAAGATTTGTTGTAGACGTTATGGCTCGTTAACTACTTATTTCAACTTAATTACGTTTTAATTTTTTTTTGCCATAATATGTTTGTTGTATTCTAAAATAAAAAAAAAGTACATAAAATGAAAAGCATAAAGACCTCTCATTCGAAAATAAAACGAAAAGCATATATGCTTCTCATTCGCAAAAGGTTATTTACGATGATTGTTTGACACATATCGATCCATAGAGTTTGTAGATTGTATGCATATGTTCGATCAATTGCATATCCCTTAAGAAATAAATCCAACAGCGACAAATTACACGATTTTGGTGGCCAGTTCACATCACCAAAATGCGAAATATTTCTTCCAGAATTAAAGAAAGATTGAACTTTACTTCAACCTTATGTAAACCTTAATCGATATGGTTTGAGTTTTTCGATTGTGAAACGTCAAAAGTTAAAAGTTGGCCAACCTTCGTAGCACCGAACCCAGCTTTGAGTTTGTGTGTATTCAATATTTTGACAGCTATTCCAGCTACAGATCCATATATATCACTGTCTTCAGTCAATCACCAAATCGCATTCCTTGGTCAGTTGACAGTTTACAGATACAATTCTTGTGTCAGTTGATCTTTACCAATAACAGTGTTTTATTGGGAATATATCTATCGTACCGTAAGTAATTCCCAAAAAAACGCATCGACCGTAGCCTGGCTTTTAGTTTTGTAAAAATGATACCCCTGCACAGCTGTCACAAGCAATGAAACAGTTTTGTGCAAAGTAAAATTAAGGATAGGGGCGTAGCTGGAGCTGGTGGGGCCTATTTCTCAGTTACTTCCTAAAGATTGGTTAAATGAATTTCAACAAATAAAATTTATTTTTATGATTTGTATTTGTTAAGTTGATAAAATTATTTCTACTTAAAAAAATATAATCTTAATAAAAAGTTTTTTTTTCGCTTTCATAGAAGCGAACTCATTAGTTACCTTACTTAAATCTATTTGCCGTGCTCTTAGATTTTCAATTGATATCATTGAAAAATAACTGATGCATTGTCCCGATTGCCCCAATGGATGCTATGGCCCTGATCAAAATTATGGATCAAAATAATTAGCTTTTATTCATATAAAAACCATTTTTTCATGTTGCATCAATAGAAAAGAAATGAAAATTGAATGGGTCTGTTTGTAGACAATGGTCAAAGTTTAGAAATCTCCTGGGCCTTTCACACGTGGAAACAAAATTGCGGGAGATTTTTTGTTTCATTTACATGTTTCTCTGTTTGGACGCACACTACACGTAGTTTAAATTTTTCAGTTTCCTTACATTTCCCCATTAAATTTGAACCCCTTATAGTTTTAGGAACACTCTGCTATTACATGTTTGCAAAGCTAAGACAGAAAAAAACTGCCCAACATATATGGAACAGTATTTGTAAAACACAAGCAAATTGAACAAATCGGAAACCATTTAAAAATTGACATCATCTCAAAACTGTATTATATGTTAGTACCGGGAGTGTTAATGTATAAATTGATTTTAAAATGAAAAAATATAGGTAAGACGGCACTCGGTGAAACTACACTACAGTAACCGTATTCATATTAAATTTGTTTGAAGTTCAGTTCAGCTAAGTGCAGTATAGCTTATAGAATTTCATATGAATACATATTTTGCAGCACAGTGTCGAGCAGTTTCTCTGCAATGTAGTTCCGCCCAGTACGGTTCTACCTTAAATCAATATTTCCACATATCCAAACTTGTCAAATTGTTTTTTTCTGGACCTAATAAAAAAAAGTTTTTTCTCCGTTTATTTATAATTACCGATAAAAATTGAAAACAAAACTAAAATTCGTCTTAGTTGATCAAAAATAAAAGTATATATGATATGATATATGTGGAATTTTTGACGTGCTCCAGAAAATAATTGAGTAAGGTATGAAAAACTTTTGCTTACAATTTTGAATAGTAAAAGTGAGAAACTTTTCAGAGAAACAGCTTATATTTATATTTATTAAAAAATGGAGTTATCTAAGATTTTAGAAATATAAACTGGCCAACTTCGATTTGTCTGTCGAATGGAAATTAATAATTATAACAACTCTATGAACACATCCATCGAGATTCAATCAGACTATCAATCGTACCAACACAACTAACGAAATCAAATTCGAGACTCGAATGTGTCAACCATCCATCCACCGTAGCTACTTAAGCTTTTTATCGACCGTAGATATACATAGGAAGATACTAGAGATGTAGTATGTAAAATAATATTACGGACAAATTACTATGGATAAATTTCCCAATAAAACATACAAAATTTTTTTTTGGGTAATTTAACTATATACCTGTAAGACCTAAGGTCTTTTAAATGCAACCTGAATTGCATGGCACTAGTGAGAAGAAAGAGAATGATAGGAAAGAATTTCTTGTTGGCACAGTGGATTTGAGAACCAGGCTCATTTTAACGCATGGGCGGCTTCCAAATAAAATTGGTGGTATAGAAAAGAATGCGCCTACCGTGGGGATCTAACCCAGACGTCTAAGTTAGCAATCAAGCACTTTATCCACTGCGCCATTGTCACCCACAATGGCAAACTTTAAACTAAACATTCGTGTATGAAGTACAGTCTCAAATGACAGTTTTCTCTGACGTAAGTTGTTCAAGCAGGGATGTCATATCCGGGCTCTAAATTAGCTAACCCTGTATATGCGCCATTGTCACCCACAATGTCAAACTTTAAACTAAACATTTGTGTATGAAGTACATTCTCAAATCACAGTTTTCTCTGACGTAAGTTGTTCAAGCAGGGATGTCATATCCGGGCTCTAAATTAGCTAACCCTGTGTCTGGAAAAAAATGAATTTTAATGCACAAACTTAATGTTAAATTTCTTAGATTATTTTTAAATGCACGACATTATTGCATAATTCCTCAGTCTATTTCCATTTGATGTGTTGTTTTGTTTTTTTTTGCAGAAATGTTATACATACACAAATTCACTATTATATCAAACGTTTCTTCCATTTTTTTCTTTAATAAAAATTGAAGAAATAATAGTAAAAGAAAGTACACAACCATTATTGATGTCGAAAGATTTCTTCTCGAAAAGCAATTTACTTCCATTCGCAAATTCTTTTATAGTGGAAAACATAAAAGCATCATCATAACCGTTAAATTCAAGAGTTGGATGTTGGACTTTGTGATTTTTCGAGGGTCCATAGTATAACATTTATATTTCCTGTACAAGTTTCTTTTGCGCTATTTGGGACACAATATTTTCCTCCATTTTCTTATTTCGTTTTTTTTTAGCCTTATACCACACACAGAAATAAAAATCAAACTCCCTTTACAAAGTAATAAGGAAGAAATAGGTACAAAAAAAAAATATATATAAATAAAATGTACCGGAAACGCCTTTCCTTATTTTCGAAGGCAAAAGATAAGTGCAATAATGGTTCGGTAATGTGAGCTCCCTTCTTTTGCTCAAGGATACACAAATTTGGTATATCATGACGAGGAAAACTCCACAAACAGGAGAAACAGAATTAAATTTTCTGACTGACGCAATTTTGTATTTTTTGTTTCTTTTTGTGTTAAGTTAAGGGTTATGTATAGGCTCTTTAAAATTCAAGTAGTTTTTGGGGCTGAAATCGAAATACATAAAATAAAATGGAACAACTCGTTTTTTCCATTTACCACACAAGGCTTTCATCTTTTTTATAGATACTTGGCTGCATAATATAAAATTTAAAAAAAATGCAATTTCTGGTTCTTAACACAGAAGTTTTCGCATTGATAACTTTCTTATTAATAAACATAATGTTTGCTCTGATGTCGGTCGAGTCTATCATCACTGAAGGAAAGTTAAAACTCCATCAAATCGTCTAAGTATTTTAAGGCTGGATCCACGCCGGATAGAAAAGAATGCCACATATATTTATTTCTATAATTAACTCGTTGTTGTTCGTTGTTTATTAATAAAGAGTGTCTATATGCTTTTTCTGATTTATACAAATCCGTATAGTTTTTTTTGCATGATCATAAAATTAAACATGCACAAACTTTCCATTTCAAGCTAATTGAAATTTGACCAATAAGGTTAAACCTAAGCCAGAAGATGCAACACTTACAAAGCCCTTATCAACTTCCTCGCAGACATCATAGTAACAAAAATAAATTGTTGTATACTCAAAGAAATGGCGATTGGATTGAGACGACTACTGCTAAAAAGAACCAACCCGAAATTTCCATGTAAGAAAATCAACCATACACATATGTGGGAACAGGCTCCAAATAAGGATGGAGTAATGGTTTTTCTCATAGGTTGTCCTCTGTGATGTGAATCGTTTGAAGCTTGTTTTTTTTTATGTGTTGGTCTATATTGTATTTGACTGAGAAAAAAATCGCATGCGCTTGAAAAAAACGCAATTTTCCTATAGGCTGGAAAATTATATATACACTGGCATATACTTACATTGCATATAAAATTAAATTTATTTATTTAATTTTATATTGTTTAAATCTTTTTTAAAATATGTACATACATTCATTAATGTATATAGTCTGTGTGACAGTCTTTTACTGATTAAAATTGCGATGGTGGCAATGGCGCAGTGGATAAATTGCTTGATTGCTAACTTAGACGTGTGAGTTCGATCCCCACGCTAGGCGCATTCTTTTCTATACCTACAATTTTAATACGATGCCGCCCATGGGTTAAAAATGAGACAGTCAATACCTGGTTCTCAAATCCACTGTGCCAATCTAGTGACGTGCAATTCAGCTTGCATTTAAAAGGCCTTAGGCCTTACAGGCATATAGTTAAATTTAAAAAAAAAAAAAAAATGTTTGCAAATTATTTTGTACTAAAAAGTGGCGGTGGAAAAAATATTTATGTCAAAATTTTCTCCAACAGCATTATTTAAAAAAAAAAAACTTTAGTTTTTGTAAATTTTGACGAATATAGTAATATAGTAGGCGTGTTAGTGGGCGTTGTGTTTGATGGTAATTATCAATCATAATAGCGAAATTTGTTATATCCAAGAGATAATCGGAAGCTAAGTATTATTTTACAGTTCGTAAAGCTAGATTCCATAGTTTTCCGTTGTTGATATAAAGCTTTTTTAAGCCAAGATGAAACTTCATTGATCGCCAAAAGTTCCGCTTGTAACACGCTGCAATGTTTAGGAAGACGCAATGATAGACCCAAATGTCAAAATGTTATACTGGGTACAAAAAAAATGGCGAATGTTTACAGGCATTCATGGTTAATGTATATTTAGCCTTATACAACCCCATAAACTGTATAAGTTCCTTGAAGGGAGTGCGGCAGCTTTTTATCCCTTACGAATCCGACCACGGTGGATCGAGTCATGCAGACCTTAAGACACTCTGACTTCGACCTGAATCTTGGTACAGTTCGAGTTGGTACGTTTCCTCTTCCTGACGTGGGTTGGTCGATAAGGCAGTGTATTTAAATAGAGATGGCGCTCCGAGGGCATTTAAAATGTAATTTATTATACTACAGACACTAGACTTATGTGTTATGGCACACCAACTCGCAAAACTATTTCGATATAATTATGTATCTTTAAGCAGATGACCGTATTTCAACAAATCGGATCCACATCCGTCATCGAGAACTGACGTCTAAGGAACAAGAAGATATTTGTGGGAATAATAAAATCGTTTTATTAAAAGAAATAGATATAATTTTTCTCATAGCGAGCTCTTCCATTAAACATGTGTAAGATTTTTTGTATGGGATATAATAGGTACTATAGGGAAAGTTTTGCATTTGGAAAAAATCGAACTCGAAATTTTGATCAAACTTTATATCACTATATTAGAGAACACCAAAAATGTGGGTATCTTAATTGCGTCTTTCTAATTATAGGTAGATCTACAGCTTATACGGCTCAAGAGATTTATATGATTTTCTCAATTCTTTTTTGTACCAAAATTAATAAATCTTAATTATCTCGAAAACGGCTCTAACAATTTTGATAAACAAATCTAGTCTAGGTAGTCTAAATTTTTTATAACATTTTGTTTATATATTGCGTTATTAAAGGCACCTGTCATTTAACCATTTTTTGATTTCCTACTTTCAAATAACCTGATGATGCAAAATTTGAAACAACTTTTTAATACCATTTCGAATTTACACGATGACTCTGAAATCCATAATTAATAGAAATCAGAAATCACAGCAAAATAATATGTAAAGAGATAATATCAACGTTTGCCCGATGATTAAAATCAATATAACCAGAATCTGCTTTAAACAAAATCAGAAATTAACGTTAAATTAAATTTTGTTAATACAAAAAGATCAACAATAAAATAAAAATTTAGAAATTTTAAATTTTATTTGAATAACAGGTATGTTTGATTTTCAATAAAAAGTTTCTATTGCTATCTATTAATACCTCTTACTAAATACCTGTTACTGAAATATTGACCCATCTCTAGTTGTGGCAGCTAACCACAAAAAAAGCAAATGTCATTTCGATAGAAATTTTCAGAAAGTAGGCCCTTCGAATTCCAAATAATACTGATAATAATATTTCCGAAAATTATATTTTTGGGTTTTTGAAAATTCAATATTTTGAAGGCTTGAATTAAATTAAATTTTATTAAATACTTCAAAATTATCATACCAATATTAACAATAAAAATTAAATGAAATAAAAGAAATAAAGTAAGAAATAAATACTTTAAAAACATTTTGAGCTATTTCTACTAAGAATCTGTTGCTTCTGATTTGATCGAGCATAAAATCAAGTCCTGCATTTTATTTCTTTGACAAGTGGTCACTGGTCGTTTCGATCGTATAAGCCCAAAGGACGTTGATTATTCTTCGGATCCTACATGACCATTGGATAAGAAAAAAATATTGACAAAGGATGGGCGCCCCATTTGGTCACACCGAATTCCAGAGGATTGTTTGGAGTAGACTAGATAGCGGATATAAAAAGTCGCACATAAAAAAAAAAAAAACACTTTTTAAGACAGACATTCCAAGACCCATAATTATACGTGTTAAATTTACTTCATATAAGAAAAACACTGATATTAGAAACTTATACTAATACAAAAATTATTCACTACATAGAAAATCAAAGGGTTATAAGAAATTTTCCAGTGTAAACACCCATATGGTACGCCGTGTATAAGAAAACACGAATATAAGAAAGAAATTGCTGGGATTTTTTGACTTTCTTATATCCATCGTCTATCCGCAGCTCTATGGAACTGTATTGTCGTTTCGTTGATGAACCTTGAATACATGACTATAACCACCAGAAATTAAAGAACAACTGGAACAGCGGATTTCATCAGGCGAACTTTCTCCAAAAAGAAGAAAAATCCGCTCGGTCTTTTGAGATTCCCTTTGAAATGGTAAATATTATTATGTCAATTTGTTAAATAAATTCAATGTAGAATTGGTAGGAAATCATTTGAAAAAAAAAATATTTTTTTTTTCAAAAATCTAAAACAAATATATTTCGAAAATTTTGAAATGCGGTATTATTTAGAATTTGAAGGAGCTCCTGCATACAAATTTTGATCGAAATCCGTTGAGCCGTTTATGAGAAAGTCGAAAATCAATAAAATGGTTGTATGGCAGGTACCGTTAATAACAAAATATTTAAAAAAAAATGTTTTGCCAAAATGTAGACTATACCCAAAGTAGTACACACACCAATTTTTATCAAAACCGTTGGAACCGTTTTCGAGATAATTAAGATAATTAAGAAAAATTTGTATGGCAAGTACCGTTAATTTTGGGGCTAAAACAACGATTCAAAAATCTATTTTGGACAATCACCTAAAACGCTTAAATACCAAGTTTGAAGAAAATCGCTTCAGCCGTTTAGGCTGTAGAGAGTTGTACAGAGAGACAGACAGGCGAAATTGCGGGACCCACTTTTTTAATTGTTCTCTATCATCGTAATGTCAACTTTGATTAAAATCTCGAGTTCGATTTTTTTTCCAAATGCAAAACTTGCCCTATAGTACCTCTATCGCAAGTAAAAAACACTAGGACTCGGTATCAGTTTTTGTTCACTTCTCATCAATTTACATAGAATTTTTTGTACCTATAGGAACCTCTTTAAATTTGTTTAAAAACTTCTGATAGAAACCCATCTCATAACATTATTTTCAAGTTCGTTTCCCTTAACCTTTCACAAAATTCTGGACAATCTTCCGCAAGCAAAAATTTTAAGTAGGTAAGCAAAATATTGAATGTAATCTTGAATGCAAACAGAACAAAATATATTATACAATAAATCCGTATCCTTGTTATCTCAGAGCTTCTTGCATTGACATGGTTTCAGGATACACACAATGAAAATGAAGTCTCAGAAACCCAACCCAGCAGCAAATTTTTCCGGCACAATCGATACGATAGACATAAAGATTATGCAACTTCTCTGCCTGGCATGCAACAACCCTCCCAATTAATCCGGCTGTTTATATCTTGTCCAATATTCCCGCAACGAACTTTATATATCATCCAGATTCAGAGCTTTGCTACAACAGCTTTATCCTTAAACTTCAATTATTTACATTACGTATTATAATGTTCAACAACTAAGAATTGAATATTTGAGGACATTCTACCTAAAAACCCATAACACTGGGAGGCGAAGGGCCCACGACCACCCAAAGCCCATTTTATGTCGCTCCATCAACACGTTGATCCTAACGAGATGTGATTTCACTTCCGTGTTCAATTTTCCAACTTTGAAGTTCAAACACGCGTCACCTTTCTGCTGCTATTTCCATTGGAATAGGCGGATGTTCTGCCAACGAGGATTGCACAAATCAGAAGAGCTACTGCTGCTTTAGATGGAGGGATAATATTAATAAGGCCAAAGACGAACGAACAAGAAAATTTTCTTATTTCTCGAGGGGATTTTCAATATAAAAAGCTATAGAAAGTGAGATAGAGAGAGATAGATGATTTTTATATTATTTGTTGCTCTTCGTTATGACTTGGTGTTTTTTTTTGTTTGCATTTTATTTAATTTAAGACTTATTCGTCCTGTGAACGACCCGACCCAAGGATAAATGAAATTGAAATTCATTGAGAAAATTCCATTCACATCCTGCAACAGGATCAAGATGAAAAAAGACTAAAGCGTTCAATAAACACTAGGGATGATGAGAGAGGAGAAGTCCACAAGAAGAAGCATAGTCAGAAGTTGGAAGTACTTTTTGTTTGTGCCTTGTCGATTAATAAAAAAACTTTCATTTTCCTTCCATCGCATCAGAGGTGGTTCGACCACGAACACGAGTTTTCTCTTCGCCCACTCCGCCTCTTCAGCAATCCGGCTGGTCCACGAAGTCGCCGTCGCGCCGTTCTCGTCTACTTTAATGAAATTAATTCCAGTATACAGGAAGAAATAAAAAAAAAGTCCTTGCAAGCTCACCCGCCTCGGCCAGGATTTCATAATTTTTTTTCTTTTTTTTTTAAATTTTATTTAAAGTCGCGATAATTCTTTGGTGTTTTCTTTTTTTCTCTTAGGGATTTTCGGTCTCTTTGTCTGTGTCGTCCTGGTATCATCATCCTTGTGAGATAGAAATCTCTCCAATGAACTTGTGCCGGACCATGAATGTGAATGAAATGAGCGACGGCGACGTCTGTCTGGGTTACTTAGTCTATCTGTCTGTCTGTCTTCATCTGTCCTCTCTCTTTATTAGTTAAGGAAGGTCAGTTTAATTTTTTTTTTTAACTTTTTTTCATTCCCATTGTTTTGTTTTAGTTTTTTTTTTTGCATTTGTTGGGGTGTTTGCCTTTTCTGTGTCAACGTCGCCGTCGTCGTCTTGGTCTTTCTTCGTCTATCTGCATTTATTTTGATCATTATCTGGGTGTCCTTGTTTAAGAAAAAAATTACGTTATAATTGTATGGGGAGAAGAAAATCAATATCCAAGAAGTGGCAGTGGTCAGTAAATTAGGGTGATTGAAATAATAATCATTCCAGAGCCCGACAGTGGAGCACAGTGTTTTGTAGGTGTGTTACCTATTTCTTTTTTTTTTGCTTTAACGATGTTAGGTAATTATTTAAATTTTCTTGAATAATTTTATTAGAGTGGGTGGGTGGTTATATCTTGTAGAACAAAAATGAACATCGTGCAAATTATGTGTGTTGTTAGGATGTTGTATCTAAAATTACCTTTCCGCAAGATTAAATTCAGAAAGTGGTGTTAACTTTTTTTTTCAAGCAAACCTACCTATTGGTATAAATGTCAAAACTAGTAATTGTTGGTATTTGTGCCCAAGTCTATAATAATGTCAATTTAAGCAATTATTTATTTAGCAAAATTAGTAGTTTAGTGTTATATTAGGAATTTTTATATTATGAGCTTGTTTTTATTTTTCATTGCTTGTAAATTGCAGTGTTGGTAAGTCCACTAGACCAAAAATCAATATTCAAAAGAGGATACACAGTTTATGGCATATTTTCGGACTTCGCAATAGATGTTCAGAAATTAAAATATTAGTACGAGCAGTTCAGCTGACACGTCAAACTTCGGTAACCCTAATATTGATTAACTAATTAATAGATGCGTTCGCGTACTTTGTGCACAAAAAATGAACGGAGTGCCATTTTTTTTGCAAGAGTCCTCCTTCGGAGAGCGACAAAGTTTGACAAAAGTTGCAGAACAAAAATGTTTGCCATTTTTAAACGTCAAAATAGAAGTGTAATTTTGAAAATATTTGATAAAGATTTTTGTGAAATTAAAGCCCCTTATAGACGATCAGTTATCAGTTCAGTTAAAAAAGGCAGTGCATTTAGACATCAGTCTGGTATTCAGTTGAGCTTTCATTTTACTTGTGAGCAGTCGGAAGTCTGAAGAAATACATTGCGTAATGGGTGAAGAAAAGGGTCTCTTTTCTTCCACAAACATGGACACGCGCGATAAATTTCAATGAAATCGACCATAACATCATTCCGTTTCGACATATTGAAAAAAAAACAGTTGATTTACCGCCAACTGGAATTGAAATGACGACTGAACTGGGAACTGAGCTAAAACGCATTTACACATAAGTTTAACTGATGACTGAAGGCTAACTTATGGGAATTCCATCAGTTTCAGTTTAAGTTTTAGTTTCAGTTAAACGCTTCAGTTTTTGCGTTTAGACATCAGTTTAACTGAAAGCTTAACTGATAGCTCAACTGAAACTGAAACTGAAATGATTGTCAAAATGGGCTTTAAATATTCTGTTAACTGACAACTGATATTTTTCCCACTTCATTTGACAGTGTTCATAATTTTGTGCGAAGAAATTTCTAGACTAAAATTCGCAGTCTTGCGAAATATTTCAGCTCGTCATAAGAAGTTCCAACGAAATAAATCTGAAGGCAATTAGGTATGATATTCAATCAATTGCGCCAACAGAGCTCATACAAGTTGGTGTGGTGTCTTTGGTTGTGAATTGTGATAGGGGATAGGACAATCTATCTACATTTGACAAGTGGAAATCTTTGCTTTTAATTAAAGGGTGGAACAAGTGTGTTATGCCCTTAATTTCGATTGAGGTAACATGGACCATGATCGTCATTTCACGACCGACGACGGGTTGCTCTTAATACACAATTTAATTCAACGTTTTTTTTTTATTCTTGCGAAAACGAATGGTAATCCCCTCAGTTGCCAACCATAAGTGTGAGAGCGTAACGCCATCTGTTGGCGATTCCAAAATAACACGATTGTGAATTCCGTATTACTTGTCATTCCTTATAATCAATATTTTTCCTCTCGCACGCAGAAAATGGAGTTTTCAGGCATCATTACCATTCACCCCTGTAAATATGCAGTTTCGGGTTTTCACGATTGTCCGACTTTTCCGTTGAAATTATAATTTAGTCTATTTACCTAGCTCAATACGAATATGAATACATAATTAATACGATGTGTAATTTTGTACACAAAAAAATTATATCCATAAATTTGTTCTGCCTGATGTTTTTTGTTTCCCATGATGATTTCGCAATTGCTTATTTTTGAAAAAAAAATCACTGGTTAGCAAAAAATAAAAAGCAGATGAAGTTTTGATTTTATAGTCGGAATTATTTATATACATAGTCTATCATTATCTCAAAGCCTAAATAACTTGTATTTTTTTGACAGCGCAGTGCTGTCACTACATTTTTGATCATTTCGCAATTTTTGTTTCTTGCATTTCAACGATTTTTTACTAGTTCCTTGTATGGTTCAACATTTTTGTTCACTTAGTTCTTATTTCGACAACTATCTATCCTATTTTAACTCCCAATTTGTATCTGTGTAAATTAATTATTTTGCTTATCGCAATTTTGCGAAGTTATTGGTTAAATTTGCGAAACCGAATTTCATCGAAATCTTCCTCAAAATAAACACAACGATTACCAAATGCGAAGAATGAACTGCAAAGGGAATCAGATTCAATTTTGACAATTCTATAATAGTAAAAATGTCAAAATTGAATTCAATTGCCTTCGCATTGAACTTGAGTCGAGAGTTCTATCAGCCAAAAAAAAAACCTTGAAATCAAACGTTTTCTAAATTACAGACAAAAGTAAGTAGTTGTAGTACGTAGATGAGTACATGCGTTATACAAATTCTTTTTCAATACCGAAGTTTGCTAGTTAAGGTTATCCAATCTCTATTACAGGCAAATACACATATATTAATAAGAACTATACATGTAAATTCAGGAACTATTTTTTGCGAAACTAACAAAAGTTTTCATCTTTTCTTTAGCATCTGATGTACAAATTTGTGGCGTATGAATTTACCTTAAAATTTTGAAGATTTACATCAGCACTAATTCGATGTTGTTTTTAGTTTATTAATAGGTTTTTTTTTGACTATATTTCTTAATTTCTTCTACAACTTCCTGAATGGTTGTAATATTCTCTTTCAGACTCTTCTTATTCGCATCGGTGCTATTGAATTTTGCAATGAATTTTTTTTTGCGAAATTGTTAAGAATGTAGCATAAATCGGAATAAGAAGAACGTTGTAATATAAGTATGCACGCTTAAAGTCAAGTGAATGTTACCAAAACTATAATTTTGAAACAATTAGTTAATAATGTTAAAATATGGATTCCTGAAAAAAAATGATACCAACAGTTTTTTATCAGACAATTATGCAGTCTGTCCGAAGTGAGTAATAAGTTGAAAAAAGACCATAGGTATACTAAGAAATTAGCGAAACAATCAGCGAAAATATTGACGATCAGAAACTGGATGTGCGAGTGTAGATAGTTTGGTCTCACAATCTTGAAAAATGGCGCTGTAATTTTTGTGTTTGCTAAATTTTAATCCTTCTGCTGATAATAAGCTTATCTTAAAGTTGTACCTGAATGAAATAGTGACTCAAAAGAAGACTTTCTTAAAAAGGAAAAGAAAAGCAAAACTCTTCCTCTGGAAACTATAAACGATACACCTTACAAATTAAACTCAAACTACTAAATAAGTATCCATTTATATTTTTACACATGAGGTACTTATTTTTTTCAATATAAAGTATCTCACAAAAGAAAAGATAGCTTATAACTTTTCCATATAAAAACGCTTAAAAATCCTTTAAAAAAAAAAAAAAAACTTTTGCCGACAAAACGAAAGTCTCTTTATTCTATTAAAAAATATTTTTCTTTTGCTCATGCAAGCACATACGGTTTATTGGCCTGCTTTCCCGAAAATTTGCATCCTTAAGTGGTCTTTTTATTCGTTGACTTCCCTTCTTTTCGAAAATACGAAACGAAAGCAATATTCGCAGAGGAATTCTTTTGTGAAGCCGTTAAAATGAAAAAAACCTCCGATATTTGGAAAGTTTTTCATTTCTTTTATATTCTTTTGGGTCGTAAAGTTTTTTTCGTTCTTTTTTGTTTTGTTTTGGTGGATTGCGTGTTAGCCTCCCTATAGTTTTCTATCGCCATCTCATTTCTTTGGCTCGGCTGGCATGTTAAAACATCTTGACAGGTTCTTCGCTTAAACTCCTCTTGGTTGTTCCGCCGCACCTTAGTTCACCCAGCAGGAGAATCTGATGGGTTTTCCTCATTTTATTTGTTGTTGTTCTGTGGATAAACTCAGAGTTTTGTGTAAGCTCCACATCCCCTTCTCCATTCCAAAGTTATTTCACCTTATACTAAACTCGGATAAGCGCAAATGTATTTACGGCTCGGACAAATGATTCCCGACACGAAAGGGACCACGGCATGGTCTTCTATTAATGTAATAAATTTTCTCCCCTTATTTAGTAGGTAGATGGGTAAAAGTATACTCGTATACCTTAGCTACCCACATTGACCGGTTCGGTTGGCGGCTTGGTAGGTATTGTAAGTTGGTTAGCTGAATTAGCACCAACCAACCGGATGGTTAGGTATTTTTCTGACACGGGGACGAGGGTGTGGGTTGGCGAATATTTTTGCGATTAATTCAATTAAGGAGTTATGAATTATTACTTGATTATGACTAATTGGAGGAGGACTTTGCTCCTCTCGAAAAGTGCTATATAAGTACACTTGCACACAACTTTAAGGTACCAGTACCTTTCAACACCCCACACACATAGTATACAAGTTGAGTTTAAGCGGTCGTGTGTCCAAAAGAGGTGGCAATAAATTTCAAGGTGAACACTTAACAGCAATTAATTAGGGGCTGGCGTGTTGTAATCAGTCGTTGATCCTTTAGATTGGAACCAGTTATTATTAAGGGATTTTCAAGGATTCTTATAGAGTTTGTGGTCAATGAGGAATCGTTTTATGCCATGAGATCATGTTTCCGTGTGTTTCCATTATTTTTTCTTTAAGGAGAGTGTAGGAAGGCTTAAATATTGTACAGCGACATAATATAATGGCGTTTGAATATACCCATTTGTATTTAATTTGTTTGTTTGTGCATTTGTTTGGCATGTTATTTTTTATTTAGAGGACATACGCTTAGAGGTCATTCTCTTTTTTGGGCAAAAACCAAGGTTTCGTGTTTTACACAACTAAAGCTTTGTACATACCAATAAATTTAAATGAATTATGTAACAATGATTGTAATCTTTAGTAATACAGCAATTCTATGGAAAGTTCGTTCTTGTTGATTCTAACATTTTTAAAGGATGGTATGGAGTATAGTGATTTTGATTTTTTTTAAATTTTTTTCTCGGGAATTTCGAGAAAGGAGTTTCCAATAAAACTGCTTTTCATGTTTTTTTTAATAAAAGGAATAGAGTTTTTACGGTTTTCAGATAAAACTGTACAGTGGCGGACTGCCGATCAAATGGCCCGGACTTGAGGTAGAGAGCCCCAAATAACATTATTTTATTATCAAGCACAACGCATTTCAATATTTACTGTGGAACTCTTAATGTCTGCAGTCTTGTGAGAAAATGTTTGCAGTTCATTACTTATAAAGGCAATAAAATATAATGCTTTTATTTAAGAGTCCCTAAAAAAATAGCTCGATATATTGTTTATGAAGCCCCTTTAAGACTATCTTTGGGGCTACAGAAGCTCAGTATTATGGGATGCTAGATAAGTAGGCAAAAATGACGGTCTAGCGATTTCGCAACTTATACCCAAATAGCGCTGGAATGCGCCGCGCCGTTTTGATACCAAAAACTCGTACGGACCGGAATAAAAATACGCATAGCGGGCAAAGGAAAGAGGAAAACCAGATCCAAATATGAACCCGAGAAAAATGATGATATATTTTCCCTTATGGAGACTTATTGTTAATTGGGGAAAAAAATAATACCACTAAGAAGGAGAGCAATATTTTTTGTCTGGGGCCCTCGGCGCAATTTTCGAAAAGTCCGCCATTGAAACTGCCTTATTTTAGGCTTATACTGGCACATGTTGGAGTTCTTTCCAGTCGCTTAGGGTCCAAATTCTGGTAAAAAATTAGCCAACAGTCGTTAGCCAATGCCAGGCAAAATCTGTAGAAACTATCACCGTGCTAGTGAGATGGATCCGGAGAAATTCCGCCTCACCGACCGATCTCACAATTTTTCTCGGCTGGATGACATTAAGGGACTAAACGCGAAGTTCTGCCATAATGGCCTGAGATCAGATGCGAAGTTGTAACTGTTCTCAGTGGTTGGCAGAACCATATGAGAGAGTGCGGTAAACCAACACTTAGCAAAGGTGGGCTAGATCTGTACGTCTAGTTAAATTTGAAGTCTGGCAATTTATCGTGGAGATTTTTTAATGTGGCACTGAGATTAAAGCATATTTTCATACTCTACACAATGTTGATTTTATTGTCATAACCTTCAAACTTATGTGCACCTTGGACGCACAACAAAAACCATATGCATTAATATGACTTTTTTATATACATAATTGAGTTGCAAGAAAAAAACTTACAAACAATATTGACTTGACTTTAATTACAAAAAAAAACCAACAGATTTAGTTTTTTCCGCCTCTTTTTTTTCACTGGTGTATTTCTTTGTTTCTGTCATTAAAAATGTCAACTTTTTCACGACCTTCTTTATGTCTTAAAATAACATATCACACCTCTAATTGGCGCACGTGTCAGGAATGACTATATTTTATTTTCAATCATGGCGTGGTAACACCTTCGCCTCAATATCTGTCAAACAAACTACCTACTTATCAAAAAGTAAATCCTTTTGTAGCAACAAGGTGGTACTGTATCGCCATAAAAAAAACAGCTGCACCTTAATGTAGCAACTATATACATATATGCTCCCCATTCTTACATACCTACAAGATCAACACGACAGCTAACAAATAGTGTTGTGCCCCTAAGGACAACACGATCGCAAACTAACAATCGTGATCAAATTGTCCAACTACATCTCCATTTGCAGCAGATCACTTCCAATAGGATGCCTCCAACACCAACACCAAATACTATACCTGTGTCGGAGTGCATTTTGAATTGGTTCTCTATTCCGGTAAGATGTGTCAAATAAATGAAACAGTCCCAAACCATTACTGTCAATAGTGTCAATGACAATGGGGAATTAATTGCAAATGGTGAATTGTAATACATTAATTAATACTATTCTGTTAGGGGATCGTCGTATGGCCATGTCAGAGTTAAACAAGACTTTGGAAAAAATAAGTGTCAGCAGGGAATACGTAGCCTATTGCTGTTGCTGATAATTACTTGTGACATTGGAGAGTTTTAATATTTGACAGTTTACATTGCTTGCAAAAAAAATTACTTTAATCAGAGCGTTTGTGAGATCTGTCAAAAGTTGAAGAGAGTATTACGGGCTTATAGAAAAAGTGCCTGATTAGGTGTTGGAACTGGGACGCAACTTCCCAGGTTCTTAGAGATCAAACCTGAGATCCTATACAATCAGACAGAACGTGAATTGTGCACCGAAATTGGAGAAATGGAGAAACATAAAATGTGTAACACACAACGAAGAATGTAGGAAACGTTTGTGCTTATGTGAATTCGGAGACAAAAATATCATGTTACTTGGCCGTAAAGCCATTTGTGTTCGAAAAACAATCCCCTAATCAAAAATACGAAGAAATTTGAGTTTGAAATTTCCGTTGCAATATTCCTTTATGTAATTTCAAGTGTGGTGTGCTGGATGACTGGATCGAAATTCCAAGAATTTTCATTCCAACTTTCACTTGTCAGGATATTTTTGTATTCACCCCTGTAAATGGAACCAAAATAAGCCTATGTCGCGACAGAAATCAATAAAATCTTAAAAAAGGAAAACTGTCCATATATATGTATGGTATGCCCGAACTACATACCTTTGCTATTTCACTTTCGTTTGACGACAAAAATTATTCGGTCGTTGATCCGAACCCGAATGTGTTGTAAGGCGTCTTGATACGTATACTTACATATACTTATATGAAGAGGCAAAATGTTTTGAATCAGACTGTGTACGGATTCGCTATTGTTTTGGTAGCCTCGGGGTGTTAAGGGACACAACACACCACAATCACACCCCATTCGAAAAAGAAGACAATTTTTTTTGTTTTTTTTTTAATATGAATGTACTGCCTTCTGATTTGTTATGTTAACTTTTATTGGAGTTTGACATGGCCTTCCTTGGTAGAAGGATATCTTTTCTTTTTGCACGAATCACAAAATTGCGAACATAATATCAGGTAAGTGTGTACATATGTGTATTTTATATACTCAAACATAATGTAGATACTAAGTGTATAATTTTTTTTTTGGGGGAAAATAAAAGGAGGAGTTAGAGAGGTTATAATTTTGTGGTGGTTGATTTAAAGGATGGAATTTTTATTGGTCTAAAAATTTTATCGGTCTAGACGAGGTTACAGTTGGTAAGAAATGAACTGAATAGGTACATTTTCTTGTATATTAGCTGTGTTCCCTTGTCGTTTTGTTCTCTCTTAGACCGATAGATAAATAAACTAACGTCAAAACGAAAATATATTTCTGCAAGAAAAGTTTTTTATGACAAGGGTTCTAAGATCAATAGATTTGATATCGCCGGTATTGATTTATTACAAGGCAAAATGGAAAGGAACCAAAAATGAAAAATTTGGCCTTATTTCGTTTTGCAGTTTCAATAACTGACTTTGTTTATTACTCCTATTCATCAATTACGGAATTCCCTAATTGATATAATACATACAACCCCTCTGTTTGTCCAAGGATTTGAGTGGAGTTGGGTTTGCATGTATGCTTGGCCAAATATAGGATTTGCGTACACCCAAAGTCAACCCCAATTCAAGTCCTATATTCGGTTAAGCAGGAGGGTTGCAGGGCGCATCATGACCCCCCCTTACGCGGTGTGTGTATTTGCATATTGATGATTTTTTCCTTAATTTTAAATTAATACTTATTTCTAAATCAATGTTGGTCTTATTTCGCTTTGGAAGTGGAAATAAAACCAATTTAGCTTTATTTCCATATTCATAGTGAAATAATGCCACATTTTATATTTGGGCTTATTTCTTTTTCAGCTGTAAATTCCATAATATTCAACTGAAACAAAAATTTGACACCCTTCATAATTTTGTCGAAAGAAATTTCTTGGCTGATGGGGAAATATCTCGAAAATTGTAGGACGGATTTTGATGAAATCCTGTTTTTTATTTTTAGTTTCTTGAAAACAATTTTTTTTTGAAATTTTGGTATGCAGTTTTTTAGAGTTTATTATATTAATAATTGTGATTATAAAATTTAAAAATATTTTTTTTAGATTAGTTTTAAAAATATTGATTTTTGAATAACAAAGTTTTAAAAATTAATTTTAATTTGAAAAAAAAAGTTATTCAAAATTTTGATACGCAGGATTAGTTTGGCTACTTATATCTTCTCAGATATAAAATTTAAAAGAAATCCAATATACCGTTACCGAGAAAGACAAAAATTAAAAAAAACGTTATATGAAAGCTACCGTTAATAGACTTTTCCCGTAAGCTTGGTTCAGAGTAGATGATAGCTATTGCCAACAAAAAAAATCTCAATTTTTTTTTATCAAAATCGTTGCAGCTGTTTTCGAGAAAAATGAGATTTTCCTAAATGGTTATATGGCAGGTACCGTAATTCTTAGGCCTAAGAATAGAATTTCAATTTCCCCTCTGAGGAATGCCAAAAGAATCACACATATCAAATTTGAAGGAAATCGCTTAAGCCGTTTAGGCTGTTATACATACAGACGGATAGACTGGCAGACTGACAGACATACATACATTTTTTGCCGATCACTTTTTTAGGCCTCTCTATGATAGTAATGCCATGTTTGATTGTTAGAATTTTTTTTACGAATGCCGTACATATAATCGCAAGTAAAAAAAGGATTACGACTTTTCCGCCATCTTGTGTATATGTGAGAGCCGATGGCATCCATGCTGAGGTTTTTAAAACCTCAGGAGCTTATACCAAATTGGCACACTTTAGTCTGACGAAAATTTACCCATCGATTGTCATCTCAGACGTATATACATCTCGTTGTAGGCTATACCATGTAAACGTCTAAAACCCCACTCAAACAACCTGATAGTCCTCCTTATGAATGTGGTTTAAATTAGACGAGTCCCCAATTCAAAAAATGTTCACATATCGAGATGAGGTTTTGAAAAAGTCGCACAAATTTTAGATCGATACACACATCGAACATAGAGTTAATAGAAATGAGATATAAATCGCCATGTCAGAACTGCTAATCTTAAAGAAATCTGTTTCCCCCAAAAATATGCTACTCGTATACTACCTCCGATTCTTTTGATGTCGAAAAGGCTTTAAGACCAAGTGACGGATTATCATCATATCTCTTCAGCATCCTTGTTCAAGTTATTGCACATGAGCCTGAAAACAACCCTACGCTAGGGTTTTGTCAAATTCGCAATTGGTCATCATTTGACACTTGGAGAATTTCGAACAATCTACGGCTCGATCTTTCTAAGAATTCTAATATTTTAATATAACAAGGCTCAACACCTCAGCAGAACATAGATCAACTCATCTGACTTATGTATAGAGGTTGTCAATATAAATAAGCAGAGGAGATTTCAACTCACTCAAGTTCAACAAGTTTCTTAGCTAAGCCAGAACTAGGAAAGAAGCCCTCGTAGAATAATTTTTGGACAAACTGGTCAACTTTACAATTTAATCTGATTTTAGGCTGAAATAACGGAGGCACTCCATTTCTAAGTTTTTCTGCCTTTTTTACTTATCCGCTTACCCATATTGTCCATTAAGGACCCCAATTGTTAAGGTTACACGCAGAAAAGGAAAGGCAAATTTTGATTTTGAACTTGGAGTGCATTTTATAATATCCTCTTTCATTTGTATGTCTATCTTCCTTTTCACTACGCCAATCGTGATTTCGGGACCCATAGCCAATAGTTTGTTGCTGTCTTTCGGTTTTCTCCTATGGAACTTTATAGCTCCTTTTTCAATAGCGCAAATCTCAGCCTCAAAGACGCTACATTCATCTGGGAGTTTATATGATTCCTTATTATTAGGAGCTTTACTAAACACCCCGGCTCCTGTTCCTTCTTCCATTTTAGATCCATCAGTGTAGATTGGAATACCCTGTTCTCTTAATAAAAAATCCTAAGTATAATTTTAAAAACTCTCCACTTTCCTTTATTTTTTAAATGTTGCCGATTTCCGGTTCAATACATCGAAGGATTATGTTGGTCAACAAAACCAGTAACGGTATCCATCTTAGCGTATAACGCCTGTCAAAATAGTCCCTAATAATAAAAACCAACCTTTTTAAAGTGTGCAGGAAATAATAAAGTATACACCATAAAAGTTCTAATTCCCTAATCATATAACATTTACTCTAATAAATTCAACAAACACAGTGATTATGTAGTTCCTGGCTGCTAACCCGCTTGTGACCGCTTTATTATTATCTAATTTTCATCCTAAAATAGTCATACATAAATATTTATATATGGGTTCTTTGCAAATTGAGGTCAACCCTTAAACCGCATTTAACTTACCACATGGACAATCAAAATTCTGATAACATCATGCTCTCAACTTTCACACCTTAACAGCAGCAGCGCAGCGCAGCGGAGCACCACCATAAAGAGATATCCTTCAAACTTCATTTTAACGCAGTCACAGTTGGTCGACGTGGCCGGCACACCGCCACCGCTTTATAGCACTATGTATGTGGAAGCCTCCATCTCTCCACCGGCACGCCACCATCGCATCGTCATTACCATATCATCGCACCACGAACAACCTTTTTAGCCAGTTGAACATTTTCAACTTAGGGTATTATATTTTCAAAAAGTTTCGAACTTTTACCTACATACACTCGTATACGTCCGGGCGCCATATCGCACTTTGGTCATGGAGTCAGGTTAGAGATATATGTATGGGCATCAACAACGAGTTAATGTGTGGACATCCAGGAAACAGAAAATAGTTCAGGTAGATATATGTACCCCTTTGGGAACAATCCACGTTTTGTTAACTATGGTCTCTCCACGCGTTCGTCCCTCGTACACCTATATTGTATAATATAGAGACGAACAACGAGCCACGACATTTTACAAATGTTTTTATGTGTAAATATTTAAAATAAACTTTTGTGGAGCTCCGCACTTGATACTCAGTTCCGGCGCACCCGTCCCCGGCTCCATATAGACCCGGACCCAAGTGAGAGTTTTAACTTCATTACCAAAGTATTTCTATACGCTACATCCACCTATACCTTCCTACACTGTGTTAGTGAAATTCGCACCAGTTATTTTGAGTTTGAAAAGATTTAATAACCACCAATTTGGGGGTTAATTGCGTTTCTCTATACGAGTATATCCTGTCCTGGCTATCCATTTTAACAAGACTCAAACCTCTGGCTCTCCACTTTTTAGCCATCAGCACGGGATTTTGAGTCTCTATAGATACTGTTATAAATAGCGGTGGCGAGTTAGTGATGTGCATCCAAACAACGTGTTGCACTTATACTGTATAGCTGCTCGTTTTAATATATTAATGAAACGCTTGTTGGTTATTTCAGTGGCACCGTTACCACCGACACGACGACCCCTAAAGGAGGGTTGGATTGGAGTAGGTAAATCCTTTGCAGCAGTCCAGAGCTCTGGGAGTTGCAGAGGGTTAATTTTATTTGCTAAATACTGAATATGAGATTATGTTTCGCTGATGGTGTCCTGTCCTCTGCACTTCCCGATCAAACTCCGAAAACGAATCAACGTGTGACTACGAGCTCGTCGACTATACGAACGACGTGATTTAAATTCATTTCAACAATATTGGCTTTGAAAATTATGCATGCAGATTGTAATAATTAAATGTTTATTTATCCGGCGAGGGATGATGACGCGATGGGAAAGTATAGAAAGTTTGGTGTTTTTGATGGAGAGGTTCAGATTGTGTGGTCATTATGGGTGGTCTGGTCACATATGTTGACGCGGTCGAGTTTTGTGTACTTATATTGGTTGATATTAAGTTATTATTGTGAAAACTGATTATTAATGAGGAGAAATTGCCCAGCAATTGTGGAATCAGTGATGAGTGTGATCTGCATGTTGCGACAATGACATTACACCGACAACACATATGACTATCACTTAGTGGATGTGATAAATAAATGTGTTTTTTCGTTGATGTCGTTTTTGTAATTGAATAACGTGGATATTTTATTAATGCGATATAATTAAAATGGTTGATTAATTTAGATTAGGTCTGTGGAGTGTGATGTTGATTTTTGTTTGGACTTGACCAATTAGGAAGGTCGCTTAGGTGTGATACGATTTGATTTATTTCAAATTGAATTTGAAATAAGTGTTTGAGCAATGTAAATGGGAGACAACTTCGAGTAAACTATTTAGATTAGCTCATGGTGTTATTGTATTCTAATAAAAATATGTTTTTTTCTTCAATGGATTAGAAATAACTTTTCAGAACATTCAATGTATGTAGAGTTGGAAGGTCTTTAGTCACAAGTCTGCACAGAAAATGCTGGTGTGCCACAGGGCTCTGTTTAATGTCCGACTCTCTTTCTCTCTAATCTCCAATCCGAAACTTCTAACCCAATAAGATGTTTCGCTGATGACAGTTATCTCAGCTTTTTTATTCGTAACTTCTTCGGATGTGAAACTACAACGGCAGTGTATGATAAGAACATTAAATTCTGATCTTGAGAGTAATAAAAAATCAATTCTGTCTTCTATCGTTAAAGTGGAACACATCCCCAATGTTGGTTACCATTTGTGGTATTAACATTAAGGAAATCGAACAGTTTTCAATTCTCGGTAAATAACAGACCACCTATTGTTGAATAATCACATATTCGATATTCGTAAAAATGCTGCTAAGTTTTAAGTTTCTTGGTGATAGTATCTACTATTGACAGAAATATTTACAAGCCTTGAACACCGCCAGAATGTTATATGATGTCTCTCGTTACCCTATTTTATACTTTTAAGAACGATGTTTTGGCAAAATAGCTATTCAGCCCTTAAACATTTTTGTTTACTTTAGCGCTTCCCATCCATGAGCTTACCTTTTAACCAGACTTCGGCTATACTGTTAAATACAGAGATTGTTTTCCAGCCGTTCAACACAATTGTATAATAATTTACCTAGCTTTATTTTTTCCTCCCATTGATATTCAGAATTTCAACATTAAGTTTGATTGACCATTTTAAGGGTATTCAAACCCCCATTTAGAACGAGCATATATAATTATAAAAAAAGTACTTCAGTCTGGATCTAGCTTCTCCTGCAGCTAGCTGCCCCCAGGTTCACACATCCAGTTGTCACTTGTTTGATGCGGCATTGAATTATTAGTTTGATTTCGGTCTACTTAACCAAACCACGTCATTCGATGTACCTTAACTAAAAATTACCTACCATAATTCTCTTACAAGCGTATTCTCTTTCTCCCATCTATATGAAATATTCTCTTTATTTGCGATTTCTCCAAAATGCTCATAGAATTCCTTTGTATTCTATGAGCATTCGACAACTCACCAAGGATCACTTAAGTCATTGCGAAAAGTAAAATTTGTTCGTCCGCTTTTCTAAAACTTCAAGTCACGTTAAGTTTTTTATAAGTTTTGGCACGAATGCTTAAATTCCAAATTTAGAAAAATTCTATCTGAAGCACTTTATACGATTCTAAGAGAATATGTAGAGAAAAGACTTTTTGCTTAAGGCGTGGAAACGATTATTCAGATTTTAGGAAAACAGTGGCTGGGGTACCACAAAGAAGTAGTCTAGGTCCAATGTTGTACCTTTTACCGTAGCCATTTGCTGGAGACTCTGAAACTCTATAAGTGGGACAAGCAATTAACGCAGCATTAACTAAATTACAAAATGATTGGATACAAACATGGCGGATATCGTTCAACGAAGTAAAGCCAGTAAATAGATTAACGGTATTTGTTAATATGGTACAAGTAACGATTGCTAATGAGGAATGAGTATGAACCCGAAATTGAAATGGAAACTGCATGTAAAAAAGAAAATGAAGAGTTAATAATAACTCAGAGATATGTTCTGATTGCTCGGGAAACACTCCAAGCTCAATATCGAAAACAAGGATGTTTTACATACATGTGCTTAAAATCATGTCTGGGGCTTTGGTAAACAACTCTCGAGTACTCAAGATTCTTATTAAAATAGCTTACAAACATTTGCAAATAAACTGCTAAGATCGTTTAGAAATGAAGATCTTCACAAGGATATGGGAATTCCCACAGTTCACCATGAAAATTAAAACAAATTTGGGCGAATTTAGTACGCCACCCGCGAAGGACTTAAAGAATGGGAAACCGCTTTGAAATCACGGTACAAGCAGGAACTATCATTTACAACACGTTAATTAATTTCGTTAAAAACCAATTGCTTCATAAGTTTCAACTTACATAGTTTCAATCGGGATTAGGAGGCCTTTTTAGCGAAGTAAGAATCTGACACTCTCATGAGCACGAGTTTCTCGGCCCTCATATGGCATTATTAATGCTTTGCACCTACACTCTACACACGCACCGGAAAAAAAAACCGAAAACATAATGAGCAGCACGACGATGGAGTGGGATGATCAGTTTTGAATCGGGCATCAATCGAAGCAGACCTCAGATGCCCGGCCGAATATCTTCCTCTCTTAACGCTTAGTATTCAAGTTTTATTTTGAAGATATATTTTTTCCAATAAATAAATAACTACTGAAAAAGTTTAGTTTCGCCCAGCGATACCACTTTACTTCAATTGAAGTAGATTTACTTCAATTTCAGAAAAAAAAAATAAAATCTGCTCCCTACTTCGCACTATTGTTAAATTCTTTATAAATTGCATTAGACTGTTTCATTCTATCGTACAATTATTATATTAAGAAAAATCTGTATAACATGACATAGCCGTCTGCCAGACTGACAACAAAAATATGAAGAATCGTAATTAATTTATATAAAGCGTTCTTTAAATTTTAAGTTTTAAGTAATTTTAATATAATATAACAATTTATAACTCCATTTTTTTCGAATAATTATGAATGTTTCGTTTTGAAAATTTCCACTTGGTATTCTTTATCTATACTTCAAGGCAATTTTGCAATACTCGTATAGACGCGAAACATCCATTTGATTTAATTGTGCAGGAACTTGATCCTCTGATAAGAAATCGCTTCCAAAGATGCTCCTTTCCGTTTCTCTAAGCGTAGGACATTTTCCAATGAAGTGAATGGTATATTCACTCTCTGCTAGGTTAAATATAATGCATTCTATATGTAAATAGGGTCTGTGAAGGATGTAGTTAAGATTCAGTTTTTCACTCCTCAGCTTGACCATTGTACTTATGAGGTGAACATTGTTTGGGTCATGAAATTAATTCTTGTCTACCAAGTTGTGATTCAATATGCTGTAAATTGTTCTGTATAATGCTATAGTTTGCCTCTCGACTATGTAGTCTTCTCTACATTGCTCGTCTACTTCCGCTATTATTTCGTAGCATGAATCAAAGAAAACAAGATAACGACACTTCTTTTTTTGTCTTATTTTATTGACGTCACCAGAGATCGAAATCCATTATTCCACATCGGACAAACAACAACAATTTCACTATTTTTGATCTCGGTGACATCAATAAAATAAGACAAAAAAAAATGAGTGTCGTAATCTTGATTTCTTTGATTCATGATTTCGTGGAGATTTCTTCCAATGGTGCCAACATTTTCAATGTTTAGATCGTTTAATCTCATATTACATACCTGCGCCAGTTCCACTAATTCTCGGTACCAGTTGGTTTTGTCTTGAATAGCTTTGAGGACGATTTTTTTAACTAGCCGAGACTCATGCACATTGATAGCTTTTTATCATGTACTCCGCTTGCAGCTTGAGAGTTTTTATGAACCGGGGTGATAGACCAGTTTCTAACATGATAACATAGCTTGGAGTGCTTGATGGCAGATGAAATATCTTTTTTCCGAAATGCCTTAACAGTTGTTCGACTGCATAAAACTTCAAACACCCCCAAGATTATGACCAATATAGTTGAATGGTCTCCGAAACTGCTTGAAACACCTTATATTTGCTACTATGAGCTATTAATGTTTGTTCATTAAACAGCTTCGCCATGAAACATTTGTTTACATTTATCACTTATTCCTTATATCTACTTCACATTTAGAAATCCCATTTTAATTCAATTCAATTTAAACAAAAAAAAACTTGAATCTACTTAAAAAAAAAACAATATTTAAAAAAAATGTTTTTTACTCCTTCATGTAAGCCCAGATTTACAATTCAAAAGAATAAATGGCATCTAACTTCACTTTTAACGCAACAAATTATTACAATTTGTTGACGTTTTATTGTTTTCCTTTTAATTTTCTTTCAAACAACTAAACAAGTAATGAGTTTGGTTTTACATGCGTTCCTGTCTGTCTGTGCTGAAAATTGAATGTTGTTAATAGCCAAATACGTTATGAAAAGATATTATGAAGTAATCAAAAATGTGCGGATAAAGATTCGTAGCCAAAAATATAATTTTGTAAAAATATCGTTCTGCACCATTTATATTTGATTGGTTGGTGGTAACGCTGGTTTGGACTGAAGAAAAAACGGTGTGGTGTGGGTGTGTATATACTTATTAATGCTCCGAAAGTACATCTTTCTGTGTCAATCAGCAGAAATTCATTTACCTACCTATCTCTTCAATTTTGCTCTTCTTTCCTTATATTTTGCGTCCTCCATAAGCATCAATTTCAATAAAAGCAAACCATATTTATTAATGTGGAAAGAGAATGTGTCAATATTGATTTAGCTCATTGCCGTTGAGCTAACACTTGAAAGCCTAAGTAATCGCAATATCCTGGCCCCATCGGAAATGGAATCGTGTTTCGATGTAAATCCCGCGCAATATCATAATTATTAAGACAACGACATCACAACGCCCGCCGCGGACGACGACGCGACAAGATGTTAAATCTGTGGTGTGAGCAGCACGCGTGTAATCCTGTCTGACTACGCTGGTGCGCTGTGCTTTCACAATTTATTATTATTTAAATAAATACCAAGTGTGATCCTTGAAAAAAGAAGCGAGGGCGAAAAAACGGCGTCTGATGGTGAATAACCCACGCCCATCTGCTCGTATATAGCCACCGATGACGACGATGATGTCTAAGGGTTAAAAGGAGTGGTATATGTTATAGGGTAAAAGAAGCCTCAATTTAGGAGTTGGGGAGTACTTACCTTTTGCACCTCGTTAATTAACAGAAAAACGTGACATTATAAGGGTCCTTGCGGAGAGTGGTGCGCGAACACATTGAACATGTCCCGTTCTCAGTTGGCTGGATTTATAAAATCCCATATAGTCTTGGTAACAACGATGATGAGGTTATGCTTGGAATTAATGAAAATCTTGGCGATGTTGTCTTAACGAGTAACGGGAACGACCATGTTTATAGTATCCTCGTACACTGTGGAACAGCAACAGAGTGAGTTGTGAGTAATCCCCAAAAGAAATCCAAGAGTTTGAGAGCAATTGTTGGAACATGAGAAAATACATAACAACAACAAAAAAAAATCCAGAAAAATCCTTGTAAATGGCGTGGTGCGCGGGGGAATTCCTAAAGCGCGTTATGAAGTCTTTTTTATATGTGTACGGAATGCAAGTGATAGGTACCTCTACGTGGTTTATCCATCAGCTACACATCACACAAATATCACATACAGACATTGGCGACAGACAGGATGAAGGATATCGTTATTATAATAATAATTCTCCATCATGTTTGCTGCTGTGATGAGATGGTTTTTTTTCTAGGTTTTATTTGTTGTGTTGCAACCAGGACATTGTGATGAATCCGGCTGTCGACGATATCTATGTTTTGGGAGCGACATGATACAGCAGCAGTGGGAGCAATTTTTTCGCAATACATACATTTGTATATACCTATAACTCGCTCCATAAAAATTGCGAAAAAATATTATAATAATGTGTGCACTCCTTTGGAAATTTGCAACTTCACACAAAGGACCCTCGTCGACTTTCTCTATATATGTATGTGTTGTCATCATTGTGTTTTGTTGAAGGATTCTATCTCTTCTGTTTTTTTTTTGTACATTTTGTGCAATGTAGAAGAATCCTTGGTGGCGTCACATCTACTTCTACATGTGTTCAACATCATTTGGGGTTTAGTTGGGTCTGGCGTGCATAATTTTTCTTGTGCTTATGGATATCCTTACAAAGTGATTTTTTTTATAGATATACATAATATATATGTGGGTATATTTTTTTTCCAAGGACTGATCCTGTGATGTGAGATATTAAAATGGATGTAAAAAATACGATTTATTTCATGGTGATGGTAGAGGAGGATGTTTCTACGGAGTGATAGATGAGGATGAAGCAGCGCATATAAGTGAAAGGATATGTGCTGTGTTTAGTTGCAGAAAAACCTTGTCGAGGCAGCTCCTGTTGCTGAGCTAAATTTTTGTTGGTTTTCGACAGAGACATGATATGCATATGTGTATATACCTTTTACACGAAATAGACTGTTAGTATCTGAAAATAGAAAACATTTCATCATGTTATAGATGTAATTTAAGTTTTTAAACTTCATTTTAAATATTAAAAAAACTGTTAGAGTAGAAGCTTGATAGCTTCAATAAAAGGTTGGTTATTATCGGTTAGTTATTAGCACGCATGTTATATACAGATATTTCAAAGTTACTTTGCCATAATGTACTTAATCTTAAAAGTTCATTTTCTTCTGATACAGATGTGCAGTGGTTATGTTAACTCTAAGTTCTATAGTTAAATCCTTCCCTATTTTCCTAATGCTCTCCCTCAATTAAAAAAAAACGTAGTCCTGCCAATAAATCATCCCTGACTTAACAAGAAACCGCACATAAGATACAATTGTGAAAAAAAATCTATTGAAATGGAGATTGCGACACTTTCGAAGACGTTAAAATACTCACTTAAATAACTGAAAAGGTATTTCATATAAACTAGAATAAAGACCCCGGCCCCGATGTACGAGACGCAAATTGAACGGGATTATTTCCACAGCCAGAAATACGATACTCCTATCTAGGGAACCAATTCCTTATCAGTGTATTTGTTGGCATTTCTGCTTCGGTTTTTTATACCCCAGATTGCATTATACGAAACATATAAAAGCAGAAGACAAATTTCCATCTAACTGCCACACAATCTTTTAATATTTGTCGAAAATAGACACTATGACCCGTATAATCTGAATCAAAAAATTACATCCTTCCTCTGTTTCGGCATTTGAGTCGGTTGAGTCGGTGAGTATGGGTTGACGTCTTAAATTAACTTAAGGTGCAGGTTTCGGTTGAACCGTTAAATAATTTTGTCGATTTTTTTAACTTACTGTCAAGCCTTTCTTAATCTCATCAACGAAGATGACGGTTTTGTGTCAATTAAACGCGACAAAGCGCAATTCCACTTAAGCTATTCAATAATCAAAATCTGCCTCCTTGAAGTACTGAAAATCCGCTTCTGATGCACGAAGAGCCATTATATCCACTCAAATCCACTGTGTCGTGCAGTCTTCACGCGGGAGGAATAGTTAGTCCTTATTTATTTAAAGACGCCCTCGACAATACGGTCATTGTTACTGGCGAACACTACGGGGCCATGATAAACCACTTTTTGCTGTCGGAACTTGGTGATCCGAGCTTGGGAACATGTGGTTTTAACAAAACGGTGTAATCGCACACTCAGCATGACCCACAATGGATATTGTGAAGGAAACGTTTCCCGGGCACGTAATATCCCGTTTTTACTATTTGGTATGACAAACAAGATCGCTAGACATAACCATCGTAGGTTTCTTTCTTGAGGGATGCTTGAAGTCGCGGAAGTAGTGGAAACACCGATAAGACGAGAAATAATGTGACGGCAACCGCTTGGCGGAAAACATCCCCACAATAGCAAATGTACCTAAGTCTAAAAAAAAAAATAATAATTACCATCAATCCAAATCATTTATATTTATTTTTATTTAGTAAACAAGTAATTCAAAACCAAAATTGCAACTGTCGATACAAAAATTTTGAAAAAAACATTTTTGAAATAAAAAGTAACAAACACCACAAAATGTTATAGTTTTGTTTTCAACTCTTTTGTTTTCTTTCCCACTCTATATTTTCTTCAATGTTTTTTATTTTGCTAAATTAAAGATTTAATTTAATTAACTAAGCAACAAATTACTTATTTATGGCTTAGATGTACATTTCGGAAGCTATGCTTCCATCGTCAGTAAGCTCTATTTGAATATAATGGCATTTTGATCGATATTCAATACAAAAAAAAGGTCCGTTCAACATTTAAAACTGTCACCCATTTTCGTACATAGGGAGGCAAATTTAAAATGCCTATAAAAAGAGTACTTACGTACTTACTTATCCGGCTCCAGATCCATGAAGGGTCTGTCGGTCTTCCATCGATAGTGGTCCCTCGCACGTTCCCTCCAGTCGTCGAGACCAAGCGATCTTGCGTCTGCAACCGCCTGGTCCCTGTAGCGGAGGTTCTGTCTTCCTGGTCGTCTCCAACGCGGGGGCTGTGATTAAAAGATTTTCTTGGCTGGAGCGTTGCTGTCAATTCGCTCGATGTGGCCGATCCAGTGTAGTCGACGTGTTTTGGCATTTTGGACTACATTTGCATATTTTTACAGCTCGTATAATTCACGATTGAATCTTCCCCTCTGCGCAGATAGGAACAAATATCCGCCAAAGAATTTTTTTCTCGAAGGCGCCCAGTATCATTATCCCTTTTTTAATTATCGTACAGCACTCGACGCCGCCCGCCGTAGAGTAGAACTGGTAAAATTAGCGTTTTCTATAACGTGCGCTACGAAGGTAATTTTTCGTCGAATTTCCACTAATGTTTGTTCCGAGGTAAATGAACTCCTTGACTACCACGAAATTACTGCCACCAACATTAACGTTTTGTCGTAGGCGATGGATAGATGAGGCTTTGTTTGTTGATAGCATATACTTTGTTTTGTCCTCATTCACTTCAAGGCCAACGCGTTTCGTCTGTTCATCAATAGCTGTGAATGCTTCAAGTACAGCTCGCTTGGAGTGGCCGATGATGATGTCCCATAAAAAGAGTAAAATTCATGAATCTTGTGAGAAAAAGTAAATAAAATTTGAATTTCATTCACCTATAAAAGTGGACAATCTGACATGTCAGTAGTGGCATTCATGAATGATCATCAGGATCCGCCACAGTCCAACTGTACGTATAGAGTGATAAATACAATTTATTTTTTTTTATAAAAATGAGACAACAATACAATTTTCCATTAAGTACAAAATTAGTGTAAGATCAGCTATTTTCTCATATTCGCAATAATCAATATTCATACAAAAAAAAACCCTTTTAAAAGTATCGAGTATAAAGGAAAATAAAAAAATAAAAAAATAGCTATATCCGACGAGGCTTGAAATAACTTCAACCTCACTCATTAATACGTTGAAACCATTTTATAATCTAGTTCAAACCAATTTTCACTGCAATTGAAAAAAAATGTAGCGCTGCGCTAGACATATCCGGCAAGCTAAGACAAAAAAAAAATTGGTCACTTAAACCACATACAAAGTATGTTTGTATACAGTCAAATGCGTTCAAGGAATTTGAAATTTTCAGTCATTTTTCTTTAAAACTGAGTTAGCCCGGTAGGCTCGCAAAGGAGCGGGATATTTTAAGCCGGTGCGGCCGGCACAACGGTGTTGTGTGTTATATAGTATAGGTAGTGGTGTCAATATGGTGTAGTGACTTTGGCTGCCAAACTAGACTACCACTCTACTTCGGCTGCAAAAATTATCTAAAATCAAATTGACATCTAACCACAGGAATTGTGATGGCAGCTATAGACCCGCATTGTTGGTGTATGATAAAGTCGGCGCTAGGCGATAATTTAATTATTCGGAGCCTTTATTTCGAGTCGGTCTTAATTAATGCCAAAGTATTTTCGGATATAATTTTCTGAGTTTTTTTTTATTTTTATTTTATTTATGAATAGATTGAAATACATAGTTGTGCGTGATCACAAACAATATTCCAGTTTCATTTAAGCTTTTTCATTGATCTGATTTTTTTAAACAGATTGTATAGTAGAGTCATTCGCCGTACATAGAAGTGGATTTTAGATTTGACTTTTTGCAACAACCATTCGCCAGGCGACCTTGATTGACCGTAACATTATGCTTATGGTAATGACAGACAACATAAACTCGATATGTTCTTGTGACCGAGTACATATTGGATGCAAAGATGAAGTTGTGCATTTACTACCGCACTCCGTGCGCGCAGTTGCCCGTACAACGTCGTAGTAAAACAAAAAAAAAAAAAAAACATCAAAAGAATAAAAGATTGTCCTTTCACTTGGAAACAAGTTTGATAAATTCGTTTTTGATTTTGTTCTAGGTCGAAACTGGTATACACAAACAACACAATAGAACAAAAAAAATTAAGTATAATTTTCTGAATGAAGAAAAATTACTTGAAACTTTAGATTACAAAGCCTAATTGCCCTAGATTTGGACTTTGACAATTAATTTTATTATGCTGTTAAAGAAAATAATGTACCAGTACCATGTAAGCGATGTTAGTTGAAGACGTGTTAGAAGAAAAAAAATTATAAAAAGTATTTTATACTCGATATTAAGGCCAAAGCATTTTTATTTGGATTTGCTCTTTGTGTTCTTTATGCAAAATCATACATTTTATTTTATGACATTAATTTGTCTACAATTTCTGCATTAAACTGGTAAATTTTTACGACCAACATTTATTTTATGAGCATTTCGTGCGTAGTTTTTACAAAAATTTCGAAGAGAATGTCGTCGGCCCACATTCCACACTTTCTGTGGATGGAATTTTACTGGATGGAATCGTCTCAAATCCGGAGTTCTTGCTTTTTGACACTTACTCGTTCATCAAAATGTGGGCTTTCGCTAAGGATGATTTTTATGAAATGTATTCATGTGTAGACTTGGCCAGTTTTTCATTTTTCATTTGGAAAATAAATCTAACTCGAAATTTGGATCAAAATTGACAGAATGGAGAACACGAAAAAAGCGGGTCTTACTGTCAATATTGTATGTATTATTGTTCCTTGATCTCCTACGGCCTAAGTTACGAAAACGGGTGGTCAATTTCTTTTGAAATCATGTTTTCAAATTTATATAATTAAAACTTAAAATTAGAATACGAATTTTTTCAAACAAAAATTAAAAACAAATCAAAGTTGTACACACAAAATTAAGTAAAAAACAATAAAAAATTGGCATTGCCTATTAATATCGTTTTCGATTAGATTTTTGGAGTATTCTAGTCTTTTTAAATTCTAATCCTGAAAATGTTGTATGCATTTGCAAATTTTCGCATACACACTTGAACGCATCTATACAAAAAATATCTTTTTTTCAAGCAATTATTTCTTTTGACAAATAATCCGAGGAAAATTTTTGAATGTATATGTGTGTTCAATTTTCTTTTGGAGTAACAGAAATAAAAAAAGAGTAATTCCGAACATCCAATCGAAAACGACATGTGAATTTGTGTTTATTGAATGTGGTGCACTTTATTTTGATAAAATCGGTCTTCGAATATTGCGATTGTTTTCTTTTGGAATTTGTAACTTTCGACGGTGATTAGTGTTTTGCCTGAAAAATGACAAAAATAATACTAAAATAATAGAGAAATTCACACTAGATAAAACAACATGGATGCGGCATGAACTGTCAAAATATGTATTGATATGTATTGAAAACCTTTGATTATAAATTTTATTCATCAGAAAACAAGTAAGAACAAAATTGTAGTATTGTATAGAACAGATCAGAACATAAAATTTAGAACAATTATAAGCTGTCAATTAAATGTCAGTTGTAAAATCAAACATCGAAATTATAGAATTTGTCTGAGATTATTTCCTCTCGATTTTGTAAGTTTTGTAAGTGATTTTATTACTAACAAATAATGTGTAAAATAAAAGGTTATTTAATTACTCTTAACCTCATCAACCAAAAAGTAAATAAACCATACAAAAAATGATTTTGAAAGTTCTCACGCTTCAGCTGTATATCGAATTCCAAACAACCATTTCAAATCGATTTTAAATCGATCTTTATGTTTGTTGAAATAAACTTGCAAAAAATAGTGTGAGTGTAAAGTCTATTAAATCTTACTAAAAACGCAAGATCTGTTTTCGTAGATTTTTTTAGAAATAATTCTATTATGTTAAAAAAAATAGAATGTTTGGTTGTTTGCAATTTGACATTACTGTAAAACTGCATTCGTGACTAATAAAAGAAAAACGTAAGAACAAATGTCAAAATGGACAAATATTCGTTCCTCTTTTTCGAAGAAATGCGGACCATACAAAACTGCACACTTTTTGTGGAACCAATGGTGGTTTGACATTTACATGTGAATTTTTACTAAGATATCCGCCAAGCCGGGAGATGCTTGAAATTTTTACAAATAGTAGCAAATAATGGCAATTCCGTTTGGACTGTGGAAAGTAAGCAAAATACATGTCAAAAAGACACACGGCACTTATGCACCAAATACAATGAGAAACATTTGAAATATTAAGGTTGAAAGCACACTAATCTATCTATTTCATCACATGTTTTGCGGTCCCCTAGCTTGCCCTAAAGCACCAGGTATATCTATAAAATTATGTATAGAATATGTTAGATGCCCAATAATAAATAATATGTAATACGTTATATTTTTTTTTATCGAGGGCTGTTATCGAAGGCGTCAGAAATAATACCACACAAAATCAAACTCCAGACCCATGATGGCGAATTAGAGTTTGTAATATTGATAATTACTGTAAAACTCTCTCATAAGTGATTTGAATCAAAATAAAAACGAATTACCGATTGCACGTACTTACTCTTATGTGCGATCACATCGTATGCAACAGATTCTTAATAGAAACGGCTAAATATATATATTTTTAAAGTCGTTTTTTACTTAATTTCTTATATACAATATTTCTTTAATTTTAAATATTGAAAAATATAAATTTAAAAAGAAAATTAAAAAAAAAAATCATCCACCCGTTTTCGAAATATTGAATTTTCAATTTTTTTTCAAAAATCAAAAAAAAATATTTTTCGAAAATTTTTGGTATGCAGTGTTATCTATAATTGAAGGACATCCAAAATAAACTTTTTGACCGAAATCCGTGGAGCCGTTTATGAGAAAGTAGAAAATCAAAAAAAAAAAAAAATTGGTTGTTAATAACAAAATATCTAAGTATTGAACACCCTTTTTTATTAAAATCGTTAGAGCCGTTTTCCAGATAATTAAGATGGTAAAAAAAGGACAAAAAAACGATTCAGAAATCTATTATTGAGAGAATCACCTAAAACGCTTAAGTACCAAGAGTGATGAAAATCGCTTAAGCAGTTTATGCTGTAGATCATTCTACAGATACAGTACAGAAAATTCTTCACTAAACATCAATATGTTGCATCTCTTTTCCGGTACAATTCATGACAACAAGTGAAGTCTTCTATCGACTTCGACTACATTGCTGGAAATTTTGACAAACTAATACAATTCAGAACAAATTTCAATTTCCTTATTTTCGTTTCTTAACGCAATAATTTACCAAAAGTAAATTAACTAAAATAATCGAATCAATTGCTTGAATAGTCCTTGTATTACTTACGATTATTGTATCACAACTACGTAGTTCTACGTAGTTCTACTAGATTCTCAACATTTATGCACAATGATCAAGTTTCCAAATACAACCCTATTACGGTAGTGATAAAGTTTTTAAGCTTCTGATAGGATCTTTGGTAAAAATTTCATTTCTGGAGAAATAAAATATATTCAAACATATTATTGCTACACTTATGACGAACTATACTTAATTTATCAACTAATGCCCCCATTTTTTTTGTTTACTACTGAATAATTGTTTTTTTTGTTTTTTTTTTGCTTAACTTTTTAATTCGATGCTTAGAAAACTGTAAATAGACACATGGTTTCTGGCGTTACATATCCTTACCTCTTTCTCAAAATGTTATTTGAACGAGAACAGTCATTAATATTCTAATTCCTTATTATTTTCAAAACCTTTTTAGTTTTTAAATAATTTCATAAATTTCCAATATGAAATTTCACACAAACATATACCTAATTCTAAATATGCACAATGTTGGATAAATTCAACTTCCCGCAATCATTCCTGTGCAAACACATGTAGGTATTAACTATTCGTTGCACAAAAAAAAAAGATTATCCCTAATGAAACATATGGACATCCTTTCACAATGAATATCTGTTCAATCAGGAGGTGCCAGGTTGTGAGGTCAAGCACCTAAATCGTTTTGTTTCAAATCAAAAGAATAACACAATTTTGATTTTTTCTTGTGTGTGTATGTGTGTTTTTTTTTAGTTCCTTCCACAGAAATATCTCATCAACTATCGAACAACGAACATAGTAGCGATGAATAGCGAGTGGAACACAGATAAAACTAAAAAAGAAACATACATCCGGAGAACCCTGTGCAACAATGCATTCAAATGATGATGATGAGTCCTTGTAGCATACATACTATAGGAGGGTCATTGCGCCGGCAACACCATTGCATCCTCTCGTTAATATCCACATCATAGCAGGAGATTTCATTAGACGATATCTTCTATTCCTTTCCCTACGATGATGGTGGCTATGATGATGGTATTTGGAGGTGAAGCGTAAAGGTTCAGGTATACGAAGAAGGAGAGACCTGTGCTCTTCCCATTCCCCCTATGCACATTGCACATTGATTATGGTCAAGTCAGGCGCGACTATCAATGTTAGTAAATTGATCACGTATAGGACAACGCCCGGGAGACGATGGCTGACTATCCTTTCAATCAATTCTTACTGTTTAGGATGTTTTACCACCACACTGGCGTATTAGCAATATGACCATCAGGAGGACCGACTATTGACTATGTGCCTGTGCCATGATGGCGACGATGTGCTATGGGATGAGATTTGAATTGCTTAGTATTTGAAAGCGAAGTCCCTGCGTGAATTTTCCATCCGTTTTGGATCTAACTTTTGTGTTTTCTTTTTTCGGTATGTTTTCGTGTAATTTAATTCCCATGTGCCTTTAAGAGTTTTTTTTTTTTTTTTGAAACCTAATCAGGTGCATCTTAGGACAGAAGGACTGATGCAGCTTACAAATGCGCATAACAGCAGTAAGTTCTGTCAGTTGGTTTTCAATTATTGCTGTCATAGTTATGGTATCGATTATATTAACTGTACCTAAACGAAGTAGGTAACTATTTCGGGAGAGACGAAATTATTAAGATTAATTCATAAGCTGCGCAAGCAGTAGCATATAATACAAATTTCTAGGATAATCGGAGGAAATAAAAAATGTGTGATTTAAAAAATAACTGCTCAGATACATGCTGTTTTGCTAAGCACTGGCTTGGTTTTGCTCAAAAAAAATAAGACAAAAATTATTTTTTGTTGCTGCCGCAAGCATTTTTTTCTTTTCAAAAAGAAATTGATTGGGAGATTTATGGAAAAAGATCTTTAATGAATATAAAACACAGGAGTAAATCGATTAAAATATTGAATCCTTAGCATTTAGTACCAAGTACAGATAATAAAAAATAAAATTAAATACAACACAGCGAATCCAGCCTTGGGAATTCCATAATTGTTACACATCAGTACTAGATATGTAAAGCAAACAAAAGAGCTGACATGCAAACCTGATCTTATATTTTTAATATACCGATTTGAATTAGCGATATCAATCTCTAGGAAAATGCATTCCCATTGAATATGTTTAAATATTGAATTTAAAGAAAAGAGCATACGTGGGGTTTGAACAAATATGACAAATATGACAATTGAAAAGAAGGATCGATTACTGATATTTAATATAGACGGGCAAATCCATGTCATATGATTTTTCACTTCTGTGTGAAAGACGAAAGGTCATTATTCTATATGTATTAAAATATGTTTCCTCTACAATATTACGTTCCAATATAAAATGTGAACATAAAAGTGTTGACACGCTCTAAAACCCTGGTGTCTGAAGTGCAATTCTGAAAATAAAATCATGTGCTTTAAAATGATTTTACCACACATTCTTCCTACCCTTACATTTAATATATTTATTTCCGTGATATGACTTTTTCGCCAAAAACATGAAAAAGCTGTTTTAAGGCTTTCCGTTTAGATATTACAATTTCTTGGAGTACCAAAGCTTAGCAACTTACAACTGACAACTTCTTCAGTTGTTCTTCGGCAGAAATGGAGGAAACCTTTACAATTTTTTATTTTTTTCGAATCAGAAAGGCTGAGTTCAATTCCTATTGCAGGATTTCTCATTCCACAAGGACCACCCGTTACCATAACAAGACATGAAAAAATATTATGCTAATGAACCTAATTTGAAATCAGTCGATGGCCATTTAGGCACTAGTTCAATGTAAAATTGTTCATACGTGGACCAATTGGACGACTTTCGGATTTTATAATAAGAAAACATTTCTTGTCGTTGTTTCGCAATCAGACTTTTAGGTGACACTTGGAAAAAAATATTATCGAAACGTCAAAATATATTTTGTTGCCTACCTATCAAACCATGAACTGACAAAATCAATTAATGAATGGCTCCGATTTAAATGGATTAACAAACCTCTACAAATTCAAATTTTGCCTCAGAAAATTCTAATTTTTTGCCGATTTTATTATTTGCTTCACAAAAGATAAATTATTTTTCTACAAAATTGTTTAGAATTTGTGAGGAAGTTTCGTTTGAAATTGATTTTTTTGTATTTCTTCCTTTGTCGGGCTTTGGTAACTCTCATACGTGAATAGTAACTTCATTAGTATCTCGACAAATCTGTCACAGGTTTTTTTCACATCGAATTTATTTTAAATTATATTAAATTTGTCTTAAGCTAATATCCTGATCATGTTTTTTTAACTAATTCATAAAATACCCTTACACAATATGATACCCTTAGGCTAAGCTGCAAATTAAATCATGAGCCTTGACTAAACTTCCATAGAAACCACTTCATTTCTAAATAAGCCAAGATCTCAAGATCTGTAAGCTTTGATTAAAAACTAAATTGAGGTATCTATTAGAAAGAACATAATTCGGGATCAAGCAATGCAGATAGCCTTTTCCGCATTATTGTAATTTCTTGACCCTCCATAGAACATAATTCACATATCTCCTCTCCGCATAATATCATAATCTTAACTCGTCTGATCTCCATTGACCTAGTAGTTGGAAAGGTATATACATACACCACGATTAGCTATATCTGAATGAAACTACTGAAACAAAACTTAACTCGGCCACTGCAATATGTATGGGTATACGGCGTAGCGGCGGCGGCGGTTAATCAGGGTTTTTCGATCTAAAACATAAAAGTTTCAAAACAAGCGGAAACGATTGAGTCGTTATGTTCCGGCACTTGGCATTAATCGTTTCTCGAATTCAAATATCGCCGACGATAAATCAATTTTAATGCGATTTTCTGTGCGCACAGCGCCACTGCACAGTGCCAATGCACATGTGCGCAGCAAAGTCCGGGCGCACAAACTATAAAGACACACACAAACAGATCAGAGCAGATCTCCTCCAGATATCGAGCCTTTCACTTTTGTTCGGTGTATGGCACACAGCGAGTACTCTCTCACTGTACCTTCAATACCGTGGTATGACCATAACTGGTGTTTCTTTGTCTCTTAGTTTTGCTTGTGGATATACTATGAATATAGGCTGCTGCGTGGGGATAAGCGATGCACAATGCGCGGGAATCTTAATTATAAATGGCAGCCACAATGGAGACACCACTGACCGCCGGCCGCCGCGCTGCACCAAGAGGAGTAGTAGGAGTTGAACTAATTCGGTGCGACAACAAAAGGACCCAGCTTGTTCGAGGTCTTCCATAGCAGTTCTCCCGGGGACATTATTAAGTGGCACTTGGATTGGCACATTTTCCAGTGCGGTTGCGGCTTCGAGCTGCTCAGCTGCCTCATGCATCGATTATGTGTCCTTCAGGTTCGGGAGAGCGGAGACACAATGATGATTTCCACCTGCTCAGTGCACCTCTCTGTGTGTAAATGACACACCTAAAGCGATCGCTACTTTCTTTCGTATCGGTTAAACGGTTTTGTTTAAGGCCAGAAGTTTGCGCGGGGAAAGGAACATGACAAACACAAATAATGCGATGATGTGTGGGAACAAAAGTACGAGTACGCGCGGATTAAGTAAGTCGTCGAGTCCGGGGTGCGTGGGTCTTCGTACAAAGACGGAGCCTTTGTATGGTTGTATCTTATGCGCACACCTTTTATCGGGCATTTGTATCTTTGGCTTTGATGTGTTGGTCGTCGATGGTGGACACTGTGGGCTATCGCACGACTCCGATGTACCAATTACACCTGTGAGCAACTAATCGGTCTGTTGAAAGAAGATTGCGTCGCGTCGTTCGGGATTCGGGTTCTCAATTCCGAGTTCCCAGGCCAGGCCATATCCAGGCTAACCTACATAATATAATATGCCCTGGAATTGAATACATATCGCAGGATAACCACTTTATTTCGTGAATGGATATTTAATATATGAATTGTGTGTGCAGACGTAGTATGGGTTAGTGTATACGATTTCGGGGACTTTTTTTTGAGGTGGGATTTTAATATTTAAAATGCCCCCAATGGGCAGATGGTTATCAATTGAATGCAAGGACTCGAAGAAAGGCAGGAAGTGTACAAGTGCACTTGATTGATATGTCAACTTGGTGCAGTGAAAAGTGGTTGATGTACTTGAAGCAGTCGGCGTTGTGCCTGCAGTCGTAAATTCCTCTCCTTCATCGAGAGAAAGTTAATCGGTTCTGGCTGCTCGGATGGACTAAAAGTGGAAAACTAATGATTACAGATTAAATATTTGAAGAGTGTCCTTTAGGGCGAAGTTTGTTATTTGTAGAAAAAAAAATTGAATATAAGACCTTGCTTATGGTATATGTATATGCAGATGAGATAAGATTTAAAATCAAGTTCAGTTAGAATGAATTAAATCCGACGAACAAATATACGTTTAAGAATTTCAATACCAGGGCACATATGTATAAGGTTAAGGACTCTGATCTTAGATGAAATGTTGAGTTATTGGGCATGAGGATTCGAATTAAAATTTGACAGGATTTTTTTAAACCAAGCAAAAGTGGTAGACAACTGATGTATTAAGGAAAAAGTCAACGAACAAGGAAGAAGTTATATTTATTTGACGAATTGAAATACGATAAGTCCAATTTCTGATGAATGTATAAGAATAGGGATACTAACAACAGCAAAACAACATGTCCACAAGATTCTGTCGGTTTCTATTCGAAATCTCTATATTAAGAAGAAAGTAGATCATAGTTCTGCAAAGGTCTTAAGAAGTTCATATTATCTTATGTAACCATAAAATACCTAGTATCTGAATTTCGAATGCCAAAAGATTTCAAAAACGTCCGTTTTTCCTATTGTAGTAGGAATATTTTTAAAGAAATCGAATTGTAAGATGAAATTAAGATATCTATACTATTGATCCGTCATCTGTCGCAGAAAGTTTTGACAATTTTCATTGGGATTTTTCATTTATACCGAAGAATTAATAGTGGGCTATTCTGGATTTGGGATTAGTGGGAGAACTATCAATTCCAATATTAACTTACGACTTCATCGAACTGAAAAGTTAAGACAACTGATACAACCTAAAGTTTCAGAAATTGGCATTTATAATATTAAATTTTTTACAAGAAACAATAAGATCAATGTTATTTCACTGCGTTTTTATTAGTGACAAAATTCTATTAGGTATGTATACCATTGCCAATTGATAATTTCTGCTTATGTATCCCCGAAGTGTCAGATGGGAATTTGACTTCTACAACTTTCTGTGTTTGGAAACTGTCCCGCAACCGGGCGAAGAAGGTAAATATTTTACACTTTGGCGATCAACTGTTACAAAACCGTTATTATTTGGCATTTATCTAATTTCGTCCTTTCCAGAAACGTGTTTAAATGTTAAAGAAGGTAAAAATTCGCAGAAATAATGAAATTTTGTCAAATCAATTGCATTTAGAAATTCTAGCAAAATTATTGGGATTATAAGAAAGCTTTTCCATCTCTACACTTTTATGAAAAAATTACAGGAATCAATTTATTTTGAAGAAAGGACAGCTTTAGTCTAAGAATGATGAAAGTAGTGGAAAAATCAAAAGATGTTCGCAATATTTATCGATTTATATATTTGGATCTATTTTTCAAATGCAAGAAAAACTTTATTTATTACTTGACTCAAATCCTACTCAAATGAAATGTTTAATGTTCATATGTATCCCTAAATTATTCTACAAGTAAGAAGCGTTCTTTAAGCTGAAGTGCCTGAGGTAAGTGCTCTTGGTCCAATACTTTTACTTTCCTTATGTCTACTACTTATCGGACTACCGATCCATGGATGTGCTCTGCGCTTCCAACCATTCAGACCAAGTTTTCTGGCACCGGCGACGGCTTGGTGCTGAAAACAAAGGTATGGTCTTCTTTGTCATCTCGAACGTATGGGCTGGGATTAGAAGATTCCGTTGTCTGTAGCAATATTGTCCATTCGCCTGATGGGTAGAGCTAATGCAGTCGACCTGTTGTCACCTTTCATTTCGTACTATAACCACATCTTTGTGCAACTCGTAGAGTTCATTTGCTCTCGCACACGGGATCAATTATCGATCGAATTAGTTTTTATTTTTGTTTAAAGAACTCATTATCTGTCCCATTCCACTTACCGTCCAGCACTCTGCGCCTTAAAGGAGAACAGACATAATAAGATTTTTATAGGGCGTAGACTTTGTCTTCCGCGTATAAGGATATTTTAACCTATTTTTTAGGTCAAACCGAAGTACCAGCGGCTTGCCAAGGTAATTCTTCGTCGGATTGGTACTAAGGTGTAATTCGTGGAAATAGTATTTACTTTTTACTCTAAGGGAAATGAGCTCCGGCAGTTTTTCAATCAATAGTGACATTTTGTTTTAGCCGGTGGACATATGTTTGTTTGTTTGTTAATTACTTGGTTTTGTCCTCATTCATTTCAAGGTATCTAGTTTCGACTGTTCTTCAATCATTTTGAAGGCCTATACAGTTTGCCATGTCAATATCGTCTTCGTATCTTAGTATTTGGACAGATGTGCAGAAGATAGTACAATCCTCAATAACGCCTGCTTTGCGTACTATCTGCCCTAGAACAAGATTGAAAAAATCAGATGAGAGTGCATGCCTGAGGAAACCATCTGAAAGTTTGGAATAGTTCGGAGGAGATATTTCCCAGAAATGTTGTCACATGAAATAGTTGGATCAGTTTTTCAGGATCCCGAACTTGACCATCCCTATTTAAAACCCTGACGATCAATGCCATCATATGCGGCTTTGAAGTCGATGAAGACATGGTGACTTTCGACTTGAAATTTGTTGGTAAAATGTTTGTCTATGGTTAATTTGCCAGGCCGGAAGCAGTTCTGGCATTTGCCGAAAAAAGTGTCTTAGAACGGCTTTAAATGCTCACAGAGAATAGAATGGAATACTATCTTTCAAAATATAGAGCACGACCGGCTCAGTTGGTATTGTCATGTTCAAATGTGAAATCCCGTCAAAAAAACTATATCTTAGATAGTTCCAACACGATCGCGAAGAAGATAAAGGAAAGACGAACCAAAACACTCCTGGTACAATCAAACGCAACGACACCAGCATTTGGTTGCCCAAGTTGGCGTACAGATCACTAGAGTGAAGCAGATAAGTGGGACCCTTCGAGATTAGAATAGCGCCGAAAAGAAGAAGAAGAACAGTACGTTGAATAGGATATTCCTATTCCTTATTTAAAATATGTGATTATTCATGATATTTTTAGATGACATAATCATACAAAATGGAGTAAATTTGGCGACAAATCTCGACAGTAATGTCAACCAATTTCGATATTTTAAATCTGGTATTCACTCAAACTGAACTTGGACCTACCATTTTACAGAAAAATCGCAGTTTTTAATGAAGTACAATATGAATATCTTATGCATTCTTCGCCTTTTAATAGCTGCTTGAATAATTCCATCAACTTTCTTAAGCTCACTTTTATTTTCAATAAACTTCATACATTGTAATTGAGATACATTGACATTCCCTATCAATTAAAGCCTTCCAACCATTAGATAACTTTAGGTTGCTCCCCAAAGCTCATTCGAAGTCACTGTTGTAGTTCGAGTAGAAAATCAAATGAGGGTACTGGGCAGCGTGCTTATGAGTTTGACAGGTCAAAAGGAAATGCATTTTGCTAACACTTTTTCCAAGATTATTGAATATTAAATAATTGATTTTCCAAAAAAAATATTTAAGAAGAATTTTTAACTATATTTATCCAGACTTCTTATATTTGGCGTACCAAGTAAATACTTCGACTTTAACGTTTCAAAAGCTCCTTTAACTTTCATATCGCACCAGCTGTACACGAACCACAAAGCATTTAACATTCTCAAAAGTGAAATAATAACCCACTTTTAGCTTGATCCGAGAGCAAAGCCGGCGCAGCGCGCGTTCTACTTGAAAAGATGGAAAGTGTATAAATGATTCTTATCCGCTCTGCCACCCTGGAAAAAAATGTGGCATAACCTTCTAGTACTTAATTTGCAATTGAGCCATAGACAACCTTCCGCCCACTCTATATACTCTAAATGTAATTTCAATTTCGATGGCAATCATATAATGTTGTCTTGGCCTCCAATTGCTGCACGTTAATTCCTATAATTCGAACATGGGTGTTAAATCACGTCAGTTCCACATCTCGATTAAGGTCCCTTTCTTATCTGTGGAAAATTAACTCGCCACCACAGTTGCAACTTATTGCAACGGCCGCGGGCTCGGGCAGCAGACAGACCGACAGCGCGATAGCCGAATCGGACCCAGCCCAAAATAGTCGCCGAAAAAGCAATTAAACCAAAAATCAACGTTAAATATTGTCTCCATGCTCTCTGTCAACGTTCCAGCTATCTATATATATATATATACAGCACAAGCACTACTGACTGCGAGAAGATAATCACCCAGCGGCTCCATAAATCTCATCGTAAAAGCCGTGTGGAATTCCTATATGAGCGGGCGAAATGAGAATGACATGTGGGCTGGTTGCCTTTTGCCATGCTAAGTCTAACCCGTCCCAAGTCCCAATTTGAAGATTCCACCAGCTGACGACGCGATGCAACGCTGAGCAATGAGCATATAACCGATTAATGCTGATCCAACAATTTAATTCGTTCGCTCATTTGCAGCCACTACCAGCAACTCACCTATTCCACTGTAGCTTACGGGATTATTATATCTGACATTAGCATCTGGTGGCATTCAAATAAATCTGTGGCAAGAATATGTACTAGAGTTGACGGGAACGCGTCTTCTCCGTGAGTTGTGTCTTGTGTGCCTTTGTTGACTATTGATGTGTGCGCGACTTGGAGTCGAGAATGTCAAATTGGTCTCAGCAGTCATCATTAGTGTGGCGGAGATGTCATTGGGATTGGGAGTGATTACCAAAGACTGTGAGAGATGGCGCACATCGCATCACATCGCCAACGGGCATCTAAGATCGGTATACTTGCCGCGCGCATTGTCAGAAGTGTACCTCCATCAGCTCCATAATATACTCTGCGCGCGTTTGATGTGCAGTGATGGTACAATAAATTGGATTGTAATTGCTGGTGTGCGACGCGACGGAGCGCTTTTGGGTGGGCTGCACCTTCTCTTTTATGGTCTGACAGTGATATTTCTGCATCCGATTCCAATTAGGTATATATGTAGTATGTATACCTATGTGAGTTTGCTCATCGCCCATTATAGCAGCTGGCTGTGGCTGACGGTGCATTATGGGCGCTGATACAGTTGATGTGTATTTGTGTTCTTGTTGGTAGATCACACACTTGTCAAATGAGAGTTAAATTGTTCGTCCGCCTATAATAGTTGTTGGAATGCAACAGGGGGGTTGGACGAATAGTTTGAAATTTATGACTTTCTGATCATGACATCGAGTACGACTTATGTTATTATTTGTTTGGAGAATTCAAACCGAAGGAGGAGTGGCTGTCAAAAAAAAGAAGGTTATAGTTTTGAGAATCGAAAGCGAATGTTAAAAAATTAACCTTGTCAAAATATTAAGAAATTTTTACCATTCACTTTTTTTTAAATTTGGTTCATTTGGTACAATCTACGAGTACATGCGTAGTCGAGACTGGTTAATTCGGATATCCCTTCAATCTGCAAAGAAGAGTAAGATTCAACTGTCAATTTGTTCAAAAGTCTCAAAAAAAGTTAGCTTCTGCCCACTCCCAATGGAGATTGCAAGATTTTTGTGGAATATTTGTGGGGTGTGTTCACAAGACGCCATTTGGAGAAATTGCGTAATTTCAGATTTTGCAAGAATAATCTATTACAATTTTGGCTTTCTGGCGATATTTTAGTTGCACCTCATTTTGAATATGAAAAACACTAAACTAAATTATAAGGACGTGACTAGAAAAATTCCCATTAAAAGTTTGAAATATTCACGCGTTTCGGGGAGGAGTTGGGAGTACTCATGTTTAAAAGAACTAGTTTCAACATAATTCTCTCTATATATTTCATGAATTGTACATTTAATGGGACTTGACGATTTAAACAGTCCGTGTGGTAGACATGTTGTCTTGGAGGCGTTGTTTATTATTCAGTCACTGATTCCAAATGTCCATGGAAATTAAACGATTAAAAACCCAAATGGGGAAATTTTACTGTCGTTTTTGTGAACATATTTTTTTTTTTTGAGAAAAAATCCCTTTTAAAGACGAGAACCCAAGTTCACCAGGTGGCAATATTTATCAATAAAGATTTACTGGTGCAAATTTTGGCCGGTCCGTGGTGGCGCCGTTGGTCTTCTTCGAAATAGACCAGATCTACAGAATGACAACGATTTTTATTAATGCTCAGAAAAATGTACATACAATGCTAATTTTAATAATTCCCTCATAAAAAGTTTTTTTGACGTCGGGCGTCATTTTGTGTTCTTTAATAGGTACAACAGTTAAGATCTCTGAACATTTGTAGAAAAAATAATTAAAAAACACTAATTGTTTCCACAGTATAAAAAGTTTGTTTTTATATATTATATAAATATTTATTTAACAAAGAGGCCGACGCGTTTCGTCTTCTTGGGACATCTTCAGGGCACTGACAATAACATACAAAATAAGGTACTAGTGGTGAATTATTACAATATCTTTTTTTTGTTTAATTTAAAAAAAATATAAAAACGTTACAACACAAATAAAATTTTAAACTTTAATTTAACAAAGGACTGTTATACCCTAAATCTATTTGACAATTGAGAACATTAAACAATTTATATTTGTTCATTTCAAAAACTTCATATTTGTCTAATATCCTGCCAGCCGGAGAGTTATGTAGCAGTGTGACATCGTCGTTAGAGCATGACCAGTGTTTTTCAGATGCTGGGAAAGACCAGGAGAAGGAACATAATATGTTGATGCTTAAAAATGTTCCATTATTGTTGTAAACGATGTTAGCTCCATTTCATTCTTTACAAATAACTTTGTAAACTTTTTCTTATTTTTATGAATTTGTTTTTTGAACTTGTTGTTGCATAGAGCATTTTTTAAAGAAAAATTGTTAAAGAACGCTGGCTTGATTTTTGCTTCTAAGAGTGGATTGGAGAGTTTGTCCGAAACACCGAGAACATAAGGAATCTTGCGCCACATTCCATCATTTTCATCCCTATCCAAAGGAAAAATAGATTCCAGTGTATGTTGTCTGGATTTCTTTTGTAACAATCTGTGAATAGTTTTGGGGTTATATCCATTAGCAGTTGCGATATTTTTGATTCAGTTCTTTTTTAAAATTGGTTCGAATGGGGGGTAGTTTTAGAATGGAATGCGGACATTTTAATATTCAGTGGGTGTGCTGAAGACATAGGGAAAACGTATCGGTACTTTTTCTAAAGATGTCGGAGACTAGTTTCCTTGAAGACATTGAAACTGTTAGATCAAGAAAGTTTAACAATCCCGGTCCATACTCGAAGGTAAACTGTAATTAGAGTCTAATTTCTTTAGTACATTTTCGACAAAAGCCAAGAGGTTGAGCTGTGTTCTTGTCCAGGTACAATAAAATGTCATCCACATACCTGCTCCAGAAAAAGATATTTTGTAGAAATTGGCTTTTGGAGCCAAACAAACGTTGTTCAAAATCATCCATATAAAACTCAGCAGCAAAAGGTGAAAACGATGAACCCATAGCAAGACCTGACCTTTGACTAGGTATAATACCTCCCATCAAACTCAAAATAATTTTGGTCGATGCATAAGGAGACAAGTTTAAACAATTGTAGTTTCTTTTATCGTCTTTTAGATTTTCGAAGATTCGGCATTGAAACTGATGGAAACAAATTTTTAACATCCAAGGAAATTAATTTTAAGTTTGGTGGTAAAACTAGGTCTTTAACCTTATCAATAAACTGAAAGGAATTTTTCAAAGCATATTTGGGATGGAAATTTAAGATATCTTGTAATATGCATGCTAGTTTTTTACTAAGCTTCTGTGATGGAGCATTAAATGAAGAAGAGACAGGTCTAAGTGGAACACCTTTTTTATGGATCTTTGGCAATCCATATAAAATAGGGGCAGATGAATTACTATTTCGAACTAGAAACTTTTCTTTTGCATTAATTATTGGAGTCCATTTTAAAGTTCATGTTAATGCCAACAAAGCTCAATTTGGGCCTTATTATGGTTCGCGAATCGCCAAATAATTTTGCCAATGCTTTCAATCGGTATTACAGTCCGCGAAAGAGACTTCGGTCCCAACGTCAAAATACTGCAGAATGTAAATAAAGCGATTTTCATTCGACTTAATTGTCAAATACAGACGAATGAAAATAGTTAATAGACAAATCGGCGAACCGAAAAGCTTTAAACCATAAACAAACAAAACAAAAAAAAAACATAAGATATTTAAAATAATAATTTCGAAATTCAGATTTATGTATGTATGTAAGTTTTATCGGATCCCAGTATAATTCCTAAATTGCGTTATGGATTTTAATTATGTAAATTAGAAAGGTATTACCTACATTCTAGATAGATGGGACCTATGTAGGTAAATGAAAGTGTAGGTTGTAGGAAGGAATGCACATAACTTCATATCGTATGTGTAAGATTATTATTCATATGATTTTTAATGATAGACGTATATGTATGAAAGCCCATAGTCCATAATGCAGGTGTTCAGTGACGTAAATACCAAAAATATGTGTAGGTATTTATGTAAGTTAAGGCAATAAAATGGATGATGCACATAATAAGATTGTATAGATTGCTTAGCTGTCATAGTTTGAGAGGAAAAAATGCCATCTAAATTTTTGGAAAAATATGAATATATAAAAAAATTCAAAAAAAAAATATTTTGTATGTATAAAGATTTGAAACCCTTCTTAAGAAAATAAATGCAAATTTAAAGTAATTATTAATATTCGTATACAATTTTCTTCACTTAAAAGCGGACTGCAGTAATTTAAGAACACATGCATTTTTTTATTAAAATTCAAAGAATTTGTTTTTAACGGTTTTTTCACATTTGTATGGGACGTAAGTTTGTGTTTTTGTTTTAGTTGTTTTTTTCACGTATTTAATATAATGTCAAAAAATTAATAAATACAAAGTTTCGAAGAAATCGATTTAGTAGTTTACGAAATATTGAGTTTACTAAAAAAGTTTTTTTTTTAATTTCCAAACAAAAATTTTTGAAAATTGTGGGCTTACCTTTTAGGTGCTTCTCCACAAGAAATAAAAAACAAATTAAACATTTCATATGAATTCATATCTGCTTCTTAGTCCTTTTTATATTATTCAATGTTTTTTTTACCACCTAGTTTGTTTTGTTTATTTTGGGCTGGAATTATACAGCTATTTCACGACTTGCCAGGTTATCATCAGATTCTTTTGTTTTTCTAGTGGTATACTTATCTACTTTTTCATTTTAATTAAAAAACTTTTTACTTTGCCTCCACTAGTATTGAACTGAGACCGAATGTTTTAGAAACCAATGCACTACGCATCGGTTTTCACAATCGTTTGCATTTTTCATTTGACCCATTACGCCCACCAACTTAAATATTATCACATTCGATTTTTCCATGTTTGCTATTAGATTCGATAGCTTAAAGTATTATATACTTTGTTCAGCGTAAACTGAAACTTTTCTGAATTATACGCAAACATGAATAAATCATCAGCAAACAACAGCACTTTAATAAATATAATAATAAGCATACCCCATGGAAATCAACTCTACTAGAAATGTAGTTTACAAGTGTAATAGTCCAATTCAAACAATTATCTTTTCTTCAATATTATTTTATTTATTAATCTATCCTTGTTGAAGTTTTAAATAATAATCAATATATTTTATTTTTAATTTTCCTACTTACAACCGGCAGCTTATTTGATTTATTTATATACAGTTATTTTAAATTATTCTTAACTTAACTTATTTAACTAATCTTACTTCTACACAAGGTAGTCTATGAAATGAGAACAAGGTTGAGCTTAGTGCACAACCTTGCACCCCTCCAGATGAGCTTGCGAACAAATCAGGGAGCTCTTCTCCAGTCTATCCATACAGCAGCCTTGGTTCCTTTGTGCTGATCTTCAAGGGTGCTTCGAAAATTCATTGATAAGCCCAGACTATATTTGATCAATTGTGTCGAAAACCGCTTTGAAATAGATAAAGAAAATTCACAATTTCTTACCTTGACTTACCTTAAGTTCTCCGCTAGACTGTTGAGTATGAAGATGGTTTAGTGTTGAGAATTAGACGCCATTTTTGTAAATGGTTGTAAATGACTTATCTGAGTGTTCAGGTGTATATTGATTAGTGATCTTGATATAGATATCAGTTTTAGAAAATTTGCGAGACTCAGGCCCTCAGACATAAGTTATGGCACGAAACTAGTCAAATTGTCTACTTGATGTTCTCTAAAATATTCTCCTCTAATGTCTACAAAAGTTCAGCTTAGATAAATAAATCCTCTGTATTGTCCGTATTCAATTGTGTCCCTTTTTGTAAAAGGCCCTAAGTGAGATCATACGACCATTGAAAGTTTATTAACAAACACCAAACTTTCCACGTTATAGATATTGTAAATTTGAAAAAAAAATTGTTTTATTTTATGACCCCTGCTTGCATATAAATCATAACAAAATTTCCATAAAGTGTCCATTTCCTCTTTACAGACTAATTCCAATTCGAAAATGAGCACATTCTAAAGATGGTTCTGCGATAAAAAAAAAAAAAAACAAGAAAAAAAATTGGATGACCCACGAAAGCAACCATTTGTATTTTATGAATAACAATAAAAATCAAAACCAACAGCCAGCGCATAAATATTACCACTAATACCATTGTGTCGACCATATAGCCGCCATTGGGAATAATAATTATATAAATTATTTTATCTATGAAATAGTAACAAATAAAAACTAGCAACCAAACACGCATTTAAAGTTATAACTCATTTAAACTGACATTTGGATTGTTTTCAAACCAAAAAAAACACACACTTTTTTTTTTTTTTTAGAAATGCTACCCATTCGAAGATATTATAAATACAACCTAATTATAAAAGAGTATAGTGGTGCTCTACACATAGAATTAGAAATGGTGTTGTTCGAACACTGCCCATTTGCCATTCAATTTGTCCACTTTCTTTATGACAAGCTATTAAAACTTCAATTTACGATCTAAGCCGACGACGATTTTAGTCTGGCATTGAGGCGACAAAAAAGACATAAAAATTAAGTTGGAACTATCTTGTTATAAAGATGCCATTCATATAGCTACTTATATGTCAAATAGGGCAATGTTTTATGTTAATGTGAAAACTATACATATTAAAATAAAATGCACGACTGGATCGCACGTACTTGCTCCTATGTTTAATCACATTATATGCAAAATATTCGTAGACTAAATGTATTTTTAAAATCGTTTTCACTTAATTTTTATGTATATCTAAAAATTCTTAAATTTTGTTTTCTAAAAAAAATTGGTATGAACATTTTAAATATTTAATAATATAAATTGAAAAACAAAATTTGAGAAAAATATTGAATTTTCAAATCCGAAAAAACTATTTTTCGAAATTTTCGAACAGTATTATTAACAATTCGAAGGAGCTCCTGCTGTAAAATTTTGATCGAAATCCGTTGGTCAGCTCATGAGAAAGTCAAAAATCAACAAAATGGTTGTATGGCAGGTACCGTTAATAACAAAATGTTTAACATTTTTTTTGGCCCAAAATGTAGACCATACTCACACAAATTTTTATCAAAATCGTTGGAGCCGTTTTCGTGAAAATTAAGATGGTAGAAAAATTAGTATGGCAAGTACCGTTATTATTGGGGCTAAGACAACCTAAAAAGCCTATGGACCAAGTTTGAACAAAATCGGTTCAGTCGTTTAGGCTGTATATCGTTCTACAGATAGACAGACAGACAGACAGACGTAATTGCGGGACCCACTTTTTTGGTGTTCTCTATCGTCGTAATGTCTTACTTTTGATTAAAATCTCGAGTTCGATTTTTTTTCCAAATGCAAAACTTGCCCTATAGTTACGGTGACCATCCGCCCCGTATTTCCCGGGACAGTCCCGTATTACGCTCGACTGTTCCTGATTAATTTGAAGAAAACCCAGGACGTACAAATGTCCCGTATTTTATTTTTTGTCCCGGGCTTGTCCGATATTACCATATATTTATATTATTTTAATAACGTTAAAATTTTTAACAATTTTATTTACATTAATTTAATAATTTGTTTAGTATTTTTATGTCAAAGTGCGAATCCGCCTTAACAAATCTATCAGGGGATTTACTATAAAAGGATGTTCACTCAACGCATTGTCACTGGTAGTTTGACATTTAGTCTAAAGAAGGTACTGTGTGCCGCAACAGCTGTAACTCCATTAAACTAAATAAAAATAAAAGTAGATATTAATATTAATTTTGTTTTTTATAATTTAAATACAATGTACATATCTCCACCAAATACAAATAAAAAAATATGAGAATAAATACTTCGAACTTGATGGTTACATCAAAACTGGTTGGCTATCTTAAAGACCAGCTATTAAGAGAATAATACAATTTTATAATCCTTTAGGAGAATTTTTTTATTTTAAAGAATTTGTTTAACAACCCTTCAACTGAGGTCCTTTCTCCATTTTATTCAATCCGGGTCCTCTATTTTTCATGTGAATATAAAATTGTTAGCAGAGTCGCAAAAAATTTGCATGTCTAAAGTTGCGCTAGCAACTAAATGCCTTAAATTAAAATTAAAATCTAGATTAGGAGAACAATTATCAATAATTTTGTTTGCAAACAAATTGATCAATTAATTATAATAATTCGAAAAATTAATTGACCAAATGTAATGTAAAGCAAATATTCATCAATTTTGCAGAACGTATTACGAATACTTAAATCATTGGGATGTATGTTTTTAAGGAATATGAAGTTTTTAGTTGGATAATTCTTCGAAACATTCCTATTTTCTACCTAGCCAGAAATGGAATCTTCGTTATATTTTGTCAACAAAAAGCAGATGGGTACAAACATTAATGATTCCACCTTGTTTGACGAATTTGTTTGTCACAAAATTATAACAAACTGTGGCCGAGAAACGGAAAGACATTTTTTAGCCTTTTTGCAAACATAGTATAAATTCAAAAATCTTTTACTTATTGTCCAGTTAGGTTAGGCCTCTGTCTGCCAGGTTCAATTGCTCCAACCGAAAGAGTTTCTTCCATAATTAATAATATTTGGACAAATGAAAACACACAACTGAATGTTGAAACTCTCAGAGCCATGTTAATAGTAAAATTAAACTATAATTTTAGCTGCCAGGAATTTAAAAAATATTTAATAGGAAACGTTAATATCATCAAAGAAATTTCTTAGGCAAAAAAGTACCAATCACCAAAATTCTTTTGGTAATGTGTTATTAATGTTTATTTTTCAAATACTTAGTAAAAAAAATGTAGAATATTAAAAAAAATGTAAAGTTTTTGCATTTTGTGCTGTTTTTTTAAGTTTTTTTTTGTTTTTGAAAATTTTGTTGATTTTGTACCAAACACCTTTTTCAATTTTTAAATTTATGTCCCGGGTTTTGCTCAGGGAAATATGGTCACCGTACTTATAGTACCTATATCGCAATTAAAAAATATGAGGTTAAATTCAAAAGTCTCCAAATAAGTATTTTGTGAGAAACAAGTACTGTGTTAAATGAATTGAAGGGCAGTTAATATTTAATTTTGTTCCTGAACGTTTTTAGGAACCATCACAGATGTTCAACGTTAGGGGAAAAACTGCATGCCTATATTTTTTTCGAAAGGTTGCATCTTTTGCATAATTCCATGTTATCTTACACAACGTTTACGATGCCTCTTTGCATCTGGAAATATCCTTCATTAGAAACGCTCTTTGAGAGAAGGTAGAATAGATATGGCCATGCATTTAAAATGCATTTGCTGACTGTTTAAGCAGCAAATTTCCACTTCCCATTTGAGATACCCATTCTCTTTTGTCTATCTTCCATCTAATATTCACCCCCTCACCCCATATATGTATGTATATGCATGCTCCATACAATAATGGCAGGGAACGTAATAAAGGTCCCTTCATTCAAAATATAAGCACTCATCATCATCATCATCCTCTTGAGTTTCAACAACGTCATATGCTTCTCTTTAAGCATCAGGTACGTTTTTTTCTTTCTTGTTTTGTTTAATGGATGAAACGATATATACCAACGTCACTTCGATATCATGTATGATAGGCGTAATTTCGACGTCTAAGTGGATTCCGCCATCGACACATCATAGCAATGAGTTATGCGCCTAAGTTGATGCATCTCGCCCATCATGCACTGCATCGCTCAGCGGTAATACTTGGTTAGGTTATACATGCGAGAATGTACATACGATAGAAAGCGAGAAATACCTCTTTTGTGTCACTTTTCACATTCTCCACATGCGGAGCAACACTAGAACCATTAGTAATGAGAATTCAATAACTCTCCTTCCTTCTAAATTGTGTGATGTTGGTATCTACTATACGCGCTGTGGAGCAACGAACCACCATGCATAACTATAAACTTTCAGTTCTAGGGCAGGAATATGGCGTGTAGTGCAAGTGCTGCATCGGCATTCAAAATTTGGAAATATCCACTCTACCGCCAAGGTTTTTTGGCTGACTTAAGGGTTCGTCCAGGGTGTCCCAATTCAAATTCCGGTCGCTCGAAATTGCTCTGTTGATTCAAGAAGTGTTGGTGGCTGGGCTCTAAGTTTTGAATATGAAACAAAGATTATTAACGTAAAACACAAATAAATATCGTTTTTGTAATTTTTCCAATTTAAACGACTCAAAAAGAAAGGACGTAAATAATAATGTATGCCAATTTATAACAATGTAACAGTTTTAAATTGTAACCCCCCTTCGCGCGGCTTGGTACAAGTCTGCCTCTAGGGCCACAATATATATATGTATGCCGGAAATCCCTATCTCTGCAGGGCCTTCTAATTTAAATACTAATTGTTTTCACTGAAGAAAAGATCAGAGCAAAATAGCAAAGGACAGAACAGACCAAGAACAGACAAAATCAGAACAAGAGAACAGTCAATTAAACGTCATTTGTCAACACAATAACAAAACAAAAAATTGAATTTGTGTGTTTTTTCTTGTTGATCATCCAATTTTTTTGATTTTATTACTAAAAAAAAATAATTATTAAAACAAAAGAGGTTACCTCTAACCACAAACTATCAAATAAACAAAACAAAAAAAAAGTAATTTGACAGTTCTCTCGATTCAGTTTTAGCTTGATTTTACTCAAAAGCCAGAGCAGAAAATACTGTTCGTTTCTGTTCCAAAACGCTACACTAAAATCCAAATCGGAGCAGTTTAAAACAGAGAATTCTGCACTTAAGTGCAAAAAGTTGTACTTTTCTCTCCAGAACGGTTCAAAGCTTACTACCTGGACACACTGACTCGCTAACAATGAGACTATATGGTATGACACAAAGTAGGTATTTTTGGACTTCTCTATCATCGTTTCATCTGCATGGATTGAAATTGATTGAATCGTCTACAATAATATGAACTTCTAGAATTTATTAGAAGGGAATTTCAAGTACACTTACTTAAATGAAAGTATCTCAAAACATGTACATTTATAACAGTTTTGTTTATAAAAGTATTGGTTATGCGGCCCCGCTGGCTTCCAGAACTCAATTGTTTTTCTCAAGCCGCTAACTGCCAACCGAACGAAGTACGGTGAATATTTCACACTTTTAATGGCAAAGAACTGTTATAATATTGTTAATTCATTATTTTCATATACATTCGTCGGAATCAACATTTGGATTCGTTTTTTTTTGTTTTTTGACAACTCCAACATTTTCGTAAGATCATTATGACAATTCAGTGAACTCAGCAGTCTCAGTTATATGAACATGATTATTCAGCTAAATTTTACAGTTTGGCAGACAGTTTTTTATTTGAAATCACTTTTTTGGAGATTAAAGGCAAAAAATCTCCTAAGAATTTATATAACTATAAAACCTAAACAAAGTAAATAAAAAATATCCCAATGTCATAATGTGAAATATTATGCCGTTTTGATTTACATTGATGAAAAAATGATATCAAGCAAATTACCAACTCCTCAGTTGATGCACGTTTGTGTTGATTTTTTATTAAAGACTTAGAAGTTTTGTGCTGCTGTGGGATTTAAAAAAATCCTCAATTGAACAAATTTACGTTGCCTTTAAACGACATATCGGAAATTAGAGAAGTAATCAGTACCATAATTCCGCTTTCTTCAGGTGCTATTGCTTCATTGCTTAGTCTGCTGTTATATGACAAGTTTTGCGTCGTAACTCTTCTCCCAAATCTTTTCTAAGCTTGCATACTACTGATTGTGATCTAATTCATGATTATTCTGAAGTCTTGATGGACATTTGACAGTTTTCTGTATTCAAAACTTAACACTTCTCTCACTGAACCAATTTATTTCGACGTACGTCCCATAATTCACGTTTAGACACAAAGAAGTGTGAAAATAATATAGTCACTTTGACGTCTTTCAGAAATGTTTCAAATTGTTTTCTGTGAAAATCTGTGCTGTCAAAAATTAATTGAATATAACTTTGCTTTATAAGATAAAAACCAACTAAAACGAAAAAGAATAGATACAAAATACAATAACATTTGAAATGAAAATTTGAAATGTCAGAATATCAAATGTCAAAAAAAAAAAATCAATTGAGTTCTTAATTTTTTTTTAATCTGCCTCACTTTGGAATCTGGCTCTAACTATAAAGACTGAAAGAGAAATGGATCATGGACGGCCGTCGCCGTGAAATCGTACATTTATGCATGTACGCTATCTTCTCTTCCGTCAGCAACAAAAATAAATGAAACGATGAATTTATTCTTAGCTTTGTTTCTTATTTGCACTCATTTTGTTCTTAAAAAATCATTATGTAATAGCTGTCTAGTCAGTAACTGCCGTTTTCGATTGACTTTTTGCATTGTTCTGTTCTGTTTTCATCTTAATCGAATATGAAAATACCGTATTCACAAATTAACGATTGCACACTTAAACGTCATCATCTAAAAAATGGCTTCTTCAAACAATTATTACTTCTGATGAAAAACTTTGAAAGTATATGTGTGTTCTTTATTTAATCCCTTATAAGATCAGCAACAGAAAAAATACTCCGAAAACCTTAAACCTTATGCGGAACAGCCAATCGAACGTTTTTGGAGTAACATAGGTGTAAAAATAGTACCGACAAATAAAACCAATCGATAACAACATTATTCTCTAACTGTTTACAACTACAACATAAATGTCAAAGCACAATGACATTTGAAGCCATTTGCTTAAATTATGACAAATTCAGTTTTAGACACAACGCTTTCCCTTGTGAATTGCTATTCATTGTTTTTTTTTTTGAAATTAATATGTCGATAAACCATTGCATTTCTGACAGATTTGTGACAGTCAGGATATTACCAACAAACAAGGCAAATCTAGAGCAAAACATGTTAATACCGGATTGCGAAGTATGTATAAATATGTACCTGCCTTCTATTGGAATTGAGATCACCTGCATAAGCGGAATCAAAAGACCACTATGTCAAGTGACTTAGAATTTTGAAACACAGTTTGACAGTCGGCAATGACTTTAAGCCTTTGCTAGACTTGCATACATACCAATCAAACCTTTGAGGGCTTGAGAATAAAATATTTCAACGTAATTCATTTATAAAATCTACACTGAGAAAAAATTATAATTCAAACAAAATCTAAAATAATTAACAAATATCAGTGAGCAGAGTTTTAAAAGCCGACATCTTCAACCGATTGTTGAAATGGCAGTTGTATTTCCACACCTCCCACTTAATGAAAAAGTTTTGTATACAAAAAGATAGGATGACATCACTTAAAAAATAGTTATAAAGTTGGCTGTTTAAATTTCTCACAGTGATTATTGGATAATGCAAAAGCTACATACATATGTATATATTTCTCATGCGCACCTATAATGCATGTCATGCCATATGCTATAGCTCCTCCAGCAAAATTCGACAAAAGAATCAACCAGAAACCTAAAGACGACGACGACGATGTCGATAACGATGAAAACGAAGGCTCAACTTGGTCCGCTGACGCTGATGTTGCTGCTGCTGCGGAAAATAAAGAGTGTTCGCGAAGCAAAAACATTAATCGCTTTACGTGTCAGCTTAAGTTAAAGAGTGAGAGCATAACGGGCTGGCGGGCGGACGCTGCGCGGCACAGAGAATATTGCAGAATCTAAGCTCCAAGATTACGTTCTCGGAGTATGCCAACGAAGAGGATTTGTGGCCTTTGTGTTGAGTCGAGCCATCCGATAGGTGCCAAGGTGCGGAAACAATCTTAAGCCATGATAATTGATAACACATTGTGCTGCAGATAATGTGGGTAACCGTTTTGATGCGATTAATTGCAATTGAGCTTGAATTGGGTTAGTTAGTAGAGCATGGACTTGGGGCTATATAGGATCTGGTACTGGGACTGGGACAATAATGCTTGCAGCGCTATTTTAATCTGCTGCGACTGATTTGGTAAACAGACACTGTATTTAGTTCACAATGGCGAGTCCAATATGAACATTGTAGGCGTCAAGGACAGTCGATTTTTTGGATTCATTTTAACTATTCAAGTTCCTAACGTCTACGAGTACATGGTGTAGATACACTGTACATTTTTGAGTTGGTTGAACACAAATCCTTTTTGTATAATTGAAAATGCAGGCAGCGCTCATTGAATGTGTAATGGCTTCATCATGCAACCAGAAACTAACCCAGAAAATATAAAATACAATATTTGTTTGTAATGCGATTAACATTAAGCTGAGAAAAGGCTCCTTGGGTGTCACGCCAACTTCAAGAAGAAAAACTAACACGATTGATAATTAAAAAAAAAGAAGCTTTTTAAAAGAAAAACAACATAGACATAAGCTAGTGTCATCTATCGATTTTTTAGCTTCTTGGTACAGTGTTCTATTTTGTCGAACAACTTCCTAATAATTAAGTGCGTTCACGCTTAACAAAACAATAAATATTCTTTTTCAACGGATGTATCAAATTTCAACCCTTAGAAATAACTTTGTTGCAAGAACAAGAGTTTTTCATGTTTTACATTCCTAAACACTGCCCAAGAGATTTGAAATGTATATGTATACTCGTACTCTTCTACAGAAAAAAACAAAACGTTCCATTGATCATTAAACGTCAGTTCATCGCCAGCGCTGTCGTCTTGGGATGCATAAAATATACAAACATGTACTATATATTATGTACTCTTACCTGAAATTCACACACATTTTTTTTTCAGTTTCCATAAAGCTTTGTAAATTATGTATGAGACTGTTTTATTTAAATATAAAATTATTCTTAAAATTTTATTAGGTAGGGCAAAATTAATGCCTTACTGTGAATGTGTCATAATTTTTGTCAATGGCATCAAATGTTAGTTGGATTTGAGAGAGACACACATGGGACCAACTCTGGTCTAGTGTATCAGTTGCAACACTGACATCCACTTCAACCTAACCGACAGAGAGTATTAGTTCACAACGGTTTGTGGTTAGAGTCTCAAAGTCCAAAAATCCAAAATCTCTAATTTTTGTTTCCAAATTCGAAATTTGGAAAAATTATATAAATTCAAAAATGGGCGCCGTGATTAAGTGGCCCACTTTCCTCTCGGATCAGAAAGAGCAGACGGGGAATAGTGAATATAAAGCTAACTAAGCGTCCACAGCTTACTCAGAAGGAGAAAGAATAGAAAATCGGTTAGGGCCAGTGCACCAATAAAAGTTAACAGAATTGATCAGCAATATGTCTGCCACTCGTGATCAACGGGAATCTTATTACTCAGCAACAACTAAAACCGAAACAAAAGTTTGCTTTCGAGTGTACTGGTTTGATAATTTCATCGTCATTTCCTACCTTTACTTGTTTTATTTCTTGCTCTTAAGGAAGTGTGAATCGTAAGGATGACAATCTCAAATGTTTGGGTGGTGTTAAGGTCGTATGTTGTTGCTCGAGTATGTTGCTGGTAATTGCACTCCGTGATAGTCGCATAACCAAGTGCCGTTAGTGGTCGCACAATGCTGTTGTTGTTATCTGTATTATGGTTATGTGGTGGTCGTGCGTACTAACCAGTACTAACTTTACTACGGCGGTCGCTTAGAAATAAAATGCAAACTTCTCAGCTGACTGTTAAAGACTGATTTATTAACTCTCATCGAATTTCGCATTTTTTTTCAACTTTATATCATTATGTAATTTAACACCTTCTAGTACTGAAGGTAGTATACAGTACAATATTAATACCTTCGACAACATTGCTTTTGCATAAAATTGGCAGCACTCACACGAAGAAAGGATTATACACAGTAGAAGCAAAATTCTTTGCAATACTAAATTCCATAACCTCGGTGGTCTCTTATAAATTTTCTGAACACAAAGCGGATCAACTTAAGCGTATAATCAGAAGCAACACGGATTGGACAGGACATCCCATACCTAAACACAAAAATGACACAATGTCCAATTTATATTGTGATTTCTGGTTTTTGTCTTTGAACTTGGATTACATTTCAGTAATGTCTGCTGAAATATGAGACTCTTTTTTTTATTTTGTTCTCAGTTTTATATAAAAATTAAATTTTAATCATGTTAAGATGGTTCTTTTTGGCTTTTTCTGATGAACTGATGAATAAATTAAAATGATCAAACATAATGTACATGTATATATTTTGTACTGAATAATATGTTTTCCTTATAAAGAGATTCAACTTGTTTGCGGAGTTATGGCGCCACACTCATTGAGTACCTAATTATGTATAAATTTATTGGAAGCAAGATTTTGATGGTAATCAAATCGGAATTTTATTTTGACTTCACATACAAAAAAATTAATATTAGGTGCAGTCACTTAAATCTGAGTTGAGTGTCTTTCTTTGAATGATTAAGGATTTTTTTGATCGATGTTCCATGACATATTAAACAAGTTTAATAAGATAATTATATACCTTCCTACATTTATATTGCTTTACTCAGTTTCGTTTGCTGAAAATGTATTTGGCTTAAGATTAAACAATTTTAAGCATTTTTTATTATTATGTTATATAGGGTGTTTTTTTTGTGTTGATCCCCAAAATATTTATTTCAGACAGTTATATCTGTCAGACCAAGTATTAGATTTCAAACGGTCAGTATCATTTTTATATACCTAGTAGTCGCTTCAACAACGCGTTATCAAAATTTTATATTTTTTATACTTTTGATTTGACATATTCGTCTATTTGCGCACTACAATTCCGAGGTGTTACGCTTACGCTTGAGAAAATCCCTCGTCCTCGAGAGATCAATATTGATATCCGTTCAGGAGAGAGAGAGAGAGAGAGAGAGAGAGAAGAAACTTTGTTTGAAAGACTATTCAAATGAGTTATCGCCAATTGCAATCGGATTTTTACCAATCGTCAAACTCTATTCGCGTTCCATATACCATCCACATTTCAACGAATAATGGCCAATTCACAATTACATGTTAAGTTGTCAATAATTCGTTAATGATATTTGTACCGACTTTACTATTGGCTAATCGAAATGTTGCTTTAAGCCTTGAGCATTGACAAATGTATATATGCTTACGCAATTTAAATGTTAAACTTCCATCAATATTACTCAGTCCTAATTTCCACGCAAAAAAGAACATAAACATTTTACTCACAAATTTGGTTTTAGAGGGTCAAAGTTACGAAAGATTCCTACACAATTAAGTTGTCAATGCGCGAGCGTTGAGTTCAACTTACGATATTTACGATCTGGAGCGGTACAACGCTGTAAAGCTGTAAACCCTAATGTATCATTTCAGATTGCCTTACAAGATTTTAATGTTTCTACCTTACATGTCAAAACCTGACCGACTGATCGCTATTGTAGTTAAGGTATTAAATTGGTAAACTCAGAATTTGATAGAATTTTATTTTTTTCTTGGCAAATGGAACGCCATTTTTAAATGATTTTGTTTTTTTTATGTTTTTGACGTAAGTTCGTATATATGTGAAACAAGTAGTTGTCAAACTAAATTCATTCCAATTGAGTAGTGGTAGTAAAATAGGGGTAGATTCACTGAAAAATATGGATCTACTAATTTGATACAGAATAAAAAAAACTTATTTGGTTTGCCCAATGGAAAGACTTGCAGTTTGAGCAATTGTTTGTTCAAACCGCAATTTTCGCAGTGTTTCATCGCAACTAAGACTTGAATGTACGATTGTGAAAAATTCACCGAATCTTACACAAACAAATAAACAAAATATTCGTTTCGCATCACGTCAAGTTTTTAAAATTACTTTCTCTAAAAAACTAGAAACAAAATTTAAAAAAATAATTTTAAATTTTTAAAGCGGAATTTAGAGTATAAAACACCAATTCAACTGAATATTGAATATAGAAATATTTCTTTTAATCTTTTACAGCGAATTTGAATTTTTCGAAATTAAATTAGATAAGAAGTAAAATTGGAAAAATAAAATATGTTTTTTCAATATATTTACATACCATGAAATAACTAATATTCTATTTGAAATAGAGAAAACAGAATCCTAAAGTTACGATAGGATTTTGCCAGACTCGGAAATTTGAACTGGAAACACTGGTTAGAAATTAACACTTGCAGGCTCAATTATATTTTGTAATTTATTATTAGAATTTTATTCTTGAAATGTTGCTTTTTTATTCTGAATGATAATAAAAATGAAAGATCAACAAAATTTTTCAAATAAATTGAATCTCATTTGTTAATCGAAAATTTCATTTCACATTCATTCAGTTTAACCAAATATAGGTCCAATATTTTTCTTTAGGAATAATATAGGGATGCCGGTTATTCAAAATTAGCCCGTCAAAAAAAAAACGTTTTTTTCAATAACCGGGTTTCGGTTTTATATACAAAAATCGTCAGTTTTTTTATTTGCTTTAAGAAACGATCATGTAAAATAAATATATCTACGATCATCCACATATGTAGATAAGCTTATTTCCGAAAAGAAAATACTATTCTTTTCGAAAAAAAATACACTTCGTGAAATATTTCCACACAAACGAAAATTGCAGAGTCGACAACATATTTCAGTTAATAATTTTATTTTAAATAATAAATTATGTTCAAGTTCACAAACGTTAACCGTTCAACAACAACCGTATCGCAATGAGATGAAATCAGCTGACAGATAGGAAAGTCAACATACTCCTACACCGTCTGTATATCTCATTGAAGGAAAGCCAAGATGATAGGATGGAAACTTTTTCAAAAGTTACCTACCTTAAAATAGTGTAGGTTTCGACATCAAACAAGTCACCTTTTCGAAAGTGTGTGAAGTTTAAAATGATTTCACCTTCCTACCACTACAGTTAATTTATCTATAAAAGAAAAGTTGGCAGGGGTGAATAACGTTGCAGGTTGCACACACACAAATGCATGTTTTATGAAATAAAGACAATTTTTTTGCAAGACATTTTATATTTCTGTGGTGATAAAAGTGTCAATGTAAATAACCGGTTTTTTCAGCCGCTTATTGGATTTCTGAAAAAAACACCGGTGAAAACCGGTTAACCGAAACAAAATAACCGGTTTCGGTTTAAACCGGCTGGCTTTTCCCATCCCTGGGACAATATTTAAGCAGGTTCTTAGTAAAAATATTTCACGCCTAATATCACTTTTGATTTCATTAACATTTCAGAGAAAGCGCAGGAAAAAAACATGTTTTTTTTCTGATTTTAGACAAGGTGCATATGTTCCATATTTTCCTATGAATTTTTTCTAATCTTGGCGAAAAATTGATTCAACAAATCAAGAAATTTTTATATTGACCATTGTTACGGTTTTTATTGAGTGAAAAAAATTATATTAATTTGCTGAACGAACATACATATGTAGTTGAAGAAGTATTGTTGACTAGCTGCCCATCCCATGGTTTTAGTATGAATAACGTTCGACTAATAATAGTGATTTCTATAATTGACGGGAATGCGGAAAACTTGCTTGTTTTTCATAACAAATCCTCAACAAATCCGCGTGTTCACATAAAAAAAAATCTCCCTCTTCAATGGTCAATTAAAAGCTTAATATCAAAACAACTTTGGATTAATTGTTTCTACAACAAAAAAAAAAAAATTGCAAACTGAAGCCTGTCACAGAAATTTATTTTTCGTTATAATTTATTGTTTACCACACTACTATAGTTTGTAGATACACATGTATAGAAATGCAGCATAATGTAAGCATTTATTGATGTGTTAACCGGAATTTTGGAATTTCTATCGCATGCACTTTAGTTTATTCATCTTCATCAATCATTCTACTCATCGGTCATCAATCTAATCGATAGCTGCCAATTATCTACATATCTCCCAAAACCAGTTAATTGCGTTTTTCAAAACATTTACCATATCAAGCCAAAGCCAACATTTATCCGTTGGATAGGATTTGAGCCTCAGCGTGTCACTTATGACTTTAAGCCTTTTTAGTTAAGTGTTGTCTATGTTGTATTCTGTCTTTTAAAATTAATGGATTTTGCGTGCAGAATGGAAGAAAAAAAAATAAATAAATGTTTAATTGCATATTTAACATTTTCCTTAACGACTTCCATAATTAATTTCAACTCTGATTTGTATGGCGAGTTAATTCTGAATTATTTCCAGATTTATCTAATCCTTTGCAAAATGGTGGCACCGACCGACAAACGAAGCGGTGGATGTGGATGGCGTCGTTGGAATTCAACAATATAAAACTCAAATAAACATTAATCAGATTATTTGTCTAAGGTCGTGTCTGCCTGTTGTTATTACAGTAATCAAACACAGGAGAATCCCTTTTTTAAAGGCTTTATCATCGCGAATTAATCAGCAGGGAGACGAAGTCAGTTAAAAAAAAGTCTTCTCGAAAACCGCAGACGAAGGCGATTGAGGTAGATTTCTTCCCTCCCATCCCCATTCCGACCTAACCACCTCGAAGAGTGCCTGCCCAAATACCTATCCTATCTCCGAAAGTTAACATGCAAATATTGTTTGTGCCACCAGGACAAGCCGAAAATAAAACCGTTTCAACCTAATCCGCAAAATCCAACAAAAAAGGACAAAAAAAACTTGACACAAAAATCCTTTAGCCTCCACATACAGCTAAACCAGACTCACTGCCAAAAAAGGTTAAAATTTTTTTGGCTTATCAGAGAAAGGGCATCTCAGCAGTTCCTGTTATTGTGTTTCTTCCTTCTTCCAGAGGCTTGTATACTCATATGCAAGGGGCTTAATCCACTTTTTCTTCTTCAGCTTGGCCTTCTTCTTCTAGCCGAAACCAAAAATGTTGAATTGGAATTGGTCATATGTGGTGTTTTAAGATTTCATGTCATGAAGAAGTTTCTAATCGAAATAAATTCGGCCCCTTATGGGGGTAAGACGGGTTTTATGCCGCTGAAAAACTGTCTATCGAAGACCATCAGAGAGCGGCAAATCGCCAAAATTTGAACGGCTCGCTCGCTGTGGCGGGAAGAGGAAAAGTTTAGCCACGGACTGTGCCAGGAACTCGCTATAAAGGAAGGTCTAGTCGAATAAATCACCCGGAAACTAGCGAATAAACTATATGCAAGGAGCCGAGTGTTGAAAGTATGAGGAAGTGTGGCAGAGCGTGAGTGTGTGTTTGCATGCCCCAAAATAAAAAAAGCCGATTCACACATCCATAACAAGAAACCAATTTTGAGCTCGCTGTTCTTCTTTTATTATTTTTTTTAAATTTTTTTTTTTGCAGTCTGCAAAGTTTGAAGGGGTTTCCTTTTGCTAAATGAGATATGTGGCATTAAATGGGTCTGATTACGTGTTGCGTGTTTATGTTTATTTCTGGGCAATGAATACGGCTGAAATGACACAGAATGTTATGGCCAGTCATTGTGAGGATGGAGGGATTTGCTTTTCATTTTATGTTTGTGTATGTTTATTATGCCTTTTACAGAGCCTACTTATATGCACAGAAATGTAGTTTGCCTCTAAGTCAAAACAGACATGACATTATCCGCTTTCGATGGTAACAGGATAATCGTTTCAAAGTTTTTCTGTTAACATCTGGTGATGTGCAGAGTTAAGGAAGGGATAGAAATGACAGTTTGGACCACCATTGGAGATTGTTGGATATATTTTTTTTTGACATTTGAGTGGTTCTACGAAAATTATACAATTACCAAATTTAAGAAATATTTCGAAAACAATATTAAAGTTGATATCTAAGGCATTCCCTAAAAAATACCCTTAAATTGGTTTAGGGCCAACTTTTTTAATCACAATTGGCAACTATCAATTGACAAATACTGAAATTCAATATTTATCAACCCAATCTTATTGGTTGGTAACCTCATAACTTATAAGTAGTATGGCTGCACTTTATTTGGCAAATTTATTGACGATGAGACAAATTGTAAGTAATCCTTGGAAAATTTGAGAAAACCTCCATTTTGTATGTACCTACTATGCATGATTATTACTTCTAAATGGTTGTCAGCAAAAGAAAATAGCAAATCTGGAAAATTCTGAAAAATGGTGAAAAATGGTGAAAAATAAATACGTTTTGTTCGTGGTCGATGACGACTGTCTGCTCCTTGTTGTGTATGTGCTTAAAAATTGTAATAGTTTTTCATACAATTTTAATTGTAAGCTACCTACATATGTGATATTGCTGTAAAATATTAAAATAATTTCTTTTTAACTTTTAAAACATCTCTTATTGAAATAAAGCCCGCAGGAAATAGTTTCTGTCCAGTTAAAAAAAAGGTCGCATACGAAATAAACTACACTATGAAAAATAAATGCGTTGCAATTCGGCCAGGAAAATGTTTGTTGGGTCAGCTAGTTAAAAAATTAGTTTCGCTATCAGTTAATTTATAAAAAAATCCTAATGAATAACTGCCAATGAATTAACACCAATTTTTACTATTTATCAATTATATCAATTGATAAATTTTGGTCGAAAGAAATGGCAAAGCATGAATTGTACCTTATGAAATTTCTTATAGTTTGTTGTATAAGTGTACCGTAATATTGACAAATTGAAATTAGTTCTGCAAATTTCTTGCAATTAATGACATAAATGTGTAAATGTTCCACATCTGTCATTATTTTTGTTATAAAAACACTGTTTAACGTACAAAATACTTTTTCATTTATACCGACATCAAAATTGGATCCGCTCATTCTTGCCAATAAAATGGAAAATCATAAGAGCGCCATTATTTATTTACCTTCGTGTAAATCCTATTTTTTTTTTTTGCAGAAATTAGAGCAATTTGTTAACTAGTGTAAATGAGGTACAAGATTCAAGACCAATCAAATCATGCTTCTTTCATAATAGAAAACATTTGAATGTGTAAAACATCTGTCTTATAACTCCCGTCCTATTATTAAACGGCGAAAAACGAATTTTTAGTTTCTTATTAATAATGTTTAATAGCTTCTGACGTGTTATAGCGAGTGTATAACAGCAACTCGTCAAACGTCAGTTAAACAAAATTGACTAAGTTGTTTCCATACTGGAGATAAATACTTGAAAGATTTTATAGAGTAAGAATTTATTAATAAGAAAAGTTTTCAACAGACAAATGCCTCTTTTAAATATCACGTACTTCAAAAAACGTATGGTTTTTTTTTTTTTATTAAAACGGTTGTGAGTGAGATTTTGGCGACCTTAGTAGGTAGGTAAGCCCTAAGAAATGCTCTGAATTTTTATGTTTCTTGTCAAATATTTATTCAATTTTGGTGGTTATTGGAGTGTTCACTCTAAAGCTACAATTACACGGTCAACGTAATCGGTCATCGCATTGACTCTCTGAAGTCACCACAAAACTAATATTCACTCTGCCACTACAGTGTCAATGTTTACAGTGTCAAGGCTTCAAATGTTTACGATCACACGAAGTCGGTCAATGATGTCCCAAAATGCGATGACATGCCTTGTAATTGTAATTTTTATTCGTCACTGCCAATGCGTTGACACTAAAAACTTTGACGATCACACGAGTTGACCAAATTCAAATGCGTTGACTCTATGACAGAAGAAAGGGCCGGTCATTTTTCACGTTTTGTTTGAGCAGGCATCAGTTTGAGTTTGTAAAAAAAATCTCTTAAAGTTAATTTTGAATATTAAAAAAAAAAAAACTTGTATCGGAACTTCCTGCGCATGTCAGCCAAACATTTATTTTTACGTCAGAGAGTCAACGCGATGACCGATCACGTTGACCGTCTAATTGTAGCTTAAGAAATTGGAATGTCGCGTCGTATATCCTTCGGTAAGAATAAGAAGCCTAAGGTGTCAATACATACCTAGATTCTTAACATTTGTTGGAGTCGAAAGTAATAGACGACAAATATATAGCCGACACAATTCTTAATAGCGAAAGTAAAATTTATTAAATTCAAATATATTTAGATAATACGATGTACAATATTAAGAGTTTTGATTAAGGTTTTAAATTAATAATTTTAGCGCGCGTTTACATAGTTCCAGTTATAAAGCGGCTGTGCAAAGTTTACAGGGTGATTCAATTTGAAGTTATAAAAGTTATTAATTATGATTTGTTATGAAAATGATATATTTACAAAATAAAAGTTAAGTATTTAGAAAAAAATGAAAATTTAATGCTTATACAATTTAATATGATAATTGATAGTTTGAAGATTATATACGGCGATAACAACATTTGTTAAAGAAACATTTGGTTCCAAATCTAATGGCCAGGTTTTCAGTATTAGAATTCACCCCAAGTTCAACCAGAGTTTGTTGATCCAGCAAATAATTTAAAACCGATTTAACGAGTTTTTTCAGTGATTATTTAACTGTAACTTAAAATTGTCAAGGACTTAGCGAAATTGATGTGCGACATTATATGGAAATCACAATTTCACTATCGAAATGCAGATGGCATTTTTAATGGCGACCTTAATTAATTTCAATAGTTTTTTCCATGGACTTTTATAAGTATTAACCAAATACTGAATTCATACAATTTTTCCTTTAGCTAAAGCGAAGCTGATCAGCCATGGGGCGCCCTCTTGCAAAAGGCAATAAAGCAGATTATTGCCATAAAAGTATATGGAGAGTTTTGTGAGTTTATTTTTTTTTTTTATTTTTTTTAACAATTTTCTGTCCGATTGGCGATTCAATTTGCCTGGCAAAATGTTTTCTCACTGAAATGTTTGTTTATTTTAACAATTTTTGGATAATAAAAAATTCGGCCAGAAAATTGTTAAAAAAATTTAATAAACTCCCATATTTTTTCATATAGTTTTATTTTTTGTTATAATGATGTGCTCAATTAAGGGATTCGAGCTACCCTTAAACTGATCAAGCACATTATGAACGTAAGAAAGGTAGCAAAGAAGATGCCGATGCACATTGTTTTTCGATTTCTAAATAAATATCAATATGGGTAGGAAAATTGAATTATATAAAGCATTCTACATTTGCTTGTTTGCCTTCTCCAATATGGCGGAGAGAAGTTGGGTATGTATGTCTTTGTTTTTTCACAAGCAGGAACTATCTACTCAGTTAATCCAGATTTAACTCCACGATTTTACCATTAGGACCTAAATTGACTGAGAAAACATTCTTCCGGAGTTAAACGGACCTAACCTCGAAATTATATTAGTGTCTGTCACTGAAAAACTGGTCCAAAAGTTATCATTTGTATTTATTTTTGTTTCACGCATCAGTCATCAATCAAAAGTCACTGCTGCAAGCTTAATAAGTAAAATGTCTTTAATTTTTCTTCAATTTAATTTCTTTTTTATTATAACGAAAGAAAAATCAATCATTTTTGTTTATGTGATAAATTAAACAATCAAATCATATCCAGTGTCTGGTTACCATAAATTTATAATGAAAGTGATAAGTCTAGTCGCAAAAAAAAATTCAGGTTACTCATCATCATCAGCAATTTTTTTTTTTTTGTTTTTTTTTTTTTTACGAACAATAAATAATTAACAATAGTAATTATTTTATGATAAATGAAAGCAAGTGTGACTATACAGGCTGAGAGTCGCTAAGCCATCACATCCAACGACTCAGACTCATTGTTTAATTAACTGGTGATGGTGCGGTGGTGCTGATGGTGAGGTGATGCCTGGAACGTTGTATATGGTGATTAATTTTATTCTATGAACAATGATTTTTCACAAAAAAAAAATACTTATTTGTTTAACGACCCCTAAAAGTTCCTCCAAATCCCCTTTGTCATATTTTATTAACCGTCAGACTGTTGGCTTTGTCATTTCATTACAAATTGCGATCCGCTTATTTGCGCTAATTTACATATCATTGTTCTTGGTAAAAACAAAATTAAAACAAAAAAATATTTATTTTTAAAAACTTCTTTATTATTCTTTGTTGAATTCCGTGTGTTCTATGTATACGAGTACCTAAGTAGCTATAGGTGAACTGGTGCTATTAGTCACAATTGACTGGTGAAGTTCTGTTCATTAAAGTGTTTAATTTATTAGGCCATTAATGGATCATTCGCCTGTTTGCTTAGGTGATACCTATAGTTAAGACGTTGGCAATTACCTAATTAGGAAAGTGAGAATGGAAAATAAGTCTGCGCACAGTAATTGCTGCAAAAGGTGAAACATTAAATTAATTATCAAAATCTAATGCAATCATTCAAATACATTTAATTTTTTTTGTTCTATTAAGAATTTTAAGGGTTTTATTTTTTATTAACAATAGTATATAGTACATAATAAACAACAAGAAATATAACTAAATTAATTATAAAATACTGCATCTAGTAGTGCTCGTACCTATATCCTCTACTCTATTTCCATTTAAGGATTAGGTTGATATTTTGAAGTGTTACAATGTTCCATTATAGAATAAATTGTAATTAATGGCTGACAATACCAACCAAACATTAAATACCAGCAACATCGCACTACCAATACGCTACTTGAAGCATCAGCATCGGTCATACATAGCATGTTAGAGATAGACACCTACTATCCAACGAGTGATCATCCACAGCAGAACACAGAATGCAGCAACGTCGGAACTGCGAGTAGTTTGCTATCGTTCGTTTTTTTACAGTTCACACTGTGTTAGAACAAAAAATAAAAAAAAACAGGTAATAAAAGACGATGGATAGTTGAAGTTGATAGTGAATCCTAATATCGATTAGGAATTGCCGAGGAATAAGGTTAGCATTAATCATAGTTGGTAGTCGATTCAATCCAAGTTGTGTGGAATCCGGGTATTATTTAATATGGATCTTACTTTGTAATTATTAAAATTTATTGTTTGGATTGGATCAGGCGTGTGCTGGAATCAGATTTCTTCTGTTGAGTGTTGTGGCCGCATTTCACTTCTAAGTTGATATCGGGGTTTGTGGACTAAGTCTACTCTTGAAGCTGATTTAACAATGTGTAAAGAAAAGAAATAGGCGCATGAAGAAATTTGGCATTCATATGCCAAACACTATGGCAAACTTCATGGAGCTTTTCAAAACCGTTTTTTGAAAGATAATCTTCTAGATGCAGAAATATAGTTCTGCAAGAGATCGAAGTAGTACTTGAATCATTTAAAAAAAATGGAAAAGAAGCAGGTTCAAATGAAATTAAAGCCGATTTTTTATATATAATACAAAAAATTTTAATAAAATTAAAAATTTGCGTTAGGTATAATTTTTACTTTCGGCATTCTTCCTGAGCATTTTCGGGTCATGTCTGGTCCGTATATGATATATGCGAAACTCATACTTTGGCTTGTGCATGACAATCGGCTCGGAACATGTGCAATAGGAAAAGTTATTAGAATTGTCTTGGTATCCGATTTGGCAGCAATTGCCATCGAACTCCAATTAGAGCTGATTTTTCAATCTCCAGATAAACATCCAGTTAGTTGCCAGAGGAATAAACTTACTTGACTATCAAACAACCAGATAACAACATCGAATTTTTCAGTCAAGAAAAAACAATCTATAGAATAATTTAATTTGAACGTCACTTTAATTTCGAGTATCGAACTTTTCATAGAAATTAATTTTTGCTTAACGTTTATTTCAAAGCAATAATTTTTCAAAGTGTTTTTGACATCGAAAATAGCTATTTATTTTCTTTCTCAGATAACTCCTTATTCCTTTCTAAAATGAGCAGATAAAATTATTCCTAGATTAAGTTGTATCTGACTGTTGGAGAACTTATTTTTGCTCTATCTGGAGAATATATACTGACTGACTGCTTAACTGACTATTGAAAAATTGGCCCTTAGAGATTAATTTGTGAAAGACCTGCGTTTACCAAAACCTTAGGGAATACCAGAAAGAATTTAGGGACGATGTACAACAGATAACTTTTATTCGTCTTCGTTTTTCTTACTTTTGTTATTCTTTTTTATCTTTGTTTTTGCCAAAATGTCAATAGGGATCGCACAATTCCACTTCACTGCCTATTTTTGGCCCATTTTTATAAGCAATGTTTCAGCGAAATAGCCAGTTGCATTCGTTCCCCAAAACTATTCTAGAGTAATACTGGCGCTTCTAGGATTCTCGTCGACTTAACTTGAGGCTTTGATGCCCAACTTCAGTCGTACTTGTCAAATATAGATACTAATTCCTTAATCGTACAACCCGAATGCTTATACTGATATATTTTCTCTTTCCATTTGAATCCAGAAATTCAAAACCAATATGCATCGATATCCCCTTGTAAGGGGACTCGCAGTCGCCAGTGGGGTTATCTAGGTTCTAGATCATGTTTTTTGAAGTGTATGAGGTAAATTAATATTCCAGTACTTTTGCTATCTTTCTGGCAAGAATTTTTGTGCCTGTAAGTCTAAGTTATGGATGAAATCTACGAACAATGATGTTTTTAACTTAAAGGCTTTAACGAATATTTTTATTTTAATAAGATTTAGCTTCATCATTAACTTTTCAAACCAGCTTGATCTCAACTGCCGTCAGAAACAATTGGCTCCCACATGATATCCATATGGTCCGACACTGTAAAGCTGTAAGAACAATTGCATTGTATAGTATCATTTATTTTTGTTTTAGTTTGAAAAACTGACTTTATGTTTCCAAATTTTACCTTCTAGCAGTTAGTCAGAAAATGTAATTAAGAGGAAGGGACTTCATGTACTCGAATTTTAACTTAGAATTTTTCACTGACCGGTCTGTTATGCACAATGGCAATCAACGTAGCACCAAATAATCCCCGAAAACAAATTAAAAGTATTTCGACAAAGCTAATTCGGCTTTGCACATACAAAAATGTCTGCGCTTTCTTTGACATTTTCTTGGAAATGAATCTTTCAATGCAATAGTTAGGCAAAAACACATAGTAAATTAGAAACCAATATTTCTTGAAATCTCGTTGCCGCTGAATTGAATACGATAGATACCTATGGAAATTACTTAATTTTTTGCCTCCATATCACTTCAGCTAAGTTTTTTGTTTAAATAACATTTTTGATTAATATTTTTTTTCGCGATGGGTTAAGAAGAGCACATGCCAAATTTCCTTTAAAAAGTCACTATCACTTCTCTTTGATTAAGGACTTACAAATATAAGCTTTTCTATTTCCAAACTATAGCCCAACGTATATGAGCTAGACAAGAAACAAAGCCTTCATGTCTTCATTCACATCTGCTCAATTAAATTTTAGCTGACGTTTCCTATAGAAAATTAATCCTTGCATATAGGTCTTCACTGCAGCAAGCTAAGCTAACAGCTTTAGCTATATCCCAGGCGGTAGCATGTGTCCGGTGTGGTGTGCGCGTGCACATATGGAAGCAGCACCTGTGAATGATTTTTTTTTTCAAAGACAAAACATTCAAAAACGTCGTCATCATCATCGTCGTTACTCTGGCCATTTTCTTGGACCGAGCTACGAGACGCGACGCCATCGGTGGACTCAACAAAATAATCCAACACTTTGTAGTTCCCCATATAGAATAGGTTTTATAATAGCCATCGCATCGTATCTACACTTCTTGGTCAAGAGTACTTGTTTTTTGTTGTTGTTTTGCTTCAACGACTTCGCTGACGATATCTTCATGAAAAATGAAAAATTTCAGCAAACACGAAAAAGTGGAAAAAATTGAGAAAAGATAGCAAAACGGCACTGTCGCAATTATTGGACCTATGAGCTTGCAATTATGATTCCTAGAGGTTATCCCTGTAATATTGATAAATTGATTGCAATTACCTGTGACCGTCAGGAATCCAAATGTGGTTGCGGGCCATTGTGTTATGGCTGGCCAACAAAACACCAGCAACGTTTAAGCCATTTTAGAAAAACTAATACCATTTGGTTTGCGTCAGAGTGTGGAGATAGTAGTTCCGGCTGCCTTCAGCAGCTTCTGGCCACAACGACCAACGTGGACGAAGCGATTGTTGTGTAGCTATGCAGAGCCACGCTGCGCTACCGCCGGATGTGTGATGTTATGCAACTTGCAGCAACGGGAACTTATTTATCTTGCAAAAATGTGTAATTGACACAAAAATGTTTTCTGTGCGCGATTTTCCAATACATACATATTATATATTTTTTTTTGTTTTTGTATTCTACTTCAAGAAAGAAGTGAAAGGATTCGAATTCGAGCCAATTAAACGTGGGAATGTTATTTGATGATGACGTTCGAAGATTTATCTTAAGTGTTCTGCTTATAGAGTGTTATAATAAGTTCATAAAAAACCTTTGAATGTATAGATACTATGGCATTAATACCTATTATGCCTGATAGTCTTGTTGGCTTGATCTTATAAAGTAAATCAACAACAACAACAAAAATTAAAAAGAAAAATTAATCGAAGACGTAGAAGTGGTGAATGGAATGCAATAATGCACTTATTTACAATTAACCTAATAGCTTGATAGCAATCAAAATAATACCGTAGTCTCCAGTCTCCGATGCTAAGCGTGCTTTCCAAAAAATTCTTTAATATACCAGCCAGCAATTAGCGAAGGGTTTCATAGCAATTTCTGATAAATACTTTATTCTGTTTTTTTTTTAATTTTATTTTTAATTTTTTTGCAAAGCGATATGACTGACACTTTTGAGCAGAAAAAAGCACTTTTGAGCAAATTTGAAAGGCGCATACACTTGGATTTCATAGGTGTGATTGATACTGAAATATTTTTGAAAATAGGATTGTTTCAAATTTATTTTATATAGATTGGTGATCTTTACGAGATCATAAATGGCTGAGTTCACAATCTGAAATACTAGTTCATTTAATAGTATCGCAACCGACCGATGATGCAATGAAAAGAATCTGACGCCCTCAACTTTTTCCCAAGGAAAAATGGGTCGTTTGGTAGCATGAAACTAGAAATGACTTAGACAGAAATTAATTGGTTGCTTTTTCCATACTCTATAAAATTTTATTAAAATAAATTTTCAATTAAAATACATTTACTAAGCTGGTGCTGATCCAGTATAAGCTCTGGACGTCTACAGATCGTTTGCAAAACTCTCTGAGCTCCTTGAATTATTTTTTAAATACACTTGAGAATTTATTGGGTGAACCACATGGAGACGCTGAAAATGAAATAGCTGTCAAAACATTGTCTGCTCAGAAATGTAACGCAGTTGTAGACGAAGCTGCATTCTGTGCTGCAAAAATTTCTCAACTTTTTGATTTTGCCTGCAGCTTTATAGAATTTTCAAAATCGAACGAATGTACACACAACGGACTTTAAGAAAGTAAATATGTACTTACAGACTTAAGTCGAAACAACGTCATCTATTTCATTGTCCATTATAATTTTCTTTCGGATTAAATTATTTTATGCCATAAATATCAAAATATTATGTCAATCAAATGATCCAAAAAAAAAAATGACATCGAAAACCAAATGTCAAAAATATGTAAATCTTAATTGCGGCCACGAAAATGTTTGAACACAATGGGATTCCGCTGTAGCTAAAAATGTGAAGCACAATCTGTCATTAAAATCCCTCACTCATGGATCAAAAGTCATCTAGAATATTGTAGCGTGATTTCCTATTCCCATACCTCTCACTCTCATACATAGAGTATGCTCTGATCTTGTTCCTAACGGAATAAGCTCCGACCACTTGAACCACACAAACCACAATAAATTTTCATTTTAACCATAAAAAGCAATACAACAAAAAATAACACTTATTTTGCAATCAAAAAGCGGCCAACTTTTTCAGCCACTTTAATTGTTTCTGATTATTTTTGTTTTCACATTTTCCTTCTTGACGCACGTCGGCACTTCCATTTCGTGTGCTCAGTAATTAACTCAGAATTCTGAAACGATTATCTTCGAGCACATCTGAGCATGTTCAGAGCGAAAGAAACACAAATTCGGAGCTCTGAACGTTATGAGTGAAAAAGAAACACAAACAATTTTTTGACAACTCAGACTCGGCTCTGAACTGAAACAGAAACACACCTATAATGGGAAAGGTTTTGAACGAACACTCATATTATGCAAATGTAAAAATATAGCTGCACCTGTGGCAGAAAATTGAATTTGATTTTGCTTCTGCAGTTGGGCGCTGTAGGTATATAGTTCGATTACTAAATTTACCCCATTGTGTTCAAGCATTGAAAAATGCCATGTACTACAACGTCACTTTTATAAGCTGCTACTACAAATGTAACTTGAGATCCGGTTACGGTACTTTACTGATCTCATCCGCCATTTTAATTCTGCCTGTTCTTTTTGATTTTTATTTTTCTTTCTAAAATTATTTAGACCTTAGCTATCAGGACGCGATTATTGTTCAGTGTTGTTTTTTGTTTCATCTTTACATAAGAGTCTTTAATAACGTATATACGAGTAAGTCAGTTTGGTTTGACGTTTACTGTACTTGGCTGTTGACAAAATTCTGACAGCAACATCAAATTAAATCCGCTATGTTCTCACTATGTTTTTTTCTGAACAAGACCGATTGCGATTGCAAGCGAATACCATCTTTATTTTAAAATGTCAAAGTGTCAAATGAAATCATGTATTTTAACTTGGGTCAGATAAGATTATTGTAATAGAATTTTAAATTTAACTTAAACTCAGATATAAGGGCAATTTTCGTTTAAGATAAAAACATAATTATTGTTCTTTTCATTCACAAAAACGTTATAACTCCCACCTTTGACTTTTCTGAAACCTTTCCATTTACGAAGTAGAACCATTCTTCACCAGAATTTGAAGGCATTTGGAATTGCATCATGCATTTTTCTAAGTAATTAGTATTAGTTTTATTAACTCGAATTCAACTCACTGACTTCAGCCAACTTCATAATTTCGTTATTGTGATCTAACACATATTAATTTTGACAAATACTTCATCTCAGCACAAACTTTATTTTTTTTAGTAATTTAACAATTCAAATTATTGAACTAACGATTGAATTTGTGATTTTAACAATTTAATTTGTCAATTTAATAATTGAAAATTTCTTAAATTCAAAAAAAAAAAAAAAATGTTGGTATGATAGTTTTAAGTATAACAATATGAATTTAAAAACAGAACTTACAAAAAATCGTCCACCAGTTTTCGAAATATTTAATCTTCAAAAACAACATTATTTTTCGAAAATATTGGTAGGCAGTATTATTTAAAATTTGAAGGACCTCCTGTATAAAAATGTTGATCGAAATCAACATCGCGTTTATAACCAAATATATATAAAAGATTAAACCAAAATGTAGACTATACCTACCTATAGTAGTGTCCACATTTTTTTTTATCAAAATCGTTAAAAATAAAATGCACGACTGGATCGCACGTACTTGCTTCTATGTCTGATCACATTATATGCAAAAGATTATTAATAGAAACGGCTAATGTCGTTTTTTTTATTTATTTTTGTGTATTTTTAAAGTCGTTATTCACTTAATTTTTTATATATAAAAAAAATTCTTAAATTTTTTCCAAAAAAAAATTGGTGTGAAAATTTTAAATATTTAATAGTATAAATTCAAAAACAAAATTTCAGAAAAAATCGTCCACCCTTTTGGAAATTTTGAATTTTCACAAAAAAAAAATATTTTTTTTTTCAAAATCATTCATTATATTCATTATATTCATTAAAATCCCTCACTCATGGATCAAAAGTCATCTAGAATATTGTAGCGTGATTTCCTATTCCCATACCTCTCACTCTCATACATAGAGTATGCTCTGATCTTGTTCCTAACGGAATAAGCTCCGACCACTTGAACCACACAAACCACAATAAATTTTCATTTTAACCATAAAAAGCAATACAACAAAAAATAACACTTATTTTGCAATCAAAAAGCGGCCAACTTTTTCAGCCACTTTAATTGTTTCTGATTATTTTTGTTTTCACATTTTCCTTCTTGACGCACGTCGGCACTTCCATTTCGTGTGCTCAGTAATTAACTCAGAATTCTGAAACGATTATCTTCGAGCACATCTGAGCATGTTCAGAGCGAAAGAAACACAAATTCGGAGCTCTGAACGTTATGAGTGAAAAAGAAACACAAACAATTTTTTGACAACTCAGACTCGGCTCTGAACTGAAACAGAAACACACCTATAATGGGAAAGGTTTTGAACGAACACTCATATTATGCAAATGTAAAAATATAGCTGCACCTGTGGCAGAAAATTGAATTTGATTTTGCTTCTGCAGTTGGGCGCTGTAGGTATATAGTTCGATTACTAAATTTACCCCATTGTGTTCAAGCATTGAAAAATGCCATGTACTACAACGTCACTTTTATAAGCTGCTACTACAAATGTAACTTGAGATCCGGTTACGGTACTTTACTGATCTCATCCGCCATTTTAATTCTGCCTGTTCTTTTTGATTTTTATTTTTCTTTCTAAAATTATTTAGACCTTAGCTATCAGGACGCGATTATTGTTCAGTGTTGTTTTTTGTTTCATCTTTACATAAGAGTCATTAATAACGTATATACGAGTAAGTCAGTTTGACGTTTACTGTACTTGGCTGTTGACAAAATTCTGACAGCAACGTCAAATTAAATCCGCTATGTTCTCACTATGTTTTTTTCTGAACAAGACCTATTGCGCTTATGTCAAAATAAATCGGTTGAGTGAGGCCACCAAGCGAATACCATCTTTATTTTAAAATGTCAAAGTGTCAAATGAAATCATGTATTTTGACTTGGGTCAGATAAGATTATTGTAATAGAATTTTAAATTTAACTTAAACTCAGATATAAGGGCAATTTTCGTTTAAGATAAAAACATAATTATTGTTCTTTTCATTCACAAAAACGTTATAACTCCCACCTTTGACTTTTCTGAAACCTTTCCATTTACGAAGCAGAACCATTCTTCACCAGAATTTGAAGGCATTTGGAATTGCGTCATGCATTTTTCTAAGTAATTAGTTTTAGTTTTATTAACTCGAATTCAACTCACTGACTTCAGCCAATTTCATAATTTCGTTATTGTGATCTAACACATATTAATTTTGACAAATACTTCATCTCAGCACAAACTTTATTTTTTTTAGTAATTTAACAATTAAAATTATCGAACTAACGATTGAATTTGTGAATTTAACAATTGAATTTGTCAATTTAATAATTGAAAATTTCTTAAATTCAAAAAAAAAATGTTGGTATGATAGTTTTAAGTATAACAATATGAATTTAAAAACAGAACTTACAAAAAATCGTCCACCAGTTTTCGAAATATTTAATCTTCAAAAACAACATTATTTTTCGAAAATATTGGTAGGCAGTATTATTTAAAATTTGAAGGACCTCCTGTATAAAAATGTTGATCGAAATCAACATCGCGTTTATAACCAAATATATATAAAAGATTAAACCAAAATGTAGACTATACCTACCTATAGTAGTGTCCACATTTTTTTTTATCAAAATCGTTAAAAATAAAATGCACGACTGGATCGCACGTACTTGCTTCTATGTCTGATCACATTATATGCAAAAGATTATTAATAGAAACGGCTAATGTCGTTTTTTTTATTTATTTTTGTGTATTTTTAAAGTCGTTATTCACTTAATTTTTTATATATAAAAAAAATTCTTAAATTTTTTCCAAAAAAAAATTGGTGTGAAAATTTTAAATATTTAATAGTATAAATTCAAAAACAAAATTTCAGAAAAAATCGTCCACCCTTTTGGAAATTTTGAATTTTCACAAAAAAAAAATATTTTTTTTTTCAAAATCATTCATTATATTCATTATATTCATTAAAATCCCTCACTCATGGATCAAAAGTCATCTAGAATATTGTAGCGTGATTTCCTATTCCCATACCTCTCACTCTCATACATAGAGTATGCTCTGATCTTGTTCCTAACGGAATAAGCTCCGACCACTTGAACCACACAAACCACAATAAATTTTCATTTTAACCATAAAAAGCAATACAACAAAAAATAACACTTATTTTGCAATCAAAAAGCGGCCAACTTTTTCAGCCACTTTAATTGTTTCTGATTATTTTTGTTTTCACATTTTCCTTCTTGACGCACGTCGGCACTTCCATTTCGTGTGCTCAGTAATTAACTCAGAATTCTGAAACGATTATCTTCGAGCACATCTGAGCATGTTCAGAGCGAAAGAAACACAAATTCGGAGCTCTGAACGTTATGAGTGAAAAAGAAACACAAACAATTTTTTGACAACTCAGACTCGGCTCTGAACTGAAACAGAAACACACCTATAATGGGAAAGGTTTTGAACGAACACTCATATTATGCAAATGTAAAAATATAGCTGCACCTGTGGCAGAAAATTGAATTTGATTTTGCTTCTGCAGTTGGGCGCTGTAGGTATATAGTTCGATTACTAAATTTACCCCATTGTGTTCAAGCATTGAAAAATGCCATGTACTACAACGTCACTTTTATAAGCTGCTACTACAAATGTAACTTGAGATCCGGTTACGGTACTTTACTGATCTCATCCGCCATTTTAATTCTGCCTGTTCTTTTTGATTTTTATTTTTCTTTCTAAAATTATTTAGACCTTAGCTATCAGGACGCGATTATTGTTCAGTGTTGTTTTTTGTTTCATCTTTACATAAGAGTCATTAATAACGTATATACGAGTAAGTCAGTTTGACGTTTACTGTACTTGGCTGTTGACAAAATTCTGACAGCAACGTCAAATTAAATCCGCTATGTTCTCACTATGTTTTTTTCTGAACAAGACCTATTGCGCTTATGTCAAAATAAATCGGTTGAGTGAGGCCACCAAGCGAATACCATCTTTATTTTAAAATGTCAAAGTGTCAAATGAAATCATGTATTTTGACTTGGGTCAGATAAGATTATTGTAATAGAATTTTAAATTTAACTTAAACTCAGATATAAGGGCAATTTTCGTTTAAGATAAAAACATAATTATTGTTCTTTTCATTCACAAAAACGTTATAACTCCCACCTTTGACTTTTCTGAAACCTTTCCATTTACGAAGCAGAACCATTCTTCACCAGAATTTGAAGGCATTTGGAATTGCGTCATGCATTTTTCTAAGTAATTAGTTTTAGTTTTATTAACTCGAATTCAACTCACTGACTTCAGCCAATTTCATAATTTCGTTATTGTGATCTAACACATATTAATTTTGACAAATACTTCATCTCAGCACAAACTTTATTTTTTTTAGTAATTTAACAATTAAAATTATCGAACTAACGATTGAATTTGTGAATTTAACAATTGAATTTGTCAATTTAATAATTGAAAATTTCTTAAATTCAAAAAAAAAATGTTGGTATGATAGTTTTAAGTATAACAATATGAATTTAAAAACAGAACTTACAAAAAATCGTCCACCAGTTTTCGAAATATTTAATCTTCAAAAACAACATTATTTTTCGAAAATATTGGTAGGCAGTATTATTTAAAATTTGAAGGACCTCCTGTATAAAAATGTTGATCGAAATCAACATCGCGTTTATAACCAAATATATATAAAAGATTAAACCAAAATGTAGACTATACCTACCTATAGTAGTGTCCACATTTTTTTTTATCAAAATCGTTAAAAATAAAATGCACGACTGGATCGCACGTACTTGCTTCTATGTCTGATCACATTATATGCAAAAGATTATTAATAGAAACGGCTAATGTCGTTTTTTTTATTTATTTTTGTGTATTTTTAAAGTCGTTATTCACTTAATTTTTTATATATAAAAAAAATTCTTAAATTTTTTCCAAAAAAAAATTGGTGTGAAAATTTTAAATATTTAATAGTATAAATTCAAAAACAAAATTTCAGAAAAAATCGTCCACCCTTTTGGAAATTTTGAATTTTCACAAAAAAAAAATATTTTTTTTTTCAAAAATCGAAAAAACAATTTTTCGAAAATTTTGAACATTTTGCATAAAAATTTTGATCGAAATCCGTTTAGCCGCTTATGAGAAATTCGAAAATTAATAAAATGTTTGATGGCATGTACCGTTAATAACAAAACTTTTGAAAAAAGTTTTCGGTCAAAATTTAGACCACATCCAAAGTACTCGTAGTACACACACTAATTTTTATCAAAATCGTAAGAGCCGTTTTCGAGATAATTAAGATGGTAGAGAAATTTGTATGGTAAGTACCGTTATTTTTGGGGCTAAAAAAAGAATTAAAACCAATTTGAGACAATAACCTTAGACACAAGTCTAAAGAAAATCTTTTCAGCCGCTTAGATCGTTGTACAGACAGACGGGGAATCGCTGTGGTTCCCGCATCGCGTTCTCTATCATAGTCATGTCAAGTTTGATTAAAATCCCGAGCTCGGTTTGTTTTTTCAAATTCAAAACTTGCCCTAAAGTACCTACATAATTATTGCAAGTAAAAAAGTACATATATATTTAAGTATTTTCGATAAAATGTTTGATTGAAAACTTTCTTGAAAAATACAAGAAAACGGAAGTAATAATGATACTTATCCTTAATGACTTGTTGCATTAAAAATAATCTGGATCTCTTTTCTATTTTTGCTTCGATACAAAATATAAATCCATTCACAATTCAAAAGAATTCTATAGAAAAAAAAACTCTAACAAAAGCCTACCAAGATTAAAGGCATTTTATACATCAGTTCCGCCATGTAAGGAACACATCTAATATGTATGAATAGTACATATATGAATATGTACAAAATACCCTCTCTGTTGTGGAAATCAATCCGCCAGCAGCACAATAACCCTATACACAACAGAAGAAAAGTAACACCACTAGCGAATAGAATTTGAAAAGAAAAGAAAGCCATCTCCTTCCTTATGGAGAGCCTCAGGATGTGTATCTGCGCTAAGTAGCCCTAGCGAGAAAGAAAAAAAAATAAAAAAAAAAATAAGCGCAACCCACCATCAACATCACCATCACCACCACCACCTACAACTACATGTCATCTTTCGATTGAGTAACACACAGCACTCTTTAAAGAATACCTACACCATAACCATCACCATGTCGCAGTTGTTGGTAACATCACGATGAATAACAATCGCACAATGCTTCAGAGCCCAGGATTGAAAGCCTAGACATTATCCATCCCATTGAGCACGTACATCCTCTTATCCTATAGTCATTCTTTCCAGAGCACCGCATGTATTCGTCAAGAGCCCACTTGGCGTGCACACAATGATGACAAGTGCATGGCATCCATTACTTAAGTTTGCATACATACATATATGGATATGTACATATATATTTTCGAGGATGGGAGGGTGTGTGGCGTAATGCTAGGAGCATTGATCAGCCCACAGCTCCCTCTCAGAGATATGCCAAGGAAACATTTTTTTTTTGTCAGCATGGCATCATGGCATCAGCCATCAAGCCCAAAAGATGAGAGATGTCAACGAGAGTCCTTGCAGTTTATCCCTGCCATGCGATAGGACTATCATTCTCTCCACCTCGCCATACCTACCCAGATGGCCGCCTCTTCAGCTTGTATGCATAACAACAATGGCTCTTGAGAATTACGCTTCCATATCTCAAGCTCAAGCAAGGCTAGCAAGACTGATTGAGCTGGCTGCAGGACGACAAAAATGTTCCTCCGCAAGTGCTTGCTTGGAGAAATTGTTGTCGAGCCACTTAAAAACGACACAAACAAAAAAAAAACTGAGATTCTAAAAAGGGACAAGCCTCAAGAATATGGGCGAGTGCACGAAAATTCAAGTGGTGGATTCATGCAAAAGTGGCCAACAAATATAAAAGCTGAGATTTTTTTTTTAATAATTTTTTTTTGGCTATGCGACTACCAAAGGTGAATAAAAGAAGAATTATTGTTATTATTCCCTTTTTTCCATCCAAGCGATAGATGAGTGTCCTTTTCTGGCCCATCTATACTCCACCTGCATCTGAGTATGTATTTTTTGGGAGAGCAAACAAAATCATTTCAAGGGTGTCCTGTTTTTAGTGTGATGCTTATATGTTTGTTTACACTTGGAACGCTATAAAATCTGAAGAAGTGTTTACCGAGTGATATTTTTGACCAGAACTCTCTATGCGATTTTGAAGGACTTATGTGTGTTTACATAACTCACAGCGTACAGCATGTGTGTGTGTTCGCATCATGTGACGAAGTCCTTCAAGTGTTTGCTGTCTATTAGCTAATGATCCTGAAATGATGTGTGCTTAGGGCTTAATGCTGAATAGAGACTCAAAATCTCGTTAGAAGTGTTGAGGAGGGCGTGCATGGAATTTTAAACAAAACGACTGTTAAATTTGAAGGATTATGTTTTTTTTTGTTGGTCCTTTTTTTTTGTTTTCAAACATAACTGAGGAGAATTTAGCTGTGAATTAAGGATTTCGCATCAATGCATGCAGTAAATTGCTGTGAATCATCTGGACTGGTTTTGATATTCAACATTGTTTAGTTGTTGTTTAAAATTAAACACAATATAGTCCAAAACTATTTTTTTAAACTAATCAAGGCACTAATGGCCACTTGTACAAATATTTCAACTGTGGTTCAGCCCCGGTTCAATATATTAATCCATCGATTTCCACGGATAGGAGGCTCAAATATGTTATAACATCCAATACTATGCTTGAACCCTATTTAGGCCTCAGTTAATCCGCTAAAATCGGCGGAGTAAAATCTTGAACCTAGACTTAACTACCAAGATACCAAACTAGACCATAATGTGCAGTTACGCAGAAGCCTTGCATTAGCTACGCGATTCTAAATGTCAAATCTACAATAATTGTCTCGCATACAGCATCATTCTCAAAGGGCCTGCAGCATTACGATTGTGCGCAGTTGCAGTACGAATTTGCTGCATAATGCCATCTCTTGTTTGGTGTGTAACTGCAGTGAAGCTATACACCGGCCGCAAACAAGGGAATCGATTTATGGAATACCCCGAGCATAAAGACCGTGCTTAGGCAATTCAGATGCCACGATAATGTCAGTCCAGGTAACGGGTTTTCGCCAAGTGAAGAGTCCACAAAAGAATACACATATTCGAATCGATATCGATGAAGAGCAGTGCAGTGCCCGATCGCACGAGCGAACTCAACGATCCGCACTCACAATATGGTTGCGCGAACTATAGACTTGGTTAAGAAGCCATCATCAATTCCAGTTCCAGGCCAATGAGCTATAGTCGGTGTCGGTCGGTAGTCCTTAGTTTTCTTGAGTTCCTTGAATTTAAATCTTTATTTAGAGATTAGTGACGGTCCCAATTTGCACATCACTAATGGGACAATGTACTTTGCGCAACACGCACCGCATTACAAAGTGATGGCCGTGACCATATAGATGCGATCATGGTTTTCGTTGTCGTTGCCGTTGTATGGTTATCGTTATGGCCAATCCATATGTGCGAATGGACGCATTAGCCGATTTGTACCTATTGTGTTTGGAACAGCGAACTGGAAACTTGAGACGCAAGTTGATGGAGCAGAGTGTTTCAGTTTGAATTCGTTATTTTTTTTAAATTTTATATTCGATTGATTGATCGATAGCCATTTGAATGGGGATATGATGGCGACTGGCATTATTCTCTGAGCATATGGTTGTCATTAACTTGTTCCGATAAGGTGCTAGTTATAAGATTTGCATTTGCGATTAGCATGTCAATGTAAACTATGGCTATGTGAGAGGTACCGGTTGAGAATTAATTAACGAGATGAAGAGATGATGATGACACTATTTGGCATGTTGTATGCCCAACCGATATCAAAACAGACATTTTTTTGTTTGCTCTTTTGCCATTGGGTTTGCCTTTGAGGCATAATGACAGTTCTTCAACTTAGAAATATAAGAACAGTTTGATTTATGCACAAGTCTAACCCATAACGTTATGTTTTTTTTTATTTTGTAAACACTATAGAGTGAGGGGAAAAAGGTATGAAAATAAGTGTTGGTCACAAGTCAAAACTGAATTTATAAAAAGGTTTATTATAAAGAAGAGCTTTGATGATGAGGGTTATGCTTGTGTTTATTTTCTATCTGAGGAATTGAGGAAAAAAAGAAATTATGTGACGGGTTTGTTTGTACTTTTTATCTAGTTTTGTTCACTTTTGATTTTGTGAAATTGACATTTGTGGGAAAGACTTAAAGATGGGATGACTTCTCTTTTTGACAGTTCGAAAAGCTACTTTTTGTTTGGTTATGTCGTTTTTGATTGGCTATTCGAGTTACTGTTTTACTACTAATGTTATGATGCTCCAAAAACGTTCGATTGGATGTTTCGAGTCAGGATTTATGTGATACACATAAAGTTTTTCGTCGGACTATTTGTAAAAAGTAATATTTGTTTTAGTGTGTATGCCTAAATTTTGAATACGACATTCTCATATTCGATTGGAATCACAGAAGAGTAGAATAATGACTCCGAAAATGACATTAGTAAACTACTAAGCTTTGAAGTGAGCTTTGACTTTTACAATTTTACATTAAGGGCCTGGTTAGTGGACAGAATATTGCTTACAAGAAGAATGTCCCTAAGCCTTTAACTCACTAACTTACACACTTTAGGGTGGGAATTTTAAACGCGAAAGCATATACTCTGTCCAAAAAAATAGTCAGTACATATAAGATAGGGCGCTTACCTTTTACTCTGACTGTAAAAAATGCAAATAACTTCGTACTGTTGAAAGCTTTTACAGGGTTGCCTTAGTAAGCATATTCAATTACAACAAATATAGCAGTGGTAATTATAATTTTAAGTGTTTATTTTGAAAGCACAAAATGAGGATTGATTGAATGTGCATGGTGAAGGCATACAAGCAGCAGTGTGCACTTGAATGTGCAGTATGTATGTCATGGTGGAATATTCGCAGGTTTGAACAAGATTACAAAAACAATTTGGATGTAACTGAGTGGCCATTTTCAGTGGGGATTCCAGCAACAGGCACCAGTGTATATCAAAAAGCTCTTCCATAAGGCCTGTACTGACTATATTTGTTGGACAGAGTAAAAGAAACACACTAATTGGAATCCATTTAAAAAAGCTTTTAAGAGCTTTTGTGTGAAAATCATGGACTTATTTAATGGCAAGGGTAATTATGTCGATATATTTACTCATCCGAAATCATTGCGTGAAAAAAGATTGGCTAAAGTTGTGTTTTGCTAAATGTTGGCATAGAAAATATAGGTATCGAAATTATGTAATTGTACGTACACCCTTCAAATAATCGCTCAAAAAGACGAAACATAAAATTAATGGCTATTTGTAGAGTTTCTGCTGATAAGAAAAATTTAGGATTGAAAATTATTTATCATTGAGAAAATTTAAGTAAACTATTCTAAGATTACTAAATTGTTAAGTATTATCGTCCTCAGACTTTAAAATTATTGACGCAAGATTTTAAACTACTTAACAATTTGCTAATATTAAATCACTTTTCTATCATTTTCCTAATTTTAATTACTTTTTAATTAGCACCATACTATAAATTACCTGAATACACCTAAAACAGTTGAAAATGTAAGCGAACATAACATATTGACGTTTGTAAATGTCAAAATGTCATAAGGATTTAGTATGATACTATAAAGATAAAATAGTCATCTGATAATTATAAAATCTCGTATAAAATGTTCAAAAATAGTTCGATGACTAACTTTCTTAAAATTAGAAAAATACTCTTTTAGCTGAGTATCATACTAACTAAGCTTTCAGAAGCTTTAAAAGGGCAACAAAACCCAAAAGCTCCGTGAGACATCCTATTTTCCCGGCACTGACAACCTCTTTTGGACTGAATGTAGCTTAATTCGTCATTTTTCATATTTATCATTACATATTAAATGTATTTGACATTAACAGACAGTTGTAGGGCACATCAAACTTTTATGCAACCACAAAAAACAACAAAATTGGCTGAATTATTTTCGAAATTACCTTAAAAGATATTTTTGCTTGAAACTTTGTTCGCTTGTAATTTGTTTATTATTAACAATATCGAAAAATTGTCCGTAAAATAAATAATGGGAAATTTAATTTCCCACTGATTTTGCCTAACAAACTTTTTTGTTGGAAATAAAAGGAACCGAGATTTTGAGTAAAAACTAAACTCCCCGATTACTAGAGGTGGATTTCTCTAGTTTATTAAATAAGTGTTATAATTGTAAGTGTTTCGACCATCTTAAAACCCAAATCCTTGCATAGGAACATAGGTAAGCAGCATTATATAAAACACCCTTTTGCATACGTTTGCATACAATTCAATGTCACTGGAATTACTAAAATCAATTCAGAATAATTTCCATCTCTCTATTGTAACCAAATATACCATGGATCGATTTCATAAAAAAAACTTAAAAGGAAAATAACCCTTCGCCCCTCTCGCTGGCGGCCACACTACCGGAAACGATGAACATTTTGGCCTCTGACTGTGAAAGCACATAATAAAAAAAAAAAAGATGAAAATAACGAAAATCCCTTGAATATCCGCCAGAAAGCCCAGCAAATTCAACGACCACCTTTTAGTTTGACCGTCACAGCTACTAATTCCAGCTCTAATGGACATCAATTACATGCATTTCATAACGCGAAATGAGTCCGATATTCACGATTCGTCCATAAACGTGAGGCAAATTGCTCGCTGAAGGCCAGCTCCCCTTTGAAGCCAGTGCCATAGCAAGATCAGCTATAACTGCTGCTCCTACTGCTGCTGCTGTTACTGATGTTGTGTCGTGGTAATCTGCATAATGGGTTTTCTGCCAATCAATGGAGCTGGCAGTTCTTTGCTGCTTGGTTCCTCCGCTCAAGCCCCGCGGCGAACAAAACGGCAGCAACTAGTGTGGTGGCATCTCGTCGTCATCGCATCGTTATGATGATGAAATTGCATCGAGCTGCAGCGTTCATATCCCATCATCCAGCTTCAGGGTGTCAATATGTGTTCCCGTAATTGTTTAACTGGTTAAGGCACTTTCCGCGTTTCATATGCGCTATGTGTTCCATTCCATCTTTCATCTTCCATCCACCATGCACCAGCAGCAAAATGAAAACATCTTCTCTGACAAATGCTATGATGGCTGGTCCCTGTGTCTTGGCCATCGTTATGCCGTGAATAGTAGTTGCGGTAGGTAAATGAGATATATTGTCCAGCACATTGTCCAGGGTGGGCGACAAATTCTACGATAACACACTCAATTGAATCCACACACTACATCATAATCATCATCATCATCATCGTCGTCTGCGAGGTGGTCAGGAGGAGCGAGATAGAGTTTGCCACTGTTGTTGTTGAGAACACAATGGCTAAAGTGACCATGAGACGATGTCTTAACAGTCCCAGAGATGATCACCACCCGGACGTGGCTGGATCGCCTTGGGAAACACACCATCATCATAGAGCACCTGGGCTCCTTTGCTGAGCTAATTCCCGCTTTTGTATTCAGTTGCCAAGGCGGAGAGCAGCGGAACACCATTTGGAATAACAACAGATACCGTATCTAGATTATGCGGTTCGCTGGTTGTTGCTGGCATCTTTTCCTGCTGCAATGGAAATTAGAGGAGGCAGGTTGGCGTGGCAAGTGCTGGTTTTACTATGAGTTTCGATGGCTGAGAAATTGGAAAAATCTTTGAATGGCAATGAGGACGACGGAGGCAAAGGCAGAGTGGTATACAGTGGTACTAGTGGGCTGCTGCTGGTGCAGCACTGCAAGCGAATTGACATGAGAAATTGCAATAATAAATCAGATAAATTGCAAAATTCCTCATGGAAAACAATTCGATGTCAGTTGTTTTCTCGCTGGTTTTCTATTTAGCTGCTGCTGCATTCGCTGCTGGAATACAGGAGGTAACACTATTGTGTAAGATGACAATGATGAGGAGGGAAAGGCTATAACTCAAAATAGAAAATTTGCAATTCTAGAGCCATAAAAGTTGATTCTGCATTAGAATCTCTTTGTATATACTGGCACTTCTTAATTTGGTGGCAAAGATAACAGCTATATAGCTCGTTGAATTCAAATCGTGTAATGGAAGAGAGGATGAATTTTGGAGACTTGTAATATTTGGTGTGTATTGGTTTCATGTTAAAAAAAGAGGGACCTTTAATTAAACCTAATTTTATATGATAAGGAATCAGTTTGTATTCGTGACATAAATTCAGAAACAAAGATATAGCCCAATGTAGGATAAAAAGCTCGAAGTGGCAACACTGGTTGTTTCGTGTTTTATTGTTGTGTGTGGAGTTGAATGAATAATATTTATAAATATCAAAATACGTATGTTTAGAATATATCTCCACTGAATAGGTAAAGTAAATTTTGATGATTTTTCAGGAGAGCAAAAAAAATCACTTCAGCCAGCTTTCCTCTTAAAAAAAATATTCAAGTGTAGACTTTCTTGAACTAAGCATTAGAAGTCATTTTTTATCATCGTTTTTTTTAAATACACAAACATGACTTAAGATAGTTTAGTACTTACATATTTATTATACAAGCGTTTGTAACCTTTGTAAATTTAAGAAGATGGACAGAGAAGCAATACAAATCGCAATTTGGCCAAAAGAGCAAAAAAAAAACAAAAAACAAAATGCCCAAAAACATAAAATCCCCTAAAACAGAAAATCTCCAAAAACATAAAATCCTAAAACCATATAAATGGTATCTATCCAAAATATGTAATTAAAAAACCCCAAACAAAAAATCCCCAGAAAAACAAAATCTTCAAAACTGAAAAACTCTAAATAAAGAAAAACTCCAAATCCCCTGAAACCCAAAATCCCAGAAAACCCAAAATTGGCAAAAGCCAAAATCCCCAAGCCCATAATACCGAAAATCCTAAGTCCCTAGCAAGCTACTTAAAAAAATGTTTTCATTGGCGCCTCCTGTTGACATTGCGTCACGGGTAGAGAGGGCTCAAAGCTATGAGTGGAACTCTTTGAATCTCGCGAAGCTATCAATTTAGAGGATTTTGAGTTGTGAAGATTTTGAGTTTTTTTTTGTTGAGATTTTGGGTTTTAGGGGATTCTTAAGTTTAATTTAGGAATTTTTAGTTTTAAAGCCTTAACTTTTGTGCATTTTGGATTTTGGGTTTCATGTGGTTTTAAGTATTTATAATTTTGGGGATTTTGTGGTTTTTGGGGTTTTGGGTGTTTTTTGTTTTTGAGATTTAGGGTTTTAGGGGGTTTTGAAGTTTTATTTAGAAATTTTTAGTTTTAAAGCTTTAACTTTTGTGGATTTTGAATTTTGGGTTTCATTTGGTTTTAAGTATTTATGTTTTTGGGGATTTTGTGTTTTTTGGGGTTTTGGGTTTTTTAGGGAATGTGGTTTTTTTTTGTGATTAGGTATGGTTTGTTTTGGGTTTTGTGATTTTGTGTTTTTGGAGATTATGGACTCTGATACCTTACCCCCGTCAAGTTTGCCATTCAACCCAAAATGGTCCATTTGGTAAATATGATTAGGTTTGGTTCAATATATAAATCCTCGTTCAGCCTGGTGGTTGTCAAGCCCAAGTAGTTGTAAAACTTGTAAAGCATACCATGGATATAAGTTTCGCCAAAAATTCTAAGATCGTTTTGTGCACACAATATACACAATCCTCTTTAGATTTAGCATACATACTTACATAGTATCCAAACACGTATCTACTCAGATAATAATAAATTATTATTTGTTAACATAATTTTAATGATGTGCTAAATGTTTGCAAGCGTGTCCCATTATTGTAATTCAAAATCTCTTGACGATGTCTCTATGCATAAGTATACATTTATGTATGTATGAACATACCACGAAACGCCTCTGCGCGCCGCGTCATAGTCCTGGCAGTATATGCCCTTCCGCATACTCAATATTTGTTCGTCGTCAATCCGACTAATGGTGTATAATATTATTTGCATACCACCATCCCCTAGCCCTCCTAATACGATACATGAACATTACAACAATGAACGGCACAATTTAATTCGGATTGTATTCAAATAGGTACTCCTCTTACGATACCCACACTTGTATTTTTTTTTTCAATCCAAGGATAGTATTTTTTTTGTGAAAAATGTGGGTGATTTTTGGCGAGTTATTCCGCAATATACCTATAACGATCCTGACTCTGACTGAATCCTGAAGGAATAGCACCACAACCTGGCTGATTTGTATCCATGTTTGTTTACGAAGCTATATTATTGCGTGCATTACGTTGTCATAAGTTATCGATGATGGACTTACTCGCGCAAGCATGTAGTTATCGTGCCTTATGCGATATATGGTTGGAGTTGGAGATCGGGTATGGGTTTTTGTAAGAAGGACAACCCTCGTCCTCGTGATAGGAGTGAAATTATTGAAAATTGCAATTGCGGTAGTAGCGGAAGTTACAGTCGTTCATGTGGCAGGTATAATTTCGCAAATGGTATGTAGAAAGTCGCGGATATACACAATGCACAATGTGTGGTGTGGTTTTTTTTTATTTGTAAAAGGGAGAAGTACTTTCGAGTCCTTAAGTCCTTCTTTTATAGAGTGAAAGAAACCTAGGTACAGAGTGAGGAAAGGAAAGTTTAATACTTTTGTTAGCGATTATAATGTTTATTTTTTTTGTGTTTATTGTTTGCTTATTCATTTTGTTTGGTTTTGCACAAAATTATTATATGTATATCTTTAGGTAAATTACTCAATTCGTTCGGGATTCTATTTAAGAAATGAAATAAGGGATTAAAGTGAATAAGGGAGTTAGGAATATGTTCTGTTAATTCTCATAAAATTGGTATATCAATATAAATTGGAAAAAAGACTGTTGATAATAATGTTAATGGAGTGATTTGAAACACAAAAGAAAATAATTTATTTGGTTGTGGAACTTAAATTGAGATTAATTTAAACTACAATAACCATGAACATTGCTTGTGGAAATAGTCGACATCTGGGTTCCTGTTCGTAAACTAATTAATTACCTTTTAAGTAGGATGTTCATTATTTTCCAAAAATATTATTTTTTTAATAAGAAACAAATGAAAACAAAGGTGCAAAACTTTAAACAGCCTGATGTTAAGGGCTTATCATGATACTACTTAACAGTTTGTTAATACTAATGCACTTTACTAATATTTTCCTAATTTTAAACACTTGTTAACTAGTACCATACTAAATCTATTTTCTTAATAAACTAAAACAAAATAGTGCAAAAAAGTAAGCGAACATAACTTTTTGACGTTTGTAAATGTCAAAATGGCATATGGATTTAGTACGATACTAAAAAAATAAGGTAGCCATTTTGTGATTTTAACTTTAGTAAAATATTAAGAAAATAGTACGATACTAAACTGGTTTAAAATTAGCAAAATATTCTTTTTAGACTAGTATCATACTAAAAATGATTTAACATAATACTAAATCGACTAAAAGCTTGCGCCAAAGTTTTTACCTTGAGGATAATTTTGTGAACAACAAAATTATTTCCCGCTGTCATTCATTCGTACATCAGCCACATACTTTTGAAGTAAAACTTCTTTTGCGGGGTTGGTGGTACAAATTTTCTATGAAGCTGTCAGTGACATGTCACACAAAACGTTTTCTCTCAAAAAAAGACAAAATTTTTCGCGACAGATTTGGCTGATTTAATTGTTTGCTTTGAAATGCTGAACCACGGATCAAAGTATGAAAGTCGTCGGTGACATTTGTACAATTGGAAGATGGGGTCGTTATGGAACATATATTTATGCAAGTATGAGTCGGATTCGAAAAATATCAACTTTGTTGTTTCTTTGATCGATTTCTATGAAATTGAAATATATTGTTTTTGTACCTAGCTGACATAGAACAGAAAGAAAAGAAAATAGTTTAAAATTATGTTTTGTAAAAAAACGTAATTTTTCAAGAAAATAACAAAACGAGTTTTACATGCAAATTTTTAGAAAATTTTGTTTATATTAGAAATGGTTTTAAGAGCACTTAGGATACCTAATTTAAAACTCACTCATGCTCCAATCAACAAAATAAAGTAAATAGTTTTAAAATGTCAGCGCTTTGTATATAACTGCTACAAATATTTAAAAAAAAACAAAAAATAATACGATTTCTTGTAAGTGTTAATTGCTTGCTTGATTTGGGTTATTAAAACGGTCCTGAGTTTTAAATTAAGTGCTCTAATTGGTAGGGCCCAAAAAATAAAACAAAGTTTTACTTCTAGCTCGTCTACATAAAGTACACACACTCTTTTAACTTGTGACATACAGAGATACTATAGGCCAAGTTTTGCATTTGGAAAAAAATCGATATAGAGATTAGAGCCTAAACAGATGAAGCGAGTTTATTCAAGCTTTTGGATTAAGTGTTTTAGGTAATCTTCTAAAATAGATTTTTAAATCTTGTTTAGCCAGCAAAATAACCGTAGAATTTGTCTACCATCTCAATTACCTGAAAACGGCTGTAACGATTTTGATAAAAACAATTTTGTATACACTATTTCAGGATTAGTCTATATTTAGGTCCAAAAATTTGTTTAAATATTTTATTTTAACGGTACCTGCCAAACAACCATATTTTATTTTCGAGTTTCTAATAAACGACTCGACGGATTTCGCCCTATATTGTTATAACGGGTGTTTTTTTGCTTATTAATTTGCTCATTTAACTAAAAGTGAGCTTCATCGCTGAACAAAATTTTCTTGTGAAAATCGGGATCGGTGGCCGTCTTCTTTTAGGAACCGAACCATTATCTTGGTAATAAATTTGCACGATTTGCAAAAGCTGTTCAGGAGTAAGTCTATTCATTACGAAACGGCAAACCATTGAGCATAAATCAAGTGACAGCCGTCAGAAAGGCCAACACCGAAAAAAGTATTGCCTGATTGAAAACCACACGTTTAAAAAAACAACCGTCATAAGAGGTTCTTTGAATTCTTAATAATTCTGCATACCAAAATTTTCGAAAAATATTTTTTTTGGATTTTTGGAAAATTTAACAAATTTTTTATATAAAAAATTAAGTTAAAAACGACCTTAAATGTATATTTTTGCCGTTTCTACTAACAATCTTGTCCTTACAATGTGATCCAACATAAGAGCAAATACTTGCGATGTTGTTCTGCATTTTATTTTAGGTAGAATTTGGCACTTCGAGATTGCTTACGGCAAGAACGCGATTTTTAAAAACTGTAGATATCCCTCAAATAACACGACAAGGGCAGGATAAAAAAAAAATCAGAGTATACCAATTTTGTCCAAAGCTATTTCTTGAACAGCTCGGGGAAATATTGAAACCACTAATTAGTCCTCTTTTCTGTGAAAAACTGTAGAAATTTAGTGTAGGGAAATAAGATTTGGCAATTCTTTTCTTAAAAATTCGGAGATTTACGTAGTTTTAGAAAGTACGGGAACAAACCCAACCTTAGTATGTCATGTCATGCGGTTTGACAGATAGAACTGTCTGAAGTAAATAGCGGGTTTTCCAATAAGAGGTGTTATTTTGAATAGCCCGCTATTTCGGTAGCTGTCACTTTTGAAGCTGTCATTTTTTGACATTTGACAAGTAGAAACTACGCTATTATTAAAAATGGAACGATACACGCTTCAACAACGCATTGAAATTATTAAAATTCACTATAAAAATGGTGAAAATTTGGCAGAGACGGTTCGTAAAACTAAAACATTTTTGGGTCGTCGTGAAGCACCTTGTCGGACCGCAATACAGAAATTGGTGGACAAATTCGAGCTGTTGGGACAAGTTAGTGATGTGAAGAATAAAACCCGTGCACGTCGCTCAAGAACAACTGAGAATATTGCTGTTGTAGCCCAAAGTGTTGAAGAAAACCCAGGTTTGTCCATTCCTCGTCGTTCGTTGGAATTAGGCATTCCACAAACGTCATTACACCGTATTTTGCATAAAGACTTGGGTCTTAAGGCTTATAAAGTTCAGTTAACACAAGAACTCAAGCCGGCTGATCATCAACAACGTCGTGTCTTTGCTGATTGGGTCCTTGAAATGCATGAAAATGAACCGGAATTTCATCGAAAAATCATCTTGACTGATGAGGCCCATTTCCACCTCGGAGGCTACGTCAACAAGCAAAACTGTCGCATCTGGGGCTCGGAAAACCCAAGAGTTATTGTTGAAAAGCCTCTCCATCCTCAACGCGTGACTGTTTGGTGCGGTTTATGGTCCCGCGGGGTCATTGGACCTTACTTTTTCGAAAATGAGGCTGGAGCAACAGTTACGGTCAATGGATTGCGCTATCGAGAGATGATTAATGATTTTTTATGGCCTGAATTGGATGGTATTGATCAGGACAACGTTTACTTTCAACAAGACGGCGCTACGTGCCACACAAGCAATGAAACCATCGATCTTTTACGGGAAAAGTTTCCGGACCGTGTTATCTCTCGAAGAGGTGATCACAATTGGCCACCGAGATCTTGTGATTTAACACCTTGCGACTTCTTCCTTTGGGGCCACGTGAAAGATAAGGTCTACGCCAACAGCCCAGCGTCGATTCAAGACCTCAAAGATGAAATTCGTGAGGCTATCGAGGACATAGGGCAGCCACTTTGCGATTTGGTTATGGAAAATTTCATGAAAAGGATATGGTCCTGTAAGCGTGGTCTTGGCGGCCATTTGGCTGATGTTGTGTTCCATTATTAACGGCATACCTTCCTCTTTATAATGAAATAAACATCCGATCATTTATCTCCAAAAATGCCATTTTTCTTTGAATATCAAAATAACACCTCTTATTGGAAAACCCTTTATTAGGGAGAAAGTTCAGTATGATAATTTCATGAAATGTTCCCTTTAAATTTGAACCAGCAAATCATCCTTTTTTCGTGGGACTTTTTGATGGAACTCTCCGCTAGATACATCAAGTCCCACAGACATTGATGGAGACTTTCCAACTTATCGCATTGACAGTTCTATACTGACGAGATGGGTCAACTCATGAGTGTTAAGCTCTAACATGTTACATTTCATGTGAATTTTAACGATTGACAACTATTACCCACATATTTTACTTAGCCGTACGCCATTTTTATGGATGACGCGTCATCGCTTGATTAAGCCATTTAATATGGCGCGGCGCCACTCGATGTGTATTTTGTATTAATTAACTAACTTTGAAGTTTGAACATCTACAGAAACAACCAACAGACAAGTCATTTAAATTATGTATTTTTTGTTGTTGTTGGTGTTGTCTGTAGTAGGTACCTACTTACCTACGAACTGGATGCACCCTTAGCATTTAAGATGCAATGCTGCATTTAGTTACCTACCTACCTATATTCATAAACAACACTCTTGCTTCGCTGTCCCCTTTGTTGTTGGTGGTGCTGTTTAGAAAGGTACTTCAGGGAGTGGATCAATGGCGCCAACAACACAATTCCAATTCCACAACAGAGCATGATCCATTTTTCAAGCTAAAGCCCTTCCTTAGTATGCAGAAAGGCACCTATAGCTCATATAGTAGTGTTCACGTATCCAGGAAGACAAATTCGCAGCTGTATGAAATGAAATGCGCAGCTCATGTTTCGCGACTGGTACCTATATCGGAATGTCCAGGGAGTTGTTGTCTGACATGAAAACGTCTGGGCTCTGGGTGTAACTTCCAATAGCGATTTCGAGGAATAATCGCTTCAACGTGCGCACCGCCGTTGAGTCCTACAGCAGGAAAAAAAATCATATAAACACGATCCAAGACAGACATCTGGAGCCACAGAATGACGTCAAAGATCTTATGCCAATAAAGCACGCGCATCAGCAAAACAACTACCTACTAATCTGGATGTACTGCGCACCTGAACCGAACTCCAAACGCGTGCCATATTGAATTGCAAGCATCTACTTTGACAACAACATATTCGCTTCGTCAGTATTGACAGTGGCGGCTGTTGGCTCGCGGCTGGCGCTGACAGATGATGATGATTCGGATTTCAATCTGTGTGCGGTAGAACTGATTTACCCGATGATTCATGCTGATTCCAACTGACGACGACGACGCTGACATACAGATTTAGGCACGAATTCGAATTTCGAAAGTGTGACGGTTGGTGCAGCAGCGGTAATCTTAGCATTAGCTATAGAATGAGAGAGAGAGAACTCTAGCACGGCTCTAAAGAACATCATACTGAAAACTGAATTGCTAAAAAAAACACGCCCTTCTCTTCTAGCACCCGTCCGCCCTCACCCTCTTTATATGGCACGGTCCAGATAAATAGGTTCTTTGTGCTCGGCTAAATGGGTTTCCGCTTTGTTTAAAGGTATGTACATAGGTATCTCTATCTACTGGGGTTATATTTTTTTTTTATTTTTATTTGTTTAATGAATTTAATATGTTTTTCTTTTTGTTGTTTAGTGAAGTTTATTGTTTTGTTTCGTGCAGCGCAACAATGCTTTGTGTAGATACCTATTTATACATTAAGAGAGTGTCGCTGTGCGGTTGCAAGCTGTCAGAAGTGAGACCTTTCAGTCAGTCAACGGGTGGTTGGTTGGTTTGGATTGGAACCAACTTTTGGTTAGATTTTTTTTGTCTACTGCCTGTGAGTCACAATTATTCACTTCTGATGATTCGTCAAACAAATATGCTTTGGCATTGTGCAAAACAGCTTGGAAATCCAAACAAAAAAAAAAACACAAAGGTGGGGATTTTTTGTTTAAAACAAAAGTTTTAACAGGGGAAAAATGAATGTTTATCAAATTTAAAACGCGGAATTTTATTTACCTAACATGGAAGTAGGTACATTTTTTGGCAAAATATTTGTTTTGATAATTCTTAAACCTAAACATGAGTACAGTTGGTACTGTACGTTTATGATGTTTAGATACATATATATTAAGTTTAGAGAGTGTTGGCGTTTGTAAGCTTAACATTCATTATTTAAAATGCTCTCATTGTTGTCACATTTTTTTGCACTAGTGCTGATTTTTCATTAAGAAATAAATGTAATTTGGGTAGTTAAGTCGATATTTCGATATTTGGGATAGTTTGTGTCCGCGAGCTTCCCAAATCAACTCCAGATTAAAATGGAGCTGAATTTGAGAAATCAAATTCTCGATTGTAAAAAAAAACCTAGAAAAATCGTTTTTATAGTTCTAAATATCAAAATTGTTGGGGCAGGGGAGGGGGAAGATCGATGCAGACAACGCCCTCCACCTACATAGGTGTTGTTCGACGAAAGAGTGAATCTCTGTAGACAGTACGTGCCAGATCAAACTGGGAGAAGAATTTCTTGCACTAAGTACTTGGTACCATTTTTGAAATCTGTTCGGTTATTCCGGACGCAAGAACCTACCACTCATAGATAGAAAAATAGTAGATGATAAAACAATACCTTATCTCACGGTGGATTTACCAACTCTATTGGGGTCAATACAAGTTCGCCGTGACAACTGTCATTTGTTCCAACAATTTTTGGCAACGGGTCTAACTCATATACAGTCCGGCATTAAAACGACTGATGCCTTACAGACACCACTATCGAACTTGACACGAGGACTCCTGTTTCCCGTGGTTGCGGTTAACCTGCGTAGCCGTAAAGGCCAATTCCAGATGAGTTCCTTAAAACTCTGGCCTGACCAGAGCGTAGAAAGTCGTGGAGAGGATCAGTAATCCTAATTTGGCACGATATGTAACAGATTTGAGTTTTAAAAAAAAGAGTAGGAGAAAAAACGGTGCCCTGGGTCAGACCAACAATAACTCTATTATTTGTATGAATATCAGGCTTGAAACCATCAGTAGACCAATTAAAAACCATTGCTTTTAAATGATATTTCTCAAGTTGGCTATTAATTAGAGTTTTCGTGACTTTAGAAAGATGAGACTTTAGTGCAATTGGACGAAGATTAGCTTTATTGCCGACAGGCTGCATAAATTATGTTTTCCATTAACTCGGAAAGATATCAGGACATCAGAACCGATAGAAGATCTAAGGTAGTGGTTTTGTCAGCTTTGAAGAACACCACTTTTTAACATTGAGATCTTTAAAAACTCTAGCAATTATACGAGATAGAAAGTAGGTTCCCATTAAACCATTTACCATCTCAAATATAGAAGGGAGTCATACCATTTTCTGGCACCTACCTTGCAAGTAAATTGACATTTTAGCTATCAACAGAGGTGTCATATTGAAGACGATCGTTGGAACTGAGGTAGAAGTGGTATTACATATGTATTTTATTTACTTTACGAGTATTACTACATATGCGACATTAGGCGTTTTTCCTTTTTAGTTCAGAGCAGAGTCTGAGTTATCAAAAAATTTGTTTGCGTTTCTTTTTCACTCAGAGCATGCAGAGCTCCAAATGTGTGTTTCTTGTTTGGTTCTGAACATGTGTAGATCGCACTTGACCTGCTCGAATATAATTAACTGAGCATGTGAGTAAATTGCTGAACGCACCAAATGCCATGTGTGCCAAGATGGAAAATGTGAAGAAAAAAATAATTAGATACATAAGTTTTCGAAAGATCGCTTGTTGATTTTCTGTATTTGGTGTGTATCAGTGTACAAAAATAGGGTAGGTATTGCTTTTATGGTTAAAAATGAGAATGTATTCTGATTTGTGTGGTTCAAGTGTGTTTAAAAAACCTATCAGTGTTAAGAGCTCACTCTGTTTGAAACAAGTTCAATGCATAATCTATGTGCTCGAACCCTGTTCAGTGCTCTGCTCTGAACGAAAAAAGAAAAAAATTGGATGGTTCAAGTTGAAATTGGCTCTTTAATGCTGAAATATTACTTCTCTACACTACTGTACCTCACAATTTTGACATTTAAACTGTCATTCAGAGGAAGAACTGATACATCACAATAGAAAATAAAATGCACCATTTGCTCAATGGTCATATTATTCAAAACTAATAGATCTTGTGCACAATTCGCACAGCGATACATAAAAACTGAAAACCCTAATCAATTACTTTTCACGCACTGCGCACTGCCACTGAATTTGTTCCCATGCCTACTTTCAAGGCGTTATTTTTTGCTCGAAAATATGTCTCAGTTCAGAAAAATTAACCGACCAAACCAAGTTCAACCAAATTTTCAAAGACAATTATAATCAAATGCACGATTGGATGACACGTATTACTTGCTCTTATGTTTGCTAACAAGCACAAGATTTAATAATATAAATTTAATATAATTTTAATAATATAAAATTAATTTAAATGATCTTTTTTTCAATTTTCAAAAATCAAAACAAAAATATTTTCGACACTTTTGGAATGCAATGTTATTAAGATTTCCAATGACCTCTCGTATAGAAATTTTGATCGAAATCCGTTGGTTCGTTCATGAGATACCTGGTCGAAAATCGAAAAAAAACGGTTTTAAGTATGATACTTTTAATAACATTTTAATTAAATTCTTTTATTGACCAAAGTATAGACTATACCCATAATTGTGCACTGATTTTTTTTTATCAAAACTGTTAGAGCCGTTTTCGAGATAATTGAGATTTACTATTTTTGCCCCAAACATTTGTATGGCATAAAAAAAGATTGGAAAAAAGATTCGATGCAATCACCTAAAATGTTTAAGTGCCAAGTTTGAAGAACATCGCTTTGGCGGCTTAGGCTGTAGGTTGACCTACAAGAAGACAGACAGACAGACCGAATTGCGGGACCCACTTTTTGTTGTTCTCTTTCATAGAAATGTCAAATTTGATTAAGATCTCGAGTTTGACTTTTTTCCAAATGCAAAACGTACCTATATAGCAATTAATTAGAAATGAGTGCATATATCTTCCATCCACTGACACGCCCAAACAAAATTTCATCTAAACTAAAAAAACGATACCTGCCAAAACTCTAAATGAAATTTTTTTATGAAATCGATTTTTTTATTTTCCAAAAACGATAAAACCGATTTCTATGAATAAAATGAAAACTTTTGTAAGAATTTTTGTTAAATAAATTATTTATGTATATACGGAGATGGACATTAAATATAAAATAAATAATAATCTACTTTATCTAGAAAAGTTAAGGTAACCTACCTTCCTTGAAATTGATAGTTTAGGGTTTTTTAAATTATATATTGTGATATATTATTCAACAAAATATGTTCAAACTTCTTACCTAACATTTATTTGTAGAAAAATAATGAATCCGTTTTGTGAACATGAGACGCAAACTCCCATGTTGGAATTTTTCTAATCCTAGATTAAATTTTGCTACACCTCTCGAGGCAATACTTTACATTTGCTTTTTTTTTTAAATTTTTTTCATGTCAGAGTAAATTCCAGCCAACATCAAAACCTAATAAATCTACCTGCTGTCGCCCAGCGTACGTCATAATTATCGCCAACGGCCGCCAGCCGCCCGGCGCAAGCGGTGGCGGTTGCGTATACACAACACACTGTAAGCCGCCGCGCCGCGCCGCCATGCTATTATGTTTGATGTCCAACAAGGGATTTTTGATTTATGATCGTCGTCGATGGATGAATATCCATTTCCATCTTTGCAATGATGATGGAGGAGACTACTTGCCTCGCCTCCGATTCCAAAAGTCGAACCTCTCTCTAACTCTAACTTCAACTTCATCTTAAGTTTCAATCATAAGTATAAGAACCAACCGCACCTGCATGAAATATAAATGCTCCAAGCCTAGTCGGTGTGTAAATGCGTGTGTGTGTGTCGCCATCTGTTTGCGAATTCCGAACAGTGCTCCAGTGCTTTGTGAACGCTAATGAATTTTCCATAACGCGGAATGTCATCCGGACAACATGCCCACAGTGAGAAATTTATATCAAAAGCCCCCAGACCATTTGTATCTATTTGTCAAGATGCCTTCCATTGATTTAATTAACGTTAAAAGGAAACAACGCGCCGACCATTATGGGCTCGAGATTCGAGTCAGACTTCTGGCTGTTTAAAGAAGATGAAGATGAAGATGATGAACAAGATGAAGGCCAGCATAAATCTATGATGATGTTGATGCGATGTTGAGCGAAGAATATGCTATAAAGTGGCGGCCAAATGAACCTGCGGTTTTCCTGCATCCATTTGTGGTTTGGAGTCCAACTTATTTGCGTTTTTTTGTTTGAGTTAGTTCTTGGCGTACTACTGGGGCTAATCCCAGCTCGCACAGTGGCACCGCAAATTCTAGGAAATCGAATCTCTGAAATCATCTTCTATATAGTGGATTCGCCTTTTAGACCATAATCAGCACTAAATCGCCCGCAATAGTTTATTTCTGTTTTTTTTTTCGGTTTTGTATACAAGTCCTCCATCGGAAAAACGTTTGTTGGCAGTTATGGCAGTATCGGTATCTCCATAGATAAAGTACCTATAACCACCTATATATGTCGGACGTTGGAATAATGTTGTGTCTTCCCAGAAATGAGTGATATACACGGTCAAGATATTAAGAACTGACATTTCCCAATTTGGAGCCCCACTCACAAGGTAATGAATGGCATCAGCAGTTATTCTAGCAATAACTTCGAATATACTTATATCTATCTTCAAGAATCTGGTGATTCGTCTGTTGCGGTTGGCATTTAGCTATGACGGCCAGATGGCAGGCATGACCATATATGTAGGGAGGGCTTGATTAGCACTCGGTGTGTGTGCTTTATTGCATGTGGGTTCAGATTACTTGAATACAGATCGTGCCAACACAATATAATTGTACATTACATAGTATATAGTGTAGTTTTGTTTGTTTTTAATTTAAGCCAGCCAGCGCCAAGTCAACCAACCATATGGATACACTTTTCTCGAGACATGAGCAACATTAATTCGTGTGATTTAATCAATTTTCTCGCGGCGGGAGCAAATTAAAAAAATGATGGAAGAATTTTTGACGATAACCTTTATCGAATCTAGGCAGTTTTAGACCTCCGCACAACAACGACGTTGCCAGTATTAATTTTTTTCTTAGACATTTTTTTCATGTTCTATTTTTTTTTTTCAAGAAAAATAAATTTTTTCGAGCAAATGGTAGTACTTTCTGCCCTGAGAAGCTAATCTGCGATTTTGCAGTAGGTACTTACCTTAAGTATGGGCGACAGATCATGGGAACCATGGTCTTAAAAACTATTTACATGTGTGTGTGGTAGGAATACGGGGCACCAGATAACTAACCTCAGATACACTTAAGAGATAGATACTCAAGATTGCAGTACTCTTGAACAAAAATCGAAAAACCCTATTTCGGTTATGTGAGATATATGTCCGAAATTGAAATGCAGATTGAGCATATTATATATATAGAAATGAAATTTAATAACAATCGTTTGAGGAGGTTGCGAAAAAAATATAAAGCAGGAAAATTCGAATTAATGTGTGTGGCAATGGCGCAGTGGATAAAGTGCTTGATTGCTAACTATGACGTGTGGGTTCGATCCCCACGCTAGGCGCATTCTTTTCTATACCTCTAATTTTAATTGGATGCCGCCCATGAATTAAAATGAGACAGTCAATACCTGGTTCTCAAATCCACTGTGCCAAACTAGTGCCGTGCAGTTCAGGTTGCATTTAAAAGACCTTAGGTCTTACAGGCCTATATATACATATATATTTAAATTAAAAAAAAAAAAAGTGTATATATGTACATAGATATTGTTTTTATATGAAACCAATTCTGGGTTCGGTCCAAATTTAAACCCCAAAAAAAAAAAAAATCAACCAGTTGACGAATTAGTATCCAATTGAAATATTTGTTCTGTGAAAGTTTGTTTATTTTCCATTTTTCGTTAGGGTTTAAACCGATTTCGATTAAAACTTTAAATTCTTAAATGTGGAAAATATAAGAAGTATTGTGTATAATTTTTTAAGAGATACATTATTTTGGAAAATTTTCACTATTTCAAAAACGATTTAGTAAATTGTTTAATGCTGTAAACGAGGTACAGTTTTAAGCACCTCGTAGGTAATTCTTAGGCTCCCATGCCAAAAATTATCATTTGTACACAATACCCACATCCGAAATCTATAAAACCAAAAATCCCCAAAATTCCAAAATCTCAAAATTCAAAAAAAAACTCAATCAGGCATAATAAAAGTCCTGTAATCCAAAAGTACCTGCTACGTTAAAAAAACGCATGTCTGTATAGCGCGCGTAATTGCTCTTCACAAGATTCTAAATAGCTGCGAATAAACTTACATATTTTTAAGGTTGTTTTTATTATACATATTTATTTTGTTATAATTACATATTCTCAAATTTTGTCTAAAGAAAATTTTGGTTTGAGCATTTTAAGTATTAAGCAACTAAAATTATAAACAAAATTCCAAAAAATCAATCCTCCATCCGTTTTCGAAATATTAAATTTTCAAAAAAAAAATAATTTATTTTCAAAGGTTCCAAAAAATATTATTTAGTATATTTAGAATTCAAAGGACCACCAGCTCCTATAAAATTTTAGATTGAAATCCGTTGAACTGCCGTTAACGACAAGGTCGAAAATTAATAAATTTAGAAAAATGGTTGTAGGGCAGGTACCATTAACAACAAAATATGTCAAAAAATGTTCGGACCAAAATGTAGACTTTAACTTAACTATAATCTGTCTGAAGATCGATCTAAAGTCTAAACGACTGAGGCGATTTTCTTTAAGCTTGGTAATTAACCGTTTTTAGGGATTGGCCTAAATACATTTTTTAATCGTTTTTTAGCCCGAAAAATAACGGTACTTGCCATACAATTTTGTTACTCCCTTAATTACTTCGAAAACGGCTCTAACGATGTTGTTAAGAAAAATTGTGTGCACTACTTTATGTAGGTATGGTCTACATTTTGGGGCAACATTTTTTTTTACATATTATGTTATTAACGGTACTTACCCGCCATACAATAATTTTTTTTTATTTTCGACTTTCTATCCACGGATTTCGATCAAAATTTTTATATTGGAGGTCTTTCTGAATTTATAATAATACTTCATACCACCATTTTGAAAAATATTTTTTTTGAAAAAAAAAATTAAAATTCAATATTTCGAAAACGGGTGGACAATTTTTCTTGAAATTATGATTTTAAATTTATATTGTCAAATACTTTTTGCTGTACCAATATTTTGTATAAGAAAATTAAAGCATTTTCGTTTATACAAATTTAATTAAAAAAACGACTTTAAAAATATATTTAGCTGTTTCTACTAAGAAGCTTTTCTTGTGCATACGATGTGATCGAACCAAAAACAGGCACGTTTATTTCAAAATTTTATTATTTAAAGCCGCGCTGTTAACCAATTTTTGTTATTATAAAGAATTTATACAAAATTTATATAACATTTTATCAAGATTGTATACAAAATCTTGGACTGCAAAGTTTAAGTAGATATTTAACAATACAAATTTTAAAACATAATTTCAAAAACTTCGGCCACCCATTGATTTTGGTATTGAATTTTCAAAAAAAATATTTTTTAAAAATCTTACCCCCAGTTTCACAGTGGGAGCTTAAACCTAAGATCAACTGAACCTTAAACTGAGTTTAAATTTTTGGTTTAATTCGTCCGGTGAAACTGATCTTCATATCAGTTGAACTTCGTTTAACTATATTTTAGTTGGCAGCATTTTTCTTGGCTCGTCCTCCCTTTCACTCTCGGACACAAAAAAAAACACGCGAAACTACGAGAATAATAAATAATATAATATTCAAAATCACTATAACAACTCGATAACATTTTGAATACACAATTTTCTTTCGTCATAATATTTTCTGAAAAAAAAAAACAATACAACAATACAAACGCTGAACTGAAGCTTAAGCCGCAGAATAATCTCGGTTAACTTAAACTACAAATTGAACTCAGTTCAAGATTTAAACGACACTGTGAAACTGAATAAATTTTTGATCTGAAGTTTAAACCAAAAGTGGAGTTAAGCGCGCACTGTGAAACTGGGAGTTAATATGCTGAATATGGTTCTATTGTTTGAAATTATTAAATTTGTTTGACTAAAATATACAGCATACCTAAATTAGTACACAGATTTTTTTAAATTAAAATCGATAGAGCAATTTTCGACATGATTAAGTTTTTTTCATAACTGACAAAATAAGATTTAATGATTTAGAGACGTTGGAGTTCAACTCAAACCAATTTACAAGAAATTTGACAGCTATTGCTTCTGACAAAACGGCGGTTGTATCCTTAACTAATCAAACCAATTTCAACCATATCGTCCTTTAAGTTTAAGTTTGATACAAACATATATGTCTAATCAAACACATCTTTTCATAAAATATCTCCTAAAAATAGTTATTTCTTCTCACCAATAATTATGCGCTCCATAACCTTTCTCCGTACAAATAAAAAAAAACATTAAAATTCATGAAAGGTATCTATCTATCCCTGCACATCTATAGGTTCAATGTTCTTTCAACAAAAATAAATCAGCTAACCTTCTAAACAAACACCATTAACCAGCTCCTAGCTCCAACTCAAGTAATAACCTCAAGTCAATAGCCATAATCTATAAAAGCATCTATAAGATATGTAGCTGTCTGGTGTGCACTCAATTGACCTGAAAATCGCACCTTTCTTTCGGTTTAACCTCAACCAAAAGTGTTTATTAGATTTTTCACACCTCACTGCCCACAAAAAGGCACTCTATCACATTACACACAGTGGCCAAATTTATAATACCCCTCAGCTTCCACCAGCCAATAGTATGTATCCTCAGTCAGCCCCTTTGCCAAAACAAAAACTGATAAAATGTTTATTACCAGAAAACCATCATCAAGCAATCGAATTTAATTGGAAAAAATGGCCCTGGCAACCCCAACTATCCAGAACAAATAAATGGAAAATCAGTTTCCTCCATTGCCGATTGTATAGTTGTATCCTTTAGAACTCCTACCAAGTGAAGTACCTACCAAGAATCTCGCAAAAGAGCGAGAGACAATGGGTATAAAGAAAATAAGCGAGGAGCCATGATCTCTAAGCCTTTACGACGTGTTAAATTATTATCCATTTGTAGAGATGCATTTGATTTATGGTATAATTGGTCCCTTTGCCGATCTACGCCCAAGATGAACAAAGCCAACCCCCGCTTCTCTCATCCCGCCATGGCATCGACTCATAGTTTAGTTTTAAAACTTCGATACAGGTGCGCAGGAGTACACCGACCAGGAGAATTGTAGCGCAGATACAATCGTGGCTCGAATCCAAAGTGAGAAAATTACTAGCCTCAAGCTGTTCGACCCACCTCCGGGTCTGGTCGATTGAATCGATCAATTGAGGCTGAAGCTGCTGCCGATGATTCTGCAGCCAATGCACTGGCTAACATACATCCGCATGGCATAGAATATTTAACTTCGTCCATTTGGAATTGCTGAACAATTGATTCTGAGAAGAATCTTCCATCCCATCCAAGCCGTGATGAATGAAGCTTGAATATTTCCACTAATGGGGACTGCCACCACCACCAGTACTCCCATCTGCCGCCGCCGCCGCCGCCAATATAAACAGAGAAGGTATCTCTAGAAATTCTCTGAGGAATTCACATGTTGATCTGATGGAACTGAATTCACTGGGGGCGCGTCGCGCGGAAGAAGTATCCAGCGATTCCATGAAAAATTACTCTGTCTTCTCTGTCTTCCATCCATCCTAATAGTAGGTATGTTCTGGCCATTGTCGCTTTGGCCAATTTTGGTAATTCTCTAAGTGATGTGTGTGGCCAAAATGAGCAACACTCTGCTTACCAGAGAACGGTACACTTGTTGCACTCGTGCCAAGCTAGCTGCCAAGTTGACATATTTTCTGTGATGGCTGAAAATATTCGCAGTGGGTCGCCCGCCGCCGCGCCGCGCCGGTGATACCGTGTGTCGTGGTATTCATTGTTGCTGCAATCACAACCGTACACGCCGTTGTTGTTGTCAGTTGTCCAAAATGGCGCGCGAGCAATATAAAGAGGAAGGATTGTTGACGTTCCTTTGAGTGGCATTTCCCTGACGGTTCGCGCACGTACCACAATCCACAACTAACTTTGTCGATATCTACCTCTCTCTCTCTCTCTTTCTGACTATAAGGAAAGCAACAGAAGCACGATCGTGACATCTACTGGAACATGGTATAAATTAATAAAAGCAATTTGTCTGGTAATTAAAATGCAGTTTTGGTATGCGATACGAACTTGAACGCATCCGCATGTGATCGTTTGTCCATCCATCGATAATTTTCATTGCATTGCATAGATGGTGCATTGAAATGTACAAGTCTCTCTATCTGCATATGTACATATATAGAAAGAATGACATACAACTTGCATACTAAGCCTGAAAAGAATTTCTAAAATTTGTCGAAAGGAAACCATGTTTTTTCTTTATTTGTTGTGAATTGAATTTAAAAAGGTGGAAATCATATGCTTTAGAGAACTTCTAAGCTCTGATGACATCTTTTGATATTTTTTAATTTTCCGCACTAAAAATTGTATTTGTAGGAGTAGCGGTATACATAACCTTCAGGAAGTAATGATTATTTGTCTTTATAAAATAAAACGTCTAATGGTTTTAATAAAATTTACATTACGTCAGAATTTTTTGTAGTTATTCCTATTTCCTCAGACCGATTTTACACGAGGATACTGAGTTACTTTTAGTTTAGAAAAGAAGGTCAAGAAGTAATAAGAGTGAACAAAATCTCCGCGGTCAGCTATTTGAAGTGAATTTTTGATGATCCCTTTTAAGCTAGAGTGTAGAGTGCGTCCAAGCCAATAAAACGAAAAAATTTCCGGCAATTTTGTTTCATCGTGTAAAAGGTACAGGAGATTACAACAACACAATACAATACGTCAACAAAATTTCCAGTAATTAGTTGAACTTACTTATGCGATTTACACTAGTAACAAACTGCCATTTATTCATGTCACTGAACTGCCAAAATAATGGCAAAATCAAATCATTAATGATAAACATTTACACGACGGAAAATAATGATATTGACTGTTTAATTCATAATTAGAATGACAAAAGTTAATTCTTCCGCGCGGTGTGATTATTTTCAAAATGATGTCACTGTGCATTTACACGACACTATTTTAATGGCAATATTTAATGCCCTGCCATTTTTATTTGCGATGTAGGTATTATAGGCCAAGTTTTGCATTTGGAAAAAAAATCGAACTCGACATTTTAATCAAAGTTAACGTTACGATGATAGAGAACAACAAAAAAGTGGGTTCCGCAATTCCGTCTGCCTGTCTATCTGTCTGTAGAACGATCTACAGCCTAATCGGCTGAACCGATTTTGTTCAAACTTGGTGCTTAGGCGTTTTAGTGTGTGTACTATGTTGGATATGGTCTACATTGTGATTAAAATTTTTTTTTTTAAATATTTTATTATTATCGGTGCCTGCCATACAACCAGCAGCTCCTTCGAATTTTAATTTTGAATTTTTGAAAAAAATATATTTATTTATTTTTTGAAAATTCAATATTTCGAAAACGTGTGGACGATTTTTTCTGAAATTTTGTTTTTAAATTTATATTATTAAATATTTAAAATGTTCATACCAATTTTTTTTTAGAAAAAAATTAAGTATTTTTATATATACAAAATTAAGTGAAAAACGACTTTAAAAATACATTTAGCCTTTCTATTAAGAATATTTTGCATATAATGTAATCGAACATAAGGGCAAGTATGTGAGATCCAGTAGGGCATTTTGTTTTAATGACGAAATTAATGATGAATTTTCAAACCATTTATTGGATATTGTCATTAATGTCAATAAAATGGTATAAATAAAATCAATTTTTCGCTCGCGTATTGTCAGTGATATTATAGCTCTATTCCCGTACTTTATTCAAAAAATTCTCAGAATCTCATTTTTTAAAATACAAAGTTTTACAATTTTGTACAAAAATGAACAATTTAATATCCCAAATATATTGCGAAATTTGATTATATTTGAATTTTGGAATGATACTCCGAATTCTGACAGCTTGTTTTTTCATTTAAAATCCACTTAATTTTGTTCGCAACATGAGGAGTATTTTACTATATCATGAACTCTCGTTTCTGTGAAAAATTGAGAAAATTTATTATACAGGAACAAAATGAATCACAGATTTTTGCAGTTTTACGAAGTACGGGAACAAACCTGTTCACTATCAATGTCAAGTGTCAGTGTTATGATTATTGTTAATCACAACTATAGCAAACTACTTCGAAGAGAGAGAAGAGAATTCTGCATAGAGCTCTATCACATACTCTCATCTTCTCAAAACTGGTGGCTGGTTTTTAGTTTTTTTTTTGCAGAATATAAATTCAGTTTACTTTTCAACTTTTGATCAAGTGCCTATTTTGTTTGTCCATATTTATATACGATTTTACGAGCTTAATCGATGATGTAAATAAAATGTTTAATATTTTTGTACACAACAGGGTAAAATTGGTAACAGAAGCATTTTAGCATTAATAATAATTTTGTTGAATTCACACAATTCGATTTTGCGTGTGCTTTTTAACGTGAAGAATAGGATCGGGCTATATTTATAAATAAAAACCGCACGACCACCACATAACCACAATACAGCAGCATCGTGCTACCGGCACCTAATAATTCGACTACAGTGGAGTGCCGCTACCAGCAACAACGTACGAGCTTAACACCACCCTAATATTTACGTTCGTCATCCTTACAATTCGCACTGCCTTAAGGTAAGAATTATAATAAGTGGATGTAAGGAATGACGATACGGGAGGAGTAAACTTGTACACTATGAAGCATACTTCGAACTAGGTTTTGGTGATTGCTGAGGAATAATATTCCCTTTGATCCCCAGTGGCAGCACACTTGGTGGTCAATTCCGTTTAACTTTAATTGGTACATTGCCATTTAAGGCGGACTTTTTGGTAAACAAATCCGAGTTTTACTTTGGATCCCCAGAAATACGATATTTCAAGCAAGTTTGAGTTTATCTGCAGGGGCGTTGATCGCAGGATGCATGGAAAATTTTGACCAAAATTGGCGGCCGGGAGATTCATTGCCCCTCCAAAGTGTCTGGCATTGTTCCGTAAATCTTTCACTGGTCGATCGATCGCCTGGAATGCTCCCTTATGTCCCATGCGCATTTATCCACGATAATGATTTTTTCAACACCTGATCGCAGATTTTCTTGAAAAATTGCATTTTAGCGGCGATTTTTAATAAGCTGTCCGAGCGCACGTTGTGGAAAGAACTGTCTAACGTTACATTGTGAACATAACCCCATCCCCTTTTTTGATTCCTTAGAATTAATACGTTCTCCTAATAGAATTTTTAGATATATTAGTAAAATTAAATACCGGCGGGTTCCTCGACAAATGCTTAACAGGACACTAAATTATTAGTTGTGTAATATAAATTTTTATTTTAACGAAGCAGAATGACTAGCACTTTTATTTCGAAAACAATCACTTAAAAATTTGCATTCAAATATCCATCAAATACCTTGTTGTCGTCTAAATTTCAAAATATAGAACAGCTGCTGAATTGATTTCCTTCTCAAGAAAAAAGAAAAACAAAAAAAAAATCTATTCAAACTGCATCAAGTATTTCCATATAATTTCAAAATCCAATGATTTGTTACTGTTAAATTTGCATATTGAAATTCATATTTGAAATCCTTGCCAGCACTTCATTCAAAATAATAAAATCATCAAAGCAGACACTTTTCCTTGCATTGCAGATTGCATATTCAAAAAATCATATCCAAATCCAACCCTCTCGATTCGAATTGAGAACAACCGAAACAATCACAATTTGAAGAAAATCCTTGCACTTATAAAGGGTACTTAAAATCAACCACTTGAACACTATAAGTAGGTATACCTATACCCCAGATTGATTGTTATAAATAGAAGGTTTGCAATAGAAGTTCTTTTTGAGAAAGAAGTTCAAGGATCTTAATTGGAAATATAGCAATGGCAATTCCTTTCCTGGTGTTGATTTGATCTGATAGAAATTGGAAGAGTATTTAATTTGAAAAGATGCTCATACGATTAATTATTTTGAATTTAAGCTTACGTAAGCAATATCAGAGCTGAAATAATATATGATTCAGTAATAAATGATTCAAAAGCTCAAGCGAGAACAATTTTCAGAATTATGATTTTATTGAACTTGATTGAACTAGAAAGTCGAAAAAATTGAGAACCTTGTCAAAAATCAAGAAAAGTTGTACAAATATTTAAACCGTGGTTCAACATTTTAACCAATAAATTTTAGCGGATTAACTAAGGTTTAGCTAGGGTTCAAGCATTGAAACCTGGAACATGGTTGAACCTGACTTCATCCTTCGAAATTATTCAGTTAAAATCTTAAATTTGAGGTTGAACCACGGTTTAATTAAATATTTATACTAGGCTGGTTTCTAGTAGTCACCCTACTAGTAGATGCTATAATTTTTGCAAATGGCGGCACATTTCAATCGAAGCAATTATTCCGAATTCTTTAGAAAAATATCAATCCATGTCTGTTGACGTGTTATCTCTTTACTTCACAAGTGTCATTGTGAAATTTTACACCATTTGCAAGAATTATAGCATTTTTCAATAGATCACCCTAAGGCATTATAGCAACTTGAGTTACCAATATTTGTTTATCAATCTAAAACCCCAAAACTAAGCTTAAAGAAGTTTCATGTATCAATTGAATTTTTAATAAAATATTAATTATTTTAAAATTTAGTTTGAGACTATTAAGCGTTAACAAAGATTATGGTAGACTTCCACTTCAAGACATTATTCCATGATAGATGCAAGACCACTCTCCTGTTTAGAGTGAACTTCCATTAGTAAGTTAAAAGTAGACGAATTACCCTTCTAATACCTTACGTCACGTGTGGATATAAACTCATTGTTAAAAATCAAACTTGATAGTTATAAATATGAGGAAGTCTTAAGGTGACTTCAATAATATCAAAAGATCGCTTTTTTCCATATATTCTATGTTTTTTCTTCCCTTTCTTTTGTATAGAGTAATGGTCGTATAGTTCTCCACAGGAAACTTACAATTCAGTCTGGAAGTTGTTGGTTCAATCATCCAACACGTAATTCGCTATTCAATAATTATGAGAATTGTACCGCCTTACATTGGAATCATGCCGTGTCGCGTCTTCATAATAAGGACTGCGACAATGTAACTAAGTCACGATTTTCCATGCAAATCTCGAACTTCAAACGAATAGGAAAAGTCACAGCCACGTCAAAAAAACGCCAAAACTTTTTTTTTATAAAATTGACATCATCCAAAGTGGTTTCCCACCCTAAACTCTGTTGATGATATGGCATCGCATAGCCCAAAGACCGAATCATCGCCAAATCATGGTTTGGTTCGTTGTCGGTCGTCGCAATGGAGTAGTCCTTTGCAATGATATAAGCAAACAATATTCAACAAGCTCCTCTCTGACGTAAAGACCGTCATTGTCTCCGTCAGATTTTATTTTTTTTTTCATTTGAATATTATGTGGCAATCGAGGAATATAGAAATAAGTAGACAAGCAGTACCTACTCGCTTAGGAATTAAGGTGAAGCGATTGTTCTTAGTCCGCAAGTGTAAGAGTAGCGGAAGAAGTTGGCGTTGAAGTGGCGGCGGCTGGCGGTGGCGGGCGTGCGACGGGAGCGCCAAGTGGCACAAAATATCAGGTACCGCGACTTGGACAACTGACAACTGAATTCCATTGCACACGCACAATATTGTTGGCATTGCGGAACAGTATAAACCGTCCGTCCATAACCGTTTCTGCGCCAGACTGTCCCGTCCCGACATAAACTCAAACTCAAACCCAAACCCAAACCACGGAGTCACGACGAGCCCGTTCTTTAGTCCAGCTTCAGCTCCATGCCGATACCCTGTCAGGCACCATACAATATCCAACCAACCCACCTAATAGTTATGGCTGGGGCTGCATAGCTGACTGGCTACTCTCGTAAGCCATAGAAATGTTTCAACGCTTTTGATTGACGCTCATAGCTAACTAATTAGCATACAATGACATTTCGCCAATTGACTCGATGCGGTATTGATGGACACAGCCACTTAGCCTCTTGCACTCGGGCCGTGTTCTGGCTTTGTGTTCTTGGAGAGATCGTGTTCCTCGTGAGTTGCATATCCAATTGAATCGTAAACGTTGTCTTTTTTTATTTTTCCTCTTTAGTTTTTTCTTCATTTTCTCTTATTATTTGTTTTCCTTGTTTTGTTATTATTGTTGGTGGTGATGGTGGTGTTCAGTGTTGCTGACAAACTGCAGTTGTTGCGGGTAAGAGAAAATACTTAATTTCCCAATTGACTGATCTCCAGTGATCCTGTCAAAATGTGATTATCCGCACACTCCTAAACACACTCAACTCAACTCAAATCGATCGACGACGCGGATGATACTCATGCGGCTAAGAAAGTGACGTGAATGTTGTTTAGGTTTTATCCGATGACGCTTGCTATGCTCGCGTAGATGCTCCTCAGAACCTCAGACCAGAAGATGATGCTTAGCGAAAGAATTGCTGGAACGATGCCAATGGAGACCAGTATTTCAAAAAGATGTCAGAAAATAGTTTGAACATTTTAATTTATTGTCGTCGAGCTAATTTATTGAGATTGCACAGGCACACTAAACCAACGTATACGAGGTGAATCTCTGTGGTTGCGTTTATAGTGTGGAGCATTTAGCGCTGTTTGATCTAAGGGCGATGGAATAAGATAAACGCAACCCGAATTAAAGGTGCTGCAAATCAGATAGAGTGATAGTTTTCGTCGCCGATTAATTTTAGAGTTTCTTTTGAGATAAGACAAGAGAGAGAGGTAACTTCAAATAAATTTGATTTAAATTATAAACGCCCTTTAGTGTGCGCAAGGTGCAAGGAAGGTCTTTCTATTTCAGACATTTAACAAAAGGGGACGGAATCCCTTTGATTTATCGAAAAAAAAAAACAATTTCTATTGGAATGAAGGTTATGAATTCAAAGTGTAAAATAAGTAAATAGATAAATAAAGGACAACTTGTTGAAATGATGTCAATTAAAATTTGAAACACAGATGACCCACCTATTAACTTCTAGTGGATTTTGCAAGTGACTCAAATTTTGTTGAGAACGCTTGGAAAAAAAAATGATACTTACATGAACTTGGTGGTTGGGTTCGAGGCTTTCAAGTTGCAAGTAAAAAGTGTAAGAAAAAGTCAGTTTTGAGCTAATCTCGCAATTAAATTGCGAAATTTTTAAAGCAAAGTTATTTCGGTGCTTCTAAAGTTTTTTTTAGACGGCCGTAATCTAAATTCCGAATTAGATGCTACTTTTAGAGCAGTTAAACTTGTGATGTTTGTTTCCAGATCAGAGGTTTTGCTCTCCGGGCTGGGCAAGATCTTTAATAATCTTAGAAAATTAAACTAAATCGCTGGAAAAATTAAAAATTGGTGAATAATACATGTCGGGGTTCGATTCTTTGGACCTCGTTGCCTCTGGAAAAGCAGTATATGCAACTGATTGTGGTATCCAATGCACGTCTGTGTATCCGGTTTTCAACACTTGGAAGTCATGGAAAGTATAAGAAAAAGCGTACCACCAGGAAAACAGCTGTCTTTACGTGGAATATTAACGGCCCCTAGCGGTACTCAAACAGAGCAATTAATAGGTCTGGTGACTCAGCCGTAGGACACTATTTGTTCAAGCTTAGACCGCCTACTACTCTCGTTCTAAAAGAGCGCTCTATGAATAAGAGAGTGTAAGACTTGGAAAGTGGGTCATTACGGTCACAAAACTATAATATCTACGCTTTAAAAATACTACAATATACAGACTACATTTCACCGCACTAAGATTTAAACCCGTCACACTAAAAGGTATCCCTACAAGGGATAGCTAAAATGGAACAGTGTCATTGAGATAAATGATATCTCGGTCTTTACGGATCCAAGGCAGAAATGGGGATAGGGTCAGGAATGCTTTCAGAAAATCCTCCCATAACCAAATCATTTAGACTTCCAAGCTTTTGCTCAGTTTTTCAGGAGGAGGTGCTCCCAATTAGTGAATCGACAAAACATCTTTCCGTATGTAAGAACTTAACAACAAGAACATAGATATCCATGTAGACCAGTCAGGCGACAATTAAAGATATTTCCTAAATCGTCAGAAAGCCTAAACTATAGTACAGGTAGATCTTTGATTGCTCAGCGAAACGAACTTAGTCATTCTAATATGTGTGCCAAGACATAGAAACATACAAGGGAAGACGAACTTGTCCAAACAGATCATCACTTAAATCAAGCCAAATCGTTTTCGACATACTTATGCAATCGGTGGGCGCAAGAAAATGCCAGAATTCACCTAGCTTTCATCAAGACCGCAAAGGACAGATGATCATGAATCGGGTTTCGGGGAATCTTCGACCAGATATCTGTAAGAAAAAAACAGAATGCTTACTAGCGCAAAACACACCTCAACTGCCCCCCCTAATGGAGCGATATGAAAGCTCACAACTAGCAATAGGAATCAAGCACATCTGACTTATGTAGAGGTTATATGGCCGAAAAGGTAAAAGAGGGCTTATACCACTTACTTTGTGAATACCCCAGCATAACCTGAACCAGAAAAGCAGTCATCGGAGAATAGTTTTTCGATGAACTAGGCTATATCACATGTAATATCAATTAGACAAATCCTGAAATTTACTCAAAGGCCAGGATGGTTTAGGCAGGCACCCTGTTCTCAAAATCTCCCCCACTAATTCCCCTTCTGTTTCTCTCTATAAATATCACAATCCTAATCTGGGGACCTAAAATGGATCAGATTGAGATGTAGGTGTAGAAAAGCGGCTTGTATTTTCACCACCTGCTTCTAACCTAACCTAACTTATTACGATGGAGACGAAATTCTCTGGCCAACAGTGCGAAAATGACTTCTTTAGATTTTTTGTGGCGTAAGTAAATGTGAACTGTATTATTCAGAAAAAAAGGACATGAATACATAGTAGTAATTTTACTATTACGCAAGTTGTGGCATAGTGATAAATATCAAATTACGTCGTTCCAAAATGACGCCAGTTTTGACCATAATGTTGCCTTTTGGTATGTTAGTACTATCCAGTGCTGTCTACCATCTAAGTGAGATATAAAGTAGTATAATATAGTATAATATACTATAGAATAGTAGTATATTACACTGCAACTGTTCGTTACAACCTAAAATTAAAGTGTTTATTTTCACAAGGTTAGGATTAGGACTACATTTACAATTATTAAAAATAATAAGAAAGAATGCTTCAACATATTTGATAATAGGTCAGAAATTTACTTCAAGGTCTTTTCTGAATAATGTCAAAAGACTTTAGTGGAAAATGTGCAGCATACAAATGTTTACCTTAAAATTCTGAAAATGTCTTGACATTCCTTAAATTCTTTTGTTAATAAATAGAATAAATGATTAAAATGAAATGAAAGAAATAAATGAAAAGAAATGAAAAACTAAACCACATTTACCAAAATACCAGTAGTTTCCAATTATTTTAAGCAGCACACAAAATAATTAATACTGGGAATTATAAGTACCTACGCAAATCCCTCAAAGATATTAAATTTTTATGGATAATCTTGACAGGCGAACGGACAAACTTTTCCATCAAAGAAATAAATCATTACTTTTTTAACGATATCTATTTTAATCTATAGGCCTGGAATTTTTTTTTAAATATGAACATCACTGAGCAGATTTGTAAAAAGATATGGATCTATCCAAATCCAACTAACGCGTAGGATTTAATGCTTCAAAAACTCAGTGCTGTCTTCTGTCGTTCCCCCTTATTTTAATATTCTGAAATTCAAAATCCATATACATCGGTATCTGCTTTTTAATCCTTCCCTATTTTCCTCAAGCTCGCACTGTGGTTGTCATATTAAGGGTAGCCAAAACCCCTTTAATGCTGGTTTATTATAAAAAAAAGTTATAGAAACTTTATAGAAGTTAAAATTTTAGTAGAGCATTCTACATTTTAAAGAAACAGTTATTACAAAACCTATATGTTCTCTTCTTTAGGTATATCGTAATTGTAGAGAACAAAAAAGTCTGGACTAAGAACTCTACCCTGCAGTTCATTCATTACTTATCTTAGTGTGTATATTTTTTTACTTCAGAAACCAAGTTTTCTATCTAAGCATTAAAAAAGAGTTTGCATCTTTCGGGAAATTAGTATCGAAAAACTCAATAGCATTGTTTAATCCTTAGGAGTATTTGCATTTAATATCAGATAGCAAAACCCGGATATTATTTTTCGATCCATAAAATGTGAAACTTCTAATATCACAATTTATAGTTCAATCTAAAAAAAAAAATCTAAAAAAAATAATATAAACCTACCTCATAACTTTTAAGCTCATACCCAATATAAATAAGGCTTAACAACTTCTTTATATTGGAATTTCGTGATCGAATAAAAGTAAAACAACAAGGCCCTTAACATATTCCCATGGGAAAATAATTTTGGAAATTCCCCAAAACGAATTGCTTCCTTGTAAACTTAAATGGATTGTTATTCAACTTTCAGTAATGCCCACATCGTCCGTTGCTGATGATTTGTTTTTTTTTTTCTATCGATCGGTCAATGATCACTGATCAGTAGCATCATCTCATATCCGATATAGTGCCACTGCCATGCTGTGCTGTTGCTGTGGTATCTCATTTCGGATTCAGTTTGGTAGCAAACCAATATGATGCTGATGCTCCAAAACTGAACAAATCAGCAAAACAAACAAAATCAAGATCCATCAATGCATGAATGTATGAGATGTCGATCGGTCGTCGATCGGTCTCTTTCTCCAATTGCAATCCGTGTGTGTCGTGTGTGCTGCCAGGAAGCAGACAACATTCGATCCATTATGCATGGAAAGAAAAACAAAAAAAATCAAAACATTGAATGGCATTAGATGCATCAGATCTTGGTATCTCGCTTGCTATAGCGATTGATGATGTCTCTGCTGCCTCGTCTCCTGCGGGACGAACTGCTCAATGTCTGCCACAGCCAACACCGGAGATGGACATCGATCGATCTGTTTTCTCTCAACCACAAATCCGTATTCAAGTGCCAGCACAGGTATACTACTATCATGGTCGTTGTATCACAAAACAATATCTAACCCAGGCTTTGACAGAAGTCACTTGGCTCCGATGTATGGTGAATCGGAAAGTTATAGCTGGGCTTGCAGTAGATCGCCGGCCGCAGCGACTGACGGTTGCAGACAGGAAACGATCAAGCGGTCATCAGAAGCCATTGCGGGACCACAATCAGCCGATTGGTAGATCATTGAATGCTAATCACTATCAGAGGAGCCTCTCGATGGATGAAGTCCATGAATTTCAAATTGAGCACACGCATGTCCTGATGATGAAAATACTATATACACATCCATATAGTCTGACTAACGATACATGCATACATAGTGATAGCTGTTCTATCTATACTAAAAAAAAAACTAAAAAAAACTTACCTTAGAGATTCCTGGTCGAATTCGCCTCTGGCTTGACACATTACCATGCGCTAATTTCAGCCTGTTCCCGCATGTCCACCATGTTGCGAATGGCAGCATTAGATTTACGGCACATTCCAGTGTTGGCTAATTTCATGTTGGGCAGAACTCTCTGCAAGAAACATTACAAATGCAAATCCAAATAAATCAAAATTTGATAGGCTGGCAAATTGTTGTTCTGATGCTGAGGATGGGCAACTAGGCCGCGCCGTCGCGTCGTTCGCCTCAAGGAGTTGTCAATATTGGAGCATTGCAGGATCAGGATATTTTCAACATGCAATTAGTTGACACTAAACAGGAAGTAAAATTAATTGGTTTTGAGTTTGATGGTTAACTGATTGATGTAAGCCAGCTCTTAGACAGAAAATTAGTCAATATCGTCTGGTTATTAAAGAGCCCCACAGCCAGACCGTAATTAGATATTTCTGAAAAGAAAACAGTTTAGGTCAGAAGTTTGACCAGTTAAAAAAATAAATAAATTCTCAAAACAAAAACTGCCAGCGTGTCCAGATCAGATAAGAAAGTTGACACATTTTCGCCATATATTTTGACATTTGACCAACGCAACCATCGTATACAGACCTCTTATTTTTTCAACCCTGCGATTATACATTATTTTTTGTTTTGTGATGGTTAAACCCTCACTTTTTTTGTTATCCTAATCAAATGTCCTATTTCAACCGAAGAAGTGGGGAAAACTTAATAAATTTCTATTTCCGTTTTTATATATAATCACCCCGGCAGTCATTTCCACGTAATTTTTCTATTTCCATTGTGCGTGCTAAATTAACATACGCATAACGTAGGCCTATTTCAGATAACTTTGTTTTTTTTTTTTGGTAGGCATAGTTTATTCGTAAAACGGTTGGTATAGTTTTTGTGGGTGTCCGACGCAGCTGAACTCAACATCATCTTTAGAATTAGCAACAAGCTTTACTATAAAATATTTGGTGAATTTCACCAAACCTTAATTTTCGTTACTGTAAGCGGCTTGAAAGATTCCTCATAGGTATACGTAGAATTAGACACAGAATTAAGGAAACAATCTTCTAGATTCCAGATTTCTGAGGAAAAAATATTTTCTTTAGTGAGAACAAGAAGAAATCTATGGACACTGTCTTCATAATTTGTTTGGATGTTTGAAAAGAAAAATCTGCAGGTTTTTTGACAGGTCTTGGCGGCCAAATTGGCTTATCTATTGTTTTTTTTTCGGTACTGTTTTTAATCAGAATTTAAAAACCAATCACATTGTTAATTTATTACCTTTCAATTATTTACTAATTTTATAAAAAGTAGAGGTGATAAAATACAACCCTGCTGAATTCCACAATGGGTTTTTAAATCTTATAATACGTGGGTGTAGAAGAAACGAATCCTCCATCTCTAAACGCAACTCCTAAAATATTTATCATAAGTCGAATAACATACCACGCCATTTCTCCATTGAATGCAGGTTTCTTCAAAATTGGCAGCACTGGTTTCGAAACACAGTTATTCATTATCATTCAAAGCTAGTTAATTTAACAGGGCTTCATTTTTAATGTGGAATTTAAATGGCGATCTCCTGACATATTAAACACTGCTGGTGAAATTTACTACGATAACACCTTCAGCAACTCAAAGCCATGCAATATAAGTGGCACCTGAAGGAGTCGTCCTCGTCACATTTTACTATACATTCTATATGCAGTGTTGGCCGATAAATTACCATAACGCAACAGAACGTGAACACTGTTATATGGAGGGGAGGTCTCTCATCTGGGAGGATCTGATATCACGTCAACGGCTCTATAATGATGAAACACAGAGTACAGTAAAAGTGTTGGAGAGTCATTTACGCATTGCAGTCCATGACTAGGAAACACTATTGTGTTATAGTACCTCGGCCTCCGCAGATGATAAGGGGACAAGAAGGTAAGTTAAAGGTACATATATCCGTGCCCATGGTTAGATTCTAATCTTGGACAGACCAAGCGGCCAAGTGACGGGAGCAACTACTATATACACTCCAGCGCACGATAAAGTCATAAAATATAAATCCTGCTAATTATACGAATTTCAGTATTACAACAGAAGGTGTACTATTGGCTCAACGTTTGTTCGTCGTCGGTCGGTCGGTCGTCGTCGTGCGTCGTTTTCGTGGATGCGAAACATTTGGAAGGCCGTGCGGCTCTATAACCATAGAATTGTGCAACTAATTAGAGCCTCTATACGGAGTGAGGTTTTTTTTTTGTTTTACTCCTGATGATGGTGGGGTTGGTTTTGGTATAACTGGCAACAATCTCCTCTCACTATATTTACTGATGTGATGGCACGATAGTAATTACACCGCAACAGCAAACCACCCAACTACCAACTAACTTAACAAACCAAACCTACCAATAACCCAGGATTACAAAAGTGAGTTATACTCGTCTTGTATACGTATCGACCTGTGGCTTCCGGAATGCAGCAATGTCGTGGGTTTTATGAAACTTTGCTAAATCAACAAAAAGTTCTCATTTTACCATATTTTTTTAACTTAATGAGTATTTGTGTTATGTATGCGTGTGCGTGTATCTCTGACAGGAAAGTGTGATTATTGGATTTATATAATAAGCTGTTATCATGCGTTGGCGTTGGGGGTTCGTTCGTGTAAAACGCTCGCCCTTTCATTTACTTATTTTTAGATTGCCAGGAAAAGTTCGCTAGAAAATGGTACCTAATTGGCATTGTTTGTTTTTGAAAGGTACTCTTGTAGGTATAGTGACATCCGGTAGATTATACAATGTGTACAATAAAGCTTAGAACAGAGGCTAGAGAGGTTCCCCTCTTTGAAAATTATGTAAAATATTTTATACTGAATGTGTACCTTTCGCTTTGTCATAAAAAAAATCCAACTGCGTTAAACAGTTTCAGCAAAATCAGGAAATGACAGTAATTTAAGCTGACTTAAATAGGAACAGCTATACTTAGGCATCATGAGTTTGGAGATTTAAATTTCACACTCAATAATTAATAGTAGTAAGAGTGTTAATTTTTTTCAACAGAATTAAAGAAGAATTAATTCAATCTCAAACAACTCAGTGAAATAGATTGTTAAATACATATAGAATTCCTTATTTAAAGAAGTCGCATCGGTCTTGAGGTAACATTTTTTTTTTAGTTTAGTTTAGTTTATTTTATTTCATCAATCAGATTACAATCTTTATAGACTAGATACTAATTAATATAATTGTTGGGGGCTATATGCTTATATAATTAAATAAATTAAGTAAGTGTTACTATCATTAACATTATTATTCATAATTTATAAATTAATAAATATAAATTTATTGAGAAAAAAAAGATTAATTCTTTTAAGTTATTAGGAAGTTATAGTGTTAATATTATTTAACAAATATTTTTTAAATACATCTCTCTGTTTCATCAAGATTGAAATCAATCCTATTGCAAATTAAATTCAATATTCTAGTGCAACGCGTTATTGGTTCATTACGTCCATAATTTGTACTATGAAACTTCTCATAAAATTGAAACCGATAGCTTGTAGTTCTAGAGGGTGCGTTAACACAATTAACTATTGTTAATAAAGGAGGACAATTAATATGAAAAGTTCCTATATCTCTTAAAAACATAACTGAAAAATAAGCCCGACGATCATAAAGAGAATGCATACCAAATAATAAATATCTACTATAATAGGAAGGCCTTGCAATCCTCCAATTAAGCTTATAAAATGCATATCTTGTAAATTGCTTCTGAGCTTTTTCAATTCTATCTATTGAGTTATTATAATAAGGGTTCCAAACAATGCTACAATATTCAAGAACTGACCTTACTAGAGAATTGTATAAAGATATTAAAGTATATGGATCTGAAAATTCTGTCGTGTTTCTTTTTAGAAAACCAAGCATTTTATTTGCTTTGTTAGTAATAAAATCATAATGCGGGGTAAAAAAAAGGTTTGTATCTAAGATTACTCCAAGATCTTTCTTCTTAGTTACACATTCTAAATTTGTGTGGTTGAAGTTATAATCAAACACTATGGGATTAGAATTTCGGAAACATGACAAAACTTGACATTTTGAAACATTTAACAGAAGGTGATTTTGCTTGCACCAACTATCAAGCTTTGACAGATCTTCCAAAAGAAGAAAACAGTCGGTTTGACAAGAGATCTTACGATAGAGTTTGAGGTCGTCCGCGAAGAGAAGGCAGTTTGAATTTTGAAAAACGTCCGGTATATCGTTTACAAGTAACAAGAATAATAATGGATCCAAATGGCTTCCTTGCGGACACCAGATGGGACCGAAACAAATTTTGAGAGAGAACTATCAACTTTAACCATTTGTGCCAAAAAAATCACCATTCTTACTGTAAAGAAAAATATAGTGTTGCCGTACTTTTGAGATATTCACATCTATCTAGCAACTCCTGGAAAGGAGAAAAAAAAATTGAACTCGATATTTTAACTAAAATTGACATTACGATGATAGAGAACACCAAAAAAGTGGGTCCCGCAATTCCTGTCTGTCTGTCTGTCTGTACAACGAGCTACAACCTAAACGGCTGAAACAATTTTCTTCAAACTTGGTATTTAAGAGCTTTAAGTGATTGTCAAAAATACATATTTGAATCGTTTTTTTAAGCATAAAACTAACGGTACCTGCCATACATTTTTACCATAAAACAATACATTTATATTACCATAAAAAATATATGCATCACTACTATGGATATAGTCTACATTTTGGAAACATTTTGTTTTCTTACTTATTTTGTTATTAACGGTACCTGTCACAAACATATTTCTCTGGTGTCTGTTAGAAAGGGGTTAAATAAAAAAAAATCGGTTTTTGGATTTTTATTGGACTTAAATCATATTTTATTTTCTATAACGTTTGTTCTTGTCGGCGTTAGTCTAGCGTTACTCCTTTCTATAGAAATATTTCGGTGTTTTGTTTGGTATAAAAAGTGTAAGTGGACTTAAGTCCTTTGTAATTAATTATTATGCATTTGATACCAAACAGAATTCAAAAATCTTGTTGCTTAAGTCATTTTATGCATCTAGTATCAAACAGAAAAAATACACTCAGTTGCGATAGAAAGGATACACATTTCTAAGCTTAACCCATATAATAATAACAAATTTCGTAAATGTCCTGAAAAAAAATCAAGAGTTTTTCTCACTTTTTACCTTAGTTCCACCTGTTTTTCATGACTTTTACAAAAAAAAAAAAATTGGCAACTTCGGAAGAGGCACCAGGTAATGATTCAGATTTGTTAGAAGATACATATTACATATTACTAATTTGAATTAATTTATTGTTTTAAAGTTTATTTTTCAAATAATTTGAGTTATTTATGTACAAAAAGATTGTTTTTCTTGACATAAGTCCCTAGAAAAAACTTAATCTAAACAGGTACACAAAAAACAGGTGGATTTAAGGAGATAAGTCATAAGCAAATCGGGTAGGTACTCATATTTTATTGTCAATTGGTTAAGATCGCCTTGATGATTATTATTCTTCATCATTAATTTTTTGAAAAAGCAATATCTGGATTTACAAATAAATATTCAATCTTAAATTTCATTTTGCGGAAAACTACTATTTCTGAGTTCACCCCTTTCTACCAGGTACCACAGATTTTTGATCGAATTTTTCATAAATGACTCAACGGATACCGATCAAAATTTGTATGTAGGAGGTCCTTTGAATTCTAAATAATACTGCATACAAGAAATTTCGACTTTTTTTTTTTGAAAATCCAATATTTCGAAAAGTGAGTTGACGATTTTTTTAAAAATCAGTTCTTAAATTGATATTATATTATTTTAACTTAATTTTTCAAGTAGGTACAAAATTTCGTAAATGTTTTTCTAAAAATAGTTTTAATTTTAGAAAAACATTTACGAAATTTTGTCCCTATTTAAAAAATAAAGTAAAAAAAATATAATCTTGTGCTCGAACGTATGAGCAAGTACGTGCTATCCAGTCGTGCATTTTATTTGTACCGGAAAGGGTAAATCCTAATTATTTGGAAAACGGATTTAACCATTTTGATAAGAATTCAGTACGCTACTATGGGTATAGTCTACATTGTCGTACCTGCCATCAAAGGGTTTTTATGATTTTCGACCTTATAATTAACGGCTGAATGGATTTCGACCAACATTTTGGTACAAGAGGTCCTTCAAATTTACCTACTAAAAGTTTCGAAAAATATATTTTTTTGGATTTTTGAAAAAAGATCATTTTTTGAATTCAATTTTTTGAAAATCAGTTTTTTAGAAAAAAAATTAAAGAAATTAGTTATATAAAAAATTAAATAAAACAATTTTCAAAAATATATATAGGAAGATAAAATAAAATAATATAATGTAAAGTAAAATTAAATAAAAAAATAATAAGATAAGAAAAAATTAAATAAATTAAGAAAAGCAAAGTAAAATAACAGAAAAATAAATAAAATGAATTTGAACATTTCCATGCATCAATCTGAGTAGAGCTATGCATATTCGGCTCAAAAAGTTTTCCGACATGATCTGCAAGCTTGTTGGGAAATCTTAAAACACAGCTCTTGTCCTTATGACTGTTGAAAATGTTGTTTATTTTTCATTTCATTGGCGCCTTATGCCATAATATCATCATGGAAAACTACACAATCTTTTTGCGACTTATTTGTTTTTAACTTATTAGTCCCTATTTCTTGCGTACTAATTTCAGGAAACAAAATCTGTCAGCAAAAGGAAATAATTTCAATTATAACCTAATTTAATTTCGACGCGTTTCAACTTGTCATCATAAGTGGCTATATTGGCTATATGTATATTGTATGTACAAAATTTCATCGAAATGTTATTCAAAACGCCTTGATTTTCAAGGCAAAACAATTGACAGGCACCAATGTCTCTGTTTTTTTTTTTTTTAATTATTGAATATCTTGTCTATAAGGAATTGACCGCGCACCAGTCTTTGTAAGTCTCAAGGCATGCTTTGGTCTGAGATATTATCGATAACTGCTAATATTAAGCTTAACTGAGTAGAGTAAGTATGCACACTTTAAAAACTAGACCTGAATAAGAAAGCCTATGTTTGGTTTATTTTTCATGTTTCAAGTCTAACTTAGCATGTACTTATCAATTAATCTGCACTCATTTGTCAAATATAATGACGTGAATGATTTTGTGTGTGTGTGTATATGTTCTAATATTATTTAGTTATTCATTTCCCGCCAAAGACAAGTCCCGACTTTGAACGCCTTTTACTCTCTCTTGTTTTTTTTTTATTGACATTACCAACCAGTCGGGCAGTAACTCTTTTATTTATTTTTTTAAAAATCAGACAATCAAGCCAACCTCGATCAGCATACCCTATATATGGAAATCATAAATCTATCTGTCAACTTTGACAGCTAAGTGGACAAATCCACCTCACGCGATTAGCAAAATGTTGCAACAATGTTGCCAAAGTCTTATTTATCTATACCTCTAGACCTACACATAGCCACGCACGACGCGCGTCAGCTCATAGCTACCTAAGGTCTTCTACCTACCTACATTATACTTGATTTTATTATTAGATATATATATTTATATGATTGGACGAGGTATAGTTAGCGCACAAACAAACTACCAATTTGTTGCCTCACTGTTCCCACGACGCCGACCGACCGACCGATGGAAACGGAAAGCCTGATGAAAGTAGGTTTCTTTTTTTTTTACTTTGTGTTTGGCTGGGATCTTTGAGATGCAGGTGCGATCATCAACTTGGATAAATACGGCGATTCCTTTCCTAGAAGGACAATTGTTAGAAAACAGATACATGCTGTCAAATGGAAGATCTTAGATAATCTAGAGAAGGATTTGACTACTGTGATGTGGTAAATGTGAATTTCGTACAGTGTACGTGTAATCAAATCTTCCATGACACGTGTTCCTAATATCGGTGTGCCCCTGCGGGATGAGATACGGTCAATCTTGGAATTTTCTTAGAATCATGCGAAAGAGAGCGCCCCAAAACATGGGTAGGTAGATAAGTTGCCCCTTGGCCAAACATTTTTAGAAGTTAAAAACACGTTTGTTAAGAGACTCATCCACAAATACCAATGTGACCCTAAGTTTTCCTTACAATTTCCAAGGCTGATATTGTGGGGAACATACAAAAAACTTACTCCCACCAGGCCACTAAAAGGAGTACATTGACATCTAGCAGCCGAACTCAGTCGATTAACCCTTTTTATTGCCAAATAACCTTTTACTGAAAACTCAAAAAAAAAAAAAAACTACACCAAATCTAAGGACCGGTCCTGCTGAAGCGATGAAGGTAGGTAAACTCTTCTTCTTCAAACTGTTTTTATTGTATTCATGTTCGTATCGCAAACACGACATCGAAACTGCAGGCTGCAGCCATCATGGTGTATCATGGTCTTTGTCGCGATGCTACTCCTATATACTTGGAGTTACCTGCCTTCACAGATGTATCTTTTCTACAACAAAAAAACAACCTACCTATAACTTTGTGCGATGCATCATGTGTGCCAGCCGCTGCCGCCGCTGAAGCTGTCAGTGCAGTCAGTGGTATTAATATCTGGGCGCAGTGGGCTCACAGGGAGAAGCAGAGCCTACTCCGCAATCCGCATAGGGCAACACACCACAACAACGCATCATCGACTTCCATTGGAACTGGAAAAATTGTTTACATCGAGTTCGTTCACATTTCCCACGTAGTAGAAGCTACACCTACCAACCGCAAAGAGCTCCACCTCATGATGATATGGTAGGTATAATGGTTCTCTCTGCGATGCGTCCACTTTCGTGAATGTGATAATTCCCGCGTTGGGTGACTTGACTATGTTCAATACAAAGCTTGAGCGGGGAGAACCTGACTTGACCGGTGCGGCCGACCGGTCGGTCGATGTGACGAATGATGACGAAGCAGTTTCTCATTCAGCATCACGTATTATTTGTTTACAATTTCCAAGCCTACATAGGCTAGGCAATATTTTTGGGTTTGGAGGGGACTTTCTTCTCAACTTATTTATATATGGGTCTAGAGAAATTTAACCCAACTTCAGCCTCAACTACAAATATGAGGTCATAAAAATTAAATAGTAGGGCAAGCATAATATGGTGGGCAGAGAACATTGTCGCCTAAATCACATTTATATTAATTTGTTCCAGTTTTTCGGCTTCTTAATGGTAAAGTGCTTTGGTACTATATTTTATGTGCGATTGCTATGTGGTGTCCCCCTAAGAAGTTCCCGTTAATCATGTGTGTTGGTCTTGTTGAGTCATTTTCTTTGTTTTGTTTCGTCTGCTGATGGCGGTTAACGGGAGCGATATAGATGAATTTAAAGCACTTAACGATAATTTTTTTTTACGTTTGATGTTTGAGTAAATACAATAAAAATGACAGTGTCTTATTATTTGATGTGACGCCTTTTAAGTCGCCTACACAATGCATCGAGAGACATCGGTGGTGTAGATAATAATAATTAAATGTTTAATTTATAGTCAATAAATTGGGAATAATTAGGTATAGTTAAATAAATGTACAAGTTGGCTATAAAAAAGTCCGAGACATGGATTGTATTTTATCATTTTAACTGTGGGAGAATTTAACTATTTAAGTTAGCCCACATGATACTCGTGCAATGCCGTTCCACATGAACCAGATGTCTGTTTGACTCTGTAAAAAAACATTGTTCCATCCAACCAATTACGATTTATAAAACTTAGATTGTATTTTTACAATATTTATTGCAACCCATAATTTGGAATTAATTATTTTGTTTTGGAAACACTGAGAAGAGACATTTTGGGATGGTTCTATTTTGTGGAAACTATTTCTCTAAGAAGGGTTAACAGCTTAGGATTTTTTTCCGCAGATTTTTTTTTCTTGATAAGCTTGCGAAATTTTTTTTCACTATATTAGAGGATGCTATATAGGTACCTACTTAATGTAAATGGCGGCAAATGTCAATTTCACATTTGGGAATTAGCTTAATAGATATAAAATAAACGCCAACAAGACATGAATCCTTACACGCCTGATAGTAGGTATGTACGGAATAATTGTTTTGATTTACGTTTGCCGCGATTTGCAAGAATTATAGCATCTTTCGATAGCGTGATAAATTTTGCGCCATCTTTTATATCTTCTCAGATTTCTTCATTAAAAATACGTCTAAGACAACACGACCATTTGATTTTTGTCAAAATGTGGCAATTTTTAGAGTTTTCCCAATTTTTTTTTTACAGCTGGCAACACCTGATTTTGAATATACACAAATACACACTTTTTTCTAGAGAACATAAGTTTCGGAAAAGGCAATTTCGAAGGTTTCATCATCGGAGATACCCAGTATCAGTTGACAATTTAACTCGCTTTTGTCCCATCGATATAGAAGCGTCATTCCTTAGGTAATAGTGTAAAGCTGACGAACTTCTTTTAGCTCCAAGTCCTGCAATTCAAATTTTTGGAGCAAAAATTGTAAATCATAACTATCCCGAAAACGGCTCTAACGATTTTGATAAAAATAAAATTAGTGCACTATAAAAGTAATTTTTTTAAACTGACATTTTATTAAAGGTATATACGTGGCACACAAGAACCGTTGGTTTTTTTTTATTTTTATCACTTTAAATACTCAACAGATTTTGATCAAAATGTTTATGCAGGAGGTCCCTCAAAAAATTTTAAATAGTACTGCATGCATACCAACATTTTCGAAACATTTTTTTTTGGAATTAAAAAAAATATTTTTTTTGAAAATTCAATATATCGAAGACGGATGGACGGTTTTTTTTAAATCATCTTTGTAAGTTTATATTATACAGTTCTTAAAAATGCCAGTAATTAAAGTAATTTTGTATATAAAAAAGTAAGTATAGTGAAATCTTCCTTTGCGAACATCTCCCTTAGGCGGACACATTTTTTTGTACGGAAATTGCTCCATAAACGTTTCATTGTTTTCAGTTTCTCTTGAACGGACACTCCCTTGGACGGACACGGACTGGAATTTCACATATGAATGACAAAATATTTTCTCTTAGACGGACACCAGAGCAGGATTGAATATGTCGTCAAGCTAATAATTTTGGCAACGGTAGTTTTTTCCTAAGTTAGAATCTTCTACAGCGAGCTTCAAATTATTTTCTCCCATTCACGTGATGAAAGTGATTTTGCTAGGTTTAGCTTGGTTTATTTCGGAGTTTTAGAATTTTGTTTATTTGCGCTTAGGTAGTTTCAAGTCTGAATTTGGAGGACAGTGAATTCGATCCAGAAGATGATAGCAAATCAAATTATCAAATTAAAGCAAATTTAAAGAAATTTCCAAGCTCATTCATGAATATAGATTGGATGGATAACCTGAAAGATTCGTATTGATGGATGAAAATGTAAATGTGGATGAAAATATTGCCTCCTGAGGAGGACAGTCTTGACCTGGTGGGAACATCTATTTATTCCTACGAAGAAGCAAACACTTTAATTGAAAATTTAAAAAAAATGTACGGCCAAGAAAAATGACGGCAGGTGTTCAACTTTTGTTTGACCTACAGACTAGATACCAAAATAAATCGGTATTTTCTAAAACTAAACAGCAATTGAAATATTTTTATTTTTTTGAAAAATACACGTATCTGCTTATATTATTGCAAAGTTTTTGGAGGCTGGTTTTTATATGTATTTACATATTTGATAAATCTAATAATTTTATTCCACTTCCTGTGATAAAAAGAAGTAAAGTGTATATATTTTTCTGTTACTAAATGAATACTCTCAAATTTAAATTAGTGTTTTTATTTGATTTCCCTTAAACGGACAACAACTTAGGCGGACAAAAATTTCTGCACTATGGCTGTCCACCCAAGGGAGATTTCACTTTATATGAAACGACTTTAAAAATATATTTACCCGTTTCTTCTAAAAATCTTGTGCAGACGTTGTGATCGTACATAAGAGCAAGTACGTCAAATCCAGTCGTCCATTTTAATTTATTTAATCCAATAAAAAACTTATTCTAAATAACTTACGCACAATATAATTAATTAAAATTAACAATAAAAATGTTGTAAGATACAAAAACAAACGTAGACCAACCTTGCCATATACCGGGAATCGTAAGTCGGCTGACAAATCCAAAATAACATTGTCATACACTTGGAAGAATTCTTTATTAACATTATTTTCTTAAATCACGTCCCGATTTCGGAAATGTTACTTAGGTAAATCTATATGACTAAATCGGTGAGCTGAAATTGCTAAACCACGGATCAAAATATGAACGAACGTTGAACGTCACTTAACTCCCAGAAATCGCAGAACTAAAATTACTGAACCACCGACCAAAGTTTGAATGACGGTGAAATTTGTAGAATTAGAAGATGGTTCCGTTTTGAGGGATGTATTTATGCAAGTATGGGCTCGGACTTAAAACATCTCAGCATCGTTTTTCCTTGACCGATTTCGAGGAAATTAAAATATATAGTAGCTGACATATAATTGTGGAAGAAAAAAATAGTTTCAAACTAGGGTGGCTCAAAAAATTTCCTTTTTCAAGATAATAATTTTATAAATGATTTAGAAATTGTAGTTTGAATTGGAAATGGGTTTTAAGAGCACTTAAAATACTTAATTTTAAACTCACAAACATTTTAGTCAAAAAAATAAGTAAGTTGTTTTAAAATGTAAGCGTTTTGTATATTTATGTACATATAACGAAAATTTCAATAAAAATCCTACGAATTCTATTCTAACAAATCGATGTCATTTCAAAACTACTTACTTGATTTCGATTATTAAAACAGGTATGATTTTAAAATTACTATTCTAATTTTGGACCCTGCAAAATAAAAACAAGTTTTACTTTTATTGCGTCTACATGCATATGTTTAGCTTTTTGAACTTTGACTTAAAAAATAAAAGCACGGTTGGATCGCATGATTTCTATTAAAAATCTAAATATATTTTTAAAGTCGTTTTTTACTTAAATTTTTTTTTATACAAAATTTCCTTAATTTTTTTCTAAAAAGATTGGTATGCAAATCTTAAATATTTAATAATAGAAACTTAAAAACAAAAGATTAAATCGGGCTAATCTAAGATAAAATAATTCTAAATTCTGAAATAAATACTTAAACTAATTTGAGCTCAAAAAAAGTACGCCATTTTATTTCTTGGAGAAAATCGAATTTATGAGAAAAAAATTGAAAATCTATGGAGCTGTTTTTGAGAAAAAAAGTTTTTTTTTTACACTTTTTGAAAAAAATTCAAAAACGCCTATTCATAGATAGCAAATACATATAACTATAATTTTTGAAAAAAAAAAATTAATGAGCAGTTTTCAAAAAAAAATATAAAAAAATATTAATTAAAAATATTGGTATGCAGTATAAATTAGGCAACCTAAACCTATATATGTGTGATATTTCGAAAGAATCGGTTAAGTCATTTATGAGATAGTCGAAAGCAAAAAAACGGTCCTATGGAAAGTACCGTTTTTATACATTTTTTAATTTATTTTTCAACCATATGATCGGTCGTACCTAAAAAGCTGCAATGGTTTTTTTAAATCAAAATCGTTGTAGCTGTTTTCGAGCAAAATAGGATTTAAGGTAACGGTTATATGGCAGGTACCGTTATTCTTTGAGCTAAAAAAACTTCAATTTCCCCTCTGTACAATACCTAAAAGCCTCTATATACCAAGTTTGAAGCAATTCAGCCCACCCGTTTGGGCTGTACAGACAGACAGACTACATACAGACGGACAGAATTTTTAAACCATCTTTTTTGGTCTTCGCTATCATCGTAATGTCGTGTTTGATTTTTATCTCAAAACTTTTTTTTCGACGAATGCATAACTTGCCTTATAGTTAGTACCTATAATCGCAAATCAAAATCAAATGTTCAAAATTTCCACCAAAGCACTTTTAATAATTCATCTGTCATCAATGGAATTAAAATTAATTGATTTTTAAATATGGGATAGCTTGTGATGGACTAAAATTTCCGAGGCAGATTTCGTAGTGGAATTTAAATTATTCAAGCTTTGCATGTAAAATTAACTGTAAAAGTAACGAATCCAAATAAAATGTCATTTAATAAAATATTGTACTAAACTGTTTAAAGTTATTTCAATGTTGAAAAAGTCTTCCTAGCGAAATTGAATATTTTATTACATTCCGTTCACTAACCCCAAGCAGCCTAATCCACTTAGATGACTCGTGAAGTTTACAAATCCCCCCCCCCCCCCCCCCAAAAAAAAAAAACAACCCCTGATGATGATAAAAACAATGACGGATTTGTCACTGCAAAAAACATCGCATACTGAAGCCAGCTGCTTTTGAATTTAATTGCAAATCGAATCAAAACACCCCCAATGGTGTGCTACTGTCACAACCGAAATCACAGAGTCATCTTGATTGCATATGCATGATGATGATAATGGTGATGATGACATATTGGTTGACGTCATGTGGAGAACCCCCAGACAATGTTCAAACGGAAATTCTAACTACAAGTTAGATACACATGTATCCGTATGTAAATAAGGGCGCAGATACGAGCCACTTTATGGATGCTCTTTCTGACTTTGTATATCAACAGTCAACATACATATCACCAGCGCAGCGTAGCGCAGCGTAGCGCTTATCCCATCATTGTGCTATTTCATATTGGAATCGGTTGCATTTCATGGAAACGTCACAATCTGTCTTGCGGTCAGCCTGATGGCCATGTATTTTAGATTGATTATCTCTAATGGTACCCGATAGGCCAACTTCTCCCTGCGCGTTGTCCATCAAAAGTGCAGCGATCGGGATATAATTAATTAATTAAAATAATCACAGAGTTCGCCATTTGCGAATAGCGATTCATTTGGGATTATTTTGTGTTCCAATTAGCTGTTTTTTTTTTTGTTGAAATAAAAACCCACAGATTCACACAATTTATATCATTTTATCTGCGCTACTGAATGCAGTCAGTAAGTCATATACATACTATACTCATACACTGACTGACAGTTTGTGTTGTGAAATAAAATTGCAAGCGTGAATTTGAATTGCACTTACCGAATAACGAATACCGAAAACCGACCGACACGAATTGAATTGAATTGGGCGGCAAATGCATTTGATGTTAAAACAATGCATCCAGCCCATAGTATTACAAGAGTTTTAGTAATGCTCATTGTTTCACATTATTTAAGGCGTAATTAAATATACCTTCTGTATTGCAAAAGCATATATACACTTATACGTACTTTACTGCATATGCATTGGAACTTTTTGTCGGGATCTATTGTGAAGTTTCTTCGATTTCTTGGAAAACGTGATCGGGCATAGATGTTTGGGTGGACTATGCGATGATTAAAATTATGCATTAGCTTGCCTTTTTTGTTAATGGATCAATTTTAATAATAATATGACAAGACGACGATGATGAGTCACTTCAGCAAAAACCTAATGACTTTGTAATTCGGTTATAATTTTGACTGTACGTTCGAAAATGTGAATTTTAGGTCAGGGTGTGTAGAAAACTCATCGATTTCTTATTAGTCTTTAATCGGGCTGAAGCTTAAGGTTATTCAATTGATCCCGCAATAACAGTCGATGATGGAAAACTACTTAAGCGGCCTTTCGCCCACGTAAATTAACAGTTCGTCCTTAGACTATTTAGTTGACAAGTGGGAACCTTTCAAATAAGCAATTTTAGTTAAGTCTCTTTGACAAAAACCAAGGTGAACCTTTACAACAAGGCTAAATTTCTATAATGGTCATTTTTTTCAGGGCGAGGTTATCCATATTTCGTGGTTAAATCTGAGTAACTACTGAAAAATGTTTATCGAGCAACTATTGATTATAATCAATTCTTACTCTATCTGCCGACATCTCGATTCTTGTTCTGAAATCATTCGAATGACTTCCATTCATCATTCGAAAGATGTCTTATTTCTCATACATAGAACTTTTCAATTCCTTCTTCACTACTACTACCATTTAAGAAATAAAGCAAAGGCAATACAAGAGGCTAGAACTAAAGCCAAGAGGTATTGTGATGTGTGTGTGTCAAGTATTAGTGTGGATTTGAATTGAAATTAAGGAATTTTTATGTTTCTGTTTCTAAAGCATTTATTATTCGAATGAATTAGTAAAACAGTAAAAGTAATCACTCGGTTCTCAAATATAGTTTCTTACGTGTTGATTGATCACAAGAGATATAGGTAGGTAGTGTATAACATTTTTGTTTTAGGTGCCAGTTATAGCTTTCATTGAAACTCATCATTGAAAACTTTGACGATCAATAATTCTGAGGCACTTAAACAAATAAAACTGATGTCGTTTTGGTACAAAAATTAAGGTAATAAGATATAAAACATTTTTTGTCAAAAAAATATTTTATTTGCTCTACCAATTTCTTGTAAATTCACTTTTGATTTTTCAATGATCATTGAATGATCATTGAGAATGCTTTCCATCATTGAAAAATTAAAACAGAATTTACAATAAAGTGGTAAAGATAATAGAATACTTTTTGACAAAAAATATTATATGTCTTATTACCTTCATTTTGGTACCAAAACGGCATTAGTTTTATTTGTTTAAGTGCCTCAGAATTAATAAATAAAATTTTCCATGATGAGTTTCAATGAAAGCTATAACTGGCGCCTTATGGAATGACAGAATGAAAATGCATTGGAAAAAGAGCCTTTTGTAGAGTTGGCTGTTGTCACGGACCATGGTGGATTTCAGCATATTTTGTATGCATTTGTATACGTTTTTTTCTCTTTGTTTCTTGTTACCATTATATTTACCGATATAAAATATTAATTTGTCAAACAAGAAAAGAATTTAGGATAATTTTTTTTAGTACTATCGGATTATGAAATAAAGGATGTACTTCAAATATAAAGGTTAAAATATCTACTGACATTTGAGTAGTTAACATTATTCGTTCTCGTGAGTGTTCTAAATTAAAACTAAATATGGAATATGTGTCTGGTAAAAAATGAGAGTCAATTATTCCAATTTTCTTACTCATTCATATTTCGAATGATCGTTCGATTATTTTGATTACTCCAATACTAATATCTCGATTATGCCTTTCACTAGTTATTTCTATAGTGTCGCACATCGAATTTAATAAATTTTTCATAAATAAAAGCTTAACCCGCTTCCTCCACCAAGAACTGCTTCTGAGTTAATTTAATTGAAGGATTATATAACTCTTGCTTAACATAACTGTTGGCTTATGTCATTATAAGATAAATTGTTCCATTAAATATTTTGTTTTTATTTTAAAAAAATCATTATTTTCAAATGTAAAAAATACCCCCCTCCCCGGAATTTATGCCAGATTTTTAGTGAACTGCCCACAGACAAATGTGGGGCCATATTTCCAAAATTTCTGAGTTTTTTTCCCAAAAAAATTCCTTCATTACATCATTCGTCATTTTAAAAATAGGGACAGATATTTTGCTTGTTACCTTTTTTTCAATTTTCATCATCTTCCCTCTGCAAAAATCTTCGCCACCTATCCCAATCGCGAGCTGATCTCATCTGCATTGTCCTCTACCAAGTAATGAGATACCAAAGGACTTTCCGAGCCGATTGCTCTTCGCTAATGCGAGCTATAATATGTTACCTACTCAACGGAGTCTATATCGAGGTTAATTGTTGTCACAATATCTACTTTGTATTGGTCAATCATTACATACTTTATGATTGTAGCGTCTGCGCAATCACATTCCTCACTTACCGGGAAAAAGTTTTCCGCAAGACTTTCCCTCCTTTTATGCTTTCGAAAAAATAAATACAAAAAAAATTGGAAAAATATAGCTTGACATGCTATAGCTTACGAATCTTGTCTTATCTTATCGGAGATGAAATCGCTACCGTAATAGTGATAAAGAAATCCATATACTGTCATTAAAATCGAATATACCTTATTAGAAAACAGTCGTTACCTAAATTACAACCAGTTTGACCTCACTGGAATATTTGGCTTTTATTTATTCAAAAATAAAAATAATGAAGCTTGCAATTAGCATAGAAGTGATGCACATTATTTAATTAACTGTTTCCACTTCTCTTCTTCATAACTACTTCTCTTTGCATAAAATTATCATTCGCAACATTGATTTCTTGGCTCACACACATATAACCACTCTCAGAATTCATTTTTAATTAGTTTTATTAACTTCTTACCAATGGTTCAATTAAATCAACTGTTTTTTTTAGATTGTTAAGATACAGCCTTGCGATAAAGATGTTTCTTTAGATACTTCGTGTTGCACGTCAAATAATATATAAATATAAGCCAAATCTTGTACTGCAACTCCTCGAGTTAGATGCTGATGCAACAAGCAACATGTGTACAAACGCATAAGCCTTATCTACAGAACAACAAAAAAATAATAAAAAAAAAAAATAAAGGAAGAGGAACTCACAGATTCAATTAACTAGACAACCCGTTATTAATAGCTTGTGTCCTAAATCATGTTCTTATCAATTAATTTATGCTCGAAAGCCATTAGGCGAGCATCGGCTGCAATTAACTCTGAAAGGTTTGTTGATATTTTTGTTAGGAAAATCACATTGACGCTTCACCGCTAATTTCAAAACAATTTTTATTTAAGTTAAAGATAAGATAGAAAAAGAATTGATCGCATTGTAGAAGTAAACAAAAAAACAAGCCAAAAAGCCTATTGCCTTTTTAGAGGCTCTTTTAAGTAAATGCTTTAAACTGATCTGGTGCAATATATAGGCAAATATGTAACAAGATTTTGGACTATTTAATTTATTGAACTTGAAACAATCATTAAGACTCAAATTGTTTTATTTTATTTATTGATATTTAATTCATCCAGAAATTAAGAGGAAACTGTGTTTTTGGTCAAGAGTATTTTATGAATTCTAAATCTAAAAATCAATGTTCAAACAGAAGCCGTCAGCATTGTTGTTGTTAAGTTTAAATAAATAAAAAAATAAGGGTAAAGTGGTTACATACATATGTACCTACAGTAGGGCCCACTATAGCCATTTGATTTCTTTTTCTATTTTAAATGTATGAGGAAAAAATTCATTCAAATTTTTGGAGCATTTTTTTAAATATGCAAATATTTTTTTATGGTTTAGAGTCAAAATTCTGTATTTGGAAAAAATTGATTTGCATTTCTATATTACAGAATTCTGAATCTACTAGAAGAAAAGAGTTGCCACAGGCAAACTTCAATGTTTACATTTCCCTTTTATATTGCCTAAAAAGCTTCGTGAGTTTCTTGGCTTCTACACACAGAAGAAATTCATGCTAAAAAAAAGCATAATCTGTATTAAATTAAGCGGAAATATGCATGGTTTTTTGCCAAAGAAGACTTTCGTCTTAAAATAAGATGATTAATCACCTTAAATTCTCAAAGCAGTTTGTTTTAAGGAGAATCCTTGTAATTTTATAAGAAAATCATTTGCGTTTATCAGGTTAAAGACGAATGAAGACCGTGTTAATTTCAAGAAAGTAGTTTTCAAATAGGATGGTTGAAAAATTACTTTGTTTTAAGCAGATAAAGCCAGGTTAGTTTAAAAAGAAAATTCTTATGAAAATGAAATAAGGACCACTTCAAATTTAACAGGTCTTAAAGGGAATCTATTGATTTTAATCAGTTTTAAATCAGTTAATTTTAAACAGATAAATTGAGATTAGCTTAAATAGAAAATTCTCATAAAACTAAAATCATGAGCTCAAACGGAATCCCTTTATTTTAATATGAAATCTTGAAAGTAGCTTGATTTGAAAGTGGCGGACTTATCTCCGTGTAAGTTTTTTTTTTTGTTGGTTTTGGATTCTTAAAAAAGTATTGCTATGATACTACTATGATACAGAATTTCAAAAAAACTCACTCGTTTCCGAGTTATTGAATTTTTTTTTTGTCAAAAATTCAGAAAATTTTGAAATGCAATATTATTTATAATTTGAACGACTTCCTATATACATTCTGATCGAAATCCGTTGAGACGTTAATGAAAAAAATCAAACATCAAACAAACAGTTCTATGGATGGTACAGTTATTAACGAAATATATTTAAAACAAATATTTTAACCAAAATTTCGACTTCTACTTAGTGCTCAGTTTTTTTTGTATTAAAATCTTTAAAGTCGTTTTCGATATAATTAAGATTTACCTTTTTTTGTACACAAAAGTGTATTGCTATTTATATTATTTTTGGGCATCAAAAAAGATTTAAGGAAGGGAGACGGAATTACAGAACCCACTTTTTTTGGTGTCTTCTAGCATCCATTATTTGCAGGTTCTACTTAGAGTCAGGTTGTGTCAGGGGCGGGCTGCGATATCAAAAGGCCCCATATTACCTACAATTATTTTTTTATCTGAGGTCAATTCTCTAAAGAGACTCCATTTTTTTAAATAATTTTGCACGCGCTCAAGGGATTATGAATACCCTTTATATGTTTTTAACACAGAGCGGCATCCGGTGAAAGAAGATAAAAAAGGATAGAAGGATGTGTGGCGCGGTGTATTTACACGATGGTTGTTGTCTCAGATTTTATATCCAGCGATTGCGGCTGAACTAATGCGGAGAAAATTACCGTGTCTTATTTATTTATGTCTCTTATAATTCGCATTATCTTATTTTATTTCGTACTCATTTATGAGTAGTTTATTGACTCCTTAACAGCATTAAATTTGATAGTGGCCCCCTATAACTACCTTTTTTTAACTATGGCTAAGGTCTTTTGCACGGTACTAGTTTGGCACAGTGAATTTGAGAACCAGGTATTGAATGTCTCATTTTTTAACCCATGCTCGGCATCTAATTAAAATCGGAGGTATAGAAAAGAATGCGCCTAACGTGGGGATCGAACCCACACGTCTAAGTTACCAACGAAGCACTTTATCCACTGCGCCATTGCCACCCACAAATTCTTCAGTCCATAACACCACTCAGTATTTACTTTTGAAACCTAAGGACTCCAAGTTTTTTGAGAAATATTTCCGTTAGAATAACCAAAAATGCTACATCTCAACATTTGACCAACCAATAGAATATAAATAAAACTTAACAAATATCCTCATTTTATTATCTATGGGGCCCACTGTCACTTTGGATTCAAAGGTCAATAACAGCTTAATATTTACTTGGGCACACCTTATACAAATTTTTTTCTTATAAAAATACACAAAATCTTTCACCGGGCTGTCCGCTGGACCAGTCTGCCCCTGGGCTTATCTACATTTACCAATATTATTGAAGCGTTTTCGAGAAATAAATAATTTTCTAAATTGTTTTTTTTTTGTAAAATGTTTATAGAAGATCTGTCATTTTATGTATCAAGAAAAAAACATGTCAAACAAAATTCTGCAAATAATGTTAACTTGTTATTAACTCGAACCGTCCGTTTTCTAAATGTTGAGTGTACAAGAACTAATTTCATTTTTTTTTTAATCTATAGCTGTACAATATTTTTTACACTCTACAAAAGTTTGATCGAAATCGGTTCAACACTCGCGTGAAGGTTAAAATACAAATAGTTCTATGTTATCCACTTTCTGTTATTAATCGATTCTTAGGAAAGAAAATTAAATAAACAACATTAAATATTCTAAGCTGTTTAAAAAAAAACAACAAAATTTATTTTTATTTTATATTTTTTTATTAGTAAAAAATGTTGACAAAAATAAATTTCCACCATGTGATGAAAACAAAAATTATAGTATAATGGTGATTAAGTTTTGGTCCTGAAAAGTAAATAATAATGATTATGTCAAAAAATAAAATAAAATTTAACAAAGGATATGTTGGAAATGACAGAGTTATTCACGGCTTGTCGTCACCCATCTACATCTGGCATACAAAATAAATGTCAAAGTAAACATTTTCTTGTCATTTTAAAGCATTCATAATCATGACTTTTCTTTTGAACTTTTCGACATATACCTTATATGAAGTAAGTATAGATAAATATTTTCATGCGCACAATATTCGTTAAATTAACCAGCGAATATCAAAATAACTTCTCTACTCTTGGTGATACCGTCTCCAACTAGGTACTTCATACATTAAAACTGAGTAAGTTTAGATTCCTTGTCGCTACATTATCACCACTCAATTCGCAATTTTACGCTTCCATATCGCATTGCTCTAATGAAACTAACATGACGTCATGATTCTTCCTACCATATGTTTGCCTTCACCATAGGCTTAGGTAAGGTATACGTACTAGATATATGGATTTCGTAAAATGCGTTAAGATCACGATTTCGTCTACAAAATTATGTGAACAAATAAATCTCTTATCGCGCCTGATTTTGCGAAATATCATTGTATAGATTTCGTTCTCACATTTCAAATGGAAAAGTAAAAAAAAAAATACTAAAATCTGTCGACAGAGACATAAACATTTTCCAATTAACCCGGTTAATAGATTAGCATTTCATGCCTCAAGGCATTATAACTCCTTTAAAACTGAGACAAGACTTAACAGCTGTTTCCATCAACAACGCACCCAAAGCCAAAATCTGACTCAAGAATGAAACAAAACACCGAACGAACAAAAAAAAAACAACAAATCATAATTTTCCATCATCCACGCAAGTCTACATGACGTTTATTAATTTCTTTGGGTGGGAAAATTGATTAATGTACACACCCACCCACTATAACCGAACCCGCCGCCAGTCGAAAGCCGTGAGGATAGGAATAAACGGTTCACCTCCAATGAACCAGAGTGCGACACAACGGTTCAATAAATCAAATTAAACGAATCAAAAAAAAAAATATTTTTTCCAGTACACCCAGAATATATCCAGGTGGTAGATGAACTATGGCAAATCAAATCAAAATAATAATAAAGTTTCACAAAAAAAAAAACACCAACGACAATAAAGAACCACTCTTGGTGATAACTCAAAAGCCGAAGTAGTAATTCTAATAAATGTGTCTAAACTAACAACTCCACTATAATGGATCTTGCCACAGGTCTGTGTGTTTGTGTTGGCGTTGTTGTTCGTTTTAGAGCTCTTTAAATTGCGGAGTGTCCATGTCGTCCACGTCGCGTCGTCGGGCCCCGCGCGCCGCTCCGTGGCAGTTCATCCAACCAGGGGTGGGGGTGGTTATGGGATTCGGTGTCGGTTTCTGTATTCTAAATTTTTATTAAAATCCGAATCAGTAAAAAAAAAATCTATCCGTTTCTCGTATAATAACCTTTCTGACTTCGTGGGCTGTTTTAATGGCTGATTTACGCAATTACAGGCATTTTAAAACTGATCGTTGCAAATTAAATGGACATAAGGTCAGATAAGCTCACTACTTGCTTTTGGTTAACGATGACAGCCGTCCACCGACAGGGGGCGACATTCACATCAGTGATGATAGAAGTTATTACGATTTTGACATTTTAAGGTGTGATGGATTGATTGCGGGTTCAGGCAATTCAATTTTCGTCGTGAGTATAATAAATTCACAAATATTTAGGCTACGAGAATTCTTTGAGTGTCAAAAAAATTAAGTACTTCTCTTATAAGAGGCAGTTGGTTTTGGTTGGAATATAAAAAAACAAAAACAAAGAAATCAGGTCAAAAAATATACCAATTATAGATGAATGTCCGTCTGACTGGAATAAGTGTGGAAAATGAAACTTTTTGTTTGTTTTATTTAACACAGCTGCAGGTTGTTGAGATGCTTGATGAGAGAGGTCTCCAGCTATATCAGAAATGCAAACGGAATTTTAGACTTTGAAAGTTAAATTTGAATTTGCTCACTCGGTTATGTTTTGTCACAGATGATACATTTTGCAACAAAAAAAGAGATAGATATATTGTTCTTATTTAGCTTGGTCGGGATCTGTCAAATAGAGTTAATCTCTGATATATCAATTATCAGTGGAAAAAGTTATAAATACCGACCTTGAAAATCAATTTTTCAAAAAAAAAAAACAATTAATTAATTCATTGGTAAAATTTTAACATTTCCATTTGCATATTAGGATTTTTGTTATTTTGTGAATTCGTAAGATCGCGTGAAAATTTGTAAAAATTATCAAAAAAGCTAAAAATTTACTAAAAACATGTTAAGTGGAAGAGAAAACTTCACTAATTTCTGATTTGTGTAACAACTACTGTCAAAACGCCCCAGCTGTCAACTTTTCGTTGCCGATTCTTTGCACAAGTGGTGGGCCCGTTCGAATGATTTCATTGGTTATAATCGATTCATGCAAACTTCCTCCAAACAAAAATATGGTGCGAGAGATACGATAATTTTATATACATAAAATTTTTGTTTTGTGAACTATGTAGTGTGTTTTTTTTATTTGTTTTAGTTTGGTATGTATCGATTTTTCGATTGATCACTCGATTATGAGAATCTATGGAGTGCAAATGTCTCGATTCTAAATTCGATTATGCCCATCACTATACTTTTTTTCGGGAGTGCCACTTGTGACGTATTATACAAATAAATGTGGTAAATTTTCTTTGAATGTTTTTACACCAGAACAATTTGTTATGTTTCTGTTTTAGGTTCATTTCGGTTGCAAATATACTTTTAAATAATGTGATGTATATTATAGATGCTAAATTTGTTCAAACATAAATGCCAACTCTCTACTCCTTAATTTAGAAATGCTCAATCGTAATTCTTCAATTTTTCAAACTGAATAATTTTGTTTGCCCACGCCACCATACACGTCTCTCACCTATGTGCTTAAAAATCGCCATGTGAAATTGCATGGTGTAAAAGCAGTCTGTATACATTCTGCACTTTTTTATATTTATAACAAAGAGTTAGGTAATTCATTTCGGTAAAATAATTTTCTCCAGAATAAGAATTGGGAGCCAGAACTCTGTATTTCGTTTTTTTCGTCCAATTTGTAGGGTTGGAAAAGCACAAGTAGGTACATGTCAATGACCAAAGCTTTTATCAGTTGGGTTTAGTTTGTTAAATATGAACTGTCAATCATTATCAATGGCTGTTTGACAATCATCATGTTTTATAACCGAAATTTATCTAGGTATTACAAATAATCAGGTCAGTGAGGTACACATAGTCAAAGTGACTTTCAGACCTTTATTAATTTATTATTTTATTTATTAATTTGTCCATATAGTGAAAAAAAAAGACAATATGTGCAAGACCGAAAAAAATTGGACGAAAAATACGAGATAGAGAATTTTCAGCACCTTCCTCTCAACCTGGAGAAGGCTGTGGTACCGGCGCGCATTACCTCTTGTTATCAAAAGCTTGTAGTGAAATTTAAAGGTTGTTCTGTAACAAATTTCCTATTTCTGCAAGTGTTTTTTTCGCCCAAATCATTTAATTCTTACAAACAAAAAATCGCATAATACTATTCTATATAATAAGGCATGGATTACATTGTGGAAAATCGATTTCGTAGACATTTTTTATTTTAAAAAAGTTTTAAATTGGAAGTCCACTCTGAAAATGAGTTTTAAAATGAGAGACGACTTTTTGATAATTTTGAATGACAAACTGTATACCTTAACGTTAAAATTCTCCTCTAACTTTTAAAACAGCTAAAAGAGTCTTTATTCTTTTTCTAAATTGTCATTTATCCAGTTGACGATTGAGATTTCTTAGCAAAAAATTAAAGAAAAATATTTTTGATGAGCATTTTAGAAAGCCAACAATAGGTAGGTATATAAAGTTCGAGCAAATCCGTTCGAAGAACTTGATGACCTTGAATTTTATTTAAGATACCGATTTTTTAATTGAAATCCTCGATATAAGAGTCAGTAAGTGTTCTTCATATTTTCCAGAACTGCAATCCCTTAAGCCCTTGTGACTTTAATTTTTTAGGGAAGAAATGTACACCAAACCGATGTGGATAAGTACCTTCGTTTCAAGATAAGCCCCAAAAATGCCTTTTTTTCAATATTTTAGGAATAATTCATGGAATTTTACAGTTAACACACTAAAAAGAATGTATAATTGTCTTCAATAGGCGTTTATCTTTTTTCGTTCAGAGCTGATCACTGAACAGAGTTCGAACACATAGATTATGCACAGAATTTGTTCCAAGCAGAGCGAGCTCTGAACACTGATATGTTTTTTAAACACACTTGAACCACAGAATTCAGAATTCATTTTCATTTTTAACCATAAAAAGCAAAACCTACCCTTTTTTGTACACACCAGATACAGAAAATCAACAAGCAATCTTTTTTTTCGCCAACTTATGTATCTAATTATTTTTTTCTTCACATTTTCCTTCTTGGCACCAGGCTTGTCAGATGTGGCGATTTATTGCCAAACTGGCGATGTGAAATTTATTTAGATTTTAATTTTCGAATCGAAATCCTAATACTTTTTTCATTTCTCTAATTTGCACTTTAACCTTATATCTTTTCCATTCCTGCATGCTGAATGATGTCATCGAAATGGTAATTCTGAACGGAGCCACTAAAGATCGATTTCTTTCTCCTCCCAAATATCAATGACGTACGTCAAACGTCAAACCAAATATTTGTGCAATGCAGTATGTAAACACTCCTAACTGTTCTGTGAAGTTCCTTTTTCATATGATTGTACGTACATAAGTATGATATGTTTTTGTAGTGCTTTGTTTTTTCAAATACATTTTTTGACTCCAAAGTTGCAAGTTGCTTTTATTTATTTTAATTTACGATTTTTGAGTTTGGTGATGTTACGGTGGAAAAGTTTTTGATTTGGCGATTTTTTGGCGATTTTTATTTGCAGTTTGGCGATTTCGCTTTTTTAAACCTGACAACCCTGCTTGGCACACATTGCATTTGGTGCGTTCAGCAATTAACTCACATGCTCAGTCAATTGTATTCAAGCACGTCGAGTGCGATCTACACATGTTCAGAACGATAAAAGAAGAACACATTTGGAGCTCTGCATGCTCTGAGTTAAAAAGAAACACAAACAAATTTTTTGACAAGTCAGACTCTGTCCTAAACTATAAAAGAAAAACGTCTAGTGTGAGTTAAGCGACACGGAATTTCTTTTCTCGCGATTTCATAGTCGAGTCTTTATATTTGTTTTCACATTCTCAAATTAAATACGAAAGCAAACCAGTGCGGTATACAATTTTTCGCAATGATTCAGAAAAAAATTCCATTACGTTCCTCACTTTTTAATAAACTCAATAAATTATTGAAATTTATTCTATATTTCTATTTCTAGTGACAAGAAACAATTGTGGATTCATTGGACAATTTATAGTGCAACTGGTTTGAATTCATTCATTGAATCCACTCGTTTTTAAGGTATATTCACATTAATGAATATTCGTCCATTTTGATATTTATTTCACATCTCCTTTTATATCAGATTTTTTAGTCGGCGCCGGCGTTTCACGAACAATTTAATTCTTTGAAGTGTGGATGGTATGTGGAACCCGAATTCAGTTTGACAGTTTGTATAACAATCAGACTTCAATTCGGTAGTTGCTCCCCAATTTATCTTATGTCGGCAATTCAAAAATTAAATTTAAGTACATATCTAGTTAAACATCAATATTAAGTATATTTCTACCATTTTGTTTATAATTTAGATTTATAAATTGTTTTAAAATCAATTTTTTTCGTCGATCGCTATTATTTAGGTAATAAGTGAAAATATGTTGGATCGCAGTATTTCATTTTATGGATTGTAATTTGATACCTTCGGATTTCATTAAATTATTTATAAATTGATTAATTTTATTCGAATTTAATAAAACTAATAAAAGCCAATATTGATTTGTTTATATACATAATTTCGTGGGCAACATATCGTGGGCGCAGTTGTTGACAACACAGTGGGAGAAATGGTCGTATTATTTGTGGGCAGATAAAAACATATGAAGGTTTTATTTAATTAAAAAAAATTACAATATTATGCAGGTTTCTGTCAGTTGAAAAATGTCTATGATTTAAATTTTGGTTTTGATTTTGTTTTTAAATTTTAATTGCAGAATGTAAGGAAGGTGTAGGTGGCTAATAATAATAAGAAAAGGGTCATTTGGTTTCAACATATAGACGAATTGGGTAACAATTGCTTTAATTTGATCAAAGAAGATCATGCTGTGGAAGATGTAGTTCCATCCTGTTGAAACCATATTTCAGCAACAATAAATTTTTTTCATCCAGTTCCTGCAATTAAGGCTTAAAGCTACCTTCGGCTAATGCCCTGACAGGGGAAAAGACGAAACTATATCTTTAAACAAATCATCATAATTCTTGACTTTAGTTTAAATGCGATCCGGTGTCTTTCAATGGACCTATAAAAAAAAATGGATATTTTTTACGAGCTTATCTATTAGGCTATATAAATTCGACAAATAAACGCTCGTACAAAGACGGAAGTCACTTTTTATTGATCTTACAATAAAAACGCAAACTAGCTATTGCCGCAGTAGCGGCAGTGTTGACCAAAGTAACCATACAGCAATTACTGACACAAGGCTGGCCGGGCGGTGAGGCGGGCGACTACATAAGACAACGCTTACAAATCACCAAGCCAACCCAGGCAACGCAGCGGCAAGACAAGGCCAAGAATTAAAGGTGAGGTTGAGAAGATCCATTTCCTTCTTTGTTTGGTTTTTTTTATAGACTTTAAATAAATGTGGTGGACGTTTTGTGCTTGCAGACGCAATGCGACGACACGGCGTTTGTTGGTTCGTTTTCGTTTTCCTAAAGCCAGCCAAGATGAACCTCATTTCCGGATGAGTATCTGATGGAGAGGTGTTTTTTTATGTGTCATTCGTTTCAGTTTACGACCACTCTGCAACAACTCACATCGCACAAATCTTCCCTGCTCGCGAAGGATGTTGATTTCGTTTTAATAGCTGCAATTATCGGTTGCACACATACTATAGTCCATGGGAGGCTTGATCGAGCTAAAGATACTTAATATCGCGAACAAAAAGATTCCCAAGACTGTCCAGCTCAGTTCAGCCTATATATGGAATGAATTCATATCGCGGGAATTTTGCCCCAAAAAAAAAAATGAACCACACCATGTTTGTCGCATATAAATTGTTTAAAGATTGATTATCTGCCACACAGGATAGATCCTTGAAAACAAACGAAATTCCACCTGAGATTCTAGAATTCTTCCATCAGGATTCACAATATACCTATCTGGCATAGTATGGAGTTCTTTGGAAAAGCGATTAAATCCAATTAACTAGTATTGTATATTATGATGGACAGTTTAGTTGTTATTGTATAGACGATATGCGACGCATCGGCCGCACATATAGTGACTCTTCGTATGATATGACGGTTGACATAAATGCGGTGGGAATTTGTTAGATTGTCATTATGGAGGGCTCTGCTTCGTGCAATACTGATGATTCCATCATAATGCATTCGTATTAAAAGTGCATATAGAGTCTAGTTCGGATTCGGAGTAGATCAAGATGAAAACAAAAAATTGCAGAGGAAGATCATATGGACATTTATAACGATCTTCCCTGTAGGTAGGGCTTAATGATCGTGGAATAATATATTTTTTTGTTTGTTATTCTCTTTTGTTTTCGAACACATATTTATGAAAAAATGTTGTGTGTAGTTAATGCGAAAGAGATAAATAGTCATTAGTTATCGCCACTTGGGAGGTTCCACTATCTTGTTGCTTTACATAAAAATGTACCTAGTCGAATAGTTGGGCTAGGTTGGGAAGTTCGTATTTTAGTTTTAATGCGTCTTTTTAAAAGATTGGTTAATTGCTGTATAATCATAAAGAAGTAGAACCAGAGGATCTACTGGTTGTCTCCAAAATTACTGGTATGCCATTTTGTTCAAGTAAGCATTAATAACGAGTTTAACCTATTTAAGATTGAAACTGAATGAAATTTTCTTAATTTCTTACATAGAATGTTGTTAATGTATAAATATACTACTTTTAAGGGATTCTTGCCGACGCAAAATATATAAATAGTACGTTTTCGAGTACCGGCACTTAATGAAAAAATTGGCACAGTACGAGCTAGGGTCCGTGAGGGATCTTGCCGAAGTCACTAGGTGGAAATAACAAAACTCCTACCTAGAGCATAGCACTAAGCACTCAGAAATTTGCTTCTTAGAACTTCTAAATCGATCTTTACTTTTCTGATAGCTTTGTTCTGGTAAGACTTTAAGTTGTATACCGTACGTCCATATACTGGCTTGAGCTCTTTCTTATACAAAATCCATGTGTTATTTATAAAGTCTTCAAATTAACCAATTTAGTTCGCGAAGTTTGCTTGCAGTTTCTCTCGTTTCTTTTTCATGCGAGTGAGCATCTAATGTCATTCCAAGATACTTTACTTCGTTAGCGTACGGTATTTGTAATGAATTAAGATAAATGCGTAGGTTGTTGATTCTTGTAAGTAAAATCTGTATGTTCCCATTTAGTACGTGGGCGAAACGCATATATTTGGACTAAAGATGGCAAACAAACTCAAATTAAACTTATAACTGTCAAAGTTTATACTGAGAAACATTTAGAAATGGCCTGGAACACACTTTTATAAATCCAAAATCATTTTCTTTAGTTATTCTAAGAACCTGATGATCCGGAATAAGTAGTTCTTCTTTAATTATAAGAAGCATTCTGTTGAGTAGGATTTTCTCAAATATTCATACTTTGGATATCAGCGATAAGATATTTTTTTTTAGAGTGAATAAATTTTTCTCACGCAGGAAAACAATACTGCTAGTGTGACAAGGCGAAAAACTTAAGTCTCTCACCTCTTCAGAATACCTGAAAACATAGAGGCAGTGCCCAACTATTCCCCTGCCTTTGGACTTTCCGATGGCTCAATTCGATGAGCGAAAAATTCTTCAAGGTGACACCAATTACCATTTATACATGTTCACGTACACATTTACTCGACTTGAACTTTTCGCTGCTTAGTTCCAAAAGTTCCTCAGTCACAGTACGTTGAGAAATTTTATAAACTGGAATTCATGGAAAAAATGTATTTCTGCTTTTGAAAAGGCTAATCAAGCTTTATTTTGAAATGCTTGTCAAAAAGCCTCCACCCCAAAGAACATTTCAGAAACATTGTTTAAGAAATTTTCGGAACTGTTTCACATTTCTTAAGAAAAAATTTCAGAAATATTTCAAAACTTTTTGTTGGTGTAGACGCTTCAAGAAATGTTACTGAAATGTTTCTTTGTTTCCCATTCAATGTATCCAGTAAAAAATACTTATGGCATCGTTTTTTATCATCATAAACAAAATTCACACTTTTCGCGACAGTTTTATATTTATGTATGAAGAATCTCTCACCCACTCTCTCTCTCTCTCTCTACATTTATAAACCTCTATATATATAAAAGATTTCCGTTCGAAATAGGAAACAGAGAAATATTTAATAATTATTTCCGAAGTGTTTCGCAAAGCATTCAGATGAAAATAAACATTTCAGAAATGCTTCTTTGCTTCTGAAATTAAAAATAAAATTCCTTTTCTATGTTTTTTTTTGATCGTCAGCTTTCTCACCAACGGCTTAACGGATTTTGATCAATATTTTACTACAAGAGGCCCTACCGATTCTAAATAATAATGGGTACCAACATTTTTGAAAATAATTTTTTGGAAATTCAATCTTTAGAAAATGGGTGAACGATTTTTTTTTGATATTATGTTCTTCAATATAAATTAATAAATACTTATCTAGTCCGAACCAGTCGTGCATTTCTTTTTTAATTAATTTTTTTATTTAATTTTAAATATTATTTCGAAGATCTTTTTCAAAATATTTGTCTAAGTTTCTGTCAGCCCAAGGTGTACATTTTTGAATAAGTTTAATTCAGGTTGGCTCAAAAATAGGTATGCCGAAATTTCATTCTTCGGCCTTCTGACAGAAATCTAACAGAAGCTTTACTCGCAGACGTTGTGAAATATACTCTAAATATCATAAATATCACTCTTTATTGTTTTTGAAACTTCCAAATAATTTTAATATTTATTGTTAATACATATACATACCTACCTTTCGCCATGATACTTTCTTTAAAAAAAAAATTGTCAATTTTTTGATAGTCAGTTTCACGTGAAAAATTAATTTATTCTTCAATGTAAATGTTGTTGTTGTTGAAAGCAATCATGATCAAAAAATGCACAAGAGCGGCATTAAGACAGCAGATTGGATTATTTCAGCATCATTACCCAGGTGTAGGTTTTCAATTTTCAAAAAAAAAAAAGGTTGTCAAATAAAAATGTCCTTTAATTTAAAAAGCAGACTTCTCGGTTAAATTTTTTTTCTGGTTAACTTAAATTGATGTATTTTTCACTCGTCTAAACCTATGTCGAGGAGAAAAACTAAATTATAAAAAAAAACTCGTTAGCATTTTTTTAAAGTTAAAAAAAAATTGGTTCCGGCTGTCGGGAGCAATTTTTCATTACTCACTAGCGTGTATCTCTCTAAAAATCTACATCTCTCTTTGAACGGGATAAATCTGATAAAGATTAAAAAAAAAACAATATGTAAATGCGCACACGCGCAATTGAGTCCTGCCAAATGGTTCATCGTGATGTCAAAAATACGGGCCAAACTTTAAAATACATATAAATAAAAAAATCCCTCTTAAGTATAAGGATTTTTTTGTATGAAAGCAAATCCCGAACAATGGTGCTACAGACCAAAAAAAAACTTTAAGAAAAAAAATATGAATCGTGTACTTATCCCTCTTTTTATCAAAAAATGAAAAAAAAAATTAAAAAACTTACCCTCCTGCCTGTATCAGGATAATATCACAGCGCATTCACATCAGCTAACCATCAAACAAATGATATGCGCAAGGGTTAAATTTGAATTTCAGTAAAACATTAAAAGAAAGAACAAAACTGGAATCATATGAAATCTTGTTAAAGCTTGGACTACACAACAACTATATAGAAGAGATCCTTAAAAAAAAACGCAATAAATTTTAACAAAGGATTCTGTTTTCGTCCCTCGATGGTGGTGGTTCATGAAATTATTCCAAAAAAAAACCACACACATCCTTAATATGAATTTTTCCTGTTTTACAAGGAATCCGTGTTTTTTTTTTTTTGTTTAAAAATTTTAATTTTGTGCTTGAAATTGGTGTTGGTTCTTTACAATTGCATCACAATCTAACGCATATGTCGCGTCACATCATTAAATTGAAGTGCACAAAACAGTAGAAGAAGTAAAAAATGCATTTCATATTATGAGTTTTTTCTATTATATTTGAAATTACGTCCTGTAATTCAAATTAATTGAAATGTGAACACCAGCCGAAGCGCAACCTCGAACAAAAGGACTCCAGTGACATTATTATTTCTTATTTTTTTTTTTTTTTGAGAAAAAGGATTGGAAGAAATGAAATAATAATGCACTTTTTGAAAGGACTATACAATTATGACGGCAGCAGCACCAGTGTGTGTCTACCTAACCCTTTTTTTGTAGTCGTGGTAGGTATTTTTTTTTTGTGAATTTATTTCGTCCTTATTGTTGTCATTACTCATCCTGGATGTGGCGTTGCGAGTTGCGACCGAACGGGTGTGGATAATTGGCGCTTACACCAAAAGGTGTTTAAATTTATTAATAGTTTCGAACACGGCAGAGCGGACGAATGAAATTAGTTCACGCAGGCCCATTCTAATGAACCTCAAAATCAAACGTACCGCCACGGCCGGCAGCGCAGAGACAGAGAGAGAGAGCTACCATACCTATATAGGGTACTTAACTTACATTCCTAGAAGTCACAGCTGCAGCACCACATATCCTATCTATGGAGCCTTATACAAATGTCATGTTAACCTTTTGTCCGTATTATGTGTTATTGGTTCCCAAATATACCTAGACAACCAGCTCTTGGACCCCAGCAGCGGGCTGAAACTGTTTTGGACTTGTTATTGTCCAAGTTGCGTGTAACCCAATATCTTTGGGCGTATATAAGTTCGGTACTGCATCGGGACAAAATAGGTATAAAACACCGGCAGCATTCCAATGGGCTTAAAGTCGCCGCCGCCGCCGCCGCCGCACCATAGCTAACCGTCGCGTCGTCGACGTTGCGTCGTTGTCTGTGTCGTATAGACGCGACATCGATTTCAGCTACCGCCTGGCAGCGGTAGTGCACTGTCAAACGCTGCTGGCTGTCGACGGGCCGGCCGTTTAGTTTATCGCCCAAAAGCGAGTTATGGAATTTTAATGAAAGGAAATAACATTCCGAATTAATTGCTCCCAACGAGCTTAAGAGTGGCAGTGGATTTCCTTTGCAGTAGCTGTCTATATTATATACAAGTAGAATGCCTGAAGGAAAGGCCATTCACATTAGGGACCAATGACCCAACCCTTTTTATTTCTATCAGCTCAGCACTGCATTGTGTGTGGTGTGTGTGAGTGTGTTTGTGATGGAATAATGGGCTAGGGACACACCGATATAGTTCCTGAATTCTGGATGGTGACGCACCACTGCTGTGCGACCGTTGTTAAATGCACGCATATTGCATGTGCTTATGCGTATTTGGAAAATGCATTTTGGTTTTGGGTTTCTTATCATATTATGACAGGGCTTACCATTTTTTACTTACCTACCTACTTTGTTGTCAAAAATGTTTCGATGAAATTTAATATTCATTTATGTTTAAAGGCACCATCTTGAAGTTAAGTAAAGTCGGTGTTGGTCTTTTTAAAGTTGATATATGTAGGTACCTACCCAAAGGATTGTCCTTGTGATCAGCCGACACATAGGTATTTTAATGGTTTTGGACTTCCAATTGAATGAGTTTTTGGATTTTGTTGACATAATCATTTTAAATAAATAAGAGAGACGCCATTTTAAAGAAAGAAAAAAGTGCTAACCAACAATGAGGCTTTGAAAAACGTGGTAACACAACAGTTGTGGTTTCCCTGTTTTTTTTTACATTGAAAGGAAACACATATTCCGAGTAATGGAAATACCGTATCTTAGTCGTATCCAATTGTCTCAATAAAATCACAAAATCCCACAAGAACAAATCCTCATTGTCAAATCCTACAAATGATTGCTTCCACTTGGAGTTCTACATAATATTAACTATCCATTTTGCAGTTTCAAAAGTATAGGGCTGGAATTCGACATCTGTCAAACTAAGTTGTTAAGCCAATTTTTTTTCAGTTGAAAGTCTGACATTTCCGAAAATGGATCGCTTAACTATCGCACAACGCATAAATATTAATAAAACTTACTACACAAATGGTGATTCTGCCACAGCCACATATCGTGCTACAAGAGGAGATTATGGTTTACATAATCGTCCAGCAAGCAATTGGCAAAATTGTGAAGAAAGTTGAAGAGACTGGATTGGTTACAGATATTGTAAGGCCTGTGCATCATCGTTTCGCTCGTACCACTGAAAATATCGCTGCTGTAAGTGAAAGTGTTGCCGAAAACCCGAATGTGTCGATTCCTCGTCGTTCTCAGGAATTAGGACTGTCTTAGGGCACATTATGGCCATTTTTGCATTTGTAGCTACACCTACATCTATATAAAGTCCAGCTCCCACAACAACTAAAGCCAGCTGAACATTCACAACGTCGTAGATACGTCGAATGGGTGCTTGAACAACAAGCGGTGGATGGCGATTTTTCGAACAAAATTTTCTTTAGCGACGAAGCACATTTCTCACTCGGTGGGTATGTTAATAAACAAAATTGTCGTATTTGGGGTTCTGAGAATCGTCAAGTTATTGAAGAGAGGCCATTACATCCACAAAAAACAAAAAGTCACTGTTTGGGGTCCGGAGGTTTGATTCGACCTTACTTCTTCGAAAACGACGATGAAACGACTGCCACCGCCAATTCGGAGTGTTATGGTCATATTATAACCGAATTTTTTTGCCTGCTATTGAAGAATATGACTTGGAGAATATGTGGTTTCAACAAGACGGTGCCACATGCCACACAACTCGAGCGAATATGGCTTTATTACAAGAGACATTTCCTGGCCGCGTAATTTCTCGTCGTGGCAATATCGACTGGCCACCAAGATAATGCTATTTGACACCACTGGACTTTTTTTGTGGGGCTACGCGAAATACCGTGTTTATGCAGATAAACCTTTCACTCTTGAGCACTTGAAAACCAACATTCGTCCAGTTGTGGCTGAGATACCACCCAATATGTGTCAAAAAGTGGTAGAAAATTACCTCAAAAGAATCGATGCTTGCAACAATTCGCGTGTTAGTCATTTAAATGATGTAGTGTTTCACACATAATGTCGACGTTCAAACTTTATAATAAAAAAGAAATATCATGAAAAGAATATTTTATATGTGTTTTATTTACGTTTACTTTTGAAACCGCAAAATGGATAACCCTTTATTAAGGGTGGGCCAATAATTCCCTGATAAATGATATAAGGGATCACTCTTTTCGGTATAGAAACATTTTATTTTTCAACATAGGTTTTAGCTCGATATACTTCATCTAACAACGTTTTACCAATTTCTTGATGCCCTCCAAATAACACATATTCTCGAGCCACTCAAACGAGCACAATAAGCGTTTGTTTCAGCGATGACTTCTTCATTCGACACAAATCTCTAACCTCCGCGCCATTTCTGCATGTTTGAAAACAAGAAATAGTGGAAGGGACTAAATTTGGGGAAAATGCTGGACGATGAAGGAGTTCGTAGCCTAACTAGTGCAAAGTTGCCAATGCGACTGCGGACTTGTGAGTCGTTGCGTTTTCCTGATAAAAAAAGAACTTCTTTATTCGCCAAATACGTCCGTTTATGCTTTAAGACCCGTTTGCTGATACACAACTTAAGCATTTAAGTTCTACTTAAGAACTTATGTGACAGTTTACGCATAGGAAAAAGTAGCCCTTAATCGTTTTAAGTTGAACATAAATATTTATGATTCGTATCAGCAGACGGGCCATAGTCGGCTAAGAATCTATCCGGCAGCTCTTCGTGAAATGCGACCATTTGTCGACCATTTCTGGTGTGGCGAACTCAATTGAGCGACCAGAACTTTCGGCGTCACTTGTGCTTGAATGCCCGCACCGAAATTGAGTAAGCCAGTGCGGTGAATGGTCCCAATCGATGGTGAAGAGTCGACATAATATTTTTGTCAAGCTTTTGCTTGCGAGATAGTTGTTTCTTGCAATAAGTAGTGTTCAATGAGCACTCGATATTCAGTTTTTTCTGTATATCGAAACTGCTCTTGGGCATTTCTATAAAATGGTTGCTACAACAAAACTATTTGACAAATCGGTATAAAATTTGGGTGCATTCTTTTCAAAAGATGATTCTTGACGAAACAAATGATAAATTTAATGTGACGACACAATTTGTGTTAGTTTTAAATTGACTAGCCCCTATGTGGAATTATCGCTTGTGAATTTATTTTGTTAGATTTTTTTCTTTTAAGAATTGTTTGCTTGCTCTTGGAATTTTCTTTTTGGGTGTTTGTTTTTTTTTCGGCAAAATGCATGAGTTATTTTATAGGCAAACATACGTTTTATCAATCAATCTCGAAATTTCTAAAGTTGCCCAAGTTGTCTAAATGTCAGAATTAATTGATGAAACTAAACAGAACAACGGAGTTGTGTGAGCTATAGATAACATCATTGGATCTAGAAAATTAGGTCTGTCAGGTACTGTTTTGTTGTCCGATAATCCATTTTTATAAGGATTAATCCCCAATCTAGTATGTACAAAGTGAAATTAATATTTTCTTTAGCCAAACTTAGGGTTTTCTTCTTGGAAAATTCGTTTTTAGGATTAAGTCGTTAGATATTTTCAAATTTAAATCAGAAATTAATGATGTGCAGTACTACAGTACTCATTTTCTTGGAGAGAATACAAAGCTGTCAGAAATGCCCATTTAAATAAAAAAATTATCGGAGTCTCTATAATGAATCTATCATCATTCTTTCTAAAATCTCTTGAACGACTGAATGATATTCGCTTAGAAGCAATCATTGATACCAATCTCTTTTGTTATTGGAAAGTAACTTTGCTAAACACTGGTCTGCATACATTATTTCGAACTATCAACTACTCTACTCCGTCCATCTTAAGGATTACAAAATGGCTACTTTCCTAAATATTTAGGACGCTTCTAAACAATCGCGCCACTTCTACCATATACATGGCTCACTTGGAGTTTTGAAACTTTTAACCTACTGACTAACAGGATGATCGAACCAAAACCGAAGAAAAAGCTGTTAGAATCCATACAACACAAGGCGGTGTACTATTTTCCCTTCTTTTAATTTTTCTTTGAACTATTTAGCAAATTAGTTTTGGGCAAGCTTAGAATCTGCAGAGTGATTGCTTATGCGACTAACGTTGCCATATTGCCATATCAAAGAAACGTTCTTAAATATATCTTTGAAGAACTTTCAAAGAACAACCTCCATTCTACAAGTATGTGAAAGGTGTATAATGAGATTCTCAGACGAAGCAAATTGGATAATGCATATCCACATTATCAGTGACTCTTCACAACTGGTCTTCAACGCCGTATCGGTAATCAGTAACAGATACCGATTCAAACGAATAGTGCAACAATGAGTTGGACCAAATTCTATATATATTTTTTGTAATGATGCGCCCACCAAATGGATATTGACTACCCTTAAAATGGCAGAGTGCGAACATTAGGAAAGTATTTCGCTAGAACATCACTTATTAAAATAGCGATAAGATAATGACGGACACATAAGGTTTTGATGGTGTTCGAGAGTTTTCCATTCTAGTTATATTGCTTGTCATTCTTAGAGATCTATCTAAAAGAACCAGATGAATTTTGGAAGCTCCTGTGAGAGTTTTACTCCAGCATTGAATGAATGAAGAACATATAGAATATCTGTTTGTATTCTATAAGGCCTTCATTCAGAAGGGTAAAATAATTTCTTGCATCTTCGCCAGCGTTTTTGGCGAACTCGAATATGTGGTCATGTCACAACAGGTGGTATGTGATACAAATACCAAGGATTGAAAGGTGATCGATTTTTGCAATGCAAGACGACAGAAGCTGTCAAGGTCAAAATTTAATGTACTTACCATAATCTACCGTTCCACATCCAAAGAACAAGGAGATAAATCTGAAAACAAATATGAAAAGCAGAGTACTATTGTCAGCGAATCAATTTAATATTTAATGCATTCGATATTGCCTGCATTTACCCAGCGATAAATTTAGGTAATCTTTACTGATCTTCAAAGAACAGCCTGTGCATTCTCTTTCACTTGATACCTATAGATGTAAAAACGAAATGCAAAATTCGACTAAAAGCTCCTTTCACAATGGAATTTTTATGAAATTGGCAACGTCTATATTCCGGATTTCCAATTACTTTAATCCCATCCCACTATATTTCAAATTAAAAAAATTATTCGTGTAATCATATCCTTCCTACTAATTGGGAAAAAGCGAATCAATGGTTGTCTTCAAAACGACAAACTAGATATATTTATTTCACTTATATTTAATTAATTTAATTTTCAACATTATAATCTTTATCCTATCTAACTGCCAAAAATCTGAATAAAACCGCCTCAAAGTCCTTAGTGCCGCGAAGTCTTCTGATGATGTAGGGTAAAGTGTTCCACTGCCTTGCAACATTTACGTGTTTCACCTAGATTTAAAAAAAATTCAAATAACAGCATTTTTCAAGACAAGTAGCTTATCAAATTCCTGTAATCTGTCTCTATAAAAACTCTATACTACTCTCTATTTTTTCGATACTCTCTAATTGAGATGGTGCAGAAATTCAATATTCACCTTCACCAGAATATATATAGACTTTGCCTACAATACAAATTGAACAACACTACCAATGTTATCTAATTTAAGAAAAATATTGGTAAGTACACATGTAAGCTACTCCTAGAAAGCAAGATGCTAGAAGTCAAAAAAATTTGTATGACAACAGATCAACGCTTACAGGGTTGTTTGATAACTTTAAGCACATTCACCCATAAGTTGTAAGAAAATGACTCTCGTAAAGGCTGGATGGACCGTATTCCTACCTTCTCTTTACACATGTTCTCTGGAAGGTTTCTACTAAACAATCACACCAGTGATTAAAGTCAAAGTGCTGTAATAAGTCCCAGATGTATATTATCACAATCTACCAACTTTTGGGTCTAGTAACCAATATTTTGCTCCCAGCCAACTCAACCTAACCTTACCTTAGACTCACGCCAATAAAAACATTGTACGATGCCAAAAAACCAAGAGTCTTTTAGGAAAGACGATTATTAAAAAATGATTACTGGTCGGTAAAAAAAGGCTTCTACATACATTGCTTGAAAATACTTCCATAACTTAAGACAATTATGTCCCTGATAACACTTCTTACACTTTTTTTCCAGCCAAACCATCATTAATTATATTCTTCCCAGTTATTTGCGTTAAACGCAGGAAATACTTCAAATTTCGATCAATATCAGATTGACTTATTTTCTTCAGGCGAATTCCTAAAACTGCACCGAGTTGCAAAGAATTCTTCTCCTCATATAACTGGAGCAGCTTAAGGTATTAAATGGATTAGTTTATATCACTTCCTAGCAGCTGCCAGCGGTTGTTTCCATTTAAAATCCTAGATCCTGATCAAAAGTAGTGTTAATGCAATTTGATTAATTAAAGTATCGGTCTTAAAAAAAAAAACCTAAAACTAATTTATCTTATTGGAATAATGAGAGTGCAGCTTGTTTACCGCATAACCAAAAACATGTCAAGCAATGTTTGTCGAAAATTATCAATCAACTTCGTCAAAGGCTGCAGAATTTTATCTTGCACCCTATTTAAACCCGCAGAACCTAATTAACAACCGCACTACTTAAAAGATCTCTCTCTTCGTACTTAAAAACGAAATATGTCCAATTCAAAAGTTACAAAAAAAAATTTAAAAAAAAGAAACATTTAACATAACACAACACGGAACGCTTACTGCGCAATGTGGCAAGGAATCTGCTCTTCATTTCGCCCGAAAAACGCCACCAGGCTATTTCTCTTAGCTTGGTTTTTTTTCGTCTTGATGTTTTGGATGCCAGAGCTGTACATAAATACATTATGTAGTAGGTACGTCATTTCAAGTTATGCATCATGATGATGGTGAAGGAGTTAGCGAGGAAGCCGCACCACATCATCCAGACTGCACCATTGCACACAGTGTCCCCAATTAATCGTCTGTGCTTCATTATCAAGGGTCATTACGAAAATTTATGATACCAGAGCGAGAACTGGGAACCGAAACTGAGACGATATACGACTGACGCGACGACGGATGAGTCGAAGACAAAAGTGCAGCGTGCGTGATGTAGCTTCGCGTCATGTGAAAGATTGCGAAAGCGAAGCGTTAAGTGCGACTCAAATGAACCAAACGCGGAACCCCAACATCCACACAAATTGATGAACTGACAGCAAGGGCAAAATGAAAAATTCAAAAAAAGCAAAATTTAAGTTACACAAAGTTTGAAAAAAATTAAATGAAATTAATGATAGAAGGTCCCCTTTTTTTTCAATGACCAAGTTTGCAGCAACCAGATGCCCAGAAAATGGATGTACACACCACATACTATTCCGAGATGATACAATATTGCCAGTGCTGAACTTTTCATATAGAGACGTAAATCAAGAAGTCACATCAGGGGGTCACTGGATGGACAGAGGGTGACCAATAGCTATGACTTTGACTTCGAGTCCAAGACAAAGCTGACGCTGAATGCAAGGTTATGGGTTTTGTGAGGTCAGTCTGGAGTGGCAGATGAATTTATGCTGTGACTGCGAGCCAGCAAAGTTATTACATCGAATGTCAGTCACTTCTCTTGATACGTCGTATAATGATGATGATGATGACGACGAGTCATACAATCTTCTCAAGCCGCTGCCGCTTCCACTGCCTCTGCTGCTTTAAGGGATGTATATCAAAGAGGTAGTATAAAGAAAAGTGTTTGGGTCGTTAAATGATCGCGATTCGTGTTGTTAGCTGATGTTCTGGCTCTTGCACCAAAGGCGAATTAGTATCATGACAATGAATTTCATACCACGCAACATCATGTGGTGTCATTTAGCTGATTGAGCCTTAATTCGAGGCTAGAATATGTTGTGTGTTAAGACAATTCGAGATATGCCATCATAAGAGCTCGCTGGATAGGTATAGGTATAATCATTATAATGTACTTTGGTTTTTCGTTTTTTTTATTTAAGGGATAAAGATGAGTCAATTTCTACCGCTTTTATATTAGGTAGGTATGTAAGCTACAAATGGGTCATTAGTACGTGGTTTAATGTATGGTCATTTGTATGCTGCACACTTCAGTTGTTCAAGCCGAAGCTGGATCTGTAATTGTTGGATGGGTACTTAAGTGCTCACACGGACAATATGAAGGTTCTGTAATTGCGAATTGCCAACTCGTCCAGGTTGCTTTCATAGAAGTACACTTCCCATTACACATCACACTTACACTTAAGTAAAACTCAATATTTATGATAATTTTATATGCTTTTTGGTATAAAGCTTGAAAAAGATTAAACCAGCAACAACGGCGCTACTATTTTGGAACCAATCTAGATACTTCCACTTTTTCAACACACGCTAGATAGTGTTTGTTAGTTGAATGTCCTAAAATTGCTGGTGCATTTGTGAAAACTTTTCCTTCACGATATTCAATTGAACCTCACTGGAAGGAGTGGATGTGCTTGTTTTTATACGAAGTTTCCAGCAGACAGGAATGAAATGGTCTCACCTTTTTCACGTAAAATATTTAATGTGCAATCTCGCCTCGGGCACGATTTTGGTTTTGGTCTCATCATTAGTCTTGGTTTCTTTCGTGTTTTTTGGCAGTAAAAAGATGTAAGATAAACGCGTGTTCAGATTAAAAAGAAAGATCGGAGCCATCCCTCAATCGATTTTGACAGATTATAGCTTGACAGGTAAGCAACATACTATATTTTGACGTTTGGATAATAATTTTTTCCAAATGTCACCCAAAATGCTTAAAATCAAATTTTTTTGGAGCAAACAATAAAATCGGAAAAAATTCGAGTGTTCTAAGTTAAAATTTGAATTTTGTAGAGGTTTTTAATCCATTTAAATCAGAGCCATCCTTCAATGAATTTTGACAGTTCATGGCTTGATAGATAAGCAACAAACTATATTTTGACGTTTGGATGATAGTTTTTTTTAAGTGTCACCTAAAAGTGCTAAAGTCACCTTTTTCCGGAGGGTATTTTCGCTATTACATAGTATGACATTTTAACGTGCATAGTATATTTCTCAAAAAACTATGTACTAAAAAAATAGTAAATTCCTCTTTAAAAAAAGGAAATTAACCGGCAATTTGTACATATGCATTATAAAGACAACATCCCGACTGCAAGCAAATAGTTCCTTGATTATTTCCTGACTTAAAATCCAAATAGCATTTTCGGGAAGAAGAATTCTACTTCCCATTATTTAGTATCACTCGATTAGGGTTGTGAAAGAATGCAATCCTTTATGAATGCAATTTTTAAAAATCTTACAAATTAAAATATTCATTCATTAAATTTACTTATCTTAAATTCTGCAACCACAAAGTCATTTGACTTCAGAAAAATTGCAGTCATTTTGTTTTTCATTCAATTAACAACAATCAATTGAATGCAGAATTGATATGTACATTATTTTACAATATTCGTTTGCATTTCATAAACCACATTTCAATCAAATAGCAATGAAGCGAATTGAATTTATTTGAAAAAGAGTAAAACGAGAATGCAAAGAATACAATTAATTCTCAAAAGATTGCATTCTATTTATTGATGTATTTGAATGAATTAATAAAACAATAATAAATATTTAAAGGAAAAAATTGGTTCATACATATTCCGTCATTTTCATAGTATCTGTCGTTCTATAAAAATGTACGTCACTATAAATAGGTTCAGACACAACTAACTAGCCAACCCTTGTGAAGACTTCATGGTAAATGCTTATATTTAAATGATTAACATTACCTATGTCTATTCAAAGTTCAGTGCTGTATGCAACGACTAATGCATTTCCCATGTAAATGGGGGTCTCATCCTTTGAAGGGCATATCGACCTTAATATTAGGTTGACAGGTCACCTGTCAATTAAAACCCGAGACATGCATTTGAATCACTAATTCCGTATGAAGCCTAGTAGGTTGCTGATGCGAAACGAAAATTTTCGATGGTCTTCTCTAGGAGAGCGAAATGCTAATGAAAACCACAGTGGAAAAATATTTGGGGAGAGTTCTGTAAGCTGTCAAAAACAATTGACAAGATGTGACAGTCAGCTTTAAGAAAAAAGTGAACAAAGTTTTTCCGAGTTTATAAAATTGTTTGTTTTTGTATTAAAAATGAATTTTAAAAATAATAATGAGTAATGAACAAGACGAGGATGAATTATTACTAAAGACCACAGATGAACCATGCAAAGATGGGGAAATTTCTGCAGCTATTTCGGTTTGCCTACAAGCTGAGTTATCAAACTGATATGTTTGCATCTGTGTATTAGAAAACTGATATTTTTGCATCTGTGTGTAGTTTAATTACACCACACATTGTTGTTTGATTTCATATCTATTCATGGATTTAAAGTCAAACTAACAAATACAAAAATGTACACAATGGGTTTTGGAGGGTGAAACGTACGAAAGTTTTCCATCTTGGTAAAGACATTTATCTCCTCCGCATCTGTATTTTTGATCGATGGTTATGAAAACAAAGAAAAAACTTCCATCTATGCGCGTAGGCATGCAAAAGGTCGTTTTGCTACAGATATAAGTTTTAATAAGTTTTGCAAATAAGTTTTAAAACAAATGCCTAATATAACTTATAGTTCAATGGGCCAGCAGACAAGAGATGAATTTTTCCACCAGAGTAATGAATTTGTTGGAGAGGGAACGAAACGGAATGAAAGTTCTGTCAAAATTTGAGTGGAAAAACGAGGTAGAACACTAATACACACCCAACTTTCTCCCATTGAGAGACTGCAAAATGTTTGCATCATCCAACTAACACAAAAGGTATAGGTACATGCATACTTTTTTTCCACCAGAATAGTTCGTCTCGTGTGTGCTGGCCCAATTACATGGACTTCGATTAGTCGAACTTCGATAAGTCGAACTTCGATAACTCGAATATTTGATAACTCGAATGAAATTGGTTGGCAATAGCACGAATTCTGTAGTTTACATGTAATTTTTGTTTGATAACTCGAACTTCTATTACTCGAATGTCGCGATAACTCGAATGTCTCGACAACTCGAAGATATTATTTGGCGTCACCTTCGATAAATCGAATTTTTAAGGTAAATTATCAAATTCTGTGGATTTTTACAAGTCCATTTCATAATGCATTGGGTTAATTAAAAAAAGACGAAATAAAAAGTGAAAAGAAACTGACGTAGATATTAACAGTGCAGTGTGAAGTTTTTATTAAGCTAGTAAAGCTAATGTGGATATGTCCTTAAACGACCATTAAAATCATCGTTTGAAGATAAATTTAAATTAATAATGGTTCAAGAAAAAAGGATGTGGCTACTAAATATAGCATTTCGGCAAATCCATTCGTCAGTCATGTATAACAGAATATTTTCAATAATCACAACAACTGTACTTTTTTATTCGCTAATAAATATTACGTAGTATATATTAATTTTCTGTTTTACTTGATAACTCGAAGTCTTGGTAACTCGAATTATTTTTTTTGGCAAGTGATGGTTCGAGATATCAAAGTTGGACTGTATCTGCTATCAACAAACAAACAAGCATCTTCACATCGCTTACGAGAAAACGTCACTCTCAATAGAAGTAATTTTGAGGTAGGTATAGCTAAGGAATTCACCTTAAAGTGAATATTAACCATCGCTATAACCTGGCGGAATGCTGGAAAATAAGCACAAGAGGAAAGCTGATATTGGGCTCTTTCGAAAACAAAAATGTTCGAAGAATATTTGGGTCCATGTTCGAGATGGGCGAAGAAACAGCCGTGAATTTTATGAGCTGTCCAAAGATATGGATGAATTCTATAAAGTCTTCACTGGTTGGGCCACATCGAGCGATGTACCAAGAGGGTCTTCGAATCCCAGCCCCCAGTTTCGAGACAACAGGGCAGACCGAATCTCCGGTTAATAGAGATCATATGTCGTATCATACTATCGCGGATGTCAGACAGAGAGCTTGGAGCCAGTTAAGTGAGTAAATAAAATTTAACTTGAATGTTTTACTTGATAAACAAATCGAGCAAATATGTTGGTTCTTCAACATTAAAGTCAATTTTGTTCATCTCATCGTTGATATTGAGAGCACGCAATGAAATTCAAGTAAATTCTTCGATTCGTGTATAGAGGTATTGGCGATATAGAAACTTCCCTAAAATACTCCATAACGTCTGTCACTAAAATTTTTAAGTTTAGAAAATAAATAAACAATTCGAGTCTAAAAGAATACCCGAAATGTATCTATACACCTACACCTACTTAAAATTAACTATTTCTAAGTCTTCTTTTAGATTTTCCTAGAACTCATCAAATTACAACACCCAGCATAATCGTCAAAAAAAAAGAACTGAGAATGTTGTTTTGTTATTTTACACAGCTTTGGTATTTTCCACACGTTATAGGAACATACCGCCACATAAAATGCGCCTTAAGTCCAACACGTTAAAACACCCTTAATCCCCAACAATTAACCCCCATGCAATGGGACTACTAAAAATTTACACAAAAAAATTAAACTTCATCACTATATAGTGAGGAGAAATATTAAGGGATGTTTGTGTTTTTTTAGAGTTATAGGATTATAGGAATAGCTACAGATTATTGGAAGGAGCTTACTGTTGGCCCATTTTTAATAATTGCTTGACGAGGTTATACAACAGGAACCCTAATAAAAGTTGCCATGGGTCCTTTTAAACAGATTTGGTGTTAAACTGATGATGATGGCTTATTCCTTGTAATATCACACATTCTTAACAAAGAATTATCAATAGAATTCTACGTTTGCTTAATAGGTTTTTAATCTCTAAAAACAAGACTGTACCAGGTATCAAATAGGCTCTCCAAAAATACACAAGAACAGTCATCGAAAAAGGCTCGCATTGTCATCAAATTAGTTATCACACCAAAGAATCTTTCAAGTTTCACTGGAAGAGCAGAAGCCTGAAGCTACTGGTATTTAGCGAAAAATCATACCTATATCATGTTTCTAGTTTGCTGTACACCCTGATGTGCGGTTGGAATCTTGGTCGCAGGTATGTAGGACCAACATATCACCATCGCACTGACGGATGCTAACAAATTCTGAAGAATTTTCCTAATCTCACTTTTATCTCTTCGAGATTCCTTCGCGCTTTAACTAAGGGGTGGATCGGGAAGGGGCGGTGACTGTATTCTCCTCAGCCATCATCATATCGATCTGGAGTATGGATATGGAACTGGAACCTATAACAAAAAAGAACAAGAAGGAAACGCATCCATCGGAACGTTCGTTGTACATATCACGCAAATGTCTTCATAGGTAGCTATACCTATTACTTTACTCTTGGCAAGAAGCCCAATTCCTTATAAGAACGAAAGAGACACTATCGCTGCTTCGCCACCACAAAGCTGACAATAAAGTACCAGGAGACCTTGAATGCTTGAATTGAATTTCATGTGGTTTACAGAAGAGCGAACACAGTAGCATGGCGTCGCGCGCGGCAGCAGCAGCACGGAGGCAGCAACGTTCGACAGCGTGGCGGTAGGGTTCGTCAACTTTATTTTAGTTCTACTCATGTTTTTCATTGTCACTTAATTTTTAAAATTTTTTTTCTGCTTTTTTATTTCTGTTTGCTTCTTTATATTTAGATAGGTATTGATGGCAGGCAGAGCTGTGTTGTTTTTGTGGTCCGTTAAAATATGATACGTGTGTATAGTCAAGTCACAAAATTTTTAGCACGAAAAGAGAAGAAGCTGTACTGCTTTGGCTTTGCCCCAGCTCCTCCCCTGGTTTGGGTAAGTACTAGTATCTGCATTCTGCATTGATGGAATACCCTCTCAATATAGACCAGCACTATAGCACCAGCATAATGTATGAGAGCAATTCCAAGAAATTGTAATACCACAAAACAACAAAAATGTGTAGTTGGTATTATTATTGGTAGGTACATGGTACCGATATTGCCCTGTAAGGACAAAAATATTTTGATGAAATAAAATCTGACGACAAGCATCGTTCGGTAGTATTGATATCCTTGATGCATTGCTGTGGACATTTTTGATGTTTTTATTGGCCCGCTTTTTATTATAAAGAACTAAGTATGTAGGTATCTAATGTTATTATGCTTTGTATTGCGGTTTTTTTTTTATTTTTTTTTTAACGATTGCGATGTTATATTTTAGACAGATTTATTTGAATGACTTGTAATTGGATACTCATTTTTGAACTCCGAAAAATGTTTACTTACATTTATGGAAAAAATTGAACTTGAGATTTTGATCAAACTTGACATTACGTTGATAGCGAACATGGAAAAAGTTGGTCTCTCAATTCAGTCCGCCTGCCTTTCTGTACCTCGGTCTGCTGAGGCGATTTTCTTCAAGCCCAAGAGCAGAAATTAATGCAGAGTCTAATTTCTGACACTACGTATTTGCAAAGCAATTCAATCAATTCTGTTGTAGCACCTTCATTTCGTACTACACATTTCAGAAACTTTTTCTCCGTTGCATCATTTAAATTGTTCAATCGTCTACCTTTGAACTTTTGATGTATAAGATCTCTTCCTATTTTCCTAAATAGAATTAAAAGTTGGCTCCTAGATTTCAATCACCATGAAATCAAAATTCTGCTGTTGTATAACATTTAATTGCGTTTTTTTCATTTGTATTCTTACGCAAATATGTATGTTTTTTTTTCTCTATGTCTTTTGCTCATAAGAAACAAATCTTTTGCTTTTCATTTAATTTTGTATTTTTTTAAAATTAGTAATGAAATGTTGTACACCAGACATTAGGTGTGTTTTCGTGAGAATATATCACAGTGAAGTAAAACGAATTCAAGAAAACGATCCACAGCAAATGTCTTTCTACTTGGTTAGCTATTTAGGGGTTGGTGCCTCTGCTTGTTATTCGTTTGACATACAAATTTGTTCGATTCTTGAGCATTTCTAATTTATCAATTTTGGTGTAAGGCTAACCTCACACTTTTTTTAAGATAGATTAAAAAAATGTAGTACCAAAGTGGCTGATCACTATGAGGATTTTTTACGATCAACAGGCAGATTGCCTGTTTCTTTTTCACGCATGTAAGATCGTAAAAAATCGTCATAGTTAAACTCTACTGTGGACAGGTACAAAGGGATTAAAAATTAAAAATCTTGGTACCTTGTCGATGTTTAATGATTCGAACATAAAACAACCACCTGACAAACGTGTTGTTTGATTTTCATTACTTTTATAACTTGGAGGCTTTTCAAGACATACTACCTATGTGAACAGATGTTGGTCACGTCTTTTTTTATTTTTCACAACTTTTGTAGTAAATTGTAGTGCATTTTGCAATACTACCAAGTTTTAAAATTAAAAATATGAATTAAATAATGAGAACTAATTTCACCATCAACAATCCGTCCGTTCCATTAGACAATTGCCGTATTTCACTACCGTTAATGATCCATATAGATCATGAGCCTGACGACCCGCGGCCAATTAAAAGTCGGCAAATAGATTTATCTATAGTTAAGTTTAAAAGAAATGTACAAAGGTCTATGTAAATAAAAGAAAATCTCAATAAAACTATAAATGCATTCAAGTTCAACGAAAAAGTGTTGAAATTTTCATTCGTGCTTTCGTTTCTTCCTCATAAAGACGAAACAACCGAAGAAACGAATCGTGTATTCGGGCCCCATCTCATGAAAATAAAAAAAATACATATCAGAGTGACAACAGCGCTTTATTTCCATCTCTTTTTCCTTGGGTATCTTTGCACTACACTACCATCCCCAGAACTATATTTTTGAATCATGAAACGTGATCTCGATAGAGTGCAAGATCTTTTGTAATGCATGTTTTTTGATAGTCCATAATATGATTAAATTCTGATAATACAAAACGACTAATGTTGTACAAAATGATATTACATGTGAATCGCTCAATGGAAAATGATTTAACTCTAAATATCTATTTTACTAACTCCGCCTTAAAAAGTCACGTGCATGACAAGCCTAAAGATCAAAAATGAAACACATATATTATAATCTATTATCAGGTTTACCAACATAGCAATTACACAAAATTAGATCAGCGCCCTCTAAAGTTGAACAGCACAAACGAATTCTGTCAAGTAACTTTTCACTGGAATAAAAAGGTAAAGTAGATCCCAGTGGGTTTTTGTTGTTGTATCTCTTGCTACATTTTGACTGACTGAGTTTCTTTTTCTCACCAAAACACGCCTATTGTAATAGTTTTTTACTTGCGATATAGGTACTATAGGGCAAGTTTTGAATTTGGAAAAAAGACCGAACTCGAGATTTTAATCAAAGTTGACATTACGATGAAAGAGAACACAAGAAATGTGGGTCCCGCAATTCCGTCTGTCTGTACAACTCTGTACAGCCTAAACGGCTGAAGCGATTTTCATAAAACTTGGTATTTAAGTGTTTTAGGTGATTGTCCAAAATAGATTTTTGACTCGTTGTTTTAGCCCCAAAAATAACGGTACTTGCCATACAAATTTTTCTACCATCTTTATTATCTAGAAAACAGCTCTCAAGATTTTCACAAAAATTGGTGTGTGTTTACTACTTTAGGTATGGTCTACATTTTAGCTAAACATTTTTTAAATAATATTTTGTTATTAACGGTACTTGCCATACAACCATTTTATTGATATTCGACTTTCTCATAAACGGCTCAACGGATTTCGATCAAAATTTTTATACAAGGGCTCCTTCAAATTCTAAATATTACTGCATTTCAAAATTTTCGAAATATAATTTTTTTGGATTTTTGAAAAAAAAAATATTTTTTTTTTTTTGAAAATTCAATATTTTGAAACGGGCGGACGATTTTTTCTGAAATTTTGTTTTTGAATTTTGATTATTAAATGCTTAAAATGCTCATACCAATTTTGTTTTAGAAAAAATTTAAGAATTTTTATATATAACAAATTAAGTGAAAAACGACTTTAAAGATACCTTCAGCCCTTTCGATTAAGAATATTTTGTATATAATGTAATCGAACATATGGGCAAGTACATGCGATCCAGTCGTGGATTGTATTTAATTTGTTTGTATATCTTCATATTTGTCTTAGGTCTTAAATGACATCAAATCCTGGATTTTGACAGTCAGCAACCGTTTTAACAGTTTTAAAAAGTTATAAAACTAAATTTTGCACAAATTCTAAAAAAAATCGTGCAAATATAATTTATATTAATACTGAGTTTCTAAAATTCGACAATTCTAGTCGGCTTCACATAGCATCCACACTTAAACGAGTAAATAAAAGAGGAATAATTGTAAAATGTCAGTCCGGATGAATAAAAAAGAACAATCTGAACGAAACGTCAAAAAGCCCGAATATTTTTTCAATCCAGGTTGAGTAAACTCTAACCAGAGTTTGTTACCAGCAAACAAATTAAGCCCGAGATAACTAGGGAGCAGTTTTTCAGGATTCTCCTTAATTTTTAAAAGTCAAACGCCTTTTTAGTATCGAAATGGAGATGGCGCTACTATCGAAATTGCTCTTTCCATAGTTTCGCACATCGATTCCAATAGTTTTTTTTTTAACAAGTATCTTTCACAAATATCTATTCAGTTATCCGGAGTTAATTCGGGATCTAATTTGACTGAAACTTGTGAATGTTGTTGATATGAACTTTTTGTGGAACCTGTTTCTCATGAAACAAAATCCCATTTTTCCATATGCAAATTTGCTCTCGCCTGGGGGAAGAAAATGGAGTAAGTATATGAGTCTAATACTCTCTAAAGAATTTACTTCTTTAAAAGGTTAATTCTTTATATCTACAAAAGTCCCTTTATGTTTTATTATCATGAGTTCCTATCTTTCTATTATTATCTATTGCTAATCTTATACCTATTGCTTATGCGCTCGTAAAATTTTTTCTTCGCAAACAAGTGATTCTGCCTGGGTTCTTGAACAGCTCATTAATCTTTGACATCAGAGAGTTAGGTCTCTGGATTTTTATTAGAAAATTAACATACATTAAAGTTTTCATCACTTCCGTTTCAGGTTACACCTGTTTGGTTATACTTAGATACAATACCTACCTCCATACATCTATGGTCAAGATATATAAAATTAAAATGTTCTCTCCTCGTCTAATTTATTGGCATAACTAATGGTTTTATTATAAATATTTATAAAGTGTTAAAGGGCTTGCTGAGAGAAATATATTCTATTTTTATTATTTGTTACAAAACCAGATGGAGCTAATAATTGAGAAACTTAATTATTTTATCTGTATAAAAAAACAAAAGTTTTTTTAGTTAAAATGTTGTTTTTTTGTTTTTAATAAGATGTCTGCTAATTGTGGCCATAATATGACAACCAGGGACTGTTTGAAAAGATAATACTCTCATCAAAAAATTTAAACTATTTTAAGCCGAATCGTATCTAAATATTTAAAAAGATCTGTAATAGGAATGGGGACTCTATAGGTTTTGACATTATCCAGACTTAAAAGTCAATGACACTTAACATTCAAAATAAGTTTTAATTGACGAACTTGTCAGAACTCAACTTAAAGGTTCCTACAAAAAGATTACATAAACAGTAAAGCTATCTATATGTATTTATAGGTAAGGTATGTATGAAGGTATGTATATCTTTTTATTGAAAAAGAATTACTTCCGCAAACGGAGCACTGTGCTCTGAGTAATGTTCCAGTAGCTCAACCGCACCATATAAAACAAACCCAAAAAGAATCGTTAAATCATTAAAACATTATAGGTACGAGCTAAACGAACATTCAATTACGGTTCCAATTCGAATGCATCGTCTCCGGTTTGACTTATCCATATATGTAAGTAGATAGGTATTTGTACGTATACACCTTTACACCAGACGACACGCATAATGCCTAGCCCTGACTCGCTCATCATGAGCCACATCCAACAGTGAGGCTAAAGTAAAGTGGTATACCTTCTGTTTCTGATGGTCACCATATAACCCCCCCCCCCCCCCCACCCCATCATATTGAAGGCTGCCATGTCTGCAGCCTTTTGCGATTACAAATAGTTGCAAGTGCGCTACACACACATATCCAGAGCGCATTTAACAATGTAAACTTAATTCTCAACCCCCTCCATGCCAAGCCAAACCAAACCAAACCGAACCAAACCATAGCTAAGGCAAGGCTCGGCTCGGCTCGGGTGTCTGCATATTTACAATACCTTGCAGCGGTAATCCAAATATGTACTTAACAAGATAATGAAAAGTCTGACATTGCAAAGTCAATAAATAATATAGCACTGTACCGTTGTATGAACAACATGGTACCGGCCATCATCATCAGGGTGCCTCCACAGTTCATACACCCACATACAAAATCATCCCTTGTATGCAATTGCACCGGGTCGGATTCGGACTAGGACTCTTATACCTATACTCGGATTGGGATTTGTGGTGCGGGTGGTGAAAGGGGGGTGTTGTACAACGTGCGAGTTGCGAAAGAAAGTTACCATATAAAAAAAAAAATTGATTTCACCTGTCAGTCATTTCGTGGCGGTGAGTTGGACACTTTGCTTCTCTTTTCTCTAAGCCGGGGGCCGCTGTATAGTATAGACATTGGCCCCATGTGTGCAATTGACTTTTGGGCTTCCGCTTTTAATTCGATCAGAAGTTAATTAATTTCAACGCTTCTCCGTAACAAAACCCAGCAGAACCCAGGTGGAGTTGTCAGTCGTTAAGTCGTGAATGTATGTGAAGCCACATAAGGAACGACGACGACGATGACGTTCGCCGGCCGAAGCAATTTATCTCCTTGCTGGCTGGCTTTTGCTTTGGATTACCATTTCCAGAGGCTATCCAGCGAGTGCTTCCCTCTCTATATCTCTAAAGGGATACACCACTATGGCAAATAAAGAAAAGTGGAACCGTGGAACGAACCTACACACATACAGATAAGTACATATAAAAAAATCCACTCACAAAAAAAAAAAACAACAGGAGTCCCAATCGAAAAGCGAGAAATTAAAAATTCAAATTGTTTACCCGATGTCTGTCTGTCATGCGGAGCGAAGCGAATGAGCGACAAACGTTAACGTTATACATACCATGAGGAGTTTGTTTGTCCCTGTTTTATTTTTTGTGTTAACCTATTCTGGCATGGCTGGTCCGAGAGAGCAATCTGTTTGGCCGACAGATTGCTGCCTATTGAACTGGACTGATAGGCAAATGGAGACAGATTTTCATGCAAATTTAATGCGTAAACATGGTCAAATTGGAAATGGCATCTTCTTCATGGTTTCTGGATTCTGGATTCTACATACTGGATTCAGCATTTTGGATTTCACATGATGACAACTTTTGCCAGGAATCGGAATCGAGACCTGACCTGACCAACCATGGATTTGGTATTGATAATGCGCGCGCGATTTTTTGTGTGTTGAATGAAGGATCTATACAAGTGTTAGTATCTGGCAAAATTTTTGCTGGCCATCCTGATACTGACTAGACCAATTCAATCAATTATTCTCTTTTCTTGGAATCGCTCATGGAACATCTGATAACAGTGTACAATATGTCTTTTATAATGATGATTGAGTCTTTGAGGCTTTAACGGAATATTTCAGGTCCTTGCATGTGGTTACCAATTTTTTTTTTATTTGATGTGTAGGTGAAAAAACATTGCATAGACACTTTGAGTCTGGTCACGGAAGTGTGAGATTTTTGCAAAAAAAAAAACAATTTTTCGTATACCTAGAAATAGGACTACGAATCAGCTAGTTCATCAGTTTATATACCTAGTAGTTTTTATTTTAATAAAAGTATATAAGGTTAGTACCCCAGTAAAAGGACTTGCGTCATTTTTGTGGTGCACATTATTTTTTTTCCTCATACTTTCCTCGTCCTTGAAGTTACACATGTTCTTCTTCGAACTTTCTATTATTTCGTATTCCGTCGCAACAAAAACAACAACCAACTACTACTTCAGCCGTTATTACTCAAATTCAAATGCAAAGCGCTAATGAGTGCTTATGCTAAGCTTATACTCGAACCCTTGCACATCAATAAGAGTAGGCATCAACCTAGTCAGATACAGAATAAAAATTATTTTTTGTCAATCAGCACAGGGTTCACATTCACATTATCATTTGAACACACATATTGTGATGATTTTTTCCAAAGACTGTGATTAGATCATCGGATCCCAGGGTTTTCTGAATAAATTATAGTAAAGCTCGGGTAAAATTAAAGAACTCTATAATTATCAATTTCAATAATATATTTTTTATTTCATCAAAAACGGTCTTAAATACTAATAGAATACGGCCTAACGATACATAACAACCTTATTAGCAAAATTCGCCCAACGCTCGGTGAAGGAATTAGAAGCATGAAGGAAGAAGCAAGGACCAAGGAGTCGTTCAAATCTCGAAGAAGAAATCATAGAAGGGAGGAAGCCCAAATCTTACTAGAGCAGAGACTCGCCCAAGTCTCACTCGTATAATGGAGGAATCTGGAATCAGAAATTTAGCCCAAATCTTACTAGATGACGACGGAAGCTTTAGAGACAGGGAGTTAAGCCGATGTCTCGTAAAGCGCAAGAAAGGGAAGAGGGAAACTACTATTTTATTGCCAAACAATTCACCTGCCGGGATTAATAAATTCCCATAGGCGGGAAAGTTAATTCCGATTTACTTTTAATAAAGTAAATTACAAAAGAATTTCATATTTGATAAGCTTCGATTTTTCTTAGGAATTTTACTTTTACCTATATTAGTTTCGGGTAAAAGTAAATGTGAATTATAAGAAATTAAATACCTACTAATTTATAAATTAAACCAATTCTAATGAGGTGGGTAGGTGGTTGGTGGCCACTGGTATTACACTTGTTGGATAGTGCATTCCGCATCGGGGGATGGGGTACAAATTACCTATATCATTTTATGTACACTCCGGGTCAGTCGGTTAGAAAAGTTATTGGGTGGTAGTGGGTTAATTGAGTTTTGAATTGTATCGCCTTATTACAATATGATAAGGGGGTGTGAAATAAACGGGGATTCTGTTTTTTCTCCTTGAAGTAAATAGAAGAATTAGAAGTATACATATTAAGAAACACAAACACAAGGAGTTTCGTTATTTCCCTTCATTTATTGAATGTTCTTGCTTTCATCAGTATAACGTTCCACCCTCACCTGAATCCACTAATCTACATACCTCAGACCTTGACAATTAAAATATTAAGCATCATGCGAAAAACTAAAAAAAAAAAAAAATAATTTTTCTGTTGACCAAATATAACAAAACAGTGAATCTTCGAAGTAAGCAGCTTTTAAAACACGAGAATAATGAGGGATATACAAGGTAGGGCTAAGAATACTTCGCAGCGGAACTCCTAATACTGAAATTGTTTTGTGCAGCTTCGGTCTATTTTCAAAATATTACTCCAAATGCTGTAATACAGTTATTCTTTAAGCTATCATTGACCAAACGGAAATAACCAAAGAAGTCGGCTAGATTGGTTGGCATATACACTAACTTTATTCTATATATCATATACATTTATGATCTTTTCATAAAATATAAGGGAGCAAAAGCGGCGAAATCTACTTACTCTCGGACATATGTATGCAGATAAATCATTCAGGGAAACCATTCCATATGATTTCTGCATGTTCAAGAACAATTCGATTGTTTAGAAATCCTTACCGACAAACTTCACTACTTACTAGGAGTTACAATGTGGTTAATCAGGAATATTTGTTGTCCAAGAACTTTTTCACGTAACTGGAGAAGAGCAATTACAGCAGAGTTACATTTTCCCAAGGCTATTGAAATTTGGAACATTTCTTCACAATATCGAGGCCCATTTCTTCCTCTTTTTTGAGTTTTTGAACAATTTGGAACTCGTCTACTGCAGACAAACAAAATCGTCCATCTAGAGCACTTGCCAGACGATATGTTGACAGTTATATTTTGATGTCCGGAATTTAAAAAAGGTAAAGATCTTGGGATAAAAATCAGTTTTTTTTCTCGAAAACAGTCAATATTGTTCAAGGAAATGTCGGGGCACACAGATTGTAGCTTACAGTCCTATTCTGTTCGATCAAAAATACATTTTAGCAATTAGATTATCTTAAGAATTAAATGCAAAACATATTAGTAAAGCTTTGGACTCCAAAGATAGAAGACTTTGAAAATAAATAGTGAAAAACTGAGTAAAATATTCACGTGAATCGAGCCAAAAATGGCTTCTATGACGAATTAAAGTACTCAGTAAAATAAAATTACTAAATTTTGGTACAAGTATAGCTTTTAGATTTTTTCGAACAAATAATATTATCAGAATTTCAACCTCTAAGTAATCTTAGTTCTATTTTAAATTAATGGAAATGTTTAGGAAATACCTATGGGTAAAAAGTCAAAAATTTGGAAAATTTTCGTGGACTTTCGATATTTTCTCTGACAATTGACCATTAGTTTCATAAATTAACATCTAAATGATCGATCAAAACCACACCATATTTCCCTCTTCAAGTTCTAAGAAAATTTTTTCTCTATATATGCGAGGCTGGTAATTTGACAAGCCTATGTTTCTGGAAATAAAAAAAAGTTAACAAAAATAAAAGCACAAACATACAGAAGTAAACCAATAACATGACATCCATTAGACACCTACTCATACAACTTTTTCCATAGTCGTCTTAATTTTAATACATATTTCCGTTAAAGCTATTAAAGTTATTACACTATTCGCTTTTAAGAGGATATTGTAACATGTCCATAAAAATAAAAACAAAAAAATAATACCAACTCAAACAGTTTAACTCATCAACACCATCTCATTAGATTAAAGTTAATACCAAACCAACCATGTTTGCATAGGCCTTGTAGCACTTGTTCGTACCAGGGTCAATAGCCATATTATCTGGCCTTATCTGCCTTTCTTCTGTAATAACAATAAAAAGCCAAAAATAAAATGCACCGAAGAAAGATGGAAGTATAAAATAAACGAAATAAAAAGATACAGATATACTCAAAACAATAATGTGAACGTATATTTATGTTGTTTATTTTGGGTTGGTTGGCATGTGTGTTGCTTGTTATCACTCGCAAATCATCACTGAAATAAGCCGAAAAACTCAAGTGCTACATTCACAGGAAGGGTTGGCCTCCATTGCGGATGCTCATCGGTGTAAGTTTTTGAGAAATGTTCATTCGCCCTTTCGCCGCAAAAAAAAAGATGATGATCTTCCATGTAAATTAGGTGAACCGATCATTGATCGCACCTTTCTTGTTAAAAAGAATCAAGCAAAAAAAAGAAAGAAAACCAAACAATATAAGGGTGCATGTCGAGTGCGGACTATGGAGTGAACAAAATTTGGCAGAAAGTGCAGTTTACCGTTGGTTTTCGCCCTTTTATTAAGTTATTTTTTAATTTCGCACATTTTTATCATAACTGAGCATCAGGGCGTGTAGTGAGTACAGTACGTAACGGATCCCTTTCTTTGGCTTATTGAGCAAGCCTAACACCGAAATTTGTTAGTTTGTTATTTTTGTTTTCATATTTTACAGCTCGGAGGGTTTATAAGCACAAGGGAGCAAGTGCAGAAAGTAATTGCAATTATGGCATTTCGATTATTTACTGTTAGTTAATCGGTCAAGCGGGATTTGTGTGTGAGCAATTATCAGAATCAGGATGGACTACGTGAGTGGAGGAAATACACATAAACCTCATGCGGGATGATTGACCTCTTCATTACTTGTGTTGAACCTGCGGCTGAGGGCAGTCAATGGACGCACGCTTGATTGGTCCTTATTATGACCAAATGCCGTGGTAAAGTTGATTGATATGTGAGTATAGAGAGTGGCGCCCAACAACCGTCAGCGGCAAGCTGTAATAGGTAATAGCTCTTGCAGAAATTTGTAAATATAAAGGGTGGTGAAAGTACATTGTGCATTCGGTGAATTGTTTCGAATTTTAGAGGGCATTGACCTCTTAGAAGTGTTTTTCTTTGTTGTATTTTCCAAAAGCAAATAAAGAATTGGGAAGTATATTAAAATAGATTTGGCGTTTGAAAATCCTAAATAATATCAACATGTCTAAAAATTTAAAGTAAACAAGTTCCACAATAAGTTACCCACGTCGTCTTTAGTCTTAGAGCATCTGACACTGTAATTATAAAAATGTTAAGGTTCTTACACCTAAGAATATTGCATATACAAAGTGTCAGTAAATTACTGTAGTTCCAGAAATGTTTCATTTTCCCACGAGCCGTGAAATGAAACATGAATACATTCCACAATCTTCCACATTCAACAGATAAAAAAAGTAAAAAAAAATTCTTTGGAATGGTCACACGAATTGTAAACCGGTTTCTTGAAAATCTGACCAGAATCCCAATTCTTGAGGAAATATATTCGGCGACCTGGAAAGTTTACTCGTGCTCTAGAATTGAAGGAAATTATTAGCTTTTTCTCTGGTTAATATCGGACTAAGCGGGAATACAAATTGTGATGGGAAGTTTCCTATCAACACATACATTTCTTGCTTGTTGACAAAATCATATACCATGTACTTAACATCCATCAGTTGTCTGCTAGCTGCGACGTTCCTTCTTCTTAAACATCTGTGACATTCAGTTTCTCTTAAAAAAAAACGTTGTTATTTGTTTAAAATTGAACAACATCAACAAATCACAGCTCCAGTTTGTTATATACCTAGTCTTTTCCAAAGAAAGAACCAAGATCCGAAGAAGACACTCACCTGCTATCCATTTTCCAAAGTCGTCCAAAGGTACCTTGCTTTGCCAGAACATTGCGCCCATCTTTGGAGCTATATTTAGTTATACGCGCGTTAAACTCTGTCACACGCACTCGCACTATAAAATAAGAGAGGGGTGGTTGGGGCATCAAAACGAAGCGGCCGTGCCCTAAGGAAGCTCATAAAATGCTGTTGTAATGACGAAAAACAAACACATAGATTCAGCTCCAGAGTCGCAAAGACCGACGACGCACGGTCGACGCGACATGGACAGACCAAGATGATGTCGAAAACATGTTTTCCTAAGGTTTGTTATATTTGTTTTGGGCCCCGGCGAAATTAGCATGAGAGTTACACCTTTCCACAGAGTGCACTGTCGACTTTGATTGACAAATGAATGGATCAGCGTCGTCGTGGTATGGTTTTCGCTTAAAAAGCAGACGACTATAAGTTAGCTGCGTTGGCAATACATATTGTAAGTAAGGTAATCTCCATGTCTATATGAGCTGAGAGGTGAATGTGTGTATGGGTGGAGGTACTGTTGATGCTGAGCGTTTTGGGGCCCTTCCATAATTGGCAGGCTAACATATCACCATCATCAGAAGCAACGTGGTTACCAACTGATGGTAAAATCAAATTCAATGGAATTCTCAAAATGTGAAAAAATTTAAAGAAGATCTTTATACCGTTATACTACTGCAAGAAGATGCAGCTCGAAATAACCTAGTTTTTAAAGCCTGTGAATCGGAGAGCAGGTAACGGCTTTTAAATTATATCATAAAAGTCTACAGCGACATTTCATTTCAGCTTCTATAAGACTTCGGTAAGTCATTTAAGCTTCCATAACACCTTACAGAAACCTTATAGAAGCTGAAATGTTATTTAGGTTACCATTTCTTAATCGGTTGGATCTTGGGAAGGCACGTCCCGGATAGCTGAATATTAATGTAAAATGTGAAGGTAATCCTTGGTTCGGTAACTTGTCAAATTTTCTTCCAAGCCGTAAACAAAATAAATGCCCCTGTACAGCGTTTCTCTTTAAGTTATTTTTTTTTTGTGAACAATTAAATATATTAAAAGAAGTTGGCAATAATGTCACTTAGCCAAACATAAAAACACATTCGTCATCTCTAGTAAAATGCACAGCATAACCTCGCGCATCCTTCTATCTTTAGAAGAACTGTGTTAGAAAACTATTCAAATTCTAGCAAAGCAAATCAAAACAGTTAAACATACCGTCTCGACTCAGGCAATAAAGTATAAACTCTTGTCAATCTGTCAAACAATACAATTGTGAGATGCAAAACATGGTCGGCAATTCTTTTCATCTTTGCATTGTTGTTGCTGTTTTATGATTTTCCCATAGATTTTTCGTTTAAAAAAAAACAACAATTTTCAAGAATAGGTCGCACAAAAACCCCACAAAACTTTTTCATTCAGAAAATAAGAAAAAAAGAAAGAATAAATGACATTTTGGACACTTTGTGTGCAGGGAATGGATTGATCTATGGAACGCTGCGCTGCTGGCTAACAACAAAAACGCATAAAACGCTCTTCAAGAATATCAACGTTGTGCTAGCCGTTGCGTTGGCTGAGGCGAAAAGCAGTATATTATGAATATTTTAACAAAGCGAATTAGGAATTAGAAGTGTGCAGCGAAAAATGATAAATGGGTTGTGTTTGTGCGGTTGCGGCATGCAGTGCTGCTTGCATGCATGCGTTTAGTGTGAGGTAGCTGATGGTTTATACTATACGAGTATATATGAGAGAGTTCCGGGTTCGCGTAGGATCGAGCCTATACACGCATACCCACAACCTAGAGTAGGACATTGCGTGAGATGCATGCATTAAAAGGTACCATCCCAATAATAACTGCAACTGCAAAACCATCAACTCAGGTATGTATTTTTTGTTTTAGTATAATTTCGATTTAAGATGAAAAAAAACGATTTAATTGTTTTTAATTAAAATCTATTTTAATGCCACCTAGCGGCACACTTAAAAACTGTTTTTAGCTAAAATGTTCTTAATTGATTTGGTGACACTAAACAAAAAAAGAAAAAAAAAACAATAATAAATGTCAACTAGGTGGTTTAAATTGTGATTTATTCACACGACACACGAGGAAAGTCATTTGTTTATACAATGTGTCGAAAATGAATTATAATATGACGACGCCTATGTCGTCACAAAGGTGATGATCCATTGACGTAAATTGTTCACAAGAATTTATAGGTGTTGAATCACGTGCATTTTTTTTTCTCAGAGAAGATAAAAAAACAATTAAATTTTAATTTTATTTCTTTTAAACAATGTTAAGTACCTATAAGTACTAACTCAAAGACTGCAGTAATAGCTTTTAGTTTCTTTTTTAAAGAGAAATTGGAGAAACCGATAGACTGATTTAGAGAGATGATGGAAAATTTGTGATTTGGAAGCTAGGTTCAGCTCGTATAAATTTTCTGATAATGACCTAATGAAAGAAAAAAAAAAATTAAATATAATTTTCTTAATTTATTTAGTTTAATAGTACTTAAATTTTACTATTTTTTTCTAGAGACACGTACTTTGGTATATATTAGCTAGTATATCAGTTATGTTTAGAGGTTTGAAGTTGCCAAATTATAACATAGCTTTTATTATGTTCTCTTTATAATTTCTGTTAACGTAAACATTTTATTCATTACCTTATGTAACCTTGTATAGCAGCAACATAACCTAAACGCGTTAGAAGGTTGCTTAGATAAGAAATAAAAGTAAATATAAAATAAAAGATTTTTGAATTTTATTAGATATTTAATTCATAAATAAAACTTAGTTTTTTTAATCACAACTCTCTTAATTAATTTGCTACGCGTTTCGGAATTATCATTCCATCATCGGGCTGTTGGTAACTTTGTTTAAATTTTATTTTTTGTTTATTTGTTTGTCATCTTCCTTTTTTTGTGTTATCTTCTTCTTCGTTGATTTATGTATTATTAATTGCAGTATCATATAGTGCATTTCTTTTAAATATTAATTTGTCATTGATTATGTTGTCTTCCTCTAGTTTATGCGATTTGTATATCTCATATTCTTCGAGTGCGTCCATGAGTTTACCTTTTTTACAACGGTGTAGGGGGGTCAAATTAATTTCAAAGTTTGTGTAGGTATGGTTTGTCTCTATCAGGTGTATTGCGAAATTAGATGTGGAGTTAGGTTTAGGTTTGTGTTCGTTGAACCTTTCTATAAATGATCGCCCTGTTTGACCAATGTAGTATTTGTTGCAATCGCTACACTTTAATTTGTATACACCTGTGTTTGTTTTTATGTCATTTTTGGTTTTTGGCTGTAAAAGTTTTGATATATGGTTATTTGTTTTGAATGATATTTTAATATTTTGTTTTTTAAAAGAGTTTTTAATTATTTGTGGTAGTAAATTTGTATATTCTACGGAAATGTATTTGGGTGTTTCTATTTGAATATTGTTGCAGTTATTTGTATTGTTTTTGTTTATTTTCTGTTTCTTTTTATTTATAAGTTCGTCGATCATTTCGATTTTATATCCGTTTGCTCTCGCTATATGTTTTATTGTGTTAACCTCATCTTCATAATCTGCATTCGTCATAGGGATTGTTAATAATCTATTAACAAAGGCATTGTAGGCTGCTGTTTTTTGTGTTTGTGGGTGGTGTGAATCAATATGGATAGTGCTGTCAGTGGTGGTTGGTTTTCTGTATACTTTATAGATGAGCTTGTTGTTGTTCTTTTTTATGTTTAGGTCTAAAAAATTTATTTGGTTATCATTTTCTAATTCAGCAGTGAATTTAATTTTAGCGTTTAAGTTATTGAGGTATTTTCTCATTACGTCTATTTGTCTAAATGTACCATCTATGATGATAAATGTGTCATCAACATATCTGGAGTATGTGATGATTTTTGGGAAAAGTGCATTAAGAGGAGACAGTATGTATTGGTTTTCATTTTTATATTTTTATTGCTTAGAGCCTACATAAAATTGATTTTGTATCGCAGTTATTATTATTGATATCACCCATATCAATTTCTCTTTTTTTAAGGATGGGTAAGTGTTTGGCGACGATGCCTTCTGGAAAGCAGACTTGTCATTCTCGATCGTCGATCGTGTAAGATATGCTTCGTAGTAGGGCAATATTTGTATTTTTATTGCAAAGCTCTCTTATGTGTTACAAAGAGAATACATTAGTTCTTTATTTTGAAAGTGTTTATTGTATTTATAAGAATTTGCATAGCGGCGACATAAATCCTTATGCCCTGGATAAGTATGCCTGTGACGATAAACACATTGTATTGAATAAGACTGATACATTTTTAGAATGATTTAAAAGCATTCCATGAAAATATAACGCTATCTTATAGAAATGCAAAATCCTTCAGATATATTGTCTGTGCTAAGGTTCTTTTCGATCAAAATACACAATAAATAATACTTCATACAAAATTTAAAAAAAAATTGAATTTTTTGAAAATTCAATATTTCGAAAACGGATGGGCGATTTTTTTTTTAAATTATGTTGTTCATTTATATTATTAAATATTTAAAATGGTCATACCAATTTCACCTAACGTCAATCTGAAATCACTACGAACAACTTTTTATAATCCAAATTTCTTTTTGTATGAAAGTAGAGGAAAAATAACATAAATAAATTAAATAAAACTAATTTTTCAAGGCCTTTGACCAAAAATAAATTTATTTAAAAATAGTTTCAAAAACCATATGGCCCTACCTACGGGCAATATGGCGCACCCCTTAGCGCAATATGGCGGGGAGCATACATTTTTGATTTGAACGCCCACATCTATCGCAAGTGTTTTTGAAAGCAGTACAGGAATTGTGGGACCACTCTCCACAAATGACACATTGCATCTGGAATCTTCACCGCATCCAGCACAAATGTTCTCGTTCTCGCTGAAATCTTCGGGTCCATTCGACTCGTCGCGTCGGCTAGCTCGATGTCAAAATTTTGTTCATCGGAAATGCATCACATAACATACATAACTTTCTAGGTAATAAAAAACAAAAAAAAAAAAACGGGAAGAAACGAAAAGACATTAGGTGCGTATAAAACTATAATTGACATAAAAACTTCATAAGGACATTATTGCGCACCCGCGCCATAATGCCCTCACAGTGTCCGCGCCATATAAGCCAAAAAACACTTCTTTACAAAACATTAAAAAAAAACGAAATTCTCTTTTCGTTTCAAATATTTCCGGTTACTCAGCAACACTTAAACTGTAGGTATAATACATTACACTCTTCACACCGAACACCAGCGATGTATACTTATCGAAAAATTCGAATCCAAACACAAATTAAAATTATAAAAAAACCAACCTGTAAATTTTGTTTATAATCCGTTTGATCGTATCGAATAACGATCTTTACTAGACACGTTATCGGCAGCGACTGGAGTTTTTGCATTGTTTTTATTTTAATTAGAGTTTAGGGAGGTGTTCTAGGTGCTCCATAATGCCCGAATTTACCCTAGAATCATTTGCATACGATGCGATCGCACATAAGAGCAAGTACATGCGATCCAGTCGTGCATTTAATTTTATTTACGTAAATATCACCTTGAATGTAATTTTACTGTTAGTTTAATATAATTCAACAACTTTATAAGGAAAGTTGACCTTGTAAAGTTAACAATGCCACACATTAATTTGAATTTCTTCGAGAAAATTCCGGATGAAAACCAAATGATAAATGAAAATCATGAATCGAATGGCCGGGTCATTGCCACCTCGTTGACAATTAAGGAAATGTTCGTACTTAATGAGTTCACGATTCGTGGAACGTTCCTGCCTTCCTCCATCTCATCCTATATTCCTTGCAGTCATCCAGACCAAGGACTCTGACATTCGCTATAATTTGCTGGTATTTAAATCGGACATTGGGTTTTCCTTGTCATCATGAACCTGGGTGTTGGGATTTGAGGAATCTCCATCAACTCGATGTTGTCTACCCAATTACGTAGTCGATGAGTTTTGGCTGTTTTCATAACTCATACGAGTTCGCAATTGTATCATATCCGGCTTTTTCTTAATAGTCACAAAGTCAAGAGTCAAGTCAAGTTGCCGTGACATGTACGGTACGGTGAAAAATGCAAATAAGCTGAGTTGAGTAGGTATATTTTTAAAAGATCACTAAAAAAAAGATTAAACAAAAAAGAGCAGCTACACCTACTTTTTTTCGGACTTTAGCAATATAAATGCGATGATGGCTTGAGATAAGATAAACTTTTAGCAAATCCTCTCCTGCTATAGGCGCCATCCATAGCCATAGATAGATCAAGCAACACGCGTTCACACCTATTTTATTTGTATTTGCCTTAATATTTGTTGAAAGAGACGTGTAAGCTAATTTTGGAAAACAGAGAGATATACTGACAGACGGAAAAGGCACGCCTTTAATTAGATAACAAGGTGCAATGCAGCAAGACTATACGCACCGACAACGGCACCGACATATAACACTTTAAAGTATGTACCTATCTCTTGTCGAAGTCTGAATGAATATTACACCATAAAAGGTGCAAAGTAGGTGTCAAATAAAAATTAGTGTAAACAACGAAATGCTAATAATAATTTATAGCAATTTGACGGATTAATGTAGGTTTCGTTTTTTTTTTTTAATTTTAGTCTCCACGTGCCGCTATATAGCAATTGGTATCGATCGATTTGCAATAACAAAACAAGAACATGCTAAAAGTTCCACCTATAATCCCAGACATAAACCGCCTCCGAACTTCAACCTAACACACCAACCCAACCACCATCACCAACTATCACGCCAACGCCCGATATGAAATACGAATGGAAATAGAGACACACATCAAATTCCTTTCTTTCCATTGTGTGGACAACTTTAAGTTGAATGCTGACTACAAACATGCATAAATTCTCCTGTCAAGCAAAAAAAAAAAAAAGAAAAAACACTTATATTTATGTAAAATGTAATTGTAAGCATATTATGTGAAAAGGAAAGAAAAAAAAATTACTATTTGGAATCCATTGACAATCGCACGGGTGGGTAAAGTAACATGGAGCTTCGAGGTACTAACTCCAACCCAACAAAAGGCCAATGATGGTGGTGGTGATGTGATGATGAGGATGAAGATGACGACGACGTCGACGACGACGCTATGTCTGCCTTGATGGCAGGAACCCCCACAAAGCGGTGCAGTGCGGAATGAGCAGCAAGCAAACAACACACTGCGACACCGCACTCAATAGCAGCTTGATGTGGTGATAGTTGATATGGGCAATGGGTATCTGTCACCCGCCTCTATACCTACTACTACCTGCCATTATGTTTTAGGAGGTGTTTCAGGGGGGTGCAGAGAGCTGGAACATATGATAGGAAGTGGATTTAGCTTTTATTGTTGTTGCTGTTCTGGGTTTTTGTTGCCAGAGTCGATTTAATCTGTATTTTTTTCGTAAACATCTTTGACATTGTTGTCGCGGTTTTGTTGTGGGTTCGGTTCGGTTCGGGAAGCCAAACTGTGCATCCATAGGGATTAGCTTTCAATTGTTGTACCTATGAAATTTAAATATACCTACATACATATGCATGTGTTAAAAAAATACAATATAAAGAATATGTGAACGTGCTCCAGCACAATTCATTAATATTAAAGTACGGTGACAAATAAAAGTTTTCGGATAACACGCAGTAAGTATTTAGGTAATAAAAAGTTGGAGGATAGGGATGGGCAGACTTTGACAGTTCATGGCAGCCATGTTGTTTTTTGCAATTTGTTATTTCTCCTATTGCTTTTTTTTTTTAAGTATTTCAGAACTAAAGACAAATCATGGTGACGAGCAACAATGTATTCTCTGTTTGTGTTCTTGCCTCTGGAAAAATGATCTCAGATTTCTCGAAGCATCTTTTAAGATTAACAAGGAAAATTGTCACAGATTTTGTAGATACCGTACCAATCCACTCGAAGTTCACTAAAATCATCTGATATTCCACCAACCTGCGAATAACAACATTCTGAAAGCAAATATTCCAGAACAAATTTCAAATTATTTTTTATATAAATGTTTCGTCGAGGAGAAAATTGTGTGCTCGCCAGTCAACCTCGTGGTCGCAGGTTCGATTCCTGCCGTTGTATATGTCGTCTTATTTTCCATTAAAAAACAATTCTAAAAATCGTCATAAAATGAGTTCCTGGTTTGCTCATTACATGTTGTTCAGGCATAACACTAACAACATGTGATTGAGTAGTATAGTATGCCCATAAATATGACAAAGAAATAAATAATAAAATAATGCGAATTATAAGAGACATAAACAAATAAGACACGGTAATTTTCTCCGCTTTCGCTCAGCCGCCATCCCTGGAGATAAATCTGAGACAACAACCACCTTGCGACACACATCTTTCCTATCCCTCTTTCTCCTCTTTCTCATGACGGCCGCGCTGTGTTAAAAACATATATAAAGGGTAATCATAATCCCTTGAACGCGTGTAAGATTATAAAAAAAACATAGTTATTGAAAGATATAGATGTGAGCGAGATGTTGTTCCAACCATAGATATTCATTATTGAGATACTGAACTCATATAATTTGCCCTGCAGACAAAGTGACCTCGAGCACCCATATGTTTTTATATGAGAGAATTATGTGGGAGAGTGAGAGGAAAAAAATCTATGAAAACATAGCGGACCCCAATAGAAAACATATGCCAAATATAATTAAAAAAAATCTATAAAAAAGATGTGAATGATAATATTGATTAAAATTAATTTTTGTTGGGAAATTCATTCCATTTATGTTTTTTTTTGGGTATTGCTTATTTAATATATCTGTGATAATTCCAATGGAGAAATACGTAGATGACTAATTGACGAAATCACAAAAAACCTGAATGCTACAATCACAAAAACAAACATCTTTACAACCAAAATCACGAAAACCCAAAAGACTGAAAACCAATAAGTTAACCTAAAACTCGAAATCTTGTTTACCAAAAACCAACAATCCAGTAAAAAAAAAAGTACTGAAAACCCAAAATTTCACAAACGAAAAATCCTCAAAATTAGAATTCTGTGAACCTTAAATCCTGAAACCCCGAAAATCCAAATACTCCAAAACCAAAATCCCAAAAATTCCTAATTCTAAAAACCCAAATTCCAGAAAAAAAAATCTCGTAAGTCCAAAATCATGAAAATCCACTACATAAAATTTACAAACAAAAATCCCTTAAATCAGAAACCATTATTTCAGAAAACCCAAATATACTGAAACTCTGAAAATATTGAACAAATTAATCTTCTTAAGACCCTAGCACAAAACTTCCAAAAACTCTAAATGCTGAAAACCCACAATAGCTAAAGACGCAAAGCGAGACGTACTAAAATCCAGAAAATCAAAATTTCAAAAACAAAAATGCCTAAGACCAAAATCTCATATACGGTTGAAAATATCCCAAGTTTTAAAGTGTCGAAAAAATAAAATCCCTAAAAACCCAAAATCTATAAAACAAAAATGCGATATTCTCCAAATTCTGAAAATTAAAATCCCGAAAACCTAAAATCCCAAATCTCGAAAAACCAATATCTGAAAAATTTAAAGAATCAAAAATCCCAAAAAAATTTCAGCATTCAGTGACATTGAAAGTACCAAAGTCTCAATTCGAGGAAATTATAAAAACAACTAAAAAAATTGTTAATGAAATATTATTTTGGACGCCACTGTATGTATTTTATACCTGTCGTGGATATTTACAACAGAAACAAAAAAAAAAAAAAAAAAAAAAACCAGAAGAAAAATATTATTAAGTGTCGCTGCACTCGATAAACTGGTCTGATAAAAGAGATGCCAACCAAATAAGTTGTTGCAGTTTATACTAATCCTTTTTGTGTTGTTGTTGCATTTGGAGACTTGGTTTCCGCATGAAATTCAAATTCCCTGTCATTGGATGCAGTAAAGGTTCATAAATTCTTTATTTCATATTATCTAAATTTATTTAATATCGAAAGAACGTCACCCTGGAAAGATCAAGGAATAGGCTAACATTCCTTTAGCTACAAGGGGGGATTCTTTTGACTTGAAATCTCCATTAGTTTTTTGCTTCTGACTACATCTAAAATGTCCGTATACAGCAGATATGACAGGGAACACGTTTAAAGACAAGGCATAATGCATGTAGGCTTATAGATGCTATACCTTTTTATATAGTAGACCAGGTATCTACTAAATATCCTATTCTATAGTATTTATAATCTTATTTTTCAAAAATAATTGACTTTGAGTGGCTTGGTCTCAGTTGGTGGTTGACAGTTTTGGCTCTGTAATTATGTTCGTTTGGAATTTTTAGTATATACCTGTGGCCAAGTGAATTCTTTAAAAATGACAACACGTCATTTATGTTATGCGACGGCATCGAGGAAATAATTTAACTTAGAAAAAATTGTCAACTTCTGTAAATGCTTTATAAATCAAAGGCTTAGAGTCTTCTTCTAAAATGTATGTGTAAGTACCTATGGCAGTGAAGTGTTGACTTGAAATCAACATACCGAAATTCTGTTGGTTATCCTGAATATTTTCTCATGGATGAGGATATAGGGGAAATATACTTTTCAAGTTATTGCATAATTATTTCCAAATATATGGTAGGTAACTATTTCGAGAACTGACATAGAAGAGTATTGTGCTTAACACCCTGTAAAAAAGTTATTTCCTGGCCATATTTCCCCTATGACTATTCGGTACTATTTTTGTTATCGGAAAATTAACATGAACGAACCCCGGCCTATATAATGAAGCCACATACAGAAAACTGCGCTACACCTTACTTACTATCCATCTAAGCATGACTTTTCCGTGTATATGTGTAACTACGTATTAACGGTTCATTGAACGATGTTCAACATACTCGTATTAGCCATCCGCAGCTATTCACAAAAATGGCTTTAAAAATTAGTTATCCATCCGATTTATTGGAAGCAATTATAACAGAACAATAATTGTACGTGCGTTGCGTAATTAACCAATTGCTCAGCAGGTGGTGTTGCCCAGTTAACGTTTAAAAGTTCGTTTAAGCCCCATAGTACCTATATCTATCTTACGTATAGAAGAGAAGTTATCAACAGCAACCATAATATGAGAAAGAAAAAAACGAAAAAGAAGACATGTTGCCTTAAAACGTATAACATGCCAAGATCAGCGAATTTACCACTTTACGGTAATCTTTTTTATTAATGGATTAAAAAAGTCCACAAAAGGTTGGAACGAAGCGGGTGCTTGAAGTTGATTAAGTGCTTAACTAGCACAATATATGTTTATAGGTAGGTACTGCTCATTACATTACAAATTTAATTTCCGGTTCGCATTGTTGCATAATATAAAAAAAAAAAACTGTAAATTAATAAATTTTTTTTTTGAATTTTTTGTTTGTTCCCGTCAAGCGTCAAGTTCGATAGAAGTTTAAGTCCGAAACCGAATACGGAATACTTACATATACGGCTGAGGCCTGAAGTGTGCCTACTATAATATTTTTGATGGGTTTTATTTTTATTAATGAGTCTTGTACATGTACAGCCTGTTTGACTTTTTTTATTGATTTTTATTTTTTTTTTGTTTCTATTATTGAGAGATACGAAGATTGACATGATACAATGAACATGACAGGGGTAAATTTAAGATATAATTTCAATTCGTCATAAAAGAAAGCTATAATAGACAAAGAGAAGATAAAACAGGAATTGTTGATGATGTGTCGTTTTGAATTTTTTCGAGTAGGTATATGATTGAATTTCTAAAAAATTGAGCTGCGATAAGAATTATCAGACTTGCTTGTAAGAATTTAAACAAAAAAAATTGATTACTGTACCTTTTTTTTTAAATAGCCCCCACATCTTATTGCTGTCAATTTATGGCTATAAGAATATGTGTGTATATATACGAATTTTAGGGGATATAATTGATTTGGGATTTTAATTGATTCAACAGCAATTTAATTCTGAGAGCAAAGGCAATGAATGCAATCTTTTAATTAAATTGAATGAAAGATTTCAAACGATTGCATTCACAAAAGATTACATTCTTTTACAACCTTGGTATATTTATGATTGAAGAAGTATCACAAATTAGATAGCAGTTATTTATTCTTTATGGAATGTCTGTATACAAAATTTGATCACTATCCTTTAAAATGATTTCGACAAAGTCAAATGCTGCGTTTTTTCCCGACTTCCTTTATAAAAAAATAACAAAAATTGCAACCTATATACTATTTATACTGATTTTGTCAGCATTGTCCTCGAAAAAGCGCGTAGATTTTAATACTTCAAAAATTAAATGGTGTCTTCTGTCGTTAAAGAGAAACTCAACTCATATGTCGCGGTTCATGAGCGGTACTAACCACACAGTTTTCATTTCTTCTTATAATTACAGTCGAACTTCGATAACTCGAACCACCACTTGCCAAAAAAATAATTCGAGTTATCAAGACTTCGAGTTATCAAGTAAAACACAAAATTACATTACATTACATTACATATTATACTACTCCTTAGATAAATCTACGTAGTAGAAACACAGAAGCACTGGTAAAGAGACCATTGGCTGTAATATTTAGAATGTATTATTTATTTGCGAATAAGGAAAAGTGTTGTAATTATTTAAAATATTCTGTAATACTTGACTGACGAGTGGATTGCCGGAATGCTATACTTATTAGCGGGATCCTTTCTTTTATTGAACACTCTCCACCTCTTTTATTGATATAAATTTATCTTCAAATAATAATGTCGCAAAATTTTAAACAGCCTGATGTTAAGGGTTTAGCATGATACTACTTAACAGTTTGCTAATACTAAAGCACTTTACTAATATTTTCCTAATATTAAACACTTTTTAACTAGCACCATACTAAATCTATTTTCTCAATAAACTACAACTAAACACGCCTAAAATAGTGCAAAAACTAAGCGAACATAACTTTTTGACGTTTGTAAATGTCAAAGTGGCATATGGATTTAGTACGATACTAAAAAAATAAAGTAGCCATTTTGTGATTTTAACTTTAGTAAAATGTTAAGAAAATAATACGATACAAAACTAGTTTAAAATTAGATAAATCCTCTTCTTAGCCTAGTATCATACTAAAAATGATTAACATATTACTAAATCGACTAAAATTTTGCGCCAATGTTTTTAAAGTTCGCTTTCCATAGCTTTAATTTTAATAAAAACTACACACTGCACTGTTAATATCTATACGTCAGATTCTTTACACTTTTTATTTCAACTTATTTTTTAACTTTTCAGAAGACGCCTGCTAGCTATTTTTTATTAAATAAAACTTTAAATTCGTCTTATAATGCATAGTTATACCAACCTAATAATGTGTGTTCTAACACCGGAACATGACTGCTTTTACTCACACTTAACGGATTCACAATTTTCAACATAATCATATGTATACAAGGTGGTAGAACATCCAAGCACTGTGCCTACAAACGCAATACATTATAAAATGAACTTGTAAAAATCCACGGCATTCGAGAATTCCCCTAAAAAAACCGACTTATAGAAGCTGACGCTAAATAATATCTTCGAGTTATCGAGACATTCGAGTTATAGAAGTTCGAGTTATCAAACAAAAATTATATGTAAACTTCAGGCTTCGCGCTATTGCCAATCGAGTTATAAAATATTCGAGTTATCGAAGTTGCACTCATCGAAGTTTGACTGTATAATGTGGTCGTTAGCTATCAAAAAAGTTTTTTTCTCAAAAAGTCGAGAAATTTGTTTTCCATTTTGATCTCACTGTTTCCAATATGGACGGTATATTAGGCTTTAAAAGCTCATGGCGACCATATTATTTTATTTTTCTTATATCTAATTTTTCGGGCACTATCGGCAAATCAGCGTGTCATGTCCTAGCGACCATAGACAATTTGTATTCGTCTACATGGGTTCTGAAGAAGTCCAATTTTATCAAAAAATCATATTTTACCAAACAAGACAATGGAAACGCAGACTAGGTTTTTTGCGAAGGCTTTTGAGCCAGTTGCGTTGGCTAAATTTCTTTTTTCTTTTGGCCGGAATCGAACGGTATGAACGTTAACGATATTTAGTTCCAACGAACGCCCCTATGGTCACTCCGATATATTACCGATTTGAGGATATAGGGTTAGATACATTTCGTGGAGGTGACGTGAACTGGTGTTAAACACATCGCTCCAATTCATCTCAAACTATGCGGCAGAGTAATTGCAAATTAAATCTCTTGGCCCAGTGTATAGCCGTGCAAGCCCCTGGCGTACATTAGAACTATGTCATATTACACATACGGGCCTTTCAAATTAAAAAAAAAAAGAATATCGTTAGTAGGTACCCCTATTCCATTTCAACTTTGTTCCCACCTCGAAACGTCAAGATAGTTTATTGCCTTCGATTTAAATTGATTAAAAAACCTCTACAAAATTCAAATTTTACCTCAGAAAATTCAAAATTTTTCCGATTTTATTTTTTGCTTGGGCAGAAGTTGATTTTAGACCTGATGGGTGACATTTGGAAAAAAAATATTACCCAAAAGTCAAAATATAGTTTGTTGCCTACCTGTCAAGTCACAAACTGCCAAAATCGATTGAGGGATGCCTCGATCTAAATGGATTATCTTCTATATCTCTCTACTATATCTTTTCAATCTGAACACGCGTCTTATCTTGCATCTTTTTACTACCAAAAAACACTAATGAGACCAAGACTAAGGATTAGACCAAGACCGAGACGAGCCTGCACATTAAAATTTTCACGAAAAAAAGACGAGACATTGTTAAGCGAGACCGATATAGCGAGACGAAAATGAAAGTTTCAACTTTGGCTATAGACTGAGACGAGAACAACAAAAGTCTCGCTTGGTCTCGTCTCGTTGCCAGTCGTTAAAAAAGGTATCTGAGTAGATACTTTGATGCAAAGTAAATAATTAATTTTTAGCCTTTAATCAATTCTTTATAGATACTCGTATCAAAAATAGTTAGTTCCTACTTAGGAAGTTCTTAGTAAAATAATTTAATACTTTTTAATGTAAAGGGTTATCCATTTTGCGGTTTCAAAAGTATAGGGCTGAAATTCGACATCTGTCAAACTAAGTTGTTAAACCAATTTTGGTTTTTCAGTTGAAAGTCCGACATTTACGAAAATGTATCGCTTAACTATCGCACAACGCATACAAATTGTTAAAACCTAGTACAAAAATAGTGATTCTGCCACAGCCACATATCGTGCTTCAAGAGAAGATTATGGTTTACATAATCGTCCAACTACGCAAGCAATTGGTCACTGTGACCATTCACAACGTCGTAGATACGTCGAATGGGTGCTTGAACAACAGGCGGTGGACGGCGATTTTTCGAACAAAATTTTCTTCAGGGGCGAAGCAGAGTTCTCACTCGGTGGGTGTGTTAATAAACAAAATTGTCATATTTGGGGTTCTGAGAATAATCAAATAATTGAAGAGAGGCCATTACATCCACAAAAAGTCAGCTCTTTGGGCCTTACTTCTTCGAAAACGACAATGGAACGACTGTCACCGTCAATTCGGAGCGTTGTGGTCATATGCTATTGAAGAATACGACTTGGAGAATATGTGGTTTCAACAAGACGGTGCCATATGCCACACAAATCGAGCGAATATGGATTTATTGCAAAAGACATTTCCTGGCCGCGCAATTTCTCGTCGTGGCGATATCAATATCAACTGGCCACCAAGATCATGAGTTTTCACACCGCTGGACTTTTTTTTGTGGGGCTACCCGAAAGGCCGTGTTATGCAGATAAACCTTAAACTTTTGAGCACTTGAAAACCACATTCGTTAAGTTATGGCGGAGATACCGCCCAATATGTGTCAAAAAGTGGTCGAAAATTACCTCAAAATAATCGATGCTTGCAACAATTCGCGTGGTGGTCATTTAAATGATGTAGTATTTCACACATAATGTCAACGTTCAAACTTTATAATAAAAAAAGAATATCATGAAAATAAATATTGTATATGTGTTTTACTTGCGTTTACTTTTGAAACCCCAAAATGGATAACCCATTATATCACCCCTTGTTAAAGTATATACTGTCGTTAAACCTAAACCCATAATTTATATTTTTTAAAATACAATTCAAGCTCCTAGATACGTGAATTCTAAAAAAAAGTTTGCTGTTTCTTATTCGTTTAACTACTAATTATAAATTTTGCTTATCATCATTCATCATCATAAGGCTCATTCGAATTCTTTTTTCTAATTAAAAATGATGATCATGTTTTTTTTTTTTTTGTAAATATTCCTTTAATGAAAATAAATAAATTAATGTTGATGCAATGATCACTATCCGATAAATTAACACAAACTCAATAATTGTAGTCTACATGAAGAAGCAGACACAATTTAAAATTTTATTATTTTAATTTTAAATTATGTTTGAGTAAAGTCAATAAAATTGTCAACAAGAAATAAAATAAAATTATAATTCCAATTCAACCACGTATCTGATTGTCTGAACCCCTAGAAAACCATTTGAAAAAAAAACTGTAAATAGGTGGGGCTCTTCAGGTAGCCAAGTTCTTCAACACGTGAATATGATTATGAGCGGGCACAGTCCGCGAGTCCATCGTGGCAAACAACAAATTTAAATTTCTATCCATGAAATATTTTTTTTCTTTAGATAATCTTCAAGCCTAAATCCAAGCCAAAGCCAAGCGCGCGTCTAAAAAAAAATTTGGCGCGAACAAAAAAACAAATAATAATACGATGACGATGATCAACATTGTATCTATAGGTCTATTAACCTTAGAAAGCTGCACCGCGGCCGCGTAACGTCACAATAACAATTTAAAGTCTAAGCCAAACAAACTCATTCCTCCATACCTATACATACATATACATTAGAATAATGGAGCTCTGTAGAGGTATATATGTATGTTCATATCTAGCTACAGGGTTGGGCATTGTGGTTAGAGAGAAAGAATAAAAAAAGAAAAAATAAATACCTTAATAGAGAAAAAACTGTCAGAGATAGGGAAAATAACGCGCGCGTCTATATGTCGTGTCGGTATGCTTGGCCAGATTAGGATCTTCTCCTCTTATAATATATGATAATGGAAATTTACACTCACTCGTGCTTTTTGTGGCTTCATATAGTGCTGGCTGGAGTAAGATTTATAAAAATAGATATGTTTTAATGGTTTATGAATTAAATGCAAAATTAAAATTTATTTGTTTTTTTTTTGTACGTACTTACTCTCACGGGCTGCTAGAAAAATGATAGATGTAGTAGATGTAGATAAGATTGTTTAAAACTTGTGCATATACCTACCGACTTACATTAACTAATTTAAAAAAATTCTGGCATTGTCATATTTTGACAGTGACGAAATAAGGAGGTTTTAGTAAAATTGTTTATACGAATTCTACGTTGTGCGATGGTGTCTACATAATTTTCATTATTCTTTGTTTGGATTAAGGGTAGTGTGGTTTTCTATTGGTAAAACAAATTAATTTATTTTCGATCTATTTCTGTCAAAACACCTATTTTCCTCTTTTTTGCGTTCTATTGGGCATGCAAAATTGACTTATTTTTGAATCTATATTTTTGCAGATCTAGATTTTTTGGCAGTCAATCGGCCTGAGATTTGCTAAAACAAATTAAATAAACTGACAGAACTCTCCACATGCTGTATTCGAAGAATTATAGATTGTTGCCTAGTCAAAAATGGCCACTTTATACTTCTGTCTTTCATGTGCAGTTAAATATCTACTATCTAGAACTAGAAATCTTTAGTTGTTGTTATTTTTTAACATTCTCTGTTGTCTGAGAGAACATTAAGTCTTGTCGATTTTGACAAAAAAAAACATATTTTTCGGCATAACTGAATAGAATATTTTGTTAATTGAAATGTCTGGGTTTTTTCGGGAAAGTTTATAGGTTGTGAGACCACACTGGCAGGTATACTGCCAAGTTGGCTCCATGCACTGCCTATTAAATTCCTATTTGCTTAGTTGACGTGCTACTTGATTATCAAGTTGCTTCCAAGCTTATTTGTTTCCTTTTTTTCCTATCATTGCATTCTTATTAAGTTCTTAATTTTCTTCATAATTTCAATTACCAAATAATTTTTAATTTGTATATGGAAAATCTTTTAAATTCTATTCTACTTGCTTCTTTGCTGGCAACGGAACTTGCATGCCAGAAGTTAAGCAAGTGGATTCGAATTGTAAGTTAACCCCAAGTCTCCACTTGAAATAAAAGATTGCACGAAATGTGACACTTAGATAATATATCTTGTGGAGGCCCCTTATGTGTGATTGTTTTTTATTTTCAGATATAAATTTCTGTATTTATTTCTTGTATTCTCAGAAAAAATAAATGGTGAAATAAAGTTTGAGTTTCGTGAAATCCTAAATAAAATGTGCAAACATTTCTCAAGACAATATTGAACCTTGATCATAATTTGCTTATTCCAATATTTCAATAAAAAAAAAAACAGGTTATACGTCATGCCTATTATAAAGTATCTAAAGCATTAAGTGCTCTTTGGAGAAGAATAAAAATTCACGACATATTTTTGAACACAGAGCTGAAGAAATATAAATTCCAGTAATGGTGTCTAAATTAATAGCCGAAATAAAAATTTCTAATACTACGTTTCCATCGACCACTAAACCGAGATTTAAGTAGATTTAGCTTAATCGCCTACAAATCTTCAGGATTTACCATACAAATTTTAATCTTCTCAGATGAAGATTTAAAATAAATCTCATTTAAATCTTCAATCGAATTATCTCCTTTCCATATAAAAATGAACACATTCATCGGGAAAGTGAATTTTTCTCTTCAGTTGAAACAGAGGAAGCTGCCTATCTCACTTCTACATCATAAGAGAAAATGAAAAGATATATACATTTTCAATAGTGCTGTCAAAATTAATCTACTTTTGGAGCGGTGGAACCACTTTTTGAGATTAGTAAATCTACAAGAGATTAAAGTTCGGTGGAAACGTAGTATAAGATTTAAAATGAATCTCATTTAAATCGTCAATCGAACTACCCTATTTCCATATCGAAATGAACACTTTCATCGGGAAAGTGAATTTTTCTCTTCGGTTGACACAGATGAAGCTGTATGTCTCACTTCTACCTCAAAAGAGAAAATGAAACGATATATGCATTTTGAATAGTGTTGTCAAAATTAATCTACTTTTGGAGCGGTGGAAACACTTTTTGAGATTAGTAAATCTACAAGAGATTAAAGTTCGGTGGAAACGTAGTATAAGTAACAAAGGTTTGTATACAACTCATCGCAGTCAAACTCATCATGGTCGAACTCATCATGAACGTGCCTGTCATAGCCATGATGATTCATTTGTAGAATTAATTTTGTGTATTTGCTCTTTTTCTCCATCTGTGGGACTTGCTTTCGATAGTTTGTATGGATGTGTCAATTTTTTCAGTAATGACGTTGATAATTTCCTATTTCGTATTTTTCCTTCAATTTCAGTTCTCAAGTTTCGGTAAAGGAGACAAATTTAATGTCAGAACGCTTGCTCTTTGGTCTCTCGCTCCCAATCGATGTGTAACCCTTATACTTACGAGTACCATAGATATCGGTTGTTGATATTTAAAGAGTACCATGTCCCATGTTTCAATTTTATGAAGTATCGAAAATCGAATACCTTTTACTCTGTCCCAAGTACAACAACGTTAACATACTTCTGAAAATTGAAAATAATCAAATCTTTAAGAAAAAACTTATTTTTTGTTGTATACCAAGTACCCACTCGTAGGCATCAATAAATTGGAAAAGACTACTTTCGATACTTCGATTTTGGTTAATTAAAACTTCCCAGTAGTCTCGAATGACAGAATTAAACAAAAATAATATTCAAAATATAACAGCAGTTTTTGAATGTGTATTTATTTTCGTACCACGTTTATTTTATGACTTAAAACAATTAATTTTTTTTTTTTTTTAGATATGTATTTGTTTTGTTGGTTTCTAAGTTAGATAAGTAATAAAAAGTGTTTTTTTTTTCTTAATTTAGTTTATAAGATCTATTAATATTCAAAAACAAAAAGAGAAAAAACAAAGAATTATGTTATTTAAAAAGAAATTGGTATCTTAATGAATAAATTGCAAAATACAATAACTTTTTTCCACTTGATTATTATGAATCAAATTTATTAGTGTGTGTAGGAACAAGCCCAATAAAATATCCTCTTAGTCCAGTAATTTTTTTTCTAATTTCATTTTATCGTCAAATAAATTATGAAGTTTTTTTTTTTTATTTCTGAAACATAAAATGAAATATACGAGAAAGCTAGTTTTATTGAATGGACGTGTTATTTTGTCAAATACATAGTTTTTTCTGTTAATCCTTTAACCCCGTTATATAGAGATGTAATAAAAATTATTTATGTCCCACGTCGCACGTATTTGCACTTAAAGTTCAAATGAATTAGAATTTTATTGATTTTAAATACTCAAACATCGACAGACCCCTTAAAAAATTATCTCGAATAAATTTAGATAACAAGCTTTTTTATTAAATAAGTATGTTTCTTAAAAAAATTATATTAGTTCGTTTTCCAGTAAATAAACAAATTTCATAATTTGTTAAACGCAACAATAAGTAATTCCCTCCTGGCTGGCGGTTAAGTCCCAATCGCTTTTGTGACTTACTCTTAATCCGGAGAAAACTGTTTTACTGGCCCGAATCGCGAATACTTCTTTGTGAACGATACTATGTTTGAAACGTAATTTTTTCTGTATTGCCGTCGCTAATTCTATATGTCAGTTGTTTTGGAAAAATCTTCCACTGGTTACAAAATAAAACACTTATTATTACTCTTATTGGCATATCCTCTGCATACATCGAAATTTATTGAACTTAACGATAAATTCGATCTTTTTGATCGTTAAACATTTATTTTTTTATCTAAAACAGTGCAGAAATTTTTTATAAATAATAATTCAATTTAGAATTGTTAGCATTAGTCTACATTTTGGTAAAATTCTTTTTTCTAATGAACGTGTCTTATCCTCAAATACGGTTTAACAGTTCTTTAAATAAAAAAATCTTAAAACCAATGAAATAATGTGAAAATGTCCTTAGAAATTTCTTTTTCTAAAAAAAGTGTCAACAATTTTGATTAATTTTTTATATATATTATTAGATATATAGAAATAGTGTTCTCTTTTATCGAAATCGTTTATACCACTAACCGCTTCAAACAATAGTTACCTCTAGGAAAACGGTTTTTCGAATGTTCCTAAATAATTTGGATGATTTTTTTTTAAACTCAAACTCGTATCGAGATATCGCAAATATATAAACAAATTTTTTGTAAAAATCCGTAAATGTGTTTTAAAAACGGCTATTTGAATATATTTTTTTTAAATATTTGCTGTACAACTTAGTATTTTTTAACCAACTGCATCGGCTATTAATATTTTGTGTCATTGAAATTTATTAAAGAAATAAGCCGTCGTGCGTTTTGTTTTCGTAGAGCTCATTTGCCGTAAGCTTAACTTTAATTTTCATAACTCTTCCTTTATGGGTGTCAATCAAAGGACGATTTACATCAAAGCTTTCGAGCATTAACAGTTATAGGATTCGCATCATCTCATCATTTATTAAGTGTTATTCATTGTGTCAAACAAAAATTGTCTTGAGAAAATGAGGTCTAAAAAAATGTATGTATGTATATAATAACTTTTTCGTTAATACATAATAGTGTTATTAATTTAAATCTGATTTAATTTTTTTTAAATAAAAATATTTATATTATTAATTGTATTACCACATTTGTATGTTCCTCAATTATGTTTAACTTTAACAAACATTTATGTTAGCATTCAATAAAAATGAAGAATTAATAATAATCGATAAGTCTTCATTTCAGCGAATTAAATCTGGGGCCGAATTACCGCATCAGTTATCGAGTCATACGTGACTGAATTATGTAAATTTGGCATTACCGCTCACGTTATCGAGCAGTCTAGTACAATAATTTGACAATCTCTCATCAGTTATCGAACTGAATTTTATTCGTCAGATGAGAAGCCGACTGATAGAACATGCATGTAGGTATATGTATATGTACATAATATAATTTTTGGATACTTACGCAGAATTTGATAAAGACAGAGGATTGCTTTTGTCCCTTAGGAGTCTGCGCTCCATAGCTTCGTACATCTCATCTTCTGGTTGATGTGAATTAAATGTTACTTATTATGTACATATGTATGTACGTATAAAAATATTTTTTAAATCCTCACCATCTGAATCGCTTGATAAAAAGAAATAATCCATTTTAAGTGGATATTTAGAAATATCCTCAAATCCTTGTAATAAAAACTGGAAACTCGCGAAAAATTTGTTGTTTTTACAAAAAAATTAAATTTGTTTGTCCAAAAATAAATTTATGTCGATTTCGTTTCAACAAAAACATCGACTTGCCGTCGATCCGCCGTCAATTTTTTTCTGAAAATCAAATTCGTTTCAAATTAAAACCAATACTTTTTCTTCAAAAACAGATCCGTATTGAATCTCTTTTTGGAGACGGATTCAAAACGGATTTGTGCACAGATTCGTACACACACTACAATATTTGTTTTGACGTTTCTCAATTGTTGTGTTGTGAATTAATTTTTATTTTGTGGCAGTGTACATACAAAGTAAATTAATATATTAAAAAATAAAAAAAATTGTTAAAAACTTCTTGGAAACAAATATTAAAAAAGTGCAAGTGGGTTTAGGAACTCCCCCGCGTCGGAATCGGGAAATTAAAACGTAATAATGATGTTTTAACGAATTGAAGATTTGTTTTTTTTTTAGAGCTGCTAAGCAACGCACACAGTCCCAAAAAGAGATTCGGTCCGTAATCGTTCTTTTCAAAGCCAAAAAGTATTGGTTTTAGTAGCGAATCCTAATTATTGAAACGAAATCGACATTAATGAATACAAATTTCATCTGTCAAACAAGAAAGACTCGATAAAAATCAATAGAGACTCGATGTAGTAGAATAGAATTACTACAATTTAAAATAGTTACACGATACGTTAGTCTACGAATGCCATCATGCCAAAGTGATCAATAGTTCATTCGATAACTGATGGGACTCACTCACTCGATCACTGATGCGGTAATTCGGCCCCTGAATGCGTCCAAAAAGCCTTAAATGCTTACCTCATGGTGAAATAAAAACATTAGCATATTAAAACAATCGAGATCCTGTCATTCTTCACAAATTATGTGAATAAAAGTCAAAATTGAAACATAAGTTTTTACGAAGTCAGTTCAGTTAAAGTGTCAAATATTTCGAGACTAATTGTGAAGTAAAATGAATTGTATAAGAAATAAAATAAAACAATTAAAATTTGATCAACTTAGTCTTTTTATTTTATTAATATTCTAGTTAAATTAACTTTAATTTGCATTATTCAATAAATACCTACATGGATTAGTAATAAATTTGAAGTCATATTCAGTTTATATTCACTTAAAGTGAATGTTCAAAAGATTATATCCCTCATTTTTCTAAAACATAATTGTGTAATTTAAATGAGACAAAAATGTCTCTTGGATTGTTCATTACACAACTTCCTTATTTACATTCACCGGAGTAAATTATAAATGATTTACATGATTTAAATGTGAAGTATCATTTCCCAGGAACTTGGATTTGATATTTTTTTTTTGGAAAAAAATTGTTATTTTTGGTACCTCTAGTAGAACAATTTTTGGTTTTCGATTTTCTCGGGTACCTTTTGAATAGAATCCGAAAGAAACAGGGTTGCCAGAAGTCCTCTTTTTCATATGATAATGCTGTTTGTACACCTTATTAAAAAAAAATCAAAAGAAGAAAACCTTCAATTGAAAACTGTTAGGTATTAAATGTTCATTAAATATGTTTAAAAATTTATAATGTGAACACAGCCATTTGTAGTTCGAAATCTTTTCAAAGATGAACTCATCCACTCAATGAAGCACATCTCACTTCAAGTGTTAACGTTATCATTCATATGTCAGTTTATGATTTGTGCTTTCTCATTTTTGTTTGCAAAAAAAAATTATTTTCGTTCGTATTTAAAAGTAAAATGACAGCCAATTAAAAAAAAATGAAAAAATGAATTCAAGCGAATATGCAATTTATACATACCGTAGAAATTGTATATAAGTTATATATACATACATATTTTATTATTTAATGTTCCCGTTAGTATTCATGCGCCTATTATACAGAGTGTCCGCCGGGAGGGTATACTACTTTGTTTTGCCACCATTTTGGTAAACATTAGTCTTGACAGTTCATATTTGGTAGTCGTGAAGTAGACACGTGACAAATTTATTATGGAAACATATTCGATAAACCAAAGTGTTTAAATCGTTAAAACATTTTATCAAAATCAATCATCGATTACTGTGACGATGAGAAAGTTACGTGAGATTCTTAGGAGAAAAAACGTGCCAACAAAACGCACTATTTATCGTGTAGTGAATGATTTCGAAGAAATAGGGTCTGTAGGTGATAGGCCCAGCAAGGATCACAACGAACTTCAAGATCGGCTGAAAACATTACTGCTGTTTAAGGAATTGTAAAAAAACAATCCATCAACCTCAATTCGACGCCGCCGGGCTCAGGAGCTTGGTCTTCAAAGAACAACTTTGGCCACAATTTTGCACAAGGATTTGCATTTGTTTCCATTTAAGATTTAGTTGACACAAGTGCTTCTTCCACAAGACTATTTGCGCCGCCGTACATATGCCAATGGAGTGTTACAGCTAGCCCATGACAACCCCGATTTTCATTTGAATGGATATGTAAACAGAATAGTCGGTTCTGCGCAATGGAAAACCCTCAAATTATTCATCAGTTACAGTCTGTTGTGCAATTTGGTCAGGAGGAATCATTGGACCTGACTTCTTTGAAAATTAGAACGGCGTAACGGTAACTGTGAATGGGGAGCGAAATATTCGTTATGAAATACCGCGTAAAATGTGTGAGAATGTAATGCAAAATGTGCTCAAAAGGGCTCGCATTTGTGAGACTAACAGACACGGACATTTAGCTGATATTGTATTCCATACATAATTGCCGGCATTAAATAAAGCATTTATTAATAACGGGTGATTTTTTTGCTACTTGGTTTTTGACGTTTATATTTTTGACAGATCACACATGACAAATTCCACGAACATTTGACATTTCGATTCAGTATTGTTTGCCATTTCATCATGAATAGACTTACGCCTGAACAACATTTGCAAATTATTGAAATTTATTATCAAAATTCGTGCTCTGTGAAAAATGTGTTTCGCAATCTACGTCCGTTTTTTTTCCGCTCATTTTTGGCTAAATGGATACGTGAATAAGCAGAATTGCCGTATTTGGAGTGAAGAGCAGCCAGAGGCAATTCAGCAGCTACCAATGCATCCCGAAAAATGCACTGTTTGGTGCGGTTTATGGGCAGGCGGCATCATTGGGCCGTACTTCTTCAAGGACGATGAAGGCCGCAGGGTTACGGTCAATGGAGAAAGGTACCGTTCGATGATAACAGATTTTTTTTTGCGGAAAATGCAAGAATTGAACTAAAGTAAATTGATTTATCGATCCAAATAAAAATTTCATTCACTTTTTACAAGTTTCTGTTTTTTTGAATTTTCAAAAACCAAGCTCTTAAAAAATCACCGTTTATAAGATCAATTCTCTTTCATTTAACCAAAAAGTATAAACAAACAAAGTAGTATACCTCCCCGGCGGACACCCTATATAATTTCCAAACACCTGTCGCGCATTTTTTATAATTTTATTTTTTTGAAAAAATAAATTATTTTTGTTACTCATTAATTTATTTTAGTTGATAATATAATTTTTGAATTTGTCATTGTTTTGTATAATAAAAAAAAAATAATAATTCACCTCACTTTTTTTACTCGCTGATGGTGTTATATTTTTCAAAAACATGTTTTGTCCCCCTTTTTGAACACTTCGTGATGAATTGACACACATATCTTAAAATTGTACTTTTTGAGCTAAAAATTATGTATTTTTTTTTTGTATTAATTCTTTTTGTTTCAAAATTGGTTGAGCCATGTGCCAGTTGGAGGAAGTGTATCTAAATTATGGTACCTACTAGATTTTAAAACAAAGGAATTGGGAGTGGGATGTTGAATTTATTAAATTAATGTTCACCGTTTTATAGAAAAAAAAAACATAAATAAAATTAACCCATGTGGTGAATGTGGTGGACATACCCAAATACGAATAATAAATCTTTCGGAAACACCAAACATCATCAGAATGTGAACCAAAATTTGGGTTTTTTTTGTAAATATAATTTTGGATATAAACTAAAGTTAATCGCTTAGTAAAACAAGATCCCTATCGATAAACACATTTATTGTTTATAATTTTTACAACAAATAAAATACAAGCCTTGAACATCTTTCATATTTTAATAGCCTAGTCCAAATTAGAAAAGGAGAAAAATAATTATGGAAAACAACGTTGCCAAATTTTATTATTATGAACACAATTAATTTTGTGTCTTTTTTGGATATACCTACATAGTTTTATACGATTTTGTGATCTTTAAGACTTAATTATATTCACTAACAGGCAATTAAGTTTTTGTGTTTTTTGGATTGAAATAATTAAATGTTTCCAATATATAAAATTGATAGAGTGTTTCGTTGTTGTTTTATTATAGCAGATACTCCTGTTAAATATACAAATTTTATGCCATTGTACCTATTTAGCAAATATTCTTGGTATCCGATTAAAAATTCGAATTAATTTAGTATAAATCAATATGAAAGTTTATTTGGAGCTGCGAGTAGTTCTTATCGTATAAGGTGTTTCCGTTTGATCTCGAGACATAACAATCAAGTTCGAATTAATTATTTGGTCAATTTACCTATATGATTTAGCATCAGCACAAAAATCATTAATATTTATAACTTGAGCGGAACATAAATTTTGGTCGTGTCAAGGAATTAAGTTGGCAACCTATTAATGGGTATTTTCTATTATATGGAGGATTAATAAATTAAAAATTTAAGATTCTGCCTTATCGCTAATGGATTATGAACAAACTTGCCACCATTTTAAGAAAGAAATCCCTTTTGACTTGCTAATAGGGCAAGTTTTGGTTGCGTGTGTTTAAAAAAAAATAGCTATTCGAATTTTTAATTAAATCTCGATAATATATTAGGATTCTGGGTTGAAAGTCCAAAAAAGCCATTCTCGGTATTCCATCACTACTAGACTCTAAATTGAGTTGGTTTGACCCGATTTACTTTTTATTGGTAAAAGATTATGCTAGTCGAAAAACGTACTTGCATATTTTTTTTTTGCTACAGAAACTAGACTTTATTTATTTAAAGCATCTTGGTATGCTGAATTCGTACTCAGAAAAATTTAATCACTTTAGTGTTTCGAGATATACTAGTCAAAAAATAAAGGAAGGTTTTTCGGTATTTTGGAGGTTATGTAACAGAGCAAAATAATTTTAATTAACTTTTTCCTCAACCAACAGTTTTAATTTTTAATTCCTTGAAAAATATTAATTTTAAATTAGATTAATACTTTCAAAAATCCTTATACAATTTTTTTAAAGAAAAAAGTTTGTTTTAAATATAAATGAATATAATTTTGAGTTCAAATTTGAAATCAGCACATCAAAAAACCTTCGGAGGACTATTCTTTAGTTTCTGCAAGAAACCTTTCTCATTATTGTGTTATCCCATCATCAATAATTAGTAACCTAAAATGTTTAGTTAATATTTCAAATATTCTTGAAAACGGCTTTAATTATTATGATGGAACTTTAGATGTCATATCAAGTTTCTTTCATAAGAACATTGTCTATTCCCGTAAACATAAGTGATTGGATTGGATTTGAAATTTGGTTTGTAAATTTTTTTATTTCAAAATTCTTTAAATCCAAAATTCTGAGAAAATAAAATTTTGTATTTCAAAATTCGGTTTCGTACCAAAACGGAAATTTTTTGAATAATGAAAAAAACTACGCAAATTTCAAGACTCCGTTGCTCAGCGTTCCACCAACCTTTTTACTTTCCACTTTTTCTGTCTTGGTATCCTATAGATAGGCATATTCTCTTTTATTTGTCGTCGGAAGAATGAACGGTGTTACACGACGCGAAATACCTGCCTAAGAGACTAATTTGAATTTTTTTCTATAATCGTATAGAGCCAAGGAAGTTCTGAATATTTAAGAGTTGTTGGTAACCCATGTTTTCTCCAAAATTTAACGTGTGGTTGCCGAGTCACTATTTAACCTCTAATCGTAGATATTATCAGTCTCATTTAATAGAATTCTCTTAACAGATGAATAGTTATACAGTGAATAACGTCTTATGTAGCCTCTTATTTACCTTCCATAAATTCCTATTTATAAAACATTTTCCAATAACATATAGTTATGCAGGGGTTTATGTCCAAAAAGTGCCAAAAACGGGTAATCTCTTCCATTTGACTGTCATGATTAAATCAGCTGTTTGTCAAAAATCGCAACTAGAACCTTTATTAGTGTTGTTATTTAATGAAAACAAAATAAAATCAAAGAACCATGGAAACGAAAGCGAAAAGATTTCGTGTAGTAAATTGGGATTCGTCTGATAAGGTTTGTATGTAATTATTCTTATAATCAACTTAACATAAACTTCTGATTTTTTTAGATTCTTCTTTAAAAAATTATTGAAATAAAACTTTCACAGTTAGACCAAATGTTTGAAATATTTGAATCACTTGTGTGCTGAAAAGTATTTTTCAATAAATACGTCATGTGAGACTTTGGCGGCCTTCGGTTTCGAATATTTCTTGATTTTCTGACGTATTTAGTTGGTTGTTACCGTTTACATCATCATCTACTCAAAAAAAATTATTAAAGTTTTTAATTTTTTAAAATTTAACCTGTGGATAGAACTTCATGGAAATCGATCGAAATTATTGAAATAATTTAAAACGGTAACAAAATTTAAAGGCATTTTGTTTTATGTCCAAACCCAAAATGACATTTGGACACCATAATTTCTTCTCTATTCAACATATAAGCGCGTTTAGCTTATAATGGGTCTATTTAACGTAGCATAAGTTTTATAAATGAGATTTTCGAGGTCAGAGGCATTATAAAGAGTACATAGCGCTATATATTCGCTTTAATTCAATTATAAATAAGGCTGTATAAGTATATGCAGTTTCTAAAATACGTTTATGAATAAGTCTGTTAAAGTTTAGAGCAGGATTTGGGTTCTGAAGATTTAACTTTGGTTGGTTTATTTATTCTTTTTATTTATGTTATGACATTGGAAAGCCCATCAACGATGCAAAAAGAGACAAACACAACATTCGAAGAGTAGGTACACTAGAATTAAAAAACAAAAAAAAACAAGCTAATTAATTCTGAAAAGTGGTGTGATTTAGGTGAATAGAAATCCAGTGCATAGGTACCTTTATTTCTTGCCTTGAAAAGGTTAAAAGGTTCGTCTGTTAATATCTTATATATAGTGGTTCGCTAATAGACATATAATCTTCTTCAAATACAACTTTACACGTGTTAACTTATGTTAAGCTATACACATTAAATAAGTCTTGAAAATTTTACAAGAAGCTATAGTAATTAACTGATGTAAGCTGTAAGTTGAAAGAAAAAGAAAAACTACAAATTAGTTGCCTGTAAATTGAAAGTATATTTTTTTAGTGCCCTTTCCTGGTAGGTTAAATATTAAAAAATAAGAAAACGGATACCTGCATAATGTAATCTTGAAACAAAAATTGAAAAAATATAATATACCCCTGAAGAAGTGAGGAATACTCACGAAATGTTGCATTTTTTACAAATAGACCAAAAGAGCCTAATTATTTAAAATGGGAAAGTAGATTTTGTTCTATAAGTTCATCTACTGTGTAAAATTAAGAGTTGTTATCACCCTAATCCTGCTTTAACTCTCCTCTTTTTCTTTGAAGACGACTGTCACATAGAAAAAAATGCCTGTGGTATCGACTATGTCAAAATAAAAATCGAAAACCGATTTGTCTTTTTTTTCACAGAACTTGTCTTTTCTTCCCTCAGAGTACTTTAAACTTCCCTCAGAGTACTTTAAACTAGAAAAGTAGGTATGTATGGAATTTATTACAATTCTCTAATGAAGAAAAGATATATAAATCTTCTTGATGTAAAATTCGATTTACGATAGGTACGTATCTCGTAAATATTGAAATTCGGTTTCGAAATAGATTTATAGGTATTTTTATTTTATTTTTTGTTAAAGCAAAATAAATTAGTAAAAAAGGAGATATGTTTATAAAAAAAAAATATAGTTACTGTCACTCATAAATAAATCAGTATAAACATTATAATTTTAAATGGGCAGGGTGACCCAACAAAAACATTAAACATTAGGTTTCGCATTTTTTCGACTGCAGTGACTCGATAATTTGAATTGCATCGGATCATACCCTTCACTAAGCCTCCACTGGAAATAAATAATTACAAGAAATGTGTTATGCAGTCAATATTTCGTGTGGATGTCACTTATGTCCCCAGTGCACAATTTTCACACAAGAATTTAGACCATTGGTTGCTTATTTTTTTTCCTATCCTTAAGTATCTAAAGTGCTTAGCGCTCCTTGGACAAGAATGAAATTTCATGACTAATTTTTTCTACATACATGAAGAAATATAAACTCCAGAAATAGCGTCTGCAATTATGTCCGAAATAAATATTTCTAATGGACAACGGCAACAACTTCGAATTACAGAGGTTTTGGAAATGTAGTGGTTCCACAAAACACCGAGTATTTACAAAAAAAATGTTATTGCTAAATTTAAGATAAACCAAATGAAATAAGGAAGTCGGAAAAATCAATAGACTTTGCAGATGTTCTTCCATGCGACTCAGAACGTGCTTAATTTCTCAAATTTTCGAGTTCACTGTACCTAGGTACCAAAGAAGTAATTCTTTAAAAAAAATTCATATTGAAATATTCGTCATTATTCAATTTAAAGACACAAAAATAAAGTTCCTTGAGCTACTGTATCAGAATACAAAAAAAAAAAAAAAACAGCTAGCCTTACAGTAGTCGCATATTTGTGGTTTTTTTTCTGTCAACCTTAAAAATGTCAATGGAGAAGTTTCCTAAACGCTAGAATCGATTTTTATTTTTTTTAAATCGCAAGATCATAAAAATACATAAAATGTAGTCAAATAATTTTCTTAATATGTATGTACATATCTCGAAAAATGGTAAAGTACTTATGAAAACATTAAAAAAAAAACACAGTGCTTCATTGAATTCTTAGTCGAAAATCTAAAAAAAAAACTCTTCAACGATTTGCAGAATTTTTTAGACCAAAATGTTGATTGCATGTAACATTTATGTATATTTAAATAATTTATCAAAAAAATTAAAATTTACCAAGTTTAAAAAAAAAGATTCGAGCCACCTAAGTCGCTTAAGGTTTGAAGAAAATCGCTTCAGCCGTTTATCCTGGGGGACTCCCTTTTTTCGTGTTCTGTTACGAAATCCCTCTCAAAGATTGCCGGAAACCGAGCGAAAAATGATATACATCAAAAACAATTTGCAAAATCATTGAATTTTAATTTATAAAAAACAGACTTTTTATTTAATGACGACTAGGTATGCAAATTTTCGATAAAATCGTTGGTTAAAATAATACAGGGACCATTTTTAAAAATAGTGAATTAATTCTGCTTTTATGGTCACAACATTTTTTGCTAATTTTTTGCCTCTCTAAAAATCTAGTTCATTAAAGCCTAATTTATTGACTCGATTACATATAAAATCACTGTCAAAAATTGGAAATTTACGACGATTTGCATAAAATGTATAGGTACATCCACATGTAGATAGTAAATATATTAAGGTCCACGTTAAGTAATTTTTTTCACTGGACTTTATTTTTAAAAAATCCCTTGACACATGAACTAAAGTTTGACTGATGCATGTGGCTTTATAGACATGCCAATGTTTGGCAAATTATTATTATATATAATTTTACTATTTCACATGTGAGAAATTGATTTACCTACCTCCAATTTTTTTAAAAATGTTTAATCCATCGAAGATTTTTGTTAATGCACACTTATTATTGTTTTAAATAATTGAAATTTTTAAAAAGGATGCTAAATTTATTAGGATTTTTTAATTTGAATTAATAAGGATTTTTTTGGTGGGTATATTTTATTTGTTCAGCTTTTTTCTTTCTAAAATAACGATTTGCCTGTAAGACCTAAGATCTTTTGAATACAAACTGAACTGCACGGCACTAGTTAGAAGGAATAGAAAGATGAACAAATTCTTAAAATTAAATGAAACTGCTGTCAAAAAAAAAACTATTAACTATTATCTATAACTATTAATGAAAAATGCATTACAAAATGGAGTAAAAAAATGTAACAAGAATAACGGTATTTTTTTCTTCATTCAAAAGGGTATCTACTTAGCTACCACCGATATGTAAATACGTCTCTTTTACAGCTGAATGAAGAGTTCTTTATTTGAAGTGTCAAAATTTCCGAATAATATTGATTCGTGATGAGTTTGTCATTACCATTTGTTTTTGTTTACTTGTGAAATATTTAAAACCGTCATAAAATGTATAAAATTAGAACTTTTGTCACTGAAGTAGATTTAATTCATTCACAATACTCACTAATATGTACAAATACCTACATAGTATCAATTATAATAATATGAACAATTAAAAATTATAAAGATACGCCCAATTTATTTATTTTTCACAGGATACCTAATTAACTTAACATTATATCATTAACCCTCTGCGACTGACGCGACGTGACCTAATTTTACCAATTCCACTGACGTGGTAGTATACACCATACGCGATTCGGACAGCTTTTTTGTATTTTAAAAAAATTGTTTCTTATTCCTACTTTTAACTACCTATTCTATTTTAAAGCTTGGTGTGTCCATTACTACTTTTAAATACTTATATATAAAAAAAACACATATGGTGTTTAACAGTTTTTATTAAAACTACCTAAAGATAATGATAAAATATAATTTAATAAAAAAAAATAGGTAGGTCGGTAGGTATACTAAGAACAAAAATAACCTTTTAGAAAATCCAGCTAAATGTGTAGAGAAAAAAATATTTTATTTTATTATAATATAAAAATTTAATTATTTTATTTCAATGTTTTTTTTTTAACGTCCAATTTTAATCGCCTTTTTTAGGGATCACTTGGAATGCCACGTGTCTTTTTTTTACACATTACACAGAACCAGAAGAATCATTTCGAAAAAAAGGCGCGTAACTTGTTGTTTAAAATGTTCACATTCTATAACCACAAAAGTGATGACGTAAACTTGAAAGAACAAAAAAAAAACATCACCACCATCCATAAGTCCACTTGATTTAGGGCAGATCATAGGCGTAGCTCTTCGTATGTTTTTTTTTTTATTGGTCTTAAGCTTTTATTCTGGATCGGATCTGGTATAATTAAATAACCGGTATATAACTTTTTAACTTAAAGGGTTTTTTTTTTCATGCGTAAATTTATTTAAAATTGTTTTTTTTTTTTTTAATTTTTTATGTTGGGTATCGGCTCTCCAAGAGCACGGTATGAAGTTCCTACAATTTAAATAATTTCACGTAGGAACTCTATACCTCGCTTATGGCAAAAAGCAGACATTTTTGTTTGATTTCATTAAATATATAATTCACATTCAATTATTTAGTACTCGGTATATTTTTTTTAATATCTAATTTTTTTATGAATTTGTTTTCAATCAAAAACAGACAACGTAACGACGAAAACACTTGCTTGCCATCATCATACACTGAGTGAACACAAAGTAGGCTTTATATCCATTATCCAGTTAGAAAAAACGCATGCGTGGTACTCTTTATAAACCGCGATCTATGGCCGATCAGTCACCGAGGTTAACTGACTGAATGAAATAACATTCCGTTACGCTAAGTTCCCAACAATCGACTAAAATGCACGGCCACTCGAATTCACGCTAATTCCGCTTTACCCATACGTTCGTCGGAAAAGTTGTTTTTCTTACAACACGGACCGAATAAAAAAAAAAAAAACTAAACGGTTTTTTACTGAGAACAAATTTCCAATTAGGGAGACGTGGTGGTGTGTTGAAATTCAAACTGGAAGGCAACGCAAACACATTCGAATAAGAAAGAGACGATTATATTCCAATAAAGCCGACGACCACGGAAAACCACCAACGAAGCGGAGCAACATTCACCAACAACGGTCCAAGTCAAACTGTACACCAGCACAGTTCTTAGAACTCGGAAAACCACCAGCAACCAGAACAAACAGCAGCAGAGCAAGCACCATCAAAACGACACAACTACAACGTGGAAACAACTACCGACGACTGTCGACAGTCGGCCGATTGTCGAGTCTCAGTGTAGCGGTGCTGCTGCTGCGGCCACTGACTCGACTGTTGAATATTAAACGAAACCATTGTTGACAGCCAACATTTTACTATGGTGCATTTATAATTGAGCGAAAAAGAGACCGATGCAGAATGTGTTGACGGTAACTGCACACGCACACACCCTTATTTAAATATTTTCCCCTTGCATTCAGTGTGCCACTGTGAATGCACACTCAACAAACACTTACATTTATTTACAGTTTCTCGCGCGCACGACTCCATCAGCTAGTAACACGCCGTCTGTCTCTTTTTATTTGAATGATTACGTTGTCGCTTTGTAGAGATTGTAGCTTTGTAGTTTGGCAGCACATGAAACTGCCTCTCCTACCCCAAATTTCCACAATAAAATTGCCGTTGGGATAGAATAAAGATAGGTATAAATTTCTGAGTTCGTTCTTCCCCTTTTTTCGTGCTCTCGCATACGCATTGAAATTTGGTTGCAATTATAACGTTTTTTCGGTTGATTTTGTTTTTTTGTTTGGCTGCTCGCATCTAGCTTGATATCCGTCCCGTCACATCAATTCTTCCTTAATGTTTCTTTGAACATGCATCGTCCACTGAATTCTTTGACCTCACTGTGCGCGTTCCTGTATGAAGTTCCATCTTTCAGTTCCAAGCACCAAAAACGGGATAAATGCTACTGGCTAAAAAAGAGACAAAAATAATAAAGACGATTGATCAAGATGAGAGACTAAATTTGCACAAAGTTGTTATTGTAGAAATAAATATATGTACATATATATATTATTATATTGACGATATCTACCTATAGCTTTAAAAAAGCTTTCACACTGTAAAAGTTCGATGATCGCTTGCTTACGCGTCGTTGTCGATGCCAAACATGATATTTTATAGTCTTTAATTTTTTTTTTGGTTTTTGTTGAGGCCAAAAATTGACTTAAATTCGGTTATACTTTTGTACACTTTTATGTTATTTTTACTGTTGTTTTGTCTTTATTGTATTTTGACATTGATGAAAGTAGGCAAGAAATTTTTTTTGTGTACTGATACCTATTTACCTACTTACCGTGTATGCTTTTTTATGCGTTCAGTTTTTTATATTGTTTTTATTTTTAGTGCGTGATTTTTTAGGTTTTATTGTTATTAACATCTGTTGGATGATAATTAAGCTTTTCACGTGCTATTGCTAATGTTTTTTTTTTTTGTTTTATGAAACTGGTGGTCTAGGAAAATAGGTTTTTGGTTGTTGTGATAAAAAGTTTTTTTTTTCAAATGACTTGTTGACTAGACTTTTGAGAACACCAAAACAAAAAAAACCTACATTCGCAATAAGTTGGCATTTTGTGTGGCTTTGCAGTTTACACCTTTTGTTTTTGATGATTAGATATTATTTTATGTTATAACGTGTAGTACACATACGTATAACTATGTGGGTTTACGTGAAATCGAGAAGTTCATGGATATGAAACATATGGTTTTATAAATAACTAATGAACTAATTGTTGAAATGGCGCCCAACTTTGGTAACAAATATTTTACTATTAGAGAAAAAGCAGTAAGTTAATGCTTCAATGACTTATTTTTTTTAAAGTAGATGCCGTGAAATGGCTGGTTATCCTTGTATATATCATTTGATATAGTCGGCAGATTTTAAAGGGAATTTCATTTATAGAGGTTTGAAATGTAAATCAACATACGGTATCTTATAATGGACGAGGCTAGAGAAATGCCAAAGTATAACAGTTTTTTCGCTGTTAAAAGTATTAAAATATCACCGCGCTCTGCGCAGTTGGGAAGCGGCTGCGAAAAAACAACTGAGTTCCGGAAGTTCAATAGCCTCTGAGCGCGCGGAGATGCAAAAGCAGTGGTTTTCTAACAGATATGTCATAAATTGGAATAACTGCATTCATTTCCATGTATTCACGATACAATCATACGACTACTATAGCCCTAAATCAGTCTTAGAGAGACGAATAAAATGTTACAAATCTGTTGATTGGTGCCCAACAAAAGCTTATTTAGCTGATGTCTTAAAAATAACAGAAAAATGTAAAAATCTTAAATCACATGTTGAATAAGAAGGCACATGAGGAAATAGGCTGAAGATATATGTGTATATACATTATAAAAACAAAACATAAAATGGCGCCCAACAGAAGCTATATAATTTTATATTTTCTAAAAGAATGCTGCAAAAAATGAGCAATACATCTTGTAAGGTAAGGCAAAGGCACCTAACTGATTCCTAAAGTACAAATAAGACTCTTTTTGGCTTCTAAATAAACAAATGAAAGCTACAGACATATGCCTTAAGTCAAATAAAAATATACGTGAATGAGATTAAATATTTGTTAAATGTGTAGGATAAAACTAACTTAAATATTAAGTTTATTTTTGTACTGTAAATTTGGAATTCCGTGTGGCAATTAATTGTTTTTTCTTTGAACAACTTCTTTCTGAGAACTTATCTGCTAAGTTCAGTAGTACAAAGGACAAAAACACGTTAAAATAACTAAGCCTTAAGATAGGAATTCAAGTTTATATCTTTACAATTTTGTGAAATTTTCATATATTAAAGCAACATTCTCACAAGCATTAAATTAAATCATCTTATTGCAATAATAAGTATAAATGCATCACCACCAATCATCTACATAACATATTTTTATAAACTTGATTCATTGTTTTTAAGAATTAATGTGTCATATTGTGACTACTATAAATCGTCGGTAAAATATTTTTGTATTCCCGCGAACTGATTTAATAAATAATGTTCTCTCACCCAAGCACATCACAGTATGAGTTAAGATAAGATCACCATGAACATTTTATTGAAAACTAATACAATTTTTTGAAACAAATGCGAAGTGGAAAGAGATTGAAAAGAAATAGAATTCATGGAGAGCTACTCGCAAGCAAAAAAAAATGTATTTGTTGTATACAAATCAGAAATTAGAGGAAAAACAAGTGGAACACAACTTTTATCATTGAGTGTAAGCATACGACTATTTGACATTTGACTCAATCCGCATACTTATATACATTTACATATGTATATCGAAATTCTGAGTAATATTTACGATTTTATATTGCGATTAGAACGTGAATTAAGTCACGTAATATTTTAATTGATTTTAAATTATTGCATGTATTAATTTATTATTCATACAAGTTGTTTTCTTATGATAAAAAATTAATAGGAAAAAAAAAACAAATATCACATTGTCATACTAAGCCATAAACACACCCAGAACATAAGTCAAAAATGTTGTAATAGAATTTGGATCTTTTGTTAAGCTTTAGTACTGGTTGGGATGAAAATTTAAGAACAGCTATTTCCTGAAAATGATTATAATGACAAACAAAAACAACAATCAAAAATTTAAGAAAGGAATAATATAATTGAATAATCTGAAGTAAAAAAAACAGACTTTTGTTTAAGCATGCTGACAATTTTAAAGTCTAAGTGCTGACATAACCTCAACCCAACTATTACAGTATTTTGGTTTTGTAAACGAACGGAAAACCAGTACTTTTTATCATTTTTGTTTATCAATTTTTTTTTTTCATAGATAAAAAAATAATTCAACCAACATTTTTTTGTGAGTTCCTAAAGACCATGCAGCTGAATACATATATGATCAGTTAACTTGTTAAATGGCGCCCAACGGTTGGTTTGATCATATGAAAATAAAACAAAAGAGCTTAAAATAAATTATTCTAGCCGTTCTTTATTACAGTTATAATTCCACATTATTTCATGAGGGTAGAGAATGATAGTAAGTTAAATGGCGCCCAACAGAATCTGTAATTTTTTTTTTAATTCCGTCAAAATTGTAATAAATGTTATTCATGGCAAATTTGGCACAGTGATAACTTTCATCATCGTGTTTATTACGAACATAAGCATCACGATATTAAATTGACTTCAGTCACATTTGGTTTTATTTGCCGATTTCTATATAGCAATAGCGACAAACACCATCTGCTGACTGCAGCTCAAATATCAGAGTATATCGATGACAGCTATGCGAACACAAAAAAGAGTAGGTGTATTAAATAAGCTTTTTTCGAACAATTTATATTATTTTCTGTCTGATTGCAAAACAAGACAAAAAAAAAATCTGGTATAAATGAAAAAAAAACAACCGAATGCATCTACCTATATAGATCTATAGACCTATTAAAAAAATCATAAAATTCATCAGAGTTCTAGGTCGTTAACGAAAATATGTTCCATCTAGGCATAAATGTCAGAGAGTCATTGAACGTATAGCCGGGATGGCTTGCATCGGCGAATGTTGGTGCACGAGGGGCTTTTTTTTGTTTCGAACCATTTTAATATATTTTGAATCTTTTTTTTTATTATTTAATTCGCTTTTTTTTGTGAAAATATAAAGTTTGGTTGTGTTCTTTTTGGAGATGTGTATAAATATCCAATTGTTACGGGAAATATGCAGTTTGTTTTTTTGTTGTTATATTATACCTCAACCGCACATAAAATTCACGAATCGATACCTACTTCATGTGAATGTGGTGTCGAAATGAAATGCACGATGCGTTTGTTCAATATAATGATTGCCGGGATTTAGAGTCTATATAGGTATATTGGATTGCCTTGTGCCTTGTATCTACCTCTTTGCTCCTCAACTTCTGCGTGCGGATATATGCAATTTGGAAATCAATTTTGTATCTTTTTTTTTTTGATGGATTTCTCTCGTCAATTGATATTGTAGAGATATTTTTTTTTGTTTTGATATTTTTTTTTTTTTTTGGGATTCTTCTCATCAGCAATTGATGCTGTACACGTGCATACAGACATTCAGTTGATTGCGTGGTCAGAGAGAGAAATCTTTAGTTTTACCTAGCAAAAGGGCTGCGTTGTGTTGTGGAATCAATAAACTGCAACTTTGTATAAATTTTACGATGGGAACTTTAAATTGATGATTATTGCTGCTCGTGCTGTGGGATTATTGTATATTTTGAGTAGAAAGCTTTAATTAAGGGATCCTTTTTGTGGAGTAAGTATTTGTATCTCCGTTAGGTACATTCTTGTGAGTAAATATTTCCTTAACTTAATGCGGAAATCATATGAATTAAGGTGTCCTTTAGATAGTAATTAGGTCACGTCTGATGGTTTGTTTGGTTAAGGAAAATTACTTCAAATGATTACAGGGCTGCCGTCCGTTTTCGCGAGGGTGATTTGCTCATAATGGGGTTGTTTGTGTTGGTTCTGACTAATATAGAAAAACATTGGATAATATAATGGCGGGAATAACGCCCCTTAACTAAATACACCAACAAAGAACATGAAAAACTGTCCCAAATCGATTAGAAATCGTCGTTCTTCATTCGAGCTTGAGGACATTCCACATTCTACATACAAAGAGACATCAGCACACTCTATTATGGCTAAGTATAAAATCTAAACATGGTGGCGAATGCATGTCATGCGTGTGTACAAATGCAAGTCACATATGAGGGTGTAACCCTCCATATGAGTATCCTTAGTCACAAGACTCTAGCCATGGATGTCCCGCCCCAAAAATTTCATGCGTAACACACTCTGCATATACTATACTTACCTATGTATATATGAAGGTACCATAACGGGATTGTAGAAAAACGGATGTCGATTTCCTCTACCGTGAATGACAGGAAACGAGCCCTTAAATTGGATTTTTTTTTGTTATTTTCTCGATAGGTTTTCCTCGACTTAACTAGAATATAATATCGATTTACCCATACCCCACCACACAAAATATAAAAGGGGATTGCAATCTACGCATGTTGAAACAATGAATTGCCACAGCATGTGCGTGTTTCTCTTCGAAACAATCATAATTCATAACAAGAAAATTAAATAAAAAAAACCTAAGTAAAATAAAAAAAAAACTTGGCTATGACATAACAACCCTTAAAGCTGGTTTAATGCCTCCCCATACTCTCCATTTACGTAGGTATAAGTAAATCCGAGTGAGCGGGTTCTGATAATATGGGGCACTTCAAAGTTAACACAGCCTTGCCGTGTTGCCTCTGCGTTGTCAGGTTGCCTTATAAAAAAATGGTAATAAAATTTATTACTTTCACTTCTGTATATGCAGACCCTCCTCGGCCCCACCCCAATCCAACGATTTTCCTCAATGGGAAGAGGATGGGCGACCATATTTATGCAAATCAAATGAATTTTTTTGTCGTGTTTATAGTAAGAAATTCGTGTTGGTTGTTAAAGTGCGTGCAAGTCGTAAGAGTCGAGGGTGATGTATTCCTTGCGATGAAGGTCTTAAATCGTTGCTTTTGTTGGTGGCATAAAGTTTTTGGTAGAAATTTATTAGGGGATTTGTATAAACAGCCATTTAAACAGAATTATGATGACATTCTAAGGTGAACGAATATGCTTGACGGCGCGGCGGAGAGTATAGATTCTTAGCTTTTCTAGAAACGTATGTGGAAAAGATTGCTGTTGAAAAATGTAGATCTTATAAATGAGACAAATTATTATTTTTGTGTTAATGAATTCGTAAACAACGTTTAGATTTTCAACATTTTTATTTTGAAGAACTTTGTGAGTTAAGCTTTAAGTGTGAAAGCGGGTAATTATGAGACTCCTGATTTCTGTGGGCGTTTTTGTGGGTGTTATAAGTGGAATTTTATTTGTGTGTAGTTCTGCTACAAAACATAATAAATGGATTCCATTTGGTTTTATTAAAGTCTTGTGTGTTTGTACGGAAATTTTCGTTAGAACAGTGGTTCATCTAATGTACATCCCTATTTCAAATCAAGCAGCTAAGGCCTAAATGCACTAATTCCCCATAGTCACCACCTAGACAAATCTAAGATAACTACTTATTCTAGCGAACTTCTTCATTATTTTATTTTGTTACCCCCGATCCCAGAACGCAGTTAATACCTGTCGGTTTTTTATGTCCACGGTTTAGTTACCCCATATCCCTTACCCATTGAAACTTAGACTCCAAATCGAAAGAACTTTTCAATATTTTTTTTATTCTTTTGATATTTAAAAGTCTCCGTATTTTAAGCGAGCGTAAGTAAAAACAAAAGACTTACCATTGCGACAAATTGGGTTCCAACTTATTTCTAACAAAGAGACTGACATCAACAAATCAATAAAACAAAATTCTATTCAAAAAGTTTGTATCAATTGACTAACTTTTGTCATATACATATATGTATAAGAAATAAAGAAGCTTTTTAAAACTGCTGTCACAATTCTGTCATCCAGAACACAATCTCATAACAGTCACTTCTAAGACCACTCCTTTCTCTAACCCACTCTATTTAGGTAAATACATACAATTTGACACAAACCACAATTCCACTACGACAATCAAAAACGAAAAAAAAAAAACAAACCAAAAAGAAAAATAAATTTTAATTCGTCATAATATTTTCTCTACTGCCAAACAACATAAAGACACATAAATTTTATGTGGGTTGCTCTGCTGCTGACGATGCCCTGTTGCAGTAATTTTACACTCTTACTTGTTCATTTTGACATTTTGTCATGGCAATTTGCAAAATTAGACATTTGTATAAAATTAGCCTTAACATTCCCCAGATGTTTGTTATATGAATTATATATGCATGCATGTATCTAGTGTTTTCACATCACACACATATGCATGAATTGGATCTCCTCCGCAGATAATATATCTACTTGTAGCGTGCTTGACAAAAAATTCTTGTCATATCTACAGATACAAATTATAACAAGCTGAATGTCTACTTTATACAAAACGCAACGATAAAAGTTAAGTATTTTAAACATCCTTGTATATGAAAATGTGTATATGTTTATTATTCTTTATTGTATATTATGCATGATGATATGCCCAGAGCACGTCAATGAACTCGCTCATCTCGGAAGAATGCAATATTTCATACAACAATTATTATTTATTTTTTCACAGAATTTACAATACCCTATTAACTCTTTGGGCGGATTCAAAACAAACCTTACACTTTTTAGATTTTTAAAAGCTCTTTGTACCTAGTGTGGACAATAAATAATGACGATTTAGCTTTTTTTTATTTTATATTTCCTTAAAGATGTAAAATGAAATTGACAATTTATGCATCCATCATAGAACTAATATTTTGAAAATAAAAACCATTTATTAGAGCTTTTTATATATTTTTTTTTCAAATCATCCTTATGTTTATTATTTCAACAAAGTTTGTAGCGTACATTTGTAAGACGTATTCACAGTGACCGTTATTTAAGTTATTTTTAATATATATCAGGAGCTTTTGTGCATAACAAAGTTAATAGTGGCTCTAACCAAAATTTTCTTAAAGCGAAACGTCCATTCCATAGTTTTAAGAAAATCTTTCAAGACGCTCTTAACTACGTTTTATTTTGCAACATTAAATGGTTTCTTTTCCTTCAAGTCGTTGTGGATTTTTTGTGTTGAAAAAGAATTATGTTATTAATTAACAGCTAAAAAATGTATTTGAATATGAACTTTTATTCCCCTAGAAAAAAAAAACTGAGCTTTACAAAATTCCACGCGAGCTAAGTTTCTTAAAAGCTCATTTCTATTTGCATTTAAACAGGTCATATTTGCATATATTGGTATTTTGATCGCACTCACATTAAAGTCAAAATAAAAAAGCTTTAAGCTTTTCTCAGAAAGCTTTTTAAAAATTTTAAATTATGATTCTGGGATATCTTCGAAATTCATAAAGAACAATCTAAAAAATCTGTTCTCAGTATTAATCAACAGCAAGGCAATCTTTCAGTATATATGCTAAAAGTTCCTTCAATATAACAATTTACCCTATAAAATGATGTATGAAGCGAAAAAATAAACAGTTGTTTTGTAAATTTTCTGCTGCTGCCATCATAACCAACACGCTAAGTGTATCTTTTTCCATCACAATCTGCTACGTGCGGCACTCATTCATTTTATGCAAAAAAAAAATACATGCAACAAAAAAAAAACATAAAAAGGTCGAACTCACAATTGAAATTCCGCAATTTCGAATTGTTACGCAAAAGTAAAGCAAAAAATAGTACCATACCACAAAAACGAACAAAAAAATGACAATAACGAACCAAAAAATTACGCGGGACACGTTGAGCTCTAATTTAAATACAAACAAAGTGTTTATTTTATTTTTAGATACTTTACCCATTTTTGATTTCTGTCTTGCGTTTTTTTGCATTTGAGGTTACTCGCTTAGCTCTCACTCATCATAATAATATTATATAGATATAGCTTGAATACATGTTTGCATCTAAATATATAATTTATCTAGATAAGAGAAACCCACATAATTGCATAGATACACGACATCTACTGCACTACATATAAATACATATCCACCACACTACATTTTGTACACCACATTCACTTTGGGCTATAGAAGATGCTTTATATAGCACTCCTAGAGCTAATTTAAATATTTCACTTAAAAAAAATTATTAGCTTCATCATTCCCAAGAGGTGACATCAGATGTTTTTGTTGTTGTGTGTTTTTTTTTTTTTTTAGGATGGATGGTTTCTTGTTGTTGCCAAAGTGAATGGCGGAATGATAATTGTGTTATAGTCTTGTGTAGTGTAAAGCTGCTTGCCGCGGTATCTATTTTGATGTCGCATACGTAGTCTGAGTGTCTCTGAGTGATTTGTTTTGATTTTGGCGAATTGTGGTGAATTTGGTTTGTTATTCCTGTATAGGTAAATAAATTATAAAAAAAAAAATTATTGCAAGGGTAGGGGTATAGCTAATTCTTTTGTTTGTTTATTATGTATGAGAAGAGAGTAGTAATTTTGCAATAGGTACGAGTATATGTACATAAGTATACATATTCAAGTTTATTGTAAATCTTGGAAAATGTATTACCGGTATTTAGTAAACTTTGTTTTTAATTGGCGCCCAACAGACTGTTAAAACCATTCTACTTCATTTAACAATTTTCAAAACTTTCATGTGTATAATATCTTTGTCTAGACATTCTTTTATGTAATTAAATATAGGTTATTCGTTATTTAAAAAAAAAAGTTGTTCTAAAATGGCGCCCAACAAAAGGTGAAAATCATTCAGGACTCCTGATAAGTTTGTAAAACTAATATCTTTTTATTAGACTTTTGAAGGATGTGCCTGCTCAACTAATCAATTAACTATAATTACAGACGGACTTTATGTGATATAAGTACTAGCTGTGAAGTAAACATCGGTTAAATTTGAAACTTAGTAAATGTTACAACATCTTGTGTGTTATAGACCATCCATTTTAGACGGAGATCAACTGAAATTAAATTGTGTCTTTCTTGTTTAAGGGTTGTTTACTGGTTTTAGAAAATACGCCGCCCATACTTTAGTCAGACTAAATAGTTTACGGGTTTTACTGATTAATAAATAAATAAATGTCGTTTGGAAAGCATTTCATGAAGAAATAAAGCTGAGACTTTCAAAAATTCTAGTTCACGTGCTCTTTATCAATAGGGATTGTTCAACCCGAATCACTTATTCGGAATAACTAATTCAAGATTATTTTACTTCCTTCAAGGGATAAGTAGCCGATATTGGAATAGACTCCATCTTCAAATATCTGGTGTAACAATCCAACGTGCTAGCCATTACGCAACAGGATACATATTTAAAAATTTTGCAAGTTTAATTTTGCATTCTACTGAATTTACTTTTTCGCATGCTCAGAAATAATATGTATTATCGTTAAAAAATCGATTTCTAAATGGCGCCTAACAGAGAATATATGATGTTTTTGAAAAATCTAATGCTGAATGACACAACTTTATAAGCAGCTTTTAGTAGATCAAAAGTAGTTATTTTTCGATGAAAGTAAGCTCATAATTATTTAAAATCATTGAGCTATCGAGATTTTGTCTTAATTCCACATAAGCTTGTCAACACAATATAAAAATGGCGCCCAAATGATAATGAGCAGCTTTTGTTCGAAAACGATTAAAAGGCGTTTCAGCACAATACATTAGACTCCATTAATTTGGTTTACGTATTAACATACACAATTTCAAATGGCGCCCAATCGATTTTTAACGTCTATGGGTACCAACCAAAATTAAATGGTGATGATGATAGCATTGACAACTTTTCAAGATCTTAACTTTATGCTGTCAATTAAATCCTTGTTTATCCATAGCAACAAAATTTAAATTTATTCTAATTATCAAAAATAATTTTTTGTCTATTTGATTATAAATTCCACTGTGCATTCACAAACATCTGCCTGATTGTAGAAACAATAGATCATAACTATTCCCACTCACAAATACACACATCAAACGCGCCTTCTACGGATTGGGGTTCTTAGCCCGAATCATCTTTTTAGAAATCTCTTTGTCTCTGTTGTGTGTTTTCGTAATGAATTATTACCTATGTGGGGACACAAAAGTTCGTTAACTGTTAGTTAAACAACGATGTTTGACGTGCAAAAGATTAATGGTTCCGATGACGTTGCCTTGTTTTTATTTATTTATTAAATTTATTTCGAGAGAAAAATATTTACAAATATTTTTTTTCTTAAAAAAAGCACACACAAACAAATAAAAAAATATATTGTTGTATATGCCTATAGGTTATGAGAATAGATATACATATTGTTTTTTTTTTTTTGGGAGATCAAAAGAAAAAGAGTGGCGTCAGTCAGTGATACACAACATAATAAAATAAATTGAGCAAAAGAAACGGATGAATCACCTACGCCAAAAATAAAAGTACTAAATCGAATAAATTTTTTTTTAGAAAATTATAGTTCTAGTCGTCTTGAAATGCAAATCAGCCGCAAGATGAATGAAATATACTTTTTAAATATTTCAAACTAAATTACCTATAATGGGGAAAAACCGAAATGCCGCATTTTGTAATAAGAGTTACTAGAACGAGCTACAAGAGTTATATTTAAATCAAGGATTGTCATGACCAATTTTGAATACAAAAATGACCGGTCCAGGGGATTTCAGGGTCTTTAATGAAGGACTACTTTTAATAACTGCGATTTAGTGAGAAATTTTTTAAAATATCGTAGAGGGATTTCAAAAAAAAAAAGTGCGGAAAACTGTATATAATGCAACATATATTTTATATATTGTTCTTCAAGTAAGGAACCATCTAACTAAGGTCAGAAGTGTCAGGAAAACACTGCTATTATTAAAACCAGACCACAAAACTATTATGTGTAACATTTCACCGAAATTTGAACCATTCATATAAGTACGAGTACACAAACTCGCTAAAGAAATATGAGATCATAAAAATTAATCTGCGTATCTATGTATGCATATTTTTTGTTTTTGTTTACAAAGCACATATTTTTAGATACAAGCTCTTTCTTCAATCATAAATCAGCAAAAGCATAAATAAAAAAAATTGGAAAATCCCCCAACTTAAAAAAAAAAATTAAAAAATGCCAATGTGCATATAAATTTATTGCATATTGCATCCGTTTCTATTTTAATTCAACAAATCAGAATGTAGGTGAGAAGGAGGATGACGGTGATGAAGATGATGATGGCAAGAGCTCAAGTCCAATCTCATATAAAAAAATTAAAAAAAAAAAAACTGTGATTCCTTACCCTCTTGAACACTCAGATACTCGTACTTCTGATTCTGATATTGCCTATGGCTGATTCTTTGAATGCAGAATTTCATTCGGCAAGCGATATGCAATTGTGCTGCTTGTTATTATTGCTTTTGTGTGTAAATTGCAATTCAATTATGACAGCTGACGTTTTGTTGAAGTCCAAGAGGAACATGGCCAAGAATACGACGACGACGGACGCCGCTGACTATTAAACGACGACGGCTAGAAATCCCGTCGGACAACACATCCTATCCGATAGGAATTTCGCTCGCAACCTCAAAGGGTGGGCTTTCTCTACGAACTACGAGTAAGAAGAAAATTCTTTTCATTCCTTAAGTGATTCGTTAAATGCAAATCAATTGACATTTTCCCATCCCCTTGCATCCGTCGCAAGATCGCTTCAACGATGAACCAAAGTGAACAATTTTCACACTAAACTATAAACACCCGGTATCTATAAGAAAAAGATACATTTCCCTCGCCCCGCGCCCGACGGCCTACGGCTGGCCGATTGAATAAAAATATACATATGCATATTATATATGCTAGATGCTAAACCGAAGCCATAAGCCAAAGCCAGGCAGCAGCGGCTTTGATAACCATAGTGTAGACTTTTATATAGTGGGCATGGGCATTATTGAAATGCAAATGAATTATGACATATCTGACAGATTCTCTTCTAGGGTATGTCATATTTCAAGTGGAGATGGTGACGTGAGTGTATAGTGCTGCGATGGGATGAGGAATTATTTTTCACTGCACTGCACAGATCTATCTTTTGATTGGCTTGCATCTATGCATACGCGAGTACGAGTACCTAGTATAGTTGAAGTTTATGATTGCGTAATCGATCATGGTTTTTCTATATTATTTTATTTGTTTTATGTACTTGTTTGTTTTTTTTTTTCTCAAATAGTGATTGCTCTTTGTGCCTTATTGTGTCAGTTCCACATTATTAGATGAATCAATTTGTTGTTCTTTTTTGTTCTGGAATAAATCCAAGTTGTTGGAGACCGGCGCGGCGGCAAAAATCTAGAAAAAAATAAGAAGAAGAATCTACTTGATTAAGACATTCGTTTTGGTTTTGATTTAGTTTTTAAGGATGAGTGATGGAAAAATGATTGAGATGTGACATTAAAAAAATGCATAAGTAATGTAAATATATGCAATTTACGCACGAACTAGATTTATTTATAGAAGTGCAGAATTGACAGATGGTGGTCAAGTAGGTAGTTGACGTCAAGTAAAATATTAATTGTAATATCAAGTATTATATTATTTTAATATACAATCCTATTTAATAATGTTTTTAAAAGATTTTTTGCGATGTACATATATAATATGTTCGAGTATGCTGGTTTAACAGGATTGGCAAATTTCCGTAATATTGAATTCCACTTTTTTCGTCTGTATCCTTTTGATATGCTAACCTATTTTTAATGAAACTATAATGCCTTGTTGGATAAAATATCTGTTGAAACAATTTTTGTATTTTGGGAACCTTTTTATTTGAACATCAGTTTTTTTTAACTTTTGCTAAATTCATAATTCAATTTAATGAAGGTTCCTGAGGCACTTCAAAAATTGCTTTAAAATATTGTATTATGGAACTCACTCAACCACTCAAAACCTCTATCTGAAAAAGAAACTTATTTCTTCTTGACCTACACAAAAATAAACGCCGTCAACTTACCTACAACATAAAGATTATGATTAAAAGATACAATTTTTGTAAAGGGTGTCTTTTTTAGAGGCGGAGAAATTTTAATTGAAATAAAACACAGATAATGTTTTTTGATGTCCAGAAAATTGGCTTAATTTGACAGAAAATTTAATCTATCAATTATTATTAATGGATTAATATGATTTCCCTCCCCAGCTGGCACGAAAATGCAGCGTTATCTGGAGTTTCAACACACACACACACACACCGAAGTAAATCAGGTTGTATTTCGACCATAGCCCGTCAAATGTTGGCTTTTAAGCGTTGGACTCTTTCTTGTTTATCGGGGATGACATATCGCCAATTGCGGTAAAACAGGAAATTAATCTTTCGTTCAGTTAATTAATTGCATTTTGTGGCATGTGGCGCCATTATGCTGAAAGTACATGCAAGATTAATGCATTCGCCAAACGAAAAAGTGTAGATGAATGTAGGGTAAAGTCGGGTGATATGACACCTTTTTAATATCTCCCACGTAATGGCTTATTTTCAAATCAAAAAGAGCAAAATATCATTCGGCCTTACGTAAGATCTCAGTCCAAATCCAAATCAGTCCAATACCAAATCTTTACATCGATTTGGAGAAAGTAAGATTATTGCGATTGATATTTTAAAAGCATTTGATAGATTTTGGCATCAAGCTTTCTTATCGAAAATACATACATTTGTCATCGATGAATTTCTTCGGCTTTTGTGCCACAGTTAACCGTTTTGTCTCCACCGCTTTTTCTCATTTTAATTAATGATCTCTTATTTGGAACTTCTAATCCACTAAATTATTTTGCTATGACGATGATACTCTCAGCTTTTAATTTTTTTTTGCAGATTTACCTCTTTGTTCTTCAGATATGAAACTGCAATGGCAGCATATTATAAGCTCATTAAATTCTGATCTCGGCAGCATTTTTCAATGGGGAATAAGAAACCGCGTAGAATTTAATGCTTCAAGAATTCAGTGCTGTCTTCTGTCTTTAAAGCAGAAGCCACCCCCATGTCGATATCCATGAGCAGTATTTGCAATGTCTCATCAGGTTACCATTGAGCCCAACTTCGAATGTACTGTCAAGTATATGAATTCTTACTATAGCCGCACCACACTTATGTGGAACGCTTTATCCGACCCTATTTTTCTCTCCCATTATGCTATTTAAACATTCAAAAATAATGTGCTCTCTCATTTTTATAATTGCTCCCGATGTGCTTAACCATTTTAAGGGTTGTCATATAACCCCTAAGGTGCACGCATAATATAAAAAATATTTCAGAAGTAATAAAAATTTGTTATTTGTTAACTATACAAATTTTTAACATGTTTTCATGCTAATAATACATTTTTGTTAATTTTTTTTATGTACAATTTGCCATTTTAAAATGTAAGTCTTAACATAAAAGGAAGCATTGATTTTAAAGTGAAACTCTAGTTCATGGATAAAATGGCGCCCAACAAAATGGACCTGTGTATAACGAACAAAAACAAAAGAGATTACCCTTAACATGTTGAACTGAGTAAGATAGTTAGAAAATATGGAGCCAATTTAGAAGGTGTTGCTGCACATTGACCAATCATTTTTGAATATCAGAATGAGACGGAATGACGAAGTTTCGTAAGACACGGATGACGGTGATGAAGATGATGATGGCAAGAGCTCAAGTCCAATCTCATATAAAAAAATTAAAAAAAAAAAAACTGTGATTCCTTACCCTCTTGAACACTCAGATACTCGTACTTCTGATTCTGATATTGCCTATGGCTGATTCTTTGAATGCAGAATTTCATTCGGCAAGCGATATGCAATTGTGCTGCTTGTTATTATTGCTTTTGTGTGTAAATTGCAATTCAATTATGACAGCTGACGTTTTGTTGAAGTCCAAGAGGAACATGGCCAAGAATACGACGACGACGGACGCCGCTGACTATTAAACGACGACGGCTAGAAATCCCGTCGGACAACACATCCTATCCGATAGGAATTTCGCTCGCAACCTCAAAGGGTGGGCTTTCTCTACGAACTACGAGTAAGAAGAAAATTCTTTTCATTCCTTAAGTGATTCGTTAAATGCAAATCAATTGACATTTTCCCATCCCCTTGCATCCGTCGCAAGATCGCTTCAACGATGAACCAAAGTGAACAATTTTCACACTAAACTATAAACACCCGGTATCTATAAGAAAAAGATACATTTCCCTCGCCCCGCGCCCGACGGCCTACGGCTGGCCGATTGAATAAAAATATACATATGCATATTATATATGCTAGATGCTAAACCGAAGCCATAAGCCAAAGCCAGGCAGCAGCGGCTTTGATAACCATAGTGTAGACTTTTATATAGTGGGCATGGGCATTATTGAAATGCAAATGAATTATGACATATCTGACAGATTCTCTTCTAGGGTATGTCATATTTCAAGTGGAGATGGTGACGTGAGTGTATAGTGCTGCGATGGGATGAGGAATTATTTTTCACTGCACTGCACAGATCTATCTTTTGATTGGCTTGCATCTATGCATACGCGAGTACGAGTACCTAGTATAGTTGAAGTTTATGATTGCGTAATCGATCATGGTTTTTCTATATTATTTTATTTGTTTTATGTACTTGTTTGTTTTTTTTTTTCTCAAATAGTGATTGCTCTTTGTGCCTTATTGTGTCAGTTCCACATTATTAGATGAATCAATTTGTTGTTCTTTTTTGTTCTGGAATAAATCCAAGTTGTTGGAGACCGGCGCGGCGGCAAAAATCTAGAAAAAAATAAGAAGAAGAATCTACTTGATTAAGACATTCGTTTTGGTTTTGATTTAGTTTTTAAGGATGAGTGATGGAAAAATGATTGAGATGTGACATTAAAAAAATGCATAAGTAATGTAAATATATGCAATTTACGCACGAACTAGATTTATTTATAGAAGTGCAGAATTGACAGATGGTGGTCAAGTAGGTAGTTGACGTCAAGTAAAATATTAATTGTAATATCAAGTATTATATTATTTTAATATACAATCCTATTTAATAATGTTTTTAAAAGATTTTTTGCGATGTACATATATAATATGTTCGAGTATGCTGGTTTAACAGGATTGGCAAATTTCCGTAATATTGAATTCCACTTTTTTCGTCTGTATCCTTTTGATATGCTAACCTATTTTTAATGAAACTATAATGCCTTGTTGGATAAAATATCTGTTGAAACAATTTTTGTATTTTGGGAACCTTTTTATTTGAACATCAGTTTTTTTTAACTTTTGCTAAATTCATAATTCAATTTAATGAAGGTTCCTGAGGCACTTCAAAAATTGCTTTAAAATATTGTATTATGGAACTCACTCAACCACTCAAAACCTCTATCTGAAAAAGAAACTTATTTCTTCTTGACCTACACAAAAATAAACGCCGTCAACTTACCTACAACATAAAGATTATGATTAAAAGATACAATTTTTGTAAAGGGTGTCTTTTTTAGAGGCGGAGAAATTTTAATTGAAATAAAACACAGATAATGTTTTTTGATGTCCAGAAAATTGGCTTAATTTGACAGAAAATTTAATCTATCAATTATTATTAATGGATTAATATGATTTCCCTCCCCAGCTGGCACGAAAATGCAGCGTTATCTGGAGTTTCAACACACACACACACACACCGAAGTAAATCAGGTTGTATTTCGACCATAGCCCGTCAAATGTTGGCTTTTAAGCGTTGGACTCTTTCTTGTTTATCGGGGATGACATATCGCCAATTGCGGTAAAACAGGAAATTAATCTTTCGTTCAGTTAATTAATTGCATTTTGTGGCATGTGGCGCCATTATGCTGAAAGTACATGCAAGATTAATGCATTCGCCAAACGAAAAAGTGTAGATGAATGTAGGGTAAAGTCGGGTGATATGACACCTTTTTAATATCTCCCACGTAATGGCTTATTTTCAAATCAAAAAGAGCAAAATATCATTCGGCCTTACGTAAGATCTCAGTCCAAATCCAAATCAGTCCAATACCAAATCTTTACATCGATTTGGAGAAAGTAAGATTATTGCGATTGATATTTTAAAAGCATTTGATAGATTTTGGCATCAAGCTTTCTTATCGAAAATACATACATTTGTCATCGATGAATTTCTTCGGCTTTTGTGCCACAGTTAACCGTTTTGTCTCCACCGCTTTTTCTCATTTTAATTAATGATCTCTTATTTGGAACTTCTAATCCACTAAATTATTTTGCTATGACGATGATACTCTCAGCTTTTAATTTTTTTTTGCAGATTTACCTCTTTGTTCTTCAGATATGAAACTGCAATGGCAGCATATTATAAGCTCATTAAATTCTGATCTCGGCAGCATTTTTCAATGGGGAATAAGAAACCGCGTAGAATTTAATGCTTCAAGAATTCAGTGCTGTCTTCTGTCTTTAAAGCAGAAGCCACCCCCATGTCGATATCCATGAGCAGTATTTGCAATGTCTCATCAGGTTACCATTGAGCCCAACTTCGAATGTACTGTCAAGTATATGAATTCTTACTATAGCCGCACCACACTTATGTGGAACGCTTTATCCGACCCTATTTTTCTCTCCCATTATGCTATTTAAACATTCAAAAATAATGTGCTCTCTCATTTTTATAATTGCTCCCGATGTGCTTAACCATTTTAAGGGTTGTCATATAACCCCTAAGGTGCACGCATAATATAAAAAATATTTCAGAAGTAATAAAAATTTGTTATTTGTTAACTATACAAATTTTTAACATGTTTTCATGCTAATAATACATTTTTGTTAATTTTTTTTATGTACAATTTGCCATTTTAAAATGTAAGTCTTAACATAAAAGGAAGCATTGATTTTAAAGTGAAACTCTAGTTCATGGATAAAATGGCGCCCAACAAAATGGACCTGTGTATAACGAACAAAAACAAAAGAGATTACCCTTAACATGTTGAACTGAGTAAGATAGTTAGAAAATATGGAGCCAATTTAGAAGGTGTTGCTGCACATTGACCAATCATTTTTGAATATCAGAATGAGACGGAATGACGAAGTTTCGTAAGACATTCCACATTCGTGTAGTTCGACTGGAGCAAGAATCTGTACGTCCAAAATAGAGCTTGACGTTAAACCTAAGTAAGCTAACTATTTATGGAAGACAACTGACAAATGAGATATGTATCTAGATCTGATTTCATAAGAACACAACAAAAAAACATCCTTTCTAAAACAAAAGCAGTATTGACAAGATTTGGCTTGAAAGACACACAACTTTTAATTCCTCATTATAAATTAAACAAAATATCCAATTATCAATTCACATCACGTATTAACAATACTAAATCTGTCACTCAAAAATGTAAATTGGTCCTTCGAGCTGGAAAACAAAATGAACAACAAATAACAAAAAAAAATCATTATTAATTTATAATTCTAAATCACATCACGAGCCATTGATTGCATCTCGTCACACATTGCCTTGCATCACATCACATCACAATTAATAAATCCTATACTGATTTTATATCAAAATCAAAACCATGCCTGCTTACATATATAGCAGATATAATAATCTTTGCAACAATATTGCAACAAATCAACAATTCGCATTAGTGTCACGTTCTCCTCTTGACTCTCCAATTTAAGATCGTTTGGTATTTTTATTTTTGTTTAATTTTTCTCTCATTTTGCGATTTTAATTTTGCTAAATTATACAAAACAAGAACATTTTCCGAATGCCAGAAATAAATAGAAAAAAAAAACAAACAAAAATGGTGGTAAGCGATTATTATAGATGGAAAAAATCCCATTGCCACGAATATACTCGTATAAGAATTGTATTTTCATAATTAATTTTAATTTATATTACGTGACCGTCAATTGCATATAAGGAGATATAAGATAGATAGATATAGGCACTCTAGCACTCTACACTCATTAATAATAATTATTCTTTGTTGCAAAGTATCATTTTTCTTAAATGATTGCTTTTACTCTTTGGCACCTTTAGTTGGTATAGTCATGACTCTCTGCATCGACAACACACATTAATTAAATTAAATACACATTGCCACTTGTGTAATGGAGTTTAGATGCCATACAAGGAGTTATATGCTATATTCCGTCCTCCTGGCTTAGTATATTAGTATAAAAGATACATCATATATCTCTATATTGCTACCGCTGCCGGATAGATTTATTTGAAATTCAAAAATATGTATCCTAACAAAGATCAACCAAGATACAAGACCAAAGCCATTTTCAGTTGTAAATCTAGATATTTTTTATCATTAAACCTTCGCAAGTCACAGCACTATATTTCTGTAGTATGAAACTTAATTTAATTACCATAAAAGGAAACAATGTGTGGTGTATCTTTGAGATACTTTCTGATGAAAGAGCGCATTTACCACATCAGCAACGCTGCTGGATGTTATTTTAATGACTTGGTAAAATTACCATTAACATAGCGATTCATCTTATTTAAAATTTTTTCAAAACAACCAAACTTTTAAACAAAATTAAATCTCACCAAACTTGACTCATCATACTTCACACAATACGCTGACTGATTTCTTCTGAGTTGTTGACTCTTCGTCACCTATTTAAAATTTATAATATTTTTAACTCGTTAATATTGTTGTGATAATAAAATTACTAAAAATAAATTTATTAATTTTAAGCCTGCGATTTTATCATCGAACTGCGCGGAAATTTTAAATTATTTATAATATCCCATTGCTATACAAGAAAAAAAATTAAATTATAGCAGAATTTATTATTACGGAGCAGCGCAGGTTTTTTGTTTGTGTCTTGTTTTATCTTTCAATTCAACTCAACTTGAACTCAGAATAAAAACAGTGTCTATTGTTGTTATTTTGATAACAATTAACTTTTGCTGCCATCATACACAAGTGAAATGATATTATCAAAATGAAGAGTAATCAATTTTATTAAATTGCAGCCACTTGTTCTTTGTGTGTGAATAGATATTGTTTGTGGACTGATATGTTTTTATGATGATAAACAAAAAATAATGAGACGTTGGAATTGATTGTTATCGAATGTGAGGTAAACAAATCCGTATTATAGCTGATGCGCATACAGATTTTTCAAGTAGGTAAATAATTTGCAGTATGAAGTTATGGTGTAATGAAAACTTTGCATTTTTTTCCTTAAACCCGAAAATTAAGCCCCCACTAACTGCAGATAGATATGTACAAGGTTGCGCAGATGTTGCAAGCCGATTTTCGCATTTAGTTAATTTTTTTTATTGGTCGGCTCGAAGGACCAACAATATTTGTAACTATTTATTTTTGAAGTTATCATATGATTAAATGCTTCATCATGTTCATTGATGCTTATCTCTTATTTTCTTCGATGCCGACGTCAACTACAGCCCCTGTCCCATCAACATCAAAAATTCATAAGTCTATACAATTATACGTTTTTGTAATATCCTTAGAAATATTGTAGAGAAACAGAAAGCCGTTATAAATACCTATTAGAAATCGTCAAACTATCCTTCATGTGAAATTGAATTTTTATGAAACTCATTCTATTTAAAAACTAGCATGAAATTACAAAGTCCTTTAACCCTTTCTGCTTTTTACTATCGAATTTTACACCTTCCAATTCATAAACTTCGAGTATCTCCGGCCAAGTTTGACTAATGAATCGAATGTGAGTGTCCCTTTACTAACAAAAAAAACCCACACACCACCTATAGATACTTATAGTATGTATGTACGTACGAGTAAATAATGTGCACTAATATGTTATCCTTTTCATTAATTTTCATTTATTTGTCATTATATGTTTTTTGTTTGAAAACCATAAAAGTGCTAAAGAAGGCTTGCCTTTTGTGATGGAAATGGTAAGGAAATAGTGTCTCTGTCTGGACATGGACGGACATTCACAAAAGCCGTCGCAGACGTTCATGGTCGAAAAGGCGAAATTTAATTTCATTAAGTGTGTTAAATACATAATCGTTCACTTCGACATGCATGGCCAATCAAAAGTATCTTTACAACAAAGCCAGATACTTAATTCATAACATTAAAAGCAAACAAAATTTCGAAAACATGTCAAAAAGAAATATGATAGACTTCCTAATTTGGCACCACTGCAACTCAAAAGGCTGCCCAATGTCAATTCTGCTGCTGCTGCTTCTGCGGCTAGTAGTAACATACAATTTTCACTTAAGATAAAAATCGCCACATAATTGTGCACATTTTATAAGCACACTATTAGAGTCCACCAGGAACTAAAGGACATGCAAATGCAAACATTACTCTTCCTCTTCATCTCCTTATCTATTTCTATTTCTTTCTCTGTCTCAACCTTTCATTCTCTCTTTGTCAGTGTTCACACCAGGGATAGGAAGTGGAAACATACAAACTTCAGAAATTCACACAACCAGTCCCCCATATTACCTGATTTATTTCCTGTTTCCCTCTGGTTCTGTCATTTAAATGGATTTTCATTCGACTAAATCGGGAACTGGCTTTTAATTCTCAAAAAAAAAGTCGATACTAATCCAAAAGAAAGGAAAGAAACCCCAAAGCCAAATGAATCCAATAAAAATTGTCATGTTATCCTACTCGGAAGCAAGGATAGTAGATAGTCTTCTGGCACTCCTTCGTGTATCTACTGTAGCCATATACACTCGTTGTTGCAAAATACCACCTTCTCTGTTTTAAAATTAAGATAAGCGATGCCAGTGTGTTGTGTTTATTAATTAATAAAATACTTGCCATTGACATTATGACCAACCATCTGGTGGAAAAGTGGAAAGACAACAAGAATACGAGTACTATGGAACTTGTGTCTTGTGTGCAATTAAAGGTTCATCAACTTACGAGATAGTGGTAGGTAGGTTAGCTTATAGATACTTATAGTTTGTTATAGTAATTAACTATATGTTCACTCGATTTTTATACCACTGACCACTCGTTTCTGCTTTAATGGGTACATTTTTAATTAAATTTACGCTCTGTAGCTTGATTTTTATGACTTTTATAAAAAAAAAGGAATTTAATATCTGGTTTGGTAAATTGTATCTATTCATTAAATATAGAAACTTTTAAGTCTTTAGAATATTTTGTCATTTCGTCGTGTACATTTAGAAGATATGCGACAGATATATTTAATATTATTCTTAAAGGTTATAATTAAATAGTGCGCTAATCAACGAATGGGTACAAAATGCAATTCAAAAATGACATGGAAATAATAATGCGGGAAATTATTTGGTTGTGCTTTTTCGTTCTGCAGAACGCACTTGGACATGAGAAAGATTGATTTTGGTAGATTATTTAGATGAGTCTTCACTCTTTTTACTTGTGATATATATAGATAGCTACTATATGGAAATGTTTGAATTCGTAAAAAAATCGAACTCGTTATTTTGATCAAATTTTGACATTACGAAAGTGAGTCTAACAATTCTCTGTCCGCGGCGAGTTTTTGGCCTTAACATGTGAATGGATTTGCTTCAACATTTATATTGTGTTTTCGGTAATATGTCCACAGTTTTTTTTTTCATTTTTTTAAGAACAAAAATAAGGTTATCTGCCATATAACACAACGTGTAACAACAACAAAACATATTTTTTTTAATATTGTCTTGAAAAAAATGTTTGCTTAAGAAGTGCTTGGTATTTCGAAGAAAGTAAGTAGGTATTCACGCCTTGCAAGCCTTAATATAAATACTTGCACCCAAATTAATAAACTTGGACTAGGGAAGGTTTAGGACTTATTCCGTGGACTAAGTGCGAAATACTATTAATAAAACACAAATTCTTCTGTTTGACGTTTACCAACTTAGTCCTTCGCTAGACCATCGGAAACGGTGGTCTAGTGATGGACTAAGAATTGACATTTAAGAACAAAATTTACAGGGAAATAGAATAAAAAGAGGTAGAGTTGATACTTAATGTAATAGATTTTGTTCTATTTTTTATTAATAGGAAATTTTAGTTCATGGTCTAACTGTTATTCCATGGTTTTGTAAGTCCATGGGCTAAAGGTGGCCTTTTTTTAAATATGGATGTTGATATTTATTGGAACTAGGTAAGCTTACCTACATTTGCTTTATACATATCTAATGATTACCAGGCTTCGACGCTATACTATAATAACGTCAATGTTTAGCTATATTAAAGTTGTTAGCTACAAGAGCAAGTTCCAAGTCCATTTCGTGCATTTTATTTCTAAATAGAATTAGGTTTCATAGTGTTTACTGAAAAAATGATATTTAAGTTTTTCGTGTAATTTTTCTTACTTATCTCTGCATATTTTATTTGCATTTATTTTATTTTTTTTTGCAATTACATATTGGATTAAAAAAAAAGTATATATTTAATGAAACACGGATTTGTCTAAATTTTGTTTAAGTATCAACCAGGCTATAATGAATTATTGGACAACTTTCTGGAGAAGGAAATGTCATTTTATTGAATTTATTTGTAAATCGCAGTTCGAGACAAATTTGCAAAACTATCAAACTACGGTTTCGAACTGAACACGATCGCTCAGACTATGGCAGCGGGAGTAGAAATAATGAAATCTAATATTGCAATCTGAAAATCAATTTTATGATATTTCATTATTGTCGGTGAATTAATGTGTTGTATACTTTTGTAAAAAAAATATGGTTCAGATGGTTTTTCGAGTTTGAAGATAAATAGAAAAGACATCCCGTGTTTTCATTTTTTTTGCACCGAGTTGAAATTTGATCTGATTTTTTAATGAAGTGTGACATATCCTACAATAGTTTCTCTTGACTTGAAAAAGTGCCTCTTATTTCATCTTAACCATTCGGAATCTGTCACAAGAACTAATGCTCTCTCTATTCCAGCCGTTCAACAACATGCTCACTGAAATGTTTGAGATTTGTCAGCCTAGATTCTATACGTTTATTCTCCCATTCGAAAAATTATTTTGTTAGAAAAATATTCCAATGTTATGAAATCAACAATTAATCGCCGTTTCAGTATTTCCAAATTCCAGACAAAAAATGCGAGAATAAAGTCATTGTGTCAATCAGCGTTTTTGAATGAGTTCTGTTTTGAAATTCTTTAAGAACTAAGACCACGATGACTGCTAACCAATAACTTAAACTTTTTTCAAACTATGTTTTGAAAACAAGGATGAAAACTTTCGAAGTCCCTAGAAGTTTCCATCACTACCCAAGAATGCCTTAATATTACCATCAACACAATCTGATACTCCGACTCTGGTTGAAGTACCAATAGCTTTCTCAGCAGTAATAATTCCTGATCGGCATTCGCGTCAATATTTATTAATTATTAATAATATTCCGAGTTTGTAGAAACAAAATTATTAAAAAAAAAATAAACGTCAACCCTTGCAATCAGTAAATTAATAACAATATACCTAACTCTTCTTAAGTAAAGGCGTATTTAGTAAAACAAACACCTACGATTCGGTCGTGGTCTTTATTGTTTCTGAATGTGATTTCAAGAATGTGCCTAAATTATGGACATTCTCACTTTTTTTTTGCTGAGGTTTAATTATTTCAGTTGAAAAATGTGGTCAAAGCGTTCAACTATGGTCTGGGCTTTCAAGAGGTTCTCTGTTCTATTCTCATTTCTTCGTAGGTACATTTATGACTGCGTGGTCTTCACAAGTCCACATGAGTTCCCATAAAATAAAACCTCAATATAACTTTCTTCGCTCAACTGTATAATTTTCAATTAACAAAAAAAAAAAAAAACTTTTGTAACAACTCAAGTGAAAGCAGTTTTCCACAAACATTTTTCTTTTTTTTGTTGAAAGGTCTCTTTGTGAAATTTGAAGTGTGGTATATTTAGGTGCATGTTGTATAGATATATATATATGACAGGAGGAATAACTTAAAACCAATTCCAAACATTCACAAAACAACTGACATTCAATTCAATTCAAAAAAAAAAAAAAAATGTTAGCATGTCTGCTACTTAATATCCCTTCTCATTGAAACAGGAGATACCTATACTTATGTACTTATACAATATTTTCGAATAATTCGTTTTGTATATCTTCAATTGAAAGCCTGTGATTAAAAAACATAAAAACACAATAAAAAACGAATCGAGTATGTTTCGTTTTTTTTATATATATTAACCACCCCAGGGCCCAGAGACAGGCCACGTTGTTGTAGCTGCTGACCGGCTTGGATAGTCTTCTTCTCATCCAATGATGATTGCTGTGGTTCTTCATGGGAGAAGCATGATGATGATGACGATGATCCATCTACACAAATTCTACATGACAATTTTACTTCTCTGGTGCTTGCTGTTCAATGTTCGTGTTTGTTTCATCATTTTCATGGTCGGAAATGTAGTCCTCGTCAAGTTGTCAAAAATTATGACAACCATTATACAACACACACAAGGCTTAACAACATTCAAGAACAAAAAGAAAAAAAAACAAAATAACTAGAAAGAATCGAGTTTCGTGTTTGCGGCTCACACCCCCTCTAGCGGCCGTGGTAGTCATTCGTCATCATCATTATCATCAGGCGAGTTTATATCTACTATACAGTGGAATTGTTGTAGACAAAACCGAAAATTAATTGTAATTGTTTGTCAACAGTCATTTAGGAGTCCATCTCTGACAATGCAACTATGCAACTGACGACGATCGAAGACCGACGCCAACAATTCGAGGAAACCCAACAAACAACGACGACGACGATGGTGATGTCTATCTGGTCTGGAGGAGGAATAAAAACCAAACACAACACATCCCATATAACAATGGAACCACCTATTATCAGGAATCAAGCTCTCTCACATGCAATCCCGATCCCGATCCCGCTTCAAATATCCACAAACCCGAATGCCGAATGCAATGTGTCAGAGATGTTTAACAGGTTTTCTTCCTTTTTTTTTGTTTTTGTTAATTTTTTATTGTTACGTTTTGCGGTCAAATATGACGATTGAAATTGTTTCATTTTTGAGTGAAGTAATTGTTTAACAAAAAAAAAAGCGGGGGACGCTCATCGACGACGACTGATGGCACATAGGTATGCGTGACAGTTGTATTTTTGTCTGTAATTGATGTTAAATGTTGTCGAAGAAAAAATTCAAAAAAAAAAAAAAAACAAACGCTATCATAATTAGCGACACAATCGTGCGTTCAGTCGGGCATGGAAAGATCTCGACAAAAAAAAAATACCAGCGACAGCATACCTATAGGTAAAAAAGCAAAGGTGGAATTTGTGTGAAGATTAAAAAATCTTCAAAAAAAATTTATTATTTTTGGAATTTATATGCATTTTCTTTGAAATTATATCAGAAGATAGCCGAATTGTGTCAGTGTGACGGATCAGGCACATTCTAATAAATACTTTTTTGTTTCAAATTTGTCGGGTGACAGATCAGGCACATTCTAATAAATACTTTTTTGTTTCAAATTTGTCGAACGTTTTTAAAAGTCTGCCTGCAAAATTAGTTAGGCCTTTCTTTTATTTAAAAAATAAATAATACATTTTTAAACAAATCTTCAATTTTAGTCCAGAAAAATTATATAAAAGTTGACCTTACTTCAAAAAAATTTCGACAAAGCTGAATTTTTATGGAGGGCTTAATTTTTACGTCCTAAACATTTCCTAAAAAGTACCCTAAATGCAAAAAAGTTTAGGAGGGTGGCGAAAAGGGGTAAAATTCAGTTTTTTTCCAGATTACTCATTCTGCACAAAAAAAAATGAATACTTTTTTTTATCGTACAATTGATAGGTATATATTTCTCGAAAAAGCATACTTGCTTGCAGCGCAGTTCGCTGTCAATTCGACGCTGCCAGAAATAGTTATGATTTGACTCCTCCAGTACATAAGATCGTAAATGATTTCATGGGACGAATTTTGTTTCGCACTCATGCAATTGCTGTCCTACTTTACTGGTCTCTTTCCGAGTGGACGGAAAATTTTGTCCAGCATGAAAAAGTCGAATCTTCTTCACCCTCCAACTACAATTGCACTTAGATACGTCCTTTCTTACCAATTATCAGCTTAATAATTATCTCGAAGAACGAAAGCTCTTTAATTACCGGCAGTATGGCTTTCGCAGCAATAAGACCACTGGTTATCTGATGATATATCTCACCGAACAGTGGCACAAGTCTTTACATCGATTTGGAGAAAGTATATTTATTTAGCTTGATATTTCAAAAGCATCTAGCATACCAAACTATCTTACCGAAAATGCGTACATTTGGTATCGATGAATTTCTTCTTCTGTGGATTAGAAATTGCCTTAAGGACCGCTTAATACAAGTGGTAGTGGACAGTGTAATCTCAAATCTGAAATTACCAAAATTAATGCTGGTGTACCACAGGGGTTCGTTTTGTCTGCAACTCTATTTCTCATTTTGATTAATGATCTCTTATCTGGAACTTATAACCCACTAAATTGTCTTGCTGACGATATAACTCTCAGCTTTTCATATCCGTTTGCAGATTCACCTGCTTGTTCTTCGGATGTGGAACTTCAATGGCAACGTATGATAAGTTCATTAAATTCTGATCTCGACAGGATTGTGTCCAATGGGGAATAAAAAACTGTGCAAAACTTAATGCGACATTTTTATTGAAGAACCTGATCAGCTTTCAGTCCTTGGTATGTGCATTACAGACCACCTTTTGTGAAATGACCACATATTCGATTTCGCCAAAAATACTGCTAAGTGTTTAAGTCGTAATGTAATAAGTAAAAAAACGTGTAACTTATTCCTAACCAATGGATGGAAACACCATTTTCCAAAAAAACAATTTATTCGCCAAGTGTGGATGGTATGTGGAACACGAAGATTTTGGCAGATCGTTACAATCAAACTGCAATAGAAAGGTACGATAGCATCTAACTCATGATCCCAACTATTGTGCCCGAGCGAAACGCATTTTGGACTACAGATCATAAAAATCTTCAATTTGGCTTTAATCCACACGATCCACAAAAACAAAAATAATATTTACTTATTGCTTGCTTTTTCTTCAATATTAATAGAATATAAATAAGAATACTTCTTTGGAGATTTAATATCAAGCATTTTGCACTTTATTTCTTTATTATTGATAATTTAAAATAAAAATGTCCTGTCACTGAACCCTCCTTCCAGACGGACCTGACTTTTGATTGTTACCAAATAAGAATTGAACTCATAACAAGTCGATATCCATTTCCTTTCGTAACAAAATACTGCCATCAAATACTGCCATCAAATACAAATTTAGTTCGTTTTATGATCCTTTTGCCTGCACCTAATATAAAATCACTATGTAGGTATATAATAAGATTGTTAAAATCCTTTTAATAAAAAAAATGATAATAAATAAAAAATAAAAACCAAAGACTTGAAATTTTATATTCGTTTAAAATGCAAAATCCAAAAAAGGCGGACTGGTTTGCTGGCTGCATAAGATTTACAAGTTTTTTTTTGTTTTTATAAATAAATATAAATATATAAATTGTATCTTTATATCTTTTGAATGTAAAATTATTGCTTTTCTCCATTTATAGCTCCGATAAAAAACACTATACAGATATTTGGTCGTAAAATAGGAATTTTCTATACCGTATAGCCGCAGCCGCAGTCTGTCAAAACTTCAATGTGGGAGTGGGTGCAAATTAGTTTTCCTCTTATTTGAGGTTTTTTTTTTCAGACAAAAAAAAACTTTGAAACAATAATAATATGGTATAGAGTATAGACAGAGAGAGAGAGAGAGCTAATGAATTATAAATGGGAATTGGTCATATTTCGTGGTTCATTAGTGATTGAATGGAAATATATTCTTATTATTATTTCTAACTAAAAACCCATAAATGGAAAAATCATGATGCCGTTTATGGTAAATTATATTCATTGGAGGCGCGCACACTGTCCATTTTGGAGACTTATATCGCAGATCTTAAAATAGAAGTTTTATGAGTTTTTTTTTCTGTCGTCATTCAAACCCAGCTTAAAAGCTATTAAATTAATTTTAAATGATTATATGCATATTTGTTTTTTCCCTGCAATTTTTTTTTTAAGAAGTGATGTACAAAAAAAAAACAAGAAAATTAATATACATATTTAATCTATATCTTTATTTTAGCATATTATAATAAAACGATATTTATTACACATGCATTTAAGCAAAAAGTTTTTATCTGTTTGTTTTTTTGTTTTGATTTAAAGCTTTCAATGTTATGGAGTTATGATTTATGATATTTATTCATTGTTAAAAAAAAGGCCATCAAATCACAATAGCCTGAATATTAAAAATTATTATGATCACGATGTTTTTTTTAAAAATATTTTAATAAATATGTGACCTTATTGCGAAAGAGAAAACTTAACTTAAGAATATATGTAGGTTGGTATCAAATATCTTTATGAGATCATCAGGTCTTGCTTTAGATATATCTTTTTTTCGAAATCGAGCTTGACCCGAAAATACTAAGTATAAATTGTGGACATGATAGCGAAAAATTTTCACACTAAACGTACATTAAATTTTCTCAAACTCTTAGTTTAAAATGTACATTTTTATTAAATTTTATGAATAACCCACTAAACTTTGTAGGTTGGGGGTGTGAATTAACTGGTAAGCCAGTAACTTTGAACAAAACGCCTGACAATTTACTAAATATTCATCTTTGTTTAACAGAACTGCGTGGTCAGTCCACCTTAGATAAATCTAATGGAACATGAATGTCATCTGAGAGACCAATTTTTCCAGCAATATTTGAAGGAATAATAGGATCCTGAATATCACCATTAATATTGACTTTCAGTGCTTCTCGTCGATTGTTCTTAGACTGTAGACTTTATGTAGATCTCTAAATAAGGTAATCACAGATCACTTAAGTGTCCTTATTTATAAGAGACTGGTGGAAACGTGATCAGAGTCCATTTCCAGCCATTACTGGAAATGATCTTCAAAAAAAGACTAGGTAGACTTTACTACATAAAGTCTACGAAAGGCCACTATTTTTCCAGTAAACCATTTCATTTACATATTACAAGACCAACTACAAGCCTCGTAAAAGATAACTGGTTCCAGGAGCGTGAAGTCGATTACAGCAATAAAGTAAGTCCAAAGGACTTCAATACCTGTTTAAAGGTACCGGCCTAGAGAAGCCTCAACTCGCGATCGAAATACTTGTTAAAGAATGCCAGAAAAATTAACAGGAAGGGGTTTAAGAGCAAATGATGGAAAAAAATAACCTCTAGAACTTGGAGGCTATTTACTTGTCATACGTGAAATTTTGCGTTCCTCGAGTGTTGACTGTTTCGCTTCCAAATATTTTCTTAATAGGGGAATTTCGATGACCTTATCATAAAGATTAGTCAAACGACAAATAGCCAAAAATGGCACATCGAATACGTTGCAAGTGCTGCTGTATAAGGCACAAAGAACTCCCGAACAAATTGCAAAGACTGCTGAGTAATAAATATAATAACAATAACAATTTGCAATTTGACAGCTCGTTTGATAGATATAACTGTCTGAAGTAAGAACAGGCTTATTAAACACACTCGTTATTCGTTAAAATAAAATTGTTTCAAATACTGAACGATAAAAAAAGAAACAGAAAGCTCAGAAATAATACGAGTAGCTGTAATCAGTGACGTTTATCTGATGTGTGAATATCCAGTTCTAAATTGTTCTGATGTGATTTTGAATGAAGTTTTCTAGAACCGATAATTACAACAGAAAAGGGCAGGATTTTCTGTTGTGGCTTTTGAGGAAGATAAAACAAGAACTGAATCGTGGAAATAATTTAAATTTTGGGTTGTGGTTATAGTTAATCGACTCGTCTGTTGTTTTAATAATCATTAATTAGTTTATAACTTAAAAAAACGTGTAATTGAATATACGATCTTTTTTAATTGCTCTGACTGTTCTAATATGTTCTGTCGTGTGCTATTCTGTTCTTCTATGCTTTTTCTTGTTCTGATCTTTTCTTTAGTGAACGATGCTAATAATAGAGAACTGTTCAGCAACATTTTACGGTTTTGTTGTCAAATATAGATGACACAAAATTTCTGGTTTCCTTTTTGAAAGAACAAAAATTGTCATCAACTCATTTTTGTCTAATCTATCGATTGATCAATGTTTCGGCAAACATATTGATAAGTAATTATTCGAACTACTAATGTCAATGCTTTAACTGAAATTTATTGACAGTATTCTGCTGACTTAGTTTGATGACTGAGAAACTCATTGCAACTCTTCTGACTGATTTTTGTATTAAAGATGGAACATTTCATTTCATAAACATGTCAAATATTCAAAACTTTATCAAATGAAATTAAAATTGTGCCTAAAATCGCATCTCCAAATCCAAACACTACCAACTATAAATAAAAAGCAGCTTATTCCCTCTAAGGCACAGCGACTATAACAGCTTGTTTGGCTTCTGAAAAAAAGTGATAAAACTACCGAAAAGCCATCCAATCTGTGGCCCTGAAAGAACTGATATCTAACACCCTTTAATTCAAAGAAACAAAATCCCTCCCACACCCATAAAACAACTTGCACTTGTCCTATAATAAACCTGCCATCAGACATAATCTGCTCTCCCGACTTGGTTTAAATACTCTAAGCCATTTTTATTTTGTCTTCCAAATGGGTAAAACTTAATGACAGCCATTAAGTTAGAACACAAAAAATGTAATAAAAAAGTCAACTTCAATGAAAATAAAGCCGCAACACTATATGCTCGATTTTACATCCATATGCTTATTTATGTTGAAACCCAAACGAATTCATATTCCTGATCTTATTGTCACAAAAAAATAAAGAAAAAAAAAACTGAATAACATACGATCGGAGTAAAATCAAGTCTTAAATTTATTTAATGATTTCGAATAAACAAAACAAAAATGAATAAGAAAAATCTCTTTTATGGCATTTTGACATACTTTCCCGGTTTTATATTTTCGATATACGAGATACATTTTCGAATTCAAATCTAAATCGAATTTTTTTAATATCTCAACTACACATAGGATGAATATTATACCAAATGCTCGACTCATCGGAATCTTTAGATGCAGATTTATAACACATATACCTCCTCTGTCATTAACACCATCCTATCCGATGTAAAGGCTGGCAAACACAGGGAAACACACCAGATTCATAGAAGATAACCGATAGACGAAGAAAGGAGGGAATATGCACAGAACTCACTCTCGAAAAAATTTATTTGTGTCTTTATTCGACAAAAATATGTTTAATATTTTTAGAAAATATCTTTTGGCAGGTGCTTCGGTTGTATCTTTAGCAATTTATCTTTCATATTCATAACAATTCTATGGTAGTGTGCAAGTGCCGTGCGGATGGCGCGGCGCGGCGGTGATATCGTTTAGTCACCAATAGCTCATTAGGCCTGACAAACAAAACACAATCTTTGGAGTGAAGACTATATGCGTATCATCAACATCCATAAGCTATCAAAGATATTGTATCTTTAATTTCTAGAAGCGAGTAAATGATTAAAAGTGAAACACTATCTATGAGATACTGTTCTGTAGTGACAGCTCAGAGATACTATTTTACAAACATGTTTGTACCTACCAGAAATAAATTCAATTTTCTCTGTTGTTGTTTTTTTTTTTTTGTTTTTAATCATAATCATTTTCGTAGAAACTATAAATAGCTATACACGAAGAGTCCACGGTACAATGAATTTTTGTACGCATTTTGAAGCTTTGTCATGGTTGTTGCACTTCACGCATGTTACTGATATAATATGCGTATCTGACAGTGCATCAGATCTTGTCGGAATATACTAAATTTATAAACAAAAAAATTGCAGTTGGAAAATGTCAAATTTTTAAAATACACCTCATTAGATACTCAGCAGTTTTTTTTTGTATTTACTATCACTGGGGTTAAAATTCGGTTTGACACAGATAAGTAGGTACTCGTAGATACTTTTTTTGTGGTTATGTTTGTTCATCTTGTTCCACAGAATTTAAATGTTGTATTTTTTTGTTCGTGCGCAATGTTTGTGCATCACACAGATTGGATGGTGTGATGATGGGAGAATATTTGCCATTCCCATGGCTTGAACAAGCATAATCGCTGGTCAACTAATATTGACGGATGTTAACCATCGATTCGTGTATAATAATTGTGTTACTTTTTAGGTTTTGTCACATAAAGTGATGGTTGAGAGTGCTTTTTTTTGTAAAACTTGACATTTAGAAGCCATACATTGATTGAATATGGGAATGAATGAATGAATTCTTACCATTTTGATCTCGAGGTGGATCTGCAAGAAAAACAAAAACAAAGGATATATTATCAGGATTTTTTTTAACTTAAAAATTTATTTAATAGAAACAAAAATTACAATCTTTCAAATTGTTGAACTGTCATACCATTATATTTCACTGCATTAGTGAAAAGCTTAAAAAAAATCATTTAATCGAAGGCTGATTTTCTAAACAAACTTTCTCGATCAGTGGAACTATGTATTTGATTCTGTGGAATTTTTTTTTTCAATTTTTTTAACGCACTAATATAAACATTAAAAGGCCCACTTCCTCATCTATTAACTTCTATTTAACGACTTCCAATTAAAACAAAAAAAAAATACTATTTTCCAATTAGGGTTTTATTGTTGCGAACATAAATATGTATTTATTATTCGTTTAAGCAAAACGAACTTCAATCTTCAAAACTTAGGTAACCATCAGATAGGTATTTAAGTTTTTAGGGCTTTTTCTGCCATAAAATAAGCCCACTCCCTAAGAGTTGATTTATGATAATGTGCTGTTGGAAAAAAAAAACTAAATAAAATTTCGGACAAGAAGTTTTGAGTTAAAAAGGGGAAAATGTTGAAGAAATGCTTTTTACGAATCAACAATGGCGCCTAAAGAACAACTATAACTATGTGTACAGTAAGATCACTCATAGCCGAATGATACGATAGTGTTATATATTTGCTATTGTTCGTTAGTCTTCAAAAATGACGACAAAATTCATACATTGGAGAATTTCTCCAAATACAAGAAAAAAATGAGAAATTGAAAGAAACAATAAAAACACGTCGCGCAAGTATCTAATTCTGTATGAAATAGTTTGTTGAATGGAGACTTCTTTAAATAATCTGCTAAATTACGTCCATTGAATTCAAAGGTACTAATAATTTGACCTAAAGACTTATAACAAATTGACACAATTTTGTTTTAATGTAAGATATTTTTTTGTAAATATATTTGGATTAACAAAAAATAAATAAAATTTGAATCTTTAAGTTCGCAAGTGAAAATAGGAAAAATTAAAGAGTTATCGGTACTGAGCTAAAATTTGACACGAACAAAATTAACAGAACAGAATTAAACAAGCATACTAAGATCAAGTTTACTAACGGTTAAACAAAGGGATTTGACTGTAAAAATTCTCAGTAAATACAAATCTAATTGTTTTCCTCACTTTTTGACGGATCTCATTTTTCTAAACTGAACCAATAATACCTGTCAATACACAAGGTCCTGAATTAAGGAGCCTTTAGTAATAGCAGATTTCGGTATGCGAAATCGTTGACAGTCTATATGTTGATTTGAGAAAGATCAATAAAAATTCAAGAAGTATTCCAGTATCCAGTCCAGTTAAACTCAAGGAACTCAACTATTTAAAATAAACTTCATTCATGAGCTCCTTGCATAACTTCAAAAAAAAAACAAAAAAACCTAACCTATAACAAAAAAAAAAAGAAAGAAAAACTGCTGCATTATATTAAATTCCAAATTTAGTACGCAAAGGTGTTGCTGACAAATACAAATTAGGTAGGAACAAAAAGAGATAAAAAAATATACTCCTCCTATACCATAACTATAAATTGTGTATTTTTATATTTTATTTCTTCCTGGAGAACATCCATCGGGGGATAAGTATTCTGTGCAATGCAGAGTGACGACGACCGACACGACACGGCGACAAGAGACCCAAAGGTAAGCAAATACCTCCCGTGATCCTTCCTTTGGCTGTGCATATTAATGATATTCTGGTAAGTATGGTGGTGGTGGTAAAGAGAATTGTTGAAATGCCGAAGACATGGCATCAACAACCACAACAACAACAATATCCCTGAGATTTATAAAGTTAAAGGATCTTTGTGTTTGTTTTTTTTTTTTTTTATTATTTCTTTCGTCGTCTGTGGAAAGGAATTAGATACCTATACTCAATCTTGTCTACTTACATATTTTGGGATTTGCTTTCAACCAGTTCCTTGAGTTAAACTATCAGGTTGCTCCTCAAAAAAAAAAAAACAAGTATAACCTTCTAAAACACAAGTATATTTGTGGTTGTTTTTTTTTCGTTATTTTTCAACTCTTGTCTTCTACAGATATTGAAAAAAAAAAAAAATTAGGCTCTAAAAAAATATTTCGCGCGTAGGATTTTTTAGACGACGAACGAAGACGCGACGTGATTGACTTTTGCCAGAGTGTGAACGCTTTCCTTGAAAATGTTGTCTGCTTCTTTTCTGGTCTCAGTTTACATTTTTATTAAAAACAAAATAAATAAAACTAAATGGGTTGTCCCTTCCAAAAAAAAAAACTTAGGTAATAGATGATCCACAGAAACATGTTGTTCTTTGTTATACCTACGCCTATCCCATGTGTATTTTGTGGGTACCTTACCTACCTAACTACCTACCTTTGTCGTTCCCGAATTAATTTCGTAATCAAAATTCGAACCTGACTCCATATTATATGCGCATAGAGGTATGTAGGTATTTATATGGGGGCATACTTTTTTATACCTATATGTTAATCATTCCAGAATGTCGTCTGAACTTCCTTTCAGGTTATTCAACTTTGATTTGCCTTCTTTAAGTTAAAAATCAAAAAATACATTTTACATGGTTTTTTTTTTGGTTCGTAAAATTTATTTTTGTATTTTTTTTTTAACCTGGAGATTTCGAATGTGTCATAAAATTTTTGGTTGTTTCTTGAAAAGCATTATCATAATAGCAAGAAATTTTATTATTTAAAAAAATCAAATTGTCTTTCCGTGGCCCTTCGGTCGTTCAATTTTTTTTTCTTTAAGAAGAAATTTGATAGTTAAATGAAGAAAGGATGTAAGCTTGAATTGTTATTTATTAAATAATTCAAAATTTAGTCAGGCAATAATACTTTTTAAGCTTCTTCGTACCAAAAAGACGATTAAGTTAATAGATGAAGAACTAATGAAACAGCTCATAGTTTTGTATATTTTAACAGTCGAGAGCTTTGGATTGACATTTTTGAAGTTCCCAGTTTTATTTTCAAGCATTCAAACATAATTTACTGAGTTATGGAATTCGCAACAATCGACTGCTGATGAATCGTAGATTTCTATTATTATTTCGAGCAATTTGCGTACCAAGCCAACAGAGTATAATGTATCATTTTCATTTGAATTTGAACTAGAAAATATTTGTGTGCAGGACGGATGGTTCCCGAATTTTTTTCAAAATCGAAGATATATTTTTTTCGAAAATTTTAATATGCTGTATTAAAAATTTGAAGAGCTTACTGAAATAACATTTTGACTGAAATCGGTAGATCCGCTAATGAGAAAGTCGAACATTAATAAAGTTTCTTTGGCAATTACGGTCATTAACGTTTTATACTAAATTTTTGTTTGATCAAATTGTAGACCGTAAGTTTTTTTGTCAAAATCTTTAGAGTAGTTTTCGAGATAATTAACTTTTCTGATAATGCATAATACATAATTTTTGGGGCTTAAATAAAATCTATTTCTCTTCTGGGAAATCAACAACGACGTTTTATTTACCAAGTTTGAAAAAATAACTGCAGCGGTTTTTTGTGTTAATTAAGGTTATTTTCACCCGGATTTTTTTTAGTAGGTACCAGCAATAAATTTTCCTGAAGAATGTGGCTGTAATTTCATAGTATTGTTCGTTAGAGGTAAGTTTATTTCGGTGTGAATTGTTGGCATTAGACTAAATTTCCGGGGAATAATATTTCACATTGCAAACGTGGTTCAAATATGTTATTTTGAATATGAAATATTCAATATTAACTCCCGATTTCGGCGGGTTAACTGTGGTTTAAGGTACAAGTATGTGATAACAGGCAAGTACACGCTTAAAGAATCGTTGATCCTCAGTTAACCCACCGATACCGGTGAGCTAATGTTGCTAACCCTCGGATCAAATAATGGTACAACATACCCTTAATAATTAAAAAATATTAAAACCGATCTTAGGTTTTATGTTATTAAAGATGCATAATAGAAAAAGAATGCATCTTCTTTGTTATTTTGGTTTAAGAAAATACACAAAATTTCATTATTACTGTCATATTTTGCTCATTGTGACATAAAAGTTCTATTTTGCGTTTTCGTCTGCAACCGACATTTTACTTTTATTTTATCAAAACAACGGTATAGTTTGTCTTTTCATACAAAAATTAAAGTACTGCATTTAAAAGGGGACACAGCCGAAAAAATAATCTCACCGTCCGCCATCAGGAGCTTCGACTGTATATTAAAATTTTTACCTTTAAATATGAGTAAAAAAAATAAATAAAAATTTAATTACATAGGTACTTTGCATAAAATAAAACACTTTTGAAAAGATTTTGTATTTAATTCACTATGGGTCTTGATTTTATGTGCTAAGGGCACCAATTACTTAAAATGGACTTTGGAAATGAATAATCCGAAACAATCAATTGATTCTATACTTTATATTTTATGATTATAGCTAGACCAAGGCCTTAACTTTCCTATAATATCTAACGCTCATAACATGAATAACCTAATTTATTGTTAATGGTGGAATTAAATCGATCTCCTGAGCCCTATGATGCCTCATATTTACTGCATATGAGTGTTCATTCGTAAATAATAAAAAGAGAAATGTTCGGATTTTTCGTTTTTTTTATGTATCTGATCCCATTTTGTATTTTTATAGTTTTTTTTTAATTGTATTTTGTGGAAATATAGTTTTCACGTGTTTTTCAGATTTTTTAAAATTTGATGCTTCTTTGTGTTTTTCATAAATAAATTAAATGGCGCATCGTAAAGAAGAGGACCAAAGATCTAGTGAAGTAACTCTCAACCCTTGCTATATGCGTGTCCGAGGTGAGAAGCACTCTTTAGAAACAAGAGATACTTTTTGAAGATCTGTAAATTTTTTGCAATATTGTTTTGTGTTTTAAGAAGGCTGGGATTCGAACCTCAGTGCCCTTGCGGACTGCCCAATGTACTAACCATTACGTCACAGTTTGTAAAATTGTGAATTTGCGAGATATAATTTCGGGATTCATTATATACTCTCGAAGTCTTTTTACCTTTTCTAAGGTAAAACTTGGTATTTTGAATGATTGACCTTTGCAAAAATATATTTCTAAATATGATCCTGCAGAAAAATGAAAAGGTGTGTATACTATCTCCAGATGTAGGAATTTGGTAAAATATATTCCGTAAAATATATTCACTCACTGCAATTATTATTTCAAATCCCATGTCATGAAACAATCAAGCCAGCTGATAAAATCTGATTTTTTTCTATCCTACCTAACCTCTTTAATCTCCTTTAAAAACCTCTATTTTTTAGGAGCATATGAACATCTATAAATACAGCATGTATAGCCCTTGCTGACCATTTGAGCTCCTGTCACACAGTCCGTCTGACCCTTTTATCGTTTTTAAAAAGAAAGGGATGTTTCGTCGACGCGACGGTCTTTTTTTCATTTATAATTTATTCGATTCAAAGGTAATAATAACCAGGCCTAAAAATATAAATTATAGGATATTAGGGACTTGAATTTTTTCCTCGAGTCCTAGATTATACACACAATGCACACATACTCATACTTACCAACTTATTCTTTTTACACTTTTCCATCACAATGTACGAACAAAGGTCACTGCATAATGTATAGAGAGGCAAGAACTTGTCCCCGTTTGTAGGTATTAGATAATTAGTGTCATCATTATCAAATGTAAATAATTAATGAAGGTATATATATAGATATCTAAACAAAAAAAAAAGAAAAAAAATGTGTGCCTTTTTTTGAAATTTTTGTTATCGGAACATTTACATCTGTTAATGAAGGCCATTTCATTAAATTCGGTTCCTGCAGTGAAATCTATTAATTAACGTTAAATTACCAACGCTGATTGTAAGTATATTACTTTAAGAGGGTGACTGTTTTTTTTTTTGTCTCCAACGGTTTTTTTATTTTTGGGCTAAATGGCTATAATGCACGCAAAGTAAACACAAAAATTAGATCAAGATAAAGCTGTACATGCAAGTATACCTATGAACGAGTACCGTTCCTACCTACTAAAACAATATGGGTTGGCCGGTCTTTTAATGGAATCAGTAGCTTTTCATCATTTGTCATCTTAATGGGACACAAAAAATATACAAACATTTGACCTTAGGGAGTAATAGACGATTTGGCTTTTTTTTAGGAATTTGGCTGTGAAGGATCAGGAAAAAAAACTATAAGTATGAACTTAATGAAAATGAAATAGCTTTTAAGGCACACAAAACACATTTGTATAGCTTACAGATATGTGCAGAAATGAACATGCATATCTTGACATAAAATTGATAGCCGATTTTGTGCTTGCAGAATGGATTTTGACTTCTCAAAAGTTTGTGGAACGTATTCATTTATTATTTCATTATCGAGATGAAAACAGTCAGCAAATTTTTGAAAAACATACTTATGACAAATTTTAATGTTCCAGGTGTTTCTCCCTGTTATTTTCCCTTTTCCTCTTCAAAATCCTTCTGCCCTTAAATTATTTATATCGCTTTATTAATCCTACTGCATAAGTTCAATGAGTTAAAATTTAAAAGGAAATATATGTTTACCTATCATAAATAAAATCCCCCATGTCCACATGTGATATGACACGTGAAATTTCACATCCCATCCACACCTGTTTTTGATACAGTGGGACATCTCGTACTTGCTCCATCATATATAAGTGGATCTGCACACGTGCGTCGCTTTGCACCGCATCCATGTTAAATCAAATATGAGAACCCATTGTGACTTATAATCATGATTTATAGCCGTCAAACTCACCCATATGCAAATGTTGCCGTACATCAAGCCCGAACGGCTGCACCTTAAAAATCTTGTACTTTTTTTCCGTGTATCTTATAAGAGTGACACTTAATTTGATATACAAATTCAAGCTGCGTGGCCTACGAGCACACGACTCTAATCTAGCAAACTTTAAGTAAATATACATGTACATTATGGGTATGTAAAATTCCACAGAATTTTTTTTTTTATTTTGCTGACATTCGAAACCAAAGACTATTTAGTTAGACTTCCCCATTGATCTAGTCTGTATGTGATCTCTCAACATGCCACGTCTTGGACGACACATTATAAACTAAATTCCTTGAGATACACGAAAAGTTTGAAAGAAAAAAAAATACAAAAATAGAAATAACACATCCTTAGATACATTCCGATGAAAGCGAATCACGATGTAAACGAGCGATGTTGCATTGTTCGGATAAAGCAATAGTAAAGTTTCGCTATAAAGAGACACCTGGGTGGAACGTAAGTGTATGGTTAAGTGAGAAATCTTTGAGATTCATTGGATTCACCTTATGTATCTTTTGAATTAAAAGAATGTGATTGTAATGTACAAATTTGTCAAAATGTCAGTGAAGTATGCAGTATGTATTAGTAGGTGGAGTATTGTCATATGAAATTTTAAAAAATGGCACCCAGAGAGAAAAAAAGTTTCGTTCCACAAACTTTATTTTGTGTATTTATTTTTATTATATATTTTAGTTTAAAACAAATTAAAATATTCAACTGCACTTTTGAATAGACTTCAACTACAAAATGTTTTTTTGAAACTAAAAAGTCGTGGTATACGGACAATTCTCGGGCGCCATTTAATTAAAAATCTTTCAAAATGCCACTTTTTCGATTCCTTTCACAATTTCTTGCTCTGATTCTTCCACACACTTATTTCGCAGTTTATCTTAACAACTTGGTTGTTTATTGCTTCAGAAATAATTGTTGGTGGAAGCCCGTATTTTTCGCTTTTATTGTCTGTCGACTATTTAAGCCGTTAATTTTAGTTGTATTCTCTAAATTAGAATACTTAAAAATAGGTAATCACGGGTATCAATGACACATTAGTAAGAGAAAAAAACACCGCAAGAATTGGAATTAAAACTTAGCACTTTAGCGGTAACGCATTATATGTCAAACTTTTCATGTCACAATTTTGTGTAACACACTTTCCTTGTTACACTTGAGGTATTACATTTTCCATATCGCACTTTATGTCAGAAGTCGTATGAGTGGAATGCAAAATTTGAAATTTACCGCCAAAGATTCTTAACTGTTATTTCCACCTGAACTGTAAGCGAGGACTTCATTTGAAATGTATACCAATTTAAGCCTGATACTTCTCTTCCAGGTTTTGCTTAACGTGAAATGAAAAAATGAATACGTTCCACACTCTATTTGACGATAATTATTTAATTTTTCACTTAAAAATCTGCTTTGAAATTACAGAATTTTGTTCTTTGGGTATATCGTTGGGATATTTATATAATTGTTTTCAAAATTTTCATTATAAATAATAGATTTTCTAGATTTCCTGAAGCATTCCCGAAGTACAATAAATTAAACTTCTTTTGATTTACAAAATTATTATTTTCCACTGATTTTTTTGAGTGATCCACAATAGTATTATGAAATTTTAGCTTTGTAAATTCACACGCATTACCATTTTAAAAAAGTGATTCCTTTACACATTTATTACTTTAGCTAGGAAATGAATACGAAGGAAGAAACACTTTAAAAAATCAAAACATCATTCTTTAGTTCTTTAGAGTTAAACAGTGTGGGAAAAAAGTAACTACCAAGGAAAAGCGACACAAGATGAAGCCTTAAACGCCGATGAATTCCACAATTCGAAGTAAAATATTCATTCAAAATCGTTGATTTAAGATTTACATTCCACAGCTTTTATCTTCATAAAAAATGAGTTTATCTAAAAATGTTCTGACTCGTCCAGTCTAAGCGACCTAATTTCTTGATCCTTGCCATTTCGTACTCAGAAATAAATATTATGGAAGGACCGCATGCAATTTACCATTCAGGAGAAATGAGTTCTAGGCTTAAAAAGGATTTTTTTTCTTGCAAGCACGAATATACTTTTCGCTTTTAACAGCAAAATATTACTCGTACATACCTATTGAAAATTTAAATACAAGAAATTCACAGCTTTTATTCACAAAAGAAAAAAATGTTTACAGTTTCAAAGAAGTTATGATCCCTGGTACCATACAAATTATTACAATGACCAGTCTTTTACTTGAACGCCTAACGAACAACAAAAAGCAAAATAGTTTAACAAAATTTCATAAATGTTTATATACCCCAGACGTCCAAAGTAAATAAATCAAATTTGGTGAGACTTCATTAGCACTTCAAAGCCAAAAAGATACTCTGTATCTACTAGGTACAGATACCCATTCTGTCTGTGTTCCTAATGCACATTACAATCAATGACTCGAATGACTACACAATACCAAAACAAATCACAAATTTGTTAAGCAATATCCACAATATCCACACGTCGAATAGGGCTTGATTTATTCCTATTCCTATCCTCGTACACCAAAACAAAGTCGTGAAAATACAAAAAAAAATTGAAAATCTAAAATTTATTGACACGAAAAAAAGTGTCTTTCATCTTCCGCCGAATACCGCAAACACATCTTCAGTCATTTTTATTTATTCTTCGCCGCCCATCCATTAAGTTTTTTTTTTGCCCACTTCGGTCATAAAAAAATATATACTTACATACAAACCATACATATGTCTGTATTCTAAAGCCTGAAGGTAATACATAATTAAAATCAAATTTTGCTGTTGATATCTTCACACCATATATATCACCAAACACACCCCACATACCTCACCTAGATGAAGAGAGAACAGAGCAGCGAGTCGCCCGTCCCCAAGGTGGGAGCCCTGTGGCACACCATATCCCAGCCATCCCTACTTAACATTAATACTGATTGATGAAGAATTTTAATTACAGTCGTGATATATTAAACCTCAAAACTATTTGGCATTTGGGTTTTGGTCTTTGGTTTGATGTTGATTTTGGTTTAGGCTTTTCGGCTTGCCCCGCGCGCTCATTCAGCAGTCAGCTGTCAACTGCACCCCTAATTTTGATATAGATTTGTTTTGCGAAATCTCTTAATGAAAACATCATACGGCTGGCCGGTTCAAAAATTATAAAAAAAATAAAACATTATGTAAGCAAATTAATCTGTTTATGCCTGCGGCCGGCTCGGCGCGGTGGCGGGTAAAAAGTAGCGATAACACAGGAAGGCAGGGTATATAGTCATTGTTGTACTTTCAATCAATTTAAGGCTAAATACTTTGTACGAGTTGAGATATAATGTTTTCTATTCTTGTATCGCCTCTGGGGGTAAATTCACATTTCGCGCTTCTTGAAAGCTCTTTTCGTCTTTTCGAATACGAAATTATGAATGGGCCTTACTTTTTTTCGGACGCTGAGAACAAACAGAAAAGTCTCCCCAGGGTATACACATTTATATTAGAATATTTTCATAAATATAAAAAAAAAAGGTCAAAGATCTAAGCTTAAGTGAGGAAGCTGCAGTTATAACAGACTCGCACAAGACTCACAGTCACACTTCCATAGTTCACACACTCCTTAAAATTTAAATTGAGTTTTTACTATCAGCTCAAGTAGGAACTATCATCTATCTATAATGATGCCTGCAAGACTCATAATCATAATTAATGGATGATAATCAATTTTAACATATTTTTTTTTCTGACACTTTTTTTGTTGTGCTGGTTCCCATTTAAAAAGTGCGGCTAGAGGGTTTCGGGTGGGAGAGGGTATGTGCATAATGTGAAGATCATTGATGACAAGCTGAGTGCACACAAAGGCTGAGTTTGTCTTATGGGGAAAATACTATCATGATGATACTGATGATGTAATTGTTGGGCTAACCAATCAATAAGACTTTGTTTCAGCTTAATAACCTAATTAATCTTTGCTGTCATATCGCATTCGAAAAGTTGGTTAAAACGTTATGAGAGCTGTTTGGCATAAAGTAAAAAAAATTAGGTCGATGACGATGCAAATTTAGTATAATTTAATAAGAAGATGATGTCATCTTGGTTATGAGAGTTTTTCCATCATGCATGATGCATAACAAGCCCATGAAATATATTTGTTTGTATAATTATTCATGGGGGAATTTAATTCCAAGATTTCATGGGAAATCTAACCGAAATGAAATGATTATTTTAATTTTGTACAAGTTCTGGTTTTGAAAGAAATTTAATTTATTAAAAAAAAAGGAAATACATATTATAACATCAGAGCTATAGCATACACAAAACAGCTAAAGTGAAAAGTGAATTATTCATATATTTCATATCGTCCCGGTGAAATTTTTAAATTTACATTTCACACCTATCTTCATACACACTGAGTTGGTCTACAAGATGTTTGACTTAGTTCCACATACTTACTAAAGTATTTGTAGTTTTGTAATTTATTTCAGAACGTATTCAATTTTCACTTTTCGTGAGACGAACTAAGTATTTTCCCATGTGAAAAAAGGTTAATCTGTATTTCACAAAATTGTTATTGAACATGAAAATTCAATTTTTTTATGCTTATCTATCGTTGGATGCATTTGTTTTGGCAACAAATAGATAATAAAAAAATTAAAAAAGAAAACTTCATTAAAATCGTTTGCGTTGTTTTGAAAAACTAAGCAATAAGAAAATTGTCTTGGGAGCAGCGGGCGGACCTCACTAACAAGTTTTTGGGATTTTTTTCTTGCTCATAAAAACAAACTCCGAAATTTTCATCAAAATCTTTAGAGTCGTTTCAACGAAACGAAGAAATGATAAAAGTGGGCGTGGTGGTAGGCCAATCTAACTAAAATATTTGTTCCATTTTTCTCTAGCATTAAAGGACAAACACTGAAAATGCCATTTAAATCATTTATGTAGCCTCCAAGAAATAGAGCCATTTCCGTGAAACTATGAAATATTATTTTTTTTCTTGCTCATAGAGCAAACTGAAAATTCCGTTCAAAGCGTTAGAGCCCTTTCCGTGAAACCAATTATCTTATATAAGTTACATTAGAAATGAATATTAGTTTGTTTAGAGCTTATATACTCGATAACCACTGAATGGATTTCGCTCAAAATTTCAAACCATATATTCCAGCTAGTAAGGTTTAAAAATAGTGTTCCTAGTATGGCCGCATTTCTTTATATTTCCGAATTTTGTTCATCTATTCATTTCCATAATGCGGAAGATTGTTATTTAACTTTCTTGATTTCTAAACAATGACATTTGTGTAGTTTTTCAATTCCACATTAACGTTATACCGATTATATTTTTGAAAATCAGCCTCCAACCAGACCCACAGAATTGGATTTTTCAGATAAGTGGATAGGTCAATGAGTCCATGAAAACTGAAATAAGGAAAAATCTTTTCAGCATAAAACATTTTATTTTTCAACATAGTCTCCATTGTTTTGAATGTTCCTTGGTTTCCTGGTGTGTTGTGGTGAATCCAGGTTTCATCCACGGACCAAACGCTTGAAGTTGCAAACGAATGTGTTTGTTGTTGATTGTGAACAAACGCGGCACTCATCTTGCGGAAAGCTGGGTGTCCAAATATGTATGTAAACTCGAAATTACTGAGTCATGTGATAAGCGTGTGTCTCTTCAAGCTAGCGTACTTTCACTCGCCGATCGTCTATTATCAAACCATGGATTATGTCAACCATTTCTGGTGTGGCGACCTCTACATTCGGCGTCACTTGTGATTGAACGACCGTACCGAAATAAAGTAAACCAGTGGTGAATGGTTCCAGTGGATGGTGAATTGCTCCATTATATTTGTCAAGCTTTTGTTTGGTTGGCGTGATAATTTTTTCTCGCAAAAAATAGTGTCAATGAGAACTCGAAATTCACTTTTTCCATTTTAACTAAAATGCTGGTAGGCGTCTTTATAAATGACTGCCACAACAAAACTATTTGACAGATCTGTCTAAAAATATGGGTGCGTTCTTTTGAAAGATGATTCTTATTTAAAAAAGTATGATACATTTAACGTGACGACACAATTTGTGTTAATTCTCAGGGACTTATTGACCCTCACTAAATTGGTGTTCTAAAAAATCATATTAGGTACAAATTGAAAAATCTGCGAAATTTTTTTTTTCAAAAATTTAAGTACATAGTTCGTAAAAATAGTGTGGAACGTATTTTTTTTTTCAAAATAAAAAAGTAATATTGTTTGTACATTTATATGCAACGTTGTTCGGAAAGCTTAGCAAACTTTTGCAAACCAAATCTTATTAATCAAAAACAACAACAAAAAATGGTGTGGAAAAATATCAAAACACCACGTTTGAGAATAAAACAATCTCATCTTAGTAATACAACCCATCATTTTGGCCGGCTACTGTGCTAAGCATTCATTTTAATATCCTTCAATTAATTCTTACGTGAAGTGTCTTACAATTCTTAAAACCATCGATTGATTGATAATTTTATCGCATTGTTATATTTATTATTAACTGTTAAAAGCTTGCTTGTACAAAGCGTTGAATAAATTGGAGAGCTGACAGTCTCAAGCAGTTCAATACCAAATACTTCGAAAGCTTTGAAAGTGATTTTTGACACAATTTGCGAAGAAATTCCTTCCAGAAATACAATATTTCTTTGTAGTTTTTTTTGCCTTTCAACAAAACAAAAAACATAACGTGAACACATTAATTTTGAGCAATACTCCACAAATATGCAATATGGCATTCCAATAGCAGATAGTCGGATTTCTATAAAATAATTTGACAGAATTGCAATAGAAGCATTCTTTTGGCACGAGTGATAATAAGCCGGTACCCAATTGCATATCCCATAGGTTTCTGACATGACAGTCCAACGAGCTAACCATTATGACAAAAGCTAAGTTCTATTTTTCAAAATATTTTTCAAAATTCGTCAGAGTATTTTTTAATAGAGCTTACCTATTGATTGAAACTTTCAATTATCCAGGCAATTATCTGAAAAATAAAAAAAAGGAAACGTATTAAAATGTGTTTGTTTTATAACTAATTTAATTACATTAAATACATTAATTACAATTTAATTAAACTAAATTTTTAAGCAAAAGAATCAGAAAGAAGTTCAAGTTTGAAAAAAGAATTAAATACATTTTTAATTTCTTTAAGTTAAAAAAAATATCTTAAAGCAAAATTATATATGTTAGCACCTCGACTCGAACATTTTTGAAACGTTTTTTTAGTTCCTAATATCGATTTTCCAATTTTTGAGTCAATTTAATTATTTTTTTAAATATTCGTAGACAAATATTTTTGATTTAATTTTCCACAAGGCTTCACAAGGGGTCACTTAAAACGTTTTTCTGGTGTTAGGGAAATTGTAATCGCATAATTTTTCTTATTTATTTAAAGTCAGCGATGAAAATGACAAATAGAACTTCTTTGCATAAAACCCATGATCCGAATTATGTCAAAATTCATGCCTCAAATTCAAGGTTAAGAAAGAAAATGCTAATTAATTTTACAAACCTATAACATTTGATATATATTCACAGTATGATCCAACAACCCTTCTTTCGAGAGAAAAGAAATCTTGGAAACATCTGCCTTAGAAATTTGCATATGAGTGTGTATTTCCTTATAAATTCCTATACCATATCTATATACAGTCACTTAAGCTCAGCAGCTTGATCACGATGAAGTGAGTGATGCAAAAACTAAAAAGGATATTCATGAATTGGAATCATTTCTCAGTGGTTTATTTTTTTTTTATTTTTCGCATTCACAATATTATTCTTCTAAGGACATAAATCTAGAGTATGCAAATGTATGTGTGTTGTAGGATATTTAAATGTTTGCTAATGCATGGAGAATTCAAAAATTGCCCTGAAAGACAAACCGTGAGAAATGTCAATTTTCAGTTCGAGTATTTGTCAAAATCATGTTGAATTGTTAAATTGTATTTCCCCCGGATGAGGTTGTTTTTAATCCTTTTTTTTAGTATTATATTTTCGAATAAATATAATACGGATGGGACATTTAAATGCAGAAAAATACTAGAACCGGTTTCTGTTTGTTGGTATATGCCTATTTGCCTTTCAACTTTATCTATTCGACAAAAATCCAAAAGGTTAAAGCAGGAAATGTTTAAAGATGCACGTAATTTATTTGAGTTGTCCTCATTTGCATAAATTGATGCGTCATATAAAAAGAAATTATTTGAAAGTCCCTTTAGAAATGGGATTCATGGACTAACCTATGAGAATCACTGGTAAAATCTTGCCAGATGGCTTCCTGAAGTCACTTTAATGTTGACGAAATATATTAAATAATATTTTTTTTTGCTTGTTAGACAGATGCATTCCCCGAATCATATTTTCAACAGTGAAATTTTCAATAAATGTTAAGTAAGTTCTATTAATTGTTTTATTATTGGCACGATCAATGTGATCACTCAAAAAATATCACCAGGCACCATAGATATTCATGATCTATCACTGCATTACATTAAACTGTCCAATTAGTTTGATTATCACAAGCGCGTAACATCTACAACTAGAAGCTGACAAAGTTTCTGAATTTATATGCAATTTATTCCACAAACAAAGATCGATTACTGATCGCGAGCTTAATTGGTAATTAAATGTCTTAGTTTAGTTAAAAAAAAAACAGAAAATTATTTAAATTCCATTTAAACGACTTTCAAACGATCAATGATCACTGACGTTCTCATAGCTGAGAGAAAAAAACAGAAAAAATACTTCAAGGATTGATAACGAAACTAATCCTATCCTATTAGTTTTCATTAGCTGTGATAATTATCTATAAGTTGAGTTTTTTTTTTGGCTTTTAAATTAACCTCATTAAACGTTATATAAAAAAATTCGGGCCTATAACCCATAAGCATATTTTATAAATGACGATGTCGAATCTCGATCAATTAAATATAATCAAAGGCTTTACAAGTCACCAAATGAGGAAAAATTAAGTCGAATAATCGATCATATAGCCAAAAGATATCAATAAGTTTAACAACTTTAAATTGAGTTCAAAGCTATATGGGAGTTGAGATTCAAATTTATGCTAATAAGTTGTAGAAACTACATTGATATATCACTTGATGTATGACTATTTTTTTTTAAACGTTAACAAGAGCAGTCTATAAGATGATTTTATGTTAAGTAGGTTTATTCAAATTAATGCAGCATTAAAATTTATTTAATGAAAAGTGATGAAGGTAAGCCATGGCGTATATAATTTAAAACGTGGATGATGTACTTTAATTTAATAAATGAAAAGGAAGGAGTTATCGTAACAATAGGATTGGTTGTTTTTCAATTTAAATTGTGGGATCTGGCATTCAAGTTTATACTTTGTGTCCAAATGAAACGTGGAAGAATTGCCGAAAAAAGCATTACGCAGCTACTCGTTTTGGATCGACTAATAAAAATTAAAAATCTGCTCTGTAATAAATTTAAAGCTGTAGCTCGATGTATAGATAGACGCTCGATTGCACAGATTAACACATGGGAAATGAAGTTTTTTTTGAAGCCCAACTATATTTCTAAATTCGATAATGCTTAAATAATGCTTCGATAATGCTTCGGTAAGTCATTTGGGCTTTGATAAGACTTTACCGAAATCTTATGCAAGCTGAAATGTTAGTAGAGTCATCAGCTTGAAGTTGTTTGATTAAAAAATAAAATAAACTTTACGCTTACAACCTTTGGCACGCTATCTATCTTTTTAGTCTCAAATTATGTATTTAGAGGTCGATTTATGACAAGAAATATTTAAAATTGTAAACGTAAATTTTTGTCCACACGAAGATGATGAAGACGAACAGCTACACTAGCATTTAAGCTTCCGTATTATTTCGATAAGCTTTCGGTAAGTCATTTTAGCTTCGATAAATCTTAAGGATAAAATCCTATACATAGAAGCAGAAATGCTATATTTCCACACTTTTTGCTTGCGTTATATGTATTGGGGTACTACTGGGCTATACCAAGTCAACTGAGATTTTGATCAAAGTTGACTTGGTATAGAAAAACTTGGAAATTAGAATTTTCCAAAAATAATGGAAGGTCCTTGCAATGCATAACTTTAAAACAAAAAAAGTTAATTATCTCAAAGACGACTCGGACGATTTAGATAAAAATATCTGTGTATATCCGTGTGGCATGTATAGGCTTGGTAAAAAAGAATAACATAAAATTTTGATAACAGTGTCTCTCATAGAATTATTTTTGTTTCTGATTTTCGAGTTTCTTATTAACGGCTATACGATTTGAATCAACACTCTTATACATATGGTCCACCAAATTCTAAATAATCCTGCATACTAAAATTTAATTCGTGGATCGCACGATCTTGCTCTTATGTTCGATCACATCGTATTCAAAATATTTCTCTTAAAAATCTAAATATATTTTTAAAGTCGTTTTTTACTTAATTTTTTATATGTACAAAATTTCTTAAATTTTTTTCTAAGAAAATATTGGTATAAAAATCTTAAATATTTAATAATATAAACCTAAAAACAAAAGATTAAATCGGCTTAACCAAGAAAAAATAATTCAAAATTCAGAAATAGATGCTTAAACTAATTTGAGCTCAAAACAGAGAATGCCATTTTATTTCTTGGATAAATTTCAATTTATGAGAAAAACATTTTAAGAATCTGTGGAGCGGTTTTTGAGAAAAAGTTATTTTTGAAAACATTTTTCAAAAAGAAATTTAAAAACGCCACTTCATAGGTTTTACCAAATACATATAACAATAATTTTTAAAAAAAAATTGTATGAGCAGTTTTTAAAATATCATTTTTTAAAATATTTTTGTTTAAGAAATGCTTTTAGAAATACAAAAAAATATTAATTAAAAATATTGTTATACGGTATAAATTGGGCTATCTACCCCTATACATATATGTGTGAAATTTTGGAAGAATCGGTTAAGCCATTTATGAGATTGTTGAAAGCAAATAAAAACGGTCCTATGGAAAGTACAGTTTTTAGACATTTTAAATTTTTTTTTCAACCATATGATCGGTCATACCTAAATAGCTGCACTGATTTTTTTTTAAATCAAAATCGTTAGAGCTGTTTTCGAGAAAAATAGGATTTAAGGTAACGGTTATACGGCAGATACCGTTATTTTTTGAGGTAAGAAAACTTTCAGAATTCTAATTTTTATTTCTTTTTTTTTCGCTCGGCTATTCGAAGAAGAGATTTCCCCGTGGTTCCAAAAAATCAGTTTTTGGAGAAATAATACAAAAATCTTAAGCTTGATTATGTAAAAATTTAGCTAATTTTTTTTAATGAGATTCTAATGAAATTTATAGATATTAGTTAAACAGTAAGTCACATAAGCAATGGAAATCGTTTCTTAAAAAAAATATAAAGTTATTAGTATTATATTTAACAAAGATGTTGACAGAAAAAAACGGTTTTTAAAAACCAATGTTTGTTTATATTTTACAAAATAAATAATCGTAAATCTGCGGTACCACCCTAGCCTAACCCTAAATGCGTAACCTATGATTGCAGATTTTTTTTCATTAAAATCAAATATCCACCCCTAAACAAACAATAGTAGGTATCTTCTTTACCTGGAAGCAAACAAACAAAATTAAAATTATAACTTTGTGCAAAAATTTTGTATTCGTTTTAAATCCTAATAAACGGTTGTTTGCCATTAATGAGATTTGAATGATATTAAATCATTGAAACGATGCGATGTCCCTTTTAAATTCCATCTTTCCGTATCATTATGTATACGCGAGTGGTTGTATCTTTTTTTGTTTATTTGTATGATTTTTTCTTTTACATTGTCCTTGTTGTGTTCGGGGCTGGGGCCGCGCGCATTAAATATGCAAATAACATGTCAATGTGCATATTGTTTGTAAATTACCCTGACAATGGGCTGGTTATGAGTGTGTGTTTATGAAATTATTGTGCAAATATATATATATATATATAAATAACTTTTCAATAATGGTGGGACGTAAACATACAACAAAAGGGATAATTATATGTACGGACAAGGATATTGTGAGTTTTTAGCAAACCTTATAAGCCGACCAAAAACATTGTATAATGGGATGTGGCAAAATTGAATACTTTAGCGTCAGTTTAATATCAACTGGTTGTTTATTTCTCTGGCAAAATATTTAAGGGATTAGAAAAAAAAGGGGATACTGAACAAAAAATCGATTGATCGATTGATGTGACAAATTGATTTTAGCACAATAACAATGAGCAGCGGATTACGTATGCATTTAATTAAAAACAAAGATTACAAAAGATAAAAAGAAAGGACAACATAAAAAAAAACATTTAGAAATTGTATAATGGTGAATAATCCTTCGACACCTGACTTAATGGCATATAAATTCACACCTTTTGGCAGAATTCAGGAGTCGAAAAAGGTCCTTATTTGCATATTAAATGCATTAGATGTATTTTTATAATGACGACGATGTACGAGAAGATACATTTTTTGTATCGTGTCTTAAGGGTAGACACGCAACATATTTATTTTTTTTTAATTCAATAAGGAACGGCCGGTTCGTTGCAGTTTTTAAATTGGCACTCCATATATAGGATGGTCTTTTTCCAAACTCAACAACAGTATTGAATACAAGAAAGGGGATTTTTACAATTTTTTTTAACATAATACTTTTATTGCTAAGGAGTGTAAAATTTTGTGGATCCTAATTTTTTCCATAAGAAGTAAAACAAAAAAAAAACACTCCCAATCTCTGCCAATTAAGAGTTTGTTGTATAGGGAAAAACTGGAAGTTTAATTGATGTTGTGCACGGCAGAATGATTGGAATCTATGGAAAGACACAACCGCACAACACTGTGAACAGTACCAAAATGTGATGTACTCCAAAATGTCAATTGGTGATAAGCTCGATAAGTCATCAAATTCTCAATTTAATCCAACAGCCGACTTAACAGAGGCGGACTAGCGATGAAGGAGCCTCACCGGATTATGAGATAAAGGGCCTTTTAGATTTATGAGAAATTGTATCGTTAGAATAACTACAAAATGTTGCAGCTCAGGACTTGAAAATCTAATAGAATACAAAGCTTAACAAATGTTCTCTTTTTATTATGTGAGGGGCCCCAATAGCTCAGTTGTTTAAGATTTCTATATGTTTACTTTTATGACCTAATAGTTCTTTATTTGCTATAGGTCCTTCTAGTGTTATCCGTAAAGCCACATCAACAGCACAATATTTACTATGGGCGTCCACAAACATATATGATGAATTGTTCCTTATAAACCCTAAACAAATTGCAAAATACCGCTGAGAACAATAGAATTTCTTCCCGGGGCCCACTGAACAATTGATGTCTACCAAAAGGTCCAACAGTCCACCCATGTTGTTTCGTTTGGTGTGTCGCTATAGCTTCAGAGTATTCTGTAAATGTGAAATCATATTTTTCTCGTGTGTTATTTTGTGGAGTGTTGTGTCGGACTTAGAATCCACATCGTTCCAATTGTGCATAACACGCGCTGTCGCAGCCATTTTTATCTGTATATGAGAAAGAGAGACACAACGCTCTATAAGACGTAAGCGAGAGAGAGGTGTGTGGTTCTGGCGAAATATGTGGGTTATTTTTGGCAATTTGACGTAGTAAATTTTAAGATACCCAACAAATTTTGGCCAGTTTTGAATTCCGTCTATTTTATTTAGCCGCCGACAAATCGGCCAAATCTGAAAAGTGTAGGTGACACTTCATCCAAAATTTTGACCTTGTTGTGGCATTGACATTTTTTAGCGAAGATTTGGAAAAAAAATTAAGTGTAGTTTTCTTTTTATCCACACTTTTTTGTCTTCAGTATATTTAGATGTTAATCGTTCATTAGCTAAAAAGCCCTCTTCAAACCTTATAAATGTTCAATTTTGACACCATGACACGCGCATCTATGCTAAATACACCAATTTCCGAATCGTTGTTATCCCCCAAAATTAAATTTGCCCGACTTAGCTCATGCTCCGCGTTCACACTTTGTCGTCCAACCTGACCTAACACATCTGCTTTTGGTGGTGGTGATGGTTCCCTTCCCAAAAGGTGCACACTCCGCGCCAGCCTGACGAACAACATATATCAAAAAAAACTGAAATATGTATCAACATAAAATAAAGTTAAAAAGAAAAATATTTTCATAGCCATCAGAAAGGAGTGCTGGTCGTCTGTCTATCCTTTTACTCGGGGGCCATATAAATTTAAATAATTACATACCCACACCATGCTCTAATATAAATGTTGAAAAAAGAAATAAGACTCTTCCTTGGCCCATGCATTGCTCTTGGTTTCACTCTCAATCGGTTTATGATTACATTTTATTGCATTTTTGATCGAGCGAAATATAAAAAAAAAAGAAACTCGTAAAAACTCATAATTTTCAGCACATTGCACTCTGAGTCTTGAAATATATAAGGAACGCTCATCACCCGCCCGTAGGCATTTTGCCAATTTTTTTTTTCTGTTCGACTGGCTCCAAAAAAGGACTCTCCACAAAATTAAGACACAAAATGGTCTTTTTGTAATGGAAACGCGTATTCTTCAACGCTGATTTTATTTTGTGGGGTAACCCATTCAAAGCCCATTACTGCCTGGGGTATTTGCCGCCGAAACTTTGTACTTCGCCAAATCTGGTCTTGCGATCGCGCATTACTCACGATTCTAATCGATCAATTTTTTTTTTTTTTGCCTTTTGTTGGACTTTAAATTTTTATATTGAATTTGAAAAGATTCAAACGTGAATTTGCTTAACATTCCAATTTATTTTTTCGGTCAGCCATCGAAGCATAATAATTACGATGTTATATCCATCCGTGCCGTATATTCCGTATATTCGTAATGCAAGTTGGGGAGCTCAAAATTATGCGTATCTGATGCAAAAAATATCGTGCCGACTGATCGGTGGCCTTTACGATGTGCGAAAATCCATGTGAGATTGAATTGAATAGCCATTGTTGTTGTTGTTATGGAATCCCTTTAATTTTAGGGATGGACCAGACCAACTAACCAACATCATATATACGAACGTGGATAATTGAAGGGAGGCTCTCATGTTCATGCCTCCGGGACAGCTCTGAATTAAATGATAAATTATGGGAATGGCAAAATAATAAAAACAATGTGAAAGCACGTTTTACAACCATTAAACATATTATGGAATAAGACAAAAAATTAAAGACATTAAATTTCATGGAAGGATATTTGTGTGTCCGTGGAAATGGGATACAAAATGACAGACAAAGATTGAATTATTATAAAGTTCCTTATACTCAATATGATTGATTGTTCTATTGTTGACGGAATTAATTTGCAAACAAAGATTTTTTTAATTTTAAGTAGATATATTTTAATAAACAAAAAACTAAAAATTTGCATAATTTTAAATTAAAAACTCATTAATATTTAATTTATGCCGAACAATGGATTTTTTAAAATCTTATCAAAGTGAAGCATTTTTTTTATAATTGGCTTTTTCTAGATTCACGAAATTTGACATCCTTATCAAAACATTACTAGACTACCGACACGCTTGTAATGAGGAGTGTTTTTGGTTTAGCTGCATGAGAAGTTTCGATGGTTGTTCTCTATGGCTTGACAGTTGAGAATGTCAAATTCTGTCGACTTTCTGTGAGTAAAGTTTGGTAATTCACCATGAATTGTTTAACCCCGGAACAACGCTTCGAAATTGTGGAAATATAATTTCAAAAGAAATAAGTTCGCAAAGTTCATAAAAAACTTCTTCCATCTAGTGATCACTAATTTTACTCTTCTTGATTCAAAACCATCAACAAGATAAAGAAATGTGCGTACGGATGAGAATATTGCTGCTGTAGCTCGAAATGTGAAATGCCGATTCGTCGCCGTTCTCAACTTGTTGGCATTTGTGCTTCGATTACGTAAAAAATTGTACATAAGGATCTTGGCTTACGTGTCTATAAAATAGAGCTCGTGAAAGAATTAAAGCCAAATGGCCATCGTTTTCGTCGACGTCGTATTTTTGCTGATTTGGCTAATTTGAAACTGGTCGAAGATGAGCATTTTTTACCGAAGAATTGTGTTTAATGATGAAGCTATTTTCTGGAAGCGCAGCAAAAAAGGAACTTTTATGTATTCCGTGTGGACTGTAGAGTGGTCTTCACTTTAATGTTCTATTATATAGAAAAGGAATGTCCTTGTTTAGCCGTGAGGATGGTGAAAAGTTATCACATTGCTTTAAAACAAAATCTGACTGAAAACAGTTATGTGCATTAAGTCCGTGAGATTGAAGCAGTAAAAAATTTGTTTACTGCTTCAATCTCACGGACTGTTTACGAGGAATAAAGAATGTAGAATATGCTGATATTTGCATTAAAAATCTCATTTTCTTTGCGCATGACACGGTTTTTCTGGCGTATGCCACAGAGTGGTTGCAGATTAACTGATTAGATGATGATTGCCGTTTATGGAATCTAGAAGCTAATATTAAACACAAACAAAATTCAAAGTTAAATGTCTTTAACCTATAGGAAACAGTTGAAGCAAATTCGTTATAAAAAAACATTTGACAAGATCAGCCCAAACAATTAAACTCAGTCTGCAACAACATTCTTTTTGTAAGACTATATTTATTCATATGGCTTAGCCCTAGCTGTCTTATCTCATACTTAAAAAAAGAAAGCTTAATTCCTCAGAAACAAGCGCGTGGCATCTTACTTAAAATTCAATAATTTCAAATAAATCAAGTTGCCTTAACAAACATAATATCAATGCCTAATAAATCTTAATAACATTAAGTTCGAACTTAATCGAACAATATTAATCACTTATATGTATAGTGTACATGTGACAAACCTTCATCAACATATATAGACAAATTTAAAGGAGGTGTTAAGTTGAACCAGGCAACAAAATTTAATAAAAAAAAAATGAAAATCATAGAAAAATTAAACAAAAACAAAAAAAAAACAGACAAACACAAAGAAAAGATAAAAATCGTTAATAATTTTGTATACATATAAAATATCAAGTGACAATTTATTATCAAGTGTCAACCGCCTTAGTTTTTCTCCATCAGCTCATTTGAATTTTTAATTTTTTTTTTGTGGTTCTTGTATTTTATTTACTGTTGATTTTCTATAAATCTTAAATAAATGACCATAAATATTTTGAATATTTATTATTTTTATCTTAATGATCTAAACATATTTTAATAGCTTAAGCGATCTTAATTGAGAACACGTATCTCAGATAAAATATTACCTATGTATCTATATTTTTGGTACTACATACGTATAAAAAAAACACAAAGAATAGGTCTATGCGCTGAATTAATAAAATACAATCACAAATAATTATAACCAAATACAAAACAATCGCATTACGCAGTTGAATAAATTAAAAAAACCAAACATTAATATTGATACAACGAACTTTGGTTAAATATTTAATTAAGATTTAAATAAAAGAAGCAAAATTTTGCTTCTACAATAATGACATTTTTTTGAACTTTTATTTAGTTCAGTCTACAGTAAAACTAGTTTGAAGGCGCATTTAGATTTGACACTTAAAGAATGTGAATTTAATCTTTGCAACAAAAAGTAGTAATGTAGCCTCCAACGAGCGGCGAATGAACCAATAAATGTGTTTAAACAATTTATCATCCTAAATTCTTCACCAATTTCTATTCCAAAAGGTATAAATATAATTTGCATTCATGTTTATTTACTTTGGGCTTAGTGAATTGCAATTTGATTATTACGAACTTTCAAACTTCATTCAAGTTCCACATATTTACAATCCACAGTTCAAGAAAAAAATGTGTGTGTGCTCAGACGACTTTCTGGTCTCGTTCAGAGCAGAGATATGAAAAGCATCGAGCTCCGATTTCTCTGAATTTTTTTTAAACACACTATACCTCTAAGTTGTAATTAATTGACAGTTGTCAATTCACTTCGGTATTATTTAATTATTTTTAAAGAAATGCCTTATGCCCCGGAACGAAAAATTTCGTCTACCAGTTTAATTGTATTGCGTATTTTTCCTCCATATTTCCCTTTTGACACTTGACATTTTGTGTATTCAGCAATATACTCCAAATGCAAAGTGGGTTATATCCGAGCTCATTGAGTGTATCTCTGAACACACTTAGACCGAACAGTGAAACACATATTCACTTCTCACTTTGTTTGACAACTCTGACACTCTCTTTTGGACTAAAAAAGAAAAATAGTCTATTATGAATTATTTTAAAACGTCATTCGGGCTAAATAAGACAGCCATTTAAATTAAATGTCAAAATTGACGAATTTGCGTTAATTCGTTTGACAGTGGTAAAAAACAGCAGGTTAGATCTTAGTGGTTAATTATCATTATTATAACAATAAATCACAAGCTTTTGTTACACAATACATGACGCCATTTTAATAGAACAGTGAAACGTCACTTGTCAATTTTTTTTTAAATGGTGGGAATTTGCCACGTGTGTAAATGAGGCATCAGAAGAGTAAAGTTTCTCACATGTGGACCTTAACCGGTCTGTTTTTTTTTTGACGTTCATTTTATAGCAATAGAACGTGGCCATCTGCCACTTGAACTCAAATTCTAAAATTAAACTTTTTTAAGATAAAAAAATATTCATTCATATTTAAAATATAATAATAAAAATATAAATAAAACAATGTGATACATATTTAGCGAGATGTTCTCTCAATTGGGTTTTACTGTACATACGAGGACAAAAAAATGTGGTACGTTTAGCCAACAGTTGTTGAATAATTTAAAAGATACAACGAACTTTCGTTAATTATTTACTTAAGATTTAGGGACTTTTAACAAAGTTTTGCTTTTATAATAATAACAATTTTTTTGCTTTAATTTAATTCTGCATATTTATTTGAAATTCAGTTTAATGCAAATGATTATTATTTTTTTTTACACAAAAAAGATACAATTAGATAAATTATGTTCAATAAGTGAAGTGAATGGAGTTCTTTATACATATTTTTATATCTAACAACTGTTAAGAGTATAAGAGTAGCTTGTACCTTGTTGTCAAATATGATAGATGGTATTTATATGTTTTGAAGTTTAATACCAAATTTGGAAACTTGTTTTGCAAATGAAAAAAATAACATAAGATATCGAGAGAATATTTTTGCTGATAAATGTTCATAGATTGGGAAGTAGGGTTGCAAATGAAAAAAAAAAAAAAAGAAAAGTAACTGAAAAAATGTCTTTATAAAATATTCTTCTTAGAGCGTCATTGCTGATAAGTGTTTCTTTATTTAGCTTAATTTGGGGGTGGCCGTGGCGCGATAGTTGTGTGTTCGCCTGTCGACCTCATGGTCACAGGTTCGATCCCTGCCGTAGTCTATGTCTTCTTATTTTTCCATTAAAAACCAATTCTAAAAATAAATGTCATACAATGAGTTGCTGGTTTACTCATTACATGCTGTTTAGGCATAGAACTAACAACATGTGATTGAGTAAAACTAGTATACCGATAAAATATGACAACAGAATAAAAAACTTAATGCGTATTATAAGGGACATCGATAAATAAGACACGGAAATTTCTCCGCATTAGTTCAGCCGCCATCCCTGGAGATAAAATCTGAGACAACAACCACCTACAGTGTCCGAATATCGCGCCACACATCTTTCCTATCATTGTTTCTCTTCCTTAACCTCACCCTCACGCCCGCGCTGTGTTGAATCATTTAAAGGGTATTCATAATCCCTTGAGCGCGTGTAGATTATAAAAAAAAAGAATACAAATTAATTAGTCGAAGTTGAACCAAATAACAAAGTACCTTGATGGTATCAAATTAAGTGTGTTGAGCTTCTAGCACTTGTTCTGCCAGTTGGTATGCAGAGCTTAGACCACCAGTTAAAAAAAAAGAAATGATTCATGTAATGAAAGTTTATTAATAGTAAAGGGCATACTCAAACAAATAAAAAAATTGACAATTTTTTGCATGGATTTTGAATGCTCTGTTATAACCAGTCTTTAGGCGTCATTATTTACTTCCAATTTCTTCGGGATTATGTTAATCTAAATGTTTATACTTTAATAAATTCAGACAGATTGATCCAAAATACAACACAATCTCTCGTACTATAAGTACAAACTGATTTCTGCTTGCGGTCATGTTTTATGGGTTGTCGATAGATGTATTCCTCCCGCACCTCGAAACATCGCATCCAACGTTATATTGACTAGCTAAGTATAAGCCGAGAGAACTATTTTTGTAAAACTTGTTGCATTTATTAACACAAAAAAAAGTAAATGTACATAACAAAAATGTATAGGTAGGTACATAATTTTATTTATCCACCACATACATGGAAAAGATACTTTAGGATACCAACTCAGTTGCAATATTGATGTTAGGCATTCTAAAACCATTTTGTTGGAATTATTTTTTTATCCGCAGTGCGTCCAGCCAGCGTCTAACCAGTAGCTGCTAGCAGCAGCAGCGGTATATGTTTAAAATATATTGCAGTAGCAATATAATTTTAGTTTAAGACGTGAGAGGTCCTCGGGGGCAACATGAACAAGCATATTGGTAGAGTTTGCAAAACCAATATAATATTGTATTTGTATGATATGTGCGATTTTCGTAGTCCATAATATCTAAAGATAGGCATAGATTAGCTTGGCATATATGTTTAGGTATCTATACGACATAATAGATTGGCGCCTAAATAGTAATTTTAGCATTTAGCTGCAGATGGACGAAAGTGTTGCAGTAAACAACCTAATATAAGTAACAGCTTTAGTTAACACACTTTATGGCTTTTAAGTTGTCGCTCTTGAAGTTTTCAGTATCTATCTATATAGCAGTTAGGTATATAAAAAAAAATCGACAACAACTCTCCGAAAATATGATAGAGTTAGAGCATTTTGCACGTGTTAACGTACTCAACTATAACTTGTTTATTAGTTAAAGTGTGTGTTGTGTAATTATTGGGAATTGGTAAAATCATGTGTAAGATTGCCTTTGGGAATTGCTTATTTATCAAAACCTATTAAAATAAATAAACTAGATTTAAATTTGATTATTGGGAATATCTACCAATTGATAAAAAAAACCCTTCAGCTAAATTTAAAAAAAAATTTATGAAGGTTGCTACTTTGTATTTCATTCATCATACACAAATTGTAAAAGAACTTATGGAGGGTTTTATTTTTGGCGCTTCCACAGAAGACATCATACCGAGGCGAGATCAAGATAAGACTAAAATTTTATTAGAAAGCGATAATGTCTGTTGAAATTTTTCAATTCTAATGAGTTTTAGAAAAAAGTCAAGTGCATTTGGCAACACCATACGCTTTTCACATAGTAATACACTCCACAAGTTGATTGAAGTTTAGATGACAGCTTTTTGTTTGAACTTGCACTGCAGATGTCATTCGAAGGACAATTAAGATTTGCTTTTTTTTTATCTAGCTGGCGACTTAACTCTTAAATGCTATAGAGTCTTTTATTAAAGCCCGTTTGCTGATACACAACTTAAGCATTTAAGTTCTACTTAAGCACTTATGTGACAGTTTACGCAGAGGAAAAAGTAGCCCATACGCGTTTTAAGTTGAACATAAATATGTATGATGCGTATCAGCAAATGATGGGCATAATAGTGATAGGATGCGCTGAACATTATCCATTCCATTAAAATGAGAATATTGAACCAGGTAAAAACACTACGCAGCCGAAAATAGAACATTTCGAACGGAAAAGTAAAAGAAAGTGCATACTTTAAGGGGTGTATAGTGGCGATATCTGAAAATTCTATTTTGTATAAGAATAAGGGGGAAATTTTGATTTAAAGGAATGACAGACTATACGGAATTGACAATCAAGTAATTTTGTCCATCACGTAAATGGGGTCGCCAACAGATGGCGTTACGCGCTCAGACTCACGCTTAACAGCTGAGTAGCATACCCATGCAATTTTTCGCTCACAGGCGTACTTCCTCATTCCGCTTCAACTTTTGAGAACCAAGGACAATTCCACCATCGTACAAGGTTATTTCTATGGAAATTTAAGTTTTGATCTAAGCTTTTCTTACGATTAAACGTGAGATCATATCGAAACACTGCAAGAACTCTTATTTCCCGGATAAACTTATCACTATACTACAAAAATCACAGAAAGTTTTCAAAAAAAAACTTATGACGATCATGGTTACTTTAACACTAATCAAAACGTTTTTGGATAGCCAAAGCCATTGCTGAGTGTAATTGGTCGAATGGCAGAAGCGAGGTTGCCACATTTCTATTTCCATACAATCAGCTTTGGTTGATTGACACAATTCTACCAGATCAGAAAAACATTCAGTATCGCCGAAATATCCGATCACAAAGCATACACGTAGGTCTTCAGATGAGCGCTAAATCCTAGGACCTCGGTGGTGTCATTATTTCTATAGGTTATGTTGTTGGTGATAGTTCCAAAGATTCTGGATTGTTGATCTAGAAACCTATTGGCACAGGAAATAATCTAGCGGTATTTAATCGCTTGAACCTTGAGGTTAGTTCACAAATACTTGACGTGAGCTCATAAAGTCGCAAAATTTTATTTCTGATCTTATCATCAGCTGTTGTTTGCTCTAACCACATTTCGGAAATATCAATATTTTGAAAAATCTATAACCGTCGTAAAATCATTTACCGCCTCATTTCAGAATAAATATGGTCCTGTGATGCTATCATACGAGGGAGCATTTCGAAATGCAATAGCAATTCATCTAAGACTCTTGGGATACCTACCACCACATCTCTTTGTATGTTTAACGAAGCAATTCATCTAAAAATGCACCGCTGGTGAGCAGAAAAGATGATTTTTCTCTGATGAACAAATAAGTGTGTTCCCGTACTTTGTGCACGAAAATGTGAAGACTGTCGTTTTTGCAAGAGTGGGGGAAACAATCTCTCAGAGCGCACCAAAGTTTCATAAAAGTACGGGAACGCTTGAACAACAATTTTGCCCTTTTTTAAACGTCAACGTAAAAGTGTATTTTTGAAAATGTTTATTAAAGATTTATGTAAAATTATTTCTTAAAATAACCAATTTGATATCACAAATTTCAATTTATTGCACGGATAAGCCCGACCAAAATATAAATTCCATTTTTTTTCAACTTTTGTAACGATACACTTGGCAACTGACAGCTTATGTATTCTTTTTTTTCCATTCATTTGACAGTCTTCATAATTTTGTACAAAGAAATTTCTTGGACTAAAATTCGCAGCCTGGGGAAATATTTTACTCTCTCATGAGCGCTCTCGCCTGTGAAAAACTACGAAAAATTGGAGTACGGGAACAGGATTTGACTATTTTTCGTAGAAATTAGTAGATTTTCGCAGTTTTAAGGGATTACGGGAACGGACCTAATGTTTCGAAAAACTATAGCTGGGTATCACTCCTATTTTTGGAAGCTTTTACCACTGCAAGTTGTTTTTAAAAGGTTCGCCCGAACATAAATTTATGTCTAGCTAGGTTTTCTTCCGATTTCGTTGAACTTCACAACAAATAGCTAAATTAACCCCTTCCCCCTTCATGTTTTTTAATTAACATTATTTTCCTTCTGGTGTTTATTTTTTCTAGGAAGCAAATTAAAAATCAGCACATATGGAGGAGAACTACCTTCAGATCAGAACCAACCATACAACAAGTAAACCTGATTGCATTAATTCAAATTCCCTTCACTTTAATTCATAAACAAAAAGCCATCATTTATTAAAAAAAAACTCTGCAAAACAAGATCACAAGAGCATCATCGACCGCAAAAGCCTCGCATACAGAATTAATCGAAAGGCAAGAGAGCAACACATCTCCATATATCCGAGACCAACAACAACATTTCGTTGCATATAAAAGTAGATATCTTTTCGTCGTTGTACGCTTAAATACACAGGAACAAAAAAAAAAATTAAAATTAAATAAAACAACAAAAAAAAACATCTAGAACACAGCGAGGAGTGCGATGTGCGGTGTACTAGATGTTTGTGTGTTCCTAAGTGCGATGCTAACTAATTTTAAGCTTGTCTTGTTTTTCTGGCTTGGTGGGATTTTTTTTTGTATGTTCGGCTTCTTCCTTAAAACCCCCTCATATCGGAGCACCTCTCTGGATCGAGTCCTCTCTATTTATTATTTTCATTATTATTATTCCAAAGCAACAGGCAGCAGCAGCAGCAGAGCAGCCCGCTACTAAACCAAACCAAACCAACTTCATCCAACAACAGCACAAAACACCGCACCGCACTGCTCCGGCACTGACACCGACACCAATCAATTTTTATATATTATAGTGCAGAGTTGATTTTATTTTTAATTATTCTTGACACAGGTAGCAGGAAAATGTATCTATAGCAACATACAGTCCATCAGATACACAGGGTTAAGTACAGATACAAATTATATCGCGCTACCTACCTACCTACATACGCGCAAGCCGTAGTCGATAGCTGTCCTATTAATTTGCAGATACTTTTTTATTTTGTTTTGTTTTTGCTTCTCTCGTTAAAATGTCAGTCGACCCCCTTTCCCCCTTTCCTAACTTCCCACTACAAGCACTTAAAAGGATGTTGAAAAAACCTTCTTTTTTTGTTGGTGTTGGTACATCAAGTGGTGGATTGTAGTATAGTTTAATGATTATTAAATGAATATTGAAGTATTTCTCGAAGATAAAGTCAAAACATTTGAAATGAGATGAAGTTCAAAGATATGTCATATGAATTATGAACACTCATTAATATCGAATTGAAAATATTATGTACTATAGATACCTATTATTGCAAAGTTTTGAATTTTTTTTATTTTTTTTTAGGAAATATAATCCGCGCGCACTACGCCCCATGTCTAATTTCAAAGCAAAAAAAAAACAAAAACAACAAAGCGAGTGAGGTACCTATACGTACATAGTACATGTAGATTGTATCTATCAGATAGAATTTCATATATGAATGCTTAGTGACAAGCGGTGGTCAGTATTTGCATCTAGATAGTCAATATCTTTTTGCCTGAGGAAACAATCAATAATTTTTAAAATACCTATACCTATTCCAATTTCCAAAGCCTCTGACTTGATCTCGCACCAGTTTTAATAGAAACTGGATAGGTAGATGCTAGTAGATGTAGGTTTTGTTTGAACAAAAAAAAAAGTGTTGCAAGTTAATTGCAGATACATTTTTAAGCTTACATACAAACGATATATATTTATGCCCCCTAGGATTTTAATTTATGATGTCGTTTTCAATTTAAACATATTTATAGTGTCAAAATTAAGTTTGCCTTTGTTTCGAAAATTTTGTATCTGATAGATAAACCTACAATTCTTTATTTCTTGCGTTGGCTGTATTGTGATTTTTGTTTGTTTGTTTGCCTTAAAGTAAGCCGACAAGCGATTTCGGGGGTGGACAAACAGTCACCCAACTACCAGTCCGCCAGTCATTCAGATACACAAAGCAGCTGTAATTACAGAAGTTTTGGCCGCTCTATATAACTATACTTAAGGTAAAGATACTTTAGCTATATCAAGTAACTCTGACACACAGAACACACAAATATCAGGTATCTAGATTTTTTTTTATAAGTTTAGTTATTATGTTCGGGCAATTTAGTTTTACAAAATATCGGTACGCCTTTGTGATGCAAATCAAGCCGGCAAAACACTGTGGGTGGATATTGTCTAACGCTGAATAATACGAGGCTTAAGATGACATTAAGTCTCGCATAAGATAGAATTACATTCACTTTTTTATTTTGTTGTTGTTGTTGTTTCGGTTGCTGTTACTGTTGAAATTGTGATTGTTGGAATAGGTACAATAATAATCATAAACTTGAATTTGAAGTGGAATTTGAATAAGTGCTTATAGAACTAAAGTAGGATTATTTTTTTTTAATAGAAAGGTATGTTTATTGGAATTGGAATATATGATTTTACCAGTTTTAAGACATTTGAGGTTCAGGTTTTCAGTAGATATATTGAATTCATTTTAGCGATTTAATCGATATTTCAATAAGTGACCCAAAACACATGATTGTTTCAAAATAAACCATATTTCAAAACTAACCTAAAAAATCTGATGTTCTCACATTGAAAAATTGGACTTAATAAACTAGAAAAGAATATTGGTAAAAGTTATTTTTGAGAAATTTAACTCCTAAGCTCGTTTTATTTCGTCTAAGGCATTTTTTGAAATTTATGATAGCTGGAATTATAGAAATTAACAACTTTCAGTCATGGTAAAGGCGCTTTGGTATAGACAGTTTTGTGCTTTAAAAAATCCTTCCATAATACTTTTTTGGGTGAAACACTTCTATTCCTGGCAAACGAAGAAAAGACCTCAATTTTAATTTTGATTTGAAATTCCTTTGTTTTCATCTAATATTTAAAATAATTTCATTAACATGATAGTTCATTTTCTTTGTATTTGATTTTCATAAAAATCTTGTTAAAATAAAATTTAGTCTATTTAATTTAAGCTTATAACTAATGTAAACATAACACGTTTTTTATTTAATATTCTGAAATTTTTTTATTCATATCATTTACTATATGAGGTTAACTTTATATCGAACTAAAAAATACTATTAATCACTTTTAAAATAACACATTTTTCTGCAATAGTTTTACTGAAAATAAAATTGGTACAATTAAATCTAAAAATACATCGAGTAAAAACAAAATTGTGTATTTTAGATTAAGTATTTCCTTTTTTTTTGGTAATTTCCTCATTTCAATTGCATTTAACTAATATCAATATTTAATCGTTTTGAAATAAAATTGTTCATTGTTGATATAACAATGAATCTTGTTAATAAGCATAAGGCATGTAGAGTAATCATCTTAATGGGTCTTTTTGGAATGTAGATTATAAAAAACTTTCGAAATATTATAAACTTGCGTTTGAGGAATGGAATCGTTTATTTAAAACCATTATTTTTTTTTACTAAAAAATGTAGTTACATAATAATATAATGTAAGTAAATTTACCGAAATGATTCAAAAGGAGTCGTTAGTAGCATTTTAACATACCACATTATTGCCTTAGAATTAACTAGCAATAATATTGTTGTGATATTGGGATAATTTCAATTCAGTGGGAATTATCATGTTATTTTGAAGTGAAATCGGTTTAATTCAAAATGTGGCAATTCATTCAGTTATTTCGAATTCAGAATTAATATGATTCAATACAAATGAAAAATCATTTTAACAAGAAACGCAATATGACTCGACACACAATTCGAGGAATCGTAAGTCTTAGCAACAAAAGTTTCCATGCATTCTTAGAAACGAAATTTCGTCAGATATCTTGCATATATGGTCTGAATTGGACTTTATTATTGGCCTGATCTCTTTGAATATCGTGAAATGTGTTCGTCCACGGGTTCTGATAAAGTGCATCAAGGTAATATGCGTCCTTAAACTGCTACTGTAAAAAGTAGGTAAAGTGCCATTGTAAAAGGTAGAACAAATGAATGAAAACTTCAGAAAATATTGTGTCCAGTATGTATACAGTGAAGGGTAACAGTTTCGCGCGATACACATTTATACCATCGGAGTTAGTCTCGACAAGAAACTCTCTAAAACTTTTGTTTATGCAAGTATATATCTACTATTTATGGGGTACTGTAGAAGGTCAGTACACTTTCGGAACATTTCAATCGTTTAAGTAGGATGTTAAAGGTATTTAAGCTCGAAAGTTGATTTTGCAAATGATGAACAAGCACCAGGATTCCGATGAACTTATTGAGGATGTGTCCACAAACGCATCAAAACTTATATCTTTCAATTTTATCAAGAGATCTTAAGGGTTATGACATATGGTATCAATATTTCACATTCCAGCTGTTTAGTGTTTTGCATGAACTGTCGATCTATCACTGGTTTCGGTGTGTTAAGCTGTGTAATTTATTCAAAACAAAAAAATGTGAGTAATACTACTTCTGTATTCACAGTCTTAATATCGATATTATTCTACTGCGAAAAAAAATATAAAATAGTTCAAAATTAATTACTATTATAACTTATTTGAATAAAATATGGACACCTTCTACACATTGAGAACAAAGAAATAATCAAAAAAATAAGTAAAACAGCTTTAGGCTCAAGGTTTCAAATTAAATTCGAATGTTTGATCAAATTAATGCTTAAGGCATATCCAACAAAGATAAAATCTCATTTTTCGTTCGATGACGCTGTAGATTAAATTTTAGTAAAAGTATGATATCGATTTAGTTTTTTTTTCATTTAATAGATACTACCGATAATTTGTAGCCTTTGCATAATTTAATATACTTCATAAGCTATAATTTATGGATTTAGTATAATTTTATATATCATATGTTTGATAGTTTAGACAGTGTTTTGACCTCAAATAAATATTTAAAAAAAAGGATCCAATACAAAAAATTAAAGTGTGACTTAACTGATTAATAAACAAAAAATAATTATAACTTATGGACTGGAGGTTCATAATTTGAATGAAATATTGAACAACAAAAATCATAAATTCAACTTGAGATAACTAACATGTTCTTTACAGAAAACAACATAAAACCAATAGGTTCTTATCCGAGTAGGTTTGGCGGTGAAGCCGTTTTATTCTTTTTATAATCACGATAACATTATATAGACAGACTATAATCATTATATGCCTTTCTGATTTATTCTAAATTCGAGAGGTCGCTGCAGGTTAAGTTTCTTTATAGATTTATTAAAATGACTAAATAAAAAGAAAATAAATTAGAAATTCAAATGCGATAACATGAAAAAAAAAAACACCAACAGGGTGAAAACTTTTGATAATAAATTGTCACTTTCCTGTGACATTGTAACACCTCATTACTTCTACAAAAAAAAGGGGTTAACTTTGTGATTGTAGTTGTTTGGTTGGATGCTTTCATTCGATATCAATAATGTCATGGAATTGTGTGATTCGTATTTTTATTTAACTTTTTGTTGATAAGATAGTAATTAAAATAATTTGGTGTAATTGGAGCGTTAATAAACATAAATATTCATTAGAGAATGAAAATGTCTTATATATTAAAATTTTGCCTCTGAGGCGTATAATATTAATCAAGGTCTTGAAAATCGAAAATTATTGGCTTACTGCATAATCGACAATCTATGGTGGTGTCCCAGATAAAAATGTATGTCTAAACTATGGTACAACACCTAATGTACCCAGAGCATAATCTGCTAGAAGCGCTGCCCTCTTCTAAGGCAGTTGAGATGGATTTTAAGCTTATAGACAGTGACCATTATTAGATTTTTTTTGTTCAAATGTATACATGGTCAAAACTTTCATGGCTATACTTCCCATGTAACAGTTTAGCCTGTTTAGTCTAAGCATCTGAAGTCCTTTCTAAGATTATGATCTTTCGGCCTCGTCTGCTATTTTTGATCACGTTTTCTCTTATATCTAGATACAACTTCATTTTCCTGAAAAACGTTCGTACCGACATTTCATGAAGTTCTAAATGTACCCACAATTGGAGCCGTGGCGCCCAAATTTGATCGATATGAAAATTACAGAAATGATAGACGTCAGTATTAATAATTGGGCGAAAATGTCCAGGTCCTTCGGGAAAGTGTTGCAGCTGATCTTTAAACTTCCGACACGATTCGTCGGATTTCGAAAAAGTATATTCTTACAAAACTTATTTGGTCCAAAAGTAAACCTGGAAGCCCAGTAAAAAATGTTTAGAATACTGCAGGAAAGAAACTTTAGACCCACTTTTTACAAATTTTGAAAAGCTTTACAAAGGTTCAAAATAAATTGTACATTGATGTTAAAAAAATGTAAATGTAACAAAAAGTTTGCAATGCAATAACGAATCATTTTTAAATTATATTTTTTGGAATTCAAATTTTGTTTAAACAAATTATCAAATTGTTTTTTTCTCTATTTTCACCCACAAATTTTTTAAGCGATATTGTTAACGATTATTTTATCGTTATATAGGTTCATATAACTTGACCTCCATGAACTTTTAATATACTAGTATACTTTACTAGCAAACCAATGGTGCTTTTGATTCGCAGTTTTTAAATATTTTTTTTCAGCTTACTATAATAAAACAAACAGCTAAACTTTTTCGATAACATAATAAATTCGTACGTCTCCTAATTGAGACTGCCGGTCAAAAAATAGGTTTACTCAGTAAATAAAAAAGAAGAACTTTTCTTCAAAAGGCTTGACGAAAAGCTTTTTTATGCTTTTTTGTGCGAACACTTTCTGAACTCTTACACGCGGTCTCCATAAGCAGAAGTACAGACAAATTTTCTTCGGTGGGCATTGCATAGCATACTTCTTTAGTTACTGAAGAGAGTGAAAAATGTCAAAGACAACTGATGCTGGAATTTGGAAACGCCCAAACAAAATGAGAGTTTTCGTTGCGACAAAGCAAGCGATGAAAGCATATTTTCCTGAAAATATAACTGCGATTTCGGTCTCCATTTGCGATACTGAAAGCATGCTCTTTAAAGATTGCTCTACATTCATCGCTAATGGAGCCCGCATGTTAATACGAATCAAATGTTCAACTATCGAAAGGTAAATTTAACCAGTTTTTTTAAAATATGTAGGTACTATTAAAAAACCAAAGCTCACTTTAAAACAGTGCAAGCAAACTTATAAAACTTACCGTCCGTAACGATAGTTGCATTTTTTTCAATTTGCTTATTAATACTTCGAAAAAAAGTACGCTTGAAAAGTTGTTTTTTCTAAATCTTTTGTAAGAGAAAAAAGCTTTCCTTTTTCTCTCCTAGGGTTTCTGTTTTGAGCTTATTTTTTTTGCATTTAGTTTAATACTCTGTTCCCATTGAAGAGAAATTTTGAATTTCGATTTCATTCCAAATCTCTTCAATTTCGCCAAATAGTTTTAAAACTTCGAAATGCGAGACTTCGTTGAAATCTGAATTAAATCTCTGTTACATTATCGATGTGGTCATTTTAGAGTGAACAATTCTCTTTTATACTTCACCATACTTAGGTTAAAAGCTTTTTCTGCGTTCAAATTACTATCTTTCACTTAACGTTGTTGAACGTAATTTGGCTTTATCTAGGTATATAAAGCTATAAGGGCAACACATGGACAATTTCTCTAGCTAAAAACACATTTAAATATAATGTATGCGAATTAAGAAAGTGATTTTTTAAAAACAATTTAAATAAATTATAAAATGTTTAACACCTAATTTATTTATTGTATATTTATTTTTCTTGATTGTTGATTTTTATCAATTTTTTTTTAAATTGATAAAATAACATTTTGTTTTTTTTTTTAATACGTACTAATACGTATGTATGTATTGTATATTTTATTTTTAAGCGATTTGTGGTTTTTGCGATATTTTTTAAATGGCGATATTAGCTGATAAAAATCTGACAATCCTGCTTGTGATAAGGATTTATCGTAAGCTTTTTTACTCTTTTCGAAACGAACGATCTTTAACGATATCTATTTTTCTGTAGGAAATTAAAAATGTTAAGTAATTTGACATGAAACTGATTAAATATGAAAACAAAAATATGACAAATGTTCAAATTTGTCTAACGAATTTTTTAAATTGCTCAATTTTAGCAAATAATCAACAAAATCGTATCTGTTTTTTTTTTTTCAAAAACACAGCTGAAGCAATAAAATCAAAAATACCAAATCCCCCCTCAGTAAAATTTAAAGACAAAATAAATGTTTGTTTATTTAATAATATAAATTACACACTTTAAAAACCCATAAAAGGTAAATAACTATTGCTATTAATTTTGTTTTCTTTTCAAATTAGGCCAACAGTGCATACCCTACGAGTATAGTCTGCTAACACAAACACTAACCTCTCTAGAGATTCTATCGGACAATAACTACAAGTACAAATTAATTTTTCAAGTGTATTACAAGTTGAATTAACCATTATCGATTTCATTTGTTTGTCTTTTTTACGATTACTATGTTTTCTTTGCTTCAATCCACAGTCTCATTTGTATGACATTTTCAAGAAAATTAAAAAAAAAAAAAACCATTTAAAATATCCATACCTACGCATTATGGTATCTTAAAGATACACAAGACCAAATGAAGCTAGGTAGCTACCAACTTTAATATTCTTTTGTTTGCTCTCACTTATTTAGAAATTGTTCATCAAACAAAGATAAATTTATAATTGTTGATTTCACTAAAAGATTACAATTTTGAGGGTTTACATTATTATGTGTACAGTACAGTCAGTCAATCCTCTAGTGATCTTATAATAATCTGTGTATGTGTGTGAATGGTTGTTTTGCTACTTAAGAAGCCAAAACAGGACTAAATCAAATATGTACCTACAGAAAAAGAGATTTATTTTATTAAAAAAATTATCAGCCGGTGCGTATGAAAAATGGTATTTTATTTTTTCTTTTTGTTTAAGTTCGCATGTGAAAGTGGCATACAGTTTTTTAAAATTTTTTTTTGAGGGAAAACTACAAGCATCATGAACATGGAAATGTAAGTAAACTTATCTATAAAAAGCAAATATCACTTTATACAGCAAATAGATAAATATTTGTGGAACGTAAGACGGTTGTTGCTGTTTATCTGTTACTGACTTTTATAAAAATTATTGCCTACGATAAAGTGGTGTTCGTATTTTATAGAAAACCTTTCAGCTTACAGCAAACGTATGTGTATACTGTTATATAGATGTTTGTATATTAAAATGTTGACTACTTTTTTTTTAAATAATTTGTTTTCCAAAAGAAGAAAAAGTTTATTTCGTCTCAACAATTAAATACAGGCATATATTAGGCTAAAACAATTTAGTTTAATGATCTAGTTTAAAGGACTTTTCATGAATATAAATATTTAATAGATCTTACAAAAATCTTTCAACTTTAAGGGGTGACATTTTCAAAGCTGAATTGTTTTTTATAGAAATGGGCCCTATACAATTTAATGAATTTTCTTTCACTTCGAAGAAAAATACTTTTAATAACATTCTTCTAAAACACATCTAATACTTATTCGTAGAAATATTATTATTCAATATAGTGTCGCATATTTTTGAATCCTTTTTAAGCCTTTAGGTAACTTTTATTAAACTTTTCGATGGAAATGAAACAATCGACTTCCATATCAAATTTCATTAAAATAGTTTCAGTTGTTTTGAAAAAATAAAAAAAAATATTAAAACAAACATAAAAATCCAAAAGTTCCCTATTTTCTTTCTTTACAGAAAACGTGTTTTATTGACTTGTATCGTAAAAGCGTCTAATTATTAAGCTAGAGGTCTAAGATTCGAAAGGGACAAATACTCATTTTATCCCTTGTATCGAAAAAGTGGACTCTGTAAAAAAATTTAGTATAACTACATTTCACATAAATGGTTGGGACTTGTAAGTCACTAGATCCTAGCTCTCTACAAACTATTGCGCCAAATTTCAAGCATTAATTATAAACTACAAATTTAGCTATTGTTTATATGCTCATAAAATTTCAGTTGGAAATAAATAATTTTTGACTTCTATTGTGATTATCTTACAAGGTATTTTTGTATGGGTTCTGAGGCAGTATCCATAATGTCTGTTGGAAAGAGTGATATGACGATTTTTGCTAGAATTCCAGCGTCGTTATTATTGCTGTTCAAGGACTATTCAATAATCTACAGCTAATTTGGCTAAATTTTAACTAACTATCTGGAGTTCTTAAAATATTTATGCATTTACCTTCCAATACTTTCCGAAATAACAACTTTTTTACAAACCACTTCTAACACGACTTTAAATTAAGGTAGAAAATTCAAATTTTCAAGTTATGTGCCAAATTATACTACAAATTAATGTGCCAATTTTCAAGCGTCTAACCTGAACAGTTCTTAATTTTGTGAGCTTCAAGAATGCAGAAATTACTGTCATATTTGGTAATTAAAGAATGTTCACAAGGATGATATTTAATGGAAGACATTCAACATTTGGGAGCGTCGGTGAATAGCCTTATTATAAACCCAGGTTATCTAATAGCAGAAATGAACTTACATACAGGGTGGCTCAAAATATATCACCTTTTTAGAGATTCTATTATTTTAAGTGTGTTTTTTGATATTTCTGAAGTAACCAGATGCAAACCATTGAATACTATAGACTTTTTAAGATTACTGATAATATTTGTGCCTATTTTTTTGTATGAATAATTCGTCATAAATTTTCGAGAAACGCGATTGTTTTGCGCAAAATTCCTAGCCGGCCTATGCCAACACTGTTATTGTGATTCAGAGCCAGATGCAGAACCATTATCAATGAAGGTTATCGTGAATACAAATTTCATTGGTATTGTTGGGCCACCTTGTACATATACAAAAGCGCTAACCATTCAATCTAGCCATTAATTTCTCTTACCCATTGTTCGTATATACTCAAAAGTTCCTACTATACTATTTTTTCGTCGCAGGTGCACATATACTGGTGCATTAAGAAAGAAAAATATTACATTTTTAATTTATTGAACAAAACAAAGTAAAAGAAACCCGCCAAAGTGCATCTGTGTGCTCTTGGACAAGTTGTAATCTTCTTATCCATTAAAAGTCATCAACCCTCAACTAATGATGATGATGAACTCAATTTATGGACATTTAAGTCATCAGAACTTATCAGCTCAACTAAAAAAAATATTTTCATTTTTTTTTATTTCTTTATTATTATTATTGTGATTATAATTCGACGCAGAGTCATAGAATAGAAGGCTGATGGCCATTAAGCATTAAAGTGTGATATCGTGTATTTGTACAAATAATTGTTTTTTTTTTGTTTGTATTTTATATTATTTTCTGCCACTGCTTTCGTTATAGAAACATCCCCAAACAATAAAAAAAAATTATAAAAACAAATAAAAAAACAGAAACTCAATTTTAAAAAAATTAATTGTTTCACTTGATTAACATTTTATTGCGGTCGTCAGTTTTATGGACACAGAATATTATATACTGAGAGGGTTTATCATTATTCGCGTGAAACGATTTGAATGCACTTATTGTTGAGATTAAAACAAGAGAAAAAAGTAATGTATTATTGTTTCTTGTTTTAATGCAAATTTATTTTATTATTTTTGGTTTAAATTTAGCAAACATGTGTGCAAGTCTTATTTATTTTTTTTATCTTTTTTTCGAAGCAGTTTATAACTTGCGAAGGAGGTTATGACCGCATATGATACGTTAATCAGAAAAATAAATACATTTGAACCATAAATATTTTTTTTCTACCAATATAACTTCTTTTTTTTAAATTTAATGGTAATCTTGTCGAAGCCAATAATATTTATGTATTAAAACAAAAAAAATATGGTATAAATTAAAAATTATTGTAAAGTAAGAACGATCGAACAATCTGAGACAAAGCCAATCCGGCCAATGACCTATTATTGCAGTGGTTTCTGGTAAAACAAAAAGTATTGGTTTTATTCAAAGATTCACGTTTCCAAGAAGAGTACATACACAGAAATTTTGTAAGGTGAATAAGAGAAAAAGAGGTGTCTCTTAAACAGTTCGCTTTCGAGAAATGCATTTAAGAAAATTAATTTTGTCGTAATCGACACAGCTGTTAAGATTGTTTTCGAGCAATATTTATTCACTATCATATAGGGAAAAGAAAAACTTACAAAAACTTTGTGTTCTGTTCGGAAGCGAAATGTATATATGTAAATACCTTGTGCTATTGGTTAAGATGGTTTAAAGGCACCCATACTTTACAATTTTTTGTCGTTGTTTTGAGACATTCAACTAGATTGCATTAGAAAAACTTATTGGCGCAATATTTTAAACAACCTATTATTAAGGCCTTAACACGATACTAGTAAGCAATTAACTATATACATAGTAGTCTACTAACTTTTCATAAATTTTAAACCTTTTGTTAACTAGTAAAATGCTAATTAAGCAGATAGCAAGACATTTGTAGGGTTTGAATTTTGATGAACACAATTATTGTGTTTATGCGTTGTAAATTGATTATATATTGATAGAAACCCAACATGTTCTCTAAATAAGCATTCGATGTATATATTTTCATCATTGTAACTTCATTGTTTACAAAAATAAAAAAAAATTAACACCAGCAGGACTCGAACCTGGGTTTTTCGCGTGCAAAGCCAATATACTAACAGAATGACATGTTGATTTAGTACGATACTACAAACTTAAAGTATCCATTCGGTGATTTTAACTTTAGCAAAATGTTAATAAGATTAAAATTAGCAAAATCCTCTTGTTAACCTAGTATCATACTAAAAATGATTTAACATGTTACTAAATCGTTTAAAATTTCGCGCCATTGTTTTTAATTATGTGCCCATTTGAATGACATATATTATAGTAATCGATTCCTACATTATCTTGAGACATATCGATACCCTTCATCATTCAAACGATGTCTCATTTCGCACACATGTGCTTTCTCAATTTCTACTTCACTATGCTCGTACAAGATCAATTATTTAAGCGTAAGCGTAATGTAAATGCATTACCAAGAGTAAAGAACAAGAGCCAAGAGATGTATTGTAATGTCAGAGTGTTCAGTCTAGTGTGAATTGAAAAATACGTATACTTGTAGGTTCGAAATGAAATGATTTGTATGTAAATGTTTCTGTAGCATTTACCATTCAAATTAATTAATATATATATTATTAGTACCTAATAACTTAGTTATCGTTAAATGTTGGTAAATCACTCAAGATACAAGTTGGTAGTGTATCTGAAATTTTCTGTTTTATGGAATAACCGAATGAGAATGGTAGAATCGAATGGTTTCGCTTGCTTTTATAGAATTGGATGCGACCAAGGATGATTTCGTTCGTATGCATATTATATATTTAAGTTTATTAACTAATTTATTAAAATTAAAATAGCTTAAAGAATTGAACTATTTTGTTATATTTAATATTTATTAAATTAATACCAATTTCAGGTATTTATCTCATTTCTTTAATTAGGAAAAAAAAAAAGATTTTGTACTTAAAATTTAAATGTTTAATTATCTATTGGCAAGTGAGTAGTTAACATTATTTATTTTAGTAACCTTTCTAAGCACAGGCAACAAAATCAGCGCTGAAATCAAAACTCTGGCTAATTGCTGTTTCTTTGGGCTGAGTAAGCAATTAATGAATGAATCCCTATCAAGAAGAACCAAGGTGACACTGTATAGAACACTCATTATCCCGGTCCTGATATATGGTGCAGAAGCATGGACCCTCTCCCAATCGTATGAAAAGTCACTTGGAGTCTTTGAGAGAAAAGTTCTGCGTACGATCTATGGTCATGTCTGCGTAAATCGAGAGAACAACATTTGGCGAAGAAGATACAATAAGCCTAGCTCGAAAAATTTGAATTCAAGGTGGCTGGTCAATGTAGATCGGATGGACATCGACCCTCCAGGGGTCGTAAAGTCTTCAACACCAAACCAGAGGGTGCCAGAAGCCAAGGTAGACCTCATTGGAGCGACCAGGTAGACGGATACCTCCGACAACTTAGAGTGAAAAATTGGAGACGGCAGGCTAGAGTTCCAGCCGGCCGGAGGGGCATACTAAGGAATTCCCAGGTGCACCACGCTCAAGTAGCGCCATCATAAGTAACCTTTCTAAATTGAGAGAAAATATGGAATACATTAATAAGCACAATGAAGTAAGCTGTTCCAATTTTCTTGCTCTTTCATAATTCGAATTATCATTGGATCACTCGAATACTAATATCTCGATTATTGAAATCATTCGGTTGTGTAAAATTGTTTTATTGAATCGGAAGAAAGATGCATCTCCTTATACAAAATACTTATTTGAAGTTAAATAAATTGGATTCGAACCCAGACCTTCAGTATTGCAGTCAAATGCACTAACTATTGGTTTTCGTTAAATAAAATTTAATTTATTTGTCCTATTTTCGGTAGGTTTATTTATATTTTATACATTGATTTTAATATTTTATTTTTTGATTCATTTTTTTCCCAGAAATATTAAAGATTAATATAAAAAAAACTCAAACAAAATGGTTTAACAAAACAAAACGATTTTGTAAACTTGGCAATTAATAATTAATTTAGTACTTATATTATGTATGTACAATTGTACATATATTTCTGTTTCTAAAATTCCGTATTCAAAGGTTCTTAAAGTCTCCTTATCTGCATTAATTTAACAATAATGTATGTGAATATGCTTACCTTTTGCTTTATTGAAGTCCAAATAACAATATTTCATCCATTAAACATCCTGAAAAAAAAAGACAAATATAGATTTAGTAACATTGTTGTAGAATTAGAAATAGCAGAAGCATTTGGCAATTTTAAAGAAATTTTTAAAAAGTGTCAACAACCAATAAATATATTCAAGAAGTGCAAAAATAAAAAAAAAACGCAGATATTGATACATTTTAAAATCGACAAAAATCTGACAATTTTATTTAAATTTTTTTTTATTTTTTATTTAATTTAATATCAAATTCAAGGTGTTCTGAATAATAAACGACGTGTTTGATAGAGGGTGAAAGAAAATTCGTAACCGTAGAAAAAAGTAACCAGCAGAGCTATTTCGTCTGTTTAGTCGGGAGGGGGGGGGGGGGGGGGGTGTAATTTAAAAAAAAATAAATGGTTGAAAACTGTAAGTCACTAGACTCTAGTTTTCTAGGAGCAGTCAATGCACCAAATTTTTGAAAGGGTTTTATCCAACACTGAAATTTTGCTTCTTTTCAACTAACAAAATATCAAGGAACAAGGTACATATTCGTACCTAGCTGCACACCAAATTTAATTTCTAAACGTAGTATAATTTTACCGAATTATTTTACCCTCTCATGGTCGTCTAATAAAGATCTTTAATACTTCTTGACTGTAGTGTCATTTATTGGATTCATTAAAAAAAAGAACTTGATCAATTTTAATACTATTTTACGACGGGAAACGAAATCTATTAAGCTGTTTAAATGTAAATGAGTGAGTCCATAATTTTGGGGGAAAAATATAGTTTCATTTCATTTTATGAGTCTAAATTATTTTGAGTCCCAATTTAAATGTTATAAAATTCTTAAACGATCGGAAATGTCTTCAATACTGTATATTTTGTTGTAAATTTATTCAATGGGCAATGACACGCCTACTGGATGTGATATGTTCATTATAATATGCATATAGATGTACATTAAATGATCACCATATATTTATTTTTGGGGATACTCGTATTACAGAAAATCACGTCTACAAATGGTCTGTAAGATATTCAACTGTTTAAAGGTTAGAAAAGCTTTACAAGAGTTTTGGCAGTGGTTTCGTGAGAATTCAGAACATGGTCAGCTAAAATTTTACTGCAAATTAATTTAGATTTCTTTAGTCAAATAAGAGTAGCAGTGACTACTTGGGAACTATGGAATTCACCTAGAAATATAATGAGCTTTATCACCCAATTTTTAAGATATCGTTTGTAGAAATATTTTTATAACACTTTCTCACGAAACTACATCTCTTTTTCAGTAGAACTGTAAGCCTAAAAGTTGTTTTTCGTTTTTAATTCGGAGCATATCTGAGCAGATCACTGAAGAGAGCCTATACACATGGAGGTTTCGGTGTTAACATAATAACCTGACTCATGATTAGCAAACCAATTCCTAATTTCATTTTTAGATACTAGACCGCACTGAGAGAAAAAATTAATCCCTTATCTAGCGACCCTCGCAATTAAGCGAAGTAGACTTAAGCGGGCTGGAGACATATTTTGTATTTTATGGTAGATGCCAGTTTGGTAAACATTTTTCACTTGATGGATTGCAAAACTATGACACCGCTATTGCCTCTGGGTGCGCTTCTCGAAGTCATAATCAACTCGACGTCATATAAAAAACGAATCCCAAAAGCTGACCCCTGCTGCAGTTCTCTTGTGGGTGCTGATTTTAATGATGAATGACAATGATGACTTTTTTCTATGAATAGACATACATATTATGAAAATTTATAGGTTCCCCAACCTGATTGTGTTAATTAATCAAAAACATTCCCTTACCCTGGATTTTCTCTTTTATCTCAGATGTCTTAAGTGTCAAAACTTATATCAACTTTTCCATCTAATAACACTTTTTAGTTCAGTGTTCACACAATTTTCAGATCTCCCTAGCACATCCTTGTTAATAAATTTTAAGTGAAAAGAAAGCTTATAAATATTCGCCCATAACTCAGTCTCCTTATTTCTTTCCCTGTTTTCTCGGAAAAAAAAATCAATTATACTACCTATTTTTAGCCAATTTAGGTTGAAAAATCACCTGCACATGTGGCGCCACTATATATGAAGACGTCTCAAAAAAAATCCACCGAACCCAGAGATAGATAGGTAGGTATAGTTAGGTACGATCAATATTTTTGTTCTGTTCAGTTTTTTTTTCATTTCATTAGAAAAGAACTGACATCTCAAACTACACCTTGCACTCTTGCAGTGCAATTTATGATCACAACTTTACAACTTTATCACCATTCTCTCGCTACAAAAGATACATTCGAGAAATAATATAATAGTAAAAAAAAACACACGACTGTGAAAAGGAAAGATTGTGTGAACCTATAGAAGAACCGATGTGACGACCTGATGCGCCTAATGCAATAGAGAAGAACTAACAAACTAATAATAAAAAAAAAGTAAACATAAGTACAGGTGTGTTGTATCCTCTTTGTTCTCGTCCATATAGATGGAAACTCCTTTCACCTTTTCGTGCTTGATATCACCTCCCTCACTCACTTTATAGTCAACGTCAGGCAGCAAAAGAAAGAAGTTCAAGAACTAGGTAGGTGCCTACCATGCATAAGGTGACCAAGAGTACCATCGATCAAATTGCTTATCTCGACACTAACGATCTTCTTTCAATTACACCACAGAAGTAAAGTTGTTTTTTTTTCTTTCGCCCATCCCTATAGTGTAGTATCTCATAGATACATATTGTATCTTTTTATAGGTATGATTTGTGAAGTAAAAAGCCCAAGTGAGTTGTTTTTATGCTTTTCATATGAATCAGAATACCTGGTTTACTTTTATCATCCTTTGGAAGTAAAACTTTTCTTCATCATCGTCAACATTATCATCTTTTGTGATGTGTGTACCTATTCTTTAGAAGATAGAAAAAAAAAGAAAAAAAAACGAAAATAAAGAACAAAATAAGTGACGTGATGACGCTTTATATCGCCAAAGAGTTATGTTTCCTTTCGACTTTCGATGTTGTATCTATTCTCTCGACTTAGATGTCATTATCTAATGAGTTGTGAGGTTTTGAGTCAGTGTGCACAGAGACGGTTAAATTGAAATAAAATATTTATCTTTCCATATAATTTACAGTCGAAATAGTAAAAAAGGGGAAAAGAAAATAAAAATCACCCCGAACGAAGAATGAAAATTGTGAAAAATAATACCAATTCAATAACAACACTCCAGCATCAGGCTCCTCAGCGGGATGTTGGACGGATGGACAGCTCAAATAATACGCATGCATCTTATGCTCCTTTAAATGAAACCCCATTACTGAAGATTAAAAAATATTATGGAAATAGATATCAGATACTTTTTTTTTTTAACTTTTACTATACTCATGGGTATAGGTACATACATTGTAGATACATCTATCTATCCACACATTCATTTCAATGGATAAAGGATAAAAAATCGTTTGCACCTGTTTCTTGTGAGTCAAAGATTAGACGATTACCGGGCCAACGGGCCGTCGCGTTGTGTCCGTCCGTCTACATCCTCAACCTCGCCGACTTGCCCTACCGGTGGTGGATGCCTAGCACACATGTATCTTTTCTAGATGCAACATTATTCCAGTATCTTTTTCCTATTCCGCCGGCCGGCAGTTTTCGTTGCTGGTAGGCATTTTAGAAGAGTGTTGTTATTTTTGTTTTTATATATGTAGGTATAATTTTCTCATCATGATCATGGTGTACGATAATTTAGTTGGAATTTATAATACCTACCTACTTTTTTTTTGTTTCATCTTCTGTGTATGTATTAATTTATTTACTTTTCAAAAAGATTCATTTTCACGTTTACCTATATAGATATTTGTTTTTTTTTTTTTACAAAGCATACAAAAAATGCATATAGGTACATATTCAAAAAACTGTCGATTTAATGTTAATTAAACTATCATTAGATTCGGCTGATGAAGTCGGCTTTGTTTTTAAACACCACAAAGTCCAGTGCGGCACTGTTTAAGACATAAATGAAACGAAATTGACAACGTGTACCGACGACAATAATTCCAGCGGTATTTGTTGCTTTGAAGTTTCTCTACAAAAAGTGATAAAGTTAATTTTATTTTTCACGGTGATTATTTTAAGAACCATAAATTGAATTTATATTCAAAAAAGAACCGATAAGACTTGTAGTTATTTTCATAATTAAACATACACAAATTACTTCAGAGCATAGAAAAAATCAATGTGGAACTAATCTCTGTTTTTTTTTTTTTTTTGGTTTGAACCTACAATAAAACAAAAACTTAGGAGATAAAATGGAACTTTAAGTTGAATTATGTGTACATTGTTCATACTACTATGTTGATTTGATGGTAGGAAGATTTATGAAAATTGACCTTTGAATAGGTTTAAGCACCCACTTAGGAAAACATTTTATTTTTTTTTATTTCTTACTGGTTCAGTCTCTGGAACCCGGAGTTATCATAAAAAATTAAAATCAAGTTAAATTGATTTTTTTTTAAATTGAAAAAAAAATATATATTAAAAATTTAAGTATTAAAAACTTTATGTGGTTCTGTTTCTGAAGGCTAATAGTCGTTTTTTTATATTTTTAATCTTGAGGAAATAGTTTTTGAGAAACTAAATTTCAAAGTAAAAACTTTTGATTTTTTTTCACAATAAAAAGTTAAAACTGTTTTCTTTTTTTTTTAAATACCATGTTTTCTTAATTTCCCCAAAACTAAACATTTAATTTTCAATTTTTTAATAAATTTATTAGAACATTTAATTTTAAAAAACACTCGCTTGTAAGGAAAATATCAAAAAAAAATCAATAGAGGTACTTAGAAAAGCGCAGGATAAGCAAGGTAAGCGGCATCATCCTAGACCAAGATTTTTATAGAAAATGTCGTCAATGCGACGAAATTAATTTTCGTCTTTCTCCCAAGCTTTATTAGTAATCCAAAACGACTCGAAAATTTAATTTTTCAAAAATGTTGAAATTAATTTCTCAAAATATTTTCAATTAAACAGCTTGTTTTTTAACAAATAACATTCTTTGAGATTTCTATAAATAGGAATAGAGATAATGTAGATTTTCCACTCAATTTTTATCTTAGAATGATGTTAGTAATCATCTCGCAAAATATTCTACACGAATTATGACACACCCTATTTAATAAATAAACAGTTGCAATTCATTTTTGACAGATATTTTCTTACAAGAAAAATTAGAAACAAAAAGGATCAGGTAAGTTAAGTAACAGTATTTGTGCCGTTTTTTCATTAACTTTACAAGTTAAAACAAATCTTAAAATTTCCTTTGAAAGATATACATTATGTTCATTATTTTGAAGATCGAATAAATAATTTTTCGAAGAATAAACATATTTTATAATTTTATATGGACCACCCTGATTTATTGACAGACGTCTCTGATACTAATTGTTGCGAACGTTTTTCGATTCTTTAAAAAAAAAATATGGTAGTACAATGGACTTGAAAAGGAACTTCAAACAAAATTGCAAAAATAAGTTCAGGGAATTACTGGTCGACTTTATCGAGTTGGATATCGTGTTTCCTTCATTTTTCTATCGAAACAAAGACATGATCACGAACAAAAGAAATTATATCTGGTATTCCTCAAGGTTGTATCGTAGGGTCCAGTCTGTTACATGATATCTACCACATAATAGCTGATATTTCGCCTTAGAGAACCATTTGGGAATTTCTCTAAACTTAAAAAAAAACCGTGGCGCGATAGTTGTGTATTCGCCTGTTAACATCATGGTCACAGGTTCGATCTCTGCCGTAGTCTATGTCCTCTTATTTTTCCACTAAAAACAATTCTAAAATAAATGTCATACGAGTTGCTGGCTTACTCATTACATAATGTTTAGGCATGGAACTAACAACAAGTGATTGAGTAAAACTAGTATACCGATAAATATGACAACGAATGAAAAAAATAATACGAATTATAAGGGATATAGATAAATAAGATACGGAAATATCTCCGCATTAGTTCAGCCGCCATCCCTGTAGATAAAGTCTGAGACAACAACCACCTCCAGTCTCAGAACATCGCGCCACACATCTTTCCTATCCTTCTTTCTCTTCCTTAACCTCACGCCCGCGCTGTATGTAACATTTAAAGGGTAGTATAATCCCTTGAGCGCGTGAAGATTATAAAAAGAAATGATATCTACCATATAATAGCGGATAATTTGCCTGAAATATCGATTTGGGAATTTCTCCAAAACTTTTAAAAAATTGAATACGACATAAAACGTATTTTTCGAAGTCCGAAGAAAATTGGACGAACAAAAAAAAACGAGTTTTTTACTACGGAATATATGCAACAACAACTTATTTATTTATTTTTTCATCAATCAGAAACATAAGCTCTTACAGACTAATTTGAAAACAATAATAGTTATAATAATGTAAACTAATTATACAACGAAAGAGTTTACATTTTACATACAATAAAAAGTACATAATGAAAATACATAAGTAAAAAGCAATTAAAAATATCAACTATAACGAACATAACATGAATATAATATGCACATACATAAATATAAATTAAATTAAATATTTGAAAACACAATTGATTTAAATGAATTTCATGTACAATTCATCAAAAAATCTACCCTAGTACATATAAAATTAGCTTCTCTAATGCAACGGGAAACGGGCTCATTGCGCCCATAGTTTATTCGATGGAATGGTTCATAAATTAGAAAACGGTCACGAGTCAGCCTTGCTGGTGCGTCTCCTTCAAAAAATAAATTTTTGAGCGGAGTGCATTGAATATGGCTAGTTAAAAGATCTCTTTCGAGCATAGCAGAAAAATATTTCCGTCGAGTTTCTAATGTTTTCATTCCAAATAATAAGCATCTGGTTTCATATGAAGGATTAGGAATATGCCAATTCAATTAAAAAAAAAACATATCTACTAAAATTTCTTTGGATTCTTTCGATTCTTGTCGATGCGTTAGAATAATAAGGATTCCAAGTTGTACAACAATACTCAAGCACTGATCTTATTAAAGACTACTTCCTTTCTGGCTTAGCTAAAAGTGCAGACAATTTTCGGCGCTTAACACTTATGCCGAAGAAAACTGTGTTATCGACGCGAATTACATCTTTGTTTTTGTTATCGATAGTATATGAAAATATCGATTTTTTTTCTGTAATGGCGTCGCTAATTCCGAAAGTCGTTTGTTGGACTAATTCCTCCTTTGTTTAAAACATGCGTATTGGCATATTATAAACCTAAAGATACAAGTCAAATCATTTGAACCGAGGTAAATACATTTTTGAATTTCCCTCTTCGCTTATCTTTTGACAGAGCAAAACCTAGCTAATCGACAGGATTCTGTAGTATATATAAAATACTGAGAAAAAAGAACAAATTTTGACGAAAGTTGAAGACGTTTTAACCATTCTCATCAGCTTTAAAACGAGCCTTTAGGTATCGTCGTTTTTCGTGCGATAGGTACCTATTTGGCTTAAAAGCGGACACATGTCTATTATTCCAAATCTTTAAGGAGGCTGAAAAATCATTTCAAGTAATCGAAATTTAAACGTTCATTGAATTAAACTGCATAGATGTAGGTAGATACTATAATAATTTGACGTTATAGCATTATCGAGGAGTGTGTTTCTATGCAAACACAAACTAATCCTTCAACTTTCTCCATCATTTAATGCAAAACAACAACTTTCAACAACAAACAAGTTATTGATTCAAACCACACCATTTCTATCACATGTTATCTTATTTAAATGTCAATGACTCACAAATAAAAATTAAAAAAAAAAAAGGATTATTGGTAACGCCTCACCGATTAATTAGCCGCAAATCCAAATTTAACAATCCAACCATATAATTCATACATTTTTACCCGCCCCCCCCCCCCCTTCTCTCTGTCACTAAAAAATAAAACAGAATATTAAAAAAAAATTACTTATTTCAACAGGAATATTAAAACCAAACAAATTATTTTTTTTTGTTCACCCATTCTAACTGTCGCGTCAACGACGCGTCCTGACCTTTTTAAGCGAAAAACAATGTCACAGCCTTTCAAAAAACAAAACACAAAAAAATAAAAATAATAATTCAAAACACTATTAAGCTAAAAAGCTCTCAATAACCAAAAAATAAAATACAAAAAAAAATTCTCCCAAAAATGGTAGGCACCTACTCGTACCTACATATTTATAATGCTGTCCTGCTGTTGCCATTGCCTTTCATCGAATTCAAAGGCCATTTGAATAAATAAAAAAAAAAAATATTTTATATCTATAAATACCAACATATCCACAAATTATTTATAAAAAAAAATCCAGTTAAAAAAAACAACAACAAAAAAAAATTAAATAAATAACAAAACATAAAATAAGTATTTAAATGGTGACTTTTATTAAGTTGCAGATACAAATTTGTATCTGGTTTCGGTGTTCTTGTTGCTGTCGTCGTTTGTTGCCATTTATATTTAATTCTATGTCACATTAAGTGAGTTCTGAGTGTGTCGCTTGATTAAAATATAAAGTCCCCAAACAAAATGGTCAGACGATATAATTCCCGTTCACTTTGTATAAATTTTTTTGTGTGCTTTTCAATTTTTCAGAGTGTTGTTGTTGTTGTAGTATTATGGCTTGTCGGTGGTTAAGCTTTATTTTTTAATAAACCCAAGTGCGGACACTAGCATACACTGTATGTATAGCTATACCTACATCGTGTATAGATTAAATTGTATTCACACATTTGCAAAAAAAAAAAAATCGGTGGTAAAATAATGTGTAGAAAGGGTATCCGGGGGATGCAGAAATATCTGTGTATCGCGAGAATATTGGGTCGCGAGGCAATCGCAATACAGCAACAACAACAACAAAAAAAACTCCACTTTTTAACCAACATTGCTAAAGAGACAAAAAAAAATTATAAATGAACCCGATTGTAAAAGTCAGGCCGCGCAAAAATATATAAAATGCCATGCATTTTATTTATTTGCTTGCTCCAAAGGGGGATTGTTTGTGTTATTATTTGATTTTTTTTTCATTCGCCTTGTTCTCAGAGACCCTTCTATCTATATTATTGTTAAACCTATATAGGTAGTTTTATAGATGCATTCGAGCTACTGTAGATACGAAGTGTATCGCTCTTTGAATTGTTACTTCAGCTCTGTTTGATGATAATGATGATGATGATGGAGCAAAAGCAGCGAAGCACCATCAGCAGCACAGTTGCAGCAAACTACGAGTATATAGTAGGTATTCCTGGCATTTAATATAAAAATCTCTTCCAACAACAAACGTTAATATAGACAATTCACTGTTATTGCTTTGGGTTGCCAATGCCGTCTTTTTTTTTTTTTTAAGTTTTGGACAAAAAAAAAGGTTCAACTCGAATGAGATGAGTTGGCCTGGCATAGGTATATGTTGCGGAACGGAGTAAATTGCATAGTCAACATAAAAATACATTGTGCAGATTCACAAAAAAAAAAAAAAAAAAAAAAAATTTGCCATATATCTGAACAATGCATTTAGATACAGCAGCAGTAGCAGAAGAGTATAGTGGCAAGAGCGGCACAGGCACACATCCCCCATCAGCATGTACCTTGCATATTAATCACAATTGTGAAACTTGCTTGAATAGATTGATAATAAAATTGCTAGTTTTGCATTTGAGTTTGCTTTTGTGTGTTTCACTTTGCAATTTTAGTTTTATATTCAGTTTGCTTGCCAGTTTTTTTTTTTTTTTTTAATAATAATAAAACGTCCGTAGCTATATAAACTTGTTGACTTTCGCAATTTCTCTCTTGTTTTCTATAATCTTATAGCAACAAATATTTTCCATTTTATTACATTCTTTATAAGTAGTAGGTTAGGTATGTAGGTCTAATGTGGGTACGTCATGCTCATATGCATGCAGCTTCTATAAAAAAGGGAGAAAAAAGGAAGCTTCATTTTATTTTTCAGCCCCTATGCCACTTAGAGTATCTACTTAATTTGAAACTCAGAAACATTTTAATAATACAAATCAAGTAAGTAGTTTTGGAATGAAACCTATTTGTATACAACACTTAAAAGAATTCGTAGATACGTATGATTGACTACTGAATTTTTTCGGAGCATGTCAAAATTATGGCTTCAAAATACTGCTTTTTAAAATTAACCTTTTTTTCATTTTCTTCTGCTTTTCAAAATTCTGTCCGTCAACATAAAATAAAGAAAATCTGGTCATTTTTTTAAAATTTTTAATTAACTCTTTTATTTACAAAAGCAAACGAGAAACAAAAATAAAACAAAACAATCCATTAGGTAAACTTAAGTATGACAAAAAAAATACAGAAAAAAAAACAAGCAACCAAGCAAAAACCAAAGATAACAATGTTTTTTTGAAATGCGCCTAAGTCACATTGGGTATCTTAGGCCCAATGTGACTTATATCGGTTCACTTTTTTATAATTCTTTTTATTTGTTTGCTTCTCGAAACACTTTATTTTTTCTTTAATAGGCACTAACTGAATAATTGCCTTAAGAAGTTGACCGACAAAAAAAATATTTGTTTTATTAAACTCTTAAGAAAGTAAGAGTATGCTCTGCTTATCAATGATGAGCAGAATTTCGGAGGGCAGAATTTTGAAAACAGAATTTTAAAAGCAGAATTTTCAAAGCAGAATTTTGTTAAAAGAATTTTGACCCCGGTAGAATTTTGACCACAACCCGAAATTTTTGTAACTGTTATATAGAAAACGCTGCTATTTTAAACTACATTATTTTGTTGATTGAAGCATTTGTGAGTTAAATATTCAAAATGCTTTTAAAAACCATTTATAATTTAAAAAAAAAAAACATTTTTTTTACCCACCCTATTTTTTTCTTTCATAATTCTTTGTCAGCTACCACATATTTTAATTTCATGCAAATCGGTCCAAGAACAACGATTTTGAAATTTTTTTAATACAGGCCCGTACTTGCATAAATACATCCCCTATAGCAATAACGACCCCATCGTGCAGTTGTACAAAATTCAACGTCGCGTCGTTCAAGCTTTAATCGGTGGTTGAGCAATTTTACTTTACCGATTTTGGCGAGTGACGTGAGGTTCAACGTTAGTTCAAATTTTGATCCATGGATTAGCGATTTCCACTCACCGGTTTTAACTCGCCGATTTACCTCAGTAAAATCACCGAAATCGGGGAGACATTTAAGAATAGAATGACTCACAATGTTTAAGAAAACTACACGAGAGCGTTACATCTTTCACTCTAAGAATTTTTAATTCTAAAACCATTCTCCAATTCAGAGAGACGATACTTTTCACGACGAGATTTAAAAAAATAACTGATTTTCATTTATTTCATCTACTAATTTAACGTAACATGACGATATGAGATGATATGTCACATGTTTGACACTAATTTAACAAGAACGACGAGATCTCATCACACTCACATTTCGTTTTCTTGTCGGATTCATTCTGTTCATGTGAATAATTCTAGTTTAGATTTGTCAACGGACTTAAAATTACTCGTATAGGGCAATGCTGGTCTACATCTGTCAACAAGACAGTTTTTTTTTTTTTTTTTTTTAACTATATGCCTGTAAGACCTAAGGTCTTTTAAATGCAACCTGAATTGCACAGCATTAGTTTGGCATAGTGGATTTGAGAACCAGGTATTGACTGTCTCATTTTAACCCATGGGCGGCATACAATTAAAATTGAGGTATAGAAAAGAATAAGCCTAGCGTGGGGATCGAACCCACACGTCTAAGTTAGCAATCAAGCACTTTATCCACTGCGCCATTGCGCCATTTGTTTATTTTGTGTTTTTTTTTATTTTACGAAAATGTATTTGTTAGGTTTTAAGTAAATTATAAGAAAAGTGAAACGTGTTATTTAATATTAATTGTTAATGGACAAAAAATTGTAAAAAAGATGTTTGTTGGTTCTATTTTTTTATAAATGAAACTGGTTTTTGGTACTGGTGGTTGTTCTTCGTTGAATTTAGTTTAAAAAAAAACTACTTTCATGTGGCTCTTTAATGAAAATATGTGTTTAAATGTTGTGCCGGATAATTTTTGTGGTTCTTTTGCATAACACTTTTTGTTCGGTATTAAAAGATGTGTTTTTTATATATTTATTGTTGCTTACATATTTTTTAGAGAGCGAAAACAAAATCTGTCACGAAACATTCTGTCAATTTTTGACAGAAAACGTGTCGTTTTCACATGTCACTGACAGCTCCATAGGACATTCTTACGCATTGCCGCAAAAGTTTTATTCGAAAATCCTTTGAACCAAATTTGGTGTGTGAAATGGATCCTTTTTTTAATTCCACTTAACCTAACGTAAAAAATTTGGCCATTCAAACCCACTATGTTCCGTATCTCTTTCGGTAAAGATAGGTAGAACTCAAAGTAGATAATCTATAATGCTTTTCTTCCTTAATTCATAAAAAAGATTTGAATATTTATTTAGAATATTCATCACTCAATTGTAGGACTTTATCAAAATGTATTGAAAAAGAATTAAAAAAACTACTACCTCTTCTCAATGACTATTTGGCTTAATGACAGCATTAAAGACCTTGATAGATACAATTATGGAAGGCAGTTCTGTGCTTCGCTATATTGGTAGGTAGGTAGGTATCTATGTATGTAATGGATAAATGATTTGAAAATTGTTTTTCTATCGTTCTAGCCTTTATAGCTTAGATACTTTTTGTGGTGTTAAAAGATACACAAATACAAAGTCTTTATTTTTATTTTGCTGACGATTTGATGCATGAACGAGCTTCAAAGTTGGATACACCAAACCAAGGTGTGTGTGTTTTTTTAAAAATTTTTTTTATTTCTCAATTTAATTTTTTTGTTTGAAGAACTTTTCAGATATAATTGTATTCAATGTGCATTTTAAATGTCATCAATCAGATACAAAGGCGTACCTACCTACTTACCTACCTGTAGCAAACTGGAAAAACCCGGGTTTGATGAATATTATAAATTATTGTAGTTATAGGATTTGAATTGTCGCTGTGTTGGTTAAAGGCATTTTGTTAATATGTAGGTACCTAATTGGGCATTTATCTTTTTTTTTTGGATAAAAATGATAATAATTGTTCTGAATTTTGTTTTATTTTTTTTTTAAACGAATAAATTAGTTAAGATTTATTATTAACCTGCTTAACTGTAAACCGTTTATTTAAACTACAAACTTACTTTATTTTTTGACAAGACAATTTATTTGACATTTTTTTAAATAAATTAAAGATTTTATTTCATTAACCATAAACACAAATCATTTGTTTTTGCTTATGTGTATATTTTGCAAGCTATGCTCCCATCGTCAGTAAGCTCTATTTTAATAATAATTACATTTTTTTAAATCTCGCTTAAATAAATAATTCAAAATTTTTCATACCTACCTATCAAACAAATCAAATAAGACACAAATAAGAAATTAACGCAGACTTTAAATTCATATTTTTCAATAATCGGATGGGACTGTTCGATTTTAAAGGGACATAAATATAAAAAGTCTGTAAGGCGCGCAGCCTCTACATAAGTGAAAAACTGGCTTAAAACAGTGGAGACTATTTCAATTTTCCATTTAGAGACGTCAAGTCTCAAATCTCACGTTTAAATATTGAATTCATTAAATTGTTAAAGGATACATCTCGAAATGAAGAAAGAAATAAAAGGAGTACACACAGACAAGACTGATTTGAGGACCCACCTTTTTTGTATTCTCTGTCGGGTTTGATTTATAACTCGAGTTGGTCTTTTTTTACGACTTATGTAGATTTTATTACTTACCATAATTCAGTGCCTACCTACAGTACATGACCACATATAAGATTCAGAAGTGAAAATGAGGATCAATAAGTGGAGGTAAATATATGTAGGTACCTATACATTTATTACACATATGTAATTTTTTTTAGATAAAGCACGAGTCCATTTAGTTGCATGTAAACATATGGGAAAATATAATAAAGGGTCTTCCAATAAGCGATGTCATTATAAATTTCACGTCATTTTTTAATTATCAAAATTAAATTGTAATTGAGTTAATTTTTGATTAAAAATTGTAAATAAAGTTACAAACTTCCTGGTTTGTATTTCCTCTAAATGGAGACTTCTATCAACCTTCTAAAATTGAGCGATTTGACAGCATTCAGCTCTTTTCTCTCCAAACAACACCTAAATTTTTGATTAAATGTTGGTATAGATAAGATCGTGTAGTGGAGAATAGGTCAACCATTCAAAGAATTAGTTTGCAAGGCTTCAAATGAATTTAAACAAATAATATTGATAAATGGATTCTTCCAAAATATGTCAAAAATAGATCAAGATAAATAAGGTGAACAGATATTTTACTTGGTAAATTTTGACAGAGTTAAAGTGAGAAACAAAAAGTTGGAACTAATGGATACCACTCGGATAAAATGCTTTGTTAAATATAAGTGAGAATTTTGCATGGAATACAACAATTTAAAATGCATAAAAACATTGTACATTATTATTATTAGAATTTTTGTTCGTACTGTAAGACTAATTTTTCTATATTTTGATTTTTCTAAGAACACGTTTTTGTAAACATTTTTTTTTAGGCGGCGGAAAATCATGCCCATTTTTTTCGAGTGAATAATTGCACAATTTACTTTTCTTATGAAATTGTTTACAAAAAAACCCCAACAATATACCTACTGCCTGCAGCAACAACTTTATTATATGTTAATTTTTATAAATTGTTTTTCGCTCAAAATAGAGTTTAATTTAAAAATGTTCTTCATAAAATTCCTTCAATAAATAACCACACTAATTCTGTCATTCGTAGGTATACAAATTTATTATGATCTGAATGAAAAACTGCATTAAAAAAATATATGATCTATCATCTAAAATATCCCCATTTCCTGCACACGATCGCTTGCACTCGTATGCCCAAGGACATCAAATTCGGTCATAAATAATACATTATGCAAGTCAGTGTGCGAGTAGGTAGTTGCGGCACCTACTCTTAAAGATAAAAGTGCAAAAGTCACAAAAATATAATTCTTTATATATTTCGTAGATCTCTCTCTCTCTCTCTCTCTTCTCTTTTCCCTCCTTGCATTATACGATAAATTATCATATTCCTGTCATCGCTTTACGCAATTTTCAAAACTAATTTCCCACCAGATTTAATTTAACGCTAAATTTTGTATATACTCGTATGTATGTATAGTCAGTGTATGCATATAGTTTATAATTAAAAATATTTTTCCATTGCCAATAAATATACACATATATAAAAACAAATATATGTTGATATGTAGATGCAGGCATAATGCATGAATATGGCATTGCTATAATGCCACTGCACTTTCAAATTTTGAAAGATTAATAATTTGAATTTAGTTTGGTGTGACATTAATATTAGATATTAATTTAAGTTTTTATTTCTGTCATTGCGAGAATGGACGAGGGCGATGCGAGGTAAAATTGGGGGGGATTGTGATTTTAGAAAAACAAAATTGTGAATGTCACACGTGTTTTGATTTCATAACTTTTTTTTTTTAATATGACAAAGAAATACCTCTATGTTTCACTTTAAAAAAAAAAAAAACCTAGTTCTCAGTTTTACAACTTTTTAATATTTCCGCCTTTTATATAACTTTTTATGTCTAATTCAATTTTTATGATATTTTAATTTGCTTCTTATCGTATTAATTTCTTTAATCAGAGACATACAAATAGCTCGTTTAATTATTGTGAGAACAAGAAAAATAAATGTTTTTAATCAATTTGTTATTCAAAAATTTGAATTTATTATTTAATATTTTAATGAGCATACGTATGTAGGTATGTTCCTTCCTTTTCTAATTCGAATGACAACTCTCAAAGAATAAAAAGAATTATAGATATCTATCTAATAAAGATACAATTTGAATACAATAAATAGATATTTTTTTTGAAATTCGTTTGATCTTTATTTTATATGTTTTCGAAAAGACCTTTATAAATTCTTGATTTTTTTTATTCATAGCGACAATCGTTAAAAAAAGATCATGATTTATTTGAAGTTGAAAGCTCCTTCTGGTTCTTTTCTGTTGGATTTCGATGCATAAAAGAGAGAATAGCTTGAGCATTAACAGTACTGGTAGCTATAAAGTGTTTTTTTTCAACAGACAAGTGATTAAGTTTGATGCTCAGCAATAAAATATCACATACACATGTAGAAGAGTGTTTGTGATATATAAATAAATTGCCTCTAGACTGCAATCGTATATGAATTCGGTCTTCCGATTTAAGGATTTAATGTTATTGGCCAATTTGTATGATATATGAAAAAGATGAAAGCACAAGATCATTTTTGTATCTTATCCTCGCTTCTCCATTATGTGATCAATCATACTGAAAAGCTGTGTATTTATAAAAAAAACAAAACCTTATGTTGATAAAACTTAGTTAATTTGAAATATTTTAAAAAGATTTTGTATCACAAAATTGGTCAATCATCATAAATCAGACGGTAGTATGAAATAACCCAAAAATAAGATAAATATCTCAACGTCAAAACCTTAACATATTAGTTGTATTACGATCCCATGATCGCTATGGATATTATAAGTACCAAGTTTATTTAAAATCGTTAAAGATGTTTTCGAGAAAATTCTCTGTCCACTCTTTGTGATTGATGTTCTCCCCTATGTATTATAATTTATGTTTTTATGTGTGTTTCTTTATAAGTAGAACAATTAAAATGGTTGGCGGAAAATTTGGAAAATTTCACAAGAACTGAAATTGTGATCTTTTAAATGCGGTTTATATTTTTTAGCAAAAACAACTTTGTTGGAGCATATTGTTAAATATTTTCAAAATTAGGTTTCTAAGAGCCGATTTTTCAATATCCAGTTAAAGAGGCAGTTAGTTTCCAGAGGAATAAACTTACTTGACTGTTAAACAACCGGATAACGACATCGAATTTTTCAATCAAGAAAAAACAATCTAAAGAATAATTTAATTTGAAATTCACTTTTATTTCGAGTATCGAACTTCTCATAGAAATTAATTTTTGTTTAACGTTTATTTCATTATTCAATAATTTTTCAAAGAGCTATTTATTTTATTACTCAGATAACTCCTTATGCCGTTCTAAAATGAGCAGATAACTTAATTCCTAGATTAAGTTGTATCTGACTGTTGAAAAACTCATTTTTGCTCTATCTGGAGAATATGTACTAACTGACTGCTTAACTGAAACTGACTATGGAAATATTTGGCCCTAAATTAAGAAGACGATGAAAACATGTATTTTATAAGTTGTACAATTCTGGTTATTCAAAATTGACAATATTGTTACAAAGCTAAATATTTTTGTATAAGATAATAAGCAAAGATTGGCATAACTTTCATTAATAAAAGTAACAAATAACTAGAATATCCCAAATTTGTGTTTAGTTATACATTTTTTTACACAAATTCAAAATATTTCATTTTAACTAAATTGTTTTTTTTTTTTAAGCATTTTGAGTTTAAATTAATGTGGTTAAACTTTTCAATGTAACAATTTTTGTCCGCAATTCTTAAAATGTATGAAAGAAAAGTGATGTAGAAAAAAATTAAATAAATAAACGCAGCGAATTTTTGTATTAAAACAAAACACAAAATCTCAGCAGAAATGTTGAATAAAATGTTGGAATTTTAAAAAGAAATGTGATTTCGTGTCTAAGTTAAGTTTTTTTTGTTGTTTTTGTTTTCAATTTGTGTCAGTGCTGTCGGGTCCTTGCAATACGGAGTTAAGTAGCGAATATAGTTTGATTTAGTACAAATTGAATAAAGAACAAAACACACCCCTGATAAAGTAAGGAATTCTTACGAAACATTGGGTAAAGGATTGAGTAAAGCTTTTATTCGCATTCCAAAATTAAAAAGACGAAAAGAGCCTAATAAAATACAATCGCAGTTAATTTAAAAGAATTGGTTAAGCACATAAGTACACCAACAAAAATTCATTTGGTACCTATGGCAGAAATTAAACACAAAATTAACTTTTATTTTTAATTGTTAAATTGAACACTCTAAATAGACAAAAAAATCACTAATATTATTTGTGTTCTACGTAATTTGATATGATGTATCTAAAAATTTTGGATATTAATAGCTGACTAATCTTAATATTTTACCCTTTTTAATTTTGGAAATTCCTAGGTAAAATATGCTTTTGAATAAATCCAAAATACAAACTAGGTACGTACCTACAGAAATTAAAAAAATAAATAAGCTAATGTAACTGTTTTTTTAGAGTTATATTATGTATATGTATATGTATATGTATATGTAGATAGAGATAAATACTTATTAATTATGTAAATATTGATGGACTTATTTGCTTAATCTTTCGTTATGCTTAAACTAAGTAAAATGCCTATCTACGCATACTTTTATTTTTTAATCTGTCACCATTTTTATCAAATTAAAATACATATGTGCACCAAATTCAATTGCTAAGCCTGTCTATGGCTAAATTTTCTGCGCCGACGCTATGCAACAAATTATTTTTTTAATTAAAAATGCTTCTACCTTTATCAATGACTAAGTAGAATCAAAGTTAAGTGAAAACGAAATTTCTAGAGAATCAGCTATTTATTTTAGTATCTTCATATATGTAATAAGGATCTATTAAGCTTAAAATTTGAGTTAAGTATTTAAATTATTAAATTCAATTTAAATGCTTAATGATATCCATATCTATTTTGCTAACGCTAACACCGTGTTTACAAATTGTATTTAAAGGTTTCCCTATTCGCATAAACTAAAAATTATAGGTACATATCTATGAGTAAACCATTCTTTTCAAAAGAAATTTGTATTACACAAATTATTGAATTTTAAATAAAATTGAAAGATATAAAATATATGTAAAATATACGTGTAAATGTGGAGTCACTAATAAATATGTACATTAAATCCTAAAATTATTTTGTTTCTTTTCTTGCACCCATTTCTATTTATGTAACTGCATTATTCTTAATTTTCAAAACCACAGAATCACAGTAATTTGTATCACTTAATCCTTTCCGTGTCAAGGCTTTAATTCTCTACTCACTAAATCTTTTTGTCAAAAATGAAACCAAAATAAATCCAAATCATAAAATCATTAAAAAACACATGCTATGACCGTTTAACGTATCCCCTGTCTTAGCTGTTCCTAATTCTCAATCTAAAAGCAATTTGTCTCCAAATTGCAAAAAAAAAATAAGTCGGCACAAAAATTATTGCATGGTAACACAACATTTCAATTTAAACTCCCTTATCGGGAAGTAAATGTATTGGTATGGGCAGGGTATTTCCATTCTTGTTGGTATTTTATTTTAAAACGAATATCTCAACAGCCAAACAAAATTTAAAAAAAAACAAAGAAAATTGCACTAAATTGGCTTCAATTATTGTATTAAAAATTTTGGGTTGGTTTTATATCTATAGTAGTTTTTTTTTACTTTTATTTTCAGGGTAGGACTACAAGCGCCATTTCGTGTGCGCCTTTTCTCTTATCCTATTAACGCCTTCTTGGATTTGTAAAAAAAAGGACGAGAGAAGATAGGTACCTACCTTAAATAGCAATTTATACATGGATTAAACACGGGAGTTTTTTTTCGGTGTATTTTATAAATTTTAAGAAAAAAATTATATTTTTTTAAACTTAAATGTTATATTTCTTATAAGAAAAAATAATTTTAATACAAAAAATCATTACCTATTTCGGTATTTTTTGTCTCTTCGCTTGGGCTCATTTTTGGTTTATCCTATTTTTCTTGTTGCATAGTTTTAGGAAAGAAAAAAATCATTCAGTATTTTCCACTGTCACTGTGTCATTTTATCTTTTTTATACGCACACTTTTCTGTACAAATAATTATGAATGTAGGTATTTTTAATTTTTATTACATAAACAAAAAGCGGAATTAGGTTATTAAAATCCACACTTTAGTTGAAGGTATCACATGAGTTCTGTTTATTTTTTTAAAGAAGAAAATTAATTTATAATTTTTTAAATATTTTCATATAGTTTGCTGATTAAAAATATGTTTTCGCGTTATCTGTAGGTACTAGAGATTTTTGTTGTTTGCGAAAAAACAAACACAAATCTTGCAAATAACCGCCGCACAGAAAGAGCATTTAAAAGCGAATGCAATCGTTACTAAAATTAATCTTTAGACAGAGCTTCGGCTTAATGTTATGAGCATTTTTGAGAAACGAATACAAAAATCACTTTTTTGTTTAATTAGTTTTATTTCGATGTAGGTATAGAGTATCTACAAAATGTAAAAAAAAAAATACACCACCACACCACACTTTATCTCGCACACTGGTTGTTGGTTGTTTGTTAAAAATTACTTTACTACACCGCATGCAAAAAATAGTATCGCAAAATTATGATACAAAAAAAAAAAACACCAACAGCAGCACAGAGTATAAGATACGACGGAAGTATGGGAAAAAGATACAAATTGAAATTTTCGTATCGTTCAGATACACTTTTGCACTGAGAGAGTACTTATTTCTTGTTTGCTGCTCGTAAGTTAAGTATGAACTTGCTGATGTTTGTAGTAGTTGAAAGTTGAGTTGTTGCTGCTGCCGCGACGGCAGTTGCGGTTCTGGCTTTAGATGAAATTTTGCACGAACCGTGAACCCAAAATGAGGTTGTTTCAGACCAAAAATCGCACAAAAAAAAACTAGCAGCAACAGCAGCAAATATACCTTTTTGCATGGATCCACATCCACTTTGTACAAAGTTAATATTACACTCTCCATGTACGTGTACACTGTCCCGGTGCGGTGTTGTAGTTGTACCTACATAATATCTTGAAGGAAGGAGATGATGAAGCGACATGGTGCACAATGGTGGTGGTGGTGGTGCTTCGATGCGATGCGATGTGGTGTGGTGCTGTGAGGTTGACTTGGGGTAGACTATTTCCACCGAAAACAACAACAAATGTTTAACAATTCAGCAGGGCGATTTACTTCAGCTTCACACAACCGTCATCCACGTCACTGTGCGGTGTATTGAAACATTGATGGCTAGTTGATGGACATTAAGGTATCTTTTGCATGTTTTTCTCTTCCTTACCTACCTAATTTTTTGTCCAGACTTAAACTGTGTCTCGTGATCCTTCTCCTCCCATATTTTTGTACAACCTAATGTGGTAAGCCAAAGCCAGTTGTTTGATGGAACACTACACACTACATAAAGAAGAACGAGAAACACTAAGCTAAGCAACATACAAAACACAACCAAAAAATGCAACGCCCCACCGCCGACGGCCACATGAGGTGGCAAAATTATTATTTTCATATTCACCACTCGTTGAAAATGTATCTGCGCTTTGGAACTGATGTATCTCTTAGTAGTGTGCGAACGACGAACAGCTCCCCTTTCGGTGCAGTGTTGGGCCAATTTGCACTTTTTACTATGCCACGGTTGCCGGCAGCGTTTGGGGAAAATGTGCACACACAAATACCAACAAAAATGTTCAACAAAGCGGAACACCGTTTTTGTAGGTACAGTGGCGTGTGTATAGGTCGGAAAAATTCACCCGAGCAGAATTTGTTATTGCATTTCCACCCAAAAAAAAGGGGAAGTCATCTACCAACCTACCTATGTAACAAAAATAAAATTCACCATTAGACGGATAATGAAAAACAAAATTTTGAAAAGGGTTGAATAACCAACAACCCTTTTAACACACCTTCAAACGAATATTCCTAATTACAACAAATAACTGCATTCAAGTGAATGGAAAACCGGTTTGTGTTCGGCTTAAAAGGGGTAGTGCGCTCTCACGACTCACCTGTATATTCGAAAAGAGGGGATTTTATATTAAAATCGTAGGTATGCGCAAATGCCACCACAATTGTATGTGGTGAGTTCTTTTAATTACATACATTATTCACCATAACTCTTTGCAGCCCTTTTAATTCTCACAACAACCCCCTCACCCCTCTAAAAAAAATTATACTCGTATTGTTCTAGACGGAATATATGTAGGTATCAAATGGAAAAATGATTTTCATGTTCTCACATGGTACCCATACAACAACAAGAAAAAAAAAGAAGAAAAGGAAAGAAAAATATTGTGGGTGTTACATGTATGGGCTATTAATAACACATGACTTAAACACTTGATATGGTTCATTGGGGTGGAGTAGTGTAGGTATACCCCGAGCCCATGTTGCTATTGGAGGGAATTTTCGCACCAATTAGTTCGTTGTAATGGAAAATAGAATTATATATTATTTTTTCTTTATACTGAAATTTCATTACATTAACCCAGCATCCTAAATTAGAAATGACATTGTAACTTCGTATCTACCTATCCTACCTATCTATTATATTTATATCGGCTGGGAGCTGGCTGTGAGAATGTTTTGGTCACTTGATGATTTGAAGGTCAGGGCTGATTTAAAAAAAAAACAACATTTTATGGTATTATAATAGCTCTGTGAGATCTTCCCATAGGGGGTGGTGAACAGAGAGGATGACGAGAGGGAAATTTATAGAGCTAGCTGGGAGAAATCTCTACATAATTTTGTAGATTGTAGGAAGGTTAGAGTCTGTGTGATCTGAGAAGGACGGACATGACAAGAGTAGATATAGATATTCCATGTAATATATTCATCCCCTGATTTTCTAATATGTTTGATATAAAATAAGGTACGAGAATATTTTGAAAACTTCTACCCAAACTAAAAAGGAGGAGATGATTCGACTTGCTATCTCTATAGGTATAATAGAAATTGAATAATTGTATATGAGCCAAAAAGGCTTATGGGTAGGTAGGTAGGTTTATCTATTGTTCATTCGTTTGGGGTTTTTGTGGTTAAAATATTGGGGGATGCGGTTGATTGTCAGATGGATGATGTTAAAGTGGACGAAGTTGATAAAACTTAGAAAACTTTGGTAGAAATATATATGTATAATAGATATAATATCTAAATGTGGTAAAATGAGTGAATGGATGGATGGTTGGTTGGAACATTGATGTGGTTTTTTTGAAAAATTTGATATGGTCAACCTTATAGTTTTGCATAGAGTTCTCTTTTAGGTGATAGGTATGTACTCGTACATACATATACCTACATAGCTCGATATTATACGAAAGTTTTCAATTTGATTAGGTCCATTTCATATACATATAAACCTAAACAAGATGAGAAAGACGACTTTAATTGTATTATAAATCTTTTCACTTGTTGCTTGAAACATAGAGAATAATTAAAATCATGAATAATTTAGTTGCAGACTAATTCTAATGAGGTTTGATGGAATCTATATAGCCACACCACATGCATAATCAAAGATATGAAGCTTAAAGACTTGGTGAATGTTTTACAGAATTTGAATTTGGGTTGGGTGAACTTTCTCGCATGTAGATACTTTTTTTCATTAATTTTACAACTAGAATGGGTGTTGATTTTATATTTTTAACATTAAGTTGATTCAATATTTTATATAGAACTGGAATACTGTATATGAAGCTTATATCCATTTTTTCTTATTTTTTAACATTAACTTTGTAGATATATATATTTATGAAACAAAGCTTATTTATGTAGGGGAAGTACGTCCAAAATGACATATGCGGACAAAAAGACATTCCGCTCTTATCGTGAAATCTACAATACTTATACAATCCGCTTCAATTTAACTAGTTGGCTTTGGTGATCTGTTAAAACCTTAAAAATTATGTCTCATTTGACAGCCATGTATAGTCGCAAAAACAAAACATTATTTAAGAAGAAAATAATTGTTTATTGGTTCTGGATAGTTTCTTTTGATTTTGGTGAGTTTATGCAGTTTTCTGTTAGTTTTAATGACCGTATCTATAGTTCACGACAAAATTAATAATATAAACTCACAATTGACCATAACAGCAGAATTTTATGTAATTTATTAACAAAATTTTGTCAAAACTATGATATGGACAAAATGACATACCATATCCACAGACAAAATGACATACCCACGTACACGTATATTGTTTCAATCTAACCAACAATTATGAATCATAATTATAAAAGGACAACGGATCGTCAGTCCTGGAGACAACTCTCGATGGAGAAGGCCATTGAAGCTGTAAAGGACAACAAAATGGGATATATGTTATGATCTAATATGTTTGGTGTCCTACAAGCTACAAGCTTGATGTCCTCAAGCTACCTAAAAAGACGCATTGGCTAAGAATACAAATTTAAGTCCCAAAACTAAAGCACTGGAATGATATAAGCTTACATTCCCGTCAGATGTTGAAAGACATTTGGCTGAGCACGTTAAGTTCTAACAAGATGACTTTTTGGCCTTTAGTCGCGCAGGTGTTCAAGAAAAACTTGATTACGCTGCATATAATCATTGGGCTTATGCATCTTGGTCTGATGTGCCAAAAAAAACTAAGAATACCATTTGCGAATTATGCATGTAATATGAATAATTAATTAATTTATTTTAGAAAAATGAAACTTGTTAATTACTATAGACCTACCATAGATATGCTATATGTCATTTTGTCCATACTACTTGGAGAAAATAGATTTTCTTATAGTTTTTAATAATTATTTTTTTTAAATTGAAAAATTATTTTAAAATGTCTGCAATGAATTGAAATATGACATAATAAACATTACATTACGATAAATACCCTAAATAAAATTTTGTTAATAAAATAGCTAACAGTATGTCATTTTGGACGTACTTCCCATACATGTATATTTGAGATACCTACCTGATTACATAGATATCTGTTCACATTTTATTTATTTTATTTTATTTTGTTTTGCTTTGTTTTAAATTATTGTATTTTTTATTTTATTTTAATTTATTTTATTTTATTATATTTTATGTTATTTTATTTTATTTTATTTTGTTTTATTATATTTTATTTTATTTTATTTTATTTTATTTTATTTTATTTTATTTTATAGGAATTGATAAATTGAATTAAATATTTAGTTTGATGTTTATTTTCACATTTTTTAACACCGTATGTCCATTTTATTCATACTCTCTGGGGGTGGCCGTGCCGCGATAGTTGTGTGTTCGCCTGTCAACCTCATGGTCACAGGTTCGATCCCTGCCGTAGTCTATGTCTTCTTATTTTTCCATTAAAAAACAATTCTAAAAATAAATGTCATAAAATGAGTTGCTGGTTTACTCATTACATGCTGTTTAGGCATAGAACTAACAACATGTGATTGAGTAATACTAGTATACCGATAAAATATGACAAAGAATAAAAAAATTAATGCGAATTATAAGGTACATAGATAAATAAGACACGGAAATTTCTCCGCATTAGTTCAGCCGCCATCCCTGGAGATAAAATCTGAGACAACAACCACCTACAGTCTCCGAATATCGCGCCATACAGCTTTTCTATCATTCTTTCTCTTCCTTAACCTCACCCTCACGCCCGCGCTGTGTTGAAACATTTAAAGGGTATTCATAATCCCTTGAGCGCGTGTAGATTATAAAAAAAAAAAAAAAAATATAAAATCTTCGTTAAAAATGGGTAATTTCTATATGAAATTAAGTTTCCCTTTCTAAAAACGACTTTAAATTTAATAAAGAGCAAATGAATTGTTTTGACTTATATTTGAAATGTTTCAATTGTTGAAACTGTCGTTGCTAAAAATAAGAAAATAATTTATATTACACCGCCTAAGAGTATGCTATGATTTTTTAAATTACTATATTTTTAAGGATTTATATCAATCTTTTTGATTTAATTTTCAAAAATACCTTAAAATGTTGTATCTACTTATAAATTTGCAATGAATTTAAAAATTTTATTTAAAAGTAAATCTGAATAATTGGGCGCATTTAAATATCAAATATGTTATAAACCAAAAACAACTAATACTTTATTCTATATTATATCTGCATCAATATGTATTGCGATTTGTCAAAAGCCTTATAGTCTTCAATTCCTAAAGAGACTTCTCACAGAAGTAAAACCATATTATACCACATTTTACTGCTACAATATCTTTTCTAATTTTACTTCACTTTAGTTAGAATTTATTTACTGTTAAATTTTATATCATAAATTTTATATTTTAAAAGAATTTCATGTTAAATTGTACATACGTAATAATATCAACAAAAATGTATACAGTTTCTAGTAATTCATTTTTTATTATATATTATTAATAAAAAAAGGCTATTTAAAGCAGATAACTTCCACCTTTGGCAAAAACTAGTTGAACAAGCTAAAAAGTCTCATAAAATTATATTTTTATTTCCCTTTTCCACTTTGTTTTTATTTTATTGTTGTTGTTGTATGCATTTGGAATTAAATGCATAATTTAACTGTTGGTAAACAAGAAGCTGTCTGCATCCGTGTAGTCTGTCCTGCATCAGAGTTTTAAAATGTAAGTTATTCCACTTTGGTGTATGTCTTACAACTTTTATGTAAATCCAATTCCTTATTAATTTATTTTAATTAATTTTATTATAATTTATTGGTAAATAATATATACTTTCTTTTTTTTTGTACAGAGAGATACAATTAATAAAACAGTGGTAGATACATACGAATGGTTTTTTCGAGTGTTCGATGTGGCAGACACATTATCTCGCCTCTGAATTAAGTCATAAGTCGAACAAATTAATTAATTAATTAATGGCAAAAATATTTAAATTTCCAAATCTAGGACATTGAACTGGGGCAATAAATTGTACATACATAATATTAATTTTTAAATGACTTCATAGAAAATTAGAATTCGAACAAGTTAAATAAACGTATTCAACAGGTTATGGTTTTTGAATGTATCTAAGCAATGTAAACGTATCTAAGTTATGTTATCGACCATCTAGCAACAGGGGGTCTTGAAACCGTATCTATAAACTATAAAATTGTCACTAGGTATTGGTATAAGAAACGTAAGTATACATTTTTCACTCAGCAGGACATACAATTAGGAATGAAATTGGAATTGAGTTTGATAAACAACACATTACCTATACTGTTTTACCATATTTTTCATAAGTGAACTTGTATTGGAAGGAATGAAATGTAAGTTGAGAGTTTTGATAAAAACTGTGAACTTGTAAAGAATTTGTATTTTATAGTTTTTTTTTTTTTATAGTAGAAAGTAAAAAATACTGATCATCAAAGTCAATTTAAGGATACGAGTAGTAAAAAAAGATAGTACTTTTTATATTTTTACTACTTTTACTGGTGAGCATTTCAAGAAGTCAAATATAAGAATATATCTATTTAGGAGAAGTATACATAAATATATAAATGTAGCGAGAGAGAATAACGAATTAACTTAACAAATTCATAGAGCTAAAACTTGAAACAGATTAAACCAGCAACGGCAGTAGCCATTATTTTAGGAAAAATGTATTTTAATTGTTTAGCATACACTATAGACTAGCTCCAGCAATATCAACAGAGTCGTTAGGCAAAATCCTGCAATTGATGTTGCTGCCATGCATTGCTAAAGACTTTTCTACTACACAATAATTCAGTGGTACCACTGCAAACAAAAAGGGATGGAAGGAATTGTTGTGCTTGTTTTGACATTTACTAAATGTCAAGAAAATAAAAATGACGGTGTTGGTGGCTATGTGTTTGAAATTTAATTTAAGTTGATGATTCTGGCTTAATCTGTTTCACACATAACTCTTGATTAACTAAGTAAGTAGATATATCTGAAAGATACTTATCAAATAACTATTGAAATTGAAGCGATTTCTACAATGCCTCGCATCGATTTCGATAGCTTTTTGGCATTTAAGAACTAAAAAAAACTGCTTTCTATTTAACTCGGGGTTAAAATTTTTGCAGGATTAACTAACTCTAGTTTAACTTAGAATTAACTCACCCCCTGACAAACTGGACCTGAGAGCTGCTTAGACCAGATTTAAAGTTCAACCAGAGTTCAACCAAATATAATTGGCAAATATTGTAATCTCAGCTTAACTTGCTGAAATCGTTGGATTAAATTCTTAGGCCGAAGCTGATCTACGGGTAAAATATTTGTACAACAATGTAGAAATGTGGTTCCACATTTGATCAGTGGTTCAAAAATTTGATTTCACCGATTTTGGCGATCAATGCTGGTTCAAAGTTAAAATTTGTGATCGAGGCCAATTACATGCTTGACCCATCGTTGAACCTCAGTTAATCGTTTCAAATGGGTGAATTAAAATTTCTGAATCACAGATCAAATATTGAACCACGTTTGTACTAAATTCTGTCCAACAAAAATAATCAGCACATTGAAGATAGGACGCTCTCAATCTGACTGTTATAGATGCCAATAAGTTCTTACTGTTTTAAAGCTCTTACAGGGTTGCCGTAGTAAGCATACTAAATTGCCGAAAACGTAGTACTGGTAACTCTGGTTGAGTGCATGGTGAAGGCACACAAGCAGCAGATTGCACTTGTTCACTTGGATGTGCAGTAGGTATGTCATGGTGGATTTTACTCTAGTTTTAACAAGATTAAACAATAACTCATATGAAACTCAGTATTTATTTTCAGTGGGCATTTCAGCAACAGACACCAGTGTGTTTCAAAAAGCTCTTCCGTAAGGCCTGTACTGGCTAGTTTTGTTAAACAGAATATAGTAGTTCTTAACGAAAGAGTTTTCTCCATGAAATTTGAGTCAAGATTGTCTGTAATGTTCTTATTAATAAACGTATTTTTGCTTTATGATATCTTTACTGTCTTTATCACTGAAAGTACGTCAAAATTTCTATTTTACTATCACGATATCAGGAAGATATTTTTTCACATTTAACATTTATTAAAAAGATAAATAAAAAGTGCTAATTCGCTGTTCTTCGTCGTTTATTAATAAAGGGTTGGATACATAAAATTTGTTTGCAATTTTGTAAATAACACGTTATAGTTATAACACATTTATTTTTGTTAAAAAAATTCAAGAAATTCAATAAGCATTCCCCTTCACTTAAATAATAATTATCAAAAATCCCAAACTACTGCCCACATGCAATAAAATCAAAGCCTCAAAACGTGTACATGGCTTTCTGTTTCGCAATCAAATTCGGTAGCTGAAATTCGTTTTAAGCCGTAAACAAAAAATAAACAAGTCAAAAAAAAAAATCTATCTACCAACCTACCTACATAATATATGTGTATGTAAAATGTATCTTTGTTTATTTGTTTGTATCCATACATGTAGAAATATATAACCTCACATATAGTGACATAGCAAGATGAGCGCTCGAGTTCTCGGAGGTAGGATGTCGGCCGCAATGTCCATAGCAATCGAGCCAGCACAGCGACTCTTTGGCGCACCATATCATTGCAACATTGTATTTTATAGGTCTTTTGCGGATAAGCTCCATCAGACGATCAAAAACTAAAAGAAAAATGAACCCACATTTATAGTTTGGGTTACATAAAAAAGCAAAACCATAGCATTAAAGAATAGGAAGATCCTCCCCGGCCCGGGAAAGTGAGGACCTCAAGACCTGAGGACACTCAACTTGAGAGGTTCTCTTTTTATATGGTTAGTTGTTGTTTGGTATTTAAGTTTTTGGTATTTTTTTTTATTTTTTGTGTTTTTGCCTGTCGGTTGTCTTGTGGTCTTAAGAGGTATAGATATGAGGTAGTTATTGGTATACCTACCTAGCAGTGTAGCACACAATCTTGTTTTTGTCCACCTTTTTTGGATGAGCCATATAGGTAACTTTAACTCTATACACGACCAGGTATATAATGGGGCATCCAGAGACGAAATTCTTTAATTTTTTTTTATTATTTTCGACGAACGGAATAAAATACCTACCTGTTTTTTTTTGTTAATAAATGACCAACTCGTTTGTTCTGGCCATTTCGTCACACATCGTCCAAAGTTTTACAACCATCATTGGAAATGCATCGTTGAGTTACAGAAAAAAAAGCAACGTTTTGTTGTTTTGGTTTCGCAAAAAAGAAGTCCTTCAGTTACCACAAGATACCATAAAATCCTTGCAGGCAACAAACAACAAGAAAATGCAAAAAAAAAAAACATTCGACATATAAAGCCCTCTCTCTAAATAAGGAACGGGTTTCTTGCAAAATTTTGTTTTTATTCTCTTCCTCGCGAAAAGATTTCTCGCGATTTACCTGTTTACTTGGGGATTGGGTTTGGGAGTACACAGACGCAACAGAACACCATCTTGATGCTCCAGAAACCAAACTAAGGCAAAAAAAGAAGAATTAAATCAAAGACGTAGAAAAAAATATACCTATATTAAAAACGGTATAAGAGCTCGGGGAAATCAGAGATAGCCTTTACTGCTTGTGACTACTATACTCGTACCCGCATCAGCAGACCTACCTTGATGATCATAAGGACGACTTGTAATGCAACCCAGCAAAAATAATCGCACAGTAATAATCAACCATAAAAAAGGGGGCAGGAATCGCAGGCATTAAAGTCGCAACCTTTTTGCTGTTGCATATGGATGTTGATATGGGGTGAGGGGGGAAGTTGTTAGTTATTTGAAGGCTTCTCTGGAAATTGGGCCACTTGGGAAGCAATGAGTTTGTCAACAACAATTATACCTGCATACTTCTTTTTGCCGGAAAGAGAAAGTTTTAAGCCTTGTGTTTCCTTTATTTTTTGCCAGGGGTGGTTTGGGGGAAGGGGGTTTTCTTTGTTGCCAGTGCCGTTGATGCTGTGATGGACTTCTCGGACTGACACTGGCGCAACTGACCCTTTTTTAATGGCCCGGCAAGTCGATGTATATTTTTGCGCTGTTGTTATTGTTTTTGTTGCGTTCTATTGGAATTCGTTTGCGTAAGGGCTCTGATGCTCTGTAAAAGGAACCAGGCAATTATGTGTAATTCAGAGCTCTGAATGATGGGCTTTTTTTTGGTTGATAAATTTCGACTTGTTTTTTGTTTATAATTCAGAAATGATTTAGTCTACGTAAATTACGGGATTTAATAGGGTCGCTCGGGAAATGGTTTTTTTTTTGTTTACTGGTGGGGAGAAAAATTGCATTGCGCGAGAACTGCTTATTTTTTGTTTATTGGATTTTGTGTTGTTGTTAAAAAAAAGGACAATCAGAAATTACAACAATTATTTTAGCAACCTATATATAGGGAAGAGGATAAGACAATTCAGTTTTGGTTGAACTGGTTTTTTATTCGACAGTTCTTTTTTTCAGGGAATTGATTTCGATTTAATTTGAGAGTCTTAAGGCCTTAAAGGCTATAGACATTTTGAACGGACATATAAATAAAAATGTCTATATACAAGCTAGTTTGATTTTTTATTCTTCACTTTAGAGAAATTCATTTGTAAGTAGACCATTAACTCGCAGATAGGTATATACATTAAGGTAACCATAGATTGCATTGATAAGCTACATATATGCTGTTCCAGTCTTAAGTAGGACTTTGAAAGGAAAGTGACAGGTTTTTCATACAAATATTTCTTTACCCTCAATTAAACTAACGCACTTTTCACCATTAACATAAATATTTTTCTAAATGTGAGGGCTTATCATCTTCAACCATCACAATAAATAAAACTGGAGAACATTTACAAATAGGTATCACTTAAAGCTTTGCAGGATTTTTGGAAAAGAATAGCTAATGAAAACTTTTCTTAACAAAAGCTTATTATACTTATTTTTCATTCGACTTTTTAAATTTGTAGAAAGAAATGTGGTAACCAATAATTTATTTCAGGTGTACCTACATTTATTTTATTCACAATTTTTAATTAATAAACTACACGAATAGGTCATACGCATTTGCTCTGAAATCCATGTTGAAAAGGAAACTCTTAAGATGCAGACTGATTTCTTCAAGTAATAGTAATTTTTGCATTTAAAAAATCCAAAAAGCTGTTTAGTACATAATTTACTTAAGTTTTTATATATAAAATTGCTTTAAAATTTGGTATGTCAGTTTTAATTGTTTAACAATTACTATAATTTTTTTCAAAATCAAAAGATACTTTTTCGAAACATGGAATTAAAAAAAAAATTGCTTTTTTTCGAAAATGCAGCAATATTAAAATTTGAAAAATCCCTATAGAATTCCTTGTCAAAATCGATAGTGCCGTCAATGAAACAGTTCAATGGTTCTATGGCAAATATTATTGGTAACGTTTTATTCCAATTAAATTTTTGTATGATTACATAGTTGCTTTTAAAGAACTTTTTGTATCATTTAATGATTTTGAATGACCAACAACAACTTGAGTGTGCTACCAGCAGGTTTTTCTCATATTATTTTTGGCTGGAATTATAGCTATTTCACGACTTGCCAAGGTCGATCATCAGATTCCTTTGCTCTAGTGGTGCTGGTTTACTTTTTCATTTTAATTGAAAAACTTCTTGTGCCATTATAGTGTATTGAACCATGACCAGCTGCTTAGAAGCCCACGCACTACGCATCACGCCACCGAGCCCACATGATCAGATCCAACCTAATGAAGGTTTTTCTGTTTATCAATTGCATTGAAACGACTAGCGCTTTTATTATGCCAAATTTTTGTTTGATCAAAATTGTAGACCATGCACCTATAAGAATTTAAAAAAAAAAATTATAAAATTGTTATAGCCGGTTTCGAGATAATGAAGATTTTTCGTAACCATTGTACGGCATGTACCGTCAATTCCTCCTCTAGGGAAGGACCAAGACGCTCTTAAGCATATGCAAAGTTTGAACAAAATTTCTATAGTGCTTTAAGCTGAAGAACAAGGTACTGACATTCAGACAGACAAACATTAAATTGTTGTTTGAAACAGTTGTGATACCATAACCTCTGGTTTCGAGTTTTCTCTTAGAATCGCTTAATTTTATTTTATAATATCTTATCTATATTATAGTTGACAAGATATTGTTTTCTTCTTTTTTAATGAATATATAGTAGTAGTATATTAAAAACTCAGAAATGCATTAAACAATATTGGTGTATGTAGCAATTTATTAACTTTAATAATTTTATTGTTTTTGGAAAGCTATTTTCTATTTGAGAATCGAAATAAGCTGATATATAAACAGAAGCTTTTGTTTCGTTAGGTTTTTTGAAGCTTCTCCTAATAAAGATTCATTCTGAAATGCAGATTTGTTGTGTAATTAATACAAATTTCTTAAAATAATTTATGAAACCTTAAATCTAGAAAATATAAGTGCGATTATACAACTACACAAACATAACTATACCAAGTGTGTAAAATTTGGTGTACTAAACTATTCTATAATTTTGACAAAAATGAAACTGTTTAATTTAATTAGAATAATGCTTAAATTATTTATCCTTATTAAAAAATGATATTGAAATTACGAAATAGAAGCTATACAGAAACAGTAACTTGTATAACAAATTCCTGCAAACTTTATAGTGATCTTATAGAAATATAAACTTTATTTCGCAATAAAAAGCTTGCGGATCATATTTCACTAAGTTTTAATATTTATTAATATTTTTTTCTTTTTTTTTAGTTAGATATGTACGAGTATCTAAAATTAGTAAATAAAAAAAAAAAAGTTCAAAGTTTGATGATTCTAATATTTTATGATTCGTTATTTAAATATTAAAAAATTATATTTATAAATGATAGATATTTATGAAAAATACGCTGTTTATTATAGCCAGTAAATACGCACTTTAAAAAACCCGTTTTATTATAATCGACATTTTTTAAGGCAAGAAATATATATGTACATTGCTTACTAAGTTTGGCATACCGTATTTTTTTTAGGTTGGTATCTAGCTTATAAGAAAAAACTGAAATTGAAAGTCTATTCTTACTTGCTCCTTGAATTGAAATGAAATTGAATTAAACTTATATCACACATGGACCTAGCTAACATATGTACCTTCATACACTTGTAGGTATGTAAGATAAATCTTAAAAGGTATACATATACCTAACTATACATGTGCCTCCTTGCTAGGTAGGTATATATAATACATATATAAGAACACATTTAAATTCTTGGGATTTTTTTCTAAACTGCCTTAAAGGTTTCTTTGTTCTTTTGATTTTCTGGCAGCAAAACGTATAAGATTGTATAACCCTCACTCATTCCTTTGCTCCAGAACCCTTCTTTTTAAAAATCATGTTAATCAGCATCAACCAAACAGGTATTTCTGTACCTATACCTACATATATCATTCCTGACTAACTACCTAACTTTTGATGATGGAATAATATTATATTCCCCCTTTTTTTCAGGTAGGTAGGTATAGGTGTCTGACCTGCAGAATATAAAAAATCACGATCGAGATCGCTGAGAATCTTGTGAATCAACATCACGTTAAATAGGTCAATAAAGGAACCAACAAAAATATGTAGGTAAGTATTGTTTTTTCCTTCGAAATATTTTTTTTAAATTATCATCATATTGTCGATGAAAGCAAAACGAAAAAAAATAGGCATCTATAAATATAATTATTTTAAGAATTTATTTGGAACTTACATTTTTTTAGAATTTTCTCGGGCGCCATTTAAGGAAATCAAGTAATGTTTCACTGTCACTTTAATTTTGAACAACATGTTTAAATGCATCACTTGTTCACTTTTGTATATCCATTGGGTAATGTCTTCACTTAGTGTAGGTAGTTAAACGAATTTAAATTGGGTGTGTGTGTGTGTTTTTTTTTTTTAATTTTCGTCTGGTCATAGATACGCGCACTGCACCAACCGAAACGTCCTGCAACCCAAACGGATGTGACTCCAAAAATGTTAGCCCATCGCCATTAAGGTAATCATCTCAATGTTTACTTTCGCTTTTTTCTCTCAACAATCCGTCAAAATGAGATGAAAAATTAAAAACAAGAATATAAAAGAATATATTTTGCGTCCTCTTTAACCGTTAGATTGGCGTACTCTTTTTTCTCTTTGATGGATATCTATAAAAAACTTAATGCAATTGGCGCGCTATTAGATAACTAGGAAAGGAACAAAAAAATCAAAACTATTGTGATTGATAAGTATCAAAATATGAAAACGCGACGATTAAAAAAAAAAAAAAAAACATAGGTAAGTAATTATAAAATGTGAATTATCCTCGGACAGCTTTATCTTATGAACAAATCCTATAACTGTCATTCACCTGTTTTTATTTTTTTTTTTACTTTTTCATTCTTGAGTGACAATTTAATTGTGTGACCAATTTTTTATAATTTATAGTGTAACGGAGGAAAAACTACTGCGTAGACCGGCTGTCGACTAGAAACTGGCTGAGACTTGACAACAGGATAACCCAAGGAGTCTCTTGCACTGATAAATCATATGAACACGAAGTCAAGCAACACCAACACGCACACTATTCTCTAACACACCACCACACTAATGCATATCCATATTCCAAACCCCATCATTATCATTATCGAGAACCACCTTCACTCCGCATTGAAGGCCATCTCCGGTGGGCCAAGAAACCTACTCTTTCTATACCAAGCGCTACCTTCACTGCAAATATTGCATGCACGAGTATACAACTTGTTATGTTGTTAGGTAAGACACGTAGAGGGGTGTGTAAAATGCATTCCATGCCGGGCTAAGGATTCTTACCGACATGAACGAGTAACAGAGATGGTAGGTGTTTTGCAGACATTTAATTTCCACCCTCATTCCACTTGTGTAAGTCTAAATGAAAAAATCGACCAACACAAAAAAAAACCGAACCCTCAAACCCCTGACTCATCTATACTTAGCCTTGTTGGCTCCCAAACGTGTTTGGCGCGATGTTTATTCTTCCTTGGCGAGGGTTGTGGAAATCATCCAATATGGCCTGAGTTAAGGGATAGCGGCCGGCAAAAAAAGAAACAACCTTACCTACCTATCTACTTAATTTTTTTTTTCGAGGGAAAAAAAAACTTAAAAAAAAACTCCGCCTCTTGGAGGCGCTTGCGTACCTTGTGTTGTCGACCATGCCATTTCTTCCCACCCCACAACTAGATATATAAAAACTGTGCAAAAATGCACCCCCTCTCCAACATGCTGTGGTGCCATTTTTATTTTACACAAACAAAAAATCGCTTTCCCTTCTACCCACTTATCATTCTTTTATCAACACTTCATTCTCAAACACACACACAAACACACTTCCATATAATACACGAGCTTCGTTTTAGGAGCATTTCGTTCTGCTGGTGGATTTACTCTCCACATTCCACTTTCCACTAGTTTACCACAAGAAAAAAACTGTTTCCTATTCCTAATTCCAAGAAGCGCTGCCATCCAGCGGCTTTCTGCAAAAAAAAAAAACAGTTTAACATCGCGTAAGAGTCAGAGTCACTCACACCTTGCCATACATTCGCATAACCGAGACTCTCCTGCTTTTAATGCAAAAATTCACACACCAAAACGTCGCCCCCAACTCACTCGCGAATTAACCCCCCGCCGTTCGAAAAACCGTGCAAATAGCCATCGTGTCGGTTGTCGACGACCCCTACTAATAGTTATGGAGAAACTCTATTTGCATAGAAAATCTCCATTAACCGTTGTAAATCACACTGTTCTCTGTGGTGTGTTGTGAGAGTTGAGACGTCACACCAACTCCGAGTGAAATTGTCAAGGAAACTGCGATGAGACACAGCACATTGACTGACTTACTGAGTTCGTCGACTATGAGAATCTGAGAATGTTTCCTCTTTGCCCCTAATGACTAAATTACAAAAAAAAAAAAATATATTCTGTGTGCATGAATGAGATGGAATTATCTCTTTTTATTACCGGATGCGCAAAATTTACTTAGGGGTAGGAAAATGACACAATATTTTTTCTAGAAAAATGGTTGCAAGGGGGATGAGAAATTGTCACCGCCCGTAGTGTGTTGGGTGAGAAGCAATGGTTGTTCTTATGATGCTATGTTGCGATGTCTTGCGATGTTACTCTCCATTCCTTAAGAGCTCCGCCCTTTTTTTGTTTTGTTTGTAAGGGGTTAATTCACATAGAATACATTGCCATCTTGTGGTCTATAGTTGAAGCATTCAATCTGTTCTTACGTAAATACGAGTTAGTTTGGAAAAGTGTGTACTAAATATTAACATAGAATGAGTGGATTTTGACTTGGTTGAATTTTTTCACTGAGTGGTTTGTGTAGGAGAAAATAGGAGGGGTTTTCATGAGAACGGATTGCTCAGTGTATTTAGATTCTATGTCGCATTGTATTTATTTATTTATTAAAAAGAAGCAAATACTAGAATGAATATTGTACCTATCAATTTTGTGCACACACTTATGTATATCAATATAATTGCTAATTTCTGGGTAGGTACACAAACAAACCTACCTTAAATATCCATAAGAAACGATCGGATAATCGTATAGAATAAATTTAGATACTAAAAGTATTTTGAAGCTTGGTAAGCTTTATTTTCTTTTTTTTTTTATTAAAATTTAATGGTTTTATTTATTTTTCTCTTAAAGAAATATGGCTAAAAAAGCAGAGTTAAGTGTAGAATTTAGAGCGACTAGCTATTGTTGTAAGTTGGTAAGGACTACTAAGGAGTTACATTTACTGATGCAAACGGTTATGCATTACCATTTACCAAATAAACAAATATAATAAAACAAAATCTGTACAAAATTTGAGGCGAACCGGAGGCAAAAGAAAAAAACTACACCAAAAGAAGACAGAAAGCTTCTGCGCAAATTTTTGTTAAAAACCTTGTTTAATACCAAAAGCTCTTGAGTTGCAAATGAAGAAATTAGCTGTACCTGTTCAATTTATATTTTCAGTAGGTACACGCCTTATGGGAGAGTTTTTTCAAACACACTGGTGCCGGCTGGTGTTTGTATGGCTCACAACTTAAGAAATAAGATATTCTATAAGCCCACGTACATCCCACCACGACCTGTCTGCTCTGCTCCCGGCTGAGAGGAGAGACTGATCGCCAATTTGACTCTCGCTCGCTTATAGTGTTTATTAAAAAATAAACACATTGATTGAGAGCTACTTTTGGTCCTTTGATGGAAATTCTAATAACTTTTTCATTGGTTTTCACTAATGAGCTTTCGGAATCGAAGCTTTCTTATTGTTTTGAGAGCATATATTTTAAATTTAAGGAAAAAGTGTTGTCGCTGCGTTCTTTTCTGCTTACATCTTTTGGTTTTTTTTTGGAAAACGGTTAAAGTGCAGCTATATATTATTTGTTGAGTATTTTTTAAGGAAAAATTACTATTTGAACAACTTTTTGATGTAGCTCGGTTCTTTAATTAATTGCAACATTAAATTACCAAATAGTTTTTTTGTTCATGAAAATAAAAATAAAATGGAGATGGTTTCGTGTATAAAAATATAACATTTAAGATAGTGCGGTGCAATTTAAGGTAAAATTAGTATTTTTATGCTGTGTTTATTTAGATTAAAAATGGCTTCAAGTTGCTTATTATACTTTATTTATACGTTTTTTTTCTGTGATTTAGCTTTACGTTAAAATAGATTAGGCCTTCTGGGGAACTCTTAAAAAAAAGCGCCTACTATCTTACTTCTAGGTAAGGTGGAGAAAGATAAATTTAGTTTACGATGAACATGTTTCCGTTCATGAAATCTAAATTAACAATTGGTAACCCTGCCTTCATTTGTGAGAGGAATATGACAATTTATAAAGCTTTATAGAAATAGAGACAGCTTATTGAAATCCATAATAGTAAGAGTGAAATGCAAATATCCTATCTTCCCTGTACTGAAAATATAAATTGAACAGAGTATAAGAATGCATTTAGTGAACGAATACGCAGGCGTGTTGTTGTTGAATACAAATTCGAACGTACCTATTCCGCAAAAAAATACCGTATACCTCTAGGAACAAATAAAAGATTTTTATAATTTGCGAAACAATAGCCCTTGTTTTATTATCGCCAATACCCCACATGGTTCAACCCGTAAAAATAAAACGATCTAGGTTATGTACTGATATGTATCCTCTGTTCGCCGAATTTAATACTAATATTTGCAAACCCAGATAGAAATCCGGATAGAAACCTGTATCTCGTGTTGTTTTTGTAATACGTGTTAAAAAATAACTTAGACCCACACCCGTAGATAATAAAACGCAGCTAATATGTCCATGCGCTACTGAGCTTTTGGAACCGAGCTTAATGGATTGCGACTGATAATAGAGTTCATTTGAATTTCATGAGATGTTATTAAGAAGTCCTAATGTTATTTTTATTTTGTAAAGAATTTTATTTTTGTAAAAATATTTTGTCAAAATAATTATAAAAAAAGTTAATTTTGTTTGTTATTTAAAAATCAAATAAATCCAATATTTTCGAAATATGTATAGATGGAAAAGAAAATAATTTCCAAATTTTAAATGTGTAGGTAACACAAGCTTCAATTTCCACTATCATCAAAGATACATTTAACAATTTTTTTAAAAATAGAACATGTTCGAAAAAAAATGCATTACGTCTTCGTTCTCTTGCGGTTATAATTATAGTTACAACTTACAACATTAATTTAAGTGCAACATCTATGTAACTAATTTGAATCTCTTGTATAGAATTCAAAATAGCAGCTACCCTTACATACTAGGCTTGAACGCGTGCAGCCGCCGGCATATCATAAATGCCTTCACTCTTTAATGCTTTTTTGATATAAGAAATTTTTCAGCGAAAGTGATTGTTACAAATTTGCACGTATACTCTCAAATAGCCGATCAACACAAACACAAATGTAGTATGGCTTTTTCCTCCATTTGATATCCAGAACTTCAAAACTAAGGTACACCGGTATCGCCTTTTAAGTCCTTTCTTAGTTTCCTAATGCTTGATTGTTTGATTGTGTGGAAAAAATCTAAAAATCAACGAAAGTTGAGCAATTTTTAGTGAAATAGTAAAACAAAGATTTAAATAACTTTTTAAATAAAAATAAACACAAAATACTTTTTCCTAAAAAAAAAACAAAAAAAAATATAAAAAAACTAAGAAAGACATCTGGTTCTCAGTATTTTCTAGTTTAAGTCAATTATTCAGGAGTTGAGTTAGAATTTTTCTTCAATACATTTTTTTGCCCGAACACTTCTTTTGTGGCGTTGGGGGTGACAATTTTCTATCAAGCTGTGAGTGACATGCTAAATTTCTGTGAAAACCGACAGAATTTTTCTCCACAGATTTTACTTTAGTTCTCTAAAAAAATTGTTACCCGCTAATAAATATTTAAAAAAAAACATATTTTTATAGAAAACAATTTTATTTTAAAGAATCACACAGATAAACCGACACAATATTTAAACGCTTACATATGAAAGTATTTTTTATAAATAAAATTTCAATATTTTGTTAATTTAAATAAATAAGCAATTAATTCTAATATACATACCTACACTTTTATTTTTTTTTTATAAATTACTCACAATCTTACCAATTAAAATTAACAAATAAATTTTCGTTAACTAAAAAAAAACACCCAAAATAAACAAAACTGTCTTGTTGACAAACGTAGACAATCATTGCCATATACGAGGAATTGCAAGTTCGCTAAAAAATCAAAAAATAGCATTGCCATGCATTTGGAAGAATTCCTTATTCTTGAAAAGAATAGATGCGATAAGAAAATGAGAGGTGAGTATGACGAATTCTGGTTCCGTCGTTTCGTTGTTAATAAATTAGTTTAAAACTATGACGAGGATACACTTAATATACAGTGGAACCTGCTTAAGCGAAAGGACTAAAAATCAGGATTTTTGTTCAGTTAAGCGGGTTTTTCACTTAAGCGAACCTCAGATAACTGAAAAAAATTTCAGTTAAGCGGATCTCTGATAAGTGAAAAATATATTTTACTTAAAAGGTTTTCGGATAACTGAATAAATATTTCAGTAAGGTGGACTTCGTGTCACGTAACACGTTACAATTTTTACTACATATATTGAACCTTAACAGCTGAAAAAGAACCTGTGTTAAATGTTTACCAATTGCTTTTATAAATTAATTTGGTTTATTTAAATAAAAAAACAGGACCTAGTTATTAAAAAACAAATAATTTATTTACAAACAAAACGAATTTGTACCCAATCATCGCTACTTTGAGTTCATTTTCTTTTAATCACAGATACATTTCGTGTTACTAAATGGAAATTGCTTGGTTTTCACTTAACCGAGTTGTTTTCTATAGAAAAATAGAAAACTTGAAGGAATTTTTTTTCAGTTATGCGTGTTTTTCACTAAAGCGAATTTTCAGTTACACGGGGATTTGTGAATGTTTTCAGGTAAGCGGGTTTTTCACTTAAGCGATTTTCACTTGAGTGGGTTTCACTGTAGAGCATTTTCGTAAAATTTATAGATTAATTAATTGAAAACGAGTCTATTATCTTATTAATCTTCCTCTCGTGGAACATTCAATGATTTGTTTAATATTTTTAAAATCACAAAATGCTAACAATGAATCATGTAACGCTCTCGTCTCATTTTCTTGCGCATTGTTAGTCATTCTTTTCTTAAATATTGACCCAATTCGGAAGACCTTACTTAAGGTAAATAGTTGAGATTATATCGTTGAGTTGAACTCGTTTAGTTGAAATCACTAACTAAGCTAAGGGCTAAAATTTGAACCAACGTTGAACGTCACTTAACCCGCCGAAATCGGTGAACTAAAATTGCTGAACCACCCACGAGTCAAAATTTGAACGGTAAACGATAAAACGTACTAACGTAATACGAGTAATAAACTGAAGTATAACAATTTCGATTTGTGTAATTTTTTTTTATTTTGTTCACAATTAAATGCGTTCCGTTACCATGTTTCAGTCCATTGAAGATGTGCAACAAAATAAGTGAGCCGACTTTAAATTTTAAAATCAGTGTTGTGCCATGTAGACTACATGATTGTCTACATGTAGACAATTCGATGTAGGCAATTCGAAATTGTCGACCTAAGTTTGTCGACAATTTAGATATTGTAGACAATTAGTAAAACCAGTTTTTTCTGATAAAATTTATCAAGCCACTAAACATAAATGTTAAAAACAGATTCAAGTTCTTTTATAAAACTAAAACATGTGTGTAAGAACAAAAAAGTCGTGAGAAAATCATTTGATCTAAATCTAAAGGTAAGGTTACCTAGAAGATATCGAAAAACTAATAATAATTTATTATGGGAGAAATCTGTTACGATAAACCTACTGGTAATTCCACTGAATCACTTTACTGGTTTAATACCAATCAAGTTTTAAAACCCTTTCAACTTTGAGGAATTTAGTAACCAAATTTAAAAAATGACAGTAAAACTTGCAAATTTGGTTCAGTAATCAAATCCTAAACTGACTAATTTCTCAGATAATTTGGAGTAGTTTATTTTTTTTGGTCCGATTTCAATTCATTTAGCAGAGATATTGTTTTTACTCTAATAAAATAGCTGATTGACATGTCCTTTAAGTATTAAATATCAAATTTTCAATATTTCGATTGCCTATGAACAGGAACACCTCTGAGGTCTAAAGATCATCATTCTACGTAAAATTACTTCTAATAATTGAGACACAAATCTGAGAAAAATCTGAGAATCGAAAATATCCAGTTTTCATTTTTTACCTTTACAATAAATATGAACTCAAATCATATCACTTTACCAAATTTAATTGCTCTACAGCAATTCGAAGTGCTTCATAATTGATATCGAAGACCAAGAGTCATCCTAAGCTTTTCGATTTTTCTTTTTTAGGTATATGCACTTCAAGTGAAGACCTATACCGATCTACCGTATTTTATAATCCAACAGCAGTCCGAAGAGAAATTTTTAATTGAACGAACGCAAATCGCGTTATTGGCAATTTCGCCCAAACCGATTTGGAAATATCACCAACAAAAAAATCTGAGCAAATTGTTGTTGTATTTTTTTCTCCTTTTGGGCGTCATTTATAATCTTTCTATTTTTTTTAAAGGAAATAACGCCCAACATTCAAATATGAAAATTCAAATGAAAAGAGCACCCACAATTGGAAATATCGCGTAATGAGACAATAACGTCCAAATATTACATTGAAATGTAGACAATTAAAGTCCACACGTAGAAGAACAACACGGTTTAAAATGTTCTGATGGAATTCAAAAATGCAGAGGGCTAGTTGGTGGCGAAATTCAAATCATCTAGTTTAGTCTAACTCACAAAATCCAGTAAAATCTTATCTGCTTCACAAATTACCCAACATCAATTGGAAACAATATAAAAAAAACTGTTGATTAGCATCACTCTTCGCAATGCACTTTTCCAAAGGGGAAATTAGGCAAAATTAATTGTATAGTATTTCGTTGCTTTTTAGAATTATTTATTACTATGTTAACTGTATTTTTCAAAAATTGCCTTGGATAGTCCAGGAAAAGTCCAGTGTATTTTTCAAAAATTTCCTTGGATAGTCCAGGAAAAGTCCAGGAGAAAAATGGTCGAAACATTGAGGTGTAGTACATTAATTCAAAAAAATGTAATAAATTTATGTTTTTGAGTGGGGATTTTTTTGTTTTTATTTATGTTTGCAAAAACATATTCTATAAAAAAACAAAAAAAATTTTAAGTGTGGAACCGGAAGGGTAATGCTGCCATCTTAAAAATTCTATTTTTTTTTATTTTTCTTAATAACTCCCAAAATCCATTTTTTCTGATAAAACTCTAAGAACGGATGTAAGCCAAAAGAAAATTATCTACAAAATGACATATTAACGACTTCTGTATGTCAATTTGTTCTTAAGTTATAGCGGACCAAAGTTTAATTATAAAATAAAATAAATATCAAAATAGATAAATAAATTAAATTCATTCGTTAAAGCAACCAGGTTTAATATAGCTCCCATTTTAACGAACAATTGGAGGAGAGATATAATTTTCTTTTCTGAAATTTTTCTTTGTATTTAATCTAGTGTCTTAGTTCACGTCATATTGAAACTCAAATTGTCATTTATTTTTATTCCTTCCATATTTTAAAATTAAATTAATAAGTAACCGAAGAATGTCTGTTTTAATGAGATCATCAAACTGTGCGATTCCATATATGCAAACGCCATTATGGAATACTGCAGTTGCTTTGAGGTAAAAATCGATTTTCGAGATACTTGCAAACAAAGAGTATTATGCCTCATTCACACGCAAAAGCCATAATAATAGAGACGGAAATTTTAATTTGACAAATGGACAAATTAATTTCTAAAATTGAATTTTCCAATTCTCGGGAAGTTGGCGTTTAAATTGCATCAGTAAAGACTCATTAATTACATTATGAAATAATTTTATAGATAAATCGTCTTCGAATAAATAATTCAAATTTAAATTATTGTTTTTTCGAAGCGCTTATTTATTTATCTGAAATTAAAATTGATGTTGTTAAAAGTTTCATTCAATTTAAATTCCGCATGCCGAAATAATTACCTATAATGTCGAGTCGAAAAGACTATACGAGTAAAGAATAGAGTCATACCAATCCCAAAGCAAATTTCGATTTGTGAATGCCATGCCACCTGCGGTGCATTATTTGAAATTTTGCATTGAGTTTGAGTCAAGGCTTATACCCCAGCAACAGAACGGGAAGATATTCCACTGATGGAGCAATAATTATGCACCCTTTTCAATAAGATTACACGGATAAAAATCATTAGCTGTCAATTCTTCGTCGTCGTCGTCATCGTGGATGTTGACATCATCGTGTTTACACAGTGAAATTAGAATTTAATGAATGAGTTTGCTAAATTTTTATATCATGAGGTAATCGTTTTATTAGCGTCAAGTCGATATATTGGTACTTTGTTTGTATTTTCAAAGATGTCAGAGTCTGCATTTTTTTTTTCAAATTTAATTTGAGGGCTGATGAATTTCAGAAACAATTTTTAAGTATGCTAATAAATCAGGTACTCGTGGATATGTGTAGTGGGGTGTTCAGAGTTCACATAATTATATTCTTTAAATTTCTAATAACGTGTATTATTCAGCTATTAGACAATTGTAAGAAATTCTCTCGGCGATTGTTTGTTTATACAATTAAAGTCTTTTAGGTTTAACAACTTATTAAATTTTAAATGCGATTTGTAAGAAGCTTGATTGGATGGAATAAACCTGTTAGAATATAGTCAAAGTTTTCGAGAAATAAGAGGGATTTTAATTAAATAAATACACTACACTATTAGTGTATCCGTGTTAGGTTTGGTGGTTCCCATAAGATCGGACGATCTGTCTTACATAAAACTTGCTTGTTTTACCTTTATAAATCGGACCATACATTAAAAGCGATTACATTTTCAAATCTTTTTTTTGCGAAAAATGGCAGAAATAAGACAAAATATGGGAAAATCGAGATTGTTTTTGGAAAATGAGGAAATAAGCCAGAAATATTGGTAATAATTATACAAGGCAGATATGTAAGACAAAAAGAATATTTTGTAGAGAATTTCGGAAAAGTCATAATATAACTAAATTTTCGAAATCGATTTTGGAAATTATTATATTGAAACTTGGCCCTACGTATCTTTGAATAGATCGGATATTCCGAAAAGGATATAAATACTTGCGTAGACATACTTGGGCTTTCCAATAGTTCTAATTCCCTTTTTGGATCTTGCTATAAAGCAATCCATATCTGCATGACAACATCTTTAAGATTTTTTTATGATTTTTCTTAATAACAAAAAGGAGAAATCCATTTTTTTGACATTTTCCCAATTTCTCAAAAAAATGAAAAATGCATTAGAAAACTTTTTGGGAAAAAACAGAAATTTAGAAAATATTTCCAGAAAATACTTGTCTTTTTCCATAAGAAATTTGGCGTATCAGTAGGATGATTTACAGGCTAACGAATCATCTGACGTATTTTTTTTTCAGAAGGAATTTCCATACACATTTCTTTCCAGCACTTAATTTATCAAAAATTGTTGTATCAAATTTTTTAAACACCCAAACTTCTCACTTCTTAAAAAAAAAAACATCCCTCCACATACCAGATATTTCTATGGACTCTTCTCTCGCTCCTCGGTAAATTTACCTTTTTGCAAAGCCTCATAAATGTAATAAATGTATACACATTCCTATCTAGCTATAGCCACTATTGGAATCCTTATTCGTAACTGACTAACTGACTAATTGCAAATCCAATAAGAATTTCGTTCAAGTTTGCTATTGAAAAATATTCGAGTATGTACATTCATAGAAAAAAAAAGGATACATTTTATCTAGGACACTGTTCCTACACTGCGTTATCGACATTGTTTTTTTTGTTTTCTATTTTTGTAGTTCCATCTGACGGATTGAAATTGTATTAATTTGCATTTAAATTGGTTCATGCATGAAACAGGGTAAGTTTAAAAAATTAATATGGTGAATTTCAAAATTTTCCTGAAGATGTACACAATTTAATAAAAGGACAGTTTATTTTGTAATGATTCGTTCAAACTTTTTGTTTTATATATGGTAATATTATTTGCAAGGAAATCTAATACAAGTCAAAAACAAAAGAAGACATTATGAAGAAAGAGAAGTTTAATTTTACTAAATTTTACTATGGTGAGCGTCGATTGTATAAAACTTGCAGCTTGTCATACTATACAAAAAAAGAAATTGATTGAAGTCAAGTTTTGCAATTGAAACAAAAACGAGCTCGAGATTTTAATGAAACTTAACATAACGATAATGGAAAAGACGAGCAAAATGGTCTCGCAATTCAGTCTCGCTGTACAGTCTGAATCGCAAGGGAAATTTAATATTGTAGCTTTTGTAATTTTAACGTAATGAATAAAATAAATAATTAAAAGCGATTTTCTTCAAACATGGCCCTTCGATTTATGTGATTCAAGATTAATTGTTTATTTTTTGTTAGTTCCAAGAATATGGGTACCTCAAATACCGTTATGAAAAGCTTAATTATTTCGAGAACGGTAAAAATAAACTATGTGCAATGTGGTTGGAGTGGTCTACATTTTGGCCAAGAAAATGTTAATATAAAATTTTCTCATTAACGGCTCCACCGATTTCTATAAAACAACTGCAGGTCATTCAAATGTTAAGATTTTCGAATTAAATATTTTTTGGATTTTTGAAAAAATAAAACTTAGTTTTTATTTTTAAATCAATATTTCGAAAACGGTTGAACGATTTTGTTTTGAAATTATAGTTTTAAATTTTTCTTATTAATTATCAAATCGTTGAAATGGCACATTCTTTTAGAATTTTTTTTTGGATCGAATAATAAAAAATATCGATTCCTTCAAAAAACCCACCAGCTGTTTCTCGTGATTAAAAACTAAATTAAAGATAGATTAGAATTCTTTATCCTCTTATTTGTAGAAATTCTTAACTCAGTATTGAAAATAAACTAATTAAGTTCAAAACAATCTTTCAAGCAATACTGTTGTATTCTATAGGTTATAGTTTTAGGAAAAGTACACCCAGAAAAAAAACAACGTAAAATCAAAGAAAACCACTTTGATTTAAGTTTATTCAGGAATGATTCGGGGTTGAAGATGAAAATTGTAGAATCAAAGTGGAACATCATTGATTCGACGTGTTTTCCTATATGAAAATGAAAGTTTTCATGTTTGATTTAAATGCGTTTTCCTTTGATTTATGGTGGAATCATAGCAAAATCAATATCATCTAACTTTAAAACAAAATGGAACAACTTCGATTCTACTATGCGCCATATTAGTTTCAAAGACATACGTCTTTGGAAGTATAATGCTCCAATTTTATTTTTATTTGTATTCGAGCTTAGGAATATTACGAACTAACTTTGAAATTACTATCTTTCAACTTTAATTTCACTACGTTTCAATGTTGTTTTAAGTAAATTCTATTAGAAATTACTTTGAAATGGAAATGTTTTAGTTTTAATCTTACCAAACATGAAACGTTGTACTTTACGTTTTAAAAATAACAACTTGGATCCACCCATGACTTACGGCAATGTGAATTTAATTAAAGTTTTCCAATTTTTTTAATAAAAAAAACGATAATTTGAAATATAAAAATTGCATTTTTATTTTTTAATATGCATTTGAATTTAAGGACATTAATGTAGGGGTACACTTGTGCTTTGCTTCAAACCGCATATCCCAAGAAAATGTTAACGGTACACATTTCTTAATTGCACCGGGATTCGGGATAAGGCACCAGAAAATTGTGTTTTGGCCTAAGAATTGCTCCAAATAATCTAATGTATAAGAAATAAACAAATTTTAATCAAACTAGGATTAATTTTCGTATGATTTCACTAAAAAAACTTACTTTTCAACTTAGGAATATGTATTCCATTTCGAATTCTCTTAATAATTTTACTAAAAAGTTCATCGTCTTTAATTTGTACATTAAACTGTTTAAACTCCGATAGACAAAACACGACTGAAAATATGAAGCCAAAGCTTCACGATCGACGACGCGACGCCGCGCCGGCGCGGTGGCGCCGACCCAACACTACGTTGTAGGTAGTTTTTTTTCTTTCTACATTGAATCCACTTAAGATCAACTATGAACCCCTTTGATTTTACGTCGATCTTAGTTTGAAAATGCAACATCAATGTGAAAATGAATACGTTACACTTTGTTTCTACATCGCTTCCACTTTAAATTTAAAATATTTCGGTTTTACATTGGGTCCAAATAAAAATGACTATGAATTAATTCAAATAAAACTTGATCTTACATTGAAATTTAATGTATAAGTGTTATTTGTAAGTGGCTGCAACTTCGAAATGATGTTGAACAAAGTGGAATCAACTATGTTACACTTTGAAAGTTGAGCATGGAATTTTAATTTTGGATACATTTTAGCATTCTCCACTTTACAACGTTGAAAGTACTCAATAATTTAAGAAAGTTGTTTCACTGTTGAATCGACTATGGTTCACTTTAAAACAACAATGACAATACTTAAAACAACGTTGCGTAGTTTTTTTTTTTTATAATTTTGCACGCGCTTATGGGATTATGAAAACCCTTAATATGTTTTAAACACAGCGCGGCATTCGGTGAAAGGAAGATAGAAAAATGTGTGGCGCGACGTATTAACAAGGTGATTGTTGTCTTAGATTTTATCTCCAGTTAAATCAATATATTTTCAACGTTAAATTAAATACGTTCAAGATACTAATTTCCAACGTTAAATCAAATATGATTTCTTAGATTTTACGTTGTCCCTCAGTGTATATATCCTAAATCTCTAAAAAAATGTTTAATTGTAAGAATATTTCGATTACTGCTTTGGAAATAAAATTTGAATTTCAAAGATAGATGTATGGTAATGGTTCCAAACAAAATAACGAAAATCCAAATATTTTTGCTCCTAGATGTTGCCTTTGGAATAAACATTGTTTGCCTCCCAAATTGTTTTTAGATTTGATTTAAGCCCATAAACTAGAGTATATTAAGTACATATATATATTATAAAATCATTTACATATATCTAAACAAGAAATTAGGAAAATTCTTTCAATGACATTTATAAGAATATTGATGAAGGGTTCCAAAAATATAAATGTCTAAAAATTGTTTGACTAATTTTAAGAAAATCAGCTAATAATTGCTTTTTGAATTATTGAATTAAAACAGAAAAATATATATTTAAATATAATAATACTGCATTGGGATTCGGTCTAACTATCGTTAGCACTAAATTAATGTATATACATTAAAAAGGTAATTTTATAGTATTTCTTACTTAATTTCTTATAGAAAACATTCATTTAATAAAAAAAAAACAAACAAAAAACAATATAAATTTAAAAATACAATTACCAAAAAATGTCCACTGGTTTTCAAAAAAGGAAAATTGACTTTTTTAAATTCAAAAAAATATTTTTTTATGTTTTCAAAATTTTATATAATTTAAAATTTGACTGACAACATATTCAATATCTAGAGAACAGATTTTTACGATATATGTAGGTAGGTACTACTTGAGATTTTAATCAAACTTGATATTTTTTACTTTGTTAGAGTATATAAAAAAAAGTGAGTCCAGCAATTCTGTCTGTACAACAATCTACGATCTTCTTTAAACTTGGTACCTTGCTTACTTAGCGTTTTAGGTGACTGTCTCAAATAGATTTTTGAATCGTTTTTTTCTAGCTCCAAGAATAACGTTACCTGCCATACAATTTTTTCTACTATCCTAATTATTTTAAAAACGGCTCTAACGATTTTAATAAAATCAAATCTGAACATTATGTACCTACATACATATATTTTTATTAACGGTATCCGCCATAAAACCATTTTTTTTATTTTCGACTTTCACATAAGCGGCTCGACGGACTTCGAACAACATTTTAATACAAAATGTCCTTCGAATTCTAAATACATAATAATGCATACCAAAATTTTCGAAAAGTAACTTTTTGGATCTTAGAAAAAAAATATTTAAATAAATATAGATTTTTAAATTATGTTTTTTAATTTATATTGTTAATTAATTAAAATTATCATAAGAACATTTTATTAAGAAATATATATAAAGAATAATTACAAAACTGCGTTTCTACTAACAATCTTGTGATCTCGATATGATCGAAGGTAAGAGCAAGTACGTGCGATCCGGTCGTGCATTTTTTGTATTCATATAGTTAGAGGCGTTTTCGACATAATGAAAAGTGTTAATGATAGTAGTATGGCAGGTAGCATTATTTTTCGTAGTAGAAAATGTCAGTTTCTCTCTTAGTTAATCACCTAAAATTTTAGAGTACCTACAAAATTTACAGAAAATCATTGGAGCGTCTCAAACTACAAATTGTAATTGATCAGAATCTCGAGTTCGATTTTTTTACAAATGTTAAACTTGCCCTACTTCGCAAGTAAAAGCAAAAATTCTTAAATTTCCAATTAATTAAATAAATCGGGACTTATTATTTAAAGTCGATTTTAAGGAAATTTAATTAAGTAATTAAATAACTTATCAACATTTAGGGTATACTGCTAACATTTCAGCTTCAAAAAGGTTTCGGTAAGATGTTATCGAAGCAAAAAATGACTTATCGAAGCATTATCGAATCTGAAAAGCAAGTTTAATAGGTGACAGGTTACAAAATAATGTCTTAAATCATCATCAATACAAATAAGAGGACACACAGAAATACAATCAAATTCTAATTCATCGTTACAAATAATATTAGCTGAACATTTTTCAAACCCGCTTAGGCTATTAGTTTGATATGAGTTTCAAAAAGCAAATCCTCTTACTTACTGCGAAATACATATATCCGAAAATCCTTTAGAATTTACAGTCCTTGATTAATTGAAGGATAATATCTTATGGGTCATCGATCACCCTTTCTCCGTTGAGATTTAGATAGGTGAACAATTGAATCGATAACGTCATCGAACAAGAGCCATTAATTTGAATGAGAAACATTTCACTTATACTTCTGATCTTATTCTTTCAGTACCAAGCGAAAATCTCTTCGGTTAGACCGCAATTAATTTTTTGTTTCTCATGAAGATAGTTTTTCAGATATCAGAGACAAGGTGCAACGACCTTTTGTATATGAAGGAATCAATCGGAGATATATCATCAGGGGAACTTCCACAAATCCACATACCTACATATATAGGAATCTATAGGCAACGATGCACGCAAACAAGAATTGCATATACGGCAATAAATTGTAATAAAAAAAAGGGTTAAGACAGCCATTTGCATCAATGAGCCTGCATAGAAGAGTTGCAAAATTGAAAAATAATGAAAAATCGTCCTTCGCTTGATTGCATGTGCAAATTTTCCGGCCGATATTAAAATTGATGCATATACAGTTCTTTAGGTATAGACAATTTATTTGAATCTGTAATGCCTTTTGCATGGATGTTATTTAGAGTGCGTGCGTAGCGTATATGCGGAGGACTATTGTTTCCGATTTGAAATGATCCTTATTGGAAATCTCAATTCATCCGTAAAGTTATGAATAATAAAACATATCCTGTTCCTTTTGTTTTCTCTTATTTAACTGAGATCTGTAATATCTATGTGTGTATAGTGTTTGTATTAGATATATCCTTGTGGCCGGGGGTAAAAAAAACTGAATCGTGTGGTATTTTTTTGTTGTTGTTAGATATCATATGTGTATGTTCAATTAGCTAAATGGTTACAGAAGCACGGAAAAGGATGTTTTTTTTTTATATTTGTTGGTCTTTCTTGGCATCGTCCTCGTCGTGATGTCGCCTGTTGTGAAGTGGATTGGAGCATAATCGAATATTCTTAAGAGAAAAATCAGAAATGGAAAAGCTTTTTCAGATTTTTTTTTACTTTGTTGCCTTTTTGCATTTTTCTCTCACCTCAATCTAATTTGTTCCTTTTTTTTCCCGTTCTCTGCCCTTTTGCCCTTTACTGACTGTCATGGCGGTTCTCTATTGCGAAGAAAGGTAAAAAAAAAAAACTAGAGTGGTAGGTAATTCGTGTAGAAGGATATGAACAATTTCATTTCGTAAAAATTTTTGCTTTTTCTTTGACTGTGCAGAAGTCGTACCTACAAAAAGTTCGCAATAGGACATAATTAAGTTAGAGTGGTATTATCTATATGTGTGTGTTTTGTTTTGATTGAAGAAGACACTTCTTGTTCTTCTGTTTGTCAGCTTGTGTCAATTTGATTTGGGACTTTCGCCTTTTACGCGTACGAGAAATTGAATTGTGATTTGTGACTTTTTTTTTTTTTTAAATAATGCAAATCCTTTAAATTGAAAATGAAAGTGACGAATCATTCATTGTCTCAGAGTGTAAACACAATAGAGGGAATTGTATTTCAAATAATTTTCATACATTTATATTTATTTTATGACTCATGTGTACAACATACTCAATCTCAAGCACCAACTTTGTCCAACCATTTCGGTGCCTATAGCTAGAAATGTGTCCAGTTTCGGATGCAAATTTTGTCCTCTCTCAGCATGTGGGCGTTACCTATGCCGCTATTTTTGTTCTACTACGCCGTTCCTCGGCGGGAATCAATCATTAGCTCTTAAAAGCCCAACCATCTTAGTCGGTCTTTTTGTAATTTTTTTGGTTGAGTCATAAACACTCATACTTCAGTTAAACTTCTCCAAATATCATATGGAGAATTTTTCTATTAAAACAATATTAAGCCTTCTTATCCACCTTTTTTATGAGGTTACAGATTTTGGACTTCTGCTCAACACCAGGATGTCTCTTTGTTCCTCCCAAGAATGCAGCATACTTCCTAAGTGAGCATCGGAAATCATGGAAAATTTTAACCGAGTAAGGGCCAATTTTTAAGTGCGAGATTATTCTATAGATTCGGGGTTAAAACCAGTTAAATTTGGTGATTTAAGTTTGGATCAACTGATATCGTCCTCTCCATTGCGATAGTAAAAGGGTGGTGTTTGACTAACTGGAAGTTTAAAATAATTCTAAACTGAAAAACTGATTCCTAACTATTTTTGGTAAATTTTATTTGCATTCTATTAGTCTACTCTCATTTAGGTACGCAGTCCATTTTTGCACGAACTACTATCACCAATTAGGTGTGTTCAGCAAAAGAAATATGCAATATATAGACATCACCTTTATTATTAATTTTTTTTTTAATTTCTCTGAAACCAAGATCTCAATAATTCGAAGACCAATAATTTACGAACTCTCAGAATGTTTGATCTTACTTGTGAGTAATAAGCAGAGTCGGAATAAAGACAGTATGCTTTCTGCACCGTCTAACCAAGTCCATCAGTAAGATTTGCACTGCGTAAACTACGATCAGAGCTTTCTTTACATATTATCCGCTTATTCGTTACTACAAATCTGTAAAGTAACATGTACAAAGGTATATATTTTGGCGAGGTTCGATTTGGGCCTATTTTAGCAACTCACTATTGTAAATTAGTACCTTGGAATTCGGCTACACAACTTACAAATAAAAACACACAATACAATCACAAATATTTAATTATTAGAAAAATTTAACTTTTGAAAACAATTAGATTTCCAAATAATAGTTGCACCATGTTCTTTTTTCTGACTTGTAAGAAATCATTCAAGACAGGAAAAGTTAAAATGGATTTTGCTTCCTTAATCCGCGTTTTCTGGAAAATAAAGATCGGAAGGAAGTATTTCTGTATGAGACATTTCCTGGCAGAATGTATTTACCCAAATTTTTATTATTTTAGTTTTACTATCATTAATTTATAGTTCGTTCGACCTTCTTTGAAAATAAAAATAAGCTATTTCATAATAATCACCGAAATCTCCACGTTATACATTAGTCGAAAGGGAATTTGATAAATGCTCGAAAACATACATTTTTAATAAAAATAACTTACATGTGTCTTGATTGTAAAACATTTTCACAACTAAAATTAATGTTGTGATTTTTTTTTAGCGAGACCTAATAGCTGAAACATATATCTGCGGGTATTTCTGAAAACTTTTGTGGAAACGTAAAACAAATTTTTTCACAAATTTTGAATTATAGATAACACAGTAAAATTTTATAAAGAAATACAAGCGATGAAAGGAAATGTATCCATTTTTCAACAATTTTGTGAAAAAAAACACTTATAATTGCAATTCTGTGTGTGAAATAGGTTAGGTGAATGAAATATTGTTGGTGTTAAATCAACTGGGAGAGCTCCTTAATCTGAACATCACCCTACCTACCCCGGAAATATTTTCGACAGGAATCGTATTCAAATTAATAATTAAACGAAGTTAAATGTTTTAATTTCATCAGTTTAATTCAAGAGTAGTTTTCTTTATCCCAGAGAGACAATCGACCGAAAAATTTCAAGCAACTCTTTGCAAATATTTCATTGTTAAAAATGTATTTCTTATAAAAAAAAATAACATAAGTTCGTACTCTGATTTTTCTGAACTGAGGTAAACATATTTATTTTTTACAACGAAATATTATCTAAATTCTAAAAAACGACTATGTTCCCAATCTATAAAATGCTTTTCCTTATTAGCAGACTCAAAGGTTTATTAATTCGATACTATGACAGACCGCTTTCTGGCTATAACTGAATTTCTGGGTAAACCGGCAACCATAAATCAACAATTCGAGAAATCAAGTATTCAAGACTGAACACGCGGCCTAATCAGCTTACATAAACAGGTCATCGGCGACTGCCATCAGTAATCACTCTTCAGACGTATGGCAGACGGCACATTTTTGTATCCATATAGAGTTTTATTGTGACTTAATTTTCAATATAAATACATGCTGATTTATATTACCTGAAAGTAATTTTAGGGCAAGTATTGGCTTTATGTAAAAAAATCAAATGTTTAGTTCGACCATTTAGGATAAAGAAGTTCAAAAATATTTTTTTAATTATACGACCAGGAGCTTAACTTCCTCATACATATGTAAACGATATCATTCTCAAAGCAAAGTCAGCATCTGGTTTAATGGTACGATAGTCCAAGTATTTCTCCAGAGCGGATATATGTCACCCGGTGCCTTCATAACATTTGTCCACTCACTCCTTGAAAACCTATACACCTCTCAAATTTGATCCAACTTTACCAGCTCATTTACATACACACCCAGATAACATCCTACGTCGTTTTCCTAGTTTTGCCCTTCTTATTCCATCTTGGAACATCCGACATTCTTTCCATTGATTGACTCCTTTCTGAAGCCTCTGACACTAGCCCTCCTATTACACGTTACTTCCGAATCTTCTTTCTACCTCTCCACAGAATTTCATACGGCTCCAACGAATGAAATTCGATCATGAACTTTCCGCTTAAGGTACCTATTTCTTAAAACTCCGTCTTCTGAATCACCTCCTAATCCTTGGTTAAGTTCTTTGTATTTAACCTGAGTTCTCTCTGCCTTTAACTTCGTCTTCTTAATAATTCTTCAAATTTGATGTCTTATGTAATTAGTTTTTTTTGTTGGGGTTAAGTTTGTTGAATAATTAAATACATTAAACTGAATAAATGGGAATTTCGTCCCCAACAAAAGTAAATTAAACATTAAAGTCAAAACGATTGGGTTTTGAGTTTTCGTTTAGCTACAATTTTATTAGGTATTATTGTTTTTTTTATTAACATTTTCTCAAAAACAATGCTAACGATTTTTAAAAAACTGTTTTACTAACAATTGCATGTACAACAATTCCGTATGTCTATATATATATGTCAATATGTCTCGTGCACCTGGTACCTCGATCCACAATCTAAACTGCTTACTCGATACTAGAAAAAACAAATGAAATTTTTGCTAAAAATAACGTTAGGACCTGCCATACAAGCCTCATGAAAAAATAGTTAAAATTATTATTATTATATTGAATAGTACAAAAATATGGTGTTTTTTTTGAAAATTAAATATTTCGAATACGACTGGAATTTGCTTGTCTTTTTTATTACTTGCCATTATAGGTACTATATTCGTACTGGATTCGTGTAAAAAAAAAAGAAAATTCTAACAATCAACCATGACATTACGATCATAGAGAACACCAAAAAAGTGGGTCCCCCAAACAGCTCCAACGGTTTTTATAATAAAAAATAAGTGCATTAATAAAGGCAAAACGAACACTTTGGTATTTTTTTTTTTGGAAAAAAATGTTATTTTTGGTAGGTACATCTAGTAGTACCATTTTTTGGGTTTTCGATTTTCTGGGAAACAGTTAATTTGATTTTTTTGAAATTTTTTGCGCAGAAGCTCCTTAAAAATTTGAACACTATTGTAAGCCAAAATTTTTGAACCAATTTTTTTTTTGGAAATTAAAAAAATTTTTTTTTTTGCAAATTCAAAATTTCGAAAACGGCTTAATGGATTTTGTCGCAATTGGTAGTTTCTTGACATTATTTTGAAAAGTTAAAAAAACTATATTCCTGAAAAAAAACAACGATACATTCCATACAAATGTTAAAAAAAACGTTAAGAAATAAATGTATTTCTCGAAAACTGCTCCAAGAATTTTTATAATAATATGTGTGTGTTCTTTAATTTGTACAGTCCACTTTCAAAATAAAAATATTTTTTTTTCGTTCTTATTAACGGTACTTCCCATAGAATACCTTTTCACATTTTCGACTTTCTCAACATTGAATTAACCGATTAAAATAATTTTTTTATGCAAATGCTCCCTAAGGTTGTTAATAAAACTGCATACCAAAATGTTCAAACAATTTTTTTTTGATTTTTAAAAAATAAATAAATTTTTTTTTTTGAAAAATCGATTTTTCAAAAATCAGTACCAGAATTTTTTTAAAAATTTGAATTTTATATGTATATTAAAAAATATCTTCAAAATAGCGTTTCAATTTTTTTTTTAAATGTGTTCAAAATTTTATACATACAAAATTAATTTATAAAAAACCGCTCCATCGTTTTTTGACATTTTTGTTGATATATTCTTATTTATCCATGAATTCAAATGGTATCTTTGTTTTCCCTCAAACTATAACGACTAAGCAATATAAGAACATTTAAGTATGTGTATTATCCATTAATTTCTACCTTATTATTATTTCCTTTTTACGAGTTTTTGCGTACGTCACTGAATACAAAATACAATGTAGTACGTGTCTTTAAAAATCACATGAATCCTATGCAAGCATATTACACTTTAATTACAAAGTTATATGCATATAGCCACCTACATCCTTCATTTACATTATTATATGTACAAGCTTACATACTTAGGTTCCATCTATATGTATATGCATATACATTTTACTCTCCCAACTTACATAATTCAAATCCATTAATAGATTTAAATATACATTTGTAGGTAGTTACCTATGTAAATCTTCCTTAAATGACCCATTCGACAATTAATTATACTAAGAATCAAGGTAATCTTACCTACAGGCCTTAAACCTACATCGGATAACTACACCTAACTAACTAAACCTCAACATTAAAGTTGGTAGCTATCTTGTAGCAAGTTCATACGATCCAGTCGTGCATTTAATTTAATTTAAATTTACTGATATTGAAATCAAAATGTTTTAATTCCAATTAAAAGTCTACCCGTACGTGTCAAGAGCTCATGCATCTTGCAGTTGGTCCTATGTTGGACCTCCCACCCGATAATTAAAAAAAAAAACTGAACTATATAATATGTAGTAAAATTGATATTTTTTAATTTCTTTTAAGGGAAAAATAAATAGATATTTTTTAATTTTTAAAAATTAAGTAAGAACCGACTTTAAAAATATACTTAGCTTTATTCACTTACAATTTTAGAAGACCAAGTACGCTGGACCCAGCCAGCGGTTCTTTTTTTTACTTCGTTTTTCATTTTATCCAAACGGATACTAATTTTGTTAATAATTACATTTTTTTAAGTGCAATACTTAGGCACATTTAACTTTTTATTTTACCACAGTCTATTAAAATGTAACAACTAAATAGTGCACATGAATCCTAGTAACGCATAAAACGATTGGCACGTTGCCACTTTTTTCATTTAACGATCATACTCATAGTCATAATATGCAAATTCAAATTGTCCATCGAATCCATTGAATTGTAAAGGCCAACCAATACGATTTGACATGACATGGATTTATTTATATTTTATAGATTATATAATAATGTCTAATTTCACTTTATATTTATTCACTTATTTTTTAACATTGTTGAGCATCAGCCCTCCAAGAGCACGGTATTAAGTTCCTACAATTTCTAATTGACACGTAGGAACTCTATACCTCGCTAATGGCAAAAAGGCGATTTTTTTATTATTTCACTTTCAATTTGTAAACATTTGTATAAATTTAACTTTTATTTTATTAATGTCAACAAAATATGAATATATATTAAAAATTAAATTCCACTCACCTTTTTGAATCGCATCATAAGCATAACTCAGCAGCCAATACAAGCGATTAATTTGTTTTCAATAAAAAAGGATAATCCGTTATCGACAAAATGTTGCTCACATAAAACAGACCATTAATGTCGTAAAAGAACCAACGACATATGCACCAGGATACCTACATCAAGTCACCATGATAGTCATGTAGCTTCCTTCTTTAATCTATGATATCGTCGCAAATATCGCTTCATACATCCTTTTTCTTTTTGTTGTCTGTCAACTTAACATAAAAATGTTTTTTTTTTCTGTTAATAAAAAAAATCAACAATATAAGTTAAAAATTCAAATGCAACCCGGAAACTCATTCACATTAAATAGCCTCTCAATTTTAATATCCTTATTTTATTAGCGAATAATCATAAAAAAGTACCGAAGCAAATATTCCATCACAAAACCGCATTCCGGTAAAGTTTTTTTCCTCTCTTTTAACGATATGGCCATAAGACTTTTAGCCAACATTAAACCAGACCCAAAGTCTATTTGCATATGTGTCTATCAAGGACTAACATTGAGGAAGCACTTTTCAAAAAAAAAAAAAAACGAATAATGGCCGAGACAGGCAGCAAACTGTGCAGTAATAAAAATCAAGTACGTTATGTTTAGACAAAATGTGTGAAAGTATAAAGATTCTCTTCTACTAACGGATTACGTATATATTTTTTTAAAATAATTCTGTGAATAGAAAGAACTCCATTTAAGTTGGACACTAACACTCGACTTAAAAGCTAATCGCATCGCAAATCCAGGGATCATGTAAATCTTTTAATAGAAAATGCTATTAATTATATCAGTTGGCACACATACTCGTACCTAGTAACTTTGGTTGCGGTAATTTTTATTTTTTTATGGAAGAGCAAGAATATTAAAAAATTGCAACTCTGTTGGAAGTCTTTGAATATACTTACACATATTGTTTATAATAGCAACGAAAGTCCAATGGTCATCGTTCCAATGGTCTGGTCGGAGTAAATATATGCAACCATTAAAACTAGCATCGTGCGTCGATTGAATTTTTTCCCATTTAACTTAGCACTGAAATCGGTTAAACGGTTTATTAGAGATTATAAAGTTGCAGCATTCATTCAGCCAGCATATCTTGATTTCACGATATTGAATACAATTTAGTATGGTGCCGTTAATTAAAACATGATCAGGAGTTGATCTCAATGCCAAATTTGATTTAAACATATTTGATGGTGTGCTTAAATTTTTGTTTTAATAAATTAATAACTAATTATTGCATGACTGTTTCAAAATGAAAGGATAGTTCGATTTATCAGTTAATCCTGCTAAGCTGCTGCACATATTGAAGAATGTCTTTGACCAGCGCTGGTAATGGAAAAAATGTCAGTTCAAACACTCACAAAGTCGTACTTATAAGATTTTATAAATTGCGGTCTAGAAGGGTAGAAATAGTTCTAAATAGGCTTTATTCTATAAAATATCAATTCCGACTAAAGCTGCGTGTATATTTGAGAGTAAAATCGCTTAGGGTAGATCTCTAGGATACTCTCGAGAGCAAACTCTCAAATGAGCGCAATCTTGGGAGTAATTCGTTCAGAGTTGACTTTATACCCTCAACTTACCATAAGTTCGGGCATTATGGCTCACCTCGAAAATGTCATACTTCCAACAAAACTCTAATTAAAATAAGAACAATGCACAAACTTCAGTATCTGCCGAACACGTGTCCAGTAAAGATAGTTATGCGATACGATACGACCAGTTTCGTTGAACAAAAAACGGATCGTAAAAAAATTTACAGGTTGGTTGTGTTTCTTATAATTTTACTTTGAGTTTGGATTCGTGTTTCTCGGTAAGTTTACATCGCTGGTGTTCGGCCGACGTGACGAGTCGTATGGGAACGAAGATTTCGGGGAGAACGAGAACATTTGTGCTGGATGTGGTGAAGATTACACTAGATTAAACTGCAACCAAAAAGGACGAATGGATGTAGTGTGTCTTTTGTCCCACAATTCATGTACTGCATTTAAAACAATTGCGATGAATGTGGGCGTTCAAATCAAAAATAAAATCTCCCCGCCATATTGCACTCAGGGGTGAGCCACATTGCCCGTAGGTATGGCAATGTGTTTTTTTTATATCTTTTTAAATTAATTTACTTTTGTTAAATGCCTTGAATTATTATTTTTATTTAACTTATTTATTTGAATTTAAAATGTTGTTCGAAGTAAAGTTATTTCAGATTGACGTTAGGTGCGCCATAATGCCCGAACTTACCCTACACACTTATTGATAATTACAGACATTTGACCATCGGGGATTAGCTCATAAAATTCCAAAACAGTTCGTTTTTTTGAGTACGTATAAGTTCAACTAAGCTCGGCGTCCCAATTAGCGCTGCAGTCTGCCATTTTGACACCAAAACTCGCTAGATCTGTCAATAGGAGGTTTACTTGTTACATCTTATGCGGGATAATGAAACAATAATAAAATAAAATAAAATAAAATAAAATAAAATAAAATAAAATAAAATAAAATAAAATGAAAAAAAGCTTAGATGGAAACCTCACCGTGTCTTAGAACTTCGTTCAACCATACTGCCAATTGTTCAGTGGACGCCCTATATATATTTTATTAAAACACAAATTCAACTGAAAATATTTTTTTTTTTTTAACTTTGAAAAATTCATTTACAATTTGTCAAGATTCTGATTTTCCGGTGATACGAGTGATAAATGTACAAGGTTATATTCTTGATAGTCTCTCTAAGAAATGTGAATATATGGTCACCATGGTTGGAAATTGAGATAACGTGCCTAACTTAGATTCTGAAAATAACGTTCAACAGTCAAGTATGTTGAACACCTTCAGCACTTAAAGCGGGTATGCTGCAATAAAACCACTATTTTTAATTCATGTTCATTTTATGAAGTAACAACGTTTGTACTTGTATTAATTTGGAAGATATATATATATATTATTGATTTTTGTGGGATTAAGGTGGTCACGATGGTCACGACCTTCGATGGTCACGGCCCAATAAATATCACATTTTATTAAATTTGGAAGAGCAACAACTCAATTGAGACCAATTAGGCCGATAGACTTTAAACTCTCAACTAATAGAATGTGAATGTTCACCAACTTAGAAATTTAAATTAAATAATATAAATAATATGAAAATATAATAATAATATATAAATAATTTTTTAAACAGTCTTTCCGCGGTCTGATGAATTTAGTAGCTAAGCCCCATTTGTTCTTTCTTCCCTTTCTCTTCCCCCTCGTGCAGTCATGTATAGCAGGGTTAAAATCACGAACAAAAATTGTAGTTGTTTTCTTAATTAGACACATGACTTTTGCACAAAAGACACTCTATAACCGTTTCTCCATCGCTATAAAATTAACACAATGTGTCAAGGAAGAAAATACCTTCCAATTGAATGCCAGATACCATTCACATATCTGAATAATTTATCTCAATGCATACAATGTATCGAAAACCATATGTAGTTTAACAAATCTACAAAAGCATTTCATGCTCCATTAGTGTTGATCGTACAAAGTTGCAATTTCTTCAAGGTCACCATTTATTATTCTACAAATGGAGTTCCGTATAATATAACCTGCAATTGTAGCCCTCAATCAACCTCCTCCGTCTCGAATTCTTTTGTTTTGAAATTGTGTGTCTTGCAATCTATTTGAGTACATCCATTCCATACTCATAGTTACAGATATATAATTGCTTCGCCTCATTGTTTATTTCAATTCAACACTTCGACACTATTATAAAACACATAAATATCAAATAACTTTATCGGAGTATGAAAATGATGGTTGCCTTTTGCTTTTGGATGCACATCAGGCCCCCACCCTAACCCCTCAACATCAATTGGAATGTTTAACTTGGTCGGTCCTCCACTTACCAATTGTGGCACAATATGTTGCCACAAAATGATTGATGGCCAGACCAGCTGGGTCTATATAGTTACATAAATGATAAAAGAGTGTTTTGTTTGTTGGCTTGGCTATACACTACCGAACATAACGAAAATCGGTGGGTCAGTCAGTAGCAGCTATATGGTTGGTTCCATGCTGATGTTTTACACTGTGCTGTTGGTGATGTTAGTGATATGCAATTTTGTATTCCAATCAAAGTGCAATAAAATTTTTGTTATTTCGATTTCCTTTGTTGGATATTAGTATTATGATTTCCATATTCTGTTATACCTACAAGAGTGAAATACTGCGAGAGAACTTTATGGAAGCGCACGTAATTACGAGGCTTATTGATGGATTTGATGGATAGGAACGTCTCGTGTTCATTTGCACTCAATAAAAGAGTAGGTAACTCATGATAATGTTCACCACTTCGGTATACAGTTATTCCTGTATTACACCCACCATTTTGAGGATGAACGACGGCGAAAGAACTTATATGGCCGTTGCCGTTGCTGCAAACCAATCAAATAGCAATTGGCTTTGAGAGTATAGTTCTCTGCGAGAATACTTGAATGAAAATAAAAAATGGTCTACTTATTAATTTAAGACCGTTACCCACTGAAGACTGCCAATCCTCCCTCCGTTAACAGATCTACAATATATAATCGATTCGAATGTCAAAATTATTAAAATTCTAATACAGTACATTTTTTTGTTGAAAAAAGATTAAATACAATTATTTTTAATTCAAATTTAAGGCCTATCTGCAAAATAAACAGATTATAAATGAAGAGCCAATATAGCAAACATAGTTACCTATAAAAATGGTACAACAAATTTATTAAACATTGAACGTAAGCAAATGAAAGAGCTGATACCCGAACTTGAAACTAGTTTGTGTGCTTGCAATAATTATAAATACAACTTCGAAATGCTTTTAAATACACACATGTCTTTTTGTGGAAACAAGATTTTAATATTAAAATTAAATCATTCTTTTTTAATGACTCTTAGGAGTCTTAAATCTTAGCTTTACCATTTAAGTCTTTTGCCTTCAAAACTATTAACAAAGAAAAAAAAAAAAGAAACCATGAGAATCAATTCAAATGAAGTTATTTCAATTCAAATTGCTTATATTGAAAACAAAATTCATAAAATAACAATATCAATGCCAAAACAATTGAATTGCACGATGCATGGCACAGAAGCCGCATCCACAAGAAAACGCTGCACCTTAACCAAAAACGGGGTGTGTCATTTTTGCTGTATAGTAAATTTGCATGCTGAAAAGCTTTGTAACCAATCCATCTTGAAGTCTCAACATTTGCGTGTAAATCAGTTGAATGCGTTTTCTTATAGGGATCTATGGATGGTTATTTAGAAATGACTTTATGCAATTTCTTAATACAATTAGCATAATCACATGCGACTATACACAATATGCCAACCATAAGCCCGGACTAGAATAGCGCAAGCACCAAGATTGGCTGCAGCGGTGCGCGCGACGCGCAAAAGATGCAATCAACAATCATCAGTCAACATTTGAGTTGAATGATGGAGTACATACTCTTGCGGGTCTCTGCATTGCCAGCATCATGCAACTTTAATTTAAGCATCTCTTCTCAACACAAAATAATAGACACCAACAATTTCGTATACATATGCCATACCTACATATATACAAAATGGGTTGGGTCTTTGGTGGTTTGTGCACACAATAAGAGTGGCTACATCATGTTTTTTTTTCAGTTTAGACTGTGCTAGATTTTGTGACGATACACAAAACAGAGTGGGCGGCTATTACGTGAATTCACTTCAACTTCTGTTAGAAGCTATATTATATTGTCGTTAGATTGTATGCGATAGACTTCACGTTACACAAATACAACCAATAATGACTCGTTTTAAAATTGAATAATTGTTGTCAGTGGAATGGGGTTAAATAAATTATATTGGCAAATGGCAATTCAATTGTTGTGAGAAAAATGCACAAAAATGCTACTACAACTTGATGGAAGCTGGCAAGGTGTGAGGTCTCTTATAGAAATGTAAATATTTTTAAGAATGAAGTTTCGTGAGTAGAATTTGTATTTGTACATAAGTTGATAGATTCTTTTAGTGGACATACTATCTAGCTAGCTTAAACCAGCTGAAAATATTATCGGGGTTGTAGAATCTAAAGCAGATGAAAACATATGAACACATTCATACGAACTCGAGATTTTGATCAAACTTAGCATTACGGTGATGCAGATTACGAAGAAGTGTGTCCTGCAATTTCATCTGTAAGTCTTCTTGTAGGTTAATTACAATCTAAAGTTCTGGAGCAGTTTTCTTCAAACTTGGAACTTAAACCGAAAAAATTTCGTATTTCATAGTAGGGCCTATACCGATCTTGATCAAAATTTTTATACAAGATGTCTTTCAAATTCTAAATGGCTAATACTGCATACTAATTTTTTCGAAAAATTATCTTTTTTGGATTTACAAAAATATCATAATTGTCTTATTAAGGCCCGTTTGCTGACACGATTCGGAAATATTTATGTTCTACTTAAATTGCTTAAGGGCTACTTTCTCCTCTGCGTAAACTATCAAATAAGTTCTTAAGTAGAACTTAAATGCCTAAGTTCCGTATCAGCAAACGGGCCTAAGAGATTCAATATTTCGACAACGCGTTAATGAATATTTTTGAAATTTTTTCTTTAAATGTATATATTGTCAAATACTTCTAAAATTACCATCCGAATTTTTTTTAGAAAACATATTGTGTACAAAAATACATAAATAAATAACTACCTACTTTAGAATATATATTTTGTTGTTTCTAGTGAGAATATTGTGCTTACAATCTGATTGAACATAAGAGCAAGTGATTATTTACTTATGTTTTACTTTATTTTATTTTATTTTATTTTATTTTATTTCATTTTATTTTATTTTATTTTATTTTATTTTATTTTATTTTATTTTATTTTATCTTACTTTATTTTATTTTACAAGCTAAGTTTTTAAATGTACAATATTATATTTAATGGCATTTTTCGTTTATATATCAAATGCCAATCATTTGACCCCTTGGGAATTTATATATGAAAAAGGGTGGACGCGAAGAATAAGCATGCCTGTTTGAAATTTCTATTTGTCAGTCTAGCTTAATTATGTATGGCGTTGTGAGAAAAAAAAACACAAGAGAGACGAAAGTATAATTTTATTGCATAGAAAAATAGAATATATGTAAATTTCTCATATAAATATGGAAATTCGTGTTTTTTTGAAATTTTCATTTGAAATTTGTCATACGTTATACAGAATTTCAGACAGAGCCCATATATCGTTCATTCATCTTTCCAATTGGCTTTCGAATTTATTTTTTTAATTTTTTTTTAAGGATAGGATGTGCTGTGAGATGTATTTACGTCAGTATTCATATCCATTTGCCAATGTGTTCATTTTTATGAATTACATAGTTGAGCCAGTATTACTGCTCATTATTTTTTTAACCTAGTACTCCAACAAGAACATATATTAAAAGCTTAAAATGTTAGTAAAAGTCTTATAAATCCTATCTCTCGAAAGGACCTCGCCGGCTGCAAATACATTGTCTATCTCAATGCGCCAGCAAAAATAAACGAAAAGGATTAAACATCCCCTTGTCACACTTCGAAACAGTAAGAAGACTTCTTCTTTTCTTGTAGAAGTTTTCTTATAGTGGAAACAATTTTTAGAATAATTCCTCGGTTAACTCGCTTAAAGGCATTCTCAAAATCCACGAATATGAGGTAAAGTGGTGTTTGAAATTCCGCAGACTGTTCGAGCCTCAATTGTCAATAAGTCTTCACGACTTTAGCACTCTGCTGAGAGGAATCTTCACTCAACAGATCACAAAAATGATCTTTGCAGCTGATTATCTGATCCCCAATTAATAAAACATAATTTTTTTGGAACGTTTCCTTGTGATATTTCGGAGTGAACAAAAACATGGTTGGTTTTAAGCCTATCTACCATTAGTAAAATTTTGTATTAATCTTGAATATTTTTAGTTAAGTTTTTTAACCCATTTGTGAAAAAGTGTAGTGTGCGTGTGGTGTGCAACTTAAGACAGGTATTATAATTGGATTGTTAAAAAATGTCAAATTTTGAAATTTAAGACCCATTATAGTCTAAAGTGGAAAAGAGAAGAGTATACCTATAATTGATACTTAAAAACCTTTTTTGGAAATATTAAAGTTTTTGTAACTGATGTACCGTTTCAATTTACTGATGTACTAATTTTCGTCGAAATATCTTTAAAAAATATATAAAACTTAACTTTTGTGTTTAATGACTTTGCGTAAAGCATTTTTTTGTATTCTAATAAAACAGCAAATAGATACGACCCAGTTGTGCACTTAGCTTAGCAACTTCAGAGATGTAATTCAAATTTTTCTATTTACAAGCTCAGAAAATGCTATTTTCCTAACAGCGAAATGAGAAAAGGATACAAAAACAAGGATTTTTTTTCTTCGATGTGTATACAGTTTGTATGCCTGTTTCCACAAGTCTGTACAGCATCAGCACGGTGACTGTACTACGAACTAGGCGACGCCGTAGTACTTCGTAAACCATTACCATCAGGAGATGGAGACAACATGAATGTAATGTTGTCAGCTTCTAGGATGATTTGTTTTGAAACTTCCCAACCCCGCTCACTAAATCTCTTGGATACAAACAGTAAAAAAATATGCAAAATGTATCTATACCTGGAGGACATCTATAGAAGGTTTTTCCGAAGCCCGCATATTCCTTGAGGCTCGATCTTCAATTTCAATGCAAAAACCGAACATAAAAAAGGATAATAATAAAAAACCCAAAATGTGTATATGAAAGTATAAACAGTTATACGCAATAATAAGTAGAACAAAATTTGGCAAATAGGATGCCAGATGAGATGGCATACAGCTTTGTGTATAAAGTGTGATAATATATATTGAGAAGGGGTGGCTGGGTATAACAAGATGAACGAAACATTTTTTTTTCTTATATTTTATTTTTTCACAAATGGATGTCGCATTTCCTTTTTGTCACTTACTGTTTGATATTAAGCCCCCTCTTCCATTTATTATCCCCAGATTGTATTCTAATTTTTTTTCTCTGCTTTGGGAACACCTCACCATATAACACAACCAACATAGCACACATCACAACACATCCATCCATGATCCATCTTCATCCCTTTCAATGTTAGAGAACACACGCCACATATCCCCCCATACTCGTACACACATATCGACTTTTGGTGTGGGATTTGAAATTGTATATTTCGTGTGTCGAAAATATTTAAGCCTAAAAGATGAACAGACGTTTAACTGAGTTACAAAAAAAAAATTAAGGGCGTATGAAGCTCAACCAACCCCTGTAGTGAAAATGATTATGTGGGATAGCTGTGCGTCTTGTTTAATTTATTTTTGATTTTTTTTTTCTTTTTATTCTTTAAATTCTAACAACCTTATAAATGAAATTGTAAATAAATTTAAATATCAATCCTCATAGAATTTCTGGTTTTGAAATTGAAATTTCAAATAAGAGTAACAAAATTGTATTTACATATAGAAAAGCATAATCTACATATTTTCTTATTGCAGCAAAATTTGAGCTTTACGCACGTTTCCCAAAAGCAACATCGAAGTAGATAAAAAAAACCTTTAAATCTTATCTATATAAAATGTTTGATGGAAATAAATAAAATGAATTACTAAATTCTTTGAATTCATTCTTTTGAACTGCAAATAGAATATATTCTCAAAACATTGCATTCAATTGAATATTGTAAAATTAGTGAAGAAGAATTGAAAAAATAAGTGGAATCTTTTTAATGTCAAATGAGTTGTGATTGCAGACTTTGTGATGCTTTTTTTCTGATGCTGAGGTATGCTCTTCGTGTCCAGGGTTTTTCCGAAGAAAGCAAACAAAACTCGGATATAGAAGGAAGAAGTCGCCAATTACCAGTTATAATTATTTATTTTATTAAATAAGGTTCTTTTACAATCTTAGGTTAGAAGGGGTGGTGAAACGGCATGCCGACTCACCTCACTCGGATCTCAATGGATCCATTGCAGTCCCCAGGGTAGGAAGGGACTTTAAGGAGGGGAGTAGGTTGGAAGATTAGGTTCGAAGGGAACTTTTTACAATCTTACAATTTTATAGTAAGGGTATTCATGCAAAGAGATAATTTTCCGCTTTGTAGAAAGATATATCTTTCCGCTGGACGTTTGCATGATCGCCCATTTAAAACTACTTGTGCAAATGTAGGAAACAAGCAGTTGTTCATTGAACTAATTTTATGAGGTTTATTTCTACTCTTTCTACATCAAATTCTTGAGATAATTTTATCTGACTTGCAGAATATTTTTCCCATACAAACTTTGACAGTTAATTTCTGCGGAGGTAAAATTATCTGCTTTCTGATTTTTATCTGGGTTAGCCGCCGTTGCATGAATACCCTTATTCATAAAATAACTAACACGGTATTCCATATACTTGCAAAGCTATTTTATTTGAGCTTCCGGAGTAGACTCAGTCCCAAGACGTTCACTTTGAAGACGGGAACCGGAGATAGTACGTTTTAGGAATCTAAATTCCAGCCCAAGCCTAAACCCGATGGCAAATTACTCGGCCCAAAGTAACCCTGAAGGGGAAAGCAGGGATATCTGCGGTTTATAGGAATCTAATTCCATATATATGTGTTCCGGTCACTGCAGCCTTCGCAGCAACACTTTAACTCCTTCTGGAGCATAGGGCAGCAACAGATTCCCTCCATCTATCTCAGTTCACAGCATGGTGCATTAGCTGAGTCTACGAATGGAAGTTTCCAGCCCAAGGCTAATCCAAGGGAAAATCACTTTTTCTTGCCCAAAAAGTCTGCTTTAAATGCACCATTTAAAGTTTCACGGAATTTATCACCAAGTGTGCTGCCATTATTCCTCAGCAATAACCAAAACCGAAATCAAGGTATGCTTTCGAGTGTACAAGTTTCCTCTCTCGTTGTCATTCCTTACATATACTTATGTATTTCTTGCCCTAAGGCAGTGTGAATTGTAAGGATGACGAACGTAAATGTTAGGGTGGTATTCACGTCGTTTGTTGCTGGTGGTTGTACTCCACTGTAGTCGCATGACTAAGTGCCACACGATGCTGCTGTTGTTGTTTGTATTGTGGTTATGTGGTGGTCGAGCGGAATTGCTGGATTTATTTGCTCGAGTATGACTGGTGAGTTGCCTGATTCGGGGATGGTCGGTAAATGATTTGGGTTTTGCATGAGTTGGGGTGCTTAATTGTAACGCTTCTTCGTTACAAAGTATCAAATTGATGAATAAAAGTAAACAAAATTTCTAATTGGATTCCTAGAATGATTCTTAAAGATTGCATTCGCTAAGGAATACATTCTTTAAGAAGCCTACTCATGGGTACCTGATAATTTAAAAATTAAAAAAAAATTTAAAAAAAGAACAATTTTCGCACGAAGACTCTTTCACCTTAGCACTCAATAAATAATCAGCAACAAAGTATAATCGTGCCATAGGGGGATCTGAGATTCTGTCTTTACCAATTTGAAGCATTATCCAAAATTCCATTAAACAACAACGAAACACCATTTACCGAAGACAACAAATAAATTATGCAAATCGCTCTAGCCTAGTTTCATTCACCTAGAAATTATGCTCTCGTGCTATCCACACACGCGCGCCTGCCGTTTCGTTAAGAAGAAGAAAAACAAAACCAGGTCATTTCGATCACATAACTCCCACAGACTTATGTAACAATATTTACCCGCAGAAAATAGAAATAAAACAAACCTCTATATAGGCCCCCATTAAGGATGTGAACATCCGTTCATGAAAACAAATGTTTACCCATTGGTCTAGCTTTGCTGCGGCTCCATCACGAGCACGACTAATCAACTCCACCAGATATCGTGGCTGATGGAAGTCCAGCCGAGCGACCCAGACCAACATAAGATTCAACTAAATAGTTCAAGAGGCTCACGTTTGTTGGTCGCACACTGTGGTGCACCATCATCAGCAACGACCATTCCACTAGACCAAGAGCGAGATATGTGAGTAATGCAACGGTGTCGATCGTAAATAAGAATGCACAGGAGGCACTTTGCATATAATTACGTCCAGATGGTGGCCACAATCAGCGCACAGATGAGGTCCAATGGTCCATTCATCTTTTTAAACTTTGCTATGTAGTATATTCTTGTCTCACTCTCATGGCTTACTATTTCTGGATCATGGATAAATGGTGGATCGTGAATAGTGAGGGTTATAATCCGGAGACGAAATCTCGAGCTTGTATAAGTGGACTTGCAACCACCAGCCAGCATCATCGAATCGGTGTTTCATGCCTCACGAAAAGCGATCAGTAAAACGGATTTATGGATTTTTCATGAGGTCCGACAGAAAGACGATCATGTAATAACTCTCGTGCACTGGCACACAGAAGTGTTCATTTGGCAGGTTGCAAGATGGATGGATGCTTCAGCCCCAGTCACCACCACCACCACCTCCATTCGGTGCGGCCTGCATTTCAACCATTCTATACATATACTGACAACGGACGATGGATCTCAACTGCTGGCTGGCTGGAGTCTCTCTTTTACATGAGTGATCCCAATCAGTGCTGTTGTTTATGCTGGTAATTGCTTGATGATGGTGAGTACCCTGAGCTTCTGCTATTGTTTCTAGCGCAATAGCGATCGCTTAAATTATTGCACAATTATATTCAAGTTGATAATCGCACGCTTTGTGCCGACTTTAGTCGTATCAGTGTTGTCTCGTCGTCGTGGTCGTCATCGCCGTCATTCCGCTTATTCAACTTGGTGGCCTTTTTTGCTGCTGAAAAGTGAAATAATTTTGAAATAATTGACGGCACTCAAAGCCAATAGTAGATGTGTCCTCGGGCTCTTCTCTCACGGACAATGGTGGCGCTTTCAAAGATTTTAATTGTCACTTTGTGAAATGTGATATTTTTTTGCTTGGCAGACATGGGACTTGATTAGCTGGACATGGCTCTTAAAGTCTGATTCAATCGGACATGGAATATAACATGCAAATGTCGTTATGGTAGTGATATGGGCTGGGAGAGTTCAATTGTTTTTGTTTTTAGAATTCAAATTGCATTGGAAAGATTTTTGCATCCTTTCATAAAAAGATTTAATAATGGCTGGCCACTGATTGGGACATAAAATAATGTATAATTGAAGGAAAAGATTTATCTTTAGGTGTAGTGTATATGTCAATAGTTTTAAAAGTTGTTTTCTCAATGCATGGAAGGGAAGCAAGGTTTAATATACCTTCTGATGGCTTTCAAATAGAGTCTAACAAGCGTATTCACTTTACAGAATGTCGAACTTCTTTGTCCTAAATTACTCAAGCTATCGATTTAGTTGATTTGTGATGTAAAATTTTGATTACAGACACAATTTTAAGGTAACCTTATGTCACTAAGTCAAAAATACGATTCAAATTGTTAACTTTATACCTGGGATAATCTGAATAGGTTATCTGGCCATGAACTTGGTATAAAAGTTTGGTTGGTTTCTACTTTTTCAAATTCCCCAATGAGACGGTTTTTAGTATTTTCCGATGAAGTTAAAAATATCATTTGCATTCATAATTAATTAACTCTTCAAATCAATGAATAAACAGATGTGCAGCTTTTTTACATGCAGCGAAAATAAATTACACAGGTTCTTATGAGGGTTGACACATTCCAAGGGCTGCATGCAGCGCTCGCTGCACGATGTCTCTATTTCTAAATTGGCTGCCAAGTTTCATTGCAGCCACTACAGCAAAGAAAAAAAATCTGAAATAATTGGTCTTTGGCATTACTCATATTGACTTTAAAATAATACTTATTGTTTTATGATTTTAAAAATTGAAGAAAATCTATGAAATGGTTAAGGAAAATAAATTTTTATATCATAAGCTCTTGTTATAAGAATCTTCATGTGGGACAAAATGAGCCTACGAATATGTTTTTCCTTTTTAATTCATTAATTTCCATTTTTAATAAATTTAAATTTGCTTACCCCACAATGACTGTTCTCATAGGGAGAGTTCATATGTCGATAGGATAGCCTATCTAAGATAGGTTAATATCTATCTAAGTTCCTGAACACCCAACACCGAATAGATTAAATTTGTAGATTTTCGTAGGAGCTATTTTATCATCAGCTGTGGTTTTAGACGGGATTACATAAACAACAACCTATACGGATAGCTATATATCGATTTCTGAATGCGGACATAATTTTGGCAAAACTATGCATCATAAATGTCAAATATTATGCACATGTGTTTAGGGTGCAGCGTTGTATGCAGCGATGCGTGCAGACATGCTGCACATCTGTTTTAGCCATTTGTGTTATGAAAATTTAAGCTGTTGTTTTTAAAATGCTCACTTTGCAATCTTAACCTGTTTCTAATTTCTGATTGAGAATTGAGTTACCCGTTTTGTTTGTATTTTTATTTTTGTAGAATCATTGAGAGATGAAAAATTTAGATAATTCGGGATTGAGATTAAAATATTTGTTTCTAATAAACTTTTAAATTAAATTCGATTTGTGTTATTTTCAATTTGAAGAATTTGACGACGGATTATAATTTCTAAGACACTTAGATTTGATTAATTTCGTTGACCTGAGAAAATTTCGGCAACCTTCAACCTTTAGATTGTTATATGTTTGAGACTGATGATCAAATTTTGCATTTTGTGCATTTTGTTGTACCAGGCCTATTCTATCCATTTCTAGGAATTCTTTCGCAACATCCTATATGACTTTCTGAGGGGAGTTCTCGTGTTTTCTAATTTCTTCAGCTGAGTCGTTCGTGGTGTATTTTTCTTGAAAGTTTATTTTTGATGATATGAATTTTTTTTGAATCATCTGGCTTCTAATTAGATAAAGATTTGTGCACTACTTCCTACGTTCGTGGCGCATATATGTAGGATACTACTTATGATTGCCCCATCGTCCGTAAAGAATAGCTTTGTCACTTTTTTATCCATTATTCTCTCTTCTACCAAATACTCAATAATTGTCTTAAAAAGCAAAGCACTCAAGACGCAACCTTGGTGTACATCAATTTTCTTTGCAAATCCTTTGATTATACTTTGTTGGATGTCCTTCCATGATTTTCACTTCCTCATAGATATTCATGCTCATTCGCTCGTAAATTTCCATAAATAACGTGGTTGTCTATCGAATACTTTTTCAAAATCAGCCAATATCAATATGCTTTTCAATTCTGCCAGCAGAAAAATTGGCATTCCATCTTAAACCATACTTTAACTTGACATGGCAGTTTCACGTTGCTAGTTGAACTTTGATTGAGATAATGTCAATCATCCACATTGTTTCCTACCTTCTTCCAGAACTTCGGGAGTAATTCGCCTTTCCCAATAGCTTTTCCTTTATACAAGTTTTTCATTGCACGTCACACTTCTTCAACTGTGATATTTACTATTTCGGGTACTAATCATTAAAAATTTAGCCACTGAAAGACGCTAAGCTTATTATCGACACCTGCCTTATGGTTTTGTCCACAAGAAGTTCGGCGTAAGAAAGAAACCAAATGAACAACAACAAACTTGTGTGGCTAATAAAAGCGCTAGTCGTTTCAATGCAATTGATAAAGAGGAAAACCTGCATTGGGTTGGATCTGATCATGTGGGCTCGGTGGCGTGATGCATAGTGCGTTGCTTGGTCATGATTGAAAACACAAGAAGTTTTTCAATTAAAATGAAAAAAGTAGACCAGCACCACAAGAGGAAAGGAATCTGATGATCGACTTTGGCAAGTCGTGAAATAGCTATAATTACAGCCAAAAATAATTGAGAAAAACTTGGTGTTAGCACACTCAAGTTGTTGTTGGCCATTCAAAGTCATTAAATAAGTAAGTTTCTTTAGACTTCCTAAGCATTTCTTCATCTTTGAGTAGAACTTTTTTTGATAGTTGCACCCTTGTTTAAGTCCATTTATATTTAATTCTTTTCAACCTAATGCAAACAATTCTACATATTGATATTTCCCAAGTAATTCCTCTGGACTTTATCCCAGGTCTAAATGTCTACATATTTCAAGCGCTACTCGCTCTTTAGTCAGTCCTCAGCTGTTGAATGTTTTTTTTTTAAACAAATCCATAACATGACCCCATTGTACGCCCCACAACTGAACAAGCCGTTATTTAATAAATAGATTTCCACACAGTTTCCTATAGAGCCTCCTTACATTTATCAAATCCACAGCAATTGACATTAAAAGCAATCAGATAAACCGATACACATAACCCAGCAGCTCGTTTAACTTGTCACGGCTTCCATATAGCTGCTTAAGCTGCTTTGGCAAAAATATTACACCTAGACTTCTGTCTATTCTTCTTAACTTTATTCCTTCCTCGGTATGACTTTAACGAAATGCGACAGAGACAGCATTCCAATTTATTGCAAAGTAAAAAAATTTCGATTCCACAATAATAAATCCGCAATGGAAATTTCTAAGCGGCGCGGCGGCGGGCGTACTCCAACTCCATCCGATCCGAATTTGTTGGCCAGATGGAATGGGACGATGATGACGACTACGACTACGTTTTACTTGCAAGAGTTTGTCAGCTTTATACACTACTATGATTGATTGCATGGAAATTAATCTCACGGATTCAAAGAATCCGTCAGATTCGATCAGCCTAACAATAACTCAAATGATTTTTTTTTTCAATAATTTTCAATATAGAGAATAAGCTTTCGGTATACGAGTATCTCCAAGAGTGATGTGGTGCCATACAGCCGCAACAGCAACGAAAACACACCAATGTTGCACAGTAGCATATCTACCATGTCGTCGCGTCGCGTTGTCGTTCGTAGAGCAAGCTATTAAATGAATGCTTGAGAATGTCCTTGGAGCAAGGGTATTCACTTCCTGGGAACCCGATGCACTTTGCATTTTTTTCAGTGGGATTTTCTTTATGGCATTTTGTACAGTTATAGGTATCTACTTATTTCTCGATAGGTATGCAGGGAGCGACAACCATTTGGACAACATAACGACAACACAATGTTCGTTCAACGCCGTGACGTGCGAGAGAGCTACGATCTGCTACAGGCAAACAGCGTGCGGGGCAAGCTCCCAGCTAAAGCTGTTGCAGCACTGCAGCAACAGCAGCAGACAATAAAAACTATTTCGCCTCGGAATGTCATGTACATAATTGAAAGATACAAATTTCTTCTATATGGGTGGCTTAAAGCCAAATACGTGTACCTATACGAGTTCGAGGACTTACATTCATATATAGTAAAATAAAATGTCCCTCCCAGGCACAGTGCTTCAAGACATAGATGTACTGTATAGTGTACATTGTCGTTTCGTCTTCGATTTGGATTTTTTTTGGGGGATTTTATGGGTAAATCAGCATCAACACAAATCACTTGGTGACGTCAAAATGTGTGATAAAATTGCTGTTAACATGTCAGGACTTATACGAAGATCCGAAAGTAATGTCCAACTGCAGCGGCTAAAGCATACGTAATATAAGCTAAGAGATACAAAGTTGCCGCGTGCATGGTTCCAATTTAAGGTTTTAGTTTTTTTTGGCAGGTGTGTGTGTTGCCAATTTGTACTTTGTATACTTTTAATCTGACCACTGGTTTTCGTATAATGGCTCAAATGCATTGCTGCTGTGTAATGAGAGAGGTCTTGCCAAAGATGATGTTGATTTTTGATTAAGACCCTTTTTTGGCGTCTGAAATTCACGATTATCTCGAGGATAGCCTTGGATTAAGTATCAATTAGTTTTTGGAACTTGTAAGCAAATTCTTATTTACGACGACAATGTTGGACCTCTTGACTATGGGACTTCATATGGGGTTTCATGTCGCTTATAACGACATGTTATGACTTCGAAAACTGCGACAAATTGACTTAATAAAATCGGTCGGTAGATACTCCTTATAAGGAGAATACGTGAAAAATGTAAAATTGCAACTGCAATCTTGTAGGATTTTTTCGAAAGGCTTATACTATTTTAGGAACATTTGAAGTTAAGAATTTAATTATTCAGAGAAGGATGAAAAAATGATAACAATGTAATATTTAGAAGTCAGGCTTGGAAAATGAAAATTACTACAGACATAAGGCAGTCAGCATATTATTTGTAAGAATGTCCATTAAACAGCATGGCTAACCATGCAACCAGTTTAAGGTTAGTCAAAATTAGTAGGCCCTGAAATCAATTTCTAATCCACTGTAATATATTCTAAAAAAAATGTTGTCAACATTTTTGGAAAATGCGCAGTTTTAAGGACATTCAACAGACGCAGGAGTAATCATTTTTTTCGAAAGCTTAATGTGTGTATGAAATAAAATGCACGACTGGATCGTACGAACTTGCTCTTGTAGCTAACAACTTTTATGTAGCTATTTATGCTTTTATGTAACCATTGAGGTTTAGTTAGTTAGGTGTAGTTATTCTATGCAGGTTTAAGCCTATGTAGGTAAGATTAACTTGATTCTTGGTATAATGAATTGCGGAATGGATGATTGAAGGAATAGTTACATAGGTGCCTATATCTACAAATGTATATTTAAATCTAAGTTATGGATTTTAATTATGTAAGTAAGGAGAATAAAATGTACCTTAATATATATACATATTGATGGAACCTAAGTATGTAAACATGTACATATAATAATGAAAATGAAGGATGTAGGTGGTTAGGTAGGTATATATGTACATACAACTTCATAACTTAGGTGCAATATGCATTACATAAGATTCATGTGATTTTTAAAGACACATATGTATATATAAATGTATGAGGGCCTATATTGTATTTAGTATTCAGTGACGTACGCAAAAATTCGTTAAAATGAAATATTAATAAGGTAGAAATAAATGGATAATACACATAATTAAATGTTTTTATATTGCTTAGTCATTATAGTTTGAGGGAAAACAAAGATGCAGTTTGAACTCGTTGATAAATAAGAATATATCAAAAAAAATTCAAAAATCGCTGTAGCGGTTTTTTAATAAATTAATTTTTTATATATAAAATTTTGAAAACATTAAAAAAAAATTGAAACGTCATTTTGAAGATATTATTATTATACATATAAAATTCAAATTTGAAAAAAAAATCCTGTCACTAGTTTTTGAAAAATCGATTTTTCAAAAAAAAAATTATTTATTTTCTTAAAAATTGAAAAACTTTTGTTTTGAAAATTTGAGTATGCAGTTTTTTTTTTTAATTTAAGGAGCATTTGTATAAGAAAATTTATTTTAATCGGTTCATCCAATATTGAGAAAGTCGCAAATATGAAAAGTGGTTCTATGGGAAGTACCGTTAATAATAATAAGAACACAGAAATTTTTTTTTAGTCTAGATTTAGGTAGTTTATAAGTAAAAAATGAAAAATGATACGAGACCGAGTTTTTTTAAAAAAAGTTTTCTTGGTAAAACAAAAATAAAATAAAATAATTAGAATTAATTAAAATAGATTTAAGGTCGAAAGACATTAGTATTAAGAGATATAGTTTAGTTTAGAGCGCCCGTAAAGGGCCAGTAAATTAGTTGTAAGTTATCAATAACTTACTTAATAATAATTAGGCTAGTTTTAAACATCATTTTTTTAGCTTTAATATAGTTATAAGTTAAGATTAAATAAAAATGAATAAAAAAAAAAAAAAAACAAATTTTTTATAAAAATTCTTGGAGCCGTTTTCGAGAAATAAATTTTTTTCTTAACGGTTTCTTAAGATTTGTATGGGAGGTACCTTTGTTTTTTATTTTAGAAAAATAATTTTTTAACTATTCAAGATAATGTCAAAGAAGCACTAAATACGAAGTTTCGAAAAAATCGATTGAGTCGTGTTCGAAATTTGGAAATTTCAAAAAAAATTTTTTTGGAAAAATTTTGGTATACAATAGTATTTAAGCTTTCTAGGAGCTTCTGCATAAAAAAATTCAAAAAAATCAGAATAACCGTTTCCGAGCAAATCGAAAACCAAAAAATGGTTCTACTAGAGGTACCAAAAATAACTTTTTTGGTAACTCATTCATTAATGAACTGTTTTTTTTTTATAAAAATCGTTAGCCATTTTCGAGAAAAATAAGTTTTTTTTTTGGCCAAAAAAAAATGTATGGGAGTTACTGTTATTTGTCGTCTTTAAAACAATTAAAAAAACGTGTGGACATATTACTGAAAAACAATTTGTACCAAGTTAAAAGCAAATCCACCGAACCGTTTAGGTTGCAGACTCGAGGACAGACAGTCGAGACAGACAGACGGAATTGGGAAACCCACTTTTTTGGGGTTCTCTATGATCGTAATGTAATGTTTGATTTTTAGAAAAAAAAAATTTTTTTTACGAATACATAACTTGACTGATAGTGCCTATAATCGCAAGTAATAATTGAAAGTAGTGGCTTAGCTCCCAAGGAAATGGCACATAATTTCCTATAAATTAATGGTGTTTCACTATGATAGTCGTTTTGGAAATATGATTTAAAATACGTATTTTTTTAAAAGTCAAAATGGCCGCATTTTACTACAACTGCAACCGTTCCAAATTCGAATCGATTATCTAAGAATTTTTTAGGGTGAGTGATCTACCTCCAAATTGTAGACAAAACATTCAACTGGTATATTTTTTGCAATTTTCATTTGTCCCTCTGCATCATTTGCCTAAAGACCAATTTTCAATCGAACTTAAATCATTGGGCGGTTATTTGTTAAAAAAAATTCTTATAACGTCGTCGATGCGTGTTTTGTATGATTACCCAAATTATTTCTTCTGCAAGTCTTCATCTTGAATGTTCACAATGTCTCTTAGTCCCCTCAAAATTGCCTTAGGGAAACTCTCTCTTGACAATTTGTAAGGACTCTTCTTATCTCTATTTTCCTAAGTTTTCGGTCAAGTTTCATTGTGAACACATTTTTTTTGTTGGAGAGATATCCCAAAATTACCTGTATTTTACTATTTCTTTGTTATAATAAGAACGGGCCAATAAGGGACACAATCTTAATAAAATGTTTGAGTTGATATTCACAATTGAATATATGTACATAATTTGTATCCTTTACTCTTTTTCATCATATTAAAAAACCCTTAACATTAAACCAATAAGGACATCCTTATGAAGATGAAAACAAATTATTTTCAGAAGAAAGCCAGTAAGATGGCTGAACCCTTTGTTGGAGGGAAGATTCTTTTATCTATTTAAAATCTTATTGAGCTCATTTATGGTCAAGAAGGGTAGAAACCATCTCATAGATATGAACCAAAAGAGATCAAAAGGACATGTATATGTATGTTATCTAAATTTCAAATAGAATTGATTATATGTCTCAAACAATAGAAAAAGACTTCATAACAGCAAAAGGGATATTCTAATAAAATTCTTTATATAAAAGGCCACTTTGACCATTTTATTTCACAGAAAAATGAGCAATACTAAGCATATGACAATGGCCTTCCTTTATACTTATGAGTATGTGCTTAAACTGAATTGTATACTACTCGTATGCCTTTTACTTTTGACATATCTTTAACTTATATTACACCCTTGACAGCTTTTGTTATTTATATAATGAAATTACATGGTTTGATCCTTGGTCTATTAATCAGCTATCTGGCAATTCTCGAAGCATTTGTGAGAGATATTTCATTAGTTTGCTTTTGAGCCCAACTTTGGACGTTCTAGGGATTGCTTCTTCAGCAGCACTACACGATTATGGAATTCTTTATGGGGCCGAATTTTTCCCTCCCATTGCGATATTCAAATATTTAAAATAAATCTGCATCGATATCTCTTATCACATTTTCAAAATCGCTCGCACTGTGTCTAAACATTTTAAGGGTATTCATAACTACTTAAGTGCGCGCAAAATTAAAACAAAAATATTACTCACCTTCTACGCTAGGCTACGCGAAAAATTGTAGGCCGCCTGAATCAGGGCTGTAAGAGAATACAATCATTTGTGAATGCAATCTTTAATGATTGAAATTAAAAGACTGCATTCATTAACCAATAACCATTCATTCTTCATCAAAAAAGTTTGCAATCATTTTTCCCAATTCATTTGAAAGCATTCAATTGATTCAATTCTTATAAGAATTCATTCATTCTCACCATTCTTTTACAATCTTTGCATACTTTGTATGAATGTACGAATTATCGAAAGATTGCAATCAATTGAATGCTGTCAAAAAATAGTAAAAGAATTACAATGAATGCAATCTTCTAATTGAATTCAATGAATGATTTCTTTAAAGAATGCATTCACGTGAAATTGTATTCTTTTACAACTCTATTCTTTACTTCTTTTGATTGCCAACATGGGCAGAGAATATCTGAGAAGTTGTAAGCTACTATGGCAAATTTCATACTATCTGACATATTATAATATTTGTATTTATAAGTCAACATTCAATATCAAAATTTATGACCAGTAAAAGTTGTACTAAAAGTTCGCAACAAAAATCATCTAAAGCCTGGGAATGCTTGTTCTAATTTAAAATAACGAGGTTATCACACAAAATCTCTCACAAGCTAAGATTTATCCAATACTTTTTAGAAACATTGAATTGAAATGTACCTACGTTAGTGTGCAGTAATGTATGGTCTTTCGTTTCAAAGTTCAATAAAGGCATTACTCTTCATGAAGAAAACGTCTAATTAAATAAATAGATACTGCCACAAAAGCACTACAGAAAGTTGGACAAGGTCATGACGCTATGACGTTCGTATATAATATGTATACCATCATCTACATCCTTTGGGGAAACCCTTGTTGTACAAAACAACAACAAAAAATCATTGCTAGACGCTTTGGTAGACAACATCTGCTCTCATTGCCTTACTTTCTAATTATGTACATGAATAATCATAAAATATACATATAGGTTAGAACCCCCGCCGTTATTAAGAAGAAGAAGAAAATGAAGGATACGAACATGAGATAGGTAAACGAAAAATCGCCCCAAAAGAACAACAACAAAAATTAGTTCCAAGCGCCACAAACACAATTACAAAAATACAAAAAAAAAAATAAAAAAAATCAACCCCCTCTTCCTTGGAAGAACAAAACAGAGGAGAAAATCAACTTCATCAAGAATCGACTAAGAGGAAGAGCCCAAGCCCACTACCTAGTTCAAAAGAAATGAGCTTATTAACAAAGATTTCCAGAATGCTATAGGTAGATACGGTAGGTACCTATATACAAAAAAAAAACAAAACAAAGACGATGATGATTGCGGCAGGCATCACGCCGTCATTCTAGTACCAATTTTTCTTCGTCTTCATTTTCAGCTTGGCGCCATTAAAATCAACCTGTTCCTTAAAGCAAAATATCTACTATACACCGATATGAAGGTAATCTCCTTCGAAAGGGGAGGATAAATCATTAGCAAGAAAAAAGGGGAAACAAAATGAAGTAGAATAGGTAATTCCCGATGATGATGGGGTTGGGGGTGGTAGGTAGAGGGTGCTAAATGTAAGAAGAAAGTATTCAAAAGAGCAACAATTGATCATGCAACTTTATAGTTATATGCATTTTTCCCAAAAAAAAAAAAAAATAAAGAGTGTCTCAGTTATAGCCACCCACCCCAACATAAATAAACAATAATGAACAAATTCATGAAAGCTTTATTTCCATCCCACCATTTTGCTAGCTCATCAGACATCAGTGCATAATGGTGAAAGCTTTCTCTATGCACAACACTAATGAGAAAATTCCAAATGAGCACAATGTAATCACCCCACTCCTTCACACACTCACACAAAAACACACATTTATTTTAGCTCATTCACAAGGACAATGAGGAGGAGGACTACGTTCATTCACCGGAATTTGTCTACCGGAAGTTTCGTCGTCTTCCGTATTACTTTTTTTTTAATCATTTTGTTTCATGTCTGACACCCCCATATCCCCACACAGACTACGACCGACGACACTCGGCAAAGAACCGGGAGAAGGAGACGGAGTAAAAAAGAGGATAATGAATATCTAATTTGCATTTGTGGGTGTGTCTGAGGAATGGCTGGAATGAAAATGAAATTAAAAACAAAAAATAAAAGAATAGGTCGAGCCGGCACAAAACTTTGTCCTTGTAGAAGAAGAGAGAGAAGTCTTTCTTGTACGACTGCTGCTGCCGATGATGCTGCTGGTATATGTTGCTGTTGCAGAATGCCAGTGCTTGCGTTGCTTACTTGCTATACCGCCACCGCCGCCGTGCCGTCACCGTCAATGTAGCACATAGAAATTCGAGTTTCGGTGTTTTATATGCTTGGGCTCCCCGGCTTCGGTGTGTCCTACTTTTGTGCACACAGAGACTAATTTCTCCCTCGTTTATTCTCTAGATGGTGTAATGGCAGGATTTTAATTTTTCATTTTATTTCCTTTTATAGGTTTTCTCTTTGTTTATTTTATTTTCATTGCCATCATTTTTTTTTCTTACTTATTATTTTTTTTTTGCATTTTCATTTTTATCTAGGTCAGGAACTTGAGATTATTTTAATTTTGTAAACTGAAGAAACGTTTCGTGGAAAGTGAGAGTTTGTTTGCTGTGTTTTCTTTTTGTTTGAGTCTTGTTTACAGAGATATAGATTTATGTGAGCATATACATAGATTGTTTAATTGTTTTCGTTTTCTATTTTTGGTGAAGTCGTACCTAGGAGTTTTAAGAACTTGTTGATAAGATTAAGATGGGGATGGAGTATTTTTGATACCTTGTGAGGTTTTCTATTTTTAAGAATATAATAAGCAATTCTAAGGATTTAGATTATTGTGCAGAAACTTAAATATTTTTCATCACAGTCGGCAAAACCATCTTATTCATACCTAATTATTTATAATTAATACCTTACTTACCTTTATTTTAAGAATAAATACATACGTAGGTATTGTTTTTGTTCCTTATTTTGTGGACTGTAATTATGATTTTAATTGAGATTTTTTGTCCAAATTAATATGCGTTTCGCCCAAGTACTACAGTTGGGCTCATCAGTTAGATGCAGTAGTACCTTTCTAAGACGCAATATTTTAGTAGAGGGCTACCGACACAAATAAAATTTACAGCATTTAAGCACTGTGAATTATATTCTTCTATGGGAAATCGGTCGAATTCAGACACCTAGAAAATAATCCCGGGCGAAACGCATATTAATTTGGACTAAAGGTCGCAAAAAATCTCAATTAAAAAAAAATACCTTACTTACCTTTACTTTTCTACACAAGAAATGTTTTATTTTTTTAAAATATAGAAATATTGCCGAGGTTCATATTTTTTTATCTGTATTGAATGCAAAATAAATATATAATAATCTTTAACAAATACCAGTACCTCCGTAACCTATACTTAATTGAATAATATAAAAAAGTAATCGTATTTTTTTCTGGAATTAGAAAATTTTACAAGCACTTTTTTTTTCTATAAATGTCTAGAAATTTAGCTCGCAAGATAAATAGCCTTATAGAGCCTTGGAACATAAAGTTGGTAATAGTTGATCAAATTTTTACCGAAAATAATCGTAGGAAGAAAATTGCCAAGGCTACAAATTTTTCCTTGACTTTTTTCTGCCAAAATAACTGTTTTGGAGATATTCCTAAAAAAGTATTCGGGGAACCTTTGACCCCCTTCGTAAAATTCAGTTTTTTATTTTTTTCTCTAGAATTTCGTTGATTTGTTTCTAATTGGAATGTTTTTTTTTTCAAAAATAATAATTTTAAATTTAGTTTATTCCAAAATTGTTTCAATAACAAAAAAGCAATCATAGAATTGTGTTTGCGGTATAATTTTTACTAAAAAATGCTAAATCTCAATTATGTCGAAAACGGCTGTAACGATTTTGATACAAAAGAATTAATGCAGTATTTTAAGTAGTCTACATTTTGGTTTAACTATATTTGTACACAGAATCTACTTGCCATAAAACCATGATTTTTATTTGCGAATCTCTCGTTAACAGGTATACGGATTTCGATACAGAAGGTCCTTGAAATTCTAAAAAATATTGCATACTAAAATTTTTGAAAAATAATTTTTTAGAATTAAAAATAAAAACAAAATATTTTCAAAACGGGTAAATAATTTTCTTTTTGAATTTTTTTAACAAATGATATTAGTACATACTTTAAATTAAAATACCACTTTTTTTAAGAAAATAATATTAAGAAATTTTATATATAAAATATTAGGTATAATATATTTTTGCTGTTAGAGAGCAAGTATACGTGTAATCAACTTGTGCAATTTATTATTGTAGGTGGAAACTTTTTAATACTTTTAAAAATCGAAAAGATATCTGTGCAAATAATAGTGTAGAATACATTTTTAACGCAAATAAGTTTGAATTGATGTTATTAGGAAAAAAAATGCCAACATAAAAAAAATGCAAAGCCAACAACAGAAACAGTTTTAAAAAATTCTGCGATAATTAATAAAAAAAAAATCACACACCAAATAAATCGCATAAATGAAAACTTCATGAGAAGTTTCATTTCCCTTGCAAGAAAATACAAATATAATCAACGAATTTTACAAAACGTCTACTTTCCAAATTTTCCAGTTTAAAAAAGTTTATATCTCGATTCTCTGATTTTTCAAAATGTTTAAAACACTCAAATTCTAAAATCGTCAGATATTTAAATAATATGCACCGGCTGGAACTGGATCGTATAAAATTGCTTTTACAGTATAAGGTTATAACGCGACTAAGCACAAAAGGTTCAAATCATAAGTTTATTAATAAAATGAAAGCGTACTAAAACAAATGCTTTTTGTTTTTAATTGTTTTCAGGTTAACGAGTTCAATGTATTAAAGATTTTCAAAATTTCATACTTTTTTTTACTAGGAAGTATGTCAAATTTGAACAAAAATGGGGAAATGTAGGGAATACCTATTCTAAAAAATTGCTAAACGTCGGAATAAAATTTAAGTTTGTACATTTATGTCTGCACAAACCGTTTAAGGATTTGTAAATACAAAGTTTAACCAAGTCCAAGTCTGTACCAAATTTGAGGCATATTAGTAGGTACATACTTAAAATACAACAATAACATCAAAGCAATGGAATAAATGTCATTTAAGACTATTTATAAAGCAAACTTATTCACAAATTCGGAACAAAATAGTAGAAATATAAATTCTATTAGTGTTTAGATACTAAAATTTGCTTTTTAATTCAAGAAATAAGATATATTCGCCTTGAAACAAATTGGTCGTCTCGTAAAGCTATCTGAATTGTTACTTATTGTCAAACTCAACTTGCATTCCACATACCATCCACGCAACGCATTTTTTGTACCCGACTAACCTTAAAATCAGATATTATTAATTATAAAACGCCATTCGTAAAAAGCCATGTGAACAAAATGTCAAAATTTGACAAATACTCATTGATTCGTTCGTTACTCTCATCTGAATTTAGTTTTCAAATATACAGAAATAGCTACGAAATGAACTAAAATCGAACTAAGTGTGATTTTTTCACTAAGAATCTTAATCAGTTTGGAAAATATGTAGAAATATATAGAAATTAAAAAAAGAACCACGCCAAGACTGAGAGAGTATACCTACATATTCCACTCGTCAATTTAGGTGTCAAAAAATATCAATGAATTATTTCGCAAACTAAAATATCCTTCGCCTTGCGGTACCTTAAATTTTAGTCAATTTCGTAGAAAATTTCATCCCAACTCTTATGAATTTATCTGTTATAATATCTGTATAGGGCAGACAGGGGCTAAAAGTCAAACTTTTTTCTAAAAGTGATGCAATATTTCAGCTACAAAATCCATTAAAAAAATTACTAATTAGAATTTTTAAAAATATAACTTTTGCAATATTTCAGCTACAAAATCCATTAAAAAAATTACTAATCAGAATTTGTAAAAATATAACTTAAAGAAAAAAACATGTTGTTACGATTTACCCCATATGCGGGGAAAGTTGTAACATAGACCAGGAAAAATTGTAACAAAAACTGTAATCTTCTTTCAAATAAGCTATTAATTTATAAACAAAATTAACAATTACAAATATAGCACATACAGCATAGCAAAACTTATGAACTTAATATTAAAATTTAAAAGTTATTATGTATATTAATTCACAAATTTTATTAATTCATTCATTTTTAATGTTCCTAGAAAAAAAAACAAAATCAATATTCATTTTTTGAAAAAAAAAATGAATTTATTTACATAAAAATAGGAATGTAATTAAATATTCTAAAACAGGTATTAGATATACATATGTATATGCATTCGAGTTTAACTTATTAGCAAGCCAGGAAAACACATGAGCGACCTCTTTTCTATTCAACCTTTTGTTGACAATGATACCCGTCAAATGGGCTTTTTATTTTTATAAGAAATAAAGAAAAAAAAATTAAACTAAACGAAACATCAAAATAGAACACCATTTCCATCGTCTTGGTTGCCAAAAATGTGTTTGAAAATATTAACGAAGTCTATTTTTATTTGTTACAACTTAACCCACAAAAACGTTACAACTAGTCCCACCATAAAATTTAAAATAAATCACTCAATTTAAAAAAAATAAACATTTTAAAAAATAACTAGAACTATATCTATTTCGAAGGAAGATTAATACCAAAAAAAAAACAAAGAAAAATTAAAGTTACTAACGATCAATTTTGGGGACTACCCTTATAACTTTTTTTTATAAAGTCCTTTTAACTGCTAAAGTATAATTAACGATAGCTTTGAAGTATAGACGAACAATTTTCTCGTTCACTCGTTTCTTAATTTTCATTAATAAATATAAATAAATATAAAATAAATATAAATGGGTAAATATATTTACCCTTGTTACTAGAGGTGGAGAACTATCGATGGAACTATCGATTATAATCGATTATAATCGATAGTTTCAACTATCAAAAGCAAATGATAGATTCTACTCACTATCGATTGTTTTCCGATAGTCATATAAACCTAAAAAAAAATCAGGGAAAAATTCGTTTTTCAAAACCGAACAGTTGTAACTAGAATTGAATTCTTATAACAATATTGTGTTGAGTTAAGACTAGCTCAGTTCGAGTCGACCCGACCACACTTGCTATTGTGCGTTCTTTTTTTCTAACCAAAGATTACAATTAGTACAATATAGTTAACTTTTTCTTCATCATTTGTAAATCTGTTAAAGGACTTCAACAGCTGATATTACGATGTATGCATGTTGTGGTTATGATCTGTTAACAGTTCGTGTTTAAATTTGGAATTGCTTTCAATTTTTTTAGTTCTATTAGTTAATTACTTAGTAATTGTTATCTATTTGAGTATCAATTTTAATACTTGCAATTGTTTTCTGCGTAATGCAACGTCTTTGAAAACGTATGTGTGTTTGATACGGTATTTTATACTCGTAGCTAGCTGATTGCACATTTCAAAGCAATTATCGGAACGAATTTGTTTTCATTCAGTCCGTTTTAGTGTTCTGTGAAGCACCGTTTCTCCCTTGTTAAAAATGGTCGTATTGATATGAAGTATATACTTCTTGTTTCAATATTTCTTAGCAAATAATTTGCTGTAGTTACATTTATTGCGCAATTATACAAGTATACCAATATTTTGAGGATTTTTTTTACCACTGTATCTTAGGTACAAGAAGTACGAGAAAACGACTTTTTGTACAATCTGTTAGAGGCATATGAGGTTTTTAGATGGATGGTGCACTAATATTTCTGTAAGTTGTCAAATGAATTCATTGAAGTAATTCCCCACATGCAGAAAGAAATATATATGAGTAAAAGTTAGCAGTTAAAACATTTACAAACAAAAACTATCGAAAACTATCGATAATTATCAATGTTTTTTTTTTTGAAAACTATTGATAACTATCAATGGCAGTGATTATCGATATATCTCCACCACTACCTGATACATCTAGCCCCGGTCTCCCCTACCTATGTATGTAGGCAGATTATTGGAAAGGTTCCTAAATACCGACAGTCAGCATCACGAAAAACAAATGTTTCGATTTCTCTGTAACTGCCATGCAATAGTTCGGATATAAACTTTGATTTTTTAAATTAAACATCTAGAAGCGAAAAGGTTATTTGTTTTAAAAGAAATTTATATTAAATCAGACCGTTCAATGATTTATCTTAGCACAAAGGCATAACCTTGGAGTCCTGCACGAAATAGAAATTTTGCACAAAGTACATTCTTTGACCAAAAAAAAAAACAAGAAATAGTTTTCTATGTAAAATTTCAGTATTATAAATTCTTAAAGGCAACCAGCCCTTTTTCGAATTAAACTCAAAATTCATAATACTCAAAAGACATTCACGCAATCATTTCAAAAGAAAAAAAGTAATAATAATTTATTTGAAATAAAATTCCATTTATTCTCGCATTATGTTATAGTGCTTTCAAAATATTACTCTTTTATCCTTGTGACAACAATTCTCCAAAGATCATCTCTCATTCCCATGTCATATGATGTTGTCATCCACCACATCCTCCAAAACAACTCTGCATAATCTTCATCGAAGTTGACAACAAAAATATTACAAAAAACCAAAAAAAACAGGATATCGAGGATATATAATTTTTTTCTCAATTTTTGTATTTTTTGTTGTTGTTGCTGTTTGTATTTACCAATGAATAAAATAAAATAGATACAGCACAATCATGATATAAAAAAAATAACCGAACAACATGGGAAAACGAAATGCCTGTCATTTCACTGTTGCGAATTATCCTAATGCTGTTTCCAATGTCTACTATCTCTGGTTGTATTTTATACAAATCTACTTGAAATGTAAAAAAAGAAGAAAAATGAAAGGACAAAAAAATACAGCGAAACATAAACGAATTTGATTGAAAACCTTTTTGAAGAAAGATGTCCTTTCGTTTCTTAAAAGCACACATCTACCTAAAATATATTATAATATGTACCTATACTATATAGATATGTATATATAAAAATAAATAAATAAATAAACAAATACATTGAGCTTTTATCGTAATAACATTTTGTACTTTGGGAATTGAAAATATATTCGCCGTAGGTATAGTTAGTTATTGGGGTATAGGTACATTATAGAAACATCATATCCTTTAGGAGCAAAAGAAGAAGAACTGAAGCAGCAATGACATCAGCTCTCCAGCATGTCAGAATATTGGATTTGACATTAGCATAATTTACTTCGATACGTGTCAATTTGCTCCTGCCATTGCCATGATGATGATGATGATGAAACTGCTGGGCTATATATCCTTTCACTCAAACTTTTCTAAAAAAAAGACACATTGATGTTGATATATGTATGAGATCTCATTTCATTACCTTATTTAGGATGTGTTTTGTGTGTGTGTGTATCTATATTTTATAAAATGACAAATCCATCGAATTGTTCAAATTTAAATTGACAACTAAGTATCACATCAAAAAGGACCATCAAATTGATATCCTTAACGTGCGAATAAGATCTCAAGTGGCCTCTTCAAAGCCGCTCCCATATTATATAGTACACAGACACACGCCTACGATTTTCCTTAAATTTAGAAATATACACAACACAAGTATCGTTAAATTATGCCATTTTATCGCATCACGGAAGAAAAACTCAATCCAATTCTTAAACATATATATATTTTTGTTTGGTTCTTTCTTTTCTGTCGAGATGATAGGTATGTACCTATACTATAAAATTGTATCCTTTTCAATATAAAAACACACAAAATCTAAAGAAAGATATACTTAACTATACACTACCTAACGTTATACAGAATCTCGAAATGGTACACCATTAAAAGAAAGCCAACTATAGAATGTGAAAGGATTTGCCCCTTTTCCCTCTTTTAAGATAGGTACCTACACCAACAAGAAAAAGAAGTCATAACCTGGGTTAGTGTATATAATGCTCCGATCCACTACCACTTATATGAAGAAACGATTTGTCGAATTATCGTGAAATGGTTTTGATATCTGGCATCCGTAATTTTCTTGAGCCATCCCGGATTCAGGATAAAAGATACATATACTTTGTTTATGTGATTGTTTTTTTTTTTTTAAATGCGTCAAAAATCATCACACAGAGTGTAATGATGATGATGACACTTTGTGTCGACATTAAACGAACATATATACCAAGCTAACCTGCTATATCGTTTTCTTTATAGGATACACGGGTAAGCACATATCATTATATACTCGTACATACCCTAATGCTGATGCATACCAAAAACAATTTACATCGTCCTTGTATGATGTTGTATAGAATTTCAATGAGCTCAAAAGTATTGGCAAATGTGTTGTGTTTATCCTAAAATGGTTTCAAGATTTTAATGTATGGTTCTTAGGCATAAGAATCCAAGCCCCTTTAAATAGATGGGGGTGTATTGTAGGGAGGAATATAAATTTGATTCAATATTTATAGTGAGAGAGAAAAATAGAACTAAAAAATATGTTTGGGAAGATCGAAGAGCTTAACTGAAGATATATTGCTCTAGATTTCTTTCGAAACAAATAATTAAACATTGACGTATTCATGGACTTTTATACTTCTATTTCTATCTTAAATGTACTAATTGGAATTTTCAGCTCTTATGCATAGGACTTTCAAGCTGATCGGAGGAGATTTGTAAAAAAAAAAACAGAACTCAAGATTTTGATCAAACCTGACATTACAATTCTGTATATCAATGTACAGGCACGTCAGTCCACGGCCTAAATGAGTGCATATATTTTCCTCAAACTTGGTATATATTATTTTTTGTTTAAAGAGGCCACACGTTTCTTCATTTTTAAGACCAAAAATAATGGTATACCTGATACCTGCAATACATTTTTTTTTGCCAAAAAGGTAAATCGTATTTTTCTCAAAAAAGGCTCCAACGATTTTTATAAAAATAAAATCAGTTCATTAATGAAGTTAATGTGGTATTTCTTTTGTTGAAAAAAATGTATTTTTTGGTACTTCTAATAGAACCATTTTTACTTGCGCGATAGGTAGGTAGGAACTAAGGGCAAGTTTTGCATTTGGAAAAAAAATCGAACTCGAGATTTTAATTAAAGAGAACACCAAAAAATTGGGCCCCGCAATTCCGTCCGTCTGTCTGTCTTTCGGTACAACGAGCTACAACCTAAGCGGCTGATGCGATTTTCTTCAAATTTACTATTTAAGCGTTTCAGGTGATTGGCTCAAATAGATTTTTGAAAAGTTTCTTAACCACAAAAATATAGGTACAATTGTGTGCACTTCTTTAGGTCTACATTTTGGTCAAACATGTTTTTTTTACATACATATATTGATATTAACGTTTCCTCCCATACAATTTTTTTTTTCGATTTTCGACTCTCTCATAAACGGGTAGACGGATTTCGATCAAAATTTTTATATAGGAGCTCCTTTGAATCATAAATAATACTGCATACCAAAATTATCGAAAAATATTTTTTGGGGATTTTTGAAAAAAAAAAAACATTTTTTTTTCAAAACTCAATACTTCGAAAATGGATGATTTTTTTCGAAATTTGTTTTTAGGCTTATATTATTATGTTTATAAAATTGTCATACCCACTTTTTTTTGTAGAAAAAAAATTAAAGAAATTTTATTTGTATATAAAAAAAATTATGTAAAAACGACTTTAAAAATATATTTAGATTCTTAATAGAAATCTTTTGCATACCATGTGATCGAACATAAGAGCAAGTACGTGCGATCCAGACGTGCATTTTTTTGTTTTCGATTTTCTGGAAACGATTCTTTGTTTTTTTTTTTTAATTTTTTATGGAGTATCTCCTAGAAAGTTTAAACAGTATTGCAAATCAAATTTTTTCGAGGATTTTTTTTTGAAATTAGAAAAAAAAGCAATTTTTTTTTAACTCAATACCTATGTATTTCGAATACTTATCTTTTACATTGTCTTGAATACTGAATACTTAAAAAAAAACAAATTTCCTCAAGGAAATAAAAACTGTATACCTGCCCTGCCAAAAAAATGTTAAAAAGAAAACGTTAAAAAAAATGCTTTCTCCTTCAAGAATTTTGATGAAAAAATGCGTGCGTGTTTTTATATTAGTGGTGTTCCCTTTCAAGTTAAAAAAATTGACTCCACACTTGGATACTGGAGTATACTTACAAATTACCTACTAACAGCGTCAATGCTTAACTACATTAAAGTTGTGGGCTACAAGAGCAAATTAATGCGATCCAGTTGTGCATTAAATTTCACTACTAATTAGCTATCAAACAGTCAGTTTTTTGTTTAAGAAGTTTGTTTGCCGATTATTTAATTTTAAATTAATTAGATAAAGAGGCAGTCAGAGGAATAAACTTACTTGACTTGTAAACAACCGGATAACAACATTGAATTTTTCAATCGAGAAAAAACAATCTACAGAATAATTTAATTTGAACGTCACTTTTATTTAGAGTATCGAACTTTTCATAGAAATTAATTTTTGTGTATCGTTTATTTCAAAGGAGTCATTTTTGAAAAGGTTTCTTTTCTTATTTAGATAAATGCTTATTCCTTTCTAAAATGAGCAGATAACCTCATTTCTAGATTAAGTTGTATCTGACTGTTGAAAAACTGATTTTTGCTCTACCTGGAGTAACTGACTGGTTAACTGACTATTGAAAAATTGGCCCTTACTGGAAAAAGTTAAATCAATATCAAAAACTGATCAAAATTCAGAGGTATACTTTCCAGATTATGTGATTTTTAAGATGATTGAAATTAAATGTCAGGAATAAAAACTTTCCTAATTATTGAGTAGGGTATATCTTGAAAACCTTACTCGATAGTACAACTTCGAGACTGGAAATTTAAGTCTTAAGTGGATTGACAAAAACAAATATTAGCTATGTTAAATTCTAGTAGAGATATATTTAAGTTCAGTACCAATATTACAGTTAAATTGATTTTTATAACTTACAATTAGGCGTTTTTTTTTTAAGCCAGAAGGAAATTCGACAGAAAAAATATCACCGGGATTTATCGACACCATAAAAAAAAATGTCATTTCCGTTAAAATTGCTGAAAATAAAGTAGTAATTCGCTCCGGTAACGCAGTTCTTCTGCAGAATAAAAATGTTGTGTGAAACAGATTAAACCAGCACCGTCAATTCCAAGAGTATGGCATTTTGTTTCAAAACAACCATAGCTACATGTTTCACGATTTTATTTTTTATTTTTTGCTGTTCAACTGAATACCATAAAGTTGTTGGCAATGCAATAAAAACAACAATCTTAGGACTTTGACCTACAGATGCTGTTGACATTGTGTATACTGAACAATTGAAATAGATTGGTTCTAAAATAATGGTGACAGCTGTTACTGGCTTATTCAGTAGGCGGTGGCCGTGGCGCGATAGTTGTGTGTTCGCCTGTCAGCCTCATGGTCACAGGTTCGATCCCTGCCGTAGTCTATGTATTCTTATTTTTCCAATAAAAATCAATTCTAAAAATAAATGTCATACAATGGGTTGCTGGTTTACTCATTACATGCTGTTTAGGCATGAACTAATAACATGTGATTGAGTAAAACTAGTATACCGATAAAATGTTACAAATAATAAAAAAATTAATGCGAATTATAAGGGACATCGATAAAAAAGACACGGAGGAAATTTCTCCGCATTAGTTCAGCCGCCATCCCTGGAGATAAAATCTGAGACAACAACCACCTACAGTCTCCGAATATTGCCACACATCTTTCCTATCATTCTTTCTATTCCTTAACCTCACCCTCACGCCCGCGCTGTGTTGAAACATTTAAAGGGTATTCATAATCCCTTGAGCGCGTGTAGATTATAAAAAAAAAATCAGTTTCACGCCTTAAACCTCAACAATTTATTTACCGGTATAGCAAATTTAGACGAATTTCTCGTGTAAACCAGTCCTCGTTCTGTTTACTTCCGATTAATATGGCAAGTTCGGAATATTTGGAATGGAAGTTGAACTAGAGATTTTGATTAAACTTAACATTACGATGAACACGAAAAAGTGAGTTCCGCAAATCTGTCTGACTGTTTGTAGATTGATTCAGCCTAAAGCAATTCCCTTAAGACTTGGTACTTAACCATCTTAATTCTTAACTGGAGAGCAGAAATTGATATTTTGCCAAAAATATCTGTACATTCCATGCAACCCGTTTAAAGCTTGATTGTCTTAATTAAATCTTAAGGCTTAATTATATCGAAAACCTTCCTAACACATTTGAATTACAAAAAAATTGTATTTCAGAGCTTTATAGGCTAAGTAGTTCTTTTTCATGAGTGTTTGCACCAAAACTGGGGTTATCAGTTTATTCCATTCCATTCCTTTCCATTTATCCGTTAATATAATTTAAACTGAATTCATAGTTATTTTATCTCTTATCATCTTCGTTTGTTTTTTAAGTTTTATATATATAAAACAGAATCCATATTTTTATTACGGTCATAAGAACAACTTATACTTTCCGCGCACACACCAGCATCAGCAAGCAAACAAAATCCTTTTTCCGTTTGCCAAAAAGGAGGTCCCCTCTTCAATTCAATTTTTCAATTCTCCTCTCGCAGCTTTTCGGAAACATTTATTTTTCCTATTCAACCTCGAGAACAGACATTTTTTGGCAGATTTACTGCATATTGGTTCGGTGTCAAGTGCACGCGCGATAACCCAACGACCCGAAACTAAGACCCTTTGCTCTCCAAAAACCCACAAATGAAGGGAAAAAATGTGGAAAGAACAATGATTGCTTACCATCACAAAAATCTAGGTTTGTACCTATACCCAACGAACTACCATCTACCATCACCAGCCAAGAGAAAAGGCCAATTCCGTGGCTTGGAACAAAAAAAAAAAACAAGAATAATAATACAAAAAATATTCAAAGATTTATTTCGTCATTTGTTTCTTCTGCTATGCTGAATGCGGAATATATCCTCTCTTAAGTTTCAGTTAGCGAAAAGGATTTTCCATGTGAATATTTTGTATCTTATGTAAAATAAAATGTAAAATAATAAAAAATGCAAAAGAATTTTGTGTTTCTAGTTTTTTTTTTGTTTAAAGAGTTTCGCAGAATTTTTTTTTTAAATTTAACCCTCTTCTTATGAAGGACGAGAATTTGACAGCATTGTCATTTAAATTTATCCAGCTTCTCTCGCTCCCTCTCGTTTGTGTTTCTTTGTGTTTGCAAGGATGTAACAGGGGCAGAAGAAAAAACTCGAACGAACGAACGAAAATGACTTTTGTATCCTGCCAGGGGGATAAGCTAAAATCTATACTCGGTAACGAGCTCAATCCCGCGCTGCCAGAAGCAAAAAAATGCCAAAACTGCTAGTTAATTTGCATATACGTTGCGCGGCAAAAAAAAAAAGAGTGCCATTTTCGCAATAACAGCAAAAATAACCAGCACGAGATCCATATAGCCATAGGATCGCGCAGAGGGGTGAAATACTATCCGGTTAACTAGGTATACCCGAACGTACATAAAAAGCGTCACGCAACGGAAAAATTAATCATATACATTCGAGAGGTGATTTGCATAAGCCACAATAACTAACTTTGCAGATATGTACCTATGTATGTCGTGTACTCGTATGTATGAGTGATTTTTTCATCATACAATCTTTGGAGATCACTGCTCCACAGGCAAATATTATTTTTTCAAAATCAAGGAATCCATTTTCTTCTTATAGGTTAAACCCTTTCAAGCAGCCACCGAGTCATGTGATTGTGTATGGTACATAGCCAAATATAATACGTATACTTTTCAATATCTTGTTATTCGTCAATGATGGCGCTTAAACTAATACAAATGTCAGTTGTGCACCAAGCATCACACAATAAGAAAAAACCCACCCCTGCATATGTACGAGGATATTCCTATATCCCGTTTATTTGATTTGCAAAAACGAATGAAAAAAAAAATTATGTACACATATCCTTCGATTTATTGTAGTTAGGTATGTAGTATATATGATTTGGATGAAGAGTCCTTTGTGGCAGGAGTTAGGATTCAGAATACCACTCCACTACCTACATATACTTTGTCGACGTCCTCTTTCTTTTAGGTAGGTATGACAATTTCTGCGACACAATTTTCCAGGTTAAAGGATTTTCTTTGGAATATTCAACTGTATTCCTGTGAATTGATTGAGTGTGTGTTATTTTCGATATTTTCGAAACGGGTAACTCTGCTTGATGTAGGGATTCAGATACATTCCTCATTCCAGAATTGTTTGAATGGATGTACCTTTATGCATAAATGTATAGTTAGGTACCTACATACCTTATATCCTTCACAAGGAATAGCAAGTGGGTATGATAGGAGGTGATTTTCGACAGACATTTTGAATTTGATTTTCTGTATTTTTCTTCTTTTTTTTAATTTTTTTTGTTTGAAGAAACAAGGACTCCGGATTGGCTTTTTGGATTATTCACAGAGGTTTAGTCTTTGGTGTAAGTATGTGTATCCTATAGGTAACCTAGCCTAACCAATTGCTAATATTGCTTTTGAGGTTCGGGACTTTGCAAAGAAGGTAGAAGGACATGAAACTATAAGTATATCTATACTATACATACATAAGATATTTTTTATTCATTTTTAAGTGTACACCTTTCTTCTTTAAGGAGATATTGAATAAGCCAATTTAATACAAAGCTATTTGTCAGAGTTATTTTTATCAACTTTGACGTCTTAACAAATATGATTGATATACTTAAGGAAATAACATGCCGGTGGATTATCTTAAGCAAGATTTTTTTGGATTAAAGACAATGAATGAAAACAAATAAAAATTATCTACTTATGATTCTAATCTTTTGAAGTGTTTATGTATTTTAGACTTAAGAGAATTGCTTAACACACAAATGCGAACCTAGATAAAGTTAATCCAATCTAATTCGTGTTAGAGTAAGAGTATAAACGTTAAGAATAACAAATATTTAAAATCAAGATTAAGACAAGTTAATATCTTTAAATATTTTCAGAGTTATATAAAAAATCCATAAATCCATAATTCGGTTCTTGAAATTTCTGAAAAATTAAAATTTAGTATTTCAAAACCCGCTAACCTGCTTCGGAAATTCGTAATGTTTTAACTTCCGTTTTTGAATAAGTAGCAACATTTTGTATGGTTACGTTAACATGTAATCACGTTCAAAAAATGCATAATTTTAATACCTACGGAATTTTGGATTTACAGAATACTGATTCTAACCGAATGTTAACTTTCTAACAGAACTTTGTTATACAGAATACAGACCTATTCCCGAAAATTGTATATATTTTGTATTTTTTTTTCTTTTTTTAAATAAATTGTAAAAAAAATATTTACAAAAAATGTAAATACACTAAAGCAGTAAAAAAAAACGTTCAAAAATAAATATTCGTTTTCAAATTAAACCGGAATAACTATGTTTGAAAAAAAAGGAAATAAATAAATTTGAAATAAACTTAAAATGAATTCCGGAATCTATTTTATAAGCAATACACATATTTTTGAATTTGTATATAGTAATTCTATCTATCTTAAAGAGATTTAACATGTAACTGATAAAAAAATAAGAACGGTAAGAACAGCTAGTAGATTTAAAGTTTTTTTTTTATTCATAATTGGTAATAAAAATTACATTTTAATTAATTTCAAAATCTAAATATTTGGTTGGATTTTTGTGTTTTTAAAGTTTAGATTATATAGTTTTATTTCTCGAAAAGAGAACAGTATCTTTTTTAAACTGATTTTTTTAAAGTTTTTAATAATGGCTTGAGACATTTTTGGAATTATATACAAAATTTACAATTTTTAATTGTGATTGCCAATTAAGAAAGAACATGTTATGCAATTTAGTTTAATCTTATAAAGGAAAAAAGTTAAAAGTTCTTATTTATTTAGATTATTATTATTATTTAGGCTACTTTTGTGAAAATTTTCAACCGCAGTAAATTATTATTTATAAATATTTTAAACGATAGTTTTTTTCACGATAAAATTGTGAATTTCTAAGAGACATTTCTAATTATTTTCATACTTTGTGAATTTCTAAGAGACATTTCTAATTATTTTCATACTTCTGAAATATATGTGTATTCCTTGAATTTTCTTCATTTACTTATCTGCACTGTTAATTATTAAAACTGTAGTATCTGCATTTTTCTATTTTTAAAAAAGGGCAAGTTTTGAAATGACTTATTTTTATTTTTTATAATAGGCGTGTTGTTTTGGAAACATTTCAGAATTTTGACGAAAACCACACCAGGAATTATTGACGACTGTAAAAAAATCTATGAAAACTATCGTCAAAAATGAGGTTATTTCAGTCAGTCAGTTTCGTCCGTAATAATACCTAAGCGTCAAAAATTTTGTGCACTTTTAGCTAACCCTGAACAAAATTAGTAACTGTGATTCCATTTAACATTTACTTTGAGTATGTTTAATTTGACAATATAGAAAACTAAGAAAACAAAAATTTTGATCCGAGATTCCGAAATCTCCTAATGTCTCGATTTTTGTCCTAGTTTTCTTTCTACACTTTTATTTATACAAGATAAATACATATAAAACTAAACATTTACGTTTTGAAAAACAGAAAAATACATCTGTTTGATAATTTATGAAATCTATCGTTTTTTAGAGCTAACACGGCAGTGCAATATTTCAACCAGTTACATTTTTTTGGGATAACAACATTTTTACTTTAAGACTAATATATGTTCACTATACAAATCTGATTACTAATTTAAAATTTCAAAACTTGCTATTTCGATACACCAATTATCACTTTGTTTAATAATTAAAAAAAACAAGCATTCCAAAAACTAAAAAAATTAAATCTCGTCTCCACTAGAATATATTTCTAATTTAAAAAATTCTCTGCTCCAAAAATTGCCTAACAAAAATGTTTACTATATTTTTATTAATATTTATATACAATGCCAATTTTTCAGTTTTCGACTTTAAAACATTCGTATTTAAATTCTTGGATACAATATAAATACTTATATCTAATTTGACGACCTTTTTATTTAAAAACTAAATCGATAACATACTTAAAAAAAAGTTTGAGCATTGACAAGAAAAGCTATATTAAACTTTCAATTTTTGAAATATAGAAAATTTGTTGCTAATAAATGTTTAAAAAAAATAAATTTTCATAGAATACCAAAAAAATATTGATTGATTAGTTATGTTAATATTTAATTAAATTGACATATTGACAGTAAGAAAAATCAATAAATTTTTGAACATTGAAAATTCATTTTTACGCACGTTTTAGAAAAAATATTTAATTTAATATAATAAAATACGTAGAATATTTTTATTATAAACATAAACTTTTTTAACATAAAGATATGCAGTTGGCCAACTTATCTTTTTTTATATTTATTTAAATTAGCACCTAGCCTACAAAAATATGGAAACACTTAAAATGTACGCATTTTTTTAGTCATATGTTTCGGATAGAAAAAATATTATTTGTATTTTCCATTACCAATTTTATAGTTCTTAAAATTTCATGATTTGAAAATATTTAATAATAATTTTTTTTGAAAGAAAATCAAAATTCTCAAAAAATTAAAGTAACTAGAATAACTATCATCAATAATTTTGATATATATTTTTCATAAATTTTTCATGCAAATTAAAAACTCGTTAATGTAATTGAGATATATTAAATTTGAAATAAAAAAAAATAAATAATTTAAAACCTTCATGTTTTCGGTTAAAACAAATTCTTTGTTGTTAAAAAATAAATATAAAAATATATGAATCAAATAGAGAAGTGCGAGAAGTTTTTAATTCTTTTAATAAAATTTTAAGTCTTCTTTTCTTCCATTTAATTTATTTTTTGCCTTTTTAAAGCCAAATTATTGATTTTTAAATTTCAACAAAATGTTTGCACAAATCACAACCGAAAACCTAAACATTATTTGAATAGGAAAAAACTGGAAATAAGCCCTTAACAAGATCCTTAACAAGCTCTTAAGTAACGCAACGAACCTTGCAAATATATCACCACTGTAGTAAGTACACCACTTATAGCCACTTAATTCCCAGAATTTGCAAATGTTCGCAAAAACTAATTTGAATAATAATAAAAAAAACAGAATCCTTAACAAGTTTTGTAGATTTCCATCCTGCCCCTGTCAATCTATTTATAACAAAAAAGCAGATGAGCAAATCTAACTACGTACCTATATGAAATAAAAAAAATAGAACCGTTCCCATCGCGCAAAACTAATCCTTCACAAAAAATATGCAAATTACTTATAAACGGGTAAATATCTACTGCAAGCCAGAAATTTAAATAAATTATACACGACAGCTATACGAGTCTTACAAATACCCACCAAGGTATAAACTATTGTTCAAAACTATGCACACCTTTTACCTTTTTTATATATTTGCTTGAAAGTTTTAATTTGCATAAATCAGAGGATCTCTCATATATCATATATGTAGGGTTATTCTCATTAACATACTTAAAAAAAAAAAAAAAAATCGTTATCCTAGAACTCAACCCGTTGAGCATCTGCTTTTTTGCCAAACGAACAAATCATTTTTTTTACCCCTTACCTTCGCAGCCTCGAATTTTAATATGTTAATGAGTTAATTCTTATGAATGGCATGGAAATACTATGTCACGGCCAAGGACACGGCCCTATACACACAGATATACACGCACACACTACAATGTTGAATCCCAATGAATTCTAATTAAAAAAAGGAATGTTCGAAGCGAAAATGAGTCCATGCTCAGTGTTCAATTAGCCCGCTTAACGAAGAGAACGAATCGGTTGAGAAGCAAATTTGTGTTGTTATTGAAAAGGACGACATTTAAAATATATCACTCACCTGAAATAGTTGATTTAAAACAAAAAAAAAAATTAGAAAAAAAATCACAAAAATTCACCGAATTATATTTTTTATCTTTTTATTATTTTCGGTTGAAAGTCATCAAAGTTCTTTTTTAAATTGAAACGCAACCGAATAAAATCACAAAGTTCTGTCCAATCCGTAACGCGTCAACTTAAGGAATGACGAGTATCCTTAATCGTTCAAAGATATTCCTGTGAATTTCTCTACTTTGCCAATAAAATTTGTTCACAAAAGCAAAAAAAAAAAAAATAAACCGAAGAAAGGAACTCCAAGGATAATACACGACTGCGTATCACTCACGAAAAAACCAAAACCGAAAATTCAATAGACACCCGAATTTGCCTAAAGTCCTTTTTATATCTAACTATATACCTATATTATGTTCGTTGGCAAAGTTCGATGATTTTCTTCTCGCAAAACAGAGAATTATGAACCAAAGAAAACGGAACTTTCTTGGCCTTATTCGAGAAATCGAGAAATGGATATTTTTTAGACCGAAAGCTTGCAAGTCAAGCAATCAAATGCTACTGCCACACGGAAAATCGGTCGTCCTTAGTCCTGTTCCTGTGGCTGTCGTTTGCATCAGTGCCACTGCTATCCGAATATATGGTGGCGTTTTCTGATGGTACAAATACAAATGTGTCATGTCGCGTGCCAGAATGAGGGCGAGGAAACATTGTCGTCGTTGTTCTTGTGCGCGTACTCAGTGGCGTCAAACAAGAAACACACAAAAGCGTACGAGTAATGCAAAAAAAAAAGGATATACAAAAAATATCGAGAAAATAAATGGAAAAACACTTGAAAGCATGACAAAAGTCATTCCCGAACGAAATTCGTCCTTTTCCAACCCTCGCACCCACAGTACTCCATCACGCCGCAACCCCATCGGTGTTATAGCGAGTGCAAGGAGCTGACGTCTGCCCGCGCCTAAGGAGGATTTTCCAATACAACCACCGCAACAAAGGAGAGAGAGCAAAAGCAACACCACACTTTACCGCACACACCACTTAGCAGTCAGTACAGAAGCTCCTCATGTAGCAGCAACAGCAGAAAGGACATAAAAGTAAGTAGGTTGGTATAAAGAGGCAAAAACGCGTAAAAGGGGATAGTTTTCCACCCACACTTCAAATCTGAATCCTTCCAGGGGGTTGATGAGGGTAGATTTTTGCCCGTTTCCCTATTCATTCGGTTCGCTGACAAAAATTGTTACTGTTCCATTTATACTCATATTGAGTCCTGCGCTTTTTTTCATTGTTTTTTTTTTCCTGATGTTATTCTCCACAAATCCAGTGATGGATTTTTTTTTGCGGAGGAGAGAACTGGAAAAAGAATACAAAACGAACGACAAAAAACTGGGGAAACAAATTCAAATGTTGCCCCTCGAAGCCGATTTGGAGGAAATTCCTTTTCGGCGGTTTCTGGATTTTTTTTTGTTCGCCCTGTCAGCTCCTGTTCTCCTCGCGAAATTCAGTTTAAGGACCCAAATTGTTTATCGTGTTGTTGGAAGAGGGATCGATGGTGGGCAGGGGAATGAAAAAGAAGTAAAGTTTTGAGTTATGCGTGCGATATGCGAACATTTTAAACGATGGCGCTTTTTTTATGGGTTGTTTAGAAGAGGGGGGTGGAAAGTTAGCTATACAAGCTGGGGGATACTAAATCTGCTGCTGTGGGGTGGTTTGGGAACCCTTTTTTTTTATTTTGGTTGTTGGTATGGCCTTATCACTAGTTCACATTCGCTTTTTTGCTAACGTCATTTACTTTTGGCTTTGTTGTTGGTGTTGTAGGTACTATTTGATTACTTATGCTTTTGGATGAAGAGGCAAGAGGCGGGATACATCTAAATCGAAGTATTCCAAAAAAAAAGAAGAAAGGCGTATAAACGCTAAAATGACTGATGGATAAGAAGAGTGTTTTTTTTTGTCTGTGCAAATTCGAAGTTTGAAGGGTTGGGGCTTAGGGTGCTATGTGTATAGCACGTACGTATATCGAAAGGTTTTTTTTTTTATCAAAAATCCATATCCGGAACTAATTTGCGTGGCACAGCGGTGATGGAAGATTCTTGGTACATATCCCACAGCTTGGCTGGGTGATGTTGGTGTGGTGTTCGATTTGTATACTTATCCTGGGGATGACATTTTTCCTTGTGGAGTTAATTTGCAATGACATTTTGCTTCTTCTTCTAGGGTTTTTTTTGAAGAAATCCGGAGAACGACTTGGAATGATGTGGGTTGACTGCTGTACAGAACGACAGAGGACAGGTTGATTATTATATGGTTTGTTTAAATTTTTCCTAATGGCATATATTTAATGGATACCTATTTCTTGGGTCGAAAGGATTAGAAAGGTAGTTAATTGGGACAAAATTCAATATATGCAAAGACTTTGTTTGCAATTAGATCACGTCTATGGGGTTGATTGCGGAGAAGTTGAATTATCGTAGTTGGCTTAGCTGTGTGTAGGTTCAACGGGATATAAAGGAAGTTTTTTTTGGCAAAAATGGTGACGTAAAAGACATCATCTTTAACTGGTATTTTTTAACTTAGTTAGAATCAATTTATATTTTGTATTCTTATATTAAGGACATTGGACAATTACGACTATTTTCTTGTTTTCATTTCTGTTCGAGTATAATTGACTATTATGGAATAAATAATTCCTTATTTTTTATATGAATTTTTTTTTTTTACTAGCCCGTCATTTGATGAAGAGAAAAAGCTACTTTTTATTTATGCAGAAACCATTAACACGCAAGCAAAAATAATTTTAGACTTAGACTGTATTCAGTAAATCTGCCTTAGGTACGTAATTTTTCTCCAACGGCATAATGAAGTCTTGCAGGGCTATGTTGAGAACGCTACAAATTATTTTAATTGTTGACTTCTTAAATTTAATGGACGAAATTCTGTATAGAATTGAAAAAAAAATCCAGCAAAATGGAAATAAGTAAATTTATTTTGAAATAAATTTCATGTTACCGCCATTTGCATTGTCGTTCAGTTGAGATTAGCGGAGTGTTTTATTGGCTCAGTGCGGTCTAGCCTTCAAGTTCTATTAGCATGAGGCCACCAATGAACGACGATTAAGTAAACGTAAAAAAAATGCATTACTAACAAAATTTAAACAAGATGGTAGAAATTATTTTGTTCCGATTTCTGATAAAAAGCTGGTTTTATAAAAAAATAAAATGCACGATTGGATCGCACGTACTTGTTCCTATGTTCGATCACATTATATACAAAAGATTCGTAATAAAAACGGCTAAATATATTTTTAAAGTAATTTTTCACTTAATTTTTTATATATAAATGTCTTAATTGTTTTCTAAAAAAAATTGGTATGAACATTTATAACAAATATGAACGTTAAACCAAAATTTTCTTCGGCCAAAATATAGACCGTACTCAAATTATTACACATTCCAATTTATATCAAAATCGTTACAGCCGTTTTCGAGATAATTAAGATGATAGAAAAATTTGTATGGCAAGTACCGTTATTTTTTGGGGCTAAAACAACGATTCAAAAATCTATTTTGGACAATCACCTAAAACGTTTAAGTACCAAGTTTGAAAAAAATCACTTCAGCCGCTTAGGCTGTAGAGAGTTGTACAGACAGACAGACCGAATTGCGGGACCCACTTTGTTGGTGTTCTCTATCATCGTAATGTCAACTTTGATTAAAATCTCGAATTCGATATTAATGAGAAAGTTGAATACAAAATCAAGTTTCTATAACATAGTTACCTTTGATAACATTTTTTGTTAAAATTTTGTTTGCCGAAAAAGTTTTACAGTTTTATTTAAATTATTAGAGAGTGATTTTCGAGTTACATAATTAAGCTTTTATATAACGGCCATAGACAGAATTGATGGACACATTACTTTCGTGTTGTCTATCATCGTAATACACTCGTGTATTTTTACTAAATTTTATTTATTTTAAATATGATGTATTAGTATTAAGTTTTGCTTACTTGTAATAAGTGTACAATATCAAGTCTCAATCAATGTTTTTGATCAACCTTGACATTATGATGATATACATGAAAGAAGTGTGCCCTGTAATTCCTGTCTAACTGTCTGCGAGTCTACAGCCTTAACGGGTGAATGGATTTTATTCAAACTTATGGCAGATATTGTTTGATTTGTGTATTTGTGCCCAAACATTTTTTTCATTTTTTCAAGACAACAAATAAGTGTAGGCACCTGCCATAGAATCTTTTTGCCAAATAGGTAAATCTCAAAAACGGCTTCACCGATTTTCATAAAAAAAAACATCAGTTCGTTAATGAAGGGAAAATGTCCTTTTGGGTAACTTGCTTCTTTTTTTTCTTACAAAAAATGGTTAATTTTTGGTCCAGTAGAACAATTTTCTTTATTTTCGATTTAATGGAAAACAGTTCAACTGTTTTTTTTTTTTTGTTTTAGAGCAGCTTCTAGAATTAGTATTTCAAACGAAAATGTTTTCAATTTTTTTTTTAATTGTGATTTTCAATATTTCGAAATCGTCTTAATAGCTTGCTTGGAAACTTTGAATTTTGTAGCTTTTTACCATTGTTTCGATTACCTGTAAAAAAAACTATTCTCCTAAAAAAATAACAGTACCTCCCACACAAATGTTAAGAAACCCTTATACATTTTTTTTCTTAAAAACAGCTCCAAGAATTTTGATACGAAAATGTGTGTATTCTTTGATTAGTGCAGTCCACTTAAATAAAAAATATTTTAGTTTGCGTACTTATTAACGGTAATTCGCATGTACCACCACTAATCATATTTTTGTCTTTCTCATACTATTGGATGAACCGACTGAAATTATTGTTTGTATGCACGCAAGCTCCCTATATCTATTAAAAAAAAGTTTTTGGAAAAATCCATTTTTCAAAAACATGTCACTGATTTTTTTCAAATAAAAATTCTATACTAATATTAATAATCATTTTAAAGTGGTGTTTAAATAAAAAAAATATTTTTAATTTTTTGACCTACCTACTAACAGATTCAATGTTTAGCTACAATAAGGTTGATAGCTACAAGAACAAGTTCTTTAGATCCAGTCGTTCATTTAAGTTTTAAATGCAAAAGTATATATCTATAGTAGTTTTTTTGTTCAATTTGATTAAGAAGTATATTGAAATTTGTTGTTTTTTTTTTTAACCGCAAAGTCGCTTTTTTGCGAAATATTTAAGCAAGATCTCGGTCATACTTATCAATATCTTTCAAAACTGAATTCTTGTATAACAAGGGGGTGGCCGTGGCGCGATAGTTGTGTGCTCGCCTGTCAACCTCGTAGTTCCAGGTTCGATTCCTTCCGTTGTCTGTGTCTTCTTATATTCCATTAAAAACCAATTATAAAATCTGTCATAAAATAAGTTGCTGCTTTGCTCATTACATGCTGTTTAGGCATAACACTAACAACATGTGATTGAGTAAACTAGCATACCCATAAAATATGACACCGAAATAAATAAAATAATGCGAATTATAAGGGACATAAATAAATAAGACACGGTAATTATCTCCGCATTAGTTCAGCCGCCATCCCTGGAGATAAATATGAGACATCAACCAGCTCTAGTCTCAGAACATCGCGCCACACATATTTCCTATCCTTCTTTCTCTTCTTCCACCGGATGCCCCCGCTGTGTTAAGAAAAACATATAATGGGTATTCATAATCCCTTGAGCGCGTGCAAAGTTATAAAAAAAAAATAAAAACAAACAAAATATTTAATTTTAATTTTCTTTAAATTATTGTTTGTTGTTGGATAATAATTATCTTTTTAGAAACTTCGGTAAAAATATTTGTAATCGTATCGGTTAAATCATTAATGAGATTTTTTGTAATAAAAAACAAACTTACCATAAGATTTTTCTTAACGGATTTTTAATAGATTCAAAATAGCTTTTAACGGCCTTTAGTCCACGAAATTTGCGTTTCATCTCGGCAATCTTAATTGGATTCATCAGTTGGTTAGTGAGCGCCTTACCAATACGCAACTTTTGTTAAGTTCAGTTCAACTTACTTACATTTTTTGACAAAAAAGCAATGTGAACTATATCCAACAAGATTAAAATTTATTAAAATAAATTAAAATAATCATTAAAATTGGAAGATTTTGTCCTTGGTCAGACATAGTTAATAAGAAGGTGTCTTTTTTTATAAAAAAACACCTAATTTTTAATAGTTTCATAGTTAATTTAATTTAATTTTTTTAATTCTGAGAAATAAAACTGATATTTATGCAGTTCAAAAAACCGAATATTGAAGTCTTAACTGATGATCATGTCGCGTTCAAAAGTAAAACCTCTTATGTTAATTTGTTTTTATAGGTTTTCTATACCTATAGGTATGTCGAATGTCTCCAACATCATGGAATAGCTTTATATTTTAAATGATGAAGACTCATCCTACTAATATTATAAATGTGAAAGTTTGGATGTATGGATGTTTGTTGCTCAATAACTCCGGAACGGCTGAACGGATCTGGATGAAATTTGGTACAGAGATAGATTATTGTCTGGAATAGGAAACAAGCTACTTTTTATCCCGGAAAAATGTATGGTACCAGTGGAATAGGTTTATTTTAATTTTTCATAGTGTTTGTTTCGCTTTCACGCCTCAACGACTGAACATGACAATACACGAGGAACATCGAATCCAACGAACACGACAAAATCTAAATTTTTCGCCAACAGCAAGCGGCTCACGAACCAGCCTATTTACAAGAAGAGCATGTTCGTAGTTTGTGCCTACATTCAACGACTGAACGGTTTTTAATGAAATTTTGTAGGCGGATTGATGATTTCATTAGATTATCGTGGGTCCGTAGCATCGCACGGGTATCTGCTAGTTAAAATGTATTTTTAAGAAATTTAAATGAATGACATTTTTGTTTGACCTGTAGGAGTAGACATTAGTAGGTCTACGTACCATAAATACCTAAAAAACATATGAATAAGCAGATCGGTAGGTACACCCCCCCCCCCCTTCACCTCTTTAGTAACGGGAATGATATTAAGTCATAAAGAAAATGTATTAAATATTTAAGCAGAAAGTACGTATACGTTGATGTGTAATAATCAATGAATTGCATAGGGAATTGTAGAGTTTTTAAAGTATCTTTAAGAGCCTAGGTACGTACATACATATGTATATGGGACCCAAGTTTTTTGTTCATCGACATTATTTAAATCTTTAATAAATCATATTATCTCCTCTCGACACTTTACTCATAGAAATAAATTTTGAATAAAACAAAATATACAATAGCAAATTCATCCCTGCTATATCTGCCCCCTGCCCTTCATATGCCGCGGATTGAAAACTCATTCAAAACTGAAGGCTGTTCGGATTAAACCCCCGGAAAATAAAATTTGATTTGAGTTGAAGGGTATCTTATTATGCGCAACGAAATTCAATATATGCACCATATACATCCAAGCTTTGCGTATATCTTATTATTGACAAGGGGGTGGGGGGCGATCGAAAATAAAAGAAATATACACACATACCTATACCACCATATACCATATAATTTAGATACTATACCTACTACCTATTGCGTATGTATATACGAGTTGCCACTAGCAGTAGATTTTTTTTTATTTTTGACAAAAGTTATCACAGGATCCATATGTACGAGTATGTATGTATTTCTGTGTACACACATGATAAATCCTTTTTTTCTCTCATATTAGATTTGTTTTATATATGCTTCGTCTTTATGAGCAAAGTCGAAGCCGATGTCGCATATTCGTTTTCTTCGGTTTGATTTGGTGACAGAACATTCCAATGTGCATATATACGTATACTTACGTATATACATTTCCAATTCAAATTCAATACTTCTCACATTGCTTCATATGTATATATGTCATTTGTCGAAATTGTAGTCGTCATCCGGCTGATGGTTATATTGGCATAAAAGAATATCATATCACATCCCATAACAGCATCATCACAACAGATACACATATCACGCAAGATAAAAATTATTCAAATCCTCCTGAAGTATGGAAGGATATACTCCTTTTTCTTTTGCTTGGCAAAATCCAAGTTTTGTATAGATGCGATTTTTCAAAATATTGCTTGTTAGTATTTGATGATGAGGATGCTGATATCCTTAGACTGATAATGCGGGACATTCCGAACGACATGAGTGAGTGAGCTGAGTGAAACACGAACAAATAATTTCGGACAGGACATTGATAGGAAAAAAAAGAGTTAAACAAAAAAACAAAGAAAAGAAAAATGGTTCCAAACTCTGAGATTATTTTGATCATCTTCACTACGGCCAGCGAGCAGATATAATTCTAGATGAACATAACGGAGATACATATATTTATATGCTGCCAATGGACATCCGCTAAAGCGCTCCGCTCCATATAAACATCATATCGTCCATCATCATCGTCGTGTCCTCGTTGATGACGTTGTTGTTGTTTGAATCGCACTATTTGCCCGCCTAACCAAATTTCCAATTTGCGAAAACTACAAGCACAATAATATTTTCTTTTTCTATTTTCGTTTATGTCGTTATATAGATATTGTTGTTGGCTTTGGTATGGCATGGTAGGTACTGCTACCATGCCCTACCATTTTTTTATATCGTTTACCAGCCGTACGATTCTCTGATGGCAAAGAATAATATGGGAACAGGAAAAAAAATACCCATAGACTCGCAAAGTATATCTTTTTATCCTGGTTTAGGGCTTGGTATGCTCCTACGGCTCTGGTTGATTCTATACTCCGAGTATATAAAGTAGAAAATATTCCATTTTTATCCTGAAAGGATGCTTCCCATTTTTGAGAGATTTGTACAAACTGAAGGAAAGAATTGGTAATGAGGGACATGAGGCAAAAATTGAAGAGGGGCAGACTCGGAGGCGAGGTAGAAAAAAGATTGAAACTATTTTGAAAGGAATTTCCTTCTTTTTGTTGGGGATTTTTTTTTGTTATTATTATTTTTATATTATTAGAAATATTATTAAATTAGCCCGGTTTTGCCGTATGCGGTAGAGTGAGTGGGATGAAGGGAGGGAATCTGATTTGCTAGATATTTGTTACTCCTTGTTGAAGAATAAAATAAATAAAGTACAGAGGAAAAAAAAAACGTGGATTGGTTTCCCTTCAAGCTTCAACGTACCTTCACATACACTTCTTATACATATGTATTCGAGTCGAGTATGACAAGGGAAGCTTATGCGTAATTACGATATGAGAGTGAATACACAAAAGGAATGTGCTCCATTTTATGGTATAGTGGATTTGTTAAATTAAGGTTCTTGATCTTATGTTTTGTAGTATTTTTTTTTTTTTTTTTTTTTGGAATTTCTGTTTGGTGTACTACTGGTTATTCGTACATATTTCATTTATGGTATAGTTTTTCTTTACATTGCGAATTTGAATTGTAATACGAGTGTGTATTATTAGAACGTCATAGTTATACAAAAGTAAAAAAAAAAGTTGTGAATTGAATAGGGACATAGCCTAAGTAGTGATATGACTAATATTTTAAAAGGTTATTATATGAATAATGGGCTCTTACTTTATAATATCATTGAATTTGATTTTCAGAAATTCAAAATTTTGAGAACCAGTTTAAAAGAAATCGAGGGCTTTGAGGGCGGTAGATTGTATTTTAAATATACTGAACTTTAAGGATACTACCATCAAAACTAGAAACACGTTTTTTTCCCAGATCTAGATATATTTTTGTAAATAGAATTTTACTTTATTCTTTTGTACTTGCGATATAGGTACTATAGGGCAAGTTTTGCATTTGGAAAAAAAAACGAACTCGAGATTTTAATCAAAGTTGGCAATGCGATGATAGAGGACACCAAAAAAGTGGGTCCGACAATTCCGTCTGTCTGTCTGTAGATTGATCTACAGCCTAAACGGCTGAACAAATTTTGTTCAAACTTGGTGGTAAGCGTTTTAGGTAATTGCCCAAAATAGATTTTAGAATCGTTGTTTTAGCCCCAAAAATAATGGTAGTTGCATTACAAATTTTTCTACCATATTAATTATCTCGAAAACGGCTGTAACGATATTGATAAAAATTGGTGTGTGTACTAATTTGAGTATGGTGTACATTTTAACCGAAAAAATGTTTAAAATGTTTTGTTATTAACGGTACCTGCCATACAACCATTTTATCGATTTTCGACTTTTTCATAAACAGCTCCACGGATTTTGATCAAAATTTGTATACAGCATCTCCTTCGAATTCTATATAATACTGCTTTTCAAAATTTCCAAAAAATAGTTTTTTTTGATTTTTGAAAAAAAAATATTTTTTTTTTGAAGTTCAATATTTCGAAAACGGGTGGGCGATTTTTTCTGAAATTTAGTTTTTAAGTTTATATTATTAAATATTTAAAACATTCATACCAATTTTTTTTTAGAAAAAAATTAAGAATTTTTATAAACGGTGATTTTTTAAGAGCTTGATTTTTGAAAATTCAAAAAAACACAGAAACTTGTAAAAAGTGAATGAAATTTTTATTTGGATCGATAAATCAATTTCTGCCATTTACTTTTTAAAAATAATTTCACTTAAATGTTGCCGCGGCTACGCTTCAGGTGGTCCATTCTGAAGGTCCAATTTTGGCAAACTTTTTCACACATTTCGGCCGGAATCTCACCAATGACGCGTTCAATGTTGGCTTCCAAGGCAGCAATCGTGTTTGGCTTGTCCCCATAGACAATAGACTTAACATAGCCCCACAAAAAATAGTCTAACGGGGTCAAATCACATGATCTTGGTGGCCAATTAACTGCGCCAAAACGTGAGATCAACTGCTCACCAAATTCGCCTCTCAATTGATGCATGGTTTCGCGTGCAGTGTGGCATGTGGCACCGTCCTGTTGGAACCACATGTCGACCGAGTTCAATTCTTGCATTTTCGGCAAAAAAAAATCTGTTATCATCGAACGGTACCTTTCTCCATTGACCGTAACCCTGCGGCCTTCATCGTCCTTGAAGAAGTACGGCCCAATGATGCCGCCTGCCCATAAACCGCACCAAACAGTGCATTTTTCGGGATGCATTGGTAGCTGCTGAATTGCCTCTGGCTGCTCTTCACTCCAAATACGGCAATTCTGCTTATTCACGTATCCATTTAGCCAAAAATGAGCCTCGATTATGACGACCATAAAACGGACGTAGCTTGCGAAACACATTTTTCACAGAGCACGAATTTTGATAATAAATTTCAATAATTTGCAAACGTTGTTCAGGCGTAAGTCTATTCAAGATGAAATGGCAAACAATACTGAATCGAAATGTCAAATGTTCGTGGAATTTGTCATGTGTGATCTGTCAAAAATATAAACGTCAAAAACCAAGTAGCAAAAAAATCACCCGTTATAATATTTATATATTTTTATAAAAAATTAAGTGAGAAACGATATTAAAAATACTTTTAGCCGTTTCCATTAAGTATCTTTTGCATATAATGTGATCGAGCATAGGAGCAAGTACTTACGATCCAGTCGTGCATTTTATTTTTTTATTCTGAGTGCAACAAATTAGGGGATTTGACTACCATCAATATGATCCGGAATAGTGTGAGGATTATGAAAATAAATAAGGACTTAAAAGATGATAGCGATTCACTTTGGTTATGAAATTTTGAATATCAAATTTTTGGGGAAAAATAGACCAAGCAAAATAGATACCAAAATGCTGTACTGCTTCAAAGTTGGACTCAATCTTAAGCTAACGGGTATTCCTAAGAGCGAGAGTATATTGTGGTATTGTTCAAGAGCAAGAGTATAGATGCATGACATTTTTAAGGAACATGTGCCGTGCAATTCAGGTTGCATTTAAAAGACCTTGGGTCTTACAGGCATATATTAAATTTTAAAAAAATTGACCATATTTCGAGAATTCGAATTTAGTTCTATACCTTAAAACAGATTGCTGATTGAGCTGTAGCGGAATTATTCTTCACCTGTGATATTTGTTCAAAAAATTGAAGAATTTTTAAGTGTTAAAAAATTTTGTTTGTCTTTTAAAAGTAAGAGATAATAGGTCAGAAACGTATTTTTTTTAAAATCATATTTCTGAATCATTTTGTTTTATTTAAAAACTAAATTACAAGGACGTTTTTGAAATAATTTCTAAGAAATATTTTATGCAAAATTATTCTTTTTTCAATTTTAATTGTGATTAAATATTAATTTGAACAATATAATATTTGTGCGCTTTGGAAATTCTTCTCACTCTGAACAACAGGATGGGCCAGGACCCTGAATATTTTGAACTAAATTTTATTTGTTCAAAAAAATTAAAATAATCATGCGAACAAATATCATGCTAACTGGTTATTGCTTTTTTCCTACTTATCACATAATTTTTTTTTGCGAGATATATTATAATTCACGCTTTATGTTAATAATTTTCTTAATTTTATTTAATACTTTTCTCTAGTGATATAATTTGTTTTATCAAGATTTTTTCCCCGTGATATATATATTTCTAAAAAAAATTATATCTCGTACAATAAACAAACATAAATCTTGTCTCATGGTATATTTATCCTGTGATAAATTCTTCTATGATAAATTTCTGGCATGATGTAATTCTTTTATGATCCATTTTTCACATGATAATTTTTATATGTGTTACGTCTTTCTACTCAGTTCCAAAAATTCCCAAAAATTTCATAGGACAACAGATAAAAAGTGGATTCCGCAATTCCATAATACCGACTGTCCTCTGTCTGTGTCTGTCTGTTTCTCTTTCTGTAGGTCGATTTAAAGAATAAACTGCTAAAGGGATTTTCTTCAAATTTGGTACTTGAGTTTCTAAGGTGACTGCATCATTTCTGCTTTTAAGCCTGTTTTTTTTTTAGATCCAAAATGACGATACTTGTCATATACTTATAATTTTTTGTACCAAAAATAGTAATTCTTTATTTTCTCGGAAACGACTATACCGATTTTGATTTTAAACAAATCAGTGCACTACTGTAGAAGTAGTCAACATTTCAATTTAAATTATTTTTTAAATAAAATGTTATTAACTGTACCTGCCTGAACGATTTTGTTTTTTTATTTTCAACTTTCTAATTCCGCTCAACGGATTTCGATAAAACTTTTTGTACAGGAGGTCCTTCGAATAAAAAATAAAAATAACTAATAAGTTTTTTTTTCGATAAAAAAAATTGGTTTTTATGGAAAATTCAATATTTAAAAAAAAAACTTTTTTATAATGCTAGAAAATCGTACTAAGAATTTAATAATTTAATGAAGCATTGTATTTTTTTTTTGAAATATCTTCATAAAAAACTTTGTCTCGAAAACATGTTAAGATAATTCTTTTACCACATTTGATGTCTTTTCATGATCTTACGATGCTTAGGAAACTTCCCATTATAAAAGGTGAGATGTCAAATGTTACACATATCATGTGCGACTATTGTAAGGCTCACTCGTTTTCTCATATATTACTTTTATCCAGTGATAAATTTATATCATGATATAGTTATATCCACGATATATATTGCCATGATATATATATCCTCTGATATATATTTCGCATATGTTTTTCGTTTGATACTTCTTGAAAATAAAATATTTTACTTGTGATACTTTTTCCACCTCATATTTTTTAAGTATTATCTAGTTTTATTTGTCACATCATGTTACGCTCGTATACGCCGTTTTCTTCTAAGTGATTAGTGTGTTGATGGTTGGTCATGAACGATTGGAAAATCGGTAAAAAAAATTATTTGTCGAAAAAAAACATTTTTTTTTCGTATTTTTGAGGTTATGTTTCATCCCAACTTAATTTTATTTACACAAAACATGAAACGGAGTCTATAATCTGTTTGAAATTTGTCTAATTGAAATTTAAAAGTTAGTTTTTACAATTACAAGGGTGCGCAAAAGTAGACATGCTATTGGAAATTGAAAGATTTTATATTTTTTTGCAAATGGCGACAAATGTCAGTTGAAATTATTATTTCGTGTCATTTAATTTATTTTGCGTTTACTTCAAAAAAATGTGAAATTAGAATGTACATTTTGCCACCATTTGTAACAATTATTGCATCTTCTGATAGGATAGGGTAAAATATTCAGAATTTATGTAAGGCTATGCGACCACTAGCATCTACCTAATTAACGATTTCTCTAACAAAAAATTATAGCTAATTTTCAATATTTAAATAAATATTTTTGAAAATAAGCTTCCGAAGATTTGAATATAAAATTACCGAAAAATCGTTTTTTTCTTAGATTATATGTTCCGAGAATATGTCCTGAAGGACTAATATTCGCTGTGACCAGATTGGTATTCAGCAATTTAACAACTGATTTACATAATGTTATCAAAAAAATAAAATATTTTATTAACAAAAAATTTAATTCATTTTAAGCCGTTGAACTAACCTGTCTTTTTAAAAATCTATTGCCAATTCCGAGTTAGGAGATTCTCTATGGAATTATAAGCAAGACCATTTTTATCCGATTTTCGATGTTATTTATAATCAAAAAAAAAAATTAAAAAACAGTAAAACCTGTAGGCACATGTGTTCTTAGGTATAGTAGAAAATCACTTTCATCCTATAATTATACTCGAAATGCCTATATGTTTCTAGTACAATGCGAAATCCATCGCAGAAACACCATCGCAGCTAAACCTTTTTGTGGCGGAAGTCAAATCTTTTAGTTGTTGTTAAGCAACGAAGACCTTGCCATATCACAATATCAGAAACGATATCTGAAAAAATCAGAATGCTCTTCACATGCTCGGGCCATCATATAGCACCCAAACAGCATCAACCAGTTTGATCGGGGGGGAGGTGAGCAGTGAAAACTTCTTGGTGCCTGTTTTTGCTCCCAGCATCCTTCTTGATGGAGGTTTCTTGAGCTGTGTTTAGTGTTTTATTTTTTTTAACATTAATACATACATATATCAATTTTGCCCAGGGTATCTTGTACTCGAACATGTCGAAAAAGTCCTCACATCCTTCAAGAATTCTGTTCTTTTTTTTAACTATATTTGTTTTGCACGTTCTTTTATTATGAATTTGAATTTGAATTTTTTTCTTTGAATTTGAATAATTTCGGCAGCCCGACGACGTGGAAGGATTCAATAGAATAACACATTCACTCATACCTACTCTGGTTTGGTGTGGGGGGGGGGGGGGGGCTTTTGTTCGTGTGCGTATATATTCAGCTATCTTCGTTTTTTTTTTCTTCTTCTTCAGAATAAAGAAAACAAGGATGAACATCATCGGAGTATAAAAGAAAACGAATCCTTTTTATCCCTTTAGGCCGCACCCACCCTGCTTATACTTGTGTTGCCACTACAAATGTTTGCTAGGACACATATTTGCTTTAGAGACGTGTACCTAGTCTCACATTGTCTCCTCTGCGAGCAGTGCTCGGTTCGCCTCGCCTTGCCTTTGCGTGCGTACTATCATATTCTTCATGGCATCGCACACACATGCACAAACCTTCAGTTTTACCAAGGAGCCCGCTATAAAATGACAAAGAATTTCATTTTCCATTTCTCCGATTTGGCTTAGAACCGGATTTCATGTATGTATATGCAGATTGTACATACTTACATCCGCGCCATGCATGCATGTGTGTTATTTTCTTTTCCAACCCTAAAAAATCCTCTTTTTTTTGGCTCTTATTTTACGGCCTTACGCGGGTTTGTATAAGAATAGACTCACGAAGGGATGTTTGCTGGGCTGGTTACTTGTGATCATAATAGCATACATGAAAAATTATGCGTGTACGTGATTGATTGGTATGTTAGGCGCTACATACATATATCGAATATCCTATAGGCGAGTAGGCATTTTTTTGTCAGAGTTATTGGCCGTTAAGGGATGATATTGGAAACTAATCGATTCGGAGTAAAATCTATCCAGGGGTGGGGATAGTAAATACATGTTTCAGCAAATGCTATAGAAATTTCGGTGTTGGCTTTGTGGAACTCATGTGGGAAATCGTATTCATTTCTGCATGGTCGGCAGAGTAGTTCCAAGAAAATTCATTCTTTCATTAATTTTTCAATTTCATAAGAAGTTTTCATAGTAATGCAAAATTCAAAAGCAAAAATGGAAATTTTGTGTGATATTAAATTTTTAATAACAAAACATTTGTACACCTTGTATTTCTACGAAAAATTATAAAAATGGTTAAAATCTACCAACTAAAGGACGCTAGAAGTAGGACCAATTTTTTATAAGAAAATTAAATGATATCAAGCAGGGCTGCCTTCTAAGTGCAATACTTTTTTTTCTCTTCTGTAAGAAATGACTGATTTGCTTACCAACTGGAATTATTCTGGAAGATCGAAGAAACAACGTTCTTGGCCTCGTGATTTGGAGAGGCCGATTTTCGATAAAAATTGTATTCAAGATTCAGATTGGTTTGAGCGTGGGTTACATGCTCTTGGCGTTCAACAACTGATGAAAGAATTGCGTGACACTTCATCCGGTCGGTACTATGGGTCTCCTGCAATGATAGCTGCGACTTTCTCAGCAGAACGTCTGCTCCGGAGCCAACCGGATAGTCAGTATTTCGTGTTTTGTTGTGTCATACTCCTCCAGGTTGCAGAAAAGGTAGTTGAAGTCGGATGACCGGAATATCAGCGCCGAAATTCACGCGGCCAACAAATTATTCTGCAAGAAATTTCGAAACAATTATTCCGCGCTCTTTATAAGTACAGCGATTCATGTCAAACATTTGCCGGCATTTCCTAAATTCATAGTATCTTTCAATAGAGGGATGATTTTCGTGTCACCTTATATTTTCTATTACTCATAAAGTCTGGCAAATAGGTTGGCAACTTCTAAACTCCCAAATATACCACAAGCATACCCCATACATATTCTATAGAGAAGATGGCGTCAGCTCCTACGATCGGGGAGGTACTTCCTCTAGTGAACACATATAATGCTGAGAAGACAGTCGAAAGTTTACTTAAATTTACACACATCAGACAGGATGATCAACTTACGGGATAAGACCGTATGCCTCTGGATAAACCTGCATTCAAAATAAGGACGTAGGCGATGTCACTGAGAGATCTGTCTCCAAATCCCTTTTTAAAAAATAAAACCTCTATTATCTATAGGTTACAGAACAGCGAGTAATATGCCCACACTTTTTTTTTTTTTTTTAAGGCCAAGAATAACGGTACATGTCATAATTTTTTTTGGCCAAAAGGGTAGATATTGGTTGAAAAACTTTTTTTTTATTTTCGATTTTCTGGAAAACGGTTTATATGATTTTTTTCGATTTATTTATGCAGACGCTCCTAGAAATGTTAAACACTAACAAACCATTTTTTTTGGTTAAAAAAATTTTTTTTTTTTGAAAACTTAAAATTTCGGAAACGGATCAATCGATTTTTCGAAACTTGTTATTTAATAGTTTTTGACATTATCTTGAATAGCTAAGAAAATATATATTCCTTAAATAAAACAAAAACAACGGTACCTACATACTTCCGATACAAATGTAAAAAAAATCGTTAAGAAAAGAATTTATTTCTAGAAAAGAGCTCCAAGAATTAAAAAAAAAGTGCCACAGTCCACTTTTAAGTATACCAAATATTTTATGTTGCATATACTTATTAACGGTACTTCCCATAGAACCACTTTCATATTTTCGACTTTCACACTATTTGATGAACTGTCTAAAATTATTCTTTTTATACAAATGAAAATGTTAATTTAATGTTAATTTTTTTTTGTTCGATTTAATAAAAAAAAATAATTTTTTTTTGAAAAATCGATTTTTCAAAACCAGACACTGAATTTTTTTTGAAATTAGAATTTTGTATGTATATTAAAAATTACTTCAAAATGGCGTTTCAGATTTTTTTTGAAAATGTTTTTAAAATTTTATACATAAAAAATTAATTTTTTAAAAAACCGCTTCAAAGATTTATCTGTCCAGGAATTCAAATGTCATCTTTGTTTTCCCTCAAACTTTAACAACTAACCAATATAAAAAGAATATTCGTCCCATGAAATCATTTACCCTCTCAAGTACTTTCTGGCAGCGTCCGAATTAACAGAAAACTGCACTGCAGGCATATCGCGAGAGCTGACAAAAGGGTGCCATTAAGGAGGATCGTTAGAATCAAAGACGAATTTGAATTTCGAATGCTTTTTTTACAAATTACCAAAAATGTGTACTACATTTGCGACATTGTAGTATTTTTTGCCTTAACTTTTGGTCATGCAAACATTTGAACGTTGGAAGTCTTTCTGGCTTGTTGAAACTTATTCAGGTTTTCCTTAGTGGGGTTGGCTTTCTAATTCCGGAAACTTACTTCTCTAACCCAAATAACTTCTTCACAGCTCAAACAACCCATGCATTTTATCCACCCTATTCTCATTCCATGAAGAATTATATTTGTTATCATATCACCGCTTGAATCTATGTCACTACCAAGGAAGCATATTTACCAGTTAAAATTCCTGAAGAAATTATTGATGCCGTTCTAGTTGTCTCTCTTTTTTTTTTACTTGCGATTATAGGTACTATAAGGCAAGTTATGTATTCGTAAAAAATTTTTTTTTTTTTATAACTTTGCACGCGCTCAAGGGATTATGAATACCCTTTATATGTTTTTTTCTTAACACAGCGTGGGCAACCGGTGGAAGAAGAGAAAGAAGGATGGGATGGGATGTGTGGCGCGATGTTCCTAGACTAGAGCTGGTTGATGTCTCAGATTTATCTCCAGGGATGGCGGCTGAACTAATGCGGAGAGAATTACCGTGTCTTATTTATTTATGTCAATTATAATTCGCATTATTTTATTTATTTGGTTGTCATGTTTTATGGGTATGCTAGTGTTCTCAATCACATGTTGTTAGTGTTATGCCTAAGCAGCATGTAATGAGCAAAGCAGCAACTTATTTTTATGACAATTTTTAGAATTGGATTTTAATGGAATATAAGAAGACATAGACAACGGCAGGAATCGAAATCAATTTTTTCTGAAATTTTCTGTTTGAATTTATATTATTAAACATTTAAAATGATCATACCATTTTTTTTTAGAAAAAATGTAAGAATTTTTTTATATAAAAAATTAAGTGAAAAACGACTTTAAAAATACATTAAGTCGTTTCTATTAAGAATCTTTTGCATATAATGTGATTGAACATAGGAGCAAGTACGTGCGATCCAGTCGTGCATCTTATTTTTTTTAGCCGGGAGGTGTTGGCATAAGAAATTTTCAGATATGACACAATGGTCTGATGTGCAACATATGCCAGACTATTTATCAGGTCAGAAGTAAGAAACTATTAGAGTGTTAGGGATCTACAATATTAGGGATTTATACATTTATTTGTGATCATGATTTGTGAATTCATGAAAAGTTATTAAACATTTAAGTAAGCGAAATATATCTCGCGCGATTAAAACTTAAGTCCATACAAAAATCCCATAAAAAAGCTATTTGAGGTTTTCTAACAATTTTGTATTTTATTGTTTGTCACGCATGATCTCAGAAACTATTTATCCGATATAAATGAACAAAGTTTTAGATTATTCTTTATTTCTATGAGAATGTTTATGCCACTCGTTTTTTTGATAAATATATTTGTAAGATAAAAATATTGATTTTTTCGAATTCTTCTTTGCGTGCAACGTCACTGTAAAAGCAAATTTGTTTGATTATGCCAAAATTAACGCTTAAATCCTTTCAAAATTATACATATCTGTATATGTAAAGTCTGATAAATAAATACATAGATATACCCATTCAAATTCGAAGTAAGGCGAATACGGGCCTGCTAGTACCTACCTTCCTTCTTAATTTATACCAAATAATCTACTCATTTTTGAAAGATGGTTGATGGTAGATATATGCACATTATACTTGTATCCCAATCCCAAGCCTCCCAGACCAAACATGTTAAGGAAAAATCTCGTTTAATAATTTGTTCAATTGTAAACATTTTGTAGCTACCCATAAATATATGTATTAATTTTTGCACGAATGGTTTTCGAGAAAATCACAATCGCTAAGCAAATTCAAATTTATCCCAGGACGTTTAACATTTAAATAAAAATAAAGTACCTATTCGAACAACACACATCATTAACATATCTAATATATATGAACGATAAATATGTACCTATATAGAAACGGATGTGAGTGTAGTTTATACAGTACACCATTACCATACCACAACCGAACCAAGTGGAAACTTTTTCGAACAAAATTCCATATCGGCGAACAATAAAGAAAAATTACGTATAGCTAGGTATTACCTCCTCACAACTCGCAACTCGACTCGCCCCCTCTAACTCTAACGATATTCAAATTATTCGCTTCAATTCAAATTAATTCAAAATCGTATTGTTGTGCTGCTTGTTCATAATATTATACCGGTTCAAGGATATCGCACTCTCTTTTTAGTGTACAGTTCCTCCTTGTGCGTGTACCTAAATGTTTTCTTATAATAAGGAATATGTATTGAACCAGAAGATGGTGACGGAATCGGTTCTGGTGTATGAACGCACGATGCTGGCCATAGACCATATATAGAGATGTCGAAGGATACGCGATCCGAGGACGACGAGAACGACATATCCCACTTATCGTACGTTCCGCAAACACTCATCATATCCCCATATCAAAAGGATTCAATGGCACAAAAGGAATTATTGCAAAAAAAAAAATGTATATCATGGAAAAAAAAACAACAAACACACTCAACCCCAAGAGCAATATAGCAACAACAATAAGAAGAATGGGAAAAAATAATCATAAAAATATAATAAGCATAAAAACAGGATGTGTAGTAGGTTGTAGGTATAAATACGAGTATAAGGAGCAAGTGCGGGAGACTTCATTTATTGTTTTGCATTGAGGTACTGAAATTGAAAGTACATCTTCTGGGTGATTATGTGACAATGGCGTGACATTTCCTCTGCTTGGTCTCAGTATAGTCTCAGATTTGGAATGGTTGTGCTGCGAACCACGTATAACATCCATACCTATTTAGTCCTTTCTTTTCTTTATGTCGAGCTAGCTAGCGAGAGTGTTGTGATTGTATGATTTTGATGTATGATATGTGGAACGTGTCGTTATAGGATACCTTGCCAGAGGGAACCCGTTGAGTGTTTTTGTCGTTTTTATATTTTTGTCATCATCATCTTTGAATCCTTTCATATTGTTCCCGCATTTTATATTTTTATTCTTCAATATTTTTTTTTTGTTTATATGAATGTTGTTGTTGTGCCTTGTTTGTTTGTTATGTTAATTTATATCTACGTATGTGGGTAGGTAGGTATATTGCTTTCAAATTCTCAAGGATTTTCTATACGTAGGTACACATCTTAAGGATTTTTTTTCTGTTTAATATTTGAACATACAAAATAGCTGTGACATGTGGCGGTTCGAGTGTTTGCAAGTAATTATGAAATGTGTTTGAGCACCAGGTGGTGTCAACAATATACTCGCCTCAGTCATGCCTACAATTTTATTCTGCAAACTACCTATACAAAGAAAAAAAAGCATTTTTTCGAATTTAATTCCCATCTTCTTGATGGAGTTATGAAATATACATATGTGAACTGTGCAGTGCAAATCAGTGCCTTCATTAGAATATCTTCATATGTCTATGATGCACTCGTCTAGGATTTGAAATTTTCAATTCTGTTGGTTCATATTTTGAATTAAGCTAGTTCTATTCAATAGAAAATGAGACAATTTCATTAACATTAGCTGTATTGTCTTTTTGTTATAAGTTTCCAATCGAAAAAATTATAGGTATCTATTGCCATGTGTAGACAGGACCTTACCCAGATAATCAAAAAAATTGTGGAAGAGAGGGGTTTGATGGAATTTTCTTGGTCTAGTATTCAATTAAGGGATGTAAAAATGGAAAGCAGGGAATGATTTCCGTTTCTGCGTCAATAACCAAAGACCGCGTTCTGCTATTAGCGAACTGCAAAATTTGATATAAGAGTTCATGTTGCATCAGTTGCTGGCGATATATATCAATATGGCTACATAGTTAGATGAATTTCACTGGAAATCACTTGTAATTCGCAGAAAATGGACGAAGGACCTCTAGAGCCCAACGTCACATCCAAACATCCTCTAGAGCCCAACGTCACATCCACACGAATTTGCTCTTATATTCGATCACATTATAAGCATAAAATTCTTAGTATGGAAATGGCCGAATATATTTTTAAAGTCGTTTTATAACTAATTTTTTATACATAAAATTTCTTAATTTTTTTTTTAATTTGGTATGTCAATTTTAAATATTTAATAATAAAAACTTAAACTCATAATTTCACAAAAAAAAAATCTTAAATACGTTTTCGAAATATTGAATTTACAAAACGAAAAACTGTTTTTTTTAACCCAAAAAAATATTTTTTCAACATTTTGGCATGCAGTATAATTTATAATTTTAAGGATCTCCTATCATGGAAAATAAAAAAAAATTAACACAGATAAAATAACATGCCCGCCATGAACTAAACAAAAAAAAATTGCATTGACAAAGAAATCCTTATTTCGGCGTTTTTGGCAAAGCAAAATATATCACGATAGATTGGAGACACATAAACAGTGGGAATTTAAGAAAATTGTATGTTGTTTTATGTTGTGTGTTATTTTGTAATTCATTAGCCTCGAAAATAGCTCTTGATCAGAAACAGAACTCTGTTAGTTCTCTATAAGTTTTAATTTGGATTTTATAACTTCTTTGGCAATTTCCCTTTTAGTTACCTTCCATAGGTTTTCTCTGGTGCTCATTTCAGGCGAATTGCCTAGCTAGGATAATACTGGTATGTTTTAGTCATTCAGATACTTTGTTACACTTTTAGCTTTATGACACAGCGTGAGTTATACATAAACAGACTTGGGAACCATTCTCTTTAACTGGGGTATTAGGAGATTTCACAGAGTGTCCTTAAATTTTTCCTATCCCATGGTTCGCTGAAATATTTCGAGACGCCAAACTCCTCTTGTGCTGATATTTGATCACACTATAACTTTCACAGTATGCGGTTTACCCTTTCTAACATGTAGTCACGATGTTACTTATCTTTTGGGTGCCGTCGCACAAACCGCTCTTATTAGCCAAAATCTCAAGTGATGACTCATCGGAGAAGCACACATATAATGACAAAAAACGATATCATACATAATAAAATACACGACTGGATCGTACGAACTTGCTCTTATAGCTAATAACTTTAATGTAGCTATAACCATTGAGGTTAAGTTAGTTAGGTGTAGTTATCCTATGCAGATTTAAACCCTATGTAGGTTAGATTACCTTGATTCTTAGTACATATAATGAATTGCAGAATGGATGATTCAAGGAATAGTTACATAGACACCTACCTACAAATGTATATTTAAATCTAAGGAATGGATTTTAATAATGTAAGTTAGGAGAGTAAAATGTACCTATATACATATTGATGGCACCTAAGTATGTAAACATGTACATATAATAATGAAAATGACATATAACTTCATAATTTAGGTGCAATATGCATACATAAGATTCATGTGATTTTTAAAGCACATATGTATATTTAAATGTATGAGTGCCTACAATGTATTTAGTATTCAGTGACATACGCAAAAATTCGTAAAAAGGGAATAATAATAATGTAGAAATAAATGGATAAATCACATAATTAAATGTTCTTATATTGCTTAGTCGTTATAGTTTGAGGGAAAACAAATATGCAATTTGAATTCAGGGTTAAATAAGAATGTATAAAAAAAATTCAAAAATCGTTGGAGCGGTTTTTTAATAAATATATTTTTTATGTATAAAATTTTGAAAACATTAAAAAAAATTGAGCCATTTTGAAGAGATTTTAATTATATATATATAAAATTCAAATTAAAAAACAATTAAGTGACTGGTTTTTGAAAAAATCGATTTTTCAAAAAAAAAATTATTTATTTTTTAAAAATCGAAAAACTTTTTTTTTTGAATATTTTCGTGTGCAGTTTTATTAACAATTTTAGGGAGCATTTGTATAAAACAACTTTTTTAATCGGTTCATCCAATGTTATGAAAGTCGAAAATATGAAAAGTGGTTCTATGGGAAGTACCGTTAATAAGTACGCAAAAAAAATATTTTTATATTTAAAAGTGAACGTTACTAATCTGAGAACACACACATTTTTTTATAAAAATTCTTGGAGTCGTTTTCGAGAAAAAATTTTTTCTTAACGGGTGCTTAACATTTGTATAGGAGGTACCGTTGTTTTTTATTTTAGAAAAATAGTTTTTTTTAATATTCCAGTTAATGTCAAAAAATCACCAAATACGAAGTTTTGAAAAAGTCTTTTCGAAATTTTGAGTTTTCAAAAAAAAAATCAATTTTCAAAAAATCAAATTAACTGTTTCTGAGAAAATCGAAAACCAAAAAAATGGCTCTACTAGAGGTAACAAAAATTACAATTTTTTTTCACAAAAAAAATTATCAAAAGGTACCCTTTCCTTTCGTTAATGAACTGATTTTTTTTATTAAAATCGTTGGAGCCGTTTTTGACCAAAATAGTATTTTTGTTTTTGGCCAAAAAAAATGTATGGGAGCTACTGTTATTTGTCGTCTTAAAAAAAATGAAAAAAACGTGTGGGTATATTACTGAAAAATCAATATGTACCAAGTTTGAATCAAATCCACCGAACAGTTTAGGCTGCAGACTCGAGGACAGACAGACAAACAGACATACAGACTGAATTGGGGGACCCACTTTTTTGGTGTTCTCTATGGTCGTAATGTCATGTTTGATTGTTAGAATTTTTTTTTTTTTTTACGAATACATAACTAGCCTTATAAATAGTACCTATAATCGCAAGTAAAAAATCACATTTTCAATAAATCCTTATTTCTTTAGATAATTGCATTGGCAACCTACCTTACTCCAGTCATCAATATGGATTGGGCATGAAATTCACAAAACTAAATCCCCAACACAGAATCCCCCAAATTCGAAATCCACTACCACAAGCAGAAACTCCCAAAAAACAACATGCACACACACAAAAGCCCCAAACATAAACTCCCCAATATTTAAGTAAATATGTTAAGATTTAGCATTAAAATCGCGGCGATTTCAAAGCTAAATCTAAACATTTTTACCTAAATATTGAAGATTTTTGAAATAAAAAAATTATGCAAGTAGAGAATTTTAACAACTTAACCATTTTCTTTATTGAAAGTTTTTTTGTGACCAAATCAATGCGTTTAGTTCAGGTACTACAGTTGGGCTCATCAGTTAGATGCTGTAGTACCCTTCTAAGATGCAATATATTAGTCGATGTCTACCGACATAAATAAAATTTGCAGCTTATAAAGACTGCGAATTATATTATTCTAGGGGAATTCGGTTGAGTTCAGACACCTAGGAAATAATAATATGATTCGCAGTCTTTATAAGCTGTAAGTTTTATTTATGTCGGTAGACATCGACTAATATATTGCATCTGAGGAGAGCAATGAGCCCAACTGTAGTACCTGAGCTAAACGCATTGATTTGGACTAAAGGTCACAAAAAAACTTTCAATTAAATATATTCACAGTCCATAAAAATAAAAAATAAAAACAATGTCTATGTATGTACCTACACACGAAAGCATTGTTTTTATTTATCTTCTTATCATTTCCTTTATTTTTCAAAGGGTCAAGTCAAAATTTTATTGTCAAAAAAGAAATAAAAATAATACTTATAAACGAATTACTAATTTATATTAAAAATTCACAAAAAATTAATTTTCTATAAAGTTATTATATTTACAAAATGAATTGAAACAATGTGGAGATTTTCTTTTTTGAGACACAATTGGGTATTTTGTTAGGGGATTATATGTTTTGGAGATTTCGTGTTTGAGGATTAAGAAATATTACACATTAGTGATTTTGTGCTTGTGGATTTTGATTATGGTGACTAAAAACCACTCCAATCAATAGTCATGTGACGATGATCCCCAGCTCAAGAAAAAGGTTTTTTGATCATTGCTTATGCGAGACATGGTTTCTTTACAGGACAACGAACCTAAAACCCTTCCTCTGCCAAACGTCGCTGCACAATTGTTTAAAAACCTATCTTCCCGAATCACGGATAATGTTCATAAGAACTGATGACTTTTCTTGCGAATATGAACGAAGAGTTTTCTTGCAGTGTATTGTTACTCGATTTCTTCCACATTTATCCATTTTTTCTTCGGACTAATTGGAACATTTTGGTCCAAATTTAATTTCAATCTGTTAACAACAAGATTTTGAAACACTGTGGGAATGACTCGAATGAGTTAATACTGTCTTTATTTCTGTTTTTTTTTCATTGGAGTGATATCCCTTTCTAAGCCCATTCTCTTCTGAAAAATTGACTAAAGTAACTAAAAAAGATTTGTGTTTCACAAAAGCTTTCCTTGAAGCAAAAAAGGTGCGTACATTTCTTACGATTTAATTAAAAGTTGACAAAATATCCAAAAACAATTTATACTTTTTAAGAAGGTATTTTCTTTAATACTATAATTCTATATACTACTGAAATTATTCAGCCAAGTAGAAGACTTTAATTGTAAAAGTAGAAGATATTTAATTGGACTTGTTGAATTATTGATTCAAAATAGCAAAATATTCGTCAAGCATGTAGGCTATGAAATAAAAATCACCAAGTATACAACTAGAACCAAAAGAAGAGTTAAAAATAACACTGAAACATGAAAATTGATAAAAATTTACAATATCCCTATTAATTTATCAAGCCCACAGTAAGTCATCTCCAAGGACTAATATCTTAATTAGAAAAAAATAACCAAGTATATGTGCCTAAGCCAACACCACAAAATTTGCATTGAGAAACACATAAACACAATAATATCTTCAAATAAATAATTTGTTTAACATTATCTCAAACGTCAAACTGTCCAAAAATCTCTAAAAAAAATTCAATAGTCCCAAATTTGGACTTTTTTATTTTCAAAAAAGAAAAATGTAGATACCTATGTACTTTTTGTCAAAAAAAGACTGTTTACATTGGCGATAAATATACACTAAGCCGAACAACGTAGAATCGCCATGTCCAGCGAGATACTGTTGTGTTCTCCGAGAATCTATTTTCATAAAATTTAATCCACACTGGACAATTTAATACCTGGATATCTTCTCTTCGGCCAACTTTTAAGGATTTTCTCTCAGGGATTTTATTCAAAGATATTTTTTCTTGTTGATTATATCATTTGACCAAAAATCATTTGGAAAGCCTTTCAGCTAAAGAATGAGCTTATCAGACACTCCTGCTGTAGTTTAATAGAAAAAAAACAAGGATTTGAATTCCATGCATACAACTTGGGGTAGACAATATCGTCTTACTTCGAAAACAAAAATAATGCAATACTTATAAGCCTATATACCATTTTAATTCCCTTTAAAGTCAATGAACCTTATAACCTCTCTAAAAAAAAGGAAATCCTAACAGACATACCTAATGAGAATTTAATTAATTGAATTACTTCCAACCTTCTCAAATTGATCCCAGTCCATTTACCTCAGTAAATAGATGTGTTAACATGCCAACCCTAAAACAATTCCAAAAATTCGGGAGACCTTTAAATGAATTCCGTAATTCCGTCATCATACCTAACCTTGCCCTAATTTTGCTAAATTAATTAAATTATCCTTGAAAAATATGAATCCCCCGCCAAACGTGAACAAAAAAAAAATATATAGCACAAGGACAAAACCGTCACCCGTTTCCAAGTCAAAAGCCAACTCAGAATATAAAGACTTCCCTCGTTAACATTCCTTATTAGCAGCTTGTGTCCTCTTTATACCTCCTCTCTCTCTCTGTACCTAAGAAAGACACAGACAGTATACGTACCTATGGCACACAGAAGTTCAATAACTCCGTCTCGTCTGCTTTTAAATATATGTATATACATACACCTACCTTTATATACGTAGGTATATCAGTATAACAAATTAATTTTCCCTGCTCCTCCCCCGCAACCAAAGTTGCAATGAAAAACGAGAATAAAATGAGAACAAAAATAAAGAAAGAAAAAAACCCCAAACGCCAGACATAACACTGACACGGATTTCAATCCCTAACCAACCCTAACAAAATTTTAATTAATTGCAAATAAACGAACCACGAACATCCCAAAACATTTTATACCCACCCCCCACCATTCTTCTTATAACTCACACCCCGGCCGGCCTCAGGCAACCAACTCATCTAGCAAAAAAAAAAAAAAAAAAAAAAAATGAGAAACAAAAACAAGATGAACAAAAAAAAACGGTTTACTTTCATTTTCTCTTGCTCGTGTTCGGGTTGGTGATGTTGATGATGATGACGATGGTGGTGGTGGTGTAGTTTTTGTTGGCCCGGTTTTTGAATTACTCTATCCCGGGCTTCCTGCCCCCAAAAACACCACCCACCTCAACCCCTTGCGATAGCACTCATTATAACATTTACTTTGGCAACGTTCGTTTGGCAGTGCCTTGCCGGGTATACTTGTACGTATAGGGAGCGCTGAGTGCGGGTGGGTGTTACAAACGAGAGGATGTGAGGGCAATTTTATGAATGAAAATTCTATTTAATGAAAACGATTGTACGGCAGGGGTAATCGGGAGATGGTAGAGGGCATTTTTGCGAAGAAAATGAAATGGAAAATTAAATTTCCTCTGCATTTCTATACGAATACGACCGACAAGCCACGACCGACAGGGGCGACGCGCAGCGGCTGACACAGGGAAAAGGGAAACAGGGTGATTTCTCCGGTAATGAAAATGAAAAGTGAAAGTGTTGCTGTCGCATAGGTCGGCCGAGGGAAAGATCGGAAACAAGAGTGGAGCAGTAGGAGAGGAAAAAATCCCAAAACATTTTTTCTTGCTCTTCTTGTTCTTAATTTCCTGATGATGACTTACAAAAAAGAGGGAATACGATCGTTAAGATTTGAGGGATTCCCAATCCCAGGCATCATCGACTTGGTATTCCAAATGATGGTGATAGGTGGCAGGCTGGCAGGGCATGATGGCGCACGTGATTGTATCAACATCCTTTCAATTCCGAATAAGAAGCCCTAGATGATGAGGTTCGTTCTGGATCTTTGGTTTGATGGTAATTTAACGCAAATAATCATACACAAACTTGGAATGGGGCAGGGGGACGTTAAGGCTTTGAGTGAGTATAGAGCATAAAGATGTCCTTGCTTGCATGCGGAACAGGAGTTGCTATCTTACCACACTGCACAGAGACATCATGTAGCAGAATTTTAAGAAGACTACGATAAGATGGCTGATGCCATTGCCGATGCTATTGTTGGCGGAAAGATGGCGGCAGCGGCAGAAGTATACCTATTGAGTTAAGGAAATTGATGTTCCAGCTTAAGGAAGTCGATAGATTGATGATAATAAACTTAATTTGAGCTAATCCTTCGGTATTAAGTCACGTCAAAAGCGGTTGTAGGTAAAATAAGTGACTTGAGCGTTTTGGATTTTCTTCGGTTTTATGGATAAATGCAGACACGGAGCGGGGTTGATGGTGTATATTATTATGTAGAAGTCGATGTGCGAACAAATGAAATGATTTCCATGAGAAACGATTTGATTCTTCGATGATGGTGTGTGCAGGATTTCGTATTAAAAAAAAAAAGTTTTAAGAAAAGAAAAAAAAAATTATAATAATAAGCGAAGCTACGTATGCGGAATATGAATTTACTTGGTATACATTATGATAATGTTGATCGAAAACAGTATTGAATAACGTTGGCTTATATAGTAGATAATATGATCCGAGGCAATGGCGCAAGGACACACACTTCACAATCTTCAAGCTTTTCTATTGATTATGAAAAGTTTATAAAAACCGGGGAAATTTGCATATAGATCTCAGAAGTATTGTTTGTTTTAAAATAAATAAAATACACGACTGGATCGTACAAACTTGCTCTTTTAGCTAACAACTTTAGTGTTACTCACTGACGCTGTTGGTAGGTAGCTAGTCTATTATAGTTATCCTATTCAGATTTAAAGCCCATGTAGGTAATATTACCTTTATTCTTAATATAATGAATTGTCGAATACATGATTTAAGGAATAGTTAAATAGGTACCACAAATGTATATTTAAATGGATTTTAATTATGTAATTTAGGAGGGTAATAATGTAAATATGTACAAGTACATACATATATATAATTAAAGTGAATGGTGTATATACTGCGAAAATCATCACTTTAATCTGTTTTTCGAAAAAACGAAGAAAGCATTAGATGCCACGGATCAATGAAAATTTAATAAAAAAGTAGCTCGAAAATTGTACGACGGGTTTTGATGAAATCCTGTTTTTTTATTTTTCCTTTTTTGAAAACAAAATTCTTTTGAAATTCTGGTATGTAATTTTTTAGAGACTATTAATGTTTATGTGAATATAATATTTAAAATTATTTTTTTTGATTAGTTTTAAAATTATTGATTTTTCAAAAAAAAAAATTTATAAATTATTTTAATTTAAAAAAAAAGTTATCAAAATTTTGATACGCAAAAATAATTAAGCTACTTAGACCTTCTCAGATATAAAATTTGATAGAAATTAAAAAAAAAAAACGTTATATGACATGTACCGTTAATAGACTTTTCCTGTAAACTTGGTTCATATCAAATGATAGCTATTACCAGCAAAAAAATTCACAAAATTTAAAAATAAGATTTGCCTTCAAGCTTATATGGCAGGTACCGTTATTTTTAGGCCTAAAAATAAAATTTCAATTTGTCCTCTGAGGAATGCCAAAATAATAACACATACCAAATTTGAAGGCAAAAGCTCGTTATACACACAGACGGACAGACTGACATACAGACAGACAGACATTTTTCGGCGATCACTTTTTAGGCTTCTCTATGATCGTAATATCATTTTGAATTGTTAGAATTTTTTTTTTTACGAATGCATAACTTGCCTTGTAGTACCTATAATCGCAAGTAAAAAAGGTTGACTTGGGGCAACATGCCCACAATCGATAGTCAAAAACTATGGGTTTTTTATGAACTTTAATCAGCTCCCAACAATCATTCAACTCCTAAAAAGAATTTCTAACTCTTAAAAATGTTTCCCTGGCCGATAGTATTTTTTGGAGCAATTCCACCTAAGACATAATTTTTTAAAATTTGTTTTAGAATATGTACCCTTGAGGCTTAAACCATTGCGTTTTGAGGAAGCCAAAACGGAATTTGTCCTTAATGAAAAGCTTAGCTGTTATAGTTTGAGGGAAAAAATGAAAACATTTGAATTTTTGAACAAATTTCAATATACAAAAAAAATTCAAAAATCATTTTAGGGTTTTTTTTTTAAATATTTTTATGTATCAAATTTTGTAAATATTTTTAGGAAAAAAATTGAAATGCCATTTTGAAGTAATTATTAATATTTATAGGAATTTGTTTGTGACCTCCAATATTTAATTGTTAAAGTATTTGTAGCAGGCTCCAGGTCAATAAAACACAGTGTTATATGGTGTACACGTTTCGAGCATGAATACACTCTTAATCATGCAGCAACAAAAATTTTAATTAATTATACAGCTTTGACACAGACATTTAAAAAATATATTTAAAAAAAAATATATTTATATTTCCCCTACTGTTCGTCGTTTTTAGTTTGTGACTGTGTCATATTTTATCAATTTTAATTTCAGAAAAATGCAGTGACTCGTTTTTGAAAAATCGATTTTTCAAAAATAAATTTATAAATATTTTTTATTTTTTAAAAATCGAAAAAGAAATATTTTTGTGAACATTTTAATATGCAAAATTATTAATACTTTTAGGGAGCTTTTACATAAAAAATAATATTTTTAATCCCTGCATCCAACAGTAAGAAATTTGAAAATATGAAATGAATAGTACCGTTAATACGAAAGCAAATGAAAAAAAATTTTACTTACATAAACTCCATTAATTTAAGAATAGATACACATAGTTTTTATCAAAATTATGGGAGCAGTTTTTTCAAACATTTGTTCAGAACGAACCTTTGTTTTAATAAAATAGTTTTTTTTTGAGTATTCAAGATATTATTCAAAACTACTAAATACAAAGTTTCGAAGAAATACATTAAGTTGTCTTCGAAATATTGAGTTTTCAAAAATAAATAGATTTTTTTTTATTTATTTAAAAAGAAAATGGTTTACAAAACTGTTTAAGCTTTTGAGGAGCTTCTCCATAAAAAATTTAAAAACAATCAAATGAACCGTTTTCCAGAATCGTTTTCGAAAAACAACAACAAATATTTCTACTAAGAAAATAAACCATTTAACTAAGAAAACTAACCATTTATAAAAAAAAATCATTAATTGACTGATTTTTTTTTATACGAATCGTTGGATTAGCAAGTAAAAAATTGTACGGGTACCGTTATTTTAGGACTTTCAAAAAATGTGGACATATTACCTAAAAAATAATACCTGTCAAGTTTAAGGAAAATCCATCCACCCGTTTAGGTTGTAGATTCGAGAACTGACAGAAAGATATGGAATTGCTGGACATACTTCGTGGCGACCAACAGCCACACACAACCAGAGGGCGTATCTATCGCATTTAATAATTTCAAATTTGTATCTTTACCTCTCACTCAATCGAACAGAAGATTCACAGCCGAACTTCATTTTGTCTGCTCTAACTTCAACTTCAGAATAAAGAACAAAGTATTTTTGTCGAATTAAGATTTTTTATTGTGGAAATAATTCCATTAGATCGAAATATATATCGGTGGCTTCCACAACTTTTTGGTTATCTTTGTCGTCGTAATATTAAGTTTGATCAAAATCTCGAGTTAGATTTTACTAAGAAACCAAAACTGGCCACATAGTACCTATACATAAATCGCAAGTAAAAAATTTCAAGCTTAACGATTTTTCTTGAAACCGTCATGTCATAATGAAAAAATATCAGCCATTATGAATATTTTTGGTAAGAAACACACATTTTCGAAGTTTTTATGACAATTTGTTCATACTTTCGGTATATCGCATTGCAAATCGCCTTGAATCCGTTTGCTATTTAGATATACTTATGTTATTTTGGAGAGTGGAAACGCAACTGTCAATTCAAGGTTGTTTTGCAATGAAGATTATTATTATAGACTTGGCAAATTGAAGATAGAATTTAAAGTCTTTTTGACGTCAGAGAGTTAACTCGTTGGTAATACGACATACTCTTCGATACGCGTGAACTGCTGACATTCAATTCCAAACACGAACAACTTCACTATAATTCGGAAGAAGTATTTATGCACCTTCATATGGTATTATTGGTTTTCAGTGGCATTTTCCTCTAATATCCTATCTGTCAAAGAAATGTCAAATTTCGCCGAAAAAATGAGTACGATGTCAATAGAGTAAACAAACATTTATGAAGAGATTTTATTTGTTGGTTGAAAAATTTCGGTTTTAGGGATTTTTGAGTGATTTTTCAAAGTATTTTATAGACGCAAAAATATAGGTAGTTTGTTACTTATATGTTAAATCCGACCTTAAACTTCCCCCTTGAATTGAATATAATAGTTAAGAAAATTGAGATATCAGCAATGTATTTTACATGAACAGCAAAAATAGAAATGTTGCTGTAAAATACTGAGGAAACAAAATTTTTGACGGAACAAAATTCGTGATATATCGTTTTTCTAAAAATAAAACATTAGAAAAACCGAAATTTCTTAGTCTGAGATTAAACTGGAAAAATTTTGATGCGACAAAAAATTCTGCAGGTCAAAACGTATACTACGTTCAAAGGATGAAGGTGCGCAAGGGGCGTAGGTCAGCAAAAATAATCAACGCTTTGACTCGAAATTTAGATCAATGAGAGTGTCAAAGCATTGACAGAATTCTGCGCAGACTTTCAAATCACTTGACGTCTTTACAAAACAAATTGGCTACAATTTGACCTCAAAGACTTAACATCGCTTAAGAAACAAGAAGTAATTCACGAGTTTTATGAAAATGAAATTTTAAGTGAAATTTGTGCTTGGCATTTTCAACTTTTTCCTTTCCATACTACACAACACTTCCTCGTTTTTACACCAGAGTCATCCATATAGTTACTCAAAATCTGAAGATAAATAAATGATGAGTGAAATTCTCATATTTAAAATCCTTTTAAAACTCAAGCTGTCCAAACGATCTTAAACCTACGATAACGAAAAATAATACGAAAAGCACTTAAAGGACGCCTTCGTAGGTATTATACGCTCTTAAATAGTTGTTGTTTGCTTTTAGAGAGAATAACATATATTTTGATTTATCCTTGAACCACAAGTATATTTTTATCACTTTTACACATAATGATCTCGATCCTGTGTCAGGATAATAATTTATGCACAAATTTATAAACGCAGCAAAGCGTAGAAATAGTGTGTGTTTTTTTAATTTAAAAAAGGGTTGTTTGCATATTGGCATACGTAAAAAAAATTCAATACCACTCGACTTTTTGAATATTATGTATGTACCATACTTAATAAAAAATAAAAACCATGTTATTGGATGTGTATATTGAATAGTTGCACAGCCGAAAATGACAATGACTGCGCCTTGAACAAAAAAAAAAAAAAAACAATCGATTTGGGTAATTTATGTCCTACTTTCGATTATTATCCTGCGACATGCATAAAATTTTTGAAAAATATGCATTAAATCGAGAGTACCTATACAACAATATATACCCTTTCACGCTTCTGGTATCTTTTATGCGATGGTTTTTTTTGATTTTATTTGATTTGATTGTGTCGAGGATGAATGCATCCTTTGGTGTATTCAGGTATAGGTATCTCTTATATTCAGGACATAGCTATCTATCTACACTGTGAATATAAATAAAACCTACCTATAAATTGAAGTGGGTATGATGGTGTATGACGGCTTTTGTGGTTTGAATTTGTTTTATGTGTGAGTTCTGTTGTTTTGTTTGTGTACGAGTAGTTGTTGTCATTGAAGTGATGATCCTGTTCGACCCTTTAAAAATAAGGATTCGGTGCGATTTTAATGGGCCATGTTGTTTTTTTTTTGTGTTTTAGGTATGCATCATATTCAAATGTTCACATTTGGTGTTTTTGTCAAATTAAATTTATATGCAAAATAATTTCCGGTCGATTTAGTTTTGAGTTTGAAATTTGATGTGGAGCGTGAGATCTGAGTGTAGAATTGTATTCTAATATTTCAAAGTTTAATGTTGTGCATGTGACTTGATTTGAAATATAGAATTCACAAGGAATAGTTTCCCATATTTTTTTGGTGTATAGAGAGGTAAATGTTTTGTGGTTTTAAAAGGAATATTTAAGAGCAATTTAAAGTTTCAAAATTTTAGAATTTTTAACGCCATAATAATTTGGAGGAGTTCTTGTCTTAATATAATTGAATTTTGCAATAAAGTTTTCTTAATTTGTTTTAGTTTAACTAGCGAGGCTATTGTTTGGTCACTGAAAACGGAAATTACCCTAAATTTTCCCAATGGAAGCATTTCCGAAATGACAAAATATTTGTCTCAAAACTTTTGAGTTTACGATACTATCACGAAAATTACTTATCTACCCTACGTTTCTTCGATGCAAAATAGTGTAAATGTGCTGACGGCTAAAATCTGAAGCTCTGGTTGAACCTAATTTCATATTCAACGTGCTGCAAAACTGTACGCTGCATACATTTTGTTGCCAATAATCAACTGAGCTTCATTTCACTTGAGGAATTTCTACATTCTTAGAATTCAATTCTGCAAGTTTTTTTTCATTTTCCATATCCCAATTTTCGTTGAGGTCTTTTTTCGTGCCGTATACCCTAGCTCTACATTTCATACTATATTATACCCGAAAAACACATTTCGCAAATCAACACATTTTTTTTGTATCAATCCTTGAGAAGACACAATATTTTCGTTTTTGAATAAATGTTTCCACCTCTACTTTTAATTCAATAGTTTTTTTTTCTAATCCAATAATTTGACACTCCATCAATTTTTACATACCGCCTATTTTTTTTTGTTTGGTCCTTTATGCCTGCAGTTGGGAATGCAAATCCCTCCGTTAAGTCAGTAACCACCTCCAAAAATATAAATGAGTATACAAAAATAAAATGCAAACCATGTGGCGCGCAGTACACACGCAAATCAATCTTCTAAATTTACATCCTTTTTACTCCTTTCAATTTTACTACTGTTCACCTCCTAAGTCAAAGAGAGGAAACAAAAAAATTGTTGTTTATTGAATTTTGATTATTTATCTTCTTTAGGGAATTTTAAAACTATAGCTCAAGGGATAAAGGATATCATTACACTTTGATCACAATGCCAACTGGGATACTCGATATTGCGGCCAAACAAAAGGATTTTAATTTATGCGCCCGGAAGAAGCTGCCTATTTATTATTATTTAGATTTTTTTTAAGGACAGACAGATATAGACGGCTGTGCTTGTTACCTGTGTCCAGGATGGCACCCTTTCTAGCGCGCGCATCCTTTTTTACATAAGCATAGATTCAGGAAGTGATCGGCAAGGATTATTACTCACTTCCACTTTCAATGTTTCATCATAGATGAAGTCTATACCTATCTGTGTGTATGCTGGGGAAAAGGGATCAAGCTGAGTGATCTTTTACAAGAGGCGAATAGTAATTTTTCACTTCGCATTATGTTATTCGATTTTGAATTGTGATTGAGAGAGGGTAACGTTGTGGAACTTTCATCTCAAAAAAAATGTAAAATAAAAACAGATGGTTGAGCTAAGGTCCTGTGGTAAAAGTGTAAACACAAACAAACGATACTAAGTCAATAATTTTGTTTAATATTTAAGTTCAGAAGTTTTAATTTAATAAAATTTATTAAAACTTATAATTTAATAAAATTTGATAAAATTATGGAAGTGACAAAAGTGCAAGTTTAAAGTTAAATCGGATTGCCAATACATAAGGCTTAAGGGTGCAAACATATTGGATTAAGCATTTAAATTTAATTTTAAAAAAATGTGAAACATTTTCAAGTTTAACGCCACCTTAAGTAAGTAATACTCATAAGCTAACTAAGTAAATTAAAGTCTTGTTACATATTGTGTTAAAATTAATCCCTTGTAATGACAGTGTTAATATGGTACCATGTTAACTTAACAATAAAGGCCCATAGATATTACACGATTCCTTGTCAAATTAAATCTTCAAAACTGATACTTTTGCATGCGAACTGGCATAAACAATCCTAATTTAATAGTTTATAATTAGATAAGGTGCTAGTTTAACATAAAGATCAAGTTAATTTCATCAGGTAGATAATTGTAAAAAATGCAGTAAATATTTATAAAATATAAAATATTGAGTCAATTTGTTATAAAAGTTGTGGGAAAATTAATTATCCAATTTTGGTTTTGAATTACTTTTTTACTAAATAAAAAAAAAATAAAATGTACGACTGAATCGCACGTACTTGCTCATATGTTCGATCACATTGTATGCAAAAGAGTCTTAATAAAAACGGTCAAATATATTTTTAAAGTCGTTTTTTTACTTAATTGTCTATATAAAATATTTCTTAAATTAAAAAAAAAACAAATGTGATACTTATTTTAAATATTTAACAACATAAAAATAAATATTAACAATATAAATTTCAGAAAAAATCGTCCACCAGTTTTCGAAATATTGAATTTAAAAAAAAAAATATATATATATTTTTTCCAAAAATCCAAAAAAACTATTTTTCCAAAATGTTCAAATGCAGTATTATTAAGAATTCGAAGATCCTGCCGTGTAAAAATTTTGATCGAAATCCGTTGTGCCGCTTATGAGAAAGAAGAAAATAAATAAATGGTTGTTTGGCAGGTACCGTTTATAACAAAATATGTAAAAAAAATATTTTGGTAAAAACATATACCATACTTTTATCAGAATCGTTGGAACCATTTGCGAAAAAATTGAGATGGCAGATAAATTTGTATGGCAAGTACCGTTATTTTTGGGTGTAAAAAAAAGATTCAAAAACGTATTTTAGACAATCGCCTACCTAGGCTAAGTGCCAAGTTTGAACAAAATTGGTTCAGCAGTTTAGGATGAAGATCGTTCTACAGACAAACAGACTTAATTGCGGGGCGCACTTTTTTGGTGTTCAACATCATCGTAATGTCAAGTTTGATCAAAATCTCGAGTTCCATTTTCTTTCCAAGCCCAAAGCGATTTTGTGTGATGTTAATCTTTATTTGGGTCCCGTAATTCCATCTGTCTGTCTGTCTATACAACGATCTACACTACAGTCTGAACGGCAGAAGTGACTTTCTTCAAACTAGGTATTTAAGCGTTGTAGGTGATTGTCTATAATAGCTTCTTGAATCGTCCAATCAATTTTTGAATTCTACCATCTCAATTATCTCGAAAACAGTTTTAACGATTTTGATAAAAAAAATCTGTGCACTAATGAGAAATTTACATTTTGGTCAACAATATTTTGTTATTAACGCTACCTGCAATACAACAATTTTTATGATTTTGAATTTCCTCACAAACGGCTCGACGGATGTTGATCAAAATTTTTACATAGGAGGTCCTTCAAATTATAAATAATAATGCATATCAAAATTTTCGAAAAATATTTTTTTTGGGTTTTTGAAAAAAAATATATATTTTTTTTTTTTTGAAATTGAATATTTCGAAAATGGGTATATTATTTTTTTGTTTGAAATTTTGTTTTTAAGCTTATATTATTAAAATGTCATATTAAGTTCTTTTTAGAAAAAAATTAAAAAAACTGTGTTATATATTTTATTAAGTAAAAAATGACTTTGGAAAATATTTAGATTCTTAATAGAAACCTTTTGCATACGATGTGATCGAACATAAGAGCGAGTTCGTGCGATCCAGTTGTGCATTTTATTTTTTGTTTTAATTTTCTCTGTATTGCCGCGAGTGTCGATATACATTTGCACCAGTTTTATTGCGCATTCCATTACTTTCTGCAAGATTTGCGATGATAACTGTTCACATTCCTGGCGAATATTCCCCTTAAGGTCTGAAGCTTGTAGGGATATTCACCAAGGCCCTCTCATTAAATTCCGGGAGTAAGAAAGTCATTTATTATATGACCCTATACCGTTCGCTAGTAACAGTTGAGTAGCTAAGCGTCGGAATGTTTGTCCAATTGGCGTGACACGATTAGGAAATCGACGTCGAAGTTCATGCTGCCCCAACACCACTGATCGATTGTTGGTTAAAAAAATCGACAAAATTATTTCACACTATTATGCAGGAGTATGGCTCTCCATTACTTATCTGCTTGTATATTGCAGCTGTCTATATCGAAAATGTAAAATATGAAAAAATGTATTTCTTCTTAAAATTCTTCGTTGAAATTATTATTTTAAATTTATATTGTTAGATCCCTAAAATTAGCTTATTAGCGCCACCTAGATATTTAGCTTCCACTTTCAGATAACTGTATATTACAAATCACGTCACTTTGTAACTGACTGTTATCTAGGATACAATTACCTTTAAATGTCTCGATTTTAATCATATATGTAGGTTCTTCCACGCACTTGCTGCGAACCAGAAGAAGTTTCCTTAATTCCAACACCATATCTTCCTAATTAATCCACTTGACACAACATTATTCCAGAGACGGTACTCGAGGAAGGTTTCCCAAACTGGATTACGGTGGCGTCCGCAAATAATCGCAACAAAACCCAAACGATCTCCATTTGTCAACACAAATTACTAACAAATTAATTCAGACATTTCTGCAAAAAAAAAAATGCCTTTGCAGTGCAGTGCATATTAACATTAAGGCAATAACAATTAGCCTCTTAAGATAATCTCTTGAAACATAATACCATATCAGATGAAGGATATTGGTGTTAATAAACTTTTAATTAAGCCCAACGTCCTCCCATTAAAAAAAAAGAAATAGGATGCAATTAAGGATTTTAATTTCAAGCAATTTTTTGTATAAGTATCGGTTCAAACTTACTTTGCCTTCATGCGGTTTAACTGCTGCGCTGGTCTGAAGAAAAAGAGGTTGCATTGGCAATTTTGTGTTTTGTTACATTGTTTGAGAACACCGCCGAACAGATACATTTGAACACACAACATCACACACACACATTTTTTTCTTTGATCCTTTTTTTGTTGGAGTCTTGTTGAGAAACTTGAAATACATTGTATTAAGCCACTTTGGGGGCGGCAACGGCACACATGTGAAAAAAGAAAGTCTTCAAGAAGCTGAAGCACACAAAAAGTTTTTGGCCCGGCTTATATTCGCGAACAATGGAAAACTTTTCAAAATTGAACTCTCGCATTCACAATGTCGTTGTGTCCTTTGTATGCTCGCGGATAGCTCACCTTTTCACAATATAGGTACGAAATACTGGTATTGAAAGGATGAAGGAAAAAAGTTTAGGACCATTCGTCAGCATATATATACCCACCTAGTGTATGTATGTCTTTATGTAAGGCAATGTGGGTGCAAGCTGACGCCAAAGTATCTGTTTTTTTCAGGGACCCACAGTCTATACGAAAGATTTTGACATTATTTGGAGTTTCTTTGGTTTATTTTTCTAAGGAAATCCCATTACTCCCATTTTCTCCTTTCAAATGGAGCTAACAACAGCGAAAAAGGAATCTCTAAAGTTTTGCTTCGTAACAAGAAATAAAGAGCTTTTGCTGCGTAATGGCGTTGCTGATGGTTGGTTCTGGTCCCTCTTCCCATCATCATCGTCTGTATATTGGCAGCAGTGTGGAAGAAGCACCCAACAGAAAAAAAAGGATTGAATCCTTTCCTTGCTCCTTATCTTTTGCGATGTTTTTTTCGTTCTTCAGTTTTGACTGCTGCACAAAATATAGGAGCGCAAAGAAAATCGGAAATACCATAGCAACAACAACGATTTCAACTCTATACTTATAAGAACTATTTGTCTACATATATATGGAGAATATAGAAAGGATAATAAACTTTACGAAGAAAATTGGACGAAATCTCATTCAAGTGCTGACTCGTGCACATCCATCCAGAAGCACATAGATAGACACTTATGTGCACATAGGAGTGAAGGAAATAAATTTAGTTTTTCGTATTATTTATTTGGATGAGTACACACAAAGAGAAATGGGAATTGTAAGGACGGGGCGCTCTGATGATGGCTGGTATAAGAAAAAGCTATACAAGAAGTTTTAGAATAGGTAAGGAGATAGAGGGCGAGACGCCGCCGCGCCGCGCCATGGAATCTAAGAATGAAGAATTTTCCAATTTTGAAGGACGAGACAAAGCACAAACCTCACACAACACCCTACCCCCACCATCACTTTTCAAAAAAAAAAAAAAACAACCAAATTGAAGTAGTTTTTCTTTATATCGTTTTTTTATTAGTGAAAAGTTCTAACAATGTGATGGGCGCTCTATATATCCTTGTTTCTCTACAGCTACACTATGGCTATGGCATCATTCCAATCCATTGAAATGCTTCGTCTGGCTTTATGTGCGCATATATGCAGTATCTATTTTAGAATACATTGTACTCCAAAGTGAATGATGCTTTATAGGCCTTGGCAAGACGGATTTTGGTTGCTTAGCTTGTTCATTGGACTTGAATGGTGTTGTGACTTCTTTCACTAACTCTTTAAAATATTTTTTTTTTGACTTGGAAATGGAATTGAACGCCTTTTGCTTTATTTTCCAAAAGAATATATTCTTATACTTGGGAATACAAAGAATATACATAAGCAAATTCAATTTATTTTTAATTATTCTTATTATCCTTAAAGGAACTACTATATCGTAGTTTACTACTCAAACTTTTTAATAAATATTTAAGGTATGCACTAATGGCTACGAATCAAAGACAGAAACAACAGTTACTCGTATAACAGTTGGTTGTTGTTAAAATTGTAAAAGATTAACCGAGCTATACGCAGGATTCTGTCTCGGGAATCGAATGTCCTTCTGAGCCTCTGGGCAAGTTAATTGTACCCACTTTTTTTATAAATAGAACAACTGTTATAAATTGGCATGTTTGGGTCACTTTCTCAATGAAATTAAATCGTTTAAATAAAGGATGGAAAAATTGTAATATTCCGACAAAATTGGAACAATCCAGTAGGCTGTCAGAAGTTAGGTGTCCAAAAAAAAAATAAATAAGTGAAACGCTTTAAAACTTTAAGGACTAAGCTCATTGAAGCATATTCATAATTATTTTTAAACTCCAGTTCATCTAAGTCTGGATTTTAACCAATGTATATTAGATAAGATAAACTCAAGTTTTCTTAGTAACAGCTTAAGCAGTGCGACTATGAATATACCCAATTGGTTGAGAAATGGAAACATCCTATTTTTCATTTTAAACAATTCAAACTTCTTTTATCAACAATACTCCTTCCGATACTTCATTTTTTGGCTTTAAAATAAATATCTGCAGTTCTCAATTTTTTTTTTTGAAAAACAGAATTTATTAAATTAATTTTTCACTCAAAGTCAACCATTATCAATTTGGTAATATCCTAAAAAAATATATCATGAAGATATTATGCTCCATAACAGATCACCAGTTGCATACAAAAAGCCGATAAATTATAGATTTCTCCGCCTCTGGTCAAGGGTGTGCTCTCTTAAAGGAACAATAAAATTAATGAAGCTTAAACCCTATAGAAATATAGTCACCAAAATCTGTCATTTAGCTGTCCGCTATAGATTAAAAATAAAGCATTTTTATCAATAAAATTCAAAAGTCAAAACCTATTTGCACAATGTTTATTCAAAATCCTTAAACCCGTTTCCGAGAAAATAACTGTACTAGTTAAAAAAAATTAAATGCAAACAAATAAATGTACGATCCGAGGTAGGTAGTCTTAGGTAGTCATTATACAAATTTAGCAAAGTAAATGTAGATTTTCAGTGACGTAGATACTAACAATGTGTGTGTGCAAAAATGTATAAAAATGAAACATAACTAGGTAGATAAATTGCTTAGTTGTTAGCTGTTGAGGGAAAAAAGATGACATTTGCATTCTTTAACAAAATAATCTTTTATGTATAAAATTTTGAAATCATTTTTAGAATAAAAAGATTGGAATGCCAACTTAAAGTAATTATTAATGTACGTATAAAATTTTAATTTCAAAAAAATTCCGTAACTTGAAAAATCGCTTTTTCAAAAAAAATGTTAATTTTTTTAAAATCGAAAAACAATTTTCTTGAAAATTTAAATATAGAAAATAATATATACCTTTAGGGAGGATTAACTTAAAAAAAATATTTTAAAATTTTAATGAAAAGTGGTTCTATGGGAAGTACCGTTAGTAAGAATGCAAATAAAGTATTTTTTTACTTAAAAGTTGATTGTACTAATTTAAGAACACACACATTTTTTCATCAAAATTCTTGGAGCCGTTTAAGAGAAACAAAAATGTTTTTCTTATCGGATTTTTTAACATTTGCATATAGCAGGTTCCGTGAGTTTTGGTTTTATGCAAATAGTTTTCTTAATTATTCAAAATAAAGTAAAAAAAATACCAAATTAAAAGTTTCGAAAAAATCGATTAGTCGTTTTCGAAATATTGAAAAACGAAGTTTTTTTATTTAAAAAAAAAATTGGTTTACAATACTGTTGGACATTTTTAGGAGCTTCTACATTAAACAATTTCACAAACATGAAATGAACCATAGTCGAGAAATCGGAAAAAAAATGGTTCTACTAGAGATACCACTTTAATCAAAAATTATTGCTCAGATTTTTTTTATAAAAGCCGTTTTTGAGAAAAATAAGATTTATTTTTATTTTTGGCAAAAAAAACGTTAATTTTCTAATTGAAAAAAAAAAACAAACAAAAAACGAGCATATTACCGCAAAAACAATAACCTGTAGACTCGCGGTCAAATTTAACCAAAATCTCGAGTTCGAATTTATTTACGAACCGAACAATCTCTAAAACTAGTACAAGTAAATATCGGAGATCGAGGAAAAATTAAAGTACATTTACGAACATAACAGATGAAGGGGGTAATTAAAGACGATTTTTTGAATGTCTGCAGCATCGTAATGTTAAATTTGATTAAGACATCGATTTTTTCTTACATAAGTGGTCAGTTATAGTGATCAGGAAAACGCATCAGGAAAAGTTGAAACAGTATGAAAGTGAATATTTTTTCATGATGGTCACTTATAGCAAACAGGAAAATTATGTCAGTTGGCAAGCCTCACTTCTACTAGTCTGCCATCAAGTTTTCCTGATTGAAACACACACGAAAAAAATGTTCGTCCACAATTCTGTCAGTGGAATGAGAGAGATTGGGTCCCAAATCATTGAAATGATTTGTTCCATTTGGTGTCAAATGGCAATCACCTGGCACGAAACATGAATTTTCATCAGGAAAATAATTAAATATTTTTTTCACAAAAAATAATTGTTCTATTGCAAATATTTCTTGCAAACAAAATTTTCTGAGTTATTCGTCATCGTTGCGTTAAATTATTATAAATTATCCATTAGATCTTATTTCCTGATTCGGAAGATCGCTATAATCTGTAATCTGATCATCTGATCAGGAAGATCGCTATAACTGGCCACTAAGCCAATACTTCTAACAGATTTTAAGGAAATCCACAAATTAATCAAGGTGGCCTAAAAATCCACAATGAATCGACTTATAAACGGTGATTTTTTAAGAGCTTGGTTTTTGAAAATTCAAAAAAACACAGAAACTTGTAAAAAGTGAATGAAATTTTTATTTGGATCGATAAATCAATTTCTGCCATTTACTTTTTAAAAATAATTTCACTTAAATGTTGCACGCGGCTACGCTTCAGGTGGTCCATTCTGAAGGTCCAATTTTGGCAAACTTTTTCACACATTTCGGCCGGAATCTCACCAATGACGCGTTCAATGTTGGCTTCCAAGGCAACAATCGTGTTTGGCTTGTCCCCATAGACAATAGACTTAACATAGCCCCACAAAAAATAGTCTAACGGGGTCAAATCACATGATCTTGGTGGCCAATTGACTGCGTCAAAACGTGAGATCAACTGCTCACCAAATTCGCCTCTCAATTGATGCATGGTTTCGCGTGCAGTGTGGCATGTGGCACCGTCCTGTTGGAACCACATGTCGACCGAGTTCAATTCTTGCATTTTCGGCAAAAAAAAATCTGTTATCATCGAACGGTACCTTTCTCCATTGACCGTAACCCTGCGGCCTTCATCGTCCTTGAAGAAGTACGGCCCAATGATGCCGCCTGCCCATAAACCGCACCAAACAGTGCATTTTTCGGGATGCGTTGGTAGCTGCTGAATTGCCTCTGGCTGCTCTTCACTCCAAATACGGCAATTCTGCTTATTCACGTATCCATTTAGCCAAAAATGAGCCTCGTCGCTGAAGACAATTTTGCGATAATTTCATAATTTCGACATTTTTCACAGAGCACGAATTTTGATAATAAATTTCAATAATTTGCAAACGTTGTTCAGGCGTAAGTGTATTCATGATGAAATGGCAAACAATACTGAATCGAAATGTCAAATGTTCGTGGAATTTGTCATGTGTGATCTGTCAAAAATCAAAAATATAAACGTCAAAAACCAAGTAGCAAAAAAATCACCGTTTAGATAGATAGATAGATTGTTTATTGTATCTGAATTAATATACATTTCTCGTTAAACCAATTTACAGAGATTTGGTATAAAGCTACCTTAGTACTGTGAAAAATTTGTAATAATATTTTTAAATATCACAGCTCTTAATAAATAATTGGCAGAAGAAAAAGCTACGGAAAAAACCTTCTTTCAAGAGAATAGATAGAGAGAAGGGAAGGGAAAAACTGACCTCGATCAAATCGCCGACTTTTTAAAATCGGTTTTGTTATTAATAATATATATATAATAAATATATATATATATATATATAATGTATAACAAAAAACAAAATACGTGCATCACTCAATATTAAAAAATAAATTAATAAATGAATGGACAAGTAATAAAGACCATAAATGTTAATAAATAAATAAATATAAAGTTAGACAAACAAATAAATAAATAAGTAGATAATAAAAAATAAGGAAAATATAATAAATAATAAATAAATAATTATATCACCAGAAGTAAATAAATAAATAATGTTATATGTACATACATTTCTACAGATAAGTAACTTAATCTATGTAAATATAATACTTAATCATAAAGTTAGATTTGAAATGAGGTATTTATCAGATGAACTACATGAAATGACGTATCTAGATATTGTATAGATTGATTATTCTACTAGGAATTCTTTCAATGTTTGTCACTCTATGTAGTTCCTCAGTCGAATAGTGCCACGGCAAATTAAGCATCATTTTCAAAATTTTGTTTTGTATATGTAACCTAAGATTATTAGTTTTTGCAAATTTTCCCCACACAGGTGATCCATACAATATTATGCTTTGGAAAATTATTTTATATATAATTAAAATATTTTCCTCAATTAGCTTTACATTTCTATTTATGAATGGATAAAGCATTTTTATTGTCACATTAATTTTATTAATTGTTTGTTGGATATGTAATCCAAAAGTTAGTGTCTTGTCAAGATGCACTCCTAAGTATCTGGCGTTGGATTTCCATTCTATCAATCCGTTGATTCTTAACCTTCGTTTCCTTGTGAAAAAGACTGCTTGCGTCTTTCCAGGATTCACTTTTATTTCCGATATATTGAAGGAGTTCTAAATATCATCCAAGGCAGATTGCAAAATGGTTTCAATAAGTAAACTATTTGAATCCGCTGAATAAATACAGGTGTCGTCTGCAAAAATGGCTGTTTCTCAGTCCCTGAGCTTTGGAAAATTTGATGTATACATGTTATACAATATTGGTCCTAAAACAGATCCTTGAGTAACACCAGCAAGGATTTCTTTCGAATCTGAACATGCAGCATTAATGAAAACTTTAAATTTTCTCCAAGTTAAGAATGAAAATATGATTTTATTTATGTTATGAGCAAAATTTAACATTTTTAACTTATGGATTAGAACTTTATGCCATCGACTTATTGTTTCATAATATTTTAAGGAAATCTTGAAAATTCTTTAAGCTAAGTACTGTCGAGGAAACTGTTGACACTAAAATGATAAACAAAAAAAAAAGTTATGGACTTTTGGCTAAAGGACCTCTTTTGTAAATCGAGATATTTCAATTAAGTTTATTTCTTGAAAAGCAAAATTTAAAAAAAATCATTTAGATCTTTTCTAATAGGCTGTGATTTCGATACACCGTTATTACTAAGAAAATTTTCTTTGGGTAACCCCAAGGTAAGTTAAGACTCAAGAACAACATTTTTGGAATTCCACGGCCCATTTAGGCCCAAAATAATTTGAATCGCCAATTTATTTATTAAATGCCTTCAAATGTATATTAAAATTTGGTAGCCAATGGTTTCTACTTGCTGTAGCATTAACGTCATCAATATATGCCCCATTTACTTACCCAATTAGAGAAGCTGCTCTGAATGTTTATAAATAGCTTATCTACGTTTTCGTATACGTTACGTAGGTATACTTATAATAAAAAAAAGACCTTCAAACTTAAACCATTTAATGTTAAGGCATATTCCTCGCGCAGCAAATTTATCTCAAATTCGAAAGATTTAGCTTTTATCTTTTATCTTTAAAAAATGATTGCCTTTTCTTTGCAAATTTTCAATCGCCTTTTTTTCAATAAAGAAATCCATCATTTTGTTACGTTTTTTTTTCTTCTCTCCTTTCTGCTCCATGTAATTCGTTCATCCCTATTTTTTTTTCTATTTTTTTTATGCTAAAGTGAAAGGAAAAAAAATGCGTATACATACCTAAACCCTTCAACATCAGTCAACATTTTATTTTTTTGTGATAAGAATCTGCAATTTATTGCCCTCGTTTTTATCATGCTGCGTGCAATAGCTATTTATTTATTTTTTGTGTAAGTAGGTATATATATGCGTATATATGTTCTTTTTGATTCTTAAGCTTTTGAGTTAAGATGAACAAGAATAAGAAGAAAAAAAAAAACATTTTCCATCAAATTTGCAATTCGATTCTTTTGCTGTACCTATGTTCTTATAAAAAAAAAAACAAAAAGACGTGATCTGACTTTTGGGTTCTCATGTCATCCATGATGTTTTCTTAATTTTTTCTTCTTATTGTTTTGCTTTTACATTTTAGATATATATGTATATGTTTCAAAGTTATGGTTGCCACATGAAGAAATTAAAAAAAAAAAACACTCTCAGATAAAAACGTCGTCAGCCAATTTTGATTATCTATAAAAATAAATCGCACTTAACTTCTTATATAACTCAAATACTTTGAGCTGCCACTTCAGAGGCATCATCAGGGAGTATTCTTTGGAAAATGCTGACTGCCAAATGACTTCAAGCCCTATATAGCCTTGCTTATTGGCTTTTCCCTGCTCATTGGTGCTATTTTTTCTAAGGCTGAATTATGCTCGCTCGTCCTGTAGTAAGCCCAGGGCTAATCCAATCCGAAAGAAAAACAACTGCTTTTATTACCCAAGTACGAGCCCACCTTGCACCAAATAAAATATCGGAATTGATCAAAAAATTGGAATATGATCAATGGAAAACTTACTCAGCAAATCTCAATCGAGGCAATATAAAGTTTTGCACCGCATCGTCATTTCTTACATCCTCTTGTTAAATTTTCTGCTGTGACTCAGTGTGAACTGTACGAATGACCACTGAAATTTCTGTATATTCGCAGTGCTGACGTCACAATGTAATATGATCTGCTGATGTTAACTCGGTGGATGGTGGGAGGCTATTATTTAATGGTGTGACTGGTAATGATGCGTTAGCAGAGTTTACTGGTTGTGTGGTGTTGCTCGAGTAGTGTTGCTGATGATAAAGTACTGGGGTGGGCGATTATTAATTTCGGGTTATGTACGGGTAGTGGTCGCCTGATATTGCTACTGTTAACAGTGCTTAAGCTACGGCAGTGTAATGGTCGTATTGTGTTGCCTAATCGCTTCACTGCAAAGGTACTACCGAAATTGCTGTGACTGCATTTTTAGCTGAACGAATCTTTCGTTTTGGCAATTTCCAGACTTGTTGTTGTAAGTTTTCTTGAGGACCTATTGTCGGAAGTTTTGCCCAGTGTGAAGAAAAATGCCATGTGTGTACCAGACCCGAATAGTATCTGGCCACCGCCAGAGGCTACTTGACCTATTTGTACATCCTAATGGAACAGGAATTAATCAAATAAACATAGTCTAAAAGTAGGGCAAAAGTCTTTCATTCATAAAAAATTACAGCTAAAGTAGGAGTGGCAGTAGGTGTTCATTACAAAAAAATATACTCATCATACATGTTAATTAAAAATTTTGATATTTTTTGAGAATAATCTGTTTCTCAGTGGTGTTCACTAGAGAAAGGTAGTGGATCGCACAGCTATCTACACTTAAAATATAAATAGCAACTTGGTGCCCCAGGCAGGGCAAATTCTGGGTGAAGACCTATTTAATATATTATCTAGATATACAATTAGAAATTTGTATTCCATTAATAATTACCGTTTGGGTATCATACCCCCCCCCCCTCTGTATGCATCCCGGAAAACGAAATATTATACAAAATTGTGAAAACTGTTTCACTATTTCGTACACGTGCAAAAACCGGGATGATACTGATGAGGCGAAAGTTGCACGCTCACAGTGGTCTCGGCGGTAAATGGTAAAAATAAACAATTATTAACAAGTTATATAGAGGCTTTATGTAGGCACAACTCTTTGGGGAAATCTTTAATTTTTGGGAAATTAGTCCGAACAGCAGCGTCCCTCCTATCCTTAAGGAGCTAGGTAGATTGAAAACCAAGCTATAGACAAATAGTGGGTGGCAATCGCTCAGTGGATAAAATGCTTGATTGCCAACTTAGACTTGTGGGTTCGATCCCCACGCTAGGCGCGTTCTTTTCCATACCTCCAATTTTAATTGGATGCCGCCCATGGGTTAAAATGAGATAGTCAATATCTGGTTCTCAAATCCACTGTGCCAACAAAAAATTCTTTCCTATAATTCTCTTTCTTCTAACAAGTGCCGAGGAATTCTGGTTGCATTTAAAAGACATAAGGTCTTACAGGCATATTGTTAAATTAAAAAAAAAATAATAAGTTCCTAATGAGAGTGTTTAAGTCGAGATTTGTAAAACCATTTCAAAATAGGGCTCATTTCCCGCATTAGGTATTGGCGCTAATATCTATTCGCTCCTTCATTGACAAATTACTGTTTATCCTCCTGCAAGCACCAAAAACCACACATTTCTTAAATAAGCGTCATCTTAACATGTTCAATAAAAATCAGTCCAGTTTATAGTTTCCTAATAAATTCTCAACAAAAAACAACTTACCAAACAATCAGAATAAACCCAAACCCAACGTTCATATCTAAAACCATCCAAAAATTTTGATTGGAATTTACAAAAGTGGCATCCATGCAAATACATATAATTCCTACCTACCTACCTAGACTCTTTGTGTCGTTGTCAGCTTTTGCGGGATAAATGTGTGTTCTTGTTTTGAAGGTAGGTTCATCATATATCCCATCTATCTCAGCCCTCTCATATTGCGCTAAAACGAAAACATCCTCCTGTGCGACACCAACTGTGTGGCGAATAGCGTTTTTATGAAAAATGTCAGTCAAAAGCGAAACAATTTCCTCTACGAATCCGTCTTACGCCCGTCTTGTTGCCCATACTCGCCGCCGACCCTTCTTTGTATACCTACATATATCTTTACCAATACAAAGGTTATACAACACCTTACCTATATTTAAAGCTATTTGTGTATGTACCTATCACATGACATGGAAAATTCAAAGAGTTTTTTTTATTTATTTTACGGAAATGGAAATGGTAGGAATACCTACCTATTGGTGGCGTGGCGGCGGCGTTGAGGCGAAAAGGAGTAGTGTGAGCGTTCTTAGCCAACATCACACACAAAGTATACGACACCCCATCTCTATATCCGACCACACTTAGTTTGTGTCGCTGTCACTTTATATAGGTAAGAGGTTGCGCTGAAGACAGGGAATAGCAATCTTGTAAAAGAGTATGGAATGGAAAAATTGCAAACGTGCGTATGTCACTTCAACCATTTTGAAACGAAATTTGACATATGGTGGCATCAGCATCATGTGTGTGCATCAATCATCCCCATTCTACTCTACACCCACACAAACAATCGTATGTATGAACAGCCCATACCCATTAACTGCTCCTCCTTATTTAAATTCTCGATATGTACATTTTCTAACACCCTCCCCACAAAGAACAGAAAATAAATCGATTAAAAAATACATCTCTTTCTCTATATCCATCCAGACATTAACCTCAACAATAATAATTAATCCATGGCTTTTATTTTCGTTTTCCTCATTTTCTTTTCAGTGATCCGACTGGCAGAGCGGAAGCGGGAGAGACACGAAGTCAAGAAGCCAGACATAGACGTATTGCGGCGCTTTCACCTTGACCTTGAAACCCACATTTATCGTTAGCGCCATTATCTCATCATCATCAACGTCATTATCATTATATCCTTGCCATCGTCATCAGCAGGCGGCAGGAGTAACCCAGCAGCAAAGCAGCACAAGCGAAAGTGGGGTCGAACTTGAAGTATAAAGTAATGAAAATGAGCAAAGAGAAAAAAAAATCCTGTATAAAAAGAAAGAAATATGTATGTACTCCAAGGAGCGAAGTTCGTTGCTTAATCCTTATTTAAACATTCAACAGACAAAATGAAGCAGCAGCCGCATCCTGCACAAGGATATTCTCAAGTCACATTTTTGTTTTTCTCGTTGAATTCTTTTTTGTTTTATTTTTTTGTTCTCATTTTGTTTTTTATTCAAGGAATAGAAAGATTTTAATGTGAAGGGAGATTACGGCGGCTGAGGTGAGAGGATACCCCACTACACTGATGAATACTATCAGCGAAGCACGTGGAAAATGAACTTTCGCCTCGCGCTGTCGAAATGAGGACACTGATAGGAAATAAGTTGAAAATGATATCTATACATACATATATGCAGTTTTGGCGGTAATGTGTGGGAAAAGTTTAATTGTGCAACATGAGAAAGGAAGATTAAAAATAAAATTTATATCAAATGATTATTTTAAATATTTATTTTTTTGAGAAAAATAAATCTGAACTAAGAGTGTAATCAATGGCACACAAATCACCTAAGGAACGTAACTCATTTTAATTTGTAAGGATGTTAATTGTCCTTGATATTTTAGTTCTAAATTATCTTACAGGTTCACAGACCAGTTAAAATCGATTAGGAACAAAATCCCGATTTCATAAGGCCGAGTGCCAAAATCCTGAAGATCATAGTTCTGAATTCCAAAATACCAACCAATTTTCTAGTTATAAGGGAAGATCTCCAATTTTGTTCATTGGAATTTTGAAAAATAATGAAAATAATCTTTTTGTTGGCATCCTATTTTTTCTGCCATGACTGCACGCCACGTCGAGTTTAGTAAAATTGCATCGACTAGGGATATGGATAACCGGGATTGTGGGTCGATGAGTTATTAAAATACCGTCGGAGATTTTTAACCTGTAAGCGTGTATATGCATTTTTTCCTTAGATTTACTCTGTTATCGAAATTTTAAGCTAATTTTTTCACAATAAAACTCTATGGAAAGTGCTTGTTGAAGAGAATATTGCCTTTCAAATTTATCGCTTTAACATCGCTTGGTGGTTGTTGCCGTGTCCATCCATGCTTTATGGAAAATTTTGGGTAAGGATCTTGGTTTGAAGGATTCCCAGTCTTTGGCTCGTATAAAGTTAAAACCGAATCAATTTTATCGAAATTTCAGAACTAGTATTGCAATTATCAAAATTGTCGCAATTGGAGTGAATTCGAAAAACTACTATTGAATAGGCTTAGCAAAATAATAAAAAATAGAAGTTTAATTCCGAACCAGTCTTGAGTCGATTTACAGATTTTGTAAATTGTATTGTAAAGGTAAACTACAAGAAAAACAAGTGTGTTTTGCTGGATTCTTAAGTTTAGCACGTGGGGACATAGGGGCCTTAGGGAAGGGACCTTTCCGGCCAGTACAACGAAATTCTTAAATCTTACGTTAAGCATCGACTCTTCGGAGTTCGATACGACGAAAATTACTTGGAACTTAAGAAAATTGAAACCGGAGTACCACAAGGAAGTGTCCTAGGACCAACCGTCTGTCTCTTATATACTAGGAATATTTTAGTGTAAATTCACGTTATTATGACCAACTTTGATGATGATAAAACAATATTTGTATCAAATTAGACGAAACAAAATCGATGCATATAGATTTTACAATCGAACAACAAAACGTTCCAATTTAAAAAAAAACTGTAGAGCTGTGCTGCCAAATACTGGAATGACCTTAGACACAAAGCTCAAATGGAAAGAACACATCAAAAATAAAAGAAAAGAACTACCCGTTAACTTGAAAAAACGGAAAAAAAATCCAAAACAACGTAACCTTCAAATATAGAAAAGGCTACAGAAGTGATTAAAACACCATCCACCATGCAATCAGCCACTGATGCAAAGTCAGATCAATACCAAAATTGAGCCCGTCTTTAATGAATGAGACATTGTTCGGAGATTAAGGGGCCAGTTATAGCGATCAGGAAAACCTATCAGGAAAAGTTGAAACAGTATGAAAGTGAATATTTTTTCCTGATAGTCGTTTATAGCAAACAAGAAAATTATTTCAGTCGACAAGCCTCAGTACCAGTCTGTTAGCAAGTTTTCCTGATTAAAACACACACGGAAAAGTTTTTCGTCAAAGATTCTGTCAGTGGAACGAGAGAAATTGGCACCCAAATCATTGGAAAGATTTGTTCCATTTTTGTGAAATGGCTATCAGCTGGCACGAAAAATGAATTTTCATCAGGAAAATAATTAAATAAATTTTTCACAAAAAATAATTGTTCTATTGCAAATTTTTTTTGCAAAAAAAATTTTCTGAGTTATTCGTCATCGATTTGTGTAGCGTTTGTACTTTAAAACGCGTGAAATTATCATAAATTATCCATTAGGACTTTTTTCCTGATCGATATAACTGGCCCCTAAGTATAGAACCAAGCAGTATGAGCTGATGGATTAAAGCTATGAGAAAGTATTAATCCTTTAAGCTTCCCATAATGTAATTATTGTAAGTTAAAAACGAAAATCAATTATCGATCTTTCATGGACTGTGGTCTATGTCTGCTGGTGGTTTTGGTGAGGTAACCACTAACCACGTGTTTGTTGAAGATTTTCAACGGATAAAACAATTTAAATAAAGGAAATGTGTATACGAGCTGTTGCAACCCATACACACTACATAGGTTAGTAAGATCCAAGAACTGACCCATCATTTCTTTTTCAGTAACACGAAAAATTATCATCTTCGATATTGATCCATGCCAATAGTTATGTACTGTTTCCTTCGCCAATTAAATAGCATGCAGAAATGTTGATCCCACAAGATGGCGCTATATGCCAAACAACAAACGAAACAACAAATTCGGTGAACAAAACATTTGATACATTCCTTGAACTACGAAAGATGTGAAAAAATGGAATTAAATTATTTTTTAGAAGAACTTCACCAAAATATAAATTCAAAAACATTTTATTCGTTAACCTACATAATCTAGTCAATCCAAGATTAGGCTCACAGAATTAATAAATAGGTTATGGATTTAATATTTATTCCAGTCGAAAGAGAAATGTGTTCCATCATTTTCCGCCCGAGTCGCAGGGAACCCATAAACCGGGCCGAAAATATACTATTCAAACAAAGTTGACTCGAGCCATGTTATATGACTTAGAGAGGACTTAATTTTATAAAAACAAAAAAAAATGTTTGGATTCCTGTCGATCAAGGATCATATTGTAAGTATTTAGTGCCAGAAAGATGTTGACCTATAAAAAAACATGAAAACTGGGATCTTAGCTGCTCTTTTATCTTAAAGGCACTATAGACAACCTATCAAGATATTTCAAAACTCTATTTCACAAAATAGCAAATATTATTTGCAGAATATGAAGAAGAACTAATGGAATTCGCACACAGTGGTATTAAAAGTTAGATCGCATTTTAGAGGAAGAACACATCATTCAATTTTTGAAGCATTAAAATCTTCGATCAGTGGAAAATATTGCTGAAATATGCAATGAGTGGAAAATATGAATTATATTATGTTGTCACAACAGATTGTTGATGCAATTAAAGTAGCGGGGGCAAAACAGAACACTGGGACACACCAGCATTCTAGTTTTGAGAATTCTAGACTACGGCACTACACTTCTTAAAACTAGTACTTGGGTTGTTTATTGTGTAAAGCGTTCAGAAAAGTTATTTAAAATCGAAACCAAATGTAAACCTGTTCAATGCTCCGAACTCTATCAAGGAATAATCGTACTTATTGCAAAACGATATCAGGGCTAATTTCAATGTTCGTTGTTGATTTCATTATATTGTTTGCCTTTCAAAAGATTTGGGTTCTCAAGGTATTTGAAAACCCTTTCATCAGGAGTATTTTAATGAAATGAAAAAAATAATCCATAGGCTTCTCAAATTAATTTTATATTTATTTTTGACTTATGAAAATGTGTTATGTTGACGATTTTCTTAGAGTTTTCATTGTCTTTGACGGAATAAGAACGTATGCATAAATATTTGAAATTAGGCAATAGTTAAAGAGCTTGAAAAGTTGTATATTGGGTCCCGCTTACTTATAACTTACGGTATATGAATATGGAGATTTTGAAAGTGTCAATGCCCCGCAGCTTTCCAGAACAATGAAAAAGATACTTCCAGGGTTAGTGATTTTGTTACTGAAATCTTTCTGAAAATCTAGTAACCATACTTAAGAGCGTAAAAATGGCCATAACATTTTTCGGCACTGTTGAAGTAACTGCAAATTGCGGTGTTGGGCATCTGAATTTTCGTGTCATTAAAATCGGAGGTTTTAAGAAATGACCAACAATTTATACCGATACAATAGGTATCTTTGGGACATTTAAGAACGTTTACCATTAATCAGTTGATAAATCCAATATTAGATCCATCGAACATGGCCGTTATAGAACACGTAAGTCTAGAAACAAAAGAAACGTGTTTTAGGTTGGTACACCAAATTTCGAACTTGTGTGGTCATATGATATGATAAAGTACATAAGTATTTTAGCTCAAAATTGGGTCTCGACCTTATGTCAAATTCAAGTTAAAACTGAAGTCCTTGCAGTATCGATTTGAATAAAACAACAATTATGAACTTGTATAGGAAATGCTACTATCACCATCGATTTTCTGACGACGACCTACATAACTTCAGGGTGGGCTCCACAAAATTGAGATATCATCACAATTAAAATTGTAACAGTTTCCCCTTCTGTTAGTAATAGGTGCTTAAGAGTCAAAAAGTTCATTAAAATTAGCCACGACTGTACAAAAGCTTATTAAAAATCATTCGAATAACTCACCCAAGTACTATAAATATATCTATAGCATTTTTTCTTCGCAAAGGCACACCCACCCACACACACACAAACACAATGGAAACTAAACACAAAATGAATCACAACTCACAATACATTTTACTAAAAAAAAAAGAAAAAGAACACTCGGAAAATTATTCGAATAATTTTCAATATGAAAACAAAAAGCAATGGAATCCTGTTATCCTTCCATACTCCTTATACCATACCCTTGCATACTCATTCACCCTCTTTTCTTCTATTCTTGTATTTTACAATATTCAGCCATTACAGAATACTTTTCATCATCAATATCATCGTATCGAGTGATGTCCTTGCAGAGCACCACATGCTAATTCCACAAACAACATGTTGGGGAAAGATGCAAATATACATATTTCTGCGCAGGCCCATTTCATTTTCGAATGCTATCCTTTTTGCACACCCAAGGACTTGCTATGGAAATATTTCCACAAGATACATACCACAAATTGAACAACATCACAAAATATAAAGTGAGCCAGAGAGAGAGAGAGAGAGAGAAGGATCGAAGGGTTGGCGGCGGCGGCGGCAGGCATACACACAACCCAAATGAATGAAAATCCTCATCAACGTAAACTTTCAAATCAACAACAACATTGTAGGGCAAATTTCTTCTTTTTTTTTATTTGTTCCATGGAGGTTTTTTTTCTTGTTGTTTTCATCCTTCGTTATGTAGTGTTAATTGCAGTGATTCTCTCTGCTAAATACCAACATCCTGGTAATTTTGTTCCACAGGCAGGAGAAGAGCCCAGAGTTGATTTTCATTTTCATTCATTTGCAATTTGCTTTTGGTGCGAGTAGCGGCAAATTTTTCAATATTTAATAGTTTTATTTTTTTTTATTATTCAATCGGTAAGAAAATAGTGCAATTAAAATAATTTTCATCAGGAAAAGGATTTTTGTATGTAATTATCAAAACAAAAAGTGAATAAAAAAGTGATGTACCTATTTCTAAGTCTTTTGTGCTTTCTTTGACTTGAAGAAAACTTATCTACCTAACTTTACATATAAATGTAGGTACAGTACAGTGTACATATTGGATTATACCAAAAAAAAAACACAAGGACATGAAAGGATAAAGCTGCCATTTTGTGTGCTTCGTTTGTGAAAATAGAATTTTCCCATATAGGCAATAAGAAATGGAAAAGAAACACAAAGAAATAGAAGTAATAAGGAAGCATCCATCAATTTGATGGATAAATATATGCAAATTATAATGTGTATCCTTGATGCTTGTTCCACCATACATACCTACACAATAACAAAATACACGAGGAAAAAAAACATCTCTGTCCTCTGTCGTCCTCGTGCGCGTCGTTGTCGTTTTGTCGTGTATGCAAATCCCTTTACACAGTGAGTACCCAAATCCAATATTGTATGGGTTTTGTGTGTATATATTTGATGTGGTGGAGGAATTGAGAACTACCTACATACAAATATATGTAGATTTAGATATGTTTATGGAATGTTGTTATATGTACTACGCAAGAAGGAGCTAAGCCTGCTAGTGTACATTATCCTATACGAGTATACGATACAACCAAAAGGATATTTTGCTTCAATGTTTTTTTTTTCTTATTTTTTAATAAATTTTCCTTCCCAGATTCCAAGGATTTTTTTTGCTGCTGGTTTGGGATGAAGAGAAACATGAAGAAAGTAACATCCCGAATATCCCACGCTTTTTCAACCCCTCATCCCTAACCCCAATTTTTCTTTTTAATATTTGGTTGTTCCCAGGCGAATAATAAAAACACAACCACACACCCACATACACTCGCATACATCAAATTTCCAATTTTTATTTTTTTTTCACATTTTTATTTTGCAAAAAAAAAATAATAACAATAAAACTGAAAATAAATAAATGAAAAATGAGAGCGGCAGGCGACAAAACAAGGACAACAAACACCTCCACCCCAACCATCAACAGATCCACACCCGCGTACCTACTCGAACCACATCAATTTCGATCGATATTGAATGATTGATGGATTCGAAGAAGGATTCCAAGAAGGAGTTGGAGGTGTTATGGTTATGTGCTGGCAAGAAAAAAGAGAAGAAGAACAAGAAAAGGAACATTTGAACATTTCGCTAAATAAATTTATATTCAAATGAAAATTGAAAGACAATATATTATATTGCGGATGAAGAAGGAGGCAACACCATCAGTTTTAGTACCACCAGCCAGCAGAAGTATTATCAGCCGCCGTCGAAGCATGCAGTTCAAAACCCTAACCCATCGATATAGATGAGCTGTTCTATTCAAGACACTCCTGATGCTCTGATGGCTTGGCCTAACTGCGCTGCGCCTGCAAAGATATCAACGAAGAACATGAAGATGACGATGACGACGACGACGACGATCGAAAGAAGAAGGATTGTGTATCAATGTAATTTGATAAAAAAAATATGAAATTGAAATTTTCTATCTCACAGATAACATAGACTTTGGATACAATTTTTCTGCGTTGAACTGCTGCATAGAGTTACTTACATATATTTGTAGGTGGTTGGGTTAGTATAGGGTGCTGTGTTTTTTTTTTTTTTTTTGATAAACGACAACCGATATAGGCACTGTACTGTTATAGGTAGGTATATATAGGAGGATGTGACATCAGGCAATAGATATAAGAGCCCATGCATATATATGACAGATGGGTTGTGCAAAGTGGGTTAAGGTATTGGCGAATAGAGAATTTATTAGAAGAGCTCCTTTAGTTCGAAAGTAAGTGCGAATTACTTATTCAAAGACACTCTTCCAACGCAGCAACTCAGCAGCATAAAGATAAAGAACTGAACGAGTGTATACCTTTGTGTGAATTTTGATGGATGCTCTCAGTTCTGTTTCTAAGTATCCCGGTTGTATTTTTTTTTTTTTTTTAATACTTATTTTTTATGGTAGACTGGCGAGAAATAATTGTCACTTGGTTGTTGGTAGACGGTATTTTATGATAATAGAATTTCTTTAAGGAACAACTAGTGTTAGGTATATGTAGTATACATAGTTGCTTTACGATATAGAGGGCAAGAAGATTGATTATTGCTTTACGGTATTCAGGAAGTAACTCAATAATAAAGATAGGATGTAAGGAGTATGCTTTCAGGAAGGTATTCTGCTGATCAGAAGAATAAAATTACTATAGTTCGATTTAGTTAAATTTTCGATTCAGGAAGTTACAACTTTTATTGGGGACACACAATTGTTAGGCACTTTCTTAACACTGACTACAGCATGCACATATTATTTGCTTGATAGCCTAAACTGATGTGGAACTCATGGGGTAAGATAAACCAGAAACATTCAAGACAACCCAAAAAATACCTGATACCGTAGACAAGAATATATTGAGCAATTTAGTGATTATTAAAATTTCACAACATATTTCCTTTAGAGATATTGAAAAATTGTAAAAAAATTACCAACATTTGTGAACAAAAATTAATCACATAAGGATCTTACATCAAACTTTCTTCAAATCGATGGTTATGAATTTTTTGTTTTTTATTTCTTTTTATCCTTTGAATTTTTGAGTTTTACAATAAATTTCATTATGAAGTGTTTAAACTTCTGACGACCAGTAACAATACAAATCAAAATTCTAGTTCCAAAGCTCGTCTTAAATCTTGATATCTCCAAATATCAGCTAAATTTTGAAATCGCTATACTTTATGCTTTCATTATCGAGAATTGGTTTTCAAGAATTTTAAGTGAATTTAATCAATTAAAATTTATTCTTTATTTTGGCTGTGACAAACCCAGGTTTAGTGAATAAGAATTGACATTTGGATTTGGAACTCAATTTATAAATCTATGGAATATAAAATAGATATAGTTCATGCACTTATTGTAGTAGATTTACCACATAGATTTTCAGAGTCATAGAATCAACGTAGAATAAGCAGTTTTTACAAATGGGATTGTGAGAATTTTGTTTTAAGTTAACTCGGATTTAACTCCGAAAAAAATGATGATTTTGCACAGAGAAATTGGACCTTCCTATCTTCTGTCAAAGAGAAGGCTATCAAAAACATTTCACTAAGATCTTTTATACAGTGTTAGATTATTAAGAAAAATAAAGGCATTCAGGCCTATAAGAACGAGCATAAAACGCTTACTCCAATTCTAATCCATGACTTTCCCAAACAATAAGACAGAACTTAGTCCATGAGATACATTTTTTTGTTAACTATTGTTAAATGTCAATTTTTATTCCTAAACTGCCATTTTGAGATTAAACAAAAATCATACATCGTTTCTAGTTCTTCATTAAGAGAAACATAATTCTTAGTGTAATATAACCTTCAATAAACCAAAATAATTGTTTTTTCTATTTCTTAAAGCGCTTGTTAAACAACTGAAATTGATGTTTGTTTAAACGGAACAACAAGTTTAATGACACTTAAACAATTGGTTTGACAAATTTGAACAAGTGGTACATTTTTAAAATCCATAACGTTTCTGAAACTGGAAATAACAAGATTTAGTAAAAAAAAAAATAGAATCAGCCTGCTGAATAGTTGAAAAATTTAAATGAACGATTTTAAACTTGTACTTAGAGTTAGAAACAGTGTTGGCATTTTGAAATATAAAAACAATTATTTTCCAGTCACACTCGTTGTGTATTTTTAGGGTGTCTTGCAATGAAAGGGTATTTTTTCCAAAGAAGAATAGTCTGTGTGGCTTGAATATTGGGCAAATACTTAAAAAATGGTAGCAGTCCTCTTTAGATTTAAGGTTGCATATTGTACATAACTGATTGAAGCTCCCGTTATAAGGGCTTCCATTTAAGCTGAGTAGTTCACATCTTGCTTTAAAAATATATGAGATATCTCGGTAGCGAAGTGAATCGTGGAAGTAGTTTCTGTTACCAAGATCATAATTAAGTAGTGAGTATAATAATCTACTGTTAGATTGGCGGGCTTTTACGATAAATGCTTCACGTGCAGTCTTCATTTTTCTGGATTATTCGGTACAGCTGTTCTCTTAGGTTGATAGGGTTAATATTTAAATCAATAACTAGTGTTTCACCACAAGTTGTACTAATGCTTTCCCACTTATCAGTCCACCAGTCTTTATTCCTTAATTCGTATAGAAGCAGTTTTTTTTGTTATTCGTGAGTCCTCATAATTAATGTTTTAATAATAAAATCGGCCTGTGATTTAAGTGTACTTGTTAAAAGTATAGTCATTCCTGTTTCCAAGTTAAGAAGTTTTTCTGGAACTGTTCAATTTGGTCATACTTGTCTGCACCCCAGATCTGAGAAGCATAACAGAGAGTTGATCTTACAACTGCCTCATATATCTTGTACTTTGCAGAAAGAAATATTTTACTATTTGAAAACACGTTTTTCCATGAGTAATTCAACAAGCTCTGTGAGATGTTCGCATTTTCCTTTAGGTGATGGTTGCAGTTCAAAGTCGAATTTAATATGACTTATAGTTGATTCCCGTTGTAATACCACTTCTTATCGTTTTGATTCTGAGAGGATCGTGCGAATACCATTACCTTCGATTTTTGCGCATTAATCGACAAATCCCATTTATTGCAGTACGTTGCTAATCGATTAATTACCAACTGTAGGTTTTCTGGTGATTCGGATAGTATTTCAAGATCATCGGCATATAATAGAACATTTATTACATAATTAGCTATTCTTATTCTTCCCGGCAGATCTTTTGTTATGTCATTGATAAAAAGAGAGAACAGTAGAGCGCTGAGGAGACATCCTTGCTTTACTCCAGTACTCGTTGCAAACCATTCGGAAAAAAACTGTGCCATGCCATACTGCTGCTTTTGTATCATTGTACATCTCCTTAATGACACATAGAAACTTTGAAGAAATATCCAACTGAGAAAGATTATAGAGAAGTGCATTTCGATTCACTAAATCAAATGCAGCATTGAAGTCCGCAAAGAATGAGTAAACTTTCGCGTTCCGTGCTTTTGAAGGCTTTAACGATCGAAGAAAGAGTAAAAATCTGGTCTGTTGTAGACAGACAAGAGAATTGGATGACATTGACAACAAGCTATGGAGTGAAACACAACTGTAGATTGCATACAGTAATTATTGTTACAGCTGAAATATAGTTAATTTTAATTGATAAATATAAATAATTAATATTTAGCGATTTCATTACTTACCACGAAAGTTTCGCTATGAATTGCATCGAGCGTGGTTACCGGGAAACTGCCAAAGAGATGATAAGACCAATTTTGGCTATGCTGGTTGTAACGTTGCGTCGAAGGTCATGCCTCGATAAAGACCCTAGCTAACTTACATAATTATATGCCTTGTATGGTGCGCGAGGCGATAGAAATTAAATGACATCATAATTTCAATCGTGACGACAGTTTAAAGTTCTCGAAAATATGAGATCCATAATCAAAACCACAAGTTCGATCCAAATGCTGCTGCAAACACGGAAACAGTGAGCATCATAGTATCATGCTCACAAATTGAAAACCAACGACGCAACTTTACAACCTGCTTAAATGGATGGACCCCAAGTATTTACCGTTCGAAATCCAATAAGTGTAAGAAAAAGATTGAAACTTTGGGAACAGAACCATTGAACTGATATTTATTTTCAAGTCCAATTTATTTTCCTTCATCGTTTAAGCGTTCATATTTTAAAGCCTAGTACGCTGCTGGCGCGAAACGTAAAACCACATACAAAAATGACAGAACAAAAACATAAACGAAAATGTTCGTTCTGCTTTTCTTTCTGCAGTACGCTGTTCCATGACAAAATTTAAAAAGTCTCCAGACGTTTTACTAGACAATTTTTTACCCAGACCAATTAATTGGTTGTGGAAAATTACAGCTGAGTTTTTAGTCGTGTTGTTTTTTTTTTGTTGTTGTTTTTTTTTCATCAAAGCTTGTTAATTTTTGATTTTTTTGTGATTCTTTTTGTTTTAATCGTCTTGAAAATTTGTTCGTTCATGTTTTCGTTAAAATTCCGCTCTCCTAGTGGAGACCACCGTTTCGCCTCAGCAGCGTACTTAGTACTAGGCTTATAAACTAAAGATATCCATTATAGTTCAGAAAAATGAGATATCATGGATTCAATTCCGCAGGCGTGAATGATTTGCCGTGTAAGAAATCTGTTCACCCTTAAAATATGGATGAATAATTTTGCCTATCTGTTTACAAGTTATCTGTTAAAAAAAATTAATCTCACCCTTGCGGAGGCACCATTTTCTGTGTACGGAGAGAAAAGTCACGCTTGCGGAATTGTGCTCTCCTTCTCCTTCAGTTTTGCTGTCAAATTTCAAATATTGAGCACAAAAAATTGGTGAATTCAGACTCTCAATTTTTTAAAATAGCCAAATATAAATCCTATTCTGACAAGTATTGACAGACAATTTTCAATCATCAATTTATTATTGATAATTGATAAATAGTGATTATTAAATCTTACGCATAATTTTGTTAATTATACCTGATTCATTGATATTGATTAATTTACTTATTCTTCTGTATCACTTTCAATGATCAAAACTTCTACCAATTGAGATATTAACTATAGTCAAGCAATATTTATCAAATATCAATAATTGTTAGATGTCAATCGTACTATTTGGTTGTAAAATTGCCTTGATTTTAGATCTTTAACTTAGATACGATCGTATATTTATGAACATTTTCGAATATATATTATTACATGAAAAAATAAAGTCAACTTATTTTGTCAATTCATATAGAAAATGTGATACATTAAATTATCTCCGAAACAAAAAGTGTGTTAAATGCTCTGCCGCTTTATGATTTTTCATCGAAGATATAAGGTTATTTTGAAGTAACGTTGAGTACGTCAAATAGATAGATATTGGTGTTTGACGTCAGCTAATAATTTCAAAATTATTCTTCGTTTAAGCCTAGTACGCTGCTGATGCGAAACGAAAATTTTCGGTGGTCTCCACTAGGAGAGCGAAATGCTAACGAAAACCACAGCGGAAAAATATTTGCGGAGAGTTCTTTAAGCTGTCAAAAACAATTGACTTTAAGATGAAATTTTTTTTATAATTCTTGGACTTAAAAATAGTTTTGGTTACACATAGAGGAATTAAAATGAAACTCAGAACCGTTTAAATGATCTAAACTAAGCAATTACTTTTGCTGCAGATTTGATGAAATTTCTATTAATCTTAAGAAATTCAATGAAATTGAGAGGTAAACCACTATAATTCGAAAACTACGTGCTTCATTGGAATGGTGTGAACGGTTCTGAGTTCTAATTTATGTTTTCTTACTAATTCCGAATACCATTTTCACGTACAAGATTTATTTCAAAAAATTTACATCCAAAAGTAATTTGGTAAGTAATTTGGGTCAAAATTACTTTTGGATGGATTTTTTTGAACGCAATCTGAATTGTGCGGGATTTTGAACGGTGAATCGAAAATAAGGTTTTTACTTACACTTTACCAAACCGCGGCATTTGCACCACATGTTCTCACAAAGTTGAATATCATAAACACATCAATCTTGATACTATATAACATTTGAAGCCAAAAATGAAGTTCGCGATCGCTCTTTGAAAATCCAAGGAACTACTTTGCAACCTCAAGCTCAATTTTATTAACTTTATAAGGCTCTTGATGCATTTTTAGACATTAAAAAAAAAATTGTCAATTTTTTTTACACATTTATAAAACAGCATTTTTTATTTATTGAGAACAAAACTATTTGAAATAAGCAATAAAATCTAGAGTATTAACAAAAATAAATAGGCAACTTATGTAAGTTCAATTTTATAAACAGAAAACATTGTGTTGTTCGTTAATATAGTTCGTGTAAAAATAAAAAAACAAAAATAATGGAAAAGAAATTCTACATTTAGTCCCATATTATAAGACTTCCAATTGGACATGAATACCAATCTTGACAATCTGTATGTCAGAAACAATAAAATAAAACTAATTTTTTTCTTACAATTACGCGTACTCCATACAAACCTCTATTACGGTTGACCACAATCCATATATTTCTTAACGCCACCATATATAGGTCTTCCATTTCAATATAAGCATTCATATAGTCGAGCTGGTTCAATATGTCTTTAGGTGTAAATATTTTGTCAGTATCGTTCACTTCATCAACATCTGAAACAATCAGTTGATGTATCCATGCTGATATTTAATTCTACCAAATTTTTAAGACTTTATCTCAGACTCAGTCAGTTGTGGATCAACTAATGCAAGATACTAGAAATAAAATAATAACAAAATTTGTCCAAATCTATTTCAATTTCGAACTTCTTGAGTATTTGGATTGAGTACTCGTTAACAAAGAGAATTCTCTCTTCGACAAACTTTCTGTTGAAATTCCATACCCACGGTCGCCGAACCGAATCAACATAGATTAGAGTTGTCCTTGTATTGATGCCACAGCGAGGGTAAAACCCTTTTGAGGTATTGTTAAAGTTTAACGAGTTCAAATCAAAGTTATCCTCAGGATTCTAAGAGAAAGTACAAACTTGAATATGGCGGGACAATGAAGAAATAAGAAAAATTACAAACATCCTCCTTTTCAATTTTATAAATCTGTTTACAAGCACGAAAAGCTAAAAATCCAATAACAATCTGATTTGCATAGAAACTAGCCGCTTTACGCCGCTGTTCTTTCTCATTTTTGTTTTCGATAATCACCAAAAGACTACGGAATAAGTCTTCAATAAGATCGTAGATGGCAAACATTCGGAATAGTCCCTGAGTATGCTTAATGATATTATCAAGTTCCTTATCAGTTTCAGCGATATTTTCTGGTAGTGAATGTGTGTAGATCATTATTACAAAAACTCGAAAGGACGCTTACCTGGCACAAAATTAAAGAAAAATTTCATTCGTTTCCTAAGTTCAACTATATTCAATATTTCCAAAAGACTCAAATTATATTTTTTTGGATCAGAAATTGGTCCGAGTAACTTTTGCCATCTGGTATTTTGCTTTTTGATTTGTTCACCTTTAAGGCAGCATCTCAATGCTGCATCATACAAAGGAAACATCTTCCAGACGTTTTTCTGAAACCTATGGTTGTATCTTTTGAGTGAACATCTCGAATATAGCCGCTCTGCATCAAGCTGTGCTTCTTGCAGTTGTGCTTCTTTTCATCTTCCCATTTTCATTTGTCTTTATTTGAGATTTAATTGTATAGTTTTTTTTACAAAATATAACACGTTACATCAACTTAAAAATAAATATTTCTTTGTATTAGCAAGTATACGGCCACAGAATTGTAAAAACGCAAATTTTATTCAAAAAGGCAAAGATTTGTATATAAATAAGGAATGTTTTCAGGAAAGTAGATATCTACAAACAAGGTTACCTTGGTCACATGAGATTTAATATGAAGCTATATTACTAATATATTTGCTTTTACGAACAACATTATGGGATTATATTATTCTATGGCCGAATATTAGAGTAAGCTAAATAAATTTATTCGCAACCTACTTATATACTACTTATAACTTATATATCCGATTCGCTTGATTGTACCTCCAATCATGTTGAGTTTGGTAGTTGGCATCACAAATAAGCCATGATTTATTAGTTTATGGTTGGCATGCTCTAACGGAAACCAATTGCAATAAAACAAATATCGGAGAGAAAACTTCACTGTATTTCAGTCCTATTTGGCCAGATAATTTTAAACACAAAAGATACTTGAATATAGTTATGAGAACTAAAAAATATGTACTCCACTTGAAACCTTTCGCTTGTCTTCTCTATTGCTAAATACATATGAATAGCAACGATAACACCAAAATATGCATTTAATATGTCCGCACAAAAAAGAGGACTGAAAACAATAAACCAATCCTTCAGATATTCATCAAAAGTACCATCAATCTCAAAGGCAAAAGTGTTAGACAGAATAAAAACATTCCACATAAGTTAATGAATATCTCAAATTCTGTCAGTCCCAACCCAACCAAAACAATGGTAAATTAGTTAAGTTTTATAATAAATTCTAAGTATCGACTTCGAAATCAGAGCTCCGGGAAACTCTTATATGAAAAGCAGAGTTCATTCTACGCTGTAAAGTTAGGTCTTCTTGATCCGAGAGAGGGTGAAGCTCATCTATTAGTTCTATTGTTGATACTTTGGCTTCATAAACAAGGAATCCGTTTGAGTTATTGACCAATGTTAAAGCTAGATTAATACCACGGCTTATATCATTCCCGAGACAATATAAGTAGATGTATTTAACTACAGCATAAGGAATATTCTCGTATTGTTTCAATTGTGCTTTAAAGTTTGACTTGGATGTGATGTAAATATCATTCTCCCTTTGGTATTGTTTTGTAGAGGGATGTTTTTTTAATTCGTGTGAACCTCGATGCCTTTGGTTTGAATTAACTTTCTTTTTTGAATCGGAATTTTTATTCCAAGAATTGTTCATAATAGTTAACAAAATATATAATATATTTATTACACTACCGGTTAATATAAAATTAGTTTTGAAATACCAAACGTTATTAATCACCCGAGCAAATTCACAGAAGGACAGCGATTTAGTTTAGTCGATGTTGAAATTGGTTTAGGGCCGTAATTTAAAGAATCTGAACTTTTACTTTTCCGAGAGAAGTTGTCTTTTTTAAATGTTTTATTAGACGTACCCATTTTTAATAAGATTATTCTTTTAATACACTGCACAAGGAAAATAAAAAACAATTTTTTTTTATTACAAAAAAAAATGAAATGTCAAAATTTCGCAAGCAAATAATGTGCAGGTCAATTAAATTGAGAACGAAAAGAGTGGAGAATTGTACTAAGAAATCTAGTACAGCTATCCACTAAAATTACACATTTCGTCGTTCAGCAGCGTACTGGAAAACGAAAACTAGAGCGAAATTTTTCGTTCATGATTTCGTCGTGTCATTTTTGTATGGGATTTTTCGTTTCGCATCAGCAGCGTACTAGGCTTTAGGAAAAAAATACCTCAATCTGTGCTTAAACCCAGATTCATATATTTATCTATCTTATTATGTAAAGCTTTCAACATTTCACCATTGCATTCGAAAATAATAAACAATCACTATCCATCACGAATTGTTATCGAATCAATAAAGAAGTAATTTAATAATTCAGAAAATAAGCCTTTATCGTAGACGTTATACCTATACAATATCTTTTGAGTAACACAGACATATTTTATTGATAGACTGGTATGCATTTACCGATTTGTGTCATTAAAGTTTATTCCCAACTTAAGTGCCTTTTATCGATAGTTGAACTTAACTTAACGAATAAAGATCAAACCGACCGCTGCTGGGTGCTGCTACTGCTGCAAGACACATTGGCAGCGTGGTCACTAAAATGCCATCAGCACCTGCCGCAACTTCAATGACAAATATCACAATAACTCCACTCCAGAACATAACTTCCTTGACTTGGCAGCAAACTTGCCAGGGCCACAACAACGCATGTCCAGATCCAGGAATACAGGCAGACACACAGACAGCCAGAAGAGATACCTATTCAATATACAACATAGCTACCATAGCAGCTGTGAGGAACCATTTAATGTTTGTACTGACAAAGCTGGCAGTTATGGTATGCATTTGTCTTAATAGCCCGATGCGAGCCTATCTATAAAGTCGGATGAGCCAGGAAGCTGTATGCAATATATAAACTCCTCCTTTTGCTATTCCCGTGGTCATTTAATTAATTTCCTTTTAATACTTCAGCGATAACAATAAATAGTTCAGCATCTCCTTTCGACCATCCGTCCCCATGTCGTACTCTTCGAATAAATACAAAAAAAAAACAGAAAAGAAAAGCAACTTCAACAGGAGAGTCCCTGTTGTATGCAACAGCATCGCGTGGAATTTCAATTAGACAGGAGCACTGATTATATTCTGGACACAGTACTGGACATCAGTATATGGAATGGAGACAGTGAAAATTATTTCCCTCTGCAAACACAGCAAAGCACAGAGCGCCAATCTTTGGATTTATGATCAATTAGTTAGTCGTTGTTGGTGTTGCTGGCTTGGCCCGGCCAACAAGCCAATAGATTCCCGCTGTGTTCGATAGATCGTTCTGCAGTCAAATGCATATGTTAATTGCTGCATTGGGGCGTTTTAATTGATTCTGCGCTGGAGTGAGCACGATATATTTCATCTTTACGATAGTGTTTTTGTTTTTAATTTTTTTTTCTGTGTTATCCCTGCCACGTAAATTTCATTTCGATTGGTGTAATTATCGCCAGTTATACTCGTATTACAGATATAACCTGGATTAAGGACAATCGCAATTAAATGAGGTTCTTGTGTAAAAAATATTGTTATGATGATATTTTTAAATGTTCAAGCAAAAAAAAAAGAATAAACATTCAAAAGCAGATGTAAAATGGCAATTATATTGTCATTTTAGGAAAATTTATATTTTATTAATAAAATGTTATCTTATAATAACATACTAGTATCTACTTCTGGTAAACAAGAAGCATCTTTTATTTTTAATGCGCCAATAACGGCAAGCGGCGGAATAGAAAAGATATAGCTACTAACTGACGGTAAGTTAATTTAGATCAATTGAGTTACAGAAGGAATATGCATTAAAGTAAGTATATACTCGTACTTCCATTTTGTAGTATATGGAGATTTAAGGACGGAAATGGGAAATTTGTAGATAGAGTAATTGCGGGAGAGATGCCACGCTTTTTCAAAAATCAATGGCGCAAAATTTTAGTCGATTTAGTAGTATGTTAAATTATTTTTAGTACAACCAAAAAATTTATTAGTATAATGGCTACGAATGACATTCGTAGTAAAAATATTCGTGCATTGTACAAAGTATTAGTGCTATGAAATTCTTACGAATCCATTCGTGAAATTCTCCTAATATAAGTAGTAATATGCACGAATACATTCGTGGTATGTACTAATATACTATTCGTAAACCAAAATTAGACGATTTTGGTTAGCGCATTGTACGAATTATGGTGTATTATTAGTAAATTCCACTCACGAATAATTCGTATTTTTTTTTACAAATAATTCGGACTATTTACTAATGAATTTGTTCTATTCACGAATAAAAACTAATATTAGTAGACAAATTTCATTCGTGAGATGACCGAATGCATTATTCGTAGAATGTACGAATTATTAGTAAAAATTAAAAAAAAAAAACTGCAGCCAAGTCGGAGCCCGTTATTTATTTCAGTGGTTTTAATTTTTTAACGTGTTTGGTAATGTTTTTCGACGTGCGCCCAATTTAATTAAATTTTCCATAGAAACTAAAAGTAAGAATATAAATAGTATGGACCTAGACCCAAGCCCAGACCTATAAGGATAACAAAACTCCACTAATTATCGCTTTAAATTCTTACTATAGATAAGCACATCAGTGAACAATTAAAATTTTGTGAAATCATTACGAGTTAAATAAGACGATTGGCTGAATACAGTATCTGCTTTTTGCGAAAATTCCGAGGTGCCTTATATATTTTTGTTATTTTTATTTTTGTCAATATAATTTTTGGGAAATTATTTCGGCGTTAGCTTTCATATTACGTTTTTGATATAAAACCCCCGACCGATATAAAATGCCTCACGAAGCAAGGACAAAAACAAATCCCGTTACTGATGCTTTTTTTACATGAGATCCAATGTAAGGAGATATTTTATTTGAAAACTTAGTGAATCTTAAATGTATAATTTTTTTAGCCGCCATGGTAGCAAATACACCTCAACAAGTCTAAATCTTAAGTTTCGGGAAAATCGCGCTGGAGCTTCAGCCGCCATTTTGAATTAAATGAACATTTTAATTTAAGCCGATAATTTCGCCATTTTTGATATCTGACACAAAAAATAAAAGTAAAACTTTAGTAGATATTAATATTTTTTTCCAAAAAAGTTACCGTTCGCAAGATATTAATGAAAAACTGTTTTGAGTTTTAAAAAAAACGCACCTACTTCAACTCAACCTCCACGGTGTTGCGCTAAAGGGTTGTACATATTTGAATAAAAAAAGATAACCAGTTCTTCATTAAATTCAAAATGGCGACTAAAACTCCAGCAGTATTTTCCCGAAAATCGATTTTTAGACTACTACGGATATGATCAATTTATTATCCTTGCCCGATTCCATTTTTCTCTCACCCTCTCGGTCTGTGAGAATTGAAGTGCTATACGTCAAAATTTTACCTAAAACCAATAACCTTAATTAATTGCCTTAGGGCAAATTTTGCAACTCGAGATTTCGATCCAACTTAACATTACGATGATAGAAAATACAAAAAAAGTGTGTCCAGCAACTCCGTCTCTCTGCCCGTTTGTACGATATACCTATAGTCTAAACGGCTGAACTTCGTTTTAGGTATTTTACCAATTAAATTCTTAGATTTTCCTTAGCCTCAATAACAACGGCGTCTGCCATGCAATTGTGTATACCAAAAATAGTAAATCTTAATTATTTCGGAAACGGCTCTAAGGATTTTGATAACTAAACAAATTCAGTGCACTATTAAAGGTATATCATACATTTAGTTTTATTATTTTTTCACATTTTCCTTCTTGACACACATGATATTCCGTTTGCTCAGCAATTTAATCAGAATGCTCAGACGATTATTTCAGAGCACATCGAGCGCGCTCTGAACATCATCACAACGAAAAACAAAAACACACATTCGGAGTTGGGAACGTTTTGAGTGAAAAAGAAACACAAACAATTTTTTTGACAACTCAGACTCTACTCTGAACTAAAAAAAAAGAAAAACTACTTTTAAAGCTAAATTTTTAGGGTTCAACCAAAGCTTAATGATGCCAATTTTTCTTCATGCCATTTTGAACAGATTTATTTTTGCCTGAATAATTTATCGAAAAAGGCAACAGCACCTACCTGTCCTCTTCTTGAGTAAAAATAATCTTCTACATAAATTCGATGCGTAATTTTAAATTCGTAACTTTATTTAGAAAATTGGTAATATGTCACCTGCTTCAGAACTGAATATACGCTAATGGAATAACGTACTTGAGTGAGTGGTACAGAAGACCCAAGAAGGCAGTTAAATCCTTCGAACCTGAAAGACGGGCTATAAACAGGTGCTTTTGTATTCTCCGGGAAATCATTTTGGACATTTTGGAAATATTGCAAAAATATTTCTAGAAAAAAGAGAAAACATTTTGTATGAAAAAATTTTGGAATAATTTCCAGAGGGCTGTATTTATTAGGTGTCGAATTCCTTGCACTATGAGTACAATATTTACTCAAATTACACTACATTAAATGAGCAGATTATAAAATATTGTTTACATTTTAAAGTCATCAGGCAGATTATGGCCGATATGATGAGGCTCATTTTTCAATCGGTGGAAATGAAAGACCCTGTATCCACCAAAAGTGTATAGTGTGCCTTGCTAGTGATTATCGTGTGATTTACACAATCCAAAAATTCGTAAACTTGGGTTTCAAATCTATCAATGAGCTACCTTACAATACTAAATTCTCAGCTAACATGATTGGATGATTTAGGTGGCTGGACAATGAATTTTCTCACAATTTTATGAGGTTGCAAATTATGAGTTCACGTGGTTTTCAACCAATTGCATTGGTCGATGCATCGGCTATCAGACTGTCAAACCTATTTTTAAGCGGAAAATATTACAAAAATATGAACAAAAAACTGAGACCAAATCTAATGGCAAAAACTGTAGCACAATCCTATTTGCAACTGACGTCTAACAAAAAACAAATATAGTAAATTGATTAAAATTTAAATCAAGTCTTCGATTTTGTGACTCAAAATTAATAAATTGTTATGACATCTTTCAATTTCAAATGAAATATGTCCTAAAACATTGATTTAAAAAAAAGTATGCTTAAACGTAAGACAATAGCGTGACCATGATACTTCTAACACTATTTTAACTTCTCAGAACCACCACGAGTTCAAAATTATATACTTTTTCTTCATATTCAGGCTTGGATCCATCAAAAGAATATTTTAATTCCTTTTTGTTTCACAGATGACAAATTTCCCACATTAGACTAAATTTTTGCCGAATAACAACACGTCGATCAGAAATAGTTAAACAAATAAACTTGAACATAAAATCTTTAATTGTTTTATTAATGTTAATAAAAAAAAACAGTTTACAATTTTATGTAAAATGTAGACAGATCTTTTTGTGTCAAACCTGTTAAATCCGTTTTCGAATCATCACATAAATTAATGCAATAAAACTGGAAGTACAAACAAATTATGAAGTCCGGTTATCAAAAACGTAATTAATGGTAAGACAACTGAACAACTTATAAGTTTCTTTCTTGGCGTTTCTCATTAAAAAATGTTCGCGTTTCATTTTTTTAACTCATTTTTTACTGTAAACTGCAAGTATTAACTACAAATTTAAAACAGGAAGCTATTACCAAAGAAATTTTGTGTTCTATTTAAACTTACAATAAATATTCTATATAACCAAACATTAGCAGTTACTCTTTAGAACATCATACGAAGATGACTTAAGTCCACAGGAGATGATGTTAAACTTAAGCTCAAGTCAGCTGGAATGATTCCATGTTACACATTTTGCATCTTTTTTTTCCTTCTTTGCATTCGCGATGCTCTATCGTTGCAGGTTATACTCCAACGGGAAGAATGATTGATCATCGAAGCATATTCTAAGGATGAGTCCCCAGGAACCTCAGGTTTGTATATACTCCGATGTTAACTGAACAAAAAATGCAAGTATAGCTACATCTTGAAGGAATTATGTAACTTTAAAACTTTTTATTTTTAAAGAAATGTGTTAAAATACGGTAGGTTGTTAAACCTGTCCTAAAATGAAAACTTCTTTAAATGAATTTTTAAAAAATAAATATTATATTATTAAGAATGATGGTGTTTTTTTTTTAATATTGGATAACTAAGTAATCGCGTGATAAGACTCAGTCAATAAAGTAAGTTTGTATTCAAAATAAAAGTACTTAATCAATATTTATAGTTGAGTATATCATTACAGGGTGCCCCCTCAGTTTCAACTTTAAGGTCCATTTAAATTGAAAGTTAAATAATTTTGAGTATATTTAATCGCAGATGAACAATAAATCAAATCAAAAGCAATTGAAGAAGATGAAATCGATCCAATCTTTGTTAAAGCTATCCTTCCTCATATATTACCATTTATAACCCACGTATTTAATACAGTTATAACATCACTTTTAACTTCAGCATGGAAATGTTGAAAAATAATCCCAATCGTTAAAAATAGCGATTCTTCTCAATCACTTTCTGAATAAAAACCTATCTCAATTTTGCATTTCCTGTCTAAAGTTCTAGAAAAACTTATTCGTCAGCAGATACTTTGCCATTTACATTTGCGATAACCAATCGGGTTTTCGCAAAAACCACACTACCTCGCTTTTGAAAGTAACTGATGATATTCGAAATGCTATTGATAAGGACTTTGTTACATTCTTGACATTATTAGATTTCTCCAAGGCCTTCGACATGCTAAGCCATGGTTTACTCCTCCAAAAGCCGAGGCCTCTCTTTGGGTTTTCAACTTCTGCACAGAGTTTAATCATACTAATATCATAAATGTGAAAGTATGGATGTTTGTTGCTCAATAACTCCGGAACGGCTGAACGGATCTGGATGAAATTTTGCTACAGATATTGAATATTGTTTGGAATAGGAAACAGGCTACTTTTTATCCTGGAAAATTGTATGGTTCCTGTGGGAAAGGTTTGTTTTAATTTTTCATAGAGCTCATTCTACAAATAGCCAACATAGCTTTTATTCACAAAGCAGCTAAAAGCGCACGGATTTCAATGAAATTTGATTGGTAGATGGATCTGGTACTGGATTATCACATATGGCATTTTTATCCCGAAAAAAGTTAACGGTTCCTATGGGGGAATATTAAACATAAAAAAAATATTTACTTGGGTGTTTGTTACGCTTTCACTCCTCAACGACTGAACGGTTTTTAGTGAAATCTCGTAGGTGGATAGATGTCATTAGATTCCTGTGGGTCCGTAGCATCGTACGGGTATCTGCTAGTAAAAACATATTTGTTAGATAGAAAGCAGCTCTTTCAGGTTCAAAATAAATCCGCATTCGTTTATAATTCAGTAGGAGTTCGGCAAGAGTCAATATTAGGTCCTCATTATTTCCTTATTCCTAATTTTTATAGAGGATCTTCCTGAAATAGTGAAGTTCTCATCAGTGCACATGTATGCCGATGATGTACAACTATATTTAAACAGTGAAATTGGAATGCGGGAAGATACTATATATCGATTAAAAGAGGATTTAAAGGCAATCAACCTCTGGGCTGAAAACAATAGCTTAAAACTCAATCCAACCAAATCCAACTGTTTAGTTATATATAAATCTTTGCCTGACTTAAATGGATTTCTTCTAGTTTATCGTGGAAACACAGTTTCACGATGTTGGTTCAATAGAACACTTAAATCGAATGTCCACATTCAATCGGTCATTGGGAAGGTATATGGCTGCCTAAGAACTCTCGATGCCAAGGTGATTTAGACATTTAACTACAAATTTTTGATAGCTAAGCCCTGTATTTTACCCATGCTAACATATGCAAGTGAAATTTTTATATCATATGACGCTGAATGCAGAAGAAAACTTGATGTTGCGTTTAAAAATTTAGTTCGTTATGTTTTTGATCTGAAGCGATTTGACCATGTTTCCTCATACGTAAAAAAGATGCGTGGATGCACGTTACATTGTTACCTTAAATTTTGTTCTTTAAGTTTTTTACAAAATAAAATCATGAAAAGCAAACAACCCACGTATTTGATCGAATAAATAAATTTCTCTGTTTCAACACGCTCCTTCTCCATTATACAACCTCGTTTTACGTGTCTCACCTCTGAACGTCAGCTTTTTGTTTAAGTCACTCGCTCCTGGAACTCGTTAGCCTTAATAATTATTAGAAAATTATCCTCTGACTAAAAATTTGATGAATTCTCTTCAAATATTTGGCTGAAAATTTAAATAAAATATTCGCTTTCTTTCCTTTGTTTATTTTTCTGTTTTGATTCTTGTTTTTATTATTGTATTTAATTTATAAAATTCCTAATTTTTCAATTTATATAATTTTTTTAATTTTTTTGTTATAACTTTTACTAAATTCAGATTGATGCAATCTATTGTAAAAGATTCATAAATTAAATAAATAAATCAAAAAAATAAACAGTAAATAATTAATGTCCAAGAAAGCAACACAAATTCGACCCACAAAGCAAATCCCCGACAGAAATATTGAGTCCATTGATTGGTTAAATAATTTGGAACAGCAGATTTCCTCATTAAGCTAATTGGACTACCCGAATCAAAAAGTGAAAGGAAAGTATTACATTTATGCCTAAAATCATTAATCAAAAAGGTAACACTTACATAATTTAACTCGGAAATAGGATCGTTATATTTTGTTTCTCCTTCTTCGGTGTTCGTAGAGTATAATTCATCGAAACGAGCCACTCGATTAGTAGGTTTTGCTGGCAATTTCTAAAATTATGCTCCTTGGAACCACATTGAAAACATGAACCTTTTTCACGTTTGGGATAAGTACATGAATTTTCAAAATATCCAACATTTGAGCAATTAAAACAATATATTTTGGAACAATCAATATTTGGTTTTGAAAAAGTTGGTCTTGTAGAAAACACCCTCGTATTTAAAGAAGATTTAAATGCTTTATTTGCTTCACGTTTGCAGCGCAATTTACTATATTGATGAGACAATTGCTTCAGATGTTGTAAACTGCAAGCTGGATACAATACAGCAATGTTTACTTAATTATCTTGAAAACCTTCAATTATGAATTGAATAAGTTGTGTTTCATCAATATTGGCACGTGCAGCCAACTCTTGCATTTAAAGAATATAAACCATAACAGATAGCTTCGATGATTGGAAAGTTGTTTTTCGTATAGTATCGACTACTTCAGAAATAGAGTATGAATGTCAAAAGTTTGACAAAAAATTGTCGCGAAACGCCGCATAATTTGTTGAATTATCCTACTTACTTACTTAGGTTGAGCCACGGTTCGGAACGAACCTGGGCCTCAACCAACATGCCTCCGCAGCTAGCTCGGTCTTTGGCTAGCTGCCTCCAGTTACGGACTCCAAGTTGGTTGAGTTCATCTTCCACTGAAGCGCGCCGCCTTAGGCGAGGTATTCCTTGACTGCGTCTTCCCTCTGGGTTGGAATCGAAGATCCTGCGAGCGGGAGCATTGTTGTCCATACGCTCTACATGACCTAGCCATCTTAAACGTGATATACGTATTTTTTGTACCAGGTCGTATAGTTCGTGGTTGAACCTTCTCCTCCAAAGCCCGTTAACGCAGATAGGGCCGAAAATCTTGCGAAGAACATTACGCTCAAAACGACTAAGAATAACTTCATCCGCTTTCGACAGAGTCCATGTCTCCGAAACATAGAGCAGTACTGGGATGATGAGAGTCTTATAAAGAGTCTCCTTTGTTTTTCGAAAGAGGGCTTTATTGCTCGATTGCCTCCCTAGCCATAGGAACAGCGAATGGCAAGAGTTATTCTTCGCTTTATTTCTAACGAGATGTTGTTGTTAGATGTTATAGTGGATCCGAGGTAGACAAAGTCCCTAACTACCTCAAAGTTGTACCTGTCTGTTGTGACGTTTTGTCTAATCCGCCGGTGTTGTGTGTCCCTTTTTGTAGACAGCAGGTACTCATTGACTGGTATTCCCATCTTAGCCGCTTCAGCTTTAATGTTAGCAAACGCTCCAGTGACAGCTCGCTGGGTTCTGCCAATGATATCTATGTCATCAGCGTATGTTAACAATTGCACAGACTTGAAGAAAATTGTGCCAGTAGAGTTAACTTGGGAATTTCTTACAATTTTTTCAATTATTAAGTTGAAAAAATCGCACGATAGCGCATCACCTTGTCGGAATCATTTCTTGACATCAAAAGCGTCTGTGAGGTCAGTACCAACCTTGACGGAGCAGCGAGAGTTCTCCATCGTCATCCTACACAGTCAGATGTGTTTTGTGGGGATGCCAAAACCAGACTTCGCTCTGTATAGCTCGTCTCTATAAATGCTATGGTACGCGGCCTTAAAATCGATAAAGAGATGGTGGGTATAGGTTTGGAGATCTTGGGTAGTTTCAAGGATCTGCCGTAGCATGAACATTTGATCGATTGTGGACCTTCCTAGCCTGAAACCGCACTGATAGGGTCCAATCAGGTTGCTGTAAAATGGTTTCAGACGTTCACATAATACAACAGAAAGGATCTTGTACGCGATATTCAGGAGACTTATTCCTCTATAGTTGACGCAGTTTAGGGGATCTGTTGTTTTGTGAAGAAAAATTTCGGCAGTGGAATCCGTTTTAATCAAACGTCGAATTGAATTTAAACGAAATGTATCATGACCACTTACCGAATCGCAAGCTCTCTCAAAATTGCCAATCCATTTACGGGCATCACAAGCTTCATAACTAGCAAACGGTATGATGGTAAAAATATTCGGACTAAGAGCCAGTTCTTGTTGCAATTGTTGCAAACGTTGACGTTTTTTTTAGTATTCTCAAGTGTATATCAATTTCATGTTCCTCTGCTGTAAGGGATAGAATCCAATTTTCTGATGCAGGTTCCCCGACTTGATTGTTGTTTAAAAGTTCTTTTTGGCTTATCAAAGGGTTAAGTGCATTTCTTTGACTATTTCCGGAATTGTTGGAATTTCAAAACTCTCTTCTTCTAGTTCAGAAAGTTTGTCTTCATACAGTTTTTTTAATTGTGTATAAGTGGTAGTTGATGAAAATTCTATTTTATGTTTTTCAAGCCAATTTTTCAACTCGGTTCTGTTTATTAGTCGTACTGATGTCTTAATGTTCAATCTTTCAAAAAGAATCCCACTTCTGAATTTGTTAGGATGGTGTTTTTATTATAAAATATTAATTTCCATAAGCAGTCTTATTTTTTGTATTTATTATTATTGAATGAATTTTTATTATTAATTTAATGACAAAAAAATAATAAATACTAAAGTATTTAACAAAGTAAAAGTAAAATATAAAGTATAATTGTAACAAGTACTCTTACAATATGTATTTTATTTGAATTTATAAATCGAGCGTCCACATTGAAGAACCTCTTTGCATATAGGTATATTTGTCTCGACCTTAAAAATAATATAATTAACTTTTATCAAAAAATTCCACAAACAAATTCTTAAGTCCGTGAGAAAGTTCATCGATCTTTCGTTAGAACAACATTCTTCCAATTTTCTTTTTGATGCCACCCTAAAAATATCCTTGAAAATTTCACTTTAAGATGTAATGTAAGATGAGCATGAGCTACCCTTTCTTCATTTTTTACATCTTCCTTGAGAATCTACTGATTGAATATAAGAAAAAAGGACTTCTTAACCCATAACCTCTAATTGTGCAACAAAAGGAAGCGTACGTTACACGTATATGCAAAATCAATCCTTCCCCTAAGCAATATTACGTATAAGGACCCAGAGTCAACGAACTACTAGAATGACAATGAAATATTTCCTTCCATTGTAACAAATTTCTTTTCAGATTGATTTTCATGTTGTGTTTTTTTTTGTGTCAAAAGGATCTTGCAATATGTAAATTAGAATCTAATACCAATCCTTTCACTACTTTGCATATTATAATGTTTGTATATGTGTGTCGAACATGCAAAATAATTTTTTTTTTATTTTTTTGCTTTTGTTATATTCGAGGAAAAGAAAGGACATTTCGCAATGATTTATGGGAAAAACGAGAATCAATAGAGATGACGATCGAATTTCGGATGACATTTTTTTTACGGTGTGATCAATATGCATGCATGTAGATGCGTAGATGTGATGAACCTTAGGGTAAAGTGGTGCACATATAGAAATGAAAATGAAATATTTGAAAATTAACATTTTCATTCAAATGACTTCAGGTATGAAATTAACCCTCCAGGTAATGTCAGATTTGCCCTCGATTATTAATTTAATTTTTTTTATATTAATTGAATTATGCAAATTTGGGTGAAAGGAATATTTAAGTTTGCCTCGTCGCGTTGGTCGTCATGTTACGCATTTCTTGCGCAACATTAAATGCGACTATGGGAAATGATTTATGTGCGCGTTATTTTAATGTTCTGGTGCAATCAAATAAAAGGTGTTTGCATTTTTGTACTCATTTTGCTGATGCAATGTGTGTCATGTTATTTACTCGTAGGAGCAGGTGGGCGAGGAGAGACAGTCGAATGGGATTTTTTTTTTAAATATTCTTATTGCACCTGCCAGTTGCTTACCAACACAATGTTGCATTTTTTTGATGTTTGGAATGCTTTTATGAGCATTGATTGGGTTATAAAATTAATAAACCACAATTCGTTGGTTTTTTTTGTTTGTAAGTTAAACTGGTTAAACATATGGCATTTGGGATATTTCAAGGTTTGTTTTAAATTTTTTCAATGGAACACCATTAGGTCATAGTTAAACACTTCTCCAAATGAATTTTTCCTGAGCTTAGAAAATACCTAACTTTTTGTCCGTTAAATTGTATGTGCATGAAAAAAAAATAGTTAGAACAATCTTAAAGGAAACATGGTTTTAACGTCTACTTTGAGTAATATGTCAGTATGTATCTACATCTTTAAAAGGCAGGATGCGACATAATTATTTCTATTTTGCACTTCTACCTTGAGATCTTTGAAGGATCAAGTTTATGAATTAATTTGGAGACTTGTATAGGTTATAGGTTAGAAGGGGTGGTTAAACGTCAAGCCGCCTCACCTCCATCGGATCTCAGTGGATCTATTGCTGTCCCCAGGGTTGGAAAGGGGAACTTTAAAGAGGGGAGGAAACGGAGAGATTATGTTTGAGGTTTTGAGACTTGTTTGCTAGGAATGTACCGACAATTTTGGGTAGCTGCTACTAAACAAGTGGATCAAGCAGTTGCAACAGCAAGGATGCATTCACAGACATTCGAATTTCAACCTTTCGATTTTTTAGTCGCATGAAATTAAATCCAATTTTTTGAATAGCATCGGTTTAATTTTTCGCCGTTTTTATTTTATGTCAGAAATAAAAAAAAAAGATAAATATATACATATATATTATAATGATCTTACAGTCATTTGCGATAGATGAAGAGTCTTTTCAGTAAACATATGTCTTATAATTTTTGCGACTAGTTTAACTTTTACACAATGTAATTTCATCTTGCGAATTTAAAGGAGAAATGAGTTTCTGCAGATTGAAAAAAATTCAGAGATATCACTTTTGCTTTTTTATTATTTTCGTTTTGGTTTATGAGTGAACTTTACTAAAATAATTGGTGTAAGGATTGCGGATAGATATCCGAACAGGAACAACAATTAAAACTCGCTCTTGAGTAAAGCATTATTTTTAAGATATGCTTATTCTATTTTCTTAACGCTATCGCTGTATTAAATCCCATTAAGCCCACTTTATAGCCCCTTTAGTGTGCTCACAAAGAAAAACAAGCAAACATAAAATTTACGACTTGATCGCACGTAGTTGCTCTTCTGTTCGATCATATGGTATGCATAAATAAATATATTTTTAAAGTCGTTTTTTACTTAATTTTCTATATAAAAAAAATTCTTAAATTTTTTCTAAAAAGAAGTTGGTACAACAATTTTAAATATTTAATAATATAAACTTAAAACCAAATTTCAGAAACTATTTATTTTTGTTTTCCAAAAATAAAAAAAAATGTTCGAACGTTTTGAAATGGAGTATTTTTTAGAATTCGAAGAACCTTCTGATTGAAATCCGTTTATGAGAAAGTCAAAAATCAAAAAAAAAAAATTGTACTGCAGGTACCGTTAATACCAAAATATGTAAAAAAAATGTGTAGCCTAAATGTAGACCATACCTACCTAAAGCAATAGGTGTACATACTTTTTTTTATGAAAATCGTTAGAGCCGTTTTCGAGATAATTAATATGGTATAGAAAAATGTATTATATTATATTATATAATAATTATAATTTTGGCATGTACCTTCCGTTATTTTTGGGGCTAAAACAAAGATTTAAATATTTATTTTATACAATCACCTAAAACGCCCAAGTACCAAGTTTGACAAAGAATCGGTTCAGCCGTTTAGGCTGTAGATCCTTTAACAGACAGACAGACGGAATTGTGGGACCACTTTTTTGGTGTTCTCTATCATCGTAATGTGAAGTTTGATTAAAATCTCGAGTTCGATTTTTTTCCAACTGCAAAAAAAACTAGCCCTATAGTACCTACATATATCGCAAGTAAAAAATATACACATACATAATAAAATTCAATCGACCTGAAATTTGTTCAGAAAAATATACATAATCTGACAGAACCTTCAATAACACATGTATGAAAATATAGGCTGTCAAAGCCTATTTACGGTTCCTCGACAAAAAAATCTACCTATACTTCGTATGTGAGTGATTTGGGCCCAAAACAATCTTTGACATAAAAATTGGCGCAAAATTTTTAACAGCCTGATGTTAAGGGCTTAGCATGATACTACTTAACAGTTTGCACTTTACTAATGTTTTCCTAAATTTAAACACTTTTTAACTAGCACCATACTAAATCTATTTTCTTAATAAGCTACAACTAAACACGCCTAAAATAGTGAAAAAAATAAGCGAACATACATTTTTGGCGTTTGTAAATGTCAAAGTGACATAGAGATTTAGTACGATACTAAAAAAAGAAAGTAGCCATTTTGTGATTTTAACTTTAGTAAAATGTTAAGAAAATAGTACTATACTAAACTGGGCAAAAATTAGCAAAATCTTCTTTTAAGCCTAGTATCATACTAAAAATTATTTAACATATTACTAAATCGACTATAATCTTGCGCCATTGCATTTTATAGAACACGGACAAAAAATAATTATACCCACCACGGTCAGTAAATTTATTTTGTGGGGAAAAAGAAAAAATTCCATGTTTTCACCACAGATGTATTTTTGTCGGAAAAAATGTATTTTCACCACAATTTTTTTTTTTGCTAAAAATAACCTTATACTAGATAAAAATACGGATCTGCTCCACTTTTTCTGAATGTCAAAGTATGTATATCGGTTGGGTATGTATAGATAGGTATAGATATACTTACTATATTAGAACCTTTGAATAGTAGTTCGGTTTTTTTTATATTTCAGACTGTTTCAGTGATTTTTTTTAATACAGTAACTCCTTAACAATTTTAATAATGTTACAATTTAAATTTGTCAAAAAATAATTATAGAAAAAAAAACCCCAAAGGTTAAAAAAAGTAAAGTATGTATTCTCAAACTTCCATATATAAAATAATTCAAAATTTTACCGAGCATAATAAGAAAATAGACTTAATAGGATATTTCCCATTGGATCTCAAATCAAATTCCCAATTACAAAATTGCAAAGTAAAATAAAGTCTCTATATCGTACACCCACCCCACTTCTTAATCTTATTCATACCTGAGGGTCAATTCCCGATCTGTGAAGATGTGAAGTGATAAATTTTATCACGCTTTCACGTCTAATTCGATTCTCGATTCGTGAAAAAGTGAAGTTAAATGCCAAACATTTTTCATATGATAATTTTTTTATCACAGTCAATTGTTTTGTGAAGAAAATGTTTCTAATCGAATATTAAGAAGAAAAACAGGATTTGGCACATGACAAGTAAGCAACAATTATATTTATACACAAATTTATTTTGGTTATAAGTTATATTTGTGTTTATTCGACTAAATAACGAAATTGTTAAATCAACAGATTGACAACAGCCGACGCGACGGTGCTCATTCCCGCGACAGATCGTTGGAAACTACCCATTGCAAAAAAATGCAGAGGACTTTACCATATTTGAATGGCTTTGAAGCGCACTTATAAGTTGAGTGTTTTTCAAGAATGCTCTCAATTCACGTATTAAATCCATGCATAAATGTTTTGGGAATCTATAAAGTTCAATAAAGTGCTCCTAGTTGTAACTTCGAATAGATTCTGCCCATCTCGAAGGGAAAGCCTCAATATCCTCACATAAAAAAAAATAATAAATCTTACTCAAAACAGAGATACTATTCAATATAATATAAAACCCACAATTCTTCAGTACGACGCCTTTTATTAATTTATTAAACGAATTATTATTCCGGACATTATTCTTAAGCAAATTTAGAAACTGAAATGAAATATTTACCTTTCCCAACAAAAAAATCTAATCAGAAATGACAGAATTTATCATTTAGTACTTTTTAGTACAAATTTTATCACAATGAGTTCTAGAATCGCATTAGGCGTGTGCGTGAAGTTGGAAAATGATAAACCTCTGTGAAAACTGAAATGATATTTTTTTTATCACTTCATAATTTCACAGATCGGGAATTGACCCCCTGGATCTCAAAGTATTCGTTACCCTGCCTAGTTAATGTTCGCTTCAAAAATATTACTGGAGGTATTTATTTGGCAAACGTTTATCATATAACAGAAAGTCTGTAGTATTATGCAAACCATGCCCACATTTATTGAACTAACATCAGTTTATCTGCTAAGGAATGACACTAGCGCCATCTATTGCCAACTAGGGTGATTAAATCATCTTTACCTACAAAAGGACTAAAACAAGTACGAATCGGTAATGCAGTGTGTATCTGCGAAAAATATAATTAAAGAGCGGGAAATTCAAATTGGAAATAATATTAAATTTCCCAAAAAAAAAAAAATGATTCAATTGGATACCAATAATAATAATTTATTGAATTCCAATTGGGTTTTGACACATTTATCTGATAACAATCCAATCCGGACAAGATTCCTATTCGAACAGTTATAGTTATTCCAGCAATTTCAAGTAGGTTTTTTGGTATGTTTTTTCTTCTAACCGTTGACAGTTATTTATTTGTCCGCAATAAATTTTCGCAATTAATATGCAAATTTACATGTGTGTGCGCATTCAATTGGCGATGTCCCGACTAGAATGTGTGTGATTGTAAATTAATTGACAATGAGTACTGTGTGTATAGTCAATATATGCAGGTATATTTTTCTTCTTTTTTTTTGTGTTGCTTATTATATATCTGCAATTTCAATTGAACATGATGTATTGCTTGGTAGATTTTCAATTTCAGAGCGAACAGTTAATGAATGGTGTCAGCTATAAATTATAGCATAGTACCTACCAGTCAGCAGATCAGAGGAGTAAGAGAGAGAGATAGCAAGAGAAAAAACGCATAAAACGCCTTCGGTGTATATCAGTATCTGTCGACTGAATTACTTACCTTTACTTCTGGACTTCAATTTTCACTTTGCGCCGTTGTCACAACATTTTGGCATCTGGATACAGTTAAAGTTGTACTTGGACTAGTTGTAACACTGTATGGCTGCAGATGCAATAACATTTATCTTAGCTGCAAGCTGCTGGTGAATAAGAAACAGAACTTGTCATAATTCAGATGGAATTGTAATGCCATAAAATGGGATAAAGAGTCCTTGGCATATGAATAACCTGTGAAGGTGTTAATAAACTGTGTAACCTTCAGGAGGATTTAAAGGGATTTTCTTTCATTTTTTTTTTGAGGCGAAAGCTGTCAAAAGAATACAAGTTTTTAGGTATTCGATTTAAATTTCTTAGAACGAAAATACGGTGTTATAGATTCGATTTTTTTTTGTTAAGCTCCAAAATATTTTTAAAATATTACAAAAAAAAGAATAAATAAATTCAAAATTGTATCTTTAGTTCTGGAGGAACAGAGAGATACACATACCTAATCAGTGGAAGGGATAGTCTAGTTACCTTTTCTTATTTTACAGAGGAAGGGTAAGAATGTTCAATCATGCTGACGTCACATATATCATAAATATCGTTGAGTTAGTATTGAATAACAGTTTGTATAATATAAGAATGAAAAATATTATATCTTGAAAAGAAAGCATTCCAAATATAAACTCAATATCTGATATGAGTAGGTCTAACTTAGCAACGAGCTTCCGAAATATATGCGCCGATGGTCATGGAATTGTATTTATGAGCAAGTCAAAACAAAAGATTTAAGATATCCCATAGAATAACAGAGAAATTACAAATCAAATTTGGTGTACACCAAGGGTGCTCCTTGAGTCCTTGGCTCTTAGGTTAATGGTTGTTGACATACGATTTTTCAGGAAATTGACAACTGCGGAGAATAATTCGGAGAAACAGGTGACAAAGCTTGATTGAATTTGAACCAAGTCGATTGAAGAAGTTCAAGATTTTTAAATTTCGGCCATGTTCTTACATATTTTGAGGATTTACCTCTTTTGATTATGAGACAGGTTTTGAATTTGGAAAAAAATTCAAACTTGTGATTTTGATCAATCTTAATATTAGGATAATAGAGAATTGAAAAAGTTTGGTCCTGGTGTCTATGTTTCTCCAAATTTTGTACTTCAGCGTCTTAATTGATGCCCTCGAGGATACACTGAAATGGTCGCCTTAACCCTGAAAATAGCGGTAACTAAAACACAGCCCTTTTAAAACGCTTAGTTATCTCGAAAACGACTTTAAAAAAATTCTAAATGTACCTGCATTAGGACCGCCTTTTTAATAATGACTTTACCGATTTTGATCAAAATTTTTATTTCAAATAACGCATATTTTAATTTTCGAAAAAAGTATCTTCTGGATTGTTGACAAAAAAAAATCAATATTTTGAAAATGGGAGAAAGGTTGTTTTGTGAATTTATGTTCTTAAATTTATATTGTTAAATACTTGAATTTATGAATCAATGTATTTTGGATTGATGAACAGCGACCTTGAGATCAATTGTCCCCCTAAAGAACTGGATTAGGCTTCTCTTTCTACAATATGTCCTCCAAATTATTTCCTTTGAGGAATTTTAGCATTTGGGGAGTTTTGATAGAGGATAGTTCCTTTTACTCTATTAAGCGATGTCCCAGAAACATATTTGAGGAATACGGGACCATTTCAATCCAGCGGAGTTTTATCCAGCGGCATTTTTTTTTGCAGAAGTGTGCGCCGGCAGCATCAACGGTCCGTACTTTTACGAAATTGACAATAGAATTGACATCACATTAATGGAGACCACTACCGATCGATGATATGATATTTTATGGATATTAACAAATGATTTGAGGGCAAAGGCGGATATTCGGAAATCTGAGGTCAACCTGTCGAACTCGACAGGCAGATGATTAGGTTGGCTTGTGTGAAGCCCTAAATTCTGAGTGTGTATTTAATTTGCATGTCCATTAGGGGATTTTTTTACGCAGTTAAAATTATTAACCAAAACCAAATGGCTGAAAAAGTACGACTGTTAAAATTCGCTGGCAAAAACCCCTTCCATTATTTTCACATCGGTTTTAATCAACTCAAAACAAAATAGCTTTTTTAAGGAATTTTAATGAATTTTTTAAATGATGTTCATAGGTTTTTTGCTATCTAATTTATAAAGCCTTTTTTGTTGTTCCTGTCATCCAACATAAATTTATTCTTTCTTCGATTCCCTTCCTATAAAGTAATTTTTTATTTCATAATCATTTACATCGGTGCAATTTGTTATTGTCTTCAGAATAATATTAATAAAAAATATTCATAAGATATCCTCAGCGAGGTATTATAACTCAAAATTACCTTTTAATAGCTGGCCTAGGCTCTTCCAATTCCCATTTTCTTATCTCTATACACGCACTTGATGTTTAGTTATAAGAAAATTGCTTTCCTAAGACCCCGGTTGGCATATTATCATCTACTCATATAGATACATCTGGCTGGACTCAGTAAAATAATGGATACAGTTGAGTTATTTTAGCCAATAAACATACCAAACTCATCTTCACCGTTTATATGCGAAACTCTCTACAGGGGGTGTCCCTATGTGTCGCTACGCTGAGCTGCTGTGGAGTGTTCATGTCCACAGAGTTTGGTCAACAATGGAAAACCAGTTCCTATAATTTTCAGGAACATATATATGCATACAATTGCATTATGCCTCTAGGCTCGGGGAAGTTATAACCCACTCAAGCTCGCTCTCAGCTTCACAATTTATGTTATGGAACTTTTTTTGAATATTATTTGTTCCTTTTCTCTGCGTGGTGCTTCTATGCCAATTTGCATTTGGCAATCAACTACGCACTAAGTGCATGCACTTACTTTGGCAATTAACAGCAGCACTTTGTGTCTGGACTCTGCATCAGAGGCTATCCGGGTTATTCCTGCGCGTTGCGTCGCGTTGTCTTCGTTGCTGTCTTGTGTTTCCTTGTATCACATCGCAATTCTATGTCATTAAAACTGCATCAAGGTGTTTATTAACAGATCATTTTCGGCTGGGGATCATATGTGTATACAGAGGGGTAACCAGGGAATCGGGACTATTCGAGACACGTAATGGGGCCTACCCACATGTAAATTAAGAAGTAAAATAATTGACCCACTATGATGGCAGTCAGGGAGCGCAGCTCAAAAGAGCCGGGGAGTGAACGGAATATTATATTATGCTGTTCTGATGGGAGCAGGCTGGACTTTAGTTATAGGTATATATGTTAGACCTTTCGTTGTGGAAACACCTTCCTCATTGCGCAAATTATATGGTGGATCCGTCGCAGAAAATAAAGGGGACGTTGTATGCATGCGCCTGTATAGCTATATGTACTGCACCATACTTACGCCGGTTGTTTTGTTTTGTTTTGTTTTAAAAGTTAAAGGGGCAGAGTGGCACTTTCATTTTGAAGTTCAGTGAATTGCAGAAGCACACGCTGAAGAAGCATCAATTTCGTGAAGAATAATTGTGGATTGCGTATTGTGCTGTAGGTAAATAGCACGAAAACATTAATTCAGACAATTAATACGTCAACCCTTTGAAAGAGAGATATTTATTGGCTTCAAATAAGCCAGAACAGATATTTTCAAATGTGGCACATATTCATTATAAATGTTGTTAACATTAAATAAACATTTTAAATGCCTTTAACTTATTTATCCCACCAACGTGCGTCGTGGCGGAATAAAAACAACAATAGTTCTGACACACATCACAAAAACAACATCCACTCTGAGATCTGTAGATTATTATTACCTTCTTCCAGCAAATATAAAGGTTCTAACACATGAAATAATTTTATATTCTAATAATATAGTACTTGAATGCATATAATTTTCACTAAATATTTTTTTTAATTAAAAAAAAAATAACCCTCAGCAAACGCTGCTACGAGTATATAACTTCAATTCAAGTTCGGATGTCAGCTCTTTTGTTTTATTAAATCTTATTATGATTTTTCATAGGGATAGACATACAGAAATCTCCGCACAGATTTCTGTCTAACGAACCAAATATATTAATACTATATTAAAAGTATATACATACATACTTACGAATCTTTCGCTTGAAAAGTAGATTCGTGTGAATATACAAGCTGTCTGATTAAATCAATTTGCTCATCGCTCAACAATTATAAAATTACGGATACTTCCTAGCTACCGATCATTTATTTTCATCCGCTCTGTACTAGATGTCGCTGCGATACTGTCATATAATCTTATCAGAATTCACCTGGAAAGTAATACAGTAGCACCGTAGGCAGCGGCCACGCATTCAGGCATAAAAACCAGAAAACTCCTCCCATCATATACATATATTCCGCATGTTTGCTGACATCTGCTTGCTGAACCGTCATTATCCTGACAGCTATACGAAAAAACATTTATTTCTGTTGGTAGTGTGTAAATACCTATGTACATAATAATAGCCCAAATTTAACTTTGAATAATTTCCTTTCGAATTTTTATGTCATATACATTATACTTAAACAGGCATCAAAACTATATGAGATTGACGATGCTTGATGACGATGAAAAAACGTTGTGTTTTGTCCTGTCTGTCGTCGTGCTGACAATGTTGCAAAATTTGCGTTATTTATTTACAAAAAAATAATCGCTAAGAGTTTGACACAAAACAAGAAGACGATATAAAGTACTTAACACGTTCAATTAATATGTAGGTAGATTTGAGCTAAGCCATTCAAGCCTTCTGCCAGATGTAGATGCTCTTATTTGGCGGAGTCTTGACTATCATCATCGTCATCAATAAATGAAATACGTTTTTAACTCTTGCTTTATGCATCAGCCTTGGATGACAATTGGTCGGCAAATCTGGTGTCACTTACGAGTGCAAGGACGTACAGAAAATTGCCGTCATTTTAATTTCAAATTTTAGTGTAGGAAGATGAATGAGAGCAGAAATTAGGAAAGAACAGTAATGATCATATTATAGGGTGTTTTTTTTAGCCATTACTAAATTTTTTTTGAAAAAAAATACATTAAATTTCAATTTATTTGTGTTTAATCGGTAATTGAGTTTTTGAATCCAACTGCTTTGCGCAGTGTTATCCGATTCAAGTTTCTCGACCAATTTTTGAAAAGTTTGTGCCCGTTTTCGATGGAAGGAATTAGGTTTGATTTTAATGCATTGAATATTGTGGTTGTACCCGTAAAATGTCGACTTGATTTTAAACGGATTACACAAGTAAGTCTTAATTTTTGAATTAGTAACATTAATCATAAAATGAAACTAATCGATACGAATGCGGAAAGATTTGTTTGATTTTGGGTCCATTAACAGAGACCACAATTATTAAAACCCAAACATCATAACTTTCACAAAGTTAGGTTCCAAAAAATTTCAAATTTAACTCGATAATAACTTGCGCAAGATTTTGATACATAACATGACACAGAAATAAAATGTTCACCACTTTAACATCTAACTTTCAGTTTTATAAAATTTTTGAGGGAATTTTGTTTGTATATAAGGCCTAAACTAACTGGTTGAGCTGGCCCGGAGTAGCTATTCTATTGAGAATATCCCAGCTGTGCCTAAAGATGTCACAGCGGACTGCAGATTATGGACAAATTAAAGTTTTTGAAGCACACAAAATCCGCGTTTTTGATGACTGACTGCGCTATAAGCCTGAGTTATTAAGTTTTCATAAAATATCAATATATATTCCTTAACAGATAGTCAATATAAAGAAGCCTGACATACTTTTAAAAACTTACAATTTTTCATAACCCATGTTATCTTCTAAAATTGTACTTCATTCATTAGGTTCAAGTCTTGCAAAGCAGACCTCTAAGCTTATACAGACTCTTTTGAAGAAAACCTTCACATTATTACTAATACAAAACTTGGTCTTTAAATGTAAAAAACAAAAAAATTGTTCAAATTGTCAAAATACTTTTCAATTTGTTGACATTTTTCAAGCCATTCGTATATACTATAAAACAGCATACTAAATGACATCCATTCATGCACTCATTAGGCCTCCAAAGCGCATGCAGCCAGGTGCACAGATGGGTGCTTAAGTAAATTATTAAATACAAAAACGGCGTATAGCTGCTGTGGGGAATGCCTCAATCTAAAAGTAGAGACCATAATACCTAGTAGCTAATTATTAACTTTTATACCAAAGTAATTACTCAAAAATATCTCTTTCATTGAGTAATGAGAAGATATAAATTACCCACAACAACAAACCAAAAAAAAAACTTGTACATACGTATATCCAATTTGTCTCCGAGCCAGCTCTGGAATTTCTTACATGATCCCGCGGAGTATCATTTTCAAACAGGAAAAATAACTGCCATCCTCCTGTTTTATTTTTTCTGATCATAAAAACTTCAATATAATCACATGTTTGGAATGCCTTATGGAAGGTATTTCGCGAAAATAGAATTAAAAAAGAAAAAAAAAAACAAAAAAACCAAACAGAAACCAACAACCTGAAGTATTTTAATTGAAGCCATGGATAGTATAGGTCCCGATTGTGCTGAGAAAGCAAACCGACCATTCAGATCGTCGCTATGGCAAAAGTGTGCCATAGCCACTACTTCCACAACATCACATCCATACCATAAATGGTATATGTAGATATAGAATCGGGATAAACTGTGCGCGAGGAGCACATCAGGCGAGCAACCTGTGAAATCCAAATGCTCGAATTATGGATACAAATACGTTCAGCAATCGATTATCCTCGCCTGGTTAAACATGTTCACCAAAATCCATCCAAACGATCGATTAACTTTAACTTCTTGTGTTTTTTGGCTTGTTTCTTTATTGAACATAATAATCGATGGCCGGCCGGCGTGGTGTGGCATGGCGGCGCATTCAACGACGTGGTCAGAGATAAGTTCTTGTTTCAGACCGAGAGCTATAGCCTGCAATCAACAAAATACACAAATTATCTATAATTTTAACAAATATTTTTTTTTTATTTTTTGTTTCTGCTAAGGTATTTAACCTTTATATGGCTTTAGAAATATATAGGGTCCTATAACTTCTGGTGAGAGCTACAAAGCACTTTGGGAATTGTTAGATCGCATTAGTTTACTGGAGACTTTTACACCCAAATTAATTAACATTAGGACTTATTCCGTGGACTAAGTGCGAAATACTATTAATGAAACACGATTCGTCGTATTTGATGTTTACCAACTTAGTCCTTAGCTAGACCATCGAAGACGGTAGTCTAGCGATGGACTAAGAAATAACATTTAAGGACAAAATTTACAGGGGCATAGAATAAAATTAGGTAGAGTTGATACTTATTGTAGTAGATTTTGTTCGTTTTTTTTCTTAATAGAAAATTTTAGTCCACGGTCTTACTCTTATTCCATGGTCTGGTAAGTCCATAGACTAAAGGTGGACTAAGCGCTTTTTATTAATAGGGCTGTTAGTGTTCAAGTGGAAGTGGATAATACTCGTATTGTTTTTAAAATTTAAAATGGCTAGAAAAATTTAAATTCGTTTTGGCACGAGAACTCGCCCATCTGTCAGTGCCACAGCTAAATCACAAGTCTAAAAATACAACGTGGTACTCGAAGTTTCGGCTAAAGGCATAAGCTCCTGATGTCAGTTACATGTTATTTAAAATTAAATAAACATGTAATGAGTCTATAGAATGTTTTGGCCATACTTTTTTATTGAGGATATCTCAAGTATACATATATGAAAATTTATTTCAGTTTATAGCATGGTTTAGCACATACATTATATTCATTAGGCTTCTCGTATATTTTTCGCCAGAGTCAAAGGATAATTTTGACATCAAAATATTATGTGAATTAAAAGAACCTATTACAGTTCTCAGTCTATCGGTGAATTAGGTTTTCATAGTGCTCTTAGCACTTTAGAGGATTTGTATAGTGCAAACAGTAAGGTCGCTGACATTTGACAATTTTACAGACAACATATCTCTTTTCAAAATATAGACTGTAAACGTACATTGTTTTTGTATGAAAAATGAGTATATAATTACTATAACGGGTTATCCATTTTGCGGTTTCAAAAATAAACGTAAATAAAACACATATAAAATATTTTTTTCATGATATTACTTTTATATTATAAAGTTTGAACGTTGATATTATATGTGAAACACTAGATCCTTTAATTGACCACCACGCGAATTTTGCAAGCATCGATTCTTTTGAGGTAATTTTCGGCCAATTTTTGACACATATTGAGCGGTAGCTCAGCCATAACTTGACGAATGTTGGTTTTCAAGTGCTCAAGAGTTAAAGGTTTATCTGCATAAACACGGCTTTTCGCGTAGCCCCACAAAAAAAGTCCAGCGGTGTCAAATCGCATGATCTTGGTGGCCAGTTAATATCGCCACGACGAGAAATTACGCAGCCAGGAAATGTCTCTTGCAATAAGGCCATATTCGCTCGAGTTGTGTGGCATATGGCACCGTCTTCTTGAAACCACATATTCTCCTAGTCGTATTCTTCAATAGCAGGCAAAAATAGTCGTTTATCATATGACAATAACGCTCCGAATTGACGGTGACAGTCGTTCCATCGTTGTTTTCGAAGAAGTAAGCTCCAATCACACCTCCGGACCAAAGAGCGCCCCAAACAGTGACTTTTTGTGGATGTAATGGCCTTTCTTCAATTACTCGAGGATTCTCAGAACCCCAAATACGACAATTTTGTTTATTAACATACCCACCGAGTGAGAAATGTGCTTCGTCGCTGAAGAAAATTTTGTTCGAAAAATCGCCGTCCACGGCCTGTTGTTCAAGCACCCATTCCACGTATCTACGACGTTGTGAATGGTCAGCTGGCTTCAGTTGCTGTGTGAACTGGACTATCTATGGATGTAGGTGTAGATCCAAATGCAAAATACGCCATAATGTGCCGTCAGATAGTCCTAATTCCTGAGAACGACGAGGAATCGACACCATTCAGGTCTTCGGCAGCACTTTCGCTTACAGCAGCGATATTTTCAGTAGTACGAGCGAAACGATGATGCACAGTCCTTACAATATCTGTCAGTCTCTTCAAATTTCTTCACAATTTTGCCAATTGCTTGCGTAGTTTTCCGATTATGTAAGCCATAATCTTCTCTTAAAGCACGATATGTGGCTGTGGCAGAATCACCATTTTTTAGTAGGTTTTAACAATTTTTATGCGTTGTGTGATAGTTAAGCGATCCATTTTCGTAAATGTCAAACGTTCAACTGAAAAAAAATTGGTTTAACAACTTAGTTTGATAGATGTCGAATTCCAGCCTTATACTTTTGAAACCGCAAAATGGATAACCCTTTATATATTCTAATTCTTAGACTTCTTGGATTTATAAGTGAATTTTTGAAAGAAAACTTCTTTTTCGGCTTTGGAGGTAAACCTGTCGGTGACATATGTCAAACCGACACATATCCCGGGAAAACCGGAAGAAATTTCTTTAATTTTTTTCTAAAAAAAACTGGTTGAACGTTAAAACATAATTTAAAAGAAAAAATCTTCCAACTGTCTTCAAAATTTTGAATTTTCAAAAAAACAAAGATTGTTTTTTTTTTTAAATCCAGAAAAATATTTTTCCAAAACTTTGGTATGCAGTATTATTTATATTTTGAAGCACCTCTCAAAAAAAAAATGAACCAAACTGTAGACTGTGCATTTTAGTTGGGCACAGATTTTCAAAATCATTAGAGCCGTTTTCGAAATAATTTAGATGGTAGAAATTTTGTATGGCAGTTACCATTAGTTTTGAGCCTAAGAAAACAATTCAAAAATGTATTTGAGACAAGCATCTAAGACGCGTAAGTACCAAGTTTGAATAAAATTTAGCCGTATAGAATGTAGATCGTTGTGCAGACAGACAGACAGACCGGTTTGCGCGACCCACTTTTTTGGTGTTCTCTAGCAGCATCGTAATGTCAAGTTTGATTAAAATCTCGAGTTCAATTTTTTTTAAATGCAAAACTTGCCACATAGTGCTTATATCCCAAGTTAAAATTGTTTTAAAATAAAATTATTTTTTTAATAAAATTATGAAACATTTTCTTGTATATGTATGTATGTATAATTAAATTCTTCGAAAATTTTGTTTGAATTAGAAATGGTTTTGAAATGGACTTAAATGGAGTCACAAACGCTCCAATCTGTGGGGAATTTTGACCCGCAAAATGTATGCCCATAATAGTCAATTTGCCAGCGTTGATGAACTGCGAGAGGCAGTTGTGGACGAATATATAGACGAATATATAGACGATTCCGTATTAAAAAACTGTGTCAACAGTATGCCAAAAATAACTTTTAGCTTGGTCGAAAATAGGGCAGCGAACTCCACTACTAATTTGTCTTAGAAAATATACTTAAAATTTAAAATAAAATACAAATTAAAATGCGGTTATACTTTTGTAATACACAATAATCTGGTTTTAATTTCTAAGCACCGGATGAGAAAATAACCGTCATTTTTTTTCTTCTCAAATACTAAGGTGCCACTTCCATTTTCAATTTTCTATAAACCGCATTTTTACAGGGTGCGGTTATACTTATGCAAGGCACTGATTGATTTGATTGATTTTATTTTATTTTATTTTATTTTCTTTTGATCTTCATCTTACAATTATTATTTATACAAAAATCTTTATAGCATGGCATAATGCCGTTTGCCAGATTGACAATATAAAATAATAAATTATTTGTAATAAGCTATCCTTAAATTTTTAAATTGCCGTTGTTAATTTACGATTTGATAATAATATGTATAATGTTTAATTAACTATTTAATAATGTGTAACTTAATTTGTTAAAAAAAATTCATTTTGAATTCTTTCTCTATATTTTAAAGCTATTTTGCAGTAATCATAGGGTCGTGGGACATCCATCTCGTTCAGCCGCATAATAACCTGAAGTGGATAACATCTTCCCATTCCGCTAGTTTGCATATACTGCATTCCAATGGTAAATCTACCCTGTGGAGAATAAAGTTTAGGTTGAGCAATTCACTTCGAAGCTATCTTTTGAACGCTGTTTGAATGGTGAAAGTAATTTTTTTCTGCCAGGTTGTGGTTGAGTCTACTGTAAATAAATCTGTACAACAACCCAGATGCTTCAGCAATGTATTCAAGGTACTGTATATATGTACATATGTATGTATATCTAAAATTATCAAAACGCGTTTATTTTTCAAATTTTTAGGTTATAATACATCACAAATATATTATTGTTTTTATCAAAAAACAAGGCGGAATTTGATAGTATATTTTATTTCCCTTTAATAGAAAACGACATTTAAAATTTAAAAAAACGTTTTTTTCGCCGTCTTACTTAATGTCATTTTTTTTTTCAAAAATCTTTATAGAATCTAAAAATATTTTAAGCTCTTCTCTTTCAAGCCCATATACATTTTCTTTTAAATATTACCCTTCCTCTCAGAAAAATAAATTATTCGAAAATCATGTTAAGATGTTAAGCCAATAGAAAATATAGTTACAACTGATAAACGATTTATCGAATTTTAAATCAGTCATTTTATAGATATGGAAAAATAATATTATTATTATTAGCATTACGTATTTTTATTATGTAATTTTTGAAACAATTTTATTTTGTGGCCACAGGGCCCATGTACTGTAACTTTCGAATCGATAAAAGTAGTCGAGAAACAAAAAAAAAAATGTTTATTTTGTTGTTAAGGTGACAAAATTACTTTTTCAATTTATCGCCTTATGTTGGAAAATCCCAGTCAAACAAATTAAAATTTAAGGTATCGCCTCAACATATCAGAAACCCATTTTTTCATAGGCGTTAACTGATGAAAAGTTATCGCCTGAGTTACAGAACATGGGCCCAGGTCAAAAAGCAAAAAAAAAAACAACGTTTTTTCTTATGTATATCGATAACCCGAAAACGCTTCTTCTTCCACAAAATTCGTATCTTTTTTTTATTTTAGCGAACTATAATATATGTATACATATTAGTTCAAGAATCTCATTATAAATATGTTTATGGAATCAAAGCAGTTTTTTACAGATAAAATAGTTTATTAGCAAATCCTTGAAAAGTCATTCAATCTTTTAATCCTTCGAAAAAAAATGTACCTACAATTCTACAGACATTGCTGCACTTACATTTTTATGTATTTACTTGACAACAACAAACAAAAAAACTCTACTTCGTTAAATCCAAATTAATGTTCATTTTGTTGAATGCACTTTACATATCGGTTGAATGTTTAACTGCAGCAAACAACTCTTGTGCCTTCGTTCCACTTGATTTTTATTTGCTTTATTTTAATTCACAAAATTGCATTCAGCCGTAAAAATATCGTTACCATTGGGAAAAAAAAAACATAAATATACTTGCACCAGGTACATTCAAGTAGGTATGCCACCGCGCGCCGCCATCCGTGTATGTTTTAATCATCTACTTATGACAACGAACGAGACTATACTATGACTCCCAACAACAATTTTTATGTTATGTCGATATATGTGGATAAGTATCCTTTTTTCCGACCAAAAATTTATGAAAAGCCAACAGACATACATATATAACTGGATCTCTTCATTTACTCACCTGTTCTTCAGCTACACTCGTAGTTATTTTTTTATTTACGATTTTTAATTAAAGGACTTTATTTTTTTTTGAACATTCATTCAATTTGGATTAATCGAAAATGTCAGGGGAATAGAGATTTTGGCAAAAAAAAAATTCATGAACATCCTAATTACTTATGTATGCATTATGTCTTAAAATTAAAATTCTATTAAAAAAAGGTGGATTTTGTGGCCAGCAGAAGAGGATTAATATATATTTTGGTCTGAGTCCTCTTCGGTTGTGGCCTATTGTTCAATTACAGATTTATTCCTCTTAAGTAAATTTTATTTTATTTTTTTTTTTTGACGAAATATCCTTAGTTCTTATGAGAAGAAATATAAAACCTTCAGAATCTTATCCTTATGTAAAAGATTGTGAATACCTACTATATAAGAAAATAAGAAAGAAAAATTCCATCCCGGAAGCCATTTTGCATTTTATAACAAACATATCATTCCTGAAGCGGAGCAGCCATCATCATCAGCCAGAAATATGAGTTTTCGATATAGAAACAGTGTGGGTGGTGTATGGGATGTACATGGTATAAGTCATTGCGAATGTTGTCTGATCTTTTTGAATAATCAAACGACTCGACAACAAACGACATTGATGTGCACTCTGCCAAGCAAGAGACAACAAATACAACAACAACTCAAAAGAAAGAAGAAAAAAATCCCTTGGACAAGGAAAAACTGTTGTGAGTTTGTGAGTGGTTCGGGGGAGCTGAATTGAAAGATGAGAATGGTACATTCGCTACAAAAATCATTCAAGGATAAAAGAAATTAATTTTGAAAATATTTACCCAATTATGTGTTTGTTGGATTGTGTATATATACCTACACCCCATACCTATGCCTATACTCCGGGGCTCAATGATGATGTTGGTATTTCTTCAGGAAGGATGTGCAGGCGATTTTGGGAAGAAGTAAGGGAAGATAATACGTTTTCCAGTAATACGCATGGTTGGATATTTATTTAATATTATTTTTTTATCATCAAAATTTTGTATGTTTCCTTGTGAACATGTCCTCTTAAGGGCATACAAAAATGTCTATGACAGAATAAATTGTTTTTAGGTTTAAGTATTCTTTTTTTGTTTGTTTATTTTTTGATTTCGTTTGGCAAATTTTCATTCGACAAAAAAAGCTGCATGATGTTGCCATCGGCTCTTCGAGAAACCAGGTTTTTTTTAATCATACGAAATAATAATAACAACAAAATACACATTTTTACTAAGTAAATTAATATATGTACGAGTATGCCATTTTTAATGACGAATTTTCTATGTATTGTTTGATTTGACAACTTGAATAAGCTTGCACAGGAAAACGCGCTTAAAACTCTTTTTTTTTTAAATTGGATCTGCGACAACTGAGCTTGCAATTCTCTGCTTTTATACCAAATTTTGACATTTCATAGTGTACAACTAAGCGTAAGAAATGCTATAATTTTTGCAAATGGCAGGAAATGTCAATTAAACCAATTATATCGCCTTCTTTATAGGAGTATCGTTACATATTCATGTTTATTGGCAGTGTTTTGTAAATGGTTACTTCACAAATGTCAAACTTCGCAAATGTCACATTAACATTTTCCACCATTTGCAAAAATTATAGCATCTTGCGATAGAGGAACAATTATGTACACATTGAAGTAGCCCGCGAAGTTATGTAAGGTTCGTTGGACTGTCACTTGAGAAGGTCTAAGGTTTGTACTTGCCACAAAAAAAGCGGGTACTTGATGTTGCGAGAAAGTGACAAGTCTTCCCAGATTATATCTTGCCTTAAATAAGGGATTATCATATTAACTTTTCAAATCCGGTATAAAATTTTAGGTTCCTTCCATATTACTGTGGAATAATAGCACGCATACAGAAATGTTCACTATATAGGTCCTTATGTCTAGACAAGCTGTGAAGAACCCCATACAGCTTTTTTGAGGATGCCATACATTCATGTCATTAATTCGTGTCATCAAACTGGCAAAATAATGCTAGAATAAAATCATTAATGTTAAGCATTTACGCGGTTTAATTGATAATGTCAATTTGCAACTAAGGAATGAGCAAGTTCATTCTTTCACCTAGTGTGCCATTATTTTCAAAATGATCTCACTGTGCATGTGCAATTACATGACGCTATTTTAATGGCAATATTTTACGCCAATCTTACCAGCTTTATTTTTAATGACGAAAATAATGAACAATTTTCAAACCATTTAAACGATTTTGTCATGAATGTCAATAAAATGGCCTAAATTAAAATAAAATTTTGATTAGTACCAGTATGCAATATAATTTCAATGGTTAAAGAAGCTCTGCATACAAATTTTGATCGAAAACAGTTTAGGCGATAACGAAAAAGTTGAAACCATTAATTACAAAGAATCATTCATTGTTCTTTAAGGAAATTAGGAGCATACTCATTTCCACTTAACACTCCTTTGTACACTCGGAACTACAAAAGCCGTTGACTAGTAAGAGCTGGTTCTGAGGTCCCGTATATCCTTCCATCGTCTCACACTGTTTGCAATCATCCAGGACAAGCGTTTTATCGCATAGAAACTGCTCGCTTAGAATCGAAGACTGCCTTGGTTGGAGCACAGTTGTTCATTCGCAACATGTGGCTTAGACAAACTTAGTAAACGTTTTTAATCATTTTTGAGTTATTCACCTCTTTCGCCTCTTCCCATATGCATGACCGTGTTTAGTTGGTGCGAAAGCTGTCACCTTATTGGAAAATGCTACAATTAATATACTTCTATAATTTGCAAATGGCGACAAAAGTCAATTCTACTTTGACGTTTGTTAAGTCAACAGAACAGAGAGACAAAAATTGATATACCCTTATAATCGAATAATTGTTTCTATTGAAATATGCCACCATTTGCAAATATTAAAGGTAGCATCTTCCGATTTTATATCAAAGATGCTGCTACTAATAATGACATTTTGTCCTAGAAGGCAGACTAGCTCGTCCGACGTCCGCAATTCCAAGAAATTGATGAGATGCTATTGTTTTAGAATACCTTGTCGATTCTTCGTTAAATAACTTATCAAAGTAATAAATTATTGAATAGGAAACCATTTTGTTACAATGGTGAAATTCAATACGTTTTATGTAAATTTGGGAAGCTACAAACTATATTTGATTGGAATGAAATGAAACAGTCCAAACAAAATATTGAACAAATGTCATTGTGACCAAGTGGTGTCAAGAATAGAGGGTATCAGTTTTCCTAATCAGATTTAACTCCCACATTTTACTTGCGATTATAGGTACTATAAGACAAGTTATGTATTCATTAAAAAAAAAAATCATTACGATCATAGAGAAGCCTAAAAAAGTGATCGCCAAAAAATGTCTGTCTGTCAGTCTGTCCATCAGTATGTATAACGAGCAACTGCCTAAACGGCTTAAGGGATTACCTTCATATTTGGTATGTGCGATTATTTTGGCATTCCTCAGAGGGGAAATTGAAATTTTATTTTTAGGCCTAAAAATAGTACCTGCCATATGATACCTTGAAGGAAAATTTTATTTTTCCCTAAAACGGCTCCAAAGATTTTGATAAAAATTTTTGAGAATTTTTTTGTTGGTAATAGCTATCATTTGATATGAACCGAGTTTACAGGAAAAGTCTATTAACGGTTCCTTTCTTATAATGTTTTTTTTTTTAATTTTTGGCTTTCTCGGTAACGGTACATTGGATTTCTCTCAAATTTGATATCTGAGAAGATCTAAGGAGCTAAAAAATTTTGAATATCTTTTTTTTCTAAATTTAAATAATTTATTAATTTATTTTTTTGAAAAATCAATAATTTTAAAACAAATCAAGAAAAATAACTTTAAATCTTATATTCACATGAACATTAATAGTCTCTAAATAATTGCATACCAAAATTTCAAAGGAATTTTGTTTTCAAAAAACGAAAAATAAAGAACAGGATTTCATCAAAAGCCTTCCTACAATTTTCGAGATTCTTTTTTTTTTTTAAATTTTTCGAAAAACCGATTTAAGTGATGGTTTTGGAAGTTTAAATAAGTTTAAAACACGATTTTTTCCCACCTATACACTATTCACTTTCATTTTATACATATATGTACTTGTACATATTTACAATATTACCCTCCTAAATTACATAATTAAAATCCATTTAAATATACATTTGTAAGTACCTATTTAACTATTCCTTGAATCATGCATTCGACAATTCATTATACTAAGAATCAAGGTAATATTATCTATATGGGCTTTAAATCTGAATAGGATAACTATAATAGACTAGCTACCTACCAACAGCGCCAGTGAGTAACACTAAAGTTGTTAGCTACAAGAGCAAGTTTGTACGATCCAGTCGTGCATTTTATTTTACTTGCGATTATAGATACTAGAATACAAGTTATGCATTCGTCGAAAAAAAAAGTTTTGAGATAACAATCAAACATGATATTACGATGATAGCGAAGACGAAAAAAGAAGGTCTAAAAATTATGTCCGTCTGTCTGCATGTATATATAGACACAATTACACACCAAACGGGTGGGCTGAATTGCTTCAAACTTGGTATATAGTTTTTTCAGGTATTGTACATAGGAGAAATTGAATTTAAAAAAAATAACGGTACCTACCATATAACCGTTACGTTAAAGCCTATTTTTCTCGAAAACGGCTCTAACGATTTTGATTTAAATAATCAGTGCAGCTTTTTGACCGATCATATGGTTAAAAAAAAAAATAAAAAAGTTTAAAAACGGTACTTTCCATAGGACCTTTTTTTTTTGCTTTCGACTATCTCATAAAATGATTAACCTATTCTTTTGAAATTTCACACATATATAGATGTAGGTAGCCCAATTTATACTGCATACCAATATTTTGAATTAATATTTTTTTTGTATTTTTAAAAGTATTTAAAAAAATTAATTTTATATTTTGAAAACTGCTCATTAATTTTTTTTTTCAAAAATGTTAGTTATATGTATTTGCTGAATACCTATGAATTGGTGTTTTTTAATTTTTTGGAAAAATGTTTTCAAAAACTTTAAACATTTTTTTTTTCTCAAAAACTGCTCCACAGATTTTTAATTTTTTTTCTCATCAATTCAAATTTATCCAAGAAATAAAATGGCGTACTTTTTTTGAGCTGAAATTAGTTTAAGGATTTATTTCAGAATTTTGAATTATTTTTTCTTATCAAGCCGATTTAATCGTTTGTTTTTAAGCTTATAATAATAATTATTTAAGATCGTCATACCAATTTTTTAGAAAAATTTAAAGAAATTTTGTATATATAAAAAATTAAGTAAAAATCGACTTTAAAAATATATTTACACTTTTAAAAGAAATCTTTTGGATAGGATGTGATCAAACGTAAGAGCAAGTTCATGCGATTCAGTCGTACATTTTATTTTTATAATAATCCTCTGGTTACTATAGCTGCTAAATTGATAAACTTAAGCAAATAAATGTACGAATTCGTATGGTTTCACAGAATATTTTTATGAAGCGCATTTTTAATTTGACGTTATACAATCTGACTCATTCACTGGAAAACATCCACTCCAATCTCATGCCATCGGCATTCCTCAGAATATTCATTATGCATGGAATCTTTGGAAAAAAATCTGTAATGATTCATTCGCTCCAGCTATCTTCCTATCACAATCAATGCGATAAATCAACAGCCTCATTATGACTGTCAATAATGACGTCGATAGAAAAAAATACAAATACTCCTATACGTTCATGTTGTGGATTACTGAGTATTTTCAAAACTTTTCACTTCCAAACAAAAGATTATTTCTGAAAGGACACTTTACCCTCACTATTACGCTGTAAAACAGTATAGCGCTTTGAATAAGTTACAATGATTTAATCTCCTTGCGGATAGTAGTGGTATTTTCAATAATCATCATCGTCATCGTCATCATCATTATCTATCAAACGTCATCATGAACGTCAAAAATATCAGCTCTTGCTGTATGGATCGAAAAATCCAAACAAAAAAAAATATGATTCCTGTTGAAGTGAAATCCAATTTTGAGAATAACTCAAACCATCATAATCGTGTATAGGTGCACCGAGAGTATCCGAAGGACCAACAACGACACGATGATGTGAGCTTAACAAATATATTAGAGAAAAATTGAATAGGATTCGCTGATTTTTGAAAACTTCGAGCTCGTTATTCACGTCGCGTCGCCTTTGATTGCTTACGATTGAGACAAACTGAATATAACTCAATTTAGATTTTTTCTCACATTTTTTTAAATTCTTTTTTCTTCATCGACGACGACGCGACGCGATGATGATTAAAGGGGATTTTACATTTCTCAATGACTGATTGGGGAGTTTTTTTTTTGTTGTCTTCTTTACGAACAAATTAAAATCATCCTTGCTTTGGGTAATTGGGAGATGAATTGATGGTATTAATGTTACTTACCTGATGGAAAAATGACAACAGCGTACAAAAAAACAGTCTAATTTACTTGATTACTTGACGTTCTGTGTTTAAACAAAAAATAAATAAAGTTCACACGACTGGATCCTGCGAATTTGCTAGGTTTGTTTGTTACCTGTGTGTACAATTTGAGTAAAATTTATCCAGTCATTAACGAGATATATGGGGCTGGGACTTACCTGAACTTAAATCAATTTTCTCAAAAAACGTTAAAGTCCTATTGACTAGTGCGAATTCATTATTATTACTTGGTATGAAGTTTAATTAAAATCTTCAAAGTAGTTTTCAAGAATATTAAAAGGATAACGAAATATTTCGGTAGCAACTACTCTCTGATGATCTAATATAAACATTCCTGCAAAATTTGAAGGAAATCGGTCCAGTCATTCAAGCTCTACGTACAACCCGACGATGTGGGCCAAATTTTCATTTTTCTTTCCAAAAATCATAAGTTGTTAACGAGTTGAGATATATTTTTTTTGTCAAAGATAGGTAACACCTGGAGCTATAAAACTGAAGGGTTTCAAGTAAATTGGTTTACATGAATTACACAATTTTTTTTTTGAAAACAATGAAATCATGATATTTAAAAATTTAGTGGTTTTGCAAATTAGGGAATGTTTTGCAAAACACAACTTTTAAGATTTTTAAATAATTAAAAATGATTAATACTTTTTAATGTGGTTTATAATCAAATACATTAATTTCTGTTGGAACTTTGTTCTTAACAGTATTGAAAAATGTTTACTATCCACAATCTTTTTTTTTTTGCAAAAACTGCATACTATGCACGACTAGATCGCACGCACTTGCTCTTATTGTCAATCATATCCTATGCACAATATTTTAAGTAAAAATGGCTAAAAAATATTTTTTAAGTCGTTTTTTACTTAATTTTGTATAACGAACATTTTTAATTTTTTTTTTTCTAAAAAATATTAGTATTGCAACTTTAAGTATTATAGTATTTAAAAAAGAAATCTTGAAAAATTATTGTATTTTTTTCACAAATCTGCAAAATATTTTTAGAAATTTTTACTAGGTATGTAGTACTATTTACAATTCGAAGGACCTTCTATATATACATTTTGATCGAAATCCGTGGAAACGTTTATGAGGAAGTCGAAAATCAAAAAAAGATTGTATGGCAGGTACCGTTAATAACAAAATATGCAAAAAAAATGTTGGACCAAAATGTAGACTATACCCAAAGAAGTGCACATATTTTTTTATCAAAATCGTTTGAGTCATTTTCGAGATAATTAAGATGGCAGACGGCAAGTGCCGTTATTTTGAGGCTAAGAACACCATTCACAAATCTATTTTAGGAAATTACCTAAAACGCTTAAGTGCCAAGGTTTAAGAAAATCGGTTAAGCCTTTTAGGCTGTATATCGATCTACAGACAGACAGACAGAAGGAGAGACAGACGGATTTGCGGGCCCCAATTTTTTTTCATCTTGAGTTCGATTTTTTTTTCTATGTAAAACTTACCCTTTAGTACACACATATATCGTACTATTGCATGGCTCAATATAAAATCAACAAAATTATGTCAAAAACAGTATTTCGAAAATGTAAAAAATCCAATAATACGAAATAAAAAATTTAAAATGACCATTCGATGTACTTAGAACTACCCGTTTTATAAGCATAAAGCAAAAAAATTAATTTTCCAACCACATTTTAAGATTTAAATGCAAAAATCAGAAGATTTTTCACAATTTTTTTTTATAATTTTTAAAATTAGGTAAATTCGAAAGACTGAACATATATATACTTAACCGTTCGATATTTTTCCGGTTTTCAAAACTTCAATCAATTCTCAATTCAATTAAAAATAAGAAAATTAAATTTTGAGCACTTGGAAAATAATATTTTTGCCACGGATTTAAAAAGCATTGGCCCACTGTGCGAAGCTGTAAAGAAAACAGTTTTTTTGACTGCTGAATCATAGTAGGGATGTGAGGTTAAATTCTGCTAAAATCACATTTAAGGCCCAATTTTACTATTCTCCATTAAATTTAAAATATCTATTAAAAAATTGAGATTTACGACATTTGTATGAAATTCTATGAATTTTTCTTTTTCAACAGCGACTTTAAATTTAATGGACAAATGAATTAGGCCTTAGTCTTTCATTTATCAGTTATGACTCTATTCTGCAATTCTCCTGCAATATTGTCTTTATTTGTTACTAGTTATGATATACATTTACAGACTATTTATGCCAATAATTGCCACATCTCTTTTATGCTCAATAATTTCAATAAAACGGCACTAAATAATGACATTCTTGAAAATGTTTTATGTTCTGCCATTATATTGGTAAAAACGAGCTGGTTCATTCTTTATTGACGTTGTCATTATTTGCAAAACTAGCACAACATTTTAACAGGATATCAGTATAATAAAAAAACTTAAACGTCAGTTCATTTCTAACATTTTTTTTTGTAAAAAAAAAATAGTATCCAATATTCGACCATCTACACGTTCAAGTCATTAATGGCAAAGAAGAAAAAGGAATAAATTATAGTAATTTTTTGCACATGTAAATGCTGCCATACTCTTGCTACACGAGTGATAAAATGTAAATATTTCTGCTATTGTGTACCAATTGTTTGTCGGGATTATGGCAATTAACGAGTCAATTTTAAAATATTGCCAGTATTATAAACCTGGCTTAGTTTTCAAATTATCGAATAACATATTATTTTGAAAATCTTAACTTGTCAATAATTTTCTTGAAATACACCAAAGGCAATTTTCGACCATTTACACAAGCATAATTATTAACCATAAGAAAATAGAAGCAATTGTGGCATTTTGTCACACGTGTAAATGCGATATTACTGTTTTATTTCTTAAGCATTATCACTTTAAAGCAATTTTTTGTCAAAAAAATAGGATTATAGCAAATACCGACTGAATTTTGGCATTTTGCCTGTAAATCCGGCATTAATTTGAAAACAATTTTTGCATCCACAAAAATACACTGTGGAAATTGTTTTGGCGTTGTAATTGCTAAAAGAAATTCTTTGAAATGAGTGCTGTAATCAACCAATGAGCCACAGAGTCATACTGCATTGCTTAATTGCTTTCGTCAAATGTGTACCGATTTTTTGTGACCTGAAATCGAAGATTTTGATGAGGAAGATGCGGGTCCACTAAATATGCTCAAAATGATACCATACGCTGTAACTCGGTTTTCACTTATAAATATTTAAAGCATAATTTAGTCACAAATAGTATACGATTTATACTTTAAACGGTTTCGAACAATTAACCGGCACTTTGAACATTTCAAATTCCTTTCCGCAGCTATAGCTGAATGCAAACAAAAAATAAATAAAAAAAAAATTAAATGCACACCTAAGCGAAATCTCTATAACGGAAGTAGAGGAAAATTGATTGAGAAAAAAGAGCAAATTGTTGAATAATAATAAAAAAAAACAACCAGCAAAATGAGAATAAGAATAAGAAGTTTGAGAAAGAAAAATAAAAAAAAAAGAAAATACCAAAACGAAAGAAAATTGAAACTAAATTTCCAGAGTTCTGCATGATTTGAATAAATCAACTTACAATTTTCCGTGATTCGATTTTGGTTTCTCATCTGTGTGTCTACCGTGAAGCCAGTCCTTGCCATTCTGCACACAAAATACTCCGTCAACGAGTAGAAGACGGAGAAGCAGAAGATGAAGAATGTCCTTCCACATAGAAGATACACAGACACAGCATCGAATATACGATAGCCGTAAATTGTCCTTTTATAGAGCCAAAACGTAACGCCGCGTCGCTACTGCTACTGCCATACAAATCCACGATGCCGTCCACACGGCGGCGTTGAAGCTTGAAGCTACCTCCCTGAATTTTTTTTTTTTTTTTTTGTTATCCTGATGACGTCGCTCAAAATCAAAATCACTGATTTCGGGATTATTATTATTTTTCAAAGGACGAATCCAAAAAAATTGTTCTCTGAGGTGGATCTACTAAATGTGTCTATATACATATATAGGTACTATACCTACGCAGAGGAACCGTTCGTCCTTTATTTGCAAATTCTTTCGTCCGAAGAGAATATATACTTTTTTTTTTGTTGAATTTTTAGTTCTTATCAACATTTTATTCTGCTATGCTTCTACTGGCTGCTGCTGATGCTTGTGGCAGATTCTATCTTAATCTGTTGTAAATCGAATTTTCTATCTTTTTACCATTTTTTTTTGTTTGGTTTGTCATTTCTTCTTATAGAGATTTTTCTTATATTTTTTTCCTTTCATTTGATTTCAATCAGAAACGCATGTAGAAGGCGAATGGCTAAATACATACATAGAAATAGGTGTATAGGATATTTCAAGGATGCAGATTTTTTCTGGAGTTTCCTAGGAATAGGATTATGTCGTGATGATTTGGAAAATCAGTGCGCATTTTCACGGAAGGATGAGTGTCGCTTGTATATTTGTATTTTAAACGATATCTTATTCTTGTTCAAGCTAAAGATGCGAGATATCTATTCAAAGTCTTAAATCAACATTTTCTAGACCTTAACCTGTATAATATTTATATCTGTAAAACTAAAAAAAAGTGAATTCCGGAAGCATGTCTAGTTTTCCGATAGTACATATTTTAATGAATCATTGTTTCTGCTTCGATAAAGCTTCCATAACTAATTTTAGTTTCCATAAGACCTTATCGAAACCTTATACAAGCTGAATGCCAGTTTAGGTGAGTGAAAACACTAATAGACTGTCTACATAAATGTTACAAAACGCAGTAAAATTTGCCATTGGGGATATTTCGGTTTCGTCTGTTGATTTCCTTGTTACGCCATAAATATTTTGGTAAATTTGTTCTGTTATTAAAATATACAAAATGATTTTCGAAAAAAAGAAGATCCACGTTGGAAATATATTAAATTCCACAATCCAAAAATCCAGATAGCTACGTAGTTGAGTTATTAGGGCAAAAATCAAACCAAGTTTGACACAACTTCACACGATCTCCTTATGTACTTCTGCACCATCTATTTTACAGTTTTATAAGATCTATTCATGTGCTCCCATATTTTCATTGATATCATTGCAATTACAATGCAGTCTATATAAGTATAGAGATATTCGATCCATAGTTTAACAATTTTAACACAACGATTTTGGTGAATAAACTGAGGTTCAACGATGGGTCAAGGATGTATTTGGTATTTCTATTTCCTAACACATAGTTGAACCTTAAATCATCGGTGAACGCTTTAGTCCCGAAATATTTGAAACACATTTGTTCAAAAGGGTCAGAAATATTTAAGCCATAATTCAGTCATGAACCAACGTTGAACTTTAGATAATCCACCTAAATCGGGAGTTAAAATTGACCAGCTAGGAATCAAATATTTGAACCATTTTTTTCTTGTTTATAATTTTACACACGCTCATGGGATTATGATAACCCTTTATATGTTTTAAACACAGAGGGCATCAGGTGAAAGAAGAGAAAGAAGGAAAGGAAAGATGTGTGGCGCGATGTTCTGAGACTAGAGCTGGTTGTTGTCTCAGATTTATCTCCAGGGATGACGGCTGAACTACTGCGGAGAAAATGAACGTGTCTTATTTATTTATGTCTCTTATAATTCGCATTATTTTATTCATTTCGTTGTCATATTTATGGGTATACTGGTTTAATCAATCACATGTTGTAAGTGTTATGCCTAAACAGCATATAATGGGTAAACCAGCAACTCATTTTATGAGTTTTAGAATTGGTTTTTAATGGAAAATAAGACGACATAAACAACTGCAGGAATCGAACCTGCGAATACGGGGTTGACAGGCGAGCACACAAATATCGCGCTACGGCCATGATTGTACAAAAGTTGTTTAATATTTGATCCGAGGTTCAGGAATGTATAGATTCATATGTAAGTTAAGGTTTGCGAAATAGAACTACATAATTGTAAAATTCCGCGGTTCTAAGTTTTGCACGATTTACGCACCCCCCCCCCCCCACTCCCCAATTTAAATATTTATCTTCGAATGACATACCTATACAACTTGCAAGATTTTTCGTCGCATTGAAGCGTTCCCTATAGAGTATCATATTAATGCCCCATACATTGTCTGTACAAAAATTAAAAACAAAAAAAAACGAACAATGACACCGTGCTGCGCTGCGTTATTACTAATCCAACCATGTGTACACAGTACAGAGCACACCCTTATTCCATTGAACATCCTCGCCTGCCTCCTGCATCATCACCCACACCCCACATACTTACAACAATAACATATAGTAGGTACCTACGAAAAAAAACACACACACAACAACAACAACTATAAAAATACCCACGCAAATCCTCCTCCAATAACCGCATTCAAATAGAACTTTTTCTCAATATTTGAAAGTTTCTTCAAGCGAATCCATCAGTGTATACTTCTATAATACCATACACCCATAAAACCCAGAGTATTTATTCTGTCGTATTCTTTTGTGGTGTTGGTATATTATAAAACACAAAACGAAAAATTACTCCAAAGGACTTTCACGCAGAATATAGGAGGATTGAATTTATATTCGATGGGCTACGTGGTAACGTAATGGTAGCAACAGCAGGCGAACGGCTAAGTTATATTTTTTTGTTGTATCAATTTTGAGGGTAGCAAGCGTTATGAGGGTGGCAACTATAAGGCATCGCCATCACCGCACACTCCAGCTCACACTTATACTCTACCAGGGGCTGAAACTTTTTTTTAAATTTTTTCTCGCGGGGTGGCAGAGATAATGGTAATGGTGGCTTTATCGTTATAATACCTTTATAGATTTTACTTATTTTCATTTTGCTTATGTACGCGCGCCGAAATACTGAAATAGCAGCGTCAGAGGGTGGTGATGGGTGAGAATGGAAAAACAAATACACAACCTCAAAAAAAAAACAAAAAAAAAATACCAACATGGTAGGTATCCTGATGGGAAGGGAAACATTAAGTAATGCTAAATCGCATTCCCTTCCAACACCCGTATACATAACCGTTCCCGGCCACCCTCATCCTGCTGTCAGCTCTTTGCGGATTTTGCTTACGAAAAAATGTTGTTACTCTGTTTGTTTGTGTGTCGTCGTCGTCGTCCTATCGTCAGTAAAATATGTGATGAAAACAAAGATGGCTTCCGTGTGGATTTATGATATCTTCTCTCGGCGAGGATAATATAAAATTTGATTGCACTGTTATCCTGCGCCATTCTTGTTTTGATCTCATAGGTACAATCTATATATACCCATAAGCCCACCCACGCAAGTCCCTGTAGTATTCACGCGTGTTTTACCTTTCACGTGCACGTTAAGTTAAATGAAAATATCTTCAAGATATTTACAATGGTACCTACACAACACTCTACACCCTATTAAATTTCGATTATTAATAGATGCTTTTAATACACGGTTTATGTATGAAAATGCGGTAAAAAAATACACTTTTCTCTTTTTAAGACTTATAACAATTTTGGACTTTACCTTTAGCAGGAACAATAAGTCTACATCCTCTAGATAAGGTACCAGAGTAACTAGGATACTCGTGAATAAAAAAATAATTAATTAAACTTGAAATTATTTTTTCGATGATAGAGAATATTAAATGGTACGGCCCGCCATTCCAGTCCAGTCGCCTAATATATGTACATACCTCTGATTGTATGTTAACCTATGTTTCAACCATTTAGAAATGCGGATGACTTTTTCTAGGCAAACATTTTAAAAGATTTTTTTTTCTCACATTCTCATTCACACTTTAAACGATTTTCTCTAAAACGGCAATTTCCCTAGAATTTGAATTTTTAAATTTATTTTTGAATATTCAAAATACAGGCATGTCAACCGCGTGACAGTATGTCGATTTTCCTCGGTTTCAATTGTGACAGTATATGAAAGCATTACAGTAACACTATGTCATTCTCTTATAATTTAACACTGTCAACATTCCACACTTTATGTCTGTTACACTTTCACACTGCCTCTTTGGTACTGCACACTGTGTCTCTTTCACACTGCATTTTGTTTAAATTTCATACCTTCCGCGTGCAATTCTTCCATACTGTCTTCAATAAAGCCTTACTTTTGATCTCATAGAATGTCGCACTAAAAGCTGAATATTTTTAACAGTGTCGCATAGATAATTTTATACACTGTTACTGGATGACAATCTTACAATGTATGATTGTTATACAATCACACACTGTAATATAGTGACATGCTTCAACTAATGTCAGGAAACTGTCACACTGTCACACCTTAAGCCGAAGTAAACCGGCACACTGTCACAGGGTTGTTATGGCTGGATTCACATTCTAAAAATAAATAATTTTTAATAAGTTTCGTGTTATAAAAGTCCAGGGTTTAATCAAATTAAATATAACGATGATGAATTATTACAATAATTGGTTTTAGTCCATTCGGTTATAAGATGTTATTTGAAGATACATGGAGCAAAATACTAAAGGTGGACTGACAGACTTGCTTTATTAAAACCTACATAACACTTGAATGAACCAGTTTTTTACAAAATGGCGAATTTGATATGTTTCGTCAATGTCTCTTTGGCATTTATTTTACTTGTTACCGTGTATTTCGGGAATAGCTTGATCGATTTTGCTTCAATCTCAAAGGTTCTTATAAGTTAAATAAAATCTTCGTGTTTGAGTGCAGGAAAAACGAAAGAACCTTTAAATCGTCTGTCGAATCCAACCGACTTAAGTGGAAGACGTTCTGAAAAAAAATTTCTTAGATGAAATAGGCAGGGATTTGATCATTTGTGGTGATAGTCCAATGCCAAGGGACACTCTGTTCTTCTACATTTTGCATAATATTAGAGTTTTCAAATATCCATAGCTTTCTGTAGCTATAGTGGATAGCAAAGTTCCTTAAACATCTCTGTTTTATCTTTAAGATATTCTTGAACCCTTAGTAGGCTTACAACCATTTCGTGTTTTGTTTTGATAATATCGAAAACTTCTTTAACAACTTTGATTAAACAACATATTGTATAGAAGGTACACAATAGCAAAACACTTATTTCTTAGGCCTTCGTTAGAGTTTTCAATTTTCTGTCAAGATGAATTGACCTAATCAGTCTGTTTGATTTATATACCGTGCCTTATGCTAGAAAGGACCAACATCAATCGCCCATATCTTTAGTGCAACTCTCCTCCTTTTCCGTTTTCCGCAAGAAAATAAAAACCAAAAATAATTGGGATGTGGTGTGGTAAAAATACGAAAAAAAAAATAATAATATAATATAAACTTGAATGTTTTATCCTGAAGCTCCCCAAAACTGAATCCTGTGCTTATACGAGAGTATGTTTGCCTACACACTTTTGGATATTTATTTCTTCCTGATGTTGTTCTGGCTGTTTTTTTTTTAGTATTGGTGGTATGGTCTTCTGCCTGAATGTATTGTTGTTGCCGCTGTCGCCAAGTAAAGCCATAGAAGAATTTCTTTGAGGGCCATTTGAATGCCTTCAGGAGCAAACAAGAAAATGCCATTTACAAAAAAAAAGTTGTGTAGGTATCCTTAAGATGATTTCGAGTTATTGAGTTTTTTTTTTTTAATTTTGTCGTCCTTTCATTTTTTGTGTACCTTCATAGATTTTTATTTTACTCTGTGTGCTCTTTTATGTTAATTTTTTTCGATTTTATTTTCGTTGGATGGATTTTTGTAGATGGGATAACGGGACAACAAGGAATTCTTTTTTTTTAATTTAAACGTATAAAGGTGGATTTGATTTACTTTATATTTGTTTATTTTATTTTTTTTTCTCTTGTTCGTTGTGAGTATTTTTTTTTATTTTGAGAGGTAAAGTTTCACCGCATTTATCATCCTCAAAGCATACAACAATATATACGTAGGTACAAAGCTTTGTTCAAATAAGAGTGTGCAGGAGGTTTTATTTAAAATCGTTGGAATAACTTACTGGATTTTGTGCGGTTCAATAAGATTTTATCTTATTCTATTTTGCCGTCTATATACATAGGTACGTTAGAAAATTAAATATTTTTCGGATTATATCTAAAATATTTATCGTAACTTTTTGAAGAAAAACCGAAAATATTTAATGAGATTTTCCCGAAAAATGTATATGAAAGCTTTTAAATTTTAGACTACTTACAGGCCCAATTTATTCACTTTATACATTAAACCTTAAATCTCCCATATTTAAATGGGAGATTTACAACATCCTTATGAAATTTTATGAATTTAAATTTTTAAACCGAGACTTAAGACTTAATAGAGAGTGAAAAAATTAGACCTTAACTAATTAAAAAAAATCTGACTAAATTAATTTTGTGGCCAAATTAATTTCAATTTAACGTGGCATACTGTAATTTTAACAGTATCCACATATTATGTTGTCTAAATGATTTAAGCTATATCAATGATAATATTTATCGTATATCGTATATTTCAACAATAAAGTCTTAATTCTCTTGCGAAACATGGCAAAATGTGAAAATATGTGATCATTGTAAAATTGAAACAATTTACAATGTTTGACTCGGGTTAAATATTTCATAGAGTAATTCTGACACTACATCAGATTCAAGGAAAAAACAACATTGATACTCTTGATTCATGAGAAAACAAGATTACGACACTTCTTTGTTTTTTCGTATTTTAAAGACGTCATATGTGAAACAAAATCCATTTGACAACACAATTTGCAGATTTTGTTTCTATAAAATATATTTTGACGTCTATTAAATACGAAAAAACAAAGAAGTGTCGTAATCTTGGTTTATTTGATTCATGAATGATACTAGTCAATTTTACACACCTAGAAGATAATTTGGTTATTTAGTGTTTAAATAAACCGGCATAGCGCTAACTTAACACAGTGTCAGTGTAAGTCAATGAGACACATATTATAATATTCTTACTACATAAAACACTAAGAAGTTAAATATAAATATGTTGTAGATTTTGTTAAAATATTACAAATTTAATAAAAATAAAATGCACGACTGGATCGCACGTACTTGCAACTATGTACGATTACATTATATGCAAAATATTCTTAGTAGAAAAATATTTGTATGTATTTTTAAAGTTGGTTTTCACTTAATTTTTTATTATATATACTTAATTTTTTTCTAAAAAAAAATTGGTATGAACATTTTAAATATTTAATAATATAAATTCAAAAACAAAATTTCAGAAAAAAATCGTGCACCCGTTTTCGAAATATTGCATTTGTTTTTCAAAAATCCAAAAAACTTTTTTTCGAACAAATGTAGTATTATGTAAAATTTGAAGGAGCTCTTGTATAAATATTTTGATCGAAATCCGTGAAGCAGCTTATGAGAAAGTCGAAAAAAAATAAAATGGTTATATGGCAGGTTCCGTGGCCAAAATGTAGACCATCCCTAAAATAGTACACACACCAATTTTTATCAAAATCGTGAGAGACGTTTTCGAGATAATTAAGATGGTAAAAAAATTTGTATGGCAAGTACCGTTATTTTTAGGGTTAAAACAACAATTAAAAATATATTTTGGACAATCACCTAAGACGCTTATTTACCAAGTTTGAAGAAAATCGCTTCAGCCGTTTAGGCTGTAGAGAGTTGTACATACATACAGACAGAAGGAATTGCGGGACCCACATTTTTGGTGTTCTCCATCATCGTAATGTCAAGTTTGATTAAAATCTCGAGTTTGATTTTTTTTTTCAAAGGCAAAACTTGCCCTATAGTACTTATGTATACCGCAAGTAAAAATTGATAATGTAACAATGTGAAAATTATTTAAAATGTTAAAATTACATGATTAATTTTTCAATCTCCTGATCATTGGAGATCATTTAATAAAACAGTCTTGAAACTATGTATAAGATTCCGATACATCCACAATTTTATAAAGTAAAGTATACGTGGTAAGTTTAACATGATATTTATTTAATATTAACATGAAGCATATGCTAAAGGCATTTATAGAATATGTTTACTTCGTTTTCAAAATAATGTTAGGCGAAAGGAAGAATTTTGTTTCGTCCAGCTTCTTCAACTTTCCCGGAGTATACCTTTAGTGTTCGTGATTCCTCAATTACTTGAAATGGCATATTAATTAATTCACCCTAACTTTATACCATGCGACTGTTGCACAAGACTGTAATCAAAGAAAACTTCTCATTTCTAGTTATTGGATCAACCTTATTAATTTCGACCTAATTTAAATTTTCCCGAATAATATAATTCGACCAGAGGGCCAGGGCCAGAGTCAGGGGATTGCATTAATTTGTTATCATTATTCAAGAAATCACAGAGTTTTGTCAAGTGATCTTCTCACGATGTCCCCTAAGAAAAAATTGAAATATTATAATCTTGATATACGAGTTGCGAGTATACCTACTGTCTTGATGTTCTATTGTCTATTGGCACGTATAGGAATTTTTTTTGTTTGTAATTTAAATTCAACAAACCATACATTCGGTCCAGACTTCGGAACTTCCACATGGACGTTCCCTTTTGAGTTTATTTTCTTAAAGGGGTGTGTGATTCTCAAGGAATCACAAAACATATGCCCGCGGTGTCAAAGAGTTTTAGTATTGAGTTGAGAATGCATTAAGCCAGGAAGTGAATTGTTTGTCTCATATGCAAATTAATTCAGTTATAGCTGCGTACATCGAAAAAAACAGACATTGTTATTTTGTGTATGTAAGAATCCTTTCAATTTCATTGTGATAATTCTTAAGCCATAAAAAGGGGCGTTCGCTACTGTCTAATAAGGAAGAAAATTATGTTATTTTTTATTCTTAAGATTTTTGTTTTTAATTTGTTCTTGTGCATTTTTGATTTCAATTTGAAATTGAATATTATTTTTCCTTTAAACTTAACGAGGAGGCACAAGATTTTGATAAATTTGAATTTCTCATACGAGTAAAATTTGTATCTGGTTTTACTTGAAAATATGCATATCAACTATTAAAATAAAATCCATGAATGCTTAGTGCTTATGGATGTATGTAGGTACATGCTTTTAAATGCCAAAAAAAAGTTCTAAATTCCTTCTTCCAAGATACTGTTCTTTTAAAATTCTTGCTTTCATAAGATCCCAGCATTTTATAAATCCAATGTTTACAATTATTCCGACAGTAATTACTGCTATTGCTAGATCACAAAAATAAATTATAGAAAAGAGATTAAAAAAGCGACATAAACAGATGAGATTTACCAAAACCTTCTGCAACTATAGAAAAATATTTCAATGATCTTTATAAATTCTCGAAAAGTGTTATTCCATTCCGATGTATGTATACATCAACCACCACTTTCGACTATTATTATTTAAAATTTTTGGAGCAGCATATTTTTAAATTTATTAATCATTGCGAACAGTTAAAGAAAGTCGTTTTTGACTAATCAAAAAAAAAAGAGCGAATATATAAAATAATGATAAAATTGTAGAATATAACAATTGACAACTTTTCAAAATTTTTGTTCAATATTTTATATTTAAATTAGAGGCAGGTATGATTAGTTTTATACTCGTACCTACGAAAATAATGTGAAGGATTATGAGCAGTGTTCAAAAAGTCTGTTCATAAATATATCAATTTCCTTAAATATTCCAACTAAAATTAATTAATTAGGAAAAAACAATATTCGAATTTTCAATGTCATGTGGTATTTGAAAGAAGGAATTCTGCGTTCAAGTGTTGCTATTGCCCCAAACATTTTTTTACTGGCACATGAAAAATAAACAACCTAGAGAGGTCTAGTTATTATCGAACATTTTACTTGCGATATAGATACTATAGGGCAAGTTTTGCATTTACAAAAAATCGAACTCGAGATTTTAAAGTTCAAAGTTGACATTACGATGATAGAGAACACCAAAATTGTTGTTAATTTATGTTATTAAATATTTAAAATGTTCATACCAATTTAAAAAAAAAAAATTAGAATTTTTATATATAAAAAATTAAGTGAAAACGACTTTAAAAATACATTTAGCCGTTTCTATTAAGAAACTTCTGCATATAATGTGATCGAACATAGGAGCAAGTACGTGCGATCCAGTCGTGTGTTTTGTTTTTTTATTTATTTGTCCATGTACTTCAAAAATGTATCGTTATTTAATTAAAAAAATTAGTTTTTTTTTGTTCTTACTAAATAAATTCTCATAATGTTCTTCTGAGCAAAAATGGTAATAAATTGAATCTTATAATATATAATTGGTAAAAATTGTTAGATCTAATATTCCCAAACATTTTCTTTAGTTATAAGATTTTTATTTTTACTTGGGAAGTATTGCTGCCAACTAATGTGCCAGTTGCAGTACATCTACTGCACATTCCTGTAATAAATATCATTCTACTGCCATTAAAGATTAAACCAAATATACTGCATTTTCAGCCATGCACCCAGTTTTCAGAAAGACAAATCGATTTTCCTTTAAAATCTACAAGTTTTCGAGTGTCGAAATAGAAATCTGAAACTTTTCTACCAATTTTTAAAGCACGAGACTAAAAAACATGCAAGTTTTATAACAGTTGTTCGCCCTTAAAAGTGTTAATTATTCCCTGGGCTTCGCGCGGTTGGGGGACTGCTGAATTAAGCAACTAATTTCCGACAGTCGAATGACCTTTAACCCTACGGAGCCGCATAAAGTCTACTTTTCTGTCTCACTGTCATACTGTTGGCATGTCCCGAGTCATATTATTTTATTTAAATATGTAGAAAAATTTTTACTTGCGTTATAGGTGCTTTTTAGGGCAAGTATTGCATTAGTAAAAAAATAGAACTCGAGATTTTGATCAAACTTGAAATTACGCTGATAGAAGAGAAGAAAACAGTGGGGCCAGCAATTCTGTCAGTCTGCATGTACAGCGATCTACAGCCTAAATTGTTGAAGCGATTTTTTTCAAGTGTTTTAGGTGACTGTCTCAATTGATTTTTTAATCTGTTTTAGCCCCAAAAATACCGGTAACATACAATGTATTGTATCATCTTGATTATCTTGAAAATGCATCTTAGTCCAGGAAAAAAAAGGCATTCACTTCGAAAAAATTCCGACAAAGCTGAATTTTGTTGGAGAGCTTCATTTTAACGTCCTAAGAATTTCCTAAAAAGTTGCGGAGCAACTTAGGGGATGAAATTCAGTTTTTTTCCCAAATTACTCGAAAACTATATGTTCTTTTGAAAAAAGTTGTAGGAACGCATTGTAGCTAATGTTATTCTACTTTTTATTGTACAATTGATAGATTTGGAGAAAAATGGTCGAAAACATTGGGGTGTAGTACATTAATTCAAAAAAAAATTTATAAATTCATGTTTTTGAGTGGGGATTTTTTTGTTTTTATTTATGTTGCAAAAATATATTCTATGAAAAAAAAAAACAAATTTTTAGTGTGGAACCGGAAGGGCAATGCTGCCATATTAAAAATTCTGATTTTTCTTACTTCGCTTAATAACTCCCAAAATCTTTATTGTTTCTAAAAAAAAATTCTAAGAACAGATTTAAGACAGTAAAATTATCTACAAAATGACATATTTATTAACGACTTCTGTTTTTCAATTCGTTCTTAAGGTATAGCGTGTCAAAGTTTAATTGTTCATCATTAAACGTTAAAAATTATGATTTATTTTATTTTGTTCAATAACTCCCAAAAACCGTTACTTTTCTCCAAAATTTTCTAAGAACAACTGAACAATGACTACTGTATGTCAATTCGTTCTTAAGTTATAGCGTTTGTTCGTTAAAATGGGAGCTATATTAAGTCTGGTTGCTTTAACGAATGAATTTAATCTATAAATCCATTTTGATATTTATTTTATTTTATAATTAAACTTTAAAAATTTTTCTCCAAATCTATGAATTGCACAATAAAAAGTGTCTTTATCTTTTTTGTGTAGAAAAACATTAGCTACAATGCGTACTTACAATTTTTGTTAAAAGTACCTATAGTTTTCGCGTAATTTGAAAAAAAACTGAATTTTTCCCCATTTTTGCTCCGCACCAAATGTAACGTACTTTTTAGGAAATGCTTAGGACGATAAAATCAAGCTCTCCACCAAAATTCAGCTTTGTGGGAATTTTTTCCAATTTTCATCATTTTTTTGTCCAATTTTCCAATTTTTATCTAACGATTTTGATTAAAAACTCCGGGCACCACTATAGACATAGTCTATATTTTGGCACATTTTTTATACATAGTTTTGTTATTAACGCTACCTGCCATACAAATTTGTTCTTGAATTTCAAGTTTCTCATAAGCGGCTCACGGATTTCTATCAAAATTTTTATAAACATTTTCGAAAAATATTTTTTTTTTTTGGAAAATTCAATATGTATTTCGAAAATGTGCAGACGTTATTTTTAGTTAAGATTGCCATTCCAAATCTACACCGAAAATTAAGTAAAAAATGACCAAGTTACGCGAGATCCAGTCGTGCATTTTATTTACATATATTTATATAATAATAATTCAAATGCGAAATGTTAAATTCAATTATTTTTGTATTCTTAATATTTTTTTTTGTAATTTACAATATCTTAAATTAAAGCTTAGATTGTTATAGTTATATAGCTATTTAATGTAATTTAACTTAACTTTTGCTCAAAAGGACTTAAGTTTATTGTAGAAGATGAAAATGAAATAAATAAATGAAAATGAAAAAGTTTTAAATTAGAATTATTATTTCTTTTTTTCATAAACCAAAATCAATACAAACACATACGTTTTTAGATTCCGGAGCAGCGTAAAGCTCGTACGCCTACAATATTAACGATTTGAAGCAACACAACCCCTGAGGTAACATTTCAGATTGCCCCATAAGATTCCATTGATTAAACTTACATGTTGATTCCAAATTCAGAATGTACTTAAAAACACCCAATTAACAACAATCGATAATAAAACGCCCTTCCATATTCAGTATTCTTGTACAATGCATACACTTCAAATCTAACAATATAATAATCGCTACTCAAAATCCTTTTACAGTCGATATTCTCAATACAGTCCTTTTGTAAATCAATAAAATCAATACAATGCCAACGCGTGCATCAAATGCAAATCCAAAAATGCACCATTATTTCCTAATGTTCGATTTTTTTATTTTCCAAACAATTGACACCATTCCTGAGGATTTTATGTGTCGCCAATTGCCTACAACACTAATGTCTTTCTTTGCTATGAAAAAGCACGTGTCTCCCTTACCCCTTCCGACCGAGCGTAATGACGTTCTTATTAAATTTTTGCTACAGCAATCATAATTGGCAAAGGACACGAACCAAAAGCAAGCAAATCTATATATCAATTGCTGTAAACAATATCATTGTGCAAAAATACAAAAAAAAAATTCCAGAAAAAATCCTAGACAAATAATGGCACTGAAATGAGTTGTCAATGGGATTCACAATGTCTAGGGGTTGTGTATTATGGGCTTTGTTGTAAAAACGAACCAAGGACATCATCATCACAATTATATAGTCTCTCTGGTTTGCAAATAATTGACTTCAGCCAATACCCAATTATCGGGATTACCTATATCAATAAAATTAGGGGACGACGGCAACGGAAGGATAGTAGGTATCACATCGATTCGGCAGCAGTATAGAGAACCCTTCAGAATTAATTTTTGCACTTCTTGTATGTCCTATTGCAAAATCTCTGCGATGATGCTGCATTTGAGGGGAAATGCTATAACGTACAGAGTGCAGGATTCCATGCAATTCAATTGCAGTAATCATCGTCCTCGTCGTCGTCGTCATTGACATCGTCATCATCATCATCATCGACATAGAGTTATCGAAGGACACAAAATCCATTGAATCGAAAATCGCATCGCATTATATGCGTTTTATTGTGCAAATTCTTGACTGTGAGTTTGTATGTTTTATACACTGTTTCAATGCAAATCGATGGTATAGAGGTCCTTTGAACCTATATGCATTATTGCACATTACCAATTTGATATAGGAAAAATTCAGCGTGTCCTTGCACAACACAGAGATCAGAGACTTGTTGATTTTACCGAGCGGAATTATTACCTTTTTTTTTGTTTTGTTTTGTGAACAAGTGATGTTGCGGAAGTGTTTTTGGGCGCGCTCTTGTAATGCTAATTAATTTTGGTGTATAGCATCGGATTGGCATTGATTGTTGTGGTGATGTCCTTTGTATGCAGGATAATCATTTAATTAGTCAAAATGATATAACGAGTTTGATGAGAGTAAATAAGTGGGACTTGAGTAGCGGATATTTTATTCTCGATGGGATAGTAGTGAAATGAGGATCAGACACGACAGCAAGGCTTTTGTTCTTGTTCATGTTGCAATTTTAATTAGCAGTGCTGCGCTGCAGTGAGGAAAATGCGGATGTTGGATTTGGCGAGTTAATTAAGTTATTATTGAAAGTAGATACATCCGTATTGTTGATATTTTATTCAATTAATTATTTTCAATAATGTTTCATTTTTTATTATGATTTTAAACACTTTATAATTTTGAACAGCTTTATTATTAATATACCTACATACATTCATAGTTTCCTGCCTGATGGAGCTTTTTATATACAAGTGGCAATTTAATTAAAAATTGGTATATGAATAAGTGCGGATGAGTATTTTTTATTTAATTAATTAACTTACCTAATAGATTTTCCATTTTTAATAGAACTCTATTAATCTTCTCAAACGGAAACGACATTTTAAATTCAAATTTGTTTTGTCCTGAAATTAAAATATATACAAATATTTAATAATGTAGAAATAGGCGTATGATTTTTTTAAAGGCAAAAGGAGATTTGGAAGAAAAAAACGACATCGGGAATTAGCGACGTTATTAGAAAACAAAATTACATTTTCATACAAAATATCGATATCAAAAATGTAATTTGCGCGGATGGCATAGCTTATCTAAGTTACTGAGTTATAATTCTGCAGCTTGAAGAAATAATTAAGCTAATTAACTTTCTTAATGAAATAATTAAGTTTAATTCATTTCGAAAGAGTTCCTTCAAAAGAAAGATTCACCAAAGATCGGTCTAATTTACTTAGTCTAACCGGTTTTCAAGAAAAGATAGATTAATCGATTAATTTTTGGGCACAGTAACAGGCTTGAACATACCTACGTATGAGTTGTGTAAACATGGATTTTAAACTTCATCTGCCATAAGCTCGAGCATGTGAGATATTCCCGCCTGAAAATGAAAAATTAAATTTTATTTAGGATTATTGATATTACATAAAAACACGATATATAAACAAAATTTGTAAACTTCTTCTTCAAAATTACATTAAAATTTAATTGAAATATCATCGAGAATTTTAAAAGTGGGCTTAAAAGAGATTAGGATTAGATATATATTTATATATCTAAAATTATTTTTGTTTGTTTTAAAAGGCAGGACTTCATAAATGCGTATTTCAGAAGATGGAATTTTTAAACACAAAGCTCTCGTGCATAATGTTTATTGTGATGTTCTTTATGTGGAACGTAGCATCATCCGGAATCACATGTCATCCAACTCCATACATTATGTAGTTAAATTCGGTGCAAAAGAAATTGGTTACAATAATTGATCTGTATAGAGTTCGTCGTTTACATTGATGTAATGCTATGATAGTCTCACCAACATCATTTTCGAAGAAGAACGGATCAATAACGCCACCACGAACAGGAATAAATTCGCACTTAACTGTTACTTATTATCGATCCATTGCCATCTTGGAGCACTTCATCCGAAATACGGCAGTTTTGCTTGTCGCCAAGGTCATTTATCTCAAAACTATACTCGTCGGTAAAAATAATGTTTTTTTCGGCAAAAAAGAAAATCGTTGGCGTGATTCTCAGTGGTGTACCTTATCATAGTAATTTGGGATTAATGACTGAAAAATAAACAAACGATTGACAGACGAAGTCAAAATAACATATCCACCACGTTGCCGTTAAATTGGAGACAGAGTGAAGAGCACGTACTTGCTCTTTTGTTCGATCATATCGTATGCAGAACATTCTTAGTAGAAACGGCTTAATATATTTTTAAAGCCGTTTTTTAATATTTTTGTAATATATTTTTTTAAATTTTTTTTTTCTAAAACAAAATTCCACAATCCAAAAAAAAAACAATTTTTCTAAAATTTTGGTATTCAGTATTCGGAATTCGAAGAGTCATTTATGAGACAGTTCAAAATCAAGAAAATGGGTGTATGACAGGTACCGCTAATAACAATAAATACAAATAAGTAAAAAAATTGTTTACCAAGGATATACATATACTAGTGCACATATTTTTACTTGCGATATAGATACTAAGGGCAAGTTTTGCATTTGGAAAAAAAATCGAACTCGAGATTTTAATCAAAGTTGACATTACTATGATAGAGAACATCAAAAAAGTTGGTCCCGCAATTCCGTCTAACTGTCTTTCTGTCTGTCTGTAGAACGATCTACAGCTTAAACGGCTAAGCCGATTTTGTTCAAACTTGGTGCTTAGGCGTTTAAGGTGATTGTCTAAAATAGATTTTTGAATCTTTGTTTTAGCCCCAAAAATAACTGTACTTGCCATACAATTTTTTCTACCATCTTTATTATCTCGAAAACGCGTCTAACTATTTCGATAAAAATTGGTGTGTGTACTGTTTTGGGTATGGTCTACATTTTTGCCATTTTTTTTAAATATTTTATTATTAATGGTACCTGCTATACAAATATTATATTGATTTTCGACTTTGTTATAAACGGCTCAAATGGATTTCTATCAAAATTTTTATGCAGCATGTCTATCGAATTCTAAATAATACTGAATTTCAAAATTTTCGAAATATATTTTTTTGGATTTTTGAAACATAAATATTTTGTTTTTTTTTGAAAATTCAATATTTCGAAAACGGGTTGACGATTTTTTTCGAAATTTTGTTTTTAAATTTATATTATTAAATATTTAAAATGCTCATACCAATTTTTTTTTCAGAAAAAAAATAAGAATTCTTATATATAAAAAATTAAGTGAAAAACGACTTTAAAAATATATTTAGCCGTTTCTATTAAGAACCTTTTGCATATAGCTAATGTGATCGAACATAGGAGGAAGTACGTGCGATCCAATCGTGCATTTTATTATTTATGGAAATCGTTAGAGTTTTTCCAGTAGAAAAAATTGGATGGCAGGCACCGTTATTTTTATGGCTAAAAAAACTATTTAAAAATATGTTTGGGACAATTTCCTAGGACGCTTAAGTAACAGGTTTGAAGAAAATCGCTTCAGCCGTTTAGGCTACTGATCGATCTACAGGCAGACGGAAATATCAGCAATCCACACGGTGCGGAATTGTAGGCATGCTGGATTTTCGGGATTTTTTAATTTATATCATTGAATTATAATTAAATTGAATTACATAATTTTCTTTAACTGTATTTTGGATAAAATTTAAAAATCCTACCGACAATTGTTCAATAATTTGTAATTGATGGTTTGTTTTCTTCATTATCCTTAGAAAAATGCAAATCCGAGTCTGCCCGATAAAGTCTCGACTTTTCAACTTTTTAAAAGTTGATCAAATTTCAGTCGGTTTTTTAAAAGTCGATAAAATTTATATTTGTCCAGTCGACATTTTTTTCGGTCAACCATTTCAACGCTTCCCTTTCTGAAATTTTGAAAATCATTGCATAATTATTCTCTACAAGTTTGAACTTTTGTAATGAAGAAGTGTCCATGCAAAAAGTCTAAAATAAATAAGAGATTAATTTTAAATAAATAAAATAAATTCATATAAAACATTTTAAAATAAATTAATGAATTAATGTATATAATATATAACAGAATAGCATTTACATAAAACCAAATAGTTATACTCTTAAGTAGGTATTTAAATATCGTCGGTTTATTGCAAAAAGTCACTAAGTACACTTTTGGTCAATTTTAATCTAAAAATACAGAATTGTTAATTTTGATCATAGCTATCGATTAAATAACTCACCAAAAGTATCAGAATAATAGAAATCTTTCTAATTGTAAAAACAAGATTGCATTAAGTACAGGATGTAATATAATTTCAAAACTTCAAACTCGATTTTCTCGAAATCTACAAAATGTTATACTTAACGTCGTTTCGCAATAAACCGATTATATATATATATATGCTTACTTATTTGTTATAACCTCAAAATCATTCTTAAGGATATGCATGGAAATATTTTAAAAATAATTTCTTAATTATTTAAAATGTGTCCTGTGCCGAACCTATACTTTACGACTACCGTTATAACTATAAGCTAAGAATAATAATAAGTCCATGCACCCCATTACCTTCTAATTTGAAATGTGAAACCGAACAGCAATAAGTGATTAAGAAAGGGACATTCTCTATATAAGTTCAAACCGCTTCAACCAATATAAATTCGTATGCTAAACATTGTATACATGTACATACATCCACCGAATCCAAACGGATGTTAATTTGCATATAATTTCAGTTTCATTTCGTCGAATATATGTAAATATCCTTAACCCATCCACGCACTTTTTTTTAATCAAATCCAACTACTACATTCGCACTGTTTCAAACTAAAAAAAAAAAAAAACTAAAAAAAAACAATGAAAATGAAATTGTAAAACAAAAAAAAGGATCACCATGATATTTCTCCATTCCCGTAGGAAGAGTATGTTTTTGTCCTTTGACCTGGGCTCCTGCGTTACCGCATGTAAATTTGTTTTTTTCCTGATTAATCAAATTCTTTTTTTTTTTGATTAATTCTGTGAGAGAATCTATTTTTTTTCTACTTTGCCTAAATAAGGAAAAAAAACTATTTATATATTTTTTTTGTATGTGTCGTCTTGCTTTGTTTGGGAGAGTCGAAAGGGTTTCATTCCCTTGTTGGATATCCTTTTTTTTTATCCCTGAGCAATGAGAGAGTGATTTTTTTATGTAAATTTTGATCATCTACAAAGTATGTTTGGTCGTCTAGGAGAAGAAACCATCACTGGAACAATGACGAGGAGACCGGTTAACAATGGGTGAATGGTTGTTGATAAAAATCTTCCTGGAACATCCGTTGTAATTGATATCATCTTTCATATTTTTTTTTCTTTAATTTTTTTTTTTAGATATCAGTTGTTTGTTGTGGCATATGTGATGGGAACAATTTTTTTGAATAAACCTTTGCAGATGGGTGATGAGAGAAATGATACATACAATATACATACCTAGTCAAAATTTTTTATATATGCACATACGTCACATGTACATACATACTCGTATATGACAAATTAAAATCAAACATTTGTGAGTATAAATTTTTTGTGGTTATAAATCTCTTGATATTTTAAGAATTTTGGCAACCTTTGACTGTCTCCTTAGGCAATTTTTGGGAAAGACAAACCACTCTCTGGCCAAAAACTGGAGCCCATCTATTGACTATTGGCAATGGCCAACCAGCCAGAGCAGCGCAGAGTTTCCATTAGGCAATTGCCTAGTTGAACTTTTACCACGAATATCCTTTTCGCAAACAACACTATGGCTGATGGAGTACAAAACGAAAACGGATGTCTGGGGTTTGCCATCGCAGAATTTTAACTTGTTTTTCTTTCGCAGGATTCGTCCTTTGGCCGTCTACGGTTTCTATTGTATAACACAATGCTGGCATGCTGGATTGCTTTTCCTCGTTTTAAGTGAATTGCAATCTTTTCATCGAGAAGCTATAGGTATTATTCAGATTCTAGTATAGCTAGGTATCTACTACTGCGGCTTGACGGCCGACTGACGAAGTGGAAGAAGAACGTCCCGTCCCTATATTCTCGTCCTTCGTTCCTTTTCGTTTTGCAGAGAATGAAAAAAAATTGATTTAAATGTTATAAACTTAAGCCCACTTCCCAGAAGGCAAGTAGGTATACATCAACAAAGTTTGATGGTTTGTTTTCTTTATTATCCTTAGAAAATTGCAAATTCTAGTATGTCTGGCCGATACAGTCTATATCCGATTTGATATAGATTTCCACGGGTATAAATTTGAAAGGATTCAGAATCATGTATGGATTTTTAATGCTTTATTCGACTTGGGTATACCTAAGCCAAAAGATTTGCGTGCGAACGTCAATAACTCAGCATCAGGAAATCGGATGAACGAATTGGATCAATATCAAAATGTATATAAATTTATTTTCGTAATTAAATGAGAGTGGCTTTCACATGGAATTACCAAAAAGCCTACTTCCATATAGAAAGGTTTACCCACCACTATGGCTTGCGAATAAAATTAGTTGGATGGTTGCTTTTGAGCCTTGATTCATTTTCGTTCAAGGAATAAAATTTCATTAAAGAATATTTTTGAAGGTAGGGACTTGTTTAGTCTTGCTTTTTTACCCCAAAAATAACGGTATCTACCATACAATTTTTTGATCAAAATGGTAGATCTTAATTATCGATTCAACATAGCTTTTAACGGCCTTTAGTCCACAAAATTTGCGTTTCATCCCGTCAATCTCACGTGGACTCATCAGTTGGTTAGTGAGCGCCTTACCAATATGCAATTTTTGTTAAGTTCAGTTCAACTTACTTGCATTTTTGACAAAAAAGCAATGTGAACTATATCCAACAAGATTAAAATTGTAATCATTAAAATTGGAAGATTTTGTATTTACCAGACATAGTTAGTAAGAAGGTGTTTAAACAATGTTATTAAATTTACCTGCTTTTCTTTATTTTCGACTTCTTATTAACAGATTGCGATCTAAATTTCTATACACGAGATTTCGAATTGAAAATAATACTGCACACCATAATTTTTTTCAAAATAATTTGTTTTGGATTAAAACAAAAAAATCAATTTTTCTCTTTAAATAAAATATTTCAAAAACGGATTCAAGATCTTTTTTCAAATTCGTTAAATACTTAAAACAACCATTATTGAATGAATGCATTTTCAAAAAAAAAAAAAAAAAATAAAGAAATTGTGTAAAATTAAGTAAAAAATTATTTTATAAAAATACATTTTGCCGTTTTCTACATTTAATTTTCAGATATGTTAATTTCGATTAGGACCCAGTTGTTAATGTGAAAGTGCGAAGCAAACCTATTTTTACCTACTATTTTTTTTTTCTTTTTCTGTAAGATTAAGTTTAATTAACAGTGTAGAATTTCTGAAAGATATCTGTCAAAAAGCTATACAAAATCAATGCTCGAAATAATGTTAAAGGTGATTTTGAAAGCAATTTTGAAAGTATCGTGTGCCGATAAAATGTTGACATTTGAAAAATAAAGTAGGTAAATGCTTATTATTTGCTGGATTAACTAACTCAGGCTTACCTTTTAATAACATTTTTTTTTTTTTTTTTGAAGTTCAAATTTAATTTTTTAATTAAAAGTTTTTGAACAGATTAATTAATATCGAGTTTTTGTTTTAGTTTCATACAAAAGCTTCAATTTCGATTTCAGTGTACTCGGTTTATCTAGCAGTGACAAATAATGCAGAAATGTTTGAAGAATTGTTCACAGTACCTATATTGACTATAGCATCTCTAAAGCATTCAGTGAATGTGACAATAACATAGTTCACTCAACTAATAAAATAACAAATCTTATTACAATGTTGTCTATTTTTTTTTTTCTTTTTTCTTTTATTTATTTATTTATTTTATTCAGTCAAATCTTTCACAAAGAGATTTTCGCCTATAATAAGTAGTAAAAGTTAAGGAAAAATTAATCAATTTTAAATTTAAATTACAATTTATATTCATAAATTCAAAGTAGAAAAAATGGACAAGCATAAATAATATGTATAATTTTTAAATTACTTTACTGTTTCCTCTTGTTAAGTCAAATAATTTTATTTCTTTAATTTACTGCCAAGTATCTAAATAAGTCCGCAACAAACTACATACTGCGGCGAAGTCTTCTCATGACATAGGGTAAGCTGTTCCACTGCCTGACAACATTAACAAAAAATTGAAGTTCCATGTTTCTACAAGTAAATCTCGGTTGCAATAACATAAAGGCCCGAACCGAGTTAGCGAATTGTATTTTATCATAGAGGTATGATGGTTCTTTGCTGATTATAATTTTATTAAGTGTCTCAAGTGTGAAATATTTTAAATAGCTCGAAACATGGTAATATCTCTTCAGTTTATATACATACCGAACAATATTATTGAACGCTACAGTTAGGATTCTTTTCGTCTGTGAGTTATGGGTACTTACAATTTCACAGCCATATGTTATAATTGGAAGAATTAATGATTTCGCTAAGCGAAGGTGAATATGCTGGGGAGTAAAATGCCTCGACAAGGAGAGACCTTGTAAGGATCCACATATATTTCCGATAAAAAATTGCACATAATCATCCCAGGTAAGTGTGCGATTGAAAAGTAGACCTAGGTCTATTGTTGTCTATTTTTGTCTTAAATTGTAGTAATCTTAGATTAATGTTTGGCTGAATATTATTGAAATAGGTTTTTGAAATATTTCTGTTGATTTTTTTTTTAAGTTTAAAAAAGTTTAGCGAAAATTGTGGAAATTATGTCAATAGAATACAGAAGCATTAGCATTGTAGGATCATTCTAAGAAAAAGATTGTAAGGTGGGAAAGTTATTTCTCCCCTAATGAGTCGGAGGGAATTGCATTTTCTGAAAATTTGGTTTAAATAGAATTAAAAAAATTAAATTACTAAGAATTAAAAAAGTACATAAAACTATGTATGTATGGAATTATTGTATTTGCTTTTTAAATAAAGTCAGCAGTTTTTTTTTTAATTTCAATTTTTTTAACTGATTTTTTTTTAATTTTGCGAAATTAAGTAGGTGCCACTTTTTTTCTGAAAAAAAAATCACTTTGTATATTTTAAACTTTATTCAACTCAAATTCGTTAATGGAAGTTATATGATTATTCCGAGAATTCACATGCTACTTTATGTAAATCAAACCGCAATGCTTTAAGTGTCGTCAATCTTCGCGCACAATATTTTTTATTCAAAATTGATTCCAAAAATATCCAACGATTTTTCTGGTGACGCTTAAATACTTTTAACGTTCGGAATAAGCGGAATCCGCAGAAAAAGAATATCTTAAATTTGATTTGAGATTCTTCATCATCAAACGACTTCCGTTTCCGTTAAAAGTTTTCAGTACTTTAACGTTGTGCAACAAAATTACAACTAGGCCGACTTTAAATTAAAAATTGTGTGGCGGAAAGTTCGGAAAGTCAAAAGAATTCAAAATTCCGTCTGAGTGGCTTCTTGTTCATCCACTACTTTGTCGTTGGATTTGTCACCGACAGCACGGCGATTTGATTTTGATTGACGAAATTCAAATAAAATTGCATTCGAAAAATCAGTTGGTTTCATTAATAATCTCACAAAAATCAGCAAAATTTCTACAGATTCCCAATTACCGAAACCCAATTTCACTAGAACGTTTTTTGTTCCAGCAGTCCCCCAATATTTTACATTTTTCATGGCCAACAACTATTATAACACTGTTATAAATTAGAATTTCGTTAGTCTTACCCTTATTTAAAAAGCAAATATAAGAATTTTGTATTAGCTTTCAAGAAACCTCTTGCATATTATTGTTTGTTTTTTTTTTTTTTTAATAATTCACGATTTTCAACTATCAATTGATAATTATTGATAAAAACTGAAATTTCGTATATTTACGGATAAAAATGATAATGTTGCGGAAGGTTGAGAATTACAAGAATATTAAGAACTAGCACTGAATAATACATTGATTTTTTTAGGAATATGAAGTTTCAAAATAGAAATATTGGGTACTTATCAATTATCAATTGATAATTGGCTACCATACCATGATCATAAAAAATCAAACAGTAGGTAATAACATATCTTTTAAATTTGAAGTCAATTTTCAGTTGGGTTAACTCTAAGAAAGGCTATCAGAGACGGTAAATCCTGCAAATAAATTAACTCACAGTCAAATGCTTTCTACGTTTATCGAAATAATAGAGATGGCGAAGCTATCGAAATGACCCTTTCCATAGTTTCGCACATTGATTTCAAGATTTTCCAGATTTTCAACAAACTTCTTTCAAAAATGTAATTAATATAATTAATATATAGTTAACTCCAGGATCTATACATCGACTTAAAAAAAGCTCTGCAGGAGTTAACTCAGAATCAACCCTAAATCAAGGATGATCTTGCACCGAAAAACTGGCACTGTGACAGTCTCACAAGTGTAGTCACCGTCTATGGGAGGTTTATCTGTATTTAGCTATTAACCTAAAATAATTAGTATTTGTTTTCCTAAAACAAAGATTCTTTCTTTTCTCACAAAGTATGAGGTCCATTAACTATAAGTATTTTCCAACAAAAATATTAAAACATACACAAAAATAAAGGATATGTTCTTATATACGCTCATATATAATAATAATTATTATAACGCTGCAGGTAAACTTGTAATACAATGAGTGAATAAAAAAAAACATTATATATTCTTAAATGCATTCAACTGCCACGATTATTATATATATTGCACAGAAAATAATAATTTACTCTAATTACGAAAAAATCTGTTGATTACAAAAATCCAAATAAAAAAGAAGAAGGAAAAGGAGCGAATCCTTGGCGAATACGCGTATAACACATTTAAACTAATTGCTACCCCCTACTTTCTTATGCCCATATTATCGAACATAAAAGCCGAAAAAAAATTAAAACAAAATCACTTTTGATTTCGTACAGCATTCACAAGTTGTTTTAAGAATCTTTTCTTCTTTTCATTCAATTTAAGAGGGTTATTCCTTGGCACAGCTACCACGCAGTGAAAGAATACAAAACAAACAAAAACAAAATATGAAATTCATTAAAAATCACTCATTCCGCACTCATATTTTGTTTTCGTCAAGCATAATATGTAAAATTTCATCTCCATCATTATCATGCTCATATAAGGATATGTGATATTAATTCACACACACGCGATAGGTACTCCAACTCCCGCACCATAGAAACTCATCAAAACCGAAAATGCACACACACACCTACATAAAAATTATTAATATTCAAAAAAACACCGGCTGAGATGAAACCAAAGAAAACGAATTTGAATACGAGAGACGCCCTTATAGTCCTAGCGCTGATGACGATGATGATGATTCTCACCTGATCCTACAGGGACACTTTATTCTCCACCGAATATAAAAGGGTTTGCCATCAGCAATGCTATGGCAGCTTGAGAAATCATTAGAGCATAAAAGTAAAAATGAATATTTTTTTTCTTCAACACTCCAGGATGCTCGTTAAATAGGCATATCATTGATCACATATTTACATACGTGTCTAGGATCCTTGTCAGTTGTTTCTGGGATACAGTATGCTCTTGTTTCTATGCCCGGGAGCAATCTAAGTGTTCATCGTATGTACAAACAAAAAAAATCCAAAGGATTTACGTATATACAACACACTGCCATTGCCAGTATAGTAAAACGGATCATTAAAACCATGAATAACATATCCACTGAAAACGAGATGAAAAAAAAATGAGAATAAGTGAAAAGAAGGATTCATTAAAAGGAACCATGTGCACTGACAGGATAGATGATAAAACCTACATATATTGGGACAAAAAAAAAACTTTAGGCAAAAGAAATCCTATTTCTGTGTTTTTTTTTAATGTCATTTTTAATGTCAACTTCCTCGACCGCGAGGAAGTACCATGTTTGCATATGGAAAAAGGATATTATCCTAGATAAAAAAGTGAATCCTTTTCTCAGTAGGTATCAATTGATATCCATCTGGGAGGTTAAATTAGCTTGAATGGATTTCTTACTTCATTCACTTTTATTTTTATTTTTTTCATTTGTTTGTTTGTTTTCTTTGTGAAGACGAATCTTTGTTTAAACATATGTTGGGCTCCATTAAGGGAAAAGTCTGTGATATTGCATGTCCTGGCATTCAATTGAAGACCCATGTCTGTGTAAGAATGGATGAGATTGTCAGATTGTTAATTTCAATGGAATAGGAATGGATTCGTTATTAATTTACTTCATTGGTCATCTGGCAAATTGATCTTTTCATAATGAAGGAAGGAGGAATAAGAGTAATAAAGGACCTCCCTATACGTAAATAGATAGTGGTATTTTCAATGCAGACATTATTCAGTCTTTGTTTATATTGCCCAGGATTATAATCCAGGGGTAATGGATGGTTAAAGTGTTTGGAGTAAAACATATTTGTTTAGCAAATGATTGATGGGCAAAATTGCAATGAAAGGCTGCCAAAAGGATTAATTTAATTGACCGATGGTGATGCTAAGTAATTGTGGGTTGTTCGATGTTTTGCTGATGCATGAGATAGGTATTTATATGTGAAATTAATTGAATTCTAGTAATATATTTTTTCCTACAAAACACTCAATAAATATGAACTTTACACAATTTTACCTAATTATAGTCCTGATTATAAAAACGACGTTGATATTTATTTTAATTTTTTTAAATGTTTAATGTCATTTATGAATGAATGAATATTATCCATGGGTTTGCACATTTTGTTGGATCTATTACGGTATCAATTGTATCTGGATGAAATTCATTGTTCAACAGCTCTTCCTCCAAATGTTTTCATTGAAGAGATCTTGGAGTAAGTTAATTCATCTCAAGTTGCTGTCCCATTTATGTAGTAGAACTGCGTCAAATTCTAGAATATCAATCTGTTAGAAGATGCTGATCGTTTTTGGTTATAATACCCAAGTAACAGTTTGGCCTGTCTTAGCTTCCGCGGCATTTTCGAAAGTTGTAATTTCTTGGCCTCATCTTCTATTTTAAATGCATTTTTGGTCACGTTTTCTGCAACTCCATTAATAGGATTCAAGCCCTTTTAAGAGCGTAATTGATCATATTTTGGCTAAGAAGAATGTCTCGTTATTTCGTGGTACAACTTTGAAGGTGAGGTGCAACTGGTTATTTAGCTAAAACATTGTTGAGAATTGAGAGACATTAACATTTCGACGGTGTTCTGGAGATGTAAGTGTTTCTATTATAGTTCTACCGTCAATTATTCTCAGAGCTCTATCTAAAAGATTCTAAAGAATTGGGAGCTCCTGTCCAAGTTTGAGAGTTATACTTTAGATTTGAAGGAAGGAATGCCTTATATAATACTGCCAGGTCAAAAGGGCAGAAGAATTTCTTAAATTTCGAAGAAAATTAAACACCTTGCATTCCGGCGATTATGGCTACATCTATGTATTCATTCTCAAGGACTGAAAACTGATCGGTTCCTTTAATGCAAGTGTCACACATTAATTCATTTATGATTTGAAAATTCTGCAATTAAATGAACGTATATAAGGGTTCCATATATTCCTTTAAGTGATTAATCCCTGAACCTTTTCTGAATCGCAAAAATGATTCCTCTACGATTAATTTAAGTGAAGGTATATACTTAGAAATCCTTCACTTAATTGAATTTTATTGGAATTATTTTTATGATTTAGAAAATATTCAGGCATTAATCATTTAAATGAATATATGGAACCCTTATATACGTTCATTTAATTGACGAATTTTCAGATCATAAATGAATCATTACAATGATTCAAATCGGTGTCTAAGAGCCCAGGTAAAAGGATTTAAATTGCATCATAAGTGAATTCTTTTTCGGTCGGTTCCAAATCCGAAAAAGCATTTTCGATCAGATAGCTTGATGCCAAACCCTGTCAAATGCTTTTGAAATATCAACCGCAATAATCTTACTTTCTCCAAAACGATGTTAGGATTTGCGCCACTGTTCGGTAAGATATACCATGAGATCACCAATGGACACATTGCAACGTAAGTCATACTTCCGGTCATTAAGAAGCTTCGTTCTTCAAGATATTTCCTAGGCTATAATTTATCAACGTTTCCGTAACTTTTGAAAGAAGGAACGTAGGTAAAATTATACGGTAGTTAGAGGGTGAAGTAGATTAGCCTTTTTGAGGGACAGGCTGCAAATTGTTTTCCATGCACTCGGAAAGAGACCAGTAGAGTGGGGCAGATGGAAAAAATTAAGCAATGGTTTTCCCAGCGTTTTCTCATATTTCCAAACGTTTTTCTTAGGTGAATTGGAAACAATTTGCTGAATGGAGTCGGAAAGAGCCTCAAATTCGTTAAAAGTTGTTTTTCTGTCCAAATTTGGGCTCCGATAAATGAAACATGTGTGTATGATGCACTTGTTTAATGAGAATTTTAACCACATGAAATTTAAATTTGTGTTTCAGCACCAACCGTATTGTGGTTGAAGTTGGTACGCAACATCATTTCTTATATAAACTACGAGACCATGGTGGTGAAAGAATAATGTCACTAAAATATATCCAATCAGATATAATTCCGATTGACCAAAATGTTTACCGCTCTGGGTTTCGCTCAGTGCCAAATCATCTGACATTTTTCCTAATTCCACGAATATTGGTATAGTCGACCCAAAAGTACACCAACAATTTTAACATTTAAAAACAACTAAAACAGTCAGACAAATTACAATAATGAAGGTTTCATCTTAATTCCAATTTGATTTTTTCAATAACAAATTATCACTATAGTGTTATGCCTTAGTGAAAATTTGTATTGATCCGCCTCTGGTTAAACAATAGTAAAAAAAAATCCTGTGCAAGCCCCTCCAAACGTTCTCGAGCCGTTAGTTGACCTCTTGAAAGCACTTGCTTAGACAGTGTATTTGTCTCTCCACTTTAAGACATTAAGCAAACATTAAATATTTAGTATAAGTATTCAGAAATGTTTACAAATTTGTTGGGAAAATTGCATAATCTCAAAAATAAAATGCACAACTGGATCGCACGAACTTGCTCTTATGTTCGATCACATCGTATGCAAAAGATTTCTGTTATGAATCTAAATATATATTTAAAGCAGTTTTTTACTTCATTTTTTATATATACAAAATATCTTTAATTTTTTTCTAAAAAAATTGGTATGGCAATCTTAAATATTCAGTAATAAAAGCTTAAAAATAAAATAAATCGGTTTAATCAAAGCAAAAATATTTCAAAATTCTGAAATAAATACGTAAACTAATTTATGCTCAAAAAAAAGTACGCTATTTTATTTGTTATATAAATTTGAACTTATGAAAAACAAAATTAAAAAGTCTGTGGAGCGGGTTTTGAGAAAAAAAGTTTTTTTTTTAAACTTTTTGAAAACATTTTTCAAAAAAAATTCAAAAACGCCAATTCATAAATATTCAATAAATATATATAAACCTAATTTTTGAAAAAAAAATTAATGAGCAGTTTTCGAAATATAAATTTTTGTTTTTTTTTTATGGTTTTAAAAATACTAATTAAAAATATTGGTATGCTTTATAATTTGTGCAACCTAAATCTATATATGTGTGAAATTTCAAAAGAATCGGTTGAGCCGTTTATGAGATAGTGGAAATCAAAAAAACGTTCCTATGGAAAGTACCGTTTTTAGACATTTTTCTAATTTTTTTTGCAACCATAAAGCTCCACTAATTTTTTTGTAAATCAAAATCGTTAGAGTCGTTTTAGAGAAAAATAGGCTTTAACGTAACGGTTATATTGCAGATACCGTTAGTTTTTGAACTAAAAAAATTGGAATTTCCCCTCAGTACAAGGCCTAAGAACTCTATATACCAAGTTTGAAGCAATTCGGCCTACCTCCGCCAGACAGACAGATAGACAGACGGACAGAATTTTTAGACCATCTTTTTCCGTTTGCTATAATAAATGTTAAGAAAATAATGTTAAGTTTGATTGTTATGTCAATTTTTTTTTGCGACGAATGCATAACTTGCCGTGTAGTACCTAAAATGGCAAGTAAAAAATTAAAATAATCGGGTTTTCCTAAATACAAACGGAAAACCCGACGTGATGGAATATTTGTTGCTAGAGAATAAGCCAAAAAGGAGAGCTGACACTATAAGGTATTTCAAAAGCATACATTTTGACGTATATTTGGTCCTGTATGAAAAAGTCGAAATGTAGGAAAATGAGCTTCACAAATATGTAGAGACAGTTCATATAAATTTAAAACATTACGTTTCTTAGACTTATTCGAACGAGTAGATAAAATCACTTTAAACAAAAGAATCTTCGAATCACCATCACCCAAATTTGAGACGACAATGGAATATCGAAAGCTCCTGTTTATGAAATTAGCTATCATAAGGATACCAGAGCCCTTGATCTGGTTGTCTGATGGAAGCGTCAATCCAGGAATAGCGGAGAATCGACGAATGCCGTATGGCCTGACAGTTTTCATTAAATCCCATGATGGAAATCCTTCGATTTTAAAGATTTCATTTTTGGATTTCGACTCTGCCCTCACTACCGCTCCTAGCTGGAACTTTTTTGATTGCATATATTTCATTTTCCCGTAAATTATTTTACCACACACAGTAAAAATTAGCCCACGGCGAATTATTACAAGACAAGCATCAGCTAAGGGCATCCTTTCTAATCGATTTCGACGCCTTTCACCTGCATCTATATATGTACGAATATGAAACAACAAATACCATCTTTATACGCCAGATATTTCTCCACAAATTGTATTTACATTCTACATGTCTTTAACATCGCCGCGTAGCGTTACAACATTTGCTGCTCCAAACCATTGCAATGTCATGTTTTACAATTGCCCAACAAGTTGTGTTCTACCTACATCACCTGCCCTGGTCTGGCCTGGGCATCTTTGCTCATGGTAAGATTTACACGTATGTCTTAGCAGGCCCATCAAGTTCATATATACGCACAAGCCATACAATTAGTTCGTTTTTATTTAATCTGACAGAACAATAAAAAGGATAAAATTTAAATGAGCCAGCAGCAAAGCAGCAACGCAGTCATCACACAAATTAGCGTAATGACAATGTATCCGTTTATTTTATTGCGCATAATAAAGGACAACGCCGATCCTTTGTTGGGTAATTTTCTCGATGATTTCTACTTCGGCTACTTTTTCCTGCAACATTGTGAAAGCCCATTTCTTTAACAGCATCACGTCGTAATCGTACATACAAATTACCCACTATAGCGTTCCAAGACTTCTGGGGTCCTTGGAAATCACTATCTTTTGGGCTCTTATAGCGATGTGTTAATTCCTCATCAGCCCAAAATTGGAAGCTAAAGGGAATTACATTCGCTCGATAAAATTTGCATATCAATCGATTGTAAAGTCAAAAGAAAATCGACAAAAAGGGTTGGGTCCTGGTCCAGTCAGAAAAATTACCACCAACTTGATGTTCACTCCTATAAAAGAAATCTTTAGTTATATATGTAGAAGTATGTATGTAAAAATTTTCTTGTAGACATAACTGACGACAAAAGCGGTAAGACGACCAGAGTCTCAACTGTAATTACATGACATTCAATTACAATCGTCGCCGTCGTCGTCGGGAGTATAAGCATTTTACACGCTGTATAAGGACCGGAATACTAAATTCCAGTTTAACATTCCTTTGACGTCAAATTCATGTCAGAAAGTTTATTTTTATGTTTGTGTCCTTTTATTCCTTGTGATGTTGTGGTGCTCGGCAGTAATAAAATTAAAAATTTTAACACCCGTTTTTCATTACTGTACAAGTTCATTAGGCGCGATTGATGGGGGTGGTGTGAGAGGCTGCAGAGTTGTATCATAAAGCCGCAGGATTTTGTGGCTTGGTGATTAAAATGACAAACGAAATGCTCGAGCACATGAAATCCACATCATTAATCAAAAGCCACGCGAATATCCTTTTTATATCTCATTTATATTGTCTCTTTTTTTCATTAACTTACCATTTATATTATTTTTTTTTATGTCGACAAAAAAAAATAATCGCTAAAATCTGCTTCAGGATATAAATGTCCTTTAAATCCCTTTTTTTCTTCAGTAAATAATGTAGGTATGTAAAAGGCTATATGATGGATTTTTTCTCAGATCAGGAGGACCTTTCGTTGATTTAATAATATAATTCATCAGAGTGCCATACGATGACAGTTGTTTCTTATGTTGTTTTAAATAGAATTCGGCATAAAAAATTGGTAATTCTTTAAGAAAAAAAAAATTACCGGGATGTTTGTGTGAAGGATGTGCTGAGTTGGCAGGGTTTATTTATATCAGATATAGGTATATGGTTGGCGCGAGTGTGAAGAATAAGGAGTAAAATAGTTTTTGCTGTTTCAGGAGTATAAGCTAATATCTATACCATCCCTTTTGGGAATTGTCCCTTATCGTAAGTAGCAAGCAAGCATCACAAGCACTATGCTTCAGACACTCCCTAATGGATATTTGATTTAGAGTCCTGTCACTTTGTGTAATATAAGAGGGTTGCCATTTTTTTTTTATCTTTAGTTAATGTTTGCAGTTGAAAATGCGGGAGTAAGCACATACAGTATACAAGAGTAGAGATATCTGACGATGACAGGGGTGATTTTGTTTATCTGTTTCACAACATGGCGACTTTATGTGCTAGATTTTGACGAAGAAAAAAATTTAATATCCAAATCATCAGTGCAAAGTCATGGCAGATAACTAAACATTCCCAAATAGGTATTGTTAATATTTAATATTTTTTGTCATTCCTAAAAAAAATAATCTCTCATTAATTAAAAATAAAGGATAATAGAAATCAAATATTATTTTACGACGAATTGACTCAAAAGAAAATTAATTTTTAATATGTGCCGTCATTAAATCAAATGGAATATATACGTAATTCCCAAAAAACAATCATGTTCCCAAAACTGCGTCCGCTGCGAATAGCAATGCAGTATTCTCTGCGATATATATGTAGGTACTATAGGGCAAGTTTTGCATTTGGAAAAAAAGCGAACTCGAGATTTTAATTGACATTACGATGATAGAGAACACGAAAAAAGTTGGTCCCGCAATTTCGTCTATCTGTCTTTCTGTTTGTCTGTAGAACGATCTACAGCCTAAACGGCTGAACCGATTTTGTACAAACTTGGTGCTTAGGCGTTTTAGGTGATGGTCCAAAATAAATTTTTGAATCGTTGTTTTAGCCCCAAAAATAACCGTACTTGCATACAAATTGTTCTACCATCTTGATTATCTCGAAAACGGCTCTAACGATTTTGATAAAAATTGGTGTTTGTACTACTTTGGATATGGTCTACATTTTGGCCAATTTTTGTTTAAATATTTTATTATTAATGGTACCTGCATTACAACCATCTTATTGATTTTCGACTTTCTCATAAACGGCTCAACGGATTTCGACCAAAATTTTTACACAGGATCTCCTTCAAATTCTAAATAATACTGCATTTCAAAATTTTCAAAAGATATTTTTTTTGGATTTTTGAAAACATTATTAATATATTTAAATAAACTGTTCGTAAGCCATTTTTGTTTGTAAGATAATAATTCTTTCACAAATTAATTAATTGTTTGTAAAGTTTAATATTAAGTCGGTAAAACTATTAATTTTTTTTCGAAGAGATTCACCCTTTCGAATTTTGTATTTTCTTTTTAATAAAGATTTTGATTTAAGGGATTTGCTTTTAGGGATTATGTTTTGGAGGAAAACATCCTTACAGGATCTATGTCATTGCTTCAGTTTGATAAAAAGCATACTCGTAACTCGTATGGTTTCAAATTTATATTAATATTCAGGATTTTAGCACCTTCTAAATTTATTTTGGATATTCGAAACAAATTATACCATCAATATTAAAGGTGGGTAATTGGTCATAAAAGGTCAATTACTTTCAGTAATAGACCATACAATTCTTCAAGTTCGCAATGGATTTTTAGCAAGTTATTTGTGGGATATTCGAAAAACGTTAACCACTGAATCATCATAGTTTATATAATTTTATAGTTTTTAAAAAAGTATCGGCAGGTCGTAGAATTCTTAAGCTCTTCATTTGTTTTCAAAATATGGGTATGACTTATTTGACAATAAGCAAATGTAAATATTATGTCAATTTATCTATCTTTTTTTTACATTTTTACTTGCGATATAGGTATACTATAGGGCCAGTTTTGTATTCGTAAAACAACCGAATGCGAGATTTTTATCAAACTTGTCATTACAATGACATCGAAAACGAAGAAACTGGGTCATCCAATTTGGTCCGTCTGTTCATCGATCTACAGCGCCTAAAGCAATTTTCTTCAAACTTGATATAAGCGTTTTACATATATGATACTTTAAAATTTTCTCTAGCATCTTAATTTTATCTCGAAACGGCTCTACAGATTTTGGTAAAAAAACATAATTGCACTACTGCAGGCATAGTCTACATTTTGGTACAACATTTGTTTTATATATTTTGTTATTAACAGTACATGCCATATACAATTGCTTTCTTGATTTTCGGCTATCTCATAAACGGCTACACGAATTTCGATCAACATTTTTACATAGGAGGACCCTCGAGCTCAAAATAAGACTGCATACCTAAATTTTCGAAAAAAATTGTATGGATTTTTGAAAAAAAAAATTGTTTTCTTTGAAAATTCAATATTTCGAATACGGGTCGACGATTTTTTTATATTATTTTGTTAAATTTATATTATTAAATAAATAAAATTGCCATAAAAAAATGATTTTAAAAGATTTTAAAAACTTTATTTTTTATTTTTTAATCGAACAGATTATAAGCAAGTACGTACGATCTAGTTGTAATTTTTTTTTATCTACTGGGCACTTAAATATAAAAAAGGACCACTTTAATGTATTGATATGATTTTTATGACGATTTACCGCGCCTTCAGATTGTATACTTACACTTTTAAAAAATATACCACAAATAAGGTACTAAAAATTTTTAGTTAACTTAAATTTTTTTACAATTGAAGACGGACTGCTCATGTTTAGTCAATCATCATAACATAAATCCGAAAAAAAATCTCCAAAGAATTCCCCAATTTTTTTTTTAAATAAAAACCACAAGAGAAAATCCCAAATCGTTATATAATAAAATTCTCGACTGGATTGTACTTGAAAAGTGGTTCTATGGTATACACTGTTAATATGAACGCAGAATAAAATATTTTATAGTTTTGAAAGTGAGCTCCATTAAATTACACACATTTTTTATAAAAATTCTCGCATCCGTTTTTTGTTTAATTTATTTTTTAATGTATATTTTAATGTTTACAATTTTTTAGTAGCTTCTGCGTAAAAACAAATCAAAAAAATCAATTTAACCGTTTTCCAGAAAATTGAAAAGTAGCTGTTTCGTTCACTACATAACTAAAGCCAATTTTGAGAAAAGAAAAAGATTATCTTTTTGGCTTAAAAAATGTATTGCAGACACGGTTATTTTTATTCTTAAAAAATGAAAAAACGGATGGGCATAGTACCCAAAAAGCAATATGTACCAATTTTGAAAAAAATCCATCCACCAGCTTAGGATGTAGACTCACGGACTAATAGACAGACAGAATTGTAAGACCCACTATTTTTGGCCTTCGCTATCGTCGTAATGTCAAATTTGATCAAAATCTCGAGTTCAATTTCTTTTATGAATCCAAAACTTGCCATGAAAATACTACCTATATACATACATATATAAAAGTAACAAGTAAAAAAAACATAAGACGTGAAAGTATTAAAATGTGTGTAAGATTTTTACCCCCGTTGGGTACGGATCACCCGATCCGGCGCTCGATATTCTGAAAAAAAACGTATAAGGTTTTTTTTGGAAATAAAATAATATGGCCTTAAAGCAAACTTTTAAACAGCGCAGCGAATACTGAAATAATGTTTAAAATTCTATCTAATAGCTGCAAAAATTACCTCCATCACTATAGTACAAAAAGATAGAAGGCTCCAACTCGCCTTATTTAATAGTTTTGACATAATGAGGTTAAATACTCAATTATGCGCAACATATTGGGACATTCAATCTGATGAAAACTTTTCAAATACGGGTAAATTAAATTTAGTGGTCCAACAGGTATCAACAGCGAGTACCAGCGCAGAAGTCAATGGCGCTGCGGATAGTGCTTGACTGCTATCTTAGACGTTTGGGTTTGAGCCACACTCTATAGAAAAAATTATTTTCTTTTACCAATTTAATGTTATAATTCTCAAATCCAGTTAACTAGTGCCGTGCAATTCAGGTTGCATTTAAAATGCCTTAGGTCTTACAGGCATAAAGGTAAAATTATTTAAAAAATAATTTAGGTAAAGGATGATGTATTGAATGACGGTTTTCACATTTTTTGACAAAATTGATGTTTTGATGCTCAAATTCATTTTTTTTTCATACTCTTAGGTTTCATTATTTAAGACGTAAGTATTGTTTTACAGCTCAGTCACGTGTTTATAATTCACGTCCTAGTTTTCATATAAAAACATATTTACATGTAAGTATAAGTACACCCAAATGGGTATTGGGCAAATAGGTACATACTTAGGTATCTCAAACAAAAATTTGACTTCCTCATCATTTCCTTTCAGAAAGTTGGAATAAAAATGATTTACTCTCACCATAGCCTCATCGCTAATGTGGGTAGGTACATAGATTTTTCAGTTGATTTTCAAATAAATCGAATTGCCTTAATTTTATATTCCCTTTCCCTCTGATTCCCCAAACAATCGACTCCGTTTTCCTATGTGGATATAACTTAGCAACATCCAGCTACACCATAAGCTCTCCATGGGGTGACCCCTCAACATCCGGGGTGGATTTGAAAGTTTGAACAACTTTTTTTTATTTTTCTTCACGTGTGCTATACTGCTTCTGGATAAAGGTGTGGAGTAGACGGTATGATGCTCTTCAGAAGCCTAGGTATAGATGGGTACGTACCTTCCTACAATGAAAAATTGTTTTTCCATTTTCATTTGAAGCAAAAAAAAACCTAGAAATATGGAAATATATTCAGCTTCTTACCAACCATCCCTAAATGGAAGTCAAAAGATAACCGAAGAAACACGACTTATTTACGATCTCAGTATGAACGTCTTTTGTGCTTACGTAGGTAAGTTTTTTTTTTATTTGAAAATACCTAATTCCACCCCAAACCATTTTTCAATTCCGCACCCACATAATGGGCAAACGATTCCTGATGCTTTGCTCAGCTTTTCCTTTTTACAAAAAAAAATACGAAGGTAGGTAACCTTACAGCGAACCCCACCGCGTTGCTATGGCATCAATCCGTGTGTAGTATATTTCTATACAAACAAATTTAAATGCCACTAAAAAACGCACTCGAGCGAATCGCACAAAAAAAAATGTTTAAAAAAATTTCTTTGAACTCATTCCCGCATTACCTTCTTCAATAAGCAGAACAACGCCGAAGGACGACACGCAGCGACGAACGCACAAAACATGAAAAAAAACACACATTTTTCTCAAAAAAAAACCTAAAAAAATGTCGGTATACGCACTGGAGGGGTGAATTTGCCCACAAAAAAAAATTCTTTGAAAATAAAATAGATGATGGAAAAAACCATAAAAGGTGTGGCCTAATATAATACCCCGAACCCTGTTTTATCCATTTGAACGGTTTCCTAAAGTTCACCCCACACAAATCGACTGTCAGAAACATTGCCAAAGGACGAATATCCTGCCAACACGCACATAATATACATGTATGTACACAAAATCAACAACCTTATTCTCTGTCAGGCAGGAAAAAAAATCCTGGGATTATGCTTGGGATTCAAAAAAAAAAAAAAACACCCCTAAGACGCACGGTGGCGGCCATATCAGCAGGGGTTGTTTTTTTTTCTCTTTTGAATCCACATCCCTTGAAGACCATTGTTTGGGACTTTCCAATGGCTGCCTTGGAGAAAGGGGAAATTTTATGGAAATGCTTTTTCGACTTTTTCTATCTACCACCAGGCGGTACAATTACACTCGGTGACGTCATTGTCTAGTAGTCTAATTGGAACGCCTCGCAATCAGAGCAAACAAAAAAAACATTAAAGGAAAATCGTGTTGCTTCTTATCAACAACCCCCTTAAGCGGTTTATAATTACTTTTATTTTCGCATTCTTTAACGGAAGGTGTGTGGGATTTGCCGCAGCAAAATATAAAACCGAACGAAGAAGCGGGAAGAACAAAGTTGAATAGCCTCAAGGTAAACAATGCTCCCAATCCATTCAACACCCCTACGTCGTCCGTCGGTCGTTGGCGCCATTTCAAATACGCACGCACAAACACGGCAGTGTCAAAATGAGAGGAAATTAATTAATACCGTTACCAAACGAGTATAGATTTTAAAACAGAACTCAACAATGGTTATGTCTTGTAAGGACTCAAGCTTGCTATATTTAAGGATGATGAGGCTTCTCGTTGTTTGGTGCTCGGGGCTCTGGGCTCGCTTCGTGCTTCGTGGATCTTCGGCGTGCTAAATGAGGGAGCTCTGCCATCATAGTTAGGGTGTAAATTGGGTGAGAGTTTTCTCGTGGTCGTCGCTCGTTGTCGGGGATAATTAGATGTAACGGATATTGTAATTGGTGTTAAAGCGAGAAAGTTAATTTAGTGGCTTTTCCTTTTGTTTGTATTTCTTGTCGTGTTTTTCTTTCGAATTTCATCACATCGCACACAACCACGCAAATGGTGGCTTCGCAGCATCATTATCCTTATCATCGTACTGTAAATTTGTAATTTAATTGAGGGATGATAATTAGAGGAAGTTGCTATGATGATGCGGGTTTTCAACGGAGGAAGACTTTGAAAATTTGATCCTTCTCAAATATGATTGTTTGTTTTTTTTTGTTTTGTTTTCTTAGTATATAGCTTGGGGTAGGTTTAGAAGCGTTAATTGATTGTTTATGTTTGTTTTGATATGGCTGGAGTTTTGTGTGGGGGGGAGGTATTTTGGTGTAGCTAATTCGAATTAATTGCGCTTTGTATAAATTTGAGAAATAATTGATTTTGCTTGGATATTATTTATTTGTTTTCGGTAGAATTATGAAAAGTTTCTAAAAATATTTGTTTTCATCTTCTGACGTAGATACATACTTGCGTAGGTAAAAAAATGAACACTGGAAACTTTGGTGTGCGAAATAAAGATGTAGGTAAGTATACAAAGAATTTTGATCTATAAAAAGAAACGTTCAGAATTTTAAGCTAAACATTTTACGGTACTGTTAGACATATATTAGGACCAAGGTATAAGAAGACGTAAGATAAGTAGATGCTTGTGCCGAAATCGTTTGTTCGTTGAACGGTCAGGGAAAACCGAATTACAACTTCGGATTCGGCCGAAAATTATATGGATAGGAATGGCGATGAATTGAACCCCACAAGGTCCTGTTATCCTCGAGCTATCATCTTATCAAATCTATTTTTTTTTTAAGATCAGTCAAAACTGGTGCCAAAGAATTCTCTTGGAAGTGAGCTTAAGAATTTGTAGTTTTTAACTTTCTTCTTTAAAATAATATATTGGGATTGGCACTTTTATTTTTAGTCCTTTGATTACTTATCATTACTACACTTTTTGAATGAACTTAATTTTGGCAGGCTCCTTATTATTTGCATTAGGAAAGAGTCAGAGACGACTTAATAAAGAAGTCGAATTTTGTTTCAATTTGTTTCCCGAACTTGAAGACTATTTATCTAAATCGAAGCTTTCAGTCTCGAATGAATGTTTGGCCAGACCCCAAATATATGTGTGTTAAAAAAATAAAATACACAACGCAAGCACTTTATCTAATTTTATTTTTAATTTTTTTTTTTATTTTTTTCTAGAAAACAATTTTTTTATAGAAAAATATTTGTGTGTATTTTTAATTTAATTTTTTTTTAAACTTTTTTCTAAAAAAAAGTTGGTATAAACATTTTAAATATTTAATAATAAAAATTCAAAAACAAAATTTCCGAAAAAATCGTCCACCCGTTTTCGAAATATTTAATTTAAAAAAAAACAATTTTTTTTTTTGCAAAATCCTAAAAACTTTTTTTTCGAAAATTTTGAAATGCAGTATTATTTAGAATTTCAAGGAGCTCCTGTATAATAATTTTGATCGAAATCCGTTGAGCCGTTTTTGAGAAAGTCGAAAATCAATAAAATGGTTGTATGGCAGGTACCGTTAATAACAAAAAATTAAAAAAAATGTTGGCCAAAATGTAGACCATACCCAAAGTAGTACACACACAAATCAAAATCGTTAGAGCCATTTTCGCGATAATTAAGATGGTAGAAAAATTTGTATGGCAAGTACCGTTATTTTTGGAGCAACAATTCAAAAATCTATTTTGGACAATCAACTAAAACTTTTTAAGACCAAGTTTGAAGAAAATGGCTTCAGCCGTTTAGGCTCTAGAGGGTTGTACAGACAGACAGGCATACGGAATTGCGGGACCCACTTTTTTGGTGTACTTCATCATCGTAATGTCAAGTTTTATTAAAATCTCGAGTTCGATTTTTTTTCCAAATGTAAAACTTGCCCTAATCGATTTTCCCAAAAAAAAAATATTTATTTCTTACAAATCGTAAAAAAACAGTTTTTGGAAAATTTGATTAATGCAATTGTACTTATTTATTTGCATTTGCATACAAAAATAATTTTAAGAGGTCCCTCCAATATTGAGAAAGTCGAAAGAACACATTTCTTTATCAAAATTTTTGTAGCCGTTTTTGCGAAATAAAAACAAAACAATTTTTCTTAACGGTTCTTAAATATTTTCGTGCGGGAGGTACCGTTGTTTTTTTTTTTTTTGAGAATAACTTTTTTAAGCATTCAAGATAATGGTAAAAAGTACTAAATACAAATTTTCGAAGAAATCGATTGATAGTCCAGGAAAATATGATAATTCGAAAAAATTCCGACAAAGCTGAATTTTGGTGGAGAGCTTACTCGAAAACCATAGGTTCTTTTTTGAAAAAAAATATGTTGTTAGACATTTTAGATCATATCATTTGTCAAAGCAACCAGACTTAATATAGCTCACATTTTGACGAACAATTAAGCTTTGGTAAGCTATAACTTAAAAACAAAAATAGTTTATATGTTATTTTATAGATAATTGTACTTACTGCAAGTTGTTTGTAGAAAATTTTTAGTAAAATAAAGTACTTGGGAGTTATTGAACAAAATAAAATAAATCATTATTTCTAAAGATGGCAGCATTTCCATTCCGGTTCCACACTTAAAACTTGTGTTTTTTTTAATAGAACATGTTTTTCCAAACATAACTACAATCAAAAAATTTCCCCACTCAAAGACAAAAATTTATTACATTTTTTTGAAAAAATGTACTACACCCCAATGGTTTCGACAATTTTTCTCCAAATCTATCAATTGTACTATATATAAAAAGTGTCTTAACCTTTTTTGTATAGAATGACATAATCTACAATGTGCAGCAACAAAAACTTTTTTTTTTTCAAAAAATCTATGGTTTTCGAGTAATTTGGAAAAAAATTAATTTTACACCCTTCTCCCTCTCTAAAATCTTTTGCTCCGCTCCAAGTTTGGGGTATTGTTTTAGAATATGCTTAGAACGTAAAAATGAAGCTCTACACCAAATTCAGTTTTTTTCGGAATTTTTTCGAAGTAAAATCATTTTTTTTTATCTAATATTCCTAGACTATGAGTCGTTTTTGAAATTAATATCTGCCAAGTTTGAAGAAAACCCATCTACTCGTTTAGGTGGTAGACTCGCGGACAGACACACAGACGGAATTGCGGAACCCAGTTTTTTAAGCTTTTCTATCATCGTAATGTCAATTTTGATAAAAATCTCGAGTTCCAAACCTTGATATATAGTACCTACAAATATACATACATATATCGCAAGGAAAAATAATTTGAAAATAATGCGTCTTCCAGTTCTCGGAAAATTAAAGTTTTAAATAAAATATGTTGCAAAAATTTAATATACCATATTTTTAGGCTCCCTTTTTATAGAAATGGTCTACCCATTCAGAGTTGCTTGTGAGAAAATCAAACATCAAAAATAGGGTTCCATAGCAGGTGCCGTTAATAACGTTCTATGTTAAAATTTTGTTTGGCCAAAATATATATGTCATGCTCGTTTTTTTTTGTGTCAAATATAAAACTCGCCTTTGAAAACATGTAATTGATTATGGTGGTTAAAAAGACATTGTTCGCAGTGTTGCCAGACGTTGCAAGCTGAATTCCACTTTAGAGGTGTACCAATTTCCCTTTTCCCCTTTTCTGCCAGCGACATTCCTCACAAATTCCCCTCGATAATAACAATAATAATAATATACGTAAAAATCAATTCTTTTAAGCTTTTAATTTTGTTTATAAACTCAATGCCACATCATGTTCTGCAAAGAATACACATAATGTTATCTCAGCCATTTTTAAGTTGTGTTTTCGTGAGTATTGCCTCCCGGGCCAAATTTGTTAAGCATTGACAATATTGTTTTGGATGATGAAATTGTCATTGTCGAATAACATGCAACTTTAATGGATTGTTTTTCACTAACTCAAGCCATTTCTTGAAATCAGGAAGATCAAACCAAGAGACTTGAAATATTTTTAAGGATGAGGAAACCTCTAATTTTCTTTTTAGATTACTGATTATCTACAATTAATTATTAACATGTTTCTAAAAATATATGTAACTTGCAAAAGGTATCAAAAATTGATTTTGTAACTCACATTTGGTTTTAAGAAACAAAACAAAGATACAAGAAATAGCCGTGGCGCGTTGTGTGTTCGCGTGTCAACCTCATGGTCTATGTCTTCTTATTTTTCCATTAAAAACCAATTCTTAAAATAAATGTCATACAATGAGTTGCTGGTTTACGCATTACATGCTGTTTAGGCATAGAACTAACAACATGTGATTGAGTAAAACTAGTATACCGATAAAATATGACAAAGAATAAAAAAATGAATGCGAATTATAAGGGACATCGATAAATAAGACACGGACATTTCTCCGCATTAGTTCAGCCGCCACTCCTGGAGATAAAATCTGAGACAACAACCACCTACAGTCTCCGAATATCGCGCCACACATCTTTCCTATCATTCTTTCTCTTCCTTAACCTCACCCTCACGCCCGCGCTGTGTTGAAACACTTAAAGGGTATTCATAATCCCTTGAGCGTGTGTAGATTATAAAAAAAAAGCTCAAAGCTCAGAGATTTACAAATTTGTTTTGCTTTTCGAAATTGAAAAAAGAAAAACCAAAACAAACTTCTTAATCTTTTACAGGTTTTATGATTGAAATTCCAAATGTTCATAAATAAGTCTAAGTGCATCGGGTTTTAACAGACAGCCGATCTTAAAACTGAAGTCTTTATGTAAGTCGTTTTTTTTATTCCATAAGAGTTTTTTGTTTGCTCAAACAAACAGTTTCCCGAAAGACAATAAAATTGTTTAATATTGTTTATTCAAAACTCAAACGAACACCGCCTATCCGTCCAAAATTTGCATCTGAAAGTGAAAGTACTCACAGTCATCACCATCACCTCTATACGATAGGTGCAACTATAACCACAGAATCTCCTGAATCTGTGAGCACCAAAAAAAAAAGGTCAAAATTCAAAAGCCTTAAACTATTAACGCCAAACAATATAAAACTGCAATAACAATGCAAATTTAACACCTCAAACATGAATAAATTCACTACCTATGAGAATAGTATAGTAATTTCCAAACTGTGTATTGTTATGATGGTACACCCTTTTATAACTTTTTTGATGCTGTTTATAGTTTTTGCACAATCATACAGGCTTGGTATAGAATATAACCCCTGATGGGCAAATGATAATGATTTGAAAGTTGCTTCCGCATACCTATATGGGATAATGGGGAATAGTGCGGTGTAAGGTGCAAAATAATAGTCAACTGTTGCAAATGCGATTAGGATACTTTACCCTTATGACGATGTGTGATTTTGCAAAAATATTTTGCATAATTTAATCAAAACCTTTTTGTACCATCCCTCCTAAATGGCTCAGAGTTATTCGGAGTTAAGTACCTGGTAACAGAGGTAAACATATAATTTAGGCACTGTGGGAATTTCTGCTTACACAAAAGGTCCTTTAATGGTGTATTGGTTTGGCAGTGTTTTGTTATTTAATTTATTACAGTTTTTTTTTTTTTTTAATGCATATGCAAATTAATGTTTTAAAATGGGGTAGTAGATATCTTTTAAAGCTAAACGAAAAAAAATAAATGACAACTTCTGAAAGGTCCTTGAAGTTTTATTTTTATTATTTTTCCAAAAAAATCTCTTCTCCACTTTATGATAGGACATCACAATAAAAAAAAATACCATCTGGCTTCATGATGATGAGACATCCTGTTGTGACAACACATCTTGTTCCCACTCATTCTGGGTGTCCTTATACAAATTAATTGAATATCCTTTCTTTTTGTCGTAGATTTCCTAGGAAATATTCTGACATAACAAACAAAAAAAGTATGTATGAAACTCTAGAAAAAGGGTTGACAAAAAGACAAACATCCTTTTTAAAAGTGACGACAGATACAACATATGCGACATATGTCCTTCTCATATTTTTGACAGGACAAAATTAAATTTGTTTTTAATTTCCATCAACAGTGAAATAAAAACGGCACCGATGCCGCTGCCGGCCCTACCTGCCTACTACATCTCTATACTTTTATACATGAAATGAAAGGACAATCAAGTTGAAGTCCTTTTGATGCATCATAAGAATGTATAAATATGGATATCTATGAAAATTTCCTGAATACAAAAAGATACTGTAATTTTATGTCATTTCTGTCCCATTTCCTTGCAATTATTTATCGATTATTACACCCAAATGCATTACAAGGACATGCGTCCTGTTTGTTGTGCATGTTTTCAATAGTTACATACCCAGCCCGACACAGGTAATGATATATATAGTGGACAATTAATTTAGGAAATTTATGTCCATGCTTAACAATCGCACCTTGTTTTTTTTTTTTTTTTTTTGTTTGGGTTGAACTTCACCTACAAATAACACAAATAAAAAAGGACGAATAAATATTATGTAAAAAGGGTCATGCATTCTGCCATAATAACCATAAAATGTTTAAGTGATTACCAAATGACGATTCACTTTTAAGTTAACTGCAGTAATTCGCTTTATTAAACAATTTAATTACACACAGGAACAGGACTCAGGATGTCACATACATAAATACATATATAATTGATAATTAAAAGCGTTAAATTTAAGAGCTTTTGGTCATTTAAGTAAATTAAAGTAATTTTGGATAAAAAAAAATAATTTTAGCAATTTTATATTTTATTGATAATTTCAAACAATTTGCCACATTAAGATTTAAATATGCAAAACCCTTATAAGATAAAACTAAAAAAAGGATATGATACCAAGTTTTTTCTTAAAAACATGTTTTCTTGGTAAAAAATAAAAAAAAAAAAAAAATTCTTAGCATTAATTCAAAAAGATTTAAAAAAAATAAATTTTAAGTCGAAAGACAATAGTTTTAAGAGATATAGTTTAGCTTAGAGTGCCCCTAAATGGCCAGTAAGTTAGTTGCAATGTATTGATAAGTAGGCTAGTTTTATGAATTTTTGTCTAGCTTTAAGTTAGTTATAAGTAAATGATAAATAAAAATGAATTACACAAAAAAAATATGCAAAACACTCCTTTCGAGTTTAAGTTCCCACCAAAACTGGCCATTCACACTCGTAGTCCTTTTTTATGTCTGAGAGGTCTTCTTAGGTAAAGATATAAAGGTATTTGCATTAATAGAAAACGAAAGATTTTCCACACATGCAAAATATAATTTTGCACCTTTTGTTATAATGTGTCATGTTTATGTTTCATTTTCAAAAGGGATGTCCTTGTGATGCTTATAAAGAAGTGTACAATGTAGTGGTGTCTCTATGTACTTATATGGATTGTGCATGCAAGGATCGGCGATATCTATATAGGTAGGTCCTTTTGTCATTTTAATTAGATTCAAAGGTAATTTAGAATTTTTATTCAAGGATTCAATTGAGATTTCCGTTGTTGCTGTTGTTGTTCATTATAATGTACTCCTATGATGGTACCTACCTACCTCTGTGCGATTATTGCTCTTGTGTGAGTGGTAAGGTAAGGGAAGTCTTTGTTATGTTATTAGCTTCTACCGTCGTCTAACCAGTTTCATAATATAGAGAGGATAAATTTAAGATTGTTTCTAGTGTCGGTAAGGTAGACAAATTATACGGATCGAAGTTATCGTATAAGAGTAACTCGCAATTGGAAGATCAGTTGTGAAGTAGGATTTCGATTGAAATAGTGTTGCAGAAATAATGTAGCAAATTAAGATTAATGTTTTTTATCTGTTTGGTTTAAAAAAGAAAAAACTTAAAATCTTTAATTTGAAGTGATGTGAAAAGTGAATCTTGATAGCATCTGAAAATTGTTATATGGGACATGGACTTTCAAAAACTTTTTATTTTTGTTTCTTTTTGTAATTTCAAATGGAAAAGGACATAAAACAGGACTTTTACAATTATTTCTATTTTAATTTGTCTCTTTTTTCAATAAATTAAAATCACTAAAATTTGTTAATTGAGTCTCAATGCGAATTTAAAAAATTTGGAAACACAAGTCCTTGAAGAGGTAAATTATTTCGACTAGCCAAAAAATAAAGACACACATTAAGGATGGAATTAATATTTCTACATTCAAGAACAAAACAGTTTAGGTTTTATTTTGAGCCAAAAAAAGAACAAATTAGGTATCAACATTGTGAAAAATTTTATTCATATTGAGTGAGTTATAAATATTAACAAAAATAAGAATGTGAATGTTTAAATATTTATAAATCTTTGTCAAAAGAACCGTCCAAGTATACTGTTACAGTTTATATATTTCTCAGATTTTATAAATATTTATAAAATAAAAACTTTGAACGCCTCTCAGCATCACAAAATTAATTTATTTAAGACAGATAATTTGTTTTTATTTTTGGAAAGATATTTGAGTGAGTTTTAATTTCAAATGATTTTTTTGATTATTAACATTTTTGACCTTTAGTTTTTCTCAAACTGACAATATATCCTTTAACACAAAAACATTAAATATTAATAATTTATAGAAAATGTATCATTCATAAAATAAAGGACTCAAAATTACTATATTGAGACTCAATTAAATTTGTTTTTTTTTAAATTAATTATTGATGACTTTAAAATCATCGAAATATAAATTCAAAACAGGTTATACAGTTTATTGTTCACATTATTTCTTAAATATATTTAGTTTGTCGAAGCATTATTCCAAACGGATAAAATAACAACACCAACACATAGAGAACAAAAAATAATATAACAACGCAAAAACACCGGGGATACAGATACGCTTATTAATAAAATACTTTTAACACCTCAAACTATATTTATAATAAGTTCTCGAGAACGACCCTTTTGGAATTCTCGAAATATATTCCACACAACAACAACAAAATGTCACAATATCTGTATTATGTTATTTTATTTCACAATTCAACTTAGGAAACATATAAATTCCTTTTAATTTTTTTTTCTTCAAAAATCCATTTGTGCTAAGCTTTATTTAAAATATTAAATTGTAATTGACATACTTTTTTTTTCAAATAAGCAACATGCAACATTGAAATAAATATATATATTTACAGCCAGGAAAATATTTAAACAGAAAAAAAATCTATACTTTTGAAACAAATTATTAATCAATTTCTATTTGTGTATTTTAAAAAAAAAATACAATACTAACACATAGAATAAACAAATTGGGCCATATTCATAGGCATCAATACTTGTGTCATGATATATTTTCTGCATGGATCGAAATTCTTTTATCAAAATTCTGTTGTCTGATATTCTGTTTTTTAGAATTTGTGTTTTCGAATATTAGATTTTTTTTTACTTTTTTCCTTTCGTTGATGTCTTTCTTTAACAGATTTTGTTTTCATCACAGAATATCATTTCATCTTATATATATATTTGATGTCATTTAAAAATCTTTTGATAAAATATCCGGAATGCATTATCAAACAGAGTTTAAATAAAATAGGAATATATTTTGTTTAAATAAAATTACAGAATTTTTATAAAATCGAATTTTGAAACCAGAAATATAGACTCATTGTTATTAAAAAACAAAAAAAAAAAACTAAGCAGATTGTAAATTTTAAAAGTTCATGAAGATATCTTTGAATCTTTAAATGATTTTCAAAAAGTATTTACAACTCTGTGGGATATCAATGGTTTTTCTGTTAAATTTTTGTAAAAAAAATAAATTGTAAAATTGAAAAAGCGCTATTACCTGAAATTAAAACAGTAAAATCGATAATTTTTCTAAATTATTTTTTTTTGCCAAAATTAAGCGTCGGCTTCAATTGAAAAGGTCCTTGTAGACAACTAGTACACATTTTTATGAAAGAGAATAATTTTAAACCTTTTAAAATGTGTGGCCATCTTCTTAAAAAAATTGAGTTCAAAATAAATTAAACAAAATAAAAGTTTAATATACAAAAGTGACTATGAATACGCCCCAATGCATATTAAAATTCGTATAAGACGAGTTAAGCCAGTTTTTTCTCTCCAACATTTATATTTATAGATTTAAGGATATGTTTTCTTACCAAAATTCATAAGCCAAATCCAATCTATATCTTTTTTTTAAATATTTAATTAAACCAGAAAAAAAAAACGTCGACTAAGACCTAGCTTACGGTTTTACGTTCAAAGCACAAATTATTTCATGCCAAAATTTTTGAGGTGAATATAATGTAAATAGGTATTCTTTCTTTTTCTGATTGGTGTAACTGTAAACTTTACAGTGTTGGTAAAAAAAAAAACAAAATTAGTTTCATAAATCCATCAAAATTACAATTTCGAAATAATAAAATTTGTTTAAATAATCATATTAACAAGCAAAATAGTCGACTGATAATATTTTCGCATCCCAAAAAAATAATATGGTTATAAAACAACACAAACGTTTTATACAGAAAAAAAACGATATTCACCTCATACAATTCTTAGAAAACGTCTTTTGTATGAAAAAAAAAAATAAATTTGGCTTTATAGAATTTTTCAATTTATAAATATGTAGGTCTTACACTAAATTTATTATTTTGAAAATATTTTTTTTTGCACAACAAAAACTTTAAAGTGTAATCTCTTTTTGAATTCTGATACTCTAAAAAAAATATGAAAAAAGACTATCAAAACCATCGAATTTATATTTAATTTTATTTTAATTACTTGAAATTGAATATGTAAACCGTGATTCGCTCCAAGCCAACGATTAACATTTCACATTTTATAAATAGCACTCAAGCTTTACATATATTGCCATGCATCTAATCCATACTTCTATTCTATAATTTATTTAAAATAAAGTTTTGTATTTTACATATTTACAATATAAATATATGAAAACAAATATAGCATAGTCATATCCATATATCAAACACTTAAAAAAATGCCTATTTTTTAAATAACAACAAATATTAAAAATAAATACTTACATATTATATATCAAAAAATCACGAAAAATATACATGTTTCTTCGGAAATACATTTCATTTTTCGTTTGCTTTATTATTATATCTCAATTTAATTTATTGCATACAAATCTATTTATTTCCAACACACAAAAATTAGCATAGCTAAAAATATCAAATAAAAAATAATTCAATTATTCAAACTATATTTATTTTATTATCTATATGTGCACATACTGTACATTTCCTACATATTCAAATTATAATAAATAAATATTTGTTAATATGCTAAAGCTTAAAAAAAATCAGTTTCCTAAATTACGTTTTTTTTCAAAATTATCTTAAATTTTAAAAATATAATTTTTTGAAGCTTACAACCATAAAACTTAATGATGATAATTTTGTACCTGAATCATATAAACAGAAAATACAAATTCCTATATTTTGGAATAAAAGGCTTTAAAAAAATACAACATATTTACAAAATCAGAACTGAAAAAAAAATCCTAAATTTAAAATTTAAGGACTTTTTCGTTAATTTAAAATTTAATTATAATTTTTTGTACTAAAACAAAATTTTTAAACTAGTTTTCACTGCCTGAAATTTGGAAGCAGAGTATTCTAGGTTTTCCAAAATTATATCAAGACTTTATCCGTATAACGGTATTTTAAATGTAAAACAATTTAAGATATACAAAATTAAATTATTTATATTAAAAAAAAAAAATATTTAACCACATATTTAAAAAAAAATTACAAAATGGATTCCACACCATACATTTCACTTACCCTCACTTGAAACCGCATTTCAAAGAAAATAAAGTATAATAACAACAACAAAATAAAGAATATGAACATAAATTACAAAATACACATTTTCTCAGCTAAAAAAGAAAAATTGCATATAATTTTTATATTTTTTTGAATTTCGCATAAGACGCATATAATTCAAAAATGCCATCATATCCCCTGTATAATCCAATATACAGTATACACCCCCGCTCCATTCAGCACAACCACCCATCCATCACTAGCAATGGCAATGGCATCAGGCATCCTCCAATTTTATATCCTTAAGGAGAATTTATAAGAAATACACACTAAATGTGTATATTATTATAATAAACGCCATGGGGTTAGGACGAAGAATGTGTTTTTTTTTTATTTTGTTCTACCTATTTTCCTTGTACAAGTACCGCTAGGTACTATAGTATAGATATAGTTATCGGGTTGAGAGAAAACATCGTTGGACGGTTCGGTCGGCGGATTCACTCACCGTTACCACCCCACTCCCACGTTCGCATTACGAGTAGATGTATGGCATGATGAATAACACGAAGGGTGTTATCATGAGATACGTGCATAATCCTGGAACCATCACTGATGGGGGTTGTTATAAGTGTGCAGACAGCGAAGGAACAAAATTTATGTGTATATCCTTAAAACAGTATTTTCCATTTTTCCGAGCGCGGACACAAAAATATGTGCAAAAAAAAACTATACCAAAAAAAAACAAGAAAGAAGAAAAATTGATCAGAACAGAAGAGAGCTCCTTACGTTGCTTCCTTGCGTCCGGTCCTCCTGAAATGTAATATCCGCGCGAGAAGCACAACAAGCAAGCATTATCCATAACCCAGTTTTATGCTGCCACCGCACCGGAGCGTCCATTGTGTGCACGTCTCGTCCTGCCACATACACATCCTTAAAATGTTGTTTTTTTTTTGTTCTGCATATTTTCCGATTTACTTTTATTTTCCGTTTGCCTGATGCTGATGCCGAAGGAATAAGAAAAGAAAATCATTACGAATAGAATTGAGTGAGGGTGGTTTTCCTTATTTTTATACTATACGAGTAAATCCTGGGATAAGAAAGTTTTCTTGCTTGCTGGGGATATTTCGCAAGAAAAGGACAGAAGGTTATGAACGCTTCGCTAAACGGAAAATTTATGGCTTTTCAGCAAAGCCCCGTGTATATTCAAACGAGTCGCGGACCACTGGTTCACTATACTACTTGCTGGCTAGATAGAAGATATCCTTCGACAGGAGACACTGGATATTTATTTTCTTTCGTTTTATTTTTTTTTTTTTGCTTTTACTCTCGTCCTTTTTTTTCTGTTGTAATGTTGCATGAAAAGTTCGGTGGTGCGGCAGTTTCATATATAGTATGTGTATAAAAAAAAATAAGGTATAAGAGGTGTGGCAGGTCCTTGGAGAAATGTTTTCCACGAAACGAAAGAAATTGTCTATTTTTCTCAACGAATTTATTGATAAAAGTTTTTTTTTTGTCTTTTTTCATTTCGTATTTTTTTTTTGTTTTTATCTCTAGGGCACATTTATGTGTAAACTTTGCAGATATTAATTTTGTTGATTTTTTTTCTTTGTTTTTCCTACTCGTTCTTCGATATGGAATAAAGTACAACTTCCGCCATCATTATATTATAGTGTTTGAACATTATGATTTATAGTGTTTACCATCAAGGGTAGTTAGTATATATCTCACCTCCTACTTTTGGCAGGAATCGTTCATCCAGAAGAAGTCGACCTGGTGATTGATCATTATTTTCAGTCCTAAACACTTTCTTTCCTGATAACTTTGTAAAACAATGATAATGGCGCTATCGTTTATCTGCGTAAAAGTTTGCCTTTCGATTTTTTTTATAAGAAAAAGTTTGAGCAAAAACAGTATGTACTTAGATAATTGTTGTTTTTCCTTGAGATGTGACAAGAGACCAAAAAAATGTCCAACCAAGCAAAGGATTTCAATTACAAAAATTTCATCTCTCCAAGCCATTACACTTAGCTTCCTTTTTTATATTCAATTACTAGTTTAAAAAATATATTTCCTTCTAATTTCTTCTTTCTACTAATTTCCCGCCATTTTCTTTTCGTTTTTCTATAACCTGAAATAAAAATTTGGAAACAAATAAACTTCCCTCAGACTTAACAGCGAGTTCTTAGTCCTTGTGGAACGAATGGAATGCCAGGCAATTAGCATTATAGTAAAATTGACCCTGACCTTGTCCTTACTTATGTACATTCCCTATCACGTCTATAGAAGCTTAAAATTATAAGGGTCACCTATTTAAATTATGCAACCAAAAACAAAAAAAAACACCACCAACAATATTCCAACATCAACCAAAGTAGAAAGTTCGCTATGTACAAATACCCTGGCGACTAAGTAAGATGACCATCAACAGATTTTACTCTCCTTTTGAGCTGAGGCAATAAATTTTCAACTACCTACGTTCCCAGAGTATGGTTGATGATGTCCTTGCCGTTGGCTAAATAGTTTTTTTTTAATAATTTTTTCTTCGTCTTTTAGATTTTAGTTTTTCATGGTAGAATTTATTAATGAAAGTGAAAAGTCTGTTCTGTAAGTATATAAGTAGGTCTCGCTGTGTGGGTGTATTGAAAAAGTTATGAAAAGTTATTAGTGTCCTTTATACTTTATTTTTTTTTTTTGCACCTAAAAGTTTTAATTTATTTTATTTTTTGTTATGTTTTTGTTTCGAATGAATGAAAATGTGTACTTTGGAAATACAAGAAATGGTCTTACAATACAATTTAAATTTTTAAAATTATATATTTAAGTGTATCTACAGCATCTACCGAAAAACAAAAGTACCACACAAAATGCACGATACGTATTCCTAAAGTTACTTAGAATTTGAAAAATGTGTATATACAAATTAGGACAAAAATTATAGAAAAATTACGAAAACTAATTCGGTGTTAATTTAAAAGAAAAAATTATTAAGGCTCGAAATTAAGGTTGAATATTTCCTTGGTTCATGTTTTTCTTAAAGAATTGTTACATCCAAAGACATACATCCAACTTACTAAAAAAAATAAGTTTTTATTTATTTTTAAAGTTTGTACGAAATATAATTAAATTTAAATTCTAGACCACAAAACATTTTTTTTACTATTTAAAAATATAGAGATGTACTGACATAACAAAAAAAATCAATTTTGTTAAACATTTTTTAGTTTCAAAAACTCTGTTGGGTGCAACTTATTCGTATATTGCATAAACAAAATTTAATCCAACTCATAAGAGTCGTTTTTCGAGAAAAAAAAACAAAATCAGTTAGACCAAGAAACCCCATAACAAAAATTAATTTTTAGACTTGTAAGTAAGTTTCATTATTAAAACCATTCAGGCGGAACTTTATTGACATTGGCTAATTTGAAAATAGATTGTGTAAAATAATATTATTTAATAACTAAGCTGCCCATCCACGATCGTTCACTCACGTATCCCATTTCTGACGTTTGTATAGATTTTATTTTTTTTATTTCACCGTTCAATATTTGTGTTTTGTTAGAAGTTCAAAATCAATAATTTATGTAAGGTCCTTTGACGAGAATACAAAATACCATAAGTTTTGTGATTTCCTACCAATAAAATTTTAAAAAAATATATATTATTTACAAATTTTAATCAAAATCTATTAAGTCATTAACGAAAAATACATGTGAACATTAAATAAAAATTAATACATTTCGCAAAACTCAACCAAACATTTGAAACGCTTAAATTATTTAGAAATTTGAGTAATACAAGTCACATACATATTCCAGTTAATTTGAGCAAAAAAAATGACGTACAAAATAAAGTAATAAATACAAAAAACGGTTTTGATGAAAAATGCTGCGTAACTAACTGAAATTATTTTACTAATTTTAGTTTCGATGCTTATATGGTATGTCAGTAGCATACAATCTATTCCTACTTACTTTTCCATAAGCTATAATTGTTAAGGTTTAATTTAAAGCCGCGATTTCTGCGCTTACCAAAAAATAAATAATTTTGAATATACATATGTATAGTAAATTAAATTTTATATTTGCATTTTGTTTTAAATATCAAATTTTGTCAATATTTTATGAATCGTTATGAACACAAATAAATATTTTACAAAATTGAAATTAAGAATTTCATTTCAAAAATAATTGTCAAAAATAACACGAGTTAACTTCGAAGAAACATGTTACACTTTTAAACTGTAAATTCGACATTTGGGAGAATATTTTATCAAAATCTGTGAAGTTGTTATCGAGATAAATTTAATTTCCTGAAGCATTAGCTATAGGCAATATAATAATAATATAAGTTCACGACGAATGAAGAATTGATCGCTATTTTAAAAAGTACAAATGAATTATCAAATTTTGAGTTCCAAAAAACTATCAGTGACTTTAAATAATTTATAAGCACTTAGCGAATATATAACTCTAAAAGTAAACATCAAACATATCAGTACGTATACAACATTTTGTTCAGCAATTAGGCCATTTAAAAATTACATTGAAATTTCGATAAGATCTTACTAAATCGTCTTTCCAACCTCTTTTACTTTATTTTCTAATCTTCGGTTTAGAGTTCAGAGTACAGTATAGTACAGTACGAACATTACAAACACATACTTATAAAAACTGCTGACTTCTTAACTCGCTTCGGTCTTACTTATGGCAATTGAGCTTAAAAATTTAAATTGAAATTTAGAAAATAATTTGTTTATTGCGATAAACATATTGGGGCATATTCATAGTAGCTGATAAGCACAGGTTTTACTAAACTACAGTTTAAGACAATTATGGCTCAATGAATATATACCTATTTTACTTACAAATTGTTGGTTTCATATTTTTATAAGATTATTAACTTGTTTTACTAAACAAATAGCTTGAAATATCTTGGAATGATAAGCTTAAAAAAATAGAATAAACGTCCGAAAATTCAACTAAATCTAGGTTTACCTTAGACACAGTTGAAAAATGACAATGAATAAGCCCCATTATTTAAAATTTATAGCAAAAAACTAGTAATAGACATTTTTAATCTTTTATTTAAACTTCTTTAAATATTAACCAATAAAATTGAAGAATTGTTATCCTTCAAAGAAGAGGCCTCTATTCAACTTCTGGCTACTAAATTCGAACCAAGCATGTTGTCAAATTGAATAAGTAATAGATATTTATAGAGACAAAAACCTACAACATAGTAATGACTGACATCCTATCTGGACATGAAATTTTTATTTTGGTTTTAATGATTCTACGGACAAAAAAAAATAGATCTGCGAACTCAAATTTCATCTAATACTACATAATATACAAAATTTCAATTTTAATTAAAAGGAGCAGGTTGATATTCTATACCTCAATATTAACAAATATTTTGTAAGTTACTTGAAAATTGTATATGCTTACTAAATCAAGTTTCTAAGGGCCAGTTTCCCAATGACTAAATAAAGTTCTGACTAGTTGTTATCTGACACATGAGTATTGGCACGGGGTCATAAGTCCATTTCGACGCCGTCTCAAAATGTTTATATCGGATGACTAATCAGAACTTTACTGAGTCATTGTGAAACAATTCTAAAACAAAATTAATCGAAAAGTAGAGCTGTTGTAATCAATATTTATTTTTTTTTAATATATTTTATTTTGAAGTATATTACCTAAATTGTTATGTTTACCTTCTGTGCGTTACATGTTTCATAAAATTTTTTAACTTTCAAAAACCATAAAAGCAAAATAGATATTTAGTAAGGAATTTTACAATATCTTACAAAAAAAAAAATTAAAACTAAAATTAACATTAAAAAAAATTGTTGTGTAAATAGTATAGGGGAAGATTAAAAATTTGGGGAATTTTAGTTGTTATAATAAAAATGGACAATTTACAGAATTTTCGATTGACTTACAAAATTTCGGTAACATGTGTATAACTTTGAAGCACATAACGCAGACTATCAACTTGTCCCCTTTTCAGATATACTATATCAACAAAAAATTAGTTCTTACTCGTAACCCTCTAGTTTTAAGATAATTTATTCGTACTTGTGTGGGTTGTGTTGGGGAATAGCCGTTTGTTTTTTCCCATATACGAGGACCTAGGTATCGATAATTGCAATAAAACTTTTAATTTTATATTCGCTATGTGTTTAAACCAGTTTGTCCCTTATTCTGAAATAAAAGTAATTAATACTTTTTTCTCTTCGAACAAATTATTTTTTAAGAGAAACTTATTTCTCTTTTTTTGAAATTCATAAAAATAGTAAGAAAAACTTATTACAAATTAAAAGAAAAAAAAAAGAAATCAATTTCCAAATTTAAAAAATTATCATGTGATTCAAATAAAACTTTGTGGGTATCAATCAAAAACTTGTAAAAATGGAAAGGAAAATTTAAAATAGGAGACCAAAATCTTTTTAACACGAATAATGTCCATATACCAATTAATGTTGAAATTCCAATATACTCGGATTGTTTTTTTTTATTTACTGGTTATGCATTTTGAAATTGTTACATCCAGGCAATGCTTAGAATAAATAATATAAAACGACTGTTTTGAAATAAATATTCAAATTACTCATGATTCAGAATATTTGTATATTCATCAAAAATATTCATATTAGTTCCTACAAATTTTAGAGTGTGGAAAAATGTAAATATATTGACAAAATTTGATATTTAATTTATTCGAATAAAGTATTATTAAATTTAGATACTTAAATAATGTTTTGAATCGTTGAATTATGTTAGAAAAATTTTTCGTACGCCTAGTTTAAACATCAATGTGAAGTGAAAGAAAAACATGTGAAAAAAAAATGTGAATGTCATAATTTATTTCGGGGCAAAAACTCTATAATATGGAAAATTATCAGTTTCGCAAGATCTCAATGTGGACAGTAAACTCGAATTCTATATATTATTTAAACGAAAAAAAAAAACATTTTAGAATGCAAGAACAGATGTAACTAATGTTCAACTAAAAACAGTATCGGCATAACAAAATTAAACAGGAAATTATTTTTCGCATGGATGTTAAATGTGTAGTTCATGCGGAGTGAAAATAATTTTCTCAATGTAAAAAAAAATAAATATTTCTTCCCTGCTGTGTATAAACTAGGCTTATCTAAAAAATCCAAAAAGATTACCTTTTTAAAGCTATGCTGCAGATATCATATAATATCGTAAAACATAAAGTTAATATAATAGTACGTGGCATGTTTTTTTTTAAATATTTAGAACTAAAATAGCGGGAAAACATTAATAAATTCGATTCCTAAAATTCACTTGTATTAAAGATTTTCAAAAACCCATAATATTTAAGTTATATTAAATAATTTTTTACCATTTAATGATATCGAATGCAAATTGCCAATATTTCAAAAATTGAAACAAAATATTTCCAATTAAGAATTAAAATTATTATTTTATCTACCAAAAATTTCACTCGACAAAATTAAATATTTTGTTTGTTTAAATTATTTTTTAAAAATCTATTAAATACAAATTGTTCGTTGGAGTTTAAAAAATATTTTTTGTTTAGTTTAGAACCATTTCTTTAGTTCTAATAACCATGCTTCTAAAAAAAATAGTCGCAAAAATTAAATTTTATAAATAGTCACAACCACGAGTTAAAGACATTTTAACCGGCAATCTCTTTTTACAATAATCGTAACAACTTTATAAGCGAAACTTGAAAAAAAAAACAAGGGACAAACAAAATAAAACCTTTTATACAATATAAAACAATTCGAAATATTTCCGTCACAAAAATACTGAATTGTTCAAAAATAAATTCTTCGAAAATTTAAGCTTTCGGAAAAAACTACAAAATTTCAAAAAATGCTAGTAGGATATTAGAATTTTGTGAGGACGAAAAAACAAATATATCAGCTGGTAAAATATTAGCATTACAAATATTTTGAAATTAAAGAACTGTCGTGTGATTTACAGAAATTAAAATTTCGATCGTCTGTTTCTAAAATATAATTAAAATTTTTAATTATCTCATTTAACATCTAAGAGATACTAAGTTTTTTTTCAAACTTAAATTTTGCAAATAAAAATAAAAAAAGCATCTTGAAAACAAATCGTGAATATTTTAAATAAATCACAAGATTATGAGATAAAAATAAGACTCATTTAAACTACAATGATATGCGCAGACAAATCGGCTAATATTGAAATGCTCATTTTAATCAGTATATTTTTTTTTTGAACAATAGTTAGCTTAAAAAATATATTTTGACTGAAAAATTATTATTATTTAGGTTTTTTTCTCAAAACCCTTTTTGTAAATATTTAACTATTTAAAAAAACATAACATTCTACCCAACAATGAAATAGTTTAAATAATAAGAAAATATGCAAACAAATAATCTGGCAACTTTAAATTGGAATTTATATAATTTTTTTAATTATTTTTAATTTCATTATATATATCTCTTTTCTTAATTTTTTGTTTCTCATTAATTTTCTAAAATGTTATCAATATCGTTTCGATAAAGCATTATTACATACAGTGCGGATCATTTGGATAGAAGCTCTATTTTTATTTTTCGTAAATTAAATTTTCTCTTTTTATTTGTAAATGAACAATTTTTATTTTATTTTTTTCAATACTGAATCTTTTAACTATTCTGTACAATCAATACAAACAGATGAATCTATGGCTATGTGTACTGTGTATACCTCAATGAAACCCAATTTAATATAGGTAGGCTCGAAAGACTTCAGCCTCTTTCTGATATATAAATTATTTTTAAAATCTTTATTTTAAATCTTGAACACATTTTAGTTGCATACATTTATTATATATTTCAAAACAAACATAGTATAATTTTCGACTCAATTCTGAAACTCCGTATTGAGCTGCTAAAATTAAAATATTCAAAAAAATTAAACAAAAATACAACTTCTAAACTAAGGCAAATAAAAATCCAAAAAAAAATATTCAGAATTGGATCGCACAAAAAATGTTGGATCAACATTTTAAAACATACCTAAAACATAAGTTTATAAATTAATAAAATTGCATCCATTGTACAAAAGTATTGACAAAGTCAAAAGTATTATGTTATACCTGATTAACCTATTCAAAATCAGTATCTAAACAAAAACTAACAAAAAAAAGATATAGAAACATACGAGTTTTGATTAAAATCGTTAAGGCAGTTTTCGAGTAAATAAAAAAAATCGTTTTAAGAATTCGAAATTCGTTCATCTAACATAATTGTAGACCTTCAAAATGAAATATTTTTCTTTATATGTTACACGTACCTATGCATCTGTAATTCAAACCAAAACTTAACTAAAATTAAAAAAATATATATATTTAAATAAAAACATTATATAAGGTATTAAACAATAATAATTAACCATCTGCAAAAAATAAACAATAATCATTTATTATTGATAATTTTAAAAATAGAACTCCAGACACATATATATTTTAAAAGATTTATTTACCAACGAAATTATTTTCTAATTTAAACAACCTTAACTTAAAGATATTAAATAATTTGAAAAACCAAATTAAAAAAAAATAAATAAATATAAATTTTAAATTGCTAAATTTAAAAAAGAAAATCAATATGGTTATCTAATAAATAAAATGCACGTCTGGCTCGTACATCTCTCTCATCGCAAGCACTTAGGTTTTAATAGTAGTTTTTTATTATTTTTTTATATAAATAAAACAAATTATATAAAAACAATTTTCCGGAAATAAATGCAGATATGCCAATTTTAACTATTTAACAATATAAATTCAAAAAACATGACTTCAAAAAAAAAATCGGCCATCCGTTTTCGAAATATTGATTTTTTTTCCAACAATCTTAATATGCTTTCTGCGTAAATATTTTTATCAAAATTGAAAGATCTGTAAATGAGAAATTCGAAAATAACATTCGTAACATTTTATGTTAAAATTATTTTTGACTAAAATTTAAACAATACCTAAAATAGTATAAGTACATTTTTTTTGTTAAGATTAAGCTTCTTTACAACGGTTGTATGACAGATACCGTTATATTTTGAAGTTAAAGAAAAAAAAATAGTTTCTCAAATATAAGCGTCTTATTGCCATATTTAAAGAAAATTCATTCAGGGGTTTAGGCTGTAGATCGAAGTGCAGAGACACAGACGCCACTTTTCACACGTTCACGATTATTGTGATGTTGAGTTGATTTAAAATCTCGAGTTCGATTTTTTTTTCAAATGCAAAATATTTATGTACGTATTATATTACCATTAAAGAAAACATAAGGCATCTTGAGCTTTATAAATGAGAAGCATAGGTACACACAAAGTCCCTTAGTCTTATCCTTAGTATCATTCAAGAATGAAAAAAAAATTGCTGATGTATTTCACATACGAAGCTATCAAAAGTTTTTTTTTTTAAACAACACTCAACTGACACTGACCTCAGCATCATGAAATCGATTTACCCTTTTTCATTTTTTTTATTTCTTAAATTTGTTTGATGTGAATTTTGTCTATTTTTTCTGTGATTTGGTTTGGTTTCCTGTCGATGATCCGAATATCTATATATAGACCGGAATCTCTTCCGTCTGCAGCCCACATTCCAATTCAGAGTTGAATATTTAAATCACACAAAAATCATCAGCCTAAAAAAAAAAACAAAAAAAATCTATATCCATTCCGAGACAGAGTGGAATCGGTCGGGTGGTGGTGCCAGGAGCAATATTGTTCGCCTGGACGTGACCGGTTGTTAACCGTTTCATTCAGTTCGTCCTTATTCTATTTTTTTGTGTGTTTTTTTTAAATTTGAACGAGCGATTTATTTGAGTAAATTTTTTCACAACCCTTTTATGCCAACAGAAACTGGATTTTCTCGCCAGACAGCCAGCAAATACAAACAAAAATCCTGTACACTCTTGCTCGAAATATTTCACAAATGCAGGGAAGGACGATAGGAAACAAATATTTAAACAAAAAATGAAACAAGAATAAAACGGGTCACGCGGTACTTCCGCGAAAGGATTCCCGATCCCGATAGTAATTTGCATACCGTCATATCCAGGAATTTGAAATTGGAAGGGTTCCTCGTTGCTTACAGCTACCTCATAGTCAGTCAGAGCAGGCAGACGGAGAGACACGAAAATATGAAAAAATTATAAAAAAATTGAAAAAAAAATAATTGCATATTTCATCTGATGGGATGCTGAATTTGGATGTGTGTAAGTTTGTAATGTGATGATGATGGAGGTACCTACCTACATGAAGAGGTACACATTTTAACGGGGGTTTAGAAGCATTTGCATATAAGCGCGTTAGTTATGTTTGACTGCAATTTGTGCTGTGACAGTAATTTGCAGCTTACCTTGGTCCTTTTGGAATATTTTTTTTTTTGGTTTTCTAAATTTGTGTTTTGTGAAAGAACTGTGGATGTATTCTACCTATAAGCTGCTGTGTTTGTGTGAGTGCAACTATATTTTTTTTTTGTTTTAATAAAAGAAAAGTCTGCAACGAATTGGAATATGAAAAATTGGGAAAAAAATTATTACAAAAAAAAACCCTACAGCTGGTAGTTGAGTACCTAGGTATATTTTTATTTTTTCAGTCACCTATAACCATTTCACATAGGTATTAAGAGTTCTTCAACTGAAGGCTGATTATTTTTTAAAAAGTCATTCCGTTTGAAATCAATAAACAAGATTATTTTTAAATTTCAATAAATACAAAACACTGAACTATTTTATAAAAATAAAACTTCAGGAATTCATTTTTCGGCAGAATTACATTTATTTTGTAATTTTTTGTTTGTATTTATTTTAAATTTGTTCGGTCGTGAAAATTAAAATATATTAAAATATTCTAGAGTACTTCGATATTTTGAATTTAAATGAAAACAGTTTTAAATGGAAACCAAATTGTTACTAGAAATATAGCTAAAATCATAGGGTGCTCAATTAAGGCTCGAAATTATAACACTTCAAGATAATTAGACCGAAATGATTTAAGATTTTCACCATGAACACAAATTAAATGGCAAATTCTACTTTCGACTTTCAAAAAATATGAATTGAAGCAAGAAATCTGATCTCTGAAATAAAAACGAGGGGTTCCATTAAAGCAAGAATTTTTCACAAAAAAATAAAATTTTTTTACATGTTTTAATGTCATTACATTACTATTGCTAATAACACTCCGTCAAAAAACTAAAATTTTGGTTAAAACGACAACCAGCCTATAGCTTACACAAGGTTTTTGATGCCTTGAATTTGAATATGGACTCAAAAAAAAAAAACAATTTTCTAAGAAGAAAGTTGGATCTGAATTGAAAAGTGCAAATGTGCTTTGAATAATTTGGTTAATCTTCAAGATCCATCGAAATTTGCTTAGCCTAAAATCGGTTCAAATTTTCGATTAATAAAAAATCCATTAAGAAAATCTAGAAGAAAAATTAAGAACTCTATACGTTTTTTTGTTATATGGCTTTGTGAGTTATTAGGTGTGTTCCCGTACTTTGTGCCAAATCTCTAGTAGAGAGACAAAGTTTCACAAAAGTACGGGAAGAAATTGAACACAAATTTAAGCCATTTTTTTTAAGCGTCAACACAAAAATTTATTTTTGAAAATGTAATATAATTTTTTTTTTAGATGAAAAACTAGCATCGGCAAATATTAATTTATTATATATACGAAAAATACCGGCGGCACGATAAATTGAATTATTATACACAATCCTAATGACACAACTGACAGACAATTTACAGCTGCTAAGATTCACAGCCTTGGAAATATATTACTCTCTCGTAGTGCTTTCTTCTGAAAAAAAAAAATGATGCACGGGAAGAGAATTTTACAGATTTTTTTTAGAAATTCGTAGATTTTCGCAGAATTTCGAGAACTCACTTTCCACCACCGTTTTTGTGGCTTTTAAATAAAATTCATTCAAAAATTTGACGTGATAAATTAATTCGAATTCAACGTATCAAGAACCCACAGAAAATTATAATCTAGTTTATATTATACAATAGTTCGTTGTAGATAAGTTATTCAAAAAATTATAAAAGTTTTCAAAAGTAATAGTATCTGGGAAATTCAAACAACATACAAATTTACATTGATAGAAAAAATATGAAAGTTTTATGACTTATCATAAAGTTTTATTTTGTTTAACTAAAGTTTTTTTTTAAATAAACTTTTGATTTTTTTCTTTAGCTACCAATATTTAAAAACGGGGTTTAAAACATAATTAAATCCTTACATGTATTTTTAAATTTTCAAAAAGATGGAGAATTTCAAAATCTTCAATTCCAGGCTTTAAATTATTTCTATTTCTTGTTTCGAAACTAGCATCATTCAAAAATACAAAAACATCAAATGTGTGTACTTCGAAATCTTAATTTCGTTACAACTAAATTGGTATTTAAAGAATAATTTGAAGAAAAGCAAAATTATAAATTTTATATTCTAAAAAAAAAAGTTTCTGAACAATATCTGATCGAAATTAGACTCGACTATAATAAAAAGTATACACTTTTCTTTACAAAAGATCAAACATTTAAAAAAAATAAGGTTTTTCAGAATGGTGCTCATGTCCTTCCCGAATTTTTCATCCAGTACCATCCGTACCGTCAGGAAGAAACTAATTCCAAAATTTGTAAAGCGTAAGTTTTTGGAAATTACACGGCTTGTGAAATTATAAAACATTTTGATTCCAAAAATGTCTTTTTTTTGTTATTAAAAAAAATTAAGGGTTTTCCAATAGGGACGGGTAGTTTTTGACAGTTCATGGCGGCCATGTTGTTTTATCCATGATGAATACTACTTTCAAAGGATAAAACTTTATTATCAAATTGAGTGTTCTCTTGTGGGGACGATAAGGGCGCCCGTTTTAAGGTATACATGGTCATGAATATTTGATGGCCAAATTCGAGTGAACGAAGCGTGTCGTCGGTAGGTTTGTGCAAGAGAATCACAAACAGTACATTTCTTGTAACACACAAGAAATCGCTCTGTCGAAGATTTCAACTTGGCAAGTTTCAGAAGGAATTTGGCCTACATCGCACGTAAAACAGGAAAATATTCACAGACAAATCCGTGTATTCACTGAGAAAATTTTGAAGCAGTCCGATATCATCGAAAACAAATCAACTTCAGTTCAGAGATGAGGTCCGTTTTTCGATGAACTGGTACGTCAACAAGAAAATTTACTCTGGTAAGTCACTGATATTGTATATAGAACTCATCAGACTTTTTTGTGGTGTTTCCTTAAATCGCAGATCTATACCAACGCGTCTTTAGTCAATTTTGCCATCTACCTGTCCCTTTTGGAAAACCCTTTACTAACATTTGTGTTGAGCGGATTTTTCGGACCAAATTAACCTTCATTTAAGGGAGTGACTCCAGATATGAAAATTTATAACAGTTCTGGTTACATGCAATTTGGTACTTTTTATGCGGCCCATCAATATCAGAAGAGAAGAAAAGTATTATGTACTTCTTGACCTTTGGTGTTTGCATTTATGTACCCAAACACCATGCAATCCCAGCGAACAACTGTTATAAATGTTGTAAATTATCATTTCTCTATATCCTCGTCCTTTTTATAGCTATCCTGTTTCTATAAAGTGGAAGTAAACGTTGGAAGTGACATGTCAATTTATAACAGTTCTTTTTATTCAAGTACGGTTAATAGGTGGTTTCCCATGTCGAAGGCCGTTTGATTCTGAAATGACTAGACTACAAAAATTCCAATTTATAACAGTTATAACAGTTTTTCGTTCGACATGGGGTCGCAGAAAAAGTTTACCAGTAGATATATGAATAGAACTGTTATAAATTGGCATATTCCATTCTCTTAATGGCGAAAAACCTTTATAACTGTTATATTTTCTCTTCATCGCAACCAAAAATTGACATCTTTAACATTTCAGTTAATAAAATTAAATTCATTTAGAAAAAAAAAATAAAAAAAGCCCTAAGGTATACAATTTTATATCTTATTTTGCTTGCATATCTATCGTTTATTTATTTATTTTTTTTATTTCAAGAATTTTCAGAGCATTCCGACCCGAAAATATACCTAAGGTACATTTGGACTTGATAACAACAAAAGAATTCGTATATCTAGCTATTGGAGTTGATCCTCTGCAACTGAAAGCTCATCTCAAGTCATAGCAAACATTTTCAATTACTTTTTCTCTAAGAGCTGGCTGGCAAGGCATGCCATGGCGGAAGCCGCTTTCCCTGCAAGATTGCCCCACCATAAACCATACCATCTCGATGTGGCACTCGGTACTCTATAAGAAAAATATCGCTCGCCTTATCGTGTTCGTTTGTATCGCAGTAGTGTAGGTTCAGTGTATTTTTTTTTGCCAGCATGCAGTCATCTGCAAATAATGATGTATCCTTGTATCCTTCTTTTCCGTCGCCGTGTCGTTGCTCCTGGAACGGGATTCTTCCATTTTTGTTCTATTTTTTTGTCTGCCATTTGGAAAAAGGAAAAAAAAACGCGAAATGGAGTGGGAGAGAGACGAATAACAGGAACATAGAGTTCGCCATAACCTATTTGCGAAATGATTGTACTAGGCACTCGTTTGATATTTACCCGGAGGGGGAGAGCTTTTCACTTCACCCTCATGTTGTACATTTATACACTACACATTCACATCATATAGATACCTAGCCGGCTATAATCTGGTATAGAGTAAGAGTCACAGTCAGTCCTGAGTCCTGAGTCCTCCTCCTGGCGGCAAAGTGAATGTCTTTTGTTCGTGCCCTTGCCAGGCTCGCACATTTGACTTGTACAATCGCGCAAAATGGTTGCGGATTTTTTTTTTGTATTTCAAGCCCTCGGCGGGCTTTCGTTTTTTTTTCCAAAGGCAAGTTCAAACCGCTGCTGGCTGGCTGCTCGCGCTAGTGTGTTGGGTATGTGTGCAAGTCTTTAGGAGAGGTGGCTGATTCCTCTTGCCTCAAACTTCCTGGTCGATTTATTGGGGTGACATGTGGCACAGCCATTGTGGATGATTGTAGCGCATAGCAATGACAATGACTATATACGATGACGACTATTTCAAACGGGACCACATAACTACTTATACTATGTGGAATGGGAGAATGTATGGTGGTGGGGTGGCGGGCGACATTGCGTCGTCATCGGTGCGGCGCGGCGGCTGCATTCAGGACACAGGAGTTCACTCTCGGTCTCATACGATAAGTTAACCGTTAACCCCTGCCGATGACACAAATTGGCAGTGGGTGAAAAAGCAGTTGGAGAGTATAGTGCTTTTGTGTTTCTTTTATTTTGTTTTTTTTTTTCATCCAGATAAGAAAATCAATAAAAAGATAAAGCCAAAAATTTTGCATTGCCAAGTGTTAATTTCTGCGAGAGATTGCTTGAATCAAGTGGAAATAGAATAAATATAAAGGCTTTACAGGACTACCTATTGGGGATTTTAATTTAAAAAAAGACGAAGTGTTTAAATCAAATCAATATTCAGGAATCATTTAAAAATAAAAGGAAATTCTATTATCTTGACATATATTTACAGATTTCGGAGTTTGATGTCGAAAACAATATTCAAAAACAGAACAAAATTAACTGCCACTACTTTAAGCAGATCTTCAGACTTTCAGTCTTTCAGCCATGTACCGTCACTTAAATATTCTTAAAATATAATTTATGGGTAATGTTGAACTGAGTGAGTCTAAATGTCCGATCACCAAAATATATATCTATTCAAAAAATAACCTTTAAAGTAGCAGATTGGAACGGAATTCAAAATTCTATAACTTTTTCTTATCAAAAAAATACCTCATCTACTTTTTGGAGTGGCGACAGCTTTTAACACTGGTGCCAGGAAGCGACTAATCCTGCCAAATAATAACGCACACAATAATGGCTGACTGTCGTAAGGAAGGCATTACGCCCAGTTTCACCAAGAGTATTGCGCCACAAAATTAATTTTTATATAACGCTCTTACAGTTTTGAAATAATTGCGGTTTTACAAAAAAAAAAATTAAAAACTGAAATTTACAACACTTCGAATAAATATTTAGTAATACATTTTGAAAATAATTAATAATAGATAAAAATTGTTGAAATCCGGGATTCATAATTTAACATATAAAAGTCATCCAGCTTAAATAAATTATATTTCTTACAACGAACCCAAAATTCCATTTCTCATATTTTCAAAAACATAAAAAATATTACTTTTAAATATATAAATTTCTTAATAAACCTAATAAACGCGAGAAGAAATTTAAATTATTTCTTCCTGATTTTCGCATTAAGTTGGTACATTTTAAAATTTTGGAACAAAAAGAATGGTCTACGAAAAATTGGAAAATTAAACCTCAAAATTGTAAGTTCTATAAAAACAGGTCGAGTTTAAATTCCTTTTCTAACGGAAAAACACTTTTAAAACTATTTTAAGGCATTTCTTAATACTTAAAACAGATTGAGTATGCAAATGATTGAAATACATTTGGCATAGGGTAGACTATAATAGAGTGGATCACTTTTATTGCTTTGTGTGATATATATGCTCATTGTGTAATCTTTAATTTAATTGTTAGTTTAAATTTAAAAGCTTTATTGATTTTTAAAGGTTACAAATGTTTAATTTGAACATAAACTTCTCTTTTTTAATTTACTGTGTATTATTTGCATTATACAGTGGATCAGTTGATCAGGGCTAAAAAGTTTGATTTTTTTTTAAATTAAAAAAAAATATTAAAATTAATTTAACATAAAAATCGTTAAATATATTTATTTTTTTGGATGGGTAAATTATTTTTTAACAAAAGACGAATATAAAGGCAGTCCTTATAATAGCCTTGTTTTATTTCCTCCGTAATCCAGATCAGATCATCTATTTATTTATGTTACAACAACAAAGCAAACGCAAATAAATAGGTGATCTGATATGGATCACGTGGAAAATAAAATACGGCTAATGTTAATAAATAAAAAATACAAGTCAAATTACAAATACGTTATAAACAGTGTATGCAAATTTCAATTGATCCACTTTTGCCATAATGTCACTTAATAATTAACTGTGAAATAAGTATACCTTAAGTCTCACCATTAGTACAAAGATCACACTTAAACAAATCTACCCCTTACGATCCAAGCAAAATAGAAATAAGAAAAACTACATATTGGTACAAAAGGTAACTGAATCGCGCTGACTATGAGTACAAATAATAAATACAAATATTTTCTTTCTTTAATTTCTTTCTTGCATAACAATAGTTATATAATAAAATGTATTATAATATAAAAAGCCAGCTTTGGAGTAAGTGTAAGTGATTCACTGTGGACCTCTTAATCCACTGATTACCTATTTACCCTATACACCTTTCTTCATTTTGCACCAAAACTTTTTTTGTATTTTTTTTAAGAATAATCCAAATTTTATAAATATTTTAATATTAAATTTACTAACTATAACAAATAATATATATAAGCCCTCTAGTTTCTGAATTTTAATTCAAAGACACATTTCTATTTTGTCACATAAAGAAAGGAAATTTGAGATTTTCAAAGACAAACTTCATAGGGAGTGGAGTGGTCATAAGCGGATCACATATCAAGATCATCAGCTTCCTAGAAGACTACAAACTACAATATTTTCTTCGATCCTCTGTGTCAACGAAAATTCTCTCCTATCATTATATGCTTTGTAATTATTGCCGTTCAATTAATATTACATTTCAAAGACCATAATCATAACAAATTAAAAAGAGATATATGAACACCGCTACAATAATTGGAGCAATATCTAATTATATTTATTTATAAACGCTTAGTTTAAAAAAAATTGTCAACTTCCAGATAAACCCAAGGAAAAAGCAAAACAAATCCTATCAAATATGATTTTTCTACCAAATTCGGTTCACAAAATTTGTCGACTTAAATTCGAAATGAATATATATAAGTTACCGGAAAACTGTTTATCAGAATTTAATTCAAATCTTAACCTCGAAGCTAACATGATTTCGTCCTGAAAAATTAGGACAAGCCGATAGCCGATAGCCGATATAAATTACCACGTGCCTTTGGAAATTTTTAAATAAATTAAAACGAATTATGAAAAACTAAATTAAATCTCAAAAAAATAATTTATAAAATGCAAAATGTAGATATATTTTATATGCAGCATTGTTCAGGTCTAATACAATTTTAAACAACGAATTATGAAACAATTTAAATTTACTAAAAAAAATTATGAAAATTACATTCAACATAATTTACACTATATTTTGAATTATAGGTGTAAGAAATTTTAGCAAAACTGGAACAGTCATTAGCGAGATATCCTTGAATAACTTAAAAATAAAACAATAAAATGTTAAAATACTGATCCATCTTTTCTATTATTTTACTAACCACTATACACTTGCAGTTATGATGAACCTCTGATTGTAGTTGCAGCTTGCTTTAAGCTCACTACTTCAAAGAATCTGAAGTGTGTAAAAAAATGTAAATGAATTTTTCGATAATTGTAATGCTAAATTTGATTAAAATCCCGAGATTTTGTTTCTTACACGAAACCAATATAAATAAAACAGAACTAAATTCAAAGTTCTTAATTGATCTTAATTTCTTACAGATCAATTTTTAGAATTATTTTCGTTTAAATTCAAAAAAAATTCGAGAAAGATTATCATACAATCGTCAATTGTATGTATGAACCAACAAAATTTATTTTGAAAACTTAAATTATTAAAAAAAAAAATTGAAATAAAATTATGATTTTTATTTTATATTTTGTACTAAAATGTTCAACCAAAGGTCGCATTTGTATTCTTTTTATTTAACTTAAAAATATAAATATATTTTACATAAAATTATATATATATTTTATAAAAATTATCATAATTTTCTTGGGAAAATATTTAAACCCGATTTAGTGCCTTTTTTGAAATTTTCGTTTTGAGTATTTAGTATCCACCTAAAATATATTTTTTGTAAACATTTATATAAACAAACGACTCAAAGTCCTTAAAAAAAATATTTTAGTTGTTCGAAATTTAAAAAAAAAAAATACATTGACAATACCATTCAAAACTATTTTGGTAACATTTTAGTATTAAATAAAAAAGGCTAAAATTCTCAATTAGAACAAAATTTGTTGGTTCAGATAGGCATATTGATAATTTTAAAAATAAAATAATAAGTTTGTTTTCTTTTTCTTTATTTTTCTTTCAGATTCCATACCGGAGCAATGCATTGACGCACTTTCCCTTAATGTCTTAAGTTCAGCCATTATACCCAATATGCCATTGTACCCTTATGAATATAATTCCTGTGTGTACTTTTAAAATGTGAGATATATAAGTCTAAATTAGACTTAAAATTATTGACTTTAGAAATATGTTTTTGAGGCTGTACGTTAAAAACGAATTATTACAAAAATAAGATTTTTATCTCCCTTGAGCCAAAATTAAATAATTCTGGTAGGAGATCTACAAAATATCCAAATTAAACGCAATTCCCTAAGTCCAAAGTCTAAACAAATGCGAAACTTACACTATTTGAACTTTTAAAAACAAATTATTTTCCTTATAACAAATAAGGCATTCTGTTTCGTTTATAATTATTTTTGCAAAATTTTAGGTTTCAATTAGTCGTGTTTTTTTCAGAATTCAAAAAAAAAATTAACAAGAAAAGTTATAACAAACTACTTTGGAAAAGGCGCCACCCAAAATTTAATTTAAACATCTTTGGACATCGTAAAAATATATTTGTATTTAATTTTTAATATTTTTTTAAAGAACTGTTTTCCATAATTTTGAACTATTTAAATAATTTTTAAGAAAGCATATACATATTTATTAGATTTATCTTTATAACGATTTTTTTTAATTTAATAGACAACAAAAATAGATATTAATTTGGTCTGAAAAGTAATAAGATAAATTAACAAAATTTTGTCAAATTTGCGATGTTTTTTAAAATTTACTAAGGTCCGAAAAATTTATTTTAAAAGTTAAAAAGGAAAAATTTTGGAAGTGAATTCGATTAAAAAAAAATCTTTTATAAGTACCAACTTAAAATTTCTACACATTTCGTAAATAAATTAGTGGCCACATATATATATATATGATTTTTTGAGACTAATAGTTATGCTAATTAAGGAATTTGCGGAGACTTTTTAAAAACATTTTAATTGATTGCGTATAAGATGAAAACTATTTTGGTGTAAATATATACAGTGAAGATGGTAAAAGTGACTCTAACTCCCGCCGTCGGATTCGATAATTGTGATGATTTTTTGTATACCTACTGTATTTTTCTGACTTTATTTTTAATGAGTTATGTAACTGCAAATAAGGGATATAAAGGAATGAAACTTTAAAAAACTCAAGTGTCATAACTTACAGATAGATTCAATCTGATGAAATTTCAAAATTCTTGTACAAATTTTTTAGTATTGTTTTGGATAATTCAAAAACGAAGCATGAAAAAAGTTCTAATTATTTATTTCTGTCATCAAACCAAATTTCTTGTTTTTTAAAAAAACAAGATTCCTATTTAAAAGTTAGGTATCTAGATATTCGTTCTATTACAGTTTCGTGTCAAATTAATTATTATTTATGACTTACCGTTATACACTAGAATATTCTATTTTAGACCTAAATGAAGTCTTGCAAAAATCGCATATTAATTTAATTGAAATCCGTTCCCCATCTTATTTAATCAAATTAAGTAAACATGCTTCACCACACACGCAAGATGTTTCCGTTTCTTATCACTTATAATCATAATATAATAATAATATAATTTCAAATACAATTAAGTTAAGTGCTAGAATACGATACGCAAAAATTTTACATCTGGTGGCTAAATTTTAAAAGAAAAACAAAATTGATCTCTTTGTGGAACATACATAAATACTCATCTACAGTATAACCACTATTTTTTTTTCACAATAATCATTAAAAAAAAAATATCTAAAAGAAAAACAAACAAATGTGCGGTACTAAAAGTATTCATATTTCATAATATTCACCCCCAACTCCTGTTATTTGGGAAAACAAAATAAATTTCTCAGCCCCCATTCCTAGCTCCCTTCTCATAGCCCTTCTTTATTTTATTATCATGGCCTGCATGAGGCGCGAACTAACATCAAGTCGAAGGTGGTGGTAGAGGTGGTGGTAGAGGTGGTGGTGATGCTGATGGCGGTGGCCATTAGAAAAAATAATGACAGCAAGTAAAAGCGCACCGTTTCGCCATCTCATAAAATTGCCATCTTTGGCACTTGCAGATACAAATACAACAACAAAAAGTTCACAGCACCAACCAAGTTGCTCCTAGTGCGTCGCAACGCCCTGGCCACTGAACTGGGACGCTTTAGCTGGAAGATTACAAGATACTCATACACCAACGATGATGGCGATGACTGGGTACGTTCGTGATTATCGTTCCACATGGTTACCTTGGCGTGGAATGGAATTGGGAATGGGAATGGTCTGGTCGGGCCCCAATGATTCCATCTCATCCTATTGTTCATGGTGTTAAGCGGAGGCGATATTTTTTAAAAAATTGAAAGCCCAGTCATATATTAAATATAAGTACACACAGAACGATGAGTATTATCCTTCTCTACAACAAGGAGCTCTATACAGAGCGACGCGGCAATGGAGCCGATGGAAATGGCAATGGCAAATGGCTCCTGGGACGAGGGATGAATAGTGCAAAAACCGATTAGGGACAAAACGTGGAAGTCCCTTAAGCATAGCCATAGATTGCAGGCTTTTTCGCTCTATATCTACTTACCTACCTACTTTCTCTTATTTCTACATCAGCTGTATATGGATACAAAAATTACGTGGAAAAGTATTTTTCATCATTTTTGATTACACAGCAAGGATAATATATTGCCGGACCAGTAAATACCATTTTGTATATTTTTTTGTAAGCTTATACCTACTACCTACTATATATTTTTTTTTTTTTCTTTTTAACAATATCGTTGATGATGATTTAAATTTTTCTTTCCCATAGGGATATAAAAGGACCGAACAAAGAAGAAATGAAGCCGACCGAAACAGATGAATTTACTCAACAATTTATCATGAGACAAAAATTTAATATCTATGATTTGACAATAAAGATAATAAAAATGTAAAATCTTAAATTATTTTTTTTACTATTTAAATAATTAATTCAAAATTCGAAAAATTGTTTACATATGCTTATGAAAGTATTCATATTCTATTTAAATTTTTCATCAGTGTTCCCATCTTTACATCAAAACGATTTTAATACGTTTTTGTATAAACTATAGTTAAATATACGAATATTGCATAATTAATAATAGTTTTGCATATAAATAATAATAGCATAATTATTTAACAAAAATGTTTTAAACAGAATAAAAATTGAATTTAATTTTTTAAACAATCCATTTAACTTCCAATAACAATATTGTGTTATTAACTTTGACTAAATTCTTTTAATGGATCTGTTTTCAAAATTTTGCGATAACAAGTCTTTCTGTCTTCACATAGAACCGTGTAATGATTTTAAGTCGCCTTTTTAATATGTATATTTTTTTTCTGAATAAAGTATAATTAAGTACTCTTCTTAACTTAAAAGAAATATGTACCGAAATGAGAAATATTTTTACATTTTATAATTTATGTAATGAATATAAAAATAAATTAACATTGTGAATATAAGCACCAAAAGCTAAGCATAATTAACATAATCAAAACAAAACTGTTTCAGAATCGTAATAAACTGAAAAAAGTAAACTAAATATTTTTCTTTTTACTTGAAAAAATATATAATAAAATAATTTAAGTAAGTATATTCACAAATATTTTTTTATACATAAAAAATGGGTATCTGTTTATCAAGCAACCCGACATCTGCAAACGCTTTTCTTTATTTGCGCACACGAATTGTGAGTTTGTTGTTCGGAGAACATTAAATTGGCAACACTGTATTCTCTGACAGATAATTTGACAGCTTGAGGTTAGTTTTGGTTGGTAATTCATTATCAATAGACTCGAGATATCAATAAATTATTTCGAGAAACTTGATCTATTTTTGTAAAGTGTTTGACTGAAATGTCAATGTACAGCGTCCACACAACAATATTATAATGGTTGTGACAATTGAAAAATTAGAAACCAACATTCGATGCGTTATTCCCAATATATAATCTGATTTACTGGAAAGTGTATGTGAAAATTAGGACTTCATATTAATCATGTCCAAAATAATATTTAAACAAAAAAACACCCTTTATTGATTAGTTAGGGCCTTCCACTAAAAAAAGGAGAGCTGATAAACGCAGTGTATGTGGCGAAAGGACCAGCGACGATACATGGCGGATTAAAGAGAATGTGAAAATCGAACCTAGTGTTGATAATGTTGCAAGAATGTATTATAGTTTATAGATTAATTTGGATTAGTAGAAAAAGAAGTTAGCTATACATAATTTTTAATTAATATTTATAAACTGAAAATATTTTGCCATTTTTCTCTTTTTTGTTTGTCTCTAATGATTTTTTTTAGTATACTTTATTCTACGGCAATGAATTATTAGCTATAGCTACGAGTAGTTAGATTATTATTAAATTAAGTACACAATGAATTAGCTGATAGAAAACTGAAAATCGAATAAATAATAAAATTACATTAACCGAACTATGCAAATTAATTTTTCGTTGAGTCAATGAAAACTCACATTGACTCAACGAAAAATTGATTTGCACAATGAAAGCTTGTCTTTAAAGTACACGTTGTTTAAAAAAAAGTTGCATTCCTTAAACGATTAAAAGCTGTTTTAAATGCATAATAATTTAATAACGAATCAATTTATTCACTTAACGAATTAACTTCAATTCATTCATTGGATCAAATAAATATTTGCTTATGAACTAATGTTATTTGTATAGTGAAAAAATTATTGATTGACAAACAGATTTCATTAATGTATGACGACTATTTAGTTATGACCCAAAGAAGCCCGCCGTCAGCTGAAATGTATTTAAAAAGTAGTTAGCTCAACGAATTTGTTCGTTACAATGATGTTACGATTTAAAGTAAATAAAAGGTCAAACACAACATACATCTAATTCTTCAAAGAACAAATTATTTCAGTGAAGTCCGCCATTTACTTTTTGGAAAATAAATAAAATATGTATTAAATAAAGTAATAATTTATAAAAACATGACTCTATTATTTTATTATAATATTTTTATTCAAAACAAAGCAAAATATTCAGATATGATTTTAGATAAGGCAATTTTTAAAGTATAGAAGTTAAATGTACACAAACAAGGAAAAAGGTGGAACTTAAATGGACTTGAAAAACTTGGAAACATTCATATTCTTAGATCATAAATTAAAACGGCGAACATGTTTTTTGTGGTACACTTTACGCGGCCCACAAAAACCGAAGGGGCATAAATTACATATTAAGCGAAAGAATTTTTTGCCTACATGTGCAGAATGTCAAAAATATTTAAATATACTACACAGAAATTGTTTAAAACAATAAATGAAATTGCAAAAAAATACATTACATACACTAGCGATATCTGCTGAAAAAGAATATGGTTTGTGCATTGGATAATTTAATGAAATATATAAAAGGAATTAGTAATTGCATACTCTTGAGTGTTCGTTGCATACTTATTTATTGAATTTTGCTAGTGCTGGGCAATACTAGGATGGTGAGTAACTGAGTACAGGAAAGTGGTGGAAAAGTGTAAATAAATATTTAGTTTCTAATGAAAACTTATGTACAATTTGAACAAAGACCGTCACAATAAATTTTGAAAATAATTAAGTTTCATTTTCGAAATTAATATAATTGAATTTATACAAATTAAAACAATCATTATTTATTTCATATGTGGTGGCATTTCATAAGAGGTAAAGTGTGGTGAAAATCCGAGGTGTGTAAAGCGTGCCCATCTCTAAATCCATTGTTTTGGGAACATGTGTTGTTGTACAAAAATTGTTAATGTGTCAAAAATGTGTATAGGTTTGAAACTTTGTGTACCATTAACTGTTTTCCTTTGGACTCCAGGATTGAGTGATTAGTAGGTAGATACTTCTCATTGCATTCAGCAATTTAAAAAAATCATGAATTCTCTGTTTTTATTGAATGATAATGAATTAAATAAATAAATTGGCACTCGAATTTCGAGAGGTGGGTCACCTAGTATATATTAATTCACAATTATTTTTTTTACGATTTCGCTAAGAATTTATTTTTTTGCTCCCACTGTTTGTCATAGAGGAGTTTTGTGGATCTTTTTTATTATTCAAATTTCAATACATTTTCCATTTAAAATTGCTTTAAGAGCTATTAGTTTGCTTCTTTCTGAAAAAACATTATTACATTTTTTTCCTTTAGTTATCAAAATTATATTCACTCTTAAATCTATAGGGAAATTATACTGGTCCCACACCTCTGAACACTAACAATAATTTAAACTTTTTGAAACAGTTATTAACATGTATCTGAATTATTGATGTTGTACATAGGGATCCCTACACTCGACTCCCGAAATGTAAATTAGTTGAACGACACTTCCAACAAGCTTTAGGACAACTTTGAAGACCCGAACCGGCCTAATTTAAAATTAATAATATGAAGCTCAGCTAAAATGGACACATTCATATCAAATAATTGTCTCCTTGCGGTTGTATTATAATAATCGGTTAATATAATCGAAACCTAGGATCCTATTTCAGGTCGGTGTCTTTAAACATTGTTGTCTGGAAAGCTAAATACCGTATCTGAAATTGCGCATTTGCATTTTTTTAAATAATTTTGACCATCAACCAATCATCATTAAGACAAAATAACTGTAGAGTTATCTTAAACCCCTCCTTACGTCATAGTAAGGTTTAAGTATAATCACATCGCTACTTATTCCACGGCACATACCATATCTCTGATGATGATGATGAGCACTGCACGGCTCGGCGGCGATTCACCTGCCAAAAGGAGTAATTGGAAAACAAACGTGTGCGCGAACTACACTTGTATAATCAATCATTTCGTCAAGTAGTTATACAATGGCCATTGGACAAACGAAACGAAAATGCAAGACGACACTTCTAACTTGGGGGCATTTGTGTGGCTGTCGATTCTGCGATGATGCATTTCGAGGAGAGACAACCGCGACAGCTGTCGAAATTGCACTATCACATTCCATCAATGCCCGCAGACACCTTCAGCAATTGCCAATTGCGAATCGCGAGAACTTGAATCTTGAAACCTCAACACTGCAACACCCTGCAGGACGATTTCTCCAATTCGCGTGTCATCACGATGCACTGGCCAGTGGCCACCGCCAACACCAGCACCACCCGACAGACAGTGCTCCAGCCAACTCGCACTGACTCTAATTAACAATATTAAGGTGGACCGAGTGGAGTGCTGGCAGGGCAGTTGTGTATAGTAGTCAATCCTTCAAGGATCAACGACGCATTCATAATTATTATTATGGTTTTCATGTAATGTATATGGGAAGCATTGAATGAAGCGGTCGGCAGCGGAGCGCGGAGCAAGAACACGCACAACTCAATAATAAAACGTCGAACTTGCAATGCGTACATATCTGTCTGTCCGTCTGTGTAGGTCCAATTCGCCGCTCTGTCACGTATATAGGCAGTAGGTACTGGCTTGCCTTTGACAGGTGAGTTTGTCTTTGCTTAAATTTCTGTGTAAAAAGTGCGAAGCAAAAATGAGATCTCATTGACGTGTTGTATTTTATATTTTTTTTTTTCCATTGTTGCAGTGCGTCCCGTCGACAACATCATCGCGGGATGATTTGTGTGGATGCGTGTGACTGCAAAAAAAAAATTACCCATAATCGCTTATTTTAAGCTGGCTTATCCTTGATATTATGGCCGGCAGGTTGTCATAACCCGGAGGCGAATTCATTTTATTTTATTTCATTTTAGTATCGGCTGCTGCCCTGCCATGACGAAACGGCCGGCAACAACCAAACAACCGTGCGACCGACCGCAGCTTAAACTCATTTGCACGTCCTGATTATTATACCGCGCCGGACGCAACTTGCTAATAAGGTGCCAATGCGGGTTCTCGAATTTTATTCATTTTTTTTTTATAAAAGTCAATAAATTAGATGGCTTGACAAGGCCCCTTGAATTTTTGACATACAAAATTAGGGTAAGGTGCGAAGTGTTTTTGTGTTTCATGTCTGGCTAAATTTATTGTTATGCGAATAAGTTCGGAATACTTGTCAAACAACTTATAGGTATTTGGAAATTAAAAGTAATAAATATTAGACCGAAAAATTTCCCACCACAAGGTTCCATCTTCGAGTTTTTTGTAAATCGTTGAAACAACAGTCATCACGCACATACTTTGGAGGCAGCATACTGCAATATTTCATTCGCGTTTTTTCTTATTATCTATTTCTTAATTTTTAGGGCTAATGTTATCCAAAGAAATTTGTTTACAAATACAAAAAAATACTTTATAAATATTTGTTTTATAGTTGTGTGTTTGTTTCAATAAAATTTCAATATAATGATCTTTTTCCCTGATTTTTAAAATATGTTAAATAATAATTTGTCACTTAAATTTTATTTCTTTAAAGATGGTGAATTAAATTAAAATTTGTAGAAAAGTTCTGTGAACTTATTTCCTCGCACTGTAAGTTCTATAAGAAATAGGAAACAAAAGGTATTTCAAATCACCAGAAACAATATATTTTCAAACGCTACTTGTAAGAAATAAGGTATTTTAAAGGCAACCTGAATTGAATAGAAGGATAGGAAATATTTTTTCGTTCGCATATAGTGGGTTGAGAATTAGGTGTTTACTATCTCAATTATTGATGGGCCTAATCGAATGATTTAAAATTTCTAAAAATTATTAATTTTTTTTCCAAACAAATCAGTAAAATATTCATATTGCTCTAACAGAACTATTGGTTTTTTTTAGGAATTAGGCGTCAAGTATAGATAGCCATTCAATGTTTGAGTGACAATCTTAAAAATTTAGAAAATGAATTTATTAATTTTATATATTAATACGATCTTGGCTTAACTATCATTTCTATTAAATAGGCTAGTTCAGAATTAAATAGATCTCAGCAAAGTCTTTCATATGAATATGATGTCTCAGCTTAACTTCTCAGTTTTGCTTTTAAACACTGAGAAGAAAATATTTTGGATCCACCATATTACTTACTTTTTGAACTGAATTGTATAAATCTTTCGCATAACTTGACTTTTAATATTTCAATGATCACTGGCAGGGAAATTTAATTATTGAAATAATAAATATTTCAAAAACTATTTTAGAATAAAATATTAAATTTTCATATTCAGGATCTTGAAAACTCTTTACTAATCAAAAATACTAGAAAGGGTTTAAAATAAAAGTTTAATTTCACTTTATATATATATATACAATTTTATTCAGCTCAAATTTTTACAGTGTTACATATTTACAAATAATTAATTCTTAAGTCTAACATTATATATCTGCGAGCACAGAAGGGGCTCTGCTTCGTTAAATTGTTGGTTTATTTTATACATTTTATACTAAAAAGTGTTTTAAGTCTAACATAGGTTTTTTTTTTAAATAAAATTTGAATTTATCTCGTCGGCTTGAGCAGTGCTGACTGTCGTTGATTGGTGTGGTTGAGATGGGGTTGGCCTTAACTCCTGTTGCTTGTCAGCTGGTTTGGTCCTGTGGTGGCTTCAACCTCTGTTGTACTGCGTTCCTGCAGCTACGTAGAAGTTTCCGAAGCTGTCATCTGACCATATTCCAAATGCTGGATCCATCATGGATAGCACGTGAAGGTACCGGTCTTCTGTGTCTGGGTCACCTGTAATTAAATTAATAAGAGGGCTGGGATGGGATGGGATTTTTTGCAGCATCTTAACGCTGAGGTTGTACATGTATTTGTCTATGGGGACAATTCCTGAAGCTTCGTATAGCCTTGAGTTGCTATAAAACTTAACGGAGTTAGGTTTGCGGAAAAGGGAAGTGCAATGGCGAAGAACTTTTCGCTCGAAAACTTGCAGTTTTTTCATGTATGATGGACTTATGGTGTACCATATAGGAAAGCTATAAGTTAAAATGGAACGAATGAGTTGCTTATAAAGCAGAAGTTTCGTCTTTGTTTGGAGACCGCCTCTTACTTGCATAAGAGGTCGTACTAGAGAAAAGGCATGGTTAGCCTTACGTAGGGTGAATTTGGAGTGTTGATTAAATTTGAACCTTTCGAAGAAGTGAACTCCTAGGTATTTAACCGTTTTCTTCGGCTTGATAACTGAGTTATCGGGAAGGGTCAGAGAGAGGTTATTGCATTTTTTGGCTAGGCCATTTTTCGAAGGCGTCCTAAAACAGATCAACTCTGTTTTAGTAGGGTTGATTTTTATTCCCCACTGTAGGTAGTAATCCCAGAGTTTAAGGATATGTTCCCTTATTCTTCGGAAGGCTAGGTCTGGGCTAGTGGATGCGCTGTAAGTGATGGAGTCATCAGCAAATAGTAGGGTATTGGTCCTAGGTATGTTTAGTGGTTGGTCAGAGGTATATAAATTGAAAAGATCGGGTCCAAGGCGAGATCCCTGAGCAACACCAGCGGAAATGCTCATGAGGCTTGAATTTGAATTTCCCACTCGTACGTTAAATTTACGGTTAGTGAGGAAACTGTGGATGATTAGGATAAGATGTCTGGGCAAGTGAAGAGACTTCAACTTGAACACCAGGCCATCTATCCAACCCGAGTCGAATGCTTTTTGGATGTCGAGCAGACAAGCTACGGTCGTATATCCTTTGTTAAGGGCCAGCGTCGTATCAGCATGTAGCTTCAACAACGGATCGAATGTCGAGTGGGATGCTTTGAACCCGAATTGGTTATGCTGCACTATACCCATGGATGAGCAAAGTGAGCGAAGTTTGTAAAGGATCAGCATTTCAAGAAGTTTACTGAGGTTTGGAAGAAGGGAGATGGGTCGATAATTGTTAACACAATTTGCACCAGGGTTTTTTGGTATTGGGAAAATTTCGGCGATTTTCCATTTATTTGGGAAGTAACTGTTGTTAATACAGTTATTAAGTATAATCGTGAGGATTATAATAGCTGTCGGCGGTAATTTTTTTATTAGATAGTTAGAAACCTTGTCAGGTCCTGAAGATTTCTTGGAATTGCCGTTTTGGATAGAACCGTAAAGGTCTAAAGGGTTGGTAAAAATATCATCTGTTGTCGTGTAGACTGATGAATTTTCTTGTGAAAAGTTGGTAAGCGGGCTAGGGTTGTGAGATATCAGTCCTGTGACTTCGTTGTTTACGTTGGAGAGAAAGTCGGGTAAGTGGATTGGGAGATTAGGTTTGAAATTGCTTTCAAAGAAATCTGCGAAGGCATTCGTTTTTTCTTGGTCCGACGAAAGAAAGGTGTCATTATATTGCAATTGTCCGACTATAGGGGATTTCCTCCCTATGATTCGGTTAATTTGCTTGAATGTGTCCGGTCCAGGTTTTATGACGTTAAGTCTTTTCCTGAATTGGGAGTCTATGAATGCTTTTGTGTTTTGGTCGATGAGGGTATTTAGGCACTTGAGTTGAGAGAAAACACTCTGGTATTCATCTCCGTGTGTACTTAGAGTACGGTGAAAAATTCTCTGAAGAATTTTCCGAAGCTTTTGCCTGTACTTATACATGTTTTGAATATGTTGGGGAAGGTCTTTGTATTTCGAATTGAACGTTCGTTGTTGTGCTTGTTCAGCAATTGTTACAGCAATTGAACTTTCAATAGTCTCGATTGTGGATTCGATTTCTTGATTGCTCAAATTGTGTGAAGTGCTAGGTGTGTTATTCCGTAGCTTATCCGTTAAAGAGCTTTGGAATACTGCCCAATTGATTTTTGTATAATTAATAAATTCTTGCTGTGGGATAGCAAGTATGTTAAAGTTTGTCCTAAGACGAAGGGCTAGTTGAACTGCTAAATGATCAGAATCTGATGCAATCGCAGTGCACGAGAAGTTTTTGAGTGTAGGAAGTCTACAGATCAGGTTAGGGGAGCACAGGAAAAAGTCAAGTGTCGAAGGAGTTTTGGGATATGTTGGGATTGGTTGAGATACAACCTCAAAAGAGTGGGTGTTGGAATTAGCGCATAGCCAGTCAGACATAACTTCTCCTTGATAAGAGCTTAAAGTGTCCATCCACAGTTGGTGGCGAGCATTGAAGTCACCACCAATAATGAAGTGAGTGTAGTTTTGACAGAATGCGTTTAGCAAGTCAAGGTCGTGATTAATGTTGATTCGGGATGCGGAACATTGATTGTACAAAGATATCAGAAGGATATTTTAGTTATTTTCAAGTTCAATTACTACGCAAGTTACTTCAAATGTAACCAAGTCTTGGATAATGACTTTTCGGTATTGAAAAGGAGATCTTACCAAAATAGCAGTGCCAGTTTTGCCAAGATCTATGTCTGTCCGGAATAAGGTGTACTTTTCAAAGTAAAGCCGATGCCTCGAAGCTAGTCTAGTTTCGGAGAGCAGAACGGCGTCGGGTCTTAATTTCACTTTGACGATATATTCGAAGCCCATTGAACCATGAGAATCAACAAGAACAAACAATTTATTTTTTTCCACTTTTGTGCTTTTATTTTGTTAGTGAGGCATTTTTTCATGACAGAAATTTCGAGATCTTACAATTATTAATAATGAAGAAAGATATAATCTCAGCTTACCTCGTTCACCTTTCAAAATCTCGACAAAGTAGTGACCGCACAGCACTCCCAAATAATTGTAGAAGCTGTAAGCTTGTGTAAGCTGTTCTACATTTTTTTTTCTGCCGAATTACAAATTCCATCGAAAACAAGAGAAACAATGCTCAGCAGCGGATTAAATTGAAAATTATTATTATAAAAATGTATTAACATGTCACATTAATATACGACAGCGATTTCCTCGTACTTACACAGTTTGATGATTTTGGCAGAAGGATAGTTGGCTTGAGTTTTCGCTGCTGGGAGAGGACACACGTTGGATGGAGGAACAAAAGTAAGAAAAATAAAAAAACATCTAACCACTCAAGAGATGATATCTGTGCCCCCTGGAATTAATTGGACGACATAATTGCACAGTGTTGTGGACAGTAATTACAGGTTGCAAATAATTGAGTAAAAACATGTTGCCCCACTGAATTCCTGAACATAGTATCACATCAATACGTGTATAATGTATATGCATCCAGCAACTGAGTCAGTAGCGCCTTCTCTTTCGCTGCATGTTGGAGTTGGTTGCAGGCTTACAGACAGCAGATTTTATGTAAAAAAAAACTTTGCAGAACAACGCTTCGAATTAATTACACACATTTTGTGCATAAAATGATAATGCATTAAAAATGTGTTGGAATAAAATTAAATGTAATAAAAATGACTCCTGATGCGAGAGCCATCTTCACGAAACTCGAACTTCACCACTCACCAGCACCATTTTCAGAGAGCGGACCCGGTCACGTTTATTGCCATGCAAAACGAATTGTGGGTCATATTCATTAGTGCAGTGCAGTACCCAGTGCAGTGGCGCAACGCGGTGGTGTTTGTTATTTTGGTAACTCCTTTTGGAACCACCATTCACAAATGCACGATAATGATCTTTAATTATGCGCCTGTTGCTTTTTTGTTGTTGTTTTTTGTTTGTTGGTCATCATTCTGTTCACATGCTGTTGGAACTTACATATATGTATATAAGGAAGCTTCTGATGAAAAAGGGTTAAGATAACAAAAATATGGCCGAGTCGGGGTGGGACTTAACAACCGATTAGGGTATCTTGCGGATGGCTATTTAATGTCGGTCTTGTCCAATTTGGGGATGGACCATGTGGACAATTTGCTTCTGTTCCCAAAAGTGCAAAATGAGCTGTTTGTCGTTAAATGACGTACACGTTAAGTATGTGATGTGTTTATATTTTTTCTCACTTTGGCGAGTTGATATGGGCCGGGGCATAGTAATTAATTTTTCACCTGTCCTTGGTTTTGTGTCTAAGATTAAAATAAAGAGGTTGTCAATTAATTTATTTTTACTGTTTGATTTAATCGGGTAATTATGTGATTGGTGGTTCATGAGAGAGAGAGAGCTTTGTGGAGGCTTTGAGGTAGTTTTAATTTGTTTGAAACAAATTCTGACGCGGAGATACCACCAATGGCATTTTATGGCATTTTAACAAATTTTTGAACTCTTGGATTATACTATCGTTAACAGAAAATGACACACTTAGCCCGATTTACACGAATCAGAAGTAAAGGCCATATTTTCTTCCTTTAATTATTTATGTAATTGTGTAAATGGGTCAAAATCTGATAAACAAATTCTGACAAGTTCGACGTAAAGTACGTAGACAATCACATAAATGACGCAAGTCACAAAATGGGTTGCCGTGTTTACTTCACTGTTGGACCATTCAAGTCACGCATAGAGAGATGTTTGGATTTTTGTGTTTTTTATTTATTAATGCTTTTGACTTGCTTAACTCGTGCTAATAATAAAGAGCTTTCAAATAGAGATGTTAGATGTTTGAAGCGGACATGCAGTTTTGACTGCATCTGCCGATTAGATGTTTGTTATTAAATCACTGTTCCCAAATCACTGTGGTAAGTTACATGATTGGGAAGTAAGTCCACATGTTAAAATTTTAATACCAATGTTTTTTTTTATGAAAATAAACATTTTTAGTGGCACGGCGAATTTTTGAAATTCACCTTGTAGATGTGCATGCACGCTAAGTTCGTCCGGTATATGGTGGCACCATTGGTATATTCTTATTGGAAAATTGAAAACGACATTGGTGCTCTGCAGATTAATTTTAACAAATTTCTTTTGGCCCGAACGTATTCAACTACATTATATGGAGATCAACGACATATGATGACACTTAGATGGAGCTATGTCCCACATAATAAAGACTACACAATAGACATTTTGTACAAGCGATTTGAGGGATGCCTTGAGAAGTAACACCTAATTCCAAAATTTGGTATAATTTCGCTCTAAAAAAAAGTGAAATAACACCAAAATTCGTAATACGACGTAATTTCCAATAACAAAGAGGAATATCGCCGAACATTCCTGTGAAATAAAGCGGAACTCAGACAGCAGACAAATGTTACACAAAAAACTCTGCATATGTAAATCGACCCAACCGGCAGGTGTGTTACGCGTCGCTCTTTTTGCACCATGTGTTGATTCCAAAAGCGGGAATTTTATAAACTGGCTGTAAGGATTTTAAGAAACGTGAAAATAAAAAGCGGGATATCGATTCTATGCATTTATATCTCAAACATTTTTAACGAATTCAATGTTATTTCTCGTCACCGATTTAAGGGTATTTTTATCTCGTGTGATTTGATCTCGGTAGACTTTTTTATGTATGAGATTTTCAAGTCGCAGGCCGTCTGCAATAAGCCACAATCGACGACTACTCTTAAAGTCATCATTTATAACACAAACAATTAGCCAATTCAGGTAACAATGGCGCAGTGGATATAGTGCTTGACTGCTTATTTAGACGTATGGTATATGGGTTCGATCAACATGTTAGCAGCATTATTTTCTTTATATTAGGAGGAATATTGAAGACATCACAAAATTTCCCAGATAAAAAGTATATTAAGGGTATTCATGTAACGAGATAATTTTCTGCTTTGCTTAAAGATTATTATATCTTTCTGCAGGACGCTCCCATAAAAATACTTGCGGAAATGTAGGAAACAATCAGGTGTTCATTTAACTAACTTTATGAGGTTTATTTCTACATCAAATTCATGAGATAATTTTATCTGATTTGTAGAATATTTTTCTCATACAAACTTTGACAGTTCATTTCTGCGGAGATAAAATTACCTAGTTTCTGAGGTTTATCTGGGTTTTCCGCGGTTGCATGGATACCCTTACTTTTTAACATATAAATTTTCATTCGTTTCTTTCCTAGATCCTTTACAAGATTCATAAAATAATAAACACTTTCATCTGCGGCATTTGAAATAGGCAAAACTAAAAACGAATTGACATAGTTTGACAATTCTTTGTAAGGGTATTCATTGGATGCATCGGTGAACCTATTTTCAATATTCTCTCACATTTATTTATGTGGTTTTCCATTGGTACAAGAATTTAATTCTTTTTTTGATACAAATCTGCCAAAACACGGATTTCTACAATTAAATCCTTCCATTGGGCAACAAAAATTAATTTTTTTTGATTCTGAATCAAATTCACACATCCGTATTTTTCGGTGAATGTATCCCTCTAACACAATACACAATCAAGCACTAGTACGATTGGAAGCATTCAGTTTGAAAACTATCAGTTGCACAGAAACGAATATACGCCAATACCATAGCAAAAGAATATTTAATTCAAATCGCGTCCCATTCGCCACGAAAAATAGCAAATTCTGCATCAAATTCTGAATTTACCAATGAAAAAAACCCATTAGATTTATGTTCTTCCATTGCGATTCAATTTTAAATTGGCTACACTGACTACTCTAAACTTGACTGGTCTAAAACTTGTTTTAAATATTTTGTTATTAACGAGGTACGGTTAACGCTTTTTCTGATTTTCGACAATCTCATAAGCGGTTAGACTTTCAAATTCTAAATAATAATGCATATCCAATTTTTCGAAAAATATTTTTTTCGGATTTTTGAAAAATATATTTTTTTTTTTTTTTTGAAAATTCAATATTTCGAAAACGTATAACGAGTATTTTTCGAAATTATACGTTGAAGCTTATATTATTAAATACATACAATTTCCATCAGTTTTTTTTCGAAGAAATTTTGTATATAAAAATTTAGTAAAAAAACGACTTAAAAATATATTTAACCGTTTCTACTAATAATCTTGTGCTTACGATGTGATCGAACATAAGAGCAAGTACGTGCGATCCAGTCGTGTGTTTTATTTTATTAAGTTGTTTTGTTTTGTTGGATGTTGATGGGTGCGTTATAATAAATAAACAGTGATTTTTTTTAGAGAACTTGAAAATATACCAACACTGTTATCAGTCATTTGTGACAGTATATTTGACAGTGTTCTGTTATTTGGAAGTAAGATTGCTTTGTTTAGCTTATTATGAATGGAACCGCACTGAATAAGCATGGATCAATTCGAGAAATTCATTAAACGCTCCTTTTAAGCATCCGTCAGGTCAGATCAGATTTGACGCCATTAGAGTACTTCCTCTGGGGAAAGGATGAAAACTCCAATGAGTACCTCGATAAATCAGAAACACTTGAGCACTTGGAAGCCAAAATTGTACTAGTTCCTACTAGTTGACATATAACATTCCCGTTTGGGAAAGGATTATTCCATGTCTAATGCCAAATCAATGCTTTGATTTAAATATAAAAAAAAACACAGACTTAAATTTCCCCAATTTTCGTCAAGCTTTAATTTAAAAGGTGTTCACTGTACAGACGCACTTAAAAGGAAAATAAACCAAAAAAAATAATATTTTATCCGCAATTAGCCCTACTTCCGCCCTTTTATAAACCGTCCATTTTAAAAGAGAAACAAAATAAAACAATTTGCAAAATCTCCAAGAGGCTTAAAAACAAAAACATACAAAATACAAAAAGGACGGAAATATACAAAACTTTTCTTACAGTCAATTACATTTACAATCTTGTAATTGGCGATAAAAAGAGGGTAATCATTATTTTATGAACGCACCGACACGCATTCCCTTCTCACTCTGCTTTCAAGTTTGTCCATAATGGTGAAACAAAAACAATCGTCCAAGCATGCTGTCCGCCCACTTCCGACTGACTTCTTTACCGCCTCCGCCGCCGCAGTCACCAAATCAGTTTTAAAAGTAAAAAGCTGCACACACAAACAAAAAATAAGTCAACTTTGGTAGACAATAAATTGACAATAAAACGAATGACAAAACAAATATTGAAGTGGAAAGTGTAAGGCAAAAAAATATCCTTAGACCACTCTAATTCTTTATTTGGCGGGGACAAAGTCGAAAAAGGACCTTTCCTTTGGGGTTGCAAAATTCGCAGATTTTTTTCCAAATTTAAGATTCAGCCTTCTGTGATCTGGCTTGGAGTGGGGCCGAGTGGGTTTGGGTGGTTTGGTATTTTAGCATTTTGGAGGCATTAAATAAAAAATAATTCTGTTCATTTTGGTAGGTATATGAATGGAGTGTCGGTGCAGAGTATGATTTTTAATTGAGCAATTTACAGGAACATCCCCTCATTAAGAACAATGTTCTGTGTTCCAAGATGAGCTAAGTGTTGATGGACAATTTAAAAAGGGAGACTACTTTTTTTTATTTTTTTGTAGAATTTGTTTTTCTTCTGTAAATTGAGGTATTAATTTTTTTGAAGGCGAGATTAGGTGAGAATAAGAAGCTGTTTTAGACAATTACAAATGAGGGGCTGTCTGCTCGAGGAGGATTTGTGTTTAATGTTAATTGGGCAATGAGAAAGTGTTTTTTTTCTTTTTATATTTTTTGTTTGGAGAATGTTTTACAGCTTAGAGCTGTTAGTGACAGTTTTATAATGGTTTGGCATAGAGTCATTAGGAAATTGTTTATATTTTTAAGGAGCTATGCGGTGGAAATTGGAAGAGATATGGATTTTTTATTTGAAGTTATTCATATTTTTATTATTTTAGAAGAATGAGAACGTTCCTTACTTACAAACTTATTGGCGCTGAATTATAAGAACAATTATTTTTGAATATGTTAAATTGAACAAAGCTTAAAACTAGTAGAAATTGAGTGTACATTTCAAGGGAATAGAAGGATATACACAGATAAACTTCTATTGTCCTTGGGCGTTTTTATATAGCTTTGTATGCTGCAGTCTATTTCAAAAGTTATCCATCAGGTATGCGAAGAAAGAAAAAGTTTATTCGAGAGCTTTCTATAGGGTAATTAATCAAGAGATATTTTTTTTCATAAGGGTTTTTTTGACAGATGGCGTGTGAGTCTTGTCAAGGTTCCATTTGGTCTTTATTCAGTATTCATTGACATATAAAAAGCTGACCTTCCATTGCGTCATCGTTTTGGTTATTTGGCTCTCGAGACACTTGCTGTTGTCGACCAATATTTTTTGAACCAAAAAACAACCAAAGAGGTTCAAAAGATGCTACACTCACACAAGACAACCGTGTGGTATGGTTTATGGGCCGGTGGAATAATCCGTTCGTATTTCTGCAGAAATGAGACTGGTGCCAATATTACTGTATCGCGACATGATAACGGACTATTTTTTGGCTCAAATAGGAGTCCGAGATCTCGACAGCATTTGGTTCCAACAAGACTACGCTACTTGCCACACAGCCCATAAAACAATGTACATATTAAGAGAATGCTTACGTGAACAATTAATTTCACGCTTCGGGCCAGTACATTGGCTAGCACGATCATGAGATATCACACGTTGGACTTTTTCCTTTGCGGCTACGTAAAGTCTAAGCTGTTTGTAGATGGGCCAGTTAAAATTTAAGCATGGGAGGCCAACATTACCTGTGGTGTTCGCGAGGTACCAACAAATATGCTCAAACGCTTCATCGACAAAATTGAAAGCATGGACGAGCTACGTCGCAGTTGTGACCAACATTTGAGGTACAGTTTTATATTCAACCTCATGAGAGGAGTACACTGGACGTTCAAAGTAAGAACTTAAAAACGCCATCTCCTCCAGCAGCGCAACCACGTGCTTTGAGGTTGCTAGAAACTATCTCCAGGTATCGGTCCTATTGATGAGCCCTTCACAAACAACAAAGGTATGTTTGTTATCTCTCGAAGCCAAGCTGTGGGAGATGGTATTTTACCTACTTTGTCGGTAAACGAAGGTCCCCACCCTCGCATTTGGTAGCCTGTCATGGGAAATAAAGCCTAAAGTCAAATCAACATTGTGTCCGGGAACAGTCCCGGCTAAAGCTTCGTGGTGCATTTTAACGGACTTAACTTGATTATGAGGATGTTAGCCGGCGCAAGGGCCAACCAGAAAACCTGACTTCACGACACCCGTTTCAACACGAAACGCACTGACTGTTATTATTCCACCAATTTTGTTTATATCCTGGAGTTATTTTTCGTGCTGTAAGGAGGAAAGATATCACCCAAATCTTAAATCTATACCACACGTCTTTAAGCTCCATTCCATGACATATTGTGTATTGGAGAACAGTGTCGGGACGAGAATTTCAGAATTAACCTTGATAATCATATCGTCTATTTAAGTGTATCAGGAAGTTAGTCATGCTAAATCCGTGTTTTGAACTTGGGATATGGTTTCTAATCATTTGGAGATACGCTTGCCTGGCATTATTAATAAGCCCCAACCTGTTTTTACGAAATCAAACTGAAAAGAGAGTCTTGAAAATAAAGGAAGAGTCATTCCTTGAAGAAATGGTCTTCAAAAAACTTGATATCATCAGGAGACGTTGAGATAGAATAATGTTCGATGACCATGTCAATATCATATTAACACAAAAATGAAAAGAGGTGGTCCTAAGTGGCTGCCTTTGTGGAACACCGGAATTAATTACTGTATGAGAATAGCTAGAAAATTTGGCAAATTTGAACCGAATGCTGTAATAACAATTATCTCGTTAAGAGATAAATTTAACGCGAAGATTGGGCAATTAAAAAAAAAATATTTAGTCTATGAGCAACTTTGTCGACCTCGTACCATTTCTCTAAATTCTAAGGGAGATGCAAAATTCTCAGTGGGAAATTAATATTCCGTTCAAAATGATTTCGAAGAGTTTGCAACTATGTGGAAGACTTTAAGCTATGAGACGATAATTGTTAACCTTAGCATTCTGACCCTTTTCGTTTATTAGAATCATAAGACAGGACTTCCAAATCTGTGCAAATTTAACTTGCTTTAGGGATTTAGCTAAATATTTTTCAGAGTGGAAGAGAAAGGCTTCAGGAAGTTCTCTTTGGCTTATGGCAGGAACACCACCATTAGGTCCAGGAATAAATTTATCACTTAATCGATTTAATTTATGATTTATGAGACAAAAGTCGATACAGTGAGTAATCATTTCATCGAAAATAATGGTAGCTAATTTTTTGTTAAACATAATGGCGCAAAATTTTAAACGATTTAGTAATATGTTAAATCATTTTTAGTATAATACTAGGCTAAAAAGAGGATTTTTCTAATTTTAAACCAGATTAGTATCGTACTATTTTCTTAACATTTTACTAAAGTTAAAGTCACAAAATGGCAACTTTATTTTTTTAGTATCGTACTAAATCCATATGCCACTTTGACATTTACAAACGTCAAAAGTTATGTTCGCTTGCTTTTTTGCACTATTTTAGGCGTGCTTAGTTGTAGTTTATTAGGAAAATAGATTTAGTATGGTGCTAGTTAAAAAATGTTTAGAATTAGGAAAATATTAGTAAAGTGCATTAGTATTAGCAAACTGTTAAGTAGTGTCATGCTAAGCCCTTAACATCAGGCTATTTAGAATTTTGCCCCTTTTAACTTGCGATTATAGGTACTATAAGGCAAGCTATGTATTCGTAAAAATATTTTGTTTTTCTAACAATCAAACATGACATTACGATCATAGAGAACACCAAAAAAGTGGGTCCCGCAATTCCGTCTGTCTGTCTGTCGATCTACAGCCTAAACGGCTGAACCGATTTAGTTCAAACTTGGTGCTTAGGCGTTTTAGGTGATTGTCCAAAATAGATTTTTGAATCGTTGTTTTAGCCCCAAAAATAACGGCACTTGCCATACAAATTTTTCTACCATCTTAATTATCTCGAAAAGGGCTCTAACGATTTTGATAAGAATTGGCGTGTGTACTACTTTGGGTATGCGCCACATTTCGGCTAAATTTTTTTTTAAATATTTTGTAAATAACTGTACCCGCCATAAAACCATTTTATTGATTTCCGACTTTCTCATAAACGGCTCAACGGATTTCGATATAAATTTTTCTTTTTTATTAAACATTTAAAATGTTCACACCAATTTTTTTAAAGAAAAAATTTAAGAATTTTATATATATAAAAAATTAAGTTAAAAACGACCTTAAAAATACATTTAGCCGTTTCTATTAGGAATATTTTGCATATAACGTGATCGAACATAGGAGGAAGTACGTGCATTTTATTTTGCTTACTGCTGTGAATATGGTCAGCTATCTATCAAACCTGTGTAAGACCAAAACAACTTTGAACTATTAAAACAACAACAGGTGAAATTCTTAATAACAAAAAATGTGGTGTGCTATTTTTGAGGCAGTAATCGATATGCATTTATTTCTTTTTTCCATTCCACAAATTCCTCCCATCAGTAGCGTCAGTATAAAAGTTCAATAAAAGTCTAACCATCACGCTTTATTATCTGAATCGATGAATCGCCTCAGAGAAACAGGTGCCATTTCCAGCCTGAAATTTCAACCAGATTTCAATATTGTTTTTGTTTTTTGTAACACAGAAACTGCAGAGACACCCAAGGCGGTGACAACAGTGAAACTTCATTGCTCCTTGAATTTTTTTCGTCGCCAGACTTATAAAATCAAATTGGTGTGTGCCCACCTCTGGAGCTGGACCATCAGCCGCATAAGACAATAATTAAGGGAGTATGCGCGAAAATATCAAGATGCCTTACTTATACTCTATAACTCCTTAAAAATGGACCATATAATCAAACTTCCTTAACTGGTTGTGATGCACACACCTGAATCGGTTTAAAATTTCTGATCAATTTGTTTTAACCTCCCCTATCGCAAAAAAAAACGACTTACCAACCAGACTTACAAGCCAGCAGCGCCAGCAAAGCGCTATACCCCCGATGTAGGTTGACGTTGACGTTTCAAAGATAACTTATTAGTTATTGGGTTCAAGCATGCAAGTACTCGTACATAATTATCTTCGAACAAGAATCTTTTATAAGCCGATTTGCGGTCACCATTAATGAATTAATATTTATAAAAGAAAGGAAGGTCTTATTCACTCTTGATTCTTGAATTTGTGCAACTAAAGAACTAAACAGCTACTTGTAAATTAAAATAAAATGTAGATTATTGCAACATTGTTGCATTTATTGCTGAGCCGCATGCAACGTTTCGGAATAAATTGTGATAACTTACTGACAGGAGGGTGCAATTGAGTCGTGTCACTGTCATTATATGACGCATCTATGAGCGAATCTGCCTGTCAGATGCAGAACAGCCGAGAAAGGAAAACAAATTAAACAATTGTGTGATGTTATTTATTTTTTTTTTTGGAAAAATAAAACATTAAATTAATGAGTTTCGAAATAAATATTTAAAAGGTAAAAAGAAACATAATAACAAGTGGCATCACTATATTATGTGGACGTGTGGACTTGTAGAGTGATGTGCGCTCAATCGAAAAGTTAAGAAATATGAAGTTATACGTTAAGATTCTCTTTATTCACCGTAGTGTGTATATTCAAAAAAAAGTCTGCTGAAGGTGTAATAATCTGCGATGAGATTATGTGTATATGGTGTCTTTATACTCCTTACGATTTCTTAGAGTATTGAATTAAATTTCTGGAAATAATTAAATTAAAATTGACTTCCACTCAATGCCTTTACGGATCTACATATGGTGGCATGGGATATTTTTAGATGGATGAATCGGTCCGTTTCTATACTGATGGAAAGAAAACCGATGATGGGGTTGGAGACGGTGTATTTACTCAGAAAGATTAAATTTAGGACACTTCTTTCGTCTTCCTCAGCATAGTCTTTTAGCGATCAAAGAATTGTTGTCAACAGCTGATATCAGCAATAAATCCCTGAAAAGTCTGTCGATATCGATCATTTCTGATGCAGACAGCAGTTCAACATTCAACTTTGTTGGGTGCCAGGCAACAGCTGACATACTCGCTAGAAGTGAAACAATGCGAACTATTTTAATGGAAAATATTTGGCGTACCAAGCAAACATATCAAGAACTCCGTCTTTTGCATACATCATCTTGGCGAATTTAGATTTTAGATACATTTAAATATTTTTTTGAGGGCACTCAAAGATTGGGATTAGACATTACTTTAGAATTAGGGTCTTACGGTAAGCTAATGGCCATTCCTAGAAGTGCAATTATTACCGTTAAATTGTTTAAGGAAAACAATGCCACTGGGCCTTGTAGATTCCAGCCAGATCTGAGGCGGGAAAGAATTTCCTTCATCTTCGTGCTCTTGGCGAAATCGAATATTTTTGGTCATTTCACACAAAAGGTATGTTTATTCCGAGAACTGACGATTTCCTCGATTTAAGAATGGACGAAGGCTGAATCGATTTTGAAACAAATAAATTCTACGAGTTTTTTTTATTCCGTAAAGATCAAAATTTAATCAGCTCATTATACGTTATCATTGGCGTTCTAGTTTCATATCCGACGGACATGGCTGTGTATCTAGAAATAGATATTAAATTGCTGAATTTTCAGACAGAGAGATCATTGCTGAATATGAGAAATAGAGTATGATACAGAACAGAACCCAGAAATTATTTTCTTGTTTTCTAATCCATCAAATAAGAGATTCATCAATTCTAAATGCACGAATTTTCGAGAAGATAGTTTGGTGATAAATGATATTGAAATTCAAATGTCATTGAAATATTAATTGAAATAATTTTACTTTATCCAAAACGGGGTAAAAATTGGCGCAAATGTTCGGTGAATTATATTATCAAAAGCACGTATAATGAGCCGGCCTTTCAGAAGCTTTTATTCTCCAAAGCGCTTCTTAACCTGATAAATATGTTTACTTACTTACTTACTTAAGATGGCGCTACAGTCCGGGGTGGACCAGGGCCTCAACCAACAAGCTTCTTCCAGTTGGCTCGGTTTCTAGCTATCTGTCTCCAGTTTCGAACTCCAAGTTGGTTGAGATCATCTTCCACTTGCGTGCGGCACTATTTACGCTGTCCACGTCTAGACGCTGTCCCACAGAGAAGGATTCAAAGACTTTCCGGGCCGGAGCATTGGTGGCCATATGCTCTAGGTGACAAAGCCATCTCAGTCATTGGCTTTTCAATTTTGTGACTAGGTCGGTGTCGCTGTAGAGCCCGTACAGTTCGTTGTTGTATCGTCTTCTCCATTCCCCATCTATGCAGACGGGACCCAAAATCACCCGGAGAATTTTCCTCTCAAAACAACCTAACGCGTTCTCAGCCACCCTTAACATTGTCCATGTCTCTGCACCATACATCAGGACTGGGATGATGAGCGTTTTATACATGGACAGTTTAGTTGCTCGAGATAGGGCTTTGCTTCTCAATTGCCTTCTTAGCCCCAAGAAACAGCGATTGGCAAGAGTAATTCTGCATTTTATCTCAGCACTGATATCATTCGCTGAGTTTATAGCGGATCCCAGGTATACAAAATCTCTGACCACTTCAAAATTATATCTGTCTCTAGTGACGTTCTATCCGAGACGCCGCGCCGGTGCTGGGTATCCTTTCTTGTTGACAGCATATATTTTGTTTTGCTTCCGTTCACTGTTAAGGCTATCTTTTTGGCTTCCTTCTCAATAATCACGAAAGCACCACTGGCTTCACGCTCTGTTCGTCCGATTATGTCAATGTCATCAGAGTAAGCGACTGATTGGACGGACTTTTGAACGATTGTGCCTCTAGTGTGGACGTGAGAGTTTTGCACTATTATTTCAAGAATGATGCTAAAGAAGTCGCATTGGGTTTTTCCAAGATCTGCCGTAATGAGAATATTTGGTCGATAGTGGACTTCCTTGATACATATGATACTGATACCATATATACAACGCGGTTTACTCTGGGTTCTGTTTGGAGCAGTTAGAAGTGGAACCCTACACTGATCACACCAAAAAGAAGACCTATTTTTGGATGAACTGGTACGTCAATACAAGCAAAATATTGTCGCATATCAGACAATGTCAATCCACACGAGGTCCACAAAGTAGTAATGCATATCCACAGTTCTTCACTGTTTGGTGTGGAATGTGAGCCGAGCGGTATCAATCCATATTTCTTCGAAAAATCCTATGGCCTATCCTATGCAGGCCACATATCAGCTGACGCCTCAAAGGACATTCTGTAGAAGCGATTTAAGGAGACTTGTTTTCGCCTAAAAACGTATGGAAAATTATGCCTCAGAATTATTTTAACCAATTGAAAAGCCATAATCTAATAGTTGCCTTCCAAAAAGGTACAAATTATTCACTCATTAGAATGAAAGTATAGATTTAGAGTTTAATACTTTTGTATTACATTTTTCATACCACTCACACACGCACAAATACAAGGATAATTGTGTCCTCCATTTAACTTTTAAAACATAAAATGAATTACTTTATCATACATAAGAAAATTGAAATAAAAGAAAATTGACATTAAAACAGTTAGGTACACATAAGGATATAGCTACTAGGGTGTACCTAAAGTCTGACAAAAAGTCTTATGTCAAATAAATCCCGATTATTATTCCATTTGAATAAATTGAAATATTTTCCTCTAACGTCCGTCCAACCCCCGCACCAATCTTAATAGAACTTCAAAGCATACATGTTGAATCCACCCCGGAAGATCCTGGCAAAGTAAATACATCTGTATGTAGATAGGTATGCGTGTATATTTGCGGCGCGTTTAAAAAAGACATGAAGAAAGTTATATTAATAGGTAAACATGATGAGAAGTTCATATAGCTGCAAACTACCCTCTAAGAAAATTTGCAAACTTTTTAACTCAACAAACATGGTTTTAAACATGTGAGTGTGGCTATACCATACATACATATACACGTATTGTAGAAAATCATCTATATAAACCATAAGTACGTTTTAGTTAGCGGCAATGAAGAACAGTGTCCTGTGGGACCATTTGTACCTACTTGAAGAAGATTTCATCAGTTGACGTCGACGACGACGACGATGTGGTGACTACAAGGAGTTTGCGCTGTCCCCCGCCAAAAACAACCACTCACACACATGAATACACATACGAAAAGCTTATGCACGCAATCCAAAATGGCTCAACAAGAAAGAAAATACATGTGAAAGAAGAAAGGACACCCTAAGAAGCAGCAATGTGTATACTGTATAGTGTAGGTATACACAACGAAGAAACAGAGAAAACTCATAGGCAAAATGTATCGTATCGATTACTAATAAACTCCAGGAAAATGCGGTTGCTATATGGAAGCAGAAGAGTCCCGGGATAGCATCCCCTGGATGTGTGTTGTGTATCCCGTATGCGAATGCGAATGCGAATAGAAGATCTACCATGATGATGGCCTGGAGAAGTTCCAACGGCGCGGAGTATTTTGTTAGTTGAAAAGGGGCAAAATATGATAGTTGCTCTGTATTACACCCCGACCCCACCCCAGCCAACTGCTGAGAACGTTTCTCCTTCTCCTTAAATGAGATATTTATGCATGGAGAAAGCTTGGCTTGTGGTGAAGTCAAGCGTTCTTTCAACATATATCTTTATCCTTTTGGGAAAAGGGAAAAAGGGCAATGATATAACTGCATATATGCTTGTTCGGAAAATTGGGCATCCATTGTCTGTGGATCCACCACTCCGCGTATTATTATTATTATTATATTGGTAGGAGTGCAATTCGTGCTCAATTGTCTCGCAGTCAATTGAAAGATACAGTTTTTTTTATGTACCCTTAGGCAGTTTACTTATGTACATATACAATGTAGTGAAATTCTTTCCTTGTTTTTACTAAATATATGTACATATGTATATCCATGACTTCCAGAATGAATCTTATTATTTTACCCACGGATAGAGTTAACAAAACGGGTCGAGGTAGGTGGATTTCGTCTCGTTGCGTTGTGTCTACCTTCCATAGTGCCCCATGGATTGTATATGAATAGTAGATGAGATGGACCAGGATGGTAAGGGTAAGGAATGAGCTCGACTGGCTTGCTATTGATTTTTTGTCGTGGTATTTTTTTTTTTGTATTCTTTTGTTAAATTTTACATTTTGTCCACGTATTCCTTGGGGTTATAGATGTCAATAGAATTTCAAGTGATTATGCTTTTTTGTAGCAAAACAAAAAATCATCGCATGACTAGAATTTCCTTATGTTGTTTTCACTTTGGATTTTTGATTTTTCACAAGATTCAAGACAGCAAACATTTTGTTTAACAAACAACAACAAAAATCATATTACTCGTAAATAGAGGTATTGAAACCCTAACTTAAGCAATCAGTCGAATATTTGCCAATATACTTTTACAAATTCTACAGCTTCTATTTTCTGAAAAGTTTTGGCTGCTGACTCATAAGACAAAAATAACGTGTTTTTTTACGGGGATTTCAATCCAGCTACAACTTTTAATAATTGTTATATTTTGCGGATATTTCAACTGTTTTAGGTAGATTTTCGTCGGTTTATAGGTTTGTCGGAAAAAAAGTTAAGAAAAAGTTATTAAATTGAGTTTTTGGAAATAATTAAGGTACGTAAGTATCTTTCGGCCTTAAGATTAAAATAACGGGTTATCCATTTCGCGGTTTCAAAGGAAAAACTAAGCAAAACACATGTAAAATATTTTTTTTCATGATATTTCTTTTTTGAACGTTGACATTATGTGTGAAACACTAGATCATTTAATTGACCACCACGCGAATTGTTGCAAGCATCGATTGTTTTGAGGTAATTTTCGACCACTTATTGACACATATTGGGCGGTATCTCAGCCATAACTTGACGAATGTTGGTCTTCAAGTGCTCAAGAGTTAAAGGTTTATCTGCATAAACACGGTCTTTCGCGTAGCCCCACAAAAAAGTCTAGCGGTGTCAAATCGAATGACCTTGGTGGCCAGTTGATATCGCCACGACGAGAAATTACGCGGCCAGGAAATGTCTCTTGCAATAAAGGCATATTCACTCGAGTTGTGTGTCATGTGGCACCGTCTTGTTGAAACCACATATTCTCCAAGTTGTATTCTTCAATAGTAGGCAAAAAAAAGTCGGTTATCATATGACAATAACGCTCCGAATTGACGGTGACAGTCGTTCCATCGTCGGTTTCGAAGAAGTAAGGTCCAATCACACCTCCGGACCAAAGAGCCCCCCAAACAGTGACTTTTTGTGGATATAATTGCCTCTCTTCAATTACTTGAGGATTCTCAGATCACCAAATAATACGCCTTAATGTGCCGTAAGACAGTCCTAATTCCTGAGTACGACGAGGAATCGACACATTCGGGTCATCGACAACACTTTAACTTACAGCAGCGATATTTTCATTGTTACGAGCGAAACGTTGATGCACAGGCCTTACAATATATGTAACAAATCCAGTCTCTTCAAATTTCTTCACAATTTTGCCAATTGCTTGCGTAGTTGGACGATTATGTAAACCATAATCTCCTCTTAAAGCACGATATGTGGCTGTGGCAGAAGCACCATTTTTGTAGTAGGTTTTAACAATTTGTATGCGTTGTGCGATAGTTAAGCGATCCATTTTCGTAAATGTCAGACTTTCAACTGAAAAAAAATTGGTTTAACAACTTAGTTTGACAGATGTCGAATTCCAGGCCTATATTTTTGAAACCGCAAAATGGATAACGCTTTACTATACAATTCCGGTAGCTTCTGTACTTCTTCAGAAATCATGAGAAAGATTAAACCAGCAACAGCTGCCTCCATTATTTTAGAACCAATCTATACCAATTGTTCAATATATACTAGACAAACTCTACCAACGACAACAGAGATGTGAGACCAAAGTCCTTAAATTACTGGTACAGTAAATTACTGTCAACTTTTTCACTACGATATTTAGTGGCACAGTTAAATATTTAAAACAAAAATGTGCATATTTCCGTAACAAATTTCAAGCAGATAAAAATGATCGTTCTGCTGAAAATGTGTTTGAAAAATGATTTGCTGGTCAGCGTGCTGTTTGCTTTTTGCGGTGCTGCTAGTAGTACCGGTTTAATCTGTTTCACGCATAAGACTGTCAGCAAGCATGCATTTATTAAGGGAATCATGGTTCAGCGCAGCGGACAGTTGGATTATAGTTTCTTCAAGTCAAAAAACTGCCAGTGTAGATGGTGGTCATGGTCCTGGATTGCTGTGGTCCTTTTGAAGACATAATGTCATGGGGCAAGAGCGGATGTATGATGGCCATTTCTAACTACCTCAGCTCAAATATTCAAAAGAATGACATGATATCAAGACGTGCCGGAATGAAACTTAGACTTTTTTTGACATCCTGACGAGATGAAATAAAAAACAATGTCAAATCAATTATTTTTTTCCGGTTCAGAAAATGAGATTTTATAAGGTGAGTTAACATCAAAGAAGAATTTCAGCAAACATTGTTTGAAACACATTTCAGAAACACTTCTGAAAAATTAAAGAAACATTTCTGAAATGTTTCTTTATTTTCCATTTTATGTATCCGGTTTTGTGATTGAAAATGGACTGGAAAGAATCAGCACTGATAGAATAGTTTTTTGCCGCTATGAAAAATATTCACACTTTTCGTGACATTTTTATTTTTTTGGATGACTCAATCTCTTTTTATAATTTTGTAAATGAAACAAATAAAGTTTTCTGTTCGAAATAGAAATCAGAAAAACATTTCATAAACATTTCAGAAATATATCGGGAAGCGTCCAGACCAAAATGAAAATTTCAGAAACGTATCTTTGTTTCTGCAATGTTTCTTTGATGTGGACGCTCCTTTACATATTTTGCCCCTGCAACAAGTGAGGAGCCTAATTCAAAATTAATCTTCATCAATATTTGCAAGCGAAATTAAAAAATAAAAAAAATAGTCAATATTTCAAATTTCTGAACTATAGCTTTACCTATATTTTTGATTTACATTTCAATTAGTTGACAAGTCAAAGGCTTGGTTTTGGCCAGTTTGAAATGGTATTACCTCATGTCAAACATAAATATAAATCCCGGTTGTAGGATCCGTGGCTTAAAATTGCTTAACTCACCGATTTGGGCGAATTAAATGAGGGTCAATGATAAAACAGCATGTGCTTGGCTGTTATCAGATACTTAATCACTTCAGTTAATCTGATGATATCGGAAGATAAAATGGTTGACCTATACTGTTCAAAAATTTTAACAACGTTTTTATAACTTTAAAAGCTATTATCTCTCATTATATTAAAATGTTTTCGAAATACAGGAAAGCTAATGAATCGTTTCTAATGATGAGTAATGAGTTTAGAAGGCACTTCTTTAATCAACCTCTGTAGCGAACTTCCAATGAATAGCACTGACTATTGTAAAAGAGGATAAAATGAAGAGAATTTCCCCAGAAGAAAAAAAAGGAACAAACTTGCACCGCAATACGTTATTGCGCCCAAACAGGTATTTAACCATTAATATTACAATATTCGCAAGTGAATAGACCCGCATTCGATTAGTAACAGTTTCAGTTTTACAGTCTGTCAAATGTCAAGCACTTACCCAATATAGATTGTCTCCTTGAACCAACCTGCGAATTCCGAATAGATTTCATATGTTCCTTAGTATCAGAGACTAGAAATATTCTCCAGATAGTGGGAAGAAGTTTCTTCTGAAGGCTGATGTTGATGAAAAAATTAATGTCAGAGGAAGTCAGAGGATCCCTACTTTTTGACACTTTATATTGTGAAACCATCTGCACAACCAAATATGCTGAAGACCATTCTACTTATGTGGGTTCCCATTTAATAATGACATCTTAGGATTAGCTGGCAGTAAGTATTCTGCGTTGATCCTTAAGCTTTCTCAAAACTCGGACAGGTGGTTAATTGTTGACCAACTGTCGCTCGTCTCTTTGAAATAAGCTTGGCTCTGTTAAAGATATTCATATCTGCCACATTAGTCCGGTATAAAACATACTGCTTTAGGACTTGGGACCAATCGATTTAAATAGGTTCTGGCTGGAATGCCCCCTTTTTTTCAAACCAGAAATAACCATTAATTGATACTTAAATTACTGCGTGTTGGATACAAGTCATCCGTGGGCTCTAGAAATGTAATAATGTTTACAATATTATCCTACTGGATCACACTCTGTCTATTTGAGAACCAGATAAGGAGTTTCTCCCAAGAAAATAATGGGAGTAAGTACTTTATAGTAAACAAATTTCTACCTAGTGCGTTAATCTAAAAATCTTATATTAAAATCCTCCTAATTTCATTTCTAATCCTTTCCAAACGAAAAAAATATTTCAAACAAGTTACCTGATGGGAACCCATAATCCTGTAAAATTTCCTACAACATATACAAAAGACTTACCCCGAAAATCAATTTTCTTAAATACAAAATAAAAAACCCTCAGAAAATTTGATACAAAAATTTCCCAGAAATTGAAAACACAAATAAATTCCCTTTAAATTAAACTGTTGAATCTCTTAAATTAAGTTCCAAATTCAACCCGCGCTATTCATGTCCTTTTTATGCTGACCTTGACACCAAATATGCTATACAACAAAACAAAAAAAAAAAAAAACAACTTCTAATTAGCCTCATTGTCGTTGTCTAGATGTAAAAGGTCCTTTTCTCCACTTAATTTCACAAAACCTTATCCCTAAGGAAAATGTATATAAAAAAATAATAAAACAGTCCATTAACCCTGAAACAAATAAGACTAAGAGCAATAGCAATAGATGCCCGCTTTTCCGACTTCTCATTTTCATTAACTTTTCTCAACCTGTCCTTATTGCCATTGAGGAAGTGCGAAGGACTCTAACGTTCATTTTAAATATATAACTATACCCAACCTCATCATCATTATCATCATCAGCATCATGATGACTATAACGCGGCAGCAAGGCAGAGAGAAAACCCTGAACATTATATAGAGAATAGGTATATAATGTGTAAAACAAACGACGACATAAAAACTCATTTACATTTTAACATTGACCCCGATTTAAAAATTAAGGTTTCATGAACTTAACCTTAAAATTTTAATCTGCACTCCATTCGAGTCCACCCCTCCGTTCCGTTCCGGCATCATATTTCCTTTTGTTTGCTGAACTTCTAAGAGCAAAGTTAAACTTTATATTCTTACCCAGACTTAATTTCTGTGCAAAGGACTTTTTGGAGCAAGGACGTTCATCGTCTTTCGTCTCACTATATATATCGAGCAGAAAGGAGCAAGAGGAACTCTTAAAACTATCCTCCTTGAGAATTGCTATGTACTTAATTCATTATCCTTCTTGTGCTTATATTAAACTTTTGCTTTCTATACTTCTACCTATACATTCAACAAGATTCCAGGAGGAAGACGACGACGCCGGCATATCGTCCTTATGTATACTATATATAGCTCTATCGTCTTTCGTAATTAACTTTCTCTAAAATTTACACTTTTCATAAGTTCTCTGCTCTCTTTCGTCTTTATTTTTCTTTGCCTTCTTCAGACGTGAGTTGGTAGGTTGGGGGTAAATGAAAACCCTCCACCTAATAAAAATATGACCGGCAGAATAAAGAAAGTGAAAGGACATGCCAATTGATGCAGCAATTCTTACTCCCACTCCCCTCAGACATTTGGACTTAAATATTTTAATGAATCCTTGGGGCAATGAATTAATGACCACCCGCAGGACAAAAATGAAAGTTATCTCAAGAGCTAGAAGGACTTACTTTCAGTCTATTCAACATCAACTTCTTATTTTTTTGTTTGTCCTTTTCTAAAAGGTTAAGGACATTCGTACATTTTAATACGCTTGGCTTTTGTGTTATAATTTTTTTTTTGTCGAGTTGGCATTTTGTTTAAATGGACAATGACGCTCTAAAGTTGATATTTATCTGCTTTAGCTCTTCTGGTTGTCAGGATTTTCCGCAGCTTCTCGCAATGAGAAATAAAAAGTTATATTTTTTTTTATTTACAAACTTTGTGTAAGAAGAACAAGCAAATTCTTGCGGAAAGTTTTCTTAGACAAAACTTTTACTTCACCAAAACAGTAATAGTTATAAAATAAACCCCTTCCGCTGTATATCCTTTTTCTTTTCCTTTTTTTTTAGTTTTTCCTGTCCAGCTCATGGCGAGAGATGGCGCGGCCTAGACACAGCGGTGGTGGCTTCAAGTCGGGAAGCTGTGGCTGGCATAAAGTTTTAGCCACAAGTATAAAACTTTTTCCTCGATCTGTGTTTTTGTGTGTATACTGTTTTAAAAGGAGCTTATTACGATTTAAGGATTGGATTTGCTTCTAGAAATTCCTCGATGATGCTTTCTTTTGTTTGTTTGTTTGTATCTTTTATTCGGCACGGAGCGTGGAGAGGAAAAGGTTTACATAATATTCATTCCTTGATTAAAATTAAATATTTTTTGTGGGCTTTTTAGCTCTTGTTAAACTTTTCCCATTTTAGATTTGATTGTTGTTTGTTGCATGCCCGACCAGTAGGTACCTATACTATGGCTGCATTACCACTAAGAACTGAACGAGAGTATCTACTAGGGTGTAGAGTGAAAATTTTCATTCGGGTTGTTGAGGGCGAGAGATGATTTGTTTTTAAATATTTTTTATTGCAAACAATTTCTTTTGTGGACTATAGGTACCTCTTTCCCCAAAAAGAAAAAAAAAGGAAAATATAGAAAGACTTGCTCAAAATTTTCCACATAATTTTGAGTTTATTTTCTTTTTCGAAGAAAAGTTCTTATACGGCAGAGAGGATAGTTTGGGAAAATATTAAAAATTAAGGCAGATATAGGATTTAAGGTCAAAATTGTGATGCTACAAGATATTGATATGTAAAATATTAAGGACCTATCTAAATTTAAGATATGGTTTCTATTCTGACACACATTTTTGGACAGGGTGGTAAAGTTCAAAAACTAAAATGATCTTGTATATTTTTAAGCGATTCTATGAATCATATTGAGAAAACGGAAGCAATATTCTAATATTATTTTTGTTTTTTTTTTCTATGAATATGAATTAATGTCCCTTGGACTCTTCCAATACTCAACGTGTGAATCAAGCCCTTAGAATTAAAACTGGATAAGGTTAGTTACCATCTGGATTAAAGATTTGTCAAAAATTCAAAGATTGGCTGGTAGGTATTGGCAGAAATACATCCATCGTAAGATGATCAAGCACAGTGCGATAAGATCTATCTACAGAATTGCCATTCAATTATTGAAAAAGAGGCCACTTCGGTCATACAACCATTCTGAACTTTCGTGCCATAGAAATTCAAGCAGTCGATTCGTCCTGGCGACCGTGATATATATATGCAAAGGAAATTAAATGGCAGATAGACTGCCCAAAAACTGGACAAACCAAATCATCGCGTACTTACGCCACTCTCACAATTTAATTGCTTCAATACTCCTATTGACCAAAATACGAAAATATTCATCGACTCTTGTTCATTAAGAGAATGACCTTCATTAATCCCGGATCAGGCACTTTCGAGCAAATTTACCAAATCGTACGAAATAAATGTGCAATACGTGACCAACTGTAGCAAAATGACGTTGAATTTAGACATGCCGACTGTCTTTGAGGACTTCTTTAAAACAATTTCAAACCTTAAGCCATACACTTTGTATTAAATGTTAGCAATATGAGGACATGAGAATAATAACGCCAAACCCTAATTTAATTTCCCGAAGAAAATGGATCAGTCTACTCGACAGCAGATGGTATTTTCATAGACACATTAGATCCTTACGATTCTATCCAATGAGGAAATCTAACCAATTTCTGTCCTCCCGAATTTTAGCAAACTTCTGCAAAGCTGATACTTAAAAAAAAAAACTTCAGACAATATTATGCTCTTCTGTGGGAAAAGCATGACATATTAGGTTCAAGGCCTCCCATTCTACCCAATAAAGCTAAACGCTGATACAACTACGAGTATAACAAAACAAAAAAAAACCATCTTGTCTTCTTGTTTCCCATTGAAAAAGCATTCAAATTCTGGGTTTCAAGCTGAAGTCTGTTCGCTTGCTAGGACACCTTATTTCATCAATACGCCTAAACAAAATACCCTACTATTTGTTAACGACTTTCTCAATATAGCACATTAAGAAGCCCTGAAATAGCTGTACGAAGAAGAAAGAATGAATAATCACACCCTTAAACTTGAGAATACTACTGTAAATGTGGAATCAAAATGGACCTTCCTAAAGTAGGATTTTTCGATCAAAAGGCTTCCCGCTATTGCACGAAGGTTCTAAAACTATTAATCAGTACCAGCATGCTGAGGAAAATTTCATCCTATCCAGCAGTTATCTGAATTGTTAATTGAATTATAGCTTATTCAACCATCGACCACCGATATCTCGAAGTGCTATGCATGATGAACTCAGGACTCGAAATACCAGCAGATCAAAGCTTGTGTAACGTCTACGTTGCTGCAGAAACCCAGCACAAAAGAAAGGTTGGGACCAAAAAACGAACACGCAGACCGTGAACACACACCAGATAGGTAAATCTGACATATGTAGAGCGTAAGAATTAGAGGATAGCTTATAGCAGTTCCATTGCGAATGCCCTAAACTAGCTAGAATTAGTAAAACAATCCAAGGAGAATACTTTTTCGACTAACTAGTTCACATCTAGTTTTTGCAACAAAAACCGTCAAGAAATTCGCACAGAAATCAGGATAGTTCAGGTCTACTTGTTCTCTTACTTTTCTCTCCTTCTACCTTTCACGCATACGTCCTTGGGAGTTCCGACGGAACAGAAACTAACATAACCTGAACACAACCTTTCGAAATCGATAACAATTCTCAACCAGTTTAACCCCGCGACGTATTGTCCTTTAAATGAAACTTAAACTTCTCCTATCCTTAAATTATTGACCAAAAATTTTCCATAGCAATTTTACCAAAAATAATTGAATTGCCATTATTATTTATAACTTTCAAACAAAAAAAAATGAGTGCCCCTTAAAATAATTCAACATGCACCCCGCTCTTATCCTTTTTGTGTTAATATAATCAAAACAAACACCCATTAACATTTTCGATAAAGCAACAACAAAAAAAATCGAGAGTTGCCAAATAAAAGAATTATCAACACAAAAGGATTCATATAATAAAAATTTGCACACACAAAAAAAAGAAACATATTGATTGACTGACAATAATTTACAATTTATCATTGCCAGGATAATAAGGTAAAGGTGCTTGCTGAAAACAATTGACTTTGTTAAACAGTGCCATGACAAAGGGATGTGCGACACTTGGTTTTGGTATGAAAAGGTAAATCGCCGAGGCGTATCGAATTTCCCGAAAAGAAAAAAGGATATCTGCAGGAAAACGGATTTTAAACGTCCAATCTGTGATTCATTGAGCGCATCATCTTCTTCAGGAGATTTGCATAATTTTAATATTTTACTCAACACCGATATGACTGAGTGTGTGTGTGGATGTTTTTGGATGTGAAGTGATTTAATAAAGAAAAAAAAGGGGTAAGGACGGAGCAACGAAAAAATTCCCACACTCAATGGGAATGATCTATGGAAATGAGGATATTTTTATATGGACCCTTTAAATTATGATTGTCTCTATGCAAATCAGGTGCGTTCTGGGGTATTATGAGTGTACATCTATGCATTTTGTCACATGAAACAAGAACCACCAATGTTTTCTTATAATATGCAGAAGGATTTTAGGAAGCGTTGGAATTTTTAGTTCCGGGTTATCAGTCGTGAACAGAACATTCCCAGCGATTTTATTTTAGCATCCTGATTTCTATAAGTTGATTTGCATAAGGAAAAGGTTAAATGTCGATGGCAGATTATTGTTATGGTAATTTCAAGGGAAGAAATTAAATTATTTGTAGTGTTCTTGCCAGATGCAGATGATCATCTCGGGGAAAATCAGCGAAGGACACAGAGTTAAGAAAATAAAATATTACTTCCTTTTTCATAAAGGATTTAGCAGTTGTGGTATATGGCTGATGAAGAGATTATAAGGAAACTCTTTATATAAATTGCCGTTTGTGGAGAGGAATTTCTAAATTTTAATTCGGCATCAGCATTTTATAGACATATCATTTAAGACCTCATACGCATTAAACACTTTACCAATTCAAAGTCACATCTATCTTTTTCGTTTATGGTGAATAGTTTCTTGTTAATAACCCTGCATTTTTGGAAGTTGTTCACAGTAAAGAAGGCTTTCTGAACAATACTGCTGATAAATATAAATGCAAAAGTCAATTACTGATTGGAGTAGAATCTATAATCATAATCCCAAAATAAATTTTCAATGAAAAACATCTGCAAGAGGAAATCCCAAAACTTGGCGGAGTCATCACTAAAGCCATATTTGATACAAAAAACAGCATAAATCACAAATATGGCAAACGGTTCCAGTTTTAGTGACTCAAAAGTTCAATGAGTCTGAAGAATGAAGTGGTGAACTACTTAATTCTTCACATTCATCTCTGAAAAAATCCGAAAAAAAAACTTTCAGGATGACAACGAAATACGGAAAATATGGAGGGAAAATTTAAGACGCGAATAAAATGTTTAGGAAATAATTTTACTTATTGTCACAAAAACAACTGCAAACTGAAAAGAAAATTGCTGGGGATTTTTGGGATTTTGGTGATTTTCGAAAAGTTTAATACAAACAAAATTATTTAAAATACATTTAGGGAGTTTCGAAAGAAGTGAAATTATGTTCCTTCTAAGTTAATCCTGTAAAAACCGGAATTCCAATTTCCCAAGATCAAAAATTTCGAATAGTGTAAATTCATTCTTCCAACACAATATCCCAATTCTAAGATCCCTTATCCCAAAATCCCTTTTCTTGTGACCGATTTCTTTACAAATGTGTATCTCCTAAAACACAGTTTAAGTCAAAATTAGAAAGCGATATATTTTAAACACATTTCTGCACTAAATTCATAAAGCGGTAGAACTCACTCAAATTTAGTACTCGTACTTTAGTTGATTTAGAACTTCGATAAATTTGAATTTTAATTTTTCTAGATTAGTATCACGAACCGAATTTCTAAAATGTTGGAACATTTTTGAAGAATGTAGGTATAGAAATTTCTGGATATAGTTGAAGAATTGCTAAGTGTTTAAAAATTCGACTAAACCGTTTTCGAATTATCATTTCTTTCTAAAATTTAAACGAAATTGTTTTTGAACGTTTTGGTACACAGAAACAAGATATATAATTTTTTCAGTGGTTTTGTTTCGGGATGCAAAAATGATAGTGCTTTTAAAACTCAGTTTACCCTGGAGCTCAATGTCGGACACACTGTCTAGTATAGAGATTTTTTCTTTAACAGAACTTCACGAATGTCCAATGCTTTATGCGGTAATATTTTTCCCTCAAATTATGATATTCAAACCTTCAAAATGTTTATACTATTAAAACCTCTACCACTTTCCTAATCGCTCGCACTGTGTTTTTAACACATAAAGGGTAGTCATAACCCCTTGAGTGCGCGTAAGATAAATCAACACCACGACATTTTAACTGGAAAACAAATCAGTAACTTTAAATACACAATATTTTCTAAGCAAAGGCACCGTGGCAAATGTTAACTCCTTATCACATTAGTGGCTTCAAAATCGCTAATATCGTAGCAGAAAGCACTGCTGACTTACAACTTTTAAGAATCTTCTTATTCCGCTTATTTTGACTCAACTTGCGTTAACTATAGTAAGCAAAATATAGACGAACCTTGAATTTCGACGCAATAGAAGGACATTACTGCATGTAAAGGGAAAAATATGCTCGGAATTGTCATCCTCACTTCTGATTATTGTAAAATAATAATATTTGGTAATACGAAGTAGGGCAAATGAGACTTTCCCAGAGTTCTTTTAAAAAATATTTTTTTTTTCGCAAAAATCAATACCCATTAACTATCAACAACAAAATCCTGGACAGAAACAGTACCTAATACAGAGATCTGGTGTGGGAACAGCACTTTTATATGAACCAGCAAAAATAATATGTAGAAACTCAAGACAGTTGGTTGCTGAACAAAATAAGACTTACAACAAATTCATGCAACGTGTAAGAAACTGAAGTGATGGACTTTTTCTTCGGTGCACCAGGAGGAGCTAGACAAAAACACCGACTAACATCATCATCTTAAATGTGGAAAATTATCATTTGGGACGCATGCAAATGGCAGTAAAAAATTGCTCGAAGCACTTTGCGTTACCGTACTTTACGTGATTTTTAAGAGGAGCAGCCAACTTTGATTGCTGCTTATTTCTGACAAATTTTTACTGTTATTCGACGTGCACTATGCCAGTGGATGAGCTGATAAAAACATGCTTGAAATTATCATACTTTTAAAACCGAATCAAGGCGCGTTACGTTATGCTTCACCTACTCTCCATGCCATTCCTAGTTTTTAAAATTTTAAGTAAGGCAATCTACAAGCAAGGAACGGGTCGAAATGCTGTATTTTAAAATACTGTATGGTCAAAATTCTGCATTACACTGTATGGTCATAATACTGTATGGTTAATATTCTGTATTTCAAAATGCTGTAAATCGGCTTAACCGGCCTACTTACAGCATTTTGAAAAACAGAATTTTGAGATACAGAATTTTAAAATACAGAATTTTGACAAACCAGAACTTTGAAACACGGAATTTTGACGTACAGTGTCTTGAGATACAGTATTTTAAATACAGTATTATGACCCATACAGTATTTTGACCCCAACCCAACCAAGCAACATTCAATTAATTTCACAAATTTTTCATTAAAGGTTAACTGATTTAAATTTGGTACGTTTACTTGAAAAAATATTTTGTTATTAATAAAGTCTGATTAATGAGGACTTAAGTGGTACAGTAAAAGATAATGAGTTCATTTATAAAATTCGGCTGAAAAAGTGACTCCCATAAATGACACTTAAATGCCCCTATGTCAGAGTAAAAAAATAATTTGAAAGTGAAAATATGAGAATCTTAAGCACAACGTATTCGGGTAAATGAGTAGATCATAAAATTAACGACTTGAAAAAATTTTCTTCGGAAGTCTAAAGTAAAAGCCTGGCAACAATTACAAATATTCAGAAAAAAAAATAAGATATAAATTTCAAATAAATGCAATTAATGAAAATGTCTTCTTTTTTGATCGCTTCAAGCTTTATCTAATTTTTCATTCCACCTCCAGTGAATTCCGCCATCAGTTATACGAGAGAGATCTTTCCCACACACTAATTATTTGTTCCTTCATTTATTTTCTATATAAATTAGGTATTTAAATTTAACTTGACATTTCCATCTGTAAACATCAACCATAGACATTACTCACTCACAGATAATTGAATAAATATATCAAAAATACATATATGTTCGTCATAGCTTCCGTGCGGCGTGCAATTGCGTCCCCCTTCGTGAAGATCTCTTAAATACAATTTGACATTCATATCTGACATTCACGATCTGAAGCGAGCATCTCCTAAATCAATTGGCCAGACACGCAGGTGCAACCTTCAAGAAGGCAATACCAAACGTCGCCTTATGACAGCATTAAACTAAAAATCATGTTTTAATGTCATAGTCACACGAAATGAAGTCTTACTTCCCCCCTCCCCCTTTATTCCACTACTATTTTTTTTTTTTTAAATTTAAAAAAGAATTGGCTGCACTTGTCCAACAACACATCATGACATAGCCTTAACTGGTCAGGGAAGAAAAAGAAAGAAAAACCGCCACTCCATGCCACCCAACCACAACCAACCTTAACCAACTGCAACCTACACTGACACGTATTTTAACTCAAAATAAACTCATTACAGCCGGATGGACGGTTTAGTTTTTTTTTTTTTTTTGTTATTTCGTTTTTCGTGCTGTGTGCAATGATTCCATTGCCATGCCAACAATAAAACAACTAAAAGCCATTAGGGGACTCGCCGGCCGGCCGCACTAACCACCATCCACCACACCACCACCCATCCGGGTGCATCATGATGAGCTTCGCAGAAGACCATCATGTGGCTCTTAAATGGTTTTTTAATTGCTTTCGTCGACAATAAGTGAGGGGGAAGATTCGTCCAAAGAGTCGCGGCAACAAATTACTAAACAAATACTCTGGAGCTATAGGCATATACCTAATCAGGTGCTCCTGTTCTATTTTTTTGGATTGTGGACTGTGCGTGGAGTAGTTTCGAAGAAAGGAAGCGCAATGAAACTGCCTCTGCCTAGGTATATTATAGATTGTAATTTATTTCGAATAGGGGAAGTATGTGCTCCTAAACATTAACTATACCTTTGAACAATTCAATCAATCTGAGATTAAATGATAGGTTACTTATGTGTATGTATTGCTTTCCTGAGAGTTCCCTCTGGATGCCTAGAATCTATCGCAACTTGGACGAGCTTTTTTTATATTTTTTTTTCTCCTTAAGGCTCTTCCGTTTATTTATTTTTAATTTGAGTCCGCATGCGAATAGCGGATGTGTATTGCACTGCTTGGTGATTAATAACCGTGGCGAGCACAAATAAAAACGATGAACGCAGATACAAAAATATGACCGCAGGCTATTTGTCGGCAGCCATGAATGCTCCCATGCCCCATTCTACTTTTGCAGATATCCCCGCTTTTCCGCCACTGACTAAAAATTAATTGTAGTCCTGGCATGAAGAATGTGGCGCCTCGCATGGTTCACTGTAAATCTTATAAGCATCCTTTGCAATAAAACTTTAAATTTAAAAAGAAAAAGAAGAATAACAACTTGTGAAAGTATTTGGAATGATGAATGTGAAGCTTTTAGCACGTTATGCGTCTTATTTATTGATGGTTTAAGTTTTCTGCATTACTTTACTTCTTTACGGAATGAGAAATTTTGTCCTGAATAGGGTGAAATCTATTAAACCAAAAGAACGTGCATGGTTTGATTTGGGGTGTAAGCAGGTTATTAGGGCTTAAGCAGGAAGTTTCCGGAATTATAAAGCCAACTCCAGTGAGGAAAACCGGAATAAGTTGAAACAAGCATAAAGTCACAACGAAGCGTTACAATTTCCATTTCCAAACGACCGCCGACAGCAATTCCGACCGGCCCTTAGTCATGCGCACTTACCAGCAACACACTCGAGCAACACCAATCGACCTGAACACCAACCTAACATTTGAGTTCGTCATTGTTACAGTTCACACCGCCTCAAAGCCTCGAATATATCAAGTACAGGTAATGAACGACGATGAAAGGGAGGAAACTTGTACACGCAACAGCAAGCCTTGATTGCGATTTTGGTTTTGCTGGGGAATAAGTATCTCGTTGATCGCGAGCGGCAGCCAGCTAGACGATCAATTCCGGGATTACCCGATTTTCCCTTGGACTAGCCTCGGGCAGGAACTAGATTCCTAACCGATCTTCCCCTCTTGCTCGTTCTGCGTAAGTTGCAGGTGTGTCTATTCGCTATTCCATATCTGCTCCTTCCGAGCAGAACGTGGGCCTGCCAATTATATGAAATACCGTGTTATTTATCGTAAGTTAAAGAGTTTGTAAGGAAATATCGTAAGCAATAAAAGATAATTAAACCGAGTTCTAACCTTCTTAAAACCGGAGTTTTATTGTGCTTTCTTCGGATACCCTGGACACCAACGAGCTCACCCTCAGCCTTTGGGAAAAAAGCATGACAATACTACATTGCCCCAAAGATAGTAAAAATTGTTGATCATTTGTAAAAAAAATAAAAAACATTCAAAATTCTACCTCCTCGTCGGTTGCAACGCTTATTTCCAATGACACTCCTGCGGTAAGCTTACAAGAAAACACAAATTTGCTAGCAGACTACTTTGCTGCCAGTTCCACGCTGCCAGAAAGTGTTATGACTCCACCAGTACTTAAGGGCATAAATGATTTTATGGGTTCGAATTAGAGCATTAAGCTAGGCGCGCAACTTTCAGTTTTGCAACAGTTTGGTTGCTAAAGTGAATAACATGGACTTATATGAGAGTGCGCGCACATGTAGAAACTATTCAGTCCGCGATTCGAGCAACTTAAAAGTTTGTGTTTCGGCACAAATCGAACGATCGCCGAAACTAAGTTCTTCAGTTTGTATATTACACCGAACTATATGTAACTGCGCGCACATTAAAACTAAATACTGTCTGTGTTTGTTGGTTTATCTCGTTGATTGATTTTTAAGTTGCTTATGTGCGCGATCATCGTTCAACTAGTGATTAAACTGTTTCGTTTCGGAAAAATTGCATGTGCGCGCCTAGTCTTAAAGATCTCGCAAATCCGCTGGCCCGGATAGCATCTCTCCCATCTTTCTGAAAAGGTATTCTTCAGCGTTAACAAAAATACTGCGTAAGCTTTTCCATCTGTTCTACTCTGCTGGTCTTTTTCCGAGTGGTTTTTGATGGAAAATAGCATTTGCCCAGCCTGTTCCTGAAACAGGGGAATCTGTTTCACCCACTAATTACAGTCCAATTGCACTTTTGTCTGTTCTTCCAAATGTCATGGAAACGCTGAAGAAATAACTTGCAGAACCAAAGCTCCTTAATGCCCGGCAGTTTAGCTTAAGTATCAATAGAACCACTCGTGATCTTGTGATATATCTCACCGAACAATAGCACAAATCTTTACATTACTTTGGAGAGAGAAATTAAGATATTGCGCTTGATATTTTAGGAACATATGATAGAGTTTGGCATCAAGCTCTCTTATCGAAAAAGTGTACATTTGGTATCGATGAATCTCTTTTTCGCTAGATTAGAAATTACTTTTCGGAATGCTCAATATAAGTTATATTGGACGGTTTCAAGTCTGAAGTTCACTTCAATGTTGGTGTGCCCCAGGGCACCGTTTTGTCTCCAACTCTTTTTCTCATTTTCATTAATGATCTCTTATCTGTTGATTGTGTGGAGTAGAGTAAGAGTTTTTGTTGCTCAAGATTATACTTTCAAGATTCCTTGAATATTGTTTGCCTGACGAAGAGCATAACCAAGCTCGAAACGTTGCACATTAAATAACGACATCTTTAATTATTGACCTACAACCCACAAAAAGTTACATATACCTTTAACAACAAAAGGTCACAAAAAATTATATATAATTTTTATTCTTATCTGGAACTTCTTATCTACTAAATTCTTTTGCCGAGGATAATACTCTCAGCTTTTCATAATAGCTTTTAGATTCACACCCATGTCCTTCGAATGTGGAACTGCATCGGCAGTGTGTGATAAGTTCATAAATTCTGATCACGACAAAATTTTTCAATTGGAAATTAAAAAAACGCGTTCAACTTAATGCTCCAAAAATCAATGATGTGTTCTGTCGTTAAACTCTTCATAAGTTTACCCCCTAGACCAACTGCGAACGAACTGTCAAGTGTGGAGATTATTTCTTTAGTATAGTAAAACGCGAATGTGGCACGCTTTTTCCAGCTCTATTTTCCCATCCCATTTTGATATTCCTTAATTCAAAACCAATGCACAATGTATAATCCTCCCCTACTTTCTTAACGCTCGCACTGTGCCTGATGATTTTAAGGGTAGTCAAAATATCTATAGTGCGTGCATCAATATAATTTAAAAAAATTAAAAATATGTAATAACGCAATTCCGTGAAGAAAGAAGAGTATAGTACAGAAATTCATAGGACAGAACAAACAGTAAATTAAAAGTCAATTGTCAAAACAACAAAACCATTTGTTAGGCTTTTTGTTTTTTAATGAATTTTTTAAATTTTAATATTATTAAGCTAAAAGTAACCATAACCAAAAAGTAAACAAATCACCACCAAATAAACAACACACAAAACAAAGAATTTTGAACAGCTCTCATCGACTTTCATCTTCCTTAAAACCCAAAACAAAAAATCTAATAGTAGACAAATTTTGAATAGAAAATTTCTGACTAAACAGGAAAAAGTCGTATACTTTTCTGAGCAGAATAGTTCAGAACAAGTCACTGAGCAAAGCTAATTTGGTATTGAAGTTAGTCGGTCACTAACAATATTATTCGTTGAGCTGTGGATAGAATGTGGAACGCGAATAGAGTTTGACAGCTTGTATTAACAAGTTTTTTTTTCGAATTCGAAATTAATTAAATATTACTACTAATATAAATTATATTCCTACCATTTTGTTTTGAATCTATGAAAAAGTTATAGTACATATTTATAAAACATTAATCGTATTTATTCGTTCAGTTGTTCGTCGCGTCGTTCTCATGTGAATTGTCCTTAACTTGAACTTTAAACTGTCCAAAATCAATAATTGAAATCTATTTACGATACTTAAGCAACAGGAACAATTCAACTATAGAAATGTATTTTCTGTCTTTCAAAAATGCTTATGAATAATTCTCTAAGGTTTCCCTTGGAGTTTATAAGTTTATTGGTATCAGGAATAAATCTTCCAGGGCATATTGAGTGTCATTTTAAAGGGGAATTTTTTTTTTATTTTATAGTACCCATTATAATCCCGCTAATGAATCTACATTAACAGACATATGATAACATGGAATTCCGAAATATTATTTAAGTCCATTGATCAAGTCCAAGTAAACTAGTTTCCACATTCACTCTTCCTTCTGGCATAAGATATAGTCATTATATACCCTCCCCGCATGCTTTTCAACCATTTTTACTTGCGATTATAGGTACTATAAGGCAATTTATGTATTCGTAAAATTTTTTTTTTTCTAACAATCAATCATGACATTACGATCATACAGAACACCAAAAAAGTGGTTCCCCAAATTCCGTCTGTCTGTCTGTCTGTCCTCCTGTCTGCAGCCTAAACGGTTGGATGGATTTGCTTCAAAATTGGTACATATTGGTTTTTCGGTAATATGCCCACAAGTTTTTTTCAATTTTTTTTAAGACGACAAATAACAGTAGCTCCCATACATTTTTTTTTGGCCAAAAACAAATATCTTATTTTTCTCAAAAACGGCTCCTACGATTTTTATAAAAAAAAATCAGTTCATTAATGCAGGCAAAGGGTACCTTTTTATAATAATTTTTTTTTGGAAAAAAAATTGTTAGTTTTGGTACCTCTAGTACAACAATTTTTTTTTTTTTTAATAATCTACACGCGCTCAAGGGATTATGAATACCCTTTAAATGTTTCAACACAGCGCGGGCGTGAGGGTGAGGTTAAGGAAGAGAAAGAATGATAGGAAAGATGTGTGGCGCGATATTCGGAGACTGTAGGTGGTTGTTGTCTCAGATTGTATCTCTAGGGATGGCGGCTGAACTAATGCGGAGAAATTTCCGTATCTTATTTATCGATGTGCCTTATAATTCGCATTATTTTTTTTATTCTTTGTCATATTTTATCGGTATACTAGTTTTTTACTCAATCACATTGTTGTTAGTTCTATGCCTAAACAGCATGTAATGAGTAAGCCAGCAACTCATTGTATGACATTTATTTTTAGAATTGGTTTTTAATGGAAAAATAAGAAGACATAGACTACGGCAGGGATCGAACCTGTGACCATGAGGTTGACAGGAAAACACACAACTATCGCGCCACGACCACCCCACATTTTTTTGATTCTCGATTTTCTGGGAAACGGTTGGTTTGATTTTTTTGAATTTTTTTATGCAGAAGCTCCTAGAAAGTTTAAACACTATTGTAAGCCAAAATTTTTGGAAACAGATTTTTTTTTGTAAAATTTTTTTTTGCGTTTGAAAGCTCAAAATTTCGAAAACGACTCAATAGATTATTTTCGAAACTTCGTATTGGGTAGTTTTTTGACACTATCTTGAATAATTAAAAAAAATATTTTCCTAAAATAAAAACCAAGGGTACCTCCAATACAAATTTTAAGAAATCGTTAAGAAAAAAATTTATTTCTCAAAAGCGGGTACAAGAATTTTTATAAAAAAAAAACACACATCATATTAGTACAGCCCACTTTTAATTATAAAAATATTTGTTTTGCGTACTTATTAAGGGCACTTCCCATATTTCATATTTTCGACTTTCTCAATATTGGATGAACCGATTAAAATAATTATTTTTTATACAAATGCTCCCCAAAATTGTTAATAAAACTGCATACTCAAATTAAAAAAAAAAAGTTTTTCGATTTTTAAAAAATAAACAATTTTTTTTTTTTGAAAAATCGAAAAACAGATTTTTTTTTAAATTTGAATTTTAGATATATGTATATTAATAATATCTTTAAAATGGCGTTTCAAATTTTTTTTCTAAAAATGTTTTCAAAATTGTATACATAAAAAATTAAATTATTAAAAAACCGCTCCAACGATTTTTGAATGTTTTTTTTGATATATTCTTATTTATCCATGAATTCAAATTGCATCTTTGTTTTCCCTCAAACTATAACGACTAAGCAATATAAGAACATTTAATTATGTTTTGTATCCATTTATTTCTACATTATTCCCTTTTAACGAATTTTTGCGTACGTCACTGAATACTAAATACAATATAGGCCCTCATACATTTACATTTCTTATGTAATGCATATTGCACCCAAATTATGGAGTTGTATATATATTGCTACTTTCCCACCTAAATCCTTCATTTTCATTATTATATGTACATCTTTAGATACTTAGGTTCCATCAATATGTATAAATATATGAAGATACATTTTACTCTCCTAACTTACATAATAAAAACCATAACTTAGATTTAAATATACATTTGTAGGCAGATACCTATTTAACTATTCTTTGAATCATCCATTCCACAATTCATTATACTATAAATCAAGTAAATCTTACCCATGTACATAGGCTTTAAACCTGCATAGGATAACTACACCTTACTAACTTAACCTCAATGGTTAGCTACATTTAAGTTGTTGGCTCCAAGAGCAAGTTCGTACGATCCAAAATTACTGCCAGAAGAAATAAATTACTTCCATCAGTAACCGTAACTCTTTGATCGGTTCCTGTTCATCATTTTTATTACATATTTGCTGAGAACTATAATTCAAAACAAGTAATTTTGAATTACTCACGAAATTAAATTTAGTTGTAACACACATGACCTGCAGAAAATACATTCCACCAAGAATAAAACAAAATTTATTAAAAATGCCAAAATTTTAACATGTACATACATATACCTCCAAATTTTGCAGCCACCCTTCAATTATGTTAAGCACATCCATCAAATGAAACTCCAAACCCCCAACTTCCCAAAAAAAATTAAAAATGTCGATTTATTCTGCCGATGACATCAATTTTTCTCAGAATTATGCAAATGATTATCCGCACCGGACAGCACACCTTCGATAAATTAAAACTTCAAACCTCTGAGCAAAAATTTACATAATAATTCTTTCCAGCAAAAAAAAATTCTATTTTAACAAATCGTCGGCTCATTTCAATTTAATTAACAATTAAGTCCTTCTAATGCTCCCTATCGACTTCAATCACCCAATCCAATAAATAATCTTCAACTGCAGCACGGTGTTCCGCGAGTGAGAATATCAAATCCTCCAGTCAGGTCTCCCTTGTTTAAATATACATAGGTATCTATACCAATAACAGTTAATGAAATTAAGGGCAGTAAATAATTACAATTAATCATTACAAATCCAATCAGAATTGGTATGGAGCTGAAGAAAAATCACCGCTGTACCACCACATCCACTTTGGCGCTGATTTATCATTCCATCATCAGCAGAATATCCTTGGTGCGCCATCGTCATCACCAAGCAGCCATACCACCTTATCATGACTAGCTGGGGGCAGCGAGAAATTCCGCGCAATCCTCGCGGTCGTTGTCGCGGTTACATCATCATGTATCATCTGTATCCATGTTTGTTTGACCAGTGTTGCGATAGCGATTTGCTAGCAACATCAGAGGCTTACGGTTTGGCATGATGGAGGAAATGCCGAACCGCCATTAACAAGGACCAGTGGAATTTTGATTTATGGCCGACTAATTATTTTCGTATTTTTTGTTTGTTTTAATTCCGACAGAATTTGTTCGGTTTTGTAATGATTCTGTTTGCCATCGAAGTCCATTATGAGGTCTGGATTTTTAGGAGGGTTCAAAAGATTGCTCTCATATTGGTAGGTAGGTGTAATTATTGCGCTTAGTACTTCATCATTCGCTAAAAGTGTTTTTTTGCGATAAATTTGACAGGAAACCATAACAAAAGGAATTTGTGGTTAAAAGTGAAATATTGATAAGAAATTGTTGGCAAAAGAAATTGATGTTTTAAGGGCTCTAAGGTATAGACAAAGATTATAGTTCCGTAAGTCGATTTAAAACCGCAATTAGTCATTTAGCGTTTTAAAACTTTTTACGTTTGTCGAAACAAACTCACTGATGACGAACCCTGCAAACAAAATCAGGACAACGTACTTCGGATGTGGAATGGTAGGCCCTTTTTAGTGCGAAACCATTATATAGTTTCAGACTTAAATCTGTGTAAACTCCTGAAAAGTGATGTTTTCGGTCAATTTAGATCTAGAGTTGAATCAAAAAAATCTTAGGCCATTTTCATCCTTACAAGTTGAACCCAACTTTATGATTTTTGTTCTTAACTTGTGATTTTGTTTTTCTTCAGTCAAAGTTGACATTTTAAACTTTTGATTCTGTCGAGTTGATCTGGTTTTCTAAACTTCCGAAAAAAATCTAAAGTTGAAATATACGTATCTGTCAAGAATTTCCCAGGGAAATTCCAAAAAACGCAAGTAGGGAAACTTTTAAATTTCAACTCTCGAGTTGAGATTTAAGATACTTACTTACGTACTTATCCGGCTCCCGATCCATGGAGGGTCTCTGCCGGTATATTGCGGTCTTCCATCGGTTACGGTCCCTCGCACACTCCCTCCAGTCATCGAGCGTTCTTGCGTCTGCAACCGCCTGGTCCCTGTACCACGGAGTTTCATCTTACTGGTCGTCTCTAACCTGGGGGCTGGGATTCGAAGATTTTCTTGGCTGGAGCGTTGTCGTCCATTCGCTCGGTGTGGCCGAACCATTGTAGTCGACGCGCTTTGGCTCTTTGGACTACATCCACATCTATAGGTACATCTCGTACAATGGACGATTGAATCTTCTCCTCCATTCGCCTTCTTCGCATATTGGACCGATTAACAATTTAAGAATTCTTCTCTCGAAAGTGCCCAGTATCAATTCCCCTTTTTTACTTGCGATATAGGTACTATAAACCAAGTGTTGCATTTGGAAAAAAAATCGAACTCGAGATTTTAATCAAAGCTTACATTACGATGATAGAGAACACCAAAAAAGTGGGTCGCCCAATTCCGTCTGTCGTAAACGACTGAAACGATTTTTTTTTCAAACTTGGTACTTACGCGTTTTAGGTGATTTTCTAAAATAGATATTGGAATCGTTGTTTTAGACCCAAAAATTACTGTACTTGCCATACAAATTTTGCTACCATCTTAATTTTCGCGAAAACGGCTCTAACGATTTTGAAAAAAATTTAGTGTGTGTACTACTTTGGGTATAGTCTACATTTTGGCAAAATTTTTTTTTTTTTAAATGTTGTTATTAACAGTACCTGCCACACAACCATTTTTATTTTATGTTTTATTTCAAAATTGTCGAAAACTAGTTTTTTTGGATTTTTGAAGAAAAAATATTTTTTTTTTTGAAAATTCAATATTTCGAAAACGGGATTTTTTCGGAAATTTTGTTCTTAAATTTATACTATTAAATATTTAAAATGTGCATACCAATTTTTTTTAAAAAAAATTTAATAATTTTTAAATATAAACAATTAAGTGAAAAACGACTTTAAAAATAAAAGGTTATCCATTTCGCGGTTTCAAAAATAAAACTAAGCAAACACATGTAAAATATTTTTTTTCATGATATTTCTTTTTTATTATAAAGTTTGAACGTTGACATTATGTGTGAAACACTAGATCATTTAAATGACCACCACGCGAATTGTTGCAAGCTTCGATTCTTTTGAGGTAATTTTGGGCCACTTTTTGACACATATTGAGAGGTATCTCAGCCATAACTTGACGAATGTTGGTTTTCAAGTGTTCAAGAGTTAAAGGTTTATCTGCATAAACACGATTTTTCGCGTAGCCCCACAAAAAAAGTCCAGCGGTGTCAAATCGCATGATCTTGGTGGCGAGTTGATATCGTCAGGACGAGAAATTACGCGGCCATGAAATGTCTCTTGCAATAAAGCCATATTCGCTCGAGTTGTGTGGCATGTGGCACCGTCTTGTTGAAACCACATATTTACCCAGTCGTATTCTTCAATAGCAGGCAAAAAAAAGTCGGTTATCATATGACCATAACGCTCCGAATTGACGGTGACATTCGTTCCATCGTCGTTTTCAAAGAAGTAAGGTCCAATCACACATCCGGACCAAAGAGCGCTACAAGCAGTGACTTTTTGTGGCCTCTCTTCAATTACTTGAGGATTCTCACAACCCCAAATACGACAATTTTGTTTATTTACATACCCACCGAGTGAGAAATGTGCTTCGTCACTGAAGAAAATTTTATTCGAAAAATCGCCGTCCAACGCCTGTTGTTCAAGCACCCATTCGACGTATCTACGACGTTGTGTCAGCTGGCTTCAGTTGTTGTGTGAGCTGGACTTTATATGGATGTAGGTGTAGATCCAAATGCAAAATACGCCACAATGTGCCGTAAGACAGTCCTAATTCTTGAGAACGATGAGGAATCGACACATTCGGGTCTTCGGCAACACTTTCACTTACAGCAGCGATATTTTCAGTGGTACGAACGAAACGATGATGCACAGGCCTTTAAAATTTCTGTGGCAGAAGCACCATTTTTGTAGTAGGTTTTAACAATTTTTATGCGTTGTGCGATAGTTAAGCGATCCATTTTCGTAAATGTCAGACTTTCAACTGAAAAAAAAAATTGGTTTAACAACTTAGTTTGACAGATGTCGAATTCCAGCCCTATATTTTTCAAACCACAAAATAGATAACCCTTTACATTTAGCCGATTCTATTAAAAATCTTTTGCATATAATGTGATTGAATATAGGAGCAAGTACGTGCGATCCAGTCGTGCATTTTATTTACTTATCGTCCAGAACTCGGCGCGCCGTAGAGTATATCTGGTAACATTAGCATTTTGTATAGCGTGCACTTTGTCTTTCGAGAAAGGAGTTTTGAACACATTTGTTTGGCCAAACCGAGGTAGCAGCGGTTCGCTCTAGGGTAAATCTTCGTCGTATTTTCACTAAGGTGTCGCTCGTGGAATTGATGTTTGTTCCGAGGTAGGTGAACTCTTTGACAACCTCGAAATTACTGCTACCAACAGTGACGTTTTGTCCTAGGTGATGGATATGTCCATCTTTGTTGATAGCATATACTTGTTTTGTCCTCATTCATTTCAAGACCAAGGCGTTTCGTCTGTTCATCAATAGCATTTCAATAATAATTGAAGATGGTGAAGAAAACAAATTTCGACTTGTTACTAAACTATCAAGTTGGTGTCAACTCTAAGAGTTGGCCAACTTGAGAGTTCGCGGCAAGTTGACAAATACTGAAAATAATGGCTCTTAGACTGGTCAACAAATTCAAAGAGTTAACTCTAGGTTCTGAGTTTCTGAAAGCAGCTATTGTCAAAAACTATTGAAATCAATTATGTGCGAACCTATAGACAAGGCGATTTCGAAAGTGTTGCCTTTCCTGGACGCCCCTCCATTTTCATGTCGTATGATATAATGATACAGTAACAACCGGATAAGTGCCTCTCATCTTATAAATTTTCCTGTTGAAATCTTATTCTAGCTGGAGTTTCTGCTGTCATGCGAAGCATCTTCATCTAAGTGAGTCTTTAGATCATGCCTGTTAGAATGTTTGAAAAACAATTTACTTCCTCCTGTGTTATGGTCTTTTAATTGAAATACACGTTTCGTTATCGCTGCAACGATTTTCGAAAAAAAAAACAATTGCATCAAAACTTCTTCTCTTACCCCATTTCAGCTGATTCAATAAAGACAAAATCAAAGGTCTATAAATAAACAAATTATACTCTCGAAAATTGTTTTATCCCCATCAGTTAAGCGCATCTATAGGTTTATAATTGAGCTATAAACAGTCCTGTGGTATAGTGAATTAATTTGGCTGTTCGCTGATGTTATATAAAGAGGTATAGAAAGGGTAAAGGTATACCTATAGTTACCTTTATTGCAAACGAACCACAAAATGAGCCTGCCACTCTGCATCATGACTGACTTCAATTCTTCCATCATCAACTTGATGCTTTTATGCCAGACTTTAATATTCAGCAATAATTTGCCATCATTACAGCAATTTTTACCGCACCGCTGGCGCTTTCTCTTCTTCGCAATGAATACAAAAGCTGAAGCTTGCTATTGAGTTGAGAGTATGCGGAATGGCATTTTTATATAAATTTTGCACAAAACTCATACGGTTGGAAGGCGGACGAGGTCGAAGCGGCGGCGATGGCGGTCTTTTGTTTTTATCCGATGAGCAGAACAGAACGGTAGCAACGACGGCGACGACGCGCGGTAGCGGCCATATAATACCAAACGGAACAGCCTCTGCCAACGAAATTTGAATGCAATCACATTTGCATATATGGGAACGCGGGAACACGCGCGAAATACTTAAAACAATGGCATCCGCAGTGCAATTTTATTTTTCCACCAAATTACTCATTGTGTTTCCGAGGGCGGCTGATGCCGCTTGCATTTCGATGGAAAGGGCTCTCGCCACCCGCCCCTCACCATCAGCATCACCACACACACACACATCACATCGCATCCCCCTGAAGGATGCAGCGACTCACTCACCGAAATGCCATTGAATTTTCAGGGCTTCGTCGGTCGTGTCGTCTGGGAATACCTACGAGCTACGAGTGGGTAGGAAGGGCAACGAAGACGAACAAGTGTCATTATACACAGACGAGTACACCTAGCGCAGCCGAACCAGCAAACCAAACAGCAGCACTTATCATCCGCGAGGAGATGCAAGTATTGAGCGCGGATTTTTTTACGCCGCTTCGTATTTATACTCCTGCACGCTCGTATTAGGCATCGGTGCAATGATACCCCTCGCCTGTCGCTGTGGTTAATGCTAGCCAAGCCATAGACGTCCACCGACCGTGTGTAGTTTAATAGAAAAAAAAGTTCCTATATTCGCACCACATTCGGCGCGTATTCTGCAGCAGTATGCTCTTCAATGCAGTCACTGACTACTGATACGGAGGGTGGGGCGCATGTTGGGAACAACAGTACTCAAGGTTTGCCTGCGGCTTTGCGTTGCATATTTTTTTTATGAATTATTCACGAAAATATGACGCGAAATAAGGGAAAAACATTTTCAAGTGTTCGTGGTTGCCACCCCACCCCATTTCAGAAAAATAAAAAAAAATAATAAGTGTAGGAAAAATTAAACCCAACTCCATCATTCCCTCTCAGCTTCATGTTTCACATTTTAATTTGAGCAGAAAAGTGAAATAAACAGGAAAAATGATAAAAGCAGAGAAGATGGGGTGAATTATACCTTACGAGAGGAGTAGTCCCATATGGACTTCCTTTTTGCATAAGCCTTGTGGTGCGGTGCATTTCAAAAATATAAAAAAAATCATTCCCAAAACTCATTTGCGGCAGGGCAGAGTATAGAGAGGAATGGAGATGAAGAAGAGCCCACTCACTCAGACTGAGTCTTCAACTCCCAACTCCGCATATAGTTATAACATCACAGAATGGGGCAAGAGTCCTTATAATGTAGGCGGAAGTCTGGTGCATTTCCGTTTACAAACAGTTACTGCAAGACTGAACGACATCAAAAAAAAAGTTCGGTGGTGCACCCATAATAGCCACGACCGACAACGCGATGGAAGGACAGACGAAGCGCAGAGTGGTGCTGATGGTTAAGGTATATAGTGGCAGTAACCGAGCCGGCACTGAACGAACGGGCAAAGTTTCGTCGTTCCAGGTTTTAAGTTTAATTACAGGGATCCACTCTACGATGTTGATGATGATGATGATTATAATTGCAGTTGCATAGGGCCTGTGGGCCGGTCTGTTGATTTGGGATTTTTTTCTGTTTCAGTTTTTTTTATTTTGTTCTCAATTTTTTTTTTTTTTTGTGTTTGGGGCTTTTGGGAACAAAATGACTTTGGTTCGAAGGGTTCTTGTAGTTTTTTTTTTCTCTTCTATATATTTTCCGTTGGTGTGGTTCTGGGTTTTTTTTTGTTTGTTCTTAAATGGGATTAATGAAGAGGAGGAATAATTTCACTTTATGCCTCTCTCACTGTTTGGTGCAAAAACGTAGGAAGATGGAGTGGTTTTAAAATTCAGTCAGTAAAATTGTTTGCGGTTTGAAGTGTGTGTGCTTTTAAAATACTTTGCACTTTGCTTCCAAATTGTGTTTTTTTTCATTTATTCTCTTTTTTTTGTAAATGCGGAGCTGGAGTTGGTGTCTGTCATTGTGCAATAGGGAAAGTTGATTAAAATGCATTAGCGGTATGTAGGGAATGGGCTATAAAAAAGGAATCTGCTATAGCGCATCTATATACATGTATAGAGATACTCGCGAGCAAAGGCATGTAATGATCTCGATTTAATGAGAGAGACCTTTTGTGAAAATGTATCCTTGGAGAGTCTGATTAAAATTGTATAGCTATAGGTACATAAGTGCAAACTTAAAAACATGTGTAGCTATAGGGAACTATGCTTAAGAGGGCGTCTTTAATTTTCTAAATTGTTTTTTTATTCAAATCCTTTTATGAATCACAGTTAAATCAGGAACATTGCTAAGAGTCTGAAATACATAAAAATACCACAGAAACATCGTCGGTGTCCGAAACCACAAAGCTAAGTTACCGTCGGATTTTGTATAAGGTCTAGTTATAGTAGCATGTGCCATTATTACTATCGGTGCAGTAAGCGAGAAGCCTAGAGATAGAATCCCTTAAGCCACCTGAAAACAAAAATTTCGTTCCTCGTGTAATATTCTTGCGAGGAAATAGCAAATTTTCCATTAATTTTTAGGATTACCCCGGTTATAAATTATAAATACTAAGCGAGTTCAATACAGCACTCACCTCAAATGTATTGCTTCGAATTACATTGAGCGTGGTCACGCTGCTAATCCTTTAATTAATAATGGCATATGCATTCGCAGAACTTCCTATATAAACATTTTGATGAAAAGCCGTTAAGCCGTTCATAAGAAAGTTGAAAATCAAAAATATGGTTGTATGGCAGGTCCAGTTAATAACAAAATACATAATGTAAAAAAAATGTTAGACCAAAATGTAGACTGTACATGTAGTAGTAAGCTAATTTTTTTTTTAATCAAAATCATTAGAGCCGTTTTCGAGATAATTATACAAAAATTGTATGGCAGGTAGGTATCGTTATTTTTGGGGATAAAAAAAAATATTTAAAAATCTCCAAAATCCCAAGTTTAAAGAAAATCGCTTCAGCCGTTTGGGCTGTAGATCGTTGTACAGACAGACAAGCGGAATTGTAAGTCCCACTTTTTTGGTGTTCTCTTTCGTAGTAATATCAAGTTGTGTTGAAATCGGGTTGGTGATGGTTGCTCCAAAAACATAATCCCAAAAAAAAATCTCCAAAGACTAGTGAAAATGGAGCAAAGACAAAATCCCCAAGAGAAAAAGGTTGGTGACATTTTCCCCAAGACATGTAATCCCCAAAGTGAAATCCTCAAATCCAAAATCCCCAAATTAAAATCCCCAGCATCAAAATCCCCAGGGCGAAAATCCCCATGCCAATATCCCCAAAAGCAAATATGTTCAAGTAATGAATCATGCGATGAAATAGCGAGCTCGGTCATATTTGATTTGGGGATATTTGGTTTAATTTATATTGCATAAAATGTAATCCAAAGAGTAAACACATTTTTTTTTGTATTTTAAGAAAACAAATACCACCTAGTCATATAAGTAATTAATATGTACAGCACTACGCACCATGAAAACTAAAGTCAGACTGAAAAGTGCATGAATTAATAGTAATTGATTGTTTAGAAACCGTTAATTGTTATCACTTATTAGTATCATAATAAAAGAATTTCATTTGATTTTTGCTGAAAACATGAAAACAACGTGCACATAATGAAGATGTGCACGGACCGGACACTGGGGATTTAGAGATTCCGTGGGGATTTTGGCAGGAATGATTTTTGCATTGGGGATTTTGTCCATATATATTATGTCCGATGGGGATTTTTTTTGTGGATTCCGTGTGACACCCGCCCAAGTCTTAGAGCACGGAGAAGACTAAGTATCATTTGTTTAGAAGCCTTAATAGCACGGAGTATAGAAGGTAGGTACAACGCAGAAAAGGGAAAAGCAAATTTTGCTAAAAATTTCACCGTTCGGAGTTACTACATTCCACCAGATGTGGAACTTATTCCGATTTACTTTTTTTAATAGAAATTACAAACAAATTTCAGATTTTATAAGCTTCGATTTTCTATAGGAATTTTACTTTTAGCTACTATATTAATTTTTGTTAAAAGTAAACGTGAATTATAAGAGATTAAATACTAATTTAAGGCACGAAGGCATTGCGTGCTGATACTCCGGATCATCGAATGAGATAACCTCCGGGTCGGTCGGTTAGGTACGTTTTTTAAGTGTTGGTGGTTTGAAGTGTAACGATTCGTTACAATACCTAAAACCCAAAATCTCGAAACCCCAACAAACAGAAACCCTTAGTCCAGAAAACCCCAATCACAAAATCTCAAAATCCCGCAAGTCAACCCAACATTCAGAAAACCAAAAATTCCGAATGACCAAAATCCCGTAATCCCAAAGCATATTGCTGTCTAAAAATATGTTGAACAAAAATTTCGGGATTTTAGGATTTTGTGTTTAAGGTATTTTGGTACGAGTATTGGGGATTCCGACCCCACCACAAAAATTTGGGACTATTTCATTTCTAAAATTCTACGTTTGGGTGTTTTGTTGGATTTCCCAAGCTGGATTAATGATATTCATATTTTTTTTTTGTTTAAATACAAACAGTAACATGTCGTACTTCAAAAATCATGCGAAATAGTGAGATAATGTCGTTTATTAAAAGTCGCGGAACTGAACACAGCAGTGAAACGTATTCGCAAACCACGGTCAGTCATTATTTTTTTTCAAGGCTCTTGAGACTTTTAGAATGGTGATCTTAAATGTGGAAAACTTAAAAGTAGAATTTAAAAATAATATAGGGGGTGGGGGTATCAGATTTTTAAAGATTGTGCCGGCCATGTTTTTTTTCTTTAATTTATTTTTCAAACTCCAAAGGTATATCACCACGACAAGTTACAATCAGGTTAGAATATGACATCGATCTTTAGGACCGAGAAACATGAACTGGAAAAGTGCAAGATTTTTGACCATGCAAATTCACACAAGGTGTAGTAAGCAGGAATGCAACCGCTAAAAGCCAAGGTTTAATGTGGATTGTGTGCTGAAGCACCCATTGGATGAGAACGAAATATATGGCGCTATACTTGCTGCAAGAATTTTCTTTGTGCAGATGCCTTAAGATACAGATCTATGCCAAGATTCCTCAAGTAAGGTCATCGAAAATTTGAAGCCTCAGATCCGCGCCAGGGTTGCCATTGGGCCAATGTCATATTTCATACTAAATGTTATTAATAGACCTTTTATATACCTAACCCAAAAAAATGTTTGACATTTTAGATACAACTTGCCTTATTCAATTTTAGCATCTACCCGCCCCTATTGGAAAATCCTTTGAAAGTGCCTTAGAGGCAAGGAATGTAAAAGAAAATACAGATTGTTGTTTTTCAGCTTAAGACCCAAAATTCATGTATGTATCAATGAAGCCTCTCGAAACCTTAATTAATTTCAACTGCACGTCTAACTAAATGTCAAATATCAACAACATATCGGCCTACAGTAATAGCCAATTTTTCTTATGTCAGAGACTTTTTCCTACCTATCTCTCTATCCATCTACCCAATCGGTATATGTATCTACAACACGAATATATTTAAATAATTTATTCGACAGCGCCCAGCTCATCAATTACAAGCATCTCCACCTTGCAACCCCATTAGTTTAAGCCCACGCAAGGCTTTTTCTTAATCGCTTCTTAAGCCCCTCAAAACAAAACAAAAACAAAAGCTAAATTCAATTATTTAGTTGTCAGCATTCCACAGACTAATCATCCGCATACACCCTTAACCCATAAAGCAATTCATTATATCGAAGAACTCGAATGCAACGCCAAGACCCGTTTGTCAATTTCTCAATTGCAGCGCAACCGCAAGTAAAACTTAGCATGCAAAATCATCTAGCATCATCCACCTGCTTAAGATGCTCTTGCACTTTTGCAGCCAAAAGCAACAAAATCTTTTTGACTCCATCAATTTCTCAGAAAGTCATAAACAATGAAGATGGTTTCCAAATGCAGATGTCGATCCTTCTTTTCGACTGAAATCCACCCAAAAGCCCAGTGATTTTGGTGAAAACTAAAAAAATTCCCAATTACAGTCGTCATCCATAGTAGTTGTTGGACAATCGACGACGAGACGCAGACGACAGTGACGTTGGCGACGGCATCCGATGGCGGCGGATCGATTTCGCCCAGATGGATCAGGAAGAGAACAACATCGTCTCCAAAAGATGCAAGAATACGCCCCAGCAACCTCCTCCTCCTTCATATACTGCAAACTGGAATGCACAACTTCAAAACCGGGATCAAATTAAAAAGGAATATTTCATGTTGCATCGGACATCGGGCGCGCTCGAGACAGCCGATTGTAATGGGCAATCTATTTGCCAATGTCTAGCCTGCATGGTGGACGCTCGGACGAGGATGTGGACGTGGAGTGTATGTGCGCGCGCTCTGGGTATCTTATGCTGTGGACGCATCTGTGCATCTATGATGACACTAAATAAATTTCAGTCATATCTGACATCGTTCCGTTTGGTGAATCTGAATACTATATGCGCCGGCCGCGTCGCTACAAGGTGCAATGCAACTTGTTCCACGAACGCTGCTGCATCTATACCTTGTCCGCCGCTTCCGGAATGTGCCAGAGCGCACACATGGACATTTAATATACCGGGTGCCTGATGTCTGATGCCTGATGCAAGAGTCGACGATTCATTCTCTGAAACTGAATGTTGTGAATGCTGGATGACCAGAGGGTCAATTCCCGATCTGTGAAGATGTGAAGTGATAAATTTTATCACGCTTTCACGTCTAATTCGATTCTCGATTCGTGAAAAAGTGAAGTTAAATGCCAAACATTTTTCATATGATAATTTTTTTATCACAGTCAATTGTTTTGTGAAGAAAATGTTTCTAATCGAATATTAAGAAGAAAAACAGGATTTGGCACATGACAAGTAAGCAAGCATTATATTTATACACAAATATATTTTGGTTATAAGTTATATTTGTGTGTATTCGAGTAAATAACGAAATTGTTAAATCAACAGATTCACAACAGCCAACGCGACGATGGTCCTCATTCCCGCGACAGATCGTTGGAAACTACCCATTGCAAAAAAATGCAGAGAACTTAACCATATTTAAATGGCACTTATAAGTTGAGTGTTTTTCAAGAATGCTCTCAATTCGCGTATTAAATCTATGCATAAATGTTTTGGGAATCTATAAAGTTCAATAAAGTGCTCCTATTTGTAACTTCGAATAGATTCTGGCCATCTCGAAGGGAAAGCCTCAATATCCTCACATAAAAAAAATAATAAATCTTACTCAAAACAGAGATATTATTGAATATTATATAAAACCCACAATTGTTCAGTACGACGCCTTTTATTAATTTATTAAACGAATTATTATTCCGGACATTATTCTTAAGCAAATTTAGAAACTGAAATGAAATATTTACCTTTCCCAACAAAAAATCTAATCAGAAATGACAGAATTTATCATTTAGTACTTTTTAGTACAAATTTTATCACAATGAGTTCTAGAATCGCATTAGGCGTGTGCGTGAAGTTGGAAAATGATAAACCTCTGTGAAAACTGAAATGATATTTTTTTTATCTCTTCATAATTTCACAGATCGGGAATTGACCCCCCAGGAGGCATATTATTTTATCATCTTCACCTTTGAACGGTGAAACGATGGTGATTATGGAATATGTGTGTGTCCATTCGTCTCCTCTGTTGCCTGAGGAGAGAACCACTTAATCGCAGCTCCTGGTTCATGGATGGATTCACGTTACAGTTTTACAAGTTAATTGTGACTACGTGCACACACTGCATACTGACACTGCACAGAGCTTCGTCGAATCGGTTAGTGACAGTCCTGCTATTGGATAAAATAGAAACCAATTATACCTATGTGACTATACAAGTCTGTGTCGTGTCGGGCTGTAGCTATCTTTAGTGAAAAGGTGATAAAACTCAAAAATATGAAAAGCAAAAAAGGAATCTGGACAGATGACAGGTGCTCGTATAGTCGAATAGCCAGAAAGTAGTAGCATCGATTTCAGCGGTAAGAGTGTCGTGCATGTGTCTGTCGCCTTAATGGGACGCATGTTGTGGCCATACAACAATAATCCATGCTTTGCCAGATAATGAGCATAGGATTCTCTATGATGCACAGATAGGATGGATACGTACTATGGGGGATTCTTCTCCAATGATGTTGATTGAAGGTATTCGGTGGTTTGAAATTATATTTATTAGGCTCACCAGATTGGTGTTGGACTTGGAACACTTGTGGCATTCAATTTGGAATTAAAAATGTTGTTGTTTTTGGAGGAGAGTTTGTTAATGGAAAAGTTGTGTTTAAAATATAATATAATTGGTTTTTATTATTTTGTGTTTACTTTTCTAATCAATGTCATAGAATGGCTTAATTGGATTGAAGGAACGGAGGAATCGCGTATACAAGGAAATGTATTTAGCTGTGGAACTGGTTAAGATTTTGTACTCAAGAATTCTGAAATACCAGACTGCAATAAAAATTTGTTAGAGGTCTAATCAATTTCCAAAGTTTTCGTATGCAGAAAACTGATTACCAAATCTTCAAATGTATTTCCTCCCATAAAAAAATCCAATCCTTCAATTTAGGACACACATAATCTCCCCAGAACTTATGCCCGCTTTGATACTTGGAATAACAAAAATATAAATATTTTTTCCCCATGAAACAATTTAACGAAAAAACAAAATTCCATTAACTTTGAATAACCCTCTCCTTTGAAAAACAATTTTGAAAATCCCCAACACTTTAATCACATTGGGTTATTCAAAAACCCACAAATTTATTCTCACTATACATACAAAAACCTCAAAACCAAAATCCCTGTTTTATATTTTTTTCAATCAAAATATTTACATAAAAGATCGCACAAATTTATTTTCAAAAAATACTAAGAACAAAAATCCCAAAACCAACATTCCCAAATGTGTACTACCCACTATCTCTATATCATAATGTGATAAGTAGGCAATACCCTTAACTTATTACTTTAAGCCAGCTAAATTTCTATATATATAAAACTTATTTATTTGTTTACAAACATTTTTTTAAATTATTTTGTTAGATCCACCCACTGACACGCTCCCTTTTTGTTTCATTTTTTCTCGGAAATGAATATATTTCGTAATATATATTTCAAATAATTTGGATGATATTTTCAGAGTTTGTACTTTTCTGCAAAATCCGGGCACGAACATGCCACTTTTATCATTTCTTCGTTTCTCGGAAACGACTCTAACGATTTAACTGAAAATTTGTTTGTTTTTATGAGCAAGAAAAAAATATCTTAAGCGAGATCCGCCTACTTTTCTTGTTTTTATTTTAGTTTTTCTTAAATGACGGAAATAATTTTAAATAAATTTGTTCGTCGTTTATTTGTACCTTTGATTGAAAAAATAGGAAATTGGATTTAGTAAAGTCCGCCTACTGCCACGCCCAGTTTAATAGTTTCTTGGTTTCTTTGAAACATTTTCTTAGAGTTTGGGTTTGAGGTAAGAACCGCTATAGCTACCACGCCCTAATTCCTTAGATGCTCGGAAACTATTTTAAAGAATTTTTCAGATTTTATTTTATTAAACAGGATCAATCCTTTTATTCTTATTTTTGTTATACATCTCCTCCCAGAATACGTTGTTTGCTTTTGTACAGTAAGAGGATACCTTATGATAGAGCGTATATGCGTTTTTGAAATAGTCCTACATCAAAGAAATGCTAAATTAGTCCTTCCAAAAAATATTATTTCGATGTTACCCAATAATTATATTCTTCAGTTTTATTTCTCACCGACTTTTTCTATTCTTATATATCTTTCTATTCTATTCTTATGTATAAAATATTTTTAAAATAAATAAAAACTAATAATATTTTCATGTCAAATTCGAAAGATACGAAGCAAAGGTCGTTCTCCTAGGTACTAACAGTTTAATTGGAAAAAATAATCAAGAGAACCAATATTCTGAATTTTAAAATGAATCCCTACACCGCGGGAAATTTTATTGTTTGATTTGGATTCAAGTTTTGCCTTCAGGATTTTGGCTTTGGAGATTTCCGTTTTGGGATTATATTTTAGGAAAGTATGAATAATTTGTTTATTACAGAATTCTGAAATAAAACTTGAATTAAAAATCCCACACTTTGAAAAAAAATCACAAAAAAAATATTAAATTACGTAACAAAAATCCCCAAATAAAAAATCCCATATCCTACATATGAAAGCCCAAAATTTCCAAATTAAAAATCTAAAATAAACTCCCGTACTCTAAATTCCTCAAAACCAAAATCCTTATAACAATTTACTATACTACCTATTTTAAAATTATTTAGAGACACACAAAAACTACAAACTACTTATAGGGTGTGTTTTTTTGTAGCAGAAGATTATGCCTATATCCTTTCTCAACAACTCTCCGCATTCTGTCGCACATAGTGAATGGGCCCGATAGAAAAAGTATAAACATATATAGGTACATAAAGCAAGCCCCATGCACGACTTGACTGAGTCCCAAACCCAGAATAGAAAGCATCCTAAAATGACTGCAGGAGACTTGACAGAAAAGCAATTTATAGAAATGGGGTTTACTTCGAAGACCGTTTGTTGTTTGGCCCAAAAATTAAACAAAGGAACATCAGAATCTAAAAAAAAAGAAGAAGAAGCAAAATGAATTGGGGATTTTTGGAAGCACATCGACTTCACAGTTCACATAACAAAAAAAAAAACACCACGGAGTGGGCTCCTTTCTAAAAAGCTTTAAGGATTCAGCGAAGAAGAATATCCACTTCTCATGGTAATCCATCATCTCTCCTATACTCTTTGTGTGAAAGTAAATAAGTAGTCTGTGTGTGTCCCTTATTTTTTTTTTGTTCCTTGTATACTTTGGTCCAAGTGGAATGCATGATTAAATTTTAGCTCCATCTTACCTTTCCTGCGAAATGCAAAGGAAAAATTTGCAGAAGTTTTCCAGAGTAGATTTGCAAGAACAAACAAAGAATCAAAGTGGGGGGATGGGGGGTTGTTTTCGGGGTAGGTGTACATACGGAGACCAACAAAATAGACGAAATCAGCTTTTTTCAGATTAGGAAAATATAAAGGACGTCCCGTGTCCTGAAGCTTCCGCAGAGGATGGAAGAAGAATGAATTATTATTCCTTTTACGTATATACTTAGGTTGTACTTCTTGGATTTAATTTTTTTTACTATTTTTTATTTTGTTCCTTGAATATCGACTTCATCGTCCTTCGTCGTCATCATCTACATCGCGTCTTACGAGCTCTAGTTTTTTTTTTATTATTCTCGTTAAAAAATAAACGTGGACGTAAAGAAAATTGAAGGATCAGGGATATGAACTGTCAAATGCAGAATTTTGCCGTAATTGATGAATTCGGAAGGAAGTTTTGGTGGGAAGATGCGCGAAAATAAACTCATTGTTGCGTGATTGGCAATGGAGAAGCCAAAAAAAAAAAGGAAGGCAGATCGTTTTTTGCATAAAGTTTCGTAAATGAAGTTGACAATATGAATTTTTTTTTATTTAAATTATTTTTTTTTTAGGAAATATAAACTTTACATTTACCTGATGTTAACCAAAAAAATACATTAAATAAATATAATTTGTTTAAATTTCAAAATAACTTGTTGGAAGATAAAGTACCCTGTTTTGTTATTTGAACTTTCCCAATACATATTTGTGTGACCTTCTATTTACTGTGTCTTATTGAAGTTAAAGAATATAATTTGAATTTGACTTTTTCCAAAAAAAAAAATGATTTTCCTACACAGATTTCATTTAAAAACTCCGATTGGTTGCAGCGAATTAAACTGCGAAACAATTTAAAGAAAAAAAATTGAGGGTAAACTTAAACTGACTCACCTGATTTTAGTTCCATTTTTTTACTAAAAATTCTTTATTTCTAGGAAGCGAGGCAGAATCTCATCTTGGCAAGGATGCTTATTAAAAAAGTTCATTAAATCAGAAAACTAATGAAATTTAATTTCTTTTTACGAATCGTATATGATATTGCTCGAACTATTAAATTTATGAAAATATAATATAAATATATCAAGCGCGTATGACAATTGTTTTAATTTTTTTTTTACATTAAAGTATAAAATACTTGCAAAGTAATTAAGGTCCGTTTGCTGATACGAAACTTAGAAGTTTATTTTCCTCATAAACGTTAAAGTAATACATAGCGCTTTGCACCAAACTCAAACCTAAACATAAAAGTCGTTAAGTGGAACATAGTATATATTTTAGAAAAATAGTACATAAAATATTTATGTATGACATACGGAACTGCCTTTCGCCCGGACACGATAGTTGGGCTCATCCGTTAGATGCTTTCGTACCTTTCTAAGACGCAACATTTTTGGTCGATGTCTACCGACTCTAATAGAATTTGAAGCATATATATACTGCAAATTATATTTTTCTAGGGGAATTTGGTTAAATTCATGCACCTAGAAATATATATTGATTTTATGCCCGTGGTCTGGCCAGTAATTATTCGAATATCACATACGGAACTGAATCGCTCTTAAAAATAATGTTTTGATATTTGGTTTTTTAGATTTCAATGCATTTAACATAAAAAATAAATAAAAATGGATTTTGAAACTCTGGATTTGCTTGACGATGACGTTGAAATCCTTAAAATTTTAGAAGTTTTAATTCGTCAACAAATATACAAGAAAAATGAATATGTTCTTCATTTGATGACCTCTCTTATCACAAATGATTTCGGTTAGCAAAAAAAAGTGAATAATAAATAACTGATTGAAATTTCGATTTTATAAAAATTGTTTGTACCTTGTGGTTTTACAAATTTAAAATTTTCTCAAACCTAGCTTCGCGAAGGAGTTTGCCATCAAACAAAACCCGACGTAAGAAAAAAAATCTAAAATAATTTCTCCCAAATGAAATCAAAGTTTCCATCGTATATTCGTATGGAAGTGGACGCCACGATTCCCGATGAAAGTGTCGACTACATTGCCGCCATGCAACTGTCTGTATCGGAAAACGAGGAGATAGTGTATCGCTCAAATCCCTACATTTTTGTATGTTGTGAAGAAAAATACACAATAACACAATTTCACAGTTTCAATTTTAAATTTGTATGCAATATTTTCATATTTTGGCACATCACATAGTTCAAAGTGAACTTAGATGTATTTTAAATCTGTTCTTTGCTAAGTTTCACATAAATTTGTACGTTCAACATAAATAATTTTATGTATAACTTAAAAGTTATGTGGAACTTAGCTATTAATAGGATTTATGATTTGAATCAGCAAACGGGCCTAAGTAGCCTTGAAGTATTAGTTATTGCGTTGTACTTGTACGCCATAGGTGTTGCGTCACCAAATTAATTTCTTGTCAGAAATCCATTAAATGTTTTGCAGTGTTAAGAATTGTTTACAGGTATGGCTTGAATGCAGTCCTGGGCGACTGGATTTTTGAAAGAATTTTAAAGCTTTAATTTACCAAGCTTTTTTTTTTATATTTTGCGCGCACTAAAGGGACTTTGACTACCCTTAATATGATCGAGCACAGTGCGATCGTTAGGATAATAGGGAAGGATTTAGAAGGAGATACCGATGTACATTAGTTTTGAAGTTTAGAATATCAAAATGGGAGGAAAAATCGAGCATGTTAAAGCATTACACATTCGTGTTGTACGGCTAAAGAAAGAATCTCTGTACTTGACAGTACGTCCGAAATTGGACTCAATGGTTAACTGATGAACTGAACAAGCTGTTGCAGAAGCCATCGCAATTCCGTAGCTAAGTGGGGGGGATAATGTAGACAAAAAGGATTAAGATATAAAATGGTTTTGTGTTGAATGCCAACTACTATTCGAATCATACAAATGCATACAAAATTGTAAGCACTTCTCGAGAAAGTCGAAAATTAAAATAAAATATATTCGTTGAGGGAGCTTTTCCTAATATCGGTTAAGGAAAAATTGTTTTATCGAAAGGACACCGATTTTGCTTTTTGCAATTACAAAACAATTTATACAAATTAAATTTTCCTTCACTGTTTTCAAATGTACCAACCAAAGTCCTGAAAAAAAGTTTTTTTTTTGCAACTTTGAAATTTCAATCAATTCAATAAAATTCACAACTGTATCGAAGTTGCTTAACTGATATAGTTTTGTGGAAAAAAAGATGTTATTTCAATTCGTGGACAATATAGCAAAACAAAATTACAAAATCGTTGGAACGGTCTTAAAAAAAAAATGTTTGTATGTATAAAATTTTGAAAATATTTTTATGGAAAAAAATTGAAATGTCAACTTAAAGTTATTTTTAATATACGTATAAAATTTTCATTTCAAGAAATTCAGTGACTCGTATTTGAAAATTCGATTTTGCAAAAAAAAATGTACATGTATTTATTTTTAAAAATGTAAAAAACATTAATTTGAAAGTTTGCATATACACAAAATAATTTTAATTGGTTCCTCCTATAGTGAGAAAGTTAAATGGGAAGTACCGTCAATGAGAGTGCAAAATCAAAGTGGACTGCGTCATTTTAGAACACACTCTTTTTTTGTCAAAATTCATGGAGCTGTTTTTGAGAAAAGAATTTTTTTTTACATTTGTATGGAGGGTAGGTACTTTTGTTTTTGGTTTAGGGAAATAGTTTTTTCAAGTATATTCAAAATAAAGTCACAGAATTTCTGAATACAAAGTTTTAAAAAAAATCGATTGTTTTCCAGAAAATCGAAAACCAAAAAAATGGCTCTACTAGAGTTTGTAGAGTTAGTGCCTCTAGTAGAGCCATTTTAATTACCAAAAGTACGTTTTCATTTAATTAACTAATTTTTTTTTTATAAAAATCGCTGTAGCCGTTTTTAAGAAAACCAAGATTTAACTTTTTGGCTACAAAAAAAATTATTGGCTATGGTACAGTTATTTTTGTCCTGTAGGCATATTACCGAAAAAACAATATGTACCAAAAGTTTCCAAGCTAAAAACTCGCGGATAGACAGACCGAATTGTGAAACTCACTTTTTTCGTTTTCGCTATCATCGTAATGTCAAGTTCGAGTAAAAACAAACGAGTTCAGGACTAGAATGGAGAGGCTTACAATTTTTTGCCGAATCCGAACGGCTACGCAGGCACTTACTTTATCATGACAGGAAATAAGCAAGTATATAATAAAGGTAAGTAATTAGAAATGGTAGCTACAAGCAACCTTGTATAGTGGCATAGTTAGATCTGGAGTGGTTTTTTTTTATAATCTGCACGCGCTCAAGGGTTTATACTACCATTTAACTGTTACAACACTTTGTTTTTGTCCTCTCGCTAAGCATGAGTTCTGTTCACCATCTGTTCATGACACCATCCACACTGTTACTTGTACTGATCGAAAACGTCGCATTTTGGACAATAAAACCTTTTACAAGCCGGAAGTCCGCTTGCTCGCGATCTAAGGAATTTGAAGAGTGCTTGTTAAATAAGCTCCCATGATTCATATCTATACCCATTTGGCCTCATTTAAAAAAAAATCAAATCTTTTATCTTCATTTCGGAAAAAGTCCCTCAAGGTTAAAGGTTGCACTCCCAATTTTGGCCCTAGCAGGACATTTGCCAGTAGAAATAAATTGAAGGCTGTTTCCTTTTCTCACTACAGCTCCCAGAATATATGTATATTATGAGGATAATGCCCAGCTTCACCGCTTGCTCTCTTATTGGTATCTAGTCCAGTATGTTGCAACAATTCTGGATTTGCCTTGTCTGTGTCTTCATATCAGGTCAGAGGTAATCTTGAAAGACTCTTTACTTCCGCGCAAGAGATAGTAAATTAGGATGAACTAGGAATCGAATTTGAACAAATTCACTTCCAGGCATAATACCTAGTCCAAAACGAACAAACTATTTCGTTAAGAGATGGTGTGAAATTTTCTTACAAAAAACTCACTTTTATTGCTGTGTTTAATATTTACTGACGTAGATATGAAAAAACAATAATAAAAATATGAATTTATTTCTAAGGGGAAATTCAGCAACATTACGAGTATTTCCTTTTTTTTTTTAATGAACGTCTACCAACATAATGCCATGTATACCTTTGCAAGCCTCGATAGGTACAAAAAGTTGTTGAGATAATAGCAGTACAATTTAGGTAAAACATTTTTAAGGAAATTCCAAAATGGCCGTGCTATATTCACGAACATTATATTTTTCTATAGAAGGTAAGGTGTAAAAACAATATAAGTCTACTGTGGAAAAAAAAATTAAAACAAATTTTGCCTTACTTGTAAAGCTGTAGTAAATACATTTTGCAATGACCAAACGGGACACACCTTCAATGGACAACGCCTTAAATGATCGTTCCTATATAAAGATATGAAGCAGGTACCAACGTCCATCCATTCTTACCAATTGTATACGTATTCTCAATAGCAATGACGCCTCCCTTTTCCTTTAATTAATCCTTCTTAATATTGGTACCTACCTACTATAATAATTTAGAGTCCAAAAATGCAATTTCATACCTTACTTCATTTTTGTAATAATACCCAATTCTCAGCAGGTCCTTCCTATATCTATCCACATCTTCACATCAAAACCACTTAAAATATAATTCAAACTTGCTACTGTCTAGAAAACAAAATACCTACACATAAATAGGTAGATACCCATATGTAGATAGGTAGGTTTTAAAAGGTACAAATATTTCCCTTTCTCAACTAAAAAAAAACATACACATATATTTAAGAACAAACAACATAAGCAGCCATTTTTAAGGGTAGCTACACTTGCCTGGATTCTTCGTCCTTTCTGCATGGAGTTCGTCCTTTTTCCTTGTATTCGATCCATTGTGGGGATAAGCAATTCTTATGAGACCAGTCTTTACTATGCATGCGTGTTTAGTGGCTCTAAAAAAATGCACATGGTTTAGTTAGGTATGTGGTGCATGTGTTGTTTATATTAAAAAAGAAAAAAAAATAACATCCCTTTACATAAATATATTAAGACGTGTCGACCATTTTGTGTGAATTCAATTTAAACCCCTCACCCGTGCGTCCCTCATTAATTTATCCTTATGGGCCATCACACATCACAATCACATTTTGGAACTGCCTGATACGATGTCTGCGCAACTGACCAAGTGACCAAGCTGCGCCGGCAATACCCATGTTAAAAAAAATCTGGTCTTGTTATTGTTTTCATTAAATTAAGTTTTTTTTGTTCGTGTGTTCCGAATTCCTGCAGTCACTCAGATAACTGAAATAAATATTCATCAAACTTATTGCAAAAACATAAAGCGGATTATAAATAATTTATGTCCCCCCGAGGATTGATAGCTGCCGACACTTAACACACTATACTTGTTCCATGTTCATATACCTAACCATGGACTCAGATATCAGCTACGACGAGTATAACTTCCCAAACAAAGGCAAAGGCAAAGGCAAACCTGACAAGGTCTGACAACAACTATACTCGAATACTCGAAACCTAACAAAACAACACACCATGGTATTTAACACATTTTTGTGGTTGCGGGAAGTGGATGTGGAAGTAGGTAGTATACACGGCATCAGTAATGTATACCCTCCCTCGCCGCCCCCCTGAGCCCCTTTTCAATTAAATCCAAGAAATTAAATAAAATACATTTTTCTTTAAAAAATAAAAGTTAAATAAAAATAATGATAAATATTCATTTATAATGTCGGAACGAAAATTAATAGTTGGAATGCCGTTTTAATTAGTTGGTTTTGTTAATTTATGAACCGGGACGCGGACGGCATCTGTACACTTGTATAGTTGTTGTAAGTGGATCTGGCTGGATATGGCTTACCTTACCGCTCGCTTACCAACTTAACAAAACAACAAAGGTACTTGCACTTACATATCTATAGGGTGCACTGCAAGAGTGGGTTGTATTTTCTACCCGCGCGCCGGCCGACCGCTTGCCGCCGGCCGCTCCATAGTTGGTATGGATTGATAAAAGTGCCACTGGAAAGGATGACGGCTCGCATACAAGTTGGTGATATGTCAAGTGGCTGAAATTGTTTTGGACTGGTTTGCAGGCGGGTTAATTATTACACTCTTTGTCTATAAGTTGATAATTTAATATGTATACACTTGCGGGACATGGTATCTTGTAATAGTTAATGTTCGAATGGAGGGCGTTGAGCGAATTTTAATATATAGAATTGACAACTCTGCCCAAGGCAGCAAAAGCGCTAATTTCTAGGAGAAGGCTAACGTATAGGACAAAACTAATTTAGTCACATTTAAATGGTCGCTGTTGGTGTGTATTTAATTGAAATTACAATTAACATAATTTCTTTGATTGAAATTAAGATTGTGAAACTTACATTTCACAAGCACACCACTAATTCAGTTTTAAAGATAATGGGAACAGAGTGACTTGAATACAAAAACTAATTTATCTCGAAGACAAATTTTCAAGATTCTATTATCCAAATTATAATAGTCCTTCTCAGATTTAAGTTTATTCATTTAGTTGATATGTGTTGTTACACATTTTCATACAAAAAATTCATAAAAGGGAAACTATAAAAAAATAAAAAAACAACAAAACTAATCTAAGTTGAACTATTTATAATTTAAATTGTTTAACTTGAGAAAAGCTTCAAAAGTTCTCCCTTAATTTGATTAATTTCAAAAGTTTTCCGTATGCGTGAGAGAAACGGAAGCCAGACAGACTGGCGTCGTAACGCGTTACGTAACAAATCTGTTTATCCCATAAGAGGTTATCAAAAACCTGTTTTTTTTTTTCAAAAAACTTTTTTTCAAATATTTTGGAATGCAGTATTATTAAGAATTTGAAGGACCTCCTATATAAAAATATTGATCGAAATGCGTTGAGTCGTTTATGAGGAATTTGAAAATAAAAAAAAATGTAAATGGTTGTATGGCAAGTACCGTTGATAAAAAAATATATAAAAAAAATTTATATAACAAAATGTAGAATATGCCTTATGGTACACAGGTTTTTTTTTTAATCAAAATGGTTAAAGCGGGTTTTGAGATAATTAAGATAGAAGAAACAATTGTACAGCAATTACCGTTATTTTGGCTGTTAAAAAACCAAGTTTGAAAAAAAAACTATTTAGTGGTTTAGACTGTAGACTCTTTAGTGGTACAGACAGACAGACTGACGGAATTGCGGGACCCACTTTGTTGGTGTTCTCCATCAAGATAATTTATGAAAATCTTAAGTTTGATTTTTCCCCAACTGCAAAGCTTGCCCTCAAGTTAATCTCAAAGGTACAGTTGGCTATAACTTGCATAGGTATCTTATATTAGAGATACCAACTCCATTTGTAAAGATCTCAGGATTTATATACATACATACATATGTCCGTATACTATATACATAAGATACTGTCTTGACTTTCAACAACTTAATTTGCTTTAATTTAAATAAAACATTTGTAACCTCCTTACGCCTTTTCTGATGCATATACGAGTATCTATATGCTTTCACCAGCAATTTTGTAGACGATGACTGGCGCCATAACTTTGTGGCACACTGTTTTTAAAAATATTGAATTTTTTCGTCAACTTTTGTATTTATAATGTCAAAAAACGCATAAAAATCGATTAAATTTGTTCTTTTAACCCCTCTAAGATATATCTATTGTAGGACACATTCCTGCTATTTTTACACCAGCATATATCCAAGTCTTACCTCAAATTTAAGACCTTAACCTTAAAGATTGGAGTAATAGAACTGACGATATTCTTAATTAATTTTGAAACATAACTGTTCTGCTACACTGAACATCGATGATAAGAGTCGAACTAAGCAGTCATTTTTTAATGTTTTTCTCCTGTTTTGAAATTAAGATTGCCAAGCTTGCACAGTAATGTTTGATACATCAAAATATCGTCATATTATGTATCTTACTTATTAATAAAATAAAAACCAAATCTATTCATGGAACCAGTTAAAAGTAATTGACTGATATATGAAATCTTCTTAATATTACAGTTTTCTTACGGTTATTGACATTCTAGGAATCCAATTTTTTTACCAAACATTATACTCTATTCCTGAAAATTACAGATTTTTAGGTCCACTCCTTAAAAAGATAAAATTCTTTTAGTTGACAGTGCGTTATGCGTTATGTAACGAATCAGTTTACCATCCGTTAAAAAGTTATCACTTCAAATATGAAATTTTGAAAATTGGAATTTTAAACGATTTAAAACGCTTCAATCTTTTATTTCTAAACTCCTATATCATTCCAACGACTAACAATTTAATTAATATACATCCCTTTTAACATTTCGTGGTGTGGTGTTTTTTCACAGTATGACTTTACTCTTGTGCCATATGGAACACTTAAGGCTGATTTCCAATAGAGCGTTCGCGTTATAAACGCTTACATTACTTTGGCAAGCATTACGGGCGCGTCAACGTGACAGATGACTTTAAGCGAACGTAAAGTGGAATTACCCATTTCCATCAGATATCAATTTAGCTGTGATGTATAAAATTTTAGCTTGGGATAAATCCTGGGATGTAGAAAAATGCAATGCCCGAATGTCAAAACGCACGCAAAAGTTTATTTTTTAACTTGAGCGTTGCTGTCGCTTATGTTACGTTGGTTTGTGTACTTGCTTATATTTATGCCGACTCGTAAGATTAGTACCCATTACGTCATTGTTAACACTATACTTAAATTTCTATTGCTACTTTTAAATCATGCAATTTAACCTTCATTTTTTAAGTACTGTGAGGGACGTATGTGTTGGCCGGGGTAGGCTAAATTGCTCAGGTTAAAAAATTGCAGATAAATTTTCCTTGCGGTACGATTGAACTTTTTCTAAATTAAGTGGAGTAAAGGAGTGCGGATATATGTTAGAAAAAAAATTAACATCTATTAAATATCGCAGTTTTTAAAAGTATCTTTGCAACCAAAAGGAGTCCAAAATGGAAACATGGATTAAAAATCGCAGGAATGTGAAAAAAAGTTCGGTAAAATGGGTACGATTGGTACAAAATTGTCAATAAAATTATTTTTAATTGAACTACATATATGAACTTGGAGAGTTTTCATTGTTAGTCGAAGATGTAACCTTTGCTTGAAAAACGGCATCAGGCTCGCACTTTATAAGTAGAAGCTCCTGTAAAATGTTTGAATTTTCATTGTATTTTTCTTGGTACAAATTAGTGTAAGGGGTTTTCCTTATTCAAAAGAAAACAGAGTACTATATATTGTAAAGTCTTACAAGTCTGAATAGTTTTAAGGCGCACCTACCTATAAAACGTTTAAATATTTAAATGGATATTTACCTGTGAAATAAATTATATTTCCTTCACAGTTGAGTACATACCTGTCTAACTTATGTATACGTATATGTATCTGCACCTTCCTACTCACTTATCTTGCCTCTATTAAAATACCTACGGCAAAACTAGAAAAAAAGTGTAACTATACAGTTTACTACGATATTAAAAGGTACAAACTTACATAATGTAATCTAAACGTACAGCATATGCCTTGGGAATAAAACCAAGATAATAATTAATCCCCTCGAAGATATAGGTTGGCACCTTCCTGTTTTATTTTTTTCATCTGGTAACAAATATACCTCTACTTGTACATCTGTATGTGACATGTCACTCGTCGTCGTCGTCGTTAGGTAGGTAAGTATCTATTTGTTTTTCTAGAATAAAATAGGACAGGTGAGCCGCCGCACCATGCCCACGTCCGCGTCTGCCGCGTTGGATCGTATTTGAATAGAAAAACAACCCACTCCGCAAACACACTCACCTCACCTATATAATAACTACTTTAAATTCTGACACTGTAATAGGTATCTATAGATACGAAATTACATTTTTTTTTTTTTTTTGTTACTTTCAAGTATCAACCCCTTTATAAATATTGTGTCGAAATCGCCTTTGTTCGCAACAATTGGACAATAGCCAAAGGTAGCCAAAAATGATTGTGAATATGGTGGATATGCCGAGAGGGCAATTGCCTCTATTCTCATCCGTTATAATTTCAACGACAAACGGAAGTGCTAAGTATTCAGATACCACGAAGAGAAGAAATACCTTACCAGAATACAAATACAAACTTACCCAACATGATTATAATAATAATGGGTTGGAAGGTGGTGGGGGGCGGGAGGAGAGGTGGATGGACAAACGGTCGGCGCATATCCCATATGCCGTGTCATTTTTCTGATGATATTGCCATTGTATATGAACGTGCGCCTTGGGGAGGATTAAGGATTGCAAATTTCGCTCAAAGAAATCCTTTTTATAGAAGAGTAGGTCAGTTACCCTTGGACAATGCAGGGTGATGGCGGATATGTTAGTGTGAATATTAAAAATATGGACAAAACCTACCATTATACTTAATGAAACGGTAGGTAGGCAAACACATATACAGAACTGCATAATGCACATTAATGAATGAGTTTAATGAATTTGGATTCTCATGAGATTCGGACAGCAAGATAGTATCTGCCTAACTCCATTTATTTTTGGCATTAGCAATGAAAAGATATTACTGATGGTACATATTTATTATTATTTTATTTTTGCGGTTTGCTTTTTGTGTTTATATGTGATAAATATTTTTAATTTATTTTAAAAATATATCACCTGGTGACATCTATTGCATGTTTTTTTTTGTAGATATAACTTAAAATCTATCAGCACCATCTAGTGCAAAATAGAAGTTTCATAACATCGTAGTTCAATTAGTGTTCTCACTTCTAGTCGATACACATTTGGTACTAAATTGGAGTTGAGTTATTTTTTTCTGTCACTAGGAGAAAAACGTGTGTGCGAATGGAGGGATAAATAAAGGAGGAGAAAACACAGAAATAAGTTATGCCCACATTTGAGTGTTACTAGTTCATTGCGATCAAGGGGGAATTCGTAATAAAACATAGAAATGTTGTTTCTTCCATAGAGGTAAAATGGGTTTCGAATTTATTTGTAAAATATTAGGTAGCATTTTTCAATTATTTATTTAAGAATGGTTATTGCAAATAAAAATTTGCGCTGGTAACTGCTTGTGAAGATAGGTACCTACTGAAAGCTGTAGTATACCTATTTTTAATGGTGAGGAAGGGTATAAGTAGGTATGTAAGTAACGTAACATGCGGTATGCGGTATCCGGATGGCTTTTGCAGTTGCCCTAACTGCGGTTGACCACAATTATTTAACCGCAGTAGAAAGTTAAACTTTGTTATAGGTAGGCACATGCATACATATGTAAGATGCAACATTATAAACAAAAAAAAAAAACTGAAATGCAAATTTTAACAAAAACGTTAATGCCATTTTGTGGAAATTTTAAGAAAAAATATGAAAAGATGATTTAAAAAATCTGATTTAAAAACAAAATTGAAGTAAATTGGCAAACCTCCTAAACTGGTTACCAGTAAAATGCAGATGCACAGTGGGGTCAACATTTTGATTGTGGGGAAGCCAATATAAAATTGGTAGGTACTTTTTGGTATTTTTACCCAGTTTTGATTTTTTTTTTGATTAACTAATGCCGTCGGGAAGTACCTCTTTTGTATTCGGTAAGAAAGGAAGTTAAGTAGGGCCTGACGAAAACTATTTTTGTTTTAATTACCTAGGTACCTTACCTACCTATAAAAGGAAAATGAGAATCAAAAGGTATTTTGATGGCGAAGAAGAAACTAAAGTTGAAATTCTTACAGTTTATTTTTTACCAATATAATTACGGAAACAAGCGTATTTAATTCCGAAATGTGTCCCACTTTTTTTAAATTTCTACCTATGAGTCATCATTGCATTCCGAAAAAATTGCGGTTTGGTGTGGTTTATGGGCCGGCCGCGTCATTGGGCCGTACTTCTTCCGTGATGATCAAGACCGGCACGTTACTGTGAATGAGGATCGCTACCGTTTAATGATAACCGAATATTTTTGGCCCCAATTGGATGATTGGAGGACATGTGGTTCCAACAGGACGGCGCCACAAGCCACACAGCGAATGTCACAATCAATTTATTGGAAACCAAGTTTGGAGAACGTGTTATCTCACGAAATGTTCCAGTCGCTTGGCCGCCTCGGTCGTGCGATTTGACGCCGTTAGACTATTTCCTATGGGGCTACGTCAATTCTATGGTCTATGCCAACAAGCCAGCGACGATTGATGAACTTCGTACGAATAATCGAACGTGAAATTGCAGCAGTATCGGCCGATTTATGCTTGAAAACCGTCGAAAATTGGGTTCAGCGTCTGGACTTCTGCAAGCGTTCCCGTGGTGGTCATGCAAAAGAATTCGAGTTCCATACATAATGGCATCGAACGTACTTTCACAGGAATAAGGAATTTCATTGATATCCAAAACCGTTTTTGTTTTATTTAAAAAAAAACTTTTGTAGCGCTCTGTAGAATACCTCTGTACAGTCGTTTGGGGTAAGTGTGCGCAGCGGAGAAGTGTACGCACGGTTAATTTCTGGACAATGACAATAAATATTAAGTATCTATAAATGCGCAATTAACTAGGTATCTGTATTTTGTGTGGGTCAGTTGTTGTTAAACCTTTAAATTTGTTTGATTTGTGAAGGGAAGCCAAACAAAAAAAGGTTAGTTTTACTAAAATATTTCTCAATTTTAAAAACGTGTTAGTGTTCAGTGATTTTATTTTAACACATTGAGTTCTAATTATTTGTTGAATATATTATAGTTATATACATTGGCGCAAAATTTTAAACAGCCTGAAGTTAAGGGCTTAGCATGATACTACTTAACAGTTTGCTAATACTAAAGCACTTTACTAATATTTTCCTAATTTTAAATACTTTTTAACTAGCACCATACGAAATCTATTTTCTTAATGAACTACAACTAAACACTCCCAAAATAGTGCAAAGAAGTAAGCGAACATAACTTTTTGACGTTTGTAAATGTCAAAGTGGCCTATGGATTTAGTACGATACTATAAAAACAAAGTAGCCATTTTGTGATTTTAACTTTAGTAAAATGTTAAAAAATAGTACGATACTAAACTGGTTTAAAATTAGCAGAATCCTCTTTTTAGCCTAGTATCATACTAAAAAAGATTTAACATATTACTAAACCGATTAAAATTTTGCGCCTTTGTATTTAAGTGACAATTTTAGTCTATTTGGTGTTAATTTGTTCAATATAAAAAAAAAAAAATATTTAAAAAAAAGTGGAGTGGGGGTAAGTGTTCGAAAAACTTTTGGGTCAAGTGTGCGCGTGCGTACACTTAACACGACAAGGAAATGCAAAAGAAAAAAAAACATTTCGTTTTGTAGATTATTATTTATAAATATATTTAGCGGGTGAAAGAATCGATTTTTTTATTGATCTAATTAAAAACAAACTAATTGTGGCTTCATTTATATATCCATATACATTTTTTGAATATTATATATCCGTAACACTATTTATTACACGCTATAAATAAATATATTTAATGGTCCTATGATGTTTTTATTATTCTTTTTTTTCAGATGCCTCGAACATATGTTAGGAAATATCCTGAAAAATTTTGTGGAACAATGACAAATTGATAAGGCTAAGCATCTTATCAGTTTGGCTTTAAGCCAGCGTAGGGCTGCGGAGGAAGTTGGAATAAGCGAATGTGAGCTTACTAAACGCTTCAAGCTAAACAATAATGCCGGTTCTCTTGGTCTCTTCAAAACGACATTTTCTCCTGAACAGGCAAGAGAAATAGTAAGTTATGTTAGGTTAAGTCAAAGTGGCTGCCAGCGTTGCAGCTGACACACATATACCAGAGTTTGGAGCGTTTCAGATCAAGTTTTGACCAGAACTGTTTTGTCATCAGACAGGTTGTTGTATTCTTCCATCTTAAGTTTGTCCTTTCTAAAGTATCTTGTTTCAGCATTAACTTACATGTAGCGATGTGTATACAGTACCTATATTTGCCTTGTCAGGTAATAAAGGTAGTGTCGTTCCAGTTTTGTCAAGTTCATAAGCCTTACAATTCCCTGGGATATCCCTGTGCCATGGCACAACATAGGTGAATATTGAACTGCTGCGCCATCTCCATAAGAGATGAACGGCAGTTGACAGCAGTTATGAAGTTAGTAGAGGACGATCCCAGCGATTTAATAGCTGCCTGAATATCTGAGAAGATACGGATATCAGTAGCAGCTGATATCTCATTTTCTTTGAGCCAGGAAAGGATTTATCAAATTTCCATGATTTTCATGATTTCCGCCAGGAATACGCTACAATAATTAGGAAGACGGAACGAGAGACTTAATTTTAGTCTGTTTGAGTACACAACCCCATCAATTCCATCATCTGTTTTTGATCCATCAGTATAACAATGGATAGCATCATCTTAAAAGAAGCTCTGAATTCTAGTTTAGGGATGGTGAGAAACAGTAGAGTATTGCGGAAAAATAGACATTATATATAGAATCTATATATACATATATATAGAATGACAAAATCAGCAATACGGAAGTTAGTTTACCAAATAAACCACGGTAAGCAACACTTACCCCAAATAATGCGTACACTTACACCCAGATAGGGGCAAGTGTGCGCATTCTGACTTGCTTTGTTTTTGTCAATAATAATGATAGTAAATTGTCAAAAATATATAGTTTTACTTTTCTTAATAAATAGTCAAATATGCAGCTTTGTAATTTAATAAAGTCTGTACAATATCTTCTATATTTCGCTTGGAATTATGTTTCAAATTCGAAAGTGCGTACAGTATTACCCTTAACGACTCTACCAACCTACTACGTGGCGCAAAAGGTTTTACGCTTTTGGAAGATTCATACTAATTTTTTTGCAAATGGCGGCAAATGGCAATAATACTTTGACATTATTCAATTAAACAAACCCATAATCCATGCCATCATTTGCAAAAATTACAGCACTTTCCGATTGCGTGAAAATTTTTACGACACCTTGTATGGGTACATTTTCAATTTTGATTTAAGATCCATATGATTTGAGATTTTTCGTAAAAACAAAAAAAAATACTGAAGCCACAAGCATATCGCAAAACTAAATTTAGCACTTTTCTTGATTTTTGAAATAAAACAAAAATAAATCGTTTTTTAGCTCAGCATTCTTTTATACATAATCAGTACTGTCGTGACAAGTTGGTAAATCTGCAAAACTTGTATACACTGGACCCGTTAAGAATGGTTTGTAACTATGTCTGAACACTTTCTGGGCTTAAAGCTGCAACCAAATAGCTGTAAAAATATTATGTTACCAACACAACGTAACGCAGCTGCAGACGGCACTGTAGTCGGTTGAGCAAGAGTTGGCCAAGTTAAACTTTTGCTTTTGCACGTACCTAGTGCATTTTTTGACAGCTATTTCAGCTAAGGCTCCAGCTTTTTTTTTGTATAATCTACACGCGCTCAAGGAATTATACTATCCTTTAAATGTTTCAACACACCGCGGGCATTAGGTTAGGAAGAGAAAGAAGGATAGGAAAGATGTGTGGCGCGATGTTCTGAGATTGGAGGTGGTTGTTGTCTCAGATTTTATCTCCAGGGATGGCGGCTGAACTAATGCGGATTTCGTATTTTATTTATGTATGTCCCTTATAATTCGCATTTTTTTTTTCATTCATTATCATATTTTTCGGTATACTAATTTTACTCAATCACATGTTGTTAGTTCTACGCCTAAACAGCATGTAATGAGTAGTAAGCCACCAACTCGTATGACATTTATTTTAGAATTGGTTTTTAATGGAAAAATAAGAGGACATAGACAACAGTTATTAATAAAGCTTCTTTTTATAAAATGTTGCCCACCCAGGAATTAAATTAAATATTCGTCCATTTTGACATTTTGTTCTTCAGATTTGTTTAAGATTCGTCATGAATGACATTTAATAATTGATAATGGCCACGTTCAGAAGATGTATGCTGGATTTGCACGAGTGACAAATTGCCATTGAAATCATCCATTTTATTGGCATTAATGAAAAAATCCTGTAAATGGTTTGAAAATGTGTCATTATTTTCATCATCAAAAAAATAGCAGAATAAACTGGCATTAAATATTGCAATTAAAATGGCGTCATGTAATTGCACAGTGACATCATTTTGAAAATAATGGCACACCGCCACCGAGGGAAAATAATGAACTTGCTTACTCTCAGTTTGCCATTATCAATCAATCAGTCATTAGTTTGCGACTTGTAAACGCTTATCATTTATGATTTGATTTTAACATTATTTTGCCAGCTTGATGACATGAATTAATGGCAATTTATCACTCGTGTAAATTCAGCAGTAGGTTACTTGAAAGTAAGGCCGCGCCTCCATTAGTATAGATAATATTTATTTTGGACATTATTGCAGACACTATTTCTGAGGTTTAAATTTCTTCAGCTATGTGGCCAAAAATATGTCGTGAAATGTCATTCTTCTCCAAGTAATGCTAAGCCATAATATACTCGTACGTAAAAACAGATAAAAACAGTTTTTTTTTTAATGAATAGTTATGGAATGTAACATGAACATAAGCAAACTATGATCAATATTCAGTAACTTGTGAGAAATTTGTTTACGATGCCTTTGGGATCTTACGAAACGTCAAATTTTATTTTTCCATTTATTTATTCGGAGAAGACAAGAAATAAATACAGAAATTTATATCTGAAAATAATAAGAAATCTAGACATATCCACAAGAAATCTTGACTACATGAAACATTTTTTTGCAATAATTAACTTCAAGTGGAGACTTAGTGTAATAAAAGTTTCTGGCCTCTGATTGGCCAGCTGCCAACAAATTTATTTACATTAAACGGAACTTTTACTGGAAAGTTAGTCAAAAACATCACTCTTCACTTCAAGTCAAGTGAATTTGGTCAGAATTATTAGCTGTCATTATGTTCAAATTTATATGAATATTATTTATTAGAAATATTATTTCCTCAAACAAAAACAGATTATTTATATATATAATGTCAAGGATTGTAAAGAAATTTTTGAACGTGTATCGAATTTCAAAAAATTGTACACAATTTAACAAGAAAAGTAATTTTATATCTATTTTCCAACATCTTATTTTCTAAAGGTAATTGTTTAAAAGTTCCAAGTTGTGAAAAATTAACTTAGGGTAATTGCGGGAGAGATGCCGCGTCGGGATGGATGCCGCATTCAACAAAACTCATACATCTAGTCATCCGCGCAAAAAATGTTGTCTTGCTTTTTCTTCGTTAGGTATTCAATCAAAAAATGCAGGACAAAAAATTGGTTGTAGCCGACATGTAACGGTATTTTTTTAATATTAATAGAAAATTATTAATACAAAAATTTCATTGATTTTTGAAAAAGCTCGGCATCTCTCCTGCAATTACCCTATTTGCTTGTTCAAATTTTCGTTCATGAATTCAGTCAGTTGGAGACTACATAATGAAGTCCCTTGTGTTTTCTGAACGTGACCATTATCTTTGATTGTGATATTCACGCGAACAATTTATTCCCTGAACTGTGGATGGTAGGTGGAACACGAATAGAGATTGACAGTTCGTAATAATCAGATTGCAATTCGCCATGCGATTTTTTGTTATTTTGGCAATTAAAAGGAAAATAAAGATCAACACTTTTTTTTAATGTGTACATAGTTATGGCTTATAAAATTGTTTTAACTCACATTAATTCGTTCATGGTTGATCGTTTTAATGCAGATATAGTCCATAAGAGTGTCTGATTTGTGAAAATTGTTGATTTTTTATATTAATCATAAGAATTTTCAAAGAAAAATATAACTCACAGCTCAACATTACTTTTATATTTGCAGTGTATTTGAAAACAACATTATGGATACGTTGGCTCAAGTCGGTTTGTGCAAAACACGATACAAGTAAACTGCACAGTTCTCAGATTTAAAAAGTTTTCATTCAGTAAGCATGTGTTCAAAATTAGCTCTCTATCAGGGTAACCTTTGGGACTCGTTTGCATCATTTTGACTCCTTTTAAGGTCCGGACTCCACGACGCGACTTTTGTAAAATATTCGAAAATTAGCTCCTTTTAAAAATTCAGGACTCTTTTTTAACAATTTAAATAATTTTGTTAATACTAAATCTTCGTTGAAAACTTCTGAATTTGCTCGGGATCTTCTCTGAATTCAGCCTTTTGTGAACTCATTCAAATCTTTGTATACATTTTATCATGTTTGTCTGTGAACGAGTGCATTAATTCCTTTCTTATAACAGATTACAGTATACACAATAAAGATACGTACCTACACAATCTACACTTGTTCAACCTTGGCAATCCATGTTTTCTACCCAAAACATTTTTGAAGATGAGAAGCTAGAAGATTGGTTTCCTGGCCCAATTTTAGTTCAGAACTATAGGCGGAAAATATTCCCAACAATTAATATTTTTAATTTTTTATTTATTAACTGACTTTGTTAATATGTGATATTATAAAGAAAACTGAATTGTTTATTTATTTTAGTAAATAAATAAATGAATGGTTTTAAGTTGTAACGTTTATTTATTTTGAAAAAAAATATTGTTTTGTTATGTTTTTAAGGGACTCCCTTTTTTAGCCAGAACTCTCTTTTTGAACACTTTCGAAAACATGTAAACTTTACATGTGAACATTGTTAAGTTTACAGTGTGCCAAATCATTCCTGTAAAACTTGTGCAATTAGTATATCACAAGGCAAAACATTAAAGCAAGTTAATTTATCCAGATTTTTCGCGTAAGTTTAACAAGACATAACTAATTTAAAGTGGTGTACTCGCTTATCTTAAGGGGTTTGAGAATAATTTTCCCAAGTAACACCTTGGAACTTGTTGTACAACAAACTGATTTCTGTTTAATTTAACATTTTCTTCTCTTAGTTAAGGGCTAAGACGAAAATTGTCTGTTCGGTGTCAATAAAAATAAATTCAATTTTTTTAATAGAAATACTGGCAACCTCATTAAACCGTTTATAATAATATTATTGTTTTTTCTCAGAGAATACCTATATAAAGTAGTTTCCCATGGATGACAATATTTCCACATGGGAAATGGAGATTCTCTGATTTCTCAAAACAATTGTCAACCCTCTTAAGTGCTTCCTGATTGAAATTTATAAAAAAAAAACCATCCACATTTACAGAAAAAAACATAATTTAAGATGTTACAGAAAGACATTCATTGTTGGTCCCACGTCAATCATAACCGAAATTCAAATACAATACCAACTATCTTGAAAAATCAAGGATACCTGGGACAAAAATGTACGAATAGGAAAAAAACTTTAACTCAAAAAAAAAATCTACAAAACCAGCTCTGAAAATATTTAAAGGTAAACTAGAAAAAAAAAACAATTAAATGATATCGCTACCGTTTATCTCATTTATATTCACACTACTAAAAAAAAATAGGGATATACATATCCTTGGAAGGAAACAAAATTTCTTCTGAATATGCAAAATAGGCCATCCCATACAGAGAATTTTTCACGCTCACACACGTTTTTACATATATTCAAGAAAACACAAGAAAAGGTCACATTAAAAAGACGATCGCGGATACGCATCACACTGATCCCGGAAGGGTGAAGCGAAACAAAAAAACAAACAAGCACAAGTTACTTAACTTTTTCCAGTTCTTATCCTTTTCAATTTATTTAATTTTATATTTTTTCTTCGTCCTTCCTTTCAACAAAGAGTTAAACAACAAGAACAACAGAAGCACAAACAAAGCCCCGGCCAAGGCAACAAAAACATTAGCTAACTTAAATAGTTTTCTCACGATGCAATGGATGATGATTATCCTTTTTCTGTTGAGGTTGTCACCTTGCTTAAACGAAGAATTTGAATTGGTACTTTTATGGCTCTCTGGACCAGGTAATTCAAATGCAAATTACCATTTTGTCGGTTAAGGTTGTTGTGTTATTTTTATTTTCTGTTCCGATTGTTTTTTTTTTCACTTTTACTTTTGAACGCCAGCGTGTCCTTACGAATGTCCTTGGTTGGTTTGATATAAAGGTAAGCAGAACAGGTTTTTTATTTCTTTTACTTAAATCTACAAATATAGGTCCTTTAAGTGAATGCATTGTCAGAAAGTAGTTAAGGATTGTAACAGTGTAACTGTTCAGCAGGAAATAATGCCTGAAAATCCTTTTGCATATTTACAATAATGTTGCGGGAAATTAATTTAATCAAATAATAATAATCGTTTGACGAACAATATTTATAATGGGAATGGAAGGACCAGATCGGTGTTGAAAAGGTCTTGTGCCTGATTTCTGATGACATGCTGCTTATTTAAATATTTTAATTAAATAATTTAAAAATTAGCGACATTATTAAAATGGGATAAAAACATGTTTGGAACAATGGGGGTCGCAATATCGGAGTGGGTATAATTGAAGGATTTAAAAACTCGTTATTTTTATTCATCGATGTCCTTAAAGATACCTATAAAATGGAACAACAATTGGACGATTGGTATATCGGTATATCGATATTTGTATGTACCACTAATTTTTACTGGCGATATAGGTCATAGCTTGATTCAACTTGACATTACGATAAAAGCGAAGAAGAAAAAAGTGGGAACCGCAATTCAGTCTATCTATCTCTCTATATGTATGTCTGTAGGTAGATCCAAGCCTAAAGGGCTGAAGCGATTATCTTCACTTGGTATTTTATCGTTTTAGGTGATTTCAATCAGATTTTTAAATCTTTTTTAGCCCCGAAAATAACGGTACTTGTCATGCAATTTCTTCTACCATCTCTTAATTATCTCGAAAACAGCTTTAACGGTTTTGAAAAAAAAATCTGTGCACTACTATAGGTATATTTTTTTTGTATATTTTGTTATTAACGTTACTTGTCATACAACCATTTTTTTTTATTTTCGACTTTCTCATAAACGTCTTAGCAGATTTCGATCAAAATTCTAATATAGGAGGTCTTTCGAAATGTATTTTTTGGATTTTAAAAAAAATTGAAAAATCAATATTATAAAAACAGGTGGACAATTTTTTTTTTTTGAAATTATGTTTTAAAATTTAATATATTAAATACTTAAAATTGCCATATCAAAACATTTTTTTAGAAAATAAATAAATAAATTTTGTATAAAAGATTTTTTGTATTTTGTATATAAGTAAAAAATTACTTCTAAAATATATTTAGCTTTTTACTAAAAATCTTGTGCTTGCGATGTGAAAATGTCTGATCGAACGATTTTTTTAAGGAATTTCGTTCGACCAGATGCATATTTTATTTTCTATTTTACTTCGTTCCGATTCACAATATTAATGGAATAATGGGAAAAATGGGAGCTATATCAAGTCTTGATGCTTTAACGAGTGAATTTAATCTATATATCCATTTTGACGAACAATTAAACTTTGGTAACTTAAGAACGAATTGACATACAGAAGTCGTTAATATGTAATTTTGTAGAGAATTGTACTGTTCAGAAGCAGTTCTTAGAAAATTTTGAGAAAAAAATGGTTTTTACATCTATTCATGGAAAGAAAGTCAAATTTACAAATACAACAATGTAAGCAAATGGTTTTTGAGGGGTGAAACGAACGAAAGTTTCCCATCCTAGTATGGCTCATCTGTGTACAGGGCCATGTCTGGCGTTGACATCCCGGCCAAACTCGTTCGTTGGCGAAAAATGACTATTAAGAATGCACGCTACTGCATCGAAAGCTGGATACAATCTAAAATTTTGATGCCAAGAAATGATTAAAAGATGGCTATCAAACTGCGCCATGCGACTTCTTTTACATTAAAGTTATTGAAACGCATTGTGCCAAAATGACGCATGGGCAAATACAGTGCCACTAATTCCACAAATTGTTACAAGTTGCTTGCACACACCGATCCCATTTATATCATGGGCAAAACTCAGTGAGCCAGAGCTGTGATCGGTGTGCTTGCACCACAGATAGAGATAGAAACAGCAAGATATATGGCGAGAAATGAAGGAAAAAACTAAATTTATTCTGTCAACGAACAGGGACACACAACACCGACAAATAGGACAGAGACTTATAATTTTGAGGTATAAGCTATCGGCTCTATTGTTACATGGATCGAATGGCCTTTTCGATTGGTAATCCGGAAGAACTCTCCGATCTGGGATTCCAATCGAACAAGTTAACACTTTATTCTGCATTTTTAAATTTAATGTGAGTGTATGTGTAAGGCGGGAAAAAACAAAACACTGGCTTGAAAATGTAGGGATGGGCGATGTTCATTGATGTTCGCAAAAAAATATCGATATTTAAAAATCGATGTTGAAGTATGTGAAACATCGCAGCATCGATGTTAAGATTCAAAACATCGACTCAAAATAAGCTGAAATTTTTTGTCAATGAACTAATGCTTATAAAGTTTAGACCGCACTCGACTGAAATGCACTTCAGCGGAACTACGCTTCACAACTATTTATGTGAAATTGATTAAAGTTCAATTGATGCTTAGTGTGATTGAATGTAGCTCATACATACAAAAAAGAAAAAGAAAATTGCGATAAATCAATCAATCAATTTTCAAAACAATGAAGGTATTTTGAATTTATAATATATTGTATTTTTTATTGATTTTTGAACGTGATATTATTTTTCAAAAAAACATTAAGAAACACCCATGTTAAAAAAACATCGATATTCTTATAAAGATATTGTATTTTCGATGTTCACTTCCATGTTTTACATATCGCTCATCTCTACACAACATTGTCGTTGACATTGAATTCACGTTTGACATTTAATATGTGAGTGTGTGCGTGCTTCTGGTTTTGATTCTGACTTCAAATCCAGAAGGAAATTTCTCTTCTATCCAGGAGAAGAACTGACATTTCATACCAATCGAACAGTTTCAGAAGCATTCGGAAGACTTCGGAAGCCTTCCGGACGACCAATCGAAAAGGCCATAAGAATAAAATCAGGCATCAAAAGAAACAACGAATCATTGTCAAATACTATTCAAAATAAATCGCCCACTGCCCAGCGACAGACGAATAAACGAATAAATGCACAATTAATAAACCTAAATTCTTCACAAATTCTAAACAAATTGTTAGAAAATAAATTAAATTGAAGTTTAGATACGTACTAAAATTTGACTTGTATTTGTCAAAATAATATAAATTTGAGAAAATAAATGAATAGGGTCTTATCTGATTTTAACAAACTGTCTAGCACTATTCGAGTTGCACAATTCATTAAAAAACGTTCGTTCGGGACTAACGTCAAAATCAGAGATTATCAATTATTCTTAAACGTCATTCGCGACGAATAAACACATAATTTGACATGAAATGTCAAAATGGACGTATGTAAACTCGTTAACTCGTTCTCACGTGAAAACTAATTAAGTTCATCTCGCGAAGAACAAAGGAGAATCGAAATAAAATCTGGCTCTGAAGAGTAGACTGTTAGAAGATAGTCTCAATTAACTTGGAATGCAGAACTAGACAGACTTAGAGCCTATGGTTACACGAGCGTAAAAAAAATCAGTTTTGTGGATACACACAGAAAAAAATTAAAAATGAGCATGCAAGAGAATTGGGCGATAAACTAGGAAGTCTGTTACAAATAAGACGAAATGGAAATGGTACGAGCAAAACAATCTATTGTGTAGTACCTTCTCCTAGGCCGGCGAAATAAAATAGAAAATATCTCAGAACGTTTAGAATGAAATATGATTTTTAATGCATTTTTAATTTCTTATCAGAAATTGAGGAATATTATGAAACTTGGCCGTTTTCCCCATCCCCTTATTTCATTCTAAAAATCATCCGTTCTGTTTCTAAAACTGATTATTCTTTTTACGCTCATGTAACCAGGCATTAGTAACCGATCTACATCCAACACTTTTGTTGATTGAGGTTCTAACCGGACTTTGGCGCCACCTAAGCAAGCAAGTAAGTAAGTGTCTATAAAAAAAATGTTATTAATAAATAGCGTTTGAGTGCGATAGTTATTTTAATTAACTAATTCTGTAAATTAAAACAAAGCCGCCATACCAACCAGAAAAAAAAGGTGGATATAACTATACGTATGCAGAGCTAACAGATAACTTTTGTAATTAAAATGAGAGATTTTTTTTTAATATTCCCAAAAAAAGACGATATCCTTTTCCCATTTTCATTTAGATTCCAAGATAATAGAATTTCTAAAAAGATCTTGTTTTTCTTTTTGCCCCAGAGTGTAGCAGCGTAAGTTTGCCCATTATCACGTTGAAAGAATATATATTTTTTTAATTTGGTCTTCGTCTCAATAAACAGCCGCTGCACAGCATCCGAATCAGAGAATATTATATAGTATATTCGACGGATGGACGGCCATTTGCACGTTCAACATTTTTAACTTCCCTCTATTTTTTTATATTCTGGAATTCCGTCAACGGAGCTCCCTTAAGCATAACAACTTGGCCAATTAGCAAGAATATATTATATTGAAAGTTATGTGGAGTGGGAATAAATACAATGATGGGTCTGCGTCTGCCTATCGTCCAATACGGTGACGAGGTACTCGACTCGACTCTATATGCATAGATATGCGTTGAATAAAACTTTTCACTCATTTCCAATTCACCTGATGATGCCACAGTCTGACTGTGGCAGGACATTCCACATTCTCTTTATAAATACATACCTTCATACATATCTAATATAAAAGTTGGGATACCTTTCGTTATTCCCATTCGAATACCATTCAATAAGTTTCCTTGAAACTTCCAACATTCAAGAAGCAAAAAAAAAAAGAAGGACCAAGCAATCTTTCTTCTTATTTGACACGAAATTAGTCCCATTCATTAATCAGGGGGCAATTTTAATTTTCCCTCCTGCCCATTTAATGATATATGCCATTTCATTCAATTCTGCAAACAAAAAAAAATGGAACAGGACTGGGATTGAACGAAGAAAGTTCGAAAAAGTACGCCACCCCCGCCGCTGAGTCACAATTCATTTAGCCGGAGAACTTTGAGTTGGGGGTGAATGTATATTTTTGCTTCTATTCAATTCCTTACTGCTCCATCTCGAAGGACCGACCCGACCATCATGACAAAAAAAAAGGCCAATGGAAATAAAAAATATACGAACTAATGTCAGATGGCATGCCTCATTTGTGATGCACTGAGTCCTGGTCCACTGGTCTTCGCAGAAGTTGTGAGGAAAGAGGATAAGGACTCTCTTGCCTTCTGCGCGTGGCGTATGCTTGGGATGCACAATTTTAAAGGATCACATTCCCTCGCGTGCGGACGAGTTTTTCTTTTCCATCTCTATACCCTGTCATCCTTATTGTCGTCGTCCTTCTCTGAGGACAATGTAATTACAAATTGCCATAAAAGCCAAAGTCATTTGTTAAAATGTGTAACGCTAGCCACCCAGCCGCCATCCATCTATCCACCCACGATCCACCATCATTCCACCAACATTCCAGCAGCCGCTTCTGGTTCTGGGAAGCTGTCACGAGTCGTGGCCAAACTAGCGCCAATTAAATTCGTTTTGCCATCATCCATGTTTGAAATAGGAAACCCAAAGGGCAAGCAAAAGATGCGGACATGGCTCTTTCGCAAGCAGATGGGGACACCTACTAAGCAAGTCACCACAGCACTGTGTCGAATGTGAGGAAAACAAATGAAAAATGGAGTTTATACTTTTGAGAATAATCTTGGGCTGGTCGCTGGCTGGTGTTTAAATATGCGTGGAACTTTGTTCTTCCACTTTTAAGCTGGCACTATACTGTGAGATGGTGTGGCAGCGATTATGATGTTTTTAGCATCCCGAAGTTTTAGATATGGAAGAGTATTTTTTTTTTGCGAATTAAATGAGGAGTTAATTTAATTGCATGAAATAAGAAAAAAAAATATCCGGAAGGACCAACAAAATTCTTCATCGTTGCCTGGAAAGATTTTTCTTTTTTTTTTAACGGGTTTTCCCGAATGCTCTATTATGGATTCTTTAGATGTCGTTGGCGTGATTCTCAATAATTAATTAAAAATTTAGCTGTGATTGTGTAGGGAAGAATCTCAAAAATAATTGGAGGTAAAATGGTATCAATGTTGTAGGTGTAGGATACTATTTGATAAAGAGTAATAAAAATACGCGCAGTTGACAAATCTCTTATTCCCTGGAGTGGAAATTACCTTTCGGAAAATAAATGCTGATGTGCCACAGGGCTCCGTGTTTTCTGCGACACTCTTTCTGATATTTTGATGAAAGTATTTTTTTTAATTAATAAAATCAACGAAAAACAACCATTTGCATTTACAAGAAAACACAATCACACATCTTGTTTACAATTTTTTACTTGCTACGAGTATATATACATACACAGGTAGGTATAACAAATTTTGGATTCGTAAAAAAATCGATCTCAAAATTTTGATCAAACTTGAAATACCAATGATAGCAAAGACGAAAAAAATGAGTCTCACAATTCTGTCTGTCTGCCAGCGAGTCTACATCCTAAACGGTTCGAAGAATTTTCCTCAAACTTGGTATATAATGTTGTTTTTTTTTTAGTTATATATCCACACTTTTTTCATTTTTTTTTAAGACCAAAAATAACGATACATGTAATACATTTTTTAAGCCAAAAGGGTAAATCTTATTTTTTTTAAAATGGGCTCCAACCTAATAAAAACAAATTATAGTGCATTATTGAAGGGAAAATATACTTTTTTTTGGTATTTTTGGTAGAGTAGAACCATTTTTTTTTTGTTTTCGATTTTTTGGAAAACAGTTTATTTGACTTTTTTTATTTTCTTCTAAAGAAGCTCCTATACAATTTAAACAGTATTGTAAGCTAATAATTTCCAAAAAATTAAAACTTAATATTTCGAATGCGACTTACGAAAATTTGTATTTAGTACTTTTTTGATATTATCTTTTACCTACAGTAGTGCCCACACTTTTTTTATAAAATTCAGAGCCGTTTTCGATATACAGTGAAAGGTCTAATAAGCGGACACTCATGGTCGCCCAATTTTTGTTCGGCTATGAGAACTGCCCGGTTAAGGGAAAGAATAAGAAAGCAAATGACTGTTCAGATTAATAGCAGAAGAAAAGGAAAAGAAATGACATGTGCAATAATGGAACGGCACCAGAAAAGGGAACCAACCACCTTCAAAATTACATCAATTTTGTTACCCGGGAAATCCCCTAATAAGTTTTCAACAAACCATATTTCTGTCCGGTTATTAGAGCTTTCACTGTATATCGAAAACGGCTCTGAATTTTATAAGTGTGGGCACTACTGTAGGTATTTTCTAAGTTTTGGTCTAAAAATTTTGTTATTTATTCCGTTATTAACGGTACCTGCCATACAACAATTTTATTTTAATTTCTACTTTTTCATAAACGGTTTCAACCGATATTAAAAATAAAAGTTAAAATGTACCTAATGAGAACGGTCCTTTCGTTTTTTTTGTTGTTTGATTTGTTCATATAAAAATAAAACCTCAATAAAATTATTTGTCCGCGTATGGGATGTTTTCTATATAAAATGCGCACGAATCCCTTTCTCGTTTCCATTTATGGGAGTGTCGGTTTATAGGAAAGTAATGTGTATGAGAAATTTGTAAAAAAGAAGTTTGTTCCCGAAAATGTGTCCGTTTAAGGGAATTGTCCAGTTATTGGAGCTGTCCGCAAGTAGAGCTTTCACTGTACATAATTAAGATTGTAGAAAAAATTATGTGGTAATCGAAAAATTGTATGGTAAACATCGAACTCGAGATTTTAATCAAACTTGAGATTACGATGATGGAGAACACAAAAAAAGTTTGTCCCACAATTCCGAATGTCTGTCTGCCTAACTGTATCTACAACTATCTACGATTCCCTTCAAACTAGGGACTCAAGTATTTTATGTGTATGTCTCAAATAGATTTTTATTTAACGGTAACTGCCATACAATTTTGTCTACCATCTTAATTATCTCGAAAGCGGCTCCAATGATGTTAATTTTAAAAAATCTGATCACTACTATACGTATAGCCTACATTTTGGTCGAATTTTTGTTTAGGTACATATTTTGTTATTAACGGTATATACCTGTCATAAAATTATTTTTTTGATTTTCGACTTTCTCATAAGCCGCTCGACGGATTTCCATCAAATTGTTTATATAGGAGGTCCTTCGAATTCTCAATTATTTTTTTTTTAACGTTTGCGCGCACTAAAGGGGTTTTCACTACCCTTAATATGAACAAGCACAGTGCGAGCGTTAGGAGATTAGGGAAGGTTGCAAGAGGAGATACCGATGCACATTGGTTTTGAATTTCTGAATATCAAAATGTGAGGGGAAAATAGAGCCGGGTAAGGTATTCCACATGCTAAAGAAAGAATCTCTGTACTTGACAGTACGTCCGAAGTTGGGCTCAAGGGTAAACTGATGAGCATTCCTAGAAGCGCGAGTATTACGGTTGAAAATTTTAAGGGGAGGAATGCAACTGGCTATTTCGCTGGAACAGTGTTTATTAAAATAGCGATAAAATAATGACAGACATGTAACATTTCGATGGTGTTCTAGAGATGTAAATGTCTCTGCTATATTTCTATCGCATATCATTCTTAGAGCTCTATTCTGAATTCTATCTAAAAGAATCAAATGTAAGTAAGTAAGGAATTCATTTATTGTTTCGTTTTCGTTTTTTGATATAATGTTTATAATTTTTGATGAATTTTATAGCTATGGCATTGCCGTCAGCTCGGTTAGCAAATTAAGTACAAACATTAATACTGATTTTTTTAATAAATATTTAAACAAATTCGGTAAGAAGTTACATCCTATATTTATAAATAACTTTCAAAAAAGAATAGAGTCTTTTCCAGTCGGAATCATTTAGCACTGAAATAGTTTCGTGGAGCGTCATAGTTTCCTTTCCAACGAATGTTTTTCTGTGGGAAGCAAAAATGGGGCATATACCTATGATGTGAAAACATTCCTCTTTGGCTTTAAAATTACATAACGTGCATAACGTGCGGTTAAAACTGTTGTTGTAAGGAGATCCGTTTAGCGGAAGAACTTCACATCTTGTTTTAAATATTAAAGATATTTCCCTGTAATTGAGTGAATCATTAAAGTAGTGTGATTGCATAAGGTTAAGTTCCAGTTGTGAGTAAAGTAGTCTGCTATCTGATTCTCGAGCTTGTATTATAAACACATCGCGTTCAGAATTTTCGTGCGCTTGTATTATTTGTAAAGCTGTTCTTTTACATGACTCAAATTTTGTGAATTTAACGATACTACTTCACCACAATTGTTTCCCAGATGTTTCCATTTTGACACCCACCAGTCCTCGTTTCTTAGCTCGTATAGTGCCATTCGTTTAGTCAGTCGGTCATCACGATGAGACAACACCTTGACAATGTAGTCCGCCTGTGATTTCAGAGTGCCAGTAAAAATTTTGGGTAGCCCTGTTTCCAGATATAAAGCATAATTCGGTGTGTTTAAAGGTAAATTAAAAAGTTTCTTCAAAAAGCATCTGTGAAATTTTTCTATCGACTCGTATTCGTTAATTCCCCATACTTGGGCAGCATAGCAAAGTGAACTCCTAACAGCAGCATCAAATATCCTGTATTTCGCTGAAAGTACTATGCGTTGATTAAAAAAGATATTTCTCCAAGATAGATTTAACAGACTTTGTGTAGTTTTAGCTTTGATGGTTATGTGATTGTTGAAATCTATAGTTTTATTAAGAATTACTCCAAGGTACTTATACTCAGAAGCTACCTTTAAAAGATTTCCATTGTAGTACCAATTATATGTTGATTGATACCGGGCAGATCTTGAGAATACCATTACTTTTGATTTATCTGCGTTAATGGTAAGTCCCCATTTTCTGCAATAATCCGCGAGACTATTAATCATTAGCTGGAGATTGACTGGAGTCTCGGAAAGTATCACTAAGTCATCAGCATATAAAAGGACATTTATGGTCAAATCAGCAATCCGAATACCTCCAGGTAGGTAAGATTCAACATCATTTATAAAAAGGGCGAATAGAAGTGCACTTAATAGGCATCCTTGCTTAACACCAGAATCTGTTTTAAACCATTCTGAATAAATTGATCCATCCCACACAGTAGCTTTTGATTCTGCATACATCTTCTTTACTACACGGATGAACTTGGAGGATATGCCTAGTTGTGAGAGCTTGTAGAAAAGTGCATTTCGATTCACAAGATTAAAAGCAGACTTAAAGTCTACGCAAAATGCATAGACTTTCTTGTTCCTCGCTTGAAATGCTTTTACGATGGAGGTTAGTACGAAGATATGGTCAATGGTTGAAAAATTTTTCCTGAAGCCAGCTTGGAATTGGGTCAATGTATCGTTATATTCCACCCAAGTCTCCAATCTGTTAACAAGTACTCCACAGAACAATTTTGCGATGACGTTCATAAACGATATGCCTCTATAATTGTCTACATTGTTGATGTCTCCTTTTTTGTGAATAGGGAATATAACAGACTTTTTAAATGATGTAGGAATTTCTTCTTTTGAAAACACTTCATTGAAAAAGGATGTAAGTTGACATATAAAGGTTGGTGTGGCGTTCTTGAAATATTCGTATGGAATCACATCTTCTCCTGGAGATGAATCAAATGTTTTGGGAGCTCCTGCCCAAATGTGCTAGTTATACTCCAGCTTTGGGCGAATGAAGGCCTTATAGATTACAGCCAGATCAGACGGGGAGAAGAATTACTTGCACCTTCGAATAAAGCCCAGACACTTTGCGGCATTTTTGGCGACATCGAATATGTGGTCGTTCCACAAGAGGTGGTCTGTGATGCACATACCAAGAACTGAAAGCTGATCGGTTTCTTCAATGCAAATGCCGCTCATGGATAGCGGCATGGGGGGTGGGTTCTGCTTTAACGACAGAAGACAGCACTGAGTTTTTGAAGCATTAAATTCTACGCGGTTTTTTGTTCCCCATTGGACAATGCTGTCGAGATCAGAATTTAATGAGCTTATCATACGCTGCCATTGCAGTTGCACATCCGAAGAACAAGGATGCGCATCTGAAAACGAATATTAAAAACTGAGAGTACTATCGTCAGCAAAACAATTTAGTGGATTAGAAGTTCCAGGTAAGAGATCATTAATAAAAATGAGAAATAGCGTCGGAGACAATGCGGAGCCCTGGGGCACACCAGCATTTATTTTGTGAATATCAGACTTGAAACCGTCCAATACAACTTGTATTGATCGGTCCGAAAGGTAATTTCTAATCCAACGAAGAAGAGATTCATCGATACCAAATGCACGCATTTTCGATAAGAGAGCTTGATGCCAAACTCTATCTTCTGTATACCAACATTCTCTACAAATATTTTTTTTTTTTTTTTTGATTTTTGACACAAAATATTTTTTTTGAAAATTCAATATTCTGAAAACGCGTGGACGATTTTTGTTTCAAATTCTGTTTCTAAATTTAGATTGTTAAAAACTTAAAATTACTATACCAACAATTTTTTAGAACCAAATTTAAGAAATTAAATAAAAAATAGCTTTAAAAATATATTTTTCCGTTTCTACTAAGAATCTGGTGCATGCGGTGTGATCGAATGTAAATCAAATCACGTGCGATCCAATCGATGCCATTAATCTTGTAACTATCAACAAAATTATTTGGCTTAACTTCGCTAAGACAAACTTATCGAAATGAATTCTGCTCACTTCATTTAGATTTTTCTATGCAAAGAAGTTATTTTAGGGCCTTTTGTTAGCAGTTCTCACACTTAACTTTAAAAGAAGCTTCTTAATGGCGGCTATTCCTTCGGCTTTTATTGCCCGAGCTTGTATAAAATAAAATTTCATGAAACCTTACTAAACAGTTGACGAAATTCTTAAAATTTAGACTCGAATTTAACTTCAAATTTCACACTAAATGAAACTTCGGTGTCCAAGCTTAATACAAGTCCTATAGAAGTAATTACTTCAAAACATCAAAAACAAAATTGGTTTGTACAGAAGGAAAATTCTTTCGCAATTTCGAGCAATTCACTTGTGAATATTATAAGAAATGTTATTATTATTATATTATTATCATCCTAAAGTCTATACATATTTTATTTAAGGGAACCCTTGTTTTTTTGATACTAATTACTAATTCATGATTCATCATCGCATTGAAAGCGAAAATAAAAAAATTCCTTTTCCTTAGAACATTAATATCATTACATTAACATGATTACAAAAAGTAATGTATTTCACCATTTTTTTTTCTTTTTTTAATTTAACATCATTAGGGTATTTTTTTTTCAGTTGCTATATAAAAAGCTTTTAAAACAAAAAGCACGCACATCCTTGACAAGGAAGAACAAAAAAAAATTAACTATACAAAACGCGACTTCCATACACAAAATGTCCGCTTTTCAGCTGCAGGAGTGGAACATGAAGTTATATATTTGTGTGTGGTTGTCATTTGCCACAACAAAGTAACCACCCTGGGACATCGTTACGCGCAATATCCTTATAGCGAATATTTATATCAACTTCATGTCCTCGCGGATAATATAGCTAAGTATATAGTATACTCATACAAATAGTTAAGAAGAAGAAAATTACTATGGCCGTTGGTGGTGGTATCACGAAACAAAACAAAATCAACCCAGCCATCCTGAATAGCACTTGAGAATTTTTCTACGAAAACAGCACCCTCACCGCCTGGATTTTCGTGGACACTCGAAAAGAAAAGCAAGCGCCATTTTTTTTCTGCTATCTCATTTTCGTCTATTTAAGATAAATGGACTGCGGTGATATCTTCTTTCCTCGTGTTTTGGCTATCATCAAGCAAGCGGATTATCAGGATGTTCAGTGAGGCCATCTTTTACAGATACTCGTATCTATACAATTTATATGTCAGCTTAAGGCAAGGGCAAGCAAATTGAAATGCTAAGATATGCTGTTTCTTTGATTTATAGTTTTGAAGAGCCAAAAAGAAATGTTCTCATTTTTGAAAATTATTTCTATTAATAAAGGTCCTTTGGTCTGACAAAAAGATGGAAAAATGTTTCAATTTTTTTTTGCACATTTTAATAATTTATTTTCCATTTGATTCAACAGATTTTTAAGTTATTTTTTTCTTTCGTCTTTGGGTTTTATTTTTTCTTTGAAATTTTTGTAAAGTTATTTTGAAAAGAAGTCCATACTACCTTGAGCTATTTGTATATATATATATGTACGATGAGGTAAGGATGGACTGCGTCTCCTTGAAAATTTTCTTTTCATGTTTCCTTTTTAATTTTTTGTTGAAATAACGAATAAGTCCTTGGCTCTTGGGGTTGACAAGAGGGTTTTTTTTTCTTTTCAAATATGTATGACAAAAAATGTTATATATTTTTAATGAGAGCTAGATTTTCTTTTGAGAGTGTTTATATTTTATTATATAAATAATAAAACCATGTAAGTTAAGTACATATACGGCAGATGATTCAAAATTGTTAATTCTTCATCCCTGATGATGATGATGATGGGATATATATAAAGAAGACAAACGGTGCGGGGTGATGTAGCCAAAAACAATTGCATTGAAAGCCGTTCGTCTAATTTTTCAAAGAGCGTGTGCTAATAACACCCTTTTTTCTACCATTCAACCCTTTTTTATGTGGCCCCCTTTTGCGTTTGATCTACTTATTGAAATTTAACAAACGGGTTGCATTCTATATATTCTCAAACGGGACACGTTTTATATATATAGTCTTTGGTTAGTGTACATGTATTCTTACATGCGGGACACAATATTGCATAAAAGAAATCGGAAAAAAGAAACCATGTACAACTTGTATATTATATAATTTAGGTACATTTTTATGTGTATTGTATGTATAAAAAAAAGAATAAGAATGCGCTTATTGATCGCTTACATTTGCAAAAGGGAGGAAAGTTTAGTAGTAAATAAGGTAATTTTCTCCAATAAAGGACGCCCTTATATTTTACCAATACCTATTCTATTGAAAACAATAGTTGGGAAGCTCATACAACAATAATGTATTTTTTATACAGTATGGATTTTATGTTAAATTTCCCCCAAGAATGGATAAAACTACATACAAGTATTTGAGTTTTTAATGTGGTTTTAATTTAACTGAGTTCTTTTATGTAAAGTCTATCTTCACTGATATGAGCTGCATCTCTCTTTAGGGGTACTTTTTATTAGTAAAGCATACTTATTTTATCATATACATTATAACAACTCAAATGTATCAATCGCAGCAGAAAGCCATGTATGCTAGCGCTGTAGTTTTAAGTATAATAATTTGTACATTTATTGAAGATTAATAAAATAATAATAAAATAATATTAGTAAAGCTCTCGTATAAAATATAACGTATTGATATATATATATATATGCATATATCTACATATACGTAATTTAATATATTAATTAATATCTATACTAAAAAAAAAACTTGTCAAGCAATGCGGACCCAGGTCCGCTAGTGGATAAATAATCATCATAAATTAATACGTTTGCTCGATGTTCTCTACGGGAGACACCTGAAATCCCCAAAAAACAAAATCTCCATATGACGAAATCCCAAAAAAAATTGGGAAAGAAGCCAAAACCTCCAAAATCTCAAATAATCCCCAATATATATTAGTTTTCGATTAGGGCGATTCAGTTAATAAATTAGTTATTTTATTTATTTATTTTATTATTTGATACGTATTAATTTAGTAAGTAAAATAACTTTTTTGAAGTGGATATCACATACCCTGTCTTTATCATCTATTTCCTGATTAATGTCAAAAAAATGTTTTTTTCTACAATTGACAGTTTTTATATTTTGCTTTATTTTATGATAAACTGTTTTTTTTTTTTCAAATTTCGAAATCGGGTTCTTTGTGTGCTTAAGAGCCGATTTTTCAATCTCCCGATAAACACCCAGAGGAATAAACTTACTTGACTGTTAAACAACCAGATAACAACATCGAATTCTTCAATCAAAAAACAATCTAAAGAATAATTTAATTTGAAAGTCACTTTTATTTAGAGTATCGAACTTTTCATAGAAATTAATTTTTGTTTAACGTTTATTTCAAAGCAATAATTTTTCAAAGTGTTTTTGACATCGAAAATTGCTATTTATTTTATTCCTCAGATAACTCCTTATTCCGTTCTAAAATGAGCAGATAACTTTATTCCTAGATTAAGTTGTATCTGGCTGTCGAAAAACTGATTTTTGCCCTATCTGGAGAATATGTACTAACTGACTGCTTAACTGACTATTAAAAATTTTGCCGTAATAAAAGTAAAACGTATTAGAAACCATTGTGTTTTTATTTTATCAAAAAATGTGTGTGGCAATGGCGCAGTGGATAAAGTGCTTGATTGCTTACTAGGACGTGTGGGTTCGATCCCCACGCTAGGCGCATTATTTTCTATACCTCTAATTTTAATTGGATGCCGCCCATGGGTTAAAATGAGACAGTCAATACCTGGTTCTCAAATCCACTGTGCCAAGCTAGTGCCGTGCAATTCAGGTTGCATTTAAAAGACCTTAGGTCTTACAGGCATATAGTTAAAATTAAAAAAAAAAAAAAAAAAACAATTATTATATAATTATTACATAAGGGAATAAATGTTGTTAAACTTGACCCCAAATAAGCAGTAGAAGTAGTGATTCACTACTTGCACTGCATATTTGGGGATTTTCTCTTGGAAATTTTTTTTGCGAGATTTTGTCTTGGGGATTTTGTCTTTGCTCCATTTTCACTTGGGGATTTTGTCTTTGGGGATTTTTTTGTGTGGATTATGTTTTTGGAGCAAACATCACCAAACAGTTCTCTACACAAGTGCGCACTGGTAGTCCATAACTGACGTCCTAGGGATCTGTCGCAGTGACAACTCAAACCGAAAAGTTTTCTGTGGCAGATTGTGCTTAAGCACTAGAAGTAAATTTTTACCCACCAATAAATAGTTAAAAAAATATAATGTTGAAAAGAATGTGTTTTTGCAAAATAACCACAAAGATTAACCGGCACAACATTTAACCACTTATTTGGTTTATTAAATGGTTTTTGTTTTTTAATTAAAATCAACAAAGAATAACCACCAGAACCATAAAAACCATATTTTTTTACAAAAACACAAACACCTTTTTTACAATCTTTTATTTCAAAAAATACTTTCACTTTCTTTTTACTTACAATTTAACTAAATACTTAAAATTAACAAATAAATTTTCGTTAAATAAAAAAATTCTCTTGGTGACAAACGTAGACCAGCATTGCCTTATACGACGAATAAATAGCATTGCCATGCATTTGAAAGAATTCTTTATTCTTGAACAGAATGGATGCGGTAAGAATACGATATGTGAGTCTGACGTGATATCTTCGTTCTTTTTAAATTATTGTTAAGCTCTGACGAGGATATAGATAATGAAGCATTTTATGTCGTCACGTCGTTCAATTAATAAACTAATTTAAAATCAGTTAATTTCAATATTATTTTCTTATTCTTTATTGTTCGTAGTAAAAAGTTTCGTCGCAGTGGGAAATGGTTTTATAATTACAAAACGCTAACAGTGAATTATTCCACGTTCTCTTTCTTTCTTAAATTTCGTCCCAATCTCGGAGATTTTACTGAGGTAAATCTGCGAGGTTAATCATTCAGTTGAAATCGGTGAGTTGAAATTGCTAAACCACGGATCAAAATTTGAACCAACGTTGAATCACGGTTCAAATTTTGAACGACGACGGAGACTTTTATACAATTGGAAGATGGTGTCATTATACGGGATCTGTTATTTATGAAAGTACTAGGCCAGATTCAAAAAAAGTCAACTTCGTTGCTTTTGGTCCGATTTCCATGCAATTGATTGAAAATGTTGTAGATGACAGAGGAATTATGAAAGAAAAAAATATCATTTTCCCAAGAAAATAATGAAACGTGTTCTACATAATGTATATGCAAACTTTTAGAAAATGTTGTTGGATATAGAAATTGCTTTTAAAAGCACTAAGAATACCTAATTAAAAACCCAAAAACGTATAAATCTATAAATAAAAGTATGTGTATAGTTTTAAGAAGTGAGCGTTTTGTATATAACAGTTAGAAAAATCATACGAATTCCTTTAAGTTTAATATACAAAACGCAGTCAATTCAAAACTTCTTCCTTAATTTGGATTTTTAAAACGGTTCTGAGTTTCAAATTAAGTGTTTTAGGTGGTAGGAACCGAAAACTAAAATGTGAGAATTGTGTTTCACTCAAAATCTATCTTGAATATTTAGATGCATCAGTACTGTTTGAATAAAAACCTTTGAGATCGCCATGTGGTGCACGTCAAAAAATGCATTTGATTATTGTTTTGCATGAAACGTCATTGTTTGAGTCATGTTCAGTTTAAGTTTATTAAAAAATAAGTCTAACATGATACTATATTTGGTTAAAAATTGATCAATATATTGACTTCAAGAAGTTTAATTGACAGTGACAGAAGCAAGTGGGAAGAAAATCTTATAATGACGACAGAATAATAGACACACAAACAACGCTCGATTCTTTACAAGAAGCCACACCATAAATCCTTCAATTTGTTTGGTTATAGCGACCATGATTTGAAAGCTGACACCTGTCAAATTTGTTGTAAATTGCTTAGTCCTGTTAAAATTAAATTTTTAAAACCGTAATGCTTTGTTTGAGAAATGTTCCTTATCATTTTTGGTTTGAAAATACAAAATAATTGTGTAAGAGTTTAAATGAGGCATTCCAGAGGTAAACAAATGGCTAGGTAAGCGTTTGTTACCCTTAAGGTTGCATACAAAAATTTAATTAGACTAGTGCGCCATCACATGAATGTTCACTTTTTTTATTTAGGTGTATTGTGTGCTCGGTATTAGTAAACCTAAAAGAATTTTTAGTCAACTAGTAGTGGATACTGTCAATTTTGCAGTATTTTCTCGAAGGAAGAATTTAAATTAAATTATTTTTTTTTACAAACGGGAAATAATTGCAGCACGTTGCGATGAAATGGCAAATCCTCTGAAAAAAAATGACTCGTGCCTCTTGTTCAACAACAAAATTTAGGTCTCCTCGATTCGTGCCAATTAACTTAGCTCACTAGGATCTGGTTCTCCACGAACTAATACCCATTAAATCAACAATTAAAACAATCTCCCATTTCACCATGTTCTACAGTTTTAAGCAAATAATATGTTCCTATTGACTCCGTATGACTATTTTTATATTGGTTTACATTTAACGTATACTTGTTCAGTTTACTAAGTACCTAAGCTATAAAAGAAGGCACTCATAGGTAGATGCTTGCTACACAGCAAAGCTTTAACTAATAATGCCCACGGATTTTTAAACTGTCTTAATTCGAATTTGGTATAGGGAGAAAACTAGTGATGATAGTTGGTAAATATATAATTCAAAAGAATGTTTATAGAACTTTCAGGGCTTCCCGAAGGTAGCCATTTGGGACCACTTTTATTTTCCTTATGTTAGATCTAAATGATTTATTTAATACTATCAAAAACGTTATCTTTAACTGATTTAGTTGAGTTGCAAAATGACTAAAAATACAAATGGCTGTAGTAGAGGGAGACTATAGAGTACACACTGGGAACTTATCAAGGCAGTACTACGAATTACTGATATAATAAAAAAGGGCTCTATAGATCGCTATTGGAACAAGTGTATTCGATACCTAATTAGATTTTTACTACAAAAGCAGTGTCCTACAAAAAACACTGTATTTGATTTATACCCGAGATATTGCAGTAGCAAAGTGGCTAACTTTGCAGACGATAAAGCAAGATTGGTTCTGATAAAAACATACGCCACAGAGAAATTACAGAAAAAACAGTCGACAAAGTAAGAGATTGGGCGCAGCAATGGCGTAACAAGCTCCGTAAAACAAAATCAAAGTTATACAAATAAAAAGCAAAGGAATTTATGAACAGTAACGTTGTACCTTGCGCCAATGCTGCCAAATATCTTGGATTAAATTTGGATGGAAAAAGTGCATACGAAAGAAGAGAGAAGAACTATACTTAAAATACAGAAAATTGTACAGAACTCGGCTGTTCGGACTTATTGGCATTAATAAAAATTTTAAAACAAAAATTTCAACAATGGAGGACAATGAAGGCTGAGGAGTTGAGCAACTTTGGAGTGAATATTAGCTGCAGAGGTGACAACTCAGTGGAAATTCGACAAAAAATTACCCTAGCAACACGCTGCTTCTTCGGTTAACCGAAGCAATTGGGTTCAAAACACAACTCCCTAAAAAAAAATAATAAGTACATGCTCTACAAAACACTTATAATAAAAATGTTGCTTTATGGAGCCGCGGCCGGGTGCTGGACAATAAGCAGAAAAGGAGTGCTTTCTTTTTGGAAGAAAAATTCCATGGATATTTGTTCTATGTGTGAGGAGGGCGAATGGAAATGGACAATAACGAGCTCTGAGCTGTACAAAAATGTGGATGTAATCGGAGAAGTCAAAATACATCGACTCCATTGTTAAGCCACATAGAGTAAAGCTTAAATGAATTGTCTTAGACTCACTGAACACAATACGTCATTTTCAATACATTCCGAAATTTTGTTTAAGGCTCTTTGCCATTGCTGATCGTGACATTCGAAAATACAGCTTCTTCTGCGAATTTATAGAATGAAAAGCATGGGACCAAGAACACTTCCCTGAGGAATGCCATTATTAACCTTAAATTAGCATATTTTCCATGAAGAATTCAAGGATATGTTAATACCCGCCGTAGTTTATACATTACGCTATTGTGTCAGACCTTGTTGAAGTCTTAGGAATTAATTTCAATTTATCCTTATTGTGTAAATCGTAGATTGAACAATAAACACTGAACTCCAATAATAAAAAAAAAAACTAATAAAACTGAAATCCAAATTACTAAAGACAAAGACCTGAACTTACCTCTGGTTTATTCAAATCAAAGCCACCCCACTCCTGTTCTCTAAATGCCCAACCACCCGCTCAGAAAAACAAACGAAAACAAATAAAACACAGAATCCTTGTGGAGCTTTTTAAGTAATCCTTTTTAGTGGTAGGAAAACATATCTACCATCACCATTAGTATATACTGACTTGGCTGGATTGTAGTATAGGTATATATATATGTACAGTGTAGTGTACAATCATTGTGGCATAGCCTCAGGTATTTCTGATTTCAAGATTTTTTCCATTTGCTTTCATTTTATTCCGCGGTATTTTTAGTATTTCATTTTACAGTTTTTTTATGAATATTTTTTTTTGCGCCCGCGATGGTGGATAATAATAGTAATTAAAAAAATATAACAAGAAAAAAAATTAAAAAATTAAATTGCACAGTTCTTTTATTCTTCAAAGGGTCGTCGTCATCGTCGTCGTCGTCGTTGACGTGGTTGTTGGACTTTGGATAACGAAAGGACGACGATGCGACGCATTGATGGGGGCATCAGCAGCGGGGTTCGTATTGTAGGTACATACATACAAACATAGAAATGGAGCTGCTAAAGAGTAAGTTTGCGGAAAGATGGTATAGTCCTGGCCTGGTGCTACTTTGTCCCATGGTACAGTAAATTATGGAATAATAGTAATTATTCGCAGTTGGTTGCGGCAAGGTCGACGCCGTGCCCTACCGCGCCTCGCCGCTTCAGCATAAACCAACAAAACAAAAAAATATTGCTGATTTGTAAGGATTCTTTAAAAAAAAAAATTCCATTTTTTTTATTTTGATTTCGTGTGTGCGCGCGAGAAAAACTCCCTGAAGGAGAGAAAAATTAATAAACGAAATGCTGCACTAATGAGAGTTTATGACACGAAAAGATGAGAAATATATAAAAGAGGCTTTTGCCGAATAGGACCGTGATACCATGGAATGGTTGCATTCTCTGATTGGCGGGAATTATGCAGGGCTTTGTAAAGAATACAAAAAATAGTAGAAGAAAAACTTCAAGGTTTTTCTTTCTTTTGCAGAGGAAATTCTTAATTTTGTAAATGAATTGGGAATGCTATAAATAGTGGATGGGATTACAATTGTATTTCTATAAAAGGGACATTCAACAAAACAAATTAGTTTTTTTTTTTTCTCAAATTGCGCATTTCCTCAGAGACTTAATAAGTATTTTCCTCTGATATTTCAACTGCTGATGCTTCTTCTGTCTAGACATTACTTTTGCTGCAAGACTTCTAAGCTTATTGGATTTAAATTTAGTATCTATTATTCAGGTATGCATCTCTGTCTATTGATAGTTGTAATCAGCATTGGGACCAAGGAACAATGGCACGTTCCCAATTTTTGTTTACCACTTCAATGTGAATAATTCTATCACAACAGCACACGTCAAAATTATCGATCAATAAGCAATCAAACAAAAGATCAATATAGATGCTCGTTTAGTCAATAATGGCATTGATCGTTTACAAAAGGTCCTTTTTTGCTGATCCTTTTTTTCGATGCTCTGTACCTAAATATTCCTTTTTTTTTTGTGCCAACAAATCAGGATGTGGGACTGGGGTATATAGTTTCGGTGGTTATCCTAACGAGGGTAGTGAATGATGTTGATTTTTTTTGTGTGTTACCGTGTCATCGCATCATGAGGGGTGACTCTGTATTGGGATGATGTCGTGATTATGTGAAGAGCCTTTTTTTGTCTTCATTGTCCTATCCTAAGTCCTTTTTTTTATATACATATACCAATTTATTTGACAGTGAGACTTATTGATGTTTGATTGTTGCCTTTGCACTCATCCCGAAAAGTCATTTGGTGTCAATAGTTCATGAAAATAGAGAGACATAGTTCATAAAGGTTTTTGTGGTTTGCAAAATACATACAAAAAAAACACTGTGGGGTGAACGGTTTAGAAGTTATTTTTTTTTTTTGTAATTAGCTTTATTAGACTGTGACAAATAATGGAAATGTTAAAAAATGTTTTATTGAGATTAAGTGAGATTTTTTTTCATGTTGAACATGTTTATTATATCTTCTGATTAATTACAGAAAAATGGTTCAGGGATTATTTTGTGTTATTCTGTTGTTTTTTTTTTAATTGTAATCCCATTAGTAGGGTTTATGAACATGAATACAGATTTTGAAATAAAGTCAATGGAATTGGGTTGACTTCTTTTTTTTGTCTTTTATATTTGAATGCCTAAATGGGATGATTTGACATTTTGTCATTCACAATCACATTATCAAATTTAGGATTTTGTTATGTCCTTTTAGTAGAAATACGGATCGGTTCCTAATCCACTCCAAAGAATGTCTTGTGTCTCTGCTCTGCATACATTATTACTCGCTGCACCTCTTGTGGTTAAGCGGTGTACTAAATTTGGATGAACACACTGCATTTGGAATTGCAACTGGAGCTGCAACTGCAACTGCAACTGGAATAGCTGTCAAAATGCTAAACACACAAATATTCGATGCTATTAACACAGCCCAAAGCAGTAAGGGTTTTTGGGTTTGAAAATTGAGCAATTGTCAAACCATCTCGATGAAGGTTAACATAAGGTTGAAGCGAGATTCGAACTCTCTTCAATTCTTCATATATTGTAGCCTGTCTTGTGCTTTGTTTGAATTTTGTGCCGGTAAAAAAAAAACAGTTCTAACCATTATTTACAGAAGTAATTCCCTAACAACATTTGCAAGCCCAGATCATTAAAACACCTACCAGTTTATCCAGAAAATAGCTCTCAACGCCCGGAGCCCGTCCCGTCGTGATTCGTCTAAGGTCGCTCTTACTTCTCATGGTAAATTGTTCGTACTGTCCGAAAATTAAAAAAAAAAAAGAGAAATTAAAAACATGGCCACTCCGGACTGCCAAAATCTATCCACACAAATGGAATACGCTTTACTTTGATGTAGTCGTTGTCTTTAACAACCTATTATTTATTTTTTTATATTTAAGGGACTATCTACAAGAGAGCGACCAACAACCGATGAGTGAACGAATAAATTCTTCAAAAAAAATATATATAAATATAATTTGCATTAATTTTAAGATAAAAATAAGTCGGCCCACATTGCAGTCTGATGATTGTGAACTATCAAAGTCAAACTCTATTCGCGTTCCACATACCATCCACACTTCAAAAAATATAGTTAACTCCAACATAAGAGATTATCAATTGTAGATCGCTTAATATGCTGCTGATTGGAAACGAAATTTTCCAACGGTCTTCAAATGCAGAGTGAAATGTAAACGAAAAACACAGCGGAAACATATTTGTAACTGCGAGTTTTATTCTTTTTTATTCTATACGATTTGTTCAGAAATCACCAATAATTAGATTCACAGTTAACCAGTGACAACTTTTTGTTAGGATTTCGATTTTATACGATGAGTTTGAAAAACCACAGTTTTAAGGATCACATTTAAGCAAAATACATATATAAGAACATAATAACAACTTTTGACAATGCATACAATCAATAATATAGATAACCCAAATGTGAGTCAAGCAAAATCAGTAATGAAAGTTAAATACCATTGTACTCGTATCAATTTAAAAAGATTAACACAAACAAAATAGAAATTAAGAAATTTTATTTCAGTAACGGGTACTTTTGATATTCAATAACAAGTTGTTATTGTAATCTGCTAGTGTCTGTTACTGAATAACTGTTACTGAAATATTTACACATCCCTAGTTTTGACAGCTGATCACATTTCGGAAGCAATGAATGTACCTGCCAATTACATTGAAAACGAAAAGAGTGGAGAATTGTCCTAAGCTTTCTACTAAGAAAATATATTTCGTTGTTCTGCTTCATACTGGAAAACGAAAAGTAAAGCGATTTTTTGGGTTTAAAATTTTGGCGTTCTATTTTTGTATGGGATTTTTCATTTCACATTAGCAGCGTACTTTAAAATAAAATGCACGACTTAAGCACGTATACTTGATCACATTCGTTAGCACAAGATTGTTAGTAGAAATTTAATTTTTAATATATACAAAATTTCGTTGATTTTTTTTTACAAAAAAAATTATCAAACGTATTTAGTCATAAAAATTTAAGAACGTTTAGTTCGTTTTCGAAATTTTGAGTTTTCAAAATAAATTGATTTTTTTTCTTTCAAAAATCCAAAAAAATATTTTTCAAAATTGGTATGCAGTACATAATTATTATTTAGATTAAGAAGGACCCCCTGGTATAAAAACATTAATCGAAATCTGGGAAGACGTTAATGAGAAAATTGGAAATCAATAAAACGGCTCTATGACAGGTATTGTTAATGACATTTTATTTTAAAAAAAACTGCAAATTGGATTTTATAAAATTGAAGTTAAATTCTGATGTGAAAAAATATACATATGTTCTAAAAAGAAATTCCGACATCAAGTGATGTATCGCACAAAAAATAAAAATAAGCCCACAAAATATAGACGCATCACTTGTAATATAACTCAATTAAAGCAATTAAAGATGTTTAGCATCCTCTCAAAAAATCCAATCATGACCAAGTCCGCAGTCAGAGGGGGAGGTTAAAATAAGCAACTTATGGATATAGTTTTGAACATTACGTTATTCCACTTGACATGCACATGTAAAAATCTGTTCAAATAAAATGCACAACATATCGTTGCTGCGAAATACATAACTGAAAATAGACTCTAGGATATTTTTAATTATTAAAATATTTTTACAAAATAAAAGTTTTTTTTTACAAAATAAAAGTGATTTTTTTAAATTCACATAATACACTTTACTCCCCCACTTCCACCCCTCCAAAATATATGTTTCGCTACGGCCTTGCAAGAAACCTTATTGTGCTTCAGAAATATGATTTTTCACATTTAGTTATCGAATTTTGTAGTGTTATTTATTTCGACTTTGCCAATTTGTTTTCCTTATATTGTTGTAACGGGTTATACATTTTGCGGTTTCAAAAGTATAGGGCTGGAATTCGACATCTGTCAAACTAAGTTGTTAAACCAATTTTTTTTTCGCACAAAAATTGTTAAAACCTACTACAAAAATGGTGATTCTGCCGCAGTTACACATCGTGCTTTAAGAGGAGATTATGGTTTACATAATCGTCCAACTACGCATGCAATTAGCAACATTGTGAAGAAATTTAAAGAGACTGGGTTGGTTACAGATATTGTAAGGCCTGTGCATCATCGTTTCGCTCATACCACTGAAAATATTGCTGCTGTAAGTGAAAGTGTTGCCGAAGACCCAATTGTGTCAATTCCTCGTCGTTCTCAGGAATTAGGACTGTCTTACCGCACATTATGGCGTATTTTGCATTTGGATCTACACCTACATCTATATAAAGTCCAGCTCACACAACAACTGAAGCCAGCTGACCATTCACAACGTCGTAGATACGTCGAATGAGTGCTTGAAGAACAGGCTGTGGACGGCGATTTTTCGAACAAAATTTTTTTCAGCGACGAAGGACATTTCTCACTCGGTGGGTATGTTAATAAACAAAATTGTCTTGTTGGGGGTTCTGAGAATCCTGAAGTAACTGAAGAAAGGCCATTACATCCACAAAAAGTCACTGTTTGGCGTGCTCTTTGGTCCGGAGGTGTAATTGGACCTTACTTCTTCAAAAACGACGATGGAATGACTGTCACCGTCAATTCGGAGCGTTATGATCATATGATAACCGACTTTTTTTTGCCTGCTATTGAAGAATACGACTTGGAGAATATGTGATTTCAACAAGACGGTGCCACATGCCACACAACTCGATCGAATATGGCTTTATTGCAAGAGACATTTCTCTTGATATCAACTGGCCACCAAGATCATGGGATTTAACACCGCTGGACTTTTTTTTGTGGGGATACGCGAAAGACCATATTTATGCAGATAAACTTTTAACTCTTGAGCACTTGAAAACCAACATTCGTCAAGTTATGGCTGAGATACCGTCCAATATGTGTCAAAAAGTGGTTGAAAATTACCTCAAAAGAATCGATGTTTGCAACAATTCGCGTGGTGGTCATTTAAATGATGTAGTGCTTCACACATTATGTCAACGTTGAAACTTTATAATAAAAAGAAATATCATGAAAAAAAAATATTTTGTATGTGTTTTATTTACGTTTACTTTTGAAACCACAAAATGGATAACCTAATATAAATATCTTTCAGTTTCAAAGGGCCTTGAAGATTTATGTATTTAATTTTGTCTCTGCTGAAAATTGAAGGCATCTCAAAAATGTTTGAATTGACGTATTTCTTCAATGACTATTCGAGTGATTAATTTGCTCGTATTTTGACACGATTTGGTTTTTTAAATTATAATATAAAATCAACTTTTATGTTACAACTTCGCCCAAAGTTGACTCTTCAATTATACATCACGTTTCATCTTTTTTTTTTTGTTACTTTAAATCCAAATTTAAAAAATTTTACAACTCACCATATGGTTGCTTGAAACTGTATCCGAATTCACTTTATCACGTATCGAAATCAGACAAAATTAAAATAAGAAAAAAAAACGAAACTGTAACGAAAATTATTTTTAACAATATAAATTTCAGTAAAAGTAAAAAAAAGTAAAAGAAAAAACCGGAAAAATGTAGCAAAAAAAAACCATCCCAGGGTGTTTTAACATAATAAGCGTAAAAGGATGTTACCACCCCTCGATATGTTCTGTCAGGAATCTGGATTCAATTTAACATCAAGAAATAAAAAAAATGGTGTCGACGGGTCGTACATTTTTTTGTAAGTTCTTTTTATTTGACGCGCTCTTAATTTCCGTGACGTTGTTGTGTTATTTTTTGTTAAGATTTTTTTTCGGACGTACAATAACTGGCAAAGGGTGTGTATTCGCGCACTCAATTTATTGTTGTTATAATAAATCGAGAACATTTTAATTTTTTTTGCTGCGTTTTTTTTTTGCTGGTTTTATAACGAGAAAAGTTTTTTTTTAGTTTTTGACTGTAAGGATATCCCATTGTGCGTTTGTTACATTTTTGACATATGAAAATAATCTATAGGATTTATGAGGAAAAAACTGTAGCTTTTTTTTTGAAATAATTTCAATGTGTGATATTATCACGGCGATGATGATTTTTTTATGTTTCTATTATTTATTTTTTTTTTAATTTTCATAGAACGAAGAATTATGATGGCGATGGGAGTGTTGGATAAAAGAAATAAAATACAACTGACAACTGGAGAGAGGGGACATTTTATAGAAAAAGCATTTTAATGATTCAGAATCATTTGTCAATGGTAGATTATTTTTTTTTTAAATATAGATAGGTAAATGAGGCGAATTTTCCAGACTCCAACCTCCAGGGTTTACTTGAATCGACGAAAATCCGAGGCAAGACAAAATAAAATGCACGACTGGATCGCACCTACTTGCTCTTATGTTTGTCACATTGTATTCTAAAGATTTTTAATAAACGGTTAAATATATTTTTAAATTCGGTTTTTACTTAATTTTTTTATATAAACAATTTCTTACATTTTTTCTAAAAGAAAATTGGGATGACAATTTTAAATATTTGATAATGTAAACTTAAACACAAAATTTCAGAAAAAAAATCGTCCACCAGTTTTCGAAATAGTGAATTTTCAAAAAATAAAAAAATTGAAATGCAATATTATTTAGAGTTCAAAGAACCTCCTGTATAATTATTTTGATCGAAATCCGTTGAGCCGTTGTTGGTTGTATGACATGTACAGTTAATAACAAAATATGTAAACAAACATTTTTGGCCAAAATGTAGACCATAAGGTGGTACACATATTTTTTATATCAAAATCTTTAGAGCCGTTTTCGAGATAATGAAGATGGTAGAAAAATTTGTATGGGAAGTACCTTAATATTTAGGGCTAAAACAACGATTCAAATATCTATTTTAGAAAATGACCTAAGACGCCTAAGTAGCAAGTTTGAAAAAAATCGGTTCAGCCGTTTACGACAGACGGAATTCTGGGACCTACTTTTTTGGTGTTCTCCATCATCGTTATGTCAAGTTTGATTAAAATCTCGGTTTCGATTTTTTTTCCAAATACAAAACTTGCCCTAGTACCTGCATCGCAAGTAAAAACGAAAGCTAACCTATTGCAAGCACTGGACTCATATCGATTCAAAAGTTGGCAAAGAACTAAGTATAGGTACCTACTTTTTTTTGAAAAACCAGGTGATCGGTTTTTTTGGACTTTTTACGGACGTTAAACAGTGAGTAATTCCCTATTGCAGAGAATTCTCTCAAGTGGACATGTCCCTTAAGCGTTCAAACTGTGGCAACCGTACAACATTTAAACACCATATATTTTCGTTCGGAAAATCGTGGAAAAGAATATCCAATCGTAATTTGTTTAATTTAATTATCTTACAAGATGGCGCATAGATGCTAATCTCAAAGAAGTGACCCAATTATACAGTCCTGTCATTTTCAACACTTTATACCTGACAAGACAATGTGTCTTAAAGGACAGACATGCAAAGCGAATTTTTTTAAAACAACGTCTCACGTTTTGAAGGACAACTCCCTTAGATAGATACAAATCTTGTCACACACTCGCTTTCCGCCTTAGGGAGGTTTCACTGTATAGTGTATATTTTAATATGATTAAAAATACAACACTGATGATGAAGATGAAATGCATCACACGATAATTTTTCTATACAAGCTTCGTGAGTGCGACAGCCTTCGAATATAATTTAATATTTCTTACATGTGTAGGTGGTGCTTAGATCAGTTTGGTTTGCATTCATGACTGTCATGGGTCATGTCAAAATTTATTTTTTATTATATTATAAGTACTTAACTTCCTTAACGCATTAAATAAATAAATGCTTCTATTACAATTCTTAGAAAATTTGCATAGTATTTGAAATTATTAGGTCTCTAAGAAAAACAGATGTAGTGGAAGGTCACGATTGTCGTTAGACAACAAAAATTCAAAATCGGAGAGAACAATTGGAGATTTCCAGAAACTACCAATCTCTTTTCCCTTTCTAATTTTGACATTTGAACAATAACAAAAACTATTGCATTTCGTGAAAGCATATCCAGTTTTTTACAACCCAAAATTTATGGCACACTATATTCCACCATATTGTATTGAAGTAGGGTGGAGTTACCTTTGAATCTAAGCTCTTTTCATTTTTCACTGAAAGTTTTTACCACTTTTTGACACTTCGACAAGTTTACACGCAAGCACTCACTATCGAATGCCGTCGCCAAGAAATTCTTTAACTGTAATGCCGGATTTACACGACTGCCAAAATGGTAGTCTGACTATCAAAATATTTGTACTATTTTTTTGTAATGTAAATGGCCGAAAATGTGGCAGTATATTTGTCATTGATAAGCTTCCAGCCTTAATTATCATAAAATTGTGGCATTGTGTAAATTCAATGCTGACAACAAATTTTTAAATAATGACAATCATTCTTTACTGCCAGTTGGCAGTATTTCAATCTGTCATTATTGTACCTTCGTGTAAACGTATATCATTAGTTCATTTAATGGCATTAGTATTTTGGCAGTAAAATGAAAAAATTACGGCGAACTTGGTATTCGTGTAAATCCGACATAAAGGAGTTTTCTAAATGCATACTTACTCCTAATTGAAATGATGAAGCATAAAACAATCCGAAAAACGTCTGAACAACCGATGGAAGGATTTTAAATTTTTGATAATTTCAAATGAGTTGCCCACGACTGTTAGGAGGAGTGTGATCAAAAGAAAACGACACCACAAAGTCCCAAAATTGCAATTGTGATAACTAACAGTATATCCCACGTGCGGAACTGGGAATTCCGAAACAATCATAATCAAAATTTAAACAACACATAACAAAACCTATTGTAGTATACTTTTCTGCGTTTCATTAGTGGATAACCCCTTTTGTCGGCATATTTCATCATTTTCCAATGCAACCGCCACATATAGAAAACTGTTTTGTTTTAAGTAATTCTAACCAACCACAATGAGCTTCACTTTCCTTGAACAAGCATATCGCTACTCTTAATGGGAAACATCAAACATTCAAAGAACACAACAAAAAACAACAAAGAAAAATTAAGCTCCCCTTACGGTTTTAGTTCAAATTATAATCCACCGTGTAAACAGTTCTTTGGCGGCTCTCTTTGATTTCTCAAAACGATCAAAGGACCCATAATCGTATACCGGCTTCCTATAACCCAGCATAGAGAGCATAATATAATGCAACAATGAAACCGATACTCTTGACTGTCCGGCTATATCAATTGCCCCGTTTGTCGAGGTTTCCAATTGCATCGATTGAAGTTGGAAGTGAATCTGAATCTTATTGAGAACCGGATGTGGAAAAAATTAACGGGAAAAAATCAAATTGGCTTCTATTACAATCTTTAAGTCGAGTCACCTTGTACGACATTTGAGTAAGCCAAACCATAACAATATGGTCCCAAACTGATGACATGCACGCGTATTGTGGGAATGTGTCTGTAGACTGGAGATAGATACACCTGTGCTACATATAGGCACTGAGAACTGCCAGCGAGCTCAGCGTAAGCACACACCACCTGATGCCGCTGCCACTTGCTCAACAGTCAAGTCAAGTCAACCTTTGTTATTTGTTTCATAGAAAAACTTCCGAAGCCATATTAATTATGGAATAAGCTGCTTTTGCTGAGTGACGTGTCGCAGCAGTTGCGACTCAAAGACATACCGGCACCACCACCATCACACACACAAAACAGAACTCGCATTATGGCGGGAAAAATTTTGAAACAAAAGAAAATCTTTCGTTGTCCACCTGGATTTTCAATTTTTCTTTTTTTTTTGTTTAACTCGTTTGTGTTGTTTCTTCTTCTTCTTTTCTGTGTTGTATGTGGCATTGTCCATCAACTCACCTTGGGGTTGGGAGAGCTCCAGCTCAGGACTGGTGTGGGGGGGCGGAACTAGGAGAACCTACGAAAAAAAGTGTGTATGAATCACTTTTCAACGGGTGGATAATCGCTTTGTTCCTTCTGGTAGACTCTGGGGCAGGCGGCAATGGGGTACCTACCTATACAAGCTGCTGTTGGTCAACAAGAAAACAAAGAAGATTTTCCCGTCGATTGGACATGAGACCTAACGGTTATGGCAAGCGGCGGCATTTCGCAGAATAACCAACGACGCGAAAACGGCTATGTGCCTCTGTTCTCTGTATAGCCGTCCAACCGAACAAAATTCCGAACTGACCCGGGAAGAACAGAGTCAGGTGACAGCTTGTCAAAGCAACTTTAGGGTGGTGGTTCGTGGTTCGGCATTCCCATTCCCATATTATACTCGTACCATAGCAGGGATGAGGAGAATATTTTTATATTTTTATTTATTTGACTGACACTCTGAATCAGCGGGAGTTGGTCCGTGGTTTGGGAGCGGTATAAGGTTTGACTACAACGACTCCACCAAGTCTGGGAAGTGTTACTTTCTTGTTTGTGGGTTTGTGCTTGGGCTGGCGTATATGGTGGTGGCTTATTCTGATGGGGGACTGTCATGGTGGCTTTTGAGTTATTCTAGGAAATTGTGTATCATGAATGTGAAACATGAGTGGATGTGTTACCTATATGTTCATGATTCACTGTTCAACGGTCCGATGCATATCAAGCATAGACAAAGGGACATAAGATACAATTGACGAGCCATGAGCATACCAAACATGTGCTGTGGCCAAAGGTTTTTAGTTAGAATAATGTGTGTTTTTTTTTTTTTTGTTAGCGTTGCAGGTTGGACCTTTTGTATGGTATGCCTCTGTACCAGGAACTGGGAGTTTTTATTTGCGTTTCGCTTTCTGCATGGGGAATTGCAATTAGAAAAAAGCAAGAATTTGATCAAAGGTCAACAGCCAATTTGAGTCTACCTCACCAACTCGTATATCTTAATTCTACAAACGAAAAGCTTCACGTCCGTTCAAGCCAAAACAGGTCCAAAAACCTTTACCAAAATGGTTGGGGTAAAACCCTCAAATGTTTTTACAAAAAATTATACCTAGGTGAAAAATTTCCTAGGCTACAAACTGATTTTCTAAACATTAATATACCTTCCCTAGCACTCTTCATGGGTTCCAAGAATTTAGAAATCATTTATTGGTCACCTATACTGCTCAAGCAACTCCGTTGCACAATTTAGTTCATACGGGATTATGGGTTTTCTTGGGGAAATTGAATTTCAACAAAAACCCAATTTTATTCGGACTATTTCATGACCAATATTGTATAAAATAAATATAATGAGGTGCAAAAGCATTTGTCATAATTTAAATTGGGCGCCATTTTTTTAGAAATAAAACAAATCTGTCCCGCATTGCATGGAATATATATTTCTAGGTATAAAAGTAATGACTGCGAAATGCAGCAAAATTTTTAATGAAATACATTGAATCCCATTTCCCAAAAAACATCAGCCAATGTACAAGTGGTTGTACATGAACTTAAGAAAAATCACTTTGGCAAAAACATAAAAGCTCGACACTAAAAAAAATCTTAAAATTATAGAAATAGGATATTGGTTTATTTTTACTTATTTGATATTTTTTAAAAGTTAAATTATAGTAAGGGATATAAGAAAAGTTTCAAATAAAATTGAATATCAGAAAAAGGAATTCCATATTATGGCGTGAAACTGATTTTGGAATGCATATTCATGGTTCATGCTTCACGAGAGGTAAATAGGTTCTTAGCATCAGCGGGAAATAACCCCACTTATACCAAGTGAACTTAGTTTTCCTGATGTGTGGAATTTAGGGTGACGTGAAATAAGGCCCAACGAAATTAAGCCAATAATGAAAAATTTGATCTTATTTCGTTTTAAATCTCAAAATAACGCCAAATTCCCAATTTGTCTTTATTTCACTTTAAAAAAGGAAATAAGGCTAATTTGGTAAGGCCAACCCCCTTGATTTGTTAACTATAGAGTTTACATACATTCAAAATCAACCTCACCACGAATCTCCCTTAAATTTTGCATATTACTGTTTTTTTCCTAAATTTTAAATTTGCCTCATTTCCAAATCAAATTTGTAATTTTTTTTTCACTTTGAAAATGGAAATATAACTAATTTGTCTTTTTTTTTTGCATTTTCAAACCAAAATAAAATTTGGTCTTAATTCGTTGGGCCTTATTTCCCATAACCGGAATTTAGTATTCCGAAACTCTGGATGGATTAATTGTCATCTATAACTGAGAAAATAAATGCTTACTTTTCACAAACAGAATTTCATCAAAATCTGAACGACATAGTATACTTGTAAAAGTTTTGTTCCAAGTATCAAAGATATTTGTTAAATGCACCAACAACGAATTCCACACTAGTTTAGATTATCGTAGGAAAATTTCGGTCATTAACTCCATATTTCCGACTCGATCATTTATTACCTCTGCGCCAACATTTTTTCCGATTCTTTTCGGGCTTAAAACAGAATTAATTTTATCGATAATTTTCCAAGACTTCAAGTTTTGATTAGCTGTTGCAAGTGTCTTCCTCTGCATATTTCTGTCTGCGTATACCAAGTTCCCATAACCAAGGGGAATTTTGAACTTTAAACCTAGGAACTTTTGCCGCTTTGCAGAAATGGATTTATTTCCCATTAATCGTTAACTAATTTCCTTAAGAGAAATAATTCCGGGCCCATATTTCCCTATACTATACAGACTCCAACCAAGACCTTTTTCAGTTTACTTTCTTGGAAAATGGTAGTTCTGTCATTGCGCCCCATTTCCTCCCACACAAGCTACATCCGTTAATAGAACCACAGTAATACATGGCACCTCCATGAGATAGGTACCTCTAAGCTCACCACAGTTTGGTGTGCAGAAACTGATTTAGGACCCTAATTTATAGGGCGTTTTATACCATCAGAAACGGCAACACTATTTAAACTGTCAAATTCACTTAAATGTCTCATCTCTGACTAGTTTTTCTGAGCTCGCGGGATTCCAGAAATTCATTTCCCTACGATTTTGCTATGATCTGTCCTTGAAGGATATCATCATCTATATCATCTAACCGTAGACTACCTAAGAAGCCCGAAAGTGCATATACGTTATACCGCTTGACATGATGTGTCGAAAGGTAACTACGTCAGTTTATTACTACTGACGGCCGCCATCTTGCTTTAGGAAATTATTCCGTATTGAATAAAAATAGAATGAAACAATTCAGACTATAAGATCAGTAGTTTTTTTGCATTGTGGCACCGTCTCCCACCTAAAATTCAGGCATACATTTTGCACTACTCTGTACCAGTAAAATCATAGTTCAAAAAACAGTAATTTTTTTTAATACAGATTCTTTGCAAAGTAGAGATATTTATAAGGAAACAAAATTCAGAACTTAGTTTTGTTTAAATATTTCAATTTTATTATACGCATTTGGAAACTTAACGAACTAAAGAATAAAGACAAAGTGTTCAATTGTTCGCAAACGATATTATAGAAACAAAATTTCTTCATGAATCCCAAATTCTTAACAAACACTTTTGTTGGCCGCTAAAAATGCGGAAATTGTATCCATATACGACATAATTGCGACTCATTCATTTATTCTGGGATAAGTATAAGTATTTATTCACATCAGCTTTCAACACACCGAATAGTCATTACGACATTACGAGAAAATGACACTCCTCCTTGAGCCTAATGGGGATGTCTGCAATAACACTTATCATCTTCTTTAAGTGCCACTTCAACAATCCACACAGCGATAAACGTACTGTGTCGAAAATACTCATTTAAGAGCCATGGTCCCTTATACTTCGCCTGTAGAGTATTTATAGCGATAGGAGGTAGCCCTAAACACCAGCAGCATTCTCATTTTTTTTCAATGGTGGTCATGAGAGAGAATCTGAAGAAAAACACCACATCCTTGGAAATGCGGATGAAACGACAACGACGGCGATGGCGACGGCAGAACGACATCGACTCTGATGATGACTCAAAAGGCCTATCGTACCATCAAGGCTAAAGCTAAAGGGACGACATTAATGCCAGTCCAAGGAGAGATTCATAAATTTTTCATTTCCTGTTGACGTCCAGCGACAAACCCATAGCGGCTCCGGCCGACAAGAAGTAAATGGGCATGAAATTTATAATTCATTTTCAGTCTTGCAATTATAATTTAGTGGAAACCCATACTCCCTCTATATACCCGAATGGAAGTAGCAGTGGTAGTGGGAGTGCTATGGGAGTGGTGTGGATCCGGGCAAATCAGGATCAGCAGATGCTAAATGGATGGGTTGGGTAATGTTTCTCTGCCCATTCCCTTCTTCTTATCGTCGGTCGTCGGGCGTCATCAGTTAGAGTGGGTGTTTGCTGTGAGTGTGGTCTGTGTGCACATTTTAGTTTTTCCTTTAATTAAAAATAAATATATATCTTATGGATGCCAGTGTATATATGTATATGTGTGTGTGTTTATGTTTATAGGCATTATACTGTGACTTGGAGCCAGGGAAGCCATTTCATGATGGATTCGAGCGGAAATTTTTGGAGTTGCAACGGCCTGTTTTAGCCTTTTTTTCGGGTCTGAAAATACATATTTTACCGTTGAAACGAAGAAATAATTACCTCATAGCAATTTTTTGTATGTGCACTGGTTGGGTATGGTGGGTTGGGGTGTGATGTGGGGTAGGGTATACAGTTGTAGTATACAACAACTAGGATCAGGCGGCTAGCGCGCTGCTGGCTAGGCTGTTGAATCAAAGTTATGATATTTTTTTTTCTGTAGTTCTTCCATCAGCACGGATCGAGCTTATACCTAACAAACAGTAGTACCTACCTACCATCATGCCCCATAGTGAGCTGGCTGATATAGAATTGGAATGGTAGCAGCAACCTTGCCACACCACACTCGCGTGGCGTGGAAAATCCTTTTATACCTCATTACAATGAAAGCGAGTGAAAAAAGAACACACAAAAATTTATATGAAAAATTTTCAAAAACAAAAAACCATCAGCGGATGATGATGATGGCAAAAGGCAAAACAACAACGAAAAAAGAATGTAGAAAAGCCGACGAAAGCCAAACTTTTGTGCGATTTTGTACGCTGAGAGGTTCCTTTCATTATTGCTCGACCAGAAATGTGGTTGAGGTGGAGTTTTTCCTATTTTTTTTTTTTGATTTATTTTTGTTTGATTTTTTGAGGAAAGGATGTATTTTTTTGTTAAGTTTTGGAACTAAAATAAATGAGCTTTCCGCCTAACATAACACTGAAGTGAAATTAAAATATGCTGAATGTATATAGCGTCGGGGTATAGGTGAAGGTGATATGCGGTGCCAATGCCATGGTTGGGTTGGGATGGGGTTTCAAGAGAGAATTTCAGTTTTTGGGGGTCGATGCTGGAGAATAATATAGATTAGGTATATTTCACTGCAAAGGATAAAAATGGAAGAATTCCGTTATAGAGCACGACTTTGGGTAGTTATTTAGGTATATAAGCTTTCAAGAATACTTTAGAAATATACCTTCCTTAGGTATAGGGTATACCTAGTCTAGCTAGAGATATATGAAATTTCACAGGTTTTGTTTTATTATCTGACTAGGATGTTTTTGTTTTTTGTTTTGTGGGAATAAGTAATGGGGAATTGTAAAAAATTTATATTGAATTTGAAAAGAACAGAAGCAACCAAAATCGTGAACATTGTCGATATATATTCCTTGGGATCATGACTGTATTGCCTTTTCAGCTTTTATATATGAAATACTACTTTCAAAGTTTTGCATTCGAAAATCTTTGGCCAATTCAGTGAGGAACCAAATTTTACACCTACTATCCAATGAAAATACATAGTTAATTTCAAATTCATGAATTTTGTCTTACCATTTCTGTGATAATCGATGTGACATTAATTTGGCATCTAATGTCAACTCAAATGTCATTTACTCTAGGTACCTTAAAAGTTTAGCAGACATACGACAAGATTTACAAGGTACTCGTGAACTCACAAAAAAAAATAGTGTGTGTACCTGCTTATGAACCTACACGCGCCAGAAGTAAAACTTCCCTAATTTGAAACATTTTTTTCTTTCGTAATTCTTAGTCAACTACAACATACATATATGTATTTCAATTTTATGGAAACCAGTCGAAGAACAACGAAGTTGACATTTTTTTGATACCAGCCCCGTACTTGCATAAATACATCGCCCATAATGGCCCCATCTTCTAATTGTACAAACGTCACCGTCGTTCGAAATTTGATTCACGGTTCAGCAATTTTACATTACATACATTATACTACTCCGTTCATATAAACCTACGAAGTAGATACACTGAAGCACTGGCAACGAGACTATCGACTTAAGCATTAATACAACACAAAATACACTAAAGTATGAGCATCAGCAAAACAAACAAGAAAAATCGCGGTCAAATACACACAATACGCACTAATTTAATCTTATCAACAAAACGAACCAACAAAAAAATTCCTCGTCGGATACACACAATGAGTACACCTACTGCATTATAATATTATTATATTCGAATCCACAACGAAACCACAAACAAAATTTAATCACAAAAAACAAAGCAAAAAAAAAGAATTTTTCGTTGAATACACACAATTCATGTTGGTACCTAGTATAAGAATCCACAACACGTACCAATAAAAAAATCCTCAACAAATACACACAGTGCAGATACATACATATCTGCACTCTCTATGAAAATCCACAATACGAACAAACATCTCATATATCGCTCTATAGAATTGTTTTACCCCCAACGCCGCAAAAGAAGTTTTACTTCAAGTTAAGCGACTCTGATCAATACAATTCTGCAAATGATATATTAAGGCCTATTCACACGAGAGTGACCAACGGTTGACGACGAATAAACGAATAAATGTGATTTAAAATAAGAAGAAGACTAGAGAAATAGCAAATTATAAGAGTTGAGCTTCGCGCATTTGGTCAGCCGCTATAGACCACATTCACTGCACTTTTTAAACAGACCCTATATAAAAAGGCATTATTGTAGTCACTTCCTAAAGACATTTTTTTTTGTTTAACCAAGCGCCTTTAAAATAAACAAGCTTTTAAGCACTCTCATATACTAAATGCCCATTTTGAGCTTCTTAAATTAAGTCCCCTTTCACACAAGGAAACTTAGTTGCCGATAACTGGGAGTTTGAAGGCGAGAAGGGCAAGAAGTAAAAATAAAATCTCCCCGGTCAACGATTTGAAGAGATTTTTTTTGACGTTTTGCTTTGCATTCCAATTAGCCCAACAAAATCTTCCCAGTTTCCTCCTCATTTTCTTAGTGCAAGTTTCTTCGTGTGAACGCTACAAGGCAATTAAAGGAAAACGTCAAAAAATCTCCAGCTTCCCTGTGTGAAAGGGGACTAAGTGGCATTTAAATGTCATTAAATGACAAGCTGACATATTTGTTACGTAAAATTATTGTTTTCAATGTTTGAAGATACAAATTGATTAGGTAAACATTTCATTTCGAATTTGCATTTTAATAATAATATTTTACTGATTTGGTTTATATTAGAAAAATAGATTAGTCGTCTTCATCCAACGATCACGATGAATAGCAACATCTAGTAATTCACCGTGCCGCCCGGATACCTATTCCAGGCGGTTTCACAGGAGACAATTTTTACATTTTGTTAAGTTGCCACAACTAGTCAAATGCTCATATGTTTTTTTCATAAAAAAAAGTATGCATAACAAGGAAAAGAAGAATTATTAAAGTTTCTTTTTTTTTAACAAATTAATTAAACAAATTCTTCATAATAAACTTTAATTCCATTGTTTTCCAAACAAAAAACACAACAAAATCAAAATGTCACGCCCAAAATCTTCCCATTTTTGGAATTCTTGACATTTCTTTCCCAACATAATTCTTTCTCATTTTTTCTCATACATTTCGGCTACGAGTATTATTAGAAAGGCAAAACCAATGTGAAGAGAACTCAATTTTAATAAAAATTTCCCTTTTATAGATTGGTGAAACTAAAAAGATTGAAATTGGTCATACAAATTATTTTTTTAATTGTCAAAATAATATGAATATAAGAAACCAAATTTTTTGGCGAATAGCAATCTGTTTGTTACGAACTGTCAAACTCTGTTCATGTTCCACATAGCATCCACACTTCAAAGAATTAATTGTTCGACTGCAATCATGAATCAAGGAAATTAGATTACGACACTTCTTTGTTTTTCTTATTTTATTGACGTCATATGCTAAACAAAATCTGCAAATTGTTGTTGTTTGTTGCTTGTGGTTTTAATGGATTTTGTTTCACTTATGACGTCAATAAAATAAGAAAAACAAAGAAGTGTCGTAATCTTGTTTTCTTTGATTCATGGACTGCAATTGTATGTAAAGTTTGGAAGTTTAAACGTCATTCGAGATGAATATAAGAGATCATGCGAACAACAAAATAACAAAATGGACGAATATTCGTTAATTTAATGGTCGTTTGTCGCCACTGTTATTTAAAAAGTTCTTTGAGTGTGTATGGTAAGTTGAATTGACTATAGTTAATAGATAGATAGATAGATAGATAGATTGTTTTTATTCTGTATTAAATATTAGTAACAAAATTATGTACATACAATATAGCATGGCATTTGCCGTCTGCCAATATTTTAATATTTCCATATGTTTCGAACAGGGAAATAAATGATCCCGCCTATAAACTTGTAAATAAAACACAGCGAAATATTATATTACCTAACCTCAATTTACAAAAATTATAACAGTTTTTTAGTAGTTAGTCACCTTTAAAAGTAATAAATATTTACCACGATTCTCATTCAATTTTGTCGTTTCTGGGTGAGTTGTTCTCTGTTCAAGAGTGTTAGATTTTCTCTTATTTCTAAAGCACCACATATACGATTTATTTGATTGTCAACTTAGTTGTCAAATAACTCGATGCCTAGATACACTCTTATTTGAAAAACGTAACTCTCAAAAACATTATTTTTTGTCATTTCATTAAACGAATCAATTGAGTATGCTTCATTGCTAATGAAGATCAGTTTAGTTTAAAAAGCAATTACAATTCTATATTTCACAAACGAGTTTAGTTTGAAGTGAGCTTTAACTACACATTGAACGCCTTGCAACCAACCTTGGGGTTGAGTTAGAATGAGTATTGTTTGACAGTTACAATAATGACTTCACCATACACAGCTCAATTGAGTTGAAAGATTTTCACCAAAATTATCTTTTGATTTTCTTCCAACTCAACATCAACCGTCAGATTGATCAAGTGACAAGCCCATAGACAATTTAATTTGATCTTCACAACAAGTTGGCAACTAAATTCAATACAATACAAAAACAATACAACATCAATAGACTTAAGAAAATTCAAAGAACTGCTACCGTTGGTGCCACAGGGGCCTTAAGATCTTGCAAAGCGAATGCCTTAAGTATTATTTTACATCTTCTACTTCTTGACCACCATATTAAACATCTGGCATGTTGCAGTACGTTAAGACTCAAAGAGTTAAAATGCTGGTTTGCCAAACCTTACGGCCTTAGCAACACAGCAAATCTGATTCCTCGACAAAAACACTCACTACTGCACTCCTATTCTGATCCTCGGCAAAGGTTTTAAAGTTATCATTCCATCCAGAAAGAATGCGGAAGATGACGAAATGTCCCAAGATTCCGATGTAAAGATTTTTACCGACGGATCTAAAATGGAGTGCGGTGTAGGAGCAGAGTCACTGAAAGTCTCTAGATCTTTGCGACTACCCGCCTTTGCTAGCGTCTTTCAAGCTGAAGTACTAACTACAATAGAAGTATGCAAAATTCTTAATCTAAGCCCAACTCAAAATCTAAATTCGGCAATATTCGCAGATAGCCAAGCGGCTATCGAAGCAGTAAATTTAACAAAAATATCTTCAAATCCAACTATGTCGAAATGAGCTACAAAATCTGAACATTAACCACAGAATCACTTTAGTCTGGGTTCGAGGACACAGTGGTATCGAGGGCAATGAACGGACAGACGAGTTGGCCCGGCAGGGATCAGCCCTTCATAACTCGCTTGCAGAGAATATATCTATACCACTCGCTGCTATGAAGGGCAAAATTCTTTCAGTTTTCCTCACGCAATCGAACAAAAGATGGAATAATAGAACCGACTGTGCGATATCTAGAATGATATGCCCTTCGTACAATAAACCCCGCACCAGCTATCTGATTTGTAGACCAAGGCGGGACATAGCAAGGATAGTCGGTGCCTGTACGGGGCACTGCAGCAAAACTGGGTATTCCCCCATAACACCTACTGCCGTAGCTGTATAAACCAGTTGCAAAACGAAACACTGCTTCACTTCCCTGGCAAGTGTCCCGATTTGGCCAGGCTAAGAATGCAATCCCTTGGACGGGCTTTCTTTTTTGATCTAAAAGAACTTTCTGATACAAAAAGTTAAAAACTTACTCTCTTTCCTAAACGGGTCGAAATGGCTCTAGCGTCGCTGGGCTTGAGTTGTGCCCTTTCTTTTTCTGCTAAAAAAGGAAAATTATTCAGGTCCGTACGAGTTTATGGTATCAACACGGCGCTACTTAGGGTAGATGCGAGTTCACTCTGACCACCATTTTACCTACATACCTATGAGATACATAAAAGTGTTATTTATAATTGTTGTTTGACGTATTTAATATGTTTAGTTGACTTTATAATAAATGCATAATGTTTCAAAAATAGTAAACATATTAAATTGATTCACTCCCTAACTAAAATTTGGCCAATAATTATTAGACATTAATAGAACATGGGACAACAGTAATGTCATAATTTGAATGTGCCATACTTTTTACAAATGGCGTCAATGTTATTGTGATTTGAAATTTATGTTGTAGATATATAGAAACAGTAAAGGAAGCGATACACATCTGAAGAAGACATCAAAAAACCGAGTTCAATTTTGTTGGCAATTTTAACAAAATGGCAACAGTATAACCTTTCATTTGTTCCATCTCTATACACAACATGATTGCTGACTGTGAGTCTGGATCTTTCGGTGGGATTACTTAGTAGTCTTAAGGGAACAGTTCATTCTGATGCCTACTTCATTTTAAATTTTGACTTTTTTTTTAACATACTGGTAAAATTAAACAAACCCACCTCTACGGTCATGAGCAAAAGATAAAACGATCTTAATTTTTCAACGGTTAGTTAGTGAAGCTTAAAACACCACAGTGCTTTTTTTTAATTAAATCGAGAACGAGTACTAAAATGGATGAACTATTGAAAGGAAGAAAAAAACCGTTTCTAACCGCCGCCGCATATATTTCATGGCGTTGCATGTAAAAGATTCATATAATTGAAAAGAATTTTCAAAGAACACACTCGCAACAAAATATTCTGAAGAATGGATGTTGGAACAAAATTATTCAAAACCTTTTCCCATCTGTCTCAATTCATTCAGTTTAGGTTTGCGTTCATCTCCTACTTTTCTATACCTCGGTTCATGGGTCTGAATTCAACTAATATTATATTGGGGATGCAGATTTCGCAACTCAAAGGACCTGCGGTTACATCCTGTCTACTTTTTTTTTCTCAATGTATTTTTCTTCTTTTCGAAAATTAAAAAAAAAAAAACTGTCTTTGGAAGACAAAATACATTTCAAAAAAAAAAAAAATAGAAAAATTCAGGAAAATAAATCTCATTTTTTGTATGCAATTTCACTTTTTAAAAGCTTCCTGCAGGTAGCTGCTATAGGTTAGATACATACATATATTTACCTTTATGCCGTGTGTATTCAGATTCACCATTATAATGGGGGTGTACAGATTGCAGAATGGTGCCGAACTGCTCTTAGATGTTTCGTCTTCCTTTACAATTCCCATTTCTCGTCCTTTTTTTTTCTGCAACTTTTTTGTTTGGTAATACAAAAGCTTGGCATGTAATTATGTCCCGTAACGATAGCTCGTTAGTGACTGGATGCAAAATGAAGGAAAAATACTAGAAAAAAACATAGAATCTCAAACTCTTTGCTCTATTTTATAAAAGACACTGAGTGGCGCAACGTCCAGACATACAGAGACACAGGCTTCTGCTTCTGCTTGGGCTTGCGGCGGCTGTAGCCCTATGCCCTGATGATGTAAAAAAAAAAAAAAAGCTATGATAAAGAAGTGAAACGAAAGAATCCTGTCAATTTCTTCTTCGTTGGATTGTTTTTTTTTCTTCTATTTCTTCTAGGCCAGGCCCATTGTATTTGATTACTACATATGCCAAGTTTGGATTTTGGTCGACTCGGATGTTATATAGAATCTATTTGCGTTGAACCGTCCAGAATAAGGATGGAATTGTTGTATAGATGCTAGATCGGTAGATGGATGATGAGGATGGTAAAGTTGATGGTACAATGGGTTTTCTGCAGTTAGCCGCATTGAAGAGGTCCCATAATGACGACTGAGTCCACTTAGACTCAGACTTTGTTTGCCAGACGGAAACTTGAGTGGGCCTGTGGTGGAGAACATTGCTTGCATCCATGATGTTCAGGTTGCCCTATGTTTATATACAAAAGGATATTATAGTAGATGTTTTTTCCAGGCACCAGAGTCGATGATTAGTATTCTTGGGAGAGAAAAATGCACATATATACATTTATAGAAAAAGCTAGATTTGCCGCTTGGATTAGTTCATTAAGGCTGTCAGTCAGTTTTTTTTTTTTTGTAGATATATATAGGTATGTGTAACCTTTCAACAGTGGCTAGGGTTATACGAGTTACTGCATTATTGGTTTTATTTTTTTTTCTATTTTGTGTTTTAATTTTACTTTATAGGGTGGTAATTGGAAAAGAGTAAAATTTTTCAAGGATACTGTGGATATACCGTATAGTACCTGCTCTGAAGCCTAAAAGAAATATTTATGAAGTGCAAATATAGATGCAACTATATTAGGTATATTAACGGACACAGGGTTGGATTTGCCCATGAGATGAAAGCAGCAGTAAAACCTAAACTTGCGCCCTCTTCAATGTCCAATTTATAATTATAATAATAATAATAATAGAGTTTCCGCATACCATCCTGGCTTAAGCCAAGAGTAACTATCTTTGCATTGCAAAAGGTTAGGCTCTATAATTTGCCCTAGATAAATATGAGAAAAAACAAAGTAATTAGTTAAAAAAAAACTTTAAGAATAACAAACAAATAAAATTTATAAAATAGTACACGTCCAAATGATATTATTTTTAATAAAAAGTTTTACTTTTCTTTTAAATTTGTTTACTCGGTTTTCATTCTTCACCGCACTTGGAAGATTATTAAAATAATTGATTCCATCAAAAAAAAATACTACGTTAGGTACTGCTAAGCCGGCATCTCTCCGGTCGCAAGTTGTTGTTGTTTCTCAAATTGTAAGTTTGATCCTTAGACACTTCCAAGATTCCATAAGACACATAATCAGGTAGCATTCCATTACGCATTTTAAATATAAACACCATAGCATCATAAGTCAGTTTCTGTTTAACATTCATCCAATTAAGGCCCTCTATCATAACACGAATAGGTGTGTATATGTTCAGCTTTAAGATGATTCTCATACCCTTATTCTGCAGTCTGTGTAGTCTTAATTTAACATCAGCATTACAACCAAAGAGTAGAGTTGAACAATAATTAAAGTGCGGTAACAAAAGAGCATTATACAAAAGAATAGACGTCTCAAATGTCAGAAGTTTTCGAATTCTACTCAAGAAATAAACTTTTTTTGAAATTTTTGCACAAACATGACTCGCGTACTCTTTAAAGTTCAGTTTTGCATCTATTATTACTCTCAGATATTTTAAACATTGTACTGTATCATTTGAAACGTTATCAAGAAACAAATTAATTTCATTATCTACTCTGGATTTCATACACTTAGTTTTGTCTACATTAACCTTTAATTTGTCCATTCTTAACCCATTGTCAACACTTTTCAAATCCTCATTCAGTTTTTGGCACATTATTTCGCTATTATCACCACAAATATAAACGGGGATATCATCAGCAAGAACCTTTAACTGCAATGTTTTAAACACTTTTTGAAATCGTTTATATATAAAAGAAAAAGAAACACTCCCAACACTGAACCCTGAGGAACACCCAGATCATCATTATATGCATTCGATAGTTCATCATTCACTTTTGTTTTCTGGCTTCTATTAATCAAATAAGATTAAAACCATTCCAATTCTCGTCCACGCACACCATGCAAGTATAACTTTTTTAATAAGATTTGTCTATCAATAGTTTCAAACGCACTTTTCAAATCCAAAAAGATCGCTATCACTGATTTTCCACAGTCAATTTGTCTCTTCCACGTCCACACAATGCAATTTATCGCAGTTTCACATGAATGACCCTTTCTAAACCCAGATTGCTCCTTGATCAAGATATTATGGTCCTCTAAGTAGCACTGAAACTGATTTGCGACAAATTTTTCTAAAATTTTCTTACAAGTAGGTAACATATTGACTGGTCTAAAGTATTCACAATTATTCGAATTTTTTTACTTTTTCTACAGGAACAACTATTGACTGTTTCCATATTTCAGGAAACTTGCCAGTTTCTAGCGAGGCATTGATTAATTTCATAAGGACTGGTCCAATTATTTGTATTGATTTAAATATAATATCTCTATTTAATCCAAAAACATAATTTTTATTATTCAAATTTTGAATTAATCGACTTTCATCACAAAATCTAAAATTAAAAACAGAGTTAACACTAACATCTGGTGACACAAATGAAACAGCTGGAATTGACGTATTTATTTCCGGAATACTGTCCACAAAGAACAAGTTCGCAATTTCATTACCCACAGCTGATGTCACTTCCCCAAATTTAATCCTTTCAATAAAATTCGTATTGGTATTCTTTAAGACAATATTTTCAAGAGTCTTTCACATTTCTATTTGATTGCCAGATTTAATTTAATTGCTTTTACCAGTCCTTATTTCACTTTTGTACTTGGTGCGAATAGATTTATATTCTGGCCAATTTTCTACCACAATGTTAAAAATCGCGCTGTTATAAGTTATAACCCTTGACCTATTTAAATTTCGTAAATGCCTATTAAACCATGTATAATCCATTAATTGTGTTACAGTTTTCTCAATTGTTAAAGCTTCACAACATGCATTAATCTTTTCACAAAAAATGTTCGATAGCACATTTAAATCCTCTTCAAAGAATATGTCTGAAAACCTATATGTATTTAGACAAAAATCAAAACGCTCTTTTATAGAGGTGGACATAACTTTCCTCTTCAAAAATAAGTATTTTTCTACTTTCTTGCCGCTGCAAAATCATTGGATAAATTTATCAGCTCCGCAGAAAATTCATCTCATGCAAATTTGGCAGGTCGTTTCTGCTGAGTAAAAATTATCTGGTTTCGTGGGTTTATCCGGGTTTATCCGGGTTTACCGCTGTTACATTGATATCTCTATTATAGATCAAATTGTGAAGCAATCAACATTTAAACAAACAACGCAACAGTTAATTCAAATCCGAAACGTCAGTTGTTGTGTCGTCTCTCTCGTTGATAGTGATGGGAACTTAGAACCATTTTAAATATCGATTAAAACGGGAAACATATTAAACTACCAACAGGACCAGTATCTTCAACAGCAAACATCAACAAAAAAATTCCACCACCACCGGCATTTCCAACTAACTGCGCTGTTGTCCAGTGTGCTGAAAAAAAATGCGGTCGCTATCGCTAATGCTGTTCTATTCTGGTTCATTCATAAGTAATAGTCTTTTTACACCGGCCGGCCTGAAAACGTAGATTTTCGGAAATCGAAACAAGTTCACTTCAAACTTTTCAGATTTTCATTTGACATTATGTCAATTATTTTGTATTTTTCCATTGAATTTGGTTGTTTATGATAAACCACACACCATTACATCATTTGAAAATAATTGTAGACTCATTAAAAATGTAAACAAACAACGCAAACTGGACGCTTATGAGTCATTACATATTCACATAAACGACAACTTGATGAATTTGGAACCTGGACCAATTGACTCTTTTCTGTTCAATGTACTTAAGAAAGAGAAAAACTAAAAACTGTTTACTCTCTTTATTTTGTTGTATTAAAGCCCAACCAGTTCAATGTACTTGTAAAGTCCAACTAGTTTAATGTACTTGCTATGTACCCAATCTCTTTATGTTTTGTTTAATTGTCGCCCGCTGATGATGGTTCCGCAGCTGAGAACCGAAATGCATACGTGATAAATAAAAAGTTTAAATTTAAATAATTTTAAAAATAAACGTTTTTTAATTTTTAATTTTTAATTTTGTTTTTATTTATTTTTTAACTTTTTATTACGATTTTTGCGGTCAATATGGTGAAACAAATTATGTAGTTAGTTGTTGCTACTTGAGATTGTGTTTTATACTTCTTCGTGAACAAACACAAGCAAATAGTCTGCTTTTATACTCAACAATTTTTTTGCAACTCGTCTGCTTGGAGTTGGTGAAAAGTGACGTGGTGACGGAAACAGACAATCGCCGTTTGTGTGAAAAAATTGCAGGAAATGTCAATTGAACTAAAAAATTTCTACACATAAAATAGACTGGTCTACCAAAGAAAATTTCTATACAGATAAATATTTTGAATTGAACGAACTCTTGGACATGTAAGCTTTATTTACCTTATATTCCAAATGTCTATAGTCATTTTCACTTGAATATAAATTCAGAATATTTAATTAATTTGCTTTGTTTACATTTTTATTTAAAATTCTACATTTGCCACCACTACTGTCTGTCAATCAATAAAAACCACACGCGCCCAGCTTTTTTGTTTCTGCTACAACTGCTCCCAATAAAAGTGTCTCGATCTGTTTTGGAATTTGTAATTGATACTCATGTCATCACCCATCATCATCATTATCATTGATCACTGATCACTAACTAAAACTGGAAGCCAATCACTGTCATTAACAAAACCACAAAGAATACAAAACAAAATCGTATAATTTCCTTAAGAGCTCTAGTGGGTCTTTCTTGGAAATGTGGATAATTAAATGTCTCATTAAATATAAGAAAAATAAACTGAACTACTTTAGGCATCTCTACTTTAAATTAAGCCTTTCAAAGTTGTCAAGGAATTCTTGTGATATTTTTTTTTTGTTTCTTCATTATGAATTAAAATTTAAAATTGGCAAATATTCTTTATACTTCATCCTAAAGTAAGTATTGGTTTCGTATTGGATAAGATGCACTGCTCGCCATAATAAGATGCGCACAAGGTGGGGAAAAAGTAATGTAATAATGTGAATGGTCCATAATTTTCACAAATGACATTAAATGCTATTGTGATTTGACATTTTTTTATAGAAATAGTTGTCACTTTAAAATGACGTAAATCGAACATTCTCCTCCGGAAAAATAGTGGAGAGTTTTTCACATCAGTGTGATATTCGTCAATTTTGACATTTCCTTCACATGATGCGAATGACGATTTAGAATCGATCATCTCTAATTTTGACGTTAGTCCCGAGCAAGCAATTTATTTGTTGACATAGTTTCTTATCAATTATTATAAAGACGAGGACTTTTCGTAGGTTTCATCCTCCATGTTAATTTTGTAATTTCATTCATGTGTCGCATAGATATCACGCTTACATTTGCAAAAATATGAATATCACCTTTTTATTTTGACGTAAGTCCAATACAGCTTATTCAGACACAATCTAAGGTGAATACAACGGATTCACAAAAACACGAGGAATGAAGTGAGACCACTGTGAACAGAGTGAAAGAGAAATAACTCATACTATTTTTCCAGTTTGTTGGAAAATAGAAATGACAACTGATATTTCCTTTCTTTAAATATGATTGGGGTTTTTGACGCCAATGATCCCTGTTCCATTTGTATTTGTTTTAGTACTGATGAAACCTGGAACACGAGTGAAATTGGTTACTGTTTTTACATCATGCAATTTAACTGCGATTTTTAATCACGTTGCTGATTCTTCTTCTTTGTGATTTTCGCTAAGGTACGATTAAACTTCTCTAAATTAATTGAAGTAAAGAGAGCAAAGATATGTTTGAAGACAGTTAAAATCTATTAAATATCGCAATGTTTAAAAGTATATTTGCAATCGAAGGGAGTCCAAAACAAAAACAAGGTTTAAAAATCGATCTTGTGTAAAAGCTGTCTTAGTAGAACACGCAATTACTCCGCTTACCTACTACGTTTATGGAGAGTTAAATCGGTATTGAATCAGGAATTAGGTCGTTGTATACTTGAATCGGATTAAAAGCCATGTTTTGTTTGCAATTGGATTTAGGAATTTCATTTTAAACTTATTGGAAGCACTATTGCATTAAATGACATTTAAAATGTGTATGTTAGTACCATAGATAAATAAGATAAGGACCCGCAACCTCTAACGTCATTCGCGTTTGCCTATAAGCTGAAACACGCACACAAGTAACTTTTCCGTTCGCATCTTCCAATAGACACATTGATAAAAACGCACGCAAGAATCTTTTCTGTTCATCTTCCTAATTTGTTATTGTTTTGTTTTTCGATTTCACATCTATTCATGGATAGAGTGTCAAAGGTACAAATACAACAAAGTACACAAATGTGTTTTGGGGGGTGAAACGTACGAAAGTTTCCAAGCTTAGTAGGGCTTATTTGTGATTAGTACCATCATCACAGAACATCACTTTTGACATCTCTATATAAATTATCGATAACACAATTTCTATCGGTAGTTAAGTTAGACCCCTTTCACACAAGGAAACTGAGTTGCCGGCAACTGGGAGTTTGTAGGTGAGAAGGGCAAGAAGTAAGGGGAATGAAAAAAATCTCCCCGGTCAACGATTTGAAGAGATTTTTTTGACGTTTTGCTTTGCATTCCAATTAGCCCAACAAAATCTTCCCAGTTTCCTCCTCAGTTTCTCGGTGCCAGTTTCTTCATGTGAAAGCTACAAGGCAATTAAAGGAAAACGTCAAAAAAATCTCCAGCAACTGGTTTCCCTGTGTGAAAGGGGACTTAGTTCCAGATAATTATCTGTATTTAGCTAACTCCAGATAGAGTTAAGTGGTTTTTGTAATGACATGTAAATCGCTCAACTCTGAAGTCGTTTTTCTCGACAACTCCATATGGAGTTGCAAACAAATCACGGCTAAAATCGGTTTACTCGATCCGATCCCACTAGAGCAGCTGGATAGAATTGAAAATATATATGTATACATGAATAGAGGAATAGAAGAATCGAATTCACATCTGATTCTTGGTGTGTGTTTTTTTATTGTGTTCAGAGGGTTTCTTAATATTTTTTCTGTTGCTTGTTTCTGTTGTTCTGTTCTGTTTATTCTGTAAACTCAGATTGTCACTTTGATTCCATTTTAGTTCAATCGTTTGATCCGGCTATGCCATATACGTGAATCGAAATTTCAATTCGGATTCGATTCGATTCCCCAATCCATTCATATAACCGGGATAACAAGCAGAGTCGCGAGTTTGGGTTCGAATAAGGTCCGATTTCGACCAAGATTTTTCATCTGTTTAGTTAAGTACTCCATTTGGAGTGGAGTTGAAAAAATGTTGAGATGACAGCTGGCATCTCTATCTAGGCATAAATAGACTATAGGTGCGTTTTTTTGCAATCCCCGGGGAATTGGTTGAAAAAAACGACGAAGCCGCTTTGTGAAATACTTGGTAGCACTATTAATTTGCAAGATGACATTTGTAGAACAGCTGTAATGCAAGAAAAAAATAAACATCACTTTTTGCCTCATCCTCATTCTTCTAAAAATCATCGGGTTGATTTGTTTTGTGTAATTTCGATATATTTATCGAATTTAAACTACTTTTCTGTTAAAATAACATAAAAAGAATCACGTTAATTATTATTTATACAAAACAATGTGAATCAAGTAATTTGAAAATTGAAATCAAGTATTTTGGAAATTGTTTTTAGCCGATGTGATTTTCTTTTAATTTAATTTTCACAAATACAGTGGTACATAGAATTCAACTACTTGAAAACTACCCCATTCGTCGGTCACTGGTGACATGATATTAGTGGACGAGTTGCTTATTCGGGCGGGACACTCAGTTTCTATGTCATTAGAAATATAGGTCTGAGCAAAAGCGGACGACGATCAAGAAGATTGAAGTATGCCAAGGATGTAGCAGAGAATCTGTATTGGGTTGCTCCCGTGTACAACAAAACGCAGCCGAAAACAATCTACTCAGAGAAACCTTTGTTTTGTTGTTCATTCAATTCTTGGATATTGAACGAATATCAACTTCAGGAAATACTTTTTTATTTAATAATAATTTCACAGTCATGTTTTAATATACCTATAATAAAAATAAAGGCAAAAATTAAAATCGCTGTAGAAGGTTGTGCTCATGGCGGGGTGGAAAAAACCATAGAGGCAATACAAAAGCGAAAAATGTTAAATTTGATTTGTTGTTGTGTTGCGGAATGTATATTAAAAGGTAGGTTAGGTTAGGTTGACATGGCCGTCAGAAAAACAACTGACACACTTAGACCAAATGCTCAACCAAACCAAACAAAATCGATAATTATCTGACATGTCAAAATGTCAGTTTTGAAGCTTCTATACATTTTATCGATAACTTAGTGAAAAAGTTTTTGGTAGCACAGTTTTTAACCTCTCCAATAGCTAAGCCCCGAGAATTCTCTGGGTTTAAGCTAAGCACCCCCGGGGATTAGTTGTTGTTGGATTTAACATGCAAATTGTTAATCCTACTCATCGTTTTTTTCGTCAAATTTCCCCGGGGCTTAGAAAATCATGCCTATAACCGGGATAACAAACAGGGTCGCGAGTTTGAGTTCGACTAAAGTCCGATTTCGACCCAGATTTTTCATATGTTTAGTGAAGTACTCCATTTGGAGTGGAGTTGAAAAAAATGTTGAGATGACAGCCGTTTCCTATTTAGGCATAAATAGACTATATCAGTCTGTTTGTGCCTTAACTCAGATTCTTCAGAAGAAATTTCGACTCGAATTTAATCCTAAAGAGGAATCCATAGTCGGTTGAAGCTCACTTCAACTCAATGCAGGTTTACAAGAGATTTAAGTAGATTTAGCTGAATATATATATATAAAATTCAAAATTTCTGTGTGTATACGCTATAGTCTCGAAAACTATATGCATTTGATTATGTGACGATCTTTAGCAAAGTTGTTGTGCATGAGCCAAAGAAGGTTTCCGAGTTGGAACGACCAATTATCGACATATGGCTCCACTGTCATTCTAATGTAAATTGTGAAATTCTTGTCCGGCTCACATTGAACAGGCAATGGCTGGGTTTTTTCTGCGTCCAGTGCACATCCTCAAGATTTGTAGGAGATTTAGCTAGATCTACTTAAATCTCGGTTTAGTGGTCGGTGGAAACGTAGTATAAGTCTCCAACAAATCTTGAGGATTTTCCATACAAATTTTAATCTTCTCAGATGAAGATTTAAAATAAATCTCATTTAAATCTTCAATTGAACTACCCCATTTCCATATCGAAATGAACACATTCATCGGGAAAGTGAATTTTTCTCTTCGGTTGACACAGATGAAGCTAACTGTCTCACTTCTACATCATAAGAGGAAATGAAAACATATATGCATTTTGAATAGTGCTGTCAAAATTAATATACTCTTGGATCGGTGGAAAAACTTTTTGAGATTAGTAAATCTACAAGACATTAAAGTTCGGTGGAAACGTAAACATTCGTTGACAGACAGATTTAACGTGCTGCTTGTTTATTGAACGTTGCGCTTCAGAAACAATAACAAATTTTTGTGTCAAACGCTAATAGATTCAAATTTTGTAATTAGGATATGATACTTCATATTTCATTTAAAAACTCTAGGAAACAATTCATAATTGCTTCATATTCACGAGCCCTATTTTTACATGTATGTAAATTATCTAAAAATCATAAGCCAATTAGCATATCACATTATGGTGTCTTCAATAATTAATATCTTTGTATTTCTCACATGACCATTATGAGGGGCTGGACGCAAATACAATTTATTTCAATTTACCTCACGCACTCATAAAAAAATCGAAAACAGAAAATAGGTAATGAACAATTTAATTTGCATCTTGTAATTATGTAAACCTTTCTATAAGGCACAGGCACAAATGCAAAATGCAACATTATTATAGCAAAGTGACTGCGATAAGAGAACAAAAAATAAATAAGCAGTAAATTGATGAAATAGAAAAAAAATTAAAATGGCTGGCAGAAAACTTTCTGAGCTGCGCGCCGAGTCGGCCATCACATTTTTATTGCTTGCCAATAAAAAAACACTATTCAACCATAATATTTAGATGACCAAGCAGCATCGCATCTCGTCGCCATCCATTGCTAGAACCTCTAATTAAGTCCTAAGTTATGGCTTCAGTCAGTTCAGCATCGGCAATATTGAGAGTCTTGAGTGCTGGTTTATTGAAAAGACGCCAATCAAAGTCAATCGGACACTAAAAGCCCCGTAAGCCTTTTACGGCCGGCGATGTTCTGATTGCATGGCAAAAACTTATCGGCATTTCAAATCATGATACGAGAAATCTTTTCACCAACTTTAAATAGCTTCGACTGAAAGAAAATCAAGTGCGTTTGCGTTTCCATCTGTTTACGCCTTAAGTTGTGGTGGAAGGATTTTTTTTAACCACTTCGCTTTTATGGACTTCTCTAAATTCTGCTCTCTCTCTGGTACTATCTCCTGCCTCAGTGGATGTTGATTAATTCCTAATGACTGTCTTGTGTCCAACTTGCATACGTAATTACAGGTTTACCATTGATTTACTCAGAATACTGTACGTGGGCTGGACGCGGCTACGCCTTGTGGACTGGTTATATGTAACGCGCAACGAACGTGTCTGTTGACAGTCAATCAACGTACTTTAAGCTTTTTCGTTGGACTACTTGCTGACTGACCAACCGGCCGTGCGTCGAGCTGAGTCCTTACAACCAACAGTGCGAGTGCATAGAGAATGAACGTGCAGAATGATCGATTATGTGCGATAAAAAAATGCATAACTATTTGCTTTGAATTTGATTTCAAGTTTTCTAAAGATTGACAGTTTCAATGTATAAGACAGCCGCCGCCGCTGACGGTGGCGATGGCGGCGCGGCGGCGAATTGAGTTTGCTATAAAACCCACAGGTGTTAAGTTGAAATCTATATGTTTGAACCTGTTAAGCTTGTACAAAAAATGCAAACAACATAATCATTCGAAACAAATGTACACAATTCAGGTTTGACAAAACAAAAAGGTATGGATTTGAGGTTGAAATTTAAATTCTAAGACAAGTTCTCGAAAAATGCTTGGACATTTTACAAGACAATTGCTGACTGGTATTTAGGAAAATTCCTTTGAAATGCAAATTTTTGGACTTTATTATGTGCACGTTGAATTTTCGTAATGATCATGGATCAGAAATCAGAAAAACTGAGTTATGCTAACGAAATCATTAAAAAAAACTGAAATTCAAAATCCAACAAAAAAAACTGTTTGAGTTTTCGATCGAAAACGATTGCCACGTTCACAAATTATTTTTTTTTTACTTTAAAGGAAAAGTGAATGCATACAAAACACGAAGTAAAAAGTGCATGAAAAGCGAAATGCGAAATGTAAAATGTGAAGTGTCATGTGCTAATTGGGAATCGAAAAGTGCGATGTGCTAGGTGTTAACTGTGAAGTGTAAAATTTTAAGCCTATGGTTGCAAAATGAGAAGTAAAGTTTTACGTGTGAATTCCGAAGTATGAAGTGCGAAATGCGAAGAAATGAAAAGTATGATTTTTGAAGCATAAAGTGCGAAGTATGAAATGCGAAATGCAAAATGAGAAGTCGCATGCACTAATTACAAATTGTAAAGTGCGGTGTGCAAAGTGTTTACTGTGAAGTGTGAATTTTGAAGTCTTAAGTTTAAAAGTGAGCAGTAAAGTTTTAAGTTTGGATTGCAATTGCGAAATGCGAAGAATTGAAAAGGATGCATTTTGAAGCATAAAGTGTGAAGTATGAAAAGCAAAATGCGAAATCCAAAATTTTAAGTGTCATGCGCTAATTGCGAATTGTATAATGTGCAAAGTGTTAGCTGCGAAGTGTGAATTTTTAAGTCTAAAGCTAAAATGTAAGAAGTAAAGTTTTACGTTTAAATTGCAAAGTATGAAGTCCGTAATGCGAAGAAATGAAAACTATAAATTTTGAAAGAGCGAAGTATGAAATGCGAAATGCAAAATGCAAAATTTAAAATGTGAATTGCTATTTGTAAAGTGCGATGTGCAAAGTGTGGATTTTGAAGCTTAAAGATGAATAGTGAGCACCAAGGTTTTGCGATTGCAAGTATGAATTGCGAAACGCGAAGAAATGAAAAGTATGTATTTTGAAGCATAAGGTGCAAGTCAATTAAAGCTGAATGCAAAATGTTAAGGTCCATGCACCATTTACGAATTGTGAAGTGGAAATTTCGATGTGTGAATTTTTAAGTCTAAAGTTGCGAAATTTAAAGTGTGAATTTTGAAGTGTTACGTATGAATTGAACTGCATTAAAAATAAAGTGCGAATTTTCGGTTAGTTTTTTAAAATAATTTAATTTTGTCTTTTTCTTACTTGTGATTAAGTAGTTATTTTAATTTTTTTAAATAAAAAAGATGCTTAAGAGCTGTAAAGAAACCTGTTTTTTTTGGCAAATTTTGGAACTTGAGTTTTCTAGTTAATTCCCTAAAATCAAATTATTAGAAAAAGAATTGTATCTCAACTAACATTTCATCTTCTATAAGGTTCTGGAATGACGTCTTATCGAAACTGAAATGATTTACCGAAGCTTTATCGAAGTTGAAATGTTAGTTGTAGGCTATATTTTAAAATTGTTTTTTGTAATGCAACGGCAAACTTGAACTAATAACGCAATTTAATTTGTATTGTCCAAATATAAAATTAACGCATGTTTCTGTCGTTATTCAGGTATCATTTGAAGTAAACGCGACTAATAATGTTATTATAATATCCAAGAAAATTAGGAAAATGATATACGCCTTCTCTTTTTTAAGTTATCCACGAATAATTGTACAACTTGAATTTACAATGACATTCTAATTTGCCGTTCTTAATATTTCGTCGAGAATTTATAAAAATTCCAACTCAATTTAATGGAATAGGATTATAAGTTAAAAAAACACCCTACCGTCTATTCTCGGTCCGCTTTTCTTCTCCAACACCCACACCTCCTACTTCAATTTGAATTCGAAATGTCGCCTTACCTATTAATATATCCATCACTCTCTGAAAATCGTTTCTTATTTCAAATAATCTTGAGAATATTTATTTTTTTTTTTAACTTTTTTTAATAAAAACTGCTTCTGATTTGCATTTATTGTTTTCTTCTCATTTGCTTAGTGCAAGAAAATAAAAAAATAAGAAAATTTCCAAGCAATCCTTGAAAACAAGGAAAGGAAATAAAACATAAAGAGATACAACATGAAAATCAGCCGCCATTATTTCTTTTTTTAGACCAAGAAAAAATTGTATATATGTATGTATGTGTACATGGAGGATACCTCATCGGTCTCAAAAGAAAAAACCAACAAACACCAACGGACACAGGCCCCATCACACCAAGGCAAAAAACTGAAAAAAGAAAACAACAACAAAATAAAAGGAAACCTTGTCAGGAGGTAAGGCGAAGCTATCGACCAACAAGGCAACAAGCCAGAGCTACTACAAGCCAGCATCTTGGTTCTCGCGATGCCATACCCTATCAACATCATCATCAGTATCATCAGCATTGACGAGTCCTTGTTTGTTGCAAATTATGGGATTTCGGTTGGCAACTGAGTTCCTTGCCACTCAATTTTCTTTTTTTTCCATCTTCCACTTCAAACAAAATTATTGATTTGGCTTCTTCATCATCACCATCATCCATAGGGCGAAAAATTCTAGGGAAAAAAATTGATGTCAAGAAAATAGAAACATGAAGATGTCCTTAAGAAAAGAAAATATATATACAGAGAATAGAAATTGGAGTGGAAATTGGTGGCAGGAGGCAATGCATCGACTTTGGCATCCCATCATCTATACCCACCCCATCATTGTCGGCCGGGGCTAAGGAGTTTTATTTTATACATTTTATCCATTTGAATTGGGAGCACAATCTCCTTAAACCAAAAACGACCCCGGGTGATTGAATGAACACTGAACACTGTACAGTGTACAGGAGGGAATGATGTAAATCTCCATCTTGTTACCGAAGAACGAAGGACATTATTTTCCACCCTCAATTTGATTTTTAAGAAGATACAAGCAATTTGTATTTCATGGATAAGTAGGGGTGAAGTTTTTTTTTCTTGGCTTTCTCTAATTTTTGTATATATAATTTTTCCTTTTTTGTGTAGTTTTTTTTTGTTTTTTTATTTTTTTTTGAATAAAAGTAAAGCAATAAGAAGGGAATTTCAAATATGGCCGCTGATTGAATGCTCAGAGGTGGGAGTGTTCTCATGTTTTTTTTGTGTGGATTTTTTTTTCGTTTGCTAGATTTCTTTTATAAGCAGCAAGGGAATCACTTTAATTTACAGCCAAGTAATTTAGATAAACAGTTTGAGCATAAAGATAAGGTAAAGGTATACATTAGCATTAGTCGGTATAAGCAAATAAAATTATACATTTGGGGACTCTCGAATGACTCAAGGGTCATTTCTTTTTCTATATACTTTAGAGATGGGTATGGCATGGCAAGAAACATCGTAAATTATGGTATAAGTACCAAAAAAAAGTGAGTTCAATGAATTTTGTTTAATGACATAAAAGTTCGAGACATTAAAAAAATCTCTTGAAATAGAAAGAAACTATGTATTCATTTATTAATTTTGTGTTGTTTTTGTTTAAAAAAAAAAAAATATTATCCAGAGTTATCAATCAACAAATGAAACAAATAAAGGGTGTTTTTTTAATCAGTACTATTTTTAATTTTTAGCGAAACACCTATGAAATTTTATAAAATTAGCCATTTATTTCTCTTCAATCAAGAGAATACATTCTGCAAGAAGTATATCTAAGTAAAACCTCAAGAAAATATCAACCACGGCTGGATCTGCTGAATGTCACATGTGATACAAAAATGTTTGACCATTGCTATAGGTAGGGCAAGTTTCGCATTTGGAAAAAAAACATGTGCATCTTGAGACGCCCGATAGAAGTGATAACTTAAACTAATCTAAGTTGAACTGTTTAGTACTGAAATTGCTTAACTTGAGAAAAGCTTCAAAAGTTTTTCTTCTTCGTTAATTTGATTAATTTTAAAAAGTTCTCCGTATGCGTGAAAGAAAGGGAGGCCAGACAGACTGGCGTCGTAACGCGTTACGTAACGAAGCGTAAGAAGTTATCACATACAAAACTCGAGATTTTAATCAAACTTGACATTACTTAGGTACTTTGGAGAACACCAAAAAAGTGGGTCCCGCAATTCCGTGTGTCTGGTTACTTGGTATTTAAGCGTTTTAGGTGATTGTCTCAAATAGATTGTTGAATAGTTTTCTTAGCCCCAAAAATAACGGTATTTGCCATACATTTTTTCTCCTATCGTAATTATCTCGAAAACGGATACAACGATTTGGATAAAAAAAAGTGTGTGTACTACTTAAGGTATAGTCTACATTTTGGTCAAACATTTTTTTTACATCTGTATTTTGTTATGGTAATACAACAACATTTCTTTTTTTGATTTTCGACTTTCGGCTCGACAGATTTGGATCAAAATTTTTATATTGGAGGTCATTTGAATTATAAATAATACTGCATACCAAAACTTTCGAAAAATATTTTTTTTTTTGGATTTTTGAAAAAAAAAAATCTTTTTTTCTATTTTTTTAAATTCAATATTTCGAGAACGTGTGGATGAATTTTTTTGAAATTTCGTTTTTAAGTTTATATTAAATAATGTTTAAAATAGTCACACCAATTTTCTTTAGAAAAAAATTAAACAAATTTTTCAAATAAAAAATTAATCTCAGGCCCAGGGCGATAAATTAGACTCGCTTAAAAAATGCCTCCAATATCTGGGAATGTCTGGGAATAAATGGCATTCAGAAAACTCAATGATCGGCAGTATTTTTGGAAAATAACCAAGAAATATTGGAAATAATACCAGATATGTGTAAAAAAAAAAGGACCTGCAAGCAAAATGGAAATTAAGTCAGAAAATTTGTGCATGTATGCTGGCCTAGTTTCCAAATAACTTTTTAGAAGAAAGCCCACAAAATGTTTTAAGATATTTTAAGACAAGACAAAGGGGGTGGGTTGCACATCCGGGCGGGGCGGGGCCACATAGCACAATGTGAAATCTTCATTCAAACAATAAAATAGATTTCAATAATTTAAACGATAAATTTTAAAAAGATAAAACAAAATTCGGGCTAGTGCGAAGTGTTTTCTGGCAGCATCCCCCCCCCCCCCTTTTTCCGCTGAGCTTTTGGTACGCCGTGAACCTAATTGTAAAAAAAACACTGCACACCAGCCCGATTTTTTTTTTGCTTTTTTTCAATTTTTTTCCTAACATGGAAAAAAACGCCTTTTTTGGAAAAATGGCCAGAAATTTAAGAAAAAAAAAAACAGGAAACTTTGGCTTTTTCCCAGTGTAAATAGAATACTCTGTACCAGTAATGGCTCTTTGGGGCATATATACGCGCTTTTCGTGTGTTCAAATTTTAACAGAGAAAAAAAATAGGCATATTCGCTAATAATTATTTTTGATGATAAAAATTTGTTTTGGTCGATATTCAGGATGGCTTGTTGAACGCAAAGACCTTTAACATCTTTAATTTTTTATTTTTTAACCAAAATTCTCTCTAAGGACCGGTGATTGATGCCAATGGCGTCACACGGGGGGTCGTGTAGTCGATATTTCTAAGCGTCGTAGAATTTGCCCAGTTGGTTTTTGGACGACCCGGAAATCTGCACCGAATTTTACACTTGACAACAACAACGACAAATTATTTCGCGAAAAAATCGAAGTAATTATTCAGTGTTCCTGATAGGAGCACCTATACCAATTCATGTGTTTTTTGTCGTATAAGAGTATCTACTTACTTCACAAATGTCAAAGGAGAATTCAATTTTACGCCATTTACAAGAAATAATTATGGCCTCTTTAGATAGCGTAATTTGCATCACCTTGTACGTATATGCAACACATTTAAGCGCACACAACCAACATTTTAAAACCAAATATTCTAAAACAATATTGATGCGTCGTCGTTGTCAACACTTTGAAATTTCAAAACTATATACTTATTCAATAAAAATAACACTGAAAGCTTACAATCTTATAATTGAGTTGGCAGATATTAAAACTGTTAGAAATTGGGTTTTAAAAAAAAGGCCCAAGATAAAGACCGAAAAAAAACCTAAGAAAATGCAAAAGAAATTGAAAGAGCTTAATACCTATATGTATTTTTCAAGTCATTTTATATTTAATGTTTTTATACAAAAAAATTCTGTGATTGTTTTTTTTTTAAGTTTAGTGTGGCAGTCTTAAGTATTTAACAATATAAATTCAGAACAGATTTTCAAAAAAAAATATCCAATCATTTTTGAATCGTTATAGAAATCCTTCGAGTTGTTAATGAGAGTCGAAAATAAAAAAAAAAAAACAGTTCTATGGCAGGTATGTTAATAAAATTTTATGTAAACATTTTTTTTGACAAACATCTGTGATAAAATGTATGGCAGGTACCGTTATTTTTGACTTTAAAGAAATAATTGAAAAAAGTTTCGAGACTATCACCCAAAACGCTTAAATATTTAGGTAGGTGATAAGAAGAAAATCGTTTTAGCCCGCTTAGACTTTAGATCGACTAACAGATAGAGAGACGGAATTGAGTGACCCACTTTTTTCGTGTTGTCAACCATTGAATGTCAAGTTTGATTAAAATCTCGAATTCGTTTTTTTTCCAAATAAACAACTAAAAGTAGTCAAGTAAATATATAAGCTATAAGCGATTTAATGGGCCAACATTGTGAAATGACCCTTTAGAAAATAGGCCCTTTGATAACGTTCAACCCAAACATGGAGTTTATTCGGTTTAATAATTTCTGACAACATTTTTCATTCCGCATAAATTGTTTAACGTATTTTTTTACCCAAAAGCTAATGTCATCATTTCGAAGAGCACAAACATACGTTATTATTGATTCGGATTAATGTACCTATCCAATATCGATACCAACTCAAACTATAAGCTACAATTTGCCGTAAATTTAAACAAAGAAATGATCGAAGCTGCATAATTTTTCAGTAAATTGACGTGGGCATACAAGCATATCTAACATAAAAACGCTTGTACGAGTTTTAAGAACAAAATGTCCACTGACCTTCTATAAATCGAATACATCAAACATAAAGATAAATATCATTAAATGCTGTGCAATTATTTAATTTTATTTCCCTCCTCCACATCATATGTATGTATGGCCCCAACGCGCAATTATCTGACTTAGGTTTTAAGCACACCGCTTTTCCCAACTTGGTTTCCTTGATATGTCTTTGTAAAACTTATGCAATACAAATGACCAACAAAAATACAAATCTAACAAAATCTTTTGAGACACAAAAAAACACACACAATTCGAAACAATCGATTCACATAATTAATAGTAGATTATCTGCCTACATATCAATTATTATGTGCCACGTTCCACATACGTATGTACGAACGTACATTAAATTATGGCCAAATACCGCCCCGGAGCCCACCGCCACATACCATATCGCCATTATCAATTAGTTTATATCTAACAGATACAGTATAATTTTGGAATGGTGTGTATCTGAGAATAGCTAATAGCTTCAAATTGCAGTGCTTACTGTCGCGAGATACTCATTTCAATCCACCACCAATCAAGACAATCAATATTTTAATACCCGCCCCATTATAGACGAAGCGACACTCCAACGGACGCGCACCGCACAGCTCACGGTTCACCAAATTTGTTATGCATTTCGATTTTATTGCACAAAAAATCATTGCCACAACAGGACTTGATGCTCGCCTGCCTCCTAGCACCCAGCAGACAGAGCAGCGCGATAGCTTTATGAAACTTTTTTTTTGCTATTGTTTTTTTTCCACTGCAGGGTCATTACTTACTACATATTCGACTTCACAGTTTCCCTGGCGTTAATTAATAATTTCTAAATGAAAATAAAATTTAAATCAAAAACGTCCCAATGGCAATATAATGCAATTGCAAAAAGCTCCCTCAATAATGAATTTTACCGTGCTGAGTGCAATTTTAGATAATGTTACGTCCCACCACCCACTGCTAGATCCACTACTACTAACTACAGTCGGATACCGCCTGGAGAAAATTAAAAATAGAAAATCTTTCGTACGGCACCAGTGTTGTTATATTTTTTAAAAATTTATAAAATAAATTTTGAGTACGATTGTAAAAAAAAACTCGCCGACTGTCAAAATACCGACAGAAGTTTTATCGACAAATTAGAAAGTCGTCAAAAATTCCGCAACTTATTACAAAGAACCTGTTTACAATGTCGAGTCTGTTTTATGAAAATCAACTTTTAAACAACAGACATTTTGGTCAATCGATAGATTTTGCAGCAAAAATCCCCCCCCCCCCCCCCTATTGTTGCGGGAATTTTTTTATAATTGATAATCTTTTTGACACCAATGATGGGTGGGAAGAAGTGTGGAGACAAAATGCATTCATTTTGGATTTAAGAAAGATTCTCGTTTAAAGTCAAAATGTCTGTATTTATTAGACAAAAGGATATAGGGGTGTTGAAAACCCTTAAAATCTGTTGGTTTTTTTACGTTTTGAACTAAAGCAAACTGTATTGCTGACATGTATTTTGTTGAACTGAAACACACGAAATTTTCAGAATTTTAAACTTTAAATCAAATTGTTTTTTTTAAGAAAAAATGAGAGGGGTGCTAAAGTGAACCTCCCTAAAATAACATAATCAGTTGCATTCAAATTTGTATTTAAATAAAATATCATTTTTAAGTATGTTTTAAGCCCACTATTGTTAGACGAAGCAGTATTTATTTATTGGACAAAAATACAAAGGGTGTCGAGATACCCTAAAATCAGTTCTTCAACGGTTTAAACTAAAACAAAATTGAAACATTACTGATATTTATTTCTTTGACAAAAACCTCAGGATTTAAAGTTTTAAATCAAATTTTTTTTATAAAAAAAAATGAGGAGGGGTGTTTAATAAGACTTGAACCTCCCCAAAAGTACATATACAATTGCAAGTCAAATTCATTTTGTAAAGAAGAACATGTTTTTTTCAACAAGTGTGTGTTTAAGTCACTACTGCTTGACGAAGCAGTATTTATTGATTGAAAAGGGGGTGTCGAAATTCCCCAAAATCTGTTTTGCATGCTTTGACTCAAGACAAACTGGAAACATTGCTGACATTTATTTTGTTGAGCTAAGTCATAAGAAATTTTCAAAATTTGATGCTTTAAATCAAATTGTTTAAAATAAAATGAGGGGGTGCTTGGTTGGACATCTTAAAATTACATGCAATTGCAAGTTTAATTCTTATTTCTTTCTTTTCTTATTTTGTTATTAAAGAATATCTTAAATCCATTACTGTTTGATGATGAAGTATTTATTTTGACAAAAAGATAGGTGTGGTCGACATAACCCAAAATCTGTTTTATTCACGTTTTGATTTAAAAAAAATTTAAAACTTTGAACTTACTTCTATTTTGCACCAAATTTTTAGTATTCAAAGGTTTAAATCAAATTGTTTTTTTATAAAAAAAAAAATAAGGGAGAATGGTGCCTGGTTGAACCTCCCTAAAATTACATATCCATTTGCAAATGAAATAATTCTTCTTTGAAAAATTAAATTTTGTGTTTAACAAGGCTGCTCCAAAGCCACTATACTGCTTGACGACCGCGACTCGACGCCGAATCCACGTCATCAATACTCTTCGGTTACAAGGTTGGTGTAATTCCAATTGACAGAATATTACTTGTTCACCATTTAGGCCGGTGTAGAATGTCGGTGCGGTGGTATTTTTTAAGATTGGCGCTGGCTATGGCAGTTCAACATGACGGCGGATCTAGCCGTATTTGGAGGTGGTAGCCAACTTGGCTAAAATATCTGTTAAGTTTATTTATTTTTTTTTTGTTTTTTTTTTTACTTGTGAAAGGAACGTGCCAAATTCCCCAATGTTATTTTGCTCTATTCGTTCATCGTCGTTTTGCGAGACTGCGGAGGCAGCAAAACATAAATACTCAATGTTCAAGTGACTTAAGTAATTTTTTTTTTGGGATTATTTTTATTTTGTTTTTGTTAATAATATAAGCTGTTGGCATGGAAGTTATTTATGATATTTGGCTAACGGTATCTTAAACACCAAAAGAGATAGATTTTAACTCGGTATGTGCACACAGGTTAACATAGGTAATAATTAATGTGGTTAGTTATAGTGGCTTTAAGTGTGTAACGATGATAATTGTGCACATATGTGGTGTTGACTGGATATTTTGCTGAAGGTGTTATTTTGAGGGCGTTTGCATTATAGCCTTGCGCAGTTATGTCATTAAAATTTTCTGAAAATAACTATTATTGACAAACAAATTTTTAATTTAACAAATTGTATGTGACTTCGAAATTAAGTGTTACCTATATACTTATTTTAAGTGAAGGTTATTTTAGATTGTATCAAAATTGGAACCTGAATTGCACAGCACTGTAGTTTAGCACTTTCTTTCCTTAAAACTCTTATTTCTGTCAGCATCTTTGAGTGCAACTATACGAGGGACAAACGCAAATGTAAAATAAAATGACTTCAACTAAGTGGGAGTATTACAAGTTTCCCCATATTTGCAACATTTTAGAGAGAATCTTTAAAACCACTGAACCGATTATGATAAAGTTAAAAAAAAAAACAAATTTTCAAGGATTAATTCATTGCTGTATTTATGTGATAAAAGCTAACTTAATATTTATGTTAGCAAAATCCGACAAAAAACATAAACGTTAAAAAAAAGAGCTAAATTCTTCTACACAAATATCCCTATCTAACAACTCAGCTAGCCGTAAAAAGTAGTGAGATTTAAAATTACGTAAAGTTCTTACTTCATGAAGTTTTTTTTTATGGAGAATAATATTGAAACAAAAATTAAGAGATACGTTTTATTATTAACTTAATACTGATAAGCTTACTGGTGAAGTTTCTAAAACCTTTCGAAATGGGAATAATAATAGAAAACTTGTCAGTCAATAGGTCAATTTCGAGTATCAGTCAGTGAGTGATTTACGGTTTTTTTTTATTTTGGGGCCTAATTCTCAGGAACTACTTATACCAAACAGTTGAGATTTGGTGAGTGGCATGTGCTTGAAGTTTCAGAGTTTATTGGTACTGAAAATAGAGGGGGTCGAAAATCGCCATAGATGGTTCCCGTAAATAGTGCTTGGATTTACACTACCATTCAATTTGATCCATGTTACCTTTTGTAATGATTTATTATTTATATTTTCGTCATAGTTTGACTCTAATTTAAGAAGAACGACGAGATCTCGTCATCTATTACGTTCAAGAATAAAGAATTCTTCCATGGCAATGCTATTTTAGATTCGCCATCGGACTTATTATTCCTCGTATATGGCAATGCTGGTGTTTTTTTTTCCTTATTTTAAGAAAATGTATGGGTAAATTTCAAGTAGTAGATTGTAAGTAAATCTTAAAAGAAAGCGAAAATATATTATTTCGAAATTCGAACAATATATTTAAAAAAAACCTACTCTCACGTGGTTCTTTAATTAAAATATATGTATAAATGTTGTGGCGATTAATTATTGCGGTTCTGTAGCAAAAAAAAAGATCATTTTTTGGTAAAAAAATGTATTTTTATTTGAATATTTATTATTGGGTAAGAATTTTGTTAGAGTGTTAAAGCAAATCCTGTCGCTTTTTGACAGAAAACCTGTGAGTTGACATGTGGCTGAAAGCTCCATAGAAAATAACATACAATAAAAGTTTTGCAAAGCAAGATTTGCTGAAACATTCGCGGGACGCAAATTTACATTTACTCTCACTGTTTACCTATCTTGAATGACATTTGGCTGAACGAATCAGAAATGCGCAAGAACAAACAGAAGTCCAGATTATGGAAATGGACATAATGTGTTTAAGACTTAAATATAAAATTCTTGTCGTTAAGAAATTTAATTAATATCGAAAGTAGCTAATCACCTTAATATTGACATATTAAGTTTCGCATTAGTATTAATAGCACAAATTGGATGTAATTGTGTAAGGTATTATGTTGAAAAAAAGAAACAGATTTTGTTCTACTTCAGATAAAACTTTTTTTTTGTTCAAAATTTCACACGGCCGAAATTGCGGGTAGCTAATCTTGCTAAATGAAAGAGCTGATACACAAACCTTAGACAGTAAATTTAGTCTATATATACAAATTAAAGTTTGTTATTGTGTACGTTCGCTAACCAACTAAACCGGTTGACCAATTTTCTTAATTTTGTTTTAAATTAAAGAGGAATAAGTGTAGAAAGTTAGGACAAAAATAAAATAAAGAAAATCGGTTAAGAAAAGAATTTAAATTTTAATTATTTTCCCATGGAAAATTACGTTGGAGAGTGAGAGTCACGCGAATCTGTGTAGCTTCTGTGATATTTCAAATATTTTAATGAAACAAACGGGTATCGAATAAAAAAAATATTGAGTTACATATAGACGCAAATAAAAAAAAATAATAAAATTTCTTTGTGGCTTTCCTCGTTATTCATTTATACGACCAACAATGGAAAAACCAAAAATAATATTTATAAAAAAGCATTGGAATACAAAATAATTAATAAAGCACGTATAAAACAAATAAAAAAACTTACATTTTTTACGCCCTGCGAAGCGATAGGGGGTGTCGATAGTATGGGATAACTCCTGGTCAGGAGTTTAATTAAATCAAATTGCTTACCAACTCCTGAAGTTACAATAACTTATCTCTGCTTTCGCTTGTTTTCACTGATAATCTTCAAAATAATAAGTTTTCTTAATAAAATGTTTTTTATAACATTAAATGTTGTGTTCTAATATTTTAATGAATTTCTGCAGGTAGGTAAGAACAAATTGGCAAAACTGACAAATGCCCATGCATGCATTTCGACGCAATTTTAATATGAAACTGAACCGTCCTTACTCAGGTATCATGAAAGTACAAATAATAATGAGAATTTTAAGCAATTTCGGTATTCTTACATATTTCAGAAGTTGGATTACTACGTTTTTTTTTCTTTAAAAAAATCATAACTAAATCTCCACCAGTTGCCGGCCATATTAAATTTAAACAAAATCACAAGTGTGGCTTTTTAACATTCCAAAGTAGAAAACATATGTAAAATCTTGACCTTCATATTGAATGCGGTCGAATTCACCAAATATGTTGACCTTGATAGAATAATATACCCACAGCAAGGATTATGTTTTTTTCGTTGAAATTCGATGCATGTTCTCTTGCACATGCAGCAGCAGCATCAGTAGGAATATAGAATCAACAGCAGCAGCCTCTTTTTTCATCGCTTGTTTTTTGTCTGCACAAAAAAAATAGGTATTAAATTACTCGGGAGCCCGCATTAGCTGATTCAATATTCAAGTAGAATATCATCCAAAGGGGAAACACATCACACACACAAAAACACAAAAAATGACAAACAAACATAATGGAAAAATGACAACGACAACTCGCTACGTTGACGGTCGCGTCATATTGTCCTTATTACAAAACCGCACATTTAAAAACCCCAATGAAGGCAATAATCCGTCCTGTCCTGTCCCATCATACCATCCCATCCCATCATACATACCACTTCGTTCGTTTGTCGTCCCCGTCACCAGTGTGTGTCCTGTTGTAAGCGGCAGAATTTTTAATTGAAACCGACAGCATCCTTTCAATGTGATGCTTTGTCCGAAATTAATAAAAAAAAAAGGATTCAAATTGTTTGTGCTCATTTCTATGCCTATCAATGTGTTTGTATGACGATGTGTTAGTTCAGGTTGCGTCCGTCGTCACATCGTGCCATACTGGGATCATTGCCTTGTACAAATATATTCAGATGAACTCTCCTCTATCGGACCGACCGACACGGACGCAGCGACTGACTCACATCGGCCCTCATAGCCAATTGTCCATATTTTCAATTTCTTATTCATAACTAATTCAGGAATTCCTCTTGAACCCTTTTTTTTTCAAAAAATTAAAAAAACGAGAACGAGGGAAGCTGTCCGCCAATTGCTGGTCCTTATGAGTAGCTTATCCCCAGATATGAGAAACGCGGTGAATGATATCAGGCGGAAAATGGGAATATATAGGAAAGGCCGAAACAGTGAACAGCGAACAGTCATCATCGCAGGCAAGCGGACATGAAATAAACAGAACAACAAATTTACAAAGAGTAAAGCGGCAGGACCGGTGTCCATGCGAAGTGCATAGGTAATAAGGACATGTGATGGGATTTAAAAAAAAAAAAGTAAAACGAAAGGGTTGAAACGCGAATATTGTCCCCTTTTGTAATATCGCCGCAATCACGGGCAAAAATATTGATTAAAGAAGCACACATGCAAAATACAACACCAAAAAATAAATAAGACAAACAAACGGTCCACGGGACAGTCCCGTCCAGCTTCCTAGTTCATTGTACTGCCACATGTTCAGTTCAGTTCAGCTTTGGGTTCTACAAAAGGTAGGTAGGTATGTGAATGTTGTGCTGGTGCTGTGAGATGTTACTGCAATGACCTGATGGTTTTTTTTTGTTTTTTTTTTTACGAGAAAAGGTCTACGGAACTTTATAAGCCTTTTATATATTAAGAGGGTACAAAATACAGTAGATGTATTGTATAGCACCTATATACATACATATATACGAATAGGTCGTTTTATGGATGTAATAACAACAAAAACACCATCAAGAAAGATTTTTTTAATTATACCTTATACGACTGCGAATTATTGTTGACAATCTGTGTGTCCTGGATGTGGTTCCATTACGAAGGGGATTATGAAAACCAACACAAATGGTCATAAGCCTATGTGTACCTTGTTACGTACATACAATGAGGTGTCCGGTTATGGGCCATAAACCAACGATAAAAGGTTTCAGCTTAACATGTTTAATTTGTATATGGAAGCTTTTCGTGATTGTATATTTTGTTTGTCTCGTCGTTAAGAAGTTTCATTGAGAAGGTCTTTTTTTTAAATTTACGGTCCTGATATGGCTTTTTTTTTTTGTTTGTTTGTATTGTGATCTTAGAGCAATTTAAATACAATTAAGCATTTACAATATGTAATGATACAATAATATTCCCATTTATTTAAGCTTTATTAAATTAAAGATTTTATTTCAATAACTATAAACATTTCGGAAGCAAAAACAAATAATTTGTGTTTATAGTTATTGAAAATAAAATTTTAATATAATAAAAAAAACACGTTAAGAATCTCCACTTTATTAGTAAATCTTAACAAAGTCTGAATTATCCCATTAAAAACCTTAACTGATTACTGACTTACTTAACGAGCCTAGAGGCCCGCTAAATTTTAATAGTTCATTTAAAATATTCGCCATTAAAATTATAAAATATTTAACTAGAAAAAGTGCTGGGTAATAGCGCGGAATGCCTTGCCAATCTGAAAACTAAAATTTTCGAAAAATGTTTTTGTTTTTGGAAATTCAACAATTCGAAAACCGGATGGACGATTTTTTTTAAATTATGCTTTTAAATTTATATTACTAAATACATAAACAATCAAACATGACATTACGATGATAGCGAAGACGAAAAAGGATGGTCTAAAAATTCTGTCCGTCTCTATGTCTGTCTGTGAGTCCTTCTGTCAGTCTGTCTGTGTGTATCTATAGACACCTAGAGCCCAAACAGATGGGCCGAATTGCTTCAAACTTGGTATATAGAGTTTTTTAGGTATTGTACAGAGAAGAAATTGAAATTTTTTGTTAGCTCAAAAAATAACGGTACCTGCCAATACTAACGTATTTTTCTCTGAAACGGCTCTAACGATTTTGATTTAAAAAAATCAGTGCAGCTTTTTAGATTGAAAAAAAAAATTTAAATGTCTAAAAACAATACTTTCCATAGGACCGTTTTTTATTTCGGCTATCTCATAAATGGCTCGACCGATTCTTTCGAAATTTCACACGTATATAGGCTTATGCTGTCCAATTTATACTGCGTACCAATAAATATTTTTTTTGTATTTTTAAAAGAATTTTTTTTTTTAATTTCTTAAAATTTATATTTTGAAAACTGCTCAATATTTTTTTTTCAAAACTTATAGTTATATATATTTGCCGAATACCTATGAATTGGACTTTTTTAGTTTTTTTCAAAAAGTTTTTTGATTTCCACAGATTTTTAAAATTTTTTTCTCATAAATTCCAATTTATCCGCGTACTTTTTTTTGAGCTCAAATTAGTTTAAGTATTTATATCAGAGTTTTGAATTATTTTTCTTTGATTAATCCGATTTAATTTTTTGTTTTTAAGTTTATATTATTAAATATTAAAGATTGTCATATAAAAAAATTTTTAGACAAAAATTAAAGAAACTTTGTGTATAAAAAATAAAGTAAAAAATGACTTTACAAATATATTTAGATTTTAAATAGAAATCTTTTGCATACAATGTGATCGAACAAAAGAGTTCGTGCGATCCAGTCGTGCATTTTATTTTTTTTTATTTAAAGAAAATTTGTAGACTTAAAAATTATTTAAATAATAAACTCTGTTAATAATTTTTTTAATTGTTTTATATATTGTTTTATAGATTGGTAAGGGGCGAAAAAAATTAACCAAAATATATTTCATGAACATACATTGTGTCAATTTTTAGAACAATTCTTCACAAACACGCAACTACACGTTCCCTGCATTGTTTTTTTTTTCGCAGTGTGCGTTTCCACTGAATATCGTAGCGGGAAAGTTGTTCGAAATGCATCAGCACCAGCGATTTTAAGAATTTGGAATAACGACGCTGTCCACGTTGCTGGTTAGATTGGTTCAAAATGATGGCGACCAATATTGCAAGTAAAGTTGCTGGTTCTGGTTTAATCTGTTTCACGGATCGTATTAATGGCAACATCTTGTTAAAAGCACATGTCTTCCACTTTCAATATATTCAATTTTAGGCTTTAAAAAATTGGTAAACATTTGGCCAAATCAATAATAATTTAAAGTGATGTTAATAGTTTTCTCATTTTCGAAAAGATTTGATTTGTTTCTTTATTGGCATCGGTATATCCCGATGCCGTTTTCATCCAATTCCTCTCGAGCTTACACAAGAACACGCCTATATTATTTTTTTAAAATATTGTTCAACATTTTTCTTAAATAGATAATAGTAGGAGCCATCGGTAAATTCACCAATAATAGTATTAATAAAACATAACTGATGATAAATTTTGATCGAAATCCATTTATGAGTAAGTCGAAAATCACAAAAAGTTCTGCCATACAAGCATTTTTTTTTTTATTTTCGACTTTCTCATAAGCGGATTGTGATGAAAATTTTTATATAATGAGGTCCTTCGAATTCTAAATAATACTGCATTCCAAAATCTTGTGCGACAAATTTTGAACTAAAATATACTAGATTGTATACTTGCACAGATGTTTTTAAAATTAAATCGTTAGAGCTGTTTTCAAAATAATTAATATGATAGATAAAATGGTACCGTTCAATTTGGGGTAAAAAAAGATTTAACAATTAGTTTGAGACAATCACTTAAAACGCCAAGTTTGAAGAAAATCACTTCAGCCGAACAGACATACAGACAGATAGACGGAATTGCGGGAACCACTTTTATATGCATATAGTGTTTTCTATCATCTTAATGCAAGTTTGATTAAAATCTCAAGTTCGATTTTTTTGCCAAGACCTATTTTACCTATATTGCAAATAAAAATTAAATCACTATGCAAAATAACGATAATAAAGAGAGTTATTGGTTGAACAAAATGAAAGCGGAGCAGCATCTGGAATTGCTGTCAAAATATTGAAGACAAATTCAATGTTACGAATAAAACACAACGCAACTACAAACGGAGCTGCACAGTACTCAGTGCTGAAGAGTTGTTCAACTATTAAATCTTGCTTGGAGCACTTTTAAAATTTAAAATACAATGCTCGATCGAGGCGCACAAAGTGCTTAGTGCTTACATGGGAATAAAAGTACTTCAAACAATTTTAATTTCCGGAAAAAATATTCACAGCTGCTAATGGTATAAAATGTGAAAAAGCTATACAGCTGCATTATGTACACGTAACACGTATGATAGTTTTTGACAACTACTGCAGCTTTAGGTCTGTTTGGTTTTCTTTCTAAGAAAATAACTGTCAAACTCAATGAGTGAAGGAAATTTTGTAAATCTTGCAACAAAGTATCCAAGTACAAATTGACCACATTTGTGTGTGAAACGTCAATGATGACTCTACGGACACAATTACAGAAAGTAGTTATGTGCATAATTGAATGATCAATCGGGACATTACAAAAACTAAAATCAAACTAAAGCAATTAAAAAAAAAGAGAAAAACAACACGCAACACAAAGAACAGTGCTCAAAACAAAAATATTGTAATAAAATGAAATAAACACTCTAGAACTCCAGTCAACAAATATTAAAATTTTCCACATCTCGATTATTTGTGTTTTCTTTACTTCTTACTTTCTTGTACAAATAATGAATTATTTGCTCGAGTTCTCATTTCCTTCGAATGTACCCATCACTAACATAAGGAAATACTAGAAAAAATTTGACTACTGCTTGGTGTCTTGAAAGTGTTTAAACCAGTTACCCACAGAAATTGTTGCAGGTAAGAATTTACAACTTTTTCAATGAAGTGGAATTTTTTCTCCTCTCCTTTGACAGTCTTTGTAGTCATTTTTTTCGAGCTAACAAACAGGATTTTGTGACAATTTGTACAAAAATTTGAACGAATTCGTACGAATTCACAAACAGACCTTATGTGTTCATCTACAGTTATACAGAACTTTACTGTGTTCACCCAGTTAAGCGCCGACATTTTCTATATGCTTAAATAAGGACGAAGGTTGTTGTTGTTGCACTTTTAAAAAACTAACTTCCCTTCCATTAACGAACACGACTCGCATCAATTTAAGTTAAAAAATACTTTTTAATTTGCAATACAATGTTTAGTAAATTTCATACTCTTGGGCCTTTGCTTTCAAAAACTAAAGCGAGAATGCAGGGAGGGGAGTATCCTCCTCTAGTACAGCTACGCTAGAATCTTCGACACTGCCGAAGTGCAAACTGACACTGCCATACTGATACCGCACATGAGAAGGTGCCATTTCAATGTGACATTCAATCAAATGGGGATCGCTAGCAACCTAGCACTGCTCCGTCGTTTTGATATACTAAAAATCTCGCTTGAGTGCATGTATTTGTAAAAATGGATTCTCAATTGATCTTCAACCATACTCCGCGCCGGAAAATCCTGATGTCAACACATAAAATTTGTTCCAGGGGACCTACAGCTGCGCATGACTTGTGATCTCAACTTCCGCCCTCAAAATAACACATGTTACATGCATAATGTCCAATTGATGTAGGAAATGTATTTAAATTATCAAGAGGCTGTTGTATATTTGCCCTGAAACAATCTACACTGAACGGGAGCAAAAGCAATCCAATTGGGCCAGTGCACACAAGATGAATTCTTCCGGGTGGAAAAACAGTTTCATACTTTACTTACGCTCGCACTAGATGAAGTGTTCTGGTGGAAACATTGTAAACATAAACATGTACCTACTTCTATTGTGTTAGTGTTTCTGTCCTGACCCTCAAAGGCAAAAAGTTGTGTGTGGATTAGTGTTCCACCTCGTTCTTCCACTCAAAACTTGGTAGAACTTTTATTCCGTTTCGTTCCGGACACTCCGCTTTCATCTCCTAAAAATTCATTACTCCGGCGGAAGAATTCATCTCGTGTGCACTGACCCATTGTCCATTCATTCTTTTATTCCCTTCTAAATTCCTCAGTCAGCTTGCTAGCGGTCTTGAGAATTTGACGAAAGTATGCTGTACTGAAACTATCGAAAGCTTGTGTTTGTAGATATTGCGTCAAGTCTCTGAGTATTTGATCTTCAACTCAGAAAGTTGATTAAGGTTGGGATCCACACAACAGCTATATAGCTTCGCAAATGACTTGTGAATAGTTAATCCGCCATGGCCGCTAAATTTTCCCAATTTTAGATAAAAGAAACCTTGAGAACGTCAATTCTTCACTATTTCATTTTTAAGAAAACGAAGTCTATTCTGGTTTGGCATTTTGCATGCTTCACTGAGTCATCATAAAAAATACTTGTTTAGAAAACTCACGTCACAATGTCATTATTGCAATTTGTTCTGAATTGCAATGTAACCTTGTGCAGCAGTAGTCGTAGTTAAAAAGCCCAATCCTTTACTGAAATATGTTTATCATAAAAACATCTACGCATAAGAGGATATATGCTTACCTAATCTTTGTTGCAGTAGCCGTAAAACCTTTGTTGTCCATCACCTCTTAAAATTTGTTTTCCCTCGTTTTACCCGCAGGCGCGCATCGCGCACAAGAAAGAGAAGAGAATGCCAAATCATAAAGATTCAAATGCAAAATTAAATAATAAAACGAGATAAACGGGATGTCGAATTGAATACTTTCACTCAAACGAACACCATCCGCAATCAACCAGGTAAACATCATGCATCGTAAACATTTGTTAACCCTTTTGACCCGTGGCCGGTAACACACATCTGCTATCTGCCATACATTGCGTCATCATCGCACATCCTCCTCAATGCAACGCTCGCATCAGTAAAGCCGCAGTTTTTTTTGTTTAAGTTCTACTAAGAGACCTAACGCAAAATAAATGAGATGAATATCACGGGGATTTCAATAGAATAGATGAGGATCACCTTTTATTCAGGAGAAGACACACAAAACAACCGATGGACAACAAGAGATACCTGAACCGAATGGTAAGGCATTCTTTTTTTTGTATTTGAAGTGGATGTTTAGTTTATGCAACAATGCAACGCAAACGCAGAAATATCTTGATCAGTTTTTTTTTTCTTGTTCAATTGAAGTGTGGAAATAGAAAACCAAACATTTGCTGAAAGTTTAAGTTTGGTGGTTGCATTGGAGGACCATTGAATAACACGTTCATTGCTTCTTTATTTTCAATACGACCTTCGTAGAGGAGGATGACACCGAACAACCACACATTTAAACAAAAAAAAGGTTGAAATGGGTGATAAGTTCGATTATCACATGAAGGAACTGCCAATTAATGAGTAAGGGCACAAGAAACAGTTATGATCAACAAATTCTTAACTGTTTTGACTTTGGATGCTTTATTATCACATTATACTACACTTCCTCAAATACTAATTGTGCTAGTTGTGATACAGCGTTTAACTAAAGTTAGTTAATCCTGCAAATAAATTAACTTTAACTTTCAATTGTGAAAAATCTATCACAATCGATGTGCGACACTATGGAAAACACCATCCCAATGGAGACAGCTATACTATCGAAAACACCCTTTCCATATAGTTTCGCACATTGATTCTGATAGTTTTTTGACAAGCATCTTTCAGAAATTCTTGAACACATTTTTTTCGGAGTTAATTCGGATTTAGCCATAAGATGAACTCTCTCAGAAAATTGGCCGTAAGCGTTTCTTGCCTTAAGGATTTAAAAACGAACATGCTTTAGAGCACCGACGACATCAATAGTTTTATTTTCTATGACGTATTCTGATTCAGAACAGAAAAGTAGAACTTTTTGTTATTCCGTGAGGAATTTTCATTCTAAATTGATCTGCTTTGATTTTCAGTGAATTGTTCTTGAACAGATTAGAACAAAAAAAGAACAGGATTTTCTATTTTGGCTTTTGACTAATCCTATAGAAATACAAAGTCAATGTTATCGGTCATCAATTTGACTCTCTGATTTCACCAAAATATTTATTTTCACTTAGTCACCACAGCGATAATGTGTTGATCAAAAAATTCGTTTGAACGCAGGTGTTAATTGACAACATATTTGTTGACAATCACAAAACCTGGCACAATTACAGTATAAGTTTGCACTTAATTTTAACGTCAGAAAATCAATGCGTTGAGAGATTACATTGACCGTATAATTCCAGTTCAACTGTCAAAATTATTATTTGTTTTCTTTTTCTGTACTATTTGGTCAATGGTTCTCTAGTATTAATCAGTGCCTCTCTCATTCCAAACAGCTTCTTTTCCATTCTCAACCAGAAAAAACCTCACAAAAATTCTGTAATGTTTTTTTTTGTATTGTTTTGACAACTGACGATTAATTAACCGTTTTAACTTGTTCTGATGTGCTGCTACGTAAATGAATATGCACACAAAAAAATCGCGCGACTATCTGTCATTTTTTGGCAATGCGATTTTCTTGAGATTTTCTATAGTTGCGTAAATAAAAGAATGTGATCGAATCGCAAGGTCATGAGTTGTATTTTCCTGCGACTAAATAATCGTGCGAACCAAAAATCGCAAGTGTGCACCTTGTTTTTAAGTGAATTAAATACCCCAGACAACTCTCTATTTAAATTATAGCCAATAATAAGTGTTCCAATATATGAGCATACATGCACTTACAGTTTTGAACAAATTGAATGCACAACTAATTAATTTTTAAATCGCAGCGATTACCAAAATAAAGCAAACACTATACTGAATGCGAATTTCTTGATGCAATTTTTTCAGAAAAATAATAATTCAATGAAATATATTATATTAATTACTACAATTAACATTAATCATATATGCGCGAGTATTCACGCGCTTGCGCATTTTTGTCGCAGCTACACAATGTGTGTATGTTGGCGAACATTCATGCGATTTGCCGCGATTTAATTTTCCCAATTTTATTTTTGTAGTTTCCACGTTTTGAATCCCATATAAATTCTTCATTTTGCTCGGGAAGCAGCCCATACACGAGCAAAACACAGCGAGTGGGAGCATGTTCGGCGAGCATATTCGTCGTTTGTGCCTACCGTAAGGGAAGTGGGAGGCATTATATTAACCTAGATATATGTATGAATGTGTAGAAATTGTACAAATATGTCATTTTCGACACATATCCATCGGGTTTTCGGACATTTCTTTCGGAGATGTTGCAACATTTCAATATTTATGAAAGATTTATTGAAAGATTAACTGTGTGTCAGGACCTAAATTGTAAGGCTGCCCAACTATTCAAATGTAGAACTATTCTACTAGTAGTATACCCATCGCTAAATGATGAAGCAAAATACAATAGAGAGAACTATACATTTAGGGCAACAAGTCCTAAGTATATCTACACTACACAATTAAATTTAACCTGCTCATTTTTGTCAGTGACTTCGTCAGTGTATACCATTAAGACAATACCAGTTTTTTCCGCAGAAATTAGAGCAATTCTTAACTCGTGTAAAGCGGTCTAACTGCTGAATGCAAGAGTTTGAAATCGAATCCTAGCCTTTTTCTAAAAATCTCCTGTTTTTTAAGGAAATTTCAAATCCTCCCATGATAAACTCGCTTCTTTCGATGTCGAAGGAAAATAAAATTCAAAGATATAGATGTTACATTTTGAATTTAAAATTATAAGACATCAGAGCCCAAAAACGGATTCGTATTTATTTCGCAAAATAAGGATCTGCATTTACTACCAGCACACATTATTAAAACGCACATTTAAAGACAGAACCAAGGTTCAACGGTGTTTGAGTCCAGCTCCTATAAAAAACTGAGACTTACAAATCAACGGAATTGGCATTTTCATATTTTTTTCCCCGTGGGTAGGTGTAAAACCTTCAAAAGGCTCTATGAGGAATGAAAAACGCATGCTCATAGGATTGTGAGATTCTTACTGCAATAAAAACACCTCCTCCTCCAGATTGCAACTAAGTTGAAACTTATCTAGCAATTTATTTTTAACGAATTCATTTAACGTGTTGCAGGTAACTATCCGGTGATAGTTCCTGCTTATACAGTGCATCAGATCGGAAGGCTTAGTCCTCCGCAGGCGGCGTACTAAATTCGTCTCATCGATAATTTCAATTATAGTACTATTAGGGTGTTGTAATAGCCGTTTTCTATGATTTCGGGCAAAATTTTTTATTTCATCGCGAACCGTGGGAATCCCGAGATTTCTTTGGAGACCTTCGTTTCTAATGTACCAAGGTGCGCTTACAGACAATCTTAGGTGTTTATTTTCAAATGTATGTAAGGTATTTAAATTAGAATCTCGCGTACAACCCCAGAGTTGTATACCGTGAGTCCAGGCAGGCTCAAGCACCTGCCTGTACAAAATTAGCTTGTTTTCGATACTGAGCTTAGAGTGTTTCCCGAGCAACCAGTACATATCTCTGAGTTTATTGTTTAATTCTTCGCATTTCTTTTTAACAGCGGTTTCCATTTTAATTTCGAGTTTAGAGTCATTCCGCGATATTTCGCTACATTAGCAAACGGAATTTGAACCGTATTAACAAATGCCGGTAATCTATTAATTTTTTTATACGTAATACCTACATGGACTGATTTTAATTCGTTGAGCGAATCCGCCATGTTTTTATCCAATCATTGACATTATTCAGAGCTTTTTGTAATTTTGTCGTAGAATAATTTATCGTTTGGCCCACTGCTAGTATTGAAGTGTAGTCAACAAACGTGGCTACGATAGTGTCTTCTGTTTGAGATATATCACGTGTAAATAACAGGTACAATATTGGACCTAGAATACTTCCTTGTGGTACCCCAGCCACTATTTCTTTGAGATCCGAGTAATCGTTTCCATGTCTTACTCTAAAAAGTCTATTTTCTAGATATGCTTTTAGAAGCGTATAAAGTGATTCAGGTAGAATTTGCTTAAATTTAAAATGTAGGCCTTCGTTCCACACCTTATCAAAAGCTTGCGACACGTCTAGGAAGACCACCAAACAAATTTTCATAATGATACCCAGATTGGAAAGCCGAAGAATATTATTGATTGAAAAATGACATTAAAGATTATTAGGTTGTTATCATTGCAAAGTGAGGATTTTCAGTTTATCAACGGATACATGATTTTAATTGTTTAATTAACTTAATATTAGTTTTTAGAACGTGCTCGTTTTTTATCCAGATGCGTTTCTAGATATTTAACAGAAGTTCCTTAGTCAATGTTGTAGTTAGTTAATCATAATTTTGTGCTGGGAAGAAAACAGCCTTTTCTTTTTCTCGTAATTTTATTTTTCCATTCATTGTAATATCTATCTAAGGTATTCAGAGCTGACTGTAGATTAATTTCAATATTGAAACTAAGTACATTAGATGAAAAGATTGTGTATCATCAGCTTAAATGGCTTATTCAAAATAAGGTAGTATAAGAAAATCAGACAGTACATATTATAAAGTAAAGGTTCTAAGACAGATTCCTAAGGGACTCGCCTGCTTGAACAATAAACCGTGTCTCCATAAGACCATGAAATATCTGTTGATCGAAAAACCTTGAATTATTTTAATAAGACATGTTGGTATAAACTAAAATCAATCATTTTAAAAAAGATACCATTATGCTAGAAACTATCAAACGCCTTCTCAACATCTAAAAGAACTATATCTAGTCCTGTAGATGGCATTGAAATTGTTACGAACATGTTTCGTTTATCTAAAAACTTACTGCACGGTGCTATGGTGCGCACGAAATGCAAACTGTTAAGATAGCGTTTTGGGCCAGTAACTTGTTTTCCGGGTTTTAACAATGGTATAACCTTTGCTATACCGTATGGAGTTATTGAAAATAAAAACAAAGGTACTAAAGTCTAAGCTTGGGTAGTTGCTTAAGAAATCAAATCTATATATATTGCAATAAATGTATGCACACAATTGTAAGCCAGTTGATATACAGATCATACATTCGCTCATAGCGAATTCCCCAACTTTTCTATTAGAACCCATTTCAAGGATGTACTAAAAAGTAGTAACGACCACAACAGAAATGGCTTCTTATATAGAGAAATTAGCCTGCATTAATGGTTGCTGAATAATAAAATAAATATGTATATCTATACTTGGCGCCAACACATTTATTCAAAAGTAGAAATTGCATAAGATAGGTAGGTACTATGAAACCAACCCTTTCCAAGAAAAAATTCACTTTCAAATTTCCGAACTAGGATAATGGTATATGTACAACATACACTCAAATATTCTATTCCATTGCACGCTTTTAAAAACCTATATTTGCATAAAAGCACAACCAATGTGTGAGTGTGTGGGCGAAAGTCATTTCACCACGCCAACGTTTCGGCACAATGACCCATCGAACTTCACCATACTCCTCCTAACTCCACTTCCTAAAAAAAAAACATTGCACAAGACTTGAAATCTTATGCACATATCAATTCGGTCACTGATGGATTTCTTTCCCCTTTTTTCGAATGTCCTAATTTTGTTTGCATTCTGCCCTCTAACACCCCCCAGGAAAGTCGATGACGACCACAACTACGGCGCGACATACAGTTAACAAAAAACAAAACAAAGACAACAACGAAACGCACACAAAAAATGAAGAATAAACTCAAATCAAACCATGACCAACCCGACGGTAAAACGTCAACCCCCATGCAGCATGGAATGCACACTGCACATTGCACAGGTGTTTTTTTATTTATTTTTTTTTTCTGACCAATGCTGCTAGCTGACCGGCTGTGGCTCTTTGGCAGCCTGGGAACCAGAATTCCAGCCAGTTAACTAAGCCGCGTACATAATGCAATTCAATCTGCGGACTGGACACAGAGCATAAAATCCACTCCTCTGTTCTGCTGCAAGGACACGTCGTCGTCGGTCGTTGTAATCCCATCGAAAACGAGGACGAGTGCAGAGTTAATGAATGCAATGGTCGTTGCGGCTGGAACCCTTGATTTGGTTGCAACCACCATTGACTTTGATTGTTGACAGCGCAATATACACACAGTGCAAGCAGCAGCAGCAGGAAGCGAGCAAAAACAAAGAGCTGTGATATGGGAGTGTGTGCGTGGTGTAACTGACCATCCGCATTTTGGTGCATCCGGATGGACTCTTCTTCACTCCACACATATGGCAGCGAACATATGCAGCATAGAGCTGGATTCACAGATTTGGCCGCCGCGCCGACAACGCAGCTAAAAAAAAAAAAAGAAAACAGATACCCTCCATTGAAATGGTGGAAATGGTGGACCCGACGCGACGCATGAATCAATGCATTTATGTCCCCTTATGGTCATCGTTCTAGTGCATGTCGGAGGAGGAGCGGAATGGGGTGGGCCAACGATTCGATGACAGTTGGAAAGTGCAAATTGTATAGGAAGTGCAATCCAGCAACTGGTCCAAACGATAGCGAGAGTTTCACACGATTTTACTACGAGGACGAGTATACTCGAGTATATATGCGGATGGGAAGAGATGTGCATCGGCATCAACAAGTCAAAAAGGCTTAACAACAGCATCCTCAACATATATATTGGTACATAGAGAAGGCGGAGGAGGTCAGTTGTTGCACTTGGACATGTTTATAGGTCAGCGATGATTCAATTGCATCTGGTTTCGCGAGAACAACAGCAACAACAAAAACGAAAAAAAAACGAAAACAACGTCCATGGTCATCGGAAGATTTAGATACACATGAGCAGACCAGGTGCAATTCGGGTCACATACATATTTACCTGCGGATAACACTGGGTCTTTGAGTTCGAGTCGAGCGGTGTCGGTGGAATTGGCTTGGAGATTAAATGCCATTTAAGTCCAATAAATCAGCCAAAGGGCTGAATTTTAGTTTTATTTTTTTTTTGTTTGCTTATTTGTTTCGTTTGGTTGAAACTTTCAAATAGAACGCGTTAGAAGCCCATGGTCAAGTTCTTTGGAGATGTTTAGACTCGATGGAACGCGACAAGGTTTTTGTGTTGTATATGTTAAAACAGCTGTCCCTATTTAGTGACAATTTAGACAGACAAGTATTTTTGGTGTTTGGATTATGGTCAGACACGACAGAGGGACACATGTTTTCACGTCCATTTTATGGCATACGACAGTTTCGCTTTCAAAATCAGCCAACCATCTAACCAACCAAACTCGCCGCCAATCGTCCTTCCGTATCAGGCAGACAGACAGACCAAGACCACACCATGTATCAGCGTATACGAATATAGAAAGACAGTCACAATGCTAAAAAGTGCTTAATAGGATTTTTATGCGATTAAATTAAGATGGATTACGACAAGTTGTAGAAATAATTTTTGACAAAATTTTCGCTGAAGGTCATTTTTTTTTTTGGTAAATTTTTTGTTTGATATTTGAATAATATACAATGCAGACATGCAGTGTGGAGATACGGTCAAGTGAAATTTCTGGGAATTAGATAATGGAGGTGACACTTGGACAAGTAAGCGGAATGTGTCTGGGAAATTGAATTTTTTTATTTGCAGGAAATTATTTGATACCATTCAGGGGTGTTTTATTTAACCTTGAAAATGCATACTACAATCAATTGAATCAGTCGGTCAGTTTTTGTTCAAATTCCGTATTTATACGCACGACTGACAAAATGCCATTACTTTTTCCGTTTTGTTGCCATTAATGACATAATTGTGTAAGTGGTCCACATCTGTCACTTCTCTTTTATCAAAAAAAAAATCGCAAGAACTTCAAGTGACATTTAATGCCAATATTCACAATGCACATCCAAGAATAATGGATGAGAGATTAATACTTAAGCAAATTAATCTTTTCTTCAAATCAAATGATCTCTTATCGCCAAAGCAGTCTGGATTTCGTTCTCAAAATAGCAGTATTACTGCACTCCTGAATATGGTGGAGCGGGTAAGGAGAGCCTTGGATGATGACAAAGTTACATTCCTGGTACTCCTTGACTACTCCAAAGCATTCGACACAATTAACCATAACATTTTATGCCATAAATTATCCTTTCGTTTCAGATTTGGTTCGGAAGCAGTTCAGCTGATATCATCATATCTAACTGGTAGGAAACAATCAGTGGTATCTGCAAGTCAGGTTTCGGAATTCCTTTCGTTATTGCGTAGTGTTCATCAAGGATCCATTCTAGGACCCCTTCTGTTTTCAGCCTACATAAATGATATTCCTTCTCTTTTACTCCACGGAAATGTACAAATGTTTGCCGATGATGTTCAATATCTTCAGAGTTCTGCGTTGGGTCGTATTGAAAACTGCGTATACAATATAAATGTAGACCTGAATGCAATTTGAGAATAGTCTAACAACTGCAGTCTTGTTTTAAGCTCCCTAAAATCAAAGTGCCTTGTCATTTCTAAAAAGACTCTCGACTTAACATGCTTCCCCAAATTGCTTCTGAATAATATTCCAGTGAAGTTTGTTGATACGGCTAAGAACCTAGGTGTTTGCTTCAATAGAACCCTTACTTGGAATAATCACATAAACGGTGTTATAGGAAAGGCTTATGGGGCCTTAAGAACGTTGTATATCGCAAGAAAGTTCACACCCATCGAAACGAGAAAAATGCTTGCCAAAACATTAGTAGTTCCAATCCTGACCTATGGGTGTGAACTTAATAGCAATTTGGATACTGTGTGCCTGCGAAGACTCAATGTTGTGTTTAACAATATTGCTCGTTACGTTTTTGGACTACGAAGGTATGATCATATTTCGATTCATTCCAAAAGTGTGTATGGCATAAGTTTTGTCAATCTGTTGAAATTTAAAACATTGATCATGTTATTTAAAATTATTAGGAACAAGCAGCCCCCGGAGCTATATAACAATATTCAGTTTCTGTCTTCTAATAGAACCAACTCAATCTCAATCCCTCGTTTTACCTGCCTTACTACAGAGCGCCAGTTCTTCATTAATGCGCCTCGCCTTTGGAATTTGCTTCCGCGTGTATTAAGAAGAACAGACAACATACGAATATTTCAGAGGAACTTAATTGATTATTTATCGGTTTAATAACTCTTCAAGTTAAACCAATTTATATTTCAAATCATTAAAATTGTATCCTTAATGTAAAATACATCTTCTAATACATAATCATATTTTTTGACTATGAATCTTTTGCTGCTTGTGCAGGTTTGGTGTGCAATAACATTTACATATGAATTGATTGAAATTTTCATTTTCCTTTTCTTTCTTTTTTCGCTTTCTTTCTTTTCTTTTACTTTCCTATTTTTCTTTCTTTTTTATTTCCTACCTACGAGTATGTAAATAATTTAACATCAAGATTACATAAATCCATATTTTTGGTAAATATAAATTATATTATATTAAGTTATATTCTCATGTACTCATTAGTCATTATATTTAAATATGTCTTAATTTCATTTAACTACAAGGCTTAATTATGTAAAAGATGTAAATCTTAATATTAAGTTCTATTAATAAAAAATAATAATTTTACATTAATAACATAACTTTGACATTTTTGAAGTAAACAGATATAAGATGCACGCCAACAAGACATAAATCGTTATAATTACTATACTCCTTAAGAACTCGGAATAATTGACGTTTGCCGCCATTTGCTATAATTATAGCATCTTCAGATGAGGCGAATTTTTAAGTGTCATTATTTATCTATTTTTTGGCAAAAAAGTGAAAAATTATTCACCTTACTGACAAATATGATTTAAAACAACTTATATTACCGACGAATTCTTTTGAAGATGACAGATATTTCAAAAAACTGTAATTTGTAAAAATTATTTCGATTACTTTTCATTGCCAACTTAACTGATCTTATATATCTTTTTAGCAGGACATAATGGCACGCTTAATTTTATATACGAGCAATGTAACAAAAAAAGTTTTAATTTTATAAATTTTTTTTATTTAAATTTTTAAACTTAACAAAAACATGAAATAATAGAGATTGATAATAACGAATATTTAATTCAAATAGGGACGTTCAGAAATAATATGAAAAATTTTGTTGAACCAAAATGTAGAGTATAGTTTTACCTAAGTCTACTGAATTATTTTAATCAAAATCGGTAGAGCCGTGTTTGAGATAATTAAGATTTGTCAATTTTGCAATACACAAATTTTATCGTTAGTTTTGGGGCAAGACAAATTAAAAAGGGAATACAGCTAATTAACTAAAACGCGTTTTCACAGGTCCGAAAAGTATAAATAACCTCAGATTGAACAATTTTTTTTTTGCAGAATGCAAATTAAAAAAAAAATCAAAGATAACTTCACTCTTTATTTTTTCACTATTGTTTAGAAATAAAAATAAAAGAAGGAAAAAGTTGCGTGGGTTAGCAATATCATACACCCAATGAAAGTCAGTCTAGGTTTACGAAAATTAAGTTGGTCGGTATTTTTATTTTCATGGCCAACAACAAAATCAAATAAAATTTCAAAAATGTCATCTTTTAGCTGTATTCATTACCTAAATAATTAATTTTATTTCAAAAATTATTATTAGCTTCGGTGACCATCCATCCTCTTTTTTAGAGGACAGTCCTTTCTTTCGGTATCGTGTCCTCGTTTTGTTTTTCTTACAGAGAACAGAAATTTGTCCTATTTTTACTTAATTGTCCTCTTAATTTACTGTTTTTTCTTTGAAACATTTTTCCTACAGAGTAAAGTACTTTATTCAGGACTAAATGACTTAAACACAACATGAAGACATCACTGGTTTGAATAATTCAGTTTTTGCTATTGCGAGGTTTCTTGCGTAAGAAACATAGTGAAAAATGGAAAACTTTGACAATGTGTCACAAAAGTCAGAAATGGGTTGAAATTTTCAAACAATTTGATGTAAAGTACGAATACTGACTCGTAGAGTTTTCACTCTAGCTTCCAGCTTCAAATGCCCCTACAGAAAGTGTGTTTTCAATTTCTAATAACATTTGGACACCTGAAAAATAGGAACTAAAAATTGATACACTAAAGGCAATGTTGCTAACAATGTGCAATTATGACTATGATTGTGGAGATGTTAAGAGTTTTTTAAGAAGTTGGGATGATATCTTAAAAAAAACAATACACTGCGAAGGAAAATACAAAAACTAAGAATTTCTTTGAGCTGAACTCTTAAATTAAGTACTTACGTATTTATTATTTAATTTTTTTATGTTATAAGTATTTTTATTTTTGTTTTTAAAACTGAAATGATATATAGGTTGCCCTTTTTTTTGCATCTGAAAAAAATGGTCAAATGCATTTGAGAAAATAAAACATGTACAATATTCGGGGAATTGAATTCCTTAAATAAAAAATATTATAAAATTTAAATTTGTAGTATTTTAAATAATAATAAAATTTCTCAGTTTTGCTATTAAATATTGAGGAAACAAATTTTTAATTTACTTGCTCAACTTTTGACGGAGTGAAATTTGTGAGAAATTACTTTGACAAGTAATCCTGCAACTAAATTTACTAAATTTAAATGTCTATGTTTGTTCTATCCTTTCTCATTTATTAAACCGAGAAAACCAATAGAGAGTTTATGGGGTAAATGTAACAGTAGTAAAAAAAGAGTGGGTAATTCCGAACAGCCAAACGAAAACAACATAAGAAATGACAGCCAAATAACTCTTTTTTATTTTTTTGTTTAACATATTTAGTTTTTAGGATAAGCCGCGTTATAACTATTTAGTTTTTTTTTTATAATCTACACGCGCTCAAGGGATTATGAATACCCTTTAAATGTTTCAACACAGCGCGGGCGTGAGGGTGAGGTTAAGGAAGAGAAAGAATGATAGGAAAGATGTGTGGCGCGATATTCGGAGACTGTAGGTGGTTGTTGTCTCAGATTTATATCCAGGGATGGCGGCTGAACTAATGCGGAGAAAATTACCGTGTCTAACTTGTTTATGTCTCTTATAATTCGCATTATTTTTATTTATTACTGTGTCATATTTATGGGTATTACTCAATCACATGTTGTTAGTTCTATGCCTAAACAGCATGTAATGAGTAAACCAGCAACTCATTGTATGACATTTATTTTTAGAATTGATTTTTAATGGAAAAATAAGAAGACATAGACTACGGCAGGGATCGAACCTGTGACCATGAGGTTGACAGGCGAACACACAACTATCGCGCCACGGCCACCCCATAATATAATAGTATTTAGCGAAATCAATTCTGTACTCACCACGAACGTTTCGCTACGATTTTTATCGAGCGTGGTCACCGGGGAACTGCCAAAGAGATGTTAAGAGCGATTTTGGATACGCAGGTTGTAACGTTGCGCCGAAGGCCCTTTCTCTTGCAGATGTTGTTGTTGGTTTGCAAGTTTAGAGCAAACTATGTTCACTGTATCCGCATTGGTGTGTAGCGGCAATTATGGGATCACATGCTTTCGACAACTTGAAACTGTCGTCACGATCGAAATTATGGTGTCGTTTAATTTCAATCGCTTCGCGAACCAGACGAGGGATATAATGAGGTACGTTGGCTAGAGCCTTGGCTTTTTCGAAGTGGATCCAGTGGTGTTCATCTGGATGGTCGAGGATGTGCTCTCATATGGCGGACTTCTCCCTTTGGTTTTTGGTAACCGCGCTGATATGTTGTTTTAGGCGTGTGGCAATGCTCCTCTGAGTTTGTCCTGCATATGAAGAACCACAGCTGCAGGGTACTGCATATACTCCAGGTGTTTGGAGGGGGAATTAATCTTTTGGTGATAGAAGGAAATTTATCACCTTTTTGGGTGGTAAAAATATGTTTTTTACATCATACCTCTTCAATATATTCCCTACCGTGTCTGTTAAAGAAAGCTTTCCATATGTAAGGGGTGTAACAGACAGGGTAAAGAATATATTGAAGAGATATGGTGTAAAAACTAAAATTATGGTAATGATTTGTTCCGCTTTTTTTTTACGGGAGAAATTAATTTTCTGCAGGAAAATGAATATTTATAAATATTTCTAACTGTAAACAATATTGTTCTGCAAGCAAATAGCTTTTGAATTAGGGTCATAGAGTCAGTAACAAAAATGTTCACTTTCATATTGTTTCAACTTTTCCTGAAGAGTTTTCTGCTTTTATTCAGTTCAAGTTTTTTTCCCGAAACAATTTTTTGAATAATTTCCGCCGGCCGACCTGACTTTTTGCGAATGCGAACATTGAATGAGTGAATTATGATCAACAGTAGCCGTATTTTATTGGTAACCTATAGGTAGAGCAGTAATGAGAGTCTGAAGAAAACTAATATACACTTTTCATATACACTCATATTTTACATCTCCCTCTGGTACATACGTTTTTTGTTTGCAACTCGAGAGAGTCGTTCCATTCCAAATATTCCAAAGCTTTATCTGTAAAATTTTGTAGATCTGTACAAACTAAGGGGCCAATTACAGCGATCAGTATGAATTTGAATAGTTTTTCCTCACGGTCGTTTATAGCAAACAGGAAAATTATGTCAGTTGGCAAGCCTCACTATCACTACCAGTCTGCCTCTGCCATCAAGTTTTCCTGATTGAAACACATATGAAAAAGTCCACAATTCTGAGTGGAACGAGAGATATTGGAACACAAATCATTGGAATGATTTTTCTTCAAGTTTGTGTCAAAAGGCAAATCAGCTGGCACGAAAAATGAATTTTCATCAGGAAAATAAATAAATACATTTTTAACGAAAAATAATTGTTTTATTGCGAATATTTTTTTGCAAAACAAATTCTCTTAGTTATCCGTCATCGATTACTAAAGCATTTGTATTTAAAAACGCGTGAAAACCTCATAAATTATCCATTAGAACTTTTTTCGTGATTCGTTTTCCTGATCAGGGGTTTATTGATAAGTATAATTATCAAAGTGTCTATAAGTATAATATACAAGTAGGTAGTACTCTTTTCAAGGCTATAACATTTTTTTTACTGCTTTCTTAATGATTCTGAAATTTTTTTCAACGCAGAAAATGTGTTATGTTGCTTCAACAAGACGAAATGCAAGTGAACAAAAACAAATAATTGTTGTATGTACGATTCTTACAAATCAATATGATAGATGATAAAAAACAAAAACAATGAATTAAGTATTCATACAAAGTTTAACCGCTCGTCAACCATAATTTACTTACCGACGGCAAACGTGAATTTGTATAATAGGTATACAAAAACCTATGTATCTTGAACACATACAAATTATATTCATTTATTATGATGATATCCTTAAAATTCCAAATAAATATTATTCCTTATTTTTTACTGTAATTTCCTCTAAGAGGCGTTAAATAACAAGAAATGGTATAAAGGCAAAAACCAAATTGAGACAAAAAAAAAACACAAGCAAATGCAAAAGTTCTCGAATTCAAGCCTCCTCTTGATGGGCATCAGCCTGGGTACTATATGTACCTATGCCTATCTTCAATATACCTTTCTGCAATCAGGATACTCAGAGTCATCAAGAAAAAAGGTAAGAAAAAAAAACATTCACATTGCTCGCACATTTTGCCTAACTTTTAACCCAAAACGAGACAAACCGACAAAGACGAAATTTTTAATTAAAATCCTTGTGTCAGCAGGAGAGTGTATTGCGGCTGTGTCGTATACGCTGCCGTCCGTCGCTACTAAGGAAAAGGATATTCTTAGAACACCGTCCCGTGCGTCGTTAACGTCGTCGTCGACGCGTTCGTTGGTTGGGTATTTTGTCTGAGTCACAAATATTGAAAAAAAAATCCTCTCTTAAATAGGCACAAGAAAAAAATTCTAATAATATTTAAAAAAAAAAGGATCAAAAAATATAATTATTGTTATCGCGACTATGCGATTGCTATGATTAAAATTAAAGGCTTTGCATACCATTCCATCTCGCGATGAGAGGAGAAAGAAGAAATTCTTCCTTGTTGACAAATATGAGAAAGATTTGCATATGAATATTTATATATATATGTACGTCTATGTCCTACCTTTTATATTTTTTTTTTGTTTCATAATTCCATCTTAGAGAATATAATTGTCCCACAGAGAGGGTACTCCAGAAAAAAGGACGATGAAAAACCCGTTTCTAATGCAATTAAATAAAAAAGGGTTGAACGAGAAGAACTGCTTTGATTTAATTGTGAAAACGCGAACGAGGATATATGAATTTCACATTTTGGGAGAAAAAAAAAACGTGTCACTGCTGAAGAACCCTTTGTGACACTTCGCATATATGTACGCAAATGGGACTATTTATGGACAATTTCTAACCTACAAAATTATCTAACAGCAATTTATGCTTCGAAATAATAAGTGTGTGAATGCAAATGGATTCGGCGACGAAAAATGACAGAAAAAGTGTTATTCTAGTTTTATCGCTCTATTTCTCATCTGGATCTGTTTTTCATATGGTTGTGTTGTTTTCTTTTTTTTTTGGAAAATTTGAATTCTTTGATATTTCTTTTTTTGTTCTATTTTTACCCTGACTTGCATTGCCATGCCAGTGATATCACATAGAGACTCCCCGCCATCAGTGGTGAATACGATTATGAATTTTCCGCGCCAGTTTTTTTTCGGTGGATTTTTTGCAACAGCTTTCCTGATCCGTTTCTAGGGTTTTTTTTTGTTTTATGAGAGGACGTTGGCAAAGTCTGAGCTATCTGGTGCCAGTGCCATATCCCATATCCAATGCAGGACGCGAGAGTTCATATATCTGACACATCCAGGCTCAAACCCACTCCTCCATAATACTCAACTCATATATACCGGAGAAAGGAGTCTCGTCGAAAAAATGGCTTAACAACAGCAACAATGAATAATTTTGACAGTTCGTTCTGTATAGTGTTGTGTACCTATATTCAAAATATGCATTGAGAATAACAGTTACATTTAGGTACGTACACATAAGAGTGTGTGTGCGTGTGTGTGTGTTTGATTTCGTTTCATTTTTCCATTGTTTCACCCTTTTATGAAGGATTTCACGGCAGGGAAAGTGGTTCTCATTTTTTGTTTTCATCTTTCCGAGAAGGATTTAGATAATGCATCGGGATGTATATTTTTTTTTATTTCCTTATTTTTTGGGTGGAAAAAGTTTATTAATTCCTTTTTTGGCGGGTAAAAATTCTATGCAGTTAGGTATGTACGAAATGACTTTGTTGATTTAAAAGAGTGGATTTGATTTGAATAAATAGACGTGAATCCTTAAAACCAGTTTTAATGATTTGCTACGTTGACGGATGATGGAGTCCTGTGTGTGGATGAGTTGGGTTTGTTTCGTCTGTCTATTTGAATAAATATCACCAAAAATTTGATTTGGGTTCATTGGTTTTTTTGTCCTCTGTTTTTTTTTTTTTTTTTTTGAAATAATGAAGCTATTCTTTTTTAAAGAACCATTTTTACGTAGAGGTACACACGTTCATAGAATGACAGCTTAATTAACTTACAGGAGCTTATTGAAACTGCTAAGGTGTTTTTTTGTTTTCATTCCCTGATTTTGTTGTATAGTAAATGTACACGTAGTATGAAAAGTTTTGAAGCATTTTGTGATTAGGTAGATTAAATTTGTGTATGGAATTCGCCAACAGGATTTGCTGCTAATCACTATAATTTTTGACAAAAAAATTATAGAAGATAAAAGTAAGAGTATGTATCTGTATTTCGAATTCAGGCACAGTTTCTATAATTTGCATGAATATACCTACCTACTATAAATATAGTCAAACCCACTTAAAGGAAATCACATAAATTGACAAAATAATCCAGTAAAGAACCGAAGATTTGTATATATGTATATATTTGACCGATTTACATGGCATTCATTGAAGAGGATGGAATTGATTAAACTGGAAATGTGTAACATTAACAATATTGATTTTGCCTCTTAATTGACCCAAAAATTGTTTTGTTTATGTTTTGGAGTAACTTGGCAGCACTGCTCTTTGTTAAATAAAATGCACGACTGGATCGCACGTACTTGCTCCTATGTTCGATCACTTTATATGCAAAAGATTCCTAATGAAAACAGCTAAAAGTATTTTTAAAGTCGTTTTTCACGTAATTTTTTATATATAAAAGTTGGTAAAACCATTTTAAATATTTTATAATATAAATATAAAAACAAAATTTCAGAAAAAATCGTCGTCCACCCGTTTTCGAAATATTGAATTTTCAAAATAAAAAATATTTTTTCTTCAAAAATCCAAAAAAAAACTATTTTTCGAAAATATTGAAATTCAGTATTATTTAGAATGCGAAGGAGCTTCTGTATAAAAATGTTGATCGAAATCCATAGGGCCGTTTATGAGAAAGTCGAAAATTAATAAGATGGTTGTATGGCAGGTACCGTTAATAACAATATATTTTTTTAAAATATTTTCAGCCAAAATGTAGACAATACTCAAGATAGTACACACACCAATTTTTATCAAAATCGTTAGAGCTGTTTTCGAGATAATAAAGATGGTAGAAACATTTGTATGGCAAGTACCGTTATTTTTGGGGCTAAAACAACGATTCAAAAATCTATTTTGGACCATCACCTAAAAACCAAGTTTGAGCAAAATCGGTTCAGGGGTTTAGGCTGTAGAACGTTGTAGAGACAGACAGAATTGCCGGACCCACTTTTTTGGTGTTCTCTATCATCGTAATGTCAACTTTGATTAAAATCTCAAGTTCGAGTTTTTTTCCAAATGCAAAACTTGCCCTATAGTACCAATATCGCAAGTAAAAATGGCAGCCAAAGGCTATCAATAGGTATTAGTTGAGTACTGAATTCGCCCTAAGTTTGGTTTAAAGCGGCGTTTTTTTTTGAAAACCCTAACATTTGAAATCTAGGGTCGCCCTAAACTCGCAACTTGGAGTTGATTTAGGTTTTTTAGCTAGGACGAGTAGAGGTAAACGAATTAACTGTCAATGTCACATGATATCTGAAGTAGGGATGAGCGATATTGATAAAACATCGAAAACTCATAATTGATATATTATCGAATCGAAAACATCGATGTTTTTAACGAATTTATTTAATTCCTTCCTTTAACATCGATATTGAAGCATCGATTTTTACTTGCGATATACATACATGGGTACAATAGGGGAAGTTTTCGAGATTTTAATCGGAATTGACATAACGATGGTAGAAAACACATCTGTCTAAACCACTGGAAGGATTTTCTTTAAACTTTGCACTTAAGCGTTTTGGGTGATTGGATTGATGCTTTTTTTAAATCTTTTTTTGTATGATACTAGGCCAAAAGGGGGATTTTGTTAATTTTAAACCAGTTTAGTATCGTACTATTTTCTTAACATTTTACTAAAGTTAAAATCACAAAATGGCTACTTTTGTTTTAGTATCGTACTAAATCCAAATGCCACTTTGACATTTACAAACGTCAAAAAGTTATGTTCGCTTACTTTTTTGCACTATTTTAGGCGTGTTTAGTTGTAGTTTATTAAGAAATAGATTTAGTATAATGCTAGTTAAGAAGTGTTGAAAATTAGGAAAATATTAGCATAGTGATTTGGTATTAGCAAACTGTTAAGTAGTATCATGCTAAGCTCTTAACATCAGGCTGTTTAAAATTTTGCGCCAATATTATTAACGGTATACCAGCATTATATCCCTTTTTCGATTTTCCAATTTCTCATGAACGGCCGAACGGCCTTTTATGAATATTTATACAGGAGGACCTTCAAATTCTTAATAATATTGCATACCAAAATTTTCGAAAAATATTTTTTTTAGATTTTTTGAAAAAGAAAATTAACTGTTTTCGAAAATCTAATGGGTATTTTTTTTTAATTATGGTTTTAAATTTATATTATTAAATATTTAAAATTGTCAATCCAATTTTATTTTAGAGAAAAATTAGAGAAATTATGTATATATATATATGTATGTAGAAAAATATATTTAGATGCGATCAAACATAAGGGCAAGTAACACGTGCGATCCCGTTGTACATTTTATTTTGTTTTAGGATCGATGTTTCGCTAACATCGATGAACATCGCTGCATTGCTCATTTCTTTTGGATTTTGTTTTGGATTTGCGTACGCAATTTGCTATTAAATGAAAATGGAACAATAAAATGGAAATTGAAAGAATACCCAAATTTATTTTCATATACAAAAATAGAAAATAGAAACATTTGTTGTGGATTGTACATAAGGCCAAAGGAAATGCATTAAGGAATTTAATTTAAGCATTACATTATACACTACTCTGTAGATAAATCTACGAAGTAGTGACAAGGAAGCACTGGGCAACTGTAACCATCGGCTTAGACATTACAAGACAATAATAAAACAGAGAGAGAGAGAGAGACATACACAGAGAAAGAACTACATATTTAAAGTTTTCATTATTAGATGACATAACTTTCTGTTCAACATATAAATTAATAAACAACATAAACATTAATGACCTTCGGGTGTTTTTTTTTTTATTTGTTTGAGAACGGAACGTTTTTTGAGAACTTCTGGGTCGACCCAGGATAAAGTTCAACGAACGAACCTAATTATTACCTCATTCACATGCAGGTATGAAGTCAGCTTGAACACCAGTTCAACGCTTTGTATACCAACATTCGCAATTAAGCGTCTGAAATTTCCGGTCCATTGCGCCGTTTTGCTAAGGCAATTAATAAGTTCCAAGGACAATCATTGGATATTTGCGGCATCAGTATTGAATTCTCAAGTTTTTTTACATGGTCAATTGCATGTGGAGTTGCGCACTTTAGGCAAATAGAAGCAGGTTGGGCGACACTTTTTTCATTGAAGCGTATGAAAATTGTTATAATTCAGTTATTTGCATAATCTATTAATAGAATCCGCTACTATTAAGTCACTTTTTAAACTTTTTTTAAAACTTATTTCCCAGGGTTATTTGTTTTAAATACACCACGAATGAGTTTCATTTTCTCCGTCGGATAACATAATAATCATAACTAAATAGATGTTTTATAAAGTTGATAGGATTAATGGTTATAGTTTTGAACCTAATACACTCTCCATACTTTTCAAGTTATATTATCAGGCATTAAATGGATATTTCTACTGACATCTGTGTCACTAGGGGTGTTTTGGTGAGAATAATTATATAAAGCTTAGCAGAACAACGGGACACAGATTGGTTAGTAAAGCTTCAATTATTCCAAAGTATTCATGGAATTTAAAAGTAACAGCACTAACAAGTTGCGCCTAACATATAACAACAATATCAGTAAATGGCGCCCGGGTAAAGACTATTCATTTTTTTTTCCAGAGTGAAAGTTGTAGGAAGAAATAAGAAATTTGTCTACTCTTTTGATCTCATTTTTTGGAACAAGCAATAGTTGTCATTTGTCAGAAATAGGAAGATTTCAAAATGCTCATCCTATTTAATATCCCACTGATTGAAAAGGGAAAGAATAATATCAGTAGGAATCAAGTATCTCAAGTGTTCTCAAATATACAATGATGTCAATGATGTGATTTTGTACTCCTTAAAAATGTACTAGATCCTTAAGTTTAATACTAATTTTAGATAATTTTGAGGGTTTTTAATTAAATAGAAGATATTTCCCTTGAAATGTTTAATTTACAGCAACATCTAGATTAATTCAAAATTTTTGAGCCAACAAAATAAACTTTATTTCCACATTTTGCACATACTCGTAGTGTTCGAGAATAAAAATAAATATTTATGTAATTTTCCAAAAAAAAAGTGTAAATCAGCCTGTATGGTATATTGAAATGAGTTGGGAAGTCTGAAGTACTTCCACAGTCATATTTTCAACGTTTGAAGTTCAATCGAACATCATCTCATTAAATATGAGAAACCTATTGATTCGTGCACTTCGTTATTTTATCAAGCATGAAATGTAAACTACCTATACACCGGAAAAAACGAGCCTTTTCAAAAAATATAATCCTACCTCATGTTGGCGGCTCTAAAGGCAAACTTTTATTTATTTTTTTTGTATATGGTTTTATTTTTTAAGACGCAGTCTATCGGAATAAACCTCTGTAATTCGTAATTCAGTCAAACATTATCCAGCAAAAGCCCACTTAAGGCTTTCCGGTCTAGCCCCGTCCTTATACCGCACAACCAGTTCCAACAACTATATATTGGCGTCGTGGCTTGATTGCTGCTGTAAACATCCATCATCTACAAACCATAACTCTACATTATTAACTCATTTTTTATTGCCTGTAAAGTAATATGCAATTATTTGTTACACGGTACTCTTCGTTGTTGGCATTCAAGAGCAAAAGTCAAATTGGGTGAGTTTGCTGGCTAGAGAACAGCCCGCCTTCACCGCAGTTACATATAGACGTCACAGTGCGTCGCCATCGTCGTCGTCGTCAGCATCATCGTTCTCATCGGTCGTCCCAACAATGTTTCATATAATATGTAGTAGGTATGTACAATATCCTTGGGAAGGAGGTAAATGATCCCCGCAATCTCATCATCCAACTTTTTGTATGGAAAAAGTTCTTAGCAAATATTTGCAAAATACTTGTATCCGTTTTGTTAACTTTACTTAACATCCTGTTGTTGCATAAGAGTACCTATGCGCGGATATATATATATATGCTTGCATACATATTTACGCGTGCATATATGAAAATCGCAGGATATGCCATTGTAGCAAGAAGAATAAAATACAGTCTCAGATGTTGAAGAGGATTGCTTTATAATGACGAAGGCACTTAGAATCATGATGCATGTGCGGAGGACGATTATGATGATGCCGATGAAAGGATGTATATTTGCAAGGCAATAGTACATGTATATAAATGCATGCATATATGCCTTGTATGATATGTGAATAAAGGATGCGGGTGGAAAATGATTGCCCTTGCACTGATTTCGTTTCAATTTTTTTTTTGTTTTATTCTTTTGCAAAAGGACTACAAGAGCCTGTGAACGGAGAAAACTTTTTTTCTACGTTATGTCTACACAGTGTATAGGCTTGCATTTATGCTAAAGAGGATCTCATTTATGTAAAGAAGCAAACAACAAAAAAAACGATCCCCTTCCAACGATGTCGACGCGCCATGTTAAAGTTGATACATCTAGGACTTTATACTACAACCAAAGCTGCACTGCATGATTCGATGTAAAGGTAGGCGCATAATGCAATCTGTAGCGAATAAAATTTTCTATTATCCCCTTGGATCCTGTTACCAACATCCTTATTAAAATGAAAAGGAACAGGAAGTGGTCTGAGGTGTGGGCGTGCAATGAGGTGAAAATCATGCAAAAATTAATGGAAGAAGAACCTTATACGGTGCAGCGTATCTTTTTTTTGTTCCTAGCTGACATTATATTTCATATCAGTCTTTTATAATCGTATTTATTAGACATTACAAGAAAAATGGCGCCCAACTGAAAACTTCGATTTTTTGTAAAGCATGTCTAAATTGTGTCTGTCGATAAATTATCTCTGGGTGAAACACTCATGTGTTTAAAGAGTTTTTTTAGCCCCTCGACTTAAGTTTGAGTAAAAAAAAAACGTATCATCTTTCGTCATTTTGAAGAATCGTTAACATTAATAAGTCTGTTGCCTATTCGAATATAACACTATCATAAACTATTGAAGGGTTTAGTGATTAACTGTGTATGTTTCTAAAAATATTTAACTGGCGCCCGGCACAAGTTCATTTCGGTTAAATATGTAGGTAAGAGCTTTTCTGAATCATAAATAAAAGTGAAATGATGGGAATTAGTATAAGAGGTATAAAGGAAAGAATATCAATATCAACATTATTTCGGATTTTATTCAGAATTTTTAAAATAAAAAAGCAGTCGCAATACATTTTATTTTTATTTTTCAAACCGGGAGCCATTTAATACATTTTGTTGTTAGAAATTAAAAGAAGGTAATTCATAAAATGGCGCCCGGGTGGAGAATATTGTTTATTTATGAGTATTTGCAATCAAAAATATGAATGAGTTTCAAACCGGACGATGTAAGGGTTAGTACTGCAACGACCTATTGATATACGAAGTATTGTGCCCCCATCTTGAGTTGGGCTACGTCCTACAGCTCTTCGTCCAAGTTAATTTCTTTGAGAAACCTGAGTATTTGGAGTTTGTAAGTTTTCCAAAAATATCTGCCTTCACTTATGCTTATTATGTGATGCGGTATTTTCTCTTGGAAGTTGAAGAATCGAAACGTCACATAAGCCAAGGATGCGCAGATGCCTTCTAAGTTTTGGGAGTTATTTCCAAATGCTTGATCTTTGTTGTATCCTCTTCTATTTTGATTCTATAACCGGGCGCCATTTATTGATTTACCAAGCTGTGTTACACAATTTATAAATATTAACTTTTGAACTTTCGTTTGAATATCATAAACTGAGAAGTACAAATCCTCTAACATCAAAGAGAAATCCTAAAAGTATAGGATTAAAAATGCATTTTTTCAGTTCATCGTTTAAAACTAAAGAAAAGCCTATTATAACTGTTTACATACCCTCGGATATAATCTTGAATAGCTACATTCTGAAATATTAACATCGTTCCTTCGAACATTGCTTTCTCTTTCTCTTACAAACAAATACAAATCTTCCTACATTGCGTATAGGTATCCCCAACATTACCGCAGAGAACCCCAAACCCGTAAATATAGACTCCGCATCATCCAGCATCATAGCACATTGCTTTCCCGGCATTTTTTTCTATCCTTTTTCTTTCCGTTCGCACTCCATTTTTTTTTTTTGCTATACATGTTCTTGCGTTTCTTTTTTCATATACCAACCTTGTTTTCTATTCTATTTCTTCTCATTTTTTTCCAGCAGTTTTTGAGAAGAGAAATTTAGGGAAAAAATTCTATAATAGGACAGCTACTACTGTTGACATATATACATACGTACAAATGATATATAACTTTAAATATATAAGGTACATAAGAAAAGAATTCAGGAGTATAGGAATAGCAACAGCAGTACCAGCACATCATTCATATTGGATTCCCTTCTTCTTTGACAGGATACTATTTATTTTTTTTTTCAAGACTCCCTCATAATTAAAAATCTACAGTTTACCATTATCGTGTCACTTATACATTCAAATAAACGGCTGTCCCGCGCCAGAAGGATATATACTACCACTAAGGCTAAAGCCACAACCATTGCTATTGCACTGCTCTGATGGGTGACTCAGATGATTCTATTAAGTCAGGGGCGCTTCTCTCATTATAAAGTCAAACAGGCGCGCTCGGATTTATCGTATTTCATAATCTCATGTAATAAATTTAAAAATCACTTCGCAGCGGATGCGAACAAAAACATATACAATAATTACTTTGATGAGTTAAAGGGAGCATTTTGGAGAGAGTATCCACTCTAGAGAATTGGCCTCTGGTTTAGTCGATACTCTCCAAATCTTTTTGAAGACATGTAGCGTATTAGTTCTTATAATTTTTTAAAAGTTGCAAATTAAAAGTACGAAATAGTTTAAGATCAACAAAAATTGAAAAATACTAAAGGGACGAAACACTTCCATTTGGAGACTTTAAAACTTTAAAAACGAAATCATATTTTATATAAATAAAAACAAGAATTCGATATACAAAATTCGCCTAAAATTACGTAATGCTAAATAACAGTAAACAAAAATTCGAATCCTTAAAGTCAAGTCAACGGAACGAAAAAACATTCCAAACCAATATTCTGTAAAACCACAAAATTAACAAATACGTCCCTGTACAGCAGGCTTTAAATAGATGCTGAAAAAAAATCTATACTGTCCCATACAAGCATACGCTACGCACCAACAACAACAACCACCAACCACCCCCTTTTGATGATGGCTATTTTATATAGTTTGCATATCATTATGGATGCCAAAGGAGAAACAAATATACACAAGCGAAGCAATTTTGCGAAAAGGACACAAAACACAGCTCTTAAGGCAGCCATTTTCAATCCATCTCTCTCGTTCGTGGCTTAACTAACAATGAACAAAAAAAATGGTGCCAGTGATGAGGGTGGTGGTTGTGCAAACACGGTGAAAAAATTCACCCTCATCATGGGTGATGAGGGTGAACCAACTGAGGGTGGTTTTGCAAACAGTGAAAAAAAATCACCCCTCTCTTTTGTTTGTTTTTTTTTGTTTTTTTTTGTGTGTGTGGTATTTTTTCCACAGGAAACCGCCATTTTTTTCTTTGAGACTTCATAGAGTGGGGTGTCCTGATGTGTATACTGTTAGAAGGTAGGTGGATAAAGTGATGAGGGTGGCTGAGTGGTAAATTGGAAGCTTCCGCGCGCATCATGGAAAGTCACAATGAGCCGTTGCTTAACGGTTACTGACGGACTACATATTGTTTTTTTTTTGTTATTTTTGTTGTTCTGATGCAGACATTTTTGTAGCGTTTTGCTCAGTACTTACTACACAGAGAGTAAGTACATTGGGTATGATTTGTGTTTGTGGGGTTAGCTCTGCTGCTAAGTCCGAACTTTGGGGGATAAGTTGAATTTTTATTCGTCTATTAACGAAATGAAAGAAAATTTACAAAATTTGACAGACAAAGCGGAAGGTTATCTATTTGGTCAGCCTTCTCGTAAAATTTCGCCGTAATTGGGATATGATGGAAAAATTGAAACATTGAATGGCTTTCCTTTTTTTTTGGTTTACGGTTCGATAAAAGTGGTCCTACAGGTTGAAGAGATTTGAAGTTATAGGAAAATAGAAGAAAGGACAAAGCGAAGTGATCAAGTTTCCTTCAAATTTTCACTTGTATTTTTGAGAGCAGCTTATCGCTTGACATTAGGTGAAGGCTATTTTTGAAATTGCGTTTTGTACACTTGCGCAAGTCTGGCATGTCAAGCATTTAGATTGTATTAATGACGATTGGCAAAACGTTAAAGTTTCCTGTTTTTGCCAAAAGTAGCTTACTTTTGATGGCCCCACAAATTTTAGTACTCCTAGGGCTCAGTTAATAGGTCCCTCCATACCCCTCAGTTTTCAATTTCACACGTCAAGTCGATTAAGATCACATTCCACATGGCCGCACCTTCGAATATGAGGTCTGGCTTGGTTTTTTAAACTTTATGGTATGGCGCTGAAGTGGCATAACTTCGTTGTTCATCCGGTAACTAGACTTACAGCACCTATAGCTCGTAATTCTATCTTCTTCGTCATATATTGTTTTGTTCGTTTTCACAAACAGGACCTTAAGTCCTATGTATATTTTTTTCTATAGAATACATCAAAGAAGGTTTCATCCGTCTGAATTATAGGGTATATTATGCACCATACAGCAAGAACGGGAGTGTTTTTTTCTTGGACAGCGGGTCCTTGGTTATAGGGCTTTATTTCTCAATTGCATTCTTCCCAGAAAAACAGCGATTAAAAAGAGTGATTCTGCATTTGATTTACGAGCTGGTCTTGGTTGGCAAGCTTACAGCGCAGCGGTGTCCAGATAGAAAAAATCCTTTTTACACTCAGAATCATTTCCGCAAAAGTTTTCAGAGCTATTTATTGATTCAAAGGGCACTATATTCGACAAATCCATTAAACTTCTTGCATAAGCAGAAAATATCCACATTAGGTCGATCCCAAAGCGCCAATATAGAATTCTTAACTGATCTCGAACACACAAAACATGGTCCAGTAGAAAATGTCACTTTTTTTATAGAATCACCTTCAAGACGATTTAAATGAAGTATGCATTTTAGAAAACACTACCGAGTTTTAAACCATTCTTTCCGAAAAGGAGAACTTTTTTGACAAAAAAAAATGTTCGATAAAGAAGATCGTGAACATTATTGAATTTTTAAATCACTAAATTATACGTATTTCCCATTGGGCAGTGATGTCGAGATCAGAATCTAATGGGCTTATAATACACTACCATAGTAGAACAAGGAAAACAATTTGAAAACAAATATGAATAGCTGAAACTTCTCTCGTCAGCAAAATAATCAAGTGGATTAGAGTGTTCCAGTTAAGAGTTATTAAGGAAAAATAATATCGGAGACAAAACGGAACCCTGTGGCACACCAGCGTTTAATTTTGTAGTTCATAATATTAAAATGGGGAAAACAGCAGTCAGGTAGTATTCATTTTGTACGCCAGAAATTGGACTGAAGGGTAAGTTGATATAAGCATTTTTACCCAAATGTATTACATTTTAATTGTCAGTGGACTTTGAGATACACACTAGAAAAATTACGGATGTACTGACCAAAACATAACAAACTGAATGAAAAGTCCTAATTATAGTGCAGAAAAAAAATAACGCAATAGACTTGACTTTTCCCAAATCTAAAAACGGTAGAAGTGATACTTGTCGGGTTTTGACGAATATGTAGGGCCGAATTTTACTAAAAATTACAAAAATTCACTTGAGCAAAATGTGTCTCAAAAATCCCTTTTTTCCGAATCTCTCGGTTATAACAAGGTTTAGGAAACAATCAGCCCTATAGCAGAATACTTCTTCCATAAAGTACGGGGATGTCAGGAGTTTGGGATTTAGGAATTAGGAATACAAGATGGTTCAAGAACAAATTATTGAATTCCACTATCTATCTTTTCGACCTTACGGACAGCACAAGGAATGAATTAAGATCGGATGAGGGGATGCGGCTTTGCCTGTATATCGTCACTTCTTCTAACTGAGGTGGAATTAGAGTTGCTTAAACATCGATAGTCTATCGATAGTATCGATAGTGAAAAACTATCGAATGTATTGATAGTTTTAAAAATACTATCGATTGTTTTTCCGATAGTTTTTCACTTCACAAGTTTATTAGGGGTGAAACCCATAATAAGCAACATAAACTAAATAACACAAGACCACTTATGCATTCATATGAGATAAAAGATAGAGAAACTGAAATATAATGACCTGAAAGCAAATCACACAATAAGATACAAGTATGCGATAAAAATAAGTAATAAGGCATGTTGTCATTAACTAACACTTGTGCATAGACTTATGAAACTCCGCGCATTATATTGTATCTCTGATTCGCTTTTTCTGGTCTCCTATCTCTTATAAATCATGTTTTTTTTATTTCTGCCTCTAATGTCTATTGTTCGCGCTCGGTGGTCTTATAATTCCAAATATTTTCATTAATTTTTATTTTCCGAATCTTAAAATAATCCGTTAGAAAGTGGTATCACAAGGTATTTTTTTACTACGTTCTACGTTGTAAGTTAAATAAGATCCGTGACTGAATTATGCAAGTTTGGCACAACCGCTGACGTGATCACGCCATCATCCCATATTGTTCAATCGATCACTGCTGATTGTACTCACTCATTCGATCAAATGAAAAACACTATCGATAGTATCGATAGTTTTATCTTAAAACTATCAATAATATCGAAAGCTGGAACTTTTGATGTTTAAGCAACCCTAGCTGGACTGGCGATCAAAGGGCTCCGTTACTGTAAAATTACAATTACTTTAATATTAACTGAGCGGAATCCTATAGAGAATCCAATTAACCATATAATGGCTTTATATTTGTTTCGGATTTCTCTAGAGGGCACAGAGGGAACGAATTGAGCCAAACACATCTCAGTAGGTATGTACTATGTGAGACCCATCAAAAGTCCATTTTTTTAGATAAAGATTAAAATAAAAAGGCTAAGAAAAAAAACAAAACGAAAAAAATTAACGTCGACCACCGGTAAAATTTCATATTTAATATTTATTCACTTTAAGTTTTTCTTTTTTTAAACTGCACCGCCCACGACCCACATATAAGCAAACAAAAATTATTTGGTTCCAGCCAATAAACTATACGAAATAAAAATAGCAAAATAAATTAATTGCTTAGGGCTATAATTTTACAAATATTTATTCGTGTTTTAATGTTCAATGTGTTTCAGTATGCGCAATAGCTAGTTATACATTATACTTGAACCTCAGTTGAACTTTAACTAATCTACCGAAATCACTGGGTTAAAATCTTAAGCCGCTGTGGAACCAAATTTAAATATTAGGGTCTACCCCTCTTTTGATACATTGGATATGTTTTTTTTATTTAAGCCTCAGTATGAAGATGAACTTTTATTAAGAACTATATCCTAAAATGTATATATACTACAGGTCCGTTAACTTATTTTGAAAAAAATCGTTACAATCTTTCATATTTGAGGGAAATTCTTCGACTTCCATCCATAAAGCTTAATAAATCAATGCAATGGCGTAGATAAGGGATAATGGAATCAATATCCCTCTTAGAATCTAAGGAAAGAGCAAAATTTTAAAGTGTTCTCGCTTAAGAAAAACCACGACTCTAGTTAAGGAAGTCGTTTATTTGCGAGCCCTTATCTAAATGTTTTGTCAATTTTTAACACTTTAAAAAAATTTTCTAAATTATGTAGGTTTTTAAGGCGATTTCAGATAAACTCACTTTTCTTCACATATCGTCACCTGAGCTCTATCTTGTTCTATGTCCATTTTTCAAAATGTTGGGAAATGTTGTTTATTTACCATAATTTATTTTTGGAAGTTATGTTTTTCTGAAAGCCTTACAAATTTTGTATTGAATTCACAAATTTCTGTTTTTTTTCTTCTGAAATAATGATAAATAAAAATTACGGCATTAGTCATTTTGGATAATGAACAAAGTTATATGGAGTGAAAATAAGTTGATAAAATTGGTGGATATTGAAAGAAAAATTTAATATTGAACAAGACAGAAATTAAGAAGGATAATATAGGAAAACAGGAGTATTTTGTATTAACTTGAACAAAAACTTATTTCATTATTCAAATCAGATTTCATTAGGTTCTCTGAATGCTTCTATGTATGGAAACAATAAAATTTTGAATACTTGGTATGTTTTTTTCATCTGAAATCAAAAAAAATTATTTAGTTTTTAGAAAAACATTGCCTCTATATTCGATTTGTCTGCAATCTTTAAAAGATACCATTTTAAGATCCAGACTAGCTTTATTAAAATTCACAAAATGTTCTTTCTTAAGCTGCGCAATCTTAAGCTTATTTTGCTGTTATTCATTCCCTTCAGAATCCTTACCAAGGAAAAGGGGCTGAAAACTTCCATGTACTTTAAGTATTTTTCGATTAACTCAGAACAACATCCACTTCCTGCATACTGGTTCAGAATACTTTTGCGTAATTGTCTCAACACTGGTATTACAATCCATAAATTTAAGGATACCATTCTGTTCTTATTTTGTGGAATGCGGGACATATAATAATATTTTTTGTTTCTCTAAAATCTTCCAGACCAGATCCTATGTGGCATTTCTAGACCGGCCGCTTAGCGTTTCGTGCCAAATCCAGCAGTAGATGGTTTTTTTATTTTGGCAAAATTCCGTCAAATTATATACAGCACGGTTTTCTCGCTGTCTCCACATACATTTTTATTAAAGTAAAGTCGGCTTCGAGATATTGTTTTTTTAGTAAGTAGTGATGCGAATCCATTACTGGAAAAGATTTTATATGTTTTTTTACTTTATTTCTATCTTGTTCTGGTGTGATTTTCTTGATAAATTTTCCATGTATATGTAGAGAATGAGTACCCGTGTCATTATATTTTGTTGCAAAAAAAAATAGTAAATTCAATTCTGAGAAATGTCAAGAGTTTAAAAAAAATGTTTGGCAGACATCAAATGTTTCGGTGCCTTTTCCCAAACAATACATAAAGCTAAAATTTTTTCGAGACACAACTACTATTTTTTTTCTTTTTGGTTAAATTCTTTGCACGACTTTGAAATAAAATAGGCCCTTCTCATTGTCTTTTAATACACAAAAAGCTTTGAATATTTGTAGACGCTCCTCATCGAAAAATTTGGAAAAACATATTATTTTATTTGTAGGAACTTACACGTTTTCAGAGTTCATCTCTTATAACAATGCACTGCACTTGCATTGACGTGCTTACTCGATGAGAGGTCAAAACACTGAATGAGCATAATGCTCCCATCAAGTGCTTTAATAGGCGTTTTTCTTTTTTCGCTCCGACTAAAGAACTCGGCTGTCAAAAAAGACCTGTGTTTCTTTTTTTTAGCTCAACTTGTGTTTCTTTTTTCAATCAGAGCTAAATCGGAGCATGCTCCATTATAGCTCAGAATAAAATGCTGAGCGCGGCTAACTCTACTCATAATTTTGACAATAAATAAAAATGAATTCGGAAAACGAAAGCCTTGGAACTGCTGGTAAATAAGTTTTAATAAAAAAACAAGAAGGTTTAATAATTTATGACAGTTCTGCACTTAAGTTTATTTCAAAATTAAATCAGAGAGCTCTGATCATGCTCTATTCAGAGCTAACTAGGTTCACTCAGGCTCTGTTTAGTGAACTGCTCGGAGATAAAAAAGAAAAACGCCCAATTGTGATCTCGTATGATATTGAACAAAATAGAATTATTATGTTCTTACACAACCAAATTCATAGCTTTTTGTTCAATAAGGTACAAATTGTAACCAAAATAATTTGAACATTGAACAAAATAGAAATAAATGAAGTAGCTATATAAGGATATTGAACAAAATATCCATAAATGTCGATATCGAACAAGAAAGAAATAAGGAGGTATGATTTAAAAGATATACTATGAATTGTTCAATATAATACAAAAAGAATGAATAGTGGATTATTGAACAAAATAATCCAGTATTGAAATAAAACATATCAATTTCAAATTAAAATGAAATACATTTGAATTTACTTTCGTGTTTACTATTTCGGATTTTGAAAACGAGAAAAAAAAATAAAATACACTCCTGAAACTGAATCGCACGTACTTGCTCTTATGTACTATCAAATTTTAGGCACACGGTTTTTTGTAGAAACAGCTCAATATATTTTTAGTCCTTTTTACTTAATTTTTGTATATACAACAATGTTTTTTTTTTTAATTTAACTATATGCATGTAAGACCTAAGGTCTTTTAAATGCAACCTGAGTTGCACGGCACTAGTTTGGAACAGTGGATTTGAGAACCAGGTATTGTCTGTCTCATTTTAACCCATGGGCGGCATAGCGCCTAGCGCGGGTATCGAACCCACACGTCTAAGTTAGCAATCAAGCACTTTATCCACTGCGCCGTTGCCACCCACATTTCTAAAAGGTTTTTCTAAACAAATTTTTAGTATGGCAATTTTAAATATTTAATATTATAAATGTAAAAAAAAATCGTCTAAAAAAATATTTTTCGAAAATTTTGGTGTACAAAAAAGTGGTTGTAACAAAATATTTCAAAAACTATTTACTATTACTTAATTTCAGAATGAGAATATGCATGAGAAAAGAGGAAATTTTGGACGGCCGGTATCAAGGTCTGATGCCCAACGAACTTCATTTAGTTTGAAACGGATACAAAATTTTCAAAACTGGATGTTCTTATTTTTTATCATATAAAAATTATAATAAATTAGTAGAAACCGCTAAATATATTTTAAAAGTAGTTTTCTTCTATTTTTTTTATACAAGAATTCTTTATTTTTTTCCAAATTTTAATTATTTAACAATATAAATTTAAAAGCATAATTTCAACGGGTTGGCCCGTTTTCGAAATATCGATTGAAAAAAAAAATATTTTTTTTCCAAAAATCCACCAATTATTTTTCGAAAATTTTGGTATTTAAAATTTGATAGACCTGTACAAAAATGAGAAAGTGGAAAATAAAAAAAAATGGTTCTATGGCAGAGTTAATATCAAGATATGTCAACATTTTTTAGACCAAAATGTAGCCAACCTAAAATAGCGCACTAAATTTTTTGTTATCAAAAATCGTTAGAGTCGTTTTTGAAATACCTAATTAAGACTATATTTTTTTTACTAAAAATTGTGCAGGAGGTTACGTTATTTTTGGGACTCAAAAAAAGAATCTTAAGTACCACGTTTGAAGAAAAGCCCTTCAGCGACTTAGGATGTAGATCGATCTACTTACAAGCAGACAGATAGACTGATACACAGAGTTGCGTGAGCCACAATTTTGCATTCTCATATCATCGTAATGTGTCAAGTTTGATCAAAATCTCGAGTTCGATTTCCAAATGCCCGCTCATCCCTTGGTAAAAGATAATTACTGTATGGCAATCCCCTGAAATGTAGATTGATTGCAATTTCGTTTTGCTAAATCGTATGACCGGCCATTTTGAATCAACAGTCTGCAATTTTTGGAATCTAAATTTCGCCTCCCTCGTGTAATTGACCATTAAAAGCTGCAACTACTCTAAAAACAAAATGCGTATTAAAAGCATCCCAGACGGATGAAAAAATTCATAAGTGCATTTCATTGTCGCTTCAAGAATTCACTATGAAAAAAAAAACTTACCTAAAATTTATGGGACAGTTTTCATTAGTTGAACAATTTTTAGCAATTCCTTACTTTTTAATCAGAAAATTCCCCCAAAACTTGACCAAAAGTATTTAGGTACTAGTTTGGTTGGTATGAAAGTCCCAAAGTCCATTATAATATGCATTCTCTTATCTCTAGACTGTTACAATTCACTATGTGAAATCTAAAACTTATGCGAAAAGTTTTGGTTTTCGAAAAATTCCGCCAAATTAAATTAAACACCTCACACCGACAATGAATATACCTACATACATATGCAAACATTGTAAAGTTCATGTGGGACCCATGTTATGATGATACTTAAACAAAGAGCATAATACGTATCCTGCTCAGCTCCAACCAGAGATACATCACATTTCCAAGGAATTGTTGAGATTCTTTTTTGTCGTGTTAAATGAATTAAAATATGTTCACACGACGACGATGACGATGGACCTCTCACAGGATTACTACTTTTGCCGGAGTATTGGAGCTTACCTAACCTCACCTATTCTAACCAAACTTGCACCATTTCCATTTCTATGGCAGCCTCCATTCCCCGCGCCGCGCCATCTACCAACAGCCAGCTCCACTTCAGCATCCTGTTGATTGTGAATTGTGAATGAGTGAGTTGGTGGAAAGTGGAATGCCTTCTGTCTCTATTTCTCTTCCTGCTGCAGACTTGGCAGCTTGGCACTCGAAAAGTTGCATACGTTAACAACAAAATTAAAAACTTCTTAATTATATTAAAATACATTTTTTTCTCTTAATTTACAAATTACATTAAATAAATGGAAAAATAAGTGAAGTGATGTTATATCACTGCTGCATACATTATTTTTTTCATCTTTAGTCGTTTTTTTTTTTGAATATTTGTATGTGTATCCTTGCCAGGACGACAAAATGATGAGACAAAAATGGAGAAAATACTGCAGGAAAATATAGAGTTTGGAAGGAAAATGCACTTCTTGAGTGCTGTGGTGTCTCTGGGTCTGCGATGCTGCTGATTCTGATGCTTATGCTGACATTTGCGGGTTCTCATCTGGGAAACAAAAATTGAGTGCGCAACTTTTTTTACACTTTGCTGCTTGCTGTCGTTAATTCACTAATTCGAGGATGTTTTACTTTTTCTTTTATATTTTTTAATCTTGGTCGTTTGACACAATGTGATATACATACATATATATATTTACATCTGTAGTATAGACGTCGTCGTCATGTCGGTAAAGTGGATTAATTACTCAGCTCAAGTGGGCGTGTATTTCAATGTGCACGATGATCCTTTCAGACTGAGGTTTTTCGTATAATTTGATGATTTGGTTTGTTTTTATTTTTATCTCTTCAGTTGTTGACTTTCTTCTTTTTGTTGGTGAACATTTTTTTTTTAGCGAAATGCTTGGGTTTGTAAAAATATTATTTTCAAGAGTTTCACATTTTCAATGGCTCTCTTCTTTTCTGGTATAAAAATTACCTAGAAATTGGTCCTGCCAAAAAAAAGACTTTTCAAATAAATTAAAATATTGAAAAAAAACATTTATCTCTTTTCTATCATCTGAGTTTAAGGTAGAGAAAGTTTTGGCTAAGTTATATTTTAATCAGGCATGACATACAATGTTAAGTTAGATTACAATATATTCATGTGAGTATATAATATACTTGGTATAGTTTTAATAAGCTTCAGTTGATCAATTCGCCAACTGGAAGGTTGGTTAATTTTTTTTAAGAGAATGGGCGGGGATATAATGCCTTATTGGTCTGTGATTTTTAATTGCGATGTGCTATAGGGCAAGTTTTGTATTTGGAAAAAAAATCGATCTCGAAATTTTAATTAAACTTGACACCCTCTGTCTATCTGTCTGCCTAGAAGTCTATCTATACAATCTAAACGGTTAAAGTTTGATTTTCTTCAAACTTATGGTAACTAAGGGTCTTGGTTGATTGCCACGATTATTTTTTTAAGACTTCTTGTTTAACCCTAAAAATAACGGTATAACAAAATTTTTTGGAGCTCAAAAGGGAAATCTTAATTATCTCGAAAACGACTCTAAGGATTTTGATAAAATTAATATTTTCACGACTGGATCGTATATAAAAAAAATTCTTACATATTTTCTAAACAAAAATTGGGATAACAATTTTAAATATTTAATTATATAAACTTAAAAACAAAATTTCAGACAAAATCCAGTTTTCGAAATATTGAATTTTCAAAAAAAAATGTTTTTTTTTCAAAAATAAAAAAAAGCTATTTTTCGAAAATTTTGAAATGCAATATTATGCATTTAGAATTCGTAGAACCTCCTGTATAAAAATGTTGATCGAACTCCGTTGAGCCGTTTATGAGAAAGTCGAAAATGAAGAAAAAAAATATGTAAACACAAATTTTGGTCAGAATGTAGACCATACCTAAAATAGCGCACATACTTTTTTTTATCAAAATCGCTAGGGCCGTTTTCGAGATAATGAAGAATATGGTAGAAAAATTTATGTGGCAAGTACCGTTATTTTTGAGACTAAAACGTTTAGGCTGTAAAACGTTCTACAGACAGACAGGCGGAATTGCGGGACCAGCTTTTTTGGTGTTCTCTATCATTGTAATGTCAAGTTTGATTAAAATCTAGAGTTCGATTTTTTTTTCAAATGCAAAACTTGCCCTATAGTACCTAAAAATCGAAAATCATTGGAGCCGAGCGGTTTAAAAAAGAAAAGTTTTTTATTTATACAATTTTGAAAACTTTTTTCAAAAAAAAATTGAAACGCAATTTTGAAGTAATTATTAATGTACAATTATTAATGACATGTAATTTCAAAAAAATATGTAGTTTTTGAAAAATCGATTTTTCAAAAAAAAAATAATTTATTTTTCAAAAATTGAAAAGCCAATTATATAAAAAAGTCGTTCTATTGGAAAAGCCGTTAATAAGTAGCAAAGTAAAATATTTCTTACTTAAAAGTGGATTTCACTAAGTTAAGAACAATTTTTTTATCAAAATTCTTGGAGGCGTTTTAGAGAAATAAATTCTTTTATTTTAATAACATTTTTTTTAACATGTATGGGAGGTACCTACCGTTGTTTTTTATTTTAGGAATATTGTTTTTTTTTTTATTATTAAAGATAATATCAAAAAACTACCAAATACGAAGTTTCAAAAAAATTTATTGAGTCATTTTCGAAATTATGAGTTTTCAAAAAAGTTTTTATTTTTTTACTTTAAAATAAAATGTTTTTTTTTTAATTTTGGCTTACCAACATTAGTGTTTAAACTTTCTAGTAGCTTTTGCATGAAAAATTTCAAAAAATCAAATCAACTGTTTTCCACAAAATCGAAAACCAAAAAATGGTTCTACTAGAAACTAGAGTGAGTAAAAATAACAATTAAAAAAAAACTAACAAAAAGGACCTTTGTATTCATTAATGAACTATTTTTTTTATAAAAATCCGTGGGCCCGTTTTTGAGAAAAATAAGATTTTTTTTTTGGCCAAAAAAAAAATGTATGTCAGGTACTGTTATTTTTCGTTTAAAAAAAAATTAAAAAAAACTTACAGAGAAAACAATATGTACCAAGTTTGAAGCAAATCCATCCAACCGTTTACGCTGTAAACTCGAGGACATACAGACAGACGGAATTGCGGGACCCACTTTTTTGGTGTTCTCTATGATCGTAATGTAATGTTTGAGTGTTAGAAATTTTTTTCACAAATCCAACTTGCCTTATAGTGCCTATAATCGCAAGTAAAAAATCAAAAACCGTTGGAGCGGTTTTTTTAATAGTTTTTTTTTTCTTGTAAAATTTTGAAAACATTTTTTAGAAAAAAAAAACAATTGAAACTCCATTTTGAAGTAATTATTAAATTAATTCTGTAATTTATAAATAAAAATCAGTGACTGGTTTTTGAAAAATCGATTTAAAAAAAACGTATTTATTTTTTTTAAATCGAAAAACCAATTTTTTGAATATTTGAGTATGCAGTTTTATTAAAATTTGTATCCATCAGTTGCATAAAAAAATTTTTTAATCGATTTCTTAAATAGTGGGAAAGTAAAATATTTTTGTACTTAAGTGTAGGTACTACACTAATTTAAGAGCACACACATTTTTTTATCAAAATTTCCTGAAGCCGTTTTTGAGAAATACGTTTTTTTTATTTAAGAAAATAATTATTCAAGATAATTACCAAAAAGCTATCAGATACCTACCTACGAAGTTTCAACAAAATCAATTGAGTCGTTTTCGAAATTTTGAGTTTTCACAAAAAAATGTTTGACCAATTTTTGGCTTATTATATCTAATGTTTAAACTTTCAAGGAGCTTACCGTACCGTCATTTTTCGTCTTAAAAAATGAAAAAAACACCTGTCGGCATATTAGGTACCTATACCGAAAAAACAATATGTAGGTACCTACCATAAGTTTGAAGCAAATCCATCCAACCGTTTAGGCTGTATACTCGGGGACAGGCAGTTAAACAGACAGACGGAATTGCGGGACCCACTTTTTTCGACTTCGCTATTATCGTAATGTTAAGTTTGATCAAAATCTCGAGTTAGATTTTTTTCACGAATCGATAACTTGTCATATTAAACCTCGATAGTATATAAGTAAAAATATGAAAATTTAATCCTGGTAGCTATAAGTAACCTATACAATTATTATATATACATATTTACCTACTCCCTAAAGGAGCCATAACTCTAAATTGCAACATCGAGAAGTACCTACCTACCTATTCAATAGCTTGTTAGCTAACTACCAAACTTTTTCAAATCGAATCCATTCAACCGTGATTCTCTAACAAGTTTTTTTTCTATTTGACCACTCTGCTTGCATATCTACAAAAAAAAATACTTATCCCCTATTTTTCATCGAAAAGATATGTATGTTGTTAGGTACCTACCTCCGTATACCTTAATATGGTTTTAAATCCATCAAACTTCACATTTCCAAAGGTAACAAAGATTTTCAAAACTGAGTCCATTTTTACCAACACTCAAACATTCACTTCCTGTGCATGTATAAGTATTTGTTTCGTAAAAGAAAATCGCAATAATATAGGTGGAAACCTCGAGAAAATGAAAAAGAACTCCATACCTATAAATATACCGCTATATCTAAAAAATACCTAATATCTAGTCAATCTAACAAAAAAACATAGAGAGAAAAAAGCAAATTAAAAAAAAATCCTCCTCTTCTATCCCCCTCTATACAACATTATTATACCCACACCTACTTACTCACAAACACCAATCGTTTCGTCTCATTTCAGCAAGCTGTTAACATTTTTTTGCAACCCTGTAGTTTTCAATACTGATGATGGTAGGTACTACCCCGCTTTTTTCATCTTTTTTTTTCTAAAACTTTACCTACCACTGCCACCCCCAATGAGATGAGGGACAGTGAATAGAGACAAAATAAAAAGAAAAAAAAAACTCACCTCCCCGAACAGGGGTAGCTACGCGAAAAAAAGGAAACTGAATCCTCAGCGAGTTCAAGTATAAGTGCAAACTCCTTTCTAACCTCTCGGATAATTCGAGGCGAACAACGAACAGCGAAAGCGAACAACGGCAAAATAGGTATATCCGCTCAAAAAAAAAATAGAAACAAGGACACAGGCATTATTCTTTCATATAAGAGCATCAGCAACACTATACCAAAAGGAACACACATATATGGAGGTATGTGGGTAGGTACCTCTAATAGAAAAAAAAACTAAGCAAAACAATCCCCCGTCCGTTGATTCTGATTGTTATTAGAAATCGTCCTGTATAAGCGCGAGCTCTTACCCCCGACCGACTAGCATCCGATTTAAAAACTAAAATTGCGAACGCAAATAGAAAATCATCCCTTGAATACACACAACACACAATCAGAAACACATAAAGCCGCAAAAAAAAAGCACACCCTACGGACGACTACCAGCAATCCATCATCATGCCCTCAACGACAACGTCGGCCCTGTCGATGTTTTTTTTTATTGTATTTTTTGTTCTCCTTCTACAGTTCGTCCTGTTTACAAATCCAATCATGAGTGCCAAGGATTGGTTGGGCAGGAGGGTGGTTTCCTTCCACCACCGATAAATAGCAAGCAAAAAGTCCATCCTAGTATTTCATTATGCCACCGACCGCACACCGTTGTTCACAGTCTATCCTTTCTAATGTATCGACGAGTATTGAATATTTTTTCTTTTTTTTACCGTTGTGCCTTAAGGGGTGTGTTATAGCGGTGTACCTAATATACGAGTAATAGTCATGTATGTAGGTAAGTAAAATCCAGGGTACGTCTAAGCACACGCTGTCATAGTTCAAATCATCAGTCGATTTCTCTCTTTATTGATATACATATTTTCCTATTCCATTTATGTACCTACCTATATATTGGGTTGTTCTATTGGGGTATCTAGGTACCTATGCCAATTATATTGGCAGAGGGGTAGTTATTTCTGCTACCCCATCATCACATGATGATGATAAAAAAAAATGTTCGATACTTTGAATTCCATTAAATGGCTGTTTCTATTGAAGTAGCCATCATAGAGAAAAGTATGTATAGATTGGTAGGATCATAAAAAAAAATTACAAATTACAAAGAACACGTCCTCGATAATTAGTTATCCTTGATGTCGTCCTAGTGGCTAGGCGAGGCGAAGCGAAGCGATGCTGTGCTGTTCCTTTTTAGATTCTTTTCATGCCTTATTATATTGTGCTCTTGGATGTCGGGTTTTTTACTGCTGTTGTAAAAATCTACTTTGTCATTAAATTTAATGACTGAATTAAGGCAACCAACAAAAAAAAAACGGGACGAAGGACCAAAAAACGAACGACTCACTAGATAGCAGGAAGTTAATATTGAAGAGAAACGAAAGCTTTAATGAGAATATTGAAAAAAGATGTGAAAACTTTTTGTTCTTAACTATTATGTATATCTATCAATTAAATGAAAAGAGAGGGTGGTTTTTTTTTGGAAAGCCTCAAGGACATTTTCATATTTACCACATAGCGTGTTAAAACGCGGTGAAAATATGTAATTAATTTTGTTTGGTTTACTACTTCGGGGAACTTTCGGTAATCGAGCCCTACGAGATATTGTTTTCAGATTTTTTTTTCTTGAAATTTAAAAGGTAATTTGAAAGGGATAACATTTTGATCCCTTAAATGGCTGAAGAAATTAAAATTAATGGACCTAAAGAAGAAAAAGGTATTATGACTTGATAAAAGTTAGGTAGAACATATAATATTTATAGTTGATTTTAGATGGATATGTATATAGTCAATAGTTATATAAATATTTTATTTTTTATTTATTAAGGTTATTCATGGAACGAGATCATTTTTCCGCTTTGTAAAAGATTTAGCTTACCGCTAGATGTTTGCATGAACACACCATTAAATATACTTCTTGCGTAAATGTGAGTTGGTGTACAATTGTTGATTATTATTATTTATAAGAAGGTTGATAACAACAACCAAATGAAAAGATAACCAAATTCCAAGAAAAAATGTTTTTAAAAATCCGGCTCGAAGGATCAAATTTGATTTCGGTTGATTCGAAATAATAAGACCCGAACTTATAAATGCATGCAAAATTTAATTTTTTCAATAAAAAAATTAATAAACCTCAAGACTATCAAAAGAGCAACGCAATTTAACCTGCCAATTATTGAAAATCGCAAATTTGGTCAACAAGAATTCCGTTGTAGTCATAACATCCAACTACATAGCACAAGTGTAAAAGTACGAATCATAATCATATACTTTGAAATGTACCACTAATGCCGTAACAGCTAAGATTCTGCAAATCATAATGCAATGTACATTTATTATGGGAGATATTGAAAAGAAATTGCATGTAGGTATGTAAGTACATAGGCAAGCATACAACAAAATACTAATAAGTTATTATGCACTCCAATAACTATGCAATGCTTAAACTCATATTATATCGAGTTTTCGGATAGGGATTTTGAATTTAATTTGTGAACACACCATTTCACTAATCATCAAACTGTCATTGTCAATTTATTCAGTAAAATCAACATTTTCATTATGGTAAAGTACACGAGTGAGCAACGTCTGCAAATTATAAAAATTTTCTACCGAAAGTCGGAGTTGGTGACCGCAACTTTAGAGAGTTAACTCCAATTTTCGGTCGTAGTTTTCACCATAGTAGATAGGCAATAACAAGTTTAGTGCAAAAATTTGAGTCTATCTACATATTTGTTGTGTGATGTTGCTGTGTCAGTGATACCGATGGTCACGTTACTGTGAATGGCCAGCGTTATCGCGCCATGATTACCGATTATTTTTGGCCCTAATTGGAAGATATGGACTTGGATGACATGTGGTTTCAACAGGATGGTGCCACAAGCCACACAGAAAACCTTACAATCGATTTATTGAAGAGTAAAAAAAGTTGTCAAGTCCTCATTGAAAAACCCACTATTATATCAAATTCAGATTAATACTACACCTACACACACAACCGATCAAAAGTTAATTTTTGCTTTCCATATTTGTACCATTAATTGCCAGAAGCCAGGCAATCACTCCCTTCACTCTAAATAAAATTCAGGGTAAAAAATTACTCCAAAGCTCCCTTTTTAATGTTGGAAAACGACATTAATTGAAACTCCCATTTAAAACACATATGTATATCCATATAAATGAATTGAACATAAGTGCATATACATTCACTTCTTACGTCACGGTTATGCAGGCAAATATTATATAGCACAAATATTTGATAAGTGATTCAGCAATTTTTCCTATCACTGATTTCGGCGGAGCTGACATTCAATGGTGGTTGTTATCACATATTTGATTTTAAGTTAGTCCGCCGAAATCGGCAGTTAAAGATTTGAAACCACGTTTCACTGGCTCTTACTTATTTTCCATTCTCATTTCAATCATCGCTAATAATTAATAAATTCTCAAATTTCTCTTAATTTAGCATTTAACGTAGATATTTTAATATTTCTTAAAATTAATCTAATGTGGTCTTCCATTCCAAAAATAATATTTGTTTGATTCTGGATCATATTAGCAGATCCGTATTTTTCTGTAAATGTACCCATCTTTTTAATAACACTACTAAATACATACAATTGGAAGCAATTATGTAGTTCGACAACTACTAGTTTCACATAAACGTATAAATACGCAAATACCATAAAGAAACAAAAATCAATTCAAATCGCGTTACATTCGGCACCAGAGAGAAAATATACTTCGGAACGAAAAACGTTACAACTTCTGATTTTACCAATGGAAAACCCCATATATAAAATATTTATCATTTTTTCTAAAATTTTTAGAAAATTTAGGATTAAAACGTTGATTCACTTGAATAGTCCCTAAATGTCACTAGTCTTTAAGATGAGGAAAAATCTAAATCACATCAATTCATAAATATTTACACGCGTGCTTCAGCCTTTAGTTTAACATTTTAACTCACCAATTTCGGCAGATTTATTGAAAAGGTACATATGTGATAATAGCCAATTACATACATTGAATTAACCAAGCATCATTTAGGCTTATTCTGCCATATCTGTTATTCTGCTATGAATTTTCTGTTATGATGCATAACAGATCTCCACAATAAAAGATATTTTATAATTGGTATTCAGGAGTTCGATCTTTTATAAAAGTCTGTTATGGAACTTCGAAAAAGAAACATTTATACGAACAGACCTAAAATCTGTTATCAAATTATCAGCTGTAGTAGGTAAATAAAAACTCTCGGCAGTAGGCACTGACTAATGCAAATATTAACCTGCGCAATTATCGTGTTTTGTTTCGCGTAGATAAATAATTTATCATCTTTGCTATTTGTCCATAAAAGTTCCTGAATGTATTATATCCAATATATAAACTTGGGTAAAACGAACTCCGGCAAGATAAGCGACACTTTCTTTTACGTTTCATCCATCAAATTTGTTCTGTGCTTTCGTGTATTCAAATAATTAGTTTGAAATTATTACAAGTTTGTGCTTGTTTTTATGTATTTTAATATATTTTGTTATATCTGTCCTTTTACGAACAATTCATTAACAAAGTAAATGTTTTTACTTCATATATTGAAATCTTTTATGATAAAAGTAACAAAAATGTGTCTTTTATCCTTTTATGATTCATAAAAGATTCCATAACAGATTGTGGCATGCTGAATACCAAAAATGCAGTTCGTAAAAGACTTGTTGAGAATTTCGAAGTTTTGACAGCTCAATAGCAGATTTCTTAACAGATTTCATAGCAGATTTAGCATGCAGAATACCAAAATTATAATTTATAAAAGATTTTTTGACAACTTAAACTTTGTATGAAAATTCATAACAGAATAGCAGAATAACAGAATAAAAGATCTCGCCGAATAGACCCAATTGTCATACTAGATATTGACTGCTAGGAGCCAACTTCGGGTTGCATCTCTCCTTTTCCAGGACCACACGAGCGCCACCGAGCTCCCAGCGGAAATCACGAATATTATCAAGCACCAGTACTTAAGGGATTTTTTTTCAAAGAAATCCATACACAAATCCAAAAATTTCCTTTTCTCTATTTTCTACAGAAAAAAAATTCTCAACTAGTCCTTTGCGAATGAGCGGAATGCGATTAAAAGCTAGATCAAATATCATTAAGGGTATTCATGCAACGAGACAATTTTCCGCTTTGCAGAAAGATGTAATTTTCCGCTAGACGTTTGCATGAACATCCCCTTAAAAATACTTGCGAAAATGTGGTAAATAATCAGATGTTCATTGAAACAAATTTATGGAGTTTATTTATTCTCTTTCTACATTAAATTCGTGAGATAATTTTATGTTATTTGCAGAATATTTTCCCATTTTTCCCAGATAAAATTATCTGGTTTCTGAGGTTTATCGAGGTTTCCGCCGTTACATGAACACCCTGATTATATTTTTTTTACACACGCAGTTAAGTTTAAATTACATTTAAGATTTTACTTTAACTTTTCGACGAAATGGATAAAATCTATAAAATCAGAAGTGAATTCGAGTCGCAAAGCTCAATACTTAGTTCTTCCATACAAGTATGTATATGTATATGGAAAGTACTGGCTTTATTTAAATTTTGTTTTCTTTTGGCCGATGCAAACAAAACAAACAAAAGTATGGTAATACGAAATCATTATTTAATTGCTTGTATAAAATTTTGTATTTTTCAAGAAGAACACAAATCGCAGCCATTAAACTACTGAAACGTAAAAGGAACAAAAGAGAAACAATAAATTTATTTAAAATAAATAATTAATTTAACTAAAAAATTAAAATAAGATTTTTATTTGTTTTGTTTTGAATGCAACCCTAATAGCCCGTTTTCATTAGGGCAAATTACGTAATTTCGTTGAAAATTTGCAAATTGAGTCCCAAATTATCTCATTTCCCATACAATATAAAATTTCCAAATTGAGATTAATTTGCACGAAATTATCTCCCAAATTGAATGAAAACATTCAGTTAAAACTAACATACATATCGAAGACACCTTTGCTGAATAAATTGAAACAAAACTGAATACAAATTGAACCACTTGATTCAAATTGTCAAACTTGACGTTTTCAAACGTCACAAAATAAAAACACCAAAAGGAAAGGAACGTAAATAAAACATTCTCAAGTAAAGTAATTTATTATTATTGTAATAAATATTATTTTAAAAGCTATATTTTATTATAACTTTAGAGATGGACAAAAAAAATACAGGAAATACCGTTTATTAAAATCAATCGTTGAAAAGATTGTATCAAATGAAACCTTCATTTCGGTTTGTGCAACTATTTTAATGGGTAAGATTTTTAATTAAATGCATAGAAATTGTTTATTGAATTTAAAAAAAAATATAATTTCACAGACAAAATTCTTCACTTATTACATATAACTCATTTACCTACCGAATGTTATCTTAGTACATACCCAGCGCTACCAATACTTGGTGCACATGCAACAGAAAGAAACAGAAAAATTCTGGTGCAATATCAGCGACCATATCACCGACCAGTATCTTGTAGTTTGTTATTAGAATTATTCAAGGAGTAGGTCTGATTTAAAAATTTAGTACTATAACTACCATATGTGATATTTAAAATACTATTTCAGCTCTCATAAATGCACAACTATTCAATGGAGAAATTGACAACTATGACGTGACTTTAATTACAGGAAATTCTGCTTCACATACCTAAGATAACTCCGAACGAGGTCGATTAGATTCAGTATTAGTATTGTGGAACAGATGTATCTCACTCGCTTCCAACATTGGCTATGATGTGGTTGAGCTTTCGCTTGAAAAAGAAAAAAAAATAGGCAAAATAGAAAGTGTGCGTCATATTAATCGGTTAGCAATGTATTCAGGAAATATCATAAATGACTAAGCTAACCAAATGTTATGTACATTTGTCTTGGATGAACCGCAATGTCACGATACCTAAAGAAATTTTTGGAGAATGCTGAATACCGATGCACTGTAGACGGAGGGACAAATCGGTGGATGGAATTCGTATTTAAAGCACGAAATAGAAAATTAAATTGCTCGACTTTACAACATGTGATTTTGATTCAATCACTGGTGAGACCATCTTCGATCTATCTTAACCAATGCCTCGCGTCGATACAAAGAATTCACACCAGATCCAGAACTATACAGATTTCACAAAAGCAATACATTTCCTGGAGCCCGTAAAAAATGATTTCAAAACAATACATATAATAACTTTCTAAATTTCCACTTCGATTTCTTGCTCTGGGAGCTCGTAATAGGTGTTTTTGTGACAATATTCTAGTTGTTTCCAGATAAGGTGTACCTATAGCCAGCTGGCCAAGACAGTAGACAAATGTATAGCAAGAGAAACGGTCTAAATACATGGGCGTACTGGCGACCAAAGGACCTTGCAATTATTGTGCAAGTTTTTCTATAAATAATAATTAAGTCATTTGATTTCTATTTTAATTTGATTTTGTTCACCTTCTTTTAATTACACATAACTTTAAAGTAAATGAATTGAAAGGGCTACTAGCTAACTCAAATTGATTATTTGTCTAAAACGAAAGGCAAAGAAGGCATTGAAGTTTGGTAGCTACGTATGTACATGCATGCAAATATCCAAATAAAAAAAATATATACTTGGGTGTTTGTTCCGCATTCACGCGAAATAAAACTTGGTAAGCATCTAGATGATAAACTGGATTATACTACAAAAATTATCGATTTAAATGGGAGAGTTTGGGTATTTGATTCTGCTTTCACGACTGAAAGGTTTTTAATTAAATTTTGTAGGTGCATTAATGATCTCACTAGATTCTTGTTGGATAGAAGTCCGTTGCATAGAACGGGTATCTGCCAGTATTAAATAACTATCATGTATTTAATAGTTATTTGCTTGCATGTTTGTTTAAGTATGCAAGTAATACTAAAACAAAAAAAAAACGATTATCATGAAAAATTGATTTTGTCTCAGGAGGACTTCAGTAGCTACATCAACAACTAAGGCAACGTTACACAAATGGGAAACAATTATACAAGATTTTTAGTAAGTACCAGTTTTGTTTGGTATTTTGATATCAAAACAGGAAGTGCAAAAAATATAGACAGGCATTTTTTTTAATTTAAAACATTTTCTAAGATAATCAAATTTGTTTAATAATTGGCTATCAGGCGTTTAATATTCCAAATATGAAAAATAGTATTTTTGAGGGGTATAATTTCAAAACTCTTCTTTTCCAATTTTACAGGAATAGTGTAGTTTTGAAAAAAAAAAAACAACATTTAAAGTACGTGTTAAAGTGTAGGAAGTAATAAGTTTTGATAAATTTTAGTTAAACACGTAGATGAGGGCACTTCTAAAGAACACTTCCTCATACTTAACTCAGTTTTTGGTAAAAACTGGAATAGAAGAGTTTTGCAATGTATAAAATACTAGTGTTTACTTATTGCGTTTCTTATTTTGTCGGCATCTGGGTCATCACCTAATGCAAAATACGTCATAATGTGCCGACAGTCCTAATTCCTGAGAACGACGAGGAATCGACACATTCGGGTCTTCGTTAACACTTTCACTTACAGAAGCGATATTTTCAGTAGTAAGAGCGAAACGATGATGCACAGACCTTACAATATCTATAACCAATCCAGTCTCTTCAAATTTCTTCACAATTTTGCCAATTGCTTGCGTAGTTGGACGATTATGTAAACCATAATCTCCTCTTAAAGCACGATATGTGGCTTAATTGGTTTAACAACTTAGTTTTACAGATGTCGAACTCCAGCCCTACACTTTTGAAACCGCAAAATGGATAACCCTTTATTAAGATAAAACTTAAGAACTTGAGTTACAATCAAAAATAAGTAAAAAAAGCTCCCACACACTGAGGATATCCCAATCGTTGGAAACCTTCCACCAACCCATGAATAGTTGCTTCATTGAGGGGATACTTGTTGGCGTATATTGGCTGCATTACTCGCCAAACCTCTATGCAGAAATCCTTTAATAGGAAACAAACTGTAGATTTGTCCACACCAAAAAGATTAGCAATTGTTATGTACTCAGCGGATGATAATAATGAATACAGAGGAATTGCAATTATTTTGTTAAGTGGTATGGGCTTTCTAAAGCTTGTCTCCTTTTATGCCAAATATTTAAGTTTATGCACGAAGTAGCAAATGCATCCGGACTCATGCGGAAGATTTCTTTAAAGAAATCTTCCCCGGATTCGGACCTTTCCTTTCCAAAAAAGGCGTTCTCGAGTCTGCAAACCACAAACAAATTGCGTTAAGGAGAGATCTAAATGTATGTAAATACCTTCTTCCATAACCGTTTTGGATTGTTCCAGCTTGAGATTACTTCTGAAAGTATACAAATTCTTAACTGCAAACATTTCATTGCCCGCCTTTTTGCTGTCGGCGACGGGTAAATTGAGCCCTCTTTCTTAAAAAATTAAGGACACAACTTTGTATGCTCCTTGTAATTTGCCTGGTATTTATTAAGGTAGCTGTATCCATATTAATTAAAATATTTGTTTCCAATTTATTATTTTACAATTTTTTGTTTTATGAAATATTAAATGTCAAAGAACTGTCAAATGACATTCAGCCCAATTCAGCCAGATGTCAAACGAAATGAGATAATTTGTAATGAAAACACTTTTTATGTAATTTGGCAAATTATGTAATTTGAGCTCTAATGAAAACGCACTATAAAACTAATCTCTTTCTCAAAATGAAACAAAAAGGAATTTTCTTATAGTCCCCCAGCACTACAGACATTGTTGACTTTCTATAAACAATAGATGTCAGCACTTATCTTACACAAATTACCAATAGATGGCCTTTGTTTCATTTGCCGGTTGACTAAATATGGTGCGCATGCCAAGAGTGGCAATAGATGGCTTTTGTAAGTAATATTTTTGTTGGCTACTTTGCTCCGAGTGGCGAAAAGATTGTTCTCTCATTTTCAATAGAGTATTTTGTGTAGGTAATTTGTATAGGTACTAAGGTTTAAATATTTGTAGACATCTTTAAGAAAACCTACTCTAATTGAGATTTTACTTACTTTTTTCTCTGAAAATATACACTTCTTCAAGTGTGTAATTTTCAATTAGCTAAATTAATCAAAGCGAATAGTTCTTCTCGCATACAAACCAAATTAGGAAACAAAAATATAAATCGCACACATGTAACCTACGTCTTAGTTCACTGCCGCATAAGAAAGCCACCTATCCGACAATAGATTAACTATTTTCAAACCATTTATAACTTCACTCAGTCAAATTCCATCCACAAAGGCCAACGTCACATTTGACAGTTCTCAGCTGTTTTTGTTCCCACCTCTTGAAATGTCAACGAAAAAATTAAATCCTTCTCTGTCATCACACACGAACATTATTTTTTCCTTTTTTAAGGAGTGTAACCTTTCTCCACACGAAATTAAACTAAATTCTATTAATTTCTATTCTCGTATTTAATTCTAAAATCATAACGTTCAATCATAGCAAATGCATCTACATTAATAATACTGGTTAGAAACCAAGTTTTCCTCTTGATGCCTAGTTTTCGGGAAGAGGAAAAAAATTAGAAGTGCACTTCGGGGGAAATTTAATGTACGTGTGTGTAATTTCATTGTGTAAATAGAGTGCTCCAATATTTTGTTTAATAATACAATCAACATTAAAACAAGGATATAACAATGTCCATTGATGCTACTGCTCTTCCATCGGAGCTGCTCGTAGCACCACAACCACTAATTGGGTTTTGTGGCCTTGATGTGTTGAAGAACTCGGTGCATAAGTCAATATGGGATGCTTTCAATAGCAATCGTAAACCCGATAGGTAAATGTATTTCTCGCTTTTTTATAAGATGGACTTAGTTTACATGATTCTTTCTGCAGACCTGCTGTGCAGTTCAAGCTATTGCCGCCAAATTATGAGTTTCCAGTGGCAAAGCCAAAACGCGCTTCCTATGAATGGTATCACCCGAAGGGTATACTCAAGCGCAATTGGATGTTGAAGCATCTTCATGTTCTGCCATCAGTGGTGGTTTTGTTTCAGGACATGGAGTGGAACGATTCTTTATGGACTGACAAACAGTTACAATGTGCCTCAACTATTCAAAGTCTCAAAAATAGCTTGCAAGTAAGTTTCATCTTAAGGTTGCCTTGTTGTTTTTTTTTTTTTTTTTTTTTTTGTTCGATACAAGAATACCTATACTTTTCTTTAATAGGAACGTAATACTCGCCTGGCATTAGTGCTGCTGCAAAAGGCTGCCCCACTACCTCCTGGCGAGGATATGTTAGCGTCAGAACGAGCAGCTAGCTTAACAAATGCCTGTGGTATTAGCAGTAAAATGCTGTTCATCCTTCCTCACACTGATCACCTTGTTGGGTATACTTCACGCCTGGAATCTGCTCTTTTGGAAATGGCTCAGGGATATTACACCATTATGTCCAAACGAATTCGTACTCATCGTGATCAATTGACATCCTCACATCATGTCCTTAAAATTCGTCATCAATTTAAGTTGGGATTTGTCTCAGAAATGAGACAAGATTATAGTACTGCTCTAAAGTAAATTTTCAAATTTTTGAATATTTAAAATTATTAACCTACAAACTTTCTTGCAGACATTACTCACAGGCATTTGCTAATTTAGAAGAAATTCGTGTTGTAGATACAAATTGCTTAGAAATCAAAACTATTGCTGGCTTCCTGAACTACAAAATTTGCCGATTAATGTTCAAATTAAAAGTGCCACGTGACTCAATAAATCATTTCATAAGTCACATAGAGAAATACAAGAATCGAATTGGATTCAAAGATTTATTATTTGAACATTATGCCTGGCTTAGTACTCAGTGAGATTTAACAATTGATATAAAGAAGAAAATTGGTAATATATATATATATATATATAATTTAACAGGCACAGTGCATTTGCCGACCTCTTTTGTGAAGCAATAAAAAATGGTCTTCCAGCGCTGCAGACACAACACCCTGGAATGTACTACTACAAGGCAGCTTGTAATATTGTTAAGAGAAAAGAAGCATTCCTACAGTGCTGTGGTAGGTGTTATTATTGATTGATTGATTATTGAGTATCCAAGAAAACCGTTGAAGATTTTAGACGGGTCTTTGCATTAAGATATCTTTCCAATTGTTTTCAAAATTTATTTCATAGCACTATCTCTGAGTCCTACAGAACCTACAACACCAACTACTCTACAAAATATCTCATCAATGGCATTATTTAGTGAATACTTTGGCATTCGGACGATCAAAACCGGTGAACCAGTATCAGAACAACAAGTAATAATGTTAGTACAAGAAAATGAAAAGAATTTCAACCATTCAGTAAGTATATTCAATTTGTGTATATTTGTCAATTATTTTATGTATGTATATGTATTCTTCTGTTATTAGAGTGCAATCATTCAACTACTGGGACAAGCAATGGCTCAATTTAAAGTTTACAAAGGTCTTAGGTTTCGGAAAAAACTTGCAGTTGACATGGCCGAGGAGTATTTCAAATGTGGCGATCATGCTAAGGCCTTAACGTGAATTTTTTTACCATCATCCATTAATTCATATTAAAATACATCTACTTACAGATTGTATTCGCTTATGTTACCCGATTATCGTCAAGATGAATGGAGTTTACTATTCTCAGATGTGCTTCTTAAAACTCTGCGTAGCGCTTTTCTATCTGCTTCAGTTGCTGATTATGTTGCGTGTAGTTTTGAAGCGTTATCGCTTAAAATTCGATGTGATCAAAAAGAGCGAATAACAGTGCTAGAAAATCTATGGAAAGTTTTTCAGGTATTCCGAAAGTCACTAACAAAAATAAATCAAACATAAATATTTGAAATTTGTAAAACTTTTAGAATGTCCCCCCTGTATCTCAAAGTCAAATTGCGCCTGAACTGCGAACATTATGGGAAAACTCGTTGGCTAATTTCAAGTCACCTGCTATTATTGACTTAGATAAAATTACTGAACTTCTCGAGTGCAGTGTGAGTTTTGAAAAATCCGAACTAAAGAACGATGAGATGATAAATATTCGTTTGGTTGTCAGGTTAGAGTTTTCTAAATTCACAACATTATTCTAGCATTTTACACAATTTTTTTTAGACTTCTTACGGATGTTCCATTAAAGATACAGAGTTTCACGGCTGTACTCATCGATAACCAAAGTCAACAATATAAACTGAAAGCAATCAAATACACAATCTTTCAAGATTTATCCGAATTACGGAATCGAGAGGTTGCAACTAATGAACTAAAATCATTTAATAGTTATCTCAAATTAGAACCACAAAAATATTACGAAATATTATTCTGTACTGAGGCGCAGCAATATTTAGAAAATACTCAATTGCAAGTATCATGTATCGAAACATTAATTGGTACGGATAAAATAGCAGCGGTTCTAGTGAAAAATGCCACACTACCGAAAAGAAATTTCAAACACCATAATCGATATCGAGATTTAATTGATAATGTTACAACAAATTCAACTTGTTATATTGTTCCAACGTAAGTTCATTTTGATTTGTATATAAAGAGCAAAGCTGATACAAAATGCTTTTAGATTCCATTTGGTCACACAGACAACGCAACCGGTGCAACCGATGCTAGTTAATGAGTTCTTAAGTATTGTTTGTGTAGTGAGTAATCCATTTAATTTGTTCTTGCAAAATGTTGGATTAAGTATCAGTGTCCCGAATAATCTTCGAAATAAAGGTAAGTTTTTTTTTAAATACTAAGGAATTTGTCTATTAGAATTTTTGTATCTACAAAGTTACAATTTGCAACATAAGATTAGGAAATAATATCCTAGTCCAATTGCTCCGATCATATCGAAACTAAACCCAACCCAAACCCACCTAAATAAGAAGCATACCCATCATATTTGTATATGTACATTAATTAAGTCTTAAAATAGATAGATCTTGGAAAATAGATACGACATAGCTTGTAATGCAAGCCGATAGATGACTACTGCTGAAATACAATCGAAGCTTTTGAATTGTTGTCAGAAGTGGGTTTCACTGTATTATCACAAGAAAAACTATAGACAAAAATGAAACAAAAATTACATTATGCAAAACTGAAGATGTTGCAATGATGAACATATTTTCTAAAAAGAAAATTCTGACATTTAAATTCCTGGTTAAATCAACAAAAACTCCCGAAATAAAATTTAATAAATAATGTTAAGCCTACAAAATCAGACATGTTGCGCTAAAATATTTAAAATATTTGGAAATTCTATCATAATACAACAAAATGGAGGACATCATACACAGCAAAATGTGGAATTATTTAAACATCTGTTTTTTTTTTTACATTATTTCTCGTTTTGATGCCAAAGAACTCGTACGGACCTGAACACTCAAGCGAAGCGTCGCTAGGACCATATCGATCCATTGAGGAAAGAGATTAAGTTTTTGACTTTTGTTTATCAGAAAGTTATTTTAGATCGGCAAAGAGAGCCCTTTCAAAGGATTGCATTCTTAGCCTAGCCAAAATGAGGCACACTCAAAGGAAGTGAAGCACTGTTTCCTTTTCCATTTGGTTTTTATAGCTACGGTAGCAGGTGTTCTGGGGAATTCACAGCTTTGCTTTGTGCTCACCCAAGGTTCGCCAGTGCAACTAGCAACTACCCTTGCTATGTCCTGCCTTGGTCTAAAAATAAGATCGTTTTGAGGCATTTATTTTAGGTAGGTCATTATCACTCTAGATATCGTGTAGTTCGTCGGTTAGATTGTTCCATCTTTTGTTGGATTCCGTGAGGAAAAATGAAAGAATTTTGCCCTTCATATCAGAGAGTAAGCAGAATAAAGTGATTCCATGGTTAGTGTCCCGGTTGATGAAGATATTTTTGTCGAATTAGCCGCTTGGCTGTCTGTGATGCTTCTATTATAGCTAGGGCATGCTTCTTTATAGCTAGTACTTCATTTTGAAAGACGCTAGCAAAGTCGGGAAGACGGAAAGATCTAGAGACTTTGAGCGACTTTGAGAAAATTCCTGTAAAAATATTTACGTCGAAATCTTTCGACACTTCGTCATCTTCCCAATTCTTCATGGATGGGAATATAAATTTATAACTTTTTCGCAGGCTCAGAGTAAGGGTGCAGTAGTCAGTGTTTGTCGACAGAATATCTGGTGGAATCAATTTTGTCGTTTTGCTGTGACCGTAAGGTTTGGCAAACCAGCATTTTGAGCCTTTGAGTCTTAGGGCACTGCATATTATATTTAGTACAATTTTTGGTTTTCACGAACGAAAGTTGTTATTGTATTTAAATTTAAAATATTCAATTTTATGTGTGATGATAATTTTTTTTCTTCCAAACAATTCAGTTAAATCAATTTACAAAAATGATCCAAACTACAAAAGCAAGCGCGACCCAGTTGTTTATTTTATTTTTACTTGTAATATACTATGTAGGTACTCAAAGACAAGTTTTGAGCTTGAAAGAAAAAAATAAACACGAGATTTTGATCAAAATCTACATTACGATGATGGAGAACACGAAAATAGTGGGTCCCGCAATTCCGTCTGCCTGTCCGTAGGTTTTTCTGCAGCCTAAACGGCTGAAGCAATTTCCTTCAAACTTGTCACTTAAAAATGTCTTGGGTGATTGGCTTAATTCTTGTTTTAAACCATTGACAAGTAAGTTGTTTAAATAAAGAAATAAAAATTGAATATTCACACCTCAGTTACATATTTATATACATTTATCATGAAGGTGTGTGAACGTATGAACTTATCTTATGTTTGTGTGTTCTCCAAAGCGGAGTTAAAGCTCCTTCCATTTTACAAATTTCTATACAAGGCACTTTCTAGAGATGTGAAACAAGTATCTATACTGGGTGTGTTTGAAATCAAACGTTTTGTAGTTTCACGTGCAGACAACGCACGATTTTTTTCATTATTTTTTCCTCAGCTGTATAGTTTGATTAAAACAATATTGTATAACTATCCTTATTTGTCCAGACACATGCGAAAACTATTTTAAATATCAAATTATGAAACATGCTGTATCTTACAAAATTCATAAAAGGCATACCCGCTATATGATTCGATCAAAAACTTCCACTCACGTGAATATGTATTTCATTAAATTAGCGTTAAATTGGGTTTTTTCTAATCGTCTATCTTTCGAGTGCAAGTGTTACTGCTAATTATTTCTGAATTTCTAAACAGATTGTTGTTTAAATGTTTTGTATTCGATTTGAAACAATAGCCTTTGACAAAAGATATAGCAGTACACAAACATTAAATGATGCTTTGTTCTTTGCCAAAATATTATATATGTTTTCTAAATAACCTTGATATTTATTAATATTTTTATTTAAAAAAAAATATTGAAACTTTAAAATTCTGAGTGCACATATGGTTTCAAATTTTTTAGTTGCTGGGATGAATCAGCTTGAAACAATAACGATAATTAAAATTTCTAACTACTAAAGCCAACTGGCACGTTTTTTGATCAAATATTTAATGTATGCTTATATATTTGAATACAAGTCATTATCTGTGCGTCAAATTTGATTTTTTAATGGAAAAGAAATTACGTTGATAATTTTTATGAGGCGCGTTCAATACTTGATATATGTTAGAATATTTACTTTAAGAGATGGCAATTAAAACGCACAAGTTCTAAAATCTATTCCAATCTATGAATATTGTTTATTTTTATTATACAAACAATTTATTTGCACAACTGTTTTAGTTGTTTTGTTTTATTTCACTTTTTTTTGGAAATTTTTTGCCAATAAATTAGTTATAAGTGAGCTAAATCTCTCAGTCGATGGTCTCAGTTCAATCCAATCCGAGTAACTAGAATGTTGTATCAAGTTTTGTCATTTTTAGTTGTTGTGTGCGTGGCAAATGCAGATCTTAAAAGTCAAGAGAGAATTATAGGGGGACGACCTACAACTATTAACGAAACATCTTATCAAGTCACCTTATTATATAAAGAACAACATGTATGTGGTGGATCACTTATAACGGAGAAATGTGTTCTAACTGCAGCGCATTGTCTTAATGTTATGATGCCATACCAAATTTCAGTTCGTGGTGGTATGAACCGATTATCGGCTAAAAGTATAAATCAAAAAATCGCTCAAATCTACAAGCACGATAAATTTGATATTGATGTTATGAACTATGATATTGCTGTTCTTCAATTAAGCGGACCACTTAAGGGGGAAAATATTAAAGCCATTCCGCTAACAAATACCACCGTTGAAGTTGGCCAGGAAGTTCGAATATCTGGATTTGGTTATACAACAGAAAATGGTCCCAACAATTCGGATGTGTTAAGAGATGTTGAAGTTAATATTATCAGCAAAAAACAATGTCAGAAAGCTTATGATGGAGAAAATATTATAACAGATGCCATGATCTGTGCAACAGTTGAAGGAGGCAAAAAAGATGCTTGCCAAGGAGATTCTGGTGGGCCAGTAGTTTCGAAAAATAAACTTGTAGGCGTCGTATCATGGGGTATTGGGTGTGCTCGTCCTGAATACCCAGGAGTATATTCTAATGTAAAATACCTGCGACCATGGATAGACAAAATTGTCAAGAAATACTGTTAGACTTTCGAAGAAGACAAATATGTACATACATATATAATATAAATCAATGATAATATAAACTGAAATAATAATGTTGTTTTTATTTTGTTTTTGTATTTAAAATTTTTTTCAGTTTTTCTAACCACCGATACTTCATCCAACCGCCAAAAATTACACTCGCATATTCAAATCGATATTGGTGAACTTTCAATGCATAACTCAACTTCAGTCTCATACTATGTATTTAGCTTGGTTGAAGCTAATATTGAGTTGCAACAGAAGATTTGGTATAATCTAGAATCGATAAGACCTAAGCCACCCTCGACTGTGGAAACACCCTCGACTACAGAAAATTCTCCCATTAATTCACGTATTGTAGTTGCAGATTTTAGTGCTTTAGCATTAAATTCACTAATTCGTATTGATTATATTGACGATAGTCGACTCAGAAAGGCTCGAGATGAAGTTGTTACTATTTTGTGCGAAAGTGAGTTCAAATTTTGTGGAAGATTTTACACGCTTAACAGGCAACCATTGACGAAGATTTATCGTGGTGAGAATTTTTTGTTTCGAGCAAATATAGAAGTGCAAACTAAATGTAATCTGGACATACTGGAGACTTATTTTATATGTGTAAGTTGTAAATCGATTTTAATTATTTTCAAATTTAAAGTGTAAGGATCTAACTACTTAAATATTCACCATTTTACTACTATGTTGTTTCTTAATTAAAGCTTGTATAATGTAAAAAGGTGATCTTTTTTAATTACATAATTAATGATCAATGTATTAAGTATAAATCTATAAATCGAAAAATTTTTTTTATCAGTATTATTTTAAATATATTTTTCTAACATACATATATATTATATACCATTAGGACCATAATCTAGTTCAATCCACGTACAGCTTTAAACGCAAGAAATATAGCAACTGCTACCGCAAAAACGATACCCTTGAAGATGTTATTGTCCTAAGAACCAACTCAACAAATTACGACTGGATTACGGCAAAACAATTCGAGCATACCGAAAGCGAACCTGAAGAATTATTTCAACGCTCTCGAACTCTGCGTAGAAATCAGCTAACGGCTAGTGGTAAGCTCGACAATAGTATTGTGCCTTCTTCCGCAATGAACAAAAATCTCTTGTCGAAAATTCCCAATAACATGACAATAATTGGTAATTGCGCTTTACTCGCTAGCCAAAGTTCAATTCTAAGCTCGTCGACTATCTCCGATGATGGAAAATTAAAAATAGACTCAGATTCGTTAAAAGAAGATCAAATACAACCTATTAAACCAAATTCGCGCATGATTTATAGTAAGGCAATTGAAGCTATCACTCCAACAGGGCCATTTCGCGGTTTTATAAAAGGTGTAGTAACTAGTGATGCAAATCAAAATCTTGCAACAATTGCACCAATATTTGGTGTCTATTGCATTAAATGGCGACGAAATGGTTGTAAAGATGAAAATGAATCGAAATTTGTGGTATCAGGACTGGAAATCGATGAACCTCCCCTAAATATTTACTGTTCGATTGAAGAGAAAATGTTTGTCAAAGTTCCAATGACTCTAAAGGTTGTCCTTAAAAATCCAACTGCAAAAGTTGTACATTTGATTTCTACACTCAGTGTCAGTAATTCAGATAATTTCATGTGTTCCGGTCATAAGCAGGTTAGTTTTGAATAAAATTTTCTTCTGATATCATTTTCATTTCTTGGTTTCTTGTTAGCTTGACATTTCGGTATTTGCGTATTCAGAAAAAGAACTGGTTTTTAATTTATACCCACTTAAAGTTGGTTGGCAAAATCTTCCTGAACTTAATTTAGAATATAATACACTCACAGATGCAAGCAGAGATGAGTCACAAAACCAGCTCCTCGGTCATTTAGTGCAGCGATCGATGCCTAAGAAGGTTTTTGTTTTGGTAAACAAAATAATAAATTTATAAATTATAAATAATTATGTATAATAAACATTTATTTTGCAGCCCCCTTATAAACAACACAGCAATGGCGTCAAGTAGTATAAGCAGTCCCATGGAATGAAATTTCCACATTCTATATATTATTTTCTGATTTAACTTTTGAATATTTAATTACGAAAAAAAAAATCAACAACTCTCGTAGGTAATGAAATGATAATATGTATTGTTAAATAGAAATGTGAATAATAAATCCTTTGGATAACTAAAAGTTGAACAACAAATATGTAGAAGAAAATATAGTATACTTTATTATATTTCTAGTTTATAATGAAAATGGTAAACATAAATATGTATTGATTTTTAAAACTTAAACATAAGATTTTATTGCAATTATTATAGAATCAAAAATTAAACAAAATAACAAAAAAAATGTGTCGAAAAGAGAAATATTTAATTAAACGCAATTTGTTAAATTTACTAGTTTAGTTTAGTGTATTACAAGCAGTATGTGGAGAATTCCATTATTCAATGTTGACGGACATTTAGGCCTGCAAAAATTGTTACTTTCGATATACGATATACACTAATGTATGAGCATCAACAAAACAAAAACAAAAAATCGCCGTCAAATACACACAATACGCACTAATCTGATTTTATCAACAAAAAGAACCATACAAAAAAATACCTTTTAGATTAATGGCCTTTTCGATTGGTCGTCCGGAAGGCTTCCGAATGCTTCTGAAACTGTTTGATTGGTATCAAATGACTGTTCTTCTCCTGAATAGAAGAGAAATTTCCTTCTGAATTTGTAGTCAGAATCCAAACCAGAAGCACGCACACACTCTATCCAGTAAATATCAAATTCAAATTAATTTATTCATGCCATTGTTTTGTTTTGGTTTATTTGAAGTTTTGTAGTTTCAATTTCAATCTTTATAGAATTGAAATTATGGATATCTGTTCCGAAGACAAATTTCCCTTCAATAACTGTAATTTCGCATTTTCATTAAGAATAACTTAGAAATAAAATAAATAAAATAATCACAAATGTGCTTTCGGAATTTCCCGTCTTACACATCCACTCACATAAATTTTCAGAATCTGGAATCTAGTGTTTACTTGTTCGATTGGAATCCCGGATGGGAGAGTTCTTCCGGATTACCAATCAAAAAGGACATAATCTATCCGAACCGACAAGAAAAATTGAATTAAAAAACAAAACAAAAAAAGAATTTCTCGTTCAATACACAATTCATGTAGGTACCTACAGAATGAGAATCCACAACGCGTACCAGTAAAAAAACAATGCAATATATATGTACATATCTGCACTCATCTATGAAATCCACAAAACGACCAAACAAGGCATATGTCGGGTCACGTCAGGTATTTAGGTCGGCAACTCTATAGAAATGTGTTTACGCCCAACACCGCAAAAAAAGTTTTACTTCAAAAAAGTTCAATGCGGTTAAATTTAATTAGATTTATCACCAACAAAGCAAGGAGAAAACTATGATGTCGTCAGATTAAGGTACAAATAAGTAATAATAAATCAATTATTTATTAATGATATCACATTAATTGGGAGAATTAATTAAACAAAAGAAATTATAGAAATTAAAAAAAAAATTCAAAATAAATAATAAAATTAAATTGCCACTTATTGTCATGTCTGAGACCTCTGACTTGGAAAAAGACGTTGCGGTGGACTTTGACTGCATTCAACTACCGACGAATCGCTTTGCATGTTTTCATCTTCGAAAATTTTATAATTATCATTCGATAAAATTGTTTCTATAGCTTTTTTTAAAACATCATATTTTATATTAAGTGCCGTTGCTAGACGCCTAACATGATTCTCTGTCAGGTTATAAACCATTTCGTCACAACTGAAGACATTATTTAAATTATCCGTTCCAAAAACTTTTCTGAGGCTGTCTTTCAATGATGGTGTTAACGAAGTCCCACTATCGTTCATATCAGAAGCACTCAAATCTGAAATGTCATCAAGTAGATAATCAGGTGAAATATTACCAAAGTGTTCTGATTGCACATTACGGGGGCTCATCCGAGGTAAAGGTGGATCTCTCGTGAGTATAGTCTCTGTATTTTGAAAAGGTTTTTGTCCTAATTTTGTATTAGAATGCAGCCTAGTTGGAGCAGAATTTAATTGTTTAATTTGTTTGGGGGGTTTCCTTGGACAACTGGTCCTTAAAGGTTTCTGTATTGTGTTTGCCATACTCGAAGTAGCTTCGGTTTGATCTCTATACAATTTAAGAATGCTACTTTTAAGGGAGTTATTAGTAGTTTCCCTAGAGGATTGCTCAGTGAGTTTTGGCCTTTGTTGAGTTGGTAGAAGCTGATACCATTTGGAAATATGAATCGGACTTTTTGATTTAGCATTTCTTTCTTTAATTACAGGAGCTACATTTTCTCGATTTGTTTTATCGGCATTTTCCTCAGTCAAATCAATCATTGAATCTTTAGAATAACCCAACGCTTTTTTCGCTCTTGGCGTTTTTATTTTTTCTTGTGATTTGAAGGGAACTGCTCGTAATAGCGTTTTGGTTGCTTGTTGTTTTTGCCTCTCTGAAATATTTTGAGATAAAACTTTATCTGACACAACTTGTACTTCTTCATTTTTCCTTGTAAGATCGAGTGGGTTTTTTTGAGTAAGCGCAATGCTAACCTCAGAGTGTTTAACCGTATTTATTGTTTCGGCCAGACACTCTGGCTGATAGGGTGGAATTTCCGTTAAGACTTCTGTCATCATTCCAGCTAATATATTAGGAGAATTTAATTGTTCATTATTTTGATTTTGTTGGATAATTGCAGATGGCTCGTTAAGAGGCCTGGGGCTTGATTTTCGGAGTTTTTCGTTTATTTTCTATAGATATGATATTAATTCAAATTATGTACCTATGTACATAGGTGTAAGTTCTTACCTTCAATATAAAAGATATTCTTCCTTTTTGTTTTCCTCGTAACGTCTTCTGAATTAATTCAACTTCAAATTTTAATGATTGCCAATCGTCAATCAACCACTTTGAACATAACTTGCCACATTTTAGCATTTCATATATCTCATACAGGCGTTCAATAGAATCTTGGTTTGACCGGAAGCTATGGAGATTCCGTTGTGATAGGCGCTTAGAGCGGCGGATTTTATTTCGATCTTGTAACGAACAACGAACAAATGTGTGAATTTTTAAATTCTTTCTTTTTTTGTTGCGATATTAAACTTCAATATGAATTACCTTGTTTTTCAACTTCAGAGCAATAGGTTCCATCACTTTCCGTGTTACGAGCCATTTTTGGGGTTTTCAGTTAACTGTTAACTCCAAGGTTGTGTAAAATTTGAATGAGTGGTTTTATGGTGACGTCACTCATTCTAATATGCATTGATTTAAGAGGGGCGTAATACCTATATATTTTAATGTATGTAGCTCAGTAAAGGTAATTCGTTAAACAAAGCTTTGAAATCCAATTTCATTTTATAGCTTTATAAACCTAGTCATTATACTTAAAAATATTATGCATCAACCCAATAGGTGTATGGATTAATGGGTACCTATAGGCAATTATAACATAGGTACATAGAATGTATTCGTCCGACCAAAGCGGTTACGTGTTCGTTGAAACATAAATAAACCTTACATATACGAATGTTTAAAATAACATGTAAATATTGAATGTTTAGCATCATAAAACGGTTAGACCAAAACTACAAAATTATTTAATATGTACATATATATATACTTACATGGTAATTAGACCAAATTATTGAAATTAGCTGCTTCATTACATTGGATACAAACATTTTAAGGTATTTTTAATTAATTTAAACAATATTATAGCCCATACTAGAGTTTTTAAAAATTAATCAAATATTCAAACTTCCAAGTTCCAACAAATTTTCGTGAGGGTGTCGCATCAGAAAATTAAATTAAAATATTCTGCAAATGCTTATGCTATGCTTTCACTGACCACTAAAGTACTATGCACATTGCACATGAGAGCGACCAACGAATATTCGTCCATTTTAACATTTCGTTCTAATGCTATAATTTTATTCGTCACGAATACAAGTTGGAAGTTTGATTTTGAGGTTAGACAATTGTATATAGATATTAATAGTAAATTCATCCTGCCTGGAATAAGGTCCACTACTCATCATGAGTTCCACTGAAAATACATACGAAGAGAAATAGTGTGATAATAAATTGATGAGAGAGCTATATACAAAATTTATTATAAGTTAGAGGAGGAAAGTAAAACAAGTAATTAATTTTTTGTTTTTTTTGCTAGGAGTATTTTTTTGTTGAGTAGGAGTTGGTTATGGGTGTGTGTGTTTTTTGTTCTGCGGGTAGAGTTGAATCTGCGGGCTGTAGTAAATATAAAAATATTTTGGCATACACTTGTGTGCAAGGGTCACTACTCCAAAAAATAAAGTTTCTTACCAAACACTTTAATTATAATAATTATTTAACTATAAATTTGAGATTTGTGGTAATCGTTGTCCAAGGAAAATTTTGCTTGTGTTCCAAAGGGGCTTCTTTTGAAATTTCAGATTTCGATTTGATAAGCATTTTCGTAAAAAATCGAAGAGACGAAATTTCAAATAAGAATTGTGTATTATATTATTTGTTTTAAAATAATATTTTTAAATTATTTAATAAATAATAACATTAAATAAAAAATAAGTAAGTGGTATATATTGTATTTTTTGGTTGTTAAGAAAAAAAGATAATTTAAAAAAACAGCTTTTCAAAATTCAGCTATAATCTTATATTAAATAATTTATTTATTAAATAATAATTACCTAAATAATTATTATTATATTAATATTTAAATTAAATTAAAGTTCGCTCACAATGTATGCACAGGATTATTAGTCGACAACTAAATACCTACCTATATTTTTAAAGAGTTATACTTAATGTTTTTAAATATCTAAAAGATTTATTTAAATTTCTTCTACAAAAGATCTTGGTGTTCTTATATTGAGTATTTAACAATGTACATTTAAAACTAATGTAATTTTAAAAAAAATCGTCAATTTTCAAAAATTTATTTTTTTTCTAAAAATTGAGTGACTAGTTTTTGAAAAATCGATTTTTCAAAAAAAATTGTAGGTAGTTAGGTATATTTATTTTTTTTTAATAAAAAAAAAACTGAAAAGAAACTGGGGACATGTTTATGAAAAAAACGTTTAGGATAGACAGACATAGAGACGGAATTGCGGGGCCCATTTTTTTCGGCTTCGCTATATTTGTAATGTCAAGTTTGACCAAAATCTCGAGTTTGCTAGTAAAAAAAAAATACTCTACTACCTAGGTATACCTACCTAAAACTGTCTGTGGAGAAAAAAATTAAATTATTCTCAATAGATGTTATTTGAAAAAGGACAAAAGGTACTTATGTAATATACATAATTGTATGTAGTATCGCTATGCTATTTGTGCATACAAAAAGTGAAAAGTAGCAACGTTGCTACAATTTAAAATGCTTAAATCCACCAAATATCCAAGATTTGAAAGAAAAATGTAATATAAATTCTGTAATAATCTATACATGCATGTATAACCATATACATTCTTACGGCAAATTCATATTTACGGCAATAGCCCTGATATAATTTATTTATACCCGCCATATTTTGAAGGTTGCCATGGCAAAAGCAGCTTATTCGGTTTTCTCCCTTACCCACTATATTGTTGTCAGAACTAATAAAATTTGACCGTCTCCCTTGGTTCTTTCCTTTTTGCCTCTACCTTTTTTCTTCCATATCAACAATTCAAAATCAAGAAAAGTGAAACTAGCGGCACCATCGGGCGAACTACTATCTAAAAAATCCTGTCTTATAGTAGTACTATAGGTTTTGTATACAATGGTTAGACGCGAGCGAACAAGTTATTTGTTGAAGTGGGAATGGTATTTGGAACGCGAATAGAGCTTAGCTGATCATAACAATCAGCTGGAATTCGCGACGACCGATATTGCCTTCTCAAATTTATTTTATTTTGGCTATTAAAAAGTAGATTTTTGTGTCTGAACATTAAAATAAATTATATTTCTACAATTTTGATTAGAATTTGTGAAGAAATTGTTTTAAATGCATTTTATACTTTTATTCCTTGGATCTCGGAAGGTACCTATGTTTACTTTGGTACAACTTTCGTCTCTGAACATCGTCTCTCACAAAATTGTTATTTCGCGTAACCATCAATGCGGAACACTCGCTTCTAGAGTTTTGATCTATAAATTTCGAATTTTCAGTGAAAAAAATTAGATTTGTTTAATCCATCGAAATAGCATCCATCATATATTCAATACTATTTACTCTTTGACAGCATATATGGGTTCACTATAACATAATAAACTATATAGTTTGATGTTTGTTGGCGAGAAGGGCAAGAAGTAAGGGGAATGAAAAAAATCTCCCCGGTCAACGATTTGAATAGATTTTTTGACGTTTTGCTTTGCATTCCAATTAGCCCGACAAAATCTTCCCAGTTTCCTCCTCAGTTTCTTGGTGCCAGTTTCTTCGTGTGAAAGGTACAAGGCAATTAAGGAAAACGTCAAAAAATCTACAGCAACTGGTTTCCCTGTGTGAAAGGGGACTTAAAAAAAATTTAGTACAATGGACCGCGCGGTCGTTTTAAAACAGCGGTGAGAAATTGTTGTTTTTAATTGATTTTGTAGTTATTTTTGCAAACTTTTAATTTCCAAATTTATTGTGAATGTGTATTTTTGCGTCGGAGGGCCCGACGAAGATCAACAATTGTGTGGATGCAACAACCAACAAGATGTTTTGTGTTTTTTTTTCGTTATCTGTCAAACGACGCGCGGAAAAACGGAAAAATTTTAAAGTAACGGAAAAAATTAAAGTTGACCAATGTAAAGCGACGCGACTTGCGGTCGCTGTTCCATTGTATTTACTCAAACGAATTTCTATATGGGTATTCACGATCTGGTGTACCAAGTCTTGTAAAATTGTAAAATTTTATTTTTTTACAACAGACTGTGAACACACCTTTCCTAATTTGTAGCAACACTGAAGCAAATGTCAAAATCTGTTTCACATTTATTCTGAAGATGGATTTAGTTTGTGTTAAAAAAATTATACACCCTTGTATTTTTCTGTTACAATAGGGTTCGGGTATTGTAAAAGTGTAAGATTTTGACATTCACTATATTTTGTTGTTGTTTACACTTTTACAATGATATAAGACCAGATACACCGGATCGTGAATACCCCTTATGCATTTTAACTTTGACAGAGCGTTTTTTTTAAATGCCGCGAGATCGACCGCGCGTCCATTCTGTGCAGCCAGTGTGTGTTTCGGGGAAGCGTTTTATTGGGGGCGTTCGGTGGCGCACAGCTTTGCTGTGCAATAAGTTCATAAGTTCACAACAAACAAAACATATGATTTCCAATTCGAAGCCAAGCTAGCGCTAAATTTCTGGTATAGTTAGGTATCGTAGTGCACAGCAGACTACGAAATCAGCTGTCTTTTCAATTGTTGTTTGTGAACTTTATTTAAGTGCCTAATACAACATCTTCTTTTTTTGAAACATTTGTGGTCTTACTTCCTGATTCATTTAAAATTTATATTTTACCCAACAAACGTATCGTAAGCAATTTTTCTCTGTTTTGACTTTTGCCAGAAATGGTTACCCATTGGGTTTTATACGATCACAAACGCACAGAATATTTTTCAACAATGAAAGCTGTGCGACACCGAACGCCCCCATTCAGTGATCCGTGTAAACATGCTTGGGCCAAATTCCGCAAGCGTGAGTTTATCTGTGTAAAAAAAAAATCGGTTACACACACATATTTGCGATTCCGCAAAGGTGAATTGATTTATTTTTGACAGATAACGCGTACACAGATAAGCAAATTTTTTCACGCATAATTGAGGGTGAATAATTTTTTTCACGGAATAGCATTCACGGTTGCGGAATTGGGCCCCTGCTCATCTGTTTTTTAGCCATTAGCCATTATGTGAAAAAATTTAATGTCGATTTCTTTTCAACAATTTTTTTCTGAAAATCAAATTCGTTTCAAATTAAAACCAATTTTTTTCTGGAAAAACAGATCCATATTGAATCTCTTTTTGGAGACGGATTCAAAACGGATTTTTGCACAGATTCTTACACACACTACAATATCTGTTTTGAAGTTTATCAATTGTTGTGTTATGCATTAATTTTTATTTTGTGGCAGTGTACAGAAAAAGTAAATTAATATATTCAAAAATAAACAAAAATTGTTAAAAACTTCTTGGAAACAAATATTAAAAGAGTGCAAGTGGGCTTAGGAACCGGGAAATTAAAACGAAATAATGATGTATTAACGAATTGAAGATTTGTTTTTTTTAGAGCTGCCAAGCAACACACACAGTCCCAAAAAGAGATTCGGTCCGTAATCGTTCGTTTCAAAGCAAAAAGTATTGGTTTTTGTAGCGAATCCTATTTATTCAAACGAAATCGACATATGTAGTAAACAGACCTAGTTTTTGACAGATGTTTTTCACAAATGCCGTCGATGCGCTAAGCGCTATTTGGGTTGGCTGCTCTTCTTGGCTTTGGATTTGGATGACATTTATAATTTCTTTCAGTATTTATCACAGTCGGTTTTCTCGTTAAGAATTTATCTATATATTTTCATAAAATCTAAACCATTACCATACCAAGCAAATCAATGAAACAAAACCCGGCACAAACTGAAAAAGTTGCCGAGCACAATGGAAGCTTGGTTAAAGATCCCAAATTGGCTCTCAATCGTGTTTTCATTGGTAATATTCCGCCATGCACCAAAGACGATCTAGAAAGCATATTCTGTCCATACGGCAAAGTTATTGATTCTCTGGTCCAGAAAAATTATGGATTTGTTCAGTTTGAGTCCGAAGAAATTGCTAACAAAGCAGCAAAAGCCTTAAACAAATCAGTATTCAAGGGCAATCAAATATCTGCTAGAAATGCTGGACATAAACGTCTAAATCCAAACGCCGCTGGTGGAAACGCCAACAGTGCTAATAAACAACAATTTCCGGCACAAGGCTTCAATCACGCTGCAAGAAATAATCCTGATTATAATGATTGCGAGATCATCGTTGTGAATAGACAAAATACGTATGTATCTTATTAGATCATTTGAATATTTATCTCGAATCTATTATCTTCTTGCAGGGCATATGCTGAGTACATTGAAACGCGTTTAAAGAGTCTCAACCTTCAGGTAGATGTGCTTTTTCCAAACGAAGAGGTTTCTTTAGGAAAAGTACTAGCGAATATATCGTCACGAGGCTGTATGTACGCTGTTCTTGTGATGCCACAAAACGAAGAACTACGCAGCATCACAGTAAACATCTTGTACGGTATACCGGCTGAACATCGTAATATGCCAGTCGATGATGCAATTACTCTCATCGCCGATGATTTTCGTCTTAGAGTCGGACCAAAACTCCAGAATAATAATCTGCCCAAAGCTGTGCAAATTAATACTCCGTTAAATGTTGCTGCTCCACCATTGAAGGAACGGCACCCTGATGCAGTGCAAACACTTCTCAATTTACTTGCTGAAAACTTGACTCTAACTGTACTGCAATACGATTGTATCATAAAGTATCTCCAAGAACGAAGGGAGTTCCAATTAAAACTCGAACTTGGTGATGCTGCAACAAGTGCTGGCAATCAACCTGACCCAGAAATCGAACTGCAAAAGAAAATTCTTAATATTCTTAATAAGCCATCAGTTGCAGAGACTCATTATGATTTGCTCTATCCCAGTTTGGAATCTGTCAAGGGAGATTATCGTGCAATGGACTTGTTGAAAGATGTTCGTGTTCAAAAGGCAATCGATTCAATTCTTACTTCTAATCTAATGGCTACAATTGAAAAGCATATGAAATTTTAATTTTGTCTTTAGTCAATGGGACTAAGATAATTACTATTCCATGGAATGTTTAATAAATAAATAATAACACCGTATTACAAGCTTATGAAATAAAAGCATTTGCCCTCTAAATGAATTTTGTTTTGTATGCAGTATAGTACTATGCACATGAAAGCGACCATCGAATAGACGAATATTCGTCCATTTTGACATTTCGTTCACACAGCTTTAATTTTATTCGTCACGAATACAAGTAGAAAATCTGATTTCGAGGTTAGTCGCCCGCAAACAATTTATTTGTCGAAGGGTGGATGGTATGTGGAACGCGAATAGAGCTTGACTGTTCGTAGCAATCAGATGCAATTCGCGATGACCAATATTGTTTTCTCAAATTTACCTTATTTTGGCGATTAAAATGTAAATTTTTCTGTCGTAAACGAAATATTTAAACACCCACAGGGAAAAGAAACGTCGATGTATTAAAGAAAATAAGACAAAAACCATATTAGTTAAAGCATAAGCTCTTGGCAATGGGGTGGGGGTTATCGCGAATAAAACTTCCCTGGAATTTTTTTTCCAATTCGAATCTTGGGAAAGTGAATGGTGTTCCAAAAGTTTCCATCGGAATTAAATGGAATAAGGAATAAACTTCCAATTTTGCTGTCATTTCATATGATTTTTAGTTCTAGGGAAATTTATTCTGTGGGAGATTTACGACCGCAGAGAAATTTCGAGGGAAAAAATATTCCGTGAAGAACGAAATTCCCTTGAAGATTCCCGATAGAGACCAATAAGTTGCTACGAGTTGGGTGCTTGAAGATATCGTGTCGTAGAGTACCATTTTTTTGTTTTAATGGTAAAAAAAATCCTGGCAATGTTGCTCTCTTTAGAAGGTGAATGATGCTAAAAAGATTCCCACGGAGTTTAAATTTATTGATATCAGGAAGAAACTTTCGAGTTTTGCTGCAATTTCATGTTTTTTTTTTTTGTTCGAGAGAAATGTATAAAATATTACGTTGGAAAGATATTTCTAATGATATTTCCGATAGGGTCCAGTATAATTTAATGTGATGAACGCGGCTGCTAACTCCCTGCAACATCATTATCATTTTTTTAATGAAACAACATATTCGAAATTTTGACAATTTGATTCTCTTAAGAATTAAACAATAAAAATATTAGTAAAAGAACTGAAAATATAGAAGAAATTTGAAAATAAATAGTGAAATATTCACGTGAATCGAGCAGCAGAATAGGGCTAATAGTGGGCCCAATCATTGTAAACGATTTAAATTTTTAAATTCATTTCTTTCATTTACGTACATTCGTGAGTATTGTATAATGTGTTGTTTAATTTAGAAAAAAAACATCAAAACCAATAACACCGGCTGGTTGAAATGATGAAGGTCAAGCCCGATTTTTTAATGCGTTCTCTATGCCACAAGTAGAGATCAAACTAACTAAAACATTTGTTTCAAGATTACTGTCTGTTGCGAAAATGACACGAATATTTTGAGTGTAACAGTTTTTCGTGAAATAATTTTTTTAGGCCCGTTTGCTGATACGCATCATAAATATTTATGATTCGTATCAGCAAAGGAGCCTTAGATACATAAAACAAATTTATCCACAACCTCCCAAATGATATCTCAAAAAAAAAAAAAGTTGTTGCGTTATTAATAAAGTTAATTCAATTCAATGATATGTAGTTAAATTAAAAAATACCAATAAATTGCGAGAGAAACTTTTGAGCATCATTCACGTTCCCAAGATTCGAATTGGAAACAAATTTCCATGGAAATTTTTATTCACGATAACCACCAATATGTTTGTTCATATACCAGTAGACTGGAAAAAGTGAAGAGGCGGAAAAGTTAAGCTTTATGTCTCCACCGGTGTTTCTAAAAATTTAATTTTTGTCTTCATTTTTTTTTTAGTTAGAACAGATTTGTGAAGTTGATAAATAACTTTCCGTGTCGGAATCACTCAATTTTATCAAAAATTGTTTTTAATTAAATTCAACTCAATTTCATAATTAAGAATTTTATTGCGTTAATATCGGGAAAGTATAAACAGAAGAGGTTGTCAATTGCCGAAAAGATCATAATTTTTTAAATATGTAAATACGCCTAAAACTACATAGATTTTTCCTATGTAATGAACAAATATATATATGTACTTTCATAAATTTGATAGATATCTCGGAAAAGAATCAAGAATTCAGAAATGTTAAGAACCCAAAAAAAAACTACTTAACTTTTCCGAGTATTTACTATAGTTTGTTTTTTTTGGGTGCTTAACTTTTCTGAATTTTTAACCAAGAAATTGCGACGTTGAAAAATATGAGCAATTAAAAGTGACTCCAAAAAGTTAAGACAAACATTCTTAACTTTTCCGTATACTTAACTTTCCCGCGTCTTACCTTTTTCGAGTCTCTACTGTACTTAACTTTTCCGAATTTGTACTGATATATGTATTTATCGGCTTATAACTCACTTTAAAAAAAAAACATTCAAAAAAGCAGTCCATTTTTAAGATACATTTTTCTTCAAACAAAAATATACATCATTGGATAAATCATACAAATGTGTTTTCGAAATTATTTTTTTTTATTTTTTTTTTCAATTTTCAATTTTTTTTTCTTAGAAATTTTTAATTATCATTTCATATTCGTCGGTCGTTCATAACGTTTTAGTTACTTATTTCATTTTCGCTTAAATAACTTCAGGACTATAATTTGCGATACAGGAAATACATCATTTTCCTCTTCAAAATTGAATATTTAATATTATAATTTAACTCTGTTTATGTATGTTTTTTTTATTTAATAAATGTTTACTTTTTAACTAAATTTTAGCATGTAAGATTTTTTTAATTAATTGTACAATAATTCAAATTAAAGCAAAAAAAGCTATCTACAATCTTACGTTAATAAAATAAAAATATTTATATATGACAGATGAAAAATATACTAAGTATGTTTAATGATTAGCTGAAGGGAAAAAAGTAAGTAGAAACATTAAAAGAGGGGAGGTACCATACCACAAAAAATAATATACACAGGACCACACAAGTATACCTAATAATGAGTAGGGTGGACTCATTAACAACTTGATTTGAAACATTTTAAGTTCATCTTTTTATTTATTTAATATTTGTTATTCTATGTAATATTTTTCTCTTCATCCTTAATTTTTTTTTATTGTACATTCAAATACCAATAAATTCTAATTTTAATACCAGAATATCTTTTCTTTGTTTTCCTCTCTAATAACTATCACTATCATAATTAACATCCTGTTGCGCCTGCGTTGAGTCGTCGCTACGTTCAGATATGGGCTCTAGATCTGGATCGATGTTAAGATCGTTCATAGGCGGGCAGCAGGATGGATGACTCATTGAATCAAAGGCGTCTTTGATTTGGTTATTGGCGCCTTTTGGATCGAGATCGGTCGCCCAACTGAAGTGCATTAATGCCGAATCCACATTACCTAGCGCCTTGTGTATCTTGCCTATAAGGTAAAAGACAACAGACTCTTTTGGCACGATCTCCTTTAGCTCTTCTAGCTCACGGAGTGCTTCTTGATGTTTTCCAAGTGAAAAATAAATTGAACCTCTATGGAATCTCGCCAGCGGATTCTTAGGGTCTATGGCTGCCGCTCTATTCAGGGTTTGCAGTGCTTGCTCTTTCTTTTGCATAAAATATTGCATTGCACCGATGTGCACCAGAATTACTGAATTTTTAGGATTTATTTTCAGCGATCTGTCGTAATGCAATTCAGCAAGCTCGTATTTCTCCTGCTTGGAATAGATAGTACCAATGCCAAACCATGCATTGTAGTGCCGTGGATCTTTTAGCACTGCAGTACGGAAGAAATTCAAAGCTTTGTCCAGCTCTTCTGTGAGAACCAGCTCATGACCGAGCAAGGTGTAGCTATACACAAAATCAGGATCCACTTGAACTGCCCTTTTGAAAAACTTTATTGCTGTTTCGTGCTCTTTATGCAGCGAGAAACAATTGCCCGATACGCACCAAGTAATTGGAGAATTTTTATCTTGCGCCATTAGGTCCTGTGCCAGAGCAGAAAGATCGACCTCTTTTTGCAAGTGCCACAAGGATGAACTGTACGTCTCCATTGAATCCAGACGATGGGGATCGCTTTCATGTATTTTACGGAATATTGACACAGAGTTCTCGTACTCCCGCAGCTCGTAATGCGATCGACCGATTTGGCTTTGCACCCAACTAGAGCTGAGGTGGTGCTTTGGAATTGTTTCGAAGCTCTTGATTGCCTCTTGGCAATTGTACCGCGACAAGTGGTAGTAGCCCTGACCGAGATCGCGCAGCAGTGCCATCAGACCCTCTGCGCTTTGCCGCTTCAAGCTTAACACATGGTGGGCCATTGTTTGCGCACTGTTCAGACTATTGTTTAGCAGAACTTTGCTATCATTGGAGGTGATGGTTTCAATTTTCTCTTTTTTGTCTTTTTCGTTCATCTCGATGTTATTGAGAGAAATTTTAGGAATTCGCTGTTTAGTTTTTCGTGGTGGTGAACGTGGTTGCACAAATTTGCTAATATTAGGACTCTTATTGTTCTCTTTTACAGAATAGTTGCTATTGCTAAACAGTCTCGAACTCCGCCGGACATTCTGTGCTCCAAGGCCACCACCAGTAGTGCAAGTGTTCGGCGTACGTGGGGTTATATTGCCAGTTTGTGTGAAGACCGCTGGTTTCGCTGTCGTTTCCTTGCGATTGATCAAACTTCCCACATGTGTTTTTAATTTTTTGCCTACTACTTTTTGCTCTTGATTCGCCTCCACCAAGGTTTGTGGTGATGGTGTGTGCATAGTTGTGTTCAGATTAATGAAGGAAGTATCTCCTGGACTTATAGGTAGTATGCCGAAGCTAGGTGTTGACGGACTCATTGCTGAGAGATACTTAAACTGCCGACGGAATGGTGTACCACCATCAAAATTACTTGTATCCATGTAGGCTATGCCTCCACCACTATTGCTAATGTTGCTATTATTGTTGTTTGCGTAAACGATCGGAGAATCTTCGATTGTTGTGTTAAGGTTATTTGAAATAGGTGGTGGTGCACCGCCCATACCTATATTTCCACCCCGAAGAATCGTCATTGAACTATTTAAATTGTTATTGTTGGGTGTCATCAAGTTGACAGTATTTGACTGATCAACAGGCGTTGTAAGGATATAATTAGAGCTATTATTAAGACTATTGACTAAATCTCCTGCCAGATTGGTTTGCTGTTGCAATATGCTTCCATTATTTCCAGACAATATTTGAGGACCATCACAACAGCTTGGAAAACCATCCCCATTGCCAAAGAGAACCATTGAATTGGCATTCGTGTTACCCTGGCTTGTGTTAAAAATATCCGTGCTGGTTACTTGAAATATATCCTTTGGATCAATATCTACACCCAGATTGCAGAGCTCAGCAAATGCAGTCCACAAAAACGGATTTAGCTTTAATGCTTTGCGGTATGCATCCACGGCTATGGAGTCACGTTCTGTTTTTACACATATTTGAGCGATCAACTGAAGCACAAAACATGCTATTTCACCAAAGTCTTTCGCTATTTCATCGAAATTCTTTAATTCACCTAAGTAGACACTCGAAAGTGCGCATTCTGCTTCGGAATATTTCTTCAGGTGGAACGCACATTTGGCAAGAAGGAAACGGCATTCAGGTGAACGACGAGATTTCTCTCTTAGTAGCCAATACGCTTGATGAATCATACTCGAGCGATAATAACTAGTGGCTAGAATAAAAATTGTTTCATCCGATTCAACTAGAAATTAAAATAAAAAAATATAAATCAGTCAATATTTTAAAATTATAATTGAAATAAAAATATTATTTTCTAAATAGTTTTTGTTTTAAAATAATTTCCCTGAACTAAGAAGAGTGTATCAAAAATGTTTAAGAAAACTTTCTTTTTTCTACTTTTACCATGCGAAATAGTTTTATCTTTAAAAGTATAAACAAAAACATAAGGTACATATATATAAGTTTACTAGGAGCACATTTAAATTAATTATGAACGTAAATTGTTAAAGTGTTTTTGTCAAGCCTATTCTAAGTTAGGATCCAGATATCCATATTAAAATGTATCCTTGTGATCAAAACTTTATTTAGCAATGTTATATTAGTTGATCATTAATGTATATTCAAACTATATAGGTAATATTCTTTGGGTGAGTTTTTAATCAAACTAACCATTAAAATTATTGAGAGCACGAAAAGAAGTTGAGCCCGCAATTCCTTTATAGCCTAAGCCGCTGAAGCGATTTTCTTGATCGCTTTTTTTTGCCCCAAATCTTGTAATACAAATCGTAAATCTTAATTATCTCTAAAACGTCAAATAAAATGAACGACTGGATCGTACGAATTTGCTCTTGGAGCTAACAACTTTAATGTAGCTAACCATTGAGGTTAAGTTAGTTAGGTGTAGTTATCCTATGCAGGTTTAAAGCCTATGTAGGTAAGATTAACTTGATTCTTAGTATAATGAATTGTGGAATGGATGATTCAAGGAATAGTTAAATAGGTACCTGCCTACAAATGTATATTTAAATCTAAGTTATGGATTTTAATTATATAAGTTAGGAGAGTAAAATAATTGTATGCGGAGATTTCAACTCTAATATATTGGTCGATCAATCACTTCTCAACGCAATGAGCTCATTACATTTAAGTGCTGTTAATACCATCAACCCAACGCACTTTTCTAACCATCTTCCAACATTACTTGATATTTTTTGGGTGAGCAGCTTGGAAAAAGTGAAACTATATGATCAGCTTTCAGCATCTGCTTTCTCAAAACATGATTTAATATTTATGACTTTCGATTACAATGTAACTTTTGTAGTTCACACCATACAATACAGGGCCTTTAGCAGGATTGACAATATTGCTTTGCAAGAACATTTGAGAAGTATTAACTGGGACACAATCTATTATCTTCCATCGTCGGATGAACAAATTCAATTTTTCAATGAATGCACCCTTACGCTCTTTAACAGACATGTTCCACTGCTAACAAAAAGTTATACACCTGAAATAAAACCATGGTTTTCACACCACATTCGCTCTCTAATGCTAGATCGAGATAACGCATACAGACGCTGGAAACGTTTTCGCTTAAATGATCACCTCTGCACCTACCGCTCACTTCGGAACCAGGTCGTTCAAGCAATACGATCGAAAAAATGCCAAATATACTCCTCCCGATTAAATGCTTCGTTGACCGGACGACAATTATGGACCAATCTCCGACAAATAGGTGTTGCTAGAAGCAAACATTCTTGTGTCGATGATTATGATTGCAATGAACTCAACAGGAAATTTATTTCGCTTCCAGCACCTCCTTTAGCTACGGCTTGTCTTCCAGAGGCTCCTATTAACAACGCGTTAAATAACTTTAATTTCACATTTAGATCGGTCGATTGCGCTGAAGTAGTTGCTAGTATCTTGTCAATTAAATCTAATGCCTTTGGACTTGATGAGATGTATCCAAAATTTCTTAAGCTGATATTGCCATTGGTCTTACCCTTCGTAACATATATCTTCAACACTATTTTAACTTCAGGTAAATATCCGCATCAATGGAAAAAAGCAAAGATCATACCAATTCCTAAAAACTCTCAAAGTGATGTTTTCAGACCAATTGCAATTTTACCTTTCTTGTCCAAAGTTTTTGAAAGAATCTTGCAAAATCAAATGACCACATATCTCAGTTCAACAAACTTTTTGACACCTAAGCAATCCGGTTTTCGAAAAGGTCACAGTTGTATCACAGCTTTACTCAAAGTAACGGAAGATCTGCGACAAGATCTAGATGAAGGTAAAATTAATTTTTTAGTACTGTTAGATTTTTCGAAGGCATTCGATATGGTCGACCATTCAGTTTTATGCGATAAACTTTTTCGTCAGTTTAATTTTTCATTCTGTGCTGTGAAGCTTTTGCGTTCGTACTTAACAGATCGAATGCAAGCAGTTCAATTGAACAATAGTCTGTCCGACCTACTCCCAAACTCTCTCGGTGTTCCACAAGGTTCGATTCTAGGTCCTCTGTTATTTTCACTCTATGTAAATCAATTACCATCAGTGGTAAAATATAGTTCAATCCACATGTATGCTGATGATGTACAAATGCATTTGAGTTGCCCGTTAGATCTTATAGAAGACGGCGTAAGCTGTCTTAATGAAGATCTTGACAAAATCGCATGTTGGTCACAGAAAAATGGTCTTTTATTAAATCCTAAGAAATCTGTAAGTCTTGTGATTTCAAAGAAAGTTGTTGACCTTTCTTGCTTTCCTCCAGTGCTTTTACAGAACTCTTCAATTGAATATGTTGAAACTGCTAAAAATCTAGGTATAGTTTTTAACCGAACTTTAACCTGGAACAATCACATAAATATTGCTGTGGGTAAAACATATGGTATCCTTCGAACCATGTGGGCCACACAATCCTTTACGCCTTTAAGAGTGCGGATGTTATTAGTAAGAACGTTGGTCTTACCTACACTCATTTATGGTTGCGAGATTTATTCACATTGCGATTCCGTCAGCAAAAGAAAACTAAACGTAGCCTTTAACAGCCTGGTACGTTATATTTACGGCTTAAGAAGATATGACAGTGTATCCAATTTTTCTAAAAATCTTTTAAATATGACTTTTGAAAATTTTCTAAAGTACCGAGCATTAAACCTACTCTCAAAGATACTCCTCAATCGTGAACCCCAATATCTCAGTGATATGATAACTAGGTCATCCTTGCAAAGGACGCGAATGCTTATCCACCCGCGCTATGCATCTCTCACATCCGAGCGTCAGTTTTTTATATATACAATTCGATTATGGAATTCTCTCCCACGAAACGTAAGAGAAATAGACGATGTTTTGAAGCTACAAGCCAGAATTAAGCTTCACTTTTCACAACGATGATTACTTTTTGATAATAACAACTTTATTGTTTTTCCCTCTTTTCCTTCTTTTTCGTTTTTTTTTTTGTTTTCTTTCTTGTTTTAATTTTTGTTTTAAATTTTTTTTTTGGTTTATATAAATTTTCTTTTTATTTAAATGTATCTTAGTAACAAAAACTGTGGAATCCTAGCTTTCATAAAATGTTTAACTGTAGCCTGTGCCTAAGTTATAAGACAATATGTCTTAATGTGTATAGGTTTTTCATGAAATAAATAAATAAATAAAAAATAATCTACATATATATACATATTGATGGAACCTAAGTATGTAAACATGTACATATAATGATGAAAATGAAGGATATAGGTGGTTAGGTAGCTATTACATCTTCATAATTTAGGTGCAATATGCATTACATAAGATTCATGTGATTTTTAAAGCCACATATGTATATATAAATGTATGAGGGCCTATATTGTATTTAGTATTCAGTGACGTACGCAAAAATTCGTAAAAAGGGAATAATAATAATGTAGAAATAAATGGATAAAACACATAATTAAATATTCTTATATTGCTTAGTTGTTATAGTTTGAGGGAAAACAAAGATGCCATTTGAATCCATGGATAAATAAGAATGTATCAAAAAAAATCAAAAATCGTTGGAGCGGTTTTTAATAAATTATTTTTGTATCTTAATTTTGAAACGCCATTTTGAAGATATTATTAATATACATATAAAATTCAAATTTAAAAAAAAATCTGTTTTTCGATTTTTCAAAAAAGAAATTTTGTTTATTTTTTAAAAATCGAAAAACCTTTTTTTTTGAAAATTTGAGCATGCAGTTTTATTAACAATTTTAGAGAGCATTTGTATAAAAACATTTATTTTAATCGGTTTATCCAATATTGAGAAAGTCGACAATATGAAAATTGGTTCTATGGTAAGTACCGTTAATAAGTACACAAAAAAAGTGAACTCTTCTAATTTTTTTGTAAAAATTCTTGGAGGATTTTTCGAGAAATACAGTTTTTTCTTAACGGTTTTTTAACTTTTGTATAGGAGGTACCGTTGTTTTTTATTTAAAAAAAATAGTTTTTTTTAACTATTCAAAATTTTGTCAAAAAACCACTAAATACGAAATTTCGAAAATATCTATTGAGTCGTTTTCGAAATTTTGAATTTTCAAAAAACAAATTAATTTCCAAAAAAAAATTTTTTTTGAAAAAATTTGGTATTTAATAGTGTTTAAACTTTCCAGGAGCTTCTGCGTAAAAAAATTTCAAAAAAATCAGAATAACCGTTTCTGAGAAAATCTAAAACCAAAAAAATGGTTCTACTAGAGGTACCAAAAATAACAATTTTTTCAAAAAAAAAATAATCAAAAAGTACCCTTTCCCTTCATTAATGAACTGATTTTGTTTATAAAAATCTTTGGAGCCGTTTTTGAGAAAAATATGATTTTATTTTTGGCCAAAAAAATCTGTTTGGGAGCTACTGTTATTTGCCGTCTTAAAAAAAATGAAATGTGCGCATATTACTGAAAAACAATATATACCAAGTTTTACGCAAATCTATCCAACAGTTTGGCTGTAGACTCGAGGAGAGACAGACATAATGACATACAGACAGACGGAATTGGGGGGTCCTGTTTTATGGTGTTCTCTATGATCGTAATGTCATGTTTGATTGTTAGAAAACATTTTTTTTTACGAACACCTACATATAGGTATATGCCCTATATAGTACCTATAATCGCAAGTAAAAAAAATCAGTGCACTATTATGGGATTAGTCTACATTTTGGGTAACATTTTCTTTTTAAATATAACGCAGGAGATCCTTCGGATTGTAAATAATACTGCATACCGAAATTTTTAAAAAAATAATTTTTTGGATTACGATGTGATCGACCATAAGAGCAAGCCGTGGGTTTTATTTTGCTATTCAGGTCTCTCAAGGTTAGGTTAGGAAGCGGGGGCATATTGGTCCATTGTGATCCGCTTACATGCAGAGATGTTCCTAAAACTAATCTTTAATAAGAACTGCTTCGAACTCTATATATTTTTTCATATTTGCCATTGTGATCTGTACTAGATTCTTCAGTTCGCCAATAAACCGTTTCCGAAATGGCGTAGGAGATGTGTTTGTAGACTTGGACAATTGCAGAGCGGGTGTTTCTATTTCTTCAACATCTTGGCAGATGGTATGATTAAAAAATATAACTTCGAGAAAAACTTTCTAACAAAGTTAATTAGCAAGAAAGAGTGGGTAGGGGAAACTATTAACTACACTCTGAAAGCAAACAATATCAAGCTGTACACTGATGGATCGAGAACAACGGAAGGGACTGGTTCTTGGGCCAAGAACCAAAATTTCTATATCGATGGGACAGTCTACTAGTATTTTCCAAGCTGAAGTACAAGCTATAGGAAAATGTACAGATCGTAAACTCGAAAGAAATTACAATAAATAAAACAATGTCATTATGTTAGATAGCCAAGCCGCACTCATATATCTGAGCTCCTACTCCATCAGTTCTAAACTAGTATGGGAATGTGTAGGCAGGTTAACCCTCGGCAAAACTAACAAGAATGTCACACTTCATTGGGTACTTGGCCACGTAGGTTTCCAGGTAAATGAGGAGGTATATTCCTTAGCAAAAATAGGTACGTCGATTCCCTCAGTGAGGCTTGAACCATATTGCGGAATTGAAGAAAATGTGATTAGGAACAAAATCAAAAAAGAAGAGGAGGCCATAAGATCCAACAATTGGGAAAAACTCCCCAAACTAATACAGCTCAAAATACTCCTTGTGAACTATAACCCACAACGTTTCGCAGACTGTATAAGTTCAAGCAGAAACTACCACAGAATAATAAGTAGTGCCATATGTAGGTTCTGTGATATGCCGGACCATATTCTGGGAAATTGTGATGCACTTTCCCTCCAAAGGAAAAAACACCTGGGACGATACCAGGTGGAAGAGAGTGACTTACCAATCTCTAAAAATACTCCAAATACTCAAATTCATGAGGGAAATAAATTTGGAGGAAGAGCTGTAAGATCAGCTATTCTCATCCAGCTGTAGGCGGGGGCACAATTGATCTCAAGGTCGCAGTGCAACAACCCCATATTACTATTCATGGCACAATGTTCTGTTAGTACACCTTTCAATGGTCTAATATGCTTTTTACTCAGTGGACAAAATATATGTACTGAATTTCCTTTTTATTAATTCTAGACCATAAACTTCTAGAAATAAGAAATTCGTTCCTGGATATTAGGGAGTTATTTTTTTTCTCTTTTATTTTTATTTCCATCTTTTTTTAACTACTCCAATCGGGGCTTCAGGACCCATAAATAATAGGAAGCTGCTGCCCATATTTGCTATTGATCACTTCGTTGCAGATGAAATGCTGCTATATCGTTTCTCTCTACATTGCTTTGTCCAGGAACTCAGCAGAGTTTGACTTAGTTGTTGTTACCAATGCTACTCAGTACGCTTCGGCATTGGATATTATTTAATATCTGACTAGATGGTGCTTTGATACTAGTTCGGCTGTCCTCCACGAAAAATATGATCTCTGACGAGCTCAATTTTCTGCTATGAATCATTTGGGCCGTTATTTTCAGCTTGAAAGATACTACAGTCATCTGGGAGTCTATATGTTTCCCAATATCAAGAGCTACACAGAACAACCCAGCTTCTGTTTCTTCTTCTATTTTGACCATCAGTGTATATGGGTATAGCCTGTTCTGAGTATTGATTATTGGGTACACATCCATGTCTTTCTGGTATTAAGATAAAAGTTTTTGTTAAAATATATTTGAGGTGGTAAATAGTCTTGTCACATTAAGTTCGGAGATTTTGTCGTACCTGTCCAGATGTATCCATTATCATTGATACTATTAATCCCACTGTATCAAACCCTTCTATTATATATATTCTTTACGAAGAGCAGCCAAGTGCCTGTAAAGACTGCCTTTAAAAATTAGCTACTTGGATGGAAAATGGAAACCAAACCCGAAACAAAAGATTGATCTCTTAGCCGAATAATATTAGCATATGAAGCTGTTTTTTTTTTTTTATATAATCTACACGCGCTCAAGGGATTATACTAATCACATGTTGTTAGTTCTATGCCTAAACAGCATGTAATGAGTAAGCCAGCAACTCGTATGACATTTATTTTTAATAAGAGGACATACATAGACTACGGCAGGGATCGAGCCTGTGACCATGAGGTTGACAGGCGAACACACAACTATCGCGCCACGGCCACCCCAAATATGCTGTAAATATTTTACAGTTTGTTGGTAATAAAGGAACAAAGAAGAAAAAAGCATGTCACAAAGGGTACGATCTAATCGAGATGGTCGGGTTATGAAAAAAGTGCCATCAATTGTCTAAGCTTCATTCAAAGTGCCATTATTTTGAGTCTTGAAGTACTCAATCTTTTGAAAAAGTTTTGTATTTCGGACGACTTAAGTACAACAATTATGAAATGCAGTTTATATGAAATAGTGGGTAGCAAATGGAGAACGTTTTAAATTAGAAAATTAAGAGTTATCAAGCTTATGAAGGTCTAAAAACTAATATCCAAATTATTGGGCCCTAGCGAAGCATACGTGCGTCGGAGCGGAGAATCCTCTGAAATCGTCTGAATTGGAGAATAAATGTTTCGAGGTAATTTTCCAAACAGCTGTGCGGATGCGGAAAATTTCACCGACGGTATGAGCTGTAGTACAATAAAGTGCATTTTTTTAGGTTTTTCATACAAGTTTTTCTCCGAAATCGCCTGACAAAATTTTATCACGGAATATGTTTACTTGTGAAAAAAAATAATAAAATGTAAGCAATAAGAAAAACTTAGGCTATATTTGTGTTTTTAATGCAGTAATGTCTTTAGACCAAAACTGTTAAGATATTCATTTGTATATCAATTTACTTTGTTAATTATTATTTAATTTGTATTGAGAATTTTCTAAATTTATTTTATTCCTAATCAATCTGTTCCAAAACAAGGACTAAATAAATAAATTTGTATTCTTTTGTAAAAAGTATTCTTTTAATTCAAAAAGGAATCCATAGGTTATGTGCCCAGATGGACGTTTTCAAAAGTTATGTAGCTAAACATAATAAAAATAATTACCATACCTGGAAATTTAAAGTCGAATTGTTGTTGCCAAGGGATAACTCCTACTATCTAGATATCGAGACTGAAAAGCCTACAATAAATTCAGATAATTGGAACAAAGCAGACAACGATGCAAAAAGCATCATTGGATTATTGGTGGAAGACAACCAATTAATACATAAAAAAGAAAGCGTGAAAGAATCTACAGATTTACCATAAGAAGCCAACTCGAAGCAATAAGGTTCAACTAATGAGATAAATTTGTAGTCTCAAACTTATGGATAATGATAGGATGGATGCTCATATCGAAAAATTGACCACATTATTTGAGAAACTGACTGCATTAGGCGACATACTGTGGGAAAATTAGAAAAATCTCAATACAGACAAAGTTCAGAATACCTAATTAAATTATAATAAACAAGTTATTATAAACAAAGTAAATTGATATACAAATGAATATCTTAACAAAAACGAGCGCGCAGCAATTTGAGCTTATGGTAAACTGTTTATAACAGCCATATTCTGTTAAACTTGAAAAACCTATTGTTCCAAAAAGGATATAAATTTCGATCAAAAAAAATTTTAACAATTCGATTCTCTTAAGAATTTAACAAACAAAAATATTAGTAAAGCTTCTGATCGGATAGCAGAATAAGACTGTAAGATAAGCCCGACATATCTCCGAATTATACCCAAAGACCACAAAAAGACGTTTCTGCGTTTTGCGACGACTTAAGTGAACAGCTTAATAAACTAAGACCACGGTAGACAGATACTTCTTGTGGATGGAAAAAAGTATGTAGATACATGATCCATAAAGAGCGTTCGTTATTAAAATGGATATCTATGTATTTTTATTTGAAGTTTGGAGTGACTTGAAGTCCTTCATAAAAAAAATCGTTCGGCAAATATACTAAAACGTAATAACTTTTTTCAGTGAGTGATCGGCTTATTTTTTTTTTATTTTATAGGCTATTTAGATTTATTAACATGAATGCTTGGGATCCTGAAAAAAGGATTTGAATAGTGCAGCGATACCATTCTTTGCAGTCCGTCATTTCCGCCCAAAGGGAATTTAGGTTGGAGTTTGGCAGTACTCCCCCGAGCAGATCGACCATTATGAGGCTGGTGAACATGTTTGCCGAATCTGGAAGCATTGAACGAAGACGGTATGATCGAGATGCCAATATTCGGGTTCAGGATACAATCGTGGCTGTTGCATCGGCTATACAGGCAAATCCAAGTGTTTCGACTCGAAACTTATCGGACCAAATTGGAGTTAGCAGACGGTCATTACAACAGATACTTCATGATGACTTAAGCTTGTTTCCGTATAAAGTACAAATTACAAGCAAGTTAAACCCTCAGGATTTGCCTGTTCGCCTGGAATTTTGCCGAAAAATGATTGCAATGGCCGAAGAAGACAACACATTGATAAATTGTTTGTTCATGTCTGATGAGGCCCATTTTGACTTAAACGGCAATGTGAACAAGCAAAATTGCCGTATATGGAGGTAATCTAATCCAAAAATGCTCCAAGAGACGGAACGGCACCCAGAACGAGTCACTGTGTGGTGCGCAGTTTCATCAAGTTGTATTGTCGGGCCATACTTCTTTGAAGAAAACGGTGTAACACAAACTGTCAATGGGATCCGTTATTTAAAGGTACTGAAGGAGTTTTTTTTATCCAGAACTTCGCCGAAGACGTATCCCTTTCAGGAGGATTTGGTTTCAATAAGATGGAGCAAGTGCACACGTAGCCACACAAGTTATGGCGGAGCTTCAACGAAAATTCTCAAACAAATTGATATCCAGAAACTACACTTTCCGCTGGCCCCCATGGTCACCTGACCTGAAGTGTACAAAACGAAACCCAGGAATTTGACTGAATTGAAGCAGTCCATTAAGACAATAATTGAGGCGATCCCAATTTCAACCCTTCAGGCCGCAATGAACAATTTTCTAATCAGGTGGAGGTCATTTGCGGTCTATCATCTTTAAAAACCATTAGTTATTTAAAATAAAATTTAATTTTTAATCCAATAAACATAAAAATTAATTAAATACATCGACTAAAATAAAAGTTATTTAAATTTCTTATTGTAGCACGATTCATGCGCCACCCTAGAGATGTACCTACCTACCTACATAGAAAACATTTAAATAAAATATGTAGTTAGTCGTGTAAAAGTAAGCAGTATGGCATCTATTGTATAATTTGTGTTTAAGCTAAAAATAATTATAATTAAAATCTGAGGGTTCATGTTAATTACGAATGAATTGCTTGCCGAAGACCAATTGTCATTTAACATTGAATTTACGACTGGGTTCTGATCCAGGTCTCTCCATTGATTACATGTACATAAATAAGACAAGTGAAAAGTGTACCGTCTTTTTCTTTGACATATAAAGTAGGTAGGTTTAACCGAGTGTGTCGGAAACATTAACAAAAGCTTGATTAAAAATTTACTAACAAAATTGACCCAGATTCCAGTTTTAAAAAATATCGGTTTGTGGGCCGAGTACAGATAAAAAACTACAATAAAAAAAAAACATCTTACAATTACCTAAGTCTTTTCTATGCCAGAGCAAAGAGATAACATTTCTACCGCTAATGTTGTCAATAATAATGGTTTTGTGTCACTTACTTAAACTGAAATACAACTGATACATACTTCCTAGCGATTAAACTAAACATGGGAATAAGAAAATAAATAAAATCAAATGGCATTACCTTCGGCACAGAGACGCTCTGCGAGAAAAACTGCATCCTTACTGTCGTAGTGGTTCAAGCAGTGCCAAATAGCAGCCTTAATTGATCATCATATTTTTTTTTGTTAAATCATAGGCGACGAGAAGGACGTTGTATTGTATAAGCCACGGCCACGGCAGCAGAGCACAAACATAGAATAGAAAGGTATAGAAATTTATTTAACTGCACACATTGAATAAATAACAACAAAATGTAACTGCACTCTTTAAGAAAAAAAAAATCAATAAATTGACTTTTCCCCGCACAATTTTAAAGAATTCATCGGAAAGAGGCTGCCCCACTTCATTCAAAATTGGTTTGCTCATTTGGCAGATAAGTTCTTCTTACCTGAACAGGCTCCTGGATAATCATTCCCGTAAGATTGAGCTGTTTTCTCCTGGAAATGATGAAATTTTACGACACTTTTTCTTTTTAGTAGGAGCGTCTGTTTTCTGTTTCACCCGTTTGTCTGACTGACTGGCAATTCAATTCACGCACGCATAAAAATACTCTTGAAACTTCTGCAGAAATATATTAAATTATCGCAGATAGATTTTTAATTTTCCACTTCATATTTAGTTAATATTTTCCGCTATTAGATTTTTTTTGACGACACTATTTTCTTATTAAATGTTTTCTCTGCAGAAGTTGCTTATTTTTATTATTTGATTTGAGGCGAGAAGTTAGAATAAAAATTCACTTGGCTATAGTTTGACATACACGCCGTACTGAATTGTATGGAAAGTGTAAATTTGGAAATTCTCTTGAAATAGTGGTGGTAAGTGGAATGAATGCGTATTTTTATGTATTTATTTTTTGGTACAAATATCACTTGTAGTTTCAGAAATTAAGAGTTTTTGTTTGTTAATTTGTTTGAGAAGTTAGCTTTTCACAATTTAATGAGGTTTTGATATTTTTTCTTTGTAAAAAATGTAAAATCTGGTGTGTGAAAATTTTTTTCTAGCTCTTGCACTAATACATATAAGAGAAATGCCATTTTTAGAACGATAAAATGAATTTATGTAGGTACATTTTGTTTACGGCATTATACGATACGGGTGACATCTAGTGGTAGATAGTTCCGTAACATTCGAAACGATAAAAATTGTCGAAAAACGGTGAGAATCGGAACAAAAATAATTTTATCGCCTCATCGGGTTTGTGAATCGTTTGACAGTCGTTAACTTTATCGACTGAAACAAACTGAAATGAAATACTGAAAAAATGTGATAAAATGTGTTTCTGTTTCTTTTAAAATCGTTAACTTTTCCGATTTAAATGTCAAATTTTCTCACTAGCAAAATAGCTTGTGAGATATGAAATTAAAAGAAGCAAAAATGATTCTCATCAAAGCAAGACGTATTGTACCTCAAAACAACGTGTTTGTGGTAGTTGAATTTAGTTTTAATATTGCTAGTCTTAAAAAAAAGGGAGCTTTAAAAGTCGATGCTGAAAGTGAATTTGGAATACAGAGAAGTGTATTTTTATTTCACAATCAGATACTGAAGAATATTTGTGTGAAAATAAAGCTTTTAATTATTAAACACAATTAATAAAAATAATAAACTTTTGCCAACAAAAAATAATTCAATAATTTATAGAAGTTGTGAAGATTCAAGTAATATTATGGCACCACAACCAGTGGGGCATAGTGCTACATGGCATGCAATGTTAATTGTCTGAATGTCTTTCATCCGGACAAGAAGGTTACTTGCATGAACACAATTTCATTAACGTAATAATAGACTCATTCAAAAAGACATAATTCAAGGAATATAATCATGATTTAACAGTCTTAGCAGAATTGTAAGTTCTTGAGTTAAAAATTATCTCCAAGTTGCTGATTACTTTGTTCTCATTTCAGGCTTCCTCGAAATACATCAGACAGGGGAATAAAGATTGAGATCTATAATTTTTGTGGTCATTGTATTTTGTTACCATATATTTTTATTTAGACTCTTCTGTTTAATATTTCTATTGTCTTATAGAGACTGGGGCAATAGCCATTTTAAAAGACGAAAAATCTACTCTTAAAACTGTGTTGCAAGCTGTACATGAGCTATAGGATTAGCTTAGAAAGTAAGTGGTCTTTTAGTTGGGAAAATAATATTTTTAATTTTTTTATCATTTTTATTTATTTTCAGGTCAGTAATATGGTTTTCCATTGGTACAAGAATTTAATGCCGATTTCGCTTTAAAAACATCGATAAACCGTCAATTTTTTTTCTGAAATTCGTTTCAAATTAAAACAGATCCGGTATTGAATCTCTTTTTCGAAATGGAATCAAAACGGTTTTTACTCTTAACATCCACTACAATATTTGTTTTGAAATTTTACATTTAAAATTGTGTTAATTTTTTTTAACACAAACTAAAAGCCATATTTTGCTATCCGATCTGATCGAATCTTTCGATTCACGTGCATATTTCACTCAGTTTTTTACTAAATCCTTCCATTGGGCAATTTTATTCTGAATCAAATTCGAAGATTCGTGCTTTTTAGGCGAATCTACTCCTCTTTTTACTAACTTTTTTACTACTAGGCTCTATAGTACAATTGGAAAATTTTAGTTTCATAACTACCATATTTGCAAATACGAAAATTCGCTAATTCCATATTCAAAATACGTTCCGCATTCACCACGAAAAAAAATCAAATTCCGCATTAAATTCTGAAAACAAAATATATGAATACCGAATTACATATAATCATATAGACAAAAAGGTGAAACTTTTTATTAAATTAGTTAAATTTTCAGAACCAAATAATTAAAATTAAATAAGGATAGAAAACAGCTTTCAGAGCTGAGTTTTCTGGGGCAAATGGTTGCCTACTAAAAACTTAGAAATATTGTGATTAACATGTAAAACGCAATGAACGCCGATTCATTTATAGAAACAATGAGAAGTGATTTAAATTAAATTTCAATTTTCCACTTAATTTTTTTATTTCGCTTCAATTTTTGTTTTTTTTTTTACAACTTGGCACGCATTCAAAATGCGAGAAGGCCAAGAAGTAAGGGGAATCAAAAAAATCTACACGGTCAACGATTTGAAGAGTTTTTTTTAATATTTTGCTTTGCAATCCAATAAGCCCAACATAATCTTCCCAGTTTCCTCCTCAGTTTATTAGAGCCAGTTTCTTCATGTGAAAGCTACTCGTACAAGGCAATTAAAGGAAAACGTCAAAAAAATCTGCAGCAACTGGTTTCCCTGTGTGAAAGGGGACTGAGCAGGTTTTCAATCACATCGTTATCGGGCGATAAATGCTATCGTGATCACTGCCCAAATGCCGCTTTGGTTTGCGCAAAGCTTTATGTTTTATGTCGATTTCATTTCAATAAATAGGGATCGCTACTAAAACCAATACTTTTTTGCTTTGAAAAGAAAGATTACGGATCTAATCTCTTTTTGTAACTGTGTGTGATGCTTGGCAGCTTTAAAAAAAAAACAAATCTTCAATTCGTTAATACATAAATATTTCGTTTTTATTTCCTGATACCGCCGCGGGGAAATTCCCAAGTCCACTTGTACTTTTTTTTATATTTGTTTCCAAGAAGTTTTTAACAATATTTTTGTTTTTTAACAACATTAATTTACTTTTACTGTGCACTGCCACCACAAATAAGCAATAATAAGATTGGAAACCTTCGTACTTTTCGCCCCCCAAAACCCATTTGTTTACATTGTTGTATTTGTAGCTTTGAAACTCTATCCATGAATAGATGGGAAATCGAAAAATACAACAAAAACAAATTACTAGGGTTGTGTTGCCTATGTGTATATAGAAAGAGGAACAGAAAAGATTCTTGTGTGCGTTTTAATCAATTAGGCCTATTCTGCCACATCTGTTATTCTGCTATGAATTTTCTGTTATGATGCATAACAGATATTCACCATAAAAGATATTTTATAATTGGTATTCAGGAGTTTGATCTTTTATAAAAGTCTGTTATATAACTTCGAAAAAGAAACATTTATACAAACAGACCTAAAATCTGCTATCAAATTATCAGCTGTAGTATGTAAATAAAAACTCTCGGCAGTCGGCACTGACGAATGGCAATATAAAATGAACCTGTCGAATTATAGTGTTTTCTGCCGAGTAGAAAAATAATAATCAATCTTTATAATTTGTCAATAACAGTTCTTTAATTTAATATCTACAATATAAAAAGTTGTATAAAAACGAACTGCGGCAAGATAAGCGACATTTTCTTCTACGTTTCATCCATCAAAATGTGTTCTGTGCTTTCGTGTATTGAAATAAATAGTTTGAAATTACTTTCATATTTGTGTTTGTTATTATGTATTTTATATTCATATTTTTATATCTGTAATTTTAAGAACAATTGATTAACGAAATAAAAGTTTTTACTTCATATATTTGAAATCTTTTATGATAAAAGTAACAAAAATGTGTCTTTTATTCTTTTATGATTCATAAAAGATTCCATAACAGATTGTGGCATGCTGAATACCAAAAATGCGAATCGTAAAAGATTTTCTTCTGAGTTCGAATTTTTGACAGTCCATAACAGATAATTAACAGATTTCATAACAGTTTTGGCATGCCGAACACCAAAATTATTATTCATAAAAGATTTTGTGACAGCTCAAACTTTTGTATGGAAATTCATAACAGAATAGCAGAATAACAGAATAAAAGATCTCGCTGAATAGGCCTAAATGTGTCTATTGGAAGAGGAACAGAAAATTTACTTGTGTGCGTGTTTCAGCTTGTAGGCAAATGTCAAATGAAAGCAGAGGTTTCGGGTCTTTATGTTATTAGTTTATGCTGCCACAAAGTAAAAATTAATTGACAACACAACAATTGAGAAACTTCAAAACAAATATTGTAGTGTGTGTAAGAATATGTGTACAAATCCTTTTTGAATCCATCTCCAAAAAAGAGATTCAATACGGATTTGTTTTTCCAGAAAAAAATTGGTTTTAATTTGAAACGAATTGGATTTTCAGAACAAAATTGACGGCGGATCGACGGCAGATCGATGTTTTTATTGAAACGAAATCGACAGTAATAAATTGATTTCTTATGTAGGCCTTGCATGGTGACCATACATCTGATGAACTCCCTGATGGGTACGTTCACTCAGTTATAGATAAGTTATCTTGGATACAATACTATCCGAATATGACTGTGGACGAATCAAATAGGTTAGCTGAGAGCTGTCAAAAATCAAAACAGCTGAAAGAGTAGTACTATATACAAATTAATTTGCTTCTCGGCAGAATTTGTTTTTGATTCGATTGTGTATTTATTTTATAAATAAAGGAAAACATGGAAAATGTGATTAAGGCTTTAGAAGAATATGAAGAACAATTGTTAGGTAATATTTGTTAATTTCATATCGGATTAACTATTAATAATTTATTATGGAAATAGAAGAAATTGACATGTTCATTTGTTACGACCTGTTTGCCAATTTCAACGCCCAGAACTTATTTCCTGATCTTTTAAGTGGAACTCTAACCCGAAATACAAATTATTTTGAGGTAACAATTCCAGGATATACGTTGGACGAATTTAGAGACCATTTTCGTATGAGTCGAGGTAGTTTCTCGGTAAGCTTCTATTCAAATCATCAATATGTATAAATGTCAATGTAGATCTAATTTTTAAAGGATCTTATGGAAAAGGTGGGAAACAAAAAAAGAATCATTGGCCTAGAATTAAAGCTCTTGTTTACTTTGTGGACACTTAGTAAGCAAGAGAGCTTTCTGTCAGCAGGAGACCGCTTTAATCTAGCAAAAAGTTCGGCCCATAAAGCATTTTGTGAGATACTGGATGTACTTTGTTCACTTATAATGGAATACATCACATGGCCTTCAATTAGCCATTATAATGGAATATCGCAAGTAAGTTCATACTTGTTCAAATAACATAAATATAAGTTCCTACATTATCTAAAGATGAAAATTACGTAGGCTTTTCGCGAAAAATCTGGTGGGTACATCCCAGGTATAATCGGTGCCATAGATGGTTGTCACATTCAAATAAAACAGCCCTTAAGAAATCCAATTGACTATTACAACAGAAAAAATACCCATTCTTTGATTCTACAAGGCAAGACCTAAGCATATGCAATTTTACTTTTACCATCAGATTTTCTCTTTTAGCTGTTTGTGACCATAGAACTATTTTCACCGATATATACGTAGGAGCGCCAGGTCGATTGCATGATGCGAGGGTCTACCGAAACAGTCCACTTTTTGGTGAAATAGACATGATTATTTCAGGCGAATACCACCTCGTTGGTGACACGGCGTATCCATTGAGTCAGACCCTTGTGACTCCTTTTCGAGACAACGGACATTTGCTGGAGAGGCAAGCTCACTTCAACACTCGTCTTAGCAGTGCCAGGGTTACGATAGAGCGTGCATTCGGATTTTTGAAAGGACGATTTCGCAGACTGAAATATTTGGATGTAGCGGAGCCTATGATGGCAACTAAAATAGTTACAGCATGTTGTGTACTCCACAATCATATTCAAATCCGCGGAAATGAAGATTTTGAGGACATCAATATTGAAGTAGATTACGGCGAAGTAATCGACCCAGCTAATGTCGATTCTGAAGTGAACGCTAGAGTTACCCAATCTCAGAAGAGAGATTATTTACTATCATTGTTTTAAAAAAATCGCTTTTCTCAAATTTGTTTGAATCCGTTACAAATAAAATTTCGAAAATAATAATTAATCCTTTTTTTTCGGTAAATTTGTGTGTACCTACACCATCATTTCAACTAAATGAAGATTCTTCATAGGAGAATTTATATAGGTCGACTGACTCAATCATGAGACTGGAAGGTACGTACTTGCTGTTTAAGCTTAAAACTTTATTCTTGATACAATTTAGGGAGGTAGTCTGTATAATTGCCTTTAGGTTGGTTTAAATCTGACAGGTAAATTTACCTTGTTTCTTAGTATATTGAAGTATCGGATGGATGATTTAAGAAATAGTTAGATACATACCTATATTTCAAGTTGTTTGAAACTAATTTCAAAAACATTTTAAAAAAATTGGTTCGGCAATTTGAAGTAATTATTTATATGTACATAAAGCTTTAAATCTGCAAATAATTACTGTTTTTCTTCTTTTATTTTTATTTTTTTAATTCTAATTCTAAAAGAATAATAATAATAACATAGTATTGAAAGAAAACTGAAATAAATAAAATGCACGATTGGATCGTACGAACTTGCTCTTGGAGCTAACAACTTTAATGTAGCTAAACATTGACACTGTTTAGTAGGTATCCTATGCAGGTTTAAAGCCGATGTAAGGAAGATTAACTTGATTCTTAGTATAATGAATTGTCGAATGGATGCTTAAGATATAGTTACATACAAATGCATATTTAGATTATGGATTTTAATTATGTAAGTTAGAGAAGAAATGTGTATCTACATACATGGATGGAACCTATTTATATAAATACATATGTACTTATGGTAATAAAAATGAAGGATGTAAGTTGTAATTAGCTAAATTAATTTAACTTTATAGTTTAGGTGCAATATGCATACATAAGATTCATGTGATTTTTAAACATACATATGTATATTTGCTATATACATATGCATTTTTTTTATTTATAATAAAAGTACAAATATAAGAACACAAGCAATTTTTTTATAACAATTCTTGGAGCCGTTTTGAGAAATAATTTTTTTTAACGGTTTCTTAAAATTTGTATGTGAGGTACCATTGTTTTTTTATTTTAGAAAAATATTGTCGCATCATTTCAAAATAATAAAAAGATAAATTCTCATTAAAAAATATTCATTTGGTTTTATTTTTGTTTTTAAAGGTTATTCTAACATAATAAATTAATAATAATAACAAAGTAATTAAAGAAAACTAAAATACTGGGTTTTAAACACCACGCATTATTTCAAAATCAACAAAAAAAACATAAATTCTAATTAAAAAACATTAAGGAACGCATTAGGTATTTATAAATCACAAAAAAAATTCTTTTTCATTAAGGAACAAAAATTATTAGTCTTGTTGGTTTCCTGAAATTAAAAAAAAAATTAGTATAGACAAAGTGTTATCTTACAGTTACTTACTTTGGGCATTTTCTCGTATAAGAGCCTCCAACCTCATCATCCTTAGTTGACGAACTTCATGTATATACTCCTCAAAAAGGTCCAGTCTTCTATTCTCCATATCCAGATACTTTTCCCTAAAGGCTTTTAATTTCCGAGACCTAGGTGCCTCGGAATAAAGAGCATTTTTTGACGTTGATGGTGTTGAAGTGGAAGCAGACGAAGCATTTAAGGAACTTATTGTATAAGCATCCTTTACTTTCACCTCGTCCGCAAGGATTTCGGACATCAAATCAAAATATGGCCACGGCAAACGCCCCCGTCCTGTGGTAGTTTTTTTATTATTGTCCAGTATGACGTGGTAGCGTTGCTTCAAATTTTTGAATTTGATGTCCAGAGATTGAACCTTAAAGGACACGCCTTTTTCTTTCATGGATTCAGAAACCTTTACAAAAATATTTCGGCGGCGTATTTTAGGGTTTCTCAGTTGTACTTTCCATTTAACACATTCGTCCAAAAATAGAAGAACGTGATTATGGATCCACGGTGGATCTGTAAATATAAAAATCGAAGTAATTTTTAAATACAAAGAATACAATAATTAATACAAAGAAATCATTTGTACTTATAAATTTTAATTTTTAATTTGCTTAGTATGAGTTTTGTGGCAAATCGCCGATGCACAATCCATAACTACTTAAGGGTTCCTTTTTCTACTTCTATTAATTGAATTTAATTGAAGGATTTTAGTTACAATTTGAAAAAATAATAACGCGAATCCAAAACAAAGGACATGCTTTCGTATGAAGAAAGGTCATTAGTGATATCCGAACGGAAACGTAATCATTATATCGCCGGGCTCTTGAGTGATTTTGTTAAAAGGTATTTTATGCTAGCGCAACACCTGTGGACTTACCAATGTCATCTTATGCCTAAGATGAGCATTGAAATTCTGGTAGTTATGATGGAAGATGCGATTTAAGAGTTTCTCCAGCCGCTTGCCGTAAGCAGCTGAAATCGCATACCATGTTTTAGGTGCACCAAAGTGTAAATAATTTATTGAATATAAATCCATGTCTTCGGTGTGCCAGGCAAATGTATGCTCTTCCACATTCCAAAGTACAAGTAGGCAGTTTATTCACATAATCAAATATTCTTTCTAGTTTATCTATGTTCCATTCTTTGACCTCCGAATCGGTAAGAGTACCTTTCACGTCGGCTGCATAGAGTGGTGCAACGTACGTGACATTCTTCCAATACTTTCTCTCCACGTCATCATAGTCAAAATGTTTGGGAGTTTGGTATCGTTCCGACTTGGGAAGTTCTTTGAATTGCCGAAGTGTCATTGTTCGCTTTTGGACATTTATTTGCTGGTACTCCTTGTTTTCCTATAACATAGCCATACATTTGTATGTACATACATATCGCCGCCTGCGTGCTTAAATGCCGAATTAATGGGCACTCAGGCGGCGATATGTTAAAAATAATAATAATAATATGTTCTTACCTTCTTGCTCATTGCCTCTAATTTGAAGGGGATCTGGTCGTGCAACATCAATCCTTTCGGCGTCTGGCATCAAGGAATCTTTTTGTACAATTAGACAAATTATATAGGTATAGTAGAGAAAACTAAATCCATTTATTACCTCGAACTAAAGCTATATTCCCTGTTGGATCAGTTGTATCTGGGATTTTTTCTTCTTTCAGGATTTCAGTAGAAATTTCCGAATCTATAATATTGTATGTATGTAGGTAGGTATTTTAAACAGAACTTAATATTAAATGGGACTTACTTGTTGCAGGTTGATCCTTACTACTTAGTATATATAAACGTGCAAAATGTTGATCTATGTATACATAAACAAAAATTAGTTATTTTTTCTTAAAAAAGAACAAAATTTACTTACCGCTCAAAATTTTATTGCAAACTTCTATAGAATCCTCAATTTCATATTGGGTTCCGGCAAAATCAATTGAGATTTGCATTGTTTTTTATTTAACAAAAATTTTAATAAATTTATGGAAAAAACCAACCAAACTAACCCCAAGCCAAGCTAACCAACAAAATGGGCACAGACGGTAAAAAGAGAGACAGCAATAAAAAAAAAATCAAATTCTCAGTCGGCTGTTGTTGACATTTGTCGGTGGATAGCTAGTTATTCGAAAATGTTTGGGATAACCCAAGATAACTTTCACGAGAACAGTTGTTTTTTCATCAGCTGCGTCTTTGCACGCTTTACAACAACAGAAAGTTATTCTAGATTGCTGAGAATAACTGAGTGAACGTCCCCATGAGACCTTTAATTCTCCGAACGCTGACTGATAAACGTCAACTAAAAAAAAATCAAAAAAACAACACTGAAAAATTACAACACAAAAATTTGTTTTCCTCTTGTTTTCTATTTAAAGAAAAGCAAACATTATTATCTTTAAACATGATTAAAAAATAAACTAAATTAAAATGTTATTCAAAATTCTAATATGTGTGTTACTATTTCTTGTGTTTTTCTATTGGTAAGTATAGCCACCCATTGCACCAATTGGCTCACGAATTAATGATGCCCTCCTAATCGACGTAACATACATATATCTAATTTATATATTTTCGAAATTTGAATATCTTTTCCTAATTAACATAATCATCAGGTTTGTTCCAGCGAGCATAAGTTGGTATCTTGTGAGAAAACTTAAGGCCAAGGTGCGTATTGGACGCATTAGCATACGTATATTAGCTTTGAAAAATGTTAACATAAGCAAGAGTGGATTTTCAGTGGTAGGCATAATTCTTTTTTTGTGTATATTAATTGATTTTTATCATGCAGTCATCAATCAATTTAATTTAATTGTAGCAAATTGAAGAAATATGCCTGCGAAGCAGTTTCTTCAATACTGAAGTCTCTAAGCTGCTATCTATTTACATTCGTGACATCAGAATCAATAAAGATATTGATACGAAACAGAATGATGGCTCCCCTGTTGATATTTTCAAGGAATTGGAGAGTCTACAAAATCAACAGCAAAATGATAGGAAGGGAATGCCCGATTTTCGACAGGCAAAGGTACCTCCTAGTATCATAACTTTTGCTCAGGTAAGATTAAACTAATATTTATGTTGAGTTATTCAGCATTATCGCAGGCCCAGTCGTAATAGATTCGTAGTACGAACCTATTCCGACGGGGCCTGTAATAATTCTCATTATATTTTCTAACATTAAATGTTGTTCAACTTTAAGTTTAAATTGGTACCTAGCTACCTCCTATCTCTTTAGATTTGAAATTTATCCTATTTGTAAAATTGTTCCTCTTTGATTTTGTTCGGGTCTAAGTTATCTGGAATTTCTACTGTTGACTGCTGATGCCGTTTTACATATTATATTTTCAAGGATTTCATATACCTATTTCATGTTTATCAAAAGTTAGAGGCATGCTTTTGGAACTTCCTTTTTTAGGCTTTATTGGGCTGTGTGTTTTGTGTCCCAGCCATAGTCTGACGAGGCGGTATTCTTTTGCTTGGATGTAGTGTTTTAGTAGATTGGTTATGTTAGGTTGAAGTGGCTGTCAGGAATGCGGATAGTTCCATTGTGATACCACGTGAATATATATTAAATATTTAATTAAACCATTTGGAGCCACCAATGAAGCGGTGTAGAAGGTCATTATCACTGGGTGTAATCACCGCGGTTGTTGAAGAAGTATTCCCCAAAGTGTAATCTACGTCCTTGGGAGATAGCGGACATGAATGAAAAATGCATGTGCCATCCGACTTTTGCAAAAGTCATTGGAGAATACGGCAAGTTTTTTGCCGTGTCTATCAATTAAGCAGTGTCCAATTATGACACCTATTACGGAGCCAAAATGTGCCTGCTCAAAGAGAGCAGACCTTTTGAGCGTCTTGGATCCATTATTGTCCAGATCCGTGTGGTACCTTGTTTTATGGCGTAACATAAGTTTATGTAGCGACAGGCATACCGATTTCTTGCATTTAAAATTGGTAGTGGGTTCCATTTCTGGCGAGTTTATCGTCTTTTCAGTCTCCTAAAATATCCATATATCCCGTTACCCAAATCAGGTAAAAGTTAAACTGTTCTGCCATCTCCCTGAGAGACGGTTGACAATTGCAAGCAGTTATAGATTTTGTAGAAACAGCGCCAAGTGATTTAAGGGCTGCTTGAATCAGAAGATACAGATATCCGATGTGGTTATCAGGTTTTCCCTTAGACCAGATAGAACCTCTTTAATCGCCAGAATTTCAGCTTAAAACCGCTTCAATCGTCACGGAGACGAAAAGAGATTATAAGATTTAGTCTGTCTGAGTAAGCATCACCACCCTTCGGTTCATAAGAAATAGTTTGAGCTACAGATCGTAAACCTCCTAATAATGCATAATTAGAATTTGATGATCATCCAGCAATTATTACTCTATAAACTCCTAAACTTGTACAACATATAAAAAATAATAAACCTATATTTAAAAATAATCCGTCGTTAAACCGTCGCGTCCGTAAAAAAGTGAACCTATTCATCTCTTAGGAACATCTCATCCTCCAAAACGGATCTTTCTTGGGATTTTAACTTGGAAGTCCTTGTTGAAGATTAACTGTTGTGTCGTGTAGTCGGATCGTGCTTTCGTTAACCGAATGTGTTCAGAATTATTAGATTGGCTTATCGACGAAAAGCTTTACTCGCTACCACTTGTTTCCTAAAAAATATCGGGGGTGTAAAGTAAGTAGTATGTTTAGGTCAGCCAAGGTTGTAGAGCAGAGTGCTCCACTAGTGAAAAGGACAAGTTCTGTCTTGGCCAGGTTTATATCCAGACCATTTGGTTGCCAACATTTTTAGTATGTTGCAGTTGGAGCATGCTTTCGTGATACAACAATGTCACCATCATCGGCATAAGCTATTACCTTGTATCCCTCTGTTTCCAGGTCTATTAGCATTTTGTTTACCACTGTATTCCATAGAAGTGAGGATAAAGCCACCACCTTGCGGATCCCATCTGCTGACATATCTTCTTTCTGAGTAGTCCCAGTGTTGACTTAATTATTCTGCTGTCTAGCATGAGACTAATCAAATCTGTCATTGAGTCAGACACCTTAAAGTACTCGTATGTTATTCTAGTTGATGATACTGTGGTTAATTGTTTTTTTTTTTTTTTTTTTTTTTTAATTTAAAAAAAATATTTTTAGTGTGCAACAAATTATCTTTTTTTAATTTTGATTTTAGTTCATGGCGGTTCATGTTAATAACATTTCTGTAGTTCTTATGAACAATGACTTTGAACCAGGCTGGTTTCTCCACGCAACTGCTAAGGAACTTCATTTAGATGGCAGTATTGTTCACAACGAAAAAACTTTGCTCGTAAATGCTATTCTAAACGAAGCTCAGGTAATTATTATTATTATTATTTTAATCGCTTGCACATTTTTATTTGTCACAAATTTTAGGCAAAAATTCTTCGACACTGTCCATCTAGACGACAATCTTTGGAGAATTTGAATAAAATTCGACCATGCTTAGCAGAACTTAGTTTTGACATCGCTTTGGATGGTATACTTTTTGCACATGGCCCACTATCTGTAGATGTGAGGATCTTATATTTTAATTCTGATGCAATGTTTGTCATTGTTTTATTTTGTTTTCTATAGAAACTATCACTATCTATGAATAATGCCAAATCCACAATTCATGGTGGCTTGTATGATTTTCTGCGTGAAGCCAAACAACGTAAGAAACCAGCAGAACTCAAAGTTATCCAGCCAATGATTTCTAAAAAACCCTACAACAACGAGGCTTATCAAAAAATTGCTCCAATTATTCCAAAGAATTTTAGTTTTATAATAAAAGCTGCAACATTTTCGGCAGTTAAAGAAAATTCACAAAACGATTTTAGCGCTAAAATGCAACTATTTACCGTAAGTTTATGTAATTTATATCAAAACTGCAAAAATATTTTTTTTTTTCGTATTCTTTAGATTACAGGAAAGTTTAATTCAAAATCATTAAATGAAAACGTCCATTTGCCGACTTTATACACGAAAATATCTCTTCAACATCTTGATATTGATACGAAATTCGAAAAGCTTCTATTTATCGAACAGTTCACCATTGATTCTGTAGTAAGTGGATTTTCTATTCCAGGATTTTTGGTTACTAAATCAAAACTTACTATTTCAGCTTGAAAATGATATGGTTAATTTATATCTTAAGCTCAAGACGTTCCAGTTGATTTACAATCATAGTGAAATATACAATTGGGTTAATAACAACTTTTTATCACAAAAAAAATCCCAACCTCTATTACTATCACATCTAACTGAAGATTCTGCGTGTCAACCATTGTCAAGTAATAATAGTTTCATGGAATGGATACTCAAGCGAGTTGTTATAAAAGGATGTGCAGAACTGTGGAATGTCTCAACCCTTGTCAAACTGGACGAGCAAAATGCTGCTGTAAGTGTAAGTCATACTAGATTACTTCTCGAACAGTTCGATGAGAAACGTAGTAATAGATACAAAACCGAAATACTTAATCTTCTATTGGACCAACGTCACTGGAGCACGGAATTGATGATTGAATCACTGTGGTGGTCATTGGGTAATTCGATCAATGATACAAATAATCTGAAAAAATCTCATTCTCCTGGTAGTCCATTTTTTCTGGGCGTGAGTCTAGTCAAACTAAGTAGCTATGGAAACGTTACTAAACTAGAAATCTCTGTTCATACACTTCGCACCGAGTACAGCCTTGCTTTAGCAGAGTTTATTGTAAAATCAACTCAATGTGTAAAGCAATATGGGCGAATGGATTTGAAAAAGAAACCACGTGACGTGCTTGAAACCCCGTCTTCAACAGATCCCAATGCTGGTTTGTTGGTGTCAATGAAGATAAAGGATATAAGTGCGTTCTTTATAAATCATCATGATGCTTGGTTACTGGTTAGCTTAACAGACATTACACTTACTCGTTCACATCAAGTTTCCAACTTTCGTTTGGAAGAGTTTCAAATGGCCATAATGAGATCAATGAGGTCTTCATCACTGTCACTTAATGATTTCACTGATATATTCGCAAACGTCAAAATTATCCGAATGGAATATGAGAAGTTTGAAAATTCAAGACCTAAAATTTCCGTCTATATTCCGGGTAATAGTGAAGCCACATGGAATTCGAATTTACACATGCACGTGGTGACTCTACTGCGGGATATGGGCGAACTCAGAACTGAATTAAATCTATCGCCGCCATCGACACCATCTGAAAATTTGCCTACAGATCCCAAAAATAAATTGATATTGGAAATCTCAGCAGAGAGAAGTACACTGTTTGAGATTAAAATATCGGAGCGACACACAATGCAGTGGTTTCTGGAAAATCTCTTTGTGAGTCGCAAAGAAGGAAATTTTATATCGGCGGAAAATATTTTCATTAAAATTGATGATCAGCATATATTCACGGTTAAAGATGTGGATATACATTCGCTGCCAAAATTAGATATGCTCACACAGGAAAGAGCTAATTGCGAAGGATTTGTTTTGCCCACAAATAAAGTCTGGGTCACAACCATTGGAGTTTTTAAGGTATTCATAAATTGAATGCGGAAATTAGGAAATTTTAACATTACAAATATTTTTATAACAGGCTATTTTTCCATATGATCATGATTTTTATGATGCGGTTCAACACGAATTCATATCGCTTTTCAAGTGGTTGAAGTTTGTGCACAATTTTAGGAAGAAACCATTTACGGTAACTTCACAATTACCAAGTGATTTGGTTATACAGGTTAAGTTAATAGTGGTTTCTAAATTGTATGCAATTTTCTTTAATTAGTTTGTTTGCATTTGCGCAGATCAAAGAGTTCCTTGTCGAAATAAGTGACGACCCCTTTGAGGTTAAGCTTCGTGATAATTATGTTCTACTAGTAGATGAATATTTGGAGAGTTTAAAGCGTAAAAAACTGTTTGAGCAGAAAATTGCTGAACGATGTTCAGAGCGCCTACTTGTTCCAGCAGGTACCATCGAAAGTCTTTATGCAAATCTAGTTAAGAAAAACTCGGAAATCTATATACAGCGATCGAAAAAGATTAGTGTCAGTGGACCCGTTCGTACACGTCTTCTGGCTTGGATTATGACTGACGTTGAGATAATGGCTATGGCTGATACATCTATTCATGGAACGGAAAACGTAACTCGAATTATGAGAGAAATCGACACTGAGAGCCCATGGCCAGAGGAGGGCTTGGAATTTACTACACTTTGGTGTCGTAATGTCAATGTTAGTTGCACCGAGTGGAAATTTATGTTGAGGTGAGTCAACTTCCAGAAGAGTTTAAGTTGAAATTTTCATGGAATCTTTGGTATTGGCCCCAGTTATTATTATTAAATTTAATTACTTACTTTTTAGAGATTTCCCACAGCCAATGTTTTACGTGAAGGCCATGCGCCTCTTTGGGACTCTATGTGGAGCTGAGCAACTTGCTCCAAAGCGAGCCAAGCGGGATGTTATAATTGAAGTGGGACAGCCATTTGGAAACGATATGATACAGAGGGGAATGACAGCTCTAAAATTCTATCATGATTTTGATTGTGAACTAGATTTCTGTAGTTATGCATTCGGGCCATGTTGGGAGCCTGTAATGGCTCAGTGTAATTTGAGCTTTGAAAAAATATCAGCACCTTCAAAAGATCCCAGTCCGGTTCTTCCATTTTGGGACAAACTGCGACTTTTGCTGCACGGCAGATTGACTATGATTGTAAAACAATTCACGGTCCTGTTGCATGCATCTTTGGATCCCTACAACACAACTGAAGAAATGGAACTCACATGGAATAATTGTGGAATTGTGTGGACTAATGCGCGGATTATATTCAAAGGCGAATTAAATGTAGGAGAAGTTTTTTGTTTTTAATAAGTAGTTTTAACAACAACTATTTTCAATTGCAGATCACTGTTCGAACTGCTTCACGATACGATGATTGCCGCCTTCTACGTTTTCCAAATCTAAAACTGACCTTAAAGTTAAAATGGATCTGTCTGGCCAATCCCAATGATCATCATGCGGTAATACCATGTGCTCCGGACAAACTTCCTGAATACTCAAGCAATCAAGTTCATGATTCGTTTCGTGCATTTCGATCTCAGAATGTTAATATTTGGATCTCATTTGAAACAAAACCGATTCCGGGTGAAGACCCGGAGACAGATATACCAAGTCTTGTGCTATATGGCAGCACTTTGCGATGGTTTGAGAGTTTAAAGCTAATATTGTCAGGAGTTACACGACCCACTCGGAGAGGACATGTTTTTAATAATGTACGACCAAGAAAAAAACAGCTGAGTCGACATTACAAAAGAGCCAATCTTCAGATGAGTCTTCACAAATTTCAAGTTCTGTATTGGATGTCACATGCTTTGCATAAGGGCTTCCAGCTAAATGGAGGCCGAGTTTCCTTCAGTTCGGAGCACTGTCTGAGCCTCTGTCCAATAGATGATGGATTGATTCATCGGCCGAGGGCGGATTGGTCCACTGTATACATGAATTGTGAGCTGAATGATGCTGAGATCTGGCTAAAAAGTATTTTAACAGAAAAGCTCGAGAGCAGCTCGGAGAATATCACCAACTCAGATGCATTTAAAATTGTGCGTTTTTACTTTTTAAGTGTGGACAAAGTATCTTATGGTCGGGAAGCACTTATTCCAAGTGAAGAGGACTCAAAGGGTAAAACCTCAACACCCGCCCACAAGTTGGTTGTCTACGATTTGAAGGGCGCCTGGACTAAGAACAACCGAGATGTTGCCTTCGCATTGTTTGATTCTTTTATGAAGTCACAAAAGTTGAAAAATAATCTTTCAACTGAAGCTGTCAAAGGGTTCCGTAAAGAAGCAAATTCCCACATCGTTAAAAATTATCGCAATGAAAGCGGAACAGCGACACCAGAAGTTTTGCCGATAGGAGGTGAGAATGCTTCGACAGCTATTAAAAAACCACAACAAACTAGTCATGCTACTGCTATGCTACAGCAATTGATCGCAGAAGCAGATCACAAATTTAATGTTTATAGCGACGATCAAAGCACTCAGACACGAGAATTACTTTTGCAAGGGCTGCAGGCGTGTAATTCTCAAGATATTACGCACGAGAACTGGTCAATATCTCTGGTGAATTCCCAAGTTTTACTTAAAGGATGTGAAACATCGGGTTATGTTATTATTAGTGCAGCCAAGGCTGAAATCTTACAAAGAGTGCATAGTCCTGTCTGGAGGGATAGGTCATTGGTCACGAAAACGACATGGAAAGGTTTGTTAGAATGCATGCAGTACTATGCCACCGTCAGTGCTGGAGAACATGATTCTCTTCTTGAAAAGGAGATCATGTGGTTGACAGTGGACAATATCCAGGAGAAAGATAAAGACGCTACTGTGATCAATGATTTGCCAGATATTCCACATCTAGTTGGGAGTGGCCGCAGTGTCGGTGGTGTTGTTTCGGAAACTGTAGGTGCTTCTGCAGTTTCAGATGCTGGAGAAGCCCAACCTCTCCAACTGCAAAGAATTGTATCTCGGTGTAAATGTGAATTCTTCTATGTGAGCTATGGCGACCCAATAGATCCAAGCACTATTCGAACGGTACCGCCGCCACCATCGGAAGAAACACTCAGTCCTTGGGAAAAACAAGATGATCCCGCCGATGCATTTACCTTAATGCATCACGATTTGGACGTTTGTACGAATTCTCTGCAGTATGCAATGATTTTAGATATTGTGAACAATCTTTTACTGTTTGTGGAGCCTCAAAGAAAGCAGGCTCTTGAAAAGCTTGCTCGTATGCGATTCAAATTGCAATTATATTCGAGTGAAGATCAGAAAAGACCAATTCAACATTTGCAAACACAAATTCGTAGTCTCTTGATGAAGATTCGTTCTCTGGAAAAAGACATCCATTTGATTGGCAAAGCACGTGCGGAAGAAGGAGACTCTAGAGAACTACGTAGTGATTTCGAGCAAGTTCAAAAGTCCATACGAGAAAGTAAAGAGGAATTGAATAACCTCAGCGAAGAATTGGATATGATGTTGCTGTGCTACAAAGAAACTCAACTCTCCACGATGAGCAAAATAACAAATGTACGAGCAAACAAGTCGGTATCAATTGTTCGTGCTAATGAGATATGTTTTAAGCGAGCCCAATGGCGTCTCACAGAAACCGATGGACAGATCGGTATTGCCGATCTCGTGCTAAGTGGATTTTTGTACACAAAGAAATCTAAAAGCGATGATTCGGTAGAACATCTTTTGGAACTAGGTAATATTCGTATGAATAATTTAATTCCACGTGAAATCTATAAAGAAGTCATTTGTCCAACTGAGATCCAAAAAGATATGCCAGTTGATACGCACAAGCGAGTTCTACGTGTTTTCTGTCGTGAAAAACCCCCAGTAGGTGGAATTTCCGTAAAGGAACACTTTGAAATTAACGTTGCACCTATCACGATTGCTATAACTAAAAAATTCTACAGCACAATGTTAAAGTTCTGTTTCCCCGACCGTGATGCATCCGAGACTGAAGCTGTCGATGATATCGAAGAAAACTCTTCTGGCAGTTCATCGTCATCGCAAAAATCCTCGAAAAAAACATCAAAATCAAAGAAGAGCTCCAAAGATTCAGAGTTTTATGTTAAAATTGAAAAGGATGACGTTGAAAAAATGAAAGAGAGAGCAGAGAAAAATAAACTGTTTATCTACATCAAGATTCCGGAAGTGCCAGTCCGTGTTAGCTATAAGGGAAATAAAGAGAAAAATCTTGAAGATATAACCGATTTTTCACTGGTCATTCCTACTCTAGAATATCACAATGTAACGTGGACGTGGTTGGATTTGCTTTTGGCAATGAAATCAGTTAGCCGACGTGTTATTCTTTCTCAGGCTATCAAACAGAAATTGCAAATTCATAGAAGACAACCTCTTACTTCAGCCGGTGAGAGGGCATCACCCCAAGAGGAAGATAAAGCTAAGATGCTTTTTGGAAATCGCTTAGCGGTAAGTGCAAATTATTTACAAGTATTTATTTATTCGATATTTATATTTTGTTCTATTTAGAATGAAAATCGCAGCCAAAGAAGAGGTGTCTTCAAATTTACAGCAAATAATCCAAAGTAGTGTAGAAGTATTTATTAATCATGTTTTTATCTACGTTATATACCAATCCAGTGATATTTAAAATAATAAAGCAAATAGTCAAGGGTAGACTCGTTTCTATCCACTTATCATTTTCTTTCCGTTTAAAAAGTATTAATAGTAAATTTTGTTAAAAAAAAACTCTGTCATTCTATTGCTGTATACAGAAAATACTAAACAATAAAATATATAATTTATTTTCAATACAAATTTAGTTGTGAAAAATATAATTTTGTGTTATTTCTATCTCTCAAGATTTTCGTAAAGAACAGATAGAAAGTTTGAGAGTTCTTAGCTACAATTATTCAAGTTTTACTAGTTTCACAGTCAGTCGGCAAAATGGCACTCCATTTTATGAGCTTCTAATGATTTATTCTTACGTTTGCCTATCAACAAGCCTGGCTTAAATAAGTCCCATTGGATATACACATACATGTAACTGATTTGAGTTTGATAACGTTTATTTTCTTAAGGCAATATCATTTCGAAAAAAAACCAACAAGACACAATTTAAGGGAAAGAACGCTTAACATTATTACCGGGATATTTCCCACGATATTTCAGTCCAGTAACAAGAGTTGAACTTCTTGGAAATGCTGTTTGCCCATTGAATTTGACATCTGTTTCTGGATTAAATCGCAAATATTCATACTGGATGTGGAGATTAGGTGGTAAGTCGACTTTTTTCAGTGCATCATAGGGTACAGTTGTATCAACCGAGGACTTATAGAATTCAATGACATCAGCTGACAGAAAATACAAATTTATATCCATATTATTTGTTCTCAAAATTTTAAAATTTTAAATAACTTACCAATAGTGTTGATCTCATGCACTTGGGAATTGGGTACTGAATGTTTGAAATCTTTGAAACATGCATCTAAAATCTTAAACTTCTCTTCTAAGTTTGAAAGTTTGTAATCCTGTTTGGAAGATATATTTAGACTAGAACAAATGCCATTAACTTTTTCAGCTGTATCATTGGGAGCTGCATATGGTTTAAAAGGCCGGAGAAAGCTATTAAAGAAATGAGAATTTTTAATTTTATGCTGTAATGTACATACTAAGCTCTCGGTTAGCTGTTTAAAAGTGTGGAATATATCGTGTCCGTTTGTCAGGCTTGTTTATTGAATCTCAAGATCAAAAAATCCATGATTAAAAAATGTTGTCCTAAGTTGGTAGCTTACATACGCATTGTGTTACTTTGTGTGGCATGAAGTTAGCTAAAACTAATAAGTAGACATCAAATTTTGATATACTTACCTAGTGCCTACCTAATAGAAATTTAAAATGATCTTAAAGGGTCAGCTGATTTGCTTGTTTGACTAAAATAAAAAGCTAAAATTTATTCAAACAAGTGCATTCATCTAATAGGATTTTACAAAAAAGAAAACGATACCTACTGTGGACCTCAGTCTTTATTAAACGGATCGTTACGTTTAATTATTTTCTATGTACCTACATAGTGTATGAATTGGAGCACTTATAAAAATTGCTAGGTATATTTAACATCTTTCATACTTTTAATCTCAAAATCAAAAGGTGCTTACATGATACATTTTTTTATAACCCTTCCAGTCGCTTAAATAATAGGCAGATACGTTTTTCCACTGAACTTAATAAATAAGAGGTACCTGAATGATATAAACAACACATCGATGATAAAAATTGGAAGCTTACAAATTATCCTCCTACAATTTTATGCCTATGTTTATACCTACCTACCTGTATGTATGTACCTATTTGATAAATTACGTTTATCTATTTAAAGGTAACTAATTTTTGTATAAATTGGCATACCTATGTATCTGAGCTGGTCACTTCCTTTAATATCTGACCAACTTTTCTAGGTATCTGTTATCTGATAAGATTAGTTTCCCAGTTCTTGTTTTTACTCACAATAATCAATATTGTTACCAACTTATTAGATTAAATTAATATCTTGTTTAGGTACTTGCTTATTTTTTTTTCTTTTTGATAGGTAGGTATTTAAATTTTACATTTCTTTCATAGGACAGCAATAGTATTTATAGATATGATGAATAGCTATGTATATAATATATGCATGCAGCTGGTCTGTATATTTAGGTGTTAGCCAGATAAATCTAAGATCTAGGTAGGTATATATGTAGACCTAAATTCTGACAGTTCGCTAGTTACCTGGGATGTGGGATCTACCCAACAATCTGCGATTGTAAAAAAGCTTTTCTTCGTAGTTCCTAACAACATAGATACATATTTACCTAATAGGACTTCCTAATTATCTTAGATATATCCACCTAATGCAAATACATATCTACCTATATATAAATAACTACTTATGTACATAGGTACATTGTGTAGGTAGGTGCCTATTAGCATTCTTTTAAGGAAAAACATAATTTAGTTTTTGGAGAAAATTAAAAAAAGCATTTATCATCCCCATCTTAATCAGTGTACCAAGTACCAACTATTATGGGAATGATTATGAATGATCAGATCATAACTATCATGATCAACAGAAACATCTTTTTAACATAGTGATAATGAATTTCATTCTATACAAAAATTTAGAGCAAGTGAGCTTTTTTAAAAAGGGACATTTTTCTCCAAGTCATCTCAAAATTATTTTGCTGATTATTTGAAAACACACACAACCACAATTTTCACTATTTGGGAAGTGTTTCCCCTCTTATTATTTATCGCCAATTTTATTTTCCCATTCTGAGCAGCTTTACATAGAACCCCCCATCATTGCGTTTTTTTTTTACACTTTATTCCACATTTAAAAAAATACCCCTTTTTTGGTATACACACCCTTTAGAGGCCAATGATTTTCCCACCGAATCAATACGGGCACTCACTGCAGAAGGGCCACCCTTTTTATTTTTATTATTTTTGGCTGAGTAAAAAGCAGTTGGCTGTAGAAAAATCTGAAAGTTAAAAAAATTCATGTAAAAACATTTCCGGTATTAAGCTTTTAATTTGTATAGAAGAGAATCTGTTGATAACTTTTAATACACCACTACAACTGTCAAATCACCACCAGCTGTCAGTGTTTTCTCATCCTCGCAGAAAAAAATCGTGGTGAATGATGAAATTTATTAGATACATTATGTATATTATATAGGTAGGTACGTACGTACATAACATCTAGGAATTACGATTTGCATTTGACGAGTTAAACAATCAGAAAACTATGTTTTCTATCATTATCACAGGTTATATCTTTTTCTTTTATTAAAAAAAGCACTGGCGAGTCGGAGGGGTTTTTTATGTAATTCATTTCGATAAACTTACGTTTCGTGCGAAAATGTGTTGACCCGTTTTACGTAAAGTCACTTGCCCAAGCCCCGCCATCATGAACGTGAAAGAGACACTGCTGGGTTCATGCGAGTGTGTGAAAATTTAAAGACTATTTTTTGTACTTTTTTCATTTTTACTGTTTTAACTATTTGTTAGAGCAGGATAAAAGCTGATGTTTATAATTCTATCCAGTGTAAGCAAAAATGTATGTATTTGATATGGATAGGCAGATCGTATGCTATTATACTAATTTATATAAATGTGTTGGCTTTCTGAAATCTAGCGAAATCGGTTTTTCAATTGGAAATACATCTGCGTTTACACATCGCAGAAATTCGTTATTTATTTTTTAACCCATTTTTGAATAATTTTATTATAGGTAGCCACCTAGTGTTACGTGAGAGCGATTTTAAATTTAAAGTCCTTTATAAAAGTGCTCTTAAATTCTAAGATTTGTAAAGTCGTGTCGCAACAAAATAATCGAACAAAACGCATTGCTCATTTGCAAGGGAAGTTATGCTGTGCTACCTATCAAGTTCCAAATGAAAGAAGACTCATATGTGTTTATTTTGTGTAAGAAAATCTGTCCGTTTGCTTGCATCGCTTAAAAGTAGGTACCTATCTGTTTTATAGTTTTTTTAATACTGACTGACAATTTTTATAAATTCTCAATACCTAGTCTAAATATTGATTTGCTAAATAGATAGGGTACCTACCTAGGGACAACTGTGGTATTACCTAAAACTTGTGAAATATGTACCCGCAGGGTAAAATGTTTAAACTTCGTAAATAGATATCTGGCTATAAATTCTACTACATAATGATCTTTTTGCTGTTTAGATTTTCAAGGCATATGTATCTATGCAAAACCAAGAAAACTTAAAACCCGTGTTCAAAAACATAGTCTGCATACAGTAGGATAGAACTTCAGTTGACACCAAGATATTACAATCTCACTCCTAATTCAAACAAGCTAGTTAAAAAATGATATCTAAGCAACCTTGTGCATTATTACCAAGATTCCAAAGCAACATTTCTCAGTATTGCTGTCTAATAGATAGGTAGGTAGACATACTGAGGAAAAAATATGACCATTTGTGAAATCTCATTTTTCTGACCTTCCCAAATATGTAGATAGACACCTGTTCAAAAATACATTGTCACTTGTGCCGCACCATGATAAATTAAACCCTATTTTTAAATCGAGATTATATTGAATTATACAAATTTATAACTCGTTTTGAAAACTGAGTGTTGATATATTTTCCCCTGTCAAAAGGGAGGTGAGTCCTATTTTGTTTCTTCAATATTGAACAGATTGCAATTCTGTATGTTTTTTTATTTCATTTTTCGGAACGTAGACAGACAAGTGTAATAACTACCTAGTTACCTATCATTTTTTATCTGCAAAAACCAAACTATTTTCGAGTACCTACCTGCCTATGTTGGTACTTATAATTTTTTGACAGAATAATAATAACAATAAGTGACTACAAAATGTCAACCAAGGAAATCAAAAGAAGATAAACAAAATACCCAAGTACCTACCTACCTACGTATTTACGACCATAGAGAAAAAATGCATGATTATTTATAATAAATAAGTATAAATAATTTTCATTGATGCACCTATTAAACAAAACAATTTATAAAACTTAATTTAACTTTACCTACCTACCGACAATGGCAGCCATGTACATATTTTGTTTAATGATTCATTTTAAAACGAAGACAGAAGTGAACATGAACAAGTAAAATTCCAATCACACAACTCGTCTTCGTAGTGTAACCACAGGCACAGAAGCAATGTCATTTCCAATGTTCGTCGTTGAAAAGGGAGGCTGCTGAGCTAGAAAGAGAAAGCTACAATTTTATCCCATCCAACCGACACATCCACACTTATTTCGATTCGAATCAATCGAATAACAGTTTTGGGTTCATCGCGGCTAATCCCGTCGAAGCGAAATAGTCTTTAATAAAAGATTTCTCCTAATAACGCGAAATACATTTGCCAGAACCAAACTTACTTATATTATTCTAATCTTAAAAACTTTTACATTTTAAAGTTAAATTTAAAATAAAAAGAGCAAATGTAAAAGAAAGCTGTTGTTTAAAAAAAACAACAAATTTAAATTTTTTTTGTCAGTGTTTTATTTTCTTTTGTGGAGATATTAAACCAATTGTGTTGGGAGCGTGTGTGAATCAAAAATATTATTGCGACAAAACAAGAAAATTACTCTAGGATAGCAAAATCATTTTAAAAAATTTGTGATAATGAAAAAAAAATGAACAAACTTTCTAATGAACTTTTTTTGTATAAAAAAGCATATAAAAGTTATAAAAACCCCGACTATCAAAGAGAATATTGAACACAAATTTCACTCTCTCTTCTCCTTTACAAAGTGTAATCAAGAAGGCACCAATAATTGTGTTTGTATAAAAGAGACAGCTATTTACATACCACCTTGGGAGATACTTTTAAACTGGCTCTGTAAACACACTAGTGTAGTGACAGGGAATTAAATAAAAGTATATTCATATTGCTGTTGCCACACTCCTGTATTCATATAAAAAAATTATTCACTTGGATATTATAAATATATAAACACACATCCAAGAAAGGATATGTGTGTGTGTGTGAGATTCAAAGAAAAATCTTCAATTGTCGCCATTTTCATCACCACAGTCGCTCGCAAACGTCGTCGTGTCGATGTTAACCGTCGGGCTACAGGCTACACTACTCTTACATATAACAGCCAGCAGAATTAAAATTTTTTAAAACTGAATTTAACTCAACTTTGACGCACATTATAGAAAAAAATAATCCTTTGTGGTATTTTATCATCTGTGGTGAACAAAATTAAACCTAAAATTTTATTGCACAACTAAGGGCATGATTTAATTATTTATTTAACAAAAAGAAAAAAACGCATCTTAGAGCAAAAAATTAATGTTAAGGAAAAATTCAGTTCAGACGGAGCAACCCACATAATTTTCTTTTGCGTTATTTTTCATCTTTTTTTTTTGTATAAAAAAAAGAACATTGTGTATGCATGTGTGTATATATAAAAATGTGTGTGTATATATAAAGAAACGGGAGAATTAGTGTAAGGTGAAATAGGAAAGGCAAAAAACAAGCCAGTTTTTTTCCTTCGGCGAAGTAAGAAAAAGTGAGAAGGTATCGACGAAGAACTAAGTTATAAGAACACAAAAATATGTTCTTTTTTCGGCGTATAAAGTAAATGCAAAAAATATTACACACCCAAACCAAAGTCGCCTATTACATACATCTATATACACTCAAGGAGATCGAAATTTTTAATTATAAAACTATTGAAGCCGAATGGTGAATTCTGTGGTGTGGTGAAAGAGCAAATTATTTGATAACCCATTTTCACCATACAAAAAAACTGATTGCTTTTAATTGAATTCATGGATATTTATTGAAATTCGTCAAAGTGGTAAGAATTCAGTATTAATACGACGAGTGGAAGTGTGTAAACCCCGAAAGAAACACATTCAAGTATAATGTATACATAGTTTTTTTTTTATTTATGTGGATATACCTACGTCGTCGCCTGAAAACAAGAAGAGTGCGTGTGCACTAGTTGTTTCTTCAACTTCTCCCTCTCGCCCCTTATGAAGAAGAAAAAAGGGGAAATTTAGTGTTCATAATTTTTCTCCTTTTGAATTCGAGTCTTCTTGTCTAGTGTGAGTGTGCCATCAAAACTCACTTGCTGCTTTTTATGCATACAGATAATAATACAAAAAAATAATCTTATTTTTCTCGTGTCGTTCATTGTCGTCGGCGGTATAATACAATTCCGAAAAAAAAAAGAAAAGTGTACAAAGGAAGAATAAAAGAAAATATTCGGTACGGGTTACAATACAAAAAAAAGAAGATGAGAAAAAAGTAGAATCCTCTGCAAGGGGTGTTGTTTGTGTGTTTTCAATACATTTTTCCATACTAAAGTGAATTGATAAAAAAAAAATTGTGTCTATAAAAGTGTGGTGAATATTCATTTTTCAACTGAATATAAATCATTGATCATTGGCTTTATATTGTGTGTGTTTTCTTACCCACAATATAATGTGTTAAAACGGAAATTGTATAATTATTAATTTATATAAAAGTTTTTATTAAAAAAGAAATTAAATATCTAGTGTAACCGGGTGCAAATGAAATTAAAAATATAAAATTCACTCGAAAATGAAAATGAGGTGTGAAATATACCAACTATGACGCATCAAAATCACCAGACTAACGGCGCAAGTTTGGAGGATTGCCATACAAACTTCTTTGCCTTGGTAAATATAATATAGAATACATTTTTTATCCCCCATTTCTCGATTCGATACCTCCGCCACCGTCGTCGTTTAGTCGGTTCAGTTCCATATTTTGCACTAACACCAATACACTAGCTCGCTCGGAGAAAAATATACCTCTCGCATACATTTTAAATTCTTCTTATATCTATCATGTATCGTTCGTAACCTGAAAATCCATACCTATACCCCGTCTCCGCAGAAGATATAATTTCTTTTTGGATTATACCTACCTACCTACCTACCTACCCATTAGCATAACGTGAATTGTTCATCGAATAATAATGTCCTAACTAAATAGCAAGCATTTTCGACGTAATGTTGACAGTTTTGTTTTGCTACAGTGCAGTGGTAACTTTTTATGTATGTATGCGTATGTATGTACCTGCCTGCATTCACATTTTTAATTCTGAAGATTGGTATTTTTTATTTCGATTTATTGTAAACTTATTTTGTTTTTCCCTTGCAAAAATTAAAAATACCTACATACAATATCGTATCCCTAGCTATGGTGTTCCTATATATAGGCATATACATATCTACATATTATGTACATCGAGATCAATATGTAGTTGGGTAGGTAGGTATATTTGGATTCATGCTGCAAAACTAAAATCTGAGCTCCTGTCTATTAAAAATGTAGAAGGATACGATATCATCTAACTGATATGCCCAATTTTCGTCGCCGGGAGAAACACATTTTTAACTACAGGTCATACAATCTTTCATTTTATCTTTAACCCACACAGTCAACAAAAACAAAAATAATATTTACATATTTTTCTTCTATTTAATAAATAGAAAATAGTAAAATTTTATGTAATAGGTATAACACAATTAATTGCCAATATAAAAGATTGTTCGGTAGGTATGTACGTACATTATAGACAATCATATAACATAATATGTATGTATGTACATATTTTTAATTCAAAACTGTTGTTATTTCAAAAAATTGCAAATCTCAAGCATCCGTGATTTAGAACTTATGTTGGTAGATATTGAGTTAAAATCTTTTCCTTAATGTGTCTTAGAAAGATAGTACCTACTTACATATATCTAAATATTGTAGGGAATAATAAGCAAACATCAGTAAAGAAAATATTTAAAAAAAATTTAAAAGGTATAGTAGTAGGGAATACCTCCCTGCCTAGTTTAAGGATGTGTGGGAAATTATGTTATGAAATTAAGAGAGGAATACCAAATTTCGTGCAAATTTTTCCGAATTCTGTGGTAATTATAAAATTTAAAGGAATGACATTTTAAGAGGTACCATAATAAATTGTAGGGTAGAAAGAATTAACCAAAGTAAACAAAACAAGTACATAGCCTGATAAGTACTTAGGAATGCTGGTCTACATAAATTTAATTAATATCCACTTGGGTTTTTTCCATTTGTTGCCCAGAAAGGTTACCATTTGGTGAATAAGAGAATAATAAATGTTAATTTAATGAAATCCTTTTTCTGTTTATTTTACCGAAATATGTTATAAGAAATTGATATTAAGTTAGAAGATTGGTAGGTATGCACCTATTAATTATTTTCAATTCAAAGTATTTATTTAGCGTAATTTTTGCTATTTTTAAGCGATGTAATGTAGACACCTACCTTCTAGTGGTCCAGTTCATGCCTGCCCATTGGCAAAAATACCTACATCTTTCTATTCCTTCTAACTATAGTGCCGTGCAATTCAGGGTGCATTTAAAAGACCTTAAGTCTTACTGGCATTTGGGTAGTTAAAATTATTGTTATTATTATAAAAATATTCCTAATTTTCATTTCAGTTATTACTGTCGTTTTGAATTGGATATTTGGAATTACGCTTTTTCCACATCTTATATTTCAAAAACGTTCGATTGATTCTGAGTAAGGTTTTTAGAGTATTTTTCTGTTCTCGATTCCTTGAGAATAATTAGGTTGAGGAAGCATTTTTCTTAGACGACTACGTTCAAATGTGTATGTATATTTTCATATTTGAGTGGGATTCAAAAATAGTAGACAACTCCGAAAATTCAATAAAAAACCACAAACCTACGGTCTTCTAGTTGGACTCACTCAACCGGTATATTTTGAGGTATATCAGCCCTCTCTCCCTTCTTATAGATCGAACGTGATGACAAATTAAGACAGAAATCAAACTATTTTGAATCTACATAAAACACTACATGAAAACACCGATTATCCTCTTTTTTACTTGGGATTATAGGTACTATAAGGCAAAATATGCATTCGTCGAAAAAAAAACTTTTGAGATAACAATCAAACATGTCATTACGCTGATTGCGAAGACGAAAAAAGATGGCCTAAAAATGATGTCCGTCTGTATGTATGCATAAACACCTACAGCCCGAACGGGTGGGCCGAATTGCACTCAAACTTGGTATAGGTACCTATAGAGTTTTTTAGGCATTGTACAGAGGGAAACTGATTTTTGTTTAGCTCAAAAAATAACGTTACTGTCATATAACCGTTACGTTAAAGCCTATTTTTCTTGGAAACGGCTCTAAAGATTTTGATGTAAAAGAAATCAGTGCAACTTTTTAGGTTCCACCGATCATATGGTTGAAAAATCTAAAAAAAAATGTCTAAAAACGGTACTTTCCATAGGACCGTTTTTTTTTTTTGCTTTCGACTATCTCATAAATGCCTTAACCGATTCTTTCGAAGGTTCATACATATGTTGGTTTAGGTTGTTCAATTTATACTGCGTACCAATATTTTTAATTAATATTTTTTTGTATTTTTAAAGCATTTAAAAAAAATTAAAAAATGTATACTTTGAAATCTGTTCATTAATTTTTAGTTCAACAGTTATAGTTATATGTATTTGCTGAATACCTATGAATTGGCGTTGTTAATTTTTTTTGAAAAATGTTTTCGAAAAGTTAAAAAAAAAAAACTTTTTTTTGTCAAAAACCGCTCCCCAGATTAAAGAAATTTTTTTTTCATAAATTCAAATTTATCCAAGCAATAAAATGGCGTACTTTTTTTGAACTCAATTTAGTTTAAGTATTTATTTCAAAATTTTTAATAATTTTTTCTTTGATTACCTAAGACGATTTAATCATTTGTTTTTAAATTTATTATATTAAATATTTAAGATTCTCATACCAATTTTTTTATAAAAAAAATTAAATAAATTTTGTAATATAAAAAAATCAAGCAAAAAACGACTTTAAAAATATATTTAGATTTTTAATAGAAATCTTTTGCATACGAAGTGATCGAACATAAGAAAGTTCGTGCGATTCTGTCGTGCATGTTATTTTGACTCAGAATAAAAAAAAATCATTTATGTTTCTCAATGGAAGGCAGATTTTAGCAGATTTGTATCAAAAAAATTAAATTTTACCAATGCAAAACCACATAAAAGTATTATGTGGTTTCTAACAAAGACACATCATTTATCATTAGCAACGATGTTATAGAATGAAATCAAACTTCATTTATTTTAAAGTTTAATTTTGTTTGAAAAAAATACATAGGAAAATATTTTTAAGTATTTTGTCCCTTATCAAAACTTGAGCGAAAATAAAAAAAATTTAGACAGCTACACTGATAGCAATTAAAAACAAAACTCAAATCTTAAATTATGTTCCATTGGGCTTGAAAAAAGATCAGATCTAAATCGAAATCTGGATTTATTTTTAATTCGATCCGTGTTCTGGGTTTTAATAAAGTCAAAAAACGTTTTGTTGGTTAACGATCTTATATTGAGTTAGGATGAAGAGTCAGACGAGCAACTCAGTTTCCTCGTGTGAAATCACAAAAAATTATTAAAGTATTTTTTTATTTATAAGATCCAGTATACCTTCAACTTAAGCAGACATTTGTTTTTGTTTTATGAAAAATAATCTACTAAAACAAGAAGAAATTTGGTACTCAAAAAATTACAAAAATCAACATAACCGATAAACAGGGAGTTAAGCAATTCTTTAAATCAAAACACAAACTTGGCAACACCGCTTACAAAATTATTATTTTATTATTACCAGTGATGTCTACTCTCCATTCGAATAATTGAAATACATGCATTTTATATACATAACAAATAATATTGATTCACATTACACAGATTTGCGTTTTGTGTACTCTGGCTGATGATAATGATGATGATGATTTCGTCATTGTTGGTGTTGGTTGCATATCCAGCAGCTGAGGTATTGTTGTGTGCTAACTAAGATTGGCATAAGAAAACACAAGAAGAATAACGAAGAGCAACGAGCAACGAAACTAAGTATGACTTTTTAACATTGTCGACTTGTCGTCGTCGTCGTTGTAGTTGGTGTATTTTCGATGAATTTGCGTCGCCGCACGACCTATCCAGACAAGATAACACCGATGAATTTCATTATGTCCGGTGGATAGTTCCTGTTATTCGCCTTACTGCCTAGCTACATACATACATTATATACAGCTACATACCTTAACTGCTTGCTTTTTTTTCTATTGATGTGTGTTTCTTTAAAATCAACATTCTTTTTGTCCGGCTATGCGGTCTTTATACCTGATTCACCTACCTTCTATTTATTTTAAAGTGTCTGTATAGGTATACAACTATGCGTACCTAGGTGGGTAGGGTATTTGTCTATACATACTTATTATTTCATAATTTTGTTTTATGTTTTGGTACCTAGCCACCTGTCAAAAATAATAATAATATTTGGTCAATGACGTTACAAAGTGGGTCAGACAAAAAAAAAAAACGTTTTGTTTTGCTGAAGCTCTTCTTAAAAAATTTGCTATTATTTCCGTTTTCGTTGAATCGAATTTGACTAAAATCTAGGTTAAAATTAAAGTATAGGTTCTTACCTATTTTCCTACATTGTTGCTTCAAAATTTGTTAAGTTTATACTTACTGATTTTATTTGTTTTTAATAAAATTCGCTTCTTTTTTATAATTTACCTATTATAAAGAGTTTCTGAATCTTAGAATCTGTTAACTGGTTAGGTACCAAATTTATAGTTTACTTAAAATGCCTAGTTGGATCTGAAAGTCTACCTCTCTACCTACCATGGGAAAATTCAAGATTCATCGATCCGCTGCGACCGGTCGAGTCAACACTTTAGCTTTCTTTTGAATTTAATTTCTTCATTCAATGCGCATTCTTCATGTCTACACATAAGTAAGGCTTTTCCTACATACGTACATATTCATACATATATACATTTTTATACGCACGTAATTTGTTTTCTTTGATTATTTAAAGAATAATTTACTACGTAATCTCTAGTCTTGGATAAAATAATTGGGACACGCTAATTTTTTGTTTGAATATTTTGGTAGGTGCCACATGCATTAGTTAAGTTTTATCAAATATTTCGTTGACTCTTTTTATTTGATCTAAATATAAAAAAACATACCTAGATGACCTAAAATTCATAAGGACTGAAGTCCAGATGTCCTAACCTATATGCTTCTTCCTACTAGGTACGACAAAGAAAATCTTGACAGGAAGCATTTTCCAGCAAGACCTTGCTTCGTGTCTTACTTAAAATAAAATAGACGACTGGATCACTCGTACCTAGTATAGGTGTTCGATCACATCGTAGGTATATGCACAAGATTCTTAGAAGAAATGGGAAAATATATTTTAAGGTCGTTTTTTACTTAATCTTTTATATTTTTTTTTTAAATATTAATTGGATAAGTTTAAGTATATACTTAACAATTTAAATTTAAAAAATAGAATTTAATACAAAATTATCCACCGAATTTTGAAATACTCAATTAAATTTTAAATCCAAAGAAATATTTTTCAAAATTTAGAATTTGAAAGACATATAAAAATGTTCATCGAATGTCCGTCGAATCGTATATGACAAAGTCGAAAATCAAATAATGTAATGGTTGTATGGCAGTTACCCTAAATAACAAAATATGTTAAACATTTTCGTAGCAAAATGTAAACTATACCTATAGTACCTACCTGATTTATTTTGATCAAAATCGTTAGAGCCGTATTCGATATAATAACGATGGTAAACAAATTTTATGGCGAAAAAAGGTTTAAAGATCTATTTAAGATAACCAACTAAAACGCTTAAGTACCAAATTTGAAGAAAACCAATTATGTAGAGTGTAGATCGACCTACAAGCAGACAGAAGGAACTGCAGGACCAAATTTTTCTGGTGTTCTCTGTCATCATAATATTTAATTTGATCAAAATCTCTAGTTCGATTTTTTTCCAAATGTAAAACATTCCCTATTAAAAAAAAATACATACTCAAAAATCTACTTGCCCAATTAATTTGCACAAGTGGCGTTTTTATTTTTTAGCTCCGAGTAAAGAACTCAGCTGTCAAGAAAAGATCTGTGTTTCTTTTTTAGCTGAGACACATTCAATCTCTCAACTCGTGTTTGTTTTTTAAATCAGAGCTAAATCGGGGCATGAACCATTAGCTCATAATAAAATGACCGATCAAACGGAGCAAAGTGCTGGGCGCGGCTAACTTTACTCATAATTTTAAAAATAATCACTAAAGTAAAACCAATTAAAAACAAAAATGAATTCGGAAAATGAAAGCCTTGGATATTCTGGTAAATAAGTTTTAATAAAAACAATTATCAAAATATATGACAGTTCTGCGATTAAGTTTATTTCAAAATAAAATCGGAGATATCTGACCATGCTCTACTCAGATCTAAATCGGTTTACTCAGGCTCTGCTCAGAGATCTGCTCGGAGATAAAAAAGAAAAACGCCAAAGGTATCTATCCTAGGTACGTATGTGCATATATACATATATGTATGCACATACATTACAAATTATATACCTACACAGTTTCGTAAAATTCATAATTCGACTAGGTATAGTAGAGCTGGCTGGCCAGCCATAGGTAGGTATGTAAAACAAGACACCTACTTGTTAAAAATCCTCACCTTCCCAGCTGTACCCCAAAATCGTAGGCTTTTTCTATATACACTTTCCTAATTATTTAAGTCTACATATTCAATTGGTACATTTAACTACCTATCCATTAAGCCACCTATGATCTACATAGTTATGTACATTAAAATGTGAATTGTTTTCTGAAAAAAATTAATAATAAACCGTATTATTAAGTGATAACATTCCTCTTTACGGTAATAGAAATAATTTATGTACATACATACCTATAATGTACAGATGAGTATGTATATAAATGTAAATACATACATATGTATATGGGTACTTACATATCTCAAAACGACTGACCTACGTAATTAAATTATTAATTAAAGAAACAAAAATAAATACGTCAACCTAGGTAGGTGCCTACATAACTTATCAACAGTTACTGATGATAAGGTTGTTTTCAATTATGGATATCTAAAACAACAAAGCTACATGTGTGTTTGTGCGGCTAGTGCCTACCTAGTCTTTCAAGAATCTTCATCACACACACACGTTCACAATGAATCGCATACATTTGTACATTTTACTTAGGCATACTCAAATTGTTTTGAAGTAGAATTAACAAAACAGTTAGTGCTACCAATGTCAATAATTGGTGTGACGTTTGATTCACAATGAAAACGTCATTTTAACACCGAATACTGTTATCTAAATTTAGAATGATTTCCGTATTCTATAGTAGGTACCTATCTATGTATGTATATATTTTTGGCGATAAACAAAAAAAAAAAAACTATTTCTACAACTTAGAGGAATGTTCCTATACTTCAAATAAAAACAAACTTAGAAATGAGTATGTAGCTATAGGTAGGTATGTATGTAATATTGGGTTAGTAGTTAGGCAGGTGGGTATACAAAAATATAAATAGGTAGTTATTCTATTCACTGCTTAATTTTACTAATTTAATGAGATTGTTCCATTTTACTTGTGGTATCTCATCCATAGGTACACACTTATAGAATGTAAATCACTAACTAAACATTTTGACATTGGAATACTCTGGTGGAAAGTCCCCAAAGTAAGGTTAACTTGCTACCCACTTACTTATAGTGACGCTATATTTTCGCTGCTTGTGCGCTTTACCTTTTTAGGTACGTACCTATGTTTCTATGGATGTGGGAAGGTATGTATTTACATACATATGTACATATGTTGTATAACTCATTTTTAAAGAAAACAAAGGGGGTTGTTAGAAAAAACAAACTAGCTATTCTAACACCGGTTGTTCAAAAAAAAAAAAAAAACAAAGCTAATAGCAAACTATCCGAAGGGGAAAGTGTTAGAATATTTTTTCGATTTCCGATTTATGAGAATGAATGAATGACAGCTATTAATTTCAAATTGAAATACATATTTTAAACTACTGTTATAAGTAATAGGTATCTAGCTATCTGCCTACCTATTAGTTAAGGAAGTTCATTAAAAATTATAATTTATAATCATACTCACACCATAATCATTAAAAATAAAACTAAGAGTGCACCGAAATATACCTACCTATGTATCTGCATAGATTTCGTGGTACATACAAATGTACATATGTATGTGCATAGGTACTGAAATATAACTAGGTGGGTTTTCGTTTTCATTTTTCACTCTTTATTTCCTTAGGGTGTTTTGCAATTTTTTTTTATTGTGACACACCAGCGACAGAGGTGATTTTGATGTACTTACATATGCATAACTATACGACCTACAATGAACAAATGTTATTTGTGTTATTATAATATGTCTACATACATACATATGTATCTACCTACCTACAATGTTTTAAGCATTTGATTCTTTTTACCTATTTTTATATTTTCCTTTTTTTTTATTTTCAATTCGCTGTTGAACACTACCTCGTTTTTGCATGTTTGCTTTGTTTTATAAAGATATATGTACAACATAAGTAACGTACCTACCTACATATATTTGAATCTACATGCTTATGTACCTGCATACAACAGTATAGGTCACTTCTTAGTTTCTTTTGACATTATAAATACCTACCTACATAATTATGTATGTACACGCATGAAAATGTAAATGTCAAGCAAAAATTTTCAGGAACCAGGGAGAGAATGAAATATCATTTACTATGTAATTGAGTAGATTAGGTAAGTAAGGGTTTCATCATATTATTTTTTAATGGTATCAATTTGGGTCATTTTTAACCCTTAAACCTTTTAGGCTGATAAACAACTTTAGCATTTAAGTTCTACTTAGCACTTAGTCCATAAGCGTTTTAAGTAAACGCAAACGGGCCTTACTTACCTAATGTCTAAAGCTCCTAAAAGACCTAAAATATGGCCTTTGTAGCAATAGGTCCACTGGTGATCTGATGGTAGCGAAGACTGCTGGAACAATTTTTCTTATATTGAGCATAGAATTACAATTTTCTAAGATAAGCCATGATGGAGTTATTTGAAATCAAAGATTGTGATTCGATCTTTGAATGGGAAGTGTTTTTTGAGTGCCGCGTGTGTTGTTTTCCCTGAGGACTTGTTGATTGTGTTGGGGAGCTTTACGGTTTCTTCATTTTCACCCGGAATCCCTCTCTGCTGGATGTCTGTGGGAGAAATTGGTTTCAACATTTCATGAATAGCTAGAATATTAGGTATGGGAACCTTGCCACCTATTGCATTATCAAGAGGTGACCTATCCGTTACAAGTAAGGGTGCAGAAGCAAGCTCAGTGAATAATTGACGATTAAATGGGAAAATTCCAGTTTTCGAAACCCGGATTGAATATTTGATAATGCGAACGTACAAGGGACATCTAAAAAGAACAAAAACTAAGTAAACACAACGTTTCAACCATCCCCAGAAAAATTGTTTCAGCTGTCCCCAATTCCAACCCCAATTTACAGTCCCTTAATAAGCATAAACAACACTGACACACCCCTATTAGTCAATAAGTTGTATGCTACATACTTTTTACTGCTTACAAAAAAAAAAATACCTACTAACTATAGTACTCACATTACAAAAAAAAATAACAGGCCAAAAACTAACATTTTCTTGTTTAAAAACAATAAAGTTTCTAACCCAAACCGAGCCGCGTGACAAACAAAGTAAGACTGAAAAATCGTAAACGGATTTGTTTCTGTTTCATTCTCTCTCAATACTCATACAGTCTACCCTATTTACATAAATCTCACCGAACAGTGTTACAAATCTTTACATCCCATCATTTTGGACAAAGTAAAATTATTGGGCTTTGTAATTTTTAAAGGCATTTAATAGAATTTGTCACTAAGATCTGTTATCGAAAATTCGTACATTTGGGTATCGATGAATCTGTTTTTCGACGGATTAAAAACTGACCTTTCTCTCTATCAACTACAAATCATATTTGACGGCTTCAATTTTGATATTCATAAAATAAAATGGTGATGTGCCCCAACACTAACCAAACAGCCTGAAACTGGAAGTGTGTGTCCAACTAAAACAAATGCTCGTACAACGATGATACAAGTTTGAACTAGTCTCAAATTGTACCTCTATGTAGTCTGATTAATCTGAATTGTCGAGTCTATGAGATGGAATCAAAGCGTTGTTTTATTTAGTAGCTATGATTTTTTTTTCGAATTACAAAGTGCTTATACATGTAAAGATATTTTTTTTTCGAACTCGTGAAAAGTTTAAATCATAGAGAGGTTTAATTTATAGCAGGTTTGAATTAACGTGAGTCGACATTTGTGTATCATTTACCACTTTCTGTAATGATCACATAATCGATGTCATGTGGCTAAAAATTTTTAAAAAAAGTGTAGACTTTCTTCTGATCTGGCTGTAATCTATAAAGCTTACTGTGTAAATCATGTAATCAACAATAATAAATGTTCTTTGTTGATTGTGACTAAACTTTAGTTCTAATTATTAATTCAAAGAGAACTGTTAATTTTCGTTTTACTCGTGTACACTTTGTTACACAGGTCTCCAAATTTACATTCGTCCAACGCTCCAGTGTTAAGCTAGAATTACACGATCAATTTAATCGTCCTTTTTTTATAATCCACACGCGCTCAAGGGATTATAATTGCCCTTTTTATATATTTCAACACAGCGCGTGAGTGAGGTGAAAGAAGAGAAAGAAGAATAGGAAAGTTGTATGGCGCGATGTTCAGACTGGAAGTGGTTGTTGTCTCAGATTTATCTCCAGGGATTGCGGCTGAACTAATGCGGAGAAATATCTGTCTTATTTATTTATGTCTCTTATAATTCGCATTATTTTATTCTCTGTCATATTTATGAGTACACTAGTTTCTACTGAGTAAACCAAGAGCTCATTCTTATGACAATTTTTTAGAATTGGTTTTTAATGGAAGACGACCGACGCACGGCAGGGATCGAACCTGAGACCTGAGGTTGTCAGGCAAGCTCAAAACTGTCGCGCTATAAAATGACGTCACAATTTGTACGTTGATACCTGCGTTGTCTGGAATTTTTGGTTCACGGTTTGGTGTTATTCGGTTATGGTGTTGACCGTATAATTGTAGCATAACTCTTACATCTAGACTTAGATGGTAGGTAGGTAGTTATTTTAAATCCTTTCTTATTTTCCTACCGCTCGGCTCTGTTTGTAGATTTAAAGGGTACCTAGTCCAAACCTCTTTAGTGGGCCGCACAACTTAAGAAAAATCTATTTATTTTAAAAGCAGGCATCATATACCTACCTACTAAATTATTTCATAGATATACACACAAATGAGTAGGTACATACTCGTATATGCAATACATTTTCTCTCAAAGAAATTCTTCTTTTAAGGTTTGGGTTTGCTGACTTGCACTACAGATTCGACACAATATTCCACCTGAGGAAAAAATATAGCGAACAAGTACTTTGCTTTATTTTCTCATCACATCTACGTGTCTACGTATGTACATATCTAGCCACATAATGTATGCACATAGATAGGTACCTACATACATATGTACATATATGGATTTATATATTTTTTAATATTTTCCTCCATATAGGTAGGTAGGTATGTTATATCTACATTATTTTGCTTGCCACTTGTTTCTCATATTATTATTTTTTTTTTGTTGCTCCACACATTCGTGAACTGACGACGCATGGCAAAAGTTGAAAAGCCTAACCATAACAGGAGGGCGATGTGATATGTTTAATGTTCATAGATGTGTGTTTCATACATCATACATCATAAAAGAAGTTTTATATGTAAGTACATTTGTGTGCAAAAAATGTATATCTACCTACCTACATATAGATATAATTATAATGATTATGAGATGAGGTCGTTGTCATTAGGTTTCCGTTTTCTTTGCTTGCACATCTCTCTCTCTCTCTCTCTTAATTTTAAGTTTTTCCTCGTTCATCTAGGTTTATAAAATATTTTAATAAATTTGCGGAATTTCATTCCGAGTAAACAAGAAAAAAGGAAACACGTAAATAACGAAATAAACACCTCACTGCCGGCCAAAACAAAGAAAATACTTCTCTGGCTTTATACCTACATACTGTGTGTACAGTACACGCTGTACACTCTCATATCTGTAGGGGGAACTCTTGGTACTTGGTACGTAACGTAGATGTATAAATAAAGGAAGTGAGAGGTAGACAAAAGTAAAGAAGCTCCCATCACTACCAAAATAAGAATAGCAAAAAAAAAAAAAATTGAGCTGCCTGCAATGCGTAAGGAAAAAATCAAAGTAAACGAAGTGGAAATTTGTTCTCTTTTCTCTCATCGCTGCATTTTCAAGTTCCATTTTCCATTGCAATATTGTGAGCTGTTGCAACTTGTGTAAAGTTCTTCGGTTCGAACAATAGCAATCTACCAACCGACAACCAACGGAGAGGAGAAACTCATCAAGCTGCCTTCAAAATAATGTTGGTGTGTTTTGCAATTTCCATTTTGTTGAAGATGATGCTCTTTACAATGGCCAAACTTGGAGAAGTTACATTAAATCTTCAGTTTTTTTTCGCATTTTATGCAATGACTTAAGAAGACGTCACAAAATGCTGTTGTTGTTTTAGATGTGGTGATGAAAATATCGCTATTGTTGCTAATAAATAAGTAGATAGCCATCTTCTGCCTCTCATTTACAATGCGTTTTAAATCAAGTGTTATCGAAATTATTTTTTTGTTTAGCAATTATTAATTTATGAGTATGGAGAGTGTAGATGATTTAAATACATGGTGTCATTGCGTTGCAAATTTTGAAATGTTGTTGAATATAATGATTAGCAAATGAAATGTCAGAGAATATCAATGCAATAATTGTCGTAACCGTAGATAATGGAAATTACATCAGTTAAGAGTTAAGACACAAAAGAGAAATTTTCTGATTTCTCTGGATGAGTAAAGTCGTTGTTTAATTGCAATGTGTATGCAAGGCAACAGTAAAAACTGCTTAGTAGCGAAAATTTATAGGATGTTCAGTGAATTGGCATGTTGTGGACATTATGTGGTAGTTAAGGTACTTCTAAGTCTTAGACTAAAAGAAGACTAAGTACATTCCTACTTATGAACCGATACCTACTCAGTAAATTATGTTTAGGGTAGGTACATGTCTCAACTATGCCAGTACAAATTTCTAACAATCATGTAATGCAACACGATTTTTACTTGCGATTATAGGTACTATAAGGCAAGTTATGCATTCGTAAAAAAAAAAATTCTAACAATCAAATATGACATTACGATCATAGAGAAGCCTAAAAAAGTGATCGCCAAAAAATGTCTGTCTGTCCGTCTGTATGTATAACGAGCTACAGCCTAAACGGCTTGAGCGATTGCCTTCAAATTTGGTATGTGTGATTATTTTGGCATTCCTCAGAGGGGATTTTTAAATTTTATTTTTAGTCCTAAAAATAACGGTACCTGCCAAATGACCTTGAAGGAAAATCTTATTTTTCTCTAAAACGGCTCCAACGATTTTTATAAAAAAAATTTGAGAATTTTTTTTGTTGGTAATAGCTATCATTCGATATGAACCATGTTTACAGGAAAAGTCTGTTAACGGTACCTTTCATATAACGGTTTTCTTAATTTTTGGCTTTCTCGGTAACGGTACATTTTATTTCTGTCAAATTTTATATCTGAGAAGATCTAAGTAGTTGCATATCAAAATTTTGAATAACTTTTATTTTAACTTAAAATAATTTATTAAATTTTTTTTTTTGAAAAATCAATAATTTTAAAACTAATCAAAAAAATATTATTTTAAATTTTATATTCACATGAACATTAATAGTCTCTAAAGAATTGCATACCAAAATTTCAAAAGAATTTTGTTTTCAAAAAACGAAAAATAAAAAAGAGGATTTCATCAAAACCCGTCCTACAATTTTCGAGATACTTTTTTATAAAATTTTCATTGATCCGTGGCATCTAATGGCGTTCTTCATTTTTTTCGAAAAACCGATTAAAGTGATGGTTTCGGCAGTTTAAATAGTTTTTACAATCGATTTTTTTCAACCTATATACTCACTTTCATTATATACATGTATGTACTTGTACATATTTATATTATTACCCTCCTAATTTACATAATTAAAATCCATTTAAATATACATTTGTAGGTACCTATTTAACTATTCCTTGAATCATGCATTCGACAATTCATTATACTAAGAATCAAGGTAATATTACATACATGTTGCATAGGATAACTATAATAGACTAGCTACTTACCAGCAGCGTCAGTGAGTGACACTAAAGTTGTTAGCTAGAAGAGCAAGTTTGTACGATCCGGTCGTGCATTTTATTTTTTAGTGTAATGTAAGTTGCGATCATTTTTTTTTTAATTTTTGGAATTTCGGCAAGTTACCTACTTAGTTGTATGCTCAGCAATAAGAATAAACAACATTCTGCTCATGTAAAAAAAAAAAATAATACCTTAATAGCTACATACATATTATACACATATTTCAGGCCTGTTTTATGTTTTGTTAAAATTTGGTGAAATCAGAACTATATAGTTCTCACGCACTGTGAAAAATGCGATGTGTTAGGTGGCCGGTATACTTACCCTTCATTAATCGCCAAATTTTCTCGGAACTCAGTTGCCCATAAACCGTTTACCCGCCGATGTTTAAATAATATTTAACACCTTTCCGCTAAATTTAATCTCGTGCCAGAATATTACACCGCGTCGGTGTGCTATGTTGGTATAAATTGCTTACAAATATGTATTTGTCTTCAATCCGAAAGCCGTTGTAGGTGTATTGTGTATGTTCATCTCGTCAGGAGTCGCACTATACTAATCAGTTGTCCTTCTCATTCACGAACAAATTCATATCTCTTAAAAGGATCTCATTACTCTTCGCGAGTTCTAATAAGAACGGAATTTTACATTTATTCATTTTATGCTTCGTTCTTATTGATTCTCATGCTTCCTTGTATGGACAACAATAAAAACAACTGGGCCCAACACCAATCAACGACAGTCAGCACTGCTCAAGCCGACGAGATAAATTTAAATTTTATTAAAAAAAAACCTATGTTAGACTTAAGACACTTTTTAGTATAAAATGTATAAAATAAACCAACAATTTAACGAAGCAGAGCCCCTTCTGTGCTCGCAGATATATAATGTTAGACTTAAGAATTAATTATTTGTAAATATGTAACACTGTAAAAATTTGAGCTGAATAAAATTGTATATAAAACACCTGGGCCCATGTTCTTGTATCTCAGGTGATAACTTTTACTCACTTAACACCTATGAAAAAATGGGTTTCTGCAAGTTGAGGCGATACCTTAAATTTTTAATTTGTTTTACTTGGATTTTCCAATAGAAGGCCATAAATTAAAAAAGTCATTTTGGCATCTTAAAACAAAACAAACATATTTTTTTGTTTCTCGACTACTTTTATCGATTTGAAAGTTATAGAGCATGGGCCCTGGTGTATAAATTTAAACGCTTTAGTACAATGTTTAAGGAGTTTTAGTACAATAAGTACTTGCTAATCTAAAATGAAAATTTTGCTACAGGTTAATAATATGTACCTAATCGAACTATCTCTATTTTATCTCTTTAGCATTATACTAAATCCATATGACACTTTGACATTTACAATCACCAAAAAGTTTTGTTCGTTCATACTACGTTTTCATCGAACGTTAAACTCTTGTAGATTTACTGAATCTCAAATAGCGTTTTCACCGCTCCAACAGGAGATTAATTTTGACAGCAATATTTTAAATGTAAATAGTATTCCATTTTCTCTTATGATGTAGAAGTGAGACAGGTAGCTTCATCTATGTCAAGCGAAGAGAGAAATTCACTTTCCCAATGAATGTGTTCATTTTAATATGAGAATAGGTTAGTTCGGTTTGTACATCTATTGAGACCATGAAGATTTAAATGAGATTTATTTTAAATTCTTATACAAGGAGATTTAAAAGTATATGATAAATTCTGAAGATTTATAGGAAATTTAGCTAAATCAACTTGAAATCTGGGTTTAGTTGCCGGTGAAAACGTAGTATTACTTTTTTCAACTGTTTTAGACGCGAAAATATGTTTGGTATAATGCAAGTTCAAAAGTGCTTAACATTACGAAAATTTTAGTAGTGTTTTAATATTAGCAAATTGTTAAGTAGTATCAAAATAGTAAAAAAATAGTAGGGAACTTCGTTCTTTTTGATTATCATTGATTAGTGTCACAAATTACTATGGTAATACAGGAATGTTGCGGAGGTATTATGTAAAATTTGCATGAACTAATTGAACATAGTTATTTTATTATATAATAATAATTATATTATATTATATTCTTTATAGTTACAAGTGTTGATAGTAAATAGTTAAACTAGCCGGTAACTGGTACATCCACCCTATTTCCCATTCTTTTCTATAATTTGTGTTTTCTATTATGAAATCGTGATGGGTACATATTTATAAAGAATCATGTTTTCCGATTAAACATTTTTTTTTTCAAAAGAAATACCAACTAGGTCAAAACAAGAATGTAGTTGTGTCCTAAATCACTACTATTATTATTCCAAAAGTTAGTTAGCTTATTGAAATAAAATCTTTAATTTATAATAAAAAAAAAAAACACATTAAAAATCTGCACTATCAAATTGAAGCTTTTCTCAAATAAAATTTCGATTTTCCAATAATGTTGGTGGATTTCTTATGAGTTGGTAACATTAGGTACATATGTATATGTGTGCCCTAAAAACGCACTCAAGTGTTACTTTTCATTTTAAATCTAATTTCAAAATGACAACTTATATGATATTGTGTGTATGTATGTATGTAGGAAAGATTTTCTATGTCTTATTAAATTCTTTCATACAATGTGCCGGAAAGGGGATCAAAAGTGCACAATGCAAGGGTTCTTGCACGAGTAAGCTGGTTATGATTATACCTATAAATCTATGAGATGTGTTTAAAATATCATTGAACGCCTTATCATTAGCATATAATTTTAATGTTTTTTACGTACCTATGTATATGTTTAGATTTATGAAGTGCAGAATTTTGGACAACTATGTATGTAAAACTTGATTCATTCTTAAAAGTATCAAATTTAATTGATTTGTTTTTTGCTCCCCTCAAATAATTCCCCTTAACAATTTAAGGGATTCAGATACATTTACTCTCGCACCGAATGTACCAACTGTAAAGAACAGAGATGCCTTCTTCAGCTGAACGAAACGAATGTGGAATGTTTTATCCAACTCGGCTCCCCTTCCCTATCTATTCCAAAATTCCGGCAGATGGCTTCAACCTTTAATAATATTTTTTTCAAATTGGAATTATGCTACTGTGTCAGCAAGCCATGATCTACTCTATTTTTTGTCATTTCATCAGAAGTATTTTGCTGACTTTGGCAGTGTGCTCCTTATCTGCTACAAATTTTTGCTGGAGTTTTAACAAGGTTTAGAGAAATTTAACGGAATACTGTGGGCCCTTCCACTTTAAGATGATAGGATGTACACGTGAACTATTGTTCGACGAAAGATAACGGGTTGACTATGTTGGGAAAGCCAGAAGCTCGTTTCATAGGAGCATATGTATGCGCAACCATAATTTAGCGGCTAACAATTACTTCAGGGTGGAGTACTCAACCGATCTCATGACACTCAGTTTAAAAGTATAGAAGCGCCTTACCAGAAACTTGATACTGAACCGCCTACTGCCACGACCACTTTCTTCTTTTCGTGGTTTCTTGGACCGGCTCTAATGATTTAGAAGAAAATCTTAAAGTTTGCTTTTATGAGCAAGAACAAAATTTCAAAATTGTTTTAAGTGAGATCCAATCGATGCCACGCCCACTTATCTAATTTTTTAGAAACGACTCGAAACAAATTTAGAGAATTTCTTCAGTTTATTTTAATAAATACGAACAAAAATTAAAGTTCGATTTAGTAAAATCCGGCCACAACCACAGCTACTTTTCATAATATCTTAGTTTCTTGGAAATTACCCGTAACTATTTGAACGAACATCCAAGAGATTGTTTTTATGGGCAATAACAAAGTAGATATTATTCAAAGACATATCCAGTGGTTGCCAAGGTTGCAAGAAATGTTGATTTTTCGGTTTTGATCTTCAAGGTTTTCTTTAAATCTAGAAGAACTTTCAGGCTACAAAGTATTTTTAGTTTTTTTTTTATGATAGTGTATATTTATTCTGAAATCAGTTTCAGACGCATTCCTTGCAGGAAACGAATGAATTAGCGTTTAAAGAAAAAAATGTCACCTACAATTTCATGGCGATTTTAATCTCTGTTTCGAATAGGTATCCAATTGTTTATCCACTTAACCTACAAGAAGAAAGAAAACAGTAGGGTGGCAGCCACCTAATACAATGCCATTTCATTTCCATTGACAATAACATGAAGGTCAATAATCTCTCTAGGTATAGAAGATATGTATGTGGGTACCTACATACATACATACTCTGATATGTACAATGTATGCACCTACTGATATAATACAAAAAAAAACCTACCTATAATATTCATTTTGATGTGATTCACACTTAAAAACGACCTCTTCTAAAACAATTGCATTAAATTCATTTAGAAAAAAAGCACTTAAAATGCAAACAACGAAATAAAACAGTATGACCTTAATCCAAGTAGAACATTGGCGGTCAACCAGCCGCAACAATAATTATATTATTTTTCTGTTATTTTTTTGTTATTATTTAAACAACGAATATCTACCACGATTCAACCTATGTGGCTAGTCTTGTCTTCCGCCACAAAAATTAAAAGCACAAAATAATATTTTATAGACAACTCTCACTACTGCTCCACCCTGCCATATCTACATACGTAATAATGTAGGTACGTAGATACCTATGTATATATAACCCAGAATTATTATCTGTCAAGTCACACAATACGCGAACGCGAGCCACAGACACATTCATGGTCAACCATCTTACCAGAATGTAGGTATTCTCGAAACAGTCGGATGAGGTTAATTTCCGATTTCGAATCGTGCCTTATCTGGACAAAAAAAAATATAGAGAAACAAATAAACAACAACGACTACGACGACAGCAACGAAAACGGCGAAAAGACGCGCCGCGCCGTGCTGTTCTTGAAGTAAATAGAACAAAATAAAAAATAAAAGCAAACCCCAGCGAACACATGGCAGGCGAGTCAATTGTGGTCGAGAACGCGAAACCAAAGGCGAGCGAGAATATCTCGTTTGCTTGGTGTTTCATTTGGTTGTAGCGCAAAAAAAAAAACACAAAACACAAAATTGCACACAAGACACAATTGAATATGAACAAGCAAGCACCACTACTAAACTTGAATCCACCAGAGTCGGTAAAGGGAGAAAACAGAAGAACACATACAGGTGTTAAAAGAGGTGTTTAATTCTGATACAAAGAAGTTATATAGGTAGGTAGGTATGTTCCACATGAAATTTGGTGGTATTCATTCGTCCGTGTGTGTTGTGTTTTAGATTCCCACAAAATTCGGTCCGAATTTGTGAACAAGATGATGATTAAGGGTTGAGGTAAATTTGTTTTGAAGAGGAATACATTGACCTTGATGACCCTTGATAATTTCAAATAGCTTAGTAGTGGCGGCAGTGGGTAGGTGGGTTAAATAGACTGTTGTAAATCTAATGGAATTTTTGTTTTTTTGGTTTTGTTTTGTGTAGAGTTCAAAGCACTTTATTTTCAATTTTCATTTTCCTATGCTTGTATTTCTTCTAATTAGTTTCGTGGAAGCTTGGTTGCATATAACTGGCTTCGGGTCTTATAGACACCTAGCTAAAATTTTACACGCTTACCTATAAGATTAAAAAAACAAAACGAGTATACTCACCCGTTGAATGAACTAGTAAATCCCACATAGAACTAACTATAATTTAATCACCTTAAATCTAATTGCAGTCATTTCTAGCATTAATTTTAATTTTCTCTTCTTTTCTCAAGTCATAAATATTTTAGGTATTAAGAAAAAAATGAAAACGTACATACATAGGTAACTAGACATGGGCGATGGGCAGCTTATCAAATTTAGAAGAGTTGGTTTAAGATTCTGACGGATGAAATAAAATGGAAATTATTACAATTTTCTGGCCATTTTTAAACGTCAAAAACATTATGTATGCTAAAGAAAATAATCTTATATTTGTTTTGCTGTAATTCACATTTTTTTTTAAATTTTTATATTAATTTTACTTTTTTTTTGTCTCCAAGATAAGTTGATGTTTAATCTTAAAATAAAAATTAAAAAGTAAAATGTTTTGTTTTTCTTTAATTTTAATTTTTTAATTAATGCTTAGAAAGGTACTACAGCATCTAACTGATGAGCCCAATTGTAAACGGTGATTTTTTAAGAGCTTGGTTTTTGAAAATTCAAAAAAACACAGAAACTTGTAAAAAGTGAATAAAATTTTTATTTGGATCGATAAATCAATTTCTGCCATTTACTTTTTAAACATAATTTCACTTAAATGTTGTCCGCGGCTACGCTTCAGGTGGTCCATTCTGAAGGTCCAATTTTGGCAAACTTTTTCACACATTTCGGCCGGAATCTCACCAATGACGCGTTCAATGTTGGTTTCCAAGGCAGCAATCGTGTTTGGCTTGTCCCCATAGACAATAGACTTAACATAGCCCCACAAAAAATAGTCTAACGGGGTCAAATCACATGATCTTGGTGGCCAATTGACTGCGCCAAAACGTGAGATCAACTGTTCACCAAATTCGCCTCTCAATTGATGCAAGGTTTCGCGTGCAGTGTGGCATGTGGCACCGTCCTGTTGGAACCACATGTCGACCGAGTTCAATTCTTGCATTTTCGGCAAAAAAAATCTGTTATCATCGAACGGTACCTTCCTCCATTGACCGTAACCCTGCGGCCTTCATCGTCCTTGAAGAAGTACGGCCCAATGATGCCGCCTGCCCATAAACCGCACCAAACAGTGCATTTTTCGGGATGCATTGGTAGCTGCTGAATTGCTTCTGGCTGCTCTTCACTCCAAATACGGCAATTCTGCTTATTCACGTATCCATTCAGCCAAAAATGAGCCTCGTCGCTGAAGACAATTTTGCGATAAAACACATTTTTCACAGAGCACGAATTTTGATAATAAATTTCAATAATTTTCAAACGTTGTTCAGGCGTAAGTCTATTCATGATAAAATGGCAAACAATACTGAATCGAAATGTCAAATGTTCGTGGAATTTGTCATGTGTGATCTGTCAAAAATATAAACGTCAAAAACCAAGTAGCAAAAAAATCACCCTTTAGTACCTGGGCGAAACACATTTTGGCCTACAGGTCATAAAGGTATTCAATTTGTTTTTCATCCACACAGTCCACAAAAACAAAAATAATATTAATTTATTATTTGAGTTATCTTCAAGATAAATTTATTATTTCAATCTTATTTTATGTATATTAAACTACTGTTTCGGAGTGTTAGCCTGATGCTAATGAAGCTATTACACTCCGAAACGCGTAGTTTAATATAGATTCTAATAAAAAATTAAACTTAAATAAAATTTAAAAAAAAATGTTTTTCGTTATGTTTTATTTATTTTAAGATAAAACATTCTTTATCTTTTCATTTGTTAAACAAAACTGTTTGCAACAACCATATTGCGACATCGAAACAGACACACATATTTTTTTTCTTCTTTTATGACAAACTTCAACCTAACATTGGTAAATTTGCCGGCCACAAATAATTGCTGCTTATAATTAAAAACTTATTGGGCAGAAATTTTCAGGAAGTTCAAATATTTTACTCTATATCTTCTACCAAAAACTACCAAATTTGTAAGTTTTTAATATAAATTGGTAGTTTTGGGCATATTTTGTATGAGCTACCTAACCATTTTAAATATCAAAACATAAACAACCTTGTGAAGGCATCTATATTATTAAGAATCAACCAGCTAACATGGTTCGTTTGTGAATTCATGTATGTGCATACATATATGTATGTAGCAGATACCTATTCCGTAAATTTGTAAAGAAAAAAAAATAAAGAAATGGCGCCCAACGTGCCGTTGATAATTTAATTTGTTCTTACCGCTATTAGGGTGGAATACCAACCTATAAATTTCTTTGGACATTATTTCATTGTAGGCGTGCGAAAAAAGTATTAATAATGAAATGGCGCCCTAAAAAATTGATTGTTTTATTATTGTCTTAAATGTTTATGAATTCATTAGGCTAATCAATTACTAAATTACCAATACATAAGTAAGTATGTACCTATATCTGGAGTTGTAACTAGAATGAACCCATAATAGCTGGATAGGTACCTGTACCTATTACGTAGGTGCATACCTATATCTCCTGGAAATTTTAAAGTTGCTGCTAAATCTATTTTTTTTTTCAAGTTCACTAGGCAGTTCATGATTTAATCAGATTTGAAATAAAAAAAAAACAAATTCCTGCATAAAATTGCTAAATCTACGGTCTTAAAACCTTCAATAAACATTGGAAGGCATTACTATTCCTACTAAGTAGGTATATTTATTTGTCAACTTGAAGGAATATCTATCAAAGTAGGTAGATACGTATGTGTATGGGGGGATTCCAAGCTGGTATTTCCTTCCAAAAGTAATTCAATACTTTCAGACACTATAAGGGCACTCAGTATGTTTATATGAATATCATCCATATTCATATATACGGATATTCTAATATGATTGTATGTACCTACCTACATATATTAAACATATGTTTAATGTGCTGTGAAATTGAAGCACATTCACTAATGTGTGTAAAACAAAATACATATAGAGAGAGAGTGACAAAGTACCGTACCACGGATTGGAAAAAAAAAATACAATGAAAAAGGAACACAATAGCAATATGACTATCTTGCTGCTATACTCTTTCACATTTCACAATATTAAACTGTTTTCACCACACCGTATAATAGTTGATCGGCATCGGATTGTCCGTGTCCGGAGGTTGCCGCATATTTTTCCTCTCTGTTGCCGGTTCTCTTGTTTTGAGTTGAGAATCTATAGAGAAACACATATACTTCTGCAAAACACACAAAACATTGGTGGACCAACGCTTTGGTGTTGTTCTTTTTTTTTTGTTAAACTAAAATAGAAGAAGTTGAATAAATAGGGAAATACCTAATAGCTTAGAGCTTTTTGTAAATAGGGGTAGGTAGTGAGGGTGGAACATTAAACAAACTGAGGGCTTTGAATAAGTCACCCAATTTGTTATAATGTCAGCAAACGCAAACATCCCTACCTACCTACTTACATTATGTGAATTAAATTGTTTAAATTCAAAAAGTTAATATGCATGATACCTACACATGTATGTATACCGTCTAATAGAGAAACCTGAAATACCTACCTATCTACAAGCTGAAGAAAACCTGCAAATCATGTTTTTTATCCTCTTTTTCCCGCACGTATATTCGTAGGTTGGTATCTCTACGTGTGTTTGTAATGACGTGCTCTGACTGCCGGCTTAATGCTTGAGGTAAATTCGAATTGAAATCGAAATTATCGTCATATCAGATGCGATTGGATATTATTTGCGGTTAGGTAGGTCACTAACCGATTCAGGGGCAGTTAACCCATACTACCTACCTAGGAAGTAATAATAATGTTTTTTTTTTTTTTTTGTTTTTTGGTAAACTTAAAATTAGCCAAGAGCAATCGTAAATTAATGTCATTAACGTTTTATTGGAGAGGGACATAGGTAAATTGTAAATTAGTGCTTAACTCATACATACCACTGCACGAAACAATTTAACATAAATTTTGCTGTCATAAATAATTACTTACCTTATTATATAGGATATACAATACATAAATCATTTAAAACAATTTTTTTTTATTTTATTTTTTTACAGACTGATTTGTGCGGCATTAAATGGCGCAAATTTGTAAATGGTGAACGACATAATGCATCGGCCGATCCACTCGACGATCCAATATTGCGCTCGTATTCGCGATGTATGCAAGCGGATATGTTATGCGTATGGCGTCGGGTTCAATCAACCAAACAAGATCAACCCGACCCGAATAATGCGATGTCATATGATATTTGCACATCGAAAATACATCCACCATTGTCGTTTGCCGCTTCAAAGGAATTATGGATATTTTGGTATGGAGAGGAACCAGACTTAAATGGTTTAGTTGATACGGAATTGTTACGAGTTTCTGGTAAGTTGTATTTTTTTTTTTTATTTTTGTTCATATTATATTAACTTAAATTATTTGAAAAGACTTATAAATTTTTGCCATAAGTTCTAGGTATTTATGAAAAAAATACAATAAATGGCGCCCAACGCTTTTAGGCGATCTTGGGTATTACTCGCATATTGGGGTTAGAAAAAAGAAAATTCATAAAATCAAATGGTTACACACAAAAAGTGAAACATTGGATACACAGCGCCATTTTGAGAATATGTATGTGCAGGGTTAAGGCAGATCTGAGATACACTTAGCAAAATCAAGTAGGAATTACTCCTTTGCGATACTGTTAGTTGAAAATAATGAAGGGGACCTTAAATTATCTGCCAAAGCCGAAAAGAGATAGATATTCGCCAAAGGAATAGAAGGGACTTGTTCCAAACGCAAAAACGGCGCATGCAACATAACTGTCAAACGCACTAACTTACAATTGCACACGCATATACATTATTTTTATGAGATTAAAATGGCGCCCAACGCAGACATAACAATTACACATAATGTATGGCCTTTTTTGAAGGAATCTGTATTAAAACACAATGAAAGGTATAGCTTCAATGTTATATTCGTTATCGTTTATCTAGTGCTGTTGTTGCTTTACAAATTGAGAACTCATTTTTAACACACTCCGCCTCATTTGATTACGTTCAGATAGTTTTTTGGATTAATTTTTACAATACCTTTTTAATCCATGGCTTGTTTAGGAAAAAACCAAATGTAATATGTTTATGTTGTAAAAACGGTTTTTTAGAGTATTGATAGAGCAACTGATGGGACTGGTACAGGAGTTTTTGGGCCTAGAATCAAACTCTCAGTTGTGATGGGGTAGTTCACTAGCATCTTCCAGGAGTAAATTAACGCTATTGGAATGCCCGGAACTTTATCTCGAAATAAACTATATATACCAAAATATTGCTATCATGTCAGATAGTCAAGTTGCATTATAAGCTCTTGTTCCATCAGCTCAAAGCTGGTATGAGGATAATAATGTCTCAAATCATTTCGTACCGGGGTATGTATTAATCCGGAGCAACAAAGAAGCAGACTACCTAACAAAAACAGGAGCAATGTTACCCATAATGCGGTCAGTGCCCTATTGCGGAATGGTAGAAAATGTGATAAGGAACAAGTACCAAACAGATACCGTAACTTAAATATAACAAGACGAACGGAACTATTTTCTAGTACGCAAATGTCAACCCGTTCATCTTTGCTTGAAGAAAAAGTTCATCTTTCCGAACTGTTCATCTTACAGAACCGTTCATGTTTCGTAGATTCTACTGTACCTATATCCTAAACCCTAATATTTTTTTACAACATAATCCCTGGAAATCTCCCAGGGAATTTCGTTTCCCGCTGAATATTTTTTTCCCTAGAAAATTTTCCTGCAATCGCGAATCTCCCACGTAATAAATTTCCTTCGAACAAAAATTCGTATGAAAAGATTATTCCCGATACGAATAAATTCCGAAGAAAAATTTTGCGCATCATTCATTTTACCAAGATTCGAATTGGAGAAAAAATTCCAGGAAAATTTTTATTCACGATAACCCCCAATAATATTGTGTTTTTTTCCCATAAAATTAAAGATGTACACAAAATCGTAAAATTAGTCCAAAAAACTACCTAACCGTAATCAAGTGGCGAGCAGTGTATTTTTGCACTGCGAAATAAATAAAACAAAATTAATAAGAACATTTAAAGCAACAAAACTGCAAAAAGTGAGTCAAATCATAAATATCTAGAATCAAATATGTGGAACAATATTTCCCAATAAAAAATGCAAAGTATAAACATGATCTTATTGGAAATTAGTATGTATTTTTGGAAGCCGATCCAACTTCTCCAATAGTAATAGAATAATTTATTCTAGTACGCTTGAATCTAGTACGTCTTCAATAAAACAACGAAACAACATGAAGGGTTTCTCCAATTCCAAATAGCAAAATTAATTCTATGGAAAAAAAGAGTGGACGTTTCCCTAAATAATTTTCTACAATTACCAGTTTCACTCAGCAAAAATTGGAACAGCAAAAGCGGAACAATATGTATCGTTTATTTTTGTTATGTCGTTGCCTATAAGAAAAAGCTTATTATTTACCTTGGAAACACCTCCTGCGATTTTGATTTTAACAAAATTGTGTGTTTTGTTTATTTTGTATATCTACCAGCGCATATCCACACATCTAAAGATTATTGTTTCGGTTTTTGAAGTTATCACCAAAAGCTATAAGCTGCTTTTTATGATGCCCTTAACGGCAGGGTTTTTTATTTATAATTTTTTTTTTTGTGGATGACGGATGGATCATCTTTTATGAAAACATAATAAAAACGACTTATGCTTATCTTCTTTTTAAATATGTACAAAAAAGAAACAATTCATTTTTCTTTTTTGCAAAAAGGAATCAGTTACATTTTACAAGCATATGTTATACCTATATACTACATATTATCTGCGTTAGAGATGCCGTTAGCAAAAAAAATATATGTATGTAGGTACATACCCCTAATTACGATATACAAAAAATTACTAGCTTTGCTTGCGATTGGGTTTTCTTTCTTAGCAAGAAATATTGATTTTTATCTTTATATTCTTCGAACATAACCAGCTCCATCTACACAGGACTATTCTTTGCTGCTCAGCAGCTATCCCAATGTACCCGGCAACAGTAAAGGCAATTCAATAGAAAATTTCCACATTCGGCGTGTGTTTCTCTATACTTCCCTTATTCGCAGTGTTTCTACTTTTTTTTTTTTTTGACCGAATATTCCAAGATGGGACACTGAATAACATTTCATTTTAAATTTGTATTTCGTCGTGTGCTAAGCCAAACCCCGAACTCGTTCCTCTTTTATGTGTGACGAGGGATGAAAAAAAAAAACAGCAATGGGAGTATATTGTGAGGGCAGCAGCAGAGCTAGCAAAGATGTGTGTTGTGTTGTAAATATAATCGATTCAGAATTTTTCTTTTTTTTTCGGAACGAACCCTCGCAACATTTCGTACTTTTTTTCATTTGTCGTTGCCTTTTGTAGGTTGTTTTATTGTTTTTTTTTGTTTTTACAGACATTGTATGATTTCGTTTGGGCCTCTGCAAACAACCACCCTAGACCAATTCTAAGCAGTTTTTAAAAACTGCCGCCGCTAGTGCCTACTGCTTGTGGTGATAAATAAAAAAAAAGAAAGGAGGGCGAAGCGTAGTGACAGAATCGAAATTCTGTTACCCTGAACGCCTACACTATACTCTCCAGAACACTACACATACTCTGTGGACTTTCACGTAGTTGTTTTCGTCCTTTTTTGGGGAAGAAAGCAACAGCACGTGTATTATGTACAGTGATCGTATGTATGGCAGGGTAGGGACCTACCTACACTATGTAATATACTCTTGTACTGCGTGTGTTTCTCTTCTAAGGAAATTTTCTGGATTTTGCGCACAAATGCGAACAGTTCAACGCGCCACTCACAGTTTCTGGTTTTGTAGGTGATTTGGCGGTCTAAATTAAAAAAAAAGGGGAAAATATTTCCAGAAAACTTTGAACTTTTCACAGTAAATTCTCGAATTTTTGAGAAGGGTGTTATTTTATATTCGTATGTGTTTAGCAGAAAACATAGGATGTGGGTTGGTAAATCGCTTACCTACTATTCCCTTCTATTCTGCAACAGGGAAACATATCATTGTGTATAGGCAATGAGAAAGTAGGGATATTTGCTTGTTTTATTTCCGTCTAAATTTGCCCTTTAGTTATTGCAAACATTTACTTATTATTATGCGTAAATTATTTACAGTAAAGCTATAAAATGATACCTAAAACTCTCCCTTATCTGCACAAATATTGATGAAGTGAGGTTATGATTTCCATAAAAACCTGGAGATTTAAATTTGTTTAGCTGCGAGAGAGATTTTTTGTCAGTTTTCAGTTCAATCAAATCAATATCCTATTTTCTAGTTGCTTCGATTTGTTCAATATGTATACCTATACCTACATAGTTTAAAACTTCGAGACAAGTAATATATCGACGTATAAGTACGAAATGTCACTTCCTCGAAATTAAAAGCTGCTAATGAAATAACAGTATCCGCAAAATTTAAAATTGGAAAGCATTAACTTGCTATTTACTTAGGACGAGACTAGAGAAAAGCCAATTTATAACAGTTGTTCGCCCTTAAAATTATAAATTATTTCCCATAAGGGGCTGCTAAATCAGACATATAAATTCCGAAAGTCGGGCATTCGACTTTAACTTTACGGGGCTGAACACACTGTCACACTGTTGGTATGTCCCGAGTCACGTTCATTTATTCAAAGTCTATACAATTGTTAAACATTGACGATGTAAACAGTAAACGTCAGAAATATCTATTTATGACACTAATGACTGTGTGCGCAAGTGAATTATTTTGACCAGTTCAGAAAACTGACATTTCACAAATGTCACTTCTCCGAAAATGACATTTTCCAATAGTTTCACTCAGGTATTCACTCATTCTGAAATCCAATGGAACAGTACTAATTATTTCTACTCATTTCTGACGTTTTGTCTTGTTGCTAGGGGTCTCTAAAGAATAGCTTTAAAATATTAAGGTGTGGAAAAACGGTTAAAAATTTTTTTATTTTTTTTTGGTTTTGGAATGTTTCAATATTTGGTTCATTTTTTCCTTAAAATAACACGAATGTTTACACAGGGATAAACATTCGATATAAAAAAGCCGCGGCTAGAAAAGAAAATAACTAATATTTTCCTATGATGATATTACGTTTTTTTGGTACTTTTGCTGGGAAAATTTAAATGATAAAAAACTACTTATTCGAAAGCTCGATGCGTAAGGGGGTAGCCCCCCTGCTGTCCCAATATAGAATTTGGAGTTGGTACAATTTCTTCGTAAAAGGTAAAAAAAAAACCACATGCCACAACAGTTGCCTTATCGAATCAGCAAACAATAGTGTGTTTTGGTAAAGAACTGTCAAAAGGCTTGTTAAAATTTGTGTTTCATTAAATAAAAGTTCAGCCGACAACAAAACAAAGCATTTTTTGCTGGGAAATCTTGTTTAAATAAAATTTCTGAAATAGCAAAATCACTCATTCAAAAATGTTATAGAATATTCAAATTTAATTTGAAATAAAGGGGTTCTATACTTTTTAGAGCCATAATCAATTTTTTAATCTCATTTATTCCGCCGAAATCGGAGTGTTAAAACCTTGGGCCGCTGTTGTACAACTATCCCTGGCAGGGCCAGAAGAGCATCTGACTTCTGGAATTTAGTTGTTGTTTTCCAGCCGCCATTTAAAATGCCAAAAAATGAAATAAAATTGGAATAACTGTTATAATAAATGTGTAATTTCCATAGTCTCGTCTTTAATTCGCGCGGATTAAGTACGCCCAACCGCCCCCAGGGGTTGCAGGAACACTACCTAAATAAGAAAGATCTTATAAATTGGCATCACTTTCAAACAATAAATAATTTTGTTTATTTTTATTTTCATTGAAAAAAAAGCATTATGTATCCATTCATATTATTGTTTACTCCACGTACCTACTTATATATACAAATCAAATACATAATGCATACATACATAATGTAGCTATAGGCAATCCCAACAACTTCGGAGTATGATTTCATCGAAGTCATCTGGAATGAATGGAAAATGACGGAACGATGTTTGGATAAAAAATTATAGCATAGGTACACATTATGTTGACCAAGTTATTTGATTATTTGTTAAGTAGCGACCATAAGCTTTAATTGACCAATAAAATCAACAAGTGGTTTTTATTTTCATTAAACTTTTTTAATGATGAATAAATAGGTATGTACCTATTTTATATTGATAATGATAGGATTTTTGTTTTGTTTTGAAATGATAACTAATAGTTAAGAATTCGTCAGATGTTTTAATGTCACAGATGCGGAAAATAGATACTTAAATACCTACATGTGTAAAGTAGATAAGTATGTACCTACCTATCCTACGTAATACGACGAATTTATCTATGTACGTACATGCTATCTAGATACATACCGTTTAAAATTCTTTATATCATGTTTGTTTAAACAAGTTACTACATATACGGCATAAACTAATTATTGTTTATAACGCAGTTAAATTGCAAATAAATTGGTTGATGGTCAGAGGCAAAAACAAATAAAAATATCGTTTTTTTTCTTGATGAAAAAACACCAAACACATACAAAGAAGGTATTAAAATGTGTGGAGGTTAGATAAACCCAACCACATAGTAGATAGGTATAAAAGCTATAAAAGCACACCATTCCTACAACGTCTTTTAGCTTGTTTGTTTGGTGCAATAATGATTTCCCCTCTTTTTGCTGATTTGACAGTTACGCTACGCATGGCGATGATTTGTTTTTTCTTCTCATTTATGATGTGGTGAATTTGGATGAGAGTTAGTTTACTCTTGTTTAACCGTAGCTACTCTAATTATTATTTAGAAAAAAGAAGAAGCTTTCTAAGTTTTTCCATTAAATATAATTACAAATTTTATATCTATATAAATATATACATATGTATAGATATGTAGATATGTATGTTAATTTATGTAGGTATTGTTCTTAAACAACAGCAACAACAACAAAAAAATAGTCTTGCGAGCCTCAAACCTGCGTTCTTATACCGAAACGTCAATGAGGTCAACGAAAGTCGATATAATTTCGAAGACAGAAGTTTTGCGGATGTAACTGAAAAGCACAAACCACAACCGGCTCGGCTGTGTAGAAAAGAAGTGGGTCGATTTGGTATATGTAGCTTCTAGTTTTCCATCCTTATCTATTTGTAGTTTTCAGTTGGTATATAATAGGTAATTGCCTAGTTGTAGTTATCATACCTACATTGCCGATGTTGGTAAATGTTTTCTTAAAACTCCTGACGTTGCTGGAATCTCGAAACAAAAAAGTTCATTGGATACTTGTCTTATTTAACGCTTGGCTTAACCATATCTTCCGAATGGGAGATAAACGTTGCAAGCCAACAAATGTGTTTGTTGGTTTTCTTAGTTAAAAATGCAATTTTGTTCAAGAAAAAGTGTGACGTCAGTAAATATTTTTCTTTCTTCCTTTCTTTTTTTCTATAGTTACCTACCTACACTAGAAAAACCTTCGTTCCACATTCCGCTTTAAAAATATGCGGTTTTCCACATTTCATTAAACCAGTCTTACTTTCATATTGTGCAAATAGTATTCAAGTCTCAATAGAAATTTTGTTTCAATTTGCGTTCGTTATTAAATATTTTTTCATTTTCAGACATTTTTAAAGTCCATTTCATCTTCCCACATCAAATATATCACAAAATAGATGAGCTTCTATGTCGTGAAGCTTTCTCTTTTCCTGAATAACCCGAAATTTATAATAATATCTAGGTGCCTACATAGCTGCCAGCAATTATTATCAACTGTAAAATCGATTTTGCGCACGGTAAAATAGAAATCCCTAATTTTTCAAAAAATGGAGAATTTCACTTCACTTATTTCACTATTTTCACCCTGATTAATCATTTAAAGGAACAAAGCACTATGATTTTTGTAGCAATAGTTTAATTTGTGGTCTTTTCCTACCTTAATCTAAATGCAGTACATACCCACAGTACACATAATAAATGTAATATAGGTATATTCCGGTTTAAGTTCGCGCATGTTGCAAAACTTAAAGACACTCGTGTCACATTTGACATGCGCATATGCTTAGGCATAGGTCAAACTGCTAGTTTCAATATCTGTTACTGCTATTTTAAATAACAGTTACAGTAAAAGCTCCCTTCGGCGAACAGCGATGTTCGAGGTCAAGACACTTTTGTCCGTTTAAGGGAGTTGTCCGTCCAAGGGAAAAAACAATTAAAAATAGTTATGTATGTAAGTATATTATATATATATTGAAAAAAAATAAGAAAAATTAAATTCTTTAAAAAAAAAAAACAAAAATTCTTTCACAAACATATAAGAAAAAACATTTTTGACAAAATGTAACAAAAATTAAATTATTCCAATTGCACTTAATAGGAAAAACACAAAAAACAAGAATTAATTTCAAAAGGTATGCACATCAATTTTTACTTTTAAACTGAACACTTTTCGTTCTGTTGGCATCCTGAAAATGTTCTATCAAAATAACATGAAGATACATATAAGAAACAATACACAAAAACAGATGACAACAACTGCCGAAATAAAATCCATTATGCATTCGTTCACAGCTCACAGTCATTGGTACAGCCCCCCCCCCCCCCACAACACACACACACTGACTACAATGCAATCTTATTGTTTTCCTTGTTTAGTTAATTTGGTTTTATCATTCGTAAACCATGTAAAAAAAGAAATTGTAGCTGAAAAAGTTTTTGTCCGCCTAAGAGAACTAAATTTACCAAATTGTGGCTGATGTGCCTCTCCGCGTCCGGGTAAGGGAGTGTCCGCTTAAGGGATCATAAAATGTATGAAATTTAAATGCAAGATCCACGGCCGGGAAAATTTGTCCGCTCAAGAGGATTGTCCGCCTAAGGGACCTCCCTTATGCGCAATGGAAGCTTTTACTGTATAAATTCCTGTTACTGAAATAACAATTATGGAACAAAAATTTTCAGTGAAATAACAATTTTAATAAACTATTTTTCACTACCATTTTAAAATTAATTATTCATCAGTTTTTCATCTTTATTCCGCTGTTTGGTTTAATCAAAATACAAATTTAGAAATTTCAAATGTTATTTTAATAACAGTTATTTTTGATCTATTGTTACCTCTTACTGAACATATCTTACTAAAATATTGACCCATTCCTATTTGTATGTGAAAATGCCAAATCTCAGAGACATTTTTCCAAAAATGACAACCGAATTTTTGAATTATGACAAGCAAATTTTGCTTACATGCGCAATATATTACCTTATTATGTGTACTGTGGTACATACTTACCCATCTCATTGAGAGAAATGCTCAAGTCTGAGATTCAAAAAATAAATGGTGGTGTGCCGCAGGGCTCTGTTTTGTGTCTAAAACTTCATTGAGATCATAAATGATTTTTTGTCTGAAATTCACAGATCAGATTAGTATCAGCTTTCCCACCGAGATACTTTTAGTGGCCTGACTTTTTTTTCTAGATTTCTTCTAATGAAAACTGGTCAAGGCGTAAGCTTGTCATTTTTCAAGGGCATTAAATTAGACTTACATTATTTTCAAATTTCTACCTTTTTGATCACTTGAACTAAAGGTGGAACTTAAAAACTATGGGAAAAAGGTTTGCATCTTAACGACCAATATACTAACCTAATTCCGTCAATAACCATACCTACACCTACCTATCTATAAAATCAATTGTGCTATAGAAGTATAATACAAAAGTATCAAATAAAAAAATTCCTCCTGGCAATGCTGTGACATTGGAATTCCCTTCTTGGGCAGATAAACGCAGAATGCGCTAACTTTATTCGATACAAAATAAAATGAAATACCTACATAAATATTATACCTATATAGAGGTATACGATAAGAAGCCAAAACAAATTATAGGTACCTATACCCACCTACCTAGTTGCACCAAGCAAAATCATGCAACATGAAGGAAGGAGAAAGGTAAACAGAGATGGATAATAACAGCAATTCTGGTACACATTAAAAATATAATAATTTAAGTTTGAAAACATGTTTGTATGAATGTATTGTGGATACATGGGTGGATTTATGCTATTGCTCATGCAAACACAATGATAAAAACCATCTTTGAAACGGATGGATGAGACGATGAGAGACAACAGACAGATCGGAATCAGTATCGGATACAAAAAAGATACAATCTCTACTTTGTCCCTGTCGATGGCATCTGGTGTGGTGTGGTGAATTTAGTTTCAATTGTTTGTAGTGGTTTTAATGTGTGAAAATTGAAAACGTAGTTATGTTTGCAGTGTATTTTCTTATGATTGGGGAAGTTTCTTGTTATTTTTTTTTGTATAACAGCGTTAATATTTATGTTAATTTGTAAAGATGTGTGCGTGTATCATGATTATTGAATCGATGCGTTTCGTTTCGGAATGTAATTTTTACAATGACCTTGAAGATTTATTTTCATAATTTCATTTGTTGGCTTTGTGTGACTTTTTCACCACAGCTAATTACAATTAAATTATAATGCTTACATTAGAAGATTTTAATTATAACTTATTTACATATATGTAGTAAAACCTGATCATAATCCATGAGAAAATCTAATAAATTTTCATAAAAAAATTACATTACCCATTTACATACACACATGTACATACATTAGGTAGGTACATAATAAGTACATAATTTTTTCTATGTTATGCAAAAGCTCTCTTTTACCTAAATACTTCCATAGATAGGTACCTACCTATGAAGACACCTATGTACATATAGGTATTTACATAACTAAAAACCTACATAGCTAACCTACCTACATAGGTTCGAAGTTAGGATATTAACTCCGCTGTAAAAAATACGGATGTTAAGTATAATCTATGCTTATAAATACTATTAAATATCTATCTATATCAAAACGAAATGAATTTACGGAACCATTTACCTAATGTCAAAAAGTCGTTGCCGTTATGTACATATGTATTGACATATTACTTCCCTACATACATTCATATATCCATATATAAATCCATACGCTCAAACACTAGAATGCTGACTTTTTCAGAGTTGCCGTCGTTAATTTATTTCCCGTTTTATAAGCCCAAGAGTAGGTATGTAGAGAGTTGGTGGTGTGTATTTATTAGGTAGTTAAGTACCTACCTACCTATAATAATATTTTAAATCTGCTACTTTTGTTTGTTTCTGTTCTGTATCTACTTTTTTGTTTTGTGTTTCTGGTTGGCTACGGCTTTGTTTTGGTGTTGTTTTGTCTTATTTAGTGTGAGGAAGATAAACAACATTTGAAGGGTAGATAGGTAGATCGGTTTACTTTTACAGATTTTTATTTCAAAAGTCAGATGATTATGTAAGTAGGTGCCTATTGGCCTACCACCCTATGGGTATGCATTAGGTGTGATATGTTTCTTACTATAATTAGGCAGTTTCTTTTTTAAAGTTATGTAGGTAGGTACCTACCTAGTTACATCCATAGCTTTAAGAAAGGTAAGCTTTTTGTATACATTCCTAACCTAACGTTCCTAACAAAACCGGTTAAAAATAAATGATTTATAGCCAGGTAGGTAGATACATAGTATCTACCTCTACCCATGCAACCGGTTAACCTGTTTACATATCACTCGCTCAGCTCGATAGCTTCCGTAGGTAATATTTATGCACAGGTAGGTAGGTAGGTTACCTTTTTCTAACAGAACATTTTTTTTCTTCAACAAAAAATAAAACCTACATAGGTAGGTATCCAGACTAAATTTTGACATAAGCACGTTGTGGAGAAAAGGCCACAGAAATAGCTATCCGCTAAAAAAAATTATCCTATCACTGCAAATAATTTGTTTTTAAGATTAGTGATTTTTTCTGAAATGGATTCTTTCAAAATTTGCCACAACAAAATTTTAACCGTCTAAATTTTTATTTTCACAGATCTGTCAAATTAAAGCTCAAAAAAATTGTAGGCACCGAACAATAATAAGGTAGGTTAAATTTTGACCAATAATTAAATAAATAGAAGTATAATTTAGGCTAAAATAATTGGCTAAATTAAAGCTTCGCTAAAATTTTGAGAACATTTTGTATGGGAGCTGTATGGCGAGCTGCAATGACCGACCATGCACATTTAACATTTGTTTGCTTGGTTACTGCTTATTTCAAAATTTAGATTAAGATTTATCATTGATATGCGGCAACCTTAATTTCTTTTGACATTTAAAAAGTGCTACAAAATTAGCTAGATTTAGTGGTTACGACCTTCCTGACATTTTGACAGTTTTCCTTCTCTTTCACATTATATTTTAAGCGAGATGAAGTGAGAAAGGATTTTTAAGATTTCTTAAAACTTGCTGATTTTTTTTTGACATTTTGTATTTGGACACATTGATCTATATATGTATGTAGGTAGAGAATCCGAAGTGTTCACATTACATGTGGATTACGTCAAAACAAATCGGTTCAGTAAAGGAAATTTGTACTCAGTCTTAGAGAGCATTTGATCCCAACTCCTCAAATAATTCCACCAGTTTTATCTTCAAAAGTCTCGGAAACAGATTGGTAAATCCAGATTCCAATCTAGATTTTGATTTTTTTTTTCGTGGAAAATGGAAAACGATTATAAACTGATTTTTTTGTGTTATTGGATTTTGTGTAATGTCGTTTCTCTGAGACTGCTATCGGTGTAGAGTTTTTTTATTTTCCCCCAGGATTTTTGAAAATATTAAATTTTTCAAGAAAGGAAACATTTAAAAAGAATGGAATTAATTTGGTTTTAATGAGTAAAGGTAAATAACAAGCGCAACACATAAATATGTCAAGCTGACATCTAAAAATTTCATTGGGGATCTAGATCCGCAAAAATGATGGTAGGTAAAGGTAGATTGAAAAATAAATAAATTTTCTTTGCCCAATGGGACGTAAAATGGGGAAAATCAGTGTTTTGACAGATTTAGATCAAAAATAAATTGATTGATTTTTGTCAACGGATAACAACTTTAATAATTTCGTAAGGGTATATACACAAGTTTGGAGACTTAAACAACACATTTACACGTTAAATCATTTGGGTGTACACACCTGGTACCTATATATTCTTATAGACGTTTATTTTTGTATGCAATCAAAGACTGTAGCAGATTTACAGCCTTAATTTAATGAACCTTATGGGTTTTGGTAAGCATGAATGTACATGTGTCTTCGAAGCAAGTTTTTCTTATAGGTATGAGATTTACTTATATCCGTGATTTTGACATCTGTAAAAACATTGACGCAAAATTTTAAACAGCCTGATGTTAAGGGCTTATCATGATACTACTTAACAGTTTGCTAACACTAAACACTTTACTAATATTTTCCAAATTTTAAACATTTTTTACATAGCACCATACCAAATCTATTTTCTTAATAAACTACAACTAAACACGCCTAAAATAGTGCAAAAAAGTAAGGGAACATAACTTTTTGAAGTTTGTAAATGTCAAAGTGGCATATGGATTTAGTGTGATACTAAAAATATAAAGTAGCCATTTTGTGATTTTAACTTTAGTAGAAAATAGTACGATACTAAACTGGTTTAAAATTAGCAAAATCCTCTTTATAGCGTAGTATCATACTAAAAATGATTTAACATATTACTAAAGCGACTTAAATTTTGCGCCATTGTTACTAAAAACTATTGTAACTAAATTTATTTGAGGGCATTTACATAGGCACCTACCTATTTTTATTCAAAAAGAGTAGATAAATATTATTTATTTATGTATGTAACCATGTATTTATTTTTTTTTAATTTAATATTTAAATAAATAGGTACATACCTATATATACCTACATACCTGTGAGCAAATACGGAAACAAGTTTCTTACAAAAAAAAAAATATATATATATATTGCAAAAAAAAATAAACACATTCACCGAAATTGTGTCAAGCTTTTGAAAGTGAATTTCTTTCCCGAGGCAGTGACGCTTTTTAAAACTCAAGCAGACGTGTGAATACGATTTAAACCAATATTTATGTAGATTTACGTAGTACACACATACCTTTCATAGGTACATCATCGGTTCATCTTTTGATAATATGTACATATTTTGATAGCAATGAATGGTGTTTAAAGACGAGTTGTTTAAGCCAAACATGCTTCTGTGTTAGTTGTTTTTGTTTTATTGTTATTATGTATTGCTCTTCAGATAGGAAAGAGTGACGGAAAAAAAGCAATAGGGTACCTACCACCACTAGGTCTAGGAATGAAGGAGGAATGCGAGATTTATAAGCGAGAACTGATTACAAAAGCATTCCTTTGGTAGCTATATTTCTTATGACCAAATACCTACAAAGAAGCTCCTATGAATTAGAGCTCGTCAAAATACACATAGCTACCTACACATACATACATAATATGTATATACATAAAGTTGCTTCTGAATGTAGGTACCTATATTTGGCTGGTACTCGTATTTCTTTGCCTTGGTTGCATATTTTTATGTATTTTTTATGTTAGTTTTTTATCGCGACGAAAATCATACTGATACCCCATTCACTAAAACAGCAAAGCGTACCGCTCCCGCACCGCCTGAAAAAATGGTAAGCCGAATGGCAGTGGTAGTGATGTGATGATGGTGAGCGACTGAACTGAGCGTGTTGTGGCTGTTCGCCTCGCCGATACAAAGGCAGGTTCAGGTTCCCAGAGAGGCGATGATGATGATGGTTTCCACCGCGGTCATCTACCTACCTCCTTCTCTTTCTTTTTGTCTTTCGCGTACGTAGCTGTTTGATTGTTATAACTATGGTACTGCTTACTGTTTTGTTGGTATTTTTGTTTTACTTATGCTTGACTTCTATTTTTACATCTTGGAATCTACTTTACTTATTACGTACATATGTAGGTAGGTATACCTTCATTTGCCTTGCAGTTTTTTATTTTTATTCGAAAAAAAAAAAATATTTTTTTTGTTACGTTGCGCATTTATTGAGTTGATTTTATTTCTCGATTGTTGGTATTATTGTATTGTGTGTCTCCCTTTGTAATCTATAGGTCCAGTCTAGCGACTGAGAAACTATGTATAGTAATAGGTAGGTAGATATCTATAGCGCATAAGTTGCAATTCACAGTCTTATTCACAGCAGAAACCATGTTTCATCTAAAGATTCACTGTCGTGTTTCTTTTAGGTATCTAGTTATAGGAAGGTATCTCTACATAGTAGGTATGTAGTATCTAATAATAAACAGTCTGATCGGGTGGATCCCCCATGAAAAATCTGACTTGTTGTTCTAGTCTTTGTTGTTACGATATTCAAAATTTTATTGAAAGCGAGTTTTGCGTAATAACCAAACCATAATATCATTGTCATAATACGAAAACACTTTCAATTTAATTTTGTTTTGTTATTTTTTTGCAATATAGGTATGTACCTACATATATTATTGGACGTTAATCGTTTATTTTTTTGTTTTGTCTGTTTCTGTTTTTCATACATACATATTTACACACATAGATTGTGTTTAAAATTTTTAACATTTTTAATTTATTTTCCACTTGTTTTCAACGTTACCCACTTTGTGAATAGGTATTTGGTTGAATTTACCATCTTTCATTTTTTAACCTGTGGAAAATAAGAAAATTTTATAATTTTTTTTTTAAATAAAAATGTCGAACAACTGTGAAGGAAAATTGTCTCAAATCCCAGATTTAACTTAGCTGCTATTTTTGTAATTTTTTCGTCAAGTAGGTAGTGTTTTTCAAATAGGTATGTATAGGTTGCCGTCATTGACATACTAGATATGGACTGCTAGGAGCCAACTTCACGATGGTTCCTTTTGAAAAAAGCATCACCAGCGACCATTTCAGTCCTTGCGGTAGTTAAGAATATTATCAAGTCAAACCAGTGCTTGAGGGATTTTTTTTCAAGGAAATCCCTACACGAATCCAAAGATTTCCTTTTCTCTAGTTTCTATAGAAAACAATAAGCAGTTATATTAAAGCTAGATCAAATATCAATTTAGTTTTTTTTTTACTTTTCGACTAAACGAATACAATTTAACACACACTGCGTAATATAAGTTCAAATTACTTTTCATTTTTTGTTTCAACTTTTCGACGAAAAAATAAGATACGAGTAGATAGATAATTTGATTTAGTTTCTTTTTTAAATCATACTTTTGCAATTATTTAGAATATGAAAAAAAAATAGAATATGAAAAAAAATATGATAAAAACGAAACGAATAAATTTTATAGAATTTAACACAAAATACTGGGTAATATAAGTTAAATTATTTGAATATTTGCCACGTGACCAACAACCACGTATTTTGCAGGGTTAAGGTGTATTCCATTTATTTTGAATGTAACTCTAAAAGCAATCTTTTAGATATAAGCTGAAAGAAAAAGGAATTTTTATTATTGTCCCCCAACACTACACAAACTGTTAACTTTCTAACAAACACTAGATGGCAGAGCTTCTTATACTATGTGCCAATAGATAGCTCTAGTTTCTTTGCCTAAAATTTGTAGAAAGGTAATGTCGACAACAGATGGTGCTCAATTTGTTTTTTTCTTTTCGCCGCTTGGCCTGAAATAGTCGCTGAAAGCAGGGAACCATTTTTTTTGCAAATATTGTATGGAAATGAATCACAACTACCAGTTCATATCTAGTATGCCAATGGTAGCCGTATTTATGCATGGTGTTTTCTATAACATACAGAAATCATATCAGTGTTTGGCTTTCTCAAGGCCATACTCCGACCATCACCATTTCGAATGTAGGTATCTATATGACTTCTTCCGACTCACACAGGTTTCGTATTGTCTGGGAACACACCCATTCCATCGATGGTTTCCAATTTACTTGCAAGAAAGGGTGCACTTTGCTTCGGATCCTGTGCAATACCTAGGTTACTTCTCAGTAATCTCTTTTCCATATGACGACCAATTTTTTTCAGTTCGCCAAGATCTTGGTTTGTTTGGTATTGTTTCTGGTTTTTTAAACTGTTCTAACACGTATTGAATTGTTGAATGCATTCCTATCCCCCAAAGACTTCATATTCTTAAGTCGATAATAATTTTCCTGTTAGTCAAACTGTTAAACTAAAATATAAATAAAAACACTTAGATTTACCAAAAATAAACAACGCAATTCCTAATCAAACACTTTACATTCCCAACTATATTGCAAACCAATGCGATCTGTACGGAAACTATTTGTCTCTTTTTGATAGATTCGTCCGATCATAACGGTATCATTTGTGAATACAAATTCTTGTAATTTTGTAAAAAAGTGAGGGGAGCAAACAGATTATCTGTGTTCCCACTTTAGCTTTTTTTATTAACTACTTTTTGTCATTACTATTTTTTTTTTTGCAAATTAGTCTGATGTTGGGAGACTTTTCCCAATAGGTAAGTAGGTAGGTATAGAACAGTGGATCATTACAGTGAGCCCCTGGATGATATAAGGTTCCCAGTGGAGAACGACATTTGCAAACAGTCAAAAATTGTCTATTTTCTTAAATCTCATTGATTTTCGACAATACCTTTCAGCAAAGTTGAAATTTTTCTCCAAAAATTGGGCTTCAACTCATTCCTATTATCGGATGTTCATTATTTTCAACCTCCTTCACACAACAAAAACGTTTACAATATAAAAATACCTCTTCTAAAGAACGGAAGTGGTTGTGAATGCATGCAGCAAACATAAGCATCTCTCAGCCTCAAGATAACAATATTCTTTCATTCACGCTTTCAACTTGCAAAATAAATAAGAATGAGACCTGTTCCTGCCTCGTCGTATGTTCACTTTTTCTCTCTTTCCTCTCTTTATTTTCCTTTCATCCTTTTTTTTTTGCATTTGTTTCTAAATGTAGCATGTAGCAATAGGTAGGTTGTAGCTTGTAGGTAGCAGCAGTAGGTACGTAGAACTTACCTAAATTTGGTTTAAATAGAACTCATGCTCTCAAATGAGGTGAATAACATGTTTTATCTTCCATCCGGTTTGTAGGTATCAATATCATCAACAATATCTTTTCATCATTATCGCACTCCCATTAACTTCACAAAATGTTTAGGCTAAAACAGAAAGTTCGAATGAAAAATAGGTAGGTAGGTAGTTAGCTAGGTATCGGTTCTCTTTTAAAGTCTTAAATCAAGTTAGATATAAAACCCTGATTTATTAGGTACCTATTATGTTTACTTGTAGGACAACCAAATGCGTTAAAAATTGCAACTATGGCGACGTGAAAAAGGTAGGAGGTGTAATGTACCTACCTATCTACTCATAATGTAGAAGGAATTTTATAAAAAATCAAAGCGTCTGCACTAATACACACCTTCCTACCTTTAAATTTCCAATAAACAGTTTGCTGCATAAAGGAAAAAAGCCTAGAAAACATGAGAAGCAGGTAGGTAGATATTGAATATTTTCGGAAGGAACAAGAAAATTTTGCGCATGCGAATAATACCAGAAAGGTGAATATTTATGTAGGTACTTCGTCATGGGGTGTGAGAAGGAAATTGGGAAAGTTTCTTTCACTCATTTTTTTGTGTCTACTCTTGGGAATCTCTTGACAAAGTTGGTACACCTTCCTATATCTACCAATACCTACATAACATATGAACAATGTAACGAGAGAGAGCTTTTAAATAGATTTGGGGAGAACAAATGCAAAACAACACTTACATTAGAAAATACATACGAAATAACCCTTCATCTACCTACATAATGATTTTTTAAAGAATTTTCCTATAGATTCACAAAACATAATGATTATGCTTTATCCATTGACTACATACATATTAAATCATACATATCTCATTAATACCTACCAAAGCAACTAAAATGCGATAACCTGATTTCCTAGACGGCTGCCGAGCCGATGAAATCTGGCATCATCGCATAAATTCATTTACAATAATTAGACCAGACGTCATTACCCTTTGTTGGTGTTTAGTCGTGAGAGCACAAAATACACATTCAAATAAAAGTAGCTGTGTGAAATGGAAGAGAATAAAAAACAATGAAAAACATCAACTACCATATTTCGGTGTATAGGTGACGGGATCGGATTCCCCTCATTTTCAACCTCACTCAAAAAAATACCTTTCTTCAAATGGTATACTTTTTGTCGGCTGTGATGGCTCAAAGCTTATACTGTTGCTTTACTTTTTCACACTGCTGATAAAGTTATTTCATTCAATAGAGGCGCAGGTTCAGATTTTGCTTTTCTTTCTTTTCCTTATTTTTTGTTCACCGTTAAAATAATGTTTGATGTTGATGATAGTGATAGTATTGGTGTCGGCGGCGGCGAAGAGAACGACAGATTTCGTAAGATTTTGCGGCGAATTAAATTGTGCAAATAGGGATGATATGGTAGACCTATTCGTATATGGATATCTATACCTACCTAACAATTTTTTGTTTAATTTTTACAATGATCCTAAATGTGCATACGTATATTTAGGAATACCTACATAAGTATGTACGTAGTAGGAAGATTCATACAAACGATTACGATCAATCTCAACAAAGCAAAATATAAAAAAACAATAGTTAGGTATAGGAAAGATGCATTGTCAGTTCGATTGGCGAAACAGCCTCGATTTTGTAGAAAAATTAAAATGCTCACTCACTACCTAGGTGAATATATATGTAGGTACAGTAAAATCTCCCTTGGGCGGACAGCCATGGTATTGAAATTTTTGTCCGCCTAAGGGAGTTGTCCGTATAAGGGAAATCAAATAAATACTAATTTTCAAAATTAAGAGTACCTATTCATTTATTAACAGAAAAATAACATGAAGTGGAATAAAATTATTATATTTAACAAAAATGTATATACATACAAAAATCAGCCTCTTAGAACTTTGCAATAATAGGTAGGTAGGTTTAGGAAGATTCGTATTTATGTATTTTTCAAAAAAAAAAAATATTTGAATATTTGCTTGTTTAGTTTTAGAAAAGACCGATTTATTTTGGAATCGGGCCGTAGGTCAGTCAAAAGTTGAACAGCTAGGTACCGTCACTTTTCTTGGTCGTAAAAATGTTTTAAATTTTCAATTGAAGTACCTATTTGCTTCTTCGTAGGAATTAATAGATTTTCCCACCAGGTCTGATTCTCTTAATCAGAATCACTGCCAGACTCGTTGATTTCAACAGGAACTGCAATATTTTCATCCACATTTACGTTTTCATTTATCAACACAAGTCTTTAAGGCTATTCATCCAATCTACATTCATGAAGGAGCTTCGAAATTCTTATTAAATTTTCTATAAGCTAATCATCTTCTGGGTCGAATTTGATGCTCGCTGTAGAAGATTGCAACCTAAGAAAAAAAATACCATTGTCAAAATTATCAGCGTGATGACATATTCAATCCTGCTCTCGTGTCCGTCTAGAGAAAATATTTTGTCATTCATATGTGAAATTCCTGTCCGTGTCCGTCCAAGGGAGTGCCTGTCCAAGAGAAACTGAACACAATGAGACGTTTATGGAGCAATTTCCGTACAAAAAAATGTGTCCGCCTAATGGAGGTACCCTCAAAGGGAGATTTCACTGTACATAGGTATCTACGTATCTTTCTTAGATCCTTTTTGATTTGCTGTTTTTGTGAGTAAAGCCATTGTAAAATGGCTAGGGTTGCTAGAGTAGATGTATTTAGGTAAGGTACCAGTCCATCTTGGGAAAAATACTCTGAAATAAAAATGTCCACCACATGAGAAGTCAAAAAAATAAGCAGGTACGTAGTATCTAGGTACAGTCAACTCCGCAGCGAAAATATAATGAATTTTCACCATTCTCATAGAAAAAATAATCTACCTACATATTTCATTAACTAATGCCTACCCATGCACTTTACTAAACAAAAATGCCTGTTTACTTAAAAAAAGTGCCAAATCACGGCGAAAATCATTGCAGAACACTGAAACTGCCCCAAAGCAAATGACAAATGACAAATGACTAGGACAGGACCTACCTAAAATCTTTTTTTTTTTTAAATTGCGATACCTTACATATGTATATCGCATCCTTAGAATGAAAATTACCTAACTCAAAATTCCTATAGAATTTGCAATAAACTGACCCTAAAAAGCGTACTCTAAGAACCTGTTTTGAAAAAGATCCCGAATTATGAGTAAGAAAGGGACAATGTATACATGGGTCGCTTTGGTTGATCTCGCTTTTCATAAATGGATTTTATGTGGAAGAGACGGAACACGGAGTCAGTATTGCGCCAAAGGTTCTAACGAGTGGACATGTTTTAAATTGACGGATCTCGAATTGTGTTAGTGCGAAATGAAGTTCATTACAATATTTTTGTGCTATACTCACTGTTTTTATATAGGTAAGCCTGTTTTTTACAAAATATTTATTAGATTTTATTGACCGTTTTCGGATTGAGTCTCTTTAGTAATAACATTAAAAGGCTTCAATCGTAAAAAGTCACACAAATACAAAGATATTCTTGATTTATATTTTATATCAAAATATATATATTTAAAGAAAAATTAAATTCAATATAATGATATGTACCTACCAATCTGTACATAAATCATCAACACATAAGTCCATAAAAAAATCAATTATTTCCAATGAAACACGGTAGAGATACATTTAAACTTACTCAAGACGATGCTTTTAAAAAAAACTCTTGTTCATTTTCAACAAATTGCAATTTTTAGCTAGTTCACATTCATTCTAAGTGTGATATGAGGTACTATAGGGCAAGGTTTGCATGGATTTTTTTTTTGAAATTATGTTTTTAAGTTTATAATATTAAATACTTAAAATTGTATAACAAATTTTGTTTATGAAACAATTTACGAAATTTTGTATATAAAAAATTAATTAAAAAATTACTTTAATCCAGTCGTGCATTTTATTATATAATGATATGCCCAATAAAGGGGTTTAAACTACCCTTAATATGATCTAGGACTGTGTAAGCGTTAGGAGAGTAGGGAAGGATTTAAACTGGGATATCGATGCACCTACATTGGTTTTGAATTTCTTAATATCAAAATTGGAGAGGAAAATACACCCAGATCAGGGTTCCACATTCGTGTTGTACGGCTAAAGAAAAAATGTAGGTACGTCCGAAGTTGGGATCAAGGGTAAACTGATGAGCATTTCTATAAGCTAGAGTAATACGGTTTAATAGCTTAAGGGGATTAATGTAATTGGTTATTTTGATGGAAGATTGTTTCTAAAAATTTTGATAAAATTATAAAGGATATGAAACGACCAAGGCTAGTAAATGTTTCTTTTATAGTTCAATCACTTAACATTTTTAGAGCTTACGATGTGATCGAACATAATTTTTACAGAAATTACGTTACCTTTACTAAATTCAAATCCTATTAAATCATACAAAATTGTGTTTTATGTTAAATGATAATTATATTTTTTAAATTATTGTCCTTGATTTGGATTCATACCTATGTATTGATGTGAGTTACATACATAAATATATGTACATACATATTTACTTAGGTATTGTTATGCACCTAGTACATACATACATAGGTAGGTACCCAAATTTCTATATTTAATAGGTAACAAAAAAATACCATCTCATCTTAGCAATCTCTACCTTAGGGTAGGATACCTAACCTACCTGTCTAAATATTAAGCCTCTTGTCTATCTTAAAGATAAGTAGATTATCTGCCTAACTATTATCTACCTTGGTAGACAACCATTACATTAGGTACCTGGAATACAAATGTATGTATGTTCTTTTAGTCTGACACGTGTCTTCTACATTCATAGGTACCTACCTGTTTTACAAAACTTAAAATAATGTAAACGTATCTTACATTCTAATGTATGTATTTATGTATATACTCGTACATACATACATAGTTACATGTGTATCCACCTATCTGCTTTAATTAAGCAAACGATTTTATCTGTAATAGGTAGGTAAGCAGCAAAAATAACAAACTGCTATATAATATTGTTCATTAACAACCCTGACTTTGATATTGAAGGGAAGGTTTAATTTATACACACATGCATACAAAGGTATTTTATTTGTTTCAAATAAAGCAGTAGGAATCTATTTATGTATGTACATATACCTACTAGTTTTTGCTTAAAATGTCCATGCTTTAAAGTACCTACCTAATTTTTATTCTTATAAGGTAGGTGGGTTGTGGGTAGGATGTTGCATGCATATGTATACCTACATAGGTGTAAATATTGGATCCAAACAGTAAAAACCTATAGGTATGTAATGTATATTACTACCTACTAACCTTGTACATAAAATTGACAACAACAGATAAGTGTTGTTGTATTATTTGTTTGTTGGATAGGAGTCACTTTCCACCAGACAATACCTACTTAGTGTTGCTTCAAAACGGAGAATTAGGAATGCTAATATCCATTTTGTGAATAATATTCTTCACCTCACACAATTACGGTTGTGAATTGGTAGGTAGGTAAATCTCTTCTCGATCAAATCTGTTTTTTTTTTTTTTTTTTTGACAATTCTTTGCAAATAGGATGGTAGGGGTACCTATATTCATACATTATATCTAGTTCTATTATAAGTAGGTAGGTACTACCGTCCTAAAAAAAAATAGTGACCAAATCTGTCCATGCAAACAGAATTAACTATACAAACTCATGCAACCGAAAGTCGGATATAAATACCAATTAAAATATATATGTCACAACTACCATTATTTCACATTTCAAGCCACATGCACACACACTATGAACCGATTTGACCTCGTCAAGATTGCTGCTTGCTCGTAAATTTTCCGAATTTCGTATGTGTTTGTTAGTTATTCTATGATGAAGGGGAATTTTCTTGTATTTGTATTCCCCTTGCTGTTGCTGGCGGTGGTGCTTTTGCTCTTTATATGAAATTTGTATGTAGCAACTGTGCACGACTACACGTGCTTCTGAAGTTTTTATTTTCGTGTTATTATACTTTTTGCAAAAGGCAATTGGAATCATACACTATCGTAACCAAATGATGGGCTGGTAAAACACAGCCAAGCACAAATAAGGAGAAACAATATCAACATAGTATAGGTAAACACTAATCATGTAGATAGGTAAAAATGCATTATAAATCACGATAGTTACCTATTTGTGTTAGGGGGAATTTGGGAGCTGCAAAAAGGATCTCTAATAAATAGAACAAAGAAAAAGAGTAATATTAATTATAATGGAAAAATGCACAGTTTATTCACAAACAAACAACTATACCTACTACCTATCTATAAAATAGAAACGAAGTAGGTAGGATGGTTTGTTTGAGGGAAGTTGATGCCTGATGATATTTTGCTGCCTGCTGAAATTGATGAAAATTAGAAATTGGTGGGTATGAGGGACTCCTGGTAACTTTTAAACATATCAAAATACAGCTATATAAAATACCTAGGTATGTAAGGTATACATACATATGTATGTAGGTATGACCAAAATTCCACTCCTTTTATTAAAAAATTATAATTTTAAGAGGAACAATTTACGTCAGGATAACGAATTTATTATGTCTGATCTCTAACTGGTCCGCCCATTTTCCTCTCTCCTTATACAGTGTTGCCTAATTACTTACTTTTGGCTACATATGGAGATATTTACCTGGAAGTAGGAAGAAACCTACCTATTTGCAGTTATTTCTCAAAGGTGCAATATGGGCCTCATAAAAACACCAAATATTTGAGAGGTAGATATGTACATAGGTATATAATACCTATTTCCAATTAGGAAGGTTTTTTCTAAAGTAAAATGCAGCAAATAAGGGTAGCCATGTACCTAATGTACATACCCTACACTTTGCTTCAGTAATACTAATTTTTAGGTTAGTTGTCAAAGGCGTATGGTGCAGAAAATTTGATAAACTTTATCTACAATTTAACCAATATGTATTCCTCCTACTCGTCAAGTCAATCCATCTGTTAAAAAATAATATCCAAACTAAAATAAAAATGGAGCAGGTAGGTATTTTTTTTTAATTAATAAAATTGTGAAACAATTATTCTTTAACTACTTTATAATAATAAATGACAGCACTGGGAATAGGCAATGACTGGTTGATAGAAAGAATAACACGTTTATAAGACAAAAAACCATGCACATTTTCAGTATATTTTCTTGTTAAATTTACCTCATATAAATACAACACTTGTCTGATACAAAATCTTATTCACTACATAGAAAATTAATCGGTTATAATAAATTTTCCAGTGTAAACGTCCAAATGAAGCGTAGTATAACTTTCACAAAAAATTCTGAACCCACCCTATATTTAATTGCCAAAGAAGTGACAGATTTATTGATGAGCGAGGAAGAGAAAAAGCCTACTGAAAGTAATTTTGAAGGAAGTTCAATTAACTTTATGTTTGTTTTTGTTATGAACTATTATTATGAATAAATACAAGTAGGTACACTTTACCTATACATATACATACATACATAAAATGTTTATACAAAAAAAATGGCGCATAATTTTAAGCAGCCTGATGTTAAGGGCTTAGCATGATGCTACTTAAAAGTTTGCTTAAACTAAAGCAATTTACTAATATTTTCCTAGTTTTAACCATTTCTTAACTAGCACCAACTAAATCTATTTACTGAATAAACTACAACTAAACACGCCTAAAAAGTGCAAAAAAAAGTAAGCGAACATAACTTTTTAACGTTTGTAAATGTCAAAGTGGCATATGGATTTAGTACGATACTAAAAAAATAAAGTAGCCATTTCCTGATTTTAACTTTAGTAAAATGTTAAGAAAATAGTACGATACTAAAATTAGCAAAATCCTCTTCCTAGCGTGCCTACATAATTTATTTTGAAGCTACCTACTAAAATGTGTAACTAATAAAAGTTAAAAAAAAAACACCTTATCTACATTCTACACCAATAGGCCCCTAGGTATATATATATATGTATGTAGTGTAGGTACCTACCTATTTCTTTATCTCTAATTTTATTCTACTCTGACGTCAAGCTATGAGCAATAAAATTCTAATTTTACTAGGCCAGTGTCGTCCAACTGTTAGTCACCGAAAAGAAAAAGAAAATACCAACCATAAAAAGAATAGCTTACATCCATACATAATATGTACCACAATCTTCAACCCAAAGCCAACATACGACAATCCACAAAATATTTGAACAAAAAAAAAATGGTATTTTTTTACGTAGTTAAAAGATTCTGCTCCTTCTTGATTTTCTTTTTGGCTTGCTTCCTACAACACTAATACAATAAAAATGCATAAAATAGAAGCCACACAACTGTATGTATTTAGTATTTTCGATATTGGAATGTTGTCTTCCTTGGTGGCATATCGATGTATAGAGGATCATTATGAAGCGAAGCGAACTCGAAAAGTGTGTGTTTCTCCAATTCAACACGGAGAACAACAAGCTCACCTATAACCAGCTGCCCAATACTACAAAAATTACTCTTTTTTTCCCCCCAAATCAGTGAAGTTTGTTATATTGAGCTGCGGTTCATACAATCCAAATAAGAATCCCACACTTAGGTAATAACTTCGCGAAAAAGAGACAAACAACAGTTGAAATGCAACAACATTGCATTATGAGATTATTTATTTATTATTTGTTTCATTTCAACATATATGAGCGCGCACCTAATAATATCACTATCGTCATTTTGAGTATTTTGTAGGGTTGTTGGAAAATTTGTGGTGTTTTGATTTGATGAAGTTTGTTTACGAGATGTTTACCTTTACGTAACGTGTTTATCGGTGTGTTTCTTTTAGGCGAGTTTGTTTTGCTGCTTCTGTTCTGTTACACTTTCGCCCAGATTTGGTAATGTTTACGTTGACTTGGCCCTCTGTGTGTTGTTATTTTTTTCGTTTAATCGGCTGCTTTAAATTGTTAGTGCTTTGATTACGTTTTTTGATTGGTTTGTTTTTATTGTAGGTAGGTAAGTACCTATGTATATATTTTGGTGGGTTAAATAAAATGGGCTATGTATATACGAAATACGAGTACAGTAGAATTCAGTTATAACGACCACTCATGGGAGACAAATTTTCCGTCGTTATAAGTTAATGTCGCTATTGTTCCCGAAATTGACAGTTTCCTTACTTTACATAAACTTTGAAGTATGTACCACAAACAAATAACACTTTTCAAGAAAAATAACTAGCACAAGCACAACTGACTCAAATTTGTATCAACCAAAATAAACTATCTATCTAAATATGTAAGCCTAACTGTATTATGTCTAGACACGCAGCATAGGAAAAAGGAAAAAAATGGGAAAATTCTCTTTAAGTTTTCGGTCGTTATATCCGAATTTCATGACAAACAGAGCCCGTCCAAATAGTCGTTATAACCGAAATGGTCATTATAGGCGAAGTCGTTATAACCGAAAGATATTATTCACTATTTAGTGCGAAACCAAACTTTACCTTTAAGTTTCGTCTAGTAACCGAAGTCACTATAGGCGAATTTAACTGTACTAATTTTGACATAGAAATACGTTTTTCGATTATATGTACCTACATAGGTACTTACATACTTCCTACCTGCAGGTAATGTTTTAGAAAATATGGTTTCGAATTCGAATTGGTCTATAATAGGTAGGGTAGAGTCCCCAGTGGCCGGCCCCTTAAGGAATTTAAAAAATATGACACAGAAGCTGCAAATATCAACCTTTTCCACTCATTCTTGAAGCATATTATTCTTTATTTATCGCTCAACCGATGAAACTAAACAAAAATGTGAATTTTTAAATAGAACAATTATTTATTTAGGTTTTATTAAATAAAAGTCATATTCTCCAGTGCGCCCAGCTGCTAAGTGTCCTATCACATCCCAATATTCGGCCCCCTAGTTTCTAATTACAAAAAGGCGGCCGAATACTGGATTTTATTGATTTTTAATGGCCGTTTTTGCTCGAATTTTCGTGTTATTACTCATTTATTTTTGTAATTTTCTCAAAAAATTAAATGTTGCCTATTTTCGATTGCCGATTTAAGGAAACTTCAATTTTGTGTGTTTCCTATGTCCGGCTCCTTGAAAACGACCATAATTACAAAAAAAATTTCAATTTTAAAGCAAATTTTAATTGAAATATAGGTATACTCTTTTACTATATAAACACCATATAAAATCATTAACCCAATAAAATTCCCTCAAAATAACTAAATTCTGGTGCAATGTTTGCTAAGGGTTTCCAACAGTTATCCAGTGCAAATAATTTTCCCGGTGGGTTGCGCATTTAATTAACTCATAACTCTGAAAGTACTGTAAATATCTAATGAAAATGTTTACATATTATAAGGAATAGATGTCAAATCGTAATAAGGCTCTAAGCAAAGAAGTAGGTCCTTAGATTTCTTAATTACAACGCTTTTATTTGGAAGGGGCCGGATACTGGAGTGGGCCGGCTCTTTCTATAGGTATAGGTGGATATATTTATATGTAGGATATCTGCTATCTAGGTATAGAATGTGGGATGTAATGTAAGCAAATACCTATGTAATCTAGGTAGGTATACCTACCTTCCCTATATTGTGCTAGTTAGGTACTTATAAATTATAATTCAAAGTTAGCGCTATGAATACACACAGTACACATTAAAAATAATAGGTATATTCCGGTTTTCATTTTCGTTGAAGTTCGCGCATGTGTCAAAACTCAGACACTCGTGTTACATTTGGGCATTTGGCATGGGCATATTTTTTATGAGGATCTGTAAAAAGCAGGATGCGTGTATTCAATCTCAGAAACATTTTGTCAAATATGACAACCGAATTTTTGTATTATGAAAACCGAATTTTTACAACATGCGCAATATATTATATACCTACATACCTCCATATTATAATATGTGTATACCTACTGTGATGAATACAAATTTCATTTATGTCTAGACTCGTCAAGCTTATGGCAAATAGCTACTTCCTTCTTCCTATCTACTTACATTGTTTATTATACCTATTCTTTATTTAATTATTATTTTTGTTTTTCTTATAGCAAACCAATTAAATTGGAATGGGACGTGGGAGAATGGTCTAACCTACGAATGTCGATCTTTGCTTTTTAAAGCACTTCACAATCTTATGGAAAGGTAATTAAAAAAATAAATCTACACCTAGTTCATTTTAAAAATAAATTGTTTTACTTTACTTTTTAGATTTGTTTTAACAAAAGATATTGTTCGATTTGGAAAATGGTTTGTCCAACCGTGTACAACAAATGACCGACTTTTTGGGAAAAGGTAGGTGATATTTTAGTTTTTTTTTTTTTACATGTTATCCCGATTCCAAGATCAAATTAACAGGATCTCTGTGATCAATTATTAAGATGTATAATTGCTCAACATTCACCATGTTGCAAATTTTATATATTTTAGGTATTTTTTAACGGATCGTTATATGGGCTGATGATCACAATATATCATTACGCTTTATCCCGATTCCAAGATCAAATTAACAGGATCTCTGTGATCAATTATCAATATTATAATTGCTCATCGTTCCCCATGTTACAAATTTCAGATACTTTAGGTTTTTTCTAACGGAACGTAAAACTGCCTGATGATCAAAATCTATCATTTTGTTTTAACCGATTCCTAAATCAAATTAACGGTGTATTCTGTGATCAATTATTAAGATGTATAATTGCTCAACATTCACCATGTTACAAATTTTATATATTTTAGGTATTTTTTAACGGATCGTTATATTGGCTGATGATAAAAATATATCATTACGTTTTATCCCGATTCCAAGATCAAATTAACAGGATCTCTGTGATCAATTATCAAGATTATAATTGCTCATCGTTCCCCATGTTACAAATTTCAGATATTTTAGGTATTTTTTAACGGATCGTTATATTGGCTGATGGTCAAAATATTGCATTACGTTATACGCCGATTCCAAGATCAAATTAACAAGATCTCTGATCAATTATCATATGATATTTTAGTTTTTTTTTTTTAACGGAACGTAAACCTGCTTTATGATCGAAATCTATCATTACGTTACTACCGATTCCAAAATCAAATTAAAAGGATCTTTCTGATCAATTAACAAGATATTTAATTGGTCATCGTTTCCTATGTTACAAATTTCAGATATTTTAGGTTTTTTCTAACGGAACGTAAAACTGCCTGATGATCAAAATCTATCATTTCGTTTTAACCGATTCCTAAATCAAATTAACGGGGTATTCTGTGATCAATTATTAAGATGTATAATTGCTCAATATTCACCATGTTACAAATTTTATATATTTTAGGTACATTTTTTAAACGGAGCGTAATTCTGGCTGATGATCAAAATATATCATTACGTTATACGCCGATTCCAAGATCAAATTAACAGGATCTCTGTGATCAATTATCAAGATTATAATTGCTCATCGTTCCCCATGTTACAAATTTCAGATATTTTAGGTATTTTTTATCGGATCGTTATATTGGCTGATGATCAAATTATATCATTGTGTTTTATCCCGATTCCAAGATCAAATTAACAGAATCTCTGTGATCAATTATCAAGATATATAATTGCTCATCGTTCCCCGTGTTACAAATTTCAGATATTTTAGGTATTTTTTAACGGATCGTTATGTTGGCTGATGGTCAAAATATTTCATTACGTTATACGCCGATTCCAAGATCAAATTAACAGGATCTCTTTGATCAATTATAATATGATATTTTAGGTTTTTTTTTTAACGGAACGTAAATCTGCTTTATGATGAAAATCTATCATTACGTTACTACCGATTCCAAAATCAAATTAAAAGGATCTTTCTGATCAATTAACAAGATATTTAATTGGTCGTCGTTTCCTATGTTACAAATTTCAGATATTTTAGATTTTTTTTAACGGAACGTAAAACTGCCTGATGATCAAAATCTATCATTTCGTTTTAACCGATTCCTAAATTAAATTATAGGGGTATTCTGTGATCAATTATTAAGATGTATAATTGTATTGTTATATTTTTAAACGGAGCGTTATTCTGGCTGATGATCAAAATTTATCATTACGTTATACGCCGATTCCAAGATCAAATTAACAGGATCTCTATGATCAATTATCAAGATATATAATTGCTCATCGTTCCCCTTGTTACAAATTTCTTTCTTTTTCTGTTTTGGCAGTATTTTAAGTTTCAATAAATAAAATATTCATTTTTTATTGTTTTTTTTTTCTAGCTCCCAGCATCTTTCATTCTCTTTCACATTCTTCGTGCATGGCGATACAGTCTGTGCTTCAATTGATCTTCGTGAGCATCCTGCTGTCCGACAACTAACTGCTGATCACTTGGCTGATGCGGCAGCAGCTTCAGCCGCCGCTCAGTCCGGCCAGCAAGATATACGGCAGCGTAATGTAATACTGGCGCCATTCGGTATGGCAGCAACCCTCACTGGAAATAGTTACAAGACTACAGATCCCCTCGCCGAGAAGATACTCGAAGATTGGGCGTCATTTTTTCCACTGTGCAATAAGGAAAATTCAGATCTTCCTCCTGTGGTTGAAGTTGTGTCTGGTAAGAAAAATCTCTTACTATTTTGAGATGAACAAAACTAATTATGTATCTACCTATATCATCTACAGGTGGCCACAAAATGTATCATCCCTCTATGTACGTACTAGTCACGGATCTAGACGAAATGGAAAATGTGCTAGAGGAAACATCTACTGATCAATCACAGGGTATACTAGCTGGCATTGGATTGGGATTATCTGCATCAGCAACAGCCTCATCATTAGTCAATACGAGCGCAACACCAATGAATCACATTTCTCCTCCGACACCATCTGCTTGTGGCTTAATTCCAGTTTCCAAGGCAACGCCAACTGCTGGCATTACATCTGCATTACTATCTCCATCGCCTAGCATTGGTTTAACTACCACAGGTGGCCAGCAACAAAACGATGGGGAAAAATCGAGCTTGAAAAAGTTCGAAACCAAATCACAACCATTTTACGCGACTTCCAGAAACAATACTCACGCACCGCCACAGGCTTCCACGGAAATGCCCGAAAGGGTGTGGCAAGACTGCATCACAAATCCCATCTCATGTCTGAGTTTGAATTCTAATTCATGTGATGGCATTAAGATGGAAGTGCCCGATGTTGGTGGTGATGTATCAAACAACAACAATAATAACTCATCGTCCGACACAAAAACTATATGGAATTTTGTTGATCCATCGCAAAAGGCGCAATGTACTTGTACAAGGTAAGAAAGTTGCCTACAATTTTGTCCTGAGTTGTAGTCATTCTTTTTGCATTTATTTTTTATTTGTTAAACTTCTTAAAAATCAAAAAAAAAAATTATTATTTTATGTTTCCCAAAAAAAAAATTCTTAAATACTATATTAGAAAACAAAAATGGCATGTGTATGCATTTGTATCGTAAATATATTTCTTATAATTTTCTATTGAACGAAATTTAATGCAATTTTATATAAAACATTTATATATACTTGATTACAAAATTTGAATGGTGCGCTTGCAAATCTTTTTATACTCGTAACTAGACAAAAATTAAATGTTCTTTGCATTCTATAAGTAGGAACTTTATTATTGTTTTTTTTTTTACTTTTTGTGCCTTTGTTGCTTCTTATAGAAATAAATAAGCCTTTTTGAATCTTTTGTTTTATCTTATAGACTTTAAAAACACGGTCAATGCTGTTGACTCTCTGATGTATAAATGTCGCCAGAATCTATCCTTATTGTGCCACGTCTTGTGATTGTTAACGAAAAATGTTGTCAATGTGTTTGAGAACTTTACACCTGCTTTGGCTGCAATTTTTCGATCAAGGCATTGACGATGTGGTGACAAAGTGAAAATAAATTTTGTGGTGACGTCAGAGTGTTAACGCTATGACTGATTACGTTGTCCGTGTAATTCTAGGTCCACTGTCTAATAAAAGACTGTAATGATGTAAATCAGTGTCCATATACATATATTATTTTTGTTTGCGGGGAAGAAGCCTCGTACCTATTTATCTGCAGTAAAATATCTTTGGGAATTTTTATGTTTGCATCCCAGTCACATGCAAAGCAGCCTTTTACTTCCTTTGACAATTATGTCGTTTTTATTTAGCAATCCGGAAGCCTTCTGGACTCTTCTGAAAGTGTTCACTTGGGAAAAAATGACAGTTCTAATTCTGAAAAGAAGAGAATTTTGCTTCTGGATTGATTTTAAATCAGAATCGGAATCAGAAGCATTCACCATTCATATACTTGAACATCAAACTCGGCTGTTGTTATTTTTTGTATCTAATTGTGCAACAAACATTTTTTTTTAATTTGAATATTTCCACGTACCCAATTTTTTTCACACATACAATCTCATTAAAATTCAGAATCATCAGAATCACACAAAGGTGCTCAGTTTGGATCCCGGATCGGAGAGGGATTCCGGATTGCCAAATAAAAAGGCCATTAGTGACCTAGGTGTCTCTTCTTTAAAAACAGTAAATATGTATTTAATTTGTCATTTAGTAATCATTTACAATGAATGTACAATTGCAACTTATTCAAAATATATTTATCTGTGTACTGTACATACATAGATGCATTTTACTTAAATATTTTAATTTTCTATTTAAAATTTCATGTAGTCACATAAAACAATAACTCCTTCTGAGTCTGCTTACATCTTATGTATGTATATCTCCCCATCAAGACTGTTAAATATGTTTTTCAATACTCGTAAACATGTACTTAATTTTTAATTTGCAAGCCACCATAACGCGAATTATAAATATTTTAATAATAGCAATATAAATATGGAAACGTTTTTAATTAGCTATAAAATTTACAACACGATAATTTGTGTGCCATCTATTAAAGTGTGATAATCTAAAATATAGGATAATATTGAATTAGCTTTATCAAACAATTTAATGTATGATCAATTACAATACAAAAGACAAACAAAAATAGTACATATTAAAAATTAAATTAAAAAAAAAAATACTTCAAGTACATATAACCAAACAAAAAAAAAATCACAACCCGTTTTATACAGGTGTAAAAAAACGACTAGTGGAAGTCGTTCAACTTGTTCGTCGTCGTCATCAATGTTATCTTCGGCCGTAGCTAATAAACTGACTGGCAGTGGTGGCAGCAGCAGTGCTCGTCCCGATAAATCGACACGTTTTACTCGTATACCGTTTCATAAAAGGCACACCACCGATTCTGGTTATGGTTCAACAACAACTGTCCATACAGCTGTTTGTACTTCTTCTAATTCTTTATTTACCACCTCCTCCTCATTGATGGCGGGTGGTAGAAAACCAAAGAATCTTAGCATTGAACAGTGTGAAGTGGATCTGTCTAAAAGCGACGTCGACACCATACCAAATCAAAGGTTTGTGTCATCACTTGCACTTAATGCTATAAAATTAAAAAAAAAGGCAATCGAATAGAAAAAAAATTAAACAAATTGGTGGCACAATTCACTCACACTTTCTACTTCTTCATCCCACTATCTCGAGTTTTTTTTAAACGAATTTAAAACTAAACAAATAAATCACCTAACTCTTGCTTATTTTTAAAAGTTTTTTTTTTTTATTAATTGTAATATTATTTTGTGTATAATGTACATATTTTTTTTTTTAAATTGAGGTTTGTAATTTTTTTTAAGTCCCATTATTTTTGGTCTAAACATAATGTTTGCGCATTTGTAAATATATATTTTTATATATGGTTTGGAGTTTGTTTCTTTATTATTGGCTTGACATGCAGTGTGTTTAATATAGAGTGTTCTCGAATTAGGGATATGAACATCAGTGGAAAAGGAATATATGAAACATTTTACATAATCAGCCATATCACCAATTACATTGTAAAAGTAGTTTATAATATAAGTTTTTTTTTTTCATTGAGTTGTTTTTAGTTAAACCAGTGTTGGCATTTAATCCTTCATAAAAATTAATTTTTCGATTTGTATTTTGATATTTTGTTGTGGGTCGTAGTGTTTTTTAATACTATTAATAAATTTAAAGAAAGAAAATGTTAAACATTATGTCACTGCGGTGCATCGTCCTGCAGTTAAGTCGAAAAAGGGGTTTCTTTTGTGGGATAATAATCAGTTTTTAAATGACTAATTTAAATAGTACTGAAATAATAGTACCGTTAATATCGATAACTTCTAGAATTTATAACCAAAAAATAATCTGGTAATATTGCCTATTTTGGAATGATACTTAAATAATTTGATTGATGAAATGTAATAAATATTTATTCAATGCATATATGAACTGAAAAACTGCTGCCTGTAGGTATGCGGAAGATAAGCATTCTAAAAAAAATAGTCAGGTCTTACATTTACTTTCACTCGAAATAAAATTGAAATCGATACAAATTAACTTTTATCGATATCGAAAAACAGCACTCATTTTTTATTTTATGAAAGAAGAAAAACAAATTATGTTCATTTGTTGAACTTTACCCAGGGTTTACACAGGTTTTTTTGGCAACCCCAAAATTTGTCATCTAAATAATTAAAATTTAAAATGTGTTTAAATTTAATTCCTTAATTCATTTGCTTTGGCGTATGAAAATAAATGTCAGTATTCTTTTACTTTCCATTTTTAAAATAACAATTCCAGCGAATCCACAACATCGATGTTAACGAATCATCGACGCTAAAACAAAAAAATCGATGATTCAATACCAATGTTGAAGGATGGAATTAAGGAAATTCGTTTAAAAAAACATCAATGTTTTCGATTCGATAATTATCAACGTCGATGAGGGTCTTCGAAGTTATCACCGAATATCTCTCATCCCTACTCATCGACATCAATTCTTGTGTGACTTTGACAGTATGCAGTGCATAAAGATTTATGATACACAAGAGAGATTTGCAACAAAGAAATATGAATATACCCCTGCTCCGAAAGATATCTTGCTCAGTTAACGATCGAGCCAATACTAGACTGGCTTTCACACAGCATCGTCGTTGGTGCTTGGCCAAAAATTCTCTGATTTGATGTTCATTGAATTGGTCTAGAGCAGAAAAAAAAACAGGATTTTCTGTTCTGGCTTTTGACTGAGATCAAACTAGAACAGAATGGCAAGAGCTGTCAACATTTTGTTCCCTGTTTTGTTTACCTACTTTTGGCTTATGCTTAGAGTTAATATAGGGTCCTCTTTTCTATTAATATAATTATTTATTAGTAATAAAAATAAAACAAATTGCATTTTCAGCATGAAATGACGTTTAATTGACTGTTCTATCCCGTTCTGACTATTCTGTTTTCTCCTGTTTTGTTATGAGCTATTCTTTTTTTGCTGATCTTTTCTTGAGTGAACAAAGCGTAGATCTACTCAAAACAACATAATTTGTTCACCCAGAGTGAGTTCAGTTTTTTCTAAAAAAAAAAAAAAAACGCTTTAGGGCGACCCTAGGGTGACTTCAGGACTAAACTAACAAACCTAATTTAAATTGATTATTGTCTACATGACAGATGCCAGTTGTTTTCGATTTAACTTGAAGTGATTTCGAAACTATTAAATCGAGTGAAATGTAGAACACTGAAAACAAAACCACTCGATTTTGATCCAATTACACTCGATTTCTGGAACCTAGCTGATAAATGCAAACAGAAAACACAAATAACAGTATCTCTTGATGGGCACAAATTTTGAATGTGTTTCATGAAAAACTGAAAGGGGCAAAATAAATAAAAAAGTACGATTTCTTGTTTCAAAATACATATAAAAGCAGAATGAATATTTTAGAAAAATTATAAAACATTCAATTATTTATTTTACTTCTATGTTTTCTCTCGCCAATAAAAAAAAATAAAAACACTGAACATAAGTTTTAGCTGTTATAAGGCAAAGAAGTTTATTTACATTTATGAACGTAAACTTTGATGTAAAGAAAATTAAAAAAAAAACTAATTCATAAAAAATCAAATTTCTATCAATTCTAATTGAAATACTGAATTGCTTTAACAGTGAAAAGTAAGTTGGTAATTTTAAAAATGTAGTTCTATTATTAATTTTGTTATAACGGTTTTATTTTGAACTTAAAATCATATAAAATACATAATATTGTTTAAGTGATCAAAATCATGCATGCAAGCTTGTTTTTTTTTTTAGTTTGGTTTGGTTTTGTAAGAAATGAAATACATATGTATCAATAAGCTGAGTTTGAGTTCTGCTTTCAGTCTAATAAATGGCAAAGGGTTTTTTGCATTCATAAACTTCACACTTTGGGTGGTTTTTCTGATAAATAATAGCCCAACAGGAACAAAAATATGAACACAAAAAAATTAATGTACGTATTGTTTGTCGTTTTCTTTTTATTAGATCAAACACAACTCCAGGCACTCCGCATGGTGGAGGGTCTTCCTATTCTCGAAACTCTATTGGTGATTCTATGCCCGTACCTTCGGTAGGATCACCAGGCAGTGCAGCTCCATCGCCTCATCCAAATTCCACATTATCGCAACCAACATCTGTTCCGCCTTCGGATCAGGTAAGTTCAACATCAATAAATTTTAAAAAGAATTTAAATTAACTATAATTTTTGTTTTAAATGATTATTATCAGTTAATGTCGGTGATATCTCCACGACCTCCGACATCGGTGCCGCCCTTGCAGCAACCAGCAACACCGATTGATCATTTGCTCGATAAAAATACACCTGCACCCACACCAACAGACCAGCATGACAACAAAAGCATCACTGCATCGCCGTATGTTCAGCCAACACCAAGTGTTGAGCCGCCACCATCGGCGGAAGGTATGCAGTGCACAGGCCCAGGAAGCGTGCCACCACCACCAAGTGTCGAGCGTTGTACGCCAAATCTTCAATGTGGCACTATTTCAGTGAAAAAGTTCGACACCACTGGAAATAGCAGTGGTGAGAGTGTTGTCGGTGGATCGGGAGGTAGTAATACACCACCAGCAAGCATTCCAGGTGCAGATACTCAGATAGGTAATAGCCGGTGCAATAATGTAGCATCTTCAGCGGCGACAACAGCGTACTTTAACTTGTACAAACGTCCCAAACTGACAGCTAAAGATATCGAGGGACTCGGAAATGATGATCTTTTTTCTTCAGACATGTTGCATGACTTTTCGCTCACTGAAGCGTGGTAAGTTCGAGATACTAAATACGTACATTTACATTTAGTAGAGTATTTTAGGGGCATTTACTTTAAGGTCATATGTATTTGTCATCTTTTGACTCTTAGAAAAAGTTTTTTAATTTCCTTAATTCTATATTTTGCCTTTAAAACATTAAGGCAATTGAGAAGGTTTTAATTACATTTGCTTTTTTTTTCAAATTGTTTACCCCAATTTGTTATTTAAATTAACATTGCTTTTTTTTAATTTAATTTAAGGTTAAACCATCCTGTGAAGCGTTTCAAAGTCAATGAAACACCAAAGCCTCATGGCATGATGCGTCATATGAATCTCTACGATAGTCACACGCATATGAAACCTTTAATGCCGACCCCAGGCTCTATTTACGATACGCATCCCATGAAACTGGAACTTTCAGCCACAACAGCATTTGAAAGCGGCCTTACAAACAGTTTATCAAACTCTAATATGCTTCAGGAGCACGAAATCAAAAAGGAACAACACTCTGGCTCTGATCTCAAAGAGAAAGGTCTTACGGGACGTAATCTTTTTACAGCGGAAGGCCTTAATCCCTCCTACAATGACTTGGACCAAATATTCGATAATCCTGATGATGAGGCGGCCATGCAAATACACACTCCACCAGATTCGAATAAGTCCTCAAATGGATGCACCAACAACATTGATGACATGAAACGCTCAACGAACAATACGAATAATTCTTTGATGAATAATAACAGCGGGACGTGCAACAGTAACAATAACAACAATGCGAACATGATTCAAGCGGAAGACTTGACCAAGATGTTTCCAACTCCCCCGAGTCACGAACAGCATCATCCAAATTCGAGTCCTTGCGCAATTGAAATCTCAATGACGGAACTTAACGATTCTGTGAAATACAAACAGGAATACTCAGCCGAGCTTGGCAGTCCGGTGGAGGAGAAAATCGACGACTGGTCATATGTGTACATGCCGCAGCAGATGTGCAAGTTTGTTGGATCCACCAAATATGCCCCGCTGACTAATTTGCCAAGTCAAACTTTGCCACCAATTATACTTCCTCAAAATTGTGTTTATAAGCCTTCGTGGCAGCAGCCTCCACCTCAACGTCAGCAGCAGCAGCAGCAGCAGCAACAACAACAGCAACAGCAACAACAACAACATCAGCAACAACAACATCAACAACAACAGCAACAACAACAGCAACAACAACATCAACAACAACAGCAACAAAAACAACAGCAACAACAACAACAGCAGTTAGTGCAACAACACCATCAAGAATTAATGTCTAGTACAAATCCCAATAGCCTGCATCCCTTGCAGATGCATCAACAGCTTCACCAGCCTCCACCGCCACCTCCTTCTTCGACGGGCTCAAATCTTTTGCTGAATCAGCTGAATTGTCCTCAGGCAGCTCTGACAAACACAACCAATCCGATGATGCAACAGATGTTGCGAGCAGGTCTTTCACCGATTTCACCAGCGGCAGGTGTAATCCCACCACCACCCGGTGCAACAGGTGCTATCTTTCCACCCAGCCCAATGATGAACCGCCGGACACCTTTACACCCGCCTCCACCTTATGAAGTTGCCACTTCTAGTCCATCCAACTCAACGTCATCCTATTTGAATAAACAATTTCACTCCCAGGAACCGCCACAGACACCCTCAGCGCCTGGTTCCAATGCGTCTTGTTGTATTCGTCTGCCAGAGGTTAGCTCACTAATGGTTAACATTTTGCTTTACGACACAGCGCTGAATGTGTTCCGTGATCACAACTTTGACAGTTGCACGCTTTGTGTGTGCAACGCTGATTCGGCGAAATGCGTTGGCAACATCCGAGGTGCAGACTCAGGTGTCTACGTCGCGCTTTCTGGCACAAGTTTCAATCCAGCGAACAGTATAAATGCTGCTGGTGCAGGACCTGGAGGAGCATCTGGAGGAGGAAGCAATTTATCACAGCACCATGGTAATATGCGCATGCTTAGTGCCTTTGGTGGACTTGGTTCACCCGCATTGATGGGTGGAGCAGTAAGTGGTGGCAATGGACAAGGAGGCGCAAACAACCACATCACTGGTTACCTGGACGATGATCCACTTTCGTGCTCATGTGGGTTTAGTGCTGTAGTGAATCGTCGACTGGCCTATAAATCTGGACTCTTCTACGAGGATGAAATGGAGATTACCGGCATTGCAGAAGATCCTGCCAAGTATAAGAAAAAGTCTCTAATTGCTCTGTTGTCAAGCCTCGCGTCATTTTCGTCGAAGAATGGCCGGACGCAATCTTCTTCGTTGGCCCTAATGCCAACAAGTGGGGATGCCTTCAACAGCGAACAACACATGATCCTTGATCTTTTGATGGATCAGTGTACTATGATACAAACTTCAACAAGTTCTATTCACCGAGCGCTGACTCGTCACCGTAGGAAAAAGGCAAAAATTGCTCCTATTACTCTCATTGCAAATGTATTGGAATACACTGATGCTAATGACATCATCTGCCTAGCCTTAGAACAAGCGCGTCTAGCATTCAGCCGCATGGAACTCGCGACAAGTCGAAGCAATAGTCCACCACCATCTTCAGCTGTTAGCGTTCATAAATGGCCATACATCCCAGCTGGGTACACACGAAACAATAAGGACATAATGCACATTATGAATTCAATGCAACCGCTATTACAAAACGCCTTTCATATTAAGTCAAGTTCAGGACAGAAAGATGCTACATACACGGTTAGTGGGCCATTGACATGGAGACAGTTCCATCGGCTGGCCGGTCGAGCTTCTGGACAATGTGAACCACAGCCAATTCCTTCAGTTACTGTTGGTTATGATAAAGAGTTGATATCAGTTGCTCCCTTCGCTATACACTACTGGGACAAACTTCTATTGGAACCATACTCGTATCATAGAGACATTGTGTACTTGATCATCTGTCCTGATAACGACTATGTGATCAGCAAAACGAAGACTTATTTCAAAGAACTGAGTACAACTTACGAGATGTGCAAACTGGGACGACACACACCAATGAAGGGTTGGGACGGCATGCTAACTGTTGGCCCAAAGATGGAAGGTTGTGCCAATGCAACCACAAATCTTGACGATTGGCTCCGCACTATTGTGGAGGTTCCCCTGGCGGAGAAAATCCGAATGTACGCAAATGCTTTTCAAAACCTTCTGGCTCCCTATCTGACTCGTGTGCCGAATGACAAATCACTTTTAGATCCACCAGAAAGCACTTCATCCGGAAATTGCGCTACCCGCCCGATGACCAGTCCCATGCCAAACTCTCAAGATCCCAGTGGAATGCACAACAATATAGATAAGCCACCCAGCACACCGCCCAAACCAGAAACAACCGCTTCCTCTTCAGATCAAGAGAATCGTGACTCCCTAAATAGTTCAACGACTCTCACGAATTCTCCTCTTGTCGATCTATTAGGTGGCTCTGATGATGACATAAATCCTCCCATCATTGTCTTGTATGTCGTTGAACCATTTACCTATGGTTGCGACTCCCCCGAATTGGAACGAATAGCGTGCATCTCATTGTTGCGTATTTACTCCGAACTTCTTAAATCCATTCCAGAATCTGTGCGAATCAACATCAATATACAGATTTTGTCCCTAGAGTCTATTCTCGAGCTGGGTCATAATAGGAATCGGAAACGCCTTAGCGATGAGATAAAGTGCTTGGCACTGAACATCTTTTCGCAGTGTCGTCGGTATCTGTCGCACGCTAGCAGTGTCAAGAGTCTGACTGGTTTCGGGACAGCAGCCAACATGGAAGTCTTCCTTAAATCAAAGGACGAACAGAACAAACAGGCTTACAAGATGTACACACCTCCGTACATTTTGGCACCGATGCACGAGAAGGCCGACAAAACGGACTTTTCACGCACTCGCAATGGCTTCGACCAACAGCAGTTTTCAGTCATGTATTGCAATTATTGCATGAGTGAGGATCAATCATGGCTGCTGGCCACAGTTACCGATGACCGGGGTGAGCTGCTTGAAAAAATTATCATCAATATTGACATACCGAATCGGACGCGCCGAAGAAAGGCACCTGCCCGCCGAGTTGGATTGCAGAAACTAATGGATTTCATCATGGGCCTCATATCTCAAACGGATCAGCCATGGCGATTGGTAATAGGTCGAATTGGGCGCATTGGCCATGGTGAACTTAAATCATGGAGCTGGTTGCTGAGCAAGCAGAATCTGCAAAAGGCCACAAAGCAGCTAAAAGATATTTGCAAGCAGTGCTCGCTTATGTATCCGCCAAGTATACTGAGTGCATGCTTAGTCACACTGGAGCCGGACTCCAAGTTGCGTGTTATGCCCGATCAGTTTACACCGGATGAAAGATTTAGCCAGATTTCAATGCAAAATCCTCTCTCAACACCACAGGATGTGACGTGTACGCATATCTTAGTTTTTCCCACCAGTGCAGTTTGTCAGGTAAGATATTATACATAACATACTTATAAAAAGAATGATGACTCATCATTTAACTTTTGCCCACTTCAGTCATTCCAAAAGACATTCAATGAACTTAACGAGACGCAAGTGGATATCGATAATGATTTTATGTTCGATCTTGACGAAGATCCTGAAAATCCAATGAGTGATGTCAATATGGATCTATTCTGGGATCGTAAGTCACTATGATACAAAAATTCAAACTGATTAGGTCTACTAAATATGATTTTTTTTTATTTATTGCTAACAGCAGCTATGGTCCAAACGGGAATGGAACGAAATTCGAATCATGGAAGTCCAGATCGCATGGAGGACAATCGCAGTTGGCAGAGTTCAAGTGGAAATAATTTCAATTCCTCGCGCATGCAACATGATGCCCAAGATATTGAAGAGGTAAATTGAAGGATTGAATTTAATGTTTTTTTTATCATATTTTATTCTTATCTTTTATTAGGTTGGCTCAGTACTGCAACAACCTCTGGCTGTGGGTTACTTTGTATCAACAGCACCTACAGGTCGCATGCCTTCATGGTTTTGGTCAGCTTGTCCCCATCTCGAAGACGTTTGCCCAGTGTTCCTTAAGACGGCTCTACATCTGCATGTGCCAAACATCCAGAACACCGATGATATCCTCAATTCTAATAGCCATTCAACAGCAAACGATCATCCGCTGGACTCAAATCTAACGGCAGATGTTCTTCGTTATGTGTTAGAAGGTTACAATGCTCTATCATGGCTAGCACTGGACTCGAATACCCATGATCGTTTGTCGTGTCTTCCCATTAACGTTCAAACGTTAATGGATCTTTACCATCTGACGGCTGCCATCGTCTAAAAATAAAGCAGGTGTAAATTCTTTGGGTATCAATTTTTTTAACTGTACATATTTGTATATTTTTTTTTTATCTATTACTTTGTTTGACATTTGTGTTGAGGACTTATAAAAAAATTGTAAGAAAAGAATTTTGTAGGGAAATGAAAATAATTTAAAAAAAAAACAAAAAAAAAACAAAATGAAAATCTGTGATATTAGATTTTATATGGTTAGCGAAAACATAAAAGCAAATCTTATCGACATAATTATCAAACTTGTAAGGATATACATACTTATATTATACATATATATACAAAAAAAAAGGAAGAGAAACACACTCATATACATCCCGAGCTCATAAATATACTATATATATTGTTGAAAATAGAACTTCATAATGACAGATACAAAATTTTGTAAATTATTACTTTTTTTTTTATATAAATATTTATTTCTCATTTTTAAGGCAGATCAAATCAAAAATAGTAATTTATTTATGGACAATGATTTATTATTTTATTTTTAAATTCAATTTTTATATTCAATTTCATGGATTGGTGAATGAAATTTTTTGGAGACAGAAAACAATACTACAATATTTGTTGATCAATTCAATAAAGGGTTTCATATTTGTTGACGGGGCTAGAATTGTTATCCATGTGGTAAAGGACTTGTTTGTGTGCTTTCCTCTTAAGTGCCTACCTTATTTATTTGAAATTTAATTTTTTTTTAAAGTTATGTGCCTTTAAATATTTTTGTCGTTGTTTTGTTTAAATTTACAAATATAGATCAGCACAAAACATGAATGATTTATAAGCACCATACAAAATAATTAAATCGAAATTTAGTTCACCAGAATTTAATTTTGAGTGACTGTAGGAATTCAACAAATTAATGAATAAAGTACTATGCACGTGAGAGCGTCCAACGACCAACAAATTAACGAAACATTTTGTTCTCATGACTTTTTTTTTTGTATTCGTCACTAATATTTAATATAAGTTCATAGTCTGATTTTAAGGTTAGTCGCGCGCGAATAATTTATTTGTTGAAGTGTGTATGGTATGTGGAACGCGAATAGAGAATAATTGTTTTGGCAATTGAAAATTAAAGTTTAGTGTCTCAACATTAATATAAATTATATTTCTACAATTTTATTTAGAATTTGTAAGGAATTTAGGTTGGTAAATTTGTTTTAATAGAATTAACGGTCGTTGGTGGCTCGCATGCGAATAACCCTTAAAAATATAAATTATAAACGAAGGTTCTTATCTTAGATTCACATTATTTAATGTCCCCTGACTTAATGCGTAAGAAATCTGTTTCGACAACATTTTGTCTGCATTACTATATTCTCAGAAAATTTAATCGGATTAATTGCATCAAAAAGCAATATGTTCAGAAAATGTTTCTAGATACCAAAAAAACGTAAACTGCACTTGATTTAAAATAAACGTATGTTTTTTAGGGATACCTATTAATTGTTTAATGAACCGAAAGAATAGGCCAATACAGATAGTGCATACAGATGCAATTTGCGAGATGAACTAAGTTAAGCTAACACCAGATAAACAGGCCTATCATGGTAACCGATCGAAAAAGAAATATCCACCACTATTGCGATTGTCAATTGCAAATTGTTGGTTGATAAATACTGAAATTTAATATTAAACCACCCAATTAATAAGAATTTTTTGTCATTGACAATGATGCAGACTGTTGAGACATACAAGAAAATCGATAATGAATAGCTGTGCAGTTTGTTAATAAATTGAGGTTTTAAAACCAAATTTCAGTATTTATCAATGATGAAATTGATAATTGACAATCGCAATAGGGCCCATTGAAACGTTTCGACGCGTGTAGTTGACATTAAAAAATCTGGCTTGCGTTCATCATTTCAACCAGGTCGTATTAGTTTTGATTTGTTTTTCTTTATTTCTAAAATAAACAAATCATACAATATACTCACGTATGCACATATGTTAATGATAGAAATCAATAAAAAAATTAACTTACAGTTCAGATGACATCTCCAACATTTAATTATAGCATGGTTTTGACATTTAATCGTCAATCTTCGGATGAATTCGCAACGCGTTGCTGTGATTTTGAATTTTTTTTACGTATACTTCAATTTTTGTTTCGGTTACTATGTTACAAAATTCATACATTTCGAACAGATTGTTCCAAAGGGCAGTTTTTTCTTTTTTCTTACGCAAAATCCAATAGATTTGTGCAGGTTTTAGGGTTATGTTGGGCACTTCAATTGCAATTTTTAAATTTAATAATAACCGGGCTTGTGCATTTGCTTAACATGAGACTTGCTTTGCAAATTTGCGTTATGGAATTTGGCCAAATTTTAATTGAGTTTTTTGTTTGCGACCGTCCAAGTTAATATGCGTTTCGCCCAGGTACTACAGATGGGCTCATCAGTTAGATGCTGTAGTACCTTTCTAAGACGCAATATATTAGTCGATGGCTACCGACACAAATAAAATTTACAGCTTTAAAGCACAAACAATACCTACGTATGTAAATGCGTTTGTATTGTTTTTGTTTGTGCATTTATTCTTGAATTTGGCCAAATATTGGGCAAAATTCTAAAAACGAAAATCAGCACCAAGAATTTTTTGTTCGACACCTGTATCGCAACGCAACAATGATGCACAAATATTCGAGCTTATGAACTTGCCCATTAACCTGCGCCATTAATTACAAATTTCATTTTGAACAAAACAAAAAAACATTTATTTCCAATTCGATTTGTTGAGGTACTGGGCCCTACTATGTAACTTCATTATACTTTCGCATTATTCGATAGTTGTTTTCAAATGCTATTTTTAAGTGGTATTGTATTGGAAAGTAGCATCCACTGTTCGAATATTCGACTCTTCGCCACATAATCTCCTATTAACTCTGTTCTTTTCAGTTAATAAGCACTTTACTAAAGAATTAGAAAGTTGTAATTTTGCGAATTCGAACTTTATAGTAGAAACGAATTACATACTTGGGCCCTTGAATTACTGCATTCTCTCATTTTGGGAGTAAAAGTGAAGATGCCTTGTCTTACAATTCAAAACCCCCAAAAAGTTGTGTTGTGCTGATTTGTCAAATATGTAGATGGATTCCAGTATTGGTTGATTTTCTACAACAAAATATTAAAGGAAAAAGTAGAACATAGCCCCCTGCAAATTTAATTCCTTTTATTCATTGTTCTTCGTTTCTAACTTATTGCACCAATCTAATATGTAACAACAATTTTCTTGAACACAAACAAAAGACAAACAAAAAATAACAACAGTTTTTTTAAACCAGACTTTGCTGAAAACACAATCGTGACTCAATTATTTTTATAATGTAAACAAAATAGCATTAATCTACAATAAAAGTCCTCATCCTTAAAAATGAATATTATACATATATAAAAAAAACAAACCGATACCATGCCACAACGTAATTATACGTTGTTCAATAAAAAAAAAAAATAAGTAAACAGATCCCAAATTACAACAAAATAAAAATCAAACTTATATTTTGTACATTACTACTAGCTGTTAAGTATAAGAAATTTTAAAATAAACTTTTTTTACTTTTAAGATGAACAATTATCTGTACATAAATTGATTTATAAGATAACAACACACGTAAACGATCAACAAACATACCTAAGCTAAATGAGATTTTGTACATAGACAAAAAAGCAAGGTAAATACATTTTATACAAAATTTTTAATTTAAAAGCTAGTTCATAATAATTATAAAAAAAAACGGACACAAGTTAAAATATTCTATTACAATTTTAAGTGTAAATATTTGTAACAAAAAATAAACATGATTCACAAAGTAGGTAATAAAACAAAAAGTTTTAAACAAACAAAACTAATAAATGTATATATGTAAGTTTAAAAGTTAAACAAATAGTTACAATATTAAATGTACATACATCGTATATAAAAGATAATTTGAAAATTTATATAAAATAGTTTTAAAATTAACCTTAAGAACATGTGTAAAAACTATTTGACATTGCATTATGTTATTGAAATGTTTACAAAGTATTTTATTTAATTTGTTTCATGGAAGAAAAAAAAACCCCAATAAAATTGAAGCAATCACGACTAATTATGTATTATGATAAAATATTAAATAGCATTATTATTTTTATATATATTAATTTAAAAAAAAATTAATCGAACAAAAATATGTGAGAAGTTCCCTTTCAGTCACTGTGAGAACGCAAGATAAAAATTAAAAAAAAAAAACAATCAAACTAAAAGACAACGACGTTGTTTTTCGTTAGAAAATTTAGTTTTTATTTAACCTTTACTATTATTTTTTTTTTGATATTTCATTATTGTATTGTAATTTTCTGTAAAACTAATTATTTATTTAAATTTTTAAAATATTTTAAGAGAAAACGAGAGGATAAAAACTTAATGTTGATTTTTATTTAATCACACGCAAATCCACACATTTACACACTTAATGCACATATTTTTATTTTGTAGACAAAAAAAAACTCACGCAAACATCGTTGTATTTAACAAAACAAAAAAAAACAACATAATTATTATTAGTTTTTATTTGTTTTAAAGTTTATAATGTACAAAAATAGCATTATTGTAAAATAAACGAACATTAAGCATAAAATAAATGAAATTATTGTGTAAACATTAAGTTAAATTTTATTACATTGCACACACATTTTATAATATATTTAGATAAAATTGTATTTTTAATTTTGTTAAACAATATAGCACCCAAAAAAAAGCAAACACACAATCGACAAAAAAAAAAACACTGTAATTGTAAATTTAGTTTAAAATTAAATTATTAATCAATATATATAATTTTTTTCTTTTTAATTTAATTTTGCATTAAATAAGTTGCAAACGAAAAAAATAGTTTAATTTTTTATTTCAGTTAGAAATATTGTTTCATTTTTCTTTCCAATTATAAACATTATAAAAATAAAGAACAATTCAAAACAAAACAAATTTATTTACTCGTGAATTTTATTATTTTTATTGTGTTAGTATGCGTTTTCTGTTTTTGTTTTTTTTTTATTCAAGAATGGTTTTAATGGGCCTTGTATATTTATATACATATTTGGTGCGCAGTTTTTTGTTCGCTTGATCCTTTCCTTGATCCTTTTTTTTTGTTTTTTATGTGAAGAATTGATTTTGGAACTGTAATGAATATTTCGCCGTTCGCTTCTCCTTTTCTTAATTCTACATTTTGTCTCGTGTATTTATTTTCCTTTTTTCAGGTTCACAACGAATAACAGCGTCTTATTTCCATTTCCTTGCTCCATGAAATATTTCTTATTTCCTAATTCAGAAAAAATATTGTTGAATATAAATACATACATAAATGTTTATTTCGTACACTAAAATGGTTTCAAAAAAAAAGAAAACGATTAAACTTAATTTCTGAAAACAAAATGGATGAGTTTTTTAAATGTAGGATTAATTCTAAATATTCTTAATTAAATGTAAATATATTAAAATTAAAACAAAAAAAAAAGAAATAAAAAGTTAACTAAAATGTCTTATTTTGTAAAATATCGCGTAAATTTGATATTAAGTTATTGTTTGTTGAACAAGAATTAATTTGAAAAAGTACGCGTTAAAAAATATAAATTAAAAAAAATAAACATTTTTTAAGTAGGTACATACAAATATTTATATGCAGAATATATGTAAATAAAAATATCATTTTAAAAATGCAAAACATAAAAAAATCAATTATACATACAAAACATACCAAACATTAAGGGAAGACATTTTTTTAAAATAAAATAAAAGAGGGAACACACATTGAAACTATTTCAAACAAAAAAAGCAAATACAACCGTAGTTAATTAAAATTTAATTTATATTTAACAAAAAAAAAAAATATTCTGTACATAAAAAATCAAACAACAAAATAAACATCAAAAGAAATCAAATTGTTTAAAACCTAATTTAAGTTTAAAACTTAGAATATTATATCATAAATAATATGAAATATTAAACAAAAACAAAATCTATAAGTTTGTCAAAAGTTTTTTATTTTAATATAGACTTTTGAAATGTATGCAGATTCAAACATTTGGAACCAATTACTAAAGGAAATTAGTAAAATAAAAAGCATATATAAGTTAGCAAGTAAAATAGGCCAAATATAAAAGGAAATTAAAAAAAAAACAAATTTTAAAGCAAAACCTAGTAATATTGTTTGGATAAGAAATGAAATTATATATATATATATACATACTATAAATAACATGACATTGTAAGGATAGATGCAAACAATTTTTGAAAACATAATAAACAGTCAAAAGTAAAACATTACAAAAAAACCGTGATTTGCCGTTTTAATCAAAAAAATACTTCATACAGAGGCAGGTAGGTACTGCTATTCCAATTTGCCAATTCCAAAATTGCTTTTTGCTAAAAAAAACAATTTAAACAATAGTCTATGTTGAACGGTGAATTATACGTATGTTTCCAATCTTTATATGGAGAATTATTGTTTTTTAATAATTGCTACAGTCTTTTGCTTAAAATATCGGTCAAAGCTAAACATTTCCAATGAGTGATCAAGCTCCGAGATAAAATTTTCTGAGCAGAATTTTTATTAAGGTGAAATCGGCTAAAGTAATAGTTGATTGTCAATTTTTTGATAGTCGTTTTAACGATAGCTATCTCTGTCATTTCTATAATGACCGATAGAGAGAAAAATCATCAAAACGAGAGTCAAAATTTGATTAAGAGGAACAGCGCACAAAAACGAAAGTTATATGACGGCAAAATGTTAGTCGTATAAGAAACGAGTATCTTTAAGACTGAAAGCGCATTTCAACGATAACGAACCAATTTAAATGATAATCTACGTCTATCACAATTCCATCGTAATTGGAAATTTGTTCCGAATCCCGAAAAATTCTATCACAGAATCCATCGTAGTGGAAAATTTCATTCAAATGACAATTTGGATCGGATTCTGCAATAACTTTTTTCGAAATTCGTAAAACTTTCCGGTTACGTTGGAATTCATGATAGGGCCGAATGATAATCGTTTTACAAAATAGCAATCCTTGGTAAAGTTCAACGAAAGAACCTACTATTATACTCAATTAAAATGTCAAAATCATCGGTTTGATTTGTGTTGTGTAATTTTGATGTATTGAATTTAAACTACTTTTCTGGTAAAAATAACATACAAAAGAAAGTAAGTTAATCATTTATTGATACAAAAAAATGTGTAGGTATCTAAATTGAAATCAAGTGTTTTGCAAGTTTTTTTAAGCTGATGTGATAAATTTCAAATATGAAATTGTGAACATGTTTTCTATTGAGGGAACGTGTTCCGGATTGACAATCGAAAAGGCCGTATAAATTTCGAAGCGTTATTTAAGTAAGCAGTCCTAAAAAATAAAGCGAATAGAAGGAAACCGTATAGTAAATGGGAAAAGAAACAGATTTTTTTCGAGTGGAATGTTGTTCGGGAAAAACTCACAATAGGGCTGCGATAATGTGTTCATAAATTGAGGATCGTTAACTGTCATACTGGTTGGTACGTTATTTGCTTTGGTAAGTATAAAAACCGGTCCGAGTGCAGTATTACATTGAAAAATTGACTTCCCAAAATGTCCGAGCAGAAATTGATCAATAGGCCATATTGGGAATTTCATTTCCCACGGAATATTTTATTCGCTCGAAATTTTGTGTGCAGAGTGTATTAGTAGGTCTCCAAAGGAATACATTTCCCTTGAACAACAAATCGTATGAAATGGCAGCAAAATTCCCAGGAAAAGCTTATTAGCAACATCAATAAATTCCGAGGGAAACTTTTGAGCATCATTCACGTTCCCAAGTTTCGAATTGCAGAAAAATGTCCAGGGAAATTTTTATACGCGATAACACCCATTAAATAATTGTTGTGCATGTTGGCCAAAGAAATGGGATTAATTTTTTTTAAATGATAAACCAAAGAAGGCTTCAAACAATTACTTTGATTTGATCAAATGATAAATTAAAGGTTACCACCGTTTACACCCGACTGTCTCTTTCTTTAAGAAAAAAATCGGAATGCTTGTAAGACGTCGGATTTTTGCAACCATGCATTTATGAAAGCATCCATCATTTACGTATAATGTACGTTTTATATACGTCCAGGGATTCAGCCGGATTCTCATGTCTGCTGCCATAGGCGTTTTTCTTTTTTCTTTAAGAGCAGAGCACTGAACAGAGTTCGAACACATAGATTATGCACTGAACTTGGTCCAAACAGAGCGAGCTCTGAACACTGATATGTTTCTTAACACACTTGAACCACACAAATCAGAATACATTTTCATTTTTAACCATGAAAAGTAATATCTTCCTTTTTTGTACACTGATACACACCAAATACAGAAAATCAACAAGCGATCAACTTCTTTCGTCAACTTAATTAGGATATCGAACAAAATCTACACCAAAAACTAGTTTCCATACATTTACAAAAGGAAATGTTGTTTATTTAAATGGACTACCTTTTATAAAAGAAAGGATACAATAAATACTCAAACTATACAAGGTTTTAGAGTTGGCATTTCGCCAAGCACGATTTTTTTATTTAATACCTAATATGAAATGGATAAGCAAAGATTTCATTGAAAATTTGGAAGCCTGCAATTTGTTATCGTGCGGCTTCGCACGTTTTAAAGCCGGATGGGGTTACAACTATCCATCCTCTACCTAAGGTTTCCGAAGGACCAGCAATCATTAACAAAACGGTTAAAGCACAAGGAGGTAAAAATGGCTAAGAGAACTTGGGCGGATACATTTACAATCGCTCAAGAAACAAAGTGACTGATTTGGAGGATCATTCGAGTAAGGAGAATTTCTGGGTACACCATTTGGACAAAGGTGGCCTTACCAAGCCCTGGCGGAAGACATATGATGACTAAGCTTTTATCTTTGGAAATAGTATCAATGCCGTCAACGGAGAAGTCGATGTTTTATACATTTGTATACTGAGTAGGTATATTAAACACATGATTCAAAAATATCTTCAAAAATGTCGTTTACGATAGCAGAATTAAGCCGTTATTTTTCCGATCGCGAATTTTTTTCGAATATGAAAACTCAATAGAGAAATAAAAGAAAACAAAAACTCAAGGAAAAGAAAATAGAAAAAAATTATAAATTAAAACCACGAAAATAAAAAAAAGCATTTGAAATTCATGTACAATTTTTTATTGATTTCTGCAAGTATGTATGTTGATCCATGGAGCTATTGTTTTTCAATTATAATAGGTCTATTATTTATGAAAAATAATAAATAGAAGTTAAAGTAAAAAACTCAATATTTTCTACGTAACACTTCATTTTTGAATTGCAAGGTATGAAGATTTACAACTTGCATCTTCTGAAATTGATGTTGCTGTATAAATGGAAGCTTTTGCTGGCTCAAGTTTCGGAATAATTAGTTGTTTTTTTTATTCAAAATATATTTTGTATTTTGTCTTTTTGCTTAAAGGAACACACGTGATTTGTTTTTATTGAATAAATTTATTATTACACTTTTCTTTTCAAAAATCTATTGCTTACAATAGTTTCCATACAATTATGTCGTTTTTATTTGGCATTCCGGAAGCCTTCCGTTCACTTGGGAAAAAATGACAGTTTTAATTCTGAAAAGAAGAGAATTTTGCTTCTGGCTTTGAAATCAGAATCAGAACCAGAAGCACTCACACTTTCATATACTTGAACGTCAAAGCTCGACTGTTGTCATTTTTGTATCATAATTGTGCAACAAACATTTTTTTTTGAATTTGAATATTCTCACGTACACAATTATTTTCACACATACAATCTCATTACAATTCATAATCGTCAGAATCACACAAAAGTGTTGAGTTGGCATCCCGGATCGGAGAAGAATTCTCGATTGCTAAATAAAAACACCATTAATGCAAAATGTCAAATTCAATTGGCCCTTGTGACGTAGTTGGGCACAACGAGAGAAAAATAAAACTCGGAATGTGTTATCTTGTTTAGTTGTATCGCTTGCCTTCTTGGCACACATGGCATTTGGTGCGTTCACCAATTTACTTACATGCTCAGTATATTATATTCGGGCACGTCGAGTGAAATCTACACATGTTCAGAACGAAAAAAGAAACACACATTTGGAGCTCTGCATGCTCTGAGTTAAAAAGAAACACAAACAAATTTTTTGACAACTCAGACTCTGCTCTGAGTTAAAAAAGAAAAACGCCTCATAATGAAAATTCTTTTCACATTTCGTTGTACAGTAAGTACATATATATGTAGTTTGATGAGTAAAATCGATAATTAGAGTTAAATTATGTGCGTGGCATTCAAATAATTAATAATTCCGCGTTTTGAATATCAAGAAATGTACAATGGCCACTTTCTGAAGACGCATCAGTAGACCTTTGGAAGCTAGTCAAGTTTCTGGTTTCTGATTGGCCAGTTGCCAAACAACAGGGGATTTGTTTTAGCAGCTAGCCAATCAGAAACCAATCACATCGAGTACTTCTTTCTGAATGTGGCCAATTTAAATGTTTTCTATTATCGACACGAATTGCCGATTTGTTATTGATAGCGTGTATGGGAATACTAATTCTCGTTAAATTACTTTATTCGCATCAATGGAATGCACAAAATTAACCTTTTTAATACCAATTTACTGCAAATTTTCAGAGTCAAATATTCTTAATTAAAAAAAAGAATCACCTCCGGAACCGATTTAGAATCATTTGATTTTTTTTTTCTTCGACACCTTCCCCTTTTTCTACCCACCTCTCATTCACCTAGCTTTGAATTAATTTTAAATTGGTGTTCATATTTTATATAGTGATACACAATAATTATGTTTAAAAAAATTATTACTTTAATTTGAACTTACCGTTGAAAAACTCCAACCGTCTATCTAACGATTATTTTAAAATTCATTTCCGTCAAAATTCTAAATAAAATCACTACCTTATCGGCGATAAAACTGATTACCTAGAGGGCACCACCTATCGGCTAGTGGGACTTGTATGTATTTGACATTTCAGGCACATGCTTTGCTTGCTAAGAATTATTTGTTTACAATTTAAACTTATTTGCCAGCATTTCGTATTTGTTTTATTAAGAATTGAATAAGAAATACTTAACAGAAATGGATGAAGCTAATAAAACAGAGAATCAAAATCAAGACATGAATAACTCGACAGAAGATATCATAACAAAGGAAACAAAACGCAAAACTCTGGTTGCGCCATGGAAGGACATGTAAGTTCCCAACTTATTTTTTTTATTTTAATTGTTTTCTATGAAAATAAAATGTGATATAAAATAAAATAGTAAAGAATTCAACGAAGTATACTCTTGGATATATGGAGAAAACTCAACAAACGAAACGAAGCAACTTGCTTGTCGACAAATGACGATCTGGAAAATTCGTCGTGCAAATCTGACACCAGCCGCAGTCTTGGGAACTTTAGTTATCCTTGAAATTCAACTGAAAGACCATCAAAAAGACTCAAATAATACTGCACAAGACTTGAAAGAAATACAAATTCTCTATGCCAGCGCTTTTACTCGCTTCTTTAACTATATGTCTTCCATAATGCAAACGCAAAGCCAAAACATGAAGACAATGTACGAGACTGCCAAACAACTTAACTTGCGCTCATTTGTTGTCGATCTGAGACACATCTGTGCACATGGCCAAGACATTCCTTCCATTCAAATCCTTCGTAGTACATCCAAATACTGCTTGCGGTGGTTGGAGGGTTTCTATTGGAAAAGTCAAAGCAACTCGATGCAGACTGTCGATATTCGAGATGTTCGCTCTAAAGATACAACCAGGTTCGAGAAAAACGCCTGGCAGATGTTTCAGTTGTATGATGCAGCATTGAGATGCTGCCTTAAAGGTGAACAAATCAAAAAGAAAAATATAAGATGGCAAAAGTTACTCGGGCCCATCTCTGATCCAAACAAATATAATTTGAGTCCTTTTGAAATATTGGATATGGTTGTTAAGAACTTAGGAAACGAAGTGAAACGAGAAAAAGATATGATGGATCTGTCTGAAGTTTACATCGACGCGTTTCTGCAAATGAAATTTTTCTTTAATTTTGTAATAGGTAAGCGGCCTTTCGGTTCCTTGAAATAATAATCTACACACATTCACTTCCAGAAAACGTCCCTGCAACTGATCAGGAACTTGAGAATATCATTAAGCATACTCAGGGGCTATTCCGAATGTTTGCCATCTACGATCTGATTGAAGACTTATTCCGTAGTCTTTTGGTGATTATCGAGAACAAAAACGAGGAAGCACAGCGGCGTAAAGCAGCTAGTTTCTGGGCAAATCAGATTGTTCTTGGATTTTTAGCTTTTAGTTCTTGTAAAGAGATTTACAAAATTGAAAAGGAGGAGGTTTTTAAGTTTTCTTGTTTCTCCATTGTCTCGCCATATTCAAGTTTGTACTTTCTATTAGAATCCTGACGATAACTTTGATTTGAACTCGTTAAACTTTGACAATACCTCAAAAAGGGTTCTGCAATTTTATTCTCGCTGTAAAATCAATACAAAGACAACTCTAATCTTTGGTGATTCAGTTCGGCGACCGTGGGTATGGAAGTTCAACAGAAAGTTTGTCGAAGAGAGAATTCTCTTGGTTAACGAGTACTCAATCGAAATACTCAAGAAGTATGTAATTTAAATAGATTTGGACAAATTTTGTTATTATTTCATTTTTAGTATCCTGCATTTAGTTGATCCACAACTGACTGAGTCTGAGATAAAGAGTCTTAAACATTTGGTAGAATTAAGTCTCGGCATAGATATATCATTAGATTGTTCTGATGGTCCAACTGATGAATTGAACGATACTGACAAAATATTTACACCTAAAGACGTATTAAACCAGATCGACTATATGAATGATGATGTTGAAATGGAAGAACTAGATGGTGGCGTTAAACAATACGGATTATGGTCAACCGTACCAGGTTTGTATGGAGTACATAATTGCAAGAAACAAATAATTTTATTTTATTGTTTCTTACTAATGCAGATTGCCAAGATTGGCATTCATGTCCAATTGGAAGTCTTATATGGGATTAGATGTAGAATTCCTTTTCTATTATTGTCGCTCTTTTTTCCAGATTTTAAAATAGAACTTACATAAGTTGCCTATATATTTTTGTTAATATAGTAGCTTTTATTGATTATTTCAAATAATTTTGTTCTCAAAAAAGACTGCTGTCTTATGAATGTATAAAAAAAATATAAACCTGCAAATATTGGACCATTTTTTTTTAATAGCCTTATACAGTTAATATTATTGAACTTGAATTTGCAAAGCGGGTCCTTGGATTTTCTCACTAGAATTTAGGACACTATTGTTAAATTCGTTTTATTATCGACTTATGAGATCTATTTTGCTATCCGATCCAATCGAATCTTTCGATTCACGTGAATATTTCACTCAATTTTTCACTATTTTAAAATGTTTTCTATATTTTGAGTCAAAAGCTTTACTAATATTTTTTTTTGTTTAATTCTTAAGAGAATCTAATTGTTAAAATTTATTTTTGATCGAAATTTATATTCTTTTTTGAATTCGTTATTCGTTTTTTTCCGGCGGACAGCAGAATACAAACATTCACGTGAACGTCAAAAGAAAATAGGGCTGTAAAATCGAAAAAATCAACATCGATGTCAGAAATTATCGAATCAGAAATGTCCATGTTTTTTAACACCGATGTATGTATTTTGAATGTTTTTTTTTTAATAATAGCACGTTCAAAAATCGATTAAAAATTCATTGTTTTGAAAATTGATACAATGCTTTGTATCGTAATACACATTTGTGTGTATGAGCTACATATGTGCACTAAGCGGGAATTGAACTTCATACAATTTCACATAAATAATTTTGAAGCGCAAGTTCCGCCGAAGTACATTTCCATCGAGTGCGGTCTAAGTGTTATAAGAATGGGGTAATTGTCAAAGGTTTCAACTTATTTTATTGTCCTTTTCTATTGGTCGTCCGAAGTCTTCCGAATGCTTCTGAAACTGTTCGATTGGTATCAAATGACAGTTCTTCTCCTGGATAGAAGAGAAATTTCCTTCTGGATTTGAAGTCAGAATCAAAACCAGAAGCACGTACACACTCACACCAACTAAATGTAAAATTCAAATTAATTTATTCATGTCATTGTTTTATTTTGGTTTGTCTGAAATTTTGTGGTTTCAATTTCCATCTTTAGGGAATTAAAATTATGGATATCTGTTCCGAAGACAAATTTTTCCTTCAATAAATGTAATTTCGCATTTTCATCAGGAATAACTTCGAAATCTTCTACATTTGCGTTAGCCATGTTTACAAAATAAAATAATCACAAATGTGCGTTTGACATTTCCCGTCTTACACATGCACTCATTTTCAGAATCTAGAATCTAGTGTTTACTTGTTCGATTGGAATCCCGGATCGGAGAGTTCTTCCGGATTACCAATCGAAAAGGACATAAGTGAATGTTTTGAATCTTAACATCCATCTTGTGATGTTTCATATCGACGTTGAATCTCGATATTTTTTTCGGCAAGCATGATGAACATCGCCCATCCCTACAGTATCATGTCATCGTTTTGTTTTTTTTTTCACGCCATGCACACCAACAATAAAATTCAAAATCAAGTATCAATTGTTTACTTGTTCGATTAAAATCCCCGGTCGAAGAGTTCTTCCGGACTACCAATCGAAAAGGACATACGTTACATACATCATAAACTGACAGTTTAATCATTTTTCAAATTTATTTATACAAAATTTTTCCAAATTAATTCGAATAATTTTCCGGTTCAGGGGATATTGACGAAAGGAGTATTCAACTCCTGGGAAAAAAAATCAAGGGAGATCAATATCGCCCAGAATGGCCTGAATTGCCGATAAGGCTGAATAATAAGCCCTATAACGAATTCAATCGTAATCGGAAACTTGTTACTAATCCCACAGAAATGGCGCAGTGGATAAAGTGCTTGATTGCTAAATAGTACGCGTGGGTTCGATACCCACGCTAGGCTCATTCTTTTCTATACCTCCAATTTTAATTGGATGCCGCCCATGGGTTAAAATGAGATATTCAATACCTGGTTCTCAAATCCACTGTGCCAAACTAGTGCCCTGCAATTCAGGTTGCATTTAAAAGACCTTTGAGTCTTACAAGCATATAGTTAAAAAAAAAAATCTGTCACAGAATCCATCGCAGTAAAAAATTAGATTTTATAGATTTTACACGCAAGTTCCTTACAACAAACAAAAATATCGATCTGAAATGGTTGTTTGGAATTCAGCATATAAAATCTTGGTAAAAACGCAAGATTTGTTTTGACAGATATTTATTAGAAATAATTCGATTGTGTACAGAAAAAAAATCTAATGTTTGGTGGTTTGGAATTCGACATTAACTAATTTCTATTGCATCATGACGCAGTAATGAATTCAATCAAATCAAATCTAGTCTAATGTCACGTCTTTAAATTCCCACATGTCACGTACGTAACTAAATTCAATAAAGGCAATGACACTGCGTCGTTGTTCTTGAGATACTCACCTATGTATGTTTCTATACGCTCCTACGCATACAAAAGGGTTCCACAAGTTGAAAATACCACCATAGTCATATATATACATAAATGTAATTATTTATGTTGGGTAGTGTATACAAAAGGGATCAACTTTTTCTACACATACCTACTAAATTTCCACATCTTCATACAATGTAGGTAGGTACATGTAAATACATAAGTCCACCCCCATGAATGTAACATAAGTTATATTAATATATACGTATATTACCTAAGGTTAAGGATAATACAAAAACTCGCACCTAAAATTAGATTGAAGATTAGGCAAATGTCATTTTAGGACACAGGAAATCAATTTGCTGCGGATGTGATTAGGGACTTTTCTGTTTTTCATTCGATTCATGAAGCAATGCTGCGCAGGTAATGGCATCACGTTCAATTATTATATGTGGATAATATGTTTTAATATGTACCGCGGGATTGAAAAATTGCTTCTTTGATTACTGGTAAAGGATTTTCTTATTTTATGCACATATGTATAGTACTATAGTATTTACATAATAATATGTACATACATATGTTTTTTTTTTACATTATAATCAAGTTGTGGGTGTTCTTGAACACATCTTTTCGTTCCTTATTCCAATTTCAGGAATAGGTGATACTTTAATGCAAGGCGGGGCAAAAGTAATGTCATTATTTTATTGTGCCATATTATTTTTCTTCAAATAGCGTCAAATGTCAGTAAGCTTTGACATGTATGTTGGTGTCATATATAACGGTGCCATACTTCTTTCTTCGCCCCTTTTGAAATCTAGACCGCCTTATGGCCTTTTCGATTGGCCGTCCAGGACTGTTCTGACCCCCACAAAATGACAGTTGTTACTCTAAACAGAACAGAAAACGATTCTAGATTTTGTTTCAGAATCGAAAACAGAATCACTAATACACTCACATAATTAAAAGGTCAAAATCGTCGGATTGAATTGTTTTGTGTAATTTCGATGAGTTTATTAAATTTATTCTACTTTTCTGGTAAAATAACATACAAAGAAGCAAGTTAATTATTACTGATACAAGAAAATGTGTATCTAAATGATTTCGGTGTTTTGGAAATTCTTTTCAGCCGATGAGATTTTTTTTAAATTTAATTTTCACAAACACAGTGATATATAAATACAATTCAGAATCAGTCAAATTGATTCCGGGTGTTTTATTGGAGGAACGTGTTCCGGACGGCCAGTCGAAAAGGCCATTACTGATATTATTTATCGGACGACAATACAGGATAGTTCAATTTATTCGACATTTGTAATGGGCTCGATTAAGCACGAAGCGATCAGATGAAATGAAATACTCGCTGGATTTGAGCAAGAGTCCGGAAATTGTTCAAAATATGCAGTAACGAAAAACCATAGTAGATTTTTTTTCTAATATTAATGTCTAATATTTAGGAAATTACATTTTCAACCAATTCATCGTGGGGAATTTTCAATGAATTTTCACTATTCTTCTGTTCATTCGAAGTAATTCTGTGGCCTGATTAGGGAATACGAAGCGAATCATTTTAGGTGGCGAAAATGAGACTTGATATTACTGTTTTCGCTTTCGTCTCTTTCGTTTCACATTCGCCCTATTTTCGAAATCGAAAGCGAATTTGATTTTCAATTTTTAGCGCGTGCATTTCCGATAGGGTTTCTTTGGCGGATTGGTTTATCGACAAGGTCGAAAGTGATATTTTAGTGGATTTTTTTCATTTAAATAAATAAAAATGTTAGTTTAACTATTTTTTTTTATAAAAACAAACTAAAGAAATAAACAATCATTTTTTTGTAATAAATGTGTAGGCGCCCAAGACAGCAAGACACCAACCAGCACAATTTTCTCCTCTCATCGAATTTATTAGGGAAATCGAAGGGATAGCCAAAGGACACAACATACAACGTTCTCTGCAATATGTCTAGCGCTTCGGACATTGAATTGCATACTGTAGGTTGCGCCATTCCAATGTTTGTATCCTGCCCAACCACTTTCTGGTATGATCCGTCTGCAAGGAATCTCAATATTGCAGCTAATTTTATAATTGGTGGTGTCCCATTTTTGCTCTGTGGTTTATATTTGTCTTTTATTTCGTCCAAGACAATTTGAAATGTCTCTTTTGGAAGGCGAAACAACTTATCGAACCAAGTTTTTATGAAATAAAGTTTGAATTTTAAGATTTTTTTTCTTCCTCACGTTAAGCATTTATATAAATAACATTTGAGTCCATTTTTTATTTAAATAAATATTTTATTACAAAGTAAATGCACCTCGGACAAAACACAAATGATTTTGATTGAAATAATAAATATTCACTGGCAATTAGCTGTCAATTATCTGGAAATCTTGGAAGTAGCATTTACGATTCGCTTCGAATTCGATAATTGATCAAAACGAAGCGAGCCGAAAATGAGATATCGAATTAAAAACGATTCGCTTCGTATTCCCTAATCAGCCCACTGGTATATGTACATTTGTAAAATCGTGAAAATTGTATTTTGTTATTCACTTCACTATAACTCCATTCAATTCAAGCCCGCATACGAAAAGTTGCGGATTTGACATTTCTTGTCTGCCTGGCTGAGTGTTAAAAGGCTTTTCTAGAAAACTTGTGTAGTTCTTAATAAATAAATCTATAATCCTAAAATAACAAATTTTCTATTTAACAATAAAAAAAATCATAGTACCACATATGAAACGTTTTTCTTTATATTCCTTCGTAGTTATCAATTTGGGAATTTCCTTATTTATGTTTGTTGCATGGAAAAAAGTCCAAACATAGGATACATAAGCTTTTGTAAAAAAGGAAATCCCAAATTTTATCCAAATCTCATACGATTTTCGCATGAGTATAATGCCTATATTTGATAACTAGAAATTTTTAACAAGTTTCCAAAACTTGAGTTTTTCCTTTGGGATCTGACAGAAAAATGTGAAAATGTGTACAAATTCGCATAAATTTTCACGTTACCAACATACCTTTAATCATAGAGAAACTAATTATAGAAAACAAGAAACAATTGGGTTTGGTTTCTGAGTTTCCAATCTAAGATATACCTTTGGATGTACGCTTTCCATCGGATCTCCGTCATTGTGGCCAAATCTTTATCAAACAAACATAAAAAACAATTTTTTTTATAGTTATATATAATTCTTTTATTGAAATAAAGAATAATTAAATAAATATGAAAAAAAACTTACCAAATGTGAAAAAAAACTATTATTTATGTTTTGGTAATTAGAAATGTCAGACAGACTTTTGACAAACCAAAAACAAAAAAAATGATCTGTCAGTTTGAGCAATAGTGTTTTTTAATCCACCACTCACATGTATTCACGGATAGGAAAAAATGAGTAAATTAAGAGAGTTTTCTCTTACTCACCTAAAAAAAAATTTGCGGGTGTTTAAAGCAAGGGGGGTACGAGTCGCGCCTCTATTTAATTATTTTCTCTATGCCTTTAATGTTCACAGATGTCAAAATGAACTTGGGATAGTGCAGTTCACCCGACGGATAGCAGAATGGAGAGGTAGAGCGAAAGGGATCGAATGAATGAACCGAATACACAGTTTACGTGAATTGCATAATACAGCAGTATGTTAAGATATCATATTGGTTATTTTAGGAAGTAATTTCACGTAAATCTTTAATAAACATTTTCAAAAATACACTTTTACGTTGACGTTTAAAAAATGGCAAAAATTGTTGTGCAAGGCGTTCCCGTACTTTTGTGAAACTTTGTTGCACTCTGAGAAATTTTTACCCCCACTCTTGCAAAAATGACAGTCTTCACATTTTTGTGCACAGAGTACGGGACGGCCAATAGTGGCCATAAGTGTGCTTTTCGATTGGCCGTCCGGAACTGTTCTGACCCCCACAAAATGACAGTTGTTACTCTAAACAGAACAGAAAACGATTCTGGATTTCATTTCAGAATCGAAAACAGAATCACTAATACACTCACATAATTAAAATGTCGAAATCATCGGGTGGATTTGTTGTGTAATTTCGATATGCTTATTGAATTTAAACTACTTTTCTGGTAAAATAAGGTAAAAAAAAGTAAGTTATAATTATTATTGATACAAGAAAATGTGTATCTAAATTGAAATTAAGTGTTTTGGAAATTCTTTTTAGCCGATGTGATTTTTTTTAAATGTTATTTTCACAAATACAGTGATACATACAATTCAGAATCAATCAAATTGTTTCCGGATGTTTTATTGGGGGAACTATTTCGGACGGCTAATCGAAAAGGCCATCAAAATCAAAGAACTATGACAAATTAGGTTTGTTTGATTTATTTCGAATTCCAAACAACTATTTCAAATCGATTTCAGATCGTTTTTTTGTTTGTTGTAAGGAACTTGCAAAAAATACTGTGCGTGTAAAGTCTTTGAAACTTGGCTAAAAACGCAAGATCTGTTTTGACAGATTTTGTTTAGAAATAATTCGACTGTTTTCAGAAAAAAATTGAGTGTTTAATTGTTTGGAATTCGACATTAGTTTAAGAGGCAAATTCAAATACATACCGGAAAATATTTTTTTGTAGACAACTACACTGTTCTCGTCCTCAATTATATAGGAATTTAGTATTATTTAAAATAAAAAAAATAATACCTGCTTAATAGGAACTTTTTTTTTTTTTATAATGTACATGCGCTCAAGGGATTATGAATACCCTTTAAATGTTTCAACACACCGCGGGCGTGATGGTGAGGTTAAGGAAGAGAAAGAATGATAGGAAAGATGTGTGGCGTGATATTCGGAGACTGTAGGTGGTTGTTGTCTCAGATTTTATCTCCAGGGATGGCGGCTGAACTAATGCGGAGAAATTTCCGTGTCTTATTTATCGATGTCCCTTATAATTCGCATTAATTTTTTTATTTTTATATTTAGATTTTAGTCAGTTGAAACTCAATTTTTTTTTGACAAATCTTATAATCTTAAGCTAGTATTAGATGTACCTTGTAATGTGTCATTGCCGTGACACTCTGACTTCACAACAAAATAGGTCCTACCACCGTCATTGCCGTGACAAAGGTAAACGTGTCATGGCTAGCTACAATAACTATCACACGAATGACACATCTATGTCATTGTTGTCCCAAAATACAATGAACGTCAAAGTGTGTCACTGTGATATTTGTGTTTCATTGTCACGGCAATGACAGACAAAACAATGACTATCACACGGCGTGACAACTCTCAAACAGATGATCATTGGAGGTGAGTCTAAACTGAAATGACATTTATCATTTTTAGCAGTGACGATCACACGGCCGGCGTCTATCAATCGAGTCATTGTGTCTTGGTTGTTAAGGAAAAGCTTATTTTTCTAGAAAACGGCTCCAACGATTTTGATACAAAATTTTGAGAATTGGTACTAGCTATCATTTAGTCAGAACAAAATTTACGGTATTTGCCCAAGAATTTAAATGTCATTTTTTTCCCCTCAAACCATTACTATAACATTTTTGCAAACATCACATATAGATATATAATTACCTACCCACCAATATTCTCTATTAATTCTATTGTATATGTCCATATTTACATACCTAGGTTCCATCTATGTAGATAGGTACAAATTACCCTCCTAATTTACATAATTAAAATTTATTTAAATTTACATTTGTAGGTAGGAATACGTTCAACAAACAAACATAATACTTTTGTCCCACCTTTTATATATCAGACCAATTTGAATAAAACTGAAGGTAGATCTGCTAGTAGCACAGTATATACATATATTTATATTAAGAAGATATATACAAAATAGAAGTGATTGTAGACATGTCAATTTATAACAGTAAAATAATACGCAGTTTATGCGGCCCAAACGGTCAGATTGGCATTGGACTTCCTGAACTTAGCTATTTGATCCAACAGCCCATCAACTCTGCAAACTGCGTGAAATATTTCACACTTAATGGCGAGAAACTGTTATAAAACTGTTCTAAATTGGCAGTTCTCTAGTCTCGTCCATAAAAAATACAAATTAATTAAAACAAAACTCAACAAATTACTCATAAATTTGTTGCTAGTTTAAGGATTTAAATAGGTATACCTACACTAAAATTGCCTTTCAAATCAGTCAAATAGATTCAATTGAAACTAATTTTGTAACGACAAGTTACCGTTATTTATTCAGTTTCGGGAGTTGGCTAACATGGTTGGTACCTTTCTCTTTGGATTTATGACTATGTATGGTAGTTATACATTTGCACTGAAACCAATAACGTTCAACTTCGTGTTGAATCATAGACAAACTTGCGGACAAATCTTGCTCCAAATTTATTCTCCTACTGCGTGCTGCGTGATGGAGTCTCCAAAGTCCAAATACCAGCTCATATACAACGAGGTAAACTTTATAAGAAGTCGGAGGAAAAACAAAATAAAATGTTTCCCGGTCTGTAAGAGTAGACTCTGTTCAATTGGCAATCGTTGGTCTACCGCTGCGAAGACAATGATTGTTAACATTATTGACAAATGGAGTGGAGCTGGGCCGATCGGCAACAACAACAACCAGAACAAAAAAATGCCCATGGAAGTTGTTTGTTAAGAGTTAGAGTTTTGCTTGTGCGGCGGCATAGTAAGGCAATTAATTTATGAACAAGCCAGCCTCCATCAGTCGTGTTTCGTACCTGGTAATTTTCAGTCGATTTGGAAAATAAATAAAATCCAAGAGATCACTATAAAAAAAAAACTATAGTAGAGAGCGATGATGGGGAAGATTTGCAAGTTGTTGCTGCACTTTCAAGAAGCACTCGATATGTGTGCTTTAAATGCGATCACATAGCGGAATTCCATTTACGGATTTGTAACAGAAAAGTATCTCATTAAAGAAACGCTTTGGGAATTCACTTTTGAACGTTTTTTTTTTAAGGATTTTCTTGTCAGTTTGCATTTGTTGTGAACTGTGGTGATTTGGTTGGAATTGGATACGGAATTCGATATCGTATTTGGAAAATAAACAAAACAATTGAGAGTTATTCATTTCCATTGGTTTTGTTTATACTGAAAGCAATCAAGTATATTTTATGCCCTTGTTAGCAAATTGAATATTGAACGAAATGACGAACTCCATATTAAGTTGATAGCTATAGTAGGGAAGATACTATATACAATTATATTACTCAATTTCCGTTAAATTAAAAAAAAAAAAACAGGTACATATGTATATTCTACAATATTTCCCACACGATATTTTAATTTTCGTATCGTAATTTTTCACAATAGGTTCGTTCGTTTATCGAAGTTCTCTTGACAACCACTAGAATTGTTAAGAAAACCTGGGTTTTCGGTTGTCAAAGAATACCTAAGGACTGCACTTAGACATTTTTAGGTCAGTAATTGACATAGCAAGAAACAACAAGTGTCCTCTAAAAATTAAAACTTGATTAAATTTGATACTTTGTGCATGTGGTTTAGGCGTATTCACCCGATGCTTTATCCACATGCTTCAAAGCATGTGCAATTGCACACAAAGGCAAATCCACAACAAAAAGCTAGATCGCAATGTGACTTTGACGGTTTATTCGTTACCTCAACTCGCCACAGACAAAACCTAGGTCTACACCAGGGAGACCCAGGTCTAAAAAACAGAGTTTGTCACCAAGGTGAGTTCAAGTTCTTTAAAAACGTTTGGGGTATGACTCCAGGCTAAACAAACAAACCTTATATGAAAATAATCAGTTCTGGCAGCTAAGGAAAGTTATTAATATTTGTAAGGAAGGGACAATTGAACAACAATTTAAACCACGGCTTAGCCTCGGTTTAAAAATTAAATCAAATAATTCCGGTGGATTAACATTAGACCGACCACCGACCGATCTTCTTGTTTGGGCGTGCTAAATTCACTTTTGTGCACTTAATTATATTTTTGTAGATACACTTTCCTTTATGATAGTGATCTAAATATTTGGAGAAGCCATTTCGTTAATTGAATGAATTCGAAAATCTGTGGAACACGGATCAGTGTAATCAAAAACACCATTATACGGTCAATCAAGGTAAGGATTTGAATGTACATTATATAGACTACATACTTCAGCGTGTAAACGACTATCAAAATGCCAATATTTCATTTGTGCCACCTTTTTCAATCATTTGTGCCACCTTTTTCAATGTTTCATTGCAAATAATTAGCTACGTGTCTCGTTTCTGATTGGCCAGCTGCCAAACATCAAAAAACCAATCAAAGGCCAGAAATTTGACAAACTTTCAAGTCGACTACGTCTTCGGAACGAGGCCATTTTTACGAAATGGCAATTAAGAATCGGCAACATTCCATATTATACCAATGCATAATCATTTTCAATTGGTATAAAAGTGCCAATGCGACATATACAAACGTAAATACAGGTACAAAATACTACATTATTATTAAAACGCAAAATTCCCAGGTGAAGAGCAGAGCGCTACATCCATTAGTGTCAAATATGTCAAACAATGAGTACGTAATGAATGTCGTAACCTCTCCTCATCAACCATTAAACCGTCTTTAAATATATTCCATATGATGTCCATTGACGCCAACCACGACGGCGACGGCTATGCACGTAAACACGACTATTTCTCATGCATGCGGCTCAAACTCTCCACACATGTCATGCCAATTCTAATTACGATTTATAGGAAGCGGTCACCAGAAACGCACGCCGTTCACATAAATCGAAATCATCTCAGAATACAAGCCAGTAAATTATTGTAACTCATGGTTAGAGATGAAAACGAACCAACTCGCATAAATGAACAACATATAAGTATGTACATTTAAGATATACCTAACCTACACCTAACCCATTCCATATAGATACTCATCGTTCTTCGGTTGGACACGTCCATATACCTTAATCGAAACGAACAGAGGGACCGTTTTTGATGCACATTAGTAATAGTGCCGCTGCCGAAGACAATCAGCACAGATCGATTTGCCATAAGATGGCAGCACCCGATTGCACTCAGAGAGCACTTTCAACAACATTCAAGATGAATTTATGCTTCAACAAGGACCCCCCGACATTCCCGATGGTGATTTACTTCACTGTAAGTGATGTAAGTGCGTGCCAGGACAGTATAGGTAAGCCCAGCTCTTCATTTAGCCCACAACAAAATAGAACTCCGAGTTTGTATTCCTATCATTTCGAATCGATCTTACTGACCAGTTCCCTATACAATGGAAACTTAAATTACAGTTCCAGCAACCAAACGAAAAAAAAATGAGATTGTCCAACCGTGTGGTGAATCATATAGACCTACGGTGTTGTTGGCAGCGGTAAAGTCACGCTTTACAAGCTTGTACGCCATTTGCAGTGCTGATTGGATGCAACAGCTCGACTACGACGAATCGGAGATGACGATGGCTGTCCACCAAGTCCACGTGTTAATTCCATTTAATCCCTTCCCCAGTGTCGGAATCGGAAGGAGCGACGACGACGCGCGAGTGTTTAATTCATTGCATTGCATGCTCATAACCATAATAAGGCAATATTCTCCATCCCGACCATAGTCAGTGATTCAGGTTCAGACCAGACTTGAGAGTCACAAAGCTAGTTATGTATGTATATAGCGTCGGAGCCAGATCTACAAGTGCGAGAGTTGTGTTGTGCTCGAGGCGATTTGTTAATTTGTTGCTTTTGCTTGCTTGGATAACATTCGTCACATAGACATGAGTGCCAACTACTGATTGTTGAAGACATGCCGAAGACAGTTTATGGGATTCTCCGACACTCGTATATTGGTTCAGTTAATGGTTTCGCATGGGGTATCCGGGCACGGGAATGAATTGAGAAATGATTTAGATGTGATGCATTTGTTGAATGTGTTCAATGTTCACCCACATCATAATGATGTAAGCTTGACGCTACACAATAATTACAAATGAATTTGAAAAAGAACATTTTTGAACAAAGCCAAGGAGCAATGTATTTATGTGGAGCATTAGGCTTGTCCGATGTTTTTTTTTTGTTGGCCTAGTACGCACTAGGGTTGGGGAAATGTCAGTGGATTTCATTATGTCTGATCCACACTCTGCCAATTGGCACCAATTTCTGCCAAAACCTGTTCCAGACTTACAAATTTGGTAGTTTTTGGCAGAAGAGAGCGCTCTTGAGAGAGTAAAATATTTCCCCTTCCTGACAATTTCTTGCCAATTCCTGCCCAATAAATTTTTGTAGGCAGCAATTTGTGGGCAGAAAATTTACAATTGTCAGACTGACGTTTGTCATAAACGAAAAAAAACGTTTCGTAGTCGTTGTGGAAAAAAATTTTTTGAACAAATAAATTAATTTAGAAACACTAAAATACAAAATAATTAGTTTGAAGAGAAAAAAATGTGCATTTACATCAAATAAAGAAATAAAAAAAAAAACAAATGTGTTGACGTCTAAAAATTGGCAGAAAATTGTCCTCAAGCTGTTCCCGACTTTTTCGGACTTTGTTTCTCAATGAGAGAATTTTATCCCCACTTTTCAAGCTTTGACAATCTGCCAATTTCTGCCCAAAAAAAGTCTGGATCAGACCTATTATATATCAAAAAACTGAATAGTTTTTTGACATATAGCTCGGTTTTTAGAACACATTAGGCTAGGTAGTTCAGAAAAATGTAATCTAAGAGATTTCAGCTAATTTTACTTATGTATATGAGCTGGGTCCCAATTTCGTAAGCAAGTTTCCACTGTGTATGTGTTTTTCGACACGGAAAATCATTAACGCTCGCAGAATTGGGCGTTAGGCCCCTGGATTCTTTATCCAACTTTTTCAATTTTGCTGTGAAATACCACACAAAAGCGAGTCGCCATCTTAGAGATGTTAAATAAGCAGATTCTTCATATACAAGTCCTTGAAAAATTATGTTATTTTATTGAAATTTGATTTTTTTGCCATTTGGGGATTTGCCCCCAGCAGGACAAAATTTGTCGAAATGGTTTGTAAATTAAAATTCAAAAAAGTCTCCATATTCTTGTATGGAAAGGTTCGGCTTTTTTGCCTTCTCCAATATGGCGGGTGGTTTCGGCCCAATTTTGTCTGCAGTGAAGGATGAGTTCAATATCTAACAATGAGCAAACTGGTTCTTGCTATTTCAATTGTAAGGCTTTCATAGAAGGCGCTACTCAAGCTGACACAAAGAAACTCAATCATCTATAATTAAGGTATCTTTGATCTGGCAATTCCGCATAAATAAGGGCACTTTCACTTTTAGTGAAGCGCCCTCTATCTAAACTTCAGGCACCACAATGCATTAAGTATAGGAACAAGCACTCCATGTTATATGTACTTATATGCTCAAAGGTATTTAGGTATATATGAAATTCTATGTCAGAATAAATTAGTAAAAAGCACGCTGCTCAGCAAACGTTATTCAAACACACTGCCAGACTGCCACCATCACTGCTCTGCTTGACATTTCGTATCGAAACAAACAAATTTACAAGTTCCTTGCATTGCATTCTTTTTTGTTTTTGCAATGTGGTGCCATTTAATATCGTGGTTGTAAGTTGTCAGCAATACATGACAAACTGCAATTTTAATAGCGAGTTTTATTTAAGAAAATGTCTGATCTTTCTGACAAAAGATTTCATCTTTTTGAATTTTGAGAGTTTCATTTCAACAAAAAGAGCAAATCTAGATCAGATCTTAATACGAAATATCTCATCTTTGGTGGGTAGGCAGATTTGATCTGAATGCACGCATACATGTAAAACGTTTATTCTGTCAAACATGAAATGGAAACTGTTTGTTATTAATTTATTGTGAAATTGGGCCAATCCCTGCTAAAAAATAAACAAATAATACGCGAAGAAGTTAATAATTTAAATTTTATAAATTTAGTGTATTTTTTTATTGCTTTGCCTTCAGAAATGTGTGTGTCAGTCATTCAGCATTGGCCGCGTTCGGTACAATGCCGATAGGCTAGCCAAGATACCTAAGTAGCGGGATTGTTTTCGAACGATCCAGGTAGCTTTCTCTGTCAAGTCAGTTGTATTGCATACAAATCTGAAGTTTTGAATCAGCTGTTCCTCAAATTAATAATAATGGGGGCGTTCGGTAGCGCACAGCTTTCTGATACATTGCTGAAAAATATATTGCGCGTTTGTGAACGTATAAAATCAAATAGGTAACCATTTCTGTCAAAAGTCAAACAGAAAAAAAAAACTATTTGCTTATGATTACGCTTCGGCTCAAAGTGAATTAAACATACATTTGTTGGTTAAAATATAAATTAAAAATGAATCAGGAAGTTAGAACTACAAATGTTTCAACCGATTCAGAAGAAGAAGATGATGTATTAGGTACGTAATTAAAGTTCACAAACAACAATTGAAAAGACAGCTGATTTCGTAGTCAGCTTTGCACTACGATACCTAAGTATACCAGAAATTTAGCGCTAGCTTGGGTTCGATTTGGAAATCATATGTTTTGCTCGTTGTTATGGTCATCAGATGGTAATTGACAGATATTTAACACGTATTACAGCAACAAGGAACGTATTGCACAGCAAAGCTGTACGCTACCGAAAGCCCGCAATTTTTGGGTAGCTTGAGATTTGTGTTTGACAACATATGTTTAGTTCATCAGCTGGTTTTTCCTTAGGCGTTACAACAACACAAAGCAATCCGGATTGCTTTAGGTATGCCACCGAACGCGACCAATACTACAATTAAATTTGGACACAGAGTTTCATTTAAAAGATCAAATCTCCATTTAGAGAGGAGTTCTTTGAAATTTAAATGAAACTCGCTATAAGACTGGTCTAATGACGCTGTTGACTATTCTGGCGCTGGTTTAATTTATTTCACACATTAGTATCCGCCACGCCACATCACTTTTGAACGGATCAGAATTTTAGAGATCTCATTTCATTTATTTTGTTTTCGTAGTAGGATATTCCTATTTAAAAAAAGACTGCTCTAAAGTATTTAAAATTTATAGGATCAGTGCAAAAAAGTTTGACATGCTAATAAAATGCTTAGTTATGGTTCAAGAAAAATATCTAGAATTTCTAAAGATTTTAAACTTGAAATAAGACACCTGAAGACGACAGAAATTTATTCCTCATCTAAAAGCTTCAGACTTACCTACTCTTATCCTTATAAGGAAACAATTTGTTTAAAAATGTTGGAATTTTTACAGGCTTGGTTCTACAGTTCAAAAGTATTGTTCAAGCTATAACCCAATCAAGTCCTTTCCTAATTCAAGTATTTGCGTTTAGGTATACATGTGTATAACCGCTATCCAAGCATAAAATATAAAAAAATGTTATCTATCATTACAATCATTAGTAAATGGAAATCTGAGCCACAGGTCAAGCCCAACTTTACGGAGCCACAAAAAATAAATAAATATCACAAATTGCAAAAATAATGGAAACACGTTCTTCTTGCGACATGCTCTCTCCATTTCAGCCCAAGCCAGGGCAAGCTCGGGACGCAGCGAGTCTCTCCCCAATTCTATCTACTGGTCTGTAACAGTATCTAACTTGGACTTTATAAGCTCCAGCTGCGAAATTAATTTGTTCCTACTTTATAGCCAATAACACCGATTGTAGTTTTAATCAATCTCGATTCATCTACCCTAGCAAATAAGTGTTACAATTATTTAGCATACACATTGCGCTTGCGCGGCAGCGGCACACTGTCGTGCACTTTGGGTTGACTCATGCCGCACCCAAACAAGACCCGCCAACTTCACCACAACTCTAACAGAGATTAGTCCAAAATTCATACTAGATACAAGGTCCGCGAATGGGAAAACCCAATTAAGCTGGCAAATAGAATGGGACCCCTTGGTCCCCCTTATGGTCGACCGTTTGGATGCTTAATCATGACAGGAGCAAATCCACGCGAACAAACCTCTCAAAACCTGGCCAACATGCAACTGTGTATAACTTTAGCCTTGGATCGGGCCCAGGTGCACTTAATGCAATATTGAGTCCGTCGTTAGACAAAGTCTTCGTCGTCGTATTTTTAGAAAAGTTGTGCAAACGAGTGCTTAGATCATTCGAATTCGACTAAGCTGAGTGTAGGTAGGTATATAACGGGCGTGGTTACCAGTCGTTGAGCGCTGCATTCACGGAAGTTGATTTATTTCGCATTGATTTAATGTGGACTGAAGCGTAGGGAGGCCGTCTCCGTCGTCGTCGTTTTAAGTAGACTTGCTAGACCCTGGAGCTAGAGAAAACTTTTTTGTTGTGGCTTTCGTCGTTCTTGTGTGGATGTGGATTTGGACTAGTCGCAATCCAAATGGAAGTCGTACCTATTTATGCAAAGTGATTGGAGTGCGCTGATAAATTGTTTTCGGCCTTTGTTCGAGAGCGAACATGTCAGTGTCTTTGGGATTTCGATAAAATGTTAGACCTTCAGATTTTGATGTTCGTGTGGTTGTGATTGTCGATTGGTGGAGCGCATATTTTGTATCTTTTCTCTATTATATATTCTAAGTGTCAGCATCTATTTCTTTAGCTAACAACAACTGGATCGATTTAAAAGCAAATAGTAGTTAGTGAAGAGGTTGGCTCTTATAAAAAAGCGTGATTTAATTTTTGTTTGCATTGGTAACATTTGGGAGTCTAATGTGGCAGTTGACTTTTATTTGATAGATGGTTTGGAGTTGCAAACAAAATTTCCTTTAAACATCCCAGTTGGTAAATGTACGAAGGTACTTATAAATATCTACTATTTGACAGAAAAGTTTTGAATATTCGGTTCAGAAGCGAGTTCTCGGACGTTTGCGATTCCTCAAAGGGTGCAATTAATTTTTTAGCCAGAAAACGTATAGACAGATCGACAAATTTATTCACGCATATTTTGAAGGCGAATACATTTTATACACGGAAAAGCATTCACGTTTTCGGAATTTGGCACCTGGACAATTTTGGAAATATGTAAGACACATTGGACATTTCAAAATGGTGTATTTTAAGAACTTAAGTAGATATAAGCCTTAGGTCTCCAAAATAGTATAGTTACCGGTATAAGAGACACAAAGTAGTGAGATATAATGCCATTTGCACACAAAAAGAGATAAAACTCGCACGTCAAATTTGATAACTATAAGGCATCGATGTGAAACAAAATCGATGAGTGATATCGCTACCACCCCAACATAAAACATACACATGAAACAAAGCGACTCTATTAGACATTTCATGTCAGGCTCAGGATGAGTATTCTGAGAGATTTTATTTCAACTGGCCATATACAGATGTCCAACAGCACAACAACAATCCAATCCACAAACAGTCAGCTCATATTTTATCAAAATTGACCACTGAGATGTTGGATTTAAAATCACAAGACGCTATGCAATTTTTTGCCAGTTGAATTACATTCCAAAAGCTAGCTCTTAGGACAATCGCGTTCAATGGACAATCATTTACCGGCTTAAGTTAATTGAGGATGTAGTCTACAGTACACATATTGGGGGTTATCGTGAATAAATTTTTCCCTGGAAATTTTTCTCCAATTCGAAACTTGGGAACGTGAATGATGCTCAAAAGTTTCCCTCGGAGTTTATTGGTATCGGGAATAAGATTTTCCAGGGAATTTGGATGTAATTTCATGCGATTTTTTGTTCGAGGGAAGTTTATTCTGTTCACGATCGCAGGAAAAATTTCCAGGGAATAAAATATTCCGTGGGAAATGAAATTTCCTGGGAGATTCCCGATTGGGCCATTACAAGGTATGCTTCTCCGAGTTTCCATTTTCGTTCAAGTTCGCGTTTGTTAAAACTTAGGGACCATTGAGTCACACATGATCTGGACAACGGATACCAAAAGCCATAATTGAATGATCACTAGAGACATACCAAAACCAAACAACAAAATTAAAAGATAAAGAAAAGAGAAAGCAACACAAAATACAGTGCAAAAAGCAAAAATATTCTAGAAAGTAAAATTAGTAAACACTTGAGAATTACGGCTAAGACATATTAAAATTTTCCACTTCTCGATTATTTATGTTTTTATTACTGCGTTTCTTTCTTTATTCCTGTTTGCCTTTAGTTTTCAATACAAATATTTCATTCTAGTACGAAATTAATGAATTTCTCGCTCCAGTTCTCATTTCTTTCAATCTGCCCATCACTAACAAAAGTAAATAGCAGAAAAAACTTGACAGCTTAGTGTTCAGTTTTTATACCAGTTACCCTCAGAAATTCATGTAGTAGGAATTCACAACTTTTCAATGCGGGTAACATGAATCAAAGAAAACAAGATTACGACACTTCTTTTTTTCTTATTTTATTGACGTCATATGTGAAACAAAATCTGCAAATTGTTGTTTGTTGTTTGCGGTTTAATGTATTTTGTTTCACATATGACGTCGATAAAAAAATAAAACAGAGAAGTGTCGTAATCTTGTTTTCTTTGATTCATGTGCGGGTAAGGTGTTTCTCCTCCATTTTGACAGTCTTATTTCGAGTTAACCTACTTTTGACAGTCTTATTTCGAGTTAACCTACTGTGACTGTGACTTAACCTACATTGAGCAAACAAATAAAATTGATTGTGAAATCAATTTTCCATACAATAATTTGCGATATGTAACTGTTAAGTGCAGTAACCGTTATTGGTCCGTTGCCCTTTTTTCATGAATAACACACATGCACATCCATTTGGTGAACACCCAACAAGTTGCCTTCAAGCCGTGCGATACATTTGATAAACCATCTCAGATGCCTGTCCTGGGTCCTGCCCATTGCTCTCGAATTCCTATTCAAAATTTGAGAACAAAAAAAAATAAATTGTTTAAATTTGTATTCGTACGTGGGTAGAGCTCTCCAACGTTGGACGCGTGCGAGGAACCTCCACAATGCTCTTTACATGCTGTTGCCTTGATTTTTATGGGCTGATAATTCTTGTTGTTTCTGCATCAATAATACCTATAACCCACGTAAGCTGCTCTCATGTGATAGATGAAAATCTAAACGAAGAAATGAGCCAATTGTTTGGAGAAGTTATCCTCGGGGTGCTGCTAGTGAGATGAGACGTGAAAATGGGCTTGCTTGGACCGAGGCCAATGTTTGTTTGTTATGCTTTTCTGGAGGCGCAAGGAGAACGAAACATTGCTTCTCCCGCACTCTGACATCAAAACCCAAATGCACCGCGAATTAACATTTTATTCCAATGATGGATCCTTATCAAATGCAAATTGTTGTATTTGTAGTAATCTGCGGTCGGAGGTCCTTCGTTTGGCTTTTTGTATAATCTCGTCGTTGTCGTATGTATATTCCCTGCAAATCTGCAATAGTGCGACTGTAATGTATTCCAAGCACACATAGATTTTGTTCACGTCGTCACCATGCACTTTACCACATTGTTCGGAGAAATTTGTGGGATTACAGCTAAGCTCGTTAAGTTTAAGCAAAAAACGTTTGCAATTTGTCTTGAATATATTTAGATGGTCGAGAGATGGAGCATAGAGTGGAAAAATGAGATGGTGATTAATGGAAATGGGAGGTTTCTATTTAATTTTGGTCACTTACGATACGAAAATACGAAAACATTTCTCTTGTCATGTTCGTGGGAAAAATGTGCTGTAGGATTAGTCTTGTGGTTAATGTCGTTATTTCAATTTTCTCGTGAGGTTGTCTTTGTCTTTAAAGTATTAATATATGGTTTCCTAAACTGAAGAACACTTTCATCTTTCCAACTTATACTGCGATTCCACATACCAAACCGAGATATAAGTAGAGCTAATGCTACGTTTTCACCTAAAAATAATCCGGTTTAAATTGAGAAGGTTAAAAATTAATCTTCAAGTGTTTTCACCAGTGAAAAAAAAGATTAGTTTGACGTTTTCACTATGATTTGTCATCAAAAGTCAACACAACAAAACAAAAACAAAATAATTGGGAAGAAGAATAATAATTTCGGTGCAGTGAACAAATTGAATTTCAATGAATAAAAATGAGTAATAATTTTAAAATATTGTTATCCCAACATCTTGCAGCAAATAGATATATTTACATAAATACTGTAATCGCCTTTGCACGGTTTTCGTTTTTATATATTTGGGAAAGAACAACTTCAAAGTATTACTGTAGGATAGCTAAAACATTTTCTATTACAAATTCGAGCACCGACCGCTTTGGTCTTTGTAGCTTTATTGCATTTTTTTTATTTTTATACTTATTTATAAACAAAAACAGAATTTGAAGGCAACGACAAATTATACCCGACAAAAAACCAATTAAATAATGTTGGACAATTTTTTTTTTTTGCTGAATGTCAATGGAGAAAATATGACATTAGAATAGGCGCGTTCTATGAAATAAGGTTTGTTTCTTTTGAGAATCTTCTACTTCGAAGAAGATTTCAATGAGATTAATTTCTAATTTTCATTTAAGGAGATTAAAATTTGTATGGGAAATCTTCAAGGATTTATGGTTAATCCACTTAAATCTGGATTAAGTGGTAGGTGAAAACGTAGTATAAATCTCCTACAAATCTTAAGGGTTTATCATACAAATTTTAATCTTCTCAGATGAAGATTTAAAACAAATCCCATTTAAATATCCATAGCGCCAATAAATGTACAAGTCCAACTAACCTATTTCCATATCGAAATGAATACATTCATCCGGAAAGTTAATTTTTCGATTCTGTTGACACGTATGAAGCTGCCTGTCTCACTTCTACATTATAATGAAACACAATTTGTAATTTGAAAGGTGCTGTCACTACTTTTTATGTTTTTATGGTGAATACGATAGGTTAATTAGTTGAGCACTGAAATTATCACTTTTTCACTCCAAAGCGTTTTTTGAAGGACCTGAACTCTCCATCTCTGTGTTTTTTTTAGATCTTGGGCCGTCCTGATCTGAGCTTACCCTTAAGTTGATCTAGGTTTTAGGCTGAGGAGAGTTGAGATTAAAACCCAGTTTTTTTTTTTAACAATTATTGGCTAAAGTTCAACGAACTAACTAACTATTGGGGTCATTTGTACAAACGTGGTTTAATATTTGAACCGTGATTTAGGAATTTTAATTCAACGATGAGTCAAAAAGCATTTGGCTTGTTTTACAAATTTGAACCATCGTTGAAACTCAGTTAGCCGCCGAAATCTGCGAATTAAAATTCCTGAACCACGTATCAAATATTGAACCACTATTTTACAACTGGCCCTTAGATTAATTAAATCCCGCGCCCGATGGGTCAGCAGAGACGAACCCTACATCGTTTTTTCTTTTTAACATAAACTGTTAATTTGTAATTTATTTAAGTGACGTATGCTAACTGTTGACACTAACACTAACAGCAAATTGAAATTTGTCCCTTATAAAAATCAAACTCAGATAAAAAAAAAAAATCTATGGATTGCATCTTGTATCAGAAAATCGGTGTTCTAGTAACACTTAAAAACATTAATTTTCCCTAGCCATCGACATACAGGCTACTGTCACCAAAACGACGCAAGGCGACTGACTATCACGCACATGACTTATCGGATAACATTGTTCCATATATTCCTTGACCAAAGAAACCGCTTCGCATCCTTTGCACGCATTCACTTTGAGTCTGAACAATCAGTGAACATAATTTTCCTCTTTATATCTGATTGGGTGTCATCAAATGCAGTGGGGCTTAAGAAAACACATACTCGACTCTTACTATGGATGTGGTTGTCTGTGGTCAACACGTTGGATATCCCTGTGGCTGAGGCCGCGCGCAGTGTATGCAAAGGTATTTGACTACTTTCGTAATGAGAATCCAATTAAATGCGGCTACCTCTCTGAACCAAAGAACAATCGGCCAGTAGGCATCGACCGACAAAAACACTACTTATAAGAAATCCTATTTCTTCATCGACAGAGGGTGACAGGATAGCACACATTTATATAGTGTATATATGTAAGACGCACAAGAATATAATAACAAAAGCGTGTTCGCAAAACGAAAAACTAAACGAAAAGAGCAAAGCTCGATCCTCGACTGGATGGAATTTTGATTGGCTCCCGCCGAATCAAGAGCATCGAACTGGAATTCCAAATCTCTTCTTGCAGGCCAGTGATGTATAGAATACTGTTTTCGTTTCTCATTATATTTTATAGTCCATAATAGGGTATATGTTCAGGTTTTTTACTGTCGATTTTACACAGAAATATTTAGGGTCTAATAATTCTAGAATAACTTAAATTGTTTTCAAGTCGTTGCCATGTCTGAAAAAAATTCTTTATATACATAGATGCATTTTACTTTCCGCTACTCTCTCCATTTTGATAATCGAAGTCGTTGACAGTTGCAAGCGTCAAAATATATTTTGGTTTCAATTTATACAGTAACTAAAAAAACAACAAAAACAGAGACCACCAACCACAAATGTCATTTTCTGCACACAATAAAACGAGAAAATAATTCTGTACGAAAAAAGAGTGGAGACTTTTTTCAATAATAATCTGCTAGAATTATAAGTTTTGTACATCAACTAGTGAAAATAACTCTACATTCTTGTACAAATATCAATAGGTTAATCGTTTAATTCTATAGATATAGTCTACACAAATCAAATATGTTATGATGCATTTAATGTACGCCATGAAACAAGCGCGTTACTTGTCTTAATTGTATAGGGTATAATACAATTGATTGCCAACAAAACTTAATTTTCTTTTAAAATATGATACCTTACATTATCTTTGTTTTTTTTTTTTTTTATTTAGGGGCTATGTCCAAGCGCTACAACTTTCGAATGCTTCAATGATTCATTGGAGTTTTTAAAAGCCAATTAAAAACTTTTTTCATAAGTCAAAGAAAAATGGTTCTGTTTATTTTTTCTTGTTGTGCTTGTGCACAGAAATCAGAAGTGCCTTATTTTATATTTATGTATTGTGTTAATGGCTCTACGCTTTTGGTGTAAAGTAACATCAACAACGAATTAAATTAACTAAAATACTGAAATGAATCAAGTTAACAGGAAACGTGTTCCAGCCACCGCCATTTCCAATTTCGAACATAAGTGCAAGGATGGAGTAGATGATAAAAATCGGGTTGATTCCAAGTTCAAGAATAGGAGGTATTGCTGATGGTAAAATTCAGAAATTTCGTAAGATTTTGATTTAAATTCATGTCTTAAATATGATTAGATATTGAAGGTGAGTTGTACCATTTCAACAGTGGGGATGATGTATATACAATTAAAATCAATACCATTTTTTTTTTATAGAAGTGGGCTCAATTTAGTTTTGAGTTCTTTTCAGCAGTAAATATAAAACCGTTTCTCCAACTGTGTGAAATATAAATGTCAATGTACAATGACATTTGACGCCATTTGCAAAAATTATGACACATTCGCAATATGGCATTACTTTTGCTTAACCTTGTAATTAAATTTAATAAATTTATTGATTTAAAATAAAGGGTTTTCTCATATTACGTTTTATACGTATTACGTATTACAAATAGCGTGTGATATGATCTACCAGGGATTGGGTTGCGCTAGTTCTCAGAAATAATCCGTGACTTCAAAATCCACATAATTCATGTCATCGCTTGATACAGATATCAAGCGGAGTCGGCCTATTAAGACGGCGATTTTTTTCCAAGCCGGAAGAATATTGGACGAAGAAACAAGGTAAGTCTATTAATTTACATGCTCAAGCTTAGCTTGGACATATTTCACATAAGGAAACTGAGTTGCCGGCAACTGGGATTTTGAGTGCGAGAAGGGCAAGAAATAAGGGGAATGAAAAATCTCCCCGGTCAACGATTTGAAGAGATTTTGTTGGCGTTTTGCTTTGCATTCCAATAAGCCCAACATAATCTTCGCAGTTTCCTCCTCAGTTTCTTGGTGCCAGTTTCTTCGTGTGAAAGCTACAAGGCAATTAAAGGAGAACGTCCAGCAACTGGTTTCCCTGTGTGAAAGGGGACTTTAGAGAATTTTCAGCTCTTTACTCATTTTCCGGAGAAAAATGTGTTACCGAACGAATTACCTCTTTGTTATCGATAGTTTGTATATGGAAATGTCAGTTTTTCTGCAATGGCGTCGATAATTCCCGATGTAGTTTTTCTTCCAATTACATTAAAAGTCTTTAAGTAAAACAAACAAATTCCTTGATATCCTTCACTATAGAAAACCGTTTACTACCTAATAAGAAACTCAGCAATAAAGTCAGTTATGATTATCATAAAAGTAGCAATCACTGTTCACTGTTAGAAGATATCATCTGATGATTTGTAATGAGAAACTTGCAGTAAACAATTATACACCAACTTTCCTATGGTCACTAACCCACTGTTCGCCCTCTTTTGCATTTCACAATTAAATAATTTATTCAATCGTATAATGGTCACTGCTGAGTCCTTATCAAATGTTCGCTTATATAGGCTAATTTAGCATCACCCAGCTTAGCAATTTAAAACTACAAATATAAATACACACCCAGACAGAGACTCGACTGCTGCTGCAGCACTGCACACTGCACAATGATGTACAATAATTCAGACAACAAACTCAACCGAACCATAAGGAAATTGATTAAGAATCTTTTGGAATTTAATTAAAACAAAGATATACCCAGAGAAATATACTAACCACAAAACATAACCCTACGGTTCACCATTATTCTCCTTTTTGTGGCACTGATGGATTTTGAATGTTTTTCCCTTTCTCCAAAGCAGTTCCAGCTCCAGCCCAGCCCCATGTGTGTGGCCAATGTTCGGTTGGGTCTTATGCGGTCCCGACTGGGATTATGGAGTGAATTCATTCCGATGCGATGGTGCTGTCGATATGGAAATATTGTGAGCCCATTCTCTATTCTTAATTAATCCAATCTCTTATGGGAATGGGTTTTGGTTTTTACTTTGGTATGTATGTATAGCTTACCTATATATCCCAAAATCGACACTGTCATTTGGACTCCGGAGTGTCCTAATCATTTTGGTAATAAATTTAGGCAATGGACAGATATACAAGCAACACGTTATCGCCGCAACCTATACTCAGCACTTCTGCAGCAGTCATTAACATATGTTCCCATCTATGTATTTACATTCCTACATATACAAAGCCAGAGGCAAAGTTAAAATCTTGAAATGTCTTAACTCTATAATACGTTCTACCTACCTGGTCTACTTGGAATCTTTTTATCTCGTGCAAGGACTTCTTTTTGTATTGCTTTTGCGGTGAGTAGTTCTTCTTTTAATCTAGTTTGCTGTCAACTTGAATATGCTCGATAAGCCCACTGTTTCGTTCTAGTTTGCGAAGCAATGCGTAGTCGTTAGCACAAAACGCCTACTGAATTCAATTGGGAGTTGGTCGGCAAGAAATCAACCAGGGACATGCAACAACTGATGATTATTTCAAGGACATCGCATGACCAAGAGTGGTAGCGCGGCAGTCATCTCATATATACAACTGATGGCGATGCCTATCTAGGGGTGATGGAAATTATTTGTCTAAATGATTAATTGAGGTGGGTTTTCTCTAGTCTGCGGTGCCGGGCAAACTAGACTGCGTGTGTTTATGTGGGCGCTTTAAGTGTCCACCTAATTGGAGACGTAAGACATTTGTATAGTGCCGCAATTCGATTTGACAGAGAGGGTAGTTATTATGTGAGAGTGTGAGTGTAAGCAGCGAAATGTTGTTCTACGGCTCGGTTTGAGGTATAGGCGTTCGTTTACCTTGTAAGTAATGAGTTTGTAGTTTAATGGGTAATAGTTCCGGTTGTGAGGGTCTTGGGCGACAGGATATAAATTGTTTCCATTAATGAGGGCCAATAAATGCAAAGTTGGGATTTTCGGAAATACGGGGGTTTGCTAAGGAAAGAGGAACTTGCTTTAAATAAGATTGATTATATTTAATTAATAAAGTGGTGTTTAACCAAATTAGCATTCTCTGTACTAGGGGTACTTTGCAGGAATTAAAGCTCTTAAGCAAGATGGGGAAATGTTTAGTGTGCTGGAAGCCAGAGTTCGACTGGATCGACTACCATCCTAAAGATGTGTGGGTGTTTTTTAAAGGAAGTGAAAAATTCTCAACAATATCTCTGTGTTTTGAAAAAGTACTTCACCTTAGCCGTTCGGATTCGGTAAAAAATTGTAATTTCCAACATTTCTGCATATTAAAAACCATGCACATAAGGAAAATAATGGTAAAAGGAGTAAACAAAAACTGAATACACAAGGTGGGGAAAAAGTAATTCCATAGTGTGAACTGGCTGCCATTTTGTTTTAGAAATTAAAGAGATTGCTCGAGCTGTTGCTCCGTTTTGCAGGAAACAACTATGATCGGTACCGTATTCAGCAACTTGCGGCTAAAAATTCGTTTAAAATCTTTCTATAGCCATCGTTGTAAGAACTCTTTCAAACAGGTCAACTAAGTTGCCAGCAACTTTTTTAGTTTATTACAGAGAAGGGCAAGAAGCAATGAGAGAGATCAAAATCTTTTCGGTTTGACTTTTTGCGTTCAAAGCAAGCAGCTTTGGCCACATTCAAAAATCGATACATAATTTCTTGAAAAATCTCTTGTGATTTCACACGAGAGAAACTGAGTCTGATCACTTTCCATCTTTCGTTCTGATAAAGGAACTGGCCAATAATACCCAAAACACAACACAATTAGAATTGAAAAACTTCAAAATCAAAATTCACGAAAACGTGAAAACAAGACGTCAAAAAAATATCTTCAAATCGTTGACTGGGAGATTTTGTTAGTACTCTTGAGTAGATAAAAGCACTAATCTAGTACATACTATAATCTACTCAAATGAACTCATGTGCGAGTAGATGAGTCTAGTAGTTACGCACTTAGAAGCACAAGAGGGCGTCTGATACAGTTGAGAGATTCTCCATTAAAATTGGTTTCATATTTTTAAATCGTTTTTTTGTTTCGAAAAAATAAATTAAAACAAAAACAAAACAAAATTAATATTAATTATTCAATAAGAAAAAAAGTATTTACAAGACGAGCGCAATTATGTAAATTTGTAGTAGGGTGTGCTACTATAGCAAACCTATTTTGTGCGTCTCATTAAAACTGGCGAGTAGTTTGCCACACTCAAAGGAACACTGCTTTAAGCTAAACAGGATTCTTAAGCAAAGATTCTCAGTTTTTCTGCCAAACACTTTTTTGACGAAGAAAATTTTTTGAGCAATAATTTTTCGGAACTGTTTAATTGTGAATTGCAATATGGATTTGACCTCATTTACTTCAAGACCAATGTACATATAAGTTTCATTTTCTTTCAATCGCCTATACGGAACATTGCATATCTTTGAACAGAATGGTGAATTAACAAGGCGTGTCTGAGCTTCGATCTAAATTAATTTAAGATGTTTCCTATTTTGCCCCGCAATTCTTTGAGTTCTCCAATTAATTTTTTATTGGAAAATGTCAAATACTGTTAAAACGCCTTCTTATGGGTTTTAATTTTTTTTGTGTTTGTTCTAACTTCAAAAGAGTATCAGGGTTCCCAGAATAAAAAGTAAGTATTAGATTCTTAATGAAGCTATGAATATTTATACTAAAACGTTACTTTTTATGTAAACAACAAATTCCGTCTAATAAAATGGTCCGCCTGAAACATTAAACAAAAAATAAAAATAACTTCCCAGCACCTTTGAAATCAATTAAAAACAAAAATATCGTAAATAGAACACGTATTGTTTTATTAGTTTTTTCCAATCTGTCTCGTACTTCCTTGAATCAATTTTATTTAAAATAAAAAAAAATACACAACTCCACCCGACACTTCGACCGAATTCTTTTATCATTACCAATAACGATCCATCTCCGACTTTCGTCAACCAAAACCCAACCTTAAAAAAAAAAAAACAAAAAACACAAAACCACCAAAAGACCTAATAAACACAAATCCCAACCAACAGACATTTACACGTTTAATACACCTCGTTTATGGGCATATTAAAAAGCCATTCCAGCCGCTATTAAAAATCGCTTTAAAAACTTAAAATTAACGCACCAGATATTCTTAATGAACTTCAAATTTTGAGGTGAGTCCAGCCTAAATATACATATATTTGAAGATACATATTTGTGGATCGAACTGGATAGATCGGTTTTATTGCACAATAAATCGACGGGATGCTAAAAAAATTAAAAAAGAACTCTATATATACTTCGATGTGAGTAATGAATAATGATTAAGGCAGTGATCTTGCATCTTGGAAGACAAGGCGACGATCGTGTATGGGGATGTGGCGGATTATCCTTGACATAAATCAGTTGAAGCTTGTGACAGTTTTATCAGGTAATAATAAGAGGAAACGGCCGGTATGGGCAGATTGATTTCAATTTCATTAGGATTGTTTTCTTCAGTTTGCCCTGAGATTTATGTTGTTTTTTTATAATTTTTAAAAAAATGTACAAATCATTATTTATGATCAATTTAATGTCGATTTAAGCAAAAACAAAGTTTTCTGAGAAACCACTTTGATTTAGGTGGAGGATTGGATAAATGAAAAAGCTTGACAGATAATAAACAAATACACATACAAAATGCTAGTCACTTTAGGGCATACATGCATATTTATTTATGGAGAGTCTACGGATTGTCATTTTATCAGAAGATGCTATACTTTTTGCAATTCTACTCTTTGCCAATTCTACTTTTAAGGTTGATTTCTAATGTCGCGTCCACGTTAGAGACGCTTAAGTTATCTTAACAAGCATTACAAATACGTCGATATGACAAATGACTTTCAGCGAAAACACACAAGATACAAAATAACCTAAATAATTGTAAAGTAGAGTTAAGTAAAGTGGTAGGAATTTCGATCAGACGTCAATTAGCTGGGATGTAGACAATTTGAGTGTGGGATAAATGCTGGGACGTGGAACGATGAAATGTTCCATTGTCAAAACGCACGCAATTAAGGTTTATTTTTATTTTACTTAAACGTTGCTGTTGCTTATAAGTAACATTGGTTTGTGTACTTGCGAATATGCCGAATCTATGTTTGAACTTTTGTGTTGAGTGAAAGTCTGCCAAGCCTAAAGCCGCCCAACGCGACATTGGAAATCAGTAATTACATTAAATGAATTAAGCAAGAAAAAAATTCACGTGAATAAGACATGGATCACTATACTTCTAAAGAATGCGGAGTTATTGACTCGATTGACATTTGCCGCCATTTGCAAACAATTATGGCATATTTTGAAGTTTCTCTAAAATTGGTAAAAATGTTTTCTTGCAAATTTCCTTCTGAAATGAATCTACCTAACAGTAAATTAAATATTTTGTTTATCAAAAAAAAAAATCGACAATGGGTGATTCAATTTGTTTAATTTGATGAGGAAACTCTTAAAACCGGTAGCTTCCAATCTTATGTAAATTAAATCTCTATTTGAAGTTTTAGGCAACAAAATCACATAACAAAAATATTATGTTTTTTTAAATATTTTAATTAAAAGAAATGTTTAAATACAATCTAACAACTATACCGAATAGATTTTCCGAAAGCTTTTGTCTTAAACTAATGATTTGTATAATAATTATTTCTCTCTACTAAAACCGAAACTTTCTGCATTTAAGTAGAATCAAATTTTATTGAAAAAGCTTAATAGAAAAACGATAAGAAAACATCTGAAAATTTTATAAATGTATTAATGAGATACGGGAAAAGCTAAGAAAAACTTATAAAAGCCAATTTATTTCTATTCCTATTGATCGGAGTAAACAAAAGTATGAAAACAGAGCTTATTTATGGAAATTCTGAACAAAAAGTTCAAACAAAACAATCTTCATGTCTTGGCTTAGAAGAAATCTAGGTGCTTATTCTCTGCACTTTTAAGTCTGAACTGTTAAACGAAATATTTAGAAATCCCAAGATAGTCATACATTTTTCATCTGGATCCTTGCTTATTGTTTGACTACAAATTATATGGTACAATAAGCTTTTTAGCGAGTAAAACTTAAAAGATCAAACGAATTTAATATTATTCTACGAATCAATTCTATTCTAAAATAAAACTTACATTCAAAAACCTTATTTTTCTAGACCAAACATTTAATTTTTTCCATAGACAATCGGAAAGAACCTGCATAATTTTTAATTTCAGATTTTAAATAATTGACAACCCAAAAACAAATCAACTAAACATGGAAACTGTATGGGAAAACCATTTATTAATTTGTATGGCGCCTTAGCTTATTTGTCAATTTTTTAACGATATTATATTCAAATAATTAAAGAAGAATCATAAAGGTAACCCAACACTCCCGCAGAGCTTTAATTTAAAACATCAAACAACGCCTGTCTCTATTGAACAGAAAATTTATCCCACCTAACTTAACCCAAAACCCAATAGTCCAAACTCGAATAAAAACCAATCAATTTTTAACATAATTTTTGTCATCCCACTCTACATTCTCAGCGGGTGGTAGCGCCAGTCAGGCAATCAAAAACCTATTCTCTCTTTCCCTAATACCCAAGGTCCGTCTGGTGTACTTTGTTTATTAAACAAAAAAAAAAAAAAAACAATAGGAATATTGAAAAATTATGAAATATCTTGTTCATTTAAACGAGTATCATGTTCTCTATGAGAAACCCCCACGCATAATTAGGAACTAGTAACTACTCTATAGCACCACCCTTTATCTTGGATACTATCCTCTCTAGATACTGCGATAAGATTTTCAAAAAAGATACAAACAAACAACAAAATCAATATATCAATATGCAAATAAAAACCGAGTGAGATCAATCATATTGGAAGGGTCCCATACATAAACAAAAAAACAACTAACCCATGCAATCAGTGACGGATCTGAGCGCGACACCTTCTAGGATTGGGGTACCAGAACTAGCAAGCACACCTGGTGCGCCAATGGGTCGTTTCCAGCGCTCCAAACAAATAATAAAATTTTTAATTTGTGGGATGGCTATGTGGTCTTGTACAATGTTTCCTCCCCCATGAGTTTTGCCTTTGTTCCTTTTATATTGATCAAGCTTCCGCCTCTATCCCATTATCCCATTGCATCATATGTAACTTGTATTTTCTCCACTATGAGATATCATATCGATTGAAATTTACATAAGAATCGAAGTTGAACTTTTCTCCATCGAAATCAATTTCAATTAGAATATTTTTTTTCTGGAATATGGTTCCATGTGCCTGTAGATACTTGAAATTAGATTAGGTTTCCTGTTGCTGATGAAATAAGTTATTTGGCTGCCGCGGCACAGGCGGTATCTCCATATCTTCCAATGTCATCCATATTTCTGTCAAATTTTGACATTTTATCTAATATTTGATAATGATATGTTTGAATGTATGTTTATTTTTATTAATAGACAGAGGCGCTTGGTTTTTTTTATTTGTTTGTGATATTTCTTTTGTTTTTATGTTTTTCTTTAACATATTGTGGATTTTTAGATCGAGAGAGTATTTATGATTAAAATAAATTAAAAAGAAGTAAAAAAAATAAATAAAAAAAAAACAAACACACGGAAATAACTGTATTGGACTTTTACATCGTCCCGATGTAATGTGAAGTTTGATCAAAATATCGAGTTCGATTGTTTTACGAATGCAAAACTTGCCATATAGTAGGTACCTATATATCGCAAGTAAAATAGTGAAAGATACCGCCGCCATTTTTGATTAGATTCTTTTTATACAAAGAAGAAGAGTGAGGGAGAGAGAGGGATAAAAAAGTAAGTGCAAGAGATAGATAACGAGAAATAATTAAAATAAGTTTTGCAAATTGAGGAAAGTAATGACATACAAGATACACGTAAAGAACACATGAAGTAGGTGACACTTGGAAAAAAAAATTATAGAAACGTCAAAATATAGTCTATTGCCTACCTGTTGCCATAAACTGTCAAAATCGATTGAGGTTCCGATTAAAATGGATTAAAAACCCTCTACAAAATTTAAATTTTACCTCAGAAAATTCGAAATTTTTCGGATTTTATTGTTTGCTCCAGAAAAAGTTGATTTAAAGCCTTTTGGTTGACATTTGGAAGAAAATATTATCTAAACGTCAAAATACATTATATTGCCTACCTGTCAAGTCATGAACTATCAAAATCCATTGAAAGATGGCTCCGATTTAAATGGATTAAAAAACCTTTTCAAAATTCAATTTTTTTCGATTTTATTTTTTGCTGCGGAAAAAGTTGATTTTAATATTTTAGGTGACATTTGGAAACAAATATTATCCAAACCGAAAAATATATTATGTTGCCTACCTGACAAGCTATGATCTGTCAAAATCGATTGAGGGATGGCTCCGATTTAAATGGATTAAAAAACCTTCACACACAATATTCCAATTTTACCTCAGAAAATTCAAAATTTTTTTGACTAAGAGTGAGACCAAGACCGATACCGAGACGAGACTTGACATTAAAATTTTCACGAGAAAAAATGCGAGGCCAATATCAAGACTAAACCGAGATGAGATTGGAATGTTTCGATTTTGACAAGACGAGACTAACAAAAGTCTTGCCTGGATCTCGTTATAAGTTAGTATTTTTGAATCACTGAAATCGGCAGCACAATTAAACATAATTAAGCGAGATTTCGTTAATCCGACAATATGGTCGGTGCAATTAAGCGGGACGTAATTTAAAACGAATATCTGTACAGCACCACCTAGTAGACATATACTAAACGATTTTTGGTGAAAAAATATCAGGTTTTGAATTCAAGCTAAATTTCGCAAAAACGTTCATTATTGAACGTATTGATAGTACAATAATTTTTCGAATTGCTTGAGAAGATTATTTTAGAGCAGAGTGGCAATGCAAGAGTTAATGATATTTATGAAAAAAGAAGGAATTGATCTTGATTTCGCTTTATTCAAAACTGGTTAATTTTATAATGTTAGTTTGCTGCAATGAACTCTCCTCTCAAAAATCGATTCCTTTATTTGACAAAAGTGTGGCAAACGATACTTTTTATGATTTTACCCAAGACCTCGAATCCTTTAACATAATTCTCACAATAACGTTTCGTTAAAACCCATGTTCACAAATTCTCCACACAACAGGAAGCCACTAAGAAGGAGCCAAAAACAACCATCGAATGGAAATGTTTAAATTTATAAAAATAAGACGATAACATACCCCATGAATTCTTACGCTTTATTACTCCAAACATAGGCACCCACAGCTACAAACAACTTAATATTTTCCTTCTTTCATCGAACAATCAAGATCCTAGAGAGATACCAATCAATTTCTGTCATCGATTGCTGTTGATTCCGAATGGCAATCGTAGCAGATAGTCTATGGGTATCACAGAGACCACCAAGTGTGCATCAATGTCTTACTATTTACTCTGTGTATATGTACATGGTCGAGAATTACTAAAACCCTTTACTGGTTCTTCGTCCATTGAATGTACACAATAATAATAATAACTCCACTGTGCACTACCATCATCACCGCGCCGCACCGGCCGATCTGATCAGATTCAAAACTGATCGGATATCGAACCCATCGGGAGTCCAAAACTACAATAGTTGTAGATCCATACAAAATGTTATTTTTTTTTGTTATGGAATTACCTTAAACCTGTTCATTGGCCTTTGGTCATGGTCTCAAAATTAAAGAAGTGCTTTTGGTTGTTATCAATTTTTTTTCTTTTAGTTCGAAAATCCATTTCATGGTGATCATGATCAGGAATTTCGAATCTAGCTTGAAAAATCTAATAACTTCTTTAATACGCCTAAATTTACTCACTTGTGTAGGTGGCTGCGATCGTCTTTATAGACTATCAAATCAATCGTTCTTTTTGGATGAGTCTTTGTTTGGCATTGAAGAAAAAAAAAACAAAATCTTTAAAAAAAAATAATACGTTTGTCAAATGTTTACACTCATTCGATGGTCTAATCACTTAACAAAGGAGGTGAATGTAAGCCCGTTTCCCATGCATTGATAATGGGATTATAAAAGTTGCCAGTTGAGGTATTTCGAAGTTAAGTGTTAAATGAAGCTAATTGTTTGTATACTGCTACACAAATAGATATTTTTTATCACTATACCTAATGTTTAAATGTTTTTTTTTTGTGAAATTATGTCTATTTATTGGAATGGAGTAAAACATTTTTATGTGGACTCTTAGTGATGTCTCGGCTAAATCAATATTTATTATTTACTTATTTGTATTGATGGCAATTAGAACTTAACTTAGCTTCCGAATTAATATTTGCCACGGTGGCTTAATAAAATTCGTTATGTATAACCTTATAAAATAATAAAAATCATCGAATTTTGAATAATCAAAAATAGAAGTTTAAATATACATACATACGTTCTAAGTTAACGAAAAACAATGTTTTCTATTTCATTCCCCGCCCTTTCTACAAAAATTATATTACTGTAAAATTTGAAGAAGACATATTTAGACACTTTTTTAAACTTTGTGTTTTATTATTAAATTTGAGTTTGAAAATACTTGGATCGGTACCATTTCATTGAAACAAACCGACCAATAGAGAAAACATAAAAATGTTTTCTGGCATTAAAGACTAAGCTATAGTATCTTGTTGTAAGCACGCCTGCTGTTTTTAAATGTTTTATTTATTTTATATTTTGAGACAATTTTTTTTAAACTTATTTTCTCTCATGTTTAAACGGAAGGAAGCGGGATATTCAATAGGATATTTTTCTTGTTTTAAACAAACTTATATATTTTAGTGTTTTGAACTGGACTTTACGCAAAAGACGGTTGCGTATGGATTTACCATTAAATATTTCAGACGTCGAAAATTTAAACAAAAGAGTTGTCGCCCGAACCTTATTTTGTTTAAATGCGCAAAATAAAGCAAATTTTATTTAATTAAAACGTGAGGCCTTTGAACATCTGTTTTTTTATTGTTTTGAAGAACTAAGCCGCCAAGCCCATCGAATTCGTTGAATTTGTTGTGTTAGGAACATATGACTGCTCGCTATAGTTATCTGGAATTGGGACAAAAGGTGTGGCACTGGCGCTTTAAAATAAAATATGCCTATTAAATAATCAACATTTTAAAAGATGGCAGTCATCCAAGGCTAATGACAATTTGCAGTATAAATACCTGAAGAGAATTTCAAAAGTCTATTTTTTATTGAAATAAAAATAATAAGGAATTAAGTTGTGCAGTGCAGGTACTTATTTCAGGGAGTGTATTTTGTTTTTGTTGCTGGATGTGTTTTTACCGATGGCAGGTGTTTTAACAAGCTATGGTTATTCATTTGTTTGTTTTATCATTTTTATTCATAGGAAAATGTTATGGATAGGTTTGAACTTTTTTTTTATAAAATCCATAAAGAAGACAAAAAAAAATGTCATTATTAGACAACAAAAAAAAAAAAAAACGTTAAAAAATATCGTCTTTTTGACTTTGTATCTAATTAAATAGTATTGGAACTTGACTGGCTGATTCGACTCTCCAAGGTTTCGCTTTTTTTTAATAAAACATGTTTTTCCAAACATAACTAAAAACAAAAAATTTTCCCACTCAAAAACATAAATTTAATAATTTTTTTTTGAAAAATGTATTACACCCCAATGTTTTCGGTAATTTTTCTCCAAATCTTACTGTACGATGTTGAAAGTCAACTTCCAGAAATCAGAAACTATTCTGTTTAGGACTCGGTTTTCTAGTGCCTCCAGGGATACGAGAAAGAACTGGCGCAAGCTGGTGATCGTATGGCCACAAGGATATCCACTGGCGAGTAAAAGTGTAGTAAAGTACCTTGGCATCTGGTTGGATCAGTACCTGTATTTCGACAGACATATAGTTGCTGCTCTGGCCAGGGCTAGGGGAGCCTTTGCCCTGACAAAAAGATTGTTTTATAGCAGTCGTCTTGACAGCAGGGTGAAGGTGATTTGCTACATGGCCCTCATCAGGCCGATGATTGCCTATGGATGCCCGGTGTGGTTCAACGTTGCCCCATCTCAAATGGAAAAGATTCGGGTGTTTGAGAGGCAGTGTCTTAGACGTTGTCTTGGATTACACAGAACACCAGAGTCGGAGTACACACAATATTATTCCAACCAGGTTCTATACAACGGGGCCAACATAAACAGAATAGATAATTTTTTGTTTAAGCTGATTTGGGGTCACATTGCAAGAGCAATGTCCTTAACCAACAGCTTAATTTTTGGGGCTTACTACCCCAATAGCGAATACTACGAGAACGTGCGGCTAAGTGGCTGCATCCCTCCCAATGCATTCCTCTATTAAGACAGTCGAGGGCTGATACAGGATAGAATGGCGGTTCCGCTAATCTACCACGTCAGCCGACGAACTGTAGATAGGCGACTCCTATATGGTCGATACGTCATCGCCCAAGGTGGACAAGAGTGCCTTCGGTTCAGTAGGACTGTGTCCGATCGGGACCGAAGGGATAGGGTGAAACAGGAGAACCAGTTCTGGTGGCTTTCTGAACAACATACTGATATATAAAGTCGGATAAGAGTTTGTCTTGGCCGACTTACATAGATTTAGGGAAATTAGGTATAAGGAACTGGTGGGGTGGCACAAAAAAAAATAAAAAAAAATATGTTCGTATGCGGGAGCATATGTATGTGCGTGCGTTTATGTATACACGTATATGCATGAATGTGGATTAATTAAAATAGTTTTTAGGTCGAAAGACATTATTAAGAGATTTAGTTTAGTTTAGAGCACCCGTAAAGGGCCAGTAAATTAGTTGTAAGTTATTGATAATTAGGCTAGTTTTAAACATTTTTGTCTAGCTTTAAGATAGTTATAAGTTAAAAAATGAATAAAAATGAATATACACACTAACTGTCCGATAAAAAGTGTGTTTATTTTTATAGAATAACAAGAGCTACAATGCGTACCTACGACTTTTTTTCAAATGATTCTATAGTTTTCGAGTAATTTGGAAAATAAATGAATTGTTCACCATCCACAAGGGTATACAAGGGCACACGTTACAAAATTACGCTTTACAATCCTTGATAAGAAAATTATCCATATATTCCATCATTAATTTAATTTTTTTAATTTTAATTTTACAGTTTTGATATTAAATGATAAATTTGTTTGGATCATTCATCAGGACTTACAGATTACGGAATTGACTTACTTCTCCCTTTTTGAAACAATTTGCTTTCACGTCCACGTTATAAATTTGCAAGTTTAGTATTTGGTTTGGTTTACATTTATTCTCTACTTAAAATCATAATGCACAATGCGAATTCATCATTGAGCAATATTTTATCACTTTGAGTTCAGAGGGCTTTTGAAAATGTACACAAAATGATATTTATCGGGCATACAAAATCTGCACATAACAAACCTGAAGACCGACGACGAGCCATTCGTCCGTAACTACTCAAAAATTCACCAGTTGTCTCGGACAATTTGATTCCAATTAGGCGAACAAAATGTTAAAAGCTATGCTCTCTCTTCCTTTCCATTGCATCAGGCACGATGATGTCCACGCGAAATGCATACTAAGTGAACTCAAGCCCATGCCCAATGCCCATTATCAGAGAGACGACTATGACTATGTCGAAAGACTGATGCTTTGCAAGTACTGTATATTGTGTTTGTGCATTTGTGCAATGGTCCATATGTGATGTGATGTGCTGGTATCCGGCGGATATTTTCTTGTTTGCTCTGCACAATATCTGTGTCAGATATATAAAAATGAAATTCACTTTTCCATTTCTGTTTGTTGTCCTCGACTCTTCGAACAAATGAATATCCTTCCTTCCTCGCTTTGTCATCGCAACTCGCGCAACGGGATGACATTTCAACCGAATAAATGACAGCAAATGAGTGACCGACCGGTGGTGTACGGAGCGGCGCAGTGTGTGTTGCGACAAAAAGACGTTCCAAACTGTTTCTTTTGATTTTTTTCTCGAGTCGCATCATTGTGCCGTAGCTTATTAACGGTCATCGATTGTTTGCCGCAATGCCACCGGTTAAATATAGTAATTTCATTTTAGGCATATTCGACGAGGAAGACTACCTACTCTTTCATCCATCCACTGCCACTGGGAACGATATGTGGAGATGCTTCCCAAAATGCAACAACAGCAAAGATATCGTCATCTCGCATATAAATATTACGGTTGCTGCTTGTTGCTGCATCCATAGGCTTGAGGTTTAAATAACCTTCATATGAAGGTACGTGCAGCGGCATTGTGTTGTGTGGCCAAGTGCTACTTCACGTTTATGATTTTTTTTTTGCGTTCCGTTCCGTTCCGATCAGATGACTTCGCGCACAATGGCCGATTACCATTTTTAGAATGAAATATATGACAGATGGAATTGTTTAAAGTTTACCGCGCGCAGCCGCAAGTGATCATCTTCTTGTATAGTATAGTGAGATGGTTACATCCGAGGAGTAGGAGGAGGAGGAGGTGTTTTTGTTTCAATGTTCGCGTACGTTTAGTGTTGAATCTCTTGTATTGTGGTCCAATTTTCGATGAAAATTTGTTGCAACATGTGTAAAGCAATGGAGGGTTTTTTTTTTAGTTTATATAAATATCCTTCTAGCTGGAAGGGGCAAAATAAATTTCAAATAATGACATGTATTATCGGACGGATGTATCTCCCGTAAGCATGTATTATTATTTATTAAATTGCGAACGCGGCACGAGCTAGATGCTTTAATAAGAGTTCTCCGTGCAAAAATTGTCCAGAGGACGTTTATGGCGGAGAAATAAAATTATTTGTGATTCAGGATTTTTAAGTACCGAATGCATAAACACTTTAACGGATGTTTTGTTTCTTTTTGTGTTGGCATCAATTAAGTTTTGCAGTGTTGTTCTTGTTGGTGGCGACAATATGTATGTACATGGAAGTTTACACTTTAAAATCTGAGAATTCCGCAAAAAGTGCGAGAATGAAGGAACGTCTCGTTCAAGCATTGAATTTAATTGAAAGTATAGGTAATTCTCGTTGCAAGTAATATTTAAACATGTAAATGTTGTTCTTCATGCTTGTTTTAAAATTTATTGAGTAAAAACGTATAATTGGGATTTAGATTCGCAAGTTTGGGAAAATGCGAATAGACAAATAGTTATCAATATTTCGAGAACAACTGAAAATAATATAAAAATTGGTTTCATGTCCTTTCGAACCCTTTTTATAGATTTCTGCAAAGCTACTATATTAAAAAAAAATTATTTTAACTTAAGTTAAAATACAAGATCAAATAACCTAATAAAAAACAATGTTTATTAGTTTATTATTCTTCCCACATAAAACCTTTGTTCATCTTAATGTCTTCAACACCTAATACTTTGTAGAAAAAAAATCACAACTTTAATCATTTTAAGCAGGCTAAAGTGACGCATTGGTGGTCTCATTAAAAACTGGTTCTTTATTAAGTCTTTTAAAATGTGAAATATTAGCTGAAGAAAAAAACATTTAAAAAGCAACAATATTTCAATTAAAAACATAAACACCATTAATTAAATTTTTTGCTATGTATTATATTTTTTGCAGTCCAGTCCAAACCACTTAGCAATTTATTGCTTCAGAAGCAACTTTTGATTAGTATCTGTAATTTAGAAAACCTGTATTTTCAATTTTTTTTATTCGATAAATAATAACATGTTTCCATTCTTCTTTATTAACACAAAACATATTTGTTCAAGGCTCCTCATGCAGTTAAGAAAAAGTGAACGCTCTGCAATACCATAATTGTGCAAGGGTCCTGCTTGACATTAATAACAGTGATTCATTTTATTCCCAATTGTTAAACTTTCTATTAAATCGACAATTTGATAACTTGACATCAAATCAGTAGTTGAGCAGGCTGAAATTCAAAAATTGACCAACCTGCAGTTTCTGAAACTTTTCTTTGAATATTAATGACAGATGGCACACAATACGTCAATTTCACTTTTGGTTTGCATTATTAGAGTAATTTGACATTCGAGTGTGAATGTGATTAGAATTATTCATTTTGGATTTTTAGAATATTTCGAATATTGTTTGAATCAATAAAATATTAGGGATAAACTATCATTGTTATTTTTTATTTTGAATAATTGTAAAAGAATTTTAATTCCACGAGAAGCGAAAAAAAGAATACATGTCAAGAAAAATTGAAAGCTGCAAAAAAACGTATTACAAATTTAACCAACTCTAAATGTGTCTCTTGTACTATGCACTCCAATCCACAGTACACATTATTACAAAGTATGCTCTTGTTTATATGAGATTTGAGACATCCACACTGATTTTTGACACATCCCCACACAAATAGGTATGAGTCAATATTTCAGTTAGAGTTATTCAGTAACAGTTAACAGCAGATCAAAAATAATTGTTATTGAAATAATATTTAAAATTTGTAATTTTTAATATATGACAAATTGATAATCAATTAATTGTTATTTTACTGAAAATTTTTATTCCATAGCTGTTATTTCAGTAACATGTACTCAAAGCTGTTACTTCAACGTAGGAATAACCGATATTGTACCTAGAAGTTTGCCCTATGCCTTTGGCTATGTCCTATGAGTGTTGACAATAGCACGAGCTTAAACGAAAATGAAAACTCGGAAGAACATACCTTCACAACAATCCCCAAGTTTTGTTCAACTTTGAGTAATTGAAATAAGCCTAAGAGCACTACAAAATGAATCATTCTCTAGGGCAAACCATTATGCCAAAAATCATACGAGTATAAGAATTTGAACCGCTGCATCAATCTTCTGATCTCTAGTTAACGCCTTATTGATCACATAATTGTCTATGTTTTTCAAAAATTGTATTGTTTTTTTGTAAGGTGAGATTCCAATCAACAAAAAAGAAAATAATAACATTTACAAGACGGCGCGCGGCGGCCCTCCAACAAACTTTGTAACTTTTTATAGGAAATGAAATGAAAAAAACGAATTATTCAACAATAACAAAATTATCACATTTTCAAGATGGTTGACTTACTTCCATGAGAAAAATAAAATGCACGACTGGATCTCACAAACTTGCTCTTGTGTTCGATCACATTGTGATTTCTATTTAAAATCTAAATATATTTGTAATGTCATTTTTTACTTTATTTTGTATACACAAAGTTTTTTTAATTTTTTTCTAAAAAAAAATTGATATGACAATCTTAAATATTTAATAATATAAACTTAAAAACAACAAATTAAATCGGATTAATCAAAGAAAAAATAATTCAAAATTCTGAAATCCATACTTAAACTAATTTGAGCTAAAAAAAAAGTACGCCATTTTATTCCTTGGATAAATTTGAATTTATGAGAAAAAAATTTTAAGAATCTGTGGAGCGGTTTTTGAGAAAAAAAGTTTTTTTTTTTTAAACTTTTTGAAAGAAAAATTTAAAAAAATCAAAAAGGCCAATTCATAGGTATTCAACAAATACATATAACTGTAATTTTTGAAAAAAAATTATTGATCAGTTTCCAAATTTAAATTACATTTTTTTTTTCTTAAATTCTTATAAAAATACAAAAAAATATTTATTAAAGATATTGGTATGCAGTATAATTTGGGCAACCTAAACGTATATACGTGTGAAATTTCGAAAGAATCGGTCGAGCCATTTATGAGATAGTCGAAATAAAAAAAACGGTCCTATGGAAAGTTCCGTTCTTAGACATTTAAAAAAAAAACTTTTCAATCATATGATCGGTCGTACTTAAAAAGCTGCACTGATATTTTTTAATCAAAATCGTTAGAGCCGTTTCCGAGAAAAATAGGCTTTAACGCATTGGTTACATGGCAGGTACCGTTATTTTTTGAGCTAAACAAAATATCAATTTCACCTCTGTACAATACCTACAACACTCTATATACAAAGTTTGAAGCACTTCGGCCCACCCGTTTGGGCCTTACATACATACAGACAGACTGACAGACAGACATACAGATGGACAGAATTTTTAGACCATCTTTTTTCGTCTTCGCTATCATCGTAATGTCATGTTTGATTGTTATCTCAAAACTTTTTTTTTCGACGAATGCATAACTTGCCTATATGGTACCTTTAATCGCAAGTAAAAAAATAAATTATGGATGTTTTGGCTCGTTTTTCTCAAAATCTATTGACTGTACAAAAAAAGTATTATAATCTCTTTTGTGTAAAATAACATAATCTACAATGTTTACTCTCACTCGTTTTTGAAAAAAAACTTATAGTTTTCGAGATATTTTCGGAAGTTTAGCCCCGTTTTAAATTTTCATGACTTTTGAGAAAATGTTTAGGGCAACAAAAAATAGCTCTTCACAAAAATGCAGCTTTGTCGTTTTTTTTTTTTTTTAATAAAAATCTAATTTTCTTGGGCTAAATAGAATATTTCAGAAGCAAAAAATATTCTAGGACGGATTTTTGGTTTTTTAAGCTAGAAGACCAAATGTAATCGCATATACTCACAACCGCAACTCTTTGAGATATACCAAGATAAGATATGGATGCTGTCTAGAAAGTCTAAGACTATTTTTACTCGGACACATCAACAATAATGCTTCTACAAGGAGATTCTTCGAAATCCAGGTTCTAGTATCTAGTTTCATGGCGACAAGCAATACCCAACCTACTCCATTTCAAACTTGGATGACAGAGAGCTCAAAATTGCAGATAATAGAAGGATGCCAAGACTCACGTCCCTCAAATATAGTACCTCATTTTACCATCCTACATTTTGTAGATTTTACTCGTACGTACTTGCGCTTATGACATAATCACCCAAGCACAAAATTCTTAGCAGACACTTTCAAAGTAGGTTATTACTCAATTGTTTATATACAAAATTTCGTTTGTTATTTTTTCTAAAAAAAAATGTTATTATGACAATTTTAATGACTTAACATAAATTTAAAATTTTTTTAATAGTACCAAATTTGAAGAAAATCGCTTCAGTACTTTAGGTCTTCAGAGAGACAAACAGACGGAATTGGGGGGCCCACTTTTTTCGTGTACCCTATTAATGTAATGTCGATTTTGATCAAAAGCGCTTTCACATATCGCTAGTAAAAATAAATTTGGTACCGCAGGACCTAGTGAATTATATGTAGCTCTCTCAAGCATTAATGGGTGTTAATTGGTATAATCGCACAAAATGAGGGGATTCGTGGACGAATTCAAGAGATACTCAGAGAGGATTTGTCTCAGTTTCCTAAGAGGCATATCCATGAATATGGCTCGTCCTACGTTTTAACTCGCGGAATTTTAATGCTCTAGAACCGCAAACTTTCGTTCAGAGGTACAAAAATGCAAATTGTCAAAATGATTACCTTTTCTAAGTACTGCCCTGAGAAATCTTATAAATCAAAACGGCTTGGCAAAAATTTGACTTAATTCGCATATTTACTACATTTCGCTACAAATTTTAAGGAAAACTTAAGAATTCTCTCGCGTCGCGTCGTCACTGTAATATACATATGCGTCACAACTTCAACAGAACATGCGACTTTGCGTGTCGGTAATGTGAATTACTATTATTTTCAAACCGTTCGTTAGCGATTTAGATTTAAATCGACTTTAATTAAATAAATTTCCGTGGATCAGCGTCGCCAATCATTTGTGTGTCCTATAGTCTGCTCTGTTTTTTTTTTGTTTTGTGTTCGCATGAAGTGAAATCTACGAGAAGTCTCGTTCAAGGATATAATCGGTCTTAAGCATGCCAGAGAGAAAACACACAGATATTCACTAAATCGATGCAGTTGCATGATTCATATATTTTTTTTTTTACTTTTCGTAATTTGAAAAAGCCAACATAAAAAACAAAATAAAAGCAATTTAAATATATTTATTCTTAATCAGGACCTTTAATATCGGCAGCCATACAAAAGTTTACAAATAACACCCACAAACCTATTGATTTAAACAAAACTACTGTTATACAAGACACATCGCGTGCGCCACAAGCCATTTTGCATAGGAACAGCAACTAACAATCTGCTATTTATATTTTTTGTTGTTGTTCTCCCAAAGAATTAAATGTCCGATCATTGCCATAATTGTTGGATGCATATAATTCCTCTCCTCTTGCAAGGAACTTCTTAGCTATTGACTTGACCGCGCTACGTCGTCGTCGCGGCGATGCGATAGCTAATTTCATATTCACAGTGCCCCTACGCTTCGGGCCACAAACATAGATGATGCTAATCAGTAATCACTAACGCCGGCCGGCCATCAGCCGCCCGCAGCCGCCGACGAAGTAGTTCATAGTACAGAATCGAAAGTAGTCAGTGGAATTTCACCAGCAGAACACATTTTTCTGTATGTATGTTTTAAAAATGTTTGATTTCAATTCATTTGAATGTACAATTTGCATTTAAAGAAAAATATGTACAAGTATTGTGTAGGTTTTTTGAATTAACAAGCTTGCAATTAAGGGAGCTTTGACTACCCTTAAAACGATATCAAGTACAGTGTACGTGTAAGGAAAGAAGGAATTGAATATAAAGGTAATTTTATAGATAGTGTTCTAGTGAAATAGCCAGTTACATTCCTCCCCTTAAACTATTCAAACGTACCACTCCCGCATCTAGCAATGTCCATCAGCTTACCCTTGAGCCCAACTTCTTTAGCCGCACCACGCGAATGTGGAATTCTTTACCCGACCTTATTTTTCATTCTCGTTGCGACATTCAAACATTTAAAACAAATACACATTCGTATCTCCTGTCTGATCTTATTCCATTTACCTAACCGCTCTCACTGTGTTTAAACATTTTAAGGGTAGTCATAACCCCTTGAGTGCACTCATAATTAAAAATACAATAATTATAAGAATATATCAATGAAAATGGATTTCACAGTTCTGAATATCAAAATTTAGGGAGGGTGGTGTGGGGTAATAGAGAATTGGACTAATGAAGGCTTTATAAGTTATAACCTGGTGAACACCATCATGGTTCTAACTTTAACACAATAGTTCAGTCTATGAAAAAATATTTAATAAATTTTGAGTTTTTGGTGAAATCCACCTAGAGTGCAAACATTATTTTATAAGCTCTGCACAAGCCACAGAAATACCTGTCTTTGGAGAGATGATCATCAATTTGCATGGTCGAACATTTTAACAAACTTGCTTTAGTCCCCCTCTCTTCCATACCCGTCTATATGTATGACTATGTTATCAGTTGATGGTACTCCATCGCTCCGCCAATTGTTATTAATTATTATTTTCAATCCAAGTACTTAAGTACTTGTTTTGGTTTTCAAGAATTCATGTTGTAAGGAGGGTGGTGATAAATATATGTATCTATACAAACCATAGGTTCGTGGACGAAAAATTAACGCTGAAATTTGTTCAGAAACCACACATCTCACAAGAATGTGAAATTGCTTCTGCTTTAGGCAGGCGGCTTGGTTAACTTTCAAGATGGGTAAAATGTTTGCGAGATTACAATCAGAATATATGTATTTATGAATCAACTACAACTTGACACGAGGGAGTGGGCACTTTGGTATTATTTATGTCAAATGATATGAGGGTGTTTTATTTATAATGTGAGCAGAATTGTAGTGGAATGATGGAAGAGATAGATCCAGAGCCAAACTTCTTAGGAATGCAGATTTCGAGAGAAATGAATTTGAAATTGAGCCCGCATGGTACTCAACAACTTAAGTTTTATTTGAAATTCAATCGCTTGTCATAAGATATCCTCAGGAGCAATTGACTATATATTCCAGTTGTCGAATTAGTTCTATTTAATCAAGTATAAAATAGAATTTAAAATGACATGCATTTGTAAAATGCTGCATTTTGGATTTCATGATTCATCATTGTCTAAATTTTATGAGATAAGTAGGTGAGCGGAAAAAAGAACTTCTCATCCAACTCAAGGGGTCTTATGGCTATTTTATGAGGATCTCATTAGTTTTGAAAAACAAATTCTACACCAATCGATGACAAATAAGCATTTTTTTTCAAAAAAAAAATATTCAACTACTTTCCTGATGAAAACCCATTCCTCGTACCAGCTGACAGCCATTTCGAACAAAATGGAACAAATCGTTCCAATTTCTTTCGTTCCACTGGCAGAATTGTCGAGGAAAAAAATATTAATGTACATTTCAGTCCGGAAAACTTTGAGGTGCCACTGTCATCAAGTTTTCCTCATTGAAATACACACGAACAAGTTTTTCGTTCACAATTCTGTCAGTGGAACGCGAACAATTGGAAATCAAAACATTGGGCCAGCGCACACGAGATGAATTCTTCCGCCAGAGTAATGAATTTGTAGGAGAAGTAAGCGAAGTGTGCGGAACGAACCGGAATGAAAGATCCGCCAAGTTTTGAGTGGAAGAACGTGGTGGAACACTAATACACAAACAACTTTCTCTCTTTGGGAGTCAGGACAGAAATACTAATACTAAAGAAGTTGGTACATGTATACATTTTTTTTTCTACCAGAATAGTTCACCTTGTGTGTGCGTAAAGTAAAGTATGAAACTGGTTTTCCACCCAGAAATATTCATCTCGTGTGCGCTGGCCCATTGGAATGATTTGTTCCACTTTGTGTCAAATAGCAATCAGCTGGCACGAAAAATGAATTTTCATCAGAACTATAGCTATCCGGATAGGATGGTGTTGTTGTATTCCCATGCAAGAACACATTTGATGACAAAGCAACTGCTGCTAAAAAAAATCTTACATGGGAATACAACAACACCAACTTATCCGATTAGCTAATAGTTCTGTTATTGAATGGGGCCAATGTATGAATAATCAGCTGACCGAAAACCGCAGCCGCTAATTGGTTGAAAGCTTTGGCGAGCTCAGAAAACGAGGAGATCTTCCAAGAGAACTTGAAACATTAAAGATCACATCGAATTTGGCTTTTTAAAACCGAAAATTAATATTGTGGAAAAAAATCACTATCGTGAAAAATGGGGACTTTAATTTTTCTTGTTCCACATTTCCATCAATTTTGAAAAATTTCAGCCCTTTTATTTTATCTCTAAACTAAAATTACTAATGCTTGTGCGCATTAAATAAATATTATTGGCGATTTTAAGAAAAAAATAAAGCAAAAGTCTAAATAAATTATTTGAACTAAACAAGATTTTTAAGCTACATTTCGTCTTTTAACTCTTTTTCATAATTCATATTGTTCCTCTTTCTTTGATGCTTCTGCGTCAAAAAGTTTCGTAATTTGCTTTACCAAAAAAAAAAATGTCTCACGACACTTATTTTTCGTTCAATTAAATAAACTTGGCAACATTTCCGAATTATTTGCCCTATTTTCTTACAATAAGATTCAATTAGAATATTTTAATAGAATGCTCTAAAACTATCTCCAAATTGTCTTATCTGGCCGCGCCCGCGGCTATTTGAATTTATTCAATTAAAAAACAAAAAAACAACACAATCATCTGATCAAATTATATTCTTTTCTTTTTTATAGCTTTTCTTTTCAAATAAAAAGTAGTGGCCTAACGCTCTATCATCAGCTATCGTTTCAATCAATCAAACTTCGTCTATTCAAATGTATAATCAAAACGACTATCAAAAGTTCGAACTTTAAATAGACATCATCGTACCATCAGCCTTAAGTCATACACACTCACACACAATTGATCCATCAAATCCCACCAATCCATTAGATAAAACACCTTGTAATTAATCAGTGTGTTGCTGGATGTTTCAATTATCTGCGGCATACGCATTCAATAATTCATATGAGAAGCTATAAAAGATGACCTGTGATAGCTCAGGTGAGAACTTATAATCATCAGCATCACTATTGCAGAGTGAAGTCAGTATCAGCCTACTGTACGAGTATGTAGAGTACAGTGACGCTAGCGATAACTAAGGGTATTGAATTCCACGAGAAATTCCCACATTAAATTGATAATTACATGAACGATGAAGTTTCTTGCTACGAAATATAGTGCCGGCTATAATTACTCCACAAGTAGATCTATTGAAAGAAATTCATTTGTTGCTGTTGCAAGTTGGACTGGATGGAAGATGAAGCCACACGTCGCCGTCAGTCGTTGCGTTTTGGGCTCGGGGTATAGTGTAGTGGAATAGAGTCGGGTGTCAGTCGGCAGGCAGTCGGAGCATTCATCTCGGTATATTCTCAGATCTCACAGCCTCTCACGACAGAAGGAGCAAAGAGTGCAATTATCTTAGGACTTGAAAAGGTATTATATACACTACTTATGTATGTGCAGTGTTTGGTTAGGAGGTTAGGGTCGTGTAGTTAGTCTACATAGTAAGTCTATTGAAAAGTTTCTATTGCATTTAATAGCGATTGACATGAAACTGAACGGTGTGAGATCGGAATCTTGTGGTTGTCATAAATTTGATGACAACTTCTGATATTGTTTCGTCGGTTTTCAATGAATATTATAATCTATATTTTGTGAGACTAAACATTTTTTATGAAATGTCAATGCTCCCTTATTGATTTGATAGCTCAATGCCCCAAAGAGAATGCAGTGAAAACTGTATTACCGGCGTCCCCGAATTACAAATTATGGATAGTTTGTACTGGAATATCATTTTTCCTGTAATGGCGTCGCCGTTAATGGCTTCTTCGATTTGTAATTCGGAAGCGTTCGGATTGCGTGTAAGCCATTCTGAAAGTGAACTAAAGACATCCGGAGTGACAGTTCTTCTCCTGAAAAGAGGAGAAAACGATTCTGGATTTCATTTCAGAATCGAAATTAGAATTACTCACACATTCAAACACAACTACTTAGTTGTCAAAGGTGTGGAACGTCATTTAATGTGAATAGCAAAAAATTAAAAAATTTAATCAAATAATATTAAAAATAAAATAACCAAATTTTTTAGTGTCTTCTTGTTACTTTCATGTTTACATATTACAAATGGGAAAAAAACTATTTTGGATATACATATATGTATGAACATATGTGAAATATCAAACATACAGCGATACAAAAACTTCAGAATTAAATTGGATTTGTTTATTTGTTTTATTGGTGTTCTGGATCGGAGAGTTCTTCCGAATTGCCAATCGAAAAGGTCATAATTCCTCATTTAAATTTTTCTTTCATTTTCTCTCGCCCTTAAAAAGAAAACATTATTACTGTCAGTTTGAGGAAGCATTACAACATTACACAACGTCAAAAACTGCTTTTATACCAGAGCGGTTTTAAATCATTGTTTCATTTTTGGGCTCCTTTCGTGTTCAAAGATATACTATTAAACACTGCGATATTTAATGGATGTATAACTATGTTTAGAAAAGTTCACTCATAACATAAAGAAAATCACAAAGAAGAAAGGGTGATAACTCTGCAATTATTTAACTAAGCAATAAGCATACATCCCTCACATGCGCGTTTAAAAATCGCAAACTTAAAATGCACGATGTAAAAGCAGCCTAATCAGTATTTCTAATTTTTTTGTTATACAGATGCTCTGGAGAGGACTATAATTAGTGAAGTAGTTTCTTATGCTATTTTTTCACGGAAGGTTGATATTGACAGTTGGTAAAATAGGAATACGAAAAAGAGATATGTATACGAATGAGTTCTATCACTTTCACTTAAGTGAATTTTTGGTAGGTTATCACTTTTCCGATGGTGTATGTCATTTGATAAATTGAGCTTCCAATTACTATAGTTCTTCCTTCACCAATGTCGTTGCTGACTGATATTTCCGGTTTAATTTTTGTATAACGATATTTTCAGGAATTTATAATTTAAACTACAAGCATACCCCGTGAATTATTAGAATTATTCATGTGGGGCAGTACTATTAAAATTTCCAAAATATACCTACTGCTATTTAAGCATATTTCCATTAAGTCTGCTTTGCTCAGTTTGGTTTAGTTTCGATAACTTCCGTAACTTAAACTGAACGACGGAAATGGCCCATACGTACGGAAATTTGACAGTTGTCGATTTAACATTAAAAAATAGAGTAAGTTATCAGAATGTTTTGTTTGTTTTTCCCGCTAGCGATGTTTCTGGTAACTTTAAGTTAAGCTGATTTAAGAACCTAAACAACTGTTTACATGAGAGCTTGTTCCCATTTTGATTTGAGGTAAGTTGCAAAGTGTGGATGGTACATGTGGAACGCGAATAGAGCCTGACAGTTGGAAACAATTAGATTACACTTGACGAAGGCAAATCTGTTTTCTCCAGTTTATTTGAGCTTGGGAATTAAAACCCAAAACTGAATAAAACATAAAACTGATTCAAAAGGCAATCAAAAGTTGTGTCATGTGACATGTCATTGTTATAACTGTATATAAAGAAGTAAACACGAAAAAAAAAACAAATAACATTCCCAAAGTGTAGGCATACTCGTAGAAATGTGAAACCATAAACTTTTATTGATTGAAATGAATTCAAAATTTGTCAAAAAATATCTTTATTGATTTTCAAGAAAAAGTAAAGCCATAAAAGAACAGTATTGTAGACTTTGTATATTTTGATATTAAGTTCCATTTCATTTAATTTCTATTTGTGTTCTTTTATTTAGACAAGCAATAAAATTATAAATGTGGTAAACAATATTAATTGACATACAATATAAAAATATTTAGTATGAAAAACAATATACCTATGCATCCATCAAAAAATAGAGATGGCCATATACACATACAATCTGAGGTAAACTGCGGGACATCTTTTTTAGGGATAACCTCTCATTCAATTGGAAATTTCCCATGTTTAAAGCTTGTGTAGTAAAATCGGTTATGATATAAGATTATGATTTAAAACTGAAGTTACATAAACCATCATCAAGATTTAATTGATTTTTTTTATTTTAATGTTGTACTAGGTATCAATAATAAGGGTACTTTGTGGATTCTTTAAAAAAATTGTTGTTGAGATTTTAGGTTTTCTAAACGAAGTTACTTTATATTTTTAATTAGAATATTGTTTAAACGATTTATAAGACCATGAATAATTAAGGATTCAACTAGGGTTGTTTAAAATAAAAAGCTATATCAAGTGATTTGAGCAAAATATATGAGCAATACCTTCCAACCCAAGTTTACACTTTTTTTTTTATTTTTATTTTGTGTGTTAGCTCCACCAAAGACAGAAAATATATTGTTAATTATTCGTTTTGAATTTTATGATCTCGGTCTATCAAATTCTATTTTGTTTGGAAATTGTGAACACACTTGTAAGAACCATGCGGGATGGTCTGAGTTGTTCCCACAAGGCAGAGAATGCAAATGCTCTAACAACTAAATATATATATCTTGTATGCTAAAGGTAGAGGTACCTATTTTTTCCATTAATATCTACAAATAACTATTATTTAACTTTAAATTATAATCTCGACCACATCCTTTAAAAGTTCATCTCACTACACATAAGCAAGCCTCACCTCAAACACCTGCCTGCAATAAATCCCAATTAAACATCTTCACACAAAAGTATGTTATTTCAGAGACCACTTATTCGCCCAGATTAACCCTACCGAATCATATTTCATACCAAAGGTGGTGTTGGCTTGGAAAGCGTGCAGTGACCGTAAAAGGATATCTGCGCGCACACTGAACTGAAGTTGAAGTTGGAGCAAACAAAAACCACACACAGCAGCCACACGCTGAGAGGATTACCACCGCCATTTGCCAAGTAAACTGTAATCCTTCTGTCACAAATATCAGCCATCAGTCGTAGCCGCCGCCGCCGCCCCGCTGCCGCTACCACTGCATCAATGATCGGCTGATCTGATGCGGTGCGCTCCAGCTTCAATAGCAACACCAATACCACTCACACTCTGCCCTCTGGCACAATTGCATACTCGTATCTTGTTTTCTTTGCACTAAACACTATCACATCCACGGCATCAGTACAATTATTTATATCGCCCAAGCCTCATCATGATCCAAAAGTGCATCTCATACGTCCAACTAAACTATACCCAGCACCAAAGCGACATAGGCTCCAATAACACCGACCGGCGACCGCCTACAGCATCGTCGAAGCTTACGATTTACAAGTATATCTTGATGATGGATCTCTAGCCCAGCCTGGCACTGCAAATGTATCTCTATGTGCTGCGATGCTCCCATTCTAACGCTGCTGTTGCATGCAACAAGGCTCCATCCTAGCTCATTCTTAGCAATTCGAGCTCGCTCGCCTTTGATGGAAGTGAAAAATGATCGTGCTATCGCAAAATGTATACCTATATGTTCCTTGGTACTTCATAGATACTTTTTTGTTGAATAGTATATAGGGACACGCCTTGCACCACAAGCTTGGGTATGTGTATTGGTAGGCTATAGAACAGTCACAGAAAGAACACCAGCAGCATAATAGAGGTGCACCCAAGGAATGGAGATATGAATAACTATGGAGCGCTGCCGAGCCGCACCGGCCGACCGGCTGGCTGACAATTTACAAGATCATGCAGTCGGCCGTGTGCCGAGTGCACGAGCCTCATACCCCCGGGCTGCTTGCATTGCATATAGGACATAGGTACTCCTCCGTCGAGTCGAGTGCTGAGACAATGGGAGCAGTGCAATTTCCAATTTCAGCTTTCAGGAAAATAAAACCAGCAAGTCTTAAAACCATTCAAAAGGTAAAAAAAATGTGCATTGGATACTCTTTGTAGAGCTGTGTTTTAGCCTTAACGAGATAGCCATGGGTAGCAAAAGATAACTAAACTCCAAGTCAAACCGTACGACAATGGGCGTCGTCGTCGTCATAGTCGTTGGTTGTAGGTACCTACCTATATACTTCATACGATTGCTGATTCAATTCAAATGCCCCAAACGAAGTCAGGAGAATTATCTACGAGGACCCTCGAGAGACAATTTGGAGCGAAGTGAAAGGATGCGATATGCATATATGGCAGTACAGAGGGCTGCCCCAAGATGGAAATTGGTGCAGCTGCACAATTGCAAATTACTGCGAGAGTGAACGGAGCTAGGGGTGTTTGATTGCATTTCATTTTATAAAAAAAAATTAAAACACATGAACGGCTTTCTGGCACTAAATTTTGAATAGAGCTTAAGCCAAACCTATAGGATGTTCGTAATTTATGTTTTACCAATCGGACCTATTTATTTACTCTCTATTAAATTTAAAATCACTGTTAAAAATTGGAAATTTAGATAGGTATATGAAATTTCTTAACAGCGACTTTAAATTAGGTGAAGAGTAAATCACTTACTAAATAACTAAACAAAATAACAGGGTTCTCACTTTAATGCAATTGAAGTAGATCTATTGTTTTTTTTTCAAAAAATGTATTTTTATGCCTTAAAATAAAATCTACTGCATTTTTGGTTTTAGGAAAAAACATTATTCAATACGTAACCAACAGACTGACTGTATTCTCACTCATTTTTTGACCATTTAATAATTATACATACGGATTTGTTGTGTATCACCATCAAGATTAACAGCTGTCACAGCTAACGCAAGTTTTATTTTGAATTTATTTTTAAACTCAACATTTTTTAATTGGAAATTCGACGAAGCAACTTTGCTGACAAGCAATTTCAAGACGTAATCCATTAAAATGAAAAAAAAAATGCAGACTAATTTTGAAGTTATAATAATAATAATTTTGTTTTGGCATTAATCATATATATGTATGTATTTTCAAAAAAAATATAAATATAGAGCAAAAAAATCCTCTTCGTAAATGTTAAAGTGGCAATACTACAAAGTATATATTATATTCAGTAAATTAGGCCTAATCGGCGAGATCTTTTATTCTGTTATTCTGCTATTCTGTTATGAATTTGCATACAAAAGTTTTAGCTGTCAAAAAGTCTTTTATGAATTATAATTTTGGTATTCGGCATGCTAAATCTGCTATAAAATCTATTAAGAAATCAAATCAGCTTATGAACTGTTAAAACTTCGAAGTTCTTAAAAAGTCTTTTACGAACTGCATTTTCGGTATTCAGTATGCAACAATCTGTTATGGAATCTTTTATGAATCCTAAAAGAATAAAAGACACATTTTTGTTACTTTTATCATAAAAGATTTCAAATATACTACAAACTTTTATTTCGTTAATAAATTGTTCTTAAAAGACAGATATAACAATATATTATTAAAATACATAATAACAATCGCAAATATGAAAGTAATTTCAAACAGAACACATTTTGGTGGATGAAACTTAGAAGAAAGTGTCGCTTTTTATACAACTTTTTATATTGAATATATTAAATTAAAGAATTGTTATTAACAAATTATAAAGATTGATTATTATTTATCTACGCGAAACAAAACACGATAATTCCGCAGGTTAATTTTATATTGTCATTAGTCAGTGCCGACTGCCGAGAGTTTTTATTTACCTACTACAGCTGATAATTTGAAAGCAGAATTTTATAAAAGATCGAACTCCTGAATACCAATTATAAAATATCTTTTATGGTGAATATCTGTTATGCATCATAACAGAAAATTCATAGCAGAATAACAGATGTGGCAGAATAGGCCTAAATATTTTTGACTTTTGTCAAAATTGTACTCAAACCGTTCCAGACTGTTTTCCATTTTACTTCTCTATGAGAGACTTTCATCCCCACACTACAAAATTTTATAAGCTGCCAATTTTTGCCCAAAAAAGTCTAGATCAGACATAATATTGAAATGAATTGAATTGCATTGCAAAAATGAATAAGAAAAAATTTGGCTCTGTTTTCCCGTATTTCGTTTGCAGATTTAAAATTAATAATACAAATTTGTCCAGGCACTTCTTGTGAAATCTGTACTAAACGAAGATGAAAATGATGACGAAACTCACTTTACAATTAAACGCCATAGCGGTTATTGACCAAAAATACAATGGGGTAAACAATAATTACACGTTCTTTATATCTGTATTGCTTGATGCCAAACTGATTCCCTTCTTCTAAACAATGTAAACGCGATTTGCAATAATTATGGCTCATTCACATTATGACATTACCTTAACCCATAACCAGCGAGTTTTAAACATTTGCTAAATAAATATTATTTATCAGGAAACATTGATGAAGAAGAGCCTCAACATTGTTCAACGAACATTGACAGATTTAGCTCGAATTGTGTTTGGTTGTTTCATAACCTCAATTTTCTCATTGACCAATTCAAAATTAGTTTTGCCTCGGGTACCTACCTAAATGTAGGTACCTATATCAATACTACCTATCATAAACTAATCACTTAAAGACCAGAAACCTCTGCTTTCATTTGACATTTACCTACAAGCTGAAAAACGCACACAAGTAACATTTCTGTTCCTCTTCCAATAGACACATTGATAAAAACGCACACAAGAATCTTTTCTGTTCCTCTTCCTATAGACACATAGACAACACAGCCCTAGTAATTTGTTTTTGTTTTGCTTTTCGATTTCCCATCTATTCTTGGATAGAGTTTCAAAGCTACAAATACAACACTGTAATCAAATGGGTTTTGGGGAGTGAAACGTACGAAGGTTTCCAATCTTTATTATGGCTTATTTGTGCTACCTATACTTGCTACAAATTACTTGGTTGTATTTTGACAGCTTTGAAGTGTGTTCATACACTTGTCAAGAACTATATAAAAAAAAGCATAACCTGAAGCCTGAACCCACTACGATTCGGATAAATAAATTGAGTTTTTGAATAATCTCACAATAATGAACACAAAAATATTCTTTTGTATCTATCAATGTCAAAAATGTCATCACACACAACCCATAAGCAAACAAAAACATATTCCTTCAACCAAACCAAATCCCCAACTGTTTTTCTTAAACAAAAATTCCATTACTCACACGCTTCAATGCAATAAATCCTTCTTAACTTTTTATTTATCAAAAAGAACCAAGAATTCATATAATTACTAACCAAACCATACCTAAGCCATGTTTATACTCCTCCACCTGACAAGAATAATTGATTTAATCTTCTTCTAGCAATTTTTCATTTCAAATACCTACAACTTGCCTATGCAACAACAACAACATCGACAGCGTACATGAACCTGTCACCTATATGTCCATCTGTTTTATTATAATGTGCGTGTATCATAAAACGCAAAGGTGTCATCGTACCTTTATCGTTTATTGACCCGTAGGTAGGTACCTATTCACAATTGCAAAGTATGTTTATCTATTTATATTTTTTATGTCAAAGCAAGCACATTTTTTTTCGTGAACCGGAAAATTAAAAACCGTGTGTCGTCCGTCGCTAAGTTCTCAACAGCAAGCAGTCATTTGTGCGGTGGTCGGTAACAGATGAAGCGAAAATAAATAAAAACAACACAAAACCAAAGGAGAGAAAGCAAGCGAAAAAATATGATTAAAATGAGATCTAAAAAGGAAAAACAACAAATTACAAACAGAAGAGAGACAGATAGAGAGGATAAAAACAATGGAAATGCCGGTCAAGTGACATCAAAGCAGTAAATTTCTTTCCGCTTCCACATCCCCATCTTTACCAAACAATAATATACAAAATTAAGCAAAAAAAAACTTATTGCAATATAGAAAACGCACACAAAAAAATAAAACAAAATGAACAACCAAATCAATATCAAAATGTAAACAGAAAGAAAGAGAGAAACCTGTTGAACCAACGTGATGGTAATCTACACGAAATTCCAATAAGAAACCATATAACCGTCTCTGTTTACTGTTTCCATCCCTCTCTACCAACTAGATCAGTTGTTCAATGCGATGATTTTCGTTTTTCGAGGTAGCGGCGAACTGAGCGAGACTCGAGCCGATCAGTCGACTCGTATTATTTGAATGTGGCGGGAGTGTTCACGGTGATTTTTTTTTTAGAATTCCAACGATTTTTTTTTGTTCTTACGCGATTTTTTATTCGATCGCTATCTGCGCAGCTAACGGACGCATATTTATTTAATTTTTGCAAGAGATCGTTATCTCTACGAATAATAACAAATAATTTATCAATCAAAACAATTTGATTCGGTTAAATGAGCTTTAAGTGAAAAATAGCCTCGGGCCAATTTCATTTGAATCAATCAATTTATTGTGAACGACGAAACCAAAGCAGATTGTATCATCTATTTAACGGTGTTTTTTTTTTGTTAGTTGCTGTTGTTATACAATTTTTGCCACTATAGTGATTTTGAATTGAATTGTGACTGTGAGTGAAAAGTGAATGAAACGGGAGCATGCTTCGTCGTGGGGAGGCTTTTGCAAACAAATTCTAAAATTGCTAAATTTTATTAAATAATGAGCATAACGCTGTCATTGCCGCAACGATACAAGCGCATTCTGCAAGCAATGACACTCGCTGTGGTAATCGTCTACACCACTTTGGTGCTATATCAAACTGCCTACGGATATCCCAGGCCTGGCATCCAGGTGAGTTGTTTGTTATTTCCCTTTCCGTTGGATGTGACTTTTGAGACTCTGACAAGGGAGAGGGCGGAAAACAATGCAAAAATTTGAATTTATTGACATGCAAATACTTTTGGAAGTACGAGCAAATATATATGTATATATATTTTTTTAAATTTTGTGTTTTACTTTTTTGTTAACTGCACTTCATTGTGAACGACGACCATCATCATGCATTGTTTTTTGCGTAAACGATGTTCGTTTGTTTTGGGCGCTGGTTGTGCGCCATTTTTATGCCTGTCGGCTTTTGTCATTCCATATAATATAGGAAGGTTTCCTACCATATGTGGGTGTTGCACACACGGGACATGCCATATGCATTTTCAGTTGTTTGGCCTTTTTTGTTTTCAATGACGACGACACGACGACGACTCGACTATGCTCGATTGTTTTTTGAGGACTTTGTCACGGGCGGCTGTGGGCAGAATTTGTCGTTGCTCTGGCTATCATGAGTTCCGTCTGTAGCGTCGCTAGACTCCTCATCGCGTCGCGTCGATCAGTTAATGAATACAACATTTTGCCTGTCGGATTTTTATGGAAGATTATACACAAAATATATTATTTTGTATTTTTTTTTTATTTTTCACTGTCGTTCACTCGGTCGGTTTGCAGATTTATTGTGTGCACAACAATATTTTTTTTCAGGATAGTTGGGTATTTTTTGGTTTGGTTTATTATCTCATGCTTATATGGGGGCGTACCATGTTCAGTTCAGATTTATGTAAAATATGGAGAGAGTAGAGAATCAGTTTTTTTTTCTCCAAAAAGAATTCGCAATAAAACAAAAGGATTCGCACATTTTGCTATCAAAAAATTTATTTCACATTTGAGTTCACCTAATTGAACTAGTATATTTTTTTTTGACAAATTGTGTTTGATATATGCCGATTAGCATAATTCCAAATCCATTGTGTTAATTATAACCCTATTAACACAAAAACAGTGATTTAGCTCTGGTTCAAGCTTTTAACTCACCGATTTCGGAGGGTTAAGGTGGAATTATAGTTAAGGGTTCAAATATGTGATAATATGCGTTCAGATCAGGGCACTGAAAAGAGTTCGAACACATAGATTATGCTTTGAACTTGTTGTAAGCAAAGCGAGCTCTGAACACTGATATGTTTTTTAAACACAACTGAGAATACATTTTCATTTTAACCAAAAAAAAAAGTAAACTGCTCTCTGGTTATACGAGTACCTCTGAAAATCTGTGGAAATCGGTGGGTTGACAACGTTTGTATAAATTTCATTAAATCCTGCAAAAAAAAACCCCAGTTAACTCGAGAACAATTTTTCAGTGGAGAGTTATAAACTTTAGATTTCAGCAGTCAAAAATATAGATATCAATCGCATTAACATTATGGGCACGACACTGGGGCGTTTGATAGCTTTCTTATCAGGATCTCAGTTATCTCACCAAATCGGGATCAAAATTGGCAGAACTGGGTCTGATGAAACCATCGCTCCCATCGATCAGCGAAATCAAGCATCGTTGCTCGTGGTTAGTACTTCGATAGTGGACGGTTCAAAATCAACCACGTGCTGTTGACATTTGTTTCTTCTGTTTGTTCTTCCTCTCTGTGACTCTCTCTGTTGTATTAATGTCTTGTAATGTTTAAGCCAATAGCCTCAGTTGCTCCAGTGTTTCAGTGGGTCTACTTTGTAAATATATCTACTGAGTATAATATAGTGATATAGAATATAGTGTAAGATTGTAAATGTAAAAATCGTGTTTTAGGTGTATATGACATCTATTTACAACAAAAATAGGTTTTAAAATTTGAATGCAAACAACAAAACCACTAAAAATCATCTTCACGACCTCTCGGATAGATTGAAGTTTAAAAATTTAAGCCTTAGACTGACATTTGACATCTCTAATGATATTATGAATTATTTAGCCGACGCCATATTCACAAATAAAACAATTTATTTGTATAATGATTTCTGACATATTTTCAATATTCCGATAGATCATCAAATGATCTGTCATTATCAATTTTATATCCGTTTTGAATTCGGAAAAAAATCCTAGAAAATAAATGCCTTTGATATAGGCATTTAATGTTAGAAATATTTTAAAATTTCTTTTTAACCGAAGGAACGTTTCGAAGAAGTTTCATGCTTCGTGGTCACGGGATGAGACAGATGTTTAATGGATGTTTTCTAAGTTAGGTTATGCTAGGTTGTTGTTGCGTTAAGTCCATGTATTCTTGGACACATATAAAGTTCACAATATCGGCTATAGGTTTTTTGATTTGTTTTATTTTGGTTTTGCTTATGAGAGGATCCCACTTTTGCGATAATTTAAAACTAGAATCTCTAAAATAGCCGTGTTTTTATTGGTCAGTTGTAAAAATATTTAGTTACCGTATTTCAGCCTTGATTGCATAGTTCAACCCACCAATTTCCGTGGATTAACTAATGTTAAACGATAGTTCAAGCATTTCTTATCGCATAATTCAATCTTGAACTCTAGTTAAGCCTCGGTGAATTTACCAAAATAGGAAATTAAAATTGCAGAACCATGGATTAAATACTTAGAAATTTGTACAACTGGCCCTAATAGAATTTATTCATACAAAAGCCAAAAGCTTATTAAATTCATACAAAACTCACGAAAAACATTTAAATTATAGTCTTAAATTGTTAATAAAAGTTATCGAAAGACATTTTGGCACTAAAACATTAAAGGCGTTTTTTTTTCGTTCAGAGCAGAGCACTGAACAGAGTTCCAACACATAGATTACGAACTGAACTTGTTCCAAACAGAGTGAGCTACGAACACTGATCACTTGAACCACACAAGTCAGAACACATTTTCATTTTAAGCATAAAAAGCAATATAACACAAAACCTACCCTTTTTTGTACACTGATACACACGCAGATACAGAAAATCAATAAGGGATCAACTTCTTTCGACAACTTATGTATCTAATAATTTTGTTCTTCACATTTTTTTCTTGATACACATGGCATTTGGTGCATTCAGCAATTTACTCACATCCTCAGTCAATTATGTTCGAACGAAAAAAAGAAACACACATTTGGAGCTCTGCATGCTCTGAGTTAAAAAGAAACACATACAGATTTTTTGACAACTCAGACTCTGCTCTGAACTAAAAAAGAAAAACCCCTTAAATGTTGTCAGCAGGCGAAACGAATTATATGTGAAAGACCTGACGTTGAAAATGAAAACGTTGAACTGTTTTCAAATATTTGATCCTTGGTTCAGTAATTTTAAGTCACTGATTTGCGCAATTAAATTGATGCTCATCGTTGGTTCAAGCATTTATATGAGTTATCAAATACTTGAACATTGAACCATTTCATTTGATCCAGTTAATCAGATTCAGTTTCCGCCGCAATCGAATTGCTAAACCAACGATCAAATTTTGAACCACATTTTTACAACTGTCCTTTATACATTTTTATTAGAATCAAAAATGGGGTTAAGCTGCTAAGAATTCACAGTTACGAAATTCGTATTACTAAAATTTATGATGTCGATCTAGTTGTTTGCTTGGTGGTCAATCTTTTTCTTCAAACAACTTTGCTGTTCAAACTCTATATGAACGAAGTTCATAAAATATTTAAATAAATAACGCTAACAGTTTTAGCTAGTAAGTTAACTACTCTGCGAACATACCGCTCTAATTGCACAACTTCTGATTTGATTGAAAAAAACGTCAAACAAAACAAATAATAAATCTAAAATCAAAATTTAGGACCACACAGATATGAAAACCTTAACGTTTTTGTTATTTCTTACTTCTTCCTTTATATGAATTTGTTCCATTTGCTTTCGTTTTTTAATTGAACTTTTGATCTGAAAAAATAAAAGCAAATTATGAGTTATTATTTTTTGTATTTAATTATTTGCAAGATGATCAGGAATTGCAAAATTAAATTATAAACATCAGGCAACCGCGGATCCGTTTTTTTTTTTAATAATTCTGTTGGGCTGCAGACAGATTTCCCAAGAACACAACTTTAGGTCTCTCATGAAGATCATAGCAATTATCAAATTCATTCTCTTGCCTGTTTTGTCATAATTTGCAAAACACAAATGTGTTTAATCAAAATCCCAGGAAAAATTCAATTTTGAACGTATGTGCATATGCGTCAATTGCATTCGTCAGTTCCTTTTTGACAAACATATTGACAGATTTAGAAAGTAAGAAAATTAAAGCTGCTATGACAACTTGTTTGCCGAGTTAATCTGGTCTAAAGGAAAAATAATGACAGACCTCAAGAAATTTCAGAACAGATTTCAATTTAATTTGATTTGAAACCTGTTTGAATTGAATATTGAAAGTTGCGTTGCCAACCAGTTGACTTTAATATAAAATATTGTAATGCACCTAGCCTTGTAAGTGTCTTGAACCATTTAAATTCTGATGCAAAAATGAATCATACCTGCATACACATCGATTAAACAAGTTAAATTATTTTAATAAAACAATTCTAGTTAACAAGTTGCACCCATTTTCTTGTTCTCATGATTGCGCTTGTAAATCAAGGACGTTAAGTATATTTTCAATTGTTTTACTCTTAGTACAACTTTTCTCCCCAACTAGCTTTAAACTTATAATTCGATTAGTATCACGATCATTAGACTGACACAAAAACCAGACTTCTAATGATTTACATACGATAAATACTAGTTATATCCCCCTTTACTCGTATCTATAGCGCAATTTTAATAGGAAAACATTTTCTGTAACATTTTCACGACCACGTTTATACATTCACATAAGCAATACGCCCATATCATGTATGAAACTTTTACCAGAAAAAAAAACCAACACACAATCGTAATAAAACTAAAATTGTTAGTTTCAACCACTTCGTGCTAATTTGCAATAACTCTCAGTAAAGTGGTCAAACGCAGACAAAATGCCCCCAAGCTTTTCAATGTACAAATTTATCTTTCTAAAATAGGTTTTTTTTTTTTTTTGTGTTCGACTTAATCTCTATAGAAATACTCAACTTGAGACCAGAGTAGTAGGTTAGGTATACATTGGTAAGCTACGCCACGAGCCTCTTATGTACCAGCAGAGTGGCGACTGTGACGTATTTTGCTAAATCGACATCGTCTGATATCGCCTTAAGGCACCTATAAATTTGGTCAGATTATTTAGAATCAAAATAACAAATTTGACATTAATTTATGAATAGCAATTGTGATTCCTCAAGTAAATAAATAAGATCTGTTCACAATAATCAATTAGGTATGAATACAACCTTGTGTTACACCCCATATTCACCTAAAAGTCATTTACTGTCTGGCTTATCTTAAACTAATTATCAAATCCCATTACAGTCAAAATAAACGTCAGGAGCTGTGTCATGCGTACGCATTACAAAATACATACACGCGTCAACACAAATTGAATGTCAAACCATCCGTCTGTCAATTAGCATTCGATCCCCCAAAATGTAAATGAAATCTGCTATTAATTTGCACACACAAAAAGACGTGACATTGGGGTACGTTACGAGTACGTACCGTAGATACCGACTGATGAAGGTTGCTATCAACATAAGGATACCATCATTCACAACAACGAGCGCTCAGACGAGAGAAACTTCAATTTATGTGACAACAATTATACACAGCACAGATACGCCCACGAAAAGTAATTAAATACAAGTCCGGCGGAAGCAGACGCCAGAGGCGACTTTCGAAAATAAATTCCATTCGCTGTGCCGGCTGTCCAGTTAATTTATTTTACAGAATCTTCCGCATGTCTGCTGTCAGTCAGCCCAAAAGTGGTCCGATAATAATAAATTGACCATCATCTAGTCATAAGGAGATGTAACTTAATTACCCACTGTGCCATTTCTGTCAGTTGTGAGCGTTTCATTCTCGAGTCGCAGTCATCATCGTCATACCAGCCACACTCCCTTCATAATGTAATCATCACTTACATGCTTCATCCATCAATTGGGGCTTATTAAATGAGTTTAGTGGCTGTCAAATTTGACACTATTTTGCATATTGCCCCACCATACATTGTCATGTCAATATTGAAAGATGGATGGTTCTAAGACACATCAGCTACTATATTTAAACTGTCAAATGATTCGAAACGTCATAAATGACACTTGATGGTTATCAGATGGAAGCATTCAAACACCGCATTTAATCTCCAAAATTGTCCACTCTCCAGAGCCAGACAAGACACTGTATACTGTGTAGAGGTGAGGTGTAGGGATGTAGTCATCACGATTCAAGTTAGTGGTAATTACGTGAAGGCCACATTAAAGCTTACACAAGTGAATGTCTGGGCTTATTTTGCGCCATTGGCCATCAAAATGTGGAATGAAGAAGATATTGATGCGACGCGACGTGGAGTCGTCCACCGCCCGAAGAGTCCATCGTCATCGTCATTTTTGCCCTCGTGTGTCGTCCTCCTCGGTCGATTGCTTCTTGGATTTGGTTTGGATTGAAGATCATGGCAAAACAAGCATCTTACATATACATAGCTTCTTCTTCTTCTTCTTATTTTTCTTCTTCATAATCTTCGTTGGAGTCTCTTTTATTTAGTGGTGTTGTGTGGTGTGGTGTTTCGGATGCGGAATTCTGCCATGTTGTGATGGTGTTATTGGGTGCTGTTGGACGAGCGCTAAGTAATGCGGTCTTATCGAAATTTTTCAGATAATTTTCATGTCGCTTTTGCCAATTTGCAACAAGAGGCAAGAATAAGTGTCTTCATTTAGTGTGTTTGCTGGTTGTAAGACTTGGATGAAACGATACTATACATGAGGCAGATGATAATGGCTTGGCGATGAGTTGATGGCGCTTAGTGCTGTGCGTTTGTGTGAATACCTAGTATATCAGTGTTTTGCCTGTCTGAAATGAAAAGATTTTCATTTTTTTGTTTGTTGTTGTTTTTATTTATTTCTTAAAAGAAACGACGACTAAACTGCGAGGGATTATGACAGTTTAGTCGTGTTATTAATGTAATCACAGCAGGGGTCGTCTATTGTGTGAAAATGCATAGCTGTTCGAGGAGGAGTTGGTATATGTATTTTGCCAACTCCCGGATTCGTTTTGAGTTGTGAATTCTGTGGGCTCATCTAGCAAATTGTTATGGATTTATGTCTCGTTAGGGGTGGCATATGACCTTGTAAGTCTATTATGTTTCTTTGTTATAGTGAATAGATATATCCATACTCGTGCGTTACCTAACCCTATTGAGACTAATACCGCCGATTTTTTTTATAACAGAATCCATATGGAAAATATTTTGTCAGCCAAAGCTTGGACTTGAATATTTGGGATTATAAGCTTGGTAATTTTGTGCTACACTAAACGGCTTTTACTTTCCTTGATTGAATTTCAACTTTAAACTTTAATTTATAATTCATCGTTTACTTAAGTGGCGCCCGGGCCGGTTCCCTTTGTTATTTTCCTATGGACCGTAGCGTAGGTATAGTTCTTTATGCTGCTTTGTTATAAAAAAGCTTAATATCAAAAAAGATGCAGAATCTGATGGCTTGCGTACAGAGCTCTTCAAATACGGAGGTGATATTTTGATAGTAGTAGTAAAAGTATTTTTGAATGGAAGGATGCCCCATATTACCCATCTATAAGAAAGGCGATCCCATATCCTATAAGAACTACCTATGCATATCACTACTTAATGTCGCATTCAAGCGTCTAGGTGGGTCTGCAACACTTAATTCGGCAAATACCAATCACCATCATTTCTTCATCGACTTCAAAGCCGCATATGATAGCATTGATCGTTAGGAGCTTTATACAGCGATGTTCGAGCTCGGGATTCCGGGAAAAACAATGCAAGCAACTATGTCGCGTGACCCTAGAAAACACACCGTGTTATTTTTCAATACCATTCTTGGGCAAATAGTACGCAAAACAGGCGTGAACATGGATGAAACTATCTCAAACAAATTTTTTCATATGATGGTGTACGCGGACGATATTGACATATTCGGCCATTCAGAACGTACCACTGTAGATCCCTTCACGATGATTTGAAACAGGCGAAACTACGTGGTCGTGAGGTGAATGAGGATAAAACCAAGTATATACTATCAACAAACAAACATCTGTCCAACCTCTAGGACTTCGATGAAGTTAAGGAGTTCTTGGAGTAAACATTAAATCCGCAATTGATACCTTAGTCGAAATTCGACAAGGAATTACCTTAGTAAACTGATTCTACTTCGTTTTGTCCAAAAAAATACATACCTTCAAAACCGCGTACTCTACGGGCTGTAAAAAGATGTAAATGTTGTTTGAAAAGCCAAAACACGCATTGGACTTGCATTGGCTCGGCCACATCGAGCGAATGGACAACAATGCTCCAGCCAAGGGAATCTTCGAATTCCAGCCCCCAGGTTCGAGACGGTAAGGAAGACCGAACCTCCCTCTGGCTTAAAGACCAAGTCGTCACGGGCGCCAGAGCGCTTGGTCTGGATATTACTGAAAATAGCGTGTCCCCGAGATTGCAGATGATGGAAGGTTGTTTTATCTCAGGCAGGCACCCTGGATGGATCAAGAGCAGGATAAGTAAGCTAATATGATAAAAATGATAGATTACTGACATTACGAGATTCGATACGAAAGCATTTCCTCGAGATCCTAAATTCGACAATCACCAAATACGGCAACTGACGCTTGATAGACTTTAAAGTCTATGAGAAGATGACAAGTCCCAGCTTGAAATTAGTTGATCTTACTGAATGTTCAGCTTAAGGATTTGGTCTACGTCAATCCGCTAGACCAGAGTTGTCGACCAGATTGCCTAAAGATTTAATTCTTATAATATTAATTTATGCTAAAGCTCATTTGGAAATGTAACGAGCTGTCAAACAAATTCACAGAATTTAGGATAAAATCATCATAGATACATAATATTTAGCCAGTTCAGAAAACTGAGCTCTCACAAACTTCTTCAACTCATTTTTCTAACTATATATTATAGGATCTCGTAAAAGAACTTTTTACTTACCATTTTTCGTTCTTGCATTTGGCAATCCTTTTTTTATTAGGAGTTTTGGCAATATTCATAATTTGGAGAAAAAGTCAAAAATTCAATAAATTGAATACAAGACTTTTAATTTACATATGTGAACAGTTGAATCAAACTGTGAGTTAACTTTTAATACTAGTCAGTTTATACAACGATCGGAAGTCAGTTTTCTCTCAAAAATTATTCCCAAGTCGTTAAACCCATTTCATTAACGACCACTATTGACTTGATAGAAAAAATGTATGACGCAACCTCTGAACGTCTGAAGTGGTACGTCTATAGGTATCTGAGGTGCAATGCCTTGAGGCCGTACCAATATATACATTCACTTACATGAAAATAAATTTGATCATTCGGTGACGTTTAAGTTGAAAATTTTGTCAGAAATTGTCAATTTAAAAACCGTAAGCTTTGCATAAACATACCGGCTTAAAACTTTCCAAACAAAAAAGCCTCAATTAAGAACCTATTCACTGAACACCTATTGGAAACAAAAAACTCATAAAAAAAACAACTCAAATCCTACAAACCCACGGAAAAAACAAAGAAAATTGTTTATTTATTCAATGTAGTCACTGATTTAATTTTGTTTAAAGCCAGTTCTAAACTTAAACTTTATGTTATTTTTGAACAACAAAGCCTCCGACATAGCCATTTTATTATACTTGCTACTGTTAACTTATGCACTATAAACGAAAACGAAAAAAACAAAACCAAAGCTACTGTAATTTTCACGTAGTCGTCATCTTCATCCAATCAAGGCTTAAGTTGCACAAGTCCGCGTTAATGACTATCTAAAGAAATCCAATTGTAAAGGCTACCTTTTAATGACACTTCAAACAGAAAAGACTGTAGGTTTTCTTAAATGACAACATTGCGCATATGGAAAAACCTCCTAATGAGTACAGTTCAACCATTTGCATTCCATAATCATTCCATTAACATTTAAATCGTCGGTAAAAACAAATTTCCCAGCCATCAGTAAGAGTAATCAATGTTAAAGAAAAGCCTCCCGTTAATTTGGCCTTAACATAATTTACGACTGACAAAGTCTATTGCAACAAAACTCGGAATCCCTTTTGAATGTAAACCTTTGATTTTACATTAATTCCCTGCCCAAAAAAAAATATCCATCTGCTCGCGCACATTCCCAAGTCAATCGTAAGTAAATTAACCATATCGAATGGTGTAGCATCAACATCATCAGATCATCAGATCATCATCAAGCGTCATAAAAATCGGTCAATAGCTGCTGCTGATATAGCCTTTGTTCGAGAGGATCTGTGTTATGTCAAGAGTTTTGTATAATACAATGACACTATAGATAACTTTACTCAAAAAGGCGAAAGGCCCCTTCAAAAAACCCACTCAATCTTGTGATGTGCTCCTGTTCATTTATTTAGAAGGAACAAGAACAGAAGAACCGGTACTAAAAAATCTGTTTCATTTCTCTCTTCCCGATCACGATATGTAGGACGGTCAGGCAGGTGACCCTTGTGAATGGGATAAGTGCTTCTGTAGTTAATGATGCGATCACATCATCTCATATGAATTTCCAATAAAAATTCAAATCAACTCAAATATACGAGGACATTTCGAATCGAATTAACGTTAATTATTCAAAACAATGGGTTCGGCTGTTGTTTTAGATAAATTAATTGTTTTTCGCTGCGAAATTTATTGCCAACAAAAATACAAGTTGTAAATGGCGATTTGAGCAAAAAACATCGAACAAGACTCAACTGTCAAACTATTTTCGATGACAGATGATGGCCGCTCGTAATTTGGCGGGTCATTCAAATTTTCTCAAATGACACATTCACGAGATCGACGACATGATGTAGTAGCTGATGATCTTTCCATAGAGTATTATGGTATCTATTAGCATCTAAATCCATTAATTTGGCAAATTTTTGTCAACTAATTCCAATTTAAATTAAATATTAAATTTGCATTTGCCAAATCCGGTCCATTGAGACCACATTGGATGCTTGTCAATGCGAAACATTAACAAATATTTTCGATTAGTTTTGAGAGCTTTTTGCAATTAAGAACCAGCTATAGACACCTCCTACATTTCAACTGTTGACTGTTGACTATTGTCAAATTATTCAAATCGATCGAACAGCACAAAAATATCATGTTCGATTCAAATGCGCCCACTAAATTAAAATGTATAGGTATTTGATTTCGTGTCAAGTCAATTAATATGGAGATTTTTGTGAATTTTATTTTTTATTTTTTTTGTTTGCTAAATAAATTGCACTATAGTCTCGTGTCTTTGTTGATCTGGCAATGGATGTGATTTAAAACAATAACCAGCTAGAGTCATATATTGCGATTGAAGAAGAGATTGCTATCGTTTTTTTTTTTTAATTGGACGTCATCTATGCCAATTTATTTTATTTGTGATTAATATTGGAATTTGACTTTCGTACTGGTGAACTGGAATGAGCGTCTAATTTGTCTGTGCGATGGCTATCGGTGACATTTTATTTTAATTTTTCCATTTTAAGGTAATTAATTTTTTTGTTGTTGTGAGATGTGAGTTTTTTATTTAAAATTTTTAAATTTATTGCTATGTGATTATAGAGAACACAATTTTGGAACATTTAAAAAGTGAGTTTTTTTTGTTGGTTGATGAATGAGCTTGACATTTAGGGAAGACATTAACAAGTGAATTTTTAAGTACATAAATAAATATTTAAGCTCATGACCTTTGATAGTTGTTTCCTTTTAAGGAATAAGATACATTATTAAAATACTTTCCTGCGCGCCATTCTAAAGTACACAGAAGAGATATTTCTATAAAAAAAAAATTACTGCAATTTCATTTTTGTGGGTTTTGCTCAAAATATCATCCAATGTGTTTTTGTTGGGCGCCATTTTGTTATGTTAATCTATTATTTATTTCTTGCTGATGTCTTATTTGAGTTGTTTAAAATTCATTTTTAGTTCCTCTTTTATAAGCAGTCTACTCTTTTATCTACTTATATTTATTTTATAGCACTATGTTGCCATTTGGCTGCTACTGGTTCACACCCGGGCGCCATTTAGTGATTTCTGTCTGCAATATTTTTAATTTAAATATAGTATACATTTGAGAATTCTTCTAGGAATTAGTGACTGGTTCTTCATTTTAGATTCTCTTATAGAAGAAATCCACTTTCTTATCTACTGTGCTGAGGTATTATTTTGCAATGTAGCTCCTTCTGGTTCACACCCGGGCGCCATTTAGTGATTTCTGGCCGTCATCTTATTAATTTAAATATAGTATACATTTGAGGATTCTTCTACGAATTATTTCTATTTTGTATTTTTACTTCAAATATTATTGACTATCTCTTTGTTGGGCGCCATTTTGCTATATTCATCTATTTTTTTCCAAGTGACTGTTGTCTTCATTTTTAGATTCTCCTTTAGAAGAAATCCACTTTCTTATGTACTGCTCTGAGGTATTATTTTGCAATGTAGCTCTCACTGGTTCATAACTGGGCGCCATTTAATGAATTCTGCATTTGATGTGAAATGTACAACATTTCTTCTTCTTTTATGTACTCTTTCTATTTTTTTAATTGTAGTAGAATATTGTACATATGTATTTTAAAGTTAAGTAAAATGGAGTATATAATTATTTTCTATAAAAAACACGCGCATCTTCAAATGTCTCTTTATTGATGTTATTTCTTCATTTTTCAATTATTTTTTAGAAGAATTTTATTTCTTCTATACTGTTGTTTTTTTGCACTGAAGCCTTATTTTTGCTCAAAGCTACTCCTGGTTAATACCCGGGCACCATTTAATATCATCTGATTAAATTGGTTACGATATGTCTTCTTACCCTTTCGGCCTGTTTTGCTCTATTTTACAGTATAGTACTGTTCTATAATGAACAGTCTTATTTTGTGTATTGTTTTGCCTTCAAATGGCATCGAAATTTTGTTGGGCGCATTTTGCTTTGTTTATTTATTTTTTTAGTTCCTCATAAAATAGAGCTCCAGTTTTTTATCTATTAATATTGGCACTCAGGATTATTTTGCCATTTAATAGCTAGTGGTTTATATCCGGGCGTCATTTAATGATTTCTGTCATCTGATGAATTTGTTTTATATGATGCACGATATTTCTTCTTTTCTTTTGTATTGTTTTTTTTTCGCCATTTTAAATAAACTATAGTAAAAAGGATTATACACTTTATCTTCTAAAAGAAACATACTTGTTGGGCGCCATTTAGCTATTTTCTTTCTTCCAGGTCTCTCAATTGAGTTGTTTTTTCATTTTTAGATTCTCTTAGAGAAGAAAAGCACTGTCGTATTTACTGTGCTGAGGCAATATTGTGCCATGTACCTGCTAGTTGTCCCCGCCCGGGCGCCATTTAAAGATTTCTGATAAAAACACTTTGACCTATTATTTAACAAAATAAAAATAAATCAAAGAAAAAAAGCATTTTTTTGTGGTTTTGACTTTGTTCAAACTTTAACACATTTTTTTCCCTTAAACTTCCTCACAATCATCACATGCAATTATTTTCGGTCACAAGCTGTATGCACATCGTTATAGATTTGAACCACAAGACCAAGTTCGTACGATAATATTCGTGTATTTTATTTCTTACACCTATACCTTTTATGTTAAGCCCGGAAAACCTTTCTTATGATCGAAAAGTTGGTAGGTAAACGTCAGTTAAAAATATTTTTGTTTTTTTGACCTCCTTCTTTTACCTATTAATTTTTTTCCACTCAAAGTCAAATTGAAAAACAAACCCTGAAAGCAATTGCCATCGGTTAAGATAATTTGTTTACATCACCAACCGTTTGAATTGGGAAATATTTCACCCAGGCTCTATATCGGCCAACACTGACAATCCACAGTGAAATAATTCCAACGGGCATAAAAGATGAAGTAACTACCAGTCATCTCCGATAATGTACGCTAGGGGAGAAACGTTCAACGTGTTGCATGGTCGAAGTGAGCGAGGCGCAACTAAATCCAATTTAACTATACTCTAAGCTCTTTCAATATGAATTTCACCTGCAATCACGGACAATGTTGAGTGCTTATATATACCTAGATCCAATAATGAACTGAGCCTCCATCCATCCACACTTTAAGTGGCACGACGATAGAGGGCACCGTTGTGTTGTTCCCCGCAAATCAAATCGATCGGTGCGCGCGATCAAATTAACCCGGCAGCGAACTCATTTTCCTAGCTCTTTCTCTCTTCGGCGCGGACGGCGATGCAGCTCAGCGCTGCGGCGTTGATGCCTAATGCTAAAGCTAGAACTCTATATAGCAACTGACATCGAAAATCAGAAAACGAGTGCAAATTACTTCACGGATGCTGCACTCTCAAGCAGATAACAGGGTCCCGTGTGCACTTGGTTGTTTCAGCAACAGGTTTTCCTTACCCCGGGTGTGGTTCGCCATCGCCATCATCATCGCATGACACATTGGATAGAGAACCAGAGGAGAGGTGGTAGCAAAAGCAAAACCAATAGGAAGCAAATTCCGAATAGTTTCAACTTCAACCTGCTACGGTACTTGGTCGACTAAGCTAAAAGCGAACAGGAACACCGTACGTACATACATACATTCATAACTCCTTTAGCGAGCCATCATCGCCACATAAATGTGCTCTCACCTTTGGGCCGTAAATAGCATTATGTTACATGTGGCTGCAGCGCAATAGAAGGAACCTTCGAGCCATATTGCAACGCAGTGTGCATTAAAAAAAAAACTCCAACGTTAGCCTCAAGGTGCAAGCCGAATGATTTTTTTTGTGCAATGCTCTTTGCAGTTGGGGGAGATGCAACGTTGTCGTATACGTATGAATTGATTTTTATAGCTCTATCCAGGTGGGATTAATTAGATTAGTTGTTGTTGTTGTTGTTGTTACTGAAGTAGGGAACTTTTTTTTTAATTTCCTTTTTAATCACAAAGGAGAGATCGGCATTCGCATGGATGGCTTTTCTGTGCGATGCGCAGCACGAATAATAGGTCGGTATATCCCAGGGCAAAATGGTTATGAAAAGAGGTGAATCTCAATGGCAGATTATCTTGTCTTGTGGTATTATCCAAGGAAAAAAAATGTGTACAAGTTCATGGTTTAATGTAAAGGGATGCATAGTTTGGGCTTAGAAAGAGACGAGACGAGAAAAGCTGATTAGCAGGTGAATATTGTAAGCGGTTATTGCTGATGTGGAGTGGAAAGTTTCTTGTATCCTATAAGCATCATTAAGGGAGATTCCAATGAGTTTTTTTTTAATGAGAAATAAGCTTATCTAGAGAAATTAATGTAAAGGGTTTGCTAAAAATGGAGTTTTTGTACCATTGTACCTTTTACTAGTTTTAATGGTATATGTAATTTGAAGGAAAAACAAAAAAAAGGTAGGCAACATTGCAAAAAAATTAGTCCGAGCTTAAGTGGATCTTTTTAGTGTTCCATGAGAAGTAAAAAATAAATTGACGGAAAAAAACCCAGCAGGCAAAACAAAAATTGATCTTTTTATCTACATATTGTAATTGACATCAAAGTTCTTAGTAAATTTAAAGAGGAAATGTCTACATATCAGACCATCGCAATCAGCCCCGAAAAAAGTGTGGCCTCTGGATTAGAAATCCCAGCTTATTTTATGTTAACAAATTTTTAATTGTTTTGTTGAAGAATCTGGTTCCTCTTCGGCTATTTTGGTCACTTGATGTGTAATGAAACTAATTTGGTTTCATTTACTTTTCCCGACGTTTCGACAGGGGTTGCTGCCTTCTTCAGGGGATCCTTTATTGAAACAATAAATCACAAACACAGTTTAACAAATTTGTTAACAAAGAAAAAACAAAATTTCAAAGAACTTACATAAAAAATAATAAAATAAAATAAATTATTTTTCTAGTTTTGAATTAAAAAACTTTGTTGTAATAATAAACTTAATTGATTTTTAATTTAAAAAAATTTTTTTTAAAAGATTTAAAAAAAGTTGCACTTCTAATGCGAAGATCAGTCTTGTTTTAATTTTAACTCAAAATTTAAAAATTATAAATTACAACAAAGTTTTTTAATTCAAAACTAGAAAAATAATTTATTTTATTTTATTATTTTTTATGTAAGTTCTTTGAAGTTTTGTTTTTTCTTTGTTAACAAATTTGTTAAACTGTGTTTGTGATTTATTGTTTCAATAAAGGATCCCCTGAAGAAGGCAGCAACCCCTGTCGAAACGTCGGGAAAAGTAAATGAAACCAAATTAGTTTCATTACACATCAAGTGACCAAAATAGCCGAAGAGGAACCAGATTCTTCAACAAAACAATATATTTGAACTTGGTCAAACATAGATAATTTAACAAATTTTTAATTTCAAGACGTGGAAGAGTCCAATTACCGAGCAGTAGTTTTTTTCAGGAGAAAGTGCCAAAATTTAAGGGTACGTCAATAAGAGTCCCTAAAAAATTAAATAAGGAAAACATTTCTCCGCTTAGCTCGATACACTTCATCCAACGTTTCTTCAATTTCGTGATGCCCTCCAAATACGATTTCTTGAGTCCCTCTAAATAAGCGATGATTTTTTCATTTGACTCAAATCTCTTACCGCCGAGCTATTTCTTCATGTTTGGAAAAAAAGTCGCAGGGCGCTAAATCTGGGGAATATGCAAGATGAGGGAGCAGTTTGCAGCCTAACTCATGTAATTTTGCCATTGGGATTGCGAACTTATGCACCATTGCTTGTCGGCACGTGTCGGTGCATTGTCTGGATGAAAAATTACTTTTTTCTTCGCCAAATGCGGACGCTTTTGCTTCAATTTGGAATCGATCCAGCAGCTCTGCATAATGATCATTTTACCCTTTTCAAAGTAATCGATGTGAATAACACCGTGCGCATCCCAAAAAACTAAAAAAAAACTGTCGCTACGACCATGTTTGCTGACAACCCCATCTTGACCTTTTCGGTTTTGATTTACGATCAGGAGCAGTCCATTGTTTTGACTATTCCTTGGTGATGATTATGAAACCATTTATTTTATGTACCATTTCTGGTGTATGACCTCAATTGGGCGACCAGAACGTTTGGCTTCACTTGTGCTTGAACGACCTCATCGAAATTGAGTAAATGAGTGGTGAACGGCTCCAATCGATGGTGAAGAATCCCCATAATATTCTTCAAGCTTTTGGTTGGTTTTTTGACGAGTACTCGAAATTCACTTTTTCCCATTTAAAGCAAAATGCTCGTAAGCCAAAACCTTTTGGCAGATCTGTCTGGATGCGTTCATTTGAAATATTATTCTTGACAAATAAAAAATGATAAATTTAAGATAACGACATAATTTTCAGGGTCTTGTTGTAAGGTCTAAAGCTATACGCAGAGTTCTTTCTCTCCTATATATACTTGTGTGAAAATATGCTGGTTTTGGCTTCACTTTCTTAAAATAGCTCTAATATCTAGGTCTATGCAATTAAAATGCCTAAGGCAACAAGTCATTTCCTTCGAACTTAGCTAAGTGAAGAAAATTTCCGGCGCTTAAAATCGGACCAAACTGTTTAATCGCCGCGATTTAACTCTTTGTTATCGATAGTTTGCATGCAAATGTCATTGTTTTTAATGGCGTCGCTGATCCCCGATGTAAATTTTGTGCGCCCAAATCCTCTCATCATGCTTACAAAAAATATATGGAGAAAACTGTGTTACCGGCGTGAATTATCTCTTTGTTATCGATAGTTTATACGAAACTGTTATTTCGTTTCTATAATGGCGTCGCAAATTGTCCATGTTTTTTGTCCACTTCCTCTGGCGCTTACAAAAAAAAAACAAACAAACCTATTGATTTGCAAATTTGTAATGTCTAAATAGCGTGCAACTAATGCATATGCCTACATACAAAATCCATCCATAAAATCCCTGCCATCATAAGCCGCACTCAGCTGCAAAATGTATCCCTACAATTATATGTTAATAATCATTTGCCCAGATTGTGCAACACACAATCATTCCCATTTAATAATATCAATTTAGGCGGAAAACCACTTCGCTTAAAGTGACTTAAATTATGAGGTCATACAACTTTAAATCGAAAATACAATTCGAAACACTCATTCACTTAAATTCTCTTATAACGTTATACCTAGATACTCGTAGAGAGAAAAAAAAATAAAAAACAAATTCTGGGCGCCCAATTAATTTCAATAAATTTGTTTACTGCGCACACAATTTTCCAGCTAAATTTTTACTCGCAGCGACACAAACTGGATATGGATAGTTGGTTGCAAAGCAGGGCAGCAGCAACAGCAGTATATGTCCCCTTGCACAATAATATTGCTTGCAGTCGCCATATCTTTGCGAGTGGACATTCAATTCGATTAGTGGTGTTTGTATCTATTAGGTGGTGTAACTGCGAATTGGAAATTATGTACCGCACATTCTAAAATCAAAATGAAACAGCTACTGTGGAACTGGCAACTGGCTCCAAAGCTAATCTCTATACTTCAAACCCCAAACTGAGTCATTGAATCGCGAGTAAGCAATAGCATTGTAAAAGTCAGTTTGTTGTTGGTGCATAAATTCAAATGACTTGATGGCGATAACCATGCGAGGTGCCGTGTCACCTAGCAGAAAGGGATCCTGCCTGATCCCATTTGAGCCTAGGATTGGGAGTTGGTGCTTATTTTGTGATGGGTTATCGCAACGCTCCAGAGAGCGTGAATGGTTTACTTTCATTACCATGCCACAATGACGCAACCGACCGAGTGCGGCAACCACGCGACTATCTCATCCGTTCTTCAAGGTGTGTGCAAGGAGTTTGGTTTCTTTTCCGCGTGTAGGTAGATCCCGGTCGGTGGTAAATTAATTGCGATTCCATCGTTTCGTTGGAGTTTATAAGGACTGCCGGCGCGGCTTGGTGAAAAAACATCCAAACCCAAGTAGGCGAAGAAGGATTGCGTTACGTTATAAGAGTGATGGCAGGATATCATATATATAAGTAAGACTCTTCTTTGTCCATACAGAAAATGGTGGGCGAATCGGTAGACACACATTGGGCGGTATAATTTATTTTCATCAAAAACCCTAGAAGCGGATTTATTGGGGATAAAACAAGTCTAAAGGGCTTTAGGAGACTTTTTCTTCTTCGTAGTGTGAGTGGGAATATTTCAAAGTGTTAATATTCTTTTGTACATTTTTTTCCCTCATATATCTATACAATACCCTGCTTATCCCTCCACTGGGTACCTAGTTTTTTTGTTTTGTTTTTGAGTTTATTTAGTGAACGTGTTTTCGAAAAACCTACATTAGGTGTATGGTAGGAAATTAATACGGAAGCGTAATACGTGTTTGTCTTATAGGTCTCCGGGAGTGCCTTGTCTCTTGCTTAGTGAATTTGATTGATGGAAATAGATTTAACACATCACAGAGGCTATCTCGCTTTCTGGCATATATACCGGTGGCTGGGTGTTTAACCGCTATGAGATAAGATTGATTGGTTCTAGGTTATTGTACATACAAACATATATCAAATGGGAAATGTTTACTTAGGCCCTGATGGGAATAATATTAAATAGACACAACATAAGGGCGGTATAGGAGCATGTATAGCTATTAGGGACTATAGAATTTAACTTAATATAATGGCCGCACCTAAATGAAAAAGTCATACAAAGAGAGTGATGAGAGAAATTAAATAAAGTGACAGGACAACATTTTATTTTAATATCGGTAGTTTTGTTTTGGTCACAATATTTTGCATCAACTTCATAAAAGTTTTTCTTACACTTTTTTTTAATTCAGATAATAAATAGTGGAATGGAGGAATTAGCGACGCCATTACAGAAAAAATATTGATATTTCCCTACAAACTGTCGATAACGAAGTGCTCATTCTCATCGGTAGCACAGTTTATTTTCCTGAATAGAGACCTATTCACATGAGAACGACCAACGGCTAACAAATTAACGAATATTCATCCATTTTGACATTTCGTTTTTATTAGCGGCTAATATGACGTTTAAAGTATGATAATGATCTCTGATTTTAAGGTCAAAACTAGTATATAAAATTTATCGGTGCAATGGGAGTAATTTATGTGCAAACAAAATGTTTGACGCTTACATGTTACTATCTAACTGTGAACTAGCCCGAAGAAAAAAATTTCACTCACTATTGTGGTTTTCTATTGGTACAAGAATTTATTTCTTTTTTGATACAAATCTGTAAAAACACAGATTTCTACAATTAATTCCTTCCATTGTGCAAAACAAATTAATTTTTTTTTGATTCTGAATCAAATTCGCAGATCCGTATTTTTCTGTGAATCTACCCCTCATCATTCATTTTGAAAACTATCAGCTTCACAGGAACGATTATACGCCAATAGCAAACGAAAATTGAATTCAAATGGCGTCCCATTCGGTACAAAAATATCAATTTCCGCATCGAATTCTGAATTACGCAATGGAAAACCCCATATGAACACCTATATTTTGTGGGAAAAAAAGAAGAGAAGACAGTTTTACTTTGGGCTTTGCTTTGTGTGCATTTACATACAGCATATATATAATGTTGAATTAATTTCAAATTATTTTTTTTTGTTTGTTGTCAGGAATTCGAAAAGAAATCGATTTTTTTAAATGTGAATTTCAATTGATAGCTACAATTTTAAGAAAACGCCAACAACTACTATTGCGAGAAGACAAAAAAAAATTAAATTTGACGTAAGAGAAATGTCAGATCTTTCTAATATAGGTACGTGTAAATTTGATGAAACCTTGCTTGAAATGGAAGTTTTGTTATCACAGCACTAAATCGATTTTCATTCGAAATAATTCGATTGTTGTCCAATTTTTTTTGATAGGAATTCAAATTAAAATTTCTCGTAGCTGAATTTTTTGGTCATAGAATTGTCACTTTCCTGTGATTTTGTGTCAAATATCTTGTAGACCGAATAAAATATTTTTGTTTTTCTCGGGAAAAAAATTTGTTTTCCATTTTTTCCGTTAAAAAAAAACTGTATACTAAGTTTTAGCCGCACGTTAATAATCTATTTTTGAAAGTGTGGATGGTACGTGGAAGGTGAACGGAGTCGCAATTCGCGACTTAAAATTTGTTTCCTCAAATTGATCTTGTTTTGGCTTTTATAAATTGAAAGTCGTTGTTGCATTTAGAATGTAAATAGTCAAAACTTCGTTTTTTGTCCATTTTTTGTTGGACTTGGAAAAAACAAAACACGCTTATTGACTCTTAAGAGGATTGTTAATAATACCAATAAATGACAGAACTTATCAGTTAATAGAAATATTGGTACATTACGAGCGTCAATAGGTGATAGACAGGTGTTTCTATATTATTGTGAATATGAATAAATTGTAACGATTGTGAATTGATATTTAATTCGACATTTCAGTTCCATGGGTGGAATTTTGTTTGTTTGCTGTGCATAAGCTTTATCTATGATGCTTTCCGTCACGGCATGTTTCATTTTAATCAAGACAAGCGTCTAAACGCACATGAGGCTGAAAATCATAGCTGTTGTTATTTATTTTCATCTTCACAAATATCAAAACAAAATGACAGAGGGTACCGCCATTTGCAAAATCTATGGCTTCTTCCGATACGCTGATAAATTTTGGGTCATTTTGAATAAGTCAATTGTCACGTTCAGAAGACAGAAGAGACAGCTCGTCAATTATTTGACAGCTGGTCAATTTTTTGACAACAAAATGTTTGTAATAATAAAAAGGCCATACAATCTTTTTAAAAAATCTTTGAGGATCTAGTTATAAATTTATTACAAGAATCTTTTTATAATTTTTTATTTTCTTAAGCGCTCCTTTTTGTTTTAATCCTATATGTGCGTATAAAAGACTCAAACTCATCACTCCCAGCTCTTCTTTTCCACACCATTTCCTACAAAAAAAAAAAGAAAAACAATTTTCATAACAAAGCTGCCTCAGTTAATTAAAATACCTTTCGATTGCGCCGCTAATTAATTCACAATAAACATCTTTTAAAATAAAATCAGAAATTATCACAACACCGAACCAACTTTTCAAACTTAATGAAATGCAACAATTAAACACGGCGGCGCCGGTGTCCCATAAAATTAACCCTAAATTCGCAATATTCCCACATCTATACCGCATATTGTTTTTTGTTTGTCTTAAGAATTTAAATGAAATGAACAGGAAAAAAAGAAACCCTTTTCTCAATTTAACCCTTTATACTCGTAGGTACATATTTAGGCAACCCAAACATAAATTAAAGTTCGGCATCATTACATCGGTATATCTGCTCTGATCCCAATGTCTGATAAATTATGTGAAACTAACCCCAATCAATGCCACCTTAAGACTTAATCTTTCGAACCCAACCGAAAATTCCTTAACCTTAGGGACTTTTCTCTTTCATTATGATTAATTGAGTTTCATTTTTGTTTGTCTTTTATAATATTAAAACGCACACCAAGACACAATCCTTAAATTAAACATTAAAAACAAAGAAAAAAAAATATAACAACAAGAAGAAAATTAAATATTCATAGCCATCAAAGGGTAAATTAGAACGATGTCCTTGTCTGACCATAGAGGTTTAGAGACAAACTCAATCAATAAAAACATCACCCAGAGCGTCTTATATCCTTATTGCTACTGGCAAACTCAAAGAAAAAATAAAAAGGGAGAAAAAATCAATTTAAACCTCAAAGTGAATTCGATTAAGAAATTAGATAAGCTGGTTTGTAACACAGGACTCGATTCAATTAACAGGAATTCCCAATTTACCAACCAAAGAGGATAAGAAGGATTTTTTGGTTTATACCTCTTGAATGGAATTCCCATTCGTATATCCGTCGTTTACTCTCGCTCGATTGTTTTTCTTTGGACATAAATGTTTAAGACAGGTTTTCCTCTTTCCCGTCTTGATATGTAAGATTGCTGTGGAGGAAAAGATACAGAAGCTATATTTCTTGGTTGGCGCTCAGCAGGTGCATTTTTATTGAAACAAAAAAAAATAGGGATACAGAAAGTGTCGCACGAATCAAAGATGCTTGTATTGAAAAGGACCAGAGAACTGCATTACTACCGGCTGAAGCAGATATAGCCTTCACGGGGGGCTTTACGATGACGTTTTATGAGGAAGCACTAAATATTATCTCAATCTTTGGATTGAATACAAAGTGTGGACTTCCTCTGGCATTGTTGGTTACTCCGCGCATTCGCTTCGGATGTAAAACTTGCAATGGACTGGAGCAATTAGAAATATGATAAAGTTATTAAATTTTTCTTATCGTGCAATTTCTGGTGGAGGGGTTTTATACTAAAGCGGTTTGGTGAGAAAATTATTTCAATTCCAACTAAGCCGGTTGCTGTGGAAAACGCAAGAAATAAAAAAATCAACTTTAATTGTAACTCGAAAGTTGGACAAATAGGAATTAGACCTAAAATGGTTAGAATATTTTCTTTTTATTCCTATCCACACGTTAATCCGTGAAAGTAAGTTGCTGGAAAGTTTTAAGTTAAATTAATTTAAAATTATTCAAAAAAAAAATTATTCAGCAGTTCTTAAAACAAGAAGACTATTATATTATTATTACATTTTTTTTTACTATTGGGTTATGGGTAGATATTCAATCTTTAGTGTTTATTTAATTTGACATTGACATTAGACAAGCGTCGTTCCTATCCAGGTAGTCAATAGAACTAAAGGCTCATTCACATAAGAGCGATCAACGAACAAAAAATTAACGGAGTACTTGCTCATTTTGACACATTTCGAACACATGGGTTTTTTATCTTTCGCGAATGAAGTTTAACTTTCCATGATTATAATCTCTGATTTTGAGATTAATCGCATGCAAATAATTATTTCGTTGATGTGGAGACAGTTCGTAACAATCAGATAGGAATTCGCGATGATTCCTTTATTTTCTTAAATTTATCTATTTTATTTAGTAATAAAAACCTAATTTTATTATCTAATCAATGATTAATATAAATGGTGACATAGACCTTAAAGCCTCGCGTAAACCGAAGAGGTGGCGTTAGCGATTGCGATAACAATATGGATGCTGCCCATCTAAATCAATAGAAGGGCACATTATCAACGCGATATGTGGATTGCGAATACATTCCACTGATGCGTTCAGTCCCGCGGATATTATTAAAAGCTGCACGTACCATTTGGCGTCCATATCGCAACTGTCAAATAAATAGAATTTTAAGATATTTTTTTGTTTGACCGTGTACTCAATGTTTTTTGTACGTTAATGGTTTTTTTTTGCCTTTTTATTGATTTATTTTATAAATTAAAAAACCATAAAAACAGTTTTGAGTAGTTTTATGCCAAAAAGCGATATCGCATTGATATGAGTAGGTTTTGATAGCATTTATATCAGGAGACCAAAGTTATCGCGTTCGCCACCGCCAGCTATTCGGTTTGAGCAAGGCTTAAATGTACGCCTGTCCACAATCAACATAAAACAAGTTTTATACGGATTGATTGCCACTTGGTGGAATTTATGTGAATTTGCGTTCTTCACAATACCGAAATTTTGCTCGTTGGTTTACTGGTTCATTCAAAAATCTGTCTTTTCATTGAAATCAATGTCTGGCTTTCAATTCTTTCACAACCCAGACAGAGTACAGCGAACTCAGCGTTGCCTTTGTTCTTAGTTGGTATCCATCGTGATTTGCCTGAAACAATACAAAAAACTGAAAAATTAGGAACAGATGAAACATCATGGCCGCCATGAACTGTCTGTTTGACTTAATTGTATCCTTTAATAAATTTTGCGGAAAGAATTGATAAGAATGGACAAAAATGTGGTGAAACATTTTGAATATCTAAATTTTTTGAACGAGTTTAATTTTACTCTCTGCGATTTATGCGATTACCAAAGATTTACCTGAAAAACTCAAAACTATTTTTTTCTGACAGCTGTCAAATTTTCGATTTAGTGTATCCAGTTAAAATGTGAATCAAAAATGCTACAACAATTACAAAATTTCTACTCCAATCCAATGGTTCAAAATCCGCTAAAACTTTCTTTGAAAAAATAATGCTTAGTGGTGATTGTTGATTTTACCATTTTACCAATCAAGTTAATCAAGTATTTTGTTTATTGTCAAATATTGACAATATAGAATACAGAAAGAACCTGTTCATGTCAAAATAGTGACAGAAAGTTAGTTCTGGACTTCATGTAAATGGATGTCGTTAAGTCATTGATTTTTAATAATTCTTTATCGATTTTATGGGAGAAATTCTGGCGCAAAAAATGCGAAATTACTTGGAAAAGTTATTATATTAAGATGCTGACGTTCGGTTTCCATATAAATTGGTCCTTAGCGTTCGCGTTCCACATATAATCCACACTTCAACAATTAGGTATAAAACGTCATTCGCGATGTATGTTTTATTAAAATTTGTATCATATATGTATGTAAATTATGTATACCAAGCCATAGTTGGCTTCAAAATGAAGCAATCGTTTCATTTGAAAACCCTAAGTGCTAAGTTGGTACCGTTTTTTGATTACATCATTAGAATTTAAATGTTACCATAAAACTGCACCTTATTTTAAATAAATTCCTTCTATATATTTTCTTCAAAATTAAGCTGATTCATCACTGATGTTAATGAACTAAAAAAACAAAGCGGTACTTAGAACCCTTCATTCACTATCATAGAATGTGTGTGTTTTTGTTGTTTTGTTTGCTTATCCTCCTCTTAAAAACTCTCAGCAAACAGTAAAAATATTTACTACTCTACCATAAACCATGTCCACCAAGCTATAAACCATATATATACACCCTCGCCTTGACGTGATTGACTTTTTGGTATACACTCGAGGTTTTATCGTAAATTTTATCGCTCCACAACATTTTTTATGTCACACATCATTTGAGTATTAAAACATAACATACAAAAATCAGGGAAAATCAACATTTTTTCAACATGTTCGTAACCCTAAGGTTGTTGTTTTTTTAAATTAAAAAAAAAGCAAAAAAAAAACACACTAGAGTTTCACTATAGTTGAATATCACTTAACATTTTCACTATTAAGTGGCTTGGTACATATGACATTTTCGGCATCTTCAAGAATGTTTTTTTTTTTACTTCAAATTTAAACCCTATAAATTTTTGCTTTGCGCTCACACGTACCAAATATACCTACCTATACCTACCTTTTATGAGAAAAAGATAAAAAAATTATCTTCATCAGAACTGTCATGTTGACATTTGTTTGAAAACGTCATCTTGCATTTATATCGTGGATAAACATGAGTAAGCATAATCAAAGTGCATTTATGCTGACCCAATTTTGCTGATAAACTTCAAAATAAATAAAAAAAGAATATGGATATGGGCGTTTGAAGGGCTTGCATGACTATGTGTGGTCCCTTCTTGATTGAATTTCAATGCTCCACGATTCGTCCTTTGCCTACTCCATCAACACATCCAAAGCCATAATGCTTATTGTCACAAAGGTCTGGCTTCAAGTTTCTGCAGATCAAACTAATAAACAATTAATGCTGACATGCGATAGAAAATTAATATTTCTCAGAATTAATTATAACTTACTAGCACACATCGAATGATGATGACACACACAAAGTGACAGTTCGACCGACCACACAACGTTCGTTTCGAATGTTCGCCGAACCAATTCCAGTGAAAACTGAGCCCCCATTTGTGCAATCAGCAACGTTTGATTTGACGTATGTATGACTAACTTCTGTCAAAGACCCAGGTTCTGTTACTATCACCGCCAGCAGCGCGGACGGAGCAAAAACTGTTTTGGTAGCGTTGCTTTTTGGTTTACGATGGTTTTTTGTTTGTTTGCTTTTGGTTGCATTGGCTAACATCAAAGCTTCCGGTTGATCGGCTAGTTCTAGTTTCAGGGAATCCATTCATTGATTTCAAAGAGTTGCTCATATTTTTGTTTAGATTGGAGGTTTTGAATGAGAAAGCCGTAGGGTGCGTTGCGAAAATGGAGTTCTTAAATATAAGACAATCGAGGCTCTGTTTTTTTTTGAAGTTTCCATTTTTTATATATAGAATTGGGTGGCAATATAACCCACCTAGTTTTTTATTTTGTTTGTCATTGCTATCAGTTGGCGGCATCCATTTGTGTGGATTTTTCGATAAATAATTTGTATGAGTTCCTGCAAAAAAAAGTTCCTAGAATGTTTTCAATAAAAAATGAATAATGAATCCACAATCCAACTGTGTACATACATATATTTTTTTGATAAAAAAACACAAAAATGGGTTGGTAAGTAAAAACTACAAAAAAAGCTCAAAGGTGCATAATATGTTGTGTTTTCCGACCATCGAACCACAATATGTATTTTTTTTTTAAATTCAACTCTTGGTATTTAGCTGCCATTAAATTTGCGGCTTTTGCGCGTCGTAGGTATGTATGTATGTAGGTAGGTTGTTTCAGAAGTAAAATACAATGAGATCAGAAGTGGGTTTAATCTGCATTAACACCTTCCGAATAATTTAAAAGGTTTAAGCTTGTTAAAGGTGACTTTTTAATTTCACGCTCGCAATGGGATATCCTTAAAATGCAATTCATTTCATTATTTTAATTGTTTAATTTGAGTTCTGAGTATGCTGTTAAACCTATACTCAATTTAAACAAAGACTGTAACTTTCGGAATTGTGTACTTCAAAAGACTATTCACTTTTAAAAGAGTATATGCAGGTCCATAAGTATGTTAGCAAATTGCTAAAGGAGGAATTTTTTTTTTAATAATGAAACACAACAACAAATAAATAAATCGCCATTAAATGCGTGACAAATGTTGTGTAAACAAAAATAATGTTGTTTAAAAAAGATAACTATAAAAAATATTAACATAATAATGTCTTCTTTTTCTATATACATACATTTAGGGAGGAAATTCTCTCGCACTATAAGTATTAGGTGTCAGAATCAGAAAATAAATAAAATACAAATACAAATGTCTCTATCGTTTAAGTAATCGATACTTGATTGAAGTTCGAAGTGTTGTAATCCAAAATTGGACAAGTTCATATCTTTTATAAACTTCTGTTTAAATGCTTTTTCTGAGAATGCGAGTTATATTCAAATGTACATATGTATATATATTAAGTGGGGAAATTATTGCCCGTATACATTTCTTGAGAAATTTTGTATTTACTTTATAGTTATTAGGTATATTTTTTCAAGATACAAACAAAATGTATCTGGGTTTTAATCTTTTGCGCAATGATTCATGAATTAAAAGAGAACATAGAGTATTTTCAATTTAACATTTTTATTGAAATTTATTTCTAGATTTGTCTAAAGTAAGTTTTCATTAAGGAAAATGGAGAATTGTAGAACGATGAGGAACTGTCTTTTAATACAGTCGGTGATTATTATTTTTCCAATCTTTTTAAAGTCATAAAAAAATATCACATTATTATTTAAGTTAGTAGAGTGCTTTATATATCTTGATACTTGATCAAATTTTATAAAAGGGGTGTTTTTTGTAAGCCCGAGGGGAATCGAACGTAAAAAAACGTTATCGGCGCCATTACATAAAACATTGACAATGCAAACTATCGATAACAAAGAGATCATTCTTACCGGTAACACAGTTTTTTTCGGGACACAATAGAAATGAGATGCAGCTAAATGAAAAACTAAAGTACAAGCTGTCATTCAAATTTCTCACTTTTGCAGCAAATGATGCTTACAATACTGTAGTGCGATTCGCTGTCCCTATAGATCTGTTTAGAAAGAGAGAAGTGTTGAACGAACCCACAGAAATGTCAAAATTTAGCAGCGGCATGTAGCAGAAAGTTGAACTTGATTCAACTCTTGCGACTGCGAATTTTGTTGCTGCAGATGTTCTTTTTCGAATATTTCAACTTTGACAGTGATACTGGCGACAGTTTCAGCTAATCGGAAAAACCTTATTCTATATAAAAATGTCAAAACTTGTTGGTCGAAAAGTCAAATTAAATCGTTTTCAACGCAATTAATTTCAGTCTACTAATATTGTGAAGCCACAATCAATACTACGGTTTCATAAGGGTCAAAATGCTGAAATCTGAAATCACTTAAAGAAAACTGATTGTTTTTGTTTCGCTCACTGCTTATTCTTTTTTTAAATCGAATATTTAAATTTTCATACACCAACTTATCGATACGCTTTTTAAAAATGGATTCTATTTGGGTATGTACCTTAAGTTAAATTCCAATTTAATTTCGTTCAAAATCTTCCATTTCATGATATTTATAAATTTTATAACTATCCTCTAGATATATCGTGTGTTATCGATAACAAATCGTTTGATTTCCATATGATGTCACACTTCCGTTAATACAGTTTTTTTACACGCATTTGTCAGAAATACATATCTCCGAAGTCTGATTCTAAATTTCGTCGTCTACCAGAGGTCCAATATTCAACTAAAACCCAAATTTAAAATGTAAACAGCTGTCAAACGAAAACTTCAGGAAGTGTAATGACGTATGTCTTAAAATCCGATAAAGAATTGGTCAAAAAATTATATCGTGTCTTAAAAACGTCCTCACAGCACAAAATACCATCATACAACACACAAAATGTCATGACTACGATTTGATACGATACTGATCGGTCATTTTGATTGATTCGATATCTTAGATTTTGAAATTTTGATGCAAACCATCGATAACTTCGAAGTAATTTGTGTCGGCAAAACAGTTTTTCTCTGAAATAAGTGTGAAACATTGAATTGATTTGACGTTTGACCTATCCCTTAATGGACTTTTCAAACTTACACCTGCTCATCTAGAATCCAGAATTCGAGTTCTTTGGATAATTTTCCATTTACTGCAAACGTCCATGTAAACAAATCCTTCCATCGAAACAAACAATCAAAAAAACCTATACAGAGCCGCCAGTTTTTTTTTTTTTTTTAAGAATTTATCAAAGAATCTTTGGGGGCTGCCGCTGCACATGCATTCTCAATCGACATGACTATCATCCAGAAACAACATTACATCCATGTCGTTCTCCAGAAGTAGATGCATATGTAGTAGGAACATACAACATCAGCAGCAGCAGCTGTTGTTAACATTTTAAACTGACAACTACTTGCAGTGCTTGTTCCATTTCTTTTTTCATCAGGTTGTTCTTGTTGTTTTTATTGTTTTTTTGCTCTCTCAACTACCAATACGTTGTTAATTAATGTTTATCCCGGTTGTATACACGCTTGCCAATAGGAACAGCAAGCACACAAACAGAACGAAGTGAATTCCAGCACCGGAAAATGCACTCAATCCCCCATAGTGTTTGGTGAGAAAATGGATTTTTCTCTTTACGAAAGCAAACATTCAGTGTTTGTTCGTTTTATCGTTATTTGTTAATGGAGAACACTTACACTTACTTCTAAGACCCTCTCTTTGCTCAGAGGTTCAAATTAAAAGCCAATTAAACTGGCCGAATAACAACCCTCCTGGGTTGTGTTCGTGAACCTATTTTGGCATATTAAAGCCATTTTTATTGCCCCCACCTTCAACTTTGAACCTCGTGGTGCTAAGTGGTAAAGGCAATTTCAGGGAAATAAAGCAAACAAAACAGGTTCTTATCGTTCGCTCTGTGGAATACCATGACCGGGGTCCGGGGCCGTTGCCGCTAGCTGACACAAACAGGTAATGTACCTGATAAATGTCATAAAGAATAACAAACAGACAAAAAGGCTGACGAAGAGAGAAAGAGAGAGGACGCAGTAAACGATCCAAAGTAGGTATAGTCGTATAGTATACAGCAGGATAAATGTACACATAGATTGAAGATGGACCTTCAGTCGGAGTTGAATGTTGGAATGGTGTTTACAAATTCAAGCCTCGTGCGGCGTATTCCCGAAGCTCGCGGCATTCTTGCGATCTTAAAGGCTGTAGCTCGTCCAAGTGCATTTGATCATTTTTAATGTATATTTCTATCTGTTTGTTGGCTTGTGCGTTGAAAGAGCATTTATCGCCAAGTAATGCGCAAGCATTAATATTTACCTTATACCTACCAACGAAGATGATGAAGAGGAAAAACAACGGCGACGACGACTATGACGGCGGCGCGACGTTATCACCAAGCCAAACACTAAACAGCGTCATCATCATCATCAGGTACATGATAATGTACCAAGTCGCACAGCGCGAAGATAGAGCCTTTTTTTTGAAAAAAAAAAAGAATGAAACGGACAAACACTGACGGATGAACTAACTATAAGATGGTCTTCCCGATTAACTCCCAGTGATAATATTCATTGTGCCAAAGCCGAGGGAGTGCTCCAGATCGTGATGGGGTCTTTCTTTCCTTCCTTAAATTTTTTTTTAATTTTTTTTTTTTGGGCCAACTTATTTAATATGCACACACATATTATTATGCCAGATTTGTGGATAAATATGATCTTTTCAGTGTGCACTTTGTCGGTTTTCTTCTTTTTTTTTCTTCAAAAAGTAGTAGGTACTCGTATCTTTTGTTTGGGGGCTTATATTTATAAGTAGAGAGTTTACGTTTATTACAAGATAGATTCTTATCTTTGCGGCTTCATGCTGAATATGGGAAGGTTTTTTTTTTGATCTGGCTTGGTAAGCGACTTAAGGTGAAAACAGATTTCGGAGTTTGATTACAAATAAATGTTAAAGTGGATTTTTCTTTTGCGTGGTGAAATGTTTGTTTTATATTCATCCGTCTGTCTGTACGGCCAGCAGCGGCTGCGTAGTAGTAGTGTTATCAGGCAGGTACATCAGGATGTTTTTTTTGTGTTTGTAATTTGTTTTTGAATATGACGAGATCAAATTGTGAGGGCAATAAGTAAACATGAATAATATTTGTTTATTATTGTACAGTGTGTTTGTACTTGTTGGCCTGAAGGGTCTTAGATATATTATGTTCGTGCACTCCATTTACTCTGATTACTTTTTATCACAGGTTTCGTCACTCTAGCAATTTAAATCAACATAAAGGAAGACCATATAGAAAAATATGGAAATAATTTTGAACTCCAACGCAACGTAGAAACAATCCAAACGAAATTTAAAAACTCACCACGGGTACAGGAAAAATTGACGTATATTCTATAATTTTTTGGTCGCTAGTATGTGAATAGGACTTTACGAGCTATCAAACTCTACTCGCATAACATATAAGAACCATATTATACCTTAACGAAAAATTGTTCGCGCGTGATTAACCTCAAAATTAGAAATTATCAATCATAAAACGTCATTACCGATGAATAGAAAAAAAGCCATATCAACGATATGTCAAAATGGACGAACACTCGTTAACTCGTTGGTCGTTCTTATATGAATAGTCCTTAATTCCTAATTTACATTTAATTAAACATGTTGTAGATACAAGCTTCGTTCAATGAGGTTTTCTAGAACAGAAAGAACTGAATTTTCTGTTCTGGTTTTTGAGTATAATCAAACTCGAACAGAACTGTTTTTGTTTGTTTGACAGTTTATTTACTTTGACAACTGAAGTTTAATTGGATATCTTGTTCAAACTTGTTCTGACTATTCTGTTCTTTTTTTCAACGAACAATGCTGCAGTGAAATTTCCCTTAACCATACATTAAAGGTGAAAATATCGTTACTGTAATGACTAATGTCACCGAGAAAAAACGACTCAATTCACTTCTCGGCCGATCATGGAATTCGCGATATTTTAGTAACAGAGATTTAGGGTTTTTTTACATTGTTTTTAAAACCCCTTAGTAGGCACCAAAGCGGGAAGATAAAAGCCAAAAGTTTTATTGGTAGTTGGAAATATGAATAAGGCCTTACTTTCACTGCCAGACTGAACAAAAATAAAACCATCCACTGGGTTTCTGTCCTCCGTTAAAGAAATTCCGTATGATATCTGGACAAAAAATTAAAGAATGGTTCTTTGAATTTTCACTTGGTAAAAAATCGAACTCGACATTTTAATCAATTTTGAATTACGATGATAGAAAACACGAAAAAAGCTATTTTATTTAAACTTTATTTATGTACTTAACCGCCCAACTATCGTGCCTGGGCGAAACGCGTTTTGGACTACAGGTCATTAAAATCTTCAATTTGGCTTTAACCCATATAGTCCACAAAAACAAAAATAAAATTTAAATTATTATTTGCGTTTTCTTCAAAACTTAACCGTTTTAGGTGATTCTTTTTATAAATCAATTTTGAGCATCAACAATAACCGGCACCTACCATGCAATTTTTGGAGCAAAAATGGGTAATCTTAATTATCTGGAAAACGGCTGTAACGATTTTGATTAAAAAAATCAGTGGACTAGTATTGGTACATTCTACATTTTAGTTCAAATTTTTTTTTCCATACCGTTACTTGTCATATAACTTTTTTTTTTTATTCTCGACTCTCTCATTAACGCCTCAACGTATTTCTATCAAAATGTTTGCATAAGTGGTCCTACAAATTATTAGTAATTCTGCGTATTAAAATGTTCGAACAAATATTTTTTTGGATTTTTTTGAAAGAAAAATAATTTTTTTTTTTTTTTTTTGGAAAATTCAACATTTTGAAAAGAGGTTGTGATCGAACATAAGAGCAATTATATGCGCTCTAATCATGCATTTATTTATTTAAAATCTGTAGAGCCGTCAATGAGAAAGTTGAAAATAAAAACAAAAAAACTGTTCTATGGCAGGACTTTGCACAGAATTTTTTGTATCAAAATCATGGGAGACATTTTTGAAATAATTAAAAAAATTGTGTCGTCGTGAGGCAGGTTATTACCGTTGTTTTTCGTATACCTACATTTCAATTACGCTTAAGAGTAATTGAAATTTGTGCTTACCTGCATTACAATGGTTTTTAAAAGTTGAATTGCCTCGAAAACGGCTCCAAAGATTTTGATAAAAAAAATAAAAAAAGGTGCTTAAGGATTCCAAGATTAAGCAAAATCGCTTCTGGGGCTTAGGCTGTAGATCGAGTTGTGGATATATATATACATACATATGTATATACAGCGAAAGCCATACAGAATTGCGGGACATACTTTGTTCGTGGTCCATTGTAATGTTAAGTTTGATCAAAATTTCAAGTTGAACTTGTTTTCCCGAACCGTTTTTATGACTTTTGAACTTCTCAATAAGAAAGAGATCTCGCAACAAATAACAATAATTTGAACATCAAATTTTCAAATGAATTTTTTTAAATAAGGTTAAGTTCCACCACTTAATTTATTACAAATTGATAACACGCAATTAGTTCCATGTTTTATACACCAAAACAATACACATATCAGACATCTTGTTGCAACATTCTAGGAAACTACTCAATAATACTGTTGGAACATGTGTGTTCTAAGTTCTTTTGTATTTCCTTACGAAAATGTAAATGTTTACAGATTTACAAATGTACGCTACACGTTTTCTGTCAATCGATTGATGTTTTAAGTCCTGCGGAAGTCATATCTGTCCCACAAAAAGTTTCCTGTATTGAAATTTGTTCCGTAAATGTTTTAATGTCACTCGAGGAACAAACCTTTATAAAAACCTACATAAAAAAAATCAAAAACCAACCATGTTCAATGCGACGAAACGATGAAATCTCTTCTCGTTTAAAGATCACATTTAAAAAAAAAGAAGAAAACAAAAATCTTTTCGTGTTGCGAGTCATTTCAATTTGAATATTTAAACCGTTTTATTGAGTTGAAACATTTCCCATTCAATCGATTAAGTTCTTTCCACTTTTGGAACAATAATTATATACCTATACACCATTTAGTTTGGATGTGCTCTGCATAGCCAAATATCAGGTTCGTTGGTTTTTTCTGTTTGACTTCTAAAATCTAAATATTTTTTTTTAAAAAGAACACAGTCAGTGGCTCAAATGTTTTGTCTCTGTCGAAAATGTTTTTTCTACACATCCATTTTTCGTTGTTATTTTTTTTTGTTCATTATACTTAGAAAAACACATTTTTGATTTTGTTGAATTGTTTTTCTTTTTCGTTTTTATTTATGCAAATTCAAAGTTTATTTATGTATGTAAAGTAGAGCACATCGCGATGTATGTATATAAAATAATGGATGAACAATAAAAAGAAGATACAAAATTTGTTACTTATGTTTTTGTTGGATGCTGTTCTTCCGTCATCAACGTATTGTTGCTCTCCTGGTGCATGAATATTCTTTGAATATATATAATTTAATTTTTACCTTTGCCTTGCTTTGTATATTCTTAAATGGCTTTCTATCTTTTTTGTTGCATAGCATTACCTTAGATATATTTCTTGAACTTATTTCTAAATTCTTGTATCTATTCTTTTTTTTATGAATAATAAAATGGCCCAAGAAAATCTACTAACTTAAAAACAATTCCTTTAACGCTGAATCGATGGCCATTTTTGAAAACGTCAAAAGTGCATTTGTAAAATTTATTTAAATGCACGCTGCAAAACTAAAATGTTCGAACACACAAACAAGAATCTTACTGCATACGTGTAAGTAGATATGGTTATCGATAATGCAGTTTGCCAAAGCGATATGTTCGAAATTGTCATATGCGTCAAAACTGCATTTGTAAAATGTTCTTAAGCGCACGCTGCAAATAAGAAAATAAATTGAATTTTAATGCATAACCATTGAGTTCGATAATGCAGTTTGCAAAAGTCACATGTGCAAAACATTACCTGTGATGCAGCTGTGCAGTAAAAAAATCGACGTGACATCTTTTCTTTTTTGTCATATTGTGTTCCACGTACTCACCCTGTAATTGTGGAATAACATTGCTATCAAGTACAGCATAAATGGGACTAGATTTTTCTTAAGCCTACTTGCACGTATTAATTGGAAAACATAGAACGATTTTCGATTAAAATACATTTTTAACAGGATCTATATTGTTTTGGCGTTTGGTCTTCTTCGACTTATAGGTTTATACGATAGCAACAGTTGTGTCAAAAAAAATTGCAATTATTTGAACATCAAATTGACTTTAATTTTTACATTTTCGAAAACGGCATTTTTGACGTATGTAGGTGTAAATTATGCTCTGAAAATATAATTAAAGCCTTAAGTTTTCTGGAAGAACTGCGCTAACATTACAATATCAGTTTTTGTTTGTATGTACTAGGTGGCGCAAAAAAGCTATAATTTTTGTAAATGGAGCCAAATTTCAATTTTACCTTGACATTGGTGAAGTAAACAGATACAAAATAAACGTCAACATAATTCGCTATATGAGGAATAAGTGGTTGACATTTGCCGCCATTTGCACACAACTGATTGACAATTTTTTGCATTTCCTGAAAAGGTATTCATTTGTTATTAAAAATATGTCAGATTGTTTTCTTTATATAGAATTTTAAAATCTACAAGATTTGACTCTTAATTGTTTTAATAACATTTTATTTCCAATTTTGCATTCAATTATTATTTTTTTGTTATTTCTCATTTTAGTTGCCATCACAAGAACTGCGTTTAGAGAGCTCACACAGCCATTATGCACAGGTGCCACCTACCAGCAATTTTCCAAACTCAATAACATCAGCAGAATCGGGTAAATTGTCGTCGTCTTCTTCAATTGCATCAGCGCAATATGATCTTCACAGAATTCAACCACAACAAGAATTAGAACTAGAGCAAGAACCTCGACATAACATGCAACTAAAATTGCTCCAATTCCAACCATCACCATCACGACAACAACAATCTGCACCATCGATAGCTCCTCCAGCTCCGCCACAGCCGCCCTATAATCTAGCAACCCAACAACAAACAACTGTGATCATTCGTAAGGATATACTTAGCTTCAATTTCTCCGACATTGAAGTGTCGGAGCGTCCATCGATTTTAGATGATATTGAACGGCGAGGTCGTAACGGTGAACTGTTGCACGATCTGAGTCAACGCGCCGTCACGGCAACACCAAAACCACCGATCACCGAACTCGATGACATTTTCATTAGTGTGAAGACGACAAAAAATTATCACGACACCCGATTGGCGCTGATTATCAAAACGTGGTTTCAATTAGCAAGGGATCAGGTGAGTTTAGTTAAGATAATATGCGGGTGATTATGTGATGGGTGAATATAAATGTGATATCTTATGAATGAAGGGGTTAATCGCTTGTTAATATTGAAATTTATTGATTTGTTTTCACTGGGATAAGTTAAAAGAACAAACTGTCAAACACTATGACGCTCTTCATTTTGACAGCAGCTAGTGTAGTGAAGTTGGAACGTGATCAATTTACCTCAACCGATCAGCGATCGTTATCGTAATTGCAATCGATATAGCAACTGGGAGACAATATGGGTAATGACTATCCAAACCATTCATTATAGGTTTGGCCGTTGCATCGTAGCATGATGTGATGATGCCAGACAAACTGTTGCATCTTCAATCGTCGGATCGTACCATAAGCGTCGTCGTGCACAGAGCACAGATAAAATAATTGACAACTACTGCAACGATCAGCAAGCAAACCACTGACAGATGAAAATGACGATAACAAGTGTTATTGTTGCTCTACAAAATGGAAGCTGCTACCATTTGCAGTGATGAGTTCCAGTGTGAGTATGCGTGCTAGTTTGCGAGTGCCTGTGCCCGTCACGTCACGTCTCGTTGCCAAGTAGGTGATTATTTTTACCTTCTTCATTTTATTGTGTCCGAGTGGAAATCTTTTGTTGTTTGTTTTCATTCACATACTCGTATAAGGATGGGAAATCAAACCAGATCGCGTCACGGGGGCTAATGAACCCGCACAGCGTATACCTATTTTTTGAATGCATATGCCAAATTGGTATTAGAATGTCCGCCATCAAAAGTCTGTTTTAGATCAACTGTCATTGATTGATGGCTAACAAGATAGTTTGACATATCCTCATATATACGTATGTACACAGCAGACAGACACAGAGTGATAGGTGTAAATTACTTGAAAGTTACCAATATGGCTATTTTGCTCATCCAATTCATAGCAAAGAAAATAATGAGCTTTGGAGAGAATTTATTGCCACAACACAAATATGGCTATGTTATTTGCTTTGAGACGTTTCGGCCATGTTCGTTGTTTATGGACAAAATTATTTCTTTTTACAGCACATCTCTTTTATTGCTAACTTTCTTATTTTTTTTATTGAAATGACAATCTTCTCAAATTAGTTTTTCATTGTTGATAAATTCCATTTCCCAAAATAGTATGACATTTTGACAGTAGGCGTATGCATTGACATTGCCATCGGCCAATTAGAATTACAAAAGAATCTTAATTCATTAATTTTTGAGTTTCTGAAAGTTTTGACTGCGTGACTGTACTACTCTCTCTCTCTTTCTAATAAAATTGCTAAGAAAGTGACATGGAGATAAAAACTATAATCAGAATGCAAATGTCAATGATGAAAGCTATTCACACGGGATTATTATTTATGGCTGTGTTATGCAGTAGTTATTGTTTTCTGAGATTGCTTTTTATATAGTTAATCAAGAAATGTATTTTTTTATAACATTTTAAATATCAAAATTATAATTTAATGCCTATGTGGAAATAAATCAAAAGATGGAATGGTGTTTTATGAATATTTGATGGAGGTTTAGTGGACCAGCGGCAACGTTTAGGGGAATGTTGAAGAAAAGGATTATATTCGTATTATTTTTGTTCGTAGATGTATTTTAAACAGCAGGAGGTATTTGAATAGGAGCTTTACATTTTGCCTTGAAGATTAGATATTGGCGGAGTCGGACACAGAGAATATGGAAACAAATGGAATGAAGTGTGAATTTAAAGGATTCACTAATGAAGTCTGAAAGAAGTCAACTTTCGTTTATTTTTTTTCTGAAAATCTAAGACTTGAAAAATAAATCTTTAAATTGAAGGTTGAAAGTATACAAGATGGCGCAAAAGTTTTTATCCGATGCTTATTGCCTGTATGTTTTTTTTTCTGAAATGAAAGATTTTGGTTCTGTGTATTTTGGTTTTGCTTTTGGATTATATTTGTCTGAAGTCTCAATTTTTTTTATTAAGTCGAACAAATTATTAGAAATCAGTTAACACCACCAGAATTGATAACCACTTTGGACCGATCTATGACATTTTCCCATTTTGGCGATACGTGTTTGCATATTTGACAGATATTCCCTTCGAGGGTTTTAAGAGTCTGAAGGTTCTTGACATAGACTTGCGAATAAAAAAAAAACAACAAAACAAAGAGGAGTCAGTAATTGTTAAATAAGGCGATCTTGAAGTCTAGTATATAAAACGCCAAAACGAGAGATTGCATTTTCGATGAAAAGTTACCTCTCAAATATTCTACAATAATTTTTTCGCATTATTTAGGAGTATAGTGCTTCGTGTCTTGTCCAAGTGTATTTTTACTTCACAAATATCAAAGTGCAGAATTGATATTTCCGCCATTTGCAAAAATTATTGCATTTTGCGCCACGTTGTAGTTCCGTTCGTTTACTTTGCTGTGTCGATCGAACTTTTAAAAGTGTTAATCGAAAATTCTTTTAGATATAAAGATTATGGCGCAAAATTTTAAACAACCCATTGTTAAGGGCTTAACATTTTACTAGTTAGCAATTTCCTAAGTGCTTATTGATTGAATAACTATTTCAAGATTTTTAAACATTTTCTCAACTAATAAATTGCTAATTAAGCAGAAAGCTGAGCATTTGTAGGGTTTGAATTTTGATGAAAACAATTATTGTTGTTATGCGTTGTAAATTAATTATATGTTGATGAAAACACAACATATGCTCTAAAAAGGTATTAGTTATTTCTATTTTCATCATTTTCACTTCATTATTTACAAAAAAAAAAACAAACAAAAAAATTGTGCACCAGCAGGACTCGAACCTGGGCATTCCGCGTGCAAGGCTGATATACTATCAGATTCCATAATGGATTTAGCAAATTGCTAAAAGTTAAAGTAGCCATTCCGTGATTTTAACTTTAGTAAAATGTTAAAATCGTTTAAAATTAGCTCAATCATCTTTTTAGCTGAGTAAATAGCTAAAAGTGGCTTTAACATTTTACTAAATCGTTTAAAATTTTGCGCCTATGTAATTAGATGAAGAAGTAAATTAATTTTGGCATCATAGAATGAAAAGGTTAGTTCGATTTGTAAAACTATTGTCCCTGTGAGGACTTAACCCAAGTTTATTTCAAAGCTTCATTTGAGGAGGTTAAAATTTATAGGGTAAATTACGTAATTTAAAGAAGATTTAATTAATTTAAAATATACAGCAGTAAGTTAAGTTTAGTTTTTTCAAGTTGAGACTTCAAGTTCAAAATATCAGTCTTACAAAAGGGCAAATTTGCAAACAAAAATTTGTTTGTATCCTTATGAATATTATGCCAAAATAAATCGCTGAAAAACTCCATTCTGAAAGTTCACAAGAACCTTGATTTTATGAATCTAATGCCCGGTTGCACCAAAATGCACTAAAAATGAATGTTTAAGTTCGTTCTAATTTTTTTAAAGCTAAAATTCTATCTGCATATTATCATCTGCTTTCAAAACTGAACGAAAAAGCTTAACGATTTCTTAGCAGTATTACACGAATGTTGCACTATTTTTCATCCCATTTTGAAGGTCGGGCCTTCAAAACGAATTTGCATCGATATCCTCTTTCTCTCTTAAGCCCTTATTTTTCTAAAGCTGGTGATGTTATTTATCATTTTAAAAGTATTCTTATCCCAATAATGTAGAATTTCAAAAAAAAAAAAAAACACGGAAGGAATTGGAAGAAAAAATGACATCGAACATTTGGAACGCCATTGCAGAAGTGATCTTTCTATACAAACTATCGATAGCAAAGAGGTACTTCGCATCGGTAATACAGTTTTGGTTTTCTCAGGAATAAAAGTTAAGCCTAAATGCTCTGCGGTTGTAGGTAATTAGTTGTGGGATTTAACGACTAAAACGGCAACCATAGTCAGCTTAAACTGTCTAAGAAATCTAGCGGAAAGTTACCAGACACATCGTTGATACGTTTTGAATGAACGTACGTGGTTTTCTTGAGAGCTGTCAAATGTACGTACCTCTTGAGTCATTTCTCTCATTCTGTCGCCCTAGCTTATGTTTGCGAAAGTAATCGAAACTTAACGAAATTGCTCCAAACGGCTATTACGATCAAATTGTATCAGTGTGTTTTGCTCTGTTGCTCAAGGTAGCCCTAAACGACGAACACGCTCGCCGAACTTCTTCGTGTTCGTTATGTTTTTTTTTTGGGTAGAAGATTTCTCAAACAAACAAGTTCGGCGAGCATGTTCATCATCAAAATTCTCTTTTAAAACTTAAATAGCCGAGAAAGAAACTTTATGTTATTGGCTATCGTTTATTGGTCTTTAAGAATAAAAAAAAATAGTGTTCGGAACAGCTAATAAATGTCGCTTTAAAATTTACCGAAGCGACAAAATGTTATGTAAATCTAATTTTGTTTGAATTAAATATCTGAGAAGGATATTTGAATCTTTTTTTTTGTTACATAACTTAATCAAGGTGCTGTTTTTATTATATTCTGTGAAACTCATTTTCAACAAACAAACATTTTTTTAAAACACGAAAAAAAAATATACAAAATTGTCTTTCACCTAATTTCCATTTAACAAAAGAACGAACCCGCATATCTGTTCCGATGTAATATTTCTTAATATGTCATGGTGTAACCGATCTTTCTTTACCTTTTGCTTTTTTTACTACACATTGAAATTATAAACTATATCGAATTTCTGAAAATCAACAATCTACAAAATTTACAAGTTCTTGTGCTGAAAGTCAGTAGAATGCGTGCGAGTAAAATCCATAATACGAACAAAGTTAATGATCGTGCAACCATTAACTTTTTTAATGACTTTGATGAGTTCAAAAAAATTAACATAACTCCATTTTAATTATATCACCTCCCACATGACAATTGCACCAAGGCAATGACCTATTCTAGAAATATCTTTACCCTATATTCAAGAGAGGTAACTTAGCAGTGCTTATTTATGATATTACTCAAGCTTACAATTTTAACATGATAATTATCATTATCGCGGAACAGTAACCTTTGTGCGGTCATTTCACTTCACTCCACATGGGCATGCGGGAAGTAGGAGAACCCTTGCAATTACTCTGATGGACTGACGCAGCAAAACAGATTCTCAAGCTTGCTATAAAAGAAGGTAGATAGGCAAAAAAAAGGGAGCAATTTAATATAGTAAAAGAAAACCTTCGCCCCACACAGGCATTGTCAACAAAGAATACAGCCCACATGTTGTTCGGAATGGCAGGCATTTTCAGAATTCATGTTCAACGAGATGGATAGAAAGATAACCCAACACAAGTTACGGACGCACGGAAAGGGAACAAAACGAGCACAACTTCTTTATCAATCTGGTTCCACCAGCTGGCTTCGACTTCGACTTGGGGTTCGGGGACATGTTCCTGGAAAGAAGTGTATCACTTGTAGCATGACGATTTTCCGATTTGTTTTTATTATATGCTCCCTCTTGGTTCTCTCCTCGCTCTGGAGCAACGATTTCTAAACATTACGTCAGCCTTTCAAGCAGAAATTTACATTTTCCTTCACAATCACAACAACTCTCACCACCGACCGCCGGCCGCCGCCGCATAAGAAAAACCAAGCAGAATTTTAAGTAGCTCCAATGATGGTCATCCTATATAAAAGCCAGAGCGACGGCAACGGGGCAGAGAACCTACAAACGTAAATAACAAAAAGTATCTTCAGGATACGTAGAGCATCGAAGAGCAGGTTTTGACTTAAATCGATTTGCGATTGAACGGACTATTAATAACTGTTTGCGAAACTCGCCAACAACAACCTTCTTCTACCCGTCTACCGTCATCGTCATCGGTCTATGATATTGATGATGATGAAAATGATGATGGTAGTTGTGTTTTTCGGTCGACCTGGTCAAAGATTACCAACCGAAGGCCATTGTGCAGTTGATGGTAGTACAAATACAAAGTACCTATGTATACCAATGCTTGTTGCTGCCACTGCTATTTGTTGCTGCTGTTGTTGCTAAGAAATGGAAAGCCATCATAAATTTTCCTACGCCCCGATTTGTGCTTGTTGATTTGACGTTTTTCGGGTAAAGAATTACATTTTCAATTTATTGAGGCATATCATTAAATCAGCAACGGAAATTGATTACCATGTAGTGTAGTACACTGATTTAGGATTAGGGAAGCACTATACCACTCTTGTACCAACTCCTTTTGTGGCCGGAATATAATTTTTCAACTCAAACCAAAAGGTTCATTTGTATGTTAATACAGCTGCATATGTAATAAATTTCAAATGCACTGCAATAAGTTTCGAAGTCAAACAGATCGAAAGAGCGAAACATAAAATTGCGGAAAAAAAGCTGCGGTCCCATTTGGCTCTCCTGTGGCTAGCCGCCAAATTAATGCAATTTCCGTGTTTTATTGCTGAAATAAACCACAAAATTTAATTTTAAATGACAGTTTTTCAAATTCAACAACAAAAATAACATCGTTTGGCTTGAAGTTCACTAAAAATAAATTCAAATCAATTTATTTACCACCGCGCAGCGTACAAATGCAATGTAAATCAAAATCAGCAAGTTCAGCTTGAATGAATTATGAGCAAAACATTCAGTAGGTATGGATTGAAAAAAAACCTATATTTATTCAATTAATTGATGGTGTTGTTCAGTTTGTATAATATTGTCTAATTAATGTGTATCCATTCGGAGCGCCCACACATTTCCATGAATTCTGGGAAACCCACTAAACCATAGACCAGATGGAACATCAATCGGATGGGAAATTTATTATTCCCTTCCGCAATGTTGTGGATTAGCTAAGCTAAAGCTAGTGTCCATTTGAAACTCATTTTTTAGGTACCTATGCTAATTTTGGTATCAAATGAACTAGTAAATATTCTCAGAGGCCCAAATTGTTGTTTAAGGGGCCGGCCGGCCGGCCGTCCGGGTCGAATTTAACGGATTAATGACAAAGTATAGTTGTATTTTTTTAATCCATTTTTTTTTATTCGAATTGATATTTGAATGAGATCCAATGTGTCGCACTGGATTTTAGGTTGAAAATAAATTAATTTATGGAGGACATTTTCATTGAGAGGTTCCACATGAATTTATTTAGCTTTTTTTGTTTCTTAAGAATTTTGTGTTTTAATGATGTTATGGTTCATTAAGAATTAAAATTGAATAAAAGAATAAAAATTTATAGTTTCACGTTGATTGAGTTAAAATACTATAGTAAAAGTGGAACTTACTTTAAAATTAGGGTATTAACAAGATTTATGTATGTTTATAGGAGAAAAACAAAAAAAAAACCTTTTTTTTATGAATTTATCAAAACAGAAAGAAATGTTTATATTAATTCAGAAACATGTTGTTTCATGTGTTATGTAGGTACATCAGATATTTGGAAATGCACTTCCTTGTGCACAATTGTGTTTATGTATATTAACAAAATTCAAAGTAAAATATCTATCAAAATTCTTTTATTTCGCAGGAAAAGTATTTGTGGAATTTATTAATGATATTTCAGTTGCTTACGGAAAAAACTATTAAAACTAATTTTGAATACGTTCCACAATGTATGTCACTTCATATATAGAGAGAATAGCCACTTAATGAAGTGTGAAAAAGTCTGATATTTTCCCAATCAATATATTTGATCTCAAAATACACCTTGTGGAATGCAAAGTTATGAATTTTAATAGGTACATTTTGTATGTTAACTCGTTAATAGAAAGAAAATTTAATTTAGTGGGGTTTTAAGTTTCATTCAAAATGAAAATAAATTAGCTTCCACATTTTTTTCACCGACTGGCAAAAGGGAAATTAAGGTTCACTACTGGATGAAAAGAAACTGAGACTTATGGTCCATTCGATTTTTTCCTTAATAAAAAAAAAAACGATTTAAACAATTTAAATCAAACAATTTTCTTAAATAAAAAACCAAAACTTTTTCAAAATTCAGATATTCATTATTGCTTAGGCTACTTGTACCAAAAGGCCCTCTATTTTTACAAATTGGTAGCTTATAATTCTGAATGTTTAATATCTGAGCTGAAACTCACTGGCTCAAAACTTTAAACAGACTGATGTTAAGGGCTTAGCATGATACTACTTAACAGTTTGCTAATACTAAAGCACTTTACTAATATTTTCCTAATTTTAAACATTTTTTACGTAGCACCATACTAAATCTATTTTCTTAATAAACTACAACTAAACACGGCTCAAATAGTGGAAAAAAGTAAGCGAACATAACTATTTGACGTTTGTAAATGTCAAAGTGGCATATGGATTTAGTACGATACTAAAAAATTAAAGTACCCATGTCGGGATTTTAACCTTAGTAAAATGTTAAAAAGATAGTACGATACTAAACTCGTTTAAAATTATCAAAATGCTCTTTTTAACCTTGTATCATACTAAAAATGATTTAACATATTACTAAATCGCTTAAAATTTTGCGCCACTGTGTTTAGTGCCCCAAAATTGTTTTTTTTGTGTAAAAGCATGGACAAATGATTTTAGTTAATTTTGTTTGTTTTAATCTTTTTTCGATACACACTTTTCTAAGTTATGAAATGTTAAAAAGCTTTTTCTGTGCCGCTTTTTCTATCCAGTCAAGTGCAATCGATATAAATCAATTTTTTAGTTAAAGGGTAAATTAGACTAGAGTCCAAATGAGCGAAGATATTGTAACGAACCGTTCCATGCTACTTTGTATTTTTAATTCATTTCGATGGCACTGGGTAGTAGTACTAAAATTACAAATGGAAGCATCATCGTTATAGTTGTTATTTGCAATAATAAAGTGAGGTTGAGTGGCAAATTTCCTTTGTCTATTTTGTGTAATACAGTTCACAGTCACTTATTTCAAAAGCTTCATATGAGGACACAATTCCACTGGTTAGAAATATATTGGGCATCGGTATTAAGTCAGTTGCAACTCCTTCATTAAATAATAGCTGTGTTCTTTGAAAAAAGTTGAAACAACAACAACATCAAGACTGAATATAATTTTAGTCAGTAATCAGAGTGAACAAAAAGGTGAATAAAAAGTATTCAAAAGTTAATTCTTAGATGGGGCTTAATTTGAGCGTAGAAAAATGTTTGTTTCGCAAAGGTTGGCCGGGATGTGTTCTAGAATACATTAAGCTTAACAAAAAAAATCAGCTTCCCTGGTTGTAATCTTCACGAAAACAGGGCTAGTAATATAACCGTGCATCAAGAGGTAGTAAGTCGTCGTCGGGCCAGAGCAGTTCGTCTGGAAAGTAACTAACTATTCGAGTCCAATCATTTTTGGCTGTAACTTCTTCTCATCAGCGGTAAGTGATCTAAGCCTGAAGCTAATATTGTCCTCCGTGCCACCTTCTATGATGCATGCCCCCGGGAGCAGTAAATATTCTTGCTGACTCGCGTGCCTTTAGGGCCGCAACGAAATCGGCCTCAAAGAGTTATCTCCCTAAATTTGAAACTAAAGGATGTTCGCGCAATGAAAAATTGGGCCTAAGCTATCCAAACTGGCACTCTTGTGGACATTTTGCTGCAAGTTTTTCTTAGTTGGAGATCTTAAGAATTCCCCTTTTTAAATGTGAAGTTTTTATATGTTTAATTTTTGACTAACAAATTCCAAATTCTAGCTTTACTTTTTTCTCAATTCAAAACCCCTATTAGTTTTTATTTGTCAAGGAAAAACTTCTATCTTGACTGACAGTGCTATCAAAATACTTCACTTTTGGAATTTGTACTCCACATGTTTCTCTGCACAAACGACCTCCGCTTTCCTTATTCAAACCTAAACAAAATCCACAGTACCATCAGGACTCTATTATGGTCATCCATTCAAAATTTCGATTGTTATTGCGCGTTAAAGTGTGTTCCTAAATTAGAAGATGATTCCAGGTAAAATGCAGCTTTTGTGAGTTGCATTGTTTAAATTGGATTGTCTGTGCTTATATAGAGGGTATGTTATAGAAGCCCGTTCTATATCTGCAAATTTATGCGGTGAATTTTGATCTGCTGGTCAAATTCAAATGCTTATACAAGTCGGGAACAAAGGAATTGCAGACAAGAATTCAGTTTGTTTAGGTGGTTTATCATGTTAGCATAATATACTATGTATAAGGTATAAGGGATACGCAACGATACCTCTCGATGACCATCAGTACCACCAGCATATTGAAAAGGGATCGGGTTACTTGTTGTGGACTATATGGTTTTATTGTTATTGAGCAAACTGTATTGTATATGTAGGATTACACAAATGGAATTCTAGGAAAAGAGTTGTGTTTTTTTTTGTTTGGGGGCTTTAAGGACGAAATGGTATGTTCATAAGTTTTATGAAATTTAAACCATAATCCCAGAATTTTAAGTCCTAAAGGCTTTAGCATGAAAATATAAATACGAGTATACATTTTCAGAAATATTTCCTCATTACATTATGAGGATTTTCCTTTATTTTTTTTTTTAATACACAAGACCTTGGATAAAAGCTTGTTTCATTGTTTCCATTTCCAAACCATAAAAAACTTTAGTCTATATAACATATAAGCGAGTTCAAGTCGAAGTGAAAGTCTGTGATTGGAATTTTAAGGTACCTCAAATTGTACCAACTTCACTACCACGTACCCTTCCCATACCTACTTATGATGACTTTTACCATCATTGTTACTTGCTAGTTATTTATATAACATAAACCAACAAATCACTTTAATGCTCATTATGTCCTCGTAGCTTCACCTTAAATGTCGCCTAATTGCCCAATTATTGTTTAAACATCGTCTCCGGCATCAACAGGAGCTTTATTCAACGTACCCATATATACAACATTTTACCTCTAAACATCTTTTATTTCGAGACGGAACGAGACGAGATGTTGTTACAACATACATCACCAAAGACCAAACCATACAAGGTGTGGGGTGATAAAGTCTGCTGAAGTCACCCGCACATTTCGCGTGGTAATTAGCTTCAAGAGACCTTTCTTCTCAAACAAAAAAAAAAAACACGAACCATGACAAGCAGCATCATCAGCAGCAGCAACAGCACCGGTAACGAACGCTTAGTCCTCTACCTATATATAAAAGCAAAAGTCAAAACCAAGACGATGATGAATTTATTTTTACGCGCGGTCTTTCCGAGTAACAATCTAATGGCGTCTCTCTCTGCCTGGTGATGTTATAACGACCCACAGAAGCCCACTCGGGATATTAACGAATACTTAAAAAAAAATTGTACCAGTCAAAGCTTTTGCAGCGAAACTCTATGGAACCTGCTGTGTGCGCTCTGATGACTGCTCTTGGCAATCCCCGTGAAACCATCATCATCAAGATGTCAGGCCAAAACCAACGAAATGCTAGTTGATGGGTACCAAAGTGAACCTTACTACCCAAGCTGTTGCTTTTCCTTAAATAGTGTGGTGGTGCACGTGAGATGTGCATTATATATGTAAAGAATACAAAACAGTACAATTTTTTTTACCTAAATGAACGCTAAAACCGTTTGTTATATTGTTAACATTGAGTAGAGCTAGAAATATATGCAATTAGACCCCATAATTGCTTTATTGTTAACGCTGTTTTGGAGGATTGACATACATCGTATCATGGATTTCAAGATTTCACGGGGAAATAACAAACGAAATGATATCAAGGCCTTTTAAAGTTTGTCCACTAAATTAGGGAACTATTAGATTTCGTTTAATTTTATATTTCATTTCATCCAAAGATTAAATATAAAATTTATTTGCTTAACGAATTTCCCAAGTAAAAGAAATACCTTTTCCGTACCTCTACTGTGAAGCGAAAAATTAAATGCAGTTCAAGATATATTTCTGAGCAAGTGAAAAAACCTTAGGTGATGATGTGGACATGTCAAAAATTTATAGGAAACTCCTTTAATATCAGTAAATAAGCTGTGGAATGAAATGTTGAAAAATTTGCGCACTGTTTTCTTGGAGTTATTTTTTCATTTCACACAATCTGTGTGAAAACCCATAACTCTCAAAGGAAAGGGAAACATGTGAATTTTACAAATGTTGTATTTTTGTAAAAATTCATTTGTTTAACGAATTTCCCAATTGAAAAAAAACTGTTTTCGTGGAATATTTTTTTCATTTCACTAGACCTGTGTGAATTTAACAAAAACCATAACTTCCTAAAGAAGTGAAACGTGTGAATTTTATAAATGTTGTGTTTTTAAGTGATTTAATAAATTTCGTCAAATGTGGAACGTGAGGAAAATGTAGTTCTGGAAAAAAAAATTTATTTCTAAAATAAATACTTCCAAAAAATTTGAAGTTCTGAATTTCACATACATAATATTAATTTCCCATGCAATATTTCAATATCACTTGTGACCCAGGGTTGTAGGTCAGTTATGGGAAAAAGAAATAGATAAATGACATTGTGCATTTTATACAGCGTGTACTCACCTTATTAATATCATTTCAAAGAATGTTTTGACTGGCATATTTCATACTTTTACACGTTTACCTATGTTTTATTTTTCAAAATGTTAAATATGTTGCAATCATTTATAATTTGCCATGAAGCTTTAAGCCTCTTACTCATATGTTCCACAATCTTTGCGGCGTGATTTTTTTTCGAATTTTGTATTAGTTTCGTACTGTGCCGGAAAGGGATATTAACTTAGGGAATTCCTCTTGAAAATATTGAATTGAAGAATTTATTATTCAATTTATTTTATAAATTCACAAAGCGATAAATGTCACTTAAAATTTGAATCTCCAGCACATTTTAAAATATGTATATTGATTACATGCGTAATTCACGAACTTACCCCCCTATGCATTTCTAAGAACGATCTTTTTCTTAAAATCTGTGGGATTTCCCGAAATGAAATTTCCCATAATCAATGCGAACGATGCGATACTAGACTGGGATTTAAATGACAAATGACAACAACATGTGCGTTGAAATAGACCTGACTTCTTCTGTTTACCCCCTCCAAGGAAGGATCAATTTATAAGAACTCGCAGAAATATTTAAATCCCTAGACCAAGACAAAAAACGTATGCGCATTATAAATCTTTTTCCCACAATAATTAAAATTCAATTGAATATGTTGCAGGGCTATCCTCGTGTCATAGTCGCATCCATCCACACATATTCCCTCCCTATATGCCTTACGAAATGAAAATGCAGCGAAGGAAAAAAATATGATGACAAGAATAAACCAAAGAAAAATGTAATTATATTTACAAAAAAAAGATGATCCTTTTAAAGCGATGTAAGGACCTGCAAAAAAAAGTACAAAAAAAAAACAAACAAGGAATCCCGGGAAGAACCCAAATATTTGCACACATATTCAGGAATGAAAAATGATGATTATTATGCACACATGGGGCTATGGGGATAGGAAAGCAAAAGAACTGGGAACAATATTTCCTTTTTTTTGTCAGTTCCCTGGAAAACTACGTGTTTTTTTCCATCTTTTTCTTTGTGATGCTTTACATGCTCGTCACGGCACCCTAGCCGGGATTACGTTACGACACAACACCATAGCAAAAAAAAATAAATTTAAAAAATAATAATTAAATTTTAATTTCAAGATAAAAATGGTTTATTATCTTTTCTTTTAAGCGGAGACTTGGGGAATTTCGTTTTTGAAAAAAAAAAAGAAATAAAACAAAATTACAATCAGATGGAAACAGTATGAATTCAACCCAGGTATACGCGATTAATGTCTTCACCTTGCCAACAAGCTGTTCCATTTGGTATTATGTCCTGAAAATGATAACGACGACATAAGCTTTACCATACATCTTCAAATTGAGTTTATCATTTCTTTTCGAATAACGGGAATAACATTCCAAGTTGTGGGTACAAAATGGATACACCCCACCGAAAGAGAACATCATAAACAGAAAAGGAGTCGATGATAAATTTCAGTGTTTTATATTCAGTGTTGCATGTACCAAAGATAGATGGCAGCGATTTATTTATGTAAGGACATTCCTTTTGTCCTGATGGGTTATTTTTTTTGTAATTTTTTTTTGCCGGGCAAAAGAACAATGGAGAAAGAGTTACTGTGGTTCGTGACCGTGATAAAAGAAGTTCTTATAGTTGAGTGTACGAATAAACAAAAATTATTTCTTCGTTTGTATTTTTTGATTTTAAAGGATTTAATTTAATTCTGATTGAGAGCACATATAGTTTCTTATAACCTTTTTATAACAACTTCAGTTCAAACTTTTACAAAACTGATTTATAAATATTTAATTCACAAAGTTACGACTGTTACATATGCTTATGCTGAAAAAATACATATACATACATATATAACCTCATTAAGTTAATATAAAAAATAAAACAATTAACAGCATGTGCCCTTATAGTTTAACAAAATTATCACCTGTTGATCCGGGTCGAATGACCAAAAAAATATCGCTTAACTTGGTTATTTTTATTGTACTGCCGCTATTTTGGAAAATATGAATTTTCTAAATTCGGAAAGTAATTTTTAAGAGTTATTTTTTCATAAGACAATTTTAATTTATTGACATAATTAGTGAGCATAAAATACCTCATAACAGTACATACGTACTCAATTTCTCCAAAAAGCGGATCCAATTCCATTTAATTTTGGCTACATTCTCCAAATTTTGTTAACGCCAAACGATAGCTGAAATCACGAGCTGGATTTTGTAATTCTTAATGACCAGCAGTATCTAAGGCTTTCTTAGCAATATGCTCACAGCGTCACAGCCCACCGTTAACTGATGGTATATCTCACCGAACATTGGCACCAATCTTCGCATATTTTTGAAAAAAAAGTAAGATATTATTACGCTTGATATATCAAACGGATTTGATAATTGGCTTTGTTACCGAAAATGGGTTCATTTGGTATCGCGGAATATTTTCTACGATGGATACCTTAATAACCTTTATGACCACTTAAAAATATGTCTTCGAATTTGACGGCCTCACTTAAAATCCACCAAATAATTGCTGGTGTAATCCAGTGTTCTCCGTTTTGTCTCCGAATCTATTTCTGAACCTCTTGTATATTAAACTGGTCATCTTTTTTTATCGTTTTCAATTTAACCTCCTTGTTTTTCGGCTGTGGAACTCAAAAGGCAGCGTCTGATAAGCTCATTAAATTCTGATCCCGACAACATTGTCCAAAGAGGAATCAGAAACCGCGTAGAAGTTAATTCTGTAAAAAGAGAATGTTGACACATTCTATTCCATTGCTATTTTTATTAACAATCTTCTACCGAAATTGCCAGTTACGAGTACATTCCTCCCCTAAAACAAGTTAACCAAACTACTCATACTTCTGGCAAATATACCCGCCCAATTTCAGAAGAAATGCTTTTTTAATCGTACTGCATGAATGTGGAATGCTTTAATGGTGCTATTTTCTCCTCCCATTTTTAAATTCAGGAGTTGATGGAGAATATGCATCAGTATCCCCTCGAAACCCTTTTTTACCCGCACAAAAAAATAGAAATGTACGACCCTTGCGTAAATTTGTTCACAAAGTTTCAAAACCCAAGCTTTTATGAACAACTAGAATCGACTTTAGCAATCGTCTGATCTTCTCTTCTTCTAATTGATCTCGGTCATATTGCACCTTGGACCTGTTGCAGTCTCAGAAGGTCGATTATTTTTTATGCACAAAACCAAATTTTGGAACAAAACTTCAAAAATGTGTTAATGTTGTTCAAGTGTGTAGGTTTTTACGACAAAACTACAAACATTTCTGAACAAAACTCACTATTTGGTTACTTTACTAACAGTCCGTAGCGTAATTGTTAGTGATGCATTAGAGCGTCACGCTACAGATCTGGGGTTCAAATCCCAGTCTATTTTTCTCAACTTAGCCATTGAGTTTCGGTAAAAATATACTCGTAGGTCCTCTCCAATTAAGAACACAAGAATTCTCGGTTTTCCAAATTATAGTCATGTTCATGGTAAAAATTTAAATAAATCATAGAATTTCGGACTAAAAAAATAAAACCCCGTTTCTATTACTAAATTATCCCGAAACCTTTTCAGGTATATTATAAAAACAAATTCAATAAACAAGCTAAATATTTAATAACACAATATTGCTTAATCTATTAATTCTTCAAAATTGTTCCCCTTCTTCTAACACGTTGATTGATATCACATATTAACAACTTAATGATTTTCGTTACCCTCTGGCAGCCATTTATGGAACTTAAAGACGTGCCTCCAGGTAATTATACCAATCATCTGCTTACCTCTTATTCATATGTTCATCATGAAATTAATGCTAAATTTTTAGAATGAGCCTTTCCCCATTTCGTCGAATTGAAAATTAAGAACTTGCCGTGTTTTTTGATGATTCCCTATATAATTAAAATACCAAAACAACAAAAAAATCAATATTATGTATATTTATTTCGTCGTGTTAGCAGATATTACACTTACACTGCCACCACACCATCACAAGGAATGATAACCCCAAGAACTTTGCTCATAAATATTAATGAGCATATAATATGGAACCTGTAATGTATAGGATATTCTATTAAAAAGAAAAAAATACACCACATAGACATTCCAAAAATACAACCAAAAACGTCATAACCGCGATGATTAATAGACTCTTGAGTGGCGTTTCCCACAAAACCACAGCTCGGATATTCAAAAAACACCATAATTCATTCGATTTGGATTTTTTTTTTGACAGAACTATCTGCACGTGGAAGGGATGAAAAAAAACCTCAACATAAATATACACCCTGGGCCGACAAATGAGCCAATCCATTGGCATAATTATCCCAATTAATTACTTTATTATGAAACAACTGAAATTATATAGTATTTATAGCAACACCACCATAACACAGTTATTATAGTCCAATTGTAAAAAAAGACATTATAATTAGAGAGAGAACCTAAATCCAGATCAATCGAATATAAAAGTTCAAGGACCTCAACTCACACACATGGAAATCATATAATTAAAAATCTTGTTGTCAGGATATTAAGTGCGCCAGTAAAAGGGGATAAATCCATTTACAAAACATCCATAGTAATTATATAGGCGCTGCTGTGTGCATTCGTTGCTACCTGGTGGAACAGCTCAAAGTGGTATCGGACCAAAAAAAAACGTGTGTAGCAATTGTGGTTTGGTTTGGAATCACCCTCTAGATACACCCATTTCTTTTGAACTTATAATCTCGACTCAGATGATGAGTGTTGTGTTTGTGTTTTATGGGAAAAGGAGGAAGAATGATGATTAATTTAAAGATTGCACAGCAACAAAAAATATGAGAATATAGCTACCTGAGAAGGTGCAACATTTTGGCACATATCTAAATTTCTTCAAAAAAAATTAATCAGAAATTTTAGATCTCTGGGTCTTGGCGTAACTGAGGATTTTCCAAAAAAAGAAGAAAACGACATCTGTGAAGACGCTCCGAGTGTATCAAAAAAATGGTCAGTCATCGCAGTTCGTCGCTTCAGAAAATAATAACACTGTCTTGCAGTTATGTTGAAGGGTTAAACAACTGTTTTCGAGTGAATTAACTCAGTCAATGATTTTTAACTCTGCCATTTTTAGGCCGATTTATGGTTTCTTTACGCTTTTCAAAAGAGGAGTAATAGGCTTTTCCAATTATAATATTATGTATATTTTAGAAGTTTTTGACCAAGTTGGTTTTTATTTGGACTTTGGAGAATTTTTAAAAAGTGATTATTATCGTAATGATGATTAAATGAAAGCAATTTTCATTTTATTTTTCCAACGTTTCGACGGTGGTTGCCGTCTTCTTCAGGGGTGTCTTCATTTACAAAATACAAAATTAAAAAAAGTTATAATGTTTGAACATATTTATATAAGTAAACGAACAAAATATGACTTACATAACGTTAAATTTTAAGATTGTATTAAGCTAAGCAATAATTTGTTTAAAATATTTAAAAAACAGATTTTGAACACTTCTTATTTGAAGATTAGTCTATGTTTAATGATATTTACTGTCAGAAACTAAGGAACAATAAACGGCTGTTATATTTTGTGTCTCTTGTTTGCGGTTCATATTATTTTTGTTGTTAATTATATGCAGTGTATCTAGTGTGTAACGTTTAGATGTATGTTTTTCTGTTGCAAGGATCTCCAATCCCTCGAAGTTTGGTGTGTGACCGGTATCAATGCTGTGAGAAGCCAGTGCCGTCTTTTCAGAACTTTTTAGGCGAATATCTGACTTGTGGTTCGGCATTCTTTGCCGAAGGAGTTGTTTGGTGGCGCCGATGTAGCAAAGATTGCAGGATTCATCCGTTTTCCCTTAGCAATATATTTTATAAACTACGTCTGAACGGCGATCTTTGTTGGTTTTCGTCTTCAGGTTGGTGAGTTCGACCTATATGCCAAGTTGACTTCCGAGTTGTTTTTCGCGACCATTTCTATGAAATTTTCGGAAAGTTTGGGCACATAAACGACACTCTTATAAACACATCTCCTCTCTTCCAACTTATTTTCAGAACGAACATGGTGTTTTTGACGAAGTATCAAGTTCCTTATAACTTCTGTCTGAAAGCTGTTGTCTAAGAGTATTTGCGTAACTTTTTCTTTGTTAGCGGAGTGGAATTTTCGGTCACTCAACGCAAAGACTTTGTTTATTAAGTTCGACGCAGTGTTTATACGAATGTGCTTGGCTTAATTAGATCGGAAATTGACAAGTCTCCCAGATCCAATATCTTTCTGGTACCAGTCGAAAGAAAGGCGATCATTCTCGCGGTAAACCTTAACGTCCAAGAACGCTATCGATCTGTATTTATCCCTCTCTACGGTGAATTGTATTTTTTCATTAAACTGGTTAAAGCATCGTAAGACATTTTCAATTTCTTCTCTATCCACAATCGCAAAGATATCATCAACGTATTTTGCTATAAACTTAGGTTTGTAGCTTAGTTTAAAACATTCCTCGAGTAAAAAATCTAAAACCAAGTCCACAATCGTCGGTGAAAGAGGATTTCCCATTGGCATTCCGTGTACTTGTTTGTACAAATTGTCCTTAAATTGCAGGTAGTTGTTATCTTTGAGGCAAACATTTAATAATTCGATAAATTGGTTTTGGTTCAGCTTGGTATTTTCAGCTATAATTTCCCATTTCAGCATTACGACCAATAAAGCCGATGAGAATCACTTTTTAAAAATTCTCCAAAGTCCAGATAATATACATATTTATGTATTGTGCTGCTTTTTTAGTTTAAAGCAGAAGAAAGCAATACAAATTCGGTGCACAAAAGGTTCAGAACTCTGTTAAAACTCAATCCTTATTAAATTTTTATATATAACACTAAACCCAATCAAAAATAATATAACAGGGTATTTCATATAAATACTTTATACTAAGATTTCCTTAATAATAACATAGCAATCTAATATAGGTTGGGATACAGTCCCCGGCCCTGGTCAAAACCAAAGGCACAAGGTGCGGTGGGATAAAGTCCCTGCACCGGTCGAAACCAAAGGCACAAAGTTCGGTGGGATAGAGTTCCTGCCCCGGTCGAAGCCAAATGCACAAAATTTACGACACAATGCCAAACAATTATAAAACTTCTAACTAGTGCACTAGGCACTCCCATTGTGTACACCAGATTGGTACAATGCCACTGAAGGTAGAAGTCCGTCTTTTTTCACTCCCATGTAACCTTCTCTTAATATATTCCATGTAAACAGAGAGTGCGAATCGTAAACGCAGACAAACTTAACCCATGTAATTTATATTTTTACACTTTTCGAAAGTTGGAAGACCGTTTTCGACTATTTTTTGTATCTTTGAGTTTTTATTTCAAAACGCTTACTTCGCATCTGATTGGCTAAATCTTGATGGAATGAGCAATAAATTCAGATCTGAAGATCTGAAGACTATTGAGCTACAGCTACAGCCTAAAGGTAACTTAAGAAATTCATACTATACTTGCGATATAGGTGCTCTAGGGCATGTTTTGCATTTAGAAAAAAAAGCGAACTCGAGATTTTAATAAAAACTTGACATTACGATGATAGAGAACACGAAAAGAGTAGGTCCCACCCTTCCATCTCATTGTCTGTCTGTCTGTCAGCCTAAGCCGCTGGAGTGATTTTCGTAAAACTTGGTACTTAAGTGTTATGTTTTGAAATGTTTTTTTTTTAGCTCCAAAAATAATAATTTATATAAAAATTCAATATTTCGGTCAGACAAAAATTTTAATTAAACTGTTATTAAAACTACCGTTTTCAAATGCTTGATTATGCGGTCTTGAAAATTAAAAAAGTAGGTCCTACTGCGTATAAAAACTTAAAGGAAATTTTTTTTAGATTATTGAAATAAAATATATATTTTTGTTGGAAAATTAAATATACTTCTAAAATAGGTGAACGAAAATTTTTTAAAATACATAATTGTTTAAATTTATTTTTTTAAATAATTAAAGTTGTAATACCAAGATTTTTGTTTAAACAAATTTAAAAGAAATTAAGCATACTCGTGATGCACTAATTTAAATCGGTAAACTAAACTGATTAATGATTTTCTTAAAATTTACTTTAAATACATTACATTACATATTATACTCCTCCGTAGATAAATTTGCGAAGTAGAGACAATGAAGCACTGGCAACGAGACCATTGGCTTTAAACATCACATACATTAATAAAACAAAGAGAGACAAAGAAAGAAAGAACACACTTTAAATAAATCTATATTAATTAGAGAAATCTGACGCCTTTCTTCTTGCTTTTTGCACTAAGTTCATGTAACCCAGTCTCCGTAAATGTTGTGTTATTTTGTAGCACAATTCAAATTTTGAAATAATATTTTTATCTCTCTATATAATTTTTAAAACCCTTCCTACAGTATTGAATATAATTCACTATAAAACTCATCTCAAATGTTTAATAGTTATGCAGTCAACAAGCATCTATGAATGCTCTACTAAGCTTTGGGTAAATTCATATCCATAAAGTATTTCCCCTCCGATTTTAGTCACAATGCCCTTGTGTCAAATAAGTATTGTAAAACACCTCTATTTAACATTGCATAACTTTTATGAATAACATATCCACGTTTAGAGGCATTGTAACTTCACACACTGTCTAAAATGCGTTTATGCATAAGATCATGGGATCCTATTATGCAATTTTACTTAGAAAGATTTGTGTTCCCTGTAGAATTTCTTCACATGTCTTCTTTAAAAAGAAACTTTAAGAAACATCTTTAATTCCAGATCAAAATATGTTGAAGAAATAAAATCAAGTTTTGTTGATTTAACAATTTTATAAATAAGCGATAAAAATGCCCCAGTCAATCGTCATGAAATAACAAACATCTGTTGCCTGTTCATAAACCCTTTTTCAAAACAACACCCCCGACAACAAAAAAATCTTTCTACAAAGCACTTTGCCTTCTTTTAAATGGTACATTAAAAACATACTTGATTTCCATCAATTTAATGAAACAATTTAAAAAAATGGTGACAAAGTTAAAATGGAATTCTGGGCTATTTCCTTTATTTCTGGTAAAAAAAAAATAAAAAAAAAAAAAACATCTGTGTTGTGTGGATCACAAAAATATGAGTTCATCCATAAAAAAAAGTGACACCAAAGAAACACACTCTCGTGACAACAAAAGAAACAAAAATATATAAAAAACATTGAGGAGCGAGGGAAATAGAATAATAAGATACTATAAATGGATGTTAATGACATTTTCGTTTATGTTTCCATTTTTTCATGTTTTTTTTTTGTATTTTTATGACAAACATCTCAAAATGACGCCTGTTTCACATTCACATTCAAAATCAAGAAGGGCATCCCTCAGCATCTTCCTCTGAAATCAGTTACAAAAAAAAAAAAAAAAAAAATTGTCACTGAACCACGACTAAGGAATAGGAAAAAAGGAATATTTTTCGTAAAAGACCACCATCAGCTCCAAATGATGTTTATCTCAGACTCAAGTAATATGCCGCATGTGTATACATTTATTTGTATCTTTATGTTGTTAGACCCCCTCTTCTTTTAATCAAAACTCGAAAAAGACCTGTTGTTCTGTTCACATCAAGATTGTGTCAAAAAAAATGATCTTTTCTTCTTCTTTTTTTCAGTCGTGTGTCTTCGTCGTTGTTTGTTGTCGGTCTGGTATCTAACCGTTTGCTCAGCCAGCTCTAAGGGTTCCTCCAAAGTCACCGCCACTGTGGCGGTCGGGTTGTCATTCCCATAGTCGCCGGCCGCTGCGCCATGGTCTTGGTCTTAATGACATTAGTTAAGTGCAAAACTAATGACACAACCATTTTCCAAATCTAGATACCAACACTGTTTAAAAGGGAAATGTGACATATTTTACCACTGAACATCTTTTTTTTCTTTGATTACATTTTTGACAAGGGAGGTAGGAAGGGGACCCCAGAGAGTGTAGACGACTCAGTCGACACGGGGCAATGACGTTTTGTTTGTCATTTTAAATGAACAAATCGACTCTCGGGGAGATTTCATTGACCTCAATCAAACATGGGGATGGGAAATGAGTTTTTTTTTCTCTAAATATTTTTGAAAAATGCCGCCCTATAAATAGCGGTGCATTGGAAAATGGAAATTATTTTCGTTTACCAGGCGTTTAACGATAGCAGCAACATGTTGTTAATTAAATTATCTGATAATTTTGTTAAGTGCCGCATCTGGGTGCATAGTGGGTTGCAATAAGTTAATAATAAAATAGTGTGGGATTTTATGGAATGTCATGTCAGTCGTCAGTGTCATATGTCGGTGGTGTTGATAGATTTTTAGTGTCCGTTTGATTGAGTAAAAAAAAAATAACAACAAATAACAACAACAAATTTTTGATAGCGAAAGAATGTCAAAAATCCTATTCACTAGCTTAGTTGAGTTTAAGTAAAATAAAATGCACGACTGGATCGCACGTACTTGCTCCTATGTTCGATCACATTATATTCAAAAGATTCTTAATGGAAACGGCTAAATGTATTTTTAAAGTCTTTTTTCACTTAATTTTTTATATATAAAAATTCTTAAATTTTTTCTAAAAAAAAAATTGGTACGAACACCCGTTTTCGAATATTGAATTTAAAAAAAAAATATATTTTTTCAAAAATAAAAAAAAAACTATTTTTCGAAAATTTTGAAATGCACCATTATTTAAATTTTAAAGGAGAGCATGTGTACAAATTTTGATCGAAATCCGTGGAGCCGTTTATGAAAAAGTCGAAAATCAATCAAATGGTTGTGTGACAGGTACCGTTAATAACAAAATATTTTAAATCTTTTTCGCCCAAAATGTAGGCCATACCCAATTTTTATCAAAATCGTTACAGCCGTTTTCGAGATAATTAAGATGGTTGAAAAATTTGTATGGCAATACCGTTATGTTTGGGGCTAATGCGGGATATACACTGTTCAAATGCATGTCAAGCATATGAGAGTGTATTCGATGATTGAACAAAAATCAAAACGTTTTGATTTTGCTTCAAGCACACACAATGCATGTGTGAGTTATTTTCACGAATACACTCTCATATGCATGACATGCATTTGAACAGTGTATATCCCGCATAAAACCACGATACAAAAATAAAATAAAATATATTTTGGACTAAGCACCAAGTTTGAACAAAATCGGTTCAGCCGTTAAGGTTGTAGATCGTTCTACAGACAAACAGACAGACAGACAGACAGACAGACAGGCAGACAGACAGACAGAATTACCGGACCCACATTTTTGGTGTTCTATATCATGTAATGTCAACTTTGATTAATATCTCTAGTTCGATTTTGTTTCCAAATGCAAAGCTTACCCTTTAGTATAGTTTAGTAAGTTTTAGAGAAATGTATCGTCTTATCAAATTAAGGAAGAGATTAGGAGACAAAACAGAGCCCTGTGGCACTCCAGCTTTTATAGGCTTGACTTCAGACTGGAAAGTGTAAGTAGTTTTGACATGATGTCAATGTAGGGGTTAACTTTTAGATATTTCAATAGGATGTTTGCCTTTCTTATGAAGTTTGCAAGATTCCACTTAAGGTACATTAAGTCTCCAATAAAAACAGTCTGCAATAAAATTGGGAAATTGAGGTTTCCAACTTATGGTGACAAAATATTGCTAAGTGGTTAGTTACTTCACTGTTTCCATCCAGTAGTAGTGCTGATACATATTGAACCACGCTTCCCAGAGAAAAATCGAAAATTTCACATTTTTGTTCATCTATGAATTGGTTTAAAATAAAATCTCAATAACGGGTCTTTAAATGCAAATAAAAAAAACTGATTCAGTTACAGATTTTACCACTTCAGTCTTATACTCTGTTTTCAATAAAAAAAAGAACATAGAGTCTCCATAAGTCCCCCAGGATACAAACACGTTACTAATCTCATTGTGTACAAAATAGATACACCGTACGCTGCTGTGTTATTGGCCACGTTAGCACTATTAACACTACAAGTTAAGAAGGCGAAAAAATAGAAGCATATTACTACACTCTCTTACAACTATTTTACCGGCTTAATGACACCGACTACGGCAACAAAACGCACTCAGTTAAGTTAAGTTTAAGCTTGTAAGAGCTTATAAATTTTAAAAAAGCATTAGATGTACACACAGATAAAAACATTCTACACTAAATACACTTAGTTACAAAAAAAAAATACACCAGACTTTTTTTTTGTTGTTTTTTTTTAATAAAACCAAATTTTTGGGTATTTTTTTTAGCAGAAATTTTTACCATATACCTAAATAAATCACGGAACGTTTTTTTGTTTTTTTTTTTTTATTAAAATCGATGAAGCGATTTTTAAGATAAAAACACATTTAATGAACTGTTTTGCTACACACAGTTATTTATCAATTATATCTAATCAGTGCAATAAGTTTCTTAAAAAATCAGCTCCAGTTGCCTTATTCATAAACACACAATAGAGTCTGATTAAAGTAACAATGCATTTAACTCAGAAATGTTATTCATAAAAGTTGAACATGCCCCTGGAGGTTGAATAGTGGCTACTTCTATCAATGTTTTGATTATTTTTTACAGCGTTAATTTTTAACGTAATAGATTTCTCCCTTTGAAACTTTATGACACGATGGTATTTTTAACCAAAATGGGTCTAAAATTGTTTTATGAATATGAATCTACACAACGTGGAATAAGGCCTTAATAAGCGCTTAGTTATTGCGTACCTACTCTACTGTTTTAGCGAATTCTATTAAATACGCCTTTTGATGTTAATTACTTTCTTTCATTAAAACTTCAGAAAATAATGAAAATCTATAAAACATTTGTTTTTTAATTAGTTTTTTGTTTTTTCTGTCAGTGTAGGAAAAATGAAAAAAAAAAATTCAATAAAAACTATTCAGAAAACACCTCGCTTAGAGACTGTTAACTTTGTGTATATGTGTGTGTGCTTTTTTCTTCATGTTCCTTCGCAACTGAACAGACAAACAGAACTACAACTCGACGTGTAGAAATGCAAATGTTTCAGATCGTCTCTTCTCCTATGCATAGAGCTTGCCTAGAAACCAGGATAAAATCGAGTTGTGTTTAAAATCGCAAATTAAATCACAGGTGGGCACAATCATATCCTCTTTGCTCAAATATGGTAGGTAGGCACTATGGCGTTGTTGAAGTTGTGTTAAACAAGGAACAGACAGACAGTCGCCGACATTATCACTGACACTGACTCCACGACGACCATAACCATCGCTACTACCACACTCCGTCACCACTAACACTCTTGGTTTCATGTACTTTTTGAGGGCTAAAATGTTAGATATAGTTTCTTTTTTTGTTTGTAAAAAGGGGGGGGGGGTATACTATATGTCCTTTACACATATGCATTTGCTTCGAGTAGACCATCTGCTTTGAAAATTCGTAATTCAAACACCAATTTAACAAGAGTTTAACACGTTTAGCATATGAGCCACATCAAGGACTAGGTATAGTAGTTACACGGCATGAGTTAGCCAGTTTGTGTACCTAATACGATACAAAATGGCTGTTCATGGTTTCGGGTTATACTTATAGTTTTTTTTTTAATTCAGACTTGTGTTTGACATGTGTATAGTTACTTTCTTTTAGTCTGTATGCATTTATTTTAGATCCTTTTTCGTAATTGTTTTTTTAGGAGATCTAATTAGAAGGATGTACACTTTGAACTGCATAGGTGCATTATCTGTAATTAAAATATATAATCTAAATAAATAGAAAATGGTTAACCGTAGTAATGAACTTTAAAACGACCAATTCTATTTGAATAAAAATTGATCTACCATAATTTTATTAACATACAAAAAATGGCGCCCAACGTATAACCAAAAAAGTATTTAAATGTTATTTTATTTTAATCTAACTAAATGAGAAAGAATAATCTATTCCTGATTGTGAAAGGAAAAAAATGGCTGTTAATTCTCTTAAGCGTGTGGTGGAAAATTTTCTTGGACTTTGTATTGCAATGCAAAAATCTATTGCTTGAATGAATTTTTTCTTAAAAGCCACAAACAGAACGGAATAGTGTGCCTGGCCCTTGACGAAGGAAAATGCACAATTAGTACGGGAAAGGGTCCCAAGGCCTTACCAAAGCAAAAGACACAAATATTATGTGGTAGAGTTTTAAAGCCCTAGTTATAAAAAGCAGAACTTCAACCTAGTGGAATAATCACTCAACAACCAGTTTTTTGGTACCGAGATTGGGAAATTTACCTCAGAGAGAGTTGAAAACATAATCAGGATGTCTTGGTAAGAACGCCATGTGAATCGTATGAGGAATGACGAATTTACATGGTATATCTTTGAATTCATGTTTGGGTTCAAGTCTGCACTTATTAGTGGCTGGAGCGTATCGAAATCCCGCTTTTCGAAAATCCCGAAAAAAAGTTTTAAAATTCTGTCTTCTAAAATACTGCTTTTTTAAAATCACGAGTTTTAAAATCCCGCTTATTCGAAATTCCGATCTGTTATAATCCCGCTTAGCCCGTCTTGTATTTTGATAAATGTTACACAAAAAACTTTGCATACACCCAAACTTGACCTCACCCCAAATCCTATATTTGGCCAATCAGATCCGTGCTTCCTACACCTTGTGTTGATTCCAAAAGTGGAATAATAACAAACGATTATAAAAAAGCTGGATTATAAGAGACGGGATTTTAGAAAGCAGGATTTTAAGAATAAATGGGATTTTAAAAAGAGGGACATCGAACCCAACCCATTGGTGGGATATAACACTTCAGAAAGCTTGACTGGTTTGTGTCTGTGTTAAGCATGGACAATAAATGGCGACTGCTTTTTAATATGAGTTTTTAAATAATAAGCGCCTGAATGACAGTCGGGTCGTATTTATCCACGGTTGAGTGAAGACTGCTGAAATTATGGTCGATCATTATAAGAATGAATAATCTTTCCGAAGAAAAACAGATTAGGGAATACTTAAGAAAAGGAAAAGTACAAAGTTTAAAAAAGACGTTTGTCATCCGGTTGACTCCTGTCATAGGTAAAAATGCTTTCTTGTTAAAACGTAAAGTTCCTTAATGATATTCAGAAAATCCCAACTTTCGCCAAACCAATAGATTTACTACACAACCAAATTTGGTCAAGGAATCGACAATAAACACAAATAGCTGCCACCTAACGAAATCCTTGTTTAATACAAAATACAAGTCGTATAATAGCTACATAATCCCTTCTACCAGTGAATTTGTTAAATCATTAACTAAATTGCCATCAATGTAGGACAAGACCGCAGCAGCTCGTGCCACCCATAACGAAACCCTCTTTTCGCGGATTTAAGAAAATAAAACAAAAACAAAAAAAAAAAAACATCATCACGTTTTTTTGAAAAAAAAAAACGGATCAAATAGTGTTCACTCCTCGCTGACCTCTCTACTACCACCTCCTCAAGATTTCTAAGCAAAAGCTGATGAAATTAGTGCAATATTGGCAGTAGCTTACTCTGAGCAATGCAATCTATCCGGCTCAAGACGTGGATGCCGCTAGATATATCTATCTGCCCTCACGTGGTCGGTCAACTTTTAGTCTTTGTTTTTTTTTTTAGTTTTGTTGCCTATTTTAGTTGTTTCTTGTCAGTCGCACCCACTCTTGTACAACTTCTTGAACAACCAAAAAATGTTGGTACTTCTTTTCAATTGCTTCACCATTACCAGCCAGTGTGGTTTGCGGCTGCTGCTGCTGCAAGGTAACAACTCCCGGAATCATGGCGCATTCCTTGTAATCTGGCGCAATTATTACAGCTTGCCCTGAACTCCGAACACTGAACACTGTACACACAAAACGGTGGCAGGAAGTATCTACTGGCAGTTGGTTCGTTCTTTCATTTTTTGTGTGTCGCCCTCTTGCGGCCGACTCCCTGCTTCGATCGCTTTTCATGTCTTAGAGGAGTGGTTGGCACGAGTTCTAAATCATTGGAAACCCTTCGACATGCCGAGTCGATGTCGAAGTTTGGAGCTTGCAGTTTTGGAGGAGCCATCGATGGCAAACACGTCTCGAGACGAATCGTTTCGTTCCAATTCGATGAGCAGCACATTTGGCATGGTTAACCATAACGTCGAATATATATATATTTTTTTATATTTTCTTCTGCTGCTGCTGCTGCTTTCGGTGCAAGCTGTTTGCATGTCTTGACTATTTCTTTCAGGTGATCTTTGCTTGGAAAATAGTCTTTTCCTGGATCAAGCTAACCATCCAAAGAGAGAATGGCCCCTTTCACGTTCGGTCGATGCGTGTCTAAACCTCAAGAATTGAAGAGAGAAAAAAAAATCAAAGACAAAAAAAAAACAACACAAAATCTATCCGGGTGGAAAGCGGTTGGTATGATTTATGGCTGTTGATCTTGCCCAGACTTACATATAAGCTGCATTCGATAGATACATTTTCAATCTGACTTTTGTTAAGCTTGGATGCTGCAGCTGCAACTGAGACTCTTAGGTCTCTGTCTCAGCATTAGCAGCTGGCGCAACCAACTTACTTCCCCGGCCATCATCGTCGCGTTTGGCCGGCGCGGCAGGGGGCCAAATTCAACTTAAATTTAATTATTGCAAATGTATCCTTTTTCTGTTTTTTTGTTGTTGTTTTATTTTGCTTCGGGGTTTCGGGGTTTTTCGTTGCAGATAAATTATTTTTTGTTTCGATTTATGTATATCTAACTGCAGACCGTCATCATGAAGGTCTGCTTACATTAGACACAAATTACGTGAGTATGTATTGCTACTTTTAATGTTAAAATATTCTTTTTTTTATCATGATGAGTGCACACCCACTGGTTGGCAATCCGGTTATAATGGCTGATTGCATCTATTAGATACTTTTTTGTATTGCCAGGACTCTGTTCCATCTGGCGCGATGGAGCATTATGACATGTAAATGGAAATAAAATCCACAAAGAAATTATTCTATGTTTGCTTTCGAGGTAAAAAACACTATTATGCTCGCCGAAGTGACCACAAGAAGCCGGCTATCCCAAGAAGTAAAAAATCACTGGTGCGTCACTAGAGCTAGCAAGTGGTGGTGGGCTAATTTGCATTTATTTTGATTTGAAGAAAAAAAAAAAAAGATTCTGTTTGAGTGATCGTGGGAATTACTGTTGAACCTCGGCTGTGCTGTCACTGACACTGACTGACCGACCGCACTCGGCTGGAACAATTAGTGACCATGATCTCTAGAAGTATCTATAAATTATTTAATTTAATGGGAAAGTTGCGGGTGGAGTTAAAATTTTGGGCTCAAAGTGAATAGACCACTCTTTCCCAGAGATTGCTTGGGAAATCACTTATGTTACAGTTCTATTTGATGTAAATTGTAGGTTTTATTTGACGAGCTCTGTTCAATTTAAGACAAATAGGAAAAAAAAAAACAAATTGAAGTGTTTTAATTACTTGAACAGGTCAGACAAATTACCTCTATAAAAGCTGTAAAAATGGTTGGGAACCGCCGTGCAGTTTCATGTATCTCCTGATTCAATGGTCCAGTGAACTCTCTTCTAAGTTTTTATGAATACTCACTGGCTCAATCTTGAGTCCAATTATAGGTGTTTGATTTTAAGCCGGACTGCACGAATATGGAAAGCTCTACATTGCAAAAAACCACCTTATTTGGAAGAGTAGTCAAACGTTCTGAATTTTGTAGATACTTTTTAATCCATCCATATCGTAACCATGCTTCAATAGAATTTTACAGTTTATGACCTGACAGATGGGGTCTAACTGTATTTTGACAGAAATAGTGTATTTCATTCTTAAAGTCACAGTCACGCGAATTCATAAAATTACCTTTTTTTTATAGAGAAATCGGTGTTCGCATCCATTAATTTAACAACACGATTCAAACAAAATGGCCGTCATGAACTGTCAAAATCTGCTGTCAGTGCTTCAGTTTGCAGATTTTTCATGAAAAATATGCGCAAATCGCTGCGATTTAATTCAAATTAAAACAAAAAAAGTGTGTCTTCAAAAACTTTGGTGCAATTATACAACAACAAACAATAAGTTCCTTGTTTTTTGTTTATTCATCGGAGATTCAAGAAAACTCAATTGGTGGTTCATATTGAATAATTCATGATGTCATTTAGCAGTTTGTCATGTACTGTATACACAATTCATTATCGGCACGTGTCTACTTTAAATGCAGGCAAGGTTTATTATATATAATTTCCTTCAAACTTTTATTCAATGAATTTATTCGTATTCAATTTGCAACAAAAAAAAAAAAAAAAACAGACAAAAAGAAATAAAAGAAAAGGAAGCATTTGACAGGATTTATTTCTGTCAATTTGACTCACAATATTATTATGCGTGCATTGAATTTGAGTTATTTTAATGGCGCTAATAAGAATTTCATATGAAATCAAAAAAGAGGCAACATTTTTCATAGACAGTCAGTTTTTCAATTAAGCAGATATTTTGAAAATCAAAAAAGGACAATGTTTTTTAATGTAATTTTTTTTCTTTGGGCTCCTAAAATTGATCTACACAAAATTTCAAAAGAGGAATCATCATCGTTATAGTACTTTATCTTAGCCACTTCTGGTGTGCCGCAGGGCTGCCGCTTAGAAGCATTTCTATTTATTCTTATTTCGAACCATGCTGAAATACGCCATTCAAGTGCTGTTCCCTTGCCCACCATTGCCAAAATCGACAGCATCCTTCTTCAATTTCAAGAACTGGATTGGAACAACATATGTATTTCCGTTATATGCGTTTTTAGTCATCCTTATGCATTTTTCTGATTTTTTTAACCTAAAATTTGAGAAAGTCTAAAGTCGAATCTTTATATTTTAAAGCAATAAGGACATTGCATTCTTTTATCCTTGATTTTTTATTATCACCACACCACCACACCGAATCACATCAATGATGCAGAATTCGAAAAGGACATTAAAAAAAATATATATATAGTATAGGTTTATGTATCATCTAGAAAAAAAGGGAAATACTAAAACCAAAAGAGAAAACCTGCAATTTAATTCTACATTCTCTCACAATGCAACAATTAAGACCGGTAAATGAAGTGCAATGGGAATTGTTTGGTCGGAGAGTGGTTGCGCCAGTATTTTGAAGGGAGAAACTATATGTATTCATTGGAATTGATGGCGTGCACACATCACACAATGGGGCAGAATTAACAAGAACTTGGAATCAAAATATACGAGTATCATAATAATTAACCAACGGAAGAACTTTAAGGGAATTTACTGACTTATTTGGATCTTGAGCTTAAAACACGTAATTAAATTTTATTCACGGGCGAGACTTGAAAAATTTCAATATATAACAGTTATAACCAGTTTTATAATAGTTGTTCCCCACTAAAAGCTTAAAATATTCACGGATCTTCGTGCATAGCCTGTAAAAAGAAATGCCCTTGTGTCGCCCTTTGAAGGCTTGAGGGCAAAAAACATTACTTTTTTAAACAGATCTGTTTTATCAAAATAGTTGTTATTTCCCTCATTCACACTTATAAATCAACAAAACTTGACTTAATTCACAGGCAAAACAGATGTCTCCACATCTTTCTTGCACTGCGAATTAAAAACGTTTTGACTGATCTAGTGTGTTTTTTGGACACAATTTTTCATTGTGTTTCAGATTAGTTTTCGAATTCAGTGGATTCACATTTTCCCGGGGAACAGTTTTGTTTTTCATTTTCCTTTCTTATTAAAATTTAACTAATTTGCATCGTTATCCCCTATTAAATCCTCTCCTATTTTCCTAATCCACCACATTGTGTTTTAAACATTTTTAGGGTAGTCATAACCCCTGGAGTGCGTGTTTCAATATATTTGTATATAAAAAAAAACATGCCTAAGGCAAACAAATTGATTTTTTGTCAGTTTTATGCCCTTCTTTGTCCCAGTGTATGCGGTGGCGGCAAAAGTCGCGGTGCAATACTGCTTTACTGTTGAAACATTTCAATTGGCGTAATCCGATACAAAGTAACTAGTTACATTTTGTACAACGAGTACAATATTGAACCCTACAAGTTACACAACAAAAAAAGATGCCTTAACGAAAAAATCTCTTTCGAAAGTCGTCCACAAAGAGCCACTATCCAGGAACCAACCGGCCAATGTCGATGACGCGATTCGAAGCGAAATTGTTTTTGTGTGCCGTGTGTTACAGATGTAATTAAGGATTAAAGTGTCTGTGGCTATGCACGTAAGTATGTAGGTATACCTATGCATAGAAGAAAATTGCATACCGGGCGACAGTATCTATCCTACAGTACTATCCTACCTTGAATTGCAGCAACAACACAAAAATGAAAAAAAATAGATTTTTCATTTTAGATTACCCCGGTGGGTGATGAAAGGAGATGGGGTGGACTTCTGTGGGTTTGTATAAAGAAATTGAAAATATTTCCTCACGTGAACTCGACAGATACAGCAGGTCATGAAGAAAGGTGCGATGCTAATTAGGTTTCTTTTTGTTCACGCCTTTAAATTACATACATAGTTTCCGATTGCAACAGAGCAGAAAAATGCAAGTATATGCAATCCATCTTGTATCAGGTCAATGAAAAGGTGAATTTGGAAATTACTTTCCCAATTTTTTTTTTTAATTTTCACCAACTTTTCTTAAGGGAAACTCGGTTTGACCAAAAAACACAAAAGTGTACAGTTTCATATATTCTGCAAAATCTGAAATTTGAGAGCTTTAAAAATTTTCAATATCGCGGCTTACACTTAAAGTCTAGTACAAACATAGTTGGAGTAAAAATTTTCAATTTTTGATGAGAAATGAGTCCAACTACAAAATTGTCACTTTTTACCACCGCCTTAGATAATTTCCCTTCATATAGCATTCACTGAAAACTGTTTACAGTCTTGCAAAATATTTTTTGGGACGCATTCATTTTTTACTTCACTTCACTTTACAAGACTTGAGCAAATAAAACTTAAATTTTATCAAAACTTGGTTGTGAAATTTATAATTTCCAGTTTCACAGATTTTGACTGTCCAGAACTTTTTTCACGCGAAAACAAAATAAACACTTTCCAAAATGTGAATTAATCTAAGATTTTTGAATAATGAACTAAAAAAAAACATGTAATCTTTAGACATTTTACTTTCAATTCATTTGATTTTAATTTACAAGATGTGGAATGTAACTTTTTAGATTTCACGAATGGAAGTTTATTTTTAGTCTAATGTTCAATTTTCACTCGAAGTGTATGCTGTGCTTTAAGTACATTCTAGTGTTCTATTACCTTCAAATTTCTGCTACCTAAGTTATAAAAAACGCTAATCTGTACATTGATTCTAACACTGTAATGTTAACTAGGTTGAAGTAAACATATAGATGAGTGCGTGAAATAGTGAAATGGCATGTATAATTCCAAGTACTGGATATTAAATTTAGTTCATACAATTTTACATAAACTAACATTATATTTTATTCCATCCTCAAATTAAAAAAAAATATCCCAACTAACATTTCAGTTTCGATATGGCTTCGGTAAGTCATCTTACAGAAACCTTATGGAAGCTGAAATGTTGATTACGATGGTTCTCAGTGGAATTTTGTATGGAGATGTGGAACGTATTCCCTAAGGGTTATAATATTTCATAAGATTTCAATAAAAAACATGTTCCAAATATCGAAACATGTTTAATAGTTAAAAATATTGTATACGGGGTGGAGACAAAATTTACACGAGTTTGAAAGATCCATTAGTCGACTTGTGAGTAATTGGGGTAGCAAGGTATGTATGAGTTCTCATTGTGGGGTTTGTTATATACTTAACCGTTTTCAGTTGACATGGCATTATAAGGGCCGGAGAACACTTGCCTTCGTTCTGCGGGTTTTTGTTTTTAGAAAATTGCCGTCATAAGTCATCGTTACTTATAGAACTCTGCGCTTGCAATTTTCTCTGTCTTTCAGGGACTGTCTATTAACAAGCAAAATTTTCGATATTGGAACAACACACATCTACATTTACGGCATATCTCCAAATTCATCCAAAGTCAAAGCTTGGCATCAATGGGCCTTAAGAATATGATCCGAATCTGGGGGACATTCGAATTTTCATGAGCAAATTGAGTCAAATCTTCTCTGCTCGTCTTGACTATCTAAGAGGTGGAAGATTATGGAACTAACTCGTTTTTCATATCACACTAATTAAGTGCACTCAATTTACTAAACTTCCCCCAGCAGGAAGAATCATCATCAAAATCCAATAAACAAAGAATAAATTTCAAATTAGGTCTGTAAGAAAACTGACACTTCGTCAGCTTCTGTTAGACACAACAGTTATATCTTTGACATCAAATATACAATGTAAGTCGCATTGCGCTAATACTTCCTATCTCCAGAACTCCTATATCATCTGACAGCCATCTCTTAACTGGTGAGCTATTATTCCTGGAACAGTGTTTTTGGTAATTTGTTATTGTGCTTCTGCCTCTTAAAATAAAAAAAATAATAATAATAGACAAAGCTCCATTGTCGCAGTTCCCCCATTTTAATCACATTTTCATGAACCATGAAACATTCTTCCATATGCAACATTGATATTCTCCACCAGATACATGCACCTCATAAAACGCATTTAGATTCATCTTTCTTCCCTGAGCGAGCGATGTGGTTATCCCCAGAGAGTGTCATGCCTCTGCTGGCAGAGACACACAACAATGGCTCCAAAAGAGGAATACCTTTGCTAAACTAAGCTGAACGGTATGGGACAGGGGTCATGTTAATGCGGTATACCTTATGTTCATTTGAATGTGCAACAAGATTCATATCATTGCCACTACTGGTCCATTATATGAGATATTGGTATGACAAAGAATCTAAACATGCTCTTCATATACTCGTACATACATAGTAGGTACGTCCTACCTACAACCTACGTATCTAGACCGGGCGGAGGTGGGCCAGAACAAATATTTCCAAATGAATAAGCGGCTTCCTTGTCATTTTTCTGGTTTTGAAAGGTTGTTGTTTTTGTTGGTTTAAGTTGTAGGTACATTTGGAAGGTGCTCCAAGTCCAAGTTATACAGCTCGTAGGTTGATTGTTGTATTGAGAAATTGTCATGGGACGGCTATGGTTTTTTGGGATTATGAGCTCTAAACATTGGGACAAGTAACACGAGAGGAATTACAAACATGGTCGAGTGTGTTGTTTTACCGCCTGCCAGCTTCGGTTCGTATTTATATAGAATAGAAATACCTGAGATCTGTTGTAGTGTGCTGAGCATGACCATCACTTGAAATGGAGTGGGAGTGTACAAACTAAGTGAGATGCAGTACGGTGACCGACCTGAAACGTAGGCCAGTTAAACGATTCCAAAAAGGTGTTTATACCTACTGACGAGAGATTTTCTCTTTATCTATAAGGTTGGGTATTCTTTATTACTTCTTGTGAGTTTATTCCTTTCACAGACAATAACTGGAAGAAACGTGCTTCTGCATATGGTTTTACTCCTGCTGTTGCTGTTATTGCCAACCATAAGCATATCATTGGGAATGAGACCGACAACCTCTCCTTGCAATGGTCTTTTCGTCTTCTTGTTCATTTTCACCTGAATGTATTTGCATTGGTAGCATATTTTTGGCCTAGGAATATTATTGTCCTTTAGAGAAACGGAAGAAAGCAGAAATATTCATGGAAGAGTTATGCGGTAGCAGATTGAATGGAATGTTACTATGGGACTAGAGGACTAGAGGTATAAGGTAAATTAAGGAAATGAACGTTGAATGAAGTACACCAGTTGTTTTGAATTTGAGGTCTTTTCTCTTGTCGGCTATCTTATCCACTGATGCATACAGTCTTTTGCATGTGTCTGGGGCAGCAAATATCAAAAGGAAGGTATGTTGAGTTAATCTAAAGAGCAGTCAACTCGAATAAGCCCGATTTGAAAACACTCTGCACTTGTAACTTATTTCTGATCCTGACAAAGTGCACTATCAGAGTATTATCAGCTCTAGGCACATCAGAACTTTAATTCATATTTGGTAATTTCTCATGTCAAGAGAAAACACTTTAGAGAACCTTCACGTAATGTTGATTATAGCCCTGTAGTACTGAATTTTAAAGGGCCTATTTCCAGAATGAAAGAAAATCTATCAAACCAAAAGGAAACTTAGCTTTAAATGCAATTTAAAAGATCTCATAAATGTCAGAGAAGTTGGTTTTCCGATTTTGCCCAACCAAGCCTCTTAAGAAGTTTAAATAAAATTTTAAAAGACCTGAGGTACGAAATTCCCCTTCGAATCAGGGGTTCCAACACTATAGTTCTTAATTCGTCATCCCAGGTATTAACTTCTATTAAGTTTACGATACCTGATAAATGTATGATAGTTAATGCCGTACGCAAGTCCATTTCTATTTTTGAAATATTGAATAAACGATAAACACAACTTTGATAGCACTGTTGCCATTGCCAATATATTTTAGCTTCCATAAGGTTTCGGTAAGGTATTTTCGAAGCTAAACTGAACAGTAAGTTGGATTTGTTGTTCTAGATAAATTGACATGTGATTTACTATGTGATTTCCAAGTAGATGGAAAATAGCTTTTGACCAGGATTATAATAACGTCAAATTATGAGTATCGAACAAATGCACCTAGTGCGCCTTTTCTTCCCAAAGTCATGAACGGGCTAAATTATTATTCTCTTTAAAATTACCTTGAAGAATGAAAGATTTTTACTAAAAAACGGCTTTTAGAGAAATCGGTTCACTGGTGGTTTAATAATGTTTACATCATTTCGAAGGAATGAAGACTGCATATCTTAAATGTTTTTTTTATAGAATCTGCCATCAAGAATTCTTACCGAATTGGTTGTATATTCGGTGTTAATGAATCGGTTGTTCTTTGTTTGTTACTTTCAATAAAAATCTTTCTGATCTCTCAATACAAGTCTTTTTGGATGATTTTAAACCGATATTTAAATGGTGTACCTCAGGGTTCCGGTTTGTCCCCTACACTTTTTAAAAATTTATTTTGTATTAATATAACCAGGAACTTCTAATGACAGCACTAATTTTCTACTCCAGTTTCATATTAAAAAGCTTCAAACCCAATGAGCATCGGTGCCTCTGAACTTCATATGGTCTAATCTATTGCAATTGAAATTTTGGCATTTTTTGACATTTGCCTAATCTTACGGACAAAAGGACACAGAATTATTTTGTCAACAACTCCTGAAAATTACAACAAATTGTGCCATTTTTTTCAATTATTATTTTTTTTTAAAGAACGCACCCAAATTTTCAGGCAGATCTGTCAAATAGTTTGTTGTGGCAGTCATTTTATATAAATACCCACGATACACCGGCAAGGGCCGGCTTACAAGTCCGCTGTCGCAACGCCAAAATTGCTATACTAAGGCTATGAATTCCTCCCTCATCCCGCATATTCAATAAATTTAAACCCCTGCGACTATTTCTTGTTTCCTAACATAACGAAATGGCCCAGAGGTAAGAAATTCGGTTCGAAGGAAGAGTTATTTCAACGCTGAAACAAACTTTTATTTTTGAGGAGCTCGAGAGATCGTACTATTCGAGCTAAATGTTTTTTTGTGCTGAAACTAGTAGTGTTTCTTATTTCATTTTTCAGGGACTTTGTTAAAAAATATCTTGTTTTTGATTTCAAAAACTGTCAGTTCCTTTTGCAGGTGGTTCGAACGTTAAATAAGGCGATATTTGTATTCAGACTCTCTTCTCTTTGCACTTCCTTTTTGGTCATATTTTCCCCAATTTTTTAACTATCAAACTTGTTGAAAGAATTATATCTAAGTCACAAATGCAAAGATACTTACCACGATGTTATGAATTCAATTTCCATCTGCACAAAAAAATCCTACCAACAATGTCAATCATGTGTCATAGTTTTTCCGTTATTTCCCAACCACCATCCACACGTATTATGACCTGACAAGCAATTTCCTTTTTTTATGTGTGACACCTTTTGACATTTTATTGCTTTGGGAAAATTCCACAAAGGGTAGCAGCGCCAGCGGCGACTAGCGAGGAAGTTGGTAGAAGCATAAACTAATCTGGAATTTGTAATAGAAAAACTTTTCCACTTTCGTTTTATGTATGTTTGAAAAATCCTGCATAAAGTTTTCAATATCAAACACACATATACTTACATATATTAATAATACATACACTGAATGATAAACATTATAATAATCCATATTTTTTTTATTTTTATTTTTCAGACATGGTTCTTTACTGATACGGACGATGCATACTACCAGGAGAAGACGAGTAAGTACCAACATCTTATGTCCGTATCTGTTCAAGTTTTCCATTTCGTAGAAATTCCCGCCAGAAAGTTCATTGTTCTATAACACGTCCTAGTGGGATTCACTTGTGCGTCCATCCTAAAGGATAATAATCGACGAAATTGGTTCTTCTTCTTGGACTTTGCAAAATCGCCTCGTAAATCTCATAACATGGAGAGAAGACAAAATAAAAAAAAAATTCAACCCATCCGAAGGACCGGGGAAAAAATATTAAAATTTAAATTCTATTCCACTTCAATCAATGCAAAACGGTCGGTTCGGTGTCGGTCGGTGTCCATTTGGTTCAATTTTCAGTATTCTCTTTCTATGGCTTGCTCTTGTGCTGGTGCATTGCCGACGCACATAAATCTTGTATGCTTCTACAAATTAATGTAAATCCTTTAAGATCCTTTTTTGCATTCAAGAAATTTGTTTGAACAAAAAAAAATAAATAAAGATCTTTGTGCGTGTTGCCTCCCTTTTCTGAAATTGCTTTCTAAACCAAACAAAAACAACAAAATTAAACAACAACAAAGTTTTGGATAAATTTCCAATTTAGTTCATCATCCATCAGGACCGCCTCCTTGACCGCCTTATTTTGGCCACTGTCTGTCCCTTTGTTTCTGACCTGTCTGCCAATCGGCAATCCAATCTTCGTTGTATATCCATCTTTAGGTCTCAGCATTGTTGACGCATTGAAGTTGTTGTCGGGGTCGGTGTGTCGGTGGAAATTCTGATTAAAGTGCTTTTAAACCAGTTCGCGCCCGTGTAAAACTGCTCATGTGCGCCCGCATTTTTAATTGAATACCTCGATCCTCTGTATCACGTACAATATAGATCCAGAAGCGGACTTAAGATTAAGTAATTTAACCACAGGTAGGCCTTAAATCAAAAATAAACCACTTATCAAATGTTGGTTTTTCAAACTTTATATTCAAAAATTCTAACTTTCAAAATATCTCAGGAATAAATAAATATAAAATGTATTATCACATATTTCATATATCATTTAAGTTCATATAAAATAAAATAAAATAAAATAAAATAAAATAAAATAAAATAAAATAAAATAAAATAAAATAAAATAAAATAAAATAAAATAAAATAAAATAAAATAAAATAAAATAAAATAAAATAAAATAAATAAAATAAATAAAATAAATAAAATAAATAAAATAAATAAAATAAATAAAATAAATAAAATAAATAAAATAAATAAAATAAATAAAATAAATAAAATAAATAAAATAAATAAAATAAATAAAATAAATAAAATAAATAAAATAAATAAAATAAATAAATAAAATAAAATAAATAAAATAAATAAAATAAATAAAATAAATAAAATAAATAAAATATATAAAATAAATAAAATAAATAAAATAAAGAAAATAAATAAAATAAAGTATAAATATAAAATAACATTAAATTAAATTAATTTATTATATAAAATAATAAAAATATAAACAAAATTTATTTAAAGAATAGAAGAAAACGCAAATAATACTTATATATTATTTTTGTTTTAGTGGACTGTGTGGATTTAAGTCAAATTGAATTATTGTATGACCTTTAGTAAAAAATGCAGTTCGCCCCAAATTAATAAAAATATAATTTGCAGTATGTATGTGCTGCAAATTTTATTAGAGTCGGTAGTCATCGACCAAAAAATAGTGCGTCTTAGAAGGACACGATAGTATCTAACTGATGAGCCCAACTATTGTATCCGGGCGGAATGCATTTTGTAGTAAAGTTCATAAAAATATTTCAATTTGACTTAAAATTAATTTATGAATCTATAAAAAAAATAAAATATTCCATCACACGTCGTAAGCACAATGTCTTAATAGATACACCAAAATATATTTTCAAAATATTTGTTTATTTAATTTTGTATACACAAAATTTCCTTAATTTTTGTCTATGAAAATGTTGTTAAATATTTTAAACAATTAAAAAAAAAATTTTAAAACATAATTTAAAAAAAAATACCCGTGAAGAAATATCGGATTTTCAAAATTTTTCTTTTAGATAAAAAAAACATTCTTTCAAAAATTTGAATACCCAGTTTTTTTTTGAATTTCAAGAGAATGTTGAACGTATGAACAAATGTTTGTATCAAAACCGTAAGAACCGTTTTCGAGAAAATTAAGCTTCTTAATTAAGGCTATATCGCAGTTACAGTAATTTTGGTGCTAAGAACAATTTCAATTTCACCGCTAAGAAATCACCTTAGGTGCTTAGGTACCCATATTGAACAAAATCACTTGAGTGACTTAGGCTGTACAGACACACATCCAGAGAGACGGAATTGTGGGGCCTACTTTTTCGGGTTCTTCAGCCTCTTAAAGTCAAGTTTGGTCAAAATCTTCAGTTCGGGGTTGATATATTTTGTTTTCTGATAAAAATTATATTAAATTAAAAAAAAAATTAATAAAACGAATTAAAAAAAGGATCCAAAACAAAAATTTTAAAAAAATCTCGGACAGCGAGCTTTGAAAAAAGGAACTTCAATATTTCCAATATTTCATATAGCTTTTTTTTTAATTTACAGTTCAAAATTTACAAAATCGTAAATCATGTATATTTTGAAATTCTAAATTTGAAAAATTTTGTAGCATTCTATATTATGTATGTATGTATTGTATATATTTTTGGATATATGTGTAGAATTCAATACAATACAGGAAAAAAATGCAAAATATTATTTAGGCCCCTCTAAAATGTTAATAAAATAAATAAAATTGTAGGTTAATCCGCTCCTGTCCTTTATTTTTGTTGCCCACATTAAAATTTGTCTCGTTATTATAAGAGATTTTGTTCCTCGATTTTTAGCAGCAACTATCAATCAGTTTTTTGACAGTTTCAAGTGCTTTTTGACAGACAGAATTCTTCTTCACGTGCTGCGTCCTTGATCGTCGGAAATGATGATATTCCTAAATGCAGAAGCAGGAGCACTGTTGTAAAACAACGAGAATGATGCGCCGACGAGTATCTGCGGCCACTTTTGATTTCACTGGAAAAGTATCTCGTTGATACTTTAACCACTCAGAACTCACATCAAACCAAAACCATTAACTATACATACATATGTTTATGTGTATTTTTTTCGTTTTGTACACTCTGATGGACTTATGATGACCATCAAATGGAGGAAAGGAATGAGTTGAAATATGTAAAACGATCACGTAGGAGGCTCAAAATCTGTTTTTGGTCTTGAAATACACTTTTTTGTTTTATCGTATAGCTTTCGTGTTCAAAAGTGGAAAATATAATGTGTCCATATGTTTTGAGCAACGAGCAACAATGTGGGCGTTATTTGATGGCTCTGGAGCACCGGACTGGTATAGTGGCATCGAAATGACATTTTGATAGTTTTCTGACGCTTAAAATCGTTGTCATAGTTTTTTTTTTACACAAATAACCTAGAAGAGATGTCTGAATGTGAACAGGCACTCAAAAGATGCGCGCACAGGCCAAGCACACACCATGTTTTTGTTTGGTTTTATAGTTTGGCTTCTGAAATTTTGTGTTTTTTATCTTTGTTTTTTTTTTGTCTTTTACAAACATTTAACATTAAGTATCATTTCCGAAAGAGATTGTATATACAAATGGAACAAAATGGAAATCTATTTAATTTTATTGCTTTTGAAGGATTTGTTCTTTTTCGTTTATAAACATTGATGTTACCTTAAGTGCGATGGGGTCTAGAGATAAATGGAGATATAGAAGTGGAAAACATGCACTAGGGAGTGTAGAGTTTAAGTCTTTTTTCTTGAAAAGATACTGCGGTGGGTTGCTAATGAATGGGTTATGTATTTTTTCTATTCTGATATCACCAAACGTGCGTGTGGTTTATTGAAGATTAAGTGTAAATATTTTGAATGGGATTTAAGTTTGCTTTTAGGTGAGCTAGATATGGCAATGAATGATGATGATGACTTCTGTATTGGAATATGTTTATTAAGCCCACGTGAGTCTCTTAAAATGAGATTAAACTAGGAGGCTTGAAGAATTTAGATCAACATAGAATTAATGGACACATATGTGATTGTCTTAGAGGAAAATAAAAGGAAATACTTTTTTGGTTATTATTGGAAAAAAATTAAGATACAAAAATGTAGGTACAGTTAGTATATTGTTTAACAGAAATAAGCGATGTGAGAAAACATTTAAAAAAAAGCAAAAATCATAATACTGAGCTGTTGGAAGCCCAAGGATATCTCTATGGGTCTCATAATGAATATAAAGTCATTTGAGATCAAGGCTCAAGTCAAATAACTGACGCAGGCCCCATCAGATAGTAAAAGAGAATATTTGTTAAGCTTAATATTCACTAGCTTCGCCCCACTGTAGTTGTGTGGATATGCGTGTCTGAACTAAAACAAAACAGCTTGCTTCTCAGTACTTTGTACTACTGATTTGGTGTAGAACTTTCGTGTTCCTTTGGCTTACTGGAACACTGGATTGGATACTGGAACGACAGCTGCATGATTCTGCGTGTGTGTGTGCTTTTTGACTTCTTGTGAATAAAAGCTATGTTGGCTATTTGTAGTATGAGCAGATATGTTATATGTGCTCAATACAAAATTAAAACAAATCTATCCCACAGGAACCATACATTTTACCGGAATAACTGGAATCGCCTATGTTCTATTTCGGAATATAATTTATTTTTGCTACAAATTACATCCAGATAGGTTCAGCGGTTTTGGCGTGATTCAGTAACAAACATCCATCCATCCATTCATCCAAACTTTCACAATTATAATATTAGTAGGCTTGGATCTTAAGTTACTCCCTGATGCACTTTTAGTTATACTAAGGGAAAACTTTCTCGTATAACTGAATTTTTCCTAAGTTCATAAAAAATATTGAGATATTTTGGGCTCTAGAGGCCTCAAATCAATTATAAGGCTATCATTGGGGGTGGCCGTGGTGCGATAGTTGTGTGTTCGCCCGCAACCTCATGGTTGCAGGTTCGATCCCTGCCGTAGTCTATGTCCTCTTATTTTCAACCAACATGTGATACACTTTTTTACCAGGTCAATGTAGCTGTACAGCTCGTATAGTTCGTGGTTAAACTTTCTCCTCCAAAGCCCGTTAACGCAGATAGGGCCGAAAATCTTGCGAAGAACCTTACGCTCGAAACGACTAAGGATATCTTCATCCGCTTTTGATAGAGTCCATGTCTCCGCGCCATAGAGCAGGACTGGGATGATCAGAGTATTATAAAGAGTCTCCTTTGTTTTTCGAGAAAGGGCCTTATTACTCAATTGCCTCCCTAGCCCATAGGAACAGCGATTGGCAAGAGTTATTCTTCGCTTTATTTCTAACGAGATGTTGTTGTTAGACGTTATAGCGGATCCGACGTAGACAAAGACCCTAACTACTTCAAAGTTATACCTGCCTATTGTGACCTTTTGTCCAATCCGCCGGTGTTGTGTGTCCCTTTTGGTGGACAGCAGGTACTTCGTTTTGGCCTCATTGACTGCTAGTCCCACCTTAGCCGCTTCAGTTTCAATGTTAGCAAACGCTCCAGTGACAGATCGCTGGGTTCTGCCAATGATGTTTATGTCATTAGAGGATGCTAACAATTGCACAGTCTTGAAAAAAATTGTGCCAGTAGAGTTAACTTGGCATTTTCTTAAAATTTTTTCAAGTATTAAGTTGAAGAAATCGCACGATAGCGCATCACCTTGTCCAAATTCTTTTCTTGACATCAAAAGCTTCTGTGAGGTCATTACCAACCTTGACGGAGCAGCGAGAGTTCTCCATCGTCATCCTACACAGTCGGATGAGTTTTGTGGGGATGCCAAAACCAGACTACCATTCTTGGGTAGTTTCCAGGATTTGCCGATAAATAAATATGACAACTAATAAAAAAAGACCGAATTGTAAGGGTCACAGATAAATAAGATACGGAAATTTCTCCGCGTTAGTTCAGCCGCCATCTCTGGAGATAAAATCTGAGACAGCAACCACCTCCAGTCTCAGAACATCGCGGCACACATCTTTCCTATCCTTCTTTCTATTCCTAACCTTACTCCCGCGCTGTGCTGAAACATTTAAAGGTATAATCCCTTGAGCGCGTGTAGATTATAAAAAAAAATCAGGTGCTTAAGCCAATCTCAAGCGGCCCCTCAGCTAGTCATAGAATTATTATAATTAGGCGCCCTTGATTTCAAAGTCCCTGATGGCCATATGATTGCAAATTCGGCCCTGGGTTTTATTATCAAATGCCTTTTCATATATTTTGAGGAGCTTTCAGTCTGAGGGTTGTTTCAACTATCCGTTACCCCCAGTAGTACTGATATCATGTCTATTCTCATATTATCCGAAACAATGGAAATTTTAATCAATCCCCAGATCATGCCCGAAGCTATAGACTGCTTAGAGTGTTTCCCACAGGTTCTCCGAGTATTGCGATCGAATAGTTATGGAGAGGAATGCAACTGGCTATTTCGCACATCATTGAGGAGCAATAATTATTTCGAAATTTCTTATCTTGCAATGTAATCATTTCAAATTTCATTAATTGGTAGCTTTTTTTTATATCTCTACTTTATTGTTTCGCAAAATCATGTTTGCGCATATTTCGCATCTTAATTTAAAACTCGCATTTCAATATTTCGCATTTTATTTCTCGCTATAGTTATTATTCCGTAGTCCATAAGTTTGAATTTTACAATCTTGCATTATTACTTTGTGTAAAATTTATAACTTTTAAATCTCTATGTCTCTATAAAATGAGTCTGCAAAATCACTAATCGGTCAAATATAATGGAAGTTAGGAGCATAATTGCATTCAAGAGCTATGCAGAGTATACGATATAAATATTGACAGAAGAAATTTTGCGAAATTATTAGTTTGATGCTTAGTTGTAAAACTAAAAGAATGTTTGCGAAACAAATATTGCGAATTGATTCAATTTTAATATTATTGCGAAACAATGTTTGCAAAATGAAATAATTTAAATGTTGGTCATTAAGCTTACTTTGTAGTCTGATTATGTTGCGAAAGAAATATTTTTTGAATTTTCGGCGTGCTCTCTAAATTTTCTTGCAAAATTTCACTGTCCATTTTTAGCAAAGATACAAAATTCTCTGGTGGAAAATTTCAAATGATAAATCTTTACACAATCCCAAAATAACTACGGTCATCGAAATTCATTCACAATTTATCTGTCTTATTTAATAGAATTCGCTAAATCGCACGGTTGAATAGTTAAAGAGTAGTAAATTAGCGTTTATTAAGGCTCCATTCAACGTTGCGTAAATTCAAATTCATAAAAGATTTGCCGGCCTATTTTTCTTACACTGCCCCAGTACCAGAAAGAAAAATCTATTACGTTTTTTGTTTGTCAGAAAAATAAATAAAAACGTTGTGATTGTTACTTGTGAATTATGCAGCCACTATTCAACACCTTTAGCTTAAAATCCCCCTATTCAACAATACATAACTTATATAAATTATATTTTAGCATTGTAATTTTACACAGTCTCTGAAATGCATATATGAATAATGCTACTTATGTATAACCCAGTTCAAAATAAAAGTTAAAACATTTTAAATCACAAACAAAAATTATTAATTATAATTCAATTTTTGAAATTAAATTTCCTAAATCAATGAAAAGTCCTTATTAATCAACAGACCATCAAACACTTCATCAGCCTCAACGATGTAATGTTCAGTTTTCCATAATAACCATATTCAATAGTACCTATTCAATGAGAACAGATCCAAGTATAAAAAAATCCCAGTCTATGGAAATTCATTCAAAGCTTTCTCATTACTCGTAGGTTTTTTTTGTTAAGTTAAAAACCCTTTTTTCAATCCCATCGCATATTGCATATTAAGTATTTAAATCCAATATGTATTGATACAAACCAAACCCAATGACCTTTTTATGGTTGTTAAACTTTGAAGAAAAAAAAAGTGAAAATATTCCAATTCAAAGGCCGCAGTAGTTTTTCTCAATTTCCCATACTGTATGGGTCTACTAACCTCATAAGTACCACAAATGAAGGTATTTAAATAAAATTAGCAGACCACCTATTGAGACACAGTGATAGGAATGGTAATTCCCGGAAAGCCTTCCTATAACTTTTTAAATGGCTCCCATGTGAGTTTTTCCCCAAATGTCCTAAGAACTGATTTCTTCGAATTCGAACAAACTTGATTCAGCCGTGACAACGCCTAAATTAGGCGTAAAATCTCATTCATTAAATATTAAGATTTTTTCCCCTTCGGCCAGCGGCCGGACGGGCGCAAGCAAATATATATAAAGATAGATTGGTAAGGTATAGATAGAGATACGCATATACCTACTCGTGGATAGATAGAATCAATATTATTTCAACAGGTAATCCAATGAATATTAATGATGCCTCTCTTCGCTCGCCTGAATTTATAGGGCATCAGCATTGCCACTGGCTGACGATGTGGCTAGTTGCTGTCGGCGGCGGCTTTCTTCGATTCAAAAACAAAGTCAATCCGTAAATTTAATCACCACTAATGAATTAATGACTAATACTACGAGGCGAGTATACTTGATTCGACTAATGTTAGATTATGTGTTCAGTGAGGTTCACAAAAAAGGGCTACCATCACATGGAGGGTATAGATTGGTTCTATCCAGATAATTTTGTGGCAAATTGAGAACAAGGCCGACTGAGCTAAGATAATCATGAAAAATATTCATCTACGAGTATATTCTTGTGCCAACATCAGCTAAAAGGCTCTATGTAATGCGCAAAATGGCAATGACAGTTTCGATCCGCACTCGACAGCCAACAATTATTGTTTGTAGCTAAAGGCAGAGTTGGAACTGATGGAAAAATATTCCATGTTGGCATCGTGCGGTGCGCGGTGGACGTGTTGCAGTCCATTTTCATTAATATCAGCAAAAGTTTTTCATCCAGAGCTTGACAATTTTTTTCAATAATATTCCATTACAATTTTTGTCGTCAGATAGTGAAACAAATGAAATTAAATGCTCAATGTGAAAGGGTTGCTTGTTTTTTTTTTATCATCATCAGAACTTGCAAGGGAAATAGCTAAGGCTTCGTCTGTATGAACAAAAATGTGTAGGAAAAAATAGGCTTAGTGGAAATATGTTTTACAATATTGTTATATTCTACCAACAATTTGAGCACAAAGTAGATGTTTGAGTGGCATTTTTGTTTATTCAAAATGATTGAGTGATTTTTTTTTAATGGAAAAGGGTTCTTTTATTTTCTCCATTTCTACAGATATGCTTAATGCTTATAATGCACAGTTTCTGTATACTTCGGCTAAGGTATTTCATGAAAAACTGATATTATGAGAAATTAAGAGGATTTTTAATAACTTCTTACATTTTTTCAGCTGATACCTAGAAATAATACAGACAAAATTTTTGCATGAAATATTGCTAGTTCAAGAGACAAGAAGAGGGAGAAATTGGTCTTTCAAATTGTTTCTTGTACGTTGTTGTGTAAGCGGTTGTTATGTCTTCCGGAAGCAACAATGCTCGTTTAAAATTCGGTCTGTAGAGCTGAACAGTTCCAGTTTAGGTGGTGTCGCTTATTTTACATCAAATGAGGAAAAATAAACCCAGGTAAGACATTCCACATTCGTGATGAACGGCTAAAGAAAAAATTTTTGCATTTGACAATACGTCCGAAGTTGGGCTCATGACTAAACTGATGATCATTCCTAGAAGTATAAGTACTACGATTGAAGAGTTTTAGTGGATGAATACAACAGGCTATTTCGATTGAACATTGAAAAATTTCTTGCAACTCGGAGGAAAGGCTAACCAGTTAGCTGCATTTTTGGCAACATCGTGTATGTGATATTTCCACAAAAGGTGGCTTGTGATGAAGATGCCGAGAACTGAAAGTAGTTCGGTTTCTTCGATGCAATTCCCTCTAATGAATGGTGTAATTCGGATGCACTCGGCTTTAAAAACATAAGACAGGATGAGGTTTTTGATTTTGCATTTGACGTACATTGCCGTTGTTAGGTTAGGTCAAGTTGGGTTATTTACCGACACATTTATATCAAAAAAGATCCATTGTGGTAGGTACCCTGAAAGTATTGTAACTCATAATTATATAACATATAAATTCTATGGATGATCATCATCGAGCCATTTAAGGGCCCGAGTGGGATTTTAATTGACTGATATATTTGGTTAGGGTCAGTTGTCATCAGCTCTCACGTTATCCGGTATATTACTGTGACCCGCAATCAGCAGAGTTTAATGTTATGTTGCGGGCCAATATCTTCGCGACAGCAAATTACAGCCTTCGAATCGCTTTTTTTTGCTGCTTATCTGTAATTGAACAAATTCATATCACCATGTTGTAGCTCCATCATTGACACATATTTAGCAACACTTGCGACTTCCAAGACCTAAGCATGAAATACACTGCTCTGATCAGTGAGTCTAAGGGAACTGACTAGCTTATAGGTTTCTGAGAAGAAACCTGCACCAACCCCATTGCCCATCCTTGAGCCATACATCGGAGTAAATAGCTATTGTCGACTCATCAGGAAAGGGTTCGTTGTTCACCCATTCTTGTCTATCAGGGAAACAAGTGTTGAAGGATTTACGTTTAGGTTGTAGTTTCACATCCAAACAACAAGAAGGTAAATCTATAAATGAATATGAAGAGTTAATGTATTTTCGTCAGCAAACCAATTTATTGGACGAGTACTTCTAGAAAAGAGACGATTAATGAAAACGAGAAAGAGTATCGGAGGCAAAACGGACCCTTGGAGAATATCAGCATTTATTTTGTGGACTTTTGCTCTAGACTTGAAACCATCCAATACGTCTTGTATGGAACCGTCTATATAAATATGTCATTTCATTAATTATGACTATCCATGGTCTCTTCTCCATCAAAAGAGTGATTCTGCGTCTAGAACCACAACTGTTCCCTAGATATTATGGAACACTTAGGAAGTGAATTCATTTGAAGCAGCCGATATTAGTCATATGAGTTGAGTTTGTGACTGAAGGATTTCTTTGGCAGACCATTATTTTCTTCGACCATCGAACCGGACGTGGGAAATTACTATTAAGGTGCTTGTTTAGATAGTGCTAGCTGATGGGTCTCTTTACAACAAACATGTTTTACTGCGGTCTCTAAAGCTGCTGATATCAATAACACAACACTGTTTTAATAGATTCCAATCGTGGTCTAAGTTCGGCTCCTATAATTGGAGTTGTGTCCTACATGCTTATGAGATCACAACACCAGTCCTTCTCTCCAATTAAGGAGCAGATGAATTCACCTTTTTTGCACTCTTGGCTTAGACTATTCGGCTAGAAGAATCTCACTTTCGCATTCACCCACATCTACTGAAACTTATTGATTCCTTACTTTAGACTGAGGAGGGTGGTCTTAATACTGTTACTTCTGGCTATTAATGCACGATAGCTGAGCAATGTCCATTAATTAATCAGCAGGGACCTACAATGTCTTAAAGTGTGAGGCCGTTTTTCATTCTAGTCTTCTAGTCTTCTTCGAATGAAAATGTAGCCGAGAAAACAAAATAACAGGTGGCAAATTCCAGCTCTTACAACTCATTCAGATTTTTCAGTCTTCCTTGTCAACAAATGATAATCTTCTGCTAGAAAGTTTCACACTATTGATAAGCTCATATCACTGCTTAGATACTTAGAACTTAATAATGTTTTCTTCATCATTTCTTAAAATCAACCCGGTACATTTAAATCACTCTTAATTGCATCTTCGAGTTAATCTCATTTTCAACAATAAAACCAGTACTTCACAAGTCCACATTAGGCAAATCCATTACGTTTAAATAAACACACAAAAAGAATTCTATTGAAAGGTTCCCATTATTGTAATTTAACGATTTACCCAGAAGGCACCACCTAATATAGTGTGCCTATAAATTTATCACTTATTTATTTGTAAAATTATCGAATAGGTGAAAATTTCTCTCCATTATTCTGAGTTTTATTACCATTTTTTTTTAGTTGTGTCTATCAAATAAACCAAATAAACTCACAAATGACTCGCCGAGGATAAAAGCACCTATGTATATGTATCGTATGTACCAATACCATATTTGAGGAAAAAAATATAAAATTGTTACACCTTATCGCGCCCGGTCAGTCGAGAGTGGAGAGTCTATCAATCTTCGGGAATTGTTTGGAAAATTGAAAAAAGGTGCGTCTCTATCATCAATAATGTCTTTTGTGTGTTTAAGGTGTTCCTAATGAATATTAAGTCCTATCTGGGGTTTTTGTCTTTCTCAATAAAGTGGCAGATTCGAATGACTACCAGTTTTTTGTTGATCATCACAGCGTATTTTTTATGTGTGTGTGTGTGTGTGTAGAGTCTATGGCTTTCTGCCATAGTACAGAGATAAGATAAAGACCTTTCTAATTGGTGATGTAGCTTTAATGAATTGCCATCGATCATTCAATTGTGGGATAGATGGTGCGGTGTGTTACTCTCTCCCTTAGAGTGTGTCTGAAGAAGAAGTTCGTGGTTTATAGTATAGATGGTAGAGTTGGTATGTTTGATTTTTCTTTAAAAAATGTATATCGCTGAGGCTAGTCGATATTTCTATGTTCTGAAAAAGCAGGGTCTTTAAGTTATCCTTATAGGTGGCTTCAATATTTAATATCCCTAACAAACTAAAATAGTCGATGATCGAAGCAATTGAAACTTTCTTAAAAATCCTCTATTATTTGCAACCCTAACTCCCATACTATGAAGTTGATAATTTTTTTTCTTGGTTTTATTAATTTTGGGGGGAATGAGGAAGAGACTTTGAAAGCTTTTTTTTCGGCAGATAAATAAAATTGATGAAGTTGTTTTGCGGGATATCTCGAGAAAGTAGTAGCGGTATCTACACACAAATCCTATGGATATAATTAAAGTTTATTGATGAACATTAAATTTTTTTCAATTGGCATGAACGTTTTTTTTTCTTTTTCTTTAAATAATTAGCCATGGCCTTTTTACTATAAATTTAAATGTCTATAAAGATTTAATTAATTTTATATAACTTCCTTGTCTTTTTCTATATTAATGTGGGTTGATTTTGTTATTTAAATTTTTTTTTCAAAAAAAAAAATGTCTGTAAAAGAATTTATTACTTACAACAAACATAAACTACTCATGTGTCTGAGGTATTGTCAACCAGAACAAATAATGCGAAGGAGTCATGTGAACTTAACAACTAAATTTTGGATTTTTTTTTTATTTTTAAACAAAGGATTGATTAGGGACTGATTTATTATCTGCCTGTTACTACTGTTCGGACTATTAAAACTTTATTTATGGAGGTTGTATTATACATAGAACTATTTGTTTAATTTATGTGGAACTTATAGTCAAGGATAGACCACTGAGCTTGGTTGGCATTCTTTGATGTTTCATAGTATCTACATCAGGGGTTCAACTTCATGTTTTGAATTTTTTGAAACGATGCAGAACCTAATGTTATCAAAGAATAAACTTTTAACCAACCTTGGCAAGGCCCATTATGCTTCTTTCTAACACTTGTCGACCAGCTAATGGTACGAGTACAAGAAATAAGTACTTTAATTCTTTGACTGTGTGCCCTGTCTTATAATATCTGTACGTTTTTAGTGCGAAGAAACAATAATTGTCATTGTGATTTCTTAGGTAGATTCCTGCACTATTGACTGGTCTTGATCCTGTGGAATTCCGTCATCTCAATACTTAACTTTTTCCCAGCGATAGGGCAACTAAATTGACTAAAGTTGCTGGAGAGTTTAGTTTACTTAGATGTCTTACTTAATTTTATATTTTCTTGCTAACGTAATTTAACCTACTTTAGTGCAACGTATCGTAGTGTAACGTAACACAACGTTACATAATGCAACGTAACGTGATATGTCTACCGTAATGCAATATAATAAAACGTAACATACCGACATATTTTGTCTGACTTACCGACAATAAGAGTTCTTTTTACCGACACTGTGATCGAGTCTGGCATAGTTACCGATTTAGTCAGACTGAAAATTTATATCGTTTAGCAGGCAACCCAACGACCAGTTGGTAAGAATAGTTCAGAAAAAAATATCTCAGAAAAATGTCTTTCAAAAATTTTGGAAACAAAATTTGAATTCACATCCTCACTCTGTGCCGGTGAAGGAGGACATCTCATTTTTCTGAAAGTCTTGGGCGTCATGATTATCTATGTAGTCATCCTGACTTTCATTGTCATCCTGTCAAACGTCAACTCTAGTCACTGATGATAGCGAATTTCAACATTGAAAAAGTAATAAAACACCCGGTATTTTGGCATTGTTAATTCTTAAATTCAACATTCTGGTATTCAGGAATTCGTAAGAAAACATTCATTCAATAATCCTTTGGAAAATTTTAGCTGTGGGCAATTTACACATTCAACACAAATTTTCAATACAGTCGACAAAATCAAAAACAATATAAGTATTATCTTATTATTTGCAATTTCTTCTTGATATTTCGCTTATGTCATTTTCGATTATCTGTTCGGAAATACTCTTTTTTCCACTCATGTTACTCTAAAAACGTTCGATTGGCTGTCCCGAGTCATGTTTTCGGTGTATTTTTTTGTTCTCGATTTCATAAGGGAGTAAAAATAGAACACTCAAACTATTTTGTCGGTTTATTTCTCAAAAAGGTAATAATTGTGACAATTGTTTTAAGAAGCCATTTTCTTAGATGGCGACGTTTAAGTGTGTATGCGTACCTTTCGGAATACGAGATTTTAATATGCAATTATAATCAAAAAGGAATACAACACTCCTAAAATCCAATCGAAAACGTCATTAGTATAACTAATTTCTGCCCTATGAAATTTACATAGATAACCAGATTGTTTTAGATTTTTATTCAATTTAGAGCCACTCGACTGTTAAATCCTCCTAAACTAAATTGTGAAATAGATTGTATCTGAGAACAAAAAAAAATCAATAAGCTTCCAATAGAACAATATTTTCACCGCGTTTTCCTTCAAATTATCTGAGGTCGCACAATCTAATTAATTAACTACTCCAAACAGATCTAACTCATACCCATCCTAATTCTCATTGAACTAACATGGTTTCGGCAGCTTCTTGTGTCGTTTATAGGAGATTTTGATCTTTGCCATTAATGTTTCGTCTTCTTTCGATTTCAAAGCAAAACAAATCAAATCAAATTGAAACTTAATATCATTGTGAATCTGATTTCAAAAAAAAAAAAAAAAAAAAAAAAAATCAAAATACAAAATTCCAGCGCGCAAAAACGATTCTCTAATGAGGAGAGTCACCTTTATTATAATAAAGAGAAAAACGGTTCCGATTTGTGAAGTCTTTTGGTCTGGCTTACCTGACTCATGTTAAATATGTGAGTTAATCATTCTAAAAAGTCGGCATTTTGATTAATGTCCTCCATAATTAGACAACTAATGAACCAACTTTTCAATATTTCTTTGACTTGATCGTTAGAAAGAATAAAGAAACGAACGGCCTCCATTTACCATTTTCTTGATAAAACAGAGAGAAGCCCTACTTATTTTATATGTATATCCAGGGAATGGCAATCGGAATTTTGATTAGGACACCAGAATGTCTCATGTGCTCATTGGAAGCGCGATGGCCCTGGGTGTTGCGATGCCAATATAAATGTCGACCTTTTTGAAATATTCAAGTCTTGAAAGTTGGAGACGCGCGGTTACCGAATTTCGTTCGCTCGTTCTTGAGGTTTTTTTTTCGGTTGTGTGTGTATATCTGCCTTCCTTGGGGACTTTTTGTTGGGCAATTTGAAAAATTTTCATCCAATTAAGGCAGTGGTCTGATCAGTGAGACGTGTGGTATAGAGCGCGCGAGCCTTCTCCTTGGAAATCTTTATATGGATGGTTGGATAAGTTTTTTTTTTTTTTTTTTTGATATTTGTATGTGAAGTTCCTTTTGGCTTGGTTTGTTTTGTTGCGCGTATGTGAGTAGCATCTCCTTAACGAGCTGCAGAATACTTCTTAATAAACATTCTCGTACACATAGTTGTGCCTCGAGACCTTATTTACTTATATGAAATGGATTTTTTTTACATTATTTTTATTTTTGTATCTTTTACAGAAGGACATCTCATCAACACAAATTGCTCGATTGGACATTTTCGTAAAGCGCTTTGCTGTAAGATGTCAGCGGAATTGGATGTGTTCCTGGAAAGTGGCAAGAAGTGAGTACAAGGAAACTACATTACAATCTAGAAAGAAATCAAAACAGACAAAAAAAATAAATTGAATTGAATTTCTTAGTGGTTTTGCCTTTGGGGGAAAAAATACTTTTCTCCCCAATAGGGTATAAGGTTTTAATTAAATTGAGCTTGGTTTGATGGTGGTTGACCCAATAGGAAATTGTTGTTGTGAAAGAATTTCTTTTGAAACGGAGCTGCTTTATTCGTAGGTAAAAAGGACCTTTTTATATGCTTCTTATAAGACAAGCAATGTAACTACGTGTTTTTTTTTACTCAGCTTGTTAAATTGATTTTCTTAGCGAAAGTAAGACCAGTTAAGAAAATTGAAGCAAAAGTATTCTTTTCTTTCCTTTTCTTTCTTCTTCTTTAAATCGTAGGCACCAGAAGTCTCTCAAGTAAAAAAATACAATTTTTTTTAATTGCCCAAGCCAGTGAGTGAATATTCTGGGAGTGGTTGGTAGCAATTTTCCAAAGTTCTTCAATAAATTTAGCTTGAAAAATATTACTTCACGAATGAAGGGATATTTTTTTTAAGCATCGTAAATATGGTTCGCAATTACCTTACTTCTGATTTTTTTTGGTAGCTTAATTTCGTTTTTGTATCTATTTTTCAGCTTGTACATTTCTTGCTATAGATTATGCATTATTGCAATATTAAATAAGAATAAATTTCAACTTCTGAAAAATTGAAAAATATAATATTTCACATTGATTGATTGATTGGTATTTTTTAGAATTATCTGAGAAAATACAAAATGTGACGAAATTACCTAAAAGCTGTAAATTATTTCAAAAAAAAAAACTTTCGATTAAGTGATATTTAATACTCAAGTCCGAATCTTAATTTTTACGTCATTTAAAGATGTTTGATAGTTTTGTCGTTAAAGCGTTAAAAATCATACTATTTTTATATATTTTTTGTGTCAGATTATTGGGAGAGTAAATGTCGTCTAATTTATCCGAGTTAATTTCTGAAGTATAATATATGGTGTATATATAAATATATATTCATTCTAGTTGTCTAGTCAATTACAAAAAATAAAATACATTCCAGCACATCGTAAGGAGAACATTCGTAAAAGATGTCACTCCAAAGTCAACTTTTTCCGCAGCAGTAAAAGAACTGAACATTCAGATTTTATTGCACTGCCTATCTTTCAAACTGTGACACTCTCTCACTGTTACATTTTCACAATATCACACCCTTGCCCTGTCATATTGGTATACACTTTAACACAGTACACACACTGTAATTTATCGATATTTCATACTGTCAGATTTTCATACTTCAAACTGTTACTTTCACACTGTTACATTGTCTATCTTTGAAACGATAATTTCACTGTTTCTCTTTACAGTGCCTTTCTTACACTTTATATCTCCACACTGTTGTTCTTAAAATATAGGTTATTAAAATTTAAGTATTGTCACACTTTGAAGCTTATACACTGTCACTCTAATAACTGATTATTTCTAGCAGAACCATTAAAATTAGACACTTTCAATCTGTTAGACTTAAACTGTGATAATGTTATACTGTCACACTGTAACAGTGCCGTGCTTTCATCAATATTAATCTGAAAGTTTCACATAGTCACACTGTCATGCTTAAAACCGAAGAAAACCGGAAAAAGTTTCACGCTCTCGAACCATTGTCTTGTCTCGAGTTACGTCAATATTTTATATACACATAACATTTATTTAATTTCTTTGTAAACAAAATTTAGCATTCCATTTTAAGTATGTAGACATAAAAAATAAAAACATATTTAAAAAAAATCGTCCCCCGTAATGGAAAATATGTTTGAATTTAAAAAAAAAAATGAAAAAGCATTTTTTCGAAAGTTTTAATATTTAGCATTATTTACAATTTGAAGGCACTTTTGTGCAAACATTTTGTTAGAAATGTAGCTAGTTTCTACCAACAAGGATTTTTGAAGTAAAACTTCTTTTGCGACCTTAGGGTTAAAAAATTTCTATGGAGCTGTCAAATCGACCGAAATGTGACGTGATCCGACAATGAGATGTTTGCAGATTATGTGTTGTGTATCTGCATTGTAGGTATTCGCTGAGGATTTTTGTTTTGTTGGTACGTGCTGTGGATTCTCATTCTGCAGGTGTGTATTCAACGAGGAATTCTTTATTTTGTATTGGTTTGTGTTTTGTTATTCAATGAATTTCTAATTTTTTCTTACTGGAAATGTAGTAAGTATACGCATTGTGTGTATTTAGATTAGTGCGTTTTGTGTGTATTTGACGTCGATAGTCTCGTTGCCAGTGTTTCAGTGTATGTACTCCTTAGATTTATATATACGTAGTAGTCATTAACCACAGATTTTGAAGCTTAGCAGATATAAACAAATTAAAACTTGTTAAAATTAATTGAATTATCTTAAATGAAACCTCTTATTGGAACATCCTATACATATTACTCAGCTTTGTTAAGAATCTTCACATCGAGCTTTTGTATGGAAATTCTCAGACTTCAGTTTCTTTAAGGTTTCGTTAAGGTCTTACCGAAGCTGAAATGTTAGCTATGAAATGCATAGAACTATTCAACTTAGTAATATTTAACCTTCTTGATTTTTTGGCCTAAAATTTCATTAAACTGGTTAAATAATATTCCATTATTTCTAAATAATTTCACAAAATTTACCACTTGTTTGGAATTAAATTAAAGATTATTCGAACCGGCAATCAATACTGCTTCCATTTCCACTAAAAACGTAATTTAAAAATTGTATCTACCTCTTCATTCAAAAAGATTATAAACATTTCTCAAAGCTTTTTCAGCTCCTCCGAATGATTTCGTTATTAAATTGAAAAAATATTTTCACTCCGAAATATTTTGAAAACTTATATATTTTTAATTACTGTCAATTGAATAATGCATTGTTGCATAATTATGTACGCAAAATCACAATTTACTGTGAATTTTACTTCACCCAACTCTTTGAATGTAGGAGAAAGTATTCCTTTCAACTAATTTTTAATCACCGCAAGATGTGCTCGTAATTCAATTTTTAAATATCAACTCCAAGAAAAAATGTCGCTAAAACAATTCCTATAATAACAAATTTTTCCAAATCGATAAAAACAACTCTTCAAGCTACAAAAACCACAAACACACCACAACTTCTCTTTTCTCATCAAAATGTTGTTGAATCAGTAAAAACCACAAATAAATCAATTTTCCAACCAGGAGTTCAGGAAGACACAAAGGTAAAACCCAGCATTTTATTCATGTGAATGTTGGTTGTTCGCAACTCTTAACAGAACACTACTATACTAAAAGAGAGCTGCCAATTTCAACCCCTTTTTTAATAGAAGTGTATACGAGTAACAGTAGCATTTCCCACTACCAAAAAAATAATTCCGCAAGAGCTCGATGAATTGCTTTTGAATTTTTTCCAACCAAGTGCTCATGATATTTAGATGACGACATAATACGATGCTGCGCATCCATTTGCAGGATTCAATTCAAATTTTATGCCAACTGAAAGAGTCGTAACAACTGTAAGTTGAGTAATAGAAAAACTGATTACGTCAATGAAACGTTTATGCTGAAAAGAGAATTCCCAACCCTAATCATCTATGCATGGGGACGTCGTTCTTAAATATTTACTGATGTCGCAGGTTATGGCAACAGGCCATAAAACTGTCGCTCTTGATGGGCTCATAAAACCGTCACAACCGTCATTTCAACAGGATAACAGGAAACTGAGTAAGGGTTGAGTTTTGGTGGAGCTAGAAAAGGTGTCTTTAGTTTTTGATGCTGGAATGCAGAATGCTGGTGGCGAATTAGATGAAAATAATCAGCTTTTGCATGTGCATGAAAAAGTTAAAAAAAATAAAATAAGACTTGTGTTTTTGAGTATGCCTACGAAAGATACATTTACCCACCAAATATCATACATTGACTGCAGTGGTTTATAAATGGTATTTACTCTGAACTTGCGGCACAACGCTATACGCGATATTTGGACTTCCGCATACTTTTACTTTGAAGGAATAACAACTGGAACCCATTTGCTTTTATGACAAAGTGCTTTTTCATTATATGCCTCTTGATTAGAAGTCTATATTTCTATACCCACGGAAATGCGTAACCGAGAATTATTATTGTTGAGCTCACAGCGTATCCTGTTTTCAAATTGTTCTGTTCTGCTTATGTTGCCGGAGGTAAGGCAAGCGGCTGTAATAAAAACTAGTTTAGTTCGCCCAACCAAAACAAATCCATCGAGCAATACCCATCAAATGTCTATCAAAGCGTTTTGCTGCTGCAGCAGCACTCTCATCTCAACTCCAACTAAAACATGTTGAACCTCATAAATATGGATGCAATTTCCAGCCAGATACAGCACACATAAACAGCAAATAGTTCATAAACCGCACGTAATAATATCTCTGCGCTATTAAGCTATATGATTGCCATTGCAGGCCAACTAAGTCGACGTCGGAGTCGTCAGCGTCACATCGCCCGTGGTATCCTTCCGTCACAAGAAGTTCATCAAAGCCAACATAGAAGAACAGCAAGACCAAGAACTATGTAGCAAGCAAGCCAACAGTCAACCTAGAGTTAATTACTTTTAACTGTTCGTGCAGCTTTCTTTGGTTAAAAAAAAAAAAAAAAAAAACAAAATAAAAGTACCAGTATCTAGATACTTCATACCTATAATATTTTGTTGCGTTTTTTCTCTCCAGGTTTTTTTTCCTGAAGCAAAACTGTAGTAGGTATACCTTCTGTACTTAAAAGCCGGGCGCTCTTTATACCAAACATGTTCCCACAGTCGCAATTATTCATGCTTCAAATGCAGTTACAAATTTCTTACACACTGTGGTTTTTTTTTGTTAATTTTTTGTTTCATATTGAAATGAATGTTGTATTTGCAAGAAGATTGAGAAGAAAATTATGTAAACACAGAAGCAAAAAAACACACAAAACATAAAGAATTTAGAACTCTTTGAGGCAATGCTGTATGGAGGAGGAATTTTGCCACTCGTGAAGTTGGTTTTTTTGGAAAATTAAAATGTGCGAAATATTTAATTTAAGCTAATCTAAATATTTGATGATGAATTGATTTGAAAATAGGTAGCTTATATCTACTGATTTTCCACGAGAGCGATTTTGAATCACTGTTTTCGCTTATAGGGTTCCTTGCAGTTGGTTGATTTTTGTGACACTCGTGACAGCTTATGAGATCAATTGTGTGACATTTGTGACATTAACGGGGCTTGGCGTTTTAAAAATAGCTTAATGCAATTGCATCTTGCAATTTTAAGCACTTGTGACACAACCAGTGAATTACGGATTGTTAATGAGAAAGGAATTTGATGTTTCATTCACATAAGCAATTTTTTTTTTGGTCGCTGACATTTACGAACTGTCAAAAATCATTATTATAAAAATCAATAATGTGCGCTTGAGTTTAAATTTGAGCGAATTTTTTATTCGCTGATTTGTGGAAGGCATTCTGATGTTGTGGAATTCGAATTTATGTTTGACAGTTAGCAAAAGCTATGTTCTTGGTTGGGCAGGAACTATTAAGTTCTTAATTTTTGTAATTAATTCAAACTTCTAAGCTTTTTTCTTTGTCAGAAATTTGGGGAAATTTCTGTCACTATTCACATGTAATTTCAAACATTTTTTAATCCTTAATTCTTCAAAAATTGTTATCAAAATGGTAGATATATAATAAATATTTATGTTTATATAATAGAATATGCTTTTTAATTGCCAAAATAAGATACACTTGAGGAAAAAAAATTTCTACGAACTGTCAAGCTCTAATCAAATTCCACATACCATCCACACTTCAAGGAATTGATTGTTCGAGCGTGACTAACCCCAATATTGAAGATTATCAATTATGAAAAGTTAATTTAAGCGAATCAAAAAAAAAACATGTCAGCGAATTGTCAAAATGGAACAATATTCGCTCTTGTGTATTTATATATAGTCCCTTAATGTACAAAATCCAATTAAGGCGAGATACGTATGAGCTTGTATGGTAGAAGTTCTTGAAAATGCAGTTTATCGCACTTTTTTGTGCACCTAATTATTTCAGTATTTCTAAAATATTCGGAGATAAAATTTCTCGTTATTTTTTCTGGTTCCTCATACCCTGTTTTGGCAGATCCCTATACCATTTTGTGTATTACAGTAAAAAATTTACATTAAAAATTATTTCCTAAAATATCGTTCGTTAGTAGTTCAAGGAAACACCAGTGGAACACATTCAATAATAAATTTCTAGTCTGCTTTATTTTGTTAATTCTTCAACAAAATCCCTCCAAATAAACCAAATAAATTATAGATTATTTAAATTTGTAAAGAAATAGAATAGAATGATTTGTTAACATTTAACAAGCTAAAGTCATTTAGTGTTTTTTTTTCTTCAAATTTTGTAGGTCACCCTTTTACCATTAGGTAGATCTATTTATTATCTTTACAAAATGATTCAAATGCCCACAAAGGGTCGTGGAAACATATAAATTCACTTCTTTAAATCAAGTTTAAATATGAAAAGATAAGAACTCCTAACTGGCTTAAATCTACACATGTATATACTCAAGAAATGTAATAAGAAAGCTTATAGTTGATTTACATGTTCATGGCATTAATCATTGAGGAGATAGTGAAACTATGAGAACAAAACACCTTCTTTAAAAAAAATTATTATTGTATCTTCATAACTTTGTATAAGGTACAATAAATAGATAGATTTAAAAAAAACATTAGAACCTACGGGACTACAATAATTATAATGTCGCTTTGTAGTTATAATAAAGAATTTCAATTGATTAATTGTAAGGAATGTAGAAGAAGATTAAGGGGCTTAATTATATGGCAGAGCTGTGTAGCTATTTAGATCGGAGGAACACAATGGGAGCATTTTTACAAGGATTTGTTTAACTTAAATTGAAAATGGTTAAGTATTTTGTTTACTTCATATTTAGTACTGTAGTAATAGTATCTAATAGTAATGCACCAACAATATAAAAATGTGAAAGTTTCAGGCCATCTTCATAGAAAGTTATTAATTTGTGACTTCAAAATTTTTCACTTTAAGTACAAACATTGTGAAATACTGTACAGACTTTAACATTTCATCCTCTATAAAACTTGGGTAAGGTCTTATCAAAGTAGAAATAAAGAAATGAAATTATCTAAGCTGAAATGCCAGTTGGGATACTTATACTTAATTAAACCTAATTACTAGTACATTTTTTCTAGTTAATTTTTCGAATACGAAAAAGCAGTGTACGAAAGTTTATTTATAGATATAAGCAAATAATTTCGTTAAGCTGCATAGACTTTTCTGTTAGAACGGTAAATAATATCGGTAAATGTCTCTCACGATACTTCCTAACCTATTTGAACAAAGTTCTTTCAATTAAAGTACTTTGAATTTCTGACATTTTTGGGATTCTTTATGTTTGATTTAAATTCGGTGAAACGTAATTTTAATTTATTATCACCATACTTTTTAAAAGGGCTGTTTTTAGCAACACGAAAACCTCTAATGTTAGTGTCGAAAAATTCAACTCGCAAAGTTTTTATCGTAAAAATGTTTCCCAGTAATTCTACAAAAAAAAATATAATTCTGTACTTGTAAATGGCTTCAGAAAATAACTTACAGTAAAACTTAAATTACAGCGTTTTATTTATAATTTATATTTTTTATTATGTAAGAAAATACATGACAGAATGGAGGGGGAATTAACTTTAAGACAATAAAAACTGCGTTCATTAAATACAATTTAGCGTACGGAACTCTGTCTTTCTTACTATACGACCAAAATCTGACGGCCACATTTTTGCCAAATTCGAAAAAATAGTCGACTCATTAGTGATACATAGAGGGAAAACTACAAGCAAAGACTTGTCAAAATGACGCCAGAATTCTATTTCTCTATAAGTATACATTACGACTTCGAAATATTTTTGGACATTATCGATAAGATATTTAATTCAAATTTGGAACAAATTCGGGAATAAATTGCAAAAAAGACAAACCAAAAGAATTGTGGAGAAACTTTCCCTTCTAAATACAAGAATTGAAGCTAAAAACTTGAACTCAACAGTTCATCCGTTCAATTACCTTCAAATGAATGTTAAGCCTTTTTGAATAATTAACGAAATCGTTCGAAATTGGCCTTGAAGTTAAATTCAACTCCTAGAATAAATTTTGGAGAAGCTGTAAACTTATATATCCGAAATTTTGGCATTTCGATGCTTAAACTCAATTTTAGTCTTACCCAACTAACAGTTTAGGGCTTTGATAAATTATTTTATATTCGATAAAACATTACCGAAACTTTATGGAAGCTGAAATGCTAGCAGGGAATAGAAGAAATATCTTCAGCAAATTTACCTAATTGAAAAAAAAATTGTTATTGAGTTCGTTATGCTGTAGCTCGACTTACACTCAACGAAAAGACGCATAAAACAACCTTCTCATCATCGTAATGTAAAATTTATTTCAAAATTTCGAAATTTAATGCAAAAGTGCCTACAATTTCTTTTTTTCCTCCAAGTGGTGTATTAACTCGGCTGAAATAATCCATTTCTTATCATAGGTGTGTTCAAAATTTGCATTGACCAACCTCACAATTGCAAGAAATAAAATACAATTTTGACCTTTTTGGCGAAATTCACATTTCCTACAGTAGGTACCTTTGTATCATCATCACGAAAAAGGAGATGAAGTCTCATTTGAATACAAAAAAAAATTGAATATCTCAGCAAAAGGCGATTACACGAGTGGATTGAACCAAAGAAATTCATGTCATTCATCAACGTTGCTGTTTCAACGCTAAAATTTTGAACGCGGTCTTGCAACTAAATCGGACAACAAATGGTGCAAGAAAATGCTGTGTGTACATAAAGATTGAAATGAAGAGGTGAACCTTCTACCATGTTGTTGTTCTGCACATTATGTAAAAAAAATAATACATTTTGCTAAAATTAGTACAATTCCTTCCTGAAAGTAGATTATGCCAGGGAGATAGATGTGTTCCAGTCTCAGTCGTGTGAACCCTGGTGAATCTTTTATGATGTTCTTTTTTGGCGACCGACCGACCTTTCGGTTGACACAAGAGGAGCTTTGGCTTTCTTCTGGATTACCCAACTCGCGTTGATGACCACGAACATTTTGTGCTTCTGTGTGCTTGTGCTGTCCAAAGTCGAGGAAGCGGTTAATCATGACATCGTTCACATCGTCATGCGGTGGTCGTCGCGTCGTGGTTTTTGGTCTCATTTCTTGATGGTAAAACATAATGAAGCTACATTTTTGGATATTTCTTGGAATTGGGTACACAGTTTTTGGATAACACGCTGGCTGGGAGGAGACCGGCGGCGCGGCGGCGGTATGATGGTGACAGAGAGTCGTGCGGCTTCAGTTGCTTGTCAGCGATATGACAAGTAGCAGTTATATTTAGGCTGACAATGAGCATGCTGGGCTCTGGTTTTTTTAATTTTTTTTTATTTAAAGCAAAGAAATTGTCGTATTTAAAGATAATTACATTTGTAATTAAAGGCTTGGTTTTTATTAGGAAGTTTTATTATTTTTTTGCAAGCCACAGTCACAATATTACTTGGCACTCTTGCCAGATGGGACAGAGGAGATTCGCAAAGCAAACACAAATTCTGATTAAGTGGATGAGGAAGTAGGTTGGCTTTGTTGGGGCTTGATTGCTGTTAATGACCATTGATAGCGTTTTTATTGAGACATGTGCAGTTAATGGATGAGTTTGTTGTAATGGGAGCTGCTGGCCATTTTTATATCTAAGTGAGTCTAGAAAAAAATATATAAAGCAACAATTAAAGTAGGTTTACTATCGTTTTTTTTCGAAATCCTCATTTGTGAGTTTGTCAAAACTTTTATTTCACACCGCCCATGTCATTAGACAATTTTTTTTATGTCCGGAGTAGTATCTTGATGATTTAAAGTAACTTGCCATCGTTCGTACTTTTAATAAAGAGTTTTTTTTTAATAGGTACGTGTGGATACGTTAACAGTATCAGGACATGTTATTTTGACTGTGTCTGTCAATCTGATGTAAAACCACAATGGCTAGTGTAACGATTGAAAATCATTTCTGAAAGATAAAATTTTTCTATTGCTAGCTGGGAAATCATTTTTACCAATACCTAAGGCGCATTTTCGGGTGAATGGATAAGGCCCATTTTGCAGTTGTCGATTGGCACGATGTCACATTACGTTGTGTCACTTATAAAACCGAAAAATGTGACATGATACACATAACACGGATTTTGAACGCTTTGACCGTCTAGTTGTAGGTTTATAGGTTACACTCTATTGTGGAACGTATTCAATTTTCTTTATATTTTTTAAATTTTAGTACCTATGTACACGCCTAATGCCTAGTGGAGTTATTGTGGTTTAAAAATCGAATGCATTCCACAATCTTCTAATGCCCTTATTGTTCGTGATTGAGCTTTGGTTTAAAATAGCAGTTGTGGAATGTAAAACTTAGATATCACTTCCAAATTTAGCATATTAACATCACTCCCAATTGAACTTGATACAAGAACATCCACACTCTGCCAAAAGTCACAAATTGACACCAATTTCCGCCAATTACTGTTCCATTTCTTACAAATTTCGTAGGTTTTGAGCAGAAGAGACCGCTCTTGAGAGAGTAATATATTTCCCCTTCCTGACAATTACTTGCCAATTTCTGCTCAATACATTTTTGTATGGAGCAATTTTTGGGCAGAAAATTTACAATTGTCAGATTGACGTTTGTCATAAAGGAAACAAAAAAAAAAGTCTCTTGGTTGTTTGTGGGAAAAGATCTGTTGAACAAATAAATTAATTTTAGAAGAATTAAATTACAAAATTATTAGTTTGAAGAGAAAAAAAATATGAATTTTAAACAAACAAAAATATAAAAATAAAATGTTGTGTCGACGTTTAAACATTTAAAGAAAATTATACTCAAGCTGTTCCAGACATATTCGGATTTTATTTCTTAATGCGAGAATTTCATATGCACTCTTCTTAATTGTATAAGCTTCCACTGTGACTGTGATAGATTACAAACTGAAATAGCGGTCGACACTAAATAAATTTTAAGACTGAGATAGCAGTCGTCACTAAATTTCCAAACTGAGATAAAAGTCGTCACTAAATTCCATATTGAGATAGCAGTCTTTACAGTTACTAACTATAACTACTTAGACTTGGGCGTTCACTGTCGAACTTGGAGTGCCTTGGTCTTCAAAAGGTTGGGGATCTAAATTGTAAGTAGGCTAGATTGGTACATTCCACCATTTTAGAACTCGGTAGAAATCGAATTACGCTTATTTGTTGGCCTCCCATTATACATATTTTGGTTCGCAGTGAGTGTGAACTGTAACATGGTAGAAAAACTCACATATCTTTTTTTCCACTATTCATAATCAAAATCAGCGGTGGCTTCTGAGGTTAGGACGGGGTATTTGAGGAGTATATTTCTACATTGGTTTGTTCTTTTGAATTTGTTTGATGATGGAGGTGGTAGGCAACATAATGTAGTGTATCACGACAAAGGTTATAATTATTATTCTTTTCCGAAATTCTATAAGTTGTGGATTGCAAAGATTATGGCAAAAACCTCCAATTTAATTTCCACTATATGTATGTGTTAGGAATTTGACGTGATTGTAAAATTGCATTAGACAAACAATTGTGTGTGGAACCCATCAACTTTCCATTTCACACGATGTGGAAACTAGACTCAAAATAAAAAAAAATACTGAAATGAGAAATATCGTTATTTAATCCGCTGTGTCTGTCAAATTGTATCAATTCGAAAGCCATAATCCTTTTTTGAACACAACTTCTTCCTATAAATTTGGTCAGAACAACTTTGTCTGAAATCGAACACAAACAAAATCAACCTGCTCTGATTTACGATTTCCACAAAAGCTATTCACAAATTAACAAAATCTTCCCTCTAAGGCATGTATGTATGTATATCGTGATGTACAAATATAGATACTTATATAGGTATATGAAAATCTCTAAAACAAGACTGATCAACCATGCCACCAACCAAGAGCGAGCGCCCTCTGTTCTACACTTATCGACCAATTGACTTCTCTCTGTTGCGTTTAGTCCAATTTAATTGCTTGCCAAATAGCCAAATACTTCTTTATTGGATTAGTTAAGTCAATAATGCGATTAAATTTATGTTATTCGACATATTACATATATGTATGTACGAGTATGTATAAGCCCAGTGAGGATGATGATGGTGGAGGTACTACCGACCGACCGTCTTCCGTCTTATGAAAGCCAATTTTGTCCGATTATATTCGCATGGCTTGTGCAACATGTCCATTTATTAAATTGAAACAGTCAGCAGGAGAGAGAGAATACAATTCTATTTCCAAAGATCAGAGAGACATATACAGATAGTTGTCATCGCAGGTAATTAAATTTAATTGAAATATTTCCCCATTCATCGCTGTCCGCATCTCTCAGATATATTATAGCCTGAGTGTAGAGATTGAGGCAAGCCGATACGGATATAAAGATATAGATACTTTGCAATTCTGTTGGGCCCGACTCGCGCTATGTGTATAATTCATATCAATGGCGAATTGCATTCGATTGATTTATAACAACGAATTCGCTGACAAGTAGGCAATCGAGCTTCGAGCATCACAATGGCAACTCAGGAGCAAGGAGTGAGAAGGGACAATATTTTGTTGCCACAATTTTACCATCAGTGGCAGTACTAAATATAATTACACCCCAATCAGTTGAAACGGAACAGAACGGGACTACCACAAAACCTATACCGGAGATCAGTTGGCCGCTATCTCATCGCGTAATGGGTGTATAATACCTTAATTGGCTGGTCATTATTCGCGACGTTTGTTGTCGTTCGGAATCGCACCGGTATGGCGGGGGATCCGGATCAACAGCAGCAGCAGCAGCAGCAGCATGTCTCGTGTCCAAATAATAAAAGATACTTAGATACTTCACTTTTCTTTAATTGAATTTGTTAGTTGTTGTTGTATTTTATTGGGAGCTTCGAGGTTGGGTGAATTTCCATCTCAGACCGGACGGACGTTGTGTCTCTTCAGTCGGTAATTTTGTTTGTTTCTTACTGTTTTTTTTTTTTTTTTTAAAGAGAGATGATCAAGATGACATTTTTATTCTGTGAAGGAATCAGAAGTTGGATGACATCGATTTAAATTAAACAAAGTGAGAAAGGGGCATGCTGCTGGATAGATATAATGTATTTTTATTTTATGATGACAATTGCAGCAAGTGGAATTGGTTGTTCTGGCTGAATCGTATGTCTGTCTCTGAGGGATTGATATATCGTGGGGTTCTGTCTGTTTAGTTATTTTTTGTCAGTTTTGTCTGTACATAACGGATGTGGGGTAATTTAATCCGAGTGTATGTTTTGGCACTTTGATTGAAGGAAGGTAATTAGGATTGAGATTATTTCACATTTTTTGTTATGATTGGCCACGATTTTGGAAGAAGCGAGATCGTGTTGGGAGAAAACAAAGAGAACCCATCCAAATGGCACAAGGTTAACATCACAGTGATAAATGAGAGTTTAATTGGAAGAGACAGTTAGAGCTTGTTTCAAACTTGTTACCGTGTCATTCAGGAAAGTGGGTTAAAAATGCACGTTATTTTATGGCGAAATTTCGCATTTAAATAGGACTTACGATTTATACTCGATGAATCCTCCCATCCAATAAAGAATTTAAGAAAACCAAACGTCTGTCTGGTCACACCAGCATAAATCTCTCTTTCTATCTATCACGGGGTTTCCTTAGTTTACATTATCGTTTCATGCGTAGGTACTCCAATTTAAAAACTTTTTCTCAAAAGCTTAAAAAAGCTGAAAAATCCGAAAGCTTTATAAGAAATTAATTGAAAGAGCGTATATATTTTTCTGCTCAGCTTAAGCTTTGCATTTAAATTATCGCAACATCGAATCATATGTAATTATCTGCTTAAATGCATGTTCGTTATGTATACACTTCCCCATGATCGTCTTCCTAACAACCGAGGACCAGAATAATCGGGTTACAATTCCCAATTAAAAGCTTTTTTATTTTGTAGCTTTTTTAAGTTTTCGATATACCAGTTACTATACCTTGTCCAACAAAAATAGTCAGTACATGCTTTATGGGAGAGCTTTTTGAAATACACGGGTGCCTGTTGCCGAAATTGCAACTTGTACTTGGCTATTATCACATAGGTACTTGAATTGTGAACTATATCGTTGAACCGCATCTAATCCTTCGAAATCCGTGAGTTTAAATCTTGAAGGAAGGCTAAGCCATAGTATAAATATTGGCAAAGCTATCCCTAGAAGAATATCCTAAGTATAGAAACTTATAAATTTCGAAAAAAGTACGAGAATAGAGAAATTCGTCAATTTATAACAGTTAAATTTAAAGTCAAAGTTTGAAATATTATCCAGACTTTGTGTTGTTGGAGGGGGAAGGAGTACTTAGAATAATGAAGAAATAATTTCGAAAAGTTGAATAACCTACTATTCTTGTCGGGCGCCACTTAAAGAGTATTTTTATAAACAGTATTGTTATAAATTGGCAAATCTGGAGTCAGCTTCATTGTGTGTTCCTTGTATTGATTGAAAAAGAATGTTTATAGTGTTAAATTCTGTATTGAGTTTTTTTGCATTTCGTTATAGTGTAGAACTTTACTTAACGTCATTTTTAGGTTAGAATATCTGGGATCCGATCTGAGTTTAGAATATCAAACATCCTGGAGCAAAGTGTTGTCTATGTTTTAAATATTACGTTTTATATTTGAGGAACGTTGTGGAACGTATTCATCAGAATACATTATATTCCACTTTAGGATTAAATTTGTGGAACTAATTGTTTAGGAGATGACCATATTTTTCACTACATTTGGTACAACGCTTCTCTCTTCAATACACAAAGCGTCTTCGGATTTTAAAGCCATTCGAAAATATTTTTCAAACTACAACTAATTTTATTTTAGACTTTCATAATTTTTATACATATAACAGATGCAAGTCCCTAACATTTCACCGTTACACCTTACCACAAATCACATTATTCCCGCCATATAATTTTAATAAAATTGATTGAATACTCGCATGAATAATCACATAAATGTGTGTTGCCCTTAATTGATAACCATCGCAATCAAATGCTAGGTCGACAAGCCCCCATGCTATCAATCAATCAACACCTTGTTAATCCTTAATCTAACAACACACCAACAATCAATCAAAATACATACATATAAATATACGAGAAGGTATAAATTCAGCTCCAAGCTCCACCTTTCACATTTCAATTCAATTTCAATTGAATTCAAACTAAAACTGCCAGTCACTAGCATAAACCTTTATTTGGACTTCTTTTGCTCAATCATGCATCGATTCGACAACGATAACGAGGACGGGATGAAGTAACGCCTCCATCAACAACAGAATTTGTGCAAAAATTGTGCAACCAACATGCAATATCAACGCCATGCTGCCATACGGAATCAATTCAATATACCTATTGTCATTGTTGGTTGTTCTGGATGTCATAGTCGTCGCGTCGGTCGGTCGTCGTAGCCTTTGAAATTGAAGTCGTCTCGTCGGGTCGCATCGCATCGGTCCTTAAGTTACTATATAGACTATACTCAATTTTGTTGGTTTCGCCCCCAATATGTCGCGAGTTCGCGTTCAATCTCGAGACATCTCGTTCTTTTCGTTGCAAATAATGCATCAAATTATGGTAATGCAACTTGACGATCTGTCTTCCCTCTGCCATTGAATTCGCATTAAACTGATGCAAACAGCAATTGATTACATGCACTGCAAGCAAGAGCAAAGTAAAATAGAAAATATCTATGAATCGTAAAGCGAGCATATCTTTCGAACGATGAATTTCAATTTGAGTTTTATATGTTTGCCCATTTTGTCAAATCATACCCCTCGAGACTTTTCTATGATGATGGTTTGCCTCTACTCCTCCCATCACCCAGCATTGTCCGAAGAAAATTATATACGTAGCTTCTGGGACTTTTCAGTTCATAGATGGATAGAATAGATATTATTATTTTCCAGAGCTCTTTGCGTATACCACTTTAACCTAAACTGGAAACACACTTTATTATTATTAATACTTTTGTGTTGTTGCTGTTTGTGTGTGCAGAATGCATTTGATGGATTTTGAGGTCGAGTTCTAGAAATTGTGTTGTTGGGAAGCCGAAGCATCGCCCAAAGGGAGAGCTTAAGTCCTTAAATTTTGCATAAATGCAGGTAACGTTGCAAACCAGTTATAGATGTAAGTATTGAAGTATAAAATTGTTATAATGGTGGAATCCATTATAAGCTTTAGGCACGTTTTGTTATGTTGCTTTTAGATAAAAAGCCTCGTCCCAATTTAGTTGTTTCATTCTGTGTGTTCCACTGGAGAGGGAATAGATATTAAACAGAAGTAGGAATTCACCTAATAAAACAATTTCTTAGTCTTAAAGAATCACGTTCAAATTCTACATTTAGCTTAACACAATATTTTAGCTGGTATTTGAAGGGAAGTTTAAAGTTTCACATTCAGATGGTACCGCGTTTTTGTACCTTCTAAATTTGAGATTGCTATGAATAATTCATCTAAATCTATTGTGTTCACCTAATAAGGTTCAATATTCCCCGAAAGAGTTTCTCCAAGATCCTGATGGGAGGATTACCCTATTAGAAATATATACATTGGGTGGCGCAACAGGTCTTGAAGAATCTGAGCCTATTGACTTGCAATTCTCGAACATTTCTGTGTGCGTTTTGTTAATTGCCAAATCTAGAGAATTCACTAAGAAAATACAATTCTTTCGTTTCAAATAATTCAATAGGGTTACGATCCACAAGCCACTGCTCGAACTTTGTGCTAGAAGTTTTCAATATCTTCAACTTAAGCGACAGGAAAAAATGTGCTGAACTTGACAAATCCCTCAATATTTCATTCGGGGAAACTTTCACAACATTTCTAATAGTTAGAGTGGAAGTAAAATATCCAAAGAAATTTACATTCCACATCTTCTATTTATGAACAATTTCTACGTTATTGATATAAAAAGTTATGGAGTTCCGAACTTTGTCTCTACATCTTAGAAAACTAGCTTTTAGTTAAATAAATCAATTTGGGTATTGTTTAAACAAAATTACGGACAAACAATTGTACAATCTTGGCTTGAAATGAACCTGTGGAATGTAAAGTTGAACATTTTGCACTGACCTTTTTGTCCAAGCTTTCAATTTTCAGTCCAACTGCTTACTAGAATTATAAAAAAAATAAAGCGTTACCAAAAACATAAATAGATTTAATATATCTTAACTGGCGCCCAACACAAACCCCTAAAAAAAACTGGAACCACTCATAACTTAAATAAAAAAATTGTCGGAATATTTACTATGTATCTTTGCGTCAAATCTTTTAGATACCTATGGTACTTAATGAGAGATCCAAATACATTCGATTGTATCACAGACCGTTCACTTACGTATATTACCCAAACAAATTCCCAGCGTGTTTTTCAAAAAAAAAAAGTAATAAAATCCATAAGACCTCGATGTAGCATTAAGTTCAGCAAATGCGTTCATATCCAACCGAACACACACAGCACACGTTCCAAATACTACGAACAACAAACACTGCCTGCACAATGCTCAGCTCTCTTCTTTTGAGTGAATACCTTTGGCAACATATTTATGGCAAAATCAGTGGTTATAAGGTTATATGGCTGCGCTAGGGGCTGCCGCAACATAAAATCCTACTTTTGTTACAATTTCGTTTGTGTGTGTGTGTGTGTGTGTGTGCGGTTTGCGTTTAAATAGACTTTGACATAATAGGCGCATAGGTTACTTCGTTGGTTCTATTTAGGTACATATATAACCCAAACACCAACCACGAATACCACCATTGTTTCCTCTGCACCGCCGAGCCATCCTACCATAGAGAAAAACAAAGATACTTCAACTCTTATTTTAGGGGGGGTTGGGAGGTGAAATTGTTGAAGTTGAATTTTCTGTTTTTACATTAACCGATTTCAAATATGATAACACTCGGATTGGTAGCCACCAGACTTGTGTGTGGTTGCCAGCTTTATGGGATTAAACTTTCTGTGGTCTCAATGGTTGTTTTCTTTTTTTTTTTTGAAAAATAGTGCAATAACAAAAAAACCAACACCAATACACAATAACAAAAGCAGGAGCATCTGGTGGCAGCAACTAAATGCCGAACGCGCTCATTCATCCAGACGAACGCACCCATTCATCCGTTTAAACATTGTATAGTGTATATGTTGCTCTGGCTTGATAGGTAGCATGCGGATAAACTGGATTGAACTATTCGCTAGGATGGCTCTTGAAAATCCACCTACCGTGATTATTACCGCACATTACACGTAGTGCGTTTTTCAGATACTTTAGGTGCTATTTATGTTTATACAATAGTGATGGGCCATTATGCGTGTGTGCAACACCTGATGATGCGAGATATTATATAGCTGCCGTTGCTGGGGGGAACCTGTTGTGTTGGTAGGACGCGTTGAACTAAGCTAATCTGGTGCAGCAATTATTATGAAAGCCGCAGATTGTCCACTAATTTCATATATCCGCGAGTGCAATTAAACTTTTTTGCTAGCCGTGGTTTAATTTTTGTATTTATTTTTTTTTTTATAACGAAAGGGTGTTGTTGTAGCTTCGATTATAATTTGTTCAAATTGGGGAAAAAAATATATATAGTTTCCCATCATAATCATAAGACATCTTCCGCTCTATTTTATGATTTTGTAGAGGAAAAGACAAATAAAACTCTCAGACAATTACACGGTCTGTTACTGGGATACTTTCATGTGGAACTCTCCCAGAGATGTTCAGCAAATAAAAGAAGCAATCAACAATTTCCCTTGCATCAGTGTCAGCGACATAGAAATTATTCAATTGAAAATGGTGCAGTGAGAATGAAGTGTCGCTGAGGAAATGCTACTCCCAAATTGATGTTGGGTGTTATTAAAGTATCATACACTCAGCAATGAAATACATATCGTTCTCATGGGGGTTGTTTGATATAAAAAAATAATGAAGTTCGTAGGCTTAGTCAACTTTAAGACATAGGTAAGGAATGGCGGCACATGGTTAAAAGTTTAGGTACCAACTATTAGAAAGAAAATAGGTCGTAAGTATTTTTAAATTTAGAAACCAAAAATACATCAATTTTTATATAATCCGGAATGCGAAAATCATCAATTCCAGGATCCCAGATGCTCCAGGATCCCGAATGCTAAATTCCCGTACGGTTAATATTTTTTTAGTATTGGAAATCGCTACCGGTGTTGTTCCGGGTCGATGAAGAATGGCAATAGGTCCATAGTACCTACATTGGGTTAGTTTTTTTTTTTTTTAGTTTTTAAAGAAATAAATTAAGATTTCATTTGAAGAAATGCAAATATTGAAATTCGGTACTGAATTTCGCTTTGGATTTATTGCACGTTGGGCGCCACTTTTATAAAATAATATAAATCAGTAATAATATCAATTTCGACTTCGTAATCTTTTTAAACGCTGAAAGCTTAGTTGGTTATGGTTATGGTATGGTACCTTGAATAATATCATAAATCTTTAAAGAAAATTAAAAGAATACCAATATTGTTGGGCCCCAACTTTGGTATTATAGTTTGTGAAGTACTTTAAATAGTCCGTTGTAGTCACTATGGGCGCTTCTTCTTAAAATAAAATACATTTTGTAATCTCTACATCATTATTTATTCCAACGTTGATATAATTGGTTGTAATGCAAAATTTGTTCCACATTGGGCGCCACTTTTTAAAAATATAGAAACTACAAATAATATGAATACTGGCTTGTTAATCTATCCCAAATTTGGTATTATAGTTTGTGAAGTAATTTAAATCATCATTTGTAATATAAGATATAATTTACGTTGGGCGCCACTTTTAAAAAAATATATAAAGTAGGAAAAATATGAATTCCGGCTTAATTCTAGTGTAAACTTTGTTCCACGTTTGGCGCCAATTTAAAAAAATATGCATATATTCGAAATATAATAAAGTATTTTAAATAATCTATTGTGTCTAGTTTAAAGCTTTATTCCCCGTTAGGCGCCTGTTTTATATAAAAAATATAAATTCCAATAAATATGAATGTTGGCGGCTTAATCTATTTCACCGTTGAAATTTCCGCTGGCAAAGTAGTTTAAATAATTCGTTGTAGCTTATAGTTTTGGTTTAAGTTTGGTGCCTTAGAAGTTTGGCTCTTAATCTAATTAAGCGTTGATATATTAGTTGGTGCAGTATGTTAAAGAAAATTCAATTAATAAATTTGTAATTTAAATTTGTTCTACGTTGGGCACCACTTAAAAAAATCTATACATACATTCATAGATCAATTATAATTATTATTTTGAACCTATTGAAATATTGATCCCCTTATTAGTAAGATGTAGATTAAGACCCATTTTATGCTGGGCGCCATTTTCTAAAATAGTTTTTAGGTTTATTTAATTTAAATCTCTATCAACTCCCAGATTTTGAATGACAATATATGAATTGGCTTTATTTCTTTCATTAAAAAAAAATAAAAGATATTAAAAAAAAAACAATATAATATCGATTGTTCTACATTAGACACAAATCTTTCTTAAATTAAGTCAATATTTGTTGTTTTTTTTCATCTACTTACCTAACATCAAACAGACATAACTTCCTAAGAATATGTGTATTTGCTGACCGATCAGATGTACATTTTATTTAATCCCATTTGATTCCGCTCATTCTTCCAATAAAATCTCATTAAAAATATTAACAGAGCCTCCGTCCGAAATTGCTTATAAACAATATATTTGACCTGTATTGTTGTTCGCTTAAAAGCCTTCCTCAAATAACTTTGCTAATTCCCTGATCAATATTAATTAAAATTTCCTGTCTGTTTCGCAGTTGTCTGCCGCGGTCCTTCACTTAAAATCAAACCTAATCCGCAGACAACATCGTGGGCGGTCCCTGATGGCAAAAAACAAAATCAAAACAAACAAAAAAAAGGAACTTAGATTCTAATTTATTAAATAGTCATTCGTAGATACAGAAAGAACTTACGGCTCGGGTATTATTCAAACGCTGGCTGCTCCTTGGTCTGTAAAGCGTAATTTATTGTTTCAAGTCGAATGACATTAATCAGTTTGCGAAGTCAAAGAGTCTGAGAGCTCAGAGTTCACTGCGAAGCAATCAGCATGTGCCTCTAATAACCCTTCGTTCAGGAGAACACCTGAATTTTACAAATCTAACCGAGAGCACAGCAATTTGCAATTTCCACCATGAAATGGATAACTTTCCATGGCTGTGATGCACTGTAATTCAATAATTTCGCGTAAAATTATTTCTTCGAGTTTCTCGCTGTTCCAATTATATCCATGGGATTTTCTCTGTGGCATCAGCATCAGACGACGTAAATGCAACATCTGTATCTTTCGGATGCAAAAGAATATTCATATTTGTTCGTATATATAGGTTAGGTAGAGGTATCTCTTTTTGGCGGAGAAGGTGCGAATATTGAGCGCGATAAATTGGAAGACGCTGTAAATCCACTTCGCCACCCCGCGCTGGCACAGAACGCAAATGGAGTTTTTAGATGCATCTTCCAGAGCTATCTGTCAATTTGTGCTAGTGCTTGGGTGTTGACTCGGTGTACGTCATGTCGCAGATGTAACTACTCGTATCTTCCGCCTTTTAATGGAATGGAATAGAGTTTGCACCTCCATCAGCACAAAGATGTGGCAAAAGTGTATAAATTTGTTCTGAGATTTTGAGAGTGCACTGGCACACTGCGGTGTCTGGAGGGCCGGGAATGTGATCGTCTCTTGCTGCTTCGTCTGCAAGTTATTAGACGAACACGATTTTCCTGTCATGGCGCCGCGCCGCCCGCCTTGTAATATAGGAAGATTGGAGTTTCTCGTGGCAGAACGGTAGAACATAACCTGTCAGTTATTACGGGTGATGGTGACATGATACCCTTCCGATCTCGATTGTAGAGAAAGGTGCTCCCTGACTCTATAGCAAAACAAAAGATACATTCAAACAGCAAGACATGACTTTTGAATACCTTTGGGTAGACCAGTCGATTGGCAATCATATTGGGATCCAATTACTAATTCCCAATCTGTGAATGTGTATGTGACGGTGTCAGGAAAAATATATGCACTTAAGTAGTTTTCAGCAGTGTTCAAGAGTTGACTTCTCTGACCTGTACCTCCGTGCGATCTCTCAGAAAAAAAGCTGTCAACAATTGATGATTCTCTCATGATTAGTTGAGCTGAATCCATTTGTATATTTCAATTGCGTGTAAAAGATACTTCTTTACCCTTTATCTTCAATCTTGAGAAAGAAAGAGTTGATTTAAAAATAACAAAACAACATTTTTCTTGTCTTGATTTTGGGCACTACTGGGTTGAACGAAAGGCGTTAGGATAATAACATGGTTTGCTTGTATATCATTTCGGGAATGTAATTGAATCACGTATAGAAAAGTATATTTTGTTTTTGGGTAAATTTGAAACAATTTTTCAGATGATTTTTTTTTTGAAAAAAAAAAGGTAAATTGATCCATTTTTCAATCGTAATATAACCATTAGGCTTTGTTTTTATAAGCACCTAAATTATATTGACGTCAATCAAAATTTAAATTGACATTGATGGAAATCGCGTCATTAAATGGGTCTTAAAATATTTATCAGAAATGATTTAATGTGATAGATGCTTGCGATTTTATTTTTTTTCTAAATTGATTTTTTCTTGATAAAAGTACGCAGGTTTTGAAGGCTGGTTGGTCAAATGATGTTTTTCTGCATCATTTTGATTTTATAGTAAATCATATTTTGTTGATTAATGTAAATATTTAATAAGAATCGAATCCTTGAAGGATAAGTAGATATAAAAAAATCATGACTCATGTCCAAACCACACTCGTGGTTTCTGGCGGGCTTGTATCGCCTTAATGAATTCCACGTGAGTAGAGTTGTGGACTGTGGAGTGGTGTGTTATTTTGGAATCCATTTGTTTCGATTGTTTCAGACATTTTGAAAATGGTGGAGAAAGAGAAAACAGTGCTTGCCGCAAAGAATAAAAAGAAACAAAAATAGTTTTACACTATAGCACACTTGATTTACTGTGCACGTCAACGACAAAACACACTATTCTTACTTACGAGATACATGTGTTTCCAACTTTTGTAGTATAAGTAGTAGTGAATTAAGGTGCGAAATAAAGTATATATTTATAATAAATTATTCGATTTCGTTTACAAAATAAGCGTTTTGGAAAATGTTGGTATTTCTTCACTCATTTGTAAAGTCTTAAGCTTAAGCAAAGTGTAAGTACTGCCAGTAAGTACATAAATTTACGAATTTGTTTCATTGAATCACAAGAGATACGCTGTGTGGGAAAGGGGACTTGTAGTTTTAAAAGTGACAAGGATTGTTTGTATGCTACGAGAGTTGATTTTCAAGAAAACAAAAAATTGGTGAAACCTGAGAATGTCAGATTTTTCTTTGTGCTTCCAGTCTATAAAAGCTTTTGGTGCTTTCATAGAGATTAAATATCACAGGATTGCTCTGAGACAGGTCCTCTAATATGCCTAAAACACAAATTGGGAATTATGTCAAAGATATTCTATCCAAAAAATTGGACAGTGAAGTATAAGAATTTTTAAATTAAATAACGAATTTGGAAAGTAGAGGATCTATGTGGCAACCTTTTGGAACACCGCAGATTGTTAAGTATTAAAGGAAACAGATCTGAAAAGATCAAACTGGTAGTAACGCCGACACTGTGGTCCATTTGTAATCTTTTTGAAATGCAGTATTTTCTTAAAATCTGTTGAAAAATCATCGAGCGACTACAATTAATTGCTTGCGAAATTAGAATAAAATCGGTGAGTTACGAACATGTATGAATTGACGTTTCCGATAGGCATATTTTTCGAACAATATTTAATGTATTTGAAGGGCAAATATTTTGTTATTTTTCTAACATGCCAATAATATTTTAAAAGTAATTATTAATATACGTATAAAATTTTAATTTCAAAAAATGTACTGACTCGTTTTTGAAAATCGATATTTCAAAAAATAAAAAATATATTAATATTTTAAAAATCGGAAAAAAAATTTGTTTTGAAAATTTGACTATGCAATATTTCAATACTTTTAGGAAGCATTTGCGTAAAACAAAATAATTTTATTCGGTTCATCAAATAGTGAGCAATTAAAAAATATGAAAAGGCGTTTTATAGGAAGTACCGTTAATAAGAAAGCAAAATAAAATATTTTTTTTACCTAAAATTGGACTGCATTTATTTAAGAATACACATATTTTGTTATCAAAACACTTTTAGCTGTTTTTGAGGAAAACATTGTTTTTAACAGTTTTTCAACATTTAAATAGGAGGTACGGCTGTTGTTTGTTTTAGAAAAAAATTGTTTTTTAAAGTATTTAAAATAATGTCAAAAATCTAATAAATACAAAGTTTTTGACATATGGAGTTTTCAAAGATCTTCAAAGTCTTGGAAAATTTTAGTCTTCATTAATATGAAGACATAATATTACATTAATATTAAGACATACTATTAAAACATCTTAGGTGGGGTAACAATTTGCAAGCCGACGACACGACACACTCAAAAAAATGTGTACCCACAATATTGTTCGTTCTTTCTATGGCTACAAGTACACGCACGGTTTTTCTTTTTTTATAAAAATCGTTGAAGTCGTTTTTGAAAAAAAAAACCTTTTAGCTAACAAAGACGTACGTTATTTTTGTTCTTCAAAAAATAAAAAAAGTGTCCAAAACTTGCCATTGTAGTGCCTATATATCGCAGGTAAAAATTGTACCGGATTTCTTTGAAGTTCTAAATAGTAGATACTGCATTCTAAAAATTTCGAAAAATATTTGAAAATTCCATATGTCGAAAATGCATGGACTAGTTTTTTTTTTACATTATGATCTTAAATTTATACTATTTTCTCTAATTTTTAAAGAAATTTTCTATATGCAAAATTACGTAGTAAACTGTCGTAAAAATTCTTAATATGTATTTGTTTACACAAGTTGATATTAGTCGTAGAAATCGGACAGCATTGCCTTAGCTGTGTAGGACCCAGTATGTCCCACTCAGTTGTAGATTTTATTTTAGAAGTATGATTCTCCTTGTTGAAGTGCTACTTGATTTATAGCTTAAAAACGTAAATGAAGTCAATTTTCCAGAAAAAAATATGCTCGTAGGGGCTTCCTCTTCTCTTTTCTGGAAATTTATTATTGCTATTTGTTGGCCAGCAAAGAACTTGCAATTAAATTCCTTAAAGTCTTTCTGTGATTTGCATGGAAAATGCAACTCCAATTATATCTGCCTATTCTGAAAAGAACTACATATATTTTTCAGCTCTAAGCGGCCTTTCACATCTTTTTTTTTGTAACTCACATTATCCAACAAACCCTAAATTTCAAAGAACTTTTTCCATACCCATGGACATAGCTAATCTGCCAAAGTGGTAACATCTCCATGTTTTTAAATATATATACGAGTATATTTCGCAGTATGTCAGGACCAGATACAAAACTTTTGACAGCAGTCGAGCTTCAGCTACTTGAACAAGTTATAATTAAGGTTGACTGACTTTTCTATTATTCCCCCTTAAACAATGTTAGTTAGGCTTATGACGGAATTATTCTTAAATTGGTATTTTCTTATATAATTGGTTTAAGATACAACAGACTTATGGAATCTCCCAAAATGTTGTAATTAAAAAAGATGACCTCTCGCACATCTATACACCCAACCAGGTTTCATCTAAATTATTTTGCCAAATAGGTCTTTCATTAAAACTTAAAGAGCATGAATTATTAACACTTCATCGCTTCCAACAAAATTCCTTTTTTTTCTCTCTTTGTGTGTCCTGGTTATTTTTTTCCCCATTCATAATTCATTGTTTGTGCATATTAATCATTGTGGCACGCTTTCGACAATCCATTCATAGTCCAAGACTTACCTATACCTACTATATAGATATACCTCGACGCAATTATACACAAATAAATTAAAACCGGAAGAACTCCATAATCAAGAAGTAATTTGTGATTTATTTAATCCAGAATTCACTAACCATGCAAAATGATGATGAATACCAACACTGAATCCCTCATCAACATAAAACCTCGCCAATCCCTGCTGCAACAAGTGTAGGTTCTAAAAGAGCTAACAAAAAAAAAGATGTTTCCATAAAGAGCCTCACTCACTCACTATACGTCCACCGCACTTCCTTCTAATCACAACCACCGGATGCTCCAATTATTTGCATTTGCATTGCGAAAACAATGTGCACTGAGAGTGGTGCAGCAAAAGAAAGGAAAAATCAAACCAAGCAGTAGAAGTAGAAGACGAAAAAAAAAGAAGGAAACTCCTCCATTTCCCGTGCTCGCTGGAGAACTTCCTGTAAAAATTTAGCCCCCCAGGTTTACTCTGGATGGACTCTTCTAAGTGTGCCACTGTAGTTTTTTTTCTCTCTTTTTCATTCTTCAATACCAACAACTGTGTTGTCGGAGTAATTTATTCTGATTGTGAAGGGTGACATCAGTGTTGCATGTGGCAGAGAAATGGGGAAAAAATCCAGAACACAGTACTTGAAATTTTTCGACCTCTTGCTGCGTCAACAGGTTTTGAACTTCTATTCCCTGAACGATGCACTTAATTAACATGCCCGCTCTGCGTTCATCCACATGCCCGACTGGCCGACGCGACGTCATCATGATTCACATTGAATTACCCGGTTACTCGAAGGCGCTAATAATTCAAAATGTCCAACTCAAGCCCCCCATGGATGGCAATGGCATACTCTATGAATCTAGCAAGTGTGAGTGTGTTTGCTTTCATTGTCAGTTGTCAAACTGAATCTACGTTTGGCTATGCTCTCGAGGACTATTTAGGTAATGGCGATATAGTGTATCTCAATTATCATTGAATTGGAAAATGTGTGTGCTCAGGCTCACCGAAAACTAGTTCGCTCCTCCCTCCCGTGTCACTTTGCAGGAGCCTTAAGGCTGTTTATATCTTGTGGTCGTTGTCTTTCTTCGATGTCTCCTTTGGCGTCGCACTCGACCCGACCGTGTAGTCGTGCCTCTTGGTGTTACTGTATAATATGCAGTGCAGCTCTCTAAGATGTCGTTTTGTATTTCGGTAGTTAAACGATCATTATCTGTAGTGGCACTTCAATTGAATTGTACTTCGTGTCCCCATCATTTACAAATTACATATGTTTCGAAGAGTGTTTTCAAAGATTTGGAGTAGACACATATAAACATAAGACTTTTGTAAGATATATTGCCTATGGTTGGAAGCCAGTTAACAAGTCATGATAAATATATTATTCGGTGCTAATAGACAGAGAGTTGGTGGTGAAGATTGAAGAAAGGGAAGTGTGAAGATTGTCGGACTGGAGTATATAAATTACCAGAGGTATATATTGAAATTGATGAAGACAATCAATGCTTTTTGGCTTATTTTTGTTGTTGAAAAGTCTTAATGAGTCGAGGTGGGATTATAAATGGGTGGCTGTCAATTCCTAGAAGTTTTATCTGGACGCGTAGGGTAGCGCCACTTGGGTTCTCAAATTTCTAAATAGGCCAGCTAACTCACAGCTTTCTAACCACTATAAGGTCTCGTATGTCCCTCAAACTACTAATGGAATCATTTAATATCAAGCACTTTCGTTTCAATGCGACTTCTTGATTTCCTTCCTCATGTAAGTTAACCATGTATCTAAGGTCACGTTCACGAAAACCAAAGCGCGGCCGCTTTATGGAAATATAAGTAAAAACTTAAGATGGCACACTATTATTGATTCTTCTACCTTACTTGCGTTAATGAGTATTAACGTCAACTCGCATACTCTAAGATCAGTACCCCAATTTCATCAAGCTCCTCACAGAATAGACTATGGTAGAAATGAACCAGTTACAAGAATGTTGAGGGCAGTAAATGCAAATTCTGATGTATTTGATTATAATTATAGGAAGATCACACAAAAAACATTTCTACATAGTTCTTCATACTCTTAATATTACAATAGATATTAAAAATCTAATTCTCCAGAGAAACTGAACTGTTAACTATAAAAACTTAACAAATGCATTAGCATGCTATCCTTTTCAATTCTTTAACTTTAACTTTTTTTTTTTAAATTAAAATTTAGTTTTTATTAATTTTTTTCTCTACTCTTTTTATCCAAAAATTAAATAAAACAAATATTTTTAACGAGAAGTGGTAACACTGACAAGCCTTTTTTCAAAAATTTTCTTTTGATACCTTAAATGATTTTCGTAAGGCATTCGTTCGTGCGCCATTTTACCAATCAAAAAAATAAATGCACGGCTGGATTGCACGTACTTCCTAATATGTTCGATCAAATCGAATGCGAAAATTCTTCGTAGAAAATGCTAAATATATTTAAAATTCGTTTCTTACTTAATTTTTTTATATACAAAATTTCTTTAACTTAAAAAAAAAACTAATTGTATGACAGTTTTAAATATTTAATAATATATATATTAAAAAACTATTTTAATTTTTGTTTATTTTGTGACCTTTAGTCCAAATTATGCGTTTCGCCCAGGTACTACAGTTGGGCCCATCAGTTAGATGCTGTAGTACCCTTCTAAGACGCAAAATATTAATCGATGGCTACCAAAACAAATAACATTTACAGCTTTCAAACACTGTGAATTATATTTATAAAATTAAAAATGAAAATAAAAAAAAATAAAAATAAAAATAAAAAATATAAAAATAAAAATAAATTAAAATAAATATTTAAAAAATATTTCAAAAAAAAAATCACTGTTTTCTAAATATTGAATTTTCATTTTCGAAAATTTTAGTATGCCCTATTGTTTATAATACGAAATACCACCTATATAAAAACTTTGATCGACATCCGTAGAGCCATTTATGAGAAAGTCTAAAATAAAAAAAAAAATGATTGCATGGCAGGTACCGTTAACAACAAAAAATGTCAACTAATTTTTAACCAAAATGTAGACTCTACCAAAAGGAGTGCACACACTAATTTTTACTAAAATGGTTAAAACCGTTTCCAGATAAAAAGACAAAGACAAAACAGTACCTATGTATATATCGCAAGTAAAAATGATGGTTAAAAGATGGTTGTCAATGGTTGTATGAACCCCATTTTCTTTGAACTTTCAAAAAAAAAAAACAAAAAAACAAATTTAAAGCTTTTCGTGAAAATAAGTGATGGTAACGGTTAAAGTTCGAACAAATTTTTTTTCTGAGAATAGGTAACACTGCGCATATACAATACACCTACTACTCAAAACTTATCTTCTGACAACTCAGCCTCATTTTTGGATCCCCTGCTTAATTCTCGAACGCAATTTTACAAATTAAAAAAACAATGTACCAACATTCCCAAAAATCTTGGCCATCTTGTTTTTCATTTTCAACTTGAATTTTTCCGCTCGCGCCTAGCGCCTGAAAACCATTTTTTAGGTTTTCAAACAAATAAAATCCATTATTCGTTCGTACTGAAAATAAATCAAGAATTTTTGTGTCCACTTTCGGAGTATTTCTCATTTTGATGGTTTATTAGTAGTGTACCTCAGGGTAGTCATCTAGGTCATTTACTGTTTACAGATATATTATATTTATAGCTCGTTTCATGCTCCTTTGATTTGCATCAATAGAATGCCGAGGGAATTTTAAAACCTTGATCTTAATTAATATCTCAAATGGTATTCAACTGCTTGACAGAATGTTTGCTTGACTATTCCATCGTAGTAATTTTTATTTAAGCCAGTATACCTTGCGATTATGTATTGGTAAGGCACTGTTTTCTTAATGATACCAATATAATTATAATTCCAATCGATCAGCTACTATACATATACGTTTTTTCTTCCCACATGCTCTTAAAACCCAGTAGCTGACCGCATTTTAATGATACTCTTTCTGTTAACACAAATTGCCCAAAAAGAAAACAGGTTTAATGTTTTCGTATCAAAAAGCTGAACAAAATTACTACTGACCTTTTTAAATTGAAAAAAAAACACGTCCTTTATTTTTTTGGTCGATGAAATCCACTAACTGACGACAGTATGACATGCTCTCGGAGACACAAGAGCCACTTTGACTCTCTCAAAAGATAGATATCCATGGTTTCTGCAACTAACAGTTTGACTCCGTGTAATTCATCTTCTTTTGATCTTCAATTCGACTCGACTCAATTCATCGATGTCGACAAAACCGACAACAGTCGCGAGCTGTGCGAAACACAAAAACGTCATTCGTGACAAACTAAAGAAAAATCTAAAGCGGAAAATCTCTCGCAATGAAAAGAAAATTTCAATTAAAATTTCCCTAATTACTTACTCACGAAAAGCTTTCAACATCTACTATCTACCAGTATGGCAGTATCTATATCTATAACAAAAAGTGTAGTGGTGCAACGATTGAGAGGTGGTAATGGTAAATTGGAATGGATTAAAAACAAGACATAGAGAAAGACGACAAGAAAATGCCGATGGCCAACAAGATTGATGGCTTTTGATAAGGACTCTGTGGAAAGGATGCATAATCTCCTTACTCCTTTGCTTTACTCTTTCCACAAAAACAGATATATAGAGGCTGGTATATGGTTTGCCTAGCAGCAGTGTTTATTGATTACAAAATGAAATTCAATACCAAAATTTTGAGTTTTAAAGAATCTCTTTGGTCTTTCGTCCGTCTTGTTATCTTTTCTGGTGCAGGACACAAAACAAATATCTATACACCCGCACTATAGCAAAGGTATTGTCTTGCGATGACGATATACAGTAGATTGCTTACACATACAATGTGGTAAAATATCTTGATAATTACACATTTATTTTTACACTTTTCGTGTTGAAATAAAATGTTTCTTCATAAAATAATATTAATTTGTATTTTATACTCAAATTTAAAAATTTTGTTCCGTAGAGATTTCCACGTGAGAACGACCATCGGTCAGCGAATTAACGAATATTGATGTATTTTGACATTTCGTCCGAATGGCCTTTTTTTTATTTGCTTCGAATTTAATTGGTAGTCTCTGATTTTGAGGTTAAAAGCACGGTAATAATTAATTCGGTAAAGTGTGGATGGTATGTGGAACGCGAATAAAGTTTGACAGTTCAAAGCAATTAGATGACAATTCCCGACGTTTTAACAAAACATGAATATAAATTACATTGGCGCCATTTTGTTTAGAAGAAATAAAAATGCTCGGACTGTGCTTGAACATATTAAGGGTAGTCGAAACCCCTTTATTGCTAGCACAATTATATAAAAACAAAATATATAATGAAAAATGGTCGTTTTCATTAGAATATTTCTATAGTGGAATGTAAAACGAAAATGTGGAATGTATTCAGTAATATTCGTATTTCATTTCTTAAAACAATTCACACACATTTTTTTTGCGTGTCATTGACAAGATTATTGCTATGGTGACACCGCAAAACATGTTATAGAAGATCTAGATGGAATAAGAAATATTGCAGTTAGTTAAAGGTAATGATATTTCACGAGAGCTATTCGTCATAACATGTCGACCATTTTTTTCCTCACATGAGTTGAAACGGTCTTTTTGCTGAAATGCAGAGCTATTATACCCAGACTTCAGTAAAATTTACGCCAAGTTTTATTTTTACATAGCCCACTGTGCGCAACGACCGACGATGGCGATTTCGACTACATTGTCGATGCTGGCTGAAAGAGAAGTGTGCATGCAAAAATGAATGACATCGCTGGTATTCGATTACAAAATTTCCAACCAAGGATGCTGTGTTTTTGTTTTGTTTTTTATTTTGCATCAAGAAGATGCTATGATGGTGGCAAATTTTAGGGCGCTCCACTAGTTGTTTGTGTTTCGGGGGGAGACAAGATGAAACTAAGAAATACTCGGAACCATATTTGTCTTTAGAATTTTTCTTGTCTACACATTTGACAAGTGATGCGCGGCTAAATGGTTTATAGTTGTTGTCATCTTCTCTTCCAACAGAATATCGCATCAGATACCATATCAAATAACACTCTTGATTAAACTTTAGGCTTCCTTCGACCATATGTTCCATTGTTATTGAAATTCCGAGGCATTATGAGTTTTAGTATACGAGAGTAGCACTAGCGTAGTAGATGGTACTCGATTTAATCAGATGCAAGTAAATTCAGGGTAATTAAATGCCAGTGCATGCATAGTAGTTTAGTTGATGATGATGTGGATGATGATGATGATGTCATTGTTGATGGTGTTTGATTGCGGATTATGTTCTCTGGATTCTGGATGCTGAATGCGCTTTGTCTTGTGTATTAATACTTTTCAATTGAAAATTATTTTCACCACACAATTGGGGTTAAGTTTCTTTGTCCCATTTTAATTGATGGTAATTTTTGTGGAATTTATTAAAATTTATAACGCAAAAGAAAACAAAAAAAGATCAACCGAAAGATTGATGAGTGATGAACAAATTGTAATTTCAGCTTCGCGCACTCAGTAATAAATCTCTATTTAGGCTCGGGTTTTGATGATGAAAAGGGCGTTTTCATTTAAATTTATTTATCTTGTTGTCATATAAATGAATCATGAGTTTAGAGATGAGTCATTTTAGAGAGCTTGAGCTAGTGGCAAAACAAGTTCAGTGAATATAAAATTAAATCTGATAATTATTTTACTGGTGGATTTCTATGGTACATATTGAGAAAATGTATTATGTCAAACAACAAACTTTTCGTTTTTTTTTTTTTCAAAAATTTCAGCTTCGATAAGTGTTCGGTAAAATATTTTAGCTTCGATAAGACCATATCGAAACCTTATGGAAGCTGAAATAGACCGAGGTATGCTTAATGAGTTCTGGACTTACCAACTTCAAATCTTAATGTTTTTTAAAGTTATTTAAAATTTGTATACACAAATACTAACTTAAAACGTGGTGTTACAGCCTGGAGTCGACCGGAGACTCAACAAAAAATAAGACGCATTTTGTAGGCAAATTCATTTCCGAAGTCTCTAACTAACTGATATCTATTTTCACATTGCACAAGTCTACCATAATAAGTGGAACGTAAGTCTCCAATATAGCCACTTATTCTGAATCTAAAATTTAGCCTTAAGTGTCAGTTTGGGAAATTTATAATAGAATTATTTCGGTAAGTGTGCAAAGTGGTCCCAAGTAGAAGTCTAATTTAGTAAATCACAGATATCACTGTGATAGGAAACATCACTATAAACAATAATCTGGCTTAGAACGTTTCAGTGTCACTTATTTAGGAAAGTATAAACTGTGAAACACGTCCTAACTATTTTAAATTTTGAGTCTTATCATGGTTGAATTGGCAGTTAGTCACTTGTTGTCTCTTTCTTTTTCAGTTTTGTGTATGCTTAAGGTTTTGAAATTTTCATACAAAAGCTTTCTAAAGCTTCGTAATTTTTTCATCTTGCAAATTTGGTTATGAAATTACTTGGTGACAAAATGAGACAATTTTGAATAAAATAAAATTCACACATCTTTCCTATCCTTCTTTTACCAGATGCCCGCGCTGTGGTAAAAACATATAAAGGGTATTCATAATCCCTTGAGCGCGTGCAAAATTATATATATATAAAAAAAAAAAACTGTATAAAAATAGTACCTACAAATAAAGAAAAATAATTTAATACACTCAATTTAGGAAATATCAAGAACATATAAAACTACAGAATGCGGACAAGGCCTTAAAGTGTCTAAGAGTAGAAAATCCAAGGGATCTATTTCTTCGCCTTGAAACCCATATTTCAGTTCAGTTCCATGAGTGGTTTATTTAATTAAAAGTGTTTTGACCAATTCAATATGTTCAATTTTAAAATTTGAAGATTTCACTTCTTCGGCTTTTTTGGTCGTGATAATTTATTAACGAAAGATATTCATTAGTTTTCCCAACGTTTCGACTGAGTTTTCAGTCTTCTTCAGGGGCAAATTATATGAACGAAACTATTTTATCAAATTACATATATATATATAAAAATTTTAAAAATAATGACAGTTTTTTAATTGAATATTTAAATTAAAGCACTTCTTCTTAGTTAGAAGTTAAGTCAACAACAGTTGCTTTCCATTACAATTTTCTGTACCTACAACTGACTTTCGCCAAAACCAGCCAAAACTACAAAAATGAAACTATTCACCCTTTAATTGGTTTTTTCGTCTGTTTCCTATTTCTGCATCCCAACATTTATATCACGCTTAGGTTTTCTACATCTCAGCTGTTGACGTATCAAAATAATTGAAACACAATCACGTGAATATGAAGTGTGAACGCGCTTAGAGTTTTTTGAAAACTTTTTGACGAAAACCTCTTTGGTTCAGTGTGAAAAGGCTATAACATTTAAATCAATTCCGGATTTTTAATTTGTTTTTAAAATTCACCGATTTTGTTGACATTTAGTATTCTGACATTCCTTGATTCAAATAGTTTCCACTTATTTTTCCAAATTTCTTTCTCAGCACAAATGTTTAAAAAAAAAGTTTTGACAACCTTCTGAAAGACGTCAAAGTGAATTCGACGTGTTCAAAGTTCAACATTTTTGGCTGACGGATTGAACTTAAAAAATCATTTTAGTGGCCCAATCTGAACACTGTCCAAGACCTTTAAATAGATTATTCAATTTATTACTAAAAATAATATAACTCATTTTATATTGAACCTAATTTAAGCAGTCGACTAAATTCATAAGCCTTAAATCATTTGTTTTTATTATTGAAGATAAACAAAAAATGATTATAAAATTAATTTTTATATCGATTAACATCTTTTAAAAATCTGCTTCAAGTTCCATAAAATAATTTCCATTAACCCGCATATGGATTAACATCCATCAAACTGAACTTTGCAATCGCTTAACTAATCTCCAAAGTAGGGTCAAGCATTATCTTTAAAAATTGGAGCTCCGCATTTAAATAGGTAGATATATATACTTGAAGTCCGCAACACATAAATGCCTCGTAGAGGTAGTTAATTTTTTTTCTGACCAAGCCCAAAGATTCTTTACGATCGTTCGAAAAGATTTTTGTTTTGAGTTATTGCGTTCACTCCTGACCGAATGTAAATTTATTAACTCCAGTTGAATATGTAAGCCAATTCTTTAGGTCCAGACAAGGTAGGTATGTAGGGGGTATTCTATGGGTAGAAACATTATTGGTCTTTGTTTTTATCCAGCATCCAGCTCTATAACACTCCATCTTTCTCTCCTAAATGCGTCATCGTAAAAATATAATTTATGCACGAATATATCTTTTGTCGGACTCGGGCAGTAAAATTTAGTGCACTTTGGATGTTGATGCCTCATCCAGCTCCAATGCTAATGGTGTGCGTTCGGATGTTATGTGTCATTATGAAAGTTAGTTGCGATCCTACGTATGCATATAAGTGTATGCACCACAGACATTCATCATCATAATAATAAAATTCATTTTTGCGTCTTCGGGACTAGGTATTCCCATTTCTGGCAAAATGGCAAAATTAATGATAGTTCCCAGAAGTTGCATTTCGTAATATTGAACTGCGATTGTATTTGACTCTCTCTCTCTCTCTAGAAAAAGATATGCGATCTCTGACATTCGAATGACAGCTTACAACTTTGCACCATTTTGCTCTTTTGGGGTATTGCAGTTACCATTTCCGTCGGTATTTTAATTTTAAGAAAAAAACAGTCCATTGCTGGGGCAAACCAAATAGAGCAGCAACAGTAGGGCAGAATCAAACATTCACACCCACCATCCATTTGTGGCAGCTTACCTATACAACTTACAGACAGACGGAACACAGCTCGTCGAATCATTCCATTCGATCTTGGCGGTGTGGTGGCGCAACGACGACGTTGCGGTGTGGCAAGGCTCACCTAATCAGGCCAAACAAAACCTCCCAAGCCAGAAGCATCGGCATTGACGGCGGCGACGACACGGGTTGCAAACAGACAGAATATCAAGTTGGTGGTCTCCTTGGTTTGCATTTTTGGTTCCGTGTGGCGCAAAAAACAAAAAAAAAAACAACCAGAAAGCCATGCAGTGTTGATGGTAAACAATTTGTGGCACCAATGACGGAACTAAAAGTGTCCCGCAGTTCTTGGTAGGCGGGCTGCATATTTTCACTTTGTAATGTCCGCTGTTTTAAATTTCAGCAGGTTTTGTATTAATTACAGAAAATATGTATTTGGTTTGGTAGTATTTTTTTTTTTGGTTGGCAGATGACAGTTGGATTCGTGTGTCGGTAATATAGTTGTATGCTGGTTTTATTAAATTTAATGGTCCTGAATAGTGTCTCGTTGTTTTGGGAAAAGAAAATATGTGTCTCTTTTTAGCCATGCCATTGAACTCACTCCGTTGATTTTGATTGTCCAGTAGCTTTTCTAATTACAACAAAAATGTTGAAATTTGTTTTCGCCATTACTGAATGTCAAAAGGAATCTGTTTGGATTTCTTTCTGATTAACTGATTTACGTCAAAATAAGTAAGTTGATTGAGTGAGTCCAAGGCTGTATCCACATTGGCATCACTTAATTGAAGTATATAAGCGGCGTAAATATAGACTGTATTGCTCTCCCTCTTTAGAGTTGCAGCGAGATGCTAAAGTGAGTTAGAATTTTTAAGATTTCTAAAACTCCCTGATATTTTTTTAAAATTTGATATTCTGACATTTGTTAATTCAAGTCTTTTGGTATTAAATTTGTTTGCTCCGAAATTGAGAAAACATCGCAGCATATTATGCTTAAAAATTTGACAAAAATCTGAAAGACGTCAAAGTGACACTGGCTGTGTTCATTTTGTGTCTGAACAAGACGAAACCGGTTAAGTAAGGCAAAGTGATAACTTACCAATTTAGCTTGGTTACTGGATTGTCAAACTTCAAACTTCTGATGTGACAAAAAAAAAAATTCAGAATGCAAAAAAATATTTATTGTGGCAAAAAAACAAAAAATGGTTCCACAATTTACACGTGGATTAATAACAACAATAATTTATTTGGAGAATTTTGAAACTTAACTAATTAAGAGCGATTAACGAATATTCGTCCATTTTGACATTTCGTTCAGTGGCTTTTTATTCGTCGTGAATGGATTTAATAATAGATTTTGACATAAGTCGTGACCGAAAAATGTAATCTATGAATTGTAGAGTTTGACAGTTCATTACTGAATTTTTTTTATGTAAATTACGTTTCTAGCATTTCGTAAAGATTTTGTAACGAATTCAGTTTTATAAATTGTGTTGTAATCGAATTTATTCATGAACACTCCCCTATTTCCAGTTCTGTGTTACCGACTGGAAATATCTATTTCTTATTGAGAGAATGGAAATGGAAATTTTGGTTGTTTCCTGTAATGGAGTCCCTAATTCTAATTAAAAACTATTCTCATGACACAAAAATTAAATTAAATGCACTAGCACTTTTTTTAAGGCACATAATGTGCAGTTATTTATATAATTAGAAAAATGGTATCAAACAATCCAATATTAAACTTTATAAATGATAATGTTAATGTTGCTTCAACTCTCCGCCAAAGCCAATAAACTTGTTCTCATTGATCCTTGAAACCTCTGGTAACATTTTTTTCTCTGAAGTCCGAATAAATATCCAACTTCGAGCACATTCACCTGGCACTTAACATTTTCGTATCGCAAAATTTGATCATTTTTTCTCTATAAAATTAAACCCAGACAGTTGATCATTCGCAACACACAGAGTTGATTCAATATAACGATAAATCCATTCCAACGAATAATGTGTCAGAATTCCATCAGTCGCAGTCCAAAATCCACTTGTCAGATTTCTGCGCGATCAAAATCGTACCCTTAAGTGATGTTTGGCTAAATATTGCCTGTTTTTTTTTTTTTTTTTTGCTTTGGTATTGTCAATCCGCCTTTAAAAACGCTCAGCACAGGCGGACGTATAAAACATGAAACATGATTCGCGCTCACTCAAGCCATTAACTTATCTGTTGAATCAACTGTCAATCAGTAAATGGAACTACTCAATTAAGTACATATCTGTATGTGTATTTGTGTGCTGTGGATTAATAACAAACTATGTATAAGAAAAAACACGCTCTGCCAAAGTGATCATGCAAATTTTGCTGCGTACATATTATATGCATGACAGACTGGTTGCTTTTTCCACTTTGTCATAATTTAAAGAAAATAAAAAAAAACTATAACCTCTTACAGTTTCTCATATATAATTATTAATATGAATAAATTTAAGGATACATTCCTGTTGCAGGTTCCGTGTACATTTTGTCCGGTACTTAATGATGGCAATCTTTCGAGTCCGCCATTGCTGCGCTGCTTCAAATTCAGAGTGAAATGTTTTAATTATTGCTCGACGGGTAATAAATTCTGCAAAATAATTACTAACTGGCCAGTTTTTTTTTTGTTCCAACTGTGAGACTAAATCGATTGCAAATAGTTCGAGCGATCTTATGTGAAGAAAATAATTACAATCTGCAGCAGCGCAATGGTAGCAATAAACTGCCAGATTAATATGCATGCAGCGAAACAGTGTGTAGGATTTCTATCGGTTCAACGTCCAACCATACTTACTATGGCTGCGAATGATGATGATTGCAGTTGTGATGGCGATTGTGGGATGCAGAAAAGGATTTAAGGAGTTCTTCTGTCTTTATAGGTATGTGCATAGATTCCTAGAGTCCAGAGCAATAAAAAACCCTGATCATTCGCTGCACGGCAATTAAGATATAAATGCAACTGATGGCCGTAATTTTGTGGATTTATTTTGTAACACTCTTGCTGAAAAGACAACACAAAACTAAAGCTGGAATGAGGGGCCTTAATGAAGCCCATTAAAGGTGAAACCTCGAACATGTTTGGTATTTTATATTGGCATTTGAATGATCGGGCTGATGGCTGATGATGGCATAGTGCATAGTGGAGCATAAAGTGATAAAAAAATACCTAGTAGATTTCTGTAGATTAGCTAGTTTAATGATTCGATTCGATTCGATTACGTCTTGAAAGGAGAGCTAATTAAGTGTTTTGCTAAGTCTATATGATTGGTTGTATTTTGAGTTTTGCTGATACGAAAGGAAACATGTTTGCTACTAACGGTAAATTAACTTACAAAATTAATCGCATGGATTTTTGTTGAGAACTCATAAATGTGGAGTAACTACTTGGGTAAAATGTTGCTTTAATTAACACAAGTTTTAAATAACAGGTTATTTGTTTTCGTACATTATTTGAATCAAAAAGACACGTTTATGTATTTTTAATACATACAACTTTTTGTCGAAATCCCACTGACAATAATTTACTCTGTTTAAAAATTCGTTAATTGGAAGCTGAGTATTTCGTGGAGCTTTCTTTAGTTAGGAATTAAAAATCAAAGCAGTAGAACTTGGTTAATGGTAAGTGCATCGGGCTAGTCACCCCCGAAGTCTGCGGATCATCTCCCATCCAATGCCACCAAAATATTATTTCTTTATAGGGTGGCAATGGCGCAGTAGATAAAGTGCTTGATTGCTAACTAGGACATATGCGTTCGATCCCCACGCTATGCGCACTCTTTTCCATAACTTTAATTTTAATTGGATGCCGCCCATGGGTTAAAATGAGACAGTCACTACCTGGTTCTCAAATCCACTGTGTCAAGTTAGTGCCGTGCAATTCAGGTTTCATTTAAAAGACCTAAGGTCTTACAGGCCTATAGATAAATTTAAGAAAAAAAAAACACCTTGTCAATGAAGCCAATATTCCTTGATTCTTCAGGATCCATGAATTTGTGTACTAACTCTTCGAAGAATTGACATATTCTGCAAGAGTATCTCTCATCAGGAAAAAGTGCTTCGCAGCAAAAATTGTTGGTCCCTTTCAACCCTACCGATTAAGAATAAAACACATGGAAATAGTTCAGAGTTGTTTCTGACAAGGCTCTGATCTTCCATGAGCTGTTCCGCTACACAATTTATGATTTTTAACAAAAAGTTAGAACAAGTTAAAAAGCATTCATATGCACAAGGAATCCAAGTCGTGAACCATCTTCCACACGTCCGTTGAGACACATTTCATACTCATTAAATAAAACACCAAAGCTAGACGAACGTGATGTTTATTTTTCATTTATTGCTCTGAATTGGTCTTACATTTCACACCTGAAGAATTGATACAATAAGACTTCATCAAAAGCGTTTATACGTGAAAGACTTGTTGGACTTGTGTAAAGAAGCAGTATATAAATAATTATACACCCTTCTTTAAGTCAATGAATGACTGGTATAAATTTATATACATATCGTCATACAATAGTGATTAGTATAAACTGGTCTAAAAGTATATATTGAATATTGCTTCCAGCGTATGTGTGTATATCTGATACACACGATGGTAGCTGTGACCATAAGCTAAATAATTATTATAAGAAAAATAAATCAGACTATTTTCTATTCATTTTTCACTGATTGGTATAAATTGGTTTCAGAAACATATCTAGGGGATATAGTGAATGGACCTCATATCTAAATAGTAACAAGTTTTTTTTATTAATTCCCTAACTGGTATATATTTAAATATCTGCACATAACACTGATTGGTATAAACTGGTCTAAAAGCATATATTGAATATAAACTCCAGTGGTATGGATATTTGAGACATTCATAGCGGAGTATAAATAATTTTATTCACTATCAACGTTAGAACGCCAAACCGTGACACTAATATCTGAATCATTATAAGAAAAATAAATCAGACATTTTCTAATCTATTTTTGTGATTGGTATAAATTCCCTAATAAACAAATTTATATATAGTAGATGATGGCAGGGAACTCATATCTAAATACATAACTATTAAAGTATTTTTTTCTTATTACTCTTTTATTGGTATACATTTAATTAAATGTCTGCACTTAGTACTGATTGGTATAAATTAGTCTTACAAGCATATATTGAATATGCGCTCTAGCGGAGAGTATACTCGTTATATTCATATGTTACTAATAAATATTATATGATGTTTTGTTTTCTACCAACGTACTGGTATAAAATTGCCTATATCAAACACATGGCCATGACTAGTCGAAAAGCCTTGTTTTTGGAAGGGCTATAGTTACAGATAAACGTCTGTTCGAATAAATATAAGACAAAAACATGAATTTTTATATAATTATTCTGAAAATTGGTATACATTGGAATAACAAGCATATCCGCAGTATATAATGAATGCATAGATGATAATGATTAAGAAAGACCCCATGTCTAAATAATTTTAATAATTTTTTTTTCATCCTTCACTAATTGGTATAAATGTGTCCAAATATCGGCATTTAATACGGATTGGAATAAACCACTGTAAAAAGAATATATATTGAATATCACCTTAGGGTCGTAGACATATGAGACACTATTATCTGAATAAATATTAGATGCATTTTTCTTCATTATACGAGAATTGGTATAAATTTGTCTATATCAAACAAAGCTTTTATCAATAGCTAAATCATTTTGTTTAATATATTTTTTCTCTGATTGGTATAAACTAATTTAAAAATATCTATGGAAACTATAAGTTAGCCTCCTTTAACATTTAAAATGAGTTCTTACCTAATCCTACTACAACAATTATAATTTAGAATTTTGCGTTGGTCTTTCAATAATCGTCAAACCACTGCACTGATTTTGATCCAATTTTCCGCAGATAATGGATTGTATTTTGGCATATGTTATAGAATTGTTAAATTAAGACAAATAGTGTTTGATTTTGATATATATGGATCTTTTCTGTAAAAAATGGGATATTTTGGTCAGAAAAGCTTTAGGTGTGAACCGGCTTCGGTTAAAACTTGTTCAAAAATTTATAGGAATAAATTGTAGCAGCCCAAAAAATGTGTACACAAAAATTAATTACGTCCGAATCCGATCTTTTTTCCTATCACCTTCCCACATACATAAGTATGTACATATAGCTTTAAACTGTAAGCTTTAATCTAATAAAGAAACATTTCGCCATTCTCCCGCCTTTGATCTGTCATAAATCTGCGAATAAAAAAACTACCCACATTCCAAGTTAAATGTTGTAAGTTTTTATCTTTTCCAAACGCCTTTAAAGCACACTGCCACGCCGGCCGGCCTGCCGCGCCGAGGCCAACCAACCCAATGGTGCTGCTGGTTGTATGATCTAAATTCAACGCTGCCCATTCTCTGGCTCTAATATTATTCCAATTATCCCCCAGGTAAGGCAAAAACATGAAATATATGACACTCACGAGGTAATCATCTCGGACATCAATTAAAAACATAAATAATTTCAAAGCAATTTTATACTCGTACTGTTATATATTATGCGATGAAGGAAGGGACTGCAGCAGCAAAACAGTGGCGGAACAACGCATTCGAGCAAAATTGAGTGTAGAACAAGCGCACTTCCACTGCGCATGCGCAGCGTACCACCACCACTACCACCAGCAGTTCAATGTGAGCCCAACAACAGCAGCAAACACCATTTGTATAATTATTAGTTCCATGACAGATAATGACCCCTCGGTGCACCGCGCGCCAGTCGTGCAACACACCTTATTTTTTTTTATGTTTTTGTTTTTGCTGCAGCAGTGCATAGTTTTTTTTTGTTTCAGCGATTTGGTTTTTATGATTGGAGTTCTGGTTTAAGACCACAAAACTGTCAGTCTTGCCAGAGTGGTTTGGTTGGCATCTTTGTGCTCTGTAATAATATTATGTTGCACTTACAAGTTGCAAGCAGCCACATAAAGGCAGAGCACTTTCTGTGCTGGTGCGCCGGTGTCGTAAATTCTCATTCGCAACTGCAAGCAATGTAATTACAATTTTTATGCGTTTCGCTTTACAAGTAAGCAGAAAACTGCGAATTCCAGAACCGGCTGTGTTATTGGCTTTTTGTCCCATGCCCATCTAGATACATAGATACATAGATACTGCAAAGTGGTAGTCTCCCTGAATAAATGGGTATCCAAGTACTCCCAACGGATATCAGTGGCAGCGCGCTCTCTATAGGATGGACGGCCTGGTCTGGACCGCAGGATGGCATTGGACTAATTGGAAATTACGAGTTGAACTATCATCTCAGAGACTCGACGACGCATTTGTGTCGACGACTCTACGACGACGATTGCACGAGTACCTACATAAGTATATTGCATGACTCTGGGCCTCCCCTTAGGGTGCCAATGCCAAGATAGAAGAATCCAAACGACTGGCAATGGCGGTGCCTCTCTATGTGATTAATCCTCTGCAACAAGTTGAAGAATTCAAATGATTTGCTAGTCGTAAATCTAGAGCATCTTGCAGATACAATATTATTTTGTTTGATGAGATTGAGGTTTTTTTTTTTGTTATAATGTTGTGTCGACAGATGGAAAGTTTTTTTGAGGTTAATGAATCTTTAAGAACAATTTAAGTCTTATTCGGTCGCAGCTGGATATTAATAGAATTTTTGGAATTGGAATTTTCTGTTCATTTTTTTTATTGTAAATGATGAAGATTTGTTATAGATTTATAAGAGTTGATTATGATTAATCATTTCAGGTGCGATGTGGGTGTCTTTTTTTTCTTGTTTAACTTCGACGGACCTAAATATATATTCATCTTTTGTTCTTGTTCTGTTTTTTTTTTTTGGTTTCGTTTGTGTATGGAGGCGCACCTTGTGAACCGTCAAAGCTGAAAACAAATTGGTTTTTGAGTTATTTGTAAAACGTATGGAGAGGCTTTGTCTGTTTCGTCATTCGTCAGATGTTTTGTTGTTGTTGGGGAAATGGAGATCTCATGCGGTTTATTGTATGTTTATGCGGATTGTCATACTTTAATCTCTTGTACAAAATGAAATTTACCATCATTTATCTTACTTTTTAATGAATCCAAAAATCGTTTTGAAATATTAAGCGAAGTAATGGACAGGTTTTGCTCTGGGATAACCCACAAAAGTAATAAGCTCACAGAACACAATATTGACTGTTCTTGCGGACCCCCATAAGACACGTATTTCATACTCAAATTAGAAAGGCAGTATAATCCTATTAAAATTTAAAAAAATACCTTACAAGTCAAATCATTTATCAGTCGATGGAAAAAATGGAAGAGATTACCCTGATTCTTGAGTAAAAAATTTAATCTTAGAATTTCAGTCATTGAAATTTTGATTAAATTTTAGAATTTGACAATACACACTTAATCTAGTCAACTTTCTTGACTGAGTTTGCTATAGGGATTTGAATAAATATGATATCAAAAACTAAACCGGGTGTACTTTTTCCTCATTGATTTTTTTGTGTTTCTAAATTTTCTTCTCTTTGTACAGGGTCTTTCAAGAAGAGTTATAATTTTTGATTTCGGGCCATAAGCATTAAACTTTCATTGCCATTAGACCGACCAATTTTGAGTGATCGACTGTAGAACGTTATACAATAGCATAATCTCTTGAACATTGAACAAAAAACGGTGGTGATATTAAAAATTTTGTTCATTAAGTTTAAGAACAAAGTTGTTATTTTTCAACGAATGTCCTCAATTGTCAATTTGAAAATTAGCGATCATCAATATGACGATCCCGATTGTCCTATTGAAAAAAGCAAAGAAGCCATTATCATAATTGACAATCGCAATCTTCATATTGACAATCAAATTGACAATTGATCATATCGATCATATTGGTGATTTTGTTGTTGTAGAAGGCAATGATTTAAAATCACTATAACGCAATTTTGTTGGGATTTTGACCCCAACACATATTCGAAAAGAGGTCTATTTGTCAACTTAAAGACTTACTAAATTTGTACTATCCTAAATAAAAATAAAATGCACGACTGGATCGCACGAATTTGCTCTTATGTTCGATCACATCGAATGCAAAAGATTGCTGTTAAAAATCTAAATATATATTTAAAGCAGTTTTTTACTTCATTTTTTATATATACAACATTCTTTAATAAAAATTTGTATGACAGTCTTAAATATTATAATATAAACTTAAAAATAAAATATTAAATCGGCCTAATCAAAGAAAAAATAATTCAAAATTCTGAAATAAATACTTAAACTTATTTAAGCTAAAAAAGTACGCCATTTTATTTGCTAGATAAATTTGCATTTATGAGAAAAAAAAATTTAAAATCTGTGCAGCGGTTTTTGAGAAAAAAAGTTTTTTTTTTAAACTTTTTGAAAACATTTTTCAAAAAAAATTCAAAAACGCCAATTCATAGGTATTCAATAAATACATATAAATATAATTTTTGAAAAAAATTTAATGAGCAGTTTTCGAAATATAAATTTTAAAAATACAAAAAAATACTAATTAAAAATATTAGTACGCGGTATAATTTGGCAACCTAAACCTATATAAGTGTGAAATTTCGAAAGAATCGGTTGAGCCGTTTATGAGATAGTCGAAAGCAAAAAAAAACGGTCCTATGGAAAGTACCGTTTTTAGACATTTTTCTAATTTTTTTTTTCAACCATATGATCGGTCGTAGCTAAAAAGCCACACTGATTTTTTTTTATCAAATTCGCTAGAGTCGTTTCCGAGAAAAATAGGTTTGAACGTAACGGTTATATGGCAGGTACCGTTATTTTTTGAGCTAAAACAAAATTCAATTTAACCTCTGTACAATACCTAAGAAACTCTATATACCAAGTTTGAAGAAATTCGGCCCACCCGTTTGGGCTGTAGGTGTCTATATATACATACAGACAGACTGACAGACATACAGACGGACAGAATTTTTAGACCATCTTTCTTCGTCTTCGCTATCATCATAATGTCATGTTTGACTGTTATCTCAAAACTTTTTTTTCGACGAATGTATAACTTGCCTTATAGTACCTATAATCGCAGGTAAAAATGTTTGTGATCATCACCATTGTGAATTTCTGAAAAGTTATTCAAAATAAGAAATATGCATATCCATCATTAAAATCTAAATTAAGAGTGCATTGAGAAAAAAAATCTTACGGAACTTATAATGGTCATTCAATGGCGGACAGAGGGCTCTTGCACCATCGTTCGGTTTTATCATTGGATCTGAAAAGTGGAAGTGATAACATAAACGTAAAGGTCGAAATGTAATTTTTGTTGCGAACGAACAATCGAATACCTATGCCTACTGCTTCAGCTGACAAACGTAGCGTAACCCCATCTCTCGGCAATGGCATTCTCGTTAGAGACAAAATTTATCGATGTGTTAATTCCGTTGTGGTTATCATTCCTTAAAATCTCCTTTCACTCTCCCTGGAAGTATGGAATTTCTTTCACTTTACCGTTCGAAATTAACAATTTCCCCCTACTGGCTCCATGCGAATCCAAAAAAAAATCCCCATGCAAAATGAATGATGCTCAGCTTGGTTATGCCAGAAAACAAACCGATACCAATTCAATATTTATGTGCGTATCACGCAAACAAAAAAAAAAAGGTATATTTCTTTTATCAAACCAAAAAAAAAACAGAATTCATCAAAAATTGTTAAACAATAAGCTGATGTGGGTATGCTTTGGAAAAAAAACCTTTGAATATTTTACTATCGATCCCATACATATATATGAGCATTATTCCCATTCCTGAATATTTTTTTTTCAAAAACAAATTCCTTAAATATTTGTATTTAACAAAATAACTAAATTAAAAAATATATATCTTTCATATTTTCATCTCTCGATTAAACAAAAAAACGAATGGTTGACAAAAAAATTGAATATTGTAATCATGACGCCGCCGTCAGCGATTCTGCGAATTCATCATCTCTCAACAAACCCCAAAAATATCCCATTCGAAGTAGGCTGGTACTTTGTGCGTATATTCCCTCTGTAAATAATAAATTTCAATTAAAACTGTCAAAATAGAATCGAAGAATGCCAAAAGGACTTTTGATTGAAATATTTTTGTCGTTAAGCCTGAGAGAGATGGAACCGATCCAATTTTGTTTGCTTTGGTTTTATCATCATCAAAAAAAAAATAACCATAACTGTTTGTATTCTGTGACAACAACAACAAAGGAACATGGTATGCTTCCTTGTCTCTCTTAAATTTAATCCCAAGAGTTGTCAGAAAATTGTTGAATTGTCTGTAATTTTGTTCACGTTTTAATACCTTACCTAACCTTACATGGAGAAGTAAGGAAGGTAGGGAAAGGCCTTCTTAGGTGTTCAAAAAATGTTAATCGTATTTGTCGCTCAAATGAGCCATATTCAATGACCTCATGATGGCGAAGTCGAAAGCGCGGATGACAACTGACGCGTCGGCGGTTGAGAACTAAATCGCATTCTGTTTTCCGTCGAGCATCACCACAACCACAATTTGAAACATGAGCTCAATAAAGGATTACAAAAAAAACAAATAGGTAATTTATTTTGAAACATTGAACGGAACCTCAGCCTTGACGATACAATCGACCATGAAGTCCCTTGAAGTACTTAACTTTGCCATTTGGATCGTGAGGCAAGTCCATTTGGTCGCCGAAATCATCAATGAGATTTGATTTATGCAGAGTTTTCTCGTCTGGCCGAATGACGGTGTGGTCCCCACCACAAGCCCTAGACCTATCCGGAGGGATGCAGAAATTCGTATGATCATAGCCTGTTGATTTCACTTCAGAATGTTTGAAATGAGCCAAAATGGGAACTGGAAAGATTCTGTCCTTCTGACAAACCTTTGTAGTACAGCAAAGGCACTGCAAATTGGTCATAATAACTCCAGCGGCCTTCGGACATTGCTCCTTGTGAATAACTGCCGCGAGTTTCCTTTCGATATCCGACATTCGATCGGTTATGTACTTTTTTAAGGCCGGCATGTGGATCTTGTCTAGCTTGGTGTCCATCATGTCCTGAACCTCTTCCATGGTTTCAATGAATTCCGCTTGATGTTTATCTTGCTGCAGTTTGAAAGCGCTGATTTTAGCTAAGCAGTCTTCGATTAGAGGAACCTTTCGGTACTCATCTTCGGCTGTGTTCAAGAAATTCTGAAACTTCTCACTGAGAATTGTGATCATTTGTTCGAACTCGAAAATGCGATCAATAACTGGGGAGGAGATGCTACGCATGAGCTTCTTCAGGAAAGCACGATTCTGAAGAAGGTCACAAGCAATGAGGTTCTTTTCATCACACGGTACACAAATGTCATCAGAATCTGAGCTAAATGATTCCTGCTCAGGCATTCGCCTATCCACCCTGAGCTTCCTGAGTTGAAGACGATTGGCAGCTGGGGGTCGTTTACACCGTTCTATAGCTTCTAAGTGCTCTCTCATATCCGATTCCATTTTGCTGACAGTTTTTGATAGTCTGTCTATTTCTTCCTCCATTTTGGAAAGATTGATTTCGCCCTTGATGTTCTCCTCAGAACACACAGTAAAATCAACTAAGGGATTATGGGCTTGGTATAACATTTCGCGTAGAACGTTGACTTCAGGTCCGGAAATTTCAACAAAATCGGTTTGAATTTTCAACTTTTCAATAATTATCTTGAGAAAACTGTGAAGTATTGCAATTTGATTGTGTTGAAGAGGAGTTGTGCCCAAGGCTATTCTCAGCATTTCTTCGAGAGTTATAATAAGGCACGACGACATTGTTAAGATAATTTCAAGATATTCAATTCAAATTATTTTTGATATATTTTTACTGAAAATATTGATTGTTGTAGAACTGAGTTAATTTTTTTTTTTTTTTTATTTCAGATGGTTCTGCCACTTTGACGATGACAACTATGTGAATGTTCCCCGTTTGGTTCGGCTTCTGGACGAATATAGCCCATCAGTGGATTGGTATTTGGGAAAGCCGAGTATTTCGTCACCTTTGGAAATTCATTTGGATAATGTAAGTTCTACTAAACAATCTAAGAATATATAATAGGTTTGTTTTTCGAAGACCGAAGAATATTGAGACGAATAAACGGCCCTCGTTTAACGAGCGGTAATTCTCTTTGGGCTTATAGGTGGGCGCACAAAAATGTCGGGGCCTAGTTCTTATTTTCGAGAAAATCGCGTTAGCGGAGTGAATTAGATTTGATATTGATATTTAGGAAGGTTCTCTTAATACAAATCTATATGCTAGTGAATTAATCAGTAGAAGACTATGGCTCAAAATTTTAGTCGATTTAGTAATATGTTAAATCGTTTTTAGTATGATACTAGGCTAAAAAGAAGATTTTGGTAATTTTAAACCAGTTTAGTATCGTACTATTTTCTTAACATTTTATTAAAGTTAAAATCAGAAAATGGCTACTTTATTTTTTTAGTATCGTACTAAATCCATATGCCACTTTGACATTTATAAACGTCAAAAAGTTATGTTCGCTTACTTTTGTGCACTATTTTAGGCGTGTTTAGTTGTAATTTATTAAGAAAATAGATTAGTATGGTGCTAGTTAAAAAGTGTTTAAACTTAGTTAAGTAGTATCATGTTAAGCCCTTAACATCAGGCTGTTTAAATTTTGGGCATGTAATGTTAATTTTTTCTGATATGGCGTTTTTTATCTAATTCTTCTCGCTCCGAATAAGTAGTAGTAGTACTAGTGGTAGTAGTAGTAGTAGTAGTAGTAGTAGTAGTAGTAGTAGTAGTAGTAGTAGTAGTAGTAGTAGTAGTAGTAGTAGTAGTAGTAGTAGTAGTAGTAGTAGTAGTAGTAGTAGTAGTAGTAGTAGTAGTAGTAGTAGTAGTAGTAGTAGTAGTAGTAGTAGTAGTAGTAGTAGTAGTAGTAGTAGTAGTAGTAGTAGTAGTAGTAGTAGTAGTAGTAGTAGTAGTAGTAGTAGTAGTAGTAGTAGTAGTAGTAGTAGTAGTAGTAGTAGTAGTAGTAGTAGTAGTAGTAGTGATAGTAGTAGTAGTAGTTGTAGTAGTAGTAGTAGTAGTAGTAGTAGTAGTAGTAGTAGTAGTAGTAGTAGTAGTAGTAGTAGTAGTAGTAGTAGTAGTAGTAGTAGTAGTAGTAGTAGTAGTAGTAGTAGTAGTAGTAGTAGTAGTAGTAGTAGTAGTAGTAGTAGTAGTAGTAGTAGTAGTAGTAGTAGTAGTAGTAGTAGTAGTAGTAGTAGTAGTAGTAGTATTAGTAGTAGTAGTAGTAGTAGTAGTAGTGGTAGTAGTAGTAGTAGTATGAGTAGTATTATAGTATTAGTAGTAGTAGTAGTAGTAGTGGTAGTAGTAGTCCGAATAATTAATTAATAAAAAGTAACCTGGATAACTTAACACAGTTAAGATTTTGTGAGCTCTAAGTTCTGGTAAATTGAATAAGCAATGCAGTGTTGTGTGGTCCATTGCTTCTAATTATTTCCTTGGAGAAAATCGAGTATTTGTAGTTCTTTTCGGAGAGTTTCTATATATCTTGTATCTTATATTTTCAGTTTGTATTTCAAAATTAGTGTGTAGTCGAATGGAGAGTTTTTGGTGACCAGGTGTATTCTTATGTTGATCCCAGGTTTTGGGAAGTGTTTGTAACAATTTTATTTTCCTTTCATTGGAACTGAAAGTATTTTCTAAAATATTTAACCTGACTGTCTGAGTTGCATTTTCTTTTAATCAATAACTTGGCTCAGGGCTCTCGATAAAGATTCTTAATTGCTGCTCTTTTTCTGCTTAAGAGTTTTAAATACATAACGGAATACCAAGTCTTAAAAGGCCCCTTCATGAAATACGACATTCCTCGATCCTGCAAACTCTGCTTCCAGTCATACATACCAAGTGCGATAGGAAGGTCCCTAAGCCGGAGTATCAGTCTCTCTTGTATCCAGTACGTCGATGAATATTTCTTTTGAAAATCCCAGTCTCGCGCCCGTTTTCTATTTATTGTCAAGAAATCGGCTCAATAAAGCAAATCTAGCAGTATCAGTGTTTTGAAGAATGTGCTCTTAGTTCTTCGCGAGAGTAAGTAGTTTCGAAAATAAATAAATAAATCAAAATATGTCTCCTTGACGAAATCCTGTAGAACATGTTTGGGATAGTTCGGAAGTACTATTCTCCATTTGTGCAGTTCATTGTATGATTTCCAGTTTTACGCGATACAATTGAACCAGTTTTACCGGGATATCGAACTCGAGCGCCATATAGAACTCTAGAGTATGAAAGCTATCAAATTAAAAGATGCTGTGTATCGACTTGAAATTCGTTAGTCTTTTCTAAGAATTGTCGTAGTGCAATACATTGAAGTTACTCTAATGATCAATAGTTTATTTTGTGATTGGAAGAAATTCTATTAGACTTGGACTGTCACATTTGCTAGGTCATTTTGGACTCATCATGACAACCAGTGCAAACGGACAAATGTACATCCTATACATTCATGTGTTTTTTGGCAGGAATGGAGGGGAACTGGAGTTGTTTAACTGTTTCGAAAGGCTTACTAAAAGAAGGATTTCCCAAATCCGTTGCTTGCAGACTTCGGAGTGCAGACTTTTTCACTAATGCTCTTGTATTTGATTTGCCATTTCCAACACCTGTACTCTCTTTGGCGAATGTCATAATTGCTCTCTTATATGCGAATTCTCAATGACTGCCTACAAAATGTGTCAGCAGATGGCCGATAATTAAATGAATTATATGTCAATTTCATCTAATCTCCAGTGCTGCACCTCTTGAAATGTCAAAATATTAAACATTATCTAAGCAGACAAATGCTTTTTTCTGCAAACAGCTGCAAGTGTTAATAGCACTTAATCTTTCAACTCAATTAAACCCGTCTATTACAATATTTATAGCTACCTTGTCTAGTTGTTCAGTATTTCAGTATTTCAATATTTTATTTGGACTTCTGAAATTGATCTAAAATACCAATCTTTTTTCGATGGTTCATAATTCAAATGGACTTATGGCTTCTAGTTTTTCAACAAATCCATATGTGCACACTTAATACCTCTTTATCTAGCTAACTCAATCGAAGAGTCTTGGTTTTTTTTTAACTAATAGCTTTTTTCTAGAAGGAATCTTGCTCATGGTATCGCGCTTAGTATAGTTGTTGTGGCCTATGCAGTAACTTTGATACGATCTCGAATTCGGAACCATTAGTTTCGGATTACTTTGATTCTCAGAAAAGCGGTAGTGCGCGGCGCACGCGGTATGGAATTACTCTATGGAAATGAACAGCTCACCATAATTTAAAACATCTTAGACCAGAGCCACTGAACGTTACTTATGAGCGAATCAATATATTTCTTCTTTATCCAGTCCGCTGGAAACAGGCAATCACTTATTATATATAGGTATATTCCTTTGGCTACCGACCGTAAACCGCTTACCGGTTATTATCCTCTTCTTTGATTATTCGCGCTTTGGCCGCATCAGGATTACTATTTGAGGTGCATTGAATTGGGCATTGGGAATGGGGAGAGTTCTCCTTAAATTGCACATTTTCCTTGACATGCTATTAATCTCGGTGAAACCGGTGATAATCCAAATCGAGTCATTAATAATTGATATGATCGGTCCAATCGTATGGCCATGATCAGCGGAGCGGTCGACGGCGGTCCCATTGACTGGGTATCTATATAACCTAAAGAAAACCTTCCTGGTGTTTGTCCATAGTTTGAGATTCATTTTTCATCGCTCATTATCGATGACTGAGAGAAAGGAGGAGAGGTATTCTGACGAAGGAAAAGAATTTCCATTCCATAACCACCTTCACCATGCGCCAACATGTGGTGATGACAAATGACAGTTCATACGTCAACTGTCACTTCATTTGATCTTTTCAATTAGTATAACGGCTGTCACGCTGCATGCGCTTTGTGTGTGCAGCAACAGGTATAGTGGACGTGACGAGTACACAGGGAGCGTACCGCAAGTGCGTTAATCAAACAATAACCGTGTTTTGGAAACAGGGTGTCAGCTTGTGGTTTTCATTATTTTCTTCTCTCGCAGAAAAAAAAAATTTACGTTTTTTTTTAAATGAAAAAAAGATTCATGTGCGGGAAGACATAACCCATTCTTTTTGATGTAGCGTAGCGACGAGTCTACCGGCTTATGCTGCGGCCGCGTATCCATTAAACCAATGGAACGTCCTCTCGGTGGTAGGCATCATCAGGCAGCCTTGTGGTTTGGTGCTCTCTTAGTCTTCTTCAGTTGCAGATGAAAAATTGTTCTGATTGTCTGTGCCTGGGCAATAACGTCCGCAACACAATTTGACGGTTTGTTTTTCGCTTCAATTAATTTCAATGCACCACAAAAAGAGCCACATAGCCGCCGCCGGCCGCCGCAGTTATTGTTGTGAGGTGAGTTGATAGTGAGTGATTGTTGTTTTACTTTTTTTTGTATATATATTTACGAGTATATTGACGGTTGTTCTGTTTTTTGCACAAAAGAACTTTAATTACATTGAAAAATAATGAATATTATTAATCAATTCCGAAAATTAAAAAAAAAAATGAACAAGTTGAACATATTCATAAGTACTTTACCAATTATGAAATTAATTAAAGATTATTACAAAATTGATAAAGAGAAGGTTCATAAATATATAAAAAATAAAATACCGTATGTTCTATCCACGAAAAAGAGATTGCAGTAAATTTAAGATACAATGCATTCCACAGACTATGTTTAAAGCATTTTATACGCTCTGCTGCTGCGAAACGATTTTTTTCAGAGCGGAAAATTAATTAATTATGTATGAAAAAAGAATGGATATTTCTACAAGTAATTTGATGTACTTTAATTATCACAATTTCGAGCATTGAACACAGCAACACATCATACAGAAATGAAGAGTGAAATCTAACGTCTATGGATTCGTTGTCATTTTTAGTAATAGATTTTCCATTTTGCATCAGCAGCGTAGCCTAATTTTGAAACATGAGAAATATTGTGAAAGATATACTATATAGGCCCAGTTTTTCAACGAGATATTTCGCCTACAATTTTACGTGCATTATAAATGTTGAAGCAAGTTTTGCATTTGGAGAGAAACTGAGATTTTAATGAAACTTGACATTAGCAGATAAATGTTTTTTATTATTCCCAAAAATAACAGTACCTGACACACAATCGCAAGACCCCAAACCCAACAAACACAAGAAAAATGAATTATCTCGAAAATACTTTAACTATTTTGATTTAAAAAAAAACCTATGTATTACTGTTGGTATGGTCCAAATTTTGGTCAAAACAATTGTTATCATAAAATATTATGTGATTATAACGTTTTATTTATTTTCGATTTTTAATTCAGGAGTCTACAGTTTTCGATTCAAATTTTTATACGGGAGGTACTTCAAATTACAAATAATATGGCATACAAAAATTTTCGAAAAATATTTTTTGTGGATTTATTGAAAAAAAAAAAACATTTTTTGATAAAAAATTTGCTTGAAAATTCATTTTTTCGAAAACAGATGGACGTTTTTTTTGTGTTGGAATTATGTTTCAAGTTTATATTATTAAATACTTAAAATTACCATGCCAAATTTTATTTATAAAAAAAATTAAAGAACTTTTGTATATACAAAATTAAGTAAAAAACGACTTTTAAAATATATGTAGCCATTTCTACAAGGAATCGTTTGTACAAATTTCTTAGAAGAAACGGCTAAAAATATTTTTGAAGTCATTTTCTGCTTATTTTTTATATTCAAAATGTTATACCTTTTTTTCAAAAAAAATGTATGTCAAGTTTAGGTATTTATTAATATAAATTTAGCAACATAATCGTTCACACATTTTCGAAATACTGAATTTTCAAAAATATTGGTATGCAGTATTATTTAAAATCCAAGGGGCCTCCTGTATAAACTTTAGCTCAAAATCTGTTAAGCCGTTAATGAGGAAACAGAAAATCGAATATGTTTTTCGAGAAAATTAAGATTTACCAGTTTTGGTACAAAAAAATGTATTTTTGAGGCTAAAAAATATTTAAAAATCAATTTGAGATAATCATCTAAAATGTTTCGAAGAAAACTTAGGCTGTACATCGACCTACGGACAGAGGAAATTTCGGGACCCATAATTTTTGTGTTCACTATCATAATTCAAGTTTAATTAAAATATCTAGTTCTTTTTTTATGCTAAACTTGTCCTGTACGTATATCGCAAGTGAAAATGATATTAAAAATTCTTTTTGAAACTTTAATAGGTATTTAAAAAAATGGAAGATTTTTTTTAAGTTATGTGCTTACCAATTTTTTTTTTTAATTTTAAAGAAATTTTCGATTTTCTAATAAAAATCTAGTTAAAATCTTATACATTCGATACTAGTCGTGTGTTTTATTTTTTTAAAACTGAAATATTATTTAAAGTTTGTCCACATTCAGTTTATTTTTTCTCCTTGTTATATGCTCTGCTAATAATTAAGGCATCATACCCTGACAACTTGGCCTCAAATATTTGGATATTTCAAAATTAAAAGTAATGTAAAATTTTTCCAAGGTTTTGGACTTGAAAAAAGTATTTTTCAAAGATCTGAGCATATTCTCAATTTTATGTATGCTACCCATGAAGTTTGCTCAAGAACTGTGAATATAACGAGAATTCATTTTTTTTTTAATTGTGAATTTCCTGTTTCGCAGATTAACATATTATACAAACGTGAAATTCGTAGTCATTAATATAAAATCGACGTCTTTTTATGAAACTAAAATGACAAACATAATTAAAATCAAATTTCCCTCTTACCTACCTACCTTTTTTATTAACCAAATTATTATTCGAAAGTTCTTTGGGAATCATTCTGCAATTTCGGTACCCACTTCATTAATCACAATCAACTTTTCACTTGCCAACATGAAACTGTAATCGCATAATCTTCTGCACAATTAATCCTCATGCTGCCTACATTCTTCTTTGCTTGAACAACTGCGTGTCCTTCTTTCATCGTCTTTTACCCAACAAAAAAAAAAAAAAATAAAACAAAAAAAAGAAACAAATTTTTGTAATCAAAAAACTAATTTCGAGCCTTAACACCCCTTTCACTGATCCTTTTTTTTAATTTATTTTTTTTTTTTGCAGAAAAACTCATCCTTGCCAACGAACAAGAAGATTACATTTTGGTTTGCAACTGGCGGGGCCGGCTTCTGTCTGAGCAGAGCGCTCACATTAAAAATGCTACCGATCGCCGGTGGCGGGAAGTTCATTAGTATCGGGGATAAGATACGATTCCCGGACGATGTTACAATGGGATTCATTATCGGTGAGTAGTTTGTCAAGTTTTTTTTTGTCTTCATTTTATTTTTGGTATATCGATTTTTATTAAATAAAAATATTTTTTTTTCTGCACAGAACACCTGCTGAAGGTCCCCCTGACTGTTGTGGACAATTTCCATTCGCACTTGGAGCCCATGGAGTTTATCAGATCAGATACTTTCCACGATCAGGTGTCGTTTAGTTATGCGCGCATGAAGAACGAGTGGAATGTTGTCAAGGTCGACGGCTTTGACCTGAAAACGGATCCAAAACGTTTCTACTCATTGCATTGTAATTTGTTTCCATATTTTAGTTTTTGTCGCCCAAGGTGATTAGCTTTTGAATTAAAGTAGATTATTTTTAGGACTTTTTTTTTGTTGCTTACAGTGTGGGTTATAAATTTTTAAAAATTGTATTTTATTTAATACATAACTTACCCTTCCTCTTGGTGCAGATTTAACAAAAAAAAAACCACATTGCCTTATTGCTTCTCGGGTGCAACTGTATTATTTATGAATTCCTACAAAAGAATAAATTTTTCGAAAATGTATTATAAAATGCCACACTATAGTTTAAAACTTCATGATCGAAGTTCACACTACAAACGAAAAAAAAATCAACTATAAACAATTCAGTTAAGATAAAAGTTAGTTAAAAACTAACGAAAAAAAATATTTATCTGTGATTTAAAAATTTAAGATTTTGTTAAATTAATGAAAAATAAAAATCGAAATAAATAAAATGTAAATAAATAAAATCATATTTAATTTAAAAAAAAAGTTTTTTCTCAATTTTGTTTGTTATTTATGAGAAAAAATTGAAAAACACAAAAATAACAACAACAAAATCTTGCCTTCCAATAATAATAATAAAATACAAAAAAATCTATAGACAATTTTTATTGCAATAAATTGCAATAATTTTTTTTATTAAAAACAGTAGTTCTTCCACAAAACTATAGTATATACATATTAAATAAACTATCAATGTTGTTTTAAATTGTGCTTCCTTTTATTTATAGTGTTAATAAAAAATAAATATTATTAATTTTTTTTCCTTGTAAATTTTATGTTAATCTAGTCTCTATAAGAGAATTAAAATATTATTGTAAACAAATAAATAAAATAATAAAATCTTAATCTATGTAAGAAAAAATAAGTTATAGAAGTTAAAAAAAATTGTATATAAAATATTGTGAAAAGTATACCTATGCAAGAAAGTGATGGAACTATATTATTGTTATATTAATAAAAAAAAAACCTATAAGAAAATAAGATAATAATTGTCTGTTGTTTTATTTTTTGGATTTTTTTTACTTAACGGTAATTTTAAAATAATAGCGAGTATTAAAAATTCGTGAGTGTTGAAAAAGGAAGAGATAAGATTGGTGACCTAATAGCTCGTGGAAAACCAGGGCCAAGTGACTTACAAAATCCTGTGTGCGTGTTATTATTAGTCAGGAAATACAATTATTTTTTGCCGAACTTTAAAGTACTCGTACTTTTTCGAAACGTAAAATACCCTACAAGGAAATATCACTTGTTCGCAAGAGCCAGTACCAATAGAATAAAATGGACGATTAGGAAGAAATTTGCAAACCTTTTATGTTCGATGTTCGATCACATCCAAGATTTTTAGTACACATAAATATAATTAAATACATTTTTAAACGTTTTTACCTTTTGTAAATAAAAAATGTCCTTAAAATGCTTCTTAAATAAATTTTAGTATGCCAATTTTTAGAATTTACAAATATAAATTTAAGAAAATAATTTCAAAAAAATTAGTCTACAGTTTTGAAAATGAGGTGTAATTACATTTTCAAAAATCCAAAAATTATTATTTTCGAAAATTTTAATATTCAGCATTTTTAGAATTTGAAGGAACTTCTGCATTAAAATTGTGATTGAATACAGTGGGGCTGTAAGTGATAAGGTCGAACATATAATAAAACGTTATTTTTCGAACTTAAAAAATTCAATTTCTCCTCCAATGGTTCACCTTATTCTGCAAAATTGAATTAAATTTTTTTTAGCCCCAAAAATAACGATAGCTGCCCTAAATTTTTTTGTGGAAAAAATGGTAAAACTTAATTATCTCGCAAGCGGTTAACGGTTTTGATAACAAAAATTCAGTATGAATTATTGTAGGTGCATATATTATAAATTTTGGTCAATGAAAATTTGTAATTAAAATATTATTATCGATCGATTTTCGATCAATATTATAATAAAAATATTTTTTTTAGATTTAAACATTTTTTTTTCAAAATTCAATATTTCACGTGGAGAATTTTTTTGAAATTATGTTTTTAAGTTTAAATTATTCAATTAAGTATTACTGTACCAATTTTTTTTTAGAAAAAAATGGTACACATTTTCTATACATATGAGAAAATAAGTAAAAAACGTTTTTAAAAATATATTTAGTCATTTCTACAAGGAATCTTGTGCATGCAATGTGGTCGAAGATAAGAGCAAGTAAGTGCGATTCAGTCGTGCCTGCTTTTGTAGTATTCAATTCTCCTTATCTCTAAACCAAATACTGAAAACCAAATGTAAAAGTATTTCTTAGGGTAAATTCCTAAACGCAATTCTAAAGCGCAATATGCTAAGCAAATTGTCCCTAAACGCAAATATAAAAAATCCCTCCTATGCAGACTGTCCGCAGTTCATTCGTTTTTTTTTGTACAAAAGCCAGTGCCTTTGTATTAGTTGCTTTGCAATTTTAATCGATTTCGTGCATTTTCTTAGCATCTAACTTACCTACCTTGCAAATCTTGAGTTTAAGAATTTTGATCAAAAGTGCCTACCTCTCATTTTCTTCTTAAATTTATTCAGGAACTAAGAAAGTTTTTCCGTTTTATTCTCAGTAGCATTTAATTACGCAAAATTTGGAAAAAAGATCAACTAGTAAAAAGAACTCTCATTTTTTTTTTTTTAATTTTAAAATTTAATTTCTCAAAAACTATTCACGTTTATTAAAATTTCCCATATAGTTCAATCCCCTTTTTCGACAATAGCTTACCTACGTGACTAAGACTCGAAAGTTTTCTTTTGAAATTCAATATAGTCAATTAGTAAGATTTTTGTTCTAGGTAAAATTACTCCGGGTAATATTAACAATAACACAAATAATTTCTGGCTAATATTCCGGAGGAAATAAAATTTCCCTCGAGATTTACGATAAGTCCTATTATGTGCTGAACTGTCGAATAAGCTTGACATATAAAAAAGTGGTTTTTATAAAAAAAAAATCAGTTTTTTATTTGTTCTTAAAATATTTCAAAGAACGGTAACTAACGAATAAACAGTTTTTCACCTCCGACTTTTTTAAAGACGTTTTAGCCGAATCCGATTAAATTTTGTGTATAACCGTTCCGTGTTTAAAATCTTTAAAGTATGTTTAAAAATATAAATTTCTGATATTTCAAAAAACGATTTGATGGATTTGGTGAAAACTTTTTACCCAACAATAACTTTGAATCACTGTCCATAGGATTTTTAGATTTTTACACAACACAGTTGTGCGATTTAATTTGCATCTTTCACTGTGCAATATAAACGGTGATTTTTTAAGAGCTTGGTTTTTGAAAATTCAAAAAAACACAGAAACTTGTAAAAAGTTAATGAAATTTTTATTTGGATCGATAAATCAATTTCTGCCATTTACTTTTTAAAAGTAATTTCACTTAAATGTTGCCCGTGGCTACGCTTCAGGTGGTCCATTCTGAAGGTCCAATTTTGGCAAACTTTTTCACACATTTCGGCCGGAATCTCACCAATGACGCGTTCAATGTTGGCTTCCAAGGCAGCAATCGTGTTCGGCTTGTCCCCATAGACAATAGACTTAACATAGCCCCACAAAAAATAGTCTAACGGGGTCAAATCACATGATATTGGTGGCCAATTGACTGCGCCAAAACGTGAGATCAACTGCTCACCAAATTCGCCTCTCAATTGATGCATGGTTTCGCGTGCAGTGTGGCATGTGGCACCGTCCTGTTGGAACCACATGTCGACCGAGTTCAATTCTTGCATTTTCGGCAAAAAAAAATCTGTTATCATCGAACGGTACCTTTCTCCATTGACCGTAACCCTGCGGCCTTCATCGTCCTTGAAGAAGTACGGCCCAATGATGCCGCCTGCCCATAAACCGCACCAAACAGTGCATTTTTCGGGATGCATTGGTAGCTGCTGAATTGCGTCTGGCAGCTCTTCACTCCAAATACGGCGTCGCTGAAGACAATTTTGCTTGAGAAACACATTTTTCACAGAGCACGAATTTTGATAATAAATTTCATTAATTTGCAAATTTTTTTCAGGCGTAAGTCTATTCATGATGAAATGGCAAACAATACTGAATCGAAATGTCAAATGTTCGTGGAATTTGTCATGTGGTATCTGTCAAAAATATAAACGTCAAAAACCAAGTAGCAAAAAAATCACCCGTTATATGCTACGCATATAGAAAACCTGATTCCAAATTTTAAACGATCAACCATTATAGAGTTGCCAACATCTTAAATAAAGGAATGCATTTTTATTTGATTAAAAAAAAATGGAAAAAAAATTCTAAAACAACGAAAGAAGGATACGTTCTACAAAGTCTGGTGCTTGTCAGAGCTCAAAAGCAGTATTTTTATTTGCAAAAAAAAAATGTATTCACTTTACAATAGCTGAAGATTGCGGAACTAGTCTGAAAGAATTTGATGGCAAAACGGGGTAGATATATGTTTTTCAGGAACAAATTGAAAAAAAAAGTTAAACTATTACAAAAAGTTTCATTTACGTTCGAAAGCCATCCGAAAAACCCATTAATCTTACAAGTTTAGCGGAAAACTCTTCTTTAAATTCATAACATGCCAGGATGAATTTAAATGGCGCCAAAACGTCGGTCGTCACCACAAACGAAACAAGCACAAATACCAGTAAAGTATAGGTACCCATAGGTATACAGTTATCAGATTTGAATTTTAATCTCCGCAACTTTTTCCTGATAAAGGGTATTCACTTGCGCTGCATGTGTATTACATATATACAAATATCTTGCCCACCTGAATCTCAACAAAAACTCTTGCTGCATAATAGTTTGCTTTTCGAAGTAAAAAAAAAACCACACATCCGCCCACAATACAGACTTCGCACTTTAGAAATAATTTGCATAACGTCCACGTTCGCAAACAATTCGAGTGTTGTTGCCACACACTATAGGAGCGTGAGTGAGTGAGTTTGAGGTACTCGTATCATAAGAGAAAAGCCTCAGAACAAGTGAAAACAAAAACCACCAAAACAAGTCCTTATCTAAACTAATCCCCCAGCCCAAAAGGCATAAATTAATTCGAAAGGAAAACAAGACATAACTCCACAAGCAGTTCAGCAAACTTCGCCGCATGCCGGCCGCTGCCGAAGAATTCGCCTACGTAGAATGTATCTGCAACGGATCAGAATTGTTTTTTTTTTGTCGCTGCAGCAACTTTGGAGATAATTCACTCGTCCGCGTCCGTCCAGAACTGAAAGCCCAGCACGTACATTATGCTCGTAAATCCAAATTCTCCCAATCTGCTGAAATTGCTTTTTGCCGAAGAACATAACATGGAGTGAGCGATGAGGACGGTCGACTATCTAGGAATCAGAGGGTAGTAGACTAGGAGTAGGAGTATTGATGTCCAAAACCTGCTCCTAGATTTTTGGTTTACGAGATCTAAAAATGGGAGCGCTTGGGGCTACCGATGATGGCTATGAAGACCGACGACGTGACGCTGCAATAGAAATCAACCAGAGATCAACCTTATTTGGAACATTCAAGTTGTATTATACAAGGCTCTTGCTTCCTCTCTCCTCATGGTTTTGGTTTCATCATGGATTAATCTAGGGTTTGTATAGGATCGTTAAGTTTGCCTCGTGGATAGCTTCAAGTTCTTCCTCCTCCTCCGCATTGCCAGCAACGCAAAGTGCACATCGACAGATTGGTTTCCTTCAGTCCCGACCCGAGAGAAAGAATGAAAATTAAATGAGCTCATTGGCTTCGGGTGATTATCGTTGTTGGAGTGGACCAATAAAATTGAAACAACCAAGTCCAAGCCGCATGACACACGCCAATTTCAATGAGAGAGAGAGTACGAGTACCTTTAGTGTGCCATTGGCAAGGAGCCTAACGTCTATGGATTAAATTTGCATATTGAAATCGTTTAGGTTTTGTTATACGATGTGTACTAATACTGTGTAGGTTGTTCAGGAAGTTTTGCGGTCCATTAAAACATCATGGTGGCAGAATGTACAAAATGCACTCGTACATACATATCCATGCATCGGGACATGTGGTTTATTGCTTGTGTGCTTATGTTTTTTGATTGAAACAAGGGTTTGCGAATGATTGGAAAGTTTGAAACCGAATTTCTGACAAATATTATTGCGGAAGAAAAAGTTCAAATGGGCTTGCAGAACTGGCGTTTTTGAATTTTTTTTTGAAAAATGTTTTTAAAAAGTTTTTAAAAAAAAAACTTTTTTCTCAAAAACCGTTCCAAAGATTTTTTAAATTTTTTTCTCATAAGTTCAAAATTATCTAACAAATAAAATGGTGTACTTTTTTTTAGCTTAAATCAGTTTAAGTATTTATTTCAGAATTTTGAATTATTTTTTCTTTGATTAAGCCGATTTAATATTTTGTTTTTAAGTTTATATTATAATATTTAAGACTGTCATACAATTTTTTTTAGAAAAAAAATTAAAGATAATTTGTATATATAAAAAATGAAGAAAAAACTTCTTTAAATATATATTTAGATTTTTAACAGAAATCTTTTGCATTCGATGTGATCGAACATAAGAGCAAATTCGTGCGATCCAGTCGTGCATTTTATTTTTGTTGTTGTTAAAATTGAAGTTAAAATGTTGAAAAAGATATTAACATTATTTTCATTATTATATACAGACCATTTTGGATTTGCATTAAAAAATAAAATACACTACTGGATCGCACGTACTTGCTATTATGTGCGATCACATCGTATTCACAAAATTCTTATTAGAAACTGCTAAATATATTTTAAAATTCGTTTTTTACTAAATTTTGTATATTCAAATTTTTTTAAATTCTTTTCTAAAAAAAAAATTGTAGCTATGGCAATTTTATGTATTTAATAAAAGTCGTGTGCTCGTGGCAATCAAGTACAGCATAGTAAGACTTTTTCACGAAAACGATACATTACAACTTAATTTTATTTATTTTAATATGGAAGTTTTTTCGCATCTGTTTTTTTTTTCTGTCGAAAACATTGACATACTAGATATGGACTGCTAGTTGTGATTCATTTCCATACAATATTTGCAAAAAATATGGTTCCCTGCTTTCAGCGACTACTTCAGGCCATGCGGCGGAAAGAAAAATCAAATTGAGCACCATCTGTTGTCTAAACTAATATAAGCTTACAAATATAATTTAAATATTTGTAAGCTTGTAATTATTATTAAAAACATAATAATACAAATATTATAATCTGTTCGAAATATTGAATTTTTTTTTCGAAAATTTTAGTATTATTTATAATTTGAAGAACCTCTTATTTACATTTTTTTAATCGAAATCCATGGAGGAGCTTATGAGAATGTTTAAAATGAACAAAATGGTTATTGGCTATGTTTTCACAAAAAGTAACAACATTTTGCACTCCTCCGCTTCTCCTTTTTTTATTTTTTTCCTCACCTCGAACCGGAAAAATTCAAGCTGGTATATAATTTTATTTTTTTAAAGACTTTAATTTATGTAGTTCGGTTTCCGACAGATATTTAATGTTCAAGTTTTTATTCTTAATTAGTTGGTTAATAAATACCTAATTCTCAAATCCATTGTGCCAACAAAAAATTCTTTTCTATCTTTTTATTCCTTCTAACTATTTGTATTTAAAAGACTTTAGGTCTTACAGGCATATAGTTAAAATTATTTTTATTATTTTGGTGGTATGGCAGATACCGTTAATAATAAAATATTAAAAAAAAAATTAACTAAAATGTAGAATATACTACCTATAGTAGTGCACATACTTTTTTTTGTCAAAATCGTTAGAGCCGTCTTCCAGATAATTAAGATGGTAGAAAAAATTGTACTGCAGGTACCGTTAGTCTTGGGGCAAAAAAAGAACCTTAGCTCTCTGCAAGCATGCCTCCGCTTCACAGCCAAAAGAAAAATAAAATGCACGACTACATCATCGTATTTTTAGATTGCTTAGTTGATGAGGGAAAAAAGTTGTCATTTGAATTCTTGGGTAGATATGAATAGGTATATAAAAAAACAAACTCGTTGGAGCGGGTTTAAAATAAATATTTTTTTATATATACATTTTGAAAAAAATTTAGGAACAAAAAATGATACGCCAGTTTAAAGTAATTAGTTATATAATTATAAAATTTTAAAAACTTTTAACAAAAAATTAGTAACTCATTTTTGAATTACTTAATTTTTTTAAAAATCGAAAAAAAAAATTTCTAAAGATTTGAATATGCAATAAGCACTAAAATAAAATATATTTATTTGAAATTAAACTAAGAAAAAAGAAAATCCCCATATTCTAAAATACCGCTTATTTAAAATCTCAAGTCTTAAAATCCCGCTTAGTCAAACTCTAAATCTATTACAATCCCGCATTTAAAATTCCGTTTATTCCCGCCTAGCCGGTCTTGTATTTTGATAAATTTTACACAAGAACCTTAGCATACACACAAATTTGACCTACCCCAAATCCTATATTGGGTCAAGCAGAAGGGATGCGTGTCATCCATTTTGCACATTGTGTTGATTCCAAAATAATAAGAATAAGGGATAATAAGAAACTTTTTATAAATAGCGGGATCTTAAAAGCGGGATTTTAAGAAACGTCAAAGAAAAAAGGAAAGAACATACACATTTTTTATCAAAATTGTTGAAGCAGTTTTTGAGGAAAAAATGTCTCCTAAATGTTTTTTAACATGTGTATGGAATATACCGTTTTTTTAAGTATTCAAGACAATGTCAGAAAACTTTTATACATATGTACAAAGTTTCGAAATAATAGATATGGCAATTTTCGAAATATTGTGTTTTCAAAAAGGTAATCTATAAGTAGTTTATACGTGAGACAGTTCTATACATCAACGTCCGGCTTTTTCTTCAAATTAATCGAAGTTACATAAAATGTATCTCTCTTATACGCACATCGAAAGACGTAACCTTAATTAACTAAATATTTATGACTTTCCAATAAAAGAAAAAATATATTTCGGATTCTCTTAAAAAATAATAAATTTAACTAAATATTTAATAAAGTAATACATTTTATTCACTTAATTCTTAAAGTATCTAATCTATTGTAAAATCTAACAATGGTCGCCTCTTTCAATTGTTGTTGTATTGACCAAAATATATCCCTCATTTTTTCTTCTTAGACGATCCCAAAATAAACAACAAGAAACCCAAAGGCTCTTTATTGTGTCGCTCAAATCGCTTGGAATTAATTCCATAAGCTGATTCAAATTAACTAAATTTTAGCTGCGACACAAAACATGATTCGCTCGCTTGCTCACTAACCGGAACCACTTGGAACCACATAATGGCTTCAATTTTAAATATGCTATCAAGTTTCTAACCGTGATGGTAAGGCCGGCCGGCCGGCGTGGTGTGGTGCTATAGAGTAGATTCCTTGATTCCATTGTGCCTCACAGCCCAAGTCCGATGATGAGTACGAGGGGACAACAGTCAAGATTATGTTATCCAATACATTTCGGGTCTCCTCCAACGTACTCACTCGCATCGGATAGTCGTGGTGGATTCTGTATTTTTCGATTAAGGGTTTTAGTTTTGAAATTCTGTGCGGTGGTGGAGATTCCCTATATAAGAATTTCGTATATTGGTCCATCTGGTGTGGACAAATTGGAATGGTGATTATTTTTAAGTTCCTTGATTTTTGTTAGCCAAAAGTTGAGCCAACCCAAGCGAAAGAGATAAAGATATCGAAAGAAGGCAAAAGCAAAGAAAACAAGTAAAAGGAATCACAAAAGCCTGTGTCCTTGATTGGAAATTAAATTGATGTTCGATGAACGAGAAAAGTGATAGTTTGGGCGATGAAATTTGAAACTATGTATTTTTTTCTCTCGGTAGGTAACGACAAAAAAATGGTCAGTTGAGGAAGTTGGTGAGGACTGCGAATGAGGAAATGAAGTTAAATTTTGTGAATTCGATTGAATTTAAATTATACGAGTATAAAGGAGATATGTAGTTTTGAAAGTTATGAAGCAACAGCTTTTTGGAATATCATAAAACTTTTCCCTGATTGGATTTGATGGACTTTTTATGAATCGAAAAGGGCAAACTGGGATCGTTTCGAAGTGGACGTGGATGGAATTAAGTGAACTCTTATACATATATACATACTTATATAGTATTGTAAAATATTCAAAACTATGGGAGCTTAACAGTTATGATTTTAGGATGTTGGGAGTTATATTGGAATTGGTTTTCTTTCGATAACTTCAATACATTTTGGCAACTTGTTTTCGTTTCCAGACGATTTGATCATAAAAGTTAAAGTTCAGAATATCCACTTCTCTAGGATTTGTAGGGAAACAAGTCAGTGAAATGTGGCTCTCTTGAAATTTCGCGATTTAACTTGAAAATGTTAAGGCTACAAATAGATCTCCAATTATTACTTCAATAAATTCAAGCTTGAATAACTTCAACTTGAAAATGTTAAGGCTACAAATAGATCTCCAATTATTACTTCAATAACTTCAAGCTAATAGCAGACTTTCATTCATGAAAAGATTTGCTCATTCTGCAAAAGATTTGATCTTTTCAAATATCAAATAGCAAATCCAGATCAAATCTCAACACGATATTTGATCTAAGATTGGACGGCAGAACTTGATCTGAATACACACATATACATTGAAAAAGTTTTTTCTGTCAAAAGTCAAATGGAAGATATTTTATTAATTTCTTGGGAACTTGTGCCAGTCCATGCTAAAAAAAAATAAACAAATAATGGACGAAGAAATTACCTAATAAATTAGATTTTATAAATTAATTGGAGTTTTGATGGATTCTGATCTGATGATGAAGATGTTTCTTCCAGAATGTCGTTCACCAATACTTGAAACAATAAATCTGGAAAGAAGCTTCATTGACAAGATCAAATCTCTATTTTGAGAGCAGATCTTTGAAATTTGAATGAAATTCACTATGAGATAAGTCTATCGGAGTTTGTTTTGACAGAAATTTTTGTGAGCTAACTATCGTTCTCGAGAAAACTATGTTACCGACGCGATTTACATCTTTGTTATCAATATTATGTATGTAATTGTCATTTTTTTTACATAATGGCGTCGATAATTCCGGTGTTGATTTATTCGTTCAATTCCTCTCGCGATTTCAAAACACGGTTCTTATTAGAATTGAATGTATAATTCATTCGTTTCCTTTTTTTTCTTCTCTTTGTGTTGTATGTTGGTCAGTTCGGAAGAGTCATCTGCGTGACAGTTTTAATCGCAAAATGTTAAGGCATAGCTGCAAATGTCTTGTTCGATAACCAAATACTAATTTTAACTGCCTTATCAGTGTGTTCGATAATGCAGTTTGGAAATGTCACATTTTCAAAAACATCTTCTTAACAGTGGATCTGTGTAGTAAAATAATGGAGGTGACAGTAAATACATTTAAAACCAAACACCATACGGCAATAAATTAGAAGTGAACTGTGTTATGCTTGATGCATAACAATGGCAATTTTGGATAACGTCAAATGAGCTTGGAAGAAAGTAATTTAACGTTTATGAACAAGTAGATACATTGCATTTATGGCTGCGAGGCATGAAGAAAATGTGTTATATAAATTTGAGCACGAATATTATGAAATGTCAATACCTTAACAAAATGGTTTCTTCAAGCGTCTATCATTTTGACAAGTAAGCAATTGGAAAACATTGACCTATATTACCTATATTTACAAATGATAGGATGCAAAAATGCTCCTCAAACCTCACTAATAGGGCTGGCAACAAGACGAGACCAGGCGAGACTTTTGTTAGTCTCGTCTCGGTCTCGTAAAAATCGAAACATTTCAGTCTCGTCTCTGTTTCAGTCCTGGTCTCGCTTAACCAAGTCTCGTCTCGGTCTCGGTATCGGTCTTGGTCTCATCCTTAGTCTTAGTTTCTTTCGTGTGTTTTGGTAGTAAAAAGATAAGACGCATTGCTCAGATTGCAAAGATAGAGTACGGTATCTCAGCTTTCTGTTGGTAAGAAAAATGGGTGACGTTTCGCAAAAATATTATTCACACGTCTAAATATAGTTTGTTGCCTAATTCATTCAAATCGGAGCACGTTCAATAGATTTTTACAGTTCATGGCTTGACAGGTAGGCACAAAACTATAATTTCATATTTTAATAACATTTTTTTTCCAAATTTAACCTAAAAGGCTTAACATCAACTCTTTCCGAAGCAAAAAATAAAATAATAAAAAAATCGAATTTTCTGATTAAAAATTTGAATTTTGTAGAGGTTTTTTTAACATACTATATTTTCAAATTTGGATAATATTTTTTTTAAAGTCACCCAAAAGGTCTTAAATCATCTTTTTCCGGAGACAAAAATGAAATCTGAAAAATTTCGAAATTTTTTGAAGTACAATTTGAATTTTTCCGGCCAGATCACCGAGACCACTCTCGTCGGATTTCGGTACCAAAAATCCGGTATCGTCTCGTTCTCGTCTCGGGTGCCTTTAAAGAGGTCTCGTCTCGTTGACGAGACTAGTCGTTGCCATCCCTACTCACGAGACAAATAGAAGGCTTTTGGAATGCTGCGAGTGCACAAGGAGTAAAAAAGTAGTGCTAGGAAGCAACCTAAGGAAAAGAACATTACGGAACAGGAGTGATATCATTAGCGGTTGAGCCCAAAATCGTTGCTAAAAAAAATTAAATATAAACAAATTTAGACTTTCTTCTTCAGCTCAACTTCTGCCGCTACATAGGAATCTAAGGAACATTAGTGTAACCTAATTTGGGTGGACTACTCACTTTCTCAACACTGGAGAACCCTAATAATCCATATTCAGGATCTAATTTAGACCCGAAAAACTTCTTGCATCAATCGAATAACGATTCAAAGGTGCGTGTTCAATATGGAGTAGAATACCCTGCCGCAAGCTGTAAAGAGCAAAACTTCTAAGTAGAAAGATTCAAAAGATTATTTCTCGAAAGTTTCCTTGTGAAAGTATTTACCCATGTACACGCACCTTTATCTACTTCGTTCAGGGTCTATTTAGATTATGATCCAAATAGAGAAGTATACACACATTATGGAATCACATGTTCCTAAGTTTACGATCCAAACCAACCAACTTTATAAGTATATAACTAATAATTATTATCAGATATAAAGTTTGTAGATATAACCCCTTTAAGTTATTTAAGATAATCACTCGCTCTTAAATTAAAACTATTTATATTCGTATCTTTAAAAGATTTTCAAATTATTTTTTTGTTGTTGTTAAGGAAATGATTAATTGTAATCCTTTCATTTTACACCCCACCACGTGACGTCTGAAATTGACGAATTCGAAGCACTCTGTCTTCAAATGCTTTCATTCCTGTCACGCTTCATGAATATATCCTTATATCCGTTTCCTGGCATGGCATACAATGGCATCATTTAACGATTTCATTCTATCAAATTTTATATATTCCTTTCATTAGTATGTGTGTGTAGTGTAAGCGGAGTAGTGAACGTGAACAGTCTTCTGTGAATATATTCTCCATTTTGTATTTTTTTTGTCGGTATCATGACATCTTTCATCAGCAGCTTAGTACGTTCTATTCTAACGTTTGTAACAATTAGAATTGAAATTTGTATTATGCACGAACACAAAGCGAAAACCAATTGTGCGATTATTATCTTTGTGTTCTCATTCATCTACTGTTCTGATTCATTAAGCCTATAAGAAAATTAAAAAAAAAAGAATATGTATCCATTAAATGCTCCTGATGATGTTGGAGCTTCTTCGTGGTGCGTTCTTCTGCCGCCACCGCTGCCGCACAGTAGGACATACCACTTCAAAATGCTGGAAAAAATCGAAAATATTTATTTAAATATTACAATAAAATAAAGTGAAATTAATTCGTTTGGTAATCTTTCTTACTGAGTTTATGTTTTAATTAAATCTGATTTTTTAATCTATTTTTTTTCAACCGGGCGTGTTAATAAGTTTTTCTTTCAGGAATATAGATTGTTTTCATCAAATATCGATACTTTCTATGGTTTACATTTTCAAACGTCAAAATCATGACATTGTTGTGACTGACATTTTGTTGAATTGATTTCATATGATGAATATCCATACTTCAAATGTTCTTATTTAACTTAAAAATTTAAACAAATATGAAAAGTAAAAACGGACTTCTTTAAATTCTCAACAACATTTTCTGCCACTTTTGACATTGACAGATTCGGAAATACATTTATATTGGGTCCACATTTTAAGGTGTTTAAATGGTTTTCATAAAAATTCCAATTTTAAATCGATTCCATTCCACTGTACTGTAATTTTTCGCTGTTGAAATATTGCTTCGTAACGATATCTAATGGTTCGTTATTGTTTTTTTTTTTGTAACTTTCTTGTAGATAGGTACATTTATTATTTTGGAGATTTTTTTCAATCAATATCTCTGGAGCATAATAAAGGCTTGTTGAAAGTAATTAACATTACATGCTGTTATCGCCCCCTCATATACTAATTTATTATCTTTTCTTCTCTTTTAATTGCTTTCGTATATAAAACTTGTGTACAAATTATTTTATTGAAAATTCAATTGAAAATATTTGATCTTTAATCGATTGTCGAGATATTTGGTATTGTTATATGATACTTGTATTTGTGGTGGTGATTGAACTTTATAACTTGTCTTGGCAGTCTTGAAATGTATGTTGGTACATAAACCTTTTACAAATGTACAAAGGTAGATAAGCCGATAGCCGATGGGTACGTACATATGTAGGAGTAGATATATGAAATCAATATTCGAAAATATGATTGACGGTTGAAACCACCTACTGATATTATTTTTTCGTTGATGATGTCGGGTTCTCTCTGATTAATCTGAAAAAAAAACATAATAAATTATAAGAAATAAAATTTAAAGATTTTTAAACTAGGTGTGGACTGATTTGAATGTATTGTCAGAATTAAAATTTCGAAGCCAAATTAAAGAGCTTAAGGGTTAAGTACTATTTGAAAATGCCCAAAGTAAATTAATTTCTTGATAATTGAAGGGTTACCATTTCATTAATATTATATTTACATAAGTTCGAAGGTAAAAGATTAATCAACGGTTTAAAAAACAAACTTTTAGAAATTTTGCAGGCCTTTTGCGAATTATAGAAAATTTTAAAAATAAATTGATCGTATGATTTCGATCCCATGATTTGTTTCAGGGAATGGGTTTCATTTTTAGTGATTTTCGTTTTAGAAATTAGAAGATGGCCACACTTGATTCTTTGTATGTGTTTTCTAAACCAAGTATCTATTTGTCAGCCTTAAGCTTTTGACAATTCAAGTTCGTCGGTTATTTATTGAAAATCATCGAAAATACAATATTAGAATTACCTCAATTAACCCATATAAATGAAATTTATGACAACTTAGAGTTAATTGCTGGGATTGGGATCTCATTAAAAGTCTTATAGGATTGTTACGTTAATATCACTAATAGTCATGATTTATAAATTCTTCGTATAATATTCTACTGAAAGAAAATTTTGAGTGATATATTTTTGTTGTGTTACGTTTGTGACAAAATAATTCTCTAAACTTGTGAATCTAACCGCAGTTCTATTCTTCTTCAATTATTTATATACCTACATAAAATTGTAGAAAAAAAACTACTGTCCAACATTTTATTTTTAAATTGTTAAGGATATGACACAATCCTTAAACTATTTAAGCTCGGGTTTAATATAGTTTTCAAATTCAATTAAACTCGAAATCTTATTTTCATAAAAAAGTTGTTCTCAAAAATTAAAAAAAATGGGCACATTTGTGTGACTGATGTGACACCTTACTACTTTTTCAATTATCCTTCCCTTACTTATTTGTTATTATAACCCAACTTTTTTGTTGATCCGCCGAAAATTTTCAAAAGATACTTGGTATGGTAATCGTACCAAAAATTATGGGAGTCTTACGGCACCAAAACCACCCGTAGATCACGACCAATCTATAAGACAAACATATGATTTTTCTTTCTTAATTTAAAATCACATTGTGGGAGTTCAAAGTCTTATTACTTTTCTATGGCTTTTAGACTATCAGCCTCGAACATAAAGACGGTCTCCATTTGTTATTGCTATAACTTTGCAGTCGTTGAATATGGGATAAAGCGTGATTTTTACCCCCTTCTGGGACCATTTCTATTTTTAAAAGTCACGTTGTAAATTGCTATTTCTTATGTACCAAGATGCATTTACTATTCCACGAAAGACTTCGTTTTGGAATTTTTGGAATTTTTGGATAGTTGGATGTCATATACGTCCAAACGGTTTTCAAAACTTAAAGTATTAATTTTTTGCCGATGGATAGATAGGTTAGAGTTCTTTCCTAGTAACCAGCACATTTTTCTGCAGTTCTGTTTAGTTCTCCTCTTTTGGAAGATACCAATACAATTTCTACTCAAGTCCCATATAAGTGCCAAATCTTGTCAAAGGCTTAAGCTATATCTATGAATATAGCAGAACATAAATGTTTCTCTTCTAGTGCCTTTTCCACAATATATGTAATTCGATGCACTTGGTCTATCGTAAAATGTTTATTTCTAAATTCAAACTGATGGTTCGGAATTAAGACTTCTTTCTTCTATTATTTTGCCAAGCATCATCAAGAGCAGTTTTTCGAATACTTTTGTCATGATTTGTATGAGCGATATTGGTCTGTAGGATGTTCCTTCCGTTCTTGGCTTACCTTGTTTAGGTCTGAGAATAACTTCTGCAATTTTCCAATGGTATTTGCTTAAGGGATATGCATGGAAGAATGCTATTAAAGCCATTTCTCTTACAGCTTGAGCAGTTATTTTATATTCCATAAATTATGCTGGCACATTCTTCTAACTTCTTTGGGTGGCATAGAGATAGTTTCCCATTCGTCGCTTCTATCAGCAAACTGTAAGGGATAAGTAGCTATTTTTCCTGGAAAACGCTTAAACAATTCAAGAAAAATTCAGGTCAGGGAAGACGTCAGCCTTATATTTAGGGTAGCCAGTTTATTTTCTATCTTGATACTTTAATGGCGGCGTTTGAGCTTGGGATTGTTTTAGACGCTTAAGCATCAAAGCTTATTCGGTGGAAGCTTTTTCTGGAATCTTCTAAGTGAATCATTTTTTAATTCACAGATTCATTACTAAGATTGTTAAATTCTGTCTTATAGCCTAAGAATCTCGTAGTTTGTAATTTCCTTCGAGCCCATCAATTTCTTCTTATTTCGACAGGATATTCTTTTTTAGTTCTTCTAGAGTTCGAAATAATTAGAGTGCTTTCTTCTACAAGCCTACAGAATATCAGCAACAAACTGTTCTTCTACTTCATGATCGATTTGTTCAATTCCATAGGGGATATTATGTTTATAAAATGTTTAAGGTTGTATCTGAGTTCGTTACAGTTTTTTTTTAAATTATTTCTACTTTACTGAGAGATTATATTTTGTATTGAAGAATAGAAATAGAGCAGAATTCACCAGAGTTTTCTTAAAATCGCAAACGATAGAAGGTCCACTATGAATGATTGTCGGATTTCCAGTAATCTATATGAAAGGAAATTTCTAAAGAAAAATAACCCTCAGTCCGCAACTTTTCCTCCAAGTCAAGACTCAATAGGAACTATTATGATCAGATTAGTATCTGACTTATGCTAAGTTGATGTTGGTTATAAAAATCCTTTCTTACATATTATACGCTTCAACATCGCCTAGACTTTATGAAAGCAGCTATCACACTTTTTCGATAAACTGAGGGAAGTTTCGATTGTACCATTGATACTAAGACACATTCTAATATTAATGCATAATTCGGGGACACCACCTAGCAAATTGTTAACTCATTCTCTTGCCTAAATCTTAAGGATTACAATAAATCAGATTGACTTGATGCGCCTTACTTAACTTACCTAAGCCCTTTTCAGGTCATTTCACTTTTCCACCGAGAAAGCTATGGAAATTTCAAAACCTAGAATTTAAATTCTGTAAAATCCAGAGAGAATTTTTACCTCTAATTTATGTCCATTCAATTTTCTTGTCAGTAATGACTTTGTATACATTTTTTGATAATAATGTCACTTTTCGATTTTTAAATTCTATCGAATTCAAGTAAGCAGCGTATCGGTTTGTCCATGTAAAATATCTTCCTCATTAAAAGTGTGTTTTTGTTTTGTTTTCTAATTTGGTTCTCCAAAATGTTACCTGACCGACAAGGAATAAGAAAAAAAAAATCTGCAAACATTTCAAATGGATCCCTAATGCATTTTGCAATTCTTTTAGCAGCACCGGCCAGTTGGCGCGCCCGTCACAGATTCCAACTTATTATAAATTCCGCTTAATTATGATGGAAGTTCTGCTGTCAGCTCGTGTCGGAAGCTTATCGTGCCGACATGCATCGCGCCCTGTCAAATGTTGCATCAAAAAGGACTCATCGTTGCTGCGGCATTAGCACTTTAGCAGTCAGTTCCGCTGTCAATCCTTCATTCCAAATCGTGTGATATTTTGTGTGTGTGTATTTTTGAATTATTTCATTTTTTTTTGTATAGGTATATAGTCTCACGATTGAGGACCACAATTGAATTTTACCTTTCCACATCGCACAATATCTGCGACCCTTTGCAATATTCTCCAACAGCAGTTTTGATTGATGTCTCCGCGTAACACTCTTACTATTCTTTAATCCTTCTTGTCGCCCGGAATATCACAAGGCTTGGCTGCTTGTGCTGATGTTGCTTTCGGTCTTAATAAGAACACGACACATTTCATTCGCGGTTAGTTTAATGTGTTAGGATTAAGGACACGACCGGCCCCATCAGTTTTTTCCATTCCTCTCCGCGCTCTTGCATCATCCATGGGCTGTGATTTGAGAAGACAAAAAAAATCATTTGACACTTGATAAGGTGATGTGGATAACGTGCTGTGGAAATTCGATTCAGGGATTTTCGTCATCATCATCATCGTTTGCACGCAACAGCTTTTTTTTTAGGGGAGAACAAGGACTACTTGTTGAATTCTAATTGAAAGTGTCAACTTTTTATGTGCTCGCTTGCAACCTGTTGCTTTTGCCCAATCCCCTATCTCTCTCAAATTCACTCTCTTGCTGTCTACGAGTGCGGGGGTAGAGTATAGAATTGATGTTCTTTGGTCTTTGACCGATATGTCATCTTTCTGCGGGATTTTCATCAAAATGTCGGCCTTTTTGTTTGGATTTAGTATTTGGGCGGACATTTAATTGGGTTGGGTTGGGTATTTAAATTTGAATTATATTTTTGGTATTAAAAATTCATGGACATAGATCGTATAAAAGTAATCAAGTTAAACTTTTGGCAGTTTTGTGCTTTAAGCTGGGGCTTTGAAAAATTCTGAAGGTAGGTATTTTCAGTAAAGTGACAATGTCAAGTAATTTGAGTGACTGGCATGATTAACGGATTTTATTTTTTGGCAAAGTGTTATTAAGAATTGAATTTCAGAGCTTTAGTCAGAATGGCGCATTTCGTATATGTATATGTTGTCAAGTAGGGGAAAGGTGTTGGATCAGATGTTTTAAGACAAGAGGAAGTCATTACGTACACTATAAATTATAACAAAATAGAAGTCGAGATTTTTTAACAATCTTGGAATGTCTCGTTGTCTGCCCCTTCGGTGCAACCGAAATATTTCTCCATTGATTTAGTTTAATTTTGATATTAATTGGTTTTTTTTTACTTTTATCTTAGTATGCAGCTCGAGCTAAATTTTAGATCTCTTACAAAATTCTCTCCAAAATTTAGTCAAACATTTTAAATGAGATCCTAATCATCAAAATTGTAGTTCTTTTCATGCATCACACATCTGTCACGAAATAATTGCTCGGGACATTATTATTGTTTTGTTCTAAATTTTCACAGACTCCCTAAGTTATGGATTTTGATGGTTTAGATTTGGATTAAGATTCTGTTTACCCACAGGCTTTCTTTAATTTTAAATCTACAGGCCTTAAGATTTTTTTTTAAGTTGGACGAACTTGCTCTTGTAACTAACTACTTTAAAGTAGCTAACCAGTATTGACGGTGTTAGTAGGTAGGTAGTCTAGTTGCCATTAGGAAGACTTAAGCCCCATGTACCTTAGATTACCTTGTGTGATCAGTTCTGTTTAGGCAAGCACAGGCAGATTTATAAAATTAATACAAATGAAACTTCATTCAGTATCATGGTAGAAATAATTGAATGAAGCACTTACTGAAATTGTTTATATTGCTTAGTTGATAGAGTTTGACGGTATTTTAGTATTTTTCGACAAGTATGAAAATATCAAAAAAAAAAATTATCGTAGAAGCGGTTTAAAAAAAAATTATTTTGTATGAAAAAAATTAAAACACGAATTTAAAGTGATTATTAACATATAAAATTTTAATTTAAAAAAAATCAGTGACCCGGTTTTTAAAAATCGATTTTTCAAAAAAAAATATTTCTATTTAAAATTGGACTGCGCTAAACCGTTTTTGAGAACACATGTTCGTTCTTTACAGGTTTTAACATTTATATGGGAGCTACCGTTGTATTTGATTTAGGAAAATATTTTTTTAAGGTATTCATGATATTGTCCCAAAACAATTTAGAACTTACGAAGTTTGGAAAAATCGATTGAATCGTTTTCGAAAAAATAAGTTTTCAAAAAAAAAATGTTTTCTTTTTTGAAAAATGTTGGCTGATAAATTTTCTGGGAGTGTTTCCATAAAACAAACTAAAAACAATCAAATGAACCGTTCTCCTTAAAATCATAATCCAAATAAATTAAAGGCGGTTGCTTTTTGACAACTTTTGCATTTAAAAAAAATGGAACTAAGTGGGTCGCACAATTTCGTCTGTCTGTCTTTAGGTCGATCTACAACCTAAATGGCTGAAGCGATTTTCTTCAAGCTTGGTACTTATGTGTTTTAGGTAATTTTCTAAAATAGATCTTTACTTAGCCCCAAAAATAACGGTACTCGCCATATAATTTTTTTCCATCTTATTTATCTCGTAATCGACTCTAAAGATTTTGATGAAAAAAAAGTATGTGCACTACATGAGGTATATTCTTCGTTTTTCTTAGATATTTTGTCATTAACGGTGCCTACCATGCAACCATTTTCTTTATTTTCGACTTTCTCATAAACGGCTCCACGAATTTCAATCAAAATTTGTGTATAGGAAGTCCTTCGAATTCTTAATAATAAATACCAACATTTTAGAAAAATAATTTTTTGGATTTTTGAAAAAAAAAATTTGATTTACGTTTATGGGTAAAAAATATAAAGGTACCGTTATTTTTGGTCTTACGAAAATGAAAAAAAAACGTGTGGGCATATCACCGAAAAAACTATGTACCAAGTTTGAAGAAAAGTCTTCCAACCGTTTAGGCTGTAGATTCGCGAGCAGATAGACAGAATAGTGGACTCACATTTTTCGTCTTCGCTATTGGATGAAAATTCCGAGTTCGTTTTTTTTACGAACCTATAACTTGCCATATAGACCTAACATACATAATAAGTAAAAATTTAGTTGCTTACATTGAATAATTTTTGGTAAATTCTATATTTTCAAAAAAAAGTTCAAAAATTTGCGCTCAGAATTTTTGAACACCTACCAACTATAGCTAGAAAATTGTAAAAACTATAATGCTTTTGTCTGAGGCCGAGGTATGCTATAGTAGGTATCTGATTCTACCGCTAGGCTAATGCAAAGAAAACTCTTTTGCCTCATCCATGATCTCTAGCAGAAGGAGTAAACAGGGACAACATCAGTCGGAATATAATTCCAGCCCAAGCCAAAACAACCAGACAAATAATTAATGGGAACCTTCTTCCTCAGCAGTTCGAAGCCTAGATTTACTACGAGTCTATAAAATTCGATCCTTATTTTCATAATTTGTAATGATTTTCTTGTGTGATAACATATGCACTTTCAATAACGTCCCATTATATTTTAAATGGAAACGACACACTCCATTTAATTGTGCTTAGTTTTTTTAATTCCACCAGTGATTTGCAAAGCCTATATATGACGATCAATGTCTTACAGGAGACTAGTAACCACAAACCTAGTCAAATTCGTATATATGCTCGAATTTCGTGTATCTAAAAATCGTCTGAAATTCTTATAAAAAACAAAGAGCTTTCTTTCTTAAATTTTAAAATGCAAAATTTACCTCTTAGGAGCTCTCAAAAATATTCCTTAGTATTCTAAGCTTTGACACAATCGCGATACCACCACAGTGACATAATTAAATTTATAAATTCACTTTTGTCAACACGAAAGACGAACTCTATCCATATACGACTGAAATGAATTCCTGCATTTTGTCACTGCCATTTAGGGACATTCCTTTCCTTTCCAAATTTGCCACATTTCTCTTCTCTTAGAATATACATAGGTGTACGACGCGACGTCCTTTCCATTCAACTTGTAACTTGAAGTGCATTTCTTCAAAAAGGAATTTCCATATAGCCACAAGGAATGCACCGAAATCTTCATCCATCATTGTCAACCATAAAAAGTAACATACAAGCACTACGACACACAAAGACCAGACAAGGCGTTCTTCGCTTTGGAGAGCAAAATGAAAAAAATGGCAAAAAAAAAATGAAAATATATACCCCCAAGTAAGTAGAAATGGTTTACTTAAAAGTACATTGCACCACAAACCTCACCGACCGGCCTTTAAGAGTAAATTCATACTTGGTTCTTGTTTTTTTTTTTTTAAGAAATCATTCATTTAAATAAAATTAATTTTTATTTAAGAGCGAAAAATAAATTGCAAAAAAAAATTCCGGAAAAAGCTTTAGGCCATCAATGCGGTCGTATCCCTTTGAATATCGAAGCAAATCCATAGCTAACCCGAAACCAAAATTTGATTATACCAACAGTCCGGCACGGTTCGCTGAGGCGACAAATCCAAAGGGACATCCACACAACAACGGCTGAAGTGAGTTCTATTGAACTGTGAAACACGGTCATATCCATTGAAGCCTTCAATATTGTTGTTGAAGTTGAAATAGAATCCAATTCCACGGCTCGCGCAGCGCCCCACTCTTTCCGACTATCAGAGTCGATGGACATTGGTCAATCGTATATTCCAGACGTGAATGTGCCATCAGTTGCTCTTTGAAACGCAGTTTTTTTTTGTAATACCTTTTTCATGTGCGGTCGCGTTTGTTGTTGTTCATTGTTGCAACGAACAATTTATTGAGATGGCAACCAAATGAATTGGAAGTGATTTGAGTTGACGCCGACGATTGTGTCTTTATATAGTGGTTCTGATGTGGTATGTTAGTATCTGCATATTGAAGAATGTGGAATAAAGGGATGAAGTGGAGACTTGTGGAAGGTGCTCTTTACATTTATTTATTTTCTATTTTTTTTTTTGTCCAGTGATGAATAAAATGCTCTAACGCTCGTGGAAAATTATTGACTTCAAAGGCTTTTTAAAGTGAATTTGTTTAACTTTAAATTGAACAACAAAAACAGAGTATATAATGGATTTCCATTTTTATTCATTGTTAAATTTAGAGCTAAAGAACAAAGTGAACATTCACTTCATTTTTTCAGTTATTTTTGGCGCCAGTTATAGCTTTCATTCAAATTCACCATTGAAAACTTTGACTATCAAGTCTAAGGCACTTAAATAAATAAAACTGATGTCGTTTAGGTACCAAAATAAAGGTCATAAGATATATATTATATTTTGTCAAAAAATATTTTATTTGCTCTACCACTTTCTTGTAAGTTCATTTTTGATTTTTCAATGATGTCAGGTGTTCATTTAAAATGCTTTCCATCATTGAAAAATCAAAGATGAATTTACAAGAAAGAAAAATTATTCAATGAAAGATATAACTGGCGCCTTTGCCTATAATTGAAATCCATAAGCAAATTAAATCTCAAGGAAATTGACCTTATGATTCTCAAAATTGAAAGTGTTTCAAGGTTTTTAGTTTAATAAGGCATGTTCCAAGTATGTGTGTATATGATAATCCAGTTGTCAAAAAATTATTGTGTTTTAATGAAGGGACATTTTGTTGGAAAGTGATTGAAAAGCTGCTCAAGAAATACTTTCCTCTAGTTCACGTCATGTGAATTTGTGTCAATAAACTACAGTACAACACGGAAATAAGAAACTCTGAAAATCCAACAAATTTCTTTCTTATATCGGAGTTTTTCTTATATCCAAACATCGGATATAAGAAAGAAAATTTCGTATATATAAGAATTACGGATATAAGAAAGAAAATATATATTTTTTTTAAAACGTGTACCAACAAAATTTCATTAAGACGAAGCAAGAAATATAAACTTTATATACTGTATTGATTTTAATTTCAAAACAAATGTTCGCTCTCAACGGGTAACATACCTAAAATAACCATGAAGTATTGCTCACGTATCTACACCAACGTATCTACACCACGCTGAACATTGCACAGGCGTGCTTTATGGCTGATAACAAAACAATTCTAGATGAGGGCCAAAGCTGTGAACCTTACTACAATTTAAGTAAATTTACTCCGATTTTAACGGAAACAAAATAAAACAGCATTTGTTTAGATTTACTCGTATTTTTTAACAAGGAAGAATTCTTCCTAACTTCATAAGGGGATATATAACAGCACCAACCAGATTTCCGACTAGGGCAAAGTCTGTCCTAGGGACCCAGCAAGTCTAGGTGCCCTAGTGGTGAAACCAATAATTTAAATAAAACAACCATCTACCTCTCTGATACTTCAGGTCTTCTGAGCTTAGGTCTGATTTTATTAGACACGTTGGAGACTTGCTTTTTGGCACTTCTCTGTAATGATATATCTTCGAAAAGTTCAACAAAGTGAGCGAATAAGCCTATCCAATTGCGAAGAGTTAAGGAAATTAAGTATCTTTGATAATATTTTCCATCGAAAGCTATTCAAAAATATACCAGCATATGTCATGGAATAGAAACGTAAGCTTTCCACAATGTCAAGTTAAATGTATGCCAATGTATGTCAATAATTGGTTTTATTTTATTTTGTTTTATTTTATTTTATTTTATTTTATTTTATTTTATTTTATTTTATTTTATTTTATTTTATTTTATTTTATTTTATACAACACTATATTCTGTTCAATTTCAATTTCAAGCTTTTTCATTTTCCATGGTTGCCGTAGTGATCATTATAAATTTGCACTCACAAATGTCGGAAGGGGTTACCAACTGTTAATTTAGATTTCATGAATAGAAACATGTAGATCGCAAAATAAATTAAAAAAAAAATTAAACTAAATCCAAATAAAAATAAATCTATCTTTTTCCACACCACCAAGAGGCGAGATAGTAGGCGCGTTTTTTTAAGAGTTCCCCAGAAGGCCTAATCTCTTTTAACGTTAAAATTAATAACGTACAAAAAAACAATTAAACACTGCACAAAAATATATAATATCACCTCAAATTCCACTGCGATATTTTAAATTTATTTTCAGATTTAGATTTATTTTCATGAAGAAATAACTATTTCGTAATTTAAAGTTGCAATTCATTTAAGAACCGAATTCCATTAAAAACTTCTCTAAAAACGAACTCTAAAAAAGCTTCAATTCTGAAAGCTGTTTAGAAAAACCCAACGAAGAAATGTATTAGAATTTCCATCAACGGACGAATGGTAACTCTGAATAAATGTGTTTTTTTAATAAACACAATAACCGAGAGTCAAATTGGCGATCAGTCCCCTCACAGCCGGAGGACAGACAGGTTATGGTATGAATGTACGTAAATTTATGGAATATTTCAGTTGAGTGTCATGCAAACACCAGCCGGCAACATTGTGTTTGAAAAAGCTCTCCCATAAGGCATGAACTGAAAATATAAATTGAACAGAGTATAGTGACCAGTGGCGTCAGAAAAGTTTGTTAAAATCCCCCATTTACCAAAAAAAAAAAAATCCCACCAAATTTATGTTGGAAGGAAAACTAAGAACAAATATTTTTTGACAAACATTATGACAGGCTTTTAATTCGATTAAGCCATGAATAGCTATAGAAGATGTAAGAAGCTATTGCAATTTGCCACTTCGCTACTTAAAGAAAATTTACAATTATTAAGTTTCACCAGCCATCAACATCCGGAGTGCTTCAAGAAGCTTGCCTATGTACTCGGACGTATATCGATCGACCGCATATTGAATCCGTTACAGTCTTTTAATTAGACAATTATTCAATACCACTTAACATGTTGCTTGCGATTAAACTCAAAAAATGAGAACGAGAGGCGGACCAGTTTGTATGGCGGATTAATTGGCAAATCCTGCTTCTGATGCGCACAAAAAGTCATCAATTGGCTTCCTGCGCGCAAGGTGTGAAAACTAGATTTGTGTCTCCACATGCAGTGGTGCACCATAGAACCTGAACACATAAGTAATTTGCTCTTCCGCTGCATGCACGCGTTTATTTAGAACTGGTTTCCATAATTCAACATCTTGGACTTCTATATTCTCGCAGCTCATCCTCATAGCCAGAGCAAAAGTTCTGATTTAAAAGATTCAGATCCTTTCGTATGTGTGGATTGTAGTCAGGTTGCAACTTTTTCTTCTTCAGAGTGCCAAAATGAAATCATGATCATGAATCTGGCAGTTCTGTTCTCGTATATAGTAATATATCCAAGGGCCACGCTGGCTGGCCGTCCTCTTGCTTTTCCAATGCCGAATACGAATGTCCATTCTAGTCCAGCCTCTGGCTGGTTCTTGCTATATCAATTAAAACTGATCTAATGAATGTGCCCGGTAAACATGGATTTCATCGCGCCAGCCTGAGCCCATCATCGCCGCAGCGCAAGAAACATTGAACATCTCATTTGGGGGCTGATGATGGGGGCTCGCTCCCGCTCCCAATCATTGGACATGGGCTGGGGCATTCGACTGTAGGGAGACATTCGCTTGAAAAGGACGGAGGACATCAGCAGAGACATGTTATCTTTGGTGCTGATAGCTCTCATCGTCGTCGTTTGTTGTCGTTCGCGCAGTTACAACAGACCAACATGACACAATGTTGATCATGGCTACCCATTCTTGCCAAAGGCTTAATTTATGATAATTAATTCGCCTAAAGAGATGCGCTCAAGCAAATTCCTGTCGTCGTTGTGTCGTTGTCGTCTCTGTGATCGGTTTTGTTGGTCGTCCCCAATGATCGCGTCTTTTGTCGATTTCTTAGTGATGTTCATCAATTAAAATAAACAAGAAGGAGGAGTAGGAGCAGGAGAGCCAAGAAACGAGTGCCAAAGGTACATCTAGTGGTCAGTTGTTGAGCTCTGATGACTGTGATTGTGCCTTCGTCCTTATCGATAAGTTTATACTCCGTCTTGGCTTGCATTTTTTTTGAAGCCTCCAGCAGAAGCAATCCTGCCAATCAGATAATACATTCAGTGGCAGTAGCATAGTATCTAAGTATGTGTGGCTTTTAAATATATATGTATCTAGTATCTAAAGGGCAACGCCATGTGTGCAAGCAGGCATGTCATTCAACATGATGGCTTATCTCAATCTGCATGGAGGATTTGAGCTTAAAGCTGTTAATTAGGAGATTTAAAAAAAAACAACGATCATTATCAGCTTAGGCACATTATTTTGCATTTAATAATGAGAGACATGCAAAGTATTAAAAGGTTCGTTCTTGTTGTTGGAACCGTCAATGCAGCCAGGGAGCTCAAAACGAAGGTGAGGTATTGAATAAATAATAGTTATCAGGCATGAATCACATAATCACATAAAACAAGACGTCATATGTGAAACAAAATCGATTAATCCACAAGCAACAACAATTTGCAGGTTTTGTTTCACATATGTCGTCAATAAAATAATAAACACAAAGAATTGTCGTAGTCTTTTTTTTTTTTGAATCATGGTTATGAGCATAAACTAATAATGTAAAGACCGGAAACCTCTGCTTTCATTTAACATTTGCCTACAAGCTGTAACATGCACACAATTAACATTTCTGTTCCTCTTCCAATAGACACATTGATAAAAACGCACACAAGAATCTTTTCTGTTCCTCTTCCTATAGACCCATAGACAACACATTCCCAGTAATTTGTTTTTGCTTTGCTTTTCGACTTCCCATCTATTCATGGATAGAGTTTCAATGCTACAAATACAGCAATGTAAACAAATGGGTTTTGGGGGGTGAAACGTACGAAAGATTCCAATCTTATTTGGCTTATTTTTGGTTATGAGGCTTGAATGTCGTGTATCCTGTCATGGTGTTGTTGTACGCGTAAGTTGATTTTCTTAAGAAATAAAATCAGACACATCTGCAGGCGAATAGAAATATGAAAGGGTTGTGATATGAGTTGAATGTAGAAATATCAATCTATTTGAAATGATTGCATATATTTAGGAGATATAATTTCAAATAATTAGATATTTAAGAACTCTTATTAGATAGCTAGGCGATTGTAGGTGTAGGTTTTTTGTATTAATAAAATTTTATTTTAAGAGCTGTTAGTAAATAAATTAACAGTTAATTTAGTTAAAGAAATTATTTAACTAAAATACTAGGTTAAAAATTGCCCAACAAAAATGAACTAAGCTACCTACTTATGCAATAATCTAGTTACAAGTTTTAGGACTTAATGTTTAGGGTTACAAATAAGATTTATAACTTAAAAAGTTGGGGTGATTTATGCAAGACTTAAAGTTCTGCAATTCTGTTTGCCATTTGTCTGTTTGGCGGGCGGTACCTCGATATACAACCCAAATCGCTGAATTCAGATTTTCCAAGCTTGGTACTTCAACGTGTTAGGTGATTTCCTATGGGAGAAACTGAAAGTTGTAGCCAAAAATATAAAGGTACCTATAACTATACATAATACAATTTTTTTTTCTGAATAAAATTTGGAATGGTAATTTTATGTTATTGATAATATAAGCCTCAAAATTTAATTTCGAAAAAAATCGTCATACGTTTTCGAAATATTGAATTTTCAATTTTTTTTTTCATAAATCCAAAAAAAATATTTTTCGAAAATTTTAGTATGCAAATATTTTTTAGAATTTGAAGGGAATCATACATGAAAATTTTAATCGAAATCCGTTCAGCCATTTATGAGAAAGTCGTAAATCAAAAAATTCTTTGTATGGCAGGTAAATAAATATAACAAAATATGTAAAAAGAAATTTGGACCAAAATGTAGACTATACTGAAAGTAGTTAACACAGTTTTGTTCTTATCAAAATGGTCAAAGCCGTTGTCGAGATAATTAAGATGGTAGCAAAAATTGCATGGCAAGAACCGTAATTTTTGGGCTAAGAAAAGATTCAAAAATCTATTTGAGACAATCACCTAAAATGCTTAAGTACCAAGTTTGAAGAAAATAGCTTCAGCCGTTTAGGCTGTAGATCGATCGTATTGTCGAGTTTGATTATAATCTCGAGTTCCATTTTTCTAAAGGCAAAACTTGCCCGATAGGACTTATATTGCAAGTCAAAAAGCGTAAATATCTCGAAAACGGCTCCAACGATTTTGATACAAAGCAAAAATCGGTGCCCTATTACACTATTGTCCCCATTTGGTCAACATTTTTTTGTTACAATTTTTTCGATTCGGTAAAAATTTTTATTTAAAGGAACTTTTAAATTCTAAACAATACTGCATAATTAATTTTTCAGACACTTTTTTGGGAAAGAATTGACAATTTGATTGCTAACTTAGACGTGTGGGTTCGATCCCCACGCTAGCCGCATACTTTTCTATACCTCCAATTTTAATTGGATGCCGCCCATGGGTTAAAATGAGACAGTCAATATCTGGTTCTCAAATCCACTGTGCCAAACTAGTGCCGTGCAATTCTGGTTGCATTTAAAAGACCTTAGGTCTTACAGGCATATAGTTAAATTAAAAAAAAAAATCATATTTCGAATACTTAAAATTGGCATCCAATATTTCGAACCATGTGATCGAACATACGTGCAGTCGTGGATTTAAAAATGTCTAGGACTAATTTAATGCTTCAAAAACTCAATGCTGTATTCTGTCGTTAAATCAAAACTCAACTCACCATTCGCTTGTGCTATCCACAAGTGGCACTTGGCATCGAAGAAATCAAATGTGTTCCAAAAATGCTGCCAAGTGTTCAGACTCTTTAAAAGATGCAGAAAATTCTAATTCACTTGTTGTTATTTATAAAGTCATACATTCTTCCAAAGCTTGTATAGCATTCAAAACAGGGGTCTTAAAATGCTAGGCCATTAAACTATAGCAGGATCATTTAAATCTCCTCAAGACTGCAATGTACACCGAAATAACCAAATGCGTTCTCCCCTTATACTACATGTTAAACCGCAATGCTCATGTTTCTAGAAATGCTCATCGATTTTCACCCTGATTCAAGCACTAGACGTACTGTCAAGTCAGAGATTATTTCTTTACTCGTACAACACGAATGTGGAGTGCTTAACCGGTCTTATTTTCGCCTCCCACATTTTGATATCAAATAGGATATCACGTAACTTTGTCTGCTTATGATTTTCCTGAATAATTTTTAACAGCTTCCGTCTATAGCCACATGTTAATATTGCCCGGACTTGATCCCTCATTATACTTCTACCTTCTATATTTACACCAATTTCTATGAAGTTCACTTAAAACAACCTTTCACCATAGGAACTTTTTTTTCGAAAAATTAAACTAAAGATTACTTCAATCCAAGCTCATGCTCTTTTTGAAAGATATTCACTTGGAAAACTACCTAGACCCAACAGCTATCCCTTTCAAGTGCGCATTTGCACCTTTGTTTACTTGCGGGAACATCAAACAAATTAATTAACCAAGCTGCCTGCTTAACACAGAGTATCCGTCCTTATATACCTACACTCTTTCTTCATACAGACACGGACGAAAAAGTTTTTCCATAAATTTAATTATGAAAACTTTGTCCACAAATTCAAATGAAAATCATGCTCCATAGAGTCAGAAGAGCATCCGTACTACTGAAACACAACGAGGTTAACACAAGAAACCGGTATGCACCCCGGAGGCTTTTCTAAGAGAGAATATTCATCATCATCCTGCACCTACTTCGTATAGTGACCATTTAGTAGGTATACCTATACCAATAACATCTACTGTATATAGCAGCCACCGTGCTCTATACCAAGTCCGATTCTATGAAACTCGAATCGGAATGAAAACCTAAATTCTTTGACCCACATCGGATTGCGAGGAAAGATGGAAAGAGGTGGATGAACGGACATAAAACACATTGGAGAGCAGCTAAGGCTCAGTGGAGACATTATCAAAAGAGCAAAAACGTCAACCAAGCCATCCCACCCGCAGGCTCAAAGCTTTGTCATGGATTCTTTATTTTAAAGTTAACCCCTTTTTTGTTGTTGTTCTTCGGTGCTAAAGCGTTGAATTCTTTTTATTTCTCCATTTTCTCCCTCTCGACCCAAGGACTCCATCACCAATATGTTTGCTTAACGCATTCTCGCTACGAGTATACATATATCCATCAACTTTTAAATCTGTGTAGAAGAGTGTGAGGTGAGGAAGGAGAGCGTGGATGGTCTTTTGCCAGCCATTTTATTTGTTTAACAATATAAATCCCGTTTGGCGGATAGCAGAAAACTGTTGCCAGTTTTATTTTTCTGTTCTTTTTTTGTGCATCAAATTCTATGGTCACAATCCTGGGGTTGAATAAATTTTCCGCTTCTTTTGTCTTTGTCGTTTCGTATGTTTCAGTATAGGCAACGGTTTTGCTTGCCGCTTGGTATATGACAGGGACAGGCAGTTTTTCCGGCTTCATAGCCGCCCATCACCATCATTATCATTATGATTATGAAAGTGGGTGATATGGTGGTGCAATAAGGAACAATTTTTGCGTGACTTCGTGCAGCCTTGGTCCTGTTTATTTGCTTTATGGTGAATTATTTGCAAAACTGCATTCTTATTATTTTTTTCACTCGACGAACGCTGAGGTTCAAAAATTGAAATTTACCTGAATTCCGAGATCGATCACTGGAGCACACCCACACGCTATACAAAAAAAACTCAAGGCTAAATGACCATGCAATATTGTGCAGAGGCACGTTCCATTTTAACCATTTAACCTTCAATCTTTTAAGTGAATGATGTGGCTATCATCACAACTTATTGACGCTTATATTTAGGATGGCTCGATGCAGGAATGGGAATTTTTATCAAAATTTGGGTTGTTATTAAAAATCGCAAAAAGTTAAAGAGATACTCGTAATAGTGGTAATTCACTCAAGAGGAAAAAAAATCGGGGATTTTTTAATTTCCTTTCTGTTTTTTGCAAATTTCCCAAGTTAGTAAAAAAGTGCTAATTTTTAACTTTTGTTCGTAGTTTTATTAATTTTTACTTTTGGGGCAATTTGTTTTATTCAAAGGAGTTATCAATATTCTAAGATGATTACAGACAACGAGAGTGTTTTAGGAAAATATGGATGGAATGAAAAGGAGATATCATTGTAACGCGTATTTTTTTTAGACGTGTGGTTAAAGAAATAAAACGCATAAAATTTAATGTTATGACAAATTTAGCTTAATTATAAAGAAAGAAGGCAGCTTGGTCATGGTTCAATGCACAATAAAGGTGCAAGAATTTTTCGATTAAAATGAAAAAGTAGACCAGCACTACTAGAGCAAAGGACTCTGATGATCGGCCTTGGCAAGTCGTGAAATAGCTATAATTCCAGCCAAAAATAATATGCGACAAACCTGGTGGTAGCAAACTCAAGTTGTTGTTGGTCATTCAAACTCATTAAAATATAAAGATAAGGGTTTGACGTTATGTTTTAAAAATGATTTCGGGCCGCCCGTGGCTGACTCGAATAAATTCCAGCCGAGATGCCCAATTTTCTACCACTTTTTGCAGCAATTAGAGTTCCTCACTGACGGACGTTAACATTATAGCCGGCCTCATTTTTGAAGAAATATGGACCAATGATTCCCTCTGCCCATAGAGCACACTCAACAGCGACTTTTGAGGATATAACAGCGGCTTAACAAGGGCTTGTGGATTATGATCACTCTTAATACGACAATTTTGCTTATTAACGTAACCATTTAACCAAAAGTGAGCTTCATCGCTAAATCGCAAAATTTTCTTGTGAAAATCGGGATCGGTGGCCATCTCGTTTTGGGCACATTCTCCGAAACGTGAGATGTGCTTGATGATCGTTTGGCTTCAATTCTTGGACAAGTTGAATTTTGTAAGCCCGAAAACCAGGATCCTTCTGCAAAAACTTCCATAGATTGTACCCAGCTCTAATTGTTGCGCACGATGGGATAGATGGACTCATTCCGGTCTTCTTCGATACTCTGCTCCGCACAAACAATAGTGTCTTGGGTGCGCACTGTACGCCATCTGTGAAGATGCGCAGTACTCACTAGAGTGAACGTGATGCTAATCCGATCCATGGTTGCTCGAATCACCGACTCTGCTGGGCGATTATGTGGACCAAATATTGGACGCAGTGCGAACCGAACCATTATTTTGGTAATAAATTTGCACGATTTGCAAACATTGTTCAGGAGTAAGTCTACTTATTATGAAATGGCAAACTAAACTGAGCATAAATCAAGTGACAGCTGTGAGAAAGCCTAATTCAGAAAAAAGTATTGCCAGATTGAAAAACGCACGTCTAAATAAAACACCCATTATAATGACTTTCAACTTCTGAATAAAGAAATTGGAATGGGGGACATAGAAGAAAGCTGAGTATTCCACACACGTAGAGTACGTATAAAAAGGACTCTCCGAATAAACAGTTCTGCGGCAATTCGGCTTAGGGGCAAATTTATGAACTTTCCTTGAAGTACGAGTATTCCGGTTTAATTGACTTTGGGGACGACTTTCTAGTTTGTTTTTATTATGTTTACTTTTTGTCAAATTGGCTGTCAATCTGTATGTGCATTGTTATTTATAACATTTTGAGTAATTGTGATATTCTCGAAATCTTGTTTGATATTCTCTTTGAGAGGTTGCTGCTTCCAAAATTTGTGACTTGATCTTATTTTCAGTAACAAAAATTATTCAATCTTGACGGCCATCAGTACAAAAATGTCAATCAAATACCAATTGCAGCGTGAACAATGTTGTACCAGGCTGTCTAAGCCACATTTCCTTCAGATCAATAACTTACCAATCTAATAGATAAAGCTGAATTTGATCAATGGATGGGGTTATGTTGACTATGACGGAACAGTTTACTTTGACGTTTGCAGTCCTAACGGGGTCACATAAATTGCGCGTGTAGAACATCTGGAATCAACTAACACGTAGCGCCTTATACTTACGTATTTAGGTGGTACTACAGTTCTGGGAGAAACTAAGCATTAACTATAACAAGCCTCTTCCAGCTGGTAAAGTAGCTCGGTCCTTAGGTTACTATAGTTTTCAGTTGTCCGCACTCCAAGTTTGCCCTTAAGCTGAGTTGTTGCCTTATATGTGATTTCTTTCTCTATTGCGTTTGTCCTCCGGATAAGACTTGAGGATTATGCGATTATGCGAGTCGGAGCATCAGTGTCAATTCGCTTTTCATGCCTTAACATTTAATTCGTTGGGTTCTAATATGCTTGACCAACGCGATATCGCTGTACAACTCTATAGGTCGTCTAGTTGAATCTTCTCTTCCAGAGTTCGCCAGCGCATAATTGATTGTACATCTTTCGAAGTATTTTGGTCTCAAAGCGAACTTTTCTCACTCGACTCACTACGTAGGCAAGAGTAATACTTCGTTTGAGTTCCTGGCATAGTTTAACACCAGATGTAACATCAAATTTTGCGGAAAGATAGTTTTTATCGTCAATCGGTAGCGCTCCGCTCTCAGTTAATGGGCATGGATATATTGTCACTTCGGATGGGCATTTCCCTAAGTCCCTGAATTTTCGTAATTATATGCCTAGTCGATTTTCTTTGCTGAAACAACAAACTAATTACAACAAAAACTCCAAGATTCGTGTGCTATACACGACGACATTCTCGGCGGTAATTTTCCGTCAACTCTTGGGTGAGTGCTGGAATGAAGGTCCATCTCCCAGATTCTCGTACGCGGTTCAGAATTGACTGTTTTGGTATCATCTAGAGACTCTCATTGACATTAATGCTTTTGTGACGAAAGGATATTGACTGGTTGCTGACTGAGCTGAGTTAACTTGAATTTGTGATAGGGCTATCGACGAGACCGAGACCAGTCTCGGTGACACTTGGACAAAAATATCATCAAACCGTCAAAATATAGTTTCCTGCCTACCTATAAAGCCATGAACTGTCAAAATTCATTGAAGGATGGCCCCGATTTAAATGAATTAAAAAAGTCTCTACTGCATTCAAATTTGACTTTAGAAAATTTGTAATTAGCAAAAAACTGCTCTATTTTTTCAACTTGAGCACGCATCTTATCTAACATTATTTAACTACCAGAAAGCTGGAAAGAAACCAACACTAAGGATGAGATCAAGACCGAGAACGAGACGAAACTAACAAAAGTCTCGCCTGGTCTTGGCTCGTTGTCAGCCCTAATTTGGGAACAGGACGTTATATGGAGGACATTAAATGGCGGCAACGTGCTCATCGCTAGCATGAAATGTTTCGTAAGTATTAAAATAAGAAAAACACTATGGCTGCCATGTTTTGTCAAAATTTGCCCATTACCATTGGAAAATACTTTAATTGCATTTTTCATCGTTACATTTCGAACTGCTTACAAGACTTAACTCAATGCAAACGCCCATGTGCATAGCTAACTCAAGGACTATTCACATCAGGGCCACCAACGAGTTAACGAATGTTCGTCCACTTTGACGTTTCGTTGAATGTTTTTTTTGCAATTGTTGCGGTCAAATTTACCACAACAAGTTTCACCTACCTATTCAATTTTCCCCAATCCATTTTTCAACCTTCCTTTCTATTGCGGCTCCAAAATGCTGTAGAGCCCAGTTGAAACCTGGTTTCCACCGTCCAGAGTCCTACTCTTAAGCATTCTGGGAAAGCAATCAAAATAGGTCTTCGATTCTGAAATACGAAGTTGAGTGACAGGCGGTCACCAAAATCCATATACATATATGTGACGGATGAGTCACAACGGCAAAAACACACAGGTACACAGTGTGCGACAGATGGTCCACAAGGGATTGTGAAACATGAAGATTTTGACCCATGTTCAACGGCATGTGTGATTTCAAGTTCACATCAACATAAATTTAGTATGGCCTTCTGCCCAATTTTAAGTGTCTGGCTCACCAAGTAAAATCACGTTGCGATGTTTTTCCCTTTACCCTGAATTGTCTGCGCGAAAGTCTACGGGTTTAAATATGTTAAATTTCGCGTGAAACATCGGATCCTGTCTCATAATGTTTGTTGGGAAAATGGCATGAGATCCCATCTAACAGAATGCTTTCTTCAAGTTTTTGAGTTGGGCCGGTTGGGCTGGGGACTTTATTCGCTATCTTTAATAATTTTTCGTTTAACTTTTTAGACCATTTGAAATTGACGGATTAGAACTGAACTCGTCCATTATGCCAAGGTTGGTGTTCAAATCACCAATGTGAAAGAGACCATATATGCGTGGCTGGATTCGACAGCGGCATGCACACCAGCGAAAAAGCCGGGTGTTGCAACCGCGACAGAATACCAACACGGACCAAAGGTCAGAAGAGGATGGCAGAAATGTCGTGGCCGGATGGATGAGAGAAGTTCTTTTGAGAGACACTTTTTAGAAAGCTACGAAAGAGCGAGGTTGCAAAAAGAAGTTAAAAGTGAAAGTTAATTATCGTCTAAACGAAATTTTTTAGTTGCGTTTTTTTATAAAGTAATTTTTTTTGGTCAGAGGAATCCCAGTTGGGGAATATTTAAAAAAAGAATTTATTAGTGCAATTTTACTGTGGTGAGAAGAAGGCATTCTGGTTAGAGGAAAAAGAGCCAGGGTGAGACTGATTGTGGAAGAGACAGGATCCGCTGCAAAAAAAAAAAAAAAGCTAAGTATACGTTGTTCGTTTTTCATTTGTTGCGTAGGAGAATTTTCATTCGTTTTGTTTTGTTTGGAGGCTATTAAGTGCCTTAGATTTACCCCGTTTAGGCTTTCGTTTCGTCTTTTGTCTTCCCGAGATTGCGGGACCCGCGACCGTTCTAAAAATTCCGTTGTTGTTCGGAATTTTTCCCAACGTGATTTTTCTTCGTGTCCCGTTGTGGCACAAAACCATTGTTCTTGTTTTAATTTTCCATCTTTTATCTTTTCGAACATATATTTTTTTAAATTGACCATCTGCCAATTACCAAATACCTACCTTTGTAAATTCTTACTTGTTTTGGAAAAAATTCTGGGTTTTATACCTATACCTATAAAGGTTTCCCAGATAATTTTAAATAAAACTTCTTTAAAATCCTATTCAGGTAAATTAAAATATTCTTTTATTTTTCTTGGGAAGAAACTTCTTTTTTTCAGTGTATTGGTCCAAAAGGTTTGTAATTTCCTACTTAGTTCAGAACTAAAACAAAAAAAAATTACTGGCGCCCATTTTATTTTGATACACCCTACTTTGCAATTCAATTTAATTAATTTTTTTTACATTTTTTTTATCGATCCCCCAATTAATACAGCCCATCGTTCTGCTGAACCCACCCCATCGCTGAGCTATCTAGGTGGTAGCATTTTTTTGTTGCTCCCTGTTGCGAATGCTCTAAACGCGCCCACCTTCGAGTGACAGTTGTCATTATTTTATTTTCTCTCGCACGCCGCGCCGGCTCTTTTCGATTTATTTTGTATATTTAATTAATTCGTTTAATTAAATAGTTATTCTATCTGTTTTGTGTTTTGCGGATTGTAGTTCCGCCTTCGTAAATTTCTAACTTTAATTCTCATACAAATTTATCCAAATTCGCGTTTAGAAATTCGGCAACAATTGGCGTCCAAACGTGTGGCTGTTGTTGTTTTCTTTTGTGGAAAAAGTGCATGAATTGCACTTCAGTGTTGTTGGGAATTGTGAATTGTTTAGGGAAGTGTTTTAAAATTAATAATTTCAATTTTTATTGCCAAAGAGTTTACTTGGTTTTATTCTTTTATTCAGGTCGAAAAGTGGTTGCAGAAAAGTGCATTTCTAATTGAAGGAAAATCTGGGAAAGTGACGTTCCGTACATCGTACATTGACTACCTACGTTGGATATGGTACATAGTGCGCTGGAAAAAAAAACATTTACCGAAGTTGAGTAAGATTGGTTGTTTGTGTTGTTAATTGGTTTTTAATTGTTTTTTATTGATTGTGTGATAGTTCACATAACCAATTTATTATTTTATTTTAATATTTTAAATTCATAAATTTTATTATTCGGTGGGAATAGTGGTATCCATTTTGTTTGAGTGGTGAAATATTTTTTGACAGGTGTGGGGAATTTATTTGTAGTGTAGTGAAGTTCAATCAGTGTTGACATTTCGAGAAAACTTATATTTTAGGGTTACAATTTTGGTTGAAGGAAAATTTAAATTTTTTTTTGTTTGATTTTTTTGTTACGTTAATTAAAGTTCAATTGATCAATAATCGGACCGATTATTATTTTGTGATTTTGGGACAGTGACAGTGAAAAAAAAAGCAACATAGTGATATTTTTAAAAGGTTGTTTTAGGGACATATGTTGTTGTGTAATTTTAGCAAGGTTTGGTGAATTTTGTTTGGGTAAATTTTTGACAAGTTTTTTTAAATTTCGCAATAGTTGTTTTTTTAATTTATTTTTTTTTCCATTATTCTTTTTGATTTTTGGTTGTTTTTTTTTTTACTTTAAATGGAGTCAAGTCAGGTTAATAGGCTGTCGCAAGACGAAATTACGTATGAGATAGAATGGAGGGGATTAACAGTAGGGACAGTAGAGGAAATGCGCAAAGCACTTAGGGTTGCTTTGAAACTTGAACGTAGGAGCTCTTTTATACCTCCAGCCTACCCGTTTAGCTTTGAACAAGATTTTACGGCGGTGGAGAAGAAATTAGGGGAAATAGAAAAATTGTTAGAAAATCCTCCGAAGTCGGAAACTTCGAAGGAATATTTGAAAATAATAATGAAGGTAGAGTGGGGCTTACGTAGGATGGATAGGAGTATACCAGAGAATGAGACGCAGGAAAAGAGCAAGCAGGCTCTGAAAAATAAATTAATCATGGCTATGGCAGATTTAGAAGGTGATGATGAAGATGAGGAAAATGATACTGATGAAGAAGAAATTCGTAATCAGAAGAACCTAAGGAAGCAGGATAGGAAACAGATGGAGAGGAATGAGGTTGAAAAGCAGCGTTCAGCTGAACCTCCGATTAGCAAGTCGGTTACTTCTGCCAGTACATCGACGAGATTAGAAATTGAAATTGATAGTGTAGAGAATAGTAGAGATAGTGGTAACAGGGTTGTAGAACAGATTGTAGTTGGTAGGGACAATTTCGCGAATATTTCAAAATGGGATGTAAAGTTCACTGGTGAGCGCTGTGGTGCCTCAGTGAATTCGTTCTTGGAAAGGGTTGAGGAAATTCGTTCGGCTAGGGGGGTTTCAGAAATCCAACTTTTTAAGTCAGCAGTTGAACTTTTTGTGGGAAAAGCTCTCATTTGGTATAGGGCAGTTAGGTTGTCAGTTAATTCGTGGTCAGAACTCGTCAGAGAATTGAAACTGGAGTTTTTACCACCGAATTACGATGATTCACTTTTAGATGAGATTAGGCGTCGCACACAAGGCAAAGATGAATCCATCGGAGTCTATGTGGCGACAATGCAGAATTTGTTCGGTAGGTTAACTGAACCAATATCGGAAGGTAGAAAGCTGTCAATGATTCAAAGGAACTTGACGCCTTTCTACCAAACTCAGCTTGGTTTGGCGAAGCCTAGTTGCGTATCCGATTTGGTTGCTTTAGGTAGGAACTTAGAAGCGGTTAGGGCGAATGTGGAGGCGTATGTTCCACCACCCAATGTTAGGAACAATAGGAGTTTGCTAGAACTGGATCTAGCATACGTAGGTGTGGAAACTTCTACAGTTTCGGTTATTGCGGGGAATAACCAAACTGCTCGTCAGGCCCAATCTTCAAATCAAAGGACTTCGGTTAGGTGTTACAATTGCAATGGATCAGGCCATTTTGCAAATAGGTGTTCCGCTCCTAGGCGTTGTTTTGGTTGTGGGGCCTTAGGGGTCAGTGGACAAAACTGCCGACGGTGTTCGGGAAACGGTCAACGGACTCTTGTGCCAGCAGGGCAAGAGGCTCGAAGACGTTGAAGGTTTTGCCTGCTGAAAACCAGCGGGTGAATCAGGTTCATTTAGGTTTTACTCTCGAGGCAAACGGTGATGATAGGAGACCATTTTTAGGAGTTAGTATTTATGGTACTAGATTTTTAGGTTTATTAGATTCAGGAGCTTCTAGAACCATAATAGGTAGGGATTCTTGGAATTTTTTTAAAAATTTAGGTCTTTCGTTAAATACAGACACTGTTCACTGCGTTTGGTTAGCAGATGGAACAGGTGTCAAGGTTTTAGGGACACTCTCTCTTCCAATAGTTGTAGAAGACAGGGCAGTGTTGATTGACTGTCTTGTTATACCAACTCTGCCACACACGGTGATCCTAGGTGCAGATTTTTGGGCACTTTCGGGTATTATACCGGATTTAAGGTCACGTGAGTGGAATTTTTCGGAACAGCCGGTTTCGATTTGTTCGATTACAGAACGTTCAGAGTTGAGTGATAGGGAAATTAAGAGTTTAGAGGACTTGATTGAGGAATCATTTAGTAGGATGCCTGAAGGCTTAGGGTGCACAACTATGGTTGCGCATAAAATTAGGACGTCGGCGGAACCGATTAAACAACGGTATTATCCGGTCTCGCCGGCCATGCAAGTTCATATTGATAGGGAATTAAAGGAAATGTTAGATGCAGGTGTTATTGAGAGATCGACAAGTGCGTGGTCATCTCCAATACTTTTAGTTAAAAAGAAAGATGGCTCCTTTAGGTTCTGTGTGGACTATAGGAAGCTGAATAAAAATACAGATAGGGATGCTTATCCACTTCCTTATATTAACTCGATTTTAGACAGGCTTCGAGGTGCGAGGTTCTTGTCTTCGCTAGACATCAAGTCAGCGTATTGGCAGATTCCTATGGAGGAGGAATCTAAGCCCTATACTGCCTTTACGGTCCCTGGGAGAGGTCTTTTTCAATTTCGAAGAATGCCTTTCGGTCTTCATAACTCGCCTGCTACTTGGCAGAGGTTTATCGACACAGTTTTGGGTGCCGACCTCGAGCCATTCGTTTTCGTCTATTTAGACGACATCATCATCATTACAGAAAGTTTCGAACAACATCTTGAAATTCTGAATGAGGTGATGAAAAGGTTGAGTGAAGCAGGGTTGAAAGTCAGTAAGGAGAAATGCAACTTTTGCATGCCATCGCTGAAATTTTTAGGGTATATAGTGGATCGAAATGGCTAACACGTAGATCCAGAGAAAGTGGAAAGCATGGTTGGGATTCCAGCACCGAGGAATGTAAAAGAAGTTAGGAGTTTTATAGGGACAGTTTCGTGGTACCGTCGTTTTGTACCAAATTTTGCGGAATTGCTTAGGCCGTTATCGGATTTATTAAAGAAGAATAGGAAGTTTAGTTGGACTCAAGAATGCGAGGATAGCTTTAGGAAGGCAAAAGAGTATTTGGTGACAGCACCTATACTTACTTGCCCAGATTTTAAACGACCTTTTGTCGTTCAAACAGACGCTTCAGATTTCGGTATCGGTGCAGTTCTTTCACAGAACTTTGATGAGGGAGAAAAGGTTGTCTGTTACCTTAGTAGGTCTTTAAATAGGAATGAGAGAAATTATTCTACAACAGAGAAAGAATGCTTGGCTGTATTGTGGGCTATTGAGAAGTTGCGACCGTATATCGAAGGTGTTCGGTTTACTGTTGTAACGGATCACTATTCCTTAGTATGGTTAAGCAATCTTAAAGATCCGCAGGGTAGATTAGCGCGTTGGGCAGTTAGGCTCCAACAATTCGATTTCGAAATCATTCACCGAAAGGGCAAAGAGCATGTGGTTCCGGATATGCTTTCTCGGGCAGTTCCACAGTTGGGTGGTATCTCAGATGAGGATTTAGACCCTTGGGTGAAGAAAATGATTTCAGATGTAAACTCGAATCCGCTGAGGTACGCAGCCTGGAGAGTTGAACATGGGCAGTTGTTCAAACTGGTGAAGAATAATTTCGTAGTAGTTCATGAGAATAACCAGGAGTGGAAGAGAGTGTTAGGTAGGAATGAGAGGTTAGGGGTTTTACAGGAATACCATGATGGACCATTAGCAGGACACATGGGTGTTAGAAAAACTTTTGCTAGGATAGCGGCTAGGTTTTACTGGCCAAAAATGAGAGCAGATATCACAAAATATGTGAGGAGTTGTAAAGTTTGCCAACAGGTAAAGCCGGTGAATGAGAAGCCAGCTGGGTTGATGACTGAGAGGGTAGGAATCAAGTCACCTTGGGAAATGATTTGTATAGATTTGGTAGGTCCGCTTCCTAAGTCGAGTAGGGGTTTTACTTACATTTTGACGGTAGTGGATTATTTTACGAAATTTCCGCTACTTTTCACTTTGAGGTCGGCTACATCTAGGGCAATCGTTAGGGAATTAGAAGACCACGTTTTTCTCTTATTTGGCGTCCCAAGGGTGATCGTGTGTGACAACGGTCCCCAGTTTCGATCCAAGGAACTGAAAACGCTTTGCCAGGCGTACGCGTCACAATTGAAATTTACAGCCCATTATCACCCGCAGGCGAATCCTGCGGAGAGGATCAATCAGATTCTTAAGACTACGTTAAGGGCATATGTTACTGAAAACCACAGAGTGTGGGATTTACAACTCAGCAAGGTGGCGTGTGCTATTCGCACGTCACAGCATGAGGTTTTAGGAGTTTCGCCATACTATGCGAATTTTGGTAGGGATATGGTGTCTTCAGGTCGAGAAGTACCATCGATGGAAGCTAGTTCGGGAATCGTTCAGGATCGGGATGAGATCGCTGAACGTTTCAAGGAACTTAGGGTCGACATAGAAAAAAAATTACAAGCAGCATCAAAGAGATCTGCACAAATATACAATCTCCGACGGCGTGATGTACAATATCACCCCGGCGAAATTGTTTGGCGTAGGAACTTCTCCCTCTCGGATGCCGCGAATTATTACGCAGCCAAACTAGCACCGAAGTTTGTCGGTCCGTTTAAAATTAAGAAGCGTGTGTCACCTTGGACATACGTCTTGGAAGATAGTAATGGTAAAGAACGCGGAACTTGGCACGTTAAGGATTTAAAGCCGTACAATAATGCATCCGAGAACTAATTTTTATAAACGATAAAGTAACGTAGTTTTTTTCTTATTTTTATGAGTTTATTTACTTTAACATTTACATTTTTCGCTTGTTTTCGTTTTTGATTTTTTGGTGGAAAAATCCTTTTTTATTTTTCCGTACCTGGGTAACTTTTAGAAAATGTGTTACAGAAATGTAGCCACATTTTCTAGGAGGTAAGGGTGGGATTTGTTGCGGTCAAATTTACCACAACAAGTTTCACCTACCTATTCAATTTTCCCCAATCCATTTTTCAACCTTCCTTTCTATTGCGGCTCCAAAATGCTGTAGAGCCCAGTTGAAACCTGGTTTCCACCGTCCAGAGTCCTACTCTTAAGCATTCTGGGAAAGCAATCAAAATAGGTCTTCGATTCTGAAATACGAAGTTGAGTGACAGGCGGTCACCAAAATCCATATACATATATGTGACGGATGAGTCACAACGGCAAAAACACACAGGTACACAGTGTGCGACAGATGGTCCACAAGGGATTGTAAAACATGAAGATTTTGACCCATGTTCAACGGCATGTGTGATTTCAAGTTCACACCAACATAAATTTAGTATGGCCTTCTGCCCAATTTTAAGTGTCTGGCTCACCAAGTAAAATCACGTTGCGATGTTTTTCCCTTTACCCTGAATTGTCTGCGCGAAAGTCTACGGGTTTAAATATGTTAAATTTCGCGTGAAACATCGGATCCTGTCTCATAATGTTTGTTGGGAAAATGGCATGAGATCCCATCTAACAGAATGCTTTCTTCAAGTTTTTGAGTTGGGCCGGTTGGGCTGGGGACTTTATTCGCGATCTTTAATAATTTTTCGTTTAACTTTTTAGACCATTTGAAATTGACGGATTAGAACTGAACTCGTCCATTAAGCCAAGGTTGGTGTTCAAATCACCAATGTGAAAGAGACCATATATGCGTGGCTGGATTCGACAGCGGCATGCACACCAGCGAAAAAGCCGGGTGTTGCAACCGCGACAGAATACCAACACGGACCAAAGGTCAGAAGAGGATGGCAGAAATGTCGTGGCCGGATGGATGAGAGAAGTTCTTTTGAGAGACACTTTTTAGAAAGCTACGAAAGAGCGAGGTTGCAAAAAGAAGTTAAAAGTGAAAGTTAATTATCGTCTAAACGAAATTTTTTAGTTGCGTTTTTTTATAAAGTAATTTTTTTTGGTCAGAGGAATCCCAGTTGGGGAATATTTAAAAAAAGAATTTATTAGTGCAATTTTACTGTGGTGAGAAGAAGGCATTCTGGTTAGAGGAAAAAGAGCCAGGGTGAGACTGATTGTGGAAGAGACAGGATCCGCTGCAAAAAAAAAAAAAAAGCTAAGTATACGTTGTTCGTTTTTCATTTGTTGCGTAGGAGAATTTTCATTCGTTTTGTTTTGTTTGGAGGCTATTAAGTGCCTTAGATTTACCCCGTTTAGGCTTTCGTTTCGTCTTTTGTCTTCCCGAGATTGCGGGACCCGCGACCGTTCTAAAAATTCCGTTGTTGTTCGGAATTTTTCCCAACGTGATTTTTCTTCGTGTCCCGTTGTGGCACAAAACCATTGTTCTTGTTTTAATTTTCCATCTTTTATCTTTTCGAACATATATTTTTTTAAATTGACCATCTGCCAATTACCAAATACCTACCTTTGTAAATTCTTACTTGTTTTGGAAAAAATTCTGGGTTTTATACCTATACCTATAAAGGTTTCCCAGATAATTTTAAATAAAACTTCTTTAAAATCCTATTCAGGTAAATTAAAATATTCTTTTATTTTTCTTGGGAAGAAACTTCTTTTTTTCAGTGTATTGGTCCAAAAGGTTTGTAATTTCCTACTTAGTTCAGAACTAAAACAAAAAAAATTACTGGCGCCCATTTTATTTTGATACACCCTACTTTGCAATTCAATTTAATTAATTTTTTTTACATTTTTTTTATCGATCCCCCAATTAATACAGCCCATCGTTCTGCTGAACCCACCCCATCGCTGAGCTATCTAGGTGGTAGCATTTTTTTGTTGCTCCCTGTTGCGAATGCTCTAAACGCGCCCACCTTCGAGTGACAGTTGTCATTATTTTATTTTCTCTCGCACGCCGCGCCGGCTCTTTTCGATTTATTTTGTATATTTAATTAATTCGTTTAATTAAATAGTTATTCTATCTGTTTTGTGTTTTGCGGATTGTAGTTCCGCCTTCGTAAATTTCTAACTTTAATTCTCATACAAATTTATCCAAATTCGCGTTTAGAAATTCGGCAATACAATCATTGCCAATGATGTAATCTGTGAAGTGTGGATTGTATGTGGAACGAGAATAGAGTTTGACGGTTGGTAGCAATCAAAATTCCAAAGTGTGACGCCCAAATTGTTTTCTTAAATTTATTTTATTTTGACAATTAACTAAAAATTTATAAGAGTTTTTAATTAGTTTTAATCGACTTTGATTTCACCTTAAGAATATTAAAATTTTAAAGGTTTATAATAAGCCTAATAGGCCCTTTTTCTGTCCACCAGATAGGTATCATAAAAATGAATACAAATAAAATAAAATAATTTTATTTTGTTAAAAAAAATGGTTATAAGAAAAAATGATGGTGGTTTACTTTACGACATTAGCTATCTGTCATAACTTAGGTATATAAATTGTTTGAAATTATGTTTATTCATTAATAGCCTTTAAAAGTGACCTTCGTTTTAATTTTCAGAGAATTAATTTATTGATGGGCAATTTATTTTACTTATTGTTAAATTAACTTTATTTATTGTTAAATTAAATATAATAAATTGACAATTTTGAAGCTTATAACATTAAATCAAAACTAAAGTTTTTTTTTATAAATTTACAAAGAACTGTAACTTTCTTTTACAATTGGCCATCTATAAGTATACTTTATATAATAAAAAAAATCCCCTTATTTATTTATTATCCTTTTAAGCCTCCAACAGAATTACAACCTAAAATTTTAGCTTTTCAACTCTATCTCTTATTAGCGCCAACAAATTATTATGCTAAGCTATTATTTACAAAATGCTTCCGGCATTGGTCCTCCTTACGCGTTGAGAGGACCTTAAAGTACACGGCACGTACACAACACCCATTTTGTGTTTTTGACATCCTTTCATAAGCTAACAATGAATAAAACTCCGTTCATAATAATATTTCATTAAAATCACGTTAAACATGGCTCTAATTCTAATAAACATTCCAAGCAAAGCTTTCGCCTAGTGCGCTTCGTTGTTGTTGCGTATCGTATAAACACAAAAGAATTCCAAGGAGAGTCCTTATTAGGTCGCTATGAGAAATTTTGAAATTTAAAAACAAGGTAGAGAAACGAAGGTCCTTTGGAAGTGGAAATAACATTAACCCGGGCACATTAATTAAGGCCAAAACTCAAGCACGCAGCAATTTTGGGAAACTCGAATAAGCATCATTAAAGAAGATGGGCAAGTATTTGTATGTCAGACAGTGAGGATGACAGTCCCAAGATCCGCACAGCCCTCAGCAAACCGCTTTCACTGACAAACTAAAAATTTTACCCCTAAGTATTAGAGATGGAGGAAAAAAGGACATATTTATTTCGTCCCCAATAGTTGAACGCACTTTCACTTAATTACCCCAAGGCAATTGACGTTGACATCCTTCCAAGTCAAGCGAAAGTTGATTTCTTTTTGGCTTAAGAGCCTCCAGAAGGGAATGGGACTACAACTACGACAGGGACATCTGAAGCACAGGCAAATGTTTGAAGTCCTGTGGGTAACTCAGTATTCTCTTGGGTTTGATTGTCTTCCTCTCCTTCCTGGTTATGAATATTATTTTAAAATATTTTTTTAGCTTTGTGGGGCGCTTATCCTTGTATCGTACAGTTTGACAATGGAATTAGGTACAGCTGAGTTGAATAAGCTTGCCTCTGCTTCTTCGCTACCGTTACCATAGCATCATTCCAAAAAAAAACCGCCACCACGACCACCACCATCAATGATCCTGATCCTGGGGTGTACGAGTATATACATATAAGTAACTTTGAAGTAGAAAACTTCGTCCTTTCATTTGACCTAATCTTGATGTCTTTTGTTTACTTATTTAAGATGCCTAAGTTTATTTGGAAACTTGGCGCTGTTTGAAGAAATTCAAAGTGAAGGATAATTATTATTGTTGATGATGCCGAGGCCGATGCCGATGCCGATGCCGCATGGAATGACGCGCTGACGACCGAGACGGTGCAAGATGCAAGAAGGGGTAGATGACAAGTAATATTATTTAAAACGAGCAGTGCTTTCGTTAAGTAGAGTAATGAAAGTTCTTTAAAAGTATTGTTTAGTTTAGTATTTCATGAGCTTTGATGTGGTATTTCTAAGGACAATGGAATTTTGAAAAAAAAATTAATAAATCTAATTTACAAAGAATAAGAGGACTTAAGTGCTTTTTTTTTAGATTAGTTAAGGAATTAATGAAAGACATAACGTTTGATAATTCTTTGACATTTGAGATGCTTTGAAAATTGCTTTGAGGCATAAGCTATATGGTTTATGAGGAAAATGACTCAAAATACTTCTCTACAAATTTATACAACAAAATTCTCAGGCGATAATGCTTCATTAATTTTTATTTGCGGTACATACATATATAGGTAATGGCGAGTTTTAGATTCGTAAAAACAATCGAACTTGAGATTTTGATCAAATTTGACAGTACGATGATAGTGAACATGAAAAAAAGTGGGTATGCCTGTCTTTATGTCTGTCCGCTAGTATACAGTCAAAGGGGTGAATGGATTTTCTTCAAACTTATTGTTTTTTTGGGAATTATACTCACACGGCTCTTAATTTTTTTAAAACCAAAAATAACGGTGATCGCCATACATTTTTTTTATCCATTGGGTTATTAATTTTTTTTTCTCAAAAACATCTCCAACGATTTTTATAAAAAAAAAATAGTTTAATAAATGAAGGGAAAATGTAATTTTTAAGGAAACAAAATGGTTATTTTCGGTACCTCAATTAGAACCATTTTTTTTTTGGGTTTTCGATTTTAATGAAAACGGATCAGTTGAACTTTTTGGATTTTTTGCTTAGGAAGCTACTAAAAAACGTTAAATAATGCTTTAAGCAAGCATTTTTCAGAAACTTACTTTTTTACATTAAAAACATTTTTTTTCCAAACTCAATATTTCGGAAACGACTTAATCGATGTCTTCTAAGCTTTGTTTTGAATAGTTTTTTGACGTCTTCTTGCTTAGGTATTAAAAAAAAAATATTTTCCTAATACAATAACCAACGGGACCACCCTAACAAATGTTAAAAAACCGTAAGAATTTTTTTGTTCTCAAGAACGGCTCCAATAATTTTGATAAAAGAGATGTGTGTGTTCTTAAATTTGTGCAGTCTACTTTTAGGAAAAAATTATTTTATTTGGCGTTCTTATTAATTGAAATTTTTATATTTGTGCATTATTCCCACAGAGTGTTACAGTTTAAGAGAATTGTGTAATAGTGTGAAATTGTAACATTATCGGAAAAGCTAGATTTAATGTGTGACACTGTACAACATAAAAGTGTTAAAATTCATCAGTGTAAACGCTTTACAAAAAATAGGGTATGAAAAAGTGTCTGCATTATATTCTAAAAGTCTTAAACTTTGTGAGTGTGAAAGTGGGGTTTTACTGTACATATAGTATCACTGTTGACAATATAAAAAAACAGCACAATTAATGATGACTTGTGAAAACCCTATATTTTAAGCTTCATTCGATTGAGCTCGAGATGTAAAAGTGTAAAATTGTAAAAGCTGCGGGAGCCTGTTAGTGTTACAGTGTACAACTATGATGGCAATAAATAGCAAAGCAAAGCAAATTTAGCTATTCTGTGTTATTGGATATATTTAAATATTTTGACAAGAGGCATGGATCTAAAAACAATTCAAATTAAGACGAAAAAAATATCCTCAAAACATTAATGCAAGTAAAGCAATGATCGCGCATTCTATATAATCCTCCAACAGGAAGAGAGTACTTTTGGTTGATCTTGAGGCCTAAATTCAAATAATAAAAACACCAATACTGACATATGGATGGACATGTATGGACAAAGCCATCAACATGAAAGATTTACAAAAATTACAAAAAAACTAGCACGCATATGAATCACTGGCAATTAGGACTACACCTTTTCCGAAACTTCTGGTCTTGGACCTCTGTATATATGGTGAAATCTACAGCATAGTGTTTTACCATTAAAAAAAAACAACAGCTGCAGAGATAGCTCGATGAATCATGCCTAGATTGTATAGAATCACATGGCCAATATTACAAGTGAATTCCACCAATACTTTATGTCTACACTATATATCCAGCAGGATGACTCGGATATTAACTACCCATCTACAGAGGGCTCGTAATGATGATGTTGGCGCAGACAGTTTTTTTCACAAAAGCTCTTGACTTGGGTAAGTCATTTTGCTTCGGTTGAATGTTGGTTGAGTTGACTTCTCTATTACAAGCGTTTTATCAGGTGAGGTGTTGACAGTGACAAAACCTTGTTGAGAGTTTGACCTCGAAATTTGATGAGCTCACAAGAATAATATCATTGATTGATGGCAACTAGACTTAAATATTTAGACTCCGCCCTATACTATTACACAGGAAAATGGAAAAAGAATACTCCTGGACTCTAGTGAAAGATGTTACTTGCCCGATACTAACCAGGAAATTATGGCCAATATTCGACAGACAAAGAACAGGAATCCAACTAAAGAACAAATCCATATACGTCTTCTTGTTAGAAGCATTATTATTGGTCCTTCTCCACTGCGGGATAGCATAAGAAGAAACGTGGCTCAGTACGAATTGCCTATACAGAGAATACAGTAATGAAGAGCCACGTACGAATACCCCACATTTCGTGTGGCATTGCCCAGCTTTTGAAGGATATTTCTTTGAAAACTTGCACAAATTGTTGACGTTTCAGCTATAAGCATTTTGACAATGCCTCCAAATATTTTTATATTTAGTTTGGATATAAACGTTTTAATTATAGAGGACTTACAGCACTTCATGTTATCACAATGGACTTATATTGAATATAATGACGATTAACCTATTATACATACAAATTTTTACAACATTGAGTATAATTTTCAACATTTAACCCCTTTTTTTGAATCCGATAGAGGAACTCATACTGAAAACAATATATAATTTTGGTATTGTCTTGTCTTATGCATAGCGCGGGAAGTCCCTGACTCCCATGGAATAAAATCAATAATTACCAACATGTCCATCATTCTATTCTTCTACGAATTTAAACCATTCAAATCGTTATCCTTTATAGGATCGTTTCGAATTGAGAAAAATTCGATCAATCTTATAGTAATTTGTAAAAACACCATAATAAGACTTGAAGCACTTTAAATCATTTAAATCAATTTCACTGGGGATATAAGTAGCTGCTCCTTTCCGGAATTACTAAAATAAGTTTTTTTTTTTTAAATGAAAAAAAAATATGAAACTGTCACTTTTATGACAACTCCTTATCTTCGCCAACACAAGAGAAGCTTTTTATAATTTTGTTCTCTTATTCTGCTACTTAAATACATTTCTAAATAAATATATACAAATTTTATATTTATATATTTCGAATCAGTGATTTAACCAACAAAAAAAAAAACGAAATAAATATGAAAAAGTTCCAATGGTCCTATCTATGATTTTCAATTACCATTTCTTCATTCTTCTTTAAGACGAAATTCGGGTATTTCATCTTTCGAAAAAGAGCATGATCCTTTGTTATTTCTTTTCCATTTCAATAATTCACACCCTTCATTAATATACGAATACAGATAAATCTATAACCAACACAACCCACACACAAAAAAAGGACTCTAAAGAATTTCCTATAAAAATTCCTTACAATATTCAAGCAAATATTGAATTACATAATGCCTTTTGAAGAGTTAGGATCACAAAAAAAAAATACAAAAATAAAATATCTCAATATACATAAGTGCGATATAACAGTTATGGTAGAGGCAGAGGGCTATACTTTAGTGTTGTATTGGGAATGTCCTTTTTTATTCTCAGAACTTTAAAGTAGCCCAATTTAATATAATTTTATTTTCAGCACAAAAATACTTTCTTTTTTGAAATGGTTTTTTTTTTTGGAAAACGTTATTATGTCCAACACTTTGAACGAAACTCCGGTTGGGTGTTTTTTTTTTCTTATTAAAGGAAAGGGAAAATAGAGAATTTTCATTTGTAACGTTTGAAAGGATTTAATATGAGTGACGATAACGACAGGGACTATATGACACTATTCGCTGGTCTGATGATGGGATTGTGATTTATGACCAATGCAATGCAATTTATAAAATTTAATGCTTGTCAATTTTGTCATCAGTTCGATAAATTTCTAACAAAAATGTTGAAAACACACACATGAAATAGTCTCATATCACATTCATTCCTCCATAAGCACCAGTTACAGATCTGATTAAATTTTTTCTTAACCCTTCAAAACATCCTTATTCCTACTCATATCCTTTGTCTTTCTTTCGAAAATCCGTTAATAAATACTCGAACATAAGTAAACCATAAAAAACACACTTGCGTTATGCGGCTCTAAATCGAATATGGTGTAGCTAAAGGTTCAATATTGAAAGCATGTGTTTGTTGGATGTGTAGTTTGGATTCCCGCAGGCATTAAACTCCTCCTCAACACAATTATATCCTTTTTCTTAACCTCGTTGAATATAGGAATTTATGGCAATTTACGCGTAGGAATTGTTCCCTCGGTAACGCATGAATGATGTAGAGGGGGAAGGGGTTTACTATAAAGTTTTGTTTCTTGTTTTCGTATAAGTAAACCTGACAAATAAGGGTAAGCTCATCGATCTTTTCAGTTTTGGGTCGTTTGCAAATGGAGGAAAGGGAGCGATTTTGTTTTAAACCATAAGCCTTCAATATATTCTCACATAAATTTTAATGTCCATGCTATTAAAATAGTGTAAACATCCACATAACATTCGCAGTCGAGGAAAAAGAGGGGAACATTTCTGAGAGGATAAATTAAGCTCAGGGTGGATTTAGGATTGCACGTTGATGGTCCTTAAGAAAACCTTAATCTACCTGCTGCTAACATTTTTATTAGGGTTCAAGAGGTTCGGCATGGCCCGGATCCAAAAATATGAAATAGTAGCAATATAAATAAAGTTAAGTTTCAATATTTATCGTGATCTGCTTTCAAACAGTCATATTTTTTGCTAAGTTCTAAGAGGCTAAGTTCTCATGTAATATTTATGGGGTATAATTGCAGGTGTATTTAAAATTATATCAAAATCCCACTTATTATTATTTAATGTTTTTTAGTGTTGATTGGCTGAGAAACGTATTTAACGTTAAGTATACAGTTCCCCGATAAAAAATGTATGTATTTCTTATGGGATTTTTGTCCAATAAAAGGATCTGAAGCTTGAATTTCTTATTGAACTGTGAACTAATCACTGAAAAATGAAATGCTGGAATCGATCGTACTTATTTGCTTTAAGGTTCGATCACACCGTAAGCACACTATTCTTAGTAAAAACTCCTCCTAAAAATATTTTAAAAATAGTTTCTTACTTAATATTTTATATATATTCTTTAATTTTTTTTAACATTAATTTGGTTAAATAATCTTAAGTATTTAATAATATACATAATTCGAAAAAAAAAATTGGAAATATGGAGCTTTTAAGAGAAATGTTGATTTTGTTGCTAAATTAAAAAATTATGTTTCGAAAATTTTGATATGCAATTTTATTTTCAATTTCAAGGACCTTCTATAGAAATATTTTCATTAAAATCCATTCCGTAGTTGATGAGAAATTCGAAAAAAAAAATGGTTCTATGGCAGGTATTGCTAATAACAAAATATGCAACAAAAAAATGTCAGACCAAAATCAAAATGTAGACTATATCAATAATAGGTGGTAAGCATATTTTTTTGTTAGAGCCGTTTTCGAGATAACTAAAATAGTAGAAATAAAATGCACGACTGGATCGCACGTACTTGCTCCTATTTTCGATTACATTAAATGCAAAAGATTCTTAATAGAAACGGCTAAATGTAAAGGGTTATCCATTTTGCCGTTGGAAAAGTATAGGGCCGGAATTCGACATCTGTCAAACTAAGTTGTTAAGCCAATTTTTTTTTCAGTTGAAAGTCGGAAATTTACGAAAACGGATCGCTTAACTATCGCAAAACGCATACAATTTGTTAAAACCTACTACAAAATGGTGGTTCTGCCACAGGCACATATCGTGCTTTAAGAGGAGATTATGGTTTACCTAATCGTGCAACTACGCAAGCAATTGGCAAAATTGTGAAGAAATGAAGAGACTGGATTGGTTACAGATATTGTAAGGCCTGTACATCATCGTTTCGCTCGTACCACTGAAAATATCGCTGATGTAAGTGAAAGTGTTGCCGAAGACCCGAATGTGTCGATTCCGCGTCGTTCTCAGGAATTAGGACTGTCTTACGGCACATTAAGGCGTATTTTGCATTTGGATCTACACCTACATCCATATAAAGTCCAGCTCACACACCCACTGAAGCCAGCTTACCATTCACAACGTCGTAGATACGTCGAATGGGTGCTTGACCAACAGGCGGTGGACGTCGTTTTTTCGAACAAAATGTTCTTCAGCGACGAAGCACATTTATCACTCGGTGGGTATGTTAATAAGCAAAATTGTCGTATTTGGGTTTCTGAAAATCCTCAAGTAATTGAAGAGAGGACATTACATTCACAAAAAGTCACTGTTTGGGGCACTCTTTGGTCCGGAGGTGTGATTGGACCTTACTTCTTCGAAAACGACCATGGAACGACTGTCACCGTCAATTCGGAGCGTTATGTTCATATGATAACCGACTTTTTTTGCCTGCTATTGAAGAATACGACTTGGAGAATATGTGGTTTCAACTAGACGGTGCCACATGCCGTACAACTCGAGCGAATATGGCTTTATTGCAAGAGATATTTCCTGTCCGCGTAATTTCTCTTCGTGGCGATATCAACTGGCCACAAAGATCATGCGATTTGACACCGCTGGACTTATTTTTGTGGGGCTACGCGAAAGACCGTGTTTATGCAGATAAACCTTTAACTCTTGAGCACTTGAAAACCAACATTCGTCAAGTTATGGCTGAGATACCGCCCAATATGTGTCTAAAAGTGGTCGAAAATTACCTCAAAAGAATCGATGCTTGCAACAATTCGCGTGGTGGTCATTTAAATGATGTAGTGTTTCACACATAATGACAACGTTCAAACTTTATAATAAAAGAGAAATATCACGAAAAAAAAATATTTTATATGTGTTCTATTTACGTTTACTTTTGAAACCGCATAATGGATAACCCTTTATTTTTAAAGTCGTTTTTACTTAATTTTTTATATATAAAAAATTCTTAAATTTTTTCTAAACAAAAATTGATATGAACATTTTAAATGCTTAATAATATAAATTCAAAAACAAAATTTCAGATAAAATCGTCCATACTTTGATAAAAATCTCGAGTTCGATTTTTTTTTCCAAATGCAAAGCTAGCCCTATATTACCTATATCGCAAGTAATGATGGTGTTTACTCACTTTTGACGCTTTCTGTTTATCTGTTCTTTGCATAAAAAAAATACTATTTATGTTATCAAAAAAAAAATCTTATCAATTTTTTTTTCTACCTACGGCCCTGCTTTTTTAGAAAGAGGAATTTGTTCCCTAATAATAAAGTGCATAATAGCACAATATCATCACTGTAAATTATAATTTTAATTCGTCAAATACGTCAAAATTCACTCCAATCTGTCGGTGTTTTACTCGCAGAAAGTGGATCTTTACAAGACTGTCCTCTCAACATTAATAATTTATCCTTAGTGGAATATGTAGAATACCTATCTGTTGCCTTCACTCTTTTTCGCTTATTCAAAACTCGTAAATGCACTCTCATTTATAAGTCGCTCCAACTGTAAAAATGTCAGATTTATGATGCCAGTTTTAACCGATTAATTAAGAAGCTACTTAATTACCTGCACCGTTATTTTTAATCAAAACGACATTTAAAGTCCATTTAAGTTCTAATTTTGTATCGTTGGTAGATAAACCCAAAAACAAGACAACAACAATTAAACTTTAAATTAAGCCAATTCCATTAATTTCATACCCACACAAGACGAGATTTACAAAATCCAAGGTAATAATTTGCGGCCATTTGGACTTTTCCACACACAGACAAACCTCAAAATGGCCATCTAGGAGAAATAAAAATAATAAAGCATGAAAAAGCAATTAAAACAACTTTCCACTTTTCTGGGCAGAATTTCAAGTGAACTTAATGACCGACAAACTCTCTCCACACCCAACACACCCCCAGTCCTGTCCAACAGCAGCAGCCGGCCGAGCCCAAGTCGATAATTCGCCGTTTAACACTTTCAAGTCGCAATCGTACATCTATCTAAGAATATACTATATACAACACAAACTGGGTCAAAACAAGGGAAAAAATACTGCTTCTTCCCCCTAGAGCCAAATGAGAATTGGCCAGCTTCCAAAAAGATATAATATCTTGAAGGTTATCACTTATCGTCCGTCCAAGTGAAACTGTTCCTATTTTCAAGCTCGAAATGTCTCAAAAACTGTCAAAAACCAGAGGCAGTAGGCAGGGGCATTGACCGAGATAACGGCCAGGACAAGAAAAAAATAAACCCACATCCATACATACTCGCACATAACTATACGCAACATGAAATTGTATTTAATGTTTGCAACAACGAAAATGACATTTTATAGTCAAGCAACTGTACCTACTCTACCGAAAGATGTCAGTCCCATTTACCTAAAGACCTAGTTATCTAAAAAAAAAAAGGACACACTACACAAAACGTGCATTGTGCAGGAGAAAAACATTTGGGCCGCCATCTCCATCACCATCGAAATCTAAGAAGTGCACAAAAGTCCCAAATGTAGAACAAACAAGGATCCACGTCCAGTCCAACTGCGAGGAATAGCGAGAAGAAAATCACAAGAGCTTCGGGTAAAATCAACAAAAAAAAATATTAGAGGAGTCCTTGAATCCTTGACGCGGGCAGATTGGGTTACGTTGAATGTTTTATTTATGTTTAGGATTTTTGTTTTAATTTTTTGTATACAGATGGACGGACAAGATTTGTTGTTGTTGTTTTTTTTGTGGGCCAACCCAACATTGCGGTTATGTCTGAGTAGTGTGTGCCAAAAAAGGACTTCAGGTAGGTAGGAGCTTGGAATGGAACATGATATACTCCTGATGTCAGAAGCTGCACATTCACATTCACATTTTTTTTTGTAAACAAGGCCTGACCTAACTAAAGACAACACTTGCATTTAAGAGAAAAGCAAAAATAAGGCAGCAGCAATTGAAAAACGAAAATAAAAAATTAAAAAAAAAAAAAAAAAAAAAGTGAAAGGATACGTGTGGTGTGTGATGGTAAGCATATAAAAAGGAAGGATAGCCGACGGCGTCGTGTGAAAATGTTGTCGTACGTTTTCTGGGTCAATGGGAAGTGTCGGAAGAGATATGTTTTTTTTTCTAAGTGCATGTGGTGGAGTTGTTATTGTTGTTGCTTGCGTGTATGCTGTGTTAGAGTCGAAGTAGTGTTTTACTATTTGTGGCAAAATTATGTTGTATTCAATTCAACTGATTAGATTTCACATTCAGAAATATGTACATAAATAGTGTTGGATGGTTTTTAGGGTCGAACGTGGGAATTGCTTTCTGCCATGTCAGTATATTGCGGCTGTGGAATTTTAATCAGATGGTGTCATATTTTAAATTATGTTTTAGAATTATATTTTTGGCAAGGAAATGGGCACATATTATTTTATTTGAATTTATTCTTTATTTTTTTGTTTCAGAAAAAATTGTTAGTGATAATAATTATATGTGAGAAAAATGTTTAATTTTTTTAAATTGCTGACGAAGAAAGAACCGTGAGACTCATTTGAAAGGTAGAATTGAGCTTCAAGATCTAATAGATTTAAAGCTCACTATTAATTTATTGTAATTATACGTATGCCTGTAAGACCTAATGTCTTTTAAATGCAGTCTGAATAGCAAAGAATTTGTTCGAGGCAATAGAAAAATAGGAAATAGTTTTTTTGACATAGCTAGTGGATTGAGATCAAGTTATTTATTATCGTTTTATGTTGAAAAATAAAAAGTGATGTAAGATTTTTTATTTACTATGCAACTTTTAAATTGCTTCTTATTTATAAAAAGTGTCACAACATTTATATAATTTTGATTTTAATTTTTAAAAGCGATGCATTTCGGATATTTAGATATTCATCCATCTGCCAGCTTTTTTCGTTGATTTGTGATCTTATTGCTTCATTGTGTTTCACAGATGCACTTTTTCACACACATTTCACACATTTCTAATCTTAAGCTTGTGGTGAAGATACAATTTGAAAGAAATCTGACAGCTCAGTAAAGGTGACACAGGGATGCGTTTATTGAACAGTTTTTTAAAGTAAATCTCTCTGAACACATCTATATGCCATATTTACTGTGCTGACAGATTTCTTTCAAACTCTACCTTCACAAACTTCCAATTAGAAAGTGTGAAATGAGTCCAAAATGAAAATGTGAATTCAACAATAATTTTGTTAGTAAAGTGTGATTAAAGTTTATTTTGAAAGTCTTGGTAAGGAAAGAATATTAAAAAAAAAAATAAGTTTTTGACTGGTTCTACACAGTATTTTGTGCTGTGATTTCTTATTGGTTTATTTATGTAATAGTTGATTTTTACCAAATAAAATTTAAGGAAACACATTCTTTTCAATTTTCAAATGTATGCCGTAAGCATAGGTACTATATTCACTGGGCTATTCCCAGCCGCCATTTCTTAACCTTTATTTTTGTATTACTGCAATCGCTTTATTAGTGACTGTATAACCACACAAAACATTAATTATTATTAGTTTTTATATTAAATCGAATTATTGACAAAAAAAAGTGTTTCCGTTTTTAAACTCAGATTAATCTTAAAACTCAGGTGACCTCGTTCTGAAATTAATTTCTCTGCAGGAATTTTAAAATTAAATCATTGAAATCTCTTCTTTTCACCATAGATGGTTTAGTTGTAGAGGTGTTCTTTAACCCTGACACGTAGCTAGCTTTTCCTCTATCCTACTTTACTTATCTAATCCTTATTGGATGAAATACAGCATTTGGCCAGCCTATCGCTTAAAAACACTATTATCCTATTTAAAGTAAGTCCCTAGGTCATGAGAAATATGTATTTTTCACCAGTTCACGAAATATCTTGAATGAAGAATCAAGAATGCTCCCTTCGTAGTTCTAATCCACTGGTGATCGATGATCTCATCGTGTGGTATAAAGATTTATATTGTTTTGCAAAAAAATAGAGTTGTTGGGTACATTTCTAAGGTATCTATTCGATTAGGTTCCGCAACATATCGAAAATGTCTTCATTGGTAGCGATGGTTTCAAGCCTGAAATCCATACAATAAAATAGTGGTATGCCCCAGGGTTCCATTTAGTCTTCGATTCTTTTTTCTTATATACATCGTATGATACGCTTATTAGATATACTGATCTGAAGAGCAGTGTCAAATTGGGAAAACGAAAACGCATTAATTTAATGGTTCAAGAACTCAATAATGTATCTTATATACTCAAAAGACATTCCCCTATCCATGAGCAGCACTGGCAATAAACCTGAACATCTTTCAATTCTTAAAATGTGCATGTGGAATCTACAAAGCTTAAGTATGACTTTGATATTTGGGCTGGTGCTCCAATAATTCAGTTGACTTTCATTATTTTATCTTTTTTTTTCATAAACAATGTTTTAGAGAAATTGCCAGTTGCATTACTCTTAATTCTAGGTATGCTCACTAATTACTTTTGATCCCAACTCCGGATGAACTGTTAAATACAGATATTCATTTTTTAGCCAAACTGCACGAATGTGAAATAATTTACCTGATGTCTGTATTTGTATTACCTCGGAACCTCGAATAAAATTTGAGGGAATTACATTCCAGCTTCTACCAATACTTCTGAATGAAAAATGTCTCCTTTGAAATTCAATCGACCAATCAATCATAAATATGAGTTCAAAAATAGAACAGATATTTTTAGAAGCTAAACATAATTTTGTTTACAAGTTCTAAAAATAAAACCCAATACATTTTTATAGCTAATTCAATTTTGTGTTATATTTTTTTTTTTTGGAAACGATATATCATCTTATAATATAAATAACTAAAAGCATTAACGCCCAAAACTTAATCAAAAAAGTAAAGTCATCACTACAAATTCTATCACCAGGACCTTTTACTGACACCCTAGAAATAAATGGGAAACCATTAACTGCCCAATTTGGCAGCTATCAATGTTTATTAGCCTCATTTCTCTTTAACAAAAAAAAAACTCCATATTATATACACGATACACCACCACCAACAACAACAACAACAACAACAACAACAACAACAACAACGAACGACGACAACTTTGCACTCTTCATTTGACAATAAAAAATAATATGCTCGCCCCTCGCTCTTTTCACAGAGTGGCTCATTAGTATTCTTATTCTCAAGCCAAACATAAAGAAAAGAGACTTCCATTTTCCATACCAAAGACAACAACAACAAAAATTAGACTAAAGAACACCAAATGAAAGTTTACGACAGGGGCCAGTAGGGAGGCCAACAAAAAGTTACTCTTGAACTTAATATTTACGACTACGACAGTTAAATCTGTCGTCCTCTTCGAAAATTTCTCCAAAAAGTATTTCATCTTGTTTCAAAAAAAAAAGTAGAACAAATTTCCCACCAAAACATATAACGGTTATACTGACTCTCCACCATAACTTTTCACCCGGTTCTCCTTATTGGTGGGCGGTGCGTTTTCGGGTAAAGAGGAATTTTTCTGTGTGGGCCTTGGGCGGTAAAATACATTTTATTATCCCATCTATAGGCTATATCTTTCAAGACTTGTTCAAGGTCACATCTGTGAGTGATATACGGCACGAGAGCTGGCATACAGACAGCAGCACCAGCACCAAATATGGGTCCACAACACACTCATGAAAAAGTTACGAAAATTGTTCTCACGATTTTTTTTTTGTATTATTCAGTGGGCAATGGAGAGGTGAACTGCGAAAGAAAAATGAAGACACATCACCAACACAGTTTTAACCTGCGGAAATTACGGGTTTTGCACGTGTTTTTTCGTACCGTGTTTCCTATTTTCGTTAACTTATGTTATAATCTCTTTGGGTGGGGGAGAATATGAATATGAATTATGAGGGTTATCATGGATAACAAGAGGGAAAGAGAACTATCTTCTAATGAGAAGTTCAATGTAGTAGGCCCAAGTGTTAGCGTGGGCCTTGAATTTATAGCATAAATTTCCTAAACGGCAATCCGCTTTCTTCAACCAATTTTGAGGCAATGAATTATCGTGTTGCTCTTTAACGAGAGTTTTAATGAATTGAGAACGAAAAATATTGGGAAATTTTTGCCGTTATTTTATTTGGAATATTAGAGAATTCAACTTAAGGCGCAAAATCCTCTCGTCAAGTACAATCTCACTTGAACAAATTCTCTTGTAAGTGTTTAACCTAGTTTGGTTGGAGAAGATACAATTTTGATGTGTATATGTATCTATGTTCATCTATTTAGAGATGACATTTACAAATATAAGATTTTTCAGCTCGTGTATTAATTTTTAATAGAATTTTGATTGTTTGAAGGAAAAGAGTCCTTCAAGGCAAATTAGTAATGGAAAAGATTTTATTCATTTCGTCATTATTGAGGGATAAAATTTACTAAAATTCAGAAGTGCGTGAAGATGCTTTTAATAGGGAAAGGACTTCTGAATAGAAAATGGGAAATAGAGTGGTTTTGTATGTAGGTGCGCTGTTTTTATCCTTATAATAAAAATAATTATAAACATATATATTTGCACATCTCTTTAAGAAGCTGAAAAATTGGATAAGATCAAAGCGTTGGTGGCTTAAACACTCTTATCTATTATGGACATTGTACAATTAGCAATATTAATTTAATTTCGAGGGTAGACATTTTTATTCCTTATTTAATTTTTCGAGGAATTATTGACCCACCCATAAGAAACCTCTTGAGTACAGAGGCACCCACGTTGTCAAAGTCAATGCTTGATAATTAACTTTTTTGTACCCTTGAAATGTCGGAAAATATCTATGTATCACTTCGCATCTTAGGAAATTAGTGATATCTAACTATAGGGTTCTAGCTGGCAAAAAAAGCACTTTGTAGTTTATTTGGTGTATTTACTTACTTACTTATGATGGTGCTTCAGCCCGGTGTGGACTTGGGTCTCAACCATAACAATATTCTCCATTCAGCTCGGTCCTTAATTTCGCACGCGAAGTTGGTTGCGCGCGTGACTTCGATTTCGGTCTTCCTCTACTGCGTCGTCCCTCCTCGTTGGATTCGTAGATTTTTCAGGCCAGAACATTGATATCCATCCTCTCTACATGACCCAACGCAGACATGTAAGTCGTTGTATTTTAACTCTTTTATCTAGGTCGGTGTCTCTATAAAGTCCATACAGTTGATGGTTATATCTTCTGATCCACTCACTGTTTGTGAACATGGAACAAAAATCATGCGAAAAATCTTTCTCTCAAAGCAGCCTAGAAAGCATTCTCATGCACTTTTGACAAAGTCCTGTCTCTAAACCATAAATCGGGGCTGGATTGATTATCATTTTTTAAGTTTTGTACTCAATTTCCTTCGAATAGCTCAAAAAAGCAGAGAATTGAAAAAAAATATTCTTCGTTTGATTTCAGAACGCATATCGTTGGCTCAATTTATGGCGGAGTTTAGGTAGTCAAAGTTCTTAACTACCTCAAAGTTATAGCTGTCTATAGTAATGTTCTGTCCAAGACGTCGGAATTGTGTGAACAGTCTTGTCATCAGTAACTGCTAATCCCATCTTCCGCGCTTCCATCTCAATACTCACAAAGGCTTCATAGAGCGTCGGGTTAGTAGTTATTTTGAATTTAATTTGTTCGAAATCCATATAGTATACTTTAAAGCGTTAAATTATAATAATGTTTAATTTCACAAGATGGCGCAAGTTGTCACCATATCGGAATATACAATAATTTTTGCAAATGGCGGTAAATTTCATTCGAAACAATTGTTACGACATCTTTAGGAGTAAACACCGATGCATGTTATTATTGACGTATAGTTTGTAGATATCTGCTAACTTCACAAATGTCAAAGTATGAATGACATTTGACGCCATTTGTAAAAATGGTAGCATCTTGCGATTGGAAGATTTTAATAATTTATTTATTTATTTACTTTATTTGTCTCGTTAAGATATCCTTAGTTTCGAAGTTTAGCTCTGACAAAACGACACACAGGCGGACTGACAGACAAACAGTCTAAAAATGGTGGCGTTCAATTTTTTGTTTAAATATGTATCTATGAATGTATGAATTTGATGCTTTGTGATAAAAAAAAATTGAATGTGTGTGAAAAATGTTAACTGAATTAATTAATTATTCCTTCAACAAAAAAGTAAGAAGACTCAAGAGTTCTTAACTACACCAGAACCTAGAAACGGTAACTAGCGAACTTGCTTGAACAAACGCTTCTGCAAATGATACTATAGCTTGCACTAAGGACTCTCTTTTATTATAGCTGAGTGATTTGATGTCAGAGTAGACAGGCCACTAACTTCAACTTATCGTAATGGAGAAACAAAATCTTAGAAGCCATTAACACATTATGCTATAGCCAACTCGATATGCCTATCAGCTATTACCTTAAACGAATTAAAACAAGATAAGGAAGCTTAGTTCAGATAAAAAAAATTAAGATACCATCCATCCATCGCTTTGTATACTCGTATATGTATAGTTAAACCCGCAGGATACTTTGTGGGGCAAAGGATATAATTGCTTAAAAGCTTGAGAAGATAATGGCGTGTTTCCCGAGTTCATCACTGCAGAACGGTAAAATGTTTCATTCAGCACACTTAAAATTGTAATTCAATTAAACACGCTAGGATAGATAGAATAGGTGCTTTTGCACTGCACAGGATTTTACTATGTGCGAGAGGGATATGTCTAAGGGTTATAATTATTATGGGTGTAGAGAGTTAGTTACGAAACTGAGTTAAGGATGTGCATTTTCAGAATTCTGGCATATGCAAATGCTGATTCGTCCAATTTGATATTTCAAAGCTACGAAAACGAAAGCCCTTGAGATAATTGAACTTAAGTATACAAACGGAAACGTTATTTCACAAAAAATCGTTGATTTATTATCAGAACAAAGGATTACACCAACGATAGTTTCCATCTATAGTAGATGTAAGATGGAAAAAGAATTTCAGTACAAAATTGAAAGCAAACACTTCTCTATATGGTCTTACATGCTTGCCAAAATTACATAGCCTCTCGTGAAAAAAAAAATATGAAATTCGTGTGATGTCAATGAGGATGAGGGTTGCTGGGTAATTTTGTAGCAGAACCATCCTTTTTTTGCCAAATACAAACTCCAACAAATAAAATTGAGAATCTGTGCGTTAAAAAAAAAAGATACTGTTGGCGGGTAATTACTCGGAACATATTTAACAGTTTGTTTCTGTTTTATGTATGCATTATTTTGTATAAAGGGCAAAATGTCCTTATTTTTGTTTCAAAAATTACTCGATTGGAAATTTATTTTATAAGATATAGAGCAACGTATGTAATGTATGAATACTAAATATGTGTATTGAACAGATTTGGCCTTAAATAAATACGAGATTGAATTAAGGACTTAACTACGATTGGAACCTGTTATACCATTCCCGAGGATTTAAAAAAAAACACAGGTACCTACTGCTATGTAAAATACAACCATCTATTTGACGACAAAAAACAGTTTTGGTGAAAACTTGATCTGAAACGCTCCAAGTGCTTGATATCCTTAAGCAGATTGCACATCAGATCCGTAATTGATGTCAATGACGCTTGGCGTTTATTCAAACGATTTTTGCAGAAGCTACATTTACAAAGAAGATGTGGAATCTAATCCTAATATTCCGTATACATGTCCTGTTTTATCTCAGAGACGTAAATTTTATCTTGGAGATGTTTTCTTTGATGATCTCAGCGATCTAAACAAAATAGATACATATCTACAGTCTCTTAGGAGCTCCAAACGGTTCAGAGAATAGGGAGATTATTTCAGGATCCATGTGGTATCACAAGTGACCAACTCTGATCTAGGTGTGTCAGCTGCAACGCTGATATCCACTTTAACCTAACCTAAAATAATGCTGTTAGCCATTTTAGGGGAAAAACAAAATAACGAAAAAGTTGTCTCAATACTGTCACACTAAGTTCATTGGGTGGTCAGAATAAATGCGGCATCCCGTAAACCCAGAAATTTCTGTCCTACTTGATTAAATCATCCCTTTAGATCTCATGACGAAGTATCGATGCTTGTAAATTCATTAAAAAAGAACGAATTTCCGTCTGGTTGACGGCTTCTGAAAAAATTCATCGACCATTTCCCTCAAAGCCAATTTTTCCCAGTCCATTTATTCTTTTTTCATTTATTCATTCCACTTTAATTGGCGAGTTTGAACCTTTTGCCTTGTCAAAGTGTAAGGTTACTGCGAACAGTTAAAAGCTACTTTATTTCATAAACTTTCAAAAACTTAAAGGATTTCGTTGATACCTCGCTCTCAGTTAGTTTTATTTCATTTCGACTTCGACCCGCCAATACCAGAAAATCTTCAACCTGGAACTAGTAATATTACATTGCACAACATCACAATAATTTGCGTCAGATTGAACTTGATCCCTCAGATTAGCAGATCGTTTAAGTTGCTCAATTTTAATTTGGGCCAATATTGACAATGGATTTTATCCCAGTTGATGAGTTGAAGACATCGTGGTATTGATAGGAAGATATGTTTGTCAATACAGGTCTTATCTTTAAACGATTTCGAAACAAACAGCATTGATATTGGCCAATAGTCCATAAGTTGCATCGCTTTAGATTGATAATCACGTATGCACTGCTAAAGACTATCTTGCACAATTATTTATATTTTTCTGGATCGTCAGCGGGGCCGATGGTTATGTTTAAATACCTCAATGAGGGCACCATGGCGATTTTAAATTTTGACCAAATTTGCCATTGTCTATTAGCAATAATTCAAATATGATTGTACCATTAAAGGCGTTACGATATAAAAAAAATATGGCACGAATACAAGTACTCGTAGTTTCCACAGTCATAGTAAATGCTGGCTGTGATCTTTGCAGTTTTCAAGAAGTTGGATCATGATGAAAACTCATAATTTCATCAATAAAATTTTCGTTGGCAATTTTTTTGGGAAAGAATATAGGTACTTAAAGCATAAGTCAGGTTCATTAGACCAACAAAAAGAAATGTGATTTTGTTGCCAGAAGAGTGCAATACCTCTCCAACCTCCAAAATAAGACTTTCGAATAAGAAGTCATCTTTAAGATATTTTTTTTGAAAACTGCCAATCAAAAAGTTTTCTGTTGCAGAATGTTAATTAGATGTCAAAAACACAGAAAGTCTCGGACCAGACGAATTCTTGTCAAATATTCCCTTATGCAATACACTATTTTGGTCAGCTTTTCAAGCACATTAATAAAAGTGGGATGTCAAAAGAAGCTATTTGTAGTAACAAGTTTGATGAAAATCTGATCTGTTATGCCGGATTTACACGAGTGACAAATTTCCATAATTTCTTCCATTTTGTGGACATTACTGACAAAATCGTGTAAATGGTTTGAAAAGTTGTCATTGTTTTCGTCATTAAAAAAATGGCAGGGAAGACTGACATTAAATATTGCCATTATAATGGAGTCGTGTAAATCCACAATGATTCTATTTTGAAAATTATGGCACACCGCGAGGAAGAATGAACTTGCTCATTCTTTAATGGCAGATTGCCATTATCAGTCAAATAGTCATTATTTTACCACGTGTTAATTCTTATCATTATTGATTTGATTTTACCATAATTTTGCCAGTTTAATCGCATGAATTAATGGTAATTTGTCATTCGTGTAAATCCGTCATTACACGAAGTCTCCACGTTCTATATTTTATAGTATTATATGTGTCATTTTGATAGAAAGAACGAAAATAGAATGATAGCAAATTTGGCATTGGGCATTTCATAGCATACTATTTTAATTGTACAAATGTCGCGAAAAGAAGAAGTATCGATGTGTTCTTCTTTTGTTAGCATCACAAGAATTAAAAAAAACGTTTCAACAAACGGAATTAAACAAAAAAAAAAAAATTATAACAATTATAACACACACCACAAACGTTCACAAGTCACAGATGCGAAACGTCAAAGTGAAACTGGCAACTAGTGTCAGACCGAAGCTTCGGCTTCATCCACATTCGACTAAAAAGCCTTAGGCTTCGGCAAGAATAGACCGAAGTTTTGGCCGAAGCTGACGGTTTATTTTATGGTGAATTTTCGACTTGATCATCCTCCATTTGAAGAACATCTAATATATGTTATGACCTTAAGTCATTCAAGAAAACAATAAATTATATTTTAACAAAAGCAACTATTTATTAACTTAAAACACAAGTAATAAAGAAGTAGTTCGGTTAAGCCGTTAACTGCAAGAAGAGACGCCATCAAGTGTATAATGTAGACTATCAATATGCACGTGTACATATAGCAAAATTGTAACTCTTTCTTATTGCAGTAAATTCAGATGGTAATTAAATATGGCAGTGGTGCCTTTTTGTCCTTGCTCTCAACAATATATGTTTCTTGAGAGAACCTTTGCTTTTAAGGAATGCTTATGTATAGGAATAATGAGCTTCTACACATACATTTATCTACGGCCAATTGCTTTTAAATATTTATCTCCTCCTCCCTCTAGTTCTCCTAGTGAACAACAACTTATTAGTTATTTGTTGTTTTATTTCAACTATTTCAATAAAATATTAAAATTGATACCTATTAATTTAATTTGTTTTTATTTTTGAAAAGTTAATTTATCCGGTTAGATTGTTTATTGGATGCATACATTCCAAGAAAACTTCCAAAAAATATTTTTTTTTTCACTTTTAGGTAATCTTGACGGAAAAATATATGCTGTCAACAAGAAAGGACACCCAGCACCGGCGTCTTGGACAGAACGTCACTATAGACAGCTATAATTTTGAAATGGTCAGAGACTTTGTATACCTAGGATCCGCTATAAGCTCAGCGAATGATACCAGTGCTGAGATAAAACGCAGAATTACTATTGCCAATCGCTGTTTCTTTGGGCTAAGAAGGCAATTGAAAAGCAAAGCCCTCTCTCGAGCAACTAAACTGTCCATATATAAAACGCTCATCATCCCAGTCCTGATGTATGAGAGACAGAGCCATGGACAATGTTAACGGTGGATGAGAACGCTTAGGTTGTTTTGAGAGGAAAATTCTCCGGGTGATTTTTGGTCCCGTCTGCATAGATGGGGAATGGAGAAGACGATACAACAACGAACTATACGGGCTGTACAGCGATACCGACCTAGTCACAAAATTGAAAAGCCAACGACTGAGATGGCTGGTTCACCTAGAGCGGATGGACACCAATGCTCCGGCCCAGAAAGTCTTTGAATCCTGCCACGTGGGGCAGCGCAGTAGACGTGGACAGCGTAAAAGATGGCGCACGCAAGTGGAAGAGGATCTCAACCAACTTGGAGTGCGAAACTGGAGACAGATAGCTAGAAACCCAGCCGACTGGAAGAAGCTTGTTGGTTGAGGCCCTGGTCCACCCCGGACTGTAGCGCCACCTTAAGTAAGTAAAGTAAGTAAATAATCTTTGACGGAAATTCTTGTAAGTTGTTAAAGCTTCGGCTTTGGCTTCGGTCGAAGATTGTTGTTTCGTCGAATATTCGGCTTCGGCTGCGGCTAGAAATCGACCTTCGGTCGGACACTAATGGCAACCAAATAGTATACTATCGACAGAATGCTATGAGCTGTGCAATGTCTAGTATGATTTTTTTTTATAGAATGCTATCTAGCTAACTAGAAAATCTAGCTCGTGGAAAACCCATTTTAACGAATGCTTATGAACCTGCCTTTATATCGAAGAATAAATTACTCGTACAGGAAATAAAATATGACTCCAAATTCTTGGAATCATTTAACGTTAAAGGTCACTCACGATAGTTTTTTCGTTCACAATTATATCGATATGTGACGACAATTTAAAATTGGAACTCAAATCATTCGAATGATTTATTCAATTTTTATTGAAATAATTAGTTCATTTTACTACCTACACATTCCCAAGTATATAGATCTGTGAATATAGAAGAACCTTATTACATACTTGTGAGACAGATATACCGTTATCTTACCAACTTAAGTAACATCGTAATTCGCAGACCTCGTTCAATTTCTAAACACCTACCGATTAAGTCATTAAAACCCCAAATCATAATAGATGACAGATAACTTACAATTAAATAATATTCCTTCTTCATATGTATGTAGTTATAATCCCACACAGTCAAATACTATTATGTACAATATTCAGCGCACAATTTATTACCACTTAAAGCGAACAAGCGTAACTTTCACACTCAATTGCCAAATTTATTACAATTAAACCAATGAAAACCAAGAACAGACACACAAAGCACTAGCAGCAGTCATGTCATAACAGCTCCCAGGAAAATGATAATAAACAAATTTCCATTTCATCCCCATGCTGTGTGTCATGTTGGGAAAAGTTTTACCATCCCGTGCCCATAATTCACACAACTCAACTACTATAGAACACACTTAACTTGTTTCATAAAGCCATAAACAAAACTATATACATATTTACCAAAAGAGTTTGCATTAACCCCATCCAAACAGCAGCCATCCTTAATTCACATTTCACAAAAAAAAAACTCTCAATCAAGACTTCACATTCACACCATCAGAGCTTCAAGACTACGACTACTAAATACACAAAACGCCCATGTTATACAGTTATGTATTAATTTCATTCAACAATACGCATCAGGCACACAAAACTCGTACTTAACCTTCGGCTCTAGCAAAACATAGAGCACCAGCAGCAGCACACCCCAGACATGATATATTCTTTATCGAGTTCAAGGACATACGAATGCTGACGAGTGAGCTTCTTCTTTTGCTTTGTCCCTGGAGTCAAATGAGACAACAAGTATACAAACACAACACAAAAGTGAATATTTGCAAAATTCAAAGCAAAGCCTACAAATACTCTCCCAATTACATGCGTGACTATGATAGCGAACAATTTTTTTTTTGTATTCCAGCCTTATGAATCCTTGAGAGTAACATTACACAAACTAAATTCAAAGGACATTAAACTTTATTCTATTAAATTAACTGTCTAGACAGAATTGAGGGTAATACACCTGCATATTGATTTGATATATTTATGATCTAATAAAAAGGACTCTCGTTAATGTATTTTATTTGTACTTACATATTTTCAATTCCTTCCAATACTCCTAAACAAGGACTAACTAGACAAATTAAAAATTTTGTGTGTACACCTATTTTTTTTAAGTTGCATTGGAGGGTTAATCAGGTAAAGGGTTTATTTAAGGATGTTCGTTGGAAAGAAAATTACAGCTCTCCGTTTCAGGTGATAATTATTTAATTGAATGCGCGTATGTATTGTGTACACGCGTATAACCTTTAAATACGTACACGTGCGAATTAAAAACAAAAGTGCTTTTTACTTTACAAAATTCATTGAATCGTATACTCTTTGAGGCATTAAAGCTAAATTAATTTGCATGATTATTTGGGCGTTTTTTTCTTGAAGGTGACTGTAATCTAATTCATCCGTTGAGTCTGATAAAAAATAAAACTCGTCTGGTAAATTGTCAAATTGAATTTATTTTTTTCAAACATCCATAAGATTCGAAAATGTGATGAAAAATAAGTTAAAAATTATTACACATGTATACACACGACGTCTTCATACACGAACGATTCTATTACATGTGTTACACGTGTCTATACTGTGGGGTATTATATGGACAAATTATTTAAAAAAAAAACATTTTGATTTAAAAAAAATACCAAACATTAAACCATTATAGATGAAATTGTACTTTAAAAAAATTAGATTAAGTTATAAATGAAGCAGTATACAAAAACTATTAAGTGTATTTTTGCAACGTCGCACAGTGGGGCAAGCTCAGAAAAAATGTCGCAGTTTTTGCAATTTTTGATTTTTTACCACAGTTTTTCTTTAAAGAAACCTGACATTTAGGTTAGATAGAATTTTTTTAAAAGTAGGTGGGCCGAAAGTTGGTGAAAATTTTCTAAGAATCGTTAAATAAAATTTGACAGAAAACAACTTACAAAAAAAAGTAGGCGTAATGAAATACGTTTGTGTTATCGAATTTCCTCCGATAACAATTTATTAAGTTGGCGTGTCATTTGCTGAAAATGAATGGTGTTGATTTCTCTTACTATCAATTATCATTCTTAAGCATTTCAACCAAATCGGTTAAGTGGTTTAGTTTTGTGGATATTTTTCCAGGGATCCACTGTTAAGTTAGGTTAGGTGCTTCGTACATAAATTTATACACAAGTTTGCATTGCGCTTGACCCTTTAAGGTAGTCATAAGCGACAAACATGCTCACTGAACTTGCTCGCGCTCGTTGTGTGTTCTTAACGAACCGCTTGCTCTTAGCGAAAAATTTTCGATTCATGTTCGTTGGCTTCGATGTTTACCATCTATGGCCATGTTCGCGAACAAAGCTAAGAATTTATATGGGATACAAAAAGGGAAAACTGCAAAAATAAAGTGGGGGAAAATAAATCCTGGCAAATCGCACATGTTAACACTTTGAAGAATCAGCACGAAATTAATTTTCACCAAACGTTTTCGCCGTGTAGGGGCTTAGCCATTTCTGTAAATGTTCTTAAACTTCGAACAGATAATACTTACGTCATATTTTTGTCTTAAAGATGTGTCGTGATCCCATTTGGAATTTATTAGCTTTGTCCGTTTAAAAGTCCTAGTTCTGATTCTTGTTAAAAACAAAAAATAACTTTTGCATTTTATTTTAACGGAATTCAATGTCAAGTTTATGGAAAAATCGTAAAAAAAATATATGCACGACTGGATTTCGATTTCGGCTACTTGCTTTTAAGTTCGATCATCGACATCAAACATATAGCAATTTATACAAACAAAATTTAAAATATTTCAAAAAAAAAAGAGATTGGAATGCCGCTTTTCGAAAATCCCATAAAAAAATTAAAAATCCCGTCTTCTAAAATACCGCTTTTTTAAAATGCCGAGTGTTAAAATCCCGGTTATTCAAAATCCCTATCTATTATAATCCTGTTTAATCCGGCTTAGCCGGTTTTGTATTTTGATATATGTTACACAAAAAACTTGCATTCACCCAAAATTGACCCCACTCCAAATCCTATATAAGGCCAAGCAGTAGGGCTGTATGCCCCTTCTTACGCGCCGTCCTTTTTGATTCTAAAAGTGCGATAATAAGAAACGGGATTATAAAAAGAAGCGGAATTTTAATAGGAGGATTCTAAGAAACGGGATTATAAAAATATCGGGATATCGAACCCAACCCAACCCAAACAAGAAAACAATATATAAGTTTCCATTTTCAAAATATTAAATTTCTCCAAAATGTAATAAATTTTAAAAGTAATCTTGTGTAAAAATTTGGATCGAAATAGGTAGACCAATTAATGGCAACAGTTATATGGTTGGTCCGTTGATAACATTTTAAGTTAACATTTTTTGGACCAAAACCAGATCCGTTACAGAAGATACTGAGAGAGTATTAATGTCAAGTTTTTATCAAAATCCCTATTTCGATTTTTTCAGACCATTGCAATAATAGTCAATGCGAAAAAGTCTGTTAGTTTGTAGCTCGACCTATAGCCTAAGCCTCTGATGCCATGTTCTACAAGCTTTAAACTCAAGGTTTTTAGGTTATTACCAAAGGGGGGAATTTAATTCTTAAGCTCTAAGGATAACGGTATTGTCTGATACTGTATAAACGCCATACTGAAACCAAGCACACAACAGAATGAACATGGAAATAAAGTAAAAGAGAAGGATAACAGGCTGATTATTTACTGACGGTTCTGAGAATGACTCCCGACTAACATTTTAGCCAAACTAAATCGAACAATCAATACTTTTAACACTGGATCGAGAGAAGAATAGAATTCCAGCGAGTCTTATTAAAGCTGCGAATGAAAAGTTCTCAGCAATTCACACCCTGTCACAACCCACGTAGGAACCATAAAGTTAACAGAATGGACATCAATGCATTTGACTTATACAGAAGTGGTCAGGATAAAGACCGAGGTTTAATTAAATATACTAAGCACTATCAAATTCGCAAACTGCTGGTAATTAGCTTCTAAAGGAAAAATTGAAATCTTGAGATGTTCCTGTCAGGGGGCGTGGCATTCACCTATGTTTAACAGAATTCTAATCGATTACACTTTAAAAAGAAAAAAAAAAATGTTTAAAAGTGAGAAGTTCTACTAAATAAGAAAAATAATGTCAAAATATGCAGCAAACAGTCTTGAATTCCAGTACTTTGAATAAGGTATTTTCGTTAAGGTAGATAGAGAGAATCATAACGCCGAAGATACTTTTATATACAGTGTGTCCCAGCTAAAACGATGCAGTACATTTTTTTGCTGAAAAACTAAAAAAAAAAACTGGAGGAACGCTTGCAAAAAGAAAAAAAAAACCAATGTCATCTTATCAACATGGTTTATTAAAATAGTGGATCAACAAAAAAAAACAATTCATATTTTTAGCATTAGATTGAATGAATTAATTATTTTTTTTTCATAAGAAACAAGGTCACAGGTTAAATGATGCAAGGTCAAAGTCAAAATCAAATAAAAATACAATTTCATCAGCAAAAAAAAATAAATAGGGTTGATAATATTTTGTAGGGTACCCTTTTTGCTTTAGCACCGCTTCCGGTCTTCCAGACGTTTTCTGGTGCATTCCGAAGAAATAAGAACCCATTCTTCCAAAAGAGCCGTTTTCAGGTCTGCCTTTGATCTTATGTCATGTTTCCGAATTTCACGCTCAAGTTTGGACCACAAGTTCTCAATTGCATTGAGGTCTGGGGACTGTGCAGGAGGTTGCATGATATGGGGACAGATCCAAATCAACCACGATTGCACTATTCCTGATTTATGCTCAGGATCTTTGTCTTGTCGAAAAATGTCTTTGATATTGAGCTTTTCAGCTCTTTGTTTCAAAATACCCAAGTACATATTTTTGTCCATGTTACCTTTGATAAAAACCATGTGTCCTACGCCAGCAGAAGACATACTGCTCCAAACCATAACGTGACCTCCATGTTTGACAGTGCCACGCAAATTCCTGGACTGGAGCTCATTATTTGGCTGCCTCCAAACGTAAGCTTTCCATCCGAATCGTGAAAGTCAAATTTGATCTCAACTGTAAAGATGACGGTGTCCCAAAATGTAAGTCCTTGTTTATGTGTTCGCGAGCAAATTTAACTCTTGATGTTTTATTTTTGATGCCGCATTGCTTTTTTCGGGCACTTCCATTAAAACTAGCATCTCTCAGTATTCGGCATATGGTTTCAGCACTAAATTTTTTGCCCAAATAATTTTCCGCCTCTTCTACCAATTTTGGTGCACTAAAAGTAGGATTTTAATTAACTTTTCTTACAATCCATCGGCAATTACTTTCGGAAAATATTTTATTTGAGGCCTTCCTTCCCTTACTAAGGATTCGATTTTTAGATTTAATAAGATGACATTTGTTTTTTGTTCCATTTGCCATTGTTTTACGAGTTTTTTTTAGTTTTTCCACAATGAAATTGACTACACCATTTTAGCTGAGAGACCCTGTACATTATATACATTCACGAAAACGAAATAAAATCAATTGATACCTTGAATTGCTGACAGCGCAAAGTACAAACATTCAATTTCGATACAAGAAAGCAAAAATAACCGTCTCGTCTCAGTCATAAAATAATCATCAAACATAATGTTGGTACTTATCCATATCCATGCCCTCTTCATCAAATATTAAAGTATCGAAAATTTCAATAAATGCAGATCTGCTTTAAACGGGGAATTTAAGCATTTAAATCTGTATTGTTCCATGAAGTTTTTGAACAAAAAATAAGAGATAAGAACTCTTTGTTCACACACGTTCGTCTCGCATTGTTAAACAAAGAAGAAAATAATAAAAAAAAACACTTTTCCCTCCTAAGGGTTAACGAACAAGAAACTGCTGCCAACCCCATCAATTTCCACAGGGTTAAGCGCTGCTTCATCGCCCAACAGCTTTTGCCTCCATAGTTTGCAAAGCGTTCTTCAAGCGATTTAAGCAACATCCAATGTATCCAATATATACATATATGTATGCATATTGAATCAATATCTTTCATTCATGTCCATTTTGAAATCCTTTCAACTTTCAAGCTCTAAACGACATTCAGACTCAAAGTGAAGAAAACACCAACAAAAAAAAACACACAATTTTTCCTCTCGGATACATCATATCCTGTTCCTGGTTGTGATATCTTCCCATTCATCCAGATGACACAAAACTGTCTAAGGCAACCGCCTTCACTTCACTATACATATATTCGATTTACCTATAAGGCTTTAAGACGTTAGTTTAAGCATCACACCACTAGACTTTTAGATTGTGCATTTCAAACTGTTAGGTACGGAAACTTCAATCGGATTTTTGATTACCTATTTCAAGTCCTTTTGTTACAATAAAATATAAAAAAAAAAGGATTCAAACTAGATTTCTGCCACATCCTGGCAATTATGTTTGTGTAACAGTAACATTTCCAAATGCGCTTTCTATTCTTCGAAAGAAAAAAATCCATGTCAAAATAGCATTTTACGTACACAAGTACACAAGAGTCAGGTCCTCGAAAGTGTATCCTCTTACAGAACGACACATGCAAGACATACAATTTCATTACACAAATTTCACCATTGCCTTTTATACTATATCCTTGCCTTGTGAAGGGAAATTTAGTTTTCAACAGTGAATTGCCATCGATTGCGCAAGTGGGTGACATGGCTGTGGTGTGTGTTGGCGCTGCGCGTCCTAGTCCTTATACAAAATATAAAATCAAGAATATAAAATTCCAAGTTTCAATATTTTTCGAGTTTCTTTTTTTTTTTTTTTTAATTATATGACTAGTACCATATCCGAGTATAAACCAATATCTACGGTTGTTGTATATGAAGTTGTTGAAAGGATTTCTTTCTCTCGTGCTTTTCTCTTCTTGGTGCAGATCCCTAGCCTATGTCGGTATTTAAAATTTAATTCAAGTGTATAGGATGAAGAATAGAGAAATGAAAGAAAACCCTTTGAGGTACTTTTGTATATTTGATCGGTGTCGAAGCGAATTTACTAAGCGAGGAACAAAAGCTTAAGAGTACACCCACTCAGCTGGGTATAGTGGTAGGTGAACTACAAAAGGACCTCAACAAATAGTTTGTTGCGTTGGCGCTAGCATTGGCGGTGGTGGTGTTGGCTCTGTGTGAAAAATGGAATTAGAAGTGCAATGCAAAGCAATTTTTCGTATCGGGCGTCACCATCATTCAGAGCGGTAATCGAAGTTGTATAGCGATGCGATGTGTGAATTTAGTATACTCCAGTCTATGCATCCTGCATCCACATGCACTATACATTAACTATGTTGAAGGATGTTTTTCTTTTTCAACATATACCCTATCTGAATTTATTTTGTTCTATATTTACTTCTATCGCGGGAAAGGAGTTTTACTAGGTTAAATCGATTTTTTAGTGACTTTTCGCGTGTTAAATCGTGTGGAAGGCAACGATAAACTTAAGTCTGGTTTCGAAATACTCGTAAATGAATATACATACGTATGTTTTTGAAAACCGCATCTTTGAAAGTTAACGTCGCATCGTTATCGTTCCCGTTGGAGGATGTTTTGCCTTTTTCAAACATTCCTATTGACTTCACTATTCACTACTCAGTGCAATCGATTGAAAGTCATTTAAGAGCAAAATACTTTGTTGATGGTAACATTTCAATATATAGATTCGCTAGACTCTCTGTTCATGACAGACTTTTTCAAAATTTAAGTTACATTTTTTTTTTGAATTTTCATTGAAAAGAATACATGATTGCTCAAAACATTACAATGAATTGATTCTTGTAAAATGAATGGAGTGAATGATTCCACTCATATAATGAATTTGACTCCAATCAGGTTCTTTTCGATTCAGTATAATTAAGAGTGGTTGTCTGTTTGTCATTTCAAAATAGATGAGTCTCAAGGACATGTAAGTTCTGCCAAGCATGGAAATGGAATGTAATTAATAATCATTTCAGAATATTATTGACGGTTGGCGAACGAAAAGAAATTCCATCTTTAATAATTAGGAATTAGTTAGTAAAAAATAAGAAAATAATGGTTTATTTATGTAAAATACTAAATTAAAATTAACAATAAATAATTTATAATGAAGAAAAATACCAAAAATAATTGAATATTATTTTTGTTTTATTGTTGTTTATTTGTGGATTGTACTATCGCGCCTCGGCGAAACATATTTGTGGGCGATAGGTAATTAAAACTTTCATATACTGTGATGCTTTTTTATTTCGAGCTGTGGTAGGTCAGAAGATGTCCAGGGTCAAACCAACACTTAATACCGAGAGTTCAGATCTCCAACTCAAATTAAATTCACAATATTATAAGGCCCGTTTGCTGATACACAATTTAAGCATATAAGTTCTAATTAAGCACTTATGTGAAAGTTTACGCAGAGGAAAAAATAGCATTTAACAGTTTTAAGTTGAACATTAATATTTATGATTTGCATCGACAAACGCGCCTAAATCTCTTTCTTTTTTATATATGTAAAGGGTTATCCATTTTGCGGTTTCAAAAGTATAGGGCTGGAATTCGACATCTGTCAAACTAAGTTCTTAAACCAATATTTTGTTCAGTTGAAAGTCTGACATTTACGAAAATGGATCGCTTAACTATCGCACGACGCATCCAAATTGTTAAAACCTACTAGAAAATGTTAATTCTGCCACAGGCACATATCGTGCTTTAAGAGGAGATTATGGTTTACATAATCATCCAACTACGCAAGCAAATGGCAAAATTGTGAAGAAATTTGAAGAGACTGGTTAGGTTACAGATATTGTAAGACCTGTGCATCATCGTTTCGCTCGTACCACTGAAAATATCGCTGCTGTAAGTGAAAGTGTTGCCGAAGACTCGAATGTGTCGATTCCTCGTCGTTCTCAGGAATTAGGACTGTCTTACGGCACATTATGGCGTATTTTGCATTTGGATCTACACCTACATCCATATAAAGTCCAGCTTACACAACAACTTAAGCCAGCTGACCATTCACAACGTCGTAGATACGTCGAATGGGTGCTTGAACAACAGGCGGTGGACGGCGATTTTTCGAACAAAATGTTCTTCAGCGACGAAGCACATTTCTCACTCGGTGGGTATGTTAATGAACAAAATTGTCGTATTTGGGGTTATGAGAATCCTCAAGTAATTGAAGAGAGGCCATTACATCCACAAAAAGTCACTGTTTGGGGCGCTCTTTGGTCCGGAGGTGTGATTGGACCTTACTTCTTCGAAAACGACGATGAAACGACTGTCACCGTCAATTCGGAGCGTTATGGTCATATGATCACCGACTTTTTTTTGCCTGCTATTGAAGAAAACGACTTGGAGAATATGTGGTTTCAAAAAGACGGTGCCACATGCCACACAACTCGAGCGAATATGGCTTTATTGCAAGAGACATTTCCTGGCCGCGTAATTCCTCATCGTGGTGATATCAACTGGCCACCAAAGATCATGCGATTTGCCACCGCTGGACTTTTTTTGTGGGGCTACGGGAAAGACCGTGTGTATCCAGATAAACCTTGAGCACTCGAAAACCAACATTCGTCAAGTTATGGCTGAGATACCGCCCAATATGGGTCAAAAAGTGGTCGAAAATTACCTCAAAAGAATCGATGCTTGCAACAATTCGCGTGGTGGTCATTGAAATTATGTAGTGTTTCACACATAATGTCAACGTTCAGACAATAAAAAGAAACATCATGAAAAAAAAATATTTTATATGTGTTTTATTTACGTTTACTTTTGAAACCCCAAAATGGATAACCCATTATGACAAACAAGTTATTTCATATATGGTTTATACAATTTAAAATTACCGCATCATAAATTAACAAATTACTTCATATAAGCAGGCGGTGGTGGTATAAATTCCCTAGCCTTAACGGGAGGTGGTCAGACGACAACGGAATTAACTCCCTATCGTTACGGCACACACGGATGGACGGTGGGATAAATTCCCTAGCCTCTATGATTAACTTAAGCGAAAATGTAGAGTGGAATTAAATCCATAGCTTTAGCGCAATCGGAGCTTGGTCGTATTTGTGGGATTTGATCCCTAGCCTTGAGCGAAGGTTTTGCGGCAAAGAATATGGGAGCAACGGAAGTTTATTGTTTTGCGGCGGTGAGACCTAAAATTCGTGCAGAAACATCTAACTGGTACACTAGGTACCTAACCCAGCAGCTTACTTCTTGGAGCTAATCTTACTTATGTACACTAAATTAGTACTAAACGGACGTTAGGCCAAAGAAAAGCTGATCTTACTTTGCATTGTCAGCTTCATATATGCATTCTACGGTCAACACGCAATGTGAACAGAGAAAACACGAAATGAAACACATCACGTGGGCAATGCATGTAATCGGTTGTTTTCGTATATGTACCTCGTGTGCATGCGCCTACCTCAGCTGCTGTTGCCGACTCGAGGTGACTCGGCATTCTCGTGTGCGGTCGGCAATTTCGGTGATGATGTTGCTGATGGAACAATTGTGATTTATATACATTGCCACATTAAATTAGGGTACTTGCTGGTTGTTCAAACTGGCTTGTCTGATCGTCTATTTAAAGCCACAGTGGAGTGGCTACATCGGCTGGGATTTCTTGTTTAAGAATCGGCGGTGGTCGAAAATTATAGCTTACGGCGCCGGCGGGGGACATGATTAAATTGTAACGCTTCAATACGTTACAATACCAACCATTTTTTAAATTTAGCAGTTGCTTAAAAAACTGCCAAAATTTGTATGGAAAATGATGTACAAATTCTAAAAGACTTCCCAACGAGTTTTGTGAGAAAGTTAAATTGGTAAATTTAGCCAAATGTCATTGTGACTTTTAGAATTAGGCGTGTTCAAAAACATGATTTATAAAATATCTCAAAAAGACTGTGTCCTGCAGAACACACACATAGTTTTTTTTGAGATATTTTACAAATCACTATCTCATCGAAATTAAAGATGAGACTGCATTTACACGCTACTTTTTTAAGTGTTTCTTCTCGTTCGGTTGTAATTTGTAACCATATTTTTACTCGCTTCCCATTCTTATGTTAAATTGATTTCAATCTTTCCTTAGACAAAGACCAAAGTCATATTTCTGAAGCTTCCATTGAGGTCAACTTACCTAAATAGTCTACTTTTCTTATTTAAATATCGAATATATTAAATGACAATTTTTGTTAAAAATTCAATTTTAGAATGTGAATCACAACATTTGCTCCCATAACTTTTCCAACAAATAGACAGAGTTTTCGAAATTTAGCTTTAGACAGTTCACATTATATTACAACCCAGGATATCATCGTTCACATTTTCAATTTCATCTGCATGTCCTTCCCATGAGACTGTATGATTTCAGAATTCTCCAAAACATAAAAAAAACACAAGAATTCACTCACCTGCCTTGCCAAAAGAGATACAACCGCCCTCTCTCATTCTGCAAGTACTAGAGGAAGCAAGAGGCTTTTCTATACCACTACCGGCCATATACTGTGTACCTATAGTAAGAATTTATAGTCGGCACTTTATGCCAAACACACTTATTTTTATTTTTTTTTGTTGGTTGGTATGTGCTCGTCCTTATAAAAGGAAAACGCTTTTATCCTTATCTCTTATACAAAACCGTCCATGGATCGTATACCCACAAGTTGTAATGAACGATGAGAGATATTCCGTGAATTCAGTGTGGTACTTCAACAGTACCGTTTACTCAGAACCAGAAGACGTAACTATACATTGGTTTGTGGTGGAAGCTTTTCCAGCGGAAGGGTTTTTTTGCCTCCTAAAAAAAATGTTTGCTATCGTTGAAGCGAATGGCTCAAAGGAAGCAAAGTGAAGGTGCACTTTAGTTACCGGATATACCTAGTCGTATTTGCTCTGATGCCTATAATCCAGCGAGTGTGTTAATGCCTGAATTTTGAATAAAAATAAACAATCCTTTAGGTATTTTGAGAATCATTGGATTCAGCGAGGCTCTTATGTTCTTTGGCATTTTTTTGTTGGGCTATGGATTTTTTTTCGGTTTATCGTGAAATTCATTTGTGTGATGCTCCTTTATTTTATTTATGAACGTTTGCTTATGGTTATGAAAAAGGATGTGTCATAACAATTTGTTCAAGTGACATTCTAACACTGCCGCTTAGACAAAAAGATATACGAAGGTAGATAGAGGTGCTTATGTTTGAAAAATGGGATATAAATAAATGTCAGATAACGTTATCCTATTCAATTTTATTGGGAAAGGACAAAATGGGGGATTTTATTTATTTTGAATATTTTCCTCTGTGTTTCAATTAAAGTTAAATCGAAATTGAATTGAAAAAACGTCCAAAATATTCCAGCAGGAATTTGCAGAAGCAAAAGAGCTAGACAAATCTTTCCTTAAGCCTTAGATTGAAAGGAGGTTGTTTGAGAGTTGAGTCTAAAAGTCTTATAGAATATAGGCTAAGGGATGTCTCTTAAAGGATATATGTCACAATACAATCTTCTAAAACTTTAAAATGATATTTTCACTCTAGGCAGTTTTTAAGTTCATAAACCTTTAGTTTTTGCATTTAAAGTTTATTGCTTCAATTAAATATACTTCGAACATTTGTCCTTAAATCCAACCACTCAACCAATGCATATTACAAGATGAAAATAAGATCATACTTAAATATTACGACCTACACCAAAGCAAGCTGTATGGCATAGTTGCAACCAACGTTGCCGAAGTGGCACGATCGTGCACTTTTGGCACTTTTTAATTTAACTGGTACTCTGGGACTCAAACGCTTCAAATGACCTTCTAGTAATCAACGAGCAAATGTTTTGAAATATATCTAAGTTCATGATCAGATCAGGTAGTGCATCAGCTGAAAGGGTTATTTCACGCTTAAATAACATTAAAACCCATGGTAAAAATTGACTTTCTTCTAAAGGAATAGAAACACTTTTGTCGTTTAATGAAAAAATAAAGGCTAAAACTTGCCAGCAATTCATATCACCTAAAAATTTTAAAATTGTTCAGTGACGAAGAAGTTAGAACAGAATAGAACAGAACAGAACAGATTCGTGAGAAACTTAAGAACAAGATACAACAAATTATTATTATTATTATTATTTATTTAATAAGTTAAATGCTAACGTTAAAATTACAAAAATTTACTTAAATCTAAATATAATTAATTATAATTATCACAAAATTTCAACTACTCAGAGCAAAAAAATTACAGCATTCAGATTTAAAATTGCAGAACCAATGAGAATAGAGGATTTATTGAAATTTTTGATTAACTGATTAAGAGGACTATTAGCGCCATAATTGTATCTGTTAAAAATAGTTGGAAGCTAGTCTGACTTACATTAAAACATATTCGAACGAGAATCGATGGACATAAAATAGACCCATTTATTACTCCAGTTATGAAGCAGAACTGCAAGTACTCTTTGTGACCAGAAAAGAAATGGGAGGTTAATCAATTGAAGTCTTAAAGTATATGGAGGTAATTAGAACAGTCAGTCATCTGACAGAGATTATAAAAAAAAAAATATTCTTGTTTAACTACAATTCAAGATCGTTTATTTTTGCAGAAACACTCTTAAAAATAAATTGTTTTTTTTTTATGGTTATTTAATGAAGTTCTTTTATTTCATCTATTAATTTATTTTTGATTAATTTTGTGTTTATTTATTCTTATTATTCCTTAAGTTTTGAGGTTCAATAAATAAATGAAATCTTCGGAATTTTGTTACTTTTTTGTTGGTGGCACCCAGTGGCCTAAAATGGTACTTTCTGTTGTCAGAATTGATTACAAAATTTTGTTTCCGGCAACGCTGGTTACAACATAAGCCATCGAGTAAGCGTAAAGTCAGGACCACACTTGTCGTGTATGATGTATTGTGGAGTGGTGTTTGGTGTTCATACGAATCCAAATTGAAATTGTTTAGTTTTCCCGTGTCCAGTTGTACGCAGACCAAATGATGTGCCATACATGCTAAATAACATAATCGGAGTCAAAGCACTGCACTCTACAACGCAACGAAATGCAACGAGATAAATGTGATTTCTGCTGAAGTTGGATGGCTTAGCGATAGACTACGCGGTCTTCAGAGATAAGAAATTGCTAAAGCTCTCTAATTTTCAGTTGCTCTTCTCGCGCTTACTAACGGCTCACAATAATTTATCAATTATATTACGCAAATTGACAGCTACTGAGATGAAGTTTAATCGAACTAGTAGCAACAAGATCCGGCGAAGCACTATATAAAATGCTACCCACATTAAAAAGAAAGAAAAATATCAAAGTTGTGGTATTTTTATGCAAGCTAATATTAATAACGTTTATTTTTAAATTCGGAAAAGAAGCAAAATGAAATAAAAGAAGCTTATTTCGTTCATAAGCTTGTTAAAACTTATTTACAGAAGCAAAAGAACAAAAACTTAATAAACAAACAAAAGAGTTTGAACAAACGAGATGTAAACACATTGGCGAGTTTAAGAAAAACCTGTCACAAACAAAATAAAGGGTCTTCCAATAGGGACTTCTGAACTTTGACAGTTGAAGTTAACAGCGGTAATATTATTGAAGGTGTCTGTTTTCAAAATGAAGATATTCTCAGCGTTGTGGATAAATTTGAGCCCCACTGATTCAGTAATCAATTAACCAATACCCGTTGGTCGACAAATCGTAAGATCGGAATAGAAAGGTGCCGCCGTTCGTGATAGTCTAGAATCCGAGTCAGTCGTCGCTCACAAGACTTCAGCCTTTCGGACTTGACTTTCGTCGTGACTTGAGCCCGTAAATTCATCTTACCCCAGATGCTAAAGGTAAACGACTATAGACAACGACGTATGTTCCCTGAATGGGATCTGATGCAGTTGGGAACATAACTTAATTTTCGTCTAAAAATCATCTTCAGCGGTAACGCCCATTTATTTATGAATGGGTACGTCAACAAACATAATTTTTCGAATTTAGAACGATACCAATCCATATAAGATTCAATAGCATCCAATGCATCATGAAAAAGTTTAGGATTTTGGGCTGGCGGCATCACAATATATTTCTTTAAGAACGAGGTTGGTCATGCTATCACCGTCAACAGCGAGTGCTATAAGTCGATGATTACCAACTTATTTTGGTCTGAATTGGACGATAAACGTAGATTCAAATGGCATGTAGTTTTAATAAAACTGCGCTACGTGACCCACACGCACACGACATTGAAAATTCTGCACAAGCAATTCTAAGGCATGGTCATTGGCCATCTCACGTAGAGGTGCTGTAAACTGGCCACGCCACCGATATCATGCGATTTGACATCGTTATAATTTTTCTTGTAGGATTTTCTGAAGTCACACGTCTACAAGAATGAGAATAAGCAACAAACTACAGCGACCCACAAATCCAAGATAACATATGCCAACGGTCAAATTCTCCCAGATTTATGCGCCGGAGTCAGTCATGGAAAATTGGGCATTTCAGATGAGCGAGAAGTCGCAACAAAAATTAATATTTAAAGTGCTCCAACGAATCAATTTTGGCTATTCTAAAATTACCAACGCTAAGGACAAAAACATATCCATACAAGGTACAAGTAATACACTTGTATAATTAAGCTTTATGAAAACTTAATACAAGTTATAGCTTACCGACTTTTTAAAATTGTGCTGGACAGATTTTTTTAGTCGCAAGTTGCTAAAAATTAGTGTAAATAAAAAATAAATTTTTAGTACAAAATCTATTACAATTCTTCACGAATTTAAATTTCTTATTAATAAAAAAATAAACAGTAGGCAATTTTAATTCCCGTTTAAAACATAATGATTTCGAAAATGAAAATACTAAAATCATCAAGAACCTTGTAGTAATTGTCGCCTAAGAATACTTATTTAACACAACACTTTCTCATTAAATCTGAACTTTAGCACACAAACTTTTTGGCGTAATCGAAACTGTAAGTCTTACAAGATTATTGTATAGAGAGTTTGATTTTTTTAATCTAAAAACACTTTTAATTCAATAACTCGTTAATCTACCTTTTTTGTTGAATTAGTTAATTTACTACAATTGTCGTATTAATAAAATGTCGGATTTAAAAACAGACTAAATGTAAGTTACATTTTTTCACTATTACAATTTTCTCTATTTACGAATATCGTATATACACACAAAAAAAATAGAACGGCAACCCTTTTGGTATATTACACTTGACGTAAGAACCGTTTTCAGGTTTCATATTTTATGTGACGTCAAAACTCTTAACCAAAACAAGCATCACAAAAATCGCCAACGTAGAATATGCCTACGAGTGTATATATATATATATAAATCCTGCTTTTTCTGTTGTCATCTTACACGCAGCATCACTATGCAGGTCAAAGAGAAAAATATAAAAATCTCAAAATGTAACGAAGAGAGAATATGTAAGCCAAATAGGAAGACGGACCAACTTTACGCAGCCACTTTACATCACAGCTGTCTTCCAACCATAGCAGTGTGCCAAACTGGCGCATGCCCCTACTCACAAAACGAGCGATATTTCCCGTTATTTATGTACATACTCTCAGCCATTTTATTCGGAGTCCGATTCGGAGTCGGGCCTAACCTCACGTATTCTATGTGAACCGTTAGAAAGGTAGCTCAGCTTGCGTCAGTCGAGTTATGGTTTTGAAAGCTTCTGCAAATCAAGGAGCAGCGCGTCGTTCCGCATCAGGTGTTGGTAAATGTGAAAAACGGTTATGGCTCTGCTGCCTTATAATATCCTTGTGTTTCCTGTTTGCTTTTTAATTGTGTGTTATTTATAGACGGATACTTTTGAAATTGTACTTCTTTCTTTTTCGTCCTCGGGAAAGGATTATAAAAAAATATTTAAATAATCGGAACAATTGTATACGCAGTGACCGTGAATTTGTATCAGTGTAGAACAGTGGGTGAAGGATCCCCCTACCACCATCAAGAGTTCAGAGTATCAGCGAGTTTACCTCTGACGTCAACGAGACGCCCCGTGACGGTAGTTGTGATCTTGAAACGTTCGTCGACGTCGTCGTTGTTTGGTAATACTCGTAAGCAGTAGCAGCCTATGGGTGGGTCTTAGTGTTTGTTTGGCAATAGTTGCATAATCCTGCTATTGCAAATGCAGTTAGTACACATGTCGAGCTAATTGTCCTTGAAGCCTCTGCAAACACATTATTCTGCTTAGTTGAGTCAAAGACTGACTCTATATGCGGAGCTTTGTGTTTCACATTTTGTTTGCTCAACTATATATTTCCACGGGCAAGTAATTTGTGTGTATTATCCTTCGTTAGTTTGCTTAAAAATCTCGCGGAAAAAAAAGCTAAAATAAAAATAATATTTAACAAACAACATATTATCCTTGTGTGCGACCACAGGCAATGTCAGGAACGTGTTTGTGTGTACTCAATGTGTACGCTTGAATGTAGGTCCTTTGGTGAAAATTAGCATGGCATTTGTGTCCTTGAACTAGTAATCATAGCAAGGAAAGAGCAAGTGAGAACACACCGCACAAAGAGAAGGAACAAGAGAAAAATATTAAAAAAACAAAAAATAATAAAGGAAAAATGAAAATATGCACGTATAAATTTTGATCCTTTTTCCACCAAAAAACCCTTACACAATTCGTAGTATAAGCCAAAGTGAGAGAAGTCAAAAATGATTTTAAAAAAAAATCCTAAATTGAAAAGTTAAAACATTGTTCAAGGATATACGTTTGGCGTTTTGTTGTCGCGTGTGTTTCCATGCAATCTTTTCACGTAAAAGGTCACAAGGTATTTTAATTAAAACACACACATTCGCCTACTTTATGTTTTGTTGTATGCAAAGCAAGCGATATACCATGGTATGGATTGTTTAAAAAGGGGTTTCGCAGGAACGCCCGCACCCGCCATGCAAACAACAATAAAGGATATTTTATGTGTCAGCAGTGAAAGTTTACTAAAGAAAGAAAACGTAAAATAGAGAACCAACCAACGAACGAATACAGGATCTCACTGTGAATTGTGTTTGTCCTCTGACAGGATTTTTATATGCTTCTTCGTATTTGGCTACTGTGTATGTTATGTAACTAGAGGAGATCTGTGTATGTGTGTGTATGTGTTTGTTGTGTTTTTTTGCTTTTTTTTGCAAAAAAAAGAGAATATTTATCTGCCTTAAGCATTATATCCCAATAACAATGGCAAACTACGAGATATCTGTTTAAAAAAAACTGGTCCTAGTGCTTAGGAAAGTTCTCGGCAGGACATAATTTCTGGGTGGTATTCTGTGCCAAGTGCAGGCTTCTCAGTGTGTTCGAAACAAAAAAAAGTTTGTTTTTGAGTCCTGCCGTGTGCTACATTGTGGGTAAGAGATAAAACTCATCGGGAGTTCTTCTAAGGAAAAAAAACTCGGCACAGATTTCTTGTGTGTGAAAAGCTGGTGCTCCTCTTTCGTCGTCGTCGTTATTACCAGCACACCAGTCGCTGCACAGCAAGACTAAGAGAGAAAAACAGTGTAAAGTGTTTTTTTCTGTGAATGTTTTGAATTTGTTTGATTTCGCGTGCGAGTTTTCGTCGTCTTTCTTCTTTTTTTTTTGTTGTGTATTTTTTTTTAGTTTAAAGAATGTGCACTACAAAAATTAGGTTAAAAGTTCGACTAAGTGTACGGTTGTTGTCGCGGTCCTTGCTTTCAAAATAAATAGTGCACAAGGTTTTCCTGTTGTCGTTATACATTTTTTTCTGTCTTTTAATTTAAAAGGATATTAAATCCTCCTCTAATATTATTCACCAAATTATTTTTCAGCACACTATATTTGTCAGTAAGTGGGAATTGTATGAAGTTACGAATGAGAAAAAAATCACTGACATCAAAGTGATGTAATTAGTAAGGGGAAATACTCGTATGTGTGTCATGAGTGAGTGTCCTTAATGATATTGACTTTCCACTTTGATACTACAATTAATTATCGTTTTAGATTAGAGAATGTTACAAGAATAATTGTGGTTAGGTATGGTGATATATGTATGTACGATGTATGAGTGGAAAAGTGGGCGGTTTTGGCATATATATCAATTATCCTTCTCCCTACAAACATTGACAGTTATTTATTAAACTATAAACGAGGACTTGGAATTTGTACATAAATATTATTGGTTAAATATGTTAATGAGGAGCGACAATTATCACGTAATGTTGTTGAACATTTTAATAGACTTTGCCTGCCTAAAAATATCTCTAATAATTTCGATATATGATGATATATAGTCTATTCTCCAGTTTGAGCAATTTTTTTCGTCATCTTGGATGATAATTGTAAGTAATTTCTAGTGTGTTATTCGATTTTTCTTTCAGAAATGTGTTTTTATGATCGAAAACTATTTTTGTTAGAACACAGTACGTATACGTCGTAGTGTACCATCTGTAAATGAATATTGGTTGTACAAGCAGTTTTAAATACGTATACACCATAGTGATCGATGATCAACAGTGTGCCATTTTAACTTTCTTTAAAATATGTATAACACATACGTCAGTATGGCAAATATGTATGAATATTTTAGTAGACAAGTTTTATTGAAAAATGCCCATTCAACTCTTAATTTCTAGGAAACTATTTTCAGTTAAATTTTCCAGAATTACGGATGAAATTACGAAGATAGCGAAGACAAAAGTGATTTAGACAATTCTGTCTATCTGTGAGGCTGTCTGTAGACCAAACTACAGTTTTTTTTATAATCTTCATGCGCTCAAGGGTTTATACTACCCTTTAAATGTTTCAACATAGCTCGGGCGTGAGGTTAAGGAAGATATAGAATGATAGAAAAGATGTGTGGCGCGATGTTCTGAAACTATAAGTGGTGGTTGTTGTATCGGATTTTATCTCCAGGGATGGCGGCTGAACTATTGCGGAGAAATTTCCGTGTCTTATTTATCTATGTCAAATATAATTCGCATTATTTTTTATTCGGTGTCATATTTTATCGGTATACTAGTTTTACTCAATCACATGTTGTTAGGGCTATGCCTAAACAGCGTGTAATGAGTAAACCAGCAACTCTGTGTATGACATTTTGTTTCAGAATTGGTTTTTAATAGAAAAATAAGAGGACATATACTACGACAGGGATCGAATCTGTGGCCATGAGTTTGACAGGCGAATACACATCTATCGCGCGACGGCCACCCCCGCGGACGCGATTTTCTTTAAACTTGTTCTTAAGCATTTTCGGTAATTGGCTCGACTATTTTTTTAAATCTTTTTTTATATCCCCAAAAATAACGGTAGCTGTCATAAAATTCTTTGTACCAAAAATTTCTCATTATTTCAAAAACGGCTCTAACCCTTTTGATAACAAAAATCAAGTGCAATATTATTGGAGTCCTCTACACTTTTGTTTATTTTTTTTAAAATAAAATATTATTACCTGCTGACTTTCTCATTAACGACTCAACGTAAGTCCGTCGGATTCTAAATAATACTGCATACCAAAATTTTAGGAAAATAATTTGTTGGGTTTTTGAAAAACTTAATTTTTACATATTTCGAAAACGATTGGCTGATTTTTTGTTATGGTGTTAAATTTATATTATTTAATACCTTAAAAAAATTAACGAAATTTTTTATATAAAAAATTAAGTAAAAAACTACTTTAAATTTATATTAAGCCTTTTTTTCCTAGGTAAGGTTAGGTTAGGTTGAAGTGGCTGTCAGAGTTATAGCTGACACACTTAGACGAGAGTTGGCCCATTGTGATACCACATGAATTCTCAGAACAGATTCCTATTTGTTGAACCATTTGGAGCTCCTAATGAAGCATAATAGACTATAGATGCCCATTTTGTTTAGATCGCTGATATTTTCAGATCAAGTCTTTTTATCCTAAGAATCTTTTCCTTACGATGTGATCGAATGTAAGAGCAAATACATGCGACCCAGTCCTTCATTTTATTTTGAACTAAATTCTATATTTAGTTTATATTTTTTAAATTTAATTTTAAATGTTTCCTTGGCGCTATGTAATGTTTAGTGCCAAAAATTACGGTGCCAGGTCTAAAATCGCTAAGACAAAGTTTTATTATTAGGAAAAGGATTCAAGAGATTTAAATAAAAAAATCTATGAACGGACTATAAGTGGTCTTTAAGCACAAAACAAATTTACAAAAAAATTTTTTAGCAGTAACGTGTTCCATACAACGTTTTTTTTTTCATTTTTGACTTTCTCATTAATGAATCTACCGGTTTCGATTAATATTGTTATACGTTAAACAAAAATTGCATATATTTATTTAAATCTAAGAAAAACTATTTTTCTTCTATACTTATTTAAAATAAAATGTTTTTTATCTTACCACCTTCTTTTTAAAGAAAGAAACATAAGAAACTTTATGTAAAAAAACCATTCACGGGCCCAACAACCACAATTCTATTTTAGCTCCCGATAGCATCATTCTATGGCACTTTGAGACTTACGTACAATAAAAAGCATGTCCTCAATATTCTGAAACGAAATATTAGAATTAAAATTAATATCGTCTATAGTCATATGAAAGCAGTTTAACAGATGATGTATTTAGCCTTTTTGTGAGAGTCTTAAGCTATTCTTTAAATCCATATTATCTATATCCATTTTGGACATCAAAGGTCCTTGCAACATATTTGCTACCTAACTCTGAGTTAACTCAATAAATTTGATCAATTAACTCGCTGGATTAAAAACACGTTTCAAAATTGCATGTCGAAATCTCTATGAAAATAAGTGATGTTCAATGGAAACATCGATTTCCAATTGCAGCTCTTCTATAGTTTTTGGCCAAACTTCAAATAAATAATCCACTGATAAGCTCTTCTTGTATCTATACTTAATTTTTTCACTCATACAACTTACATCCAGTATTAAATTTAAATTGAATCGTAATTCCGTTTTTTTTTTTAAAGCGCAAAAATTAATTAACTAACTCACTCAGCACTAAAAAAACTAAATAATTCTCATTTATTCTCCAAATAAAAAAAATTGCATAATCCTTCTTTTTGTATATTTCGGATGAACCATTTTATATAAAATTCCACCACAAAATAAAAACCTTTAATTGTTTTATGACAGACATTTATTTTTGTGGTTAATATCATTTCAACCGAAAATTTACAAATTTCATAATGCTTATTCCGTTTTGCATTTGACTGCACTTTAAGTACCTAACGGCCAGCACAAAAGTCATTAACATTGAATTTATTTGAATGTTTGATTGACCAGCTAAACTTTTTACACTTCATTTATGACCATAAATCGAAATCGAATTATCTATCATTAAACTAATTGCAAAGCATCCAAGCGACTCGAATTATCCACATGCATTCTATGTATCACGATAATTTCAAAAAAATATATTTATTTCATATTTAATTTTAATATTTGTGTACTCTGCAGATAAAGTTGACAAATAAACCAAATGAGAAATATACACATATGATAAAAAAAAACACCAATTAAATTAAAAATTGTATATTAATATAAAACTTAATAAAAAAAAAGTGTTCAAATAAACTTAAATAAAAAAATTATATTAATATTCAATCCACACTGCCTCAAAACAAAACAAAAGCAATTAAAATTAATGTGCGTACTAGTGTTAAACATTTAATATTTATTCAAGATTTATAGAATAAAATAGATGCAGTTTATTAATTAAATAATAATAATAATACAAATAGTGAAATTAAATAAAAATCTCACATTCCAATTAATTAAATTTAGAAGCAAACAAAAAAATATAAAGTATTTCCATTTATCGTATTAGTGTGTGTGTCTTTATAATGAAAAACGGTACACGTACACAGACGGATTATGGGACTCACATAATCACATCGATAGCAATCGAAGGGGATTTTAATCGACTCCGATAGAAAAAGAATCAAGTGAAGAGTTAAATCGAAAGCCGGTTTGGTTTTCTCCTTGTTGCAAAAAACAAAACAAAAATGTTTTGTTTGTGAGAACTTTCCCCCCTCTCAACACTCAAACTCAACACACCACTGCCGTTAAATCGATCGGCAAAAACACCCAGAAGAGAACCTTGTCATTGGATTATTGAGATTCAGGTGGCAGAGGAGGATTAAAGCAGATTGGAACGCGAAGGACGACCAACAAAACTGTATAAGTGAGTATCGATTTTTGTTTTTTTAATATTCATCCATTTTTGTCCCACATAAAGTTGAATTAGAATTTAAAATTAGTTCACTTTTGTGAGTAGTTTTTTTGTTGTTGTTGTATTATTATTTTTTCTGTTAGGAGTATTGTCGACAGGAGTACATACATACATATATGTAGTTGAAAGTGGAAAAAAAGAAAACTTTGATATCACTTTCATTCCAGTAATTGTGCAACTGCATACTACCTAGTACTACAGCCAGGATTATCCGAGAATAATGAGTTCTTTTTCTTTATGATGCTTCCCTGTGCATAATAATGCAGGAATACGATTATATATAGGCAAACCCTTAAGGAATTTCCTTAGAGTATACGACGACGTGTGTTTGATGAGGAAAACTTCGTTTTTTTGTATGTTGATGCGGTTTTATGTAACTTGAGTTGCCAGAGAGTTTTTACTCAAGTTATAGAGTGTTTACGCTCGATGTGAACATTTGCACTTTAGGGCACAAGCTACACAACTTTCGATGAAGAATAAAGTAAACATATGGAGCATGTTTGTTTTACGTTTGTGAAAGGGGATTTTAAATTGAGAAAAAAATCGGAAAAATGTTGTGCTAAAAAAATTTATGGAAATATAGTGCGAAATGAGCTTTAATTAAAAAAGTCTCCAAAACAATGGAAATTTTAGGCGGAAAAATTCAAGTCACTTGAGGGCGACCTTTTTAATATTTCATTCACATGGCATTTTTGTTTCATCGCAATTGATATTTATTAATTGATAATCACTGATTTTGAGTTAGTCGTATTTAAATCAATTTATTCGTTGAAGTGTGGATGGTATAAGGAATGCGAATATATTTAGCAGGTTCGTAACAATCAGATTGCCATAACCAATTTGTGCTCTCAAATGTATCTTATATTTTGGTATTCAAAAAGCAAATTCTTCAAAAGCAGTTTCTCCAAAATTTAAAAGCCCTTTTCGAAATGCAAAATATTTTTGTTTTAATCGGAATTTTTTTTTTTTTTTAAATTTGTTTAGGATTTGAAAACTAAGAGATAATATATGATAATTGGAACTACACACAAATTTCAACTGTCAAAAAATATTATCGCTTGATTATAAAATCGCTAAGAATAAAAACACGTTTTCAAAAAAAAAATGTTTTTTTTTGTTTCTACTTGGGACACTATAGTGTAAACGTTTAATATTTAAAAATATATAGTGTCTGTACTAGAAAATTACTAAGATATTCTTCAAAAACTGCTAATTACCATAATTGAGAACATCGAAAATTCGAAATTTTGACTTTTTTAAGTCTTTTTTTTTGTTCAGTAAACATTTTTTTAAAAATTTTGTTTGATTCCAAAAAACTTTTTTACTTGCGGTATACATTTACAATCGGCAAGTTTTGGATTAATAGGAAAAATCGAGCGTGAGTTCACGTGAGATCAAACTTGACTTTACGATAATAGCGAAGACGAAAAAAGTGCGTCTGGAAATTAACTCTGTCTGTCGATATTGTTTTTTCGGTAATATGCTATGCTCACATGTTTTTTTTTTATTTTGTTTAAGACCAAAAATAACAGTAATTTTCATACATTTTTTTTTTGGCTAAAACGTTAAATCTTTTGTCTCTTTAAAACGTTTATAATGCTTTTTATTCAAAATAATCAGTTGATTAGTGAAAGGAAGTTGTACACTAGAGTAGAACCAGTTTTTTTAGTTTTTTTTTCATTTGATTTTTTTTTTGAAATATTTTAGGAGGAGATAATGAAAGTTTGCAATATTGCAAACCAAACTTTTTTACAGTCTTTTTTGAAAATTCAATATTTGAAAAACGACTTATTATCGATTTTTTCAAAATTTTGTATTAAGTAGTTTTTAGACATTCTGTTGAATTATTGAAAAAATAAATTCCTAAAACAAAAAACTACGGTGCCTACAATACAAATATTAAACAACTGTTATGAAAACTTTTTTTTTTCCCAAAAACGACTTCAAGGTTATTGATAAGAAAACAATTTTTTTCATTTGCGGTCCTATTAAAAATACTTCCATAGAACCACATTCCAAATTTTCGAATTTCTTATTATTGGATGAACGAATTAAAATTACTTCCCTATGCAGATGCTTGTTAAAAGTATAAATATTATTACATATTCAAATTTTCAAACAAAAATATTTTTTTTTTGATTTTTAAGAAAAGAATCAATTTTTGTTTTTGAAAAATCGAGTTTTCAAGAACGTATTAGCGATTTTTTTTTAAATTAAAATTTTATGGGCGGGAATAGTAATAATTAATTTAAATTGGCAATCCAAATTTTTTTCCCAAAAAATGTTTCCAACATTTAATATTAATATACGGCAATTTCCTATTTCTTCAGCATTTTATATGGCATCATTTTTTTTCTTAAATTATTAAGTTCGTACGATCCAATCATACACTTTATTTTTAATAGTTTTAATACTCAACCCTTTTTGAATTAAGGAGCTTGTGCATGACAAATGTAATAAAAAACACGGTTTGACTGTTCTAAGGAATTTGAAAAAAGTTAGTAGCCCTTTTTTCAAAAAACTTGTAGAATTTTTGCGAAAGAGAATGCAGGCGAGCAGAAGAATGACTTACCAATTTTATTCATTGAACTGCGTACTGCAGAATAATAATATATATAAATATTTCACAACAAACTCGTAATCTTGTCGGTGTCTAGAGTTCCTCAAAGAAAACAAATAAAACTAGAATTCTGTAATAAGGTTTTACAATTTTAAACATTTTTTCTTATTCATTTAACAAGCGGTATTACTTAACGTTGTATAGCAAACCTTAGTTGAAATGAGCTACCAGAATACTCAGAGTCTATGTTAGACTAATCTAAGAGAAAATTACTTTGGGTAAGGATTTTTCTCAGAAAGAGCAACCTGAGAGAACAACGGTAAACCAGATTCCAAGCGAAGGCTAATCCGAGGAAAAACAACAAATTTTAATCATTAGCACTTTAAGATTGAAAGTCGTTAGTTAGATAGTTCTCATTTAGAAAAGACAGAAAACACTTTGGAAAGTTTTTTTTTTTTTAATTAACTAGATATGAAAGAAGGAGACAGAGGTTCTAAAATCTCAAGCCAAAAAACTCATGTTTCTAAGAAAATCAATAGCCACTTTCAATTTGAAGGAGTAATACACTTTGAATCCCTCAATAAAATCTCTGAATTTATTTGCTTAGAAAGATCAACAGCTCATAGCGCATTTCGAACCATTCCAATTCAATTTTCTGAAAAAGTTCCATCCTTGAGAAAAAAAAAGGATAATACGAGTAACAAAGTTTTCTTCGATATTGACTTACACAAGCGCAATACATCTTCTATGTATTTTGTATAGCAGGCGTTCAACCAAATAGCCTTAGGTTTGTTTCTACGAGTTCAAAAGGATTTTCAATTATGGCTGCCATCCTTATTGTGTTGTGTTCCATAACCTCTATTTCTATCTGCAAACAACATGGGCGATTTCTTTCAAATGTAAACATCCCAATTCTCATCTCATATGAATTTGCGTCACATCCGATTTGAATAAGAATTTCTCGAAGCCTCAGTATGGAGCTGGTACTGGAGAAGCTGGAAGAGCTCTTCAAAACACAAAAAAAAAACACAAACACACAAATCGATGACACAAATTGAATTCAGTTGTTTATTGCTTCTATAAGTTCGATAAGTATTGATTCTGTTCGACATCCGCATTAACTTCTTCCATATCTGTGTCCTGTTTTACATCTCTCCCAGTGTTCTAATGGAGTCATGTTTTAAGAGGATTGAGGACACACGTCTTGTTGTCAACTTCGTGCTTGTTACTGTCCTGTCCGGATGCAGCTTCTATATGTTCTCATTAAGCAAACACAAGTGCGGATAGTGTAAAAGTACACTAAATGGAATTTACGAAAACTTTGCATAGTTTTTGGAGCAAAGCACAGATAACTCGGGTAAAAAGGACATTATACACTTGTCTGCTATTCCTATTGAACGTATTAAATTTTGATGTTTATGGGGATGAGACTGGATTGGAGATATTCAAATGGACTTTACTGAAAATCCAGTTTTAGGGTGTATTTTCTTTCTTTTTTTTTAATTCTAAGCCATGATACTCTTATCTGTTTTGTAAACTATTTTGATATGTTGAAGTCCAAATGTGCTGCATTATTGTCACCAAAGACTGGATTATGTAGACTCTGTTCGGTCTAGTGGATTATAATACATAGAGAGGCTTAATATGCAAAGAGGGATATATTTCTTCAACAGACACGCTCACAATTATACACATACAACAATAAATCTCTGGGGATGTTTTGTGTGTGCTGCTGAACATAAAACCATTTCTTTATGACAATCATGGTAATTTTGGGTAAGTAACATTTTCTATGCCAAAGACTATGGATTTGATTGAAAATATCTTGTAGGTGGTCTGAATCTGAATACCATAAAGCTTATAAGAATATTTGTTGTTCTTTTGCAGGCAGTGACGTAACAAGAAGATAATTCAATTGGTTAGTAAAATATTTGTGTGTGTTTGGGTAGGGTGTATGTGTTTGTATACTGAAGGGCAAATTGGCGTAAGATTGAATTACGTTTATAGATATAGCCAAGGGAGGATAATATTCTGAAAAGCTGGTTTTGACAGGAAGTCTTTCCAAGTGAAATTGTTCCATTTTAAAATGACAATATCTTGACATTATTCATTCAAAATTTGAAACAAATGTTTTTAAAACTTTAAGAGAATTTTAGCAAAGCTTCTTCAATGATATCTTGATTTCTTTAGAATTTTTGTTTTTAGAAACAAAATAAAACCAAACTAATAATTCATAGGTGTTTTAAGAAAAGATGATGATATATTCTAACTTATTTTTACTTGTATATTTCTCCTTATTAAAAATCAAGATTTGCACTTTTAAATTAAATTAACTTTAAGAAAAGTCAATTTTTCAAATTTTATGCCATCATCTTTTAGGTAGTACCTATCAGTTTTCATCTATAAAATATTGAAATAATTTCTTGAAGTGGTTTTTAACGCTTTCCAATATCTCTCTGGTAAGTTTGGTGACTTTCACGTGACAAAAAATAGTTTTGACAGTTCTCACAATTCTGCTCCAGTTTGATCTTCACTAAAAAGTCAGCACAAGAAATCATGTTGTTTTCTGTATGAGAAAACTTCACTGAACATAAAATCAGAGCAATTAAGAACTGAACAGTAGAACGTTGGTCTTTAAAAGAACCGTTCAGCACAAGTCACTGAACAAAGATTCTAATTTCTACGGATTTTAAGACGAAGAGAGTTTCCCTAATTCCACTCGTTTTTTCTAACGACATAACTTTCAGAGAGCCATGGCTTTTTTTCCGCTTAAAAACTCCTGTATTTCAATATGTTGGATGCACTACTAAGAATTATTTTAATGAGATATTACAAAGATATGTATGTATATACTGACGTTTCTATGAAATAGGACAATTGATTCTAAACAAACGACACCAAAGTATTCTTATTATTCGAAATTTAATTAAAATATCATAAATTCAATAAAATGCCTCAACAATTTTGAGAGGATATTGTTTTGGTAACATTAACCAAACGTCATTGTGACTTTCAAAATTAGACGTGTTCAGAAATAGGACTTATAAAATATTTCAGAGAACAAAAAATTGTACCTGTGTTCTGTTACTAACTCATCAAGCCGACAGTTTTCACACGGCAGCCATTTTAAATCTGATTCTCTATTGTTCCATTTCGGTTGCAAATTTGCCCTGCGATTTTTAATCAAATTTAACGTTCTTCAAGTTAAAAAGAGTAAATCTTCATCGGCCACCATATATTTTGACCGAAGTCATGCTGAAAAATTTCAAGGTAAAATTGCATCGTATAGAAAGTTCTCAGTCCCGATTTACATTGAACGATTTTGTCCAAAGCTAATATTATCGGTGGTAAAGGAGAACGATTTTCATAATCTGTTTTCGTTCTCTTTAATTTTCTGACAGTGTGACTGAGTGAATCTGATTGAAAAATGGAAAGGACAACAATAAAAATTTCATTTCAAATATTGCGCAATGTAAATTCAGATCCAGATTATCTCAGACGCGTTTAAAAGCTGGACTTTTATTTCTTTTTTCTACCAGATTCTGAGCATGTCCCATTAGCTCAGAATAATAAATGTAACCGATTAAGGCCCGTTTGTTGATACGCATCATAAATATTTATGTTCAACTTAAAAAGCTTATGGGCTACTTTTTCCTCTGCGTAAACTGTCACATAAATGCTTAAGTAGAACTTAATAGCTTAAGTTGTGTATCAGCAAACGGGGCTTAAATACGAATGCCCTATTGCGCGGAATTTGCAAAATGAGAAATTTTCGGCTTCGAATTTTCCCACGAAATCGTCGTTTAAGAGACATTTTGATTTGATATTCTTCACAATAAATTACGTTCCATTACAATGTTTCTGTGCATTGATGTTGTGCAATCAATAAAATTACTAAGACTTTAAGTTGCGACATATTCGCTTCATTGTGTACGTTCCGATCTGATCGTTTGGTCTGTAGTTTCGTTCACATGCATAGCCACCATATGGAAAGGTTCTGGAATCAGAAACCCAGAAACATTGGCGCAAAATTTTAAACAGCCTTATGTTAAGGGCTTAGCATGATACTACTTAACAGTTTGCTAATACTAAAGCACTTTACTAATATTTTCCTAATCTTAAACACTTTTTAACTAGCACCATTCTAAATCTATTTTCTTAATAAACTACAACTAAACACGCCTAAAATAGTGCAAATAAGTAAGCAAACATAACTTTTTGACGTTTGTAAATGTCAAAGTGGCATATGGATTTAGTACGATACTAAAAATAAATAAAGTAGCAGCTTTGTGATTTTAACTTTAGTAAAATGTTAAGAAAATAGTACGATACTAAATTGGTCTAAAATTAGCTAAATCCTCTTTTTAGCCTAGTATCATACTAAAAATGATTTAACATATTACTAAATCGTTTAAAATTTTGCGCCATTAAAATTAAAACATTCGAAGTATCAGTTAGTTTTGTTTAACTCGCAAAGTAAGTAAAATTTTAAGTGATTAAATTACCCATATCCAATTGCACCAGTACGAAATCAAAAGCAGTTGGTCTAACTCACATTCTCTCTCCAATTTTTCGATGCTCACTTAATAAGCTTGAAATAATCACTTACAAATACTTTGAACGCAATAAACATTTGAAATAAAGTATCGGGTTTTCCCGGATTTCTAATTTTTCTAGAATTTTTTGGCGGATTTTTATCCATAATATCTTCTCGTTAGGTTTTTTTTTGTACTGAGTTCATAAAAAGTACCGTTATTTTTGGAGATTAATAGAAATGTCGACATTTCCCTGGGTGACAACCTAAAATTCTTCAATTCCATGTTTGAAGAAAATCGCAAATTATCTAGTTAATCTATCTAATCGCTGGTTAAACTTCGGCACCCATCATCGTAATGTAAGATCTGATTAAAATCTTTAGTGCAATTTGTTTACCAATGCAAAACATGCAACATTCCAATTAAATAAAAGACGCACCAGCAAAATCATTGCTTTTTTTCAGTTTTAATGTATAAAATAGACAAATTATCTGCGCACCAGAACTACGCACCAATTTGAACATGGCTAATCTGTCACAGATCTAATCTGTCAAATAAAGATGGCGTATAATCTTTGACATTTGAATACTATACTGAAAACTATTCATACAAATTTTGTTCATTTTACACAATTGGTAAGATTACGACGCTTTAATTCTTGAAACTACTCATGAATATGCTCTGTAAATCATATAACATCTAGCCTAGTAATGGGAAACCTAATTAAAACCTTAAGTTTTTTTAATTACACGAAACCCAGCGGAAAGATATCAAAAATCAATTCCTCTTATATACGAAATATCAAAAGAAAACAAATTATTATAAAACTTTATCACAAAACTTTGCTTCTTGCATCTTTTCTCATTTTTTTGACAGATTAAAAGTTCATCCTGAATCTGATACGCCTTCCCTTTGCAATGGCAAAAAGTTTACCTAGAAGTGTTAACGAAGTTGGTTTTTTTTTTTTTGTATTTAGCTTAAAGGTAAAACACAGTTGTACATTTCTTGTCGTTTTTCATTAACAATTTCCGTCCTTCTTGGAGCGGATTATGACACGAAACGCACGACATCAGCGAAACCCACCTACACATACAATTTATTTATATTGCTAATTTTGCAAAAGTTTAAACGTTACAGTAAGCAAAATAAAAGTTCAAGAATAATACTTCCGGCATTTTGTTATCAGGTTGACGTTGATGTTTGGTTGAGAGAGAATGAGAGAGAGTGAGAGGAGACTAAGGGTTGAGAGTTTGCATGGACAGATTTTAAAAGTTGTTAATTAACTTTTTGCTTTTTAGGGAAGGTTTTTGTTTTTAAACTTCGACAGTAGACACACTCAACAGACTTTTTGTCATGTTAACTTTCGTTTTGTTTCCAAAAAGTTCTAACAAAACTCAAACGGCCAGATAAACTCATATAAATTGTTAAGGCTTATACAAAAAATTACCCAATTAAAAAAAAATATTCAAAACTAACAAAAGTTTAGTTTATTTTAAGTATTTGTCTTGGGGCAATTTTATCTAAAAAAAAAGAAACAAAAATATTGAGGTAAATAAACTTCGACTACAAAAAATGGTGTCAAAAAACTTCCTCTCTCCAATCCCAACCCCATCCCGACCTTATTGTAGCCTACATGTGTTACAGTGTACTAATCTCAGCAAATGAAACAAAATAGTAAAATGAAATACACGACTGAGTTAACGAATGTTTTTTTTTCTTTTTTAATAAAAGTCGTCGCGTCGTCGGTTGTTCGCAACATGACGGAGTGAAACTATAAAACAAACCATGTGGCAAGAAGCCTACCAGTGCAGCGGTTTCACCACGTTTATTCATTTTGCAGTGCAAAACAAAACACCCATCCAACCCAAAAATAAAACAAAAAGGAAATTCAAAAAAGCAAATATAAAAAAAAAACACCACAACTATTTTAAAATTATGAAATAGGTACATTCGGAGTTATTTACAGAAATCCCATACATCCTGGATTTCATTCAGAATAAGCCGACTACAATATACCGAATTTTTCCATAGCAATGTGGAACTTAGAACTATTTTAAAGACCAGGGTCGAATTTTGTCAAATTCTCTATGGGCCGGACGTCTATAAGGGGGGGCCTCTGGAGAAATTGAGCTTCTAGAGAAACAAAATCATTCCAGAAAGTTATGAAGTGCTTAACGTAAACATTTTGTATACTATTCAAGATATTACTATTTCAAGTATTTGTCTAACGAAACAAATATATTTTTTTTTTAAGTTAAAAAAAAACAATTCAATTTCAAGATAATAAATTGAATAACAAACTTCTCAAAATTTTAAATCTGTTGCCTTTCCTTCGACTAATTAGCTGTAAGGCTTGTGAGTTTACGCCATCAGGCCTTTTTGTTTATAGATCCAGCCGTGATGTGGAAGGGGTTGCCATGAATATAGAAAAAAAGGCTGCATTAGTTTAGCTTCGATGGGTAGATAGATCGCTAGTGATGGTTACAGCAGACCTAAATAATAATGACGATGTACAAGCTGATTGTAGATAAAGGTACAAAGAGGTGTTTTTTGTTTCATTTTTACTTTTCCCTTTTCATGGTCTAGTTTTTTTTTCCTTTTTTTTTGTATTTGAATAAATCTGGCTATCAAGGGATCTATCCGTGGACGGATTGTGTTGAACCTTTTTTTTTGTATTATATTTGACTTGTGAGTCTATATGTATTGTGTTGGCTTTATTTTGACTTTAAACTGGCAAATACAAATAGACAGTGTTATTGGAATGGAGAACTAGGAAAACAATCAGAGTAGGTGCATGATCTAGGACATTTTAGGTAAAAGAGTTTTTTTGTCTGAAATGGGTTTAATTATGTAAATGGCTTGCTTGTCAGTAAGTTATATGTTTTAAATGAAAGTAATTTCATTAGTAGATATTGCAGTAATTTATTGACATTTACTGAGTGATGATGATTTATTAATTAAACATTGGCTATATCATTGTGATGAAAAGCGTTACTTGAGTTAAGCTGATATCACAATCAGAAAAAAAATGTTGAAGCATAATTTTTGTCTGTCGTTTTTATTCTCGAAATAAAAATAATAAAAAAGGCAAGCAACTTGCTGGTGGTTGAGGTTGAGTTAACAGTAAAATAGCTAACTATTATCAAGGCTAAATCGGTACTATTGAAAAACCAGGGTAGGTCTTGAAATACGGAGCAAATGTTTTTACACAGTGGATTCATCAGATCCCATCTACAGCCTTCTGCAACAGTTTAATCAGCAAATATTAATGTACGACAGATTCGCCGTGGAAGCCACTCTTGGAAAAGTCCAAGGTATTTCAAGTCCAGACCATCTTCGTCGATGGCGATTTCGGGCGAGTTTGTTCCCGTCACACAATAAAAAACACGCTGCAATTTACTACTGGATAATAGTATTTCCGGACTATTCCCAACACAGGGTATCCGCAAGGTGATGCACTATCGTGTACACTTTTTTAATACCTTTTCTGGGAGAGATAGTTTGGAAGCAGGCGTACCCACGAAAGGCACAAGCTATTATCAATTATTCTAACCAGTTGTGTATGCGGACCATTTAAGCGATGAGAAGACTAAGACCAATACTTGGAGTGAATATTAACGACACCATAGATGAAATTCGACACAGAACTACTCTTGAATACACTGGTGCTTCTTCGTTTTGGAGCAACAAATACTCCTCTAGCGAAAGACTAACTGCGTGATCTACAAGACTCCGGTACTGCTAGTCTTGCTTTACGGAGCCGAGTCCTGGGCAATTAGCAGAAAATGATAGCTCAGACTGGTCTCTTCGGAAAGAAAAAATTCTTCGACGAATAGTTGATCCTATGTACGAGGAGAGCAAAAAGATACAACGGCGAAATCAATGAGTTGTACAAAGATACGAAAATAGTCGAAAATGTCAAAACACGTCGACTATAGTGGTTGGACCATATGGAGCGAATGGACAACAATGCTTCAGCCAATTTCTAGGCTACTAGGAAGACCGAAAGTCCGGCTTAAAGATCAAAGCTATCGTAGATGCAAGAGTGATAGATCTTAATAAGATGAAAGCAGCGCGCACTGGATTGAGAACGATTGAGGAAATACCCTGGGAACTTTATAGTGTCAGTTGCTCGTCAATTAAGTAGTTTTCTGCAAATAAAATGTGCATCGACTTTACTGAAGAAGTAAGGCAAAAATCACTAAATAATCTGAATAACAGTTCACGCTATGAAATAAGTCTCCAAACTTGATACGTCTAAAATATCATTTATTTTTAGAAAATTGTATGTGTATTTTTTATTAAAGTTACAAACTGGTATTAATTTCCAGCTAAACTTACCTGTAGTCCCCAACTAAACAGCAAAAAATACTCACGGAGAGTTTTATGAGAAATCATTTATTCTTAACAATCCAAATTTCGTATGGAATCCTTTTTCATATAAAATTATCTATTTAAGCTGGTCCAAACTATATACAACTAAAATTATGTTATTGCTGCGAAACAAAAAAATTGCATTGGTCTCCAAACAAACAATGAAAACATATTTATGGAGAGTTTTTTTCCAAATGCAAAATCAAACAACAAACAGAATAATACAATAAAAACAAACATGAAATGGTATTTTCCAACACGAAAAAAAAGAGTGCAGACATTTTAAAGTAATCTGCTAAATTTAATAAAATCACTCATCAAACCTTTTACTCTACTTTAAAGTTAAAAAATATTTACAAGCCTAACAATGCCTCTTGATGAAATGACTAGAACATTCTATTATCACACAGACGGAGGCCTGAACTCGAAACCAGCAGATTTTATCTAAAATGTTTCTTAAGGTGTATTGCATCTAAATTGTCATAAATCCTTCAAGCTCTACTCTTGCCAGATTCGACAAAAAGAATATTGGAGCCCTCTAAGCCTTCCCATTAATAACACGCACACAGTACTAGGCTAAACGCGTGAGAGTTTCTGCTGCTTTCCACATTCAAAAAAATATCAGTCAAAAAATGTCCATGGGCAGCTTAAAAAATTGTGAACACCGGAAGTATTTTAAGAGAAAAAATTAAGGAAAGCTTAGTTAGTTAATAGCTGGTATTCACCAACGAAGAGGTGTAAAATTATTCTCAAAGACCAATTTCGCTAAATGCCGCAGGTATAGTTCAAAACCAGTTTAACACCTACCTATTTCAAAACACCGAGAGACATTATAACCCCTTTTCAACAATTGAAAGTGCGTTAAATGTGTCAAGTGAGTTAAGTTGTGAGCGCTAGTGACTCCATGCTCGTGACACGAAGCAATTTATAAAAACACATACCTAATTCTCATTATCATTATGAGGTTTTTGTCCAAAGTTTATTTTTTATTTTATTTTCTCTAAACATCTCTGTATAGATATGTATGTGTGTACTTACATTACCCACGTTATATTTAAAACCCTTAAGACCGACTTTCTTTACATGATGATGGTTGAACAAAAAATAATGCAAAAAAAAACCTAACCACCATTTGCCATAAGTAGACAAAGCATCATCCTCCTCACTATTGTCCTGGAGCAAAAACTTCCTATTAGCCTAATTTGATGTAATTTTATTGCTAAAATGTTTTTGTTTTCCATTTTGTTCTTTATTCTCATATTAATTTAAAACTCTAAAAGAAACATGTCTATAGATAAAAATATACAAACCACAATAGGAGTCTATCTTATGTTGTAAGCCTTATGGGCGGGTAGCTATATTTTTTGAGATCTTTTGTTTAGTTTAGTGCTTAGCGTAAACATAAATGAGTTTCTGAGGGAAAGGGGAACTTTAAATTTTAAACTGTAAATAAAATGTTAAATAATTTAAGAGTTATTAACTGGGTGGTGGAAGGTTCTCTCCCAGAGAAACAGTAAAGGAGCATTTTGTATGACTTGATCACGCTGCTTCCAGTCATCTAAGCAAGGAAATAGTGTGATGTATACTGGAATGATATGACTGATGCATTGACCAAAGCGAGCCATCTCTTCAGTAATGATACCACCAGCGGTTTCTCAAACCTGCGAACGACAGATGGTCAGAAATTGATACCAGTTGGGTTTAGATAAATTTATGAATCTATTTAATGCAATCCTTTTGGTTGAAATCGTAACAAGTCACAACTGATTGGGAACCCATTTGAGCAGAATGGATATCCGCACATTTGACCTATGCCGAGGGCAGCTAGATTGATTGAAGAAGTAGATGAACGGTCTTATTATTTTTTCTGCAAATGTTCGAACCTGGCCCGCAACTATAGGAAATCAGTTCTCCGAAAATATTTTATGGACGGTTGGGGCGAAATCTCACCACTACTGTCATCAAGGAACATCCGCAAATTCACACAGACCTCAGGCTGGTTTAGGGAGATACTGTCCCATACCTAAGTTCTACGTCTTTTCTTAACATCTTTAAAAAACTTAACTTAGGCAATCTTTTATCACAGTTGCCATGATCTTCTATCCATGATCCTTATTTAACGTTTGTATAGTAAGTCAAATAATCCGATCTTCAGTGACGACCTAACTATGAGTAGATTTGGACTACATATAAATGGTGTTTCTACCACCAATACTTTTTTCAGAACACGAACATCCTAAAATATAGATCTTGACAACAGTTCAAAGTAAATTACAGCAGCTAACATGCAATGTTCACTAAATGGCTGGAGCTGGCTGTTATTGGAAACTAAATAGCTGATTCTATGTAGAGAATAACTCCGTTACCATCTTTTCGGGAATGCCTTGGTGTGCCAACTTTTTGTTGCTAGGTGGTTAGTATACAATAATTTACTCTACCAATCATGAGTGATACTCCTAATGCTTTTTAGTTAACCAAACCGACGACGAACAATGATATTTTGGTTTTTTTAATTAAAATCGGTTTTGTTGAAAAAAATTCTTATTAAGAAAAATAAATGATATAAGTGATAATAATTTGGCTTAAAGACAAATCCCATCAAGATGGTTTCTGATCACCTAAAATGTCTTCACTCTCAAAACTTTCTAAAAAATTTAACCCTTTTTCAAACCCATTTTCTCTACAATGAAATTCCATTATCCCTACTGAACATCCATTTCTGCTGGATGTCCTCTTCCATTATGATACAGGCTATTCTCATGTCCCAGCAACAGCAACAGACCATTAGAATGTCCTCATCACAGAAGGATTTTTTGGACAAAAAGTTGAGGACGGGATGGGATTAATGACGAGTTGTCAATAAATCAAGTTTATAGTTTTTTAATTAAAAATCGGTAAGATTTTAGTTTTGCAATGTGAAGCCATCTTTGATTTTATTGCAAAGTTATTTGCCATCAACTGAAACACACACACACAAATGGAGTTCGTGAAATCAGAATCCACTTAATTTTGGTTGAAAAGGACCAATCCAACCAAACCCAATCCGCCTGGCTGACGACGATGATGATGACGACTACAACAAAGCAGATTTTAGGTCGTTAAAAAGTTACCCATCGTAAATGTCAGCGGCACTCTTATAATCCAACTACAATGTAAGTTTGAGTTTCTTGTGCATCCCTGACCTGGATTTTGGCAAGAAGCAAGAATCACCATTGTTGTCCCGGATATCGGATTCAACTGACTTTAGAATATCCTTAAGAGTATTATGTACCACAGAGAAGAGCAAAAATAAGCTGGGTAACAATCAACTTTCTTTGGAGTTGTATATGTATGTACCTATAGAATGTAGGTGGCCTATTGGGTATACCGGAATTCCACCCATATAACCAGGGTTGTGAACACTAACCTACAATTTTCCAACAGCATGCCCCAAATCTCTACACACTTTGCACCCACTTCGGAAATTGATTTTGCAACATCATCAACATCATTATCATCATCGGACTCGGCTATGCCGAACAAACACACAACCATTCCATCCACCCCCTGCCTCAATATAACACACAAATGGGGCGTGGAAGTGTGTTGTAAATTGATTTTCCTTGCATAAATAATTGTTGCCCTGATGATTTAAACGCACAGTGCACCCGTTAATTTATACAAAAATCAACTTTCAAATTTAGCAAAATGAATAATAATCAACAAAAAATAAAAAAAAAAATAATAATAAAATACGGTTGGAGAGTTAAATCTCCGGTTAAATTATGTGCATTAATTTTGCACATGAAGTGGTTGGCATACACATATAGGTATTCCCAACGAACTCTAAGGGTTGGCTCTAGCTCTAGCTGATAGCATTACAATTTATTCCGGATCTGTTATAACCACAATGTAAATTGGGACAGCAGAAAAAAAAATGTCACATACGGGTATGACGGGAAATAAAAAGAATCGAAAATCGGTTTAGTTTGCATTATCGATATCATGAAGTGGACTGGTTTAAATCTGTGGTTGACGGGTCCCGGCGACATAGATGAATTGAAATTAATTTCTAGATTAATAAACTAACTCTTGAAAATTCGATCAAGTGGTGACATAAAAATTAACAAAAAAAAAAAATGGACCGAATTGGTGTTGTGGTATCAAATAGTTAAGTGGTAGTGATTTAATCCTGAATTCTAATTGAAGGGGATCTATAGAGAGGGATACCAAGAAAATAATACTTTTGGAAATGTGCGCTTGGAAACTTTTTCGCTTTAAATTTGCTTTAACCAAATTTTACTGTCAAAGAGTCAAAATAAATGATAATAAAGTCTAGATTTTGAAAAGAAATTCAAAGACTTATTGCAATATGGGTAAAAATTGTTCTTGGAAAATTGGCCGCCCTGAATCCTGGATCAAAAGACAAGAATATTCTGAAATTCAACTAACAATTGCCTTGCGGTCATTTCTCGAAATTTTAAAAACTGAAAACAAGCAAAAATGAACAAGTTTTGTGTCTCAATGAACACAACGGAAAATCGCGAAAATTGAAGCTCAACTATATTGGGAACAAAAAGAAATAGTGGCGTGGCCACCAAATTCGGAAAATCAAATTGATGGACAGCAATAAGTAAGTCTAAACGGTTAAAAAATCTACACAAACAAAGTACCATTATTGTAAAAAAAAACGGAAAACCAGACAACAGAAACTTAATGCCAAAACTACCAAGCGGAGTACTGCTTTTTCTCCAAAACAATTAGCTCCTCTAATTCTTCTAGCTCGAATTTCCAATTAGAAATACTCGCCAAAAAGAACCATTGGCAATTTTTGTAATTAAATGTCTCTCACTTTCTGAAAAATGATAAGCTCTGTAGCCTTTTCAAAAGAGACAGCAAAAAAGCTAGATTGTACTCGTCTATGTTGGCCCCTAAATTGGCTATATGATGAGTGGACGAGCTTAGTAATCAATCATCATCTCGATAGGAAAGAAACACTCAAAATTTTCCAGCCCGAATTGGCTCAACTACTTCACAATGTTTCTAGCAAATTGATTATTTTAACAAATTTAAAAAAAAAATTGGAGCAGAAAAAGATTAAATATAAAATAAATATATAATCAAATTGGCAGGTGAAAATGGTTGCGTTAAAATTTAGTACCAGAATCTGGTAATAAGTAATCTGGTGGAAAGTTGTAAAAAAATTGATCCAGCAGTTAACTAGATGTACGGGCAATTTTCCTAAAAACTTAAAAATCACATTTCCATTTTTGGAATTTCTTGGAAGAAAATAAAGTGTTTAATTAAAATCGTTAATGCTGCTTTTAAGAAAAAATAAAAATAGTGACATTATTATTCCGGATAAAACAAATTGAGAATTGGAATTCTGATTACTGGGATTCACAAAAATGTATCTGTAGCAAAGATAAAGCAAATCCGTCCATCATTTAAAGTTATATTAGACTTCTCGATAAGATGTCCCGATTAACACATGGGGACACGAAGCTCTCCTTATAAATCAATTCTTGATCAGCCAGATTGCCAGATTGACAATTTGTTAAAGAACTCATCTCATATCAGGAATGCACAAATTTTCAGAATGACGCATAATTTTTAAGACAGCAGGACACGGTGAAATGTAATAAATCTAAAGGTCAACACTATAAAACTCATTTTTGACATGTTATCAAAAACTCTGTGGACTTCTGATTAATCCATTGTTTTCTGGTCGTATGATGTCAATTATGTCGCTATATTTTTTTTCTTTAATAATTTAAAAAAATTGTGTTGAGCTCGAAATCCCGAATGTCAACACTCTTGAATTTTAAGAATAAATACAAAAACAAAAACAATACAAAGATAGTCATATACTATACATACCCTAGAATAATATAATTCGCACTCCTTATAAAGCTGTAAATTTTATTTGTGTCGGTAGGCATCGACTAATATATTTCGTATAAGAAAAATAGTACATGCATCTAACTGATGAGCCCAACTGTAATACCTGGGCGAAGCTCATATTAATTTGGACTAAAGGTCACAAGATAACTCAATTAAATATACTCTTAAGTTCCAAGATCCCGAATACTAATTATGATCATTAATTATTATGCCTGTTGCCAAACTCTTTCTGCCTCATTTACAAAATAGTCACATCCAGTAAATTAGATGTCAATGGATATGAATTTACACTTAGCGATGACATTGCACATAAACTTTATGTTACACCATCTTATTTTGTATAAATTTCGGCAATTTTAAATAAACTTTTGACTTATTGAATGAGTGAAAGAGAAAAATATGTAATACTTCTGTAATATAAAATTTTCTCTTTTTCGCTGCACCTTTAATGCGTGGGTGAGAAATATATTTGTTACTTCTGTTGTTTGTATTCTGCATGTCTTACTCTTTAGTTGGACCAAGCATGAATGAACAAAATACATTTATTACTTCTGTACTGTATAATCCTTTTTTTTTCGCTGGCACTTTGAGTGAGTGGGAAAGAAACATTTTTGGGCAGAATGGTTGTCACACACCTCCATGAGAACACTATCACGGCTCAGTTAATTGATTCTGAAAATACTTTTGTTATACTACGCATAAATCTTACTCCATCTGACCCAACTATGTCTTTCCACGTGATTAGCACTTTAGCAGTTCTCACTGAAAGTTGCTTTTGCTATGACTATGAACAAGTCTCAAGAGCTTTATTATACCTACCAAATGCAGTTTTTACTCATGCACCGAGATTCAGCTAATTCGAAACAGCAGTGAGTGAGTGAGATGAGTCACTTTTGATTAAAAATCGATTCAGCTAGTAAAAGTGAGGCGGTGAGTGAGTGAATTGAAATGTCAGATTACTCGCCTGAGATTTCAGCAGTGACTTGGTGAATTTGTAGATGCCATAAACTAATAACATAAAGACCCGAAACCTCTGCAGTTTTTTGACATTTGCCTACAAGCTGAAACACGCACACAAGTAACTTTCCCGTTCCTCTTCCAATAGACACATTGATAAAAACGCACACAAGAATCTTCTCTGTTCCTCTTCCTATAGACACATAGACACCACAGCCCTAGTAATTTGTTTTTGATTTGTTTTTCGATTTCACATCTATTCATGGATAGAGTTTCAACGGTACAAATACAACAATGTAAGCAAATGGGTTTTGGGGGGTGAAACGTACGAAGGTTTCCGATCTTAGTATGGCTTATTTGTTGTAGATGCATTGTAGCTACCTACAATTTGTTGTTGCTTCAAGACATTTAGGTGTTCGAAAATAAATTCGAACATACTCATTTAACTTAAATAGCTGAATCAGTTTTTAGCGGAAAATGAGAGTCATCTCACTTCACCCGCCGAAATAGTTGAATCTCGGTGATGGACAACTGTACGTATCCTTTTAAAGAGTCAACAAATCTAACAACATACATATTTGTGTCTATTAAAGAAAATGATAAACAAAAAAATCAAAATTATTTCATTCTTACAATGTTTTTATCAATAAAGAATTTATTTATTTTGTTCGAACGTTCTTTTTGAAAATTTAATTGCAAAATCTTATTGAATGTGCGAACTTTTCGCACGTGCCTTCTGATAGAATCTATTATGTCAAATACTTCGGAATTGAATCCCCAATTTCAAAATATTGTTTTGTTAGCACTATTGTAGGAGGTATAGGTAGATATTGATATCGGGTATTCGAACCATTCAACAAGGGAAATCTGCGACAAAGTCACCAACGAATTATTCCGTAAAAATCTCACAAATATTTCTCGAACTTCCAAGCTATAGCGATCCATGGATTTTCGTGTGTGTATTTTCTGCATACGCAGTCTCTACTGAACAATGACTTCCAACGAGTGTATTTCCACTTCGTGGACCTTGCCTGCATTGACGTCATCCTGAACATTGCTTTACCCGTTTATTCACAAATGGGTCTCGTCGCTGAAGATGAATTTTTGCTGAACGACCAACATAGCGTTAGATATCGTCGTTTTCCTTAAAAAATATTTGTTGGAAAAGCAAGATTTTGTACGTACCTATGTAGACACAAGTATAAGAAAGATGGCATAGTCGGAGGCACTGAAATGACTGCCACATGTTCTCCAGAAAACTCTTGCAGGCGTTTTTGACAGCAAACGCCATTTTGATTTTAGTGTATAAAAAATGACAGCAAACAAACAAACATGAACTGTCAAAAATATCAAAAAATATATTAGACCCTCAACGTAAGTATTCGATGCGTTGACTCTCTGACGTCAAAATACTTAATAATTGTGCCTCAAGATTTAATTGTCAACTAAAAAATTCTGTCAATGCATTGTAACCTTCGTTAAAAGGATCATTGTCACGTTATATAGAGTGAAAATTGTATATGTGGTGAAGTCAGAAAGCCAAAGTTATAATTTTTCGTTTGATGAAAAATCTTCCAAGATAAAATTAAAATTAGATCAATTCTTACTGCGTTAAATTTATTAATTAAATATCCCCAACTTGAAAATTAGATAATGTACTCTGACACTAAAATGACGTCTCGATAATTCAATAATATATAACACGTTCAATCAAATTTTTTCCAGTCAGTCCCTCAGGACGCGTTAACAAAAAAAGACAAAAAAATAATGAACTTTTATCAAGGCTTATTGATTGAGAGTTATTAAATCAAACGTAACATACACAAAGAGTCCGGCACCGGAGTTTTTCAAAGAAGTTTAATAAAGGAAATGAAAGAAAATCATGTCCCGTTGTCTCTCGAGCTTGCTGGACTTTTACCCCGCCCCCAATCCCATATATACCTACATAGTCATTGTGTCCAATGTGTAGTATTATGTAGTAGGAATCTTATATTCCATCCAATTACTGTTATTGGAATATATACAGGCATTTATCGATCTGGATCCGTTATTAACAGAATTCCAATCGAAATGAAAGAGGGTCACACAACAGAAGAGAAAGTTAAAAAAAAGAAGAAACAAAAAAAGGTGTATAATATAAATTGAGAGACCCTTCCACAAAAGATGTACAAACGATGGCGATGGTAGGTGTGGAGCAGAGGGTGAGTGTGACCTCAGCCAATCGGAAAAATCATTTCCACATGACGACGTATCACTGACTTTGTTCAAACACCCACACGAATTCTGTAACCGTTTATTGTTTGGCCCACATAAAGTCTAGGCAGCCAGCATTTAAAACCAACAGTGACCATCAAGAGTGATGACACGTCTCTAATTTAAGGTGCAGATGGACGGAACTGGGAGTGGGAGTAAGAGTATCATCCTTTATATACACACACACACATCCTTTATACACAAACGCACACAACATCACCCCTTCAAAAATAGTTACAGAGTATCGGAAGACTGCTTTTGACATGAGGATTCATTTGTGCTTAATATTTCTGTTGTGTCTTATAATTTTACGAGTGGCTTCTGGGCTCAGATCGATGGAGAAATTACAGTCAAAAGCACATGTGCAGTCAAATCATGGAACGTCTCGATTTTAGCCCAATCTATTTCTCCGTTGACTGATAGTATTAGCCAAATCTTGACAGCTGGCAAGGTTTTTCAAAAACCTTAAATTTGAGTACTTGAATTTTCTGACCATTAAAATCTGGTTTGCTGTTAATTAGCCTTTGGTCATGAGAAAAGTTTATTTTTGATGTGTATTATTTTTCTATTTCTACACGACAGAGATATTTATTACATTTGTGTGCTCTGCTGGTTTCCCATTGATGTCCTGAGAGTCCTGTTTTTTTTTCCTTTTAAATTGCTTCGAGAACGCAAAACAATTCATTCATCATCAACAAAAGCAGAAACAGAAACAGAAGCAGAACTAGCAGCAGCAGCACCGAGAAGCTGCTTCTGCTGCTCTTGTATAACTGTTATAGGCGAGTTATAGCTGCTGTATGCTGAAAGGATATATAAATAGAAGTTGGGTGGTTATGGTATACAGCTGGAATAGTGTTAAGCTCCTGCTGGCCTGAAAGCGTAAGTGTAAGCTTTTCCTCTTATTTTCTTCAGTTTAGTGAAAGAAATGAGGGTATACCTACAAACATCGCAGCACACAACATTCATTCATATACCTACCTAGCTATAGGAGTAGGAGTATAGATGAAGATATTTCATATCAAGTTGATAGATTTAGGACATTAGACACAGTTCTTTATATTTTGAGGGCGACATGTTTTCTACGAAATGTATTGTGTTTGATTTCAATGGAACTGAAGTGACTTTTAAATGAATTTACCACCATGTTTTGTGTTGTTGCTGGTTGGAGTGTTGACCTAGAAACACAAACACAGATGATGTTGGCGCTTGGTGAACGAATCCGTATTGGGCTCATTTTGATTAAGATTGAAAGTGTTATTTTTCTGTTGTTGTAAGAAGATTTGGTAGAATTAATTTATTGATACTTAAGAAGGAATTAAAAAAAAAACAAACCTATAAACACAATCCTTAAGAAGGACTTTGTGCGTTGTTCCGAATTGATATTCTGTTTTAATCTACTTAGGAGGACTTAATGTCACTTTTAATCTTTTGAAGAACAACGTAGTGTATGAGTAGCTATTGTTGAATTTGATTAAGAAGAATTCCGGGATTAGTCAAAAATTAGGAAATATATCATATCAGTAGCTTATTTGTCGAAGTTTATGGAAGGCAAAATTTGGCGACTCAGAAAAATGGGGGACTATATTTGTTTAACCTTTTTTAGGTACAAAGTATTCATCAAGTACGAAGGTGATGTGAAATAAGGCACAATTAAAGAAGACCAAGTTTAAATATTGGATTTATTTCCATTTCTACCACGAAATAAGAGCAAATAAGAAATTTGGCGTTATTTCCAGACTTAAAATGGTAAAAGGCCATTTTTTTTTCATTTGTGACTTCATTTCTTTGTTCCTTATTTTATGTCAACAATTAGGACAGAGGAATCAGTTACAGTAGACAAAATTTGATTTAAAAACAAGTTGTCAAACCGCAGTTGACCTTGATACGTGGCAAGTTGTAGTTTTCAACGCATGGAAGTACTCACTTACAGTAAAAGGGAAAACGGTCTAGATGATACAGGAACCACACTTAACTAGAATATTTTTTTTTTTATAAATAATTGCGCGCGCACTAATGCGGGATTTTGACTACCCTTAATATGTTCAAGCACAGTGCGAGCGTTAGGAAAATAGGGAAGGATTTGAAAGGACATATCGATGTACATTAGTTTTAAAGTTTATAATATCAAAAAGGGGGGTAAAAATCGAGTATGGTAAGGCATTCCACATTCGCGTGGTACGACTAAAGAAAGAATCTCTGTACTTGACAGTACGTCCGAAGTTTGGCTCAAGGGTAAACTGATAAGCATTCCTAGAAGCACGTGTATTACGGTTGAATATTTTAAGGGGAGGAATGAAACTGGATATTTCTCTAGAACATTGTTTATAAGAATAGCGATAAAATAATGAAAGACATGAAACATTTCGACGGTGTTCGAGAGATATAAATTTTTCCATTACTGTTCTATCGCCTATCATTCTTAGAGCTCTATTTTGGATTATATCTAAAAGATTCAAGTGAGTTTTGAGAGCTCGAGCTTTGGACGAATGAAGGCCTTATAGATTATTGCCAGATCAGACGGGGAAAAGAATTTCTTGCATCTACGGAAAAACCCAAACACCTTGCAGCGTTTTTCGCGACATTGAATATGTGGCCATTCCACAAGAGGTGGTCTGTGACTCACATACCAAGATCTGAAAGCTAATCGGTTTCTTCAATGGAAGTACCACTCATGGATAGCGGCATGGGGGGTGGGTGTTGCTTTAATGACAGAAGACAGCATTGAGTTTTGGATGCATTAAATTCTGCATTGTTTCTTATTCCCCATCGGACAATATTGTCGAGATCAGAATTTAATGAGCTTATCATACGCTGCCATTCCAGTTCCACATCCGAAGAACAAGGAGGTGATTCTGAAAACTAATATGAAAAGCTGAGAGTACTATCGTCAACAAAACAAATTAGTGGATTAGAAGTTCCAGATAAGATATCATTAATGAAAATGAGAAAAAGTGTCGCAGACAAAACGGAGCCCTGGGGCACACCAGCATTTATTTTGTGAACTACAGACTTGTAACCGTCTAATACTACTTGTAATGAGTGGTCTGAAATGTAATTTTTAATCAGACGAAAAAGAGACTCATCAATACCAAATGCACGCATTTTCGATAAGAGAGCTTGATGCCAAACTCTATCAAATGCTTTTCAAATATCAAACGCAATAATCTTACTTTCTCCACAACGATATAAAGATTCGTGCCACTGTTCAGTGAGATATACCATCGGATCACCAGTGGACCTATTGCTACGAAAGCCATATTGCCGGTCATTAAGGAGATAGAGATCTTTAAGATATTTCTTAAGCTGATAGTTAATCAGCGTTTCCATAACCTTGGGAAGAAGGGACGTAAGTGCAATTGGACGGTAATAAGAGGGTGAAGAAGATTCGCTTTTTTAGGGACAGGCTGGACAAATGCTGTTTTCCATCCACTTGGATGAGACCTGTAGAATAGGACAGATGGGAAAGCTTACGCAGTGGTTTCGCCAGCGTTGAAGAACACCTCTTCAGAATGTCGGGAGGGATACTATCCGGGCCAGCCAATTTGTGTATATCAAGGTCTTGCTAGTAAAAACCGTGTAATGTTTTTTTTTCAATATTTTGTCACGTAAGGATCTGAAAGCACCTACAAGTAGTAAACACCTATATAAATCATAAATAGTAACTTTAGCAGCAATGACATTATTAAGTCTCGAGAGATTTCGGGAATATGCGGTTCCTTGGCATTTAGCAACGTCAAGTTCTAAATTGTTTTTTGACACCAAATATAGAAAATGCTTAAGCTTTTTAGGAGAAGTAAAGTATCTTCAAGTGAAGTAACTAAGTAAAAAGTTCCAAATACTTCATTGCAAACTTAGCAAATAATATTGATGATCTAACCAAAACTCGATACTAATGATCGAATCAGCAAGATTTTGAATTTGACATGTTATCCGTTGTGTGAAATAATTATTTTATCGTTTTGAGGGGCCAAATTTTTTCACATTTAAGAAAAAATTAGTTTCTATAATATTATTTTTTTTTTAATTTTATTTTATTTTATATTTTATTTTAATTTATTTTATTTTATTTTATTTTATTATATTATAATCGAGCATTAGCTCTTATGTTCGATCACATCGTAAACACAGGATTCTTAGTAGAAACTGCTAGATTTATTTTTAAATTTGTTCTTTATTTAATTTTCTTTAATTATTTTCTAACAAAAAATGTGTATCATTAATTAAAAAGTGCATTTATTTCTATAATAAACTCGAGAAATATCGCACACCTTTTTTTCGAAATATTGAATTTTTTAGTTGGACAAACGTTTGCTTAGAAAGTTCTATATTTGTAAATATTTTATAAGAAAAATTCAATGTTTCAGAATAAGATGTTTATATTTTGTGTGTCTGTAAATCCAGAACCCTGTATTCTTCTTAAATATTGTAAATTATAAATTCTTTATTAAAATTATGGATTTAAAAAAAATATATTTACAGAATTCATGAATTGATTTTTACATAATTATATAACGCGAGCCCAAATTTTGATTGTAAATTTGTTATTTTTCCAATTTTTAAATATCCCACTTACAGTGTCCAATAAAAAAAAAAGAATACATTAAATTAATGTTGTTTATTTTATTGAGATTTCTTCTGCAAAATCGGGAACTTAGGCATACAAAACTGAATGCACCTAATGCTTTTTGGATCCACCTATGTTTAGATAATCAGAATTTTAAAATACAGTATTTCATGAAAAAGGGAATTTTGGTGGTACAGTTGCTTATACTGTAAACAGAATACAAAACTTCAACAATCATTTTAAATTATTATTTGATGTTCAGTTTCATAACAAAAAACGGTGAAGCATTTTAACATTTCACATACAATTGATTTTTTAGTCCCGCACTAATCAAGTCAACCGCCCTCTCAACCCCCATCTGGCTACAAACTTGGTATAAAATCATCTATAAATATTCCAATTTTTTTCCTAATTTGATGTTCATTATTTCTCTTCATAATTTTATATTTTAAACAACAAATTAAAAATTATGCTAATGAAAAGATTAAAACTTATTATTTAAATTCATGAACAATTTAATGGTCTCTGATGCAATTATTTCACTATTGGTCAGTTCTCTCATGAAACAATTAAATCATTAGCTCCTGCATACACCACCATCAGAGAGCTATTCCTATACCACAACATATATAATGTAGATACCTGCAACAAATCAATCCAATTGATATAAATGCGCCTTTGGGCATTGCACGTCTATGACAAATTTCAATCAATTAGATATACTAATGCAATTTGTGCTGCCACATTGGACTGTGCATTGTCCATTTGCTGCATTAATTAAATTTAAAGACAGTACGATACAAATCAAATTCCGATCTGTACATAGTACATGCAGATATTCTCTAGCAACAATGAACATTTAAATGCATTGATGCAGATGGAATTTTCAAATTCCAATTGTCAAAGATAGATTCATAGATATGCATATATACATACAATGTGTCAAAAGAAAACAGAAAAAATCCCTAAGTAACTTGCTGTGTGTGTGTGTTTTTGTTCGTCCTTTGCTGCACGATATCTGTATTGTTGATTATGTGTACTTGCATCAAGATAGAGGACGATGACATTTTTTTGACTCTGATTGTATTATTATAGTTGCCGAAAGCAAAGTTTTGACACAAAAATATTTGATCCTTTTCAAAATGGCTTAATAGCTGCCAGTTAGTTTCCAAATGGACAATAAAACTTTTTCCGTTTTTACATTCTTGTAGAAAACATTATGAACATTTGCGTGACATATGCATCTGTTACCAAAACTTATAAATACAAACAAGCAAATTAAAGATTCAGATACTTTTGAATCTTTGTCTGCATAGTTTTTTGTTTTTGTTGTTCAATCTTAGGTTTTATAGTCAAAGTCATAGTGTACGATAGTTTGACATTAAGGTTGGACTCATGGACAGACTTTTTCAGTTATCATTGTTTTCTTTGTTATTTTTTTTGTATGCGTCATGTGTTTATTGGGGATTAGAGTTCAATACTAGTAAACTCCCCGTGCGATGATTTGATTTGAAAGTAGGGCTGAACCACTGGCGCTGAAGTAAGCTCGTTGAGTTTAAACTAAAGTTGATTGAACTTGTAATGCAGTATTGGGTTGATACCTTTTTTAATTGGAGCTAAAGTATTACACATCAGTTTTTACTTGAAGTACAAAAAAGCTTGCAATCGGTTCGTATAAAAAAAAGCTTCAAGTTATTTCAGGGGTTATTTCCGTATACAATCTACTTAACGGCTTAGATAATCAATTTTTGTTGTATAGGGTGAAAGTCCGGGGAATTATTGGCTTCAATTTTTTCAACCAGAAAGATATAGTCACTGCTGAAGTGTATTAAAAAAAAAGTTTGATACTGGTACCGAAATTGGAGTATTTCCTAGGTTCCACAAAATTAAATATATTTTCAATGCAGAACCTTTGCTTCCAATAAATTAATCACCAAGTCCGGAGACTTAACTTTAAGTCGTGAATCTACACTGCAGCAATCATCAAACAATTTAAGACAATAGAAGAAGACACTTTTTGCTCGAGTACTCACAAATTTAAGAAACTGATTGGAAGAAGGTGTTTTGAGAAATCGAAGGAAATTAGACGATGGGCTTCTTTAAACATAAATCCGCACTGTTAAATTTCATTTTTACTAGGTCAAAAGCGTGTAATAGGGCAAATTTTGAATTTGGAAAAAACCGAACTCGAGATTTTGATCAAACTTGACTTCATGATGATAGAGTACACGAAAAATGTGTTAATATGTCCACACATTTTTCTTAAGACCAAAAATAACGTAATTTTTTTTTCGAATATCTAGTATAACCGTTTTTTGGATTTTCTATTTTCGGTTCATTTGTTGCTTTTGAAATATCTTATAGGGAAACGAAGAAGTTTAAATAGTATTCATTGTAAACCAACATTTTTAATATTTTTTTTTTTTATTAAAACTGAACTTAATATTTGGAAAACGAGTCAATCGATTTCTTTGAAAATTTTGTATTTAGTAGTTTTTTTTTGGCATTATCTTGAATACAGGAATGCAAAAAACAACGGTACCTCCGATAAAAATGTTTAAAAAAAAACGTTATTTTTTTTCAAAAACAACTCCGAGAGCAGTAAGTAGGACATATTTTATTTTGCGTTCTGAATAATGGTACTTCCCATGCAACCACTTTTCATATATTCGGCTTTCTCACTATTATATTGGATTCAAATTATTTTTTATTTCTTAGTTTTAAAAAATAAATATTTTTTTTTTTTAAATTGGTTTTTCAAAAGCGAGTTAGTGAATTTGGTTAATTTAAATTCCTATTTTTTTTCCTAAAAATATTTCAAAATTTATATTTTATGTGTATCATCTATTTATTTTTACCACTTATCTGTAATTTTTAAGCATATGTGCATATATTTACTATGTAGGATCTCACACATTTTATATATATATAAAATAATTAAAAACGAGTGTGTAAAGATACATTGATAAGCAAAGTAAATCACTTATGAATATAGGGAAGAGATTCGGAGACAAAACGGAGCCCTGTGGTACACCAGTATTTATTTTGTATACATCAGAATTTATTGATTTTAAGACTGGTATCGAACTAATTCCTAATTCAACGAAAAATCTATAATAAAATATGAATATAACGCTGTCGGTTTTTTAAACCTGAAAAATTGCTCTTAATCTTCAGAAACATATAGCAGAAAGTTTCGTGAAATTCAGTCGTATATAGTTTACAGGGACTTGATTACAGGGACTATACCCTGAGTTATTTTGAGTTGTGAATTTGTTAAGTAGTCCACCTACTACCACGCCAACATTTCTCACATTTTTTTTTACTTTCTAGAAAACGAACTTACTGCCATTATTGACACTACCTCATAAGCGTGTTGGCAGTATGAAAATTGGTTGCTAATGTTGACATTATTACGTCAAAAAAGAATTTTATCATAATGATAAAAATGTCTTCAATATTTAGTGTTAATCAAAATTGATCGTGTGTAGAACCCTTAATTCAATATTCACTACTAGCAATCAATTGGAGGAGGTGAATTTGAACTTTGCCCTCTTATACATAAATTAACGTAAAAAAATTGCAAATCCACAAGTACGTCAAGTGGAAATAATTTAGTTTCGAAGGAAATTACTTATCAGCACATTACCCTCTGTTCTTACAAATATTTGTTGATTGATATTGACAAAAAGCTGTTATTTCTAACAAGGTCATATTCCAGAAACGATTGTTCCACATCACATACATCCTTACTTATAAATGAATAATAATACAAACATTGGAAAAAATAGCAAACAAGAGTTCATACATTTAGACATTTTCTTCATATTACTTCGTTTGCAAAAAAAAGACTGCTTTGTCTTCTATAGCAAATGATAGCATTTACTCCTCCTTGTCAAAAAAAAAGTAAGACAGCTTGTCATTTTTTTCTTTTTTCAAATTAATTCTGCCTGAAGATACGGAATGTATTATTTATGCCGCCATAACGAAAATTGAGTTGAAAACTCTATTTGCTTTTTCATCTTTCATTTTTACTTTCCGTCTACTCGATCATTAAATTTAAACATTATTCCGAGCCGCATAACAATAAAAGTAAAAAAATAAAACAAATATGTTTTCTAAGTTCCCTCAAGCCCACAATGAAATATTTTCTAGAAAAACAGGGATACCTACCAACAAAAAAAAAAAACAATATTTCCTTCGAACTAACACCTAGCACTCAAAGTTCTGTCTGATTTTTTTTTATACCAAAAGAACCATAATTTTATTATATCAAGACAAACAAATTTTAAGAAAATATCTTTAAACCAACCTTACGACTATAATTCATAGAGCCAAAGCGGACAGACATATTTCCATAATTTTGCTCCACAGGACGAGCATGGCAAATTCCATTCAATTCAAAAACGTGTTAACTAAGTCCCTTGGCATATCCGTTTAAAGCGAACGAATTAAGAAGCACCCATCACTAACTACGATTATACATATACATAACCCACCGTGTGATCCTTATGAAAAATTCACAAACAGAGGAAAAATTTACATAATCCTCGAGATGAATCGATTTCACTTTTGGGTTTTTTTTTCGTTTTTGTGTGAAATGGTGAAATTTAAATCAATTTTTACTTTTACCTACATAGATGATGTCCTTCCTCTTTCTTTTTATCCCGACGGCGCGGCATTGCGAGCCCTTTTATAAAGCAAATAAAAGAACATTTTTAGATTTTCCGCTGATTTCATCCTTTCGTCAATGTTCGTTTTCGTACTTTCCAATTTGCTGGTGATATACATACATAGTATGTTTTTTTTTTGAGAATTTGATCTGCTCCACTCACATTATTTGCTTCCGGTTCCAGATATTTCAGATGTGTTCTTCTCATCGACATCCTCCTACCGAGCCACATATTCATTTTTCCGTGGAAGGAAGGTAAGTCCTTAAAATTTTGGAAGGAATCCATTTGCCGTTTATTTGCATTCATTGTTTTTTTACAAGCGAAATATGTCATTCGTCATGTAATGTATGTTCATTTTGTCTTCTTTCTTTTTTTTTAGGCGTAATGGTTTTGTCATATTGTTCATACTTTAATATTAAAGATTCAAAACATAATATGCATTTTACGTCTTTAGGCTTTAACAGTTTTACTTATTGAGGATTCAAGTTGTGTGATATTTGAAATAAAGTTAACTCATCCAAGTTGACAAAATCTTCAATCTTACATCATCAGTGGCTTTGTAAGATTTAAAAATATTTTTGAATCGTAAGGTGAAGTCGTCACAATGAGTACAGTGCTTAAGTCACTGAATCAAATATGATGTTTGTCAAAGATTTTATCCAAATAAATAGAAATTCGTATTTGAAATGCTTTTTTCTACTTTAGATTTTCAATTTAAAAAAAATACCAAACTTCTTAAACAAAAATTTAAAAATAATGGAATTTTGCTGAAGTATAATAATTTAATACCTCAAATATTTGAAAAGGATTTTTTTGCAGCTTGTAAAATTTTACTCAAAATAGTGGAGTTTTCAGAATAAGGTTGCTGTTTTCGGAATTTTTCAATTTTTCACGTATTAAGGAGCATATGTTGAAATATGTAAATCAGCATCGCTAATCAACAATGTTGAGTAAGATGGAATAATATCGCATTAGAACGGGTTGGTTTTGTTTTTTTCTACATCGCAGCACATTGACGTATGGATGTATTGGCCGAACAGAAGAAACAAGGATATACATTTTCGAACTATTCATCTCTCCGAAGGTATTTCTTTAACTACCGCTTTTAAAATTATTTATTTTGAATTTTTTGAAATTAAAATTTTGGATCCCACTGTTTAATGAATTGAATACGGATTAAAAAAGACCCAAGTCTTCTTTATCTGCAATGCGAACCCTCAAACTTTATCGCTCATAACGTATTTTAGTCTTATAGCTGTCAATCGTATAATCTGTTCAAACTCAGTGTGGAAACCTTGCGTTATTTTGAAAGTGAAGTAAGGAAATTTCGCAATTTGCTATTAACTTAATGTCGGCCCTTTAAGTTCTATACCAGGTGGCGCAAAAGCTCTCATTCTATTGGAAGATACCATAATTTTTGAAAATGGCAGCAAAATGTGAATTCTACTTCGAAATTTGCGAAGTAAATAAATAAATAAATACACTCAATAAAATATAAATCTCAATACTCCTAACCCAGGATATTTTTCGCCATTTGCAAAATGAATTGTAGCATCATTCGATAAGTTGACAACTTCTGAGACACGGGTGTTCATGATCTGCGACCAGCGAAAACGAATAAATCTTTTAATCCAATTCTTAAATGAAATGTCAACTTATTTTTTTTGTACTAATTTTTAAACAAGAACATAAATAATCTCGTCCACAAACTTAGACAGAAAACACAATACAAAATTTAATATTTAAATTATGCAACATTTTCTGCAAACTCTCAACTGCATCTATATTCGCAATCCACAACATCAGAACGCATTCCACAAACTTAAAATATGTATAACAATTCACTACTGTAAATTGAATGATCACAGCGATCGAGTTTAATTAAAACTTACAAATTCGCCATTTGACATTTTGTTCACTTGGGTTTTTTTTAAGCAGCTGTCAGTGACATGTCAAACCAACACGTTTTCTGTCAAAGACCGACAGATTTTTCTTTATCTCTTTTCAAATTTTTTACACGCCAAAAAATACTACAAAAAACATCTTTTTACACCGGAAAATTAAGTTTTTTGTTTCTTTTTGCACAGTTTAACCGGCAAAAACATTTAAACACATATTTTCATTAAAGAAATAAGTTTTTTTAATTAAATTCAACGAAGAATAACCATGAGAACCAAAAGCCACTTTCATTAAAAAAAACAAGGCCAACAAACAACTTTTTTATATTTTTTTATTAAAATTAATTAACACTATTCTGAATAATACTTTTAATATTCTTTTTAAGTTAACTTACAATCTAACTACTTAAAATTCACAAATAAATGATCGTAAGATAAAAAAAAACATATACATGACGGCATAGACCAGCATTGCCATATGCGAAGAATACTAACTACGCTGAAAAATAAATCCAAAATAGCATTGCCATACATTTGGAAGAATTCTTTATTCTTGAATGAATGCGATACGAAAACGAGACGTGTCTTTAACTAGATCTCGTCATTCTTGTTAAATTAGTGTCAATATTTTCTTATATCTCGTCGCAAAAAGTTTCGTCCCATTGCATTGGGGAATGGTTTTATAATTACAAAACGCTTACAGTGAATCATCTCACGCTCTCGTCTCATTTTTTTTGCGCATTGTAAATCATTTTTTTTTTTTAAATCTCGTCCCGATATCGGATATTTTACTGAGGTAAATCTGTGAAATTAAATCATCGAATTGAAATCGGTGAGTTGAAATTGGTAAGCTACGGATCAAAATTAGAACCAACGTTGAACCTCACTTAACTCACCGAAAACGGTGAACTAAAGTTGCTGAACTACTGACCAAAGCTTGAAAGACAGATGACGTTTATACAATTAGAAGATGCAGTCGTTGTGGAGAAATATTTATCCAAGTACAAGCCCGGATTCAAAAAATGTCAACTTAGCTGCTCTTTGACCAATTTCCATCATAAAATTCAAAAATGTTGTACTTGACATAGAATTATGAAAGAAAAAAAAATAGTTTCAAAATAGAAGGGTTCAAAAAATGTCATTTGGAAGCAAAAAAATGATTTTTTTTTGAAAATTTTGTTTGAAAGCACTTAAGATACTTAATTTATATCTTCAGTTGATTCAATCCACAAAATAAAGTAAAGTAAGAATTGTTGCAAGTTTTATATACAAGCCGCTTTCATTCCAGAACTCCTTACTTGATTTGGATTAACGGTTCTGAGTTTCAAATTAAGTGCTCTAAGTGTTTGAACTTGAAAAAATTAAAATAATTGATAATGACTAATTTTGGGATTATTTACACTCGAATAATGTATTCCTTGAACTCTCCAGGATATGTGGAACGCAAATAAAGTTTGACGTTTCGCCAACATTTTTCACAATTCTGGAGACCATTTTTTTCGGCTTATGACATTTATTCGTGCATTCGTTAGTCGTTGCTCGCTCTCATGTGTATAGCCAGAGCCGGGCCCATCATATGTGCAGGCTGTGCAAATGCACAGGGCGCCAAGCTTTAGGGGTGCATTGTCCAACCAATAGTACAAAACACAATTATGGATACACATACTTTCGTTCTTCAAATTTAAGTTCGTCTAACTAGCTACCTATGGCTATGCATTTCTAAAAGTTTATTGTGTTCAAATAACTATCTTCCAATAATACAAATTAAGTCATTTCATCTGCTCACACAAAAGGCCATTCATACAAGGAAATTATTACACACAAATAGAACAAAAATCCATACAAATCAGCTTTCTACCCATTTATACAAAAAAAAAGTTCATATGACCCAATCGCACCAAGGCAGTGCAAGATAATTTCTTGCCCAAGCACTCAAGAAATCTCTAAATAATAAACTAAATCTACAATTTCGTTGGAACCATTTGATTGAAAAGTGAATTTAATTCTGCACGTATGGGATATTCGACTGTTTTTTTTTCTTTACGGTTTTAGGAGAAATGCTTATTTTAATTAAAATTGGAGGTCTAAGTGAGCAGTCAAGCACTATATCCACTGCGCCATTGACACCCGCTATCGCACGTATGGTACTATTTTTAGGGGCGCTAAGCGTAGAGCTTGGACAGGGCGCTCATTTAGCTGGAACCGGCCTTGTGTATAGCGTAGCGCTTAATAGTTCCAAAAGTCTCTACATTCAAAATAAAATTATTTTAATATTCAAAGAAAATGTTCAAATTCAATAATCTCGTGAACGGCTCAGTAATGTTGCCTTAATTTTTTCACAAAGGTACTCACAAATAATTATAAATGAGATTTTATTCTCAAATTTTAAGACGAATTTTACGTTATAAATAAAAAAAATCGCAGAAGAAAACGTTTTTGTTTGACTTTTCAATATTTTTTATGAAACACTTGATTGTATTATGTACTAAACAAATGCTTTGATCCTTCAATGATTAGAAATATTAAGGATCACTTCCGTAACGTTCAGTCAGGCATTTTATTTTAAATAAATTTTCCACTTTATAATTTTCATTTGAAAATTAATTATTTTCGTCCCCGATAAAGCTTCCTGGCAAACAAAAAAAACTTTTTCTCTAAAAATCTTAACAACTAAATTATGTAGTGTTGTACACTCAAGGATATTCCAAGTTCCAGCTAAAAGATAAAGATAAACATTTTTTTCCTTTCCCGACTTGGTCCATGGAGATTCTGTAATTTTTTTCTTCTATATTTGACTGCTTTATTCGGCTTTTAGTTTCGTTTAAAAATTAAAAAGAAAACACAAAAAAAAATAGAAACAAGACTCATTCCGGAATCCTTTAAACTTCATTTAAAGTTTGTAACTACATTCGAGTACATTTCCGTCCAGTTGATCTTGCAATGCTTTTGTTCGCAGAGACTTAATTGCTATGTGTATCACAGCAGAGCAAACCAGAGGCAATCCACACCACACAAAAACAAGCCAGAAGCAATCCTTTTGTATTCATTTAATGAAAATAAGAAGGAAAAAGCCACCAAAAAACTTATCGTGTCCTGCACGAAAATACAAGCATAACGAACGACTCGCTCCCATAAGTCCTTTTCAATTTCTCAACTGCACTTACGAGCCCCTAAAGAGATATTTCTCTCAAATTCACATTTCAGACGTTTAGTAGACATCCCTGAAAGCCGAAAACAAAAACCGCTGGATTTAAACATTTTTAAATTTTTTTTCTCTACACACACAGGACGATAATAATGGCGACTTTATATACAAGAAGAAAGGACAACGAGAATTCAGCCTTTCCATTTGTTGGGGCTGACACACAATTGGCATGTCTTTGCCAAATTGGCATTTTACTTCCCGCCAGCCATCCTCTAAAATAATAAAGACACAACTGATCTGCATTTTGCACAGTTGCAAGACAGAAATTTGTACGAGTATGTTTGTAGATGACATAGGGATAGCCATAAGGAAACAATATCCCTCTGCAAGGATGTAGCATTGAAATTGAAAGACAAGTTCTTAGCCAAGGAACCAACATAACGAACAATGAAAAGACAACTCTGTAAGTAAATCTTATGCGAACTACAATTCCTATTCAAGGATGATATTACGTGAAGCTACTCCGTTTCATCCTGCTCATCACTCCAAGAAATGATAATCTCCTTGACATAAATTTGAAAACTAGGAACTAGATAGTGGCACACAGTCGAAAAACGTAGACATCATCATTATCATCCTTCCATAGACACCGAAAGGCTACTCCCTCCTCAAAGATACTCCTATACTCATGTTGTTCTTCAAGGACTCCCATAGAGTCGTCCGTAGTCGTCAGTATACCATCTTGAAAATATACGTATCTATACTGGTTCGTCCTTGGGTTTTATGATGACGAAGATGATGAATGATAGCGGCTTTGGGGGATATTCCTTCAGGACTGTTTATTCAATTGAAACCAAACCTAACCAAACCGAAATGAATGACAGACGGGAAAATTTGAATAAGAGTGTTCCTTGGAGTTCTGTGTATCGGATATTGCCTGCCGTTGAACGGAGAAACAGCATCTCCCCCAGTAGGTATGCCATCCATATAAATACATCCGTTCATGACCAAGGACAATGGATGACAAAAACTTACTGGCTTATTTTGTTTTCTTGTTTCTGTCTCCAGAGGGAGCGCAATCGAGGTAGTGACGACGAGCAACTATTCCACTTCGATGGTAACCGGTTGCACTTTTTGCTTCACTTCCTTTTAAATAAAGTTGTTTCTTCTGCCGACCCCATGATGTTACCATCAACAGCAGTTGTTCGCTTCTTCCTGTTGGGTAACGGGAAAAAATAAAAAACGACTTGCTCCCTTGGGTTGCGGAGTGAGTTGAAGCTGTGTTTTATTTCGATAGTTTAACCTGTTTAAAGTTTTGTTTTGGACTTTGATTTGTGATAACAGCACCACCTTCCGGGAGTAAGGAGCCGAAAAATGTCAATTTTCAACACTGAGACTCTGTGCTTTTTATGCCAGCGAGTTGTATCTATCGGTGAAAAGCAGAAGTCTCTTTTAACGATAATGTGTGTCTTAGGGGGAAATATTTTTCTAGTGAAAAATATTGCTGTATTTTTGTTATTTCACTTTTTATTGGTTTGAAAATTTATATTTTTGCTGTCGGAGTCAAGAGCTTCGTGAAAGGAAGAGACAATTTTCAACGGTGTTACATTTTTTTCAAGAGCTGGCCGTAGACACTTCGTGAAAATTGGCGACGGGCTTTCCTTGTGGATTCTATTGTTGGTTGCCAGAAACATACAATTTAGCTATAGCTTTGAATTATTTCATCGCAATTTTACTTATTTCTTATTTGCATTAGGTATCTATTATATATTTTTTAAGGTTACATCCCTTTATTGTGATATTCTGCAATTCAAGCCAATTTGTTGTATAAAATCTCTTCCGTGTGTTGTGCTATTTTGTAATGTGAATATACTTTATTTAAATTGTACTCCATATTTAGTTAAATTTAATAAGTTATTTACTCACTGACTTATTAACTTCTGTATACGAAAAAAGGAAACTATGAGCAAGAGAGAAAGACCAATGACATGTCATTAGTGTCAATTTTGAGCAGAAGCGTGAGACCATTGCAAGGGTTCGGGAAAGTAGAAGAAGCTGTGCACATGCGCAGCTTCTCTTGGTCAGCTGCCAACACAACATTTTTAGTTCAGAACAGAGTCTGAATTGTCAAACAAATTGTTTGTGTTTCTTTTTCACTCAGAGCGTTCGAAGCTATGAATGTGTGCTTCTGTTTTCGTACTGAACATGTTCAGACCGCGCTCGATGTGCTCGGACATAATCGTTTGAACATTCTGAGTAAAAGATAGAAAACAAATAAGAAAAAAAAATAATCGGATACAATTAAAATTACGTAGATTTTTTTGTTGATTTTCTGTATCTGGTGTGTAAATGTGTACACAATAAGGGTTGTTTTATCTTGTATTGATATTTAAAGTTAAAATGAAAATGTATTCTCGTATATATGGTCCAAGTGTGCTTACAGAACAAATCAGAGTGTTCAGAGCTCGGCCTGTGCGGAAAAAGTTCAGAGCATACTCTACGTACTCGAACTCTATTCCGAGACGGATTCAAAAAGGATTTGTACACAGATTCTAACACACACTACAATATTTGTTTTGAAGTTTCTCAATTGTTGTGTTGTCAATTAATTTTTATTTTGTGGCAGTGTACAGAAAAATTAAATTAATGTTGTTAAAAAAAACAAAAATATTGTTAAAAACTTCTTGGAAACAAATATTAAAAAAGTGCAAGTGGACTTGGGAATTTCCCCGTGGCGGTAACAGAAAATAAAAACGAAATATTGATGTATTAACAAATTGAAGATTTGTTTTTTTTAGAGCTGCCAAGCACACACCCAGTCACAAAAAAAGATTAGATCCGTAATCGATCTTTTCAAAGCAAAAAAGTATTGGTTTTAGTAGCGAATCCTATTTATTGAAACGAAATCTACATAAATCGATACGACCCAGAGTGAGTTATAAGCTGTGTAGCGATTGTTGCAACAGAAGACTACGAACTGCCTCGTATGGTATACCACCAAAGAAGCACCATAGAGCAGCAACAACACACTACTGCAGCGAGAAGAATAAAATTTCTCCAATGCAGCTGCATCATACAATAACACCAGCTAGACCAAAACTATCATGAAAGGTCAAGCAAACCGCACCACAATTATCGGTTATTGCGACAGAGAAATAGATATTTTTCGGAGTACCGAAATATACATATAGAACAAAGAAGAACCACAAACTGAGCCTCAGTTTTTGAGCAATTCGTGCTTCGTGAATAACTGCAGACCGCTATTTAGAGAAAAAAAAAACATTTTCAATTTTAATTACACCCGTATTAAAAATTTCATAAAAAAAACCGTCCAAATTTCCCTAGTTTGAAGGGAGATAGGAGAACAAGGAAACTTCTTTTTATTACCAAACACTTCACACCGGTCAGAATTACTAAATTCCCCCAGATGGGAAAATTACAAATGAATTTCAGATGAGATAAGCTTCGGTTTTCTATGGAAAAATTAATTTTACTTATGATAATGGTGGTTAAAAGCAAATGTGAATTATAAAAGTCAAGATTAATTTATAAAAATGTATTCTACTGATGTCATATGTAGGTGGCTTAAGGATGCTGGCATTGTTTCTGTTTTTTGGCTGGGGAATTTTTTATATTGTTGATGTACACTCCTGATCGGGCGGTTAGCTACTGTTTTTGGTGTTGGTGTGTTGGTGGTTTAGTGGCGTTTGAAGTGTAACGCTTCGTTACAATGTTATTTAGTAATAAAGAAAAATAATTGAACTTATTCCTTCACTTACCCACAGAAGAAGGTGGCTTAGCGAAGGAATAAGTAATTCACATTTAACAACAATTTATATAAAACCACATAATACAAAGGATATTGTATTGTACTAAATAATCGTATATTTTCAAAAAAAGCTTTTAAGAGCCTTTAGTCCCCAAAATTTCTATTTTCTTATTTTCGTTAATCAATGTTTTTAATTCGCGGACTAGGTTCAATTCTATGATTTAGTAAGGTCGCGAATTAGAGCTGGAGTAACAGCTTTTTATATATTGCTGTTTGTGTGTCAATTTATTTCCTTCCGACTCCTCAAATAACTTCCTTATCCGGCCTTCGATCTATGATGAGCCGCTATCTAAAACACTTCAGCTTAAGCTTCCCATTCTCCATGAGCTCATTCCAGCCACGGTCAGTTGTACCTTCTCCTTCAATTTAACATAAAAGAAGCCTGTATTGCCTTTCAAAATACCGGAGCTTTGCGTTTTTACGCGTCTTCAAATACTTCGACAGAGAAAGACTTACCCTTAAGGAGTTTTGAACCAATCATATCTTCAACCCCAACTAGTCGGAATTTCCAGCGGACATTTTTCGTCAGATTTCAACTAAAGTATCGTTCGTGGATTTATTATTTACTCCGAGATGAAACTCTTGACTAGTAGGTACTTCCAAATTGCTGATATTTATAGTTCTGGCCGGTTATGCACAGACTTAAAGTTCGAGACCCACAATTTTCGCCTGTTATTCAATGAATTTGAAGTTGTGTAATTTACTCGATGCTTGGACGTGACAAGATGTACATGTGAGTCACATCGAAAACTTATTTTCACTGAAATTTTATCAACCATTGACAAGTCCGTGGTAAACTTTCAAATGTCAGCATTGGCGTGTCCTTGATTTTTCAGTTTTTGTTAAAAAGCGAAAGTAAAAGTTATATGGTCGGTGTGAAGCACAAACTGTCTTCCTTAGATCATGTATTTAAAATGCTTAATTGCCATATATACTCCCTCAATATTACGGACTAATTCGCTTATAAAACTAGCGGATGCATCTACAATGATTAACACTGAAACGTCATTATATTGATGTGCAAGAAGAGTTAAATTTGCTAAACTTTTATTATATGCTAGAAATATATTTTCAAGATCGAATGTGTTCATTGGATAAGAGTTTTAGCATTTTTCTCCTTTCTTATTGGTTTGGGTATACTTGGCAAGGAACTTGGCCTAGGTCTAGTTTTTAGCACGTTTATCTTATTGTCTTCCTGAATGGCCCACAAGCACTAGGTTGGATAAGTTCTTCTATAGTGATTTTTAGACAGTGATGCAGCTTGCGAGAAAGTCCTTAGATGACGACTGCACACATATATATACTATGGAAATCCTTTTAAATTTTTCTGTGAGCCATAAGTTGGTTTTGCTTGTTTTCATTTTTATAAAATGTAAAAAAAATTAAAAAAAAACAATTTTTAAATAGGTATTCCTACTTTTTAAAACTTTCCTTCCTTAATTTCAATGCTGAACCTTTTTAAGGAGCTTAGACCCATAGGATCAAGTCTTTTAATTTATTATATATTTACTCACCGAACATCAATTTCAAATTGTGTCAAATTTCAATACAGAGCTCTTCAAACTAATCCTCAACACTCCATTACGCCTGCCATCATTATATCTACAACAGCTTCTTCAAAATTCAAAGGTAACTAGGTACATGAAAAAAATATATAAAAATTTGAATATTCCTCAAAGAACAACGAATAACAATTTCCATTATCCTTCGACATAACAAAAAAAAAGTAAAATACGAAACATACCTAGTCAAAAGGATGATGAAAATCTCATTTAGCTAAGATACACCTACACTCTTAGGAATTTTCTCATACTCCCACCATTATATGCATGACAAGAAGATGAGATGATGGATTTCAGCTAATGGATATTCTGCATAATTACGCATTCATCCAACCGAAAGAATTGCCAAGGACTTCTTTATACATATGTTATGTACATTGGTGAATTCTTATGATATGTACTTTTACCTATAGCGAATATATGTCACTCTCTGTTCCACTGAACCTTAATGACACAGCATTAAGTCTTTTGTCCTGGCTGATGTAAGGAAAACCATCAACTTTGAGCACTCGAGCCTCATTCAATCCTTCGAATATTGTCGTCATCATGCCAACCAACCTATCAACCAACGCAACGCTTGAATTTGATGAATTGAATATATACCTATTCTCTTTCATTTTATTTTTTCCAAGGACATTCATCTTCTTTAAAAGTCACATTCAGAACAGATCACAATGACTATGTTGCCTGCTGTATTATTTTCATTTGAGAATGACTTTGCCCTCAATGAATTGATGTGGTTTCATTAAAAAAAAAAAGAGTCCTTTAGAAGAAAGGATTCGTGAACCATCATCTATCAACAAGGAATCAAATGAAAGACATTTTTCTTCCACAAATTACCCCAACAAAATTATTCAAAATTTAAAAAAAAAACAAAAGATATACCACTTAAAAATATTCAAAAAAAATAAAACCCAAAAAAAGGACACTCACCTCCATGCGACTGTCGCATGCTAAAATAACACTGGTAATAACATTCAAAAAAAAAAAATAAAGGAGAAGATTTATTTGTGTATATATTGTCGTCGTTGTTTTATTTGACTATAAATCCTGAGGGCATACATCTTATGAAAGACTAAATGTTCCATTTCTATAACCACCGCCCCCCTCCCAAACCTTCTCCTAATCGAAAGAACAAAAGCAAATGTATTTAAGGAGAATGAACACCTCAACCCTTGAACAACCAAGGTGCTAGAGAAAAGAAAACGTTTATTTTTGAAGTTTGTTATTACCACAAGAATATTGACTTATGATAGGATGCACAATTGCTGAATAAAAGGATACCATGGGGGAACAAGCAAGAATAACCTTCCTGAAGGAATTGAAAGGCAGACATATTTCAAATTCAATTCAATGAAAGCTAAATTTAAATTGTGAACTTGTCTCTCTCTCTCTCTGAAAATACATGACTTTATACAGTTAGGAGAGCAAAAAAAGTCCTGCTGGTTACTTATTGACTCGTAACAGTGGAATAATCATAAAAATTTATGACTAACTCTCTTCTAGGCAGATTGCTCCGATATGGTTCTTCGATTTCATCCATTTACTGTGTTTTCTCGATCCTCTGTTCCACTCCTCTAAGTGCTATGATGGGTAAAGGACACTTTGCTTCGGATGGATGAATATAGATTCTCGAAGGATTCAAGGAGAAACAATTTATTGAATTTTTTTTCAAAATATTTCTTATTTTTTTGCTTTCTTCGAATTGCTTCAATTTGAATTTCGTGATTTGAAAATAATTTGAATTTTTGGTATTTCACCAACACTAGGGGAAGGAGAGGGATGATGTGTATCCTTTTTACGGTGTTCGTTTCCTTTATTATAGACTGCTTCTAAGTTCTAACTTGAAGGAGAAGCGCCGCAAAGCAAATCGCAATGAGGAAATAAAATCCAATCAACGTTTCAAGTTTTTCCTTTGAAAATTACAATCGGATATAATAAGCTTAGAGATGAATCGATATAAGTTCAAAGTCTGATTGATTAGGATGATTGAATGCGGAAGGAGATTCAATTCAGAGGGTTTGGCACAATTAAGAACAAGGAGAGCAGAAGATAAATTATTTCTATGGAAAATTGAAAAATCAATGGAATTAAAAGGACGATTTTATCCCCATATTCAATCAAAAATTAATTATAAATTTACTCTTTTTTTATTGTGAAAAGGAAGTCGTAGTTGAAACTTTTTTAATTAACCTTAAACTTTTAAACTCATTTTATAAAAAGAAGTATAAGAATGAATTTTTAAAATTTTGGCGTGTTGTCTTAAGAAAAAAAAATATTAAATATCTAATGTTTTTATCGATACAAAATAAACAGGATTCCTGTCCATCATCTCGACCAACGTGACGAGCCCGTGAAATCTGAGGAATGTAAAGGGTTTTTCAACAGGACGCTACAAAAGTAGAGCAACAGGGACAGCAAACACGCCATATTTATTGCCGCTCTTTTGACATTTCTCTTCAGTAAGGTTTGCCATTTCATCATGGAAAGATATACGAGTCAACAAAGAGTCGAAATTATTAAAATTTACTACCGAAATTCGGAGTCAGTGGCCTCAACGTTAAGAGCGCTACGTCCAATTTATGGTCGTCATAATCGTCCTAGCAGATCAACAATTGAGGGTCTAGTGGAACAATTTGAATCCACAGGCACAGTACAAAATGTTGCCGTGCCAGTGAGACAAAGAGGTGCCTGTAGTGTCGAGAATATTGCTCCCGCTGAGGCTTCAGTTGCAGAAAGCCCAAATGTTATTCTCACACGTCGTTCTCAAGTGTTGGGCATCTCTGTGACGTCGTTGTGGCGAATTTTGCGAAAAGATCTTGGCCTACATCCTTACAAGATTAAATTGACGCAAGAACTGAAGCCGCTTGACCACTAGAAGCGTCGTATGTTCCTGAGTTGGGCTGATCAACAACTTGAAAATGATTCGGATTTTAATCGAAAAATCATCTTCAGCGATGAGGCTCATTTCTGGCTGAATGGCTTCGTCAATAAACAAAATATGCGGTATTGTTCAGGCAGCAATCCATACGTACTCCACGAGTCATCATTGCATCCCGAAAAAATTACGGTTTGGTGTGGTTTATGGGCCGGAGGCGTCATTGGGCCGTGCTTCTTCCGTGATGATCAAGACCGGCACGTTACTGTGAATGGGGATCGCTACAGTTCAATGATAACTGAATATTTTTGGCCCCAATTGGATGATATGGACTTGGAGGACATGTGGTTCCAACATGACGGCGCCACAAGCCACACAACGAATGTCACAATCAATTTATTGAAAACCAAGTTTGGAGAACGTATTATCTCCGTTAGACTGTTTCCTGTGGGGCTACGTGAAGTCTATGGTCTATGCCAGCAAGTCAGCGACGATTGATGAACTTCGTATGAATATCCGATTTATGCTTGAAAACCGTCGAAAATTGGGTTCAGCGTCTGGACTTCTGCAAGCGTACTTTCACAGGAATAAAGAATTTCATTGATATCGAAAACCGTTTTTGTTTTATTTAAAAAAAAAACTTTTGTAGCGCTCTTATTGAAAAACCCGATATAATTTATAATTTTTTGAAATATAAGGGTTGAAGGATTCATAAGCTCTTGTGCATTTCCTTATTTTGGCACTCTTTTCTTTCATTTGACACAATGCAGACATTCCATTAAGGGAGAGACATAGCAGATTGAATAAGGGCAAGTAGAGATTTTTTTAGAAATAGATGCGTCCAAAATTATAACAAAATTGGTAAAGTTATATATGAGATATACGGGAATAATACAAAAATAAGAAAATTTTATTGAGAAAAAAGTTCATCAAGTTTCATCATTTTCCTCATTTTCAGATATGAGCATTGCGTTAAAAATCATATTTCATTCTAAAACGTTCCCATTTTGCAGATATTTTCATTTTTATTTTACCGCCGAAGGAAAAGGTACTACCCAATAGCTCAGTTTCTTCGTACCATTTCCATTTCGTTGTATTTAACTCTGTTTCTTCGTACCATTTCCATTTCGTTGTATTTGTAACAGAATTGGTTCCTTATTTACCATTCAATACCCTTGCATGCCCACTCAATTTATTTTCTGTTTGTATCCACAAAACTGATTCTTTTTTACTCTCGTGTAACCACACTCTATGTAGGTAATACTTAAGCCAATGGTCTCGTTGCCAGTGCTTCAGTGTCTCTACTTCGTAGATTTATCTAGGGAGTAGTATAATATGTAGGTAATGTATTTTGTATGTAAACGGTGATTTTTTAAGAGCTTGGTTTTTGAAAATTCAAAAAAACACAGAAACTTGTAAAAAGTGAATGAAATTTTTATTTGCATCGATAAATCAATTTCTGCCATTTACTTTTTAAAAATAATTTCACTTAAATGTTGCCCGCGGCTACGCTTCAGGTGGTCCATTCTGAGGTTCCAATTTTGACAAACTTTTTCACACATTTCGGCCGGAATCTCACCAATGACGCGTTCAATGTTGGCTTCCAAGGCAGCAATCGTGTTTGGCTTGTCCCCATAGACAATAGACTTAACATAGCCCCACAAAAAATAGTCTAACGGGGTCAAATCACATGATCTTGGTGGCCAATTGACTGCGCCAAAACGTGAGATCAACTGCTCACCAAATTCGCCTCTCAATTGATGCATGGTTTCGCGTGCAGTGTGGCATGTGGCACCGTCCTGTTGGAACCACATGTCGACCGAGTTCAATTCTTGCATTTTCGGCACAAAAAAATCTGTTATCATCGAACGGTACCTTTCTCCATTGACCGTAACCCTGCGGCCTTCATCGTCCTTGAAGAAGTACGGCCCAATGATGCCGCCTGCCCATAAACCGCACCAAACAGTGCATTTTTCGGGATGCATTGGTAGCTGCTGAATTGCTTCTGGCTGCTCTTCACTCCAAATACGGCAATTCTGCTTATTCACGTATCCATTTAGCCAAAAATGAGCCTCGTCGCTGAAACGGACGTAGCTTGCGAAACACATTTTTCACAGAGCACGAATTTTGATAATAAATTTCAATAATTTGCAAACGTTGTTCAGGCGTAAGTCTATTCATGATGAAATGGCAAACAATACTGAATCGCAATGTCAAATGTTCGTGGAATTTGTCATGTTTCATCTGTCAAAAATATAAACGTCAAAAACCAAGTGGCAAAAAAATCACCCTTTATAACATACTCGTGACTCAGTTAACCTCCGTATTTTTTTATATATAAAATGAAAAACCAATTCGCTTTTTAGGGGTATTTGTGCCATATCTTGTTCATTGTACACAAGTCGTATATTACGAAAATTCTTCTAATTTGTCGGTGGAGTTGGGAGTCCCGCAGGGATCTGCAATAGGAACTCTTTTATTCAATTTATTAACAAATGACATTCATAAGTATTATAATGAGTGTGTTTCTTTATTCATTCTGGGATATCCAGATTATTCGGAATACTAGTTTTGCGTTTCTTTATTCCTTGGAATATTCCGGATAAAATATTTTGTTGTTTCTTGAAACGTTTGGAATGCATTCTTTTTATTCCATGTTAAACACGGAAGGAAAAGAATAATATCGGAATAACCTTCTCACATGAAAGCAAAAAAAATGACAGCAGCCAAAGACGAAAACCAAGTAATTAGACAACATGGTGACCAAACATTTTTTATATTTTTATTATTGAATTAAATTTATAAATATCACTTAAATGTGAGTTTTCATTAATTAATAAATCAAAAATAATTTATTTATACTATTTTCGATAGAGATATCTTTTTTTTTGTCATCACAACACTTCCAAACAGCTGATTGATGTCATCATTTTTCTTTCAATTCCGGATAGTATTTTTGTTTCTTTATTCATTACATTCTGGATATTCTGGATAAGCATTTCGTCTTTTCCATAAATTCTTTTCCTTATCCGGAATAAAAACCACGTGGATGGAATTATATAAAAAATAAATGGTATCCTGCGGGTCCTTAGTCCAACAGGACAATATTTTCCATCAGAAGTTAACTAAAATTAGTAAGGTTCTAAATTGCCACGGTCTATATTTTCACATTATTTATATCTCACACTGTCACACTTTTATTCTTTAAGACTTTCTATCGCCTATACTTTTTCTCTGTCACACTGTATATCTTTCCACACTCTCTTTAGTTTACACAATCTAACTGTCTCTCTTTCAAACTATAATTCTGCTTTGTCTCTCTCTACAAAAAACAAAACAATCATCATGAAGCTACAATTACAATGACTTCATCACAAATCCATTGCTTACAGTATCAATGGTCTCACTCAATAACCGAACTAAAGCTATCCGGATAGGTTGGTGTTGTTGTCTTCCCATTTAAAAAACACAGCTGATCACAAAGCACCTGCTGCCAAAAAAAATCTTACAAGGGAACAACACAAACCTATCCGCAAAGCTAATAGTTCTGTTTCTGAATGAGACCAATGCATTAAAGGGAAACGTTTAAATTGAATTGCTTAAGCCTATCAATGTTGCCGCAAAATGTTTTGATGTGCCATGGTATTTAACGGGATTTTTATTCTCCAATGCTAAGGTGTTTACACTAGAAACTTTGACATTCATACGAATTGGCGTTGATCCAATATGAGGAAAGAAAATATCAGTTGTTTTTCTAGTTTACAATAACAAAACAGATAAAATGACGCTTATACTCCATGGCAGAAAGAATGTTTTGACAGATTGACAGCGCAATCTGTTGTTTACTTTTCAATCACTGACGCCAAATCACAATAAGAGTTACATGATTAAAAAAACGTCCAAATAATACAATTTTTCCAACTGTCTTCATCCAAAAATTATTATTAAATCAAAATTGCAGTATAATGCGGACAACGCACATCACCCCATGACATATGTCAACACGTAGCAATGCGAATTTTAGCCGTTCAGTAATGGTGTCATTGGTCCGTTGTTTTTCGAGGCCATCAAGGCATCAACGTCAGCCGTGAACTCTGCAGATGCATGGAAACTATTTTGTTTCGGCCCGAACTGAACGATATGGACGTGGATGACATATGGAATACGCAAGATGGCGCTACGTTCCACAAAATGAACATCACAATGGACTTACTGCTCGAGATATTAGAGATCATTCGGTTATGATGACGTGAAGTAGATCATGATTTGATCTCCTTAGACTTTTTTATGTGGGTCTTTCATGCACCACCAAACAAAAGCAGGAAATATTTTGGCGTCATGTTTACATCAAAAAGTCAACGCGTTCACAGTTTACGTTAACTGCCAAATTTAGCTTTCACATTTTTGGATGATTTGACATGATAATAACAAATAGCTTAAACAAATATAATTTCGCCCACAAAAAATGGATGATTTGACATTTTCCAATTTTTTTTACATTTCGGATTCTTTTATGTTAGTCACTCTGACAAGCAATGCATGAGTTTTTTTTGCCGATATAAATAGCTTTGATTTGGATTCAGACTTTTTGAACCAGCTACGTTCACAATAGTCAAATGTTTCTATAGGCAGTGTTGAACGAATCTTGAATATTGAAGTGGAAACACAAACTCAAACTAATTGTACATGAACCTACAATAAGTTTGAGTTCTTTTTAACCTAAAATCGCTACCATAAGCTTAATTTGCGTTCGCTTTTGTCCAATATTTAGATCTTGTTTTTATTCGCAAGACCCCCGAAAGTAGATGTGCTTTTGATTAAATAAAATGTGCAAAAAAGCATTGCACCTCAAAGCTAAACCTACACAAAATGGCTTAACATAAAATGGTTTCCAAATTATTTGGTTTAAGAAATTCCCGCAGAGATTACACCAGCTTTCAGAAAACCCTAGAGATTCTATGTAGAAAAACAAAATGAAATTTGTACAAATTAACGACTTCCTTATTCTAAAATACGTATGTACTTGGCTGTGTAGAAACGGTGTACCTAAGACTTTAAAATATTAATTTATATAATAATCTCTACACAGATTTCATAAAAGTTTTACTCTTACAATAGCTACCTAGTCATACATTTAATTCGCTTTGTTGGATTTTATAATCAAAGTTCTATTATTCCACTGATCCTGGTTGCAAAAGTTCTTCACCTACACATGTCAAATGATTTTCCCAAGCACTACACACACAGATCATAAAATAAGGACTTAGAACTTTGCAATATCACGTCCTTAGCCTCCATGTGTGAATGTGTATTCTCTTCTTTATGAAAGAAAATTGCAGTCGGTGTAGGTATCTACTCAGTGCTGTAAAAAAAATCATTTCATTTCCTTTTCCTGTTTATCTGAGAAAATTGAAAATTCTCTTCACATCCTCGTGTCAGCTAGCAATTGCTATTTTCTTAACAACTATTACCCCCACATACACACAACCAAACAAACATAAGCAAAATACAAAAAACCCGGTTCAATTTTCAAAATGACTGTGTTATTTGTCTTTAGATCGTTTCTTCTTTGACATATACATACAATACTGTACATATATTGTCCCATCAGGATTGTGTTTTTACTTTCAACATAAAAATGCAATTTAATTATCCTAACAAGTTCCTAAATGTCTCTTCTCGTTTATTCTTAGATGAATTTTTTTTTCTATTCTTATACATACATGTGTATATGGTAAAGGTTGTTGTAAATATGTATGTTTCTCTGTATAAAAAATCAAAACAAAAAAAGCAAAGATAAAAAACAATATAAGGAAATAAGACAAAATGAGGTGGATTATCTTGTCTTACACTGGGAGGAATATAAATTATGAGATGAAGAGTGTTACTGGTGTCTTTGCGGAGAGCGGAGCGAACTACTGTAAACAAGTTGATGTCCTTTTTCCATAAGTTCCTAAGGATGCCGCCGCACGCTGCCGGCCGCAGGAAGAAATTGAAAACAAAAAGAAACAAAGGGACTATGGTATACTCGTACTTAACTAGAAGAACGACAATCAGGACAATCTTTGTGCTCTTAAAACAACAAAAACGACATAAAAAAGAAAGTTATTACAAATTTTTTTTCCAAGCCTACATAAATACATATACATACATATCTATTATACCTCTGGGATTTAAAAGTCATTTTCTGTAATTCAGTGCCTTGAGAAAGTGTTTTTATATTCCATTGGAGTGCTTACGTTTAAAGAACAAATTTTATTTTTAATTAAAAGTTTTAGCTAAAGCCAGAAGGATTTTTTTGTTATCAAATATTACAAATGCAAGAAAAAGCTTTTTATCCGGGAGCCAACCTGTTGATCGAAAATATGAATACATACCTATTTACTATTTAAGTTATTTCGTAAAGCTTAAACATATAACCAATTTTTGTATACTAAAGATGAACGTATTGTCTAAGTCCCCGTTTTTGCGAAAGTTTATGTTCTAAGTTGGAGAATTATGGAGTCTACGATTTTAAAGCCTCAAAAATAGGAGTCTAAAAAAACTTAATTATCTCGAAAAAAAATCTAATTATTAAAAAAAAAATTCTATTCAGTAAAGAGAATGAATAGGGAAGGCAACGAGACCAAGGCAACTTAAAAAGCAAGCACCGTATTTTTGGTACCATATTTCGCCGACAGTCTCGCTGGCCTCGGTGGTTTGGTTTCGGTTTTCGCTAGATGATATTTTTTTATTAAATTATTTTTTTAGTACTCATGTTCAATTTTTATAATATTGACAAGTTTTTTTATTGCGAAATATTTTATGCGCGTTAAAATATCAAATCACATATGTCCTCAGATAAGCGCGCTGTTAAAATCTAGGGAAGAATACGTATGAGTTATGTATGCATGCCTTTGGAATAGAAATCGCTCATTTTTCAGACTTTGTTTAAACCTCCGGAAAACGGCGATTATATGACTTTTTGGTGGCTCTTGGAAAAAATTATTACTCAACCGTCAAAATATGATATGTTGACTACCTGTCAAGCCATAAACTGTCAAAATGGATTGAAGGATTGCTCCGATTTAAATGGATTCAAAAACCTCTACAAAATTCAAATGTTATCTCAGAACATTTAAAATTTTTCTGATTTTATTTTTTACTTTTGACTTTTAGGTGACATTTGGAAAAAAAATATAAATTATTTATTATTATTAATAATTACATATGTATATTAAAATATTGCTAGACTAAAGAAACCAGACTAAAAGACTAAGAATGAAAAGAGAACAAGACCGAGGCCGAGATGAGACTGCACATTAAAATTTTCACAAGAAAAAGACGAGACCTAGATCGAGACGAGACTTGCTAGGCGAGCTCGAGATGAGAATGAAATTTTTTGGTTTTGACGAGAACGAGACGAGACTAACAAAATTCTCGCCTGGTATCGTATCGTTGCCAGCCATTAAAAATGTATGAATGCAAAAAAAATTATAATGAATAGTAGTTTTTTGGTAAAAAAAAACTGGTTCTGCCATAGAAACATTTTTTTTTTATATTTTCGACTTTCTCATTAACGCTTATATCGATTTCGGTAAAAATTGCTATAAAGGGTGCTTAGTTAGGGGATACAAATACAAAATTGTCTTTATTTGAAAGATTGCTGAAAATTGCTTTTACAACATTTTGTCAAACAAATATGCGTTTCATTCAATCTCACTTGGACTCTACAGTTGAATAGTGAGGACCTTGTCAATACGAAATTTTTGTTAAGGATTGGTAAATAAGTCTCTGAAAAAATGAAATAAGGAACACGCTTTTCAACTTAAGAATATTCTATTTTGCAACTCTCTCTTCTTAGCTCTATTCACTTCATCCAATGTTTATCGAATTTTTGTATCTCCTAAAAATAAATCGATTTCTCCATGCCCTCAATATAAGCGTTTGTTTCAGCGGTGGCAACTTTTTTCGACACAAACACTTATCTCGGAGCCATTTGTTATTTGGAAACAAGAAATAGTCGAATAGTAGTAGTAGGAAATATACTGAATGAGAGAGCAGATCATAGCCTAACTCATGGAATTTTGCCTATTGCTTCTGCAGACTTGTCGCCGGCGCGCCCGATGGTGTGCGCCGGTGAGTTGTCCTGGTAAATAACCTTCTTCTCCCAAAAAGGCCTCCGTGTTTGTTTCAATGGTTACGAAATGGCGGACAATTTTTTTCAGGAACATTGCCAAACCGTTTGATTTTGAAGTTACAAACGAATGCGTTTGTTGTCGAGTGTGAGCAAACGCGGGACCCATCTTACGAAAAGCTTTTTCATGTCCAAATATTTATGTAAAATCAAAATCACTGAGTCATGTGATACGTCTGTGCCTTCTTTATCACTGAGTCATGTGATAAGTTTGTGCCTTCTTTAAGATCGATCACTTTCACTTGTCGATGGACAATTTTCAAAACGTGGATTTTGTCGAACAATTTCTGATGTGGTTACCACAACTGGGCGACCAGAACGTTCGGCGTCACTTCTGCACCGAAATTGAGTAAACTAATGGTGAATTATTCCAATGTTATGATGATGTTGAAGAGTCTCTATAATATTTGTCAATTTTTTACGTAACAGTTTATTCTTGCAAAAAAATTCACTGGAAATTCACTTTTTCCATTTAATGAAAATGCTCGTAGGCGTTTATACAAAATGGATGCCACAACAAAACTATTTGACAGATCTGTCTGAAAACCTTGGTGCGTCTTTTGAAAGATGATTCTTGACAAAAAAAAATAATAAACTTATGGTAACGAAATAACTAGAAAAAAATTATTCTCTGGCGCCCTCTTAATCAATATATAAATATTAAATACTTTAATGGGATGACAGAAAAATTAAAGGACCAAGTAAATAAAATAAAATAAATTCTATTAAATGTTGTTACTAACTGCTGGCCTCCAGAGTCATAAACGATTCAATCCCTCAAAAATATTCCAGTGAAAAACCATTACATAACTTGTGGAAGTATGCAAAACCATTCACTGCACCACCACCACACTATATTAGTCCCTGCAAATACCTATTCTTAGTAAGATTACCCAGTTTCTGTGAAAAGCCTTTATATTGTAAAACAATTTTAGAAAAATATACACATTCACCTGTAAACTAAATGCAAAGACAAAAAAACTATAACATGTTAGAGCAATTTGCCAAGCAAAAAAAAAAATACCACACTGCAGGCAGACGACCCAAAGTAGGCACCTTCAGACTTTCATATGGCGGAAATGACACAAATACAAATTTGCGACATCACGCTAAGGACGTAAGTAGGTTAAAACCATTTTCTGTCAATTCGCCCCATTAAAAGTTCCATCTACATAGATTTCCACACCAATAATTTTTTTCATCCTTCCATATGTGTAGTTAAGTGATTGTGTGGTTGTGTTTATGTTTATTTTTACCAGGATGCAAAACTGGCATCCAAACTGAATGCAGCACACAAAAAGCATACCACAGAAATGGTTGTCGTCGTCTTACCCGACGACGACGACGACGATGGCACACCATCCATATATGATAAAGATTTTTTAATTAAGACACAGCTTCCCAAACAGGATGAGAACTGAATTCAACTGGAAATCATGTTTCCTAACCTACAAACATCCATTCATTCATCCATCCATCCATCTCATCTTTCCATTTGAAACAGAATCTTCTATTTCTGAGCACCAGCACCAGAAGTGCCTCGACGAAGTCCTTAGAGTGTTGACAGCTAATTTATGCCCAATACACAGAATACGATGAATGGCTTTTTTAGTTGCAACTCTTTAGTCCTTCATCTCGTTCTTTCAACAAGATCCTTTTTAGAGTTTTAGATTGTACATATGTGTGCACTGTGGTGTACCTTTCGTCTATTTCACTAGTATGTGTTTTGTGGTTATATTATGTGGTGGCTCAAGCCCGGACGTGTCATCGTGTTGTGTGTGTGTGTACGTATAGTGAAGGAGGGCTGACAGGCTTAATGAGTAAACAAATTTGAGAACTCTTGATGACATTTCTAGAAGGACACTCAACTTCATTTTAATGCAAAAAGAAAAAAACACAAATTGTACACACAAACCACAGATATACTAATACTCGTATACTTGGAATATGAAACTAAGTCCCACCCCCATCGATAAGTGCAATCCTTGAAGTCAGTAACCTCAAGGAGTCAGGACATTCTGCCAGTTGCCAGTATTTATTACGACTACTTAGGTTCAAAGAAAAGCAAGACAGAAAAATAAGCATTTAGTTGCTTTAAGGTGAAAAGTCGCACGGTCGTCGGTCGGTGGCTGCATGCTGCCGTACTCTCGGAATGGTTGTTGTCGTGGCAAACCATAATACCCTTTGCGATTCACAAGGATAATATGTTGAAAGTTGCTTGTCATTTGTGCAAGTGTTTTTCAAAAGCGGTTTAACGAACTTTTTATAGATTTTTTTTTTCATTTTTGTTGCCCTGTCTTGTCAGCCCCATTTGAATGTGTTGTTTACGTTAGGCCTTAGCCGAAAGGAAAGAAGATTCTTCTATGTGAAGCCAAATGCGATGACATGCGTTGACACGTAAAATTTACCAAGGGATTTCAAAAAAAAAAAAAAAAAACTCTAAAGTAGACGCATTTTGTGTGACTTGAAGCTTAAAACTTTTTTTTTTAAATTGCCGACTGAAGTTGTTGGGATTATAATTTTATTCTAGGAAGTTTTTGTTTGTTTGTGTTTTTGGTTTTGTTCTTGTTGTTTTTTGTGAGACTTCCCATTGTAGACGTAAGGGTACACCAAGGTTAAGGCAATGAAAATGGTTTGTCTTGTCTGTGGTTGTGTTTTGAGGTTCTTTAAATGAAATGGGACAGATAAGTGGAGGGGGAAAATTCGCTTGGCAAGGTAGTTGTATTCAAATATTTAACAATAAGCTGGAAAAGAAGAAGTTCTTTGAATCTACTTGTGATTTTTCTTGAAACAATGTAGAGTGCTGTTTAAGTATTGATTGTAATACTGTCACTCTGGGGTTCGTAGCGCAAAGGCAAAGCTTATAAAAAGCCTAATTCTTTGATATGTGATTTAACAACAAAGAAAGTTCAGTGGGAAATAAGTCTTTAATTTTAGGAGTATGTACAAGAATAATAAAGATTTTTTTCACGTATGAAATTCAATTGCCAGTTTTTAATTTTTCTATCGAAAAACATTCGTATGCTTTCAACGAATTCATTTAAAATATTCATTTAAAAATTAAAAAAAAAAAAAAATTGCTGGTGAAAGTGCTAGGTTTAGTTTATTGCCGAATCCGAACGGCACTATTCTATGACAAGTGATACACTTTCCTCCAAGATGCAGTAGCATATTTTTTTTAGATGGAAGCGCTTGGGAATCGAATCCAGACCTTTTGCGTGACAATCCAATGCACTAACCATTATGCCAAGGGCTACTTAAACATTTATCTAAGAACAAAACAAAAATGGCCTTAGAATGGACCCTTGTGGAACTCCAATCCATAGTATGCACTTAGATTTATGTGCTTCAGCTTGGCTGCTAATCGAAAATAAAATCCTACGTTCCGTTTTCGAAACATTGAATTTTCAAAAAAAAAATGATTTTTTTTTGATAAGCAGTGCTGCTTAGAATTTAAAGGATCTCCTACATGATTGAAATCCGTCTTATAGCTTATGAGAAAGTTAAAAAAAAATGTTATTATGGCAGATACCGTTAATAACAAATTTTGTAAAACAAATTATTTGAACCAAAATGTAAGGATTGTTTTTTTTTCAAATCGTTAAAGTCGTTTTCGAGAAAATTAAGTTTACGTACCAAATTCTATGGCAAGTAGCGTTTTTTTGGGCTGAAAAAACGATTCAAAAATCAGTTTCGAGAAACTCACATAAAACGCTTATGTGCCAAGTTTGTAGAACATGGGGCATATTCATAGTCACTGATAAGCCCCAGTTTTACTAAACTACAGTTTAAAAAAAAAATAGAATCAATGTCCGAAAATTCAACTAAACCTAGGTTTAATTTAGAAACAGTTTAAAAATGACTATGAAAATTCCCCAATTGCTTTGGACATTTAGGATGTAGGTCAGTGTACAGACAGACAGACAGACAGACTGTAGTAGTATCCATATATCCCTAAACATTTAAAAGAGTGAAAAGCAATAAAAACGATACCGATCGAACGTATAGTGTATAGCTCTCTTTGTCACAGTAGTAGTAGTAGTAGTAAACTTTATTGAGATTTTTTTTATAACTACATTTTCCATAGATAATACACATGTATTGCGATTACATATATTATTTTGCCGACTTCGAATTGGCCAGGCTACACTAAATTTTATATTATTTTTGTTCTTTAAATATTAGACAAAAGAAAGTTAAAATTACATATTTGTTAAACTACAGTTTAAAAAATTTTAAAATGAGTCCACTCAACAAAGACCGTTACAATTTCATTTAAAAAAAAATAAGAACTAAAATATAAGAACTTAAAACTAGGTGCGATAAAGATAAACAGAAACAGTCATCTTGTCTCTCTTGTCTTGAAACACAAAAACGTTTGCAATTACGAATTGGAATACATAAGCATATGTACATCTTATCTTTCGTCAATTAGAGCGAGATCTCAATACTTTACATCTTTCGTTTGAATGAGAAGGCGATATCTCGATGGTTATATGATGATAGCGATCTTCTAGTTGTTGGGTGGTGAGATGACCAGAACTGTTGTTTCTCCAATTATCGGTTCCGTTACTGTATAACGGATTTTTTTTAAGTATTTAACAGAGGTAGGTATTTATTTTTTCTGAAACTACAAACAAATAACGAATTATAAAACATCATTCTAAATAGGAATGACTCCTTTGTTTGATTCTCCTGCTGGTTGACCTTTACATTTAAGAGAGCCGGTCCCGTTTGTTGAATTTGGATGGCATTCTCATTTGATTTCTCCTCGATGGCAGGCTTTGGAATGCTCACAGTCAATACGCCATCAGATGACAAAGTTGACATCACTTTATCTGAGTCGTAGTTCTTTGGAAGTGTGTAACGGCGGACAAATTGTCGCGAGATATGCACATGGTCGTCTTCTCGCTTTTCGTGTTTGCCTTCCACAACAACTGCATTGTCTACCACTTTCACAGAAAGTTCACTTGGCTTGAATTGCTGGACATCCATGCACACCTGGAATCCATCCTTGCCAACATTGGACATTGCTGAGTTTTGGTTTGCACCTTTGGAGCGAAGCATCATAGCAGGACAATCCTCCATGCGGTTTGCCAAAGCCAGCGGTAAACGGAAAACACTTGGACGATGAGTGATGTAATGATGTGTGGATTGAGGCCTAGCCCAAAATCGTTGCCGTAGTATGGCGATGACATGCTGTCCAAGTTTTCGGCCAAATCCAAAAGAAGTTGAAGTGATGTCATTTTGGTTTTTAAATTATTATCAAGATAACTTTAAAGGTTTTTATTAAATTCTTTTTAACGTTTGCACCAGAAAGGAATAACTGTAGTTATTCCCAACGCTGTTTTAAAGAAACTGTGAATTATGCAGATTCTGTCCATTATGGACTGCAACATAAGCGATCCATACGATGCTTCTAATTTCTGGGACGATACGACGTCCCTATACGGATGCTTTGTCCATGTGCGCTACCAAGAAAACTGGGAGTAGATGGAATTCGGATGGCTTCTATACATGTGGATGTCGTTCGTCTGACTCCCTCTCCAAATTACAATTTCCCTGGTGTTGTCAACTTGTAGAGCATTCAAATTTAATAATTATTGCACAAATGCAATTTATTTATATTACTATAACACACTTTTAATTTAGTTCATTTAATTAAACTATCCTTTTTTTTACTTTTCCAGACGGAAAAACACGTCCGTCTGCGATGGGAGCCAGAAAACATTCCTCTCTTTGTTTGAGAGACTCTGACATTTCGCGAATTGTTGTCTTTTGTGTTGGTTTTGGTGAATAGGCGTGCTGCATACTTTTGGGCATATATGAATTTAAGCTGTTTTTCGATGTTTGTACCAAATAGAAATGACATCCAAGATTTCCAAACTTTTTATCTTAAGTGTGATTGGCCTCCTCTGTTGTACCTGAACGAGTGGTCTGATTTTGCTTAGAATTGGTTGCAAAGGTAAAGTACGAGGAATATAGTTGTGGATTTGGTCTTTAAAATTATTTAAAGAAGCACAAAATATCAATATTTCATTTGAATTATAAAGATAAATTATTTACATAGGTATCTATGTATATATACTAAAATACCGTTAAAATTTATGATTTACAAAACCCTACAAAATAAGAACAAAAATTATTCAAAGATATTTTCAACACACATTTAAATTGGAAAATGGATATCGATTCACTGGGGCGTATACGCAACAATAAATATATACAAACCAACAAAAAAAGGTAAAGCCGATTCTAGCTTCGAGGACCCTCAATACCTCTTAACGTCCCTTCACATATAAAAAAATATAGTTAACTTAATAAAAACATACATACATATGTATGTGCTAAAGCTCCACGACCTCGCCTTATGCCACCATACACCTACATACAATCCCATATAGCACCCACCTACTTGGAAACTGGATGGTTAAAATTATTCAAAATAGCTTCACACTTGCTCTGTTGCCACCAAGTTACTATATCGTCTGTAGAAAATCACTTCCAGGCAATATGCTTTTTATTTTCGAAGGTGTTTTGTTCTTCCCTGCTTCCGGACACAACCCCACTTTTTCCGATCAAATATTTAATGAAAACGACACCATTTTGATCCTATTCACCAAACGGCAGCTGAGTATATGGTATGTGGTTAAACAAAAAGGATCAAAAGGACAACACACACCACACATACATATACTTAGCTATAAAACTAACAACAAGAAAAAAAAGGCCAAAATTTAGCGAATATGTAGAAAGACAATCGCTGTCAGGGCAAGATAACAATATATGCTGACATAGCACACAACGATTTAAGTGTGGAATAGGTATATTGAATTTATATCTGTATGTGTTTTCGAGTAGGAGTATACCTATACATACTATCGAGGGAAGAAGAAAATAAAAAAAATACCTATCCTAGTAATGAAACTGGTGCTAGAGCAAAACCTAAGAGGAGTTTTCTTTTCATTAAAAAAAGATTTTTGGGTAAATATCAGAAATTGTCCTTTCACAGGACTAAAACTCACCAAACTAACTCCATTCCATTATCCTGCCGTTGAGTGTTTTTTTTCTTCTTCTTCTTTCTCTCATTTTTTTCCTTTTGTACTTACTCTTTCAATGTTGGAGTAGAAAAGACTATTGTTAGCACTTAACTGTAATTTACTGATAAGATATGCACACATAGTCGAACACTTGTAGGACTAAACTTTTCTCTGTAAAACCAATGGATGATGGTCAGCAGTATTGAGTTTAGGAAATGGTAAGAGAAGAACAGGGATGAAAATCATTCAGCGTTTTTTTTACGGGTAATTGTGTGTAGAAAGTATCTGCACAATTTTGAATCACATTTATCACATTTTAGGTTTTTTGTAGACTTTTTTGAAAATCTAGTACTTTTTTCGAATATTTATTACAATTTTGAGTTTACATCGAATGTTATGGTAATATTAATTTTCTTTTCTTTTTGTGCTGATAATATTTCGAAAAAATAATGCCATATATGAAAAGAGGATGGCAGTATGGGTACGTGTATAAAATCTACACGAATTTGTTAATTTTGTTTATGCGAGCGGTATATGAGAATGCGAGAATAGAATTCAGATTTTAAGGGAAAATTTAGCTTACTCTGTTTTAGAGTTTACAGAGATTCTGATATAATTTAAACATTGAGTAGGTATATTTTTAATTTAGTACAATTTTCTAAAGTTCGTATATTAATTACACACAAAGCCAAATTTAATTATCTGTGCTCTTTCCTGTCGAAAATATAGGAATTCATTACCACTACTAATTTTCTTTATATTTCAAAACTAATCTATTACTTTTTTTTTGTCAATAATAGTTTCCTCAGACAAGGAATTAACCAATATTGACTGTGTAAATTGTCGAAAAAAGCCTTTTACCCATAACATATTTTTTTTACAATATTGTGTACCATGGTTTCTTTTTTTTGGGGTAGACTAAATGTTTTTTGTACTAGTTTTTAATGTCTTGAGTATACTTAGTTTATATGAATATATTTTTATATTTTATCAACCAACAGTATAAGTAAATGGGTTAATGTTTTATGAAGGTAGTTATACCTTTGTCGGGCAAATCAACCAGTACACAAAACGTAATTAATTTTCTCTTGAATAATCTAGTACGAAAATAAAAAAAATAGAAGTATTTATTTATTTTTAAATATTTAATTTTGATTAGAAAAGCGTTGTTTTTTTTTGCAATATAAACAATCGAAAGGAAAATTACGCGAAATAATGAAAAAAATGGTGTACAATAAAAATCTAGTACTTTCGGAAAAAAATAAGGTATCCCTAATTGACGAAGAACAATAGCAGTTTGGGTAGCAAATTATTATTCATATCATCCCTGTTCTTAGTGAAATCGATATCTGAAGGCCTTCAAAAACACACACACCAACACCAATCTAATCCAACACCTAAATGGTACTCAATTAGACAGTAATCTTGTTTGTTGTGGCATTGATGAACAGCTTAGTGCCCTTCGCTCATGAAATACAGAAGAAGCTATATCCCTTTAGGATAATTATAACGTAATCAAGCCGTTTTAATGCAGATATTTTTTTCTGTTTCAGAATTAAAAACTCGCAGAAAAAATAATGAACTACAAGCGCAAATCAAGGCCAAGAAAGGAATCTTTTCAAACCAATTGAGTCCTTTTTTTGTTGTTGTTGTTCATATCTTTTCTGGACATTTATTTTGTTGCGCTTTTAAATATTTCTAAATGAACTTTACCAATGAAATTGTTATATCATCTAAAAAATATTACGATTGCATCATCCTATATCAAAAGTCACGAAAGCCCTATCACAAATGCCGGATGCTCTAGAAAGGATCTATTGGTGATGAAGAATAACCAAGTTGTCCAGCCGGAGGCGGCGACGACGAGAACGACCGAGATGTTGGCGAGTTGTGGTTTCACAGCAGCATACGTTTACTACACTTTCTCATTCGAGAATCGTTTTGGGAATTTTAATCTCAGATTGGATTCGAGCCAACCGACATTCATTATGCAGGCTATGCAAACCGTGATGTGAAAACGATTGAGGGGAGATTTTCACTAAGTAATCACGATGGATGGATCACCAGCAAGCAGGACACAGGGTCTTTTCTCCATCTGTCTGAATATACGGATGTACCATAGCAGCAGTATCCTCTCATTCCATACTATCGCACTATGCTCCACTGCGAGATACAAGGATAATAGTAAACTACTTGCGGTCTTACATTTAGAATATGGCTTGCATAATGCGAGCGCAGTTGCACATCATTCATGTAAAGAGGTCGGTGGGTTTGGTTGTCCTTTCGTCCCCAGTACCATCGCTATTCTTTTCATTTGTGTGTCGACTTCCTTTTCGTTTTCGTTATCGTTGTCGTCCATATATAGCATATTGCTGTCGGAGCCCTCTGTGATGCTAATTGTGAAAAGTGATTGAACCAGTTTTTGCCCCTTGTTTTCGGGTGAGTGATAATTTCGTGTAATCTAGGCCGTTTCATAAATTGAAAACAATGCGTGACCAACTGGGGATTTAGATCATTTCATTTCATTTTCTAGATGAGAATTCAATGGTTGTGCGCTATGGAAAATGTTGAATATAGGTATCTACTAGAATACCAACAGAAGGATTCGGAACAACCCATTTACGTACATAAATAGAGATGACATAGAAGAAGATTCATTATAACAAATAATGGCTTTGAGTATTTAATTTATTCATTTCCACAAAATAAATCAAAACTTTAAAGACAAAAAGTATAGCGAAAGCTTAAATGAAATAATGCCAGTCTTAAATTTAGAATTCTTAGGGCCAATTTTTCAATAGACAGTTTAGCAGTCAGTTAGCACAAATTCTCCAGATAGAGCAAAAATCAGTTTTTCAACAGTCAGATACAACTTAATCCAGGAATAAAATTATCTGCTCATTTTAGAACGGAATTAGGAGTTATCTGAGGAATAAAATAAATAGCTATTTTTAATGTCAAAAACATTTTGAAAACTTACTGCTTTTAAATAAACGTTAAACAAAAATAAATTTCTTTTAAAAGTTCGATACTCAAAATAAAAATTACTCTTGATTGAAAAATTCGATGCTGTTATCGGTTGTTTGACAGTGAAGTAAGTTTATTCCTCTGGCAACTAACTGCGTGTTTATCTGGAGATTGAAAAATCGACTCTAAGTGTTTTAAAAAACAAACTCTAATTTAAACAATTTTTGTTTTTAACTTATTTTCTTGAAAAATATTTATTTGGGCCCACCTTGTTTTGAAACTATTTTCATTTCATAATTCTATGTCAGCTAAAAGATATTTCAATTTTATTACGTTTACATTTTTTAGAGCGCTAAAGCAAAATGTGTCGCGACAAATTCTGTCGTCTTTTGACAGAAAACGTGTCGGTTTCATATGTCACTGACATTATGAAAACCACCACTCCATAGACAATTCTTATCACATGTAGTTTCAATTCAAAAAGTATCGAAGAAAATTCTATTGATTTTTGCTTCCACAAACATTTCTAATTTTCACATAGTTCCAAACCAAAGACTCGAGACACATCCAAGAATCAAGCAGAACATACTTGTTTTTCAACTTGTGCCTTTTCCACAATATCTGCAATTTGATGCAATTTAGAAATAGGAATTCCACAATAGACCAATTGTGGAATGATTATTTCAAAATTCAAACCAAGGCAGGGTTCGGAATTACACTTCTCTCTTTATAATTTTGATATGACTGTTTAAGGGCAATAATTCGAAGACTTTTTTCATGATTGGTATTAGCTATATTGGTCGGTAGGATGTTACTTCTGTTGGTGGCAATGATTTCTGTCATTTTCCAATGATGTTTACTTAAGGCATTTGCATGGAATTTTTCGAAGGCTATTGAGGGCATTTCCTTCAAAGCCTGGACAGTCATAAGATGGTATTCTGGTGATTTTTGTTAGACAAGTTATGTTGGCAAATCTTTTTACTTCTTGGAGTGTGACGAAGGGAATTTAACATTCGTCTCTGTCTCCTGGGGAACCTTATTTCCCAATATTTTGCGTTGAGAAAACATACAAATCATTGAATCCCAAAAATCGTCAAAAAAATAACTTTAACTGTACCAGAGCAGGACATTTTCAAACTAAATGTGCTTTTGTTTCCTCATCGACGATACAATCCCAATCGAAGTCAAACGACAAACCAGTTAAAATTCTCTATTCTTTTTGGGCTTAAATTTGAAGATTTAGGACCACCCTACTTGCTATAATGCCAATAAATCAAAACTCAGCTGATCTGCGTCGGAGACATTGAACTTTTAACATCACCGATGTACACAAACCTGTGATGTGTAATCCTACACATATTGCCCTTACAAAAAAATTCCAAATATCTCGCACACCACTTGCTTTATTCAATATTAACATCTGCACCACCCTAATGGAAAACGCCTTTCAACATCTATGTAAATATTTTCTACTACAGACAAACATAAGGCAGACGAAATTTCAACAGATTACTACATCCGCGACCCTAACACCATAACCAAATCGCATCACATATAATGTAGCTACATATTATGAACTATTCTACAAAATAACGGTTTTGTGTCGTAGAAATGATGTTCAAAATGACATGTATGCGTACCTTAGGTTGGTTTTACCTTGAGGGAGGTTAAAATAGTATTTCCCAACGTCAATATTCCCTCAAGGCTGTTCCTTTCCCATAAATATACTATACACTCCTTTATTTTCCAACTGACTTTCTTTTATCGTCCTTGCTCTTGCTTTAGCCGTGAAACTGAAAATCATTACGTCGGCAGAAACTTAGAAGCACAAGAAAATGTAATCATCAGCAAAATCAATTCGATGTTGGATAATATGTACGTGTGCTGTATTTGTGTGTGAGAGGGTGCGTGTAGAGATTTTTTTTAAATTGCTTGTCATATAAAATATATACTTAGAACGCAATTGTAGATACAATATCGTATATTATAAGGATTGAGGAGAAACTCCTTAGAAAGTTCTGTTCGCAAAAAATGAACCTTCCCTTTTTGGTAGGTATACATTAAAAATGTTTTTAACTATCCAACTCCTTGAGTTTTACTTCGCACAACAACTTCTATCAACTGTTTCGTGAAAAAATTATTTGTTGTTGTTGTTGTTGTTTTTTTCGCTTGCTTGCTTTGTTACTGCCTAAGAATTTAAACCACAAACCCAGAGAACGTGAACTCTTCTCATAAAACAGTTTGTAAGTACATCCATACAAGTAATGAGTAAAATAAAAACCACACATATACATACATACGTAAAAAGAGTCGTTGTTAGTAGTTGCCCTTCGGTTGCTTATAGCCTCGCAGGAAGTTTATCATAATTCTTGAATTGATTTCATGGAGGAAGTTTGCATAATATTTGCACACATAACACTTATAAAAAGCCATAATACCTTTGCGTTAATAATTTTGAGATTTTATTAAGACTTTCAAAACAGTTTTTTATGGGTGTGACTTGCCACCGTACGTCAAAAGATGCGATTGCTTTCATGTTTGTTTTTTTTTTGGAAAAAACGAATAAAAAATTGAAAATTTGGCAAACGAAAACTTTTAAGAAAATTTAAGGAGGTAAAAAAGTTTTTTTTTAAATGTGGATGGAAAATATGAAATAAAAAACTTTTAAAAAGTGAACAAGTTTAGGGTCGCTTGACATTCATGTAAATATAAATTTGGCCTTTGAAAAAGAAATTTAAAAAGTGAAATATGTATGTATTTCCGAATTCTTGTCACTTTTCCCAAGTGATTACGATATATTTTCCTTTTTTTTGTCGGAATAAAATGAATGTTTGCCAAATATATAAGTATACTCTTGCTATAAAAGCATGTACATACTTGTGCGTGTAGATGTAGCAAAAGTAGCCTAAATTGATTGGAAATCGGTTCAAAGCTTCAACTGAAGAGGATTGTGTGAGAATAATGTCACACTTCATTATAGGAAATGAAGAAGTAGACAACTTTGTGCGTAAATAGGACCAACGAGGAGAAATAGAGGCGAGAAGATCCCAGCTTTAGGAAGAACTCATGGAGCTAAGGTAAGTAGGCTAAGCTTTTATTTGGGAATTACAATTCAGAACGTTTCGTTTAATTACTCAAAAATTTAATAAATTACAATCGGAACTTACAGACTTTCATTATACTAATTATATGTTTTTCAATTAAGCAAAAAGAAACAAAGGCAAAGGGATGAATTAAGATTTTTGAGAACACTATATGGCAAGATTTGGATTCGTAAAAAAATCGAATTCGAGATTTTGTTCAAACTAGACATTACGGCTCCAACGATTTTTCTCAAAAAAAAAAAAAAAAACAATTTAAGTTATTTATTAAAGACAACGGTTCTTTTTGGTATTGTATTTGAAAAAAAATGGTTATTTTTGATACTAAATGAACTATTTTTTTGGTTTTCAACTTTCCGAAAACGGTGCAGTTGATTTTTTTATGAAAAAGTTAAGAAAAGTTTTAGTTTTTTGAAAAGTAAATTATTTCGAAAACGACTCAATCAATTTTTCGAAACTTTAAATTTAGTAGTTTACTTTGAATACTTGAAAAAAAATCCCATTTTCCTAAACAAAAAAAAAAACAACGGTAGCTTCCATTCAAATGTTAAAAAACCGTTAAGATTATTTTTTCTCAAAAACGGATCCAAAATTTTTAATTAAAAAACGTGGGTGTTTTAAGGTTATGGCAGTCCACTTTTGGGTAAGCAAATATGTATTTCATTTTGGGTTTCTTATTAATGGTGGGTACTTCCCATAAAACTACTTTTCATATTTTCGACTTTCCTTGAACTGATTAAAATTATTGCTTTTATGCAAATGCTCCCTAAAAGTATAAATTAAATTGCATATTCAAATCTTCAAAAAAACGTTTTTTTTTTTTTGATTATTAAGACATTAATATTTTTTTTTTTGCTTTGTAACATTAATTTTAAAAACATGGATTGGTGAATTTTTTCAAATTTAAATTTAGAACACGTATAAATAATTTCTTTTAAGGCAATTAATATTTTGTTCCTAAAAATATTTCCAAAATTGTATAAATACAAAATATTTTTTTAATATATGTCCAAGAATTCGAAAAGCATTGTTTTCTCCTCAAATTATAACAACTAAATAATAAACAATATTAGTAAATTTTATAAATTTGGGTACCTATACTAAACTAATCTCCACACACATACTTTTGGTATTTTCATACGTACTTCCATTAATGAATACATATAATGTTCCCATAACTTAACATATTTCATTAAAAATCTTATGAATATTACACCTTGCACTTATCAGTTGTAAAGTTTTACTACATTATAAAGTTCGTTAGCTACAAGAGTTGTTAGCTACAAGAGTAAGTTCGTATGATTCATTCGTGCATTTTAGTTTCATTTTCTTCAATTGCACTGAGCTAAAACTAAAAGATCTACTCTGGAGACATTCGTTTTATACATTCTTTCGAGTCTCCTTCATTGGAAGGTAAAAAAATCGGAATATATATTGATGAAGGTGTTGCAGACATTTATATTTATGATTTATTTGCTGCATATCATTAAAACATTCCGCCCATAAATAGAATCGGTTTTAATATTCCAGCATCAATAAATGCACATCAGTTTATTCTAAAGCTCAATTTCGAACATGTTTACTCCCTCCTACAGAGACTCATTCTTCGACCGAACTACATGAATGTAAAATGATTTACCTAAAAACTAAGGACCAATGTGCAACCACATCCCTTGTGAAGTTCCCTTCATCTTTTCTAACGTCTGTAGTATGTGTTCAATATCTTACGAATACAATAATGCGCTCATATTATATAAAAAAAAAATATCAGCAACTAAATATATTACGTCAAAATTTTTATTTTAGATTCTTTAAAAATTAATTAAAGCAGAAAATCCTACTGTGAATGTTGGTGGTGTTTTTCGATGTTGGTGACATTGATAATTTCATTTTTATTGTTACGACTGTGTTCGTTAAGTATAGTTGTGTATTTTTCATGATGCATTTTTCATTGTTCAAGAAAATCAATTTTTGTATCTCTCTTGGTTTCCAATTAGTTTAGAAATAATTTTTGATTTTAACTAATACGCTTTCCTTTAGACATCAGGGAGCAGTTAATATATTTTGACTAAAACTATTTTTGTTTTCGATTCAGCCATCAAAAATCAATTTGTTTTATTTGCTCTCAAAAACGCTCCAAAATACTTCTGTCAGTTTGGAGTAATATTCAAAGATTGTTTCTTTTTTGCTTTGTCGAACTTATTTTGATGCATTAGTTTATTTTCGTCGGATTACTCCTCAAAATGATATAAATATTTAAGGAAACTATTTTGTTGCAAAATTGTGTAAATTTGAGGAAAAATTAATATCAAAGAAAAAAGAAATAATTGTAAAATTATAATTATATGTGCAGATAATTTGGAAATACTGATTTTAAAATTTATTTCGGTTTTTATTAGACAGACAAACTTAACGAAATCTTAATTTGATTCTTCTACGTCATCTACTTCATGTTTTAAAAAAAGTACGCTTTTTTATTTCGACAATAGTCTCCGAACAAACTCCCAATTGTTTTTTTTTATTTTTGGAATACAAAATAATTATTTATATTCAAAATTGCTAATGAAGGCAAAATTGGCAACAAAAATAATTTATCGATACATTGATACGTTGTACTCTTACGTTTTAACATCATTAAAGCATAATAAATCAAAGTAAAACCTACATATATCAACGAAAAGGTAATTTCGAGTAGATGTGCAAATCATAGGTCTTACATCTTACGTTTGAATGTTGCTAGGTAGAAATGGCATATAAGAATAACATTATCATATTTTATAGGTATATCATATGCCTTGAGAAAATAAGAGGCACAATATTTCGTTCCAGTTTCGTTTCCCACAAGCTTTTGAATCAAACCATCATTTTTCACTACCATCAATTTTACAGCTAGTTAACAAAATCAGCTTCGTTTTCAAGAGCACACACTTCCATATTATTTATTTTCATATTTAAGGATTTATAATTTTATCTACTCAATTAAAGCTTAACCCAATTTATCCCTTTTATCAAAACATTCTTCTTCATTCCCCAAGTGGTATCCTATTTGTATTTTCCTTAAATTCTGTGTTGAACCATACAATCTTTTCGGTTTAGTTTTTATCTCACTCTTATTTTTCACTTCAAGCAAACGAATTTAAACGTAAATATTAACACTTGAAATTCATTCAGGTAGGAGTAGAGTCATACTCTTTATTGTGGTGCTTTTAAATAAGAATCCTTTTTCTAGATGCAAACTTAGAGTTAAAGTTCTATTTTCAAATCCTACATACAAGTATAATATACCTTTACCACTAGTGAATGTTAACAAATGGCGTACTTGGCAGACAATCCTGCGGGTTTCATTATACTGGCACACAAAATTAATGCATATAATTCTTTTGCAGAAGTATTTTTGTGTTTGTATTTGTATATATAATGTTCTTATCTCTCCTTTATAATATAAGAAAGGATACCTGATACTAAGCATTCCTATAGTATTTCCGTTGTTTGTTTTTTTGTTTTGAATATTTGCACACTAAATTTTGTAGAATACAACAATTCTCACCTTGTTGTGGCTTCGAAAGGAGAAACAGAACCTGGTAAATGCAGGAGAAGATCTAGGGGTTATGTCTTTTCATTCGGAACAGGATCAGATTAGTGATTTCGGATAAACAAGGCGTTGATATTCGATATACAATTGCTAAAACTGAATTAGTAGACGATTTGACACAAACAAAAATATCAGTTTAAGAACAGCGCAGAACAGAACCCTAAAGATTTCTTTGCTTCTAAATTTAGCAAAACAGGAACACTAACAAGCTTAGAATCAACATTTCACTAAATAATATCAAACAAGGATTTTACACATACAATCACATTAAACTTGGTAAATCGGGATTCTGGATTGGAGTTCATTCGGATTACCAATCGAAAAAGGCACACCCTATCTGTCAAACCACAAAGTGTCAATTATTAAATTTCACCAAAGAATTGTGTCGATGTAAGTATTTTAGAAAACCCTTTTTCACCAAAATAAGAAATATGAGGAAAAGTTCAGTGAAATCCGATGACATTTCCGTATCTCTATTGAAAACTTGCACCTAGAGATAAGATACTTTGTTACGAGTAAAAATTATCGATTACAAATGAAACGACTTTCGGCAAATTGAAATTTTCTATTTTAAGAAATTAAAAAAAGGGAAAATAATATTACCAATATTCTGGATTTATGGCTTTGCTTCTTTTGTGAAAAAATCAATATTTTTCTTTAGTGTGTAATATAGGGTATGTCAGAACTGAAGTGTCATATTTGTATAAGGAACCACACAAAGACTGAATATACAGAGAATAAGCATTTATTAAAGTTCTATTCAACGTTGTGTAAATTCATATTCATTAAATATTTTCCGATCTATTTTAGTTACAATGCTATTGTCGAAAAACAAAGAAAAATCTATTTATTATGAAATATCCTGTTTGTCAAGAAATCAACCCATTGTGCTGATTGCGAATTAAAAATATCATTATGTAACATCTATTCAACATTACATAACTGTTATGAACAACATTTTCGTGTTTAGAGAGCTTGTAACATGAAGCAATATATAAAATATCATCGCCGCTTAACAGCTTAGGAAATTGTTCAGATCCTCAGCACTGACCGTACATCTACCACCATATGGCATATTCCTAATTGCATTTCGGTCATAACCTTGTAGCCTTAAGTAGGTTATTTTACCTTCGATAGAACTTTTGGACATCACCCCTGTATGCCGATACACTCCGTAAATTCTTTCCTAAGAAACCGGCAATCCTTCCTTTTTTTTGGTCGTAGAGTGCTCTGGTTGCTCTCTCAGAAGCTCTTCCTCTACTATCCCGAATTCCCTGGCAGGCATCATAATTTTGAATACTTCCGCCAGCCGGCACTTTTAATTTGTAGTAAAATCATCTGCAGTGACAGCCCTTCTATTGACTTGATGCATCCACCAGTTTCCCCACTGGTCATCTGTATACTTTATGCCGGTTGCGGGCTTGCTAAGAGATTAGGAGAAACGTGATTAGCAAGAGCTGGTGATGCTTTTTTATTTCATAGCTGAGGTCTGACCAAAGAAAACAAAAAAAACTCGGTGCCTGGCCGCCTGAGGTGTTCACAACTCCATTTTTAGTATTACCATAGCTTCACTCAAAAATACTTTAACGAGGTAATTCATATACTTTATAATAGGTTCCCCTAAAATAGACTAACACAACAATTGTATATAATTTGGGATAGAGTCCGCGGCCCTGTTCGAAACCAGAGGTACAAAATTCGTGGAAAAGAGTCCCCGGATCTGGTCCAAACCAAACGCATTAAATTAACGGCACTAGGCAAAAAAACTGCGAAAATCCTAATTAGTGCACGACGCATTCAGCCGTGTGTTCCTCGGATTTTCCCTTATGTAGATACACTAGATTGGTATATTTAACATCCAAGGTAGAAGTTCATGATTTTCTATGCAAATGTTATCTCCTCTTGATATATTAGTAGGAACAAGAAAGTGTGAATTGTAAGATTGCAGAAATTCTCATCCAATGTAATTCATATGGCATGATGTTTGACTTGATGATGATGTTCTCCTTTTAAGGCTTTGAATTTGAAAATCCAATTGAAGTTGATGTGGCAGTTAGCTCGTCGATGAATGCGATGTGTGGTGAAAATTGGAATATCGATTGTTTGGTAAGGTTGAATTTGTAACTTCGTTACAAGCTCGTTGCGTAGGCAATTTGGATGCACGAAAAAGAATATTTAGATCAAACCATTTAACTAATTAAATCCCACTAAAAATAAGTTAATCTTAAAAGTTTGGCAAAATGAAAACAATGATAGTTAAATCCACCCCTGCGTACCCATAAACAAACAAAACTATTCTCTAGCTATAATATGTTTGCAATATTTGGCAAGAAAGGATACACGAATGTACAACTATTTACAAACACTAAAACAACACAATTACTTACAATGCTGGTGTGAACTAAATTATCAAATATCCAAAGCTTATAGAACTAGCTTAGGTATAGTAAACACAGAAAAGGTATTTTTAAATTGTTTATAGTAAAATGGATTCTTGAAATTACCATCACATAACTTTGTTGCGTTAGTTTAACAAATTAACAACAACTGAATAATATACAGTGTGTAGTCGATATTATATCCTTGCAATAATGAAAATGAATTACTATCATATTACTGTCTCACACATACTCTTCTCATCTTGCTTTTTACGAGACAATGAATTGGTATTAAAAAAAAAAGCAAAAATAATAACAATATGTGCTTGGATGAGAAGTTGGTGTAACATCTTGTTGCCTCATTTAACTCAATAAAAATCAGATTTATAACTCCGACCAGATAATGGTAGATTATTCATTTTTATGATGACGGAAAATATACGTTATCCAGATTCGCATGTGCTTCGAATCCAATTAACGACCCCCCGCATATACAATTCGGGATAATGATGAGAATGAGGACGAGGACGAGGACTCCATTTGGTTATGCTTATTATGCACGAGTATGATGCCCTGCTGAGTGTTATTGACCCCATGCATAAATTAAGGCACTCACTGCGGCACTAAATAAACAATTGCCAAAAATTACTTTTAAGGATTCGTGTTCATATAAGAGAGCTCGCAAAAGGCTCAAGAATAAATCTCTCTAAGAGCCTCCCTCATTTATTATTATATACTCATTGTACGCATATTACTCTTGCTACTACGGCTATGGCAGCAAAAATGCAAATTTATGTCGTCGCTATATAGGATCCGGTTTCATGTCCATGCTTCTACCACTACCACCCAAAAGAAATGAATAGCATCGTTTTTCTAGCGGAACGGAACCGGACACAAGGATAATCGTGGAAGAAACGATTATAATAGAGAGGACACACGCAACACACCGACCATGCAGACGACAGACACCGCACCCGAAACACAAAGCTAACACGTTACGATGCGATGTGAACACAATAATAGGAGAAATAGGATCACGACTAATGGAATCTTGTGGCAAAGTGGCACCATGGTTATGGTACCGTATCCATGGTAAAACAACGCGAACAAGAGTAGACTACTTATTGTTGTAAGAACATGTGTCGTTGTGATGTGTAACAACATCTATATATTTGATTGTTGGTTCTGGTTGGCAGATATAGGACACTACCTATATTACCTACCATCCAACCCATATATCACTGTATAGCTTGAATATCGAATAATGTCCTTCCTTAAATATTCCTTATCCGAAGCAGGCAGACGTTTGATATGCCTAACTCAACACATTTGCTGTCATTAAAGATTTATTACGCATTTAGATAGATTTGACGACACTCGGGCTGATGCTCTTGTCATTTATCCTTTCAGGACTTCTACATATACTTATATTCTGGGTGGGTTATTTTCTTTTGTTTTTCTTTTCTATCTAGTTTGTCCAGGATTGAATAGTATGGAGGTGGTAATCTGTTGAGGCAGATCAAACAATAAGATTTCTTTTTTATACGTCTAGGGTTTTGTTTGGAGTTTGGGGATTTATTTGAAAAGTTGTGGTTGATATTTTGTTTTTATCACGTTTTCCATATTCTGTCTTCCAGGAGTGAAATGTCTGTAAATTAAATTGAATACTTACGCATAATAAAGTGAATGGAATTTCCAATTTGCATTTTCTTAATGTTATTTTTTTTTCTTTTTTCCTATTTTTTTCAGGTGTGGGTTCGATTGAAGACGCGTTTTGAAGAAGATTGATAAGTGACTATAAGACGGATTTAAATTTACAAAAAAAAATAGACAAAGTGCTTGTCAAGGAAAGACAATATCGTTGAGAACTTGAACCCATCATAGACAAGAGCTCTTAGGTTTGAAATAATGTCGGAAGTGTAAATTAATTCTATTTGGATTTTTGGCTAAAGCCGAGGATTGGGACGAGGACGTAGGCAATGTTCAAAGGTGAGCAAATTCTTATGTAAAATATATAGATAAGTGTTTAAAAAAAATAAGAAGATATATATTTCGAATTTGTCACAAGGACAGGAAATACATACAACTTAAAAGAGTTTTGAATTTTTGTTTCTTGTGCGTACGAAGTTTATCGAACTTTTGGAGAGTTTCACTGTCAAAGTCTATTCGCGTACTACATACATTCCACACTTCAACGAATACATTTTTCTGGCGCGTTTAACCTCAAAATTAGCGATTATCAATTATAAAATCATCATTATTCTATTTTCACTCGATCTCGAGATTTTAATGAAACTTACGATTTTGATTTAAAAAAATTAGTTTAGTCTACATTTTCCTTTAAAATACATTTTACATAAAATCTTATTAACGTTTTTATGATTTTTCACTTTCTCATTAACAGTTTAAAGACTTTCGATGAATATAATTGTCCTTTAAATTTAAAATAATAATGTATACTAAACTTTTCGAAAAATTATTTCTTGGATTTTTGAAAAAAAATCTTTTTTCTTTTAAATCCAATATTTTGAAAACGGGTGTACGATTTTATTTTTAAACATGTTTTCTTGTTAGTTTATTTCATTAAATACTCAAAATTTCCCTTCCAAATTTTGTTTTTAGACGAAAGTTAAATAAATGTTATACTTAAAAAATTAAGTAAAAACGACTTGTTCTTACGACGTGAGCAAGTACTTGCGATCCAGTCGTGTAGTTTCTTTATGTTTTATTTTCATTTTTAGGAAAAAATTGGATTGCCAATTCAAAGTAATTAAATTTTAATTCCAAGAAAATCAAAAGCCCGTTTTTGAAAGTCAATTTTTCAAAAACATACATTTATTTTTTTTTATCGAAAATTAGAATACGTTATATTGTTTATATTTTTGAGGAGAATCTGCACAAAAAAAAAATGTTTTAATCGGTTCGTCCAATAATGAAAAAGTCGAAAATTTGAAAAGTAGTTCTATGGGGTGTACCGTTAATAAGAAGGCAAATGAAATCATCTGTTTACTTAAAAATGGATTGAACTAATCTAAGAAGAGTTGTTTATGAGAAAAAACGCACTTACCAGTTTTCAACCACTTGTACGTGAAGTATGTTTGTTTTTTTTTAAATTCAAGATAATAGACGTATTCTCGTGACAAAATACAAGGAAAAAAAAATACAAACACACATTACTAAGAAAAATCACTTCAATGCCCTCTATGATTAAATAGACTTACTAATTATCGGAACTCAATTATACTTCGGATGAAAAGGAAAAGTAATTCCAAGTATGTTCTTATTGTTGTTTTCCTTGTAAAATGTTTACTTTGCTGCACTTTCGATAGTCACGGGAACACGGCTAATGTCGAAGAACTACTATATACACGGTTTCGAATAAATCTATTGAGTGTTTTCGAAATACATATTGAGTTTTCAAAGAAAAATTTTGTTTCTTTTTAACTAAATAAAAAAGCAAGTTTAAAAATTTTGGTTGACAATACTGTTTAAGCTTTTTAGAAGCTTTTCCATAAAAAAATTAAAAACAAACAGATGAACCCTTTTCCAGAAAATCAAGAACCAAAAATAACCATTTTTTCAACAAAAAAAATACTAAAAATTGCCTTTTAACTTTATAAATGAAGTGATTGAGAAAAATAAGATTTACCTCTTTGACTTAAAAAAAATATTTGGTATGTACCGTTATTTTCGGTCCTTAGAAAAAAATTAAATCAAAGTGTGACCATTTACCGAAAAAACAATATGTACCAAGTTTAAAAAAAATATTTCCCCCCGTTTAGGCTGTAGTCTCGCTGACAGACAAAAAGACAGGCGGGACCCACTTTTTGTGTTCTATATAATCGTAATTTCACATTTGAGCAAAATTTCGAGTTTAATTTTGCTTACGAATCCAAAACTTGCGATATAATTTTCTTGAAAAATATTTTTTTGGAATTCTGAAACATATTTTTTTTTAAATTCAATATTTAAAAACTGCTGGACTAATCTTATTGATATTGATTTCTTAGATTTATATTATTAAATACTTAAGATCGGCATACCAAATTTTATTTAGAAAAATTTTAGATAAATTTTGTAAGTGTAATAAAAATTATGATAATAATAAAGTTGCTTCATTTAAGTTTAATTACAAAAAAAACAAACAAATGGAAGTTAAAATAAAATTAGCAACAGCATAATAAATTCCATTCGTAATAAACAACTGTCACTTTGGGCAAAATACAAAATATTAAATTTACAATGAACTCCATCGTTTCCGAAATTAAGGCCATACTGATGATATAGCAAGGCAATCAATGGTTTTACAATAAATGTCATAAATGAAAATGACCTGGCAATAATGCTGATTAAAATTCAATTCCTGAACTACTGTCAAATTTGTCAATCATAGTATTGCATAGTAGGTATTGTAAACTTCAACTTTTATGCTTAGATGCAACAATTGAATATTTGACATTAAATCTTAATGAACTTAGGCTCGTCTACCGAACTATTTTGGGACGTGATTTTCTGTAATTACTTAATCCCATCAAAGACAGTGGCTATTTTACTACCGGAGCAAATAACAAAAGATTTCAGTAATTGTATAAATGACTTCCACCTCTTCTAGGAAATAAAATGTGAATGAATGGTTCTATAATCTTTAGGACTAAAATTCCTTCCGAGACATAAAATTTTATAGCATAACATTTTTTTATGGTTGTGCCTTGCCTATTATTTCATTTCGAGCCCTCATACCTATAGAGAAGTCAACAAATTAGATAAGGTAAGCGAAGTATCCTTTCAACACTGATTCCAACTATGACACATAAAGTCATAATTAAATCATGTCACGAATTTAAAGAGAATCCCACTCCTTGTTTTATTACTTATAGGTACTATCTATCTCTAGATGATAGCTTTATTACTCATCGCACTCGTATCGTATAGGTAAGGTATCATTCCGCCGAAACACATTAACTTGACTCTCTTGCCATGGATGGGTAAAAAACTTGGCGAAAGATTACTCCTCCTTTGGTATTTTCTTCACCTCTCCTCTGCTCCATTACACCCACACAAACCACAGCTAGTATTCATGTTAATTGGAAAACGAGAAGCATAGGCTGGATGGTGTGTGTGTGAATGTAAACTATGAAACTGAAGCTGATGTTCGAGGGTTGTGAATTAATTTATTAAAAAGCTGAGGCGGATTATGGTGGCTTTAATGATGCCAACTGCATTTACTGTGCGAGAAAGTAGGATCATCTCTTTTCATACGATCGACTTCATCGTCGTCGTCGTCGTCGTCGTCTACAAGGGTATCACTCTACTCGTATAGTAAGAGTACCTTTCAATTCGAGCTTTCTCTGTTTGTGGAGTGTGTGCTATTTAATTTAAATGAAGTGCAAGTGAATAAGGATTCATCTCATTTTATATATTTTACATCCATGTAAAAATATTGTGAGCATAAATAAAAAAAATTTAAATACAAAAATGTAAATACTTACATACAACTGGAAGCTTGTAATTTAATGACATCACTATGTAGAGATATGAGTAGGTGAGCTGGTGAGGTGTTTGTTATGTCCTCATTCGTGCATCTGTTCTGGAATACGCGTGTTTTCTTCTTTTCATCACTGAGCCACTCTGACTGCCCTTTCATTGGTTGTGCCTCGGAATATATTTTTTTCCCATACACAAATGAAAAAAAATAAGTATGCAATAATTTTAAAACTGGAATTTCTTTTCATTTCTTATTCGTGTATTTTTTTCAGTTTTTTGTTGTATACATGAAGGATACAATATCCTCATGTTGCACGTTCTACAGTGTTATGCTTAATTAAATGACAGGACACTTTATTCTTTAGCAAATTTAATTTCACTCTGAAAATATTGTTTTTTTTTTTTTTTTTTTTAATTTAATTTTTAAACAAATATTTACGTTGAGATATGAAGATAATGGTTTGCATGATGACTTGCACCACACCGACACAGCGACACAACACACAGCAGTTGGTTTGAAGGAAGACGAACGCAACGTAAACGAAGTAGCGGCAATGATTTCCGGTTCATTTTTCATTTTGTTAATTCTGGCAGTGTTTTTCTTTTTTTTTTTATTTTGCCCCAAAAAATAAAAGGAAGATGTAATATTACATTTTGTTTTTTTTTTTGTTTGACAAGGAATCTTTTGCCTGAGGCAGACATTTTTGATATTTCGGTTATTAAAAAAAATCTTGAATATACAAGAGAAAGAAGCAGAATAGAAATGAAATGAAGAATATATTAATTTTAAAAATATTTGTAAATACAATAGATTCCGATTTTAATTTGATGAACTGCTTATTTAAATAAAACAAAGTGTTACGTTTAAGTGCTACGTTTCAGTTACTAGCAACAAAACGGTTTGAGTTCGATCCACACCCCTTAGTTTCAACTGGGTTATGTTGGGTTATATTTAGGAAGGAGACATTATTAAGACTTATTGGTATCATTTGTCCCTTGGTTGAATTTTGGTCTTTCATCTATTTTTGTGTAACTTGTGTACAATTTTGTTATCGCGAGAGAAATGGCAATTACCATAGAATTCAGTACATATACAAGGTGGGCGTAAAGTAATGTCAAATTAATTAGATTGTGCCATAATTTTTTTCAAATGTCGCAAAATGTCGTTAAGGTTAGACATTTATTTATTAATTTATTCCTGTCAGCAAGCTGATTATATACAATATTTAATAATATAGGTACAATATATGTATATGCAATTTGTCAGCCTAACCTATGTACTTATATGCAATATTTTACAATATACGTAATACTTAAACATTAAGCACCAGGTTAAACAATCTTTAATAAACACTTTTTTGAACTTCTCTCGACTTTAATTACTTAAATAAAACGAAGTGTTTCTTCAGCTCCAGTGAGAAGCAACATAACGGTTTGGTTTCAATCCCAACAAGTGGTGGATCCAGGATTTGGTCAAGTAGGTGGAAGGGGCGGGGTCCAACAATTTAAAAGTTAAGATTTTCATAAATTTTACCGAGCTAACTAAATATTTTTTATTACGTTAACTGTGGATTTTTTTGTTTCAAATGAATCCTATGAAAAAATCGGTTGTATGGAATGACCATGAAAAAAAAGCAATGACAGCAACAAATATTTGAAACAACTTTTTAGTAATAATAATAAAGAATACATGGTATGCTATAAAGCGTTATCCTACATCACTTGGTGACAAAAATGTGTACAAAAAAAAATTCATAAACAAAAACAAACGTGAGTTGAACTACGTCACTCGGTGACAATGTGTTCAAGAGAGATAGGATAATGAAATGGGCAATATCATACCAGTATTCTTTATACCCTGGAACTGGACCTTTTTTAACTACAGCTTCAACTTCAATTGTACCCATGTTATAAGATTCAGCTTCTCCTTTCTACCCAAGCAATGCCAACTTGAAGCAGAAGGCCCAGAACCGAAAAATCAGAACGAAAGATAAAGAGAAACACACATAGCCGAGAACTCAGGCGTTAATAATTGTTTGCTTGCGTATACATATACTCCTCGCCACTTTAATAGGATATCCCTAAGGTCTCTTATCTGTCATTCATTGCTCCCAAACCAAGCATGCTCTACTCTGTTGATTTTATATTTTCAGTACAGGACTTATGGATGAGCTTTTTCAAACACACTGGTGCCTGTCGCAGACATTCACACTGAAAATAACCACTGAGTTACATACAAATTGTTTTATGTAATTGCGTTAAGACCAACGTATATTCCACCATGTCTATTGCGCATCTAAGTGAGTGCACAGCACACTGCTGCTTGTGTGCCTTCACCATGCCCTCAACCCTCGTTGTGTACTTTTCAAATAAACTTATTGACTGAAAGTTCCACTGCTACGCTTGTGGTAATTTAGTATGCTTATTACTGCAACCCTGTAAGAGCTTTAAAACAGTGTGCATTTATTGGCATCTCTAACTTTTAGAGTGAAAGGCAAATATCATATCTTCCCTGTACTGAAAATATAAATTTAACGGAGTATAGAGACTTAATTTTTTTTAAATTAAAGTTCATTTAATTGTTGTTATTTCACCAAAAGAAAAGTTTAATGCTATTGCTTTAAGTATTAACAAAAAATTATTTACTAAGAACCGTCATAATGAGGGATCCAAATTTTGCGTCATTTGAATAGGCCACATTAATAAAAAAAATTTTTTTGAGAATTTTGATTGTTTTTATTTTAAGAATTAGGTACTTAAATTTAAGGTATTAAAAGTATTTTTGATAACAAAAACAATATTAATAGTGTGTTGAGCCACCTTTCTGCTCCAGAACTTCAGGCATTCAGTTTGGGAGAAATGCATACAAATTGGTCAAATAATTTAGCAAAGTCGAGAACCAAGCTAATTTGATGGCTTGGGTTAATTCGGGTATACTCGAATATTGATGTCCTGATCCATATATCTGACATGTCAGCTATCCCCAAATATTTTCAATGATATTTAAATCCGGTGAGTAGGGCGGCTTAATAGTTTCACATTTTGGCTCTCTATATACCTTTTAACTCCCGCTCTGTGTGTACTGGCGCTTTATCATGTATGTATGAAAGCATGGAAAGCCCTCTTTTAGTATACCATTGTAAGTCAATGCATTCATTGTGGTGGACATAAATTGGAGTTATCCGGTGCCATAATAGGAAATGGCCGCCCACACCATGCACCTGCAATTCTGCTATGCAGCCATAGTAGCTATAGCCTTCAGGACTTTCCAATTTTTTTTTCGTCGGAGAAGACCACGCGATGGCACTCCAAAGTCCAGGTCACATGTGCTCGACAAAATCTGAGGCGCCGCTCTTTTCGAACCGTGTTAAAAATCTGGATAAAAGGGTCCAGCTCCTGTCGTTTTTTTAAAGCTATTTTGGCAAAAATAAGTCAGCGTCCTTATAAGCTTTGAATTGCCTTATTTCTGGCTCAGTTAATGCTTTTCCTCGACCCATTTGAGTTATCAAAATTAACAAAAAAAGTTTGATCAACGAAAAATATTAGTCCGCGTGTCATATTTTAACGATAATACCCAATGCATGTTCATATAATGTCTCTTTTCCAGAACTTGCAATTTGTCGCAGAGAAACTAGAAGAGTTTCAGTTGTGGATAAGTACATAGGTCAAGTGAAACTAAAAACTTATTAAACATTGAACGAAGAGAAACTGACCGTCATATTATCATACTAGTAGTTACCTAAGTTAACGTTTCCAAGGCTCATGGTGGGTCCGGAGAGCTAACGCAAAATCTGTCGCGAAAAATTCTTCCGGTGCTTAACATGTCGTTTTCACATGTTACTGACATACCCATAGACAATTTTTACCCCCTACGCCGCAAAAGAAGATTTTCTTCAAAAATCCAATTAACTAGCTTAATACCCAGCACAGGCATGAAAAAAAATCACTGCAATAATGCAATTCATGTTTTATTCCACTCAATTTCAACGATTGGTTTTGCGACTTAATAATCATCATCATGGTGAATGCAAAGCAAATCAGGATCTAGAAACACTTAAATTGAAACAATAAAGCAATTATTTAAATAAAACCATCATAGCCTCTAAATATTTCTATTAGTATACGTTGTTGATTTAGTCATCAGCTTCTTAACAGCGAACACTTTTCGATTGTATATTTTCGGCATTTCTTGCATTACCATGATATTCACCGATATGCCTTTGACCTTACAAATTCCTGGCAAATCCAATGAAATCAGAAATTTAAGAAGTATACAGTTCGCAACTTCATCAAAATAGATGGTATCATCGATTTAAATAAATACAATAATTAGCCAGGAAATTTTAAATATTGTTTTTCCATCAAAATGACTCGTTCTTTATGATTGACAATTTTTGATTGATAAATAATTGATAAGTACTTAATGTTTCAATTTTCAAACTCATTTGTTCAAAAAACAAGCTAATCAACTATTCAATGATAATTCTTAATTTTCTTGTAATTCACAACATTCTCAATGATCAATACATTTATCATCTCATTTAAGTATTTATCAATTATCAATTGATAATTGACAATCGTAATAGGGGTAGTGGTTTTTGTAGTTTGCACACATGTGGACAATTCGTCTTAAGATGTTATGTGAATTAAAACAAATTAGGTGGAAACAAAATGCAGTGGATGTGTCAATCCGAAATCTTCAATTTTCAGGAAAATCTTCGAGAAGTCCATCGATACAATCGCGGTGTAATCAACTGTTGGATCGAAAATTTAAAAGCCAAGAGGTTATTTTACCACTAAAAACAAAAGAATCTATGACGACCTGGTAGTTATTGACATAGCTATAATTTCGAATGAAAAATCCAACAGAGATTTTAGAATATTTATGTTAAAAAAGGAGGTTTTTTTTAGATATACTCGTACTTGGTCTATATTAATTTTTTTTTCTAAATATTTAAATATTTCCTATCCGTTCTATCGTTCGATAAAAATTTAATAACTTAAGTCTTTGTCTACCCTTTCTAAAAATTCTGCACTAGCCAACTAATGCGCAAACACATTCATTTCAGCTAACGACTCCCCCGAGAGTAATAAATATATTTTTAAAATTCCAATGGATTTTGAAGGGAAAGGTAAGTAGGTGCTTTCAGATGCCATAAAGAGTTTTGGGGAAAAAATCAATTTGTAGCGTAACATTCTAAAAATAAAAGTTCTCAATTTACTTAATTCGAAAATCCTCAGTTCAAACGAATTCTGAAAAAAAAACTATACCATCAAGTCTTGGCCACAAAAAATATAGAACACAATTTCGTGTTGATAAAGTAATTGTAAAATACCTGACATATTATATCTCAAATTTTACCTTACATCTATTGAATATATACTCATTTTCAATTTCAACTTATTGAGCAATAAAAAAAACACCAGCACATCACTGCCACACACAAACAGTTTGTTTCTCAATTTTGTATTCAAAGTGAATTTCTAATGCTCCATGACATTTATGTATATTCATGTTCAAATAAATTCAAAAGACCAACATAAATTTAACATTCAAATAACAATAAAAAAAAAACAACAAGGTCATGGCCATATTGAAGTTGATCTCATACGAGTGCTCTTTTGTATTTTTTTTTTGTATGCGTGCATATTGATTCTAAAAATATGATTAATGAATCAATAAAAAGAAACCTCCTTCTCCCAACTCGTCCTTCAAACCCTTCACAAAAATTTGAAAAGATTCTGAGTTTATCTTAACTACGAGTATGTATGCATGTACGTGATGAGAGTGTGCAAATTACTCTGTCAACTTTTGCTATTCGAAATCTCCGATGAATATTCAAGAACATTCTGTTTTTTTTGTGCTAACTATTTTCAAAAAAAAAAAAAAATCTACATACATATCTATGTTATCCTTTCAAACGACAAATACTGAAGTATTTGAAAAGGAAGCCCAATTTTCAATAATTGGCCTGCGGGAATTGACGTCAATTCATATTGCCACACCATACGATATACGAAACCAAGGACTCCAGCACAACTACGATTTATGCTAACTGAACACATTCAAAACTATTTTAGTACATATTCCCATTTCAACGGTTTCCGTTACCTCATCGTATGACCTTGGATCAAACGGCAGCAGGGGCTTGGTTATATTTCCATAAATTGTCCGTTTGACTACTGGCTTGGATTGGCTGTGTGAAATCACAAAAAACTCGGCACGAAAATTCACAGAACATTCATCATTCGCATTCCTATAAACAAAACGAATTTAGTGTGATGTGTGAAAGTGTTGCCGTTGGGTTTGTATTTTATTTTTAATTTAAAATGGTAAACTATAATCTTGAATACTGATTGATTAGTTAGAAGAACAATTATATACACTGCAGTGCAAAAAAATATGTTCACCATGTCAAGAGCAAAAAAAGAGCTTTTTTAACTTTTTGTGGATACACTTTTAGAACTTGCTCGTTTTCCAACCCAAATATAAGAAAGCGGCAGAAGTAAAACGTTTGCAACGGTAAGGCAATAGCGCAGTGGATACAGTGCTTGACTGCAAACTTAGACGTGTGGGTTCCATCCCCACGCTACGCAGCATTCTTTTCTTAGCCTCGAATTTTAATTGGTCACCGCTCGTAGGTTAAAATAATTAAGTAAATATCTAATTCTCAAATTCGCTGTTCCAACAAAAATTCTTTCTATTCCTCATAACTAATGCCGTGCAATTCAGGAGCTTGGGTCTTACAGGCATATAGTTAAAATTATTATTAAAAGAAAATACACCTTTACAAGAACCCCTGACAAAATTAACCTTAAAGCGCTTACAAAAATGTAGGTAGTATTCTTTACCTAATGCAGTTCTTGAGCGAGACCATTCTACTGGGCGGGTTGTGTAAGGACTTCAAAAGTAAATAGAGTACGCTGGTTCATATCCGGCTCGAAGGACCAATATTCGGATCAGTTAAATGAAACTAGTGGACTATCTTTATACAAAACCATGCAAAGCCTGAAGAAGATATTTAAATTACAAAGATGCAAAGCTGCAAAGGATTGGTATAATCAACTTCTCCGATACGTTGGAGACTTCATAGACATTTATAATAAAACAAAACAAAAGCAGTTCACTTTTAACATTCCACTCGGAAAAACGACACAACGGCAACACACCTCTCCCGTAAGCTTTCACAGTTTTCCCCCAAAGGAAGAGCTGTGTTGAGCTCTCCACATTCGATGAAAACAAAAATAGTGCAGACTTAACGTCAAAAGCCACACAGCAAAATTTGCATTCTAAATCGTTTGAGTATCCTTGATTTGTCCGTGGAAAATGCGTTGGGTTAGATAGAGTTCAGCTTGGATTGCTTGTACACATGGGTATGTGCGGTAGATGAGCCTTAAAAAACGTACATCGTATACCAGCGGCCAATTCTGGTAAAGGGGGTTTGAATAAAAAATAAAGAACTGAGGAAATTGCTTTCTCGCGTGAGAGAGAAAAATTAAATAGCACTTTTTTTGCAATGAAGTTATGAAGTTAAGTGTGGGAAATACTTTATGAATTAAAAAAAAAATTGCACCGCACAACGTTCGCGCTCGCTGCTAGTATTGTTGGATAATATAAACGCACATAAAAGAACAATTCACAAGGAATAAAGTTGCTGTTGGTGTTTCTTTACTCCTGAGTCATGAGTCCTGACCGGATGTGTTGTTTCAGAGTACCTACAGTGTTCGTTCTGGCGGTGAAGGTGAAACCAATTTTGATTAAGTGTTTTTTCCTCACACCTCTGTGAATGGTCGTTGGCAACGTGGGTGGTGGGAAAATAGATGAGGGGCTGTCGCTTTATACTCGTATAGTTGTCTTGGTATTGTGGCATTAACAGACCATCAATGTTGCGGATGTGGAGATTTATTGTGTTCATAATGGATTAGCGGTGTTGATGTTGTGAAAATTACTGTGAAAAATTAATGCGGGAACGGATATGACTTTAAAGGATTTTCGATTTTTAAGGAATAGATGCATTTTTTGAAACTACATAATAGTTTGTACTACTCTTTGTCCCCATTTAGCATAATACTAAATGCCTTAGACTATCATGGCAGGTACCAAATATTGTGGGACTCTTACCGCCCCAAAATTACCGATATATTAAGACCAATCTATGGAATATCGGTTGTCCACCGGAATATCTCTTGAATATATCAGATACAGGGTTTGGTCCTAAGACAATTTCTTGTGGTAATTCGGCTTCAATTTGCTTAAGTTCGGAATAATTTCGAAAGATCCCTATGTAGTTTGTACTCAAGTCTTAAGTGCCAAATATTGTTAAAGACTTGACCAATATCTAAGAATAGAGCAGAATATACGTTTTTTTCTTCTAGTGCCTTTTCCACAACATCTGTAATTCGATACACTTGGTCAGTCGTGGAATGTTTATTTCTAACTCCAAGCGTATGTTTCGAAATTAAACTACTTTTTTAGACAATTTTACTAAGCCTGTTCAAGAGCAGTTTTTCGAAGATCGGTATGAGCGATATTAGTTTGAAGGATGTTACTTCTGTGTGTGTTTAGAATTTAATCGCAAATTGTATGCCTCTTTATAGTCAGTGTCAAATGGAATGTTGATTCTATCTGCAGACGGTCTGTGAAGGGCTGATTTTTGCCTGAAGAGTTCGTCCAATCGTATTTATGCCTCAGTGGCACTGCTATACTGCCAATGACCAGGTGAGAGTGACCTACAGGTTAATGCTTAGCCTTAACCGCTGCTTGGCTCTCTTTCAGGAAAGTAGTATTTGAGCTAAATTTTGAGTCTGTTCAAACATTTTGCATGCTCATCATTTTCAAGCTCATCACGACTTCTTCCTGCATGACATTTAACTAAGGACTTCTTATTGATACCACGAAATTGGAGTGTAGTAATCGAAAAAAATATCAATAGGAATTAAGCAAGTGATATTGAGGTCTCTGTAAGTTTTGGCAAACTAATCTCATTGAATCTCAACATGCTGCAAAGCTATTAAATACTTAATAAATAGATCAAGCTGGTAACAGGTGCAAAATAATGCCTAAAAGTAATCGACAGAATCCAACATTGAAAACCTGACAAATTTAAACATTTATAACAAAGATAACATGATTATTGTAAAAGCAATTTTAGTCATCCCTGTGTGAGGTATGGCATAGCAAGTGTAAAGAAATATAATTACTTCTAACCAAGGATAGGGATTACTCTTGCAAAAGCAAAACAAAGCTTATTTTCTCCCAAAAAAGCTCTTTTGAAGCGTTCTCTTCTTCTGGCCTATTAATAATATCGTAGTTCCTCTCCTTACTTTTGCTCTGCGATCTACAGAATTATAAGAATTTTATCAGATTTTTTTTTCTCAAAGTTGCTCTTTATTAAAAAAAAAAAAACACACATCTACTAAAGATTCGGATCGGATTCAAATAAAAACCTGTTTTTTGGGCATAGCAAGAAAAAACAGTTAAAATTTACCGGTGTGATAGTTTTGCTTATTTCGGATTAAGATAAAGAGCACGCATTGAGAGTAGATTTACAAAGCGCTTTTTTAAGAGAGAAAAGCTCGACTTTGCTCTTTGCAGAGTACTACGAAAAGTCTCTTAGAATAATTTTAAACTCCTAAATTGTGGATATATATAATGACAGAAAAAGTAGGGCTTCCATAAAATGACGTTAACTTGAGTGGGGGCCTTGGAATAATAATTTATTGGTAAAAAAAACAGGTGCAATCGTTCAGGATACTCTTTTGTCCATTTGTTTATTTTGAAAGTGCCATTAACTTCATTCAAATTACATATGTAGTTATATTGTCACTATCTTATAGGTTTATCTTTAGGTTGCCTGCCTGTACATAATACTCCCATTAATTGTCAACAACCATCTATAAATCCCAACTGGAAAAATATTAATATTTTTTTCTTATGAAATAAAAAACCTATAAACCATTATAATCACAGCCTTAACAAAAGCTTGCACCAATTGCGTGTTCCTTATCACAATTCCATCCCTAATCGAACACAACCCGAAGGACTATTTTCCACGCGCTCTAAAATTAGCAAAACAGTATGTTATTTTGTAAAAAGAAAAAAAAATGTTTTGTTTAATTTTCCCCACAAGTATCCTGATGGATAAAAGCTTGCGTTCCAAGTCATCAAAATAAATAACCGCTACGTGTGTAGTTAAAAGCCCGCTATCACGGAATGGCTAAATAACATGCCATAATCAAGCATACATTTCCAATATTCGCGTCATAATTTACAGACTAATGTTATGTACATTTTATATGTAGCCGCCAACTTAATAATTTCTGTCGCAACTGCAATTTGTGGGGTGTTTTAAGGACTTTTTCCAGCTAAGAAGTAATAAGCTTGGGAAATTATATAGTTTTCACTCGTTTCGGTGAGAAATTTACTATTTGGCTCAACTTTAAAATATGCGATAAGCCCAATAATTTTATTGACTTCAGAATATACCCTACTAACTTCACTTGATATATCATAAAAATAAAAACCTAACTAAACCGACACGAAGAGTTCCTTAAGAAGCTCCTATCAGTTTGTGCCATGCGAAGGCGCTTAGACGATATATCGCCATCACCCGGTTGAATGAGCTTCGTCTGTTTATGCAGTTAATGGAGGGAAATTAAAACGGCATAAATTACTGAACAAACTGCGCACTTAACGCACCCAATCCTCTCCAACCCCATAATCCAACTCATACATGAGTATACTGATATTTGCCAGCTATATATCCCGGTCGGTCGGTATGGTTATGTTAATGAATTCCCCATTCCTGAACTCTCATCCGACGAGAAGAAATATTTCCCCAGAGTGTAAGTTAGAGGCAGGGCAGGGATTTGGACTCTTCCGGTACACAGGCGGTTTAATAAAAATGCTAATTTTTTGTTGGTTCTTTCTACATGTGAAGCAAGTGTCGCCATGTTGTTTTCATTTATTTCAGTTACTTTATTCCTGCTCTCTCAATATTATATATCTTGACATTTTATTGGGTCATTATTTGCATAAAATGGAGTCTAAATCGAAGAACAAACAACTGAGATTTCATGGCATACCTACCTACTTGAACCACTTGGTAACAAAGGACACATGCAATCAGGGTATACCGTAACGGTGACTCAATTAGATCGGTTTCGATTTCTGAAAGCAGCACAGAGGGCAAAATTTACCTGTTTTACTTAGGGCTGCCTACTTCCGGGACTTGGGATAACATTGTATGCTTTTAAGATAAAATGCACTCGGAGGTGCTTAACATATGCTAATGGATATTGCTAATGGCACTTGAAGCAAGCAAAGAAATAAGAATTGTGCTAAGTTGGAGGTTTGTTTTCGTTCTTGGGAATCAGGGATGGGGTTTTCTCATTAGGGCGATAATCGAAAAGTTAATGAGAAACATTATTAGTTGTCTCTTAGGACAGAGTATGGGTTTTAATAATTATTATACGTAGGTATATCTGGAATAAGGGAACAAGTAGGAGAAATTGTTTACTTGTAATGTGTCATGTATCGTGAAATGAGGTCTTGACCTAAGTCAATGTGATTAGAGCTCAATATTGTATCGGTATCAGCTGTGCTAGTTTTTAGCTTTGTCTGCTTTTTATTTATGGTGATTATAAGACAATAAGGGATTTGTTAGGTATTTTTTATAGTTTAGAAAATTCTATCTATATAAATTTCAAAACCGAAGGTTTATTAGTTTTTAACTTCTTCCATTTTATTGGTTATTAATAAAAACAGAACAGATCTCCAGAAAATATTTAAAATTCCGAAGAAATTGGGATTATTCAGATCCCTATTCCCTATTTCGAGCATAACTAATATGATTGATAGTCGAACATTTTTCACGGAATTTAATATTCTAGGAAATATACTTTGCAAGTTCGACCTTACATGATTTGAGGGAAATTTTATTTCGAGGGAAGCTAGCAATAGAAGACATATCTTTGAAGGGAATTCGGAAATGCATTTCGGGTTAAGGAAAGTATCCCTCGAGATTTCTAAGAATAATTCTATACGTAAGTGGCATCAACTCACTCGGAGCGGAACTTAGTTTTAGGCACTCCATACCCTGAACTATTCTAAGCTCTGACTGAATTTCTGGATATTCCTTTGTGACAGCGACTTCATAACCCCCAGATCATACGAGATTGATTTGATAGTTCTGGCTAGTCTGGGGAATTCTATTGAGAAGAACCATCTTCTTCCTCTGCTCTGCTATCTTCTTAGCCTGACACCATTTATTCATATAGATTTCCATTAAGATGTAACCTGGTAGGATTCGAACCAGAAAGGTAAGCTGAGGCCTGCTTAACTGCCGTAAGTGTTCTGATTTTTTCCGTAGAAAGATTCCGACAAAAATTTCTCGAAGCCCAACGAGTATCTGACGGTATACATCACGCTGTCTTCGGACATATAGAAGCGTTACTGTGCGTTTGTGCCCTGTCTAGTCTTAGATAGTTATGTAAATGATCTTCCAGTTTTAACTTTCTGACAAATTCTCGCAGTTTTTCATAGAAGGGATCGCTCATGATGCAGTAAAATTTCAAATCTGCCAAATTAACTGTCAAACAAAAATCTGTCAATATTCTAAAATTTTAAAACAATGACATTTATCGTTTCATCGGGCTTATTCTTCAATTAAAAAAGATTTGGTCGTACGCTTTTGTATTGACGTTTAAGAAATTGCTACATTTTGTGTGCAAAGCTTTTCTGTACTTTTGCGAAACCGAAAACTTTCTCTCTCTCAGATATTTTGACCACTAATTTTTAAAGAATGAATATTAGATTTGTATTAACACACTTTTACAATTGGCAAAGCTCCTGGCTCGAACGAAAGCATCGTTTCCCATTGATCAGTGAAATCGGGCATTATTGCCCGATGAAAGACTATTCAAAACCAACTCCGTGCTATTGACACGTGTTTCTATTTCTTGGTCTTTCTTTTTGTGTACCTCTTTCTCTCTCTCTCTATTCTATTCATGAATTGTAATGCTTAAGTGCGTCAATGTTTCTCCTCCGAATATGTGAATTATAGTTAGTTTTCCCTCTATATGTCAAGTCATAAAACTATCAATTTGATTCTAAAGATGAAACTGGAAATAGAGATTGACCTCGGTAACACATTTTTTTAGTCTGATCAAAATGTGTGCTTATGAGAAACATTAGATATTTCAGAAACTCCTACAAGCTCAGTTTTTCAAGTTATCTGAAATGAAAACTAGCCCAAATCCCTCTATGGATTGTGCTCTCTCTATAATGTCCCGAAAGTTTGCATTTTTTTTAGAATCATCAACGAAAGACAGATGAAATAACAATTTAACAAATAGTGTATGAGCAGTATGGAAATAACTGTAAGAGCTCAAAACATACAATTATTTCGAAATTCTTTTTCACTTCATGAAGTGAAAAATCTACTAATTCTAAAATGCACCATAACTCTACATTATTTTCCAAAGCAATTAACCAATTGTTAAGACCTCAATATTTTCCATTTAAAAAAGAAAAGAGTGCGTGCGTAATTTGGAGAATAGCAGTAGAGAAGAACAAAGAACAATAGCTTCAAGTAAGGTACTTCGGCCCAGTTCCAGCACGTAAGCCCTTTTTTATTTAAACAAAAGCTAAGTAGCTTAGAAAAGATAACGAACAATACCCGAGAACATCATCACTTCATGTGCACAGAGCTTATTCATAATGGTCTTAGTTAGAGTACACTATTCCTCTATAACATTAAACAAAAATACAACTATCAAACAATGTGCCTGGCGCGCAACCATTACGAAGAGATTGTTCCTCGAACTTGTGTAAGTCCCTGTTGGGAAACAGCCACGATTTTATTATTTGAGTTTTTTGTAACATTTATTGTTACCCGAAAATACTGCCAACTCTCCTTAAAATGGCTGAGGCAGAAGAAGAGGAAGAAACTGATGATGGCTTTGGAGGATATTTTATCCTTTTCAGTGGAAGCCGTTCAAGAAATAGTCCTTGTTGAAAGGTGACACACAACTGGCATCAATGTGTCACCAAAGGTACCAACTCTCACTGTAACATGATTTATACTCCGCAATGAGTAATTTCAGGACAACTCCAGAATTTTCCTGGCACAGTCATGAATTTTGAAAAAAAAAATACAACGAGGAGGATAACAGTACACTGAATTACTTTTCAACAACGATGATGAACTAAGAGTTGGTGCTGGTCTTTTCTTGTATTTTTGTTTGTATTTTATTTTTCGCGCAGCAGAAGTACCGAGTTAATTCCCCGCGGGGAATGGGTACATATATAAGTATAAGTAAAGTTGTGCGCTGTACCATTATGTTGGCAACGAAGAATGAATGATTTAAAATACTTTGCTATTGTTGGAGAAAAATTAAAAGCTCTGCCAGAAAAACTTTTGTTTTTTTTTTCCTATTTTTTAATCGTGCATGCACTAAAAAACAAGAGAACAACAACAACTACTACAACAGTTAATGCAAATTCTTTTGGGAAGTAAAAAAACTAAAACTAAAATGAAAATAAAGAAAAGGAAAAGAAGAAAGTAAGTTTATTTTGTATTTCTGAAGTTTTAGTTCACAGTCCGAATCGCTTGGTTAGATATATTTGAAAAATTGAATACTGACGATTAAAAAACTATGTGGGAATGTGTTTTTAAAAAAATGAGAAACATTTCAGCAACATTTTTAAAGATTGTTCCCTGAATTGTTTCTTTAGTGTGGACACAACTTTGATCGTTAAAAAAAATTCGATGAATTAACAGCTAATTCTCTATTGACGCCATTGTCGAATATTATAGTCCATTTACATAATGACATTGCTTTTGCATTTATATGAATTGAATGCCAACTGACGTGAAGTTGTCAACCATGAAAAAATAAATTAATTCATTTTTAAACTTGATTTTTTCTTTGCTTTAGTTATTTATAGTTTTAGATTTTATCATGAGATTTAATGCGCAATTTTTTACTCCCTATGATCCTTAAGTAGTATTTTTTTGTTGCATTCAAAGTTTCCAATTGCTTACTGCCGGTGCTCTTAATGCAAATGTGTCTAATCACTGTCTTTGCAATGTAGTTCTTTTTTCGAAATGAATAATAGAAGATATTTTGTTTGCGATTAAAGTTTTGCGCGTAAAGAAACCAATACATATGTATATTTTCAATTTTTGCTTCATAAAATAACTTATAAGTTTTATATCTTATACGTGCTGTAGGTTTTGTGGAAAAATTATCTTTGAATCTTGGGTTGTTTCATTTAATAAATTTGATGTTCATTCCACAAATGGAAATTATTTATGAAGTCCGAAAAAATATTCTTTTAGTTATGAACAGACATTTTGAATAAAAAAGTTTGCCAAGTTTTAATTGATGTATAGATATGTAAGGGAAATTTATAGGTTCACGCCGAGGGAAGGTAAGTACAAGAAACCTTCCCTCGGTCTGGGTTCATCGAACTTGAGCAACAAAAACCGCCTTAGAGGTTAATATTATGAAGTTTTCATCCAACTCGTTAAAGTTGTTTTCGAGAAGAAATATTGTAGGAATTCCATACATACTCGTACAAGATAAGCTTAGCAAACACTTCTCAAGGGAATCACACCAACGTACTTTGTAACACATATGAAAATTACAGTCCTCATCTCCTTAAATAAATATAAATAATTTTAACTATCTAGAGCTTTTGAAGCTTTTACGTCCGATTAATTGAGGAAAGGTAAAAATAGATATCTCAAACGTAGAAAAAGAGAAAGTTAATTTCATCGAAAGATTTGTACTATGGTTTTTTGTTCGAATGAATTTGTTGTTTTTTTCTTATGTCCTTATAGTGACGGGTAATTATTGTTCTTCCAAAGTGATGATCGAACTACCCTTAATCAGAGAATTACGTTTGTTTTTTTATATCCGTTATTTTTTATACTGAGCTGCAATACAACGATGTGCCTATAAGGTCTTAATGTCTTTTTAAATATAGACAATTTATTTGGGTAGGGACTAATTAAAAGGAATACGAAATTTGTTTTTTTTTTGGAGAAATAGATTAGGAATAATGTGTTTGTTACTATTAGGGTATATACTCCGTCCAAGAAAACTTATCAGTACAACTTTACCTCTCACTCTGGTTGCACTAGCTTGCATAAATATGTCCCTCTTTAAAGCTCGCACAGAGTTTCCAGATCTTACATTATAAACCGCCGCCAACAACAGGAGAAAAGTACGTAGGGTTACAGTCTGGTGAATAATAAATACAAATTTTAAAAAATATAAATTTACTTTTTTGAATACTAATTCGCTAAAATAACTTCAATTACTTCACTTAAACAATTTAAGCCAAATATAATTTAACTGGAACTAATTATATTTACCTTCTTCAACAATCACTAAGCGGTAAGATAAAAGGCGCGTTTTGTAAAAGGGTATCCCCAGGAGCCTAAAAATCATTTAAAAATACTCCGAACCGCACTCTACTAAAAATTCGCGCAAAAATCGTTTCCCTTTAACGGAAAATATCCTAACTGGATTTTAAGGGATGATAACATAATACACATTTACTCCTGTAGTTGAATTATTTGTTATCTAAAACTCCATAAAAGCATGAATTCTGAAAGCTCCTTAAGAAAAGGCCATAAAAACAGTAGTAACTACTTGCACTGCACCAACGGAAGAATGGTAACTCTGATTTCAAAAAGAGAGTTGAATGGTTGATGGACTGGCGAACAACATCACACAAGAATGATCTTCTGCACTCACACTCACTTATATGTGCGGAGAGAGATTAAGCGTTTTAAGTCTTAAATAGATTATTGAATCGTTTTTTATTCCCTTAAATAACGGTACCTGCTGTACAAATTTTTTTTACCATCTTAATTATCTCGAAAACGGCTAAAACGATTTTGATAAAAAAAAATCTATGCACTTCTATAGTTACAGGTATAGTCTGCATTTTGGTCCAAAGATTTTTTTTACGTATTTTGTTATTAAAGACACCTGTCATACAACCATTTCTTTATTTTTGCCTTTCTCATAAGGGACTCGACGGATGTCGATCAATATTTGCCTTCAAATTCGAAATAATACTAAATACCAAAATTTTCGAAAATAATTTTCAAATACAATTCAATATTTCGAAAACGGATGGATGATTTTTTTTAAAGTATGTTTTAATTTAAGTTTAAGCCATAGCAATTATTTTTTTTTAAATCAAAGTATTTTTGTGTACAAAAATTCAGTTAAGAACTACCTGAAAAATTTATTTATTTATTTATTAAGCCGTTTCTACTAAGAATCTTGTGATTGAGATGGCTTGCTGCCGCTATTGATTTGGAAAAGCTCGTTAATAAGGCCTTTTCTGACAGCTTTTTTTTAGACATTGATATTTAGTGGATTCTATCGAACGGTCTTCCCAATATTATTTACCCATATTTCAAGCCAACTGCTATTTAAGTAGTTAGTTATTTATTTCCAAATACAACCTCCATTCGGTGTTCTTGTTAAGTACAGACCTCAACCGAACAAACAACTTGTAGCAGATGCCAACCCTCGAACTTGTTAAACGGGTGCATCAAGCTTAGACAGCAACCCAGTCATGCAGTTTCCGAATAGCCAAGTAAAATTGTCATAGTCCATAAGAGTCACATGTATTTATCACCTCGAATATGATAAAAGTAAAATGCACATTTAGATGAAAATTCTCTTCTGCCTTGAGCTTTCTGTGTGTCTCCAGGGACTTGGAGTGGAGTACAACGACGAAGAAGTAGACATGTGTACCATCTAGAAATATAATGTTGGTGTACGGATTTTTTGTTAGTTATTTTAATCAAGATTTTGTAAGTTATATGCAAAACCGTGCTTATAATCATAAGTAAAATAATAGTTTAAGTTCTTAAACATAAATAAAATTGTTAAATTCAACGACCAAGTTTTCTTAATTTTTTCGGTACAACCCTGGACTCGCTGAACTGGCTCCGCTATAGACTCAAAATATATCCAACATAAGGTCGACAATTCAATTATGTACTTGACTATTTTAATTTCAAATAAATGCTGTTTTTTATTTAAAAATATTTTTATAATGATGCATATTTGTGATCCAACTTAAGACTGTTGAAAAGGGTAAGAGTATATGAAAAGGAGATTTAAATACCTTGGAAACAAGAAAGAGAATGATTGTTTTTGACTTCACTCCATCATAACTTGACAAAAAGACGGTTTAAATGCGTCACTCTGTCAGACATTGTTGTTTTGATCGTGAGGCCTAATAACTTTGTTGCCTTTTTATATTATTCTTATCGACTTCTTTAAAATAAAAATTAAGGTCTACTAACACACATGGTGGGATAAATCAAATTGTAGACTTTTGTTTTGCCCTCTATGAAGTTATAATCCTGCCCAACTTCTTTTAAACAAAATTTCCAGACTATTGCCTTTCGCCTCTACACCAATAAAACTAAGTTCGTTTAATCATTTCAACCACGATTCAAATTAACTTATTATACCTAGAGTTTCATGAATACAAATACCTACGTTTATTATTTAAGTATGTATAATGTGGCGTTAAGTCACAATTGACGTTGGGCTAACTTAACCTGTTCCAAATATATTTTTAAATATCAATCAAAACATCACACTTTGGAATTTTCCATTAAAATAATTGAGTTTAATATAAGCACTATCACTAGGTATTTCAACCATCTATAGATTGTATTTGTTTTAATAATTTTTGTTAAAACATTAAGCCAAACATACCTACATATACCTATGCCATTTTACTGAAAATTCACTATTCATTTGGAATGTCAATCAAATTTATCCTTCTCCCAAACAAACCATAATATTCATCATAAATTTTATGCTCCCCTCAAATAAAATGCTTTCCAAATTTCTATCCCCTCCCACAATATTAAATAACTACAAAATAATACTTTAAAAACAATTTATGTATATGTAAACTATTTTTGCCAGTTTTAAAAACCAGTGACAACTATACGAGCGAATATGTGTTTGTGTTTTTTTTTCGCATCGATAAATTCCGAGTAGGTATATTTTTAACTCAAATATAAAACAAAGAAAAATATTTGTTTTTTATTTCATGTAAATTCTGAAATGAGTTTGGTAAATGGCAGAGAGATAAGTTGACAGCCAACGTGGGCTACAAGGATTAAAAAAAATATATATATAAATATAATTCCTATACTAAACGCGCGACATGAAATGAATGCCACTGTGAAGCATGTTGGATATGTTCGTGTTGTTCGCTTACACAATCCGAAAATGTTGGTGTAAGTACGCTGTGCCATTATTTATAAAATAATGAATAAAAAAAGGACATTATTTGAAAATAAATTCATGGAATTGTGCTTAACTGCAATCGCAGAGTTTGCTGCTGCAGAAAAATAGATAACACTGCACGACTGAAGCTGAATCAATGTTTTTTTTAAATCAAATGGCTTCCTGGTATTGTATTTTGCTTTCAACTCGATATTAAATGTTTTTTGAGATTTTTTGTTTGTAATGTTTACAATGTCCATGCAATCAATTAACCACATCATGCAACTCATGTAGACAAATAAGTGATTCCGCCTGCGAAATTACAAATCTTCAGTCAATAATATGCGATGAAGGCAAAACTTTCGAGTCTACGAACTACCAGTATGGCATAACTTTATCGTTCGATTGAGTGTCCTTGTCCTTTTGACTGCTGGACCAGTCGAGGGTACCCATACCCGCAGTATACCCACATAGATGGTTGCATTCAATGATTGCTGACTTTTTGGCACAATTTATTATCAAATCGATATGAAGACAAAGTGCTCAAGCAGCAATGCCAGACACGCCCACAAAGTTCCAAAAATGTGTGCCCAGGTACTAATAATATTGATAAATGGTTTGTGCTGCCTGCCGAACGCCAGCAAGGCAAACTTTATCCCTGCTCCAGCTTCAGGACCAAAGTTATTAATGTAGCTTCCTTCCGACAGTTGGGAAGGACATGCAAGCGGAGAAATTCTTGTGTTTTTTTTTCTGTCTTCTTGAATTTTAGTGTCTGTGCGCTATTTGAATTGAAAATTTATATCTAGGGCATATATTTTGGCAGTTGAGTTTAATGATGAGAAATAACGATACTTTTAGGGATTTTTTTTTCTTTGTTGGTCCTGAGAATTATTGTGAATTTAGAGCAATTGGGGGAGTTCAAGGTGCTTACTGAGAATGTTTTCGAATAATAAGTTTTAACGATGTTGAAAATTTAATTTGTGCATGTTTGAGAACATATTTTACAGTATGATGCCAAAAGGGTTGTTAAGAAGCTTAACAAAGGCGTTTTCTTTATACCCAAGATTATGTTGCTGTTTACATTTCTCTGTATAAGGAAGCCTTTATATATTTTGTGGTAAATATTATTTTTTTGCGTAGTCACACGGAGATAATGTAATTTTACGCGTTTTGTTTTATTAAACGGGCTTTCGAAAACATGGGTAATCATTTTGGGATAGCCTAATTATGATTTACCAAGAAGTTCGTAGAAGTATTAAATTTCTTTTATTTTTAGGTTGCTTTTTATGTTTGGGCGCCATTTTAGTTTTGGATGACATTTGTCAGTTGTTGGCACTATTTGACAGTCGCAGAGAATAAAAAATGGATTGGCGTTGGTTAACAGGGAAGGCCCATCATTTCTTATTCGATCAACCGATTTCAAAGAATTCAGTGTAACCAACAGTCGTTTTGGAAAGTAATAGCTTCATGGAATGTTCTGGAACGCATGCCACGTGTTCGTCGTCAACTCCTTAGCTTTTCAAGCAAGCGTTGAGATTATCTGGGAATGATTGGTAAAGTTTGACGGATATCGGTGGCCTGCACTATTATCCCGTATCGAATGTGCATGGAATCTGGCAGCAACATTTTTAATTTTTCAATCAATTCAAGAGTGCAAAGTGATTCTTCGAGCGTAACGCCATCTGTTTGTGATCCCATTGATGTTGAGGTAAAAAATTATCCCAAAAATTGTTATATATTAAAATCAGTATTTTTGTCTTCCCATTTGAAATGGAATTTTCAGGTGAAAAATATGCAATTTCCTTTTTTCAGCGTTGCCGTCGTTGTATTTCAACGAAAAAAATACATTTTATACACACGTACATTTCTGGCAATAGCTCTGGTAGATCCGATCAGGAGAAACTATAGGTAGTCTCTATGTCCAAGAAAAATGGTCAATAGAGGAAAGATAGGACGTTTGCCTCTTACTCTGGTTACATTGGCTTGTATAATTCTCTCCCCCTTTAAATCTCTTACAGGGTTTCCATAGTCTGCATTATAAATGTAAAATAGAAAAAGGTGATGTTCGCATCAGCTAATTTAGGAAGAAATATTAAAAATAATTTTAACTATCGTTTTTTAGTACTAATTAACTAATTAAACATAAACCATTTCGCTTTTAAATACAGTACATATCATTGCACTATCAAGATTATATTAAAACAATATCACTAACTTTAGACTAAAGGTATTAATAGTCCTGCTCTGCGTACTATTTGCTCCAAAAAATATTGAAAAAATAACATGATAGCGAATTTCCCTTCTGAAAGCTTGTGCATGCTTGGAATAGTACGGAGGAACTATTCGTCAATTGCACATTACACCGCATGTTTACCCATACTTGGTTGTTGATTTGCACTCAATCAGAACATCACCTCCGTATTTAAAAATATCTTCTGGCAAGCCATCAGATCCTGCGGGTTTGTTGTTCTCAAGTTTTGTTTGTATAGCTAGACCAACTTCTTTTGTACTGGTTGGTGGGAATGGTTCTTCATTAACTGAATCCGATCCGTAATTCGATCTGAATGATGTCCATTAAATAAGTAAGTTAAGTCCATTTTTCTACAATTCCCTCTGCTTTTGTGATCAGTTTTCCTTTGCTTATGCGAACAGCTGGCGTTCCGAAAGTACAACATTTATATCACTTAAAATCATTTACCGAAAGGAACTCCTTCACAAATCAGCACAAATGGTTTTTTTTCGTAAATGACAGTAGCCGAAAATATCTTAACCGATTTTTATACACAAATAGCAAAACTGATAACAAAATGACACCAAGCGACAACACCCCTGCCTTCATTTAGTTGATTTCATGCATTTTGAAAGCTCCTTAACAAAAGAAAAAGTAGTAACTACTTGCAGCATGGGAATGGGGATGGTAACTCTGATTCAATAAAAGGGTTAAATGGCTGACGGCGAATCACATTACATATCACATAAAGACAATCATGATGGGATATTTTTTTCTTAAGTTAAGAGAAAAGCCATTGGCGGGTAAATATTTATTCACGGGAATTCTTACATTTCCGTTTGGTGTAAAGGCTGGCGCTACTGATTTGGAGAAAGCTCTCCCATGAGACATGTGCTGATAATTTTATTGGACAGAGTATTATGGTCCTTGGTGGCTTACATCTGGTCTGGGTAAATTCTAGTCAAAATATTTATACTCAACTTTTAAACTACGAGAAGACTTTTCCGACGACTGAACTGAACAACTACATACGAGTAATGATAGGTTATATTACTAAAATAAAGAACTTATATCAAATTTTAACTCAGATGATGAACCAAGTCTTTAGCAAGTTCGATTGGGTCATCATATTGATGTTCCCATGTCGTAAGTAAATGTGAACTGTGTTATGCAGAAAAGGGGGACTACTACAAATAATAAAGTTGTGGTGTAGTGATACTATATCAAATTACGTCGTTGCAAATATAGTAACAATTTGTAAAGAAAAAGTTTCCATTTTGTACTTTAGTACTCTCCAGCGCCGTCGTCCATCGAAGAGAAACAAAATACAAAGTAGCATTGAAGGCAATTTATAAACTTTTTATAAATAGTAGATACCAGCGATGTAAAGAATTATTTAAATGTATTTTAACATTGCTTATCTGCTTAATTACTGTTTTCTTAATTTTAACAAGTACCCATATTCTACTTTTACAAAACGTAACTTAAAATAATTTCCTACAGCTGAATTCCCTCAGGGATAAAAATAAAATTAAAGTCCAACAGAATTAACTCGAAGACTTAAAAACTAATTGAAAAATTCTCAACGTCGCTCATTCCGTCACGGGGCTTTATGTATATTCATGTCACTTTGTTATTTATTAAAAAGCAGCAAGCTACAAGCAAAAAAAACAACAAAGCTAAGCACGACTCGTCCTTCGAACTTTTGCTGACAGGGACATCTCCATTCCTTGCCAATATCTATGGCAAAGCCAGCCTAATTGCCTTCTGCTTCATCAGAATGCCAAATACCTGGGTCTCGCTCTTTCCTATTCTACCCATATTTATAGCTTGAAAAACAAAGCTCTAACATCAATGCAAATAAATTAATTCGTACGTCTCAAGGACACCGCACGGACGATGGACTACATAATACGACAAGCGAATACCAATCACGAAAAGCAGACATATATTTTCCAATCTCATTCTGTCGACTTTAATTTCAAGAAATTAATTAGTCAGAAGGGTTAAATGGAAAACAGTTTACCATTGGATTATTAGAAAAAGTCATCAGGAAGGGAAGGAAGGAGTTTTTGCCGAAGCGACAAAAAAGGTGCAAAATCATCCGCAACGGCACACACCGTTTGAATAATTGATTGACCAAGCAAGAAGTGGGCTGAATGTTTGCACAAAATAATCGCCTTCTAAATGAGTAGATCATGTCAACCGCACCCATTCATGCTACTTGCCTTCTCACTGCTGCCCCATTTTAGCAGACTAAGGGTAAAGTGTCGTTTTGAAAGTTTGCCGCCAGAGGGCAAAAATAATTAAAATAAAGACCAGGTATTGTCATCTTGAGATGAGTTTAGTCGCAAAAACTATAAATTCCCTTGAAGTCTTTTGAAAATTTTATAACGTGACACCATTGTCGGACGACTAACCCGGAAGTAGCCATCACTTATCTCCTTCCCCTCCAATGGATAACCCAGTTAGGTCGTATATTTAAAGCATTTAGAATCCTGATTTGCCGCCATTATGTTTCACCTTTGAAAGACTAAATCCCTCAACACCTCGGTCTCTTGGTCTATTTTATACCTCCTATAAGTGAAATCATTCTCGACACACAGAGGTGGAGAGCTATTCAACCCTGATGGGCAATCAGACTCCCATAAATGTCGCAGACACATGCACCAATTAGTTCAATGTTCAAGTGAAGTTCTTACCCTGATGTCTTATACATATTTATCGCACACTGGTTGTTACATGTCTACCAACTACGTATAGTCTGTGTCATTTTCATCTCAGACTGTGAGTGTGAAGATGGCTGAAGGAAGAAAGGTTTATGTCTGACAGAGGACTCCTTTCATTTGCGGCACTTGACAAATTTAATTAATTCGACTCTCACCTTGTAATAGGTTAAGTAATTCAAGTTAGTCGAGCAAATCGTGCGAGTCAGTTACAATGAAATTGAACGAAGAAGAAGAAAAAGTATGTGTAAGGCAAACCATCAGTAGCGCCCTCTTTGTGTCATTGTCGTTGTTCTCGCGGCGGCGACGTAGACATCGACGAAGGCCGCCACTTCTTACCACTGGCTTTGTGTATCTATCTATATGGGGTGGTTTCCAACATTCAAACGGCGCGGCGGCGGGCACACTCGACAAAAAGTGAAAGAATATTGCGCTCGATGGATGGAAATTAAGAAAGGTACTGGAAACTTTGTCTTTTGAGCTAATTAAGAATGGACATTCATGAGGGTCCTTGATATGGGGTTGATGATTTCTATTCTATTTCATGGTATCCTCGGATAGATACTACTAGTTTCTTGGGCATCCCTGTAGAAAGGGGACACTTTTATTGAGATCATTCTTGATGACAAGAGATTAGTGTTCTGTTGAGAGTTGCCCTTCGCGTTGTCCTCGTCGTCGTCACATGGCATTCTCATTCAGAAGAAATTTCAACGACGGCAAAAAAAAAGGTATGTATTGTGATTTAATTGGAGCCATTAAACAAACTTTTATACATTTTCCCACCGCAAATGTAACAAGCAAGTCAGTTTGAAGACAAATTGTTTTTTTTTAATTCTTAACTTAGGAGAATTATTCAGAAAAAGATTTGTTCATTAAGTGGAGTCATTAAACTTTTATTCAAACCAGACGTCTTTACATTCAAACTTTGTTATTTTGATGATTCAATCGAAATTTTCATGGACTATATTATATAAACCCTCATAAGCTGGTTAGCTGACTTTTACAAGCTTATTAAAGAATTAGTTGTGTAATTGATAAACTTACCCAAAGATAAGAACCCAAATTAGTCCCGCAACAGCTTTTGGGCGGCAACCATCAGCGGCAAGTGACTTACAAGTATCAACCATTCCAGGTTTTGAGGTCTTATCCGACAGGTATTGATGGAATCTACATTTTTTTTGCTCCGCAAGATGCAGTATCCATGGCTGGGATTCGAACGTCAGACCTTCGGCGAGAGAGTTCAATGCATCAACTATTAACATTGTCAGTATATTCTACATTTTATTTCAGGCGTGGTTCTAATAGACGCTTCTCGAACGGTGCGAAAAAGCCATCCAGTAGTTCAGACGAAGACAGATTATTTCTCAGAAAATAATATTTAGTTATATAAATTCAAATAATAACCAGTCGAAAGTTAATGACATTGTATATAGCGAGAGTTGCATAACGGCACTCCTAGAGATGCTGATAGGAAGTCAATAAAACTCTGGAAAATATCGGTAACAGTAATACTTGTTAAAAGTAAAAAGTGACACCAGCTCCAGAGCCCCTATCAAGAAACCAAGTGTCAACAGAAAATTTACTGTATCATGTGAAATAGCTGCCGTTTTGAAATTTCAAAAATGGGTTCTGGTGTAACTATAGCTTATTTGATAACTTAAGACTGATGACGTTGACCACCTCCTGGATAAAGGTGCTTCAACATCTCCATCAATGTGTGAGCGGAGTAACCCATTTAACAACTTGGGCAAAACAAACTTGCTTAACATTCACATGTGCGCAGCTATTTCCCCGATGATTGCCGATTTTCACTTATGTTGTCGATCGTAGTATATCTAGGACCAGTTTTCGAAAAAAATAAAACAGAAAAACGATGGCGTAATTCAAACTGCGTTAAGAAATTGGTCAAAAAGACACTAACAATAATCCATATTTCTCACGGAAATCATCTGTTAAAATATACAATGACATTTGACGACATTTGTAAAATTATTCAATCAAAATTATGGAAATGTCTGAATTAGCCCAAAAGATGTCAAAAAATTTTATTTGGAAAATAGGCAATATCCAAAACTCAAGGTTATTTGGAGAAGGATAATTATTTTGGTACTGTCAGATTTCTCGACGACGAGTCTATAATAAAAAAAAAACCAATTTATAACAGTTTTATAACAGTTGTTCGCCTTTAAAAGTAACACAAAACCCCAGCTTTTTGTGTCGTTGGGGGCTGCTGAAGCAAACAACTAATTTCCGTCGAGTGCCATTTTAACTCTAAGGGCCCGCATAAGCTCTGCTTTTCTGTAACAATATTGACATGTCTCGGAACACATAATTATTAAAAAATAAATTTTCTGCGTTAACTTCGAAAACTTAAAAAAAAACTGAAAATAAATTCATCCACATACAAGAAACTCGAGAAGAAGTAACACATCCGTGAACATCAGCTGTTTTTAGAGTTTGTAGGCAAATTGAAATGGCAGCCGAAATTTCATGTCTAGAAGGTATTCATATTGGGGCCAATAAACCGATTTATTTTGACTTCTATGAGCCATATCTCTCTCTCTCTCGGTCAACTTGTGTTTTTTTTTTAACAGAACTATGTCTGAACATGTTCCATTAGTTCAGAATAAATTAACCGATGTTTTATCTAATCTATCTGGGTTCGCTCAGGCTCTTCTCAATAATATGCTCGGAGCTAAAATAAAACAAAACGCCTTTATAATTGGCTGCTAGTAGTAAAATTCAGCCGTGTTCCAGTTTTTAGCAAAGCTACGGCAATTGTCATAAGAATTAACTACACCCTTTCTTTCACTTAAATATCTTTGTTCGGGAAATCTTTGGTAGCAACGACTGACTGGTGTAAACAAAACTGCTGTGTGCCTTTTTATTTGTACGAAAAATTTGTGAGTTGAGTGTTGAAAACTAAATATTATAATGAAGTTGCATAATAGATGGATGTGAGTGATTCTCGATGACATGGAAATACAAATATTTTGTTTTACAGTTTGGTTTATGAGACACTATTCAAGAAAATGGCTGGGTTCTTAGATTACTTTATGTAAAATGTTTCAGACTTCGAGAAAATGATTAGGTGATGAAAGCTATTAAAGGTTTTATGTTAAGAAAAAATTTCGATATAAAATAAAAACCCGTCCGTTTTTGACAGTTCTTGGTCTTTGGCAATTCATTGAAATAAACTAACCCAGTGCGCCCATGGGGCAAAGAAGTTCGAACAAACCTATTAAATTTTTTGGATGTCATTGCGGGCGTTCACTCACTTATTAGATGCTATCTGGGATACCAAGCTATCGGAGTAAATCTATGAAGGAATCAAATAGGTTAGCTGAAAGCTGTCAAAAAATCAGAACAAAACGCATAATAAATGAGTTTTACAGTCAGCATTCCTCTAAATTTGTTCTCGGATAGCTAGTTATTCCAATTTTTTTTTCGGATAGCTCAAGCTAGCTTTCATGAGAAAATCTGTGTTTTCATCAGATGTACTTTTGCACGAATTACAACAACAGAAAGTTATACTAGATTGCTGAGAATAACTGAGTGAACGTCCCCATTTGTAATGCTAAGTGAACAGTGCTGCCAATTTACTTCAATTTATTTAAATGTTATTATCGTGAAAAAGGATAACTTCGGATGACCGTATTTTCCAAGGCAGATTGTTCAAATTTTAAATGTTTTTGTTGACCGTTTCCGCTCCCAAAAATATATTTACTATTATGTTATATGTCGATATCACTAAAAAAGGTAATTTGCATTAAAATAGAAAATAAGCCAAAAGCTGTCAAAAAACTGCTGCGTGTCAAATAAACTAAAATCAATTTAATATTCCAATTCAATTCCACTTAATCTCTTAACACCATACTATTCGATCTCGTGTCTTAGGTCTCACCTAACTTTTTTTGGGTCATAAGTCATAAGCTCGTAACTCATAATGCATTATAAAATCATTCAAATATTCAACAAAAAAAAAAAAAAGAAACTCAAACTGAAACTGAAATTCTTCAAAAGGACTTTATCCAAACTCTGTTTACGTGGTCTATACCAATATCAAAAAAAAAAAAAAAAAAAAATCACTTCATCTTCTCTGAGGAAGGGATTCTCTACGACAATCCTTTCACACTTGCAATCTAAATGAGAAGGAAACTGTGTCATGACTCCTCGGAAAAAAAATACATTCTTGTTGTTTTTTTTTTCGTTTGTAAGAAATGAAATGCTGTTTTGAAGAGAAGCAAAATAAGAGAAGAAGTGGGAATGTGGGTATTATATGGAATAAATGAACACTTTTGTAGGTGAAGCTTTTGAAGGTTTCAACGACGTCATAACTAGGACGAAACGAGTGATGGATTTTATTTAGTTTTTTTTTTTTTTTGTTGTGTTTGTTGTTTTTTTTTCTGCTCAATACCACTTTTATTGCTTCTCTGTAATTTATTGTATGCTATGGAATTATAATGGGAGATGTATCCATTTTCCCATTTCAATACACACAACATTCCATTTCCATTCCCAGCACAGCCTATCACAGTCACAGCCCAACTCAGCCCAGATGTTTTGTATTTGAAAAATACTTATTAGAGTCAAGATACCAGAGCACTATAACTCTATCGATCGGTTGGCTGCCATCATCATTCATCTCCCTTTTATGCCTCTCGCTGTTTATGTGTGGGAGTAGAGTAGGGAGCACTTGCAGAAAAGCAATCAAAAGTGCTCCTCAACGTATTCCAGATATTTTGCATGATGGATGGATGCATTACTCTGGGCTGAATGAAGACGAAGTACCTACCTACCTACCATGCGGACGTGAAGCCCTTTGAATGCTGGGCTATATCCGCCTAGTTGTACATTTGTAGGTCGTTTATTGCTTTCCTCGACTGAGTGAGAAATACTAAAAAAAATATTCCCTTATTTGTTTGATTATTGAAAGAAACAACAATAACTTCAAACATTTCTTCCTATAAAATATTTTCAATATTTTTTGTTTTTAATTTAAGTTCGTAAGTGTTGTAGTGTTGGCCTATTTTAAGGAATTACAGTATGTTCATAGAAATATCACTCTAATTCCTAATTCAGAATGCGACTAGACAACGAGACGAGAGTATGATTAGCTTCGCTGTCACAATGATATGACGGATCGAAATTAAATTTTTGAGCAAAAATAATCATCCAAAAATTAAAAAAAAATGCCTTATATTTTGGCTGTAGTCCTAAATATTATATTGATTTAAATAAAAATAAAGATATCTATTTTTATTTGTACATATATTTGTATGACTGAGTTGAGAATCAACATTTAATATTAATAATATTTTAAGTCTGCAACGAAATACTAAAATCCCTAAAACAGAGTAATTCACTTAGAGAAATTAAGTAAAAGTCCCAAATAAAAAAAGATATCCATGCATTAAATTAAGTACACGCCATTTGATTGACTCATCCACTTCTTACACACATCATATTTTTGGCATTGTCTCTTGGGGATTTTGTCTTTGAGGATATTAGTTTTGGGATTATATATTTTGCATTATCAATTAGACTTACATTTTACATCCAAATTAAGTTACAATTTTGTTTTTCCAATTTGTCCTCTTTAATGGATCGTATTCATAAATATTAAATAGATTGATAAGCTAACAGGTCAAAAGCAAGAGGATTCTTCATATACATTATACATAGTAAATAAAATGCACGACTGGATCGCTCGAACTTGCTCTATGATCGATCACATTGTATGCAAAAGATTTCTATTTAAAATCTAAATATATTTTTAAAGTCATATTTTACTTTATTTTTTATACACAAAGTTTTTTTAATTTTATTCTAAAAAAATTGGTATGACAATCTTAAATATTTAATAATATAAACTTAAAAACAAAAAATTAGATCGGATAAATCAAAGAAAAAATAATTCAAAATTCTGAAATAAATACTTAAACTAATTTGAGCTCAAAAAAAAGTACGCTATTTTATTTCTTGGATAAATCTGAATTTCTGAGAAAAAAATTTTAAAAACTTTTTGAAAAAAATTTTAAAAAAAGTTCAAAATGGCCAATTTATAGGTATTTAGCAAATACATATAACAATCATTTTTGAAAAAAAAAATTATTGAGCAGTTTTCAAAACATAAATTTAGATTTTTTTTTAAATCCTTTTAAAAATACAAAAAATATGTATTAAAAATATTGGTACGCAGTATAAATTGGGCAACCTAAACTTATATACGTGTGACATTTCGAAAGAATCGGTCCAGCCATTTATGAGATAGTCGAAATAAAAAAAAACGGTCCTATGGCTAGTACCGTTTTTAGACATTAAAAAAAAAAATTTTCAGTCATTTGATCGGTCGTACCTAAAAAGCTGCACTGATTTTTTTAATCAAAATAGTTAGAGCCGTTTCCAAGAAAAATAGGCTTTAACGTATTGGTTATATGGCAGGTACCGTTATTTTTTGAGCGAAGTAAAAATTAGTTTCCTCTCTGTACAATACCTAAAAAATTCTATATACCAAGTTTGAAGCAAACATGTGACGTCAGCACAAAATCTCATATTATTATTTTCGTTCGTCACCCTTTCAGTTCATACTCGCTGTTAACTGCAGGTTCTATATGAGGACCTGAAATGACGAGCGGAAGGCACTTCTCGACTACACTTCAAGTCGTGCATTAAATATAAATTCGATTTAATCAATCAATTTAGTTTTGACCACCGACGAAGTAGGTCGATTTGGTTCACTATAGCGATGCTTCTTCCACCAGTGATAAGGGTCTCGTTGCAAGTTAGGTAATTGCCACCAGGGGCTTCGGTACCTGCTGATCAACCAGAGCGTTTGCCTGCTGTTTAGTGCCACCAGTGGCCTTAAACCTGCCGATCAAACAGAGCTTCAGCCTGCCGTTTAGTGCCACCAAAGCCTGCTGAAATACTCCAGTCTAGATATCGGTGCCAGAGACCCCACTGCCCGATGTATGAAAAGTTATAGCCGCACATGATCAGAAACCAGAATATCAGTATCAGAGAGAGGACATACCGTTACCAGAATTAACTTGAATATTATTTGTTGTGAATTAGATTTTTGTTTTAATAAAGATTTTGTAACAAGGTTTTAAAAACCTTTTTCCTTTCAAGTTTCGTATTTTCTTCATTACGACCCTGGCAGACTGGCGAGCAAAACCCCGGCTGGAAACCAAAAGGCACATCACAATATGAAATTAATGAAAAGTATAATAAAATTAGGGTAACCGCATCTGTTGGAAATTCAAAATGTCATCGATTTGCTCAAAGTTCAATGTAATTTTTAGAAAAATTTGAAATTCTGACTTAAGAGCATACATTTTTTCTCGTAAAAGGCTCCAATATTTTGATGTTTCATCATACATTAAATGTTCAAATTTATTTCTATAAAAATCCGCGTCTCTATTTTACCAAAAAAATCACTTAAATAGCACAAGGGTTTGGTCTATTTTTTTGAACAAATTGCCTAATTGTTTACTTGGGATATATTATGTAGGTACTATAGAGCAACGCACGTTTGTATTTGGAAAAAAACGAACTGGATATTTTAATCAAACTTGACATACGATGATAGAGAACACTTAAAAAGTGGGTCCCGCAATTTCGCCTGCCTGTATATCTGGTCTCAGCCTACACGGCTAAAGCGATTTTCTTCAAGCTTGGTACTTAAGCGTTTAAGTTGATTGTTTCAAATCGGTTTTTAAATCTAGCCACACTATTTTGTTCTACAATCTTAATTAATTCGGAAATAGATTTAAGGATTTAAACAAAAAATCTATACTCCAAATTTTGGTATTAACATTTTTGTATGTCTTTTGTTATTAGTGGTACCTGAGATAAGATCATTTCTTTTTGATTTTCGACTTTCTCATTAACGGCTAAATGGATGGATTTCGTTAAAAAAAATTTGTGTAGCAGATTCTTCCAATTCTAAATACTATACTGTGTACCAAATCTTAGAAAATTATTTTTTTTTATTTTAAATTCAATATTTCGAAAAACGGTGGAAGACTTTTTTGTTAATATTTTTCTAATTTAATATCGTATACTTACTTAAAATTAACGTATCATTTTTCTTAAATTTTTTTAAATAAATATTAATAAATTCGCACGTACCTGCTCTTAAATGTGTAAATATAATTTTCAATTTTTACTTAATTTTTTATATAGAAAATTTCCTTAATTTTATAAACAAAAATTGCCATGGATTAAGTAATTTAAATTTAAAAACATAACTTCAAACGAAAATTGTCCATCCATTTCCGAAATATTGATTTTTTTTCAAAATAAACTCTCGAACAGTTTGGTCATAGTATTATTTAGAATTCGTAGAACTTTTCACATAACTTTTATTCTATCGAACTCCGCTGAGCTGTTAATGGGAAAGTCGAAAAAAAAAACGGTTAGATGGCAGTTATTGTTAATATAAAATTTTGTTGTAATTTTTGTCCAACAAAAATGTAGTCTATACCCAAGCCATAATAGTGCACTTTTTAATCAAAATCGTTCGATCCGTCTTAGAGATAATTAAGATTTAAATATTTTCCACAAAAAATTATACAGCATGTACCGTTATTTTAGGGACCAAAATGATTTACAAAAGAATCTAGGCAATCACGTAAGACGTTGAAGCAGTAAGTTTGAAGGAAATCGCTTCAGAGGCTTGATAGACATATACAGACGGAATTGTGGAGTCCACTTTTTCGTGTTATCTGTCATCGTAATGTCAAGTTTGATTAAAATCTCAAGTTATTTTTTTCCCAAATGCAAAACTTGCCCTTTGTATCAATATCGAAATTAGAAAAAACCTTTTTTGAACACACAGCGCCACAGTGCGGAATACAAATAAACATCTTTAATTTGCATGATTATCAAAGGATGAAAGCCAAAAATACTACAAAAAAATTTAGAGAGGTCTCGTGTACTCTTCGGAAGTATTGTATGAATACATTATATGTGTTACTACCTGACAAAATATGTGCAAACGATTTTGTGTATTACTCGTTAGTAGCATGCTGCACCATTCTCCTAAATGGTGTATGCATAAAATATACGGTATATGCGTCCAAATTCCTTGTAGGTATATCCTTGGCCGGGGACACACACTCATCCTTGTAACAGAAATTCTTTAGGATTTTTTTTTCAGGAAGAACAAACAAAAACCTTTAGACGCAAACATCCATACATCTTCTGAAAGACAAAAGTTAATACCACGACGAAATTATCCTAGAGATAAAATTAAAAAAAACTCAGGACATAAACATAAACAACCTTTCTGCAAGGTCGTTCTACTTCATCTTTGTTGAAGTAACTCACCTCTACAAGGTTTTTTTTGTTTCTTCTTTGAAAGTGCAAAACGCGTTTCTTTTTTATTTGTACTGACCTTTAAAAAAGGTGGTTACATGTGCTACTATAATGGCTGATCCCCAGTATTTTGAGTGAGTAGGTGTTTCTTGCCCAGAATGAGATGAGAGATACCACAAAATGTGTCATTGTCATTGGGGCGCAAAATGCGTGATCAAAATAATTTAATACAAAAAATAGCTCGAATGGATTTTATTGCTGCATAAAAAAGGTCTAATTTTATGAAGAAAGCATATAGGGCGTTAGGGTTTAATGTCGAGCACATATCGCACATAGTAATTTCACAGCTTTAATGCTTATATATTTAATGGTGTAAAAAGTTTTATTGTATTCTTGAGAAAAAAAAAACTTTTTTAACTTTAACCAATCAGTAAAAGTCACGTCCTTCGAAATATTTTGCCTTAAAAGCATTCTTAAATTAAGTTTTGTTTTTTTACTCCTTTTTCAAGATATAAAACTTCATTGCGATTTTCAAAATGAAGTCATGCTGAATAAATATAAGTAAGTATAATAAATGAATTTGAAATATTTATTTAAAGCGAAGAACCTTAAGTATTTAATTATTCTTTTTTTTTTCTGATGTATACAAAATTTATGGGAAGTCGCTATCCGCACATTTTAGGAGGAATTCTTTGTCAAATTTTAATAACGAGTAATTACATTTTCTACACAAAAGGTTACGATTGCGTAATTAATAAAAGTAACCTTAAAAATATAAATACTAGCTTGGATGTAAATATGTAATTATTGTTAATTGTTTAAAAAAAATTGTCACATAATGTACCGACGAAACCTGAGGCTAATTTAATTTTTTTAATGGCCAAATTAATTTAATAAATAATATAAAGTATTCTTGGGCTGGTAATCACATAATTCCTAAAAAGCGTTAATACAAACGTTGAGTGACTAGAAGATCATTATAATATTGAACAATTTCTTATATGAAATTTTATGACAGATTATATGAGACTACAAAACTTAACCGACTTTAATGTCTTGAAAAAAATATTTCCACAAAGCTTCCTCAGTTTTATACTAAAACGATTTTTTACCCTTTAATTACATTTTTAAGATGGGGTTATTTAAATTTCTTTCGACTTGACATTCAGATTCCGGAATGCGTATATATTCATAGAAATAGGGTCATTATATTCTGATAAATATCGAGTTAACACTTATGGACAATTGGGCATGCTAACTTAATTGTTATTTATAAATGAGTAATAGCCTCTAATATGTGATAATGAGTTGAATAATTTAGATCATCAAATTCGGTGCTTAAAAAGAGGATATATACGTATACATTTCAGAAAAACACTTAAAAAGAGGATATATACGTATACATTTCAGAAAAACACAAATAGGGAACTGAAATCCTTAGAGCAAAAAAAAGGCGCCATGCTATGTACTGCTATCAATCTCAAACAAAAAGCATTTTTTTCTTCATTTTATATCATTTTTCGGGATTTAATTTCGGGGAAAAATTGGAGACTTTTGGTTTTTGAAAATACCTCCCTATTAAACATGTCTTGCTATTCTGCACAGATTCCTAAACAAATAATAATAATTGTTATCACATTCATATTTTGGAAACGGAATGAAGATTTGTTTTTAATAAAGTTCTTAGTAAATGCTTTTCTAATGGGGATGGGTCGATGGTAATAGTCCGTATGGCACACATCAAAAAAATTAATTTTAGCGACTGGCGAATTTTTGGATGAATGACATTTTAAACAAGAAAAAGTGCAATATAACGACGTCAAGCCATTCGATGTACAAAATATAGGAATGCATCCACAATAAGTTGCTATTTGGCGCGAATTTTTGCTGTCGGTGCGTGGTGAGGTTTTCTTTAAGATCTACGCTAATGAGGCCGTCAAAACAACCTCGAACTTACAGATCCATGATACCCAATTTCCTTTGACTCAAATCGAGGCGACATTGACATGGACCATATGTGGGCTTAGCAGGATGCTGCTACGTTCCACACAGGGCTGGAACAACAATATGGGCACGATATACAAATGTAAGGGGCGCACAATTCTTAGGGGGTTCAATAGCAGCAGCAAGAAAATGTAATTTGATCTTAGGAAAAGAAATACCACCATTCGTATTTTAACCACAAAAATTGTTCAATAAAACAGGTTATTTCTTTTTCATCTTTTCAAACATGAAATTAACGCAAAATCGAATAATAACAGGGAGACAATTTAATAAAATTGAAAATATGAATAGAGTGAAAAACGAAATCTAATAAGCTTGAATGTATATTCAAATTATATATGTGTATTAGTGTGAGTATATATGTATGCATGCATGTGTACAAATATAAAAAGGCGCAAGTTTGTCTGTGGCCGGCCGTGGTTCCACACAATCGCATTCTGGACAGTTGACTTATGGTTAATTTATACAAATGCGACGTGAACTCTGGCTACCAAGATCATTTTTATTTAATCTTGTTAGACTTTTTGGGTTGAGTTTTCTTGAAGTGGCATTTCTATTCCAATAACAAACAATTAAGAATTTACTTTAAAGCCAAATAAATTTAGGGGAACCTATGCAATGGCGTTGACGGTGTCATTACTCGATCATCGAATTTAAATGTCAACGTTCTTATTAATAAATCGAAAATACTTTTGACTGACAATCACACGTTGACATTGAATTGTAACTTAAGAATTTTTGAAATTCGTTAATTTTTCAGCTCAATTTTTTTTTTTTTTTTTTGAAGTTGAAGGCTTGAACGAAAAACAAATAAGTGACCCATAATGAGGATATAGTTGTCACTTATTCAGAAAGGTGTCAAGCTGCAGAAAATATATAACTTCCGAACACCAACGGGTCGTACCACTTAGATCATTTAATTTAAAACTCAGAACCGTATTAACAATCCACATCAAGTAGTTTTGAAATCAGTGCATTTTGTATATAACACTATCAAGAATTCGTATGATTTCCTTTTAAAATGTGTGTAACTGTTATATACAGATCGCTGACATTTTAAAACTGCTTACTTTATTCTGTTGATTGAAGCGCTTGTGAGTTTAAAATTAAGTATTTTAATGTCCTTTTCGTTTGGTAATCCGGAAGAACCCTCTGATCCGAGATTCCAACCGAAAAAGTAAACACTAGATTCCAGATTCTGAAAATTTATGTAAGTGTATGTGTAAGACGTGAAATGCCAAACGAACATTTTTGATTAATGTATTTTGCAAACATGGCTGACACAAATGTATAAGATTTCGAAATTATTCCTTATGAAAATGCGAAATTACAGTTATTGAAGGGAACATTTTTCTTCGGAACAGATATTCATAATTTCAATTCTCTAAAGATTGAAATTGAACTACAAAATTTCAGACAAACCAGAACAAAATAATGACATGAATAAATTAATTTGAATTTGACATTTCGTGGGTGTAAGTGTGTGCGTGCTTCTGGTTTTGATTCTGACTACAAATCCAGAAGGAAATTTCTCTTCTATCCAGAAGAACTAACTGTCATTTCATACCAATCGAACAGTTTCAGAAGCATTCGGAAGCCTTCCGGACAACCAATCGAAAAGGCCATAAGTGTTTTTAAAACCATTTCAAGTTCAATCAAAATTTTCGAAGAATTTGGATTTTTTTATAATCTACACGCGCTCGAGGGATTGTACTTCCCTTTAAATGTTACAACACATCGCGGGCGTGAGGTTAAGAAAGAGAAACAAGGATAGGAAAGATGTGTGACGCGATGTTCTGAGACTGGAGGTGGTTGTTGTGTGAGATTTTATCTCCACGGATGGCGGCTGAACTAATGCGGAAAAATATTCCGTGTCTTATTTATCTATGTCCCTTATAATTCGTATTATTTTTTTTATTTGTTGTCATATCGGTATACTAGTTACACTCATTCTATTTGAATTTAGGATATAATAATATGGGTTTTTGGTTGTGTATTTATTTCGGCACATCCGGCCCATCGATTAACTCTTATGTATATTGGAATTTGATCATATATTTTAACTTTTGTTGTTACGTTGACGTTGACTCGCTGACGTAAGATAGACGTCAAAATCTTTCATAATTCGGCCACTTCTTCTGATTGTCAACGTGTTGAATTGAAGGGTATCACCTTGACAAGTTGACATGAATTTTTCGACAAACGCATTGACTGTGTGAAGACAGAATAAAAGTAAATTTTGTGGTAAATTTTGTTTTGACTGTGTAATTTTAGCTTAAGCATTTTGTAGTTATAAAATCATTCCCCAATTCAATGCGACGAAACTTTTCACGATGATAATTAAGAAAATAAGATTGAAGCTAATTTATTTCCAATTACTTAATATTATTAATTTGACGTAACGTGATAACATGTAATGTTTTCTAATATATTTATCCTCTTCATAGTTTAGCACTAATTAAAGATGAACTACGATATCTGGTCACACTCGTGCCTCGTTTCCTTATCGGAGCATCTCTTCTCAAGAATATAAAATTCTTCCCAATGCATGGTAATCCTATTTTAGATTTCTCAGCGGCTTGGGATTCCTCGAATATGGCAATGCTGGTCTATGTGTTTTTTTTTTATTTTATGGAAATGTATTTGTTAATTTTAAGGTTAGATTATAAATAATTGAAGTGTTATTTAGAATATAGTGTTTATTGATTTAAATAACAAAAATTGTAACAAAAAAGGGTTGGTTGGTGTATTTTTTTTTTTTGATGTAGTTAAGTGAAAATGGCTTTTGGTTCTGGTGGTTGTTCTTCGTTGAATTTAATTTTAAACAAAACTACTTTCATGTGGGCTTTTAATCATCTATATCTTTCTATACTTCTTTCTCTTCTTTGACCAGTAGCCGCGCTGTGTTTGAAAACATATAAAGGATATTCATACTCCCCTTGGCCATGTGCAAAATTATAAAAACAAAAATGTGGGCTTTTAATGAAATTATGTGTTTAAATGTTATGCCGATTAAACTTTGTGGTTTTTTTTGCAATAAAAAACATTTTTTGGTATAAAAAGGTATTTTTTTTAAATATTTATTGGTGAATACATTTTTTTTAGAGATCTAAAGCAAAATCTGTCCGAAATAATTCTGTTGGTTTTTGACAGAAAACGTACCGATTTGACATGTCACAGCTCCGTAGAAAATGTATACCCACAACGCCGCAAAAGAAGTCCTACTTCAAGGAGCAAAAGTCATAATACTGTTTCATACTCGTAGGAGCTTGCATCATTATCGCCTACCAATGACTCCCAATAAAACACAAATACAGTAGTGCTAGTTATAGCTCTCAAATTCTAAATATATTTTCAATTTTTTTATTGCAAGAGTCGGTCCTTGCAATCTCACTTTATAATATATCCCCCTTATGAAAAAATATCATCCTACCGCATCTTAAAACCTTCCTTCATTACAAAAAATCAGTCAACTGTTAAGATTATGACATCGATCGATACTTAAAGGATTTGCCATATTTTCGGAAATTAACTTGTGTATATTTTCCCATACTGAACTTGTGTTAATTTGTATTAACCACTCACCACATGTGTTACAAATTGCTTTCTAACATCCAAACCTCTAAAACACACCAACATCTGAATTTCCTTCCTTTAACTTTTGAAAACAATTTGCTTATCTCAGGACCATTAAAAAAAATCCCTCAGTACGTACAATTTATCTAAAAATCACATGTCATTTACCTTCGTTCCAGTTTGCCGCATGTTTCGAAAAATAAACAGACATTTTGTATCGCATGAACACAAACAAAAAAAAATAAATTAAAAGGAGCCCTGTTGCCAGGAAATCCTTGAACATGATTTTCCAGCTGAATAATCACAAAACCCCAAACCAAATGAGATAAAATTAACAAATCCGAAATCATACTCCTTCTGTTTTTCTTTTTTCAAGAATGAGAAAGGTTTTCCTTTTTTTTTGCAATGTTTACCACAACGTGTCTCAAAATATTTTGAAGAACAAGACCGAATGAACAAATGAAAAAAAGCATAAACCAAAACCAAAAGCTGATGGCGTTCCCGAGATAAGTTTAACGAACCTAATTTAAGGGGCTTCGCTCATTTACGCAGAACGTGCCCCCATTCTATGTTATAGTGAGTGTGATATAAGACGATGATCAACTTGGTTAGAGCGTATAATTTACCTCGAGTCATTCTCCTAATTCTATGCTGCTTGGCATTCCTTATAATTTTTTCCCATGAAAAGATTTATAAATATGAAAAACAGATAGCAAATTAGGGCGAGGGTTTGTGTCATGGCTTTGATGGAAACGAAGATGGCACACGATAGGACCAATTTCCCATATCGTATCGCATGTATCCTTTCCCGTGTTGGTATATCTAGTGTTGAATCTCTACATTCCCACACAAGCTCACCCATTTTTCATCTCGATGAGGACGACGACGACGGCAAGGACCTCTTTTGCACATGTGATATACAAGGCACAAAACATAAAATGACACATCTCTTCATCAAATAATATGAAAAGTTTAATTTTGCATGCAATACTTATAGAGATATAGATGGCCGGGGGGGGGGTGTATGTCATTTTCTGAGAATGAATAGGCAGCCATCAAGTTGGGCGGGGTGTACTCCACCGCCGCCGCCGCCGGTAAACCACAACAGAAGATTCATTCCCAGAATCCCGGAAGAGAACTTGACTTTCCTTTTGAGCCAGCAACTTTGTTTTGTTAGTGCGAAAAAAAGTTGTCTTTTTTTTGTGTCCTTTTTTTTATTTTTTCAGTAAGAAAGAAAGGATAAAGGATGGTATAGTGGATAAAAGGATGACTGCGCTGCTGGTTGTGGAGGAGTGTATAATGTATGGTATGGTGTGCCAAATGTTCGCACCCTTTAGGAAGCGAGAGTGTGATGAGATCCTTGTGCTATCCATTCATGAATTCATTCATTTAGACAGGATGTTTGCTGTCGCATAGTGAAAAGGAGGTTCTACTTCTTCTGATATCCCATACGTGGAGGTATCTAAGCCAAAATGATGATTATGTGTTTGCAGAAAAGCCTTTTTGTATAAAGGTGAATACGAAAAAGGGTGTTTTGATGATGAGAACGTCGTGGATATTTTAGGCTTTAACATTTTCCAAGATGCATAAATCCATAGCCCAGACACTAGGCATTTGGTAGGATGATGATGGTGCTCGTTATTAAAAGAGGCTTAACTTCTGTCAAATTTATTCGAATGAGATCGCCCAATTTAATTGGTTTCTGGATCCTTAATCTGAGGAGAATGAAATGTGGTAATTTCTTTTTGTCAAAAAGGGTATTATTATGTACCCGTTATAAGTAGGTTGAACTTTATCTGCTAATAGAATGACAAGTTCCAAATTAAAAAAAAGATGGCGGCCATCATACTATAGAATACAGGAAAGATTTAAGACATGAGTCCCGAAGTGTTTCAATTATTACCAGCAGCTTTGGGTACCTATCGGTTTGTTTTTTTTTCGGATAATTGCTCTTGATTGATGTCGAAAAATGCTCTATTCCTAAACTGGAGATTTATCATCTCAAAGAATTCCATAATTCTCTGGGCTGGAGCTTATTGCATTTGTGATTCTATCATTTCTTCCACATTGGACTAAAGTTCTGTCGAAGAACATCGGGTCAGTTGACTTTTTTTCAATGTTCAACTGTTTTTGTGGACAAAAGCACATTGCCTGTCCCGCTTCGTAAGCTTAGATGGGACATAAGTTCATAATCGCATTGTAGAATTATGTGCAGTGGTATTTTGACTCTATACCATAATTAATCTTGGAAACCCCTTTTGGTTCAAACAGATTTTTTTACTTCCGATACATAGGTACTATATGGTAAATTATGGATTCGTAAAATAAATCCATCTCGAGATTTTGATCAAACCCGCAATTCCAACTGCCTCAAGTCTACAGCCTAAGCGGTTAGATGGATTTGATTCAAACTTGGTAGATATCATCAATGTTTAAATACATTGAAGTTGTCAGTTACAAGACCAAGTTCGCAGGATCTAGTCGTGCGTTTTATTTTTTAAGTTTTTTAAGTAGTGCCTCTTGCGTTACTGCGACTTCCTCTACCCAATTTCAAATGCAGAACTATATTGAAGAAATAACAGCATAAACGTATGCCGGCCTTGAAATACTTTGGAGGACCTATTTCCTAGTTTTACAATGTCATAAGTCTGCTATATTAGTTTCTCCCAAATCTCATGTTCAGTGTAGCCTATTAAGCTCAGCGATAAATGTTAAATCTTTGGTGTTATCCAGCGTTTGATGTACCTAATATAAAGATTTGAGCTCAATCTACTGAGCGGGAAGCCATATATGTGCATGTCTATTATGGCTTAGCAGACACCATTCAATAGAATAGGTTCACATTGTAAGCAGCAAAGAAGAGCTTTTTTATAAAAAAAAAAAACTTTTCAAAAAGCTTTTTTAGGATGGACTTTCAAAACATAATTTTAGTTACGATTTATTAATAAGAAATAAGAAAAAAATAAGACTATTATAACGGTAAATTTTAAATGGTGTTCGTAGTGTCCACAAAAAGTTCTTCATCGATGTATCAATACTCGCAAAGAATATTGGCACTTCCATGTTAATTTTTTTTTACATTCGAGGAAACAACAAGTAGTAATACAGTGCTGAGGGATCATGGAAAAAATCCATTTTTGTGGGCATTTCAACCTTAAAATGAAAGAAATACAAATGATTTTATAGAAATCATTACAAAAATATTTGAATTAGGAGCTTTTTATAAAATTTCTAATCGATTGGGATGAAATTTGACGCAGAAAAAGGGAATTTTCAGATTGGTAGGACTCCTCCCAATTCTTCTTTCGAGGTAGGTAATGTTTCCAAAAATCCTTTGTTTTCTTTGAGAATTTAACGGAGGTTGCGTTTTTAGTTTTATGCCCTACAGACTTGAACCACTTTTAGGGACTCTCTCGAAAGTTGGAAAGTAAAGCTTTTATTTTTGAAGCTCGCAAGCTCTAATTGAACTATGCTTCACAGCTCATAACTGACTTTTGAATGCCTTTTATTTACTAAATCATAAAAGGATTACGCTTTAAAAAAAAAATAGTTACAAAGCTTTTGAAGAGAAAAAGAAAAGCTTTTCTTTAGTGTATCTATTTAATTGCTCGGTAGTGTAGGTAGGATCTCAAAGATATACTTATATGTTCCTAACTATTTCTTCTCGGATATACTGTAGTCGGTCTACATTATTTCCTTGTAGCAGCTATTGAAAATGATAGGTTTCCTTTGTTTTTTCGAAGAACAACCCTTCCGGTCTTAAAACTTATCATATCTTATCAATTTCTTTATTCCTAAACTATATCCTAAATAAATAAGGCCATAATAAATAGATGGCGCAGAAGTTATCACGGTATCATAAGACCATATAGTTTTCTTGCAAATAGCGGGCAAATTTCAATTATTGAAATAATTATTCAACGTATTTTTTAGAAGTACATCCATGCATTTACCGTGTATTTTGTATCTTCTAACTTCACAAATGTCAAACAAATAACATTGGTCGCCATTTGCAAAAATGATACCATCTTTAGTTAGAGTGAAAACTTTTACTAAGTTTCCCCTATCAACTCACCTGATGCATTTTAATGTTTTAGTCAATTTGTTCACTGAGAATACTTATATCGTGTCAAAATCTTCTCTCAGACATATCGGAAATTAAGCTAATATTCAATACCCTCCACATGGATATAATTTATAGTAAAGGCTTATTAAACAATTTACTTAATCTGTGTCTTATCTGTGTTTAATTTTGTCTGTATTTCCCTTTCATTTAGTTAAAATTTGAATGCCAAATGTATTGTAAAAATGTTGTATGCACATACTTTGTCTACAAAGTAATTTAATTAAGCTTGTTGAACTCACCCTCTAAAATCTGATAATCCTACATTCAAATCTCAACGAACATCTAAATACCAGGTGGCTAAATTGGTTGACATCCAATGGACGACGCGACGACAGCGACGACGACTTGCGGGCAAGCTAACCCTGCCAATTGTTACCCATCAACAGCATCGGCAATAGCAATAATAGAAATAGCATTAGAATCACCGCAGTCAGTCGCCAGCACTGCACCACACTAACTGGACATAACCCTATGGCATTATATGTTATATGTTCTGGTGACACAAAGTAAAGGGTCCAGAGCCAGCTACCGCTGCTCTATCCACAACTGGAACGATGTTGTTTTTCGTTCGTTGCAAAAGCAATAAATCATTGGTCGCCTGATGTCCGACCAGACGCGCAAGCACATGCATTAATCAAATTGTTCACATCCCCCGCATACACCCTCCCAATCCCAAAACAAAAAAAAATACATAAAAAATATATATAAACCACCATAACACAAATATTTTCCTCTCCAATGCACTGTGTTAGAGATTTTCCCGCATTTTCCGGTCGTCGTCGTCGTCGTCATCGTCACTGGTTTATCAAGACAATTTTTAGTTCGATACGAGCCAAAATAATGATCGACGGTAGGGATAGATTTTCGAAAGTTTTTTTTTTTTTTTTAATAAAAAATGTGCAAGTGATTTAACAAAGTTATCAAATTTTACACATAATTTTTTTTTTGTTTGTTGTTGCTGCTTACAAAGAAATTAACTTGGATACTTGTTTGTACTTGTGTTTAGTTGAATAAAAAAAATATGGAAAGACGATTTTTCTCAACGACAAAGAAGATGTTGAAAATAAAAACTTAATTGTGCTCGGAGGACCGAAAGAAAGGGAATAAAGAAAACGGGTGATTAATTATACTTCATATTGAAAAAAAATAATGAGTAATTCCTCGTTTGTGTTTGTTGTAAAGTTTCATCAATTATAAGAAAAATGAAGCTGGTCATCGGGGCGTATACGCAATATTTTTGTTCCTGCTCTGTAGTGTTCTAATTATTGTGCAATGAGTGTTTCTTTTGCAAAATACAACTTTTAAGTTGTTTCTTAAGTAAAGTATTCTTACTCTACTAATTAATTTATGTAACATTATATATTACTCGTATATAAGGATCTTAACGGTATTTACATTTAATTATTTCATTAATAGTCGTACGTTTTTAGCGAAATGCAGTTCGGACTCAGTTAGTGTCCAAATAGGCGCTGTTGTAAGATGATTATCACATATTTTTGTGACACTGACAGTTATATTTTTGTGATGTTTGGTTACGAGTCAGCTGTTACCAATGTGATAGGATTGTGCTTTTTAGGCCTTTCTTATTTTTATTAAACCAAACTCCTATTTCAACCAAGTAATGAAATTGACTGTTTCTGCACTTTGATATTATTTTTATTTGCTTTTGTTTTTTTTATATAATACCCCGTAATAGGGTGGGCAAATTTTTTGGAGGCAAGACTGATTGCTTTTTTCAAACATATAAAGTATTAACTTTGTTCGGAGATTTAAAACTTTTTTTACTGCGCCTTGCTTAACATAATATTATATATTTTACTTCCGATATAGGTATCTACTATAGGACAAGTTTTGCATTTGGAACAATATTGAATCCGAGATTTTGATCAAAATTTGATAGTTCGATGATAGAGAATACGAAAAAAGTAGGTCTAACAATTTTGTCAGTCTGCTGTATGCCCGCGAGTCTACAGTCTAAATGGTTTGATGGATTTTTTTCAAACACATTTCATAATGTTATTTCGGGAATATGCCCACAAGTTTTTTTTATTTTTGTAACACCAAAAATAACGGTACCTGTGATACATATTTTTTTGCTAAAAAGGTACCTAAATTTTATTCTTTCTTATAAACGGTTTCAAAGTCTTTTATAAAAAAAAATTAGAAAAACGCACTTTCTTTTTTTTTTTTAAAGGTAATTTTTGGTACCTTTAGTGGACATATTTTTTTTGTTTTCAATTTTCTAAAGAACGGGTCATTTGATTTTTCAAACATTTTTTCTTTGAAATTTTTTCTTTAAGTCAATATTTCAAAAACGACTCAATCATTTTCTTCGAAACTTCGTATTTAGTAGTTTTATTATCTAGTAATTACATTACGTTGAATACTAAGAAAAACTATTTTCCTAAAACAAAAAACAAAGGCAAAAAAATGTGTGTATTATTAAATTAGTGCAATTCACTTTTAAGTAAGAAAATATTTTATTTGTGTTTTTATTAACCATACTACTCATATGGGACCACTTTTCATATTTTCGAATTTCTTTTTATTAATTGAACTGACTAAAATTAATTTTTTTATGGAAGTTATCCCTAGAAGTGTTATTAAAACTGCATACTTAAATTTTCAAAAAAAAAATTTCGATTTTCTTAAAAAAATAAATAATTTTTTTTTTTTTGGAAAAATCAATTTTTCAAAAACGATTCCCTAATTTTTTTCGAAATTAAAATTTTATACGTATATTAATAATTACTTTAAATTGCCAAACCAATTTTTTTCCTATAAATATTTTTACAATTTTATTAACAAAACTATTTTTTACGAAAACCGCTATAACGATTTTCGAAATTTTTTTGATAAATAATTTTGATTTTGACTACCCTTAACATGATTAACCAGAGCACGAGCGTTGAATAATAGTGAAGAATTTAAAAGGAGATAACGATGTGCATTTGGTTTTGAAGTTCGGAATATTACAATTCGAGAGAAAAATAGAGCGTAGTTAAGCATTACACATTCCTTTTGTATGGCTAAAGAAATAATCTCTGTACTTAACAGGTCATCCGAAGTTGGGCTCAAGGGTAAACTGATGAGGATTTCTAGAAGCGCGAGTATTACAAATGATGTGTAGCTATCGCATCGTAAGCAGAAAATAAATTTCAAATTACGAGTATTAATTTAAAAATGAATTTTCAAAAATCAAAAAAAAAATTACAAAAAACTTTTCAGATAAAATCTAGGGAATTATCTAAGATGCTTAAGAAACAAGTTTGAAGAAAATCGATTTAGCGGCTTAGGCTGTAAATTGACCTATTGAGAGGCAAGAATGGTTTTTAGCTTAGTTAAATTCAACACAAAATACTTCTTTATTAATGGTTCCCATGATTTCGATCCAATTTTTTATACAGGATGTGATTCAAATTCCTACCTACACTGCATCATCAAACTTATCGAATTGAATATTTTCGTATTTCTAAATATAATAATCAATTTTCTTTTTGACAATTCAATATTTCGAAAAATATAGGTGATTTTTTTTCAAACCATGTTTTTAAATTTATATTATTCAATATTTATCATTTTGGTATGACAATATTATAGTAAATCCTTAAAACTTTGGGAAATTTGTGTTGTTTTTTTTGTTCATCCTAATAATTTTTCTAATCTGTCTTTTTCATATTTAAGGTTTTAGGTTATTCTCTAGAGGAAGAATTTTATTTTCTATATTTTCTATAGAACAAGTATTTATTTCGGTTAAAAAATAATCGATTCGCATTGTGCCGTCCCTGTTAGTCTATTTCATCTCAACTTACTTGATTTTCGATATTAAAGTTCTCTACAATTTTCAACGCGAAAAAGTTATCATATATTCGTAACGCTGTTTAATCTTTGAACTTTAACGCCCCATGGTCCTTAGACCTCATACAGCATTTACGAAATTATAAATTAAAAACAAAAATTCTCGCATAAGTCAGAAGCATAAATTTTCATTTTTATCAATTTGCAGAATATTCCCGCATTCAGTATGAATTCGAGGAAGTCTCCAAAGAGCACTTTAAAATAAAAACTCCCAGAGTGGAGGAATCAAAATTTATTTATGTTTTCCGACTTTGTGGTTGTATTTCTCTCATTTTTTTTCCAGTCCAATAGGTAATTCATCATCAATGGAGTGATAAAAAAAATTCATTAAATTGAAAGCTTGTTTGTATTATTTTTTTTTGTAAGGGCAGTCACTTAAATATATAAAACAAGTCTCTGTAGATGAATATTTAGTAAAATTAAATCTCTATTTTTTTTCTTATTTCAATTGACTTCGAAAAATTGTTTCATTGCAACTTTAATACTCACCAACCAATTTTCATAATCGATTTTTGAAAAGGACTCACTTAAGCAAAAATTTACATCTAAAGTGGCATTAACTGCTGCCACTCAATCTTTCTCAGTCACTTATCAATTTACATTATAATAATTTTTTTTCATATTCATATTTTTTGTGTCTCATTTCAGATACAATAATGACGAAATGGCGACGAAAAAGCGACATTTCGAACATTTCAATCGATGCAACATCAAAAATGACCCTCGCCACCACACACTCAATACGGCCAACAACGGCAATGTTCGTTATTGTCCTGACTCTGGTGCCGATACTTACATCAGTAGTGACCGGAGCCGGAACTACAACGACAACGAAACCCTCCCAACTGGCGCCTGCCACCCAATGCAGGATGTCAGAATTCACATGTACCAACGGACGGTGTGTATCGTTAAATAATTTTTGTAACAATGTAAACGATTGTGGTGATGGCAGCGACGAACCTCGTTTTTGCACACGTGAGTAAAATCCAATTAAATTATAATTTTTTTTTTGTTTTATTGGTTTTAAATAAAAACCAAAAAAAAAACTATATACTTAAGATTAATCTCGAAAAATATATAAAAAAAATATTGTTAATATCGGTTTGTGATTCCTGCGAGGACAGGACATAATATTATGCATAAGTTTTGAAATGCATTTATGCATCATGCCTTAGATCTGTTTTGTTAACTGCTATTGAAATTTAATGAAAATTGACTGCATAAATGCAATATCTGGTTTACTTGACTCGAGAAGCTCTCGAAATTGCAAAAAGCAATTATTATAGTGCTTGTCAAATAGTAAGGTATCATTATTATGTTTACTTTGGATTTTCGTTAGAAACACACACATATTATTTGAACATGCTCCTTTCTCGTTTGGAGAGTTATTGGTTATTTAATATTTGTGAACAAAAATCAAACAAGCAAATATGATGTTGACGACTGTAAGCGTTTGTAGACTTATTGGAAATTGAAATTGATCCTTGTCTCTAATTAATTGTGAGCTTGCAAGAGAAAAGCTGATTTCGAGCATAAGCAAATTTTGGATCAAACTTGATTTCATGACAAGAGAGAGCGGGAGAGATTGAAGGAACATATTAAAGGTAGGTCCCATAATACGTAGAGTGTCCAGGGAATTTTTTTTTTCAGTTTAAACTGTAGTTTTCGATAAATTAATGAGGTGAGGTAAATGAGATAAGGTTCGACAGTATCTGTTTCACAGTAGCCAATTTAGATATATACCTCCTTTGACCATTTAATAGGAATGTAAGTACTTGAGAGGAAATACAGAGAAACTCACGATTTGGTCTCTCAAGAACTTGTAGTCCGCTAAGACCGCAGTCATAGGTAATTGATGGAAAAAACATTACAGAGCTACCGAATTTCATCACAGAATCATTTCATAGCATTGAAAAAAGAAATCAAGCTCGTGATCTTCATTTCTGACAATTTATCAAAAAGAACAGTTCCAAAGTCATTGTGCTCTCATGAACTACTATTTCATTTTCATTCTGGTCTTTAATAATAATCACAGTGGGTATTGTGAGGAATACACAAGGTGCTGTTTTCTGCAGGCAAGTTTCCCAAATATATATGTTCCAACAATCCTGGATATGTATTTCATTGTGGACTAAATATTTTTCAATATAATGCAAATGATATTATTCAAACTTATCCTTAACTTATAATTATACCATCGGATTCTTTGAGGAAAATTGAGAAAATGTTGCCTTTCACAACTCCCAGCAAAATGTCAAACTTCCCCACAAATAACATTTGAAGGGATGATCCTTGACTGGCAAATTAATCGGGCCATTTATTTTTTTCAATATCACTGTGACATGGAACCCAGATAAGATTGACCCTGAGAAGTGATAGGGCTTGCGAGCTCTCCACTAAATTGCTGTACTACTTTAGAGAATGATGTAGTTGAATTGTTTGATTGACTGTATCTCAGGATACCAGAGTTCTGATTCTGGTTTGGGGCTTGTTTAATGTATATGTATGCTCTCATGATAACGAGAAATTCTGCCTGAAAACACTAGCATTACTTGGTAGCCATAAAAACAAATAAAAATATTTGAAGACTCATAAAAGATTCGAAGTCGAAGCTTCTCACCATCATCCCAATCTTTTCTGGTAGGGGAAGTAAATTTAGCATTAAAACCTTTACTGGTGTTCAAAATAGGTGTTCAGTGCAGAGTGTAGAGTTGAAAAAAAATGTCAGGTTTATCCAAGCAGAATACAATTTTAGACAGCTAAAATTTCAAATAAGAAATTGAGAATATTTTTTCCAAGCATGTTTCGAGATATACGCTGTGCAATTCTATCACTAGATTTTAAACTGTCGACTTTCTTTTGAATGGGTAAGCTTAAGTCAAAGGTATTTATAATTCAAAAACTATAATTCCCAGAAAATATTGCTGCCATATTGAACAAAAGATTTGTTCTTGCGAATTTCAAGTATTATTTGAGGGAGTGCGTTAAGGGGCACAGACGGTACTTATGTAGATGTCATCGTAGATGATCCGCAGTGTCAAACTCCATTTTATTGCATTCTTTAGGTAAGTTTGACGTCTTAATTTGATGTTTCTGTCAGTGACTGATACACTTAGACCAACATTAAGTAAGGTAAAACATGATTGAAGGTGAGGAACTGCAACTGAATTCTACATGCACTCAGCATCTGCAGAAATCATTTGAAAATAGTGTAAGCTATGTAATCCATGATGAACATTGGCAAGAGTCTGTTCCCACCAAAATGAAATCCGAGAATTCAGCAGAAAGATTTTGAGATTTCAAATTGGTTTTCAAACCGCCAAATGCACGATTTCGTCTCTCAGAAGCACAGACAACAACCATTTATTTTTATTTATCTAATTCATCAACCCAAGCCACGTTGTTAAATAAAAATTCATAATCTCTCTTTTTATCTCCTTATCGTTAGAGTGAAAGATCGTTATTTGCACATAAAAGCTTTTTACCTAAGTATGGTGAAGTTTAAAATGGACTCGTTCACTATGAATGGCCCGCATCGGTACTGGGATTTCGTAGTGATTTCAACGAAAACTCAGATTTCGAAACTCCAAAACTATATGGTGAAATCCGAAGATTTGGACTGAAATCTACGAAATCCGAGATTTCGCTTCGGTGGGAACATAGTATTATCAAAACTTATTCTTGAATAAATATCCCTTCCTCGACATTTGTATGGCTTTAAGTCTTGATCACCCATAAGAGCTTTCTCCTTATAGCAGATGTATTCAATATAATCAATCTTTTGAAAGCTGTCTGGGAAATGAGTATCAAGTAGGAGATTAAGCAATTCTTACGATGAGTTAATCCAAGAGACATCTATTTTTATTGGATATATACATTTTTCTCTGCTTGGAACTTCAGATTCTCGGAATAAAAATATTTGAGCCATGCACTCTTTCATAAAAAGTCCATTTTTCCCCCAAAGTTTTTTTACAATTTTCATAAATAAAGAAAATATTAGTTCTTTGTGGCGTCAGCCTTCATTTAGAAACTAAACCCGTGTTCATCATATAAAATTATAAATGTAAATTAAAATCTTTTGTTAAAACTCAAAGTTGGGTTGCTACTACAATAAGAATCCTTTGCATGAGCACCAGATGTTCAACTTTCTCTCACAATGATTAATTTTCACTCAGAAAATATACAAAAACCTAGTCGAAATGTAACAAAAGCTTACAACCATTATATTATACAGCATCAAGTTCTCAAGGAATTAAACTTTTCTTTATTCAACCGAAAACTTTTCAGTCTACACTTTGCTAACCTACACACAAACTACCATTATCACGTTGCACTTATGTACATATGCGTCTCTCTCAAAGCCAATCAAAAGTTTATTGAATTTTTATTCAAAATCAATATGATCTCAAATCGTTCGTTTATTGCAAATGAAGCAATATTAAAAAAAAAAGAAAAAAAACTCCTTCTGCAACAGTTTGTTGTGTTTCATATTATTTTCCCATACAACAATGTGAAATGATTTCCATTTAAAATATTTTACAAAAATAACTTTGGCCCCCTGCCTCATATTTGAACATTCCTCGGCAAATACTATGCAAATGTGAGCCCTTTCACCAAAACAAAAAAAAAACACAAGGGGAAAAAGGAAAAGGAAAATTTGTACAAAAACAAGTGGCAACAGCTGTAGGGACAAGGAATCCATCTGAATTCCAGTATAGCAATCACACATATCCTTTTAAAAGTGAAATTCCCAGAGCTCATTCCAAAAAATTTCAATAGAAATACGAAATAGTTTCAAAATACATACTATACATACAGGATTCAGAGGGATTCGCTCATTGTTGACGTGGCATAGATGGGTTTGCAAAGATGGCTTGCTATAGAGAGCTAAATATAGGTATGTTCATTTATATAACTGTTCGCACTACATATTATAGTTTTCTACTTTTCAAACACACATATTTACACATACACATTGAAACATGAACATGAAATAACATTTTGGTGATAAACTCAATGAAAACTCAAAGTCCCGAAGGATTAAAGTAATTATTAACAAACAGAGAGAAGGATCGCGAAGTTTTCTCGGCAAAACATAGAACAAAGGCTGTGGTGGTGAAATGAGTTTCGTTTATTTGTGCGGCATTGAAACACTCCGGGGAATGAATTCTTCTAATGGCTGACAGCAATTTCGGTTTAAATGGATTTGTGGCTGTGATAGTGTTTGTTTTTTTTTTTTTTTTTTGAAAAAGACAATTGCAGTGTTGAATAAAACAAAAACGAATGGAGGGAATAATTGCAGTTTTATGTTACAGCGCACTATTTCAATGTTTAAGTCTTATAAGTAGCAAAAGTTTTTAACAAGAATAATTCCAATAATAACGAAGAAGTTAGTTGGCGCCAAACTTTATGGATAAATCCATTGAAATTTGATTGTGTATTTTGGTATTTAAAGAATTTAGAAAAATCAATCAGAATAATGTTGCGTTAAGCTTTTGACATTGATGAAAAGAAAACCGCTAGTGCATTCCTAACCATGATCAATGGTCAAAAGAAATTTTATAGTTTAAGGTTATATTTTTAGTTCAAATTTATTTGCAAAATCTGCTGAAATATGTAAATGTGAATTTGGTCAACATCCACTCCACGACTTCGAATGTTAATATTCTTACTTTTCAAAGATTTTTGAAGTAAAACTTATTTTGCTGCTTTGAGAGTAGCAATTTTCTGCTCTTGAATCGACAACACGACACGACACCCTCTCAGAAAAATGTGTACCCACAATATTGTGCTTTCTTTCTTTGAATTAATGTGTGTAATGGCTAAGTCGATGGTCTCGTTGCCAGTGCTTTCGTGTATCTACTTCGCAGATTTATATATACGGAGTAGTAAAGGGTTATCCATTTTGTGGTTTCAAAAGTATACGGCTGGAATTCGACATCTGTCAAACTAAGTTGTTAAACAATTTTTTTTCAGTTGAAAGTCTGACATTTACGAAAATGGATCGCTTAACTATCGCACAACGCATACAATTTGTTAAACCCTACTACAAAAATGGTGATTCTGCCACAGCCACATATCGTGCTTTAAGAGGAGATTATGGCTTACATAATCGTCCAACTACGCAAGCAATTGGCAAAATTGTGAAGAAATTTGAAGAGACTTGATTGGTTACAGATATTGTAAGGCCTGTGCATCATCGTTTCGCTCGTACCACTGAAAATATCGCTGCTGTAAGTGAAAGTGTTGCCGAAGACCCGAATGTGTCAATTCCTCGTCGTGCTCAGGAATTAGGACTGTCTTACGGCACATTCTGGCGTATTTTGCATTTGGATCTACAGCTTCAGCCATGTAAAGTCCAGCTCACACAACAACTGAAGCTAGCTGACCATTCACAACGTCGTAGATACGTCGAATGGGTGCTTGAACAACAGGCGCTGGACGGCGATTTTTCGAACAAAATTTTCTTCAGCGACGAAGCATATTTCTCACTCGGTGGATATGTTAATAAACAAAATTGTCTTATTTGGGGTTCTGAGAATCCTCAAGTAATTGAAGAGAGGCCATTACATCCACAAAAAGTCACTGTTTGGGGCGCTCTTTGGTCCGGAGGTGTGATTGGACCTTACCTTTTCGAAAACGACGATGGAACGACTGTCACCGTCAATTCGGAGCGTTATGGTCATATGATAGCCGACTTTTTTTTTGCCTGCTATTGAAGAATGCAACTTGGACAATATGTCGTTTCAACAAGACGGTGCCACATACCACGCAACTCGAGCGAATATGGCTTTATTGCAAGAGACATTTCCTGGCCGCGTAATTTCTCGTCGTGGCGATATCAACTGGCCACCAAGATCATGCGATTTGACACCGCTGGACTTTTTTTTTGTGGGGCTACGCGAAAGACCGTCTTTATGCAGATAAACCTTTAACTCTTGAGCACTTGAAAACCAACATTCGTCAAGTTATGGCTGAGATACCGCCCAATATGTGTCAAAAAGTGGTCGAAAATTACCTCAAAAGAATCGATGCTTGCAACAATTAGCGTGGTGGTCATTTAAATGATGTAGTGTTCCACACATAATATCAAAGTTCAAACTTTATAATAAAAGAGAAATATCATGAAAAAAAGTATTTTATATGTAATTTATTTACATTTACTTTTGAAACCGCAAATTTGATAACCCGTTATAATGTGTAATGTAATGTAAAATTGCTGAACCATGAATCAAAGTTCTAACGACACGGTGATGTTTGCACAATTAGAAGATGGGGTCATTATGGGGGATGTGTGTGTGTGATTATGCAAGTAGGGAGCCGGTGTCAAGCTAAAATTGAGATTTTACGTTCAGGGGCGTGTCACCAGACTATTTGTATATTGTATATTTGTCTTTTCTGATTGGTGTGGGGAGATTGCGCTATATCTCAAATTAAAAAATTGCAAACTTCACAAAATAAATTGCTAAAAATGATGCAAAGCCTTCCATGGCACCATTCAACATTTGACTTTCATAGAAGAGTGAGCGTTGAATTGATTAACGTAAGAATTCAAAAACTTACTGAGCGATTTGTAATCAGCAGTAGTCTTGCTGAAAATGGGCTTGTAAGCGAAATTTGTAAAGTACCCCGATTGTCTTTTTAAAAATATTTAAGTACTTTAGTGGTTATTAATTTATTAACTTATTTATATACCTTCTTATTTGTATCTATTTATTTATTAATTCAATTATATACTAAATGTTTATATATTTATTTATCATATGTATTTATTCATTATTTATTTATTTATTCATTTGTTTTGTTATTTATTTATTTATTTAATTAATTATCAATTTATTTGTTTATCTATTTATTTACTTACTTATTTATATATTTATTTATGTATCTATTTATCTGTTTGTTTGCTTATTTATTTATTTATTTAATTAATTTACTATTTACTTATTAACTAATCCATCTAGTCATTATTTTATAATATTAACTATAAAAGCCATATGAAATTGCTTTGTTTTTAAAATATTTTAAAGAAAAACAAAAATAGAAAAATAATCTTTATATATATGTTTACTTTTGTATCTATTTTTTTTTCTCTACAATTATTTGAGTTTTTTTCGTATTTTCCTTCAAATGTTAGTTTATCATTAAAATGTACGTACTTAATTAAATATAAAATAATGTTTCAGTAGAAAGATATAACGTATCAAATCTCTGTTTGTAAAATGTGCGGTGACAAACCTAAATAAATAAATGATTACGAAATAAAAAATAACTAACTGTAGAATGATGAAATAGTTTTAGAACGGGAGAGGTCGATGTGTTTACAAAGAGAAAAATAGAAAATTTTAAATTGTTCATTCGAAGTACCTGTTTATCGTCATTTTGAAATTATACATGCATCTTGAAAATTCATGACTTTTTTAAGAATAAGAGTGCTCGATTGCATATTAATTGGTAGGATACCTTCATTTAAAAAATGCGATTAAGATTACAAGAAAAACATCATCGCATTATCAAAAATGATTGCACTTAAATCTTTGCAAAAAAAATGATAATGTTTAAACTGTAATAAATAAAATAATCAGAGTTGTGAATAAAATAACACTAACGTTTTTTTTTTGCTTCTTTCATAAATCCTGGACCCGTCAAACATATCTCAGCCTACAATAAATAGCTCCGCACGGCGAATATTTATTGATGATATCTGCTGCTTCACTTTTGATGAAATTCCGAGAATACGGTTTTCTAATTCACTGAAAATTGCTATTTCGTTTGAATAAACAAGTTCAGTCATTCTTCCACATACAAAAAAAACGAAAACTCTAAGGTCCTGATATCTTGCCGGCAAGTGATCCGGTCCATTTTTTCCTGCTCAACGATTACCATACTCTTCATTCAACTAATTCTTAACTTCTCGATCATAGAGGCCTGGAGCGCCATCTTGTTGGAAATATGATTTATGAAGCTTGTTGAATAACTGAAATGTGTGTTTTTCAAACACTTTATTCATAGTGTTTTTTATTTGGTCTTTTACATCTATTTTCAGTTTTACAAATCCTTTCTTTAGTTTGGGTTGCATTTTTAAATTTCAGGAGAGTACCATTTCTTGTGCTGGATTTCATCCAAAAAAAATTGCTTCTGGTTTTGTCACATAACATAATTTACCCTAGATACAAATTTTAAATTGTTGCTTCTTTAAAGGTTACGAAAGCGAAACTTCATACAAACTTCTTTTCAAGGCTTTCAGATGAGAATTGGGCGCAGTTTTCACTTTACACACACGGAATATATTAAAACGAATTCGATAATATTTTATTTTAGAAGCTTTAAAGAAGCTTAGGGCTTCGTTCATATTATACTGAATTTATTCACTTAAAAATTTTCGGGATATATAAATGAAGCTTTAATAAATCTATGTACAATAAGAGCCTTATAAAAGTGTTCATTTTCGTTTAAGAAATCCAATGGAAGCTTTATGAAAGTAATAATTTAGTTATTGTGCTCCAAACGAACCTTAGTGCTACTAATGACCCTTTTTCTCCACAAATTAATTCTTTTCACAAACTTCTTTCGCAGAGAATGTCTAATTATTAATACCTCTCCTTTTAAATTTCATAAGCAGTTTCTAAACATTTGTAATCATTCGTCCAATGAAAACAAAGCTTCTTAATTGCAACCTCAATCATATTTCATTGCCACACTCTATTTCGTGCAGATCTGAAAGTGAGCTCCATTTAAAAAGTTAAAAAGAAAATAACTTCGAGAACAATATCCTGAAATAAGACCATGTTGCACTACAACTATTGTACGTATATGGTACTTCGCGGTTTGAAGGCGTATCGTATCATGTCCTGTCAGAGAGTCTTCACTTGGCTGCAGTTTTCAATTAACGCAGTTCTATAGCTAGCTTTTGTCCGAATCAGCGCAAAATCATGATTCCATTTTGTTTGCAGCACGTATCACAGAATTTCAACAGCAATATAGCAGTAGCAATTTATATCCTTGCCCAGGCCTTACAGCATCTCCTTCTCCAACTCTTATATATACTCAAAACTTAAAGGATATCAAAAATAATAAAATTTAATTTGTATCTCTTTGCAGGATGTAACAAGACATACTATGGCGACATCGGACTAACGTATTCCCTGGAATTACATCGACCAAAACAGGATAAGATTCCGTACGTGTGTATCCTGACATTCACTGCCGCTGGTGGGATTCATGGCGACGTTGTGCAGGTGTGTTGTTTTTACTGAAAAATTTTAATTTTTTTTTCTTCTAAATTATTTTCTTTTGTTTTCTCCAAAGATCCAAAAACCAATATAAAGCAAAACCAAAGAAAAAACCCTAAGGACTAACGGTAGAAAGTATTTTTGTGTCTCAGTGGGTTTTATATTGTTGGGTGATTGAGTTCTTAAAACCATCCTTCTGAAGCACTTAATTTTCGTGGCGCAATGCTTACTTTCCTTTCCGACACTGAGATAACATTTTGCTATTAATATTAACCCTGGTGTTTTTGATCCTTGCATCCTTCGTCGATGTTGACTATAAAAGCAAATATCCTCAGGAAAAATTATTTACACTGCGCCAACTAGCTATACAGTTTACATTGCTTGTTTTTTTTTCTTCAAATCCTATTATACTCGTATTTTTCGCTATGTGTGTTGTGTGTTTTGCAGTTTTACGTACCTATTTGATGTGAGAGGAAATACTATATCACCCAAAATGTATAGCTAGATGTGGAACATCAAAGCTTCTTCCTCAATCCGCCCATGATGAGGATTTTGTATGATGGGAATAGAAGAGGTCAGGTGTATAAATGTATTTCTGCGTTCAAATCCTCCTTAGGCACAAACTTATCCAGATCACATCACACATTATATTGCCACATTTGGACATTCACACAATGACACAGGGTGTGCATAAGGAAACGGATATTAAAGCCATTTTATTATCCTGTCACCTCAACAGGAAGTCGTCTATTCTGCAAGTATTACTTGTGTGACATTCTTTAGATGAAAAAGAAAAATGCCACTTTCTGGCGATAACTTACAGTTTAGAAAAAAAAAAAACACAATATGTAAACAATGTACTAAGCTCACATATATAACTTTCGTCCTTTCACCAACAGATAGAACGGGTTTATGGCATCTTACTTCAACATAGTTTTCTGTGGAAAAAAAATCTTTAAGATGTTACTTTTTTATGGTTGTTTTATAGGTAACTGTTGGCACAGGTTCTTATTGATTTTTTTCTCTTTCCTTCCAGGTGACGCTTGACAGTTTTACTATTGGACGATTTACATCTTACGTGCACGATGGATGTCCTGATGGTTTTATGCAGATTTCTGAATCAGCAAGAACTCCCATCGGCGGCATGTGGTGCGGCTCGTCATGGGGACCAGTATTGTTTTACAGTGAGACCAGGTCGCTGGTTTTTACTGTCAAACTTAACAGGTGAGTTTTTTTTTCAAATCTCTCTTTCGATCAATCTGAAGGACAAATATCCTTGTGAAAAAATAAAAGTATTTATAACTCGTTAACTTTCTTACTGTATAATTTGTGAGTATAAAAACTTAGATGTAGTTCTTTTTCACAGGTATGACTTTTCAAAATGGCTGTCATTGACGACATTTTATTATTACCTAAATAATATAGTGTCTTCCATTTTGTGTATGGAACTAAATTTGAATATCTCGCATTTATGATTTACATTTCCATTAAACTTATATCTTGCATATATATATCTTCCAAGGGAGTTTTTGTGGAAGTAAATTCTGATAATTTATTTTTTGATGACTTTTTGACACATGTTGAGCAATAAATTAGCTATCAGTTGACGAAAATTCGTTTTCTAACTGTAAAGAGATTGAAAATTGTGAGCATTCAGATAATCTTTGGCATTTCCACAGGCTATATTTTTTCCATTAATTTATTTGTGATATATCCGAGTAAAAAATGAGCCTCACAGACGCAGAAAATGTGTGTAAAAATTGGTCATGACAAATCCTGAAAATTTCCAAATCCTTTTAAAGACACATTGTTATATATTATATATTAAAAATATGTGTGAATCTGATTACTTCGGTAGCTGTAATTTTATCATCAGCGTAATCCATAATGAATTTCTGACGTCACCACAAATTCAATCTTCATTCCATCACGATATAGCAGTCAACGTTCACAGTATCAACGCATTTAACGTTGACTGTCACACTAATGACGCAAGTCCCATGTTTTCCAATAATGAATTGACGTGCCTTGGCGTGCTAACGTCATATTTTTATTCTTCACAATAAATGCGTTGACACTTAAAAACGCGGGAAAATATCGGCCATTTTTTTCTTTGGCAATCACAGGACAACCCTTGTGATTTTGAGTTTTAACATTGCGTGACGGATATATGTTTTGGCGGGATTTGTCAATCTGTTGTTTAATACTCTTTCACTGATTCTAAGTCAACATGCCAAGTTACACGATTGATATGCAGCTGCAATGGCAACATTTTTGTGCAATTTCTTCAACGCATTTTTATATGAATGGCTTTTTGAAAGAGACAAAGTTTATTTATATGAAACGACGTTAACAAATAACCGGTCCGTGGTAGTGTCATTGGTATACCTTCTTCTTCAAAAATGATGTTGGTAACGCCACATGTCAAGGCATCAACGTCACAAGAAAGCTCTAAAGATTAATGGTAAATGATTTTTTGTGTCCCGAATATTACGGTCTAGATGTGGATTACATTAAGTTTAAGTTAGTAGCAAGATGGCACTATGTTTCACACAATGAACGGTCCACATTATGCAGGAGTGATTTCTAAGCAGATTCGACGTTAAATGGCAACAGAAATCGTGTGATATGATCCCGTGAAAACTTTTTCTGTTGGGGTTTCTAAAGTATCAGGTACATTCCCATTAGCCATAATTCAGATTGACCTCAAGCTCACCATAAACATAAGGAATTCTCCCAAATCAGCGCAAATTCATCAAAAAATAGAGCAATGGCATCTAAATACTTTCAACGCATCCTTATTGCCTTAACAATGTCGATACACCGCCATGGAAATTGATAATGTGTTAACCCAAAAATTCGCCTTAAAGTTCTTATAATCGTATTGAAAACATATTTTGCTGACACCACTCGTCTTCGTGAAATATGTATTTCGATGTAATTTACACGTTTACTTTTTACGTTGGCTAAATGATTGTGCCTTAAACATAATTTGTCCATTCACTTCAAATTATTTATCATACAAAATTAGTTAAAGAACCCAAAACTTATTATTTGGCCAAAATAAACCCAAATCAACTATTTGATGTCAACTCAAATACCCCATAAGCACCCATCCCTTGTCAAAATTGTTAAACGAAAAAAAGCAACCCTTTTTTCCGATTGAAACAGGATAACAAAGCTTCTATTACATACAAGTATATTTTTCGAAGTCAACATTATTTTGTTACATACTTTTATGTTTGTTTCCTTCCTCATTAACACAACATATAGACTTGCCCGAGATCAAAGTGGATACAATTTTGACTTTCGTATACGTTACAAGGTCCTGTCCCGAGATAGTGCTGTCACACGTTACGGTGGGATTAAACTAGAAGGTAAGTTCCTACGACCAAACTAAAGGAGCTTTCACAAACAATGGCTATTTGATCCCAACAAAAAAAGGGGTTTTCGGTGAAATCCTTTAAATTGTTTGTTTGGAGAGAGTTGCTTAAGCTCTGGTTGGGCTTTGTTTGTTCTAAAATACAAAAGTCAGTCTGTTTAGTATACGTATATTTTACTATTCTTTGTTCATTTATCCCTTTAGATTTCACTCCTTGGTATAATGTTAGCAATTTTTTACATCAAAATGCCGTCGAGGATTTCACAAATTCCAGTGCTCGTTCAGATCGCTATGGACAAGACTTTAGCTTGTTTAGTTCATATGTTAACGATAAGTCCTTTACGAGCATCCTAGATAGGCCTGTGATGAAGGACGACCAAAATTACACCGAACCAAAATACTATTTGGGTAAATACCAAAGCCATTGATATTGGAGTGTACCTATATAAAATGCTCTTTTTTTTCAATTCTTACAGGAGACCTAATCCCAGGCACCTATTGTTCAAGGATTTTTAGCGACTGTGATAAAAAAGTTTGTCGTCTTCAATCACCAAACTATCCAGGAATTTATCCCAGAAATTTAACTTGCTATTATGCGGTGCGACAGGTGAGTTTTTAACTTAATCGTTGGAACATATGTGATGCTGAGGAAAACTTTTTGCCACACAAAACTTTTGTAATCACGGACACAATTGCAATTTCTGGGGGTTCAAAAGTTTAGGGTTTTCTGTTTTTTCTATCAATTATTTTATTACTTTCAAGAGTTGGTTTGTTATTGTTTTTTTTTTTTGACACAAACAAATAGAAAATATTTTTTGTTTTTAAAAATAACTTTGTTGATGAAAATCTGCAAAGGATCATAACTTTTGTTTGTTGTTTTAGTTTCTCAGTAGTTGTAGACTAGAAGGGAGACTATTTTGATTCTTTTGTTAGTTTTATTTGTGTGAGTTCAAATGAAAATGTTGACAACTTTTAATTATTTTCATTGTTGCAGTTTGTTATTGTAAGAGAAGAGAGAAATTAAGAGCGTAAGAGAGAACAAAAATAAACCAAAAACTATTCCATGGATAAAAAAGTTTATTCTTTAAACTCTCAAACAAATTAAAGACTACGAAAAGGACTATCGGAAAATTAACTTATTCTATTAAGGACCATATGTATGTCTAGGAGTTTGTTTTGCAAATTCAACCTTAAGTAAGCAGAAGTTAGATTTTCTTAAATAGACAAACACTTTTGTGCTTTTTTGATTACTTTTTGGTTTTGCCTTTGGGTGTGTATAAATGAGTTTTAGGGGAAATTTATGACGTCGTTAAAGTGGTATACTTGTTTCGTTAGGATTTTTATAGGAGTCTGGTCATTTTATGTTGCCATTCAAAGTGCTTAATGGACACGAATGATTCTACAAAAAGAAATAAAACTAAATTATATGAACCCGAGGAGGATATACTTAAAATCTGTAAGCTATTAATACAGCCTGCACTGTGGTTTGATTTCATTATTTTAATTTCAAAACATATTTCGAAATTTTTAGTATAACCCCCAAATTCACAATGCGAGCTTAAACTCCACTTTTGGTTTAAGCTTCCGATCAATAATTTATTCGGTTTCACAGTGTCGCTTAAAGCTTGAACTGAGTTCAATTTGTAGTTTAAGTTAATCGAGATAATGTTTAAACATCAGCTAAGCGTTTGTATTGATTTCTTTTTTTCAGAAAATATTATTAACAAAAAAAAGTTGTGTACTAAAATGTTATCGAACTGTGAAAGTGATTTTGAAATTATTTTATTTATTATTTTCGTTTCGCTATTGCTGACCAAAATCAGAATAATGACGGTACTTTGAAACACAATAAATCTTACCCTTGCTGTTTCGTATGTTTTATGTGTCAGAGAGAGAAAGAGAAGACAAGGTCAGAAAAATGCTGCCAATTGTTTTTCATAAAATCTAGTTAAACGAAGTTCAACTGATCTGAAGATCAGATTTTACTGTGAAAATGGACGAGTTAAACCAAAAACTTAAACTCAGTTTAAGGTTCAGCTGATCTTAAGCTTAAACTCCCACTGTGAAACTGGGGGTAAGTCTTCCAAAATGCTTTTTAAAAATATTTTCGAATTTAATTAACAAAATTTTGAAATACATAATTTTGGGTGATGCTTTGTTTCTAATTTATTTTAAATAAATGAGTTTTTGCTGTTATGATGTAAATTCACATCACTCCACCATTTTCAATCACCAACAGTGTTTGCAGTATCGTCGTCAAATCAAGCTTTTAACGTATCCACAAAAATATGATAGTTTCAAGAAAGCTTAAGTTTGAAATCACCTACCCAAGTATTGCTCCATTGTTCCATAATTTTTTCTTCTATTTTACGACTAATTTGAAACTGAAATAAACTGCACGACTCGATGGCATGAGATTCTTAGTAGGAAAGGGTAAATATATTTTTTAAATCGTTTTTTAATAAATTTTGTATAAATAAAAATTCTACAATTTTTATAAAACAAATATTAGTATGACATTTATAAGTATTTAACAATATAAGTTTAAAAACACAATTTCAAAAAAAAATTGTCAGCCCGCTATGAAATATTGAATTTTCAAAAATTCGAAAAACAATTTTTCGAAAATTTTTGTATGCAAACTTATTTAAAATTCGAAGGATCGCCTATATAAAAATTTTGATCGAGGTCCGTGGACCCGCTTATGAGAAAGCCGAAAAGGAAAAAAAATTACCGTTAATACAAAAATATTTTTAAAAAATGTTGTACCAAAATATAGTAGTGCACACTTTTTTTTAAAAAATTAAGATGGTAGAAACAGATATCGGCAGCATCCACCACTGAAAGTATGCAATGTTCCCTTCTAAATTTCCAATTTTCCAAAATCTCCATGTAAATCGGAGGATGTTTAGCAGGGTTATGAGCGTAGGAACTCGGCGATAAGAAGAAAAGGATTAATAAATATGAATATGGAAAAAAGTAGAGGTCCCAAGAGTTTCCCTTGATGTACACCAATTTTTGGTCCACAAAAGCAACGAAGAAGGTGTTTGATTTATTTGATATCTTTAATTTAGATAGATTTAATGATTGAAAGAAAAACTCACTTGCTATAGCAAAAAATATCAATTTTTGGAGAAGATCAAAACATGGAGAAACCGTAAAAAAATTTTTTGAAGCAAAAATCTTCGCATTCGGTTTTATTAAAAAAAAAACTATATTTAAAACTTATTTTTTTCTTAAGGTCTTACCTTCCGTTTAAATTTTGAATTTACGATATATTTTCGTCAAATTGTGATACAGTTTGATACCAAAAAATCGGCTCAAAATTACAGGTATACCTTCATTTACAAAATCACAGTCATTATATCTAGTTTCTCTTGAGGAAACTGGGATTCAGAAAACATTTTCTGGATTGGAATTAGTTTAATGTAGGTATCTGATTGTTTGTTTCTGCCTATTTTTAACTGTTGCAAATAAAAAACACCTGAGAATAGTTTTCAAATACATAAGGGTAGATATTATTTTTATTTTATTCTTATATATCCTGAATAAGTAAAGCTATGAGAAAAAATAATACTACTACCACACAAATAAATAATTATATCATTTTCACATTTTTTTCAGTTGTTCGCAAGCACCATTTTAAAAACAACAAGTCTTCCAGACTTTATCATAAATTAATATACCAACAATCACTTGAGATCCAATCTTCATTTGATCATATTTTATTTCCTAAAACTCAAATTCAATTGACAGCCTCATCATTTACAGAATCACATCAAGTTCTGTATTCGCCCAATTCTTCTAAGTTTTTTTATTTTCGGGTACTTAATTCACTTCATTGATATACCTCAGTCCTATGGATTCAATTTCCCTAACCAAATAAAGGAAGTACTGGCCATTAAGTTTATTGGTCTATTCATTTTTCATCATCAACAAAATAGAGAGTCTTACTTCGAGAGTCTAAAATGAAGCTGCTCGATGAATAAAAACTAAAACAAAACAAATGACTGGTCCTTAAAATAGACATTGTTATTTTACACAAACGAAATACACGCACACGCCCACACACATACACAAGTTGAATAGGAAACCCTAAAAAAAAAGGAAACCAAACTAATTTACCATGTTGTGTCGTATCTCTTATTATTCTTATTCTTATTTCCTTTTTTTCTGATTTCTTCTTAAAGCACGACGTGCCTGATGGAAAACATGCCCTCATCCTTGTACGCCAGCCAAAAGGAAACCTCGTTTGGATATCCACTCAAGAGACGATAGGTAATAAGATAGGGAATACAAATGAAAAGGATAAGAAATTTGAACCTCGCCTCAAGACCTGGAACGACTGTGACTACATTCAGGTAAATATAGATTGTGTCCTTGTTAACCAATACCAATTTCTTTCAGTATACGTACTTTTTTTTTGTTTTGTTTCACGTCCAGTTTTTTTTTTCTTCATTTTCTATTAATTTGATTTTATTCGTGATATCTTACACCGCAAGTTCAAACTTTCTAATTGTTTTTACATTATTATATATATACTTTCTGTTTTCTGTGAATTCAAGGATAATATACATACATATAGCAGAGTAGCAAGCAAAAAATTCTTTCTCTACTCGTAATTTCGATTATCTTAAGGGAAAGCAAATCGCTTTTCCTTTAATTCCTTTTTTCATTTTTCTAGTTCGTCCTTTAATGGTGTCCTTTTTTCCTAGATAACAAATCGGTGCAATCAAATTAAATTCCCCATTACCTTCGTCGTTAGTCCTTGTAGAGCATTTACAAAGGTATTTCCGGTGCTTTATTGCGCTATTTATGTGTGCGCCTATGTGTTAATAGAAAATTCAACAAACAAATTCGGTTTATTGAGTTTGGCTTCACCAAAATTAGGTTACACACAGAAATGTGACTCTCCTATATAAATTCCGTTCGTTCATCGTTCAGCTAACTGCCTGCATCCCTGAGTTTGAATTATAATGAGAGGAATTTTAATTGGGGAAAATTACTCCATTCCTTCGTGGCAGCGATGCGTTACCGACGACGACGCCGCGCCGAGCCGCCGACATAAAATGGAAGAAGCAGTATTCCTGTGAAATTAGATATTAATTTAGAACTGAAGTATAATTTTGTAGAATGTGCAGATAAGTGGGTGTATTCTTAGAGAAGAGATACACGAAACCTACATGAAACAAATTATTCGAATGGAATTTTCTTGTGATCCCTAATATTCGTTCATATAATATATTGAGTGAGTAAAGGGAAATGAAAGAGGAATGAGCGTATAAACATTTTTGTTGTTTAATTAATGTTAAATGAGGTGTAAATTGTTAATGGCATGTTCGCGAAACACAAACGACTAACAACATTCCCGCTCCGTCAAAGTTTTTGTCTGTTTGAGCTGAAAATGCAAAAAAAGTTACGTATACGCCAGAGTGGAAACATTCTTAGAATTAATTTTCCTGGACGAGGAGAAGTTATTTGCTTTTTCGTTTAATAAAAATATTTATTCACCGTCGGCTACAAAAACGTTTTACATTTAAACTTGCTTATAACTTTGTGACAACGCATTTGCATTTTAATAGAAAAAAAAAATTATTTTTTCAAAGTACTCATAAATTGATGCTAAAAATGTCAATTATGCTAGTTAGATTAGAATGTACATTTTCCCAGGATATTCCACGAAGAAGGAAAATAAAAACAATGACTTTCTTTTGATTCATTTAAGTGGAAGTACATATACTTAATAATTTAATCATACATTCTTCCGTCAAGCTAAGAAATTTCAAATTTTTAAATTTTGTGACAAAAAATTAATAAATAAAATGTTCAGGACTGAATAAATAAATTCAGTGCTTGAGTGAGGCAAATGGTATGTCATCTTGTCATAATGTGAATGTTCCATAATTTTTGCAAATACTGTAATTTCCTTGACATTTATCTTGTAGAAAGATAAAAAATTAGTTGACAGCAAACCGAGAAAATGGTAGATACTGCTTATTTGATCATTTTCCAGTTTGTTGTGATATCAAAGTGCTAAGCAAATAAAAGTCAAAGATATTAAATACGTTTTTATTTTTGCACAAATATACTGGATATAGTTCTAGAAGTCGCATAAGAAGAAATGCTTATACAGCTCAGACAACGATGAAAGAAATTTAAAAATGCCAATTTCGGGGTTGTGAAGTCTCATATTTTGCCGGCGAGATCACCAGATCTGATGGTAGCAGACTTCTTTTAAGTTTTTAACAGAATGTCAGCTTGTTCGCATTATTTTTTCAAAACTTAGTTTTTACTACAAAAAGGAATAATTTAAGTGTTTTAATCTTTTTTCTGCCCGAAGAAATCGTGTGCAAATATTTCCTCTATAAATAGCCTTCTATTCGTTTAAATGATATTAAAATAAAATCAGCTAACCATCTAAGAATATTTTTCGATTATTCATTTAATAGAATATTATTATAAAATCTAAATAAATTTTAGTTCGAAGTAGTCAAATTGGAAGTTGGCAGCATTGCTCACTGTATAACACAGTGTTGCCCCCCCAACGGGTTGAAAGTGTAGTGCTTATGAAAAAAAAGTGTAGTAAAAACGTGCTAACAAAACACAAATTAATTTTACATTTTTCTTAATCCATTAATTTACTTTCAAATATGTACGTATAATGAACTATATATATACGCAACTCATAAAAATATTCGTATACAATAATAAATATGTATACAATTAAAGATTAATTTTTTTTATAATGACTTGCCTTGTGGTAATTGAATTTGTTTGCAAAATTAATATTATTTTGCGGGGACTCAAAAATTCCCTCTACGTCTTTCAAGAGTTTTTTTGATTGAATAATTGCATCAACAGTTGAAATATTCAAATTATTTCTTAAATCATCCTTTATTATATTTAAACTTGAGAAAAACCTCTCTGCAGTTGCACTGCTATGGGGCAAGCTGCACAAATTAAGCGTGTAATTTCATACATTTTCAAAAGCTGGCTTTTCAAGAAAATGTTTGGCACTCAATAAATTAACCCAATATTTAACAATGTCTTCAATCAAATATTCTTTTAACGTTTCTTGTGTACTTATAGTGGAACGAAATTCGTCATTTAAAATTGACGATGTTGTGTTCTGGGTTTACACAAAAAATATTGGTTAAGATTTAAAACTACAAACACACTATTCATTTTTAAGAATAAAAGTGTAGTAAAAACACAACAATTGTAGTAGGGGGACAACGCTGATAACAAATGACAGCTATTAAATTATAAAGAGAGATCACAGTTTTGCAAGAGTATGCATTACCTCGACTGCTTGGCTTGGTTGCCATTTTTATTTGCCTACAGAAATTTTTAGAATAAGGACAGCCATATTTTTGGTAGAATAAATTGCATTTCTGTAAGAGTGCGAGTCGTATAGAATTTTTCTACTGTTTTTTTATTTGTGTAAAAATAGATGGACGAATATCTAGACCATAAAATAATGCATATGAAAGCACAATTTTTGTTGTAAGTTTTTTACAAGTTCAACAGGATCATATATTGTCCATATTATATATAAAATGGTAACCCTTAAACTAAATACATATACACTACAGTGTAAATAGGATAATTCGGTTTGACGTATAATTATTATTGAAACAGAGCAAACATATTGGATGACTCTTGCAATTGTTTTAATAATTCAAAATGTGTGTAAAAGCAATTCCGTTGCCGTTTAAAATTAGAGCTTTGAAAACTTAAATGTGTACCAATGTCGTTTTCCATTGGACATTCATAAACATTCCGAAGAGACCGGAAGTCTTATAAAACCAATCCATTGGAAAAAAATAATCATTTTCTGACTATTCTGAGAAGAATTCTCTTCTTGATTTCAAATCCGAATTAATTCAAGAAGCACTAATACATTCATACTCATATGTCAAAAATAAACAACAACATCTAGTTTTGTATTTGACTAATTTAAAAGTAATACTACTTAAGCTTTGTGTTTCTTAAAATAAATTATCGAATAAAAAGCTAAATAAATTAAAAATGGATGTGCTAATGATATTATAAATTTTGAATTTATAATTGTAAACCAGTTGACATTTCACACACACAATTACAAACAAAACATCATAATTGAGTGACGCAATTAGCACTGTTCGATTGGTGAATACCATTGGAAACCGACATAACTGTACAAATCATTAAATTTCCATAAGTATAAGTCCTTTTAGAAAATAATATTTGCTAGCTTATATCCAACTTTAACTTTTCAATTTAATGTCGTTTTCGTTTAGTTGTTCCTAGTTACTCTTTTTCTCATCATTTTTCCACAAAAATGTTCGACTGGCTGCTCCCAGTAAGGTTTTCGGAGTATTTTTCTGTACTCGATTTCATAAGGGAGTCGAACTATGTTATCAGTTAAAAGTATTAACTTTTTGAAGAAGCCATTTTTTAGATGACGTCATTCCAGTGCTTAAACGTTAGTTTATCAACACAAAATTTGAATATTCAATTGAAATCAAAACAGAGTAGAACACTCCGAAAATCCAAATAAAAATAACATAAATTTCGACCAAAATTTCCACAAAATGATTGCATCTGATCATTTCCCTTAAGTATTTTAAGTAATATTCATAGCGTATTTGTGTTGGTGTCGTAAAAATAATTAACAATAATTAATGAGTGACTTTTAAGAACGGTAATTGCAGCACTTGTTCGTTTTTTTTTTCAGAGCATTAGAAAATTTGTTTTTCCCTATGATTTTAGAGAAAAGCCTAGTTTTTAAGACTGATTTCCAGTATTACAGGTCTATTAATTAACTCTACATTAAATTTAAATTCGCTATTAAAAAAGGGAAATTTACAAAATTTCATAAATTTCACATTCTTAAGTCACTAAATTGACCTTGTCATTGTGTATAGCATACTTAGCTTATTTACAAAAAACTTACAATTATGTTCTTTTTCTTTTTAAAAGTCACTTCTAAATTATTAACGTATGTTTATTTTATATTTCCGAGAGCTTACTTGAATAAGCATATCCAAATTTTGCCCTGAGTATTTGACAGCTAAACTGGAGAAATTTTTCTATATTTTCGGAACTCTCAGAATTTTGAGCTAACCAATTGTTTCATATTCTTATGGCCTTTTGTGCAAATATTTTATCCGAGATTCATCAATTTTAAACTCCCGATTTTGGCGGAATATCTGAGGTTCAGCGACGGTTCAAGTATACATTTGATTTCTGTCACTGTACTTTAACCTTAACCATCGAAAGTTGAACTCTCGGTATATTTTTTCACCATCTAACTAACCGACTACATTTTACTCAATTTTCTTTATGTTTTCTTCATGTACTTTTTAGCCCCTTAAAAACACCAGTATACATACAAGTTAAATTCCGTGAAAATCACCCCCTCAGAATCTCAAAAAGCTAATACTATAGCCCTATATTAGTTTTTTTTTTACTAATAAAAGATAATAATTTTTCAAATAGGATAGCCCAAACCCGAAATGGAAATCAACGGTAACGTAATGTATAAACATAATCTCCTTGCCATGTTCAATTTTTGTTCATTTCTATTTTTATTTTTTCAAAAGAGAACTTTCACTCCTCTTTTTTGTTTAATATATTGTATATGTCGTTGCATAATACATGTATGTCTTTTTTGTATATCAGCATTATAGAAATTTCAAAAAAAAAAGTTAGTATTCGTTGGAAAGGTCAAAGCCCTGTTATTGTTAGTCCCAAAACCACTAATCCCTCAGAAAATATATTCACCTAGAATATTGTTCTTATAGCCAGTAGAAAACAAAAAACCCTTTTTTTGTGTGTAGTTGATGATGATGATGATCATTCAAAAGGATACAAAAAAATACAGCCCATTGACGTGTTAGACTAGAAAGGATATCACAATCCGGAAAAGAGTACCTACTTAGAAAAAAAAAGATCTCCAATATCCCAAACCATTTTATTCCCACTAGCTCTCTTTCTTTCAAAAAAAAAAATACCAGGAACGCATGTCGGAGCACACAGGACACATCCAGAACCGAACCACCATTTTAAACCACACACGTATCTATACCCCGTTGTACAACTTTACTATTCTTGATTTTCTTTTGTTGTACTGGTATTGTGTTTCAAAATATTTTTTTTTAATTTTTTTTTTTGTAATAATGTACTTTCAACTGTTTTTTTTTTTCTATTGCACTTCTGGTGTGTTTTATTGAAAATTTTACAATTGAATATGTGGATGTGTGCTGTTAGACACATTTAGAAAGGCACTTTTGAAAATTAAATACCAATTCAGCACGTTTTTTCACTTAAATATACGAATTTATATGGCACCATGCACACAGGATAATAAAGAGACATGATGATATATTACACTTTGCAAACAACTTTATACTACTCGTATACACTAGAGCAGCAGCAAGTCGCGTTAAAATCGGGCTCTCTTCGGTGCTGGAAGACGAACAGCAGCCCTATGTATATGATAAAGGATGTGAAAAATACAAAAACCAAAAAGTTAAAAAAAAAACACAGACACAAACCTATCTATCCTTCCTTCTTCCAGATTAATGGACAACTCTATATATCAGTATAGGAGTTAGGTAGTACTACCTAAGTATAAAAGTAGCATAGCTCCTTGGCTAACTATGAATAGGAAGTACGACGAGTATTAGAGTACCTATCTACCGGGAAAGTCTGTTATTATGTTTTGGCTCAAGTTTCCGTTTCCCAAGTGGCAAACTGATGGATGTGAGCTGAGAGGGTTTTGCATGCAGTTTGGAGGTTGTCTTTAGAGTCTTTGGGGGTAACTGTCAACTGAAATTTGATTTTAATTGATTGAGTCCTTGATTTGCAGGAATTGTTCAGATTTTTTGCATCTTTAGGCGAAGCCATCTTCCTATTTAAGTCCTCGTTGTTATGTGATAAATCGTTAGGAGCTTGGAGGTGTAGAACTATGTATTTGTATATATGGAAATTGATTCTAGCATCTATCAGCGTTTTTTCTTCAGTTTGTGGTGTTTCCATTTTGCGTGTTTAAATCCACTTAATCTATCCATTTGTCTCTGCAAAATAGAAAAAAAAAAAGAATTTGCATACGTCCAACCACCACAGTGAAGATGGTAATGGTGATAGTGACGAGGACGAGAAATGGGAGAAACAGTAGCACTTTTTTCCAGCTTAATCATTTTAATGGGCTAAAATGCCCACTTATCCTTCGTCAGGATAATATTCTCTACTCATATTAAAAAATCCTCGGAAGATATCGTCTAATGGATGGTGATGCATTCAAAACTGCTTCCTCAATGGATTATATAGTGTAAGGATGATTCTACTCCCCTACACGCATAAACCTACAATATCATGTAATGTATGTATGTACTGTACATACATATGTATATAATTGGGTGGTGCTTAATTTTCTGGGAGTTTACAAACACTTATACGGGCCCTAAATGCCGCAGTATTTTTAATGGTTATGTGACGGTTTATTGAAGGCTGTATTTTTTTTTCTTTAAGTAGTTTGCTTGGTGGAAGTCCCTGAGCTATAAACTGAGTCCTTATAACATGTACTGTGACCACTTTATGTATTTGTGTTTTTTTATGTTTAATTTAAGTTCCGAGGCGCAGAAGTTGTTTTTTAAATGATTTATAAAACACAAAAAAAACACTTAATATTTATACTGTGAATAAGGAATGTTGGAAATGAATTTTCAGTTTATGGATTTTTTTTGTTGGCACCTAACTATGTAGCTCCTTTTTAATTGGTGGAAGTGTGTGATATGCGAAAAATGTCAATTATAAAATTTTATATACATTTCCCTATTGTTGTTGATGTTGTTTTGTGATGAATATTTTTACAGCTGCGGTTCGCCGCTCTTGTCGACTGATTGCAAAATATTATTCAAACATTAAACAATAAAATTTGCTTGTGTTTACTTTGTATTAAATCTGGGTGCAATTAAACAGAATATAAAAATGGTATGATAGCTGATATTTTTTAAGAGAAAGCACGTGGGATGAACAAGTTTTAATGCTGTTTTAAAGTCAAAAACAATTTCAGTTGAAATATTTTGTATAAACTTTTAAACTAAATTAATAGCATTCAATAGCTGGAGGTATTGTTTATCTTATCAACAAATGTTTGTATAAGAATATATATATTTTTTGGGAGTGATAGGTCATGTACAATGCTATCTCTAAATGTCCCTGACCAAACTGACTAGCAAATTGGTCGCGCTGCGTTTGAATTTTTAATATTGATGCTTTATCAATTGTCAATCTGTTGGCATATCTTCGTTAAGCAGATCGCCTGCGAATCCAACAATAACACAGTTCCGCACTTCTATGCAAACAAAAAGAATTATACGCGTGAATAGTGAATGTCGTTTAATTTTCCTGCTAAAAGAATAACGGCACTTCTTCTAAAAGTTTTTTCTTTGGAATATTCTAGTAAAAAATCACTGTTTATTTTTTCTTATAGGTGTTCGAGATTTAAATATACCTCTTTTGGCTGTTTTGGTCGTAATATATTTTTAATGAAACAATTTCATTTCCTTTCCCGACGTTTAGACGGTGGTTGCCGTCTTCTTCAGGGGATCTTTTATTAACAAAAATAAAAAGAAAATATTATACACATAAGAACATTTAGTGTAAAATTTGGCAAACTTACATTTAGTATGTATCACAGATAAACATAAATAATACAATAAAAGGTAAATATAAAGCAATGATAAAAAAAGAAACACTTCGATTGAAGTTTAGTCGGCTTTAAATTGTCACGAATTCTGCTTAGTCACCAAAGAGCAGTAAACTGATGAAATGTTCTGGCTGTCTCGTTTACGATTCATATTGTTTTTGTTGTTAATAATATGAAGCGTTTCAAGAGTATACCGCTTGGAGACATGTTTCTCCCTTTCCAGGATTTCCACTCTTTCAAAATCTGGTTTGTGTCCATGCCCAATGGAGTGTAAGGCCAATGCTGTCTTCCCAGTACTTTTTAAATTAATGTCGGATTTGTGGTTGGAAATTCGTTGAAGAAGAAGTTGTTTCGTTGTACCGATATAGGAAAGATTGCAATTTTCTTCCGCATTGCCAAGACAGTTAATTTTATAGACTACGTCTGTGCACTTATCCTTTTCCGTTTTTGTTTTCATGTTGGTGAAAAGGGGTGCCAGCGTCCTATTGGATTTATACGCTAAACTGACGTCATTAGTACTACTTTTTACCGTCTCTTTAAAGTTTTCTGACAGTTTGGGAACATAAACTATACTCTTATAAATACCTTTCTCTTTTTGCCGATTTTCAACAGGAGCTTTGTGTTTTTGGCGTAGTATCAAGCTCCGTATGGTTTCCATTGGATATCCATTATCTAGGAGAATTTGTGTGACTATTTTCTCATTTGCGGCGTGAAATTCCCGGTCACTCAACGCAAAGACTTTTTGAACTAGATTAGAGGCTGTATTAATAAGAATATGCTTTGCTTGATTGGATCTAAAGTTGACAAGTCTTCCAGATGCTTTGTCTTTCTGATACCAATTGAAAAAGAGTCTATCATTATCGCGATGAACCTTGACGTCTAAGAACGTTATCGCTCTGTTTTGTTCCCTCTCTACGGTAAATTGTATTTTTTCATGATATGAATTAAGGCATCGTAAAACATTGTCGACCTCCCCCTCATTAACAACTGCAAATATATCATCTACATATTTGACGATTATCTTTGGTTTGTTACTATCGGCAAATTTATTGTCCAAAAGGTTGTCCAAAACTAAATCGGCAATGGTAGGAGAAAGTGGATTTCCCATTGGCATTCCATGAATTATTCATGAATTATTATATATACTCTTGAAACGCTTCATATTATTAACAACAAAAACAATATGAATCGTAAACAAGACAGCCAGAACATTTCATCAGTTTACTGCTCTTTGGTGACTAAGCAGAATTCGTGACAATTTAAAGCCGACTAAACTTTAATCGAAGTGTTTCTTTTCTTATCATTGCTTTATATTTACCTTTTATAGTATTATTTATGTTTATCTGTGATACATACTAAATGTAAGTTTGCCAAATTTTACACTAAATGTTCTTATGTGTATAATATGTTCTTTTTATTTTTGTTAATAAAAGATCCCGTGAAGAAGACTGCAACCACCGTCGAAACGTCGGGAAAGGAAATGAAATTGTTTCATTAAAAATATATTACGACCAAAACAGCCAAAGGAGGTATATTTAAATCTCGAACACCTATAATAATTCAACAAATTGGTCAATAACTTAAAAATAAATGTTTATTTTTTCTCCATCAATTTCTTTAAATGACTTTTTGTCGTCTAACATTTTAGTTAAAAAGCTCTGTATTTCGTTAGGTTTTACCTAGGTTTCTATATAAACTTTTAATATTGAAGAAAACAAAAACAATACAAAAATATTACTTTTGTTTTTGTTTTTGTGGACTGTGTAGATTAAAGCCAAATTGAAGATATTTATGACCTGTAGTCGAAAAATGTATAAATACTTATATACATCAACTGCTTAATCTAATACTCATGCTGTTCGATACACACATCTTTTCGTTCAGTTAATTTGGAAAACCAAAGTGTTTGACTCGTTCTGCACTTATCGGACGAATATTCTTTTTCACTTGTACTGTTGCAAGATTTCTGAAAGATCTCAATTAACATAAATTTGCTGGAACGAATGGTATCAGTCATATTTTTCTAAAGAAGTTTTCTGAAAAACTGGCAATACCAGGGCACACGCTCTTTTATCTACTGGTCTCCTTCCAATTTGATGCGAAACAAAATTAGTCCAACCGATGATTAAAAAAACATAAATGTACTTCTCCCTGTAACTGTCGTTGAATATCATTTACGTCCCATTTTTCTAAGATCATGGCAACAGTGATTAATCATGAGCTGATAAAAGATTTTGAAGAACGAAAGCACTTTAACAGTCTTCGTAGAACAGTGGCACAATTTTTCATTTTGTAGAAAGTTTTGTAGATAATTACAAGAGGCAGTTTATTGGATTTTACATCAAATTTCGAACTATTTTGGCACAATCACAGCTCGTAAAAACCAGAATCTAATGGCTTAGAACTCCTTAAAATTCCTTCAGGAATGTTTCTTCTCGTTAGCTCGGTCCTTAGTTCACTCACTCATTTGCACACTTTATAAGTTGGTCGATCTCCATTGTACATGCCACCTTAAGCGAGGTCTTCAATATCCACTGTGTAAGACTTGAAGACTCTACTACTCAAACCATCGGAATAGATTCGCTCTAAATGCCATCTAAGTCGATGAATTCGAGTTTGGTTGAACAGTGCGACGTAGCTGTATACTCGTATAGTTCTTCCTTGAATCTTCTTCCCGTCAACGCAACGGGATCGCAACAAAGTTATAACTGTCTTCTGTAACATTCTTTTCTATTCATCGGTGTGGAGTGCCTTCTTGTTGACAGCATATTTTTATTCATTGCGGTCGTTCACTCATTTATTCTGAGCAATTCGAAATAACTTTCTGTTGTTATAACGCGAGTAAAAGCACATCTGTTTAAAAAGAAACAGCTGCTCTCATGAAAGATATCTTGAGTTATCCCAAAAATTGTGGAAAAACTAGCTAACCGAGTTCAAATATACAAAACAGCTGACTGCAAGCTTCATTTGGTATGAGTTTTGTTCTTATTTTTTGACACTTTTCAGCTAACCTATCTGGTTCGTTCACAAATATAGACGGATAGTTTGGTATCCGAGATAACATTATCTAATAAGTGAGTGAACGAACACATTTTGGTTCTGTATGTGTCAATATACCGGTGACAGCTCCCTGGGGTCTGCCAATACGGGCGTTCACTCACTTAGCAGATAAGTTAGCTAAAATCCGTCAAAAAGCACGAAAAAAAACTTATACCAACTAAATTTTGGAGTCAGCTATTCTACACATTTGTTCTCAAATAGCTAGTTATTCGAATTTTTTTGGAATAACTCAAGATAGCTTTCATGAGAACAGCTGTTTTTTCATCAGATGTGGTTTTGAACGCGTTACAACAAGAGAAAGTTATTTTATTCCAGATTGCTGAAAATAATTGAGTGAACGTCACCAATGACATCATTAACTTCTATAAGTTTATGCCACTGGTGTTGACATGTGAATTTCGCATTTCAAAACAACGTTGAAGAAGTTACACGACAGTTAATCTAAATCCGTTTTCACATGGAAAATTTCGAAGGCATTCTTTATTGTCATGTTACACAAACGTATGTGTTCGGCTTGGATATAATAGTTAGACATGAATATGTATAGGTGGTTCCTATAAAAAGATGATGGGTATAGATTTGATATTTCTTCCAGGATCTGCCGTAGATGTGGACCAGGCAAACGATGCTGAATTTATATTCATCAGGCAGTCTTCTAACCAAATCATAGAAATGATTTGACGCATGTTATCTAGCGAGACATTTCCAGCTGCCTTAAACAGATCGTCTGGTAAACCGTCGCGTCGTCAGGATCATCAGCTGCATTGTTAGATTTTTGTTTGGATAAATTTTATTCTCACTTCTTTTTGGAAAATGTTCTCTGTCATCCCTTAAATAGAATACTTAAGTCTGCCTGACAGTGGTAGGGTAGTCGCCTTCCCCATTCAAAAGTCGAAGTAATGCTTCCATATTTTGAACTCCCTGTGGGACTCAACTATAATATTTCCTCTTCACATCTACAGGTTTAGAAACTCACTCATGTTCTTTCATTTTCTTCCCTAGAAGTCTGTGTTATTCACTTGTTTTTATTCGTAAGTTCAATTACGGTTTTGGAAATTCATAGTCTAATCTTGATTAAATGCAATAATAATTTTCAAGTTTCCACTCATCCCTCGTACATCAAAGGTTCCAGTTTTGAATGAGAAATTCCAAAGATATCAATGAGTTTTCCATTGAATTTTTGGACAACTAAATACCTTGCAGACAGCCTTATAATACATAAATTGACATATTGAGTTATTGGGATTTAATTAATAAAACGACGATATGTCAACCAACATTTGTTTTCAGTGACAGCACTTGAAATTAAATGGCAATTTACTTTTGAAGTCCGTAAATTAAAAACGAGCCAGTTAATTCTAAAGTTCCGCGATTTAAATAATTTTACTGCCATCAATTTAACATTCAATTTCACCTACACATACACACAATATCTATGATATCAAATTCACGGAAAAAATAGAAATTGTATTAACACGCCGTAGCTCCCACAATTTTACACATCGCTGACCACAATTAAATTATAAAAGTCTCTGTCTCTCCACTTTAAGCACATGCCCCTGCACACCTGCACGAACCCCCAAACTTTCTCCATTTTCATCCCCATCGATAACAAAAACGGTTTGTTAAAATCTAAACATACACATTATATGAGATAAAGTTTCCATTCACAGTGATACCTGTTTGTATGTACATTGGCTTATAACACTTTTAACATGAATGTACGATTCTACTGTGATATTCTCACCGCAAAAACCACAATTTAAAATATCAATAGAACGAAACCAAAAATACGACTCTGAATACAAATAAACATACACCAGAAAAAAAAACTCACCGTGCATAAATTGCATCCACCATCAATGCTTTACCAGCCCAATTCTGTAGGATCCAACCAATCCTCATTTTTGTCCTGAAAACACGTTGCACTCCTAACATTGCAATCGCACTCCACCCACATTGTTAACCTAAGGTAAATAATTGAACAAAGTCAATTCCAATAAACAACCCCCAACATACTATACCTACCCACTAGTAGTTTCTATATGTAAGTCGCTATTCTAGGACACTTTCATTTCATCCTTCCACCCAGTTCGCTCCATCTAGTGGAATGAAATCAAAAATCGAAACAAGCAAATTACTGAACCGTCGTCGTCATCGTCCTTGTCGCTTTCGCTTGCCGTTGTTGAAAACACGAATTTTATGAAGTTCCGTTCCGATATTTTGCAGGATTACGTGACCGTGTACGACGGGTATACCATTAGGGATCCGGTAATCCTGAAGTTTTGTGGCGGTGGACAGAGCGTGCCAGCAGCAGTTTCCAGTGGGCCGCAGTTATTAGTTGAGTTTACAACCTCGCCGTTTGGAACGTTTACTGGCACGTCATCCCAGATACTGCCTCTCCATGGATTCCAGCTTGAGGTGGGTGTTGGCATCGAGTATCTTTAACTTGTTTTTCCATCATAATCTCCTCGTATACATATGTAGGTTGAAGTGAAGTTCGTCGATATACAGAGTCCAACATATGCAAAGAACAAGAAATTGTGTGAATTTTGGATTCGTGGCTCGGGGCGAGGTATCCTGGAGAATCCAAAGCATTCGCTGGCACCGAATACTACGTGTTTGTATCATTTACAAGGAACGGGAGTTTTCAAAACCTACGACCATCTGAGTTTGCCACGGCGCTCGGGGCAGCAATATCAAATGCCGCTGTCACGGTTCAAGGTCTGGATATCAATGTTGAAATTCAATTTGGATCCGGAATTCGGGTTTCAGGATGAGACATCGGTTGGGGCCATAGGCGTCCTTCAGACACACGAGGATTGCAGTGGGATGCTAAGGATTTGGGATGGTGCCCTCAGGGAACCGCCTGTCTGCAAGGATTTGAATTGGTAAGAACCGAAATTGAAATATTTGACATAGTTAATTATAACCAATATTTAAAATGGAAGGAGATAAAAGGATTAATTTCTTATTCTTCGTATTCAATTTACAGTGAACGTGATATACCTAACCATCCTGTATTAGCACAATATGGACAAAACTACACAAATGTCATAGCCCGCTTTTGTCGAGGAACTGTTCCGAGGACCTGTGACCGAGCCAACATCAACGAAACCCATGCACGTCCGTGTATGGTCAGTGAGAGTTACGTATCCAGCGGTGATACAATAACTCTAGAGCTTAGGAATACCGAATCTACAGTTCTCAGGTAACATGACATTTTACACTTTACTCTAACATTTTAAGGGTTCTTACGGTTTTTATTTTTTTCCAGACCACTTGACTTCAAGCTTAAGTATGAATTTGTTGACCTGCATCAGGATGGTATTCCGATGGCTGGCGAACATGACTGCAATCGGAAATTCGTTAGCAGCCAAATGGATCGTAAGGACCCGGCTATCTTCCGCAGCATTCGCAACATATTCATGTTCGGTCGTGGGGGCACTCGAAATCTGAGATGCATTTACAAATTCGAAGGACAACGAGGCGAACGTGTTCGTATTAAGTTAAGGAAGGTGACCACAATGAATCGTATGTGCACCTCGAAAGTAGATGAAGACATCAATAGGTCATTCTGCTATGGTAACACCAATGTTCGTGTTGAGGTAAGAACTCTTAATTGTTTTGTATTCTTGCCAAATGAGATGAAATTATTTAAAAGCATTTTTCGTATAGTTGTGTTCGCGTAGTTTGTGCAAAAAATTTACAAACTTTAATTTTTCCAAGAGAGAGGGTAGAAATCTCTCAGAGACTGAGAAAGCTTCACAAAAGGAACTTATTAAGATGACAAATGTCAGCCATTTATAAACATCAAAACAAAAGTGAATTTTTAAAATTTTTTCATAAACAAGTTTTTTGGGACAAGTTTTTTTAAGATGGTCAATTTGCAATCGAAAGATTAATTTATTCCACGACACATCCGACAGCTGACAGCTTTCAAAGAATTTTTTTTTCATTTGACAGTTTTTTATACTTCTCTGGGGCTAAAAGGGAGACCTTTCGATCTTATCGAATTTTCAACCATTTGAAATTGATTTCTTTCATTTTTGTTTATTTGTTGGAAGGAACTTGAAAAAAATTGATTTTTTTGTGAATATGTGAGTTCTAGTTGCTAGCTACAATTGATATGGAATCAAAATTATCAACTTCACGTAAGACAAATGTCAAATATTCTAAGTTTTCATGAAATCTAACTAAAAATACTGGATTTGTTTTAACAGACAAAAAAATCGGAATTTTTGTTGAAAGGAATTCCACATAATGAAACCGGCTAAGGCTTTCCAGTCACTTTCCAATAAAAGTTCCCCCAACTGCAAGGCATTTTTTTACAGTTTCAAAACCAGAGTCTAGAAACCGTCTTACTTTCAACTCGTGAACGTCTTCTGAACGTGATTATTGTTAAATAGAAAGCCTGGAAAAGACTTTTCTGTTTTCAGTTTACATGGCTGCATTGGAAGGCATCTGGCATTTCTATATTATGTCTTTTCTTATTAAGCCTATACAAAACATAAATGGCCGTAAGAGTTATAAAAGTTTATCAAGCCACATTTAGAATAAAACGGAAATGAAATGAAAGCGAAACGAAACAAATTATTAGCCAAATATTTCAATAAAATCCACGGTGAATGAACCTTTTAAAGACTATTCACATGAGACCAACTAATTAACGAATATTTTTCCATTTTTAAATTTCCTTCACATGGGTTTTTTTATTTGCAGCAAATGAAATGATTGTGAGATTAGTTGCGTGCGAAAAATTTATTTTTTGAAGTGTGGATGGTGTGTGGATGGTGTGTGGATCACGAATAGAGTTTGACAGTTCATAACATGGTCGCTCTCATGCAAATATTCGCATACCCAATTAAATGTTTTCAAGCTAAAAATAAAATAGCTATCGGTATTCCACAATTTCTATTTCATAAACTAAATTTCAAGAATGACAAACAAATTACTTTTCCACATATACGTTTGTGGAAATAACAAATTTACTCCCTTTTCTCGTGACCGTTGAAGTAAGCGTCTTTTAAAACAAAGGCAACCATTTAGTCTTCTACATAATTCATAAAATACTTTTGCTGAATTAGTCTGCCAAGAACCAAGTTCTATAAAAATTAATTTAAATGACAACAGTTGGCAACACTATGTAGCTTCATAAAAGCATCTAAAACTATCCATTATTGTGTAACGTTTTCCTTTTCAGATTTTCGAAAGGCCCTATCATGATTCGATTCTGTTGCCACGTGGCTGTTTGTGCAATTCTTCGAATGCATCACATTTACCAGTTGAATACACCTCAACCAGCAGAGACCTAGAGGTGCATTTTACTGCCCTCAACATGACCACGCTCGACGATCCAGATGCATTGAACTTTGAAGGCCTCTTTGAATTCGTCAAGGGACCAACAAGCTGCAAGGACGGCCGAAGGAAATTCGGTCCAAGTGGCACCATCGACATGACGTTCGGAGACGTAAGGACACCTTTCATTTCATTTATGTTCATTGTAAATTCAAATTGAATTTTCACTTTTTTTTACTCTCCACTCTATGTGTGTATACAGATGGACTGCCGCACCCGACCATGGTTAATCGAGCCTTCAAATGGAAATAAGTTCTTGTACGTCCGGCTGAAGGGCATCTTCCTGCGAAAGTACAGTCCGAATATTTACAAAACGATTAATACGACAGTGATAGGCACCAGTTCATATCGGTGTGAAACCAAGGCGAGAGTTGTACTGACAACATCTGAAGGTAAAGTGTCATTTCCGGTTGAAGTTCGGGCAAGAGCAATGATGATTATTATGTTTTCATTACACAAATTTTATATTCGCTCTCTTTCTCTCGTTTTGTTACAGGACTTACAATAACGGCATGTCCTTTGGGTGAGAACTCGAATGCATATGAATTTGTAGAGATTTTCAGTGCCGGTTGGAACGAGAGACCGAATTATGCAATAGCCAACCGATCGAAGGCTATCAGTGTCGAGTTCCTCAGACCGGATAATGGTGATTTCACATTCAATTGGATGGAATTGGTTCCTAGACCAGCCTTGGGCTTAGTAGGTATGTGTATATATATTGTATAGATATGTTGGTTTAGTTGTTTGATGGGTTTTTGATTATACATGAGGACAAAGGAACTCCTAATGAGAATTCTTGCCTTAACTTTTATTGTGGGTGTTGTTTTCATTGCAGAAGACTGTACATTCAAGTGCTCCGAATTGGGGGCATGCGTTAATGCTAGCGTGTGGTGTGATGGCATTGTACATTGTCCATCCGGCGACGATGAGTCGTTCCTGCAGTGTTCCGCCATCATGAAGCTGCCAGCTGAAATTTTAGCCACATTGTGTATCCTAATGGTGCTGTTTTGCTGTGGGTTCGTTGCGTTCGCATACAAGTAAGTATATCGCAAACGTCTATACAAAGCTTAAAAGGATAGTAGTGAGTTGAAACTATTTGTGACGAGTCGGACAAGAATTGACTTTTGTTTTATTTTTTGAGCCAGATGGGTTTATTTGGTTTCGGTTAACTACCATGCACATTTTTAAAACTCTGATTAAAATTTTGAGTGCATTTTTAATGAGGATTATCTTGGTAATTTGTATACATAGATATCTAATCCTTAAAACAAAATTACCCATTGTTCTTAGGGCAAGTAGGTACCCATTGGGGTTTTTGGAAAAAGAATCGAGATTTAAATCAAACCATGATGACCAACTTCCAAGAGGTTTAAAAGAAGATATGAAAGAAATAAAAGCTTCCAAAATGGACAAATTCGATGCAAAGCGCTATTTAACAATTTTCTGGTCAATTTAAAATTTTATTCCGCTAAGGATTAAGGGATCGTTTCAGTTTTTGTTTTTAAAATATTTTTTCTTGGACGGAGGACTTAAATAGAAATACAAAACTGCTCTTTTTTATAATATAATGGGTGGCAATGGCGCAGTGGATAAAGTGCTTGATTGCTAACTAGGACGTGTGGGTTCGATCCCCACGCTAGGCGCATTCTTTTCTATACCTCTAATTTTAATTGGATGGCTCTCATGGGTTAAAATGAGACAGTCAATACCTGGTTCTCAAATCCACTGTGCCAAACTAGTGCCGTGCAATTCAGGTTGCATTTAAAAGACCTTAGGTCTTACAGGCATATAGTTAAAATTAAATATACACGAGTCCAGGAATTATAATTACCCTTTTAAATGTTTCAACACAGCGCGGGCGTGAGGTGAATGAAGAAAAAGAAGGATAGGAAAGATGTAAGTCAGGTTTAATTGTAATTAAATAGCCGGTTTTACTCCAGAGCAGACCTTTCCTTAGAGTTCGAGCGCATAGAGCATGCTCTGAATTTGTTCCGAACAGACCAATATCCCAACACTATGATATCTTATTTGTTTTTAATAAGATGTCATAAATTGACATTTTGTTAATTCACTTCGGTATTCTGACAGCAGAAGCACTCACACATTCATATACTTACTCAAACTCAACAGTTGTCATTTTTTGATTATTTTCACAAACATATGCAATTATTTTCACATATACGAGTACAGTGGAACAAAATTTCAGAATCGTCCGAATCAAAAAGTGTTCGGTTGGGATCACAAATCGGAGAGAGATTCCGGATTTCCAAATAAAAATTCAATAAACGTATTATTCATTACAAGCCGACTACACTGTTTATACATTATGACCAACATCACAACCACAATGCAAAGCACAAACAGTGCATTTTTTACTCCCATGGCAGTTTTAATTTCAACAAAAAATAAGCAAATGAAACGTCGATCTAAAGCTCATGTCTTGTCCAAAAAAATAATTTTGTTCATAGTTTTGCCATTTGTTAGGGACTGTGTAGGCAGCCTGTTAAAAAAAACAAATTTTGACAACTTTCCGCCATTTTGCTATTTTAATTTTATGGAGAATTTTTTTTTCTACACACTTCTCTGTTGACACACATGACTATTGATCTGTTCAACAAATTACTCAGAGTTATCTGTGGATATTGGCTGAGCTCATCGAACACGCTATGAACGCTTAGAACGAAAAAATAGCTACATTCAGAATTCTGAACGGTCTGAGTGAAAAAGAAACACAAGCAATTATTTTGGCGATTCAGACTTTGCTCTGAACTAAAAAACAAAACAATTTATACTACATTTCCATAGACCAAACGAAGTGATACAGGCAGCTTCATCCTTGTCAACCGTTGCGAAAAATTCACTTTCCCAATGAATCTGTTCACTTCGGTATGGGAATAGGATCTATGAAGATCATAAACTAATAACTTAAAGACCCGAAATCTCTGCTTTCATTTGACATTTGCCTACAAGCTGAAACACGCACACAAGAATCTTTTCTGTTCCTCTTCCTATAGACACATACACAACACAGCCCTAGTAATTTGTTTTTGTTTTGCTTTTCGATTTCCCATCTATTCATGGATATAGTTTCAAAGCTACAAATACAACAATGTAAACAAATGGGTTTTGAGGGGTGAAACGTACGAAGGTTTCCAATCTTATTATGGCTTATTTGTGATGAAGATTTTAATGAAATTTATTTTTCATTAAATCCTTAAGATTTATAAGCGAATTTAATAGTTGTTGGTGAAAACATAGTATTATGTAGTACCATAGCCATAGACATTAGTATATTTTTAGATACTAAACTCAAATAATTTTTCCTGCAGAAAAAGTGAAGTCGGACAGCCATTTTGTAGTAGGTTATAAGTATAATGAAATGGTTCTGTGCAGACTTATGGGTCACAAGTTATATGATGATATGTTGTGAAACTGTCTAATTTCGACCATTGGCCAAACACTTTAAATTAGAGTGAAAGCTCTAATAAGCGGACACTCATGGTCGCCCAATTTTTGTTCCGCAATGAGAAATGTCCGGTTAAGGGAAAGAATAAGAAAGCAAATGACTGCAAAAAATAATAGCAGAAATCAATAATTTAACGCCATCAGAAAAAGGAACCATACAATTTCAAAATAACACCAACTTAGTTACCCAGAAAATCCGCTAACAAGTTTTCAACAAAAGATTGCTCCGTCCTGTTATTAGAGCTTCGCGTCCTGTTATCGGAGATTTTCCTATGGAATTGCTTACGTATTAAAAATAAAAGATAAACTATACTGAGAACGCTCCTCTCGTTTTATTGGTTGCTTTATTTGTTGATAAAAATAATCCATCAATAAAATTATGTGCCCGCGTTTGGGAGGTTTTCTATTTAAAATGAGCATGAAAAAGTGTCCGCGCCCGTTTATGACAGTGTCCGCTTATAAGAAGGTAATTTGTATAAGAAATTCAAAGAAGAAGTTTGTTCCCGAAAGTGTGTCCATTTGAGGGAATTGTCCGCTTATTAGAGCTGTCCGCAAGTAGAGCTTTCACTGTAATTATATTCGTAGTACATATACGTAGAATTTCATTATGTTATTTTTTATATGTAATTACATATTTCATATTGCCTTTCAGAAAAATTAAACGAAAACTCCGAGGGTCTTCAGTTTTACAAACACGACTGAAATCTCTCAGTTCAATGGATACAGCCGTATTCGACGAAAAAGATGTAATTTGCTGACAAAGCGACAATTCTGTACGATATGTGGAAATAGATCGTGTTACCACTGTCTGACCACATTCAACAATCAATATCGTACAGAATTGTGCCCCGGAACTAGAGACTTTATGTAAACAAAAACCAACAACAACCACACTACTAAATCTACTAATAAATTATACCATTAACTATCAACTACTGACTAAGCAACTATCAATGGTCTTTCCATTGCAAATTGTATTTAAATATATTTATTTGTTTAAGTTTTCCTTTTTAAATTTTAAGTATCTACATTATATAATTAAAATAATTTTTTTACGAACAAAAATTTTAAATTAAAAAAAAAAACAAGATGTGTATTTTCTAGTTAAAAATTGTTAAAAAAAAACATAAAATAAAAAAATAGTAATAATGCAATTAAAGACCAACGGTTTGGTACCTAAGCGAGAGAGAAAGAATACGAGAAAGATAGAAAAACGAAAGCGACTTGAATTTCAATTTAACTCTTAAAACAAAAAGTAAAAAAAAAAACATTAATAAAAAAATATAGGTTAATTATTATAAAAAAAAATATAATGTGCCAGGATTCGTATTTTTTAGTCCTTACGTAAAATTATAACAACAAACAAAAACAAAACACGAAAGTCAACCGAAATGACGCACAAAATATTTAAGCAAATCTATATAGTTAACTCTATAAAAAGAAATATCTGCGTCAACCAACTGAAAATTTTGTACTACGTTTTAGTAATACTCTTTAATTTTAAACTGTAAGTCTAGAAAAAAAATTAATTTCTATACAAATATAATGATTAAATAAACTAATACATAGTTATTTATTTACATTTTCTAAAATTAAGAAATAGATTGAGAAAAAAAATTTGTTTTGGTAGTATAATTAAAGATTAAAAAAAAAAGTAATTGTAATAGAAATTTTGAACTTTTTAAATATTTGTAGTAATGTTTAATTTTACTCTTAAGTTTAAAAATTTAAATTTAGAAAATTCTGTTTTTTCTATTGTATAACTGACAACAGGCAAGATGGTTGAAATCATTATATAGAATTGCATAGCTACATTAATTATTAAAGTAACTAATTTGCCAAACAAATAAAAAAAAAACCCACTCAAAATTAATCGAAACGATAAATGAAATTATATGTTTAACATCCAAAACTGCCACTATATGTATGCATGCATGTATGTAAAATTGTGTTTATACAAACAAAAAAAAATTACTTAAATTAAATTTAAAGTAAAAATCAAAACAATTCGCATTTAAATTTAATTAGAAAAAGCAACAACAACAAAATGAAATGAAAATTCAATTTTCATCATCGAAGTGCTATACGATTTATTACACTTCCCAACTTTACACTGCCTTTGATTATAATCAAAAAGAAAACAAAATAATAATAAAAAAAATCTTTAATTAATTTCTTCCTTAATGCTATATATAAAAATTAACATAAACTATCATTCATATTCCCACAGAAAGAAGAAGAATAAACACACGAGAAAATGAGTGAGATTTTCTTTCGAAGCATATTTTTTTTTTCTGAATAAAACAACAACAGAAATGGTAACATCAACTAATTATAATATACTTTCTTTCTTTTTTCTTTAATTGAATAATTTGAATAACAAAATAAATTGAAAGGAAAAAGCTTAAGAAAACAAACAGACAATAAAATCACCTTAAATCAAAACAAAAAAAAAAGATTATTAATTTAAATATTTAAAAACAAAAAGCAAAATAACTGAGAATAGTTTATATGAGTATGTATAGAAAAGGAAGAAGGAATAAATTAAACATAACACTTAAATGAATTTATTTATTTTTTAAAATGGAATGAGTGTCAGATAAAAGATTTAAAAAAAAAAACACAAAACTTAACTATTAAATTCAAATGAAATTAGAATATCTTACATTATGTAAATTGTAAATAGTAAAGTTAAATTTAAATATTAATTTAGAAACAACAAGAAAAATTATCGTTTTATCGTTAATATACATACATACATAGTAAGGAACTCATATATGTAGACAAAAAAAATAGGACATGTTAAATAGTGAAAAATGCCGAAAAAAAAAACACTACAAAAATTGGAAAGATGGGATCTTTATTATTCTTCCAACGACTAGAGTATTTTAGAATATGATATGTGTGTGGTAAAGACGAAGAGAGAGAAGTGATTATTGTTACTATGAAAATAAATCTTTTTTTTATTTATAAAAAGTTGATGTAAGGAAGAAAAATAAAAAAAATAAAAAAAAATAGATGCATTGTATCTTTAAATTTTAAATGAAAATGAAAACAACATTAAACATAGCAGAATTAAACAAACCAACAAAAAAAATGTTCGAATTAAAAATACAACAGAAAATAAAATAATTAAAAGTCTTAAATGAAAGTTAAATAAAAGAAACCATATCAATAAAATGAAAATAATTGAAAAAAAAAATTGTCGTTTTTCCTTTATTTTATAAAATGCAAAAATACAAAATGTAAACATCTCATAAGCTTCTAGGGAATTTTGATTTCCTCGGAATATTTTATTACATCGAAATTTTGTCGTGAGTAAAAAATTATATGAAATTTTCCTTGGAAAATTTATTGCCGTACCAACAAATGTTGAAGGAAATTTTAATAAATAAAATTGGTGGCGCAACAGCTCATAAAGAAATAGGAGCTAGTGACTTAAAAGACAACAGCTCTCCACCATTCCTGTGTGCCTGCCTACAGGAATGGAGGGGACCCACAGTTGATTGCCGAATCTGAACGGCTAAAGTGATAGAATATACATACATACTCTTGGAGGATTTGTCACTTCCTCGCAGTAGCTCTAAAAAAATTGTTTTTGGAACATCATATTCACGATCGTTACTTTCGAAGGAGGTAACCATTTCTAGAGAGATTGTTTTTTTTTCTAATTTAGCAATCTAGAATTTCTCTCAAATCCGAGATTACAACTGAACACTTTTTAATTATGACAATTCTGTAAAGTGATCAAAAATAATGGCCACGTTCAGAAGGTCGTAATCGACTTGATAGCTAGTCAAGTTTTGGTTTCTGATTTTTCAGCTGGCAAACAACAAGGAATTTTTCTTGGCTGCGGGTCAATGAAATCAAAAACTTGACTGTAATCATAAACCAGGAACTTAACTAGCTTTCAAGTCAACTACTTCTTCTTATCGTCACCATAATTTCACTTCTTGAAAATAAAAATGACATTAGACTACATTTTACCTAAGATTTGAAATGCAATTCAGAACAAAGCTTAGAATTTCGAGAATTTTCAAAATGTACCAGGCTAAAGCTGAATAAGAATACTAATGAATTTGAGAAGAGATTATTAATTTCAAAATTTCGGATTGGAATAAATTAACCAGAATATAACATTTAATATTAAAAACCAGCTACGCGGCGAACTTCGTTTCGTTCAACTTCGTTAAAGTTATGAAAATAAATTGCAAGCATTCACATCCTGCTTCATGTAATTCGGTTAAATCAATAAAATATAGAATGAAAATAAATAGCTTTGTCAAAATATTTCAATCAAACCGCAATGATTAAAGTTTCATCCTAGATCCTGCTTTTTACTAAAGTATGCAACAGTTTTTCCTACATATAAAGCGGAAGATTTACCGACACGTTAGGATGCCACATGCAATTGACCATGTTAGGAACATAGGAATTTAAGACTGATGGCACAAAATCCAATGAGTCTCCTTGATCCCCTCAAATCGTCGCCTGAATGGACTTAAATCTTAGATTTTTCATAATCAACAACGTTCCGTTGCAAAGATTCGATTGTTCAAAAAAAATTATGAGTCGACATCCAAAAAATTCAAAAAACTGGGATATTTGTTGGATTTGTTTTCATGCATTACGGAGTCGACGGATTTGTATGAATGTAAAATGTAGTTTTCCATTGCACATCCAGAAGCATTCCGAAGCGTCAGGAAACCGGCAGCCTTCTAAAACCATTCTATTGGAATGGTTTTTTAACTCACAAAAATCTGTAAAAATTTCCATTGATTCACAAGCTACTTAAATCCAGTTTCACCGGAACGAAATCAAATGCAGTTTTTTTTTTAAGAAATTGAATAAAATTCATAGAAATCACAATTACTTTGAGTAAACAATAAGAATTTAAAAAAAAAGTGTCGGTTCTTTTCGGATTTCCAATTTTCATTGAAAAACTCTACGATTTTCATTCTTTAATCTCCTTTCTTGGGCCAATGCGATACTCTTTTTCTAAGGCTAAAGTTCATTATTTCCTAATTGATTTTTAACACAATCCATAAGGATTAGACCATTCCTTTTTCAACAAGTATTTGTTCATTTTTCTTTTATACTACTAATACCATAAGGAAAAACAGATAAATGCATCAACCTGCCATCCAGTTAAAAAACAGCGTTATGTGTTTTAGTGCGAATCAGATAAATTTGAGAAATTAAATTGCTGCAGTGGTTTAAAAATTCTGAAGAAACATAATTTTTAATTATTTACTAATAATACACAATAAAATACATTGACAAATTGAATAAAAAAGAAACATGCACAATACATACATTTACACATGCACAAAATTAATTATTTAAAAATGTTGGAAACTGAGTATCCTCCGAATGTGATGGTGCTGGAATGGTGACACCACCCGTATCAACTGCAGGGACATGTGGCATTGAATCAACGCTCTCTAACGGCAAAAAACAATCTGAAGAAATCTTCAAAAAAAAAGTAAAAAAAAAAAAAACGAAAACTAAAATTAAATTTCAGGATTTAATAAATTTTTAATTACCTCTGCGTTGCCAATGTGTTTGTCATGCACATTAAACTTTCCTGGATTCTTAAATGAATCTTGTCGTGACGCATCTAATGAGTCTACAAGGATACCAAGATAAATTGGAAAACGTTGAACATGTTATAAAAGAAAAAAAGTTTATTTAAACTTTCAATTTACCTTCATTATTCACAATTAGTCCTTTGCGATGGTCCCCCATGTGTACCTCAAGCTTCTCGGCACTAATTGTCACATAATTGCACAGTCCACATGCGATTTTCTTGAATTCCTCTGGGTGATTAGAACGAATGTGACGCTTTAATGCAGCAGCTTGAATGAAGGACTTGTTGCAAGACGGACACTGTTTCTTTGGATTCTGCATGTACAAAATTATAAAAGATATTCATTAAATGGAGTTTCTTTTTTTTTATTAATTCTTACTTTTCCATGGCGCATTTCGTGTGACCGCAAGGTACTTGGATCTCGAGTTCGAAATTTGCAAACCTTACAAGCTAGAGGCTTTTCGCCTGTGTGCTGACGCATGTGGATCTAGAAAGGAGTATATCTCAGACTAATTAACTTATTGTGTTGAAATATAAAGACATTCTTACAGCAAGAACTGATTTCCTTGTCGTCTTCAAACCACACACATTACAGATGAATGGCTTAATCTTGTTATGGACACTTTTGACATGCTTCGAAAGGGTTTTGCTACTGACAAACTTGCGATTACAAATATCACATGTCTTTTCTGCGTAATATTTCGTCCTGGGAGGCGGAGGTGGCTTCTCGTCTTTCTTTTTGGTTTTCATGGACTTCAAAACTTTGGACTTCCAATTTCGATGGGTGAGCATGTGACGCCATACGCGGGCTTGACAGATAGAATGATAATTTTTTGTTCAACCATGTTATAGTATCTATTCACCTGATGTTGAGGATGAATAAGTGCATAGAGGACACTGAAGTAAGCCAACAGAGATTTTATGTACTTTTAATAGATGCATTGAGCATCTCCTCCAGTTTTCTACATCGATGCTACACTCGGAACATTTGAATTCCGATATAGTTCCTTCCCTATGGCATTTGAGGTGAAGTTGAAGCTTTTCTTCATTTTCTAACTTATATGAACAGCCCTTTTGCGTGCATCTGCAATTCAATACATTCATTTGCATAAAGATAAAATTAAAGTGGTTATGACATACTTAAGAACAAGGTTTCTCCTGATAATCAGTTTGAAATCCTTCAGTGGCACTGGAAGCAGTGCAAGAGGATTATCTTCTTTGGCCGCAACTGGGGACACCTTTGTTTTAGTTTCTTTATCATATTCAGGATCTTTTTTAGGATGTTCCTTTGACTTTTTATTTTCCACTTGGATAGGTTTGCACTTGTGAAATTCAATCATGTGCCCCCGTAGATCCTCAATGGAGTTGTATTGACCATAGCACAGACTGCATACATAAATAACAACTTCCGTGTAATCTTCCGGTGGTTTGTCATGTAATTTTTGATGACGCAGGACAATCTCTTGCTTTGCATCTATAAAATCACATTTTGAACATTGAAAAGCAGTGATTTGCTTAACATTTTCTTGGTTGTCAACGGTTTCCGGTGAAATTGCTATAAATTCATCGAATAGTAAGTCCTATAAACAGAAATATTATAGCATTTGGTTGACAAATTAGATCTATCGACAAATGTGTATTCGGAATTCCAAGGCGAATTCAATTAAGAATGTATAAAAGAAACTCCAATAGGTGGCGTTCATAGTAAATATATTAAGAAGCAATACCACAAACTTACATCAGCGTTTTCATCAGGAAAAGAACTGTTATCAGCACTCATTTTTACACATAACTAGAATTGCTCTCTTTCTATGTGATTTTAAGCATGCATTTTAAACCAATAACGAAAGCCAAGTACGAAGTACACACACATCGGAACACGAAAATATAAACAACTGGGAATACCAAACCAATACAATTCGCCTCGTTTCACCTGTCAAAAATATTTGAATACATTCAGCATCCACATTAAATGAAAGAGTTCGAATATGTTTAAGACTTTTAAGTTTGCGTTAAATGCTTTTCATACCAAACCCAAAACCGGGTTTTCAGCTAAAAGTTTACGAAAACTCGAAAACCGTTCACACTGAACATTTACAAGTTTTAGTTAGACATTTCAATTATTTTGGCACCACAGACAACAACAAATACGTTGTGAATTCAAATTGAAATTACCCCAGACAGCTATTTCTTATTCATTTTTTCCTGGCAGCAACCCGTCAGCTACTTATGTGACGATTAATTGTACACTGAATGTTTCACAAGGTGTGTTCGCTTAGTTCATCATGCAAATCCAAAATGTTTTCTACAGGTTTTATTTAAAACTTGTGGTTTATTAAAACGAGTGGTTTAACAAAAATGTATGGGAAAACTTCTGTTTTCCCTTTAGGTTTTCAGCCAAAACCGATAATTTCGCGAAAACCGTGTTTTGGGTTTGGTGTGAAAAGGCTATTACCCAGAGATTCACCTGATTCCACTTTGCTAAAAGTGATAATTTTGTAACTTATTTAATTATGCTTAACGCCTCGCACAAGCCTACATAGTTGCAGTGGTGCTCTTAATAATAAAATCGATGATAATTAATAAATGAACTGAGATCCAGTTGTAAGAATATTTGATCCATGATTTAGCAATATTAACTCATCGATTTTGGCGTATTAACTGAGTCTTAAAGATGGTCCAAACATGCTTTCGGTTGTTATCACATTTGAAATATAAACCATTGCTGAACCTCAATTAATCCATCGAAATCGAGAGTTAAAACTGCTGAACCAAGGGTTAAATATTTGAACCACTAAAATGAAAAACCCAGCATGTAAGATTTTCCCATCGTATAGCGAGTTGTTTCTTTTCAAAAATATCGCCACCGCAATCGCTTTATGCTAATTCACCATACGCCACACACACAAAGTACTGCGCCAGCCAAGCATACTGTTAGCATACTACTTGTCGGGAAGTTGCTGTGACAATGGCTTCACGCTACCACCGAAACAATTTGCCAACAAATAACAGAGTGAGATAATAATTAAAAATCGTTGCATCGTTTTGCACAAACAGATGTAAAATTTATCCGATTTTTATTAATTTACTAGAAAGTCAAATTGCTACTTTACTGAATATTTAATTACGATCCAGTAAGCGAGCAAGTAGATTCAGCATCATTGGAAACGAATAAAAGCTAAAAACCAATTAAAGGTAAAATATAATAGGGGTATTCACGATCTGGTGTACCAAGTCTCATAAAAGTGTAAAATTTTATTTTTTTACAACAGACTGTGAACACACTTTTACTAATCTGTAGCAACACTGAAGCAAATGTCAAAATCTGTTTCACATTTGTTCTGAAGAAGGCTTAAGTTTGTGTTAAAAAAATCTTACACCCTTGTATTTTTCTGTTACAATAGGGTTCGGGTATTGTAAAAGTGTAAAAGTGTAAGATTTTGACATTCAGTATATTTTGTTGTTGTAGTGCAAAGAAACGCTACACTTTTACAATTATACAAGACCAGATACATCGGAACGTGAATACCCCTATAATTTTTTATCAAATTTCTATACCAATTAAAATCCACTTTTGGCTAGACTCTGCCATCACAATTCAAATTAGTTCCAACTTCACACCAAACTAACCGTCAACAAACTTCCATATTTGACATTTCATTCCCATGCATAGCTAAAATTGTCAATGTATATGTGCATATTGAATTTGACGGCCGATTTGCAAAAGGCAAAAGTCTCTTTTTTTGTTGCACACCATCAGTTGGGAGAATTTTGCGGAAAATTTTTGATTTTTGCAAAATCTATCCAAAAATTCTGCATACAATTTATATCGGCAGCATCTCCAAAGTATGCTAATTTAGTTGCAATCAATTGCTAGTGTAAAAATTATGGCATCTGCGTTGGAAAATTACGTAAATGTTGTTCGTACCTTGAGTGCATCGGGTAAGGATAATAAATTCCACACAGGACGTTCTAGATAAATTATAAAATTTACAAATTATAATTCTTTAAATTTGCATATATATTGCTGATGAATTTTTAATCATTTATCATTATTTTCTTGTTAAGGAAACTTTGATGTTTTAGTAGAGCAATTGAATGATTCGATTGAATTGCTAACAAAGAATTCGAATATCTTGGATAATGTCCTGGAGACATTGGATATACAGCAGCATTCGCTGGGAGTAATGTATGTTCTATTGGCTAAGTTCTCAAATGCTTTGGTAAGTAAATTGCTTTTAATTTAATCAAACAAATTAACTGATTATTTGTTATGTTTTCAAGTGAGATAGCTAGGCAAACCGGCGAGTAATGTTTGTAAAGAGATAAGCGAACAAAGAATGAAAAATTACAATTTCACATGTTAATTGAGGCGGTGATTAGATGAGTAATGATTACAGCTCGTCCTATGTCCAATCTTGTTTGTTAAGTTAAATACATTACTGCAAATAGATTGATGTTTACGTGGCGCCGTAAAAGTCGCGACTTTACTATGAACTCTGCAATTTCTTCGTCTCTGTCAACAACCTTGATAGGTATCTAGACTTGGGTTGTAACCTAGCATCTTACAGTTTATTGGCATGCTTGAGTTTTTCTTAACTTTTGATCCCACAACTTGTGTATGTATATCTAGCTATTGCATACGATTTTGCATCTTTTAAGTATGTACTACCATCAGGCCTACCTGAGAGTTTGTGCATATTAAAATACAATAAAATCCCCAAATTCTTCAAGAGTTTTTCTCTATAGAATGCTTGAAATGTTGCAATAGCCTTCACCATTCAAATTGCTGTGATGGGCATAGGATAGGCCTTATAAAAACATTTTCAATATTTCAAATTATAGGTATTATTGGTCTTGCTTTGTATATCTTTTATGTACAACTATAATGTGCCGAAGCGGGTGGGGATTTCATTGGTAGTTTATATATATGTACCTATATATGTATATACAAAATTCTTGAATTTATTTATATAAAAACTAGCTGTCCCGTAGATCGTCCCGTCCAATATTTGGCAAAAATAGAAATCAAGTATTTATTTCATTGAAATCTAAAAAAAAGAATAGAACAATGATTGTATTGGAATTAAGATTGCATAATAGGTACACAACATTTTTTATTTTCTGCCCCGGTGTGTAAATGAAAAGTAAGGATGGCTGTCTGACTCGGAAGCCCGCCACATCTAGCTGGCTGTGTGAAAACCATGACATTTCCAGATATATACCGCACATTTCAAGCGACCGCACTTGTATCTAGCTTATGGTCATAGAAAATGAAAGTTTCACTAGGAACTGAATGCATTTGAATTGGAACGGAAAAGCGGCACAAGTCCAGTGAATTCGCGGAGCTAGACATCTTCTATCTCTAACGGCCTTTCCAAAATCCTTGCCACTATCACATTAGCTTCGTCATAATCAGTCGGGTTTCATTCAACAACTTTGGCGCATGAAACCATACCCAACTTTTAAAAGCAAATGATGAGGCGGCATACCGAGTAAATTCAAGGAGTCCTATTAATAATAAACGCTTAGTCCATCTTTAGTCCATGCACTTACAAAACCATGGAATAAGAGCTTAGACCATGGACTAAAATATTTATTAATAAAAGATCGAACAAAATCTACTACAATAAGTATCAACTCTATCTCTTTTTATTCTATGTCCCTGTAAATTTTGTTCTTAAATGCTAATTCTTAGTCCTTCACTAGACCACTGGATTCGATGGTCTAGCGATGGACTAAGTTGTTAAACTTCAAAAGCAGAAATTCTGTTTTATCAATAGCATTTCACAGAAGTATACTTGCATTGAAGAAACCGATCAGCTTTCAGTCCTTGGCATGTGCATCACAGACCACCTCTTGTGGAATGAACACATATTTGATGTCGCCAAAAACGCTGCAAAATGTTTGGGCTTTCTTCCGTCTGATCTGGCTGTAATCTATAAGGCCTTCGTTCGTCCAAAGCTGGGGTATAACTCGCACATTTGGGCAGGAGCTCCCAAAACTCATCTGAGTCTCTTAGATAGAATTCAAAAAAAATCTTTAAGAATGATTGGCGATAGAACTAGAGTGGATACATTTACATCTCTTGAACATCGTCGTAATGTTGCATGTATTTCGCTATTTTATCGCTATTTTTATAAAAAGTGTTCTAGCGAAGTAGCCAGATGCATTCTTCCCCCTAAAAAATTCAACCGTAATACTCGCGCTTCTAGGAATGCTCACCAGTTTACCCTTGAGCCCAAATTCGGACGTACTGTGAAGTACAGAGATTCTTTCTTTAGTCGTACAACACGTATGTGGAATGCTTTACCAGGCTCTATTTTTCCCCCTCATTTTGACATTCTGAACTTCAAAACTAATGTACATCGGTATCTCCTTTTTAATCCTTCCCTATTTTTCTAAAGCTCGCACTGTGCTTGTCATGTTAAGGGTAGCCAAAACCCCTTTAGTGCGGGTTTATTATAAAAAAAAAAATATATACCGGAATTTGTCTATTTCCGATTCTTGGCAGTTATTTGCAGAAAACTTCAGTTGTTCAACAAAGTTTATTGTTGCGCACACCCTTCAATGTTCGATTGAGTGCTTCTAATGATTATTTGGGTGTCATCTTTCATGATCAATTTAACCATATCATATGGAATCATCCTATATGATCAATTTACAATTTTTTAAAACTTTTGCCATGCCTGATTACTTTTAAATGCTGCAAAAGGATTTTCATTAATTTGCACGCGTAACGTAACCTTGTTTAGTGTTCAATGCACCGTTCTTCAACCTTCCAACAGTGTGATTTCTTCACAATCCACAAAAATAGTCTTGGAAAATTTTTGTATGCATGATCCAAATCCGTGAGAAAGTCCAAAATCAAGAAAATGGTTGTATGGCAGGTCCGCTAATAACAACATATGTAAAAAAATGTTTAACCAAAATGTAGACTATACCTATAGTAGTTCCCATATATTTTTTAATCAAAATCGTTAGAGCCGTTTCGAGATAATTAAGATGGTAGATGGTTAGTCAATAAAAACGATTCAAAAATCTATTTTAGACAATCACCTAAAACCCTTAAATACCAAGTTTGAAGAAAATCGCTTCAGCCGCTTAGGCTGTAGAGCGTTATACAGACAGATAGACAGATGAAATTGCGTGACCAACTTTTTTGATGTGTCTATCATCGTAATGTCAAGTTTTATTAAAATCTCGAGTTTGATTTTTGTTTCCAAATGCAAAACTTGTCCTATAGGACCTACATTACATCACAAGTAAAAACGAAATGTACACCTACAGCACCACTTATTTGACGAATTATCCTACTTTTCTTTTTTCTTAAACTTTCGCATAGCATTTACAAACAAACCCGCAGAAAAAAGGATCCAATTTTTACTTGCGATTATAGGTACTATAATGCAAGTTATGCATTCGTAAAAATAAAATCTAACCATCAAACATGACATTACGATCATAGAGAAGTCTAAAAAGTGATCGCCAAAAAAAGTCTGTCTGTCTGTCTGTAGTCACTAAATTTAGACGAGTTCTTCAAATGTTGTATAGAGACACCAGAGCAGCCGTGTGGAATGGGAAAAAACTGTCGGAGTGGTTTCAGACAAACTCAGGTCTGAGACAGGGTTGTGCGCTCAGTCCAAGCCTATTCGCATTATTTATTGATGATAATATTGAGGCATTGCCAGGTGGTGTGAACCATGCGCAAACTGTGATTAAAGCCCTGCTATTTGCAGACGACATTGTCCTGCTGGCATACACACCAGAATCCCTCCAGCTTATGATAAATAGGTTGTCTGAGTATTGCACCCGATGGAATTTGGTTGTTAACCTGAATAAGTCAAAGAGATAATGGTGTTCAAGAAAGGAGGAGGAAGAACTAGTGCGAGCGAACGTTGGTGCTTCAAAAATGAAAGAATTGAAGTTGTAAAAGAATATAAATATTTAGGAGTCCATCTTACTCAGAACCTGCAAATGGAGAGGCATCTCACAGAAAAACTGTCGTTAGCAAACAGCTATTAATGTTGCATGGAAAAAGTGTTTCAGCAATAATCACATTGCCCATAGTAGCTAAGTGTTTGAATCAGTATCCCAATCAATTTTGTTTTACGCGGCGCAAGTGTGGAGAGCTAAGAAATACGAAACGGTATAAAAATTGCTAAGATTTTATATAAAGAGAACATTTCACCTGCCCACAAGCACACCGAACTACATGATAATGCTGAATAAGGCTTATCACCACTTTTTACGAAGACGTTAAAACTACAAATAGACTACATATTGAAAGTGATGAATATGCTAAATGAGCGCCTCCCTAAGAAAGTGGCTCTGCAAGCTATAAGAAACAAGTCAGGCTGGGTTAAAGAGTGGATAAATCTAGCAGAATAATCCAATATCCCTTTTAATATTAATGAGCAGAATACCTGGAAAGAATCACTATACCAGATAATAAGGCGTCTGGATGACAGCTTTAGACGCGCGTATTTAGAAGAGGCTTCAAATTCACTGCATCGGACGGTTTATAGTAGGCAAAATCATAATCTTAATGAGAGAAACTACTTTCGAGATAATTATAACATTGTTCAAATTTACAACATGTTGCGACTGAGAGTAGAATTGTTGAATATTAACTTCATACCGCATCGGGAAGATTTACCGCTGCTTTGCGAAATGTGCAATATAATATGACTGAACGTGAAGATGTTTTTCACTTTGTCGGTAGGTGCCCTGTTCTACGGGAAACAAGAAGATGCTTATTGGGCAGTAACTTTCTAACAGAAAACGAATTTTTGGATCTCCTTAACGAAGTAGATGTAGTAAAGATGTTTAAATTGATATTTTTAGTCAATAACCTATAACTTAAATTATCTAATTTTGAAAATAATTATTTACGGCAAAGCCATGCTTAATTGATTGTATATATGAATTGTGAAAATTTCTTTTAGAAAAATAAAAATCAATCTAATCTAAAAAATCTAAAATCTGTCAGTCTGCCCTCATGTATATATAACGAGCTACAGCCTAAACGGTTCAAGCCATTACCTTCAAATTTGGTATATGTGATATTTTGGCATTCCTCAGAGGGAAAATTGAATTTTTATTTTTAGGCCTAAAAATAGCGGTACCTGCCATATAACCTTGAATGTAAATCTTATTTTTCTCTGAAACGGCTCCAACGATTTTTTTGTTGGTAATAGCTATCATTTGATATGAACTAAGTTTACAGTAAAAGTCTATTAACGGTACCTTTCATATAACTTTTTTTTTAATTTTTGGCTTTATCGGTAACGATACATTGGATTTCTGTCAAATTTTATATCTGAGAAGATCTAAGTAGCTAAATTAATTTTGCATATCAACATTTTGAATAACTTTTTTTTCTTAAATTAAAATTAATTATTTAAATTTTTTTCTTGAAAAATCTATATTTTTAAAACTAATCAAAAAAAAAAATTTCAAATTTTATATTCACATGAACATTAATAGTCTCTAAAAAATTACATACCAAAATTTCAAAAGAAAAAACTAAAAATAAAAAACAGGATTTTATCAAAACCCGTCCTACAATTTTCGAGATACTTTTTTGTAAAATTTTCATTGATCCGTGGCATCTAATAGCGTTCTTCGTTTTTTTTCGAAAAACCGATTAAAGTGATAGTTTTAGCAGTTTAATTAAGTTTAAAAAAAAACGATTTTTTCCCACCTATACACCATTCACTTTCATTATATACATGTATGTACTTGTACATATTTACATTATTACCCTCCTAATTCACATAATTAAAATCCATTTAAATATACATTTGTAGGTACTTATGTAACTATTCCTTGAATCAAGCACTCGGCAATTCATTATACTAAGAATCAAGGTAATATTACTTACATGGGCTTTAAATCTGCATAGGATAACTATAATAGACTAGCTACCTACCAACAGCGTCAGTGAGTAACACTAAAGTTGTTAGCTACAAGAGCAAGTTTGTACGATCCAGTCGTGCATTTTATTTGGTTGGTCCAGTCGCAAACAATATTTACATATTATTCTTGTTTTGATCTTGTGGACTGTGTGGATTAAAACCAATTGAAGTATTGTGACCTTTAGTCACCCGTTTCGCCCGGGAACGATAGTTGGGCTCATCAGTTAGATGCTATCGTATCCTTCTAAGATGTGAGAGTTATTTATTTTTATAGAATACCAGAGTTATGAAAGTAGATATCCAGAGATTAAATAAAACGACCACGTTAAGTCAAGTACAAGTAAGATGTATATTAAAGCAAAATTGGTACAGGAAATGAAATTACATTTAAGTGATTTTAGACAAAGGTGATTTTAGACCTTATAGAGTATAGACACTGTAATTAGTGTTGACAATTTATTTATTATTATATTCAAAACGTTTCCTATTTTTAAGTTTTTTTTATTTAGCACGTCGTTGGAATTTCTGAAATTCTTAAAAACCGAATTATGGTATTTCTTTTAAAAGCTACAAAGTTGTGAGGATACATCATACTTCAGATTTTCTGGGACGATTGTTAATAAGCCTAATTGATAAACCTATATATTAGCTTCTTTAAGGAGGGTATAATTCGCCACCTTTGATAAATAAAATTAAAGAAACACTTTCCTTTTAGTTAGGGAAGTTATGAAATCGATCGAATATTTTTTTTTAATTAGTCCATTAACTTTCATTAATGTGTCTACGCTCCCTCCAAAGAACCAACCGTAATATGGTGTCACGAAAACGACCGTGTGCTTTCCCACGGCTAGGTCATTATTCGATCCACAATGGTCCAAGTTAGAGTTCATCCATGTACATAATATATACATACGAGTATACTCTCAGATGTGACTGCAAGATACTTATTTATACCCTTCTCCTACTTATGAAACTGCGATTCTTCCCTTGAGTCATTGAAATGTGTGTACATTTTCTATGTACTGTACGTTCTTGTATGTAAATGAAGAATCCTACATTTATTTCGGCATGTCTGTTTAGGCAGATTCGTCATCCGAAGGATCAGGCTATACAATAAATGTACGTTGTTAGAAACATTCAGTTTTAAAAACATCATAAATACACGCATCCTTTGTTTATGAAAGGACATTGTTTTATTGTTTTGGGGGATTTCTCATTCTAAAGCAGAACATCCTCCAAATTAATTCGTTTAAGGAACCTTATTATTTAGGATATTTTAATAGAAGTCATGTCATAAAAATATATGTCTCGACAAGGAATAAAAAGAGCATTATTCATTAGAATAACAATTAACAGAAAGTCAAATAAGGGCTTAAACTTTGTAAAAATAAGAGACACAACGCTAATTGTAATCATTTGCGATGCGATCAATGTAGTAGGAATATATGATGAATCGATTCGCGTTGAAATCATAAAAACTAATCAATTATAGTTTTGCTTCAACTGAATGAGGACTTCTTTTCTTTGGGAATCCGGAAGTATTCTGGAATTGTTCACTTGGAAAAAATGACAGTTCTAATTCTGAAGAGAAGAGAAATTTGCTTCTGGATTGCCAAATAAAAACTATAATACCTTAAAATTGATATACGGTTCTTAGGTGATCTATCATACAAATTCCAAGTGTCAGCGTTTGGCAATGGCGAAGTGTATATATTGCTTGACTGCTAGCTTAGACGTGTTGGTTCGAGCCCCACATAAGGCAGCATTTTTTTCTATGCCTCCAATTTTAATTGGATTCGTGAATCTACTGTGCTACTAAAAATGCACCTATCTTTCTATTCCTTCTAACTAGTGCAGTGCAATTCAGGTTGCATTTAAAACACCTCTGATCTTACCGGCATATAGTTAAAATTATTATTATTAAATAAATTATATGCTTGCAGCCTGAATGTATTACAACAATTCGACTAGAATATCTCGAAGGAAAACCTAAGTCAATGGGACACTCTCGGTCGAATTTTGACTGCAAGAACTTGTTGCCATATTAGTTTATAAAATTAAGTTTCGACAATCATACTAAATCTTATTTTATTTATTAATTTTTTTCAGAATGCACTAAATTCATCAACGGATGCTGCCCAATTAATTAAACTCTTTAAAGATTTCATAACGCTTTGTAATGGCGAGCAAGTTCGTTTTGCCAGCCATTCTTGTAAGTATTTATAAGACATATGTATATATAAATAATATTAATGTTTCGTTATATTCTAATATAGATTATGAACTCTGCCACTTTTTCACAACCTTCATATTACGCCAGCCATCGTGTATTCACGGTATTAAGATTCTAGCTCATGCTGTAGATAAAATACGTCTCTTTGATTCGCAACTAACTGCTGTACATGCGGACTTATGTTTGCTTAGTTTACAAGCGAAGTGCTTTAAAACTGCTTTAAAATTCTTAGACATCGATATCACATCAATTGCCACCGACGGCTCAGCGAATCGAGGATCGGTAAGCTTATTTTCAATTTTACCTCTTATGATTGATCAAACATTTATAAATTTTAGTTATTTGCATCTATACAGGACTCAAATCTTGATGTGAAATACTTCCTCCTATACTATTATTATGGCGGTATGATCTATACAGCTGTTAAAAACTACGAACGAGCCTTGTATTTCTTTGAAGTCGCTGTTTCAACACCTGCCATGGCAATGTCCCACATTATGCTTGAGGCTTATAAGAAGTTTATTTTAGTTTCTCTAATATTACATGGAAAGGTATAAATTTAAAAAAAAACAAATTTGAATTCCAATCGATATTTAAATTTTTACTTGTTTTTTTTTGCAGATTCTCACAATCCCCAAATATTCTTCACAAGTTGTATCGCGATTTATGAAACCTCTTAGTCAAGCCTACCACGATTTAGCAACGGCGTATGTTTCTTCATCCAGTGATGATTTGCGAACTGTAGTCATAAAATATAGTGAAGTTTTTGTAAGAGACGTTAATATGGGTTTAGTGAAACAGGTAAAGGAATATTTATTTTATATTTTAATTATACCTTTAATTATACTTTTTCTTATAGGTCCAATCCTCATTATATAAGAAAAACATCCAACGACTTACCAAAACCTTCTTAACTCTATCACTACCGGATGTTGCCAGTAGAGTCCAACTGACCACTGCAGCCGAAGCAGAGAAATATATTTTACATATGGTAACATTAAATTTCTGAATTAAAAAAAAAATATATATACATATTGTACGAATTTTGTTTGTGTATGTTTTAGATAAAGGCTGGGGAAATATATGCTACAATCAATCAAAAGGACGGCATGGTCGTGTTTAAAGATGACCCAGAGAAATACAATACACCAGAAATGTTCCTTAAAGTACAAGAAGATATGTCTGGAGTAATGGAAATTATTAAGCAAATAAACAAAATGGAAGAAGAGATTGTACTAAATCCATTGGTAAGGAAAAATGTGACATTACTTAAAGCTAGTTGTTAATATTTTCTTTTCTATATTTTAGTATGTGAAGAAGGCAATTGGCAATCAGGAAGAAGAACTTGCATCTGGGCAGCATTCAAAAACATACTCCGGGTGAGAAACTCCTGTTTTTTTTTTTAATTTAAAAATTGTAATTAATTTTTTTTTCTTTTATTTTTTAAATATTACAGAGATCCCGCAGAATGATGTTACAAAGCATTTTCATGACTGCAGAATATTATTTTACAAACTAGTTCATCCATTATCATCTCTGAATCTGCGTTATATTTTTAAAGAACAATTTAAGGAATGTACACTATATTATATATCTCGTTGCAAGAGTGCTAAACAAAAACATATAAACAATGTTTTGCCAGTTTAATCGGCAAGGAAAACTTGTAACATTTTATGTATATTGTTTCATTTAGTATTATTATTTGTTTCAAACCGTGAATCGAAAAAAAAAACGATATAAAATAAAATTCTCGAGACAAAAATAATAATAAAATATAAAGAAGACGGAAAGCTAACAGATAAATAAAATTAACTGGCACACAAAAAAGCACCCACATAATTTCACTGCAAAATTCCTTGGTTATTATTTTTTTTTTGTAATTAAATCATAAGAATTCTTTAAATAAAAAACAAAACAAAAACTATGTTAATTTATGCAGAAAATAATTGAAATTTGTTTCTCATTTTTCAATATTGAACTTGAATGACGCGACGCTACGCGACGGCAGAGAATTACCATAAATATTAGATTGCGAGTTGAAGAAGTTTGACCAGATTATGGCATTGAAAAGATACATAATATATTTTACTTTTTTGAAGGTCTTCGAGTTTACAGAACAAAGATTTTGCTTTATTTGGGTATCTATGTGCAGGTGCACATTAGATTTTATTCAAATTATTAGGGGTGAATGCAAAAACTTTATCACACGGCTCTTATTTAATGATTTTATACTTACAGTCGAAGTCACTTTAGTGCCGACGCGACGGGATTATAACGACTTATATTCATTTCATTGGTTATCATACAATTTGTATTATATTTGACTTGTTGAATATAGGGATGCAATAAATAGTACTCTCACTCGTTGATATCAACGAGTGAAAGTATAATAAAAAAATCAGCCCAATTTTAAATATTTCCCGGGAAAGATGTGTTCTTCCGGTAGAATTCTCCAATTATGAATTCCCCGCGAGAATATTTTTCCCTACGAAATCGGGAAAAAGAATTCTTAATGTGATTCGAACACACTGTTTCACTGCATTTGTCATATCAAAAAAAAACTTTCGAATAATTCCTAAAGCTGCTTTTTTATTAGGGGTATTCATGCAACGAGATAATTTTCCGCTTTGCAGAAGGACAGCTAGACGTGTGCATGAACACCCCCTTAAAAATGCTTGCGTAAGTGTGGGAAATAATCAGCTGTTTGTTAAATTAAATTTATGAGGTTTATTTCATCTCTCTACATCAAATTCGTAAGATAAATTTGTCCGCTTTAGGCATTTTGCTTTTTTCGTTCAGAGCAGAGCTCTAAAAAGAGTTCCAGCTGATAGAGTATATTCTGAATTTGTTCCGAACAGAATGATCTCTGAACACTGATTTGTTTTTTAAACACACTTGCACCACACAAACCAGAATAAATTTTCATTTTAATCATATAAATCTATACAACACAAAACCCTTATTCTGTACTCAGATACACATCAGATACAGAAAATCAACAAGCGACCAACTTCTTCCGCAATTTGAATGTATCTGATAATTTTTTTCTTCAAATTTTAATTCTGATGACATTACGTGTACTCAGCAATTTACTCAAAAAGATCAAACGATTATGTCCGAGCACATCGATCGCGCTCTGAACATGTTCACAACTAAAGAGGAAACAATACTCTGAGTGAAAAAGAAACACAAACAGTTTTTTGACAACTCAGAGTCTGCTCTGAACTAATTAGGAAAATCGCCTTTTTCAGAATGTTTTTTCCAATAAAAACGTTGACAGTTTATTTCAGCAGAGCTAACATTCTCTGGTTTCTGAGGTTTTCCGCATTTGCATGAATATCCTTATTATACAAAAAAGTTAAATTTAATTGTAAACAAAAAAAGTATCAAAACAATTGCCAAAAACTTAAATTTTTCGCACTTTAAATTTTTTTTTCTTTACCTTCCGGGCTTTCTGCAGCTAAAAAAATATGGATTCACAAACTCTCAGACGCTGATGACATTTATGACGTTTATGATTATATCTTCTGCAACTCAGCTGATTTTGTTCGATCAAAAATTTGACTTTAGGTTTGTTCGTTGAGGTCTGAAGTGCCCCTAGGGTCGACCTAAAGCGTTTTTTTGAAAAACCTAAAGTCACCCTGACAAACATATTCTGTGTTTTTTGAAACCTAGGGTCACCTTCAACTCGCCCTGAAGTAGAACTAGGTTTTTAGCAGGGGCAACTTGAGGTAAATGAATAAAAGTCACATGAGATCTGAAGTAGGAATGGGCGAGATTGAGGAGAATATCGAGTACTCATCATCGATGTTAATAGTTATCGAATCGAAAACATCGATGTGTTGAAGGGTTTTCCCCTATTCTTTCTTTAACATCGATATTGAATCATCGATTTTTTGTTTTAATATCGATGTTTCAATAACATAGATGGACCTATCCATCATCCCTAATCTGAAGCAATTGTTTTGTTGTGAATTCTCGTTTTGTATGCAAATTGTTATTTTTAAAATGGAAATAAAACAATACTCAAATAAATTTTTAGACACGGACATGAAAAATGGAAAGCTTTGAAGTTGAGGATTGTGCACAGGTTCACAAAAAATGTACTAAGAACTTAAATTTAACATATTTTAAGTTTTAATTATTAAATGACATAAATTCCTTTTCTGCAACATAAATTTAATGGCCATCGGGTGTTTTTTGAGAACCGAAAACCCCATGTTTTTTTGGCAACTCTTGAGGTTGTCAAAAAACCTGGGTCGACCCTAGGTAAAGTTCAACGAACGAACCTTTAATGAATACGTCTATCGAAGGTCTTAAGGTAGACGTTTATAAGAGCACTCCTACTTACAGCTTCTGATGTATTATTTCTATCCTCTCGCTTTCATGCAATCTTTACGAGTAAATTCGAGAGGAAACATGAAAAAAGTGGGCCACTCAATTCCCTCTACCTGTAAGTCGATATACATACATCCTAAACGACTGAAGCAATTTTCTTCAAGATTGGTACTTAAGTGGTCTTAAGTGTTAGCTCGATTCTTTTTTTAGCCCCAAAAATAACTACCTAAGTGCTTTACAATTTTTTGTAGAAAAACTGGTTAATCTTAATTATCTTGAAAACGGGTCTAACAATTTTGATAAATAACATTCAGTGCACTATTTTAGGTATAGGTAGTCTACATGTTGGTTTAAAAATACCGGTCGAAATAGGAAGGTTAAAATCTTGAACCGGAGCTGACCAACTGTGTACATTATATAATTATGTGTATGTATTCATCATAATCATAGGCCCGTAATAATAGATTGGAATTACGAATCCGGTAAAAAGTATGATTGTTACCGTAATATTCACCTCAATCACAGTTCACAGAGTACGATAGCTCCTATATGATACTTTTTTACGGGATTCGCCTGTGATAATGCTGATTAGCCTTTTTCAAATAAATAGGTATCTCTACAAATATTTTCCTCCTAAAAATTAAATATTTTATCAAAACATCAACAACGGATTGTTTTTTTTTTATCTAACACATTTTGTGTAACATTATCTTATGAATGTGTCGCAAGTATTTTTTTGTTTTATTTTGCTGAGCTGTCGGATTTCCTCTAAACTTATCTTTTCATTTATCAATTGCGCTGTATTGAATGAAGCTTCGAATAACGTTGGTCGTGTCGATGCAATTATTTTTTATTTTACCTTTTTGTGTAATATGAAGATAGATTTACATACATGCATTTAACTAAATGAGTTTTAACAAACGGTGCCACCACGACTCAGTAATGAATAAATTGGTTTTTATTTTTAAACAAAATTCATTAAATCGGTAGAATTTATAGATAAACGTGTACCTGTTTGCTTCATCATAAATTTACCCCTCAAATTTAAAAGTAGAATTGTATGTATGAAATAACGTGATATCACAATATGTATAACTGGACTATTAGAACCTGCTTTTTGACATTTTAAATTATGTACCATTTTACTTTGTTTTTTAAATAACTAGTTTTAAATATTAATTTATCATGAGTTTTGAGCAGATAGTTGGAATGTTTTGGCCAAATTTATTTCAGGATTGAATTTGGTTTAGTGACGAGGTTAAATAATAACTATATACCGGGGAATAGGAGAGTAGTAGAAAAAAAAAACAAATATTTTTATTTAACGTAATCTTCGATTAAAGAAGGTTAAGGCATGAGTGGGTTAGGGAATTAAAATGCCTCCCGGCACTTTTGGATAAAAGACACATGTTAAAATTTTCTTACCTGAGGTGTACTCGGCCAGGTGTTGTGGCTCTTAGAGATTCACAGTAAGACCCATCCACAACTGCAAAGGTTTCTATTTGTGTATATGGAAATAAATTTGAGTGTATTCTTTTAATTTCTATTTTAAAAATAACAAATTGGCTATGAAACGCGAATCCACAATAAAGTAAGTGCTTCAGATTAGAGATGAGCGATGTTCATCGATATTAACGAAACATCGATATTTCAAAACAAAAAAAAAACATGCTTCAAATCAATGTTGTATAAAGGAATGAAAGAAATTCCTTTAAAACATCGATATGTTTTCGATTTGATAATTATTAACATTGGTGATGAGTATTCGATGTTACATGGATGTTTGGATGTTATCTCAATCATCCTACTTCATACATTATGTATGGCTTTGACATAGTATATTCGTTTCCTCGCTCAAGCTAAAAACCTAGAACTACTTCAGAGAAAGCTCAGGGCGACCATAGGTTTAAAAAAAACACTGAATTTGCTTACCAGGGTGACGTGGTTTTTTTTGAAAAATGCTTAAGGGCGACCCTGGGGTAACTTTAGGGCTCAACAAAAAAACTAATAAAAAAAAACTATATCTATTAGGTGTATTCCCGTACTTAGTACACAAAAATGCACACTCAAGAAAAATAAAACTATCAGAGAGCAACAAAGTTTCACAAAAGTACAGAAAAGCATTAAACACACGTTTTATTCATTTTTTTGAACGTCAAACAAAATTTCCCGTGCGTTCCTGTACTCCCAAATTAATTTATTGATAGCCAAATGGTTATTTAAAAAAAAAATTGTTTCACACAAAACTTTATTAAATATTTTCAAAAATACACTTTTATTTTAACGTTTAAAAAGTGACTACGGGAACACTCTGTCCTTGGACTAAAGTTTGCACTTATGGCGTTTTTAATTGTCAATCCGGAATCTTTCTCATATTCGGGATCACAACTGAACACTGTTTTTGATTCTGCCGATTCTAAATTTTAATGTGATTGTATATGTAAAAATTTTTGTGTACGTGAAAATAATCAAAATCAAAAATAATGTTTGTTGCACAATTATGACAAGAGTCCAGTTTGACGTTCAAGTATATAAAACAACGCAGGCAGACGATGCAGATGGTTCCAATACCAATCCCACCGTTAATAATGAGTAGGCCATGCTTTGTTGTTAAAGGCGAAAAACAATGAAGAATTGGTCACTTCGTTTGGAACAGTAGTATTGAGCACAAGCAGAAGTAAATTATATGTAAATTGATTAACACTGAATTCAAAATATTAATGTTATAGAAATTTAAAGTTTGTAATAAATCAAATATAAAAGTTTTATGTTAAAGAGTTTATATATATGAATGTACGAATGCTTCTGCTTTCGATTTTGATTTCAAATCCAGAAGCAAAATTCTATTCTTTTCAGAATCAGAACAGGTTTTTCCCCAAGTTAACACTTTCAGAAGAGTCCAGAAGGCTTCCGGATTGACAGTTTTTCGTATAAATTCGTTGATTTTCGCAGTTTTAGGAAGTAAGGTAATACACCTAATATCTCACTCAAGTATGATTTCCAATTTGTGATTTTAATCTAAAAGAAAAAATTCTATATACAAGAAATACAACATACACTATTTTCAATTAAGAAATATCAAAAAACATCCACTTATAAAATTCACACCTTGCAGCTCATTGATTCGTGCACATTTATTCATTTCATTGAACTCATTGAACGTCAAACTATTACTTTGCAGTTTATACAAAAAATCCCTATAGCTTCTCATTAATATACCAAGTAAATGAACTGACCTAAAAAAAAGTGGTTCGTCATTCATAAGAGAGAACCAAACCGTAACAACACGCCAACACAAAAGTATTAATTTCGCCTTGACACTATAAACAACCGACCCTTTTAATAAAATCAAATGACTATCATAAAAAATTGAGTTTCCGCATTTAAATTAAGTTCAAAACAAAGCTTTAACCATAGATTTTGATATCAATAAAAATATAAGATCAAGAAAAATTTGTATTCATTTATACTTTTTATTATTATGTGGGTATTTACATGTTTTTTTGTTATGATCTTTTTCATTGAATATCACCATCATTTTATAAATTAAACCAATCGAATTATTTGACTTTGAACTAAACTAAATAATTAATTTGAGAAAAAAAACACCGCAACAAAGCTTTTAATTGAAATGTTTCATGTTGCTTACAAAAAAAAAAAACAATATTTCTTCTCGATCAGTTTCAAGCTCTTTCAGATAAAAGTTTATTAGATTTAAGGTGGTTCCAGCCACATGTACAATGTAGTACGTAATTTAACTGCTATTTTTAAATAACATTCTATTTTAGCACCAAATTATTCAAGAATATTATAGTCAGTATTGGTGAATATAATTTATCGCTTAAAACCACTCTGAGACTCAATTCCATATTTATGTTAAGTATACGCCATAGGGACCGTTATCAAATACGAATGCAATTACTGCAGTTTGCCATAGTTCTTCCAGAATTGTAACTGTTGTTGTTGTTTTCATTCCATGGTATCGCCGAAATACTATCGGTATATTTTAATAAATGCCTGCCTGGTGAACATACCGGTTGCAATATCAAGACAGCTAAGCGACTACGTCCGATCCATATGTAAATTCTCAACGCTGTACTGTTGCCGTTTTGTATTTTTATGATTGTTGACATAATAAGCCAGAACAGAGAAGAATCCAATTAGTTAATATACGAGAACTGGCCCATAAGTCATTGGGATTAGGTTAATTATTCCAAGTCGAATGAGACTTACCGGGCGGTGACTTTGATTTGTATATGGCCTTGGTAGCGTTGGCTGGTGTTACCGGCAGTATGTCATAGATACTTAGATAAACTTTATGGCTGACATAAACAACAATGAAGCACAAAATGACGATAAGTAAACTGATAAAGGTATAAGCCAAAACTGTTGGAATATAAATTAAGGTATCGAGCATTTTGAATTTATTTATTTGCTTATTTTTTTTTTGTTAATGAATTTAGAATTTGTTACTAAGTTTTGATTTTTTTTTTCAGTTGTGAGAAAGTTGCTTTTGTGGTTTTGAATTAATTATCAATGAAGTTGTTTTGAGGTTTTGATTTTAAACCGGAGATTGCTTGTGTAGTTGGTCGACCGACCGTACAGTATTGTATATGGTAGTGGAACTTCTCTAGATAATATCCATTGGGCAACTGATCGTTGTAAACTTTTTGGACGGTGAAACCTCTTAAAAGCTTGACAACCGATCAGTGATCCCACTTTAATTAATTTATTGAGTGCGCAATACTTATTTTGGTATTGAAAGGCAATGTAGTAGCAAGTAGAAAAAGTTCGAGTAAAGCTGAGCAATTTTTTAGAACTGAAAATAATAGTGTTCGTGCAAGTGCACATGACGGCAGGAGCAGTGGTTTTGATATTGGTGGAATTTATCGAATTTGACTTGAAATAACTAAGTATAAGGATTTGGAAACAGTATAGCCGTCGTTTATTTTATTATCAAATTTGATGCATATAAATAAATTGATCATTAAATAAAATAATAACAAGTATAATAAGATTGAATCTTGCTCTTTGTTAATATCACGAGTCCTGATGAGTGTTTTTTTAAAGGTGATTGAAATTTTGCTGTAAAATTTCTATGTTTTGACTAATTGATGTTTTGTCTTTTATTACCATGTTCACAGGTCAACTTCAGGATTTCACACCAAAGTACATACTTTGGTATATCATAATTGCTTCCAAAATATCGAATTTATTTTAAATCTTATTTGTAATTTAATATAAGCCATATTAGTAATTTTTTTTAACTAGAAATGAAACTAGATTTCATTAAAACTAGTTCTTTTTCCGAGTTTTATCAAAATGAATTAAAACTAAGTCAAACAAAAAACCGGAATTATTCATTTCTGAATATAAAACTACTTTCCCATATTGACTGTATACCTAGTTTTGTGATTTTAATTTGAGAATACGATTTAAAACTCAATTTATTTCTGTTATTTTCAAACAAAGCCCGTTGCGTTTTGTGATTCTTGCTCTTGGTCATTATATAATAAAATAAGGAGTTATGTTTTATTGGCAGTCCATTAAGAGCCATTTTCTTCACTATTTGCCGAAAACTCCACATTTTAAAACAATACAAAAAAGACTACTTAAAAAGCACAATGGATTTAATCCGGTAATATTAACAAAGGTATTTATGGTAGTTTCTAAGATAGAAGAAGAAGAGTGGGTAGGATCATTGGATACTTTCAGATATTCCATACTTGAATGCCCCAATTGTTCTTGGAAATGTTGCTATATCATAAAATTCTCTTGCTGCTTGTAAGCGTTCTCTTCGTGTTTCGGGCACAAAACGGGGCGCAAGGTTAGCAATTGCACAGATGTACTGTTAAAATACTTACGGCAATAAGATCAGCAAGGCCAACGGAATTGCCCCGAGGGCATAATACCTTAGCCCAATTAATAATTAGGTAATTGGTCGTAATTCGTGCGGCCTACACATATGGAAGTAAGCATAATTTAAACTAAGAAATATTCAAGATATTTCACTGCGAACCTTGTTTCAGTGTAAGGTACACTACCCTTTATCAATTCAAAGAGCAAAATTGTCTTTCGCTTTGAAGTACGAAATAGGTGAATGAAAGCATGGTCGTCCCATTTTTCAATCCCGACCCGTGGACACATTATAAATTGTATTCTTTTAATCCGCAACAATTCTTCTTCTTCTTCATCTTCGCTTCCGGAAGCAGACGATGGATTATTTTCCCAATAATATTTTCTCGGACCATTTTAATTATAAAAGAATTTTTATTCAAAACCGAGAATAATTTTTGACAGAAGATGCAACAAAATGTTTTACAAATTTGAATTTGACAGAAAACTCTCAAGTTTGCTCTCTCAACTTCTACTATTTTCGGAAAATGAGAAAACCAGAAGTTGATCAACTCGAGAGTTGAGAATCGAAAGTTGAAACAGTCAACTTTGAGTGAAGAAAAACAAAATCACAAGTTGAGAACAAAAATCCTCAAGTTGAGTTCAACTTGTAGTGAAAAAAATGGCCCTAACAGTATCGTTGAAGGCAAATTGATACAATATGAAAAAAAATAAAGTTTAAAAATGGACCCAAACGGAAATGGAGACCTTGGCTTTGGTGTGTGTCTCACATGGATGAAGGGAATTTTTGTGTTTGGATTAGTGTCCATAATTTGTCATAAATTTGGTTGTGATCTAGCATATTTGCAATATAATTTTCCTCGCCGCGTTCTTTTCAACCAAAAAAAATCGATTTTTTTATGGAATCATTTTGATTATTTATCCAGATTCATAGAAAATTTGCGTGTACATAAAACATGCACTTGCACACACACCACAGTAGGAAGAAAGGAAAAAAATACAAACACATCCAATTAGGTGAAAAAAATACCTGTTGGCAAATAGAAAATGACATTAGATTTTCAATTCATTTTTGATTAGTTTTCTTTTTAACATGAGGAACCCTCAACGTTGAATTCGAGTTTGACGAAAACGTCAAGTAATTTGCAATGAATCTTATCGTTTTTGCATTTACGTGAAGCAAATTGTTCGCACGTATAAAAACGTTTGATCGCTTGTGCGATAAAGAATGTCACCCCAAAATCGCAACCAGAAGCACTCACACACTCATACTTAAAGGACGAACTAGACGGTTTTAATTTTGTTCTATCCTTAACAAACATGATCTTTGATTTGATTATTTTCACATTTACAATCACACCAAGCGTTGGAATCGATAGAATGAAAGAAAGTGTACAGTTGGATCCCGGATTTCCAAATAAAAAAGCTATTTTAGAAGCATTTTGAATCAGGCGACCAATTGAAAACAACATTAGTTTATAAATGTCCATAAGTAGACATTTTGTTTTAATTATGACATTGCACTTAATCCACAGCTTAAATATAAACCGCGATTAAATCATCTTATTTTTAATATGGTTGTTTAAACAACACTTTGACTGGTGTTCACGTTATAAAAATCTCGTGTTGATGAAAATGTTGTTGAAAAAGTTTTTTTTTTCAAATTCAAAACAAAATACATCTGAGCGGAGTCCTTCTAAGTGCTGATAAAACCTAATTAAATACACAATTGTTAATTTTTGTTTGTTATATTTTATTAAGACATTAAGTACCACCAAATACACAAATATAATTACAATTAAACAAAATGTTTTTATTTGTAATCTCAATCAGTTATGTATTTTATTTATTTGCTTTTGTTTTGTTCAATTTTTTTTTTTACACAAATCAGAGATGTAAAAGTTTACAAATGCTGGCTTTATACATACAATATTATTTCATCTCATTTATCCTAAGATTGCAAAAAAAAATCTAACCAATCTCACTATAAAAATCTCCTTATTAAAGTTATGATTAATAAAATTAAAAAAGAGGAGAATAAAAATAAAAGTTCTTTTTCCGCCAATCGCACATTCTCTTCTTCTATAAATATATGTAGTTGGTATACTTCTTATTTGATTAGACATATTATTTTAAATACAATAGTTTTATTCATTAATATGATTTTCTTTTATATAAATATTTTATTTGTAGTTTTTTTTTTATTTGTTAAATATATCTTTTTGTTTAAAAAATTTTCACCTAACCCGCCGGCGGGTATATCCATTGTTTACTTTATTAGTTGTATGGTGTTTTCAAGTATTGTTTTAACACTTTTTAATTTAAATACATTATTTTGTTTTTAAATTTCCGTAAAACAATGGATCGCGCACCAGTGCGCATTTATTTGTTATTTTTGTCTACAATTAATAGTTAAGATTTATGATTAAATAAAAAATATTTTTTTTTTAAATTAAATACGTTTTATCATTTTATTTCTTATGTGATCTTGGTTTGAATGATTTTGATCTTTGGACAAACTCTTTGTCCTGACTTTTAATTTAAAGGCGACGACGATATTGTAATCTTTTCAGAGTGGCAGTTAAAATTCTAAAAGTGATACACGTATTTTTTTTTAATTGAAATAAAATGATAAAATGCATTTTACAAATAATAAACAGTTGTATTTAAAAACTAAAAAAAAATAATAAATTTAAGAAGATTTTGGTACTTAAAGCAAACAATCCTTTTTGTTTATAAATTTGTCTACAGTTTTTCCTTTTAGGCAGTTGTTGGGAGCAATAAATTTATTTTTTTTTAATACGAGAGTCTTCGAGGATGTTAAATATAAGCAACAAAGCCTTTATAATAGTTGTTTGCATTTTTAATTTACTAAGTGTGTGTTTATCTTTGTCTTGTACACTTTCTGATCGTTTGTTCAATATATACTTGCTTCGACGTGGTAATTAATTTACACTTTAAGAAATTAATGAATTTTTAAATTAAGAAATTAAGTGAAAAAACATGTGCTCATATTTTCAAAATAACATCATGACGGACGAGACCTCAAGCATATGTACTTAAATAACATCATTGGTATTTTGGTAAAATATTTTCGTTACATAGAACCAATTTATTTTCAAGATTCAAGCACAAATGGTATTTGTTTTAACAAATATACTTATCTCTCCCAACTTCTTAGTTAATTTTGAATTATAATTTAATTTTGGATTTATTAAATAGTAAGACTTGTTGATAGTATTAAATTTCCTACAATTTACAAGCAATTGGCTAAATACAAAGCTCAAAATAATTTTTTGTTTTGTTGTGTTTGTTTGTGTTTTGTTTGCGCTTAAGAACAAAAATACACTTAATGACAAAAATTGATTTTAAAAAATAAATTATACAAAAAAACAACACACTTATATTATTAAAACATTTATGTTGTTTTTTTAATTATATAAAACCATGACATAATCAAAAAACTAAGACCTAACATTACGCCACAGTTTTTTTTTTAGTTTTTTTTTGTTCAGTTCAATGCATAGTCATTTTTGCTTCATGTGTTTTATTCTATTTCGTTATACATTTTTCAATTTATAATTTATCAATTTACAATAATATGTATTTAATTTTGGATTTAAAAAAAGAATAAAGATTTATATTTTCTACATACATAGGTACTGCACAAAATAGTTTTTTTTTTACTTTTTCCACGTTAATTTTTTATCAACTAAATTGGCAATTTTATGCATTTTAATAAATAAATTATTGTTCTATTTCATTTAAAAATTCAATACTTCTTTTTTGTTTTTGTGTTTTTTTTTAACAAATTTAGTATTTTTGTTGTTATTGTTGTTCATAGGGAATATGAATTGTGAAAAATATATAAGATTTCTTTGTTTTCCATAAACACATGCAAAAAGTTTTTTTTTCATTTTTTTTTTCAATTTTTTTTTATGTGAGGTTGCGTTTTTGAAGACGTACTTTGATAGATCCGTTTAATGCAATTTAGACTGAAAGTGACACGAAACTGTTGTACTGCGTAATGTTGCGCTTGAGGATATCAGCACATGGACCTAATACACGCTCGAATCTGTAGAGAGGAAATTATTTTATTATGATGTGAGCTTTTTTTTTAATTAAGAAATAAAAGGACTTTACCTCGCTCTGTCTAACTTAACGCATTTTAGAGGACCTCTGGCAACAACGGTGGCTGCTCTTGGTCTATCTAAAAGAAGTGCAATTTCACCAAAGTAGTCGCTGGGTCCCAAGCGACCAACTTCTGCTGGATCGTCTCCCTGCTGGAAATAATGAAAAAAAAAATTAAATTTAAGTAAAACCTTTTTGTTTTAAATACAATTTAATGTATAACTAAGTAAATTAAAGAATTATGCCAAATTTGAGCATAATTATAATTCATTTTAATTCATAAATATCTTTCAAAAACTTGGAAGATTTATGATGGAAAGGTTCAGCTAATAACATTTTGAACGTTGACATTTAATTATTCAAACACAAATATTATATGGGAATTTCTTACATGTCAAGCGTTTTCAACAACAAGAGACTGTCTGTGATCTTTCGCGTATGTGCTTATTCACAAACTTTCACCTCAACTCAACAGTAACGTGAATAAACGAAATTTCAGAATATGGGTCATCGAAATATAATTATTGGACAACAAATGCACCCACTTAGATGCACTGTATTGTGTTAAAAAAATATTAAACACAGCTCGTCCAAGTATGACTCCATAGGCTCTACAGCTACCTTAAAAGTAAGAGGTGTATGTCAATAAGAAGAGAACCATTTAACAGCTCAAGGCTAATATCGGAAAAGTGTGGCCGCTGGGACCTGAAATTCTAAGAAAAGAAAAATAATGGAAATTGCTCTGGAGAGAGCAGTCAGGTCGAAGCAAACAATGTGCACTGTCTGAGATATTGGCGCACAATTTTAAACACTTTAAAAATACGCAAAAGTACTGTAAACTAATTTTAAATTTGGGCTTAGTTTTATAAATGAGTTTTAAAATGGGAGTCGACTATATGATATAATACTTTAACGTTAAACAGGTCGTCTAACATATATAGATATCAATTTGACAAAGCAACAAATGGTATGATTGTTAGTTGAAAACCTGAATATAAGAGAATGCCAATAATAAATCGCGATCTTCCTATTTCGCCAGATATGCAAATCCTTGTGACGATACATTTTTAAGGAACAAATGTGCATCAAACCGATATGGGTAAGTACCTTCGTTTCAACATACAACGATTTTAGGAGCAATTCATAGAACATACATATATAGAAATATGTCTTCAATATGGTTAATGGGCACGGATTTTATTTTCCCACGATTTTATAGTTGACTGGCAGAGTTCTTCTCCGTTTTCACAATCAACATTCTCAAAGTAAACACAAAAGCAAATTCAAATGGATTTAATTTTAAATTGAAATGGATTTGTTTCAGTTTTTATGTTTAATTCTGGTTCTGTTTGATTCCTTTATCTGTCAAAAAAGGTGCGTTCAACTAAAACTTTCTAGGATCGTATTTAAAAACCTACATTAGTTAGAAGAGAGAAGCATAATGCTACGTTTTCACCTAAAGATAATCCGGTTTAAATTGAGAAGATTAAAAATTAATCTTGAAGTGTTTACACCCGAGAAAAAAAGTTTAACGTTTTCACTATGAATTTTCATTCAAAAGTCAATACAACAAGACAAAATCAAAATAATTGGGAAGAACCATAATAATTTCGGTGCAGTGAACAAATTTAATTTCAATAAATAAAAACGAGTAATACCTTTAAAATATTGATATATTTACATAAATACTGGAATCGCCTTTGCACGGTTTTCGTTTTTATATATTTGGGAAAGAATAACTTCAAAGTATTACTCTAGAATAGCTAAAACATTTGTCATTACAAATTCAAGGCACCGACTGCTTTGGTCTTTGTAGCTTTATTGCATCTTTTGTTTTTATACTTTTCTATAAACAAAAACAGAATTTGAAGGCAACGACAAATTATACCACACAAAAATAAATTAAAAAATGTGACAATATGATACTAGAATACGCGCGTTCTATGAAATAAGGTTTGTTTCTTTTGACAATCTTCTACTTCGAAGAAGATTTCAATGATATTAATTTCTAATTTTCATTTAAGGAGATTAAAATTTGTATGGGAAATCTTCAAGATTTAGAAGATTTCAAAGAGGATTTATGGGTAATCCACTTAAATCTGGATTAAGTGGTAGGTGAAAACGTAGTATTATTTAGTGTTTAAGATTACCAAAGATAAGGGGTAGCAAATAAATGACTTCTTTAACTAGAATCGTGTTTTTCTTTAATTTGTAAAGCAACTTATACGACACCCTGTATAAGTAAAATGAAAGAGTATACAAAATTATTAGTAAATATATTGAGTACCGCAATATCTTGTCGAGTACCAGTATCCAGCGATGCCAGATCTTTGGCGAATGCTCGTTTTGTAGGTACTTAAAAAAAAAATAAGCTAAAATGGCAAAAGAGAATTTTCATCCTTCTCAGATAAAAAAAAAGGCATTTTAATTTTCAAATCTTTTATATTAGTTTTATACCGACTCTTCACACATTTTCACAGTGGACAAGCAAAGCGACTTAAGTCGTCTTGTGTAAATGCATCAATATAACAATTACTGAAATGGTGAATCGATTACAATTCGATGATAAGTCTTGGAACAGAAATAAAGCCAAAAACGAGTTCCAAAATATTTCAATTCTTTTGAGGGTGAATCGATTACAATTCGATGATGAGTTTTCGAACAGAAATAAAGCCAAAAACTGGTTTCAAAATATTTCAATTTTTTAAACGATGATCAAAAATATTCTTCAAAATTTCAATGATGAAATATTGTTTGCTAATTTAGTAAAAATTGACTCTTCCTCGGTAGACCGATTTTTTTCTATAATAACCGATGTCAAATGAAAGAGACGAATTTGATTAGGCAAAGATATGATTAACAACATTTTTCTAATAAGGATATAAATTGTGTGAATTGGTAGTAAGCCAGGATAACATATCTTTACATTGTGCAAAAAATCTTTATTCCACTAACTGAGTTTAATTTTAAGAGTTATTACTTATGATTAATGGCTATATTATACCGAACTTATTTATACATTTTGAAACTGAGTTCCTTATTTTTATTTATTGCTGATAATAGAATTAAATTTGTTTTCTTAATTTATTTCTTTTGGATGACCAAAAGAAAAAGTCTAATATCACTGCCAGAGTCCAGTGAAACAACTCTAAATAATTTTGTGCACTTGTTGTTAATCGACAGAAGTTAGGAATCCCTTGGCGAATTGGTTACTGCGTTCGGCAGTCACACCAAAGGACTTGGACTGGGAAACGAATCCCGGACATTTTTTTTATTGGTAATGTCTTTGTCTAAGATGAGAAAAATCGTCTTAAAAAAAATGCTTAGTAACTATTATATAAAGGGTGATTTTTTTGCTACTTGGTTTTTGACGTTTATATTTTTGACAGACCACACATGACAAATTCCACGAACATTTGACATTTCGATTCAGTATTGTTTGCCATTTCATCACGAATAGACTTACGCCTGAACAACGTTTGCAAATTATTGAAATTTATTATCAAAATTCGTGCTCTGTGAAAAATGTGTTTAAGCTACGTCCGTTTTATGGTCGTCATAATCGACCCACCGAGCAGGCTATATGGATACGTGAATAAGCAGAATTGCCGTATTTGGAGTGAAGAGCAGCCAGAGGCAATTCAGCAGCTACCAATGCATCCCGAAAAATGCACTGTTTGGTGCGGTTTATGGGCAGGCGGCATCATTGGGCCGTACTTCTTCAAGGACGATGAAGGCCGCAGGGTTACGGTCAATGGAGAAAGGTACCGTTCGATGATAACAGATTTTTTTTTTGCGAAAATGCAAGAATTGAACTCGGTCGACATGTGGTTCCAACAGGACGGTGCCACATGCCACACTGCACGCGAAACCATGCATCAATTGAGAGGCGAGTTTGGTGAGCAGTTGATCTAACGTTTTGGCGCCGTTAGACTATTTTTTGTGGGGCTATGTTAAGTCTATTGTCTATGGGGATAAGCCAAACACGATTGCTGCCTTGGAAGCCAACATTGAACGCGTCATTGGTGAGATTCCGGCCGAAATGTGTGAAAAAGTTTGCCAAAATTGGACCTTCAGAATGGACCACCTGAAGCGTAGCCGCGGGCAACATTTAAGTGAAATTATTTTTAAAAAGTAAATGGCAGAAATTGATTTATCGATCCAAATAAAATTTTCATTCACTTTTTACAAGTTTCTGTATTTTTTTGAATTTACAAAAACCAAGCTCTTAAAAAATCACCGTTTATATGTTTATATTTGTTTTGGAGACACAGCCAATAAAAATGGAAAATACGCACGAAGAAATGTTAGAAACACAAAACTATTCACTACTCAAACTACATATTTCTAAAAAAAAGATTTGTTTTGTTGCAATCTATTCAAATCTGAAACAAGTTTTCTCCTTTTTTTTTTAAATAACCTTCATGTTTTCTTTCTTTTGTAAATGCATTTTTCTTTTATATTTGAACTTACCTCTGCCCTTCGCTGCAATACAACAGCACACCCCTCGACAATAATATAAAAATCATCACCGGCTTCACCTTGTTTCACAATTGTCTCGCTGTCTTCAAATGATACCATCTCTAGGGCATCAGCAACTGTCAGTCGTTCCCATTTATCAAGGCTCTCTATTTTTTTTTAATAAAAACAAACAAAAGTTAGATATTTAATTATTCATATATTATGTATAAGGTAAAAATTTAGATTAGAACATACCCAATATAGATACACGTGAGAGGAATTCTTCGTACATTTTTCGCTTGCGAATTGTAGAGCCCATGAGAATTCGTCTATAGGAATCACGATCGATGCCCCACAGTTTGACATCACTTTTAGCACGAACTGTAGCTGCACGGGGTGTGCCATAGATTAATGCTAATTCACCAAAACTACCACCTTCGCCTATTGTTGTAACCATTTCGGAATTCACAAAAACCTAGATAGACATAAAAATATATATATTTTAATCTCTTGATTTTTTTTGGAAAAAACATTAGGATAGAATTAGATAGGTATCTTAAGTTATAGTAATAGGCTTATGGCTATATTTAACCATTCCCTTCCCTAGCTTGTCCAATTCTACGTTTATATTTTCTTTTAACGATTGCTCATTAGGTTTCCTTTTTCATCTGAGCACCTTTACAAAAAGCACCACATTCAAAGTGAAATAACCAAAAACAAATAAGAGTCTCCATCTCCTTTGCCATAGAAATCTCTTTTGTGAAAAGAAAAACATAAAAATTTACTCATCCTGCAACAAAAAAGGGGTTCAATCGGAGTTCTTAATGAACAACTTTGCTCGAAATTCGTTTAAATGGAATGAAATGTCTGTCCTTTTAGAATACTTTTTCCATTTTATTGAAGTACGAATACCCACAAAGAAACTGTTGTCTGGGTAACCAAAGGATGAAGTCACAGATTAAGGCGTGAGATAAAAAAAAATTACATCGATGTGAGAAATCGATAAAAAAAAAAGTCTTTTCAAAACTACTAGTCTAGTGGAAACACAAATAGTAGTCTTTTGACTGCCTACGGTACAAATTAATTCCTAGGTCAAATTTTAAATGTGGTCACTTAAACATTGATCAAGTTTGCAATGTAAAGTTTTTAAATATTTAATTTATGAGTCTATTGGTGATTCGGCGCCTCCATTTATAATCAAAATCGCGAACTTATCTTGATGTTGACGACAAGCAGTTTAAAGATCCAAGGTTCTTGCATATCGAATGAAATTCAAGTCGTACGAAACTATACTTGTATCCCTGAGGCTTTAATAATTAATTAAGAGAGTACATACGAGTACATATGGACAATAAATGATTATGCATTACCCACTCCTTGTATGTACTTCATTAATAATTTTTTTAGGGCAAACTTTCTTTTTTGCGCTATTCATCCATATTTAACAATTTTCTGATATATCAATAGTTTGCTCGTAAATATTTTATGAGAATATCAGTGTTGGTATAAATATTATATAAAGTTATAATTTTTTTTTTCAAACTTCGAATTCTTGTGTGAATAAACTTTTTGAATATTGAATAATGGCAGGAAGTATAAGATTTCCGTCATAGATAGTTTTGACCGTCGCGACTGCATGCCGCCACGGAGGATGTACACACAAGGGTGATATACTTTTATACTTGCTCCATAGGGCATGTTTGTATATCAGTTTCGTTAGAAAATTTTCGTATTAAAATTAAACTGAACATCACGATGTTGAAGCATATCGTGTTAGAAGGCACTTTGGTACACATACGTCGTTTTTCTTTTTTAGTTCAGAGCAGAGTCTGAGTTGTCAAAAAAATTGTTTGTGTTTCTTTTTAACTCAGAGCATGCAGAGCTCCAAATGTGTGTTTCTTTTTTCGTTCTGAACATGTGTAGATCGCACTCGACGTGCTCGAACATAATTGACTGAGCATGTGAGTAAATTGCTGAACGCAATAAATGACAGTGTGCCAAGAAGGAAAATGTGAAGAAAAAAAATAATTAGATACATAAGTTGGCGAAAGAAGTTGATCGATTGTTGATTTTCTGTATTAGTGTACAAAAAAGGGTAGGTATTGCTTTTTATGGTTAAAAATGAAAATGTATTCTGATGGTTCAAGTGTTTAAAAAACATTATATCAGTTTTCAGAGCTCGCTCTGTTTGGAACAAGTTCAGTGCATAATCTATGTGTTCGAACTCTGTTCAGTGATCTGCTCTGAACGAAAAAAAAAAAACGCCTATAGAGTATTTTTAATTGATAGAGCAAATTTACAATATGATTATTTTATTAATAATTTATTATATTACATCTTCAATAGTTTAAAGGTTAAGCCAGAATTAACTCCTTTAAACTGTTTTTTTTAGTTAATAATTAAGAACCCGAGTTAACTCAAAAAAATCGATAATAGACTTTTGTGAAAGATGCTTGTCAAAAAATTATTGAATCAATGTGCGAAATGAGGAGCGATTCGACATCTACATTTCGATAGTGAAATGCCGATTTCTACATCAATTTCGATAGCTTTTTTAAATAAGACAGTTACAGTTAATTTACTACTGAAAACTGATTTCTCGTTAAAATCAGTAACTTAAAATGCTGATAAATATGAACAATACTCGTTTCAATTCAACGGATCGAAACTTCGTTCTCTTAACAAACTTCTACACTATTTTTTATCCCATTTGAGAAGTTGGTAAATCAGATGGACATTTTGACAGCTTAGACTGACAGTAATTACATCACTGTCAGTTAATAGTATAATCACATCACTGAAAATTCTAAAACTAAAGGCGTTTCTCTTGTTTAGTTCAGAGCAGAGTCTGAGCTGTCAAAAAAAAGTATTTGTTTCTTTTTCACTCAGAGCCTTCAGAGCTCCGAATGTTTATTTTTGTTTCCGTTCTGATAATATGTTCAGAGAGCGGTCGATGAGCTCAGACAAGAACGACTGAGCATTTCGAATTAATTGCTTAACAACAGACCAAATGTCATGTGTGTCAAGAGCGACGCGTAAAAATGGCTTAATAGCTAAATGGTTAATACAATAAGAGGGATGTGAATTAACAAACTGCCAATGACAGCTAAGAGATCAAGTGTGATTAAAAAACATATCAGTGTTCGGAGCTCGGATTGTCCGAAACAAATTCAGTGCAAACTATATGCGCTCCTACTCGTCGAAAAAATTCTTAAGTTCGCCACTTCAGAAAACTGAGATCTCACAAATTTCTTATTTTTCTGAACTCGCCTAATGTTTGTTTAACTTCATCACTCCTAAACAAGTATAACTTTGTAAGCATCAAAGCTGATGAAAAATGTAATCATTGAATTTACATTATGTCGTTTTCGTTTGGTATTTCGGAATCAGTTTTTTTTTCACTCATTGTAATAGTAGATTATCTTAATGGAGTTTTGGAACTAAAAGTTTCTCTATATTACATGAAAATTCTATAGTTTATAAAAGCCGTGGATTAGAAGTGGAACAAGCGTTTCTTATTATTATAATTTTCATGTTCGATTCGAATAAAAAAAAGAGTAGAGCACTCCTAAAATCCAATCGAAAAGGACATTAACAACGTTTTTTTAAAAAAACAGACAAAGGTTTGCAACACCAGACCGATTTATAAGGAAAGATTGCTGCTTTTTGGACTTTGACTTGAAAGTTGTAGTTTGAATTGCTCTATTTGTTGTGGGTTATAATATTCATAACCATGTTTAATTTTATTACTCCATCAATTTTCCTCAGTATCGTACATAGATATGCCTAACTTTATAGAAAATAAATGAACGAAACAAAAATACCAATGTTCATCACTCAGTCTTTTTGTTGTTTGACTTGTTCGGTGTGGGTGCGGTTTTTGTTAAGGCGTGTGTTTAAATATTTTTAATACATGAAACAGTTTTGTTTGTTTGAACATTATTTGATGTTTTTCCTAAACTGATTTATTTACTTATTTCAGATTGCGTCGTGCCATTCATGTGCAATGTTTGATGTTAGGCAATAAAGCAACAAACTGTTTAGTTGCCCTGCTTTTTTGTTTTATGGTGGTTTGGGAAAACGAATTTTAAAATAAAAACAAAACAGTTTTGTTTGTTTCAGTCAGTTTAGTTTTATCCGGTGTGGACCCACCAAACCCAAAACATGCTAAAATGTAAATCTTTGATTTAAAAGTTTTTATATTTTACTTCATAAAGAAACTATTATGCTTTAATTTTCTATTTTAACTAATCTTCAAGGAACTACACTAACACTAACCTAAGATTTAGCACATTAAACTAAGTTCTTTTATTTGGCTAAAGTTTTTTAATTCTCTAACCAACTTTATAATTGACAATCGTAATTGAGGTCGACTAACTTATTTTATTTATCACTTAACTCACCTCGACCTCACCCATATCAATCACGTAAAAATTGTCACCTTCGTCACCCTGCTGGATAATGTTCTCACCCATCAAGTGTGTAACGGGGAACATTGCGTCGAATATGTCCGATCTTTCATTTTCGTCCAAATGTGAAAAGAGCACATTTTTGGCAATAGCTTTTGACAAGGCAGCCATAGTCTTGTAGTCCTTTGGTACGACTTTCTTCACATAGCTTGTGGCATCTTCCTCGGTGACTGGTTCAGCGGAAATACCACCACGCCGACGGACTGGTGGCGCAGCAGTTTGTGGCATTGGACTCAAATCATCACAATCATCGGGACTTGTTGCCTGTTTTGAGGCATCAAGTTTTACCTGTTCCTGTAAATATAATAAAAATTAAATTAATGGACAAAATGTTATTTTGCACAAAAATAAATATGTATTACTATTAATTTAATTTATATCATTGAAATCTATTTTAAGTAATAAATAACTCAACAAGAGTTGTTTAAAAAAGATGTGTCAACACATTTTGTCCTCACCATTCTGGCATCATAGACGAAATACCTCATTTCAACTCCATAAAAGCCTCAGCACACGCATTTATTCATAATCAAGTGGTTTGCCATAATTGGCAAAACAAAATCTTGATTTGGCTTAAAAGCTTGATGAGTGGGAAATTTTTGTAGACTTCCAGCAAGAAGCACTTAACAGTTTTATTGGTTTGGTCAAAAGCTACCCATGGAGTTTTTTTTTTCTTATTTTGTTTTAATTTTAATTTCAAATAAGTCGATAAGTCGCCTTAGTGGAGTCAGAAGTATGAAGAAAGGAGAGGTACTCGTATTATATTTTTTTTTCTGACATAATCTGAATTATTGATCAATTAAACAGGCTAAGCTTATGATGCAATAAAAGGTACTTGTTTTTATTGCAATAAAAGTATGTTACCTAAACTGTCAGTAAGAAGAATTAATATCAAAACACAATTATGAAAAAAAAAAACAAGTTAATTTGTCACTTGTTTAATTAGAGGTCGATTTAAGTGTTAACACTTCGAGGCTGACTTTCGAAATTAAATAATTGATTGAGCATGCTTAATACATATTATGATTAATATAATGCCATGTGAAATGGATTTTTCAAGAGAGTTCAAGATCAGATAAAATTATTATTTGCATTTAGTTTTTACGGGTGCTGTTTAAATTTACTTTTTAACATATTGTTGTTTAATTCGACTCTTAAGAATAAAAGTTATTATTTAACTGCTATTGTTTAAAATCCTGTGCTAACTTTTATTTCGAAAAAAATACATAAAATTTCATAGAATACTTTTCTGCCAAATAATACATTCTTCAGAAAAGATTTTTGACAGCTTTTTCAATAACTCCAATGTAATAAGCGTGTTTTTTTTTGTCACCACTTGCCTAAAGTATAAAAGTTATATGTTGCAAAATTTGATAACGTTGATTAATTTTAATGAAATTCATTCTTAGCTAACATAAATTTGCACAAGAAAACACGCTTAATATTGGGTTTTAATCCGTCAATTGTTGTTGGTTTGTCAGCATAGATTAGTGATTTTAAAGCAAATATTCAATAAAGTCATTAAATCATGGTTTTATGAGTACCGTGTTAGGTGCGTGTCAAATGTGGATTATCATCACGATAAAATTGCATGAATTACTGAATAAAAATGACACTGACAGTTGTTCAAATACGCTTGTGTTTATAGTCAGATATGCCTAGTCGTTAGGTGAAATAATGCCTTCGTTAAGTATTGCCGTCCAATGTTTGATTGAAAATTTGTAGAGAGGAATGTCTCCGTATTCCTCGTAAAATTTTATTTCCTGACGCGGTTCGAATTACGTTCTCGAATATGGTAAACATGGCTTTCATTCTTAGTACAGGCTTATATGCTTATTCAATGGATTTAATTATGGTAGTAAACATTGTTTCCTGAGATTGGTAACTCAAGAGGTTTTTTTGTTCAAATATTCGGTTGTTTTATTCCTTAAAACTTTAAGCGGAAACGTTATTATTATTACATTAGAAATAAAATACACGGCTGGATCGCACTTATTGGATTTTATGTTCGATAACATCGCAAGCACAAGATTCTTAGTAGAAAAGTAATTTTTCAAAAATCCAAAAAAAATTAGTTTTCGAACATTTTTGTATGCAGTATTATTAATAATTTGAAGAACCTTCTATATAATTTGTTTTTATCGAAATCCGTCGAATCGTTAATGAGAAAATCAAAAATTAAAACAAAAAACTTTTTAGACAGGTGCCGTTAATAACATTTTATGATAAAAAAAATAAAAACTAAAATATAGACTACACTAATAGTGCACTGAATTTTTTGTATCCAAATCTTTAAAGTCGTTTTCGAGATAATTTAAATTTTACATTTTTCCTCCAAAAAAATCATATGACAGACACCGTTACATTTTTAGAAAAAAGAATCGAGCCAATCAGCTAAAAAGTTTAAGTATCAAGTTTGAAGAAAATCACTTTAGCGGCTTAGATTATACCTAACTACAGACGTACTGAATTGCTGGACCCACCTTTTTTGTGTTCTCTATGATTGTACTCGCAATGTCAAGTTTGATTAAAATATCGAGTTCACATGCAAAACTTTGCCTTTAGTACCTAATATCGCAAGTAAAAAAGTTGTACAACTGATACAAGAAATACACAAGTTTTAAAAATGAAAGAAATACCCAACTGTCGCAGCCAACAAATGCCACTTCATAAAACTGAGATCTCAAAGTATTATGTTTTCACATCAAAACTGAGAAACTTTATTGAGAAATCCTTATCATATGAAGAAGATCGAGAACTCGTAGATTTGGTGTGCATCCCATAAATTGTGAAATGGCAAATTATGGTGAATTTAATCACTTATATTAAAATATTCGCAGATTTCCAGATAGATTTTGGCAAATATTGTCGTATGTCAGTACCATCTTTTGATTTGCTGTTGGAAAAAGTTGGAACAAGAATAAGAAAACAAAGGAAAGCAATTAGTCCAGCACAACAGCTTGTTTAATGTTTAAGGTTAGTTTTTATTTTGATTTTCAAGTTTTCCCAAAATAATATTGTGAATATCAGTTCTTATCTCTAGTTTTTCAAAATTGTCAAACTGTGCCATAAATGGCAAAAGACTTTTAAAAAATTGAAGGCTATCATTATCCTCTTCTTTTTTTCCGCCTCTTGCTTTAAATTTTTGAAGTCTTTCTTTTTGTAAATGCTCCCTTGTTTTTACTTTTACGAGCATTTTTGGGGCAGCTGGTACTCGTAGAAGGAGTGCTGGTTGTAAGCGTGTTAAGACTTGAAGTGGCTACACCTTCTTCGCTCAGTAAATCTGAGAATGCTTCCGAGAAAAAAAAACAGTTTTGAGGAAATGAAGAAACATCTGGCTCTCGAAGATTCCTCTCAGTTGGATCTGGATCAATTGTATGCTTCGTAAAGCTCATCATTTAAAAAAAATGGCCATTTCGGCTTCACTTGCTTAGCTTCGGATCCTGATATTGGACGTGCGTGGAACTTTTTGAAGGACTCTTCGGAAAGTATCTTTTAGGTTATTCCGCTTTACTTTTGCGTTGGTTCCTGAAATTTGAAATATACTCGTAACTATTCTTTCAGTAAATTGACTATTTTTTTATTCTCAATATTTTCAGATTTCTCGCAACAGGTCATTCGTTTCGAGATCTAACTTTTGCTTTTCGAATGGGCAGAAACACAGTAAGTAACATTGTCTTGGAATCTAGCGTTATCATATGGGAATAACTTGTGGACGAATATATGCCTATACAAACAGCCGAACACCTTAAAAGTGTTATAAACTATTATTACCGGCGCTGGAAGTTTCCTAACTGTTTTGGGATTATTGACGGCACACATTGACAAATTCAGTGCTCATCAAATTCTGGCTCTCATTATTTTAACTACATGCATTATTTTCCTATTGTACTATAAGGTGTAGCTGATGCTGATAAAAAGTTTTTTTAACGATTGAGGTGGGTGGGAGAGGAAAACAAAGCGATGATGGTACTTTTTCTGGCTCTACTTTGTTCAAACTACTTGAAGCCGACAAATTTAATGTTCCACCTCCATAAGCATTACCAAAATCAAACATTGTTGTTCCAAATTTTTTGATCGGTGATGAAGAAAACTTCAACAAAAACGTTCAACAACTTTGTGAGAAAGTGCGATGGCGACAGTGACCTTGATTATATACAAGTATCAGCAGAAATTGCCAATGACTACAAGTATCAGCAGAAATTGCCAATGACATAGCTCAAACAAATGCCACCCAAGAAGAACAGTCCAGTTACAACAGAAGCGCGAGCAGTGCATTGAATATAAGAAATGAGCTAACACAGTATTTTTGGGAATTTGGACATTAAACAAAAAACACTATATTTTTTTTAAGATCCGCTCTTTATCGCTGATATTTTTGTTTTTGTAATCTTGGTGGGTGTCTTGCCATAGCACTGGACGGTTTTGAACAACTGACATTAAACTTTCTCACCCAAATTAATAAACATGGACTAGGGTAGGTTTAGGATTTAGTCCGTGGACTAAGTGCGAAATACTATTAATAAAACACAATTACTGGTATTTGACGTTTACGAACTTAGTCCTTCGCTAAACCATCGAAGACTAGTCTAGCTGGTCTAGCGATGGACTAAGAATTGACATTTAACAAAAAAAATTACAGGGACATATAGAATGAAAAGAGGTAGAGTTGATACTTATTGTAGTAGATTTTGTTCAATTTTTTTATTAATATGAAATTTTAGTCCATGTCTAACTCTTATTCCATGGTTTTGTAAGTCCATGGACTAAAGGTGGACTAATTGTTTTTTTATTAATTGGGCTGTCTGTATTTATTTTGTCCAACTTATCACTTCTTCGCTCAGCGATCTACTGAAAAATTAAAACAGATTTGATTGCAGCCGAACGACGTCGCTCTGTCGCTTAAAAAAATCTCAAGTCGCTTAGGGTTTATGTGGCCACCTCCATACATTTTCATGTGTTTTACATTTTTTTTCGTCGCTCAACAACTCGTCGCTCAATCGCTCAGTCGCCCGTCACTCAATGCAAGGCCGAAGGCGAAGTGTCAGAAATGTTGACCTCTATTTAACGCTTAATAATATGAATCTGTGCGTCAAAAATTCTTATTCATAATCAGTCAAAAAACTCAATTTCAATATTAAAAACATTTTTTACTCAGTTTTATTTCAATTTAAAATTCCCTGCCTCTAAAAAAAACACCCTTTAGATTCAAATGGAGATTTAATACAATTTACAACAGATCAAAAAAATACTTTTGCTATAAATTCATTTGATGTTTGCCCACAACAAAAAAAACAAATACTCAAAAATTCAATTCAACAAAACTTCAAATCATTTATTCCAACGATTATCAAATTTAATAACTTTACTTCAAACTTATTTCCTCATTATTTATTAATAATATAATTTTGTATTCTCTTTGTATTGCCATTTACACAAAATAAAATGAAATTCCATAAAATTGGTCAATTTCCCTAAATCCTTTTCGACGCACAAGCAAAAAATTAATTTTGCATGTAAAATCAATTCGAATAACTAACCAGATGACAAAACGCCCACGACGCGATTTTGTTTATGGCAAAAACTAACGTACAACCAGCACGACGACATTGGTGTCCTTTTGTTTTGTGGAAAATTAAATATTCAACACAGTCGCACAAAAAAACAAAAGACCCTCGAAATCTAGCAACAACAGCTGAATTCATTGTTGTCCTTTTTCGTGTTGCTCGTTTATGCATCAGCTCAGCAACAGGCGTTATAACTTAAAAAAGCGATATACTCATATAGTTTAGCCTTCCTTCCTCCGAGTATTAGAAAAAAAACTATCAACCGCAAATGTTATTCTCTATAAATATAACAAAGCTCACACACATTTACATACAAGAATATAAAAAGGCGTTTGTTTACAGCGACAGAGAGAGAGAGAGAGCAGCGAGAATAATTTGTTTGTCTATGACTTTCCCACGATCCTTTAAATTAGTTTCATTTCCCTTTGTTTTTTTTTTTTATTTTTTTTTTTTTGAACAAAGGGTTTTTAAAATGAAATATATTTTATCTATCGCACTTTCGAAAAGCAACCACAACCAAGCGGGGTGAATTTAATTGCATTTAAAGTGCGTGTTTACACCAGAATGTTATTTAACGTTATGGTTGTAAGGGTTTTGGTTGTTTTAAAAGTCACTATACTATGTAGTCTGACCTTTATAACAGCTAAAATACCATTAGGGATATTTATTTACGAAATATGTACGAGAAGTATATTGCATGTTTCTATAGTTTCAAGGATTCACTTCTAAAAGGATATTAGCATCTCTTAAAGTTTTGTTTTATTCGCATTCTTGATGCTTTACGTCATGTCTCCTCGTGCACTGCAGGCGAACGAAGGACTAAAATAATTTCATTAGCATATACTGTCAACTGGTATACTACTGCAGTTTATTAAATGTTTCACATGCAATCAGTGTGCTGGAGTTTCTTCTTCGACTGACGTAGGAAGGGCTGCTTAATGAAAGAAATACATGTACTTTGCAAAATTATATGAGAACACTTTTGATTAAAGTTTTGTTCGTTTCTTCAGTAAATAAAGTTAAAATATGTTTATGTATTATTAAACTTGCTGGACTGTCTTATTGGTTGTATGTGAGTGTGTCAGAGTGTGATGAGGACTAAGGATGTTTTTTGTATGATTATACTCAAGGCTATTTTAGAATTCTCCATTCTTTAATTGTCAAAACATTAGGTTATTAGACGCATCTCTTGAAAAAAAAAATTGAAAAACCATCCAAAATACAAAATCCGACATACCAAAAATTTCCCTTTAATAGCTCTCTACACAAAAAAAAACTTTTGATATGAAAAATTAATGAATGGAATAATTTTGTGATGTTTGAAAAAAAATCAAACTCGAGATTTTGTGCAAACTTATTTCGAAGACGTAAAAAAACATTTATAGTTGAACCGATTTTCATCAAACTTCGTACATATGTGACTTGTGATTAACCAGAAGAGCAATTGAACGTTTTGTAGGCCCAAACATAATGGTATCCATTTATAAAAAAATCGCAATTCTCTAATAAACTGCTCTAACCATTTTTATACAAAAAATGGGTGAGACTTACAGTAGTCGCAATCGCTACCTGTACGGGACACTTGAGTGAGCATGCAGCAAAACTGGGTATTCCCCATAACACCTACTGCCGTAGCTGTAAAAACCAGATGGAAAAGAAAACAGTGCTTCACTTCCTTTGCAAGTGTCCCGCTTTGGCAGGCTAAGAATGCAATCCCTTGGAAGGGCTTCATTTTCTGATCTAAAAGAACTGTCTGATACACAAGTTAAAAATTTAATCTCTTTCCTCAGCGGGTCGAAATGGCTCTAGCGACGCTGCGCTTGAGTTGTTCCCTCTCGTTTTCCTCTTTTTTATTCAGGTCCGTGCGAGTTCTTTAGTATCAAAATGGACTTGGGTCTGGATGCGAGTTCGCTCTGACCACCATTTTAGCTACCTACAGTAGTCACAAAATTAAAAATATCAGTGGAGAAGTTTCCTAAACACCAGAATCGTTTTTATTTTTTAGTTTTTACATCGCAATATCATAAAAATATATGAAATATAATAAAAGAATTTTCTTGATAAGAAAACACAATGCTTAGTACGATTTCTTAGGATTATAAAAAATTGTCAAAATCCGTTGATTCATTAATGAAAATGTCGAAAAACGAAAACCTGTTATATGACATAATAACATTTTATATCAACATTTTTTATAAACAAAATGTAGACTATGCCTTATTTTAGGCACTGTAATTTTTTTTTTATCAAAATAGTTAGAGCAGTTATCGAGATAATTCAGATTTACTATTTTTGGTACAAAAATTATGTGGCATGTACCTACCGTAATTTTTGGCGCTAAAAAAAAGATTTTGAAACAGAATCGAGCCAATCACCTTAGATGCTTTAAGTTTGAAGAAAATAGCTTTATACGTTTAGGCTGTAGACCGACACACAGACAGGCATATAGTCGGAATTACGGGACCCCCATTTGTCGTGTTCTTTTGCGAAATCATTCCCATAGATTGCAACTTTAACTTCTATGCCAATAAACCACCATGATCTATTGTGATTTTATACGCCCCTCTTATTCTTAAAATACTGCATACCAAAATTTTACAAAAAAACTTTTTTTTTTAATTTTTGAAAAAATAATGTTTTTTTTTTTGAAAATTCATTACATATTTCGAAAAAGGTTTTTTTTTTTGAAATTCTATTTTCAAATTTATATTGTTTAATACTTATAATTGCGATACCTACCAATATTTTTTATACAAAAAAATAAACAAAGTTTGTATATAAAAAATTAAGTAAAACACGACTTTAAGAATATATTTAGCCATTTCTACTAAGAACCTTTTACATATATACGATGTGATCGAACATAAGAGCAAGTAAGTGCTAATCAGTCGTGCATTTTATTTTTTTAACTTTTATATCTTGAAAACGCATTTTTTTATAATTTTCCAACATAACTGCTTAAGATTTCGTCAAACTACCTGACTTTGTATTATGAGAACAGCTTGTTGGTATTTACTCAACCAAAAGCACCTAGCTAAATAATTTTGGAAAATCAAATACTAACTGAGTACAAAAATTCATCCAAATCTTTAGAGCCGTTTCCGAGAAACCAAATTTGTACATCGCTCACTTAAACTAATACAAATTTCAAGACGACAGATCTTGGTACAGATTTCAAAACGTACTTTCTCATATGTTCGATCACATTATATGCAAAAGATTCTTAATGGAAACGGCTAAAAGTATTTTTATAGTCGTTTTTCACTTAATTTTTTATATATAAAAATTCTTAATTTTTTTCTAAAAAAAAATTGGTATGAACATTTAAAGTTTTTAATAATTAAAAATTTAAAAACCAAATTTCAGAAAAAATCGCCCACCCGTTTTCTAAATATTGAATTTACAAAAAAAAAATATATTTCTTTTCAAAAATTAAAAAGAAAACTATTTTTCGAAAATTTTGAAATGCAGTATTATTTAGAATTTGAAGGAAATCCTGTATACAAATTCTGATCCAAATCCGTGGACCTGTTTATGAAAAGGTAGGCCCAAATGTAGACCATACTCAAGTTAATACAACACCAATCTTTATCAAAATCGTTAGAGCCGTTTTTGAGATAATTAAAATGGTAGAAAAATTTGTATGGCAAGTACCATTATTTTTGGGGATAAAACAACGATTCAAAAATCTATTTTGGACAATCACCTAAAACGCCTAAGCACCAAGTTTGAACAAAATCGGTTCAGCCGTTTGGGCTGTGATTCGTTCTACAGACAGACAGGCGGAATTGCGGGACCCACTTTTTTGGTGTTCTCTATGATCGTAATGTCATGTTTGATTGTAGAAAAAAAAAATTTAAGAATACATAACTTGCACTATAATACCTATAATCGCAAGTAAAAATACTATACATATTTTTTCGACTACACAAATAAATTTAACTTTTTTTAAAATGTTAAATTGAAAAGTCAATTTTTTTAAACGAAAAAAAAACTTTAAGTGGAATCGTGATGAAAGAAAAAAAACTGCATTACACTTGGCTTAGTTAACAAACAAAAAAAAACTTCAAGTCACAGCAATTTCCAAGGAATCGTAATATGAATAGAATTTTCACTTTCTATACTTTTGGCTTGTGACGCGCGGTGTCAACTTAAAACATGAGGATTACTTGTAGCGTGTCAGCTTAATAAAAGAATACCTACATATATTCAGAACACATGCATATACATAATAATATAATAAACTTTGTACGTTTTTTGAAAGAAAATAAAAATAAAAAAAAAACACACAACATTCCAACATTTGGATTTAGAGGAGATTTGTTTTTGCTTGCTTCGAATGAACTTGTAGATGACATTTGATATTTTCGTGTTCTTATGTACAATACCTACATACATGCTTTCCAGAAGAGTTAGTGTATTGTTTTCTGTTGACTGAGTTGCACATTTCACAGAAATTCCAGCCAGTTCACTGGTTTTTTACAACATCCTCATATTTCATCACACATTTGTTTTTTTTTTTTTTAAATAATAGTCAACCTGAAACATTATGTTTCATAACACTATCAAGCAAGACAGCACAGCACAGCACAGCATAGAAAATGAACATACCTCTTGAGAATACGTACGAGTTTACATACCCACCATACTAATACTACTCAAGCTAATTGCTAATGAACATTAATTTAACATCACTCCAGTGTATCCTCCCAATCCCAACTCCATTACTTCTGTTGTTGTTGAAATAAAGGAGGGAATAAACACAAAACAGATGCAAGATAATGGTTATCCCGAAATTTCGCCCATACTCGAGGGCGGCAAGAGAGGAGAGCTAGGGAGGGTTGTGATTTGCTAAAGAGTCACCTCCTGTGATATTTTATTAAAAACACTAAAAGATTATTATATTTTCTCAAGAGACGGTGGCATAAGCAAGCCAGCTGTAATATTTAAGGGAATTAATTAGAAGTTAATAGGCGCTCTCTTAAACGGATGTAATGTGTGTGACACTTTGTAACCTTTGCTTATTAAAATGTGAGTAAGTCTACGAAATTGTATCAATTATTAACTGCATATTGACATTTGGCATACATACTCACATTATTATCACATTTAGGGAGAAGTTAAAGGACATTACGCAGGGATAAGTAAAAAGGAATCTAGAGGATATAGGAATTCGAAATGAAACAATACTGTATTTTGTTGTGTGTAAGATAACTTCATTATATATCTCGAGATTTTGAGATATTGATAATTTTAATAAATTAAAGATTTTATTTAATTGGCTATGCTTCCGAAATGTAGATTTGAGCAATAAATAAATAATTTGTGTTTTAGTCAATTAAATAAAATCTTTAATTTATTAAAATAAAAAACACGTTAAAAATCTCCACTATCAAATTAATATTGATAATTGAAAATAATTACAACTCTCAAAAGTATATATTTAAAGCATTTTGTGATTCGACAGGAATGGAAGGACCTAATATTTTTATCGAATCCGAAAGGCTATATAGTATGAGTCAAGTAGAGTACATATACGATTGAAAAATTGTATCGAGGTTGTAACGAAGAGTTACCTACTTTCTTTAAAAAAAAAGTCACCGATGCACGATATTGACTCATAAGATTCACCGTCAATATAGACATATGACGTCACAGAAAAAATTCAACTCAGCTTACGATTTCCGTTCATCATCTTAGAGTTCACACTTGGTTCTAACCTAACATATTACATGAGGACCTGCAATGACGAACGAAAAGCATGGCCCCTTCGACCACACTTAAAGTCTTTTAGTGATATTAATTCTGATTTTATTTATTATTTTGAATCTGGCCATATACACGAGGTAAGTCGATCTATTCATCATAGCTTTTTTGCTCGAAGCTTCCCCCACCAGAGATAAGGTGTATCGTTGCAAATTACGTAATTGCCACCAGGGCTTCGGTACTTGCTGATTTACCAGAGTTTCGGCGTAGTCTGTCGAGTGTCACCAGGGGCCTAGTACCAGCTGATTTCCCAAAGCTTTGGCCTGCTGTGTCGAAAGCTACCAGGGGCCTAGTTCCTGCTGATCCGTTCGAGTCTAAGCTGTAAGGATAGTTTATCAGCCAGGGCTTGATAAACTACTACAGTCGAGCGTCATCAGAAACCAGAATATCCGAAAGTAGTACCAGATCAAGAAGTAGACCCAAGATCTACTTAAAACCACTAGAAAGTACCCTAAGTACCGTTTTGTAACGAGGATACTAGAATAGCAGTACTGACTGAAGAACTGTAACATATCTTCCTCAAAATTCGTCCTTGAATACAGCTTTATAGATTTGCAGGGAAATATTTTCTTTCCAAGTGATTGTATTTTCATATCAAGGGAAGAATTTTAAAGATTTAACAACTTCGCAGCCACATCAGTTAATTCTTCCGCAAAAACTTTCCCATTTATGGAAAGTCTTAGAACATTGCAAAGAATTTATTTCTATGCGAAACTTAAAAAAAAGACTTTAATGTATTCTTCAGAGTTCTTCTTATTGTATTGAAAAAATTGTTGCGAAATAAACAAATTCTTGTCTTGCTGTATCTTTTTGAAGAATATTCAACTTGCGACGAAAAGCAGACACACTTGGTATCAAATCACATAATAATTTTTGATGTTCTTTGCTGGCAGTTGTGAACGCGTTTAAATATGTCACTTAACCAACGAACATTGTTGAGTTCCAGTAAGTCAGAATTGCCCGATTCGCATTAAAAAAGAAACCCTTTAACTGTCTGTGCTAAACAGCAGAACGAGACTTCAAGAAATTAATCAACTAAGCTGTTCATTACTTCTTTCAGTGTAGAATGTAAGTTGAAAGCGCCTTGATCAAATCTTCTCCTCGAGTGTTTAATTTTATCGGCAATATTGCCAGCAATTCTTCTATTGAACACATTACTTTCAATGCAAAAAAATCTCTTGTTCATCATCAACACCATCATCATATGATTCATTAAGTAAATACTATGACGTAACAAGGCCCCTTTTGGAGTAGTTCGAGCACAGTACCATTAATGTAAGCAGCTTAAATTTCGGCTCTTTTATTACTTCTTGGCGGTAATGGAACACCCTGAATTGCAGTGACACCGTCTCATTTGTTCTCAAAAAGTATTGTGACCTCTTCCAACATTCATTTTTTTACAATCTCAGAATCTGAAAATGGTTTCTGAAGGGCTATCAGGCAGCGTAAAATAATATTCTTCGCTTTTTAGAATTCATGTTAATGGTAGGAAGGTGTTGTTTCACACCAAGTCACAAATAGTTATTAGAAAAAGCAATTACGCCTATCGACTGTTTCTACTTGCCACTCATAATTTCTGTAAGCTTCGGAACACAAACGGAACTCAACAGTTGATAGTGCCCACAGTTAGAAGCGTCTGACAAATGAGTTGCAATCGTCATTGTTGTTTAAACGCAATTTAATAAACGTCAAATGACTTTTTACAAGTATTTTCGAATGCATTTTCGAACGCATTTTCCAACAAAATCTAAATGAACTAGGTAAAAAATTTAATCGTGAAAATTCTAATTAGGTCCCTTTCTGAAGCTTTAAGTTTAATTTCTTCACATCTATTCTAACAAAATTTGTTTGTTCTCCATAGTGACTTTTGGGAGCTTTACCATTTTGGCAACATGTTTCTTATTCAAAGCGAAAAGATATCAGCAATTTTATCCTAGCTCGATTGTAATTATCTGTCTCTCTCTCTCTCCTTGTAGGAGTGTTATAAACAAAAATTCCCCCGCGAAGAATTTCCTTTTAAACGTCAGTATATTTCTCTCTTCTTTTTGCTGTCTCTATCAACTGTCACCTGGATTTTTTTTACTACACAGATGTACCACAGATGATGCATCTGAAGCATAATTAACTTAATTTTTTTAAGTTAATTAAGAAAATTATCTATTACACACAAAATTCTGCCAATGAATCTTGTACAATTTTTCTTACAATAATCTAATGTGCGTATTGACAAACTAATCGTTGGCTCTTGTCTTTTCAGTCAAGTACATAATTGACAATACATTACGAGTATTTACATCTTACGTGTATTATATCAATTCCATCAAACCTTTAATATAAGCATTTTCTTTGTTTACTCGCAAACATTAATTTTATGTGAGTATTTGCTCATTTATTTATCCATATATTCTCTTTTGCAACATTATTTCATTAGTTTCATTGATTATACCAAGGAATGTTAATAGTTTGGAATGGTAGTGTTGCAAAAAAGAAAATTCAGTATCAGTATTTTATATAAAATCTTTAATTTATTTAAATAAGAAACCCGTTAAAAATCTCCACCACCAAATTACATCAAGTAGATTTCATTAGAAGAAACCTATGTGAATGTAAAAGGATAGTCGGTCGGTGTGGCAGCCATTTTTAATTCTTAGTTTAATTCCATTATCATATAGTGGACAAAAAAGATCGGAGTACAAAAAACCCCATCGATATAATGGGTGCATCCAAACGACACGAGTAGAATCTCTTAAACAAAACTTCATCATTCAAACAGCATCACCGAAATTAATAAACATGGACTAGGGAAGGTTTAGGACTTACTGCGTGGGCTAAGTGCGAAATACTATTAATAAAACACAATTTCTGCTATTTCACGTTTACCAACTTAACATCGAAGACGGTGGTCTAGTGTTGGACTAAGAATTGAAATTTAAAAACAAAATTTACGTGGACATAGAATAAAGAAGTAGAATTGATACTTATTGTAGCAGATTTTGTTCCATTTTTTATTAATAGGAAATTTTAATCCATGGTCTAACTCTTATTCCATGGTTTTGTGAGTCCATGGACTAATTGGACTAATGGTGGACTAAGCGTTTTTTATTAATACGGCTGCATATGTTTACATAATTCTTTGTTTTTTGGAATTTCATTAAAGTCGGTTAAAAGATGTACCGCAAACTTTTGTAAAAATATGATTCAGCAGTTTTGTGAGTTTTTGACACGAGCATTCCTGTCTTTATACTTAACTCCTAACTTTTTAATTCGGACGTACATACATTTATAATATTTGGATAAAATGTATTTGCTGCACCAATTTATTAATGTGTTGTTTGCGTGAGTTAAAAATGTTTATCGTTATATGTAAATAAATTTTCGAAAAACCAACGCTACCTTCTGTACTATTAAATGTTGATGGTTTATTAAGGCCGACAGGGAGCACGTTTAATGTGTCAGGGACGTCACGACAGAACAAGAATTAACTCAATTGTTTGTTGTAAAGCTTATCCTACGACGACTCTATAAACGAGCACAACACGATGACGTGTTTAGTTGTTTATTTACTTTTAGCCGTAAAAATAATATTGCGATTCGGTTAATGGCAAATAGAAACAGCTTAGGTTTGAGTGGCTTTGCTAAGTGCCAGCGTGAAAAGGAGTGTCAATAACAGCGCAGCGCGATGATGTCTTGCTGTTTACTCACACTAACAAAATTGCTTTGCAGCACTTGATAGTTCTATTCAACCAATGATGTACAAGAGTTATGCATTTGGAAATAAGCAGCTGGAGAATGGTTTCCAAGTAAACTGCGTGCACTCATTGATGTGGATTTACTTAGAGAAAAACGATACAGAATTCATAGTGATCGATCGAGGAGGAAGAGGAAATTGATTGGGTGTTAACAGGATACGGTAGCTATAAAAGTATAATGGCAACTCCTTCAATATAATTTACATTATTTAAGTGCAAAACAATTTAACAGTACATGAAAAAGAGACATTAAAAAAATATTGAAGAAGTAAAAAGTCTTCTGTACATACGAGGTAATCGATGTTTTTATTCGTAGTTATTATGTTTTTCAATTGATATCATGGGGATGTTTATGAAGCTTTATAAACAATAAAAATGAATATTTTCTACGAAATTTTTAATAAGGAGACTTACAGTGTAAAGATTTTGGTCGAAATTGAAATGAGAAAATCATAGGTACCGCTAATTACTTTTTCTGTTAAATTTGGTTTGACGCAAATGTAAAACATAACGAAAATAACGCAAACAATTTTTTTTTATAGAAATTGTTAAATTGTAATTCGAAGCAATTGCCTTTTTCAAATTTATTTTCATGAAAATGAGAAATTTAATACTGTTCAACTAAGTTTGGCATTTTTTTGTAACAGAAATAAAGAATTAGGATCTTTCTGGTGACATTAGAATTATGTACTTACAATGTATTTCTGGTAAATTAAAAAAATGCCATTTTTTTCTCAAAAATTGTCAACTATTAATTGCTTGTTAAATATTGGAATATTCGATATTTAACAACCCAATTGAAATAAGTTTTTATTATTGAAAATTGTACACTGTTATGAATTACAAGAATACTGATAATGATTTATAAACTGTGTTCCTGCCCTTTGTACACAAAAATTCACACTCTCATTTTTTCAAGCGAACGAGGGTAAACATTTCTCAGGGGAGACAAATTTTTATTTTCACAAAAGTACGGAAAATCGTTTAATACAAAATTTAACTATTTTAAAAAAACGTCAAAACTTTAAGTGCGTTTTTTTTTAAGATCAATAATATTGTTATCGCAAATATTTATTAATTGTACAAATAAGCCCGACCACAGGATAAAATTCTTTTCAACTTTACTCTAATGACACACTCGAAAACTGACAGCTTTTGGTTTCCATAATTTTTTCTAAAGAAATTTCTTCGACTAACATTCTCAGAATAATTCACTCTTTCTAGAGCGATCTCATCTGTGGAAAAAGCGTTTAATTGGGTTAAGTCGCAGGGAATTTGACGTTTTTTTTGTAGAAATTCGTAGATTAGCACAATCTTTGGAAATACGGGAACAGATCTAATAGTTGATCATTTTTTTTAATGAATTGCAATTTTAATACTTTTCTATAAGCTTATTTATTTATTCTCGGTTTTTCGTTAAAAATTCAACATCTGCATTTCTTTGCCACAATTAGAGCTAGTTTGGTTTTGTTATATAACAGGTGTGGCAAAAGTAATGGGCCAGATTTATACAAATGGAGTATTTTGACATTTCAACGATTTAGACAATTTAAGGATTTTTTTAAACAAATTGCAAAATTAGGCCCAAGCATTTTTTGGTTCCAATAGGAAGATTTAACCTTTTCGCCTTAAATTTCAGGGCTGTTTTATGTTCCGTTTTACCAGATCGCATTTACCACATCGAACAACAAAACCCTAAGTCTTGAAATCCAACATTGAAGAAGAAATCAACAATTTACGGAGTAATATGTTTTGTGATTAACAATGTAAAAAACGTCATAAAACTAGTAAAACAGTGGCTCACGTCAGGAGGACGTCATATGACCCATATCTTTTTTTTAACTTATCACATCACCTATTTTACGTCTTTAAAGAACTTTCTGTAAAAGGGTAGTTTTATTTTGCTTTTTATTTCCAACAAAATGGCAACTCGTTAACACTATGACATTACTTTTGTCCCACATATATTTACATATATGAACTAAAATTTGTTCAAACCCAAAAAATCGCTGAAATTCAGGAGTAGTATTTTTTGCACCAACTGCAGAGCACTCAGATTGCCGCTTGAAAGGTGGAACTCACTATGAGATTTATATGAGTTTCAATTTATTCTGGTAGTGACATTATGTAGTTATTAAGTTAAAGTGGGAACCCACTTTACAGTGCATACCTAATCGTAAATTGTTTTTTTTTTTCATAACAATTTTTCCTTAATTCAACAGTTATAGTAACTTATAAAATTCCGAAATTTTTAACAAGTTATTTCCATTTTGTTTGCCTCTGGAAATATATTAAAATGTAAAATAAATTTCAAACAATAAAGCAAAATACAGACAAACTATTTTATATTTTATTACCACCATCCCCTTGTTTCATTCTGCAGGTACAAACTTTAAAATAGAAAACAAAAATAAGTAAGATATGTTGCCAACAAAACTGTGTTATCATCAAGAAAGATGAAATTTATTACTCGCACTTAGTAGTTCAATGAAAAAATTTTACACATTACGTGCATAGTTATTTTTACAGAAAAAAAATCTCTACATTTTAAGATTAATAGCTTACGCGACATCAAGCGCTTATTCAAACATGAATTTCAAGTATTTTACAATATTTTTTTTTATAAATATCATTTAATTATCCGAATGACATATTTTTTTGTATTTCTATTTTCGCCACAACTTGGAAGAATGATCATGAAAACAAGATAGAAAGAAAATTCAGAAAAATGAGAAAATCTTATATCGATGATGCGAGGACAATCCATGTTGCAAAATAAAATAATATAATGAACAATTAAATGAGATGAAAGAAAATTGTAGCACGAATATGAGAAAATGCACATTGAAATTAGATGTTGTCTTCTGTAATATTCAAAGACACAAATTGGCTGGACATTGAATTGGAAAATTGTCAGAAATGTGGTTGTGTAACATTATGAACTCGTATGTTCGAGAGTTGGAAAATATTTTCAATTTATATTTCTTTGGAATTTTTGTATTGGTTTCCATGACGACGCATTTACGATTAAATAAGGGAATCAGTGACATCTAGTTGAAACCACATAACATTACATTAAAATCTGTCTATGCAATTAACCAAAGAAATGACGTTGTAATATGTCTCTGTTCTTCGTTAGTGAACTTCATCATAATTAAAATGTTGAATTTAGTCAATGATTTGACATTGACAGTTTAGTCATTGGTTTATGCTTTAAGGGTGTGTTCACAGCGAAATAGCAACCAAATTTAAAACCTAAAGACGATTTCAATTTTCTAAGAAAAATTGGCTGTCATTTAATTGGATTTTTTGTTCGTTAAAAATTTAAAACTTTGTCAAAAAGAATCCATTTTTAACCCTGGGGTGTGATTTTTGTTATAATAACTTGGCTGCAGAAACAATTAATAAAAAGTTGAACTGGCATATAATTCACAACTGATAACTTTGACAGAAATGCACTTGACTTAATGGATTTGCAGTCACTTTCCAATACAATTGCTTTTAATTGGAAGACATTTTTTTGACAAGTAGACAATTAAATGCTAGAAACTTGCCTTATTTCCAAATCCCTTATGTTTTCTGAACGTTACAATTGTGAATGACGCATTAGCGGACGTCAATCAAACAGAGATCTATCATACAGTGCTTATAAATTTCTAAAAATTCTCATACATACTATTCTCACGAATAATTCTGTTGCGAAATTTGTGTAAATGTCACCCCTATTTTGATTGACAATCCCAAATTGTTAAATTAATATATTTAATAAATACTGAAATTTAATATTAAACACCCTAATGGATAAGGCTTTTGGTCATTGAGAATTATTCAGACCATTGTGAATTACAATAAAATCGATAATTACCAATGACTTGTTGGGCAGCTTTGTAATAAAATCAAATTTCAGTATTTATCAATGATCAAATTGATAATTGACAATTACAATTGGGCCCCTAAAAAATTGTTTTGGAAAATTTCAACAAGTGGGACATTTTTAAATTCAACGATTCGGTAACAGGAAGCAATAAGAGATAAAAAAGAATTGAATTGTTTGAAATCAGACTTGACTGGAATTCATCTTTGTTAGCTGAAAACGAAAATGTCAAGGTCATAAATCTAAAGTCTAAAAGCAAATGATACTTATAAAAGTTCAATTCAAATTAAAAAAATTCAAAATTTGTTTTTGAAAATTAAAAACAAATTATAAAAATATTTAGTAAGAATTTAATTTAAAATGTTCAATATAGAATTAATTTAAACTGGCAACACTAGATATGCAGTCTTGCCAAAGCACATCTCTAAATGTATGCACAGTTTTCTCCCTTCGGAATTATACTTAAGCCCTTTGAAAGTCAAAGTATTTCATGCTCTTTAACACTTTTGTACAATTGATCTGGAAAGACATGGCAATTTGGAGAAAATTCTTTTCGTGTTTAACAGAAATGATTTTCACTTGTTGAACAAGTAATTTCTGACTAATTAACTTGCTGTTTTATATTATAAGTTTGTGGTCTCCCACTTCTCATCTTTCAGAATAATATTTTTGTAGGATTACAAGATTTAATTTCAGGCATTTAAAAAATTGTTTTTCTAAATCTGTTTAACAACATTTGATTTTTGCGGATAGCTATACAAAATTAAATTTTAAGTAAATTATGCCACAACTGTTAAAATGATAGGGTTATCCATTTTGTGGTTTCAAAAGTATAGCGCTGGAATTCGACATCTGTAAAACAAGTTGTTAAACCAATTTTTTTTTTCAGTTCAAAGTCTGACATTTACGAAAATGCATCGCTTAACTAGCGCACAACGCATAAAAATTGTTAAAACCTACTACAAAAATGGTGATTCTGCCACAGCCACATATCGTGGTTTAAGAGGAGATTATGGTTTACATAATCGTCCAACTACGCAAGCAATTGGCAAAATTGTGAAAAAATTTGAAGAGACTGGATTGGTTACAGATATTGTAAGGCCTGTGCATCATCGTTTTGCTCATACCACTGAAAATATCGCTGTTGTAAGTGAAAGTGTTGCCGAAGACCCGAATGTGTCGATTCCTCGTCGTTCTCAGGAATTAGGACTGTCTTAGGGCACATTATGGCGTATTTTTCATTTGGATCTACACCTACATCCATATAAAGTGCAGCTCACACAACAACTGAAGCCATCTGACCATTCACAACGTCGTAGATACGTCCGGTCGTATGGGTGCTTGAACAACAGGCGGTGGACGGCGATTTTTCGAACAAAATTTTCTTCAGCGACGAAGCACATTTCTCAATCGGTGGGTATGTTCACGAACAAAATTGTCGTATTTGGGGTTCTGAGAATCCTCAAGTAATAGAAAAGAGGCCATTTCATCCACAAAAAGTCACTGTGATTGGACCTTACTTCTTCGAAAACGACGATGGAACGACTGTCACCGTCAATTCGGATCGTTATGGTCATATGATAACCGACTTTTTTTTTGCCTGCTGTTGAAGAATACGACTTGGAGAACATGTGATTTCAACAAGACGGTGCCACATGCCACACAACTCGAGCGAATGTGGCTTTATTGCTAGAGACATTTCCTGGCCGCGTAATTTCTCGTCGTGGCGATTTCAACTAGCCACCAAGATCATGCGATTTGACACCGCTGGACTTTTTTTTGTAGGGCTACGCGAAAGACCGTGTTTATGCAGATAAACCTTTCACTCTTGAGCATTTGAAAACAAACATTCGTCAAGTTATGGCTGAGATACCGCCCAATATGTGTCAAAAAGTGGTAGAAAATTACCTCAAAGGAATCGATGCTTGCAACGATTCGCGTGGTGGTCATTTAAATGATGCAGTGTTTCACACATAATGTCAACGTTCAAAATTTATAATAGAAAGGAAATATCATGAAAAAAATATTTTATATGTGTTTTATTTACGTTTACTTTTGAAACCGCAAAATGGATAACCCTTTACGATAAAATCAGCCCTTATTTGTGCAGCAGGGATTTATCTGGCATTTTTTTCAAGAATTCTACACTAATAGGTATTCTTTTCAGCTAACATCTTGTGCACGTAATTTTACAAAATTCCCGTTCCTTATATTGATTTTTATGAGTAGGTATGTACATAGTGCTCTTTCCAAATATATGTACATTATATTTTATTGATATTGACTGTCGTACAACAGAACTTAAGGATCCTACATGAATGTATAAAATAAACTCTTAATTTCTCATCAGCGAGTTCTTTTGTGTGTTTAAGTATAAGATTGAAAATAAACACTTATCTTATATTTTAGAAAAGTAAATAGGTACGTTTATATCTCCTAGACTTTCCTCGGGGATATTTGAAACAATAATGAATAAAAAAAAACTCCAAAATTTATATAATTTCAAGCACAAAATAAATAAGAATTGAAATTGCTTTTTTTTTCAAAAAAAAAATCATAAAAGCTTATTCTTCTCTTCTATTTTTATAATTGTATGAAAAAAATGCTTTGATATTAATTTAATATTATCCCATATTTTTTTGTTCACCTCATACAACAAAATCACCATGAAAAAGAAAAAAAAAACATAAAAAAATATATCTTAAGCACCAACCCACGCACATTTTGTATATATCATCAAACGTATCTATAAGTACAAAACACAATCTTAAATCCACGCATCCTGAATAAATTAAATTGCAAAAAAAAATTGTAAAGAAAAATATACTTTTCTACATCAAGAGTCATCAGCAGTCATCAATGTACATTGTACATATAGATGTAAATATATAAACATAGCATGTGTACTTGCTCGTTATGGACAATTTACAATACAAGCCAATTGATTCTTTTGTGTGACTTTGGCGTTGTTGTTTTCATTTCAATCAATGTCTGAATTTTGTGTAAATTTTTTTTTGAAAAGAAAATAATTTTGTTTCAAATTCGTGTTAATTAGGTGGTTCATTTGAAATACTCTTAAAATTGTGTAAACACAAAATACTTAATTGACAGATATTTAATAAATATACTTCACATAATGTATGTACATAGCAGCTTTGCAAATGAAAATAGTTTACGCTTTGCAATCAAAATCGAATGAAAATTGTGAGTATTTTGATAGTACGAAGAGTTGATGAATACGCTTTTGAATTATTGTACCGAGAATTTTTCTATGCACTCAAACTTAAGGCTGGAGTGGAGTCAATAAAAGTGATAGACAGACTTAGGGCAAAAGTGAGGCAGACATTAATTATTAAGGTAAGGTCAACAAAGAAAAAATATTTGGGGGTGGCCGTGGCGCGATAGTTGTGGTCGTAGTTTATGTCCTCTTATTTTCCATTAAAAAAAAAAAAAAAAAAACAATTATAAAAATAAATGTCATACAATGAGTTGCTGGTTTACTCATTACATGTTGTTTAGGCATAGAACTAACAACATGTGACTTAGTAAAACTAGTATACCTATAAAATATGACGAAGAATGAAAAAAAAAATGCGAATTATAGGGGACATAGATAAATAATACATGGAAATCTCTCAGCATTAGTTCAGCCGCCATCCGTGGAGATAAAAATCTGAGGCAACAACCACCTACAGTCTCAAAACATCGCGCCACACATCTTTCATATCATTCCTTCTCTTCCTTAACCTCACCCTCACACCCGCGCTGTGTTGAAACATGTAAAGGGTAGTACAATCCCTTGAGCGCGTGTAGAATATAAAAAAAAAAACAGTACGACACTAAATTAACCGCAATGATCGGGGCATCTCTTACGCCGTAGTATTTTTTTTTTAATTTAACTATATGCCTGTAAGACCTAAGGTCTTTTAAATACAACCTGAATTGCACGGCAGTAGTTTGGCACAGTGGATTTGAGAACCAGGTATTGACTGTCTCATTTTAATGCATGGGAGGCATCCAATTAAAATTGGAGGTATAGAAAAGAATGCGCCTGGCGTGGGGATCGAACCCGCACGTCCTAGTTAGCAATCAAGTAATTTATCCACTGCGCCTTTGCCACCCATTGTTGCAGAAAAAAACGTAATAAATTATACAGGGTCATTCAATGAACGGTCCATATCTGACATTTCTGTTTTTATCAACCGAAATGTCATCATGTCATCAGAAACTGCATACATTTAGTTTATTAAGGATTGCCATTTTACAATAGGTTGCAATAAGTGGGTCAATACATCCCTGAAAAATGAAATAAGGAACACTCTTCTTGGCATAAGAACATTTTATTTTCCCACATAGTCTCCCTTCAGCTCGATACACTTCATTCAATGTTTCTCTACATTTTTTGACGCGCCCTCCAAATAATACGATATCCCAAGTTCCTAAAAAAAAAAATTTTAAACTTGGTATGTACTTAATTGTTTTAGGTGATTTTTTTTTTTTTTTTTTTTTAAACGGATGCGCGCACTAAAGGGGTTTTGACTACCCTTAAAATGAACAAGCACAGTGCGAGCGTTAGGAAAGTAGGGAAGGATGCAAGAGGAGATACCGGTGCACATTGGTTTTGAATTTCTGAATATCAAAATGGGAGGGGAAAATAGAGCCGGGTAAAGTATTCCACATTCGCGTTGTACGACTAAGGAAAGAATCTCTGTACTTGACAGTACGTCCGAAGTTGGGCTCAAGGGTAAACTGATGAGCATTCCTAGAAGCGCGAGTAATACGGTTGAAAAATTTAAGGGGAGGATTGTCTCGATTCTTTTTTAAATCTGTTTTTAGCTCTAAAAATAACGGTACCTACCTGCCATACAAACTTTTGGAGAAAAAATGGTAAATCGCAATAATTATCTCGAAAGAACTCTGTCGATTTTGATTTAAAAAAATTCAGTGCAGTGGTCAATAAATATGACCGTTTTTTCGATTTTCGACTATCTCATTAACGGCACAAATGATTTCGTTCAAAATGTGTATTTACTTCAAATTCTATATAATATTGCATTCCAAAATTTTCGAAAAATATTATTTTTTGGATAAAAAACATAAATTTTGTTGTTTTTTTAGAGATGTGACGTATATCCGGTAAGTATTCGGTATCCGGCCTATCCGGCTCCTTTTATAATATTCGGGCGGAGCCAAATAATCTTTCTATATCGGGCCGAATACCGGATAGTCGTTTTTTTGGTAAAAAAAAAAAAATAACAAAATATTAAGTTTTATGATCTGATTGATTTTATTTCATATAATAAAGATAGGCTATCAGCAATTTAACATTGTGCGTTTACTTAAACCAAATTATGGTGAATGAAAATTAGTTTTTCTGCATCATGTGTACTTTTATTTAGCGTAATTGATTTTCCTGGCACTTCGAGTTATAGACTCATTGGAGGCATAACTATAATCTATGAGCATTCTCATGAAACAAGGCTCGAGTTCTGAGAGCAAGAAAAGGGACATATGGGTCGATTACAGCTAACAGATCAGAACAATCTTCATGATACATAAAATGTCATGAACAAATGTAAAAGTGACCATCTTGCGATGATGTCTGGATGCCAATAAGATGGCATCTTACTTTATAAGAAGACATTTAGTTTATTACTATCCTAGTGAATTTTTTTTGAATACTCTCGATTCTTATTGTATAGAATAATGTAATATGGATTTCAACAGCAATATTCAAGAATCGACCTTACATAAGCAACGTAAAGGGATTTTAATGTATAAGGATCATTTAAATCAAAAGCCCTTCGATATATGAAACCTAAAATTGAGTTTGCTTTATTATCGAGAAACTCGATTTGGTTAATAAAGTTTAGTTTGGAGTCAAAAATAACTCCAAGATCTTTTTAAATAAATAATAAACGATTACGATTGTTTTCGTATACACATGTCAACAAGACTTCTGCCAACAATAAAAACAAAAAAATATTTGTAAACTAGTACTTAGTTTATGAAATTAAAATGACAGTATATGAAATGACGAAAGATTGAGGTAAAAAATAAGAATATTTTGTGTGGGATGAAGGAAAACAAAGCATGTTTAAATTGGTTTTACTTGTACCGACCGGCTTGATTTGAGTACCAGACCATCAAACTATTAAACTTTTCATTTGGACAGATATCCTGCCGCCGAATATTCGGCTATCCGGCATAGCTGTGGGCCGAATATCCGGTATTCGGCCAAAATCACTATTCGGTACAACTCTAGATTTTTTTTTTTAAATTATATTAAATTTTTTAGAAAAAAATTAAAGAAATTTTGTATTAAAAAATAATTAAAAAACGACTTTAAAAATTTATTTAGCCGTTTCTACTAAATACCTTGTGCTTAAGATGTGATCGAACATAAGAGCAAGAACGTACGATCCAGCCGTGCATTTTATTTTAATACTCATGAGATCAATTTGTATGTTTTGTCCCCTGTTGTGGGGGTTTCAACCAATATTATTTTAATTAAAAGAAAACGAAATAAATAAAAAAATTTAAGTTACTAAAATTTGTTTTAATTCATTTTTTTTTAAATACACAAATTTAATTTTAATTGATTAGCAACGCGTTTCGGAATAAATTACATCATCAGGCGAAAGCTTGGGATGTATAAGGATAGGAGGTGTCTATATAAAATGACTGCCACAATAAAACTATTAAACAAATCTGTCTGAAAATTTGGGTGCGTTTTTTTGAAATATGATTATTTACAAAAAAAATATATAAATTTAAGGTCACGACATAATTTGTGTTAATTTTCAGGATTTATTGGGCAATACTAATTTGAAGAAGAATATGGGACTGTCGTACGACACAACCTTTTATAAATTTCAACTCACTCAAAAATTGAACCCAGCTGAAGCTGACTGTATGGAATGTGATGAAAGACATAGGTGCACTGATTCGAGCATCGGCATCACTATTAAGATGACCAAAATTCATACAACATTTTCTTCAATGAAGAAACTCATTTTTCATAGGGTGAAAAAGTTTACAAACAAAATTGTGAAATCTTGTCGACTGCACCAAAATGTCAATCTCACCGTTAATTCTAATCGGTAAAGCCAAATGTTAACCGAATTTTACTGGCCTGAAATCGAAGATATGATTTGTGAAACGCAATACCTACGGCAATAATAATTTTGGATACAATTATTGCAAGAAAAATTTCGTGCACGAATTATTATCATCAAATTATGGCCAAGTAATTGACAATCCTGCAATATATGTACAGTACATATGTGTATCTGTATATATCCTTTGGGGATATTTAAATGGTGTTATATTCTACTCATAATGAAAAGATCCAAACAATATGTTGATACAAATTTGATCAAATCGAAATCATTGTGCTTTGATTTAAGGACGTGACCTCAGAAATGTCAATTTATAACAGTTTATGCGAGCATGTTGGGTCAGAAGGACATTCACTTGTGACGCGCGATGAATATTTCGCACTATCAATAAAGAAAATTTGTTATAAACTGTTATAAATTGAGCCTTTATTTAAATTTCCTTCCGAAACAAAAGAATGAATGATCCTATAGTGTCAATTTATAACAGTTGTCATTAAAATGATATATTGAACATAATCAGTAAATGTATTAAATGGTGAAACGTACTGTCATAATGTGAATTTTTTCACCTTTTTCTTGAATGAAAATAAATCTATTAGGTTCCGTTCATATTATTGTTAATTATCCACCCAACCCTTGTTGTCAACTAATTATCAATTTGTCCAGAACATACATCATAAAGCTCGTTTGGAAAATGGTACATTCAAATTATGACATCACTTTAAACATGACATTATGTCATTGCTCTAAACATGACATGTCCTCCTATTTTAAATTTTACAAATTGGTTTCATAATAACAAGGAGTTTTTTTTGATGTAATTTATGAAATGTATATAGTAACAAAGGACCTCAAGTCAAATATGTTAAAAAAGATTAACAATTTTTTCCCAAATAATGAATTTGCCTTGTTCAAGAAAATAGACAAAAACTGCTTCAGGAGGATATTTGAATCTCATTCAGGAAAATTCGCAATACAGTAAAGTCTTATCTTCAGATATTTTCTCTTTTCCATGAAAAGCAAACTTCCAACAAAATTAAAAAAAAAAACAACAACAAAAAAATTCAAAAACTATCCTTTTATCTCTTTGGCTATACCTGCACAATGTTGGAAGAATTTTTATGGAATATTCAGCTTAAACTTCCACTTCCTACCACCTCCACCCAAGCCAGGTGGTTGGCAATCTTTTCTTTTTCTTTTTTCCTTTATTTTCTTTGATATACATTTATATGAAGGTCAATACAAATTCTGAAAATAATGTGCACCTAGTCTCATCTGATTGCCATCAAAAATCAATAAGTCTGCCTTGCACTGTGTATTGTTTTGCGAAAGGACGAAAGCAGACCTTTGGAGCCATTTTTTTTACTACAAGTTGAACTCAACTTGAGGATTTTTAATTTTAACCAGTGATTTTGTTTTTCTCCACTCAAAGTTGACTGTTTCAACTTTCGATTTTAAACTCTCGAGTTGATCAACTTCTGGTTTTCTCAAATTCCGAAAATAGTAGAAGTTGAGAGAGCAAACTTGAGAGTTTTCTGTCATTTTGAAATTTGTAATACATTTTATTGCATCTTCTGCAACGAAGAAGAAGAATTGTTGGCGATTGAAAGAACACAATACCAAAACATAATTTTATCTACCGACTTCGAGAATAAGTTTAAGAATCGAACATTCTATATTGTATCTAAAATAGAACATAGCATACTCCCTGTGATGGTACACCGATAGAAAGGTCTCTGAAATCCCTTTCGAGCACTACCAGCCGCAGATTTTTGAGGGGTTTGGTTGCGGAGATATCACCATCCAAAGCAAGTCAAATGCATTTGGGTGGAAAATCGTGCGAATAACTTCGAAATTAAATATCTCAAGAACCAGATGAAGCAGATACTTTTTGTTTTCAGCCCTGGATAGGTATTGAACAGGCCTTTCTTTTGATGTATATGTCGATGGGTTTGGGGAACATTGTTGAAAATGTATTTCTTTTGCAAGGGGTTAGCCTTGATTTTTTCTTAAAATTTCGAAAAAGTGAAGTCAAGAATTGTACAAAAAGTTGTACACCAATGGAGAGGTTCATGAAATCCCTTCCTAGCACTGGCAGCCGCACATTTTTGAGGGGCTTGGTTGCGGAGATATCACCATCCAAAGCAAGTCAAATGCAGTTGGGTGGAAAATCGTGCGAATAACTTCGAATTGAAATATCTCAAGAACCAGATGACGCAGATACTTTTTGTTTTCAGCCGTGGATACGTATTGAACACGCCTTTGTTTTGATGTATATGTCGATGGGTTTGGGGAATATTGTTGAAAATGTAATTTTTTTTGCCTTGATTTTTTTTCTAAAATTTCGAAAAAAGTGAAGTTCAGTTCAACTTACATGGATTTTTTGACAAAAAAAAACATTGTGAACTATATATATTGTGTTATAAATACAAACAAAACACCTTCTTATTAACTATGCCTAGCCCAGGACAAAATCTTCCAATTTTAATGATTAAAATTTTAATCTTGTTGGATATAGTTCACATTGTTTTTTTTTTTTGGTCAAAAAATCCATGTAAGTTAAACTGAACTTAACAAAAAGTGCGTATTGGTAGGGCGCTCACTAGCCAACTGATGAGTGGACTAAAGGCCGTTAAAAGCTATTTTGATACAAACATTTATATAAACAGTTTGTTTCAAAAAAGGAGACATAAGGATATTTTACTTTAAAGTGTGAACTTTGTTTCTACACCAGGTATATTTGTTGATTTGAGATTTTTCTTTAGTAATGTCTATGATAAATTGACTAAGTTTAATTTTTTTTTAATATTTCTATATAAGAACTGAATTAAATTGAGTTGGCCAATGTAGAAAACTAGAAATATTATTTATTTCGACGCAAGTCAGTTAATAAAAATAAATGATGTTTGTTACACTCTAAATTAGAGAACATTAAATATACACGCAAATTTTTAATATCAAATCTTAGTTAATATAAAAATATAAAATGCGTCGCTTAACTAGCTCAAGTCACGTTAGAATTTCGTAAAACGAACAAAATTACAATCATTTATATTTAATTAACTATATATATCAAACAATTGGTCAATAACTAATAAATAAATAATAATAATTAAATAACTCATTGTAGAAATGACGACAACGACGATATGGCCACACCGACGACAAAATTCTTTTCAACTCAATGATTGTTTTTTTTTTGTATATTGTTTAAAAGAAAATTGTTCAATGAAAAAACAAACCAATAAAAAATACGTTTTTATGACAACTGAAATGTTTTTTTTTTTTTTTTTTTAAATCCAAGAATTTTATTTGCAACACAAAGATTTTAAAAATATCTTTCATAAATTATAGGATATAAGCATTTGGTTTTAAAACTTAAGCACAGCAGACAAAAATTCTATGGCGCAAAATGTTGACTTTTTGACTTTTGATAATTTTAAACGACAAAAAGTATTCTTTAACATTAAGGAGTTCGTCTAACTTTAAAAACGGCAAAGTGCTTCTTATCTTTTTTTTTTTAATCTTTTAAGCTACAATTAGATGTTCAACGTAATCGGTCTTCGAGCTGACTCTCTGATGCTGATGGAAAAACTCGTGTAAACGCAGCTTTCAACGTTATCTTCAAGAAATTGGCAGCATGTCATTTTTAAGTCAGAGAGCCAACACGTTGACTGTTTACGTTTACCATCTAATTGCATCTTTATAATCCTTCTAGAAATAAGATTATCTCCATATGCTCTAGCATTTGAAACCAGTCGAAAAAAAATAAAAACCACTTAATTTGATTTCCATAGTTCCATTATTTAATACATTACATGACCTCAGCTGCAGAAATAAAATTCGACATGCATTTGTGCAGGCAGAGTAATTTAGAGGCACGCGCCACACACATATTGTTCTACATCGTTGCAATTATTTTCAAATCACAATCTTGTCCGCTTAGGAGAATTAAATTTGATATTTTTGACTGCGCCCGGTTAATGGGGCGCCTGGTTAAGGAGCATTAAATCTATGAAATTGGAATCCTAAGGAACATTTCCCAAATAGGAGGTTTTATTATGTTTTTTTTTTTTTTTTTGTTACAATAGCTGCGTTTTGTTATCTACGGGTCTGGGTCTGGGTTATTTTTTAACACGTATAACAAAAACAACACGAGGTCCAGGTTTATATCGGGGTTTCTATCTGGGTTTGCTAATATTAGTATTAAATTCGGCGAACAGAGGGTACATATCAGTATTATTATTATTATTATTAGTTTCTTTATTTCAAAATAAACGTTACAAAATGTATATACAAAAGAATATATGGACATGGCAAGGTGCCGTCTGCCAGATAATGACATTTCATAAGAAAAGATAAATGCATAGATATATAATTGAAAGAATTATAATTTGTAATTTAAGAAAGTTTTATGAAAAAAAAGAAAAAAATTGAATTAAAAGATAAGTGCAAAATACAGTGTTGTTATTTAAAATTTAGATTTATAGTTTAAGATACAAAAAAATAAAACAGTTTTTACCTATTTTTTTAATTGGTTTTGGTATATATAGATGAATAGATATATGTTTAATTACAAAAGAAGAAACCAGTGAATAAAAAAGTTTTGAATCAAAGTAAAAGGTTGAGATGATAATTATAGATATTTCAAAAACTATTTCTATACGACAGGGCATGGTCACAAAATTTGTAAAGAATAGTCCAGCCCAGGGAACCATTCAAAATGTCTATCAGTTGTGCTCTAGAAAGGACACTTTTCTGGAAGTAAAGCCTTCGAATCTCTTGCAAAATAGGGCAAGTGGCTACAAAATGGTAAACATCATCTCGCTCATACATGTTGCAGAAGTTACACAGAATTGGTAGGTCAGAACGATAAGGAACATAATTTAGAATTTCCACTCTAGCTCTAAAAATAGTGCTAATAGCTTTCACAGGAAGATCTATTCTGAAATAACTGGAAGATTGAAGCCGGTGATTTAAATCTCTATATAAACCTCTTGTTGACGATGCAGATGCACGATTTAAGTCTTGAACATAGATTTGTTCATCTACTTTTGATATGACAGGCGAAACAGAGGTTTGAAAAAGAACCTTTGAATGATTTCAAAATCTTCAAAATATGTGTAGCCAATTGCTTGAACACCATAACACATACATGTATTGATGGTTGCTTCAAAAACCCGATACTTTGATCCCAAGTCTATACTTTGGTTTGCAAAGAAAATAGGCCACATAACGCTCAGTCCAGTTTTGGCTTCCTTACTCTTTTCCTTCACATGTTTTGTAAAGCTCACATTTGCAGACATCAGCACACCCAGATATTTGAATTCCTGTACGACCTCTATGCGCTCGCAATCGAGAAACCAACTTTCGTCTCTTAATCTTTTACTTTTTCGAGCTTCAAACACCATAATTTTTGTTTTTAGAGCATTAATCCTTAAATCCCACTTATTACAGTACCTATGTAGCTTATTTATTTGAAGTTGAAGAGAAGAAGGGTTGTCTGCCAACATTACAAGGTCATCCGCATAGAGTAGCACTCTGATAGAAATGTTTGAAATGCTGATGACCCCAGGTAAGCTGTCGCATATATCGTCGATAAAAAGAGCAAATAATATAGGACTTAAGATATATCATATCAGTACATAACCCAAATCGTTTTATTTTTACGGGGTGAACTATATAGGTTATTGGTGCTAACAAAACACGGCTAATACTATCTTCATTTAACACATTACAAATCTGAGTGGGATTTCTGATGAATAGATTCAAAATTATGTCAGTTTTCTTCAAGATGCATCGTTAGTGTTAAATTTGAGTCCGAAGAAACCCAATTCCCCCAATTTCAACTTTACCTACTTACTATAAACCAAAAAACCAAAATAAATGGAAAAAATTGACAATAGAAATATTTTAAATATTCCGCTGTTAATTAAAGTTAATTCACAAAGAAAAGGTCAGTTACATCGAACAGTAAATTCGTCATTATTTACGACTTTTATGACATTTCACACCAACATGTTAAATACTGGGTACTTCTCTAATCTTTATCACAAATAAATATCCACTTTACGGAATCAATTACAAAAAAAAATCCATATTTGTACTGAAGAATAAGTTACATAAAACTGCCTTCGTCTTGCGACGACTGTTAAATGATAATAATTAGACTAATCCATAAAAGGCGCGCCACCTGTTGATGTTTTTTTTCTTCAATATTCTCTAATTTTATGTGTGTACATTTCAAACTCCCAAGTGTCACTTTCAAATGGATAAATAGTGTTAATACACTCGAACACGGTTTATATGCTTTTTATAGATTTTATTAAAAAAAATCTACTTAATTTAGATCATTATTCTATATAATAGTTGATTCTATCAAAATAATTACTATTGATATTTTTTTTTTTGCTACGTCAGCTCGTATTGGGAGGGTTCTTAATTGGCTTAGACAATTCTAAGGAGGTCATCTAAGGTACTAAATGGTAAAACGTTGAGTACACAATGAGAAGAAATTCTAAATAAATCAAAACGTTCAATTGCTATATATTCGTACCTCGGACATTATTTTTTTTTTCTATTTTCCAACTGAAGTTTCTTTACGGCAGAGGGGGTGGGAGGACTGTCTTCTTCCGTCGACGTCGGTTTTAATCCAATTATGGTTCAAGAGCCGTACGATATCGCTAGATACTTTAGCAGTTCATGCACAAGTTGATTTTTTTTTTATTGAAATGCACTTTTTGAAGTGATATTTTTTTGTAACACTTTATGCTTCTCCAAGTGGAATTCTATTATTTTGTTTTCTTTCACACTCTTTTCAACACTTCACACACACAAAGGTGTATTCGACCCTTTGACACTATTTTTTCTCCTTACTAAGGGTTGGGAAGGTATAAGACTTGAAAAAATCGAACACAAATCGAATTTTCATATAACTCAATATTTATATTTTTTTTTTAACTTTGATTATTATTATTAAATTTACTTGTATGTGTTTTAAAAAAAATAATTTTTTAAATTTCTTTTAAATATAAAAACAAAAATTTAAAAACGCGCCAAACGACACTCAACATTCAAATGCGCGATACGGACTGACTAAATTCATAGATTGGTGACTTTTCTTTTACTAAAATGCTAACGAAAATCAACAACAACAATTTAGAAACAAAAAACTAAATAGGTATACCTAGATAGCTTAAGAATTACAGCAAAATGATGACGATGACGACAACAACGTCAGTCGACTATGGCGCGGCGGTGACAAATATGAAGACGGAAAAAAGTCGCTCATATGTATATTCCAAGACCATAAAGACACAGTGCGAAAACAAGACTCTCTCTCTACAAAAGTATCTATTATATGAGTGGAAGAAAATGAAAATGAAAAGATATTAAATAAAAAAAATATACATAAGCATACCTACAAAATAGAATAAAAGATACAAAAAGTTTAGTGGTGATGTCGAAAACTGAAGGCGATCAAAAGTAAAGATTTTTCGAAGTGTGGGAGCGACTCAAAACTGAAGTAGGTAGAGCCAAGCCAGTTGCAAAGCCATACATAATAACAATTCCAATTCAAAGCAGAAATACTATGCTGCACAAGTGGGTATAACAGAAACAGATTCATCTGCAGGCATCTCTGCTCGTAAAAACCTATTCACACAGATGCGCTCCAACTGTTCTATGTGTTTAGTCGATTTTTTTTTGTGTACTGTTGTAAATTCGACCCCTACACCTTTTAATTCATATACTACTTGATGTGTTTATGGCTTATATGTCAACGTCTTCATTTCTAGTTTACTTTCAAAACGTGCAGAGTATCATGCACCGCCAGTGGCGTAGACAAGGGTGGGATATCATTATCCTAACACTAACACCCTTTGGGGAGCATTTAAAATCTTTACACATAAATTAAATTTAAGTGTGTGTTCGTAATGTCGAAATAACAGCTTCTTACTATATACACATGAAAGTATATACGGTAAAATATTTTTGTCTCTTACCAATAATCTCCGAAATGGCTAGACCGTTTTAAACAGGACTTTTACTGGCAGAAGCTGATGTTGTATGGAATAATTTAGGCTATCTTACATTTTTTACCCTCTAGGTGGCGTTAGGGTCGCTTAATCGAAAAATTCTTATTTATGGTCTGAGTTGACTAATTCACACCATATACTATGCAAATAAAAGAAATAGCCGTTTACAAAATTTGGCCTACCGTGGGATAGATGGCGCTGGGGTGGAAATAATTACGAAATGTAGTCTTTTTTTGTCGGGTCAGCTAGTTAAGCAATAAAATTACTGTTTTTGTAAGTCAGTAAGAAGTGTTTGATTTTTATTCCATACCAACTAGTAAGACCGCGCTTGCGTTGCTCTGCTGATTTTTTAAATATTGATTTACTTTATAATGATACAATTCTCTTTGTACTTATAATTGAGTGCCTTCATGGGGATTGGGTTGTTATTAATAGGTACACAAATTCAACAAGTAAATACAATACAACTGTGAAATGATTAATTTTACAAAATGGTAAACCTAGGAACATCCAAGCTGAAGCCTATTGTACAAACATTTTTCTCAATTTTTTAATGGTACAATATTTTGCCCCATAGTATTATTTTTTAATAATATTTCCTCAGGATCTAATATTTAATAACAAATAGTAATTATAAGTTAGTACATGTTTATAAATAATAGACATTTAAAATTTAAAAAAATCCCTTTTATAAATTTTTTTGCGTGCGCCACTGTTCACAAAAATGTGTCACATATAAATTTGTCTGTTATACTGAATGAATAGAATACAGGTGTAAATGCTTCTTTATGACAACAAAGACGCAAAGGGTTGCGGTTTTATAAGCATACTCGTATAAGGGTTGTTATTTGCCACTTTGGACGTTTGATGCTCTTGAGTAAGACAGCGATGAACTGAATATGTGAGATATGAGAACAAAGGTCAAGATGTTGATGACATGTGGTTTGAATTGAATTTGAATTTAGTTTTATTTTACACCACTTCAGTTCAAACAAAGAATCCAAGTATACCATAAATGTTGTTCAGTTAGATATGTCACCATTGGACATTTTCTTTTATAAATTTGAGACGTTTCGAAACAAAATCAATGATTAGTTTTTTGTTTAAAATAAGACTGATGGGTGGGATGTCTTATTATTATTAAAAAAAAAAAAACGATTATAAGTTTTATATCAGCATCAAATTTATAATTGATTTTTCTTTCTAAATGTGAAAAACGTGAAAAAGGAGGATTCGAGCAATAAAGGGGGTTTGACTACTCCTAAAGAGATGAAAACAGTGCGCGTTTATAAAAATAAAGAGCGATTTAGGAGAAGATATAAAAAGTTGGAGAAAAACAGAGATACATGAAATAGTATTGAACATTCGTTTAGTGCGGCTAAAAAACTAATATCTAGTTGACAGGAAATTACTTCCGAAATTGGAATCAATGGCAAACTGATATTTATTACCAACACATGGAACAATAGTAACATCATTAAATTTTTAAAGCATTATATTCTAAACAAGAAAATCCGCAGGCTTTTAATTGCAATTAAAACATTTACCTTAGGAATTTGCCAAAATCAGGAATTCAATATTTAAAGCTTCTTTTTAATTGCTGTCTTAAATTATGCTACTTTCCTAATGCTTGGAAGACAGCTAAGATTATCCCAATTTTAAAGCGTGGTAAAAGTGCTAATATATCTACCAAATATAGGCATATAAGTTTGTTAAACTCTTTAAGTAAATGCTTTGAGCAAATAATAAAAAGTAGAATTCTTTCTCAAGTAACAAGAAATAACATATTACCACTCGAACAATTTGACTTTAGGGTTCACCATAGTACAGTCTATCAAGTTGATAGAATATCTAAATACATTAAAACTAATTTTAGAAGAGGAAAATGTACAGGAATGGTTGTTCTTGACGTTGAGAAGGCATTCGATACAGTTTGGCATGATGGTTTATTACATAAACTTTCTAGACTTAATTTTCCAATCTACTTGATCAAAATAATTCAATCGTTTTTATCCGAAAGAAATTACAAAGTTTCTATTAATAATTGGTACTCTAGTACTTACGATATTGTAGCAGGTGTACCTCAGGGATCAGTGCTAGGCCCAATATTATACATTATTTTCAACTACGACTTTACATGCCTCAATAACTGCGAAAAAGCAATGTTCGCCGATGACACTTGCATCTATTCATCAGATTCGATTGGTTTCAATATTGAAACGAACTTGCAATCTGCACTTGATGTTATAAAAGATTATTTTTTCGATTGGAAGATTAAACTAAATGCTTCAAAGACACAGGCTATATTTTTTACTCGAAAAAGAAAACCCTGTTTCCTGCCTAGCAACAATCTGCATGTTAATGGCTTAAGCACCGAATGGTGTTCAAATGTTAAATACCTTGGTGTACACCTAGATACAAAAATAACTTTTAGAGTGCAAATACAAGAAGTAATTAAGAAGATTAACATAACTATTAAAACGCTCTATCCTTTTATAAATCGTAAATCAAAATTAAGTAACAAAAATAAACTCTTGATTTATAAAGCAGTTTTCCAAGCAATTATGTTTTATGGGGCGCGCGGCGCCGGCATGGGGGAATTGTACATCGAGTCACATCCGCAGGCTCCAAATAGCTCAAAACAAAGTTTTAAAAATGATGCTTAACCTCCCATGGTCTTTCTCAACAGCTGAACTTCACGAGATTTCAAATATTGAATTGGTAACATCCAGAATTGTTAAACTTAATGAGCATTATGTCACTTCTTGTGTAATGTCTGATAACGTTCTAATTTCAAACCTAGCTTTATAGTTTACATATTTTTTTTTTTATAATAAGACTGATTCTGTGATACTAATTTTAATAAATTATTTATTTTGTGATTAATAAAACATTTTTTTTTTCTCTCATTATTTATTTATTTATTTGTTAATTTATTATTTATGTAATTTATTTGTTTAATTATTAAATTGTTAATTTATTTATTTCTTAATTTATTTATTCTTAATTTATTTATTTATTAATTTATTTATCTATTAATTTACCTATTTGTTAATTTATTTATTTGTTAATTTATTTAATTGTTAATTTATTTATTTATTAATTTATTTAATTGTTAATATATCTAATTGTTAATTTATTTATGTGTTGATTTATTTAATTGTTAATTTGTTTATTTATAAATTTATTTATTTATTATTCGTTAAGTTATTTATTTGTTAATAATTTATATAATTGTTAATTTATTTATTGTTAATTTATTTATTTAGTTATTCATACTTTTATTTATTTATATATTTTGTGTTTACTTTCTTCTTTTTTGGGAAGATAAAGCCTGGTTTGAAAAATTCGCACCGCCCACCCTTCTACTCCTTACTATACCATATAATATTATACCTACATAGTTTTTATTAATTTATTTTTTTTTTTTGTGTATTTGTTTAATGAAGGTTTTTGAGTAGCTTTTCCTTCAAATTATATTTAATTCATTGTTCTTTTATGCTTAAAATAAAAAAAAATGTATTGTCAGTAGTAAGGTAGATTTATACCATAACTCTGTAAATTGTGCAATATAGTTTAAGAAAATAATGTATAAATATTCTGCTACAATAAAAAAATATATAAATATATATTCTATATGTGGTTTTTGGATAATGCTGACGACATTGGAATTTAATAATAATTGCACTCTGTAGTTCTATATGTTAAGCTCAAGGAAATGAATTTTGAAAAAAATATTAAAAACTTCATAAAATTTCTATTTTTATTTATTTACTTTTTAAAACTAACTTAACAATTGCCTAGAACTGGTAGTTTTAACAGTATTATCTACACTTTTAGATCAATTTTTCAGTAAATCATAAGTTTACTCTGAGGAAGAATTTTTCTAACCCTGTGTGTATATGAATATAAATGTAATAACGTATGTAAAAGAATATAGTTTATTTCTTAACGAAGAAATACATAATATTTGATTTATTAAATTTTAACAAAAAAAATATAATTTCTCAATCATCTTACTTTCTTTAATGACGCATCAAAAACTTACCTGAAAATAGAAAAAAAAACATAAATTAGAAAAAAAAATATAAGTTCTTATTTAACAGAAACAGGTAACATGTTTTTCTACAAAAAAAATTGGACGTATCAAAAATGGCACAGGATAAAACTCAGACGATTTTCGAAAAAAAATAAATACATACTTAAATACATACTTAATTTTGAGGTAAAAAAAGGTATTGAAGAAACTTTATAAATTGCTGTGATAATGATTTGAGCAACAAAGACATTTTATTTTCATTCCAAGTCAGATATCTGACGAAAGTCAATATGCCCATTTTATATTATTTCAAAAAAAAAATCTCTCCCAGCTCAAAAATAAATCTGCTTAAGAATCCCAAAATTAGAAATCCAAATCTTAACAACAATGCTTTAAATAAATGCGAATCATCTCAAGCGAAGAACTAAGCAAAAAATACCATTTTATCAAATATATAAATTCCTCAAATTAATCGATTCGTTTTGCACATTGATTCCTCATCGAAGTTACCTTATTTATGGAAGGATTTAAATTTTTAAAATAGAATTTTTTTCTTGTTCAAATGTCATTTAACAAGAAATGCAAAGTTACAAAATTCTTGAATAATTCATGTGCCCTTCTTGTTATCAATGATTATGTACATAATATTGTATGTACCTACGGTTTCTCTACATTTCGATTTTCTGTAAATGGAATGTCACAATAAAATGTAAATTAATTTCAGTTTATCTTTTTTCCCAATGGAATTTTAGAGGCATGATAGATATACAAGCAAAAAAACTGATAAGACTTACTAACTTATCTTGTGTATTAAATTGGTACATGCGAAATGTCACGTTGTCTGTCAGCCGTGCGTTGGTCACCTAGTGGCTTGCAACTAAGGAACAAGTATTTGATATTCTAGGCGGAAAATTCAGATTCAGAGGTTAAAAGTAGACAAAGGTAAATTAATGATATACATAATTCAAATATTCAAACCAGAACTGAAAGGTATGGTGTCCTCTTAAGTTAAAAAAAAAAAAAAAAACAATTGATAAGAGCAATAGGTCTTTAAAATCTTATTTTTCTTTACTTTTATATTTACAAGCTTTAGTATATATATAACATTCTGATTGCAAAAAGAATTGAATAAATTTTAAAACACACATTGATAGTAGAGTACTTAACGTTAGTCCTTAACTCATTAAATGATTAAATATATAAATGACTTTTCGGCTGATGGGCTTAAGTGAGATCGCCGCCGGCCAGGGAGAAGCGCAGAAGAAAAATTCTCGAAAATATGTTTGAAAAATTGAACAGCGAATCATCACAGTGGTCTAGAAAGTGATTCAATTCGACCTTTCTGACATTTTACCGAATTAAGTCTCATTTGACAGTTAAATATTTGTATTAAAATTATTCTCAAAAATTTTATAAATCAAATGCACGACCTTCAATATATCAAATTTTGAAAACATTTTTAAGAATAAAAAATTGTAAGTAATTTTAAGTAATTTATATTAATCAATAATCGATCTGTTTTTGAAAAGTTATATTTAAAAAAAAAAGTTTTTATTTATACTTTTAAAAAGAATCCGTTTAAATAAAATGCACGACTGAATCGCATGTAAAAGGTTGTCGTTCTCAGGAATTAGGACTGTCTTACGGCACATTATGGCGTATTTTGCATTTGGATCTACACCTACATCCCTATAAAGTCCAGCTCACACAACAACTGAAGCCGAATAGATTCTCGTCGTGGCGATATCAACTGGCCACCAAGATCATACGATTTGACTCCGCTGGACTATTTTTTGTGGGACAACGCGAAAGACCACGTTTATGCAGATAAACCTTTAACTCTTGAGCACTTGAAAACCAACATTCGTCAAGTTATGGCTGAGATACCAGCCAATATGAGTCAAAAAGTGGTCGAAACTTACCTCAAAAGAATTGATGTTGCACCAATTCGCGTGGTGGTCATTTAAAGGATGTAGTGTTTCACACATAATGTCAACGTTCAAACTTTATAATAAAAAAGAAATACCATGAAAAAAATATTGTATATGTGTTTTATTTACGTCGTTTACTTTTGAAACCGCAAAATGGATAACCCTTTACTTGCTATTTCGATCACATCATAAGCACAAGATTCTTAGTAGAAACGGATAAATATAATTAAAGTATTTGTTTACCTTATTTATTATATAAGTATTTAATAACGTCAATTTAAAAACAGAATTTAAAAAAAAATGTCTATTTTTAAAATATTAAATTTTCAAAAAAAAATTGATGTTTTTGTCAAAAATCAAACAAAAATATTTTTCGAAAATTGTAGACAGACAGACATATGGCAGACGGCAATGCCATGCTATATTGTATGTACATAATTTTGTAACTAATATTTAATACAGAATAAAAACAATCTAATCTAAATCTAATCAGACAGACATACAGAATTGTGAAACCCAATTTTGTGATCTTCATTATTATCGTAATAAAAAGTTTGATCAAATTATCGAGTTCGAAATTTGTCCTTATAGCCTCAAAAAAAAGGAAAAGTACGGAAATATTTCGAAATCATTTTTAATAAATAATAACTGGTTAATAATAGTTTATTAATATTTTTTTTCTATTTGTTTATAAGTGATGAATTTCTGAATATTAAAATAGGGCCTGGTAAAGTATTTAACATTCGCGTTGTGCGACAAAAGAAGAAATTTCTGTACTTGACTGTACACCCGAAGAACAAGAAGGTAAAGGTATCGTCAGCCAAACAATTTAGTGGATTAGAAGTTTTAGATAGATCATTAATGAAAATGAAAAAAAGAATTGGAGACAAGACGGAGCCCTGGGGTACACCAACAATTATTTTATGAATTCTAGTCTTGAAACCGTCCAGTACAACTTTTATTGAGCGGTCCGAAAGTTAATTTCTAATGCAACCAAGAAGAGATGATAATTTATTTTAGTCAAAATTGTGGAAGAAAGCAAATTGTGTCAACATCTTTTTTCATTTATTTATAGGGTGTGAAATGTTTTTAATGTCATTGTGACAATTACAAAAAAAACAAATGTAACAATATATGAAGATAAATTAAATATATAGCAACGTCTTGTCTTCCCACGCAAGCAGACTTATCTTATCTCTCCTCATACAACCTATTTCTTAGTGAAAATATAGATTCAATTCAAATATTTTTTTCACATATTCGTGCATGATATAACGTAACGTGTTAAACTTCATGCAAGATTATTATACCTATACTCATACTAGAAACGGCAACATAAGTTCTAACAATTCATTAGCACTGTATCTACAATGCCCAATAAACCAATCGATCTAAAGTCTACTAAACCATCAATAACCCAAACAAATACTCTGAGAAATAAAGTAAACATTAAGTGGGAAGTAGATATTCTTGAAGGTAATGAAAAGAAAAAACAATTCTCAAAGGAATAGAAAATCCTTAAGAGCAAAGAAAAAATCGAAAGTGAAAAATTCACAAAATAAACAATAACGCTTTTATCTCGAAAAACATCCCCAAACCACCGATTTATTATTATGCAACAACATTTACTCGTTCATTCTCATAAATCATAGACAAAATCTTAAAAATAATTTAAGAAAAAAAAAAACACCATGTTTATGGTTATAATTTCATGAATAGCGAGCCAAAATATTTCAATATCAATCCGTAAGATATTTTAGAAAAAAAAAATATTATATACATTTAGCTTTTTTTTGTTTTGTCTCTCCCTCTCTTTTTGCTTCTATAGCGACAATAATTTATTATTAATTAACCCTCAGCGGTTTAACACTACTTCAGAAATACAATTTATTTATTTTTTTCTTAAAAATTTATTAATTCAAAAAAATTCAACGAAACTGTGTTCCAAGTAGTGTGTTCGCAATGTTCGCATTTAAATTGCACCGATGCGCATCCTTAGCCTTCGGTACGTGGGCGTGGATATGGGTGGGTTGGGGAGAAATATTTGCTTAAATTTATTATTTTCAATAACAACAAGAGTGTGAGCATATTTTGAGTGTTTTTCAAGTTATTTATGTTTGAAATGAACTTACCAGGCTAAGAGACAGCATATTTGTGGACATTTTTTTTCGAATTTATTTTGGTTTATTCTTTTTTTATGGTTTTTATTTTATATATTTTTTTGTGAAGAAGAAGAAGTCTATACTTGATGAGGGGGTTCGATTAACTGTGGCAATATAGATGAATTTACTTCGGCTACTTACGAGCGAAAGCGTTTTAAAGAATTGGAAATTTATTTTTATTATTGTTATAAAATTAAAATTTATATTTTGTGAATAATATTTTTTGAGATGATGCCAAGATTATTTATACACATATTTTTTTTTGTTTTGCTTCGTCTTTTATTGTTATTATAGAAAAATAAATGTCCATTTAAATTTGAAAATAAAATGTTTATATTTGTCCGGCACATTCATTGGATTGGAATTTTGTTCTTTATTTTGTGTCACTCTGCTGGTCGGATGGAGAATTTTTTTTTGCAATTTGAAATTGAAAAAATATTTTGATATTCAATTACAAAATAACAATATTGTTTTGATTCAATCAGTCAGTAGTTAGTGTGTTAATTGAGGAATGAAATCCGAAGAATAATTTCGTACGCCCACGATAATTTGATTGTTAAGTTTTCTGTAGATGGTTACCTTATTTTTACAGGGTGTTTTATAATATGTTCGTTGGCTAAGTTCAAGAAAGTTTTGTTATCAGAAAATTTGATTAAATCATGTGGATAAGGAACTGAGTGAATCAATAAATTTGCAGTTGTGAATCATTAGTCTACATCTGCTACATTACTTCACATTTTAAACCATTTTCAAATTTAATTATATAATTTAGATATACAGACAATAGACCAAAGACTCAAAATAATAACCGGAAACCTCGGTTGTAATTTTAATTCCCTACAAACACGAAAAAACAGCTGAATTTTTTTTTGAAGAATGAAACGCCACATCTATTCACTGATTGATAATCTCTGCAACACACCACAATTCGCAAAATGTCAGCCGTTCTCAAACTTGTGACACCAAAATCTATACATCAAACTTGACTGACAACTATATCCTCTCCATTAACGACAATCTAAATAACTTGAACAGAGCCAAACTGAGACAAGAACATGAGAGCCCTACAAGTATGTGGAAGAAAAAACTGAAATAATGAAATAACCTAGAAAGTGTATATATTATAACGAATTGTACTTCTTGACTAATTTTAAACCGCTAAACGGACATAATTTAATTTGTTACACAAAGTCCTAAAAATTATGAACTATATACCGACAGCAAAGACGCAAACCCTGTATTATGCTTTATAATCTGCATTACCAACATTAGCAAATTCTAGAACTATTTGACGAGAGAGTTCATTAGAAATCTAGAAACAATAAAAACAAATATAAATAGTAGCTTTTTCCTGAAGATAGGACAGTTTATTTTTGATAGCGCAGGTGTAAAGTTGGTTGTAAGAAAAGATATAAATTTGTAATTGGTATACTTTTATTATATGTAAGTGGAATAATAAAGCGTTTAATGTGTTAGAAAGAAAAGTGGTGTTTAATGAATTGTGAAGTAATTAATTTGAAATAATTTGAAGTCGTTAAAAAGGAAATAGGTTTTATTTGTGAACCCGAGTGAAAATACTCGTACTACAATATTTTAGATTTATAGTAGGTACAGATACTGGTTTTAATAAAGACATACGTGTTGTAGATCGAAATATTCGTTGTCGGGATCATTCACAAATATTAGATTGAGTGCATTCTTTGCAGGGCTCACAAAAGCACATGAATAACCAATCATTTAATGTGAAGAATGTACTCCAACGAATGTCCGCATGTTTTATATTCGTTTATGAAAAGTACATTTTGAGTTTTTTTTTCGAAATGTATCTGAATACTTCCCAAGACATAGGCGCATAATCTTAAACTACTATGATACTAAGTTTGAAAGACAATTTTTCTAATTTTAAGCAAGTTAATGACGGAACTATCTTTTAACATTTTAGAAAAGTTAAAATCGCCAGAAGGTTATTTTATCATTTTAGCATCATACTAAATTCATGTGACAATTTGACATTACCAACAGCAAAAAGTTATGTTCGCTTACTATTGTGCACTTTTTTAGGCGCGTTCAGATGGTGTTTGTCATGAAAATAGATTTAGTCTAGTGCTAGTTACCAGTGTTTTAAATAAGGAAAATTTTAATAGTGTTTTAATATTAGCAAACTGTTAAGTAGTATCCTCTTTCGCAATAGCCTAAATTTAGCATCTAGATAACCAACTGATATACTTTTGTGATTCTGAAAAACTGAAGAAATGCCGACATTTTTACTCGGCAAAATTCCCATATCTAGTGTTATGAGGATTACTGGCAGTTAACTCTTTTTTTTAAATCATTAATTATAAATTAAAAAAAAAACAAAGTAGAGGATACCCGGGATTCTTACTTAACTGTTTTAGTTATTAAAATATTTGTCTTTACATTCAGATTTAATTATTTAAATAATACTACTTGTCATTGTATAGGTATCATTTATTTTACAAAAAGTGAACTGAAAAAAAAACTTTCAGTAAGAATCTAATCTAATCTTGCATTACAATATATACTGTTTTCTTTTATTCACTTCGAGACCTTATAATTGTTCAATGAGAAATTACATAAACTGACAGAACTCTCCATATATTTTTATGGGAAGAATCTCATTTTTTACATAGTTCAAAATGGCGGATGTATGTTTCAATAGTAAAAAACGCGGATATTACCAGAAGACTTCAAGAATGGTTTTCTCCAAGCCGCACACAATGGTGAAGCCAGTTTTGCAAAAGGAGAAATAGAAGTTCAGCTTCGATAAAGCTTCGTTAATTCATTTTCGCATCGATAAGACCTTACCGAAACCTTTTAGACGCTGAAATGTTAGTAGTGAGGTTTTTTGAATGTTGAAAAAAAATAGTTTCTATTTTCAACACACCCTTTGAATTAATTTTGCTGTTTTTGTGTTTTTGTTATCTAAAAAAAAAAAAAAAAAAAAAAGCAACAAGCAACAAGTTCCCTAATGAATAGATTGCAGCATTTAATGACAATTTCCTTAAATTAAGAACATGGATAAGATGAAAGATATATGTACTTCTGGAGAATTTCCTGAATAGCAACAAAAAAATAAAAAATAAATATTGTAGACCATGAGATATAGTAATGAACGACATTGATTGTAGAGAAAAGAAGAAAGAGTTAAGAGTAATTTAGATTCTTGATGAGTTCTGATCAAAAAAATTACATTAGAATTTTCCTTTAATGGAAATTTAAATGGTTCCTCTTAGTACATATGGCATTCAGTACCATTCAATTAACATCAGCATGATGATGTTATAAGGGTGTGCTTAAATTTTAATTGAAAATGCAATTGTTGATAACACGTGTTTGTGTGTGGGCCTGGACCTGGACATGAAGGGAAATGAGAAAATAAATTTACAATTGGTACATGCCCACGCTTTTGATGTTCTGCTATTGTTCGGCTAGCTAGCAACAATTTGATGTGGAAATCTCTTTGTGAATTTTTAATGAAGAAGATGCAATATATGTGCATGCTTTTGAATTATTCGAGAATATGGAGAATGTATAATTCGATATTTCTGTGATATATATGTACGTGCCGATCGATATGTACAGTTCAGACAATTTAACTGAAATTAGCTTTGATGTTATTGTGATATACATATTGCTGGATATAATTCTCACATGTACACTTACGAAGAAATTAGTATAAATGTTTAAAATGACTTTCTTTAACAAATTTATTTTTTAAAATAAAACTACGCTGCTACTGATTCTACTTTTCCTTTTCCAGTGCTCTACTCCACGACAAAATGTGCTTTTTTAGTGGATAACTGTACTAGATTTCTTAGTACAATTCTCCACTCATTTAAATCTGAATATAATTGATAGGAAAAAAAACTATTATAAGAGTTAGCTAAATAAAAAAATCATCTGAAGAAGCTGGAAAGTAACTGGCAAAAAGCGAAAGAATTAGTTTCTTATTAATTGCATCCGACCAAAAAGATCATCAAAGCATAAAATAATAAAAAAATGCCAGGTGAATTGCTTGCGAAGTTCTGACATTTGATTTTTTTATGGTTAGCTGTCACAACTAGGGATGGGTCAATATTTCAGTAGCAGGTATTCAGTAACAGGTAGTAGCAGATAGCAATAGCAACTTTTAATTGAAAATCAATTCTAATTTTTTATTTTATTGTTAATCTTTTTATGTAATAATTTAACGTTAATTTCTGATTTTGTTTAACGCAGATTCTGCTTATATTGACTTCAATCATCGAGCAAACGTTGATAGTATCTCTTTACATATATTTCTTTAATGTGATTTCTGATTTCTATTAATTATGGATTTCAGAGTCATTGTGTAAATTCGAAATGGTATGAAGAAGTTGTTTCAATTTTATTGCTGATTTTGCTTAAATGTGAATATAATTACCGGCGATTTCTGGGCAATCATATAAACTCGATTCGATCTGCATTTGGAGACTACCAAAAATTTCGTTTCGCAGCAGGAGCGTATGTACTAGGTTTATGGGTTTTTTTTTAAATCCTTTTTTTATTTACTGAACTCTTCAAACATGTTTATTTCAGACTGTCTAGATATTGGACTAATTCAATAAAAATGGTATAATTGTAAAAAAAATTCGGAAAGATGTTTGTCAAAGAATTATCACAATCAATAAGGGATTCTGTGCAGGGCGTCATCTACATTTCGATAGTGAAATACCGATTTTGACAATTGAAACTTAAAATTAATAGTTTAAAATCGATTTTAAGGTCCTTTAGGGTATACAATTTGCGTTTCAGTTCGGCAATCTTACTTGGACTCATCAGTCATTTGACAAGTAACGAAGGGCCTTTTAAAAAGTTAATGCTCCACTGGGAAACTATTTTCTAGTTAACTGGGGGTAAGTGTTTTTGAAGGTTGCGTTGTAAACCTTTAGTAGATGATATGCTTCGGCGTTGTCATTGAAAACTTGGGCAATACAACAAAATACTAACACGGAATGAAACTATTTGACACTATCCCTGCTATTTCTATGTTACCTTCAAGAATTTAATTTATTTTAATTTAAATCAAGAAAAGCGCTGCATCTAAATGCAGTTCCTTATTATTTGATTTTACCTTCTTATATACCACTCAGTAAAAGATTTTTGTTTAAATAAATCTATATCTTAAATTTGTTTCAATATTTCTTTTATTTGTTTACCTAAGATATGCTGCCTTCGTTTTCATCTCTTTACCTCACATTTCATAAGGAATTTATTGGGTTTCATCATTATCGCAAAACATTGTTCTTCGTCATCGTTAATTTTCTTTTATTAGAATTTAAAAGAGTCATCATCATCATAGCAATAATACAAAACTATTTAAAAGACAAAGCTCATCCATACACTACAATTCGATTATACTCCTCCGAAACACACAAACATTTTTTTTTGTTTAGAGTACGGAACATTCTTTTGTGATTGGTCTCATTATTATTTAATAAAGGATTACTTTTAGATTTAATGAAAAAAAAAAGAAGAATAATTGTGACACGAATGGATATCATAAACAAAATTTCTCCTCCGAGATTCCATTAAACCATATTACCACTTCTACCCCTTTCTAAATATTTAAAAGTCATTAACTCGTGTTAAATAAATACAAAGCAAGACTTGATGAACACAAACAATTTTGCATCCCTCTCCAATTTAATCATCTCACAAAAAACGACTCCGAAGGAAATTCTAGGTATATTTTAATTTGTTTGTAAATTACTTTCTCCGACCGAGAAGCGTTTGAATAAATTAAAGAGAGTTAAATTGTAACAAATTAGGTTCAGCGAAGTGAATGATGAAAACGATTACATTTTATCCATTGGAATTTTGGGAAAACTAATGAATTAGAATTGCTTATTTAGTTTTCGACCAAATTAAATGTTACATTATGTACTATTTAACATTCAAGAGACATCTTATTATTGAATGGTTGGAGCATTAGTCTAAAATGCTTAATGTTACTACTTATCAATATGGTAATTAAGGCAAAAAGATACAATATCCTAAAGGTAGTACAAATATTTCGTCATTTATAAAAAAAACATACGAAATTGTACATCTTTGTAGATTCAAACAATTGTTTCAAATGAAACTCTTTTGGTAAGCTGACAAGGAAAAGCTAAATTCCTAGCAGCACAGTTTGCTGCTAATTCGATGTTTCCAAAAAATGTTATGACTCCCCTTGTGCTTGAGAAAGTTAACAGTTGCATAGGACGAATGTCCTTTCGTAATCGTAGAGTTACTAATTCTTAAAGATCTCGAAATACAGAAATCCGATGTTCCAGATAGTAAAGGGTTATCTTATCCATTTTGCGGTTTCAAAAGTAAAGGGCTTGAATTCGACATCTGTCAAACTAAGTTGTTAAACCAATTTTTTTTTTTAGTTGAAAGTCTGACATTTACGAAAATGGATCGCAGAACGCATAAACATTGTTAAAACCTACTACAAAAATGGTGATTCTGCCACAGCCACATGTCGTGATTTAAGAGGAGATTATGGTTTACATAATCGTCCAACTACACAAGCAATTGGCAAAATTGTGAAGAAATTTGTAGAGACTGGATTGGTTACAGATATTGTAAGGTCTGTGCCTCATCGTTTCGCTCGTACCACTGAAAATATCGCTGCTGTAAGTGAAAGTGTGGCCGAAGACCCGAATGTGTCGATTCCTCGTCGTTCTCAGGAATTAGGACTGTATTTTGCATTTGGATCTACACATATATCCATATAAAGTCCAGCTCACACAACAACTGAAGCTAGCTGACCATTCACAACGTCGTAGATAAGTCGAATGGGTGGTTGAACAACAGGCGGTGGACGGCGATTTTTCGAACAAAATTTTCTTCAGCGACGAAGCACATTTCTCACTCGGTGGGTATGCTAATAAACAAAATTGTCGTATTTGGGGTTCTGAGAATCCTCAAGTAATTGAAGAGAGGTGGATGTACAACAAAAAGTCACTGTTTGGGGTCGCTCTTTGGTCCGGAGGTGTGATTGGACCTTACTTCTTTGAAAACGACGATGGAACGACTGTCACCGTCCATTCGGAGCGTTATGGTCATATGATAACCGACTCTTTTTTGCCTGCTATTGAAGAATACGACTTGGAGAATACGTGGTTTCAACAAGACGGTGCCACATGCCAACTGGCCACCAACTGGCCACCAAGATCATGCGATTTGACACCGCTGGACTCTTTTTTGTGGGGCTACGCGAAAGACCATGTTTATGCAGATAAACCTTTAACTCTTGAGCACTTGAAAACCAACATTCGTCAAGTTATGACTGAGATACCGCCCAATATGTGTCAAAAAGTGGTCGAAAAGTACCTCAAAAGAATCGATGCTTGCAACAATTCGCGTGGTGGTCATTTAAATGATGTAGTGTTTCACACATAATGTCAACGTTCAAACTTTATAATAAAAAAGAAATATCATGAAAATAAAAAATATTTTATATGTGTTTTATTTACGTTTACTTTTGAAACCGCAAAATTTATAACCCTTTACGTTCTTTATTGTTCTAAAGAGGTGTTCTTCCACGCTCAAATCATTACCTAAGTTTTTCCATGTAATATTTTACTGATATAGTGTTCCAAGTGGATGCAAGCAGCATTTGTCCAGCCCGCATTTAAAAAGGGTGAATCTTCTTCTACCTCTTACTATATTATGTAGTTACTTCTATCCTTCTAAGGTCATGAAAACGCTTATTCAACGTCCATCAGGTTTAGAATTATCTTGAAGAACGAAAACTCCTTAATAGCCAGTGGACCTTTTGTCGAACCGGTAATATATTGGTAATCTCAAAGTGGCACCAACCTTACATTGTTTTGAAGAAAGTAAGATTATTGCGCTTGATGTTGATGAATATCTTCTTCGTTAAATTAGAATTTACCTTTCAGACCGGTCGGTCAATAAAAGTTATAAGTGCTTTTAAGTCTGATATTCATAAAATAAATGCAGGTTAGCCCCAGGGTTCCGTTTTGTCTACGACTCTCTTTCTCGTATTCATAAATTGGCTGAAAATTCAAAGGTCTAATCCATTTAACTTTGTCAGCTTTTCGTATTCGTTTCTAGATTGAAAACCATGACCTTCATATGTGGAAATACAACTTCAACGTAGACGGACAGCCTTTTGTGGAACGACCACATACTCGATCTAACCAAGAAACACTGTAAAGTCTTCGGGTTTTCTTTGACAGACGATGCACGAAATATTTCTCCGTTCTGATCTATTTAGAATCTAAAGCCCAGCAAACTTGAGTATTATTGTCATATCTGGACATGGTTCACTTGAGTCTCTTAGACAGAATCCAAATTGGAGCTCTAAGATGATAAATTATAACACAATGCGGCAAACAATTGCATCTCTTCAACACCGTTCCAATTTATAATGCTTTTCATTGTTTTATCACTATTTTTATAGACAGCGTTTTAGTGAAACAGCTGGTTGCGTTCCAACCTTTTCAATTCAACAGAGTATTACGGTGCTTCTATAGGTATGTTCAAAACAAAGAAACATTTTTGAAACATTTCAGATACATTAAAGAAACATTTCAGAAACAAAGAAACATTGCTGAAATGTTTCTAAAGTGTTTATTTTGGTTTGGACAATTCGCGATACATTTCTGAATTGGTTCTCTGTTTCATATTTGAACGAAAAACTTTCTTTGTTTCTCAAGCATTCTTAAAGGTAGATAAAGAGTGAGCGAGTGATTCTTCGTTCATAAAAATAATGTCGAGAAAATTGTGATTTTTTTTTCAGAATAATAAAACAGGAAGCTCAAAAACTGGATATATAAAATGGGAAACAAGGAAACATTTCAGAAGCGTCCACACCAACAAAATATTTCAGAAACATATCTGGATTCTGAAATATTTTTTTTTCAAACAAATGGGAAATTTTCATCAACGTTTTTTAAACAATGTTTTTTTAAATGTTTCTTTGGTGTGGACACACCTTAGAAATACCCATCAGTTATAGAGATGCCGTTTTTAGCCGCACTACACGAATGTGGAGTTAACAAACAAAGTGTAGGTACTTTATCTAAATTAAAATTACTAAACATTTGTTAACTAGTAAAGTGATAGGCGTTTTTAATTTTGTAAACTGTAAATGAACACACCTTAAAAAGTGACAATTCGTGCACAAAACTAAGGAAACACACCTTTTATGACACTTATACATAAATGCCAAAGTGTCATATGTTGGAGATACTCGGTGATATTTTGCTAAATTATAATTTTTAGCATTGTTCGAGTCGTGTAATTCTGAGTTTGGATTTGACATACATATTTCAAAACTCTTACGTCAAACAGAATAGTCATCTTAAACTTTGTTAACTATCGTTGACGTGGATTTTTATTTGTATATGCAAAAGATTGTGTTTATTGGCACAAGTCGGCAAACTGTTGACACTTCGCAAAGGAATATTCATCAAGTTATTGCCGAGTTATTGTCAGATGTGTCAAAGTCTTCGAAAGTACCCTCAAAATCCTTGTAAGGATATTTGATTCTATAGTAAAAATTATGTATTTTTTTTATCATTAAACAGTAAGTCATACTCATAAATCAACCCAGTGCTGATATTCAAAAATAATGTCTTACAAAATCTGATAAGCACTTGAGAAAATTTAAATCTTTATTTCTATACAAAATTTTAATCTCCATCAATCATTTTCTTAACTGAAAAGCTGACAGCGCAAAAATGCGAAATGAATGTTGTGGTACCTCCACACCAATACAAAAGAAAAAAGATATACGACCGGAGACTACAATAAGCTCTGAACCATGAACATAATCTAAAAAATTAATAAGCAATTTCATTGTATACGTTTGACATTTCGTGCAACGTTGTAACATCTCTTTTGGTGAGCGTTAGCGATGAAAGCTTCGTCTGTACTTTGATTAGGATAAATGCGTTTGCACAACAACTTGTCATAATGTTCACAAGTCTGTTAGACTCTTTTTCTACTATATCCATCACCAATTACGTTCATAGAATATTGAATAATATTATCAACTAAATTGCTTCTGTTTCGTTTAATAAATTGTTCATTTATTCATAATTTTAACACTAAGCATTTTCAATTAAAAGTTTCACTTCGAGAGACAGTGGCACAGGCACAGCTGCATTAGCCATTATGGCAGGCGCCATGTCAAGCTCATTGTATATTCTATTTCAAAGACTGCTATAATTTTAGTGTACGAGTAGCTTAAGCTCCTTGTGATGATTACGAGTGGGTGATGTGCATTTAATCGTAAGCGTTCAAATTGTTTGCGAAGCGCTACAACGCTACGCAACTGCCGAATGAAGAATTGTTTCTTCTTTGTTAATTTTATATCGCAATGATTAAATGAAATAATAATACAGAACAGCACCCACCTTCTGCTCGAGACGTCTAGAAGCACTTAGTTTTATTGTTACTTATGACCTTTTGAATAGCAGCGCACAGCGAGAGTAGGGATTATAAGTTGACATGTCATGTGGGACAGTATGATTTTATTTGTATGAATAATAAATTGTGTCTTACTTATGATGAATCTTGCAATAAGTAATTGAATTGTTTTTTTATTTGTTTATTTGTATTTGATCTAGTTATTAAACTTATGTTAAGGCACAAAAGTAATAAATTTGTCTAGCTGTCAAAATGAAAACTTTAAGATATCACAAGCAAGGCCAGACATATTGAAATATTACATTTAAATTTTCTGAAATTGAAAACATGGGATGTTTTAATCAAAGGTTTCACTCATTCTTTAAATATTTTCATTTATACTTTTGAGTAGAGGGTGTTTTTTAACTTGCGATATAGGTACTAGAGGTCAAGTTTTGCATTTGGAAAAAAATCGAACTCGAGATTTTTATCAATGCTGACATTATGATAATAGAGAACACTAAAAAGTGGGTCCAGCAATTCCGTCTATCTGTCTGTCTGCCTGCCTGTAGAACGATCTACAGCCTAAACGGCTGAACCGATTTTGTTCAAACTTGGTCCAAAATAGATTTTTGAATCGTTGTTTTAACCCCAAAAACACCTGTACTTGACATACAAATTTGTGTCCATCTTAATAATCTCGAAAACGACTGTAACGATTTTGATAAATATTGGTGTGTGAACTACTTTGGGTATGGTCTACATTTTGGTCAATACAACTGCCATACAAGCATTTTATTGATTTTCGACTTTCTCACAAACGACTCAACGGATTTCAATTAAAATTTTTTTACAGGAGCTCCTTCGAATTTAAAAAAATACTGCATTTCAAAATTTTCGAAAAATATTTTATTGGGTTTTTTTTTTGAAAATTCAATATTTCGAAAACGGGTTGACGATTTTTTCGTATTTTTTTTTTTTTAGAAAAAATTTAAGATTTTTTATGTATAAAAAATTAAGTGAAAAACGACTTTAAAAATACATTTAGCCGTTTCTATTAAGAATGTTTTTCATATAATGTTATCGAACATAGCCACAAGTGCGTGCGATCCAGTCCTGCATTTTATTTTCTTATGCGTGTACAACAGTTCACAGACCTCATATACCATTTTTCGAGATGAAATGGATTTATGCTAGTCTCAAGTGAATTATCGTGCTTCCAATACGACTTATTGACATACCATTGAGTAGAATTGCTGAACGCAAGGTGGTAATTTATCTCCGTTTCTCTGGAACTTTGTAGTCACCGAGCTACTGACATACCTGAAGGCAGAGAGTTACAGAGCCTATTGCTATTTCCACATCAGGAAATTATCCCATTATCTTCTTGGCAGAACGGTGTGGACTGGTCGTCAGACCGAACTTTTCCTCTTCTTTAGGATATAAAATTCCCCACATAAAAGGAATCCCACTTACATTCCCCAAAGAGGCAAAATATCTGGGTCTTATTTTAGATAAGAAGTTATTGCTCCCATACAAAATTTTCTCCAAAATTTAGACAAGCTAAAATTAAGCGTCAGAATTTACAGCAGGAAATAAATGTCCGGCATATTAATTCGCAAGCTAAAATTTGGCAGATTGTTTTTTTTTATGTTTCCCGAGATTCGTCCAAGACGTTTGGGGTCACGTGGACATTCCCGATATTGTTATGCTCCAAAGACAAATATATAACCTTATTCCACTACAACTACCGATGCTTAGTATCGTGGTCAGGCTACAAATGCAGGAAGCAGTGACATTGTACTTGGCACGAGTACAGATACATGGAATGGAAAGACTTTATCCGAACATATTCGAAACAATAAATATGAAGCTTGTGGGTGAGAGAGTAGTTCTAGAGTTTTGCTGCATAAGAAATTTATATCAAAATGAACGTATAAGAAAAGAGAGTTTATGCTGTAAATCTTTAAATAATAATTTTTTTCAAAGAACAGCTGTTTTTCTTACATATTTTCCTCAGAACTCTCGTGTCAAAATTCAAACTATCTACAACTCTCTAATGTCAAATTTTAGTTAGGATTTTAGCTGATACTTGGAGAGAAAAGTGCCAGCGAAATTTTAGCGCGATCTGCGTACTAGGCTTTAGGCTGGAAACCTAATATACAAGAAAGAGTCAAAAAGGCCCCACTTGACACACTTCTTCATCTGACACCCCTCGACATTATTTAGTAAGCAAATGTCAGCAAGCACAGCCATCCATCTTAGAGCCTCTTCTCAGTGTATCAATAATGAAATAGGACACTCAACATTCAGATCAATTCCAAGTATCATTGAATACACCATGCAACTCAGCTTTTGACGAATAAAAGCCTTATAGATCATAAGGGGAGAAAAATTTCTTCCATCTTCGAATAAGGACCAAACTCTTTGCAACATTTTTGGAGACATCGAATATGTGATGTGATTGTTCCATAAGAGGTGATCTGTAATGCACAAGCCAAGCACTGAGAACTGAACGGTTTTTAAAGCATTATATTTTACGCGGTTTCTTATTCCCCTTTGGACAATGGTGTTAAGATCAGAATTTAATGAGGTTATCATACGCTGCCGTTGCAGTTCCACATCCGAAGAACAAGAAGGTGAATCTGAAAACGAATATGAAAAGCTGAGAGTACTATCGTCAGCAAAACAATGTAGTCATTTAGTGGATTAGAAGTTACAGATACGAGATTATTAATGAAAATGAGAAAAAGAGTTGGAGACAGAACGGAGCCCTGGGTCACACCAGGATTTATTTTGTGAATATCAGACTTGAAACCGTCACATACAACTTGTAGTGAGGGGTTCAAAATGTAATTTCTAATCCAATGAAGAAGAGATTCATCAATACCAAATGCACGCATTTTGGATAAGAGAGCTTGATGCCAAACTGTATCAAATGCTTTTGAAATATCAAGCGCAATAATCTTACTTTCTCCCAAAAGATGTAAATCTTTGTGCCACTGTTCTTTCAGATTGATGTCACATCACCAGTGGTCCTATTGCTATGAAAGCGATACTGTCGGTCATTAAGGAATTTTCGTTCTTCATGATATCTCTTAAGCTAATAATTAATCAGCGTTTTCATGATCTTGGAAAGAAGAGGCGTAAGTGAAATTGAACGGTTGTTAAAGGGTGAAGAAGATTCGAAGAGTCATAAAACTTTCTGGCAGCGTCGAATTAATAGCGGACTGCCTTGCAATCAAATTGATTTTTTTTACGTGAGCTGACAAAAGGGGTTTCATTAAAGACGAGCGTTGGAACCGAAGACGAAGTTGTATTTCGAATGTTTTTATAAATTACCCAAAAATTCTTACTATCTTTGGAACATTGTCTGCCTTAATTTTTGGTCATGCAAAAATTTGGCAGTCCTTCTAGCTTGTTTGAATTTATTCCGATTCTTCTCAGTGGGGTTGGCGTTATAATTCCGGAAATTAACTTCTCTAACCCTAATAACCTTTAAGGCTCAAATTATGCATTTTCTTTCGGTTTGATAGAATTCACCTTATTCACCCTAAATTTCTCATTCCGTGAGGAATAAAATTTGTTATTATATCTAGGCTGGAGTCTATGTAACTACCGACGAAGCATATTGACCAGTTAAAGTTTCTGAAGAAATTATTGAGGCCGTCCCAGTTGGCTATTGCCAAAACGTTCTCTTAGGTGATTTTTCTTTTACTGAGAGGTGTTAACATGAGAAATTTGTAGATATGACATAATATGGTCTAATGTGTCTGGGTTAAAAATAAACACGACATGTATTTTAAACTATAATTTTCCAACGAGATCTCTGCCAGGAGTTATAATTGGAATTTTCGAAGACGTTTCCTAGATTCATTCACAAGAGTAAGAGCAATAAGATTTTATTATTTCTTATAAGAAATTAAATAATGGACAACTGATTGGGAATGCCAAAAAGATATTAGAAGGCCATCCAATCATAAGCAAGTTTTAACAGAACAATGCCATCATCAAAAGTATCATTTCTCAATATACTGTCATAATTTACCATCTATATTATTTTACTATAAAAGCATATTGTATTTTACTCGTAAATTTTATTATCTTAAAATGTCAAGGAGATATACACACATGAATTTATACAACACAGCTAAACTAATAAGGACCCTTTTTAAAATAAAATTAGTTTTTTTTTTTAGGTATTCCTGACCTAGCAATATTCTAAGAGAAGTAAAGAAGGAAGATAACTATATTTTCCCATGTGATGGGTTTTCTAATGAATGGATTGGATATTTGCACATGTGTAGTGTATGTGTAAAAAAAAGTAAATAGCAAATTGAGACATGACATTGTCCTTTGTCTATATTTATTGATTGTTCGTCGTTGAAGCTGCTTTTGGCTAGTAAGTAAGTGAATGGTTGTAAGGTTTGATGGTGGATAGATATTCTGCGCTGCGCAGTGCTTGTAATGACAATCTATTGAAGATTTAAGTTTAGATTACAAGTATGTATCTTTAATATAATAGAGTTAGGATACATTATATTGTTTATCTTATGGTTGGATTATAGTACCATTATCGAAAATCCGTTAGCACTTAACCCTACGATTATATATGTAAGTTTTATTTTAAACTAATTGGGTGTTACAAAATAATGGCGTAGCAGTTTAAGTGTTATGTTTGGTAAATTTTAAAATTATTTATAAAAAAATGAATATCAAAACGGATACAATTTTAAGATACAAAAAAATACACAAGAAACAAACATTAGGATCAAACAATAAAACAAAACAAAAATCGGGAATCTATCTTTAAAAATGTAAGACCAATTTTAAGCAAGTATCACTTTCATGATCAATGTTTATTTTGATTTTGATTTACGAGTACTATTTTTTCTATTTTCATATATGAAAGGGTCTTAATGGCGGCGTGTAGTGAGTCTCAATGTAAAAAGGGACATTTAAGTTATTTAAAACTAAAATGTGTTGTTTATTAATAAAACAGTTGCTAACAAAAATCGACCAGTGCTCAAAAAGCCTTGAGTTAAGTGTATATTCACAATAAAAAAAATTTAAAAGAAACGATAACGATTAGTAAATAAACAAACTACACTCTAGCAAAATTAATGCACACTTTTGATTTTAAATTTATCCACCTCTATCTTCTTTTTAAGAGAATAAAAAATTGTTTTGCTTTCTTGCTTGTTGTTTCTATTTAATAAGGAGCCAGAAAATAAAAATGTTACTGCAGTACTGCTGACCAAAAAAAAAAATAAAATGCACGACTGGATCGGCCGTATACTTGCTCTGTTAAATATTCTTAATAAAAAACGGCTAAATATATTTTTAAAGTCGTTTTTTAATTATTTTTTTATATACAATTTTTGTTCAATTTTTTTCCAAAACAAATTTAGTATGACAATTTTAAGTACATATTTAATAACTCTAAACTTAAAAACATAATTTCAAAAAAAAAATGTTCCATCCGTTTTCGAAATATTGAATTTTCAAAAAAAAAAATAATTTTTTTCAAATAATCCAAAGAATAATTTTAGAAAATTTTGGCATGCAATATCAATTAAAATTTTAAGCACCCCCTGTATAAAAATTTTGATCGAAATCAGTTGAGCCGTTCATAGTCAAAAATTGAGAAAATTGTTATATGGCAGGTACCGCAATACCATTTTAATTAAAGAATTTTATTGACCAAAATGTAGCCTATACCTATAATGATGCACTGAATTTTTTTATCAAAATAGTTAGAGGCATTTTGGAGATAATTGAGATTTACCATTTTTAACTCAAAAAATTGTACAGCAGGAACCATTATTGTTGGAGCTAAAAAAAAATTAAAAAGAAGAATTGAGCCTCACATAAAACGATTAAGTACCAAGTTTGAAGAAAATCCCTTCAGCCGTTTAGGCTGTAGGTCGATCTAAAGACAGACAGAAGGAATTGCGTGACCCACTTTTTTCGTGTTCTCTATCATCGTATTGAAGTTTGATTAAAATCACGAGTTAGATTTTAAATGCCAAACTTGCCCTACAAACATATATCGCAAGTAAAAATGAATTTTAGTGAGTTTTTTGTATTGAAGTCGAAAATTAATAAAAATGTATTTCTATGCACATCTAGGTCGCCTTAAATTTAGTATTGTTTTATTTTTATATATTTTTTTTTTGACTTAACAAGGTTCAATAAAATTCATTTTCAACAAAATGTGTTGTTAAATGTGATTTAAGAATTCAGACGACCAAAAAGTATTGTATTGTCATTGAATAAACATTTTAGCTATAGGGTGTGTAGGCTTGTGCATATTTAACTAATAAATCAAATAAACATAAAACGCAAAACCCACCAAATTTATGTGATTTTCCACTTAATTTTGTATTGACATTCTCTTATCGTCTTCACGTTTTGCCACAAAACAAAATAAATTATATACGAAAAAAAACTCCTTGACAACGGGCCCTATAAATCTCCTTTTTCATTTAAAAAGTCCCTCGATCTCAGTTTACAGGCACGCATTGAATAAAAAAAAATGTTGTATAAATTTGAAAAGATTTTCCAAAATACCCAAAAGTGGCAATTATAGGACTTAATCTCCAAAAAGACGAACCTTTTTAGCAAAACAAAAAAAACAAAAAAATTATGGAGCCCATCCGTTTTCTTTTTTTGTGTTTCATTAATTGTGGGCGATTTTCGCATTTCAGTTTTGTGGCAAAAGGAAAAAGGAAATTTCAATCGACTGAGAATGAAATCTGAGATGGAACCACTTAACGTTTTTTTTGGCACGTCTCGAGTAGCCATAATAAAGTAGAGATGGTTTGGGGAAAAGCTTATTTCTAATGACGTCGTCGGTTCTCTTTTAAGTGTTTGTATAGCTATGCGAAGTCATAGAAACAAAGTATCTCGTAAGAAATAAAGTCGTCGTTCATTTGATTTATCTATCAAAGAAAATAAATATGTTCAAGAGGCAAAGAGGTCACACGTAATAGCTCTTAGAGAGAATGCCAAGGCTAACATTGGATTAAGGGATTGATTTAAACAGGTACTTAAGCCTACACATTAAAAGAGAAAAAGGTATCAAAATTGTTATAGACGGTTGCAAAAAAATAACTGAAAACGCTTGAGTACTAAGCTTGACATAATCTATTTCAGAGGCTTATGACAGGACAGAAAAAAGAAAGAATGTTTGTCTTCCATTTAATATAGTAATCTCATTTTTATTAATAAAACATATTTCGATTTATTTTTGGGATTTCATAACTTGCCCCTGAGCATGTAGGAATATATAAGATCTTTATGATTAAAAAAAAAAGAAATGTGAAATGATAGCATTTCCCGAATGCCAAACTCAATTTCACTCAGAAAAGAGATTGATTGATTGCTTAAGATACAAACATATACATAAAGATACAATGTGATCTGGTATATATTTATATTTCCCAGAGAAATTTGTATAAAAACTATAAATGGGTTTATTTAATTTTTGTGTAAGTCTCTTTGAATTATTTAATACGAGTATAATGTCCTTGGCTATTATTCTGATATATGTAATGTACATATGAACTCATATAATACTGATGCGGACTTCTGGTTGAGTAACTTGGTTATTGTGCGATTTATTTTACTTTTTGTTTATTTATTTTTAACGAGAATAAATGTTAAGCCACAAAGAGAAAAATTATAATCACTAACTACTATGTATTTAAGATATAATATACAAGTACAAGAAGTAACTTTTGTGTTTTGGAAAATGTAAAAAAATATTCTTTTGTGTTTCCAGTTAGTTTATGCGGGAAAAAAATCATTGAAAGAATACGCATGCAGTCAAGGTTAAGTGCATGGAAAAAACTATCTAGACAAACTTTTTAGAAAGACTTTTGAAATTCAGATTAAAATCAATACATATTAAAAATAGATACATATTCAGGATAGGTGTAAGTTAATAAGAGTTCACAGTAAACTTGACATACAATCACATTCAATTCTGCCAGGGCAAACGATTTAATTTAATGGCATAATAATAACAATCTAAACTTAAACTAACTTAAAAACTATGTTTTGGATAATGGGACTAAAGATTTTTACGGATTAAAGAAAAGCTTGAACAGAAGTCAAGGATGCGTTGAGCACTGTTTGCCAATCGTAACATCCTAGTGATGGGATTAAAATGACCATAGTTGGTGCGGTGAGTAGGAAGATGGAAGAAGGGAACAGATCTAAGGTTACGAGGATTAGTATTTAGGGAAATTAATTCAAGAAGAGCCGGAGAGTCGATGGCACCTGTGCAAAGTTGGTGTATGAAGAGAATGTCAAATATTGCCCGACGTTTCTCCAGCGTATTAAGACACATTAGTTGCAAACGGTCCTCGTAGGGCGGTAGGGTTGGCGGATCCGACCAAGGAAGATATCGAAATAAAAAACGGAGAAACCTTCCCTGTACACATTCTATCCTTTGTGAGTGAGTGGTTTGAAACGGGGACCAAGCTGGACTGGCATATTCAAGGATTGGCCTAACATAAGTGATGAAAAGGGATTTGGTAAAGTAGGGGTTAGATAATTCTTTTGACCAACGCTTGATAAAGCCAATGGTGGAATTTGCAGGTTGACAAGAAAATTCCAAACAGTTTAAAACACATGCAACTTGCTTGTCAACTTGCATCGAATTTTGGAAGCTAACAGAGAAGCTAAAATGAATACACTCCACACCGGTTTAACTTTTAAATTTTACAATAATTCAAATATAAAAATTTACTTATACATAGTTTGATCTGAAAAATTAAATGTACTAAAAATTTGAAACGGTTATTTAGAATAATAATTAATATGCGTACAAAATTTTAATTTAAAAAAAAATTAAGTAACTTGTTTTCGCAAAATCAAAAAATATTTTATTTTTTTTGCATAATTTCAATATGCAATATTTTGTTATACATACTACATAAAAAAAATAATTTTAATCAGTTCATCCAATGGAAAGACGAAAGTATGAAAACTGGTACTATGGAAAGAAAATTAAATATTTTGTATATAAGTGTACCTACTGCAATAATTTAAAAACAAACACAATTTTGTATCAAAATTCTTGGAGCAGTTTTTGAGAAACAAAATTTTTTCTTGATAGTTTTTTAGGAGAATAGTTTTCCTGAGGTTTTGAATTTAATGTCAAAAAAGTACTAAAAACAAATTCTTAAAGAAATCGTTTGAGTCGTTTTCGAAACATTGAGTTTTCAAAAAAAATTGCTTTTATTATTTATTTCTTTTTTTTATTTTTGAAAAAAAATGGCTTAAAATACTGTTAAGACTTTTTAGAACCTTCTCCATAAAAACTGAAATGAACCGTTTTCCAGAAAATCAATAACCCGAAAAATAGTTCTACTAGAGGTACCAAAAATAATAACTCTCCAAAAAAAATATCAAAATAGTACGTTTTAATAAGATTTACTTTTTTTGTTAAAAAAAATGTATGGCAGGTACCGTTATTTTTGGTCTTTAAAAAAATTAAAACAACCGAAAAATACATGTACCAAGTTTAAAAAAAACCATCCAACCCTTTAGACTGTGGACTCGCGGACAGACGGGAAGACAGACTTGCAGACGGGAAGGGAGGGGAAGCGAGGGAAATATATGTGGAGCCCACGTTTTTCGTCTTGGATATTATCGTAATTTCAAGTTTGATCAAAATCTCGAGTTCGATTTTTTACTAATCCAAAACATGCCAAAAAATTTCCCAATAACGGCCTGAAATCGCGCAATTTCGTGACTTAAATATCAAAATTAGGAAAAGGTGGAACAATGCAAATAGGACAATTTCGTTTGCCAGCTAACAGTACAAACAAGAGACTAAGAGCGACAAAGTTTGACAAGAAGGTTATATGCTGGTTCTACATTCTATTTAATTCATTAAACATTTGAATGCAACGATCAAATAACTGAAAAGTCAAAAGAATGTAAAGTCAATATTAAATTTTGACAACACACATTAGTAAAAAGTTCTGTTTGTTAGCTTGATTGAAAATTGGTGTTGAAGCGCAAGCAGTTCATCAAACTAAAAACCAATTTACTTATAATCTATATTAAAAAACACTTAAAATCTATTATTAAAATTACTTAAAATTTAAATTTAAATTTAAAACTTAAAGTTTAAAATAGAATTAAACACTTAAAATCTAAATTTAAATTAAAAACCTAAAATCTAACTTACAAATCAATTTATCATAGCTTAAAATGTAAAATTTCTTAACTAGTACTAAAATTCTTGAGTTTTCAAATTTGCCGCCACTAAATATCATCGGCCATAATTTATTGTAAGCCATGTTTCTACTAAAAAACTAAAAAAGAAAGAAAATTAAATATTGGGCCTCCGTTAGTGAAAGTTTTGAAGAGAATTCAAATCTGATTTCACAACCAGCAGGAATATTTTGTGCATTTGACGTTGCATCTAGATACAATTTTATAAAGTTTAACATTGCAACAGCAAATGTTTATTTTAGAATGCACATAAATTTATTAAAATTTCGACAGGACTGAATGTGTAGGGTCAGTCAGTTAAAAATTAAAATATTAAGCCTATTCCTGCAACGTCGTAACTTTACCAATTGTGTAAAATAGTAAATTTACGCAGAAGTTTGCATCAACGTTGATTTAAGTTACATGTGTAAACGCTGTGTAATCGAATCCGCTATTCGTAAAGTTAATGGAATGATATTTGGTTAAATTTACGAAATCACTTTCACTATACGCTTTGTTGAGAAATGTGTGTAAGTCAATTCCAATTCATTAACTAAAGGGTAAACTTACGCAAATGGTAAATTTACTAAATTTCTACTTTCCTAAATTTCTTCAGAGCATTTAATAGTAAAATGGAACAATATCCTTTTATCTTTATCTCCTTGGGGGAAAAATCTTACGAAGTCTTTAAGACGTATACGTTTTTTTTTAATTAAACTTCCAAAGTTTTGTTAACGGTTTGGTGATTAAGTAAAACCTACGTTTGCAGCTTAGTCAAAAAAAAATAGTACTCAACTCGAAGCTAAAACGATTTTATTGATTTTTCTGCAAGAGGTATGTATATAGAAGAATATCTACATCCCTACGCTCATGAGATTCATATTAATGTAATGTATGTGTATAAAATTACAAGTATTTCTTTTCGTTTTCAAATTGATAAATTCCTAGAAAAATGATCTTAAAGAAAAAAGCGATTGAAGTCATCTGTGTACCTCATTGAAATTCCATCAATCCCTTTCCTAAGATAAAAAAGATACCAGTATATATAAAATTGAATATCTTCTTCCTTCGAATCTTAATAACAAACTTTCAACTAAAATAAACTCTATAAAGATTTAACAAAGATTCCGGAAGTAATTTGCCACCTCTAGCAACAAACCCACTATCACCATTCAGCCATCACTATACCACTTTTAAATTTGCCCTTTTTATTGCCTACTACTGATACTATACACTGGTGTTGGTTGATGTGTGCGGTGTCGATAGACTCCCAAGTCCTGACGAACAACGCAAACGATATGCCGACGACGAGTACTAGGATGATCCTTAGAGACTACTTAGGATTTTCTTTCTTTATATTAAAAATGCATGCAATGTTCCTGTTCGTTTTGTAAAATGTTGATGTCGGTGTATGTGTGCGTAGAATTTCAATTTTATGAGTCAAATGTACGGCTTTTGTACACCTACTTCCGCGTGAAAGCAATTAAAACATCGCATCCATCGGCAGGAAAACTCTTTCTCGTGTCGTCGCGTCGGTCGGCGTCGTCGTTTATAGGAACAAACACTAATTTTAGATGTTTTGTTTTCTTCTTCCTGATGATTCTCTTAGCTTCTTTTTCAACCCCAAATGATTTGTAATTACTTTTGAAAGGCATATCCTTCACCTTATCATTGGCTTTAAAGTTTTGGGGTTTTGGGGATTATTAGATCGCAATCATGGAATGTATACGTATAATTATGATTAACGAAGGGTCTTAGAAATATGTAACACTTAGCAGGAAAAAAGATATTGTTTTATTGGGACTTTAATGAGTTATGTTTTGCTTTTTGGCTTGTTTGTACCAAGTCATGTGTGACTGTGGTATGGCAAGGTTTTACATACATCCATAATTTATTTAACGATGATTAATATATATGTATAACTTGAGGATCTTATTACAGATTAGTAGATATAATATTTAAAATATGATACCATTGGAAACATTAATAAAAATGTAGTTTAAAAACGTTGCGTTGTATGCATAATTTAGAAGTGTTAATACTATTTAATTTGAGGGAGACCTCGAGATTTAATAAAACTTGACATAACGATGGTGGAACCAAAACAGTGGTTCTCTGTCTGTCTGTCTCTAGATCGATATACAGCCTAAGTGTTTTAGGTAATTGTCTCAAATAGATGTTTGAATCGTTGTTTGAGCAACGAAAATAACGATGCCGTACAATTTTTCCTGTCATCTTAATTATCTCGAAAACGGCTCTAAAAGTTTAGATCAAAAAAGTATGTGCACTACATTAGGTATAATATACATTTTAGTCAAACATTTTTTCACATATTTTATATACCATTTTTTCGAATTTCTCACGGATTGCTATCAAAATTTTTATATAGGAGGTCCTTCGAATTCTAAATAATACTTCGATGCGACTTAACCGATTTCATTAAATATATATAGAATAATTTTGTTATGAGTGTCACACATGTAACAATTGTTGTTTAAGTTAGTAAATTAATTTCAATGTCTTGGAAAACGTACATATTCATTCTTTTTTTTTTGGACCTAGGAAATGGCTTAAAACTAAAGTACTATACTAAGTCGAAAATGAATTCAGAACAATAGAAAACAGACAATATTCCACGAACGGCTCTCTTCGCCATCACAACAATCCTGATGTTATATTTGTTTAAAATCCAGAAAATATTTTCCTCGACGTATGAAAACTTTCTCTATAGTTCTAATACTACAAGTAGCTCAAAATTAGTAAATTCGTATATTGTTTGCCATAAACCATTAACACACCAAATTTCAAACAAAGATAGCATTTTCTATGAAAAAATATTCAAAATTTTTGGGGAAAAAAATTTCCTTATTCAATAAAGAATTCAAAGATAAAATACAAGAGAGAAAAACAATAATTAACATACAAAATCTACCAGTCACCTCACATAACCCACATTCTCATTAAAGAATCCTTTTTTTTTTTCTAAGTAACAACCCATAACCCACAGCTGTTGCCAAACCACACGTACACAACAACTCCTTAGGTTCACATGCTTATATTTAGGATAAGTTCCCCTTATTTAGGCTTGAAAATCTAATAACATTACATCCCAAATCAGGATCATCCACACAGACGAATACTCTCACTGAGAAAAAGGAAAAACAAAAAAAGGTCCCCAAGCTCATGTCAATAATAAAACGAGCAAATTAATATGCGTTAAATCCACCCTATGACCTTCGGAATGGGGGCCATACCACAGGATAAATGAAAAGACAAAAAATTTGAATTTTTAATCATAAGGATACGTAAGAAAAGGAAGACTAAAATTGCAACGTTTCTACTTTATGCCAAACAACTACATACATACTTCTACTACTGACTGATTGAATTAATTTTATAAACAAACAAACAAACAAACAAACAAAAACTTAAAAAAATTATAACATTCTTTTTTTTTAGTAAGAAAAATCTAATCGTACCATTAAACAAGGCACTCGTAGGTAGTAGTAGTGCTAATACAAACGGAAATCCTTCTTCTGTTTTTGCGGGAGGGATGCGCGTGATTTGCACTTTAACACAAGCACAACTATACACGAATTGCCACTTTTTTGTTTACCAACAAATTTATGCCATAAACTATACGTTGTCCTTATTCCAGAAAAACACTCAATCCCATATAGTCTATGCTGGCCTTATGCAAAATAACACACAAGCATCTCACATATAAGATCATAAACAATAATATTGGACGGCAATGATGGAATTCGCGCGCGTACACTACAAACTATCTATCTGAGCAAACCGACAGCAAAACGTGCAGAGCTCACAACCGAAATTTTCAAAACCTAGCAACTAACGGACCAGAGCGTAGGAATGGAACTGAGCTCTCGGATATGCCCCTATGATGATGTCCTCATAGGTTTGTAGTTGTCGGTATTGCCGACACAACGTCGTCGTCGTCAACGACAACGTTCGGATTTATCCTAGTACAAAGTTTGTTGAGGCAGGCAGTTAGATGGGTGGTTGGTTGGTTGTTCGTTCGGACGACCTTCAGAATTATTTTGCGTAAGCTTTTCTCCAATGAATTTTCTTTGGTGTTGCTTTACAACTTTTTATGTCCTTTCAAGTTCAAGCTATGCAAGTTTCAGGGATACTGTGTGAGAGCAAATGAGAATACATCGTTGCCAGGTCGGTCATCTATCGGTGTGACCGTTTATTTTTTCATAATCTGTATTAAAACAAAAAAAAACAAATTAAAACATCATAATATAAGTTTTTTTATATAATTCGTACTTATCTTTTAGACAACATGCTTCATCAATTGATACTATCTTCTTCGATCCCCTTCAAGTGTAAGCGCAATAAATGTTTAACTCCAACATTTATGGTCTTGTGGGCTGATGGCGAATTCAGTATTGGGAGTTCCATAATTTTCCAAAATATGTATGCATTTTTATGTTTTTATTATTTCTTCTTCTTTTTTGGGTTTTAAATACATATGGTCACACTGACGAATGCCATTAATGTTGTTGGTGAAATAAATGAACCTTTTCCAACCATGGCGGTGTGCAAAAATGTTCACCGATACACACAGATACAAAAGAGAGCTTTTTTTTTGCTTTACGTATGCATAATGGCGTCACAAGAATTTGCTTTTCGTGATTACTTGGTTTTGGGTGTCGATGAGGTACTAAAAAAAAAGCCGACTACGAAACACCAAATAGAAGGTAGGTTAGGTGTACTATCCTTAATTGTGTTTGTTCCTTTGTCGGAGCAAAATAAGTTCATGTTATATTTATTTGTATTGCATGCTTTCACACTCACTCGACCCCCTTCCGCTCAATAAAGAAAGATTCCAACTTACAGACATCAATCAAGAATGAAAAAGGCCTGTAATATACAAAAGAAACCAAAGAGTGTGTGTTGTGGGAATAAGGTTTTAGTCGTACATTTGTATGTATGTATGTTTTATCGTCACAGGATTCACTAGCAACATACATTTATGTACATTATGTATGATTAAGTTGAATTTTTTGTATGCTCTTTGTTGAGATAAGATATAGAAAAGGGCACTGTGGCGTATGCTCAACCTTTTCCTTGTTCTTAGGGCATGTATTGGTTTGGTGTAAAAAACAATAAAACTGATGTTTTCATCAAATCTGACATAAATCTCAACTTCGACTGAAAGAAGATTGAGCCACATTCAGCCTAAATAGATGGATAGATTTGATTTGAATCAGATTCCCTAGCGGAGAAATTTGAGTTTCTGTTTTATCTAACGACGATTTTCTCGAAAACGGCTTTAACGATTTTAATTAAATTTCGTACCTGTAATGTTACAATTAATAAAGTTAAATAATACTTTTTTATGGACAAAATACAATTACATGAAATATTTTTGTGTGTCCAATTTTGTATTCATATATCTCGGTAATGACTTAACTTGTTTTGGTACGGTTTTGCAATCTCATACTTCTAAGTATATAATTTAAAAAAAAATATATATCTTTCATTTGTTAACAATATCTAAGCCATATTAATAAGCATTTAGCCACAAGAGGAAGTTTGTGCGATCAAGCCGTTCGTCGTTGTTTATGTCAAACGTATGGTTTGAATGATAACCACAAAAAATGCAAACCCTTTTGAAAGTGAGACAAATGGGGGCTTGTTGACTACGGAATAAATATGTACATATATAGATAAGAATAGAAAGAGCGTTTATTCCTGGTTCAAGTTTTTTTTTTTTTTAGAGAGGCAAAGCGAAGGACAGGGTTGGGGTGGAATAAATGGCATTAAATATTCACCGGAGATAAAATACAGATAGAATGTTGTTGCTGACGCTTTAAAAGAGCTTTGTTAGTTTTTTTTTTCTTCAATTTAATTTTAAATTTGCGGATTTATTTTCATCTAGGTATAAGTGTTTTACGTGCATACATTTTTTTTTCAATTGAATTTGAAAAAGAATCGTGATTGTGTGGAAAAAAATTGCGAAATTGTTGAATTTTGTGACTGGTGGTCTATGGAAATATTCTTTTTATAATTAATGAATTCGTTGAATCTGCAGCACATGGTAGGGTTTGTTTGTATGTATGCTATTTTGTTTTCTAACAGATTAAAAATATTTAAAATAACGAATTTCAAAATATAATTAGCTTTTTCTAATAAAAATCTTGTGCTTACGATGTAATCGAACATAAAAGCAAACACATCCGATTCAGTCGTGCATTTTATTTTATTTTCTTTACCATTTTTAAAGAATCTTTAAAAAATAAACTCTCTCTTAAGTTGAAAATATGCGCCTTGGTTTTATTATAGCGACAAAGTGCATTCAAAAACCACAACTTATCAATCAACTTGCTTGGAAGCTTCGTAAATTTTTAATTAAAAACCGTGATATAGCCTTTGCTTCTGGGCATGTCATTTCACACCACAAGTTTTTTTGTTTTTCTTTTTTTAGTACTATGTTTGTTGTATGTGTATGGAAAGTAAATTAAATGTATGATTACAGAAGTTCAAATGCGCGCAATGAAGCAATAAATCAGAGAGAGTTTTTCTTTTTCTTAATTAATCTTGCAGACTTTTGCTAATTAGTTGAATCTAGAAATGCAAATTAATCAGATGTGTTTTATCAGAGTATTGTATTATCTAAGATTGTTTTCTCTATTGGTTTCAATATGATTTAAAAATAAAGGATTTTAAGGATTTCCGTACGTCAAATAACTACTTCTAGTCTTTTAATTGTTTATACTTGAGAAAATAATGGAATAAATCTTCCTATAAGGCTAACTCCCACATTTATATAAATTTTAAATGAATTTATAGTTTAAAGTAGAAAAGTTGGTTGACCTGATTTATAAAAAAAATCAGTTTTAAAGAAATCGCTCATTAATTGGTCCCTTTTATTGACTAGTATTTACACAGTTTGTATAAGAGTGATTTCAAATTCAAATTTAAATGTTTTCCTTTCAATAAGAAGGTTGTAGGTGCTGTTGTCAGCTTAACAAAATTAAACAAAATCCACAGACCAATCATCGAGGAACCATATTGTTATTTCTTTAACAATAGAACCTCTAAATTTCAATCAAAATGTGACCAATAATTTTTGAGACCAAAGCGACCAAATTCTTATTATTATTCACTTGTTTTAATTTAACACTGTTTTTTGAATACTGGTTTTATCGTAATTGCATTGATTATTTTGATAACATATTTTTAGTATAAATAGAACAAATAATTTGAATAAAAGTCAGTTTTTATTTGGAATTCAATCGAATAGGATCTTATTCTTTTTCCTTGTTTCCCTTTCATGATTCCTAAACTTGTGACCCCAATGACGTGATCTACAAACAATCATACATACTTCGAATCAAATGTATCATCAGAGTTCTACGTTTCCGGATGCGAAGTCTAATCTTTGGTTATACCAAATTGAGGACGAATTTCACACCATTAGAAGCACTTGCGTTACCTCAAAACTTTGGCAGACACAATTTCTGGCATCTATGGAAATTCTGTTCTTGCTTCCGTCTAACCGTCAGCTATCTCCAAAAGCAAATTTCAGCTCTTCTGCATAGATAAATGCATAAGATCTACACTGAAGCAACTGAGGCCATATCGGCTTAAGCTTTATAAGACATTAATACAACAGAGAGACACCTAGAATGAAAGAACAAGAACAAACCTTAGCACGCTATTGCTTTTAAACGGGACCCCATCCAAGTACTAACCACATGCAATGATGCTCGCTGATCGATTGGAAGTTATGCTTTCATCAGAGCCAAGACCGTTGACTAATTAAATTTGAAATTCATTAAAAGCTAAAAACGTGTACTAAAAAAAAAAAACATTCATAACATTCAACCCACAAAGAAAAAGTTTTCAAACTTTTGAAATTTTATAAAAATTTAAAACCATTTAATCCACATTTTAGTTTCTTGCATTATTTAATATCAAAGTTCAGTCACGAACCAAAAACATAAACCCTACTCTACAAAAATGTATTATAATTTACAAACTAAACATCTTATGTGGGTGTTATTTTTATGCAGCGAAGATTATTGATACTTACATTTCTCCTTTTTCGAACGTGCGTTGTTAGAAAAGAATACTTGATTGTTAAAGTTGTGATGAGCAAAGTTGGATACCTAACATAAGTTCAACTGCATGTTTACCTACTTTTTAAGCCCATCCCTCTTAGATTCTACTATCAATGTGGACTTTGAAAACTTTCTCGCAAATAAACAACAAAATAGAAGAATAAGTTGTGAGAATGTCAATCAATAACGTTTACGGGAACAGAGCAAGCAAAAAAGTACTTGGGAAAGATAACCGGCTCTTTTTAAGCTGGTTAATGTGAAATAACAGGAAGGAACAATTTAAAGTTTTAAATTAGCACAAGGTTTTCTTGGTTTTACTCTATATATAGATGAAAAGAACTTTTTATGTCAAGCCTTAACCACGCGCCGTTTTATTTCAATATTGTTTATTTTATTTTTTTTTTTTTTTTTGGAAAATTGATTCACAAAAGTATTGGTCTTCAAAGAGCAATAGCGTGACTTAATGTAGATAGAAAAAGTTTTCTATTTTTCTCTATTATTTCTATTATTTCCTCTGTGCGTCATCAATTCCAAATAATATTTCATTGATTAGTTTTTGCACAATATTAAAATACATACATACACATTCATAATGTGTTTGGCCAAAAAATAATATTTGAAATACAAAAAAAATAAGGGATCAGCAAATAAAGCCAGTTAGCTGTCGATAAAAGTAGCCTATGAATGTTGTGGAAATGATTGGATTAAGATTATCATTTGGCAATATCCTAAAGAAATTCAGCAACCCTCACCCCTCCTTTGATTATTTCTTGTTATTTAAAGAATAGAAAGAATACGATTTAACCTTCCAAATTAAGGCAGGAAGCCACATGTATATTCTGGTTTTTATCATTAAAACAAATGGATTCACGCAATATTTAAGTTAAATAGATTGTTTTTTTTTTATGACAGTTATAGATATAATAACACACATATGTACATACATATATATACATTTGATAAATGTAATTTAACATTAATATACAGTTTAACCTACAATAGCCATGTAACAGAAATCAATGGAGATGAAAGAATTAATTAATTTATTTATTTATCTCGACAACAACTAAACACATTAAGATACAATATCTTATTAAAATAGTGCAGCTCATCAAAATACATTTAAATTATATATTATTTAATTTATTGTAAAAACGTATTTTATTTTGAATGTTATATTAAAATTAAATTGAAAAATAACTTGTTGATTTGCCTATAACAGGCGCAAACTTGATTTTTGCAGATTTAATAGGTGAATCGTTGAGATAATATAATCTCGGAAAATAAAAAGTATCAATCGTTTTCCTTGAAATCGCTAAGCACTTTGATTTTGCGGGATTTAGATCAGGCTATTAGCTTTTGACCAGACCATTATGTGGTTTAAATCATTGTTGACTTCATAAGCTGCATTTTCCCAATAGTCCTAAAGGGACACTTTTTCTAAGTTGGACATCATCAACATACATTCTCACTAAATGGTAGATCCTTTATGTACATCATAAACAAAAGAGCTATTGATCCCTGTGGCACGCATTTGGTCACAGGAAGAAAACCTAATTCACCAACTACCAAATTTCCTTCATAGAACTTGATAATTCACCGTGTCAAAGGCCTTAGCTTAGAGAAATCTTATAAGTTACATTATCACCATCAACGGCTTGACTAATTTCTTCAACTACATTTATCAAAGCAGTAGAGAAGCTGTGCTTTGAACGATAAGCAGATTCGTTTACACAAAGCAGACTATTGCCCTTTAAACATTGATGTATTTATATATTTAAAAGTTTTTTTTTTTCAAAGACCTTTGAAAAGAAGGTTAAAATTGAAATTGGACCTAAATCATTTTGAGCTGTAGGAATGGGCACAACTTTTGCCATATTCCAAAATGATTGGAAAACAACGGTCTTAATAATGCTGTTAAACAAATGCGTTATTATTAGTTTTAAGACGCAGTGAAGGATAGCTTCAGCAAAGATCGGGTGTACTTCATCAAAACCAACTGCATTTAATCTGATTGAAATACAGCTTTTAAGGACAAAACAGGACTGAAACTGTTTGTGGAGTAATTGTTATAAGGAAAGATGTTGTGAATTGTATTGGATATTTGCTGCTTCATTGTAAAGGCAAGGTAATGAAATTTTTATTGAGTTAGATTGTGTCAATGTTGTTGAGATTATTATTTCAAATTTTAGTTTTTTCCAAAGTTTATGTTCAGCTTGAACAGAATCTAATCGTGGAGCATAAAAACAATGATTCGCTTCACGTATTTCGAAAGTTACTTTATTTCTCAATTATTATTTCATATAAACAAACATCAAGACGGAATCGTGTTCCACCGTTTAGAAAATTGGCCACGTTCATTAATCAACAAAATTATATTGTAAGTAAACCATGATGGCTGATTTCCCCAAATTAGATTTGGAATTAACATATGTTTATTTAAGCGAAATTTAAAATTTTTGATTTGGAACTCTAAGATATTCTACTTAATTAGATTTCCTAAAACTGAAAGTGTATTAGAATGGATACAAATAAACATAGAAATCTAATTATAATTACAATTTTCTTGAATGAAAAAAAAAATAGAAATATCCTTTCATCTCTTCATTAATTATGCACCCATTGTAGAAACAGCCTATTCGCATTTTGAAGAGCCTCAAACTCAGGCAGTTAGAAAAATACTTAATAACTGTCACTCAAGTATTTCTTTTCACGCTGAATTAATTAGATATTTTTTTATTCCGTCATAGATCAGAGTTTAAGTTATGTACTCGTATTAACCTTAAGGTAAATCAGAAAAAAAACTCTAATAATAAAGGAACTGAAAAAAAATCATCAGACAAAGAGGCACTTTAGCTTATCCCACTTGACGCATTCCGTGTCGCAGTGACATTGATTAATTGTTTAACCTTTCCGATCACGACCTTTATCTATGTGATATCCGTTTAGCTGATAGATTTGGATATCATGATTCATGACACTGTTTGTACATACAAATGTACCCAAGAATCCTTTTGAAATGATATCCAATTTGTATATATTTATTGCCAATAATTTAGACCAAAATGAAAAACAGAATACACTTTGCCGTGCCTACGTATGTACACATAATATGTATTTATTTTTAGATAAGCAAGAAAAAATATTATCTTTCGCCCTGTGCAACTCTTACTCACAACAAGTGTTTTCCTTTTTGAAAATATAATTTCAGGAAAAAAAATATAATTATTCACTGTAATTCTAAACTCACATTACTACTGCATTCCGTAAGGACACCGCACGAATCCTGTACATTTATAGTTAATTTATTATTTTTCTCCTTCGTTCTTTCCTGTGTTTGGTACGGTTGTGGACTTGGCAATTGCGATGTCGACGACTCGTCACACAAATTACCATCTATTACTCTACAGTCATTAGTAGTGTTGTTAACAGCATTTCCCAATTTGAATTTATTTAAGACATTTTCATGCCAATTGTTAGCTGTGGTCGTTATTGTATTGCCCATTGTTATTCGCGTGCTACCGTAACCGTATCGTCCTTTCACTATCTTTCCGCAACAAGTCACCTTTACAAACTAACCATGGGCAGTGCCACAACAACCAACGAGAAAAAACCACAACTTCATCGTTCGAATACTATTTAAGGATCAATCAATAACCACGAAAACCATATCTCGCTATGGTCGAGCGAGAATCGAGATGGAAGAAGTAGCACAAAGAGCAATTTCTATGTACTAAATAGGGATGGCGACGTTCGTTCGTTCGGTGTGTAGACTCCGGTATGTGCGTTGTGCTGTTAAATTTTAATGAAATCGGTATACTAGTTTGTACCAGGCTCATTCATTCCCTCTGACTGCCGCATCCATTCAACCACCTATATATTCTTGTTAATATCGTCAACGAAACAATCGACAATGAAAGAAGTAAATTGCTGTTATAGATAAGCACAGATATGATGTGGTAGAGATAAAGGCGAAACATATTGATTTTTTTAACGCGCGCTCCCTGATAAGAGCATCCAAGTGGATTAATTTATTGGGGACTTTAGTAGTACATAGTAATATTGGTTTTTCTTTCTTTTTTTTTTATTGGAAATTATGGAATGAGAAACTACGCACAGCAGTTGTCCACTAGAATGTTATTAAACAATAAAATTGATATTTTTAGTCCTAAGCAATATCATGTACGCCTATTAATAGGTTTGCTGTTAGCAACTTAATTGGGTGTATATTATTTTTAAAATTAAGATTATATGAATAAAGAGCTATTTCTAAATTATTTGGACATTTCAATTTATTTATTTATTTAGAAATAATTTGTTAAAGCACAACGACTCCAAAAATATTGAAGAAAGTATTTTAGTCTTGTTGTTTACATTTGTGCTTATTAATAAATTAAGAATGTATATGAAGATAATTCAACAAATTATTTTTTAAAAAATGTTAAGTAATGAGCGGACAGACAAGTTTGTTCATCGTCTACCTACACATACGGTTCAGATAGTTGTTTGTTTTTGTAGAAATGTTCGTCCAATTATTGGCCTGTTTTTGGGTTCAAATAAACAAATTTCCCTGAACATTATTTTAGAGGGAAATTTAATCCTTGGGAGATTCACGATCGCAGGAAAAATTTCGAGTGAATAAAATATTCGATGGAAAACGAAATGTCGGAATTCAAACAATTATTATTTATTTATTTATTTACTTATAAGCAATATTACAGCTAACAGATATAAGCACTCCAAAGGTTAAATTAAGAAGTGAATACATACAATAATTAGATTTTATAATTATTACGATTAATATTAGGATAGAGTTTCATTACAACCATAGGTTGTGATATGAGTTCTTTAGAAATAAGAACACTCTAGCTCTCATAAGCCTAGCGAACACATAATGTAGATAGATACTAAAGCAGGACGTAATGAATATTTAATATGTTAGCATTTTTTTTTTTAAATATATTTTTCGTGAATCCGATCAGAATGGACTTTGTAAGTGGGACTCCAAATAACATCTGTGTATTCCAAAACTGATCTGACAAATGATGTAAACAAGGATAATAATACAAAGGGATCTGCAAAGTTTTTTGCATTTCGTTTTATGAAACCTACTAACGAGTTGGCCTTAGGGAACAAATAATCGAAAAGACTTTTAAAAGAAAGGGAGGAATCATGAATAACACCTAAGTCTTTAATACTTGAGACCCTATCTAAAACTACAGATTCAATTGTATAGTTGAATAGCAAACATTGAGATTTTCTGGAAAAAGAAATAACATTACACATTTTTGTATTTAATTTAATGCCATTGATGTGACACCAATTTGACAGAACATCAATGTCAGATTGAATAAGTTGACAATCATTCAAACTCAAAGTTTTAAAAATAGTTTCAGGTCGTCGGCATATAATAGCCATTTACAATGTTCAATGACCGAGACAATATCATGAATGAAAATTACAAAAAGTAGCGAACCGAGATGGCTACCTTGTGTGACACCTGATGTACACTGAATTTCCTTTGAATATGTATCTCCAAGCATAACTCGTTGTGCTCTACAAGATAAATATGAGGATAACCACCGAAGTAGTCGAGAATGAAAACCAAAAAACTTTATTACAAGTGTTTGCTGTTTAACCGACTTTGTTAAAGACAGTGTAAACTGCGTCTAACTGAAATTTTTGTTCCAGAGCATTATTGACGTACGAATTGAAATAGGTCAGATTGGTAAAAGTAGTTCGAACGGAGATGAAACAATGCTGAACTTCTAATAAATATTCACTTGTTAAAAAAATTAAGGTCATTTTTTATCATACTTTTAAATAATTTGGGGATTGCAAGGAGTTTACAGGTACCCCTATAATTCTGAGTACAAATGGAGTCACATTTTTTTAGTACTGCGGACTGCCGTCTGGACTGGACTAGAACTATTTATAATTAGATTGAAGTGATTTCAATGTAGAATTAATTTCGGGACAGCTTAACTCGATCCTTCGAATAATTCAACTGTAGTGTAAATGTGATGATTCAACACTTTGAAAAACTTGGTACATATTTGGAATTCCTACTGATTTTCTTTTGGAACTTACAAACGACCAAAAAGCTCAATAGAAAAATTTACTAAGAACAACTGAATCTTTTCGCAATTTGCTAAACTTATCAATCAGATTGATTTTTTTCATTTAATTTATTGTATATCACGTATGCTTTACGTTTCTTACTTTTCAAATCACATAAGCAACTTCGTGGAGGAAACCGATGAATTATTTTCCCTTAGAGATTCCTGATAAGGCCTTTGAAAAACATTTAACTTCGAAAAAAAGTTACTAACAAATTTTAACTCCTGAAAGCAGCGCATTAATTGAAAACGGTTCATATAAACGTCGCGTGTCGTCGATAGCATACCAGATGTTCTAATTACTTTGAGGGGGTTCGTTCGTCATCATAGAAAAACCAAGACATTGGCCACTTGTTATGTGGATTTCGTTTAAATAAAAACATCGCCGTCGATCCGCCGTCAATTTTTTTCTAAAAATCAGATTCGTTTCAAATTAAAACCAATTTTTTTCTGGAAAAACAGATCCGTATTGAATCCCATTTTGGATTTGTACACAGATTCTTACACACACTACAATATTTGTTTTGAAGTTTCCCAATTGTTGTGTTGTGAATTAATTTGTATTTTGTGGCAGTGTACAGACAGAAAATGTAAATTAATTATTATTAAAAAATAAAAAAAATTGTTAAAAAGTTATTGGAAACAAATATTAAAAAAGCGCAAGTGGGTTTAGGAACTCCCCCGCGTCGGACTCGGAAAATAAAAACGAAATAATGATGTATTAGGTCTGATCCAGTCTTTTTTTGGGCAGAAATTGGCAGGTTGTCAAGACTTGAAGAGTGGCGATAAAATTCTGTCATTGAGAAATAAAGTCCGAAAAAGCCTGGAACAGTTTGAGCACAATTTTCTGTCAATTTTTAAACGTCAACACATTTGTTTTAATTTATTTTGTATTTTACTGTTTCTAAACTAATTTATTTGTTCAACAAATATTTCCCCACAACTACGAAACGCTTTTTTTGCGTTTATGGCAAACGCCAGTCTGACAATTGTAAATCTACAAGAATTTATTGGGCAGGAATAAGCAAGAAATTGACAGGAAGGGGAAATATTTTACTCTCAAGAGCGCTCTCTTCTGCCAAAAACTACCAAATTTGTAAGACTGGAACAGGTTTTGGCAGAAATTGGTGCCAATTTTTGCCAATTGGCAGAGTGTGGATCAGACCTATTAACGAATTGAAGATTTGTTTATTTTTAGAGCTGCCAAGCAACCCACACAGTCACAAAAAGAGATTCGGTCCGTAATAGTTCGTTTCAAAGCAAAAAAAGTATTGGTTTTAGTAGCGAATCCTATTTATTGAAACGAAATCGACATTAGATCTTCAAAATACTATCCGAAGGATTCTCATAGAAAAAACAATTTAATTAAATAACATTAGGACAAGTTTGAAGAGGGTCTATCTACCAAGTCTAGAAGTTTAAACAATTTGTTCAAGATGACTACATTACCTACAAAATCAGCGCCATCGCGAATTCCGTCGTACCTAATTGGAAACTTGTTACGAATCCCGAAAAAATCTATCACAGAATCAATAGTAGTGGAAAAGCTCATTCAAATTGACATTACGAACGGATTTTGTGATAACTTTCTTTGGGATTCATATAATTTTCCGATTGAGATGGAACTCGTCATAGGGGTGAATATAAAAAAGAATTAATTTTAATAATTGAAGCTACGTTACAGGTGGACAAGGAAAATTAAGTAATTTTTCATAACGCTCCTGAATTTAGTCAATTAGATTTTAATATTTAGAGTCTTTTTTCAATTCCATTTCGTCCATATAAATTAATAATGTTAAGCGTACAAAGTTTATTTTATATTAATTCTAATTTGTAAAATTTCTCTTAAATCAGTTAAGCTAAAAAATTTTGTTTGAAAACAAAGTCATTTACGAATTTAAAGGTTTAACCTAGAATAGGTATAATAAATTAATTATGAATTAATTATTTAATATAAATCCTTTAGTGCAAATTCTAAACGAGAAAAAAATAAGTTGTAAACAAAAAAGATTTCCATTCGCCTTGTGTCAAGTTCTTCCAAATGTCAATTTTCCAATTAATCAACACACAAAAAAACCATTCCATTCCGCCCCAAAAGAATAGAGCTTATTCATTCTAACTAACGGATTCTAACGGGGTGGCGATTTCACCCAAGAAAAAATTCACAAAACATGAAATAGACAAAAAAAAAAACTACAAAAACACTTACCTTCTCCAACTTTTGAAAATATTGCCTCAAAAACTGGACAGGATTGTCCGGACGGCTAACGCACAACTGCACAATGCAATCCTTCAATACACGCTGTATATTATGCGTTTGAATGTAGTTTTCACATTCGCGAAGGCTTTGCTGCTCCTCCAGGGTCGACGCCATGTTTGAGGACATTGCGATTCAAAAGATTCGATACTTTTCTTTCCACTCGATTAAGTTTTTTTTTGTCTTTTCACTGAACGTTTTTCGTCGCGATGTAGATTTCCAGTTTTTTTTCAGGATTATCTACTTTTGCAGACTCACGGACGAATTTTATGATTTGATAAGATGATAATACGCGATAATTTCACTAATAAAAGTGAATTGCAATCGCGAGGAATTGTGCAACTTACAAAACAATTGCCCTAGTTATTTTTCCTTGAGTGGATTTTTTGGTGGCGGCGCCTCGTTTACACCAACTTTTCACATACAACCAATGGAAACTGAGACCAATTGGAAAAACGAAAATGTCAGATAGTGTTCCAGTTGGAATGATTTCGCTTCAAATTCTCTGAGCAGGGAATTTTGCCATGTATAGCTTAGGGTGAGATTTCACTAGATGGTAATTTATTCTTATTTTAATAAAAAAAATTTTCACGGAAACGCCACGGCTCAGAATATCTTTAGTAAAATATTCATGGTTATTAGTGAATTCGCGAATGAGATATAGCCACAATTCAACTAATTTTCGCAATAGATGCTATTAGTGAATCCATTGAAAGCAAATTGAACGAATGTCGGTGAAATTACCTGCACCACCGACATTTTGTTCAACTACATTAGTATTACTGAATCCTCAAACCTTTCGCACTCCATACAAACTTTTTTATATTATTTCCGCGCCAATTGTGTAGCGGATCTTTGTATTGATGTACTTCTTGTTCAAAAATCATAATTGATAGCACATAAAATGTAAGTTAAAATTATAATATGTATTAATTGTTGGTTATAATTTTCTTTTTTAGAAAACGACCTAATAACCGCGATCAATTTACGAAAATATTGGGATTACCCGACATTGCCAAGAATCAAACCAATAAATTCCCAGAACAACAGTTTGGAAAAACTTAAAAAAATCAGTAAGCGGCTTGAGCCCTCCTTTTAAGGACTACAAGTCCTTAATCAAACAAAAACCAGAGGTCCATGAATGCAACCAGTGATAAGAAGCTGTCCTGCTAAAAAATTCTCATTTCAAAGTCTTCTGAAATATGAAAACTTAAACTTGACAATGCATCAGGATTATCATATCTCTAACTAGTTTGGTGGCGCATAAAAATCCGATTAGTCCTCAGCGAAAATTAAAATAAAATGCAATAGTTTCCATTTCTTTATTTCGATCAACAAAAATTACTTCAATATGCTTTAGCTACAATTTAACATTGCGTGTGACGTTTAAGATGTTCACAAATGACGGCAGTGATAATATAGTTAGGAAAATGGCAAGGTTGTTCAAGAATCGATAGTATAATTCATTCGACGAGTTCACTAATTGAAATAAACGCGAAAGCGAATCTATTGCGAATCTCTTCAGTTTCCAAGGAGTAGAAAATTGCGAATTCACAATCGGCATGAATGATATGGTGTGAGTTTGGAAAATATAAGATCTCAGAATTTATTGATATTTTTAGAGAAGTCATGAACTTAATAATTGCTTATTTTGGTGATTGGTGTTTCGCTCCCAAACAAAATTCGATCAATTTTTAAATTTAGCCAAGCATATTGAGTGGTACGAAGACCCAGTTAAAAAATCTAATTTTTCTCTGCCACTATACCTCCACTATCTATCAGAATTTACCGCGTGAAATAAATGTCCGGCACATTAATACTCAAGCCAAATTTTGACAGACTGCTTTTTTTTTCTTCGACTCTGTGATATGTAAGGCCGATAAATTTTGACCTTCTTCGATATTATTCAAATAAAAGCTATGAAATTTGTTTGAGGAGCCAACGAATTCACCTCAAGTCAAAAGAATGCGGGGCAAACAATAAATGTCTAATACTTATATGGTGTGCTTGCAATAATAAATTGCAATTGGTGGATGCCATAAATAAATAAATAATAAACACAAAAGACAACTTTAACTTTTAAATTGAAATATATTTTCTTCGAAAAATTTTGTCAAATTTCAAATTCTCCACAACTCTTCCATGCCAAATCTTAAATCGAATCTTAGCTGAGTGAGGTTTGGAGAAAAAAATGAAGGCAACATTTTTATCAGTAGCATACTCGGCTGAAGAAAAAAAGGCAAAACCCTACTCGTTTGCTTTATCAAAAAAAAAAGATACATGAAATTAAGGGTATGCATGTAACGGCGGAAGCCCAAATAAACCTCAAAAAACCAGATAATTTTATCTCCTCAGAAATGAACTGTCAAAGTTTGTATGGGAAAAATATTCCGCAAATCAAATAAGATTATCTCACGAATTTGATGTAGAAAGAGAATAAATAAATCTCATACATTTATTTCAAAGAACATCTGATTATTTCCCACATTTACGCAAGTATTCTTAAGGGGTGTTCATGCAAACGTCTGGCGGAAAATTATATCTTTCAGCAAAGCGGAAAATTATCTCGTTGCATGAATACCCTTATTATGTAATTTAGCTGAGGCCAATTCCGCAAGAATTAATGATTTTCCATGAAAACAATGTATATAGGATCAAAATATGGGTGAATAAATTATTTATCTATCTGTGTACATGTTATCTGTCAAAGTAAAATGAAGCGTAACTTTGTGGAATCGTATAATGAATGTGTCCCCAATTTTTTGTGTACACAGAGAAAACTCACGCTTGTGCAATTTGGCCCTTCTGCTAATAGGATTGCTCTAGGTCCCTAGTAGGGTGAGTAGAATCAATTTTTTTGAGGAAAGTGTACAAAAAATGGAAAGTTATCACGCATATATTGAGGGCTGAATAAATTTTTTCACAGAAAATCATTCATGCTTACAATATGACTCCTTGCAGTATTTGAGGCAATGGCAATAGTAATATGGCAATTGCAATGGCAATGGCAATACAAATAATAGGTGGGCATTATATTGCTGGCAATTTGAACTTCAATAAACTTCATTATTTCTATTTACAGCAGTATGTTGGAAAAAGACAACATTTTTTTTTAATTTAGTACAAAAGTGTGTTGAATCTAATTAAGGTAAAGCTTAGTCATTTTTAATTTAAATTGGACTTTTTAGGCATATATATTAATTTTTTGTTTGTGTTCAGTCAGTAAATTGTTTCACGCACGGCACTCTTTAAAAATACGGGAAAGCAGTCAAATTGACGGGAAACCATTTTGAAATTTCCCAATATGTATTACCTCAGAGATGCAAAGCAATTATTGCATTTCATCGATCGGACAATAAATTGACATTGACAAAGCTCCTCCGTTGCCAATGTTCAATGCAATGGCAATATGTGTTTCAATTTATTGAATAATTATTGCATGTGGAGCCCCTCTGTGCTCACTAAAAAAATAAACGCATACATGAAATGTCAAACTATTACCAAAGTTTAAACAGCGCTGTCTTGTTAGAAAATTTTTCTTCGATATGTCGCTCAAAGTACCTACATGAATTTTCTAGACACTATTTAATTTTTTCTTGGCATGTTCCTAGTCTTGCAAACGTTTATTTAATATGAACGTATATAAACAGATTTAATCAGTTTAATCACTTCCTTAAGTACTAAAAATATCCAGTTCTAAGAATCTGACAGCTTTCAAAATACATAGAACTGTCAAATAGATTTAGTTGAAATTTGTGTATTTTTTCGGCTTTCAGTGAATCTTCTCAATTAAAATTAAAATCACAGAAAAAAACAAAACATATTATATTTTAAAATTTGTGTTATGCACTAAAAAATGTTGACTTACAAGTGCATGTTTACACATTTTCAATTTAAGGTAAATCTTCATCCACAGCTCACCTAAAAAAAGGCAACCCGATGTCATGTCTCAAGTTTATTGATTTTTCTACCAAACAAAGAAACCAAAAATGTATATTGTTTATTTGTTTCAGTTACAATGCTCAGCAGTGATTCACAGCAGGGCATATACGCGCCATTAAGTCAAGTAATGTCTGATTCTGACAGCGAAGAAGAAATACATAATTCAAGTCGGCACACACGTCGCCAACACAAACAGCAGCAGCAGCAGTATCACCAGAACCACAACAATTTGCTTTCACAGCAACAACGCCAATCAAGACAAAGGAACAGCCAGCGACAGCAACAAGGCTTTCATACTCGCAGCAATTTGCAATACCATCAGAAGTATCCAAACGGTCATCAAATGCACCACAGCGGAAGCATGTCTCTGCAGAACTCCTTCCGCAGCGTGATGGACGGGGGAAGCAATTTCACCAGCTTCAACAGCGATGGCGAAGAGCGTCATCAAACCGATGCTGATAATGTTGCCATTCTCGGAACTTCAGAGACCAAGGACGAGCCCATGACCACCACGCGCAAGTGTTGCTTCATCGGTTCGATTCTACTATGTGTCCTCACAGTCGTCGTTTTTCTCTGGGTCATCCCATGCAGCGAAGAGGGCACATGTCCAGCTCCACCAGATCGCATCAAAACCCACAACTGGCTAAACAACTATACCAAAATCGAACTCAAGGGTGTGATCAATGTGGTTGACGGCTTGAGGAACTGGGAGAAGAACCTGATCTTCCTCTATCGAGGCGATGCCTTCTTTCCCGAATTCGAACCTTCGAACACCAAACGCAATGGAATCATATCTCTCATCGGAAGCTCAGGAGCAATTGCTTGGTTCGATGAAATGGTGGATGAACCCATCACCATCGACTGCACCTTAATTGACATCGACAAAAACGGCAAGCCTGACTGTTTGGTCATTGATCAATTCGGTGAACTTGGAGTTATCAATCCAATTTCTGGACAATGGCACTGGAAATTCAGGGTCAGGTCTCTGACGAAAGTTGACGCTCTGGATTTCCCTGTGATTCTCCCCGATCTGGATGGCGATGGAGTGTATGAAATTCTTTTAGCCACAACTTCTCCGATTCTTCATTACAATGCGAAACCGAAAAATTTCATAACGCCCCACGAAAACTTTCATGGTGATGCACCCTCTGGAGCTAGGAATCTTCTGAGAATAATTTCCGGGCGAATTGGCAAACCAATTGGTGACGGCTATAAAGTGCACGACTGCGATGTTTTGAGGAAGTTCCAACTGGAAAAGAAACACATCGTCACTTTCAACTGTGTTCGCAATAGCACCGAGGTTCAGAGGTCCAAGGCGCTTACGGAGCTCTTCTCGCTGATCACCAATCGATCGATCAAAAGTGAAAAACTCACGCCAGCCTTGAAAATCTCCCAGCACCGTCACTATGGCCAGAGAAAAGAGACCGAAGCCCAGCGGAATATCTATTCCCTGAGTGGCCGCGAACTGATTGTTGAGAATCGTGGAAAATGTCCAGATGACTGCAATGTCTCCTTCATTCTGAGCGAGGAACGTAATGGAAGGGTGAATGTGGTCCGTAACTTTACCAATCCCGGAATGTACGGCATGGTTCCAGCTCAGTGGCACTTCAAAAACAGCAAATCCAAGATGTCTGGCTTTGTGATGAAATTCTGGAAGTGGAAGAATGACTCAGCTTCGATCAGCCGTCGCAAGAAGCGCGAGCAAGCAAACGAACAACAGTCTGATTTCCCCACCAGCGAGTTTAATATATTCGATCATTTGGTCCAAAAACGTCACACCTACACGATTCCCGAAAAAATCGCCCGTGTCGAACGAAGCACTGCTAACATCAACAGCAGTAGTCTCCTGCTCAACAGCTACAAACGACAATTGATTACCGAGACAGTTGTGCTTGTGATATTCATTGGATCAGACACCAGAATCGAGAATACCAGCCAGAGCGACATCATACAGTTCTGCAGCAATGAACCCAACGAAGTAGTTTGCCAGCCAGATTTAAATAACCAGGAAAATTCCCTTCTAATTGCCGACCTAGATCAGGATGGATCTCAAGAGCTAGTCTCGTACTACTCGACTTTCAAGAAAGATGAACAAACAAAAGACTGGAAATTGGTGACATATGTGCAGTTACTGCGATTGGAGTCAGAGCTGCCGGGTTTCTATTCAGAGGGAAAGCGGTATTAGAATTTGGGGGAAGGCTTTTCATAGACAATTACTCAATCACACCAAACACACTCGTAGAATCTAGAAAACTGCACATTTAATAGTCGAATATCGATACAAAGCACTGTTGTTTTTTATTATCATTAACTGATTAATATTACTGATGTGTAATTTTCATTATTATGTAGATGAAGAAGCACCCATGTCCTCTGACGTCATCTCTATCAGTCTATATTGCCTTATATTATTTATTTATTTATTATATAGACTCAATTTGTGTAGTCTATTGACATTTTGTAATTTACTCAAACAGCGAACTGGCATGCAGAAGTACATTGCGAAATAGAAAAATTATGGACGAATCTGATAAAGCAGTATATTATGTAATTGCATGTCTCTGTGGCTGATGCAACACAATTTCTATTGAGTATCATGGAGCAATTTACAATTTTATTTTGTTGAATACCTATTTTGTTTTCGTTTAGTTTATTGTTGTTTGGCAAAACACGCAAAAGTTGTTTAGATATTAAAATATGCCACCAATTTTTTTACTCATGAAATTTTTAAAAGTGTAATACGAGTAATTCAAAAATAAAAATAAATTAATTCAAGATTAGATTAAAAAGAAAATAATAAATTATTTGGACGGTTATTTAAGTAGGATAAAATTATAGAATAATGCTATTATACCAAAGTATCTCTCCACGATCTATTAAAATAGAATTCTAGTCATTGGAAAATATAATTAGAAAATAAATTAATAATGTTTGTATTTTTATTTTAAAACGATTAATACCACAATAATACTACTGGTGGGTGAAAAAAGTTGGGGCAAAAAGAGTAATGTTAAAGCATCTCAGAAAGAACACGCAGTCAAGTAAGACCTCGCGTTAGGTGGCTCGCTTAAAGAGAAGATGACCTCAATCAATTTACGAGTGCCAAACTGGAGGCAGATAGCCAAATATTGAGCTTGCTGGAGAGGAAATTGGAAGAGTACCAGGTTCGCCCGAACCGTAGCACCATCTAAGTAAGTAAGTATCTATTTTATTAGGTATACTTACGCTGAATAGAGGAGATGGAATTGTACGTTTTTACTTGCGATTATAGGTACTATAAGACAAGTTATGCATTCGTAAAAAAAAGAAAAATTCTAACAATCAAACATGACATTACGATGATAAAGATGACCAAAAAAGTGTGTACCCTAATTCCTTCTGTCTGTCTGTCCTCGAGTCTACAGCCTAAACGGTTAGATAGATTTGGTACCTACATTTATGTAGATGTTACACATTGTTTTTTTTTTTTTGTAATATGCCCACACGTTGTTTTTATTTTTTTTAAGATGACAAATAACAGTAGCTCCCATATATTTTTTTGGCCAAAAACAAATCTCTTATGTTTCTAAAAAACGGCTCCAACGATTTTTATATAAAAAAATCAGTTCATTAATGAAGGGAAAATGTACATTTTGTGATTTTTTTTTTGGAAACAAATTATTAGTTTTGGTACCTCTATTTGTTTTTTTTTTGTTTTCGATTTTCTGAAAAACGGTTGGTTTGATTTTTTTTAGGTCAAAGCACCGATGTTAAGATTCAAAACATCGACGTAAAATAAGCTGAAATGCTTTTAAAGGTTAGACCGTACTCGACGGAACTGCACTTCAGCGGAACTACGCTTCACACCTATTTATGAAAAATTGTATGAAGTTCAATTGCCGCTTCGCGCGATATAATATACCTCATGTGTAAGGGAAAAGAAAATTACGATAAAAAACATTGCTTCAATTTTCAAAACAATAAGGTATATAAAATTTATATGTTTTACTGAATTTTTAATCGATTTTTGAACGTGCTATTATTTTTGAAACAAAGCCATAGAAACACATCAAAGTTAAGAAACATCGATAATTCTGATTGGCAATCCAGAATTGTTCTCCGATCCTTGATCCCAACTGAACACTTTTGTGTGATTCTGACGATTCAGAATTTTAATGAGATTGTATGTGTTAAAATAATTGTGTACTGAGAATATTCAAATTCAAAAAAAAAATGTTTGTTCCACAATTATAATACAAAAAATGACAACAGTCGAGTTTGACATTCAAGTATATGAATGTGTGAGTGCTTCTGGATCTGATTCTTACTTCAAATCCAGAAGGAAATTATACCATTCGAACAGTTTCAGAAGCATTCGGACGCCTTCCGGACGACCAATAGAAAAGGCCATAAGTGTGAAAAGTCAGGTGGGAAGGTCATGAAGAGACCAGTATGGAGAAGTAGAGGAATACCACAATCATATATTAAGCTCTATCAGGAATCTCAAAAACTCAATGGTGTCTCTTATATCGTTAAAGCTAGACCCACCTCTAATGCCGTTGTCGGACGTCGGAAGGGACTGATGCAGGAATCTTTGGGCCAAGAACCAAAATTTCTATACCAATGGGACACTCTACTAATATTTTCCAAGCTGGAGTACAAGCTATAGGAAAATGTGCAGATCGTAACCTCGAAAGAAATTATAATAAACAAAATATTGCCATCATGTCAGATAGCCAAGCCACACCAAAGCTTTGAACTCCTACTCCATCAGTTCTAAGCTGGTTGGGAATGTGTAGGCAGGTTAAATGAACTCGCCAAAAATAATAATGTCACCCTTCAATAGGTACCTGGCCACGAAGGTGTCCAGGGCAATGAGGAGACAGACTCCTTACCAAAGCTAAGTGCGTCGACTCCCTTAGGGCCCAAAGCATATTGCGGAATAGTAGAAAATTTGATTAGAAATAAACTCAAAAAAAGAATAGGAAGCCATAAGATCCAACAAATGGAAAAAAAACTCCCCAAACTGAAACAGTCCAAACTACTACTTGGGAATTATTAACAACAACGTATCACACACTATATAACCTTAAGCAGAAACAACCTCAGAATAATAACGGGTCTCCTTACAGGACACTGCAAATTAAAAAGACACCTTAACATCCTTGGCCTAGTAAGTTGTGCCACATGCAGGTTCTATGATACAAAAGAGGAAACGCCGGACCATATTCTGGGCAATTGTGATACACATGTCGACCAAAGTAAAAAACACCTGGGACGATACCAGATGAAAGAGTGGTTTACCATCTCTAAAAATACTCCAAATACTCAAATTCATGAGGGAAATAAATTTGGAGGAAGAGCTGTAAAATGAGCTATCCTCATCCAGCTCTAGGCGGGGTCACTATAGATCTCACGGTCCCAGTGCAACAACCCCATAGTAATATTTATTCATTCATTCAAAGCCGTTGTCCATGCACGGCTCTTGCATCGAAGAAACCGTTGATCATCAAAATATGATCAACTTAATCAACAAATGTTTAAAAAAAAAATGGCAAGTTTTTCGATATACCGCTCAATCTGGTAAGCCTATTCAAAATAAGGGTGAATAAAATATTCCGCGGTAAAGGAGAATAGGAGATATAGACCCATTATTTAGTCGAATTTTATGGTTATTTGTTAATATTAAAAAAAAAATATTTGTTAATATTATATAGGTATAATTAAAATAATCTCTGTTACCAAATGCTGTGGATGTTTATTTGATTAAAACGGTTAAGAACTGAACACAAATAAACAGTGCCTTACATATGCGACTAAACAGCAAAATTTTCCTTAAACCCTAGATTTATTTTGTTTTTATAAAAATTATTTGTTAAATAAATAAAATTATCTACATAATATTGACATTAGTAATCATAAAAGATTGCATACAATTTCTTTTCTAAAACACTAGACTATACTTAAATCAACAAGGTTATGATAATTTTGTCTACAACGTTTCCGTATCATATATTATGAAGGCTTTCATTCTTCAATAAGATCTTCACCGATGGCCTTAACCATGCGACAAACAACTTCTCCGCACGTATTTTGACGCATTTTTCCAACACTGACGACTTCTTCGTGATTCGCTTCATCGTCACTGCTATTATAATCTGTAGCACATTTGTTTGTGATCAAACTGAACGCAAACACGGTCATATCACAATGACGAGCAGTAATAACTTCATGAACAGTTGACATGCCAACAGCATCAACTCCCATTGTACGGAGCATTTTCAATTCAGCAACTGATTCATAATTAGGTCCTCCTAGACAAGTGTAGACGCCTTCGTGTACATCATTTTGTATACCCATTTCCTTGACAATTTTTCTAGCTTTGCGAACCAGCTTTGAATCATAGGCATTGGTCATTGGTGGAAAACGGGGACCGAAACGGGGATCGTTTGGTCCCTGAAGAGGATTATTTCCGGCGAAGCCCATTATATTGATGTGATCTCGCACGATCATAAGATCACCCACTTTGAATTTCGGATTAAGTCCTCCTGCAGCATTTGTTGCAATGAGATAGCTTACACCAAGTAGTTTCATAACACGAACTGGCATTGAGCATTTGGCCAATGGATATCCTTCATAGAAGTGGAAACGTCCTTGCATGCATACAACTGGCAAGCCTTCCAAGTAGCCAAAGACCAAACGACCCACATGTCCTTCTACAGTTGACAATGGGAAATTCGGAATGTTTTTGTAATCAAAGGCACATGTGTCTACGAGGTGGTTAGCCAAAGAGTTTAGTCCAGAGCCGCAGATTATTCCAATTTTTGGACGAATTCCAGTTCGAACCTTTAGGTAATCGGCAATTTCTTGAATAATTTCATAAGAATAGCTAAAATAATAAAAACAAATATCTATCATGAGAAGAAATCGACATTATTTTGGTTTTAATAAATAATTATTGTGAATGTAAAATTGATATTTAAATGAGAATGATGTTTTCCATGAAATAACTTCATGTACCATGGAAATTGGTACATGGAACATACGGGTATAACAACTACTTCCTGACATGCCTTGCTCAAGTCCGCATAACATAAATCATCAATACTTAAAAAAAAACGCTGAATTCATAGTTTTCGAAACAAAATCTTTTGATAGATACATTTTTCATAATTGCTACCAAATATTTCAAAAATTCGAAAATAATTGTTTTTTCTAATGTGGTCGTGTTCGTAAACTGAACTAAAATTTAAAAAGAATGTGTATCATGCATGAGAAATTTACAATACAAAAAGTAACTGGGACAACAAGATTTTAATAAAATATTAATTTGTAAATTGGGAACATTGAAAATCCATATTGATTATCCAGTCGGAATATACCTAACATTTTAGAAAAAAAAAAATAATAACACAAATGATGATTAGTGTAAAACATGTTGAGACTTAACTATGAAAATGATTTTATGATCATATTTTGTTTGATAAATATTACTAACTTTTCTTCATTTAAAACGAGCAGAGTTTGCTCATCTTGTTCATCAGTTGAAATTTCTTGTTGTTGCTCTTCTTGTCTGTAATAAAAATTGGAGTTGTTTTTTTTGTAAAAAAAAAAATAAATAAATCAATTTGGGAAATGTATTAAATATTGGTAATTATATTTCTGTTATAAGAATAATATTAAATTGTCAAATGGCCAAACTTTAAAAAGTTTAGAATCTAGCGGAGAGTAACGATATTAATATAAATTCATAAAAGTTTTAGTTTAATTGATCTTATTTATTAACTCGACCAATTATTTGTATGATTTAATGTTCAAACATTTATTCAGGCTATTTTGGTCACTTTTTCTGATATGCAAATAAAATAACTTTAATTAATATTTTTACCTTACGTTTCGTTGGATTTTCCGAACTTCTTCAGGGGTTGTTTATTTAAACATGAAATGTTAAAATTTTACATTGATTTTTTTAATAAATTATTATTAAATTTTGAGCTTGCTGGAGAGGAAATTGGAAGAGTACCAGGTTCGCCCGAACCGTAGCACCATCTAAGTAAGTAAGTATCTATTTTATTAGGTATACTTACGCTGAATAGAGGAGATGGAATTGTACGTTTTTACTTGCGATTATAGGTACTATAAGACAAGTTATGCATTCGTAAAAAAAAGAAAAATTCTAACAATCAAACATGACATTACGATGATAAAGATGACCAAAAAAGTGTGTACCCTAATTCCTTCTGTCTGTCTGTCCTCGAGTCTACAGCCTAAACGGTTAGATAGATTTGGTACCTACATTTATGTAGATGTTACACATTGTTTTTTTTTTTTTGTAATATGCCCACACGTTGTTTTTATTTTTTTTAAGATGACAAATAACAGTAGCTCCCATATATTTTTTTGGCCAAAAACAAATCTCTTATGTTTCTAAAAAACGGCTCCAACGATTTTTATATAAAAAAATCAGTTCATTAATGAAGGGAAAATGTACATTTTGTGATTTTTTTTTTGGAAACAAATTATTAGTTTTGGTACCTCTATTTGTTTTTTTTTTGTTTTCGATTTTCTGAAAAACGGTTGGTTTGATTTTTTTTTAGGTCAAAGCACCGATGTTAAGATTCAAAACATCGACGTAAAATAAGCTGAAATGCTTTTAAAGGTTAGACCGTACTCGACGGAACTGCACTTCAGCGGAACTACGCTTCACACCTATTTATGAAAAATTGTATGAAGTTCAATTGCCGCTTCGCGCGATATAATATACCTCATGTGTAAGGGAAAAGAAAATTACGATAAAAAACATTGCTTCAATTTTCAAAACAATAAGGTATATAAAATTTATATGTTTTACTGAATTTTTAATCGATTTTTGAACGTGCTATTATTTTTGAAACAAAGCCATAGAAACACATCAAAGTTAAGAAACATCGATAATTCTGATTCGATAATTTCTGACATCGCTGATGTTTTTTTTCGATCATAACATTGATGTTTTTCAATATCGCTCACGCCTACACGACATTGATGGCGACATTTAATTCGAGTTTGATATATGGCGTTTTTATTTGGCAATACAGAATTGTTCTCCGATCCTTGATCCCAACTGAACACTTTTGTGTGATTCTGACGATTCAGAATTTTAATGAGATTGTATGTGTTAAAATAATTGTGTACTGAGAATATTCAAATTCAAAAAAAAAATGTTTGTTGCACAATTATAATACAAAAAATGACAACAGTCAAGTTTGACATTCAAGTATATGAATGTGTGAGTGCTTCTGGATCTGATTCTTACTTCAAATCCAGAAGGAAATTATTCTTCTATCCAGGAGAGGAACTGTCATTTGATACCATTCGAACAGTTTCAGAAGCATTCGGACGCCTTCCGGACGACCAATGGAAAAGGCCATAAGTGTGAAAAGTCAGGTGGGAAGGTCATGAAGAGACCAGTATGGCGGAGTAGAGGAATACCACAATCATATATTAAGCTCTATCAGGAATCTCAAAAACTCAATGGTGTCTCTTATATCGTTAAAGCTAGACCCACCTCTAATGCCGTTGTCGGACGTCGGAAGGGACTGATGCAGGAATCTTTGGGCCAAGAACCAAAATTTCTATACCAATGGGACACTCTACTAATATTTTCCAAGCTGGAGTACAAGCTATAGGAAAATGTGCAGATCGTAACCTCGAAAGAAATTATAATAAACAAAATATTGCCATCATGTCAGATAGCCAAGCCACACCAAAGCTTTGAACTCCTACTCCATCAGTTCTAAGCTGGTTGGGAATGTGTAGGCAGGTTAAATGAACTCGCCAAAAATAATAATGTCACCCTTCAATAGGTACCTGGCCACGAAGGTGTCCAGGGCAATGAGGAGACAGACTCCTTACCAAAGCTAGGTGCGTCGACTCCCTTAGGGCCCAAAGCATATTGCGGAATAGTAGAAAATTTGATTAGAAATAAACTCAAAAAAAGAATAGGAAGCCATAAGATCCAACAAATGGAAAAAAAAACTCCCCAAACTGAAACAGTCCAAGCTACTACTTGGGAATTATTACCAACAACGTATCACACACTATATAACCTTAAGCAGAAACAACCTCAGAATAATAACGGGTCTCCTTACAGGACACTGCAAATTAAAAAGACACCTTAACATCCTTGGCCTAGTAAGTTGTGCCACATGCAGGTTCTATGATACAAAAGAGGAAACGCCGGACCATATTCTGGGCAATTGTGATACACATGTCGACCAAAGTAAAAAACACCTGGGACGATACCAGATGAAAGAGTGGTTTACCATCTCTAAAAATACTCCAAATACTCAAATTCATGAGGGAAATAAATTTGGAGGAAGAGCTGTAAAATGAGCTATCCTCATCCAGCTCTAGGCGGGGTCACTATAGATCTCACGGTCCCAGTGCAACAACCCCATAGTAATATTTATTCATTCATTCAAAGCCGTTGTCCATGCACGGCTCTTGCATCGAAGAAACCGTTGATCATCAAAATATGATCAACTTAATCAACAAATGTTTAAAAAAAAAATGGCAAGTTTTTCGATATACCGCTCAATCTGGTAAGCCTATTCAAAATAAGGGTGAATAAAATATTCCGCGGTAAAGGAGAATAGGAGATATAGACCCATTATTTAGTCGAATTTTATTGTTATTTGTTAATATTAAAAAAAAAATATTTGTTAATATTATATAGGTATAATTAAAATAATCTCTGTTACCAAATGCTGTGGATGTTTATTTGATTAAAACGGTTAAGAACTGAACACAAATAAACAGTGCCTTACATATGCGACTAAACAGCAAAATTTTCCTTAAACCCTAGATTTATTTTGTTTTTATAAAAATTATTTGTTAAATAAATAAAATTATCTACATAATATTGACATTAGTAATCATAAAAGATTGCATACAATTTCTTTTCTAAAACACTAGACTATACTTAAATCAACAAGGTTATGATAATTTTGTCTACAACGTTTCCGTATCATATATTATGAAGGCTTTCATTCTTCAATAAGATCTTCACCGATGGCCTTAACCATGCGACAAACAACTTCTCCGCACGTATTTTGACGCATTTTTCCAACACTGACGACTTCTTCGTGATTCGCTTCATCGTCACTGCTATTATAATCTGTAGCACATTTGTTTGTGATCAAACTGAACGCAAACACGGTCATATCACAATGACGAGCAGTAATAACTTCATGAACAGTTGACATGCCAACAGCATCAACTCCCATTGTACGGAGCATTTTCAATTCAGCAACTGATTCATAATTAGGTCCTCCTAGACAAGTGTAGACGCCTTCGTGTACATCATTTTGTATACCCATTTCCTTGACAATTTTTCTAGCTTTGCGAACCAGCTTTGAATCATAGGCATTGGTCATTGGTGGAAAACGGGGACCGAAACGGGGATCGTTTGGTCCCTGAAGAGGATTATTTCCGGCGAAGCCCATTATATTGATGTGATCTCGCACGATCATAAGATCACCCACTTTGAATTTCGGATTAAGTCCTCCTGCAGCATTTGTTGCAATGAGATAGCTTACACCAAGTAGTTTCATAACACGAACTGGCATTGAACATTTGGCCAATGGATATCCTTCATAGAAGTGGAAACGTCCTTGCATGCATACAACTGGCAAGCTTTCCAAGTAGCCAAAGACCAAACGACCCACATGTCCTTCTACAGTTGACAATGGGAAATTCGGAATGTTTTTGTAATCAAAGGCACATGTGTCTACGAGGTGGTTAGCCAAAGAGTTTAGTCCAGAGCCGCAGATTATTCCAATTTTTGGACGAATTCCAGTTCGAACCTTTAGGTAATCGGCAATTTCTTGAATAATTTCATAAGAATAGCTAAAATAATAAAAACAAATATCTATCATGAGAAGAAATCGACATTATTTTGGTTTTAATAAATAATTATTGTGAATGTAAAATTGATATTTAAATGAGAATGATGTTTTCCATGAAATAACTTCATGTACCATGGAAATTGGTACATGGAACATACGGGTATAATAACTACTTCCTTACATGCCTTCCTCAAGTCGTGCATAACATAAATCATCAATACTTTTCGAATCAAAATCTTTTGATAGATACATTTTTCATAATTAGTACCAAATATTTCAAAAATGCAAAAATAATTGTTTTTTCTAATGTAGTGGTCGTGTTCGTAAACTGAACTAAAATTTAAATAGAATGTGTATCATGCATGAGAAATTTACAATACAAAAAGTAACTGGGACAACAAGATTTTAATAAAATATTAATTTGTAAATTGGGAACATTGAAAATCCATATTGATTATCCAGTCGGAATATACCTAACATTTTAGAAAAAAAAAATAATAACACAAATGATGATTAGTGTAAAACATGTTGAGACTTAACTATGAAAATGATTTTATGATCATATTTTGTTTGATAAATATTACTAACTTTTCTTCATTTAAAACGAGCAGAGTTTGCTCATCTTGTTCATCAGTTGAAATTTCTTGTTGTTGCTCTTCTTGTCTGTAATAAAAATTGGAGTTGTTTTTTTTTGTAAAAAAAAAAAATAAATAAATCAATTTGGGAAATGTATTAAATATTGGTAATTATATTTCTGTTATAAGAATAATATTAAATTGTCAAATGGCCAAACTTTAAAAAGTTTAGAATCTAGCGGAGAGTAACGATATTAATATAAATTCATAAAAGTTTTAGTTTAATTGATCTTATTTATTAACTCGACCAATTATTTGTATGATTTAATGTTCAAACATTTATTCAGGCTATTTTGGTCACTTTTTCTGATATGCAAATAAAATAACTTTAATTAATATTTTTACCTTACGTTTCGTTGGATTTTCCGAACTTCTTCAGGGGTTGTTTATTTAAACATGAAATGTTAAAATTTTACATTGATTTTTTTAATAAATTATTATTAATTTTACAATAAAACATAAATGGATTAATTGCAAGACAATAAGGGTATTTATACGAGATAATTTTCCGCTTTCTACTCTTTCTACATCAAATTCGAGGATAATTTTAACTGCTTTGCAGAATATTTTTCCCATACAATCTTTAAAGGTTCATTTCCGCGGGGATAAAATTATCTGGTTTCTGAGGCTTATCCGGGTTTTTCGTCGATGCATGAATACCCTAAATATTAACAACTTATTTATAGCAACAATAAAAAACGTCTTCCCTTTAGTTTACACTTTAGATTAAGGCCGTGTGTGAATTGCGTTAAAATGTTGGTCAAATTTTCTACCTTGGTTAAATTTTGAAGTTTGGTTTGTAGTGGGATCAAATTTAGCTTTTTGCTGTGTGAATTGCTTTAAAAGGGATTTATTAAAACACTATTTTGGCTAAAATTCCTTCAAGATTTAAGAAATTTTTTTTTGTTGTTTAAGTTAATTAATTTCTTTCCCAAAATCCGACTTAGAATATATAAAGTTAATAATTTGGCACAAAAAAGTAACGAATTCTCAGTTTTACTAATATTTTTCGGTTTTACATCGTTAATTTAATATTTTAAAACAACAATTCCAAATCTTTTCAAAACAATTCCAATTATGGTTAGTTTGTTGATTTAGTATGTAAGCACTAGTTTTCACAGCTGAAGAATTTGACAAGCTGACAAATCAATCTATTTGTATTCAATTTGCAAAATGAAATACAATGAGTATTTGAATTAATTATTTTATATTTGTTAAAATATCAACGGATTATAATATTTGTTTTTTTCTGTTGAGACCCTACACAAACAAAAATAATAATGTAATTTAATTTTTCAATTGCATAAATTAAAACTTACATTTATTATATGGTTTCCCAGTAGATCTGAACTTTTTGGAATTCATCTTTCTTTTCGGTTATCGTTTACAGTTTCAAATTACTCTATCTTGAGAAACGTTAAATTTTAACCCAAATTTAGCCTGCTCCACAGCTGCCTACATTTTAACCCATTTTATTCACCACGCTAGTGTCAAATTTTAACCAAGTTACAAAATTTAACCAACATTTTAACGCAATTCACACACGGCCTAATTGTTTCTTCAAAATACATCTTGTTTCCTATTTAACAATACAAATACTATAAGGAATACTGTAATACAGTATAAAGCTGATATAGGAAACACACCTTTTGTAACATGCTTGACTTTAGGTGTGATTGTTTGGAGCCCTTTATGATTGAGTGGTGAATAATAAAATAGTAGAGAAAAAAAAACCGTTCATAATCAATAGAATTTCCTAAAGCATATCTCAACGGTTGAATAGTTAAACACTAAATAAACATTTATTAAGTCTCTATTTAACGTTGCATAACTTCATATTCATACAATGTTTTCCGACACATTTTTGTTAAAATTCTCTTTTGACACAAGAGTGCCCAGAATCTCTTTTGAATAAAGTGCCAAGAAGAGAAATCTATTACGTTTAGGTATCATGAAGTGAAAATATCCTTATATATCCACTATTTAATCTCTAAACGCGTTTATTTTAACTATATATTTTTTAGCGAATATAAGTGCATAAAGAACAAAAGCTTTTTGACGATAGGTTTAATGTGCTCTTATGTTCATTAACATGTAAAACTATTTGAATTAATTACAAATAATTTCATTAGATACATATTAACTAGTCCCTCCCATATTAACATCTCATGTAACATTTGCTGAAAGCATATCAATAGAGCGAAGTTTATGCAATTTAAACATGACACTATGTATATGTTCTACAAGCAGATATCAGACAGAACAACATTGATATGGAACAGAGCATTTGTCATGTGTGTCATTCAGTAGAGCAACATGTGGTAGTTATTCTGATGAATTATAAAAAATTAAATACTAAATTGAATTTATAATGACAGGAAAGTTAATAAGAATGCACAGTGTGGTTGGCAAATATGAGAATAAACGCAATGGGAATTATACCGCATTTACTGGGGTGAAAAATCGCCATTATTTATTGATGGGTGAAAATCCGTCAAAATTTTTGCAATGTAATGTTCTTTTTATTCGGAAATCCGGAAGCCTTCTGGGCTCTTCTAAAAGTGTTCATTTGGGAAAAAATGACAGTTTAAATTCTGAAAAGAAGAGAATTTTGGTTGTGGATTTGATATCAGAATCGGAACCAGAAGCACTCACACATGAATAAACTTCAACGTCAAACTCAACTGATGTCATTTTTTGTATCATAATTGTGCAACAAACATTTTTTTTTTGAATTTGAATATTTCCACGTACACAATTATTTTCACACAGCCAATCTCATTAAAATTCAGAATTGTCAGAATCACACTAAAGTGTTCGGTTGGGATTCGGGTTGCCAAACAAAAACACCATAAAAGAACTTTTTTTTCTTTTCAGTCCGAAATGATACTAATGGGAGTAGCATTCCTAAATAATCACATAAATCATGGTCTATAAGATTTATTTATTTGCCATTAGATAAACCTACCCTTGCAATGTTTTGAATTAGATAATCTTGCTTTTTATTTAATTAATTTATTTTTATGACTAGGTATCATAAATTTCAATTGAATTTCATGTTTATTTATTTTATTGAAACTTCAGCAGAAGCAGAACATTGTAAATTTGTTGTTAGAATATATAAAGTTGGTGAGGGGCTTTTATACATCAACAGCTCAATTCATAAATGCATTTTAGATAATGCGTTAAGTTGCAATGCCATATTATTCTTAAAAATATATTCCATTGAATTTAGGAATTTTAAACAAAACGCGAGATATGATATCTTAACGTAATAGAGTCATTTTTTCGTTACTTTATTTGACACAAGGGTGTTGTTGAGCCCTGAAGTAACCCTAGGGTTACCCAATATCGTTTTTTGAAAAACCTGAACTTTCCCTCGTGAACAAGTTCTGTAAATTGATTTTCCATGCAAAAAATGTATTCATCCTCGAAATATACGTGAATAAATTTGCCTATCTGTGTACACGTAATCTGTAAGAAAAAATTAATCGCACTCTTGCGGAATTGAAAATCTGTATGTATACACAACTCTCTGCGGACACAGAGAAAACTCAAGCAAGCTTGAATGATTTTCTGTCAATAAAACATTATTCACACTCAAAATATTTGTGAATAAATTTGCCTATGTGTGTATATGTTAGCGAAATCGCAAATATGTATGTGCAATGGTGTACCCGATTTTTTGTGTACACAGAAAAAACTCACGCCGCTTGCGAAATTGGACACCTGGGGTCGCCATGAACTCGCCCAAAAGTTTTTAGCTTGGGTAAGTTGAGGTGAAATAAATAAACTGATACAACCATACACAGAGATAGAAAATGAAACATTTGAAGTTGTGAATTGTGCAGGTCATTAATGAATTAAATTAAAACACATTTGAAGTTTTAATTATTAAATGATATATCTTACTTTCTGCAACAAAAAATAATGGCCCTCGGCGAAGTAAGCCCTGGGTAAGGTTTAACGAATAAACCTATTGAATGTACAATATTCTAATGTCGATATATATACACCTTAGTATATGTGTTTGGTAACGTGAAAAATCGTACGAATTTGTACAAATTTTCACATTTTGCTGTCAAAACCCATAGGTAAAAACAAAAGTTTAGAAACTTGGTGAAAATTTATACTTTAGATACCAAGCAGGTATATAATATATTTTTTAAAGTAGTTTCCGTGAAAAAAAAGTTATGGTACCGTTAAAAAGGTTTTAACATTTCTTTTTACCAAAATGTAGAACACACCTTCACGGAATTTTTGTTTTGGTTTTATGACAGAAGCAGTTTTTGAGGGATACAAAATTCAATCATCTAATACATTTAAGTACCAAGTCATAAGAAGAGCTTTTTAGCAGTTTAGTCTCTAGGTTTTGACAGGCAGATATACTGAATTGCTTTTTCTTGTGTTCTCTATAAGCGTAATGTCAAGTTCGATATTTTTTTCCAAGTGCAAAACTTCACTTCTATAGTACTTTCATTTATCATACGTAAAAAGTGAAGATTTCTAAAAATGTAATCTGTAATCAATAAAAACAATGAGAATTCGAAACGCTTTTGAACGAAATTTAGATAGTGCATAATTTATAGTTAAGAATTTTCCTATCCAGATTATGTATTAATTATTATAACAAGAGCTTAACCCCATTTATAATTAAAACAAAAAACACATAAATTATATCAAGTGGCAAGTGACAACAATATTCTGACTAAATATAACGAAAAAACATAATGGAAAATGACCGGAAAAAAGATAAGAGATATAAACTCTTAAGCCCAACATTATATATGTATACGTGTGTGTCTAATATGTATATTAAATAATAAGTCTGTTGTCAATTCTTTAATTGTAACGTATTGGTAATTAAAAATGATATTGACACTTTTTAGGAATTTATGCGAGGAATTGATGACTATAATGTGATTATCTGATGGTATGAAATATGATGTTATAACATAAATTGGCACGCACTGGATCATTTGAATCAATGAACTTTAATAGAGTGTTACTGAATTTCCATGATAGCGGAATTGGTTTTGCAGACGATAGAATGCCTATATTTAAATTTTAAAAAAACAGAACCATATTTAGCGATTTGGGTTATTTTTGTTTTTGAAAAGTAAGCTAATTATATATGTATTAACTGTAAACAAAAGTTATATACAGACGTAGATATAGTGGCCTCTAAGTTGAAAGCATATTTGAAGATTTAAGGAAAATATTAAGAAAAAAACAGAAATAATTGTATTTTAATCATTCTTAGTTTGACCCCAAAATTGATAAGAATAAATCAAAACGGTTCTTTTTTTTTTTTCTCAATAGCATGGTTATCACAGAAATATATAACTTTGACAATTAAAAATAGGGAATATTAAACAAATAACGTTCTTAATAGAGCAATTGCATAGGTAGGTATACAAAATGTTTACATTTTTTGCTTATTTTCTGACGTAATTAATTCAATTTTTACGATCATCTTTGTGGACAATATTATGTACCTACGTACATCAAAAATAAAATATAATAAAATAAAATACAAAAGATTCACAAGAAACCTATTATTAATAAGTTATAGTATAGGTATAGAAAGTTGAAAAGAATTGTTAAATTGCGATTAAATTGGTTTAACTTATGCAAACTTTATATTGAAGTAAATTATTGAAAAAATAATCCAGATATACGAGTAGATGCAGAATTTTGAGCCTTGCAAAATCATATCTATATACATATGTTCTAAAATTATTGAGTTTTTGTATTCGTGTGACCGCATTTATACACCCCTCAGACAATTATAAAAATAAAGGTCATTAAAATGAATTCTTAATTCTTTGATCACAAATATTTTTTTTTGGAATATCCAAAGCTCTTATCTTATATTTTTTAAACTCTTATTTAAAAATATGAACAAATATTTTAAAACAAGGAATTTTAAATGTATCTAAATTTTGTGTATTAATTACGAGTAGTTTATACTTATAAACGTTTAAAGTGAATTGGCCCTTAAATAAGTGCGGCCGATTTTTTTTGATTTAATCTGTTTTACACTTGAGACAGAAATCAAAAGATTTTGTGGAACAAATTAATTCAAAAGCATTAGATGTTTGAAAATTTTGAAGTTTTGGAAAGTAACCAATTGACGGAACCGCTTCCAAGAAAAATTAAATAGTTTTCGAACTTTCTTTGCAAAAATTAATACTCTTTCATTTTTATCAAGAATGGGGGTAAAAATCTCTTAGCGAGAGACGATTAAAATAGTACGGAAAAGCATTGAACACAAAATTTTGGCATTTTTTTAACGTCAAAACCGAAATGTTTTTTAAATTCGTGGGAAAAGTTTTTTAAGATCACCAATTTACTACCGCAAATATTAATTAATTGCGGAAATAAGCCAACACCAATAATTGACAGCTTACGTTTTGCTTTCTTTTTTCCTTTAATTGATAGCCTTCAAAAAATTTCTTGGAATACAATTTTCAGTCTGAATGTACGGGAACAGGATAGGGCAGTTTTTCATAGAATTTCGTAAACTTTCAAAGTCTTAGGAATACGGCAAGCCACCTAATATCTCATAACATTGTTAATTCATAGTTTTCTGTCAGCTACAACATATTACAATTATAAACCGAAGTTAAAATTTCTTGAATCAGGCCATGTACTTGCATAAATTCATACCCATAACAAGCCCATGCCCGTCGGTCGTGCAAGCTTTGCTCCTTGATGGTTCAGGAAATTTAGTTCACAGATTTCGGGGAGTTCAATGAGGTTCAACGTTGGTTCAAATTTTAATCCGTTTTTGACCATCACGGATTTCAACTCAACTATTTAATCTCACCAATTTGCCTCAGTAAAATCTCCGAAATCGGGATGAGATTTAAAAAAAAAAATCACTCCCGAAACGAGACGAGAGCGTGACATTATTGTCCTTCGTAAATGCATTGTTAATATAAAACCGTTCCCCAATACAATGTACAAAATTTTCACGAGGAGATTTAAGAAAAAAATATTGAAGCTAATCTATAAATTTATCGTAACGTGACCACATGAAATGCTTTATTATACATAATTTTACTACGGACGAAATCTCGTCACTCTCACGTATAGCTTTCTTATCGCATCCATTCTGTTCAAAAATAAACAATTCTTCCAAATGCATGGCAATGCTATTTTAAATTTATCTGTGGACTTAGTATTCCTAGTATAAGGCAATGCTGGATTTGTTTTTTTTTTGTTTATCGTAGGAAAATTTACTTGTTAATTTTAGTTAGTTAGATTTTAAGTAGATTATGTATAAAAAAAAAGTTAGAAGTGTTATTTAGAAAAACGTGCTTATTGATTTTAATAAACAAAATGTAAAAAAAAAATGTTTGTTGGTATTTTTTTTTAATGGAATTGGTTTTTGTTCTGGTGGTTGTTCTTTGTTAAATTTAATTAAAAAAAAACTACTTGCATGTTTTCTGTATAACATTTACAACATTCTTTTTCATTATAAAAAGATGTCTCTTTAAATATTTATTGCTGGGTAAATTTTGATAAGAGTGTTTGACAAAAAAACCTGTCGGTTTGACATTTCACTGACAGCTTCATGAAAAATTGTTTATAGCCGAAAAAGAAGTGTTACTTCAAGAAGTATTTGGAGGAAATATCCATATATAAAACTATATATACCTAGCTTACAAAAAAACAGATTAACAACTCTCAAAAATGCATGTTTGCGTAGTTTTTCGACAACAGAGTCTGAACTGCTAAGGACTTTTAGTTGCGAAAAGAGGGCAGTACGCATGTTCTTTGACTGAGCCCTCTAGCGTGATAAAGAGCCAACACAATATTTATATGTATTAAAAATATTTTTAACAATAAACATACAATATATTTTTATAAGATTTGTCATATTTTCGCACTTAAAAAATAATCAACTTAAGAATTTGAAAATTAGATGAAGTCAACATTTTGTTTAGATAAGCACAATCGATAAATGCGTTTTGAAGGAATTTTTTTAATGTACCTACCTAATAGATAGTTGTAATTATATTTCTACAGGAAGCATTTTTATCTTAAAGAATGGCCAAAGAAGTAAGATTTAAATTTGAATCCATTTGGAATAACTTATTTCAATACTCGTCAATTTGTACACGAAAAAAAGTTCTACTAAACCTTTTCTGACTCGTTGAGACACCAAACATCTTTTGGTTGAAAAACTTTTTTTAAAAAAATCCCAACACTAACTAAGAGTACTTTTTAGATGAGTACAATTTTCCACAACACTTTGAAAACATATATGTATGGTAAAAGCAAAAAAAAAAAAAGAATTTAATAATTCTTGCAACAATTAGAAACAAAATTAACTCACTTTTTAATAGGAACTAATTGAATCGAGCATTGAATAACTAATCATACATAAATAAATATCAAACATCAATTTCAGTCGTTGCACAAATTGCGGCCAAGAACTTGCACTGCTAGGTGAAACATGACTCTCTTTATTATAGTTTAGATACAAATAGGGCACATTCTTTTCTTTTGCTATTTGTCTACTTACATACACTACACACATATAATTATAGTAGGTATAATTCATAGGCGTAAGTTTAGTAGTTTACGGCTCAAACAATATGGTAAGTATAAATTTATTTAAAAACAACAAAAAAATGCCATAGAGTAAATTTTGTTTAGTAGGTAAAAAGTTAACATCACTTTGTAGATTTATACATATGTACATTAAAATTACAAAGAACAAAACAATCGTACTATTAATTTGACTACAATTTTGACATTAACAAATTGAAAATAGTTGTTTTTTTTTTACTTACAATGCATTTTCGGTTGCAGTGTAAGCTCCACTGGAGTTTCCATTTCCTGTGGCGCCATTAGTTGCTTTCTTTGCAGTTATAACGCTGCTTACATTTGTGAATCCAGTCATTTTGATTAATTTGTATTTTTTTTTTCAAGAAGCACGAATTAATTAATCTTAATTTCAATTAAAATTATTAAAGTAGACAAATAAACTCAAATTTGATTTGTGTGTTGCGCAAAGTGATCTTGTTTAGAGAGTAGACTTTTGTTCGGTGTGAACTTGTTAAAGTTTGGTCTTAAACTGTTGCCTCAACTTGTATCGAGAGATATTTATAATGTTGCTGGTTGTATTTGTTATTATAGCTACAAGTAATAATCTATAATATTATATATGTACATAAGGGGAAGAAAAAAAATAGTCCCACAGCTGATTGTTGTTTTTGTTGACATGCAACATTCCCATCCAGAGATACAATATATATGTATGTACATAGGGACTGGTCTCTATACATAATAGAGATAGATGCTTGGAATTTTATGGAATCGTCTGTTTATGCCGATAAGAATTGGTTATGGTTTAGATTATAGGAAAAAATAATAGGGCCAAACTCAGTATCGTTGAGGAATAAGGCGACAATAGATTGCACCATGGAAACTTTTGATGTTCGAGATTAGTTAATTGAATCAAGGAAAAACACGACAGTACACAAAATGCTAACAAATTGTTGAGCCTTAGGTCAAATAAAACAAGTTATTTTCTTATTTTCAAGAGTTGTCAAAAAAAACTGATTTTTTCGGCTCACAAAAAACACCCAAAACTCATTAGTTTATGTTAATGAAAAGCAAGTATAATGAGGGGTTTATCGTGAATAAAAAAGAACAAAAAAACAGAATTTTTTTCGCACTCTGAATTTATTGGTATCGGGGATAAACTTTCCCAGGGGTTCTTGCTATAATTTTATACAATTTTTTGTTCAAGGGAAATTTATTCTGTTGGAGATTCACGATCCGTTTGAAACAAAATTCCCTTTGATAAATCAAAGGTTTTACTAAGCTACAGTTTATGAACATTTTGGGTCAATGATTACAGACCGATTTTACTTCCAAATTGTTGGTTTTATATTTTTATAACTTTGTAAGCTTGTTATACTACACAAATAGCTTCCAAATATTTTGCAATGATAAACTTAAAAAAATAGAATCAACGTCCGAAAATTGAACTATACCTAAGTTTAATTTAAACGGAGTTTAAAAATGACTATGAATACGCCCCAATATGTTTAAATGTACTTCCTAGGTGGATTTGCTTTGACTCGATGCACAATTCTCAATCTCAAATGTTTCTATTTCTATCTAGTAAATTAAATTTGTGTATTCTTTTAATTTCGAGTTTAAAAATAATAAATTACAATTAATAACGCGAATTCACAACAAAACAAATCGCTGAAATATCATGTGCTCGTCTCATAAAAAAAATAGATCTACTTGAGGGCGAGTTCAGGGCGACCTTAAGTTTAAAAAAACACATTATTTGTCAGCAGAGTAATTTCAGGTTTTTCAAAAAAAAAAAACTTCTTAGCCCGACCCTGGGGTAACTGAAGTATTAACTAAAAGTTATAAGAGTGGTTATATCCACAGTATAATGTCAAATCAAATTACTGAATCAAAAGAGTAAGAAACGAAGGGATTCAATCTCAATTTTGGCATAAAATCTCCGAAAATCACAAATCAGCTCTTTAAAGTTTGAGGTTGGTTTGCTCTACACATTGTAGAATATTTCTCTATTTTCACTAACGAAATGGCTCCGGGAAGTCTTCGAAGTATCTAACAATTAAATTGTTAGAGTTAGCTTTGGTAGCCATCGTTTTAGTAGTTTTGGCTTGGCTCTATTGTTCAAACGTACACTGTACTTATATTATTTTCATATAAGTAAACATTTTATACTATTTGGCTTTTTGGGACATCCGAAATTCCCAATCCCGGCCCTAAAATATACCTCTTTTCTTCGTATTTCTTAATCCGCCGCCACTTATCTAGTGATAATAATTAAATAGTACAATTGTCTGATTTAAAAAAAAATCGGACTATTGTTGCCAACTACTGTTCTTCTATTTCCCAAGTTTTTTATCTCCATTAAGCTTTAGTTTATTATGGTAATTATTTTGGTAAAATTTATTACATAATTCAAATTGAATAAAAATTGTGAAAAGAGGCTTAATAAAAATTTATATTAAAAGCATGCCATATAGTATGAAATACCTATGTTTACACGTAAGGCCAACTTTTTAAAGATCAAGGCACGCTTTCATTAACTAAGGACACTGGATTAGTGGATTGCCACTTATTTGCGAAACCGTAAAGAATACATATGTACATCTCTTACTCCATAAATATTGCCTTTTCCCAAGGCAAAACAAACTTTTAAATATTTTGTATCTTAACTGTTTGCGCAAGTCCTGTACGGGATATGCTGGTCACCATGAGAGAGAACTCATTATACAGAATTATAGAAACTCAAATGCTCAGATACACGTATACATAAGAATATACTTTATTATGGAATCATGTTGATGATAGTTGATGATATGATCTGCCAGAATCAAGAACGCAGCAAAATAATATCGTAGATACATTTTTTCTTGTTTTTTTTTTTTTTTTTTTTTTTGTCTGTGATAACACCAACTCTTGCGAAGAGTAGAAATGATTGCCGGTTACCGGCAAACTTGTTTTGAATGGAAAAATTTATTCTTGGATGTTTATTCAGGGGAAGAATTAATTTATCCGGTTTCGTTGAAGTTCTGGATGTTGCACTGAGGAAAACTCAAATGTTGCGATAATTTCTTTGATTCCATTTGAATTCCTAGATAAATAGACAAATTGTTCTAATTCAAACTTATAAACATTTAGAATTGCACTAACTAATGAGATTATGTATCTTACTGTGTAAGTTATGAAATAAAGTTATATTTAGGTACATTTGAATGAAATCAAAATCTGCTTCTGTGGAAGTTGTAGAACGTTTAATTCCCTTGATTAACATGTAATTGACATTATAATTTAATAACATTTTCTATCTCATTTAATTAAAAAAAAACAATGTATCTTCAGTCAAATGTATCTGAAATTATTCCGTAACCAAGGCTTTTGAGATAAGAAAATCAACTGATTGGAACATTGACTTGGTTAATTTGTTTATTATAAGAAATGTGATATTCAATCTCAGACTATTCGAGATATTTTGTGTCGATTTTTTTTTTCACTTTCTCCAGGCAGGTAATGATCCCATAAAAGTAATTCAAAAACCCAATCAGAAAACTTTATAGCATGTCCCTATGTAAATAATATGTACATATAGATATGCAATATGTTCCCCTTCTATTAAGGTGCATCGTTTTCCTAAAACAAAAATCATAAATAGGTATGTACGTAGTGGAAAATTTTGTGACAGAAAGAATATTCCCGAACGGAAATTTCCTCAAACAAATCCAAAACAATTTCTTTGACATTCAGGTAGATATGACTACCAATTGTCCATCAATAATTGATACAGTTGACGATGGCGCACGTGACCGAATGTCGTTTTTACCGAGATTGTAGTATTTTTCCATAGGATAAGAATACTCGTAAGATGAGGATTGAAAATAAAGTCGAAATTAGACATCATTATTTCGCAATTCGAATTCTAAGACTCCATCCCAAAAAGTACGTGAAGAGGCCATTGAAATAAGTCTCAAAGAAGGTACTTTTATTGGAAGGATTTATTTTTTGTTATTGATAAGTGACCCTTTAATATTTACAATTAAATCTAAGAATAGAATGTTTTATTTAATGTCACTGCACACGAAGCCCAATATGTTTTTTTTTTTAAATGTATGTCCTTTTTCTCCTCTTTTTTTCAAAAAAATGACCAAAACAAATCAGGATTCTCTTGGATATTTACTTTTTTTTGCAACGAATTATTGGGGAGACTACCATAACTCAGGCGCCAAAAAATAAAAATGGATTATTATATAACAGATACAAGTATTTTTGAATATAACAGGGGTTCTATCTCCCCCCGTTTTTGGCGAGAGTGGCAATTTCATAAAAAAAAATGTACTAATAAATGTTATAACTTTTTGTAAAGTCAATATCTTGCTCTAATCATCTAATCCTTAAATCTAATTTTGAAATCTATAAATAGTTTTTAAAAAAAAACGCAAATTTTGGAAGAAAAAGATAAAAAACAGAGTTTAAAGTGTAATTTTTCAAAACTGTAACATTACATATTATTTTTTTTTTGCTAGAACTCGTTGCTCTTCCTTATTCTTAAAATTATATGATAAAACTACTTTTTTATGAGATTTTTTGTTTATTATTTTTTTGTATTTATGGTGATCTCACTTTGAGGGGAGAGTACGATAACTACGGTGCGAAAAAATAATAACGGTTTTTTGTAGAGGGGCTTAATGCAATCATTTTTTCCTAGGAAGGAGGGGTCTACCTTCCTCCTTTTAGGGTGGAGGCAGAATTTTCTAAAAAAGAAATTAAAATTAAAAAAAGAAGATTTAAAAAGAACGGCATCATTTACAATAACAAAATTATAGGTTTTCTGAAAGCCAGAAAAAGGTTCTCTTATCAATTGGACTATAGTTTGATTTTTCCTGCCTTACACTCATACACTCATATTAAACTTCAGAATCAAGAATTTAGTGTTAATTGTTCGATTGGGATCCCGGATCGGAGAGTTCTGCAGGATTACCAATCAAGACATTATGCATCTGTCAAAGCAACTGTCAGATTCCAAACTGTCAGTGTCATTTTTATTTACTACCGCCAGTCTCTAAAGCCATTGACCCTAGTTCTTCAAGAACTTTTGCGTCACCCAATTGATTTTTATTATATATGTACATACATAGGAGTAATTAGTTTGAACAAAACGATTAAAAATATATTTTTAAAGTCTTATCGCTTATTCAAAACTGAATAATTTTACTGGCGATTATAAAATAGGTATATGCACCTTACTTTTAAAATAGATAGGTAGGTCAATTTAAAATTAAGTCGGTATATTAAGAATCTATATGTATATATTTTTAAATTCACAATGGTCTTTTATACACTTGATCTCACTAGTAAAATTGATTTGTTTACGAACTTTCAGGCAATTTTTTTTTAATTGTCCACAAATATGTATGTATGAATGTGTATATAATATGCATATGAATATGTACATATACACCTAATTGGTTCAGATAATCTTATGCATATGTACATACGAGTATGAAAATTTGTTTACAAAATGTTTTTTTTTTAACAAAAAAAAAAAACAAAATGGCTAACGTCAGCAGTATTTAAAAACGCATATTATTTGAATGTGTAATTAGCCGTAAATTAAAATACAAATTAATTTTAATTACAGATAAATCAATAAAAATAATATTACTAATGAATTTGACCCAAACGAAACCCCAAGGTTTCAAAAAAAACTTGGGGCTTATTTAACCCTCAAATAAAGTAGAGTTATTAGCTGTGTTCAGTGACTTGTTCTGAACTACCCTATTAGCTGTTCAGTGAGGAATTTTCTATTTTGCTCTGATTGGATGTTCAGTAAAGTGTTCTAGAACAGATGAACGGGATTTTCGGTTCTAGCTTTTGACTACAATCAAACTAGAACAGAATCGTGAGAACTGTCAACATTTTTTGGTGTTTCTGTTTTGTTTATTTTGTAGTTTGTTTACATTATGGTTAGAGTTATGTTAGAATATAATTAAGTTTTAGTAATAAAATCAAACATTTGCATTTTCACATACCAACCACACTTCAACAAACAAAATATCAAAATAGACGAATATTCGTTAATTCGTCCCATGTACAAAAGTACTTAACAACATTTAAATGTATAAACGAAAAATATGCACTCGTTAACAACTTAAAAAATATACATATTTTCATACATAATGAAATAACTCTATACATCTTTTAAAGTTAAGGAGTTGTGAGTTGTACCTGGAAGAAGATTAACATTATTTCATATTAAAACTTGTATTAGGCTTTAAGATACTGTATCATCGTTGTATTAGCTTATAAGATATTGTATCATCGGAATTAGCGATTCAAAGAAAAAATTGACAGTTCCATTTTCCAAACAAACTATCGATAACTTAAGGGTAATTCTTCTGAAAAAAAAAGTAAACCCAGGGATATTACGAGTTCCTGCATTTAACAGAGCTTATTGGCCGCAGGGGTAAGGACTTGTTGTTGCATTTAACATAATAAAAAGTTTAGCCTAAACCACGTTGTTTTCATTCAATTCCCTCGGACTTGGAAGAATTGCGCCATGGTCTTAAAAAATCATTTTATATGAAAGTAAGTTACGTTTTTTGTTCCGATACTCTAACAAAAAATTTAATTAATCAATGTTCGTGACTAAAATGATTCAATATTTAAAACACAAAAAAAACGCAAATGAGAACTTATTCCCAGAAATGTTGCTTAGTAAGTACCTATTTACACGGAACTTTATTTTTTTTTTAAGCATTGAAAATTTTCACAGAATTAGTTAGAGTATCACTAAAACCATTTCCACGAAAATTTCTGAATGAGAAACTGATTTAGGATCTGCCAATAAGCAATATATTGATCTAGTTTATTTCAAAATGTTTTGTTTTCCTATTATGTCTAGGTATTTTTTGAAATAAATAAATTTCCAATTAATATAATACAACTTTTCATATTCTATTCCGATTTAAAAAAGTTATAATTTCTATTATATTCCTCTATCTGTTCTGGTTAAACTATTATCAGTATCGGCAGCCAGTACACGTAATGGCTTGCCCCCAAGAGCGTTGGACCATATTCTCTGACGCAGATTGAGCAATGAAATTAATCAAAAACAATAACAATCGATGAGCTTAATTGAATCAACAAATACCCAGTGTTCTTATCACTGTTTTTTTTTATTTCAACAATGCGAAATAAAGACCCCTAATGAAGATTGATACATATGTATGTGGAGCTGGCGAATAAAAGCCGACTTGTCCACATAAACGGTTTTTTTGTTAAGTTTATTTTGTTCCTTTTTTGGGATCTTTAAGTTCATATTAATAGAACTTAAAACAAATTTCAGTGGAAACTGATCCTACGTTATGTACATATACAGTAGGTACCTATATATCATACAAAATGGAAGAAAAAACTAATAATTTTCTATAAACGGACTTATTTAGTTTTGATCTTTTCTGATCATAGAAACAAAAATACGCGGCAAGTTAAATATTTAGCTCCTAAAATTATAATTTGTTGATTATTATACACACATCCATACATATGTATTCATATATGAATTTAATTATATGTAAATGTTAATAAATTCTACTTATCGGAAATTGTTTGAAAATATATTCGTATAGCAAAATGTAATAGACGTGAGAATATATGTAGGTTATGCCGTTTTAAAACACTCTTTTAATTAATGTTAAATTTTTAAAATACAAACATACCTATTAGTACAGTAATGAAATACAATTTTAAATTTTTGCAACTGTATACTAATAATGGCTGTTATTAAGTATTTTTCTAGAAAGTCAATGAATTAAATTTTATCACTTGTGTTTTTTTTTAAACAAATTGGGCATACAAATCTGCGGTCGTACAATTTGAAAAAAAAAAATAGAACTCGAGATTTTAATCAAACTTGAAATAATGATGATAGGGACATGAAAAAAGTATGTCCCGTCTGTCTGTAGGTCGTTCTACAGCCTAGCAGCTGAAGCGATTTTCTTCAAACTTGAAACTTGGTAATTAAGCGATTTATGTAAGCGATTTCGCAAATAGATTTTGAATCGTGTTTTAGCCCTAAAGCTTATGGTATACAATACCTGCCGCACATTTTTTTCTACCATCTTAATTATCTTGAAACCCGCTCTAAAGATGTTGATCAAAAAAATCTGTGGAAAAATTTGTCCAACAATTTGTTGTTAGGTACATATTTTGTTTATAACGATACAACCATTTTTTTGACTTTCGACTTCCACATAAACAGTTCTAGGGAATTCAGTCAAAATTTGTATATATGTACATACATATGTAGGTCTTTTGAGTTATAAAAATTCTACCAATACCTATTAAGTTTTTTCATAAAGAATTTGTTTATTCATTTTTATTTAAGTAGCACTTAAATTCGAGATTCGTTGCAACTATAATTAAAATTTGGTTTAAAACATTTAATATTGTTAATTTTGTTTTTATTGACAAATTCTATGACACGATTTAGCTGTTATAATTTTAAGATTCGAACAATTTCACAAACTTGAAGTGACTCGATTAATTGATAGATTTGTTACGAGAAGGTATTTAAAAGTTGAAACTAAAATGGACTCCCAGAAATTACGCCAGAATTTTTTTTGGAAAAAACGCCAGAAAATTCTTCATACAAAATTCTGGCCTTTTTTTCCTCTTCCTCTACGAGCTTTTTGTACGCCATGGACCTAATTGCAAAAAACACTGAACACAAGCCCGATATTTTTCTAGCTTTTTAAAATTTATTGTTTACATTTGAAATCTATTTTATTTTTTGATAATAAAGATTTCAGAATATGTCGTGTGGACCCGCCCCGACCGGACGCGCAATTCACCCTCTTCGTCTTGTTTGAAAATACCTTAAATCATTTTATGGCATTTCTTGCAAAACGTTATTTAGAAATTAGACCAGAATATACAAATTTTCTGGCTTAATTTCCATTTTGCTTTCAGGCTCATAGTTTACACCTATCTGGCATAATTTCCAATATTTCTGGCTTATTTTCCCAAAAAAATCCAATTTTAAGCTTTTTTTCCACAAAAAAAATCTGGCGCAATTTCCTCTGGCGTAATTTTCGGGAGCCATGAAAAGAATATTTTGTATGACTCTTCCGAGTTCTGAGATGGTAATTTGGTGTTTAAATAAATACAAAAAAATTCTACACAAAATCGTTTTTAAACCAACTACATATTTTTAATTTATGAATGTATGTAGATATGTACATTATACATACCTCTGTATGACAAAATCCTATGAAAATAATTCTACTCGAAAAGTGATGAAATATTAAGTTCTATTGCAATTTGCTTGGATTTTATTGTATTGATGAATTTATGATAACGATTCAAACGAAAATCTAAGCAAACACAATAAGTAGATGGGATGCAGATCATCAACAAAATTCCCACCGTTAAATTATGTGACGTACGTACAATGTACACGTGTTTGTATATGCATATACATACCTACATATATGTTTAATTTGAAATTTATTTAAGAAAGATATTCAACTTTGTTTAGTGGGTACTTATCTTTAGTTTTCCTTTATAGGTGTTTTACTTTTTCCAATAAATCTGGCCGTATACCGACAATAGTGGCTCAAATATTGGCATCCAATGCTTTAAGAGTTGATGGTTTGTCGGCATAAGCCAGTCACTTTAAAAAGCCTCCCAGTAGTCTAGAGACGATAAGTTGCACTAACGAGCGAGAGGGCAAGTTAAGAGGACAACTTCTAGAAATAAAGCTGTCACCAACTGATTTTGCAATATATTTATGGTTAAGCACGCTGTATGACAAGTTGCGGCGCGCGTCTTGTTGGAACCAAATGTCGTGGATGTTTAGCTGATTCATTTTTGGAAACAAAAAAATCAGTCAGCATTGCTCGATAGCGCTCGCCATTCACCTTGACGGTAGCTCCTTCCTCATTTCGAAATAAAATAAGAACCGATGATGCCGCTAGCGTGTAAAACTCACCAAACAGTCAATTCAAATGGATGGATTCGTTAATGAATTGAGGATTGTCTTCGCTCAATATAAGACACCCGTTACATACATAGTTATCCTAGGTCTCACTTTATCCAATCCAAGCATTGTAAAAGAGCGATATTAAATGTGGCATAAAACTACATTTCAAAGATTTGAAAACTGTGTCCGTCCATTGTTTCGAAGTTGGCCAGTTGAGATGCTTTTAGAAAGGACACAAATAAAAAGAAGTAGAGAGATAGAATAGAAAGTTTGTTGGCATTTATAGGTTGAAACTGAATGAATAGAAAATAATGTTACCCGGAATACAATTGCGTATTTGCTACTAGCTAACCAATAACTTTGAAACCTACCGAATGTAGGTACATCATGTTTCATGTCACAAAAAAACGAGTTCGCTTTTTATTAGTTTACCCTACATTTGCCACGTTCACAAGGACGTACCTAGTCGTCTTGAAAGCTAGACAAGCTTCTTTTCGGCAGTATTCTTTTTTGACAGCTGGCAGCAACGTGAACATTGTGTTTAAGAAGTTATACAACATAAAGCATCATGCCCTAGTTTTCACCCGACGACCTCGCATTAAGTTAGCATTTGATAAGACAGCAAAGTACCCCCCATAGATTATTTCCGATGAACACTGATAAGATGGTGCAATTTATAAATGTATACATATGTAAGTTTATATATACATATATAAATATCTACCTACTTTGTTTATTAAAATGATTATTAATTTTATAGAAATAAATAAACAATCAAAATAACCCTTCGACAATAAATTTAAACAAGGAAAATCACAAACGAATTACAAGGGTAGGTACTTTAATTTAATTGCTTCTTAGGTAAGTGAATGTAACTTACAAACCTTTGAAGCAGTGGAAACGTTTTAAAAAGCAAAAATAACTGATAAGATACACTATATTTACATACATACATATTTTTGTACATAAATATACAGCGTCAATAAATATTGGTACTTATTTTTTTTCTTGGTTTTTTCTAGTTATTTTTGACGCAAAATTTCATCATGCTCGTAACTACTGTTAAAGAAAACAACAAACAGCAAATAGATAATTTGTTATTATTACAACATAATTATTTTAACAAATACTAAAATGCCAAAAAATTTCTGTGTATACTTGTACTAGTATGTATATATTATGTAGTTTGTAAATATGTAATAATAATTTAAAAATTAAAAATTTATAAATATTTTTAAAAATCTATTATTGAACAATACAAGCTTATCTGTATTTTTTGAATCTGTTGTTAATGGTGTCGGTTGTCATTAAGGAAAAGATTTACTCATTTTTCATTTTTGTATGTTTTATTGTTAATAAAAGCGATTCTAGATGTAGATGAGACCTCAAGACGAAAGGTATGATCTAGTGTGGTAGATTTTATCTGCATTGACCCTATCACCTAAGCAATGTGCTCTTAAATGTACAGGCATTTTTTTTTCATCGTTAAGTTACAATTAAACCGTCAACGTAAATAGTTAACGCGTTGATCCTTTGTATTCAAAATGTCTTATGACACGGCGTGTGATTGCAAAGAAAAATGTTGCCAATGCGTTAGCCAGAAAGTTGAGACGAATTTTTGGCTGGCAATACATATATTCTCGTAATCATAATCGGTCTATGTAATGAATATCGTTAACTTGGGCATAGTTTGTTTAGCCTTTCGCTGCGTTATACGTAATAGCGGCCCTGAACTTTTAAATGATAACGCGAATCGGATAATTAGGTAATTTCGGCAATTGAAACATGGTTCATTGGAGAACATTCACTGAAACAGCAGAACTATATCATTTTTAAAAGATGGTATAATGAAACTACTATCGAAAAACTAAATAAAAATGTCTCTGATTGCGGATTCGACTATTTTTCATGATTCCATATTTTTACAGTTTTGCTTGTAACTCGAAAAATGAAAATGCTCAAATTTACTCACAATGATTAGTTTCTTGAGCACTTATTTCAGCTTGACTTTAGGCCAATATATAAAATACGGACTGTGCTGAATTTTATTACCAATACTTTACTATTTTGTCAACTGTTAAAGAGAGTGGCCGACGAATTAACGAATATTCGTCATTTTGAAATTTCGTCCACATGGTTTTTTGTATTCTTTACGAATGTACGAATGCACGAATAGACTTTGACTGTTCGTAAAAATCAGATGCAATTCGCGACAGCCAATACTATTTTCTCAAATTTATCTTATTTTGCCGATTAAAAAGTAAATTTGTGTGTCTGAATATTAATATAAATTATAGTTCTATAATTGCATTTATTAGTTTATTCGTCGGTCGTTCCCATGTGAATAGTCATTTAGATACTCGTATTTAGGAGAACAATTATATGGATTTCGATTTGTATGTATTTTGTTTTATATAGATGTGATTTGTATGAAAATTTCATGTTTTTATTTCTTCCAGTCAACAATTAATCATTTCATTCAATTAGTATTTTGTTAAAGAAAAGAAGTTTTAAAACACAATCAATGTTTGTTTACATATTTTGTATTACTTTATTATCCTTTTTCTCAAATTAAATACTATATTTTAAATATTTATTAATTCTATATTAATAATTCTAGTTAAAAAGTTAAGTACAGTAGTATTATTTTATATATTAATCAATACATTTTAATATTTCCGTTTTTTTTTCATAATAATAAATATATGTTTTATTTCAATGTATTTTAATAATTTATTAATAAATGTTGTGTATAACTCAACTTGTTTTAAATATTTGTAATTCCTTAACATAAAAAAAATATTCCTCATTTATATATGAATAAACAAAAAAAAAATGAAAATACAATTAGAAAAGTTAAAACAAAACCTTATTCAATATGTTTTTTAAATTAATTTGGGAAATATCCAATTTATTTTAATTTATATAAATAATAAATTAAATCAAATATAAATGTACAATTTTAATTCGAATTATTTTTTTATTAATTAAAAAACAAAATCTCAATCATATTCATTCAACACAAATTTAATAAATTAAATCAATGAGCCACATTCATTCGTTAACATTCCCTTAAAATTATAATTTTTCTTCTTTTTTGTGTTTTAATTTTTGTTTGTAATAGTAAAAAAAATTGATTGTAGTTTTATTAAATGTAAAATGTGTATAATTTGTAATGTTTTCGATTTTGTTTTGAAGTTGTTGTTGGGTTTATTTTTTTTTTTACATTTACAATTGCTTGGGTGAGTCTATTTATAAATGATTAGTGTGTTTGTGGTTATGGCTTGTGGTAAATTATTTCTAAAACTTTATTTTAACTACATTGTTTATGGATTTGTTTTGGACTTTCATTAATTGTTTGTATCATTTTTTTAAAGAATTTAAAAGTAAAAAAAAAAATAAAACAAAATGTAATGTCAACCAAGAAAACCAACGACTAAAGAAGGAATGTGGGAGTGTACTATTAAATTGATTGATATTATTTAATAAAGCTATGTAGGCCTTTTTGGAGACTAAACTAGATGTTTTAAACATGGACGCTTTAATCGTAAATTGTGGTTTAAGCCACGACATTTTTTGAGAAATTACTGTTTTTTTGTTTTTAATCAGAGAACAATTAAATAAATTGTTTTATTCGTTTTTTTTTTTTGGGGCATGGAACATTATTGTGTAATATGTACTTTGCCCCAAAACATAAGGATCCGTATACGTTATGTATAAAGATAAAGACGTGTTTAGTAATAAAACAAATTGTAAAAGCAGTCATTATTTCAGCTAAAATCGAAACCAAAATATGGATCTTCTGTTTTATCGAACAAAGATTGTCGAAAAATTAAAATACCACTGTTAAAAGGTTATTATTCAAATATGAAAGTTTTACGACACGTCAGAAAAATGTTTGAGTGAAGTTTCCCATCTCTCTTCACAAAATGAGAACTTTAAAATATGAAAAGAAAAAATGTTTATATTCTAACATCCATATAGCTATGTATATTTTTTTAAGTGTAAGTTTTGTAACGCATAGTTTCAGAACATCCTTCAATAATTTGCACAATGTCCTTTTCATGTTACTAATGCACGCAGATATTAACTAAATCTGAAATTCAATGGAGCAGTGATAATTGCTTCTACTCAATTCATATGCTTTTTCTGTGTGTCTGTGTGGTTTTCAATTATAAATTCACCATCTGATGACGAGGAAAAAAGAACCAACTAGAAAATCAGAGGTTTGAATTTTGAGTATGAATGTATGAGTGCTTCTTGGGTGGATTCTGATTTGAAATCAAGAAGACAATCTCTTCTCACAATCGTCAAAAGAGGATTTTTTGCCAATGGAATAGTTTTAGAAGACTTCCGCACGCTTCGGAATGATTTTGGATCTGAAAGTCCAATGGAAAACCACATAAGACAATGCTGTCAATTTGTATATCGTTGGTTTAAAAATCTTTGGTGACAGTTACTGTTAAATTTTTAAGACTGACTATTGTTTATATTTCGGTCCCTTATTTAAACAAAATTAGCATTGTTTCGAAGATGGGACCTCAATTACAAAATTTTAAAAAATGTATTCTATTTAATCAAGTTTATTTAAAAATTGAATCTGCAATAATACAATTTAAATTTCACAGAATAAGCATTTCATATGTTAATAATGAAAATAACAAACAAAAAATAAATTAATAAATTATTTATAACAAAATTAACAGTCATAAAAAAAGATTATCAAACAAATTAGGTTAAATATACAAAAAAAAATTCTATTCAAACTTTGTCATTTTTTAAATGCATTGCAATCGATTTTTGTTCGCAGACACTGTAGTCTCTGACCTATATTTTCTTAATGTTTAAATATTAGCTCAGATATTTTAAATTTATAGTTTTGTATTGAATATTATTTTAATAATAATACATAATTAGTATTTTTGTATGCACAAACATTTATACGAAACAACTAGAGAAGGGATTACACGAATTTTTCATTTTTTTAATTTTTTGTTTTGTTTTGATTTTGTTTCTACTTTCAATGTAATATATGTATGTATGATGTAGTAATAGCTAAATACTTTAAAAATGTTTCCTTAGAGAATATTTTAAGTTAATATCTTCATCCTTATTTTGTTTAAATTTTAATTTTACTGTAACTAAGAGAAAGAGTTAAAATTTAGTTTATAAAAAAAATGTTTTGAAATACCTTCAAATACTATATTTTTATTTAAAAATAGAAAATTAAATTCTTTGATGTTTTTTTTGTTTTGTTTTCTTCTTAATTTGTTTAATAAATTAATTAAATCAGTCCATTGTATGTGTGTGTGTGTGTGGTTTTCTCTTTTATATCAATGTAGTACAGTAAAGGTCGATTTTTTTGTATTTACTTTTTCTTAGCAGCCTTCTTTTCAGCTTTGCGTATGGCCTTTTCGCGTTCACGTCGTTCACGTTCTTGATCTTTACGTTCCTTCTCAATGCTAGCTTTTAGATCTTTCAACCGCCGTTTTAGACGTTGCTTATCATCGCCCGAGACGCCAAGGGTTTTAAAGTCCTTAGAATCTAGAGTTAGTAGAGCACCGCCTTCGACATTGTGCTCCTTGAATACGGGAATGTAACGATCAAGATCAATGCCCATTAGCCAGTGTCCCACCTGAGAAAGTTTGATTTTAAGGATCGAGTTTCACACACACGAAACAATTACGAAACTTACTTGTTCTTTGGTCCACTCGTGCACAGGTCCACCTTTGTAATTGTGAGTGGATTTTCTTTCCGAGAAACTACTACTCGATCCGGATAAATCCATACAACGACTGGGCGAGTAACCAGGTGATGTCGATCCAGATGACATGCTAGTGGGGGACGGTGGACCTTGCTGATGCGACAACTGCGATTGTTGCTGCCATGGAACTGTACCAGGCGGAGAAAGGGATTGAGGAACAACGTTTTTAACTATAAGGCATTTAGGTGTTTGACATTGTTTGTGTATATTTGTATTTGTTTCGATTAAATTGGAACAGGAAACGAAAAAGAAAAAAAAATTAAACGGTCAAAAACTTAGAAACACATCTAAAACCACATCGAAAAGAAATTTAGCAAGCGCGTAATCTTTCCAAAAAAAAAAATAAATAAAAAAAACAATCAAAGCGATGCAACAATGCAATGCTATTACCTTTTGGTTGGGCTTCGTTGACTGCCTGTCGAATTTCATTGATCAGCGTCTTGGCACTAATGGCCGCTGAACTTTGGCTTTTATTGATTTCGGTGTAATCATCGCTGGAATGTCGGGATGACCCATCGCCGAGGCGTCTAAAATTAAAAAAAAAAAAAACAATGGAAAATGTCTACTTTAATGTCTGATTGGAACACATACCTTTCCCTATCGGATAGGACTTGATTCAGCTGATCGGTGAAAGATGCCGGTGGCGCTTTGTTGCCTCTCCGACGACTTGGATACATCCAGTTCTCAGTTTGATCGTTCTCTGAGAGCTTGTCATTTGAACCAAGTATACTGTCATATGAGCTATTGAGATCCTTGCTGACACCAAACGATGAATCACTGCTGGTGGTCTTAAAGATATTTGGTATAGTGGAATGGGTTTTGTGGTCCTTGTGCACTTGAGCATAAAGCTGATTGATTTGTTGTTCCCGAACGTACTTGTCACTGTTGTGTAAATTATGATGTCCGTTCTGGTGATTGCCATTGGATACCATAGTAGTACCTGTTGATGATGTATCGTTTGTCCCCATATCATCTTCACTGTCCAGCCCGCAATCCGAGCTGCTATTGCTCAAGCTTTTCTTACCAGTAGGTAATTGGCGATTGGCCAAACCTCCACGTGAAGCTAAACAAAATAAAAAAATATAATTTTATTTTGAAAAGTCCTTAAATATGTCATGTATTTACCCTTACCCAGATCGATCTTGGTCTTTGTAGCTGAGTTGTCAAGCAGTTCATGTTGCGGAACAGCTGCATCTAGTTCGTCCTTAATTGGAACCTTTCTCTCAACAGTGGCTGTCTTTACACCCTCACCGTCGGGCGACAAATCAGAAATCTCAGTATCAGAGAGTTCAGTCTCTAATTTATGGAACAGCGGCTTTGGTGGAGCCTTGCGAACCATTTGTGGCGTTAACTTGAGCGTGGTGCTATCATATGGCAGGGCAACGGGAAAACCAGCCTTACGCTGAGTTTCCTGCAATTCATGTTCCAAATTTATGACCCGATCTTTGAGCTTCTTCACAAGGGCATTGTATTCGGTGTCCTTTTCTTGTAACAACTGCTGATAGAACTCTTCACGATGAACCATATCTACTTCACGCTGTTGAAATTCACGGACCAAGCGTTTGGCTTTGTTGTATTTCTTATCCAAGGCCATGTACTGACTTTGGGATTGTTGCAACATATTTTGCAGGTTGGATGCCTCTTTTTTAATATTTGTTAGTTCACGTTCGGTTTGGCGTAATCGTTCATTGAGCAGTTCATCTTCATTTCCTGTTGTTTCTAATTTTACAAGCTGTTCGTATATAAAACAAAAGAACATATTAATACAACTTTATTTAAAAAAATAACAAAATTAACAAATAGACAAATAGACAAAGTATACAAGAAAAAAGAAAATAAGGAATAAATAATAAAAAAAAAACAGACTACACAACACCCACCTTTCTTCTTAAATTAGTGATTATGTCTTCTTTTAAAAGGCAACTCATTTCTCTCTAAAACATAAGAAAACAAAAAACAAATAATATAAATAAAAATCATAAAAAAAACATAGGAAGAGGGATAACAGAATTAATACAAAGCAACGCAGCTTTAAATTAGATTTGTACACTATAGGTGTGTATATCCTAACAAAGCTCGTTAATAGCTCGAAATATATTTTTTTTTATTCAACTTCATTTATATTGGGGAGTATTAATGTCTTATCATGCACTCTAAAGAGTTGACTAGAAAATCTTGGCAAATTCAAGAAAATTATAGAAGCAATGGTATACAAAATAAAAGACGCAACATTTAGCAAGTAAAACGTCATAAACATCATGCCAGAAGCAGGTTCACTAATCCTAAGACCCTAAACATACTAGGGTAGTCACAGAAAATTTAATGAATTGAATGGAAAGTTTGTTTTTGGAATGAAGATGAAAGAGATGAGATGCGCAATATAATGGAAAATTTACTAAATCATTATAATAATAATAATAAAAAAAATTAATGAAGATGAGATGTTTATATCCACTTATTAGAGGTAAATTCTGTTCAATGAGTACACTGTACTAATAATTTCTTTGTAATTCTTAGAATTAGAAACTAAATAATGAGCTCAGATTTATTTAAGAAATGTATTCCGCTTATGAATGTACATAAGGTCTAGGAGATATAAAATTCCCCACATAGATCCTCTTCACTAACATTCTTGGTCTTATTTTATATAAGAAGTTAAGCTGGAAACCTAATATACAAGAAACAGAGTTACGAAGGCCACAATGGCACTTTTTTCATACAAAAATGGAACAAATGGAGTCTACAACCCCGAATTTCTCATTGGATGTCTATATGTCAGATATTATACCAATTCTTTGCTACGGGGTGGAATTATGGTGGACTGCTTTGGATAAAGCGATTAACCGGGATAAACTAAGTAAAGTCCAACGGCTTATGTCTGCATAAGTGGTGCGATTCGCACATACTATTCTTCATCTGACACCCCTCGCTATAACCTTGGACCAATAATTAAACAGACCACTCAACTATTCTGATATCATTAAGATCAATTCCAAGTATCATCAACTCTATTCCAAAGTTCCATTACGCCAAAAAGTTCTGAGTTACCATCCCTTCCAGATTCACATGGGAGGACGTGATTTTTTTTGTAGGATGATACATTTTTACACGGATCAAAAAATGCACTGGCCAATGACCAATAATTGAATTACGAAAAGAACTGGGACAAGCAATGTTAACAATGAAATTGAATGAAGCTAAACGTATGTGTAGGAAATGTATGTTAAATGAATAATGCTAATTCAGCAAGTGAAATATATGACAATTAATAATATATTGCATTTAAATTATATTAAGTAATAATTATTGGGGAATGCTTATTTAGCATTCCAATATTAGGACAAGTAATTGCAATACATTTCAATGTTAATAGAACAAATTTTGTAAACTCAAAGAAAATGTAAATTGGTAGGGATGATAGGTTAAGAATATTTTTGTATAAATAGTGTAGGAAAATAGTAATAAGGTAATCAGTTAAGTTCAGTTGAATCAGTAGAATCGATTAAACGAGTTAATTAAACAAAAAAGTAAAAAAGTCTTTCATTGTAAACCTATTATTTTCGATCGAATACCTAGCCCGCATCAAAGGTACATTATTAATCCAACTTTAATTTATTTTCACGTAAATTGGCCCTCTAAGGCTACATCAAATAGCCGCCAGTGGCTATTCAAATATACTGGCAAATACATATCGGCCTTCTAAGGCCACCCAAAAGGGCCGCCAGGGCCAGTTAAAAAAACTGGAATCCCCTCGATAGGTAGGATTATATTCTTTCGATTAATATGTCCAGTTGGACGTATCAAAAAAATTATACAACATTTGTATACCTGTCGCTACATGTAAGCCTATTAAAGCAAGATGATATAAAGAAAACAAACCTTAGATGGAATAGCATCACCACTTGCCTAGCGAATAAACAGTGGATCTGAAGCGCTCTAAGTGTTTGATATCTCTGAACAGATTACACATTAGCTCTGTAATTGGTGTCATTACCGGGCACTGTTTTATAGGCAAGCACTCAACGTGGCTTGAAGTATTCGCAAAAGTTTTTGCAGAAGCTGTACGTATGAACGTAGAATATGAAGAATCGATTCGTCATCTTCTCTGCACATGCCCTGTGCTATCGTAAAGACCCCAGCTCCATTTGGGAGACTTCTTTTAAAATGATCGAAGTGATCTAGTAGACGCATACATCAGTAATCTCGCATGATTCATAAGAATTTCCAACTAGTTACAACGAGTTGGGTGGAAATCTCCAGATTTACGTGGTATCACAATGGACCAATTTATGGTCTAAGTGTGTCAGTATTTTCAACCTAACATAACCAATTGGATAAAGAAAAACTGGTCTGAAAATAAAAATTCAGTGCTCATAGAACGTCTGTTGTTGTTTGGTCTAAGATACTCCTATAAAAGGATATAAAACCTTTCCTGAGTCCTGATTTTTCAACTTGAATACTAGGAAAAAAAGGAAGATTTTTCAGAAAATTCATTATTTACATATATTTGTAGAAAAGGACGAAATATTGACCAAACACATGAGCATATAAGAACTGCATTAGTATACAAAACTTCTGTTAGTTTGAAGTGCCCATGTATCAGGAGGAGGAGGACGAAAATGTAATTGACACCACCTAGGAGCAATTTAAGAGTTTTTTTATTTGAAGGAGCTTTTATAATTCCGAATATGCTGGTAGAATGTGATATAGTGTTGTGCTTCTAGTTTAGAAGGGTTGCAGAGCAGCATTCCACTGTGCCAACAAATGTTATATTTCTATTTCTTCTTACTAGTTCCGAGTAACCAGATTGTACATTAAAAAAAATTGAATTATTTCGTGTAGTAATTAATTAAGTGTCATAAAAAGATTTTCTAATTTTTCAAGTTAAATTAAATTTATGGAACGGTGCTTACAAATGTGAGAATAAATAGAAAAGAGTGATCAATTTCCTTAGGTGTTATAATCAAAAGTGAACTATGAGATAAATAAAATGTATCTAGGACAGATGTGTACCAAGTGATATCCCCTAAAACTGAAGTGAAACAAAAAAAAAAAAAATACAAAATAAAAAAAACAGTGGATGAAGAATGGTTAAATAACAAAACGCCAGCAAAAAAGTGTGCAAATATATCTAATAAATAATTTCGTTTCAGCGAATTTCATCTAATTACCGCTTTATGCTGTTGTTTTTTTTTATTGTTTAAAGCACATATCCACCAAGAACGCAATAAATTAAAATCAGTATTTTAAATTTCAAATATATGTATGTATGTATGTAATATTCTAGAAATTACTAATTTCATAAATGAAATCAATTCGTACCTCTTGTAGGAGTCTCTTTAGAGACTCTACTTCTTGGGAGTGTGTTGCTTCGACCTCCATTGGATGTTCAACTTGAACGGGACTCGTTGGCCCCTCGGAAACGCTTGAATTAGCCGAAGCCGGTTGTGTTGAGTCTTCTGAATAGTCGAGAGTTCGACGAAGATATTCTTCTTGTTGTCTTAAAAAAAAAAAAGAAAGAATTATTTGAAATAAATTTTTAGAATTCAATCTAATAAGACTTACCTCTTTAATCGTTCTTCTTTCTCTTTGTCTGCTTGCAGACTCAATCGTATCAATTGAGCCACTTCAGAATTCTCTGGATCTCGCTCACGACCAATTTGAAATTTGACTAGACCAGATGTGTTGCGTAAAACTGACGCGGCGTAAGCTTGAGTCACGCCCACTAAACTTTTTCCATCAACTTCAATTATTTGATCATTTACCTACAAACAGAGAGCATTATTAGTTTTTAAATATTTTTTGAGAGAATCTTGAGACAACAAGAAAACTTACATGTATGCGTCCATCTCTAGCTGCAGCACCATTATCAGTAATCGTTTTAACGAATATTCCTAATTTTTCTAGACCAGCATCGGCTCCTACGCCCATGCCAATTATACTCAAACCAAGTCCTTCAGGTCCTTTCATTAATTCCACCGGAAAGACATGCATCTTCTCGACACGCTTCTCCAGTTCATATTCCGCCGAAGCGGCAACCGGATCAACATCTTCATTTCGTCGATCGTAATCCGTTACAGAGAATGTCGAAAATACCTGAATCGGCCCCGAACTAAAACGAATTTTATTATTTTTCTTTACTGCAATGGGCGGATAAGTTATTTCATCATCATCAGATTCTAGCAGACCGGGTACTTCCATCCAAAAATTGCCATCTTCGAAATAATGTACACCACTCTCCACGTAGACTTCTTTGCTTCGTACTGGCGGATATTCTGGTATATAAAATTGGGATTCGTCTAGCTGTGTAGTTGTTTCATGCTCAGCTAATGAGTAATTCGAATTGTGCTTACTCGAGATAATGCTATCGTCGATAGTTGTGGTTTGTAAGCTATTGTGAGTTGTAGAATCGGCAGATTCAGCAGAAACAATACTATCATGAAGTGACTCTTGCACATACGTTTGGTTAAAGATGTCATGCTTGTTGTATTCTGAGCCAATGTCGAAGGTTGTGTTGCAGTTTATCTCCTCGTCGTAGGTTGTTTCAACTTTACTGGCAGTTACCGTTACACCAAGATCCACTTGATGCGAGTCATTGTCGTCGACATCAAGGAAACTTGCTGATTCGCTGTGAATGGAGTTTTCTAAACTTCGATTTGGTGCTTCGAGCACATCGCGTAACCATTCGGGTTCGTCTTCATCGTCGACCCTTTCGTAGTTGTTACACTTGGGTGACTCTTCTTCTTGTTCTTCTTCCCGTTCGTTCTCTACCCTTCTCTCTTCTTCCACTAACTGATGATGATGAATATGACTAGAAACAACAATTGGTGTGGCAACAGTGGTAGTTGTTGCAGCTGCTGGAGCAGATAGAATCTGTTCAACTTCCTTCGCTTGCTCGTCCGATAGTAGTGGTTGTTGTCTGTGGAAAAAAAGTGCACAGTGTTAGGATTAAAGTACAATTAGACCGTTGGGTCATGCAAACCTTATTTTGCTTTCCAAAATTCTACACGACAAAACATAGCAACACGTAACAAATTAAATTAAATATTTTATATTCGCAAGCAGTATTTATGTATTTGTAAGTATATAAAATGCAATAAAAAGAAATCAAGATGCACAAAGGCACGGAGACGTAGATGACGATGGCGGTAGCGATGACGAAGACGACGATGGAACGTGTACGACAGGTGTAGACCGAATGTCATTCCCAGGTGGAGTAGAATAGAAGACGAAGCACAAAAAGGGACATCGATTCATACATATGTGTATGCATGCACAACAAAACAAGGTCAACATCAATATCAGGCAATGACAACGGCAACAAAAGCATCACAGGATTCAGTTAGGAGCAGAGCAGCGCGCCAGCAATAGCAGCAATATAATTGTTTTGCCATACAATTTTAATTAATAGTAGTTTTACAGGAACACATCAGAACATATACGGATGGAAGAGTGTGTTGGTTTAGGTTTTGTATTGAGTTCATGCGCGAACAATATAAGAATGACGTCATAGTGTTCATATACATTATGGGAAAGAGTTTTCGATGTTAAAGTTGAAGGTGAAGCAAAGTTTTTTTTTTGTTTTGCATTATTCAAAAAGCACACACGAATTATAATGACGTTTTATTTTGTATGTTCGTCGGTGTGTAATATATCAGCAGAGATACAGGACATTTTTAGTGTTGATAATAATTAGAAAACATAATTATAAAAAAAAATTAAAACAAACAAAACAAAGAAAAGAATAAATAGAAAAAAATGCAATTTATGAATAAATAAGCAAATATGTAGGTGTTTATGTATTTAACTATTTTTTTTTAATTTGAAAATGTGTATAAACTTACAAGGACTATGGATGCACAATGCATACACGACAAAACAAAAAGCTTTCATTATGTTGTGTTTGCCTTGTCATTTTGATTGTTTTGTATTTGTTCGTGTATCTAGGTGGAACAATTTATATAAATGACAAGATTTTTAATAGAAATGCACCTAGTTTAGCCGGACGTGCGTATTACCGCTAGCTTCGATTTGCGAATATTCCTTACAATGCTTTCACTAATTGTAAGTGAAAGACTTTAGCGCATACTTTAACATAAAAAAAAAACTGTCAAGAAGCTGTCTTTTTGAGTTGTCATCGTAAAGTTATTAACAATTAGTCATTTTTGTAGCTGCTTGAATTTTTAACAGCAATAATGCTCGAAATATATCTAAAAGTCGCCATCGACATTATTTACTAAAGTAGTATTGAAATATCGACATTATAGTATCGAAATATTGACTTTCAAAAATCCAAAATTGTTTTTTTTTTAGAGGTACAGAACTTTAAATTGGCAGCACTGTTTTCATTGACAGCCATTATGTCATTTGTCATGGGATTTGTCTTTAGTTTGGTTTGTCACTTCATCATTCACGAATAACGCATGCAAATTGTGAAGATTTATATAAAAAATGATAAATTATGATGAATGGCTACGTCAATAAGCAAAACTGTCGAGACGCCGTTACACCCAGAAAAACTGACATTTTGTGTGTGCTTTATGGACTGATGGAATCATTGGTCCTTACTTATTTAAAAACGATGCCAGCCAGCGGGATTTAGCCTATGGAGACTGTTATAAAACCATGATCAATGACATTTTCGATCCTGAATTGAATCGCATTGATGTGGGGCAGCTGTGGTTTCAACAAAACGCGTCACCCAGCGCGCGTCGCAATTAAGATTTGTTGAAGGAAACGTTCGGTAAGCGCATAATTTCGGTTTTGAACCAGTGACCTCCAAGATCGTGCGATTTAATACCGATAGATCTAGATCTATCTCTTTTTTGGAAAAATTTTATTGTGTAGTATTATTTACAATTGGTGGGAGTTCATAGGTATATATAAAAAAAAATATAGAAATACGTTGAGTCGTTAACGAGGATATTGAAAATAAAAAAAAAATGGTTCTATGGCAGGCAGCGTTAAGGCGCTAGGTATAGCTTTCATTGAAACTCATCATTGAAAACTTTGACTATCAATTCTGAGGCACTTAACCAAAACTGATGCCGTTTTGTACCAAAATGAAGGTAATAAGATATACAATATTTTTAGTCAAAAATATATTTTATTTGCTCTACCACTTTCTTGTAAATTCAATTTTAATTTTTCAATGATGTAAATCGTTTTCAATGATCATTCAATGATGCACAGAATTTTTTTTATCAAAATCGGTAGAGTCGTTTTTCAGATAATTAAGAATATCTATTTTACTACAAAAAGATTGTATGGCAAGTGAAAATATTTCTGGGACTAAACAAAACATTTAAAAAAGGATCCAGTCAATCACCCAAGGCGTTTAGATACTAAGTTTAAAGAAAATCCATCCACCCGTTTACGGTGTAGACTCGTGGACAGAGAGACTGAAAAAATAATAGAAATTGCGGGACCAATTTTTTTTGTTTTCTCTACCATGGTAATGTAAAGTTTGATCAAAATCTCAAATTTGCTTTTTGCAAATACAAAACTTGATGTAGTCGGGTCGAGTAACGGATTGTTTCAAACCTTTTCGTCACATCCTGTACTAATCAATTTTATCATATTTTGAATCTAACTAGTTAGCTGTTACGCCACAGCCCCATCAACAAAAAACGCTTATTCCACCTCTATAATCTATTACTTTACTAAACCATAGAATTGAAGTTATTCCGCGAGTTAAATTTTTTGTCCGAAAATCCATAAAGAAAATCTAGTACAATACCTAAGTATGATCTCATACAGTTTTTGTTATCCATCACCCCTATTATGATTGTCAATTGCAAATTGATGGTTGATAAATACTTAAATTTAATATTAAATAACCTCATTGATAAAGTGTTTTGGTAATTGAGAATGATGCAGACCATTGTGAATTATAAGATATATATAGTTGTGCAGTTTTTAAATAAGCCGAAGTTTTAAAACCAAATTTCAGTGTTTATCAATAATCAAATTGATAATTGACAATATTAATAGGGCCCTATTGTTCTGTAAATTGTTGTCAAATTTCAATTCTTAATTCCATAGCAGATATTTTTTATTAAGCCACGAGTTAAAGATAAACCACAACTAAATTATGTTTTAGAACACAAAGTTAAAAATTGGTATGAAAAAGACCAACCCCACATCAATTGGGACATTTTCATTATTTGTTCCCAACTAAATTTCAATTAATTTTACCTTGGTCGCAGAAAGCCAATATTTGGTTATGTATCGTTAATAGAACTGTCTTACATTATTTAGTTTGTTTACAGTTCATGATATTCCTGTGAGACATTATGTGACCTACAATATTATAAGCTCCTTATCAATATGACATCATAACAGTTCAAAGGAACACACCCTTAACTCACTAATTGACATTTTATTCTAATGAATTCCAACTGTTATCGAATTAAATAAATATTTGTATGTATGTTAAGGTGTGTATGTGTATATATAGGAATTCAATGTATTTCTGGCTCAGAAAAAAAAATGCAAAAGAAATTGAGAGGCCGCCACCAGCAACTGACCAAACTAACCCTGAACTTTATTCTAAATCCCCTCGCTCGTGTGTCTCACCAACAACAAAGCTGTGTCTTCCTCTTTCCTCAAGAGTTGTCCTTCCTCAACCCACAGCTATAGTGAAAATGTTGGCCAACAAAACGCTCGTTAAAAATAAATTATTTATCTACACAACTGCAAGAGTATGGATGTACATTTAATATGTATGTGTTGTCTGTTTGGGTTAAGTTAAACAAAACGTTAACACGGATGGACGGACAAGCGACAATAATTCCGTGTGTGTACTCGTAATTTAATGTTCTATTTTTGTGTTTAATTATGTTTTGAAATTGCATTCATATGTGAATTTGAGTAGGGGGTGTGGGTGTGGGTGTGGCAGAGCAAAGAACTACCAGTCATGTCATAAATCCTTTTTTCTTGTGCTGCTGTCGGTATGTTCCGGAGCTGTATCCTTTTTTTGCTATTTGATCAAATTTTCAGGAGTTGTGCCTGCTACACTCTAACAACCGTGCATAGGCTGACGTATCCATGCATGCATGCAGGTGCGGTTTTTTTGTGTTGCACATGTGTGCCATGCCTATAGTTCCTTTTGTCAACTTGCACAAATACATGCAGGAGGCATAGAAATGAGAAAAGGATTATTATGTTTGACGAGAGAATTACGAGGGTAATGGGGGGGTTGAAAGTTTTGCTTTTGTGACTTTTGCACACCCAACACGTGCAATTAGTGAGATTTAGCTGAAAAGTGAGTAAAGCATTTTCGATGACATCGAAATGCAAACAATAGTAATAAAAATAAAATATTATACAAATCGAGTCGAACGTACATAGTTGCTTCAATAGCAATTATATAGTGAACGACCAATGATTTAACAAATATTCGTTCATTTTGACATTTCGTTCACATAGCTTTTTAATCATGGCGACTGACGTTTTATAATTGACTGTGGATGTTATGTGGAACGAGTTTGACAGTTCGTAGTAATGTTACTACAATTCGTGACACACTAATTTATTTTCTCAAAGATATCTCATTTTGTTTACAATAATTGTTTCCAATCACATAATAGTGATAAGATCTTAATTGTAGTAATTTGAGATGTAAAAAAATTTAAAACAAAGTGTTTTCGAGGAAATTATCACCATATTTGGTTAATTAACTGTTACTTTACTTCGAAGGTGAAAAGCATGTTTTGAGAATTTAAATTGGATAATCTCGCGCTTTATTATTATTTTTATAAAGCACTACGATTTTTTTTTTCATGAAACCAGAACGTTACCTTAAATTAAAAACTAAAAACAATATAAAATGTAAAGAGTGATTTATGAGCCTAATTGTGTTTGCGTTTACGTTTTATATGTACACTTTATTTAATTTATACAAAAAACACGAAATTTCATGGTTAATTATAGATAATCTGTAATGATTACTTTTTGCTAAGCAAATAAGTTAAACACACTTCAAAAATTCCTGTTTATTAGAGTTTATACGTAAGTTTTAAGGTTTTAAACCAATTAAAATAGGTAATTCATTTTTTATTATATACAAAATTATAATGATGACTAGTAGTTGGGTTACTAATGCTCGTTTGCTGAAACAAATTATAAATATTTATTACCAGAAGACCCGTGCGAACATTTAGCACATTCAATAAGGTTTTGCAATTAAATGTTCAAATAGAAATGTTTGAACAAAATAAATGAATTATTTATTGATATAAAAATAATAGTTTTACAAAGTCTCTAATTGCAAACACGATCAAATCAGCTACAATTTTGAAGAGTGATACCTAATTTAGTGCATTCGGCTCGCACCAAAATAAATGAGAAAAAAAAAAGAAATACTATCAACAGAAGTGACAAATAAATATGTTTCTTCCCCACTCATTCATGGTGCCAGCCAAAAAAATGTTTCTCATCCACTCACTCAATGTGCATGCGAAAAAAAGAGAATCTTAAATTACAGAAGTATTATATATTATTTTTCTCTTTCACTCATTTAATGGAGTGAGGCATTCTTTATATCAAATTATTATTCAATTATTGAATTATTTGAAATTACTGAAATTTATAGAAAATAAGCTATGTACTCGTAGTATAACACACAGTTTTTGTACAATGTCATCGCTATGTTTAAATTCCTATCCAGTGATGCCTAATTTAGTGGATTTGACTATTTCATAAATGAGAACAAAGGAGATTGGCAACATAAATTATATATATGATTTTAGCTAGTTACAATTTTTTTTACAAACCCCTACGAGGAGGGGAGAACTAAATGTAATTTTATATTAAAATAGTTCATATTTTTATTAAAGTAAAAAAAAGCTAATTTTGATTTAGTTTAAATTGACGGAAAGCAAAGGGTGTTTCAACAAGAGGTTTTTAAATATAACAATGTATAGACCACGTAAATAGAACTTTTAAGAACCGAACTGTTAAATGTTTATAAATTTCTTATTTTACAGAAATGAAATAGCACATGTCAATTCTACGGCGTGGAATTTAGTGATTTGCAGTGTCGCACGCCAGATTTCTGAGCATTGACAAGAAATTGTAGACGATTTATCACAATTTAGAAAAGTATTTTATAATACAAATTCTATATTAAGTAGAAGACTTAGCATATATGTATTAATCGGACTTGTTTTTTGGTGCCGTAAAAAGCTTTTTTGAATCAGAAATATCACAATATCTAAAGTTTAGTTAAGTCAATTGTAATACTCTCCTTGAAAGGACTGCGATATCTATAATGTTTCAATTTAGACTCATATTCAAATGTTTCTTTTAAAGTATCAGTCATAAAAGCAACCTGGCATTATTTTTGTTTAACAAGAATTAATTTTAAAAAATTAAAATTTCTTGAATAATGAAAAACTCAAATTTATTTTCTATTAGGCCAATCGTGCGTAAAAATAATAAACATCAAATATTATTCATACAGATAAAAAAAACACACCCTTTACAAAGACTCCATTAATGATGATAAATTGTACTTTTTACTTAGATTTAATTGTTTACACTCGCAAGTCTAAAATTCTATTAACTGACACCATTTCATTTTCAAATTCTTATTTAAAAAAAATATGCTGATTTAATTGTACGTAATTTATGTACATACAATCAGAAACTCACTTAAAATAAAACAAAACAAAAAAGCATTTGGACCACTCTGGCGTATGTGGAATATTTTTTTGCAAGCACTTTTTCAACAAACAAAAAAACTATACACGAGTATGTTTCCACGTTTCTAAATTCATTTAAGTATAAAACGAAAAAAGTTCCACACGCCATTGAAATGACATCAATGAAAGACGAACAAAGTGCACTTTTCACTCATCTGCCACATCACAATGGTTCATTGTTCAAAATACACTAACTTTACATTTACTAAAAAGGACAATCCTTTCTCCTCCCGAAAATGACATAGACAACAACACCAACCCAATGCCCAAAATCCAAACCTGAATAATCCGAACGAGAAATTCTAAAATAAAATAAAAAAAAAAGTTTTTCTTTTCGCCACCAACTTTTCATCAAGGACTCGCTTTTTCAACCCAAAAATAGAAATTTAATTTAAACTGTGCCAAGGACTGTTTTTGGTATATTTTTTTCCTTTTTTTTTTTAAATACTTTTTAAGGGGGTTTAAATTTTTTGTGTGTCATCATCCCTTTGGGATGTGAAAAAAGGTTATGATTTATTTAAGCGAAAGATAAACACTTTATCCCTATCAATTAAAAAAAAAATGCCTTCCTTACCACCTATAAATTAATTTCCACTCGTGTGATGTCACCAAACTATAAAAACAAACACACCGAATATGACAAAAAAAGGCGCCTCTAATATTGTCACCGCTACTTAAGAACTACTCAAAACTCAATGCACATTTCAGAGGAGCACCCTCGACTGAACATCACTTCAACACGATATGCTGCCACCGACGACGAATGATGAAAGAAAAACTTCAACGCGTCGATAACACTTTTCGAGTGACAGTTGGATGTAATTTTCTTTCATTCTTTTGGAAACTAAAGGATGCAATTGACGACTAAAGACGACCAGTTAATGAGACTTTTATGTGAAACCCAATTCAGTTTCTTCAGTTGACAAAAACAAAAAAAACTAACGAACGAAAATTGCTTTAGTAAGAAAACACACGCACAAGTCGCGGATGCAGCAGGCGACATCTGCTAAAGAAAAGCCAGTGAAAAACTATTTCGGAATGCTTCTGCAGTCCGACAACGAACCAACCACCCTCGCATCAGCAGCATAGATTGACACACAGTTGCATGTGTCATGCAAGTTTGGAAAAAATAAAATCATCAAAAAAGTTGCACGCTCCAAGTTGGAAGAGAGCAGGCAGCAACACATCGAAAGCAACCACTGAGCGTAAGTGTTGCCACTTTGCTGAATAAATTCTTTAGATTTTATGTTTAAGCGAATACAGAGCGATGATTTTTTGGAAATAAACAAAAAATGGTAAAAAATACTTTTTTTTCACTAAAGATTGAGTTCGGGTATGTAGTTTTGTGAAGAAAATTTGCGCTTTTTTTTTTTTTTTTTTTTTTAGAAAAATGAGGTGAATTGGTAAAAACAAAACTTGAAAACTCCTTATCTGAACGGGTCAAATTATGGCGCACATGAAAATGCTATAATGTCTTCACTATAATCTGCAATCTTCAGATTCATACTTCCTATAATCTTCATACACGAAGATGGTCTGCATTTTGGACTAAGCTCTCTATCGCACACAAGTATGATTTTTTATTTTGTGTCCTCTTTTTTTGCAGATGTCGATGCAGATGAAAGATTAAAATGCATGTAAGCCTCCTTAAGCCAACCAAAAGTAGCTTGTCGAATTTTTATAGGAAACACATATTTCTTTTAATCATCAGGTGCTCCATTTTACTTTACGTAAGCATATTATTCATGTTGTATTTTATATTTATTCATGTTGTATTTTATATTGTAAGAAACTTCAAAATATATTCTTGCAGTGGCATTACTGGTGAGAGAAATTGCAATTGCAAACAAAAGGGGTGAGAAGAAGGAAATGCGCCTAGGCATAGTTTCACATCAATATTTTTTTTCCACACCCACCACACCGTGTGGGTAGTCATCACACCATTGGAAGTCTACATTGCGCTATAGTTTGTTGTGATTTGGACTTGGGGGCTTTAAAAAAATTAATTCTTAATCTGCATCCCTCTTACCATATTGCTTTGCTGTTTAGCAGCCATCACAATCATCACAGCCATAGCCATAATCTAAGCCAACCCTGTGCCTGTTCTGTTTTCGTATAGACATGCTCTCCCACAGGGAGAGAAAATTATTTCCAAAGGAAAAAATATTAATAATAATAAGAAGAGAAAAGCGTGACATGCAAACAGGAAAACAAAACAAAACAAAAAAAGAAGGACAAAACGAAGGACGAACCATCATGCTGACGCAAAAAAAAAATGTGAGGCAAAATTAAAGGCTCTTCTAGAGCAACTAACTCTTTACGAAAAAAAGTGAGTACCTATAAGTTTCATCAAAAGAACTGAATTTTATACCACTTTTATATGGCCTTGCATGTTGCAGCTGAACTTAATGTTGATTTTTTGGTCGTATGAATTTCTCGTTTGATGATTTAAAAAAAAAAACACTTTCACAGATTTTAATATTTGATTTTTTAACCTTTGACTTTTAGCAATCGATCAGAAAATTACTTTTTTTAAGAGCGAAAGCTTGAAGAATTTTAAAATAAAGGGTGTTTATTTTTTTAATTAAAAAAATAAAGTATGGAAATGTATTAATGTAGTTCGACAACATAGTCTAAATCGTCCATTTCTCTCAATCAGACTTTCAAATATGTGAACATTTATTTATGACAGAAATAAATATTTTGAATCAAGCACCTGTTATACTTTTTGCGGCCATTTTGAGTAGTTGTTTTTAAGACCTGTGAAAAGGGGACAATTTACATTGAGATTGTAATCGCTAATTAATTCGACATTAAAGTCTAGTGACCAGTTTTTGCTAAATTTAAACTCTTATACAAAATTCGCTCCAAAATACAGAGTACAAAAGTTACGCTGTAACTTGTAATTGTTTAGCACATTTTTCTCGAGATAAATTTTGACAGATTCCGTCACTTTTGACATTTGTTCTAATTTTATATTACAAAAGCAAGAATTAGTTGAACCAATAAATATTTTTGGACAAACGGTTAATGACAGCCAACGAAAATAATAATATTCATTTGAAATTTTGAATACAAATTTCTTGGAATGGTTGAGAATTTTTTTTTTAGAGGAACAACACTGTTGTGTTTTTCCCCACAGCACTGTTGCGTAAAAATTTAGCTAGGATTTCAACTGATATTAGAAGATAAATGTGAGAGCTAAAAAAGCTGCAATTTAAAAATAATTTTGTAACAATAAATTAAAAATAAAACTAACACTGCTTTTTTGATTGTAAGTTATCAACTTAAAAATATCGATCTTTATCAAAATAATTCATAAAAGTTTTGATCATTCTGATCATTGCATACCGTTGTTGTTGCAAAAAAAAAAAAAAAAATTATAAATAAATATGTAATTTATTATATTTTTTTTTTAATTGAGTTTAAATACAAATTTTCAGTATTTATCAATTATCAATTGACAAGAATTGTCTTATTTTAACAAATATAATCATTAGAGAATATAATTATTTTCAAGCAGTTTTCTTTTTCTAGGATTAATTCGCAAAATGTGTTTACCTAGCGGAAAATGTTATAATTTTCGAAAATGGCGGCAAATGTCAGTTCTACTTTGACATTTGTGATACAAAATAAACGTCAATTAGACAGGAATCGCTATAGTCCTAAAGAACACGGAATAATTATAGTTTTCCCGCCATTTTCGAAAATTTATACCATTTTTCGATAAGTTGACAACTTTTGCGCCATTTTGTATTCCATTATGTTTAAAATTCAAACTTATTTATTATAAAGTGCTGTCGACAAAATTGATTTTGTTGAAATATGTTAAATAGTTTCTTAGATTATGTTTGTCCACAACATTTCGACTAAATGCAAAAACAACTATTTTCAAATTTGAATAAATTTTTAAAATTATGTATATTATTTATTCACTTTTGGTTGATATTACTAAGAAGTATGTATGTATTCATAAAAACAGTGAACCTTTTAAAGAAATTTATTAGTAAATTATCAGGTTAAATTAAAAACTATAATTCTGTATTTCCTAGTGGATATTTTGTTTATATTGTTCCGACAGCATTAATAAAAAACGAACAAAAAATTGTGTAATGTGTAAGACACCACAACATAGTGGTTAGTGCTGCAAGAAATGCACTTTCCACAACTCCTTCTTCTCTTCAGACATATTCTTATATCTACCTATTCCTCAAAGCTTGTGCTAGAAAAAATAAAAAACACAACAAACAAAAATCTGCTCAGCTGGTCCCTTGCGGCCGCAACAATTTCGCATGGACAGATGAAGAAATAACGACCAACGATAATAGGGTACAGTAGGACAACTTATATGTCAAAGTTGGTATAAATTTAAGTACAAAATAAATTCACCAAACATTAATTTGGAAAAGTTTATTTTATTAAAACTACTCTAAAAAACAAATTTACCTAACATTTAACTAGTTGAAAAGTGGGCGTGTTTATGGGTGTTTTTCATGATTTTTTTAAAGTTTTATTTCGCTTTCTTACGTGGACACAAATAACATGTAGCATTATAGTAGATTGTGTATTAAGAGTTTTGGTTTAATTTATCTACAAATTTGCTTGCTCTTTTAATTGATTTTATTTCAGTTTGGACATAAAATTTCCCCACAGTGTGTGGCGGGCGTAACCTCATTTAACCACCCACTCTAAGTCTCATGTGATTGTGCACGTAAACACTCTGAAATAATTTTTTGAGCATTTCATTGCTCTGAAGTTGAGTCGGGTGGTTGGGTATTTGGGTGTTTGGTTGGATAGTTGGTCGGTCGTTCGGTTGAAAATATGACTTAACTGTGAACTGATGCAACTCCAGAATGAGTTGAAAAAAAAATTAAAGGATAACACAGCAGATGATTACTTGGAGGAAAACACGGAAATGCTAAGATAGCCCCAGGCCACTATGATGGTTGTATTTTAAAGCATCATCACCAACACGTGCACAAAGTGTATAAAAGTAGGAACATTTTGTATAGAGGTGTATAAATATACTTATGTATGTGTATTATAGTTTTACGAAACCCAACAGCTTGAAGTTATGTAGGTACTTTTCATTTTTTTTTTAAATCGATGAATATTTAATGAGAAAGTATCGTTCTTTCTTCCATGAGAACGTTCAGTGGGACAGTGTGTTTTGTTAATCATCTCTAAGATCCAACCTCAAGCTGTGATTGTCAATTTAAAAAGTTTGACGAGAACAGACTGCGACAGGCACAGTGAAAAAAAGTGAAACACAAAAAAAAATAAGAGTAAAAGTGATATAAATTGGCATCTATGGCCGAGGGTGGGCTTGAGGTCTGGAGAAGCATAAATATTTCATCATCATCGTTCATTCGCATTTTCAGTTAAATAAAGATAGGCGATCGGCATACATTAAGAGAGAATGAGATACTCAAGTGAGAGAGGTTAAACGTTAAAAAAAAAAAACAGAATATACAACTTTTAAACTTCCTGGGTGATTATATTAATGAGTTCATTTTAGTTTGTCTTCTAAAAATGGCACAGAATTGAGTGGTTTTTGTTGTTTCATAAAGGCCTGACGTACATAAGAGTAAACGGCTCTTTTTTTTATCTAATCTAAATTAGGGAAGACTAAGTTTTAAGGATAATTTATTTCTGATAAGAACACAACTAGGTATTTAGAATTTTATTCTAAACATTGTAAGATAGAAATGTATTTTTTGAACATTAAATTTTAACCAAAAACAAATGAATCATAAGTACAAAGTCGTACGAAAAAGAGTAATTGTCAGCCCTATTAATTAACAAAATGCTTAGTCCACCGCTAGTCCATGACTTTACTAAACCATAGAACAAAAGTTAGTCTGCGGACTAAAATTTTCAATTAATAAAAAATCGAAAATCCACGAACAAAATCTACAACAATAAGTAACAACTCTATCTCTATCTATTTTTATTCTGTCCCAGTAAATTTTGTTCTTAATAGCCGAATTTTATTTTTACCGTGATCCAGATCACGCAAATAAATAGATGATCTGATCTGGATCTCGGGGAAAATAAAATACGGCTAATGTCAATTCTTAGTCCTTCCCTAAATCACCGTCTTCGATGGTTTAGTCCTAAGAAGGACTAAGTTTATGAATGTCAAGTAGCAGAAATTCTGTTTTATTAATAGAATTTAGCACTTAGTCCACGGAATAGATCCTAAGCTTTCCATAGTCCATGTTTATAAATTTGGGTGTATGTCACTTTCAACCAGACTAACCGGATTCAACTCCGTGTAGACTTGGATTGGATTGAAATTGCATTTTTTTTCAAACGTCAAGTGACATTTCTGAGCAACGTTGCATTGGTTTCAATCATGTTCTATAATTTTAAGTGTAATTATAAACGGTAAAGAGCAACCTTTTAAAAATGTATCTTTAGGTGAATTTGGTATAATTTTTGAAATTACATCCGTTGAATGCTATTCTCCACAAGATCCACATGTTAATATATTTTTACGGAATAATTCCGCGCAATAAGAAATTCAGTGTGGTTTATCAAACTTGTTTGGCTGGAGTTGGCTATCAAACTTTACTCAAGTTCCACATACCATCCACACTCCAAGGAACAAATTTTTCAAACGCCAAATAACCTCGAAATTAGAGATTCGTAATTATAAAACGTCATACGCGGCGAACAAAAAAAAAGCAATGCGAATGATATGTCAAAATGGACGAATGTTCGTTAATTCATTCGTCGCTCTCATGTGAATTTACCTTTATAGGCCGAATATTCCGCCAAAGCGATTAAAAATGTGACCAAAATGGACAGATTCCCATCGATATTTATCAAAAATTATTAGAACAAAACCTTAAACTAATAAACATTTTTAAAAATAGAGAATGTAATGGACCAACTTTTATATCCAAAACCTATGTGGAAAGTCTAATTAAAGACGTTTAATGTTTTGACAAGACAAAACATTACCGATAAAAAAATTAAGTAAAGTGGGAGAAATGTACAATTGGTCAGGTCGATTTTATATTCAATTTACCAAGACTTCTGTTTAATTAAAAAAATCCCATAAATATTTATGTGACAAACAAGGGCAGTATAAATCGCGTAATTTTTAAGACGACTTTCTTCAAAGGCATCATGACAAACAGTACTTATGTAAGTACTTAAAAATACGTATAGCAAAGGCATTTTCACATAACTAGATTCTCAAAAGCTGTCGCCCAATAAATGGACCCATATTATTTGTTAGAAACTATAATACTAAAATGTTTACAAAAAAAAACAATCAAAATGACAAGAGAATACAATCTAGCATGCATTTACAAAAGTTATCTATGCAAGCTTCATTTCTACAAAAGTAAGAAAAAACAACATACCTTGAACTCAACAACCGCTCAGCCTCATCGGCAGTCATAGCATCTGGCAGACTATCTTCGCGTCCAATTTCAATTGAATCACTCACTATTTTCCGATTCAGACATTCTACTTCTTCGTCGTCGACGTCGTCAACTTCTAAAATATCGTTATCTTCACCACCACTCATATCGGCATATTCAATATCCTGCATATCGAGTGGTGGTCCTGCGGGCAGTGGTGGCGGTCTCTGTGGCAAGGCCGGCAGTTCGGGACTTTCGAACTCATCTTGAGTCTCTAATGGCGCTGCAACTGGTGGCTTTTTAACCGGCGATGAATTAACACTGGAAATTGTCGATGGTGGTGGAGGAGATTTGGATGAACTGCCGCCGCTTATATCCGAGCTTCTGCGCCGCAACGGACTTGGTGGAATTTTTGGTGGAGAATGTGCTGGTGACGAAGAAGACATTGCCTCCTGCACTACTGGCTCACCATGGTAAAATAGTTCAGCCGGTGGTGGAATATCTGGCTTAATCACTGCATACACTGTGGTTGTTTCTTGGGCAAAGCCATTGGCATGGAAACTTTTGTGCAAGTCAATTTTTGCAGTCTCGTAGAGCTCTGATTCACCAAAGACTTCTCGACTTTCGCTACCATCTGGATTTAACCTATAACCAACGTCTACATAATTCAGAGTTGGTTTCTCTTCGTCGTCGTTGCTATATTGCGCTTGTTGGTTGCTATCCTCCACTGGAGAACCCATTGATTTGTCAATTTCCTCCTCGATTGGACTGTGAAGCAATTGTTGGTCCGGAGCTGGTGCTACGTAAATTTGCTCGAAATCATAGGCGGGCTTAAGTTTGGCCTTAATTTCGGGGGATGGCTCATTAAATCCCCCTTCGTCAGTACTAACTGAGCTAATAATACTCGCAGGACGAGAGCCCAATCCCGCCGCAGGCAAATTAAGACAAATGCTTGACACTTTTTTGATTCTTGGTACAACCTCCTGCTGCACAGACTGTATCGAGGGATCGTTTTCACTTCGTTCTGATGATTTTTGAGCTCGTCCTAAAAAAAATATACAAAAATCAAATTTTACTGTCATGATTCAAAAAATATATAATTTTTGTTTAAATATTTGCAAATGTGTGATCTGCAATTGGTGGAAGATTATTTTTTTATTATTGAACATTTTCCAGACCCCGACGAGGCCTTCAAAGATAGCCTCATGGAAAAAGAGTTTGCATGGGCTTGGCTGTTTAAGCTTTGTACCGAAATCTACCACAGAAAGGAGGACAAACAATTAAGGAATCTTTATTTGATTGAACTATCAAAATGCATCACACAGGGGAAACTTAAGGAACCTTTTATGTCACTTCCTCCAAAGGGAAAACTTCAAAACCTTGAGAGCTATTTGAAAATTAATATCGACCCCAAGACTGTTATTGACGAAATGCAAGCTAACGCCGCTCAATTAATCCCTCAGATTCATCCAAAGAATTATCAAACACATATGCGCACAAAAATATTTGATAATAATCAAGGAGCTTGTGCATATCTTGCTGTATCATTAGGTGATCCCAAAAATGGACCAATCTGGATGGAAATGGGAGGCAACGTACCATTTATTCAAACAACAAATATTAACGAAGAACTCCTCGGAGATTGTAGTTCTTCGGGTTGTGAGTCTTTAGATGATGAGGCAATTGTAGACTTTATTGAATTTTGTCTGGAGAAAACAGCTCAAGAAATAGCAGGCCAAGCGGAGCCTGGTGATTGTCCATTGCTAGAGTCACATTTGGACTTGTATGCAAATTTCATAGAAGACTATGATATCGGAAAAGAAGCAAGAAATTTGAACAAAAGCGAATTCAGGACTTTTTTACTTATAAACTTTCAAACAGATCTCGTGCATGCACTTGAGAGGCAGCAAAAAATGAAAAAGGCCAAATGTCGAGATTAAGAAAACCTTGTTTCTTTTTTTTTAAATAAAATTGTCAGTAAAACAAAAGGGTTTATTAAAAAGCTGAACGTTTTTATTTTTTATTCTTAACCTCAACATCAAAATATTGGTTATTACAAGCTTTAAAGTTTGCAAGCCAAAATGTTCAAATAATTTTAATGTATTACTTTTCATGCCTACTATGAGGTGTCAGCAATCAAAATAATTAATTATTGTCAATTGACATCGATAATCTTGATAAATACTGTCTGATCTACTGGCCTTCGGACCTATTAATCGAAATTGGCTATGGAAACATTCAACACAATGCCTCTTTTACACATTTTTTTTGTCTAGACGTGTTTATGACCTTGACCAAATTCAATGAACGTTTAGAATTTTAAAATTGCCTACAAAATTAAATAATTGACATTCGAATTTCTAAAAATAAAATAAAATGGCTACATGTGTGAAATCTGCTTCAAGACGACCTAAGCAGGAACGCGTCACAGCCGTCATGAATCAGAGGATGTGATTTATCCAAAACACTAAGGTTATGAACACACAGATACATATATACATACTTTCTGCTCTTCTTTCGAACATTTCAAAATGAACGAATTTTCAAAATATTTTTTTTTAAACAAAATTATTAATGGAGTCATAAATTCCGTTTTTTTTTTTTTTTTTTTCCTGTTAAAAATACAATGTGCTTTATTTGAAATGCGGATAAACATTTATATACATAATATATTGTTCATAGATAAAGGCAGCTGTTATTTAAAATTAAAGGTTAACAACAAAAGGCTGATTTAATATATGGCAGTTGCGTCAAATCACCGGTCTTTGATGAACAAGATATTTGCATCATCTGAAAATTCATGCAAAATATTTTCCATAGGTTAACGCATTCGCAATTGCATGTAGGTGTGTACCATATATGTATGTATGTATGTAATATAGGGCAAATTTTGCATTTCCGCAATTATGTATGTCGTCTTTTACCACGATCTACATCTTAAGCCGCTGAAGCAATTTTCTTCAAAGTTGGTACTTAAGCGCCTAGATAGATCGCTAGAGAAGAAATTAAATTATTTTGTTAGCGCTTCAAAAATAACGGTAAATAATGTCATACAACCGTTATAAAAATCTTCAGTATCTCGAAAATGGCAAAAAAAAGCAAATCCCTGTACTATTTTAGGTATAGTCTGCATTTCTCATAAACGAATCTACCGATTTCGATCAAAAATTTTATACTGAATGCTCGTCAAATTCTAAATAATATTCCATTCGAAAATATTTTTTTTTTAAATCAAAATTTCAAAAACGGTTTGACGATTTTTTTGAAATTATGTTTTTAAATATTATTAAATAATTAAAGTTGGCATACCAAACATTTTGCAACAAAAATTTTAAAGAAATTTAGTGTTTTGTATACAAACAATTTCTTTAAATTTTTTACTAAATAAATATTTTAAAAATATATTAAGTTGTTCTACCAAGAATCTTGTGCTTACGATGAAATCAAATATAAGAGCCAGTATGTGAGACCCAGTCGCACATTTTATCATTACATATATCATTCCTGACTTAATTTTATTAATAAGCAAAAGGAAAAAATCTATTTTTCTAAATTTGCAATATGGAAGAGCACAAGTAGGAGAGATCGTTATAAGAAAAAATTATATTAAAGTCTTATTCGGATTAGCGAGACATTACTGTATTTAATTTGATTTTATAAAAAAAAAAACACAACCAAATCTTGTTACTTAAAACAGCTATAAAAATCTGGTTGAAATTTTCACAGGTTGCTTCTATGAGTAAGAAAAAAAAATTAAATTTATTTAAATCAACGAACTGCCACACCCACTTTTTTAATTTCACGGGTTCACGGAAATGGCTCTATTTTTTGTGAGACGACTCAAATGATTTTAATAAAATTTTCAGAGTTTATTTGTATAAACAAAAAAAATAATAAAAGTCCGCCTACTAACCACGCCCACCTTCTTTTTAAAAAATATATTAAGTAAAATCCATCTGCAACGCCCACTTTTTAGTTTCTTTTTGGGGTCAAAAAAATTCAAAAACTTTTAGTAATATTATTTCTAAGTATCTTTCAGAGTGGCTCTATAGGAAACGTAATTTTGTATGCAGATACTATTTTACATTTCAAGTTTATCTTAGTAGGTATTGTTTAGTCCGTAGCCAGGATGTGCCAAATGTTGATTTTTCTGATCTTGAAGGTTTTCTTGAAATTTAGAACACATTTCAGGATACAAATAAAAATTATTAAAGAAGGACAAAGCGTAACATACTTAACGAGAGGGTAAATATGTGTTTTTAAGAATGCAAATGTTAATACAAAATTTTATAGTTTCGAAAATTAACATTAGTAGATTTTAAGGATTATCCCTCATATTTTTATTTTTTTTATACATATGTATCCACTCTAAGAATATATTTGAAATATCCTTACACTGAAAAACAGCAAATTAGTCCCTCAAAAAGAAAATTACTTTGGTTTTACCCAATAATTACATTCTTCAATTTTAATTCTTACTGACTTCTTCTATTTTTATGTTTAAAATATATTTTTAATTTAAATTTATAATAAAATAGTATGTAAGTATGTACATATGCATATCTATGTATGCCTACTTTTGGCATACAACCAACTTTTTCTATGGAAAATATGTCAAATTCAAAAGATGTCGAGCAACATTTTCAAGGAGTTCAGGATTTTTTTAGAGCTTTCGGGTTGTTTTGAATTATATAAAATAATATTGATGCTGACTTAACAAGACGAGGCACAATAGATTTATAAAGGTGGTGCACTATAGCGAAATAAGATATTCATTCAACGAGACCAAAATCAAAAGAAAATATCTATCCCACATCTCCTTTCCTTCCCTATATTTATATGTGGTTATTTGTATGTACTCTTCTTGGAAGATGAAACTATCTTACCAAATTTTAACAGCTTACATTTTGTTTTTGAAATATTTTGGCAACGCACATACGTTTTTTTTTTATTTGTTTGTAATAGTTTAAGGTATCGAACATATCAAAGAAATTCATTTTCTTTTAAACGTTTATTTTATAGAAATATTGTCAAATGCGATTCTTGTTGACATTCCAAATATTTATTACCTTCTATCTGAACTTTATTTATCTTATTTAACCTAACTTTTTTCTTTATTTTTAACTGATTATTATCCAATAATAAACTATTTCACTCCATTCAAACTAAATTTTAAAAAAATACCACCAGTTATTCTTGACACTTACACAATCACTTCAAAACTAATTTATCCGTCAAGATCTTCCAAAACAAACAACCTGCAAATTTGAAATTAGGCCCTTTTTTATTTATTGTACCCTTACTCATGTGTCAGTATATTATATTTTTATTAAATGACCTTATTTTATTTCTATCTATTCATTCCGTCCAATAGACATACATAGGGGTATTTGAACTAAATTACTGGCCGAAATTAATTGAATTAAGTTTTTTTCTATTATATATATGTTTTAATATAAAACGAATAAAAACAAATGTAAAAAGCTTTGTGTACATAAGGATGTTTTTGTCAAATTCGGCTCTACCAATTTCTAGAATTTGTTAATGTTACCACAATCTACAAAATTTGGTTTCAAAATGCAAACGTCAAAATCAAACCTATAAAAAAGTGAACACAAAACGTCAATTTTTTTTTGGCAAATCGTTGACCTGGCAGATTTTGTTCATTCCTCTCACTTCTTGCCATTCACTTCAACAAACTAAATGTTTGCTCGCAACTCAGTTTCCTCGTGTAAAAGGGATAAATGGAATACAGGTTGGTCATATAGCCTTTTGGAAAAAAAAAATATGGGAGATACACGTCATTTAAAATAAATATTCTATTCAATATTTGAAGATTAAAATCATTCCCACCCTTTTACAATTAAATGTTAAAAAAAAAAAACAGATTCTCATAATTTGTTTTTATAAGTTTTTTTTCCATTCTTTGCTATCAAATGCCCTAATGTATGTCAAGTAAAATCAAATCAAATCTCTCCAGTCATATTTTTGTTTCATGTTTATATATTCAGATTTAGGCAAACAAACGTTGATATACCATTTGTACGCCACAAAATGCCAAACAGCAAAAATATTTTTTCTAAAAAAAGATGGGGGCGTTGAATATCAAAAAACTATTGAATCAGTTGATTTTATTTTTATAACGAAAAGAAAAGTTCAAAAAGGAAAAGGAAACAAAGAATTTCATTCATTTATTTCTGATGACGAACAACGAACCGGCCAACCGACACGTCGACGAATCTTCAGCCTTCAGCGAAAAGACTAAAGGCAACCACACGTAATGCAATTAGAGCTCATAATGATGATCTTAATCTCTATAGAACATAAATCAAAGAAAAAAAAATCAACAGTAAATATTGCATACAAACCTCGGCAACTGGTGCACAAATTGCGAATACTCAGGCACATTATGGCGGCTTTGTGGATCGCGTTCGGTTCAAGAAGTATTTTAACAGTTTTACGAGGGGATTATTTCTCAAAATGAGGATGCAACCACCCGTGCTTCTACTGTGATGATAGAAAGTGATGGGATGTAAATGCACATTGCTGCGGGTCGGTGTTGTTTTTTTTTGTTATGTGGTATTAATTTAAGTCAGTTTTCTCACTTTTATCTTTATCTCAATTTACAATAGAATTCATTTAAACAAATTTAATAGATACACTCGCACTTTAAATAACTATGCAAGTGAATTTATTTTTTTATAGCACTGTTAACTGTTATAATTTATCCTATAATCGCAAGCAAAATGCAATTTAAATTTATTTTATAAAAACGCACTTTTTATATTTGTTGCCGGTAGATGGTGTTGAAGATTGTACATTATTTTTATTTTACGAGTTCTTTTTTCAATGGAAGTTCGTGTAAATATGTTTTTAGTAGGTTAATGCTGCGTATGTGACAGCTGAATGGCTTTTTTATTAGACATGATTTTAAATGGTGTTTGACCGGGTGTGACAATCATGTCGCACGAGAGTGTTGTTCTAATCATTGAAGCTACTTAGTAGCCTGATGAATGAGAGGAAGAACACTTGAACAAAGTGGCGCAAAAGTTGTATAGAAGATGATATAATTTTTGCAAATGGCGGCAAATGTCAATCAAAACAATTATTCCGCGAGAAAAGTGATTCATGTCTTGTGGACATGTATTTTGTGTCTGTTAACTTCACAAATGTCATAAAGTACAGAATTGACATTTGCCGCAATTTGCACAAACTATAGCATCTTCCGATAGATTAACAGCTTCTATGTCATCAATGTACCAGGACACCAGGTGGCGCAAAATTAATCATCCTATAGGAAGTTGATATAATTTTTAGATATGGCGGTAAATGTAAATTCTCCTTTTCGGGGGTGGCCGTGGCGCGATAGTTGTGTTTTCGCCTGTCAGCCTAATGGTCACAGGATCGATCCCTGCCGTATTTTAAAAATAAATGTCATACAATGAGTTGCGGGTTTACTCATTACATGCTGTTTAGGCATAGAACTACCAACCTGTGATTGAGTAAAACTAGTATACCGATAAAATGTGACAAAGAATACGAAAAGCAATGCGAATTATAAAAGACATAGATAAATAAGACACGGAAATTTCTCCGCATGAGTTCAGCCGCCATCCCTGGAGATACAATCTGAGACAACAACCACCTACAGTCTTCGAACATCGCGCCACACATCTTTCGTATCATTCTTTCTCTTCCTTAACCTCACCCTCACGCCCGTGCTGTGTTGAAACATTTAAAGGGTGGTATAATCCCTTGAGCGTGTGTAGATTATAAAAAAAAAATATGTTTGAAGTAAACAAATACAAAAGACACACACAACAAATCATGATTCGCCTAACTAACAAAGCGCGGAATATTTTTCCGATTGACATCAGCAGCCTAGCAAAACAAATTTTAGCAGCTTCCAAAAGGGTGAATAATTTTGCGTCTAATGTTTATATAGGGTGTATAAGAGATTAAAACTTGAAATCTTATTCTTGGTTTAATCAACTAAGCCTTGATAGTATGATGCATAAACATAATATGAGGTAAAAGAATTTCTATCATCCAATACTAGCATCCATTTACTTGCGTTGCTTCGCGAAGTTGTAAAAATATTTTCTTTACTATAAGTATCTATGTTTAAGTAATTATTTTAAGTATGTTAAGTAAGTTTTCATTATTATTATAATAGCTTGCCCGTCTGTTATGTCTCGTTAATATTTTTTCACGAACTCTTCGTTAGGGATTCTCGAATTTAACAGAATAATTATTTACCTAATAAAAAAAGAATCTTTCTGACCAATCCTAGAAACAACAACAATTCGTGGAATTTTCTATTTATTAGGTCTATTTCCCAACTAACATATTAGCTTCGATAAAGTTTCGGTAAGTCATTTTAGCTTTAATAAAGCCTTACCGATACCTTATAGAAGCTGAAATGTTAGTAGAGTTACAAACCTATGTGTTTATATTCTAAGTAAAACAAGGTTGGGCAAAAGTAAGCTTAGAGGTTTAAATAGTTTGTATAGGGGACATAATCTCGAAACCCCAAAATCCTGAAACGCAACATCCCGAAAATCCACACGGCGGCGGCGGCTGCAAGTAAGGGGGCATGTTGCCCCCCTGCAACCAACCTGCTTGGCCAAAGATTTGGGGCAAGGTTAAGTTTGGGTGCATGCAAATTCTACTAGCATCTGTAGCCCGAGGTAGAGCTTTTTGTTGAAATTAATAATTGAAACCAAAAATCAGTGCATCATTGGAATTTGCATGGAAAGTCAACTTACTAACTTTGAGGTTGGAGTGGACACATAAGTAAATACTCAAAAAAGAGAAGGAAATACTAAAACACAGATTTAAAAATATACCAATAATGGGAGGGAAAAATAGAACCTAGTAAGGCCTTCCAAATTCGTGCTGTACGGTTAAAAAAATAAACACTGTACTTGACAGTACGTCCGAAGTTGGGTTTAAGGGTTAACTAATCAGCATTCCTAGAACTCGAGTTGTAGGATAGAATAGTTTTAGGAGAGGAATTCAAATGACTCTTACTTTAAAAAATTGTTTAAAAAATTAAATACTGAAAGACATGTAATACTTCGACGAGGTTCGATGCTAATGCTTCTGTTATTATGCATATCGCCTTTCAGCTATTTTTTTAATTCTATGAAAGATATTCAGATAAATTTATATGATTTTGAAAATGAACACGAAATACTGAGAGTATTGTCGTCGGCAAAGTAATTTAGTAAATGAGTTCCAGATCATAGATCATTGATGAGAACAAGAAAAAGATTAGGAGACAAAATAGAACCCTGGGGAACTCCAGCATTTATTTTATGAATATCAGACTTGACAAAAAATTCAGAAGCAAGTTAAAGCGGCGATACTCAGCATAGGTTGTCGGCTAACTGCACCTTACATTAGATTAATTTAAAAAATACAGTTTTGTACTGATGTGTTTTATATATGTAAATATTTTTTTTTAACCAGAATAAAATGTATGACCAAATTAAAAGACCCAAAAACCTCTTTTTACATTACCAATACCTTTCCCTTTCAAGCTGCAAAAATCTTAAACATTTCCCCTTCAACTTGGTGAATATTTTAAATTTCCTTCATCAAATGGCATCTTTGTTACCATAGATACAAAAATTACATATATGCAAACATTTCTTAAGAGCATCTATAAAAATAAACTAGAAGATTTGCAAGAGGGAAGACGAAACGCTCATTACACAATAAAAAAATTCTAAGATGCAATACCACATCGAAACGACGGCAAAGACGACGTCGACGTCGACGACGACAAAAACAAAGACCGTCAACGAAAGCAACAGCATATACGAACAACCACACATTGCTGCATCTTTCTCAAGCCGACCATGCAGTGTCAACTGAAATGGAAAACATTCAACATGACATTCTGCGAGCATTGAATCCGTCAATGGTCGGTCATTGTCTTCCTTGGGAATGTGGTGCATCAACGTCTTGTGATAAAATTTATTTCTATACCCCTTGTCGATTGTGGTGCATTAGAGACGAACAATATAGGACCCCAGTTCAAGTCAGAGTCCCAATCCCACACTCTACTTGTACAAAATTCAAATGAGAGCGTTGTGCTTCATTGACCATCGTGTCAAGCTAAACAAAAAACACACAACTATTGCGAGCGCACTTGGAAATTGGCTTTGGCAAATAAAGAAGAACAATTCGTTGCGAGTTTTTTTTTCGCTCGTCAAATGTATCTTTCAATCTAATTGCCTATTCTGTTGAAAAAATACTCATTTGTCAGCAAACATTCATGTGCGAAAAGCGACACTGCGCGAGCAAAGGAAAACAAAAACCGAACCAGCTTTCGAAATTATATACTTCCCAAATTCTACATATGTACATATCGTATCTACATATTATATATCTTTATAATGGATGGTTTCCGTTCCCAAGGTTATTTGAAATTAAATTGCTGAGATGGTTTAAAGTATATAAACTTGAAAAAACGTATATTTTTAGACAGACTAAATACGCACGGTTAGAACTTAGTATTTTTAAGTTTTTTTTTTAATGTATTTTAGATTTAAACTATTTTTTTAATTTCGATAAGATGTCAATCCGTTGGCTTATGTATTTTCAAATGTTATTGTATCTTATAAATTGCACGCCGATATAAGATACACATTTTTCATGAAGAGGAAAACGTTGGATTTAATGTTATTATTTATTTAATTTATACAAAACAAATAAACTTGAAGCTTTAAGTAAATTCATATCAGCTAATACACCCCCTTCTTGCTCGACAGCTGCTACCTCTTTGCACATATACGCCACGGCATAAGGCACTAATAAAAGCTTAAATTCAAAATTTCGAAATCGAATATTCTTCCATTTTGACATTTCGTTTACATGGCCATTTTTGAATTCATCCTCAATGACGTTTAATATTTGATAATCTCTGGTTTTTAGGTTAGTCGCTGGCGAACAATTTATTCGGTAAAGTGTGGAGCGCGAACACAGTTTGGCAATTTCTAACCATCATGAATTGTCGATTACCTACTGAATACAACGGCGTGGAGACGGAATAGCTGTCAAAAAATTGAATACAATATAAAATATATTACGACAAAATTTAACCAAAGCAGCTGCATTCGATTTTGACGTTTCAGAACCGAACAACTCAAACCATATCGAAGAAAGTTTACATAAGGTTGAAGTGAAGTTCAAGCTCTCTTCAATTCCATATTCTATATTGCATTTACCATCCGCATTTTCGTTTTTTTTTTAACAGAAAGCTATACAGCTTCAGTTTAGGACACATACTCGTACAAAATATCATGTAAGACACATTTTGACAGTTATTGCAGTTGCAGCTCCAGTTCTAGTTGCAGCAATCTATTGTGCTCAGCAGGTAAGTAATTTAAAAGAAGGAAATTCTTTTGACAATTCGTTAAAATTTCCCCGGAAAATTGCGATAATTATTTGTTACTGTTAGCTGTCAGAATTCAAAGAAATATGCGAGAAAATTTAGTTATCGCGATAAGAGTAACATTGCAAAAAAAAAGAACTATAAAACAAAAATGATAGGTTCCAATCTGACAATCTGACAGGTACTGTCCGAAGTAAATCATATCTTTATAATTTTTGACAATAGTTTTGGACGAATAACTCATTGTTAAAAGTTATCAATGTGTTTATTAAAATTTAATCGAAAATGATAATGAAATGACAGCTCTCCCCGACTTAAATTAAGATGAGTTCCCGTACTTCATTAAACTGCGGAAATCTATGAATTTCTACCAAAAAACTTGTCAAAACCTGATCCCCTACATCAAATTATCGTAGTTTTTTTTTCAGAGAAGAGGGGACTCACGAGAGAGTAAAATATTTCCCCAGGCTGCAAATTTTAACCCAAGAAATTTCTTTGGAAAAAAATTAGTGATTACTGTCAAATGAAAGAAACAAAACAATACACAAACTGTCACTCGTCAGATGTACCATTAAAAAAGTTCGGCCTTATTCGTGCAATAAATTAATACTTCCGATAGTCATCTGTTGTATGTTCATCTTACTGACTCACATTTTTCTTCAATACTTTGCCGTACTTCTGAAAAACTTTGTTTCTCTCTCTCTCTCTCTCTCTCTGGGAGATGAATAAATGATATTCTGTAAATTTTTGTGCACAAAGTATGGAACACACCTTTTATTTCCTTAATATTTCCCAACATTTTTGAAAATGGCGGTTTGGTTATTGTGATTTTAATTTATATTACCTACATTTTTTTGCATCAAGATGTCGAACTTAATTTCGGAAATATTTTAGAACATTCACAATCGAAGAAAGGCAATTGCTAGATCGAAAAATTAACAAATGATAATAAACGTATAATATAAAGTGCGTGACATCGACGCCATGACAGAATTAATGACATTTCCATAAATAATATCGATAACATATAGATTTAATTCACGACAGTGACAGATTTTATTCCGAAGATGGTCCATATATCTTCGCTTTCTCCAAACATTCCATGGCTTTAATAACTCACTTCGCAATTTGCACATTATATGGGAATATAAGCAAGTTTTACAGAGGAGTTCCACATAAAGAAGTCTACAGTTGTCAAATTGTATATGTAAATCAACTGTCTTCTATGACCAGGGCAACAACAATGATATTCTGAGTTGATCACTTCTTACGACATCTGTGTATTGGACTATACAATTGTGAACACACAATTGACATTTGACTCCTTTTGCAAAAATTATGGCACCTTTACATTATGACATATTTTGAAACTTATAAAAGAAATCCACCGTGAATATACATAAACATGTTTTGTACCATTTAGAACTATCTAAAACCTGTGAAACCTTGCCATCATTATGTTATACAGATGTTAGACATAACCTAAAATTGCAGGAAATTTTTTCCCCAACAAATAAGCATTAGATACCTTCTGATTTCGAAAGGCTTTTGGTTTTCTGCTTATTAGCTTAATTGTTGAATGATTAAAGCTTTTATTAGGTTTTTTAATTATGCTAGTTATCGTGCACCTCAAATCATTAATAAATAATAAACATTAATTAAATTCAACACGCTTTGTTTTGCCTTCTTCATTTACAGATCAAACAGAGTTTTAATTACTAGGCAAATAGGTTCAGAGTATAAAATATTCCGCTTGCAGAGTTCAACTATTCAGTTTAATTAAAATATCCTTACAATGTCATTCATAGTTCACTTTATCCTTGCTTTATTGTTCAGCAAAGCAAAGAGCAATGTAACCATTTCGAATGAGCCCTTCGACTCAAACAATGACTTTGCATGCAGAATTGCAGTAGCAAACGATGCTAGAACTACGATTGTATACTTGGACGACTGCGAAACAGAGCTATTGAAATGTCTTTCGGAACTAAATGTTCCAGTTTTGACTATCAAATCAATCGGCACACCACAAAATCGCACCTATACAACAACGCAAATTTTGACAATCGCTAAGGATACACGAAAACGATTACAACAACTAGACATCATGCTAGGTTGGGTAACTATGAATAAAAAGCTCTCAAAGTATGTTCTTATTTTCAAGCAGTCCTGTGAGGAGTTTCTCGTGGACGCCTTTAAACTATTTTGGAAGCATGGGTTTCTTAATGTTATAGCTCTGTGCAGCACCAACCAACATGCATATACTTTTGAACCTTTCACCGAAAACGGATTTCAAGTCGTCAAGTTGTCAAAAACCAACGAACTATTTTACGACAAATTGAAGAACTTGCATCACTACCAGTTGAAAGTGTCACAGTTTTACGACCCCATCAGATCTATTCCAATACCAAATCACTCTGGATTTCGAGGAGTTGACGGAATTCTCGGACAAACCATTGTCGAACATCTAAACGCCACAATGGAGATTATGGAGCCACCAAACGACGAACTCTATGGATCCGAATCAAATGGAGTACTGAACGGAGCCCTAAAGTATGTTTCTAAAGGAGTAACTAATGTCAGTTGGAATATTCGCTATCTGGTTCCAAGTCAAACTAAGTACTACGAATATCTTTATCCCATTGGTAAGAGATTTTTCCTGCATTTGGTAGTACCAAAGGCCAAAACAGTTCCGCAATACTCGAATTTTATTCGAGTTTTCGAAAATCCAACATGGTGGTTGCTTCTATTCAACTTTTTTCTTGTGGCAGTTGCGTTTGCTTTCATCCAGAGATTGGCACTTAGGCTGCCAAATGCCAATCCGAATTCCAAAATTCGATTCGAGAATATCTTGGATATGTTTTTCAAAACCGCCATAGGGAATCCAATAGATGGATTCCACAGATACAGTTCTTTGCGTCAGTTTTTAATTTCATGGATACTTTTTTGCTACATCATCAGCTCCATCTATGTGGCCAAAATGGAAAGCGTCTTTATCAATCCCGAATTCGAGAATGACATAGACAGCCTGAGCGAACTTTGGCGACTCAAATCACCCATTTATTCGCATGCAAATTTTCTAAAAGTCTTAAAACCCGCAGTCAACGCACAGATATTCGAAACTATAATTTCCAAACATCGATTTCTTCCACAAAACTACGAGGCTCACATTCAAACAATGACCAGTAGCTCGAGCAACAAGTACGCCTTTCTTCTACGTCGTGAACGAGCAGCTGCTTTAATATCCAGGACATACGATAGTGATGCTAAGCGTCCAATGTACCATCTGGTTAAGGAGTATCTGATATCAATGCTAATGACATATATAGTGACCAAGGGATCGCCGTTTGTGGAAAAGTTTGAAAGACTGGTAATGAGATGCTTCGAACATGGACTGCTAAAGCACTGGGAGATAATAGCGAGGTCAGAGGAAATCGACACAGAACCTATTAGCAGCAAGACTGAGAGTGGTGATGATTACTATGACACTAATGAGGATTATTATGATGACTCGGACGATGAGGATGTCAGTGGGAAGAATGCCATTGTTCTCACCATGGATATATTGCAGGGAGCTTTTTATCTATGGCTGATTGGTATTGGTATTGCTTGTTTGGGATTTCTGTTTGAGTTGAGTTACTCGAAATGGATTGAACAGAGGAATAAAGTCAAGCCTTCGACAACGGATGAATGACGTAGTTTTGTTCTGCTGTTCGAGTGATTAATTAGCTCTTAGCAAAAAACAAATTAAATTTTTGGTCAATTTCGCTGTACTATTTTTTTATTTTATAAATAAACTAATTATTCATTTACGTTAAAAGGGTTAAATTATCTAGTCTACTCAGCAGCATGCAAATAAATTTGAACTTATTAAGAGAATTCAGTAAATTAAGTTTAATTAATATCTTCGCCGCCGTCGCGTCGTCGTGATGATGAATTGCGAATGCATGTTCTTATACTAAGGAACAGACTAAGTATGATGATTTCGCTCATGGGCGGTCGTCCACTTTAAGAGCTTATACTTTGGATATTCAAAGTTAAGGTATTACAATCAAGATGCAAATATCAGCATCAAGGCATACAAAAAGAAAAAAATCAATTCAATTTTGTATTTTTTAAAGAATTTGAGTGTTGATAAGGACACCAGATCAGAAAGATAAGATTTCTGAGATATCAAAGAATTTTTAGAATAGCTCTCAAATAGAGAGGAAAAAATGTTCCTCTCTTCAATTTTTGCTATCAGTTTCCTAAACTGGCTAAATATACTGCACTATAGCTGCCATAATTCTCCTTAAAATTATTGCCAGAAAATTGATTGCAGAACCTTAAGCACTTCACATAACGTTCGGAACAAAAAAGTGACTAAAGCCAGAACGTAATCTTAATCAGTCATCGTGTTAACTCTCTTACGTCACCACAAAATTAATCTTGACTGTCACCACACTGTCAACGTATACAGTGTCAATGCCCATATAAGGTTGGCAATCACGCACGATTGACGTGCCACTTTGTGTCAACGTGATATTTTTATGCGTCACTGTCAATGCGTTGACACACAAGATTTTGACAGAAAAAAATGTCTGTGAATATTCTCATTGGTTTTAGCATAAAAGCGACAGAAAAAGAGGCTTAAGCTTTGTACTCCGGCCGGCGTTTAAGATAGGGACAGGTCTATATTAAAAATTCGTGGCGGAAATGACGTTTTCACTGCGCCTCTAAATGTTTTGGTTGTTACTGATGCTTAATCACCATAAAAGGTTATAAGATTGAGAAGAACGTCCAAATGATGCAATTATAGTGCAAATCATTTTTTTTAGTCCAAGAAAGCCTTTTTAGTGACAAACCTCTTTTGGATAAATAACGTTTAGAGACAAGCAAAATTGGGGACAACTTCCCAGGTGTTCTTCTTTATACGTTCAAAGCAGAGCATAGTGTATGCTCATAGCTTGTTCCGAACAGAGCGAGCTCTGTTTAGTTTTTTTTTATACATTTGAATAACACAAGCAAGATAAAATTTTAATTTTAACCATAAAAAGCAAAAACAAAACAATCCTTATTTTGCACACAGATACACAGCAGATGCAGAAAATCAACAAGCGACCAACTTCTTCCGCCATTTAATTGTATCTTGGCACATATGACTTTTCGTGTGGTCAGCAATTATTTACTCAGAATGCTCAGCTATTTATGTCCGAGCACATCGAGAATGCTCGGAACATGTTCAGAACGAGAAAAGAAATACAAATTCTTCGAAAAAGAATCACAAGCAAATTTTTTGATAACTCAGCCTATGCTCTGAATTGAAAAAAGAAAAACTCCTAATGCATTCACGATAATTTACTGTTTGGTGCAAATTTTGGCCAGTGCGTGGTTCGGTCATTCAGCCGTTGCGTTGTTCTTCGAATAGAACGTTTTTGAGGTCATCAATATATAAAAGTCATTGTAGCTCTTCCAACCAATTTGTTTTGCACCGAATTGGACAAAATGAACGTGGAAGATATGTGGTTCAAGAGAGATGGTGGTAAGTTCCACAAAATTACACACGTCACAATGGACATTTATCACGAGCGATTTGGCATGTCAATCCCACACAGGTGCCACATGAATTGGATGTCGAAATTGTGTGATGTTATCTCGTTAGACTTTTTTATGTGAAGTTTTATGGAGTAGCAGGTATAGACCAAATTGATGATTGTCAGCAAAGACAGCATAGCCCAAACCATCGTTCAAATTGAGCTGTATCTATTCGAGAAAATCATGGAAGTTTGAATCTCTAGGATCCCTGGCAGCGTTCCAAGCCGGCCGTAGCGAAAATTTGAACGGTGTCGTATTTCACGCAAAATGACATACCTACATGGGCTTTTCGAAAAATTATATATTAAACATCGACCCCTCCTTAATAGAAACCTATTACACAAAAAAAATAATATACGCTCAAGGCGGTCGTTAACCGGGTATAAAATTTTACCATGTTAATGTTGGGACACTGTTGATGCGATGACAAAACACTGTGAACGCGTAACTATGGTGTTGATAGTCATTCCATGGTCAGCCAAGTGGGTCAGTGTAATGACGATATTTTTCGTTGACGTGACATATTCAGAACATATTTTGACGTAGAACAGAGGTACAATTTTTAGAAAGTCCGTTCTTGCTTATGGATTTGACATTGATCTCATTAGGAGACCAAAGCCATCTGTTACTGGCGAGTTTGCAAGTATTGAAGCGAAAGCGACAAATATGGGTTTAGCGTTTAACAAGAACAAAACGAAGTATACGCTTCCATTGTGAATGTCATATCAAAACGTCACGATGGGTAGATACAACTAGGAAATCGTTAAGGACTTTATATTCCTTGAATCCAATTTACCTCACAAAATGACATTAGTGCAGAGATCAAATGAAGAATCACTCTTGCCAATTACTGTTTCTCTCTCTCTCTCTCTCTCTCAAAAAAACAAGGAGACCTCTCATCCCTGTCAAACACCGATGAGAATCTACTTGGTAGATTTGAAACAAAGATTCTTCGGGTGATCTTCAGTCCAGTCTGTGTCGAAGGAGTATAGAGGAGAAGATAAGGTTGGGATAGCTGGGACACGTGCAGCGTATGGACTCCACCGAACCAGCCCGACGAGTCTTCGAATCTACCCATAATGGGCTGCGCAGCAGAGGAAGACCCCACCTAAGTTGATGCACACAAATGGAGAACAACCTATCAAGAGCTAGAGACCCAACTGACTGGAGGGGCTTTTTGGTTGAGGCTGTAGTCCAGCTTGGACTGTAAGCGCCACCTAAAGTAAAGTAAGTTTGACGTAATCTTTACGTCAGAAAGTCAACTAGCTAAGTTGACGTTCCAATTGTGGATTATGTGTTTAAACATCGTAAATGGTAAAACACTCATTATAAACAATTGAGAATTAAATAGTTGGGAATTGTTGGAAAACACTAAAGAAGATTAACTTCTAATGCCAGTAGAACACTCTTAAATTTGCAAATTCGTTCCATTGGACAAATGAATCGGTTCGGTTCGATATTTGGTTTCCCAATCAAAACAATTTTCCCAATCTCTTAAAATTTAAAATGAATGCGTTCCACATTTCATCAGTGAAAATCTTGAAATTGTTTTTTTTTTTTGAATCTGTTAGAAATTTTAAAATTGATGCGATCTTCTTCGCTAAATAAGGAAGTTAGTAATACATTTCTCCTCGAACCGAATTTAATATCATCAGACGTGAAAGGAAGACTAAAAATATACAAAAAAATTCAACACCATCAACAATTTTATTCATATTCGTAAATCTGCATTAAGATTTATTTTATTTTAGGACACTATTTCGCGTATTTTAACTTTTCTTTTGTAATTTTAATTCACTTGCATTAATTTCTTCTGGAATTTGTATTAAATTCCAAATTTACTATACACACACACACTCCTCTAATGCAACAAAGTATACGCGAAAGTTTATGTTTTATTTATAAATTCACATTCCGGTCGAGAAATGAGCAGAATAATTCGCGCCTCGCAACTAAACTTCTTTCGCTTTCAAAATACAAAAAAAAAACAACAACAACAAGAGGATTCAATAGAGTTTGGTAACCTCCGAACTCTTTAACTAAACAATAATTGCACATAGTACGAGTATGTATCTTCAAGTTTGAAATTTTTGAAAAAAAAAGAATTATTTCAAATAAATTGATTTATCCTCGTAAAAAAAACGATACCGAATCAAAATCGAAACGACTTTTAGAATCTGCACATGTGAGTGAGTAATGATGATGAGGCGAACGACAATAATGATAAGACGAGTATCTCACACGCCCGTAATCGTTTCCCGACCGATCTCAACTATTTTCAAGAAAAACACATCTCTGTGCTCGACCGGCAGCCGATCTTGCCACAAATAGAGACCCCCAAGACAAATCCTAAAAAAAAAAAGAGACTAAAGCGTCCATTCTACTATTACGCGATGCCTCGTTTGGCGCAAGAGCGTCTACAAAATGCGCATGTGAAATTTGTTCGCTTAACTGCGCTCATATAGTCTCTTGCTTGTCGCTGTCGTCTTCGGTCTTCGTTGTGAGTTCTTCGGCATTTGGTCCGTGCGTCGTCGTCGCTCGTAGTCGTAGTTGTAGTCGTCGTCACTCGTCTCAATTGAAAATGAAATTTTATAAAAAATAAAAAAAAATATAACTAAAATCTCAAGACCATCATAGCATTCAGAGGAGGCGAAGGGCGGCCTTTAGGGGTAGAGGCAACGACAGGGACGGAACCATGGTTCTTATACTATACTCGTACGAGCTGTATTTTGGTCTACTGATGGCTATAGCTGGTCGCTTGTCCAAGAGCATAGACAATTTAAAGGTGCGGAGGGAGGAGCAGAAGCAAGCAGCACGCATCACCATCACAGTCACTAAAGCTCTATGAATTGACATCATCAGGAGTAGAAAATACACCACATCAGGACATGAGAAGTGAAAGGAATGTAGAGTTTGGCCGCGCACGCCCTCAATGTCCCTGTGACAAGTTCGTAACAAGTGCGCACATGATCGGTGATCTCTTCATCTAAAAATTCACCACTCTGGCATGGCAGACGACATCATGATGAGTGCGTGTGCAATTCAATTCTGTACTCGTCATGTCACGTACTTTGTCTATATGGATCTGAATGTTGAAAAAGGCTGAGGAGCGTCCGTCGCTGCAGCTCTACACAATCGTCGTTTGTCGTCGTCATGTTCGCATTCGTCCAATGGTGGGACAATGATCCTCGATATAGTCGTACACCATAAATAATAATTTAATATCATCACTGCATGAGTGGTCTGCCGGTCTGCCACAGACGGACGCCGCTATGTGGATGACATTACTAATTCAAGGGGACGGTTCCCGGTAGTGTGCAATCGCTTGCATTTCTGAGAATGCGAATCGAAAGGATTGAAGTTGAAGAATGCATTCTCAAAATGCTTCTTAATTTTTTTTGTCTTTTTTTTGCTGACGACACCCGACTATGTTGTTATTCTCCATGACGGGCAATTGAATATGTACATATGTATGTACATCACTGTACAAACTATAAAACAAAAAGACTTTCTTGACAGTCATAGATAGAAGAATTAAAAATGATAAGACAAGGACGATTCCCTATAACTATTTATAGATACTCATCAATAACAGAAATGGAGAGGGATCCCATTTTGATGAGATTCCTTTTGCTTGCGACATTGGTTTTTTTTTGCTAAGCAAATTGACTGAATTATGTCTTGTTTTCATGAAAATATATTCTTTTTGTGAAACTTATTGTTCATCAAAATTATTTAGTAAATAAAAATCGATTCGAAAATTGTCGAGTTGAAAATTGGTTAGAGTGCTCGGTAAAGTCTAAAAAAAAAAAAAAGTGTAAGGGTGTAAGTAGTAAACCGTTTCTGTTCTACCGCCTGGATCTTTTTAATCAAAATCGTTGATGTTGTTTTTGAGAAAAAAAAAAACAAGATTTTCATTAAAGGCTGGCAACTGTTTCGATTCTTTTTACTCGTTAGATAAAAATGGTATTTGCTGTATTCAAAAATTGTCAGGTTTCACGTTCTTCCAATAGAATCCCGAATATAGAAAAAAAATGTATTTGCCTTGCAAACATTGTGACAAGAATTATGAATTTTAAAGTCTGATCCCGTACTTTTTACACAGAAACTCACGAAATCTAAAATCTCGAAGAGTGGGGAAAAGTACGGGAACGCTATAAGACTACAAAAATTAAATTCACATCACGCTCTCGACAACTGCTTGGATTTTATGTGCTGTAACTTTCTGTCCGAACAAATTTTTCGGACAGAAAATTTCAGTTAGGATGAATTTGTTCTTATATCAAAAACTTTGCAGTACAAGGGAGGTACTTTTAACATACAGTCGTGTGCAAAATAATAGGTGTGCTAAAAATCATCAACGACGCTTGAAAAATTGTAAATGTGTTTTTCTTTGGTATTCCTCGGGATTCTGGATGGCTGGTCCATTTTAAGCCATTTGTGACCATGTTTTGAGAACAACCAACATGTCTCGCGATTGTTTTATAGGTGTTTCCTTCACTAATTTCTCTTAACTGATCAGAAAAATGTGATTTACGACCCATTCTTACTCCTTCTACCAGTTAAATAAAATGCACGACTGGATCGCACGAACTGGCTCTTATGTTCGATCACATCATATGCAAAAGATTTCTATTAAAAAACTAAATATATTTTTAAAGTCATTTTTAACTCAATTTTGGATAAATTTGAATTTACGAAAAAAAAAATTTTAAATCTGTGGAGCGGTTTTTGAGAAAAAAGTTTTTTTTTTTAAACTTTTTGAAAAAATTTTTTAAAAAAATCAAAAACGCCAATTCATAGGTATTCAGAAAATACATATAAGTTTAATGAGAAGTTTTCGAAATATAAATTTTTTAAATTTTTTTCTTAAAACTGATTCTAAAAATACAAACAATACTAATGGAAAATATTGGTACGCGGTATAATTTGGGCAACCTAAACCTATATATGTGTGAAATTTCGAAAGAATCGGTTGAGCCGTTTATGGGATGGTCGAAAGCAAAAAAAAACGGTCCTATGGAAAGTACCGTTTTTAGACATTTTTCTAATTTTTTTTCAACCATATGATCGGTCGTAGCTAAAAAGCCGTACTGATTTTGTTTATCAAAACCGTTTCCGAGAAATATAGGTTTGAACTTTACGGTTATATGGCAGGTACCGTTATTTTTTGAGCTAAAAAAAATTTCAATTTCCCATCTGAACAATACCTAAAAAAACTCTATATACCAAGTTTGAAGCAATTCGACCCAACCGTTTGGGATGTAGGTGTCTATACATACATACAGACAGACTGACAGACTGACAGACTGACAAACTGAGAGACTGACAGACTAACAGACTGACAGACTGACAGACTTCTTTTTCTTCTTCGCTATCATCCTAATGTCATGTTTGATTGTTATCTCAAGACGAATGCATAACTTGCCTTATAGTACCTATAATCGCAAGTAAAAATAGTTAAATTAATTAATACAAATATTATTAGTCATAAAAAAAACACCGAAAACTTACTTCTCTTAATTTAAAACGAGTGAGAGTATTAGAATTATACAACAATTTTTTTTCACAGCGAAATTTAAGAAAGGTAATCATTAAAGGGTCAATAAATCAAAAGCAACAACTGGATGCACTTGCGACTTGCGACATATTTTATAAGTCATTTTAGTAGCACTTGTTTCACTCTTTCTTAAGACAATTAAAGCTTTCAAAAATTCTTTTTTGCACATATTATTTTGCACAGCACTGTATATTAATATATTCCGGTGGCTGTGTTCATCGAGTAGTTATAATATAATTTTCCATTGGACATTTAAATCGATCTTTTTTGATATTTTTTTTAATTGGTCAGTAATTGTATGACTAAGGTATTATGGAAATCCGTATTTCCATAGATATGAACAGTATTCCTCACAAAAATTAACTGATTTTTGCTTTCTAAGAGTTAGATTGAAATTTTGTACACTAATTGTTCAAACTAGTTTGTGTCCCACGAAATATACCTATTTAGAAGACAAAAAAATGGAGAATTCTGTGAAATACGACAATATCTTGCTCTTTTAAAGTGACTGCAAAGAATTGATTAGTTTGCTCTTTGCTATTTATGTAAGCATGCGACGGCTTTTAGTCGCCTTTGTTTTTCGAATATTTTGAGTAATTTAAAACCTGCTTTAAAGAGTAATTTTTGATCATTGTTTTTTTTTCTGGTTCCATATCGCAAAGTGTTTTTAAGCAAACCCCTCAAATTAGCCGTGAACTACTTCCAAAATCTAAACTGAAAATCGAATCAGCAATCTGATTTATATAAATATGTGACTTTACTTCTAACCATTTGCATAAACATGACATCGTTCATGGCATGTAACCAACCAAGCGAGAAGCTAATTTTGTAGCTCTTAAGTGAAGTTTGCTGAGTAAGTAACGAAAACATACTTGAAAAATAAGTAGGTACATCACGAAATTTCAAAGGAGATAACTCTGAAATTCCATCTCAAAAATTTTAACACCGATATCAAACGTCTCCCGCATATTCTAAATGTTATAATATGTTCATTTTCATTCTAATTATTTATCAGGTATATTAATCCTACAAAAAAAATATCAGCGATCAAGTCCATGTGTCATAAACGACATAGATACTTTTACTTTGACCATAGTTTATGAACAAACCCATTTGTCATTTCCTTTCTATAAAAATTAATGTTCGTATCTTAAATTTCGAATTAAGAAAAATGGTAAGCAAAAACGGGTTTGAACAAAAGGCAACATGTCGTAGGTATCTCAAATGCAACTTTTTAGTTGAAACGAAGGAGATCACAATTTCGATTGTTTCCGTGACTCTTACAAGTTGTAACTAGTTATTAGAGAGAATCCCAAGAGTCACAAAATCAATTGCACCTATCTTGTTACTGGTGAGGTTTTACTGTTCTTCTTGAAAATCCTTTTTTGGTTTAAGCCATTCGCATATGTTGCAAAGTACAAAACAGTTAAATAAATATTATGTATAGGATATAGGCTATTGCAACATTAACGCCTAACATTAATTAAATAAGTGCGAAACGAGGTAGTAAATGCATGAACCAATAGAGTTTTAATCTTTATTGTCACAACACAATAATTCTTAAAAATAATTTATTATCTATTATAAAATTCATTTTACGACAATACCTCTACAACTTATTTTCATAAATGCTCATTTGTCATTCATTCCTATTTTAAATTCAGAAATTAGCGCCATACTACGGAATGTTTAGCAATTAAAATATCAAACAATTTAAAAAGCCCCCACTTTTATTACAAAAAATACAAAGCTTTCAAACAACTTTCATGAGCAGAAATGCACCCATTTTCATTCATTGTTTTTTTTTTTGTTTTTTTTTTGTATTCGCTACTTTTCTCAAAAGCTCTTTGTGTTGTTAGTTTGTTCGAAAAACTTTTTTCTCTCAAACATGTTGAGTGAGTGTTTGGTCATTTCGAAAAAAGAGTTGCAAGTATTTAACTTGTGAAGTTTTTATTTTTCATATTTTTATTAACGGTTAGAATATGAAGATTCAGAATTGCAAACATCTAAAAATAAACCGTAATAAAACTGCCCTACATTCGCCATAAGCTTCCTTATGGTGCCTGCTATAGAAATTTGTGCAGTTGGCTTTGATTTAGAATGAGATTTCAGTCAGCAAAGCGGAGGAGTTGAATTTGAAATTTCTATGACAACGAAAGAGTGCATATATACCTATATACTGACTTGTAGATACTGGTGCTGCCGTAGCTAAATCAGTGCCGAGTTAGGTATCCACATCCCAAGGCACGCTCAACACTCCATCGCGGAAAAGCGCACACATAATTTGTGAAAACTATACACACGATTTGGTTCTGTACGAATACGAGTGACTGGTGGAGTGGAGATTGAGATGGGGCATTCATAAGGCGCTATATGTATACTCGTAGGAATGGTTACGTAAGGAAGCATGGGTTGGGTGTGTCAGAGGGACGAACACATGTTCTTCTTGCAAAACAAGCCGTAACTAAGTTTTGTCGTAGTCGTCGTCTCGACGTCGTCGTCGTAGTCTCTGATTTGTTTGTTTACTTTTTTAACAGTAGCATAAAAGCGGATCGGAGGAGGCAGCTTTCAGGCAAAACAGGACTATAACTGTGTATTCTTTGTTTAACTGTATGTTTTGGGATGAAAACAATCGAAGATAATTGTATCTTCCGGCATACGGACACAAATAAAACACGGTGTGTACAAAGACTTGTGTTAAGGGAGCACAAAGTGATGTCTTCCTTTCTTAATTGGATTATTTCGGATCTATTTTTAACTTTTTTTCTTCAAGTGGATGAAGTTTTTTGAGGTTAACGCAGTTCAGAAGATTCAGTATTCATCTTTTTTTTAAGTAACTGTCTCTATAACTACCAAATTGATTTTGATGTTCTTTCTTTCGGTTTAATTTAGTTGGAGACAACGATGAGTTTTTATGCGGAAAGTAATCCCATTAAAGAGAATTATACATGCGACATTTAGTTTTGTTGACATTTAGGCTTTGACATTCAAAGCCTGATGGGGTATTCGACAAAAAACGTAATTAAAATGTGATATCTATAGTTTGTATAGAAACTTTTCTCTGTAATGGTGTTGACAAATTACTAAATCTACTCTAATACTACGTTTCCACCGACCACTAAACCGAGATTTTAGTAGACTTAGATAAATCTCCAACAAATCTTGAGGATTTACCATACAAATTTTAATCTTCTCAGATGAAGATTTAAAATAAATCTCATTTAAATCTTCAATCGAAGTACTCTATTTCCATATCGAAATGATCACATTCATCGGGAAAGTGAATTTTTCTCTTCGGTTGACACAGATGAAGCTGCCTGTCTCACTTTTACATCATAAGAGAAAATGAAACGATATATGCATTTTGAATAGTGCTGCCAAAATCAATCTACTTTTGGAGCGGTGGAAACACTTTTTGAGATTAGTAAATCTATCTACAAGAGATTTAAGTTCGGTGGAAATGTAGTATTAAGAAAAATCTACGAGGAAGAGACACCGAGCAACTGAGAACAATGGCTTATTCATTACAAGACAGAGAGCGACACAGAAAGAGAGAACAAACAACATATGAATATGAAACACATTTCAACAGCAAGCGGTTGATTTTGAACCTTCCCCTATCCAAGTACTAACCACCCTTAATGATGCTTGATTTTGCTGATAAATTGTAAGATATGATTTTATCAGAGTCAAGGCCGTTAGCAATGGCGTCGGTAATTCAAGATGTGGTTCTTTCTCTAATCTAAAAAATAAAACAAATAACTTACCTTCATTTTCACTCGGCATATTGAAGTATTCAGATTTTTCCGTGGATTCGTTTTCCTGTTTCTCATCCTCGGTATGAACGGGACTCGATGGACCTGACGAAGCACTCGGTGCTGGACTTGGTGACGAACTGATCCCGGGACCAGGCGAAAACATTCCGTTATCCTTATCCACAGACGAACGCTTCCGTTCGAGCCCACCGCCAATCATCTGCAGTTGATCTTCCAAAATGTCCATAGATCGTTTTCTTGGCAATTCGGGCGGAATATCTTCTATCGATGATTTGCTGACCAATTTAGTCGGAGGTGGTGGTGGTGATGTTGGTAACGTTGGCGGCGGTGGTGGGGGTTCGGAGACTTTTGTCGGAGATCGAATACGTTCCGGATGGAACTTCACAGGGCTAATAATTTTTGGCTTGGACGACGGAATGGGCGGCAAGGGAGGACTCTTGACAGGGCTACCAATTTTGACGGTACTGCGAGGTTTAATTTCGGGCGGATGAACAGAATGACGCACCGGTGGACTCGGAGGCATATCCTCGTCCAGGGACATATCCAGCGATTTGGTGGACATACCCGTAAATATATTATTACTACTAACACTATTGTTACTTAAATTATTGGTGTTGTTAGCGTTTTTGTTGTTAAGGATGACAGGATCTTTCATTTGGATAATACTGCCTGGAATCAGAGCGATACCGGGACCCGTACGAATAATATCGCAACGATTCGGATCACTATGCGATCGATTCGTCTTTGTCTTTGTGAAATGTGAAGTCCACTTCTTTTGTTTCTCGATCAATTCGCGCGAGTTAAACTTTCGTTCGGGTTTCTCTGGCTTCTCGCCGCCGCCGCCGCCAGATGTCTCTTCAGACTTAATACGCGAGATATTATGGTGTAATTTAGATTGTTGTTCAATGAACTTTGTTCCGTTTATTTGACCAGATGCTGCTGATGGGCAATTATTATTCATCAATGATGCTTGCCCAGGCGGGAATGGACTACTGTTACGATGCTTTGCTGGTGATGGTGAACGTCGATCGATATAATTTATGTCACTGCACAGATTATCTTCGCGACTGCCCGATCTGGACATTTTAACACTCAGTGCCGCCGGATTGTTTGAGTTATTCTCCACTGATAATTTCTCAAACAGTGATCGGGCGTGATTGAAACGTGTCGAATGTGATTCAGTTCGGACTACTGTTACAGTCGGAGCCTGGGGCATTTGGGGTTCTTTTGGTGGTGGTATTGTTACTTCTACAGGATTAACTATTTCGATGGGTTGCTTTCGCTGGAATAGATTGGCTATTTGCGAAACCTTAGGCCCAACGGCCGATGGATGTATCGGCTTCTCCATAATTACCTAATAGGTTTCTAGAAGATCTTAGAGATGCCTGAAAGTGAAAAGAAAAAAAAAGGAATTAGATTAATTTTTTTTAAGATTCGACAAGCAATAATAACTAATATAATTTACTAAGTGTATACTAAGTAGTTATGTGAATAGATTATAAATCCACAAATTCAGAGATTTTACGACAAAATAACTAATGACTGTTAAACGAGCGATTGATTCATAGTAGACAATTTTGTAAGAATCAGAAAATATAAAACGAAAAAGAGTCACTTTCAATAGAGAATATTTTTTCCCGGGGAAGATAAGTCCACTGGCTTCAAGTCAACCTTTTATCAAAAAAAAAACCTTAATACTTTAAGTCTTATGTAATTTAAAATTTTGCCCTAACAAATTATATATTTTCACGACTATCACGAATTATAAACGACTTTCTTCAAAAATTGATCAACTAATTTTACGCAAAAGCTGTCAACGGATGATGCTATAATTTTAGCGAATTTGTGTATACGTCAACTATACTTTGACATTTGTTAGGGGAACAGATTCAAAATATACGTCAACAAGACATGCATCGGTATTCTCCTAAAGACCTCGGAGCAATACTGAACTGGCATAATATGTCACTTTCAAAATGACAGAAAAAAATACTTTGACAGATAGATCACTTTGAGGGAAAACAAACAACAACAGAAACTGATTGTATACAAAATATGTTATGCAAGTGTTTACAAAGGAGTTAATGAACAATAATTAAAAAAAAAATGTATTCAGTGTGTAAGGAGCAATTTTAACTGGACAAATTTTTAAATTGTGAAATTTTTTAAAGAGTGGTGAAAATGCCATTAAATTGATGAATCAAAAACTGTTCAAACAACAAAATGACCGCAGAAAATTGCAGATTTTACAATTTTCCTCGAGTATGGAATACAACTTCTAGATTGGGATCGTTACTGTTTGCCGCAGATCAGTCTCCCGTGTAACGTTTGGCCGCAGATTTTCTAGGTACTTTTAGTACCTCTCCTTCACGAAACGTTTGCGCGCAGCACGATATCTCGGATTTATTTGTTGCGAGATTCGATTGACAGCGGGATAGCAATACTGTTAGTACTATTATAAAAGTACTTTTTGATACATATGTTATTGTTGGAAGTATTATTTTCAGATATTTGGAATGTTTTTGTTCGTTTTATGGAATTTCATTTTTTTGGGTCGTTCTAGTTTATTTTTACAAATAATTCTGCACTCAACAAATGTTATAGCGATTATGAAAACACAAGTGGATTTAAGCCCATACACCCAAACTGGACCCAACCCCAAATCCTATAATTGGGCCGAACAGGGATTTTTCAATGATCATTGAAAATGCTTTCCATCATTGCAAAATCAAAAGGGAATTTACAAGAAAGTTGTAAAGCAAACAAAATATTTGTTTGACACAAAATATTATATATCTTATTTCCTTCATTTTGGTACCAAAACTACATCAGTTAAATTTGTTTAAGTGCCTCAGAATTGATAGTCAAAGTTTTCAATGAAAGCTATAAACGTCGCCTAAGGAAACCATTTTCAAATTGCTCAAAATGGACTACTCCCTTTCCCGTAAAAAGGAAAATCATTTGCAATTACGTACCTAACCCGATTGTATTAAAAAAGGTAGCACTAGCGCGGGCAAACGTGAGAAAAGATATGGATACATAGGCAACTGTGTTGCCAGAAAACGTGTGCGGTAAAACAAGCCACTGGTTGATTATATACATACGCACATTTTTCACTAAATTTCTTAGTATTATGCCGACGCCAAATAATAAAATATATAAATATATTCTTATAAATAAGTATATAATTAGTCCACTTTATTTAATATAAATGTTTATTTGCGAATAAAAACAATAGATCGCCTACACCATTACCGAATATCAAATGTTTTTGTTTCACTCAAAGTGTCACTTGATGAACAGAGAAAGAGTTGGTACACTGAGAGAGAGATGGCTTGGTAAAAAGCTCTATTGTTTCGCTTGACATTTGCGGCCATTTGCAAAAATTATTGCCACTTCGTATTATCAATTCTGTTATAATTCAAAATCATCTAATTGTGACATTATCAATCTTTTATTATTTGAATGTCGAATTTAAATATTTATTAGTTATCAATAATAATTGATAGTTGACAATCAAGATAATGGCGTCTGTTTTTAGTTCAAGAACAACACATTGACAATAAGGAATAAACAACAGTAATAAGTCAAATTTTAACAACAAATATATTCAATCCGGTATTTAACAATAGCTAATAAATAGAAGAGATTTAAATTTCTTATAACTTGATTTTTTTCTAAATCGTCTAATTTTTTTCTTTCAAAACAATTCCATTCCTCTTCGGAAAACCACAACGCACACATTGAATTTAATTTCACGTGAAATAAACCATTTATTGTTAGAAAAAAAAAAGATACAAATATTTGTTTGGCACGCAAAAAGTATATATCTTTGTCAAATTTTACGAGGCGATGATAAAAAAGTTAAAACAAAATTTAATCACAACAAAACTTGAAGCAAAATAATATTTTCATGTTAAATTTTGCGAGCTGCTGATAAAAATTTAGATATTCTCAATTAAAAAAAACAAAAAAAACTGAAATATTTCATTAACAATCAATTTGCAATTAAAAATTCAAATTGATAAAAAGTTCAAAACAATGAACCGTCAAAATAATATCTTTCATACAAATGCACTCGACAATTATTATTATTTTTTTCATCACGTGTATGTAGTTTATCAAAAAACAAATAAAATTATCTTCATTATCTACGATTTTACGAGAGTTTATCTTTTCAGTTCTTCTGTCTGTATTCTATGGCAGTACGAGTAATTCCAAAAATAAACTATTACAAAGTTTCAAATAAGAAAAAACTTCACCATTATTGCAAATTATTTCTTGAAATGTTTAAAAAACATCCACGATTTTAAGGTGCGCTTGCACCGGTGTTTCTCAAAATCACTTTCAAACTACGGCATTAGCAAATGGTGACAGTTCTACAAAGTGCCGCTGACTGAATAATTATTTGTTAAATTGTTCGAATTTTTATTTATCATAACCTCCTTACGTAAATTCTCAAGAAAAAAGTTGCTGATAAGAAAATCAATCAATTTTAAGGGGGATTGCCAGAATAAACAAAACTGCATGAGAAACATTTGCCGATTTTCAGCCATTGCGCGCCGATATCAAATATATAGTCAATAACTTGATTTAGGGAACGAACAAAAAATTTGTCACATTGAAGTACATAATCATAGAGATAAGACGAAATTAAAATCTTTCTGATTTTAGGAACTCAGAATATACAACTTATTTATACATACACTTTTTTATTCTCCACAGTGCCACAGCGTTTGAATACAAAAACAAAAAAAACACCACCTTTTTCGAAGAAAAAAAAAACCTCAACCTTTTTAGATTGATGTGACCGTTAACACTGATTTGGTAATTAAGTGAATTTTAAAGTATTTTACTATCTTGTCGCTGATAGCAGGACGTTTTGTATACAACACACTAAGATAAGCGGGGATTTTCTTTTGTTTTCAATTGAACCTTCTGGTTTTACCCTTATGGATTGGGAGACAAAAACAAATTGTCTGTTTGTTGTGGAGTTTAAATATAAATACATTTTTGTTGTTATCTTAGCGATCTTTTATTTCAAAAAAAAAAAAAAACGTGGAATACTCTGATGCGGTTGGGATAGTCTGGGAGGTAGAGTTGTATATATGAAAATCATATTAAGTCTGAATGACTTTTATGGAACTGAGGCTTTAGAGCCTGCCTCAGTAGAAGTGCCAGGTTTCTTGCATTGGATAATTTTGCTATATCTCACATCTCAGCAACTTGGTATACCCAAAACTCAGAATACTTTATCGCACATTGACATACTATACATGGACTGCTAATCGATTGTCATTTCCATACAAAAGCTCTATTGAAAATGGGGAGAACGATCTTTACTCCCCACGGAGCAAAGTAGCAAACAAAAATATTACTTTCAAAAGCCATCTATTGCCACTCTTGGCACGCACACCATATTTAGTCAACACGCAAAGAAACTAGGGCCACCTATTGGTATTTTGTATAAGATAAGTGCTGACATCTATTGTTTATAGAAAGTCAACAATGCTGTAGTGAAGTTGGACCATAAGAAAAATACATAGGGTTGAATTCGGCCATGTACTTTCCATATATACGTACATACTTGTATGGAAGAACTAACTAACTATTGAGTAAATATATGCGAGTTCACTATCTACTTTATACATGAAGGGTATTCATGAAACCGCGTAAACTTTTCCACAGGGGGTGGCCGTGGCGCGATAGTTGTGTGCTCGCCTGTCCACCTCGTGGTCGCAGGTTCGATTCCTGCCGTTGTCTATGTCTTCTCATATTCCATTAAAAACCAATTCAAAAAAAATTGTTATAAGATGAGTTGCTGGTTTACTCATTATACTCGTATGCTGTTCAGGCATAACACTAACAGCATTGATTGAGTAAACTACTCATAAATATGACAACGAAATAAAATATAATATAATGCGAATTATAATAAACATAAATAAATGACACACGGTAATTTTCTCGGCATTAGTTCAGCCGCCATCCCTGGAGATAAAATCTGAGACAACAACCAGCGTCTCAATACGTCGCGTCACACATCTTTCTATCCTCCTTTCTCTTCTTTCACCGGTAGCCGCGCTGTGTTTGAAAACATATAAAGGGTATTTATAATCCCTTGAGAGCGTGCAAAATTATAAAAAAAAAAACCTCGGAAAATGGAAAAGTTTACCTCACATTTCATGAACGCACTTATAAAAATCAACTTGCGCAAATGTGGTAAATGATTATTTTTTCTTACTGTACTTGAACTTGACTAATAACAAAGTGTTATTACTCTCATTTAAAATGTATGCCAGATATAATAAGAGGAAGAGAGATAATTATACTAAGATTATGACATATAAAACGTCAAAATTAAAAGCCAAAAGTTTTTCACATTTAACAAACTCAGATGGTAAACTTTCCCACACAAAATTATGCGGAAAAGTTTAGCATTTTTTGATAAAGTTTTTCCATAGAAGTTTTGACAGCTGATTTACCATTTTACCACTTTAACTTATATTACGCAGTTGTGTTAAATCTTATCGATTTTATTTATTTCGTCGAAAAGTTAGAACAAAAACTTAAATGTAGTTTAAAATTAACAGCGTGTGGTAAATTTTATTAGTCGCGTCGAAAAGTACAGAAAAACTAAATTGATATTTGAACTAGCCTTAATTGTATTCCGCTAATCCGCAAAAAACTATAATATAAAGGGTTATCCATTTTGCAGTTTCAAAAGTATAGGGCTGGAATTCGACATCTGTCAAACTAAGTTGTTAAACCAATTTTTTTTTTCCAGTTGAAAGTCTGACATTTACGAAAATGGATCGCTTAACTATCGCACAACGCATAAAAATTGTTAAAACCTACTACAAAAATTGCATTGGATAATTTTGAAAGTGTTGCCGAAGACCCGAATGTGTCGATTCCTCATCGTTCTTAGGAATTAGGACTGTCTTATGGCACATTATGGCGTATTTTGCATTTAGATCTACACCTACATCCATATAAAGTCTAGCTCACACACCAACTGAAGCCAGCTGACCATTCACAACGTCGCAGATACGTCGAATGGGTGCTTGAACAACAGGCGGTGGACGGCGATTTTTCGAACAAAATTTTCTTCAGCGACGAAGCACATTTCTCACTCGGTGGGTATGTTAATAAACAAAATTGTCGTATTTGGGGTTCTGAGAATCCTCAAGCAATTGAAGAGAGGCAATTACATCCTCAAAAAGTCACTGTTTGGAACGCTCTTTGGTCCAGAGGTGTTATTGGACCTTACGACGGCGATGAAACGACTGTCACCATCAATTCGGAGCGTTATGGTAATATGATAACCCACCGTGACCGTGTTTATGCAGATAAGCCTTTGACTCTTGAGCACTTGAAAACCAGCATAGGTACGTCAAGTTATGGCTGAGATACCGCCCAATATGTGTCAAAAAGTGGTCGAAAATTAACTAAAAAGAATCGATGCTTGCAACAATTCGCGTGGTGGTCATTTAAATGATGTATTCCACACATAATGTCAACGTTCAAACTTTATAATAAAAGAGAAATATCATGAAAAAAAATTTTGGTATGTGTTTTATTTACATTTACTTTTGAAACCGCAAAATGGATAACCCATTAGTTGCCTATTTTTTTCTGTAGAAAATAGAGAAAAGGAAATTTTTGGATTTGTGTATGGATTTCTTGGAAAAAAAAAACCTTAAACACTGGTACTTGATAATATTCGTGATTTCCGCTGGTAGCTGGGTGGCGCTCGTGAGGACCCATCTGAGGAGAGATCCAACGCGAAGTTGGCTTCTAGCAGTCCATATCTAGTATGTCAATGTTATCGCACGTCTCTTAACTAGGTTGTTGTCCTTGCTAATGTCGTGTTTGCTTTTATAGTTCACACCTACATGGCGTTTATTCATGTTAAAAAATAGTTACGTGTTTAAATAAATTGTTACAATATTATGCTTTTTTTTGGAAAATGTACAAGTAGGTGTACTTATCTGTCAGTTTTTTGGTGTTTGTATCGAAGCCCTTTCTATGAAAACTAAGGACATTGGGTATCTATATATTCACAATTTCCAGTGTACAGCTAAAGAGATTAGTTTTTTGCGTACCATCATTATGTCAATCCGATTAAAATGATATTCAAAACAGGTAAATCTTCTAATCAGAACATGTACACTCTGTGTAACTCTTCAGGCTGTTTATCAAAAAATTGATTTGGCGATAAATTTTCTATGAACACAGCTTATATTTTTCAGACTATAAGATTTGAATAATGTCAACAATTTCTTTTGTTTATATACTTTTTTTATCGATTATCTCCTTTTTCGTCTAAAATCAGAATTCGAAACATAATAATTGGACTCAAATGCTTATTATGTGGTTACGATTGAATGAACGATAAATAATAATTCAACCTTGACGTAATTTTATGTAGAAACAAATTTATTCAATGAATACTGACCTGGTTGTTGTGTAAGATAATGTTATTTTTTTTAATTGATTTAATTTTTGATAAGAATATCAAAGAAAATTCGGCAAATTCGATCAGAAGGCCGAAAATTGATATGAACCGTGATTTCCTTCATCCGAAAAAAAAACAAACCATGCGGCTTAGCTTTGTGACTCGGGTCATTGGGTGTTTTTTTAAAGGTCAATTAAAAAACATTTCATTTTATCGAAGGAGCAGTTAAAAAATGTTTGTAGATTATGTAACACTCAACCGCCATTTTATATAGATGCCTAGGAGCTTTTTCGTTAAAATGGAAAAAAGTGAGATTCAGATATCAGTAAAAATTATTTTTTTGCGAAAAAAAACTACTCAATTTCAGTGCAGTCGTTCAAGCATAAGTGACGCCGAATATTCTGGTTGCCCAATCGAGGTCACCACACTAAAAATGTTGGATAAAATCCATTTTTTGATACTGGACGACGGACGAGTGAAATTAAAGAGGTCACATGCTTATAACATTGCACAATGATTTCTATTTTAAATAAATATTTGGACATGAAAAATCTTTCCACAAGTTGTGTGCCGTGTTTGCTCACAATCGACAACAAACACATTCGTTTGACAAATTCAAAGGTGTACCTATTTGGCGATGTCCCAGAAAAATTCGACTGAGTTTTTACGCCGTTTCGTAACCGTGGATGAAACCTGGATTCACAGCAATAAACCAATGGACAATCAAAACAATGGAGTTCTCCTGGTTAAAAAAGGCCAATGTTTTTCGGCTTCGACCTCGTCAGCAAATAAGGTAATGGGGACAGCTTTTTGGGGTGCGAACGGCGTTATTCACATCGATTACCTTGAAAAAGGTAAAACGATCACCAACGTATATTACGAAGAGCTGCTGGACAGATTCCAAGCTGATTTGGATCAAAAGCGGTCGCATTTGGCGAAGAAAAAGTTCTTGTTCATCATGACAACTCAACGGCACACAAGTCCGCTGTCGCAATGGCAAAATTCTATGTTAGGCTACAAATTCTCCCTCATCCAGCAAATTCCTCAGATTGAGTCCATAAAGATATAGCTCGAATATAAGATAAATTTGGGTCGAACGAAGAGGTAGGCCATCGCCGAAGCAAAAGCTTATTTTGAGCGGTTCGAGAACTCGTATTATTTGGAGGACATATCCAAATATTGAAGAAACTTTGGATGAAGTGTATCGAGCTAAAATAAGACTATGTGTTGAAAAATAAAATGTTTTTACGCCAAAAGAGCGTTCTTTATATCATTTTTCAGGAATTTATTCTGACTCTTAGAGTTTCTAAGTACATATAAGTTAATCTCTGAACCCGAAATCTATTTCTCAGATCATAAAAAATCGCAATCATTTTTCTTCTTTTAGTTGTCACTTTTTAGAAAGAAAAAATGATTCTTTCATTTCATCACAGATCCTCTCTATACTACCTAGATACGCAACATCGAATCAAAAAGTGAACCAGAGCCGCCATCTTGTAGAAGTCAAAATACCAGATGCTGAGTTGTCAAAAAATTTGTTTGTGTTTCTTTTTTACTCAGAGAATGTGTTTCGTTCTGACCATGTTCAGAGCGGGCTCTGACAGATGAGATCAGACAAGATCGACAGAGCTTTCTGAGTTAATCGCTGAACTGACCAATTGCCAAGAGTGTAATGTGAAAAAAAAATAATCCATGTAATTAAAATGGCGGAAAAAATTTAATTAATTAAAGAATTAATTTTGTTTAAAGAATAATACAATAAACCGGAAGTGAATTTATAAAATGATAATTTGAGTTGAAAGTTCAAGTGTGTTTAAAAAAAACAAATGAGAGTGTTGGGTGCTGGTTCTGTTCGGAACAAATTCAGAGCATACTAAATGCGGAGAGTTAATTAATTTTTTTTCTTAAATATACTAAGATTTTTTTATTTTATTTGCATCAAGAAATATTTGAACTAGCAAAATAAAATCAATAAAATAAATCGGGAAGGAAATTGTTAAAAAAAATTATAATTAAAAAAAAAAAATAAATAAATTCGCAGTACCTTAGGGGGAATAACCTCATTTTTAACTTTGAAAACATGGCGGAACGGCTTCAATTTGTCTGACCAGAGTAAAGTACATACATATTTGAATTCATTTTCTGTAGGTATGGGAAAATACTTATGTTTGAGTCAATTTCGTTCTGACGTTAATAGTCTTTTTCAAAAACATTTTGCTTTGTGAAACTTCTATAATTAAAAGTATCCATCCTACATTAAATTTAAAGAGCAACATTCAAGCAAAACAAGTTGATTCATTTTGTATGTTTAACTTGAATTTCCTCGCAATCAGTAACGAGTACCTACGTACATTCATACAACCCACTTAATATTATTGATATCGATTGATTTATCAGAACAAAATAAGATAACACAACAAAGCAAAAGAAAAAAAAATACACCGCTCACAAAAAATTTCACAGTTTTCCTCCGAAAGTATCGATGTAACAACATACTTGTTGTATATCATGAAGATATTACGTTATTGGTTTTACATATTTTCAATTCTGACAATTTCCAGCAGACTTAAGGCTGACAATGACAGCAACAAAGACGTCGACGACGCCATTGACGCCATTGACGACAACAACCACACAAACTGCCCTGCTATATGTGGAGAGAAGGATAGTTATCACAACCTGTGCCTGTCGTCTTTGACACAAGAAGATTGTGCTCCCAACGAGTATATAACTCCAAATGCAGGCATCTGCAATTGTTGTCCGTTATGTGTTGGAGGTTTGGGAGGTAAGTTCGTTTCTATTGCTTACGCTCTCTTTATTCATAAGAAATGTTCAGACAAAGTCTTGAGAATGTGTTTCTTTTTTTTTTGTAGGACTTCATGAGGAGTGCAACGAACAAAGTCCCTGTGCAATGGGCTTAAAGTGTGACAAAACAATGACTTGCCAGTTGGATAAAAGTATGTGAAAGTCCTTTCAACTTTTTACAGGATTAAAGTGACTCTTTTTTAAATACTTACTAACGTATGTGTGTGTATGTATATGCAGGTACGTGTGCTTATTCATATCACTTGGCGGGCGTAACACGCCTTCCTACTTGTGAAGTAGATGGAAGCTTTGCAGCGGTTCAATGTAAAGGCGATCGATTAAGTGGAAGGTAGGTATCGAAAGATTTTTTTTTTTTGTCGAACTTAGTCCTGTACACGACTTTAGATTGTGGTTCAAGTAGCCGACGACCGACGCGACGGCCGGCACAAAAAACACTGCATCATAGTTAATTTTGGAACATATATCGTATGTGGATTCTATTGTGTCAAACTAACAATCTTATTTTTTTTTGTCGTAGATGCTTCTGCTATTCAGAAAAAGGAAAACGCATCCATGGCTGGTCATGGTGGCGAAAATCCCACGACATGACATGTGCCTGCAGTCGAATGAAATACAAAATGATTGAAGATGGCTTAGGTGACAATAATCTACACTGTGATTCAATGGGCAATTTCGAAGCTCTCCAATGTACCGATGGTGTTTGTTGGTGTGCCGAGCCAAAAACTGGCCAAATCCTAAGTGGCACACGAGCCGTTCCAGAGGCAATGTGGAAGTTTTTGCCGTGCTGTAAGTCCAATAACCTATATGAATGAAAATGGAAATAATACAAAAATACATTCTGCTGATGTCGAGTGTTAGCCCCATTTTGTTTTTTTTTTAATTTTTGTATGACAGTTTTTCTTTGTTTTGTGCACTTTTCTTTTTTTTGCTACCATCCATCGCATCGCTTCATCATCGCTACCACTTCATTCGGGCCAAACATTGCATAGACATACAAAAAACAACAAAAGATACTTGTATATGACACGCTATAGTGTTTTTTGTGTGTTTTGGTGTTTCATAGTGGTTTGTTTTATTGTTGAAGGTTGCCATTGTGTAATTGCAAACTCCAAATTCCAAACATTGACACTATCGTGCATTTCTTATTTTCATTATATTTTTTCATTGTTTTTTTTTGTTAATTTTTTTTCTTTTGATTAAAAAAACAAACAGACGATTTTAGCAAATTTGGTTCAACATATTTGAGACAATGTGAGAGTTCTGCCTATGCACAGAACTTATTGAAGAAAGCATATGCGGCACATGGCACAACGGAAATTGAGTTCAATAACATCGTGTGTGACTACGACGGTTCCTATGGAAGATATTCTATTTCCAATGGCATGTAAGAACATAATTTTTTATTTTTAAAACCGAATTTACAACGCTTGGGGAATTATTTTTTTAATGGAGGGGGATTTTTTTTTTTAACTTTGAATTTATAAGCTGGTAGCATATATTGTACTAAAAATTCGTACACTCATAAAACTCAGTGAAATCGTTTGATTAACCATAAGAATGGAGAATTTCAAAATTCATATAATTCATAAAAAATGTGTTTTTTGAGTGGAGGGTAAGTTTGGGTTTTTAAACTGAAATTCTATTTTCGTTTATTTGAAGAATATGGTATTTTTTTAAAGCTGAATCTAAGATAGTAACATCAAGAAGATACAAAAAAGTCAACATATATTTTTAAACAAAAATGGTTGGACAAACGGTAAAAATTTACTTAACACCCATCATAGATACTAGATGAAGAATTTAAGCCAAGTTCAATAACTCGGTTTAGTAAACCGAGTTAAGCAGAAACCGTGTTTCTTTAACTTGAACCGAAAGACAATTCAGTTCGGTTTGTACAGAAGTAAAGCAAGAAAATTGGCTCCGGTTGGCTTTCGGTATATCTACTCGGTTTTTGGTTTGACATCGACTCGGGCTGAAAGTTCTGTTTATTCTATTGTAACAGGCGAACCAAAAAATTAGAACGAATTGAAATCGGACTTTTTGTTTTTAAACAAACAGCAATATAGATCCCTGTCTCGTTTATTAACAAATGTTAAAATCGTCATTTTGGTTGAATTGGCATTTAGCACATTTTGTTTTTATGTTCACTAATTGGTAAAGTTCCATATTGAAATTTGAAAATTTTATGTCGATGGATTGTTATAAGAAATTTTCTGCAACGGAAAAGGTTAAATTAAGATCAACTGTGTGATATTTGAAATGAAATATTTTGACATTATTTGCCCAAATGTATAGTTCGTCGAGGATCTGTGAAACTAAAGACTGTCAAAATCCAGATATAAAAGCAAGATTATGTAACCCTGAAAAGCAGCAGCTTTTTTTTAAAAAAATCACCGAAAAAAAGTTAAGACTCCTTTTTCCAACATGTGCTATAAAGCGATTGATAGGACTTATCATAACCAAATTTCAAAATAAAAATAACTTATTGGTTATATTGCAATAAATTAAAAAAATATGACCTATAAATTTGCAATTTTTAAAACAAAAAATGGACTTGAAGTAAAAAACAACGGCAACACTTAACAACACTCTATGTCAATAGTGCAAAGCCAGAAATCTATAGAAATGTATTATTTTATTTTTAAAACGAGTTGAAGAAATATTTTAAGACTCAAAATTTTGAACAAATCAAATTCTAAACTTCTTTCTGATTTCTGAAATAAATATAAATGTATGTGAATAACCAATTAAAAGTCGTTAGAGTGATTTTAAAGCGGTTTTTTATGACATTAAAAAATCGGATGCTAACAGTCGTATTTAATAAATTGTTACGCAGTAAATATACATTTATTTAGGCTTTAATCGACGTTGCGTAAATTCATATTCATAAAACATATTCTGAACCATTTTAATTACTTTGATGCTATATTTGATACATAGCATCAAAAATCTCAAAGAAATCTCATTTCTATAAAATGCTTTCCGCTTAAAGGTTCTCTATTCAAAGTTACATAACTTTTATGAATAAAATTTCAAGATTTGAATGCATTGTTACTTTACACAATCTTTAAAATGTGTTTATAAATAAGGCTGATAATTAAAGAAAAATAATTATTCACACGTTTTCGAAATATTGCACTTTCAAAAATTAATTTAAACAATAGTACTTTTCTTTTACTTTTTCCAAAATACCATATCTAAGACAATACAGACAGTATTTTTTTCTAAGTTGTAACATAATACCTAGTCGAAATTGAATTGTTTACGAATCCAAAACGTGCCATTAAGTTCTTTGCAATTTTGCAGGTTTAAAAAATCAATACAAAACAAAGTTTTGTTTTTAATTTTTTTTATTTATAGAAAGTTTACCATTACCTTGACCTAACCTACACGACTTATATAGCATAGTTGCATTGTATTTCAATTGTGGTTAACCAATTACTCAAGGGATTTTGCAAAAAAAAATATATATACTTCCATAAACGACTACGTCACATGAAAGTGACCAATGACGATTTAATGTGATTGAAAATAATTCTTCACAAATTCTAACCAAAATAAAAATATATAATTTACATAAATATTTAAATCTTAAAATTTGCCTTTAATTGCCAAATCAGCATACATTTGAGAAAAACAAATTGGTCGTCGCGAATTGCAATCTGGTTGTTACCAACTGACAAGCTCTAATTCGTGTTCCACATACAATCCACACTCAATTATAAAGCGACATTCGCAATATTTGAACGAATTGTCAAAATTGACGAATATTCGTTAATTCGGTGGTTACTCTCATGTAAATAGTCGCTTAAAATCTTCCATAAGCAACTAAGTCGATTAAAGGTCAGTTTTTTCAGTGTGTGGGAAAACAAATACTATATAAAATCGATAGTATGAAAATCACACTTTAGCTATTGAAATCGAGATAGTGACACTAAAGAAATTGACGTTTCTGGTATTGACTCTGATTTAAGCCCACAAACTAAAAGATGAGGGCACAGTGAAAAACTGGTTTAAATAAATGTTATGTATATACAATTCTGTAAAATTTGTCGAAGTAAAAATCTAACCGATTTTCTCTGATTAAAACCAACTAAGAAATCTTAGTTATTAGATTAGATTTGAGACTACAGTTCGAAGTAAAAAAAAATCACTTTTAAATTATTACATAATTAATCCATGATTAAACTTTGATCTATTTAAAATTTAAAGAGCCTCGTGTTATTGGAGAGATGGCTCAAGACTCGGCTCGTTTCAAGTGCAATCCAACAAGGTGACATCAATGAATTGCTGTAAGGATAACTATAAATCATTTCTATGTACTATTTATGTATGTTATGTACATTTTAAAATAATAATAAATTTATCTCTTTTCTACTTAAAACAACAACAACAACAAAAAAGACTGTGCGCGTGATCAAAAAATATTCAGCGAAGCCGGAATGATACATCGCCTGACTTGCAGTGGCAATGGTAATTATGAATCTATTCAAGATATTAATGGAAAAATATTTTGCGTGGATGGTGATGGTTTTGCTGTTTCCGATCCAGTGGAAACAGATATTTTACCCGACTGCTCCAAATACATTTATTATGAAACAAGAGGTATCTTAGAATAGGTATTATGTATAGTGTTATACATAAAATGAATTATATATATAATTTTACACTTACCAACTATATTAAAATGTTATAAAAAAGATTGGTTCCTGGTATTGTGTTTGAATTATGACGATGCGGGATATAATTTGTTCAAGTCTTCATTTTTAGATGAGTATCTGAAAAAAATAATAAAAAAAACAATTGTAAAATTTCTCTCTTGGTGGTAAAAAAGTAGCGAAAATAACCGAATAAACACCATTTCTTAGAAAGTCAACCAACAAAGCAATTAACTGAAAAGAATTAACGAACCGCAGATAGATAACTAACGGCGCAGTGCAACATATCTGTGTTACTTACTATTTTAAGACCCGGTGAGGAATTCAAAGATTTCATTCCAAAGAAAGACATGGTTGGCAACGACGGACGACCGAACCAACAACGCCCAGGTGAGGCGGTTGGAGCGATGTGTTCTACACCAATGAATAATGACAGAAAAATTAACCTCTCTTCGGCGATGAAGATTTTCATTCTACAAATCTATGACGTTGGTGGTTTGATTATGATTTGTGCGGTCAAAGCCACTGTGTGATGTTCATTAACCAAAAATATTTGTTTATGGATGGCATATGTACATTGTACATACATATGTATGTAAATATATTGTATTTGGATTGTGTAATTAAAAGTCCGTTAGGAAGATTGGTCAAGCACTGGTTCTTGGAAGAACGCAGCTTTATTAATTTTTGTATAATGATTGGGAATTTACGAGAGGTGGGTGTAAAAAATTGTTTAGAAGGCGTGGTTATATGGGCTTACAATTTAAGCAGGTATATTTCTAGAAATATTCTCACAATCCTGATTTAGTAGGCACATTTTTTTTTAAACATAAACAATTAGAATTTCATACGGGTGGTCTCACTGGGAATTATTAATAGTTTAAATTTGTAGTCGTGTTTTTTTTGAAAAAGTGAATAGCCAAATTAGCAATATTTTACATACATCACAACATTAAAAACGAAAAAAAATTTAGATCAACAATCGGAATGAACACAAAAGTTAGTGCAAATTGTTGGAATGTTGATGTTAAGATGGCGCTTAATTCGGGGGCAGAAAGGTAGTTTAGGATGTGTTTTGGAATGAATTCTAGTTTAAAAGAAATCATTTGTGTATACTTTTTTCTTAGAGATCCATATATATAATATGTTAAGGCATTTCATTTCAAAATAAAAATTCAAGAGAATCGAATATACACACATGTCCCTTCTGGGAGACATTTGAAAAAAAAATATTCTAGAAATGTCAAAAAATAGTTTATCGCCTAAAAATTAAGCCATAAACTGTCAAATTCTATTGAAGGGTGGCTACGTTTTCGATGGATTAAAAAACCTCTAAGACCCCCAATTTTTCCAATGAAAATTCGATTTTTTTAGCTTTAATTTTTTGCTATTGGGCGACATTTCGAAATAAATATTCTAAACACACCAAAATATAATTTATTACGCAATAAAAAGTAAAATATCAAGGATTATCTACCATCAGCTTGATCCTAAAATTCGTGTTAAAGTCAACGCATTGACAGCGATTGCTCTGCATTGATGATTACACGACTTACAAAATCACGCCAATTTATATATTTAGGATTGTCTAAACAAAAGAAACATTTCAGGAAACATTGTTTAAAAAAAATTTCTGAAATGTTTTCCGTTTGTTTAAAAAAAAAAAAACATTTCAGAAACATTCCAGAAACCTTTGAGAAATGTTGCTCATGTTTTTTTTGGTGTGGACGCTTTAAGAAACATTTCTGAAATGTTTCTATGTTTCAGACACATGTATCCAGCGAACCATTCAGCTTTTATCTCTTTTTTTTTCCCATATCATATTGAGTATAGTAATATTTCCACGCACTATCTACCATTGTAAATGCTTGGGAAAAAAAGCAAGTTTTGCATTCGGAATGGGAAACAGAGAAACATTTCAGTAATATTTTACAGTTTCATTATTTATGAAATGTTCAAAAATATTTTTTTTGTGTGGACACAAATTTTCGCAATCAAATTGTATTTCTTTGACTAATACCTGTTGTTCAAATTCAATTCAAAAGATAAAGACATAATCGGCCACTACCAATACAACGTTTTATTATAGAACCTTTACTATGATTGAGAAACGGTAAAAAGTTTTGGTCTTGAAGTAAACGAGGACAATACCAAATACGGGTTATCAACAAAAAGGGAAATATCTGCTCAGAATGGAATGGTGCAACAACTGCGAGTTAGTTAAAAAACTAATGTAACTTCGATTCAAAATTAAATCTAGTTTCAGTTTGACGAAGCAAATTGATTTTTTCTGGAAAGACAAAGTGCACACCTTAGAAAACACATATTTTTCCAAATCACAATTACGCGTTATGCGTTTTGCAAAGGTATGCGGCACATCTATTCACATGAATGATATTTCATAAACAACATTGTAACTAAAAGTCTATTGTAATTTCTCTTTCTAATTTTGATATTTGTACAACAAAAAAGTGTGTTAGCGGAAATATTTTTCTACGCCCGAGACTTATCATGCAAACAAACAATTTCTACATCCCAGCTATTGACGTATAGTGGGATTTCCTAATTGGAGGTTTAAAAGTACGACGGATTATATTGGGACATTGAGCTTGCTCTTAAGATACTTACGATCTGAAACGGGACGCACCTTAGGCAATATTTCAGTTTGGGTCATAATATTCCATTGTTTCTACTCCAGGTGTCAAAGCTCAAGCCACCTAACGCGACTTTGCTCTTTTGAAAGAAAAATTCTTCAACCGATAAATTGTCGTTTTGTGCGAAAAGAGCGAATAGTGAATGTGAAAAAACCACGGGATATCTCAGATTTACAAATATGTGTGCAAGAAGTGCAAAACACGTCGATTACATTAAGGAATATTCACATCAGCCACTGAATTAACGAATATTTGTCCAATTTGACATTTCATTGATATTGCTTTTTTTATTCATCGAAAATAATGTTTTATAAGGTCTCTTTGAGTTTGAGGTTATGCGGGCACGAACGATGTATTGTATTCGTTGAACTGTGAATGATGTGTGGAACGTAAATAGAGTTTAGACAGTTCTTATATATAGAAATCAGAGTGCAATACTTGACAAATAATAGTTGCGTTCCACACTCTGTACAATTCCACACAAATTTGGTAGTTTTGAGTAGAAGAGAGTGCTCGTTATAGAGGATTCAAATATTTGCCCTTGCTGACAATTTGTGGGCAGAAAATTTACAAATGTCAGGTTGACGTCTGTCATAGAACAATTAAAAACGTCTCCTGGTCGTTGTGGAAAAAGATTTGTTGACAAAATTATTAGTTTAAAGTTCTTTCTCTTTGAATTTGAAATAAAAAAACAAAGATAAAAACAAAACAAATCTTGTATTGACTTTTAAAAAATGGAAGACAATTGTGCTTAAACTGTTCCAGACTTTTCGCACTTAATTTATATTTATGAGATAATAGCCGCGTTCTTCGCCATCGGCAGCAAAGCAGAATTTACACACATTATAAATACAAGAACCTGCTTTCGATAAAAGTAAAAGCAGAAGTCTGCTTTGGATAGATTTGTGACATTTATTTGAGTATCGAATGATATTATGTTGTTTAGTTGGTAGTTCCCATGACTTTGTTTAAAACCAAACAATCCAAATATAATTTTGTACGATTCGAATTGGTTAGCTGAAATCATACAATGCCAAATTTTATTGATGGATGTCGTAGATAATCAACTCGACCCTAAAACTCGTGTCAAACCAGATTTTCACGATCTTATACTACGTTTCCACCAACCAATAAACCGAGATTTAAGTGGATTTAGCTAAATCTCCTACAAATCTTGAAGATTTACCATACAAATTTTAATCTTCTCAGATGAAGATTTAAAATAAATCTCACTTAAATCTTCAATCGAACTACCCTACTTCCAAATCGAAATGAACACATTCATCGGGAAAGTGAATTTTTCTCTTCGGTTGACACAGATGAAGCTGCCTGTCTCACTTCTACATCATAAGAGAAAATGAAAAGATATATGCATTTTGAACAGTGCTGTCAAAATTAATCTACTTTTGGAGCGGTGGAACCACTTTTTGAGATTAGTAAATCTACAAGAGATTAAAGTTCGTTGGAAACGTAGTATTACGTCGTTTTGAATTCAAATTTAACCAACAAGTGAATATAAAAGTGGTAATAATCGTCTATTTTTCAGTGTTTATTTGTTACGACGTTAATAATTTTTACCAAAACACGACCCCAATTATGAGATTCTAAAAGGGGATTTCTGTCCGTATATTATGTAAATCATTTTTAATTAACCTCTCTACTCCAACTTGATTTTTAAGCCGAATGTAAGCGAAGTTTTAAAAATAATTAACACTTAAATAATGAATGCGATCATTTTTGCAAGGAAACACAATGCGAACATACCCTTTCATTGGCACAAAATCTGATTTATTGAAAAAAAGTCAAACACATAAAATAATTTTAAAATGAATATTTTGGAACACACAGATGTGGAAATTCCACTTTTTGTTATTTCTTACTGCTTCATATATGTATATTGCATTTTATTTGCATCTTTTAATTCAAGTTTTAGTATTCTTAAATGCCTTTAATCTGAAGAAATAAAAACAAATCAATTGTTGATTTTTTGCATTTATTATTAGACGCAAGTTCCGTAATACCAACTTAAAAATACAAAAAATTAGGCTGCTGCGGATCGTTCTTTTGGGAAATCCTGTTTTGCTGCCGATAGATTTACCAAAAGAACACGGATAATGTGATAGCCACTTTTCAAAATTTAACGAGCTGCCAATTTTTGCCTTAAAAAAAGTCTGGAATATACCTAATTTGTTTTCTCAAATGAAACAATATATTCGTTGAAGTGTGGATGGTATGTGGAACGTAAATAGGGTTTGACAGTTTTTAAAAATTATATTGGGGTTCGTGACAAATAATACGTTTTCTAAATTTACTTTATTTTAGCTCGAAGCAGCGTGCCCAGGATTGATAAATATGTAGAAGTGCAGTGTATCAGTCAGGAACCTTTCAAGGGTCGAGAGCTAGCTATGTACATACTGTAAGTAAATAATTCCTTTATCTTTCTTGTTGTTTTTCAACAAAATAAGTAACAAAACTTTGGATACCTGAATTATTAAATGACGCAATTTCGAATGGCGCAAAACTTGAAATTTTGATAAACACGATATCATGAAAGACCCAACTTATCTCATCGTTTTGTTTGCTATTAAGGAAGCGGAAGTATGGTTTACTAGATGCGCCATAATGACCCCTCCGCCATAATGTCCACATTCACCCTAATAGGAAGTTTCAACTGTCCCGCAACATTTTTTTTTTTAGTTCCACTTAACCATATCTATAGAGCAGTTCTACGTATACCATCATTTCGTGGACTTTCCATTTTACACCAATTAACTATGCAAAAAACGTATATCTACTTTAGCATAGTTTTATTCAAGCACCTCGTAAAATATCCGCATTCAGAATTCAGAACACAGAAAATTTTAAATGGAAGGGTGTTTCGTTTGCAAAGTAACTACAGGTCCATTTAACGAAAACAGTTTATAAAGAAACTGTAGCTCATTTCCATCCTCATTTATTTTTTCAGTTTATTCATAACAACTACTTTGACTATCATCATGGCGGCGCTGTGGCCGGACATGTATCATTGTCATCATCATCACCATAACCATCCTCTTTGTTGCCAGCAATGTTGCCCGTAGCATGAACATACAATCAAAATGTTAATGCAAAAAAACATGCTCCCGAGAGCAGTTTTGATCCAAAATGAAGTATACGAGGAAACAATGAAAAAGAAGAGGTGGAAATAAAAATTAAAGGAAAATATGTACTTCAAACATTGATCATCTCATGCATGAATAAAGAAAAGAAGAACGTTAAGACTCTGTCAAGAAAACTTGAAAAAAAAAATAGAAAAAGAAAAACAACAACTACACAAAACTATAGCCTCTCCATCAGCAAGAAGAAACCTTATCAATGTCAAGTTCACTGACATATCCCATCAACTTGGATGCTAGCTGGCCTCGTCAATGCCTAGATTCAAAATTCAGCCATCCGCACTCATCATCAGCAGTCGATAGATAGACGGTAGATGGATGTCCATTTGCTGCAGCATCTAAATCCCAAGAGAAGTTGAAAATTCTTCGTTTTTTTTTTTATTTTTAATCTAATTTTCTAGCAACCCGTTGTCGATTGATGATGACTTTCCACTTTCGCAAGTCCAACGCGAAAGTCGTAGATAAATGACATTGCAATTACTTAGATGCAACTATAGATGGCGTTGGACATTGTAGTTAGTTTGTTATGTCGTTTGTATAGGTAAAGGGATTGCCAACAAGCACGCTTAGCCTGGCTAGCTTATTACCTTAATGTTGGCAATTAAGCTAAATGGGTTTTGATGGCGTGTGGCCGATGTTTCTAAAAATAGAACGCACACGCAGTATGTTGCGAATGCAGTTAAGATTCCAATGCCATATTTTAAAATGCAGCAGAATCAGACTTACTCGTAGGTAAAGTGTGAGACAAATGAGGCTTTGGGACTTGCTTTAGATGAATATTAATCATGTGCTTTAGGTAATTAAATAAATATTGATGGATACGAGAGGCTAACATGCATCAATCAATTAAAGTGCACAATGGATTAGTCACGGAGAAAAACATAATATTTATGACTATGATGTTTTGAGGGCTTCTGATGTTAGAATATTTCAATGTCATGCTTATGACCATCCAGTATTCACTTGTAGAAGAGTCCGACCATAAAACTGAAAAATCGTCGTGTACATCCTTTGATCGGAAAGACATTTATTAAAGTGGATACTTAAAATTCGAATGACGACACTAGTGACCTTGTACTGTGAGTTCTCAGGAGAAAACGTTTGACATTGGCGAAGAAGAAAAGGTTAACTCTTGACCTGAATAGAAAATAAGAGTGCATTAGCACTACTACTGCTAACACGAGCACGAACTAGAATATCACGGCTGGGAAGATACAAGGACATACTAGAAAAATCAGCAATCAAATAAAAGCAATTCAATGTTTAATGTATTAAGTTGTCAGGGATATCAATTGGGGGAAATTGGAAAGCTAAAAAGGAACAATGTATTTTTATGAATTAGTTTTTGCGGTATCGGTGGATATGAAAGGTCAGAAGAAGCAGAGTGGCAGAGTCGATTTTTGCACTTATTTTTAAAAAGGTGAAAATAAATATTGTTTATAAAGAAAATTGTTTCTTTTGCAAACAGTTATATCTATTGATTGAAGTCTCTTTCAACTGTTTCAAAATTAGTAGATTTTTAGTAGGTTTTAGCCAACAATTGTTATAGTATATATTTCAAAATGCTTATGATCTCTAAGTAATGATGTGTGCATTCGAATAAAATAATCGATTAATCGATTCTTACATTATCTTGAGAGACATCACGATACTTCATCAGAAATAATTCGAATGATTTCCATTCATCATTCATCTTTCATACATGGGTCTTCGCAATTTTTACTTCACTATGCCTACTACTATTGAAGCGAAAGCGTAATGCAAATGCAATACCAAGAGGCATTGTGATGTGAGAGTGTCTAGTCTAGTGCGGATTGTAATGTACGTGAATTGGAATTGAAGACATTTTATGCACATATCTGCTTATGGAGCATTTATCATTCGAATGAATCAGACATAGTAATAGTAAGCACTTGGTTCTCGTTACATGTTGGTTGATCACTCGAGATATCAGAGATTTTTATTTTATGGAATAACCGAATGAAAATTGAAGAATCGAATTATTTCATTTCTTTTTATAGTGTTGGATGTGGTCATGGTAAGTTTGAGAACTTCTTAAGCATATTCTATATTTAAGTTTATTAACTATTGTAATAAAAGTAGAATAACTTATATTTTAAATAAACTAAAACAATTTTCAAGTATTTATTATATTTCTTTAAAATTTCAATGTGTAGATTTTGACATGTGAGTAGTTAACATTACTTATTTTCGTGACCTTTCTAAATTATGGAGCAAATGCATAGACAAGCAATGGAGTAAACTATTCTAATTTTCTTACTCCTTTATAATTCGAATGATCATTCGATTATTTTCATCACTCGAATACTAATATATCGATTATTGAAATCGTTCGGTTATGCCCATCACTAGCTCTAAAAAAAATGAAAAGAACCTAAAATGTTGTTCGACTTCTTCAATACAAATGCTCCTTACAAAGAAAATAGAACTGCGTTTTTTTTAACATTAAATTTTACGCGGTTTTGTATGCTCAATTGAACAATGCTGAGCTTATTATCCATTATGCTTGTGTTATCCAAAGAAAGTACATGGGTGTGATCTGGAAATGATTACAAAGAGCTGAGGACACTATTGTCAGCAAAATAGTTTCATTAATTACGTTAAGAGATCATTGATGACTATAAGGAAGAGAGCCGGAGAAAGGACAGAGCCCTGGGGCAACCCAGCATTTATTATCTGGATAACGAATTTGAAACCCCCCAAATCGACTTGTACTTAGGTGTTCTAAAGTTAATTTTTTATCAGAAGAAGAAAAGAATCAGCAGTACCAAAATGCATGCATTTTCCATCAAAGAAAGCTTGATTCCAAAGCCTATCAAATGTCTTTGAAATATCAAGCACAATAATTTTATTTTCTCGAAAACGATGTAAAGGTTGGTGCCACTTTCCGGTGGGATATATTTTTTTTTTAGAAAACGGTGTTGCCGGCAATTAAAGAGATTCTGATCTTCAAGATAATTCTTAGGTTACTGTTTAATCAGTGTTCACATGACCTTAGAAAGAAGGGAAGGAAGTCACTATAGTCGCTTTTAAGGGACGGGCTGAAAAAATGATGATTTCCATTCAATCAGAAAGAAACCAGTACATTATGATTTATGATCGATAAAAAAGATTATATTGCAACTGATTTTTTTTCCGCTTAACTAAATGCAGAGACTGCATTACCGACGCTAGTTACATATTTCTTATCGATAGTTTGTATGGAAATATCATTTTTTTTTCGAAAATTTCTGATGTCAATTATTGCTCGGCCACACTAATATAACAGCTTTACTCTATACAACAAAAATTGTAAGGTAAGGGCTTATGGGAGAGGTTTTTCAAATACACTGGTGCCTGTCGCTGAAATTCCCACTAAAAATAACCACTGAGTTACATACAAATTGTTTTTATAATCTTGTTAACTGAACTGGTAATTTAGAATGCTTACTACTGCACCCCTGTGAATGCTTTAGAACAGTACGAACTTATTGGCATCTATTACAGTCAGAGTGCGAAGTAAGCGTCCTATTTTCCCTTTACTGACTATTTTGTTTGACAGAGTATAGAAAAATTGCATTTCCGATAATTTTTCAAAAGATGCCAAATTCTTTCTTAAAAAAGCTGAATTAATTTAAAGGCCTAACCTTGCACAATTTCCAGGATGACGATATCAGATATCTTTTTAACGAAACGAAAATTTCACAATACTAAAATCCGCGCTATGCATTGACTTCCTTGGGAAGAATTTGGTGCAAATAGATCTCCTGTGGATTTTCAGCGATTTTGTAAGTTCCAAGAAAATATCTTCCTTCTTGATTTATACATATACTGTCACACAAGTCAAAAAATTGACCTAAGAACTAGTTTAAATAACCGTAAAAATATGTGAAATGATATAGGAGAACTGTGGTCGTCAGTTGCACCTTAAAAATAAACACATAAAACTTAGTTAAATTGTGTTCCGGATAACTTATAAGAATTTTCTACAATTCTTTATTTTTTTTATGATTCAAGGGTCAAAGCCCAAGCGCGCCGGTACTTTGAATGTCACTTATGTGGAAGATAATATGCAAATACGACTGACCTTAATGTAACTATTTTTCATCATTATGTTTGCATTAAAAATTTTATTGTATATCTTATGAATAGTTAGGAAAAGAGGAAAAAAATATAAAAAAGATAATTAGCTTTGGTTTTTTTTTTAATGAACCTTGTACACCTGAAATGCATTAACCCATTTCCGTTGTTAATCTTTTCTTCTTTTTATTGGTGTGGTGTATTTTTTTTTTTTTATTCTTCTCCGTTGCAGTGTATTCGTTTCGTTTTTTTCTGATCTCTGTTGTCTATAAAGTATATAATTGAATCTACCTTGCGTTATAAGCTTAATCATAAGTAACCATATTTTCTCAGTTAGCACCATTTTGTCTTGTATCTATCTCTATAGGTCCTACGTCAGATTCCCCTACTCAACTATTCGTACAAAATGAAAAATAATTGACCACACAACTTTAATAATTGCAAACAATAAAGAAAAAAACAAACTAAGAAATAATTAAAAAATAGGTAAACGAAACAAAAAAAAACCTGATATCCATGACTTGTCGAATCGACTAGCCTTGATGTTGTTCGTGCAACTATAATTGTAAATGAAGAACACAATCCGGATAGTATATGTAAATCTTGCCGGCTTGGGCGGCTTCCTTCTTTCTCCTTCCTTTATACTATAACTTTCACTCTCAAACTTTGAATCGAAAAAATTATCAGAGATTCACTTTCGTTTTGGCGAAGATGATTATAATATTGTGCAACACCACTGCTAGTTATGTAGATAGATGTTTGCTTAGACATTTTACTTAAATTACATACCTAGATACAGTCTATTGAAGTTAAAATTTTCCGCTTCTTTAAACACGCTGCAGACCATACCGTATCTATATTAAGTTGACTGGCTGTTGAACTATGAAAGTGTTAATAATAGATATAATAGCGAAAAATTATAGTTGGTATTTGTTTAAGATAACGATACTTTTACTTCAAAAAAGTTGGCGAAATTAATCAACCATTAAAAAAAAACTTTTTGAATGAAAATATTTTGACAATTCTAATATTTATTTGAATGTGTCAAAAATTTGGCAAACACATCTAGATCTAAAATGTGAAAACTCCTTTGACATATTAGAGATTCCAATTGAACAAGCTGGGGACACCATTTTTGCCACTTTATTGCATTTGCACTGTTCAATAAAAAGTTATCGGTTCCTTCTGACATCTTGTGTGCGTTTGAAATTAAAAAGGTTCCGGTTGAACAAACAGAATACAGCCAGATACAAAAATCATGGCAAATATGTACAGCTTTTGCAAATAAGTTTAGTTTGTCAATTGAACTTCGCCAATTTACTACAATTACACCAGATTTAATACTGTTTAAATATATATGTAAATGTTTTTTTGGATGTTCTCTGCTCGGGGTTTTTTGGCAAGAGCCATCCGCAACAAAAAAGAATTTACACACATTACAAATACAAGATCTTGTTGCCGATAAAAGCAAAAGCAAAATTTTGTTGCGGATAGATTTCTGACATTTATTCGAGAATCAAATGAAATTATAGTTGTTTCATTGGTACTTTTGATGAATTTCATGAATGAAAGACTTCGAGATTCGTAGAGTTCTTTGTTTCTGTCAATGGTAACGCTCACTCATTTATTAGATAACTAGTCTCGGATACTAAACTATCCGAGTATTTGGGAACGATTCGGATAGGTTGGCTGAAAGCAGTGAAAAATCAAAACAAAACTCATTAAATAAAGTTTACAGTTATTCGAAAGTTTTTGGAATAACCAAAGATAACGTATTGTTTTGTATTGTGATGTGATCGAACCATAAGAGCTAGTCTTTGAGTGATTTTTTCTATACTTAAGGCATTGTGGTGCCTGAAACGTTTGAAGGGGGCGCTCTTCCACTTTCAGTCATCGTTAAAGTTCGCTTATTCGTGCGAAACTGTCAAATCAAAGATGATTTAATAAAAGATGTTTGAGTGGAGTTTGTGTCAGGTGTTGTCAAATTTCCGAACAAATGAACTAACTGAAACTTGATTAGCGCCCCCTACCAAGGCGGCACTACAATTGGAATAGCAACACACACTCTATAGGAGCACGAAAGTGCATATTATTTAGTAATAAATACGCTCCCAATTGGAAATTTTCAGATTAAATTTCTTATCCGGAAAATGTGATTTTAGAGCTTTTAGGTGAAATTTGGAACAAAATATTTTAAACACTTTTAAATATTTAGTTTACTGCCTAAGGAGAAAATGTCAAAAGTTGACCATTGACAAGTGAATAATGAATATAAAAGTGAACATATTCGTTTTTGTTCAGTGTTTATTTGTTGCGTCGTTTATTTATGTTCACCAAAACAGGACCATAACTAAATCTATTTATAAAAACCGTAGTTAAAAGTTAAAAATGCTTTCCATCCATTATTTAAATAACTCCTTCCTAATTAACTTCTATACTTCAACTCGATCGTTGAAAGTCATGTAAACGAGGTTCACAAAATACTGAATACTTAAATAATGAATGCTCACATTTTTTCAAGCAAGCGCACTTTACGAACATACCCCTCTACTTGCACAACATTGTATTTATTGAAAAAAAAACCTCAAACACATACAAAAATTTTAAAATCAACATTTAGGAACAAAGAGATGTGGAAAACCTAACTTTATTATTTTTTACTGCTTAAACATATTTATATTCCATTTTATTTGGATTTTTTATTCAAGTTTTAATTTTCTTATTTACCTTATAAATTGTTGATTTTTTTAATTTAATTTTTTGACAGATAGTCAGTAATATCAACTTAAAATATATAAATCAGGATGTGTTTTTTTGGGAAAAACTGTTTTGTTGCTGATATATTTTCCACAAAAAAACACGGTTAATGTGAGTACATTTAATTGTCAAAAAACTGAATAGCTGCTTGCATTTCAATCTAAAAGAACTCAACTGTTATACTCGTCCTTCAGGAAATCTGCATCGGTTTACTTTAATTGGAGCCTGACATATATTACATATATTATTTCTTTGATTGATTAAATTGGAAATACGTTTAAGCTTTCCTCATTTTTTCCCCAGCTTCTGCAATTCCGCCTCGACTGTTCTGCAGGTAATCCACTGCAACATCCTCTTCCGGATAACGATGTCTATAGGAATTTGGCCAGTTCTCTTACGGAGTTCTTGGTTAGAGATGGTATTCGGCCAGAAAATCCTAAGGATGTTACGGAGACTTCTATTCACAAAAGTTTGCAGCTTCTGCGGGGCTTTCAATGTAGGAACTACATCCATATAATAGTGCGGACTCTACGTTGAAGCGGAACAGTCGCAGTTTGGTTTTAGTACTGTAGACATTGTTCCTCCAAACTTTTTGATCGTCAGCCCAACTTTGTTCAACTCACTTTCCAGATTGCTCACCATCTGATGGAGATCCATGATGTTGTGCGAAAGCAAGAAAATGTCGCCCCCGTAGTCAAGATGTTTTAAAAAGAAAAACATCGTCCATCGAATTCTTCGTGCTTGTTCGGCTAGTAGTGCTTTTAGGAAATCACCAAAAACCACCAGGAATTACAAAGGTGATAGTAAACACCCCTGTCGAACTCCACTATTCATTTCGATGTCTTGAGAAACCTTTCCGTTGTGCAAGACTTGGCAAGTTGCACCCTCGCATAGGCAGCCTTGATAATAGCGATAAGCTTCCCGGGAATACCTCTCCTGGGTAAAGTTAACTAAATACCGCACAACACGAGTGTGCAATGCTTTTGCGGTTCTATGTTCCTCCTCCATTTTGAAATTTAGAATGTCAAAACCAATGTACGTCAGTACATTACAGTATACGTTTGAACCCTTCCCGACTTTCCTGACAGAAAATTTAAAAAAGCAGCTGATTTGACATTTGACAGCTCTGATAATGTTCAACGAGAAACGTCAAACTGAGTACGAATGCATTTGGTAAAGAAAGTGTGAAATCAAACACTTCATTGCAAATGCAGTTAACCCTAGTGATTTTGGTGTGGAAATAGTTAAGAGGTTTTCATGTTTAAAAAAAAAAAGAAGACGTAGCTTTTATCACTTGAGTTTCTATAATGATAATTTAATGACTAATAAATAAATCAATGCACCGTTTCAAACTATTTTCCATTACATTATGACATTTCTTGTGTGCACAAGAGCTAACTAAACCATTCGTAAGCATCCCTTTCATATAATGCCTCCTTCAAACGTCTTCGCTGCGATTTTAAGCACCTACATAGCATGAACTCTCGTGCATTAATGATGACAAGTTCATATACATATCAACATCGAGTGAGTTGAATGTCAAAGTGGTTGTCGCTGACTATGTTGGATGGGAGACATCTTAATCGATATTTTTGTTCTAAGTAAAACGAAAGTGGAACATGTATAGTAGTTCCCTTGTCAGTCACTGTGAACAAGTTATTCAAAGCCCAATTGGCTAGCACAAATATGAACTAATAAAAAAAAGAAGCATTTTGTCAACGATGTTCTTTTCATTCCTTCAAGGACATTAATAATTTAAAAATATAGTACTTTCTACTTTGTACAACGGGAGCTTTTTCGATTATTATTTATGAATATATATATTTTTTTCTTTCAATGAGGGTGACGTTCCAAGCTTGTTTACCCAAAAGGACTTTTATACTGCCAGTCAACAAGGAATAAAGTGGATTTTTGTTTTTGTTTGTGTCATTTGAGTTTAGTATATATGTATGTATGTATGTATGTATGTATGTAGCTATGTATGAAAAGGAAAATATCAAATCAAGTGGTGTTTCTTCAATAAATTTTTACTACCGATGACTTCAGAGTTCAAAATCCATTTATATGTGGAAAGTTAGTTTGTTTATTACTTCATCATTAAATTACTACTATCAATAAATAAGCTGTATCGAGAGCATCCTTCAAGTTTATGCATATAAATTCAAAATTTCCGAAAGTATATCAAATTTATCTTAATCTAAATGACAAATTCTTTTACTATAGGGGGTGGCGCCATAATTTTGTGTCTTGTTTATAAAGGGAATTTTTTGATTAAAAACAAAATAATATTACGTTTTTTTTATGTTCATATATATGTATAGAAGTCAGAATCTAAGAGATGAATAATAAATGTGCTTTGGTAAATTAAAAAATACATTGTGACCTAAAAATAGAAAAACGACTGTTGTTCACAATCAACGACTGACTGAAAAGTCAAATTAACTGCGAAATTGAGATGTCTGTAAAACACAAGGCAGATTTTGGTGATTTAAAAAAATCAACGCTCATGACCTAATAGTCTAAAAGCTATGAGGAAGCTTAATAGCTTCCTCTAATTTGATTTTGAAATGTTTGAAACTTTTGATAACAAATTTCTAGGTGAATTTGGTAGGGTAACAAGAACTTAAGAGTGCATTTTCAATATTTCCATCTATTCCGAAAATAAAAAAAAATCGGAGAGATCTTACGAGCATCACCTAAAATATTAGGTGAGCTCCTACATCCATTCACTGAGACAGTTTGGGAAACAGACGCGACAGTTTTCCCGAACGAATGATTGTCGAGCTCCCAAAGAAAGGAGTTTCGGAACTCCTGGCCTGGAGAGGAATTTGCGTACTGCATCAAGCAAAAGCAAAATCATCCAGGATCGAATAAAAGAACACTTCGATTTCGCACTGGATCTTCCTGTGTGGACCATATCAAGGCTTGCGGATCATCATGGAGCAGTACGTTAAATATCGATCATTAATTCTCTTCCAATTTATTGACTTTGAATTCAATAGTGTCAATAGAAAATTTATCTGGCATGTTTTGCGCAGAAGAAGCATCACTAATGTTATACGACATTGGAGTGTAAAATGTTGAATCCATGCTTCTGAATGAGGGCAGCAAAGTCACTTCCGCTGTCAGAAGAAAGCTGCAAGAATTTATGAATGGATGACTGTGAAACATCTTTTGAAAATTTCCTGGCACAACCGTGTCATGCATCAGGAATCAATTGACTACTAACGTAAAGACGTAAGTGGTAGTGGATTCGGCATACGCCTCGAAGGTAATGAGTTCATTGCCGTTCACGTAGAGATGCAAAAGTACTGGGCGAAGAATGGTGGAATACGAATTAGCACAATTGGGGAGAAATTTTCAGAAATCGTACGCAAGGGCGCGTGGAGGCCCTATGTCCTGCAAGGGTGACATCATTGAAGCACAATGCACGCGGACTTAAGTAAATAAGTAATACATTTTGTAGTAGTGTTGACGCTGCATAAGATTCCAGGACTTGTGGTCAGAATTCAGTCTCCAAAATTCCATATTACAAAATTCTGCAAATTTAAAAATTTTTTATTCAAAACCTCTGGAAGTTCTAAATTCTGAAAACTAAAAATTTTGTAAATTTACAAGTCTGTTAATTTTAAGATCTGTAAATAAAAAATTCAGTGAATTCAAAAATCTGTAAATTCGAAATTCTGTAAATTCGAAATTCTGTAAATTTTAAATTCTGTAAATTCGGAATTCTGAAAAATCGAAATCGAAATTCTCTAAGGTCTAAATTCTGTAAATTTTAAATTCTGTAAATAAAATATTCTGTGAATTCAAAAAACTGTAAGTTCGAAATTCTGTAAATTCTAAATTCTGTAAATTTGAAATTCTGTAAATTCAGAATTCTGAAAACTCGAAATTCTCTAAGGTCTAAATTCTGTAAATTGTAAATTCTGTAAATAAAATATTCTGTGAATTCAAAAATTTGTAAATTCGAAATTCTGTAAATTGTAGATCCTGTAAATTTGAAATTTTTTAAATTCGAAATTCTGTAAATTCCAAATTCTGAAAACTCGAAATTCTTTAAGGTCTAAATTCCTGTAAATTTTAAATTCTGTAAATTCGAAGTTCTGTAAATTTGAAATTCTGTAAATTCTAAATTCTGTAAATTTGAAATTCTGTAAATTCGGAATTCTGAAAACTCGAAATTCTCTAAGGTCTAAATTCTGTAAATTTAAAATTCTGTAAATAAAATATTCTGTGAATTCAAAATTCCTGTAAATTTGAAATTCTGTAAATTCGAAGTTCTGTAAATTTGAAATTCTGTAAATTCGAAATTCTGTAAATTGAAAAACAAATAAGAGTTTTGAAACAAAACACGATGTGCTATAGACTCCAAGACGACGTAACCGATTTTGATGAAATTTTCACACAATCTACAGAATTAATTAGTGGTTCCCGTGTTTCTAATAAATAACGGGTCCGCCATCTAACGTTTTTTTTCAACTAGTGCTTATTTCGTGAATGGTAACACTTAGCTCATGTCTGATTTGACAGATAATTAGTTTTATCCTTCCGCTGAACGAATATGGTTGTGTATACGCTTGAACAACGCTCGCTTAGTGGGCCTGCGATCGACTTAGAGAAGATGCAGATTTTGCCAAAAAAAATCATCTTTTCAGATGAAACTCATTTTGATCTTGGCGGGTATGTAAACAAGCAAATTTGTCGCATTTGGGGCACAGAAAACCCGCACGCATACATTGAAAAGCCGATACACCCAAAACGAGTCACTGTTTGTTGCGGATTTTGGTCCAGTGGCATAATTCGAAAATGAGCAAGGAGTGGCCGTTAGAGTCAATGGCGATCGTTTTCGGGCCGAATTTTTGTTCAAAAAAATTGAAGAGGAGGATATTGGTAATATTTGGTTTCAACACACAGCCGAAGCTACACTCAATTTTTTGCGCCCATTTTCAAAAAATAAAAAGTTATTTGGCGGACCCTATATAATAAAAACCCATTGTCTTATAGATTTGCGAAACAGAACAAAAAAAAAACATTTATAGGTGTCAGTATTTTTGAAGTGTCGATGGTCTCAAATCGCAAATTTTATTTTTATCGATTTTTTTTTTGAAAAATGTTATGTATTTTCATTGTCCTCAAGAAACTTCAGATACAAAATTTATTTGGTTTAAATAATTAAACAAAAAAAAAAGTTGATAATACCATTATATTCAATTAACAAAATTAATACTTGAATTGGGTAAAATATATTACCAATACGATTTATTCATTTTGGAAGCTTTTTTTATACTTTTACTATCATGCTCGAAGAGGACTATTAATTTGTATGGTGTAGATATATAATTTATTTCAGCATCACAATAAATCTAAAAATACGTGACCTAGTATCATATTGCACAAGTTATTTTCTTAATTGCCATCACAGATGTGTTCTATTTATAAAGAAAAAAATATGGAAATTATTTTAAGTACAAAAAAGAAAAAACTTTCAATTAAATGAAGCATCTGTCATTTATAACAGATACTCCGGTGGTAATTATCTTTACTGCCAGTGTTGGTAAAAACGTCATCAATTCCATTACAATATCTAATTTGCGTTTAATAAGACTCAATGAAATTCAAAAGTGGTTCATTGATTTTCAATTAGGTTATTTGTCGTCAATAGCTACATCACAAATGAAACGTATTAATAATTAGCTCCTCACAAGCTTCTAGTCGATATTAGCTTGGACAACAGTTGCCGGGTTTATGAGTCATTTGAGTTCTCTTCAGTATTCCTATCAGCATGATACATAAATGAAAATTCTTCAACCACTCTGCCAACCTGAATATCAAATCCAAAAATTCCGGTTAGGAATTTCTCCACCCACTTCTTTTAGCTATCAAACCAAACAGTGCGTCGCGTCGTCGGTCGTCGTCTCGTTGTCGTCGGGGTAAATAAGCAAATCTTAAGGTGAAATTTCATTAACCGGCGCGCGGCGACTTGGCGACAATAAAACAAAACAAAAAAAAAATTAAAAGCACTATGAAGCGAAAATCAAATAAAACAATCCAAGTTATCCACACTTGATCACTTCAGGTGAACGCGCTGCTAAAATATCAGCAAGTTTGTATCGAATGACAACTGTCGTTGGTATCAAGGCCGTTGTTCAAAAAGTCTCTTTCTTTCTCCCTGTCTTTCCTTATATGTATGAGTTTGACTTCTTTATGGCAGAAACTACTTTTGCCAATGATCTTTTTTTTATTTTTTTTTGTTAAACAAAAAAAAAACTATCTGAGCCATCAGCTTTTTTTAGTTTGTCCACAACTTGAAGTAGGTAGACGACAGTTATAGCAGCAGCATTTAATCCGCAACGCAATGACGCGTCGAAAGGCGTTTGTTTGGCTTTGGGTGGTGCTGTTTGTTTGTCTGATTTTTTTTTCTTCTTTGTAGTTTTAGTTTGATGTCGGACCGGTATTTTGCTATTTCTGCAGAAAAAAAAACTGCTTGAGACCTTAAGTGACGCGATTGTATGTTATTCCGTTCACGGTAATCCGATCGTTATGACCGATTTACAGTGAATTTGGAGTTTGAAACGAGCAGACAAAGTCGGAATCGACATACATCCCCACACAAGTGATATCAGATCATAAAGTTTCAGGTTATTGCGTTGAAATGGAGAGGCAGGCCAACAGGCTATTATTGCCATATAACTACTATAGTGTGGCGTAGTGAATATAATAGTTTAAGCTTGGAATTGTAACTGAATAAGGTTCGCGACGCCGCGCCGAGGGAACTATTGATGGTTGTTTATACTAAAAAAGTCATAATGGGTTTATTTAACGAAATTCAAAGTAATTAACAAGCACAACAAAAAAAATATCATAATTTTTTTTTTTGAAGCTGGGATGCTATATTTGTCAGACCTAATTTCGTGGTTGCGGACAACGAACATTTTTAGTATTTCAGTGGGATAGTTGAAAACATCTTGAATTTAGAATTATATTTTTTTAAAGATACAAATCAAAGATTTTAATTTTTTTGTCTTCATTGAAATAAACTCTAAAAAATGCATTAAAATAGTTTGAGTGGTTCCTGAGACATTAAGAAATTAGATAAGTGGCAGCGATCTTGCTTAAAATATTTTTGATTTTACTTGCGAAACAATTTTTTCAACCATCTTAATTATCTCGAAAACGCCTCTAACGATTTTGATAAAAAAATACCTAGTCTTCCTTTTAATTTTTTTAATTTTGTTTACATATTTTTTTTATTAATAAAACCATTTATTTTTTATGTTGGACTTTCTCATAAACGGCTTAAAGGATTTCGATCAAAATTTGTATTTAGGAATCCCTTTAATTTCTAAATAATACTGCATACCAAAATTTTCAAAAAATATTTGTTTTGGATTTTTGAAAAAAAAAATATTTTTTTTTTTTTGAAAATTCAATATTTCGAAAACAGGTGAACGATTTCTAATGAAATTTAGTTTTTAAATTTATATTATTAAATACATAAAATTGTCATATATAAACATTTTTTTCAGAAAAAAATTTACGAAATTTTGTAATAAAAACATTAAGTAAAAAATATTAAAAACATATTGAGCTGTTTCTACTAAAATTCTTGTGCTTAAGATGTGACCGAACATAAGAGCAAGTACGTGCGAGCCAGTCGTGCATTTTATTGTTCTTATCCATAAAATGAAAGTCTGAAATTTTCCTATAAATCTATAGTTGTTTCCGGGGAACCAAGAAATGATAAAAGTAAGCGTGGTGGTGGACAGATGTTACTAAAATAATTTTTTTAAGTTTTCTCTTGTACAAAAGAACAAATTCTGACAATGTCATTCAAATCATTTGAGCCGTCTTAAAGAAAGAGAGCCATTTCCAAGGAACCATAAACTAAAAAAGTGGGCGTGGTAGTGGGTGGATTAACATAAATCAATTTTTTTAAAATTTTTTCGTTAGATCCCTTTCCAAAAAAAACAAGAAATGATAAAAATTGGGTGATATTGTTTGCAATGTACAGTTGTACACATTCCAAACAATTATGGTGGCGATTCGTTACTGGTTGTCTGGAGCCAATTTCATTCCAAAAATAAATTTTAGGATTATATTTTTTTGGGATTAGATGTTCCACTTAGATATTTAGATATTTAGATACTTAGATATTTGATATACGGCCAAAAAAATCACTTGTAGGGCCAGCTGTTCTAATATTAAGACCATGGTTCAGCCTCGGTTTAAGATTTACACTCACCGATATCGGCGAATTAACTGAAAGCTCAAGTTTAACACTCGAACAAATTTCGAAAACTATGGTGTGTTAGGATTGATGTAATAGCTACAAGGTGGTGCAAAAGTCATCAGTCTTCATCCTTTCGGAAGATCCCATATTTTTTTCAAATGGCGGCAAATGTCAATTCAACTTTGACATTTTTAAAGTAAAGAGATGCAAGATACTCGTCGACAAGACATGAAGGCACTCCTAAAAACTGCGGAATAATTTCTACAGATTTTTTTCAGAATAAATTGTCATTAGAGTTGGCGGAACATAAATTTCGGCGCATACATATCTCCCACACGTCCGTCATCTACATACCCCTCCAACTTATAGCAACTCGCTTAGAAAAATGTGGGACAATATGAGATGCTGCCAGGTCGGCCCAAAGCAGTCGTTCTGCTGAGAATATCGCTCTGCCTGGAAAAAAATGGTAAAATGACAGACTAGGCTATATTTTTTTGGATTTTTTTAAAGTCACGAGTATATGTCAACAAGCATCAGAAGCATTGAAGCCCTCAACGAGAATATCACTCAAGAATTTCCAGCAAGTGATGAAAAATCTTGTTTTTTTTTTATTTATTTTTTTCTGTTTCAAATATTCGAACTAGTTGACGATTGCTTTTATTATTAAAGAAAATGTTTTTTTTAAGCCACTTTTGATTCAATATTTAGAATGGATTTAAAGGTCACGTAAAAATAAATCAAAGTGACCTTTAAAATTTCAACAAAATCCGAATCAAAAGATTGAACAAAGTCTCATAGGTTAAACATGACTAAAATCTTATGCAAATTAAATTGACCAACTTTAACCGCAATCAGACTTTGTAGTCCTCATCTTATATAACAAAATATCGGTTTTCCTTTCGTTTTAGACTTGCAAATTTTTTTTGCAAGAATAAACTTTCTCATCACTATCTTTGTCCATCATTATGCTCACACTTATACAAAAAAAAACAACAACAACTTCGAATTCCAAGAAAAGAATAACTTAGGTATTCAAATTTGGTTTTATTTATTACGTCAGTCGACATATCAACGGGCTGTTGTCAAAATCAACCCAATTAAGAATAATCTCGAATTGTTATGATGCTTATACATATATGTATGTATACCATTAATCGTTAATCGTGTCTGATTTTCGTCAAATCATAGCTCTTAGACGAATCTCGTTTCTGATTTTCAAGAACAAAACAACAAAACAAAAAGTTCATTTATGGAATTACCATACTCAGCAATTTGTCGTCTGCTCTCCTACAGCTCAATGCACGAAGCTCTACGGGTTGGCTGACCAGACAAACCCGTATGCCTGCCTACATGGCAATGGCATGGCAGCCTAGAAAATAATTGTATCCTCCTGTGCATATAGTATCTGAGAGATACATTCCTTGAAAACCTTATTCGATTGGATTTTATTGCAAAACAAAAAAAAAATAAAAGAGACGATATAACCTCTTTTAGTTGCACTTTAAATGTCAATGTTGACAGTCTTTGAGAGCTGCTTTGTATATATTTGTGGGTAAACATGACGAGATAGATAATAAAAAAAAAGAGAGAATACCATGATGATAGATAACAAATAAAATGCCGACCATCATCCATGCCAACCTCAACCAAAGTCAAACATACCTTCAGATTAATGAAGAGCTTGTCCTCGAATTCCCTTATTCTCATCATAATCCCTGCATCATCGTGTCAAATGGTGGTCACATCCGAAAAGGGTATCATCTGTTCATCTATTAAATTGGCTATAAAAATAGTCTTCAGTGTCAGGAACAGCAACCGAACCAACAACACGATGGCGACGACGTTACCCTACAGGATTTTCTTATTCTCTGTTCTGTGTATAGATAGATAGTCCTTTTGCCTTACTCTTTCCCCCAAAAGAAAAAAAAAACAGATCCTATTTCGAAAATTGACTTTTTTTGGATAAATTTGCAAGAGGTTGCGGCCTTGTTAGGTAGGAGCTGTGTAGACCAAATGGCTTATCTGTTAGAAACATACGTACGTCGAAAGCTCTTTCGAAAAGAAATTATTTCAGGCTGCCATTATGATGTTACTGTGTGCGTTTGTGTGGGTATTCCAAGGGCAAAGGTATGGCGAGAAGTTCTATGGTTTTGTGAAGAAAATTAATCCTTTTTTATTTTCTATGGCATCTTTCATTATTATGAGAATTTCAAAGGAAAATATAAAGCCATTTGAAGACTGCGAATAAAATTTGATGTTCTCTTTCAGTTCCTCAAGTTATATTCTCCTATGTCCTGACAATAACATTAATTGCTTTTGGGTTATTGAGTTGTTTTTTCTCATTTGTTGAATTAAAAAAAAATTTACAAAAATCTCAATTCTTTCGAAAAGAGTTTCCTAAGTTCTTTTTTCAGGTTTATCAAAAAAGAACTTAAACAAATGTCCTATACTACCTATACCAAAGTTGAAGTAAAAAAAACTGTGTTCTTAGAAAGAAGCTTAAATTAAAAATAAATAAGTTCCAGTGTTGTACAAATTTGTAAGTCATGGTTACTGCTTCGGTTCAAGGTCTTAACTCACCTATTTCGATGGATCAATTGGGGTTCAAAGAGGGTACAAGCTCGCAGTTTGATATTATCACACATTTGAATCCTGCGCCATCGTTGAACTTTGTTTAATTGTGGACTAAAATGTTCAACCAAGGTTGAACCATGGTTCAAATATTTGTACACTTGGTCTTAACGAATACATTTAAGTTGTTGACTATGTCAAATTGTGTTCAAATGATTATACAATTTGATCTAAGTCCAGCTTTGGTAAGTTTTATACCTTTTTGGAAACTAGAAGCTCGAGGCATTTATAAGTTATGAAATTTTTTTCAGGAATACCTTTTAGTAATTGGACTTAAGAACTAAATTTGATGAAAACACCACATTAGCTATTAACTTTCAGCAAAACGGTGCAGTCAATCAAACATATTGAATTGATAAAATTTCGTCTAACTGTAACCAACGTTAAAGTACATGACTTAAGAAAAGAATCAATTATGGACAGGGTGAACAAAAATGTGATGGAAAGTAATGATGTGCGCATTCGAATGAAATAATCGATTCTTACATTATCTTCAGACTTCTCGATACTTCATTTGAAATCATTCGAATAATTACAATTCATCATTCGAATGATGACGCATTTCTCGCTCATGGGTCTTCTCAATTTATACTTCACTAAACTACTATTTAAGCGAAAGTGTAATGCAAATAAAATACCAAGAGGGACGAGCAAGAACTAAGAGGTATTGTGATGTGTGAGTGTCTAGTCTAATATGGAATCGGAGTTGAAGACTTTTCATGTATCTGTTTCTGGAGCATTCCTCATTCGAATGAATTAGTAATAGTAATAGTACCTAATCACTCGGTTCTCGTTGCATTTCGATTGATATCTCGAGATACAGTTAGGTAGTGTATTTTTAATAATTTGTTTGATGGAATGACCGAAGAAATTGGAAGAATCGAATGATTTAATTTGCTTTTATAGAGTTGGATGTGGTCATAGCTTCCATTTCTTATGCATACCTATTATATATTTATGTATTAAAATTACTCTAGCTGAAAGAGATATAAATGAATGGAATTAAAATTATTCATTTTTGTAACCTTACTAAATGCAGTAAGCTATTCCAATTTTCTTACTTTTTAATAATTCGAATGATCATTCGTTTATTTTGATCACTCGAATTCTTATATCATGATTGAAATCATTCGATTATGCCCATCACTGACTGCAAGGATTTTCCAAAGTTAAAAAAAAAACACACTTTGATGTGAAAACCGTCAGGGTTCGGTAAACAACAGTTACCAATTCTGAGATGTCATGAGCTAATACCCTGTCACCAGTTTCAGTTCGGATCATTAATTACGGGACACCCTAAATAATTGGCATGTTTATTATAGTAAGTATTTAATTCTGGCTGCGTAAGCGAGTCGCATTTCTACATGAATCACTGTTGATGCATCCCGAAAAACTCACTGTGTACACACAGTGATTACATAGTATATTAGTATTATATAGGGCCTTATATGTTTGGAGAAGAGAATAGAAATAATAATAAGAGAATAGAAAAATAATAGAAGTAAGTGGCGACCTCTGTACATAATCACTTAAACTTATTTTGATTTAACTTTCGCACAAGGACAAATATATTGCCCTCAGCCCAACATAAAGGCGATGAATGCAAAAATGCATAAAACGCATCAACTCGTTACAATGTACTTACACGCTATTAGCATTGTTAAGCTAAAGAGCTGTTTTTTTTTTAATATTATAGAAGATAGTCACCCTTTAGGTACTTGACTTTAAAACATTGCGTTGCCCGAAAACACCCTAATTGGTGATTATTATTTTTTTTTTCAGAAAGCTTATTCATCAAAAACATCATAGGCACTTATTTTTCTGAAAATTATACGACCCTTTGTGGTACTTAGGAGAAATCTGCTAAATTTTTTTTATTTACATTTAATTTTCTTTTCAACTGCGCATAACCATCATTGTCCAGTGTCCAGTATAATAGTCCCCCTGGCAAAAAAAATACTGATATTTTGGATGAAGTTGTCAAAATGTACCATTCGATATTTTACTACCCTCGTAATGCTTGGTTCCCCGAGGTGTAATCCATTTTATTTGCACGATATTTATTTTTCATGGCAATTATTCATGCTATTGTGAATTAAAACAGAGTGGAGGTAGAACACGACAACGAATTACAGTGGGGCATATGAACATCATAAATGGAAATAAGTAAATTATGTGAATTTAAATATATCACTATATATTATAATAAAAGGCTAATAGAAGCCAGTTAAAATTCATTTGTTTATTTACTATTTGTTTTTATTCATAAATATGTATTCGGATTTGACAACTAGTCAAATCTCGCATTTCAGGAACAGATGACTTCTTAAAAATCAATCTGACTATTTCAGCTGGTTTAAGTTAATATATTCATTGTTATCCGTGTTATAATTCTTCTATATTTTAATTTATTTTTAAAAGTATTTTTTTTATTATTTCCAACACTAGTATAAAGTGTGCCCCACTGTATCATGCACGCAACCCAACAAACCAAGAACGAACACTTTTATTTTAAAAACCATTTATTCATCATTTATTGATGGACAACGGCAATCGCATTCAATTCACAAATCGGAAAATGAAAACAAATTAAAGACACAAGTCAACAAGAGGCTCAAATACAATACACATTAAAAAAACACACCCCAACTGATTTTTATAGTACCTATGTATTTTTTTTTTTTATTATAATGTTTGTTTACAAAGAATAAGAAAATTCATTACATATTTATAATTGGCGTTTAATAATTAATTACTGAATTAATTGCTAATTTAATAGTTAAATTGAATGCTGATATGAAATTGTATCATGTGAATCTATTGATGCTTCTTTAAATATATTAATTCAATTTGGTTTTGAACCTGAACAAATGTTAAAGTCATACTCCTGTCGTATTTACTTGATCAGAGATTTCCAGTCGAATATTTCAGTCTAAAGGAATATTTACATAAGAAAGGCCAACGACACACGAATAACCGACAAAATGTGATTTACACACTGTTATAAGTGCGCAGGCACCATGTCACCATAACTTAATAGCACTTCTAATTACTTTTAGAGGTCACATTGAATGATATTTCAAATGCATGTAATTATTTATTTATATAAAACAATAAAATACAAAAATATTTCTTACTTTTCTTTGTACAGAACACAATGTCAAGTAACTTTATTTTACTCGGATAGACGTAAGGGATGGTACTACCGCACCTTATCTCATCTTCAAATTGCTCCAAAAAAAACTGTTATACTAAAAGCGAATACACTATATAGTGTATTATAGAGATCAGTGGTTCTCGCTAGTTTAACTTCAAAATGTCTTTCGTCACGAATAAAAAAAATGTGAATGAAATGTCAAAATGGGCGAATATTCTTGCTTGGCATGATGTTTGATTAAAAAAAATCTCCAGTTCGACTTATTTTACGAATACAAAACTTACCCCTTGGCACCATCATGCATCAGAGATTAAAACAATACTGAACTATTATGTAGTACCAACATACAAGATAATGGTCATTCACCTTTTATTCAGTTTTTATTGTTTTAAATATATTTTTGTAGCAGATAGAAACCGAAAAAAAAATATTTACACGCAAAATAAAACGGATGTAGCACACATTCCTAAATTTTTGGCTCATTATTTATACAATTATTGTGGGAAATAAAACAAAGCTGTGGGAACTATTTTTTTTTTGTGCTGACAAAATCAAATTTGCTTGTCTACAGTTTTTCATCTTCTTTGTTTTGGCAATCTATATAAGTGGTATCCATGATTTTTTTTATATATATATTTTTTTGTTTGAAAGAGCAATATTGCATTGGTTTTTTTTAATCAAAAGAGAGTAGAGTATGAATAAAAATGCAGACTTATAAGTTGTCATATACCTAGTATGCAATCCTCTGTTTTCGTTTACATTTATATGATTCTGTTAAAAAAAAAGTACAAGTATTTGACAGTTGTGCTATCAGAAGGGAAATTTAAGAAAAAACAGTTGTTTTGATTTAAAATGGGCTTAAGAGGGTTTTAATAATTATTCAAAAAAAAAAAATGCTGAAATGTGTTTCTAATAGCCTTTTCACACCAAACCCAAAACACGGTTTTCGCGAAATTATCGTGTTTGGCTGAAAACCTAAAGCGAAAACACAAGTTTGCCCATACATTTTTGATAAACCACTCGTTTTGACAAACTACAAGTTTTAAATAAAACTTATCGAAAACATGTTGGGTTTGCAAGATGAACTAAGCAAACACACCTTGTGAAACATTCAGTGATCAATTAATCGTCACATAAAAACTGACGGGTTGCTGCCAGGAAAAACGAAAAAAACAGCTGTCTGGGGTAAATTCAATTTCAATTCACAACGTATTTGTTGTTGTCTGTGGTTTCAAAATAATTGAAATGTCGAACGAAAACTTGTAAATGTTCAGTGTGAACGGTTTTCGAATTTTCGTAAACTTTTAGCTGAAAACCCCGTTTTGGGTTTGGTGTGAAAATTTTGCAGGTCAAAAACAACAGTTTGTCGGGAAAAGTCATAGGGTATTATGGGGTAAATTTTCTTGTATACATTTCCTATTTAACGGTATCACAGATCTTATACAAATTTACAAAATAGAATTCAAAACAATTCCAAAATTTGTGAATTTTCCAGCGAATTTTGTTTCCCTCGGAATATTTTCTTTCATCGAAATAAATTTCACTCGAAGAAAAAATCATTCACATCCATCCGTTCGAAGGAGGGAATGTTTAATTCACGATAATGTTTTGAACATTACGATACATCTTATTTTAGGACTATGAAATGTAATGTAAACATTCCACATAAAAGAGCTGCGACGAAAAAGACAGCATACCAAGACGTACCTTAGTTAAACAAGACCAATACGGGGATATGGGGGTCAATTCCCGATCTGTGAAGATGTGAAGTGATAAATTTGATCACGCTTTTACGTCTAATTCGATTCTCGATTCGTGAAAAAGTGAAGTTAAATGCCAAACATTTTTCATATGATACTTTTTTTTTATCACAGTCAACTGTTTTGTGAAGAAAATATTTCTAATCGAATATTAAGAAGAAAAACAGGATTTGGCACATGACAAGTAAGCAACAATTATATTTATACATAAATGTCTTTTGGTAGTAAGTTATATTTGTGTTAATTCGAGTAAATAACGAAATTGTTAAATCAACAGATTCACAACAGCCGACGCTAAGGTGCTCATTCCCGCGACAGATCTTTGGAAACTACACATTGCAAATGGGTAAATGCAGAGCACTTTACCATATTTAAATGGCTTATAAGTTGAGTGTTTTTCAAGAATGCTATCAATTCACGTATTAAATCCATGCATAAATGTTTTGGGAATCTATAAAGTTCAATAAAGTGCTCCTAGTTGTAACTTCGAATAGATTCTGCCCATCTCGAAGGGAAAGCCTCAATATCATCACATGAAAAAATAATAAATCTTACTCAAAATAGAGATACTTTTGAATATAATATAAAACCCACAATTGTTCAGTACGACGTCTTTTATTAATTTATTAAACGAATTATTATTCCGGACATTATTCTTAAGCAAATTTAGAAACTGAAATGAAATATTTACCTTTCCCAACAAAAAATCTAATCAGAAATGACAGAATTTATCATTTAGTAGTTTTTAGTACAAACTTTATCACAATGAGTTCTAGAATCGCATTAGGCGTGTGCGTGAAGTTGGAAAATGATAAACCTCTGTGAAAACTGAAATGATATTTTTTTTCCCTTCAAAACTTCACAGATCGGGAATTGACCCCATGGTTAAAATATTCGTTTTAAACTCGTCTCTTGTCCAGTTCTATCACTTGAAAAAAGATGTGTCAAGTTAGCACTACCACTTCAAAATTTTAAAGAAATTCATATTGGATTAATTGTCGTAAATTTGTCGTGAAAGAAAAAAAATTGTCGCGTTCGTTTTTTTTTTAAATAACCCCTGGTAATGCTAACTTAACTGTCAAGTTAGCATTACCACCCCTCAAAAACGGTGTATATGAAGTCAAAAAATAAAAAAAAAGTATGCCATTAATTGTCGTAAATTTGTCGTAAACCAATGGCGCAATAAAAAAATTGTCGCGTTCGTTTTTTTCTAGCAAAAAACGCCCTTTTAGTTAGTATAGCCTATACCATAAAATAGGAATTTTCACTAAATCTAGCACTACCATACCAAAAGTATTTGTTTAACTACTTTTTTCCAATAAAATTTATTTAAACAATTGTCGCTCGACGTCCTTGATTAAGTTGTGTAATCAAATAATTTGTCGCGCGCCTTTTTCTTACAAAAAAACGCCCTTTTAGTATAGCCTATACCATAAAGTAGGAATTTTCCCTAAATCTAGCAAGTATAGGCTATACTAAAAGGGCGTTTTTTGCTAGAAAAAAACGAACGCGACAATTTTTTTTCTTTCACGACAAATTTACGACAATTAATCCAATAAGAATTTCTTTAAAATTTTGATGTGGTAGTGCTAACTTGACACACATTGAAAAAAGAGGAAGTACGTTCGATGCAGACGTGCGCCGTAAGATTCTAAATATTTCAATTATTTTTTAAATTTATGTTCATCTATGAATTTTTGATATAAATAGAGTCTGTCTAGCCATGATCTATCATTATTTCATAATCTATGAGAAATTCTAATTAATAAAACGCTTTCTTTAAAATGGCTCTTAGCCAATTTTTATTCGTGCTGAAATGCTCGGTCATTACTTTAAATCTGTCTAGTTTATGTCTGCGATAATTTATTTATGTTTGGATTTGTATCATGGTATTTTAAAGATTGTAATATTATCACTCAACGATTGCATTACCTAAAAAAATTCAAATTTTGTTTGTTTTTTTGTTTATTCATTTTTGTGTTGTAAATATATAATAGGTACCTATATTGCATTAGTTAATTTTGAAAGAAAAACTGTCGAATTTCAAGTGACAAATGTCATCCAACATTAAAAGCACCCTCTATATATTAAATATGTACTATAGAATTCTAATTAACACAACTACTCGTAATCCGAATATAAGATATTGTAGTTATAATTAATGCAAAATCACGCACAAAAACAATCACGCCATCATAATCAGCACCACTTTTCTCCACTAATTCCGATCATAATCGGATGTCAACAATTTGCTCACTCCCAAGCTTCCGACGAGCTGTCTAAATTCCATCCTTCCACAGTAAGGAAGTTCTGTCAAAATCTCTTCCGCCATAAAATTTGCTACAAATGATTTTATGAGCCGGTTTCTCTTTGTTCATTTATGAACTAGTTACCCAATCCAACGCAATAGAATTTTGTTCAAATTCCCCTCACTCAACCGATTTATTTTGAGGCTATGAGTCCTATCTCTCGTCCTCCTTGTAATCTCATAAGCATTCATAAACTATGGCGGTTTTGACTTCATTTTCTGATGCGAGGTTGGGCATCTGGGTATGAATGCCTATGGATTTTTTAACCCTATTTTTATTTTTGACATTTGGTTTTCTTACGCTATTCATTTTTTTTTATAAATTAAGGTTATTTGCAATTGTTTTATGAGCATAGCATAACGATTTAATAAAATGTAAAAGCCGCTTTAGCAATTTACTAAGCTAAAAAGATGATTGAGCTAATTTTAAACGATTTTAACATTTTACTAAAGTTAAAACCACGGAATGGCTACTTTAACTTTAAGCAATTTCTGATAGTATATTAGCCTTGCACGCGGGTTGCCCAGGTTCGAGTTCTGCTGGCGCACAATTTTTTTTTGTAAATAATGAAGTTAAAATGATGAAAATAGAAATATCTAATACCTTTTTAGAGCACATGTTGGGGTTTCATCGACATATAATTAATTTACAACGCATAACAACAATAATTGTGTTCTTCAAAATTCAAACCCTACAAATACTCAGCTTTCTGCTTAATTAGCAATTTACTAGTTTAGAAAAGGTTTAAACATTTTGAAATAGTTATTCAATCAATAAGCACTTAGGAAATTGCTATCTAGTAAAATGTTAAGCCCGTAACAATGGGTTGTTTAAAATTTTGCGCCATTAGTTTCAAGAGTTATAACGGGTCCGCCATCTAACGTTTTTTTTTTTTCAACTAGTGCTTATTTCGTGAATGGTAACACTTAGCTCATGTCTGATTTGACAGATAATTAGTTTTATCCTTCCGCTGAACGAATATGGTTGTGTATACGCTTGAACAACGCTGGGAAATATTGCGACATTACTTTGAAAATTATGGTAATGTTGCAGAATGTGTGCGAAAATTGCGTACGGATTTTGGAATAAGAGAAGCACCGTCAGCTCCGTATGTTCGTTATCTTGTGAAAAAAGTGAAAGAAACTGGCATCCTAATCGATAAACCAAAGCGTGAAAAGCCAAAAACAGTGCGTTCACCCGAGATTATTGCTGCTGTAGCAGAAAGTGTGCGTGAAGCGCCATCAAAACCAATTCACCGTCGCGTCGTTCTCAACAATTGAACATTTCGGAGACATCATTGAGACGAATTTTGCATAAAGACCTTGGTATGACGCCATACAAAGTCCAATTGGTTCAGGAGTTGAAGCCAACTGACCATCCAATGCGTTTTCGCTTCGCTAAGTGGGCCTGTGATCGACTTAGAGAAGATGCCGATTTTGCCAAAAAAAATCATCTTTTCAGATGAAGCTCATTTTGATCTTGTAGGGTATGTAAACAAGCAAAATTGTCGCATTTGGGGCACAGAAAACCCGCACGCATACATTGAAAAGGCGATACACCCAAAACGAGTCACTGTTTAGTGTGGATTTTGGTCCAGAGGCATAATTGGGCCATTTTTCTTCGAAAATGAGCAAGGAGTGGCCGTTACAGTCAATGGTGATCGTTATCGGGTCATGTTGAACGAATTTTTGTTCACAAAAATTGAAGAGGAGGATATTGGCAATATTTGGTTTCAACAGGACGGCGCTACGTGCCACACAGCCGAAGCTACACTTGATGTTTTGCGCCCTGTTTTTGAAGATCGCATTATCAGCCGCAGAGCTGATGTCGTTTGGCCACCTCGGAGCTGCGATTTGACACCGTTTGACTATTATTTGTGGGGTGCCGTAAAAGATAAGTGTTACGCCGACAAGCCAGAGACAATTGACGCTTTAAAGGACAATATTCGTGAAGCCATTGGTGAAATACAGCTGTACACAATCGATAATGTGCTTAAAAATTGGACCGATCGTGTAGACTACTGCATGGCCAGCCGAGGCAGCCATTTGAATGAAATTATTTTCAATTATTAACCGGAAGGATTGTACTTTCAAATAAAAAAAGAAATTTGAGAAAATATTCAGTAGTTTTTTTTAGAGCATTTTCAAAAATAGTTTAGCTTAGAGTGCCCGTAAAGGGCCAGTGAGTTAGATGTAAGGTATTGATAAGTAGGCTAGTTTTATGAATTTTTGTCTAGAGTTCAGATAGTTATAAGTTAATAATAAATAAAAATTAATTTAAAAAAAAAATTAGCATAGCATACAAAACAAAAATGACACACTTCTGAAAAGTGTAAAGTAAACCTGGTGTAACCGGATGAACGTACGTCAAAATAAATCTGTTGAGTATGGCCAGGGTCAACACAGTTATATAGAGCGAGCTCTGTTCGAAGAAGGAAACACAATCTGAACGCTTTTAGATATCTGAGCTAAATTTTGACACATCAGTGTCAAAAGGAATCCTCCTTTATATTAATCTCTTTGATTACTGAAACCGACAGAAGAAAGTCAGTCTTACCCTGGTCCTATTCATGATTACCGAATTTGTGAATCCGTTTCCGTTGTTCTTTTTTAAATCCGAATTTAATGGAAATGCCAAATTAAAATGTAAATATAAATGTCACTTTCCTTTGATGTGCAACGGTTGAAAGAAAACACCTGTAAAAACTCGCCCGGGGTCAAAAAAAAATTCCAAAAAAATTGATTTTTTTTTCGGTCAAAAGGAAAACGCAACAAACATCCGTACTTACGTCCCACATTACCAATGGCAATAAATTTCACATTCATATATCTACTCGTACACTTGACTTCAGCTTAACAGCCCAGCTTCTGTATTCTTCATGTTTCCTTTGCAATAATTCGCTTTTCTGTTGTGCATTGGCAATTATGAGCGTTTGGTGTTGTGATGTATTTTCTGTCTCCTTTCTTCAAGTATTCGCATTCAATGGCTGGTGTTTGACCTTTCTGGCTTTTTCATCGTCATCATATCATTTTCATTTTCCTTGTGTTGTTGATAGAGGTTGATATATGGTAGAGGTAGTGCATAGGGTAAAACAACATGATGCAGCATATGGGGAGAACAGGGAACTCTTCGGCAATGCGAATTGAAGAAAAATCACGTAATTCGCGAGAATTTTTTTTGTTTTGTTTGTATTTTCTTCTGCTGTTTCTTAATTAATTCCAGGATAAGATGTTAGGAATTAGTGTCTGACATAACGCGCAGATTATTCTCAGTTTGATTGGTGGGCAGGGGTAAAGTTTGTTGTTGTTGCACGTGCAACTAATTCGTAAGGACAAACGTATATAGTTTCATAAATAGTGTGTGTGTGGTTCTGAATGAAAACTGATTTCCAGGAATGGATGCATAATATGAATAGGCGCCCCAAGGCGGCAGCAGGAGCTATTTGTAGCTCTCAATCTCTTGTGTCGTCAGACATAGCACTTGAGGGCACTGCGCAGCGCACGTCTAGCACTAGATCTATGCCTACATACATACATATAGCGAGTAGCATGGCATGATGCCACGGAGGTGTGTAGGTATAGTGTGTGCATTTTTCGAGTTTATTACTAGCTTAGCTGAGCTGTTCTTTGTTTTAAGGAAACCTCACTTAAATTTTTTTTTTTTTACAATATTTGTTTTTTGATTTAAGAGGAGATACGTTATAATGTTAACCCTTTATTTTTTTATGACAAACATGTGTATGTGAATATTTTGGATGGGAATCCGAGAAAAAAATACCACTCTAGAGTGCCATCTCCCCTGTGTTTTGTTCTGTCTAAACATCACACAGAAGCGCTAATATGGACAAAAAAAAGAAAATGGTTCTAATCTAGCGACAGTGGGTCGGTCGTCGTCGCGTCGTGATTATTGTTTGCAATTAGCTTTGAGTTGTTAAAGAGAGTTGCCTTTGACTGCATTGTCGTGCGAATTTAGAGATCTCTCATTGTTTAAGGTGCTTCGACGTCAACAGCCTATTGTTGGATTAGCTATTCTATAATGCTTTACATTTTCTTTGTTGGGTAGATATTTTTTTTCTTCTTAAGTATGAATGATTTCCGGTGTCTCAAAGGAGATTTTTTTCCCCCGTTGGCCAATTGATGTGTGAAGAATATGCAGTGACAATTGAAGGTTGACGTGAGTACTTCAAAATGTTTTTTTCTTCTATTTGATATAAAGTGGAAATAATATTACATACCTATCTTCCACCTTTGAGAAATACGAACAAATATGAAAAGCATATATTGCATATGAGTGTTTCCATTGTGACGTGAGTGACACAGATGCTCATGATTTTCTAAATTTTTATTATAGGTAATATTCTGAATTAATAAAACCAATCTCATTTCTTGCAAACAAGGAAGGAAATAACCGTCCTTGAAAAGTTGTTTAGTTTTTTTTTTAAATGAAACATTTCCTAACTCTATTATGTCCTGTCATTCTTCCTTTTGTTTGTCAAGTGAAGAAGATATCCATTTCATAAGGATTTTTTTTTCATAGTGCTGGGATTTCCGTGAAATTATATTCCTGCATTGATGATTTCACATCTAGAAACAAAGAAAACTTAACAAAAGTTGATAAGAAGACACTTCATATAACGCAAATAATGATGAGCGGAATCGAATGAAATAATCGATTCTTACATTAGACATATCGATACTTCATCTGCAATCATTGGAATGATGTTTTGATGTCTCATCTTTCATACATGGGATGTCTCAATTTTTACTTGACTATATTACTATTTAAGTGAAACGTAATGTAAATGTAATACCAAGAGGGAAAAGCAAGAGCCAAGAAGTGTCATTCGAATGAATTAGTAGTAATAATAGTAATCACTCGGTTGTCGAATAGGTACATGTTGTTAAATGTTGGTTGATAACTCGAGATACGGCTATTTAGTGTATCTGAGATTATTTGCTTTAAGGCTGCTTTACATGGATCTGCATCTGCAGACTTGAAGAAAAGTAGAGCGGGACTATAATATAAAACAAACATAAAAGTAAGACAGGGTACACACTAATAACTTACTCGAACTCTGCTATAACTTTCTTGTTCTTAGCGTTTAGGTATGTAGTTTTGAGAAGAAAATGTTCGCTATTTTCGTTGTTTTTAAGCAAACTGAGGTGAAATGGTGAAAAAAAAACTTGAAAATTCGTTATCTGAACGGAACAAATTATGGTGCAGATAATCTGCATTCTTCAGATTCATACTTCCTATAATATTCATACATGAAGATGATCTCCATTTTGGTCTTAGCTCACTATCGCACAAGTATAATTTTTTTATTTTGTTTCCTCTTTTTTTGCAGATGTCAATGCAGATGAAGATGAAGGTACATGTAAAGCCTCCTTTATACAATCACTTCAAACGAAACATGGAACATGCATAGGAAAAAATGGGGTAAACTATTCTAATTTTCTTACTCATTCATAATTCGAATGATCATTCGATTATTTTGTTCACTTGAATACTAATATATCGATTATTTAAATCATGCGACATCACAATGTTTCCAAATAACGCTGGAAAATATGACGAAACAAGTACAAATTAAAGTTAAATAATAATTTTTAACAGATACCAACTTTAATTTAAATTTTGACATACAAAAGGGTTGTTGGGAAAATGTCAGATTATGAAATTTTATAAAACCATTTCAAAGAAATTTATGTTCAATATTTAAAATGAATGGAATAATTGAATTCTACACAGTTTCAAAATTAACAAAATCTGTCAAAATTTACATAAGCTCATATTTCAATCTCAAAGCTTTATGCTATTCCAGCTATAGACAAAGTAAATATGTATAGCCATAAGAAAGCACAACAAAGGGGTTTGAAATGTATGTAGTTGTGCGCAGTTAGGATTCTCTTTCAATAGATTCCTCGAAACCCGAAAAGTGTCAATTGTTGAACAGCTGTTGTTTGTGACGATGTTGGGGCATTCTTGAACACCTTTTTCTCATTTTGTCGCATGTTTTTAATATAACCGAAAACAAATATGCAAATCCAAATTGAATTCATCAATATTCATTGTAAAGAGAATAATTAAAAAAATTAATCAAAAACAATTGTGTGTTGGTTTCTAGCAGAAAATAACTACGTAAGTTCTCGTATACCAATAAGGTATAAAAGAATCCAATTTCCTAGAGAAAGTGTCGCCTGGCGGAAATTATTTTTTTTTTATATTTTTATCCATCAGAACTGTCAAACGCACATTTAAAATTAATTGAAAATTAGAGATTTTTGATACAAATTACTTTTTAGGCAATGTATGTGTAAAAAACCAACCTAACTTCAGACATTTAATACTTCGGCCAGACTCTCAGTTTGGCAGAAAATATATTTTATGTAGGTACATGATGGCTTTTGAATCGTGAACTTTTTCGAACATCAAGATGGGCCAATACTGCCCACGACTCGTCGGACATGTGTTTGTTATGACAGCATTATGTTTCGAAAGGAAGTCATAACTTAAATTATTTTGATTAATAGGAGACTTATTTAAGATCTGATTATGCAAATGATAGTTGGTCTTGTTCATTTATTTTTAGATAAGATAGGTTGCCTAAATTATTATTGAGCTATTAGTGGTTTTCTAAATTTACATGAGAGAAAACAATGCATAAGGATTTGTGACATTTCGTTCAAATGGGTTTTTTATGCGTCGTGAGTATGTATGATATGTGGATGAAATTGTGTTTGTATCACTTTTTTTGATTATTTTTGGCTTTACGTCTTTTGGTTTGTATTAAAAATTCGATATCAATAAGTTGGATTCAACTGTTTGATTAATTCCATAGATTCCGAGTGCTCTCAAACTAACATAGCAATCAAGCGAAATTGTCTCATTTACAGTGTGAACTTTATGCATACATTTGAAATTGAATTCACACAATGCAATGGCGCAATTTCAGTCACATAATATTCCGCAAAATCTTTTCCAATATTTCAATGATCATTTAAGTATATCCACACCAAATAAACATTTTTGAAACATTTTAGAAATATTTCATAAAAATTTAAAAAACATTTCAGAAACAGAGAAAGATTTCTGAAATGTTTCATAAATTTTTCTAAAATGTTTACTTTGGTCTGGACGCTCGCGAAACAGTTCTGAAATGATTATGAAATGTGTTTCTGTTTCCTATTCCGAATGGAAAACTCTCTTTGTTTCTCCCAATCATTGACAAATGTAGATAGTGCGTGATTGGTTGTTCATATAAATATAAAAAAGTTGCAAAAAGTGTGAGGCGACGATGATGTTATCGAAAGAAGTTTTGTGAGATCCACTTAAAGAAGATTTAAAAAATAAAATAAAAAAAGCCGATGCTTTGTTCGAAATTTCGGAAAATATAAATCGTGAAAAAGATGAGGTAGAAAAAAAGCATGCGCCTAAAAAAACTGAATACATAAATGGGAAACAAAGAAACATTTCAGAAATATTTCTCAACAACACTTTTAACAAATGGGAAACATTTCAGAAACGTTTTTTTAAACAATGTTTCCTGAAATGTTTCTATGGTGTGGACACACCTTTTCATTTATACCTATTCATAAAATATTAAAAACAAATTTGATTAATATATTGTGATTTTCTTTAATAAAATAATAATTCTAACATAAGTTAAATTTTGGCAATCACTGATTTTGCTTTTTGAACGTTCAGAATTTACATTTTAGGTTTTTTAATAATAATATCGATTACTCCTTTGGAAATATTGTGATCCTTTTTATATCCCCAAACATTTCATAAAAACTCAAGAAGAAATATTGTATTTTGATTTGAAAATTACAACAATAGTTCTGTTATTCAATATTCAAACTAAGGAACAAAACAAATCAATCTACAGAGTCTGAGTCATTATTTTAAAGTCGTTTTTTTTCTCGCATAAATGTAAATTTGAGTCTGCAAATACATAAATGGAAATGGTATAATATTTTTCTTTAAAAAATAAGAATATTAAATTGAATACAAAACAAAGGTAAATCTTTTCTCTCTCTTCCACTCACAACTCGGAAAATAAAAGTGTGACAAAATAGAAACAACATACGAATAAAAAAAAATTAAAACGTCTTTTGTTTTTCACATGTACAAAACATCGGCAGCCATTTCTAATAGGATTCCTTTTGATTTTGCAGACATTTCTTCTTTTTTAACCCTTACCATTTCTTTTTTCCTATTTTCCATTTTTTTTTTCATAAAAATTCCACAAGCCGTCCGTATAAAGAGTCGAGAAAGGCTTGCTTTTCTTATCGCAATGAACCTGTCTGACAGTTTACACCCTCTCTATATCGTGCTCCTACCTTCCCCCCTATATCATTGTGAGTTACAAAACCTACCATTCTATACTCAAAAGGATATGGAAATTTCCCTTCAGAGAATATATACAAAAAAGAAGAAACATAAGACAACAAAAAGAAAAGAAAAGAAAAGAAAAAAAAAACACCTCTTGAACCTGAGAATGAAAAATTGCATATGATTACAGACAGCTAGAATGCAAACGTTTCCCGAACGGAGGAGGAAATATGCAAAGAAGAAATTCATAGTTTAGTTGGTTTATTTTATACTGAAGTCCAAGGTGTTAGGTTCGCGAAAGGAATCTGTAAAAAGGCATTCGTACTTACATAACATAATAAAATGGAGTTGGTGGGCACCGACTATAGCGTATACCTTCTTTACTTGCCCAGGAACACGTCCCGAGAAGTCTTAGAAGTTGCTCTTTGAAAAAAGATAACGGTAAGAGAAACTCTTTAATCCGATTAGGTTAAGTTGTGAAAAAGGATTTTGGTGGGATTAGTTAAGGAATATTGGCGAGAGGTGGAGAAAAGAGAACTGATATCTTTAATTCAAAGCCCTGTGAACTGAATGCAAAGAAAATATGGTATTTCTGTTATTTCTTTTAATTATTTCTAAGCTGGAGTAAAGGTTGCAGCAACTGCTGTGGTTTTGATAAATGTTTTGTTTTAGTTTTAGTTTGAGAGGGAGGTGAAACTTATGCGGATTCTGGATCGTTTTGCCATACAGCGGCTGGGACAGGTTGGGTATTAAACTTTACCTTGAATTCAGACAATCCTAACAATCTTCTCTGAAAAAACTCTGCTAGCGAAATCTTCAAAGAATAGAAAAATGTTTAAGCGTCGACTTTATCTTCTCACAAGGAAGGTTTTGGATTTGGAAAAATATCCAACTGAAGATTTTAAACAAACTTGCCATTTGTTGTTGGTGATGAAGAATACAAAAAGTTGGTCTCGCAATTCCGTCTGTCTGTAAACGGCTGAAGCGATTTTGTTCAAAGTTTGTATTTAAGCGTTTTAGGTGATTGTCTCAAATAGATTTTTGAATCGCTTTTTTAGCCCAAAAAATTAACGGTCTTGTCATACAATTTTTATTCATTAAACAACAACAAAGGAAAAGTGCGAATAAATTGGGCTGTACAAATAGTGCCGATAATAGTGTAGATAAAGCTTTGGAAAATATTTGGAATGGAACAACTCGCTTGGTTTGCAGACAAAAAGCTTTTACACCATGGTTGTCAGGCAGAGGGAGATGTAAGATAAGAGTGTATATCAAAAGTGCATAATTGTTTTATCCAGACTCTCGATACTGCGCTACATATAGGTTACCAATAAAATACGGTTATAGTCCAAGAAAATAAGATACATATTCACTTCGAAACAATTTTGAAAAAGGTCAATTTTGGTGGAGAGCTTAAATTTTACGTCCTAAACATTTTCTACGAAGTACCCTAAATTTGTAGCGGAGCAAAAAATGTTAGATGAAGATGGAAGGGGGGGGGGAGGGTGTAAAATTTAGTTGCTTTTTCAAATTACTCGAAAACCATAGGTTCTTTAGAAATATAATTGTAGGTAGCTCATGTCATTCTTCATCTACACAAAAAAGATTTAAAAAAAAACTTTTTATAGTAAAATTGATAGGCTGCGAGAAAAATGGTCGAAAACATTTAGGGTGTAGTACATTTAGTCAACAAAATGTAATAAATTTATGTTTTTGGTTTTTGAGTTCGGACACTTCTATTAAAAAACGAAGTTTTAAAAGTGGTATACCGGAAGGGAAATGGTGGTATCTTAAAAGAACTAATTTATTTAATTTTTGTCTAATAACTCCCAAGAAGTTTATTTTTTCTCAAAATGTCCTAAGAACATCCTGTAGACAATTATCGACAAAATGACATATGTATTACCGATATTTGTATGTCAATTCGTTCTTAAGTTAAAGCGGTCCAAAGTAAAAAATTTTCGTCAAAATGGGTACATACCTCGATATTATTCATTCGTTAAAGAAACCTGACTTAATAAAGCTGTCAGATCAAATAATCTACCACCCTCATAATGAGTTAAACCCTGTTTTTTTTTCAATTTTGAACTTTATTTCATATAAAAAAATGAATCCTAAGTTTTATATGGTTATGACGTAAAAATGAAGCTCTCCACTAAAATTCAGCCTTGTCGGTTTTTTTTAAGTAACGTCATTTTTGATCTAATTTTCTTTGACTATCAATGGATCCACTGATTTCGAACTAATTTTTTATACAAAATTTCGAAAAATATTTTTTTGCAAATCATTTTTCACAGTTGAATATTTTGAAAACCGAAGGACGAATTTTTTTTGAAATTATTTGTCATCCCAATTTTTTTTTTAATTTTAAACATAAGAACGACTTAAACATATACAGGTTGTCCGGCGGACATACTGACAGTTCATATTTGGCAGTCGTGAAGTAGACACGTGGCAAATTTATTATGGAAAAATATTCGATAAACCAACGTGTTTTAATCGTAAAAATATTTTATCAAAATCAATCATCGATTACTGTGACGATGAGAAAGTTACGTGGAATTTTTCGGAGAAACAACGTGTCAACGGGCTCGCATTTGTGAGACTAACAGAGGCGGGCATTTACCTGATATTGTATTCCATACATTATTGTCGACAGCAAATAAAACATTTATCAATATAAGATCCATTCTCTTTCATTTAACCAAAAATTATAAACAAAGTAGTATACCTTCCCAGCGGACACCCTGTATTTTTTTGTTGAAAATTTGAATATGCAGAATTATTTATTTTTCGAGATAATAAGCTTTTGATTTTATTTTTCGGCTAAACCGAAAATTTCGGTTAAGATAATAAGGTTCACAAATTTTGTTTTAAAATTTAAATTTTTGTCTTTAAATTTTAGATGGTTTTATTAACTTTTTTTCTTCTTGATTTATTTTATAATTGAGTCCTTTCACTTCTAAATGAAAAAAATCCTATTTTAGCTGCTCAATTATTTTCTGCTAAATAAGAAAAAAATCGGAAGAAATATCAAACAAGAAACCACCTGGTTGGGTTTCCTGTTTACATGAGTATGCTTACGTTCAAATAAATAAATAGAGAAACATTTTTCCCGATTAATTGGATTGGAAGTAACATTTTTTTTTATACATATGTAATTATAAATATTCATAGACCCCGTTTTTCTTAGCTTGCAAAGCGATGTTGTTTATATTTTGTGTAGTAAACGCAATGACAACTTGCAATTAATGTCAAAATTTACATGCAAAACGATGTGACATCAGTGGGCGAAGCGAAGCTACAACAACTAAACGTTTTTATAAACAAGAACGCCAACATAAATCTAGGGCAAAAAAAAACTTTAACCACATTCGTATAGTTTTTTTCTATTTTTTTTTTTCTTCTATTTTTAATTAAAAGCCACGGCTGGCGCGTGTTTCGTGGTGATGATGAAACTCATCCCCAAGACTATAACTAAAGAAATCATGGATTTCAAGACCTCTGACACATATACGGTTTGGATTTCAATTTTGCACATGCAACTTCAAAAAAAGAGCCACAAAACATATATTTGAATATAGGGTGTCTTATATTAAGCTGTCAAGTAACTTAAGTGTAAAATGTTGAACGTAGTTTAAACAAGTTAAACCTGCTTACAATCACTTTGCTGAAGAACATAATCTCGTCTTATATTGGCAGTACTTATAATAAAGGCGCCAATTTCTTGCGCAAGGGTAAAAAATTGGTACACAATGGATTCTCAGTGACCCTGTCAAATAACTTTTTTACTTTTGTGTTCAAATCGGACTTAATCCATGTTTATTAACAACAATATTATAGGCACTTCGACAATAAGAAACTAATTTCTGATATAATTTGTTTAACTTATTTATACAAAAGAACAGTTTTCAGTTAACAGTGACAGGGTCACTGAAAACAATTTTTTTTAATGATTAAAATGTTTTAACTTATTTAGAGCGTAGGTTTAGCAATATAAAATATTTTTAAAAAAATTTAAATAATTATCGATCGACTCATGATAATTCATCAAAAAAAAACTATGTTGATTTTAAGTTCACAACCAATAAGACACCCTTTAATAGACAAATTCAAATATTAAAATCTCATCTCAATATTGCAATGGGAGTGCAAAATAATTATTCAATTAAAAACAAGCAGCATTGCCGCAAGCGCACACATAACACATTTAAAGAGTATTCACATTAAAGCTGTCAAGATTCAAGAACCAAAACCAAAACCAAGCACAAAGTCAACGAACCTTGAAAGTGAGTCTCGTATGTTGTGTGTAGAGCTCAAATTATAAATGTAGCGTGCATAAAAGATGTCTGACAGAGGCGACGCGGCACGGCACGGCCGAGACAGTTGATATTTATGAAAAAAAAAATAAACAAACATGATGACTGAATTGAAATTAAATGAAGAAATCTTTTGAATTAATCTTCCAACCTAAATCGAGCTTGTTGTGTACGCTGCTGAGCTGGCTGTATGATTAGACTATAGAATCATCGATATCTAGTGGCATAACTGGCAATTGACAAAGACGTTTGACAGCTCCTATACATATAATATGTATATATATGGCGTCGTGATTCTGATGGCTGTATATACATTATAGTCAAGGTCGATTTGTGACAGCAGCAAATTAGATTAGACACACTGCTTTTATTAAAAATGATAAGAAACGATTGTTTTGGTGAAATTTATCTGACGCCTAAGCCTTTGTAGAATTATTGTTATATCATTTGTATATTGTGTCTCATTAAATCATGACAAATGCGAGGTCTTTCAGAACGAGTCGATTGTGAACGGTTTCGGTTTGGTTGTTAAATAACATTTTAAATTGCTAAGAAATTCAAAATAAATTTGTTCGACTTTTTTATTTAAGAAAATATACAAAAGGACAACAATTATAAATGTGAAAGTCCAATTTTCTTGTCGGTCAATTTGTGGACTTTTACGCTTTAACTGCTAACTTCTTCCACATTGGATGGTTAAGAATATTAGGTACTTAAACGAAACTGAATTTAACAAGAATTGAGTAGGTAATGATAAGACCCTAATTATAGCTAACTTTTGTGGACTATGGGCAATTAAAAACCTACTGAGTTAGGTTAAGTTATAGAATGGGTGCTGAAATGGCTATAAATTTCGCCAAAAGAACGTTCAAAAATATTGGTCTACCCTTGTTGTAGATACACGGTTACGAACAAAGTTAATGAGGGTATAGGGTTTAGGATTACCAGTAGTAGTAAACTTTATTGAGATGTTTCTTTAACTAAATTTTACATAGATAATACACTTGTATAGCGATTACATATATATTATTTTGTCGACTTAGAATTGGCCAGGCTACACTTAATTTATATATTATTTTTGTTTTATTAAATTTAGACAAAAGAAATTTAGAATTACATAGATGATAAACTACAGTTTAAGAAATTAAAAAATTCAACAAGACCATTACGATTTCATTAAAAAAAAAACTAAAATATAAAAACTTAAAACTAGGTGCGATAAAGAGAAATAGTCATCGCGTCTATTTTTCTTGAAACACAAATGTGTGGAATTACGGATTGGAATACATAAACGGATGTACACCTAATCTTTCGTCAGTTAGAGCGAGAGCTCAGTACTTTACATCTTTTGTTTGAGTGAGAAAGCGACATCTCGATGGTTATATGATGAAAGAGAGCGATCTTCTAGTTATTGGATGTTGAGATAACCAGAACTGTTGTTTCCCCATTATCGGTTCCGTTACAGTATAACGGAATTATGCAGATTCTGTGCATTACGGGCTGCAACGTAAGCGATCCATACGATGCTTCTAATTTCTGGGACGATACGACGTACCTATACGTATACTTTGTCCATGTGCGATACCAAGAAAACTGGGAGTAGATGGAATTCCGATGTCTTCTTTACACGTGGATGTCGTTCGTTTGGCTCCCTCTCCAAGTTACAATTTCCCTGGTGTTGTCGACTTGTACAACCTTCAAATAACTAATAACTAATAACACACTTTTAATTTAGTTAATTTAATTAAACTATTTTTGTTATTTTTTTTAATTCTTTTTTTTTTACTTTTCCAGACGGAAAAACACGTCCGTCTGCGACGGAAGCCAGAAGCCATCTCCTTTAGGATTAGCAACCTTACACATTCCTGAATGAATTTTATGACGTTCCTTAGTGTAGCCTTGTTTTTGTGGCAAAATATATCCGCATCAGAACAGAATTTACACACATTACAAAATTGTTGGCGATAAAAGCAAAAGTACTCCTGATGATTTTAATTAATCCTGAAGGCTTTGTTCGTAGAGTTTTTTTTCTATCAATGACCAAGTTCACTCATTTATTAGATAAACTGTCTCGGATACCAAACTCTCCGAATATATTTGTGAATTATTCGGATAGTTTAGCTAAAAGCATTCAAAAATCAAAACAAAACTTTGCATATTTTATTTCGATTTAATCATTCAAGCTTTAATTTTTTATTTGACTTTAATCTGAAGAAATAAAAACAAATTTTATGTTTTTGTTTTCATTTAATTATTATTTGACATGTTGTTGCCAGTCCGTGTTTTGGGAAAACCTGTTTTGTTGCGCATAGATTTCCTAAAAAAACACGGCTAAAGAAATAGATTGAAATGCAGAGATGAACAATATTTTTTTTTAATTTTGAACCCGTATTTAAAGGTATGTTTTTTGATTATTATTATTTGTATTGCATAACGTTATGGTACATTACGTTATGTTATGGTATGTTGTGTAACGGTGTGTTGTGTAACGATGTGGTATGTTACGGCATGTTATATTGTAGTACGTTATGTTATGTTACGATTATTGTGATACGTTATGTTACGTTATGTTGTGGTACATTATGTTATTTTATATTACGGTATGTTACGTCATGTTGTGTTACGTTATGTTATGAAATCATTTTTCAGTATCGCTACTCTTTTAATGAAAAGTAATTTTATCAAATTATTTAAGAGAAATCATGTGTAAATAGTAAGTAAGCGACCTTAACCATTTCTTCCAATTGGGTATCACAATGGATCAACATTGATCTAAGAAATTGAAATTGTTTATTTTTAATTTGTTAAATCAAAGCTCACTTTTTATTATTTATATTAAGACAATCTTCTGCAGAAAAGCTTAGGCTTCGCAGGAATATTAATAATATTGTTAAGTTTTTGAATAATAAAAATTAATTTAAAAAAAAAAAAGTGTGTCGGTAACTAGATCAACTGCCAACCCACTAACCTAGCCTAACCTTAACCATTTCTATTGCATCAGGGCATCAATTCCAGATCTATTAAGCTGTGTGATAAGAAAAATTTATTTTGAGTTTTCAGTTTTCGTTTTATCATTTCATGAACACGATTAAAGTGATTTCCGAACTCTTTATGATAAATCGCTGTCAATGTGAGAACTAAAAAGTACTTAATGATTAATCCTGTCTTGCCAGTTGACCGTCAGTTTTGAGTTTTCTAATTTTAATAATGTACGAAATGAAAATTCCATTAATTTGCAGAATTTACCAATAGCTTTTCGACCTTTGAAGTATAATTTTTTTTAAACAAAAATCACAAATCAATCTTTTTGATATGGCATGTTAGGTAAATAAATTAAACTCATCATCAAATTCTTTATTTCAAGAACACAAGACTAATAACAACCGTTTGTATTTAATAAGCATTGCTTTTTTCCAAATTCGATTTGAATAAAAGTGTGTGTGTAACACAATTTCGATATAGTAACGTTGTCCAACAATGACACGCAACTCCTGTCAAAATTAACTCGTTAACTTAACGAATGAGGTGTTATGAATACTATACGATAAAAACAACAACACCATTCAAGGTTTATGTTATGATAATAGATAATTAGTTTGCTTGAAAGACAAATTAATAAAAAAAAACTAAACTATCTTTTTATGATTTTTTGTTGAAAAAAACAAACACACACCATTTGCTATTTAATAAAAGTCATATCTGCCGCTTTTGGAAGCAATCACTTACCCATTCATTACTTAACTCAGCTTATAATTAATCATTTCAATTAAATCGTTCAAAATTATTTTTTTCCCGCCAGCAGCATTTACAATGCAATCTACAACATTGTTGATATTCAAATCAAATTAGTTAACACAAAGGCCAGTTGCTTGGTGCTGTTGTCCAAGCTGGCGGCGACTTCTCTTACTCCACCTCTTCGAAACGTATTAATTTGCAAATTTTACATAACCCGTCATCAAAGTTGCTACCACCATACCTACTGGCTGGTCTTCGTCCGGCCTGTTATTAGATAGACCCACTACGACCCAGAACTGGTGGTAAATATTATACTTACTTACTTACTATGCTATTGCAACTCCAACAGACAAATGCTTGAACTCACGATGTTGCAACATAAGTACTTATCTCAATGTGTTGAATTGTTGGAGGCTGCTGTACATGTGGCATCAACGTAATTTACAGGAAATTAATAACAAACAAACAGAGAAATAAAATAACAAACTACAAAAATACAAGAAGGCATACAAGATACAAATTTGAAATTAAAAAAAAAAACAATAACAACTCCAAAAACTTGTTCTACACTTTTCCCTTTTTAGATCAGTCCTCTCCAAACTCCAACAACAAATCATTGGCACGTACAGTCAAGATCTCATATTTATATATTTTTTTTTTAAATAGATACATGCATTTGATTTTTTTTTATACCAATCGCAGCCATTTGTAAAAATGTAAGATTTCGACCAATTTATACCAATCAGCAAAAAAGTACACCACCAATTTCGTAAATATATTATGTACTTTTACTTATTAAATAACACATCTTCTCTGTTTATTTACTATCTGATTGGTATAAACTGGTCTAAAACGTATATCAAAAATGTGTGAAAAGTATGAGTATTCATTTCAGAATTTTCAAGATATGTATCATTTGTTTAAGGATTCTTATTTTGTATGCAAGAGTATTCAATAAGATTTATACCAGTTTATACCAATACGCAAAAACTATGTACTTAAATTCCATATTTCGAAAATAAACTAGATGTCACTTTGATTGGTATTAATTAGTCTAAAACGCATATTAAATAAGTGTTAAAAAAATATTCTCTTCGAAATTTTCAAGTTTTTGACACATTATTTTCTATTTTGAATAAATATTACAAATTTGGTTTAAAATAATACATGAACGATGCAAGTTGCCGTCTGTTAGTTATTCAAGCAATCCTAATGTGTAAGCAAGAGTATCAAACATGCTTTATACAAGTTTATACCAATAAATCGCCTCTACTTAAATGACACAAGTTTCGAAAATAAATTATTGAACTTTCATATACTAAGTCGCATTTTGATACGTTGATTGATATAAACTGGTCTAAAATACATATCCAAATTTTTAGTTTTAATTTCTTTGATTAATTTATGTTTTGTACCACCCTTCCAGGCAGACTACGTAAGTTTGTAACACTGTTCAAAATTGTATCATAAATAAACCTCATACTAGAGTTTGACTGTCTGACAACGAAATGCCATTGCTCTATTCGTACGTTACGTAGTTGTCTAGTTGAAGTGGAGCCACTGTATGCTGTCGCTGTTGCTGCTGCTGCTGTTGTCGCATGCATGCGATCTTTAAGTGGGTTGGTTACAACAACGCAGTCGATTCTATAAAGAAGTTTATCCGGCCAGGCAGAAATGCTTTTGAAATAGCTGGAAAACTGAACTAGTCTTACACTTTGTGCCTTTGCAATCAAAGACACCAACAACCAGAGAGTCCCAGACGTGAAGTACATGCTGCTCCTAGTGTTGCTGACTGAGCCTCTATTTGTATGTATGTATGTATATATAAATGTTTATAGAAAAATAAAGGGAACATTTGGATACCGATGTTTACCTTTCAAAAAACCAACCTAGTCCTCGTCGTACGTACATATATATGTGAGTACACAACAACATATACAATGCAATATGCACTACGGAGCTGTGCAGATTGTACTATGCCTATTGCTGTTCTTAATCGTTGCTCTCAACATGAATTGAATAGCTCAGGGTATATGCTGATACTGATGCAGAAGAATATATGCAGGCACGAATCTTTCTGTTGGGGAGGCAGTTTCAAGTCATTGGACTAGATTTCTGATGTGATGCTGTTTTTATACATGCGCTATTGCAGATTTGGTTTTATTTTTGAATGAATATGCTTACCATGGTCAATAATCGTGAAACTCTTCCACAGCTGCATTTTACCATTTATATAGCTTTAATGTTTGAATGTTTTTTTTGTTTTTGTTTTTTTGTTAAAACATTATACGACTTGTGTATATTATTAGCAGTAAAAGTGATTACAACTGTCGAAGAGAATAGCACAAAAGCAGTTACCGTAATCATCGTTTTTGCCAAACGTTTAATTTTGAGAGTTCTCGTAGAGCCCGAAACATTTATGAAGCTTATAATGTGACATTTTTTCTGCATTTTATTAAGTTTTCAGATTAACGTCTTTATTATTACATTTACATTTCATTATTAAGACGAAAATGACGATAAGAGGACAATATCAATGTTTTTGGAGAAGTTAACACCTAATGTCAGATTTACAAGAGTGACAAATTGCCATTAATTCGTGTCATTAAACTGGCAAAATAATGGTAAAATGAAATCATTAATGATAAGCATACACGAGGAAAAATAATAATAATGAGCAAGTTCATTCGCCCTCGCGGTGTGTTATGTTTTCAAAATAGTGTCACTATGCATTGACGCCATTTTAATGGCAATATTTAAAGCCAGTTTTCCATGCCATTTGTTCAATGACGAAAATAATGACAAATTTTCAAACCATTTACACGATTTTGTCATTAATGTCAATAAAATGGACGAAATAATGACAATTTGCCATTCTTGTAAGTCCGGCATAATCTGCAGTGTCATTGTGCTTTAACTTTTTGTTTTCTATAGATAGTGACTTTGTTTCAAAAAAAAACACATCGATTCACACATGAACCACATGAATATTGTTACTAACGAAAGAAAAGATTTCTGAATTTTTAGATGTTTCAACTTCATTCCATTTTACATTTGATTTGACAGATTTATAGTCTTTAGACGCAGAGGTGTTCCGGTACTTTGTGCAGAAAAATGAGGAGTTAAACTTTCTTACAGAATGAAAAAGTTTCACAAAAGTACGGGAACACTTTAAAGCAAAATATAAGCCGTTTTTCAAGCATCAACATTTTTACTTGCGATTATAGGTACTATAAGGCAAGTTATGTATTCGTAAAAAAAATTTTGTTTTTGAATTTATATTATTAAATATTTAAAATGTTCATACCAATTTTTTTTAGAAAAGTTTAAGAATTTTTATATATAAAAAAAATTAAGTGAAAAACTTTAAAAATATATTTAGCCGTTTTATTAAGAATCTTTTGCATATTTTTTGAACGAACATAGGAGCAAGTACGTGCGATCTAGTCGTCGTTTTTGTAATTTGATATCGCAAATATTAATTCAATACACGAATAAGCCCAACGACACGATAAATACCATTCTTTTCAACTTTTGACACCTGACAACTGACAGCTTATGTGTGTTTTTTTCCTTCGGGAGCACACCTATAATTAAATCGGAGAACTCATCAATCTATTCATATGGCTTACTCTGCCGACTTTAAAGACTATTCACACGAAACGACCAAAGTCAAAAATAATTAGCGAATATTCGTCCATTTTGACATATATTTTAATTGCTTTTTTTTATTCTTCTCGAATGACGTTTCATAATTAATAATTTCTGATTTTGAGGTTAGACGCTCAAGAAAAAATAGGTCTGATTCACACTTTGCCAATTGGCACAAATTGGCACCGATTTCTGTCAAATCCTGTTCCAGATTTACAAATTTGGTAGTTTTTGGCAGAAGAGAGCGCTCTTGAGAGAGTAAAATATTTCCCCTTCCTGCCAATTTCTTGACAATTCGTCCAATCAATTTTTTTAGGCAGCAATTTGTGGGCAGAAAATTTACAATTGTCAGGCTGACGTTTGTCATAAGCGCAAAAAAAGCGTTTCGTAGTTGTTGTGGGAAAATGTTTGTTGAACAAATAAATTAATTTAGAAACAGTAAAATACAAAATAAATGAGTGAGTTTGAAAATAAAAAAAAAAAAATGTGTTGACGTTTAAAAATTGGCAGAAAATTGTGCTACAGACTTTTTCGGACTTTATTTCTCAATGAAAGAATTTCATCCCCACTTTTTAAAATTTTATAAGCTGCCTATTTCTGCCCAAAAAGTCTGGATCAGACCTAATATATTCTTTGAATTGTGAATAGTGACACGCGAATACAGTTTGACAGTTCGTAACAATTCGCAATACGCAACGCTTCAATTTGTTTTCTCAAATGTATCTTATATCGAATTCCAAACAACCATTTTAAAATCGATTTCAGATCGATTTTTTTATTTGTTGTAAGGAACTTGCAAAAAATAGTGTGTGTAAAGTATATGATATCTTGCTAAAAACGCAAGATCTGTTTTTGGCAGATTTTGAGGTCCATCAAGTTAGCAGAGCAAGTTGAGCACAACACATTTTTTGTGATGCCATAATTTAATTTATTTATGTGCTCTACGAATCCAAAAAAAAAATTTCAAAAAAAATGTTTTTTTTTTCAAAAAAAAAAAAAATAAATTATGTAGAAATAATTCCATTTTTTTCGATTTTTCTCAAAAAAATGTGTTTTTTTTACAAATCTTTTTTATTGATTAAGTGCCCACCTAGCTCGAATTAAGTACCCCATTTTCAGAAGTATTTTCCAAGATCTGAGTAAAAAAAAATATTCCATTTTTCATGCCTATATGCCGTGGTATCCTGCCCTGCTAACTTAATTTCGATATTTCTCAAAAACTATAAGTTTTTTTGACATACATTTTTTATAAATTAATACTTCTGAAAATGGGGCACTTAATTGGAGATAGGTGGGCACTTAATTAATAAAAAAGATTTGTATCAAAAAAACTCATATTTTGTTGAGAAAAATCAAAAAAAAATAAAATTATTTTTACACAATTTTTTTTTTTTTTTTGAAAAACATGTTTTTTGGATTTTTTTTTGGATTCGTAGAGCACTTAAATAGCACCTAAAGATTATAGCTAACCAAATTTTCCAATTCAACGTTTTAAGCATTTTAGGATGTGTGTCAAGTTAGCACTACCACTTCAAAATTTTAAAGAAATTCTTATTGGATTAATTGTCGTAAATTTGTCGTGAAAGAACAAAATTTGTCGCGCTTGTTTTTTTAAAAAATAACCCCTGGTAATGCTAACTTGACAGTCACGTTAGCATTACCACCCCTCAAAAACGGTGTATATGAAGTCAAAAAATAAAAATGGGTACGCCATTAATTGTCGTAAACCAATGGCGAACAAAAATGGTCGCGTTCGTTTTTTTTCTTGCATCTAATTATGGCATCACAAAAAATGTGTTCTGCTCAACTTGCTCTGCTAACTTGATGGACCTCAGATATTGTTTAGAAATAGTTCGATTGTGTTCAGAAAAATATCGAATGTTTGTTTGTTTGGAATTCGACATTATTTTGGTAAATGGAAAGCAAATTTTATTATCTAAACATATGTAAATATTCTACCGCATTTATTCATCCATTCGCTCTCATGTGAATATTTCTTAAAAGAAAAAAAAACAGCTAATTTCACCAATTTTACAAATAAACTTTCAATTAAAACATCCCATTTTTTGGATGACATTACTTTCGCCCACATTATTGGAGTCTTTCGTTCTCTCATTTTTTATGCAGATATTAAAATTGTACAGACAACTTCCAATTGATTTTTAGGGCTATTATTGGACATACGTTTTCAAGACTTTATCATTTAAAAAATTCATCAAAGCGAAAAAATAAAATAAATATACATCCACTGCTTAAAATAAGAATCCATTTTTTAACTTGCGACATATGTACATATACTGTGTGTACCTATTTTTGTTATAAGTTGAAAAATGTAAGGTTTATCATTTTTGTTTTAATAAATTGTAGACAAGCCATAAGAGAGATGGTGCCACTTGTCTGGCAGTTGCTTATTTATTAATCATCAGTTCTAAACAAATAATGATTTGCATACGCTAAGCGATAATGTGGCAAAATATGGTGCTATTTTTGTCGTCAGCACAGGTATTAGAGTCTGACTCTCAAAAATATTAGTTTAGCACAAATAATAAATGTGGCTTTTAATTGGTAATTTTCTATTTATTACTTTAATATTAGTAATTTTCTAGCCAACTCAGTGAGTACTTTGATCCACACGTGTAAACATTAGATATATTGTGCGCGGATTAGTGGAAAGCTTTGGAAGGTTTGTTTGTTTTACATGAAAACAAAAAAGTAGTGATTAAATTCAGGGGTGAACTGTTTAAAGTTCTATATATGAATAAATTGTAATTAGAATCCGTTCATTATACATATACATATGTATTACTGCGTTGTGAATGAGTAAGCCTATAAAAGTACATTTAAATGTTGCCGTTTAGTTTTTTTTTTTAAATAATATTCCTTTGTTGGACTTACTTAATGAACCTATTCTAGTAGTAGGTACTCACAAAAAAGGCACGTCTTTTGTTACACAAAGGGTTTTAATTGCCTTTCTACACACATTACATGTGCGGTTATATACTTAAGATCAGCACGTTAAAATGGAACGTATTAAACTGAATCATTTGTAGCTTATCAAAGAAAAAACCTTGGGGGAAGGTACTTGAGCACTAAATGTGTTTTGCCATAAAACGAATAGTTATTTTATTGCGTCTTCAAATAATCTGATTGCATTCTTTTTTAAATTTTTATTATATCGCTTAAGTTTTACATTGTGTTTTAATATGTTAAACGCAATGTATAGCGTGCGAAAATTAAATGAATAGAAAACGATAAAATGCGTTATAATATTTGACTTTTAGGTACTAAAACTGAATTATGCTGGGAAAGCTTTATGTTGGTGTCTTAATTGTTTAAAAAATAAGTATCCTAAATTTGGATCAGGGTTACAGTTTTAAGCCGAGGAAAGTAATAAAATATTTGGTTTATTAAATTTGTCGAAGAAATTCCAAGCCGATTTGCTACTGTTGGCGCCAGAGGGGCCTTAAGATCTTGTCTTTTACCTTTTGACCTTCACATTAAACATCTGGTATCTTGCAAGCACGTTCAGACTTAAAGAATCAAAATGCTGCTTTACCAAGCACCTTACGGCCGCAACAACACAGCAAAATTAATTCCAGCAGATATTATGCCGACAAACAAACTACTACTGCACCCCCTACATTGACTCTTAGCAAACGTTTTAAAGTTATCTTCCCATCCACGACAAAGTGTCGAAAAATGTCGATGTTAAAATTTTTACCGACGGTTCTTAAATGGAGTGCGGTGTCGGAGCAGGAATTTACTCAGAGTTACTTAACCCTAGAAAGCTAACCTTCGTCAAAATGGCACACATCGAGCAAATATTTCCCTCTCCCTTCCTTACTATTTGACTTATATAATCGTGCTTTCACGCCAACTCAGCCCCGGTGGCTTGTCTCGCGTGGTGGATGCGTTTTTCTTGTAAGAGTTATTTTTTATTGTATATGTACAATTTACTCGTCATTTTTAATAATATTTTCTAAAAAAAATCTTAGTATTACAGTAACTTTTTGATCTAAAAAAAAAACATGTGCTATGAAAAATGTAATTTTGGTATTAAAAACTAACATTTCATAAAATTTCATTTTATTTAAAATCTATTTTAAATAAAAGGTAACTTATTAAAAAAAAATTTTAAATGTTCGTCAAAAAGTCGAATGATTAGCTTTTCATTGCAGTCCAGGCACGTTAGCTTTCTAGAGTTAAAGTCTCTAGATCTTTCAAGCTGAAATACTAGCTATAATACAGGGTGGCTCACGAAATACAAAAATAAAACGCAATAACTTTTTTTCAGTGTGAGTAATCGGCTTATTTTTTTATAGGCTACTATTTAGATTTATCAAACTGAATGCTTGGGATACTAAAAAAAGGATTTGGATAGTGCAGCGATACCATTCTTTGCAGTCCGTCATTTCTGTCCAAAGGGAATTTAGGCTAGAGTTTGGCGGTACTCCCCCGAGTAGATGGACCATTATGAGGCTGGTGAACATGTTTGCCGAATCTGGAAGCATCGAACGAAGACCGTATAATCAAGAATCCAATGTTTGGGTTCGCGATACCATCGTGGCTGTTGCATCGGCAATACAGGCAAATCCAAGTGTTTCGACTCGAAACTTATCGGGCCAAATTGGAATTAGCAGACGGTCATTACAACGGATACTTCATGATCGCCTTAAACTTGTTTCCGTACAAAGTCCAAATTACAAGCAAGTTAAACCCTCAGGATTTGCCTGATCGCCTGGTCGCCTGACATGACTGCACCAGACTTTTTTTATGGGGTTATGTCAAGCAGGAAGTACACAAAACGAAACCCAGGAATTTGACTGAATTGAAGCAGTCCATTAAGACAATAATTGAGGCGATCCCAATTTCAACCCTTCAGGCCGTAATGAACAATTTTCTGATCAGGTGCCGTATATGCGTGGATGAGCGTGGAGGTCATTTGCGGTCTATCATCTTTAAAAACCATTAGTTATTTAAAATAAAATTTAATTTTTAATCCAATAAAAAAAATTTATGAAATACATCGATTAAAATAAGTTATTTAAATTTCTTATTGTAGCACGATTCGTGTGCCACCCTGTAGAAACATGCAAGATTCTTAAATTAAATCATACTCAAAATTTAAACTCGGTAATAATAACAGACAACCAAGCAGCTATCAAAGTTGTAAATTAGACAAAAACATCAACATTGATCTAGCAATGCCGAAATGAGCTAGATAACCTGGGCATTAACCTAGTCACTTTAAATCTGGGTTCCAGGACACAGTGGCATTGTAAATAATGAAGTGTTAGACGAGTTGTCCGGACATGAATCGACCCTTCATATCGCGTTTGCAGAGAGCGTCCCTATCCCACTTGCTGTTATGAAGGGCAAAATTCTTTCAATTTTCCTCTCGGAATCCAACAGAAAGTTGCACAATCTCATAAAACACGTAATAAAGGTAATATATTCCGGTTTTCATTTTCATTCAAGTTCGCGCATGTGGTAAAACTCAGAGACACAGGCTTAGGCATGGGCCAAAGTGCAAGCTGCAGTATCTGTTACTGCTACTATTAAATAACAGTTATAAGTTCCTGTTACTGAAATAACAATTATGGAAGAAAAATTGTCAGTGAAAGCACAATTTTAATAAACTATTTTCCACTATCATTTTAAAATGAATTAGTCATTTTTTCATCTATATTCCTCTGTTTACAAATTTAGAAATTTCAAATGTTATTTCAATAACAGTTATATTTGATTTACTATTACCTCTTACTGAACACATCTTACTGAAATATTGACCCATCACTACTTGTATGTGCAAATGTCAAAAATGAGAGTACATGCGCCAAATGTCAGACATTTTGCCAAATATGACAACCGAATTTTTGATTTATGACAACCGAATTTTGACAAAATGCGTAATATATTACATTATTATGTGTACTGTGGCACAATCTTACAGACTGTACGATATCTAGAATGAAATTGCCTACCTACAATAAATCCCGCACAAATGATCTCAGTTGTAGACCGAGACGGGATATAGCTAGTGTAGTCGCTAATTGCGCTCATTTGGAAAAGCTTCATTACGAAAATCAGAAACCTAATCTCTTTCATAAACACGGTACAAAATGGCTGTAGCGACACTCCGCTTGAGTTGTTTCCCACACGTTTTCCATCTAAAATCGTAGTTTTATTTAGTTCCGTAAGATTGTTTGACATCATCAAAACGACGCTTTCCAGCGCTACTTGGGTCTAAGATGCGAGTTCGCTCTTAACCGCCATCTTACCTACCTAAGAGTTTACGTTTGATTCAATCTAGGGTTGTATATTAGACTGAGACTAGATAAAATTCCATAATAACTAAACCACTAAACTGATTTTGATGAAATTTTCAGGAATATTATTATATGAATGACAGTTGACTTTTATAGGAAACCATTCCTAATTCCGTTTTGCAAAACAATTATATTCAAAACTCACGGTCATGCTCTTCAATAAATTTAGGAACATACAATTGCAAGTATTGGTTTTACGGAGCCGATTGCGCTGTACAATATGCAGAAAGGAAGATATCTTCAAGAAAAGGAATACAACTGAGTACAGTATGAGCTTTTCAAAGATGTGAATGTACTCCAAAAAGTCAAACATATTGCGACTACATTGGATAGGCCAAATCAAGCGAATAGACAGCAAGGTTCAAGCCAAGAGAATTTACGAATCACAGAACAAGGTTCAAGGCAACAACAAACACCGAATTTCCGCCTCTCGTTTTTAACACCAGGCTACTCCGTATGACTGATCTATATGACTGGAACGAAGAAAATAGAAGACATTTTGACATTTGTGATAGTGGAAAGTCTTAGTTCAATAAAATCTAAACTATCTACAGACATGGACAAAATAATAGGCACACTCCCTAATTTTTGGTAAAATTGTGTGTATTACTTATACTAGGCAAATATTAAAAAATATTAGTGTTAGATATTAGTGGTAAGTATGTTGTTAATCTATTTTATATAAAATTTTTTTGAAAACTAAAAGGGGTTTGCAAAATTTTTTAGTGCGTTTGCTTTTTTAGATCTCTCAACAAGCTGGTCATAAAAATTGAAACACTTTATTAATTTAACAAAAAAAAAACAAGACATTTTGATAACCAGTGCATTTTTTTTATTTATTAGCAAAGAATATTTAATATTTCGTTGAAAAACCTTTATTTTTCGATTCGATTTGGCATAGACTCTACCAACTTCTGGCACTTTTCTTGTGGAAGCGAATACCACACTTCTTGGGCAATTCTACAGAGATTCGTTTAGTTGGAAGATTGTTGCTTACTAACTTCAATCTTCAGCTAATTCCAGAGGTTCTCAATATAGGAGTCAACTCCATAACGTCCAATTTGTTTCGCTGAAACCAGAGATTTCAGTCCACGAAAGCATAACATTTTCCAGTATGTCCACATCCGACTCATTTGTCATTATGTCATCTATAACGAATATTGGACCAACACCCCACCAAGAAAATAACCACATAACATTATGCTGTCATCTCCATGCTTCACTATTGGTTTTGTGTACCACGGATTATAGGCCTCGGACTTTGGATGAAGAACAAACTGTTTCCCATCCATTCCGAATAAATTTATTTACTTTTAGTCGCTCCAAAGCACATTCCTCCGCTGCTTGTTGGCTTGAAGTGTAATATCTCCAAAAATAGTGCAATAAAAGTGTTTAATGTAACAGTCAAGCCCCATTTTGAATAATGTGAAGTCTTTTATATCTGTGTAACAGGACTCAAAAGGAAAGGCTCCAAAAACTTCAAAATAAAGCCATGCGCATCATATTAAAGTGTGACCGATATACATCTATTATAACTATGTTGAACTCACTTAACTGGCTTAATATAAACCAGAGGTTATTCATAATGGCAATGATTTTTGTTTTTAAAATAATACATAACATGTGCCCTCAGTATCTACAATCCAGTGTACCTGAACGACGAAATGTACCATACAACCTACGCAACATTGAGGAGTTCAGCATTGTACGAACGACAACTACAAGAGCTCAATCTAGCATATTCTACACGGGACTACAAGCATTCATCAACTTACCTTCCAATATAAGAAATATTAATAACATAAATTGCTTCAAAACTGAAATCAGTCTTTATGCAAAGTCTAATATAATATATAAAAAAAATCCTTGAACAAACTTTGAAAATACTCCAACCACTTAATGTAAATATATAAAATGTATTAATTTAATGGCCGTTGAGCCAAATAAACTTATAATAAAAAAATAAAAATGAAGTGGGTCGTCTTTCATGTGATGCATTTTGGCAAAAACAAATCCGCTTCTGAGTGTGCATTTTTTTTTAAAAAGGGCACCTTCCTTTGAAAGCGTGCGTGAAAGTCAGCATCCTGCTAGATACGACGAATAGTTCTAGAAGTGACTGGCATCTATATTTTTCGCTGCATATATTTTGAGGAGATAAACGGATTCGTTTTAGCTTTTCTCACCAATGTAACTTCGGCTATTGCAGTCATTTTAGACGGACACCCCTTGGTTTCTTCAAAATTTTTGGAGTTTATAGCATTCCGCAACATCCTTCCTTAGCGCCCAATGACTGTTGCGATATCTCTCATGGATCCACCGTTGTTATGCAGAACTAAAATAGCTTCACATTGGTCTTCAGTGCAGTTCTTGACTCTTCCCGTTTCTAAGTGGCATATTTAAAAAAAATGTGCCTAAAATCTGAAAACTATTCTCAGATAAAAAATCTCACCAAAATCTTGACTTCTTTAAGCTAATAATAAAAGTTTTTAAGTTTTTATTGAAATATTCCTATTTTTTTGACCAGCATATTTTGTAGTTGCAATTTACTAAGTACATAGTATTACAAATACCTTTTGTTTAATCACAAGATCATACGTTGAATAAATTGAAAATATATAAACCGTTACAATAACGCACCAATTTGTTCACATGTTCTCCTAACTAAAGTACAAGATACAGTATTACCTAAAAGTAAGCAGTGCTCCTATTATTTTTTCCATGTCTGTATCCCGATACAAATTTTACAAAATGAAATCCAAAACAAAAAGCTTTTGATCTTGCAAATCATGAACATTTCGGTATCATAATTTTTTGTGGCATTTTTTTCCAGAATTGCAAGACAACATTCGTTGCATATCATCACTTTGGACTGCTGCGGTTAAAAAATATGTAAATCCAAATAAAATCTCTACACTTCACAGAGAATGTCTGGATTAAACTTGTAAATCTAGCAAAACCCTGGTTCTATACAACATAATGGCTACAAAATATAAAACATAAAAAAAAAAAAAAAAACATTTTCAAAACACATTAAAATGGGGTGAAAATTATAAATCTCAATTCTTCCCTAAAAAAAATGAAAAATGAGCCCAACCCGCATTTGATGTATAGGAATTGAACGACACGACACATGAATGGGATTCGACAATGATTTAGACAGTACTACGAGATGCAGAATAATATTTTAGTAGAACACCAAATAAATGTAGTAGAACATAACCAAAACGTAACCCCCCTGGATTCCAGGAAATGAATTTTGTGTGAAAGAATTTTTTTTTTATTTCTGTATTTTGCTTTGGCTCCCTTTCCTATTTAAAATTTAGTAGGGTAATTCCCGATCCGGGAGCTAAAGAGAGAACATATCATTTGAAGAATGCATGCGCCTTAGAGAGAGAGAGTGAATGTTCCCCAATTTTGCTCGTATGCCAGTTGTTTGGTTGTATTTGTGATATTGGTTTGGGTTTAGTTGCTTTTTTTTGCAATAATGCCTACAGTGGGTTAAATAAATAATGATATTTTTCATATTTTTGACAATTGTAAAGAGATGTGTTGTTTTGGACAAAAAAGTGGAATAATTATTGTGCGTAACAAATATACACAGGTAAATGTAGAATTTTGATTTTTTTCAGATAGCTAGGAGTTTCTATAGTATAGCTTTAAAATATCTATTACGGTGAGTAAACACTGTTCAAAATGTTTAATTTTTTTGTTTTAATTTTGGAGTTTTCGTTTTTAATTTTGTATTTAAAATATCACGAGTTTTAGCACACGGATACTTTAATTTGGTAGATTTATCATTGCAAGTAATAAATAAAACAATTTTAATGTGAAAATATTTTTTTTTCCATGTTTAACATGTTTTCTAGAAGATATGAACAATTCGCCGCTGTGAAGAACTAATACGTCTCTATGAATAGTGTTATGATATTAGGTTATTTTTTTACTTTTGTAGGGAAATATAATGATATATGGGATGGGTCGTGTACCCATGAGTGAATGCAAAGTTTATTTTTATGTACTTGAAGATTTCTTTTTAAAAAGTCCCAAAATAAATCTACATGCCAAAAACGTACAATACTGTGAATTAGCACACACCCATGTGTGTATTGGTAAAGAACTGTCAAAACAAACCAAACGCAGATGCTTGTAGTCATAAATTGCATACATTTTGTATGAAAAAATGAAAACTTTAAAAATTAATTAAGATTAGTAATCATTTTACACAATAAATCTAATGAATAAAAGTGTAAGCGTGTTATAATTTGTACCACCCTCTGTTTGCCCTCCGATGTCTAGAACCGAAGTTATGACCAAAAATGTAAATACATGTTTGTTATTGCTTTATTATTATAAATAATGTGTTTTGTTTTGTATACACACATATTTTGGATTCTAATTGTGAAACTCATTGTGATAGAAGACGTTTTGGGTGGAGAAGCTTACCAGATATATATTAGATGACGGTGCGATCAATGCCACAACCTGATAGATTGCGTTATACATTGACTTAGGCTGTGCGCGATTTGACAGGTTTCCTTTTCACATTAAAATTTTTTATTCAGAAAATGTGCTTTTTTCTAATATTGATTCAAGTTTTACGTATTATTACACTGATTCCGATCTAACCTTGGACGAGGTACCTACACGTCTGGCAATAATAATTAATCAAAATGTCCATGATGATCAAACGCAAGATGTACCACCACAAATTTGACAAAAAGTTATTAGAAGAAGAAAAGTGGTAAATGTAGACTTCAATCGCGCTGCTTTGGAATACGATTCCGCAATTGCACTTACTTGCTCGATGCTCCCGGTGTGAAATGCAAGACATTCGTCAATTAGTTGATTCTAGCAACAATTCGGCCAAGATTTCATTCGTTGGAAACGCTTCCCGTGATCCTGAAATCTACTGCTGCCGTTGAACTTAATGGATGCTTAAAATCGTCGTCTTTATGCCGGCATGTCAATAAGTTGAAATTGACCACAAATATGAGTGGCATTGCAGAACGACGCATCGGCTGCTGAATTCTCAAGACAAGAGCTGGTGTTTGGCAATGGCCAAATTTCTGTTGATGTCTCGACTGGATTGATATCATTTCCGGTAAATTTTTTCGAGTTAAAAACGTCGAAGAAGAAACTCATCACCAAAGTAAAGTGTTCCCCGGCATTGAAAAAAATTATAAAAAATCCGATTGGATTTGTGAACAGACAATACTTGCAGCGAAGAAAAAGGACGTTGTCGATAGCTTGGTAAACGGTCTTTGTTGTTTGTTGCGCCGAAAAGCAAATTGAACATTGTTTATCATATTTTCTCTTCATATCTCTCCTTATTTTTAGTCCACTCAAATAAATCATATTGAAATTTGAACTATCTGTGTTTTATTATAGCTCTGCATTTCATTTGAAGGCGTTAAATTGGGGCGAGACGAAGTTGGCCTGGTCCGCTAGTTTTATATAAAGTATTCTCAAACATTTACATTCCAAAATTTGTCTAGCTTCAGTTATAAAAAAAAACAAGTCCATGTCAAAGTCAATGTCTGCAATACCAAATTTTGAATTCACCTATAAAATTTTCTAGATATTTTCTTTTAATTCTACAAAATATTTTCAATGACACAATTTCCAGGACAAATGCGCTTTAAAATCGCACATAATAACTGGCTAGTTGAACAGGTATTTAAGTCTATGAAAATGAAACCATAAAATTTGGATTTAAATATCAATTAATGAAATTTTACTTGGAATAATCAACGTGATGCCCCAAACAAATATCCCATCACATACTCTGCTAAAAATGTTTTAAGATGATCTGGCATTTTAGACTTTGCGGTAATTTTTTAAAATTAATTTTCTATTAACTCAAATCTAGACTTACAACTAACTTACTGATGCTTTATGGGCGCTCTAACTAATCTCCACTTAATGATGATGCCTTTCGGCCTAAAAACTATTTAGTACTAATTTATACGATTTTATAGTTTTATATTTTTTTTTTAAGTTTTGACACGCTCCCATTTCCAGCCTAAATCTCAAGATCGAACTTCATTAGTATTGGATTTTCACCTAAGGTTTTTTCAACAAATGGGGGTAGAAGCTTGACTAATTAATGTGTTGAGTTGAGAGAGGAAGAAATATAAATTTGATTTAGTTTAATTTTTTTTATTAAAGTTGGTATACCTTACAAAGATTTTAACGAGCTTAATTATGATTTTATAAAAAAAAAAACACTTCACGCTCGTGGTATATTATCATGACACAAAAATAAAAATAAAATCTAGTTTTATATATTTAAAAGAACTCAAACAGAAAAATAAATGTTTTCGTTATTGCTATTTATGTTCAGAATTACATAATTGCATCACTCAGCTAGTACTGCTGATGTGGCCATTTCACTAACGCCACATGCATTATCACCTCGGTAAACACTATAATAGCCTTGTTCCCCCCATTTTGGTCCCTAAGAATTCTTAAAAATCTAGTAGGGAAGTGTTTTTTTGAACGTTGGATACTCAGAAGCCCCATAGCCAACAATGCAATGAGTACACCGTGATTTAAACTTTTCTTTGAACACAGCATTTTCCAAGGATGTGAAACACCTCCACGATAAAACTGCATAGCATTTGCGTTAATACCAATTGAAATTGGTCCATTGACAATCAGCCATTAAGCCATCTCTGTTTCATTCTTTGGTAAATCAACTGCACCTGAGATTTTTACCTGCGCTACATTCTTATTAAAATGGCATTGATTTTGTCTAGCTTCGTATGGCTATTCAGATTCAAGCTCAAGGCCTCCAATGTTTTTTTAATGGCTTTATAAGCATCGTCTGTTAAGCCACCATTGCAGACCGAGTCAATTGTATCACAATCAAGTAGTTCTTGTTAAAGAGTATTCTTCAAGCTTCCCAGTTTTAACAGCGTGCAAGCTTTCGATGTTACCAGTCACACTGAATGCCCAACATGAACCACAACTTCCTTGGTTTTTGACCTTCGAGATAGTTTGCCGGAATATCTAAATTACTTACTCATACATCGTCACGGATTAAAGAATCCGACTCAATTTTGACATTATTACTATTAAACAATATTGTTAAAATCGAGTCTGATTCCCTGACACAGTTCATTCATTAATTTTGTATGTAAAATATATTTATGTACATATGTCGGTATTTTTGACAATTTTTGGCAAAGTTCATTTCTATGAAATAGGTGCTGACCCACTGTATATACACATTCTGTAAATTGTGTATTAAAATGGGAAAATATTCCCATTGGATGTTGACGACGACAGCCACGATGATAGTTGGGACGGAGATATACCTACGAGCTACGAGAAGGATGAGACATGCTCCATAGAGGTGGTTTTGGGGGTATGTGGTGTATGGCCAGTGGGTGGATAATGGTTGTGGGTAAAGTGAGGTCGGGGGGTGCTGAGCACCAGGAATAAGAACCAAAAAGAAAATACATATTTGTGTCCCACCCTAAAACCGTCATTTTTTCACATTCTTCAAAGTCAAAATTTTTATTTTCTCAAAATAATAAGCAAGTAGGTAGCTAGGTGCACTCAAATTTATATAAAAAAAAGGCAACAACTTACCTATTATTTTTTTTAAAACTATTTTCCAATAATCCAATAATGTTGTATTCCAAATGCAAAGCTCCTAGTATATAAATTAATAGCCAGAGCCAGGAGCAGGGTCGGTCGAGGCGGAAGTAAAAAATAAAAAAAACTCCAGTAATTGCTTTTTTTTAACTTTCTTTTCGCACTTTATGGATTTTGCAACGCTAAAAAAAGGCAAAAAGCTTGACAAATTGTGCGGCACTTGTAAAACTTCATTTATGCACTTGTACTCTTTTTTTTTGGAAACACAAAAATGGGTAGGGATCTTTTTTTTTTGATTTTTTTGGTAAAAAAAAATTATACACACTATCGGTTGTGTATAGGTTTTATAGTGGGGGGAAAAAGGAGAATATTTTTAGATGAAAGATTTTCCCTTGTTTGTTTGTATATTTTTTATATAAAATTTGCAATCAGAAAATCATGAAAATATTGTAAAATTCACATTAACATCCTTTTCGAGAAATGGAAGAAAAAATCTCGCGAGACGCAACGCAGACATCACGTCGATTCACAACATTGAGGCGAACTGGCGAAGTTCCGGCAGCGCTCGAGAAACGCAAGCACAAAACGGGTCGGGTGGGGAAGTGTTTTGAAATGAAAGAATATTAATATGATGAGTATGAAGTAATAAACGAAATGCACAACAGAAAATGATAAAATAACGGAACGGAGAATGATGAACGAAAATGTGAAAGGTGGTGCTGAAAAATGAAGGTGTAACAACATAAAAAGTACAATAGCGAAGAAGTTATCCAAAGAAACGCCATAAAAAACAACAAAAATACAAACGAAGAATGAAAACTAAATTCGCCGGCTGAGTTTTGCCAGTGGTGTTGGTGAGGTTGTGATATTTCCCCTTACAATTTTTTTTTGTTTATGTATGAAGTTGTTTCTTCTTAGGATTTTATTATGGATTTACAACCTATTAATTCTATCCGTTAATTTACATTTAACTTATAATTTATTTATTTACGTTCTGTGAAACATCACTGATTAGCAATTATTGGGATTGGCTCTAGTAGGAGTTGGAGAAACACCTACCATACATACATTTGCCATTTTACACACATATAGTATTTGCTATCCCTACATTAAATTCGCAGGAGAAATCTCATTTTTGACGTTGTTTGTGTTACCTCTACCCTCTAGTGGACAGTAGAATAAATGGTTGCAGAAACAGTGCTAAGAAGCAGATTCAGATCTTAAGCTTTGTTCTCACCGTACAATAAACCAAGCTTCGAATGTTTATATAAACTCTATAACACTGGAATTATTTTTAATCTTGTGTTTATCATTCGGATGCAAGATGTTTTTAAACACTGTTATTTTAAATGTCAATTTTTTGCAGTGGTATATTTATATTTTTTGTTTCAAAAATCTTGTGTCACAAATAAAATACAGAATAGTTATTCGATATCGGTACATAGGTATTATTCCTGCGTACTTTCCAATCTACCTACATATCTATATAATGTAGCTAATTTGAATTGAATTGAAATTTATTGAGTCTTTTCTCCTGAAACTTTACATAGTAATACAATTTTCGGTAATAATATAGGATTTGAAGCGTCTATAATGTATTGCCTGCTTTGTCGGTAATAGAATTGTACGCCTCTTGGCTGTTGTTAATTTGTATAGTTAAACTGCTTTTGCTCAGGAGCAGTGTATCAGTAACTTGTGATGTGTTGTCATCTAATGTTTAAAATATTATGTAGTGGAACTGCTCTTTCACAGAAGCAGTGTATCGGTAACTTGTGGAAGGTCCATGTACGATGTGTGGTGATGTGCTCGTTTGAGTTATATGCCATTCCTGGGACTGGCAATTTTCCATCAGTTGCTTTTTTTTAAGTAGTTAATGAATGATATGTGCAGTCGTTATGCATCTTGGGGATGCTTCCGTTACGGTACAGCATCATACAAACGTGGTTGATGTGTGGTCAAGGAGTGATGAGTGTGTGAAACGGGACTGTTACGGATTGATTTCTACTTCGGATTTTATTAAGACGTAATGGACACCTTATATTTGTTTCATGATTTCAGCACGGTTCACCCTTATTTTGTTACTTGTGACAGTTTATACTTTTCACTGCTGTAGCAAGAATTAAATCATATAAAACACAGTTACTTTTTAGGTTTTGAGACGAGGGAGTAAAATCCCGTCCGTTCTTGGCGGAAGCCAGAAGCCAATCTATAATGTAGCTAACACCAAACACTCTTTATTACCTACTCATTATTCTTCATTTGAAAATATTACTTTATACCTACATATATCTATAGATATCTATGGGTACTTTCATAAATGCATGGTTGCTTTGTTTACATGTGATCAGTTGCGATCATATTAACGTCAGAAAACTATTTGCGCATGCATTTTAATATGGACTTATGAATACTTTCTCCGATTTGCTGCATTTCCCTGTTGACCAGAAACAATTCAGATGTGTATTTTTAATTTTGAGTTCAACTTTGAGAAAATTTGGACATATGCAAACAGTAAGGGAAGGTGTAACAACGTTTACATCATACTGTCTCTTTCTTTGAGAGAAAAATCCTAATGCATGTAAAATTTTATATTTGCGCATTTGCTCTGCAAATATTTGCGTTTTACATTTATGAAACTCTGACATTCATCATTTGGGTTTATGAATGCTATGCATTCATGGGACTTTTGCAACCATGCATTTATGAAAGCACCCTATATTTATATAGTCTATATACGTTCTGTATTCACAATAAACTAAATACAACAACAAATGTTCCTGGTTCTTCTAACATTTTAGAGTATGCAATTTCCAATTCCTTTTATTTTATTTCAATACAATATCCAGTGCAAAAACCATTGGCTTGAAATTTATTTTTACTATAATTTTTTCAATTATGTTGTGTTCAATTGTCCGGTGTTCAATTGTACCCAACCAAGGTAAGTCCATTCTTTGTATATATAACCTAGATAATATAGACAATGCTATTTCTTATTAGATTAGTTCATTTTTTTGGATCTGTTTTGGATTACATTTAGGTTCCGTTCTCGCTGAGTATGGTGAAACAGAAAATTCTCTCTCTCACAATATATTCACATAATGGCTCCATGGTGATTCTAATTTCCATACTAATTTGATCCGATTTGGAATCGTTCCGGATCCGTTTTTGGATTCATTTATGAAGTCGTATCGGATCCAAAAGGGAGTCGCTTGCTTAAAGGGGTCCCTTCACTGAATCCGTTTTGCATCCGGAACCACTTCATAAACGGACGAAACGTTTCCAAATCGAATCAAATTAGTATGGAAATTAGAATCACCACGGAGTCATTATGTGAATGTATTGTGAGAGAGAGTTTTCTACTTCACCATACTAAGCGAAAACGGAACCTAAATGGAATCCAACAAAAATGAACTAATCTAATAAGAAATATGCCCTTTTACAAATATTCAACACTTCTTTGTTGCAATAATCCCATTTTGTTGCAATAATCCCGTTTTTTTTTTATTTTAAAGTATTATTTTATAATTTTTTACACTTGGTATGTATTTAAGGTTTCCTTGAAGATACAAATTTCATTGTTGCTTGCTTATTCTGCAAAATTGAAAAAAAAAACAATTACTGTTTCTCTCCATTTGTATTCATTTCTAGTCCATAAAAAATACTCCCCACTCGAATATCGACTACTCTCTGTATTTTCCGGCCCATACAAAAATAATATCCATTTTCGTTCTTCTTTTTACATGCGTACACAGAAAATTTTTTAATATGTGTGAGACGTTCAGTTTTTTTGGATTCCAAAGTGATTCCCAAGTGAACTGAGAAATTCGGGTCCGTGTTTTTGCTTGAAGGGGTGATTGTGAGATTTGTCAGAAAATGTATTATTGTGTACCCTGTCTTACTTTTATGTTTGTCCCCTTTCACACAGGGATTCCAGTTGCTGGAGATTTTGTTGACATTTTCCTTTAATTGCCTTGTACCTTTCACACGAAGAAACTGGCACCAAGAAACTGGGAAGATTTTGTGGGGCTAATTGGAATGCAAAGCAAAACGTCAAAAAAATCTCTTCAAATCGTTGACCGGGGAGATTTTTTTCATTCCCCTTACTTCTTGCCCTTCTCGCCTACAAACACCCAGTTGCCGGCAACTCAGTTTCCTTGTGTGAAAGGGGACTTTATATTCAATTTCAGCCCTATCACGAGCTCCATCGTAATCGGAAAGTTTTAAGAATCCCGAAAAAGGTTAATGCAAAATCCGTTCGTATTGGCAATTTGTATGAGCATTTCCACTACGATGGATTCTGGGATAGATTTTTTCGGTATTATGGTCCCGCTCTACTTTTCTTCAAATCTGCATATGCATTCCATTTAATGCCTCCTTTATGCACTGCATAGATACTGGCAAAAGTACGATAACTTAGGCACCAAGAAATAATAGTGGTTTTATTAAGAACAGTTCAATACAAGCATTTTTGACTATGGAAGGTCCACCTCCTCCCGTTTGCGCGGAAGGGACAGTTTCACAAAAAAAAGTACTTAAAATGGAAAACAAAATATTTAAAAATAACTGTAATACTTACAAACCAAATTCCGTTTTTTTTGTTCTTTGACACGCTTCAAAATAAATATTTGTACGTGGTTTTCCATTGGTACAAGAATTTAATTCTTTTTGATACAAATCTGCCAATAAATACTTATATTTAGAAGGCAGAGCTTATTATCTCGTTTTTTATTTCTTCAAATATATTTATAAATGCCTTATCGACAGCCGAACTAAATTTAGCAAATCTAAATACAAAAGCATTTTAATAAATTAATTTGAAAGTATAAAAGGAGAAGACCCAGATCTAGTTAATTTCCTTTGGATCTTCAGGTCGTTGCGTACCTTTTATGCGTTCCTTCTTACTTTTCGGTACGCAGAAAAACACTATATGTAATGGAATCTGTTATTTTTTTTATTCAATATTAAAACACCACCTTTAATAAATATTACGATTTATCACAGAACAAAAAAAAAACAATTCGCCTGGAAATAATTTCTGGAATTCCAATGGAAAAATTGGAAATAAAACTGGAAACAACTTGGAAATAGTATAGCAGAATAGCAGGAATGCGATCCGCCGCGCTTTTTGGAACTAACTTACAGTGTTTAAATTATGTATTCAATAAATAAAACGAAAAATGTAATTAATAACCTTACTTTAACAACTTGCTATACAATAAATTATTCAAATATGCAGCAAATGTAAGCTTCAACAATTAACGGTTTATTATATTGAGAGCTGAACAAAAAAAAAATATCCATGGCACAACTTCATTTATGAATAAAGTTCCGCTATATTTTAATTACTTCAAAGTGTACTCCGGATGCAAAAATAAGTCAACAAACTAGTAAATTTGTTTTATTTCATATTTTTTTTAATTAAATTTTTGATTTATATTTCTTTGGTTCTCTAGCACGTTCAGCTTCTTAAGACATCTTTGATGGGTTTTGATTCTGAAAGTAAAAAATATACTAAAAGAAATATTTATTTATGAAAACAATTCAACTATACTGTTCTCTCTAGTGCTTTCATTGAAAAAGATAAACAACTCTTGAAAAATGAAATATAAGTCGTTTGTTCGTCAGGTACAGTGATTTTTATCCTATATTAGTCAGTCTTTAGAAAACTCAAGGGTAGTGAAACGTTGCACGTACAAAAATGGTACGAAGTTTTTTTTTTAAATATCAAAAGTGGTCATGTCAATGTGTTATGATGAAATGTGTAATTTATTTTAGTTTGGATTAGCACAGACAATCACAAACGTAAGTTACATATTTTTTTTAAAATTCTTCTATCAAATGACACTGAACTAAATGTTTGAAAACCCAAGAATTAATTAGTAAAATAATACAATTCTTCTATTTGTAACTATTTATATGTACTGTTTAAAAGTTTGTATCGACCATGAAGAAGCAAGAAGTATTTTCAATGTAAAAATTAATGATATAGTTCCTGTATAATATTTACCTTATCAAAATGTACCAGCCCTATCCTGCTATTAGATCCGATCGAATCTTTCGATTCATGTGAACATTTCACTCAATTTTTTACATTTTTTTTTAAATGTCTTTTATCTTTGGAGTCCAAAACTTTAAACATTTTTTTTTTTGTTTAATTCTTAAGAGTCTAATTGTTAAAATTTATTTTTGATTGAAATTTATATAATTTTTGGAACAATTCGTTTTTTCCGTCGGATATCAGAATACAAATATTCAGGTACTGTGTAACTAACGATATACTGGAACCTGGAATCCTTGTTCTTTTTATAAACTTTAGATAAATTAAAAATCAAAAGTAGTAGTATTGTTAAGCTATCATTTTCATGGACAAAAATGTATGTACAACAATAGCTGCGTTTTATTATCTACGGGTCTGGGTTGGGGTTATTTTTTAACACGTATTACAAAAACAACACGAGATCCAGGTTTCTATCGGGATTTCTATCTGGGTTTGCAAATATTAGTAAAAATCGTTAAGCTCTTATTCATTGGCTCCAAATTGGTGTGGGAATGTATAAGCAAACCGAACGAACTAATCAACAACAATAAAATCTCACTTCATAGGTGTCCAGGATATTAAAGAAGCAGATTCCCTGAACCCTACTGCGGAATAGGAGAGAACGTGATTAAAAATAAGATCAAAAACGAAAAGGAGGAACGAAGATTAAAATATTGGAAGCAGCTCCCCAAGTTAAGGCAGGCAAACTATTGATCATTGAATACAACCAAAAAACGGTTCACGGACTGCATCAGCTTAGCTAGAAACAAACCTAAAATCATAACGAGCTTCCTTAGCGATCACCGAAAGCTCTTGTGGCGTGTGTAGATGCTATGTCAAGCTGATGACGAAACACCAGACCACAACATAAGCAGATTTGGTGCACTTACGCACCACAGGAAAACACACCTAGGTTACTACTTACTACCAGGTAGAGGAGAACGAGCTATCCTCTCTGAATGTACTCCATATCCTAAATTTTCTAAGAAGAATACATACAACTGTATAGAGAAACCTCATAGAGCTCTAGACAGTGGACACTATAGATCTTTTGGTCAATATGCCCAATACCCCCATTTATATTCATTCATTCAACTCATATTCATAAACTCTTTTCTGTCACGTCCATTCGTCATACTGAATACCACTGTTATTGTTAATAATTTTAAATTGTGATTAAAAATTTAGATATTTTTTGGACGTATTGAAAAATATAGGCAATAGTTTGAATGTTTTTGGATACTCTTGAGTAGAGAAAAATATTTAATTCAACTGTTATTAATTATAACAGTTTAAACCGAAGGGATACTTCTCCAAAACAAAATATTTTCGTAATTTTTGATATTCTTAAAAAATAAAATATATAGGTATATTTACATATATACATATATACACACATATATATTTATATATTTAATTAATATTGAATTACAATAATTGATAAACACCTAAAATATAACAAATAGCAGATATCCATAAAAAGTAAAGTTTAAAACAACATCGTAATATGTGGATATTGCTCATATGGAACCTAATGCCTTTTCGATTGGTAATCCGAAATACGAAGTTTTCCATGTGCCGTGCAATACAGGTTGCATTTAAAAAGATCTTAGGTCTTACAAGTATAAGGTTACAATTATTATTGGGTGTGCGGTATAAAAAAAATACTAAATAAAAATCACAATTCGAAATCTGCCAAAATTTTTCGAAATAAGTGCTGCCTTACTTTATAATACTCAACTAGGTGTTATATATTAAAATATACGTGAGGGTTAACACTTTAGAATAACATAATGGAACCTATCGGAAATCTATAGGGAAATACTGTTTCCCGTGGAATTTTACAGTGAATCTAGCACCCACATTAATAAACATGGACTAGGGAAGGTTTAGGACTTATTACGTGGACTAAGTGTGAAATACTATTAATAAAACACAATTTCTGGTATTTGACGTTTATCAACTTAGTCATTCGCTAGACCATCGAAGACGGTGGTCTAGCGATGGACTAAGAATTGATATAGAATAAAAAGAGGTAGAGTTGATACCTATTTGTTTGGCAGGTATTTAAAAAAAAATAAAGAAAAGTGTGGGCATATTCCCGAAGAAACAATAGGTGCGTTCCCGAAAAACAGTCAAATCCTGTTCCCGTACTTAAATGTTTCGTAGTTTTTCACAGAAGTGAGCGCTCATGGGAGAGTAAAATATTTCCCCAGGCTGCGAATTTTAGCCCAAGAAATTTCTTTGAACAAAATTACGAAGACTGTCAAGTGAAGGAAAAAAGAAAGAAAAATAATGCATAAGCAAAAGTTGAAAATAATGGAATTTATAGTCTGGTCTGGCTTATTTGTGCAATAAATTAAGATTTGTGATACCAAATTGGTTATTTTAAGAAATAATTTCATGTAAATCTATAATAAACGTTTTCAAAAATACACTTTTGTTTTGACGTTTAAAAATGGCTAAAATTGTTGTTCAAACTTTGCCGGACCTTTGCAAAATTTTGTTGCTCCCTGAGAGATCTTTTTTTACCCCCACTCTGGCAAAAATGATAGCATTCGCATTTGTGTGCACAAAGTACGTGTACACACTTATGTCGTGTGTGAATTGCGTTAAAATGTTGGTTGAACTTTCTACCTTGGTTAAATATTGAAGTTTGGTTTGTGGTGGGATCAAATTTAGCTTTTTGCTGTGTGAATTGCGTTAAAAGGGATTTATTAAAACACTATTTGGGCTAAAATTACTTCAAGATTTAAGAAATTTCCTTAAAAAATTTTTTTGTTGTTGTTCAAGTTAATTCATTTCTTTCGCAAAATCTGAATTAGAAGATTTAAAGTTAATAATTTGGCACGAAAAATGTAACGAAATCTCAGTTTTACTTATATGTTTCGGTTTTACATCGTTAATTTAATATTTTAAAACAACAATTCCAAATCTTTTTAAAACAATTCCCATTGTTAGTTTGTTGATTCAGTATATAAACACTAGTTTTCACAGCTGACAAGAATTTTAAAAGATGACAAATCAATCTATTTATATTCAATTTGCAAAATGAACTAGAATAAGTATTTTATATTAATTATTTTATATTTTTTTAAATATCAACGGATTATATTATTTGTTTTTTTCCTCATGAGACCCTACACCAACAAAAATATTAATGTAATTTTATTTTTCAATTGAATTAATTAAAACTTACATTTATTATATGGTTTTCCAGTAGATCTGAACTATTTCCAGTTCATCTTTCTTTTCGGTCATCGTTTACAGTTTCAAATTACTCTATCTTGAGAAACGTTAAATTTTAATGCAAATTTAGCCTGGTCTACAGCTGCCTACATTTTGACCCATTTTAATCACCACGCTAGTGTCAAATTTTAACCAAGTTACAAAATTTAACACACATTTTAACGCAATTCACACACGGCCTTAATGTCAACCAAGTTTGAAGAAAATTCATCCACCCGTTTAGGCTGCAGACTAGCGGACCGAAAGACAGACTGACATTAGACCCGCTTTTTTCGTCTTCGCTATCATCGTAATGTCAAGTTTTATCAAAATCTCGAGTCAGATTTACGAATCCAAGACTTGCCATTTAAAAAACATTTCCCTTTATAATACATATGTATATCGGTTATTAAAAAAACGAATGCGATATCTAAACAATTAATATGGATTGCATATCTAATTTGAATTTGACAACTTTAAAATACGTTAGGTTGTAAAATAGGCATATATCTATAATTTATAATATACAACATACAATCTTGATAGATGCATACCAAATACATAGAATCACAATGAACATGAACTTGAGAAATGAACTCCTTCCATTACTGGTATTAAAAGTAGTGATGCAATTACTACATTTCGTTCCTAATGACAGTTTTATTGCATGAGCTCCGCAAACAAAAGCAACTTTTGAATCATAAACAGCAACTTGTTTCTCATTTACTACAAAAGCTATGTACATCAACTACATACTACCTCAATATAGTTTACTACTTTTACCACATTTTTCTGTTTTACAAATTTAACTGGAAGTTTGGCCAGTTCAGAAATATCATAAACTAGCAGAAAGTCCCTGGCGTTGCCCGGGCACCCGAGGCAAGTCTTTTCATGCAATATCTTCCAAATGAAATGAAAAATAAGAAAACAAAATTCGTAAGAAAAAAGATTTTTCATTTATTTTGTCGTTCAATCCATGCTCAGGATTAATTTTCTTATTTTTTTAACAAACGAACTTTTCGCCATTTTGGGACTCTTCGCTTTCCAGAGGTTGTCTTTTTACTTGCGATAGGTAAATACAATTTAAGAAAAGGTATGCATTCGTCGAAAAAAAAAGTTTTGCGATAACAATCAAACATGACATTACGATGATAGCGAAGACGAAAAAACATGGTCTAAAAATTCTGTTCGTCTGTATGTATAGCCACTTACATGACTAGATCGTTTTATTTTTACGGGGTGAACCGTATGGGTTATTGGCGATAATAAAACACGGCTAATGATAGCTAAGAACGCAAAACTTTGCAAAACTTAGCTGTTTGTAGTGTGAAATGGGCTAAACGCAAAAAAACAGTACTTGTGAAAGTAAAAATTTCGGGACTGTGTTTACACAGCAAACTTGATTTTATTTGTAAACTTAACATGTGCCAATGAAAAAGATGGCAGTTGAGTGTAAAATCCTATCAATTCTTATTGCTGGCACATGAAAAGTTGGGACCCACCAAGTTTTGTTTTACTTTCATGCATATATCAACTTACGCGCATAGCTTGCCTTATGTTGTACTAACTATAATCGCATGTAAAAAACGAAAGCGAAGACTCTGAAAATGAAGAATAGTTCGTTTGTAAATAAAAATACAAATAATAAATCTGCTTTGTTAAATTTAATAGGAAAGATAATCCTGGTTAAATAAACGACAAAATAAATGAGAAATCCTTTTTTCCTTACAAATTTTGATTCTTAATTTTTTTAAAATTAGGATAAATTTAAGAGGTAAGTGCAAATATTTGTGTATTAAGCATAGAAAAATTATTTTTGTATTATTAAATTCAATAGCCTATAAGTTGCCCAAAGGACAACAGAAGAAGATACAATCATTTTTGTGGCGTGTCAAATGGTAAGCCGTCAGTTTACCTGTCATATACAGACAAATTGACATCGAAATAAAATTACACTTTTATATATTAGTAGAAATTTCACTTCGTCAAAAATTGAAGAGGTGAGTCCAAAATTTGAACGAAAAACTGAGAAATTTTGCTGAGCGATCCTGTTTATTTGAGAGAGTTTGAGATATTTATTTTTCTGAACTAGCCTAATACAAATTAAAATTTAGGAACAAGAGTTGAATTAAGTTGGGAAACGTTAAAAAATTTAATGCATCAGAGTTGTTAATTATAAAAAGGCATCATTTACGTCTGATGCGCATCGCCACTATCTGTCACGATCTAGTTTTCTTGAACTTGAGCAAATAAGTTAAAAAAATCACATAAAAAATGTTTTGCTTTTTGAATATAAACAAATCACGCACAATTAATGCTTCAAACTTTTGGCCATTTAAAGAAAAGAACATGGAACTTATACAATTTTAATAATATAATTCTGACAATACTAGTTGCCAATTGATATCCAAACTATACAGGTGACAATGACCACGTTCAAAACTTGCTTGTTGCAGCTGGACAATCAGCAACTTGACTAGCTTCCAAGTATTCTGAACGTGGCCAATGGACACATTTTGAAATTTTATTCTAAGCTATTGATGAAAAACTTAACTTAAAATATTAAAATACGAATTTAATAATGAATGAAAATTATCTTCTTGCATCTTCTGTGTCGTTTCTATTTAAAAAAAAAAAAAAAAACTTTCAAAATGGTTATGATTTGCTTTGGTTTGACATCACAGACATACAAATTTAAATTTAGTTAAATATGTTAAAAACTCATCTGTCAGTGTGTTTTGTTTGCTCTCGACTCACTCAGCTTACAACCGTGCAAAATTTAAAGGATATTTCAAATGTATTTCCCATAATAGAAAAGTGTGCATGTACAACATACGCAGTTACACAAAATATGGGGCGTAAGCTTGAGCGAGTGCACTTAAAAATGTTCCCACACATAAAGCAGTAAAGCAACTCGTAACTTAAGAGTTAAAAACTGTTTTGTTTTAGCTGCCATTTCTGGTCAGGTCTGAAAGAATAGAACAATTAATTATAAAAAAAATATCGAAAAAAGATACAACAACAAAAAGTAGACTCAAAAGCTTTTGAATTTTTTTTTAAAGCTTGAATCCACAGACATATTCGCAAGGAAACCATTTTGCTTGTTCGGTTTTAAAAAAATGTTCGTTTTTTTTTAGTTGGGGTTAATAACACACTTTTGAGAGAGAGTAACTGTCCATTTGTATTGTCCAGAGAGGGATTTGATTAGAAATTTTAATTTTTATCACTTTCACTTTTGATTTTGATTTTTTTTTTCAATTAGCTGCATTCACTATTTTTCGAGCACTAGGTTTTAAAAAACCAAAAAAAAAAAAACACAACAGAGCTTGATGTTCAATAGGGATCTAGAAAAAAGTCCGTCAGTCCAATTTTAACTTTCACCCCCTCAATGATCTACTCTCTTTTTTGCTCTCCACAACACATTAGCAATATTACAAAAGAACAAAGTTCATGTATTTTTTTATTTTATTTTTTTTTTATGTTTAATTATTTTAATAATCTTATATATGTATGTATTTTGAATAAGTTTTTTTTTTAATAAAGGATTACATTATTTTTTCGCTTTGCTTGCTCTTTTGTCACTATGATTATGGTCAACTACATTTTAAAAGTTTCAATAATTATATATAAGATGAAGCATGGTCACTGCATCGTTAGAGTAGATGTAATTGTAATAAAAAAAAAAATGTTGGGAGAGTAGTTTGTTATTAACCACTTAGTACTGAAGATCGGTACGCACACACGTCATTATTTATAAATTTAGGTTGTTTTTTTCGTTTTAACTATGATTTTAGCTGAAATGAAATACAATTGTAAAAAGGACACTGTCGCTAGGCGAACAGTTAACGGCGCTCTCTATAGTTACTGCGATTAGTACGATCTCGGAATTGGCGATCCCGATCGCTTCCGCGTCCACCGCCGCTGCCACCGCGATGGTAGTCGCGTCCGCCGCGCTCGCGGTTTCTATTTGTGAATTCACGATTACGATAATTGGGTGGCATGGGAGGAGCATTGGAGCCATTACTACTACTGTTTTTATGATTAATACCAGGGACCTGCATTCCACTGGAACTCATTGAGAATGGATGAACCGAGGGAGATAAACCCATGGGCATGCTTGTTCGCTCTCCGACTCCGCCTTTCCATAATGGAAGAGATTCGTCATAGGGCGAGTGTTTTTCATAGCCGCCCGGTGGGGGAGGACGAGTAGGCTGCGGCGGTGGATAATCCGGCAGCGGAGGACCGTCGTAGTAACGCACTGGCGGAGGTATCTGCTCATACATGGGTGGCGGCATGTTTGGTGGTGGTAGCGATGCAGGCATTGCTGGTGCACCAGGCATCATATTCGAAAATGGAGGAACAAAAGGCAACGGTGGCAATTGACCGTGCATGGTACGCATATAATCGGCAACATATGCCTCTGCTGCGGCAGCAGATGTCATATATCTCTCCCATGGAGGCACACGATCAGACCGGTTATACGGAGACGATGAACGCTTAAAACTTCCACCACTCGAGGGTAGAATGCCACCACCCATTTTGTGGTGATGACGCGGACCACTTGATATATAGGGGCGTTTACCACGCATGGGACCACCACCACCGTAGCTACTCGAATGATGGCCCCGTCCACTACCACCACCACGCATAGTAGATAGACCGCGTGTTGGTACCTTGTACTGCATTCGGATACCTTTTTCGCGCATCATCTTAGCTGTCTCCTTGGACTTTCGCAAAATTGGAGTCATTTCAACATGTTCATCTTCTGGGAAAAGGCGACACAATTCCGCACCAACTTTTGGTTCGATTTCCTGACCATCTCGTCCGATTTTTACTGGTTTGCCGTCATTCCAAATATTGTACAAATGCGCTGTACATGTGAACGACAGTTCCTTGCGGCATATCCAATCTAATTCAAAGACACCGCCTAGAGCTTTAACAGAAATACTTGGTGGTAAGACCCAGGCCACTTGAGGGATATCACGACGAGATTGTCCGCTCATGCGAGCAAAACCTGCAAATTTTCCTGCAAAGCAAAAGTTCAATTAGCATAAACATTTAAATTTGTTTGTTTAATGGCATAATTGAGGCATAATTATTATTGCATCATTTTAAAAATTATAAGCAAATAACTACAACTACATACATTATGCAGAGGCTATAATAATTAAGTTGCATTACTTTTCAGACATTTAAAAACCCCTTATCCTCTATTAAATTTTTTTTTTGTTTTTGTGCAAGCCCCTTACAACGTTTGAAATCGACTGATAAGAGTATTTTTTTTTTTAGTAGATAGACGGGAAACTAATCTAGTTTTCGTTCTTGGGGTTTGAATGATGTGAGCTGAAGCATAATGATTTAGAGCACACTGTGGGAGATCATCATCTCTATGACGCTGTTGGTATTTTACAATACTATAATCATTAATTATTGGTGAGCTTGGCAAATTTAGCTTGAATTATATTTGAGCGTTTGAAATCTTGTTTAATTTTCTACACTCATTCAATTTGACCACGATATTATATCTGAGATCTTATAAATTCAAAGTTTGTAGATTAAAAAGTTAAAACGAATAATGCAGGTATATACAAGAAATATATAATACAGCTATATTGTTTAAGCGATGCGTTCTGTTGCCAATATAGCCATTACCCAAAGCAGCCTATGGAAAATATTCAAAAAATATCACTTTGATCTCAACCTCGTTAACTATGGCTAAGCTAATGTCCTGATAATCTAACATTAATTCAAATTCAACAAGTAAAAAAATAACTATTAGGGAAATTAGACTAATACTTATTCTTATGTTCGATAACATTTTATGCAAAAGATTCCTTACAGAAACGGCTAATTATATTTTTGAAGTCGTTTTTTACTTAATTTTTTTCAGAAAAAAAATGGTATGACAATTTTAAATAACCTCAAAACAATATTTCAAAAAAAATCGCCCATCTGTTCTCGAAATTTTGAATTTTCAAAATAAAATAAAAAAACTATTTTTGTAAAATTTTAGAATGAAATGGGTGCCAATGGCGCAGTGGATAAAGTGCTTGATTGCTAACTTAGACGTGTGGGTTTGATCCCCACGCTAGGCGCATTCTTTTCTATACCTCCAATTTTAATTGGATGGCGCCGATGGGTTAAAATGAGACAGTCAATAGCTGGTTCTCAAATCCACTGTGCAAAACTAATGCCGTGCAATTCAGGTTGCATTTAAAAGAGCTTAGGTCTTACAGGCTTTAAAAGTAAAAAAAAAAAAAAAATTTGTTAAACATTCTAAAGACCTCTTATATAAAAATTTAGATCGAAATCGGTCAAGCCGTTTATGAGAAAAACGAAAATAAAAAAAATGGTTGTATGGGGTGGGTACCGTTAATAACAAAATATGCAAAGTAAAAATATTTGACCAAAATTTAGTATACACCTAAAGTAGTACGCACACTTTTTTAAATCAAAATCGTTAGAGCCGTTTTCGAGATATGCATGTACGTATTTAAGATTGTAGAAAGAATTGTATGACAAGTACCGTTATTTTTGGGGTTAACAAAACGATTAAAAATTCTGTTTGAGATAAAAACACCTAAAACGCTTAAGTACAAAGTTTTAAGAAAATCGCTTCAGCCGTTTAGGCTGCAGATCGATCTACTCACAGACAGACAGACGGAATTGGGGGAAAAACTTTTTTGGTCTCGAGTTCGATTTTTTTTAAATGCAAAACTTGCCCTGTAGTACCTACAGTCCTACATATATCGCAAGTAAAAATGACAACGTTTAAGTATATGAATATGGATTCTGATTTAAAAACGAAAGCAAATATCTTGGGGGTGGCCTTGGCGCGATAGTTGTGTATTCACATGTCAACCTCATGGTCACAGGTTCGATCCCTGCCCTAGTCTATGTCCTCTTATTTTTCCATTAAAAACCAATTATAAAAATAAATGTCTTAATAAATGTGCTGGTTTATTCATTACATGCTGTTTAGACATAGAACTAACAACATGTGATTGAGTAAAACTAGTATACCGATAAAATATGACAAAGAATAAAAAAATTAATGCGAATTATAAGGAACATAGATAAATAAGACACGGAAATTTCTCCGAATTAGTTTAGCCGCCATCCCTGGAGATAAAATCTGAGACAACAACCACCTACATTCTCAGAACATCGCGCCACGCATCTTTCCTATCATTCTTTCTTTTCCTTAACTTCACGCCCGCGCTGTTTTGAGACATTTAAAGGGTAGTATAATCCCTTGAGCGCGTGTAGATTATAAAAAAAAAATCTCTTTCTTTCAGAATCAGAACTGTCAAGTACACACTTTCAGGAGAGTCAAGAAGGCTTCCGGATTGCCAATAAGCTCGGCACTTTCATATAAAAATCACGTATTATTGGGTACATTAAAAAATTGGATCATAGCTATCTGGATAGGTTTGTGTATGTAGTAATCCCATGTAAGAACATAGCTGATGACGAAACAGCTGCTGCCAAAAAAAAATCTCAAGCTGTCTGAGGAAATTTTTGAAAACACCCTTTCAAATTTAAACGATTGGTGCGCCCACTCAGGTTCGTATCATCTCACCTAAAAAAGTAAGGTATGTAGGTAGAAATGGCGGTCGAATTTTTCAGGTTAGGTTGTCATTGTTGTGGTTTTTAGGGGGAGGGGTGGTTTTGTTCAGCCACAGTGGTGAGCTGACGCAGGGTCAGCGTAGAAGGGAATGATCTCTTCGTCGTTGGGTGAAATAATATCATCATTTAGCAGTTCCATGTGATTGTTTTGCTGTGGGTGTTTTATATTGCAATCGACTGTCAGACGTCCTAAAGCATTTTGTCTTGTTTAGAAAGGATTTGATTCTCTGAGGAAAATTGGATTATATTACCCTTTTTATTATTTTTTTAGGAAAACGCCAATATTTTACGCCAGTGAGCTATGAGAGTCAGCAGGTTTATTACTTAAACCTTACTTCGAGTTTTGATCCACAATTTTATTTTTAGGTAACAGTGAACACATAAATCGACAGCAAATCGTACAAAACAAAGCTATGAGAACCATTATTAAATGCAGCTTGCGTAAATCAATAAGTTTGATGCTAGATTGCTTAAGATGGTTAAACATCAAACAAAGAATCATATTTAATGCGTTACTGATTGTGTTTAAATCAAAAAATGACCTTGTACCTAAATATCTTACGGCAAGCTTGTCCTACGTGGGAGAAAGCCAATCGCATTTTTTAAGTTCTAACTCTGATTTTATACTTCAATTTTATAGACTATCGAACTCAAAATATGATATGCTTATCGTGGACTTAAATTATTTAATAAATTGCCTTTAGAAATAAAATAAAATGCACGATGCAAACTTGCTCTTGTAGCTAACAACTTTAGTGTTACTCACTGACGCTGTTGGTAGGTAGCTATTCTTTTATAGTTATCCTATGCAGATTTAAAGCCCATGAAGGTAATATTACCTTGATTTTTAGTATAATGAATTGTCGAGTGCATGATACAAGGAATAGTTAAATAGGTACCTACAAATGTATATTTAAATGGATTTTAATTATGTAAATTAGGCGGGTAATAATGTAAATATGTACAAGTACATACATGTACATATATATCCTTCAAGGTCATATGGCAGGTACCGTTATTTTTAGGCCTCAAAATAAAATTTCAATTTCCCCTCTGAGGAATGCCAAAATAATCACACAACCAAATTTGAAGGCAATCGCTTAAGCGGTTAGGCTGTAGCTCGTTATACATACAGACGGACAGACTGACATTTTTTGGCGATCACTTTTTTAGGCTTCTCTATGATCGTAATGTCATGTTTGATTGTAAGATTTTTTTTACGAATGCATAACTTGCCTTATAGTACCTATAATCGCAAGTAAAAATGAAACAGTTCTAAAAAATTTTTAAAAATTGGTTATATCTAATATCAGTTAAACGTATACAAATATTTAGTTTTCTAATTATAGGCATAGTTATTTAAGTGATACTATTTTTGTTTATTTATTAAATTGTAATAGTAAAAATTTACTAAATGAAAATATACATACATACACACATATTTAATATCATCATCTCCTTAAACAGAACAATCCTCCAGTCTTATATCTAATTGTTTCAAAGTGAATACACTTTGTAAATCAATTTATAAAAAAAAATAAAATGTATTGAACTCTTGTCAACACCCTCTATAGAAAACATAAATAAAATGAACGACTGGATGATACGAACTTTCTCTTGTAGCTAACAACTAATGTATCTAAACGGTGACGCTGTTTAGTAGGTAGGTAGTCTGTTCCCACCAAAGCGAAATCTGAGACTTCAGCAGGAAGATTTCGAGATTTCAAATTGAAAAAAAAAAATAAAAAATCGTCGGAGCTGTTTTTTTTAAATATTTTTTTATGTAATTATCTTAGACAGGGTTAAAGCAGATGTATGCAGGTAAGATTACCTTGATTCTTAGTATAATGAACTGTCGAATTGATGACGTTAGGAGAGAAATATGACCTACATACATGGATGGGACCCAGGTATGTAAATATGTACATTTAATAATGAAAATGAAGGATGTAGCTATTCATATAACTTTGTAATTTAGGTATAACATGCATACATAAGATTCATGTGATTTTCAAAGATGCGAATAAATGTATGAGGGCCTACATTGTATTTGTATGTAGTATTCAGTGACGTACGCAAAAATTCGTAAAAAGGAAATATAATAGGGTAGAAATAAATGGATAATACATATACATAATTAAATGATTTTATATTGTTGTTACAGTTTGAGGGATAACAAAGATGCCATTTCAAATCCTGGATAAATAGGAAATTATCAAAAAAAAATCAAAAATCGTTGGAGCGGTTTTTTAAAAAATTAATTTTTTATGTATAAAATTTTAAAAACATTTTTAGAAAAAAATATTTGAAACGCCACTTTGAAGCTATTATTAATACACATATAAAATAAAAATTTCAAAAAAATTCAGCGATTGGTTTTTGAAAAATCGATTTTTCAAAAAAAAAAAAAATATTTATTTTTTAAAAATCGAAACTTTTTTTTTTGAAAATTTGAGTATGCAGTTTTATTAAAACTTTAAGGGATAATTTGCATAAAAAAAATGTATCGTTTCATTAAATAGTGAGAATTGCGAAAATATGAAAAGCTGTTCTATGGGAAGTACCGTTAATAAGTACGCACGCATGTTTTTATAAAAATTCTTGGAGCCGTTTTCGAGAAAAACATTTTTTCTTGACGTATTTTTTTAACATTTGTATGGGAAGTAGCGTTTTTTTATTTTAGGTTTTACATTAGTTTTTTTGCTGTATGTCTTAGATAATGTCAAAAAATCCCAATTACGAAGTTTCGAAAAAAATATGAATTTAAAAAAAAAAAAAGGTTTTTTTTTGAAAAAAATTGTTTACATAAATGTTTAGACTTTATAGGAGCGTCTGCATGAAAAATGTGGAAAAAAACAAATCAACCGTTTTCCAGAAAATCGAAAACCAAAAAAAATGGTACCACTAGAGGTACCAAAAATGTTCATTAATTAAATAATTTTTTTTAATAAAAATCGTTGGATCCGTTTTTGAGAAAAATAAGATTTTTGTTTTTGGTTAAACAAAATGTTTGGGAGCTACTATTATTTGTAGTACCAAGTTTGAAGAAAATACATCAAATCGTTTAGGCTGCAGACTCTAGGACAGACAGACAGACGGAATTGGGGGACCCACTTTTTTTAGTGTTCTCTATGATCGTAATGTCATGTTTGATTGTTAGAATTTTTTTTTTGCACGAAACCATAACTTGCCATATGGTACCTTTAATCGCAAGTAAAAATGTGTACACGATCGTTAAAACGCTCAAAATTGAAGCTCTTATCTAACCTATCTATCTAATAAGGTATGTACGGGACTGTCGGAGATTTGTGTTCTTGCGGTTAGCAAACCTATGAGCCTCCGACAGCCCCATACAAATTTATCTATATATAATAGTGCACATAATAATATCTGTAAATTCAAGCCGCATGATATTTAGAGCTTTGAAACTTGTACAATAATTTAAATTCATTATACTTACCACTCTCATTAACAGAGAAAATCAGTAACACATTGCGCGACTCTTTAAATGCCTGATTCAAATTGGCTTCATTTTGCGGCAGTGTAGACCAAACGTTCTTCGATTTGGAGAGAGATATGTTGTCAGCATTATTTGATTTGATTAAAAAGAATCTTGTATCTCTGAAGAGATAGTTCAGTTTCGTCATATAGTCGTAGGACTTGGATGAGGACTTAGCGGGCTTTCCCTCACCGACACTACTATTAGCATTGCTGATGCTGCGCTTCCTACGTTTTCCGGCATCACTGTCGCTACTTCCTGAACGGCTGCGACTTTGACTACGAGTTTTACTCTTACTCTTGCTATGTTTGCGTCCATTTCTCTTGTCTGCTTTGTCCTTCTGATCACTGTCACTATCGCTAGTAGCAGGCTCGACTTTTGGTTTCTTCAAATTGACGCTAGTTTTCTTCTCTGTCAAGGTAGATTTCTTCTCTAAATTGTCTTTGGCCTTGGCTGCATTTTCGCTTGTTTTAAGCTTTTTAGCTTTTTGATTGAGAGCAATCGGTGGCTTGCCATTCGATCTTTCGCGTTTAGTAGGAATGCTAGCTTTAGCTTCAGCAACTTTACTACCTCCTCCTACGATACCACGCCTGCTTTTTGGTCCACCAACAGATGAATCAGCAGTGCTCACTGAACTTATACTCGGCTGTGATGCTGAACTACTTGAACTAGCTGCAGATGCTTCACTGCGAGTATCGAAGGAATCTTCAAAATCCTGAAGTTCTTCAGCTATATCGGCTTCATTTTCATCGAGCCCGAGATTGACGGCATCGAGATCGGCCATTTTTGTGGTTTTTTCTTCTTTCACACTTCTTTTGTGTACGCTGTGGCAAATTAGTGGATTTGGTTTTGCAAATTAGTGCCAAAGAAGGAATGTAAGTAATTTTCTTTAAATACCTTTTAACTTTGTGATTGATGTCTCATAAATTTTCAATAAATTTGGTTTGTTTTTTTAATGTTTTTATGAACAATTTACACTTAAAAATGTAGAAAAATTACCCGTAACCCGTACACAGTACACACACTACGACTACGACTACAATCAATTCAATGAATTTTTTATGTGGTTTTTTGCCGGAGGTTTTTAAGGGGCTACATTCTTGTCAGGAATTGGAACATTATAGGAAAAGTGCTGCCAAAATTTATTTTACTCTTCTGGTTTTACACCAAACATTAAATCTTTGTTTCTCTTATTGGGCATTGGTAAATAAAAAAAAATTAATGCGGAATTTGATATTTTTCGTGGCGAATGGGACGCGATTTGAATTAAATTTGGTTTTGATATGTCATTGATATTCGCTTCTGTGAAACTGATAGTTTTCAAAATAAATGCTTCCAATCGCACTAGAGTTTAGTGGTGATAGTAAAAAGAGGGGTAGATTCAACGAAAAATACAGTTCTGCTAATTTGTTTCAGAATTTAAAAAAATTAATTTGTGTTGCCCAATGGAAGGATTTAATTATAGAAAAGCGTGTTTTGCCAGATTTGTATCAAAAAGAATTAATTTCGTGTACCAATGGAAAACCGCCTTATTAGCACATTTTTAATGGACTTGCGCAAACCGAAGCGGTAGCGATTGCAATAGCATTGGTCACGTGTTAAAAATGCGTTGAAAACTCTTCTCACTTCAATGCGATACCGTAGTAAAATTTTTCAAAAAGCAGTAAAACAAACATCTAAAACATTTGAAACTTAAATTTTAATCATACAAAATTGGCTCAGATCTTTTATTTTTCAATTATAGAACTAAATCTTAGCTGACAACTTATTTGCGGCTTATATTGGTATAAGACTTCGACTTAAAAGTGTTTTTTATTGTTATTTTATTTGGAAAGGGAAAAATAAATTTTACAAATATAAACTCTAGAATGGCAGAAAATTAACTTAATAATTTATACTTCGGTTATTGGACACTCTTTTTTTGACAGTTGTTGGGATGTGGTGGTCAAATAGCGAATGCAACTCTGTGTATTTATTTGTATTTATAAAAATATAAAAAATACATTGGCCTTAAAGTACAGAACAATAAAAAGATATGTGAGGTGTTTTTCTTTTTTCGTTCAAAGCAGAGCACTGAACAGAGTACGAACACAGATTATATGCTCTGAACTTGTTTGCAAAAACGCCTGATTTGCATGGCAGTTTACTCCTCAGAGGACAAAACAATATGAATCAGAATAGTAAAAAAACGGACAAGAGATAAGAAACGTCAAATTGTTGCACCGTAAAATAATCCACGAGCTTATGTCGGACTTAGCCGACTGTCAAGTTCGCTGTATTTATTGCCAAAATACTGCTGTCATTAATTTAATTAACGACATTTACGAAGCTAAAATAATGACTGATATAAATACTGCCAACACTGGCTATAAAGAATGAGCAAGTTCATACTTTATTGCAAATTGTCATTATTCGAAAATTCTTCTCAGTACTGACTTTACACGATGTCAGTATAATGCCACAACTAACCAAAATTCTGGCTTCTTTTTTAATGACAAATATACTTCCACCTTTTCGACCATTTACACGACAACAAAAATAATGCTAAGATTTTGACAGTAACTGCCAGTTTGAAATCCGGCATTATGCAGGATTTACACGCGTGACAAATTACCATTAATTCATGCCATTAAACTGGTAAGATAAAGGCGGCTTTACATGGATCTGCATCTGCAGACTTGAAGAAAAGTAGAGCGGGTCAATAATATAAAACAAACATAAAAGTAAGACAGGGTGCACACTAATAACTTACTCGAACTCTGCTATAACTTTCTTGACACATCTCACAATCACATGTTCTTAGCGTTCAGGTATGTAGTTTTGAGAAGAAAATTTTCGCTACTTTCGTTGTTTTTAAGCAAACTGAGGTGAAATGGTAAAAAAAAAACTTGAAAATTCGTTATCTGAACGGAACAAATTATGGTGTAGATGAAAATGCTATAATGAAGATGAACATGTTCATCTTTACTATAACCTGCAATCTTCAGGTTCGTACTTCCTATAATCTTCATACATGAAGATGATCTCCATTTTGGTTTTCGCTCTCTATCGCACAAGTATGAATTTTTTATTTTGTTTCCTCTTTTTTTGCAGATGACAATACAGATGAAGATGAAGATGCATGTAAAGCCTCCTTAATGGTAAAATCAAATCAATAAAATAATGACTGTTTGATTGATAATGACAATCTGCCATTAAAGAATGAGCAAGTTCATTCCTCCTCGCGGTGTGCCATAATTTTCAAAATTGCATCATTGTGGATTTACATGGCACCCTTATAGTGGCTATATTTAATGTCAGTCTTCCCTGCGATTTTTTTAATGACGAAAACAATGACAAATTTTCAAACCATTTACACGATTTTGCCAGTAATGTCAATAAAATGGAAGAAATAATGGTAATTTTTAATCGTGTAAATCCGGCATTGATTAAATTAATGACAGCTGTATTTTGGAAGTAAACGCTTCGAACATGGTATCCGTGTAATTCCAGTAATACGTTGTTCGAAAAGTCGCTTTCAACTAGTTTATACGTGTAATAAACTGAAAATTGTTTTTATTTGTTTTTCTAAACGGATGTCCAAATTAAAATATTGGTATCACTTTAAAAAAAATAGTACCAACACAAAAAATTTAAAAAAAATAGCAAAAAATTACTGACAGATTGTTTAAAAAAAAAAACACAGACGTTATTCGATGGTCGCGAATGCGAAAAAATCAAAATAATTTGAAAATAAACCTTTTGCCGACAAAAAAAAGAACCTTAAATTTGTACAGAAACAATGCCGGTTTGTTCGATGTGTAAAATGGACGACGATAATCATATAGATTATGGAGAATTCATGACGAAATCTGATATCTCTGTCCACTATTATTGTCTAGTAAGAGCTTAAAAACAATTTCAAATACAAAATTTAGTTTATGACAAAATGCACTTTATTATTAATAAAATATTTCTCCCTCTATTAGCTCCTATCAACAAATCTTCGGCAAACCGGATTAGATTGTTCAGGAATATTGGGGTTCCTTGTGCGTGACATACGCATAGAAATAAAAAATGCTGAAGAAAGGGTAAGTTCCGTTATTTATTTACTAATTCCCCACACTAAACTAACATCGACTATTTTAAAATAAGATTTGCTGTTATTGCAAAAAGCCCAATGCATCTATTGCCTGCTTCATATGCAACAGATATTTTCACAACATATGTGGTAACGATAAAGGGTGCGTCTCTGAATTTATCAATGGATTCCACTCCTACTGCCATAGGCATGTACCATTCGCAAACGAGAAAAGACTACCACAACAAAATCTATCCGAATGTTGGATATGCAGCGAACCATTAGGCGAATATAACCCTGCGAAAACTCTAAGAGCCTACTGCTGCAATAATGGTTATGTGCATCGCCATTGTCTGCGCAAATACGCCCTAACTTCTGGCTATTATTTGGTGTGCATATGGTGCGGAAACAAAGTGTTCCGCGATGACGTACGCATGCATGGGGTGTTTGTGCCTGATCGCCAAGCAACTTGGGATAACAACGAAACCCTACGATACACTGATCTACATCGTGGCTACTCTCAATGCGATGCTAAAACTTGTATCTGCCCGCAAGGTCGCGAATACTTTCGAGGAGTAATGTGGAAACTATTGGTTTGTTGCACCTGTGGGGCAAATGGAATTCATGCCAAATGTGGACTAGATAACATGTCCAAAAATAGTTTCACATGCGAATCATGTATCAAAATTGTTTCCGAGTCCAAAATATCAAAAGAAAAACGAAAACATTCCAAAAACGCTTTAAATTACACAATGTTCATGTCAAAAACCTTTCAGGAAACTAAAAATCTAAAAACGACTGTCGAATCTAGCTCGCACTGTGAAGAAAATTCAGATTCAGAAGCGTCAACATCGCACACGTTATGTAAACAGCAAACTCCAAAACATCCCTTGATATCTCCCCGACCTAAGTTACCACAAATGAGAGAAATGTTTATGTTTGGAAAAAACAAGGAAATAACTGGCACCGTCCAAGTCAAGCAAGGAGAGCTTCAACGAAAACCAGATAACACCTTGGTATGCACAAATGAGGATATTCTCGAGTGTTCCAGTTCGAACAAACTGCTTAAATCGATATTTTCTGATATTGTGGCCGAAGGTCGTGAATTGTCGATGGACATGGTAGATGAAGTTTTTGAACGATTCAAATTATCGGTGGAGACTTTTGGTGATGACCAAATTGATTCGTCTTCTAATGATTAAAAGTATTAATTTTGTTTTTGGGTAAAACAAATCAAACCTTGTTACTTTGTTATCAAGATTTTTTTTTTCTTTTAATTCAATTTATACTTTGTTTCAGTTTGGGTTGAATGGTAAGAATTAGTTATAATGAATGTTGAAAATTCACCTTCATCAAATTGATGCTTTCCCAAATATTTGTGCCTGTGGGGCATTAAGGTAGGCACACACGACGAACATTCTTGGTTGCGTTAGCCCATACACGGCGAAAACATTTGCCGAACATTAATTTCGTGCTGATTCTTCAAAGTGTTAACATTTGCGGTTTACCATGATTTACCCTTATTTTTGTGGTTTTCGATTTTAGAATCCCATATAAATTATTCGCTTTGCTTGCGAACATGGCTATACACGAGGACCATCGAAGCCACCGAACATAACAAAATCGAAATGTTTCGCCAACAGCGAGCGACTCGCGAACCAGCCCATACACGGGAAAAACAGCGAGCGCGAGCATGCTCGGCTAGCATGTTGGTTCGTCGCTTAGTGCATCACATTTATTTTGGGTCCTATCGGGAATCTCCCACAGAATTTCGTTTCCCATGGAATATTTTATTCCCTCGAAATTTTTCCTGCGTTCGTCACCAACGGAAAAAATTTCCCTCGAACAAAAAATAGTATGACATGACAGCAAAATTCCCTGGGAAAGCTTATTCCCGATACCAATAAATTCCAGGGGAAACTTTTGAGCATCATTTTCGAATTGGAGAACAATTTCCAGGGAAATTTTTATTCACGATAACCCCAATGTTGGTCGGTATTTCCTATTGGATATTGCAGAATGTCTTCGAGGATGTTCAGATGGCCTCTAACTTGCAGGGTTTAATTCAAGGAAAGTAATTTCATTACACGAATCTTGAATGCCAAAATCGCGAATGGCTTATTATAAGCCATTTTTAATACCAAAAAAAGTATTCAGCCATTCGGGATTCTAACCTATAGACTTACTTTTTTGTATTATTTATCTCTGTTTTTTGGCATAGTCGATTATGAATTTCGTAGCCAACCTCAAAAATAGTTTGTAAATGTTTGTTCTAATAGATTCTCATTTTTTTTAAATAATAGTTTTTTTTTTTAAGAAAATGGTTTGTTTTAGTGTTTTTTGCCTTATTTGGCGGAGTCAGTTCTGAAATTATTTTGTTCTTTTCCGCGAACGCTAAATAGTGTTAAAGCATATCACAGGTGACTAAGTACCATTCCGGCACATACAAAATAATTCAAGACTTATCAAAATGCAAATTGAAAAGATGAGATGCGGAATACAACCTTCAAAATAAAAAATAATAGCGACAGAGAACAGAGACGTACTTCTGACAGCAGACATAGACCCACAGGATGCCGTATTGGACGATGACCTCTATATAGTCGAAGATCCGCAGGAGAGAGTGGAGGCTGTGGGGGCTGCTTTCCAGCAAGTGTACAAGGTGAATGCTAGCATTCGCCCGAATCACGACCTGGAGAACAGAGCTCTGCTTCATCACTTATGGCTCCGAAACGATATAAGCGAATGGCGATCTGAGAACCTTGGTTTTACCGGGTTTAATGATGAAGATTTGGCAAACGCCATAATCGCCGACCGAAATGGGCCCAGTCCCCTGTTAATTTCGAAGAATGAGCTCCAGCTCATCTTCGATTCATTAAAGAAAAAGAAGTCTGCAGGAGTCGATGGTATATTCAACGTTGTACTACCACATTTACCTCAAGAAGCAGTTGACATTTATACCACACTGTTTAACAACGCGCTGAATAATGCATATTATCCAGTGCGGTGGAAGACAGCTGTGGTGCACCCTCTCCCAAAAAAGGGAAAGGACAACTCCAATCCGGCGAATCTCCGGTCGATAAGTCTTCTTCCGAGTATCAGCAAAGTATTTGAAAAGGTTATTAATAGAGCCGTGTTCAAGTGGGCGGAGGACAAAAATATCATCCCGGATAATCAGTTCGGTTTTAAGGCGGGACATGACACAATTCATGCCGCGTCTAAACTAGTTTCTGATATCCAATGGAATAAAACTAAAAAGCAGTGTACGGGTGCCTGTCTGGTTGATTTGGAGAAGGCCTTCGACACCGTATGGTTAGAAGGCCTCTATCTAAAGTTAACCAGACTAGGTATAAGTAAACCTCTATTGTATATGCTTTATGACATGCTAAATGGTAGAAAGTTTGTTGTCAAGAGTGGCAATGTAACTTCTACCGCACTTTTTAATATTAATAATGGTCTTCAGCAAGGAGCGGTTAACTCGCCGATTCTATTCAGCACAAATTAACATGAGCAATCTTCGAAAGAAGAAATACGAAAAAAGAAAAAGGATCGTTAATGAATGTCTATCTGCTTTCGAAAAGTAATTTGAAATAAACTGTCGCTGTTATATATGTATTTAACCTATAGTATTTGTCCCTGAAAGTTCACAAAAGGAAGAATTTTGTGGAGTATGATCAGGAGGATTGTTTGATTGAAATGGTAGCACCCAGACGAGGTAAGATTTGGGAATCATTTTGAGTTACCTAAAATATTATTTTATTTTATACTATTTTTTAAAATGGAGTTTAATACAACTGTAGCAAGGAACTAAGAATCATGAAACTGGAAAAGCAAGTCAGCAGATTGAAGAACAATCTGAAGCGGAAGAACCAAAATGGTGAGGCTCTGAGAAGGACTATGAGGACATCTTTAAGACTTCTACCCAAGCAGCTCGGATGTCACCCAAAAATTGAGTGAATACAGTAACGTCGAAAGAAGAAACGACGACCACTAGGACAATAATCAACTTTAGCACAAATGTTTTCTAAGGTATTGGAACCAAAATGAATCCAGAAGCTGCTGATGTTGAAGAAGGCGAATTAACAACAGAAGAAGAGTAAGAAATTTCATCACTTGAATTCGAAGAATTTAATGCATTTTAATTGCATTTATGAATACTTTCTCTGATTTGCTTCATTTTCCTGTGGACCAGAAACAATTCCGTTAAAAGCTATTTTGAATCAATAATTCAACAAGTCCAAATATTATAGTGCTAAGTCTTCTACTTGGCTGATGTATTTCAGTAGTATATAGAATTTGTATTATTAAAAAAAAAACTTCTTATATAAATAATGCCAGGCCATGGGCAAAAACAAAAATTTCCAATTTAATGATTAGGAATTCTAGTCTTGTTGGATATAGTTCACACTAGATGTTCTTCACGAAATCTATGTTAGATGAACTGAACTTGGCAAAAATTGCGTATTGACAAAGGTCCTCACTAGTCAACTGATGAGTCCATGTGAGATCACCGGGACGAAACGCCAATTTTTGTTGGACTAAAGGCCGTTAAAAGCTATTTTGAATCAATAATTCTGATGTTTATTTTTAATTTTGAGTTCAACTTTGAATTTTCTAGCGGAAATTTGGACAGATGTGAACAGTAAGGGAAGGTGTACCACCGTTTACATTATACTGGCTCTTTCTTTAAGAAAAAAATCCGAATGCATGTGAAATTATATATTTGCGCTGCAAATATTTGCGTCTTACATTTATGAAACTCTGACATTCATCATTTGCATTTATAAATGCTATGCATTCGTCGGACTTTCGCGGCCATGAATTTATGAAAGCACCCGTGTTTAAAGACTTGCTGGAAGTTCTTTCTTTTACCGTATTTCAGACGCCTTATATTCGCTTTTTTATTAAGAATTACTTGGCTACTCGCCTGTCCAAGTAACGCCGCAAAAGAACCACTTACCACGGAAGACAATCTGGCGAACAATTCTACGCATGGCCTGATACCCAATGGATACCAGAAAAAGCAAGTAAAAACAACAAAATTTCTAACAGTGATCCAAAATGTATTTCTTGAAATTTTAAAAATTCTTCACAATCAAGTCGTTACCTCTTATGTGAATTTTCAAAATCAGTATACCACTTAATTTGCGCCTGTGTCAATGAAGACTTTTGATATCGTAAAACGCTCCTAAAATCCTCCATAGTTATGTCTTGTGCATCGATATCTTCTGTGAATGCATGCATTGCAGCTTCATTACACAAATTGCACATATCCGCACCGGAGAAAAGTTCAGTTTCATCAGCAAGGTGCTCAATTTTAACATCAGCATGGAAAGGCATTTTCCTAGCATGAATTCGAAGAATTTGCAATCGAGAATCTCTATCGGGAGCTGGAACATGTATAAGTTTGTCAAAACGACCCGGTCGCATTAACGCATCGTCAATCATTTCAGGGCGGTTAGTTGCAGCAACCACAAGTATACTATTGTCACCCGGAGCAGATGAAAACAATTTAACTCCAATACCATCCATTTCGGTGAGAAGAGTCGAAAGAATTCGAGTTTGGATGTCACTTTTGGCAGCAGCAGTTCTCTTACCGACTAAAGAATCTAAAGAGAAACAAAAACTAAACTTGTTCAATGGAAATTTGTAAAAAAAAACAGAACCAAAGTCTTACCAATCTCATCAAGAAATACCAAACACGGAGAGTTCTTCCTCGCAGTGTCAAATATTTTCGAAATGTATTTCTCTGAATTTCCCACATATGGAGAATAAACTTCAGCGGCTGATGTCGGGATAAATGTCATATTAGCTTCGGTTGCCAAACACTTGGCTATTGTAGTCTTTGCACATCCTGGTGGGCCATACAAGAGAATTCCCTTAGGTAAGCATAATCCAAATCGATCAAATGCTGCTTTTTGTCGTAGACCAGCCAAAACTGAGACTTCGAGAGTTTTCTTAAGTTGCTTCATTCCACCAATTGAGTTGAATTTGTCATCAGTTTTGAAGACTTTAACGTCCGTTCCATGAAATGATGCCGGTTTCATCTAAAATATTTGACAAAAAAATAAACAAATAAAAGAAGAGTAGTTTTATATTTACCGTTTTCAATGATCTTTTAATAGCTTCATTAAAATTGTCAAATGTAACTTCCAAACGAACTAGTTCCTGGCCTATCGAATTGATAAGAAGTTCAAAGTCAGCGGCAACAAAACCTTGAGTCTGCTTAGCAATTGCTTGAAGAAACTTGTTGCTTAGTTGGAAGTCTTTTCCATAAAAGGAATGTTTTAACATTGATGCAAACATAATTGCTCTCTGTTCTTCACTAAGTGCTGGAATATTGATCTCGATTCCAAAGCGACCTGGACGTCTTAGAGACGGCAAAATTGATTCTATCCTAGAACTCGTCCCAAGGACGATTATTTTTGAAGATTCCATTGAATAACGCAAATCATCCAGTAATAAAATCAACTGTCCCGATATTCGCATTGAATTTCCAGAATCACTGGATGTCCTGCTAGTTGCTGGGCAGATTAGATCAAGATCTTCAATTAAAATTACCACTGGATCTGTAAAAGTTTGTCGAAAGTTCAACAATAAATTCAGTGTAACTATTGTCAAAAAATACCATTTGGTTGGAAGCGTTGGATGAATAGCTTGACTGAACGAAAAATCCTTCTCAATTCTGCTTCAGTTTCGCCAGGATATTGTTTAAGAATATTATTCGATCGAATGATGTAACAATTGCAATTATTCTCAATAACAAAATTCATGCAAATCGACGTTTTTCCAGAGCCGGGCGGACCAATTAAAAGAGCATTCAATGAAGGTTTAATTTTCCAATTGAGATCTTCATAGATTGACATGTTCTCTATTAGTTGCTGAAGTTCTTCCTGAGGCTTTTCAACTGCAACTAAATTGCAGAAGTGGCAGTCCTCGCCTGAAGTTTGTAATTTTACATTCGATACTATTACCTCAGTAGTGTCTGTAAATTTAAACACATTGGAATCCTTGGATTGTATGTGGATTTCAGCAATGCCGAGCTCTTGGAGTTCATCTAACACAATGAAACTGTTATTAATAAAGTTATAAGGTTGCAGGATCTGTTTGGCTAAATCAATCAAAAGTTCTCTGTTGGCATTTTCAATCTCAAATAGCTTTTCGTTAATGGTAAAAGCAAGATTTATTCGGGAAGAGGGCTGCAGACTGTTATTTAAGAATTCCAATGATGTCAAGCTGCTCATGATTGTGTTTTTTATAGCTCCTACCTTGACGGTATCATCCATCCAGCAAAAATATGGTGGTGTTTGGTTTGACATGGGATAAATATTGCAAATATATTCGGCTCCCGAGGAAACCTTACACTTGGCTAATGCACCGGGTAAAATTTGTTTTGGAAAGAGCTCGTTGGGTATAATGCATTTTTGATAGGCGAAGGATTGTAAATCGGAGAGGGGTAAGATTTGAAGATTCATTGTAAAATATTTTTGATTAATGAAATTTGACGAAATTTCTGAATTTAAATTAATTTTTTTGTGAAATGGGGTTTTTGTTTACAATTTTTTGATTTAGAGAACTGTCAAATTGACGTTCGCAATTTGGTAGGAAAAAGCCACTGATCTCTATATTACACTGGATAGTGTATTCACATAAAAAAATCGACCCCAATAGAAAACTGTAATAATTGTAGTGGGTCCATGTCAGTATAACAGTATAACATTTTTGTTGCCAAAGTGACATTTCAAGATGTTTGTTTATGATTGAAAATAAATTAAAAATGTTTAATCAAGCATATCAAGGGCACCTTCTTCAGAAAGAAGAAAATATAAAATTTGTAGCGGTGGGTGTATGCTACAAGAGAAGATTGTCGCATCGTGTTCCGATAATCTGCTAATAATCGCCGATAATACAAAAAATCCAAAAAACTCGGAGAACTGTCCAAAAAAGGAATTCCAATCGAAATCGTACCAATAGCCTATGTTCTATTAAGAAAAGAACTAGAAGTGGTCTAATAGTTCACGCCATTGTTTACTGAATGGATTAATTCTCCAGGAGATTCAATAAAAAAGATAAATAATCCTTCCTTACAAATAATACTAGACGTAAGAATTTCTTGTAAACAAAGACAATATGCTTAATATACAATGTGGTGACTTGGAAGCTTTCAAAATATTCTTCCCCTTGAAAGAAGTTCCAATTACCAGGTCTTATTAGAAGTTGTACTCCACATTACCATAATAGTGATATGTTTGATTGTGTCTTCAACAATTTGAGAAGTGACGGACGATGGTCCTTTATGTGACTTGCTTTGGAGTGATCCAGAGGATCAGACGGGATGGGATGTGTCGCTGCATGGTGCGGGCTATCTTTTTGGCTCGGACGTTGTGTCCCAATTTAATCGAAGTAATGAAATTGATATGATTTGTCGAGGACATCAATTGGTCATGGAGGGATTTAAGTGGCATTTCAATGTATCAACAATAATGAAAGTTGCTTAAAAATTGTTTTCCGGTTCTGGTTTAAATTTCGAAGAGAACACATACATACATAATGTATGTACATACATTTTTTAAAACCGAATCCCACACATGCCCATAAATCTATTGACGGTATACAATCACTGTCAAGAACAACAAACATGTAATGCTGGTAAGTTCACTAATTCTAGTATGTAATTTGTCCATTCTTTAACCCGCCTTGCAATATTTAGGACCTTTTCGGTCTCCTCCCAGCTGCCTATTATGAAGCATCCATTCTCACTCAAAAGAACGACAATCCATGTGAATAAGGAAACATGGAACTCTGCAGGCACTACAAATATGCTTCAGTTTCAGAGTAAGTGCCAACATTTCAGACTCTTAATCTAAATAAATTGTACTATACATATATTTTTTTCTTTTCAGTTTCAAGCCGGCTTTTGATCATTTAACAATTATCAACCACGTTGGTGAAATCCCCACCATCTCGCAGACCTAGAACGATCTGAAATACATCGTTGAAGTTCCCCATATTGGAAAATATGTATTCGCCATTGACTACATTACTGAAAAAAAAACTTTGCTTACACAGTCATATTTCATCAAAGTAGCAGTTGGTTTCGATAAGGAAAACTTTGGATCCGTCACACTGTACCCATGCTTGCATTCGATGACCTGTCATCAACCAGTAATCTATGATGAATCCAGGCAGAGTATCCATGTATGTAAGCTGTTCATTTAAGTCGTCCCAAAACGCAGAGAAATCTTCTGGTGGTCTTTCACCATAATCTCAAATTGCTGCCGACTCATTTTTTTATTCACTCTAGAAAGACTACTGCAATAAAAATACAAACATATATGTACAACTTTTTTATTGCATACCTACATACATTTTGTCATCTTTTTTTTCACGCAAGTAACAAATTCCGCGATAAAATCTTGTCGGACGATTAAAGAAGAAAACTTGTTGAAAAACATGAAGAAATGCACTTCATCCTACTATAGCGCATGTCGCCATTGTGCGTTACACTTTTTCAGAGAAATGTTCCGCACAGCTGTGCCGAAGATTATCTCGAAACAAAAATTCTCCGATTCGGACGATTTCGGAGAATTCTTCGCTCCGACGCGACGGTTACCTCGCTAGGACACATTAATGAGAATTTTTGTTTGATAAATCGATTGAGAATTTGTGTTTGTTGTGTTTAATACTTTGGTCCCTTTTGGGAATCTTCAAGGGAATTTAGTTTACCAAGAATTATTTTATTTTATTCCCTCGAAATGTTTCTCCTTTTTCTATTTCAACTGGTATTCCTAATTTACTTGCATTGTATATATCATTTCGTGTAATATACAATCTTTGAACCTTCCTGGTACATGGATAACTCCATCTGAAAGTACAGAGATTCTTTCTTTAGCCGTACAACACGAAATTGAAATGCTTTCTCAGGCTTTAAACTTTAAATTAATGTACATTGGTATCTCCTTTTAAAGCCCACTCTATTTTCCTATTGCTCGCACTGTGCTGAATCATATTGAGGGTAGTCAAAACTCTTTTAGTGTGCGCTTTATTAAAAACAATACTCTTAATCTTAATACAAAAATGTTAGTGCTTAGAAAATATATCGATTTGAGAAAAAACAAAGCTATTTATTCCTTATATTCATATAAAATATAATATAATATTAAAGACGGATCACCTGCTGTTGCGATAGCTGCACCGATTTCCTCCGAACGACCCAGTACGGTGCTAAGAATTATCGGCGACAGCGAGTTTAGTTAAGATGCACGAATGGCTCTACTTCCTTCATTTCTGTCTGTCTGTTCGGTTGAGACGCATTTTTCTTCATCTGACTCCGTCGACTCACGAATCATGTATGACTGTTTGAAGCTTTGTGCTTGTTTTTTTTCGGGTTGCTTAACATGCTAAAATTGCCTATTAAATACTTCAGGTTTGTCAGCTCAAGTTTCGGTTAATACAAGGTGCTTAACTCTATCAGGATACGATAAGGCATAACTATATGATATGTATCCACTCATTGAATGTCCTAACAGTATCACAAAATGATCATTGGGAAATTTCGGCCTAGTGCTGCGGCCCAAGCTTCGAATATCCATAGCGCATACTGGTCGACTTTGGGCCAATAAATCCGAATTCATCAATGGCAACTTCAGCACCTAAGCAATATGAAGCATGTCCAAGGGAACTTCTTTCGAATCCCTGTTCATCTCGATTGTCCATAACCTATCAGATCCTACAAATGCAGCGCCAATATTTACATGGATTTCACGGTAAGGTTTCTTAGGAAAGCGAGGATACTCTTCTCGACGGCGTGTAAGGTAATCGGCGAATTTTGTGTCCAATTAAGAAACCATCCACAGAGCCACGAACCAATTTCTTTACGATGCTTCTAAAAGATTAGTTGTTTGAGGAGAAATAGAATATTTTCTTATATAACTCGAAAATTTACTTAAAATCGATTAAAATCTTAATTACAGAATAAATTAACGCGTATATTGTATCTTGAAAGCAGAAACTCACAATAAAATATGAAAATAAAATGCCTATGTCAATTTTTTAAAGACAGTGGAATCTGTCTCTTTTTTTCTTTTCATATAAAAACGAGATAGGCAATTACATTGGTGCTACTGTCAAATTCAATTGGAGCCAAAAAAACTGTTATACTTTGTAGGGAATACACTATCCAGTGTATTATAGAGATCAGTGGAAAAAGCTTTCATCGATTATTCAGTCCAGGGTTGTTAGTATTTTTGTTACAAAAACATTCACAGAAAAAAAATAGTTTTAAGGAGGCTTTACATGCAGCTTCATCTTCATCTGCATTGACATCTGCAAAAAAAGAGGAAACAAAATAAAAAATTCATACTTGTGCGATAGAGAGCGAAAACCAAAATGGAGATCATCTTCATGTATGAAGATTATAGGAAGTACGAACCTGAAGATTGCAGATTATAGTGAAGATGAACATGTTCATCTTCATTATAGCATTTTCATCTGCACCATAATTTTTTCCGTTCATATAACGAATTTTCAAGTTTTTTTTTACCATTTCACCTCAGTTTGCTTAAAAACAACGAAAAAAGCGAAAATTTTCTTCTCAAAACTACATAACTGAACGCTAAGAACATGTGATTGTAAGATGTGTCAAGCAAGTTATAGCAGAGTTCGAGTAAGTTATTAGTGTGTACCTTGTCTTACTTTTATGTTTGTTTTATATTATTGGCCCGCTCTACTTTTCTTCAAGTCTGCAGATGCAGATCCATGTAAAGCCGCCTTTAAGGAGGCATTACATGCATCTTCATCTTCATCTGCATTGTCATCTGCAAAAAAAGAGGAAACAAAATAAAAAATTCATACTTGTGCGATAGAGAGCGAAAACTAACATGGAGATCATCTTCATGTATGAAGATTATAGGAAGTACGAACTTGAAGATTGCAGATTATAGTGAAGATGAACATGTTCATCTTCATTATAGCATTTTCATCTGCACCATAATTTGTTCCGTTCAGATAACGAATTTTCAAGTTTTTTTTTACCATTTCACCTCAGTTTGCTTAAAAACAACGAAAATAGCGAACATTTTCTTCTCAAAACTACACACCTGAACGCTAAGAACATGTGATTGTGAGATGTGTCAAGAAAGTTATAGCAAAGTTCGAGTAAGTTATTAGTGTGTAACCTGACTTAATTATATGTTTATTTTATATTATTGGCCCGCTCTACTTTTCTTCAAGTCTGCAGATGCAGATCCATGTAAAGCCGCCTTACCCCTTATATTGCAAATTTGTTATGAATGCGGGCGTTCACTCACTTATTAGATATTTTATGTCGGATACCAAGCTATCGGAGTATATCTGTGGACGAATCAGAAAAGTTAGCTGAAAACTGTCAAAAAATCACAACAAAACGCATACCAAATGAATTTTGCAGTCAGCTGTTCCATACATTTGTTCTCGCATAGCTAGTTATTCCAAATTTGTTGGGATAACTCAAGATAGCTTTCATGAGAACAGCTGTTTTTTCATCAGAAAAAACAAGCATTACAACAACAGAAAGTTATTCTAGATTGCTGCGAATAACTGAGTGAGCGTCCCCATGAAGTCACACTATTTTGAAATGTGAGTTTTTATGGGAAATGAGTTAATCGAATCGCTGATAGCTGAAACTTGTATTGGGATTAGAACAAAGTTGTATAAATCTGCCGAAAAATATATATGTGCAAAAATAATCCAATTTCAAAAATAAACAAAAAAAAAATACAGGTAGACAACATTTGCGCAAAAAAACATTTACAAAAATTACAAAAGTGAGAATTTGAAAAGCAGTAGAAAAAGTTAAAGCGTAAACCATATTTAAGCTTTGCGATTTGCGATTGCTGGTGCAATCTGTTTCACGCATAAAGCCTTGCAATAAGCCTATACGCCAATGAATAAGTTAATTTAAACACTTATTACGCTATACACGCAATTCACACTATGATAAAATTTGATTTGCGCGATTCTGAATTCATTTAATGGGGTTTTCGCTTAGTAACAAAAATCAATTTATTTTTGAGTTGGATCTGTCAAAAAACTGATTTTGACAATGTTTGCCTTCGATTGGCCAAACAAATTGATTTTTTTTTTATTTTAAATCAATTTTGCAGATTTCGATTTTCCGGTAGATGCCAAAACAGATACTAAATCCACAATGCATCATAATTGACAGCCATTTATCTGACAAAACAGCTGATACCGCTAGCTGGTTCACAGTAACAAATATACACAAACAATATTGCAAATAAAAATCAATCTGAAAACGGGAAAAAATCAATTTATAGATCAAAATATAAATTTACTAATCGATAACCCAATAAGATTCGATATGAGAGACACCTACTAGCCAGATTCGTAAGCGAATTATTTCACATTAATTATAATTCTCCTGCTATTGGGGGCGTTCGGCAGCGCACAGCTTTCTGATACATTTCTGAAAAATATATTGTTCGTTTGTGAACGTATAAAACCCAATAGGTAACCATTTCTGTCAAAAGTCAAAACAGAAAAAAAAAAACTATTTGCTTATGATTGCGCTTCGGCTCAAAATGAATTAAACATACATTTATTTGCTAAAATATAAGTTAAAAACGAATCAGGAAGTAAGAACCACAAATGTTTCAACCGATTCAGAAGAAGAAGATGATGTATTAGGTACGTAATTAAAGTTCACAAACAACAATTGAAAAGACAGCTGATTTCGTAGTCAGCTTTGCACTACGCTACCTAAGTATACCAGAAATTTAGCGCTAGCTTGGGTTCGATTTGGAAATCATATGTTTTGTTCGTTGTATGGTCGTCGGCTGTTAATTGACAGATATTTAACACGTATTACAACAATAACGAACGTATTGCACAGCAAAGCTGTGTGCTACCGAACGCCCCCATTGTAAAATTTAAAAACGATTTTTTTAATCCTTGTTAGGCTAGGCCCGCACATGCAATTTTTCGAAACGAAATAGTATATCACTAGTTGATCGATGATCGCGCAAATAAGCAACTTAAAATTCAATCAACGGGATAAACCAACATACAGACAATATTCTGATTTAATGTGGGCGCAGTTAAATATAGCTTGGTGTGATACAAACTGAAAAACGTATTTGAAGCGATCGTTCGATTTGTGCCAAAACACAAACTTTTAATTTACTCGAATCGCGGACTGAATAGTTTCTGCATGTGCATTGCAATACTGAAAGTTGTATGTGCGCGCCTAGCCTTACGGTGTTTGATTCTATTCCATTGTAAAGATGCTTTTAAATACTATGCGGTATTTATTGGATATTACCTTCGTTCAAATATCTTTTCATACTCTTTACTGCAATTAATTTAAAAAAGCTTACTCGAACTATATTACAAAAGAAATAACTTTATTTTGTGTAACTCGGCGTCTACGAATATGTGCGTCAAAGTGCTTAAAAATCGCAGAGCTTAAAGGCGGCTTTACATGGATCTGCATCTGCAGATTTGTAGAAAAGTAGAGCGGGCCAATAATATAAAACAAACATAAAAGTAAGACAGGGTACACACTAATAACTTACTCGAACTCTGCTATAACTTTCTTGACACATCTCACAATCACATGTTCTTAGCGTTCAGGTATGTAGTTTTGAGAAGAAAATTTTCGCTATTTTCGTTGTTTTTAAGCAAACTGGGGTGAAATGGTAAAAAAAAACTTTAAAATTCGTTATCTGAACGGAAAAAATTATGGTGCAGATGAAAATGCTATAATGAAGATGAACATGTTCATCTTCACTATAATCTGCAATCTTCAGGTTCGTACTTCCTATAATCTTCATACATGAAGATGATCTCCATTTTGGTTTTCGCTCTCTATCGCACAACTAGGAATTTTTTATTTTGTTTCCTCTTTTCTTGCAGATGTCAATGCAGATGAAGATGAAGATGCATGTAAAGCTTCCTTAAAGCCTAGTACGCAGATCGGGAAACAAAATTTCTTCCATACAAATTTTATCCTAGGACAAATTTTGTCTTTGATATTTTTCCGGGCAGTACGCAGCTCACGCGCAAAATTGTGAAGTTTGTACCCGCTGTACTTCGAAAATGCATCCGCTGTACAAAAAAAGTCTCCATTTAATTTTTCAGGCAAAATAATGCTCTGCGCATTGTTTTGCAGGAAAAATTTTGACAGCTCATAGTCATTGTGGCAGAATTATATTGTGCTATACATTATTTGAAAGTAAACATTTATTAATTTTCGCTACGGCCGGGCCAAAAACAAAATTAAAGCCGAATTATTTCATTACTGGTATCTTTGTTTTTAATGAAAAAACCAACATGAAAATCGAAGCAGAATCCTTCACGCTTCAACTGGGCACAGAAGGTTTTAAGATCGAGGAAAAATATTACAATTACGTGCAGGTAAGGACTCAAAATAAAAAGGCATAATTATAACTATTTTACATTTTTAATTTTTAGTTAAAATGCTGGCGAAATGTTTGCCTCACAACCAACTGAGAAAGATATGAATCCATATCATGAAGCTTAGACCGTGATGTGATGCCGAATCCAATTCAAGTTATGATTGAAAATCGAAGAATTACCCGCGGTACATTTGTGAAAAACCTTGTAAAAACCCATTGTTTTGCATTAATTTAATGTGTTTAATAAAAAGAGTGCAACAAAGCAAATTTTATTTGCCTTTTTGAAATTCTCAATTGACAGATACTTGACAGTTCCTCTTATTGCTCCAACTTCAAGATTTTGCGCGGCTTTTTCCAAGTGATTGTAGAGATTTAAATTGTAGAGATAAAATTTTGTTTTTCCCGATCTGCGTACTGGGCTTATTTACATTAAAATTTATTTTAATTTTGCCTTAAATAATGATGTATCTAAAAACACATTTGGTAGCACTTTTGAAAGCTCTACCACTCAGCTGTTTTCTGTATTATTTTTGACATACAAGGAAAAGGATGAGCGCGAAATTTAATTGAAAGGGAAACCACTGCTTTATTTTAAATATAAAATTTCAATGAAAATCAATTGGAAATGGCAAATAATGGTTTCGAAGAATGGGTAAATACTATAAACATTTTTAATTTATCAAAATAACTTTAATTTAATTCGGAAAAAGGGCGGGTATATGGGAGCAAAAATAACCAAGTTGGAAGAACAATTTGCAACAGCCAGTGATCCGTTTCGTCAAACAAATCTTTTTGCTGGAATTTCTATTTTCGTCAATGGTCATACAAATCCATCGTCAGATGAATTAAAGAGAATAATGATGGTCCATGGAGGGACATTCCATACTTACGAAAGATCACATACCACCTACATCATCGCCTCCAATCTACCCGATGTGAAAATTCGCAATATGGACACATCCAAGATTATAAGTGCCCAATGGGTTGTGGATTGTTTGAAGAAACAGAAGATAGTGGACTACACCAATTATTTGTTGTACAACAATCAAAGAAGATCACAGCCGAAGATATCCTTTGGAGCTGTTTCAAGGAACAAAGTGGAGAAAAATGTTGTGGAAACTATTAAATTAGAAGAGAAGGAAGTTGCTAAGATACTCGGGGATCTAGAAAATCTGAATGCAAAAATAAGACAAGCTGCCGAACCAAATATCAAGACTGACACATCGATTGCCTCGTCTTCAAGAGGTCTGGCCCGAACAGCAGTGGACCCCAAATTTCTGTCGGAATTCTACAATAACTCTAGATTGCATCATATAGCCACGCTGGGAGCTGGTTTCAAGCAATACGTGTCTGATCTTCGTGAAGCAAACACAGGAATGTTTCCAGATCGAAAATATTTGCAGGTAAACCTCCCGCGGGTGGAAAACTTCGTTAAAAGGGGCCAGATCATTATGCACATCGATATGGATTGCTTTTTCGTCTCTGTTGGGCTTCGTTCACATCCCTACCTACAGGGCCAACCAATTGCTGTCACACATTCCAAGGGAGGAAGTGGTGAAGTTCCCGTTCATCCAGATGCCGACAGGAAAATCGAAATGGATCTCTTTACAAAAAAGTTTGAAAACCAACTGCACAATAACATTCTGTCAGATAAAGTGCGTGGAGCCTTTGAAGGCAAACACTCGTTATCTGAGATTGCCTCGTGTAGTTATGAAGCACGAGAGAAAGGCATTCGTAATGGTATGTTTGTTGGACAAGCTTTGAAGCTCTGTCCAAACCTAAAAACTATTCCCTACGATTTTGAGGGTTACAGGGAAGTGGCGTACACTTTGTACAATACTATTGCTAAGTACACCCTAGACATAGAGGCTGTAAGTTGTGATGAGATGTTTGTAAACCTAACTGACCTCATCAATGAGTTACAAGTGGACCCAATGGATTTTGTAACTTATGTTAGACAAGAAGTACGTGATAAAACCTCATGTCCTTGTTCTGCAGGAGTTGGAGAGAATAAGTAAGTTTTTGTTGAAGTTCGGGCTTAAATAAATCTCATGTATTTATAGACTTCAAGCAAGAATGGCAACCAAAAAGGCTAAACCCGATGGCCAGTTTTTCCTCGGTTCAGATAAGGTTGAAGAATACATGTCGAATATTCCAATTAAGGATCTTCCAGGTGTCGGCAGTAGCACAATGTACACATTAAAAGATATGAACCTGGTTACTTGCGGAGATCTTCAATCGATTTCGCTTTCAAAAATACAGGCAGCTGTTGGTAAAAAGTTCGGTGAGACTCTATATCAGTTTTGCCGAGGAATCGACATTCGTCCGTTGGTTTACGGGCAAGTTAGAAAGTCAGTTTCGGCAGAAGTGAATTATGGCATTCGGTTTAAGACGCAAACTGAGTTAGAAACATTTCTACGCCAGCTCTGCACAGAGGTACACAGTCGTTTGACTAATATCAAACGGAAAGGCAAATGCATAACACTTAAATTAATGGTAAGAGCGAAGGAAGCTCCTGTGGAGACTTCAAAGTTCATGGGCCATGGAGTGTGTGATTATCTCACAAAGGCAGTTTCACTTTCAGATCACACTTGTGATCTAGAGGTCATCACACGGACAGTTCTTGCTACAACAAAAGCTTTAAATGTTCCTCCACAGGAGTTGAGGGGTATTGGTATTCAAATCACCAAACTCGATGAACCCAATGAGCCCAAGGAGAAGAAGGAGAATGTCATAAAAAACATGTTTAGCAAAGTGGCCGAAAAGCAACAGCAAAAGCCTGCAAATGTTCCAGAGACAGTTCCAAAGATAGCAGAGACATCAATCAAAGTCAGTGAGATAAAGTCAACTGGAGCTATTCCAAAAATTAAATCAAAAGGTCGTCCTCATAAAAAACCGCCCAAGATACCGAATGTCATGGGGATGTTGCAAAATGCTGCTGCGAACAAGCGAGCAGCTCCATCGTCGTTCGATCTTCCCGATGACATTGATCCCACAGTATTTGCTGAATTACCAGATGACATTCGCAATGAAATCCTGCGCGATCATGCTCGAAAGCAGGCTAGAACGGCAAATGAGCAATTAGCACTGAAAAAGCCAGTCCAAGAAACTTTTTCAATGGTAGATAAGGAATTCTTAAAGGCAATACCCCCAGAGCTGCAAAAAGAAGTCGAAATGCAAATAGGGAAATCTTTTGTAGACCAAAAGAAAACTCCTCCAACTGGAATATCTATTTCTCCCGATAATGTCTTCCATCAGCAAGAACGAATCCAATTGCTCCTCGAGTGGGTAAAGAGTTCGTCAGCACCAGAAAATTATGACGTCGAATTGATATGTGAACATGGTGCAGAGTTTGTTCGAGCCAACAAGATCCACGATCTGTATGATCCCTTGATGTACCTGTGTAGGTTGGTTTTTGTGATAATTTTTTTTGAATTTCATTTTATTCTTGCTTTTTTATTTCAGAATAATTAATCGTTTTGGAAGTTGTGACTGGCACACAGCTTATAATGTTATCATTGATGCAATTCAAACTCAAATGCAGTTGACTTATGGCAATAAATTGTATCTAAGTGATAGCATTGAATGCAAGAAGTGTTGGACACTTTAAATAGTTTTATTTTTTATTAATTAATTATATGAACAACAAATTGTTGGCTTATAAAAGAGCAAGGAGAAAATTAGAAAGAACCCTGCATTGGGTTGGAGCTGATCATGTGGGCTTGGTGACGTGATGCGCTGGCGTCTAAGGCAGCTGTTCCTGGTTCAATACTCGATAAAGGAAGGATAAGAAGGTTTTCAATTAAAATGAAAAAGTAGACCGGCACCACTAGAAACAAAGAAATTTGATGATCGACCTGACAAGTCGTGAAGTAATCAAAAATAATAATAAAAAACTTCGTGGTAGCACACTCAAGTTGTTGTTGTTCATTCAAAAACATTGATTAATTTTCTGTACATTTAAGTGCATTTGCAAGTACTTGAAACAGTAGGTCTGTTTTTTTAGGAAAGGCTGAGATTAGACGAAGAATAAATCTTTCCATTCACCGCTTCGTTGGACTAAGAATGCTATTGAGTACCAAATCCCTCTTTCGTGCAACTAAGGTATCCATTTAACACTAATCATTCCAGTACTGCTGTGTGATTTAGAGGCATGGACTTTGTCGTAGGTGGATATTGGATGCTTTATTGCTTGATTTGTGAGAAAAATTCTTCGGGTGATTGGTGGTCCCGTGTGCCTAAAGAGTAAGTGGAGGAGAAAATACAACAGCCGTTGATACAACAGTATCAACAGCCTAGGCAAGAGAGTTGGAATATAGCGACTTAGTTGGCAGGTTCATGTAGAGCGGATGAAAATCAATGTTTCAGACTAGAAAATATTCGAATCTAATTCACAGGGACGAAGGGAAGACCAAATCTCAAATGGCGCATGCAACTGAAAGGGGGCCTCAATCATCTTCACGTGCGAATCCAGATGGAGCTATGTAGCTAAGGACCGAGGTGGCTAAAGAAGCTTTTTGGTTGAGACCTAAGTCCACCCCAGACTATAGCGCCATCAAAAATAAAAGTAAAGTAAGTAAAATGCGAAAACAATCTAGATCTAATGGCCCAATATTAGTCAAGAATAAATATATCTATGACCAACGTTTGCAGACTATTGTTGGATATATATTTAAAATTATTTATTTTCTAAGGGCTAGTGTAACAAACAAAAGACAATTCGAAACTGTTGGAATAAATGGAAAACAGTTCAGAAATTGCCGGTGGTTATTGCAAAAAGAATAAAGGTTAATTCACAATGGCTGGAATCGGCTAATGTGATAGTGCATTGTCAATTATTTGATAGTCTTTTTGACGATAGCTCTCTGGAACAATAGAGAGAAAAATCATGAAAACGGCAGTCTATTAATAGAGCGATCACTTTTGTCTTACGCGATACGAACCCAGGTTTTAGAAAACTGTTGTTAGCATTTTATCCTAAAAAAAATCTTTTCTGGTTATAAAACAGGTGTATGTTTAGTGTAGACACGATTATGCGGATGCGGGGTGCCATCTATACACCCGGTACCACCTCGTATACCATGATTTTCAAAAAAATTGCATGGTGTCATATCCATGTTAATCCAAATTGAGCTTGGATTCGAATATGTTCAAGACACCAATGGGTACATCGGAAAAGGAAGACTGAGCTAGATCCACATCATGGTCGTTTCCAACTCCATTTTGGGGTCCTCCTACAAAGAAGCGCAAGCATGCCCTTAGCTTTACAATAGGAGGAATACCAAACGATTTATTTTTTTTTTTTTTGAATTCTAGAACTGATCTTGCCAGAATGTCCAGCAAGAAAATTAACATCTACTTGATCGATAATATTTTCTGAATCTAAAAAAAATTACCAATTATATAGGTAAAGAATATGAACTCACGACTTACGTTACTTCTGGCAAATCGAGTGGATGCATTTGATTCTTAAGACTCTTCGCCTTAAGTCCTCAATGAACTCTCTTGCCTTTCGACACGCTCTTCATCCTCAGTCTACGGGCACAAAATGAAAACAAAATAGCATCAGTGTCAAACCTTTTTTTTTAAGTTCCTATGGATTTTCCCCATAGGAGGAAATATTTCCGGGAAATAAACCCTGTTCCCGTGGAAATTTGTGATAAGAAATTGAAGATAGCCCTGAATACATACATAAAGTTTGATTTAAACTAAAATATTTAATTAAAAGTTTTGAATTTAATGGCGACATTTCTTAGATACATATTACGTTAAGCTATGTCTGAATTCGATTAAGTTCATATAATATGGAAATAGTTTAAAAAAATGGGGCTTATCGGGAATATCCCAGGGAATTTTTTCCTTCGATCGTAAATCCCAGACTGAATAAATTTCTATCGAACAATAAATTGTATGAAATGACAACAAAACTCCCAGGGAAAGTTGATTCCCCATACCAATAAATTCAGAGGAAAACTTTTGAGCATCATTCAGGTTCCCTATGTTCAAATGAGAGAAAAATTTCCTTAGACATTTTTATTCACGATTAACCCCCAATGTAAATATATATAAGTATCTTAAAAATACATTTCTTTGTTCAAAAAACTTCAATTAGCTAGTCTCATTAGCACTTTGGCATGTGTATGTAGATGGTTAAATTTTTCTTCGTTATCATTATCCCAGGAACATCCATCCATTACAACGCAGGTATTAGTTCCATAATGAAATTTATTGCACTGCGATAATCAGTCTCGTCATTCCAAAGTCTCAATCTCAACCATCTTCTCGAAAATACTATAAGCTGACTCTATACACCCTCCAATACATTCATTTCGTGAAGGAGATATCTTCGAATAGACATGCACTGCAATTTCCAGAACGTCGACGTCGTCGTAATTCAGATAACCTTATACGAGAATTGAAGTAAGTGTCTGTGCACCGGCTACATGCATTCAAAACATAAATTTAAATCCCAATCCCAACTCCATGCAATGCTGATGCTCTAAAGCTGCGAGAGCAAACCTCAATTAATTACCAAGGCAAAGGAGTAGCATGCGCCGATCTCGTATCTCTTGAAGAATCTTTGTTCGTTTCATTTGCCGCGCATTATGTTGGCTGTTTTTTTTTTTTTGTGTAAGTCCAAAAATAAGGATCCACCAGTCCTGTCCGGGGAGAGTTATTTTATGGACCGCAGTGTAATTAAACAATTATAATTTATGGTGTTTTTATTGCAGAGCTCTGCTATGAGCTCCGTTGTTGAGTACATACATAAATGTATACATATCTCTCTAGTTGAGCATGCACTTGAGGTTAAGATTTTGTTAATGAACAACTTGAATCACGCACAACCCATACACAAACATATAATATTCTTGTGCTGCATCATGTTTTGGCTTAGCAATAACATGATGCAGTTCAAGAACGCTCTAAGCGTAGATCATTTGCAAACGAAAACATTCACTGATTGCATCGAAATGCAACCCTAAGGGGAATTTTGCTTCTTTTTTTTGGTACCATTTAAAAAGATTTTTCTCGGACATAAATTGCTGCGTTAAACGTTTTAATTTTGGCCATAAAATTAAATGGCTCTTCCGATTATGTTTTGTTTTTATTTTTATTTTTTCGTAATAAAATATGTACGAGAAACGATAGTGTATGTGTGCGTTGCACTTAGCCAAATTAATGGTTTAATTTTATTTCGTGCCAAAATGCTGCAATTATACTCGTATTTTTTTTTTTTTGTAAATTTGGTTTAAGATAAAAAACAAAAGGGGATGGTTGTAGTTAATTGTTTTATATTTTGCCAAGCCCTAATGATTGATAATGAATGCATAACGACATAGGGGTCTTGATTATGCTGAACAAATTATTTTAATAATATCATCAACATTAAAATAAAGTAAATTGATCAGGTCTTATTTTTATATGAAAAAATCACGAAAAAGAAATTGACTTATAATTTATCATAATACCTACATTGGAGTTTAATATAATTGCACCACAATTGTTGATAATTTGTTTATAAAGTTAACGCTTGTTCTACAAGTTTTAATTGTAAGGATCGGAATAATAAATTTGCAGCTGGTTAGAAGCCAAAACAAATCATTGTAAACAAAAGAGCTGACGCACGAACTTTTTTTTTGTAAATCTGCGTACGGTACATATTCAATAATAACAGTTCTTTGTATGTGCATATGTACGTAGCTAAAGGCAATATCTATTTCATGTGCCTCAGTGTACTTGTGATGTTACAATTAAAAAAAAAATTAAGCACCGGCTCTCATTTTTCGTTTGAAACAATTGTCATATAATTTTGATGCTAAATTTTATTCTTGGATAATTTACTTTTGTAACGTTATATGCGTAGCACCAGCCATTATTAGTAGCACGTGTTCTCTGCTTTCAGTTAAATGCCTACATACATGTGCCTATATTCTTTAAACAGAAGGTTCTTGGCTTCCAGAAGTTTACCAATCTCTAATTACTAACTTAAAGTAGAATGTTGAATGCTTCCGTTCAAGAGAGAAGAACTTCTTGTATTACATTATTCGTTGATATATCAAATTTCTTAACTGCTGCCCGCCAAAAAATCTCTGTCGTTTAATTAAGACATCATCATCGGAATTCCATTAGCACCTTGCATCCTTTATCATAATAATTTGAGCTGGTCAACTGGTTTTCTATAATGTCTGGATTCTTAGTTCGTTTTTCCAACAACTTGATTCTCAAATTACAGAGAAGGATGTGGTTGGTGGCGAGTGGATTCGCTTTAAAAATTCAACAAAAAAAAATATATGTTTTTTTTTGGCAGAAGATGAGCATCAGAATACCAAAAAAGGACATGTCTCTTCACGCAGGCATTTCCAACAAAATGCTTGAAAAAAAAGCAAATATTAAAGTACACAATAAATAAAAAAAAACACAAAATATATATAGCAAAAGCCTATCTTAGGACGAACAATGACAATCACGAACGGAATGCTATTCGTATTGGATGCAGGTGTTCAGCCGACATTCAGTCGCCACTGACGTCATACGCGGCAACAACGACGACGACTACGCGACGACGTTCCCTCGACAACAACGACAATCATTTAGCTAAAGGCTATGGTCCAGAATCGATGAGTCTTTAAATTGCTACCAAATATGACAACGCTATGAGCCATTTAATGTGCAGAGCTTCATGCAGCCAAACACACAGTATCGTATCTAATTTATGCTTCAGCACTTTCAACTATATATCCAACTTTTTGTGACTTCACAACTCAGAGCTGCGCTTGAGGACAGCTGGGTTTTCCGCAATTGGACACCTCGCTATATCTACATAATAGTCATCTTATAGGTTCATTGAAGCTAAATTCAGTTTGAATGCAAATCGTTTTACCCAGGAAAATGCTGGGCGGCGCAATTACTTGATATATTAAATGAGACGGCTTTAAGTTGGACACAACTCAAGTCAGCAACAATGTAAATACTTATATGCTGCATATGGTAAAGTGTGGCACGAGCTTAGATCATAATTCCAAGTGTTTAGATGTCTTTTTGCAATCAGACCGGGTAGGTGGCCTTTTCCGCAAAATTTAAGCAAACGATTAAATTACCCAGAATTTATAAAATGTGTGGAGTTATGTGAAATATGCACTAACTGGTTGACGCGCTTCTGCTTGTTAATTTGGAAGATGGAAAATCTAGTTTTATCTATCTATGAAGTGAGCAAAAAATAATGTCAAAATATGAATTGGCTGTCATTTTAATATTTTTATAGAACTGAAAAAAATGGGTTCTCTTTTCAAGGAAAGTTTACTTGAAGGTGTAAAATTGTACAGTAATACTTTATCTAGATCGAGTGGGCATGCAATCATTCAAATATATTGATTGGGTCAATAGTAGTAGGCACCTGATAAAAATATGACTCCTGCCCAAATCCAAATAAAGCCTACGATAGTCTGTCAGGGTTCTTAAATCCAGAAATCTAACCATAAGTTTTAAGCTGCTCCTGTATAGTACCATGGGCCTACCAGTACTCACATATGGATCGGAGACTTCAAAGTGCTTATTCTGTTGTTATTTAGCAATCCAGAATCTGTATTCGCTCTGGGATCCCAATGGAACACCTATTTTTAATTCGGACGATTCTGAAGTTTACAAATTTTGTTAGTTTTGGGCAGACAATTTCTTGCCAATTTCTACAGAAAAAAAAATTATAGGCACCAAATTGTAATAAAAGAAAAAAACTGGTAGAAAATTGTGCTCAAGCCGTTCCAGACTTTTTCGGACTTTATTTCTTTATGAGAGAATTTCATCCCCACTCTTCAAAATTTGCTAACCTGCCAATTTCTGCACAATGATACCTAATATTTTCACAATTCGGATACAAACAATGACAACTGTTGATTTGAAAAAATCGATATTTCTGATTCGAAAATTTCTTATATCGATGTTGCTTTTTCGATGTTAACATCGATGTTTTTCAATATTGCTCATCCCTACACGACACTAATGGCATTGAATTTGAGTTTGACATTTAGTGGATGTGAGAGTGTGTGGATGCTTCTAGTTTTGTTTCTGAATTCAAAGAACTGCCATTTGATACCAATCAAATACCAATAAATAATCAATGCGTCAAAACAAAAACTCGAACGACCACTACTGGCGACATCTATTGAACCTAGTTTGCCCGAGACCTCTATTCAAATGGTAAAATTTTCGTTTCGCTCACATGGTGCAATCAAGTGAGGTGAAAACATACGTTGGGTTAGAAAAACAGACCGGATATTGGTCAAACATTTTTTTCCTGAAAACCATAATTTATAATTGAAGAAATTAATACCTGATATTAAAAATAGTAATTGGTATTGATTTTTCTACGAGAATTTAAATTTCTCTTAAAACATCTGCCCACTAATACTCGTCTCGTATATACATTTTTTTTAAACACTAGTGTCTATAGTCTACAGAGCTACTGATATGCAAACCAGATAAACATCTTTAAAAACATATTAACTTTCTTACGCTTTCTGGTGCGTATAAGCAAAATTACCTGTATACCCTTCTGTTTGATATTAATGCGTAAATTAGCTATGCATCTGCAGGTTATTTGCTATTATCGCATCCTCTTTAAGTATCAGAGACATTCTAGAAAACATGTTCACAGGAAGCTCATATCATCAAATCTGAGCTCAAGGTTTCCCCCCTAGTTATAGCTGGTGCAGCCTAGATCCCCTTTATATATATTCCCATACGAATTAGAGTATCGTTACAACTTGCACCTGTTCGTAGATCAATTTCCGAAAGGAATTTCGCAATAAGAACACCAGAGGGACTCTTAGTCATAGTCATAGTCATTTAATATTCTTATATATTCCCTATACCCCGTCATCATAATTAACAGTCAGTATATGCATTATATGCAAGTCATTCTGTATTCATTGATCTATCTTCATCTTTATGCCAGAGCTAGAGAAATCAGAACTGGATATGCAGCACCTGTTCACTGCGGGATTGCTCTTTTTCTCACCATCATTACTTATGGGCTTTTTTATTTTTAATTATTTTTATCCGGTGTGGAAAGGACGTTAAAGTGTAATGTGTAGAAGGGCGCTTCAGGGGTGCAGGGCACCCCAAATTGACACAGCTTTACAATCCAAAGAAAACAAAAACAAGAGAATCAGGTTGATTCAAAACCTTTCCCAACATCCGGTTTGGGTATAAAGTTGGTATAGGTAATACTGGAAGCACTTCGAACTTGCTTCTTAGATTGACCATGATTCGAAGGTCACTGAAGTTTGTACTATTGCAATTCAATTCAGTGACAACGACAAGTGGTTGGTGTTGGTGTCGTGTAAGTCATAATTTTGCTACCCACAAGAGAGCAACCTTCGCAGTTTCGCAGGGTTCAACGAAATGTTGGTGATGATTTTTTTAATTTTGTTTATTAAAATCGAAACCTGATTGGGCGGAATCCTCCATCTCTGTCAATATTGCCATAGGCCAACATGATAATGGTTACATTTACATTGAACGACCAATATATAATTATAGAATCAAATGTAATTAAATTGCAACGCTGACATGTAGCGCAGAGGGTTGGTTGATAATAATTAATTGAGCAAAAAAAAAATTAAGAAGTGCTTCAAATTTTAATGGAATGGCAGCAGTAGCAATGACACAGACGACCGAACCGGACGGTAGCAAGTTTTAAAGGTGTAAAAGCGAACACGTCAAGAATTCAGAAATAAGACATGTTAATTGGTGTTATAGTAAGGCTAGCTCTGATTTGTATAATTTGATTGTGGTGAAATTCCTGGATGGTTGAGCTTAGGGAACTTGTTGCTATGATTTTAATTTTATACTTTCAATAAAATAAAAAAAAACAACCTTGCATTTAATGACAAGTTAATTTTTTACTAAGACAAAATACTGGATAACTGCAGCGAATGTTGATAAAACTGGTTCCTTGAAACAACTTCTTTTTCATCCCAGACATATACCAAAGCAAGTATTGTAGATTAGTGGGAGAAATTGAGCATGAGATATTTCGGCGAATATGTACCTAATATTTTAACGTTTGCGTTTGGATGTTTACGGAGTTACTCTTTTTTTCACTCCTGTTACTTCAAAAACGTTCAATTGGCTGTTCCGAGTAAGGTTTTGGGAGTATGTATTTCTTTGTTCTCGATTTCATAGTAGAAATATAGTTATATAGAAATATATGCATTGTCATTAGTATGCGTGTAAATTCTATTCTGATTTTCCATTGGTACAAGAATTTAATTCTTTTTTTATACAAATCTGTCAAAACACGCATTTCTACTATTAAATCCTGCCATTAGGCAACAAACATTATTTTTTTTTAAATTCTGAATCAAATTCGCAGATCCGTATTTTTCGGTGAATCCACGCCTTTTTTTCTAACACCACTAAACCCTAGTACAATTGGAAGCATTCAGTTTGACATTTAACAGTTTCACGGAAGGGAATATACGTTAATATTTGGTATTGAAAATTTAATTCAAATCGCGTCCTATCGCCACGAAAAATACCAAATTCCGAATCAAATTTTGTATTTACCAATGGAAAACCCCATATAAAATCTTGATAAAAGCGCTAGATCTGTTTTGACAGCATAAAATCGATTTTGCTTAGAAATAATTCGATTGTGTTCAGAAAATAATCGAATGTTTGGTTGTTTGATATTCGACATTATGTTTTCATTATGGACTGTTCAAATCAGACTACATAATACAACTTAGGATCTTGCTTATGTTGTCAGAATTCTGTTCTTATACACCGCATACAATGGTCTGTGATTTTTGCAACATGCGCGGACTTGAACGAATAACGAAACTCAGAAGAAGTCTGGCGTGCTTGTTTGGGAAAATAATAATACCTATGTAATTAATAATGAAAATCGAAAATAATGTTTGAGATACATGTTTAAGTATATGAATGTCATTTTTACCTAGAGGACTACCAAATAAAAACTACATTAGATGTATTATTTTGTTTTCATCAATGAGTTCAGTTTTTATTATATTTTTACCAGAAAAGTATTTTTATTTAGTAAATCAAACGAAATTCCAAAAAGCAAACTCAAACAAACCTTATGAGTTTGACATTTTAAATATGTGAGTATGATCTTTTTCCAGAAACATTTTCTGTTGAATTCAGAAGAAGAACTGTCATTTTGAGGGACTCAGAATGACTCCGGATGACCGATTGAAAAAGGCTGTTTTTCCTTCGCTAGCCCACCGAAGAAGGTTGCTTAACGAAGGAATAAGAATTGACATTTCACAATAATTGATGTCGAATTCCTTACAACCAAACATTTGATTTTTTACTTGCGATATAGGTACTATAGGGCAAGTTTTGCATTTGGAAAAAATCGAACTCAAGATTTTAATCAATGTTGACATTTCAAATTTCCATACAAATTTTTTTTTTGGAAAATATTTGAGATAAAAAATTAAGTGCAAAATGACTTTAAAAATACATTTAGCCGTTTCTATTAAGAATCTTTTGCATATAATGTGATCGAACATAGGAGCAAGTACGTCCGATCCAGTCGTGCATTTTATTCTGTACACAATCGAATTATTTCTGAATAATTATGCTGTCAAAACAAATCTTGCATTTTTAGCTAAATCTCACATTTCTCTTACGTCAATTTGAAATTTTTCATCTTCTAGCAATTAATTTTAGTTGTTTCCTTAAAATTGTAGCTTTCAATTGCCACTCACACATTAACAAAAAAATCGATTACTTTAATTTCTTACAACAACAAAAAACATTTAGAAGAAATCGATTTGAAATGATTATAAGGAATTCGATATTTGGCGTAAGGAATTTGAAAATAAATCGAGTGTGTGTAAAGTTCAAGAAATGTTGGTAAGAATTGTTTTTACAGAGTATAAAATTTTATTTGGAAATGATTCCACTGTGTTAAGCAAAATATTTAAGGTTTTGATTGTAAGGAATTCGATATTACAGAACCAATGAAGAAAATAGAGTTCATACTAATTGTAGTAGATTGTCTTCATGGATTTTCTGGTGAAACCTTTATATTATTATTCTAATTTTAACTCGCGGGTCATCACCTCAACTCAGGTGTAAATTATTTTTTTCCTTTAAAACAGAGACCATATGTTTTGTATTTCTAATAGAATTGCAGTTAATTCACATTTCACCGCCATCTCCATTTATAAACGACTTATGTACGTGCTTGCCATTTGTGGCGCGCCATTTTATGTCGTTTTTGTGCTCGTCAGGTTTTATATATTTTGCTCCGCTGCTGTTTGTTCCTATATTGCGTACTTAAATATACCAAAATAGAAAGAGATATTAAAAGAATAAAATCATTGACAGAGCCAATTCGCACTTGTTTCCAAAATGTTACGAGCTAACCAAACCTATCATTCTTTTCCATGTTTGACGTATTGACTGGCATTCTTCAAATTTACAATAAAATCAGTTATATTTGACTTGACATAACTGAAGTGCATGTTCAACACTTCATAATACCAAACGGCTGCATGCAAAATGTAAAATTGATTGAAATCTAAATAACAAAGGCTCTGTAGAGATCACAGTTCTGCATTCTGCTAAACACACACGTCAATCATTTTTCATTATTCAGTTTAACTCTCTTGACTAATAAAAAGCAACCGAATCTACTCAATGAAAACGCAACTGACCGGCAGACCGCGTCCCACTTAAGTGCACTTCATCATATACAACATATATACTTAGATCAGGTAAATTGGCAGAGCACTAGACTGGAGGTGAAGCATACAAAGCTGTTCATTGTCAAGAACACAAGAAGTGAATAGGAGACTGAGTTTTATTAGGAGAAACTTTTTTTTTTGGATGTGAAGATTTTGTGCCTCTTCATGAAGATAAAGTTAAGGTTAATCCTAGGTCAAGGCTGCAGACAGTTCACGATAATGATAAAGAGATAAGATACATAGTTCAAGACTATTAAGGTTTTTAATATAAAATTAATTGTTTTGGGAACAACACATTTTAGCTTTGTGTAAGTTTTACAAACGTGGTTCAAATATTTGATCCGTGGTTCAGCAATTTTAACTCCCGATTTCGGCGGATTAACTGAGGTTCAACGTTGATGCAAGTGTGTGATAACAGTGTGGGACCGTCGTTGAACCTCTGTTAATCTACCGATATCCGTGAGTTAAAGTCTTGAACCAAGGCTGAACCATGGGACAAATGCTTGTACCACTGATCCTGAGTTCAAAAACTTTTTGCGTTGAAGCAGTCTTCAAATTTCTTGACGGCTTAGTAATATCTACAGGTAACCAAGCTTAAAGAGTGTTCGAATGATTCAACCAAAAAGGGGGTGGTAAAATATTATTAAAACCTAGAAGCCCCAATAATGTTTTTAAGCTGGGGACATTTATTAGAGCTTGCCGAATTTTTTTTTGGGTAAACCGCTCTCCAATTAGGACTTGACAACTTTGAACATTCACTTTAAGCACACCCTTAAACCAATGACCAAACTGTCAATGTCAAAAAGTTCAGTAAAACCCACTTTTTTCGGTTGTCTGTTTCTTTTTTGTTGATGAAAATGATGGTCACACATCAGTGGAGATCCATACAACGACATGTTGCAGCGGTAAAAATTTATGTTCACCGAATCGACTTTAGACTAATAATTTGAGATATCTCAAATATTTTTTACTAAAGGGGTTTTGACTAACCTTAAAATGATCAAGCACAGTGCGAGCGTTAGGAAACTAAGGAAGGATTTTGAATTTCTGAATATAAAAATAGCAGGGGAAAATAGAGTAGAAAGAATCTTTGTACTTGACAGTACGTCAGAAGTTGGAAGTTGGGTTCAAGGATAAACTGATGAGCATTTCTAGAAGAGCGAGTTTTATGGTTGAATAATTTAAGGGAAGAAATGCAACTGGCTATTTCTAGAACATTGTTCATAAAAAACAGCGATAAAATAATGAGATACATATAACTTTTCGACGGTGTTCTAGAGATGTAAATGTTTCCATTATAGTTCTATCGCCTATCATTCGTAAAACTCTATTTTAAATTCTATCCAAAAGATACAAATGAGTTTTGGGAGCTGCTGCCCAAATGTGAGAATTATACTCCAGCTTTGGACGAATAAAGGCTTTATAAATTACAGCCAGATCAGATGGGGAGAAGAATTTCTTGCATCTTCGAAGAAAAAACTGCTTTCACACAAGGAAACTGAGTTGTCGGCAACTGGGAGTTTGAGGGCGAAAGAGGCAAGAAGTAAGGGGAATGAAAAAAATCTCCGGCTCAACGATTAGAAGACATTTTTGTGACGTTTTGATTTACAGTTTTCTCCTCAGTTTCTTGGTGGCAGTTTCTTCGTGTGCTACAAAGCTACAAGGCAATTAAAGAAAAACGTCAAAAAAATCTCCAGCAACTGGTTTCCCTGTGTGAAAGGGGACAAACCCAACCACTTTTGACGACATAGAATATGTGATCACTCCACAAGAGATGGTCTGTAATGGCATTGCTGGCGTTCACTCACTTATAAGATATGTTATCTCGGATACCAAGCTATCGGAGTATATCTGTGGACGAATCAGATATGTTAGCTTAAAGCTGTCCAAAAATCAGAACAAAACACATACCAAATGAATTTTGCAGCCAGCTGTTCTATACATTTGTTCTCGCATAGCTAGTAATTCCAATTTTGTTGCGATAACTCAAGATAGCTTTCACGAGAACAGTTGTTTTTCATCAGATGTGCTTTTACAGGCATTACAACAACAGAAAGTTATTCTAGATTGCTGAGAATAGCTGAGTGAACGTCCTCATTGATTAGATATGGAATGCTGGTCGATTGTCATTTCCACATAAAAGCTCCATTGAAAATGGAGTGAACGATTTTTGCACCACTCGCCTCAAAGTAGAAAACAAATATATTAATTTCAAAAGCCATCCATTGCCATTCTTGGCATGACCACCATATTAAGTCAAAGAAAACAAGGACATCTGTTATAATTTCTTATCAGAAAAAGAGCCAACTGTCAAAATTAATATAGATTTTGACGATTGGGTTCCATTTTTTTTTATTTTCAATTCAAAATTCGCGTCGTGTGGTTTCTCGTGTTTTATAAATGTTATGTGTTCGTATCAAGACTTTTCTGTTCGGTTTCAAGTAATAGTAGTGGTGTTTATTCCGTAAATTAAAACAAGCTAGAGTTCTATGGAAGGCCACGGGTCAATAATACCACATTTGCCTCTGAGAGCAGGGTGTCGCGAGATCCAACGTGAAGTTGGCTCCTAGCAGTCCATATCTAGTATGTCAACGTGTGATCTGTGATACACATAAAAGTTGAACGGTTACATCAAGGCAAGTGGCGCTCATGGATAGTGGCATGAGGGGTGAAAAATTAAATTTTCCGCGGTTTTTTATTCACTATTGGACAAAGCTATCGAGATCAGAATTTAATGAGCTTATCATAACGCTGCCTTTGCAGTTCCACATCCGAAGAACAAGGAGATTATTCTGAAAACGAATATGGAAAGCTGAAGTATTGTCATCAGCAAAACAATTTAATGGATTAGAAGTTCCAGATAAGAGACCATTAATGAAAATGAAAAAAAGAGTTGGATAAAAAACGGAGCCCTGGGGCAAACCAGCTTTTATTTTTTTTTTCTCATTTATAAAAAACCGAATGCACTAAATTACGTATCACTCTTTAAAATTGTAGATGTTTTGCAATTAGAGAATTTGTAAAACTAATATGTTCATATCAATAAAGAATTTATTTATTTTGTTCAAACATTCTATATGCAAATTTAATTGCAAAACTTTATTGAATGTGCGAAATTTTCGCACGGGCCTTCTGTTATTGTTTATTTTTGTCGGTTAGATGGCCTCGCCCACCAAACTGAATTCCTGGAGACCCGCATGGCTTTTTGGTAAATTCTTCAACATACAGTAAAGCTTCTAAAATTCACCAAAATCACGTCCTTACAATCATGATCTTAGCTTTGTTTTATTCACTCTAATATTGTAAGAACTTCAGACAGTTAACAAACAAGGAAACAGGTATTGATATCTTGCTAACAAAAAAAAATCAAAATCAACAACAAAAAATTCTTCGTGCAAATATGGTGCCGCTTTTCCAACATTCCTCTTATGGAATCGGCTACATCATGGTTAATTGCTTATATTGTTTTCCAAGAACAGAAGTTTTTGTGTATTCTTATAGAATAAAAGTCACCATGTTAACCACAAAGGCTCATAGTGATTAAATCCACATATGCTAGCTGGAAATTAATTAAAAGCGGTTATAGTATATAGTAAGTTATGTAGGACGTTTCGTTTGTCGGTTTATCGGTTTTTACACACAAAGTACATTCCTGTCTCCTATGCTTGTGAATGAAGACTTCGTCTGTCATTCTACTGGGATTCTTTCAATTAACATGCAAGGCGGTGACGCTGTCATCAATTAGTCAAATACAGAAGTCGTGATTAATGATGTTTTGCGTCACTCAAGTTAGTTAAATCGAAAATGCAATATATTCACCTCTATTCTTGGCATCATTTCGAGTCGATTTTCTGCAAAGCACTCAGCGACTAATAACAAATCCGTGCAATATTTTCCATATGCAGAGAAGGATCATCTACACATATATATGAAGCAGCCCGCTAAAGACGTAACGTATACCCATTTTTGGCAAAATACCCGACATTTCGTTTTCGTCTAGCTGAGAATTTATTAATTTATTTTTTTGTGCCTCAAGACATTTAAATGCCACTAGTGTCTTCCTGAAAAATAAATCAATTCAATTGGCAAAAGGTCTCTATTAGCTTGGACCTGGTTTTTGGGATTGCTGCGGCCGCCACCACCCACTAAACGAGAATTTAATTGTTATCTAACAACAGCTCGCCTAAGGCCGAACCTAGCCATGTCGGAGAACACCTAGCTTGTAATGCAAACCCCTTTAGAAGAAATTATTACCACCGCTGCAGCGGCGCAAGCAGTGGTGGCGATGGCGTGTCGGTGCAACGGCGGCGGCGATGGAACACGTCTCTGTTACCATGCTGCGAATATTGGAGGCTGCTGTTATACTGGCAGTGATATGTCTACAAAGCGGGTGCCCATTAAACAAACTGCAACCATTCAAATAACATGCATTGCTGCACACCTTAACGTGCTACCAACTTTAGCAGCGACTATTATAATATAAGATCGGTCCATTATATGTACCCACCACCAGAACCAGCTTGAGAGCTCTATACAAAATTCGACTAATGTTTGGCTAATAAATATCAATTGGTAATAAACGGGTTTCGGCAATAATAAAATAAAAAATCCGAAACACAATCTCAGCGGCAGATCTACCTCGCGGAAATCGCTTTTCAATATCCATTTTCTGGGCGTCTTGTTGTACTAGTGTGCAGTTGAGTAGAGTGGTGGTTGCGGCGCTCGAAAGCGCACGAGACATTGATAATCGACTGTTTTCGTTGTTTTTGCTTCCAATGAGAGCGATCAAATTTTTACTAATTAATTTACAATGTGTCCCATTACGTGTAATGGACTGTATGCATTCAAAAACAACAACAACAACAGTATCGGCCCTTGCGTCCCACATCGCTGTTGTCAACGGAGGATAACTCGGTGACCATTATTACTTTGAGCTACGTAGCTGGTGTTTGCTTGTCGGCAGTGCAGGCAGCCAGCAGGAGCTCTGATGGAAATTATTTCTTTAGCAATGTTGTGACGTTTTGTTTGGATTCGGATTTGGATTTGGATTCGAATTTAATACCAAAGTGACTGGCAACATGGGTGTGAGGAGAACTTGATGTTTCAGCTTATCGGGTTTTTTATTTGAATGTTAATTTGCTAACAAGCTTGAGAGCATTTGGTTGGCTTTATGGGTGGAGCTGCAGTTTGGAATGAATGTTAGTTTGTAAAATAAGAGTTGTAACTTGCTAATTGCCTCGAATAAAATAAGATACCAGGAAGAGTAGTTGCTACAGATAATTTTTGTGTAAGTGGCCATTAGGTCTATTAAATGATTTCAGATTTTGTATATAGCGGTAAACGTACATGTGGCAAGGGCCGTAATATTTATAACGAACATTTCGTGGACATAATTATAATTAATCTACTATACTTGTTTTTGAGTTTTTGATGGGTGTGGTTTTTATTTATATTTTGGTTAATATGTCGGGAAAACAAAATGTAAAATGATAATGAACAGTATGTTCATAGATATTAGTTACAAAGTATGAATTTGAGTTGAAAAAATTGAATGCCACCTATTTTGAGTTTAGACTAAAAGATACTCACGCTATTCCCTTCAGTAGAGTAAAATGTGATTTTGGCTTTGAAAAATAAGTACATAAAAGCTCATGCGAAAGCATCGTAATTAAATCTATAATAAGATGGTAATACAAAATAGTTATAACTTGTATATGTTCTTATTTTAAAATTGGCGCCCGGGATGTGACGTGTGAGGCTTTTATTGTAATTAAATTAAACCAGGGTCCTGCAATCCAAATTTCCAAAACTTAATGGCAATACACATGTAAGTCGTCCTGTATAAAATGAAATGGAAACTTATCAGTTATTATGAGAAGTTGTCATTTTATCACACCAGGTGAACATGTTTGATATTTGATAGATACAATAGATTTAACCGTCGATCGTGTAAAATCTTGTTCAAAAAAATGAACATTTTACGTTTTAAAAGATTTACATACTATTTAAAGTCAATAATGTAGCTAAACTGACATGACAATATGCATACAAATATAGCTTGGTCTAATGTTAAATTGCCAGCACTCGCATTTGTTATCTAAATTACTTAAGTGCGCTTGGATAAATTGTACAATAGTGGTTTAGCCTTGGTTCAAGATTTGAACTCGGTTTAGCTCCTATAAAGTGTTGTACAAACGGTGGATAGATAAATAGATAGTTTCGAACTTTACTCACCGGCGGCGGAAGGAATATGTTTTTTTTTTCATATATGCTTTCTCGCTTCAATCGACATTTTTTGACAGTTCAGCTAAATAGTCAATATTTAAACGTCAACAAACCAACCATATATGAACAACGTGTACGCAAAATAAATATAATTAATTCCTTGCTTTTAATTTTTTTTTTATTTCAGTATGAAACGTATACAATATGGAATTAATCTATAGAGACTGTCACTTCCGTATTAATATTCTTTGGACATTTTAACACTTCGTGGAAATTATCGTAATGGTAAGTAAATTATTCAAAATTTATCAAATTTATTTAAGTAAATACAAATACAAACGACTTAAACTTGCGAAATTATTCAAGATTGATTTATAAAATAACAATAAGCTGACAATTGACAGTGACAAAAGCTATATACGCAAATTTCGAGTAGATATAGGCTACCTTGAACTCGAGAGCAGTTAACTCTCTCTTGCCTCGCAATTGGGCAAGGTACTTGAAGTTGAACCTGGTTCAAGAAATAAAACGAGTTCAGCTGATCTTGGGTTCAAGTTAAATTTCTGAAAATAGCCCTTATTAAAAAAATCTATGGAACCATGTTAAAAAAATAACTGTAATTGTCTACTCTACACCAAGAAGATGATTTATTTATTAATGATTTTATAAACTGACACAATACTACTTTAACACAAAACCAGGTTAAGGTTGTGAAATGCAAAATTGTGAATCTAAATTGACACTACCGCTATTAAAAAAAAAAGGTATGAAATGATCCTATACAAAATTCTATGTTAACATGGCATCTCCGTATAAATCAATACTCATATAACAATACTACAGCCATATAAATTAAAGCGCATTTTTAGAGTTTACCAAGAGATTTTTTTTACATTTTCACCCGTCTTGTTTGTCTTATCAAAAGAAACATAACTTCTCACACAAGATATGACAGACCATCTTACATAAATTGACAGTATCTACCTGACACGATATGAAAGATGTCATCCATAAACATTTATAATGTCAAATTCCAAACAACCATTTCAAAACGATTTCAGATTGATTTTTTGTACCAAAGAAATTGTAAAAAAAAGTGTGAGGAAAAAATGTATGAGGGAAAAACGAATATGTAAACCCATATGAAAATATTGCAGGACAAAATACATCTCGCCTGTCCTGTTCGTTTTTCTGCATTTACTTCTAACTAAACTGTTCAAAATTTTCTACTTTCCGGCTATTGACGTTTGGTTATTCTTTTGAGATTATGATAAAACTGATTTTTCGGTGATAATTTGCAAGAAAAATATGCAAATCAATTGTTCAGAAGACAAAGTTTCTAGTATCTGATTGTGCCATTTGTATCAGCTGAACAGTTGAACTTTGTATGTATTGTTTGTTCAGTCAAGTATTTGTATTGTGCCAACTTGTAAAAGTATTTTATAATTTAACAGAAAAGTAATTTAAAATCACAATCGAAAATACTGTACCCAGTTCTTTGTTGACAGATCAGTTTAAAATAAAAATGACATGTGAAAACGTAACTATAGTTTCCTTATACTATGTTCCCATCGAAGTGAAATAATCTCGGATTTCGTAGATTTCAGTCCAAATCTTCGGATTTCACCATATAGTCTTGGGATTTCGAAATCCGATATTTCGTTGAAATCACAACGAAATCCCAGTACCAACGCGGGTCATTCATAGTGAACGAGTCCATTTTAAACTTCACCATACTTAGGTGAAAATCTTTGTATGTGCAAATTACGATATTTCACTCTAACGATAAGGAGATAAAAAGAGAGAGTATGAATTTATATTTTTGATAACGTAGCTTGGGTTGATGAATTAGATAAAGAAAAATGGTAGTTGCTTGTGCTTCTGAGAGACGAAATCGTGGATTTGGCGGTGTGAACATAGATTTGAAGCCTCTAAATCTTCCTGCTGAAATCTCAGATTTCGCTTTGGTGGAAACATAGTATTATTCGAATTTGCGTTCATTGAATACATTTCACTACAATTGAAGTCACTTAAGTCTCCTGAAGGAGACCATTTTTTTCAACACAGATTTGAAGTTATATAGAATTTCTTCAAGTTCAAATGTTGATCACTGTTAATCATGTGTTTTAAGCACCTGTTGGCCTGATTTCATAGTAAAAGTATAACGTAAGTGTACTGCGTTAATTGGCCTTTCACAAACAACAACAAAGAAATCACTAACTTCGCAACACCAAAAGGTATGAATATTGCAGCACTTTAAATTTTTAATGTCTGCAATAAAAAATGTCCCTAGTGATCCTTATCACAACACAGGCTGCGCGCATATACATAATTAAAAGCCTCGTAATTCCATATCGGCCGCACATTTTCAAGACAATTTTATTTATGTGCCCACAGTAGAGCGGCAGTGTCGATCGATTTGCGTTAACATTGCGTGCCCGATCTGATAAGAGAATTCGCTTGGCCAACTTTAATCTTTGGCCATAAAATATAATGTTTGCGCTGAGATTATTGCATATTGCTCCAGAGCCAGCGTGAGTTGTATACAGTATTCATGCAACTGAAATGGTCATGTTTTCTCACGGCGATACCAATTCCCAGAGCGCAATAAATAAAACGACATAATGAATTTCCATTTCCATCATCATGACTCAGCTCTGTAAATCACGAGACCACAATTAAATACGCGCGTGCGTTCAAGCTATCAATCTTTATTTATACTGATCTAAAATCGGATTTTTAAATAAAATGAATTAACCTATTTATTGGCTTTTTTTTCTCACCCGATAAGTTTGGAAATCATGTCTTTTTAGAATTTATCAGAAATTTGGCAATAAAACTCTAATAAAAAAAAACAGCAATTACGGGCTGCCATCTATCCAGGAACTGAGCCTCCCACTGAAATAATTGTTGCAGGTGTTTTAGATTTGTATTTGCGTTGTGAGGCGGCTATGGCGTGGCGCCACACCCCGTTGAGTTCCGTCTGAGAATTTCGCAAAAGAATGTGTATTGTTGATTTCTTGAGATTCCTTACAGCCAAAACATATTTTACGGACATTCTTTCTTGTTCCCAGATCTTGCAACATCTTCGTTATAACTTCAATTGTGTGTGGATTGTGTATGCATTATATTTACCATTGAAAACCCCTTGACCGACCAACAAGTGGTTATGCAGGCTTCTTCCGACATGATGGTTAATATTTTGTGTATGCTTTCATGAACAGGTAAACACAACATACTGTGAGCGCGGATTGCACTGAAGCATGCCTAACATTAATCAAAAAATTAGAATTTAACACTCTTAACTGGGGGCTATAACCAAACAAGTTTATCCCGAAACAAGTGTTAGAATATTTGTAAATTACGAGGTTGCTAATCATGATTTTCCGTATAGTTTTTTCTTCCCATGGGATGGTAAGATGAAGCGTATAGATAATTTCTGTGTCAATATAAGATGTACATAGCCAGGTGTGTAAATTTGTAACGGTTGTCTTATTGAATTGGTTGTATGCAATGAAACTATTAAATAAATTAAATTAATTAGTGTATAAAAAAATTAATGAAGAAAGTTATTTAATGTAAAGTTGTATGGAATAGCGTAAAGCCTCGTGTAAACCGAAGCTGTGGCGTTTGCTATCTCGATAACAATACTGAATCTGCACATGTAAATTAATAAAAGGGCACACATCAACACGATATGTGGATTGCGAATTCGTTCCACTGCTGTGTGTTTGTTATCGCTATTGTTATCGCGATAGCTAAGGCCACCGCTTCGGTTTGCCTGTGGCTTAAATTGTTCTCGCACTTTTAACTTCAATATCAGAGATCAACAACGAAATGGTATTTGTGACGAATAAAATAAGGCCATGAAAATGAAATGTCAAAATGCACGAATACTTATTCGTCGACGAATACTTATTCGTCGACGAATACTTATTCGTCGTATACTTATATGTTGGTTGTTGTCATGTGAATAGTCCTTGAAATTAATATATGAAAACACTTTTCGTTTTACAAGTGACATATGGATTTCGTCATACCTACATAAGGCGTTTTTCTTTTTTAGTTCAGAGCAGAGTCTGAATTCTCAAAAATTTATTGTGTGTTTTAACTCAGAGCATGCAGAGCTCCAAATGTGTGTTTCTTTTTTCGTGTAGATCGCACTCGACGTCCTCGAACATAATTGACCGAGCATATGAGTAAATTTCTGAACGCACCAAATGCCATGTATGTGAAGAAGGAAAATATGAAGAAAAAAATTATTTTATACATAAGTTGGCGAAAAAAGTGTATCGCTTGTTGATTTTCTATATCTGGGTGCACAAAAAAGGGTAGGTTTTGTTGCTTTTTATGGTTAAAATGAAAATATGTTCTGATTTGTGTGGTTCAAGTGTTTTTAAAAAACATATCAGTGCTCAGAGCTCGCTCTGTTTGGAACAAGTTCAGTGCATAATCTATATGATCGAACTCTGTTCAGTGGTCTGCCCTGAACGAAAAAAGGAAAACGCCTATAGAGATCTTCACCGTTATTCTTTAAGGTGTTGAAATCCACAGAAATACTGTATTTCTTTCGTCGTTCAGTGCCAATTTAAATGTCAATTTGTCGATTCTCTTTTGTGGAACGCATTTAAAAAAAATTTAAATAAGCTAAAGTTCTTTTGAACGAAAACAAATTCCGAGAGAAAAACATCTACATCTAGTGAAAACATGGAATTTTCTTCGTTTTCCTCTCAAAAAAATGACACTGACATTCGTGATGGATATAATTTTTTTTTTAAACGTCAACAATTTTTATTTGCGCAAAATTCATTTTAGTTGAGGAACTGCGTACATATAGATACATACATAAAAGGCTTTAGTCGTATAAAACGGCCTTGAAATCACTGAAATTTTGGCTCTAGAAACTTGTTTACGACAGAAGAATAAACACTTCTAAAATGTAAAAGTTGTTTAACATATAATTTGATTTTAGAATTTTAAATTCTTTATTTTGTGTAGAAGTAAGATGTCAGAACTAACTTAGGGGAAAATGAATACAGAATATAATGCAGCGTCATCAAGACATTAAACATCCAGATCCAGACTTCAACGCGATTGAGAACCGAATCGAATCTGTTGTTGTAATGCGTGCAAAAGGATGGAAAAACAGTTGGTCTCATGAAAGCTATCTTGAGTTATCCCAAAACTTTTTGAAAACAAACAAATGTATAGAATATCTGACTACAAACTTAATTTGGTATGCGTTTTGTTTTGCTTTTTTGACAGCTTTCAGCTAACCTATCTAATTCGTTCACAAAAATACTCAAAAAGTTTGGTATCCCAGATAACATATCTAATAAGTTAGTGAACGCTTTTTTTTACTCGAATAGACGTCAGGGATGGTAACAGCGCACCTTATGTCATCTTCAAATTGCCTCAAAACAAACTGTTATACTTATAGAGAATATACTATCCAGTGTATTATAGAGAGCAGGTCCTCTGAACTTGTTCGTGTTTGCTATATTTTTCTTCCGTATCTGTAGGAGTTGGTTCGCGAATGCATTCGCGAAAAAAAATCAATTTAATCGTGTTCGTTGACTTCAATGTTCGCACTGTAGGGCCATGTTCGCGAGCAAACATAAATAAATTACCATATCGCACATGCTTAGCGCAAACGAACAAGTTCAAAAGCCAAAGCCAAAACGTTATGTTCGCATACTTTTTGCACTACTTTATGTGTGTTCAGCTGTAGTTTATCAAGAAAATAAGTGTAGTATGAACTAATTAAAAAGTGTTAAAGATTAGGAATATTTTAGTAGAGTTATTAAATATTTGCAAATTATTTAAATAATACACTGCAACCAAACTGATGCAAATGGCCTATATTTAAAATATTATTTTGAAAATCTGGTGACCATTTATTTGTTAAAAAAATAACGTGTTAATTTATGTTTGCATAAATCATCAAATTGTGCCCATTTTCATTCTAACCTAAAATCTAAAACTTTTTTCACTCGCGCTTATCACGCAGAACGTAGTTCCACACATTTTCCCGATTAGAATGGTACAAAGTACATTTTTCCTTGATCAGACTATAGAAAATATAACTTATTAACCTTTCTAAAAACCAAACCTCATTATACCTGCCAAAGTTCACACAAAATAGCAACACCACATTTGTGCACCCTGCAATTTATCTAAATCTGAGTTATACGCTTACATTTACAACAATATACGAGCCCAAATAAATTTTCCACTGCTACTCTATAGTTGGGTATAGTGTCAAAAACGTGACTTCATTTGGCCACCAATCCTGCGATCGCCAGTAAATACTTTGCCTTACAATATACCTACATATATGTAAAAAAAAACTAGCCAATAGAATTGTATGGCTAACTGTGTGAATAGAAAAAAAAACAACACAACCATAGAGAAATCTTGAAGAATTCCAATCCCGACTTAGTGTCTATAATTTCACTTCGTGCTCCCCCAGAGCCAAAGTATAACGGCTGACTGGACCTCCGTCAGTATTCTTCTCGGTGCGGCAACATCACGTCGAACCAAAGCCATTAAGTCTATTGCGAAGCCTTCGAGGCGAAAAGAATAAAAATTAAAGCTGCCTCAACCTTTGAGCGGTGTAGGTACTTATGTGGTTTATGTTACATTAGCCACATATGCCTACAGGTGTTCGAGAAATTGAATCAGCAAGCGCAACCAACCAGTCGATGAGTTTGTCTTCTAGACTGCACCTTTTAACGCTGCATATTATACACGTACGTACAGCAATCTATCTTTGTATTTGTATGGCGCGACACCTTTTAAGTTACCTATACCACTTGTGTGTGGTGTTTAAAATGTGCCGAGTGTTTCACTTCATCCAGTTTTTATCTGAATATCAGATTCTGAGATTTTTCTCCTGCAACACACAGTTTGCTGTCCGCCCCAAGTGTCCACACATGATATCGATAAATCCGCACATATATAGACACTATATACCTAGCCCAGCCCAGAATGGAATTGAGTGGGTGGTTGGAATTTGCGAAGTTTAAGTTTCCTGATAAGATTTCTCTACCTACATACAATATATGTATGTATAGGTATAGTTGTGCTGAACGATGAAAATGTTTGTAGAGTAAAGCAGCTGCAATCTGCAAGAAAAAAGAAACAGACTGCTGAATTGTCAAGATTCCAGAACTGATTGCGAAACAGAATCCACTTTACAAAAAACGCACTATGGAATTTCGGTCTGCCCTGGTGGTCTCCAGGTGCCTTTACTTTAAAAGGATCCTCATGTGCGTTACATATGCGGTATCCAAATAAATTCAAGAACTAAACCGTGAAGCAAGGGATTTATTTCCCTAGGGATTTAGCAACAGGTATTCGTTGTGTACCACCTTTATACTTATATCAGTTTTATTCTATGTAGGTATTCCCAAAGGTGGCGTGCAGTAAGTTTTAGCAGAATTAAAGATGCGAACGATTTTGGTGGTCTGTGTTTTTGATTTCGACGAAATTTTTATGGCCCATGAAATTTATTATTTTTTTGTTTGCAGTTGCCCAAGTGTTTATAAAATTTATTGGTTAGACAACAAGTTTTGTTGGTTTTTGCCTGCTACCTGGAAGGCAATTAAATTTGATTTGGCATACAATTGGTGCGGAGATTTTTATCATAATTTATTGAAATATGTTTTGATATACTTGCGGAAGCTTTGACCGTGTTCACACGAGAAAACTGAGTTGCCAACAACTTTTAGTTTGTAGAAACGATGGTCAGGAAGTTAGAGGAGTTAAAAAAATCAAGACGTTCCCTTTAAACTACTTGATTTGTAGTGTGCGTTAATGCCAAGGAACAATATAGGAAGACGAAAAATATAACCTGCAGATATTATTTCTACATTGTTGTTTTTGTAATTTCGTTCATGTGGGTGAATAAATGTGGCGCATACATTTGCAAAAATATGAATATCAGCAGATATAAATAACAGCCGAAGAAGAAGTAATGTCACAACATGAATGAGTCATAATTTTTAAAAGGGTGAGAATTATATCGTTTTCGATTTGTAATCACTTCGATCCAGGGGCCGAATTCCGCAAGCGTGAGTTTTCTGTGTGTACAGCGAAATTCGTGTACTCATACATATTTATGATTCCTTAAGGGTGCGATTCATTTTTTATGACAGATAACGTGTGAACAGATAGGCAAAGTTATTCATGGATATTTTTTGAGGTTAAATATATTTTTTGCACGGAAAAACATTCACGCTTGCTGAATTTGGCTCCAGGATCCCAATAATGGAATAAATAAGCACTAAAGATTCTCGATATTGAAGTTTAATGTGAGTGGATGTGTAAAGCGGAGGATATCAAATGTTTATTTGTGATGTACAGTCTGTTGTATAACTGGTAAATCGCTGCGTAAATTTTATCCTTGTTTTTTTATCGGTCCTTCACCATAGTTTGACTTCTTAAAGCTTGGCTGAGCGTTTCGTGTTAACTCGCTGAATCGGGCCTCGAGTAGTATAAACGGGTCCCGGAGGAAAACCCGGTCAACGATGCAGATTTTGAAACATACATTTTTAGAGCCGATCAAATCCGATCAGATCAGACTGCGCCAACTACATCAAAACACGCAAGTTCTAAATATCATCCATTTTGCATTTAAATAAGCTTTCCCGTATTGTTTTCATTTCTACTACAAATTTGCAGCCATTAGCTGACATTAGCTTTGTTCACTGTGGTGTTCTTAACTGTTCTGTTCTGGAGAGGAAAGTACAACTTTTTTTTGTTCTGTGAGAATTTTATGTTCTAACTTGCTTTGATTTGGTGTTCAGTGAAATGTTCTAGAGCAGTTTAGAACAGAAAAAACACGATTTTCTGTTCTGGCTTTTGAGTAAGATCAACAGAATTATGGGAACTATCAAAATTATTTGTTTTTTTATGTTTCGTTTATTTGGTATTTCGTTTTAACAATTATTTATTCGTAATGTGTATCTAATATCAAAAATTTGAGTATCAAAAAGAAAAAAACTGACTAAATGTCAATAATTTCTGTGTTTGTTATTTTTTTGACAACTGACGTTTATTTGACAGTTCTATCTTGTTCTGACTTTTCTGTTCTGTTCTGTGCTATTCTTTTCCCAACTGTGCTTAAGTGAATGCGTGGCCTTTTATTTGGTATAATTTGGCATATGTATTTGGAGTCTCCGATTTTTAAGATAGGTCTGTTTCGTAGGATAAAATGTTTCAAAATTTTACCAATTGTAAATAAATCCAATGGGCAGCAACCGACTATGATTACACTTTAATGTCTATCTTGGAAAGAGGCTTGTGAATTTTGTTTTAAGATCCTCATCATTGTTAATTTGAAATACAAAGCTATAAACTTGTAAGGATAGGAGTTGAGCATGCAGATAAAGTAAATATACATATCTAACGATGACGATGACATTAAAACACGATAATGGACCTTGTCAGGTACAAAATACACTAAATGCAACAACAACAACCAATGTGATGTGACGACCTTTCACGTTCAGAGTTTCAAATCGAAAACCAGCAATCGCACACAAAGATCACAACCTGATGGAACAAGACAACCGTGTTGTAGACTTTTCGTTGCGCACATCCTTGATATCTCTTTAATTTCAAGGAAATCTCATTGCCATCTCGATGCCACACAGATCATGATCATCTAAACCCGTAAAAGGGCAACCGAGCCAGCAAGACCAAAAACACTGGGAAAAATAATATTCTCCCATCATGGAGCACGTATAAAATGCAATTCTCCAAAGTCGCCTCCGTCTCTCTGGTCACAATTATGCAGAGTCGTTCGTGATGCGCCTGTGCACATGACTTTTTTTTTAAACAAATAAAAAAAACCTGAATAAAAGTGCGTAGCGTATGGTCATAACCGTTCGTTGCAGTCGGTGTGCCATGAACGAGGTTCACCTTGAGGGGGACGATCACTCCGATGATCACTGCACTGTTGCCCTTTTGAGGTAAAATCGTATTTCAACACAAGTAATTCTCGTTATCATTTGAGTGCTGTATGTACAGACTACAGAGATTAAATTGAGAAGAAAAAAACAAGCAAAGGCAACCAGTTCATAAGGTTGACTTTCATGGTGCAGCTCGACAAGATTACTTCCGCGTGATAATGTCGACATTCGTCCAGTTAAGCTGATCTTATTACACAAATTGCAGCAGATGAAATCAAATTGGACGTAGGAGCGCCATGATTGTGGTGCAGCTTGCCATAGTGCTCCTTCCTTAGCTTCGAGTAGATATATTTAACTGAATCACAATCCGTATTGCACCAAGCTGTCCCTTCCTGCCTCCTATAGTCGGATCATAAAAGATTGTAATTTCATACTTTGATGGTGGCGTGCAACGTCAATGCATCTTCAGTCTTCACAATCACCATCATCATCGACCAACAAAAGAATGGAAAACGTGAATGCAGCTTATTGCATTCGATTCGATTATGTGCGCTTTATGGCATTTTGTGCACACTGTGCAGTCAACTCTTGCAGGAGTGCAAATCCTAATTTAATATTCTGATCCCCATTATACCTTTTTTCTGTGCACCACCATCTACCATCAAGAGTTGTATGTCCACTCGTGCGAGACTAAGGTTTGATGATTTTTTAGTAGTGGCATTTAACCCCGATGGGGTTACACGAAAGGTGCAACTCACTTATGGAGTTCTATGGATCTTCTCATAACAATTCACATGACCTCTTCGGCAGGTTTGAAATTTAATGCCAGGGTTAAAAATTTGATCAAGCATCACATTGTTGGTTGCATGATTTGCAGACATCAAAAAAGTACATATATTTGAGATAAAGTATCTATTCATTTTGTGGTGTTAGTAATGAATCAATTGAAAACATGTTATTAATGCTGCGAATTTGAAATACCAATCAATGAACTGATAAGAAGCTATAAATTAATTGAATGAACTGAGCAAAAAAAAGATATTTATTCCCTCTATTTCGTGATGTTCGTGTTTCTAATAGAAGTGTTTATAAACATGTTGCACGATGAAGATTATTTTTTTCTTATATGATGAAGTAAAAGATTGCATGTTAAGATATTTTTTTATGAAAAGGAACATTTAGCTAAGCATTGCATATGCGTTATACGACTCTGTTAAATTTCACAAATAAAAGTTTTCACGGAAATTTTTTTCTGATGAAGTTATAAAATTGATGACATCGCTAAACCTAGTTGAAACAAATATTCCGTTCAAATGACCACCTTTTGAGTTGTTTCTTTGTATATATGTAAACAACATCTACATAATTGGGTTTTGTCTTTGCACAAATGACAAATGGATATACTATGTAAAAATGGCTGTCATTGAACTGACAAACACTGGTCATTTTCAGACAACTTGAAAGTAGGGAAAGTTTCTGTGATTGGTCAGCTATCAAAAAATGTCCTTCCAATGAAGGGAGCTTTTACTGGAAAGTGACTAGAAAAGCTAACCAATAATTAATATCTCCCTTCATTGCAAATTCAAAGCATTTGTGTCAGAATTATTTCAGCTTTAAGTAACTAATAATTATTATAAAATATTTTTTTCCCAAAAATACAACTGTTTTTTGATAATGTCGAGGATTGTGAAGAATAATTATTGAACGTGTATCAAATGGTAAGATATCTGTACAATTTTAATAAAAGGAAACTCATTTTATATTACAACATAATATTGGAGTTAGTTTTTTGCAAGATTAACTAAGGGTTATGTAATATCTGAACTTTGAAGTATAAAGTTCCAAGTTTGAAATTGATGACATGTGCAAAATTTCTTTCACTCAATTTAAATTCAGGGAATGAAGTTTGTTTATAGATGAAGTTTAATATATGTCTTCTGAACGTGAACATGTTCACAGGTAATATCAGCATGTTTCTAGTTTCCGATTGGCTAGCTGTCAAAAAATTGATTCCAATAAAGGGAACGTTTATTGGAAAGTGACTGGAAAGCAAGTCAAGTAATATATTCTTGCATATCAATTCGACTTTATTGGAATCATAGGACCGACCTTGGACTGAAAATCACAAATACACAACAAATTAAAGTACGGGATTAGACCTATTAAGTTTCCTTAGTCAATTTTGACTATTTGAGTTCAATTAATTCAGTTGACGTTTGTCTTCTGAATTGACGCCATTTGCAAGCATTATGACACCTTATGTCATTACTCTTGTTTCGCCTGCTAAACAGGCGGTTTTGCGCTGCTTTATCAACTCCAAATCAGAATAAAAAGGTGATGTTGAAGAAATATAAAATGAAAAGAAATAATAACGAATACCTACTTCCTCTATAATTGTACATAAAGCGCATTCAATGTTTTATAATTGTCCCTAAAATATCATATTTGATCAATATGCAAAGATGGTTTAGAGATGATTAAATGCACCCAATGTGACAACAATGAAGAAAGAAGTATTATTAGTAATCTTATTTTCCTTAAACAATATTTAGGTATTATTTTCTGTATTTTTTTTTTGCATTAGAAAACAATTTTAACAATGTTTTTTCTTACATCAAACAAACAGGGGAAAAAGACACTCCCCCAAACAAACCAACACAATGCCTATTATGTGGTATGACTAATATTCAAATTTGTATAATGAACCATTGTCAGACCACCTGTGCCAGTTTTCATTTGAAACGTAAGTACTGTCATGTCTCACTTTGTGAATAGGTTAAATTAAAAGAAGCGTGGGAATCATAAGTTGTATAAAAGTAGATCAGATCAACAAGAAAAGCACAACATAAAGAAGAAGAACAACAACAAAAACAAGAACAAAACAAACATATTTACTTTAAACATACAACCTGCCGGACGTGCCGAAGAAGAATTTTAAAAGAAGTAAAATCTTCTGACAGACGCTTATTGCTATTTAATTTTGCATACAGCTGACAAGTGCGTGGGAACATCTTCATCATGTCCCTAGCCGCAGCTCAGCCGAGTCACACAAAACCAACAAGAGCCTGGGAAGAAGCACTCTGGCGGAGGATAAACATGTTTGTCTCTCCATGGAAAAAACAAGGAATGGTGTTAGAAGAATGCGTTGTTGAATATAGATTGGTATTGATTTAATTTTTGTATTGTTTAGAACTGCGTGGGTATTTTTTTAAATATTGTACATATTTGTATTTATTTTGTTTGAATGTATTGAAAAGTATGAGAATGGCTGGGTTATAATAAGGTAATTGGACCGGATGATATTATGTAGTTCAAAGAGGACAGTCCACCTAACGCACACATCTTACCTGTCAATGAATGTTTTGGAGATTGTTTTGGGGGATTAATGTCTTGTTTTGACGATTTGCAATGGTCCGGATAATTTTACTGCTCTAGAATCATATAGCCTTTTCACACCTTTTCGAAAACTCGAAAACAACTATTCACAACGAACATTTGCACGTTTTCGTTTAACATTTCAATTGTTTTGACAACAACTGTCAAATTGGACATCAATGCTGCTTACATATTTTTTTTCAATAAAATTAATTCTACCCAATTAAAACAGATTTGTATGCAACAAGAAAAAAAAAAGAATATATTAAAATTTTGTTAAACATGTTTTTCAGTTCGCAAGCTTCTTTCTTGAGAAAAAAAAATTATTTTGCAAATTCTTCGACTTCAAAAGAGAAGAAAAACTTTAGTTAACGGGTTTGGAGATCATTCATGAATTATAACAATATTTCCAAAGATCGCTGGAATCGTTTTTTTAGATAATTAACCCAAAATCATCGGAAATCAACCAATACTTCGCTTTCACTTACCACTAAACTGGGATCTTAGTAAATTTAGTTTGTCCTAATAAGTCTTGAAGGTTAATCATAGAAATTTAAATACATATTCGCAAATGATGATGTAAAACAAATCTTATTTAAATCTTCTTTCACCTAAAGTTGTACAAATCAAATTTATCTATTCCCATAGTTAACTGAACATATTCATCAGCTCTCTTGAACAAACGAAAATTGATGGTGAGAAAAAAATTGTTTTTTCCTAGAGAAAATGCTTTACTCATCGTCGACAAATTTTTTAATTAACTTGCGTAAAAACAGAGCATCCCACAAATCTAATACTATGTTCCCACCAAAGCGAAATGTCGGATTTCGTAGATTTCAGTCCAAATCTTCACCATATAGTTTTGGGATTTCGAAAACCGAGATTTCGTTGAAATCACAACGAAATCGCAGTACCAATGCGGGCCATTCATAGTGAACGAGTCCATTTTAAACTTCACCATACTTAGGTGAAAATCTTTTTATGTGCAAATTACGATCTTTCACTCTAACGATAAGGAGATAAAAAGAGAGAGTATGAATTTTTATTTGACAAGCGTGGCTTGGGTTGATGAATTAGATAAACAAAAATGGTTGTTCTTTGTGCTTCTGACAGACGAAATCGTGGATTACGTTGGTGTGAACACTAATTTGAAATTTCGAAATTTTCGTGCTGAAATCTCAGATTTCGTTTTGCTGGGAACATATGAAGTATAAGCCATAAACTAATAACTTAAAGACCAGAAACCTCTGCTTTCATTTGACATTTGCATACAAGCTGAAACACGCACACAAGTAACGTTTCTGTTCCTCTTCCAATAGACACATTGATAAAAACGCACACAAGAATCTTTTCTGGTCCTCTTCCTATAGACACATAGACAACACAGCCCTAGTAATTTGTTTTTGTTTTGCTTTTCGATTTCCCATCTATTCATGGACAGAGTTTCAAAGCTACAAATACAACAATGCAAACAAATGGGTTTTGGGGGGTGAAACGTACGAAGGTTTCCGAACTTAGTATGGCTTATTTGTGGTATAAGCCCAATGTAGACGTGGTGAGTATAATTTTTGTTGCGGTGTGGAGAAACAATTTTTTTTTGGAGAGAACACCTGTGGTGAAAACGCGAATTTTTGTTTCGTGGTTGGTATAATTCCTTTGCTTCAGGCTAGTTCACATTTCGATAAAGAAAAGATGAATTGAAAGTTTTTTTTTTGCGTAAATTTTTTTTTTCATCAAGGAACTATAAATATGTATATATATATAAAAAATGTCGGACTTGGAAAAACAAATCTAACATAGATGTTTGACATTTATGAAAATAAGCCATATACAGAGTCTTTCTCTTTTAGTTTAGAGCAGGACCATAGAGAAAATAATTAAATAGAGGCGCGACTCGTACCCCCCTTGCCTTAAACACCCGCAAATTTTTTTTGAGTTGAGTAAGAGAAAACTCTCTTAAATTACTCATTTTTTCCTATCCGTGAATACATGTGAGTGGTGGATTAAAAACCCTTTTGCTCAAACTGACAGATAATTTTTTTTGTTGTTGGTTTGTCAAAAGTCTGTCTGACATTTCTAATTACCAAAACAAAAATAATAATTTTTTTCACATTTGGTAAGTTTTTTTTCATATTTATTTAAATATTCTTTATTTCAATAAAAGAAATATATATATATATATAAAAAAATTGTTTTTTATGTTTGTTTGATAAAGATTTGGCCACAATGACGGAGATCCGATGGAAAGCGTACATCCAAAGGTATATCTTAGATTGGAAACTCTGAAACCAAACCCAATTGTTTCTTGTTTTTTACAATTGTTTTGTTGTTTTGTTTTAGATTGGGAGTGAAGACGTACTTAGTTTATCTGGGAATGATACCACCAACCACTCCACTTTACACAAAAACCAATCCATCAACAAAAAGTGAAGATCGAATTGGTTATTTAGAAAAGGAGGCTTCACATTGGCGGACACAATGTGAAATCTCACGAATAAGCGATTCGCTGCCACATGAAGTGTCTCGTCTATGTAAAGAGAAACAACAATACAATGAGCCATTAGTAGTGGCGGGTTGTTGCTGTATTACAGAAATATAGAAAGCTTTTCTTGGAATCTATTCTTCGACAGGACATGTTTTGGTAACGGAAACAATTTCCCCAGCAAAATGACAGAGTAAGTAAACCTTTATTTTGCAAGTGCAAATTCATATCTAATCGATGTTTTTCTTATAAACTTTCACAGAGATCTCGATAAACTGAAAGAAGGAATCGCTGAGAAAGTAGCCATATTATCTTTTTAGAAGAATTATATCGTCAGTGGCAATCTCATGAACGAGATCGATATGCACATGTTTACCGAAACACCTCGGTCTGTATCTTCTAAACAGATTGTTGGTCTGTCTGTGGATCAGCATTTAGGCAAGCAGAAATAAGGTACGTTAAATACAAGAAAACCTAATTTCATGTATTTTTAAGTATTTGTTTTTCTTTTAATTTTGTAGGATAAACAGCGCCTGACATTCATCTCAAAATCATGACGAACAACAAGGTCAGACCACACAAACAATGAAGCCCAGCAGGAAGTCATTATTGCCAGATATTATAATTAAATACATAGACTCAATATTTTAAAGTGTTCTCTTTTATATATATATATATATATTTGTATATAGCTTAAGAATTGTGATTCACTTGATTTTTTTCAATTACATTTTCTTTAAGGGTGTTCAAAAAAATTCTTTTCTTTTCAAGGGAAATGTAATGTTGTGTGTCTCAATGACACATAGGTAAGTATTATAGCCCTATGCTGAGGTAAATTAACACTCAGTACACTTACAATCATCGAGATCAAGCAAGTACTTTGGAAATGACAGCTTGTCCAAAGTAGCAAATCCAAGAAATTTCTACTGATATCAAGAAAAATCTTGAAATCAGTACTTACGCCAAGCTCTAATTTCCAAACTACTTGCTTGATTTCGATGATTGTAACGGTTCTGAGTGTAAATTAACCTTAGCTTCTAAATCCCTGCAATCATTTTAAATTCAAAAAATTAGTTCGAAAAATTGCTATCTAAAAGTAGTTTCTTCGTGTTTTAAAAAAAATGAAAAATTACAAAATTACTTTCAGATGCAAATTTTTTGAAATATTTGCTCGAATTGAAAACGGTTTCAAGAATTTACAAGCTGACATAAATTAAAACTCAAAACAGTTTCAATCATCGAGATCAAGCAAGTACTTTGGAAATGACAGCTTGTCCAAAGTAGCAAATCCAAGAAATTTCTACTGATATCAAGAAAAATCTTGAAATCAGTACATACGCCAAGCTCTAATTTCCAAACTACTTGCTTGATTTCGATGATTGTAACGGTTCTGAGTGTAAATTAACCTTAGCTTCTAAATCCCTGCAATCATTTTAAATTCAAAAAATTATTTCGAAAAATTGCTATCTAAAAGTAGTTTCTTCGTGTTTTAAAAAAAATGAAAAATTACAAAATTACTTTCAGATGCAAATTTTTTGAAATATTTGCTCGAATTGAAAACGGTTTCAAGAATTTACAAGCTGACATAAATTAAAACTCAAAACAGTTTCAATCATCGAGATCAAGCAAGTACTTTGGAAATGACAGCTTGTCCAAAGTAGCAAATCCAAGAAATTTCTACTGATATCAAGAAAAATCTTGAAATCAGTACTTACGCCAAGCTCTAATTTCCAAACTACTTGCTTGATTTCGATGATTGTAACGGTTCTGAGTGTAAATTAACCTTAGCTTCTAAATCACTGCAATCATTTTAAATTCAAAAAATTATTTCGAAAAATTGCTATCTAAAAGTAGTTTCTTCGTGTTTTAAAAAAAATGAAAAATTACAAAATTACTTTCAGATGCAAATTTTTTGAAATATTTGCTCGAATTGAAAACGGTTTCAAGAATTTACAAGCTGACATAAATTAAAACTCAAAATAGTTTCAATCATCGAGATCAAGCAAGTACTTTGGAAATGACAGCTTGTCCAAAGTAGCAAATCCAAGAAATTTCTACTGATATCAAGAAAAATCTTGAAATCAGTACTTACGCCAAGCTCTAATTTCCAAACTACTTGCTTGATTTCGATGATTGTAACGGTTCTGAGTGTAAATTAACCTCAGCTTCTAAATCCTTTCAATCATTTTATAATCAAACAATTATTTAGAAAAATTGCTATTTAAAAGTAGTTCTTTCGTGTTTAACCGTTTTTTTTTTAAAGGTGAAGTTGAACAAACATTCCCGAAAATAAACAAAGAATCATATACATGTATAAATATATAAATATTGTATTAATGACAACACAAAATAATTAAAATTATTATTATTATTCATTACAAATAAGTTTGCTGCTCACAGAGATATATAGAACATTATGAAGAATAGAATAATCTCATTTTTGCCAGGAACACAATCAATGTTAATTATTATGATCCTTTTTTATTTCAATATTGGATGAGGTGGATGATGTGGTGTCTTGCAGTTTGTGAGGCAGAATCATCTGCAACAGTTGTCGCCTGTGCTTCGCGTCGTCGGTGTTGGTGTGTGTGTCGTCATCGGTCTCATTTACTGCAGCAGATATTTCTCCATTGAACTGAATCAAAACACAAGGCTCCATGGCATAGGCAAGCAGTTTCATAGAAATTGGATTCACACGCAGAAAATTTCCCACAAAAACTATCTGTAAAATAAAAATTAAACAATCTGTAAATATTTAGAGATTATGAAATCTGATTTTATGATTTTCGACTACTAATGGATGCTATGATAGATTTTTCAGGATTCGCAGTAGATTTTCGATTGCGATGGATTCTGTGATAGGGCCGATTTATAAGTTTTAAATTTCGAGTTTTCTTTATTGTAACTAAACTTTGACGCTGTTAGTATGTAGGTCCAATTATCATTAGGTAAACTTAAAACCGATGTAGGTAAGTTCTTAGTATAATGAATAGAATTATTGTATGTTTCAGGAAATAGTTACTAGGTACCTACCTAAAAATGTATATTTAAATCTATGTTATGGATTTTAATTCTGTAAATTGGGATGGTAAAATGTACCTACATTACATACATATGTATGTATATGGACCCTAGGTATGTAAATATGTAGGTACATAATAATGTATAATGAAAGTGTTGGATGCTTATGGTTAGGTAGATCCATATATGCATATAAAACTTTATATAATAGTTTTAATATACATAATATTCATTTGATTGTTAAAGATATATATTTATATAAATGTCAGAGAGTCCACTTAGTACATAATGTATGTAGGTTGGTACCTATTCAGTGACCTAGATATCAGAAACTACTAACTCGATTTGCGTTTTGTACGTAATTTATTATTTTTGATATGGAAATTGAAAGAATAGTCAAATTTATAAATTTAAAGTTTAAAGCTTATAAATTTAATTTGCTCTGGCCCGATCCAAATTCATAACTTCAAGTTTCTATTTTTCATTTTTATTTATTAGTTTTAAACTAAATTTGAATATTTTTTAATGTAGCTAAACATTGACGCTATTAGTAGGTACGTCCAAATATGTAGGTAAGTTTTTAGTATAATGGATTGAATGGATGATTCAAGGAATAGTTACTTAGGTACCTACATACCTACAAATTTATGTTTAAATCTAGATTATAGATTTTAATTACGGAAATTAGGATGATAATTGTGTACCTAGAGGTACATTCAGATATGAATATGTAGGCATGTAAATGTGTATACATACAATGTAGATTGAAAGTGTAAGTTGGTGATAAGTAGGTAGATATATGCATATAATTTTATATGATAGGTGCAATATACATAATATTCATTTGATTTTTAATGATATATAGGTATATAAATGTATGAGAGCCCAAATAGTATATACTGTGTATTTTTTAAAGATATTTATAACATTCACCTCTATGTTTTGTATCATTACTCTGAAGAAGTGGAAGAAATCCTTGCTCCTTCATCACTCGGATTCTGAGAAAACTTTAATGACAATTCTATGAGTATCTCAGTGACAATTTTACAAACTCCACTATGCACGATATACTTAGGTGCGATATCGAGAGGACGGCGTAAAAGGAGCCTATAAATCTTCGATTTCTTCTTTACTCTTAGACATTCTGGAACTGTTAGGAGTTAGAAGTTAAATATAACATTTTATTTTTGTATAAAGTTTCAACTAACTTACCTACAGCTATATGGCGGTTCATTGTGTGGCACGAATGGATCATATGGCACATTCGTTGGAAGTATTTCATATCAGCAGGTCTCCATCAGGCATTTGGTTACATTTAGTTGCATATATAATCTGAAAAATATAATGAGACTATAAATATAATGGACTATATCTTCGGAACGGGTTGTCCAATAAAGGTGAGCGATATCTTTTTAGAATCAGCACTTCATACTTTCAAAGGAAGCATCAACATTTTTTGCAAAGAAGTTGTATTAAAAAAAATAGCTCCAGGAATACGCATACATCATTCTAAATATGCGTATTTCAAGAGTGATTTTTTGCAATAAGGCTTCTACATAAAAACTTTTGATGCTGATTTTGAGTGTATCAAGAGTAGATTACAAAAAGGTATCAATCAAGTTTTTAGGATAACCCGTTGCAAAGATATAGTTGAAAATCTATTCACTGTTCACCTTGAAATACATAATCTGAAAATACTTTGAAGTGCATCTTTGGAACGGGTTATCCTAAAAACTTGGTTGATACCTTTTTGTAATCTACTCTTGATACTCTCAAAATCAGCATCAAAAGTTTTTATGTAGAAGCCTTATTGCAAAAAATCACTCTTGAAATACGCTTATTTAGAATGATGTATGCGTATTCCTGGAGCAATTTTTTTTAATACAACTTCTTTACAAAAAATGTTGATGCTTTCTTTGAAAGTATGAAGTGCTGATTCTAAAAAGATATCGCTCACCTTTATTGGACAACCCGTTGCAAAGATATAGTTGAAAATCTATTCACTGTTCACCTTGAAATACCTAATCTGAAAATACTTTGAAGTGTATCTTTGGAACGGGTTATCCTAAAAACTTGGTTGATACCTTTTTGTAATCTACTCTTGATACTCTCAAAATCAGCATCAAAAGTTTTTATGTAGAAGCCTTATTGCAAAAAATCACTCTTGAAATACGCATATTTAGAATGATGTATGCGTATTCCTGGAGCTATTTTTTTTTATTCAACTTCTTTGCAAAAAATGTTGATGCTTCCTTTGAAAGTATGAAGTGCTGATTCTAAAAAGATATCGCTCACCTTTATTGGACAACCCGTTGCAAAGATATAGTTGAAAATCTATTCACTGTTCACCTTGAAATACCTAATCTGAAAATACTTTGAAGTGTATCTTTGGAACGGGTTATCCTAAAAACTTGGTTGATACCTTTTTGTAATCTACTCTTGATACTCTCAAAATCAGCATCAAAAGTTTTTATGTAGAAGCCTTATTGCAAAAAATCACTCTTGAAATACGCATATTTAGAATGATGTATGCGTATTCCTGGAGCTATTTTTTTTTATTCAACTTCTTTGCAAAAAATGTTGATGCTTCCTTTGAAAGTATGAAGTGCTGATTCTAAAAAGATATCGCTCACCTTTATTGGACAACCCGTTGCAAAGATATAGTTGAAAATCTATTCACTGTTCACCTTGAAATACATAATCTGAAAATACTTTAAAGTGTATCTTTGGAACGGGTTATCCTAAAAACTTGGTTGATACCTTTTTGTAATCTACTCTTGATACTCTCAAAATCAGCATCAAAAGTTTTTATGTAGAAGCCTTATTGCAAAAAATCACTCTTGAAATACGCATATTTAGAATGATGTATGCGTATTCCTGGAGCTATTTTTTTTTATTCAACTTCTTTGCAAAAAATGTTGATGCTTCCTTTGAAAGTATGAAGTGCTGATTCTAAAAAGATATCGCTCACCTTTATTGGACAACCCGTTCCAAAGATATAGTTCAAAAACTATTCACTGTTCACCTTGAAATACATAATCTGAAAATACTTTGAAGTGTATCTTTGGAACGGGTTATCCTAAAAACTTGGTTGATACCTTTTTGTAATCTACTCTTAATAATCTCAAAATCAGCATCAAAAGTTTTTATGTAGAAGCCTTATTGCAAAAAATCACTCTTGAAATACGCATATTTAGAATGATGTATGCGTATTCCTGGAGCTATTTTTTTTAATACAACTTCTTTGCAAAAAATGTTGATGCTTCCTTTGAAAGTATGAAGTGCTGAATATAAAAAGATAACGCTCACCTTTATTGGACATCCCGTTCCAAAGATATAGTTCAAAAGCTATTCGTATTCTATATTAAATAATATGTGTCTAAGAATCACATGAATCTTATGTATGCAGATTGCACCTAAATTATAAAGTTATATGCATATAGCTACCTACCCACCTACATCCTTCATTTTCATTATTATATGCACATGTTTACATACTTACCTTCCATAAATATATATATATATATATGTATATTTTACTATCCTAACTTACATAATTCAAATCCATAACAAAGATTTAAATATACATTTGTAGATTGGTATTTACCTAAGTGACTATTCTTTTAATCATCTATCCGACAATTCATTATACTAAGAATTAAAGTAATCTTAACTACATCGGCCTTAAACCTGCATAGGATAACTAGACTACATACCTACTAAACAGCTTTAATGGTTAGATACATTAAGGTTGTTAGCTACAACAGTTCGTGCGATCCAGTCTTGCATTTTATTTAATAATGACGGAGAAAAAGCAGGAGTTTTTGTTTTTTATACTATACTATACTATGAGACTTACCTTCTCCTTCCATTCCTTGATCATATCGGTACTATCAGGTGGCATTTTATCCGTATAAACCATACACATGTATCCGGATTCGCGCAAGCATCTCTCAACTTCCAGTACTTCATCTGCCGAATTGCACAAGACTGCACAACGCTCCAACTGATATGCGCACTTATCCAAACATTTCATAATAACCGACATCTTTTCGGAGTTACTTTGCAATTTAATGGAAACTTTAGCCTTGGCATAGACTGCAGCTTCTAAATAGTCTGCAATGTACAACAAAGGCTGATTAGCAATCCTTACAAAATTAATAAATCGCCGAGTCCATGTCTTGGAAGTGACCACCAGTTGAAATGGAATCTTTTCATCTTGAAGAACTGGAGAGATAAGCTTGAAGAGGGTTTCATCAAACTCGGGATTCTCATTCATTATGCTGTCCAAACCATCGATAACTAAAGTTTTACTTGGCGTATGTTGAGCAAGTTTTCCTTCTCGTTGGCCTCGAGCAAACGCTGCCGCACGGTGGTGTAATTACAAGCACACCACACCCATTAAGCAGTTCAATTTTATCATCTTCGTTGTTTCGAAGTCCATATGCTGAGACAATACTAATTTTTGGTGTTGTGCTAGCCAAAATGCGTCGACAATGACGAGAAATACTCTCAACCTGAACGGACGATAGTGCGATTATAATAACAGCTGGACCATAGGTCGGCAGAATGCCTTTCGATTCTAGACGGAAACTCAACATGCTACAAACCGGAGGCAAATAACACCAGGTTTTACCAGTTCTATTCGAGTTGATCACACAAAAGCAATTGCCACGAACTAAATGCGACCAAGCGTACGCTTGGATGCGATACATTTTAGTCAATCGCTTGTGCTCCATTTCTTGGTGGATTTCTGCTGTAAACAAGGCATTCTTCATGCGTTCAATTGGTTTAACATTGTTTTTACTGTGAGCCAATACAAGATGCTTAACGAAATTTGTTTTCAAAGTAGCTTTACCAATGACTTCGGGAAGATTAAGATATGTTTGGTATGATGGAAGATAAAAATTAGTTAAATTACGAAAGTATTCTTTTTGATTTAATATTTTCGTAGAACGTATGGATGGATGGGAATTTTCACTATCAACTGGTGTGGAACACGGAGATTGTAAAAGTGATGAATTTGACGATTGGACAGTTTTTATAATTAAATTACAGGACAAAATACAAAATAAATAAAATAAAACTCGCGCACTTCCAATATTTGTTTTGAAATGAATATCTTTTTTTTATTGTTTTGTCATCTGTCAAAATACTCACCTCAAATTGAGTAAACTGGTCTTTTCTTGTGGTGGAATTTTGGCACGTACGCATTAATATGCTATGGTTTGCTTCTACTTTTTGATTGGATTTTCTTCATTTTGAACATAAAATTAATAAATATTGCTTAATTTGTAAGCCAGAATCAACAAAAAGCTTTTATTGGTATGTTTTATGTTTGATTAAGGCCTTTAAGAATACAATTTAACTAAAAAGCAATTCATTTTTCAATTTTTGAATTTAACGGATTTCCATTTTGAAGATATAGGCTTACCATATCTACCAAAAGGGCAAATGCGCACTCCTCCGTTTCGATAAGCCTGTGTTGGTATCTGCTCCATTTAAAATGCACGGGCAACTAACACATGTTTGTCGAAACGGAGGAAATCCTCTCAATTTAGCTTGTAGGGTGAAAGAGAATAAACCCCCGAAGTCGTGCCTCTATATTAGTTTCTCTATGAGCAGGACACTGAGCTGTCAAAAAAAGATTTCAAAGCTTTGGTTTTTTTCGAAGCAAAGCTAACTTATTGTATGTTTTATGCCACCAGTGTGTCAGAAAGGTAGAGTATGAAGCCCTGTAGGGTTAAAAAGAAATTCGACTTCCGGAAATTAGTTGTTTGCTTCAGCAGCCTTCCAACTACACGAAGTGCGGGGAATATTTAACACTTTTAAGCAAATAGAGCAGAAAGCTAAGCGCAAAAAATTCATTCCATTTTAAATATGATTTCACGTCATGTGTATATTTCATGACGGCAAATCTGAGTGTATATTTCATAATTATAAGTCCGAGAGATCTGATTATAATCTACTCAGAGCTTACTCAGTTCATTAGGGTTCTGTTCAGATAAAAAATGAAAACACTTCGACTATAGAGGTATGTCTTATTTTAAACGATGCAACTCCATACCTTGCAATTTTTAAGCAAGATTATGGCCAAAGAGTTACGTTTACTTTACGTTTTCGTTACAACATTGAGTTTTGGGACACCATGTATATAAATCTTCTGAGTTTGGTAAAATTGCTGCTTTTTCTTCTTGGATATTCCTATTTCCTATTTATTTCTATAAAGAAATAAAAGATTAAAATCGCTCCTGCTTAAATAAAGCAGTCTTATAACACAACACCTATTCAAGTTCATTTTTCATTATGATAAAAATTATTAACCAGATACATTAGGTATAAATATGATACAAAAATGTTTCGTCTCTACCTATACATCTGTAACAAAAAAAAGAGTATCTACAGCTTAGTATAGTCCCTTATTGTCTTTCATTCATTTGACACGTGACATATTCCCATAGAAACTTTTAATCATCACTTTTCGAGATAACTTACAGACTGCCCCTTCAGCATAGGTAGATATCCGTACAAAACTGTTCATTATAATTTCTTACATATGAAACCTCAAAGCATCCTGTTACGGCACATTCCAACATAAAACACGTTGTACATGTAATTTAATTAAATGCCTAGATGTAAACTCATTGTGTTAGATACTTTATATTGACTTAATGAATGAAATGCTCAATCTGATCACCTCTTTGTTACCTTTTGCTTGACTCAACTCAGTAGCTTGACGTTTGAAAACCGCGAATTCTTCATTTATTTCCCAAAGATCATATGAAATAAGTATTATGTGCAAATGGAGATGGCCTTACAGAAGAACAGCTAGGTACTCAGTATACTCGCACTTCTATTCATCTAATAGGTAATGTTGCGCAAAAGATTCTCACGAGATGTTGCGACTTCGTGGAAATGTGGACAACAAAGCCGTTAAGGAAAAATTGATAACTAGATAGGTACTACTGTGTATTAGGTTTTACACTGCAAGGTGCTGCAGCTACCAGGCATCACCCAGTGTAACTATAAGGTTTAGGCTTATCTTTTCTGCGCGGAGTCTTTTGTCTTGTCCTTTATGCTATAGGTACATGTTCAGTGTTCACCACACCACAAAAGGTCGGTACTTATTGTGGTCTAGTCGTATCAGATAGTTGTTTTGCAGTCTTGCACTCTTCCCATGGGAAACTTTTGCCAACATCATTTGAGAGCTCTTTATAGTGCAGCTTTATAATAATAACAACATTACGTATACCTAACTACCTGGAGTCATTGCGGGAACTGCAAATAGCAAATAGATAAGCCACATAATGGGATGTATCAACAAGTACATACAACAAACCATTGCTGCGCTGGAGTACAATACAATTGGACAGATGACCGACCGACCGAAGTATAGGTACATTTCCAATTAACTAAAAAACAAAAGACTAAAGGGATTGCCTTTGAGGCTTGTACATACGAGAAACAGAGGATAGATGGAGTCATTTCGATAGGCGATGTGTCATCATCAGAGAGTACATCACTCTTCGTTGATTGCCATTAAATGCTGCCTAAAATGGTTAAAGCAAGGTTTCTTGGTGTCTGGAATGTTGCCATTTGGCCGTTTGCAATCGGCTTCGACCCTTTTTAAGAAGCTCATTGCCGACATTGCTGGTTGTGTATGACAACAACCACGACCCTGACAGGGAATCAATTCGATATGAACAGTTTAATAAATTTTCCAGAATTAAGCGATAACCTGCGCCTGCGCGAGGAATGAAACAACCAACCGGGCGGAATACAAGTCCGGGTAGATGATTTTATGGCGGTAATGGTTGTGCTTGTGGTTAGTTGACTATGGCTTGGTTATAGGCTGGAAGCTATAAGAACTGACATGGACTGGACATCCCACCTGAGAATGTTGAATGCTTAACTTTTGATCGTCTTGATTCGTCTCTGTTTCTTCTTTGTATTTGTATTTGTTTTTTTTTTCTGTTTTGGCTTTTAGTGATCGTTTGACCAAAAGCAATGCCGCACTTGCGGGAGAGTGGTAGAATCAGCGTTGTCGGCATTCTGTCGGTTAATGGCATTCGCTTCGCTTAAAGGACGAAAACGAAAAACGTGCAAAGAATATGCCCAAAGGCGAAAAATGCACTTTAGGACATGAACAAAATGTGCGGGAGATATGACGGTATTTTTTTTTAATTTAATAATTTTTTTTAGTTGTTGTTTTGTTGAAATTAATGGCGCCTGATTATATTTGAAATGTTGTTCATTCTGTTCGTTATATAAAAAGAAATAGTAGTTTCCATAGTCCATACATTATTTCTGGAATAAAAAGGCTTTTGAGCGAAAATAGAGATTTTTTTTGGTTTACAAAAAACCTGTGGATGAATCTTATTCATCATTCAAAATTAATTAATTAAAAATAATAAATAAAATGAATTGTTATTTCCGAAATCTTTCACTTTTTGTAACTTACTTCTAACTTGTTGTTGGTAGCACTTGCTTGCAATTTTGGCTTAACGTGTATAATATTTATACTAATTCTCACATATTAATAAACTCAATAAAAAACGTCAAATGTTGACTTGAAATATTTTTTGTGTGAGTTATTCTAGTCTGTGATTGGTCAGCTGTCAAAGAAATTACTTCCAATTCCTTTAGTTGGAGCTTTTATTGGAAAGTGACTGGAAAACTAGTCAAGAAATATCTGTCTTAATTTCAGGTAAAGTGAATAAAGCTGTTAAGTATTTACAAGTCATCTTTATGAATTGTTGATGCACTCAAGCTATTGAAAAATAATATAATTAATTGCGCAAAATCTTAAACAGCATTCGCTTAAGGAAAACATCACTACTCGTATATATTATATAAATATGTTTTTGGTAATTTTAAATACTTTAAACAACTCTTCCGGTTTTTATCGCGATCTAAAATAAACGCTCCTATTTTTCACAGATCAAATAAACCCAGAAGAGAGCATTAATACTACGTTTCCACCGAACGTTAATCTCTTGTAAATTTACTAATCTTAAATGGTGTTTTCACCGCTAGATTAATTTTGCGGTGAAAACACTATTCAAAATGTAAATTGTGTTTCATTTTCTCTTATGCTGTAGAAGTGAGACAGACAGCTTCATGTTAACCGAAAACAAAATACACTTTCCCGATTATTGTGTTCATTTAGATAAGAGAATTGATAATAAATAATAAAATATAATTATATATTATATACAAAAGTTGCACTCTAAAAACAAATCATGTAATTTTACTTTTATAAAGCGAGGAAACTTAATTGCAGTATTTGTACGCATGTATTAATTCTAAATATTTAATGTGAAAATGTTAAACTACTTGTGTGAAATTTAAAATAAATTAAAAATAAACGCCACAAACGAATTGCAAATGTACACATAAAATGTGTAACTTAGATCAAATGGTAGTTAATATAAGCATTGATTGTTTAAGTACAAACACTTTATGTGTAGTTTTCATAAGGTGTTTGAATTTAAGCCATATTTGTTTAATTACATATAAGCATTGTGGGTGTAATGTTTAAAGATTATTAGTTTAATATTGAACAATGGTGATTGAAAGGTACACAGAGGTTGAAAATTTGCAACAAATGTTTGTAATATCAAATTTAAAAATATCAAATATAAAATTATCAAATATAAAATTATAAATACGTAACTTGCCTACTTTTACACTAAAAATTACATACAATTTCATTTAAATTTACACGCATTTTTTAGAGTGTGTATTTGAAAAACTAAACGCTGAAATTACCATGTCTTATTGGTACGTCCTCTTTCACACAGGCAACTAGTTGCTGAAGATCTTTTTTTAACATTTTCGTTTAATTGCTTTAAAAGCTATTTACCTTTCATACGAGGAATCAAAATTCGCGGAGACTTTTTTCGTTTCCTTAAAAGTTTTAAATGGAACGTCAAAAAAATCTCTCCAAATCGTTGACCGAAGAGATTTTGTTCAATCCTATCACATATTCCCCTTCTTTCATATAAACTAAAAGTTGCTGTCAACACAGTTTTCTCGTGTGAAAGCGGTATATTACCTTTCAAAAGTTCAACTTAAAAATTATGACTCAGTTTAGATCCTTATACGTATAAAGCATATAACATTCTGCATACAAGCAAATATTCTTTAATGCTTTCGAATTAAATTCCAACTGCGAAGCTGCTGCACCTGCGACCTCAATGACATCAGCATATAAATTCCTAAAATTCATTATCGAATCCGCCCAAAAAAAAAGGTATAAGCCACCCACACCAAAGCCGTTTCTTTATTCCCAACAACAAACTTTAATATGACAACTCCATGTTAAAAAGTTCATCTGCTGCTGCTTTGTTTCATATATCCATATGAGGCAGCTGACTCACTTTGACCAAACCCAAGCTAACGCAGTCAAATTTTATTACCAATTTCGCGGTTCAATTTAACGCCACTTAGCTTTGTTTGTAGACAAACAGTGCACCCACTCGTTTGAGTTTGTTATGCCCCCTTGCTGGCCCCATAAACGTTTGCTAAATCCATCGATCGCATTGAAAATAAAATGCGCCAGCAATTACCAGCGCGTTTATTTGCCTCCATGCCACGAATAATAACCGAAAACAAATTATTGTATCCACCCACGTTATAGGTTGCACACAGAGATCACTCCTCCCGGGCTAAAATCCGTGCAGTAGTTGGAGTTGAATTTGCCCGATTGGCAGGCAATTTTCATAAATCGCCACACGCGTCAAAATATTCCAATTTTGTTCACAGAAGTCCAAGCCCCAACCCCAGGTGGAGATGGAGACTTGCTTCGTCTAATCGCACCTAGATTGAGTAGCTAGGTCTGATCATGCGAAGAAGCGTGCCCACTTCTGAATAAGCTTATAAACAGTTAAATGACCATACGAGTATGTATATTTTATAGTATGTAAACGCGCTGCGTGTATAATTCATATCGCAGTATCTATGCGATTGGATCTACATATCGGACGTTTGACGTTGTGGCTAAAACGAGCGACGACCTAGCCGCCGCCAATTGGTTGCAAGTCCAGCTTCGGGTTGACTGCTTGGCAAGTTGCAGACACTCCTTTGGTGATGGTGTTGGCGGCTGTGGGCTGACAGGTGAAAATAATAGATCGGGTTTAAATTATTACATTTGTAAGTACGGGCCGAATTGGTGTTTGCAAGTTGCTTCTGTCTTCCATCTGGAATAACACCATAAGCAACTAAAACCAGCGTTGCCACTTTAAAAGACTATTCACATGAGAGCGATCAACGACCGGCGAATGAATGAATAAATTTGATTAAAAGCAGTTTATGAACCTAAATTCTTCACTAATTCTAGACAAAATGGTATAAATGCGAGCCTGTATAATTTCTATCAATGTTTAGCTACGAGTACTAAAATTTGCCTTTAATTTCTTAAAATAAGATAAATTTGAGAAATCAAATTGTCGTCGCGAATTAGGTACAATCTGATTGTTACAAACTGTCAACTTATGGCAATTTGTTCCACATATACCAACCACTCTTTAACGAATAAATTTTTCGTGCTTTACTCAAGCCCCAAGAAAATTGGACGAAACAAAAAACATGTTTACAAGTTATAAATATGACAACTACTTAATACCTTTCCGCTTAACTAATGGCAGAGAATTTTTGATGCCTTATTATATTTATAAAACGTTATTTACGACGGATAAAAAAGGCTGTGTAAACGAAATGTCAAATCGGAGAAATGTTCATTAAATTGTTAGGCGATTTCATGTGAATACACCTTTATTGCAGAGAAATGTTTGTTATCGATAGTTTTTTTTTTAGAAATGTCATTTTTTTTCTGTAATGGCGTCAATAATTTCCTATATTGTTTTTTTCGTATAATTCCTCTTGTGGTTATAAAAAATCATGCTATGGCTTATAAACAGTTTTTCGCAACACGTCAAAATGGACGAATATTCGTTAGGAAGTTGGACGTTAGGTCGCTCTCATGTGAGTATCTTTATATTGCAATGAAGTAAAGCAGCGTTTATGATTTTTTTTTAAATAATAGGTCTGATCTCGATATTTCTGCACAGAAACTCCCAAAATGTCAAATCTCGAAGAGTGGGATGTGGATGCAATTATCTCAAAAAGTATCAACGTAAACTTTCAGGAACACCTTAAACCTATAGGTACAAACATTAAATTCAAATACTAAAAAAAAAATCAACTGATAGCCATCCTCGACCGCTGCTTGGTATTTCTGTGATGTAATTGGCCGCGTTCGTTAACATACCCAAAGTAATCCGGATTGCTTTGTCTTGTTTCAACGCTAATGACCTAAACATATGTTGCCAAACACAAATCTCAAGCTACCCTAAAATTATTGGATTCACTTAGATTCGTTTGGATCAAAACTGCAGCCTTATATGCAATACAACTGACTTAACTGAAATAGCTACCTAGCGGCATCGACTCGAACGCGACCATTGGGTACATAGCTTTATTTTGGTGTGTGTGTGCGTGTTTCATTTACGTATAAATCCCTCTCTGTGATCCAGATCAGTAATTTTGATCCAGAAACAAAAAGAATCGATAATTTTGTTAGAATATAACGCGAAAACTGGACCGGGATCAATCATTTTGGTTGAATAGAAAACGACATAAGATAGTATTCACTTACGTTCCTGAACAACCAACATCGGATACGTTAAATTTGTATGGGTTTGTGCATATGTTTTTGACATTTCTTATGGGGTACAAAAGTATACCAAAGTTTTTCGGATAATTTCAGGTATTATTTTGCAGCAGCAGTAGCTGTTTTGTCATCAACTGTGTTCTTACATGGAAGTAACAACAACACCAACCTTTTCGGATAGCTATTTTTCGGTTTTTGAATGAGGCCATTTTCAGTCCAAACAAATTTCATTGACAGAAATTCATAGATAAGGGAAATTATGAGAGAATTCTCTTATGTCAAAATGTGTGCATTTTTTTTAGTACGGGAACGACTTTGAATTGAAAATCACACAAATGCACAGAAAACCACAGAAAATTAAAGTACGGGATCAGACCTAATATAAACCAATAAAGCTTTGTTTTTGCCGAACAAAGTTCTGTTTATTTTGTGTGTATAGTTTTTCTAATAATTTATTTATTGAATGTACTGAGAAAATTTATATTCATAAGGTGTGGCAACACCCGCTGCGCCTAGTACCACTTGGTGTAAATATATTTTTTTTCATATACCGACCAACTTATAAACGTTTTAACGGCTGATTTATTTTTAAATTATTTATCTATTTATTAGGTGTATTGTGGTGGACATAAGAGAACGCGATAGCCAACAGGATAAATTGCAGTTTTATGGGTTCTACTTAATTGAATGGTCAGATGTGTTCTGACAGATTTGTTAGATATACGAAAAGATATCAAATAACTCCTTTCCAAACAAAAAAAAACTATAATCTCGAATAGATTTCGAGCTTGAGAAATACTTAGATGCAGGTGGGCGATGGAAGAACCGAAGTCATAAAAATCCTCGCATCATTGATTGAGACTAATTTGTTTTGAATTTATTTGCCTTAAGAGCCACACCGACACTGCGACTGCGACCGCGACCGGCCATGACCACCAATGCCGTTCATCGGCCAAAAAACTGCTTTTTAAAATCCCTTTTGGGTGTTGTGTATATATAGCTGCGGTGTTCCTTATCCTCTTGGGGCACATCCAACAAAATGATAATAATAAACCAAGCCGAGAGTGTGGGATTTTATCTTTGTTTAATGTTAAACACTTGAGTGCTGCGCTGGCTCCGATAATGGAAAGATCCAAGATTGGAGTCTTGATATAAATGTTAATAAAATTGTATGTATTTTTGGTTTGTGTATCTATACACCTTTTTTTCAGTTTATATTTTATGAAGGTATACTACCTACCTGGCTCGAAGTTTTTACTTGAATTAAATTTTGGGTGGGCCAATGTGTTAAGGGATTTTGAATTCTTTAACTGATGCAGTTGGGAGCAACGATACAGATTTACATTTAAAATTGCTTTGATCATTAATCTTCATTTGATATCAAAATTGTTTTTTTTTTATTCTTATTGTTTGTTGTGATATAAAAAATATCAAATGGAAATAGGTGGGCCACGGGAATGTTATTGTTTATTTGCCTTTAAGGCTTACGATATGTGAGGTCAAACCTTTCAAAATCATTGATGATAACCAGAACAAGAAACTAACAAGTAAACAACACTAAAACTTGTGTATTTTTCTTCTTCGTTTGTGAATAATTTACGAAGCTTATTAATATTCAATTTTTTGTAGAGAATTTCTTCTAATTAAGTCATTAATATCTCAAGAAAAATTTGGAAAAAAATAAGTGAGATTGGGGTAGGAAAACAAAATGTTATGCCTGATGAAAACCTGGATTTTTTTTTTTTTTTTTTATAACTTTGCACGCGCTCAAGGGATTATGAATATCCTTTATATGTTTTTCTTAACACAGCGCGGGCATCCGGTGGAAGAAGAGAAAGAAGGATAGGAAAGATGTGTGGCGCGATGTTCTGAGACTAGAGCTGGTTGTTGTCTCCGATTTATCTCCAGGGATGGCGGCTGAACTAATGCGGAGAGAATTACCGTGTCTTATTTATTTATGTCCCTTATATTTCGTTGTCATATTTTATGGGGATGCTAGTTTACTCAATCACATGTTGTTAGTGTTATGCCTGAACAGCATGTAATGAGCAAAGCAGCAACTTATCTTATGACAATTTTTAGAATTGGTTTATAATGGAATGTAAGAAGACATAGACAACGGCAGGAATCGAACCTGCACCACGAGATTGACAGGCGAGCACACAACTATCGCGCCACGGCCACCCCCAAATATAAATATAAATCAACTTAATCAAAAATGTATAGCTTCCACAATTCCGGCTTCTACTTACAATGGGGAATCATATGTAGTTACTCCTAATTCATCTAGGCTGCTGTTTGATTTTGTGTGCGTTGATGATTTATCTGTCAAATCTAATGCTGTAGGTTTTGTTGAAGTTCATCCAAAATTCATTAAAATTTTCTTGCCAGTTATTCTTTCATACTTACTACATATATTTAATTACATAATAACAACAAACGAGTATCCTTCCCAATGGAAAGTTGCTAAAATCTTACCGATACAAAAACAAAACAGCAATGATTACAGGCCGTTGTCTATTCTTCCATCCATATCTAAAGTTTTTGAAATAATATAACAAAGACAAATAAATTCATAGATCCATGCTAACTCTTTACTATCACCACTTCAATAAAGTTTTCGAAAACTTCACAGTTGCATATCGACAACTATTAAAGTTGTAGACGACATCAGAGAATCCATGGACAAAGATGAAGTAACATTTTTGGTTCTGTTTGACTTCTCGAAAGCCTTTGACACGGTGGATCACACATTATTGTGTAATAAACTGGCTACTCAATTTAGCTTTTCGAGTTCAGCAGTTAACTTAATATCATCATATCTAAGTGGTAGAAAGCAAGCAGTTTCAATTGGACATCGTCTATTTAATTTTTTAATGGAACGATAGAGGTGTACCTCAAGGTTCAATTTTGGGACCAATTTTCTTTTCTTTGTATGTTTACGAACTGCCCTCTATTGTGCTATCATCGATTCATATGTATGCTGACGATGTTCAACTTTATAAAAGCTGTACTCTAGGTATGATTGAAGACTGGGCACATGCAATTAATAAAGATCTGCATACTATAGCTTTGTGGTCTGAACAAAATGGATTATGTTTGAATCCATTAAAAACAAAGTGCCTGGGAATAAGTAGGCGACTGCTTGATATTTCATATTTTCCAGATATTTGTATACAGGGCTCGAAAATAAATTACGTGGAAAAGGCAAAAAACCTAGGGATTGTATTTAACAGGAACTTAACCTGGAATGACCACATTAATGCAATAATTGGGAAAGTTTATGGTACACTGCGCAAACTTTGGATGTCACAAAACTATACACCTCAAAAAAACACGCTTGTCGTTTGTTAAAACCCTAATTATCCCCATTCTCACTTATGGAGCCGAAGTTTTTAGAAATTGCGATGCAGTAAGCAAGAGAAAACTGAATGCAGCTTTTAATAACACCGCACGACACGTGTTCAATATCAGGCGCTATGATCATATTTCGAGTCATTCAAAGCTGCTTTTTAATATGACATTTGATAATCTTCTTGCCTTTAGAGCACTGATCTTACTCCAACATAATTGAAACTCAGGAACCAAGCTTTTTGTTTGATAAGTTGCTCTTTGGTTCCTTTAGTAGATCTCACACACTCATTATACCACGATTTATATCCTTAATATCTGAGCGACAGTTGTTTATAAGCTCCATTCGTCTTTGGAATTCATTGCCAGGGCATATAAGGGGATTGGGCGGCACTGGGCGTTTCAGAACGGAACTAAGATCTTTTTATACGCGTTAGATAATTTATTTGTTTATGATTTGAAAATTTGTTATTGATTATGTAATTTAACACGGGATATATGTACGTTTGTTTATTTAATTTATTCTTTCCATTGCTTTTCTATTACTTTGTTTTCTTTTGTTATTTAAGTTAAAGTAATGTTAGTAAAATCATTTAAATGTAATTTACACGCTTTGTAATCTGTAGTTCACTATTTTTTTTTACAAATCAAAGCTTCACTACCTAAAAGATTATTTAAGTCTTAATGTGTAAGCAATTAATATATAAAATAAATAAAAGTTGTTAATTAAATTGAGAGGTAGAATATTATCTATAAGCCTATTATTTTGGATGATTATATTTCTTCACACAATTCACAGGTAATTCTTGCAAACCATCGTCCTTTATTTCGAAAAGAGGAATACAAATTTGCAAAGATTCAAAAATAAATTGGGAAGCGAAGATTAGCTCTAACATTCAAATACCTAAAATTTAATTTTGTGCAGAAAATTAAGGTGTATCTTAAAACCTGAGTGAACCCATCAACTATGAGGTCGAATTCGTTTTCAGGACCTCCAATGAATTCCTATAAGTTCGTTTTACTCCTTTAGGGATTTTGTTGACTTTTGTAATAATTCAGAAGAACAAACACGGTTTTTGTCAAAAAATCAATTATTCTATGAATGGGGGGCATTGTTGATGCTGTTTTCATGCCACCTAGTTCTCAGGAACTATGTCGCCATTAAAATAATATTTTTTTTTGTGTAACGGACGAAATCCCTAAAGAAAAATGTTATTCAACTGGACCTGAGGGCGACTGAACATACTCTAAGCGGAACAACCGTGTGAGCGGGACCAGCGAGGGCCCATAATTGAGTTAAATTCCTTGGAATGTACAAAGCACGACATTTAGCTACTGTTGCTTTGTTCTATAGTACACATTTGAAGGATTAATCTATACTTGGCATTATAATACTTCTGTTATAATTTTTACGATTTTTTCCGAGGGATTTTTTTGTTTTTATGAAATTTTTTCTTCGCCTTTTTTGTGTGAGTTGAATACAGTTGGCCAATTCAGAAAAATGAGATCACTTTGCTCCGTCAAAAAACGAAAAGCCCAATTCCAAAATTTGACAGCAAAATTGAGGAATTATTCTGCTGAATCCTTTCCGCGCAAGTCCGCTCAACTAACGGTATTTTCCCCTCAATATACTAACTATTATACAATTCTTTTTCTTCGTATTGAAATGAATGTTTGACGTTTAAGTTATTTTTATCGAACTGTGAACTAGCCCGAATTTTCTATTTTCTACAACGGAATCAGAACTCTAAATCCATTCTTAAAATTCAAATAAAATTTTGCTGTGAAAGTTGACAGATCAGTCAAAGTGAAATATCAAGTAAAGTGAATGTGTACAAATAACAAACAGAATTGTTTTGGTGATGTTTTATTTGTCTTATTTCAGTTATTCGGAGCTGTTTTAGTGTTATTCAATAATTTTCGCGTAATAATTTATTGAGTGAACAGGTATGTTTTTTCAGTAAATCGTTTTTTATTAAATAAGAAGAGATTAATGAGATCTGAGTTCTTATTTTTCTAAACTTGGCTAATTAGATTCGCAACATAAATTAGCTGTGTCGGTTTAAAAAAAAATCGATATAAAAAATATTGTCGTCTGTAATGTCGATTATTAAAAAAAGTAAATTTTCAAAGTGTCGGCAAAGAGGACAAAAAATAGAAAAAAAAATTGCGTTAATACGAATTAGAGAGGCAGAGGCAATATTTAACAGTTCTGGTCATCCCTGACAACTAATCGTCAAGTAACGTCGAATTTTAAACAATCAAACATTCGTTTTTTTTTCTGAACAAAATCGAATTACATATTTCTAAACAAAATTAATTGTATGCTGTCAAAACAGATCCTGCGTTTTTAGCAAGATTTCATAGACTTTGCACGCACACTATTTTTTGTAAATTTCTAACAAATCACAAATTAAAAATCGATCTGAAATCCATTTGAATTGGTTGTTTGGAATTCGACATTAATCTATGCGGTTTAACCTTCAACAAATTGTAACAAAATAACAAAAGGAAAGCAAATGTGAACTGGCTCTGAATGCTGGGATTTAATCCTTCCAATTTTCCTTTACTCTTTGTTTTCCCTCAAGAACAAAACACATACTTAAAATGCTAATGAAGCCAAAGGATATCTGATACCAAACCAAAAAGATGAAAATTAAAAAAAATGTAAGCCAAAGCACACCTTATGTTGAAGATTTCATATAGCGATACCGAATCGATTTCTGCAGATTAAATCGTATCTGCCAATTAATATCCCAAAAGGAAAAAAGTTTAAAAAAACCTTATTTTTACGCTGTAACGAAAAAAATTAATTCGCTAACTCTATATCCGCATTTTACATATCTTCGAATTCCAACTAATCGAAATTCTTAATCGCTGATTTTTATTTTATTTGCGGCACTTTTTAAAAACTCAAAAAATACAAACTCTTCCCCGATTAAACATCAACTATATACTACATCCCATCACTGCAGGATCAGATATCCGTAAAGGAATCAACGACCTCTTTAACTGATGGGGCGATTAATTAACACGGACATTTCCCAAATGAGCGGAAAATACTCATTCAAATGCTTGAAGGCATTCAACTTTTAATCTGAAACACTTTTTCTACCTGATTTCATGCGTTAAACCATAACAGATATAAACAGGACAACAGGCGGTAACACCGATCGTCATCACGGTTATTTGGTAATTGTCCTTCAAAATAACAAACAGGATTATCATGATCAAAACAACGACGACGTTGGACGGCGAAAACATTAAGAGGAGGAGGACAGAAACAGCGGCATGTCGGCTTTAATCATTATTATTTTTACTTATATTTTTTTTCCGAAAAAAAAGGTATTCTTCGTCAATGCGAGGATCCAATGTAAAACTCTGACCTAAGGACATTGGGATATATTTATTCGAAACACGTATGGTGTGAAGTGAGCTCATCATCACCCCAGGTAGGGTCACATTCACATCACAAAAACAAATCTCCATTCAATCGAATATCTGGTTGATGAACTTTCTCACTTGCACTACTATACAGTGCGCAAAGGTGCATCCAAATCCAAGCAAAAAGCAAGTAAAGTATCCATGTTGCGTAGGCCCAGTCAACCCATCCATAACATAACGACTCTAACAAAAGTGCAATTGCGAGATGGCAAAAGGAAGATAAATCGCTGCAAATGGATTCCCAGTCCTGCAATATAGTACGCCATCGCCATTGCCATGGTGATGGCTGGGCTGGAGCTGCCGCCTGCCGCCTCAGGTACATAACGAGCTAAGATAAGCTAAGGTGAAGCACCATAAGAAAAATTCTCAGGTGTTCGTGACGTGAAAAGAGCTCTGCGCTGATTCACTGATTTACTCCCGATTGAGATTCCAAAAGCGTTTGCAAAGGAGAATGTGGATAAGTACCCACGTTTCGCTCTACTGTCCCCTTTCGAATTGTGTTTCATTTTGGAACTCCTCCATTAAACCCTCTCTCAACTTCTTTTGCTCCACCTCGTTGATGGTAAAGTGAATTCCAGGTATCCGAAAGATATGATGAAGTGAAAAGATGAGTTAAGTTGATTTCTAAGAAACTCACAAATGCTGGCTGATGGTCAAGGGATTGGCATAAGAAGGTATACATTTTTTGGTGATGAGTTCTAGTACATATATGTACCTATTCCACACTCCATATTGGCTTTGAACTGAAATATTTCCTTAATTCGTTCAGGGAATTAAACAAATTAGGAATCATGTTCGACATTGTAATTATGATAATGCATTTTGTTGTTGTTTTTTTTTTTTTTTTTTAGTTTTACTAACCCTAATGTTTTGTATGAAAACGAATTTACTTGAGAACAAAAGATAAATACCAAATTAGTTTGTTATCCATAATGGTTTATTACTTTCGTTTTCTGCTTCAGGGAAACCGTTAAGTAGAGACTGGTCGCTAGAGAGTGCATATTGTCAGGGTTAGCTAGGTTATGAGAGTGATTTTTAATCCTTGTTTCTGGTCTTAAGTTTTTTAGCTCATTTCGGGTGCAAAGATACTTTTATACACTGTCAATATACGTTAACGCTGTTCAAACTACAAATTTCTATATACCGCCTAATTAGCCAACATCGCATCAGAAAGTGAACTCGAGTCGCCATCTTGGAGAAGGAAAACAGCAGATTCCTCCCACACTTTGAGAGATCTACGAATTTATTATTTTTTTTAAATTATTTTTTTCATATAAACAATGTTTTTTTTATATGTTTGTGAATGATGAGGTAAAACCTCTTTAAACAAAGGGAAACTAATTGCTGGATATTTTTTGACGTTTCCTTTTAACTGCTTTTTAAGATCTCTTGTGCTTTCACACGAAAAAATATAACACTAGTAAACTAATAGTCCAAAATGCGTTTCGCCCAGGCACGATAGTTAATCCATACAGTCCACAAAAACAAAAACTAAGCTTTTCAACATCAAACTTTTTATCGGTTTTACTAATATGTAGGTAGGGACCCAAAACACAACACAATTCGCATTGTAAAAAATTAAAATCAGAATCAATGAGAATGTAAAACCAATGTCGTGTCGCAATAGTTGTGTGTTCGCCTGTCAACCTCATGATCACAGGTTCGATCCCTGCCGTAGTATATGTCCTCTTATTTAAATTCTAAAATAAATGTCATACGAGTTGCTGACTTACTCATTACATGCTGTTTAGGCATAAAACTAACAACATGTGATTGAGTAAAACTAGTATACCGTTAAATATGACAATAATAAAAAATAATGCGAATTATAACGGACACACATAAATAAGAAACCGAAATTTCTCCGCATTAGTTCAGGCCATCCCTGGATATAAAATTTTAGACAACAACCACCTCCAGTCTGAGAACATCGCACCACACATCTTTCCTTCTTTCTCTTACTAACCTAACGCTGTGTTGAAACATTTAGTGTAATCCCTTGAGCGCGTGTAGATTATAAAAAAAAAATCAGTGTCTTCGTGTGAAAAAGAAAAAACATTTTCTCTCAAAAGTTAAAACAGCTGTCAAAACAAAAACAAATTAAAATTTGTGCGCTGTGTGTATTTGATTATCAAATATGTTAATTTATTTCGAGAAGACAAGTCTATTCAATTTGACAACAAAATCAGGATCAACATAATGTAAATGTTTAAATTCGAACTGCAAGTTTGACATTTATGGCTTTTTAAAATATAACTAGTCATCTTATGGCCAAGTTCTGAACAGTGGTTCAGCCTTGGGGTAAGATCTTAACTCACCGGTATCAGCGGATTAACTGACCTTCAACAAACTTCATCCACCAATATCGGTGAGTTATGTCTTTGAACCAGGGCTGAACCGCGGTCTATATATATGTACAACCTAAGCCTAAGATGATTAGTTATTTTTTAAAACACCATCAATGCAAAAGTTGGAGTTTGACTTAAAAAAAAATACCTGTAGGTGATCCTGACTTGTATGTCAAATTAGTTAAAAGAAAAATACTTTTCGGTACATGTCCATATGTTTATTCAGAATCAGCGATATTATAAATAAATTTGATTAAATTTAATAAAAACATTAGGGTTATTCATGGTATCATTGTAAAAGTACAACAATGTTTTGCACCACAACAACAAAATATACGGAATAAAATCTTGAAACACTAACACTCTTAATATACCCTAACCCTATTGACACAGAAAATTACAAGAGATTAAAATTTGTACTCATGTATTTGAGCAAACACATCATTTTTAATGTCAGCTGTTATTCATTTTCGATATTTTGTGAATTTAAAACGGTGTTTCCACAAATAATGAAAGCGCGTTCACGTTCCGCTAAAAAATATAAATTTTCTCAATTTTGCTATTATTTTTCAATAACTTGACTGCACAAAAGATACCTTACCTATAAAGTTGAACTGGTAGATATTTATCAGCTGAGAACTCTGACACAAATGAAATTTTTTTGACAGCTGACCAATCAGAGACTACAAACTTGCCTTAATTTGATGTCGTCTGTCGTCTGAACGTGGCCATTTTAATATCTGACAACTGTCTGTCTTTAGTGTTAAGATAATGTCGTTCCGAAGCTTCTTTTTAATTCCAATCGAATATTCACAAATTTACGCATAAATACTTAAACATTGTCATCTAAAAAATTGCGTCTTCAAACAATTATCACTTTTGACAAATAATCAGACGAAAAATTTCGAATGTGAATGTGTGTTTTATTTTTAGTCATAAAAAGAATCAAGTAAATTATTATTGACACAAGAAAATGTGTATCTAAATTAATATCATGTGTTTTGGAAATTCTTTTTAGCCAATGAGATTGTTTTTAAATTTAATTTTCACGAGTACAGTGATGCATACAATTCAGAATCAGATAAATTGTTTCCGGGTGTTTTATTGGGGGAACCTGTTCCGGACGGCCAATCGAAAAGGCCATAAGTTTCAAATAAAATTGTAACTTAAATCGGTTGTAAGACTTGTGGGACATATTTTTTGACAGTTCTGACAAAAAGAATAAATCCGTTAGGTAATCAAGTGTACGCTTACAGTAGTGTTATTAAGGCACTCATTATGAATAGCGAATCGAACATTCGATAAGTTGCGAATAATTTAGCGAACTTAGATTATCGCAGTATTATTAATAGCGAAACTTCAAAGTTCGCTTAAAAATAAATGCTGCCAAAAATAAATTCCAATAAGAAAACATATGTTAAACGTCAAATGCTGCTTGTGTTGCATTATATTTTGTGAAATTTTTATTTTGGATGCTTGATTCTGTATTTTTCGATCAATATTTTGTCTTCCATTAGATTTATTTTGTATTTCTGATTGAACAAGGATATAAGGAAATAAAGCATGTATTAAAGCCAACAATATCATATGCAGTTCCGTATCTTATAAAATTGAATTGTACATTGAGATTTCTTGGAAGTGGTTGCTACCAAAACTGTTTCGGTAATGATTTCGGCTTGGGACTTTCACAGTCAACTGGTGTCAGGCGACAAGGTGCAGTAAGGCCATCCACAAGTAGCAGTCACATTTTTGTAGCTGCAGCTTTAACCTATAGTCCAACTAAACCTATGAACAAAAACAATTTATGGTGCGAACAATAAAATATTTTCTTACTAACCATATTTAAATCTTTTACGAATGGGAGGCTCAAGAGAGTTTAATCCGACAGGAAATTGTTCCCAATAATCTTTTTGGTTTTTCTTCCAAGAACCAAACACATCCACATATATATTTACATATGTCCATCAAATGACCTAGTTTTGCAAATGGATTTGCATTCGTCCTTATGATAGGAAAAATAACTAGCACAGGTTAATACAAGTAAATTCGAAACTTTTATCAACAATTAATAGAAAATGTTTCACGGCAAAACAATTCGCTAACTTTATCAGTAAATATTTTGAATCGATGGTATCGTATGTCACACTTACATGGCTTAGATTAGCGAATACTCGCAATTTGTAATCCCTCGATAATCAAATTCGCTAAAGCTTTGACATTTGAAGCGAGCTAAATTTTAGCGAATCGCTATTTTTTTTTAATAATTTTTTTTTATTTATAAGTAGTAGTAGTAGTAAATTGATTTTATTTTATAATTCAAATCATGTGTGTAACAAAATCAAGTATAGCATGGCAATGCCGTCTGCCAGATTGACAATTTAAATAAATTACATAAATAATGTGTCCAAGTTTTTTTTTCTTAATTATTTTTTGAATTCAGAAGTTTTCGCTGAGAACTCTATTTCGATAAGCTTGCGCTACTTTGCAATACATAAAAAGTTTTTGCACTTCCATCTCGTTTAAATACTCTATCATTTCTGTGTCAGGCAAATAATTGCGGACGAAGAAGGATCGCCTAGAAAATGAAAAACATCTTCTCTCTCCCTCAGGTTACACAGACTGCATCGGCCGGGAAAGTCGTCTCTATGCGGCATATAATTTAATTGCAGAAGCTCAGCACGAAGTCTCACCATCATCGAGATATGCACTACACTATTTTCATCTTTGAAGTAGTTTCTTGGTCCTAGGTTATGACAAGGGCGACTGTAAACCACTCTGTGAACAGAGCTAGTGGCATCTTCGATAAACAATTTAAATATTTTCCTTTAAAAAAAAACATGATTTTGTCTTTTAGTTAAATATTCAATAATAGTGTCTACTTAGAGTCCTTTGCTTCCTTGGAGTCTTGTAATGATTTTTTTAATAAATAACTTAGCCAATGATTGAGAGCAGAACTGCGATATATGTTGGGAATAAATGTTGATTTGGGCGCAAGTGATTGTGGCGTTCAAACGAATTGGCACTGGCAAAGGACGAAACTGTTTGAGAACCTCCTCCTCTGGAATTGGATATTCCCCCTTGGAAACACAAACTGGAAACTGCTCTTTTAGCAGCTTGTTTACTCAAAGCACGGTGTTTCTCCGTTTCTTGCTTGAACACCATCTGTTGGTAATTGTTGTACTTCATCGACTCCTGATAGAGTTCATCCACTCTGTCGATCAAACAACGCATATGGTTCTCCAACACTGAGGCTGTTCCCAAATCCAAGAAGTTGTGACCCTGATCCTTAGGTACCATTTCGCTCAACTCGCTCATTATGATATTGGTCAGAGGCGAGTTTTTGATAACAATTGGAATTTCAACAAATAGCGTCTCATAGCCCACCTTGAGTTGGCGGAGTAAAATCATTCTCCTTGTACATGGCAATGGCCTGTGGAGTCAGACGGTACGGTGAGGAACCCACGAGCCAACTTCTGAGTGTCGTAGATAACAAACAACTGACTCCTCGATACTGGTTTGGTAATGGTATCACGATTCCAACAAAGGCAACGACAAGAAGTTACCTACGTCAGAGCTCTGACACCATCCAACGTGGAAGTGGTCGACGTTGACGCGGCGCAGACGACGCATCATGGTCAATTGATGCATTTCCTCGTCCATGAGCTCATCACTGTGTTGGAAGGCAAGTGGAATATCCTTTTAATAAAAAACCTCTGCAACTTTTCTACACTTTCATATTGTTTGTATCCCCATACCTGTGACGCATAGAATATAATCGATTCCGAAACTGCTTCAAATACTCGGAACTTACAGCTATGCGCGATGCTTCTGTTGGCGAAACACTTTTTCCAAGCAGCTCCAATTGCACGTTTGGCCTTCACAAGTTCCTCACTAAGATGCTTTTCCATACTTAGGTTTTTTGTAAAACACACTCCTAGGTATCTAAATTCGTTTACGACTTCGATAGGTATTGAATTATAGAACCATCCTTCGTTTTTTTATTTATTATTAACTTATAAATGTCTTAAAGCTAGACAAAAATTCAAAAAACTAACCTAATTATCAATAACTTACAACTAATTGTAATACAAAATTGAGCGAATTTGCAAAATTTTAAGTTCGATTCGCTATATTCAAAATGAATATAGGTCTAAGTACATATTAGGCGTGTTTTTTTCTAAGCCCCGGGGAAATTGGACGAAAAAAACGATGAGTAGGATTAACAATTTGCATGTTAAATCCAACAACAACTAATCCCCGGGGGTGCTTAGCTTAAACTCAGAGAATTCTCGGGGCTTAGCTATTGGAGAGAATAAAAACTGTGCTACCAAAAACTTTTTCACTAAGATATCGATAAAATGTATAGAAACTTCAAAACTGACATTTTGACATGTCAGATAATTATCAATTTTGTTTGGTTTGGTTGAGCATTTGGTCTAAGTGTGTCAGTTGTTTTCCTGACGGCCATGTCAACCTAACCTAACCTACCTTTTAATATATGAGTACATTCCGCAAAAACAAATCTATTTTAACATTTTTCGCTTTTGTATTGCCTCTACGGTTTTTCCACCTCGCCATGAGCACAACCTTCTACAGCGATTTTCCTTTTTGCGTTTATTTTTATTATAGGTATATTAAAACTTGACTGTAAAATTATTATTAAATAAAAAAGCATTTCCTGAAGTTGATATTCGTTCAATTAACAAGAATTGAATGAACAACAAAACAAAGGTTTCTCTGAGAAGACATAGGAACTGAGCGTCCCGCCCGAATAAGCAACTCGTCCACTAATATCATGTCACCAGTGACCGACGAATGGGGTAGTTTTCAAGTAGTTGAATTCTATGTACCACTGTTTTCGTGAAAATTAAATTAAAAGAAAATCACATCGGCTAAAAACAATTTCCAAAATACTTTATTTCAATTTTCAAATTACTTGATTCACATTTTTTTGTATAAATAATAATTAACTTGGTTCTTTTTATGTTTTTTTAATAGAAAAGTAGTTTAAATTCAATAAATATATCGAAATTACACAAAACAAATCAACCCGATGATTTTTAAAAGAATGAGGATGAGGCAAACAATGATGTTTATTTTTTTCTTGCATTACAGCTGTTCTTCAAATATCATCTTGCAAATTAATAAATAGTGCTACCAAGTATTTCACTTAAGCGCCTTGGTCGTTTTTTTCAACCAATTCCCCCGGGGATTGCAAAAAAACGCACCTATTGTATACTCGTACACTGTCGTCTTCACCGTTATTTGCGTGCTAAAATTTCGGGCTTCAAACTTACGTCATTAGTGATAAAAATATACCAAGCATATATTGTTATATTTTTCATGCATGAATATGTGTATGCACACGCCGAATTAAAAAAAAAAAAACAAACAAATTGATCACATCTGCTCAGATGCTTCATCCTTTCTTAAAGTTACCATCAATCTACTAGCTATATATGCAATTTCGCACCCACTAAATAAATATTTCAACATTATGTGCATCCCACGTCTAATGTCTACTCGTGACATACTCATGCCTTGTGTTTCTTGATCACTCCTTTTTGTTAGTTTCCTCCCACACAGCTTACCTATCTATAAGCCTACAAGTTACACAACACAAAACTCCTGGCCAGGTTCTAATATTGTAGATAACTAAAAAAAATATCCCAGAAAAGTTTAAGGGTCTCAGGGGTGATGCGCCAGTGGTAATCATGCATTCAGCCACCCTAGTCGTTCTGGTTGCTGTGGAGCAAAGAAGTTTCAGTAAATGAAGCTCACCAAAATGCCATATGCCGATGATATTCATTAATAATTCAATCTCGACGGGCGAGCACAAAGCTCAAGTCGCCTTTGTCTTAGTTGTTTGTCGTTTCTCTGGACGTCGACGACGACGACGACCATAAGACTATATAAACCACTAACAAAAGCAGAAGGAAGCGAAGCCGCACAGAGCAACATCTTTCCTGACAAACATAAATAATAGTTAGCTTAGGTGGCTGCATGATGGCGAACAAGAGCTCAAAATTGGAATGCCGTCTGGCGCCATTGAGTCTAGAGAACACCTGCACGCTCCAGCAATGGAGTTGGTTCTAGAAACAGCCTCCGCACATGCGATAATTTCTGTGTCATGTTCTATCTGGCTGCAGATCGAGTGGAGTTCTTGTTGTTTGCTCTTCCGTCCTGCATCGGCTTCGCTGTCTGTTTCTTCATTGTGTGATCATGAAGCACTCATGGAACTGCGAGTGTTTCATTTGAGACCGCAACAACTGCCTGCAGTTGTATACTTGGACATATCCTTTGCAAACGACAACGACGACGCGACACTGGCCCTTTGCCTACTTCCCCTTTTATATTACAGATACTTGTATTGTACTCCTTTTAGTTTGTTCTGCCCACACATTGCATATAAGCACAAGGATTTTAATCGGGAATCTTGCTCCTCGTCGTAGGATTCGCGTCTGTGTGGAACCACAAGAGTACCGCCCGCATGCTGATACGGCACCAGAATTCAACATCAAACGTATGTAGGTGTTGTTGCGAATGCTTCATCGTATACATGGGATAATCCGATTTTACCATCTACAGACGCCTGCTGACCATATAAAGCACCAATAAGGCTTAGAAGCCTGCTGAGCAGTCTCCAACTTGCAACTGGAGATACGAGTAGGTATAGGTTAGGTACTCTCTATACCATCAACTTATATATTTATCCGAACGAAGAAGCAAAGGAAAACACCTGCAACCGCGCTGCCACATTGAAAACAGTAATCTTGTCGAGCGATTCTAGGAGCTATATCCCAGCCAATTTAAGGAGGCATAGCATAGGCGGGTACGTCTCCAGTCAGCAACCGAATACCTAATGGACCGAACACGTCTGCAGTTTTCGACGGTTTTTTCCACTTTTATCACCGACATGGAAATGTAATTACGCGCATTCGAATCCTTTATTGAGAGTGCCTAATGGCAGAGTTTGGTTGGGGCCTTGGGGAGAAGAAATTGTTGGTCATGTTATAGTGTAGTTAGTTTTTAGCTGTGGATATGGTTTTTCTGTTTCACATCGCGTACATGATTGCTGAGCGCACAATAATGCGGAAGATAATAATAATTGTTGGGGAAGGCTTTGGACTTTTGTACTTTGATTGGAACTTGACTACGATACCTTAACCTTATGCCTATAAATTATTTCTACCGTGTTAGATTGCGGAGTGATTTATGAGTTTCGTTGTATTTTCGATTAAATTGCATTGCCACTGATGAACAGCGTTGTTGCGCATTAAAAACGAAAATGACTGCATATCTTCCAATTGATTTAACTTCAGTATACCAAGCAAACTGAAATGGGCTTCGGAACCGACACAACTGAATCGAAGCCAATTTGAGTTTCGACATGATTTTTAAGGTACACTGGATGAGGATGCTGGAACATGTTGAGAGCAAAGAGGACAAACAAATTTTGCTAAGTTTTGCACGGATTGTGGAAAATATAAATTTTAAATAAAATACGTTGAGATTTTTAGGTCGGTAATTATCGAGTGTTGTTTAGCTTAATAAGGCATTTATGTATTTCAATTGTTCGACACACATTAGATCGTCCCTAGCAACGTATCAACAGCAACGTTTGTCCAAATTCCTAAAATTGCTGTTGCTTTGTGCATTGTTGACAGCTTTTCTACTTCAATGGCACCACACTGCAAAAAAAACAATCCATGAAACTTGTATCTGTGTTCGTTTCGATACGAAATGTCAAACAGTTGGAAATGACGGTGCTGGGGCAATATTTTTGAACATTTCTTTTAAGGGCCAGCCTGCAGTTTACTGTTAACTGGTACTGGCTTAATCTGTTTCACGCATAACTTTGCCTTGAAAGTACATTTAGTTAAATCTCCTAAAAATCTCGAGGATTTACCACACAAATTTTAATCTTCTCAGATGAAGATTTAAAATAAATTTCATTTAAATCTTCAGAGGCCTAATATGCATAAATCGAACTAACCTATTCCAATATCGAAATGAACACATTCATCGGGAAAGTGAATTTTTCGCTCGGTTGACAACACAGATGAAGTTGCCTGTCTCACTCCTACTCTAAGAGGAAGTGAAACAATATTGACATTTTAAATAGTGCTGTCAAATTGTTTCTGCTTTTGGAGCGGTGGAAATACTGTTTGCAATTGGTAAATTTAATCCAGAATACTTACATGAAATATTCTCAACTTGGTGTGCAAGAATTGTCACCCTATCTGATTCGATCTACCACAGAGCTGTCAAATAAAATGGGTTTTCGTTACTCAAAAATCAAGCAAGAAACACCACCATGCGGGTGGCCGTGGCGCGATAACTGTGTGTTCGCCTGTCAACTTCGTGGTCACGGGTTCGATTCCTGCCGTAGTCTATGTCCTATTATTTTTTCATTAAAAACTAATTCTAAAATAAATGTCATACGAGTTGCTGCGGCTTAATCATTACATGCTGTTTAGGCATAGAACAAACAACATGCGACTGAGTAAGACTAGTATACCGATAAATATGACAATGAATGAAAAAAATAATGCGAATTATTAGGGATATATATAAATAAGATTAGAAATTTCTCCGCATTAGCTCAGCCGCCATCCCAGTCTCAGAACATCTCGCCACACATCTTTCCTGTCCGTCTTTCTATTCCTAACCTAACGTCCGCGCTGTGTTGAAACATTTAAAGGGTAGTATAATCCCTTGAGCGCACGTAGATTAAAAAAAAAAAAAAAAAAACAAGATTAAAACTTAAAAAATATATAAATTTCATTCCGGAGTTCATGTGAATTGTTCGGATTCGTCGAAAACAAAATCTACAATTTCTAACCTTTCGATTTTCTATTTCTATTTTTTAAATTGTGTAAATTTGAGTTCATTCAATTTCTATTTCAAAAATAATAATTTGGATACAAAACGCGAATCCACAACTAAATAAATGCTTCAAAACTCATCACTTTGACAGTTTATTCCTTACCTCAACTCACACCAAAGTTGCTCATGTTTTTTAACGCTTTAGTGCACAACTTGGGGTAATACAGGGCTGAACAAACAAATCTAACCATTAGGGATAAGAAATGTAGAATAATCCAGCATTTCCATAAACTGTATATGTAGGTATTATGTTTTCGCTTTTAAGTTTTGACATTTTTTTCCTCATTCCAGCTTTAAACTTATGATGCAAATTCTTGATGTCGTTTTATTTGGAAATCCGGAAGCCTGCACTTTTCTGAAAGTGTTCAACTGCGAAACTTCAAAATGACAGTTCTGATTCTGAAAAAAAGAGAAATTAGCTGCGGGATTTGAAATCAGGAAACCAATTCCGCATTCAGTGAAAAAAAAATAATTCACTCTCTTAATATGAGTGAATAAACTTACCGACCTGTTTACACGATATCTGTCAAAAACAAAAATTTATCGCATCCTTGCTGAATCGCAAATATGTGTGTGTGTGTATTGTGTACACAGAGAAAGCGCTTGCGGAATTAATACTACGTTTTCACCTAAAGATAATCCGGTTTAAATTGAGTAGATAAAAAATTAATCTTGAAGTGTTTTCACCAGAGAAAATAAGATTAGATTGACTTTTTCACTGTGAATTGTCATTCAAAAGTCAATGTATGTATCAAGAGTAAAACAAAATAATAATTAGAAAGAAGAATAATAGTTTCGGTGCAGAGTAAACAAATTTAATTTCAATAAAACAAAATGAGTAATAACTTAAAAAAAACTATTGTAACCCAAAATTGTATCCTTCAAAATTCAAGCAGTAGGTATATATAATAAATGCATGAAATCTGGCCAGGACACTAGGTCTATAATCTAGGAGGAAAATGAAAAACCAACTTGCTGAGTAAACAATATTTGCAGCCTTATCTCGTCAACAATTCCAGCTAATGGATTTTCTGCCAACTTGAATGCCTCAAACACCCGAAGACAAAGTCACACTATCCACCTCGCTTATGAGATTGCAACTCGTCGCTAAAACATTTTCCATTGCGAATTCGAGGCACCGCTTTGGTCTTTGTAGCCTCATTGGATCTTTTATTTTTATACAATTTTATAAACAAAAACAGAATTCGAATGCAACGACAAATTTCACCAGACAAAAACAAATTAAATAATGTTGGACAGGTTTTTTTTGTTGAACGTCAATGGAGGAAATGACATTAGAATAAGCTCGTTCTATGAAATAAGGTTTGTTTCTTTTGACAATCTTCTACTTCGAAGAAGATTTCAATAAGATTAATTTCTAATCTTCTTTTGATGATAATAAAATTTGTATGGGAAATCTTCAGTTTTCAGAAGATTTCAAAGAGGATTTATGGTTAATGCACTTAAATCTGGATTAAGTGGTAGAGGAAAACGTAGTATAACCCACAGAATCGAAACCAGAAGCACTTACCACTCATATACTTGAAAGTCAAACTCAACAGTTGACATTTCTTATGCAACAAACAAAATAATTTTTGACGTTAATTGACACCAAACTTCAGAATCGTTATAATAAAAAAAGTATTCAATTGTGGTACGAAATCAGAGAGAGATTCCGATTGACATTTGCCGTCATTTGCAAAAAAACCATTACAACATCTTCCGATAGGGTGACAACTTTCTCTCCCATCTCTCTTGTAGAAATCATTCTTTTACATTTAAAAATGCGTCATCCAATTTAATTTGAATCTGGAGGATAAAAATATTGATGTTTATTTTTTTTTTGGATGTTGAGGGTGTATAAGCTAACTTTCTATTCCAAATTGTAATTGATGTAGAGACTTTTGAACTTTTATCACGTAGTCAATTTTTTTCTTGCTAAATCAAAATCCAAACAAAAACAACAAACTATAACCTCTTGCTGATCTCATTCAATCTAAGCATAATGAAATTAAATTCTGTTGCAATGCACAACATAATAGCTGCGGCGCTGCACTGCACGGCGTGGCTGTAGTAAGAGCAACACAACAATAGAAAAATATTTTCGTGCAGTGGAAAGCCCATTTAATGCCTCCTCGTGATGTTGGCATCATAACCACAATGATGATGGTGATCTCTTTGACCGATCGTTCCTGCTCCACTCCTTATAACCAATGCGAACACTCCTGTCTGCTAAGAAAGACAAGACAAGCCAAGTGCATTCCATTCCCAACAAAACGATCTTACGTAGGTGGCCAGCCCCCCGTCATATCCGAATCAACTGAAGATTTTAAAGAAAAGGAATAAGGTCAATCTGCTTATTTGTAACAACTCCTTTATACTGCGGTGAAATTAAATGGCGGGCGGTTAATGGGAACCCATTAAATCCATAAAAACTCTACATAGCTAATGAATGGCGTTTTTTCTGCTTTATAAAACTGCCTTTACAATCAATGACCGGCGCGGCGCGGCGGCGCGAAGACCGGGGCTAAATGAATGAAATTTTGATTGATCCCATATTGGGATATCAAAATAATTACGGACAAATGAGCATTCAGTAAGGCGATGGCGAGGCAAGATAGTCAAGTGGTCGTGTTCCCAGTCTCACACTTTATGTGCAGAGTTTGTGTTCCCACACAAGTGGCCGTGAGAATAGTAATTGAGTTGAAATTCATCCCGACCGACACAGATATCTTGAAACTTCTCATCAAGGGCTTTATATCGTTCTCCAATTCTCACACTGTTAACGTAGAACAAATTGGACCTATATGGGCACACATAATTGCACCCTCATTATCAAAGAATGACGTTTCACACGTTTGGAATGTTCGCAATTGACTGGATGGGATAAATTGTCGTTGGTTTTGTCAGTAGCGATGAACTCACATATTATCACAGTTGTTCTATGCGCCGAAGGCCGACGAACTGTTATTTTGCTACAGTTAATCGAAAAAAGGGCGTCTGCTGCCATTGTTGATTTGTTTACGGAGATTATAAGCGACGTTGTGCACCTATGTACAGTTAAACCGATATTAACCCTTATCAACAATATTCGAGGAACAGGGATGTGCACGGTTTTATCATTGTCGGTGTATAAAGCCATCATAAGTACTGTATATTTGGTAAGGGATGATTTTTCTCATTAGGGTGACCGATTGTGGCTCGTGTCTCTGGGTCACGTGTGCGTGGGAAAAATGAAGGCTTCCGATTACGATTTACATCAATCAAACAATAAAGAGTGTGTATCCAGCAGTATGCTAGGCAGTATTATTGTTGTCTGATACAAATACGGATAAAGCACACATTGTTTGAAATGTAAAGAAGCGTAAACAGATATTTCCATTGGATTCAAGTAGATATGGTACATGTGCGTTATTTAGCTTCCCATAGGAACAATGTCAGCTGCAATTTCCGGTGAGAAAATGGAACCATTTGTAAATGAAAGGGGAGAGTGAAAGGGAAAATGTTTGTATTGTGAGAATAAGTTTCAATTGGAGAGAGTGTAGAGATTTTGAGAGGGGAAATTTTCTCGCAACAAATTGTGCATTTTTTTGTCAATACGTAATTTCGTTTTACATTCCGTTTCGTTTTAAACGGTGTTAATTCTTTGAAACCGGTTTTTTTTTTACTAAAACATTGAATTAGAATGGTGGCAGTACAACCCAGAAGTTTTCACTCCATATGTTTTAGAGAATTCTGCAGAACTTTGAACATGATGGCATACCTATAATCGAAACAAATATTTTATTTATTTTAATCCCTAATTACACGATGATTCTTTGTCCTGAGCTTTTTCCAAGTTTAATTGAAAAAGTGAAACGAAATCTTGTTTTTAATTATTCATACCTACTCATTTAATTTCGAAAAGGACATATCCAGGCACTTGTTGACACATTGCAGTTGCAAGATGTAGATGACATTAGACGTCTTCTTTTATACAGAAGAAATGACATTCCTTCTATGAAATGTCATTTCAAAATCATCTTGACAGTAAAGTAGTTATAAGTATTTTTATTCAATTTGATGCAAACGAAAACTCCTGAATACATATACGCAAAACTGATTTTACCTCAGTTGCGAAGAACCGAGTACTTATTGTACCAACACAACATAAACGTATAACGTTTTCAAGCGCCAATTCTTCGTGTACTCCATAGGTCTTTGGAACTCATTACCTGCCGAGTTGAGGGCAATAAATAACTGCGATGGATTTAAAACGGCTCTAGAAGATCATTTGAAGTGCTCATTTCAAAAATTTCAATAAATTCAATTTCAGTATTTTTGTTCTCATTTAAATTTTTTTGTTTTGCTTTTTTTTAGTAAACGCCTTATGTAAGTCCCCTTTCACATAGGGAAAGCAGTTGCTGGAGATTTTTTTGACGTTTTCCTTTAATTGCCTCATACGAAGAAACTGGCACAAAGAAACTGAGGAGGAAACTGGGAAGATTTTGTTGGGCTAATTGGAATGCAAAGCAAAACGTCAAAAAAATATCTTCAAATCATTTACCGGGGAGATTTTTTTACCTTGCCCTTCTCGCCAACAAACTCCCAGTTGCCGGCAACTCAGTTTCCTTGTGTGAAAGGGGACTAAGCTAGCGTGATCAAATTTAATTTAAAATTCAATTTAAAATTATTATATAAGTATGTAAAGCTATCAGTTTCAAAAATGTTAACCACTTTGCACACCAAGTATTACTTCAAAAAACATTGTGTTTTTAATATACTCATGTTACTAATAAATAAATACAAAATATAAGCTCGGGGGAAATTGCATGAAATTGGCGACGTCATTAAAATAAATAATTAACACTTTCGTGCAAAATATCGATAATTAGAATTATCAAACAAGAGGACCAACTCCACAAGCATGCGTAAACAAAAAATCGTGTTCATAAATATTTGCAATTCGGCAAGGATGAGATTAAATTTTCTTTGACAGATAACGTGTACACAGGCTGTCAAATTCTTGAACCTACCCATATTTTGGACGTGAATTATTTGTATTAAGGGAAAATCATTTACGATTGTTTTATTGTGCGCCCATACAAACTATCACGTACGAAATTTTTTGACAGGTATTTGCAGCTACAGTTACTTTAATATATTCAGATTTTACAATACTGTCATATCTGTCAGCGGAAAAATTTCCAAAATGCCTTACAACTATGCAATTTTATTATTTTGTTTGTATAGGTGTTAATGAAATTGTCAAGAATCTTATTTCATTTTCAATTGGATTGCTGGATCGCAAATTCTGATCCTAAAGTTAACTCTGGAAACTAATAATTTTCAACTTGACAATTATTTTCGAAATGTCATTGTCAGCCCATTATCAGACGACTATCTGTCAGTGAAATTGTAAATGTTTGGGATAAGCTTTTCGAAAAACCATCTTTTCCTTAAACAACAATAACATCAATGGTATTTCGTGAAGAAACGGTTTGTTCGTTCATATCCCCGCATTTGATGTATGGCGAAAATTCCTAATTGTCAGAGCATTGACAGATCTGTCAACATTGTGACATCTGACATATGTATCTGCTTCTAGCGAGTTTGATTCAAATTTCAAAGATCTCCTCTCAAATTTTAGATTTGATCCTTTCAATGAAACTTTATGTCCAGATTTATTTGTAGTATTGGTTAATGACTGATACACACCTTTTTGACAAAAAAAAACATATCTTCATCATCAGATGATGAGGGAGGCGAAGACGCAGCAATCAAAAACTCTTTTATAACTCAATTTATAAAATTTAAATTATTAACTTCCTTGTCCATTATATGTTAAATTTTTTAGCACAGACTGGCACAATTTCACAACAAATTAATAACAAAATATTTTCCATTTGATGTCTGACAGAAATGACGTTTTAAATGTATGTGTGTATTCAGATCAAATCTGCCAACCCATCAGTGATCAGATCTTTCGTGTTGAGTTCTGATCTAGATTTGCTCCTTTTGTTGGAATGAAACACTCAAAATTCAAAAATATCCAATCTTTTGATAGAAAGAGCCAATCTTTTTTTGAATGAAACTCACTATTAGATTGAATCCCTAAAACCTATCTCAAGACATACATACATATCAGAATTACTTAAGTAGCTTTATTTTTATGGTTAACTGCTGTTAAATTTAAATTCAAATTCCAGATTAATCCAATAATTCAGTTCGGTTAAATAAAAAATATGTATACAATTTTGACAACCTTGATTCTTTATCTAAATGAAAAGTATTAATAACTCGAATAATCATTTCTATTAAAATAACTTCTGCGACTTTTCAAATCATTATTATGCTCTCTTTATTTATCTCTGATGATAAATACGCCTTCCACCATGTGTCATAAAATTAACGACATCCAATCGTTCTGTTCAGGTCCATTTAAAAGTAAAATCTCATTTCTAGCGAACAGATGTTAAGCACCCACTGAACTCAACAGATTCTTTATGCTCGGCGATTGGTTATCTCGCCGAACCGAATTTGACTTATTGCTAGAGTCAAGTGCTGACTCCACTATCTGCAGCATGGCTGTGCATTTTGCATCCACAAGTCAAAAATAAATGCTTGTGATTATATATGTTGTATACATATATATTGGCAAGCGTGCTATTCACAAAAGACCATGAAGACCGCCACTTCTTCATGACTAATGACCCCATCGCTTATCACACATAGATATGTCATATGAGCGAATTGAGTTCCATTACCGCTTGGAGAGTAACCATCGCAGTGTTTTGTGGCCATAATGCGTCCCCATGCTAATCTTTTTTTGTTTTGCCCAGCTCAGCTTGGCTGCGGCTCTTAATAATCTTTGAATACGTTGGGGCAACAAAAAAGTTTCAAATTAATAAACACAAATAAATCTTTAAGCTATACACACGGGGAGTGTATATAAAAAGATAAAAGGAAGCTAACTCCTTTGCTATCTCTGCCCACTCTGGTCTCTGGCCGCTCCGATACCTTTCGTCATTGCTGTCAGGAAAATTAATTGCTCGTAATTAATTTCTCTATCGCCAATTGATGCAACTGGCAGCAGCAAAAACAGTAGATGCATCTGCGAAGCGTTACAAGATATCTGGTTTGAAGCTGCATTCATCTGCTGCGGATGTTAGATCTTGCCTCCAGTGTCCCTCTGTCCCACTGTCCCGTGTGGATGGGGTGTTGTGTCGTGTCGATTTGTGAAAATTGATGATTCCAATTATGGAACAGTCACAACGTGCTTAGCAGTGTGTTATTACTTCTTCTTGTTTTGGTCCATAACTACCGACCGCGCGACGACAACAACATGAAACTGGTGACGATGATGATGATGATTATAATAATGATGATGATGATGATGATGATGATGGAAGTGTTGATGGTGGGTTCCTAGGCAGCCGGTGGGACTTTATCAAAACCTTTACCTAGCAGTATACTCGCACACATTTACAGGAAATGCAAGTCAACTTTGTGATGTTGCTATAATGTACACCTGGTCTTGATGTGATCGATATTTTTGCATAGAAAAACAGGATGAGATGTATGAAGATGTTACACTTATTAGTTGCTGTCCATTCGGATGGTGTTCGCATCACTCATGGTCCCGTCGCGCTGAGAAGCAGTAATCGTCTAATCAGAAGCAGGTGTGGTGTGTTCCTACTTGTTTTTGTTCCAGCTTTGCAGCCCAGTTAGAGATTTTTAAGTCCAGGGAAAAAAATAGATTAATTTTACAAGGCATCTGGAGGAACAGATGCAACTATGTATGCATAATTTAGTATGTCATACAATTACCTACCTCAGGAATAAAAATAAGATGACAACAAAGATAAAAGCTCATAATGGATAAAAGGCTATGTAAATATTGAAATTAAAAGATGATAGGAGAGCCATTGTCATGTGTATCTCAAAGAATCTAATGTGGTTTTCCATTGGTAAAATAAATCAATTTATTTTGAATTGATGTTTTGAACCGATGTTTCCATTTTTGAGTTCTATTGGGCATAACAAATTGATTTATTTTTGAATCTAGTCCACTTTTGAAGATCTAGATTTTTCAATTTTCAGTTGTCGGCTTGACAAGTTTGTGGGTTGCACTGGAGTCACTAAAACTAAACTAAATTTGTAAGCCAAAATTAAAAGAAAAGATATTTCTGAAAGATGTCAAAAATTTTCGAAATCAAGAAGTGTCGGAAGTGGTGGCTGATAATATAGGTTTGTTCGGCGTTCAAGTGCAAGTGTCAGTACATATCAATCGAATGCTTAAAAACTGAAACGGGTTTCGAACACTTTAGACCAAAGGTTTCGACATCCTTCACTTGTTTATACTTAGTTTAATTTAAATCGTAGAAAATCGTAAACATATAATATGTGTTTGCAACTATATGTAATCTCCTTGCCATCAATAGCTGATTGGACATTTGGCATCAGCTCTGAAAACATTACTTACTTACTTATCCGGCTCCCGATCTATGGAGGGTCGCTGCCTGACATATTGCGGTCTTCCATCGATTGCGGTCCCTCGCACGCTCCCTCCAGTCTTCGAGACCAAGCGCTCTTGGAGGTTCGGTCTTCTTGGTCGTCTCGAACCTGCGGGTTGGGATTCGAAGATTTTCCTGGCTGGAGCGTTGTTGTACATTTGCTCGATGTGGCCGAGCCAGTGTAGTCGAGGCGCTTTGGCTCTTTGGACTACATCCACATCCTGGTACAGTTCGGTACAATTCTCGATTGAATTTTCTCCTTAATTCGCGCTCTTCGCATACCAAAGACCAAAGACCAAATATACTCCGAAGAATTTTTCTCGCGAAAGTGCCTAGTATCAATTCCGCTTTTTTACTTATCATCCAGCACTCGGCGCCGTAGAGTAGAACTGGTAAAATTAGCGTTTTGTATAGCGTGCACTTTGTCTTTCGAGACAGAAGTTTGGCGAAACCGAAGCAGCAGCGGTTCGCTAGGGTAATTCTTCGTCGGATTTCCACTAAAGTGTCGTTCGTGGAATTGATGTTTGTTCCGAGGTAGGTGAATTCCTTGACTACCTCGAAATTACTGCTACCAACAGTGACGTTTTGTCCTAGTCGATGGGCAGATGAGGCTTTGTTTGTTGAAAGTATATACTTGGTTTTGTCCTCATTCACTTCAAGACCAATGCATTTCGCCTGTTCATCAATAGCTGTGAATGCTTCAAGTACAGCTCGCATGGAGCGGCCGATGATATCGATGTCGTCCGCATAACCAAGCAGTTGGGAAGACCTGTTGAAGATAAAGCCTTCCAGGATAACACCACTCGTGCGTACTATCTGCTCCAGGACTATGTTGAAGAAGTCACATGATAGCGCATCTCCTTGTCTGAACCCTGTACACGTCTGAGCTGTTTCCCATTTGCACGTTGCACCGCGTATTTTGTAACGTCATGCGGCATAGCTGGATCAGTTTTTTCGGGATCCCGAGTTCCGACATGGCCAATAGAAGCTCTTGGCGACTTATGCTGTCATATGCGGCTTTGAAGTCGATGAAAAGATGGTGCGTCTCGACTTGAAATTCGGCGGTTACCAACTTGGAGGTAATGTAAGCACTTGATGTGTAGGAAAGGATACAGCTCGAGGCCCCCAGTTCCTACAACATCCAACCGCCCTCTGAAAACATTACCCGAGAAAAAACATGGGCCCGGTCAGTGAGCACTCAGTGATGGCTAGCACAGCCACAAACATACAACACAGTGCAAATGCTTCGGGGCAAAAAAAAAGTTTGACATCGAAGAATTCAGTGCATCCACAATGCAAACATCGAACAAGCATAATGTCGCCAACTCGATTTAGAAAATGAAAGGGCATTTTTCATAGTGTCACTCATCGATATCCGGGAAATTTTATTTGCAGAATTAACTAACTCTGGGCTAGATTAGAGTTAAATCAAGCAACTGAAAAAAAATGAATTTAAATTAATGACTATTTTATGTACGTTCAATAAAATAGTCATTGACACCAACGTATCAAGAATAATTCACCACAAATTCACTAATTCATTTAAGATTGACAGATAACTTTATCTAGTTACTATGTTATTGAATAAATCAGCTTACTACTGAGGAACTGCCCAAGAGCGTTCTAAAACTAATAACTATGACTGATTAGTTACCAGTAAGGCAGTTAGGGATATTTATCAAATAGGTATAATGACTTTTTTTCATTTTTTTTATAATTTCCAAAAATGTACCAGTAATCTATTTTTTTACGAACAAAATGGATAAGAAAATACCTAATTATTAATGACTAAATTGTTAAAAATAGCAAACCTTTCTATCATTATCCCTTTATAACATGACATCAATTGAAGTATAGGTATCAAACAAACAATTCCAGATGCTGTAATTAATACTGTACTCTACATTAACACCATATGAATGTCGTCATGGTTTTGGTCAAAGGTGTTCACCCTAAAGTAAAAAAATTCTATCCGCACTCATAGATGATCTATTTGTCTTACTACTCTAAGCACCAAATTCGAGAGCTACCGGGATATACCTATTTGATGTTTAATAAAAAAAAAATAAAAGGTGATAACCTATTGCGTTTTAACTCGCGCTAGTACATTTTCGCGGTTTGCACTCACAAATTTGACATCTGCCAAAAGATATGGGATTCGAATTCGAATGGAACAGCAGCATATGTGCGATATAATTCGTTTTCATAAAATTCTTCCAAAAAAAGGGAGAGTAAACAAATGAATGAGTGTCCTTTCCGATTCAATATTCCTTTATCTTTCAAACTTCAGGGAACCGCATTTTATGTTAACACCCTATTTTCAAATTTGTGCAGCTGATGGAAGGCACCAGACCTTGTGAGCGATTTTTTTTTAACAATAAATGTACAAACGACGACACACATACCTAAGTACTTATGCATTTAAAACAAACCAATTCGAAAGTAAAAGTTGCGCGCATAATTGCAAATAAACGCCAAAACTTCCCTTAACATTTTTTATTGTTATTATTACCTATTTACATAATGTGAAAATTCAAACAGGGGTAAGATGTTCTTCTTTAAGAACTCGACTAGCAAAGCAGTTGATTTTCTTTTCTTAGGAATTCGTTGTTTGAACAAAAGGAAGAAAATTACTTTAAAAAAAAATTGTTTTAATGCACGTAAGTATTTTATTGTATTTAACGGGTTTTGAGACTATCCAACATCTGCAGATTTTCATTTGCAATATTTTAAATAATGCAACGGCTTAACAAATTGAAATCCAGTTTTTTGTTCATATAGAAAATTATCAGATTTAATTGCTTTTTTATGGCGGATGATGGAAGAGACAAGATGGTATTTTAAGCTTTTGGCTTTAACTTTAAAGAAAAACTAAATCAAAATCTTATGTTTTCTAATAAAACTCATTTTTACTTGCGATTATACTCGTAGGTACTATAAGGCAAGTTATGTATTCGTCAAAAAAAAAAGTTTTGAGCTAACAATCAAACATGACATTACGATGATAGCGAAGACGAAAAAAGATGGTCTAAAAATTCTGTCCGTCTGTATGTCAGTCTGTCAGTCTGTCAGTCTGTCAGTCTGTCAGTCTGTCAGTCTGTCAGTCTGTCAGTCTGTCAGTCTGTCAGTCTGTCAGTCTGTCAGTCTGTCAGTCTGTCAGTCTGTCAGTCTGTCAGTCTGTCAGTCTGTCAGTCTGTCAGTCTGTCAGTCTGTCAGTCTGTCAGTCTGTCAGTCTGTCAGTCTGTCAGTCTGTCAGTCTGTCAGTCTGTCAGTCTGTCAGTCTGTCAGTCTGTCAGTCTGTCAGTCTGTCAGTCTGTCAGTCTGTCAGTCTGTCAGTCTGTCAATCTGTCAGTCTGTCAGTCTGTCAGTCTGTCTGTATGTATGTATAGACACGTTGGACCGTTTTTTTTTGCTTTCGACTATCTCATAAACGGCTTAACCGATTCTTTCGAAATTTCACACATGTATAGGTTTAGGTTGCCCAAATTATACCGCGTACCAATATTTTTAATTAGTATTTTTTTTGTATTTTTTAAATCATTTTTAAGAAAAAAATTTATATTTCGAAAACTGCTCATTAAATTTTTTTTCAAAAATTATATTTATATGTATTTTCTGAATACCTATAAATTGGCGTTTTTGAATTTTTCTCAAAAACTGCTCCAAAGATTTTTAAATTTTGTTTTTCTCAAATTCAAATTCTAACAAATAAAATGGCGTACTTTTTTTTGAACTTAAATTAGTTAAGTATTTATTTCAGAATTTTGAATTATTTTTTTCTTTGATTAAGCCGATTTAATATTTTGTTTTTAAGTTTATATTTTAATATTTAAGACTGTAATAGCAATTTTTTTAGAAAAAAATTAAAGATAAAAGTACAACTCAATTGAAAAAATATAATTTAAATCTACAAATTGTTAAAATTTACTAAATTTATTAAGTTTGAATAAGTCGAATAGATTGTTTTTATTCAAATACTAGGTAAATTTAAACAATCTTTTAGATTAATTTAAACCAACAAAAAATTAATTTAATTTAAACAATTAAGGTAAGATTAGTTTAATGTTAAAGTGTTCAACAAAATTCATCAATTAATATAACATTTTAGGTTGTTTGTTTTAAACAATGAAAACATTAATTTTAGAGACGAGACAAGACAAATGGCAACAATTGTTGTTTGACATTAAATGTGAGAAATATCTTTCCGATTATTGGTTTCCTGCTATCTATGATTTCGTAAAAGAACAAGAAAAACCTGTCTGTCTGTATGCCTGACGATTTTTTAATTGGAAACCTCAATATTAATACGAGAGTTAGTAACAATTCCGGGTTTGTGACCTTACATTTTTACGGAAGAAATAAGCACAAAACCGATGGGTTTATTTCAATATATATTAGGAGTAATTCATGAAATTGTATATACATAAAAATCTGTCCATTGGGGACGGAATTTCTTTTCTTCTTGGAACACTAGCCGAGTTTTAAAATTTTTTTCATTTCCACAATCCACATTCCAAAACTAAACACGGAAACAAATGCAAATACTTTTAATTTGAAATTGATGTTCATGTGCTTATATTTAATTCTGGTTCTGTTTGATTACTATATCTATCAAAAAAAAACTTTTTAACATCAAATTATTCAAAAATTAGCTTAGAGAAATTTAAAAATTTAAATTGAAAGTTTTGTCATTTGTAACTTGAAATCTGTTATTAAATATTTAGAAAGAATCATACTTGTGAAGAAAATACAATTTTTTAGTTATATGAAATTAGTTTTGAATAAAAACTATTTTTGAAAAAAGTCAATAGCACTGTTATATTTTCTTATTTAAAAGCCTAGTATGTACGCAGCTAGCGCTAGAAATTTGCTGCCATTTTTCTCTCGCAATATCAGCCAAAATTCTAACTAAAATTTGACATTGTAGAGCTGTGGAGAATTTGAATTTTGACATAAGAGTTATGTGAATAATATGTCAAAAGGTTTTCATCTAATAAGGAAGTCTTATTAAAACCATATATATAATCTTATCGAAATGTTGATTATCGTTTTATGGGATATCTACATATTTTTAAGAAGTTATCTTATTAAGCTTCAATATGACTTCTTAAAACAATAAAAAAAACTTATTGAAAACTATGAGCAAATCTCTTTGAAACAATAAGAAGGTAACTCATTGATTACAAATGTGAAAATCATTTAGATACAATAAGAAGATCTTATTGACGTTTTATTGAATAGGAGTGAAAATCTCACAGAAATAATAAACAACAATAATATTCGATTAAGCCGGTGTGAAATAATGTGTATTCGAAGAAATTTAAAATTATATTTTCAAAATTCATATCTTTTAATGCTTAATAATTTAAAGAAAAGACGAAATATACATATTTGTTAAATCTTTTATTTTGTTTTAACATGAGATATAAATGGAACACTTTTTCTTGTAGCCTTGAGTGGTACAATAATTCATAATAAACTTACATAACTATAAACATAAATAAATACATTTGCACAAAATTTTAAACAATCTATTATTAAGGCCTTAACACGATACTAGTTAACAATTTACTATATACATAGTAGTCTACTAACTTTTCATAAATCTTAATCCTTTTGTTAACTAGTAAAATGCTAATTAAGCAGATAGCAAAGCATTTGTAGGGTTTCAATTTTGAAGAACACAATTATTGTGTTCCAACATTTGCTTTAAATAAGCATTCGATGTTTATATTTTCATCATTTTAACTTCATTTTTTACAAAAATTAAAAAAAAATTGACACCAGCAGAACTCGAACCTGGGCCTCCCGCGTGCAAAGCCGATATACTATCAGAATGACATGTGAATTTAGTACGATACTAAAAATTTAAAGTAGCCATTCGGTGATTTTAACTTTAGTATAATGTTAATAAGATTAAAATTAGCAAAATCCTCTTTTTAACCTTGTATCATCCTAAAAATGATTTAACATATTACTAAATCGTTTAAAATTTTGCCAACACTCACTTATCACCTTAGTTACTTTTTTCCGGAACAGGTCACGGACTTACCTTATCGTTTTAAATTAATTGAAGAAAACGCAAACAATATGTTTATATTATTTTTGTTTTTGTTTTAGTGGACTGTGTGGATTTAAAGCCAATTGAATGAATTTGTGACCTTTAGTCCAAAATGCGTTTCGCCCAGGTACTACAGCTGGGCTCATCAGTTAGATGCTGTAGTACCTTTCTAAGACGCATTATTTTTTGATCGATGTTTACCGACTTTAATAAAACTTACAGCGATTACTCACTGTAAATTATATTTTTCTAGGGGAATTTGGTTAGATTCATGCACCTAGAATTATGTTTTGCCCGTGGTCTGGCCAGTGAATTAATTGAAGAAAACGCAAACAATATGTTTATATTATTTTTGTTTTTGTTTTAGTGGACTGTGTGGACTTAAAGCCAATTGAATGAATTTGTGACCTTTAGTCCAAAATGCGTTTCGCCCAGGTACTACAGCTGGGCTCATCAGTTAGATGCTGTAGTACCTTTCTAAGACGCATTATTTTTTGATCGATGTTTACCGACTTTAATAAAACTTACAGCGATTACTCACTGTAAATTATATTTTTCTAGGGGAATTTGGTTAGATTCATGCACCTAGAATTATGTTTTGCCCGTGATCTGGCCAGTGAATTAATTGAAGAAAACGCAAACAATATGTTTATATTATTTTTGTTTTTGTTTTAGTGGACTGTGTGGATTTAAAGCCAATTGAATGAATTTGTGACCTTTAGTCCAAAATGCGTTTCGCCCAGGTACTACAGCTGGGCTCATCAGTTAGATGCTGTAGTACCTTTCTCAGACGCATTATTTTTTGATCGATGTTTACCGACTTTAATAAAACGTACAGCGATTACTCACTGTAAATTATATTTTTCTATGGGAATTTGGTTAGATTCATGCACCTAGAATTATGTTTTGCCCGTGGTCTGGCCAGTGAATTAATTGAAGAAAACGCAAACAATATGTTTATATTATTTTTGTTTTTGTTTTAGTGGACTGTGTGGATTTAAAGCCAATTGAATGAATTTGTGACCTTTAGTCCAAAATGCGTTTCGCCCAGGTACTACAGCTGGGCTCATCAGTTAGATGCTGTAGTACCTTTCTCAGACGCATTATTTTTTGATCGATGTTTACCGACTTTAATAAAACGTACAGCGATTACTCACTGTAAATTATATTTTTCTATGGGAATTTGGTTAGATTCATGCACCTAGAATTATGTTTTGCCCGTGGTCTGGCCAGTGAATTAATTGAAGAAAACGCAAACAATATGTTTATATTATTTTTGTTTTTGTTTTAGTGGACTGTGTGGATTTAAAGCCAATTGAATGAAATTGTGACCTTTAGTCCACAATTAATTAAGTTCAACAATACAAATCACCGTTGGATGCAAACATCAAGCACAAAAAGCAAAAATAATTCTTTTTCCCGTGAGTGTACCCAAACCTCAAATCACAATGATAGAATTTATGAAGAAACTTATACTAAAAAAGGAATTATTTTTGATTCAAGAAGATTTCCTTATAGTAAGTAGACAAACATTTGTAAAAAGCTTACAGGTATACCCAAATGCTGAAAAATTCATACGGTTTTCTTATTGTTAATCAAACTCGTAAAATCGCTATGAAAAACAAGGGAATTTGTTACAAGAAAAAACTTTTTGATTTAAGAAGATTTACATAGCAAAAAAAAAAATAATTAGATTGTCTTGTTAAAACTGATAATAAGGTTTTCACATTATTTATATTATTTAATATGTTTTCAATACAGAAAAAGTAGAAAACATTTATCAAGACTTCAATAAGATTTTCTTCATAAAATCAATAATATTTCTCTATGAAAATATCATATTATTCAATACTTTAAATAAGATTTCTTGTTAAAGTAGGTCAATATGGTAATCTTATTGATTTTATATAGTACTTTTTCGCTTTGTGTGGCACCATACACCTAGTGTTGGTACAGCAGCGAAGAATGTTATTTTCTGGTGTCTACGTCGAACATAGATTTTTTTTGCACCACATTCTTTTGGCTTTTTGGTGAATTTGTTGTGTACCCAAACATTCCAGTCGGGTCCATTACTTTTATTTAAAACAGCAATATGTGTTAAATGTCACATGAATCAAAGTCCAACAAAAAACAATCTGTCCAAAATTAGCTTAAGAATGTATATGTCGGACATAGCGTACTGCTTAAAAATTGAAGAATAAAAACAAAAGCTTAACGCACTTTGCACACTATTCTATTATTTTCAGTCTTAAGAATGTTTACAATGTGTGTTGCTCTTCGACTTCGGTGAACTGTTAAACTTGGTTGAAGTATGTTGGTCATGTTCAATAGTTTGTTTTTACGGTAAGTTTATTTGAACACTTAAAAACTGCTAATGTTAATGTCGTATTCCTTTCAACCACTTCAAATCGATTTCTTCAAAAAAAAATGTATATAGTAAAGAATTTGAAAAAAATCGATTTATTTTTGAATGAGTGATTGCATATTCTTTAACTTGGCGTAGATAAGAGAAACGTCAGATCTTGCAAGTGTGAGTGTAAATTCGATGAAATCTTGCTAAAAATGCAATATATTCGTTTTGACTGCACACAATCAATTTTAGTTAGAAGTAGCTAAATCGATTTTGTTCAGAAAAAAATCGAACGTTTGCTTGAAAGAAATTTACCAATAAATTAAAATAATAATGCGGCTTATTTAAGCTCGTTCTATGACTTTTTGAATTGTTAAATGCTTCATCTTGATTTTTATTCCACGCCGGAAATCGGTACTTCAAAATCTGCATTATTGTCCGAAATGATTGGGCCAGTTCCTAAGTCATGTTGAAATCAACTTCCAATTCAACAACTTAAGACACAAAAACAAACTTGTTATGTCTGTAGCGTTCTTTCATTGCTTCCCCGAAGTTTGAGCGGGACTCTTTCGACCATTCTTGGTGCCCAGCAAAGATATTCTCCGTGCAAGAAACAAGTCGACATGACTTAACTATAAATATGTTGGTTATTTAATTCGTTATTAGTAATAATTCAATCATTCATTGCTACTTCTCAACTCTCGTGTCCACTTAGTTCTCTAAAATGATATCAACTTAAAAGCATTTTAATTATGTTATACGTACCTATGTGCCGTGCCCCGTGCCCCGTGCCAACATAATGAGTGTGTTTCTTCATTCATTCTGGAATGTCCAGAATATTCGGAGTACCAGTTTTACGATTCTTTATTCCATGGAATATTCCGGATAAACTATTTTGTTGTTTCTTTATTCATTCCGGAACGTTTGGAATGCATTCTTTTTATTCCATGCTAAACACGGAATGAAAAGAATATTCTTGGAATAACCATTTCATATGAAAGCAAAACAAATGACAGCAGCCAAAGACGAAAACCAAGTAAGTAAACAAAATGGATGACCAAACATTGTTTATATTTTTATTATTGAAATAAATATATAAATAAGAATTAAATGCGACTTTTCATGAATTAATAAATTAATAATAATTTATTTTTACTATTTTCCATAGAGATATCTGTTTTCTTGTCATCATCACAACACTTTAAAAGAGCTGATTGATGTCATCTTTTTTCTTTTCTATTCCGGAGAGAATTTTTGTTTCTTTATTCATTCCATTCTGGATATTCTAGATAAACATTTCGTCTTTTCCATCCATTCTATTCCTTATCCGGAATAAATAAAGAAACACACTCAATGTATTTCGTCCAAGCCAATAATGTTCTAGTTCCATCAATAAATGTATAGATAAGTAGTTATGCGACCACAAATTCCATCTACTTACGCGAACTTCATTTTGTATATTACTCGTACTTCCTTATGTATATAAGGTATACGTTCACGATATAGGTATACATCGCAAATGCAGGTGTTAAAAAGTTTGAATGCTTATTTAAATACCTATACATAGCTAACCATACTCTGCAACCTTTAAACCTTCTTACAAGAAATTATCATAGAGTTTCAACTTTTCCAATACCTACCTACCTTTATTTTTTTTTTAACACGATAGCGGCAGCTAATGCCCCTTACAGTCCCGTAATTCCCCAATATTTAAAAAAAAATATCACCCCAAGGACAGAAAAATTCAAAAATCCATATCGAATGCAACAATCAATTCAATTGTAAATAGGTATCTTTAGTGATCGGTTGTTTGGCCACACAAGAGATCCCTTTAATTTCAACAATGACACATTCATAGAAACTCATTCGGATCGCCACAGATGTCAACGCGACGCGACGTAACAGATGGCAATTAAAAACCACGGGAACAACAGCCAGCAAAACCACCGAATCAGTTGTTGCAGAACTTGAACTCTGCTCAGCTGCAAACCACAAACATCACAAAAATGAGTAAGTAACAAACAACTGATTTTTTGTAAACAAAAAAAAAAGTTCGATGAAAAGGAGAAGGCCACAGCTGAGCTTGAGTTGTTTACGTTGTTTTTTACTTCTTCCAGCGCGTGAAATCGACTAAGACTTCAGAACATCTAAGCATTCATTTTCATGATTTTGAGATTCCAATATTATACAAAACAAACTTGAATGTATGCAATGGGTATACCTTTCAAAAATGTAAATAGTTGGGTGTTCTATATGTTCTATGAGAAATAAGGATAGGTACATACCTACTCCACCTATTATTATTAGTATGAACACGTGTTCAATTGAATAAACTATTTATTTTTTCTTGGACTTGGGGCTACCTAATCTCTGGTCTGATTATGTAAATGCGTACCTATGTATTTACCTGTATTCCTTCGTCTCGTCGAATGTTGTAGGTCGAGTCTTACCTTCATTTATATATACATATGTATAATGTCTAGATATAGGGCAAGTTTAACATTTGAAAAAAAATCGAACTCGAGATTTTAATCAAACTTGACATTACGATGATAGAGAACAAAAAAAAGTTTGTCCCTCAATTCCGTCTGCCTGTAGGTCGATCCACTACACGGTCTAAACTGCTCAAGCGATTTTCTTCAAACTTCGTAGGTACTAGGCTTCTTAAGTGATTCGCTCGATTATTTTTTCTAATCTTTTTTAGTTCAAATAATTACGGTACCTGTCATATGTATATACAATTGCTTGCTCCAAAAATAGCAAGTCTCAATTATCTCGAAAACGGCTCCAATGATATTGTTAAAAAAAAAATTAGAGCACTGTTATAGAACCAGCTTATATTTTTTTTAAAGTAAAATCTTATTAGAACGGTTTTTTTCGACTTTCTAATTAAAGGTAAAACGGATTTTGATCAAAAATTCGAAAAATAATTGTTTTTATGTTTTCGAAATACCTAATAAAAATCACAAAAAATTAATATAGGCAGGTATGTACTTTGAAAACGGGTGGACGATTTTTCTTAAATTAGGTAGGTATATTGTTAAATTTATATTATTAAATACTTAAAATTGAAAAATTTTGTATATAAAAAAATAACTAAAAAAATGGTAGCAATTCATATTAGGTACATATGTATATCTGAATTTATTTTCGTTTTACTTTTAAATTAAAGGCCTGTACTGAGTCCTTCTGGCAATAACTTGAATTTACTAAACAATAATTTTAATTTTCCTTAACTGTCAATGCCATTGAAATGTTAAATAGAATCTCTGAAATCTTTATTAAATAAATATGCTTAACTGGTCCTGTCGTTAATTAATTTTCAACGTACCTAGCTTTTGTGTGAATTGTTGGTGCAATGTTATTAAGCACATAAAACCAACCTATCTCACTAAATGACTTGAATTCGCCCTACACATATGTACATAGTATGTACAAACAATTAAAAAATTACACTACACATTAATCGTCGTATCAGTCTTTAATAAAACCTAATTAATGATTTGTATGGCATTTACATATTAATTATTAATACCTACCAATGGAATGTGATTCTGTGGTTTTGTTTTAAATTTTTAACACACTGTTTCAACCATTTCATATACCTCGGCGACATCACTGACTTTCACATATTTCTTTTCAATTTGTAAAATAACTCGAAAAATTGGAAACAGAACAAAAGTAAAGAGAGTTTTCCTCTCATTTTGGTTTCATATTATAAAATATCCATATTAAGCAGAGTAAATTTAACATAGAAGACAGCACTGTATTAGAGAAAGAGAGAACTTGTGAACTTAGTTAAACATAACTACAGAACAGATATACGTTACTATATCCACAAATGAGTATGTATAACTCATTTCTGTTTAATAAACACGTAACGTTATAAAAATAGAGCACCCATTTCATTGGTTAGGGCTTGGGTTAGTATTTTATTATAAAGGGAGTGTTACCATATATTATGTATTGTGAACAAAAATGAATATGGAATATGTTATTTTGTATTAAAACTAAATTGAAAACGGATCTGTTGTAATGGATATTGTTATGTAATATTTGTGTAAGTATTTACAACTAATTTTTTTATGGTTTCCATTTGAATAAAATTTAAGTAAATTTGTTTAAATAGAAGTTATTCCATGTTATGATTTTTAAATCATGGAATTTTAGGTGCAAACGTGAAAGCAGCAAATATGTCAGTCCAACAATTTGGAAAGTATTTTTAACTTAACAATAATATAATAACCCTCTTGGTTATTTCTGGAAGTTAAACTCCAAGGTCCAAACTTATTTTTTAAGAATTAAAACGACACAAATATTTAAAACTTAAGATTTTATTCCCTCGGAACCTTATAGACTTAACAAAACTAGCTACGATTCTAATTGCTTTTTTAGAAAGCATTCTATTTGATTTATAAACACAACAGCCCTAAGATTTCGAGTCGATAAACAGTAATTTTCAAGAAGTGTCAAACAATCTAAAGCCTCTTCGTAACACTGTATTGGTTCATCCAGGACATCATCATCTATAACTTCAAAAACCGTTACACGTTTTGGTGATTCTGAAAGATTTTGTGGTGGAGCTACCTTCACTTTTGCTTTGTTCATTTCTTCTGGTTTGCGCAGCACACCAGATGGTAATTCGGTTGCAGTTGCGGATTGTAAATATTTTTCTTTCATCACTTCTGCCGCCACTTTTATCTGTTCCTGTTTGCGCAAATTTTCATTTCGCTGTTTTTGTGCTTCCTTTATTTGTTCAATTTGCTTTCTTTGTGCTTCTTTCACCTTCTCCAAATGTTTCTTTTGTTCCTCCAACATTAACGAAAGCTGCTTTTGTTGATTATCTTCGATTTGCTTAAGTTGTTTCGCCATTTTTTTCTCCATAAATTTCGCAGATTTTTCATCTAAATGGTTTTTATTTAATTTCTTTGGATAGTTGAGTTTGAAGAATTTTGCTTTCTCTTCTTCTATAATATCCTTAATTCTAAATACTTTTCTATTCTTAGTTTCGATTATTTCTTTTTTGTCTTCCCTTTTGATTAATTTCTCTTTAAATCCTGAAAGCCAATTACTTGCGGAGAATTTATTATATACATTCAAAAAGTTGGCCGCTTCTTTTGCCTTTACTATTAATATATTGTCAGGCATTTCAATGTATCTGTATCCACTTCTTACACGAAATAACCAAATCATAACGACATGATCAATAAAATCGGATACATGTGCAGGAATTAATTGTTTTGATTTAGGTGGTGGTGCTTGGCAAGTCTGTTTGTCGTTTGTTTGATCTTGCGTAGTAGTAGTGGACACAGCACTTTTTTCTTTTTCTTTTGGGGTTTCATCATCTGAACTCAAATCGATTACAGTATTCATTTTGATTTTCTTGTCTTGTTTTTTTTTAATCTGTAATTAAGTTGGAATTGTTTATAAAAATGCATTCCTAAAACGTAAATTTATAAATTTATTAATTACCAAAGAGAATCCTTGTTTAGTATAATTTTTCCACTGAAGTGCCCACAAAAAAACACCTCCTCGCTTTTACTCTATTCTACTCGCTCTATTCAATACTTTACTGAACTCAGAAGAGAAGTGTGTATCTTGAGTATTCTATTGAGGTAGTGTAGGGAAAAAAGGTAGTTAAAAATCTCTCTGTTTGGATTAGGTTTTTTCTTATGGCGCCGGCTTATTAATGTTTCTCTTTTTTGTGTTGGCTCTAAATATAAGAGAAAAAGTATATTTTTCAAATGAATGCAAATACCAAATGGTATTAAAAGCAACCAATTGCAATGCTCACTCACACAAGCGTAATGTAATTTATATATAATAACACAACCAGGGCTGTCTGCAGTATTAAATATGTTGGGAAATAGCATAATATAATATAGCCTAAACTTCAAATAAACTACAAATAACTTCCATCCAATAATAGACGCGCACTTACGAACTTGGTGCGTTCACTGCAACTGTACTCGACGGCATCCTCCATGTCACAAAACCGCTTATTAACTTCATAGAAGCGATTTACCATCAAGTCGATGACGGAAGGATCGAAGAAGGTCCACTTCTTCGTTAGTAGCAACAATTAATTATGCTTTTTGAGCAAATCAATCTCTCAATATTAGCTTCAGTGGAAGTTATAGCAGCAGGCAATGATGGTGAAGGAATTGTCTCGCAATCGTAAGTAACATAAGTTTTGTGAACATCAGTTGCAATAACCAGCAAGCACAAAGGTTTTAACCGCAAGAGTGAAGGTTTTGGCAGAAGGGGCTTCAGTGACCACTGGTATGGCTGAGGTCACTGAGGAATCGACAGAATTTGCTTATAAGTCGTCAAAGACAGCTGGAGTGCCTGCGTCTGATTCATCGTGTTCTTCAGTTATACCATCATTATTTTTTAACGACGAACATGCTTCCAATCCATCATAAAGGGGGCGAAGTTGTGCTATGCTCACTGTTTTTGAAAACTTATCCCGGCATCCAATTGAGCACGTACCATCTCGTTTTGAGTTAATAGTCGAGTCATTTCTCTTTAGTAGCGTAATGTTTATTATTATGAAGTTATTGATATTTATTATGTATCCCACTTCTGAGATATTACATGCTTAACTTCAAATAAAATAATATAGTTTGCTTTGCCTCCTTCCCGCTTTTTTGCGGTCTCTTAAGTTGGATGCAGTTTGTTCTTATAATATGTGGGTTTTCACTCTCATTGTCCAAAGTGGAAAAGTATATATTTTAAGGTTAATAAAAATTTTATTTTACTTCTTACAAAAAAAATTAAATAAACTCGCAGAATTCTCCATACTATTTGCATGGGAATTTCGAATTTGAAAGTATGGCGACTGTGCTTCACTTTGTCTGCATACCAGCGCACCTTCTCAAATGAAGATCATAGGGCCTATACCTATATGTACAAATCAACCCAACCTCTTCCCCTATCTAAATGAACACATTCATTGGGAAAATGATTGTTTCACTTCGTTTGACACAGAAAATGCTTCTACTTATATCAAATAATAAAATAAAACACCATTTGAATGGTGCTGTCCAAAATAATATTTTTTTAATCTTTTGCAACGGTAAAAATACTATTTGAGATTTTATTAATTTACAAGAAATTTACGTTCGGTGAATAGGTTCGTAGTGAAACCGCCTGTCCACACGAATCTAGACCGTACAATTTTAATTCGTACTCAATTGTTAATGCCGAGACATTTTTTTTCAACGTAGCTTTTGGGTGAATTTTTGGTGCAACTTTTAAAGGCACATAAAATCAATATTTCTCACCAGATGTTTTTTGTAGTTACCTAGTACAAACAATTGAAACTTACACTGCACATCAATCGTCAGTATCAGTCTTTAAAAAAAACCTGTGAACCTAGTTAAACATCCCTACAGGCCAGTTACACGTTCTCATGCCCACAATTCAGTATAACTCATCTGTGTACTTAACACGTAACATTATACAAACAGAGCGCCAATTTCATTGGTTGGGTATTTGGGTAGTGTTTTACTATGAAGCGGGTGTTACCATATATTGTGTATTTTGAAAAAAAAAACTCATTCCTCCAAACTTATTTTTCAAGAATTAAAACGATACAAATATTTAAAACTTTCGATTTTATTCCCTCGGAACTTTAAAGAATTAGAAAACCTAGCTACGATTCTAATTCGTTTTTAAGAAAGCATTCTATTTAATTTATAAACACAACAGTCCTAAGATTTCGAGTCGATAGACAGTAATTTTCAAGAAGTGTCAAACAATCTAAAGCCTCTTCGTAACACTCTATTGGTTCATCCAGGACATCATCATCTATAACTTCAAAAATCGTTATACGGGTTGATGATTCTGAAAGATTTTGTAGTACGGCTGCTTTCACTATGCTTTTTTCAATTCTTCTGGTTTGCGCAGCACACCAGATCGTAATTCGTTTGCAGTTGCGGATTGTAGATATTTTGAGTTTATTTTTTCTTTCATCGTTTCTGCCGCCACTTTTATCTGTTCCTGTTTGCGCAAATTTTCATCTCACTGTTTTTGTGCTTCCTTTATTTATTGAATTTGCTTTCTTTGCGTTTCTTTCACCTTCTCCAAATGTTTTTTTTTGTTCCTCCAACATAAAAGATAGCTGCTTTTGTTGATTATCTTCTATTTGCTTAAGTTGTTTCGCCATCAAATTCGAAGATTTATCATCTAAATAGTTTTTATTTAATTTCTTTGGGTAGTTGATTTTAAAGAATTTTGCTTTCTCTTCCTCTATAATATCCTTAATTCTAAATACTTTGCTATTCCTAGTTTCGATCATTTCTTTTTCGTCTTTCATTTTGTATAATTTCTCTTTAAATCCTGGAAGCCAATTATTTATGCAAAATCTATTATATACATCCAATAAGCCGGCAGCTTCTTTTGCCTTTAGCTTCAAAATATCAGGCATTTCAAGGTATTTGTAACCACTTTTTAACGAAATAACCAAATCATAACGACATGATCAATAAAATCGAATACATGTGGAGGAATTAATTGTTTTGCTTTTGGTGATGTTTGGCAATGCTGTTTTGGTCGATTGTTTCTTTGCTCCTGCGTAGTAGTTGTTTTTCATTTCTTGTTTTTGTTTAATCTGTAAAAAAGTTATAAATGGTTTATTAAAATGCATTTCTAAAACGTAGATATATTTATTAATGCTTACCAAAGAGAATCTTTGTTTAGTTTATAATATTGTTCCACTAAAGTGCTCACAGAAACAAAACCTGTGTCGCCTTTTCTTATTCTAATCGCTCTATTCAATACTGCACTGAACTGAAAAATTAAGAGACCAGAGAAGTGTGTCTCTCTTGTAATCTAATATGGGGTTAAAGAGAAAAAGGTAGTTAAAAAATCGCTCTGTTTCGATGTTTAATGTTTCTCTCTTTTGTTTTACCATAATATTTAAGAGATAAGGTGAAGTAATTGATTCAAATTCCAAATGATTCAAACGGAAATCCATAGCATTTGTTAACTCACACAAGCCTAATGTAATTTATAGGATTACCAGGGCTGCGAGACATTTATATTGTAGCCTAGAAAAGATTTATTTGTAGGCCTTTATAGACCAAGAGCCGTTAGCAACTTTTTGTTGTACCGTCTGTCAGGGTTTTTTTCCAGCTTAATTTTTTCGATTTTTTTGTCGGGGGTATATAATATAATAACTTATAACTTAACTATAATAACTTTAATTTATATATACAAACAATAGAGGGTTGTGGACTGGATAAAAATATATACATAGGTCGCAGACGATTCAGTTTCGGCCTTCGCCACGCCAGACGACTGTTAAGTTTGCAAGAAAATCAATTTTTTTAATTCGAGGTATAACCATATGAATGATAGGTACAACAAAAATTCAGAAAAATTCTCCTGATTATCGAAATGTCGGTATCAGACGTTTTGTTTTCACCCTTAGGCCTCTCAGACGCCATTAAATATTTAAAATGCACTTGTTGGTCACATATGGCAATACTCTGCAGATATTCCCTATTAGGAGTATTTAAGTCTCAGACAAATTTGTGTCAGCCAACTCTCCACCAGATGTCATTAAAGTATCCTCATTCCTCAAACGCATTTTTCAACTTTAAACCTGAAACCTCTTCTTATATAACCAAATGAATGGTACACCAACAATTCGAGTTAAGCAATAATAATTTTTTTGTTCATAAAGCCTAGTACCTACGCTGCTGATGCGAAAAGAAAAAATCCATTCAAAAATGACAGAACGAAATCATAAACGAACATTTTCGTTCTGCAGTACGCTGTTCCATGACGAAACTTAAAAAGTCTCCACTCAATTTTGCAGACAATTTATTATACAGACCAGTTAATTGTGTGCGGAAAATTAGATTTCAATTTTTAGTCGTGTTGTTTTTGTTGTTTCTTTCATCCTAAGTTTGTATATATTTGGTTTTTTTCTAATTGCATTTTTTGTTTTCTTCTTGAATTTCCTGGTCCATGTTTTCGTTAGCATTTCGCTCTCATATTGGAGACCACCGAAAAATTTCGTTTCGCATCAGGAGAGTACTGGGCTTAAGCCCTAAGATGTAACGCTCATGCAAAATTGTATCCTAAATTTATCCAAGCATTTAAGCGGGGAGGTAGGGGAGAGTAGTACAGCCAAAAAATCAAATTTTTCTTTCCCATTGTTACCTACACTAGATATCCCTCAAAATGTATTGCGGGAAATAAATGGCCGGCACATGAATTAAAATGTCATGTAAAACTGAGAAATCGCCGAAAAATTGATCAGAACAAATCAGAATTAAACAAAATACAAATTAAATTAAAAAAAAACATCACCAAAGACTGTGGATTGTAAAATTTAAAATTACTGTTAATTTTTATTTCAATGCTTACAAGTAACAGGGATAATTTTGTTCTATTTTTAAATTCTTTTTGTAAACGATTTCTGTCTTGCCGGCAAATGGTTGATGAAAATTTGGAAAAAAATATTTTTTTAAATTAATTTTTCTAACAACCACCCTAATATTACTTCTTAAGTAACACCAATAATAATTAATACAAATAAAAAATAGACCGGACATTTTTCGCATAGACGAAATTAATGAAGTGAATAGAGAAAAATGTTTTTTCCTGGTTGGTTACGATTTCGACAAAAATATGTAGATGCGTTTAAATTTTTACCTCACCAGAATATTTGCGTGCAAGCAAAATTATTTTCTATTTCTTAAAATAGCTTTCTAATTGTTAGTAAACAAAAAGAAAAGAATTAACCCGCGAGATCTGGTTGTATGTTGCTGTGTTTTCTAATTTTACTAATTCCTATCAATTATATTGTGTAGTGAGGTAAATGATACATATTCTTATGTTCTATAAATATAAATTTTATTTCTGCTAAAATCCCGATGAAAAGACTTATTAAAAGCAAACCGCATATTGCAAATAATAATGCCCAATAGCGTAGTAAAAAAATTCTGACAAGGGTACACAAAAAAATAAAACAGATTTAATAATATTTCTTTTTCAATTGGAAAAGCAAAAACTTTTAAAATGCAATATTCTATACAAAAGAGTACAACACTCAGTGAATGAGATATAAATGAAGTTGCTTTCAGATAAGGGCGGTCAAAAGTTCACATAGTTTAGATCTAGAGAAATAAAGTTATAGTAGATATGAGTCTTAAGTAGGTATAGATAGTTCATTGAAGAAATTTGACTGGAGTTTCGGCTAGAATCAAATGCTTAACTACAATATCTAAGCCCAGCTTAACTTCTAATAGAAATTTTGTGTTTCGGTTTTATAGATAATTCCTATCAAAATGTACATATACATTAAAAAGTAAGGTACAACAACAAAATTTAAGAACTAATCCTAACCTTAAACAATGAAGAAATGGCTATAAAATGATAGAATGGACCAAACTACTCATAATCTAGTATTCAGTCAATCTGTCTGATGTAATTTGCTTGCATTCAATTTAATAAACAATATTCAACAAAGTCCGATCATGTCTTCAATCGGACATTACTAAGGCATAGTCCGACCTTTTTCTATGTCTGCCTCGTTGGAGTCTCATTCATAAGAAAAGCTTCTTCTCTTATGAAGTCTTGATGGGGAACCTGTTTCCTTAGGTTAGTGTTTAGTATTAGTTGATTCCAAGTAGCACTGTGCAACAGGTCGTCCACAGCAATCTTTGAGTTTTGTAATTTTTTTTTTTTTTAGTGTTTTAACTTTAAGGTCTGACGCAACCCAACAGATAGGTGAGTTATTATCTTCTGGAAGATTGTGTATTTGGTTTTTAAGTAGGTTAATGGTGTATGCGTATAGTTCCTGTTTTCTTTTTTTTATTTTTTAGCTTGGGGTTTAAGAGTATCTACGATAGCAATTGACTTCTCTAGTCGGACTAGCAATCTAAAGCGGTGATAACAAATTCCTTGTGGGCTTGTGTTAGTGTAATCTATGTAGGTAAGTATAAAATAATATATTAGTGTGTATATTTTTAAGAGTAAGACTAACACATTCAACTGAGTAGATTCTTATTGTAAAGTGGGTTTGAATTTCATAGGTCAATTGAATTTTGATTACGGAGCAATTTATATGTAGAGTAGGTAGATCAATTTCAATATAGATAATATTGTTTTTAAACATTTCTAATACAGTCGAACTTCGATAACTCTACTGAAATTGATTGACAATAGGGGTATTCACGATCGCAACTGGTCTAGTATCATTGAAAAAATGCAAAATTGCAACTTTTTTTGCACCACAACAACAACTTACACTGACTAAGATTTAACAACACTTTTGCACATTTGCAATACCCTAATGCCGGATTTACACGACTACCAAGTTCGCAGTATTTACTGCCAAAATACTGCTGTCATTAATTTAATTAACGACATACGTTTACACGAAGCTAAAATAATGACAGATTAAAAATACTGCCAACTGGAAGTAAAGAATGAGCAAGTTCATTCTTTATTGCAAATTCTCATTATTTGATTGTTGTCAGTCAGTACTGAATTTACGGGATGTCAGTATAATGCCACAACTTAACGAAATTTTTGGCTGGCAGTTTTTTAATGACAAATATACTGCCACATTTTCCACCATTTACACGACAAACAAAATAATGCAAAAGATTTTGACAGTAATACTGCCGATTTGGCAGTTGTGTAAATCCGGCATAACCCTGTGCAACAGAAAAATACAATGGTGCAAAATTTGCCAGGCGGCCGGCGTTGCCAGTTTGGCAGCTGTTATTTTCAGTCAGAAATGGTTGTTTTCAAACTGATTTTTCATTTTTACTCCAGAGTTGCAATAGAATAGAAAAGGTGCGTTGACGATTTATAGAAAAAAATAAAATTTCGCAATGTTACACCTTTTTGTTGCATCGGATTGTGAATACCCCTAATAGCTCCAAGAGTGTAATTTACATGTCTTATGTCTTATTTTTTTGACGTCACCAGAGATCAAAAATAGTGAAATTGTTGTTGTTTGTCCGATGTGGATTAATGGATTTTGATTTCTGGTGACGTCAATAAAATAAGACAGCAAAAGAAGTGTCGTAATTCTGTTTTCTTTGATTCATGCGTCGATACGAATACGAACTCGAAGCTTAGTTCGTACTCGTATCAAAAACACAAAAAGGGAAACAAAATAAAATAGGTACAGAGTGAAGCTAAAGATCCGTATGAACAGTGCAGTGTGCATTGTTAGTTGTTATTAAGTGAAAAGTTGATTACCTATTTCTTAACGTAAATATGATGAAAAATGTAATCTTATAAATGAGGTGGAAAGTGGAAAAGGTCACTTCAATCGAAAATGATTTGTAAGTGAAAATTCCAACAAACTTATAAAACCAGCGTATAGGTCCGGTCGTTTTGGAATAGTTTAAATCTACGAGGAAGCAGAATATACCTATATCCGGAGTGATAACTATAGGAAATTACTTAATAACTCGAAGTATTGATGACTCGATTTTTAGTGGCAAGTGATGGTTCGAGTTTTTTTTTTTTTTTTTATAACTTTGCACGCGCTCAAGGGATTATGAATACCCTTTATATGTTTTTTTCAACACAGCGTGGGCATCGGGTGGAAGAAGAGAAAGAAGGATAGGAAAGATGTGTGGCGCGATGTTCTGAGACTAGAGCTGGTTGTTGTCTCAGATTTTATCTCCAGGGATGGCGGCTGAACTAATGAGGAGAGAATTACCGTGTCTTATTTATTTATGTCACTTATAATTCGCATTATTTTATTTATTTCGTTGTCATATTTTATGGGTATGCTAGTTTACTCAGTCACATGTTGTTAGTGTTATGCCTTAACAGCATGTAATGAGCAAAGCAACAACTTATTTTATGACAATTTTTAGAATTGGTTTTTAATGGAAAATAAGAAGACATAGACAACAGCAGGAATCGAACCCGCAACCTCGAGGTTGACAGGCGAGTTATCGAAGTTCGACTGTATTTCCAATCATATTACACACCTTTCCATATACGCAACACACAATTAGGATGGAGAAAGTTATTTTAAGAAAATGCGTACTTACAACTTACACGTCTAGGTATTACTTTATGCAACCCAGGTGTTAAATAGAAACAAACTATATTGGTTCATTAGATATACCTACCTAGATACATTTTTTTTTCTGATAGAAAAATTTCAAGACCAAAAGTATTAGCATAATACGTTAGATATCTATTCGTAATATTCAACACCAGTTCTTGTCTTGTCTATAAAAGAGCATGTTTATGGAGAATGACGAATGAATCAGATTCTCTGACAGAAATACGATTTTCTTACCTGAGAAAAGCATAGAATGTTTATTTTAAACTTACATATCGGTGAATACCTACAAAAATATCTTAACTTCATCGATAGAGGTGTGAGAAGATTCTTAGGCCGATGCAAATAAAACCATCAACCTATAAGTAATGATAATTTTCGTTCACGGTTTCTGTTGAATTTTATTCGAATTTTCGGTAGATAGTTATTTTGAAAAAATGTTCTAGAGGTAGAATTTTAAAAATTTCTAAAAAATACAATTTCCAAAAAATTATTGCGACGCTGCTGGCTCCTATCTTTATAAGTATGTATAGACTGTTGTGTGTCACTGTAGAATTTTGATGACAAAAATCATTTCCCATTATAATTCTTGGCAATACAGTAAGATCTCTGTTTTAAGATAGTCACATTATAGAAATTTTCGGAAATCAACTTAAGTCCGTGTAAGCAAATTCTTTCTTCAAAATATAGATAATGCTTAAAACGCAAACAGACTTTTTCTTATTTCTTCTTTCAAAAGATAGATAGTTTTAATTAATGACTGTCCAGACGTAATTTCTGTCTTTATCTTAATACTCTAAGATTAGAATAAGTTTAAATTAAGATTAAAGCCAATAAGTTATGAAAGATTTCCAAATTCGAGTCCAAACCATTAGCCTAGTTCATAAAATGTTTATCTCAGCAATCCCTTTCACATGAACGGCATTCCTCAGCAAAATTTCTTAGTTTTTCAGTAAAGTACCTACTGAGAAAAAAAATGTTTTCGCATCTTCAACTTTTGATGGAGCGTGAAAATTGTGAGATCTCAGGTTTCTGAAGTGGAAAGTTTTATTTTTGTAGAAATTCACACTTTGGTATGGAATAATAATAATAATAATTTTAACGACGTAAGGACTTTTTAAATTCAAAGTGTATAAGGATAGAAAAGATTTTGTAGGTGTTTATTATATTATTATATAACCCACGGGTAGAATTCAGTTAAAACTACGACAAAGTAATGATGCCTAGCCTAGGGTGGGGCTCGAATCCACACTGCGCCATTGCCACCGAATTTAATCTATAAAAAGAATTAAGTTAAAAACCTACCAAGTACCAAAATCTATTTAAAAGGCTTTTGAAAAATGTATCTATAAAAATGTCTTTAAAACACAAATGGTTAGCGGTGAATTTTAAATTAAAATGAGCTCACAAGTCATATTTACCTACGAAATCGCCATTTTTGTCTGTAATAAAAACACTTTTCTGTAATTTTGAAAATTATTTCATTTTGGAAACCCAAATATTGTTGACTTGAAGAGTATTATAATCACAAAACACAGACGAATTTTGTAGTTTCTATCTTCGTCTTCTATCTTTTAACCGGACTAAAAACAGGCTACCTTAAATATCCGCGTATGGGAGCTTTCACTGTAGTTTTGAGTCCAATGAATCCATTGCACCCAAATCGTTTTTGAGAAGCCAAAAGTACGTTCATAATAAACTATACATACATTTGTATTTATATTTCACTCGGAAAGAAGAAAAATGAATTATTTCTGTTTTCTTTTTTCTATTGTTAAATTAAGAAATTCAAGACAAGATACCTACCCGCATACTTACTAATACTAACACAGCAACGTCGATAATCTGATCAATTTTGTAATTTTTTTTTAATTCATTAACTCGTCAAAATATATTGTGGTTTATCTGTGAAATAATCGTTCCATTAACGATTCTGGAAAATTTCCCTTGGAATTTGAATTGGTGAATATTGAAATTTTTGTTGGAGGGAAATTTATTCCAGAAGATGTTAACATCACAACAGCAGATTTTTTTTTTTTTTATTTAACTATATGCCTGTAAGACTTAAGGTCTTTTAAATGCAACCTGAATTGCACGGCCCTAGTTTGGCACAGTGGATTTGAGAACCAGGTATTGGCTGTCTCATTTTAACCCATGGGTGGCATCCAATTAAAACTGGAGGTATAGAAAAGAATGCGCCTAGCGTGGGGATCGAACCCACACGTCCTAGTTAGCAATCAAGCACTTTATCCACTGCGCCATTGCCACCCAATTAACGAATATTCGTCAATTTTGCATTTGGCTGGTCTTATAATAATTGATAATCTCTGTTTTGAGGTTAGTCACGCACGAAGATTTCATTCGTTGAAGTGTGGATGGCATATGTGGAACGCGAATAAGGTTTGACACTTCGCAGCAATCAGCAGCGACATTATTTCCTGAAACAACCTTAAAACGCTCGCTTAAAAATTATATATTCATCCACTATATATAAAATAAATTATTATAATCCTTTCAAACTCGATCTCGCATACATTATGTCTACACGAACAACCCCTAACAGTTTGCATATGGCGTCCGACTATTGAATATGGTAAGCATGCCTTAGATCATGCACAGGCCACGATCTGCATTACAATTACACTAATCATGTCGCAGTCTACTGCAACTACTCTCAGTAAGTCAAATTTTCAAGAACCTAATCCGACAGTTTTTCAGTCGTTCACTAGGCAGCCAACAACTTATTAGGAGGCCAGGCCAAGTGACAGGCTGTACATCGAGTATACAATAGACTTGAACAAGACTCGTCGAGTATTAGCTTTGAATTATTGTGGTATTATGTATAATAGTGGAGGCAAAAGTTAAACGCAAAAGCAATTATGTACATTTATATCCATATCCAATGTCAATGTGTCTTGTCCGTTGCGCCATGTCATTTTTACATTAAACAGTGCGACACAGGGTTAACATATGTTTGGCAAGACCCATTATGCTTCTGAATGAGTCTAGTATACATATGTATATAATATCCATGAGAGCTCTTCATAAAAGAGATAATTTTTGACAGCTATAAGCTCACCATAACAAGATTAATTTCTTGTATTTAACATTACCGTTATGAGCATGAATAAAGATCTGGATGATGCTATGCCAGATCGCAAACAGCTTAGGAACTGTGCTGTGCATGCGAGTTCTGGACATACATATGTACCTACATATTTTTGATGGCAATTGACGCATGTAAAATTCAATGTCTAATTCTTATACAAAATGGGAGCAGCTCCCCCCAAATATATTAGAATTTCCCACTCTGCCTGCACACTTACTCTAAATGACATTTAGAATTGTCATATTTTGATTTTGGCAGCTTAGGGCCAGTGTTCAGTTTAAAAATCCCACAATCCACAATAAGCAGCTGTGGATACATTGCCATCTGATTGTAGCCTCTTGGGAACTGACATACTTAAGATAGTTCCTTTTATGTCGAAAACCACCATTTTGGAATCTTTCATAATTTAAATGTTAAATTCAATCAAATTCGCCATATTTAATCATTTTTGTGTATTTTTTTTAATAAAACTAGTTGTTAGAGATTTCTCTATACAACGTTATCTCTTATCTCTCTTATTACCTTAACTCCTAATAACGTAAAGTAGCTGCTAACTGATTTTCCTAGTTTGAAAACAGTCAAACGCTTGGACTATCGGTTTTGAAACGGTTTCATTGGCCATATATGACTACATAGTTGGAAACTTATTTCTGTCAATTCGTAAAAGAGATCGTTGTTGTATCGTCGGTAAGGCAGTAAGAAGCTGTCATTCAATAAATTAAGTATGCAATGTTTTTTTTTTAAATTCAAGGTCTACTTATCCCTTCACATAAATTAAAATTGCAACTTTTCCAACTCCACCATTGTCAGTACATTGAACATGGCAGTGAATCCAGTGATTAAGGTCGGTTCAATGCTAAAAACATCCACTGATTACACCTTACTTAAAGAAAAGAGTGTGAGCTGTCATTATCCCACCCTTAACTACACTACCAGCTACGAATGTGCAAATTGGAAGATTCACTGTCCGTCTCAGGCTCAGTAAGTGCAATTGTAGAAAATATATTTTACCTAATCGCTCTGTCTTGAGCAAATTGCTAGGCCATTTATCATCGCAGGATCAGTGCCAGTGCCAGACAAACATTTGTATGCTTGGTAAATTTATCGACTCACAGACTCGCACAGTTCATACGTTTTGCAAATCTCAACCCACAATTGATTATATTATTCGTCGTTCGCACGATCCTAGTCAGCGAAATCTTTTCTATTCGCCAGATGAAGCTCTCTACACAAATTCACCTGTGTTCGAGAATCAAGACGATAGTAAAAGGAAAACGAATAACTTCTTGCACCTGCTCATAAAAGCAAGTGCGAAAAAAAGGAAAATTTTCCGACAGAATGCCTGCCACATTCGGCCTCGACAGCGACGCAACGTTGTAAAAACGCAACTCCATACTCCTGGTGTCGGTCGTCAGCCTGTCTTTATCGAGTTTGCGATTATTTATTCTGGCTTTTCTGCAACTTTGATAATAATGATAATAATTGCTTCGTCGGATGCGCGAACGTGCATTGAGATTGAGATGCGAAGTCAGCGTTCATAGGCAAAGATGAGAGACACTAGGTGTTCCTAGGCAGGTTCGTGGTTCGTTTGGGTATTCGCCGGGAAGTTGAGACGTTTGATGGCATTCCATTCTAGACAGATGTTCCGTATTTAGTTTCACCCTTTTGCTCGCTAAATCACAAATCTGTGGTGGGAGCATTACCTATACATATTCGACATGAAGAGGAGGAAAAGTCGGCATAACTATTGCAGGTGCATTAAGTTATTTCAGCTTATGAAGTGAAGTGCAGACGATTAAATATGTCGATGTGATGAAATGAATTCTGGGATACTCGTAAGTATGTATATGGAATTGACAGGCATTCATAATGAAAATGTTCAAAAGTGCTCTACGCATTTTATCGCACGATCTACCCATTCTAAACGCAATAGAAAATTAGGCTGATGCCGCCATTTCAGAACTTCAGGTGGTGGTAGTTATAACTAGGATTTAGGTCCTTAAGTTACATCCATATGTGAACAATATAGTATCATTCTCTTCCTGAATTAAATGTTTGTTTCATTTTCTTTTATATAAAATCGTATTGCTGCCTATACAGATTTAACGCATTGAGTTCACATGAGAGCGTCCAACCTCCAACGAATTAACAAATATTCGCCTATTTTGACATTTCGTATTTTTTTTATCGTTGCGATTGACGTTTTAGAATTGATAATGGCCTCGTTCGGTGGCACAAATAAACCAATCCGGATTGCTTTGTGTTGTTGTAACGCTTAAGGAAAAAACAGCTGATGAACTAAACATATGTTGTCAAACACAAATCCCAAGCTATCCAAAAATTATTGGATTCGTTGAGATTCGTTTGGAAATGCGAGAAACAGCTGATTCAAAACTGCAGATGTGTATGCAATACAACTAACATAATAGAGAAAGCTATCTGGATCGTTCGAAAACAAACCCGCTACAAAGGTATCTTGGATAGCCTATCGGCCTCGCACCGAACGAGGCATATGATAATATCTGATTAAGAGGATAGTAAATAGAACAATTTATTCGAATAATTATGGATGGCATGTGGAATATGAACTCAGTTTGACAGTTCGTAATAATCACACAAATTCGTTTTCTTAATTGTATATTATTTTGATAATTGGAAACCAAATTTAAATTATTAATTGTTTTAAATTCCATTTATATTATTTTGTTTGGTACAAATGGCGGCAAATGTCAATTCTGTTTTGATTTCTTCTCCTTAAAACGCAGTGTAATGGTTTTGATTGACATTTACCGCCATTTGCAAAACAAACTTTAAAATATTTAAAATGTCATTGCAACGGAAATGCAGTGTTACAAAGCATCAATAAGATATTATTTACTCTCTGATTTTCTCAACAAAAAAAATGAATGGTCACGTTCAGAAGACATAAGTTACTTTATATGCAGTCGACTGGATTCATGAACGCAAATTTGACAGAAAACTATGCCAAACCTGGAAATTACTTCAAATATTTACCTTTAGAAGATCCTGTCAAAAAAGGTGATATAAAGTTATTTTTGTTGTTAAATTGTACAAATTTCATTCCATTCGATGCATATTTCCAAAGATTTCTTTGCAATCATCTACATTATAAAGAAACATCCATTACAGTTTGCGACAAATATTAGTAATTAATAACTTGAGTACACGACAAAGTATGTAATATAAAGTTACGGCTGATAATTCAGGCACGAATGCACTTGACTTAAAATGAAGAGAGAAATTTTTTGACAGCTGGCCAAACAGAGATCAGAAACTTGGCTTACGTCTCCTGAACGTGACAAATCTTACTTCTATTTTTTCTTAAATCAATTGACAAGTTAAAAGATTTAATAATATTTAAAAGATAAATGTAAAGTGTGGCAGCCGTTAAAACACATTTTATGAAGTGTAAATTTTTCACGTACAAATTTGATAAATAGTCAACTTTGAGAAGCGATCTTCGTTAAGTAAATATTGTTATGTGTTTTATTTCCTTAAGAATTTATTTAAAAGAAATCTAGAAAAATACCATTATCGATCCACTTTCGTCAAAACTGCATGAAAGTGCTCCACAAACTGATATGACCTTCCTGATCAAATATGTGCCTTTTTATATGTGAACATTGTAAAAACGATGCAAGCATACAATTAATATCTATGTACATACATATGTATGTATGTACGACTATGTATTGTATACGAATGATCCAATGAAATATAAACTGCATGTCTGCACCGAGATAAATCTCTAGCCGGAGTTCCTAGGTCGCTTATAAAGAGAAATGGATTCTGGCAATAGGCCGCCACATATCACAATCGTCGTCATAATAAAATCTACTCACATGTATGTGGGGTCGTTTAGCTTTTCATGATGGTTGTTATTATGAATGTAAATGTATATTGTGTGTGCATACTGAATAGGTTGTATATTTTCCCTTGGCCGACCATCTACTCAATTAATTAAAAAAAAAAAGAAAAAAAAATGAAACACATTTTCAGCCAGTTAAATTCAATCAATTGTATATGAAGTAATTTAGTTGAACATAAACTTTTATAGTTCGTGGAACTATACTGGACGGCCTTTTAAGATTCCGAATCGGAGATATTAACAAATTTTTAAAAATATTTAGGTATAAACATTTTTTTATCTGAAGAAATTGGGGTGGGTACTTTACTTTATTTTTTTGTAGAAACATCATTTAGTAAATTAAGATGAAATAAAATTTGTAATTTGTTGTTTTCCTTAAAACTTACACTATCTATATTATATTAAGAATTCATAATTATAGTTTGTTATTAAAAACTTTAATAGGCAAATTTACTAACCACTGCAAATATTTCCTGTCGAAAATAAGTTATAAACTCACAAAAATGAAAAAAAAACTTCATTCATAAATCATGACTAAATTCTTCACTTAAGTGAATGTAAACACGTCTAATTTTTCGAACTTACCAATCATTTTTTATTCATTATAACTATAAGCATATAACAATCTGAATATAGTCGATCTTAACTACTTCCTTTGACGTAACTCTTACATGTCAACTTTTATTCACTTACGTGAAGTAAATCTGAATGTCGATATTTTTTTATAATGGAAAAAATTCTTTAAAATTAGTTATCAATTTTGATTCACTGATATGAATATTATTCGAATTCTTTATTTTTTTATTGAAGATTTTCAATTGTAAATGTAAATGCCAATGATTCACGTAAATGAACAAAACCTTGATTTATGATCCACTTTGGGTAACGATACTGTTTGGGATTTAATTCTTAAAATTATAATTTGACAAACATTCGTTACATTTATATTTTATATCCTTTATTTTATTTGCTCCATTTTGCTTAACTTTATTTATTTAGCCTATACAATTCTCTATTTTTAAATATTATTTTATTTTATTTCTTCGTATGTACACTTTAAATTTAAGTTCAAGGGTATTATATCTGTTAATTTAAGTACATCCTATGTTCCCGCATAGTTCTTTATCTATGCCCTCTTACATTTCTGTTCTTTTTAAAGCTAATCATATAAAATTGTTTTTTAACTCGTTCACTTGGATTGGATTGAGAACACCACTGATTATAACATGGTAATGCGCGGTAGTCAGTTTTTATTATAATTTACATTCAAAACATTTAAAAATTTCATAAGACATGAAAAAATCCTTTAGTCAAGTGAATGTAAAGAAAATATTTATATTTCATTTTAGTGAGCAATTCATGAGTGATTTTTGACTCATTTAAATCAGAAGAATATGTTTCATTAAAATCAAGACACTTACATATGCAAACATTCACTTAAAGTGAATATTTATAGTAAAGTAAGTGCTATAAACGTATTTCTAGGTACAGTTATGGAAACAAAATGAATAACACATTCACCTTTTATGAATACAAAATGGACACACCCATGTATTAATGAGTTCATCTTTTCAGTTTACTTGTGCACGTTCACATTTATTCACTTATTTGAAGGAAAATCGAATCCCGATTATTTTTTATCCTTAGGCTTTAATTTCACTATGAAGATTTATCGAATATTACTCACCTAATTTACAGCTTCGATAAGGCTTCGGTACGTCATTTTAACTTCGATAAGACATTACTGAAACATTATGGAAGCTGAAATGTTAGTAGTGTTAATTCTTCATTTTTACTGAATGTTAAGTGAACACTTATATGTATAACTGTTTGCGGGTATAGTTTACTTAAGCGCATGTATTCAAACTGCGTCTAAAACTTTGAAAATTTTGAGATCCGTTTGAAGGCCACATGTCGATTATATTCAAAGCTCTACCTGGCTCCAATAGAGGAAAATTCCCTCAAGCGGACACATTTTCGGGAAAAAACTTATTTCTATTATCATCAGAATTTCTGTTTTATTTTAAATATTTAACATTATTTAAAAACATAATACTAGTAAAAACCGTCCAGCCGTTTTCGAAATATTGAATTTAAAAAAAAAAAACGATTTATTTTTCCAAAAATTAAAAAAAAAATAATTCTCGAAAATTTTGGTATGCAGTATAATTTTGAATTTGAATGACCTCTTCTGTCTCTCCGTCTGTCTGTTCGTCTGTAGGTCGATATAGAGCCTAAATGCCGAAACTTGGTACTTAAGCGTTTTAGGTGATTCCCTCAAATAGATTTTTGAATCGTTTTGTTAGCCCCAAAAATAACGGTACTTGTCTTTTTCTACCATCTTAATTATCTCGAGAAAACGGCTTTAACGATTTCGATAAAAAAAAGTATGTTCACTACTTTAGGTATAACTTAGTCTATATTTTGGTCAACATATTTTTTTACATATTTTGTTACTAATGGTACCTGCCATACAAGCATTTTTTTTTATTTTCGACTTTCTCATTAACGGCTCTACGGATTTCCATACAATTTTTTTATATAGGAGGAACTTCCAATTATAAATAATACTGCATATCAAAATTTTTCAAAAATATTTTTAAAATTTTTGAAAATTCAATATTTCAAAAAAGGATGGATAATTTTTTTTTGAACTTTTGTTTTTAAATTAATCTTATTAAGAGCCGATTTTTCAATCCCCAGATAAAAATGTAGTTAGTTGCATTAGGAATAAACTTACTTGACTGTTAAACAAACGGATAACAGCATCGAATTTTTCAATAAAAAAAAAAAAACAATCTATAGAATAATTTAGTTTGAACGTCAATTTTATTTCGAGTATCGAAGTTTTCATAGAAATTAATTTTTGTTTAACGTTTATTTCAAAGCAATAATTTTTACTTGCGATTATAGGCAAGTTATGCATTCGTCGAAAAAAAAAGTTTTGAGATAACAATCAAACATGACATTACGATGATAGCAACGACGAAAAAAGATGGTCTAAAAATTCTGTCCGTCTGTCAGTCAAAAATTATATTTATAAATGTATTTGCTGCTTTTTTAGCTCAAATTAGTTTAAGTATTTATTTCAGAATTTTGAACTATTTTTTCTTTGATTAATCCGTATTAATTTTTTGTTTTTAAATTTATATTATTAAATATTTAAGATTGTCATACCAATTTTTTTTAGAAAAAAATTAAAGAAACTTTGTGTATAAAAAATAAAGTAAAAAATTACTTTAAAAATATATTAAGATTTTAAATAGAAATCTTTTGCATTCGATGTGATCGAACATGAGAGCAAGTTCGTGCGATCCAGTCGTGCATTTTATTTAAAATGTTTTTGACATCGAAAATAGTTATTTATTGTATTCCTCAGAATAACTTCTTACGTTCTAAAATGAGCAGATAACTTTATTCCATATAGACAAAGATTTATTCCGAGGATTAATCTGTATCTGACTATTGAAAAACTTGATCTATCTGGAGAATAAGTACTAACTGACTGCTAAACTCTCTATTGAAAAATTGGTCATAAATGTTTAAAATTGCCATAGGTACCAATTTTGTTTTTTAAATTAAAGAAATTTTGTATATAATAAATTAAATAAAAAACTACTTTAAAAATATATTTATCCGTTTCTATTAAGAATTTTTTGCATACGATGTGATCGAACATAAGAGCAAGTACGTGCGATCCAGTCGTGTATTTTATTTTTAAAACTATCTAATGTGCATACAAAAAGCTTTTTTTTTTTATCCGATGGAAATCTTCAAAAGACACTTTTTTTTTTATTTTATTCATTTTTATTTAATCTTAACTTATAACTATCTTAAAGCTAGACAAAAATGTTTAAAACTAGCCTAATTATCAATAACTTACAACTAATTTACTGGCCCTTTACGGGCGCTATAAACTAAACTATATGTCTTAATACTAATGTCTTTCGACCTTAAATCTATTTTAATTAATTCTAATTATTTTATTTTTGTTTTACCAAGAAAACTTTTTTTAAAAAACTTGGTCTCGTATCATTTTTAATTTTTTACTTACAAACTACCTAAATCTAGACTAAAAATAATTAAAACTAGATACATTTAACTTATATACTAACTATACTAGTACTATACTTCAAAAGACACTCTTACCACACTAAAACCACAGTTGAAATCAGGACCAATCTATGAAAGATCGACAAATGATTTTACTATCTTAATTTATATTTAAATCGCATAGGGGGAAGTTTAAAGTTATTACACTTTCCAATAGCTTTTAGACCATAAGCTCATGAGGCTTGGTTCTTCTTAATCTCCCAACATTGTCTCGTACATTTAAGACGGTCTCCATTTCGGAGTTGGTATGACTTTGCAGTCGCTGGTTGTGTGATACAGCGTTTTTTTTAACCACTTCTGTAACCATTTCAATTTGAAGGTCACGATGTAGATCGGTATTTCTTATATACCAAGGGGCATTTATTATTCCACGAAGGACCTTGCTTTGGAATTTTTGGATGGGTTCAGCATATGTTTTCTTTGTACAGCACCATAGTTGGATGCCATATGTCCAAACGGGTTTCAGTACTTGCTTATATATCATTAGTTTGTTCTGGATAGATAGGTCAGAGTTCTTTCCTAGTAACCAGTACATTTTTCTGTACTTCAAGTTTAGTTCTTCTCGTTTCTTTTTGATGTACTCTTTCCATTTAAGCTTTGCATCAAAAGTCATTCCAAGGTATTTGGCGGTATTGGAGTAAGGTACTACTGTATTATTTATAAATATTGGAACATTGTTTATGTTTTTGTTAGTAAAGTTTATATGCGATGATTTTGTTTCGTTTAATTTGATACGCCATTTCTGCGTCCAATCACTAACTTTATCGACAGCATTTTACAATTTTAGAGTAGCGCGATAGTTGTGCGCTCGCCTGTCAACCTCGTGGTTGCAGGTTCGATTCCTGCCGTTGTCTATGTCTTCTTATATTCCATTAAAAACCAATTCTCAAAATTATCATAAAATAAGTTGCTGCTTTGCTCATTACATGCCGTTTAGGCATAACACTATCAACATGTGATTGAGTAAACTAGCATACCCATAAGATGTGACAACGTAATAAATAAAATAATGCGAATTATATGGGACATAAATAAATAAGAAACGGTAATTCTCCGCATTAGTTCAGCCGCCATCCCTGGAGATAAATCTGAGACAACAACCACTCTAGTCTCAGAACATCGCGTCACACATCTTTCATATTCTTCTTTCTCTTCTTCCACCGGATGCCCGCTCTGTGTTAAGAAGAAACATAAAACATATAAAGGGTATTCATAATCCCTTGAGCGCGTGCAGTTATATAAAAAAAAAAAAAAAAAAATCCTTTGTAACGGATTTATCTGGCACCATAATTGCCGTATCGTCAGCAAAGGTGGCCATGATAGCGTTGATGTCCTTTGGAATATCCCTTGTATATAACAGATACAGGGTTGGTCCTAGGACACTTCCTTGTGGTACACCGGCTTCAATTTTCTTTAGTTCCGAGTAATTTTGGTCGTACCGTACTCTAAAGAGTCGGTTCGTAACGTAGGATTTCATAGTACTGCCTGGGAAGGTCCCTCTGCAGTTTGTACTCAAGCCCCAATTGCCAAACCTGTAAAGCCATAATTGTGCGAGGGAGTCTTCGTTTTATGTTTTATCAAAATCGTTAGTGCAGTTTTCGAGAAAATTAAGACTTTAATATGTATCATATGGCAGTTAAATAGGTACCTTTACATTTAGCTCTATAGCGGATTATGCTCTATAGGACAAAATACATATGCATTTACATTCAATTCATAAGAGAGCGAGGAAATTGCGGTACTCAAAATATCGTCTTCTGCATCAATGTTTTCCATATACAAAACATACACTTTGACTGAGTAGGTACATACTCGTATGTACATACAACATAAGACACCTAACTGGCATTACAAATTGTATCCTCTGTCTAAATGGATATATGTAGGTACATAGTTAAAACTTATGTTTATTTTCTTTTTGTCATTTTTTTCCCAAAACTTAAATAAATGGATACTTTTTATGATATTTAAGATACATAGTATATATTATACTTCTTCCTCATTCAATATAGGTATCGTCTCTCTAATGCTTCACCTCCCCATTAAGGTATAGTTATCGATTAATTTTTTATGGTCACAAGTCATGGAAAAACAATACATACCACCTTTTCAGTTTTCAAAGGCCTCTGCCTTGCCACTCGAGTCCATAAAGTATCCATATCTAAGATATCTCAAGCATGTAAAGTGCACTCCTTTGTCATATTATACCTATTGAGTGACGATACTTCAGTGAATAAAGAAAAATGATTCCCGATTGCTTTCAACAGATAGATACATACAGGAGCAACTATTAACATAATATTGTGCGACATAATCTTTTTTGCATGGCCAATCTATAATCGGGTGTAGGTACGGCCTAAAGTTACTAGGTACCCCCATAGGAATTACTTGGCGTGGTCGTATTCTTTTGCATTTTAAGCTTTATCAGTTTTTAGTGTAAACAAAAACATTGGCAGCTGGGTCTGCCTGGTAATGTCAGCTCAAACATATATTCATAGGTATATACATATATACTCATAAGATAGGAAAATCAATAATTCTCTCCATTGCTTACCCCCACCTACATACATACATACTTGTAGTATGGTATGTACGTTACTTATGGATTTTGGGTTGTTTAGAACGCACACGCAAAGAGCATTGGAATCTCTTTTTGTCTAGAATCGCGATTTTATATATGATTTTTTCCGCTATCCACCTGGTCGTACTCCAATAACGAAGAGAGTGGTTCGAGGGTTGTCCTTCTTGGCAGTCAAACTATTCGGGTTGTTATACGAATTTTGGCAGTGAATAGAAATAGTCTAACAAAAAATGTAAATTAAATTTTTATATTGTTAATATAAAGAGTGTGTCGATTAATTTATTAAATAGAAAAATATTTGCTTACAGAGAGTTAAAATTGTTGGCCAAGTCAAGTTATTGAGGACAACCTAACCTCTGAAGTCAAACTACAATACAACCAGACATAAAGAATGGGAGAAAATGTGCAAAGGGTAAGTTTTATTTCGCCAGCAAGTGAATTTGTTATTTTAAGGTTTCTTTAACAAAATAAATTTCAGAAGACTTCTCGAAAACGCAGAGCACTACTTTTGAGAGAACGGGTAACAGTTATCGAAATGTATAGCACCAGGCCACGTCCGAACTATGATACCTTAGCCAAAATGTTCAACTGTGGTCGAAGCCAAATTAAAAATATCCTGCGGCAGAAGGGTCAAATTCTTCAAGAATACCACAAGAACCCCGAATCGGATAGAGTACGCCGCAGAGTGCCTACAATTCTCTTGGCCTTAAATCGCATAGTAGATGAATGGCTTAAAAGAGCTCTGGGTCATAAAATTCGAGTTAGCGGAGAAATGATTCTACAGAAATCAGTGCAAGTACAACGTTTCCTCGACTATGAAGAATTCGAACCGACAAAAGCTTGGCTTCGATCATTCAGACGACGGCATGGCTATTACAGAGTTGATCTGCGATCACTCGAAGTACCCGAGGATAAATCTAAATCTCTCAAAATTATAGACATCTTCGAAGATATAAAAAATAATCTGGATTTTAATGTTAAACATGCCACTGAACTTAAGCTAATTCGAGAAAATAATTGTAACCTCATTTTGGAAAAAGATCCAAAAATTGATTCAAAAATAATTGTCGAAAACCAAAATTGGGACATTTCTTCAGAAGAATTTCCATCATCCGAGAATAATGAAACTTTGGTATTAAAGGACAATTCCGAAGCACTGGACTATCTCAGGCCATTGGAGGAATTTGCAATGTTAACTGATAATTTTCGTGCAATAGGTCTTATTTCACAATTGGAGGCGATATTTCGGGCGAAAATCAGATCCACCGAAGATGTTTCTTAATCATATTCTATATATATAATTCGTCAAGGATCATCTCCAAAACGTATGCTTCCATTGTTTGTTTGAAAATCTTCCGTTTTATTCACTTCCATAGAGTGTTGTATGTGTGTAAGCCAATATGTACAGTAGATATTAGTTTTTTTATGTTTTTTTTTTATTTAGTAAATTAGTAAATATATAATATAAATATAATATTTAGAGAAATGCACTTTTGTAAGGATATACAAACTTGGTATTAATTTTTTTTTTACAAAAATTCAAATCCGAGTGTTGATTGCGAGCAAAGCAACTAATAAATGAGTGCAATTTTGTGTTTGTGATTGAAGGGTGTTTTTTTGCTAACTTGAGAGTGTCGAATTGTATTAAAATATATATTTTTTTAATTTTTTTTTAATATATATGTATAGGTAATGTTTGAAATAAAAATATGGATGAAATATTTTAAGTTTGAATTTAAATCTAAATAAATATATACATAATACGATTTATTTTACAAGACATGTAATACGTTTTTTTAACTACTTTTAAATAAATAAAAAAAAATACTCTTGTAACGAAGCCCCCTCTACATTTTTTTAAAACTAGTTTCTAGAAAATATGTAATTTTGACGTTTTTATAGCAATAGCGTTTTTCATTCATGCGAGCATTCATACCTTCAATGAGAGATTGATAGAATTTTTATATTATAATTTTCTTTAAAATTATTCGTTTTTGAAAATTTGAAAAATATTTGACCCTTTGTTTTTTTTACTAATCACCAAGTTAAAGAAAAATCACCCTTGCGTCCTTTGGATAAGTTAATAATTCGCTCTTTTCACAGCTTGAAGTTGAAGTTATTTAATCACGAGTTATCTCCTCACGAGTTATCTTCTCACAGGGTTGATGATACAGTAGTGTTCTTTAATTGCAACCCCAATATACGATTTAATAGCTTCGGCGCAATGCGAACTTAGCATAGTGATTGACAGTCCAAACCTTTTAATAGATACAAAAATCAAAATTTTGAAAATATGGAATTTAACTTTTTTTACAAACTGCGATATTTGTCATCTTAAGTGTGGTGATAAAAAGTAAGAAGGGTTACGTGTTTTTTAGAGAATTACCAATTGATGAGAATACTCCAGAACATGTTAAAAAAAATTAAAAATTTGATTTCAAATAAATGGGAGACACAGTGAAACCCGCTTAAGTGCAGCTCGCTTAATTAAGCATTAGGATCACCCCTGTCTATTTTTCATCAATTAATCTACCAAATACTCCACTTAACTTAAACGCGTTTAATTAAATAACCGGTATATCTAAAAACCATTTATTTTCTGTTTAAATTTTTTAATAAACTGAACAGAACAAAAAATATCGTATAGCCGCTGGAAAAAAATCCTTACTTTTGTTTTCACCTCCACCACTTTTATTGAGGTGAATAGAGAAATGACGTATACATTTCTAATTTGTGACGATATATAATTTAATGAATTTTCTTTTTAATTCAGCTAGTACCTATAGGTATATATATCTCTTTTGAAAGAGAAAAAAAGTGATGAGAACATTTTTTTTTCAGCGAAAAATATCGGTGGTGAAAACGCTGAATTTTAAAGTTTTTTTTTCCCGTAAAACAATGTTACTGGTGGTAGGTGTAATTTATTTCTTCGGGCTAGATCATTGTTGGTAAAACAAACGTCAAGCATTCTCTTTTGAGCAAAAAACACATTAATGCAGTTTTTTTTCTCTTTTCTTCCCGATTTACTATATACTAGGCTTAACTGAAGGCCCGATAACCTGTTTTTTTATTCAGATATCTGAGATCATATTAGCAAAAACTTCTGTCAGTTATCCGAGGATCGCTTAAATGAAAAACCCCCATAATTGAAAGCAAAGTTACGATTTTTTGACGTTTCACTTAAGTAGGTTTGACTACGTATACGAAATATTTTATAACATTCTCATCTACACCAAAACAGGTTAACCGCATTTACACGAATGGCCAGCAGCTGTCTACCAGTATGTACTGGTAAGATATTTGTACAATTTAACAACAAAAAATATTGTAGTACATCGTGTATTGATATACACAGTTCTTACCGAACACTAAACCGAAATTTTACATTAATCTTCTTTACATCTCAAAGAAATAGTTTCGCTTAGTTTGACACAGATGAAGCTGTCATTCTCAAGTCGACATTATACAAGAAAATAAGATAATTTCCATTTTTAATGCTGCTTACAAATTTAATCTAATTTTTAATACCTTATGTGCCATTTTATTAGTACGTATCTATTAACTTTTGTTTGTCACTTAAAAATTTCAAAAAAGGATGCTTGCTTATGTGAATTTATCGTAGCCAATGGAACATTGTTCTTTTTTTTCGTTTTGTGCTGATTTGTGAAATGTTGGGTCTGTTAAACTGCGTCAGTTTAGACGGATAAAACTATGCAAATCAATAAATTTGTCTAAAAAGTAACCATTTAAAATGAATTAAATTAATTTCGACTATTATATCATCGTCATTAATGATAAAAAATGTGGCTTTTATTAAGTACAAAATGATTCTCTTAGAGAATCATGTTACCGAGTTCTAAATCTGCAAGAAATATTTAAATTAAAAAAAGCAGAAAATCATTGTTATGAGTATGACATTTCTAAATCAAAAATAAATTGATTTATTTTACCACTTACGTTTTTTGCATGAACTGTCAATTACTTCTATCTGTCTGTTTATAGTTTTATCTAAAGCCTAAAAGGGAGAATTGAGTGTTTAATCCCCAAAAATCTGCCATGCCAACGAACCTCATAAGAAAGCTCAATTATCTCGGAAACGGCTCTATCAATTTTCATTTTAAAAAAAATAATTTTACGATTGTGTGTATGATCTACAATTCTGCATTGTGATCAAAAAAAGATTTAACATACGATATTATTATAACGGTACGATTTCGACCAAAATTCTCAAAATCCGTCCTCCAAATTCTAAATTACACTGCTTATTAAAATTTTGAAAAAATGTTTTCTTTCAATATTTCAAAAAAAAAATATTTTTAAAATTACGTTTTTAAATTTATGTTGTTTGTGTATTGATTTTGTTTTGAAGATTTTTGGATTAACCAGCTTTTCTTTAGAGGTTTATCGAGATTTTCCCATATACACACACATATATATATATATATATGTATATATATACAAATTACCTATTAACATGTTTTGTTGATTATATATTTATATAAGAAAAAACACACTTTGGAGTGTTCCTACACCACAAATAGTTTTGTGTACATTATCGTACCTATACATACATTTGAAATGGTTAAGTTGTTTTGCAAGAGTGAACTTTATAATGTAACCCTGGTGTTCTAGTTATTAAGACTTATTGTAGGCATTTCAAAGTGTCTGACTGTTAAGTATTTTCAGAATTCTTCAGCAGGAGTTGATATCTAACGTAATCAAAGGACAAACATTTTAAGTGAATAATTGAATCTTAATCACTTTGAGTTTTAGCATACATTTTTTGTTGTGTAAATTTTTTGTTTTTTTAGAATGCTAATAAAATAAAATCGAAAAGAATCACTATAGTTTTAAAAGAATATTTGTTTACACTTTAATTTCTCGTTTGCATCTGATTTTGATTAAAATCAGAAAATAGAATTGAAAATTGTTTTAACGCAACACATCAGTTTTACTATAAAGGAAGTTCTTTATCGTAACGCAGTAAGTAATACATTTTTCTTTTTAACTTAAAATACTGTGGGGCCGAGGCCGAGGTGAACAAATTTGGTAACAAAAATAATGGAGTCTCGGTCTCTCCTTTAAAAAAAAATCAATAATGCTTAAAAACAAAAAAGGAGCTATAATCTGTCCAACAAAAATAGTCAGTACTACTGTTATAGATGACAATAAGTTCCTACTGTTTTAAAGCTCTTACAGGGTTAGAGTAGTAGCATATTAAATAACCACAAATGTAGCAGTGGCAACTCTGATTCAATGTGTTTACTTAAAAATCACACACGTTGAAAGCACACAAGCAGCAGTTGGATGTGCAGTAGATAGGTCATGGTGGAATATACGCTTGTTTTAACAAGATTACAAAAACAATTTGTATGTAACTCAGTGGCTATTTTCAGTGGCAATTTCAGCAACAGGCACCAGTATATATCAAAAAGCTTTCCCATAAGGCATGTACTTACTATTTTTGTTGGACATATTACAGTCTTTATCCTACGGATTGGGTTATCCTTAACAGTAGGCCAATTCCAAGAATCGCGGCATTTCATGGAAAGCAAAATGACTTTCCAAATGTTCTGAGTGGACTTTCCAATGTGTTTGAGAGGCAAATTGTAGTAGGTGATTTATAATAAAATGTAGGTAAATAATAAAACTGAACATTTCGCTCAAAGTCATAACATTCGGTACTGGAGGCCAAGGCAATGTGGATGTCTTGTCCAATGCTCTTTTGGAATTATCCTTCTGCTAAAAATTGAAATAAAAAATTAATGTCTTATTATTTAATATTAAAATAGAAAACCCTTTATAAATATGTATTAGGATTTCTTCAAGTTCTGGAATTCCAATAGGAAAATTGGAAATGATAATGGAAACAACTTGGAAATAAATGGAAAATTAGAATGATCGTTTTCGTCCATGTTTGCTTCTAAGAATAACCCAAAGCGAAAGTGGTCAAAATTAAAGCCGCGCTTTTTGGAATAGGCCTACAGACTTGTTAATTTAAAAGTTGCTAATTTTATTTTAAATACTGTCATAAAAACACCTACGTAAACGTTCGATCAAATATAATGCCGGTCGTTCACTAGGCGTTCAACGCATAAATTTCGAGTTCAACACACTCTAATGTACGATGTCCTCAATTCCATCCAACCAACGACTTTAATGCGGTTGGAGATTGTTGCTCAACGAATTGTTCAACTAGTGTACGGCTAGTGTACGAGCTCGTGTTGCTCGTTGAAAATGGTGTTTCAACGCGTTGAGCAACGCCGTTTTCAAGATAATGTGTTGCACATTATTTGTTCAACTCGTTGATCAACTTTTTTAATTTTGTTTGGTGATGGTTGCCGTTGACGTTAAATTATTTGTTGTGCGTTGCGTTGGACGAGACAAAATATGTGTGCGTGCGTGAGTTGAAGTATTGTATTGACATCAACTTAAAAACTAGTGCAGTGTTTTTAATTGTGTTTTGATTTTTCGTCATCGTCTTTTATCTTTTTTTTGTAGTTAATTTTCCAATATTGTTAATATGGCAGCCACTTTTTTTTACTTTGAGAGGAAATCATGCTTAATATAGATAAAATTTAATTTCAATATTTTTCAATAAAGATGTGCGTGACACCGACATTAAAAAAGTGATTACAAGTGAAAATTATGTCATCAATATCTGAGACTTATAGTGCGTGCGTTGAACGCGTTCCTCAATGAGTGCGTCTTGGTTAGGTGTACGAAGGTATCAACAAGTCCATCAACTTGTTGAACAACCATATCAAAAACGCAGTTGATCAACTTGAAAATCTTTTTTTTTTTTCAAAATCGAGCAAGTTTATCAACTAGTGTACGAGGTTCTTCAACTTTTGAGTAAGTTTTTCAACTATATGTACGAAGCTATTCAACAATTGAATACGTTGATCAACTAGGTGTACGGAATTCTCCAACAATTGAACGAGTTGATCAACTAGGTGTACAAGGTTATTCAACATTTCACTAAGTTTGTCAACTATGTGTACGAGGCTCCCAACACGTTTTGTTCAATTTTTCTTCTGGCTTCGTTGCTCAACGTGAAAAATGCAAGTTTGCGCACTAGTGTAATAGGTTGTAAGTTTTGACATCCAACGATGGAGTTGAATGAAAAGTTGAATGAAGTTGGTTGAGCTTGTTGCGCACTTAGTGGACGACCGGCATAAATTTCTCAGTCGCTGTAAATGGCCAGATTAATTAGGAATGTATGTAGGTTAGGTAGATATGGTATGTTAGATACCAAAATGAAGATTTATAAGCACACTACAACACAATACACATGTATTTCGAAAAGCTGTGATAATATACTCTATTCAACTTTATTAAGTATTTCAAACATTTACCTAGAATCCTGCGTTTGGTAACCTCTTATAAAACAAAGCCGAACATTGAATTCCCATTGAATAGTTGGTGGCAATGGCGCAGTGTATAAAGTGCTTGATTGCTAACTAGGACGTGCGGCTTCGATCCCCACGCTAGGCGAATTCTTTTCTATACCTCCAATTTTAATTGGATGCCGCCCATCGGTTAAAATGAGACAGTCAATACCTGGTTCTCAAATCCACTGTGCCAAACTAGTGCCGCGCAATTCAGGTTGCATTTAAAAAAGACCTTAGGTCTTACAGGTATATATTTAAATTAAAAAAAAAAAAAACATATTACCTGTCTTACACATTGGAAGCCATTGCTGTTAGAAATATGTCCTTAATATTTTTTCCTGATAATCCCTTTGTTAAATAATTTCTGGAAAATCAGTTTTGCATAGTATGTATACGACACGTTCCCTCACACATGTGTACTTTTTTAAGAAATCTTAAGATCCTCTTACATCAACACAAGGGCTTTAAAAACAGCTTGAAGAAAGATTCCGTTGAAACTCTTGTTCCGAGAGAACCCCATAGTCCTTCTGCGCAGAAGATGTATCGGTAAAAAAAATCAAGAAAACTTTCGCCAATGAAACAAAGTTTTAGTATTCAAGACAACTTAATTTAACTTTTTTTCTATAAACAGGTACTATATTCATTCTTATTTAATAGAACTTATAGAATATACTTAATGTTTAAAAAAATTATTTATGTCTAATACATTTTTATTTGAAGCATTTTTTTTAAATATTAAAGAGGAAATGATTTTATTGGCCTTGATTCAAAATATCTTCGAGCTCTGTTAGTAATCGAATTGCGCGGAAATTTCCCTTTTGTAAAGCAAATTCCTCCAAGGTCTTCATATATTTCAAGGCGTCATTGTATGTATTGATATTTTTTTTCTTCATGGTTGTGGCATCTTCTTTTTCTAAGTCCGAAAGCATCAATTCGAGTTTTGGTATTTTTGCACTGGACTCATAACAATCTTCATTTTCTTCTTTAACAGTCACAGGAACATCATGAAGGAACACTGAAGATAAGTCAGCATCTTCGTTTTCTTTTTTAACCGCTATAGAAACCTCATCCTTGCAACACAAGTCAGCATCTTCGTTTTCTTCTTTAACCTCTATATAAATCTCATAATCCGAACACAAGTCAGCATCTACTTTTTCTTCTTTAACTTGTATATAAGCCTCATCCATCAAACACATGTCAGCATTTTCGTTTTCTTCTTTAATCGCTATGGAGACCTCATCCTTCGGACACAAGTCAGCATCTTCGTTTTCTTCTTTAACCTCTATATAAACCTCATAATCCGAGCACAAGTCAGCATCTTCCTTTTCTTCTTTAACCTCTTGCTTTAAAGCGAAGTCAGCATCTTCGTTTTTTTCTTTAACCTCATGTTTTGAAGGCAATTCAGCATATCTATCATTAAAATCATCGCCATTGCTTATACTCGTATCAACTGAATTCACCGTCACTTTATCATTCAGAACAGACTTAAAATCCTGCTCTTGTTGGCTTAATTCTCCGATGATATCAGCTATTTCCAACGGTAAATCAGACGAATTGGCTTTTTTTAAACATTTTGACATGGGTGCAGTAATCTCTTCATTAAAATCCTGTAACCAAGTTACCCAGCAAAGATTGAAAGTTGGAATGTCTAAACGGATTGCTGCCTTTTTAGCGTTTGCGACGAGGTCTCTTCCATAGATGTCACGATGAGGCCGGTTCCGTAAAAGCCATTCGTGCATGACTTTATTCAAAAACTTAATTTTTTGTTTGGCCTGCTGAGCGAAGATAACATCCTTACGAGGACTTAGCCTCAGCGTAGGAATAGAGCCCAGCTTGAGTTGGCGGTGGGACACATAATAATCACTGGGTTCAAAGTGCAGCTCACAAACAAATGGATTCTTGATAATGCTCAATTGTTTGTAAGAATCCTTGCAGGCAGACATCCATGTTTGATAGTCGGGTGATTTTGGCGACGGGAAACTAAAGAACATCATATCGGGATTGTCCAATGTAGATGAAGTGCAACCAAAGATGCTGCACATCTTTCTCTTTTTCTTTTTTTCCATTTTATACAATTTTCGAAAATGTGTTTGTTAAGTAATTAAACTGCTCCAACTCTCATGCGACGACGAGCTTCAGCTGGTTTGATGGCTTAGGTACTTGGAAATCGTTTTAGCTGGTTAGACATATACACACGTTAGGATTTTATGATGATTTTAATGTAATTTCTGATGAATTCAATGTACATATATATATTCTCTGTCATCTCCACACAGGTCTGATTACTGCTATAAGCTGAGGGTAAAGGGAATATTCAGATTAGTTCGTTAAATTAGCAAAGAAAAAAATGTATTAGTCAGGTTAAGAGTTAACTTTTTTCCTCTTCGGAGTATATTGGAGTTTGTATTTAGTTTACTAGATTTTTGTTGAAAAGTATGTTTGTTAAATTGGAAAATCCGGATATCGGGTTTTACCGTATGAAAGTCATACGCAAAGAAATACGATTCTGAATTTGATTGTAATTTATTAAAATTGAAATTGGATTACTTATAGTCCGCAAAATTCGTAAATAAAAATACTAAATTTTTTGGACCATAAGGAATCTAATTTCAAACTTTAATATAAACTGACCATGTACACGTAAAAATAATAATCAAAATTAATTTTTGCACAATTATGATACAAAAAATGAAAACAGTAGAGTATTATGTTCAAGTATATGACTGGGTGAATGCTCCTGGTTTCGGTTCTGATTTCAATAAACTATAAGGCAAGTTATGCATTCGTCGAAAAAAAAAGTTGTGAGATAACAATCAAACATGACATTACGATGATAGCGAAGACGAAAAAAGATGATCTAAAAATTCTGTCCGTCTGTCTGTCAGTCTGTCGGTCTGTCAGTCTGTCTGTATGTATGTATAGACACATACAGCCGAAACGGGTGGGCCGAATTGCTTCAAACTTGGTATATAGAGTTTGTTAGGTATTGTACAGAGGTTAAATTTTTATTTAGCTCAAAAAATAACGGTACCTAACATATAACCGTTACGTTCAAACCTATTTTTCTCGGAAACGGCTCTAACGATTTTGATTTAAAAAAAATCAGTGTGGGTTTTTAGCTACGACCGATCATATAGTCGAAAAAAAAATTAGAAAAATGTCTAAAAACGGTACTTTCCATAGGACCGTTTTTTTTTTGCTTTCGACTATCTCATAAATGGCTTAACCGATTCTTTCGAAATTTCACAAAAATATAGGTTTAAGTTTCCCAAATTATACCGCGTACCAATATTTTTAATTAATATTTTTTTTTTGTATTTTTAAAATCATTTTTAAGAAAAAAATTTTAAAAAATTATTATTCGAAAATTGCTCATTAAATTTTTTTCAAAAATTATATTTATTTGTATAAGAAGTTTTTTTTTTAATAATGCAAATTCTATATACTACTGAAATACATCAGCCAAGTAGAAGACTTAGCACTATAATATTTGGACTTGTTGAATTATTGATTCAAAATAGCTTTTAACGGCCAAAAAAATTGGCGTTTCGTCCCGGCGATCTCACATGGACTCATCAGTTGACTAGTGAGGACCTTTGTCAATACGCAATTTTTGCCAAGTTCAGTTCATCTTACATAGATTACGTGAAGAACATCTAGTGTGAACTATATCCAACAAGACTGGAATTCCTAATCATTAAATTGGAATTTTTTGTTTTTTGCCCATGGCCTGATATTATTTATATATTTATTTGTATTTTCTGAGTACCTATGAATTGGCGTTTTTGAATTGTTTTTTTTTTTTCATATTTTCAAAGTTTAAAAAAAAAATTTGTTCTCAAAAACTCCACAGATTTAAAATTTTTTTTCATAAATTCAAATTTATCCAAGAAATAAAATGGCGTACTTTTTTTGATCTCAAATTAGTTTAAGTATTTATTTCACAATTTTGAATTATTTTTTCTTTAATTAAACAGATTTAATCTTTTGTTTCTAAGTTTATATTATTAAATATTTAATATTGTCATACTAATTTATTTTAGAACAAAATTAATGAAATTTTGTATATGCATATACAAAATTGAGTTAAAAATGACTTTAAAAGTATATTTAGATTTTTAATAGAAATCTTTTGCATACGATGTGATCGAACATAAGAGCAAGTTCGTGCGATCCAGTCGTGCATTTTATTTTACAAGTGAACACTTTCACAAGAGTCCAGAAGGCTTCCGGATTACCAAATAAAAACGACATTAATAAAGCTGTAAAATTAAGCAATCTACCACGTGCATTCAGATCATCTATTCACATGAGAGCGACCAACGACAGACGAGTAAACGAATAAATTCCATTTAAACAATTTACCAAACTTAATTATTCTCAATTCAAAACAAAATTGTTGAAATACATATAATTCATATTAATGTTTAGACACAAACATTTACTTTTTAATTTTATATTCTTATTTGAGAAAACAATATTGGCAGTTGTGAATTGCATTCACCCTTCAACGAGTAATTTGTTCGCGCGCGTCTAACCTCAAAATCAGACTTTCAACTTAGGTATATTCGTGGCGAATAAAATTAAAGCCATGTGAACGAAATGTCAAAATTCGTTAATTCGTTGGTCGCTCTTATGTGCATAGTACTTAAGAGTCTGCTCCAGGTACAAAAGTGAATTGATAATGAGTTAAACCCTGAAGACTGGCCATGGGAGATGGAATTTGAATTTTACCCCAAGAAAACAAATCAAACTCGAAATTTTAATCAAACTTGAAATTACGAAGTGAACGATCAGCCTACAGCCTAAACAACTGAGCCGTTTATTTTTAAATTGGTACTTAGGCGTTTTAGGTGATTTTCTAAAATAGATAATTGAATCCTCAAAAATAACGGTAATTGCCACACAAATTTTTCTACCATCTTAAATATCTCGAAAACGGCTCCAACTAATTAGATTAAAAACTATACTTTAGGTATGGTCTACATTTTGGCCAAACATTTTTTTGTATTTTGTTATTAGCTTTAAGAAGAAATGCAAAAACAAAAACAATACAAACGCATGTGCATACGTAAGTATTGCTTTTGTTCTGTATTTTGTGGACTGTGCTTTTAATTTTAATTGAGTTTTTTTGTGACCTTTATTCCAAATTAGGGGTTTCGCCCAGATACTATAATTGGGCTCATCAATTAGATGCTGTAGTACCTTTCTAAGTAAAATATTAGTCGATGGATACCGACGTTTGTTATTAACGGTACCTGCCATACAACCATTATTTTTTATGTTCTACTTTATCATAAACAGGGAAACAGATTTATTATTATTATTTTGGATTTTTGAAAAAAGAATATTTTCGTTTTTATAGAATTTTATATATACTTATAGAAAATTAAGTAAAAAACGACTAAACAAATATTTTGCCATTTCTATTAAGAATTAAGAGCAAGAACGTGCGATCCAGTCATGCATTTCAATTTGTGCATGAAGCAGCCGAAATTAAGACACAAGTGCCAATATTCGCCCCCCTATTTTCTTTTTATTTAAAGGTGGCCGAATACTGGATTTTGTTGATTTTGAATTGCAGCTTTTGCTCAAATGTTCGTGTTATAGCTCATTCTTAAATTTTTGCAGTGTTGCCTATTTTAGGAAACTCCAAATTTATTGTGTTTCCTATGTCCGGCCGGTTAAGAATGACCATAACTACAAAAAATTTTGAAATTTTAAAGCAATTTTAATTGAAATAATAGGAGGGCCGGCAATATGCCAGGCTCTACTATTTGTCAGGTGTATACTATAAGTACAATCAAATATTTAAAAAAAGAAAGATGTAAGATAGTTTTATTGTTGTGTTAATTGCATCTCTTAAAATCTTGCGTGATTCTTGGTGAAGAAATTTATTTCGGCCCTCCGCTTTTTTTAAATCTATTCCTATTTTATTAATTTATTTCACAGGCCAATTTCCAACCGACTGCAACTCTGAAATGACAACTGAATCTGAAATTCTCTTACACAAATAAGCCATAATAAGTTATTAGTTTATGTTCTCTTATCTAAACGGAATCCCTTTTTATTCAAATTTGTGCCATGTTCGATTCGTTCTCATTGGTGCATATATATGTACAAGGGAATGTATGAAAATACTTGATTTGAGAGAATTTAATTTTGTCAACATTTTTTTAATTTAAACTAATGTTTTGAAACCTTGAGTTTTTTATCTTAAAACCTACTCCAGACATTTAACTTTAATTCCACTTTTCTTTACAGATTCGTTGCTAAATTTCACTTCTCTGGTTCGAACAGTTGTAATAAGAATTACTTTAATTTTGATGAGAATGAGAAAAAGGTTGTTACGAGAAAAATGTACAACTCTTTAGTTCATGCCTGATATGTCTTATTGGTGTTAGTTATGGCGTCTGAGACTGAGAACTGGATAGGTACAATTATTAACTGTGCTAATAGGTAGCAGTTTAATTTATTAAAGAAAACCATCACTTACAACAAAGTCACGTTGTTTACCTCTTCTTGGTCCACGTTTTTTTTTTTACTACAAGTTCTTCTTACTCCCGCACACGTACACGCACCGAAAACGTACCGAACTGAGTTTTTATTTATTACTTTTAGCCTTGCGTATTGCGTTCAATTCTAACAAACCAAATCCATATTGTAAAGGAACATGAAAATAAAGTAAATAGAGTAGGCGAACAGCTGCTGGCAGTCTTTCTCTGGATATGTACATTTGTTGATTGAAGCACAGCGAATAGTAAGAGAACTGAAATTATTTGAAAGAGAACTAAAGCCGTACTCATTTATAAATAAATAGTATTTGTTGATATTTGCTTGGGGTAGTGTGACTTGTGGTTTATATTGGATGTGTGTAAATAAAGAAGAGAAACGAAACCAGAGAGCTCAGCAGTGTTTCGCTTTGTCACCAGTGCTGCCGGCACCAACTAAATAATGTAATAAGATACATTATTAAGAAGCAATATAAACACCAAAAATATTGTTGTAAAAAATGGAGCTTCTCTGATATTATGAAACTGTTGGAGCTTACGATTATTTTAAGATTGTACGTAATGTGTTTTTGTAGTAAAATAATACAGCAAGAACGCTACATTCTTAGTAGAGTGGCAACACTGGTTGTAGCTATTAACAAGGCCAACCAAAGCATTAATGTAATTTAAACGTCAAGCAAGCTGTGGGGATAATTATAAGAGAAAAAAAAAGATGTTGAATTTTTGATGCTCTGTTTAGCAGTATGCGTAAATTTACTAGAATTCAAGAAACCAATCGCATGATATCTGCCAGCAAAAAGCAGGTGGATTTTTACTATGATATTTTGATAATATTTATATAATATAATTTTGAAAAAATTTTGTTCCCATGTTCCCTGAGTTATCACCAAATTAAAACAATCTGGCAACGCGGCGTGCACAGTGGGGTGGGAGTTAAAACACAGTGTTTTTTTTGTTTTAAGTGCTAAATTTGGTGTTGTGTTGGATTTTTCTTACAGTATTTTTCACGAGTCACTAAAAAAAGGAGATAATATTAAAGATAACTTACTTTCAATTTTTTATTTTCTTATAAATATATAGGTAGGTTCTTTATTAATTCGTATGTAATAAAACTTATAAAGTTTAATGTTTAAAAAAATCATTTATATAAATATTTAATTAAAGCATTTTTTTGAAATATTAAAAAACCAAAGATTTTACAGTTGTTCTTTAAAACAAGCTTCGAGTTCTGCCAGCTTTCCGATTGCTCGGAAATCCTCCTTCTGTAAGGCAAATTCTTCCAAAGGCTTCATATATATTAAGGCGTCACTGTATGTGGCGAGTATTTTTTTGTTCTCGGTTGTATCCCCTTCTTTCAATAAGTCCAGACAAATCGATTCGAGTTTTGAAAGGTTTGTGCTCGATTCATAATAATCTTTGTTTTCTTCTTTAATCTCATGGTTTAAAGGCAAGTCATCATCTTTCTGTTCTTCTTTAACCGCTATAGAAACCTCTTGCTTTAAATACAAATCAACATGTTCGTTTCCTTTTTTAAAGTCATCTTCATCGCTTATTTCCACTGAATTCTCTGTCGATTTATCTTGATCTTGTTGTCTTAATTCGATGATGATGTCAACAATTTCTGACGATAAATCAGACGACTCAACTTTTTCCAAAAGTTTTGATATGGGTCCAGCAATATCTTCATTAAAATCCTGTAGCCAAGTTACCCAACAAAATTTGGAAATCGGAATATCTAAAAGATCTGCTGCCTCTTTAGCTTTAGCCACGAGATCTCTTCCAAAGATATCACGATCAGGCCGATTTCGTAAAAGCCATTCTTGCATGACCTTGTTCAAAAATTTTATTTTATGCTTGTTCTTCTGAGTGAAGATATACTCCTTGGAGGGAACAAGCTTTAGTCTGGGGAATGAACCTAGATTGAGTCGTCGGGGCCCAATATCTCCGGGATAAAAGTGCAGCGCACAAACAAATGGCCTCTTGGTAATATTTATTTGATTATAAGAATCCCTGCAAGCAGTTAGCCATGTTTGATAGTCACGTGAGTTTGGCGAGGGGAAACCAAAGAACTTCATATCAGGATTGCCGAACGAAGATGAATTGCAACCATAGATACAGCACCTTTGGTTGGCGCGCTGTCTTTTTTTCCGCTTTTTTTCCATTTTAGCAATTTTTCAGAATGTGTGTGTTAAAATAAAAATGAAAGTCATCCAACTCTCATTCATGTGTGACGCCACAACGGGCTTCAGATTTATGTCTATTTTGATATTTTTGTTCTATATAATAGAGGATAAGCATATGAATATGTACGTACAGATAGGCAAGTTAAGTCTTGTTGATGGTTTTAGTGAGATTTCCGATAAACTGACTCAGTTTCTGTCCTGATTGGTGCTTTATACTAAAGGATTAAGAGAATATTCAATATTAGTTGGTTAAATTGGCAGGGGAAACATAAGTAAGGCTAAGACGTAGATTTGCAAAAATATAACGAACTTTAAGCGTCGTAATATGAATCACAAAGAATTATATGCAAGACATAAGATGAACTTAGTATGATTCTAAAAAGATAAAATAGCTTTCTCGATATTTTAACATGTTAAAAGTTAGTTCGATGACTAAATTCTTGAAAATACGCAAAATTCTCTTTTTGGCTTAGTGTCATAATAAAGCTGCTTTAGCATCTTATTAAATCATTTAAAATTTTACGTCAATGTATCTCTAATTTCTGACGAAATATTATTTTCTGAATTTCATTTCAATTAACCAACTTAACTTTTTTACTTGCGAATATAAAATATGGATTCGTGCAAGAAAAAATATTATAACATTCATACATGACATTATATTCATAGAGAACACCAGAAAAGTGGGTCCGCCCATTCCGTCTGTCTGTCCGCGAGTCTGCAGCCTAAACTGTTGGTTGCATTTCCTTCAGACTAGGTAGATATTGATTTTTCGGTATTATGTCCACAAGTTTTATTCATTTTTTTAAGACGACAAATAACAGTAGCTCCCATACATTATTGTTGGGCCAAAAACAAAAATCTTATTTTTCTCGAGAACGGCTTCAACGATTTATATAAAAAAATGAGTTCATTATTGAAGAGAAAAGGAACATTTTAGTAATTTTTTTTGGAAAACAATATTGTTATTTTTAGCGGTTAATTTGATTTTTTTTAAATATTTTGCGCAGAAACTCCTAAGAAGTTTAAGCACGATTGTAAGCCATAATTTTTCAACAATTTTTTTTTGTTAATTAAAAAAAATGTTTTTTTTTTTTTTTTGAAAACTCAAAATTTCGAAAACGATTTAATGGATTTTTTCTAAACTTCGCATTTGGTAGTTTTTTGATATTATCTTGAATATTTAAAAAATATTCCTTAAATAAAAACAATACCTCCCATACAAATGTTAAAAAACAGTTAAGAAAAAAATGTATTTCTCGAAAACGGCTCCAAGAATTTTTATATAAAATTTTTAATGAAACTGCATACTCAACTATTAAAAAACTGTTTTGAAATTTGACTGTTATATGTATATTAATATCTTCAAAATGGCGTTACAAAATTGTTTTACTAAATGTTTTTAAAATTTTATACATACAAAATTAATTTATTAAAAAACCGCTTAGACGATTTTTGATTTTTTTATATATTCTTATTTATCCAGGAATTCAAATGGCATCTTTCTTTTCCATAAAACGACGACTAAGCAATATAAAAACATTAACTATTATTTCTATATTTCCATATTTCCCTATATTTCTACATCATTATTATTCGCTTTTTAAGCATTTTTACGTACGTCACTAAATACTAAATTATAAAGTTATATGCATATAGCTACCTACTCACCTACATCCTTCATTTTCATTATTTTATAAGTACATGTTTACATACTTTGGTTCCATCTTACATAATTTAATTATGTAATATAATACTAATATCTAGATTTACATATGCATTTAATATGTAAGGTACCTATGTAACTATTCCTTGAATCATCCATTCGACAATTCATTATACTAAGAATCAAGGTAATCTTACCTACATGGGCTTTAAACCTGTATAGGATAACTAGACTTAACTAAACCTCAATGGTTAGCTACATTAACGTTGTTAGCAACAACAGCAAGTACGTACGATCCAGTCGTGCATTTTATTTTTCTGAGTTATGCGAGATTGTACGAAACTTTGTTTCAGTTGTCCGAGGTTCGCTTAACTGAAAAACACATCTTAGTAAAAGCAAAGTTAAGATTTTGACCCCGCCTCATTAAAGCGGGTTTAAATGTAAAAGTAAAAAAAAGACGATTGCTATTGAATATTCTGAATCTATATGCTTACGAAAAAGAGTTGAGGTTTTTGTAGGTAATGGGCCTGCACACAATTAACTATTTCGACCGGACTAAAACCGGTTTTGGGGGCAAGGAAAGCGAAGTGTGGAGTATGCAGCGGACAGAAATTTCAACCCTAAATTTCGTATGTGCAGGCCCAATCGGGTGATCTACTATTTTTGTGTGAACTATTTGTGGTTTCTTTATAATTCAGCGCGCACTAAAGGGGTTTTCGCTACCTTAAAAAAAAAAACATTGCCCATTATATTACTTCAAATCATTTTATTTATCACTTAAAGGTAATAAATAAATGAGCATCTGGATAAATTAATTGAATAAGACCAAAGAACTTTTAATAACTAAAACAAACATAAGCAAAGAAAAATAATGTGTAATAAATAAGGAACAAATATACATAACACCAATGTGTAAAAAACAAAAAATAAAACAGTTTTTAATGTTACACAATAGGCAATGAATATCAGATTTTTAAATATACATATATTATTTCTAATAATTTCAAGAGCTCCTTTGAGGGCACCCATTGTGATGCATGTTCATTTTGAAGTAGAGATTTTGTAATTAAGATTGCATTTATTGTGGTAATACCTAATGAGTCTCAGTTTTGTGTTCTTATTAAATACAACTGGGGGAAAATGCATTTAACATTGGAACTCCTATGAATAAAACAAATTAATAAATTGATAATGTTTTCAATGCGTTAAACATTGGCCCGGCAAGAGAATTTTTAGTTGCGATCTCTTCCAAAATACAATATCTATTGAAGGATTCGTTGTTGTTCAAAAGCCTCCATTATTCATTAAGTACCTCTTCCTCAACATTATCGCCCGTTAAAAGATTTGAAAATATTTGTATAAGCGGAACTACAGAAGTACGCTAAGCTTTTTAATCAATGATGCTAAGCGCTTTTAACACATATATTCACATATTCACCGCAGTTTTCAAGAATATTTTTAATACCATTTGCGTGAAAGCTGCTCATCGAAGAGCAAAAGACTCGTATTAGCACCAATTTATGTTTTATCAACTAAAATTGCATAACTTGAAAAATCAAGATTAAGATTATTAAGTGCTTCATCGTTAATATAAAATTTGTTAAAATCGTCTTATAGTACATTTAATTCTTGCAACAAGAACATACATAATATTCTTGGCTCTTTGGATTCAAATTCAGTTTTTTTTTACTTTAATTTTTGTCCAATTCGCATGATAACAACTAATGATCAAGGCAAATAAGTAAAGTTCCGATTTGTATTGGCAAAATATAACAAGTCATTAGAAAAAAGACAACCAGTACCTACATTTATTTTTCCTGTTCGCATTAACCAAAACAAAATAGACAGAAATAAACTGCAAGAATCAGGGATTATCAATTATAAAGATGGTTTTGCACTTTTATTAATTTCTGTTATGAGATGCATACTTTCGCAAAAAAATTAGGGGTTAAGCACTGGGAAAAAATATTTAATGAATGTATGCAAAAGTTTAGGATATTCTCTAGGGGAGTACAATTCCAGTAAGGCAAGTACGAGAGTACAGGAACCGTCAGGGGATTACGGATACTCCCTTAGTGCTCACTTCGGCAGCGCTGTTCTGAAACTGAAGTTCTCTTAAAAAATGTCTTTTTATTTTTATTAGTTCCACGTCCGATTCGTTCTCATTTTATATCTAAGAGAATGTAGATAATGATGTGTACGAATTCATTTTTGTGAATAAGAACTTTTTTTATGAAATAAATGTTTCAAAGTTCCAGTTTTTTAACTTACTTCGGAAATTTAGGATTTCAATCCAATTTTGTTTAAAAATTTGGTCCGAAATTTCACATGGGTTGGGTTCGAACAATGGTGAAGAAAAAATTGTTTCTTTTTTCGATTTCGATGATAAGGAGAAACAAATTGATTCGACAAAAATTAAAATATTCTAGCTCATGTGAGCTGTATTTTTGTATCAGTTATGGCATCTAAAACATTTGTACACAATTATTTGTTCTAATATCTGAGTTTAATGTAAAAAGAAAACAATCAATTTCCAACAATATCGCGTTGTTTACCTTTTCTTGTTTGACTTTTTTTACTCGCACTTCTTGCTCGCGGCACACGCACCCGCACCACACACATAAACCAATCGAAAAACGAACTGAGTGTATGATTAATTGAATTCATTTCTTACAAACCAAATTGTATTGTAATGGAACATGAAATGAAGTTAGTAAAGGAACAGCTGTCTATATTTTGATTGGACACCGAAGAGAACTATATTAAAATGTAAGAGAATTAAAGGTGTATAAAAATGTATTTGGCTGAGTGAGTGATATTGATATGACTTGCAAATTGCAATTGCAAGTACCAAAGAGAGAAGCCCAACTAGAGAGTTCAGCAGTGGTGGCTGCTGTGATGTGATTCGTGTTCTCACCAGTGCTGCTCTCAGGCACAAATTGTTAAAAATGTAGTGCAGCGGATTCAAAATAATATAGTTAAATAATTCAAGCTTTCCAAAAATGTTTGAGCAAATGTAATTAAAAACGAATATAAGACAATTAATTTAAAGAAATGTAGATAGGTAAAGACATTTTAAATATAAAAAAATAAGCAAAAAAACAAAAATAATACTAGCTGATTGCGTTTTCTTTAATATAACATTATAAATTGTTAAAAATAAATAAATAACGTAAGTAGTAAGATAGGTACTACATTATTATGAAGCAACAAAAAAAAAACATTAATTCGCTGCAAAAAATAGAGCTTTTCTGATATTATGAATTTGTAGGGCTGTAGGAACTTATGTTAGTGTGTTTTTGTAGCAAAATAATGTAGCAAAAACGATAATTTCTTAGTAGAGGGCACCGCTGCGCTGGTTGTCACTATTAAGAAAACAAACCATGTGGTAAATTATAGGTCAAGCACGTGGTGGGGTTGGTTAAAAGGCCGCGCTTCCATTTATTTTTGTCATTATTGCAGAAACTACCTAGTACTGGAATTTTATATTTGTTCTGCATGTGAGCAAAAATAGGTAGGTATAGGTATGTCGTGAAACTTTGTTCTTCTCCAAGAAGCACTAAACGCTTTAGATACCTTTGTATCTATAGTTACCTATAATAATGACATTTTTAGAATATAACATGAAAATTAGCAAATTATGGTCAAGATTCAATGTCTTACAAGTACCTAGGTATTTTGTGCGCGATTAATATAGGATGTTGCGAAACATTAAATTTAAAATTTTATTTTTCATTTTTTTAAATTGATAAATAGGTGAACAGTTTTTTGTAAACTAATTTGTTTGAAAACGAAAAGCGATAAGGTAGGTAGGTATGAAAGATAAGTACTATCACATCTCCACACGAAAAAATCAGCTTTATGTACGAAAAACTAAACTAAGTTCATTAAATTCCAACCAGCGGTTCAAACGTGATTTAAGGCAAACACCAACCAACCATTCTTATGATAATTTTGATATTGTACAATATTATTGGGTCATAGTAGATAGGTAGGTACCTAATACCCACCTAGTTATTTGTAGATGTAGGTACCTAAGTACGTAGGTACTTGATTTGTAACCCTTATTTTCTAATCCAAAACACAACCTTCTTTTATGTAGCTGGTATTGAGTAGTTATGGGCAGTTTATTTATACAATAGGCATTTCATTGGTTTAGCATTTAAGTTTGGTCTATATTTAGGTATATACCTAAGTATCTAACATTAATTTAGATAGGTACATTTTTAATTACATTATACCTACCTACTTACCTATTAAGAATTTAACAAAATCCTTTGGATATTTAGGTAATATAATTAAATCACCTACCAACCTATAGGTATATAGGGCTTTTACTTATAGATTGAAATTTTGGTATCTATGTGTATCACACCCTTCGCTTAAAAGTTTTTTAAACATTTGGAATACTTAAGTGTAAAGCACCCAAGTATCTACAAAACCTCCTTACAGAGTTTTAATATAGGTACCTTACCTACCCACAATAATTCCATGAAAAAAATATGTATGTATGTATATCTGTGCATAGCCGCCAGCTAGATATATACATATACGAAAAATGACTTCTTTGAAACATCATCAGCAAAAATAAGAATCTGTTCTGTACTCACAAAACTCCAACATTTCATTTTTCCTACCTTACCTAAACTTATGCACCCCCTTCGTATCTGGCACGTTCTGGTTCTATAGCAACACCAAATGTTATTTTCAGCAAGCAGCCAACCTCGACCACACAAATTTAAACAAAAAATACATACCTAAATATTGCTGTTCAACTATGTACAAATATTATTTATCTCTATAGCTTTAAGCTATATCTCTCACAATTAACGTTCAAGTCGGTTAAGATATCGGACAAAGTAGCGGTCCGCACACCGCACCCAACCCCACAACTAACCCTCTCGTCTAAAACCAATACGACAAGCAACCATATGTCCATATTACATTTGGGTTTTGTCCGACACACAACCTTACAGTTGACGGTCGCATCGCTGCCAAGTTTCTCTAACAGATACTGAATTTGCGGACGTTGGGCTATTAACACGAAGCGATTTAGTGCGCATGCATCAGTCTGAAATTTCCCAACTCACGGACAAGCAGTATTACTTGGCCGACGCTCTGTCAGCAATGACGTCACCCCTACAGTTACAGGCACCAAACGAGTTCCGGCAGCAAATTTATCAGTATACTCCCAGCACCACGATGAATAGTATTGAAGTTGAATACGACCAAACGGAAAAAGTAAGTATCGATTTTCGTTTCATTTTTTTTTTCTTTTTATACAATTCGGTTTTTACCGTTATGCACTTGTTTGAGTTCAGAGTACTAAAGCATTTTTGTGTGTCTGTTCAGTTTCAGGAGAAAAAGCGAAGTAGAAGAGTGCTTTCGTTGAAAGAACGTATAGAAGTTATAAGAATTGCAGAAACGCGACGTGACACAAGGCAACTTGCTTTAAAGTTCGAATGCGGTCGAACACAAATTTTGTCGATACTTTCGCAAAAAGAACGGCTTCTCAGGGAATGGGCAAATAATGGTGACCCGAATAGACTGCGAAGGAGGCCCTCTGTAATGTCGATCACTACCAACAAAGTACTATACGAGTGGCTTATTCGATGCAAATGCGCCCAATTGCCACTTAGCGATATTGATATTTTGGAAAAGGCTTTCGAAGCCAAGCACTTGTTTAAATATGGCGAGTTTAGACCGAACCGAAGATGGTTGGACCGGTTCAAGAGAAAATACAGAATAAATCAAGAGGAATTGCTTACACCAGATCCCACATTTTACAATGGAGTTGAAAAATCTCTGGAATTAGCCGACATTTACGAGGACATCAAGCACACTATTGACATAAACTCCACTGATGATCAGATGGAGCTGCCTTCCTTGGAGCAACCCAGAGAAAGCATACAGAGTTTGATGAATTATGATCAAACAATGAGTAGTTCGAACAACGAATACGACGTGTATGAAATTGATGATACTGATGATCAAAGCTGTTCACCTCAAAATTTTTGTGAGACACAATTATCCACCATTAACGACAATGACAACGAGAACGGAACTGACAACACTTCAATAACAAATAATGGACAGGCACTGGCGTGCCTCAAAAAATTGGAGGAATACTCCATGTTGAAGGATAATTTTAGAGCTATTGGATTGATTGGACAGCTGGAACAAATATATAAAGGACAATTGGAATCTTAAGATTGTAGATTTTGCTCTAAAATGTCCAACAAGTACAAATAAATTTTACAAGTTCTTCTGATCGTTTTACAGTGTCATGTTCGATGCGATTTGTTTCGAATTTCTACTGATCAAGCGTTTGTTTGTAGTTCTTAAATTATTGTAAAGAAAATAGGTACCTACTACGTTGTTAAAATAATTTATAAAATGTCTTATAGTAATTTTTGACTGAAAAATAAATATTGATAATATCTACATAAATATATATTATCTACTGAAAACAATAATCTTGTATTTCAACAATTCGTCATTTTATTACCAATGTAGGTACCTCATGACCGTGACACGATGGATTTTTTTTTGAAAAAGTTTTCTGAAATTATTGCGAAGGAATGAAACGTCTCTTGTTAGATCAATTTTTTTTAGTTCGAAAACGGCTTTATTATTTACCTACCTACTTGTTCTCATGTCACATTGTATGCAAAAGATTGTTAGTATAAACGGTTAATTATATGTATTTTTAAATTCATTGTTTACTTAATTTTTAGTAGGTATACAATATTTACCTTAATTTTTTCTGCAAGGGCAATTTTAAGTATTTTTTTGCAAGGGCAATTTTAAGTATTTAATAATAAAAACTTAAAACATAATTTTAAAAAAAATCGTCCATCCGTTTTCGATATACCTATTTGAGTTTTCAAAAAAAAAAATTGTTCCAAAAAATATTTGTCGAAAAATTCGGTATTACGTGGATTTTGTTAATGAGATAGTCGAAAATCGAAAACATACTGCTTATATGAGAGGTACCAAAATGTAGAATATACCTATAATATGCACTGATTTTTTTTTATCAAAATCGTTGGAGCCGTTTTCGAGTTAACTAAGATTTATATTTTGGCTCCAACAAATTGTATGGCATGTACCGTTAGTCTTAGAGCTTAAACAGAAATTAGAAAAAAAAATCGAGAATCTCAAGTGCCAAGTTTGAAATCGGTTCATCGGTTAAGGAATTGGGTGATCCACTTTTTCGTGTTCTCTCTCATCGTAATGTGAAATGTGATTAAAATCTCGAGTTCGATTTTTTTCAAATGCAAGATTTGCCGTACTATATGGCATACATATGTATACATATATGTACATAATATCGGAAAGAAAAATTCGTGTTGCAGGTATGGACTATTATTAACGGTATCTGCCATAGAGCAGCCAGTTTTAAGTATTTTCAAAAGTTTTTTCGAAATTTACGACAAATTTTTATAATGATTATTTTAAATGAAAAATGTATCTTTCCGCAGGTAGGTGAATTTTGCGGGCTTATTTGAACCACCCAAATAATTCACCAACAAATCTGATAATATGGTGAGTGCAATTAAGAGGAAAACAATCAGTGTGGCCGATTTAGCATTTTTCCTGCTAAATTTAGCAGGAAAAGTTTGCTTTTAGCATTTTTATTTTTCAAATCCTGTCGGCAGTTTTTTTTTAGCAGGAAATTTGGTTTTAGCATGAAATCCAGCAGGTTTTCATATTTCTCAAACCTAAAATAAAATATTACTTTAAAAAATTAAAATTAAATCAAATATAAATGCGTATCGCTAATTTTGTAGTAAGAAAACTTCAATATGTTTGCGCATTAATAAGCAACCACTAAAAGATTTTTTTAAAGATAAAAACATGAATTCTGAACTTATTTCCAAAAATGAATTGCAATGGAACAACATAAATCTAAATAAATGGGAGAATATTGAAAATACTTTTGAATTCTAGTACGAGGTAAATAGGTTCACGATGCATCCAATGAAAACCCTTACAAAGAGTTGCCAAACTTTGTCAATTCGATTTTAGTTTTGCCTTACTCAAATGCTTCAGTTGAAAGAGTGTTTAGTTTTATAAATCTTGTAAAGGTTCAACGAAGGAATCGAATGAAAATTAATATGTTAAATTTTATCCGAGATAATTTATATGAGAACTGTTGTGATGCCTTCAATATTCCTCCTAATAATATAATCAAACAAGTTGCTTCATCAAAATTTAATTTTTCCGTAAAAGAAGAACCCGAAAACTTTTGCAGTAAAAAAATTATATATGTGAATACCTTTTACTTAGTTAGATTAACATACTCTGATACCTGATTTTGTTTGTTTCTTTTTGTTGCGAAATAGATTAATAACTATTTGTAATGTAGTTTCCTTTTTTTTTAAATACTCTTAACAAAATAAACAAGTTCTTTTTTTCTTTTGATTAGTTATTTAAAATTATACACTCGGTATTTTAAACGTCACATATACAGGATTTCCAGAGTTGATAGGATTTTTGGCAGTTTTTTTTTTCCAAAAAAAAAATTAGCATATTTTTTTGCAGTTTTGTGGCCAAAAAATCCTGTTAAAATTTGAAATTTTTCATTGGCCACACTGGGAACAGTGTACCTGGCTGTATTTTAGTAATTACGTAATTAACTATCTAATAGCCTTTTCGATTGGTAATCCAGAAGAACTCTTGGTTCCGGGATTCCAATCGAACAAGTTAACACTTTATTCTGGATTTTAGAATTTAAGGTCAGTGTATGTGTAAGGCGGGAAAAAACATGACAATGACATGAAATTTAGGGATGGGCGATGTTCATTGATGTTAGCAAAACAACAATGTTAGACGAAAAAAATATCGATGTTTTAACATCGAAGTTGAAGCATGTGCAACATCGCAGCATCGATGTTAAGATTCAAAACCTGAACTTTAAATAAGCTAAAATCTTTTATCAATGAACACATACTTACATATAAAGGTTAAATGGCACTCGACGAAACTGCACTTCAACAGAACTACTTCGCAACTATTTATGTACAATTATTTGAAGTTCAATTGGCGCTTAGTATGATTGAATGTAGCTCATATACACAAAAAGGGAAAAGAAAATTGAGATAAAAAACATCGCTACAATTTTCAAAACAATTAAGGTATTTTGAATTTATAATATGTTGTATTTTTAATTGATTTTTTAACGTGCTATTATTTTTCATAAAAAAACATTAAAAACATCGATGTTAAGAAACATCGATATCCTGATATCGGTATTGTATTTTCGATGTTCGCATCCATGTTTTACATATCACTCATCCCTACACAACATTATCGTTGACATTGAATTCGCTTTTGACATTTAGTATGCGAGTGGGTGCTTGTTTTGATTTTGACTTCAAATCCAGAAGGAAATTTCTCTTCTATCGAGAAGAGGAACTGTCATTTCATTTCAATCGAACAGTTTCAGAAGTTCGGAAGTCTTCGGAAACCTTCCGGACGACCAATTGAAAAGGACATATGCTTATAAAACTTAATTTAAGGTACATACACATACTTATACGTATACATACATATGTAGTATGTTCATATATGTACATATATATGTAGGTACATGCAAATACGTACTTAAGTAGAATGAATATTACAATAAAAATCTTAGTAATTATAGATAGATAAATATACCTGCCAAATAGGTAGGTAATCACTTTTCTCCATCTGATACCTGATATAGAGCAGCCAGTTTTAAGTATTTTCAAAAGTTTTTTCGAAATTTACGACAAATTTTTATAATGATTATTTTAAATGAAAAATGTATCTTTCCACAGGAAGGTGAATTTTGCGGGCTTATTTGAACCAACCGAATAATTCACCAACAAATCTGACAATATGGTGAGTGCAATTAAGAGGAAAACAATCAGTGTGGCCGATTTAGCATTTTTCCTGCTAAATTTAGCAGGAAAAGTTTGCTTTTAGCATTTTTGTTTTTATGTAGTATGTTCATATACCTACCTGACCTAAAGCCTAATGATCTTTTAATGATTGAACTTGATACACGTACTGTATCCTTTATATGTAGACAAGTAGGTACCTAACTATTTCATTAAAATAATAGCTATATAAGACCTACCTATATTTTTCCCCAGTAGCCATCTAACAGTAAAGCTTCGTATAATATAGCTTAGTATCTATGTATACGCAGGTACAGTGGATGCTCGATAAATTAAACACGTACAAAACCAGGAGTGTTTAGCTTCGAGTTGTGCAAGTTACTGGATCAAGATAAAAAATGTTACTTTTATTTTTAAATAATAATTAAGTTTAATGATCTTAAATCATAAATAATAAAAAAAAAATAATAAAACGACATGGAAAGAAATTCGTTATTTTACGCTTCTTAGATTTGAATGGGACATTCTCCAAAATTCTGGAGAAGTGTGAGTTCTGAAAGTTTTGTTTTTTGCTCATAGGAGTGTGGAGAGATTCTTACTGCACTAAAAACACCTCCTCCTCCCAATTGCAACTAAGTTGAAACTTATCTAGCAATGTATTTTTAACGAATTTAATTAACTTGTTGCAAGTAATTATCCGGTGATAGTTCCTGCTAATATCGCGATTTTAAATCGCATTCTCGTTTAGTGCACCAGATCGGAAGGCTTAGTCCTTCGTAGGCTGCGTACTAAATTCGTCTCATCAATAATTTCGATTATAATACTATTTCAGTGTTGTAATAGCCGGTTTCTATGATCTCTGTAGAGATCTTCATTTCTAATGTACTCGTACCAAGGTGCGTTTACAAACGATCTTAGCAGATTATTTTAAAATGTTTGTAAGGTATTTATCCTGTGAGAATGGAAAAAATAGTTTGTTACCAATTCTTGTCAAAAACAAGTGTTAGCAATCTTAGTTCGTAATTAATCTCTTTATAAATGGCTCTACTGGTCCCGGTTCCGCCGCTAGTTCTTCTCCACTTATGGTCAGTAAACCTACCGACTACCTAGTCGATAAACCAAATCTTCATTTCAATTTTTGAAACCACCCACAACTAGCATTAAGGAAACCTCCTTGTATGCCCTCAAATTTTTAAAGTAAAACTTCTTTTGTGGCGTTGGGGGTAAACATTCTCAAAAAAAAAAAAATGTTTACCCACAATCTTGTTCTTTCTTTCTAGGGCTTTCTTGATGTGTGTAATGCTTAAGTCGATGGTCTATTGGTCTCGTTGCCAGTGCTTCAGTGTATCTACTCTGTAGATTTATATATACGGATTAGTATAATATGCAATGTATTGAAAGATTGCTGAAAAATTAATGAAAGTTTGAACGTCGCTGACGTTTGTACAATTTGAACATGGGGTCTTTATGGGAGATGTATTTATGCAAGTATGCGGACCGTTGTTCTTTGAACGGTTTCCATGAAATTGAAATATGTTGTAGCTGGCTTAGAATTACGAAAGGATTTTTTTTCTAAATAATAGAAATTCTAATTCTGGCATAAGTACATACACTCTCTTTTTTGTTCAGCAGTCGCTTAACTTTTTCTCTTATTAGTTGTTTGTGTGATATTTTATTTACTTGCGATATAGGTATAATAGGCCATGGTTTGCATTTGGAAAAAAATCGAACTCGAGATTTTAATCAAACTTGACTTTACGGAGATAGAGAACGCAAAAACGTGGTTTCCGCAATTCCGCCTGTCTGTCTTTAGGTCGACCTACCCTACAGCCTAGCTTCTGAAACGATTTTCTTCAAACTTTTGGTGCTTAATCCTCTTACGTGATTGGTTCGATTGTTTTTTTCAATTTTTTTTGGCTCCAAAAATAAAATAAAAATAAACAATTTTTTAAGGTAAAAATGGCAAATCTCAATTAATTTAATAAAATAAATTCAGTAGATACGCTAGTATAGATATAGCGTAAATTTTGGTCAATATTTGTTTTTAATTAAAATGTTATTAACGGTACCTGCCATATAAACGTTTTTTTCTTATGAACCACTCATCGGAGTTCGATCAATTTTTGAAATTCTAAATAATACTTCATACCAAAATTTTCGAAAAATATTTGTTGGGATTTTTTGAACAAAAAATGTTTCTAGGTACCAATTATTTTTTTAAAGAGAAATTAAAGAAATTTTGTGCCTAGGTTATATACAAAATTAAGTAAAAAACGACTTTAAAAATATATTTAGCCATTCCTACTGATTCTTGTGCTTATACGATGTGATCAAATATAATATAGCAATTACGTATGTGCGATCCAGCCGTGTATTTTTTTTAATTGCGCTTATTATTGCTTATCATCTCTTTTAAAACACCAAGTTACTTCGCACAAGACGTAAGGTTGACTCCGTTTTTTTTAAATTGTATGTATTTTTATTAACGGTCTTAATGTTTTTTTTTCTTTTTTAAACCTATTTTTCCCTTTTTTCCAAATTTCGATTGATAAATAAGTATTTAGGTATCTACCTACGAAACGTACCTATTCGCAATTGTACAAATGAATGATTACTATGGGGTTGTTGCACTGCGACCTTGAGATCTATTGTGCCTTTAAATTGTACAAATAAAATTCACTTCAATTATGGAGAATAAAGCTTTATAAGGCAACACTTAATAAATTTCCTGGGATTCCCTTTTAAAAACCGTTTGCTTTTTGTTACCTATTATACATATCTACATATGTACCTACCTACCTTGCAAAAATTAAAATATTGTAAGTACGTATTTGTTTCAATTGGGAATACATACATACAGAACTTAAGAGGAAAATTCAAGGTACCTACTTAACGTGACTCGGTGAATGCCAAAACTGTGACAGAAAAGTAAAGTTTAGGCGGCCTCGTAGGGGTAAAGTGCCCTACACACTATCAATGTTTATTGTCAATTTTCATTGAAGAAAAATCGCCACCACATGTATCAATGAATACATATTGACATTTTTTTTTGACATTTCACAAGCTTCAAAATTTATAGTTACATTTTTCCAAAATATGGACGAATTTTTATAAATTTAATTAGGGGCAAACACCTATGATTTGAAGCTGCCATTTGTTTTTATAAGCAAGCCAGTAATTTTTAATTGTTTTGTTTTACTTTTTGATACAAACGAAACTTTAACGTTGACATAAAAATATATATATACGATCAAAAAATTGTCAATAAACATTGAAGATATTGAAGAAAAACAAATCAATTTTGATTCCCTTCATATCTTCAATGTTCATTGACAATGACTGAAGAGCATACAAACGATCAATATTCATTGAACAATGACTTGTTCAATACAAATTGGTCGTGTATATAGAGTTACCAATCGCCCCCCTTTTGGAGGCTCTTTTTTACCCCCAAAACCAAAAATGACAAAGGGGGGCATATATATCCCTCTTTTTTGCACATATGTAATATTTTTGCACCTTAAGGCATTATTTTTACACTACCTTCTCTTTCATATTTAAAAAAAAACCTTAGATTTTCAAATTAAATCTGTGAATACTTCCATCAAAGCAAATACAATTTTCAAAACTGGATACATCCATTTACTTCATTCAAGAAACGTTGCCAACTTCACTTCAATTGATTTAATTAATTAATTCTTAGCCATATCTAGTTATAACTCTGCTTATTTTACAAGCTCCATATTTCCGATCATATTCACGGACTCGGAAATTGCTGGTAACACAAATCGACTATGTTAAAAATTAGTTTATCTGATAGTTTATTTTCTTAGACCAGTTTACTTGCGCTAGCACGAAATGCCAAAAAAAAACTAATTTTTTGTAAAAGAAACTCAAAACTCAATCGCCCAATTGTTGTAACATGATCATCCATTTTTAATCCCCACGGACGCATCCAACAAAGGCAATATTAAAATGGTTCCTCTCATTATTCAATATTATACTAAAGAAAAGGGAATTGAAACAAAATTATTTAGATCTTATGATTTGCAGGTAAAACGTCAAAGACTAATAAATATGTTGTTACGTCACTTTTTTTTGTTCGGTTTTGGTATTTTTCAAAAACATGTTTTGCCCCTTTTTTGAACATTTGTACCCCTAGAAATCTAGCTATTTCCGCCTTTTCAACATTCCCAATCTGGTAACCCTACGTGCATATGGCCTTTAAACGGGCATTGGGCTTACGGAAATTAGCTGTTTGCTTGAGCAGATCACAACCGCCCGAAGTGCGGGAAATATTTAACACTTTTAAAGTCGAGCAACTGTTATAAATTGGCATTTCCCTAGACTCGCTCTAAAAATGGTCTGTTCAAGTTACAGGTAGAATGCATAAGGGGAAAAATATTTGTTCAAGTTAACGAAAGTCCACTGTAATTCGTTGATCATAATTTGCAAAACAATACACCGACCTTCCTACCTACCTAGCATTGGATTTATTTTGTACACACATAGGTATATACCTGCCAATTTAGAAGTACATAATGTTCGTGCCTACCTATACATACATACATACCTACAACTTGCTTGGCCGGTCAAGTATCTATTCTACCAGAAACCCATTTTATTAAGAACACGAGGACGCAACCCAGTGTGCAATTTAATTCAAAACATCAAAAGTTCGCTTTCACATGAAAATATCCCCCGTACCTACGTCCATACAAAATACTCAATAGCAATCGCCCATGGTTATTTCTTTTACCTCTCGAAAATATTCTTCTTTCCTGCGTCTGCTTCTATTTCGAAATCCTTTGTGAATTATATCATATCGCACAATGTCCGTTATATACTTACAAAAGTATATATACCTCAGGACATTCTTTCGTCCAACCCTTATATTTAAAAGATGCTATGCTACACACATAATTTCAACAAAATTCAAGGAAACTAAATACCAACCTACATATACACTCCGAAGAACAAAAAAAAAGTTATCCCTTACTTGTGTTTCCCTCCGCCAATTTAACCAACTAATTTGGAATCTTCCAACTTCCCTTTGCCTTTACCCTTAGCATATTCCATACAAACCAACCTACCTAGCAGCAATCAATGGGGATGTCTATGACAGAGGACATACACTGTGTCAGTTCATCGGAAATCTCACTAAATCCTCAGTAAAACTCAAGGTGCCTATTTATACGTACACATATATATATATACCAAACCTCTACTATTATATAGAATTTTATGTAACACACAACACAATTCAAAAACTCAAGCAGTCATCACGTCAGTCAGCTCAGCCCGTTAGGCAGCAAGAGCAACAGCAGCAGCCATCCAGTCACGGCCGTCAGTTGAACATTTTCAGGTCTGCGAAATACAACGAGTCAACGACGAGCAACTAGAACCACCCCAGCTCCAGCATAACTTTTCATCGAGATTCGAATTCGAGAGACTCTACAGAGAGCAAAACCGGATGAGGCAACAACAATAGTACAAAATTGAACACACTATCACCAACAGCAAGAAAGAAAGAACCAAACACAAACGCAAAGAGGAAAGGCTGTGTGAAACCATTTTCAAGTACGCCATCGACCGAGACATAGAGTCAGCCAGCCTGAAGCCCGTCGTCGTCGTCTTTGTTTGTCAGCCAGCTGCTGCCTGCCTGCTGTTGTGTATAATATTAAGGAGAATATTATAAATCCACAAATATCATTGCGTTGGACTCTGTTCGTCTTCGAACGGTTTTCATTTTCAGTGTTTTGAAGTCTTTTGGTGGTTCAGTTAGTTTTATATCGTATCGGTGACCAGAGCGTTAGTGAGGGTCGAAGGAATTTCATTTTTTTAACTTATACCTACACATTTTGGTTTTTTTTTGGAAAATTGCATAAAAATGGATAAAAAGCAGAAGCCACCGATGCGCAATAACAGAAGGTGCATCATCTATGGTTGCAGTTCATCCTCGGTCACCAACCCCGAACTGAAGTTCTTTCGTTTCCCGTTGCCCGATTCACCTGACTATCAAATATGGCTGTCTGCCTGCAAGGATTCTTACAATCAAATAAGGGTTCTCAAGAAGCCACTTGTTTGTTCGCTGCACTTTGATCCCAGGGATGTTGGGGGCCGCCGACTCAATCCGAGGTCATTCCCCAGACTGAGGCTTGTTCCCTCCGATGAGTACATCTTGATTCAGGAAAACAAACAAAAGTTGAAATTTTTGAATAAAGTCATGGAAGAATGGCTCCTACGAAATCGACCTTATCGTGATATCTATGGCAGAGTCCTCCTCACAAAAGCTAAAGAGGCCGCAGACCTTTTAGACATTCCGACTTTCTCACCCAGCAAACTTTGGCTACAAGATTTTAATGAAGAAATTGCTGCACCAAGCTCAAAACTTTTGGGAAAAGTTCAACCGTGTGGCTTGTCAATGCAAATGGCCGACGTAATCAGAGACTTGAGACAACAAGAGCAAGATTTTAAGGCCGTTCAGGATCATATGGCGTCGGAAAATTCAATCGAAATAAGCGATGATGATGATTATGATGATGGCGACTTCAGTGATACCTATGCTGACTTATCTACAAAGCTTGAGGTTTCTGTGACGGTTGACGAAGAAAACGAAGATTACTACGAACCCAACAGAAAAATGCCAAAACTCCAATCGATACTATTGGACTTAGACGAAGAAGAGGCCTCAAACGACAGGAAAAGAAATATCGCTACATATCGAGACGCTTTGAAATATATGAAGCCTTTGGAAGACTTTGCATTGCAAAAGGAGGATTTCCGAGCTATTGGTCTGCTGACACAGCTGGAAGCTATTTTCAAGCAACAACAGTGAAATAATTTTCTTTGTTTTTTTTTTTTAATATTAAACAAATTTTACATTAATTAAAAATGTATATATTTATATAAATATTTTTTAAACCCAAAATTTATACTGTAAGTTTTACTAAATAAGATTTAATATAGTATATATTTATTTATAAAAAAAAAAGAACATGAAATTGAGTTGTCTTTAATATTATCTCCTTTTTTCAGTACTTCAAACGAGTGACGAAATTTTTTTCTTGGTTTTTCCCCCGATTCAGCTTCTGCGCACAAGAAGGTACTCTGGGGCTGGGGCTCTCTCAGATCAAGAGTTTCAATGGAATCTTTCTTCAAGCACTTTTCAAGGCGTTTGTGTTGATGTCGTAGAGCTTGAGATTTATCGACCAGGGGTTGAATTGAATGCTATCGTATCTATGTGTGAGCGGGTCGTATATATGTATGTAGAGAAGAATTCAGAACAGGATGTAAATTCCTGTCCTTTACATATAATCTACCTACAACCTACATATATAAAACTGGATTTCTAGAAATAATTTAGCAACGGGATTTTCAAGAAAAAATCTTTATGACACTGGCTTAAAATTTGAAAGACAAGTGGTAGGTATGGTATCTATAAAATTGTTTTATAAGGGGTTACCAAATGCAGGATGTTTGAAAAATATTTCAAGTAGCTAGGTACTTAATGAAGCTGAAAAACTTGCTTCAACATTGTGCTGTCGCCGTGCGGCGAACTTTTATACCTACCTACCTCTAGTCTAGTTAATCTCACCATTCACAATAACTGAGAAAGTTAGATTATATGGAACGATTACGTAATTGTTTTTTATGACTGTATTTAAAACAAAATTAGCAACTTTCAAATTAACGAGAATTCTAAGGATAATTAGGTCGGTAGGATACGCCCTAAATGTCCAATACTAGGTAGTTTAATTGTTCCTCTTCTTGTTCGAAAGTTTTGCAATTTTATTGCTTTAGTTAAAATAAATGTATAACTGTCCCTAATACCTATATGTATTGTATTTGGGAATCATCAGAATTAAAGCCACACAAGGATTAAGGTTTGTGAAATATGTTGGTAGTGGCTCAATTATTTTTTCTTTTTAATTTTCATATACGAGCATTGTATGCGAATGTATCAATCCTTAGGAATTTTAGTAGGTAAAGAGGATTATTTTTGGATATCCCTTGTGGTACACTGGCTTGAAATTACGATTGTATTTGAATTTTTCTGAATTTTCACTAATCACTATTCTGCTATTCATTCGAAATGAACCTTGTATACCTACATTGGTAAAGTCGGTAATATCGTGCGAATTCTGCCGCATATAAATTGTTGCGGTTTTTGTATTTGTTGTCTGTTTGGCTGAGTGATAATAAAATAAAAATTACTAGAAAACTGATGGAGCTTATTATAAATAAATATATAAGCTTTAAATAACAAATTTTCTGTTAAAAAAAAAGTTTGTGTACCTACATATGTATGTACACGCGCCAGAAGTTAAACTTCCCTAATTTGATACAATTCTTTCTTTCGTAATTTATTTGGCAATCCAGAAGCCTTCCGTTCCGGACTCTTTTGAAAGCGTTCAATGGGAAAAAAATGACGTTTCTAATTCTGAAAAGAAGAGAATTTTGCTCATTAAGATTCAGAAGCACACAAGTGCTCAGTTGGGATCCCTAATCGGAGAAGAATTCCGGATTGCCAAATAAAAACGCCATAAGTCAGCTACAACATATAGGTACCTACATATGCATTAACATTATGGGCCGTTCATAAAAGACGTTCGCATTCAAGGGAGGGGAAGGGGTTTTGCTGAGTGTGACAAGGGGTTACTGGGGGTCTACGGCAACGTGACATTTGTCGTCCATCAAAAAATTTTACTGCAGTATTTATTTTCTCGGCTTTTTTTCTTTTTAATTTCTGTTATTTGTTGCGCGGCTTTAGTGCCTTTACTTGAATCTCGCGGCCGGCGTTGCTTATACTTGAGAGAGTAACGTCTCTACGCAATGTATGCTCTCGACTCAGCAACAAATAGAAATACTATTTCCAATGTATTTATTATTATGTTTTCCATTCATTTAACATGATCACGGGAGAGGGGCCTTAGTTTTTGTGACGAAATATTTACAGGGGGGTCACAGAAAGTGTGACACAGTGTAACAACCGGGGTCGAACGGGTCAAAACAAAGCAATTTTAGCGTCACGTATTTTATGAACAGCCCCTTACATACAGTAAATATAAATCTACGAAGTAGATACACTAAATCACTGGCAACGAGACCATCGACTTAACATTACACACTTTAATACAACAAAATATACACTAATGTATGAGAATCGACAAAACAAACAAAAAAAATCGCCGTCAAATACCTACACACTAATCTATCTATGCGAGACCACACGAACGTACAAAAAAATTGAATAAAAAAAAACCAAACAACAAAAAAAAAAGAATTTCTCGTAGAATATACACACAGTTCATGTAGGTACTTACCTACAGAATGAGAATCCACAACACGTACTAACAAAAAAAAAATCCTCAGCGAATACACACAATACAGATGCATACATATCTGCATTCTGCACTCATCTTTGAAATCCAAAAAACAAAGAAACATGACATTGGTCACGTCAGATGTCGGTCGGTTTTAAAGCTCCATATAGACATTTTTTTTAACCCAAACGCCGCAAAGGAAGTTTCACCTCAAAAATTAAAAAAAAAATCATCGTGTATCGTATATTTATTTTTGTGGCAGCGAAACATGTCTGATACATACATACATACTTTCGTAACAAAAAAAAAAAAAAATAACCAAACATTTTTATCCAAACTTCATACGATTTTCGCATGAGCATAATGTTATAAATGTCAATATGAACTTGGGACAGTGCAGTTCATCCGACGGATAGCAGAATGGAGTGGTAGAGAGGAATAAGGGGATCGAATGGGTGAATTGAATTCACAGTTCACGTGAATAAATAGGACAGTAGGTATTTATTATTTTCTAATAGAAGGTGCAAGCAAAAGTGTCCTTTAATTTCAAATATTTAATTCCATTATGAAGGTACACCTGAATCGAAAATCCCAAGTTTTGGGTTTAATCCCAATCTTGTTTAATCCCAATCTTACCACTAACAAATTTCATCATTCTACGATAATCAGAAATGATCTACATATATAAGGTCCGTTCCCGTACTCCCTAAAACTGCAAAAATCTACAAATTTCTACGAAAAACAGTCAAATCCTGTTCCCGTACTCCAAATTTTCGTAGTTTTTCACAGAAGAGAGCGCTCATAAGAGACTAAAATATTTCCCCAGGCTGCGAATTTTAGTCCAAGAAATTTCTTTGGACAAAATTATGAAGACTGTCAAATGAAGGAAAACAGAAAAAAAACATTACATATGCTATCAGTTGCCAAGAGTGTATCGTTACAAAAGTTGAAAATAATGGAATTTATATTCTAGTCGGGGTTATCCGTGCAATAAATTGAAATTTGTGACATTAAATTGGTTATTTTAAGAAATACTTCCACGTAAATCCTTAATAAACATTTTCAAAACTACACTTTTGTGGTGACGTTTAAAAAATTGCAAAAATTGTTGTTCAAAACGTTCCCGTACTTTTGTGAAAATTTGTTGCTCTCTGAGAGATTATTACCCCCACTCTTGCAAAAATGACAGTCTTACATTTTTGTGCACAAAGTAAGGGAATACACTTATTATTGATATCAATTCTGAGAAATTTCAAGTTTTTTCCTTATTTTCATTTTATCATTCTATAATAAACGAAAGTGCTCCATATAATTGATATCATTTCAATTAGTAGCGTACACGCCCCCTGAAGGAAAAAGTTAAAATTTTCGATTGTTTTCCTTTCGTATGCAACCCTACTATCTATAATAATGATGGAATCCGGACTGTCACCACTTTTATCAAAACATTTAATTAAGATGTTGATTATTATAATCTTCATCATTTCGGAGCTATTGTGATCTCGAAGGGATCACAACTCTGTCACTTATCTGTTTCACACTAGTGATCAGATGACTTATAATCTAAGTTATAAAAACGGAAATACAGAAAACTGCCTGACAAACAACAATCCTTAACAAACCAAGCTACACCACGCTATACCACGTTCCCGCCGAAAACTAAACCGAAATTTAAGTAGATTAAGGCTAAATTTTCTATAAATCTTGAAGATTTACCATGCAAATTTTCAGATGAAGAATTAAAATAAATCTCATTTAAATCCTCATGGGTCCAATATATGTAAAAATCGATCTACCATTATGAACACATTCATCGGGAAAGTGAATTTTTCGCTTCAGTTGCCACAGATGAAGTTAACTATCGCACTTCGACATAATAAAAGAAAATGAAATACTGCGTTTCCATCAAACATTGATCTCTTTAAGATTTACTTATCTCAAATAGTGTTTTCACCGGCTCCAAGAGTAGATTAATTTTAAAAGCACTATTCAAAATGCAAATTCTGTTTCATTTTCTTTTATGATGTAGAAGAGAGACAGGCAGCTTTATCTGTGTAAGCCGAAGCGAAAAATTCACTTTCCCGATGAATGCGTTCATATTGATATGGGAATAGGGTAGTTCGATTTTTACATATATTGACCCCATGAAGATTTAAATGAAATTTATCTTAAATCTATATCTGAGAAGATCTAATTTGTATGGTAAACCTTCAAGATTTGTAGGAGATTTAGCTAATGTCGAATTCCGAACAACCATTTCACATCGATTTGTTTGTTTGTTGTAAGGAACTTGCAAAAAATAGTTTGCTCGTAAAGTCTATGAAATCTTGATAAAAACGCAAGATCTGTTTTGACATATTTTGTTTAGAAATAATTGGATTGTGTTCAGAAAACATCACATTTGACATTTCCATTCAAAATAGTGCTGTCAAAATTAATCTGCGAAAACACTAATTGAGATTTTTTTAGTAAATCTGCAAGAGATTAACGTTTGGTGAAAAAGTAGTATTAAGTAATGGATGAATCTGTCTAATTAACCTGAACTTACAAAGTATGCATTCATAGGGTGGTCGGATGATCACTTTAGAATAAGGAACTCAGATAAACCAGATATTCCTTATGCACCACACAAGATTCAATTTAGTTTAAACTTGTGATCAAATCTGGCGGTCGACGTTGAGTTGAAAGAAATTCAAAAGGTTTTGATAATGTTCAAGTTGATATGAAAATCCTTCAACTTAGTTGAGCTGTCCGTACCCAAGTCATTTAAATCACTTACCCCGGTTATATGATTCAAGTATACATCGACCTAAATCCTGATTCAATATCGATTCAATTCTCTATATAAACATAGTAACTGTCACACAATACCCATTCTAACTCAATGCCAAATTTCCAAGGCGTTCGATATGTAGTTCAAACTTCACTTCAAACTAACTTTGAAATGTAAGAATTATTATAACTTTTTAAACTAAAGTGATCCTTATAAACAACGTAACAAGCTCAATTTGAAAATTCGTCTATGAAAATGACAAAAAATAATGTTTTTTAACAGATCAAGCAGAAATCTCTTCAATGTCGTTTTTATTTGTCAATACGGAAGCCTTCTGGACTCTCCTGAAAGTGTTCATTTGGGAAAAAAATTACACTTCTGATTCTGAATTTAAAATCTGTATCGAAACCAGAACCACTCACACATTCATATACTTAAATTTTAAACTCAACTGTTGTAATTTTTTGTATCCTAATTGGTCACAACCATTACTTTTGATTTGATTATTTCCACGTATAGAATTGCTTTCATATACATAGTTTAGTTACATATACAATCACACAAAAATATTGCAATACGCGTACATAAAAAAGTAGTATGTATTACAAAAATTTTGGGTAAATTGAATAATATAAAAATCAGGGTCCAGCTCGCTTAAAACTAAACCGATCGTTGGATCATCGTTTCGAGAATTGTTCGATGATCGTTTGATCGAACGATGGTTTAATGGCGTTTTTATTTGTTTCATCGTTGCAAAGAAATCGTCGTGATGAAGGTACAAAGAATTGTTAATAAAATTACGACTTGTCACGCTCATTTATTCAGCGTTAAACGATTTCAGCTACCTATTTAGAAGTTACCTATTGCAAAGCGATCACTGCGATCACAAAAGAAAGTTTACATCATAAATATAAGATTATTGTTTTCAGTAGATAATATATATTTATGTAGATATTATCAATATTTATTTTTCAGTCAAAAATTACTATAAGACATTTTATAAATTATTTTAACAACGTAGTAGGTACCTATTTTCTTTACAATAATTTAAGAACTACAAACAAACGCTTGATCAGTAGAAATTCGAAACAAATCGCATCGAACATGACACTGTAAAACGATCAGAAGAACTTGTAAAATTTATTTGTACTTGTTGGACATTTTAGAGCAAAATCTACAATCTTAAGATTCCAATTGTCCTTTATATATTTGTTCCAGCTGTCCAATCAATCCAATAGCTCTAAAATTATCCTTCAACATGGAGTATTCCTCCAATTTTTTGAGGCACGCCAGTGCCTGTCCATTATTTGTTATTGAAGTGTTGTCAGTTCCGTTCTCGTTGTCATTGTCGTTAATGGTGGATAATTGTGTCTCACAAAAATTTTGAGGTGAACAGCTTTGATCATCAGTATCATCAATTTCATACACGTCGTATTCGTTGTTCGAACTACTCATTGTTTGATCATAATTCATCAAACTCTGTATGCTTTCTCTGGGTTGCTCCAAGGAAGGCAGCTCCATCTGATCATCAGTGGAGTTTATGTCAATAGTGTGCTTGATGTCCTCGTAAATGTCGGCTAATTCCAGAGATTTTTCAACTCCATTGTAAAATGTGGGATCTGGTGTAAGCAATTCCTCTTGATTTATTCTGTATTTTCTCTTGAACCGGTCCAACCATCTTCGGTTCGGTCTAAACTCGCCATATTTAAACAAGTGCTTGGCTTCGAAAGCCTTTTCCAAAATATCAATATCGCTAAGTGGCAATTGGGCGCATTTGCATCGAATAAGCCACTCGTATAGTACTTTGTTGGTAGTGATCGACATTACAGAGGGCCTCCTTCGCAGTCTATTCGGGTCACCATTATTTGCCCATTCCCTGAGAAGCCGTTCTTTTTGCGAAAGTATCGACAAAATTTGTGTTCGACCGCATTCGAACTTTAAAGCAAGTTGCCTTGTGTCACGTCGCGTTTCTGCAATTCTTATAACTTCTATACGTTCTTTCAACGAAAGCACTCTTCTACTTCGCTTTTTCTCCTGGAACTGAACAGACACACAAAAATGCTTTAGTACTCTGAACTCAAACAAGTGCATAACGGTAAGAACCGAATTGTATAAAAAGAAAAAAAAAATGAAACGAAAATCGATACTTACTTTTTCCGTTTGGTCGTATTCAGCTTCAATACTATTCATCGTGGTGCTGGGAGTATACTGATAAATTTGCTGCCCGAACTTGTTTGGTGCCTGTAACTGTAGGGGTGACGTCATTGCTGACAGAGCGTCGGCCAAGTAATACTGCTTGTCCGTGAGTTGGGAAATTTCAGACTGATGCATGCGCACTAAATCGCTTCGTGTTAATAGCCGAACGTCCGCAAATTCAGTATCTGTTAGAGAAACTTGGCAGCGATGCGACCGTCAACTGTAAGGTTGTGTGTCGGACAAAACCCAAATGTAATATGGACATATGGTTGCTTGTCGTATTGGTTTTAGACGAGAGGGTTAGTTGTGGGGGTGGGTGCGGTGTGCGGACCGCTACTTTGTCCGATATCTTAACCGACTTGAACGTTAATTGTGAGAGATATAGCTTAAAGCTATAGAGATAAATAATATTTGTACATAGTTGAACAGCAATATTTAGGTATGTATTTTTTGTATAAATTTGTGTGGTCGAGGTTGGCTGCTTGCTGAAAATAACGTTTGGTGTCGGTATAGAAGCAGAACGTGTCAGATAAGAAAACACTTTTATATGAAGGGGGTGTATAAGTTTAGTTATATCAAGAAATTAAATGTTCGAATGTTAGGGCTTTGTGAGTTGAGATTGCTATTTTTGCTGATGATGTTTCAAAGAAGTCTTTCGTATATGTATCTAGATGGGTATACATACATATATATGTAAATACATACCTACAATGTTTTTTGTTCTGAATGGAATTATTGTGGGTAGGTAGGTAGGTAGGTATATTAAAACTTTGTAAGGAGGTAACATAACAAGTATGTAGGTATGTTTTGTAGATACTTATGTACTTTACCTAAATATTCGAAACGTTTGCAAGTTTGAAAAACCTTTAAAGTGAAGGTGTTAAATGTGATATAGGTATGTATACGTATGTATAGGCAGGCACCAACATTATGTAGGCACCTACATATCTAATATACCTATTCTTGCCATAAGTTCTGTTATTCGATTTCATGTATTGCTACCCTTTGCTCATAATTTTTCAAAAAATAGTCCCGATAACTATTTTTTTCTTAACTTGTGGACTTATGAGTAAAAAAAAAAACAGCAACTTTCGTTCAATTAACATGGAATGGGAAAGAAAATCGTGTCGCGGTAATCGCATTACATAAATGTGGAAAATATTCAAATCAAATATTCAAAAATCAAAGGAGTGGAATATGCTGGAACACTCATTAAGGCCCTTATGTTCGCGGATGACATAGTGTTGTTTGCATACTCACCTGAATCTCTGCAACTAATGATTAACAAACTTAGCGAGTATTGCAAAATATGGAAACTACTTGTCAGCCTAGAGAAGTCGAAGGTTATGGTTTTCCGAAAAGGTGGAGGAAGAGCAAGTGGACGGGAACGGTGCACCTTTAATAACGAGAGAATCGAAGTTGTAAATGAATATAAATATTTAAAAATAATAGTATGGAAAGACATTTAACGGAAAAATTGCAAAAAGCAAAAGCTACAATCAGTATTGCCTGGCGAAACATTTATAACATAACATAACAGACATATAGCCCATAGCAGCAAACATAAAATATATTTGAGTCGGTAGCTGAGTCAGCACTGTTTGGGGGGGTAAGAAGTATGAAACCGCTGAGAAACTATTCCGATTTTACATCAAAAGGATATTTCGACTACCGCCAAATTCCCCGAACTACATGATTATGCTAGAAACCGGTATCGCTCATCTATTTATTAAAACGCTCAAATTGCAAGTTGACTACATTTGTAATGTTCTGGAAATGTCTAATGAGAGCCTCCCAAAAAAGCGTCACTTCAAGCCATAAATAGTGGATCGAGTTTGTTTAGAGAGTGGATGGAGCTAGCTGAAGAAGCTAATATAGAACTCGCAGAGGATCAGTATATAATGTGGAAGCCTTTTTTGTATAAGCTGATTTCTGTCATAGATGATCGAGTTAGATTGGGGTTCGCAGCTGAAGCAGAAGAATCGATCTACAGAATGTTGTACAGTAAGCTGAACCACAACCTAAACCAAACGAACTACTTCCGTGATGACTACACGATGGAACAAATATCAATGATATTTAGAGTAAGAGGTGAACTGCTTAATCTCAACTTCATTCCGCACCGTGAAGATTTGCGCTTGCTGTGCGAATTGTGTAATATGGGCAAAAGAGACATTTTTCATTTTATCGGTAGATGTCCTGTTCTCCGGGAAATAAGAAGACATATTTTTGGAACGGATTTTCTATCAGATGTGCTAACGATACGATATCTAAATGAAATTGAAGTACCTTTACTGTGTAAATCTTGTAAAATAGCATTATCTTATAGAAATAGAATTATAAATTAACTTTTAAAAAAAATAATGGTCAAAAATGTATATGATGTTGTCAATCAGGCAGACGGCACAATGCTATGCTTTAAAGATATTTAATTTATAATGTAAAATGTAAATACAAGTTATAGGAAATAAAATAATAATCTAGGAATATAAGTAAAACTGAGATTTCGTTACATTTTTCGTGCCAAATTATTAACTTATATCTTCTTAGTCGGATTTTGCGAAAGAAATTAATTAACTTGAACAACGAAAAAAAATGTTTTTAGGGAAATTTCTTAAATCTTGAAGGAATTTTAGCCAAAATAGTATAGCAATTCACACAGAAAAAAGCTAAATTTGATACCACCATAAACCAAAATTCAAAAATTTAACCAAGGTAGAAAATTTAACCAACATTTTAACGCAATTCACACACGGCATTAAGTAAGCATTTTTTTATGGTCTAACAATTTGAAATACATTTTTTTTGTTTTTTAGAAGGAAAAACAGTTTTAAAAAACTTACTACCTAATAAGTTTTTTTAAAACGGTTTTATAGCTTATTTCTTCTAACAATTAATAAAAATGTTAACTATAAATATTTTTGATTTCGTGAATAATTAATTATTTTCAGGTAGTTGGATAATGCCGGATTTACACGAGTGACAAATTACCATTAATTCATGCCATTAAACGGCAAAATAATGGTAAAATCAAATCAATAATGATAAACATTTACACGGGTTAAAATAATGACTATTTGATTGATAATGGCAATCTGCCATTAAAGAATGAGCAAGTTCATTCTTCCTCGCCGTGTGCCATAATTTTCAAAATGGCATCATTGTGGATTTACATGACTCCATTTTAAAGGCAATATTTAATGTCATTCTTCCCTGCCATTTTTTTAATGACGAAAACAATGACAAATTTTCAAACCATTTACACGATTTTGTCAGTAATGTCAATAAAATGGAAGAAATAATGGCAATTTGTCACTCGTGTAAGTCCGAAATAAGAGTTTATAATTCGATTAGAATTTTCTTAAATATTTAAAGCTTATAAGTAGACATAAACCTTATTGGAATGTCATAAAATTGAATATTTTTAGCGCAGGTAGGTATTTATTTTTAAGGTAAAAAAAAATAAAACATTGGAATTAAATTATTATTTAAAACTTAAACGAGCGATCGAGCAATTGCATAAGGAAAAATAATTTAAATTGTATATACATACATACCTACCATACAATATTTTATTTGAACTTCTTGTCAAGGTTGAGAGTAGTAAAGAGTACATTTCTAGTGAGATAAGTGAATACCAACTATCTATAGAGAAAATTTACCGAAAAATGAAGCAAATTAAAAACATTTTATTACAAACTTAAGGAAAAATGGACCGCAGCCCATAGATCGAAACCAAATTTAAAAAAAAAAATGTGGAATGGTTTTCTTTATCTCTCACATATCAATACCAGACAATCAGAAGTAATGAGTAGGTACGCAACATTCACGAAAAAAAAAAATAAAAAAATAATCAAAGATGATGCATAATCTCATCGTATCTAATTTATCAGTAAAATACTCTAATAATGTAGGTAGGTACCTACTCTTGTAAAAAATAAAAAAACATCAATTAATAAAAAAAAAATAAGTGGGCACTGTCTTTCCTCTGTATCACTCAAATTGGTTTGTTTTCTTTTTTCCTCACTGTTTCACTTAAATTGCACTAAAATTTTTTCATAAATTGGCTTTCTGCCTTTTTATAATTGAATAGGGGTGCCAATTATGTTAATCACCTTAACCAGAACTTCTTAATTCAGAGGCAGGTTCTGAAACACCCTATACAATTTTTTTGAAGCCTTAGAAATTTTCTTCAAGCTAAAAAAAAATTGTTGCAATATCTTCATTCGTTTAAGAGATATTATTTTTGCAACCAAAAAAGTCATAATGGGTCATGTGCGCCCGTGCTCCAGTAGATTAGAAAATAATCGGAATTTGAAGCTTCTGACTTCATTGGTACTGAAGATAATGGGAAAAAACTGAAGGTAATTCGAAAATTCCGGGTTTGTTCCTGTAAAGAGTGTAGGTAGGTACCTACCTATAGTTTCAGAACTTGGCTGGGCAATACCATGCCCGTTGCCATTGATATAAGATATAGGTACATTAATACCTATTTAATTCCAATATTTTTGGCTGAACTTTCCTTTGGGGGGGGGGGGGGGGGGCACGAATTTTAACACGCGGATACTTTTATTCGGAAGATTTATGCTTAAAAATAATAAATATAACAATTTTAAAGTGAGGAAACTTTTATTTCTATTTTTAATTAATTTTTAAAGTTTTCATTTTTCATACAAAATGTATGCAAATATTGACTACCGACAACTTTTTTTTTGTGTGGACAGTTGTCTGCCAATCCACAGATGACTATATGCTACTTCGGTATGGTAAGTGTTGTGGTATGTGCATTTTTCTTGGGATAATAAAAATTGATTTCAAACTATGTACTATTGTGGTTTCGTTTCATGTCAAATATTAAAAAAAACTTTGCATACACCTAACCTTGACCCCACCCAACCTTGAGCACAACCCAAATCCTAAAATTGGTCCGGGCAGGGTGCTTACCCATCGAGCTTTTTGTACGCTGTGAACTTAATTAAAGAAAAACTTCACGCAAGTAGGTTTTTATCTATGCATACGTCTTCTTTAATGTTTTTTTTTTTAATTTGCAATTGGTTTTTTACTGAGAGTAAATAGTTAGGTACGAGTACATATGTATTTTAAAAGTGATACATAACTACTTTTCGAAAAATATTATATTTCATTTAGTTAAATGTTTCCATTAAAATTTCCCCAAAAAAAAATACCTTGGTACAAAAAAAACTTATCAGAACACTACCAGAGGGAAGTATTAACAAGAACTGTGAAAACAGTTTTTCGTTGCCGCGAATTTTTCATATTGTGTATTAATATTGCAAACTTTAAAAATATGTTAAAAATAGAAGAACTTATATTTTCATATTAAAACCGTTTTAATTATTATCTTTAATAATAAATCTACCGAATATGAGTATCCGTGTGTTGAAATACCTTCTAATTTAAAGCAAGATTGAACAAAAGTACTGTGCTAAAAAGGCCAAAATTGAAAATTAAAACATATTTAACAGATTTTCCTCAACGTAATATTTTAAAGCTGTTCTATAGAGACCCCTAGTACACTGTAAAAAAAAATCAAAGTTCTACGCGTGCTCCCCTAATGGAAAGTCGCCACATATTTTTTTATATCAAATAACATGTTCCAAAAACTTTTTTTAATCATCCAACTTTAATACCTACAAATTATTTGTTAACAATGAAAACCAGAACGACAGCACTGTTGAACTCCCTGCTGGTGGTGTTTTTCGTGCTTGGGCTTAGATACAATATAGCTATGTATATAGATAATAATATTACATAAGCTTAATACGGCCTTAGTTCTCTTCAGATACATATAATTCTCTTTGCTGTTCAAGAAAAAACAGCAGCATTTTATTTCCTTTACAAAATTGGGCCGAATGGTTATGGCTTGAATCGAAATCATTTTCATGTCATTTGTTGGTTCGTTATGTTACGGTTGCGGGTGTCGGTAGAACGGGAACAAGAAAAAATAAACAACTTGTATTATTTTGTTGAAAGTGATGGTTCTCCCTTACTAAATTAAAATCACAGGTATTAAAGTTTAAAATGAATCATAAATTCAATAACTTACGTACCTAGTCAAACAAAGTCTAATGGTTTAAATACAATCGACTATCCTACCCATGTACTTATGCCTACCTGCATAGCTGTGTGTCGACAGTAAATACATACATAAAATGTGTACATCAGAAAAAAATACATGCTGTGTGAGGGGTTGTTCTTCGGAAGTGGACAAAATAGCCCACAAATTGTTCGTATTCCCACCTGATACAAATCCGCGTGCTAAAACATGGCTAGAGTTGTATCCGCATAGTTTCTTGCGGAAGCGGAAAGATGACAATTACATATGCGCTCGGCACTTTACAGCTGATTATCTTAATGAATCCGGTGAACTGTTGGATAAGGCAATTCCCAGCGTGAATATTGACACTAGCTATGCTCAAGAAATGATAATGAGAACATTTATTATGAAAGTTATTTACGAATGGATTCTAAGAAATTCGATTGAGGCTTATACGCTTGTAATTTGGCAGAAAGTTCTTGAGGCTAAGGTATTGCTGGGCATGCAGATATATACTCTGCAACATATATGGATTTCTAAGTTTATAAAATTCAAATTTGCAACGCAAAGGAAAGGAGATCGCTTTGGATCAGGCCAGGAAGGTCCAAAAAATTTACTTGAAATAATCAAAGATATTCGTGGAGAATTGCCAAGTAATTTTTCACTACCTTGTGATAACATCGGGACGCATACTCCTGGGGAAGAAGCATTAAAAGTGTCAGATGACGTCCTTAACTCTGTATCTGAAAATGAAAACTCGACTGAGGCACCTATTCAAAACAGTGATGTTGTACCAACGAAAAGTTTGAACAGTTATCAGGAAGCACTGCAGCTTCTGAAGCCATTAAAAGAATATATTAAACGAAATGAAAACAAGAACGCTTCCGTACGACTGAGTGAAATCGAAAGTATAATTAAACAGGTTATTAAGAACGAAACAAAACCTAAAAGAGCTGCAAAAAGAAAACGATGAAGTAAATTAAAAATTTTACAAAAATATGTAGCAACAATTATTTGAATACAATTGAACTTAGTAGAACTTTTTTTTATATTCTCAAAAAAATCTCCTATGTGAATTATAAATTATTGATGAATTAATAAATATTAAAATATACCTAACTGGATCAACTTGGATAATTCAGAAAGATAAACGATCACATAATTAATAAATGTAAAATTAAAGGCGCCTATTAAACTAGATGCGCCTACGCTAGGAAATTTTTTCTTCACCAAGTAGGAGCTGATAGCGGTAGGCACAAATAAGCCATATTAAGATCGGAAACCTTCGTACGTTTCACCCCCCAAAACCCATTTGTTTACATTGTTGTATTTGTAGCTTTGAAACTCTATCCATGAATAGATGGGAAATCGAAAAGCAAAACAAAAACAAATTACTACGGCTGTGTTGTCTATGGGTCTATAGGAAGAGGAACAGAAAAGATTCTTGTGTGCGTTTCTATCAATGTGTCTATTGGAAGAGGAACAGAAAAGTTACTTGTGTGCGTGTTTCAGCTTGTAGGCAAATGTCAAATGAAAGCAGAGGTTTCCGGTCGTTACGTTATTAGTTTATTGCGGTAGGTATAGCCTATATAAGGAAAAACTCGTCGTCAGTTTGCGGTCGTGTTTCACTGGTTCTCTTTAAACCACAGACGTGCAATACTACTCTTTAAACTCTTGCAAAACGAGAACGATCGTTTTCTCTTAATGTGAAATGCTAATATTTTGATCGATTTGACTTGCCAATTTTTAAAATTTATGGTTCGTTTCAATAAAAACATATACCTATGTAGTTGATTCGCCGTAAATTTTTTTGTTCTGAAAATCAGAATTGAAGATTGTTTTTTTAAGCTGCCAAGCAACTCACAGTCTTAAAAAGAAATTCGATCCGTATTCGTTCGTACGAAGCAAAAAAGTATTATATAATTTTTTGGAACGATATCGTCATTAAAATTCTTTGAGTTTTGGAGATTTGACGCGGTGAACACATGTATCGTAAGCACTACAAATACAAAAATATATTCATAAGCTAATGGTAGATATTGGTTTCTAAAGCCTAAAAAAGTCATTTAACACGCACGAATGCTTCCAAGTATATTCTTATATAGGCAGCACCTTAGTGCAACCATTCATAGGATATGAAAGCAGTTTACTCTTTTTTGTTGCGATGTTTACGTTTTTGTCGCTGACTGATAACTCGTAATTTAGGTAGTTTCATTATGTACTTACAAATGTCTACTCATTTTAATGATTTTAGATTTTTCAAAATTTTTTAAACATCCAAGAATAAAAATGCTATAAATTTTCTAAGCGATGATTTCGGTACATAACAAAATGTCTTGTTGGTAGGTACCTATTTGTTTATTATTTTGATGTGTCAAAACTATTTTAGTTGCAACTATTCCATGGGTATGTCATAGTGCCATCTATAAATAAAGGCAACTTTAAATTTCAAGAGATGAAGAGTATTGGTAGTGATAGACCGGTACGGTAGTAGGTTAGGTAATACACTACACAACACTGTTCCGCGCTCAATCTTTTGTAAGATATTTTTAGTAAGAGTAAAATTTTGTGCAGTGTTGAATTTGTGTTGTTTCTCAGTGAGAACAATAAGTATTTTTATGTATGTGTATATGTACCTACATTTTCCCCATTTCATTTAATCTACTGTTGCACACACATTTGTTTAAAGTGGTGTGAGAGTTTAATTTGGGTTCGTTGCTGCAATACTGACATCTCTGTGATATTTTGTTATTATTAACTGTGGCTTCAGATTTAAAATACAGTGTTAGGGTACACTCGTAAGGTATATTGATTTCGAGTTCAGTTTTTAAAAAAAGTGGTACAGTAAAGAGTTCGTGCTAAAATATAGCCATACCTATCTAGGCACCTACTTTTGGACAAGTTACATTTTTGAATAATGCCCAAAGTATCGGAGAAAAAGAAGCGGCAAACGTAAGCTTTAAGGTCCCTGCAAATCCTCAGACTTGCAAGCGGCTAATAAATAATAAATGTGTGATTGTTTACTTACTTTAAAGAAAAAAAAGTTGGTGTGCGTGATTTAAGTAATATTTATGTACATACATATCAAATTATGAAATTGCTCTAACGTAGTGTTGGGGGGAAGGTTGGGGCTGCTATAATAATTTATAAAGGGTGATCCAAAATTCAATGGCGCAAAATTTAAGTAGGTTCGGTGTTAAAACTATTTACCTAAGTTGTTGGTTAAAACCTTGCCAAAAAGATGATTTTGCTCACAGTACCTACACATATTGGAGTTAATACCTACCTATCTTCCGAGTATTTATTTTCTTACAAGTTTGCGCATGCGAAGAAAAAATTATTTTCAGAGATCATTTTGTTCATCAAAACATTGTTTTCTCATTTTTTCGCAGTTCTAATTTTAGTTTATTAAAAGTACAATGGATTGTTATCAATTTCAATTTTAAAATACCTACCTGCCTAAAAGAAAAACAAATTATTTTAACGGGGTCTCTGAGAATTAAATCTGAAAACGTGCTGCGCAAGAAAATTAGGCCTATTCGGCAGAACTTTTATTTTGTTTTCCTGCTATTCTGTTATGAGTTTGAATACAAAAGTTTGAGCTGTCAAAAAGTCTTATGAATTATAATTTTGGTATTCGCCATGCTAAATCTGCAACGAAATCTGTTAAGAAATCTAGTTATGAGCTGTCAAAACTTCGAAATTCTTAGAAACTCTTTTACGAAGTGGATTTTTGGTATTCAGCATGTCACAATTTGTTATGGATGAATCATAAAATAAAATTCACTTTTTTGTTACTTTTATCATAAAAGATTTCAATATATGAATTAAAAACTTTTATTTCGTTAATGAATTGTTCTTAAAAGGTTAGATATAACAAAATATTATTAAAATACATAAATACAAACACAAATATGTAAGTAATTTCGAACTAATTATTTCAATACACCAAAGCACAGAACACATTTGATGGATGAAACGTAACAGAAAGTGTCGCTTATCTTGCTGGAGTTCATTTTGTACAACCTTTTATATTGGATATATTAAATTAAGGAACTGTTATGGAAAAATTACAAAGATTAATTATTTATCTACACGAAACAAAACACGATCATTCGGCAGGTTGATTTTATATTGTCATTAGTCAGTGCCGTTAGTTTTTATTTACCTACCACAGCTGATAATTTGATATCACATTTTAGGTATGTTCGTATAAATGTTTCTTTTTCGAAGTTACATAACAGACTTTTATAAAAGATCGAATTCCTGAATACCAATTATAAAATATCTTTTATGGAGAAGATTTGTTATGCATCATAACAGAAAATTCATAGCAGAATAACAGATGTGGCAGAATAGACATAAATACTTTTAATATGTGTTATGTGGATTTTGCCAATTATGAACGAGCTTAGCATCATACTGGTATTTAATGGCGTTTTCGATTGCTAATCCGGTAGAACTCGACCAAGTAAACACTAGATTCTCAATTCTAAGGTTAAATGTGTCTAAAGCAGTAAAGCGGGAATCACATTTTTGATTCCTTTATTTTGTACACATGGCGGAATCAACGTTGAATTTGAGTTTAACATTTAGTGGGATTGTTATTTTGTGTCCTTGCGGTTTTGCTTATCACATTAAATCAGAAGAAACTGTCATTTAATACCAATAAAACATTATCAAAACAATTTGTAAGCCTTTCGGGCGACCAATCGAAAACCACAAGTATCATATGTATTAATTTATAAAATGCTGAACAAAGTTACGTTTGCTTTAATTTTGTACAAGAAGTGAAACTGTTGTAAAATGAAGGACAATTTATTGAAATGATTTTACAGAAATCCCTGGATGATTGTCTCTGTTTTGAATGCGTTCTCCGTTTAATTGATCTGAAAACTAAGCAAATACAAGATTTCATGGGAAATTCGCACACACATTTTCCTATAAATACGTTCCGCTTTATTGCATTACCCCATTAATTGGTCACCAACTATAGGTTGATCAATCAAGAGGTATTTTTTTAAATGCGAAATATGACAAAAAATTGCAGTATATCGTGAAATCTTTTTTTATTAATATTCACTTTTTAAAAGTAATCCCTTTCGAATGCCCCGCAACTTGACACCACTCACGCGCCGTCTATCGAAAACCCGTTTTAAAAAAAGATACTTCGTTAAATACATTTTACTAAATTTCAAACGAAAATACCCCGCTAATTGAACAAAAAAATCAAATAATTATTCGTTAACTTTAGCCACACAGTATTAAAACAAATTCTTTTTTACATGTTCAAGGCAATATAAACGTTTTTTTTTAAATGGGACCGCAAAACAATTAACCGGGCGTTACTCTGTTAAATGCGTCAAAAATCGTATATTTCAGCTGACGTAATTAACCGGGAATTGCTGTACTTTAATATTTGTATGTTTAAAATTTTGAGCCAATATTTTTTTTAAACCAAATTTGCCGGATTTGTAACAATCAGTTTCTTAATTCATAAAAATAATGTGGAAAACATTTTTTATTATCGAACTAATTTTCTTAAAATTCATTTTGTTCTTTCGCGAAATTTGTGAGATCTCATTTTTCTCAACTGGTCAAATGAAATTAGCTGATGTTTACTATGTGCCTAAAATACATATGGCAGACAGAAAATTAAAATTAAAATTTTTTGTTTGGTAAACGTATATAATTTTGTGTCTGATTTTGGAATCACCCTAAAAAATGTTTAATACTTATAACAACTAAAATTCTTATCAATTTAAGGGAAACTAAAAAGAATGCTGCGGATAAAAAAACCATTAATACCAAACAACCATCTACACCTTCACCTACAACCACAGCTCAAAATGAAACTGAATTAATGAAAACTAAAGAAGTAAAATCTGTGGAAAATATATATGAAGGAAAAGATGTCTTGCCACAAAAAAGTTTAGACACCTATCAAAATTGCCTCGAACTAATGCAACCATTGAAAGACTACATAAATCGCACTGGAAATAAAGAAGCTTATTTGAGATTGCGGGAAGTAGAAAAAGTCATTAAATATGTTATAAAGAATGAAAAAAGATCAAGGAAAAGTCAGTAGCTTTTATATTTTTTTACGTACATGATGTTATAACAAATAAATGTTTTTAATGATTTATATTTAATGTTTTAGTATACTGTAACAAATTGTGTTGTGTTTTTGTGTTATGTAATATATTAACCTATAAATTTCTTTTGTCAACGGCCTCAACTCTGATGAAAGCATCGTTTTCCGTCGATCAGCGACATCAAACATCATTTGTTCAAAACCAAAAGTGCGTTATTGATCTGTCTTTCTTCTGCTTCTTATTTGATCTTTCTAATAAACGGTTCGTTCGTTGAACTTTACCCAGGGTCGACCCAGGCTTTTTTGGCAACCCCAAGAGTTGTCTTTAGGGCTTAATTTACGCTCAACGAAGAAACCTAAATAAACGGAACCAAATCCGATAAGATATAATTATTGTTTTACGAATTGCGAAACAAGTTATTGCAGAATCCGTTAGTAATGGAAATTTGTATGTAATTTTCAAATACGATGGATTCTGTGATAGAATTTTTCGGAATTCGGAACAAATTTCCAATTACAATGGAATTCGTGATAGACATAATTAACGAAAAAGTTATGGTGCCTGTGGCGTAGATAGATTTTTTGACATCAAGGAGAATACCAGATATGATTTATTTTGCCCACACATTTTTTTAAGAAGTTAAATATTATTTGTGTAAAAAAATTTGTTAAATTCTTCAATTATAATTATAGAAGAAAATCCAGATTTTTTATTTTTTGACAATTCATCTATAACTATGCCCGCTGTGATTCCAATGTCACGATGAATCGTCAGAGTAGTCAAACCGGTCATAGAAAACAAAAAATAAATATACCCATAGGTAGCTTCAGATGTACAGGGTGCTTGGCATAAGGCTTGCAAAAAGGGTGCTTTCATAAATTCGTGGTTTCGAAAATCCGACGAATTAGCATTCATAAATGCAAATGTTGTTATCAGAGTTTCATAAATGTAAAACGCAAATATTTGGAGCGCAAATATTAAAGTTAAAATGCATTTCGATTTTTTTTCTTAAAGAAAGAGACAGTATGATATAAATGGTGGTACACCCTCCCTTACTGGCCAGATATCTCAAAATTTCACTAGAAAATTCAAAGTTGAACTCAAAATTAAAAATACACATAAGAATTGTTTCTGGTTTACAGGAAAAAGAATCAAATCAAATAAAGTATTCATAAATGCATTTAATATGCATACCTACCAGTATGCATGCGCAAATAGTTTTTCTGACGTTAATATGATTGCAACTGATAGCATGTAAGCAAATTTACCATGCATTTATGAAAGCACCCTAAATTACGTAAAATTCATTTTTTTTTTATTTTGGCAACTTATTAAAAAGAAAATGGGCATTTCTACATTTAAAGAAAGGTCGCTGGGTTTTTGAATCACTTTTGTATGTTCCAACGAGAGTAACAGATAATATGATAAATGGCATTATAACTGTTAGCGGTTTTTTTAAATACTTTTCTGTTTTAAGTCAATTTTTCCAAAAAACGAGGTAATAGAAATTTCTTGTTTATTTTTAACACCTTATGTAAAATATCTGGTATATCAGAATCGACATGAGCTCACTTCTATGGTCGTACTACTGTGAATTGATCTTATTTATTGTTATATTGTTTTTCTTTCGTTATAAGATAGGTAATTTGAAACAAACTTATCTATATAAAATAAGGTTTGAAATAACATGAAAACCTAAGAAACACACAACCTATTGAAATTAAATTAATTTAAAATGTGAAACTAAATTATGAAAGTTTTGAATTTTTTTTTTATAAATTTGCGTAATTTTCTCATTTCTGCTCTAATGAAAACGTAAATTAGAAATTGTGTGTATTCTTTTGTGCATAGCTGTTTAATTTTAGACTCATGGGTATGGATTGAGCTCCTTATATTACAATTATCTACGCCACTGATCAAAACACTATTAACATATATTCTTTACTTATTTATCTATTGAGGTATTTCTCCCAAGTTTCTAAGGTCCAGTTTTACAAATGTAGTTTATATATTTGATCCTAGCTTAGCTATTTCCCTATTTCGACGGAATAACAGAGGCTTAACTGTGGTTCACGTTTGAAGTAGGCTATAAGACCTGAATACATGCTTCAGCCTCAGTTATTCCGCCGAAATCGGCGAGTTTAAATTCCTGAATCACAGATAAAATATTTATAAAATTGGCCCTAAATGAATGAAAACATAATAAATATCCATAAGAACAATAGTGATTCGTGAAAAAGTAGTGTAAGTCAGTCATCAATGATTTAAATCTTACAACTGTATCACCCTGTTATAGCTTAATAAAACAAACTGTGCTGTCTGACGCTCTTCTTTTTATTTTAAGTCTAACTTTCTCAATGATGTAAATATCATGGAAATAAGCTGATATTTCTGTAGATAGGTATATATTGTTAGTTGGGAGCTGTCACTTCATATTCGAAAGTAAATTTATGTACAAGCTTTGTATAAATGTATAAGTGCCTCTCAACCAACTCAATATAAAAACTAAAAAACGCTCTCAGCAAAAGAGAAAACAAGTTCTTTCTTAATAAAGATTGTTAAAAAAGAGCAGGTCACACTCGTGATAGTTGTTCTCGTTTCGTTACTCGTTTGCGCTCGCTTGGAAGTAATCTCACACGTTCTCAATCAGAGTTTTTGGCCGGGACCAGAAGCATTTTTAATTTAAATGAGATTTTAGATCTTTTTTGTTATGGAGACCAATAATAATAATTCCACATTTTCACTTTATGAAGAGGAAAAGGTAGGTAAAACATTTTTATTAAAAGTAGAAACCTCTGAATAATTTTCATGCAGCTCACCATTATTATGCCGATGAAAATGTGTTGTATCGTAGGATGTCCAGCAATTACAGATTCTTTAATTGCTTTCCCTCCAAAACACACCAAAGAGTATACGTTCTGGCTAAGGGCATGCAAAGAGTCACAAACAAACATCATTTTCAAACAAAATCCAATGATATGTGTGCTGCATTTTAGAAATAACATGGACAAAATGCCAATCAGATACGTAACAAAAGGGAGTATACAAATATTAAATGACGATCTTGCTCGCATCAATCATTGTGTTGCAGAGTGGCTTCTTTTTATACGTGACCGCATGCCAGACAAAGTCATTACCGACAAAGATGTTTATGCAAAGGCTAAGGAAATCGGAAGAGTATATCAAGTGCATCACTTTAAGTTTGACATCGATTTTGGTTGGATGCATATTTTTGAAAAATACCTCCATTCAAAAGGTATTGAAAGTTGGAAGCCCAATTCAAAAAACTTTCAAATACTAAATGATTATGAAAAAATTCAAAATAAAGAGTCTATCACAAATGGCGCAGTTGTTGAACAATCTATTAAAACCTATGAAGAAGCACTGAAAAGAGTTCAGATATTGTATAGTTATTGTAAGAGAACACAAAATAAGAGTGCTTTAGATGTAATTCAGCGGCTAAATGAGGTTTTGCAAGAAAAAGTGTAGCTGTTTTTTTTTTGTTCTTCGACCGCGGCTATTGTTTATAATTTTATTTATTATAAGTAGGTAGGTACTCTTAAATTAAATTCAACCTTTTTATTTGAATGTTACTTGTTAAAAATTAAGATGATATAGATGAGCATATTATATTTTTGTACAAAATTATTAAATAAGAACAAAGTTAAAAACAAGAAAAATATGTTTTTCAATTTTATAAATAATTACCAATGGTTGAATTTTCCTTTAGGGGAGCACGTGGATACTCTTTTTCTGTAGTTAAAAGAACCAAATATCAAATTTAAAGTGTGCACCTTATTTTGTTTGTTTCGATAGGTCTTTACCAATACTAATACATTCGATGGGCCTCCCTTTTAAGGAATTTTTCGTACATAATATGGAACAAGCAGCAAATATCAAACTTTTCGATTCATTCTTGAAGCCAATTTGTTTTTTATTTATTGCTCAACCAACCTATGAAATTTAACAAAAATGTGTAGGTAGAACCTATATAACATTTATTTAGGTTTTCTTAAAAAATCCCATTCTCCAGTGTCCGGCCTCTAGTGCCCTCTTTATCAGGAAACTTATGCTCCTAAATTCGGTCACACTGATTTAGAGAAGAACCAACTTTTACTTGCGATATAGATACTATACTCTGTCCCAGAAAAATAGGCAGTACTCAACTTAGGGAAAGCTTTTTCAAAATCAGTAGCGTGTCATATTTGGCATCATACTAAATTAAAAGAAACTCTCCATACAAAGTGTTTTCCCGCCCCTAATCTATAAAATAATAAAAGAAAATGTCATTGCATCTGACGCAGACATAACGTCCTACTCAGCGCACATCTGAATGTGGAGTGGACTGAATTGCTAGCCGTGGCCTGTGGCTGCTGCTGCTTTTCAAAATTCAACCCCATTAAATGTTGATATGCTTTCAGAGTTACCCGTGTCCATTTTTTAACTTGTTCGGTTTTTTTCCTTGGGTTTCTGATGATGTGCTTTTGATTGGAGAGCTTTCATATTGAGGTCCATTTAAAATACAAATTACGAAAACCCTGTGAGAACTTTATTGAGCGACAGATTTATGCAGTCCACTGTAGCGAGAATGAAAGGCAAACGTCCAATCTTGCCCACACTGCCTATTTTTCTGGGACCGAGTATAGGTAGGTATAGGGAAACTTTTGCATTTGAAAAATATTGAACTGCAGACTTTAATCAAACTTGACATTACGATGATAGAGAACACCAAAAAAGTGGGTCCCTCAATTCCGTCCGTCTGTCTGTACAACGATCTACAGCTTAAACCGGCTAAAACGATGCTCTTCAAACTTGGTATTTAAGCGTTTTAGGTGATTATCTCAAATGGATTTTTTAATCGTGCTTTTAGCCCCAAAACTAACGGTACCTGTCATAAAATTTTTCTACCATCTTGAAAACTTCTCTAACAATTTTAATAAGAACAATACATATGTGAACTGCTATAGGTATTTTTTTTTAAATAAACTTTTTTTTTGTACGTATTTCGTTATTAACGTTAGGTACCTGTCATACAACCATTTTCTTAATTTTGAACTTTCTCTTAAACGGCTCGACTGATTACGACCAAAATTTTTATATAGAAGGTCCTTCAAATTATAAATAATACTGCATACCTACCAACATTTTCGAAAAATTGTTTTTTGTATTTTTGGGAAAAAAATATTTTTTTTCCAAAATTAAATATTTCTAAACCAAATGACGATTTTTTTCGAATTTATATTTGTAAGCTTAAATTAATAAGTAGGTACATAAGATTGTCACAACAAATTTTTTTTAGAAAAATGAAAGAAATTTTGTACTTACGTATGTTTGTACATATATAAAAAAATTATTAAAAAGTACTTTAAAAATATATTTAGCCGATTTTACTTAGAATCTTGTGCATATACGATGTGATCGAACATAAGAGCAAGTACGGGTGATCTATTCGTGTATTTTATTTTCTTCTGACTTTTAATAGCCGTTTTTGATTGAATATTTATGGGTAGCAATGGCGCAGTGGATAAAGTGCTTGATTGCTAACTAAGACGTGTGGGTTCGATCCCCGCGTTAGGCGCATTCTTTTCTATACCTCCAATTTTAATTGGCTGCCGCCCATGGGTTAAAATGAGACAGTCAATATCTGGTTCTCAAATCCACTGTGCCAAAAAACTAGTGCCGTGCAATTCAGATTGCATTTCAAAGACATTGGGTCTTACAAGCATATAGTTAGATTATTTGTGTTATTAGGTCATTTATTTATTTTTGCAGAGTGGCCGATTTTATAAAAGTCCAATTTTGTGTGTTCCTTATGTCGGGCCCCTTAAAAACGAGCATAATTCCAAAATATTTTGTAGGTAGGTATGATCAAAAAATTGTTTACATTAAAATTTTCCCAGCAAAAGTAGTTACCTATGTACCTACCAAACAAGAAAACCTAATATCATAATCATAACACTAATCATATGGAAGTATATTTGTTGTTAATAGCCGGATTTTGTATCTTATTGAAAACTTCAAAAATTAGATAGGTAATAGGTACCTATTAAAAATAGGAAAACAAATATTTTCACATTAAAATTATGCAAATCTTGCGTAAAATACATAGGTATATGCTTAGAAAACTGTCTCTAAGAGCAAACATACAAGAATCCTGCAAAGCATATTGTCCCAAAATGGCAGTCTATTCTTTTTTCTTGCACAAAATTAAGTAATTACCTACTTCACTATTGCTTTTTAATTTTAACTAGTTAGTGAATTTGTTTAATAAACAAATAAAATTTAATAGTGGGTATCTATCTCCTCACCGTAATTTTTTAAGCTATACTACCTATTCCATATTTTTAAAAATTGAAACCGTGTACCTACTTACATACATAGGGATAGGTACCTACCTTAACAATAGGACATACTTGCGTTTAATAAACTTGGTATAAGTAATTACAACAATTTAAGTGATTTGCTTAGCTACTTGCTTTTTAAAGTCCTAAAATACTAACCTACCTGACTAACAACCACGACCTATCTTTCTAAGGTAAGAAATCGAAAAAAATCCAGTTCAATGGATGTGATCTCTGGAGATTTTTATTTTAGGCTGTTTTTAAAATTTTATCAAAAAAAAACAATTTTTATTTATTTTTAGGTAGGTAGGTACTAGTTTCATAGGTACAATTTCTTTTTCAAATGTTGAATTAGGTACCTACCTACCTTTTAAAACATACCTACATAGTTACCTACCTAAATATCAATATGCTTCGCTTCCTATAAAAGAATGTAAGTATATCTATCTAGCTAGCTGCCTACTTTCTTAAGAAAAACTTGGGATGACTAATAGGTATTCATTTGAGTTTAACATACTTGTGTTGTATGTCTGTTCTCATTCAATTGCCTTGTTTTCAACAGCATATTAACGTTTTAGTTAGAGGGAGAGGCAAAACCCATTTTTATAAGCAGATAAAGTTCTCTTAGTTTAATACAATTTTCAAAGAAAGAAATCAATTGTGCTTGGTACGTCACACATCACCGTTCTTGAAAACTAGGTAATTGAAATACCTACCTACGATCAAAAATATTTTTCAAATTGATAGATAATAAATTATAGTTTATTGCATAATTATTTTTAATAAGATTTAATTTGTTTTTTTTTTTTTGTTTATACAAAGGGAAGAATAGGTAAGTAAAATATATTTTGTCAGTTCCCAACCTACTCGTGTATTTTTATATAAAATTCCTATTAAAAAAAAAAGAGTATGTTAAATTTTCTCTCTGCGCATTGCATACGTTTAAACAAGTAGCTACGAGAACGAGTACAAGAACAAAACTTAAAAGAAAACTACTCGTTTCGTTAACCTTACTGAGCGACCACAACAATTCCATATTTCTCTTTAAAATTAGAAGAGAGTAAGCAAGACGGCAATAAAAACAAACACATCATAACAATAGTGTCGATTTTTTTAATTTCTCAGATTCAGATATAACTTGCGCTCTCTTGTGATCAGTTGATTGCCTTGTCGTACACATAATATTATATTGTAAATAAACACCCATGCTCTGTGTTGAGCATTGATACACATAGGTACCTACATAAATATTATATATGTACCTACAAGAAATGTAACAGAAAATCTTCAAACCTGAAAACCTAATTCTGTGCGTGGAATGAGAAGATACTTTTAAATAAAAAGTTTATTTTTGAAAGGTATACATACCTACTTACACAATGGGGAAAAAAATGAACCCAGATCCCAGTCAACCCACTTGTTGTGTGATTGGATGCGAAAACTTTGTGATTATGTCAAATGTTCGTTTCTATCGGTTTCCAATAATTGACATACTACGAAGGAAATGGACTGCAGCGGTTCGTGAGAATAAGTAAGCTATACAATTGAGATATATAATTCTTTGCTACTAACACCAAAATCACACAACAATAAAATACTTTATCACTACTTTTGTTAATTCCAGTGGTGTCGATTGTAATGGGAAATTGTGGACACCGAATTATAGTACAGTAATCTGCTGTAATCATTTCATCGGGAAGCGCAAATCGTTAAGTCCACTGAAAATCAATTATGTTCCAACAATTTTTACCGGAGGATATGGATTACAAAAACAATATCCAGACAAGTAAGTGCATTTTTAATCCAATTTGAAACAAATTCATCAATTTTTTGAGAAAATTGATTTCATAAGTGTTGGTACCTTAACCATTTTTCGTTGGTTTTGGACTTTATTATTAAAGGCTCGACGGATTTCGATTAAAAAAAATATACAGGAGATCTTTCGAATTATAACTAATGCATATGCATCAAAATTTTTGATTTTTGAAAACATTGTTTTTTTTTGTATGAAAATTCGGAACATGATTTTATTTTCGAAATTATATTTTTAGACTTATATTATTAAATAACATAAAATTCTCATAACTAATTTATTTTTACAAATAAAAACACGGGTCTTCTCGGACGCCCGACAGAAGTAATAACTTAAACTAATCAGTCGAACAATTCAATGATGAAATTGTTTAACTTGAGAAAAGTTTCAAGTGTTTCGTTAATTTGATTAAATTCAAAAGTTCTCCATATGCGTGGAAGAAATGGAGGTCATACATACTGACGCCGTTACGTAACGAAGCGGTTTACCCTCCCATAAGAAATTATCACTTAAAAAATAGAGAAATTGTATTTGACGAATTATATATTCGTGATCTTGGAACTGCCACCTTTTAATCCATGTAACGAATGACACGAAAAACGAACAAACAATACTAAAGCTTTCAGTTCATGTGTGTGCCATTACAAAGGTTGAATATAATCGAATTTACCGTGTCGTCGGGCTTATTCGTGTGTTAAATTAATATTTGCGATATCAAATTGTTCGTCTTAAAACTTTTTTTAAATTTCAAAAATAATTACATACATATGTTGAAGAAAAAGCAATCAGTATATAACAATATATTTTTTTTTTTTTTTCAAAATATACATTTGTTTTGACATTTAAAAGAATTGCTTAAATTTGTGTTAATACGTTCCGTACCTTTTTTGGAATTTTGTCTCTGATTTTATTTTAACCCACACTCGCACTTCTACACAAAGTATGCGAACGCAAAACAACTTAACTTGTTAATTAAAGAAGAATGTATTTAACAAATAAAGATTAATAGAAATACATATTGAGTGTGTTTCTTGATTTATTCCGGAATAGGAGTAGAATGGATGGCAAAGATGAACCGTTTATCCGGAATATTCAGAATGGAATGAATAAAGAAACAAAATAATATCCGGGATAGAAAAGAAAAAGATGGTATCAATCAGCTGTTTGAATGTGATGAGATAATGACAAAAAAACTGGTATCTATTTTTTTTTTATTATTTACACGCGCTCAAGGGATTATGATCTTACCCTTTCTATGTTTTTTATCACAGCGCGGGCGTGAGAGAGAAGAGACAGAAAGATAGGAAAGATGTGTGGCGCGATGTTCTGAGACTAGAGCTGGTTATTGTCACAAATAAGCCATAATAAAGATTGGAAACCTTCGTACGTTTCACCCCCCAAAACCCATTTGTTTACATTGTTGTATTTGTAGCTTTGGAACTCTATCCATGAATAGATGGGAAATCGAAAATCAAAACAAAAACAAATTACTAGGGCTGTGTTGTCTATGTGTCTATAGGAAGAGGAACAGAAAAGATTGTTGTGTGCGTTTTTATCAATGTTTCTATTGGAAGAGGAACAGAAATGTTACTTGTGTGCGTGTTTCAGCTTGTAGGCAAATGTCAAATGAAAGCAGAGGTTTCTGGTCTTTAAGTTATTAGTTTATGGTTATTGTCTCAAATTTATCTCCAGGGATGGCGGCTGTACTAATGCGGAAAATTTACCGAGTCCTTTTTATCTATGTCTCTTAATTCGCATTATTTTATTTATTACGTTGTCATATTGTATGGGTATACTAGTTTACTCAATCACATGCTGTTAGTGGTATGCCTAACCAGCATGGATGAGCAAATCAGCAACTCATTTTATGACAATTTTAGAATTAGTTTTTAATGAAAAATAAGACGACAGAGATAACGGCAGGAATCCAACCTGCGACCACGAGATTGTCAGGCGAGCGCATATCTATCGCGCCACATCCACCTCTATGGGAAATAGTAAAAAATAAATATTGATTTTTTAATTAGTGAAAACACATTTAATTATTATTTATATATTTATTTCAATAATAAAAATGCAAAAAAAAAAATTGTCGCAATCCATTTTGTTGACTGCTGTAATTTTTTTTTTGCTTGTTTGACATTGCCATGAGGGGTATATTCCCAAAATTAGTGGTATTCCGATTATTCTGAGCATCCCAGAATGAATAAAGAGACACACTCATTATGTTACCTTTCTAGTATACATATTAATATTATTTTAGTAAAACGAGGGATTTTTATTAGATGTACTTACCTATTATAAAACTGCGCAAAGTGGAAAAGGTATTGAGCAACCTCAAATGGAGTATATTGCATTAGATATACTACTTTAATTCTCTACCTTACCTTACGTTTTTTGTGTTGATGTGGATTCACCGACCATAATCTCTACCACACCACCACCACGTTGTGTTGCTCTCTTCCAAATTTTGTTACTCAATTAAAAAAAAAATGTACTGCCTCTTTTTTCAATCTCTTTTTAATACTATTCATTAGTTCTCCTTTTCCATTACGTATTGGATGATTATGTCATTTTAGGTAAAACCGCTTTTAAGTTATTGCCGTCATTAGTGCACTAAATTAATTTAATGCTTCGTATTTAATGTAGCTACCTATTTAAAAAATGTCTTAGAAATTTTTTTTAACTTATTGTTCGTGCGTGTGACTGTGAACCCAATATTATTTAAAGTAGGTATTCGTTAAAATTAGTATTGCTGTAAAATGTTAAAAAAGCGTATACGTTCATCAAATTTTAACGGGGAAGAGGAAGAGATTCTTGTAAAGTGCATTCTGCAACATGCTACAATAATTGAGAATAAAAAAACAGATGCATGCACATTAAAAGAAAAACAACGAGCCTGGGAAGAAATCGGAAATGAATTCAACGCGTTATGTCCAAATCCGAATGTTGTAAGTATACCTACCTACCTACCTACATACATACATAATATTTTTGTGTTAAATATGAAAAAATGCAGATTTAATTTTATATGCATTGGTATGGATTTGTTGCAGGCTCGACATACCAAAGCACTAAAGGATAAATATACAAACCTGAAAACAATGCTGCGTAAACAGTTTGCAGCTAATCGCAAAGCAATTGATAGTGGAAAGGAAATACCAGAATGGCGTCCAAGAACCGAAGCAATGGCTGAATTAGTCAAACTTTTATCAACTTCAATGCATGATGCCGCGGCAGCCTTTGATGATGGCGATGATGATAATGATGACAATGATAATGATTATGATTATGAATCACATGAAACTATATTACCGCCTTTTGAATCATTTAATGTTGAACCCGATGAAAAACCCGTTGATTTGATCAATTTACAAACAACTGGTACTGAAGCTTTACAGAATTCAGATAATAACTGTGATAGTGTTAAAAATATATCGATGGATAATAATTTTCCCATTAAAATATCCCAACCTTCAACAAGTACAAGCAGACCTTGGTCAAAATATACACCTTTGATCCTGCGGAAACAAAACAAATTCAAACAGAAACGATTGTTGCCGCCATCATCGCGTAGCGATACGGAACTTTCGTTACAAAGTTTAAAGAAAAAGATGATTGAAAGAACATTGGAAATGCGCGAAATTGAACATCATACACGTTTAAGCCAACAGCAGAAAGAACATGAAGCCCGCATGGCTTTGTTGGAGGCACAGAAAATGGATTTCGAAACCAAAGTTAAATTGCGCCAACTAAAAATTGCCAAACTTACGAATGATAAGAATGTCAAAACGGAAATCGATTGCGAATAAAAAAAATTAAAAAAGTTTTAATTAAAATGTTTCTGTTTGTATTGCATTTTGTACATTGTAGGAATCTTATTGAATACAGTACCTACTTACCCATTAATTCGAAATTTATAAGTGAGACGTACAATAACATCGATTTTGAAATTACAATCAATCCCGCTTAATAGGAAAAAAATGCTTTAAATATGTAATTTAATTTATCCTTTGTGTTTTTCAACAAATTGACCATAAACCGGGGGTCTGAAATATAATTGCCTTATTTTTTATATATCTACCAAAACAATACGTAACAAACAGGTATAACTTTACGGCATACATTTTTCAGCTTTAACTTTTTTTTTAGAACGACATTCAGGTGACATTAGCTCTTTTTGGTCTCTCTTATAGTAAGATAAGTAACAATTGTCAAACTTCTAGAGTGGGGGAAATTTTGTAAATCTTGGAACAAAGTTAACAAATGCCAATTGACCTCATTTGTGTGTAAAACGTCAAAAGTGACCATCCGAACAAAGGCAGAAAGTAGTGATGTGCATGTTTGTGATCATTCAATTATGCACATCACTACTTCTTATCGAAAATACAATTCATGCGACCATAGTGGTTCCGGTGCAAGCGAGTTTATTCACGCGAAGTAAGCGAATTTATTTGTGTTGATATTCATATGTAATGAGAATTAGACGTTCACCTGCTGGTAGTACTGCTATGTAGTCGCGCGCGTTTTGAAGTGTTTTGATTTGTGAAAGTTTTATCATGACGTAATCGTTTTGTAAAGAACAATTTTTGTTAGAAAATAACCTTTTGATGTACAAAAACATTAAAAAGCGTTGTGAAATTAATTCAATTTTTAAAAAAAGACTAGAATATGGTGAATTTAAGAACTCGTTAAATTTTTTACACCCGAACCACAACGAAATTTGCGTATTCGCGCGAGTTAAATTCGATTACACTCGCTGACACTGGGAACCACAGCCTTACAGCTAAGAAATATTAAAATTGTCCACTTCTCGATTATTTATGTTCTTCTTTACTGCGTTTCTTTCATCATTCATCTGTCTTTACTTTTCGATACAAATGTTTCATTCTAGTACGCAAATAATACATTTGCCTGTCACTAATAAATAGCAGAACAAAACTTGACAGCTTGGTGTCTTGACAGTTTTTACACCAGTTATTCACAAAAATTCGTCTAGTAAGAATTCACAACTTTGTTTTGGTCCTCCATTTTTACAGTCTGGAATAATTTTATCGAGCATTAACAGCATTTGGTGAAAATTTGTACAAATTTTTACGAATTCAAAAGATGGAGTTCAGGTTGCATTTAAAATACCTTAGGTCTTACAGGCATAGTTAAAATTATTATTATTATTAACAAACAGAACAGACCTATAATTTATATACATAATTATTGAATACTCATACCTAAGCTCGACTAAAATATTTTTTTTTATCCGGGGTGTTTAGCTTAAACTTTTTAAGGTTGTCGAAAACACTGCATGTCTATGGTAGGTCAGATTTTCTAGATTATTGCCAAAAAGAAGATTAAACATTTTCTTACTATACATATACATACCTACCTGTATCTAGTGGTGTACATATAAGTTTTAAATTTTGTTTATGGGTATGTTTATTATTTTTTTTTACATTAAGGGTTTTTTAAATAAATTATCTGGTTTCTGAGTTTTATACGGGTTTTCCGCCGGATGGCGATGCATGAATATTAACCGCAGAAACCAGATAATTTATTTAAAATTATCCGGTTTCTGAGGCTTATCCGGGTTTTCCGCCGTTTCATGAATACCCTTATTATGAAAATAGAACAGTAAAACCCGGATAAATGAATTTCATTTCTGAGATCCACTCTGATTTTTGACACATCTACATACAAATAGTGATTGGCGGATATTTCAGTAACAGGTAACAGCAGATCGAATATATGTACCTTATATTAAAATAACATTGAAAATTCATAATTTTTTTTCTATGTTGATCGAGCCGAAAAGCGGAATAAACGTAGATGAAGGAGTGATGAATAATAATTCTTTGTAAAATTCGAGTAGAAAATAGTTTATTAAAATTGGTATTTTACTGACAATAATTTTTGTTCCAGAATTGTTATTTCAGTAACAGGTATCTTATTATAATTATTGTTATTTTAAAGTAGCAATAACCGATGTTGCAACCAGGAACTTGTAATAGGTATCTAGGTATATGTAAAAACTGTGCGTCTAAGCACTTAGTCGTTTTTTTATAGCTACCCAACTGCCTCTTAAAATGAAGCATTTATGGTGAGGCACTTATCCGGGTTTTACTGTGGAATTTATATTTCGACCGACAACAAAATAGGATGGAAATAAAGGAAATAAAACCACTAATCAAATGTTTGAGGAAATAAAACCACTAATCCAATGTTTGAAAAAAAAAAAACGATTAATTTATATAAAATACCCTTATCTGAAGTAAAAATATTGTATAATTGTTTGTAGCCTTTATTTTTTACAACCGTAATGGTTGCCCTTTGCATGTGAACTTTTCAGTAAAACTAATTCTTTAGAATTAGGTCTAGGATATTTTTGAAGTGCCCTAAGGTACATTATCGTGTGCATGAAACACAATCAGATTAAAAAAAATTATCTTCCTAAATTAGTACCATACTTATGTCTTACAAGAACACTTATGTGTATACACATGCTGGTCCATTTTGGTTAAAAATTTTAGTATGGGGCCAACGGCGTAACAAAAAAAAACCCCAGACCCACTGCTTCACTACCTATTTCTGTTTTATTTGTGTAGCCAAAGGTATGCATAAACGACGAACATTCACTTTTTGAATCCCGTATAAATTCTTTTTGAATCCCATATAAATTCTTCGCTCTGTTCGGATGGCTTCTGGCTCCCGTCGCGGACGGACGTGTTTTTCCGTCTGTAAAAAAAAAAGATTTAAAAAAGATAACAATAATAGTTTAGTTAAATTAACTAAATTAAAAGTGTGCTAAAGTAACATAAATAAACTGCATTTGTGAAATAGTTATTAAATTTGAATGCTTTACAAGTCGACACCACCAGGGAAATTGTAAGGAGAGGAGTCTAACGAACGACATCAGCGTGTATAGAAGCCATCCGAATTCCATCTACTCCCAGTTTCCTTGGTAGCGCACATGGACAAAGCATACGTATAGGGACGTCGGGAGAAATTATGTTTAGCCCCTAATGGACAGAAGCTGCATAATTCCGTTATACTGTAACGGAACCGATAATGGGGAAACAACAATCCTGGTCATCGCATCATCCAATACTTAGAAGATCGCTCTCTTTCATCACAGAACCATCGAGATATTGCCCTCTCATTCAAACAAAAGATTTAAAGTATTGAGGTCTCGCTCTAACTGCCGAAAGATAAGATGTACATAAGTTTATGTATTCTGATTCGTAATTGCACACATTCTTGCGTTTCCAAAGAGACCATATAACGCTGTTTCTCTCTATCGCGCCTAGTTTTAAGTTTTTATATTTTAGTTTTTTTTATTATTGAATCGTAATGGGCTTTGTTGAGTGGACTCATTTTTTAATTTTCTTTAACTGTAGTTCTAACAACTACCTATGCAATTTTAACTTTCGTTTTGTCTAAATTTAAAAAAACAAAAATAATATAAAATTTAGTGTAGCCTGGCCAATTCGAAGTCGTCAAAATAATATATGTAATTGCAATACATTGTATTATCTATGTAAAATGTAGTTACAAAAAATCTCATTAAAGTTTACTACTCCTACTACTCTTCGCTCTGCTTGCTAACATGGCCATACAATGGCGAACATCGAAGCAAACGAACTCGACAAAATCAATATTTTTCACCAACAGCGAGAAAACTAGCAAGCGCTAGCAACTCGCCGTGTTTGTGCCTACCTTAAGGTATAGCATTGCATATATGTACATATCTGTATGTAATGTATCCATCTATTAGAAAAAAAACACATTAGGTACCAATAGGTATTTTGGAATAAAACACAAAGATTCAAAGTGTTAAATTTATTTCCAACTTACAACAATATGAAATAGCTACGCACCAAAAAATGTTTCTTTCTCAAAGTAAAAATTAATTGCAGCTTCTTTTTTGACATATTGTTTTCATAAGAAAATAAGAAATTGAAAATAAGTAGTACGGCTATGGGTTTACATAACTACGTATGCTCCTAAAACTACTAATACTAACCGGTGAATTCCTATACATAAACCGTATCCTCTAATCTCTAGAATATGTAGGTACCCAATGTTCAATTTTAATGAACGATTTTAATGCGATATTAAATTGAGAATGTAGGTAGGTATTTGTTTATTGATTTTAAAAGACTCATTATTCATTAGCGAATTCTCTTAAATAGTGATTTGATTGTTATTGTCGCTTAAACTAGAAAGTAATGGGTTATTAATACCCACATTATGGCGCTTAGGTAGGCTAAATAAAGTCATTCAACCCTCGTTCTTTTTATAATAATTTTGTGCATATACTTTTGAGTTCTATATGAACTGAGCGCATACTTAATTTCCATCAATGATGTCGCTTACTAAAGTTGATTGATACTTATTTTTTAGCGAAAATAGGTAGGTACCATACATTACACGATAGTTTGTCTGTTTCTTGTCATCATGTTTATCACCTTCTTTGAAGTAATTAGTACAATAAAAAGCGCAAAACACGTGTGTGTCTTATGCAATATTTTACCTGAAAGGTGGGGCTCTCATTTTTTAAACATATTTTTACTTGAGATATATGTATGATGTACATAGGTACTACCTAGGGCAAGTTTTGTATTTGAAAAAAAAATCGAACTCGAGATTTTAATCAAACTTGACATTACGATGACGGAGAACACAGAACAAAGTGGGTCCCGTAATTCCGTCTGTCTGTAGATCGTCTACAGTCTAAACCACTGAAGAGATTTTCTTCAAAACTTGGTACTTGAGCGTTTTAGGTGATTGTCTCAAATAGATTTTTGAATCGTTTTTTTAGCCCCAAAAATAACGGTACTTGTCATACAACTTTTTCTACCATCTACGTCTCTAACGATTTTGATAAAAAAAAGTGTGTGTACTACTGATATTGTTTAGTCTACGGTTTGGTCTAAAATTCTTGTATATACTTTGTTAATAACGGTACCTGCCATACAACCATTTTTTTAATTTTCGAATTTCTCATAAACGATTCCACGGATTTCGATCAAAATGTTTATGTAGCGGCCTTTACTCTGATGAAAGCATCGCTTCCCATAGATCAGCTAGGTCAAGCATCGTTGCTTGTGGAAACCAACCACGTGCTGTTGACATGTGTTTCTTCTGTTGTATGTTCTTCCTTTCTTTGTCTCTCTCTCTCTGTTGTTTTAATGTATCTAATGTTTAAAGCCAATGGTAAATGGTCTCGTTGCCAGTGCTTCAGTGTCCCTACATCGTAGATTTATAAAATAAAAATAAATAAATAATGTTTATATAGTAGATCCTTCAAATTCTAAATAATACTGCATACCAAAATTTTTGAAAAATATTTTTTTGGATTAAAAAAAATTGGACGATTCATTTTAAAATTCAGTTTTTAATTTTAAATGCTTAAAACTGTCATGCTAAATTTTTTTTATGAAAAAATTTAAGTAATTTTGTATATAAAAAATTTTAGTAAAAAAAGATTAAAAAGATATTGAGCTGTTTCTACTAAAAACCGTGAGCTTAAGATGTGATCGAACATAAGAGCAAATACGTGCAAGCCATTCGTGCATTTTATTTTAATTTTTAAGACTGCAGTCGCATTCTTAATAAAATGAACGACTGGATTCCGATTTTTCAATCACTAGATAAACACGCAGTTAGTTGCCGGAGGAATAAACTTACTCGGCTGTTAAACAACCGGTTAACAACATCGGATTTTTCGACCAAGTAAAAACAATCTATAGAATAATTTAATTTGAACGTCACTTTTATTTCGAGTATCTAACTTTTCATAGAAATTAATTTTTGTTTAATGTTTATTTCAAAGCAATCATTTTATAAAGTGTTTTTGACATTGAAAATAGCTATTTATTTTATTCCTTAGATAACTCCGTATTCCGTTCTAAAATGAGCAGATAACTTTATTCCTAGATTAAGTTGCATCTGACTGTTTTTGCTATATCTGGAGAATATGTACTAACTGACTGCTTAACTGACTATTGCAAATTGGACCTAAATTAATCAATTTTTTTTTATTGTATTATTGATACATAACTGGGCGTGCAGAGGAACTCAGCCTTATTCATAAACGCATTTTAGAGACTTTTTAAAGTTACAATACCTCTAAATAGCAGAAATGTAGGTAATTCATAAAAGTTATGTACCGTTAAATAGGGACATTTTAAGATAAATACGTTTGTTTAGACGTTAAAAGTTCAATCGTAGTCTCAAAAGTATATTTTGAATCCGCAAACCAATAACTACAAAGTTTTGATTTTTTTGGCAATTAGGGTTGCTTTATAATATATAGATTTCTCCTTTAAGCACTTTATTTGACAGAAGGGTGTTATAACTAAAATGGCTTCGTATATATTTTATGAGTAGGTATTAATTTACGCAACGTCTAATAGAGCCATTACATGTGCGTATTCATTGTTATTCAATCCGTTAAAACTGTTTTAGGGGAAGTCTATTGTATAGGTTTGCTTATGCCTCATAGTTATTATTGGCGCAATGTCAATATTTTACTAACATTTTCTTAATTTTAAATATTTTTTTTTTTAATAATCACTATACTAAGTCTATTTGTTTACATGTCAAATGAATTTAGTATAATCTTAAAAATTATAAATAGGCTTTTCGTGATTTTAATTAACTCCTTAAAATTAGCTAAATCAACATTTTTAACTTAGTATCATACTAAAAATGGTTATCTTAAGGACTATTCACATGCGAGCGACCAACGACCGACGAATAAACGAATAAATTCAATTTAAAACAATTTACCAACCTTAATTCTTCACAAATTCTAAACAAAATTGTAGAAAATAATTTATATTAATGTTTACGACAAAAAAATGTACATAAAATAAGAAAAATTTGAGAAAACAATATTGGTCGTCGCGAATTGCATCTGATTGCTACGAACAGTCAAACTCTTATCGCGTTCCACATACCACCCACCCTTCGACGAATAAATTGTTCGCGCGCGTCTAACCACAAAATCAGATTTTCTACTTGCATTCGTGACGAATAAAATTAAAGGCATATGAACCAAATGTCAAAATGGACGAATATTAGTTGATTCGTTGGTCGCTCTCATGTGCATAGTACTTTACTAATTCGTCAAAAATGTTGAACCTATTAAAACATAAAAGGGAGTGAAATGTATTAAATCTGCTACTTTAAAACTATAATATGAGCAAATAGACTTTTAGCTAGCTTATGCATATACATCTACCCAACAGATACCTCTAGTTCTCTTAACATTTTGCCTCTTCACGTCGTTACTCTGAGAATGTGATAAATAAATAAACCTATGACGTCAATTGTATGGGGAGAGGATGAAATGAAACGTACACAGGCAGATGTTTATGCCATGTTGTTGTGTTGTCAATTCAGTCTATTTCGAGGTTTCTATTATTGTACTTGCATATAAATACATACGTCTTCTTTATTTCTTTTTTAACCTACATGCATATATACGAGTTCTAGAAATTTTATAAACAACGTTATCATGACAATTTGTGCTGTGGTTGGTTGCAAAAGTAGCAATGATAAAAGACGACTTAAGAATCCAGAAAATGTTGTTGAAGTTAGCTTTTGTCGATTTCCACGAAATGAAGAATTACGAAGAAAGTGGTTGGTTAGATGTGGTCGTGATGTAAATTGTCAATCTAAACGTCTGTTTGCTTGTATAAAGCATTTTAAGCGTGAAGACCTTATGCGTAATTTAAAACACGAACTTTTAAATTATTATCCAAAATCTAGTAGAAAGATTAAATTTGACGCGATTCCATCATTGTTTTTACCAAATTTCGACAATCATACAAATCCTTCATGTCATATATCCCATACTGCTCCTGTGGTTAATCATAATGATGATGCCAAAAGAAAGTCGATGAAGGCACCATTGCCAGTGAAGGCAACATTGCCAGTGAAAGCACCAGTGTCAGTGAAGGCACAAGTGCAAGTGATGGCACAAGTGCAAGTGAAGGCACAAGTGCCAGTGAAGGCACCAGCGAAGGTACCAGAAAAACCTCCGAAAAAAATCAAAATGTAAGGCTTTAAATGTTTTTGTCGGTTTTCATTATTTTCTTATCTTATCGGCGTTGAGAATAAAAACGGACATAACAAAATTATATTTCGAAGACGAACTTGTAAAAAAGAGTACCTTTACACATTATCGATATTGTGTGTCAGTTTTGCTCACAATTGATAATGTGCGCCACTGAATTATAATTTGAGGCTGTGAGTAAATCTTACCCTGACGTGACACTCAGTTGACTGTTGATAATTGGATTGATACTGCAACATTTTTTATAAAAGTATTAGCAGTCCCACGGGGAGAGAGTGGTTTTTGATAGCAACTTAGTAGGGAGCCATAACTATCCTTTGTTAATTTCCGAATTTATTTTTCTTATCAGCGGTATCTTTTAAAAAAATACTTGCTTTTTTTATGATAAATCTCATGGGCAACGAGAACATTTTGTAATATCTATATTATCTCCATAATAAACGGTGATTTTTTAAGAGCTTGGTTTTTGAAAATTCAAAAAAACACAGAAACTTGTAAAAAGTGAATGAAATTTTTATTTGGATCGATAAATCAATTTCTGCCATTTACTTTTTAAAAATAATTTCACTTATATGTTGCCCGCGGCTACGCTTCAGGTGGTCCATTCTGAAGGTCCAATTTTGGCAAACTTTTTCACACATTTCGGCCGGAATCTCACCAATGACGCGTTCAATGTTGGCTTCCAAGGCAGCAATCATGTTTGGCTTGTCCCCATAGACAATAGACTTAACATAGCCCCACAAAAAATAGTCTAACGGGGTCAAATCACATGATCTTGGTGGCCAATTGACTGCGCCAAAACGTGAGATAAACTGCTCACCAAATTCGCCTCTCAATTGATGCATGGTTTCGCGTAGCTTGCGAAACACATTTTTCACAGAGCACGAATTTTGATAATAAATTTCAATAATTTGCAAACGTTGTTCAGGCGTAAGTCTATTCATGATGAAATGGCAAACAATACTGAATCGAAATGTCAAATGTTCGTGGAATTTGTCATGTGTGATCTGTCAAAAATATAATAGTCAAAAACAAAGTAGCAAAAAAATCAACCGTTATAATGGAATATTAAAAGTTTACTTAAGGGGTTTTCGTTTGGAAAATGTATACATATATTGTTCTTGTAAATTGATTTTCAGATTGATTTTCATTTGATGTAGTATTATGGGGTTTTCGCTTGTTCACAAGAATCAATTTATTTTTGATTTAGATCTGTCAAAAAACTGATTTTGACAATTTTTGCCTTCGATTGGCCAAACGAATTGATTTATTTTTTTTAATTTTAAATCGATTTTGCAGATCTGGATTTTGCGGCAGATCTACCCCTCTTTTACTAACACCATTATACATCATAGTTGACAGCCATCGTTCTGACAAAACAGCTGATACCGCTAGCTGGTTCACAGACACAAATATACACAAATACTATAGCAAATAAAAATCAATATGAAAAAGTATTCAATTTATAAATCAAAATATAAATTTACCAAACGATAACCCCATTAGTGTAAATTTTTGTCTGTGAACCAGCTAGCGGTATCAGCTGTCTTGTCAAACAGATAATTGCTGTCAAATATGATGCATAGTGGCGTTAGTAAAAGAGGGTAGATCTGCAAAATTGATTGAATCAATTTTGTTGGCCAATCGAATGCAAAAATTGTCAAAATAAGTTTTTTGACAGATATAAATAAAAAATAATTTGATTTTTGTTAACAAACGAAAATCCCAATAATTGTACGCACTGTCATAATTAAACAGCATCAAATGAGTACAGAACGAAGTGAAAGCATGGGAAAAGTCAAAGAAATTTGAAAATTGTAATGCAGATTTCATATTTAAAATTAATAAATATACATGAGCATCTTATGTTCAATAAATTATCACGGAAATTAGGTATTTCATTAGTCGTATATGTATTTTTATGACAATAATCTCACATTCATTTAAAATTAACAATTTTATTTAAGTTTATGCCAAAATAATTTCATTTTGGTTTTGTTTCGTAGTATGAGGTGTTGACAATTTCAAAAAAAAATACTTACTGAGACACCGGAAATTTATTCGGACGAGTATGTCATTGCAGAAGGAAAGTATGCATCCCTTTTACCTTCAACAATATTTATGAAATCTCTTCCGTAAAAGTGCTATGACCACACCGGCGAACTTGTTTTTTACTTCGTCCACTTTTGACTTTCGGCAATCTTTGAAATTATTGTAAATAATTTTGTTTTCGTTCGAACAAATACACCAAATATGTAATTGCTGGACATCTTCATTAATAGACAAATTAATTAACATTAAAACATGAACTAATAACTTAAGATACTACAAAACAAAACAAAACATTTCTGAAGATATAGACACATGTTAATATAACAATACGAACTACAAACGTACACAATCAATCAATTTAATAACAAAAGTAATTTCCTCATATAAAGAGCGGTTAACAATAGTTGCGCCTTACAATAACCACCAACAAAAAATTACGTCCCTATTTCACAGAATCGCAGTTTGATATTTCGCGCCACAAAATTATAACCAAAAAACCATGTGCAATTTTTCAATTAATTAATACCTAGTTTTCTTAGCTTTATGTAAAGTTTAAATCATTTAAAATGTTTTACTTGATTTTTGATTTATTGAACAATTCACATAACTTTCTTTGAGAAAAATATAATAAAATTTACCTGTGAAACGTAATACTCTTGTCCGCCGCAGAGATCTGAACAGAGTTCGTGCACATAGAGTATGCTCCTGAACTTGTTTCGAACAGAGCGAGCTCTGAACCCTGATTTGTTTTTACTTGCGATATATTTAGGAAATTTGCATTTGGAAAAAAATCGAACTCAACTCGAGATTTTAATCAAACTTGACATAACGATGATGAATAAAACCAAAAAGTGGGTCCCGCAATTCCAAATGATCAAAATCTCGAGTTTGATTTTTTCACGAATCCATAACATGCCATATTATCTTCCTATACCTATATTGCAAGTAAAAACATAGTGGTAGCATACTCATATTGTTGTCGTTTGTTTGTTCAAAAGCAAGTCGGTAAACACTCGTACAAAAATTGAACATATTCAATTATAAATGTTTTGAACCATTTCTTAGGCCCGATTGCTGATACGAATCATAAATATTTATGTTCTACTTAAATAGCTTAAGGGCTAATTTTTCCTCTGCGTAAACTGTCACATAAGTTCTTAAGTAGAACTTAAAAGATTAAGTTTTATATCAGCAAACGGGCCTTAATACTTAAGCATTCCATAAAATAATTTAAAATAAAAAAAAAATACTATCAATCATCAGACTCCGGGATATCTGTTTTTTTGAAGCAAACCATTTCGTTACGTAACGCGTTACGGCGCCAGTCTGTCTGGATTCCCTTTCTCTCACGCATACGGCAGCGGTAGGCAGGCTCCTCCTCTCTCTAGCCCGCAGCGCTAGCAGTATTTCTGACAGACGCTTTCCCCTCTCTCAACTCAGTGTTTAGTGTGCATTAGACATAACCTGTTGACAGTGAGCATATAACATCAAACTATCACCTTTTTGAAACTGATTATAAAAAAATATGATGAATGAAGCAGAAGATGATCCTCGGAACATTACAGAATCTCCTAACGAAAGGTAAGTTTAATAATATAATATAATACGATTTATCAATAACGAGCATGAATAAAGTATACCTTCGCAGCGTCACTGCTTCGATAAATGTATATATATATAGTGTTTATGTATGATTGTTCTTAAAATCTAACCAGCAAGCACCTTTCTCTCTCTCTCTTACGTATTTAAACGTTCAATATTCATTTACAAAACATTATTTTAGCGCTATTCAAATGGAAGTCGTTGAAGATGTTCATCAGCATCAGAAACAGACCCATAAACAGTCGGAACAAAATATACAATTAACACAAACACGACCGTATTCAAATGCTGAGCGCCAAAAAAGATACAGAGAAAAGAGAAAAGCTGATAAAATGAATGCATGTGCTAGATTCAGTCAATCTAGCGACGAACCACAACATGATCTTCAAATAAATAAACCACAATCTAATGCTGAACGCCAACGTAAATATAGAAAATCATTACGTGAAAAACAACAGCAACACCAACAATTGGAAGATATTAATACAATTACAGTGCTGAGTAATACACCATATAGATCTAGTATCGATCAACTGCAAAAGTAATAATTTTATATTATCACATAATTAAATGAATGTTTTAACCGAACTATTAATATGTCTTTTGTGATTTATGTTACAATTTTAGTGTCGACCAAGCAGAACGTGCACGAAAACGACATTTAAACAAACTACGACAAAGCAGGTTTAGAGCAAGGCAAAGATTTAAATCGCCTAGTACATCTTCGCATCAAACACAGGCAGAAAGGTTTATTTTGTAATTTTAATAATAATATGTATAAACAATAATAATATTGAATAATCATTTACTTAAAATAACAATTTTTGAAGTGATAACTTCTTATGGGAGGGTAAACCGCTTCGTTACGTAACGCGTTACGGGGCAAGTCTGTCTGGCTTCCCTTTCTTTCACGCATGCGGAGAACTTTTGAAATTCATCAAATAACGAAGAACTTTTGAAGCTTTTCTCAAGTTAAACAATTTCAATATTAAAAATAGTTCAACTTAGATTAGTTTTAGTTATCACTTCTGTCGGGCGTCCCGAGAAGCAATGTTTTTTTTTTTAATCTCAATTACAAATGTTTGCCGATGTTTGCCTAAGTATTTTAATATCACTTTTTTTTATACATTTTGCTTAGGCCCACGAAACGGAGAAAAGTTGTTAAGGCTCCGACCCCGAAAGAGAAAAAAGTCACCGTGGGAAGACCTAACATACTTCCACAAATACTCTGCGATCAATACAACATTAGCGAAACTGAAAACATAGATTTGCGCACAGTCCAATTTGATTATATAGATCATGTGGTTCTGGTTTATTTAAACCGGTGCCGATCGCGAGCTAACAATGCCAATGTTGGCATGCCTCAATATATTCTAAAAGGAAAGGCTCAAGAAGCTGCCATTTTATTAGGTGCACGATATGAAGATCAGTTTCATTGGATTGAGAAGTTTAAGAAAAAAATCGTTGAACACGATGCCAAGGGAATCGTTTTAACGCCTCATCATGAATCGATTAACATCCAAGATATTATATGCGATGAATGGCGAAAATATGCAAGAGAAAAGGGTTATGACATCGGCGGAAATATATCAGAAGAAACTATCAGTGTTGTGGATGAGGAGGAATATCCAAAACAAACAGAAAATTTGACGCTAAATAATGATGATGATCAAACACAAACCAAAACGTCGAAAACCAATTGTTCAAGGTAAGTTTTTTTTAAATATTTTTATACCTAAAACAGATTAAACAGCACAAGCAATTCCATCATTAACACCAAACAGCACGCTGGTCAGCAAAAAAATTTCAAACACATTGCCACCAGCACCATTCTCTGCTCGATATTCCATCAATTTTTTCTTTTTTTTTTTTGAATTTTATAATAGGTACTATTGCGCTGAATGACGTTGCTAGAGCTGGTCTACTTAACAATATTGAAGTACCTACATTGGTTCTAAAATAATGGCGGTTGTTGTTGCTGGTTTAATCTGTTTCACTTTTCGCAGTTTAACATTTAAAATAATACCTAATTATTCAATGTTTTGAAATAATTAAATTTTAATATGATGATTTCTAGGTCGAAAAACCCGGAAAACAAGAAGATGGAAGTAATCTGCGACCATGCAAATAGTGAAAGCAAAGTATCGGACGAAAATTCTTCAGACGGACATTTCTTAAAACATGTCCTCATGGTTTTCATCAGACGTTTTAATGCTACCTGGCCTCAAGCTGATATTCCTGACATTATTCTAAATGCAAAATTTAGAGAGGCTGCTTTGATTTTAGGTTCTAAAATCAAGAACAAAAATGTATGGCTTTGTGCCTTCAAACTAAATTTAAAAAAAAAAACTTGTAGCGAAACTATTTTAACAGAACCCAATCAATCTTTGGATATAAACGAAATTATTGAAGAAGAACGACCAAAGTTTTGCTTGGTAAATAATATCTCATCCGCAGAAGTAGCGAACTTGTCGGCGGCGTCGGAAGTAGCTATTGCTAACGAAACAAATATTGTGCATATGGATATTATTAAAGAAGAAGAAGATAATGTTTTGTTAGAAGTATTTATTTCTAGCGACCCAAATACTGTGGGTGTGGACGTTATTAAAGAAGAAGAACAAACATTTTGCTTTGAAGATGATTTGTCAACAGCGGAAGTGAGTGTTTTGTCGGAAGTAGTTAGTGACACAAATACTGTGGACAATAATGCCGAGAGCTTTGATGTAATACACACATATGCAGAGGCACGAGACTGTTTGAAGTTGTTAAATAACTATGCCTTAGAATTAAGAGATTTAAATGCCTTGGCGCTTATATATCAAGCCGATTCATTTTTAAGAAGCGAAGATTTTGAAGAATAAATAAATATTTATATTTTATATTTTGCGTTAAATAAATATAGGTAAATATGGAATTTTGTGTTTTGATTTTTATTTCATTTCAAAAATTAACAATAATGCAATAACAACAAGGACTGTACAATCAACCTAATGCATTAAAGGTAAGTTTGGCTTATTTGAAGTTAAGTTCTGGTCTGGTCACGTTCAGAAGACGTAGACGACTTGAAAGTATAGCCAAGCTTCTAGTCTCTGATTTCCAGCTGTCAAAAATTGTCTGCAGTCAAGAAATAGTAGTTTTGTTCGTTGAGCACAGATGCCTAAAGCGTTTTTTGAAAAACCAAAGCAAATTCTGTTTTTTGAAACCTAGGGTCGCCCTCAACTCACCCAATTTTATGAAATGTTTTATTTGGCTCGTTTGCTGGCACTTTATATATCCAAAGTTTCAAATGTCAAGTAAATCGATCATAGTCAGTGATGATACAGGAATACGGTAAATTCATTTGCCTAGGTATCGAGATTTTTGTTTGTAGGTAATAAATCTGTTTCATAAAATGAAGTTTCTCTAAAAGAAAGTTTTAAAGCTAACAGCCCTATTCTATTAAACGTTCACGTGAAAATTTGTAATCTGCTATCCGACGGAAAAAAACGAATTTTCCCAAAAAGTATATAAATTTCGATCAAAAATAAATTTTAACAATTAGATTCTCTTAAAAATTAAACAAAACAAAAAATATTAGTAAAGCTTTGGACTCAAAAGATAGAACACATTTGAAAATTAATAGTGGAAAATTGAGTGTAATATTCACGTGAATCGAACTATTCGATCGAATCGGATAGCAGAACAGGTCTTTAAATGATTTATTAATGAGTGTTAATTGAATTAAAATGTTGATTAAAATTGATCTGGAGAAAAATCAATGAATTAAGTAAATTCACAAGCGCATCCTTATATAATGATGATCCGTGAACTTTTGCCATCACTTAACAAAGAAGCATCAAGATTAGCTGACGTACATAAATATGGCAAATTGAAATGAAAATTAATTGAGTGAATTTTAATGTCTGGTTTTTAAAAAGTATTTCCACCGCTTGTGTGTAAACAATTATTACTTTTTTTACTCCGTCATTAAAAATAAAATGCACGACTGAATCGCACGTACTTGCTCCTATGTTCGATTGCATTATATACAAAATGTTCTTAATAGAAACGGCTAAATGTATTTTTAAAATCGTTTTTCACTTAATTTTGTATACATATATAAAAATTCTTAAATTTTTTCTAAAACAAAATTGGTATGAACATTTTAAGTGTTTAATAATCTAAATTCAAAAAAAAAATTATATTTTGAAAATTTTGAAATGCAGTAATATTTAGAATTTGAAGGAGCTCCGGTATAAATTTTTTTATCGAAACCCGTTGAGCCGTTTAAGAGAAAGTCGAAAATCAATAAAATGGTTGTATGGCAAGTACCGTTAATAACAAAATATTTAAAAAAAAATTGGCCAAAATGTAGACCATACCTAAAGTAGTACACACACCAATTTGTATCAAAATCATTAGAGCCGTTTTCGAGATAATTAAGGTAACAGAAAAATTTGTATTGCAAGTACCGTTATTTTTGGGGCTAAAACAACGGTTCAAAAATCTATTTTGGACAATCACCTAAAACGCTTAAATACCAAGTTTGAAGAAAATCGCTTCAGCCGTTTAGGCTGTAGAGAGTTGTACATACAGACAGGCGGAATTGCGGGACCCACTTTTTTGGCGTTCTCTATTATCGCAATGTCAACTTTGATTAAAATCTCGAGTTGAATAATTAAAAAAATTATTGTCTTTATATAAAAAACAACGGTTTCAACAAACAACTGTTAAGAAAAAAATTATTTCTCAAAAACGGCTCCAAGAATTTTGATAAAAAATGTGTGTGTTCTTAAATTAGTGCAGTCCACTTTTAAGTAAAACCATATTTTTCTTTGCGTACGTATTAACGGAACTTCCCATTAAACAACTTTTTATATTTTCCAATTTCTCACTATACATTGGATGAACGGATTAAAATTATTTTTTTTATACAAATGCTCCCTAAAATTCTTAATAAAATCCCATACTAAAATTTTCAAAAAAATCGTTTTTCGTTGTATTTTTTTTATTGATTTTTCAAAGACCAGTCACTGATTTTTTTTAAAATTAAATAATACCTTCAAAATGGAAGGCCAAATTCCTAAACGCAAGGTTTGCAAAACAAGTCTCATGCTAAGCAAATTCACGAACCCGATAAAAATTGAAAAGCAAGTGAAGTTTGCAACGCAAGTATAAAACTTGCACAATTGCATTGAAGTGTGCGCGAGAAAAAAGAATGAACTGCGTTTTGGGACAGTGTGCTTAGCAGTGATTTTTCTGTTTGAGTTTGGGGACAGTTTGGTTAGCATATTGTGCGCAAGATGGTCAAAGATATTAGAATTAAATTCTACACCTTTATTAGCTAAAAAATAAAGGTAAGTAGGGATCTGATTATGGAAAAGATGGACACTGCTAATCGCGTGGATTGAAGACAACAATAAAAAATAGGAAGTTTTTGTTGAAAATAATAAAAGGTTTTTGTTAGAAAAAAATTGTGTATGTATTTTTTGAAATATGTACATGCAAAATTGGTTTTGTTGGAACGCCTCTCTATATTTTCATACAGTCTAGTCTTCGCATACGCGAATTCGGTAAATGTGGCGTTTTCTTGGAACGCATCCCTCGTGTATACGAGGGGATTGCTGTACTAGTTCCTATGTTTGATTACATTATACGCAAAATATTCTTAATAGAAACGTCTAAACTTATTCTTAGTCGTTTTTTGCTTAATTTTTTATACATATATAAAAATATTTAATTTTTTTCTAAAAAAAAAATTGGCATGACCATTTTAAATATTTAATAATATACATTTAAGAACAAAATTTCAGAAAAATAGTCCACCCGTTTTCGAAATAATGAATTTTCATTTTTTTTGTTCAAAAATCCAAAAAAAATTGATAGAAATCCGTTAAGCCGTTTATGTGGAATTCTAAAATCAATAAAATGGTTGTATAGCAGGTACCGTTAATAACAAAATATTAAAACAAAAATTTTGGCCAAAATGTAGACCATACCCCAAGTAGTACACACATCAATTTTTATCAAAATCGTTAGAGCCGTTTTCGAGATAATTAAGATGGTAGAAAAATTTGTATGGCAAGTACCTTTATTTTTTTGGACTAAAACAACGATTCAAAAATCTGTTCAACACAATCACCTAAAACGCTTAAATACCAAGTTTGAACAAAATCGGTTCAGCCGCTTAGACTGTTGAGAGTTGTACAGACAGACAACACAATCGAATTATTTCTAAACAAAATCGATGTTATGCTGTCAAAACAGAACTTACGTTTTTAGCAAGATTTCATACTTTGCACACTATTTTTTGCAAGTTTCTTACAACAAACAAAAAAAATCCATCTGAAATGGTTTGGACTTCGACATACCTTTGAAGTCTTGGTAAAATGCAAGATTTGTTTTGACAGCTTGAAATAGATTTTGGTTAGTAATAAATCGATTGTTTAGTGTTTTGAATTCTACATGATTACATCGACTTTACACGCAAATTATTTTTTGCAAGTTCCTTACAAAAAAAAACGGATTGGAAATTGTTGTTAGGAATTCTACATAAGAAAATAAATTGTAAAATTGTTGATGAAATAAAGAATGAATCTATTTATCCATATGATGTCTATTCTCTTCTTAATGTGACCATTGTTTTCTTTTTGATCTGATCGTAACTTTGTGTAATCGTATTGTAATATTTAAGTCCCATAATTTAAAGTAGTAGGCAGATCTTTTGAATTAGTTATGTCTACCTTTTAGCTGAAGGAAACCATATAACAAAGCACGAAGAAGAAGAAATGTTTGAAGATCAGTTTTGTTAAGCAATGCAAACAATCAATTATTTTATTATAGGAAATCTTATGTAATAAGCTCCTTGAAAATATTTTCCAGCGTTGACAAAAGGCCGATCACTCGGTAGTTTTCTCTACGCAATGCAAAATCTTCTAGCGGCTTGAGGTGGTCCAGAGCTTGTTGATATGTTTCCAGTATTGGTTCAGATACAGGCATCACCTCCACCGGCAAACCACAGTCTTCCGATTCGGAACTAATATCGAAACATTCGTCATCGTGCCCGCACAAATCAACTGAATCCATTTTTTTCGAGTTCAATTCGGTGTTGGTATTTTTTTTCGAGTCAATACCATAATATGTTTCAAGAGTTTCTGTAAAAGATTTTTTTTTCGAATGCGGCGAACTGTTTATATGATTATAACTTAACGGAGGACAGTGTCCCAATTGTTTTTTTTTTATTGCAAGTTTTTTTATCTGCAATTTTTTTTCGTCTTCTTCAACCAATTTTGAAATTTCCTCTTCGCTTGAAATTTTGGCATCGGCATCAAAAGATTTAATAATCTCGACCAAGTCCAAAGTCTGTATTATTTGTTTCTCATCCGAATCCTCATCATTAGTAATATCCCAGTTCCTTAAATATGTCAGCCGGAACTTTCTTAGCCAATTGTCATCCATACTGAACATGAGAGTAGTACATAATAAATTTCGTATTTCCTTAGCGACTCGCTGAATTTCATGCCTCGATGTGACCAATGCACTAGAAATTTCTGGGTGTTTAACTGCCCTCTTGATATACTCAAAAACACAATCATTGATCAATTCGAGTAGTTGGACTTTTTTATTATGAGAATCTGCTAATTCTGCCTTCCTGATTCGTTCTTCTTCGGCAAATCCAGGTGGCGCTGTAAGTAATAATGATGGTACCGCCCACGTGGCCAATCGAGTAGGACCAACATGCCCCGGGTTGAAATGTTTCGAACAAATATAAGGCTGACGTTTTGTTCGAAGTACTTCCGCAGATTCATGGCAGATCGTTAGCCAAGTACTGTACCAATAACTATCCCTTGCCGGAAAGTTAAACAATTTCAGATCTTTATTATCTCGAGAATTCGACCTGCAACCGTATATTGCACACTTTCTTACAGAAGACATTGTTGCTAAAATATTATTTTATATCAATATTCAATTTTGTGAAATAAGTAAATTAAAATGTTACACAAAATCGGCAGAGAACACTACTCGATCAAGCCCTCGGCTTTAAAAAAAAATAGAAACAAAATAAGTGAACAGGGTTAATGAACAAGAGTATATATATCCAGCAAATTAAAAATTAAATACGAAAACAAACAAATCGCTTGGGCCTGTGGAAACAACTACACTAAAACGACGTGGTAGTGGTACTGACTTGAATATGAATCTATACTCTCTTGCTGGATTGCGAATGTGTGTATACTCTCAACTCAATCTCAACAAACCTGACAAAAATATACAGTAACCACTCCGCTGTTCGGTTGCTGAGAGCTGAGCTGACAGTTTCGATTATTTTCTCTTCGTTCGGAAGGGGTGATTCCATCAGAGCAAGTTCAAATTTGCGAATTCAGAGAGCGAATACAATGAATGACGACACTTCTATCTCCATCCAAGTATATGTTAATGTATTTATAGGGATTTACTTTACAATTTTTATATATGTGCTATAATGGTGTATCGTGCAATGTGCAAATGATAGGGGAGGATTAAAATAGGTAGCTTCTTCTCAAACACTATAAAATCCTTAGGTACATACCATGAATGAGTTAAAACAACTTACGACACTTCTTTGTTTTTATTATTTTATTGACGTCATATGTGACACAAATTCTGCAAATTGGTGGTGTTTGTGGATTAATCGATTTTGTTTCAGATATGACGTCAATAAAATAAAAAAAACAAAGAAGTGTAGTAATCTTATTTACTTTGATTCATGGGTACCTACCTTAACATTTTTAGGTAGAGCTCGGAAACCAACTATGCGCCCTTGTTGGATAAGTCTATAAATTTGTGTTTAAAATTTTTAGTGACCTTAGATTTTATTTCAGAATGCCTTAGTGAATAGGGTGGTTAGATGGGTAAAAGTAATAAATACTATTATTGAAGAATTCTGGTGAAACATCGTTGTACCTATGTAGGTACATATCTTCCTTTGTACTTAAACTTATCATTTTTCGAAGTCTAAATCCCACTAGGTATTTTTGAATTAATGCTGTGATTCGCAGATACCTTCCTGACTAAATTCTAATCTAATAATTAAAATGACGATGGATAGAGTGCGGTTCGCTCGGTTGGATATTAGGTATAAACTTAAAATAATTCTAACTAGAGCCTGTAAGACCTAAGGCCTTTTAAATAAAACCTTAATTGCACGGCACTATAGGTACTATGTTCAACAAAAATTGGCAGTCCACAGAGCTTATGGGCGAATTTTTTTTCAAACCAGTGGTGCCTGTGTATACTCTCACTACACTCACAATTGAAAAAAAAATACCACTGGAAAAGATTCTACCCACTGACCAACTTACACGAATTGTTATGGGAATTTCCTGTAAAATATCATAAAACCCACCATAGTCGTCATCTGCCCAACGCAAAAGCATACCTACTGATTGATCATCATAAACAAATAGATAAGGACCGGAACCTCTGCTGTCATTCCCAATGCCAACAAGTTGAAACACGCACACAAGTAACTTTTCTGTTCAGCTTCCGATAGCCACATAGATAACACAGACAGCCCTAGTAATTTGTTTTTATTTCGATTTCACATATCTATTCATGGATAGAATGTAAAATGTACAAATCGAACAATGTAAGCAAAAGGGTTTTGGGGGATGAAAGGTACGAAAGTTTCCGATCTTGGTAGGTATGACTTATCTGTGCATCTACCTATTCATTTCTACTTTCGCTGAATAAGTTACAGTAAATTACGTGGATATTAATTACGAAAAATTTGACAACGTGAATTTTTTTGTTATCAACAGTGAATAATTAATATTGCCTTTGTTAAATAGTGAATTAAAATTGAGTTAAGATTTGCCATTTTTTTTTACCTACCGACCGTTATTTTTGAGGCTAAAAAAAGATTTAAGAAAATCGAGCTAAGTACCTATTCCAAATTCGGTGATCAAACTACAGACAGACCGAATTGCTATACCATCTTTTTTGGTATTATCGGGTTATGTCAAGTTTCATCAAATTCCAGTTCGCTTTTTTTTTCAAATGCAGAGCTTGTCCTATATAGTCCCATCTATACATACATATGAACTGTAAATACACAGGTGTATCGCAAGTAAAAAATTGAATACCTACCTAAGTATTTAGTTTCCGCTCGTGCAGTCTGCTAGTTTGTAGGCTTTATTCAGTCCTATCACAAATTCCGTCGTAATCGGAAACTTGTTACGAATTCCGAAAAATCTATCACAGAATCCATCGTAGTGGAAATGCTGATAAAAATTGTCATTAACATTACGAACGGATTCAGCGTTAACTTTTTTCGGGATTCGTAATAGGTACTTTCCGGTTTCCGAATGCGATGGAACTCGTGATAGGGCTGAAAATTCTCATTTTGCATTCATAGAGCTTATGTTACTTACCTACAGCAATAAGGTAAACAAAATGTTAGGCAGGTAGGTATATAATATTTCCTTTTCCCTACACACATATCCATAACAAATACCTACAAATAGAAGTTAAAAAAAATGTAAAACAAGTTAATAATAAACTGTAAATACATTTTCTTTATTTATTATAAGTACATAGGTAATATCTTGCCTATTATGTATTAATATATTTATTTTTTACAAAAACTAGGTAGTTTAGTGAAAAACAAAATAAGCTAGTTAGGTATAGGTTTTTCAAGTTTCAAGTTTCAAGAATTTTTTCAAAATGATTTTGAAGTCTTTCAATAAATCCAATTAAGCGAAAATTTTCCTTCTGCAGTGCAAACGATTCCAACAGTCTTATAAATCTGAGTGCTTCATCTTTTGTCTTAATTGGTTCCATTTGAGAAAACTTTGTTCCCGAAATAGTTTCTTCTAATGGAGATAATGAAGTAGGGCCAGATTCATATTTGAGCTGGTCGTCGTGTATTTTCACGTCGTCAAATTCATCGCCCTGTTTAATTAAAATACTAGAAATTGAATCGCCATCCGTTACACACTCGTACTCGACTTTCACTTCGTTACTAAATTCTATGTTTTCTTCCAATTGTTCATTCTTGTTTTCAAAGTCGTACGCTTCTAGAAATGGTTCTTCCTTAACAAATGGTTGTGGTTGTAATTCTGCTCCAGATCCAGTTATAGTTTTATTTATTCCTAATTTCATTATAAAATCATCCTGCCAGTTTGCTAATTCATTACAATTTTTATTATTGTTTTTAATCGATGTTATTTTATGTAATTTTATTCTTAGCTTTTTATTTATCACATTGGTTATTTTACATTTTGCCAACTCTTCTTCTTTCTCCGTGGATAAATCATTTTGTATGGGTTTTTTCGAAACATTTTCGTCTTTCGTTGTTTCACTAGTTGTTTGTAATCGCAACTTTTTTCTTCGTGTGGCTTGAACTGTGCTTCTTCCAATGTTTTTCTTCCGGCGCATAATTAATAACAACAGATTCCTAGTCCGTGTACATATATTTTTTTTTAGTAGGCAACTATATTTGATTTATACGGGGTTACTTCTTTCAAATAAAGATTAGTTTTTTCAAACAAAACGAGAAGGAAAATTTATCTTATCTTTTCTAAAGTGCAGAATTTACTACAAGGCCGTACTCCTATAAAATGAATGAAATATTATTGAGAAGAGAAAACAGCAATGGGGTACTCTTACTTTACATTGATTCAAAACTTTGAGTTCTTAAGAGAGTATTTGTTGACATTCCGCAAATTTACGCGTACCTACGTAGGTATTGTGATTTTATAAAAATAAAACAGCTGGTGCTGCTTATTCTACTAAGAGATAATAATATGTATAGAGTTTTTATAGAAGCTATCAATTGCTTTTTTTTTTTAATTTTAAATAACTTTATTTTGTATTAATCAAACAAACAGAACCAACAAACAACACGTCTAATAATAATAATAACAAAGAATGAACTGTTTAGTTAAGGGGAACACTGAGTTGAAAGAGTGTACGACTGAACTATGTTGGCTTGTGTGTAGTGTGTTACTCTAAGTAAATTGAAAATGCATGTGTGGGTATATTGTTATTTTTTTCGAGTGACGTTGATATCAGGTTGATCCAGTGGTGTCGTTTGAAACAAATGTGTGTTGTTTGGTCCCAATTTCTGAAAAAGTGATGTTGGTATTATTTGGCTGAACTTTCCTTTAGGGGATCACGAATTTTAAAACGCGGATAATCTTATTTGATGGATTAATGGTTAAAAGTAATAAGTATCACAATTTTATCAAATGAGGAAACTTTTCTATAATATAAAACAAAAAAATTAATTTGACGGCAAGGATAGCTGAAATTTAATAAAATCTAAACTTTAAATTAACTAAAAAAAAACAATAATGTTCTCAAAAATTTAATTTGTATTTAAGGTCTAAATAAATAAATACACCCTGTAGATGTTGACAAAAAACCAAAAGAATCGTCGGGTTAATTAATGAATAACTCTTTTGACGCTGACTAGGACGAGCATTAGAAGTACACCATCTCTAGAGATGTATATACAAGAAGGACACATGGGTGTACTGGCCTACCATACAGTCGGAAGGCGGTAATATTTTAGTCATCTACAATTTTAATTCTTTAAGAAGAAACACTTTCTCATAAAAGTAGGCCCCATAATAAATATTGGGCTGTTTTGGGTTCAATTAAATATAGTAGGTATAGTCATATTGTTATTTCAGAATTTAGACCAAAGTGAGCCTATAAGCCATAGATTTAAATGTTCTGGTTTGTAGCTATTATAATTATATTATAAATTAAACTGTGATATACTTTCGGTAGCACTGGTTCTACTGTGTATTCACTAGGCTGTTTTGCAGTAAACATTACTCCTTTTTTCTCCAGCTACATATCTATAAATGTATATACATAGGTATTGAAGAAAACACAAACAATATGTAAATATTATGTTTGTTTTTGTGGACTGTGTCAGGGCAAAACGCATTTTGGACTAGAGGTCATAAAAATCTTCAATTTAGCTTTAATCCGGATAGTCCACAAAAAAAAAAGTAATATTTACATATTGTTTGCGTTTTCTTCAATATTATTATTAAATATTATTATAATTACTGGCTAGACCACGGGCATACATACATTTCCAAGTGCATGAATTTAACCAAATTTCCATTTGCAGTGTGTAAATCCTGTAAATTTTATTAGACTCGGTAATCATCGAATCGACCAAAACACATTGGCGCAAAATTTTAAACAGCCTGCTGTTAAGGGCTTAGCATAATACTACTTAACAGTTTGCTAATACTAAAGCCCTTTACTAATATTTTCCTAATTTTAAACACTTTTTAACTAGCTAGCATACTAAATCTATTTTCTTAATAAGCTACAACTAAACACGCCTAAAATAGCAAAAAAGTAAGCGAACATAACTTTTTTACGTTTGTAAATGTCAAAGTGGCATATGGATTTAGTACAATACTAAAAAAATAAAGTAGTCCTCTTGTGATTTTAACTTTAGTAAAATGCTAAGAAAATGTAAAGTAGCCATTTTGTGATTTTAAATTTATTAAATGTTAAGAAAGTAGTACGATACTAAACGGGTTTAGAATTAGCAAAATTCTCTTTTTAGCCTAGTATCATACTAAAAATGATTTAACATATTACTAAATCGACTGATATTTTTCGCCATTGCGTGTTAGAACCGTAGGATAGCATCTAGCTGATGAGCCCAATGCGAATGCCCAACAATCGTGCCCCGGCGAAACGTATTTTGGACCAGAGGTTATAAGAATATCAGGTATATAATGTATATTCTACGTTTCTGGTGAAGACAAAACAAAATAAAATACCTAAGGATAAGAAATGTTGCCAGGTTGAAGTGGCCGTGGAAAACGACTGAAACACTTAGACTTTAGATATGTTCATTGTGATACCACAAAATAATACATAATTATGAATACACTGTCTAGTATATACCTATACTATCCAGATAATGTACCTTAATTAGTTAATTAATAAGGACAAGTTTATTATTATTAGCATTTATTTAAATTTAAAAAAAACTCAGGTATTTTGTTAGCTTAATATATCGGAAACGACTAAATGGATCTCTCCGAAACTTTGTATTTATAGTAATTTTTTATGGCAAATAATTTTTCTAGAGCAAATAATAACGAAGCATAACATATAATATTATAAATATGTTAAAACTGTCAAAAAACGGCTTTTTGATAAGAGATGAATGCAGTCCGCTTTAAAAGAAATAAATTTCATTTGGCATTCTTAAAACAATATGTACTTACCATAGAACCACTTTCATATTTTCAAAACTAATGCCGGATTTACACAGTCATTAATTTAATTAACGACACTCGTTTACACGAATCTAAAATAATGACAGATAAAAATACTGCCAACTGGCGGTAAAGAATGAGCAAGTTCATTCTGTATTGCAGAATATCATTATTTGAAAATTGTTGTCAGTACTGAATTTACACAATGTATTTTTGCCACAACTTTACGAAAATTCTGGCTGGTAGTTTTATAATAACAAAAATACTGCCACATTTTCGACCATTTACACAAAAAAATATGCCAAGATTTTGACAGTAATACTGTCAATTTGGCAGTCGTGTAAGTCTGGCATAACTGTTCATCATTCGCTGAAAAATTGTTATTTTTGTATGCAGATACAGATGCCCCTTAAAACTATAGGTAATATTGCATATACAAATTTTCAAAAAAATGTTTTTTCGATTAATTTTTTTTTTTGAAAACTCGATTTTTAAAAAACAGGTTATTGAATTTTTTTGAGATTAAAATTTTATATTATAATTAATTTAAATTGGAGAATCAAATGTTTTTCTTAACATTTTTTTTTAAACACACAAAAATATTTTTTTGTAAGCAGCTCCATCGGTTTTCAAATGATTAATATCATCGCTTTTCACATGAAGTTATATCAAAAAAGTTTTTTTTTAAATACATCTTTTGAATTTAATTTTCTAAAATTGGTCATGTTCAGAAGACGTCGACTACTTGAAAACGAAAACTAGTCAATTTTCTGGTTTCTGATTGGCCAGCTGCCAAACAACAAGAAATTTTACTTGAACGTGGCCATTGAAATGTAATTTTGTTTGGCAGAAAGGGTGGAGTGTCGAGTCGAGTTCAAAAATCAATACAGTTTCGAGTAAACGTATGTTGCAAAGCTATTAAAAAATAGAATATTACATATACATAGGTATTTAGATAAAATATTTTAATTATTTCATTACCAGAATGATATATATATTACAGTTTTATTGATTTTATTTATTATGTACAAACATTTGCTGCTCAAGCCTTTCTAGAAATCCTATCAAGCGGAAATTTTCATTCATCATCGCAAAATCTTCCATTAACTTTATACATTTAACGACTTCCTCTCGGGTCTTAAGCGGTTCCCTCTGTGCATATTTTGTTCCATTGTTTAAACTGGTACCTGCTGTTAGTTTTGTTTTTTTTGTTATTGTAACTTTCATTGGTGTTGTTGCTTTTGTATTCACTGTTGAATTTGTAGTTGATATTGGCATATTTTGAATTGGAACTGTTGATGTTGGTAGTGTTGATGTTGATAGTATTGATGTTGATGTAATTGGTGGTTTTAATGTAACTGCTGGTGTTATTGTAGATACAGTTGGTTGAATACGTGTTGTGGTGGTTGTTGGTAAACATTTTGATGAACATGTGGGTGTCGTCTGCGTTGCATTTGAAGTTGATGCAATGGTCAATGATTTTGTAGCTTCCGGTGATTGAATAAGTGTTGTTTTGGGCGAACATGTTGTGGGTATTTTCAGTGATGAATAATTTGAAGTTATTGATCTATTTGTTGGTGTTTTGGTAGATACACGCTTTAATTGAGTGAGTGATGTGGTTCTTGATAAAGTTTTAGTTGGTGTGAGAGTTGGCTGTTTAATATTCGAAATTGATGATGTACTTGAGGGTGTTTTAGTAGATACAGGTGGTTGAATAAGAATTGTGGTTTTTGGTAAAAATATTGGTAAACACGATGTGGGTGTTGTCTGTGTTGCATTTGAAGTTGATGTAATGCTCTGTGTTTTTGTAGCTACAGGTGGTTGAATTAATCTTGATGTTGGTATAAGATTTAGCGAACATGATGGTGGTATTTTCACTGATGATAAATTTGAAGTTGTTGGAGTTTTTGTAGATACTGGTTTTAGTTGACTAAGCGATGTGGTGCTTGTTAAGAGTTTAGTTGGCAAAGATGTTGAGGGATTTGTCAGCACAGAATTCGAAGTTGATGATGTAACTGCTGGTGATTTTGGAGATACCGATGATTGAATATGTTTCCTTTTAATTGATTTAGTTGTTTTAGTTGGTAAACAATTTGAAACATGTTCTGTTGGTTTTGTCGTCTGGATGGAATTTGATGCATTTACTTCAAGTATATGCGGCTCTTGTATTGCCGTTGTTGACAATTTTGGAGTTGTTTCAATTGTTAGTGTTTGTGTAGTTAAAGGTTGTTGAACATGGGTTGTTATTGGAGACATAAATTGATTTTGCATAATATGCGTTAGACTTGTTGATGTTTGTTGTGTTAAATCTATTGATGGTGTTATATAATATGTTTGTGACATTGATGGCGTTTGTGTTACATTGATTCCTGCTGTAGAAGTCTCTGATGAACTGTGTAGCATTTCTGTTGTTTCCAATGTCATTGGTGAATGAAAATGTACCACTATTGGTGTTAATGTTGGTTGCCCAAATTGAGTCGTTTGTAAATTGGTTGCCATTGATGAAATGTATGGCATTGTTAATTGGTTTTGATTAGGTGCTGGTATTTGATAAGTATACATTATTCCACCTGGAGTAAGTATTGACGATTGTGTTTCTGAAACTGAGTCTAATGGGAAATTAGATGGTGTTATATTTGGTAGTAAGGTTTGATCCCATGGCTGTTGTACAGTTAGGGGCATTTGATTTATTGGTTCTGTTTGTAAACTTTGTATAACTTCAACCGGCGACAAGCTTTGTTCCGGTGTTGGTTGATTTTTTGTTGGTATCTGTTCAACAGCTTTTATTTCTAAATTTATATTTTTTGGTAATTCTAACAAATTTTCTTGGATTTTTCGCTTGCGGTTAGACCTGTTGGACTGCAAAGATTTGCTATAATTAGATGCTTGGGGTGATGCAGCATCGTTTTGATGCGTTGGTTTTATTTCTCTATTTTTCAGTTTTGACAGAGGTATTGGTTTAATAATAGTTGCTTCATATTTTGGAGTTTCTGGTGTAGGTTTTAATAATTGTTCTTTTGAAGGTATGGGATAAACAATTTTTTCAGTTTCTGGAATACGAACTATTTCCTTTAAAAATTGGTCTATGTATTCGGATTGATTTGAAGAGTTCGCTACGTTATCTAATAATTTTCTATTAACTAAATCCTTAATTTTTTCTACTTCAGGTATGTTTATCATTTTTTTTGTTTTAGATTTATCTATTGCATTAATGTTTGGGTTTTTAGGATCAGTACATACTATCATTGGTTGAAATTCGTCCTCTATAGATTTTGTATTAGACGATATTATATTAGCCACATTCTCAACAGTTTTTCTTCCAAATATAGTACAAACTGGAAGCTCATCTTCTATATCCAAAAAACCAATACTGTTTATATCATTGTTGCTACTTTTAATTTCGTCCGCATATAACTCCTTTATTTCAGCATTGAAATTAATAATTTCTGCATCTGGTGCATCATCTTTTATTTCAATTGTTTCATTAACTACCATGGTATCTGAATCTAAGGCTAGCGGGTCTACATCAGGAATTTGAGATATGCTTGATTTTGGATCTAGTGACGCCCACTTAGGTTGCAGTTCATTAAAAATATCTGCTGGGAGTCTGGATTTACAGCATTTATAACCAATATCGCGTAATTGTGCAGTATCTATATCTTTTAAATTGTATGTTATGCGAAACTTTTGTAGCCATTCTTGGTTTGCAGAAAATGATTTCAAATTTAGAATTGCCTTAAATCGATTTGCAGTTGACTTAATTACTGTATTTGACAAATGAAAGTTTTTAAAATACATTGACCGTCGTACCCATTCGTACACGAGTGTCTCTAATAAATCGACGTCATAAGTAGTCGCTTCAATATATTTCGTCTCCTGTATATGCATTTTACTAGTAATCTGAAATAAAATTAAATGAAACACCCTATGCGATTTAGAAATTCTCGTAAAATCTAATTTTTTATTATTTAATGTCATATATTTAAAAGCACAAGATTCTCAATAGAAAGAGCTAAATATATTTTTTTACTTGATTTTTTTTGAAGAGTAATATAACATTTAATAACAAATTAAAAAACTTCAAAAATAAATCGAGTTCGATTTTTCTCCGAATTCAAAACTGGCCTATATAGCAATAGAAATGATGATGAAACTATTTAAAAATCTTGCCGTTTCTGGCAGAGAGAATAAAGCATTTCCTTCTTCTAGACGGGAATTAAATATATTTTCTCCGCTTTTTTGAGCAGCGATTTGAATGTCATTTTTCAAAGTTATCCGATTTACAATTGATTCCCAACCAATGGAATTACATGTTTTCGAACAGTTGCGACTGGAACAAGTAGTGGGAACGAAATTTTCTGGACCAAGATTGGGAATGAAATTTCAAGAAAATGCGAACAAGTCTGAAATACAAGCTGTGTTCCCGTTTGCACTTTGTGCACAAAAATGTATTTTCAAAAGCGGGTAAAAAAAATAGACTAATGCGAAAACGGGCTTAACACGAATTTTAGACATTTCTTAAAAGTCAGCACAAAAGTGTAGTTTTTAAAATAGTTAATAAAAAGTTTTCTTTTTTGACTATTGACAGCTTTAGTCTTGTTTGTTTGTTCTCTTTCATTTGACAGTCTTCAATTTTGTCCAATTTTTGTAGGATAAAATTCGGAGTCTGCGTAAAAATTCTTATATTTTCGCAGTGTTATGAAGTACGGGAACATAACTACAATTTTCTGTCAATTATTAAACGTCAGAAAAATGTTTTAAGTTTTTGTATATTTTAAAGTGTACAAAAAGTTAACTTTTAATAAAAATAATAGTTTAAAAAAGTTTAAGTATTTACAGCCGAACGGGAAAAAAATAATTTAAATCGTTTTCATGTTAAAAGTAATCCTAGAATTTTGAACGTTTAATTTTGATTCGCCCTGTAATTGTGAAAAACATCTTACCTTGCTCATTCTCCACTGGGAATGTGAATGTATTTGTTGATATAAAGTATGGGTACAGATGTGATATACGCTGAATTAACTCAACCAGCTTCTGAAAAAAAGTTCTCTTTATTGAATATCTGAAAGCCTACTTCTCGTAATTGCTGAATACACACGATTCTTTATCCACATTTGATTGTATTTTTCACTAACTATTTTCTAATCACTATCTTGGCTTTTATTTAAATAAAGGTACCTAACTATAAATATTTTTGAATAGATGATATTAATCTAGGTTGTTTTTATTTTGAACAGGACAATTTAAAATAGGTAGGTATAAACTGGAGCGACCACTCTGTGCTTTTGATGGAGAAGTGGAATTAGTATATACGTCCATAACATAAGTGCTCTCTTTCGAGTGTGCAATAAGTCTCTTTTAAATTTCATATATGAATTCTAGTATACATACAAAATCACCGCAGAAATAAATAATGACAGTGATCCCACTTTTGTTGAATATATTGTTAAAACTACGATTTTATAGCTCGTTTTAATCTGTAAAAGCCAATGATTTTCTGACTGATTAATTTAAACAAAATTTTAGGGTTCCATACATTTAGTGTAAAACTCTCAATAAAGCTTTGCTTACAAAATCAGTTTCTCAATACACATTTTTATAGTTCATTGATCAAATGGTAAGCTAAAGGACTTACTAAACTTATTCATAGTTGATATTCATACCTAACCTAAAATTAAGTTAATCCTTTTTTTGAAACGTAAGCACAGAAAAATGTGACATTTAACTATGAATGACATAATACGTTTTAATAATACAAATTTTGTAGGTAATTGGGTAAATACGTATTTTAAAATAAATAGACTACTGGGTCTTTCGTCGATCTAATTAAGATAAAATAGCACCTCAAAGTTATTGATGAATATGCCTACCTATGACTTCAATAATTTCCAATTACAAAAAAAAATACTTTTTAAGTTTATTTTAGTCAACACTTACCTACCAATATTAATTTAACAAAAAACACTCGTTCGTATGTTATTATTCACGTATAATATACATAATAAATAAAAATGAGAAAAATAGTAATAAATTATGTTTTTAAGTTTTAACTAGTTAAAAAAAAAATGGCAGCACTGGTAATGCCGCAACCGAACTTTATTGATTTCGTTTGCTTGAAAAGTGAGAACACGATGTTTTCTGCGCGCGTACCATTGCTAAATGGTGAGAACTGAATTCCAAACACAATGAAACTGAGCAGGATAGTTTTATTGTAGGTAAAACTTATACACATCACATTACAATTAGAAGCTTAAGCTTGAGGAGACCCAATATTGTGAAAATTTTCTTCAAACATGTTGCCTCTTTCTATCTTACTGATTTTCTCTTTTAACCTAAATATTGTACACAAAACAAAACAGTACCTATTTTGTGATGTAACAATGAAAACTGGGCTGTCGTTTTGATCCTAAATTACGCAAAATTATTAAACACCATGTTTGCAAATTATAATATAATAATATAATACCATTATTTTACATATTTTATATATTTAGTATCTACTACTAGTACTATTCATATGATACTTTGGTGCTTTAAGGTTTGTTTGCTTCCATTTGTTTTGCATGATCTGTCATTGTTTTAGACGTGTTTAGGTGTTTATTTAAAAAAATGACGCTAAATTTGAATTATATAAATCCGATTCTTCGTCACTTTTAAAAAATGATTCATCTCTAAAATTTATTTTTTAGGCAGAAGTCAACTCTTTTATTAGGTACATTAAACGACATTAAGTTGAAACGTTTTAGTACGATACTATGCTGTATGATACTATGAGTGTTTTGTTAATTTTAAACAGCCAAATCGTCATCATATTTACTAAAGTTAAAATTTTTATTAGTGTTATTAGCAAATTGTTAAATATTATATTGCTAACCCTTTATCATCAGGCTGTTTCAAATGTTGAGCCACTCTACTTAGCAATATGCAATTTAGAATGCAGAATAATACATTCTGGGGAGTTTGGTATGGTATTATGTCTTGTTCTAGTATATTTAGAAAAAAACTTTTTTATTTTCGAAAGTAAACATATAGGTAATTAAGAAGAAAAACGTTGTTCCCCTTAGAGTGACAGAAATCTTGTTTCTATCTGGGATGTGATGGAAACAAGATTTCTGTCTTTAATTTTACTTTTTTTTTGAAAATCCAGTCATTCCTTATTCTTACAATAATTATTATGCCCACAAACTAAAAAGCGGGTGTTGCATCTATAAGCACCTAATACTTCAGCAATTGACGGCACTGAAATAAATCAAGAGAAACTGTGGATATTATACTCATGTCACATATAAATTGATTCTAAAGCAAGCAGTTGTTTTTTATAATTTTATTTTGAGGACACACACAGGGACAGATTAATTTCCTTCAGAACCCAGAGGCCTATAGCGTTTTACCAATCTGTCGATTTTTTAAAGTTTGTAAGTTACAGACAGTAACAAGAGTTACTTCTGGTATGTACATAAATGCAGCAAATTTATAGTTGTTTTGGGTTTTTGTACAGCTAAAATCATTTCCATTTGGCCCTAGAGCCGGACATGGTTTGAATACTGGAAAACAAATTATGAAAAACCTTAACTCAGTTGAGCTTTGAAAAACGTAGGTATTTCTTTTGGGGGAATTTATGTTGTTAGCACGAAATAGTCATCCTGTTACCGAACAAACGGCGCACACGCACACCATACCAATTCCAAGGCGCAGCGCCAATCTCTATTTTCACTGAATCTCTTTCAAGCCTAATAAACATATAGTTCAAACTTTAAGAGAAAGCAAAATCAACCGTGCTTACAATTTCGTCACAAGAAAACAGGCCTTTATTTATTATTCCCAGAAAAGAAGTTATCGCCTCTGTCGGGATTTTTATTCGAAAATAAAATAAAAACAATATATGTAGGTACGTATATCTTTTTACAAACAACATGTGTAGGTACTTTTAAAGAGAAAATGAAGTAGTGTAGTGCAACTAGTTTGTATAGGTTAGATTTGACAGAAAGACTGTTTGGTACGAGTTTGTGTCGTACATAACTATATGACTATAGATTGCAAAGTATTTTCCTCAGTGCCAGTCTTGCCGTTGTTGCTGGGAAATATAAAAAATCGTTACTTGATGTCTATGGTGTATACTACATATCATGTTCCACTGAATATTGAAAAGAATTGGATGGTCACTTATTTGTACTTTTTCTTAGTTATTTCAATTTCAATGTATTGAGGCACTTTAATGTTTTAATTTAATTTTTAATTTAACTATATGTCTGTAAGACCTAAGGTCTTTTAAATGCAACCTGAATTGCACGGCACTAGTTTGGCACAGTGGAGACCATCGGCCTAGAAATTAACAATTTAGAAAGAGAAAAAGTACAAACAACAGAAGAAGCACCTATCAACAGCACGAGATTGGTTTGGCTTTTGATGGCTCGCAATCCAAGTAAGGACCACGGGCAATGATGCTTGATTTCGCTGATCGATTAAAGCTAAAACTGGTGATGCCCTCTGCTTTTATTTGGGGTTTTTATTATTAAATAAATTCTCACTTTATACCTATTCGTAGCCAATATTTGGGCGAGATTTTGTTCTCTCCCCTTACAAGGGGTCCCCACGATCTAGATTTTCTAGTAAGCTAGGTTTGCATTCATTCTATGAAAATTGCTCATGGAGACCACAAATAGCATTCTATACAAATTTCATACTAGACATTGCACAGCTCATAGCATTCTATCGATAGTATACTATTTGGCTGCCATTTTTACTTTCAGGTTAGTGTTTGTGGCTGGTGAACGCTTGTGGTGTGTGTTGTTATAATTCCTTGTTTTTTTTGTTTAATTACTTTTGTTGAAGGTTTTTTTTAAAGTCTTGTAATACTACTAGCTGTATGACACACCGATACGTAGATAGATAGATAGATAGATTTTTTCTTTATTTCCTCAGATAAAATTACAATATTTGTGCTATTGAAATAGTATGCTATGAAATGCCCAATGCCAAATTTTGTAGCATTCTATTTTTCTTTCTTTCTATCAAAATGACAGATATTATACTTTAAAATATAGAAGGTGGAGATATCGTGTTACTACTTGCCCTTCTATTCAAAAAAACTAAAAGTTGACATGAACCCAGTTTCTTTATGTGGACGGGACATACATATATGTGTATTTTCAAAGGTTTTTTCAAATTCCAATACCTACCTATATTTTCATGTACATTTTTATAAAAAAATGATCACGGTAACACTCAACACTTTTTTTATAGGGACTACCCCTTCCACGCCAATCTAAAACGCGAGTGAACTCAAACAAATGCAAGTCCAAGAGCGTAAAGCATGCTCTTTTTCCATTGCGAAAATCAAATCACACAGAAAACCAATTTCCCTTTCAAAATTTCCCCTATACAACATATTTCATGTATACTCACTCACACTCATTCATCTATCATTTGTTTACCCGTTTTATTCGAGAGAGACAAAACAGTATTAAGTAAGTGAAGTGAGGAAAAGGACCGAATTAAGCGTTACCGGGAATAAACATTACATTTTAAATAATACGGTTAAATGAAAAGAATGATAAATCATTATGCCGAGATCAAGTGGTAGTACCCCAAAACAAAAATTTGGACTTATTGCTGCAGTTAGAGCAAATAAATGTTTATACGACAATCGAAGAAATGCTTTCCTTAAATCAAATAATGGTTTATGGAACCAAATTGCCGCGCAGTGTGGCTTTAAGAGGGGTAAGTTTATGCAAGTAAGCGTATAGGCATATCTACTATTTGGATGTGTTGTGTTTAGCTTTAAATAAAGTATAATAAATGGCAGGGTGTTTCAGTTTAAATAACAAAAAAATATTTTTTAGTTTAACTTTATCTACTACCTATATTGACCTTTTTGCGGAATTTGATATTTTTCGTGACGAATGGGACGCTATTTGAATTAATTATATTCGTTTCTGTGAATCGAATGCTTGTAATTGTAGTAGTGTTTAGTGGTGTAACTAAAGAGATGGGTAGATTCAACGAATTTGATTCATTGATTTTTGTTGCCTAATGGTAATGGAAGGATTTTATTGTAAAAAGCCGTGTTTTGGCAGATTTGTATCAAAAAAGAATTATATTCTCGTACCAATTGAAAACCACATAAGTTTGGATGAATTTTGTCCTACGGAAGCACGAACTTTAACAATCGGATAGTTTTATTCGTTGTATTTATGGTAAAAGTAATAAAGGTCACTATTTTAAAGTGAGGAAACTATAGTTTTCATTTTTCATACAAAATTTGTTTAATTTATGACAACAAGCAACTGAGTTTGTTTGGTTTGACAGGTCTTTACGTTTAGTGTTTTAGTGTGTGTATATTTTTTGGGACTTTAATGGGGTTTTCTTTTTCCAATGGGCAAACAAATCAATTTATTTTTTGATCGGAAATCAATTTTGCAGATCTGGATTTTTCGGCAGGCTTACCCCTATTTTACTAATAACTACAATAACACCATCAGAACAATTGACAGCCGTCGTTTTGACAAAGGCATTTAAAAAAAACATAACAGCAATTATGTATTAACAATTGTGTCATCCTCCAAATTAATTTCGGCATTCATTTTTTAAACATTGAGATCGCTTCGTGTTACAAAAAAAAAAAAAAACTTGAATGAAGAAACAATTTTCAAATCATTTGCCATCAGATACCTTCTGGTTCCACAGACACGAATATACACCAATAGCGTGATAAAAAAAATAAATCTGAAATCGTGTACCATTCGCGACGAAAAAAATCAAATTTCCGATCAAAATCTGAAACTACCAAAAGAAAACCGCATAACTTTGAATATACCTACACCCAGACTTGTGCCCACCACTCTAAATCCCAGAAAGGGGGTTGCAGAGGGCAGCAAGCCCCTTACGTGCCGGGTTTTTTGCACGCCGTGAATTTAATTTCAAAAATACTTCAAACAAGTAGTTTTTTTTATCATTAAAATTTTACCAACAAAAGTACCTACTAAAAAACAATATAAGTAGTAGCACGAACCATAGCCTTATATATTCGTATCCGGTGATTTTTTATATATCTGTATTAATTTTTAAAAAATATATTAAACATAGGAAAACTTACTTGCGATATAGGTACTACTAGGTAGGGCTAAAGCGATTTTTTCAAACTTGGTTTTATGTGATTATCTGAAATAGATTTTTGAATCGTTTTTGGTATTTTCTACCATTTTAATTATCTCCAAATTGGTTATAACGATTTTGTTAAAAAAAATCTGTCCATTACATTAGGTACAAATATATATTCCACATTTTGGTCCAAACATGTTTGTACCTATGTATGTTGTTATTAACAGTACCTGCGATACAACCATTTTTTTTATTTTTGATTTTCTCATAAACGGCTCTACAAATTTCAATAAACATTTTGTATAGGAGGTCCTTCAAGTTCTACCAACATTTTTCGAAAAATATTTTTTTGGATAGGTATATGTATGTATGTATTTTTGAAAAAAAAAATCATTTTTTTTAAATTTAATATTTCGAAATTTTGTTTTATTTCTTAAAACTTAGTACCAATATTAAATACTTAAAATTGCCATGCCAAATTATTAAAAAAAAAAAATAAAGAAATTTAGAATATACAAAAATTAAGTAAAAAATGATTTTTTAAATATATTTAGCTTGTACTTACGATGTGACTCCATTATTAGAATTACAGATAGGTTTTAAAATTTGGAGGTATCAATTTACTTAACATAACATTAATAGTCAACTATGATTAGAAAAAGAACACACATATCCCAAATGTTTAAAATCGAGATAAAATTATTATATTTACGCATTACGTTTTTTTTTAGTAATTAAATTATTGATTATCTTGTTTAGGTCAAGTTGCGAAATTGATGTGGAAGAAGATTCGCGACGCCTACAATGCCCATCAGAAAAACCCTAACCGAACTCCCAATAAAACATATTCTATGTTATTTAAACATATGAAATTTGTCGACTCATATATAATTGAACAAACGGAAGACAATACTCCTGCACCTGAGTCCCAAGTTAGTACTGAAATTAATGGAACAACAAATGAAGACGTCAATAATATCACTACTTTAAATATGAATGAGATTTCAACAACAAATGGGGAATTCGCAACAATACAATATTGGAATGATACTCCAAACGATGCTAGCAATGTTACAGAACTCAACCCAAGTTCCATACTTACAACATTTGAATCAACACAACAACCAACACTTCAAACAACGCTACAACCAATTAAAGAAAATTCCTCAGAATTTACCTCAGATACAGACATGGAAAGTTATGAAGATATTTTTCTACCAAATAACGTACAGAATGAAACTACTGATAATAGTTTAAAAATGTTTTTCGATGCTATGTTTCAATCAACAAGTCAGTTGCCACTGGTTCTCCAACGTACAATAAAGAGGAAAATTTTTTCAGCTGTGATAGAAGCGGAGGAAATAGTTGAGACGCAAAAAATCGCTGACTTGGGCACAATAAATCGCCTTCAAATAAGAAAAGATTAGTAGAAAGTGAAATGTACTTGTAATTTTTCAAATTGTTTATTGATTGATTGTTAATAAAATAATATTTTGATATATGTATGTTTAAATCCAACTTTGGAGTTTTTCCTATAACAACTACATACCTATGTATGTATATGTTTAAGGTTTTTCTTCAAATTAATCGATTTATTTTATTTAGTTTCTGTATATCCTTACTATTCAAAAATAAAATTATATTTTATCTAACAGTTCAAGTTTTTAAAATCAAATTGTAGTTGCTTTACTTATTACTTACTTTTTCAAAACTACTTCAATAGAACTTTGCAAATTATAATTAATTCTGTAGCAATGACAACATTCGCATTTTTGAAAAATTATTTTTTTAGTTTTCTCTGAACTTGTTTTGAAAAAAATCAAGAATGTGTGTCAAAAAAGTAAGCAAACGTAACTTCACTTTTATGAACATAAATAATTGTGCTATATCGGGAATCTCCCAGAGAATTTTGTTTCCCACGGAATATTTTATTCCCTTGGAATTTTTCCTGCGAACGATAATCTCCCACGGAATAAATTTCTCTCGAACAAAAAATCATATGAAATGACAGCAAAATTCCCTGGGAAAGCTTATTCCCGATAAAGCTTGAACCAAATCACTTGGCCAACGGTCGGTTGCACAGAGAGAGGCTTCTAGAAAACAAAAAAAGGTGAGCAAGAGTACAAATACCAGAAATTATTTAATTTTTTGAAAACTGCACAATAAACCACGATCATACCTCATATAAACAAAGTCCATCCTTGGAGTTTGATTGTGTGTATCTTTCAAAAATTATTACATGATCAAAGAAATTTGAAGAGAGCTGCGCAGTAGAATGGCCAATTGAATTGGTTCAACCTATATCAATAAATTCCGAGGGAAACTTTTGGTTTTGAGCATTATTCACGTTCCCAAGATTTGAATTAGAGACAAATTTCCAGGGGATATTTTTATTCAATTTACATATCCAGTGACTTCAAAACAAAAAACCAAATACCCAAATTCATCTACTCTACATTTACATAAATTAAGACGCATTTTAAATAAATTTCAATATGCTCAAAAAGAACGGTCTTATAATGCATTTTTATTAACAAAAAAAAAGTTTATATGACATATCACGAAACACCCGGTTTGTCTTCTCTGTTGGAAAACACAATTAATCCAGTCTGGCTCAGTCGATTTCTATCACTTGGATTGGGGTTGCAGTTTCATTTTGAGGTTTTGGCAAATTCTAAAAGGGATGAAATTTCAACTTGAAATATGTACTGATTAAAATATTATAGTTTTAACATACCGGTTCCTCTGGATTTAAATTTATTAGTTCGCCACTTTCTAAATCATAATATGTAGTGTATGTTGCATTCGCTTTAATTTTTGGTGTTGGCAAAGAAATATTTTGAGGGAAAACTATTTCTTCCACACTGTCGTCGCTGTCGCATAGTATCACAGAATCTTGTATTACAGGTTGTGGTGGAGGTTGTAAGGCCGGACGTGGTTTCGGCAATGATTTTGAAATGTTCTGAATTGCTTGACCAGATTTCGCATAGGGACTCGGTCTTGTTAATGATTTTTCAAATCCGCCAAAACTTTGTCGGAATATTTCTTGTGGATTAAGGTAGATAATTCCTTTCTGGTTATTGAGAGGTGAAGCCTGCGGTGGAACTGTGCCACGTTTGTTAGGTGATTCTGCCATATGAGTTTGCTCAGTAGTTTTATTTTTTTCGGGATTTATGCTTTCTACATGCGCACCATTTGTAATTTTACGCACTGAATTTTGAGGCTTCTGGTAAGGAAGTGTATGCCGCTTGTTAACTGATTTATTAGGTGGTTTTCGCACTGTATTCTTGGCAATTTCTGGAATCAGGTTCTGAAATTGCACTGTTAACTCTTTGGGCGCAGGATTCTCAGTGACAGTGCTCTTAATAATTTCTGTCTTATTGGGTGCATTACTTTCTTCTCCGATGCTGTGATTTTCTGTCAAAGTTTGAGGATTCATTCTCTTGGCGGCACTTACTGGAAGCTGGATTTCTATTCCTTGAGAACGAGGTCTGCGAGGCCTTAAATTGGGAGATTCAACTTTTGCTGCAATTGCTTGTTTCTTAACTTTGGTTATTGAAACAGGTGTTGGTTTGGGTGATGTTATTAAACGTTTTGTAATTATATTCGATTGCAATGGAGGTTTCTTAACTACTGTAGCTCCATTAGCTGGTACTTTAGAAATAGTAAGCTCCGGCTTTGATTTCATTAACTTTTGAACAGTCGTATTTTTTTCGATATTCATTGTCGCTGGCGCTGTTATTTCTTGTTGCTTAAACTTTACTTCATCAACTTTGACTGTTCTTGTAGGTCTTTCAATTTTTTTAGTATTATAGTCTCTAGGTTGTTTTAACGATTTATCAGTTGGCTTTTTTGTTAGATCAAAGTCTCCTTGGTTGAATTTTGTGAACCACCGATCACAGGTTCGTACACCATATCCAACGCAATTGCCAAATTTCTCTACGATGTTGTTCTTTGCCTGCGCACGGGTTAATCCATTCTTGAAATCTCGCAGTATCATTTGACGCTTTTCTAAATCGATTTCACTCAATTGCATTTTAAACGCGTACACTTTAAGGGTATAAATGCAGTATATCTATGTATGTAATAAATTTTAGGCAGAATAATGAAAGAATTTCTACTAAAAGCAACATCCGAGAAGATTTAAGTATGACTGAATTGAATGTTTCTCTATCTACCGTTTAACGAATCGTGTATATTTTACTGGCGCCATACAAATTCGTAATGTAAGCTATTCAGCTAAATGACAAGAGAATCAGAATGGGTTACTCTTATATTTGTCTGCAGTAGTATGGGTAAGTTTAATATTTGTTGGGCTTGTGGGAATCCGGTTTTTTTTATAGTAGTAAATCAACTGCCATGTAGCTACATAAATGTGTTTTTTTGGTTGCTTGCCAGCTATTCAGCTATTTTGTATTTGCGATTTACCGGTTGAAATTTTAATAATAATGTGCGACATATAACGATAAGGGATAAGTGAGTAATTATTGGAGGGTTGGTTAGGAAGTCGTGAGTAGGTACTTTCTAGTGTAGTAGTAGATAGGTAGTTTTACTAGGATAAATGTTAAGAGTAGGGTATGCAGGTAGGTATACCCTACCTCCTCATCCATCCTACCTATCTAATGTACCTATGTTCCTACTTCGGATAGGTAATGGTGACTTGTTAAAATTAATATACCTACCTACCTATGTTATGTAAGAAATTCAAGGGACTGCCAAAAATGTTTTCATATTTTGTTTCAACACTTTCATTTATTAGCTACCTACCTAAAATGATTTTCTATACCCAGCACAGTGTGACACTGACAGAGAAAGTGTGGAGAATTAAATGCCCTATTTTAGAACCCCATGGTAATAAAATTTGTATTTTTAACTTTTTACTTGCGATTATAGGTACTATAAGGCAAGTTATGCATTCGGCGAAAAAAAAAGTTTTGAGATAACAATCAAACATGACATTACGATGATGGCGAAGACGAAAAAAGATGGTCTAAAAATCAGTCTGTCTGTATGTATGTATAGACACCTACAGCCCAAACGGGTGGGCCGAATTGTTTCAAACTTGGTATATAGAGTTTTTTAGGTATTGTACAGAGGGGAATGAATTTTTTTTGCGGTACCTGCCATATAACCGTTACGTTCAAACGTATTTTCTCGGAAACGGCTCTAACGATTTTGATAAAAAAATCAGTGCGGCTTTTTAGATACGACCGATCAATATGGTTGAAAAAAAAATTTGAAAAATGTCTAAAAACTGTACTTTCCATAGGACCGTTTTTTTTTTGCTTTCGACTATCTCATAAGCAGCTTAACCGATTCTTTCGAAATTTCACACATATATAGGTTTAGGTTGCCCAAATTATACCGCGTATCAATATTTTTAATTATTATTTTTTTGTATTTTTAAAATCATTAAAAATAAATTTTTTTTTAAATTTATATTTCGAAAACTGCTCATTAAATTTGTTTCAAAAATTATATTTATATGTATATATTTAATACCTATGAATTGGCGACATACAATTTTTTTTTGAAAAATGTTTTCAAAAAGTTTTAAAAAAAACTCTTTTTCTCAAAACCGCTCCACAGATTTTTAAAATTTTTTTCTCATAAATTCAAATTTATCTGACAAATAAAATGGCGTACATTTTTTTTGAGTTTAAAGTAGTTAAAGTATTTATTTCAGAATTTTGAATTATTTTTTCTTTGATTAAGCCGATTTATTATTTTGTTTTTAAGTTTATATTATAATATTTATTTTGTATATATAAAAAAATGAAGTAAAAAACTGCTTTAAATATATATTTAGATTTTTAACAGAAATCTTTTGCATTCAATGTGATCGAACATAAGAGCAAGTTCGTGCGATCCAGTCGTCCATTTTATTTCATTTTGGAGTTGAAATAACGTATAGGTCGTTGAAATAAAGAAGGTATAGCTAGGGTCCTATTTATACCTATAACAAAAATGATTCGATCTAAAATTTGGCGGGTGTTTCGTTTGGTATTTTACTTTAATTTCAATTGGGTCTGGTTGGTTTCGTAAGATTTCCACGTAATTTAAAACCAAACCTCGTTTGAATTTGTTTAAAATTGCCTCTAATTTGGAAAGAGTAAACACTAAACTATACATATTTTTCTATACATAGCTAGGTACCTACTAGCTTAGAACCTAGTTGTTTTATGTGAATTTAAATGGCGAAACAATTTATTAATTTCAAACCTATACCTAATTATTTGCTCCTAAAAAATTCATAGGTTAGGTAGTTACCTAATAAAATAACTTATGAGAGGTACCTACCTAGGTAATTAGATATTTTTCTTTCTTTATTCTATCGTTCACATCACATGGAATAAAGGAATAGGTACCTACATATGTTATCTATTAAGAACACATGCTAGGTAGTTAGGTGCGTATATAAGTAATCTTAAACGGCCAAAGCCGTACACCTACCTATGCATCCATAATTGTTACTAAATAAAATAAATGAAGAACTTAACAAGTTTTTGTACTTTTTCAAATAAAAGTAGGTAGGTAGGTATTCTAATTTATAGGAAAATATAGGTAGGTAATATCAAAATAAATCATAGGTAGGTATATATTTCATATTTTAAGGCACCCTTCTGTCTTTGGCAAGAATGATATCTACGCTACATGATAAATCTACCTGCCTACACTTATTTACAAGAAAAAATCAATAAGTCGTTTTTGCAATACAGTCAAACTTCTTTATAACGAAGGCTTATGGCGTTTTTATTTAGCAATCCGGAATCCCTCTCCTAACCATGATCCCAACTGAACACTTTGGTTTGATTCTGACGATTCTGAATTTTAATGTGATTGTATCAGTGAAAATAATTGTGTACGTGAAATATTCAAATTAAAAAAAAAATGTTTGTTGCACAATTATAATAGGTTCGTTCGTTGAACTTTACCTAGGGTCGACCCATGTTTTTTTGACAACCCCAAGAGTTGTCAAAAAAACCTTGGGTTTTCGGTTCTCAAAAAATACCCGAGGGCCATTAAATTTATGTTGCAGAAAAGCAAGTTATGTCATTTAATAATTATAACTTAAAATATGTTAAATTTAAGTTCTTAGTACATTTTTTTTGAACCTATGCACAATCCTTAACTTGAAAGCTTTCCATTTTTCATGTCTGTGACTTTAGGTGTTTCAAAAAACGCTTTAGGTCGACCCTAGGGCGATTTCAGGCCTCAACGAACAAACCTAATACAAAAATAACAACAGTCAAGTTTGACGTTCAGGTATATGAATGTGTGAGTGCTTTTGGTTTCGATTCTGATTTCAAATCCAGAAGCAAAATGTTCTTCTTTTCAGAAACAGAACTGTCATTTTCCCCAAGTGAACACTTTCAGAAGAGTCCACAAGTCTTCCGGATTGCCAAACAAAAACTACATTAAGGGGACAAAAATATTCTTCTTTATAGAAGATTTAAACAAAATTATCTGAAAAGAATTTTTTTTAAATTATTTAACTTAGGCATCAATGAAGGTAAATAAATGAAGAATAAAGCACATACATACATATTTAATTTTTTTTATTAAAACATGCCAATTTTATTTATATAAGAATCCTTTAATTTTTGATAAAATAGGAATAGGTATATATGTATATGTTATTTGCGTCATGCATTGTATCTGTTGTTTTCATAAAGCTTCGTACAGTAGGTAGGTACCTACCTATATCAAGATCGATTCACCTGTTTTCAAATTGTTTCGATACCTACACATATCAGTAATGATTTTTTGTGAAATCGGACAATTTGGGTATAGACACATTTATCCTACAATGCCATTTCTTTAAGGGAGGCAGAATGTCATTTCACAATTAAGAGAATTTCGTAATAAAGAAGTTTGACTGTAACTCCATCGAATGTACTCATGGATGAGAAACTTTTAAATTTTTTTTTTGTTAATGAAAAACTTTGAAAACTTTTAAACTAATTAAATAAAACTAAAAAAAGATTCAGTGTAAAAAAAAACTTAATTCATTGATATAGGTTAAGCACTTTGTCGGTTTGTCCCATTTCACTGAGGAACTGAATTGCTAGCAACTTTTAGTTGGATGGTGAGAACGACAAGAAGTATGGAGAGTGAACAAAATCTCCCCGGTCAATAATTTGAAAAGATTTTTTTAATTTTTTATTTTCACATTTTCGTAGAATTTGATTTGATAAGTATTAATAATTCGATTTTTGTTATGCGGTGCATTTTATGTGCCAACGTTTTTAGTCAGAACTAAAAGAGAAGATCTTCAATTTTAAAAATGATTTTTTATTAAAAATAAAATATATTATTCCCGCTTTTAAGAATACCGTTTTTCAAAAATGCCGAAAAAAGTTTTAAAATCCCATTTTCTTAAATATCGATCTTTTAAAATCCCTCTTTTATAATCCCGCTAGTTCGACCCTACACCAAATCCTATATTGGGTCAAGCAGGGGGTTGCAGGACGTCCCGTCCTTTTTGCATTTGGTGCTGATTCCAAAACCGGGATCTAAAAAAAAACGGGATTATACTCGTAAATAGCAGGATATTGAACCTAACCCGAAACGAACCCTTCGACTGAAGTTGTTTTTAACACAAAATTCGACTTGACTCCGATCTCTTACCGGATGAAGCTGGTTTCAACTCAATACAGGTTTAAAAACAGCTAAACTTTGTGTTCAAGTTCGTTTCAGACCTGAATGTAAAATAGGTACAACGTTGCCTGATACCCAATGAAGTTCGCAAATTAAAGAGTACCTACCTGTAATTATTTTACTTAAGAAAAATCTGCGTACCTACCTACCTACCTATATTTTGAAAGAAATAAAGCCTATCACAAACTCCAATGTTAGATATAATACGAGTACCTATGTACCCATAAATAAGTAGGATAAGGTAATATGATCCGAATTCACACAACGGGCTGTGCAAAAACGTTCACAAAATAATACCAATAAAATATGAAATCGGGTAGGTATCCCCGGTTTACCCTTTGTCAGTTATGAATAAATTATCCCCAACGGACGAAACTTTCCCACCAACCCACAATAGATACATATACCTACATACCTAACTCTATAGTAGATATTCCTTATATATTCCAGTTATCTTCTCATAATGTACATAAGATAGGGTCAGAGGAAATCTTGTCGCAACGGAACAAGCAATCAACAGATTTGCGGAATATAAATAAGGTCGCTGTATGCTACTCGGCGAGAGTAGAAATACCAAATAGCCCCAACTTAAGAAGACCAACTCATATCACTCATAAAGATTATTTTAGGTAGGCAACTTACTTACCTTATGGCCACATCTACTTTGTCGATGCTCAAAAAGACCTTTGAAGTTGGTAGGAGATTATTTTGGATACGTTTTTCTACCTACATCACCTATAGCTATAATAAGTTCATCACAAGCCCATTTGAACAAGGACGGTTCAAAAACTTGGAAAACGTTGCGAGGGGCAAACGTAGCTTATATCATTCTACCCGATTGCCAAGTAGCGAAGCGACGCCGAATGCAAAGTAAACAAAAACAGCAAAGCAAGAAGCAACCCATTTGTTCGAATATGAGTAACGAAAGAGAACGAGCCGTGAGTCGAGTAGGTCTTCCATTTACGGTGAAGCCCCTTGTCGGGTGTATGCGATAACGCCGCTTCCAATCGTGCAATGCTAAATGTAAGACCAGTTCAGTGCGGTTCAATTTTAGATACTCGGTATGTATGTGTAGACTGTGCTCGTAGTGTGGTTTGTGTATAGACGTCAGGTATGTAGGTATCTGCTATTTGCGATTTCGGTTGAATTGTAGCCTATAGGCTTGTCTGACTTATGAGTAGCGATAGGGACGTATTCTCTTATCGTTGCTCTCCTCTCTCCGAGTGTTGTTTTAGTAGTGTGTGCTCGAACGTTGTTTATGGAGGAGGCGAGGTGGACGTGAATGGGAGATGGGACCAGATTTTATTTCAAATGAGTCTCTCTTTGTGAGGTCAAAAAGTAATCAGTTTCTCAGCAAACATGTGGAAGGTAAGAAGTTTTCTTTGTTGTTTTATTCTCAGGCTATACAAATAAGGCCAGACTACGATCGGCCATTTTGTATTTTAAAGCCAAAATTTATAATTTTTAAATTAACCTTGTGTATGCATACCTACCTTTTTTGAATTACAGTTTGACGAAAGCAATGACTTCAAGGCCCGTAATCGCCTTTCATTGTTGGAAAAGTTTGAAGCTATACATGCTTATGAAAAGACGCCTAATTTTACGAAGATCGCCCAAATGTTCAAATGTAGTGCGAAACAAATACGTTGCATTGTAAAAGACAAGGAACAAATAATGTCCCTTTATAAGTCGCTTCCAGAAACAATACATGTAACGCCTGAAGAAGACAAACCTAGCAACATAAGAAGACTAAAAAAAATTCAATTACTCGGAAATGTGATGTATGAATGGTTTTTGAGAGCTCGCCGCAATCTAGGCATCTGCATAATTTCATACAAACTAATTCAGAATGTCGCCCTCGAAGCCAAACGAATCCTAAATGTCGAAAATTTCTTCCCAAATAATGATTGGCTGATGAATTTTCGTCAAAAATATAACATATCGGAGTCGGATATGAAAGTCCAGTCAAATGATCCAGGACCTACAGACCTGAGTATCGAACAAATCATTGCAGATGTTGTGGTAAAGGAAAAGAAGAATGAAACCTTTTGTCAACAAAGTTCTTTTGGATGCAATGACGATTCTTCAACCAGTAGTATGCAAGCATCGTCGATAACCACCGAACCAAAAATTCACACAAGTAATATCACAACGATTGAGACCGATGATGATGATGAAGACCCACCATCGAAACATCCCAAATTAGAGCCGATTGATTTCATTGAAATCGAAAGCGATGACGAGGATGATGATGTTGACGAAAAAACAGACAGAAAACTTCCCATTAAAACTATTGACCAGGCTTTAGATCATTTGAAACCTTTGGAAGATTTTGCACTCATTCAAGAGGATTACCGTTTAATCGGATTGATTTCACAACTAGAGATTATCTTAAAAAGTTCAAAAAGCCAATAAGGAGTACCTACCTATTTACTAAGAACAAACTTATGTACATAATTTATATATTTAGTTTAGAAATAACGTATTAAAGAGAGAACCTACTACTAAATAAAAATAAATTTAATAAAAAAAAACATTAATTATTTTTTTTACTTGCGATAAAAATCGAACTTGAGATTTTGATCAAACTTGGCATTAAGATGAAACCGAACACGAAAAAGTTGTTCCCGAAACTCCGTCTGTCTGTAGGTCCATATACAGCCTAAACGTCTGAAGCGATTTTCTTTAAACTTGGTCCTTACTCCTTAAGTGGTCTCGGTGATTGGCTCGATTCTTTCTTCTAATTTTTTTTATTCCCAAAAATAACGGCATTTATACATTTTGGTTTAATTTTCTTTTAAATAAAATATTATCAACGGTAGCTGCCATAGAACTGTTTTTTATGTTCGATTTTCTCATTAACGGTTCAACCGATTTCGATCAAAATTTTTATACACGAGCTTCTTCGGATTCTTAAAATACTCCATACCGAAATTTTTGAAAGATATTTTTTATTTAATTAAAAAAAAATTACAATTTTGTAGATATGTATGTATATACAAAATTAAGTAGAAAACGATTTTAAAAATATATTTTGCCTTTTCTACCAATCTTGTGCTTACGATGTGATCGGACACAAGAGCAAGTACGTTTGATCCAGTCGTGCATTTTATTTATAACGTAGATATTGATCATATTTTTTTAGGTAAGCGAATTCAAAGGGTGCTTACCTAAAGCGTTTTTCTTTTTTAGTTCAGAACAGAATCTGAGTTGTCAAAAAAATTATTTGGTTTCTTTTTCACTCAGAGCGTTCAGAGCTCCGAATGTGTGTTTCTTTTTTCGTTCTGAACATGTTTAGAGTGCTCTCGATGTGCTCGGACATAATAGCTGAGAACAAGAAATGTCAACAAGGAAAATTGTGAACAAAATCATCACATCCAATTAAAATTCCGGAAGAAGTTTATCGCTTGTGTATTTTCTGTGTCTGATGTGAATCTGTGTACAAAATAAGGGTGGCTTTGTTCTTATTGCTTTTTGGGTTAAAATAAAAATTTATTCTGGTTTGTGTGGTTCAAATGTGTTTAAAAAACAAATCAGAGTGCCGAGCTCGTTCTATTCGGAACAAGTTCAGAGCATACTCTATATGTACTCGAACTCTGCTTTAAATGAAAAAACGGGGTGTTCAATTATATTACCTATAATGTTATGTGAGGATGTTCTAGGAACGTAACTACACGTTTTCCAATTGCTCATGGAGTCTTCTTTGGATGTGGAGAATTTCGCCAAGCCTTAGCAAATGTGTGGGTTAAACTCCTTCAACTCGCCAGCTTTTCGAATTGATTTCTTGCAACTGTTTGATTCATACTGCTTAAGTTAATTTCTGATCTCAAACTTTTGGGTTCACAGATTTGTGACAAACTAGGTTTGCTCATTTAGCCCTGAAGTTGCCCTAGGGTCGCGTGAAAGCGTTTTTTGAAAAACCTGAAGTCACCCTGATAAACAAATTCTGTTTTTTGAAACCTAGGGTCGCCCTCAATTCGTCCTGAAGTAGATCTAGGTTTTTAGCAGATAAGAATACTCAAATTAATTTTCAGAAACAGACATGCAAAATGGAAATCTTTGAAGTTATGGACTGTGCATAGGGCAAACAAAAAAGTACTAAGATGTGCTAAATTTAACATACTTCAAGTTTTAAATATTAAATGACATAACTTGATTTTCTGCAACATAAAATGAATGGCCCTCGAATGTTTTTTTTTGACAACTCTTGGAGTTGTCAAAAAAACCTAGGTCGACCCTGGTTAAAGTTTAACCAACAAACCTACTACTTTCATTCACCTGTGTTTGACGTTTAAAGCGAAGGAAGTTTTTTAATTCGTGAAAGTTAATTCGGTTTATTTACATTCGCCGGTATTTTGACGTTTGAGTGGAAACTTCTTTCGAATATTCCCAAACTATAATAATTCGCCAAATTATTTGTTATCTTCTCGAACCATAATAAAATCCTTATATCTAACTTAATACTATTAAATTTAAACCCACAAATGCTATTTTTTTTTTCAAAATACTAAAATTTTGTATCAACATTTGCATTCTTAAATAACACATTTTCCCTCTCCTTAAGTATATGTGTTGCCGCCTCAATAATTTGTTTTACGTACCTTTAAATTTTTTCTACATTTAAAGAAAACTTTGAAGACCAATCGTCTTTGACTATACCTACTTTGATAAACTGAAAATGTAAAATATTATCTTCATACAAAATTACATCTCCAATAGTGCGATTTCCAAATATAATAAAGTTATGCGTGTCAGTTAGCGGGTTTTACTTAATTTAATTTTTAGTTTTTCTCCCGATTATAAGAGCAAACTAAATTTCATTCAGATCGTTAGGTGGGTGTCTTTTACTAAAGTAAAGTTATTAATTTGTTTTTAATTTTTTTTATTAAAATAAAATCTGAAAGGTTCCTTTAAATCCTATGAGCCATTTCCGTGAAAATAAGAAATTAAGCTATTTTTGAAATTTTTTCTTGCTCATAAAAGCAATATCTGAAATGTCCAACCAAACCGTTGGGGAGTAGTTTCTGAGAAGCTAAGAAATGATAAAGTAGGCGTGGTTGAGGGTGAATTTAATTATATTTTTTTTATTTTTCTCTTGCACATACGAAAAAAAATTGAAATGTCAGCCAAATCATTTGAGTAGTCTCTAAGAAATAGAGCAATTTCCGAGAAACCATAAAATAAAATAGTGGGACTGGCTCATAGAATCAAACTGTGAAAATTTCATCCAAATCGTTAGAGCTAGCGCCGTTTCCGCGAAACCGTTTAAGGTAATAAGATAATTAAGGGTATTCATGCAACGACGGAAAACCCAGATAAACCTCAGAAACAAGCAATTTGTTTCAATGAACATCATATTATTTCCCACATTTAGTACTTTTTTGAATCTTTATTATCGTACAAAATATTTTAGTTTAATAAAAAACAAATTAACTAAATAATTATTATAAATAAACATAAATAAAATATAAATTCTATTTATTCAAATAAATCTATCTGAGTGCATAATTTTTCAATAAATTGCTTAAAAGACTCTAGCCGAAAAAATTGTCGCATTTTGAAAAAGGCTTGACATTTTTCAATTAAGCACGTGCCACCCCTATTAATAAAAATGCTAATTACGCTAGTTCAAGGCTTTACTAAACCATAGAATAAAAGTTAGTCTGTGGACTAAAATTTTCAATTAATAATAAATCGATAATCTACGAACGAAATCTACTACAATAACTATCAACTATATTTCCCTGTTCATATTTTTCTTAAAGTCAATTCTTAGTCTTTCACTAAACCACCGCCTTCGATGGTTTAGCGAAGGATAAGTTTGTAGATGTCAAATAGCAAAATTCTCTTTTAATATCATTCCGCATTTAGTCTATGGAAGTCTTAAACCTTCCCTAATCCATGTTTATTAATTTGGGTGAACAACTATAAACAACCGTTTAATTCACACTCCATTAAATTTAAAGTCGCTGTTAAGAAAAGAGAAATTCATAACATTTCTTACAATTGTCGTGAAGTTCACACTTTTTAAAGAGATTTTGAATGGAATGAAGTAACTTAAAGTCTCCTGCTATAGACTAAAAACTTTTTTAATTTATTTATTTAAACTATTACATGTTTGTTCTTTTTTTATGTCAGATGAAAAAATGTCCATTAATTGAGAAATAAGACCCATAGCTCGAAAATTGTCCTTTAGCAAAACGTATTCTTCTAGCGGTTTAAGATGAAGCTTAGCTTGTTCGTCATTTGAAATTGACAGCTGCAATTCCATATCCGTATCTTCGTCTATTTCATGATAGTTCTTATTTTTCACCACCGCCGCCGCTGTTGCAACAATGGTGTTGTCGATCATCTCATTTTGTGTAGTCATGACAATATTATTTGAACTTATTGATACGGCACCATTTTGCAAAGTTGTGTCTGAGAAGCATTCTGCCACAGGGTTACTTTTTAGAACATCTAGAACGATGTCAATAATATCAACCGATAGTGGAAAATTATCATTTTCAATGTGCAACATTCTTAAGTCTAATTCAGTTATGTTGAACTTTTTCTTGAATGTGGTTAGCCATTCCTGATCTGGATTAAAATTCTGAATGCAAAAAATCTGCTTAGATTCAAGGGCCTTCAGAATAAACAATTCATCGGCGAGTACACCAATTTCTATGCGTTTCTGCGCCCGGCGGAACCATTCGTAAATAACTTTATCCAATAATATCAACAAATGGGAGTTTGCTTGTAAAATCGAATCTAGATTTCCTCTCTGCCTGGCTATACTTTGCATATGAGTTGTGTATTTGACAACTGCCTCTAGGCACTCTATTTCCTTGCAATCTCTTTCGATGCGCTTCTGATCTACAATACTCATTTGGTATCTTGTTGGTCCTGTAGATGTCTTTTCGCTATTAACCGGCGGCATTGGCATTGGTGCTTCTGAAAGATTAGCAACGGCATCTGGCAATTTATGCACTAACTGATTGTTTCGATAGGTTCTTTCTACAGGAATCGATGTCGTAGTGGGTAGTTTGGTAATAATTGTGTTTTCCGGTAGCCGCTGACAATCAGAGTTAGGTTGTTTGTCGTTTGCCGTTTGATCTTTTACAAATTTGAATTCATCATGATTTAACACCTCAGTATTCATCTAAAAAAGAAAAACAAAACAATTAATAATATGTATTTATATACTATGAAACCTTTGAAATTTTTATATTTAAAGAAGGCCAAAAATACAGGGTGATTCGAATAAGAGGGACTAAAAGTTAAAACTTCGAGACTAAAAAAATCATATGGGTGGAATGACCGCAGAAACATTACACATAATATGATGGCAGCCTTTTATACCAAGAAATTAAGTTATTTTTTTTTTTTTTAATTTTTATTGGTTAATATCTTTCTGTTTTTAATTCTAACAATATATATTCTTAAAATAAAATACCTCTGCCGTTTCTCTGTACATTATCTTCGTCCACTGAGGGTTTGTAGATGATGCTTCTGCTCCCAATGTGACATCACTTCGAGGCTCATTTCCGTCCAAGTTTTCCAATGTAACGTCAAACAAATCCGTACCTTGGATATCATAGCTTTCGCCTAAAACCTCCTCCATTTGAGTATCTTCATAATAAATGCGAGGATCAAAAGTTTCATTAACTTTTAGTTGAGCTTCTAGGTTTTCTTTACTAATATTTTGATAAATGTTCCCTATAAAAAAGTATATAGTAATATCTCAATTTTAGTTTATTCGCCTTTTAATTAAAAGATGTTACCTTCTAAATTATCAGTAGAGTTTTGTGAAATATATAAGTCAGGTGTAGCTGAAAATTTTAAGCGAGTATTATGCCTGGAATACATTTCTTTTGAGAAATGCTTTTCGCACACCCTAATATCCTGGGAAATTTTCTTGTCTAGCAAATGTAGTTTCTGAATAACATTTAACCATCTTTCTCTCCTGAAACAAAATTGGAAAATGTTATGATTAACAGTGTGGTACATTTTAAGTTTAATCGTCACATTGTGTTCCAATTTAAATTTCACAAATAGTGCGTCAAAATCGTGATTTTCATTTTTAGACAAGTACTTTTTACTTGATACTCGAACTCGAGATTTTAATCAAACTTGACATTACATTTTGTTTGCAAACTGAATATTTTGAAAAAGACTGGATCGATTTCTTCGAAACTTTGCATCTAGAAGTTTTTCGACATGTTCTTGTATACTCGAAAGCACAGTTTTCAACACAAAAACATCATTTTCTAACCAAACAAATAGTAAAAAGATATTTTCTTTCCCAAAAACGACTCCAGGAATTTTGATCTTTTTTATCTAATTTTTTTTTCTGGCATTATAAAATAAAATGCACGACTGGATCGCACGAACTTGCTCTTATGTTCGATCACATCCTATGCAAAAGATTTATATTTAAAATATAAATATATTTTTAGTAATTTTTTACTTTATTTTTTATACACAAAGTTTCTTTAATTTTTTTCTAAAAAAAAATTGGTATGACAATCTTAAATATTTAATAATATAAACTTAAAAACAAAAAATTAAATCGGATTAATCAAAGAAAAAATAATTCAAAATTCTGAAATAAATACTTAAACTAATCTGAGCTCAAACAAAAGTACGCCATTTAATTTCTTGGATAAATTTGAATTTATGAGAAAAAAATTTTAAAAATCTGTGGAGCTGTTTTTGAAAAAAAGTTTTTTTTTAATTTCCTAAAAAAAATTTAAAAAAAAATTCAAAAACGTCAATTCAGCAAATAAATATAATTTTTGAAAAAAAATTAATGATCAGTTTTCAAAATATAATTTTTTTAATTTTTTTCTTAAAAATACAAAAAAATATTGGAACGCAGTATAAATAAATTGGGCAACCTAAGTCTATATATGTGTGAAATTTCGAAAGAATCGGGTAAGCCGTTTATGAGATAGTCGAAAGCAAAAAAACGGTCCCATGGAAAGTACTGTTTTTAGGCATGTAACATTTTTTTTTTCAACCATTTGATCGGTCGTATCTAAAAAGCTGCTCTGTTTTTTTTTTAATCAAAATCGTTAGAGCCGTTTCCGAGAAAAATAGGCTTTAACGTAACGGTTATATGCCATATACCGTTATTTTGTGAGCAAAAAAAAATCAATTTCCCCTATAGGTTTCTATACATACACACAGACAGCCTAACAGACTGAGAGACATACAGACGGACAGAATTTTTAGACCATCTTTTTTCGTCTTCGCTATCATCGTAATGTCATGTTTGATTGTTATCTCAAAACTTTTTTTCGCCTTAGAGTACCTATAATCGCAAGTAAAAATCGTCTATAGGTTTTCGAAATATTGAGTTTTCTCTTTTTTTTCAAAAATGGCATTCATGAAGTATTATTAAGAATTCGAAGGACCCCCTGTACTAAAATATTTATCGAAAACCGTTAATAGAAAATAAGCTCTTATGTTCGATTACATTGTATGCAAAAGATTCTAAATATATTTTTAGTTTTTTGTACTTAATTTTTTATATAAAATGTTTTTTTTTTTTTTAAATTTGATATGGTGATTTTAAATATTTAATAATATATATAAACTTAGAAACAAAATTTCAAAAAAATCATCCTATTTTTTTTAATTTTTCAAATATCCAAAATAATTATTCTTCGAACATTTTGGAATGCAGTATTATTATTTATAAGTTAAGTAACCTCCTACTGATTGGATCGAACGGATTGATATCCGTACAGCAGTTACGGAGAAAGTTGAAAATAAAAAAAAAATGTAACTAAACAAAATTTTTGACCAAAATGTAGACTATACCTAAAGTAGTGCACACACTGTTTTTTTTTTAAATCAAAATCGTAAGAGTAGTTTTCGAGATAATTAAGATGATAGAAAAAGTTGTATGGCAAGTAAGATTTAAAAAAGGAATGGAAACTTGAAGAAAATCGCTTCCGCAGTTAATGTAGCTACACGCAGAAAGATAGACAGACAGGCGGAATTGCGCGACCCACCATTTTGGTGTTAGCATCAAGTTTGTTCAAAATCTAGTTTCCCAAATGCAAAATTTCCTACATAAATGGAATGTAATCTTTATATATTTTTTAATATTCGTTATAAAAAATATATGGCGCAAAATTTTAAACGATTTAGTAATATGTTAAATAATTTTTAGTATGATACTAAGAGGATTTTGCTAATTTTAAACCTGTTTAGCATCGTTCTATTTTCTTAACATTTTACTAAAGTTAAAATCACAAAATGGCTACTTTGTTTTTTAGTATCGTACTAAATCCATATGCCACTTTGACATTTACAAACGTCAAAAAGTTATGTTCGCTTACTTTTTTGCACTATCTTAGGCGTGTTTAGCTGTAGTTTATTAAGAAAATAGATTTAGTATGGTGCTAGTTAAAAAGTGTTTAAAATTAGGAAAATATTAGTAAAGTGCTTTAGTATTAGCAAACTATTAAGTAGTATCATGCTAAGCCTTTAACATCAGGCTGTTTAAAATTTTGCGCCTATGTATTTACTTACCTTTTTATAGTTTGTGGTAGTTTAAAATATTTTACCCCTGAAGTCGCTTTATCCTCTCGACCGCATATCAAACACTTGAAATTATGAACACCCATATTTTATTTTATTCACTTTTATTCACTATGGTATGACTTTAACATTAGGAATGGACTCACTTTCGGTTTGTATTGCTGACACAAAGACTTGCCCATAACTGAACTGAATAATGAGACTTCAAGCAGGTCGCCTTTAAAAAATACGTTGTGAACATAATGTATGTATACAATTTGAATTACATCCCTAATAAAATATTAGTATGACCAACTGCTTTCAAATAGATTTCCCAAAAAGTAAAAAGTATTATACCCTTAAAATTAAGCCAAACATGGCTTGGTTTTTAAATTTTTTTTCTAGCTTACAAATAGGCATAATGATAAATATAAAAACAATGTTAACTTTCCTTTCAATTAATACTTTTTTTTTTATTTTAGCGAACCCGACGTTAACTGAAAAAAAATGACAGTTAAGCGGAAAAAAATCGGAAAATAGAATTATGTCATCAAAGTAAGTTAGTAAAACATGTACGTAATTAAATAATATTCAGTAGGTACCTAACTATTTTATTTTTGTAGTTTTATAATAATGCGAGCACAAAAGGGGTTTTAACTACCCTTAAAATGATCAAACACAGTGCGAGCGTCAGGAAAGAAGGGAAGGATTTAAGAGGAGATACCGATGTATATTGATTTTGAATTTCTGAATATCAATATGGGAGGGGAAAATAGAACCGGGTAAAGTATTCCACATTCGCGTTGTATGGCTAAAGAAATAATTTTAATACTTGACGGTACGTCCGAAATTGGACTCAAGGGTAAACTCATGAGCATTCCGAGAAGCGCGAGTGTTACGGGTAAATATTTTAAGGGGAGGCCATTTAGCTAGAACATTTTATTTTTAATAAAAATAGCGATAAAATAATGATACGACAAATAACATTTCGACGGTGTTCTACAGATGTAAATGTTTTCATTATAGGTAGTTCGATCGCATATAACATATTACGAAACAAGAACCTGGTCACACCAACTGTTAGAAATACTTTACCTACCCATCATTTGGGTCGCTTCGCTATTAAAACCCTTTTGAAAACTCCGAAGCCAGAGAGAATTAAAACGAATACTTATAAACATGGATAATTTATTCTAAATATTCTTTTTGTTATGATGCCCTTTTTCAATTACAATACTAGGGTCTCTTGTATTTTGTGTAATATTATGTAGGCAGTGTCCCTTTCTCTACTCCTTAGTAGTTCATTATGCTCGTACAATGATTTCTATCTTCACCTGGAATGCACCTTTTTTGTATTATGTGCAGGGTGTTCCATAATTCGGACAGGATATTTTGGAGGATAAAAAAATATTGTACTGGTGAAAATTTTCTGAAAAATCGACCTCGAATGGATTTCTTTTTAAATCAACGAAGCATAACATTTAAAAATGTGTTAGATATATTTCGTTCTATTATATGTTTTTTTAATCAAGTTGCTTAAGTGAATACCTATAGGTAGTTATCGAGGAATTGGCTATATTTCTTTTTCGAAACTTTTGCGGGATTGGTAGCCAGTCTCATAGACGAACACAAAAAGCAATTTTATCAAAAGCCCTCTTTAATTTTATCAGACCCTTAAATCTTTTTAGTTTCACCAATCTGTAAAAGGATATTTCAGATAATTTGTTTCTTGGACATCCCTGGAAAAATAAATTGGGTTTTTTTTTTAATAACTGAAATGTATGAGAAAAAAATGAGAAAGCATCATATGTTAAAACAAATTCAAAGAAATCCAAAAAAGTTGAAGTGCATAGTTTGTTATAGAGAATTTATTTAATTTACTTGTTAAAAGAAATCAAAAGCTTTAATAATTCTTTTCATTAAAATGGTTATTTATAAGAAATGATGAACATTGGACTAGCTGTGGCTACACAACAAAATGTAATTCTTGTGTACTCGAAATAAAATAGGTATTCGGGTCTAGGGGAGCCTTTACCCTGACAAAACGATGGTTTTATAGCAGTCGTCTTGACAGCAGGGTGAAGTTGATTTGCTACATGGCCTTCATCACGCCGATGATTGCCTATGGATGACCGGTGTGGTTCAACGTTGCCCCATCTCAAATGGAAAAGATTCGGGTGTTTGAGAGGCAGTGTCTTCGACGTTACGTTGGATTACACAGAACACCCGAGTCAGAGTACAAACGATATTATTCCAACCAGGTTCTATACAACGGAGCCAACATAAACAGAATAGATAATTTTTTGTTCAAGCTGATTCGGGGTCACGTTGCAAGAGCGATGTCCTCAACTAACAGCTTAATTTTTGGGGCTTATTACCCCAATAACGAATATTTTGAGAGTGCGCGGTTAAGTGGTTACATCCCTCCTGAGGCATTCCTCTATTTAGACAGTCGAGGGCTGATACAGGATGGAGGGGCGGTTCCGCTCATCTACCACGTCAGCGGGAAAACTGTGGATAGGCGACTCCTGTATGGTCGAGACGTCATCGCTCAAGGTGGAGAAGAGCGCCTTCCGTTCAGTAGGACTGTGTCCGATCGGGCCTGGAGGGATAGGGCGAAACAGGAGAACCAGTTCTGGTGGCTCTCTGAACAGCATCATAATATTTAAAGTCGATGAAGATAGTATATCTTGGCCGACTTACATAGATTTAGGGCAATTAGGTGTAGGGAACAGTCGGGTTGGCACCAAAAAAAATTTAAAATATGTATGTATGCGCGTATGTACATGTATGGTTGGGTTGCATGTTGGTGTGTGTCTGCATGCATATAAAAAATAAACAAAAAAAAAAAATTTTAAAAACGAAAAAAAATGCTGCTATGGCTGTTCTAGTTTTTAAGTAGTTTTAAGTATTATTAGATATTTTAAGTAGTTTAAGTTATTTTTAGTTAGTATAAGTTAGTTTTATTTAGTTTTAATTATTTTTAATCTATATTTAGGTTTAGTTTATAAGTAAAAAAAAAAAAAAAAAATTATAAGATACCAAGTTTTTTTTGTAAAAGTTTCCTTGAAAAATAAAATAAAATAATTAGATTTAATTAAAATAGTTTTTAGGTCGAAAGACATTAGTTCTAAGAGTTATTGTTTAGTTTAGAGCGCCCGTAAAGGGCCAGTAAATTAGTTGCAAGTTATTGATAATTAGGCTAGTTTTAAACATTTTTGTCTAGCTTTAAGATAGTTATAAGTTAATATGAAATAAAAATGAATTTAAAAAAAAGGTATTCGGGCTGCACGGCGTATTACTAGTTGCTGCTCTTCATTGTGATCGTTTTTTTCTCTAATAAGAAGCAAATCAGTAAAATATTATAATTAACATGCAAAGTCGAAAGTTGCTTACCTACCTATTCATTTTGTATCTCCGAAAATTGAAAATTTAAATTTTATAAAACAAAAAATCTTGACATTTAAACGACACTTTTAAAATTTAATGAGTCAAAAATGGGTATTTACATAGTTTATATGGGTAATACCATTTAAAGGTTTAGAAGTCTGTCAAATTTTTAAACGTTTTTCATGAAATCGGCCGAAAGTGCCATGTTTTTTTTTTTAATTCCAATGTTCTTATGAATTCTTAGTCAAATACTTAAAATTAGATGCAAAAACGTTTTTTTTTTTTTGTTGCGAAATTAAAACAATTAAAATTAAATCCCTTATGTTTTTTTAAGGAAAAGAATTTTTTTCTGTAAGATTAAGAAAGATTTTTTTATATGGTTCTTAGAATTTAAGTAAGAATTGATTATATCATTGAATATTAAATAATTTAAAAAAATCACAATTTAAAATAAAATTAAAACTGAAATTTAATTTCTCAAAGCTTTTTAATTAAAAAACAATGAGCTATATAGCACATTATTGAATATGCTTTCGTTGATTTTAATCATTTTTTTTTCCATAAAATCAATTTTTCAGAAATGAATAGGGAACAGCCTGTATATCAAGATATACTCCTGCGAAATAGGTACTTTTGTTTGGAAATTGTATCACTTACGTAGTAATAATAGGGGATTTAAGAAACTATTGTTGAATTCCAAACAACCAAACATTCTATAATTTTCTGAACACAATCGAATTATTTCTAAACAAAATCTGTTAAAACAGATCTTGCATTTTAAGCAAGATTTCATACACTTTACACGCAAACTATTTTTTCCAAATTCCCAGCAACAAAAAATCGATCTGAAATCGATTTGAAATGGTTGTTTGGAATTCGACATAAACTATAAGTAAAAAAGACTCATGGTGACATGTCATTTATAGGAAGTTTTATATAAAAAGCTCAAACTCAAACTTATTTATTTAAAATAAAATAAATACCTATCAGTCAAACAAATACAAACTTATAATGTCAATATTAATATTGACGTGTAGAATTCCTTCTCAATTTAGGCATCAGTTTCTGGCTTGTGCAAGATAATCAAAATGAAATACATACCTGTTTGTTGAAAGAAAATCACTTATCCCACAATTAATAAGATATACGAAAAATGACAAGTGTCGACTTTGACATTTAAGTATAAGAATCAATGTGAGTACTTCCGGTTTCAAATCAGAACTGTCATTTTTTCCCAAGAGAACACTTTCATTATAGTTCATAAGTCTTGGGGATTGTCAAATAAAAATAACATTAAATTATACACCTACGACCTACATACCTACTCTAATGAATGTATTCATGCGGTCTAAATGAATTTAGCATATGCGGTGTAATTTTTGTTGTAATTTAATTTGTCAAATTTGTAAAAAAACATGTCAAAGTTAATGGTAGGTACTTAGATGCTAGTAGGTAGGTGAAATAAGGCTGTGTGAAATTAGACTTTGATTAAAAGGTTTATTTTTTTTTCTAATTTCATCTTTCGATCATTAGACGGTTTCAAATTTTATTACCTAGTTAACGTTTAAATTTCAACTTGACTTATTTCACTCAGGCATTTTCGCCCATGGCTTATTGCCGCCTTTCATGCTTTCATTGGAATCACCCTGTAGGTGAAGGTATTTAATTTGTTTAATAGTATGAGTAACGACTGACTTAGTTAAAACTTACCGTTGGCATGATTAATGAGAGAGCAGGAGAAGGAGACAAGAACACAATATTGTGTTTAATCTCTTCTTTCAAAATTGTAAGAGCATTTTTCTCTTGAATTTTGATTGCGCCTGAATTCAAAATCTTAAAGCAGTCTTCATCAACAACGGTCTCAGTGCATTTACAAACTGCTGGACACGAAATTGGAACTACACATTTTCTTTTTAGACATTTCTTTGTTCCCCTCACTAATATGTCTTTTCTATAAAAATGTTTCTCACAAAAACAGCGTCTGGCATTAAAATTTTCATTCCCCATCTGAGAATGTTTTTTCCAAATTTCTCTTCGGTAGTCAGTTGGAATTGCAAAATAGGACAGAGAAAAATTGTGTACACTGTTGACGCAGTTTGGAAATGAACATGACATATTACTTAAACTTTATAGATTCTATTAATCCGATATGAAACGAGCACCACAAATAAACACTTATGAACATAACAAACTCAAATGTCACAAAAATTAGGCATACATCAACCAGCTCCAAATATTTTTATTTCATTTACTGATAATGCGAATCTGCGGAGTTAAAACTAAACTGAGTTCTGGAGTGTAAATATTTGAAAGAACACAACGAAAAGCAAATACAAATGCATTTATTCATCTAAAATCTCACACAACCATGAGGCCGCTGTTGTATTTTATTCTCATAAATGTTGAAGAAGAGTACACATCCCCAGATGAGTAATACTTGTAGGTATATACATCTGTATAGTACTACCTACTTTGAAACGAAAAAAATTGGTTTCTTATACAGCGCCTCAGGTGTCGTTAGTATCGCAGTTTTTGAGTTTGCCGAGATTAGTTTGCCGGCGTTGGTAGGGGAAGAAAGGGGAAAAAAGAAGAGATGAGGTAGTTTTATTTCGGTTCTGACAAAAATTATGAGTATATCCATATGATAATAATACGTTTCACCATCAAAAACCATTTGATTACATAGTTGGGTTTGTAATTTGATTTCCTATCGATGAATAAATGTGAATTAGGTGTAAGGCATAGGTACCTACTTTTTTATTTATAGGTACTACATTTTTACTTACGATATGTACCTACTACATATGTACATATAAGGCAAGTTTTGTATTTGGAAAACAAATCGAACTCGAGATTTTAATCAAACTAGACATTTACTACGTTTATATGGAGAATTGAATCGGTATTGAATCAGGATTTAGGTCTTTGTATACTTGAATCGGATTAAAATAGGATTACTAGATCAGATCCCACTAGAAGAGCTGAATCGAATTCAAAATGTACTTATATACCTGAATCGAGGAATTGAAGAATCGAATTCACATCTGATTCTTAGTGTGTGTGTGCACCAATAGTGTGTTTTTGTGTTCAGTGGGTTTCCGTTTTCTTTGTATTTTTTTCTGTTGCATGTTTTTGTTGTTTATTCTGTAAACCCAAATTGTCACTTCGATTCCATTTTAATTCAATCTTCCTATCCAATGAGGCCATATACCTGAATTGAAATCTCAATTCGATTCGATTCGATTCCTCAATTCACTCATTAAACGGGGTAATTGACTGCGATGATGGAGAAAACCAAAAAATTGGGGCACGCAATTTCGTTTGTCTGTCTGTAGAAAGATCTACCTACAGCCTAAACGGCAGAAGCGATTTTCTTCAAACTTGGTACTTAAGCGCTGTAGGTGATTCTCTCAAATATATCTTGCCATTCAATTTCTACTATCTTATTTATCTCGAAAACGGCTCTAATTGTTTTCATAAAAATTTTTGTTTCCGACTTTCTCATAAACGGCTCCACGGATTTCAATTAAGATTTTTTACGTAGGAGGTCCTTTTAATTATAAATAATAATTTTTTGGATTTTAGAAATTTCGTTTTAAGCTTACAAAAATTAAGTAAAAAACTGAAAATGTATTTAGATTCTTAAGTGCATACGATGTGATTGTAAATAAGAGCAATACGTGCAATCCAGTTGTGAATTTTATTTCTATTTGCCAAAAAGGATTTTGGGTATGTGTAAGTCCCTCTAAAAATCTGAATGTTTTTTTTTTATAATTTACACGCGCTTAAGGGATTATGATGTTACCCTTTATATGCTTTTTAACACAGCGCGGGCATGACAAAAGAAGAGATAGAAGGATAGGAAAGATGTGTGGCGCGATGTTCTGAGACTAGAGCTAGTTGTTGTCTCAAATTTATCTCCAGGGATGGCGGCTGTACTAATGCCGAGAATTTACCGTGTTCTATTTATCTATGTCTCTTAATACGCATCATTTTATTTACTACGTTGTCATATTGTATGGGTATACTAGTTTACTCAATCACATGCTGTTAGAATTATGCCAAAACAGACAGCATGGATGAGCAAACCTGCTACTCATTTTATGACAATTTTTAGAATTGGTTTTTAATGAAAAATAAGACGACATAGACAACGGCAGGAATCGCCTACGAGGTTGACAGGCACACATCTATCGCGCCACAGCCACCCTCTTAGTGTGATTGTGTGATTTTGACCCTGATCCGGGATAACAAAACCCCATGATGCTTTTTGGTGGAAATGAGACCGTCATTATCTAAAAATAGGTAATTTTCCTGATTTCGAAAAAAAATCAATCGTGAATTAACAATCGTGCAATAATGGTTCAGACTTGGTTTATTATTTGGACTCGGTTTAACTCATATGAAGTTATGTACAATCAAAGTTTAGACTTGACCCACCGTTGATTTTTTTATAATCTCGTGTACTCTTTTGTGCTCGTTTTATACTTTGTCAGTCTAAGGCCAACCCCATCTTTTTGTCGCACCTTATGCAAATCAGCCTGCATATTAACAACATGCAAGAGTCCGCCCATGTTAAGAAATGTTTGATTTTAAACCAATTTCATTTTCTCTCTTTTTTTCGTATTATACTTTCGTGCACGCAACCGCAGTCGCTGGCAATGTTAGTTTGTATTGATATTTATAAATAGTAGGGTTCTAATCATGGGATATGTGGTGTGGGTGGATATGGTGAGGCACAGTCGCCCAAAAACTGCAAATTTTTCCTTTAGCAGTTTTAAATATAACAACTATTCGAAGTATTAGTGAGCGTCTATACTATTATACTGTGCCTACGTACGTAAACATATCAGAAGAGGTAAATTCACGTTTTTTGCAAAAGAGAAGAATTGATTTGAACCAAAAATTATCACGTGCATGAGTGTAGGTATGGCGTCACAATCACCTGGTTTTATTGCAGGAGAAAAAAATTAATTTTATTAGATTGTTTTTATCTACCTAACGATTCCTAACTTTACAGTTTTTTTGGTTTATGTATTTATCTTATCTTGGCTTAAAATAATAATAATACCTACTACATATAAGGTGATAACAGAAATGGATGCTTGGACGTGTTGAATATCTGTGTTATTGATTCATTTGGATATGTGCATAAGCGTGAGTATAGTATTCGAGATAATGCAGGTTAATGGCTTTTAAGGGGTAAACCAGCGCCATCGAAAGCGAAAAATTTCAGCAGAGAACACTAAAATTCGAAATCTACCAAAATGTAGGTCTTCTTGCGATATGAAATAAGCACCGTTTTAACGAAATAAAATTTAGACAAAAGGTGCACATTTTAATTCTGGGTGGAGAACATACATTTTGTAACTTTTTACCTATTCATGTTAAAAAGCAAATTAAATGTTTTTTTTAAATATTTTTAAATTACCAATCCGCGCTTCGTACACTAGAGTCGTATTAGTTATGTACAATGTAGGCGAAGCGCCGTAAGAAGTGAAACTTTCGAGTTAGTCATGTGAATTATAATATTCAAAGAGTGCTTTTCGTTAGGTAGATAGGTTAGGTTAGCATCCAGTTTTCTGTTTAAGACCAAAAATTAATAAATCATTGAATTTTGAAAACGAAAATAGTACTTATAATACAATACATTTTTAAGAAAAAAAAGTAGTAGGGTACCTTTTTTTAAAAAAGGTGAGTTTGAAAATTGTTTCTTAAAAGAACTTTAAGAAAAAAGTTTACAAGAAGTTATTGCATGGCATTATAGTGTTGACGTAGTTTTCTTAAATAATTTTATTTTTGTTTTACATCATTATTTCTAGTAAATATGCCTAATTGGGGGGGTTGATCTCGTGTGCTGGTAGAATAAATCAATCTAGGTATTATTTTTTTTCTTCAGTGTGCGTTTCTATTTTTTGAAATACTGGTGATAATTGATTGGAAATTATCGGAACTAAACGGTCATCATAATGGCGTAACATTTGAATTAATTAATACTAAATCACTTTTGAAATAGGAGCCAACTCGAAAGTCTTTTTAGAGCGATAGTCAACTCTTGTAATTTTAAACGAAATAAAGTATACTTTAACGAAATAGTGTATACTTAACTCGCCTAAGTTTAAAAGCAGAGGGTCAGAATCATTCAATTTCTAAAATATGTAATTTCATGCAAAATTGATTGAATTTTCCTATTTTGAAAAATGAAACAAAATAATATGAATGAATTCGTTTGGTAATTAAATTTTCTAATTAATAATTTTTTTACAAATTCATTTAGCAATTACCACAGCAGTGAGTCAAATTGACAGTTTTATTGATTATAATTATACCTACGTATACATAGGTAGGTACTATTCTAATTTCCAAGCTTATTTTTGTAAAAGCAGAATTATTTTTTTGCCATTTTAATGCTTCGCTAAGGATATGGCGTCTGTGTGAAAATAACTTTCAGATGACGGAATTCGAAAGTGTGGATTTTCTGGATTTTAGGTTTTTTAGATTATGCGGCCTTCGTTTTCGGGATAATGTCATTATAATTATATCATTAGGAATATCACATATCATTATTACGAGCCAGAAGAAATTAATATTTCCGTTAAATATACATTCATGTTTCGAAATGAGGTAATTTCAAATAATTACTCGATTTTGCTTTACGGCCAAATTGAATGAATTTTATGACCTTTAGTCCAAATAGCGTTTCATATACTGTAGTGTGTTTGCAGTGTGTATATTCTGTAATTTATTAGGGTAGGTAATCAGCGACCAAAAAATACTGCGTCTTAGAAGGGTACGATAGCATCTAACTGTTGAGGCCAACTATCGTGCCTCGGCGAAAAGCATTTTGGACTAAGGGTCATACAATTCATTTAATTTGGCTCTAATCAACACAGTCCACAAAAACAAAACAAAAATAATATTTTACATATTGTTTGCGTTTTCTTCTACATACATGATTATGATTTACTCTATTTTTCGATAACAATCTAATTGAACGCGGCATTATTTCACTCAACCATTTCCTTCCATACATTTAGGTATTCGTGTGACTAAGTGTGAATCACCCTGTAAAGTATATTTTCCTCTACAAACATGCTAAACTTACCCTTGTTGACATCTTTGGAGGGGAATTGTTTTGAATTTCGGCTCTCGCATACGGATTCGGATCAGATATTTTCTCTTCAAGTTTACTTATAGCTGAATTCATTATTTTTAAGCACTCTTCATCAATTTTAATCCGAGTGCATTTACAAACCGTTTCACAAGAGATTGGAAAAACATTTTTTTTTAGGACTTTAGAAAATGCCCTCACTTTTATATCTTTTGAATAAAAATGTGTCTCACAAAAATATGGGTGTTTCATTTTAGAAATTTTTTCCTGATTCTGAGAATGTTTTATCCAAACATCTCTTCGCTTGTCTTTTGGAATTGAAAAAAAACGCGTGGAACAATTCCTTAGATTGCCGCAATCTTTGAATGAACATCTAGCCATATTAGGCTTTTTTGTTTTGTTATCTCAATTATTTTGAAATAATTATAACAACACTAATAACTTGATAAATAGGACAAAAGCACACGCACTAATATTGTATTATATTCACGGCGCGCGGTGCTGAATTAAAACTAAAGTCAACTATTCTCTCAGTATTCTCTTTCCCCAATCAAAAACAATAGTTTAGAAGTAGATTGCAGGAAAAAGAATTTCCGGACACTGAACACACGCAGGCATATGCCCTCCTTTTTTATTTAGTATTGAAAGGTCTATACCAGTGCTGTCAGACAGAAATGTTTGAAATAAGCTTATAGGAAAAAAAGCAATGAAGTACATAAAATATTTAATACCTACCTACTTCAAATAAAACTTTTTTAATCTTATAAAAGTTCATAATGTGGGGTTGTCGCCCACTTCTGATCATACAAGTTCCGATATACCTACGTTTAGTTTTATAAATTGGCATGTTTGGGTGTTTTATTTTTTTTATTAAAAAAAACCGGTACGAATTTGAAAGAACTGTCGAAAGCAGTACAAGTACTAGCTAGGTTATACTTACAATTAGGTGTACTGGTCCATAAACAAAATGTTTTATTACGTACCTATCGAATCCGTATTACGCTTGCTTCAACAAAGAGATTTAACTTCGCGTTCACACAATTTACATCTGATTGATTTTGCATTTAAAGCAATATAGCCACCCCAATTACTTAAATGAAAACAACAATTTAAGATAATAAAAGCACTCAACTTAAGTAACGAAATAATGCGATTAGGTAGGTATATTATTAAGTAATTTTTATATTGCCAATAGATCGCTGTAGAAGAATTAGTATCTGTATTATGTAATTGTAGTGTTTTACTATTATTTTACGATTACAGGTAGGCACAAATAAGTCATACTAAGATTTGGAACCTTCGTACGTTTCACATTGTTGTATTTGTACAGTTGGCGCTCTAGCCATTAATAGATGTGAAAGCGAAAAACAAAGCAGAAACAAATTTCTAGGGCTGTGTTATCTATGTGTCTATAGAAAGAAGAACTGCAAGAGGAACGTAAAAGTTACCTGTGTGCGTGTTTCAGCTTGTAGGCAAATGTCAAACGACAGCAGAGGTTTCAGGTCTTAATGTTATTTGTCTATGATAGGTATGTATACGTAGTGTTTTGTTTTAGAAAAATATACTTGAACTAGGGCGACAACGCTGATTTATGGCACAAAATAATGGGAATGGTGAGGTTAGGTTATTAGTTTTAGGTCATATTTTTTGCATTATTCACTTCTGGGAAATTATTTGCCTTAAATTGCTTAAAATATGAAATAAAAAAAAGTGGCCTACCAAACAAAAAAAACTGTGAAACAGAATCTTAACAGGGATGAAAGTTATTTGAATAATAAATATGCGCCGAATCAAGCAGCTCAAAGGAAGACAAACAAATCGACGATATTATTGAATACAAAAAATTGCCACATTAAATTTTTTATAGAAAAAAATTAAGAAAATTGTGTATATAAGAAAATTAGTTAAAAAAAAATCAACTTTCAAAATATGTTTGGCCGTTTCTACTAAGAATCTTTTCCATACAATGTGATCGAAAATAAAAGCAAATACGTGCGATCAAGTCTTGCATTTTATTTATTTTGGCCGGACAATATAGCCTATCTGCGAACATAATGCCTTTATTGTATTTGTATTCAAAATCGAGAATTTCACATTTAAATGAAACATAATGTCAGATTTGTAAAATGAGCGTGTTCAATGATCAGTGCATAGCAATTCCGCCAGTGTGAGTTTTCTCTGTGTGAACAGAAAACGGTGTACACATACATAATACGATTCAACAAGGGTAATATCATTGTTTTACGGATAACGTGTACACTGAATGCCATATTGCGGTGAATAGATTTTTTACACGAAAAATCTATCAGTATTGCGGATTTTATTTATTTATTTCGTGTTAAAAGTTACACACTCTATTTAGACTACAAAATAAGATAAATAACAAAATACAAACAAATTTTAAGATATAAATAAAAATAATATCTGTAGAATTATTATTATTTTTAATAATTTAGTGTTTAATACATCTCTTTTAACATTAACATCTATGTCAAAATCAAATCTATACTATGTGATGGGGTTATGTTTAGCATAGCTAGTACTGTGGTAAGGAACATTAAGAAAATCACAATTTCGCGGACGATGTGACATTTTTAAGTGTCGACATTTCACTTGAATAATAGATTTCTGGCTTTTTAAAATGCTATAGAATGACTCTGTAGATATATTACCGTTACATTTTAATATTTTATTTTTGTTTTAAGAAATTCTTTTTGAAAATTGTCCCTCCCGCCCATACGATTTTTTTCTTGTCTAAGTTCAGCCCTAGCTTTTTGTCGCACGTTATGCAAATCACTCTGCATATTATCAACATGCAAAAGTCCGCCCCTGTTAAGAAATGATTGATTTTAACCCAATTTCATCTCTCTTTTTTTTAACGTATTATACCTACTTTCGTGTACGCAACTGAAGTCGCTGCGCTGGTAGTGTTACTTTGTATTGTTATTTATAAATATTATTATATTTTGTGTTGTATAGCCACTAGTCAGCCATGTTTGAGGTATGACGTCACAATCACCTGGTTTTATTCGAAGAGAAAAAAATTAATTTTTTAGCTACCTAATGCTTTCTAACTTTAAAGTTTTTTGGTTTAGGTATTTATCTTAACTTGGCTTAAGATAATAATAATACCTACTACATATAAGGTGATTACAGAAATGGATTCTTGGATGTGTTGAATGTCTGTGTATTGATTCATTTGGATATGTGCATAAACGTGAGTACCTATAGTATTCGAGATAATGCACGTTGATGGATTTTAAGGGGTAAACCAGCGCCGGCGAAATGCCAAAATTTCAGCAGAGAACACTGAAATTCGAAATCTATCAAAATGTAGGTATGGCCTTCCTGCGATATGAAATAAACACTGTTTTAACGAAATAAAATGTATACACAAGGTGTGTCAGCATTTTAATTGTGGCTGGAGAACATACATTTTGAGACTTTTTATGTGAACTTGTGGTAAGAAATAATACCTACCTATATTCAATTTAAAAGGCAAATTAAATGCTTATTAAAATATTCTTTAATTGAACTTAGAAAATAAAAATAGTACTTATTGCAATACATTTTGAAAAAAAGGAGTAGGGTACCTTTTTTTAAAAACGGTGAGTTTGAAAATTGTTTCTTAAAAGAATTTTAAGAAAAAAGTTCACAAAAAGTTATTGAATGGCATTATAAGTTGTTTTCTTAAATAATTTTATTTTTGTTTTACATCATTATTTTTAGTAAATAGGCCTAACGGGGGGGGAGGGTGGTGGATCTGGTGTGCTGGTAGAATAGATCAACCCTATATATATAGGTATTAATTTTTTCGTCGGTGTGCGTTTCTATTTTTTTAAATATTGTTCATTATTGATTGGAAAGTATCGGAATTAAACGGGCATCATAATGGCGTAAAATTTGAATTGATTAATACTAAATCCCTTTTGAAATAGGAGCCAACTCGAAAGTCTTTTTAAAGCGATAGTCAACTCTTGTAATTTTAAACGAAATAATACAAAGTATACTTAACACGTCTAAGTTTAAAAGCAGAGGGTCAGAAACAGAATCATTCAATTTCCAAAATGTGTAATTTCATGCAAAATTGATTGAATTTTCCTATTTTGAAAAATGAAACAAAATAATATGAATGAATTCGTTTGGTAATTAAAATTTCTAATTAATAATTTTTTTACAAATTCATTTAGCAATTACCACAGCAGTGAGTCAGATTGACAGTTTTATTGATTATAATTATACCTACATATACATAGGTAGGTACTATTCTAATTTCAAAGCATGTTTTTATAAAAGCAGAATTATATTTTTGCAATTTTAATGATTCGCTAAGCATATGTGAGACAGGCGTCTATGTCAAGATTACTTTCAGATGACAGAATTCGGGAGTGTAAGTTATCTTGATTTTAGGTTTTCGAGATTATGTGACTCTGCTTTTCTGGATTATGTGATTGAGTGACAGGCATATCGCATATCATTATTACGAGCCAGATTAAATTAATATTTCTGTTAAATAGGTATAAATTCATGTTTCGAAATGAGGTAATTTCAAATAAATATTCATCAAATATTTATTTGTAGCAACAAAATGAAGAAACAATACTAATTTGTCTCTCTTGTAAATGCTTATTTAGATGTTAAGATATTAGATCTTAATTTCGTCTATTGCTTTACAGTGTCATTTAATTACTCCATTATGATTTACTCTATTTTTTGATAACAAACTATTATTTCACTCAACCATTCTTTTCCATAAATTTACGTATTTAATGACTAAGTGCGAATCACCCTGTAAAGTATATGTTCCTCTACATGCCATAACATTTCTCAGTAGGTTGTCATGAACTTACCGTTGTTGACATCATTGGAGGGGAATTCTTTTGAATTTCGGCTCTCACATACGGAATCGGATCAGATATTTTCTCTTCAAGTTTACTCATAGCTGAATTCATTATTTTTAAGCACTCTTCATCAATTTTATTCTCAGTGCATTTACACACCATTTCACACGAGATTGGTAAAACATTTTTTTTTAAGACTTTAGATATTCCCCTCACTATTACATCTTTTGTATAAAAATGTGTCTCACAAAAAATTGGTCTTTTAACCTTACAAATTTTATCCCGATTCTGAGAATGTTTTATCCAAACATCTCTTCGCCGGTCATTTGGAATTTGAAAATAAGACGTCGAAAAATTCTTTACATTGCCGCAATCTTTGAATGAACACCTAGCCATATTAAGCTTTTCTGTTATGTTGTCTCAATTATTTGAAACATTTACCTATAACAACACTAATAACTTGATAAATAGGACTAAAACTTCACACTAATATTTTATTATATTCACGGCGTGCAGTGCCGAATGAAAAGTAAAGTCTCTATTCTGTCAGTATGCTCTTTCCACCACCACTTAAACAAAAGTTGGTATGTAGGTAGGTAGGTACATTCGTTATTGCTTGAAAAAGAATCTCAAAGCACTGATACACACACGCAGCCATAAGTCCTCTTTTTTTCATTTAGTATTGAAAGTTCTATACCAGTGCTATCGGACAGGAATAGTCGAAACAAGTTTATACAAAAAAATTAGGGAATGAAATACATAATACAGAAGTATTGAATACGTACTTCAAATGAAACATTTTTAAGCTTATAAAAAAGTTCATAATGTGGGATTGTGTTTAAAAAATAGATAAAATAAATAAATGATCACACAGGGCCTGGTATAGGTACCTACTTTTACTTATATAAATTGGCATATCTGGGTGTCTTCTTTTTTTAATTAAAAAATCGCAGTACAATGTGAAAGAACTATCTAAAGCAATGCAAGTAGTAGGTAATACCTCATTTGTCCATGAACAACAGATCTTAGTACCTATTGAATCCATATTACACTTGCTCCCACAAACCCAGAGTTAACTTTGCGTTCACACAAGATACAGCTTGGTGCGTTTGGATTTATAGCAGCGTTGCCTCCGTAGTTCCAAATGTAACGTAGCAAATTCAAGATAGGCATACTAAAACCTAATTACTTGTAAACGACCCCCAATTATTTAAATAAAAACAACAATTTAAAAAATTCAAGCCTATAAAAAGTACTAGACTAAAGTAACGAACATAAGACAATGAATTTCAAGAAAATTATAAATAGTTAAATAATGCATTAAGTAATTTGTATATTGTCAATAGATCGCTGTAAAAGCATTAATATCTGTATTATGAAATTGTAGTGTTTGACTATCTTTTTTACGATTAAACGTAGTGTTTTGTTTTAGAAAAATTAACGCTACAATTGTTCTAAGGCGACAACGCTGATTTATGGCAGAAATAATGGCCATGGTATCTGGATATGTTTTAGGTCATATTTGCATTATTCACTTCTGGGAAATTATTTGCCTTTGATTGTTTAGAATAAATGTGGCCTACCTACCAAAAAAAACTCTAAAACAGAATCTTAACAGGGGCGAAATGCCTTTAAATATTATAGAGGCTCCGAATTAAAAAGCTTAAATGAAGACAAGGAAAATCTACCTACATATAACTACTACCCACCTACATACAAAATAAAATACGTAGGTATATTTTTAAAAAATTAGTTTGGCAATTTAAAATACCATATTTATCAATAAAAAAATTAGAAACATAATTTAAAAAAAAACTGTCCACCCGTTGGACAGGCGGATCATAATGTTAAGTTAGATTAAAATCTCGAGTTCAGATGCAAGACCTAGGTACATCACAAGCAAAAATATATACATATAGGTATGTAGGTAGGTATATTTTTTGAAATAGTATTGTTAATTTTAGATAAAATGGCTAAGAATGTTTTAATATTGACCTTAATGTTTTTTAACCACCCCCTTTCGATTTTTAATTGCGATATATAGGGTTTTCCAATAAGAGGTGTTATTTTGATATTCAAAAAAAAGAAATGCGTTGTTGAAGCGTGTATCGTTCCATTTTTATTAATAGCGTAGTTTCTACTTGTCAAATGTCAAAAAATGACAGCTTCAAAAGTGACAGCTACCGAATTAGCGGGCTATTCAAAATAACACCTCTTATTGGAAAACCCCTTATGTATACATGTAGGTATGCAGGGCAAGTTTTGCGTTTGGAAAACAACGAACTCGGAATTTTAATCAAAGTCGACATTACTTTGTTAAAGAACACCAAACAAGTGAGTACCATTACCATTACATAACGTTACATTGCATTTTTTTACTATATTAATTTTATCGAAAAGGGCAAAAAATCTGTGCCATACTATAGATATAGTCTACATTTCGGTTCAACATTTTTTTTTTTTACATATTTTGTATCAACAGTAGGTACCTGACACAACCATTTTTATATTTTGGACTTTCCCTTGCTCGACGTATTTCGATCAAAATTTTCAAACTCATACCAATATTCTCAAAAAAAATTTTGTTTGCATTCAAAAAAAACATTTTTTTTTGAAAATTCAATATTTCGAAAACGTAGGACGATTTTTTTTAAAATTATATTTATGCTTATAGTATATTGAATACATAGGCAATATTGCCATACCAACTTTTTTAAAGCAAAATTAAAGAAATTGTGTACACCTACCTATACCTATACAAAATTTAATTTTGATCGAACATAAGAGCAAATAAATGTTGAAAAACATTCTAAAAATACTTTTCACAACGGGCACTCCGCTTTGTCCAATGGAGGCAAAATTTAATGTTTAAATTTATTGCATTGAAATTTCCTCAATTTTGCTTTAACTTAAGAATACAACATGAGAATTCGAATAAATGTCATGAAAATTTGATTCTCAATGTTTTTTTTAGAGGTTTGCTCTTATCGTTTTTCATTAAAATCTGAAAGATTTGCACTTATTCAAATTGACAATTGCCCAAAAATGGGAGTGTTCAATGATCAGTGCATAGAATTCCCCAGCGTGAGTTTTCTCTGTGTGAACAGAAAATGGTGTAAACATACATAATACGATTCCACAAGGGTAATATCATTTTTTTATGTATAACGTGTGCACAGAAAACCATATAAGGTTGAAAAGATTTTTTACACGAAAAATCGATCACGGTTGCGGAATTGGGTGCCAGCTTATAATAAAACCATATGTATAATTGATTTTAATAAGGAGTTGACGTTTTTAAATGTCGACATTTCACTAGTTGATTTTTTAAATGTGTGGATGAAGGCAGATTAAATCTCCAAAACTATAGAGATCTGCTCTTTGTCTTGAGATCTTATGCAGAATTTCAAAAAGATCATTTTGTTTTTCTTCAAGGAAAAACGACGATACTGTCGAAACTCAAAAGCGTTTTTTTTCGATTTTGGAAAATATAAATGATGTCGCGATTAAAAACGTAACGTCTTAACACAAGTCGTTTATAGTTCGTGGGCATTGATTTATAAATTAAAAAAAAAATTGTGTAGGTATTCGACCTCGGATAACAATGTAAAAGCGACAATTTCATGTAAGTTCCCTTTCACCCAGGGCAATTCGTTGCTAGAGATTTTTGTGTGAAAGTTTTCTTTTAATTGCTAAATCTCCTACTTTCACACAAGAAAACAAAATTGCCGGCGATTTTGTTTGGTTTCCTTTAAATGTTACTTGGTTTGAACGCACACTAGTTGAAAGGGAAACATAAAAAAATGGTTGACCGGCATGATTTTGTCCACAAACTAAAAGTTGCTGGCAACCCTATATTCTCGTGTGAAAGCGGCTTAACCAATTACAAAAATCGAGTTGATAGAATAATAATTCTGACGTCTGATTTGAATTCAACCGAAGCATCAATCAAAAACCTATGTATTTATTTTTAACAATATTCTTTTTATTAAATAATAATATATCTTACGCTATAATAAAATTCCTATAAAAATAAGATAAATACTTCTTACATACATCTAAGTTAAGACTTGCTTTGAATATTTGTTTCTGTCGCAAAAATTTCATCTAACTGAGAAATAAGTCCAATAGCTCGAAAATCTTCTTTCAACAGCACATAATCTTCAAGTGGTTTAAGATGACGTTTGGCTTGTTTGTCATTTGTTATGACCGGCAATGCTTCCAAATTGACTTCAGGTGTCAAGTTATCAGGAATAATTGTTTCATTGCCATTATTATTAGTATTACTGTAACACAATAAATATTGATTTGGATTTAAATTTCTCTGACCCATCTCAAGCGTACTTTCAGCAGTATTATCTTGAAGGCTGGTATATGAAAAATGTTCGGTTATTGGATTGTTTTTTAAAACAAACAGAACAATATCATTAATATCCACTGAAAGAGGTCTGTTGTCATTTTCAATCCTCAGCATTGTCATATCCAATTTTGTTATATTGTACCTTTTCCTAAAATTCCATACCCATTCATAATCCGTTACGAAGTTGGGAATACCAAAGATCTGTTTAGATTCGTGGGCTTTTTGAAGAAGCATTTCGTCGGTTATTGGCCCAGTTTCAATTAGCCTTTGTGCCCGCTGAAACCATTCGTATACGAATTTATCCATCAGGTTTACCAAATGTGAATTCGCCTTTACATTGGATGTGACACTGGTTTTTGTTTTGTTTTCATTGACGATGTCTTCTAACTGATTAATGGTGTACTTGTACTTTTTCGCAAGGGTATCAAGGCATTTCTTATAGGCCTTCGATATCTTCATTCGGTCCTTGCAGCTAATAGTGCTGCTTGAAGGTGTGTTGTTGTGGTTATTGTTTGACTGTGGGAAGAACGTGTTAATATATGTATGTAGTATACTCAATCTAGTTGGTAAATTATACTTATTTTTAATGAATACCTAGGTTTGGTAGGTATAGTGTAGGTACTTACTTGCGACATAGTTAATTGTTGTTGATAAACTAACTTAAAATTCATTTGCTAAATGTTTGTTAACGCATATTTTTTCATTTGTTATGTTTGAATATTTGTCGCACCAACACTCAAACACAAAATAAATTATTGCACTTGTGTTGCTAACGTATACGTATAAATATAAGAAATCCAAATCATTTCTAAATAAAGACTTACTAATACTTACACTATGTATCCACATTTTGAGCATTTATTATGATTGTATGCTGACACGAATAACCAACACACCTTTGCTCACAAATCTGTATTTCATTTGAATTTCTAGCGCAACGCTATTGCTGTCAGTGAAGACAAGATTGTGTTAGAAGAATGATCATTTATACCTACATTGCTACAATCGCTGCAGCACTGTGGGATGGATGTGAAGCGGAATTCGTGGTTTATACCTATGTACCTATATAAATACAAAAGAAATAAATTGCTCTCTAACTTTGGGCTCGATTGGATACAACTTTCTCTGTGTGGATAGATTGGATAAGATTCATAAGAATATAAAAAAATTGTAATAAAAACAATTAAGCCAAGGAGTAAAATTTATTTATAATTATAACCTAAACATATTTATTAAATTTTTATCTACAAACCTGAGCTTTCTACTTTCAAGAAGCATCACATATAGTTGTATGCCAATATGCCTATAGATATAAAAAAAAATGATTTTATTTAGCGCAAGCAAAAGTTCATCAGCAACTGTTTTGCGTTGGTTGTGTTGGTACATTTAAATATGTATATGTTTCACAATTAGAATAGGTACACCATGCAACTTGTTTGAAGGCTATAATTGCACGAGTGTGCTGCGTTGTTTTATAAGTGTGGGTATCGTAGCCTCAATGCTGTGTTTTACCAATGTCCCGTAGTAAAGAAGGGGTCAGGGGGGATCATTGTCACCCTAGTTTAAACTTGCAGTATATTTTATGAAGAACTAATTTTTATTAAAATCTTACTTTAATTGTTGACCAATGGTTTTTGAGAAATATCGATCGGTTTTATTTTTAAATTCCTACAGGTAAAAATAGAACAATTTTCAAAAAATGATTAAGGAAAAAAATATTTAAAAAATGGCAACTGAATTGGCTTTAATTATTTGATGTTTCTATAAATTCATAATGGAACACTGAAAACTAGATGGTTTATAGATAAGTAATACCAGGTTCGGAAACTTTTGTTCGGTTTACCCCCAAAAACCCATTTGTCTACATTGTTCCATTTGTACATTTGGTACTCTATCATGAATAGGTCTGAATCGAAAAACAAAACAAAAACAAATTACTAGAGATGTGTTCTCGATGTGTCTATACCCAGCAAACATTTTTATTCAGAAATGAACGATAATTAATTCATAAAAGTGAAGAAACCGGCCGAAAAAGAATTCACTTTTGATGCAATTTGAATCCTTTTACCTGGGCTCTTAGACACCAATTTGAATCATTGTAGTGATTCATTTATGATCTGTAAATTGGTCATTTAAATGAATGTATATAAGAGCTCCATATATTCATTTAAATGGTTAATGCCTGAATCTTTTCTAAATCATAAAAATAATTCCAATAAAATTCAATTAAGTGAAGGATTTCTAAGTATATAACTTCACATTAATTGATCGTACAGGAATCATTTTTGCGATTCAGAAAAGGTTCAGGGATTAATCATTTAAAGGAATATATGGAGCCCTTATAAACGTTCATTTAATTGCAGAATTTTCAGATCATAAATGAATCATTAAAATGATTCAAATCGGTGTCCAAGAACAAGTAAAAGGATTCAAATTGCATCATAAGTGAATTCATTATCTCTGATTCATTTATCATTGAATATTCCATCGGTGAGACTCTGGAACATTTTTTGATTTGCCTCTTGTTTGGCTTTTATAGCTTTCAGAACTTCTTAATTGTTACACGATGCTTAATTTAAAGAAATGATTTTTATATTTCTAGGAAAATTTAATACCATTTTTTACATACCTTTATGTTTTGCCATTGCTTTTTTATATATATTTTTTGTTAGTAAGTAGGTACCCATTTACTATTTAAACACAAGCTGATGGTTATATACCTATCTAAACCGATCTTTCGAAAAACTTTTCCGAACTGATAATCGACTATGCAAACGAAACTTTTGTCATTACAATGATGCGTCATCATTACCCCTTGGTAAAAAGAAAAGTAAAAGGACGAATAAAAAAGGATCTCCATATGAAGGATCCAACAACAAAATCTGAGTGTTGTTTTTTTTTTTGACACAGAATACATATCTCTCTGTGTCTCTCTGGTAAGAATTTGTAGGATCTTTGTATATATTTATAATCCATTCAAAAAACTGAAGGTTTCCTGAATATTATTCTTCATTTTTGGTGATTAGAATCTGAACCTTCAGATAAATGTTTGCTGGGTAGGATGATGAACAGAAAAGATTCTTGTGTGCGGTTTTTATCAATGTGTATATTGGAAGATGAACGGAAAAGTTACTTGTGTGCGTGTTTCAGCTTGTAGGAAAATTGAATGACAGCAGAGGTTTGGAGTATTTATCGTATTTGTGTAGGGTTTTATGGCCTCTAGTTAGTTTATGATAAAATTGAAAATTACAAAAACAACTTTCTTATTAAATTTTTATTTTTGTTGCATTGTTCCAACAGTGATGTATGTACCTATATATGCAACTTCCTGCTTGGCCTGCTATAGAATTTGGGGTATGGGCAAGGTTGGGTGTATGCAAAGTTTATTTTGCATTTAAAGAATCATAATTTAAATAAACTGAATATATCCTATATGTATATCCGATGTCAACAGCTGTTTTCTAAATATGGGTGTATACATATAAAAAGAAAGAAATAAAAATCTAATAAAAAATTAGTTTTGACGTTTAACCATCTAGTTTCCAGTGTTCGATCAAATATTTGATCATACGAAAGCTTGTATGGGATTGTGCATATTTTTCTGACATTTATTTCTTATGGGATACAAAGTATATATAGGTAACTGATTTCAACAACACCAACCTATCCGGGTGGTTCTGGTCGATTTTTGAATGTGGCCATTGAGCCACAGACTGTCAGTTGTCAAAAAGTGCGCCAGTGCGGTCAATTTTGAAGTTACTACACTTAAGATTTTATAGTAATTTTTTGGGCAGTTAAATTATCCGAACAAATTGGTTTCTCGTTAGAAGTAATACCTACACTCACAACACTGAAGAATATTATATATTTTTTATTAAATCAAATTAATGTGGAAAAATTATATGAATTCATATAACAGTTTTAAAATATATAGAAGCAGAATTAAAAATGGTGATTTTTAAAACTAAAAAAAAATTTCTTTAAGCTTAACTAAGCTTAATTATAAAGTATTAAATTAAAAACGGATCGTATTAATTGTTTAGAATATATTAATTGTATGGAATGTAAATCAGATTGTAAATCTGGCAGTCAACAATTGGGTCTATTCGGCGAGATCCTTTATTCTGCTATTCTGTTATGAATTTTCATACTAAAGTTTAAGTTGTCAAAAAATCTTTTATAAATTATAATTTTGGTATTCTGCATGCTAAATCTGCTATGAAATCTGTTAAGAAATCTGCTATGAGCTGTCAAAACTTCGAAATTCTTAACAAGTCTTTTACGAACTGCATTTTTGGTATTCAGCATGCCACAATTTGTTATGGAATCTTTTATGAATCATAAAAGAATAAAAGACACATTTTTGTTACTTTTATCATAAAAGATTTCAATATATGAAGTAAAAACATTTATTTTGTTAATGAATTGTTCGTAAAAGGACAGATATAACAAAATATATTAAAATACATAATAACAAGCACAAACATGTAAATAATTTCAAACTAATTATTTGAATACACGAAAGCACAGAACAAATTTGATGGATGAAACGTAAAAGAAAGTGTCGCTTATCTTGCCGGAGTTCGTTTTACACAAGTTTATATATTGGATATAATACATTCAGGAACTTTAATGGACAAATTGCAAAGATTATATATTATTTATCTACGCGAAACAAAACACGATAATTGCGCAGGTTAATATTTTCATTAGTCAGTGCCTACTGCCGAGAGTTTTTATTTACCTACTACAGCTGATAATTTGATAGCAGATTTTAGGTCTGTTCGTATAAATGTTTCTTTTTCGAAGTTCCATAACAGACTTTTATAAAAGATCGAACTCCTGAATACCAATTATAAAATATCTTTTATGGTGGTGATCTGTTATGCATCATAACAGAAAATTCATAGCAGAATAACAGATGTGGCAGAATAAGCCTAAATGACATGTTCGATTCTTTTTTGATTCCAATCAAATATGAAAATCTCGTATTCACATATTAACGCATATAACCTGCACACTTAAACGTCACCATTAAAGAAAATGGTTGCTTCAAGCAATTATTACTTTGGACAAATTGTCCGACGAAAATATTAGTGTATGATGGTTCTATTTTGAATCCCTTATCAAATCGAGAACAGGAAAAAACTCGCAAACCCTTACTCAAAACAGTTTTGGAGTAACAGAAGTGGAATTAGCGTAACTCACAACAGCATATAAAAAACGTCATACGTAAGGAATCCTTCATAAGTACGTCATTCCACTCTAACTATATACCTAGAAGTAAAGAGATAAGGCTCATATATACGTTAAGATAAATCTGTTAAGTGATGGCCATATAAACACCTGTGCTCCAAAAAATAACAGAATATTGTTTAAAAATTAAATATTAATTAGGCCTTCGATCAAAAGTTGACGAAATATTCAAATACCTTAACCTTAACATATAGGCACGAAAAAACATGTGCGTCTCGTGACGCCCGATAGAAGTGATAACTTAAACTAATCTAAGTTGAACTATTTGTAATATTAAAGGTATTCATGCAACGGCTGAAAACCCAGATAAACCTCAGAAACCAGATTATTTTATCTCAGCAGAAATGAACTGTCAAAGTTTGTATGGGAAAAATATTCTGCAAATCAGATAAGATTATCTTACGAATTTGATGTAGAAAGAGATTAAATAAGCCGCATAATATAAAGTTAGTTCATCGAACATCTGATTAATTCGCACATTTACGCAAGCGTTTTTAAGGGGGTGCTAATGCAAACGTCTGGCGGACAATTATATCTTTCTGCAAAGCGAAAAACTGCCTCCTTGCATGAATACCCTTATTGAAATTGTTTAACTTGAAGAAAGCTTCAAAAGTTCTTCGTTTATTTGATTAATTTCAAAAGACAGACTGGCGCCGTAACGCCTGACGTAACGAAGCGGTTTTCCCTCCGATAAGAAGTCACTTAAAAAAACATTTCGAGTCAATTTTATTATTAGAAAATTACGTCTACCAGTAACGGGGTAAAAACTACTTCCAAACATACCTACTCTTGTTTTATGTTATCTCATTCGAACCACCCTGTGTATAAGAATGTGTAAGTAGGTGGTTCTGGCTAACTAGTTATATACATACATATATTCTAAAAATAATGTTAAGTTCATTAACCGGTTTTTTCGGCCTATATTATTTACCTACGCATTTAAAAATAAAATGCAAGACTGGATCGCACGCACTTGCTCTTATGTTCGATCACCTCGTGTGCAAATGGTTTCTATTAAGAATTTAAATATATTTTCAAAGTTGTTTTTTACTTAATTTTTGAATATACATTTTTTTTTAAATTAAAAAAAAGCGTGGTATGACAATTTTAAATATTTAATAATATCAACTTAAAAATAAAATTTAAAAAAAAATCAACCATCCGTTTTCGAAATATTAAATTTTCAAAAAAAAAATATTTTTCGAAAATTTTGGTATAAGGTATTATTTATAATTTGAAGGACCTTCTGCATAAAAATTTAAATCGAAATCCGTCAGGCCGTTTATGAGAAAGTTCAAAATAAAAAAAAATGGTTATATCTCAGGTACCGTTAATAACAAAATATTAAAAAAAAAAAATTGTTCAAAATGTAGGGTATATCGGAAATAGTGCACACACTTTTTTTCAAAATCGTTAGAGCCGTTTTCGAGATAATTGAGGTGGTAGAAAAAATTATATGGCAGCTACCGTTATTTATGGACCTAAAACAACGATTCAAAAATCTATTTGAGACAATAACCTAAAACACTTAGGTAAATACCAAGTTTAAAGAAAAACGCTTGAGCCGTTCAACTTTTTTGGTGTGCTCTCTGCTCTATCATCGTAATGACAACTTTGATTAAAATCTCGAGTCCGATTTTGTTTCCAAATGCAAAACTTGCCCTATAGTACCTATATCGCAAGTAAAAATTAGGAGTGTACCTACACAATGTACCTATAAGTACATATGTATGTACATAGTGGGGTAGGTAAGTGCTACATCACCATACCTAAAGGTAGTAATACATCTCATAGGAAGGTATAATACTATAGATAGAGAATGAGAAAGGTTATTTTTGCCTGAGTTCCCATAGGTACCTACATACAGTTGTGTTAAAAAAAATTGGGATAGCACTTTTTAATTAATGCAAAAAAGTTGAACTAACTTATAATAAAATACATCATTATTAAAAATAATTAAAACTGATTTCAAATCTACATTAAAATAACTGAAAAAAAACATAAAACAAATAAAAAAATAAACACTATTTGAATTAATAGCTTAGGCCATTCGCCTAGTACCTACTATAGCGTAGAACCAATACATCTAAATAATTTAACTGTATCAGGAATCATAGATTAGATATACCTATGTTACCTTACGCTAGAATCAAATACCAAATCACATGAGTGGTTAAAGAATCTGATCTCAACAAATTACGTATTAACCTTAATTTAATTTATTTTAGGCACCTACCTATAGGTAGGTTTTTTAATCGTTACATACATACATATGCATGTAAATATATGTATGTAGGCAGTAATCTTATTTTTTGGCAATAGGAAATTCCATGTATACACCTACCTACACTGTAGGAAACAATATTATTTTCTGGGAATTTATGTAAGTATTTGATATTTTCTGGTATATTTTTAGAAAAAACAAAGTGATGCAAAAGGTTACGATTTACGATTTATTATTGCTTTAATTTAACATTCATAAAAATAATGCAATTTTTTGGCTCCCTAGAATGAGAACATTTATTTATTATACCTAAATAGAAATAACCAAAATCACATATATTCAGTTTAGTAACACAAAATTTTAAATGTTTGTAATATTTTTGAATAATGTATTTGATATGACGATTAGGCATTTCGTCATAAGAACCCATTCAATGGCGTGTTCATTTAGTTTTAATCTTTTCAGGTGATTAGTAGATATGTTCTTCTAATAACGCACGTTTAACCGTGGAAACACTTGCTTTGATTGACAAAATTGGATTTGATTTTCGCTGCAGAATTATAACTATTGGACATCTCTTCCCTATAATATGACATAGGTAACAAACACAAATAAATTGCAGTTTCATAAAATCTGCCCCCGGTCGAAGACAGGCAACATTTTTTGACAAAATTACAAAGAAAAAATTGAGAAAATATAAAAAATGGATACTGGAGAATATGACTTTTTTTTTATAAAACCTTAATAAATAATTGTTACATTACCTATAAATATACAAAAATTTGCATCGTTTGAGCGATAAATAAGAAATAATTTGCTTCTTTGAATGAATCGAAAAGGTTGATATTTGCAGCTTCCGTGTAACATTTTTTATGAAAAAATACTTAAGGGGCCGGCCACTAGAGACTCTACCCTACCTGCCTACATAAATTTCTAGAAAATAATCTTGTCTCAATTCAAGCGAGTCCCAGAGTTACTATTAATTTAGTCTTAACTTTCTTTGAAATAATTACCTAAATCCATTATGAACTGTTTTAAACTATGAAAGAACATAGGTATGTGTTCTGTATTGAAACAACTTTCATTAAAAGTAAGTTTATCATATCATCACTTTAATAGATACCTAAATCCTTTATGCATTTAATTAAACTCACTCCTATTTTTTTGAACACTACTGTACAAACCATTAGCTGCGTTTTATTATCTACGGTTCTAGGGCTGGGTTATTTTTTAACACGTATTACAAAAACAACGCGAGATCCAGGTTTCTATCTGGGTTTGCAAATATTAGTATTAAATTCGACGAACAGATGGTACATATCAGTACATAACCCAGATCGTTTTATTTTTACGGGTTGAACCATATGGGTTATTTGCGATAATAAACCACGGCTATTGTCACAAAATCCATATATTTATATCTATATTAATTTAAATAAGGAAGTGCCTAGTCAAGTGCCATCGTCAATTTAAGGGTGAACTTTGTAGGTATTTTGGGGTGGCGCGCAAACGTAAGTAAAACATTCGCCCATACAAACTCGATCTAAAAATAAAATTTTACTCTCTTAATATATTGTATATAAAGCGTTACGGAGACGATTGTGTGAATTAAATAAACAGCAATGCCTACGCAGCGAACCAACTTAAATCACAAAGGCAAAGCATAACCCAAACCCAGAAGTAGTTGTCAGCAGAACCGAATTGAATAACACTTCGGCATTTATTTTATACTTACATACATACCTATATCCATATGAATCATGTGTATCGGCTATTAAATTAAGTTTGCATATAAATCCAATGTATGTATATATACATATGAAGATAGCAGGTATAACTATTTAATTATTTGCTTAAATTGAAGAGAACACTTGAGTGCCTGAGTCGCGCATCGCGCTGCGCAGGAGTGTTGTTGGCTTCTCTTAGCATTCGTTGTCGTTGTCATTACCTACTAATTTTTTTTCTGTGGACTGTCTGTTCTGTAGGTATACGAAAAAACAACTAGGAAAATCAATAACATATTTTATATACTCTTGTACGCGTACGCAAGGAAACAAGCAGTAAAGCAGATAATGTTGTCATGGCAATAGGGGCGACGGCGCAGAATTGAGAAAATTCACATGGAAGAGAAATAATATTTGGGTGTGTGTGGTGTGCAACTGTGTTTGTAATACATCGCTCTCCGCAACGAGTGTTGTGTGTGGCAATATTTCTTAAATTTTGTGTTGATGTTGGCAGTTTTATTTCAACCCTAGTGCAAGTGCGATTGAGCGTTTACTGTTTGGTGCCTACAAAATTTACAATGAGTGTGGTAAGAGATTTTTTTTACTTATATAATTTTGAATAAATGGTTACTTTAGCCGCCATATTGGTTTTTTTTCTGTATGTACATACTAATGTATGTATATATTAAGCCATTTAATTTTGTTATTTATTTTTAGCATAAAGTACTTTTTGATGATCGTATTAAACCTAAAAATGTTCTCGCTCTGAATGAGAAAGTTGCAGCTATTCGCTGCTATGAAATTGATCCGGTTTATAAGAAAGTTGGAAGGATGTTCAATTGCAGTCCGGATCAAATAAAGCGTATTATCAAGCAAAAGGATGAAATATTAGCCGAATGGGAGAATCGAACTAGAAAACCAACTGCGCCTACATCACATGAAATTAAAACGGTTAAGATATCGGTTTTGGGAAAGGCCGTTCATGAATGGATTCGACGTATAATGTATTATACGGACTTTAATTTGAACGATACACTGATTCAAACTATGTCATTGGAATTTTCGAAGGTTTTGAATTTGGCGAAATTTTATCCGAACAAAGAATGGATTGCAACTTTTCGAGCAACTTACAATTTGCCAGATGCCAATACAAAAACAATGTCGATTGGTTACCAGGAGAGTCATTCAGTACAAATTCGAGACATATTGCGTTATGTTAAAGAAGTTTCTGGAACAAATGACGTTGAAGTGGTTGATTCTGGCAGTGAGCAAATTACTGTAGTTGAAGAAGTAGTTGAGGATTCAAAAACAGATAACAATAGTAATCTCTGCGAAGATGTTATTATGAAAATAGAAGACGATGATTCTCAACCATCGTGTTCTTCATTACCACAGACTGCTGATGTTTCTGTAGAACGAAGTATTCCAACCACAAATGCAGAAATACCGATGCAGATTGATTCGAATGTAACTAATTATAGGCCAGTACAAATTCAACAACAAACAACTAACTATCGGCCTGTACAAGTGCAGCCCCAAACAACTAACTATCAGCACTTACAAATACAACCCCAAACAACTAAGTATCAGTCTGTACAAATACAACCCCAAACAAGCAACTATCAGCCTGTACAAATGCAACCTCAATCAAAAAACTATCAAACTGTACAAATACAACCGCAAACAACTGACTATCGGCCTATACAAATGCCACCGCAAGCAACTATCTATCAGTCGGTGCATATTCCATCCGAATCAGCTAACTATCAACATGTACAGTTAATGCAGCCCGTAGCAACTATCTATCGGCCTGTACAAATGCAAAACCAAACAATTAACATTCAGCCTTTACAAATACAACCACACACAATTAATATTCAGCCTGCACAAATCCATACGCAAACGATTGATTATGGCCATCCGCAAATACAACCAAAAGAAAAGAAATTGAAACTTAAGCCTGAGGCTGAATCTGAACCAGAACCAAAACCAAAGCTGGAATCAGAGCCTGAAACAAAACTGGAATCAGAGCCTGAACCAAAACTAGAATCAGAGCCTGAACCTAAGCCTGAATCTGAACGTGAACCTGAAATGGACGAAATTGCCATTTATTCGCATGAAGCCGCTATAAGCTGCGTCAAGCTGCTGGAAGACTTTGCCTTGATGAAAGAAAATTTCAGGCTGATTGGTCTTATTGAGAGACTAGAAGAAGCATTGAATGAGAAAACTTAATAAAATAATGATAGATCTTAAGTAAGTTTTTTTGAAAATGTAAATTTTGTTTAAATATGTTTGTTATGCCTTTATAAAAATAAAAACTTTCAGTTGAAATATTTTAAATAACTCTTATCAGTTATCACCTATTATATTATTTTAACTTAAGGAACTACATTTTTTCCATGTTCAAAAAATCGGTATCGTAAACTACTAAGGTACAGTCGATATATTTCTATTATGAATAACGAAATGAAAGGCAAGAAAATGGAAGTCATAACACACGAGTTACGAAAATGAATAGGTACATACAAATATTGCCAGCAGATCCTATTTCAAACAGCAAACATAACGACTATGAGTTAAGTCATAAGTTTGGATATACAGAAATATGAATTGAAGACCTAAAAAAGTAGCCGTAGAAGAAAACGAGTATCATTTAAAGAACGACTATCGTAAATCGTAACCGCAGCGTACCGATAATTGGTGATTCGTAATATCGACCCACGGTAAACTGTTGTGTTCGAAAAATTTATGTAATGTAAACCTCCTGAGTTAGTAAGCCAAATTGCAGAAATCGGTGTTAAATCTAGATCTACAAAGTTTATTTTTCTTAACCCTATTAGCAAGATAACCAGTTCGTGAATATATTCTTGAAAACTGTCAAGATCAGCTGTTTTAACTTTTTCATTAAAAAATGTTATATCCTTTTTCATTTCATGTTTAAATATTTAATAACGAGTTTCATTCAAATTTCAAAGATCTCTCAAAATGGAGATTTGATCTTTTCAATGAAACTTTAGCCGTGTTTTATTATCGCCAATAACACATATGATTCACCCCGTAAAAATAAAACGATCTGGGTTATGTACTGATATGTACCCTCTGTTCACAGAATTTAATACTATTATTTGCAAACTCAGATAGAAACCCCGATTGTTGTGTTGTTTTTGTAATACGTGTTAAGAAATAACCTACACCCAGACCCGTAGATAATAAAACGCAGCTTTTGTGTCCAAATTTAATTGTAGTATTGGCCGAGTTCGGTGGCATACCTTAAGCAATCTGGATTGCTTTTTGTTGTTGTAACGTCTAAGGAAAAACCTGATGATAAACTAAACATTATGTTGTCAAACACAAATCTCCAGCTACCCAAAAATTATTATTAATTTGAGGAACAGCTAATTCAAAACTTCAGTTTTGTATGCAATAGAACTGGCTTAACAGAGAAAGCTGCCTGAATCGTTCAAAAACAAACCCACTACTAAGGTACTCGTATCTTGGCTAGCCTATCGGTATTGCAACGAACGTGTCCAATGCTGAATAACACACACATGAATAACACACACTTTTGTGAAAAAAACTATCTATCATCAGATGAAGACAACAAAGCAATAAAAAACTCCACTAATTGTATAAAATTTAAATTATTAACTTCTTCGTCTATTATTTGTTTATTTTTTAGTTTAATTTTTTAGCAGGGACTGGCCAATTTCACAATAAATTAATAACAAAATAGTTTCCATTTGATGTTTGACAGAAAAAAACGTTTTACGTGTATGCGTGCATTCAGATCAAATCTGCCTACCCACCAAATATCAGACCTTTCGTGTTGAGATCTGATCTAGATTTGCTGTTTTTGTTGGAATGACACTCTCAAAATTCAAAAAGATGAAATCTTTTGTCAGAAAGAGCAGAAAGGAATGAAACTCCCTATAAGAATAGCCTGACGTGAAATTTCTTTGAAACGAAAATACGATTTGTTTTGCTTTTTTTTTAAACGAGCATCTCGCTTTGATTTATTTTTTATAAAAATTCAATATCAATGGAGAAGTTTTCTAAACATTGGAACCTATTTTGACTTTTTCTTTTTGCTTTACTACTATTGGAAAAAAAAATCGAACTCAAGATTTAAATCTAACTTCTCACGATGATAGAGAATTCCAAAAAAGTGGGTCACGCAATTCCGTCTACCTGGCTGTACAACGATCTACAGCCTAAACGGATGGAGCGATTTTATTCAAAATTGGTATTTAAGCCTTTTAGGTAGGTGATTGTATAAATAGAATTTTGAATCATTATAAGAGAAAATTTGGGTTTTATGATCCGTAAAAAATAAAGCAATTAATTAAAAAAAAAAACAATTCATGATATTACTGACGTTTCTCCGGTTATTTTCGGCTTCTTCAGGGTTAGTTTATTTAGTCTTAAAATAAATAATAACTAAATTTATGTTTGTGTGTCAATTTTTCAAATTTCCTCACTTAATTATTGTATTCATATGATCAAATACCATTCCATATACGATTTTTGAATAGTTTTTTAGCCCCAAAACTAACGATAACTGCCATACAAATTTGTCTACCATCTTAATTATGTTGAAAACAACTCTAACGATTTTGATAAAAATATATCTGTGTACTATAGGTATAGTCTACCTTTTGGTTGAAAACTTTTCTTTACCAATTTTGTAATTAACGGCACCTGCAATTCAACCATTTTTTATTTTAGACTTTCTCATTAATGGCTCGACGGATGTTGACCAATATTTTTATAAAGGAGATCTTTCGAATTATAAATAATCCTACATACAAAAAATTGAAAAATATTTGTTTGGACTTTTGAAAAAAAAATCATATTTTTTGGAAAATTCAATATTTCTAAAACGGATAAGGATTTTTTTTCGAAATTTATTTTTTAACCTTATATTTTTAAATACATAAAATTGCAATACGATTTTTTTTGGAAAGAAGTTAAATAAATATCGTATATAAAAAAATTAATTAAAAACAACTTAAAATATATATTTAGCCGGTTCCACTAAGGATCTTGTGCACAAGATGTGATCGAACATAAGAGCAAGTGTGTGCGATCCATTCGTGGATTTTAATTTTAAATCCCAAGATTATAAAAATACAGAATTTTCTTTAATATTTAAAAACGACAAAGTTACGTATAAAATAATAATAATGCTTCATTTAATGCTTAGTACGATTTTCAACTTGTAGCACTATACAAATCGTCAACCAGTTTTCGAAATATTGAATATTAAAAAAATATTTTTTTTTTGAAAAATCTAAAAAAGAAAATTTTGGCTTGTCTATTATTCAGAATTCGGAGGACCACCGACCGGTACAAATATTTTGATCCTTTTTGTTCTATGGTTAGTAACAATTTTGTACACCAAAATTTAGACTACAGATTGTAGGTCATGCACCGTTATTTTTGGGGCAAAAAAAATATTTTAAAAGGGAATTGAACGCGAACCAACCATTTAAGATATTTAATTACCGAGTTCGAAGCAGTTTATTTAGACAGTAGATCTAGATCGACCTACAGACAGAAAGACAGAAACACAGACAAGCCGAAATGCCGGACCCACTTTTTTGGTGTTCTCTTTAGAAATCACTCCCATAGATTGCAGGCAACCGAGTGTATGTTACACACCAAAAATAAATTTTAAGAAAACAAAGTACAATAAAGACTGAAATAGTAATTTCACAGAGCCAAAAGGACTTGTGAATATAATAGTGCGGTGTAGAATTGGGTTTATTATTGATTTTTTCTTCTTCTCAACTAGGTACTGTGTGGGTTAATTGATGAGATTTTTCAGATTCATGATTTTACATGCGCGTAAATATTTTCGTTACGAAACCGAAACATGAAAAAAAACGTAATAATCGTAACTTTTCTCCGAACGGATACAATAAAAACGTAAGTATATTTTAATTTCGTTTCCCATGGAATATTTGATTCCCTCGGAATTTTTCCTCCGATCGTGAATCTTCCTCAGAATAAATTTAACTCGAACAAAAAATTGTATGAAACGTCAGTAATATTCCTTGGGAAGTTTATTCCCGATACCAATAAATTCCGAGGGAAACTTTTCAGCATCATTCACGTTCCCAACGCTCGAATGAGACACAAATTTTCAATAGTTCCATTTCGGTACTCAAAATATTGTATTTTTCGTATATCTGTGATTTCATGTCCAAGAAGCTGTGCTTTGCTTTTATGTTACAGTTTTTATCAATTGATAAATTCTGTAGTTTACCAATCAGATGATATTTGACAATTACAATAATGAACTACACGATAATAAGAAACTAGTTTTTCCAAACACAAATTTTGGAGAACCAATTTGTTTTTTTAAGACAAGAAACCAGTAAGTACATACCAGAAAAGAATTATTTCGTCAATTTTTTTTATTTTTAGAATTAAAAAAAGCTTACAACTAATAAGTAGGTAGTGCTTTAAAAATTAATAATGTATGAAAAGATAACTAAATATACATATGTGTATTTACAAAAAAAAATCACTTACATAAATATATAATTTTTTCTAAACAAAACTTATTCCGTTTGACATCTGGTTGGATTTCTTAAAATAGTTTCCAATTGAGAGATTACGCCGATTGCACGAAAATTTTCTTGCAACAACACAAAATCTTCTAAAGGCTTTAAGTGTTGAAGAGCTTCTTCATAGGTATTAATAGGTTTTTCTCCATCGTTGGTCTTATTTTTCCTCGAATCAATTTTCCTTATTTTCGAAGGTGCTACTAGGTATTCATCTATTTCATCGTCATCCTCGATTACTACTCGAACTTCATCAAAATTATCACCATACCCAGAATTAGAATTTTCAAACAGCAGAGAGCTATTGTCATTGTGGCTTTCGTTATCAAATGTTGTATCACTAGTTTCCTGTCTATAGAAGTCTTTGTATGTTTTTCCGTGCAATTGTTTTATATCATCAACAATATCAGATATCTTTAACGAGAGGTGTTCCTTTGGTTCGCTAGAGCGTTCGTAGACCTTTTGACTTAGCAAATCATCTTCAGTCATATCATAAGCTTTCATAAAATTGTCAAGCCAAAGGCCATTTGGATAAAAACTTGGAACCTTTAAGTGATTCTTGACATCAAGAGCTATTGTTCGAATGAGTTTTGTCGATATTCGTCCGATATCTTCTCTTGACTGAGTTCGTTGAATCCATTCAAACATTACACGATTCAATAGTTCGATTTTTTCCTGACGATCGTTGTGTTTTGCAAACCCGCCTTGACATTCGCCTGTTTTACTTGCATAGTACAACAAAATTGATTCTCTGTTCAAGACGATGTTCCTTATTTGTTTGGCACTGCAGTTCATAACATCGGCTACTTTTTGATATACAGGCTGGCGATCGAATTCCCTGATCGCACGCACACGCTCTTCGAGCGTTAAAATATTACGAGCCCGTGTTCCTTCAACCCAATCTGTTTGCTGAAACAAAATTATAAAAAACAATGTGTTTATTACATATTATAGCTAATAGGTATTCAAAAATTATGATGCATATAATAGAAAGAGAAGACAAAGAAAACAAGAAATAAAAAAATATGGCAGCAACAACACAGAGATCCACACTTACCTCATTCATGTTTATTGTGAGACTACTAAACTCTCAAATACAAAACCGAGAAACAGGCCTCGACAAACAACATCGACCGACCTCTTCTAGATGAGCTAGTGTGGTGGCGCGCTGTGCTGAGTCCGCGTTTGTCTTCGTGTGTGTGAAAAAAACAAGCCCAGGCAGCCAGCCAAAAGACCATGCAAGCTAACCCAGCCAGAGCCAGACAACCCACATTAGCGCACAACCGGCCTGAAATCATTTCTTCCAAGCACGATGTGCGCTGGTAAAGGAGATAGGAGAGACCTACCCTGTGCTGTCGCTACCGAACCGACAAGGCAACAACTACGTCCGCACACACACACAGTGTCGTCGTATTCATTATTCGTTTTCGATGCTTCCATGCCCCATGGACGTTTAGCTATGGCGTGTTTTGTTGTTGCCCCTTGAGACGACAGAAATGGTTCTGGTTCTAACTACGTACGTTATATTTAATCGCAATGGGTCTTGCTTGTCTGTCTAGTTCATGCTTCATGGAACTAAAATAACTTCAGCTTTATAGCATATACATATACCTGAAGAGCCACTGGCCCCAGGCACATTATCTACATCAATATAGGTATAGTACCTATATTATCTGTTGCTACATTACTTCGAGTGGCTTTAGGACTAGGTAGGTATTCCGAAAATATCAACATTCTACCTTTTCTGTCCCTCGACAATTTACGGAGGGCTGCTTAACTTCTCGATTTCCCTTATTTTTTTTGTTTCTTTTCTTAGGAGAGAATTGGTAGATTAGGTACAACGTGAATGTACAAGTAGTATCGCAAACTGTGATTGTGATATTGATGATGCAATTTTTTGCCATTTTTCTTTCTCCGGCGCGCCCGGCACGGCATATCGCAAAAATTCAGTGCGAGCATCTTTTTCATTGGCTTGTGTCTCCAGTGATGCCTATTTGAAGTGAATTTCAAATTTATTTCGGTAAATAGTAGTGAAACATTTTTTTGCGAATATAGTTGTCTAAAATTATTTAGTTCTTGTTTGCCATTCGTGGTAGTTTAACTAAAAATGTTTGCAGTCATTTCTGGATCTTATTGTTTTCTAACATGTAGTAAGAGTCCTCAGTATATGACCTTGAAGGTCTACTTAAAGTAGTAAAGTATTGAAACAACTGCACTTAAGAATTTAAGTACAGTGAAACCCCCTTAAGCGAAATGACAAAAAATCTGACAAAAAATTTCAGTTAAGCGGGTTTTTCACTTAAGCGGACCACGGATAATGGAAAAAAAATTAGTTAAGTCGATTTTGGAGAAGTGAAAAATATATTTTACTCAAACGGGTCTCGGATAACTGAAGACATTTTTCAGTAAAGCGGACTTCGTGTTACGAAACAATTTTTACTACATATGTTGAACTTAAGCTGCTGAAAATCAACCTGTGTTAATTGTAATTTCCCTACGGTTATCAAACTTAGCATTTACACGTGTCATATATGAATGGAAGTGAAAGTGAACGTATACAAAAATGAAACAACTAAGTGCTGATTTAATTTTTTTTGTTCGATTTAAAATTTTTCTGGTTATCTTGAAATTAAACATCAAGTGTCGCCCTGTTTAATTTTCTGATCGCATCATGTTAGAGATTTGTCTTTTTTAATAGGTGTTGATTTGTTAAAATATATTTATTGAATGAATTACTATAAATTTCAGTTTCGATTTTTCTCTTTGAAAAATAAATATGATTAAAAAAAAAATTAAGTAACAAGCAACAAAAATAACAAGATTAATTGAATAAATTAATAATTGATTAAATTATTACAACTCGTCCATCCTGACTTCTAATCGTCTCGATTACAGTGCATACAAAATTATATACTTTTTATAATAAACAAAATTAAATTTAAGTAATTTTTAAAATAATAATAAAACAAAATGTTGCCTTTTCTATTCTGACTCCGATTCTGTTCCTTGCATCCTTCGCCAATCTGCCCCAACAAAATCACCTTCTGAGTATACAATTTGTGGTCGGGAATTTCTTGCAATAAGATCAGAATTTCGTTTTTGAGAACTTTCAATGCATGCAGAAGCTTTCATACGTATTTGATCAAGATTTCGTATGTCTATGTCAAATTTATCTCTTTGAAAAATAAATATGATTAAAAAAAATTTAAATAACAAGCAACAAAAATAACAAGTAAGAATATTTGAATAAATTAATAATTGAATAAATTATTACACTTTGTAATTATTTTTTATTCTTCTTAAATCTGAAAATCACTTATTGCTCGTAAGACACATTGAACATGTCAATTTAGGGACACGAAACCAAATCACAAAATAATATAAGCTAAAGGGTAAATGGATTAGGAGTTCTTCGCATGGAGCCAGAAGTTATCTGATAAAAAAATCAATATACAAATTATTATTATTTTATTTGTATACAGTTCAAGAAAAAAAAGTGGTAACACTCGTAGGTATGTACGATGAAGGCCAAAGCTCGATTCGTTAACTTTCTACCTGATTTCGTACCAAAAACTTGTAAGTAGTAGAGCAAGAGCTACAGAAAATGGTCTGGTGATGACCTGACCATAAAATATCATCTCAATTCAATCCATTTACCGGCATTTGGACGTTGGAGCTTGGATGTTATATAATTCAATTCTTCTTTCCGTTGGCGTTGGTTGGACTGAGAGTAGATTTTGAATCGCAGTCGTAATCATTCTCAATTCTTCTTTTCCTATTCCTTGGCATGGGCTTGGCAGGGAATTTCTAAATTCCTCGTTTGGTTCGCTCGAATCCAACCGGCCGAGCGAGGCGACGCGACGCACAGTGTCGGTTGAATCTCTTGAATGTCGATACTTGTGCTATTTGCAGTTCGTTTCGTTTAGTATAGGTAGGTACTTATCAAAACTCAAAACCCTGGGGTATGAAGAAAAAGGATTAAATTCAGGGAAGGCTTTAGGCATATTATTTAGTATCAAATCGTTTGGGATTGTTGGTGAAAATTAATAATGATTAAAGAAGAAAAATTATGTAATTGGAATTCTAGGCTTTTTCTTTATTTTTGTTGCTAGTTTCATATTTAGAAAGATTGGCAGGATTGGGGTGGGGATGATGATGCTTTATATCTATTTTTGTATATGTATGCTCCAACCAGCTCCCACAATTCGAGCTAATGTGGTCAACTTTTAGCGGTATGGCAATGGCAACGTTGGAGATGTGAGCTGTAGGAGCAGACCTCGTTATGCCGGCTATAGCCAACAACTTTTGGCCGCTCGTGAAAGTGTTGGAGCTGGTTTTCAAAGATTGACACAGTGAAATTTAACACAGTTTGGTATACCGCGTGTTACGAATCGTCGTATTTTGAACAATCCTGTTGGTCCAGAAGCATTGAAAATATACTTTTGGACCACCCTGTTGTACACCATCTCACAGCTATGTTTCGTCGATAGCTTTGAGACATAACTCAACAATTAACGCACTTGTTTTAGAAAATCCAAAGATGCATGAGTGGATTGGACGATAATGACATTGACATACCGAATCATATCAACACAACCATAATTCCTTGAGCCCCCTATGCGGGGTAAGGTTAAACTAGTTTTTTTTAAACTTTATATACAATTTTATGAACAGGTTTTGCTTATCTGTTGTAATGTATGATTTTTTAATTTAAAAAAGATTTTGCTGACTTATTTGCACAATTGTGTATCATTCGTTTTAGAGAAAAGTGTTAGTTTTAGACCCACTCTCCCCTATGTGACAAATTTTAAAGAATAACCCGTAGATTTCTCTTTAAGGTCCCAGAACTCCAAGGCCTATTTGGAAAGACAAAATTTTCATGTATTGGTAACATTTACCGTGACTGCGGAATCATTTCACAGGCTGAACACAAAAGAGACGTAGCTGCAGGTTGAATAGCTGTCAAAATGCTGAATACACACAAATACAATGCTAGGAACAAACACTACGCAATTCATTAGTGTTCCTTAAATATTGATCGTTTAAAATTCGATAGTTTGAAAAAAAAAGAAACCACCGATATATATTAATATTCACTATCGATTGAATGTATTTTTAATGTAAATGGGGCATTCACTCACTTATTAGATATATATTAACTCGGATACCAAGCTATCCGAGTATATTTGTGAATAAATCAGATAGGTTAGCTGAAAGCTGTCAAAAAAACAGAACAAAACGCATAGCGAATGAAGTTTGCTTGCAGTCAGCTGTTCCATACATTTGTTCTCGGATAGCTAGTTATTCCAAAATTTTTAGGATAACTCAAGATAACTTTCATGAGAACAGCTGTTTTTTCAACAGCTGCGTTTTTGCACGCCTTACAACAAAATAAAAGTTATTCCAATGCCTTAATGGCTTTGAAAAAAAAACAGCTGTTGCACTAAACATCTTTTGTCAAACATTATTCTCAAGAAGCTAGGCTAAAATTATTGGCTGATTCAAAACTTCAACTGTATATGCAATACAACTAACTTGACCTGCATCATTGGAAAACAAAGCCACTCCCAAGGTAGCGTGGTTAACCCAGCTGTTTCGTGCTAGACTGTGGGCAATAAATTACATGCGCTTACATGTAGGATCGAAAGTTTGAGTTAGAATAGGGTCGGATTTTAGACTTACAAAGTGGTGAAGCGAGCTTGAAGCTGTACAAATTTAAACCAAAATAGTTGACATTATGTCATTGGCCGCATTCCAAAAACTATAGGTTGCCTGGTGTTGTAGTTCCGTGTAAAAACACATCCGATGACAAAACAGCTGCTGCCAAATTGGCTAACTCTTACTGCAGTTTTATTGACATTTTAAAATCGGAGCTTGAAACTGTTTTCAATCCCGCAAAAAAATTCATATCCAACATCAAGTGATATAAAATGTGAAAAAGATGCATTATGGACACGTAAAATATAGCAAGCACAATATTTTTTGACAGCTACGGGTCCAGGCCCAGTAAATTCAGTCGACTGTTCATTGCTTGTTGGATTTTCAAATGGCATATAATTTTCCGATAAGGTCTTGTTCAACTCATCCAAAAGTAATGGAACTGGCGAGAGTTGGTTTTGTTTTTTTTTGGAATCCACGGCGGCCAACTGAATAATCGATAGATGTTGATTATCTCAAAACGTGAATTGTTCATCACTGGTAGAAGCTTTGGGGGGTCTTATAAAGACAATGGCCACATTTCAAAGCTTCAAAATAAGCTTTTAATTCATTCAGCGCCAAAGGTTTCTAAACACTTGTATTTCACAATGGCAATGGGTTTATTTTGTCCACTTGATGATTTAATTTTTAGAAACTCGGTAGAAAATTGTGGGAAAAGATTTTCATTGTGTGTCTAAATGAACCCCATGTCAAGTTTGATTCAAATTGTATCTAACTGTTTTCTATAATGGGCCCTATCGGAAATCCCTCAGGGAATTTCATTTCCCACGAAATATTTGTTTCCTCGAAATTCTTTTTGGTGATTGTGAACCTTCCTGAAGTAAAATTCCAGGATATCTAACAAAAAATCGAATAAAATGACAAAATTACCCGAGCGAAATTTTTGAGCATCATTAACTTTCCCTGCATTCGAAAAGGATGACAACATTTTATGTTCACATGAACTGTCAAGGTTCTTTCCCAAGTCGAATATGAAATACTCTAATTTCCCCTCCCATTGTAAGTACCTCCTTTTAAATCCTTTGGAACATTTTGTTTTAAAATAATTAAATGCAAAATAATATACAAAACGAATTAACATAAAGATACAAATTGCGATGTGAAATATGAAAAATATATTTCATGCGAATTATTAACATAACGAAATAAAAACTTTTCAAAGTTGTCAAACAAATTAAACACGAAATGATTAAAATGCAAGACAATATATTGCTAAACGATCATTACCGACTGCGAGTAAAAAATCACCAGCACTCCCGGCAACTTTATTTTATTTCTGTATCCATCGTACATAACTATGTAAGACGGTATAATATAAATAATTAAAAATAGGACATTGCGTCGGTCGATCGGTTAATCTATTCTACATTAATAATAATAATAAATTGTTTTTTTTTTCCTCTTATAGTTTTCGAATTGTGACTTGTTTAATTAATCAAACGAGGTTCAATAATTCCGACCTTGTGTTTTTCAATCAAAGTTCAGCCTGTTTCTGTCCTTGAGCTTATATCCAGCATTCATTTATTGTGTTGTTATAGTTGTGGTTGAGGTACGACAACAAAACCTAATCAATGAACAAAAAGTACAAAGTCCTTGCTTACGAGTAACTCGTAGTTACATAGCTACATTACAATATTTGGATACATTTTATGAGTTCATAAAAATTATATTGAGTGAAAACACTGGCTCGCCAGCAGAGGTGTGTTCCGAGCTCTTACGTGAAGTCACGCACTCTGCGGGTACGTGGCCGGCCGCCCACACATCAGTATATTTTGTCCGGATGCTGCTGCAGGCTTGAAACTTTTTAAGTCTGTGACTTCGTCTGGCCAGCAGGCAAATGTCAGTCTATGTGTCTGGCAATTCCAAAAAAAATTGCGAAACTCCCTAAACGCAATACCACGTGCTGTGCTGAGTTGAGTTGAGCTTCGCATGTATTCAACCACATCATGGCATTGGAATGTTCTCGCTTGACGCTCTGTGGTGGATTTTAAGCATATGGTCAAATGTGATGTAGAAGTCCCAATCCGGACACTGACTATATGATAACTGATTGCTGTGCGAATTTCCACGCCTGCCAATGGAATTCAATTAGAAACAATATGCTTTTGAAACTACTATTGTGTCTAAATTCATAGTGGCGCTCGCTGGCTCTTGAAACTGAGACCCCATATAAATTTATTACTCCCCAAGTCGATTTACACGTAGCTCGAGCGTAAGGCGTCTAGTAAAATGGCAGGAGGTGGGTGGAATGAGAGCTGAGCGCGACTGTTTCGCCAGGCTTGCGTGGGCGTTCCATTATTATTATTGTTGTTTGATGTTTTTGGAGGCTATTATTAAGTGTGCACGCGCGCACCCAACTTGGGACCGCGACTAGGGTGTATGACCTGCTTAATAGGTGCGGTTCACGCAGCTGGATATAGTACAATGAATCAGTTAGTTAAAAATCATTCAAACTACATGCAATCTGACACAAAAATAAAATTAATGTAATCTGAAGTTTGGCCTGGTGGTATTAGCTTGCTGGGCGCAATTAAATATTGTATAAAACTTTGTTGTAGATGCAGTGGTGCGTAAATCTTGGACAGCTGAAATCCATCACAAGTAGTTTACGTTGCCAACTGACTTAGAAACTACAATAGATGTACATTTGACAATATCAGGCGCGCATTTAAGAATTTGCTCAACTTTATATAAATTGTTCTCAGTCGTGTTAGTTGGAGTTCCTTACACGGTGGCTCCACCTTCTATATTTTATAGTATACTATCTGTCATTTTGATAGAAAGAAAGAAAAATAGAATGCTAAAAAATTTGTCATTGGGCATTTCATAGCAAACTATTTCAATTGCACAAATGTCGCGAAGGAATACGTATCGCTGCGTTAAAAGACTTAAAAACCACAAAAGGAATTAAACAAAAAAAAAAAAAAACAAGGAATTATAACAATACACACAACACAAATTTTCACCAGCCATAAACGCTAACCTCAACGTGAAAATGGCAGCCAAATAATATACTATAGGGTACTGGCGGAATACGTCAATGTCAAAAAAAAAAAATGGCAGATAAATCACTTTGGGGGAAAACATTGTTTACGACTTCACCATTACCGAATATCAAATGTTTTTGTTTTCCCTCAAAGTGTCACTTGATGTATAGAGAAAGGGATGGGACACTTTAGATAGAGATAGCTTGGTAAAAAGCCCTATCGATAGAATGCTATGAGCTGTGCAGTGCCTAGTATGACATTTCTTATAGAATGCGACCTAGCTAACTAGAAAATTTATATTGTGGAGACCCCATGTTACAACCTTAAAGATTTTATGTACACAAACATATACGTTATTAGATAAAATGTTAAAAGGCATGCATTTTTTTTTATAAGAACAGTTTAAGTTCACAAATAAGTATACCAGTCTTTTTTCACTCGCAAGTTCTCATTTGGAAAAAAATCGAACTCGAGATCTTGATCAAACTTGACATTATGATGAAAGAGAACATTAAAAAAGTGTGTGCCACAATTTCCTCTGTGGCCAAGTTTCGAGAAACAAAGAACAGAAAAAATAATCCAACATTTCATATACCATTATCGAGAGCTCTGCCATTGGAGAAGGACTTTTCTGGGAAACTATTTTTTTTCAGGCAACAGTCAGTTGAATTTTACCAAATGATCCAAATTGCTTGACATTTAATGGATATCATAGCATTTATTATACGTGAACGTGAGTTACAATGCTCTAGGACAGGGGAACGGTATCTTCTAATTTATTTGATTTTCGACTTTCTCATTATTGGTTCTACGAATTTCGCCCGAAGGAGGTCCTTCAAAATTTCCCAAAAAAATATTTTTGAAAAAGAAATCAATTTTTTTTTAAAGTAAATATTTCGAAAATTATAAGACCAATTTTTTGAAATTGTATTTACTTAAAATTGGCAATTTGGCATACCAATTTTTTTTAGAAATTAAAGCCAATTCCCTTTATTTAAAACAAATATAAAATGAACGAAGTAATTTTTACTAAATTTTTTTATATATAAAATGTATTTATTTTTTTCTAATAAATTATTTTAAGTATTTCTTTGATTAAATTTTAAAACAAAAATTCAAATAAAATCGTCCAATCGTGTTTGAAATACCTATTGAATTTTCAAAAAAAAAAAAATATATTTTTTCAAAAATCCAAAAAAAAAATGGTTGCAAAAATTTTGGTATGCAATATGTATTAATAATTTTAGGGACTTCCTATATACAAATTTTGATCGCAATCCGTCCAGTTGTGCTGTTTATTAGAAAGCTGAATAACAACTGAAGAGGGCAGTCCCCGGCACTTGTCGATGCAGAATGCACAACGAAGAAGAAACCCAGCAGGTGTTTCTTGGTACTTTTAATTCTTCTTTTTCTAAACTGAAAATTGAAGTTTAAGACAGAAGACCAGCTCCCACCTGATTTTCACATTCCATTATCATTGAAAATGCAACACAACGAACCACATATCTGGGTTTGCAAGGTTGTGCAATATATTGAGTAAAATTAGAACACTTTTGATATTTTATCGTCTGTGTGTACTTGCTTAGTTATTTTTAAGTGTCAAAAAGTGAACACATCCGTGAGTGATTTAATTAAATGAAAATGTCAATTATTGGTGCACCGTTTGGAGCACCTAGCCAATAATATTGTGCAATATTTGCACAATTATATTGAGCGTCCAGTGACCACTTTAGCTATTTACAATTAGAGGGTCATCGTTGACTCTCTAACTAAGGCCCTGGCCACGCAATGAGCGGCAAGCGGCAAAGCGGAAAAATGCTGAGCGGCAAAAAAAAATTAAAACACATGAAGTTATATGAAGGTGGCCACGCAGTCGTTGAGCGGCAAGTGTCATTTCTTAGCGACAGAGCGGCGCCGCTCAGCTTTCAAATCTGTTCTAATATTATTTAAGTGTAATGCTGCGCGGCGAGGTATAATTATGGCAAAAATCAGCACGGACATTTTAATTTCAGCTAATAAATATGACCTTGACATTCGTAAGTACTGCCTGAATAGAACATAATATTTTCGGAGGTCATTATATATGTACAAAAATGTACAATAACTCCCTCTTTTTTGGTTAATTGGAATGACACCGAGTCTTTTTTCATTTAGAAAAAAATCGAACTCGAGATTTTAAACAAATTTGACATACGATTATATAGAGAACACCAAAAAAGTGGGTCCCGCAAATTCGTCTCTCTGTTAGTCTGTACAACGAGCTATAGCCTAAGCGGCTGAAGCGATTTTCTTCGAACTTGGTATCTTATTTAAGCGTTTTAGGTGATTATCTCAAATAGATTTTTAAATCGTTTTTTTAGCCCCAAAACTAACGGTCCCTGGCATACATTTTTTTTACCATCTTAATAATTTCGAAAACGGATCTAACCGATTTTGATAAAAAAAATCAGTCCACTACTATATTCCACATTTTGGTCTAAATTTTTTTAAAAAATATTTTGTTATTAAAAAAAATGGTTGTATGGCAGACAACCATTATTTTAAATTTTCGACTTTCTCATTAACGGCTGGATGGATTGTGATCAAAATTTTTATATAGGAGATCCTTCGAATTCTTAATAGTATTGCATACCAACATTTTCGAAAAATATTTTTTTGGCTTTTTGAAAAAATACAAAAAAAAAATTTAATTCAATATTTCGATTTGTAATTTTTTCCGAATTGTATTTTTAAGCTTACATTATTAAATACATAAAATTGCAATACCAATTTTTTTATTAAACAAATTTTGTATTTAAAAAAATGGGTAAAAAGCGACGCTCATTGCGTGGCCTAGGCCTAACGTAGAAATTACTTCAAAATATGCTTTAATTGTAGGTCTGATCCCGTACATTCATTTTCTGTGCATTTGGTTGAGTTTTCCGTATTCTAAAATGAAATATTGTCAACACGTTGACACTCATTTTGACTCGAATTTGTGTATTAACCAACTTCGATGCCCGTATATTTTTTAGGATTATTCGTCATCACATTGACCGTATCTCAACACTGACATGTCACAAGTTTAAAGATAATTGCTCATAAGTTTTGGTCATATTTTTCCTACTTCTTCTTTATTAATATAATTTTATTAATAAACCCTAAATATACCTGATTCAATTCTTAAGAAGTACCGTTGGACTATAATTTTGAACCAAACACCAAATTGTACTTTTTTTTTTACACAAAAAACACCAAAAACTTATTAATATGCAAATCAATTTAATTGTTAACGAACTTAACAAAAGTAATATTCAATCAAGCTGAACAAAAAAATAATAATTTGTATTGTGTATTCATTCCATGGTTAATCAAGGCCTCTGACAAAAAAATAAACGAAATCTGACCTTCCTCGCATTTCTCATTAATATAAATCATTCAGAAAGTCAACGATTAATTGATCACTATATTCACCATGACCTATTCCAAACCAATTGCATCAATTGCACACCTGTTATTCAAACCGGACATTCATTCACTCATCCGTTGTATGATATTTATACCGGTCGCACGGGATACATTTCATTAAGTATGTAGCTGTACATAATATAGTGACCATGCATGCATAACAATCCATTGTGTACAAACTGGGTTGCGTACCTTCTTATATAATTAAAAAAAAAAAAAAACGACACACCCTTAATATATCCATGTTTCAACTTCCGTGTATGTCCTTCTAACATAATAAAATTAGAGTAGTTGTGGCGTTGTGAACCTGTGAGAGACCATCCTCGAAAGACACGACACTTAAAAAAAATGTATATAGGAAGCTAAAGATACTATTCGAGTTGTTAACACAGCTGCCACAAAAAAGCTGCACATCTGATTCTGCTGTGAAAGTACATTGTCTTGTCACACCAGTGCCAATAAACAATGTCACCGACTAACCTTAATGTTAGCGGTAAAAACTACCATGGTTGCCAGCCTTTTAGAAATCCAATCACAAAATTTTTGTAGTTTATAAAAGTTAATAGATAATAATAATTATTATTCATTCAATTCATAATAATAATTATTATTCATTCAATTCATAATTAAAAAAAAAATTCATTGCCTAAAATTTTGATCTAAAAAATATTCCTTCGAAAGTAAATAGTTTCGGAGAAATATTAATTCCAATAAGGCGGATTTTGCTAGTCATCTTTATTTTACTTCTTGTGAATTCTGATGATGAAAGTAAATTTAGGTCAAAAAATGCGTTGGGTATTGTGGTATATATCGAAAATGAATATCGTTGTTCTGCATTTCGCGACTTTCGAATTTCGATATCTGAACGAATCGAATCCATTAAATCATTCCATCCATTTTCATATACGCAATCGTAATTTTACTTTACAAAAGGATTAAAAATGGAACGTGAACTGGGAAAAACGATTTCAATTCGATTTCGAACAAAATATGTAAGATGGGCGATTGTGTCCGAAGAATTTAACTCCCTCGTATGAACAAGTAAACTATCCTATAATCAATAAAAATGTCAAAACTTTGACGATCACACATTCCAACCCGTTTGCCAAATGACAGAAGGGAAGGAAAGTCCATGAAAGGTATGTTGTTTTGGCTGCTTTCATTCTGTTATTTATAATTTCATAGCAAGATACATACGTACATGATTGAAAAGCAAGTCCAAGTCCGCCCTTTTCGATGAATAGATTTGTGAAGAAGGAAAAATTACCATATGGGACTACCGACGAAGTTCAGCAGGAAGCAATTCATTTACCATATAAGTTAAGTTACCGTTTGGTGCGAAAGCAAATTTTTGTCGAAGCGTGGGTGCGTCATTGGTCCGTTATTTTTGAAAAAGACGAAGTTATGGTATTTAACATTATGGCATTAACGTCAACTTCGAGCTTTACAGATCAATGATAACAAATTTTTTTTGGCCCGTATTAATGTGTATAAGGACATGTGGTTCTAGCAGATTTGCACAAGGTTCCCCACAATGAGCACCAGTGACTTAGATCATTTTATCTCTCACAGACGTGACGTGAATTTGCTGCCGAAATCGTGTGATTTGATCTCCCTAGACATTTTAATGTTGGTTTTTCTTAAACTGAAGTAGCAGGTCAACATTAATAAGCTGCAATCGACGATAGCCCTCACAGTCAACCTTGCTTAAGACATTGCTCAAATTTTGCCGGATCATCTACACTTTAAAGTAATGGATAAAAATTGAACCTCTGGGATCCTTGTCAATGTGTAAAGCTACAAGGAATATTTTAATATATCAAAAACGATATGTTGCAAACCGACATTCGCCATGTATGCAATTGTGACTTATCAATGTTGAGATACGGTCAGTGCGCCGATGATGAGTCATAAAAACTCTGTCGACAGGTCCCTATGGCATGGACAAAGTCATCTAACATGGTCATTGAAATGGTAGCTCAAGTGTCAAAGTTCTCCACGCACTCACAACATTATATACGTTGACAATATCACACGACGACGAGATACAATAGGGACATATTTTGAAGTAAGACAACAATTTACACTGACCGTCTTATTGTATCTTAAAGCAATAATTTATGTCTCTCTTTCAAAAGTAAACGTAAATAAAACACATATAGAATATTTGTTTTGCATGATATTTCTTTTTTATTATAAAGTTTGAACGTTGACATTATGTGTGAAACACTACATCATTTAAATGACCACCACGCGAATTGTTTCAAGCATCGATTCTTTTGAGGTAATTTTCCACCATTTTTTGACACATATTGGGCGGTATCTCAGCCAGAACTTGACGAATGTTGGTTTTCAAGCGCTCTAGAATTAAAGGTTTATCTGCATAAATACGGTATTTCGCGTAGCACCACAAAAAAAAGTACAGCGGTGTCAAGTCGCATGATCTTGGTGGCCAGTTGATATCGCCACGACGAGAAATTACTCGGCCTGAAAATGTCTCTTGCAATAAAGCCATATACGCTCGAGTTGTGTGGCATGTGTATTCTTCAATAGCAGGCAAAAAAAAGTCAGTTATCATAAGACCATAACGCTCCGAATTGACGGTGACAGTCGTTTTCGAAGAAGTAAGGTCCAATCACACCTCCGGAGCAAAGAGCGCCCCAAACAGTGACTTTTTGTGGATGTAATGGCCTCTCTTCAATTACTTGAGGTTACTCGGAACCCCAAATACCACAATTTTGTTTATTAACATATCCACCGAGTGAGAAATGTGCTTCGTCGCTGAAGAAATTTTGTTCGAGAAATCGACGTCTTGTTGTTCAAGCACCCATTCGACGTATCTACGACGTTGTGAATGGTCAGCTGGATTCAGTTGTTGTGTGAGCTGGACTTTATATGGATGTAGGTGTAGATCCAAATGCAAAATACGCCATAATGTGCCGTAAAACAGTCCTAATTCCTGAGAACGACGAGGAATCGACACATTCGGGTCTTCGGCAACACTTTTACTTACAGCAGCGATATTTTCAGTGGTACGAGCGAAACGGTGATGCAGAGGCCTTACAATATCTAACCAATCCAGTCTCTTCAAATTTCTTCACAATTTTGCCAATTGCTTGCGTAGTTGGACGATTATGTAAACCATAATCTCCTCTTAAAGCACGATATGTGGCTGTGGCAGAATCACCATTTTTGTAGTAGGTTTTAACAATTTTCATGCGTTGTGCTATAGTTAAGTGATCCATTTTTGTAAATTTCAGACTTTCAAAAATTGGTTTAACAACTTAATTTGACAGATGTCGAACTCCAGCCCTATACTTTTGAAACCGCAAAATGGATAACCCTTTATATTTAAATAGATTCAGAACATCAGATCACCGCTATTTTCAAATCAAAAATAATTCAACGTTAATTGATGTTAAATGTGGAAAAATCGCGATGCAGAAAAAAGAGTGGCAACCATGCCCTGATCTGATTTATTCACGTAAGCTAATCGATCCTTGCCATCCATTGCGTAAATTGATCGAGGTCGATCGATGAAAAACAAAAACCAAAAAAAAAAAAAAACAAGAAAAAATACTACTGCGCAAACGAAGGAATTCCTTTCGTTTTCTTTGTGAAATTCCCTTCTTTAAGATTATGCTTGTGTGCCTTATGGGCTTTCAACTTTGGCAATTGCTTGCAGTAAAATCGTGCAGCTGTGATTTTCACGATTTCTCTCCGAGTGGACTGTCGATAAAGACATCGTGTTTCTATTCCACATAGGGTGGAATTTCGCCAAATGCCCGATGTTGCGTGATTCCCTGGACATCTGCATCTGCATACTGCATACCATAAGAAACGGGGATAAGAAAATATTAAAAAAAAAACATAGAAATTGTGGATGTTCTTGTTTTTCCCTTCATTCCAGAAGTGACACTCATGAAATGCGCGGCAGCGGCAGTGACAACGGCGCCGCCGTCACTTCGGTGTTACGTATTGGCAACAATAATAATTATAACAAGCAGAGAAGCAGCTGACCTTAAAGCTGAATGTTGTTAGCCTCGCATTTGAATTGATTGCAACGCATCGTCTTCGTCATTATGGAAGCTAGTCGACTTTGTATTTGTAAATATATAGTATATCATAGGTATTCGTAGTTTCGCGTAAGGTGGTGTTCCAAATCAGCGGATCGAAACGATAGAGGGTTTCCTTAATAGGATTTGTTGTATACTATTTTCTTTCCCTATTAAAGTTTTTGAAATATTATTTGAATTTTCCCATGGATTTTCCCCTTTAATTTGGTCGCGGTTATGGGTATACAAGAAGCTAAAGCAAAAGGTGTTTGTTGCGTTTTAAGGGTTTTGTCTTTTCTTCTTCTTTTGAGGTTTATGCTTACTGCAGCGGAAATCTGTAGTCTGTACACCTTTAGGTAGTTATGTACCTATACTTATTCTTATTATTCGAAGTACCTATGCACGTGGTCTTTTGTTTCCGCGAAGTGATTTTTGAATTCAATAGACCTTACCAAAAGTGCAGCTGAGGAGTATAAACACTGGTTTCCTTTTTTTTGTTATTGTTTTGTCAAAATCGTAGAAAGAAGTCAGATTGTATAGCAGTTAAGTAGGTATCATAGCATATAAAGTGATGTTTTGTGATTTTTTTATTTTTCGTGTAAAATACCTAATACAAAAAATAATAATGTAATCAGCGGAGACCTGGGAAATAGTCACATTTGATATTTAAGATACTTCTTTTGAAACTAATGCATTCGGCGTGTTCCCGTAAGTATTGCTGAAAACTTCGAAAATCTACAAATGTCTACAAAAATCCGTCAAATTCTGTTCCAGTGGATCAAAATTTGACAGAAGAGACCGCTCATAGGAGAGATGATATTTAACCAGGCCGCGAATATTAGCCCAAGAGATTTTTTTAAGACTGTCAAATAAGAGAAAAAATACACTTTTGTTCTGTTGACTTTGCTGACGTTTATAAAATTGACATTTTGCGTTCAATGCGTTCTCGAATTTGTTTTTCTTTGACAAATATTTACTCACACTCTTGAAAGAAATGAGAGTATGTGATTGTATGCACAAAATACTTTACTATTGTTTTGACGTGTATTAGGAGAAACAAAATGGTGCCCCATAGATTCGGTGATCTCACTGTAACGTGTTATTACTAAACAAATTTGGAAGAGGAGTTTTGAAAAAAATATCTTACAGAGCGATGGGCACCAAATTCAGAGCAAACAGCACTGGTTGAAAAAATGTTACAAACAATGGTGAAATTGCTGTCAAAATATTGAATACTTATATCGTTCTTATTTGGCAATTCGGAAGCCTTCTGGACTCTTCTTGAAAGTGTTCACTTGGGAAAAAATGACAGTTCTAATTCTGAAAAGAAGAGAATTTTGCTTCTGGATTTGAAATCAGAACCGGAACCTGAAGTACTCTCACATTCATATACTTAAACGTCAAACTCGACTGTTCTCATTTTTTGTATAATAATTTCTGCACCAAACATTTTTTTTAAATTTGAATCTTTCCACGTACACAATATTTTCACACATCCAATTTCATTTAAAAAAAAGAGTCGCCAGAAAAACATAAAAGTGTTCAGTTGTGATCCCGGATCGGAGAGGTTTCCGGATTGCCACATAAAAATGCCATTAACACAAATTCAATGTGACGAACACAAATCCAACTCAGCTACATACGGTGGGTGATTCAGTATCTACAAAATTGAATAAGGAACTCTCTTTTCGGCATAAACATTTATTATTTTATTTTATTTTTGATCATAGCCTCCTTTTAGCTCGATACACTTCACCCAACATTTCTCCAAATAATACGATGGCTCAGTCCCCTTAAAATAAGCATTTGTTTTAGCGATGACCTCTTCATTCGACCCAAATCTCTTACCTCCTCAGGTTTCAGTAGCCTAACCCTGCGCCATCAAAAGCAATATTTATTTTGTTTTTATTTCAGCAATTATTGAATAGTTCTGGGGTCAGTGGACAATTTACTTAACCTACATTCATACAACACCTATATTTTATTTACATTCTCGGCCTGGAATTGCTACTCAACCCATCAATATAAGCATATAAAGGTAAAACGCACACAAATGTCACTCGAACTGACATTAGGCGTCAAATTGTGTTTTGCATTTATTTCCACAGATATGGTAAGAAATAAATGCTGATTTCGATTTCGTAAACTAATTTATTTCATGAAATATGTGGTCTGCATTGGAAATTTCCATAGCATGTTCGATTTACTGAAAGAAATTATTACTTGTGTAGGCTCAGGGTAACACATGCAATTGGACCATTGTGACTTCAGACTTGTACGTCGCGCTCCCCCGGCCTGTCGATGCGGTGTCCTGGTGAAAAAGAACTTTTTTTTTAGCCAAATGAGGCCGTTTTAAATTTAAATCGGCTTGGAATCGATTTGACTCTGGGTAATATGCATCTGTGATCGTTTTACCGTTTTAAAGGTAATTTGTGTATCCCCAAGACTGGATATCACCTTTCTTGCTACAAACCCACCTTGACCTTTTTCGACTTTAATTAACCAGGAGGAGTCCATTGTTTTGACGGTCACTTGGTTTCTGGTGTGATGTGGTGTATACAGGTTTCATCCACGGTTACTTAACGGTGCAGTCGAATTTTTCTTCAACATCGCCAAACACACCTTTGAAATGATAAAATTTAAGGTCACGACACAATTTGTGTTAATTTTGAGGGGCTTATTGCCGACCCATCTAATGAACTTTACTCACTGCTGCAAGAGTTGGCCAATATTGAACTTTTGCTTGGAGCTTTTTTTGCATTTCAAATTCAAGTGCATGATCAAGACGAACCAAGGGCTTATATGGAATTGGAGAAACCTCAATTGTGTAAAAAAAAATCACAAATCACAGCAAATTGTATCAAATGGAAGAAAGCTGTACAGCAGCAATGCGGAAACGTACAATATAGCACATACGACATTTTCTGAAAGCTTTTCCAGTTGTGGCACTCCAATATGTTCTGTCAGTAAGACCGTGTTCAGGATGCTGCAACAGTTTGCCCCACTGCAGTCATCACACAAACTTTTAAACAACCTGTTCAGAATGACAAGGGAGAATATACACTTTTTCCAGGTTTAGCATTAGCCATGAGTGAAAAAGCTAATCAGAGATTGCAGATTTAGTTATGAAACACAATATTAAGCTGAACTGTCAGATGACGAGAAATTACATGTAAAATAGAATGAAGTTGCTTGAGCTCATCTTTTTGCTCCTTTTACTCGGTCATTTTATTCTTAACTCATAAAGTGTGCTCTGAGTTAGTTCTAATTGAAAGCACACAGACTGAGCGCTTTCATGTGCCTGCGCTAAAATAGAAACAGATCTTTTTTTGACAGCTCAGTGTTCTGCTCTGAGGTAAAAAAAAACGACTGATCATGTAATCGGTTTTTTTGAAATCATAAAGCGAAATTTGTGCATGATAAATGCTGGATTTACGCAACCGCGAAAATGCCATTATCTCTGCCATGTTTAAGCCATAATCATTTTTTATGACAAACAATTGGTATAAAATGGCAGACATAATTGCATTTTGACAGTCGCGTAAATCCAGCATTTATCATCTAGATGCCAGTATTCAATGTCAGTTTTTTTCTGGAAAAAAAAATACAAGTTGATGGAGGGGACGATTTACACGATGAAGGCAAACATGACTAGAAAATAAATAAAAATCACAGTTTGTAGATCGTTTAATATATACATACATACATCATCAGTCACGACAAGAATTGAATTTGAAAATTGAAACGTATCACCTCATTTAGCTTTTCGGCGCCATTTTTTGTTCAAGACAAGACGGCCATCGAGAGAACTTCCTCATTTAAGCTTATTTATGTTCAAAACTGTTTAAACGTGACCGATAACACAAATTTAATGAAAGTACTGCCAATTTGAAATGCATCACCACTCAACGTACTCCAATTACCATTTTCGAGTGCAACATCTTTCACATTCGTATAATATGTGTACCTTTCAATCACTGATGCCTGCCAGCCATAGCTACTACCATAGCCCGCATGTGAAACTGAAGTTGAAGAGAAAGGCATTGCAGAAGACATGTTCGTTAATTTGCATCCCAAGCGAAACGAAGCAGATAACTTCTCTATACAACGCCATTTGCAACATCGACATGACCCAATTGAAGATGTTTTTTTTGTTGTAGTTTTTTTTTTTTTTTTCTGTTCAATGTAGAGCTTTCGCTGAAGATAAATCTCTTTCTCCAGCTGCTGCTCCCTTAATCTTCTGCTTCTTAATAAAAACAAAAAAAAATCAGAAAAGGCAGGTATACTCGTATAAGGCATTTGGAATTAACCCACTTGCGTCGGTGCTTCTTGTGGATAAGTAACGCACCATATCTGACATTGTCCAGAATAAACAGAATACACAACAGGCATACAACGAGCAAGATGAATGCCGTTCACCAAAGACAACGATGGCAACGACGACGAAGAATACGTTGACTACCTTTAGCCATTACGCCGTAAATGGTAATGGTAATCTACAGCAGCAGGAGCACGAACAACAGCCGGAGCAGCAGATATCAAAGTTAACAGAGGCCAATAAATCTCCGCTGTTGCAAGAATTCACAAATTCTATGCGAAGCTGGTCCTCCGCGACGCGGCGCGGGCAGTATAGCATATCGGATATTTATCGGCGTGTTCCCAGGTGATGTTGTACATAGCGCATGTCGCGTCGCGTCGCAGCGCAGAAGCTAAATGTGGAAAACACTGCTCGTCATTCGCTTGCAATATCGCAATATCTCACGACTCCATACGAATGTCCGATCTTCCTGATCCAATTAAAAATAATAAAGCGGCGTTGTTCCCGCCACCGATGGCCGTCTTTGTTGTCAGTCAGTGAAGTCACTCAGTCAACCAGCATAGCAACCATAACTACTGCAACAGTAGTCAGTCGCGCCGTCCACAATGCCATTGCCAAAGCGGCAAAAGATCCAGATAAAGAAAGCAGTTGACTTCACTATAGCTGATGCAGTTGACTGTTTAGTTGTCATGGCAGAGATTAATCTAAAAGGAATCAGTAGCGACTCGCGGCCGGGTTCAAGGGTTTTACAATGACTTAAGTGAAGGACTTCTGTACTGTGCCGCTTATTCCAGCGAAACAATGGGCCATGGAACACGTGTGCTCCAAGTCAAGCACACAGTACATATTGGCATTATTTTGCATTCATCTCTTTCAAATAGAATGAAGGCCTACCAGCTACCACTTAAATCCCGTCCGGATTTGTACTTTGAATTTCAAGAAACGTTACAGTTGTTGTAGGTTGTTAGTACGAATAGCTGGTAAGGTTGATTGCAGCATAACTTAGCTTGTTCCTTCATTGTCCTTATATGACCTTAAAAACAAAAACAAAATACAAACAATTTCTGGCATATACGGAAGAATGTATACAAGGCTTCGCGGCTTGTATTCGTATAGTTCCCACGGAGTTACATTTCAGCTGTTAATAAGGCGAAATGTGCGCGAACAAACATTTCAGATTTCGCACATTGCATATCGCTATCGCATCGCATCACCTTCCAAGGGGTCGGTCGTCAACATTCAATTTAGTCTCAATTAGGGGTTGATCGATCGGTTAATTTATAAATATACAGGGATGAAGTAAATATTTTGTGTGATTTTTTGAATTTAATGTGAGTGGCATTATTGTGACCAGCATTTGTTGCGGAAGTACTGCACGAAAGTACGAAAGAGGAAGATCATTTTTTCTAGTCGCAGCTGAATTGCGGTGATTCGTGTATAAGTACTTCCGATTTCCGAACGGAACAAGGGATTACACTCGAATAGTTTGTTGTATGTGGAAAATGCAGTTTAATTGTTTTAACAGCAGATGTCAAAAATAATTTATATTTTGATTTTTTTTTTTGCAAGCAAGAGGGTTGTTGCTTACCCTTAGCTAGGAATGAGCATTATGGTATTATGTGAACTATAACTTGTCTAAAGTGATACGATTTGCATTATTATACTTGGAAATTTTTGGGTTCTCACATATATGTAAGCCTAATAATGGAAGGTGGCTAGTGGCTTATTAATTTCTGTAAGGGTAGTTTGACAGTTTCAATACGGGATCAACTTTAAATGTTAAGAATCACTTCAAAATTGCTTGTAGGTCTTGATCTTTCCAAAAGATTTCTGCAAGAAGTACGGAAATTAATCGTTTGAAGCAACCCTCCATTGACAAATGTATCGTCTTTCTCCAAAGGAAATTCTCAGTGTATTTATGTTTGTTTTGAGACTTTTTATTGACAAATATTTGAAAATATATGCCACAGTTTTCTTCTTTGAGCGAGCAAAAAAATACATAAAATAAATTTAGTTGAATCCACCCACTACCACGCCTACTATTTTATATTACGGTTTCTCGGAAACCACTAAAGCTAGTATTAGACGTTCCTTGTAATGTGTTATTGCCGTGACACTCCGACATCACTATGACTATGGCGTAGTTATCTGTCCTAAGAGTGTCACGTCGTATGATCGTCATTGTTTTGCATGTTATTGACGTGACAGAAACAATGACAGGGCACCGTTACACGTCACTTTAAGGTATGCTTCATTCGTGTGATAGTCAGTGTAGCTATCCATGACACGATTTCTTTTGTCGCGGCAATAATGGTGTGGTAGGACTTATTTTGTTGTGATGTCAGGGTGTCACGACAATGACACATTAACAGGACCGTCTAATACTAGCTTAACGATTTTTATTAAAATTTCAGAGCTTCTTTTTATGAACAAGACAAAATTCAAAAAACTATTTTAAATGAGATCTCTTCCCTGCCACGCAATAATTTTATATTGGTTTCATTGAAACAACTTTAACGATTTCGACAAAATTTTCAAAGTTTGATTTTATGGAGAAGATAAAAAAGTTCAAAAATATTTAAGACCCGCCCGCTGAAACGCCCACTTATCTAATTAATAAATTACTCCGAAACGAGTCAAACGATTTTAAATAATTTTCATTGCTTATTTAAAGAAAACAAGAAAAATCCAACGACTGTCACCCCCACTTTTGTATAACTTCTTCGTTGCTGGAAAACGGTTCGAAGGATTTGGATGACATTTTCACAGTTTGTTCTCATGATTGAGAAAATAAATCAAAAATTAGAATAAGATAAATCCGTTAACTGCTAGACCTAAATGAACAGAGCTCGTTCTCCCAAGAACTGAGATTTAATCTAACAACTAAAGCAACGTATATATTCTTAGGAATTTGGTATATGTCGTTAAGATCCAACGATATTTTTAGAAGTACTTATTATTCGATGCGTGCAAAAAAATCGAGCATTAAAAAAATAAAATCACAAGGTATGTTCCCGTACTTTCTAAAACTGCAAAAATCTACGAATTTCTACGAGAAACTGTCAATCCTGTTCCAGTGTACCAAATTTTCGTAGTTTTTTGGGGTTATGAAGAGCTTACTCGCAACTTACACCAAATGGCGCTGGAATGTGCTGTTTTGATATACTAAAATCTCGTACGGACCTGAATAAAAAGAATACTTTTATCGGGAAAATGAGAGACGGAAAAACATCAGCTACGAACTTCTTAGCGTTGAGGAAAGAAATATGTAACGTTTTTGATGTTTGTATCAGCAAGTTCGTTTAGATCAGAAAGGAAAGCTTTTTCCAAAGGATTGCATTTTCATTTTGGCCAAAGTGGGGCATTTGCAGAGGAAATGAACTGTTTCCCTTTCCAACTGATTCTTACATCTGCGGCAGTAGGTGTTATGGGAATACCCAGCTTTGCTGCGACCTCTCCCAAAGGCCAGTATCCAGGTAAGTAGCGACTGCCATTGCTATGTCTTGTCTCGGTCTGCATATAAGATCGTTTGTGAGGAATTTATTGTAGGTTGGCCACATCATTCTGGATATGGTACAATCAGTTAAATTATTTTACCAATACTGTTGGATTCCGAAAAGAAATGGCATAATCTTGCACTTCACAGCAGCAAATGTAGACGCTCTCAGCAATTGAGATATGAAGGCTGATCCTTGCCGGGCCAGTTCTTCTGATTGTTCATTATCGATGCCACTGTGTCCTGGAATCCATATTCATGGTGAATGTCCAGGTTATCAAGCTCATAGCTCATTTCGGAATTATTGGACAAATTTTTAGGATATTTTTGTCGAATTTACGGCTTTGATAGCCGCTAGGATGTCTAAGATTATTGCCGAGTTTAGATATTGAGTTGGATTTAATTCAAGAGTTTTGCCAGCTTCTATTACAGCTAGTACTTCAGTTTGAAAGACGCTAGCAAAGTCAGCTCAGCGACTCTGAGGAAATTCCTGCCTTGACACCGCACTCCAATTTAGATCCGTCGGTAAAGATTGTTGCGTGGAAATCGTTCGACTTGTGCGCCGTCATCTTCCCAATTATTTTGGATTTATATATGTCAAGTCAAACTAATTGTAAGATTGCAAAGTCGCCCAAACTGGGGGCTTTAACCCAAAATAGGGTTAAGCAAGAGTTGTACGTTCTATAGATCTTTTGTTTGTTGATGGCATAGCTCCTTTAACCTCGAAAGTTCGACATCATCAAATTTAAATAATGTTTTTTTTTTCTTGAACATCAAGTGTATTGAATTGTTTTGAGGGTAAAAGATGCTTGGGTTCCGGGACGTATTTTTAGTCCCGTCTTGTTCCTTTTTTTGAGTTAGTAGGTACACATTTTTATTTCTAACCTTGACATCCTAAATTTTGATCTTATATAAAACTGCACCCAACAATCTATTATTTTACCAGTCACCATACTCATAACGCAATATGTAGGAATTTAAAAAAAAGTAGATATGTACCATATATCCCTGTTTGACAAAAAAGGTATAGAAAAAAATGAAAATGTGCCATAACTCATGTTTCTAACATGTGAACGCAACTTTTAGACGCCTTAAGGGCAATAATGAATAAACAACAAAGTCTATGTTGCAATCAGTTTGGCGCATGTTTTCAACAGTTAATTTAAAACACGCTTTCCGAACAAGCCAACACCATACAGTTCAGGCGAGTTGTTTGTCGTCGTTATGATTTGAGCATACTTCTATAAACCAGTGCCAAACCCTATGAGACAGCGCGCATGTACTTATATTGAAACAACTCGCACATATGCCCATGGAACACCCCCTCAAGCTTCAAGTGATCACTCATATGACAGGTCATTTATAACAAAGTAATTATTGATATTTCTCCATTATTAGCTATGGCAGGCGGTCAAGCTGCAGCCTCCCCACTGACTTACTGCGAAACTCATAACTCATAAGACACCGCGCACATATGCCAACTAGCCAACAGCTCGGATCAATCGATCTGTCCAAATCGAAAGCCTATCGAATCGGTCTTGTTCTGTGCGCTCGCGCAGCCCCTAACGATCATTAATCAATCATTATAGCAGCAGCCGAAGCAGCAATAGTATAACGGTAACGACAACGGCAGCAGCACTCCAACAAACAAAAAAAAAAAAAACAACAAACTTAACTTGAAAGCCTCGGACTGACAGTCATATAGTCATATACACACGGTCGCATTCTATGGCTCTGTCCGTCTGTCCATTGTAATTAAACCAACAAACTTCCAACTGCACGATCATATGCCAAATACGCTTTCGACACGAAGAATGAGAAGTCCTCGGCCATGTGGATATGGCACGCAGGCCATAGTTGAAGCCCTCTCCGCGGTGGTGGTCGAATTCCAATGCACACCTGCACCAGATCTCTTACCATGTGCACGATCCAACATCCCGTATTCTGTCCCGCGCGCCCATACTACATAGGCATCCATCCGCATACAACAATAGAGAGACCGAGAGTCTGACGAAGTCCATAATGGCTTATGGTTGCGCCGCATGGCCGCTTGTCTACTACCGCTGCCGCTTTTGCCGTTTTCCCACTGCTGCTGCCGCATTACCGCACCGCTACACTATATCGCCACAGCAACCCGACCCCTCTGGTGGCTGACTGATGAAATATCAAATCGATCAAGTGAATTGATTTAGTGGCCAACAGTATAGCAGCTCCCCCATTCAGTTCTTTAACTTTTTTTTTTGTTATTTTTGTTCCTCTATACATATATGGAGCTCACACCTGGGGACAATGGAGCAAGACATTGTCCCGACTATATATAGTGTATACTATAGGAACCGCATGCGTTTCTCTGGCTTGACCCATTTGGATCTTCCCTCGGTAATTAAGACCAACATTCTTCACACAGAGGTGCAAACAATATAAAAGCAGCGACGCGGCATGGAAATAAAAATCAAAAACACAAACTAAAACTACGGAACGGACAAAAATAAAATATTATGACTATGAACGAAGCCAGCCAACTCATTTCCGTCCTTTGTGCGGTGCGGTCGGTCGGTGGCCCAAAGTGGGATGGGAAAAAATGATGAGCAAGATTTCCTGCATGCACGTGTTCGTGAATGGCGATGCTGTAATTGATGCACAGTGGGGCTATTGTGAAACGTAGTCTTTTTTTTATTTATATTTTGGAGCTTTACTTCAAAGTGGGTTTTAAGATTTATTGTTTAGAAGATTATGTATGTACTTTTGGGGAAACCGCAAGACGTATTTTGTTAGCAGATCAAATACTTAACGATGGATGCTTATGATATCTTCATGGTGAAATGTATAAGTAAGTTTTAGCCTTCCAAAAATTCAATATTCAATTTAAAAAAAAATAAAGTTCTCCTTTGGCAATAGAACTCGGATTTATTCACTCTGTAATCAGATTCTTGTAAACTGTCAATGTCGCATTCCACATACGATCCACACTTTAACGACATTTTTCTTTCTGAGTTGTCAAAAAAAGTTTTTTTTCTTTTTTTACCCAGGCCTCCAAATTTATGTTTTTTAATTCGGTCTAAACATGTTCGGAGCACGTTCGATGAGCTTGCACATAATCGACTGAGCATTCTGAGTTATTTGCTGAATAGACCAAATGTCATGTGTCCAAAACGATAAGCGGAGTTGGCAGAATGCATTTTTTAATACAATAAGACGAGAGTGAATTAACAAAACGTCAATTAATGACAGCTAAGAGTTTAAGTGTATTAAAAAAAAAACAAGTCTGAGTGTTCGGAGCTAATTCAGAGCACTGCTTAGAACGGAAAAAGAAACGCATACAAAATAATTTGGTCTCGTCCGACTAACCTCAAAATTAGAGATTATTAGTTACATAACGTCTTTCGTGATGAAATGTCAAAATATACAATTATTTATTGGTCATGGGTCGCTCTCATATCATTACCCATTTACGAACATTTAAACTTTATTAGCATGTTCCACATACCACCCACACTATAGCCATTATGTCGGTCGTCCACTAGGCGATCAACACACAAATTTCAAGTTCAACACATTCAACTCTTATGTACGTTGTTCTCAATTCTATTCAACCATTGAGTTTGATCCGGTTAAAGATCATTGCTCAACGAATTGTTCAACAAATATACGGATAGTGTACGAGCTCTTGTTGCGCGTTAAAAATGTTGGTTCATCGTGTTGAGCAACATTTTCAAGATAATATGTTGCACGTTATTTGTTCAACTTGTGATCAAAGTTTTTAATTTTGCCTTTTGCCTTGTGTCAGACGAGAAAATAATTGTTGTGCGTTTCGTTGGATGTGAGAAAATGTGTGTGCGTGCTTAAGTTGAATAATTTAGTTGACATTAAATAGCAATTTCCACTATTTTGAATGCGGATGCAACTTTTTTTTCTTTAAGAACAGATCACGCTTAATCCAGACAAAGTTTAATTTCAATATTTTTCAACATGGATGTGTGTGATACTGACACCAAAAATTTGTACCGTACTAAAGTCAAAACTATGTCATCAATATCTGAGTAGCTATAGAGTGCGTTCGTTGAACACGTTCTCCTAGGAGTGAGTCTTAGTTAGGTGCAAGCTCGCCCATCAACTTGTTGAGCAACATATCAAACACAGTTGATCAACTTCATCATTTTTTTTGTCAAAATCGACAAGTATACGAGGTTATTCAAAATTTGAATAAGTTTGTGATAGAGTTATACAATGAGTTGATTAAATACATGTAAACGAGGTTATTTAACATTTCACTAAGTTGAATAGACAGTTGAACGAAGTTGGCTGAACTTCTTGCGCATGTAGTGGACGAATAGCTTTAGTCTTCACTTGAAATAAATGATTGTAGGAAATGTGTCATGTGGTCAATATTGCTTGCGGATGCATTTTATGTCCGCAATTTGATTTTCAATTCAATTGTATTTGAATGAAATGTAAGAATGGACGAATATTCGTTAAGTGGTTGGTCACTCTCATATAAATAGTCCTTAAATGGGAATGGGCGATTTTTTTTGCCGCAGCGACGGAAAATCGCAAGTGCGTTTCTATTCATAGAACTTAAAACTTTTCTTATAACATCGAAAAGCATTAAAATTAGAATTCGAAATTCGGGCGGAAATATAGCGTATTGCGGGAATATAGGCAAATTGGATAGCATTTGATTCCTGTGTGTTTAGGAATGGCAGGAAAATATTATTCACATTCGTGCTGTGCGCTTAAAGAAAGATTCTCTGTACTTTATTGTACGTCCGAGGTTAGATTATAAATGGTAAACTGCTTCTGCTATGCAGATATTACCTAGGTGCACTGTTTCATGAAACATTTCGAATTAGAAATTATGTTTTAATCAAGCCCAAATAGAAAAACAAGTAAGTCAAAAATTTTAATAAATATTTTTTTCGACGAAACTAAAGCCATGCCTAATTATAAAAACTGTGAATAACTGTTCTGCAAGTTTCGTGAGGCTTAGGCTGGTCCCGCACCAATTGAAGTTAAAAACGGCTAGAGCAAAAATGTGAAAATGTCTGTTTCAAAACAAAACATTTTTTTTGTATGCTTGCTTCATTTGGTATGGTCTACAAATAGTCAGGCTTAACTTGTTTGCTTCAACTGAGTTACACAGAATATTGGTTGCGTTTAAGATTCTCAATTAAAAAAAATAATTTTTCAACAAACTTTACGAAAACTTTACGGAAAATGAATGAACGAAGCAGTAGTAACAATCATTATCGCTCACTTCCTCCAAACAGTTGCTTAGTTTTGCTCTGTCTGATTTGTTTGGTGTTGGAGCTATCATTTAGTTTCATGCCTTAAATTTTTTTGTTAGTTTTAGTTTTATTTGTTTCTCTAAGGAGATTTATTTGCTTTTTTCAATGCGCGTCGTTCGATTTATTTACGCGCAAACAGTTTTTTTTGGTTTTATGCAGAGTGGGGAAAAAATCATGCGTAAAACATAAAACAGTTCTGTTTGTTTCAGTCAGTTTTGTTCTATCCGGGGTGGGTGTCCAGCCTGGTTAGACAAAGTTTAAGTAAGTGTTATTCGAATACCTTTCTATTATTAAAACTTAGCAGATTTCTTCAGCATGAGACCGAGATTTCGCAGCCAGATTCCACTGTAAGTTGAGAAAAGATTGAAGTAGAATCTAATCTAATTTGGTGGTCGATTCCATGGCATGGCGGCGCGACGTTTGTTTTCGATTACGAAACTCTCTTTCTCCATGATATTCTTTATGGCAATTCAAACATTAATGATAGAGCGAGAGCGATGGTAATTTTTGGTTCAGCTCAATTTAGCCAGGGGGTTGGATTTGCATTGGAATTGATGGTCGGTTATTTGCCATCGAATTAAGCATTCATGGTTTAATCAATCGATGCGACTGCGACTTTTCTCTGCCAAATAGACTCGCCTTCTATAATCTAACTTAACTTTTTTTTATTCTTGTGATGATTGTCGTGAAACATAATGTTATGGGTTCCCAAGATCAAGACCCGATTTGAGTTTCGACAGTGTATTTTGGAACGACAACACTATAGATACACCGAACAAGAAAAGTCGTGACCCACGAAAACGTGTGGGGATTCTCATCATATTAAAGAGGCAGATACTCCCTCCCAGAATTTTATTTTATTTTGTTTGACTTTTGAAGTAAAAAAAAAATTCCGCTGAAGTTTTATGACCCTCGGGGCAGTCGAAATTGGAGAGAAGGCATACCATTCTTCTTCGTCTGTTTCTATAGCGATGAAGAAAGATATATTCCCCAAGTGTCTGAATTTCTGTGTTTTTCTTTTCCACCAAGACTAAGGCGCAGGCAGGCATTCAGGGAGAAGGGGCCAATAAATTGCCACTCAGAAATAGTTGAGTACTATGCAAATGACTAAAACTGATGCAGGTGGCTCCGTTTGAGTCTTTATTCCAGAACGACAATCATGTTGTGCCTTTTTGGCATCATGGTCTCTTGATGGTTTATTATTATGGCAAGCGTGTAATGCCCTGTTCTTGGGCTGCTAGCCGCTTATGATGATCATGATGAATCTAAAACCTCATGTGAATGGGGGAACTTTGAAAAAGATTCATCTTGACGATTTGACGACTTGAAGACTACACGACCGCTACAACAGGATAAAATTACAGGTCAATGGAAAGAATTGTACTTGGATAGAAAACAACAATTTAATTTGCATGATTGGAGGTGGTTATTATTGTAGCGTTGATTTTCTTCCTTTTTCTTCGTCATTGAGTATTTTAATGAAAAGTGTTGGTGAAGGTATATGACTAAATGCATACAAGAAAACGCAGTAAAAACTTCTTTAATGATAAAAGTTAAGAAATCAAACAAAACCAACTTGATTACGGAGTTACTATCCACTATTTAAAAGACCTATTGCATTTTTATTATTATTGTCATCCTTTTGTCGACTTAAGTAATGACGGACTGGACATTAAATAGCCCTCCGGGGACTTTAAGATAAAGGGCTCTAAATTATAATTACTTTATTATCTCAGGGGACTGCCCTAGTTACTTGCCTTCCTTGAAGGGGCCCCCTGATGCACTAATTGCAGAGAGAAAAAAATTACCGATTAGAAGAACAAAATTTCTTGCAGGGGGCCCATATGGCGATTTACAGGTGGACCAGTCCACCTCTGTGTAATTGGGAAGAGAACAATTGATGATGATGCGATAACTGAAAAGTAAATTAAATAAATATTTTAGTGTTGTTTTATTTCAGTGTTATTCAATGATTCTTGTCTGAATTCGAATTCATTTTTTGTTACAGGGTGGGGCAAAAGGTAATTCTAAGTTTGGGAGAGCGTAAAAGTATTTTATAGTGGGTTACATTGGTGTATCTTGTTAATGTTTGGTTGTTTATCAAACCAAATTGTGTATCGACTTATGTCATTTGAACAATTTGATAGTTGACATTTGATTTGAAGAAAATCAAGAGATTTTTAATATATTTAAGCTCATATGCAAGTGTTGAACTGCAAGGCATTTATTTGTCAAATATTTTAACTAACGGCCAGACTGGCAACTTGTGTCGATGTGGAGTTCAATCTAACTTCAAACTCTTCAAAATTCATGTTTATTTTATTATATTTGACTCATTTGTTTTTTTTTTAGTTTCCTCATACACACGATTGAAAAAATACTGGTATTTTCTGCCTTGTTCTTACTTATTATTGACAATTTGTCTTATGATATTACAACACACGATAGGTCTTTTATTTCTGAGTTCTGTCTGATGTCATCCGATGTCGTTTTCGATTGGTAATACCAAAGAACTCTCCCATCCAAGATGCCAATCGCACAAGTATACACAAGAGATTCTAGATGGCGAAGTTTATTTTAAGTGGCTGTGTAAACCGGTCAATGTCAAAAGCACATTTATTATTTTGTAAGCTTGATCGATCCAACGTTAAATTCAAGTTTGACATTAAATGGACTTGTGTGTGCGTGTGTTCCTCTAAGTTCTGACTTCAAATCCAGAATCAAATTTCTCTTCTTTCCAGGAGAAGCACTGTCATTTTGTACCAATTTATGAGCTGTAAAAAAAGTCTTAATTTTTGACGGTGTTCACATTGGTCTCAATTAACCTAACCTATTTATTTATTTTGACGTTTATGACCGCTATCTCTTTCCATTTATAGTTATTATGTAGAGCGAGACGACAAAGTCATATAGTTCTTTTTGACATTTATAACATTCGGATATAACGTGTTTTTGTGAATCCAGTGGGTTCACACTACATTATACATTAGGCGTGTTTTTTTCTAAGCCCCGGGGATATTGGCCGAAAAAAACGATGAGTGGGATTAACAATTTGCATGCTAAATCCAATAACAACTAATCCCCGAGGGTGCTTAGCTTAAGTCCAGAGAATTCTGCGGGCTTAGCTTTTGTAGACGATAAAAACTGTGCTACAATTTTTTTTATTATTTTCATTGTTTCAAATGGAACAATAGACTAGATTAGACTTACGTCAACATAGATCGGTTGAATGCGCCCAGTTTGAACACCGTCTTTTTCCACTCACACATTCAGAGCTCCGAATTTGTTTCTTTTTTTCTTCTGAACATGTTCGTAGGGTGCTTGCCATTCTGAACACATTAAATGTCATGTGTATCAAGAACGAAATGAAAAACAAGAAATCCCCATACAATTAAAATTGCCGAAGAAGTTTGTTTCCCCGCCGGCCGCAGAAGGTATTATTTATAAAGAATATTAAGCATGGCGGAATGTGAATTGTCAATGACAGCTAAGAGTTCAAGTGTATTAAAAAAACTAATCGGAGTGTTCTCGCACTGTTTGCAACAAATTGAAAACATATTCTATGCGCTCGAACTCTACTCTGAACGTAAGAAAGAAAAACGCCTAAAGTGACAACTGAGTTGACGCAACTAAACTGAATTGTGTATGGTCTGATGCTAAGAGTGATTTTTATTATGAAATGAACATCCAACTATTATTTGGAAATAACCATTGACCATATGCGTATATAATATCGTTTAAGAGTCATTTATTAAATTCTTGCAATCTATAAACAGTTATGACATCAAACGTTTAGCCTCTGTCAAGCTACCAACTCTCATTCATTTGTCATAAATAAAACAAAATTGCTATGCTATCTAATTTTATTTCCAAAAAAATAAGCCACCAACGGTCATCATCTGACTTGTTTCAACTTTTCCGCTAGCTAGGTATACCTACATTTATTCATATGTTATTTGATATTTAATTAAACTTTCAATCAAACTATCAAAATCTTCACCCAGCTGTGTGTATAGCAGTGCTATGGATAGGTGAAAGGATGATGTTCAGCCGACAACGGCCAGCAGTCAAATACTTTTCTAATTTATGATAGTAGTTCCATGGCGGGAGCCAGGCGGTCTCAAGCCAGTCTTAAGCGCATGGAGAGCTACGCAGTTCCCGCATAAATAAATATACTATCCAAATGACAAGTTTTCCATAAAACAATATTGAATGGCTTGGGCTTGGTGGGCGATGTGGTGTTTATCGCACGCCGCGGCGGCCGGCTTGGCTGACAAGAAACAACTTTGTGTTGTCCGGGTGGGTATCATTCGATTAATCAAACACTTGGCCATCTGAAACAAACAAAAAAAAATAATTTTGTCCGGTACCGGTGTGTAACGTTTGATACCCCATACCTCGTTCGGTGAGCCAAATTATTAAGCTAAGCAATTCAAACAGCATATGCGTTGCATAATCTATATGCGCCTGTAGCGTTTAGCACAGGCAGTGGCGCCCAACTGTAAGTCTTGTAATCATTTAATCAGTTTAATGGTAGGCTTATAAGCTTTATAACATACAAAAAAGCTATTAGGCCACAACCACACCGACACTATACCGATATACGAAATATAAAAATCTACTTAAAACGTGAGATTTATGAGAAAACAGTTTCAAATTTAAATTATTTTTGCCAGACCACACCTTGGAGCATATATGCAATATGCTTACTGGCATACACCATGTGGTGTGTGATCGCCCATGTAAACTAGCTAATATCGAGGTATGTTCGAAATTGCTTGTAGGTTATAAAATTGTTAAATTTGTTGTAATTTTTCAAAATGTCATCTTAGGCAGTTTGTATGTTGAGTGACACAAGGAAGGCTTTATAAAGAAAATTAAATAAGGACTTCTGAAACGTGCGAAGATGCAACGGGTTTTATATTCCTTAAAGTTTTGTTTTTTTGTTGATGACATACGGGCCTTGCCAGGTAAAATCTATGTAAAAAGAAATTAGTTCAGAAAACAATAAATAGAACATAAATAATGGCAACAGCTTTTTAAAAGGTCTGAAATTATAAAGAAACTCTTGAATTGAAAATTAAATCCATCAAAAATCAATGTGATTTTCCCTTTAAAAGTATCTAACTTTAAAATGCGTAAGCTTTAAGAAAATCGATATATTAATTTGGCAACGTTTGCCATAAGCTTACTTATGGTCTGGATTGCAATTGTAGTTTTAAAGATATATTTTAGAACTCATAATAAATATCCCCGAATAAACAGTTTGAGAAGTAAAGTCTAATGGGCTTTAAATGACCCATAAATGTTTGATAGCATGATTTGTCTTATCAAATAAAAATTACATTTTTATTTATTAATGAATCTAATGGTTTATATTCATGGCTGTGTGCCTGTCGTACTGAATTTTTCGTTAAGTGGGATAAGTGAATCCTAACGAGCTGCGGTATTTCTTCCCCTCTGTAGAATATAGGTGAGATTTTGTATATAGCATTTTTATGCACTTAAAAACTTTCTGCAGAGGAATTTGAAAAAACTTACGAGAGTCCTTTGTGCGCAGGTAAGAAATTTAATGATACACTGAAAAAAATCTATTCAGTTTACAGAATTTAAAGAAATTTTGGTTAACTTGTTTTTTTTTTGCAGTCTTCTAGATAATAAATTCATCACAGCGGGTATCATTTTTCATTAATGACAATATGTAATGGAATGTACATATATTAATGTTTTTTTTAGATTTAAATTGTAAAAATTTAAACTTTAATATAAAAATACAAGATAAAAACATGACACCCTTTATTCCGAAAGCTTAAAGCGGTATTAGAGCTTTCAAACATGGATTTTGCGCAAAACAATCATTATTGTTTGTATTATTTCCTCTTTTGTGTTGGATACATTTTATTTAAAGCTTTATAGAGGTGACAAAAAGGTTAAAGGTTAAGAAATAGTTTAAGTTGTTTTCAATTTCATTATGAATGAAAGAGTGGTAGGCCCCTAAGAATTAAATTTAGGTAAGGTACTGCAAAACTGCGACATCAAAATGGTATTAAAGCACGTTCAATTATCCAAGTTTGTTGGAATGGTGTTTTAATGATAAATTTGCTATGGAACATTTTAGACACACATGTAGACACATTTTAAATTGTTGGTTGGTAAATAAGTCTATGAAAATTAACACAAATTGTGTCGTCGCCTTAAATTTATCATTTTTTTTGTATCAAGAATCATATTTCAAACAGACCTGTCAAATAGCTTTGTTCTGGCAGCCATTTTATATCGACGCCTATGCAAGCATTTTCGTTGAAATGGAAAAAATTGAATTTCGAGTGGTGATTAAACACTATTTTTTGGGAGGAAAAACTATCAAAAGCAAAAGCTTGACAAATATTATTGGGAATATTCATCATCGATTGGAACCATTCACCACTAGTTTAGTTTACTCAATTTCTGTGCGGACTTTCACGCCAGAAATGGCCTACAAAATCCATCCATGGTTTAATAATGGACTATCGTCGAGTGGCCACAGGATTAAAACAATCACCGGCGCACAAGTCCGCAGTTGCAATGCAATGACAATGACAAAATTGCATGACTCCTCCTTCACCCCGCATGTTCCCAAGATTTAGCCCCCAGTGATTATTTTTTTGTTTCCAAAACATGAAGAAATGGCTCGGTCCAATGAAAAGGTCATAGCTAAAACCACCAATTATTTTGATGGGCTCGAGAAATCGTATTATTTGGTGGGCATCCGAAAATTGGAGAAACGTTGGATAAAGTGTATCAAGCTTTAGGGAGACTATATTGAAAAATAAAATGTTTTTATGTCGAAAAGAGTGTTCCTTCATTAATTTTTCAGGGGCTTGCAATTTTTCAGAAGAATTAACATTGTAGCGCATTCTTCTTTCAAAAAAAATCGATACTTTGTGATTGAACGGCTTGGAGACCTATTATATTATTACTTATGCACTTGAATCCGCTTATTTAAACAACACTTTATTGAAAATATCGGCTAACTGAAACTAAAAAAAATATTCCGCTTGATTTTTTCATAATTCATACCAATAATTCCGGTGAACGAAAATCTGCTTAACTAAAAATACCTGCTACTGAAAAGGAATTTACAGAAAATCATTCAGTAACACTGAAACAGCTCCTGATACCAAAACTAAAACAAAAACAACTGAACCCGTCCACTTTACCGGACATTTCATTTTGACTGATCTGTCAATTTTGACAGAAAAAATTATTGGCGTTTTTATTTGGAAATCCGGAATTCTTCTCCGAACCGGGATCCCAACTGAACACTTTTGTGTGATTCTGACGATTCTGAATTTAAATGAGATAGTGTGTGAAAATAATTGCGTACGTGAGAATATTCACATTAAAAAAAAAATGATTGTTGCACAATTATGATGCAAAAAATGACAACAGTCGACTTTGACGTTCAAGTATATGAATGTGTGAGTGCTTCTGGTTTTGATTCTGATTTCAAATCCAGAAGCAAAATTCTCTTCTTATCAGAATTAGAACTGTCATTTTTTCCCAAGTGAATGCTTTCAGAAGTCCGGATTGCCAAATAAAAACGACATACATGGATTTTAAGAATCGATTAGTTTTCTCTCCACGAAAACTCACAATGAATGAGGTTGTTAGTACATACTCTTTAGTACTCTAAATTATTTTTGCAAGGGAAGCAGTAAAGACGCTGACCCTTTTGACGATCTTAAATAAAGGGTTATCCATTTTGCGGTTTGTCAAACTCAGTTGTTAAACCAATTTTTTTTGTCAGTTGAAATTCTGATATTTACGAAAATGGATCGCTTAAATATCGCATAACGCATAAAAATCGTTAAAACCTACTACAAAAATGGTTATTCTGCCACAGCCACATATCGTGCTTTAAGAGGAGATTATGGTTTACATAATCGTCCAACTACGCAAGCAATTGGCAAAATTGTGAAAAAAATTGAAGAGACTGGATTGGTTACAGATATTGTAAGGCCTGTGCATCATGGTTTCGCTCGAACCACTGAGAATATCGCAAGGGAAGGAGAAAAGTCGCTGACCCTTTTGACGATCTTAAATATAAAATGTTTACGATGTACAGAACATTGGCGTCTCTTCTTTCCAAGAATATGAAAATGCTGATTATAATTATCAACTTGGGAAACCTCTCGAAGAAAGAAAGCTGCTCAATAATTGTTTAAGGTCACCGAACATTGGCGGCAACATTTTTGCATTGTTAGAATATTTCCCTCGATATTTCGAAAACATTTAGAAATCGAAAATACGTGCAATTGACACTGATAAATATTTTTCCTTAAAGCAATATTTTTCAAGCTATTATCCAACATATTATAGCTCAAAATCTAGGGCTTCGATTGTGATAACCCTGCATGTCCACCTGACACTTTAAAAAGTTCCTTTAAGCTAACACCACAAGACCTTGCGCCTAATTTAAGATGCAATGATCTGAAATAAATTTCTACAGAAGTTCTGTTTCTGACACAATATACATATAATTGCGTGCATACTTGTTTGTGCCAACTTTTTTTTCAACTTTTTTTCGACAACATGTTCAAAATCAAAGAGAACCCGCATGTGGTCGATTGTTTGTGTGTACATTTCCATCCGATTTGATATCGTACACGATACGAACTCGTCCACAGCCCAGCACAAAACACCTTATTATAAGTAGGTGCTCGCAAGCCAACCAACCGTGCGCATCGCATCGATCTTTTGCGTGATCTTGTGAGATCCTGCAACTTGCGATCAACTATACCACCACCACCACCGCCTCACTATATCCACCTGAAATGGAATTTATCTGCAAGTAGGTATAGTTGGCCGTTAATGGAGTGAATGGCCTGTCCTGGCTTTTGTGATTTCAGCTAAAGCTTCACTTCATCCTAGTGCTAGCTGGAATTTTTCAAGCTCCCTCTCCGGGGGGCACCGCCATACCTTGCACCATCGCACTTGTACACCGCAAGCCGGCCGCCATTACCGAACCCCTTCAAACACAGGTGTAATCCGATAGAAAAATTTATGAGAGTATCCACTTAGGATATTACATTGAGTTAACAAGGCTTAATTGCGCAAATTTATTATGTCAGGTGGTGGAATTAATTTCGCCGCTCACAGCCATTTTGTGGGAAGGATGTGCTTGTTGCACATTGGCGCTCTGCGCAATGCACAAGCGCGCAACTAAATTGCTATACAATCTTGGATGGTGGCTATTTTTTTCCAGATAGCCGACAGTGCTGCCACCACAACTGCCAAGCAACATTGATATCGCATGCATGCTTACATGTGGCCGATATCGGCCCAAATTGTTTTTCCTCTTCCATCTTGAAATTGACCCGCGTGGCATCCACATGTGCAAGCCTGCTAATATCGGTTAACTTACACTTCTATTGACCAATTGACCGATTGCATGCGTCATGTGCTGTATCAGCCAATATCGTATAATTAAATGGTTGCCCGCGTGTTTGGTATTTTTTCGGTGGCACTATGACGTTTCTTCGTGTTGGACACACATTGACATTATTGAAATTACGCAGGCGGTTGTTAAAAGAGTGGCAGCATTTGATCGCCAACACGCGATAGTGTTGAATATTGGAAATGAGTCGATATCGTGCCGGTTGAATATTATATTGATTCCAATAGTCACTTTATAGAGGGTAGTGCGCTAGACTGGACATGGAAATGTTGTGCGTGATAAGCGTGAGCCAAGCAAACGATGGTTATGAGCATAAGTTCGCACGGGAAAAATGTTAACACATTGCGACAATGATTAAATTTATGAAACTGTGAGTGAAAAGTAACTCGTGGCGTAAATGGAGCTTAATTAAGGAAATTGAAGTAACTCGCGCTGGAGGCATAATGATTAGTGCGTTGAACTGCCACTTCAGATGTCTGGGAATCGAATGACAGCCTGTTCCATCTTAAATGTTTTTTACACGGTTACTGTCTGTCTGTTAGGATTTTGTCTAATAACTGTATTTTGAGTGAAGCACTATTCATATGAGAGCGACCAACAACCGACAAATGAACGCAAAAATGTGATTTAAATAAATTTATAAACGTAAATCTGTAAAAATTTTAAACTAAATGGTAGAAATATAATTTATATTAAAATTTACATACTAAAATATGCTTTTAATTTGACAGAATAATATTAATTTGAGAAAACCAATACGTTGTCACGAACTGTAATCTATTAATTACGAACTGTCAAACTATATTCGCGTTCCACATACCATCCATATTACATAATTCATCAAATAAATTGTTCGCGATAGCGACTAACCTCAAAATTAGAGATTATTAATAAATTACGTTATTTTAAATTTCAAAATGGACAAATAAAATTAAATTAGAGCGAAACCTCGCCTAATTGGCCGACCTTTTCACTTAAAGGTGTGTTTCTCTGAGATTCAATACGTACTACCTAAGTACATCTGACTACAGTCAACTACTTTTACTTCTTTATGATAGTAGTTCATCACAGAAGTGACGAACTATATCTCCGACAGACGGCGACACCACCTGTAAAAAGAATTTGCATATAAACTGTTGTTGTCTTACACATTTTCCCAAAAATATTTCTTGTTTCTGGTTTTCTAGTATTCCTCTTTCCGCTGCTCATATACTGCTACTAAAGAATTTCCTTCATTATACCTAACCTTTGTCTAAAAAATATCATATTTAGTGGAAAAAAGTATGTTTGTCTAAAATAATACCATTTTAATTTCAATCTTTGAACAAAACATCCAAACCAAATCAATAAAATTGACTTTCATATTGGGTTAGATTTTACATCTGGTAAAATTAATGCGTCCCATTCAAAATCTACTAAAAAAATCAATGGAACGCAGTTAAAGCCAAAACCTTTGAATAGTACGATTCGGTGAATTAAAATATAAAATATTCATCTAATAAAAACGCTATCAAAAGTTGGTAGGCAAATATGTAGATCTAATCGCTGTACATCCCAGGTAACGCATACTATTACAAAAATGTGAAAATCAGTTGTTTATTCCAGATCGGAAGCAAATTGAAGTGACAGCCGAACTCTGTCCTTATGATTAAGTACGAGGTGGGTCAATAACTCCGTGACTTTTTGAATTTCTGACCTCTTTACTGAAACAGCAACACTGCTCCTGTCAAAAGGCATCTGTCAGTTGACTCCTGTCAAAATTTAAACTTGCTGCGTCAGTTAGTTTGTGTTTGACAGCTATTTTTATCAGACTACTCACTAATTTGAGGAGAAAATTTAAAAAAGTGAATTTCGTGTGCTTATTAAGCATTATTTCTTGCGAAAAAAAACCATTACCGAGACCAAGGCTAAGCTTGATAAATACTGTGGGGACTCTGCACCATCGATTTCAATGGTAAGAAAGTGGTTTACTGAATTTCGTTGTTGGCCGTACAAGCACTGAAGATGCCGAACGTCCTGGACGCCCAGTTGAGGTCTCTACACCGGAAACAATGGAAAAAATGCACGATATGGTGTTGGCCGACCGAAGATTGAAAGTGCGAGAGATTGTGGAAGCCGTAGGGATCTCGCATGGCTCAGTGGTTTCAATTTTGAATGATCACTTGGGCATGAGAAATCTTTCCGCAAGATGGGTGCCGCGTTTGCTCACAGTCGACCACAAACGCAATCGTGTAACAACTTCACAGGAAGGTTTGGCGTTGTTTAATCGCAATGTGGAGGAGTTTTTGCGCCGTTTTGTAACCGTGGACGAAACATGGATCCATCACAACACACCAGAGACCAAACAACAGTCAAAACAGTGGGTTTCTAAGGGTGAATCGGCGCTAAAGAAGGCCAAGGTGGGTTTGTCAGCCAATAAAGTTATGGCGACTGTTTTTTGGGATGCACGCGGGATAATCCACATTGACTACCTTCAAATGGGAAGAACAATCAATGGGGAATATTATGCCAACTTATTGGACCGATTCAATGACGATTTGAAAAAAAACCGACCTCATTTGGCCAAGAAAAAAGTTCTTTTCCACCAAGACAATGCAAGGGTGCACACATGTGCAGTTGCCATGGCAAAAATCCATGAATTGAGCTATGAATTGCTCCCTCATCCACCCTATTCTCCAGATTTGGCTCCGAGCGACTACTTCTTGTTCCCAAACCTGAAGAAATGGCTTGGTGGAAAAAGATTTGACTCCAATGATGAAGTCATCTCGCAAACAAAGGCCTATTTTGAGGACCTCGACAAATCATTTTTTTTTGGAAGGGATAAAAAAATTGGAGAAGCGTTGGACAAAGTGTATAGAGCTCAAGGGAGACTACGTTGAAAAATAAAATTATTTTTTTATCAAAAAATCTGTGTTTTATTCCAAAAGTCACGGACTTATTGACCCGCCCTCGTATTTTTGGCTGGCATTCGTTGTGCTGTGAGCAGTGCTGCAAAGAAGTCTACAGTTTATTTTAATAAATTTTGTTGGTTGGTTAAAAAAAGTTCAAGAAATAAACCAACAAACAATAAATGAAATAAGACTCACGAAATTAAGCATTTTGTATTATTTTAATTTTCACGCCTCGCCTGGGAAAAATTCTTTTTTTTAATATAAAAATTTCACTTCGCTTGAATTTATACATAAACTATAAGCTTTAGGTATTAATCAGTAGTCAAATCACGCATTCATAATTTTAATTTTTATTGATGTCTCCATAAAAACTAACGGCATATAACTTCAAACATGCGGTGTCCAAAATTTCTCGTAAACATTTATACATCAAACAACTTTTATCAATATGGACGATCATATAAGTAAAACAACATTATATTCGTAATAAACTTTCACCTTTCTCTAATTCCCATAACGTAACTTTTTTTGTATGACAGCGCGCAATGGCGGTGGCGGTGTTAATTCAATAACTAGGAATTTCCCAGTTTACACAATAATTAGAGTGATTAGTCTTTCGTTGGCATGAGACATGAAAATGGCACCCTCTTTTCAAACAAACAAACACAAAAAAAAACAACCGTTAGTTAGAAATTCAATTCATTAGCTAAATTATAGCCTCACCTCAATTAGCCACAGCACGAAGACAACACATCGTGAGACTCATTTGCGGCATAATCACCATTGGAATACTTCAACATGCACCGGACACATGTTGTTACCAGCCAAATCCTCCTCCCCAGCTTAGTGCTCATTTGATACTACGAGTATGTAGGTATACATTGTACCTTCTTACCACACAGCAACGAACGGAGGAACAACAGTGGTATATCTAATTAATTGAAAAAGTCAAGGCAATACGACTGCTGAATCCATTAGGCTATCATCATCATCCACTTCGCCAGCCATCATGATCATGATGCTCAAATGGAGGATCGAATAGAGGAATGACCTTTTGAACTGAAGTGCTTGTTCTTCGTTGGATATAGAAACTCTCGCAGAGACAGAGGCGCCAATAAAAATGGTCGCAGAATGTGTTGGTTTAGTGCACAATGCACAGTTGTTGTGAATGCATGTCGTTAAATTGAGGATTCGCTGGTTCTGATAGTGTTTGTGGAGAGATAGCGACTAACATTATCCAACGTCTAAGAAGAAGCCTGTATGCTTACAGAGGATATCTTGGGACTTTGACTCGTTGGCCACAAGGATCATCTGGTGCCATACTGCGATTATTAATAATAAATAAATGACCAGACTGTGCTGGCGTTTTATTCATAGTTACAAAGTTCAGATACAACAAACAAACAAGACTAAAAAAAGGTATATGACTGTCCATGGAGCCTGGCGACAGGCATCAGTTAAAGACTATACAACAACGGGAATACGGCTTCATATCAAATTAGGGGCAATTGAATGATTGACAACGTGAACTTAAGCAGACGTCATTACTTATATATTTATATGTATGTGTATGAATTAAGTGGAACCAGAATGTTTATGGTATGGTTATATGGTTGTGTGTATATGAGGAATCAATGGAATCAATAAATTTGAAATGAACACAAATACTTGCCCCTCTAGCTATAGGTCTAATCAATCAACCCCATTCGGCCTAAGGGTTTGCGTGCATTGAAATTGTAATTGATTTCAGTTGAAATAAATGTGCATTATAGTTTTTATAGCCTTCAATTGGTTAAAGCTTTCGGTTTCATGTTCATAACGCCTAGAAAAACCTACATAATATTCTATTACTCTAATGGCTTTTCAAATTGCGTTGTTTCCTTTTTTTGGTGAACCGCATAGGAAAGAATAATGATAGATATATATTTTAATAGAAAAACAAAAGCCATAATTATATATAAAGAACTTAATCGAAATAATCGTCCCAAATGTTAATCTAACTATTACTAACTGTCAAACTATTTGCCTTCCACATACCATCCACACACGAATAAATTGTCTTCGCCCAGCTGCCCTAAAAGAGATTATAAAACGTCATTCGCGTTGCTTAAAAAAAGCTATACGTATGCGAAGTGAGTGTCAAAATGGACGAATTACATATCGTTAATTCATACTCCGTCGATCTCATGTGAATAGTTCTTTATTTCATGTATTTTCATTTTCATAGCAACAATACGAGAATTCTTGTCCGCTTGGGTTATCTCAATCCATATTGTAAGCTCCGTTTTCGTACGAACATTTTTTAGAGAAAAAAATTGTCGGGAAAATTAAATTATTTACTAATGTTTAACTTGTCGTAACATTTGCAAACCTATTTGGCGTCAAAAAATCAAAATCTACTTAGAGGTCAGAAATCCCAATTCCCAAAAGTCAAAACTTCTAATTTTCCCGAAATCTATAAAACCTGAAAAAATATATGTATATATTTTCTGATTACGCATTTAATGCAAATCTTTCAGTTTCTCAATAGTTTGGGCCTTGAGGTCGCATATAGTGTAATGCGATGTCTTCTACAAATAATCCCAGAAATAATCGCGGCCAGTCGCCATTTTTCCAAAGGCAAAAAAGTAGATGATTTCCATACAAATATATGGAGAGTTCTGTTCTGTATATTTTTTATTTCATTTTGTTTAAATATTTGTCAGGTCGTTTGGTTTAATTCTTTGTGTCAATTTTTTATGTAGAATTGTTCAAAAATATTTAAGATTCAAAAAAAAAAAAAAAAAAGAATTAAAAAAAATCGCAGAACTATTTATATATCAAATATGTATCAAAATGTTGCCTATTAAAAAATGAAGACAGTAATTTTACAAATTCTTGAACCACTTGTGACTCTTTTTTCTTCTAAATTTTGAAATCATATCACCGATGTGAGTCATTCATAGTGAACGAGTCCATTTTAAACTTTCAATTACGATCTTTCTCTCTAACGATAACGATATAAAGAGAGAGTATGACTTTTTATTTGACGTTTGAACTTGGAGATAAGTTGATGGGTTACAAAAACAAAGAGGGTTGTTCATTGTGTTTTTGAGAGACGAGATCGTAGATTTGGGGTGTGAACACCATTTTGAACTCTCTAAGGCTTCCTGCAGATTTCGCTTTGGTGGAAAAATGGAAACATAGTTTAAGTTAACTTGGCGAATCATTTACAAGAGTATCAGTTTGAAAATTCTCCCAAAAATATCAGGAATATCAGCAGTATAGTAGTACTTTCTGATTTAATCAAGCTTTGTATGAATGTCTTATGTTTATTAAGGTTTCGAATACACCGAATTCATGTCAGCTGTCAACTTCTCATAAGAGCTGTATTGGGGAGACATATAGGTACTCTCCACTTAATATGTAATAAGATAATTATATTATGTTCCTTAAAATGTATACTATGCCACTTAAAACCAAATAATTAAACCGAGCTTTAACGGTGTTTCAAAATGTTAAACCACCGAATTGGGCGGATTAAAATATCTTCTAAAACAGATGTGCATCATGAGCTGCATACAATGCTGCACCCGAAACACACGTGCATACTATTTGACATTTATGATGTATAGTCTTGCCCAAATAATGACCGCATTCAGAAATCGATCCGTAGCTATCCGGGTATGTTGGTGTTGTTGTAATTTCGTTTAAAAACACAGCTGATGACAAAAACAGCTACTACCAAAAAATAAATCACAAACTATCCGAAAAACTTTGGTATGCATTTATTATTATTATTTAAGATTTATTCTTTGCTTGTATGGCTGCAATGATTCTGCGCAGCAGCACGGGCTAATGAGTGAATCTGTTCCCATAATAATCCGTATAATTCAATTTAGCTGCATGAAAAATGTTGCACATCTGTTCAGCACATTAACTGAACTTTGTGCAAGCAAGTCTTTTGACTCTCTGTCAAACGAAATTCAATGTTTAGTTCAACCTTACTTTAAGCCTGATTCAAACAAAGTCGGGAAACTAGTTGCTTATATTGTCCGCGTTCACTTAGTTACTAGATTATTTGTCTCGCTGGTTTGTCGCCATCATAATTTAGTTGACAGCTGAGATGACAACCAAATTAAATCCTGGGTGCGCAGCTTTGGCTTAAAATAAGCAACACACAACAATATATCTATCTATGAAGTCAATTCAACCGAAAATCGATTATTATTGATATTTTTAATTAACACTCCAAATTTTGAGATGGGTTTTTTGTGTGTTTATTTACCAAGATTTATTAATGTAAACAAAAAAAAATATTTAAAAAAAAATCCATCCGCAAGCGGTCAATATAAAAAGATTTTGTCCCAAATCAGTTGTTGCGACAAAAATCGGCCTTTACTATACAAATGCAGAGGGTACATACACACAATCTACATAATTTATGTTTGTGATCTCGGGTTAAGTCATCGGTCTGGTGTCGATTACACCAAAGATACGACCGACACGACGACAACGTGGACCTCAAGAATGTTTATTTTTTCGACTCGAATGGTATCGCTTTGATAAACCTCTTATCTTGTGCGGTGGTCGTTTTTTAACGATCGTTGCTTCAGTGTTGGATTTCATATAAATTTTTTGTTTGAGAATTTATTATTGGACATGGACTGGACAGCATATATGAGTTTTTTTTTAGTTATCACATTTAAAAATCTTACTTAAAACTTCTCAGGGATCAATGACATAATAAGTGTAAGGGAACAGAGATAATAAACGAGAGATAGCTTTGCGTGTGAAAGAAATTTCTAAATGGCATAAGCGCATTGATGAATGAGTAGATCTATTTCTTCATTGAATGCAGGCCTTTATACTATGAAATATTAATCCCTTAAACTATATTTATGGTGACCATCTTTGTCGTAAAATAAAATCAAACACAAAATGACAGCAACAAACAATTATTTACTTTGTCTTCAATTTTGCTAGCTTCGGTGATTGAGCGCTCGTAAAAGCTTATCTTATAATCCATTCTATCTTGTTAACTAATTTAAGCAAAATAAATTTGAAACTGATTTCTTGTTTGACATTTAAGTCAATAAAATTTCAAACTCGTCGTCTATCAAGATAAACCCGCATCACTTTCCTCAAATAAAAAATGTTTTATTGGTTATTTTTTTAATTAACAATTTCCTGTGTATTTATTTTTGTATGGTGAAATATGGTCACATTAGAAATAGACGACATTGCGATAAAACCATCATGTTGTGTTCGCAATTGATCAAAGAAAAAAAGCCTTTAATAACACCAAATGTGGGTTACGCGTCAAGATCATGAAGAAGGTCACTACCGTCACTTCTCTTCAATTTTTAGCCCAAATCTTGTGTGATCCGAATCTTATGCACTCTGGCAAAAGTCGTATAATAAACCATGGTCTCATCATTTGAATGAATTAAAATTAATGAATTCAAATGTTTGAATTGGATGCTAAAAAAAAACGTGTGCCCTGTTGCACAACCCAACTAAATATAAAGGCGGTCTGTTCGACTACACAAGCAATATACATGACACATATAGGGGCCTAAGGATTGCGTGTCCAAAAACGCATTTAATATGAGATGAATTTAAGCCTCAGGGCATCGATTGAAGAAGGAGGATGCTTGCTGCTGCTATACATTATTTATTTGAATTCTTGGCTCGAAAATTGATTGCACGTGTGCGAAGATGAGGGCTGCGATACATTTATATTATAATCGAAACATTGGCAGAGTAATTTAGTGCTCTTGACGGCGTGGACGGACAGTCGAATTTGATTTTCGGATAGGAGTTTAATTAGGGAAAGTTACGCATATTACCACTGCATTATGTCGAGTCCTCAAAAGGTTTGAAGATAAGTTAAGAGCAATAATTTGGTGCAGTTTCTTGCCGAGCCTTTGAAAATTTGCGTTAAGACTGGAAACAAATACTCGTATATTTTTTCGCAGGTCACAGTTTTAAGAAGCAACATCTTATATACGTTTTATGTTGGAGCGGTTTCTCCGAAACTCAGAGTTCGGTTTTTCATTTGAAAGTTGATCTACTTATTATTTGGATTAAACTTCGTTTACACGTGCAAATTTGTGTAAGTTTTATGCTGTGTTTCCATCTTAAAACTAATTTCCTTTAGTTTTGTTTAGAGATAAGAAAATGGTAAAAATTGTCAACCTATCTGGATATGCTTGACTTTTGCAAATGGCGACAAATGGCAAAGCAGAATTGACATTTGCCGCCATTTGCTTTGAGGAGTATAGGACATAAAAACAACTGTTTCAATATTTTAAGTGAATTTAATTAATTCAATATAATTAAAATTGGATATATTAAGGGTAATCAAAACCCCTTTAGTGTGCGCATCATCATACAAAAAAAAAGATGAAATAGATTCTTTCAGTTGGCTGTTAAAGATTGCTTGTAAAATTGTCTCAATTCAATATTTAGTTTTCACAAAGTAAACCGAATACATATGTACCTATTTATGTCAAGATTTAGTTCGAAAATTATAGCTATGTTCCTGTAATCTGTGCACAAATATTCACCCAGATTCTCATTTTTGCAAGATTGGGGATAAAATATCTCTGTGGGAGAGACAAACTTTAATTAAAGTACGCGAAGGCATTGAACATAAAATATTGTCACTTTTTAAACGTCAAAACAAGTGTATTTCTGGAAGTTAAAAAAATATTAACAATTTGTTATTATTGCAAATATTAACTAATTGCACGAGAAAGCCCAACAATACAATACATTTGATTATTTTCTAATTTTGTAATGACAACCAACGGTTGACAGCTTGTTATTTTCTTCCTTTCGTTTGACGGTTCTTATAGGTGTGTTCCAATAATAGTTTCTAGAGATAAATTTAACAGTCGGGAGAAATATTTAACTCTCTAGTAAGCGCTTTCTCCTATAAAAAAAAAACTGCGGAAATTTAATGTACGGCAACAAAATTTGACAGTTTTTAGTAGAATTTCATTCATTTTCGCCTGTGTTTTATTAATCTTTTTTTAAATGACGGTGAAAATTGAACTAGATTTGACAACCTCTATGTTGTTTTATTAATTTTTATTTTATTTTCTTATACCTAATCTTTTGCGATCAAAAAGGATTTGAAAGAATATTTAACAACATTTTTAATAAAATCGACCACAAATTTGTTAATTCAACAGATAATTTGTTGTAAAAGTTAAATTTCACATTAAGGGCGGTAGTAAGTACGGGAACACACCTGATGTGACAGATAAGTTATGTGTAGGGATGGGTACCTACCACTGGGGTAAACTGCTTTAAACAATATTTTTAACAGCTCTATTTGAGGCGTTTTTCTTTTTTCGTTCAGAGCAGAGCACTGAACAGAGTTCGAACACATAGCTTATGCACTGAACTTGTTCGAAACAGAGCGAACACTGAACACTGATATTTTTTTTAAACAGACTTGAACCACACAAATCAGAATACACCAGGGGCTAAATTCCGCAAGCGTGAGTTTCTCTGTGTACACAAAAAATCGGGTACACACACATATTTGCGATTCCGCAAAGGTGCAATTAATTTATTTTTGACAGATAGCGTGTACACAGATAGGCAAATTTTTTCACGCATATTTTGAGGGTGAATCATTTTTTTTCACGGAAAAGCATTCACGGTTGCGGAATTGGGCCCCCGATACAGAAAATCGACAAGCGATCAATTTCTTTCGCAAACTTATGTATTTAATTATTTTTTCTTCACATTTTCCTTCTTGACACACATGGCATTTGGTGTGTTCAGAAATTTACTCAAATGCTCAGTCAATTATGTTCGAGCGCGTCGAGTGCGATCTACACATGTTCTCAACGAAAAAAGAAACACACATTTGGAGCTCTGCTTGCTCTGAGTTAAAAAGAAACACAAACTAATTTTTTGACAACTCAGACTCTGCTCTGAACTAAAAAAGAAAAACGCCTTTGGAAGAATAGAACATTTTGAATAAAATGTATCCACTGGACGGTGTCCCTCCTTTATATAATCAAGAGTTCCGAATTGTGAACATAATGACTCTTTATGCAATCATACTCCGATGTACCGTACTTCTCCCACCTTCCGAATTATCGTCAATTAGCTCTGAATCAAAAATGGCACCCAACTAAGCTGATTTTTTGTATGGTTTTTCGATGTTACGGAATCCCTACTTTTATACCCCAAAGCTTGTACATGGTTAGAGCTAAATTCGAGTGTAAAACAAATTGTTTCCCATGGTCTCATGGATTTAGCCATGTGATATGTGAAAATCGTCATCACACTGGAATACGACACAGAAGACGGAAAGCTTAGTATAGTCTCGGACATAAAAATGGAAATCTTATAATTTTTATAGTCAATAATGTCTCCAAAAGGCATTTTTTAAACTATATTTTTCAGTAATGTTTTCAGAAATTTTGTATTTGGCATGAAAAAGTTTTTCATAAAATGGCTGCCAAGAACGAAACGTCAATTTTTTCTTAGGCGACAAGAGAAGAAATTTATATCTGCCGTGGTCTCCACAAAAAAGTTAATGTTAACATGTATTGTATTGACATATTTGAAGTGGGGGTATGCGTAGAAGACTGGCGCTACAGACTGGTGTGGCACTTACCACTTAGACTACGATTTTGAATTTGTACTTCTGTGTTGGCTTCCATATTGAGTTTCAACGAAAAAATTAAGCAAATTAAACATTTTATGATCACTGGTGGACAGGTCTCTGTTTGACGTTAAAAACATCATTTCAAAATAATCCCACCCCAGCGTTAAAATCAAGTCGACTGAGCTAGCCTTTAATCTCTAAGTTTCTGTCTCATGTCTTAAATGCCAAGATGCTGTAACCTGTAAGCTCTCTTGTAATTGCGTGCTCCATCGAGTTACTGTCTTCGTCTATTCCGCGTCGTCGCTCAAAGATGAAGTCAATTTTTTTTCGGGTAAACAGTGGTTTACATCTGGGTATATTGGACAAATTAGGCTTTTTTTAACTCTACATCGTAGAGAGAAATTTAAATTCATTGGAATTAATTATAAAATGTTGTCTTCCGACATATTCGACGTATGATATTCGTTTAACGTACTCATACTCATATATTATCCAATAGTACAACTTTAACGCCCTAGACTATTAAGAAATATTTTTACAACAAAAAACTAAAAAACGTCAATCCGCGCAACCGCAGAATCAAAAAAAAAAAAGAAAAGGTCTTAGGCATTGGACGGACGAACTGACGTTTTTACATTTTTCTGTTAGCACGTCGTCGGCGTCGTCGTTGTCGTCGTCTCGGTGGAATTTCCGAGGTTTTGAGATTTTGAACACCTGCAGCATATACCTTCCTACTACATATTATGAAGATAATGAAGCCTCGTTTCACCTAGGGACGCGGACGAGTATCTCTCCCACTTCTGATGATGACGAAGATTCAACGAAGCGTCGACAGTAGTGGCAAGCTTCATATTATCTTTCGTACCATTTTTACTGTGATCCGTGATTTTTTCAACATCCGCCCCCTTCATTCATGGGTCGCGTTGTTTAACATCTTTTGGCGCTTTTTTTATTGTTGTTGTTGCGTTAATTTCTTTTTTATATTGTACTCTCTCGCAAGACCTCGATTTCACGGATCTTGTCTTGCAACACAACACACAAGTCACCACAAAAGACTCTCCAAGAGTTCCAACAAGCCAACAAGCCGACAGATAGACAGACAGACGGACGAGATGATGAGGCAAAGGCCAAATTAAAAAGTAGGTTCAAGAAAACAAAGAGTAGGTAAGTCAATTTTTTTTTGAAAATACACCAGCTTTAGTGTTATTGTTCATGGTACGACGGGGGCCGAGACGTAATCAGGTAGAATCGTGTCAAAGCTTGACGAAGGGAAAACACGATGACGACAGCGCCGCCGCAACGGCATCATTTGAAATGCTGGGCCTCAAATTCTTATGTGCTCGACGGTCGAGCGCGTACAAGTGGCCGTTTTCGGTGATACCACGATTATTTTGGACTCATTTGAGTCTTTCATACGAGCGAGTGTTTTGTTACATGTTGACGGCGAGAAGAATGAAAGAGGTCGTGGCCACAATTACGTTGAAGTACTACCTTCATATACCAGTGGGAAATGTTTGGCTTAGCCAAGCTGGGCACAAAGTAACTTTGATTGGACCTGAGAGTATGTATGTCAGACTCTAACCAATCTTTAGGTTGGTCGTTAAGTAGCTTTGAGGGTATGTGAGCTGCGAACTGTGAAACTAAATGGCTATTAATGGGTAATTTGGTACTGGTTGTGTTTTGCCACTTTAAAAACAACATCGCGGAACGTCATTTAATGTGCGGCTACTGCTTTGTTGTTACGAGGAAACTTATTTTCTTTAAAAGTGCTGATTTTTATTTCAAGTACAACAAAGATATACAAACTCTTTTCCACAGTATGTACCTCGCTTGACTTCGTAAAAATGTAAGTAACTATAAATCAATTTAACAGGAAGTAACTTTAAAACTTAAAGTACCTAAATCGTTAACAAACAAAAACATCGATTATTATCTAAAGGTGTTTTACTCAAATGGTTTGTTTACCGATTAAATCTTTTAACAACATTATGTTGGTTTTATACATTTTCGTTGCTCTATTAACTCGGCGAAATTGTTGGTTACATTGATATAGAAAGCATTTTTGAATTTCGCGCCCTTTTTGAACTGTCAACATTCAGCGATGACTGGATGCGTAAAAAGCTCCCATTTTAGCTGATTTTGTGCTAAATTATATCCTCATTACCATTCATCTGGTTAGGGACCATTCACATAAGAGCGACCTACGAATTAATGATTAATCGTTAATTTTTACATTTCGTTTAAATTGCTGTTTTATTCGTAGCGAATGACGTTTAACTTTCCCATCTCTTTAACTGCTAATCTCTGATTTTGATGTTATCGCCCGTACACAATTTAATTGCTGAAGAGTGGGTGGTAGGTATGTGAAACGCTAATAGAGTTTGACAGTTCGAAGCAATCAGATTGTAATGCCGGATTTACACGAGTGACAAATTGTCATAAATTCATGCCATTACACTTTCAAAATAATGGTAAAATCAAATCAATAATGATACGCATTTACACGGGGCAAAATAATGACAGTTTGCTTGATAATGGCAATCTGCCATTAAAGAATGAACTGGTTCATTCTTCCTCGTGGTTTGCCATAATTTTTAAAATGGCACCATTGTGCATTTACATGAAGACATTATAATTTCAATATTCAATGCCAGTCTGCAATTTTTTTAATGACGAAAATAATGACAAATTTTCAAAGCATTTACACGATTTTGTCAGTAATGTCAATAAAATGGAAGAAATAATTTCAATTTGTCACTCGTGTAAGTCCAGCATAATTCACATTTATTTATTGGTTCTTTTATTACATTTATTCACTCTCAAGAAAATAGGCTTTCAAAACTTTCTTTTATGGGATTTTGAAAACCTGGAAGTAATAGTGTAACAAGCTCTCCGTCCACATCGAGTGACAGTTTGATACGGTTTTTTGGACCAGCAGAATTGATGATGATATGAAAAAATACATTTCCAAGAAAATTGGACGAAAAAGACGAGGAATTTCATAGACAATTTACATAATGTTAAACGTAAAAAAACAACAAATTCACCTCCTTAGGTAACACTGTGTCACTGATGAATTACTTCATTGTTATCGATAGTTTGTATGTAATGTCAATTTTTTTCTGTAATGGCGCCGCTTAATCCAGATGCTAATTTTGTTCGTTCAATTCCCCTCACCCAAAAACACACACCTGTTAGAAAACATTTGCATTCTTGCCGTCATGAAATGTTTGCAAATTTTTGCCTAGTTCTTTATACTTAAGTAATGTTATGACGCAGAATATTTTTTCGTATTGAAAATTCGACAAGACAAAAGAACATTTCAAACAAAATTCATACCTTCGATTTCTTAACAGACGTTCTACATGGGACTTCTATAATAGGAGAGCGATTTTTATAATTTTTTTTGTTCATTTCCATTAAGTTCCATAACCTGACCAATATGACAGTTCCACACCCTGCTCAAAACTGCTAATTGATACAAATTGATGCCAAATCGGGAAATTCCTGTTTCATCTGCCAGACTTCAAATTTATGAGTGTTGGGTACAAAAAAGCGCTCATGAGAGAGTAGAATATTTCCCCTTCCTGAAATTTTTGAAGGGAGCAAATTTACAAATGCCAGATTGACGTCTGTCATAAAAGAAACAAAATTGTGACTGTCTCGTTGTTGCTGTCTACTTATTGCAAAAATTTCTTTTTAAACATTATTAATTTAAAAATAAGAAAATTGTAAACTGTACAACAAAAAAAAAACATATAAGATGGATACAACTTTTTATGCTAACTTTTTATTTTTGACGTTTAAAAATGGACTGGAAATTGTACTCAAAAAGTTCCAGACTTTTTTCTATTTTATTTCTCTCTGAGAGAATTTTATCCCCACTCTTCAGAATTTGATAAGCTATAAATTTCTGCCCAAAAAAGTTTGGAACAGACCTTCTAATATTTCACTCGAATTTCATTTCGTCGGCAAGTTTAAGAACTATACGAGAAATTCGTCTCTACAGGCCAGTTATATATCTACTGATAATATGTTTTGTTTCATTCGTTATTTTCAAATACAAAAGCAAAAGAATTAAAATGCTGTGTATAGAAAGCTATATACGATGGTAATGAACAAGAACCCTCGGTAGTATTACTATTGGGCGCTCTAACTCTCTCCTTACCTGTCATTTTTAACACAGTCCAATACTATGTATGTATGAACATACATTTAAAAAAATATGAATGTTTAAAAACTTTCATTTTAGTCTTAATGGAGCACATTTGAAATAGAATCAGATACAAGCCATATGGCATTACATTCACTCTAATGAACGCTTTATAAGTTGACGCCATAATTGACCGTCCTAATTGGCAACCGTTGTAACTAATTAATTAATTTCATATTTTTTTTTTGAAATTCGATACACATTCACCCTGTTGCTGGTTACTGCTGCTGCTGCTACTGCTTTTGCAAAAAAAAAAAATATATATACAATTTACGTGGCTCACTTGTATATAAGTAGCAGCCACTGAAAGTTTGAGCCTCTTTTCAAAATGAAATCACTGCAAGCCTTTATGCATGCTATGGAGCAGCTGCAACTGCAACACACACAATATTATGTTTACAACTTAGGTCCATACTTGGTGCCCCTTCGATTTGAAATTGGGAGCTACTACTACTTGGTGCCTTTAAGGTGTGACGACAACGAAGAGGCGACAAACGTTACTTTATGCTTGCCATTTTCCTTCTTGCTAGAGAAAATGATAACTCATCTGTGCGCAGCTGTGCCCCTGGCCTGAACACACTAGAACACAACACATTTGGACTTGGATGTTTGGTTTTGGTTACAGATACAGACTCTAAGCACAAAGATGAAATTCCAATCTCTCTCTAGCTCAACTATAGGCTGCATCACCCAGTAGTAGGTATGCAGTGTGTTTAACTGCTAAATGGGGTAACCCATGACCTGAGCCCACAACCACCGAGCGCACCGTTTCTATTTCACGAGCAATGGAATGCTAATTAGTTTAACGTTGTCGGCCTCGGTGGTGCTGCAATGGTGACGTGGTGCAAATGCGGAAAGTTAAAGTCTTGAATTTTAAAGATTTGGAATCATTTCTAAGCGCAAACATACACAAATAAAAACGGGGGCTGCGGAAACTGAATCAATTGCTGCAAATTTAAATGAGTTTTCGCTCGTTGCAGCTTGTTTGGGTAATCGTGACTTATGGGTCAGTACCATTGTTGTCGCCATGATCATAATATTTTGTCAAGAGAAGGCAGCGAATTTGTTTATACTGTTGTAGGAGCAAAATCCTTTAAAGTTTATGTACGAGTATATGTATGTAGCTAGTGGATTATTCCTTCAGTGGGTAGGTTATACACAAATTCAAAGCCATAATACAAATTTCCGGGATTAAATTGATGTGTTTTGAAATTGCATGCAGCTGTAAAAAGATTAATGGTACGTATGATCATAAAACAAGACTTTTCACTAAAGGTTAATTAGATCCCAACAAAAATGGTAAAAAACGTCTGTTTAAGTCGGAACTATTTTGCTCCGACTGTCTGGACAGGGTACATAAACCTTGACCAGAATGACGATTATACAAAAAGGTTCTTGTACCTTTTGTATACTGCGGAAGAAGGAATAGTTTTGATTATATTAATGCCCCTTACCACTGGTGGGGGGAAGCAATAATAATGATGAGCCAAACAACCCTTTGAGTATAAATGATAAATTTTATTAGCTTACAATACTATTTATACAATAATTTTGCTTACTTAGCTAAATTTATAAACAACTAAAATATACAAAAATTAATATGATACAAAAAATAAAAGGAAATATAATACATTTCTGTCAGGTATGTTCTGAGCATGAATGAAGAAAAAGAAAAAAAAAGAAATGCTGACTACTGTGAGAAAATTATTATTTGCATTTGAATTGAAACATATAGAAAAATGTGAAAATAAAGCATACAGAGAAGCTGTTGCTGTTGCTGTTAATTAAACAGAGAAGCTGTTGTAGGGTAATAAATATTATAAATTGTTGGTATATGATAATCGGATGGATTAAAATATACATTCTCCGCCCGTTGAACTATGTTCAAAACTATAGAACCATTTCGAATGTTATGTTGTTGGGATTCTTGTCGTTGAGGTCTTCTTTTTTGCAGTCGAGGTTGCCCCGGATATCTGCTGAGGTTCTGCTGGGCTTTCGTTCGTCTTTGGAGATTACCGTCTTGTGTTTGCAGTAATAGTAGTATGACCATCGTAACAAGCAGATCAGTATTATGATGGATAAGATTAATGCGAAGTAGCTCACTGTAAATTGGTGCACATTGTTTTGATATGTTATTGAAGGCAATGCCTTCGTAATATTTATGAGTTCTTGCTTGAGTGCATCCAATTCCTCTAGATGTTTTCTGTACGGCAAGGTTTCATAACTTGTTGTAGTCAAATTGTCGGGTGAGGCATAATTGGATAGATTTGCAGCTGGAGAGAGTGACATCCTAGAGACCGTTCTTTGTATGAAGTGGCCACGCAAAGTTATGAAGTCATCTTTAATAACGCAGCCAGGTTGAATTTGCAGAATTCCAGAACCTTCCAACACGGTCTGTGTTACGGTGTCATTGCAAACTGCATTTAGAGTGGTTTTGAATTTCAAAACGTAAATCCATTCATTCGGCTTGTGAAGTTGGACCCAGTAAGGGCCATCGTTGGCTCTTACAACTTTGCATGTAGGAGATTGTTGATTGTGGTTTAAGAAGTTAATTTCGCAGGAGCTTACTTCGGATCCACGCCTGTAAATCGGACGCTGCAAGTGGCATAGGTGTCTTTCTTCAGTAATGGAAAAACATCCTTGAAACTCTGTTGTTGATAGAGGGTAGTACTGGTCACGGTGCAAGTTAATCATAATGTAGTCGGTTGATGGTTGTATGGTGAAAAATGATGCTCCGATTAGTACTGGAACGGGAGTAACTTTAAAGAGCTCAAATTCATCAAGACTTAGGAGCGGCAATTCAATTTTAAATATTATGTGATTTTTGAGAGCTTTGCCATGAATGCTCATAAGATGATAAAGCTTCGGAATTTCGTCTAGAGCTACTGGAAGCCTGACCGATGAAGGTAGGTTTGATTTTATCTTTGTAAACTCCTTTTTCAACTGAGCGGGTGATATAAGCTGAGGATTAATTTTTCCATGATGAATGTCGATCATTACGTCTATTAATGAGGCTTGGGTCTTTTGAAATTGTGAAGACACTAATATAAGCTGCAGTGCGATTGAATTAAAAAACTGTCGCAGTCTTTCTTGGTGGTATTGTTGTCTTATGTCATTAATAACAGCTGTGAATTGTTTAAGGTTTTCATCTATTTCCTCAAAACGGGAACTTGTCTCTTGCTCATTTTGTTTGATGATATTTATGGTGGCGTCAATCACTGAAGTCTGGTTTCGAATAAGGCTAACTATGTGACCTTCATCTTGCTTGATTCTGTTTATTGTAGCAGACATGTGGTTGGCGTATTCATCATCAAGGACCCCAAATAAGGCATTAGCCACATTGCCTACGAAATTAAGCGCACCACGACGAACTCTCTGACTGATTGATGTTACGGATATGAGATCATTATCCTTTTTGATGTCGGCGGTTATCCGGTCAAATTGGAGGACTGCCCCCTTGCAAGTTTCATTTTTATTTGGCAACAGCTGACAAATGTTTGCTAACCTCTTACTATAGGTTATTATTGAATCGTATTCGGTCCAATAAGGGTCCATGTCATAATATGCGATTATGTTCCAGCTGCTTGAAGTTATGGCTGAAGTTCCGAAATTTTCAAAGTAGATCCCTGGCTGCGACAGAAATGGTTGAGTCTTGACTGGAGCACATGCTATCATGGGGATGAAAAGAAATACCAGGAGTATAGCAAGGGTTGCTGAACCAAGTGAAGGCTTGGACCTTTTTTTTGGTACTGGACCATCATCAGGCTTTGGGCGTGAATGTGCCAAAGTTGATGGGCAATGATTTGAAAGGTCATCTGTCTTTTTCATTGGATTGGCATCATCACCTTGAACTGGAACTGGAAGAGGAGCCAATCTGTGTATGGCACGACGGAATATCCCATTAGCTGTGCGCACATCTGCTACTCGAACAAGACCATCGTCTCCAGTAATTACGTTAGTAATACGTCCAAGCGGCCATCGCAAGCTTGGTGTGTTATCTTCCTTGATTATGACCATCATCCCGGGTTCTGCATTTTGGCAACTTTCCTTCCATTTATACCTGTGCTGTAGCTGATTCAGGTAATCTCGTGACCATCGGCGCCAGAACTCATTTTTGAGATGATTTACCAGATTCCAGCGAGCAAGTACCCCTGAATCATTTGCTGCGGCCATAGGATCCACATTGCTAATGAGAGGTTCTCCGATGAGGAAATGGCCAGGTGTAAGGGCGGTTAGGTCGTTCGGCGAGTCGGACAATGGAGTTATGGGCCTTGAGTTTAATATAGCTTCAACTTGAGTGGCAGCAGTTTCAAGCTCCTCATATGTCAACGATGCTCCTGCCAGAGTGTGTTGTAGCAAATGCTTTGATGATTTGACCGCAGCTTCCCATATACCGCCAAAATGTGGTGAACGAGGTGGAATGAAGTGAAAGTCACATCCCTTTGAAGAGCATGACGATGTTATTTTCTCCCTTTCTGTGTCGGATTCCATGAAGGCGATTATATCTGACAGCTGGTTTTTGGCGCCAACAAAGTTTGTGGCATTATCGCAATATATGTTTCTGCAATGGCCCCTCCTAGCCATGAATCGCTTCAGTGCCCCTATGAAACCTTGTGCCGTTAAGTCGGTTACAAGTTCCAAATGGCAGGCCTTCGTAGAAAAACAGCAGAAGATAGCGATATATGATTTTTGAGGCCGTTTGCCTCTTATCTTGTAGTGTGTAGATATAGGACCACAAAAGTCAACACCTGTATTGATGAAGGGCCTTGCTGGTTGAATTCTGTCTGCAGGCAGATTTCCCATTTGTTGTGACAGCAGCTTTGGTGTGGCGCGAGCACATTCGACACACTTGTGCAGCACTGATCGAGCAAGCGTCTTTCCTTTCACTGCCCAAATGCTCTGCCTTGCAATAGAGAGCATGGTTTGTGGCCCAACATGATTGTTGTCCTCGTGAATTGAAACAAATAGCATTTTGGTGAACGTGTGATTATATGGTATCAGTATGGGATGCTTAGCGTCGTATGGCAATGACGATGCTTCTAAACGCCCACCCACACGAATCAGCCCTTCTTCGTCCAGAAAGGGTGTCAGGCTCTTGTATGGGCTTTTACTTGGTACTTCACCCTCTGCTTTCAGTTGTGTAATTTCCTCCTTAAATTGGTCTTGCTGCATTTGTTTGAAGATGTTCTTTTTTGCCTGAACTAGTTCTGAAACCGATAGGGGACCATTTTTCAGCTTGATTTCTGCCACCTTCAACTCAATTTCTTCAGCTGACAATTCTTCTTTATTTTTCTTGATTTTGGTTATTAGCGCCTTTTGTCTTAGGTTGTGGACGTATCTTAGTATGAAAGCGACTATTCTTTCTGCAAATTTGAAGGAATTGTTATGGTTGAGTGTAGTTAAAAATCCTTCTTGATGCGGGGGTGACTTGTGAACAGCGGTTCCCACAGATAGGTTCTCGTCAATTGGTTTGTGTTTAGGTGGCCAAATTGAAGTGCCTCCATGTAGAAATTTTGGTCCGTAGAACCAAATGTTGCAATATTGGAGTCGTTCAGGTGCTATCCCACGTGAAAGCACATCAGCCGGATTTTCCTTTGAGGGGACATGATGCCATTGCTGAGGTATTGTATTTTGTTGAATACGCGATACTCGATTAGCAACAAAAACAGGTAGGGAGGCGGATGATGACGAATTAATCCAAGCAAGAACAATTTCCGAGTCTGTCCATAAAAATGTTGCTTCATTATGAATCTTCAGGTCTTTTTGCAAACGAAGCAGGAGCTCAGTGGCAAGGCAGGCGGCACATAGCTCCAGTCGGGGAATAGTTGCTTGCTGTGTTAATTTTGATTGTTTTGAAGGTGCTACTCTTGATTTAGAGCATAGTAATCGCACCGTGATAGTTTTGTCACTGCTAACTGATCGGACGTATACTGCTGCTCCATATGCCTTCTCCGAAGCGTCCGCAAAAATGTGATATTGTGTGTTTTTTGGGTTTCTATGTGCAAATATGTGCCTATCAATTTTGATATTGTTCAGAGATTGTAGGCCTTCACGATACTTAAGCCATGTCGTCTGCATTTCTTGGGGTAATGCTGCATCCCAGTCAAGTTTTAATTCCCACAGTTTCTGGAGAAATATTTTTGCGACGACGACCACCGGAGCCATGATGCCCAGTGGATCAAATAAATGTGCTATGTCGGAATATGCAGAACGTTTGGTAACTCGAACTTTATTAACCCAGGATGTCTTGACACAGAGTTCATCAGACTTCGGCATCCACGTAAGTCCTACTGTCTTGACGTGTTCATCAACATTGCTGCTGAAGTCAAGCTCCGTTTCTCTGTCCTCGAGCGGAATACTTTTCAGAAGAGATGCATGATTGGCGCACCACTTCCTTAACTTGAAACCACTTCTTTGTAAAATTGTTTGCAGTTCCGATTGGGTAGTGAGTAACTCGGCAATTTTATCAGAACCAGTTAAGACATCATCTACGTAAAAGTCTTGTAACAGCGCCATTGATCCCAAGGGATATCGTTCCTTATATTCTTGGGCTAATGTCTGAAGGCACTTTGTGGCTAGGTATGATGCAGAGGTGGTGCCGTAGGTAATTGTTGAAAGCTTAAAGCACTTCAAGGCATCATTTGGACTGCTTCTCCACCAAATCAACTGGAACCTTTGATCCTCTTCGTCTATCAGTACCTGCCGATACATCTTTTCGATATCTGCGGTGAACACATATCTTGGCATGCGGAATCGTACCAACATTGAAAAGACATCATCTTGAATTGTTGGACCAGTGGAGAGAATATCATTAAGGGATAGATTTGTGGATGTTTTTGCGGAGGCATCAATACTACTCTTAGCTTAGTAGTGCTGCTGTCTGGCTTTTTAATGCAGTGATGCGGCAAAAAATAATATGGTTTGGCAATTTGATGAAAGGCCACTTCTTGCATATGCCCCAATTGCTGGTATTCTTCCATAAACTGTCTGTAGAGCTTTTTTAGATCTGGTGATTTTGCAAGCCTCCGCTCAAGTGCAATAAATCTCCGAAACGCAATGTCCTTTGATTCTCCTAAGCACGTCGGTGCCTCTTTGAAGGGCAACCGAACCACAAATCGACCAGTGGAGTCTCTAGTTGTTGTTTGAATGAAGTGAGTCTCGCATCGTTTTTCGGCTTGAGTGAAATTATTGTCTGTGGTTGAAGTTGTTTCTTCTAATCGCCAAAATCTTTCAATCTGTTGCTCAAGAGCCTCATCTGCGGTGCAAATTCCACAATTTGCCACCATAGGATGGAGAGTGGGGGTTGATACCTTGCCTACTGCTATCCATCCAAACACGGTATTTTGCAGGGTTGGAAGATCAACTCCTAAGCTTATTTGTCCAACAACCAAAGTCGAATAAAAGATTTCAGCACCAATTAGCAAATCTATTGGTCCTGGCCGATTGAATTGTGAATCAGCCAAAACAAGATTATTTGGAATATTCCAGGTGGATGTACTGATAGGCCTTGATGGCTGTGGTGAAATTATTTTTGGAAGAATGTGTGCTTCCACTCGGGTGGAGAATCCGTTGATTTTTGAGCTTATTTCAACGCTAATTCTTCGAAGAGATGCCTGCTTGCTTTGGCCGATACCTTCAACACATAACGCCTCATAAGTCTCCTTCAGACCTAATGAGATTGCTAGTTTGTGTGTTATTAGATTGATCTGTGATCCCGAATCCAACAAGGCTCGGCATGCTACTTGCTTTCCGGTTTGGCACTTTAGATGGACAATGGCTGTCCCCAGTATCACGCTTGAAGATTTGTGTGGTTTGCTTTCAACACCGGGATTAGTTCCCGCTGCAGAAGTGCAAAGGCTTATTGAGTCTCCGGTGGTAATTGTGTTGCTAGGTAATGATGACACTTTCAAATTTTTGGACCTGGCTGACTCATCCAAATGAAGAAGTGTATTGTGTTTCTTTTGGCATTTGGTGCAACATCCGGAAGAGCAAGTGTTTGATGCATGTCCTGATCTTAGGCAATTTGTGCAGTGCCTTGATTTTTGCACCAAGTTTAAGCGCTGTGACGGGCTTAGTTGCAGAAACTTCTCACAGAAGTACAGTTGATGGTTACCCTTGCAGGAGATGCATGCAGATTTTGTTGCCACAAGTGTCGTATACGCCTTGTCGGGTCTTGGCCTCTGTCGTTGATCTTCTGACCCCCTTCCTTGGCTTGACCCTAGTGCTTCTAGGGATTGAAACCGCGTCTCAAGGAATGACATGAACTCCTTCAAAGATGGCAACGCCTTTGGTTGCTTGAGCGACTGCTCCCAAAGTTGGAGCGTATTTCTGTCCATCTTTTTTATCAAAATGACCATCAGCAGAGGGTCCCAATTGTGAGTGTCTACACTTAAACCCTTCAAACTGAGCATGCACTCTTGTGTGGTGTCATGCAATGCTTTTATTGCTTTTGAACCTTCACTGTGAATGGCAGGTTGCATTAGCAATCTCTGTATGTGTGCCGTTGCAAGTAGCCTAGGATTGTCATATCGATCCTTGACTACCTGCCATGCTGCACTGTAGTTCTCATCGGACGTGGAGAAGTGCCTTATTAGGTTCTCTGCTTCACCTGCTAGTGTCGTCTTCAGGTAGAATAGCTTCTGGCAGTTTGCAATGTCTTGCTTGTGTACTAGTTCAGTGAATAAATCACTGAACTGCTTCCATTTCGTATAATCCCCATCAAACTTAGGCAAGGTTATTTTTGGTAGTTTAAGGGCTTGATGGTGTGTGCTTGCTGTAGGAAGATTACTAACTGGATTGGATGGTATTGCGTTCTGTGTGGCGAACTTCTGCAATCTCTCGTTCAAAGAAATCTGGAAATCTTGCACATCATCTTCCAACGTGTAGAATTCCTCTACGTTGTATCCAGCTCGTCGTGGATCTTCCGAGAGCTCGTGAATTAGACGATGGGTTTCCTCGAGCTCCATCCAGTGTTTTTGCAGCGCGTTCAATTTTACGCTACAAAAAGTTGAACTCCAAGCGTCTTTCGCAGTGGTTTTGAGACCTTTTAACAATCGCTGTAACGACTTCGTTGTTGTGCCTTGCCTTCTTATGACTCTTGTTAGATCAGATGCGGGGGCTTCTGCGAGCTGCTTTAGTTCTGTTGATGTATGTGTCTCATCTTTGTTTTTGTGGCCTGGTAATCCATCATCAGCACCAGCTGACTTCATTGAAGGGTCGAAGTCGACATCTGTAGGCACAATTGATTCCAAGATATGCTTAAGCTCAATGTACGCCTTTTTGACCTTCTCGTATGTGTTAGCTTGCACATACGGAGTGTCTGCCTTCACATGAGCCTTTATCTGGTCATGATTGCCAGCGAACTCTAACCAGAGAGCTTCTAATGTTCTTAATTTCTTGGCCTTGTACTCGGCCGTTTTTCGATCGGGGCCATCTTTGCCAACATTGCTCTTGAGTCTAATCAACTCGTCCGTTATGGCCTCCTGCCTGCCCACGATGGCAAACACCTTCATTTCATCCATGTTGATTATTTGTGTGTTCTACCTTCAAGATGAAACAGGAAGCTTGCTGCTGATATCCACGTGCTGGTGGATTTTGAAACGCAGGAACTCAGGAACTCTCGAACCTTGTTAATATCGTTAATATGCACCTGTGGGTGGATTCTGGAACCAGGAACTCAGGAACTCTCGAACCTTGTTAATATCCACCTGTTTGTGGCTTCTGGAACGCAGGAACTCTGGAACTCAGAACCTTGTTAATATCGTTAATATCCACCTGTTGGTGGATTCTGGAACCAGGAACTCAGGAACTCTCGAACCTTGTTAATATCCACCTGTTGGTGGCTTCTGGAACGCAGGAACTCTGGAACTCAGAACCTTGTTAATATCCACCTGTTGGTGGCTTCTGGAACGCAGGAACTCTGGAACTCAGAACCTTGTTAATATCCACCTGTTGGTGGCTTCTGGAACGCAGGAACTCTGGAACTCAGAATCTTGTTAATATCGGTAATATCCACCTGTTGGTGGATTCTGGAACCAGGAACTCTCGAACCTTGTTAATATCCACCTGTTGGTGGCTTCTGGAACGCAGGAACTCTGGAACTCAGAATCTTGAATTGTAGACCAAGTGTTTAAGCCCTTGGAACGCTTACTATCACTTACAATCAGAAGGCTGTTTGTGCTCTTAATCACGTCGGGGTCACCAATGTTTAAGTCGGAACTATTTTGCTCCGACTGTCTGGACAGGGTACATAAACCTTGACCAGAATGACGATTATACAAAAAGGTTCTTGTACCTTTTGTATACTGCGGAAGAAGGAATAGTTTTGATTATATTAATGCCCCTTACCACTGGTGGGGGGAAGCAATAATAATGATGAGCCAAACAACCCTTTGAGTATAAATGATAAATTTTATTAGCTTACAATACTATTTATACAATAATTTTGCTTACTTAGCTAAATTTATAAACAACTAAAATATACAAAAATTAATATGATACAAAAAATAAAAGGAAATATAATACATTTCTGTCAGGTATGTTCTGAGCATGAATGAAGAAAAAGAAAAAAAAAGAAATGCTGACTACTGTGAGAAAATTATTATTTGCATTTGAATTGAAACATATAGAAAAATGTGAAAATAAAGCATACAGAGAAGCTGTTGCTGTTGCTGTTAATTAAACAGAGAAGCTGTTGTAGGGTAATAAATATTATAAATTGTTGGTATATGATAATCGGATGGATTAAAATATACAACGTCAATTGGAGTAAGTTCACTTAATTTTTCGAAAAAGTGGTGGCTCAATATTTGAATATGGTAGGTCAATCAAAACGTTTTTTCTTTGTCAAAATTGGCTGAGGTACAGGGTGAGAAAAAAATAAGCCAGACTTGCGAGGGAGCAATCAAAAAACTACACAATTTGTAGCACAGAAATTGTTCAAATTCGTGAATTTAAATTCTACAAAGTGCTCACACGAAAATTTTTACATTTTGTTTGACAGCTAAGGGCCAGTTGTACAAATAATTGATCCGTGATCACCGATTTCAGGGGATTAACTGTGGTTCAGCTATTTGTCAATCATGTATTTTGCTACTTATTACAGACTTGTGCTTTGAATCATCGTTGAACCTCAGTTAATAAGCCGAAATCGGGAATTGGGTCAGTTGTACAATCGTGGTTCAGTCTTGGTTCAAGATTTGAACTCTGCTTACCTCCTATCTGATTTCGGCGGATAAACGGTTTAGTTTCGAGCATTTTAACTTTTAACTATTACCTCTTGCTGGGAAACGTTTGTTTTCATACATGCCTTCTCACTTCAATCGAAATTTTTTGACAGTTCAGCTGAAAAGTCAATATATTAATGTAAGCAAACTTGTTCATATGAACATCGTGTAAACTTAATAAATATTTTCCGCTTATAAAATTATGTTTTTTTTTTATTTAGTATGAAACTTATACGATACGGAATTCTAAAGAAGATTAATACTGCTTAAACAAACCTAAATGATCCGTCCATTCTCATCGCAATGGGAAGTTCTAAGATATCAATATTGCGTTTTCATCTTAGTCTTCAAAGACGTATAAAAATTATTATTTAAAATCTATTACTTTATTTAAACAAAGACAAACCACTTTTTCTTGTGAACTTATTCATGACGGATGGAGCAGTGGCAAAAGCAATATGCTCGAATTTCGAATAGATGGACTACTTTTAACTCGAGTTCATTTAACTCTCTCTTGACTCACAATTGTGCAATGCGATCGAAGTTAAGCCTGGTTCATGTGATAACTCGAAGTTGGTTGATCCATGGTTCAAGTTAAATTTGTACAACTAGCCTTAAATTTGCTGAAACACGGATCAAATATTTAAACCAAGTTTTCACAACTGATCCTAAGTAAAATGCAATAAGAGTGATAAAGCTCGAGTTGAATTCAAGGTTTTGGTTTCCGAAAAATAAAAATCTAAAATCCGCAATTAATAAAATACATCCGGAGATCAGGAATAGTTCGGATTTAATTAATATTTATTATTGTGCTTTAACTTTCCATTTATATTTTTTTTTATTAAATGCAGCATTTGTAAAATATCGCCGTTTTTTTCGAGTTCTTCCGCAGCTGATCAATATTTTCCTACCAGAACTGAAGGAGAAGATCTTTTTCTATTAACTTAAATATTTTATCTGTTTTATGCTTTTTTTGCGGCATATTTTTTTAAGTCTATTTAGTTCGAGCCAACATAAAACCAAAAGACGTAAAGCCAAAAATAACTTTTGATAACAGAAATTAGTACCAAGTTGCTGACAGTTTCGCTAGTTCTGTTTGTTAACTTTATCGAAAAAATGGTATAAGCTGGTATAAAACACAATTTCGATCGCAATTTCATAGAAATTATAGTCGTTTGAAATGATTTCGAAAATTGGCCAATTTCGTCATTGGGAACTTAGTGTTAAGATAAAATAGGGGACCTTGTAAATTACAACTGTTTTGAGATTTTTTTTAAGGTTCTTCTTAACATGTGAACAGGTATGATAGGGAAGCTGTGAATAAACATGGTTCCCCTTAAATTTATTAAAATGGGAGGATGAGAAAAGTCAATACATATATGAATCACATTTGGATTGTGAAACTTGGTTGATATAGTGATGATTGATTCTTGTAAGTAATTTAATAAGGACGAGACTAGAGAAATGCCAATTCATAGCAGTTATAACAGTCTTATAACAGTTATTCGCCCTTAAAAGTGTTAAAAATATTCCCCGCGCTTGGCGCGGTTGGTGGCCTGCTGAATCAAACAACTAATTTCCGGAAGGCGAATGCCCTTTAAACCCTACAGGGCCGCAAACATTCTGGCATACTGTTGTCATATCCCAAGTCACGTCCATTTTATAATTCTTTTTGCACCAGTTTTCCTGAACAATTTGTTTATCAGATTGTTAATTAAATACATGCCACAGTTTTTTTCACACCTTATTTTAAGATTTCGCATGGTGAACACTGGAAACATTTTATAACTTATTGGAAGCTTATTTTTCTCTTTTAGAAGAAATGATGACTAAGTGAAATAATTTGGAAAAGTTTTCATAATTGGTATTGGTTGGATATCTAGAATGAAATTTCTTTGGAAATGAATAAAATTGGGAATTGATGCTAGAAAAGAATTTTAATTAATATCGTGAATACATTTTTTTACTTTGGAATGCGAAAGATTAACGAAAGTAGTTAATTTTCCACATGCAAAATAAGAAACAGAATTCTCCTCTAAATTCCGAGATTTTTTAAAAATATATACTAAAGGGAGTAGGCTACCCTTAAAATGTTAAACACAGAGGCGCAAAATTTTAAACGATTTAGTAAATGTTGAAGCCACTTTTAGTAATTTACTAAACTAAAATGATGATTGAGCTAATTTTAAACGATTATAACATTTTACTAAAGTTAAAATCACGGAATGGCTACTTTAACTTTTAGCAATTTGCAAAATCCATTATGGAATCTGATAGTATATCAGCCTTGTACGCGGGGTGCCCAGGTTCGAGTCCTGCTGGTGCACAGTTTTTTTTTTGTTTTTTTTTTTTGTAAATAATGAAGTTAAAATGATGAAAATAGAAATAACTGATACCTTTTTAGAGCACATGTTGGGTTTTCATCAACATATGATTAATTTACAACGCATAACAACAATAATTGTGTTCATCAAAATTCAAACCCTACAAATGCTCAGCTTTCTGCTTAATTAGCAAGTTACTAGTTTAGAAAAGGTTTAAAAATTTTGAAATAGTTATTCAATCAATAAGCACTTAGGAAATTGCTAACTAGTAAAATGTTAAGCCCTTAACAATGGTTTGTTTAAAATTTTGCGCCAAAGTATTAGGAAAATATGAAAAGGTTTAAAAGGAGAAACCGATGTGTGATAATTTTATATTTATTTCCGTGGAAATGGGAAATTGAGAATTGATGCTAGAAAAATTTTATTGAAATTATTTAGTTTCGTAAATAGATCTTGACTTTTAGGAGAAATTGTTTCCACATGACGTTAACTAATGCAGAAAATTTTTCCACTTCACGGAAATTAAATTTTTCAAAGAAATCAAAATTCTACAAAAATATTTGCTTTCAGAATTTCAAATAATTTCAATTAAAAAGTGCTCAAGCACATGGACTAGGCATTAGCATTCAAACAAGTGAATGAATCCAATTTCTTGTCGTTAACAACCAAGACAAATTAATTTGAAAATCAATTTTGAAATATTTACGAACACTTAACTTACCTTTTTCTCATAGTTCATTCATAAAACGTGCCTGTGGATATATATGATAGATAAAAAACAAATAATGTTTATTATCTAACTTTAAAATTTATTGTTTGTTTCTGGGTAATTCCAAATATTACACTCTGTATGCACTTAGTAAACAGCACGACATTGACAAAAAGTCTCCCATCACATTTATCAACATCAAATTTACCTTAAACGACTGTGACACAACGACGTGTTACGTTAGCATTCCTGTCCCAATCCTACTGATATACCTTTTCTGAACAAGAAAACCAAAGCAACAAAAAAAAAACCCTCAGTGGCACTTAAGAGCAATTCGTCGCTTAACCAATTTCAGAGATAACCAACAGGTAGGCTACATAGTGTTGATTGTTGAATGTTGATGTGTTTACCTACTGGAATGTAACGATCGTTCCTTCCTCGTGATTCATACTTACTTTTGAATCGAATCCGGAGAAAGCAATAAATTTACATCAGGCAAAATGGAAGAGATTGCTGTTGCATCGAAGATCCGAATTCGAAATGGATCTGCAAACAAGGACGGACGAGACCACCGTAGAGAGTACCTCTTATCGTCCTTACCTTTTTCTTATCAAAACAACCAACAGAGTCATCATTCCTCCAAGGTAGATCTAGAATAACAAGTTTGTTGATTTGTTCTTTTATTTTCTTTAGGAGTATCTTTTGAATGACTCAACGAATGAATATTATAATCCAACCAAAGATACGTCCCCATCGTAAATTTAGCCGAAAAAGATTTTTTGAGGGACCCATATTTCAGGGATAGAAGGATTTCCATTCGAAAATTAATATGCCAGATCCAAGTGTAAACACGTTTAGTTTTGAACTTATACCAAGTGCATTGCACGTGTTCATCTCTCGACATGGTAATTCTCCAATGACATTCTTGGAACGAACAAGTATTCAAAAAAAAAAAAAAAATTAAATTAACTGGAAATTTTCTTTTGAGGATTCCGATTGTGCGTCCAGTTTAAAATTTTGAAAAAAAAAAAAAACAAAAACACGGTACTTTTGTATTCCAGAGTCCAGACAACGACACGACGCAATGGACATGAGGCAGACTTGAGAATTCATTGCAGCAAGCTCCCAGTCCGCCCTCTTGTTGAGGCGCGTACAAAACACAAATTATTTATTAGGTGTTTCATAACTTTTTTTCTTTTATTGGGCAACATAAAATCCGTTACGGTTTTATGTGTTTTAAATTATTATTTCTAACAAATTGAATGATAAATTGGGAAAAGATTTGTCCAGAAAAAAAAATCCAATTCGTGGTCCATTTGTGTTAAACAGAATAAGATTTTTCTGTTTTGTTTTTTAATGAATAATTGAAGGCCGGCCGGTCCGTGAGTCGCCGTCATCTTCGTTGTTGTCATTGTCATTGTCGCCGTGTCCGTCATCGTATCGCTTATGTGGGATAATTTCGTGTTCATGAGCTGCTACGCGACCTGCCGGCGGGTATTGGCTTTTGTTCGATTTAATTGTTTTGGAACTGGTATTGAAGCAACACAAATTCTTGGAATTTAAACACATTAATGCTGTCAATGAACTAATGAAATTTAAATAACGTACCTATGTGTCCAAAAATATGTAGATACCTACTTGGATTAGACAATCAGATTGTCCTTATGAGATGAGAATTTTTATATCTAATTTGCCTTTGATATTGGAAATGGATTTAAAAAGTTACCTACACAAAAAAAAGTTAGGATTTGCTATTTTTACGTAAAGCCTAGTACGCTGCTGACGCGAAACGAAAAATCCCATACAAAAATGATAGAACGGAGTCATAAATGAAAATGTTCGTTCTGCAGGGATCAAATTCCGCAAGCGTGAATGCCAATAATGTATTCACCCTCAAAATATTCGTGAACAAATTTGCCTATCTGTGTACACGTTATCTGTCAAAGAAAAATGAATCGCACCCTTGCGGAATCGCAAATATGAATGTGTGCCCGATTTTTTGTGTACATAGAGAAAATTCACGCTTGCGGAATTTGGCCCCAGTACTACACTGTTCCATGACAAAATTTAAAAAGTCTCCACTCACCTTTCAAAGACAATTTATTACCCAGACCAATTAATTGTGTTCGGAAAATCATATTTCAGTTTTTAGTCGTGTTTTTTGTTGTTTCTCTCATCGCAGCTTGTTTATTTTTTTGAAATTTTTGTCGTTCATGTTTTCGTTAGCATTTCGCTCTCCTAGTGGAGACCGCCGAAAATCAGCAGCGTACTCCAGGCATAATTTTGTTGCGTATTTATTGGGACAAAAACAAAACTTTCCGATGTTAACAAGTCTCTAAAGCTGATCAGCTAAAATCCATGGTTAAATTTTGACAAACTGCCAGCTAAAATCCATGGTTAAATTTGGACAAACTGCCATTTTGGAGAATAAAGATCACATCAGAAAACACCTGAGGAAGAAAATCATTCGCTAATTGCAATATTTAGGCAGTTTAGAAAACTGAGATCTCACAATTTCTCTTCGAATCGAATTTTTTTATTTTCACTATTTGACATGAAAATTGGAAATTTCATATGAATGAGAGTGTTGATTTTTCTGAGTTGGCCTATTGTTTTCAAGATTTGACACAGAACTATTCGAACCTGTCAAAGTTTAGCTTGAGAATAATTTAGCTGTGTTCATATTGTTTGTGCCAAAAATTCTCTACTTAATCCTTTTCAAGAGTGTTGGCAAACGCCTCTCAGAAAAAGACAGACAATCGTTCACAAAGGTAGGTAACGTAAATGCACTGGACACAAAACTTAGTAATTTTGTAAACGTCAAAATGTATTTTTGAAAATAGAAATAGCAAATATTAATTAATTTCGTGAATAAGCCCGACGACACGATAAATTTGATTTTTTCCAACTTTTGGAATGACACAACGGGTAACTGACAGCTGTGGTTTTTTTGTTGCTTTTATTTGACAGTCTTCATAATTTTGACCAAACAATTTTCTTGGGCAGTTTTTTGTCAAAGATTGTGTCAAAGCACAACGGAATTTGACGCCATTTTCAAAAATGATGGGCCATTCATACTTTAGCATTACGTTGCTTCATTTTGCTCAAATTCGGAGATGCTGGGCACATACTTTTGGATGAAAATGTTGGTCACGTTTCAATTTAAGTTTCTAAAACGAGGCAAATAAATATTCTCCAGTATCTAGCCTTTGTTTTCCAAACTTCTCACCTTTCATGGAAAAAGTTACAAGTTCAATAATTTGTCGTAAAGATTTCATAAAATTATATAATCCATAATCGTAAATAGGGAAGCGTACGAATGGTCGACAAAAAAATGTGGATTGGACAAATATTAATTTAAATGTCGAAAAAAAGTTTAAAACCAGCAGAATATTCAATTGGCAATTGAAAAGTTTTTGGTAAAAATGTCGACTTTTATCTGCTTGTCCAAATATATGATTTTGCATTCGTGTGGATTTTCGGGACTTAGGGTCTTACGAAAATCATTTACTTTGCCATTATCGACATTTTATGAGTCGATATTTTGGTCAATTCTTTAAAATCGACAAATCGTGCCCAACCCAAAAAACAGATCTACACAATCTCAATAAGATGTGTAGTTCTAAAGTAACTCAATAGGGTCACCCTTAAACGTTAAACAAAACTGAGCTCTCCCAATTGAGCAAATTTGGTGGTTTTTGAGAACTGGGCCAATTTTGCAACGTGAATGATTTTCCTTGTATGCAATCTATTTAGCCTCAAAATATTTATCTGTCATCTGTAAAAAAATCTCTGCTTTGCGGAATTGGAAATTTGAACGTGTAGGTACCTAACAATTTTCTGTGTGAGTTTTATCTCACGCTTGCCGTATTGAGCCCCGGGATTCACCATGTACTCGCTCTAAGATAGAAATAGAATTTTAGCACTGGCGATTTGAGTTATCAAATAAACTGTCAAAGTGACATAAATTCTGAAGCATTTCTATTTTCTCGTTTGTTTTAAAAATGCGAGGAAATACAAAAATTAAATTTGACGTAAGAGAAATGTCAAATCTTGATAGTGCTCGTGTGAAACCGATGACATTTTTCTAACAACGTAAGATTGCCTAAATGTATATGCAGTTGTTGTTTTCTATTACAAAAATATTGAAAACAAATTCTATGCCTATTGTTAAGGTTAATTTTCAAATTTCAAATCGCACTTCAATAAATTAAATCTATAATGTCTACATTCAGTTAGTTGTAAATTAAATGTTCACTTAATTCATTCGCTGTTGAAACCAATCAAAACACAAACTGCAATTTAAGAACAACTTGTTGCCTGTCGTTTGGTATTAAGTGTCTTTTTTTCTAAAAACAAACTCCACATTCTTTCTTTTTCAAACACGTGCAATGTCACGTCTGAGAAATCACAAAAAATAACAGAAACCCTCAAAGTCACTGGCTGTGCAGCTGACAGACATATTTATAGCCAATCGGTTATATACTCGTATAATATGGTCTTGGAGACACACCTAGAATGTATACCATTTAAATAGCGGTGTCATCTTAAGAACCTGGTGTGGTCTCAATTCTCAATCTCCATCACTTGTCTCCATATTGCCATTGTACCTACATTGAGTGACCAAACATCACGATGAAAAGAAATGAAGTTGCCCTACAACTCTTTTGCTTTTGTTAGCAAAAGCCAGAGACGATTGGACCAACTGACCGACGGACCCATTGGACCACCACCAGACAAGAAATTATAGTTTATGTATGTCCATTCTGGAACTAATTACTAAGCAAGCAATGATGCCTGAGCTGAGCGAGTACAACTAGTGGTGGCCTGGTGGTGGTTTGTGTCGAACAATCATCACATAAGAAACAAAAAACACTCACCTAGAGATCTGGAGGGCAGAACAAGGAAAACTTGTCCACGTCCGAGCATTACCGGTATGTTTCTGCTGAATCAAAGCACAGAGCCGTGTCATTGGGGAGGAATTTCTGGGGCTTCTTCTCCTTATATTTATTTGCGTTGATTGCAGGGATCAAAACTACAAGGTAGAGAATACAGTTAGCAAGTTCAGGTGTTTGTAATCTCCGCGGTCTCATCCATTCATCCCATTAGGCTTGGCGAAGTAGTTTTTAATACATCCCAGTAGACGGCGAATGGAAGGCTTCCATAACATTTTATTAGTAATTTACAGGCATAAATATTTTCGAATCTATTTTCTTGTTTGGAGAAACGTCAAATCAAACAACAACAATTAACTATGAAAATTCTGGTTACTGATAGTGTTGCCGTCTTTCGTGAATACAATTCGAACTACATTTATGAATGTCATTAGCAATGACAGCGCAACGGCACATCCTCAGCAAATTTTGTCAGCTGTCATAAAGCTAAGAATTATATCTAAAAGCTGTCAGAAACGTGAAATGTTTTTAAATAACAAATGACAAATAATGATACAAAAATTAATTCCTAGAAAGTGTAAATGACAGATGCCACTAGAAAAGACACTTTTATTACACAAAAATAAATTCAACGTCGAACAAAGAGCAGAATATTTTCAATCCGTTGGTTTTTTAAATAATTCACAGGAATGCCAATATTGTCAAATGTGTCAAACGGGCATAAGTTCCCATTCATCTAGTCACGTCTTTTTGTAAGTAGCTGGATTTAGACGTCTGTCAAGTTGGTATTATATTTTCCATTTTTTTTTATATTACAGGTTCAATTATGTACATGTGTGAAGAGTCTAAAATTTGCGATTGTTTGTGCTTAAAAAAAAACTTGACATCATACTTGCATCGTGTAAATATTGTGCTGACATAGTGTTTAAAATTATAACAGAAGAAAATATTTTCCATTCTTTCTTGACACATTGTCAATATTTTCACAGGGACAGTAGGTATTTGATTTAGTTTGGCAATTTGCCATTCAGAATTTATTTTCTTGGCGCAGAAATTGGGACAATTTTTTTCATTCGAATTGTTTTCAACGAATTCTTTGGAATATTTATGACTACTGACAGTCAAAAAGCTCTCACTGTTACAACGTTCATGTAACAACTTAGAATTTTGTAACTTCCGACGTGGCTTGCATTATTCATTCCCCGTCGAGAATATAATTTTTCTTACATACGGCCTTGCGTAAACTTGCGCGCACCTCTTCGAAATCGTCATCGATGACCATACATACATGGCAGGCAAAAAAAAAAAAAAAACTCTATGGACTGTCTGAATCAAGTAGGCAAACATTGTGTATATGTGTTTATTTTAGCCTTCGGGTGATCATGAGATCAGATTAAAACACCTGAGAACGCACCTGAGTAAATCAATTCATTCCACGAATTTGGGTGTGCGCGGTCGCATATACAAAGGCAAACACCATCACTGGGAAAGGAAAAACATTTGAAGAATCAGAATCAGACCTGCTACGTAGAATTGCCTGCCTGCCCTGTTCTGTTCTTGAGATCACCACACCGCTTAGAGATCGGGAGAAGGTTTTTCTTCTTCTAGAAGTTTTTTTTTGTCATTAAGTAAACGAAGACGATGGACTGGGTTGAATCATTTATCAAGAGACCAAGAGTCAACAACAGAGTCGGAGTATCGGTAGTGCTAGTGCTGCAGTTGACGCATAATCAAAACCGGCCGAGAAAAGTAGGAGTGGATTAGATAGCTTTTAGGAATTTTTCTTTGCGTGATCTTTCCATTGACACCTGCACATTAGAATGAGATTATATTTTAGGATCTTTAAAGAATGTTATGTTCCCTTAAATGCTATACCTAACCTATACCTACCTATTCTGTGGACTGAATACTCATACAATAGATGGTTATTGGTTGAAAATGGAATAAAGAAAGAGATGTGAGCAAATAAAAAGATTGAAATTTCCTGAGTAAGGGAATTATGTTATTAAGATAATAAGTGAATGCGTGTGTGAAGATGGTAGACATATATGTGCACGTGTTGAAAATGACTCATTAAAATGTAAAGTTAATGAAGGATTTATATTCTATTTGTCTCGATTCTGTGAATCCGTTAATTTCGATTGTTTTCCATTTTTATTTCTTGTCGATTATTGTCGTTTGGAATGTGATGTGAAAAACCCAAGAATTCTGACGATAATAGATATTCGAGACGAGATGAATATTTTATTTACTTAAAGTTAAACGTCAAGTTTTAGGTACCTATGTATGTACATAACATTGTTGTTGATTGAAAAAAGAACATCATGTGTTTTGATTAAAGTGTGAATGGGCGAGGCTTCTATTCCAAAACTTAAATCCTTTTTCACAAACCACCGTAAATTGGAACGCGGATTAAAATTGTTTTATGAACACAGGCTTTAAATTTGTTTTTACAAGTTCTCTTCAAAAATACCCAGAGCCTAGGTAATATTTGACATGTTGTGTATCTTTATGTCAATATTTTTTTTTTGCTATTTACATGACTGGAAAAATGGTACCTAATAATTTTGGCATTTTATAGGTAAATAACCAATATCTACGTATGTAGTTTGTAAAAAAAATAATTATGACAATTTATGACAATATGCAAATCGAGTAAATGTGACATTATTGTAACTTTATAACTGCTATTTTTTAGGCCAGTTCTGCGAGTATTGAATACAATTTTCCATAAACAACATTCCAGTTGATCTTGGATTGTTCTCAATTGTTCTGAATTTTGACGGACGCGACTGTCATTCGGCTCCAATTCTTGCAAATCTTCAAATCAAAATATTTATACTCAAAATTTTCCACAAATTGAACGGACAAAAATGTTATCTTTTCGATCGTATCTTCTGAAACACTATCCTGAACTAATGCAAAATTCCCCGCTTATATCATTATAGTCTGACAGATTGCACTCTGACAGTTGGTTTGACAGGTATAATTGCCTGATATCCGCTTACCTACAAAAAAATACATTCCTTTAGTGATATTTCATGAAGGGGCTCTCTTTCCTTGTGGCTGATCGCAAAAGCCCCGTTTGTATCACAAATAAGCCATAATAAAGATTGGAAACCTTCGTATGTTTCACCCCCCAAAACCCATTTGTTTACATTGTTGTATTTGTAGCTTTGAAACTCTATCCATGAATAGATGGGAAATCGAAAAGCAAAGTAGGCAAATGTCAAATGAAAGCAGAGGTTTCTGGTCTTTAAGTTATTAGTTTATGGTTTGTATCTTTGGATTTTGACAATTTGCTATCTGACAGTTGGTTTGACAGGCATAACTGTGTGAAGTTATTACCAGTTATTGAAAAGGTATAACTCCCGTTAGTGAATTTGTGTATCCATCCAGGGGCTTTGTTTTCTTATGTCGTTTGAATTTGACACTTTTCCATCTGATAACTGGCTTTGACAGATGTAACTATCTATGAAGTTACTACCGGTTATCGAAAAAAAATATTCATTCTTTCCGTGATATTTTTCATCCAGGGGCTCTGTTTTCTTACGACAAAATGCAATTTCCTGTTCATGACGTTGGAATTTGACAATTTTTGATTTGACAGTTAGTTTAACAGATATAACTGCCTGAAGTCAGTAATTTTACATCCAGGGTATTCATTATCATGAGACTAAATGGCCCATTTATATCGTTGTAATTTCACAATTTGAAATCTGACAATTTGCTTGAAAGGCATAACTGCAAACTATTATTACTGTTTATCAACAAAAAACAAAAAAAATAAAAATACCGTCAGTGATATTTCATCCAGATTTTCTGTTTCCTTTGGAATGATTGCCTTGCCCAATTTTTTATATTATTTTAAATTTGACAGATTGCAATCTGACATTTGGTTTGACAGATATAACAGCCTAAAGTCATTGCCGGTTATCGAAGAAAAGTAATAAATTCCGCCAGTAATATTTTTTATCCATCAGGGATTCTGTTTTCTTGGGACTAAATGCAACTGTACGCAATTTCGTTGAAATCTGACAGTTGCTTTGATGATGATAATTTCCAATGTATTCTTCAATTCTCATGAATTCCCCTTGTCTATCTCTATCTATTTGAAATAAACTATTTGAACAAATCAATCGCTTAACATATATCAGCAATCAGCAATCAACAAAAGAATCTAATCATTTCGCAAGTGACATTACCTATTCCATTTCCCTCCGACTATACAATCGCAATCGAAAATCGATTATCTGAATGTAAGCTTCGCCAAAAAAGATAAATTCATCTTTGCTGTGTTATTTGGGTAAAACTCTCCATCGTACACCGAAACCCATGTGTTTGAGTATAAAATATGCAAACGACTTATACCGGACCTGGAGGAGGTTGACGATGATGATGATGATGATGTTGTAGTGGCTATCTCTAATCGGTTATATTCCATTGCCGTGTTACACACATTGCCCGCTGAAGCCTCTCTAACCTACAATATGTTGCTGTTCTTAGCTCTAATCAATCTCAACGCGCATGTTGCCAAGCGACTGCGACTGTGAAAAACGGCCACTCAAATGAAGATGAGCCATTCCAGCTAAGGAAACATGGAAGACCACGATGATGGCTTGACTTCAGATGGCATACACGGATAAATTGTACAGAATGTACACCTATAGCCCAACAAGTACTACAAGGCTTTAGCGTCTTCGTATAGTAGAACTGCAAAACAGACAAACGTACAAGCCGTAGAAATGCAGAAATCCCAGCAGATCATTATGAAATGAAGATGTCAACAAGTTACCAGCGTCGCTTCTGTGCCCGTACGTCGCGCTATGAGATATACCTTGAATGTCACGTTTGCGTCGCATCCTCGCCGGACTCTGGCTAGCACTATGTGCAACGAATAACCATGTTTGCCATTAGTTCGCCTTGGGCTCCTCTAACTGCAAGTCATATATGCGAACACGCAGACAAAATCTATGCCGACTCCGCCAGTCCACGCCATGAAAGATGTTATGATAGTTTTCTCAACAATTCGTATCGGGGAGAGAGCTGAATAAACATGCCAACTGATTTGGCATTTTGATTACACATTTATATATACACAAAATTGTTTAGGTCTGCTTGTCTGATTTATTCAACTTCATCGATTGAGTCGCATATCCATACTCGTCGTACATACATATGCAAAACTGTTGAATTGTTTAAAAGACTACTTCCGTTGCTTTGTAAGCAAATCACAATTATACTTATTGTTTATTCCGAAATTCGAAATCAATATGTCACTTTTAGTCGAATTGCATGACAGCGAACTCTAAATAACACTGTTATGATGGTGTGTATAGCATTCAGGGGAATAAATTAGTTGACTTGGCTTAATTAGAACATCATGATGGCGGCTGAATTTGTTATATTGCACTTTCGATAACCCATTCGAGTAATATTGCATGTAAACCGATATGCAAGCAGCTGAAACCCACATAACCACCCAAAGCTGCAATTACACAAATATTAGATAAAAACTGACTGCAACAGTCAATTGCAACAGAATTGATTAGAAAACGAAAACGAAAACAAAACATGAAACCAGTTACGCATGCTTACGCATGTTTAGAGCGAGCACACACTGGGTGAGGGCAATTACCGCTAAATTCCAATGCGGTTGCGGCTGGCACGACTACTCGGCCGCGGCGGCGGGTTCGATGACAGACCAAATGTCAAGTAAGTAATTTTCATAATCGTACAGTCTGCGAAAATGCAACCTATGTATGAAAATAAGTGCTGCCTGTCTATTAGTCGATGGTAAAGTGTTGGTCAGTATAAATATATGCGACCTACCGAACGAAGCAACACTACTGACATTTGAGCTGACTTCAGTCGCTGGCTGAACTAATTTACTTTACAAAGCGAAGTGTCCTACCGCAAGTTGGCCGATTAGCCCCAACGAATGGTATGACGAAGGCGAAACCAAAAAGTGTAGGAGGGGTGTTAGATTTATGCACTTGCTTGGCGCTCAACTTGCTTGCCAAAACGTTGACAGTGGCCAAAACATTTGCAGGTGCAATGTTCCCGTTTTTGGCAGTGGGTCAAAATGCAATGCAAACACAGAAACTAAACAAAAAAAAAACAATCCAAAGTAAACAAACTAAAGATAAATATAGTAGAGAGTTAGAAAAAAAATTGTAAATGCTAAGAGACACAAGTTGTGGCAACTTTGTTGGAGGTAATCGTATCGGATTCAATGCTTGTAATTTGAGGATTTGCTTTGACGTGAAGGTTATTGACTTTTCATGTATACCTCGATGCTTATTGTCGCTGATTTCTCAATTCAATTACAGTTGATGGAAAAGATTGATGGTTACAGAATAAATAATGAAATGAAATGTTAGATAATGCTCGCACACATCTAATGATAATGATGATTAAGCGGAATAGTGAATCAAATGGCACTACGTTGGCCGTTGACCAGTGATTAAATTACTTAAACATGACGCGTTGACAGATAATTCCATTACCCTAACGGTGACAAATGCAACTAGTTTTTTGACATTAGGTTTGATCCAGACTTTTTTGAGCAGAAGTTGCGGCAGCTTATACTTTCTTTTACCCCAGAGCGATTTTTAATCTATGTTTCCGTTTTGGACTCCTTTCGGTTGCAAATATACTTTAAGTACTACGATATTTAATACATGTTAACTTTCTTCAAACATATATCCGCACTCTTTACTCCACTTAATTTCGAAAAGTTCAATCGTGCCATAACGATAATTTATAAAAAAAAAAAGCCAATAACTCTACAATTTCTTAACCTCAGCAATTTTGTCTACCCTGGCTTAAAAATCGCAAGCTTAAATTGTATGATGTAAAAACAGTATATCTATTATCAAATTTGGAAGAGTGGCGATAAAATTCTCTCAGAAAGAAATAAAATGGAAACTTAAATTCTCCTTTTGCGATTGTCGTCAATTTAAATAGTAAACAGTATAGGCATTTGTCTAAAATTTGTTGCTTATTTTTATTGTTTTCGATTTTCGTTGCTTATTTTATTTAAATGTTTATTTTTTTCGTGAAATCGAACAGAACTATTTTAGAAAAATATCAGGGACTATAATTTACAATGTGCTTACCGACACTCATTGTGTCATGTATAAGCTTCCTAAGAACTTGCAATTTCTTAGAAGATTTAAATAGCGGGATTTTCGTTCTTATCTATATGTCATTTTGTAGAAAATGTGACAGCAAAAGGAACTCATCCAACCCCGGTTCACTGGGGCAAAATCACCTTCATAGGATCCCACAGTAGAAATTCGGATTTGATTGACTGTGTATTATTTTGGTTTGTGCTAGTTGCATTTTCGGACAAATTTTTGGCCGTATTTTAGTCAACGAATAAAAGTGACATTTTGTCAGTCGTGTAAACGTAGTATTACAACAACCTCCTAATTTGTCCATATAGTCATTGCAATGACAGTTGAATGTTGACAGTTCATTACGCCTCTTATTTTTAATTTGGGGGTCCATTTACACATAACATATATTCAAAATCTAGAAAGCTAGACATTAATTTTCTTAAAAACAATATTGTGATCTTAACCCTTACCCTCAGTTACTTGGCCTTGTCAGTTTTACTACCTCACATGAAAACTTTTGTCGTTTTGCACTTCGTTGGTGCAAAACAAAATTTGCTGTTTATTTACGAGTAGATAAAGTTATTCCCTTGAAATCTGTTAATGAACTAACAACCATTTCCATTGAAAAACCACAACATCCACCTGCAATATTATCGCCATATATAGTAACCGCAACACGTCAGATTTGACCTGGTCCCAAAGTGCACTCATTCATTGTAACTTAATCTGATGTGATGTGCATAATTCAATGACACATCACGATCATCATTATCGCTTCTGACTCATTCAATTAAGTTCAATGGGATTGCCCATTGACACTTTAGTTGCAACAATATGCAAACTTGATGCATTAACACTATGTTCAAACCCTGTCATCAAACATCAAATCACCAATCTATACAACCTTTGACTCATCTTTAACCACACAATTTATTCCGTCACATAAAATGCAAATTCACCTCATTCCGTCGTCGTTGTTGTCGTGTCGTGTCTCTAGACAGATAGATAGCCAAGAGATCACCAAGAATTATCATAAACGACGATGTCAACATCGTCGATTGCGCTGAATAATGCAAGCAATGGCAATCAAAAATTACCATTCGTGTCGACGGAATGCGTTAAGTCTTGGCGCATATTTTTAGGCCACGTTCTGTTTTCAGAATTGAAAAAGATATTTTTGAATAATTTCTCCGAAAAATACAAAAAAAAAAAATGTGAAACACAAACAAATAGAAACACATTGATGTGTTTTATTGGCGGCCATGATGGTGATGACGATGATGTCGACGACTTTGCGACTGGCGGCCACATGTTGGAATGCATCAACAAAACGTGAAAATTGGCATGTTCAATAAAACATTCAAACATAAATGGAAAACACAAATTTTAAACTTGAAGATTAAACCAAAAAAAAAAAACAAAAATCTAAATCAGTTTAACGAACGCAAACAGCTGTCACGATTGTGTCGAAATTTTGCATGCAATTACCGCCATTGCCCATCGCCCATGTGTGTGCGTCATGTGATCGTGTTTTATTACCCTTTCGGGAATTTTGTTTTTCCTGATAAATGTTTTGTGTGAAAAAAAAACTTTCTCAAGCCTCCAACAGTACAGGTAGGTATAGAATTGCCACCGACTAAATTCACCAATCGGAAATGCATCCAAGAGAGAACCTGACAATTGCCAGAGTTCTGGGATGGAATTTCCAATGCAACTCAGTCATTGACACGTCCATGCGACATTTGTCACATTCTTTTGCTGTTTCAGCAATTCACCGTAAAACATTCCGTAACACGTACAGTAAACTGCACAGTTGTTGTATTTTGCACGAATACGAGTAGGTAGGTACCAGTATAGAAACAAAACAGCAACAAACTTTTTCGATTCTTAAGAAAGAAATGCGGTGCAATTAGCACCTTGTCGCCGTTGGTTGTTGTGTAGCAAAGAAGTACCTGACTTCACAGCTCGATTCTGAGAGGTGTGAGAGCCGGTGCCGACAATTTCCTGTAAAAACAGACACCCGATCTTTTTTCTTTGCAATAAATCACTGAACCATAAAACACGATTTTATGAGAATCTTATATTACGCCAATACCTTTTCTTAAGCAACCAAGTCAATATAAGTTGGTAGGTATGTATGTATCTACTGGAACGTGCTAAGAATATTTTGCATGTATGCATATACATATGTGCCTAGTTTGTAGGTAAAAAGCTGCACAAGTCTGTTCTGGAGAAACGATTTTCTTAGACCGCCACCGTGTAGATTCTGAAAAGGAAATGAAACTTTGGCAGATAGCATCATGTAAGTATATGAAAAACATTTTTTATGTCGCACTGAAATGGAAAAAAAATATTTTCATTAAGTATATATTATATAGGTACTACGTTACGTGTCCGCTAAAAACTGCATTGCTATTTTATTTAATTTGCCCGCTAAATTTACGAATTTATTTAAAAGATCAATTTCGCAAATAGAACTAACATACGGCCCTGTCGTTTCGCATGCTTCCATCGAAGAAAACGTTTTTTTTTCATCGTTTGACACTTATAAACAAATAGTCTGATTAACCGATTTATTCTTTCGTTGCTTGCGTTATTCAACTTTTTGACAGATTGCATATGCGGTGTAGAAATGTAAAAAAATTTTTTCTGGTTGAACTTTGACGTTTCTGATTTGACGGCCAAACATTTCTAACGAATTGGAAACATTTTGAAGAGACAAATACAATAATTGAAAGAGACAGATAGAGTTTAATAATATGTTATCAAAATTTGGTGGAAAACATGAACATAATGTTGGTTGTCTTATTTGAGGAATGGCTGAGTTTAAACGATAAAAGAGCAAATAAGAAATACTACAAAAGAATGGATGAACTAGAAAAAAAAACTACAGCATTTTTTCAGAAACGTCAATTTATCGAAAATAAACACCACTTCTCTTATGTGTCTAGCAAAAAGGAACCGTTTAATCACGACGATAAGTACCTGTGAAAAAGACGAATATAACGAAACAAATGAAATAATGAATGGTGTAATTCGGGTCAATAATAAAAAATGACAAACAATTTGTAGTCTGCTGTTAAACGTCAAGGATCCAAATTTATTTGTGTGACCTTTATACTCTGATTTGAGTAGTGGGATTTGCTTCCAAGTTAATCTAATTGTTACTGTTTTTTTTTCTAAATAACACATGAAGTCGCAATACCTTAGTACGTGGTAAATGACAAAAATGTAAAATGTATGCCACATTATCACGACTGACAAATATTATTTAACATTTTATTTGTCACGAAATTTATAAATGCGTCTACACTTAAATAGTTGTCATATTTTGACAGCGCTATAGCGATGGCATTTTTTTGCATTTTCTCATTCCTTTTTCGCAGATTCAGTAATTATCAAGATAGTTGTTTTGCCAAACTCGTAATGAGGTCTAGAACATATATGTTTTTTTTCGAGATTTTGAGCCAAACTCTATACTGCGTGTATATCGACTTATACGCATACATAGACGATTCAACTTGGTTGTCAACTCAACTCAAATCGGTTGCAAACCGACCCGCGTGTAAGGTGTAGTTCAACCTCACTTCAAACCTAGAATAAATAAAAGTGTGGAAGTTGCTTTTTATTACTGGCCACGTTCACATAGTAATTATCAGCAATCGGAATAACTTTCTGGCTGTTGTAGCACCAACAAAAGCATAGCTGATGAAAAAACCAACTGTTTTAATGTAACGTAGCAATAAATTTAGAATTACTACATAGCTTTCCGATACGATAAATGTCTAGAACAGCAAATTTCATTTCATTTAGTTTTGATTTTTGACAGCTATCAGATAACCTATCCATATCATTCACAAACATATTAGGATTAAACAAAATTAACTATCTAATAACTATATGAATGTGGCATTTTATTGCTGTTTACTTTCGTCATAATGCCTGTATAAATAATAACAAGTTATTGAGAAATGTACAATATCGAACCATGTAACTTCTTTAAAAAAAATCATTAATCTTTTTGACAGAAGGAAAGTGTTTCAATAGTTGACGGCTGAAGTGACAGCTGAGTTACCAATAAAACGGAATACTTTTTTGGGATTCTGATAAAAAAAAATCGAATGATCATTAAATCTGGAAAGAATGCATATAAATTGTATTACCTGGGCGAATTACCCCTTCGTTATCGATTGTTTGTATGGAAATGTCAATTACCATTGCCATTTTTTCGTCCAATTCCTCTCGCTTACAAATAAACACGCCTAGAATTTTCGAGGCTTATATCTTATTATGCAGATAGTTTGTACGGAAAGTTGAAATCTTTTTTTTTTTTAATATTGTGTCGCTAATGTGTGTGCCTAAAACATCTGATTATTATTTTGAACCAAAACAAGTTTTTAAATTAGTTATCTATACCTCTTAAAAATTTCTGTATTTTTTTTTGTTTTGAAATGATAAATGCTTTGTCAATTTGTTCAGGTTTTTGAAACTGGGTTTTAAAAGTCTTATCATAAAACTGAAAATAGGTAGGCAAAAATTCATGGCAACAATAATTTTAGAATTCTATTAGCTTAGGTACACACTTAAGTATTTACTGATAACCTTTATTTCATTTGTTAATGGAATGTCGTGTATTTCATAAAACTGTTACCCAAACATCAGCAGGTATGTATGTATATATTATGTAGGTACGAGTATATACAAAGTTACAAATGATTTTCTTTTTTGCAGATGAAAGATGCAGATAAGAAATGAAATTGTCTATAGGTATTTTTCTTTTTAGTTCTTGTGGTCGACCACCTGCAAGGGTAAAGTTGAGGGTGCATTTTTAAGTTACGACTTGACTTGTTTACTCTCGCTCACCCTGCAATTATTATTATCATCTTGAAAAACGAATTCATCCATCAGGTGTCTTTCCTTGAAAAGATATAGTTTTCAAAATAAAACAAAAGGTAACCTAGGAAGTATTGTAAAGGAATAATTCATATTTACGATCGTGAATAATTTTTGTCTGGAAAAAGTCATTTAATTTGCATTAACTGTCTAGACTTGCAATAAGGTAACATAAAAATAAAATATTTAAGCAAAATAGATATACCTAAATAGATATTGGATGTAGTTTTTGAAATAGGAAGGTAATTACTTGTGTGTATGTTGTGTGCCTACCTGAAATGTTAAGAATATTTTAATTACATAGCTATACATATTTTCAACTAATTGAGTTTTAAAATTGGCATACTTCTCAAATTATTGACGGAAAAGAAAGTTTTCTAAACAATTTAAATGGAATTTTAAATAATATAAATTTTTTGTATTCTTATTAAAAATATTCTTAGAAAAAATTCTTAATAAACTTAATCCCATTCCTATCTAATTTGGGTTCGATCCGTTTTTTCCTTCCTTATTGATCTTTTTTTTACTCCTGGCCTTTTCTAAAATATTGTCTTTATGCACACGCCTTAAGTGGGCAGCTTGAACATTATTTATTAATTTGGCCCTGCATATTTGGTTTGGGCAATTGTTTCTGAAAAACTCTCTTTATTTCAATGTCAATTTAATCGATCTTAGCATTTTTAAAACAAAACCCTAATTGATCCTCTTACTTTCTTCTACTCAGCCATCTTTAAATTCATTATTCAGTATGTCGTACTGTCTCTTCAAAAACATTTGATATTCATCTGCCGGATTACAGAAACAGACTTTAGAAAAACTATACCTAAGAACTAGATATTTGCTGGATTTTTTCTTCAACCAGTAAGCATTCATCTAGGTTCTCAATCTCAATTTTCTGTGAGACACTCTACCACAAATATTTAGACTACGAGGGGACAACAATGATTACCGATGGTATAGATAGGCGTTTTTACCAATTCATTAATGTTAAGAAAAAATAATTCGACTTCTCTTCCACTTTAAAGTCCTTATAATTACTAATTTATAGACCCTGTAGTAATAACCAATTTCTTTTGTCAATGATACAACGCTGCATTTGCAGCCAACTCTTTTCTTTCCATATATCTGAATAACTGGGCTCAAGCATCATTAGTATCAACTATTATGGACTTTGATAAGATCAACAACATCATTTGGTTTTAAGAAGATCAACAATAACATTGCCGAAATCATTTTTAAGACACTTTGTTTATTCGGGACTGGAAACGAAATGAATGTTTTTACCAATGATTTCAACAAATCGCTCGAATAAAATATGGCTTTCGATTACGTTGCGAGATCTGGGGTTACGACATATCTCCATTGGATATGTATTTTAATTTGGATCTTAAAATCTGGGACATATGTAATAGATACAAAGCTTGTAAAAGACCTAAGCGTAAAAGTTGGTGCATTATGGACTGTCACTCCAAAGGTCTGAGGGTATCTTATCCCACCTATACTTTTCGGTCCCTGCACACATTTTAAGTCTTCTCTATTCCTGCCAAATAACAACAAGCATAACGGAATGGTTTAGAGTTGTAAGTCACTACAAAGCTTAGCTAAAATCGTTGGCCACTTTTTGATACCTATGGAAATCCAAAAGTCGTTATTAGCTGCCTACCATTAACCATTAATTCTATTATGAGCTAAAATGAAAAATTCGGATTTGCTTCAAATTTAATCAATGTCCGTTCGTTGAGATGGTTAGACGAACATAAATTTAAATATTCTGCTTGACTGCTTGCAACCTTTAATCTTAAGCTTAGTATACTCGATTGGAAGATCTTCCAATATTGGCAGATTTTTCGCAAAAAAAGTTCACCAATTTTCTATCAATCATGTAAGCATCCAATTTTATCTGTCAAAAGTGACAGAAAACAAATTGGCGACTTCTTGCAATAGTGTGCACTCGTCTAGACGCACAATTTTTCTTATTTTCAAATAATTGGACGATTGTCTATTAATTTGATATTAGTTGATGATCCTTCCACATCCAAAATTTAGTCCGTCAAAATAGCGAAGAAGAAGTCTTATAAAAAGGAGGTCGAAAAGGATTCGACACATACACAAACCATATACAGTTCATTCAGGACATCGAGACCAGGCGATGCTTGTGGGATGCAGGTTGTGCAGGCAAGGCATTGGGGACGCCATTGAGATGGCCTTTAACGAATTTAAAGCACTACATTCAACTTTAACCTTGAGAATATAATCTATAAAGAAAATCGTCTTCCAATGAGTCTACCAATTTTTTGTTTTCTAAAGTCTTCTAACCATGTAAACAGACAATTTTTAATTGGAAGACATAAAATTGTCGGCAATCGTCAGCCGATTTTCTACCAATAAATGGTCTAATTTTTTGGATAAAATCAATCAACTGTAACTGTAAATGGACAATTTCACTTGATAACTAGCAACTCATTGGTTGCTATTGGATCTCTTGACAGTTCGGCCAATATTGGAAGATCTAAAAATCGTGTATACTTAGCTTCATATGTATTTTTTTTTTGAAAATGTTAACATTTTGAAAAATTTAAATTTTCTTTAAAAAAAAAAACAGAGTATCTACTCGTATGTACCTACCCTACCCACCAGGGACTGTTTTAAGTATGGTAATTGTTATGTTTTCTGGTTATTTCTATTTGAAATTGGTAATTCTATATCATGTTTGTGAAAATAACTATTTTGTACTGCACCCCATAATCAGTTCTTCTTAATACATATTTTCTTACATGACCCATGCTCTGAAATAATATTAACTTTTACATAGTTCTAATACAAACTTCCGTAAAAAAACAGAACTAAAATGAGAATTTCCTATAAAAGCTCCTCTGGATCGTTCCGCTACTAATGGTAGCTTGGATAACCTAGCCGCTTCGTACTCGAACGCCGGCACTAACAATCATGCACTGTTGATATTGTATTTTTCTGCTCGTTATTATTATTTGGGTGTAAATTCTCAATTTCTTCTGAATACGGCCTTCTCTGTGGAATGGAAGACCTCTTTGGACACTATTTCGTATGTGACGTTATTCTGAAAAAGATATATGTTTTCAATTTGCACTGACGGAACCAAATGTAAGCAGCGGTGAATCTGGTGACATGTGGGCGAATTTGGAAAGACGAATTTTTGAAGATGGTTCTGAAATACCATTAATGAAGATTTCGTGTGCTGAACATTGCTCAGATTTAGCTTTCAACGATCTAAAAAATTCTTTTTTCCACAGTAGATAAAATTCTATTAACTTTGAGTCGTATTTAATTTTATTTTCATGTCTCAGCCATTCGGTCAAGGGAGCTTCAAAAAATAGCATGCGAAATCAAGTTGAAACTACTGTCAATGCCTACAATTTGTAAAGTGCCTTGGAGACAATAAAATTTTTAACTAAGCTATTCAAATAGCTAATTGACGAGACATTGCATTGAAATTTTGAAGAAAGTGATGAGCATTCAAGAGAATATAATTCTTGTCTGACTAATATTGAAAATGTACATACCTAGTATCTATGTATTGCTTTTTTTGGTGATATTTTTCTTTATTTTTTAAATATTTCAGAAAAAAACCTCAGGCAGATTCATTAAAGATTCATGCAAGAGACTGCCAATTCCAACTGGTTTAGTAACTAAGCTAGATTACTGACACTAATAGGTTCCTGCATACTATCGAGAAATACGTGTCAAGTTCAAGTCGCAAAATCGATGATTTTACAACCGATGTGTTCCGTGAAATTGTTAGCGATAAACTAGTCATGCACTTACAACAACGATTTCAATGTGAAAGCGAAGATTTTTTGTCTGCTTTTGAGGATTTCTTAAAATTCGGCATTGAAAAATTTGCATAAGTTATTTGCAGCAGATGTGGATTTCGAAAGGATTTACCTCCAGTATAATGATTTTTGCCAGAATAAAATCCTAGTCAAATTGTTTCTCAAAAAATAGTTCAATATTGGGCGTAACCTGAAGAATACTGTCATTTTAAAGACTTGACAATACTATTTACACGTCTTTTTGCTTGCATGTCTCATTCTGGAAAAACATAAGACCGCATTGAGATCAAGCATTTATAAGTATATCTTTTTCAATTTGCCGAACCTGGACCCATGTGCTGTAGCTCAGGCGATAACTTTTCCTCGCTTAACACTTAGGAAACAAGGCAACGTAAAATCTAAGAAATCGTATTTGATTTAACGTTGGAAAATAGTATCATGAACAAATTTAATTTAACGTTGAAAATATATTGATTCAACTACGCATCGTTGTTTTAAGTACTGTCATTCTTGTTTTAAAGTGAACCGTAGTCGATTCAACAGTGAAACAACTTTCATAAATTATTAAGTACGTTCAACGTTGATTTAAAGTGGAAAATGCTAAAATGTATCCATAATTAAAATTCAATGCTCAACTTTCAAAGTTTAACATAGTTGATTCTACTTTGTTCAACATCATTTTAAAGTTGCAGCCACTTACAAATAACACTTATACATTAGATTATTCTTCCACAAACACTGGTAAAGGATTTTCAATATAACATCAACTTTAATTTGAATTAATTTATACTCATTTTTATGTGGACCCAATGTAAAATCGAAAGCTTAAAAACTTAAAGTGGAAACGATGTAGAAACAAAGTGAAACGTATTCATTTTCACATTGATGTTGTATTTTCAAACTACGGTCGACATAAAATCAAAGGAATTCATAGTTGATCTTAAGTGGATTCCATGTAGAATCATGAAAACAGCAAAAAAAAAACTAGCTACCTGCAACGTAGTGTCGGGTAGGCGCCGGCGTCTTCGATCGTGAAGCTTTGGCTCCATATATTCAGTCGTGTTTTGACTTTTTTTTAACAGTCCAATGTCCCAATTAAAGTCGATGAACTTTTAATAAAACTATTAAGAGAATTTGAAATGGAATACATATTCCCTACGTTGAAAAGTAAGTTTTGTTTTAGTGAAATCATAAGAAAATTAAACTTAGTTTGATGGAAATTTGTTTATTTTTTATACATTAGATTATTTGGAGCAAGTCTTAAGCCAAAACACCATTTTCTGGTGTCTTATCCCGAATCCCGATGCAAATAAGAAATGTGGACCGTTAACATTTTCTTGGGATATGTGGTTTGAAGCAAAGCACAAGTGTATCCCTACATTAATATCCAGTAAATTCAAATTTGTATTGAAAAATAAAAATACAATTTTTATATTTCAAAATGATCGCTTTTTTATTAAAAAAATTGAAAAAAACTTTTATTAAATTCAGATTGACGTAAATCATGGGTCGTTAGCATTTTCCACTTTAAATCAACGTTGAACGTACTTAATAATTTATGAAAGTTATTTCTCTGTTGAATCATGGATCCAAGTTATTATTTTAAAAACGTAAAGTAGTAAATTCTACAACTTTTCATGGTTGGTAGGATTAAAACCAAAACATTTCCATTTCAAAGTAATTTCTAAAATTACTTAAAACAATATTGAAACGTAGTGAAATTAAAATTGAAAGATAGTAATTTCAAGTTGGTTCGTAATATGTTTAAGCTCGAATACATTTACTTTAACGATGCATCATTCTAAAAATAAAGTTGGATCATTATGCTTTCAAAGATGTAAGCCTTTAATTATAATATGGCGCACAGTAGAATCGAAGTTGTTCCATTTCGTTTTTAAGTTTGATGATATTGATTTTAGTATGATTCCACCTGAAATCAAAGGAAAACGTATTTAAATCAAGCTTGAAAACTATTCGTTTTCATACAGGAAAAAACATTGAATCAATGATGTTCGACTTTGATTCTAAAATTTTCATCTTTAACCCCGAATCATTCCTAAATATACTCGTACTTAAATCAAAGTAGTTTTCTTTGATTTTACTTTGTTTTTTCTCTGGGTGAACGCCTCTGAAAAAATGGGTTTCTGTAAGTTGAGGCGATACCTTAAATTTTTAATTTGATTGACTGGGATTTTCCAATGGAAGGTGATAAATTGAAAAACTCATCTTAACAACAGAACACACATTTTTTTTTTATTTCTCGACTACTTTTATCGATTCGAAAGTTACAGAACATGGGCTTTGGAAAAAAATTATTATGTATGTATTCTTCGAATAATATGGACGATTCTCATTAAACGTAAACATTATTGTCGTTTCATTACCTTTGAATAAAGACTTTTTCAATTTATTGGTACCTATCTAATTCAGATTTTTCCTTAAAACAGTCTCTGCTACCACCTAATTAAAACTATCAAATCATCCTTACCAGAATCCGAAAAGTTGACGTTCATCCTTATTAAAGTCGTCTTGACTTAAAAATTAAAAACACACATAAGTACCTATATGTATATCTACCTAACTAAAACAGCAAATAATCCATTATCTTCCAAGTCAATATGTTTACACAGCCAACAAAAAAAAACCATATAGGTAGCCATTATCACAATCGCACATAAAACGAAACCAAATAAAAACGAACTGACAAAACAATCTGCCGTTCATATTGCTGACATGATTGCCCTACAATGGTATCATACGCATTTGGCAGATATACTCTCGTAAAACAAGAAAAGGTGTAGAAAATCCAGGTGATCAGGATCACCATAGATTAGGGATTAAAATATCCTCTCGCATAGTTTACGCATATTGATACGCAACGCAGCGCTGTCTGTCGCACATTGCAGCCTTCAAAATTGTTACCTCTCCCTTCTTTTTGGTTTGTTACCGTGTGGAAAACCAAATCAACCCTCCCAAAAACCCAGCAGAACTTCTATTATAGCATCTGCGCGCCCTGATGCGGCTGAATGTCGTTCGACCTTTGACGTTCTCACATGTCCTCTGTAGATAGTGCGCCGCGCCGGCCGGCCGGTCGGCTGAAGCGCCGAAACAAACGAAACCCGAAATAAAACTCCCAGAAGAACAAAATGTGTTCGCGTAATAATTCGAACATTTGTTCGTCACATTTACAGCTCTTAACAGGGGCTGCAATGGGCGCCTAGCTTGAGAGTGTTTTCCTCTTCCTTGTTGATTTGTATTATGCATTTGCAAGGACATTCACTTCACACATGCGATCATTTGCCATCGGCATATGTGTCGTTTTATTCAAAACAACCATGTGTACGCTTGCTTTCAAAAAAAAAAAAAAAAGTCCTCAATAATTGTGTGTGGTGCACACGTGGTGCTTCTCAACTCATATGTAATGTAATGTATAGATACGCGTCCTTCGCTTCCTGGGAGAGAAACAAAAAAAAAAAAAGAAAAACCGTCACACGGTCACATTTAGCGCAACGCGGCTGTCGTTTAGGATCGATTCAAATGAAATAAAGTTGGTTCGGTGTTTGTCTGCTGTTGCTGTTGCCGCTGCTGCTATGCTGCATTGCTGCTACAGCATGCCACATTTGGCGGATATACAATTTAATCTAGTCGATGACAACTATTATATTGACAGGCTATATAATGCCGCGCTCTAGATACAACAGAGACAACTTGCACCAATATAATATACCAAGTGCAGCTGCAGTGCAGAATTTCTTCGCGAGAAATTGGCATTCCGCTGGTCGTTGATCGCGTTGATCAACAAACAACATTATGGCGTCTATGCGGCACGGGATTTGAACCAGTTACTCATCCGGGAGGTTCAGTTTTAGAAGAGATAGGTTAGGCTATAGGCATATATGGAGAATATATGGATGTTTGAATGGCATTTTAGCCAGTTTGCCCACCAAAAAAATTCAATCTACGCGCAGCTGACTAAAAGATTGATTTTTTTTTTGTATATTTTTTTTTAATACCTGAAATAAGCTTGACAGTTTTCACAAATGCAAATTAAAATTAAGATCATTGAACGAACGTGAGTTTTTTTTTGTCGTTGATTAAAATATTTATGAAGATACTGGCATTTAAGTATTTGCAGTGTTGTTTGTATCATTGAATTAGGCAGCAGGTGCAGCATTAGTTAAGAATATTATTCATAAAACGGTATTACATACGAGTCTTTCGAGTATTTTCAGAGAGAATACAGTGACAGGGTGCGAAACTTTCTTCATTGTAATTCTTAATTGTGGCCTAGATCTGCTTTGGAAGTTTATTTCCATTTGGAAAAAGCTAGTAAGGAAACTTTGGTTCCAGTCTCAGTTTCTTCGTTTGTGCTTCATTTTTTGTTTGCAAGCCAACCCTGTTTTAAAGTTTTTAACCAAGTTATCTTTTGCAATTTCATGTTTGCATGTTTTTTTTGAAAAATAATACAATTGGAGGGAAAATGACATCGGAATTAAAGAATAAGCGACGACATTACCAACAAAAAAATCAATACGAACTATCGATAGCACAGAACTATTCACATAACCGCAATTTAAGAGAATTTATAAACATAAATTCTTCACAAATACGAGTATTAATCAAAATACTAAATTATAATTTATTATTAATGTTTAAATACTAATATTTGATCTTTGTTCCCAAAATATGATTAATTTTAGATACAAAAGAATCTGATTATTAGGAACTGTCAAATTCTATTCGTGTTCCACATACAATCCACACACTTCAACGAATAAATTGCTTGCTCGCGACATTATTTGTGTTTCTGTGCTTTGTGCACAAAACTGTAATTTTTTTCAGAGAGTGACTCGGTTTAATAAAAGCACTGGAACGCAATTGATAAACAAATACTGGAGCAATTTTTTAAAACGTCAAAACAAAAGTTTATTTTTGAAAATGTTGAAGAAGGTTTTTTTTGAAAATGTTTTTTTTTTTGTTAAATAACAAATTTGCTATCACAAATTTTAATTTATTTCACGAATAAGACCAACTATACGACAAATTTCACAAATATAAGATTAATTATATTATTTATTAATTCATTTTTGTAATTTAACAAATACTGGAAACTACTGTACGGTAGATATTTAGCTTGATTCAATAAATAAATTGGATTCTTTTTAACTTTTATATTGACACACTTGGCAACTGACAGCTTATGTACACTGTTTGTTTTTTTTCTTTTTTCCTTCATTTGACATCAATCTTAATAATTTTGTCCCAAGAAATTTATTGGACTAAAATTCGAAGCCTGTTCCTGTGGAATTATTTCACTCTTTCGCGAGCGCTTTTTCTGTAAAAAAAAAAAACTACGAAAATTTAGAGTACGGGAACATGATTTGAAGTACGGGAACACAACTAATTATAAAACGTCATTCATGACGAAATCCATGTCAGCGATATGTCAATACTGACGAATATTTATCAATTCGCTTTTCGTTGATCGCTGTCATCTAAATAAGTCCCTTATACCACCTCTAATCCATGAGTTAACACTAAACCATAGAAATAGAAGTTAATCTGCGGTTTAAAATTTTCAATTAATAAAAAATCGAAAATCCACGAGCAAAATCTCCTACAACAAGTATCAACTCTATTTTTTTTTATTCGCTGTACATTTTTTATTAATATCAATTATTCCTTCGATTGATTAGGGAAGGAATAAATTTGTAAATGTCAAAAAGCAGAAATTCTGTTTTATTAATGAAATTTTACACTTAATCTACGTGTTTAATATAAACCGTCACCAAAGTTTGTTTTTTAATATGGGTGTAAGAGTTTGATCATAAAAATTCGCCATGCTTAGCTAAGCTGGTACAGAATTTGTTGTTGTTGCGTATAACACAATAAATATTTATGGACGATTTTTTCGTCGAAAACTTCAAAAGATTTTCAAAGCTGTCGTAAAAAAATTATTTTTTAAATGTAGATACCCACACACTTAGAATAATTAAATAAAATATGTGCAGGCATTACCTATTCGCTTATCTTTCAAACCACAAGCCTTTAAAAAAAACTTAGCTAGGTAGGTAGCATGCTTCAAAAATTAATTTTTAATGACCTGGTAGACTAAAATGGCTTTAAAACAGGTTGATAAAGGCACGAAGAATCATACTCACCTACCTACAATGGTTGAACTCAATATTATTAAGATTATTTCATAATCTTTCTTTATAAGTTGTAGGTATCTACCTAGGCAACCTTACTGTAAATATTTATTCGCCACTTGTAAAAAACGTGACTCAAATATTTGACCGGGGCCTCAGCAGTTTGAACTCGCCGATTTCGACGGATCAACTGGGGTTCAACTATGATTCAAAGTTCAAGACTGTAATAAGTTGCCACATGATTAACCAATAGTTGATTCGAAGATGATTGGTAAGTTAATATTGCCAAACCACGGATCAAATGACCCAATAAGCTTACTTTCATTTTGTTGTCTTCAAACATGATTCGATTTAATTTTCCGCAATACAAATTTAAGTAGGTACGAAAGTCCTAGTTTCGCTTCACACACCAATAAAATTAACCATATCGTATCGTTTTACAAAACATCCGTCCGTTACTTCATAACCACATCATATTAGATATACCTAACAATTTTTTTTTTTTTTTTTTTGAAATCTGAAATAATAATCTCAAAAACACTGTTCCCACGCTCAATGTCATGACTGAAAATATATCCATAAAACAAACTTCATTCCGTCTGCATTTAATATTTATACATTTTCTGTTTGGTACTTTTTCAAGTGGATTCAACAAACCCAAGAATAAAAAAAATATCTGTCCAATATGTAGGTACATATGTAAGTATGTACGATGTGAATGTGATACAGTAAAGAATTTATTACCCACATTGGTCAGTCACTTGCCACAAGCAAGCACCAAACACAAGCTATATAATAATCAGAAATCTGAAACTGAAATTTGATGTAGTATCCTACACATCCGAGAACAAAAACCACGAGCAATGTTTTATTTATTATTATTTTTTTTGTTTTTGAAGATACGGATAAGTATCCCTAAAATGATACAGAAAAAAAAATTATATATATATTTTTTTACTTCGTCAAAAATTCCAAAAGGAAACAAAACCTGAAAACAACACAAATTAATCAACAGGTTGCTTTGCTTGCTGATCGGACAAATTCTCAAGACAACACTTGAAACGAGAAACAAAACAAAACGAATAAACAAAAAAAAAAGCAGATTTTTATTCCTTGTAGGTATCTTCTTCCTCTGTTTCTCCTTACGACCGCAATTAATCAAGCAGTTGCCTATATGATACGATGACACCCCTAAACCCCTGGGCCGTATAATGTTCATTTCTTCACTTAACGAACCGCCAAGTTGCTGAGATTTCGTCAAATGAATCAGATATTTATAAAAAGTATCTCACGCGTCACACCTTCTAATTTCAATCTCACCCACCTCTCAGATACAAACAAAATACCACAAATTCAAAACTCTCCACTGTTGGAAAATTTATCCCAAAAAAAAAAAAGAACACAGCAGGCTGCAATACAAAATACAATGCAACCTAAACACATAAACCCATTTAATTACAAAAAAGGTCACATTTCCATAAGGTAGGTATTTTCCATCTATAATAGACTAACTTCTCTCAAAAAGTCTAAAGTCTACGAAAAAAAATACAGAGGCATAATCTCATATTCTTCCTCTGCGTCGTCGTCGTAGTTGTCAAACTTAATCGTCGTCGTCGTCGTCGGTCGACAGCAAAACCACAGCAAGTGAAAAAGATAAGGCGCCACGTTTTGAGATAACAACATACAGATATCCTGCATTGAAAAGAGATACAAATATGTGAGAAAAATTTTCATTCATAGCAGCAAGAATATTGCCGCTCCTCTCCGAGTCTACAATGTTTACAAAAATTGATTGTTAAAACTCTACAAAGAGCATAAAATCCCTCAAAAACTAACCTAGAGTGGGGATTACTTCGGCTCGAAGGGGAAATCCGAACCGAAGACAAATGCCAAACAGATGTTATTTCATTGGCCAACAGGCGGAGTCGAACCGAGAGTATATAAATGGAAGCAAACGGGGATGAGGAATGTTATTTCGTGTCTAGCAGTCGATGGTTACGGACGGTATTTTGTTGAAGAATATAATATTTACGGTATATCTATAAAGATTATTTAACGAACGTTAACCCCTCGCAATTTATAAATAATTGAAAACAAAAAGAAAAACAAAGTGTCATCAATAAAAAGTGAAGAAATTATCATAAACCACACAAGGATTACAGTGTTGTTCAAAAATAATATTGAAAAAACAAAAATTGTGTTTTTTTTTTGTTGAAAGATATTTTATCTGAGAAATTAGAAAAAAAACCGCCAAAATTTTGCCCCAAGATAGAAAAAGAATTATTCAAAAAATGAAATCGCTAACTGCTGTTTGTCAATCGGGTGCATCTGCAATGCCTGCCATCAATTCAACGGGTCGCATTTCGCGTCAAAACAATCACCATCATCGTGATGGTGAAAATGCCGAAATGAAAATGTATCTATCGAAGCTTAAAGATCTCGTGCCATTTATGCCGAAAAATCGCAAGCTCTCAAAATTGGAAATCATTCAGCATGTCATTGACTATATCTGCGATTTACAAAGTGAATTAGAAACACATCCTGAAATTAATAGTTTCGATGCAGCCACAGCTTTAAGCTTAACAAATGGAACACATCATCATCATCATAATAATCATATTTCATCACACATTGATGATGATAATAATATTTCAATGGAAGATCGTTTAGCTGCTCATCTACAAAATACAACAGCTGCTTCTTCGGTACAAATTCGACAGCCCTTGGCTACACGACAAAGTCCGAATTTGATTTTAAATAATAGTTCGCAAAATAATTCAGTTATTAATTCCGTTATCCTGAGTAATAGTCCATTAGCGGTGCATCAGCAACAGCATCAAATTCAACAGCAACAACATCAGTACTCGCATGCGGTAAGTTAAAAGTTCAAAAAAAGACAAATCATTCAAAAATGTCTTGGGAATTTTAGGAAAATGTCATTTTCAGGCAGGAATTAGTTTTTGTTGAGAGGCTTATAAAGATACTACTTGTAAAGAAGACCTTAGAAATTTTGAATTCATGTCGTGACTTATACTTCGTCATTTCTTAGTTTCGACTTTCAAAAAATGTAAAAAAGATAGATTCATAAATTGTGATGTCTGCTAAGAAATTGCATTTTCTATACAAAGTTTGATGAAAATTCTTGCAATTAAAAATTGAACACCTGGATCACACTGTTTAAGTCAATCATCCAAACTGGACTGATATCATTTTCTTTACGAAAATAATTAGGGGAGACCCTAAACTAGGGGTTTTATAATTTTTGTATGTTTTTTTTTGACAAGGAAGCCTTTTCCAAAACGGTTTTATTTTCAAAAAATGACTTACCATTTCTAGGAGTTTCCAATCAGTTTAAAAGAAAAACAGAAATTATTTGACAGTCGGTTTTCCGAAAAGCTAAATCTTAATCATACAAAAATCTATTGATTTGTTTTTAATATTTATTCTAAGCAACTTTATTCACTTACCTCTTCACAATTTTTAATTAAAATTGCTTAAATATGCGTTCCATGTTTTAAAAACTATGAATTATTTCACCTGTGAGGATAGTGACACATAAATATCGTTGAGATTGAATTTTGAATTATAGAAAATATCTCAAAGTGAACTTGTCTTTATTTTGACTTTTAAGAAAAATCTTCTGTAAGGCGCCAGTATTTTTTTTAAGGAATGTTCGAAAAGAATTCTTTTTTAATTATAAATACTTGCGTTGGGCGCCAGTTTAAAGGGATAAATATGCAAATTCTTGAATTGTACAATTATTTAGAGACAAAGTTGCCAAGAGAAGAGGGGCAACACTTTTGCAAAATATATTAAATATTATACATCAGAAAAAGTTGAATATTAAAATAAAATATTGTACAATCTAAGGAATTTTACAAAACATTTTATTTATACTCGTAAACCAAGACAAATTGAAAATGAATATTTTCACATATTTATTTCCTACTGCAAATGACTATCTGGGTAATTATTTTTCAAAAAAAAAAAATATATAAAATATCTGTTGTGTTGTTAAAGTCAAGTATCTATTTGCATAAAATAAGATGAAGTTTCTGAAAAATGACAGGAAAATCATTAAATTATTATATACAACCTCACTAATCGTTAAGTATCTTAATCTTAATTAATGACTCGACTAACACCTGTGATGTGTTTAAATCAATATACAAAATTCAAGTGATATAAAATTTTTTAAAGAATTTTCCTATACTTAGCTATTTATTCTGAAAACAATTAAATTCGGTTTGGTATATATTGCACAATAAATCATTCTGTGCTGTGCTGTGCCGTGAATTTAAAGTATCTTTATTATCTTTATTATATTTGATATCTTTTTTTTTTTTTTGGTAAATTCTTTGTGATTTGTTTGAATGTCAACTGAAATTCCTTTGATAACCACTAGATACAAAATGAATCCCCTCAATCTCTGCAACTCAAAAATCATGTCAAATAAAACAAAATGTAGATTTCTATATTTTTTTTTGTTAAGTCTTGATTCTGAGAGATTCGTTTGAATGAAATCATAAAAAAAATTTAACTGGTAGACTGTGACAGTTTCGTGTCGCACACTTCAGCGCCATACAAATACACAAAAAAAAAACGCCAAAAAAATTACCTAAACGACATAAAAAAAATCTAAAAAAAAAAAAAAAAATCTCAACCATTAGTAAATTAAATTTAATTTCGTGTGTGCGGATTTTGTGAACACCTGCAGATACTTAAGTTGTTTTCTGCCTTTTTGCTTCCAACTCCCCTTCGTTTTCTTTTTTTTCTATACCTTCCTCTAAATGTTCATTTTACTGTTGGTTGCTGATGCTTTGCGGGGGCTTATTTATACAGCACCACACCACCAGATTCATCCGTTTAAAAATCACAAACACAAAAAACAAAAAATAAATAAAAGAAAAGGTACCGATATAAATTTCAAAATCACGACAACGCAGCTTGTTGTTTTGTGTTTTTTTTTTATTTGTGAGTTGGCGCTTAATTACCATTGCCGCATCCCTCAGATACTCAGTTATAGATAAATAGAAAGAGAGAAAATTATACTAGAGAGAATTGTTTACTGAAATCAATGAAAAACAAAATACCTATCTGCCTTATCAGTGATGTTAATTAAACAGTAATTAATTGTCGCTCGTTTTCATTTTCCATTCGGAGAGAATTATACATAGCACATATCTGTATTGTATCTGTTCGAAGTGATCTTTCTAGCGCACACGAACTTTAGACCTTGGTTTGTTTAAAAACAAGATGATTAACAAACAGTGATATATACTTGTTTTTTTTCTTAATTGTTTTTGTTGTTGTTGCTGTGACACTGACTTGTCACCTTAAAAATGATGACACCACAACTACCACCCTCGGGCCGGTGTATATATTGTATATTTAACAATAATTTAGCCTCCAAAAAAAGAAACAAAACAACAATGAAAGTTAAGGTCAAAGTGTCTAGAGATACAAGTTGTTTCTGTTGTTGATGATTTTGACATTTTCAGTAAAATACCCTACCCAGACATAAAATATAAAAAAAAGGTTTCTCTTGACCCTGATGTATGAAATATTTTAAGTTTAATTTAGAATGCTTTTTCTACAAAATTTACTTATTTTTGTCTTCTTCTTTTTCTTTACAGACGACATTAATCGCACCAGCGGCGTCAACAGAAAAACAAACTGCTGATAACAAAAACAGTCGGCAGCATTGTTAAATATGACGTGGCTGCCTTCTGAGCACCGCATCTGAACGGATCTCTGTTTCGTTTCTTTCAAGTAAAACAAAAAAAAAAAAGTTATTATATGCATAAAATTACCATATACTCTAGTTTATAAAATAAAAAAACACAATAATTATTAAACAACTCACTGTATAAACAAAAAATGCAAATTTAGATTAAAATAAAATAACTTCTCAAGGCACAGATGCAATCGTCCTCAAGAAGTTTCATAAAAATATTTGCATTAGCATTTCACTAAAAAAAAATTTAAAAACACAAGGATATTTTTTTGTAGTAGATTTTTGTTTAAAAAATAAATAAATAAAAAACTTCAACAAACTCTACTTGGTTATGGTTACAAAAAAAAAAAAATAATAATATCTAATGAATTATGAAAAATTTTAACAAAATGTATTATAATTTTTAGATTTAGAAATTGTTTAAAAAATTGTTAAGTCGAAAAACAACCTCATAACTTGGCAAAGCTTTACCTTAGTAATTATTTAAAGAAGTTAAAAAGAAACAATAGAGTTTTTTTTTATGCAGATCATTAATAATTTTTTTTGTTTTAAATTAATTTAATAAATAATTTTTCCTACTAAATATAAAATAACTGAAAGATACCGATTATAATCATCCTATTACGTATAGTTTTTTTTTTGTTTCGTTGGTAATATATTTATTACCTTATCATAATATATTAGTTATTAACACTGCTACAAATTAAAATAAAACTTACTTATACTTACCTAAATATTATGTATAAAAAATAGAATGAAGAAAATTAAAAGTAAATTCTCCTGTTTTGTGTATCCTAGAGGTTTTTTTCTTTATTTTTAAAGAAAATTATAGCTTTGTTGTGTTTTTTTTTTAATTTTATATAATTTCTACTATTTTTTTAATTTTAAATAAAATAATGAAAAAGAAAAAAAAACAAATTATTAACTGTAACTACATCTTGATGTGTAAAAAAAAATATGTTCTGTGATCTGTAGAATACTTTGTACAAAGTGTATAGAATTATTATGATTTTAATTTTTTTAATTCTTAATGTTAAAACAAAACAAAAAATAATCATTGATGAAGAAAAAAAAAACATAATAAAATAAAATTTAAGTTAAAAAATTAAAATTGCAATTGGTATTTATTTATGAAGTTCTTACAATTATTCTTGAAAGTATGCATCATAAATGGCTCATAAATGTTCTGGCAGCCTGACTTACTGGCTTGGTAAATAAGATCACCGGTGGAAACAGATTTATATTGGTATCAAATTTCTTAAATATAAGAAAAAAATATGAGACTGGTCTGAAAATAAGGGTATTCAACTTAAAAGATACGAGTAGTGCTTAATGCCGGACTTACACGAGTGGCAAATTGTCATTATTTTTTGCATTTTATTGAAATTTATGACACAATGTTGTAAATGGTTTGAAAATTTCTCATTATCTTCATCATGAACAATTGGCATAGAAGACTGGCATTAAATATTGCCATTATAATTGCGCAGTGACACCATTTTGAAAATAATGGCACACCACGAGAAGCAACTTGCTCATTTTTAGTGGCAGATTATTAATCAAACAGTTATTATCTTGCTCCATGTAAATGCTTAACATTAATGATTTGATGTTACCATTATTTTGACAGTTTAATGGCATAAATTAGTGTTAATTTGTTACTCGAGGAAATCCGGCATAACTTTAGCAGAAAATAGTTTTGATAAGCTTTTATCTACTGTCATTAATGCAGATTTACAATCGAATTAACTTATGTAGAAAAACTGCAGTATCTGCTGTCTATAAACTTCACTTAAGCATCAGCGTCGGCTTGGCAGATTGGGCAGCCATATTTATATGGTTGCAAAACGAATTTGGAAATTGAAAAAAAAATATAAAGAACTAATTTTTAAAATGAATATAAGCTATCATAAAAAAAAAACGAATTGGTAAAGGAATCAACATTTTAAAGCTTATCGACGTTTTTATGTGGATATTGTACTTAGGCTGACGTTACAAGAATTGCGATTGTACTAGCGAACATTTTGACGTTTATATGTCATGCTGATTTAAAATTTTTTAAGTTAGTTTAACAGTAGTAAAATGTTTATGTAATTACTCTGAGTGAAATTAGTGTTTTTGAGCTTTTTTTCACAGAACAAATCTACATATATTCTTGAAGTACAATATTAAATTATATCTCATTATCTCTTCTTTTTTTTATAATAAAATTTATTTGAACAAGTGTTGTTTTCTTCAAATAATAATAATGCTCCATCGTGACTAACTACTATTTTATCTTGAATTTCACACGTGTTTGTGCATATTTACGTGTTAAGCATCATAAAATAAACCTCAAAATACAACACTTAAATTTTTGTTGATTGTGTTTTTTTTATTTTAGCCGAAAATTAGTGTATTGTTTGTTTACAAAAAAGTACGTATACGCCGTAGAGATTTTTTGCCTTATCAAAAATATTGAAATAAAATAATATGAAAACTAAGCAGCAGTGCTTCAGTTATCAGGGTCTAAGCAATTAAATAGTACGCGTGCAGCAATACAATTGTTTAATTTATTCATTCACTGATTAGAGCAAAACATATAGTTATTGTCGGCTATTTTTTTTTCTTAACATTTAATTGCTAACTAAAATATTAAATACAAATCTCGAGTCTTGTTTGACATAGTTTTGAATTAATCTTGTGGCACTTACAGCCTTATTCAATAACCCATTATAGAGATGGGTAGCGTAACGTTACATAACAGCAACAAACGTGTTGGATAGAAAAATGTGTAATGTATAAGGATTTGCTGGCCCTAAGTAAGTCTTTATGTACTGCATAACAATGAATCCGTTTAACTGTATTTTATTGAGTAAGACTTTAAGTCTTTATACAAGGTGCAACGTAAAAGTAATGTAATGTAAATGTGCCAAAAATTTTGCAAATGGCGTCCAACGTTATTGTGCTTTGACATTTATGCTACAGGCAAATAGGGAAATAGTTGATAACAACAATGGGAGGATAAATATGGAAAGAATGCAAGATTATTGGTTCTTCCTAGTTCACAAATTTTCGGTCTGTTGTTTCTGAAATCGAAAGTTATTAGATGTGCAATAATTGTTGGTGCAAGACAAGTAAAAAAAAGCATCCCTGTTCAGTATAAAATTACCTTGAAAACTTCAAACAAAATAAAGAATTACTAAAATGTCAGGAAGATCTAATATACTTGGTTTGTCACCTAATTGTTTTTTTTTTTAAGTTCTACTACCATTATTCTAAAACACCAATAATATTTCCATCCATGTAGTAGTAATTTCACTTTAGAGACAAAATAAAAATGGCTGAACCTGCAGTTTTGACAGTTCGAATCCATTTAAAGTTTTCAAAATCGATTCAAATGTAAAACAAGGACTTTCATTTTACGTGAAATTGAAAAGCGAATTCAAATCGATTTCGATCGAAATGCAGAAAATAGGTGTAAGTGAACTGGGCCAATTTCGTGCGATCCAATCGTTCAATTTCAAATATGGTGATGTTAAAGTCTAGAACACAGTTTGAGTGAAGTTTTCCATTTTCCGTTCTGCCGCTTATATCAGGTTACTACCTAAATGTTTTTCTATTTCAATCAGATATGTTCAGAAATTCCTACTAAGCGTTGTAACATATTTTTGGAACATATTAAATTAGCCTACACAAAAATAATAACAAAAAAAATCTTGTTCTGCAGTATTCTGTTCGACGAGACAAATTGGAGAACTCTCCACAATTTTCACACTTTTATCCTAATGACAAAATGCCATTATTAATTTCGAATATCTCATTACATATTTGAAAAACAATTGGTATAGAATAAAATTATACTAGAAATCATAGAATTTTGCTAGTGGTGTCTGACATTAGTTTTTTTCGGTATAGTTTTAGAACAGATCCCACAAGAACATTGCAAAATCTATATCATAAACTCATCGTATAAACAAAAATGCATTTCTCATCATGATACCAAAATGATGGATTTTAAACATTGAAGCGACTCGAGCAAAAATTTAGCTTACAAAATTTCTCCACAATTTAGCCCAGCATTTTAGCCGAGCTCCACCTTAAATTTTAAACTTTTGTTTCTAAGGCCCAGTTTTTCACTAGTGAGTTAAGCCAGAGTTAACTAATTCTACGAATTAAATGATCCACAGCTTAACTCACCAAGCAATATTTTAGAGGGTTATGAATGCAGAAAACCCTAAAACAACTTGCATTCTTTTTTAGTTAATCTAAGGTTATAATCTTGTGAGTTAAATTAGCCATAGTTTACATAATTATCTGTCAAAATTTAACTCACGAAATAATTGATCGGTGCATTATGTGCTAGCTTAGAAAAATGAAATCTAATATTGATCTCAGCAATTTCATTCATATGAACAACAAAATTGTTCAGTCTTGCTGTCAAATAGTGATTCTTTTGGTGATCTCAGTTTTCTGAACTGACTCATTATTTTTGAGCTTGAATTTGACAGAATCTGTTTAATTCCAATGTGATCTCTGCTTAGACATAAGGCCAGTTCACAAAACTAATATCTTACAAATTTCGTTCTGTCAATTGGATGCCAATCCAAAATGTTTAATCTTGAGCATCAAATGCTGCAAAACTGAGAACTTTTGAAATGGAATCCCATTTTCCTGAACGATCCTCTAAATTTGTGAGTATCAAAATTAAAACTTTGGGAATTATCTCCTTAGTATTTTTGGCTCGGATGAGTGTTTTTGGTGCACCTGTTATTTTAAAAATGCCGAACTATTTATTGAAACGGATACCTAGACGAAAAAACCCACACATTCAGATAATGAGGTTTTTGTCACTTGTCACTTGACCCTGTTTGTTTAACCGCTAAACTTTGACGGAAGAAAAAAGGCTTTCCCTTAAAAATAAAATCAACGGATTAGCTCGACTACCTACCTACTCTTGAATCTGATTAATTTTTTGTATGAAAAAAAAAACACAAAAATCTTATGATTACAACTTTTTGTATGCTTCCATCGCAATCGACCACTCCCACTTTAATGGTTGCTTCAGTAACATTGTATTCATTAAAAAAAAAATAAAATCCTTGAATATATTTATAACTTGAAAAAAAAAAACACTCTTCAACATAATAACATGACACGGCAAGGATCGCCCACAGCCAAAAAGCCCTTAATCGCAAGATAACATCACGATCAATTCCCTCAATCGATTAACAATCCAAATGCATTGATCACTAAATTGCAATTCAATGGAATCCGAATCACATAAAAAACACGATCACAGGATATACAAAACCTCAGCCAGCCAGCCAGCATTAAGCAAATGAGAATTGGTGGAGAGTATAATATACATACTCGTATAGGTAGGCTTGTAAAAAAAAAGTAAAGAAAGGAAAAAAAACAATCCCTTACTCAGGTGTGGCCCGACAGCACCTAATGGACACAGACATTCCCACATAATGTGCCCAAAACATCCTGTCTACACGGCACGGCTATGGTGAACCAGCCAGGTAAATGCAAGCAACGCAAACGCAACAACCAGTGGAGTCTCCTTCTTGGGTTATTTTTTTTTTGTGTGTGCCTTTAAAATTCCTTTTGGGTACCAGTCAAGTGTCGCACCGAATGGATTCGCTCATTGAATCGGACCAAGTTTTCGTCTTCTTCCCAGGCCCACTCACTAAGCCAAACCAGAGACTCAAAGCCTCACAAGCGGATGGACAAACAAACGAAAAGAATTTTTTCCTTCTTCATCAACAACACAACGAAACAAAAATAAAAAAAAAAAAAAAAAAAAACAAGAAGTTGAAGGAGATATTGGATGAACACCGCTTGGACGTGCACGTGCATCTCATGAAAAGATCCCAACACTTGGATTTGGATCAAACGATTCTTGGAATTCTTAACCCGGTCTTTTGTTATATTCTCCGTCGTCTTCTTCTTCGTCGTCTATACTTCTTGTTGTTGTTAATAGTTTGTTCTTTTACATCACCAAGAACGACGACGACGACGATGAGAACACACTGTGGGACGAAGATGATAACTACAACGATCCGAGGTCGGCATCAGCATCAGCATCGGTGACTGTGTGGCAATGCAATTGGTGATGGGCATTAAATTCCTCTTTGGAATAACACCTGAGGCTTTTGTGCTCCTAGTGTGTGAGATCGAGATGGTTGCATTGCTGCATTCGATCCATGAGTCTTCTTTGATGTTGCTAAAGGCATTGGTTACAATGTGAGTACAAGAGCAAAGATGATATTGTGTGTGGTGATTTTTTGTGTTTTTTTTTGTTCGTTATTAATTTTTCTTTTATTTTTTTTTTAGATCAAACCGCCATCGAGAGTAAAGGAATTCCAGTCAGATGACTGATCCGCTTTTTGGATTTTCGGAGATGCTTTTCTGATGGCCCCTTTTGAATGACAATCGATCGTCGTCGTTTTCGTTTTCGTGTTCGCTCTTGTTGTTGGTGTTGTTGTTGTTGATATTAATGGTGGTGGTAAGGTGCACACCTGAGAATTTTTACAGCTGAAATAAATGATCGTTATACGAACGAAGACGTGATTATTATGGTGAAGAGAGCAGGAAGTTTTAGGTGATGGTTTCCCCAAGTTGATAAGTAGAATTTAGGCCGGAGGCTTAATTGGAACCGAGATTTTTCTTTGGAGTTCCGTCGGAAGTTCGAATTAATAACAGTCGATCAGGGTTGCAAACAAGTTCAATTAGCTGCGCTTAATTAAATTTTTTATCTTTTTCTTTTTTTTATGTTCAAAGAATCTCAAAAGCAAATGAATTATGCAAATGAACTCGACTGGGAATTTTCTCAGCTGCTGTCCTCTCATTACTACTTTAATAAGGTTGAGTGAGATCCATCAATTTTAAACAAGACAAATTCGATTAACTTCTGACTTTTTCCCAGCATGTATGCAAAATGGAAAAGTATGTGGAACGTATTCAGTTTGGATTTAATGACTGCTGGATGCTACTTATTAAAATTGTAAATTAACTAGGAAAACAAATAACTAGAATAAGTTATAAATGTTTTTTTTTTTTAATTAGATACCTACCTATTTGTTTAAACAAAAATTGTTTATTGACAAGGTTCGCATCAGATCAACTGATGACTTCGAGTGAAATCAATGAGATAAAACACCAAGTTCAATAGACTAGTAGAGCTATTTTCAGAAATTAAGAGTTGCTCATTTTTTAATGAATATTCGTTCATTTTGACATTTTGTTCACATTGCTTTTTCATCGCGAATGAAGTTTTATAATTGATAATCTCTGACTTTGAGGTTAGTGGCTGGTGAAAAATTGATTCGTTGAATTGTGGATGGTATATGTCTGCGACGAATAATAAAAAGCCATCTGAACGAAATACTAAAATGAACGAATTCGTTAATTCGTTTAGTAATAATTTTATTACTAACAACAAAAAAAGATTGTGGAACGTATTTTTGTTTTCATTAATAAGACTTCCCGTGGATTTATTTTTATGTAAATAATTGTTAGATTTGTTTATTTCAAACATACAATGAAGTGTAGTATGTATATAAATTTAGAGCATGTTGTGCCATAACTCATATTTTTTCCCATATCTTTTTTATTTCCATTTACATTTTGAATTTTTCTATTCACGTTTCTGTATTCGAGTTTAAATTCACTTCGAATTGAAGTCAACTAGGTTTCCCCCTACTTAAATACAGGTATCGAGCGAAAAGATTTTTCCCAAAGGTATTGTTGCCAAATATCAAAATTGGGTGGAACTTATTTTCATGAGGTGGAAGAAGATTTTCCTACGGAAATTAAACTTGTTATAAAATTTATATTTTTATTACCATTTTGGTAGAAGTGAAAAAATTGGGTTCTGTTTATACGCAAAGTTTTTTTTCTATATGATTCAATCAAGTGACCTTTTTCATGGCTTTAAATTAGTGAATTCTTCTGCGGTGTGTGTTTTTTAAGACTTCCTCACTTCTTAGGGTCTTATGCCTTATGCAATCTTCTTATAAGTATGGATTTCTAGCAATCAGTGAAGCTTGCAAGTTTCTCAACAGGAACCGGAATACAGCTATTATCACAGACATCAATCAGGCTGCTTATAGATCAGTTATTACGAATATGAATTGATTTAATGAGCTTGTGAACCTGGGAACATTAACCTCGTCGTCAGTCTTATGTGGATTCCGAGTTATAGTGGCCTTGAGGGCATAAAGTTGGCAGAGAAAGTGGCAAGGCAAGGATCAGCCCTTCATGGCTCACCTGCAGACAAATTCAATATTTCGCTTGAAGTTACGAACGGCATCATCTGCTCATTTTTTCTTAACAAATCAAACCGTAATAACTGCATCAGATCTCAGAAAATTTGGCCCACCTAGAATACTCTCCGAACAATTGATCTGTTATTCAGATTCATTCAAGAAAATGTCAAAATGTCAGGGTCGTCGCTACTCCTAGCGGACACTGGTGAATTTAAGAAAATGAAGCAGCAAATGGAAAAGCTCATTCAAAAAATTCAGAGAGTTGATCTTGCTTCACAATGTGACGAACTGGTTCTAGTAGAAATTTCGGTTACTTCCGCATCCTGCCCTCCGTCGCTTTGCTAAGACTGCGAGATAGCAGTCTGGGTGTTTTGACGGAGGTTCCTGGAGAAGTATGATGATTCCTGATGATTGTTCTAAAGGAAACACATTAAACCCTATTCATTCTATTTTCAATTCAATCCAAATTGGACATTAACAACGTTTTTCCTTGACAATCACATGACGTGACACAACAAGAAAATATTTTTTGACGTCATTTAAATTTTGTTCAATAACCGAGATATGTTTAAAATCAGTCTTGCCCGGAAGCTACTGAAATACATATCACAAACAACATAAAACTTTACAAAAAACCATTACTTAATTTTTTTGCGACATATTCTTATCTTATCTTTTACTCGAAATTAAACTACAATCAAAACTAAAAATTATGTATGTATTTGTGAATTATCAACTTTAGTATTTCATATCCTTGGTACTTAATTAGGTATAAGATTTAATCTTGAATTACAATTACAATATAATACAATGATTACAATTTTAATGTCAGGGAGTTTCCGCGTTGACTGTCCAATTACACTTTTAGCCTTTTAGTAGATTGCAAACTTTGATTTTTGATTGGTGTCGTTTGACATTCCGCTCCGTTAAAAACTGGATACCTAGCAAAAATTTCCTCAATATTTGACAGCTGAAAAAAAAAATTGAGAAATTTTGATGACGGATCCCGGTCTGAGATCCCTTTTTGTTGAACTAGCCTATTCATTTGACATATATGGTTCAAAAAGTAATAAATGTCAAATAATATATTATGCTCTGCAGTTCCTTAAAATTATAATAAATATTGGAATTTCCGTGAAAAAAAATTGCTTTCATAAATTCAAACAATTATTGAAAAAAATTTTTATAACACTCGCCCCTATGATCACACCCATATTTCTTTCATAAAGAAAGAACATGCGTTTATAAACAAAAAGACTAACATCTGAAAGAAAAAGATGTTTAAGAAATGAAGCAATTAGACATACCCGATTATCATTGGACCGATCTTAATCCTAGCCTTTTATGTAGTCATGTCCTGCCAAAAAAAGACATCCATCCTACTAGAAATCATTTACTTTACACAGTGTGTTAATGATCACCTCAGATCAACGAGAGACGATAATGACAGCAGCAATGGCGAGCCGACTGCCAGTGAGACGACTGCCATTTGATCGTTAACAATGCGCGCAGCTTACAAAACCAACAGCAACAATCACCGTAAAGATTTGACTTACAGTCCGCATCTAATTGCGTTCCGAAGAAAATATTTATATACGTAACGTATATGCAACCACCAGCCGCCATACCTGACACTGCGAATACACACCTCAATTGACACTTGAATGCCTTACCTTCATACATCGAATGTCCAGCCGGCAGACGACGACGACGTCAACTTAATCATCCTATCCTGATTTCGATCCTGACGAGACGGGCGCGGGCAGTACGAAAATACGAATATAGCAATATCGCATCAGGCAAAACTAAAACTAAACTGGAATCCCAGCCCCGTTGAATATCAATTATTTGCTCGTTCGTTTGTTTGACAGTTGTTGCGAATGCGCGCATCGGAACTGTTAGTGTTTTTGCCTCTAGATCTTAGTTCGCCTATCGTTTCTTTATAGGTACATCACATACCTGGTATATGAGCGAGTAGTTTGTGTGCACACTGCACAGGTGCGTCTAATTATCATTTCCTTAATCGCCATAAGCTACCCACCAAGTGGTTTGGCTAGTAGCTGCAACGGTCCGGTATTCGATTCGGTTTAGCATTAGCAGCTTACACACGTGCAAATAATCTGGAAAACCTGAATCCATCCATCCACATCCAAGTATTAGCGCAATCTCAATAGAGTCTTTAGAAGTCCGGTCTGGCAGCTACCTGCGCAAGCTGTAGTATGACCGTGGACCCGATACAAGGCCTCTCTCTCTCTCTCTCTCTAAATCTTAATGCCCGTATATGGGAAATCTTCCAAAGGCAATCGTCGCGCCACCGCCGGCCGAGGTGAGTATTTTTGGGAAAATATTATTGTTAAACGGCAAATTGATTCATTATCATGGAGATTGGATTTTAGAGTTCATTGTTCTGCATTTTTGTAATGCTACCTGTTACTGTTATTCTTTTTTGTTTGTTGTTGTTGTGTTATCCTAAACTAATTTACGGCTGCGAACGACCCAGTATAATGTTGTGAAGCTATCTTCGATTGTCCGACGGAATGTTTGAATGCCTTTTCTATTGCTTTCCATAAAAATTAGACGAACGAGCGAGCATATCTCTACAAATAGAAACAGGCACACAATGTGCAAACGGTTTCGATTGTCTGGTTCACTGAAGCGGTTCGCACTGCTGCTGTTAGTGGTGGTGATGGTAGATGTGCATTACAGGTGCGTCGCAGGTGTTTCCCACACAATTCGTGTGAAAATCGCAATTAAATGAGTTTTTCATGGGGTTTTCTTAACTCGCCACTTGATTTTCATTTTAACATACATATGCATATATGTACATATGTATATTTTTATGAGGCGAGTATTAGAGCTTTGCGCTGCTGATTTGGTAAACTGTGCTGTGCGCTACCTTTTGTGGCTACAGCAGCAAGCAGCTGGCTATGTTTGACATTTGTACGATGACTGGACGTGACGTTATGTGAACGCAAATGGCTTGTTGAAGTTTCGTATTCGTAGCGTATTCATGTGAGTTTTTGTTGTTGTTTTTGATACGATTATGGATGGGATTTCATTGGAGAAGGAGATTCGATTGAAATTTAAATCGCGAGCTTGAGCACTCGCTCACCCGAAGGTGAATCTACTACATATTCACATTTATGTAGATTTGTAGTGGAGATTTATTTGGAGATGTGCCTTCAGTAAGACTACATTTATTTACATATTTACACACGAGCTTGTTTTAATTTGATATTTTGATCCCGGGCGTACTGTTAACGTGCCATTTTGACACATTATCTATGACATTTGCAGTCAACTAGTACATAGGTACAAATTGTTTAAAGTTTAAATTGTTGTTGTGATAAATACTAGGTAGGTATACTAATTCTATAGAAGCTTTTAAGTCATGATTGAACATTTAATTTTAAGTTAACTTATTTTGGAGGGGATGATTGTTTGTTTGGTGATTATATTTCAATCGATTTGGTATTCCTCTATCGACTTAATTGAAAGTATACACGCCATGAATGGTAATTGACGATTGAATAACACCAAATTGTAGCTTACCTATAGTAACTTGTTATTAATGAGTTAAACGAATTTAAAACAAGTTTTTTTTTTATATACAAAGTTACAAATGTATATGTATGTACCTACTTTTAACAGGGTAGATGAAAAGATGGACATGTTTGATTAAAATTAAACTGGTACGAAAATTAAAATTCAAAAAAGCGTGTGTAGTACGGTTTGTGTGTGACATAATTGACATTGATAAGAAAAAATAGCTAGTATTTTAATTGTTTATACCTGAGTTTAATTATATTACATCTGCACTTCGTTATTATTAATTTATAAGTACCAATAATACTAGGAAAAGTATCAGGTTCTAATACAAAACTCCAATCGCATTTCGAAACTCTCACTTAATCTAATATCTACAAGAAGATATTATAAATAGGTAGGTATTATGTGAATTTAAATCGAAATGAAATTATAATTCAAATACCTACCTATACTTATGTATACATAAATTTTAAAATTTAATGAATTTAAATTAAATACAGAATAAGCTCAATGCTATTCAGATATTCGTTGAGTTGTCCTTATTTAAGCTTTAAGAGTTCCAGTTAAAAATGTTTGTGCATAAGAACTTTTCGATTCCGAATGCAAATTGATTGATTAATAAGTTTGTGTTTTACTCCATGTGTGATTATGAAACTAACATATGTATTATTTATAACAAATGACCAGCATGAATTTTAGAGAACTTGATTTCATATTTTTTGCATGAGGTCAATGTCCTCTGATTTGCGCATTTTCTTTAATAATATTTTATTTTATTTCTAAAGAATTTTAAATTACCTATTATCACGCTTAGACTATAGTTTTGTAATAAACTGTAATAGAACACATCGAACAAGGGACAGTTCGTGCAAAAAACTAAGCAAACACACCTTTTTGACAGTTCATGAATGTCAAAGTATAACATTTAGAGACCTAAAATAGGATTTCAGCAATTTGAACTTTTATAGCCATTTAATTAAATTCATCAAGCCTTTTAAAAAAAGTTCCTTCAATAAATCTGTGGGCCTAATTCGCATTTAGCGTATACCTACTTAAGTGTCGTTTCTTAATGTGAATCTCTGAATCCAAAAAGTGGAAACATGGAAAACGTGAAATGGCATAAAAGCAGGCCTCGACAAAAATCTAGAGATTGGACACGTTCAGAAGACGTAGTTGACTTGAAAGCAAAGCAAGTTTCTGGCCTCTATTTGGCTGTTAAAAAAATGCTTTCCAATTAAGGGAACTTTTACTTGTAGGCATTTTTGTTCAATTTTATATGAATTGTTTGTGAAAGCAGTATGTGCTTGTGAACAATTCGCATAGCTTAGCCGAAAGCTGTCACCAATAAAAACTCAAATTCAATATGAAGTCAGACAGGTGATATCTGCATATTCTACTATTATTGAGATAACAAATATAACTTTCATGAGCTGTGTTTTTTCCAGCAGGAAGTTATCCCAGATTAGGGTCCAGTTACAGCGATCAGGAAAACGAATCAGAAAAAAGTTCTAGAGGATAATAAATGATGTTTTCACTTGTTTTAAAATACAAATGCTACACGAATCGATGACATAACTCAGAATTTTTTTTTTCAAAAAATATTTGCAATAGAACAATTTATTTTTGTTAAAAATGTCTTTAATTCTTTCCCTGGTGAAAATTAGTTTTTCGTGCCAGCTGATTGCCATTTTGACATTAAATGGAAAAAATCATTCCAATGATTTTGGGTTCCAATTTCTCTCATTCCACTGACAGAATTATGGACGAAAAACTTTTCCTTGTGTGTTTCGATCAGGAAAACTTGATGGGAGAATGGTAGTGGTGCTGGCCAACTGATATAATTTTCTTGTTTGCTATAAGCGACCATCAGAAAAATGTATTCACTTTCATTACTGTTTCAACTTTGGCTTATGCGTTTTCCCGATCTCTCTAACTGGCCCCTTACTGAGAATTACTAAGTGAACGCGGTCATTGGTGGTATCGATTATTTGATATTTTCTCGCAAATATCATTGCAGTTTGTCACTCGTGTAAATATGGGATGGGATAAGTCGATGGAGTGAGTAGATTTACCTTGACAACACATTTCAAAATACAAATTGTGTGATTCGTGTAAAATGAAGCAATCAAATATTGGTGTGCAAATAGGTTAGTTTGATTTGTAAAACTATTATACTAGATTTACAAGATGTGTGTCTCTAAGATCAATGATAAATCTCAAATATAATATCTCGCATGCACATACATATCTATCCATGTATATGTATAAGCCAAACTAGAGTGGACTATTTTCAGTTTTATTAATAAATTAATTTAGCTTCAAATATGGCGTATAAGCCGTGATGTAATTTAAAGTTGGGTTTACATTTTTGAGTTTAAAAACCAATATTTATATTTGCTACATTTATTTGACAATTTCACAACACTTTTTTGTATGAAACTGTTTAGCAAGGAATTAGTATTGAAAGAGGGTTGTCATAAAAAGACAAATATGAGAACTACCTACCTAAAAACTTTTCGGAATAACTGATTTGGTTTTTCTTTTTTTTATTTTATTTAAAATCTGGCTACGGTATTTTTAAAATCACAAAATTATGATCTCAAAATTCCTAAAAAGTAATTAAAAAAAAAAAAAAAAAAATTAACTTGGGTTGTTAAACATATGCATTTTCTTGGCTTATGACTATATACCTACCTATCTAATCCCTCTCAGTGATTAACGGTTTATTTCACAAGCGCACATCACCTTCTATATAGGTACATATATTCAATCGCAAAGGCTGCAAAGCGAGTAGGTAGTAAAAATTCGCAAAGAAAATTTACGAGGATATTAAACAGTCGGCTTTTCAAAATTATTATTATTGTGAATTTTTATTATCCATCTAATTATATTTTCATAGCCACATTTTTCGTCATATACCTTATATACATACCTATAGAACACAATCGTCCAGATATCTAACACATGCTAATGTGGGAAATCCATTGATCGTTTGGGCGGTTGCAGCTTGCAATATCATGTAAATACTTAAAATGCATACATATATGTAATTTTATGTATGTGTGCATATTTTATTGCAGTACTCTGAGGAAAATTTACATTTCAAAGATATTTTCACTCAGTTAATAATTTGTTTTTTTTTTGGCAGATGATAGAAGGAAACACTTTTCGTGATCTTTGAATTTTTAGTTTAAGCCTTTGGTTGATATACATATATGCATATACATAACAATGTGGATAATTGATGGTGCTATGATTTTTATTACAGTGTGTCAAAAGGTGTTTATTGTATCTGAAATGTGATTTAGTGCTTTTTGGATATTTGGTGGTTATGTGGTATAGTTTACTGCTTCGGCATTTTCAAAGTTCAATATGTTAGTAGGGAAACGAACGGCAAAAAAAATTGCCTTTAAAGAAAAGGTTCTAATTTATAAACCGGAAATTAAAAACAATGCAATATATTTATATATATTTAGGTACATATGGGGAAGATAACTCTGAAAAAACATCCATTAAATACTGCAGTTAACACATTAAATCATAGCACTTGATATCATTCGATAAATACAATTATTACAGGTGTTTTTTTTTTTAGCAGCACGAGTATTTTCGATGGTTTTCGTATACGGTTTAACAGTTGAGAATGTCAAACTCTGTTGACATTTCTGTTCTGTAAGGACCTTTCTCTTCACGCTATCCACCTTTATTCTAGATTTAAGTTTTTTTTATGTAGTCCTAAATTAAAATTGATTTGGTCTTGTTGAGTGGACACAAAAGTATTAATTTATAGTGAACAAAAATTTATTATTTAAAATTGTTTCCTTTTGTATCTCATAAATACACAAAAAGTGCACTTAATTATTGAAGAGCCTGGCCAATTCAAAGTCGGCAATTTTTGTTCCTCATATAAATAAAGAAATATGTATTTATCATAAATCTAGCTTAAGAATGTAAGAGAAAAAGAAAGAAAATCTCAATAAAAATTACTTCTTCTAGTACTACTGTTCTGTAAGGTTTGACAATTCATCATGAATCGTTTAACTCCCTAACAAAAAGTTCATTCTAATAATATTTCTGTCTTGTATGTGTATTATTATTTAAAGTTCTCAAGCTCTTAAAAAAACACCATCTATAAGCATTAGGATGTCTTACTGGCTTTTAGGACCCATTTTAATGTTTATTTGTTAAAATAATTTTGAAAGTCAAAGAATTTGACTTGTTATTATCATATTGATATGGCATGTGATAAGAATAAAATTGTCACGTTTTATCCGTTTCAAATATTCTTTTCGTAATGTTCGCCTGAAAGTGTAATTATGTATAAGACTTCCTTAAGGATTACGGCTAAACAATAATAAATAATTGAAAATTCGAGTTTTAAAACATTTTTAATTCCAAAATAATCCCTACATATACATAACTCTGCTAACATTTCAGCTTCTATAAGGTTTGTGTTAGAATAAGCCAAATTGACTTACCGACACTTTATAGAAGCTGTATAATTTTAGTTGGTAAATTTAATTTGAATTGCGTATTAATTTAGTAGGGTCCCGATTTATAGCATTTTCAATCACCCTTGCCTGAACTTCATTCCACAGGTCCTAGCATTGTTCACGGATATTCTCTGTGAAGAGAGCTTCAAGAATATGAGGCTTGTTAACATAGATTTTTGACCTAAAAAAAACAGCAAAAAGAAGCTTGGAAGGTTAATTCGGGCAATCTTGCTGGCTAGTGCAAATCGCCAAAATGAGAGGTTAGCGAAACAGCAGACAGCATTTAGAATTTCAGCTGTGGCTTTTGCAGAGATGTGTTGGATCCCCATGTTCTCCAGACCAATTCATCCAATTGAGAAAATGGAGAGTGGAGACATCCAATCCACAGTAGTCGTTTGACCCACTGCGTTTTCGAAAAAAATAAACTCCGACGAACCCAACCGCATAGAAATCACTACCTGCAGTAACTTCGAGCGGGCGTAACGTGGCTGTTCATCGGTTATGCGAGGGTTTTCGGTGTTTCAGAAGTTCTGTTTTTTTTGCATATCCACATGATAATTTTCAGTGAAAAATTGTTTTCCTGATGCCTTGAACATTGGTTACACGCGCTTGGTGACCAACAGCTAAAAGCACTTTGTAAGAGAATATCTGTTTCACCAATATTCCAAAAAAACACGATTTAGTGACGGTATATCTTTAACACGTGTAGGCCTGTCAACGAGACGAGACTAGGCGAGACTTTTGTTAGTCTCTTTTCGGGCTCGTCAAAATTGAAAAATTTCAGTCTCGTCTCGGTCTCGCCTAACCAAGTTTCGTCTCGATCTTGGTCTCGTCTGTTTCTCATGAAAATTTTAATGAGTATTCTCGTCTCGGTCTCCGTCTTGGTCGTATCCTTAATCTTGGTTTCTTTAGTGTTTTTTGGTAGTAAAAAGTAAATCCATTTAAATCGGAGATATCATTAATCGAATTTGAAAGTTCATGGTTTGACAGATAGACAACATATATATTTTTTCTCCAAAAGTCACCCAAAAGGCTTACGATCAACTTTTTCCAGAGCAAAAAATGAAATCAGAAAAATTTCGAATTTTCTGAGGTTGAATATGAATTTTGTGAAGGTTTCTTAATCCATTTAAATCGGAGCCATCCTTTAATGAATTTTGACAGTTCATGGCTTTATAGGTACGAAAGAAACTATATTTTGACGTTTCGATAATACTTTTTTCCCAAGTGACACCTAGACGTCTTAAAGTCACCTTTTTCCGGAGAAACAAAGTCTGACAAATGAGCTATTTTTATTTCAACGACATGCATATGGTATATAAAACTGGATTTTCGCAGTGCTCCTATCTAAGTATAACTATGTACTTACTTATGTGCTTGATATTTAAGACCGAGAATTTCGGTACTAAAAATACGGTCTCGCTTAGGGTGCTTTTAAAGTCCTCGTTGCCAGTCCTAAGGATGTGGATTAAGTGCAAATATGTCATTAATAAAACTAAATTTCTGCTATATTTCACACTTACAAACTTATTCCTTTGCTAACCCATCGAAGAAGGTGGTTTCGACATTTGGAAACACAATTTACAGAACCATAGAACACACACAAAAAAAGATAAGAGTTCATGCTTATTTTAGTAGATTTTGTACCTGGACTTTATTTATATTAATCGAAAATTGAATTCGTCGATTAATGATCAGTTGCGTGACAAGACGGCGATATCTGGTCAATAATCCTAGCGTAAGAGAGCCAGCTTCTCCGGGGACGCCAGGCTAAAGCTTCTAGATGAACCAAAACGACATTTTCTCACAATATTCTCTCCACCAATTTTGGAGAGAATCAATTAATATTCTTTAACGCTGCACCTCGATGTATGGATTGCACAGTTCTATGCGCGATTAATAGTGTGTATTTTTGGACTTCTCCATCATTCATAGTTATGCTAAGTTTGATCAAAACATCCACAACAAAAGTTAAAAATAAACCTGTATGTCGTAAAATATATTTCAGCTTGAACAATGTTTATCTAATCATTTAAATTAAACAGCAATTAATATTAATCTTGTCGCCATAATTCGTTGCCCGTTACATATTATTACCACATTATATTAACTTCCAGCATCAATTGTATGTGCATATAATGACATTAAAACGTTCCACCCGATGGATATTTAATTGCCTCCTAAGAAGTGGTAATTAGATGTCCCTCACCTCTTGATCGAAGTCTGCCAAGCGCCCAATGGTCATACTCTGCTCATATGCCCACCCAAGACTCGCAGTATTCGTATATGTATATATTTAGAGGCAGCCAGACAGTCAGTGTATAATGTAAATGTTATGTATATTGCAATTGTCCTCTGTTTCGATTCATTCATTCATTGATTTTCCGGTCATTAATTGTTTTAATTATTATTTATTGCATGCGATTTTTTATAATTCAATTGATCGCATTCCCATCGCAGATGCCCGCCAAGCAGTCCGCTCCACAGCTGCTGTACTCTTTAGATGGTGCCTGTCTGTTTGGCACTTGGCAGCCGCATGATCTGATCATTTCTCCATTGAATTACATAGGTATTTAACGCTTTCCCGGTTCGAACAACTGTTGATTGCTGATGTTGTTGGTCTTGAGTTTGAGTCGAGTTTTGACGTAGCAGTGTTAATATTGACTAACTTGAATTGAGTCGAGTTAAGACTGAGATTTCACGCGAACACCTGATCAAACTTTTTACGCCTGGGATGTTTGCTTATCTCTTGGTAATACACAATAATGAAATCACCATAATTACCACCAACACATTCACATCGACAAATCGCTCCCCATTAAACATTCATCAATACAAGGGAAAAACAATCAACTTTTTTTGTCTTTATTGAAGTGGGGTGCTGTTGAATAATGTTATGAGGGGCTGTGTGGTGTGTTGTGTTATCTATGGTGAAGATCGATTGTATAAACTGTGTGTATGTTGGATTGATGGAAAAGGTATTTCTTCCGAATGGCGCCGCGCCGCCGCTTTCTGGAGCCGTTTGCCGATCGTTTTGTGCACGAGAAACTAAAGGGGGTAACGCAGTACATTTATTAAGGTCTGACTGACTGACTGACGTCATCACCGCTAAATGTCAGGTGTGCGGTATTATTTATGTAGCGCTTATTTTTTTTATATTTTTTTTGTTTGTTTTGTATTTTTAATGATCTCTTGAGAATTTCTCATTCGAATGGGAATGGCGATGATGGTAATGGTTGTTGGGCTTTCGACTGGGGTTTCTTTAAAAAAAAATTTTAAAAAAAGTTTGTGAACCCATAATGAGATTTCGTCCGTTGTCTTGTTGCTATCTGGTTTCGTGCGATTGTGATGTGTGATGGAGTTATGAAAAGGCAAACCGTGTGAATGTTAAATGTTGACATGGATGAGATTTTTTTTGGTTAAAAGTTTTTATTTACAATGATAAGTACGTATATCTTACCTTCCTACCTACCTTCATACCTATTACATTTGGCACGTGAAGGTAAAAAAGATAATTCGGGTTATTGTGATGGAAATTATGAGTAAGTATTTATGTGTTTGTCTAGAAACTGCTTACATTGTTTATCCATTACTCAGATAGGTAGGTATACTGTCTGCCTTTTCCAGTGTCGCAATTGGATGTCTACATAACAATTTAACCAGAAAGTAAATATGTCAAACCTGCTTGTTAAACTCATTAAATACAAAAAAACATGATTTATAAGAAAAGTTGTTTGTCCTCAAAAATAAGTCATATTTTTGTTTCGAAGACTGAACAATATTATTGGGAATTTGTTTAGTTCTTTCTAAAAGCCGGCTTAATTTGCAATATTTGTTTAGCTCCGAAATTCGTTATTTGGCATCGTTGAATGTGTTTCAAAACTTTCTTATTTTTTACCACCAGCTAGCGATGTTAAAAAAGATATGTGCGTACCTACCTATTTCAAAATTGTATTTAACGGAGCTTTACAAACTTACCCAAATGAATTAATGAATATTTAGAGAAGCACAGCGACCTCTAGGTCTATCTTTTGCGCCCTCATTATCAAAATCACTTTTTAAATTACCAAATTACTTGTCTCAGCCCTTACCATTTCTCTATCTGTACAGGTATTTCTTTGAAGCTAAGAGAGGACGGCAGCCATGTTTCACTCTCTCAGTCGCTTGAAGAATAATCGGCGAATTCTAGTTGGGCACAAGTGGATACGTGATCCACTCAGCTTGTGAACAGACATGTCATTAAAACCCAAAATAATCAAATAACTCAGAAGTTAAAATACATGATCAAATAACCTAATACATAACATAATACATGATATGTGATTTGTTTACCCTAGAGCGCTGATGGTTCCCGAACCTTAACCTAAACCGAATTGACAGACGGGTGGCCTGATCAAAAACAAAGCAACACCAGCGACACTTAGTCCTCAAATGCGGAAGGTACTCTTTGCGAGAATGGCTGAAAAAGCCCAACAAAATTCTTGGTTTAAAAAAAAAAATTGTAAAAGATGGAACGTTACCGCTGGTCCCCAATCCCCAAATGTTGCGTTGTAGAAATGTAAGGCACAACATCACCTTTGTATATTTTTGAATAATTTTGATTATCTTTCCAATAAGTTTTCAATTTTTTTTAGAATTTAAACGGGTTTAAATAAAGGGGACAAAAATTGAGTTTCTTTTTTGGTTTTGTAAAGCCTTTAAAACTGATCTGGGGGAAAATAGGTGGCTGAATGCACCCTTTGAATTGGAAGTCCTAACATAGCCCGATAAGGATTTTTGTAAAGCTGGAAAAGTGCGTGAAGGAAAGGTTGTTGGGTTTCAAATTTCATGCAAAAGTTGCTGAATGATGACGCACTGGGTCTTGGAAAGGATTGGTAACCCAAGTATAAGGCGAAAGCCTGGGAGAAAAAAAGGAATAGAAAAAGTTTTAAAAATAAAATAAAAGTTTATTTGAAATGTTTCAAAAGTTAGAGTTAATGTTCAAGAAAAATTTAAATAAAATGTGTAACCACCCAGAACTGGATAAGACTGCTTGTCTTTCAGCTCTTTCTCCAAGTTTGTTTCTTCCAAAAGAACTTGAGTAGGTATTTGGAGTATGTTCAGAGAGGGTAATTTGATCTCGTGTCTAGCTGAAGGTGTCCCACATCTTTACCAGAAACATCAGAAAATTTTAGTTGAGAAAAGTAAGATAAGACTCTATCCCAGCACCACCTATCGGGCACACATTTTGTCAGACTATATTTTTATTTAAATATTATATACGGTGTGTTATAGCTTAATCGGTTCATGAATTAATATCTTTTTAAAAAAGCAACTCCGACGCCACCTATGGAGCGTAATTAAAATTGGTAAAGTCAAAGTCCTTGCAGCAGCACCTATCTGCCAGTGAGCGTGCCATCAAAATTGGTCTAGCCGTTTCTAAAAATAGGCGGAACAGAGAGGAAAAAACCTTTCGTTATAATTACCGTTATTTTGACATTACAATTTGACAATTTAATGGGATTTATCTGTAGAGATCTACCTATTGTTACTAACACAAAAGAACCTACATGAAACTTACATGGCAATATCTGTCAAAATACTAACATTTTCCATTGAGAAAACTGGTCAATTTTTTTGGTATATAAGTTGGGCGCGTACAATTCTGCATTTTGATATGTTTTTCTCAATTTTGGTTGTAAACAAAAAATCAATTTGAGGAATTACTAAAAAATAATTTACGTTTCAAGTTTTCCATTTAACGGATGATCCTATTGAATATTTCACCACACTTATTCACCAAATTAAGCAACTGAGGTCATACGAATTGAACGGGTCGAGCCTCTAGATAATATATTTGCTGTATGGTGGTTGATGTACGTAGCTCTGTTCAGTAAGTCAAACATTTTTAGCTATTTTATTAACCTGTGGTAACCAGGTATGAGTCCCGTTATAATTCTGTTGTTGTTCCTGTTCAGTCTGATACAGGCTGTGGACTGTTGTAGCCAGCTGTTCTCAGCTTTAAGAGTTCTTTCCAAATGGGTGATCTTTAAGCCTCTTCTTCTGGTTTTCATGCTCTTTTTGATCACATTTACTGCTATACCACAATAGGGCTCAGGTAAGTACTTTTAGGGTATTCATCGATCGCATTACTTGCTAATACATAAATCTCGAACGCCTTACTAAATGTCTTCGCTCAGAAAAATTTCAAATTCATGCTAAATTACAGTTATACCACATTATCAAGACAGATGCAATCATGGCGCATTGAATGTACTTCGAAACATGACAGTAGTTGGCTTTCAAATAATTGCCATGCGATTGCCACCTTCTGATATCGCTCACACAAGAACCCCTAACTAGCCCAGAGCGCACTGTCCATTCCGTTAGCTATTTGCAGATAGGTTTTGCTGTAATGCTGCCTGATGGTTGCCATTGATGAATATGCATAAGTATTCACTAATCCAGCTCCTTTCGAATTCCTAGACTAATACAATGGCTTCACCGCCACCTTGATTAACTGCCATTTGCGGACAGACATTGATAAATATCATCCCACACCTTTTCATTAATGGCTTTCCTCTAAATTCACCACCATCGTCGATGACGACGACGATGAAGGCAACGACACGATGCGAAGTGAATATTCGCATATTCCTTTAACAGACACAGATATAACTCGAAAATCGCACTCGCAGCGACTTAATTGATTCATTGATCTGGCATCAGATCAGCCTCTCGGAGACAGGCTTTCGCAAAGAGGCGGTTCTCCAAACAAAATTAACTAAGTGCGCCGACAATGCGAAGCGGCACCCCTGCTGCATTTCAAGAATTGAGAGTTGAGATCGAACGTATAGCAAACGCTACTTCGTTCACCTATCTGGCGAAGCAGATCTGCTTCTGCCCAGCCTACTGCTCCTCTAGCAAAAATATATAGGAATGCAAATCGCCAATTGCGGATCAGTGTGCATGTACCATTAGAATGACCATCATTCGTGCAGTTGCCGTTGCGCTGCCGGTGGCCAGCGGTGACATTGAAAAATGCACTATGCACTGTATGGAGCCAAATCGGAATCGGAGTTTTGAACTGAGCGGAGCCTGCAAAACATGTGTTCATTGTACCCAAAGTCCAAACTCAACCTCATGACGATGAAGACTGTGCTATGCTGGCGACAAAGACGATTGTTGGCTGAAACCAAACCAACTGGCAATGGCAAGGCATTCGCCCCTTTTGCTTAGTTCAGCCAATAAATAATCGCATTTGCGACTCGGACTTGTCTCTTATTATGTGCGCGGCTTTGATATTAATGCGGCGGCAGAGTTGGGTTCACGTACAACTATACGACGGCGCGCAATAATGGTGCTGGAACTTCCTTTCCATCCCCATGCCTCCTCATATAGTTTCCTCCAGATTGGCTCTATAGCTGAATTGTTTTGGTATTACAGTGCTAACGTTGCTAGAATAGCGTTCGCGTTGGTGTAGTGACGGACGGTGGTGGCGCAGTGTTGCGCAGAGACACAACAATAACAACAAGCACGATTGTCATTTTGCCGGGCTTATACCAATATATATTCTGCAATAGCTGGAGTTAGTTGTGTGTAATTGTGCATGCTATGCCATGCCAGTGCCACTTCAGCTCCAGCAGAGTCGTTGACTTGTAAGCGCCACTAACACTCACACTCGAGCTCGAGAGTATTTACTTAGACTTACTCTCACAGTTTGCTCACAATTTCGTAGTGGTGACGATTAATAACAGTCTTCTATGCAGTTTAATAGATATGCACAGTGATTGAATGCGATTGTTAACTGATTGTGCTTGTCATTGTCTTAGAAATTACTTATTTTTTGTAATAATTACTTCTCGTTGGTTTTTTTTTTATTGACCATACATAACCTAACTTAACTGTGAAGAGAAACGTACTAGATGAAATGACATGACAGCTAGACGGCTGTTTTTTTATTGAAGGTTGACATTTCTGCTAGTGCTAAACAGCTGCGCAAACACAAATATCTTTACATACATCAACTATGTAAAGGTATCTGAATCTGAAGGCGTACATAATTATTTTTATTCAAAAAAAATACCAAGGGTGGCATTTTCATGTCCAGCTGGCTTTGGCTTTAACTAAATTCAATTTAATTGGAATTTATGTGAGAAGACTTTTATTATACAGCGATCGAAATGAGCAGATCTGTTTTATTAATAATAAAAAAAAAATATATCTGCCTTCGTATGTTTCCGCCCGGGTTCGAACCGGGGACCTTGTGCGTGTGAAGCACACGTGATAACCACTACACTACGGAAACTGTTGCGAGAGGTTAGTCAAATTACATATCAGACATTAATATCCGACAGGGTAGCTTATGTTTATTTAAAAAAAAATTACACATATTGGCATCCCTCAACTGATTCATTTTGACAAAAGTTTAATCCGGTAGACGCTGTCGGACACAAAGTAGTGTGTGAATAGGTAAATCGAATTCAATTGTTTTTTACATACAGCTGTGTTGTGGAGCAATTTGCGAATAATTTTAATAATTAAAATAAGCTATTACAATAATAAGTGACGAGTAAGAAATAGAAAATAAACAAAAAATGCAAATAAACTATTCGAATGAACAACTGCCAGAATACCAAATTACAACAAAATCCAGTGATATCTTTGTATATGAAACCTTAATATCTATATACAATGCTCTAATACTACGTTTCCACCGAAATTTAATCTCTTGTAGATTTACTAATCTCAAAAAGTGTTTCCACCGCCCCAAAAGTAGATTAATTTTGACAGCACTATTCAAAATGCATATATCTTTTCATTTTCTCTTATGATGTAGAAGTGAGACAGGCAGCTTCATCTGTGTCAACCGAAGATAAAAATTCACCTTCCCGATGAATAAGTTCATTTATATATGGAAATAGGGTAATTCGATTGAAGATTTAAATGAGATTTATTTGAAATCTTCATCTGAGAAGATTAAAATTTCTATGGTAAATCCTCAAGATTTGTAGGAGATTTAGCTAGATATACTTAAATCTCGGTTTAGTGGTCGGTGGAAACGTAGTATAAGTAAATAAAGTATTGACGTACCAATTAGTTCATTTAAATTCAATCGAGAATGGCAGAAATTGCATTGAATTTTATTAATTTTTTTTTTATTTGGACTTACAACATTAATGGTAGGAGCTTCTGCATAAAATAAATCCAAAAAACTATCAAAAAGTACCTTTTCCCTTCATTAATGAATTGATTTTTTTATAAAAATTCTTGGAACCCTTTTTGAGGAAAATAATATTTACCTTTTAATATTCTGTAATACCTAGGTGCCTACACACTTTATTTCAAAATAAATCTGTCTGTGGAGCAAAAAATTAAATTATTCCCAATATATATTATTTGAAATAAAACAAAAAGTACCTATGTATGTACATACATAATTTTATCTAGGTGGGTATCTGGGTACATATGTACCTGCCTAAGCAAAAAATATTGAAATATCTCAACATCGCTATGCTATTTGTGCATAGAAAAAGTGAAAAGTAGCAACGTTGCTACAATTTAAATCCTAAAATCCACCAAATATCCAAAATTTTAAAGAAAAATTTAAAATAAATTCTATAATAACCTATACATGCATGTATACCCATATACATTCTTACTTCAAATTCATGTATACGGCAATATCCTTCATATAATTTATTTATACCCGCCATATTTTGAAGGTTGTCATGGCAAAAGCAGCTTTTTCGGTTTTCTCCCTTGCCCTCTATATTGTTGTCAGAACTAGTAAAACTCGATCGTCTCGCTTCTTTTTTTGCCATACTGCCTCTACGCTTTTTCGTCCACAACAACAACTCAATTTCAAGAAAAGCGAAATTAGCGCCCCCTAACGAATTAACTACTAGCTAAAAAATTCTGTCTCGTTGTAGTACTATAGGTTTCATATACAATGACTAAGGTTACTTTTCAACTAGCGAGCGATTTTTAATATTTGGTTTTCTTTTTCTATTCTTTGGTTGTGAAAACGGGCTCTTAAGCATTTAACTTTCGCAGTCTTTACTTCACTAAATTTAGAAAACTTCACTGTAACCATTAAGTACATTACAAAGAAAATAGGATGATAACTCCCTAATTTTGCCAACCTTAGCTATTTTAATTATCCACGTCTCCTCGTACGTGCTTAAAAAATAGTAAGGTAAAATTGCATAGTGTAAACGCAGTCCATTTAGTTGGAACAATAGAAACTTATTTTATTTTCTGTATTTATATATTTATTTTTTGTTTAAAGCCTAGTATGTTGTTCTTGAGAACGAACAAAAAAAATTCGTGGGAAGAAAATTTATTTTTTTCCAAAGAAATAAATCAGAGGGTAAAACGAATATGTAAACCCGTAATTATATTCTTTTTTTTCCACAAACCAATGTTTGATATTTCAGGAAATATTCGAGTTGGGTAAAATTTTGTTTCTTCGAGCTGATTCACAGTTCGATTAAAAGAATGTGAATTCAAACTTTTTTTTTTGCGAAAAAATCACTCATACGAAATACATTCAGTTCTTTTTTCCATCGAGGAACTGTATGTTTGACTTTAGAAAGTTAGGCTTTTTTGATGTATCAAAATCGAAAATTTACAGTAATTTTTTATTGATTATCGCAAAATTTTAAATGTTCTCAATTTTGACACCTCGGTATACATACCTCGCTCCGACTTGATGGTGAGAAACAATCTGATTCGACTCTCTCCGTGTATTGCATTGCATTACAAATATAATATAATATCCCGCGTACGTCCCTTTCCTGACAATAGAAACAAGTCAAATAGTGATGGTACCAGTTCCTACTACACGACTAGTCTCCTTAATTTAAAGTACTTAGGGTCTAGGACAGTGGAAACTCAAGTTTAAAGTGAAGAGTTAATGAAATCTGCAACCTCAGACTGTTATTTAGGGACATCTGGTATTCCAAATTGTGAATTAGTGACATCTGCTATCTCAGATTGTGATTTACTGGCATCTGATATCACAGGTTGTGATTTAGTGGCATCTGCTATCTAAGATTGTGAATTAGTGACATCTGCTATCTCAAATTGTGATTTAGTGATATTTGCTATCTCAGAAAGAGATTAAGTAAATTTTGCGATCTTAGTCAACTTTCTGATAAATAGATAGATAAACATATATAATATTTGAATTATACAAATCTAGTAATAAAAAGTTTTGCAGTTAGAAAAAAGTCAAACTAGAGATTTTGATCAATTACGATGACAGAGAACACCAAAAAGTGGGTCCTGAAATTTCTTCTACCTGTCTGTCTGTAGGTCGTTCTACAGCCTAAACGGCGGAAGCGATTGCTCCAAACTTGGTACAATTTGGCAATTTTCTCAAATAGATTTTTTAATCATTTTTTTAGCCCCAAAAATATATAACGGTACTTGCCATACAATTTTTTTTACGATCGTAATTATCTCGAAAACGGCTTTGACGATTTTGATAAGAAAAATCTGTACACTACTATATGTCTCTAGATTTGGGTCCAAAAATTTGTCTAGGTTCTTACACCATACCTGCCATACAACCATTTTTATTTGATTTTCGACTTTCTCATAAACGGCTCAACGGATTTCGATCAAATTTTTTATACAGGATGTCCCTCGAATTCTTAATAATAATGCGTAGGTACCAAAATTTTCGAAAAATTATAGTTTTTGGATTAAAAAAAATCATGGTTGGAAACCGTTGTAGAATTTTGTTTTTGAAAATCTTTTTTTAAATTTATATTGTTAAATATGTACTTAAAATTATCAGACTAACATTTTTTTTAGAAAACAAAATTTCAGAAATGTCGTATGTAAAAAACGACCTTAAAAATAATATTTATTCGTTTCTACTAATAATCTTGTGCTTGCCATGTGATCGAAGATAAGAGCAAGTACGTGCGATCCAGTCGTGCATTTTATTTGATTGGCGTTTATACAACAATTTCGTTTTTATTGTATTTTTTTTTAAATAAAATTAATTTGCAGTTGGTTGAGTTTGAAATATAAACAAGTTAGTGTAATAAAAAGATGACTTAAATAAAATAAGTACACAAAAAGAAAAAAAAAATAATTTAAGATATGTACTTTTGATAAATAAGATACCTGAAATGGAGTTTTCAAGCTCTCAGACGTATTTTTTTGTGAAGAATAATAAGATCGCTTTAAAATATTGCAATAGCCCGTATAATAAAAAGCTTATCTGTGGGGAAACTCCCCAAATTGGTAACACTGTCAGCGAGCTTTTAAATTCAAAACTAATTCCGCACGATAAGACACAGTTTGACACATTTTATTATTTGTTATTTATCTGGAACAAGACTACCTGTATATTTTACAAGTTCTTGAAGAAACCAATATTGTTAAAACGGAAAAAATAAACTCATACCTAACGGTTATAGATTTTGGAAGAATTCCACTTGTAGAAGAGGAAGAGGAGACTTTTAAAATTTATCTTAATACACTTCCACACCAAACAATTTTTTTCGATCCACACCCTATTTTTTTCGATTTACTATTGTTTTCTCTTTCTCAAAATGTAATCATTGTTCTCTTTTCAGCAATAAAATACCTTGATTTAATAGGTACCTGCATAAGAGCCATTTAAATCCCAAAGGCATTGTAAAATTATCAACAACTGATTGTCAACCTTAATTCTCCCGCAGCGGCAACCAATTGAACAAATGTGTTCAATTTAAAAAAACGAATGTTGGTGCTTAATATCTATCAGAATCAGTGTCAATTTTGCGGAGCAGCTCATGAATATAAAACAAAAAAAAATCATTACCGCCACCGCTATACAGTTACTATATTTATGTATACATCGCAGGTGACTTCATATTGATCCCGATCGTAAGGCCTATTATACATATATAGCTACTGCAAATGCAAACGTTGCTGTGGTTGCTGCTTTACGAGTAACTCTGCAGTCGGCAGTTAAGTTGAGTTGAAAGAGAAACGCCATCCTCATCGTCCCGCTAAATCTCTGACAACCTTTCACATTGACTTTTTGTCAATTTTGTTTCGTTCATTTGGAGCAACACTGATCGTCGCTACCAACAAATGATCGTTTTGCTGCGCTGCCTATTCAATGACGACGACTGCGACGACCAACGACGACGTGCAGGTGTTTGAACTCAATCGCTCGCTGCATGACAAATCGTTAAATGTATTCTCGTCAATGCAGTCAGCAGTACCAGTAGATATACCAGGGATTGGGTAAAACATAAAAAAAATCACAACAAACAACAAACAAAAGTGTGTCACCGCGAATAATTGTGGCAACACAGTGGGAGCCGGAGCTATGGGGTCAACGGCAGTTGGGTGTTGCATTGCGCTATTGCAGAACTGTAGGGCGCGGTGATAGCCCACTAGTCACCAGTCATTCATTAGTCAGTCAGCTGCCTGCTAGCACCGATCGAGGTCCAGTCCAACGTCCAATGGGGAGAAAGGCGACTTAAAATTCCCCGGAGATTTATGTCATAAGTGGGTGGTTGGGGCCACACGAAAAAGGGTTGGACACATGCTGGTCGTTTGGTTTGGTTTGGCACAAAGGGTGCGACCAACGCGCAATCGAGCGGAATTGCGCACGAATTTAACGCTTGTCAGATCAATTCGAGTGATATACAACAATACACACCACACACAGGCAACAAACAAATTTGCAATCAGTCTCTGCGAATGAGAATAATTGAGAACTGTGTTGCGTCTCTCTACTCTTAGGTGAGGTCTGAGGTACATTGACTTTGACGACACGCTGCGACCGACCGAAGTCGACAACAACGGGCAAAAAAAGACAGCGCGCAGATTGATTGCCTGTCACCAACCCGCGAATGTGCTAGCTATGCCTTGTGGATTCTAATTTGCGTCGGGTACCTTGAATTTGTTTTTTGTATTATGGCCATACAAAGAACATATTATTGTTCGCGTATAACATAGTGTCAATTGAATTGTTTTGCCATCTGACATATCTGACATACCTACAAACATACATATTACATATGTATGTACATTAATGGGTGCTTGGAGGTTTGCTTGTTCTTTATTTGGAGCAGTGATTTGCAAAATGTCGACAGCTTGACGCGAATACTTCAGACTTTGAGGACAGGCCATGAATATACTGTTATACGGAGCTAGAGATTGTGAAGGAAAGGAAGGGAGCTATGAGTTTTATTTATTTTAAGGTGTAACTCTAAGATCCTCGTTAGCTGGCTTTTGGCTTATTTTGATTACTGTACATAATCTTATATGTTGATGTTTGTATGAAGTTATTTGTCAAGCAATTAAGCATCTTGATCCTTTCACATCATTTATGTTTATCATTGCCATTTTACAACGACTACTTATTGCCAGTTGTAAAATACCTATTTGATTGATTGAATCGGCGATTTCGGTGAATTAACTAAGGTTCAACGATGGTTCAAGCATTTATTTAGCTGTAATCGCATACTTCGACCTTAAACCATCGTTAAACCTCAGTTAATCTGCCGAAAAGGGGAGTTAAAATTCTTGAACCACGGATCAAATATTTAAGATACCTTTGTACAACTTTTTTTTATAATTGAGGGCGCACTAAAGGGGTTTTGCCTCCCCTAATATGATCAAGGATTGTGCTAGCATTTAGAAAAATAGGGAAGGATTTAAAAGTTGATAGACTTCGATGTACATTTGTTTTGAAGTTCAGAATATCAAAATTAAAGGGAAAAATAAAGCATGGCAAAACATTCCACATTCGTGTTGTACCAGTAAAGAAAGAATCTCTGTACTTGTCAGTACGTACGAAGTTGGGGTCAAGGGTAAACTAATGAGCATTACTAGAAGTGCGTGTATTACCGTTAAATATTTTAAGGGGAAGAATGCCACTATAGCTATTTCGCTAGAACATTGTTTATAAAAATGAGATAAAACAGTGAAATACATGAAATATTTCAACAGTGTTCGAGAGATGAAAATGTTTCAGATATCGCCTATCATTCTTAGAGTTCTATTTGGAATTCTGTCTTGACGACTGAAGACAGTACTAAATTCTTGAATCATTAAATTCTACTCAGTTTTATATTCCCCATTTGACAATACTGTCGAGATCAGAATTTAATTAGCTTATCGTACGCTGCCGTTGAAGTTCCACATCCGAAAAACATGGATGTGAATCTAAAAACGAATATGAAAAGCTGAGAGTACTCTCGTCAGCACAAGGATATGTTGGATTAGAAGTGATGAATATGAGAAAAAGATATGGACACAAAATGGAGACCTGAGGCACACCAGCATTTATTTTACGAATATCAGACTTGAAAGCGTCTGATACGACTTGTATTGAGGGGTTCGAAAGGTAATTTTTAATCCAGGGAAGGTCGATGATCTAAAGATATTCATCGATACCTAATGCACGCATTTTCGATAAGAGAACTTAATGCCAAATTCTATCAAATGGCTTTTAAAAAATCAAGCGCAAAAATCTTACTCTCTCCGAAACGATGTAAATATTTGTGATACTGTTCGGTGAGATATACAATCAGATCACCAGTCGACATATTACTACGAAAGCCATACTGCCGGTCATTAAGGAGCTTCCGTTCTTAAGGCTATTCCTTAAGCTGATAAATCAGTATTTCCATGACCTTATACAGAAGGACGTAAATGTAATTGCACGACAATTATTGGGTGTAGAAGATTCGTTTTTTAGGGACAGGCTGGACAAATGCTGGTTTCCATCCACTCGGAAGGAGACCAGAGAGTAGGACAAATGGAACAGCTTACGCTGTAGTTGTGCCAGCGTAAAAGAACACCTCTTCAAAACGATGGGAGGGATACTATCCGGGCCAGCGGATTTATGTATATCACGGTCCTTAAGAATTATAACTAGACGATTGCGAAAGAAGATTCATCCCATGACATCGTTTACTCTCGCAAGTACGGGAGGAGTCATAAAACTTACTGGCATAGTTGAATTATCAGCGAACTGCGCTGCTTTTTTCACTAGAGCTGATGACTCAAGGGGTGTTATTAAATATGAGCATTGGAACCGAGACGAAGTTGTATTTCGAATGTTTTTTTTACAAATGGCCAAACATTTTGACTACCTTTTGGACGTTGTAGTATTATTTTCCTTAATTTTCGGTCATGCAAATAAATATTAGATTTTCTGAATATGAACTATGCAAGTCTTTCTAACTTGTTGAAACTTATTCCGGTTTACCTTAGTGGGGTTGGCTTTATAATTCCGAAAACCTGCAACACACCTAATTGTATTTCATTTCAACATATGCCCGTTATTAATGGAAACCCAGGACGGCAGGAAATACTTTAGTATGTTTATTTGCGGTGGCCAATAGTCTTTAAAACGCTGCCAATATTTCCCTAAGGTGGAAATAGACAAAATCATTATACGGTCGTCGAAAATTGGCAATGCGTTCACCAAAAAATTCTGGCCCACGCAGCTGTCATCGTTCACTTTAACGCATTGACAGTATTTTTCGTTGACAATCATATGAAGCGACTCAAATAGGATACATTGTGACATCATTTTAACTTCAGAGAGCAAACGCGTTGACTATTTACGTTAGCCTTCGAATCGTATACTAATGGCGTCCTGAGCAATTTGGCACTCACATTTTTGATTTAGTTTTCGACAGTTTTGATGTAAGATTCTCAACACCCACATTGTTATTTACTTACTTAAAAATTGGAATTTCCACTATACGTCAAAAGCAGGGATGTACAACAATTAACCGATCATCACCAATGGATGGTAAAAGACGAAGATAATTTCTAGAAATGCACAATAGACTTAAAGTTAAATTTTCGACAAATCTTGTAGGCATATTAAGCAAAAAGAAAAACCCTGATTGTATAAGGGAGCGTAGCCTTTTAAAAGCCCTCTTATTCAAAATACTGGTCTATTATAATCCATCTTTTTAAAAATACCGTTTAATAGCGCTTAACAAATCCTATATTGGGTCAAGAATTATTGCATCTTGTGTTAATTCCAAAAACGGGAATTTAATAAACGGGATTATAAAAAGCGGGATATCGAACCCAACCAATTTTATTAGTATCTTTCTAGATCTAGGTATTATTTTGCTCAGATTATATTTAAATTTGGCATTTTATTTCTATGGAGAATTATTTCTGTTCCCCTCATAAAGCAGGCCCTACGTAAATAACACAAATTACTTGCAGGTAAATAATTCTAAATATTTTAAAGTGTATAAGTAAACAAACTTAAATTCTAACAAATACAAAATGCAGACCAATAACAAACAAATAGAACGAAGGTCTTAAAACATTGACAATGCTGTCATTCAACAATCACATTTCACATTCATGGATCTCTTCTTAATCATCGCATAATAATCAACGGAAATTCAAATAAAAACAACAAAAAGAATAAACAGACACAAATCAACTCAAAGCAGATATACATATTCTAATGAACTTTCAATTCTCAATCGCCACCCAGCAGCCAACAGTCAGCATTTCAGCAATCAACAGACCTCCATTGCTGTTTACAAAAATCGTTGCCTCCAGCATCACCCAGATACGCCCGATCTAATAACAACAACTCGTATATAATAACATCCAACAGATGTGAGTCGATTCGTCCAAGTCCATTGATATTTCCTTTTCCTTTCTTCTAAACTCATTTCACGCCGAAGAGGGTACACAACACATGCACTAGGTATCAGACACTCCTCAATCAGTTTCACGTAGCCAAAAATGCGATTGAACAAATATTTAATGCCTATAACAACAAAATTAGAAACACACACATCCACGTAATGACAAATGTTGCTTTTATGAAGCAACTGCACCTTGTTCTAAAGAAGACCACCACGAGCTATTATAGTCGAGTTAGTCGAAGCGAAAAGGCAATGCGAAAGAAGGAAAACCCCATGAAGACTGAGACTTCCTTGGCAGGGAGGCATATAATTATCAATGCTTTCCACACATGACCTGCAATCACTCCACAACACAAACACCACCAATGGATCGAGGACTCTATCCATCTTACATTTTGTATGTACTTACCGTATAATAGGTAGTACCGCCAAAGAAAAATGTGGGCCACTTGGAGTCTAGGCAGACCTGCATAGCTCTTATGAGCTGTCCCTGTCCGTCCCATCATCATTAGCACCACCACACGGGAGTTTGTTTTTGTGATCGAGGAGATGTTTTCTGTTTAGATATTCGGGTGCCAGACACCAGTCTGACTAGATTTAGATACTGAACTGACTGAAATCGAGGCCAACCGAGAATCGACATCAACACCGCCCAGCCTGCTGATGCAACAGAATATCACTTGCTCTCATCGCAAAATACGGAATACGCGTCTATCCGTCCATCATGAGGGCAATGTTTGCACAGATGTCGACTGTTATGCTTGGAACTGAATTAAAGTAAATTTGTCCGATAATAATTTTGAATTTATAATGTGCTGCTGGTCTGTCAGTTAGTAAACGCCGGCCGATGACGACGCACGATGCGACGTGGTGAATGCATGGCATAATGCAAATTGTTAACTTGTAGCAATTATTTGTTTGTGCTAACCGACCTTAGATTCATGAGTGATTTAGATGATGGAATATTTATGAAGTTGCTTCTGATATGTAAAAGATTTGCTTTTAAGTTACACTGGGAGTATTTTGTTTGCTTTTCTACGACACGTAGCGCTTGAAGCGAATGGGTGAAAAGATCCCATGGGAAGTAAGCGGCGTCATAACCGGGCAAATTTCCAATTCCATGAAAATTAGCGGTATCAAGGAAGTAATGGGCACTAGGTAACACGAAAGTGTTAAGGCCTGTTCACACGAGAACGACCAACGACTTAACGAATATTCGTTCATTTTGATATTTCGTTCGCATGACTTTTTTTTTTGTTCTTCGCGAATGAAATCTTTCCCATTGTTATAATTTGCTGAACACCATAGGAACTGAACTGCAGATGGAGCTGTAATAGCTGTCAAGTATTGAATTCACACAAATTAAATGTTATAATACAAATAGAACGCAGCTGCAGCTGCAGACGGAGACGTACTTAGTGTTGCAAGAGTTGGACAAATTTTGTTTGCAGCGACATTTCAAAATCAATCGATTCGAACGAAGCGTTTATATGGGAGTGGAAGAATACTTCAAACTCTTTTGCTCTTTTCAATCGCGCAAAAAAAAATCACAGCTGACATTAAATTATATCAACAATGATATTGTGGACACGTAAAATATAATACGTTGTACATATTTTGTCAGCCATTCCAGCTATGGCTCATATTACATATTCGTTGAAGTGTGGATTGTTTGTGGAACGCAAATACAGTTTGACAGTTCACAACAATCAGATAACAATTGTTTTCTTAGGGCCAATTTTCCAATAGTCAGTTATGCAGTCAGTTAGTACATATTCTCGAGATAGAGCAAAAATAATTTTTTCAACAGTCAGATACAACTTAATCTAGGAATAAATTTATCTGTCCATTTTAGAACGGAATAAGGAGTTATCTGAGGAATAAAATAAATTGCTATTTTCGATTTCAAAAACACTGTGAAAAATTATTGCATTGAAATAAACGTTAAAAAAAAATAATTTTAATTTAATGAAAAGTTCGATACTCGAAATAAAAGTGACTTTCAAATTAAATTATTCTATAGATTGTTTCCTCTTGATTGAAAAATTCGATGTTGTTATCCGGTTGTTTAACAGTCAAGTAAGTGTATTCCTCTGGCAACTAACTGGATGTTTATCTGGAAATTGAAAAATCGGCTATAAGTTTATTATATTTTAGCAATTAAAAAGCTAATTGTATCTTAATTAATATCAATTATATTTTTGACATTTTGTAAAGAATTATTGTGAAGAATTTAGATTAATTTAAATTATTTGAAAGTCAGTGTTTCAAATTCTATCTTTTTTTTATTGGAAGGCTGAAAGAACTTTTAAGACAATTTGATGGATCCGAAACGAAATACTTATTCAGTTAAGTTTTCTGAAATCTTTTGTAATTTTCTTTTCAACCAAAACAAACAAATACGATCACTCATTGATTTTTTGATCCCTGAAGACTTGTTCGCATTCTTCTTAGCCAAAACCATCCAATTTTGTGTCTGAAATCAAAATCATAGATCTAGATTTTTGGAGGGAATAACACGTACATGAAACACGCACTTGCTACACACCAAAGTGTAGTTAAAAGTCAAACGTTTTTTTCCTGTTTCAGATTAAAAAAAAAAACATAGACACTCATACAATTGAATAAAACAAATTGCGATTAAATAATCTTGATAAATAGAAAACGGCATTATAGCTCCTATAGGAATCTTATGTCGAGTATTTTACAACACACATCTTTCCTATCATTCTTTCTCTTCCTTAACCTCACCCCCACGCCCGCGCTGTGTTGAAACATTTAAAGGGTATTCATACTCCCTTGAGCGCGCGTAGATTATAAAAAAAAAAAAAAAAAAAAAAACCAAACATTCGATAATGTTCTAAACATAATCGAATTATTTCCAAACAAAATCAATTTTGTGTTGTCAATACAAATCTTGAATTTTTAACCATAGAATTCGTAGACTTTTTTAAATGCACACTATTTCTTGCGAGTTCTTATGAAAAAAAATCGATCTGATATCGATATTAAATGGTTGTTAGGCATTAAAAACACTAATTCAGCAGCAAATCTACTCACTTCTGCTGTCAACATTGTTTGTATGGATTTGCTTATCAAACATATTAAACCAATAACAGCAACGTTACCAGAACAACGGCGGCCATTTTTTTAAATCCGATGTCAAGTCTTCGGCATAACACTAGAGCAGCACCAGGAACGTCAACAGCATCGTCAAGCTAAGGTCCTTAAATTCCACTACACTGAAAAAATATTAAAATAAAACACACAATGCATGCAACTTGATGCTGTATTTTAACACGAAATCTCACACATTTCGAAAGATGGTGCTAGTGGCAATGTGTTTGACATATGTTTGCAGCTTGCGATGCTGGTTTAATCTGCTTCACGCATTAACTGGTTTTTATTGCACCTGTTCAAGACATAAAAAATAACAGTGCCTTTGAATTCATGCAGAGAACTGCAAATCAAGTTCAAAAGTGTTTGCTCTACTTTTTAGAAGAAACACTTTATGTTATCGATAGATTGTATGGAAATGTCAGTTCATTTTTGTATTTGAATCGATAATTCCGATTCCACTAGCGCTTAGCGCTTCCAAATGATATGATTTTTTTATTGGTTTTGATAATTTTAAAGTTGTTTTGAATCATCCTGTATTTTATATAATGTGTATTGCATCAGTTAATATTTTCTATTTCTATTTCATATATTTATTTAGGGCTTATCTAATTTTTTTTTAAATTAGAGGATTTGCGAAAAACGTAATGTTTTTATGTGCGGTAATAATAACAAAAAAGACATAAATAATATTAAAATAAAAAGTATATAATGTACATACGTACGATATATTCTTTAAATAGATATATATCCAGAAGATAACGAAATCACAAATCCAATAAGATATCTCAATTTTTATACTTATACTACCTACTTAATGAATTATATATAATTAAGATTTGCTTTTTTTATAATGAACCGGCTGTGTCACATAAAACCAATTATGACTTTTTATCTTTTCTACGGTTTTTAATTCTCTTATCCACATAACGATTGGAGGAAAAAATTGCAAACAAGTACATATCCTCAAAGGCAAGTTAATAGCATTTTTTTCAAGCACTTAAAATCTAGGTTTTTGCCAAGGCGAGGTTTTTCATACCTCTTGTAGTCAAGAAAACCTGGGTCAACCTGCGAAAAGTCAACGAACGGAACTAATAAATGTACACAAGTTGTGTTTGTTTTTGACAGTTGAAAGTTTTACCAAACAAATTAGAATACATATAGTTGCATAAGATACCGTTAATTTTAGATTTATTAACCCGCATCTAATCGGATCAGTATTGTTCAATTCTCTTTAAGGTTCTTAAATAATCAAATAATTCACAATGTCAAATATTTTATCAAATATTTTGCCCTGTTCTTTATATCCGTCACTTTTCGACACAACTCATTTTAAAAAAAACCCTCTCAAATGTCAACCATATGTCAAATTGAACGTCATTTTGGCAGATTTATGCCCCAACTAGGTGCAGTCAACAAATTGTTCAACCATAAAGCAGCCAACAACCATTTAGATACAAACTTATGAATCGAGTTATGTGGGCAAAACATTCACCTTCTAATATTCAGAGTTAGCAGCGAGCTTAAAAACCACCTGTGTCTGCTTGTCAAAGCTGGGTTCCAAACTCATTTGCAACTAAGTGCCAGCCAAGCCAACGAATATCCAAGTTTATGGTTAATATAGGTATAAATATATATATATATAAAATACACAACGAACAAACACTCTGTGTGAAGTTAATTAATGCGATCAGAGGTTGACCTCTGCTTGGGGGTTAGAGTGACTTATTCGTTTTGTGAATAACAGACGCGCGAACGCATTTAAAAACTAATTTGAAGCAAAGAGGGCTTTATAGAGTTTAGAGGTTGAGTCGGAGCTGGAGCTAGCCGGTGTGCTGGCTGCCTCTAGCTCTCTCTCACCTAGGTAAGTGAAAAAACATGTGCGATGTAAATTCCATTCGAATTTCGAACTTTTAATATACAAAGCGATCTTGGACCACCATACGGCAGGCGTACGTATGCGTATGCATCGTCTAGATTATAATATGTGTTATGATGTAGTTCTTATTAGTGCATATATGCAACCACATGAGTGCGTGGGATGAGGATGCAGGTGGCCTGGCCTTTTATTTTGATTCCTCCATATTCTCTTGACTGACTTACATCATCACTCTTACAGATGCTATAAGATTTATTGCATTGCGCCCAAGTGTTGGGGTTGGCATCAGAGTGAAATCGAAATGGTGCTGCATTTCTGCCACCGCAGAGACACAGCAGCAACACAAAGTGGCTGCTGATGGCATAGTAGTGCAGCCGCGCGCCGTTGCAATCAATAATGTGAGACGATCTGTGATCTTTGGAATGAACTTGAAATGTTTATTTTTTCTAAATGGTGTCGTTAATTAAGCAGTTTTTTTTTCAACTTGCTCTGGGCTTACCAAAAACATATGTGTTAAGTTAACAAATCAAAACTGTTCACTTATCGATAGCTAAAACCAAAACACACACAATTTGAATGAACATTTAATTTGGGACGAAATTTGTAAGAAGATTAAGTAATCCGAAAGGGAATTGACAAGAAATAAGACAGTGACAAATTGGTCGATCGACGACGTCATCACAGAAAAAATATGACATTTCCATATAAACTATATTAAAAGAGGAAATTCGATAAAATAGTATGTAGAATTCCAAACAACTAAACATTTGATTTCGAATCGAATTATTTCAACATAAAATCGATTTTATTCTGTCAGAACAGATTTTGCGTTTTTAGAAAGATTTCATAGACACACTGCTTTTTGCAAGTTCCTTGCAACAAAAAAAATTTATCTGAAATCGATTTGAAATGGTTGTTTGGAATTCGATATTAGCTAATTCCCTAGTAAATGTGTTGTTGTTGCATTTGACATGTTAGACGTTTACATCGTCAAATTGCTTTCTTTGTTTGAAAAAAAAACCGCTCCTATCGCGCAGGCAAAAAATTCGCCGAGAAAATTGTATAAAATGTCTAAGAATTAAAAAAAAATCATCTTGATAATTAAATCGAGATATAGCGGAATAATTATGTCGTGCTTCAGAATTCGGATAAATACATACGAATTAAATGAAAATAAATTTAATTAGCGCCAGTATATTCTTGCTTCCGTAAGTGAATAAAAAATTACCATTATGTGAAAGAAAAATGAAATTGGAGAAAAGTAAGTAAAGTATTGCTGTAGAAAATGTCGTTAGCCCAGCATGTCATTTTTCCCTAAAACGGTTTACGTATTTAACAGTAATCTACAATATGTAAACATACTCATAGCAAGAACAAAAAATGGCAACGATATTATCTAGAAATTCTTGCCTTAAGAATCTAAACGCATTCAATTCATGTCACTTAAAAAACCATTTGTAATTCAATTAAACCCAATCAAACGGTAATAACCTTGTTTAGGGGACAAGTGTTTTGTACACACCCTTAAATATCTAATCCCAACCTCTCTGTGTCTGTCCTCTGAAACTTTTTCCATAATTCATATTCCAATATTGAGAGATGATGCAAATACAAATTCATTGTGGCATACAAAATTCTGCCATGTGCCCGAGAAAACCAATCCGGAAAGCCATTTAATGTATTACCTACATACATTTGTATGTATTTATGTTTATAAAGAAGAAGCCAGAAATGGCTTTATACACTGTTCCCATTTCGCCATCTGTTATATAGTCATCGTGGCATTTGTGGCAAACGTAAAGAACATTGGATTCGATTAAGCTCGCAAAACCTTAAAAATGCCAGACACGCATTACACGACAACAAAACTCTACTATATGAAGCTCTCAATTCCCCATAGAAAATTGCTCAACTCTATTAGTGCACGTCGCGTTGAATTCCCCCCCGTTTGATAGACACTTCAACAAAGAAGAAGAAGAAGCTCAAACTGAAGCAACCAGCAAACAGTCTGTTGTATTGGTAACCCCGTAAAAGTGCTCCTTATAGCGATGCATGGAATTGGATTAGGTTGCAGTGTGTGCCGCCATCACATCATCAGTGATGGGGTGAGAGTTATGAATAAAATATGACACCTTATTCGGCAATCGTATAACTGATACTGGGAATGGGAACGGGAAAGGTTTTCTTTCTGTCGTAATTGGAAGAATTTTGCCATAACGTGTAAAAGATTCAGAGTAGATAAATTCCCAATGGAGGAGTGGTAAAATTGTTCAGTTTCAGATGAGAATTGAGACGAAGTGATGTTTCATGTTCAGGGAATTCCCTGAAGAAATCTTGCTTTGAGCTTCATTAGGGCTTTTTACTGTTGACACCATGGGTTGATTTTAGGTCGAAATCTTTTGTTTTTACATTTTTTGTTTGCTGCTTCCATAAGTAATTACTTCTTTCACTTGCTTCCTGGTAATGCAAGTTTTATTAAGAAAAACAACAAATTCTTATTAGACATTTGTTTGTAATCATCTCCAATACTTCAATTTGGACAACTTGAACCTTAGCACATTAGGATAGTATTCTTAGTCGTAGAACCTTAAGAAATTTCAACTTTCGCTTTGGGGGGAACTAAATATAAAATACGTTGTAAGCAAGTTTTTCATACATATATTCTTCTCTTAGAAAAAGCGGTTCACCTTGTATGATCGAATTTCAAAATGGACCTGTTCATTACGAAGAGCTCTCATTGATCATACGATTTCATTGAGATTTTAATTAAATCACACATTAACTATAATAGCAGGGGAAATGTGAAATTTTGTAATTAAAAATTTCCGGAGGAAGCTGAACGAACATTAAAACTATGAGATCGTCTGGTAGATACATAAGCAATAACCTCTTGCCTTACCAACCAAAGCTTCGCACTCATGCGGGCTTATATTTCTTCAAATTCAAGTGTCAAAAAATCATACACACATTTTACCTCTATAAGCAGTGTACTAGTGTTCCTCGACGAAAAAAATGCATGTATTACTTACGGGTGGAATTTTTCCGAAAAAAAACATGTTTGACGTTTCAAACATAAAGTTTTAGGTAGGAACTCACCACAAATATTGTCCGTGGCAAAAAAAAAAGAGAATACCAATTTAAATTAGTTTTTGATTGGTGACGCCTTTAATTTATGTTCTGTGCTCATTAAATACAAAAATCCCCGATGAGGTATTTTTTTTGGTCCAAGACCTGTCACTTTCCCGTGTTTTTGTTGCATCGAAATATCTATTCTGAAAAAATGTTCGTTTTCACCATCGATGTTTTTCTCTCCGAAAAAAAATTGTCTTACCACACAACCTTAGCTTTAGAGTTGAATTGAGAGATCGTAATTTACATAGACCACTTTCACACAGGGAAACCAGTTGCTGGAGATTTTTTTGACGTTTTCCTTTAATCGCCTTGTAGCTTTCACTTGAAGGACCTGGCACCAAGAAACTGATGAACAAACTGGGAAGACTTTATTGGGCTAATTGGAATGCAAAGCAAAACGTCAAAAAAATCTCTTTAAATCGGTGACCGGCGAGATTTTTTTCATTCCCCTTACTTCGTGCCCTTCTCGCCATCAAACTCCCAGTTGCCGGCAACTCAGTTTCCTTGTGTGAAAGGGGACATAGAAAAAGTTGTTCAACTTGTATGGTGAATTTTAAAAATGGACTCGTTCATTATGAAAACTGATTTCAACGGAATCTCGATTTTCGAAATTTCGGATTTTTATTGAAATCACAGTGTTGTGGTATTTTGCTTCGGTGGTGGGAACATAGAATTTAGGTTATAAAAACGAGCTTTTATCAAATCAACACGCTTAGAACATACGTAGATAAGATCAACAAAAAATAGTACGTACACTGAAGGAAAAACTATTTCTAAAACAACATTCAATCTCTAAGAATAATATATTGCTTCTTTCTCTTTATAAAAATAGCTTTTTTCTCTCTCTTTCTCTATCTGGTTTAAACAAATATTATTTACACTAGGTTTTTTATTCGCCAATTAACACCTGCGAATGCCAATTTGTCCATCCCACTTGTGGTTGTTGATATATTGGTAGAGAGTTGCAGTTGATCTCCTAAATCATGCGAACACATGTTGACTTTCACAAAATGTTCATCGGCTCATGTCAATTGAGCTTCATTGATTTCACACAGCTGTTAATCTTGAATCATTATTATTATTACTGCCCACGGCTTGAGCTTGCACCAATTTCCAATGCATTGCTCCAAAAGATTGTAGGTAGATAGATATTGCGGCGACTGCGACTGTCTGGGGATTATTTTTCTTATGCACATTTCAATTTTTCGTTTTTCGTTTTTTTTTTTTTGTTCGCTTAGATCTGCCGCTTTCGATGACAAGTCGCCTGATTTACAGCTTCACTGACAACAACGCAGTCTTAACAACGACAACGACGACGGATGTTGAATTTCGACTTCCATTTGTGGTGCGATAGGAAAAGAGTATACCTAGGTACACTTGTCGTTGGAGTAGGTACCTATAATTTAGACAACTACTGCCATCTATGAATACAAGAGTGAATACGTGCGTTGTTGTTGGTTGCGATAATGAAATAAATTGGCTTCACTACAAAAAAAAACAACGATATTTATATGTACATGTGTATGAATAAATTACTGGCATTGGCTCATTTGACATGTCAATGGACCTTGGCTGTCGATAGATGTCACTGTAGCGTGCCGTGAAGTCAGGAAGCCGTGTATAAACGTTGTATCCATTATCTAATCTAATGATGCTTGGGGGGAAGCAGCGAAGTATAGATCAGCTGCATCAGTAACGAACTCCGCGCCGTGGCTTACCTACCAACTAACCTCAGAAACTAAACTGTAAACAATAATAATTGACAAACCAAGTCATTATGCAAGTGGGTTGCGTTTTTTTTTAATGGAGGGATGTGTCACACGCTAATGAATACGTTACATACCTCTACGAACACATAGATATTATTTAGATGTAAGTTCGGTGGGGTATAATTTTCTTAAACTTACTCGTAAAGCGGGATTTCTCACAAAACGTCGTCGATCGTCTTGTCAGGTCTTGGGCATGCTTCTAAGTCAGAACTGTCAATTACCTATAATGATGTTATTCAGTTGGTTGGCAGAGTTAATAGAGGTGTGGAGACATAATGGTGATTTTGACAGAGTCACCTCCCCTTATACATATTTTGTTTGTTTTGTTTTCTTGTTACAACTTAATGATGTTTCTCCTTTTAAATAGATTTTCCATCTTCTTTTCTTTTTTTTTTTGAATTATGACTTGAGTCTGTAATAAAATAAATTTATGATGTAGATTTTTAACTACAAACTTTAAATGTCTTGCGGATACTGAATAATATGCGAGGAAATGTTTGACGAGTGAAACGTCAAAATATGAAGACATTCACATTTGGTATGAAGCTTTTATTATTGTTTATTACCTTAGGTTTTTCTAACTTATATTACACAAGAGTATATAATAAAATTACTGAATACGAGTACATCATAATTATAGACATTGTAGTTAATAGGTTTAATTACATAATGTACCTACATATGTAGATATTATATTTATATTGGTAACTGGCTTACTTAAGGGAAGTAGAGAAGAATCCTATTTTTGGAACATTGCAAGTTTCTTTTAAAAAACCCCTACTTACTTATTCTTTACTAAGCTACAATTTAATGGTTGATTTACACGCCGTGTTGGGCGTCGCTTTGACTGATTTTTCAAACTTCAAATATAGCAATTTGGGCATAGTGTTTACAATGACGCGTTGGGTACTATAATGTTACGAGTCGGCATATATTAGCAAGTACACAAACCAACGTAACATAAGCGACAGCAACGCAAGCATTGCTTTTTTCTACATCCCAGTATTTATCCCACACTAAAATTTCTTACATCACAGCTAATTGATGTCTGATGGGAATTCCTAATTCCACTGCACTTTCGCTTAAAGTCAATTGTCATGGCGACACGTCCGTAATGCTTGTTAAAGTAATGTAAGAGTCTCTAACGCGAACGCGCTATTGGAGAGCCGCCTTAACGATCTCCAATTCGAATCGTCTAGATGAAGGCATATTCCAATGAAAGCAACGAAATGATGTTTGATAATAATTTGCTTTTTAGTTGTCAAAATATGATACATTTGAAATTGTTACGAAATGTCAAACTCTATTCGTGTTGCACATACCATCCATACTTCATCGAATAAATTGTTCGCGGGGAACTAATTTCAAAATCAGTAATTAACGTTTTTTTTTTAATTAAATTTATGATGAAAAGATTCAGCACAGAACAAAAAACCAAAGCTGTTTAATTATTCAGATAAAAGATCATATCGAAATTAGAAATTGCTTTGATGTTCGTGACTATTGACATATAAGATTCAATCGTTTCACGAGTTGAAAGAAATTGATCCACAAGTACGTATATTTTCGGGTTGTTAAGAATTGATCCCATAGATCAACGAACTTATTCACCTCAACGATAACGTGAATAAACAGAATATGAATAAATTTTGGTTATTTCGATTTTTTTTAAGACCAGAGAAGGAGAACAATTCCGAATTGTGATTCCAACCAAAAAAAGCTGCAGCTCACACAGTTCACAAATCAAACTAACATATCCTCATATTGAATAAATGAAAACATTCATCGAAAAAGTGAATGTTTGTTCTGTCAGAAAACTATTTGCGATTTTTTAAATCTATACAATTGTTTAACGTTTTGGTGAAAACGTAAGGAGTATGCCAATAAGCCAACAATCCATGAAACAGTTTATAATACTTTTACATCATGCAATTTGAGCTTGCGATTTTTAAGCACGTGGGTGGGGAACGTATGTTGTAGTCGGGGTAGACAAAATTTCTCAGGTTGAAAAATTGCAGAGTTATCACCCTTTCTTCTTTTTTAAATTTTCGTTATGGTACGATTGAACTTTTCTAAATTATAAAAAGCATGTCAGGTCGAATTCAGCAATTCAGCAATTGGTACCGAGAGCAATTCCTTGACATATAAGATTCAATCGTTTCACGAGTTGAAAGAAATTGATCCACAAGTACATATATTTTCGGGTTGTTAAGAATTGATCCCATAGATCAACGAACTTATTCACCTCAACGATAACGTGAATAAACAGAATATGAATAAATTTTGGTTATTTCGATTTTTTTTAAGACCAGAGAAGGAGAACAATTCCGAATTGTGATTCCAACCAAAAAAAGCTGCAGCTCACACAGTTCACAAATCAAACTAACATATCCTCATATTGAATAAATGAAAACATTCATCGAAAAAGTGAATGTTTGTTCTGTCAGAAAACTATTTGCGATTTTTTAAATCTATACAATTGTTTAACGTTTTGGTGAAAACGTAAGGAGTATGCCAATAAGCCAACAATCCATGAAACAGTTTATAATACTTTTACATCATGCAATTTGAGCTTGCGATTTTTAAGCACGTGGGTGGGGAACGTATGTTGTAGTCGGGGTAGACAAAATTTCTCAGGTTGAAAAATTGCAGAGTTATCACCCTTTCTTCTTTTTTAAATTTTCGTTATGGTACGATTGAACTTTTCTAAATTATAAAAAGCATGTCAGGTCGAATTCAGCAATTCAGCAATTGGTACCGAGAGCAATTCCTCTTTTTTTTTTTTGCAATTTTTGACAGTTCAAGAACCAAATGGTAAACTTATCTAGTATTTTACATAATTGCATAAAAACTCTTAGTTTTCTTATTTTTTTTTACAGACAACATTATTGGCTCGGTTTTCCATTGTTCACTTCATTTCATTTGATACCTATCCAAAAGTCTGCGGATTCAAAACTTAATAAAAACAAAATTATTTAATTATGCCTACAATTTTTGTGACCAATTTTTAAACTAAAATGCCATCTGCAGTTGGTGTTTATTAATTAATTATTCAATTAAGTAAGCCAGCATTTTATCTTACCCGTATGAGCAATAACATTTGGTTTTGAAATCGATATTTTAATTAAAGGTTGGAAGAACACACAAGTTACATCCGATTGCTTGATTGATTTAGTTGGGAGAGACCCCTTGTCGGTGGCTTTTCTATGTTGTCAATAACGTAGACCCGAACCACCTCTATAATACACAAACTCATGATTAATAAAAATATAGGTATGTACATATATAGAAACTTCAGAGTGACTTAAAACCATATTTTTTTACATACATAGTTGTGCAGCCAAATGAACTGTGATCAGCTGCTGGACAGCAAGCTCTCTAACGGATTTGATTTTATTTCAAAACCTCCTCACTATAGGTATAGGTATACAGAGTATAATAAACATTCGCCCAGCTGCACCTGTTTGATACATTTTTGCGTAAGCCTCTCTAGCCTGGCCTAGAGTACTGAGTGTTTAATGAAACCTCCTTCTCTACTTCGTAAAGAGATGCGATGGTGCTGGTGCGCGCAAGTGATTCAATCCATTCAAGCCACATGTTGAGTATCTGAAAAGTACAACATTTGATCGACATTCCCGCTCCCGCTTCCACATCAAACACGATCAGTGCGGAGCGGAATGGAGCACGCAGCACGCACGGATTGTAGTACAATCGCTTCGTGGTCGTCTGTGGAACATGAGGCTTGCTATACAACAGTAACCAACCGACGAACTACAGTTGAAAATTAGGTCGTCAGTTAACACCTGATTGTGGTCCGATGATTTGTACGGTTGCACACACATATCTTGCTTCTCTTTCTCTAACTTAATATTATTAGCATTCTGTTTCATCTTCGTCATCGTCGTTTTGCCGGTTATAGACAACGCAATTCATTCGTCATGGCGAATTTTCTGCGGCACAGCAAGCGCGGCAAGTATTGCTGCAGCAAGCCTGCAAGACACAGATACGGCTGTGCGATCTCTCAGATTGATGTGGAATCAGATTCGCACAATTGTTCGCAGAACGAGAAGGTTGAAAGCTTCGAAGGTAGTAAGGTAAGTTGGCTGGCTGGAGCTAGATCTGAATGACTGGTTGACTAAGTCTGGCCGGATGGGTTATAATTTTTAATGGAGCTTCTGTTGAAAGATTAATCAAGTTGGACACTTATTCGTGCTCATTTGAGTTTCTATTTAGTCGGTTGGGTAATGAATCATCTTGAGATGCAGTGTGCCATGCCATGGTGGTAATGGAAAGTGGACACGGTGATCGTAGCTGTCGTTGTGCGGTTTGAAATGAAAGTAGCAACATCAGCGGAATATATTAAGGTGGAGCCATCACTATCAAGTTATAAAAAAGCAAAACAAAAACGTACAACTTTTTAATTTTCATAATATACCCTTTAGGGGAACAACACCCATTAAAGACAGACTATGTGATGGGTTGCTTCTTTGGAGAAGATGATGATGATGATAATGATGAAGATAAAGATTTATTCCTCCGTCAGTGCTTCGTAGAAAACGAAAACTTAAAAACTTTCTTCAGATGCCGAAAATTACCGTGGCAGTCTTAAAGGTATAGTTTACATACCCGTAACGTGAAGACATTATGTTAAGGTGATAATTACATCAAGAGAAAATATGGCTTTTTTGTTTGAATAGTCTTGTATATGTACCCTCAAGCTAAAAGTTTATGTAAAGCTCAAAACCACTAATTTAGGACAGGTAAAAAGATGTAAGAAATATTACCTTTTGCTTGGATCTGAATTTTGAGAAGAAGCTAGTTATAATACACCAAACTTTCTAATATTTTGTCAAAAAAAAATACCAAATATGGGGACGCAGTTGCGATTGTCTGTCGTTTCGGCAAATAAAAACTATCTTCTCTAAATGCTGATCCTCAACAAACTTCGGTAACTTTGATCATCCATGGGTAGAGTGCAGCACAACCAATTCGGTTTGAAAGCATCCCACTCGGCATTTGAAGGGTAGTCATAACCCCTTGAGTGCGCGCAAAATTAAAAACAAAAAAAAGAAAACATGGCCGTAGCTTGTCTTCTTTGAAATCCAAAAAGCATTGGATTCGGTTTGGATAGCTGGTCTGGTTTTCAAGTTGAAGTCTCTTCAATTGCGCAGACATTTTATTCGCATCATTAATAGATTCCTTACTAACCGCAAATTTACGTAAGTTTGGGGAATTTAAAATGAGTATTTCCGCTGGTGTTGCCCAGGGATCTCGCCTTGGACCCTTTTTCAACTTATATACCTCCGATCAGCCATTAAACATATACCTAGTGCGAATACCCACCTTTGCTGATGACTTCATCACTTACCGCATATCCTCGAGCCCAGATTTAGTAAAGGAACATACCTTTAAGCTCTGTGAATATAACCTTCAGTGAGGAATAAAAATCAACCCTATTAAAACAGATTTGATCTGCTTTAGGACTGTTTTGACTAATGGCCTTCTCACAAGATGCAAAATACTCTCGCTGCCCCTTCCCGATAACACAGTTATCAGACCCAAGAAAAATGGTTAAGTACCTAGGAGTTCACTACTAAATTTAACCAACACTCTAAAGTCATGAGAAAACTGAAAATTTTCGAGCGAAAAGTTGTTCGCCATTGCAGTTCCCTCTTCCGTAAACCAAACTCCGTAGGCATTTATATCAACTCAAGCCTATATGAGGCTTCAGGAATTGTCCCGATAAATAAACACATGTATACAATATCTGCGTGAAGATAATGCACAAAATCCCATTATATCCCTTTGTTAATCTGAATTACAGGACCCCGACACAGAAGAACGGTATCTTCACGAGCTATCCATGACGGATCCAGCATTTGGAATATCGACAGAATATCACAACTTTGGAAACCTCTACATTGCTGCAGGAAGCAGGAAAGCAGTACAACAGAGATTGAAGCCACCAAACGCCCAAGCCAGCTAACAAGCACCAGGAGTTAAGGCCCAAACCCAACAGAATCACACCGGCCAACGTCCGTCAGCAGCACCAGTGCTCAAGCCCACAGCTACACATATCGAGGTTGTCAATATATAAAACAAAGGCAACAAATGTCTCTGAGATTTGACACCTGCCCTCTGATTTTTGACAGATCCACATACAAATAGAGATGGGTTAATATTTCAGTAATAAGTATTCAGTAGCAGGTATTAGCAGATTGAAAGTACCTGTTATTGAAATAAGATTTAAAATTTCTAAATTTTTATTTTGATAATTAACTCTTATTTAAAAGTAGCAGTAACAGATATTGCAACTAGCAGCTTGCACAAAAAGTGTCATCCTCTCCTTAAGAATACTTAGAAGTGTGAATGTTCAATTCACTCATGTCCCTGACACAATTGGTCAATAAAACTGTCTCTTCAAAGTGCTCCATACGAAACTTTTGCTGTTTCTGGTATCTATTTGCTTTCAATTTGTAAGTTGTCCCCAGACTAACTTTACCAGAATTCATTGTAAATTTTACAATCTATAATATTTCTTGTTATCTTTTCCGATCCGCAAGTTTAAAACAACTAGCTACGTACCTGTATTACACCGCCAACAGTGAAAAATAATTGCAATTAAAATCGTTTGAAACCATTTTAATAGCTTAGCCACTTCCGCACCACTTGAAATAGATACCCCTTTTCCAACCAGTATATATCAACCAACTCTTCGAAAATGCTTATCCTCAATATCATTTTAACCAAATACATGGTTGTTGGTTTAGTTTATCGTTACCATCATCGTTATATAGATGTGTGTAGCTGGTGCTGTTCTCGAATAACGGCAAATATTTACATTCCACTGATAATGGCGTTTCACACACACACAAATACTATTAAATGCTCCAAATTCCGACACGCAGCACAAACAGATCGTGTGTGTATATAGTGTCTTTGCCTTCAAGCCGAAGCCAGTTCTCACATATCTACCGCTTCTGTCTACCACCTCCACCATTATAACGCTAGAGCACCCAGAAACGTCCAGATTCAACGTCCACTAGATTCGACTATCTATCACACACTTGCCTTTCTGATAAGACGTGAGCCTGATTTTTAAGTTGACACAGGTGTTATGCACCTGATTTCAGCAGCAACGTTGTTCGTCTCGTCGGCATCTAAATATATATGTATATGTCGACATAGATACAGCTATATATACTTATAGCTTAGGCATAAAAGTTCAAACATAGATACCAGAAATTTTAATTAGTGCTAGGGGAGCACTGGCACTTAATAGACTTTAATGCACGCTGAAAAATAAAACCAAATGTAGGCATGGGAAATCGATTTTATAATAGATCAATGAACAAGTTTCCCCAGGGCCGCATTTTTATCGGAATCTTTTAATCGACGATGTAGATTTGAAAAAAACAAGTATTTTTGCATAATAAGGTATTAAAAAAGCAGTAAAACGAACTATTTGTTTTCACAGCTAAATCTCCTGTAAATAAATCGGAGATGCCCATTTTTGACACCAATTTTATTTAAATACCGGTCATGGTGTGGCTTAGGTTGACATTAAACTTGCCTGTCTGTGACAGTTCCACAATTATATGTTTTCCCTCAACACGCTCCACGCGTCGGGTTGATGTGAATGCGCTATTGTAAATCAGCCTTAACTTGAAAGATGACACAACAAAGCTGTCAAAAACCTACAATTAGTGTGTTTTTGTCGCTTAAAAAAATACTTATTAAACTCCATAGATGTGACAGTACTGCCAAAATGCCCAGTTTATTATATGCATATAAGCATGAGAATGTGTTGTATGTATGAATTTTATATGAGAAATTGGTCTCTGTTTGATTTTTTTTGGGGGAAAATGTTTCTCAAAAAGGCAAACATTTTACAAAAAAAATCACAACTGGTTAAACTTTAAGAAGAAATGTAAAAACGATACAAACGCATGTGCATACGTAGGTATTGCTTTTGTTCTTTTTTTTTGTGGACTCTGCTTTTAATTTTAATTTTGTTCTTTTGTGACCTTTAGTCTTAATTATGCGTTTCGCCCAGGTACTACAATTGGGCTCATCAGTTAGATGCTGTAGTACCCTTCTAAGATGCAAAATATTAGTCGATGGCTACCGACACACATAAAATTTACAACTTTCAAACACTGTGAATTATATTTTTCTAAGGGAATTCGGTCGAACTCAGATACCTAGAAAATAATGCCCAAATAATCACATTTCATTGTTTCATTTTTGGTAAAAAATGGAGTTTGATTTAAAGGAAGTAAATTAAAACACAAATTTTAAGTTTATTTGTTGAAACTGCCAACTTTGTGCTTTGACAGTTGTTGCACATAGTATCCGCCTCCTGTCAAATCCTTATAAGACAAAATTCACGTATTTAGTAGTTTAATAGCATGTAATTTTCAATTTATACGAGTTTTTTCATGAAAAACCATATTAGATACTTAGGCGTTTCCCCGTATTTCCTAAAACTACTCTATTCACGAAAAACTATCAAATCCAAATTTGTGCAGTTTTTCACCGAAAAGATTGATATAATTTTCCATGCTTATTTTAGCCCAATAAGGTACTTTGTACAAAATAATGAAGACTGTCAAATAAAAATTAGGAAATTCCATCATACGTCAATAGCTGCGATGTACAAAATGGGATGTCAAAAAATTACTCGCTTTCCACGAAATAAAATGGACGTTGTTGCAAATGTCACAATTAGGAAGAGAAAAAGGCAAACTAGTTTCTGGAAAAAAAATCCTATTAGCAGTTAAAAATAATAATTAATCTTTGTGTATTAAATAAAACTGCGAATAAAACATTCAATAATAAGGGCCCCATCAACAATAATTTCTTTATTCTTGACATTTTGGTCAAATGGCCTTTTTATTCTTCGTGAATGACTTTTAATAATTAATAATCTCCGAGTTTGAGGTTAGTCGGTAGCGAACAATTTATTCGTTGAAGTGTGGATGGCATGAATTGTTATTGTGATATTGACAGTTCGTAGCAATCAGATTGCAATTCGCAAAGACCATTTTGTTTTCTGAAGTTTATCACATATTGGCAATTAAAAAGGAAATCCAAGTAGATATTATGTATCTACCATTTATAAGAATAAATTAATTAAAATATCCGTTAAAATATTCGTCCAATATTAAATATTTTTCTTCTTCTGTTGTTGGATATGCCAATTTTTTCTGCCATGGAGTCATTAGTTCTCGATGTCGTTTCGTTCGTCTTTTGGCAATTACAAGAAAAACACGCCTTATATCAAAATTTGCTAACCATTCACAATAACAATTCTCGCAATTGTATATTCGAGTCTCATGGGTAATGTTCCAAATTCCGACCATTTGATTTGTGGATCGATCGCCATTCTTTTTCTGCCCTCAACACAAATGTCAAAGCACAATGACGTTTGACGACATTTTTAAAATTATGGAACATAGGGAATACAGAATTTTTAAATTTTTTAAACAAGGCACCTATTATAGACGAATGCGGTACTGAGATTTTGTAACAAGTTACTGTACTAGCTACCGACACTGTAGGTATATGTTTGGCAGGTGAGTCGTTTTACACCTGAGACCGAAGTGCAAAGAACCGGTAAATATCGTTTCACTAACAGATCCTATAACTCCGACTAGCATGTAGGTATTGCTACATAAATAATCGTAGTCGTCTATCGCGTTTTGTACTTTTTTGTTTTACAGCGCAAGGGGCTATTTCAAAGAATATATCGGTATGAGAAAGGGGTCCGATAGGGCACCCGATTCACAGTCAGTTGTAATGGTAAAGTTGTCCAATTAATTAAAGCCCAGGGGATTGTTGATTGCGGCATTTATGATTAGGTTTTGATCGATTGACTTATACGTAAGACAAGTACGATGAGCTTTGATTTGTAAACGAAGCCCTTCGACGCTACGATGACGATGACGCCACGCGGTAGCTTGTACGTGAAGTGCTTTTCGATTAGGTAGTTTTTTTTTAAATTTAATCTCAAAGAGTAGTTCGCAACTTGATAATAATAAGTTCATTGGAAACCTTAATGTGCTTGCTAAGTTAAGTTGGTATAGGTACATATTGAACAACTTGGGTTTCCCCACACATATCAAAGCAATTTAAAGTTTCACCGCTGGCGCTCGCTGGCTGCTGTAATATACAAATGCATAATTATGCTATGTTATAATATTTTCTTAAGAATTTACATGATCAGAGATCTAGTGAGTTTGACACGTGGTTGGCTATCATTCATTCTCTTTGAAATCAGAGTGTGTCATCTCGTTTTTATTTTTGGACTCAATTTTGTTAGGCGCGACTGCACACGTGATATCATACGACAATTTGGGCATCCCGTTTGCTGCCGTCGCTGCCGCGTATGGCAGCGATTAGGAATGAGTTTCAGGATCGTCGTTTTATTTGAAGCATGCAATCGCTTTTGAAGTTATACAGCTTCCGGATGGTTTTTTTTTTGAAGTGTGTTGTCATTTTTGAGCTCGTTTGTGCATCATAGTCGTGAGTTGTTAGCACGTGTGGTTCATGTGTTCAACAGACGCGTTTGCCCGAGGTATAGAGTTTACCCGGCCGCGGCCGGCATTCAATATAATGAAGTGACACATATGGATAGGATCCCTCTAAACTTTGATATACATTATTTGAATGGGGTGGGCTGAAATACGAATATTATACCTTTTTAAGATGTGTTGAGTTCCAAGGAATATTCAATAAATTATTCAGAAAGAACTTTTAACTGTTTCATTATGGTATATAGGTATTTTTGAGATACATAAGGTGGGTACATCAGTCTGAAATATGTTGCTACTAATGCGTACCGTATGTTTTGAGATATTACAAAGATTTTGGGTCAACATGAATTTTTCCTCTGTTTGATGAAGATATTTAATGGCGGTTTTACAATGAAATTGTAAAGAGTGACGGGCGGGATCTGGCTCTAGTTGCCATTTGCCAAGGAAATCAATGCAAGTATTCGAAGTTAAACAGAATAAAGCTATTATCGTCGCTAGAGACGAGATAAATTAATTAAAGAAAAGGTGTGACAAAGACGAGAATTTCCAGATTTTGAAAATATTGACTACCGTGAATATTTTATATTTCATTGACTAAAGCATTGGTAGTTTTTTTTATCAGAGATATTCAACAATTTTTTATAATTTTTAGACCAAGATATCTCTAAAAAAAATAAAATAATGAATGTTTCGAAATTTTGAGTTCAATTTCATCCATATTCCTTTGGGAAACCACTAATGAAGTTTTATTCTTTCAGAAATATATATCAAATGATATTTATACTAAATTGAGAAGGCTTCGAATCGTGAAACTACCTGCTCTTAATTACGGAAGATTTACTTTTCGATTCCAACAGACACACTGATTCTAGTCATCTTCTGTGCCCCCGCGAAAAAAGAGCACTGTTAACTTTTCGACATCCACATCTTTCACCATTTGTCCAGCTTGTACAGTTCGCTTCTTCTGGCCTCGATTTCGTCGCGTCCAGCACTCAGCGTCATAAGGCATGACTGGCAGTATAGGTGTTTTTTAGACCGTGTTCATTGTCGTGATGAGTCTGCATATGCTGTTAGACGGATTTTTTTGAATATAGTGTGTTATAGCTGAGCACAGCGTTATAACTTCAAAAACAAAAACAAAAAACGAAGTAGATTTGATCCAAATAGTGAAGTAGATTCAAGAGGAAAGAAGATTTGAAAATCATAAATTTAATAAAATATTTAATTCCAAATTAGATTGTATGTTGTCAACAGCAACATAACATTTTAAAGGCGAATGAATATAACAACCTTGCCGAAATTATGTGCATCTTCTTCTTCAATGTCTACAAATGTCGCCACAGGCACAAAACACTTCATTTTTACTACTTTTGGGAAATCTTGATTGTCCAGATCTTTTTTGGACAAAACTATAAATAGTGCACAACGATATTTTTACAAAATTATATATTTGCTTACGAATCATTATACACATTATTGATTAGGTACTTCAAAATATATTTTCATCGATTATTTGGTTATTAATCACATTCAATTTTAAGCACAGACAGGCAGGAACGAAGGTAAAACCAAACACATTGCTTGTTTGAAAGAAAACTAAAAGCAAAACAATAATAAACGTCAGAATATTGTAATAAATTTTTTGTTTGAAGTGAAGTTAGATGCAATTTATTCTTTTCAAATATGAATCTGGGCTTACATGAAATAGTGTAAAACCTTTTTTTTAAGTAGATTCAAGTTTTTTGTTGCTTAAATTGAATTGGATTAAAAAGAGATTTCTAAAGGTGAAGTAGATATATATGTATAAAGAATTTAACAATAGTGCGAAGTTGGCAGCAGATTTCAATTTGTTTTTTCTGAAATTGAAATAAATCTACTTCAATTTAAATAAAGTGGTATAGCTGGCTCTAGCCTACCCTACTCTGTTAAAAAATGAGATTATAGAAGTCAAGTGATAGCTCATCTCTTTACTGAAAACTTCTTAACATGCTCGATCTGGCGGGTCGAAAGTCCCAGTGGTGCTAGTTGAAAAACAAATTAAGACATCCCCATAAAAGGGCTTTATACTACACTTGAGATTAATAACACAGTTGGAGCTTCAGGAAAATAAGGAAAGATTTATGATGAGCTGCCGTTGCACATTAGTTTTTAACAAGTTCTGAATATTTAAATATAATTGAAAAATACAGCCAAGTAATTCATTGCATATTCGTGCAGTGCTGCTAAAAAAGTAATCTCTATAATTATAAACAGTGTGTCCAAAGTGGAGCGTATCACAACTGTCAACACTGTTGATAAAAATAAAAATAGCCATAAAACATATTACTTGAAATATTTCCACAGCGTTTTGTGTTTGTGCTATCATCACGTTTCATTTTGAATGCTTTATTTTGGAGTCTTTCTAAGAGACTTATCTGAGTTCCATCAGGAGCACCTGCTCAAATATGAAAGTTATACTCTAAAGTTTTGGACGGATGAAGGTTATATACATGTCAGATGTGAAAACAAATTTCTTACATAGTGCGACGCTTAGCAGGAATTACCCTCGATTGTTTTGGCAAGATATAAGATCGCCTTTCTGCACACGAAATCTTGTAGAATATAGTCCAGTTTCACCCATATATTTCGCGCCCTATCAGGACTTACTCTCTTTATTTGAAGGGATTCGCTACAAATCCATCAGAACTGTTTTTTTTTTTAGGCTTTTGATATCTAAGCCTACCTCTTCTTTACGAGTTGATGAGGTGGGTCTTCTTCTTTCCTGGGTTTGTGGTTCTAATGCATTTCCCAATGACAAAATCCTCAAATAAGTAAAATTAAATGAAAAATAATTTTTAAAATCCACCATATTTGTATTTAACTATTTTTAGGATTTTCTTGAAACACTAAGTATAGAAAGAGCTAATAGCTTCAGTTTTATAGAAAAGCAGCCTTGAATATACAGTTCTGTGAATACATATACAATATTTAAACTTCCGGTTGTTAAGCCATTTCAGCTTGTAAAACCAACTTCCAGAAGAATTTTCAGCTCAATCTGAGCACACTAATCACATCAATAGATATTTTCTTCATCACACAAAAGAGCTAAAAATATAAATCGAGTAAAAAAAAACACTTGAAATTGAATAAACAAAGCAAACAAATCACCACACCACCACCTGTGGCTGTGTCGCCGGCGGCGGCGTCGGCCAAGCGTAGTGCCGCATTTATGTTCCAATAAATTTGATTAAATTTCCCCTTCGCCTTCGGTTCTAATAGCAAATAAATTGCTGATAAAATAAGTTCAATCAAATAAACAACAACAAAATAAACTAGTACAATATTCAATAGGTAGACCTGAACTGAGAAGGGCCTTCTTATCTGACTCGCAATATTATGAAGCTTGTATACGTATGAGCTTGTTATATGGAATAGTTTTTTTTAGGTACATTTTCGGTGCAAGTGTACTAAGCCTTATATCACACCTTGTCAAGAAAAATTCTTAAGATAACTCCAAGCAAACAGGTGGATGCACCTTTCATGGTGAAAATTATATCTTGAGTTGCGAATCGAATTGCGAAGGTAATATATAAAGTTAAATATAAATTGATAAGGAAATAGATACGGTTCTCAAATTATTGTACATTGTACACACCTGGGAAGTACCTACCTAGCTCAACTTATGTTTTAAGCAAGTCGAGTACATTCGACAGGATGGGATTTTATCTGGAGATTTGTCATTATGTTTGTACTCGCTTATACCTACTTAATAAAGAGTTTGTTTTTAATACTTTGGCCGTTTTCAGTTATGATTACGACAACGCCAATGCTGTTGTTTTTGCTTTGAAAGTTTCAGGTGTTTGCACCCGGGATATCTGAGTTAATATTGTTATCGCAGCAATGGAAATAATTGCGTTGCAAAGTAAATATCTTCTCGAAACTGTGTTATCTCAATACATGTGTTGAGAAAATTGTTTTATAATTCTTGAAATTTTAAACTTTTGAAATTTGTGTTAATCATTTTTATTTTATGTTTAAATTTATAACTTCATACATATATGTGATAATTTAAATTAAACTCACATCCGTTAGTTTAGGTTTGCCTTTGTCTTGACTTTTACAACTTACCGGAGATGTTCCTCAAAATCTAGTTGCAAATCATAGACTGACACTTATGTTTGGTATCTTTTTTGTGGTAAAAGGTGCAAGAACTGTCAAACTTCAAAAGTGAGTGAAATTTTGTACATCTTGCAACAGAGTAAACATAGTGTGGACAAAAGGAATGATCCTAGAGACATAATACCAAGACTAAGCCAACAAAAACGAACAGTACACAAAACAAAAATATTCTATAAAATAAATAGAGACTTCCAGTAAACAAATATTAAAAAATTTCACTTCTTTATTATTTTGTTTTCTTACTGCGTTTCTTTCTTTATATCTGCTTGCCTTTATTTTTCAATATGAAGTTATTTTAGTGCACAATTAATGAACTTTTCACTCGAGTTTTCATTTCTTTCGAATGTGCCCATCATTTGACTTTATAGTGTTTTGATAGTTCTTTTCGTACACCAGTTACCCACAGACATTTTTGTAGTAAAAATTCACTACCTTTTCAATGTATGCAAATTTTTTCTCCACTATTTTGACAGTCCTTGTAGTAATTTTTTTCGAGTTAACTAATAGCATTTTGTGAAAATTTTTAATTTGTACAAATTTACAAGATTTAATTCGTACAAATTTACAAACAGACGTACCAAATACAAACGTCAAAAACCGCTGTTGGGAGTAAGAACACATAACAGTGATTTAGGTAACATACCTAATATACCAAGAGAGAGGATTTGACAGTTCAAAGCAATCATATATAAATGCAAATTTTTATGTTATGGTTTCGTGTTAAATTAAAACAAAAAAAAAAACACGATACGTAAGAATTTACTTTTGAAAAGCTGGAAATTGATCAAATACTATTAGGTCGACTGTACTTGCACGAAAGTTTTTTCGACAGAAGATCGAACTTTTTCATGAGATCGGATCAACGACACGAAACACATATTGCTTGTAAGGGTTTATGCGTGAAACAGATTAAGCCAGGACCAGCAACGTTACCAGTAACACCCGTTGCCATTATTTTAGAATCAATGGCATTCAGTTGGTCAGATTATATTAGACCAGCACCTCGCAGAAACGTCAAAAGCTGCATTAGGCTAAACTTCTAAAATTGCTGTTGCTATTGCATTAATAACAACTTTTTCACTACGATATTCAGTAGCCCCGCACATAATTAAAAAGAAAACAATAGATGCTAGTTTGTAGCTCTGTTTTTTTCGTAACGAAATGTCAAACAAATGGAAATAACAGTGCTGATGGAAATGTATTTGAAAAAAAAAAATTTACTGAACAGAGCGTGCTGATTTTTGTGTTGTACGCTTGTTCGTTTGGCAACTATCCTCCAACTTTAGAATGAACACGATAAAGAGCTTAGATTTCTTCGAATGCACTCTTTGGGATTCGTATATATTGAGATGTCATTGCTAATTATTGGATATCAAAATCTAAAATTTTTAATTTTAATGTCAAAACACTGTAGTGACTTTAAGTGGATATAATGTGTCTTCTGTAAATAATACGTCGCCGAAGATATATTACACAAGAAGGCTTGACATTTATTAAGAGTTTAAGCAAATATGATTGATGGTCTACAGGGAGTATCTGCGATAAGACTTGTCTGCGTTTGGGCTTCCGCAGCCGTACCTAAAGGAACGTTTTCAGGCTTTGACCAAATAAGTCATACCAAGATGTGAAACCGAAAAAAAAACAAATTACAAGGGCTGTGTTATCAATGTGTCTATAGGAAGAGGAACAGAAAAGATTCTTGTGTGCGTTTTTATCAACGTATGCATTGGAAGAGGAACGGATAAGTTACTTCTGTCTCGTTACTACTAGTATCACTACAAGATAGCATGCTTTTTTATTACAGTTGTTGTTCTAGTCTCTTTGAGACTAGGCTATGTGTTTGACCAGTAGACGCATTGAACAGCTTAAGTTGTCAAAATCATTCAATTCATTATTTTGTAAGCAAATAGTTACGAGCATTCGACGATCTTTAGATTTACAGTGTTGTATATGGCTTGCCGACGTTTATTCTATATGCCTAATTCACAAATACCAAAACAGAAATGACAGATGCCGCCATTTGCAAAAGTCAAATCCGTTCAATAAATTTGTTTGTGTTTCTTTTGAACTCAGAGCATGCAGAGCTCCAAATGTGTGTTTCTTTTTTCGTTCTCAACATTTGTAGATCTCACTCGACGTGCTCGAACATAATTGACTGACCATGTGAATAAAATGCTGAACGCACCAAATGCCATGTATGTCAAGAAGGAAAATGTGAAAAAAAAATTATTAGATAGATGCATAAGTTGGCGAAAGAAGTTGATCGCTTATTGATTTTCTGTATGTGGGTGTGTATTAGTGTAGAAAAAAGGGTAGGTTTTGTGTTATATTGCTTTTTATGGTTAAAATGAAAATGTGTTCTGATTTGTGTTGTTTAAAAAACATATCAGTGTCAGAGCTCGCTCTGTTTGCAACAAGTTAAGTTCATAATCTTTGTGTTCGAACTCTGTTCAGTGCTCTGCTATGAACGAAAAAAGGAAAACGCCTTATATGGCATATGGCACGAATATGTATATTACTGTCTTTGTCTTATTGCATGCTCAGTAAAAAAAATAAGTTAGAAAAATTCTAGTATACTAAACATTATTTTTCGGATTTTTTTCGAATAAACCGGAGCTCAGGTAAGCAAAGTCATTTTTTATCTGAATGATAATGTTATAAGTAACGTGAGTATAGAGTGGTCCTTGTTTGATGACAGGCATTTATAAGGTTTAAATTGTACGCCTTTTACTTCTAAGCCGATATTTTTGATATATTTGCCAACTTCGAGGTTTAAGTTCGAGCCCCACTCTATGCAGCATTCTTTTCTACGAATTTACCTCAAGCTGCAATTTAACGGATTGCCATACTTTTTGTTTAGTAAGTACAGTAAAAAAATACCGCCATATGCCACCTTTATCTACTGACACAATACTACCTTCATATCATAACTCCAAATTGCTCTAATCTCATTATCCTATCTATATGGGAGTATTCAGAAGATCTATTATATGGAAAATTGTACAAAGGCCGTCAGCCTTCTCTTCTTTAATAATTCACACAATCTAAATGCATTTATCAACCCTCAATAGCAATTTTCAAATTTTCATTAAAAACCTCTTAGTCGGACAACAAGTTCAACCTAACCTATAGTATACTCTTATTCCCGTCCGTGAAACATTTTGTCCAACTGTCAAACAATGTGGCATCTATAAGTACATACATCTAGCCTAACTCATTCTCAACGGTTCAAATATTAAGCATACACAATGATGACATAAAAACCTAATAAACGGCAAAACATAACATTTGTAAATTTATTTAAAACTCTTGACTGCATATTGGAACAATTTCTCTCTATACACATTACACAGTATATCACCCTCAACCCCTTTTACTGCAGAAAAAGCAATATCTCTCGTATTTCGTATATCACTTCCACTATACCCATTCCCTAATAGAGAAGGCCGATGAATTCATGACATCAGGACTATTATTATGAAGAGAGAGATAGGGTTGCGTAAGCATGGATCTGTGTGTACTAGGGCTTAGAAAGAAGTGGTGGTGTTATATTTTGTATGCCTTTTGTTTGCTTTTGTTTGAACATTTGTCACTCGTTCTCGAGATACAAATAAATCAGCAGAAACACAGCCCCTGTTTACTTACCTGATTGCATTGGACATACAAAAAAAAACTATATAGTTCGTCTTCTGCTGGTTGTTCAATTGTCAATAAAAGGTTTTCACCTTATGTCAGGCACTGACAGTGCAATTATGACAGAAAATGTGCACAGATTTATCAACTACTCTACTGTAGGTGAAATAGGCATAAGGATGCGAACACATGACGTATTAATTTTATGGGAATACCTACAACAATTTAACCAACCATGTGGATTTTGATGTGGAATGTAGGCTGTGACGCGAGCACTATAATCCGATACAAAGTCTCAGATAACACATTAAATTAGTTGTGTTGCGAGTTGCAACTCTCAAGTGTGTGTAGCGTGTGGCATATACGAGTAGTGTAAAAATGCACCCCCAGACTGTATATGGCAATATTACAAATGAGATACTATTTGCTCTATGTCGGTTGTTATTCCAATTTAATTAAGTTAATTAAAGGAAGCTCCCTTTCAACCCCTGGATGGTATTTCATTCGAGTTGCTTAATATGCCTCCTGGTATGGTTGGTGGTTGTTTGTAAAGTGGGACAAACTCATGATGGCAATCCCAATCATTTGTCATCATATGGCATACTCAATCAACCAAATGTCGATAAAACATTACTTTTTTGTTTTTATCCTTGATTGTGGTACGAGCCCTGGCGGCGGGGGTTAAACATAAGCCTATACCAACTAGCAACTCGCTTATACGAAAAACAAGCAGCAGAAATATTCGAACAGACTTACGTCTAATTTAGTGCAAATATCAAGCAAATGGTCCGAAAAGAGTAATTTACATGTTTTGGAAGAGGTCGTTGTTTGAATGAAAAGTGTTTTGTTTTGAGTATGTAGCAATTCACACATTTGTTCAATGACAAAATTGTGATAGAAGGAATAATGTTAAATAGGGGTTGCATTTGTATAATTTATTGATATTAGTTTCTTCATAAAAAAATTCAAAACGTGCACTTGTCGCCTGAGCTTTATCCAATTTTTTTTGTTAATATTGTGATGATGAGATTTAAAAAAATTAAAATTTTTTTAGGGTAGATAGGGTGATGATTAATTAATGTCGATATTTTGGCGAGCGATACTATGGAATAGACATATTTTTGGCAAATAATATAGCAACATCAACCTCTAGTTGGAGAGAAGTCAATATCATTTTCATTCCGAAAGGTGGAAAACCCACTTGCACTGAACCAAAAGATTTCAGGTCAAAGCCTATCTTCCTTTCGATTGAAGACCCTGGAAAGACTCATAGATATGTCCATGGAAACATTTATCCAATTCATCTATTATTTTATTATCTAATCCATTGCACCCTGATTCCATTTCTTGAAATAGAAGAGGCCTATATTGAAAATAAAGTTGAAAATAAAGCAATTCGACAAGCCATGGACTCTAAGGGCATTGACCCCATACTGTCAATTTTGATCGGCTCTATGATTCAGTCCAGGATCGTGAATGGAGAATTGGGCAAATGCAAACTTAAGGTTAGGTTAGGTTAGAAGGGGTGGTGAAACGGCAAGCCGCCTCTCCTCATTCGAATCTAAATTGGGGAAATTTTGATTGAGGTGCCTGCCTAAACCACCCTAATCTCTGAATAAACTTCAGTATATGTTTAAGTGGCTTATTAGAGACATCGTCCAGTTCGTCGAAGAAGTAAACTCCGAGGGCTTACTTCCTGGTGCTGGGCTAGGCTGTGGCATTCACAAAGGAAGTGATATGAGCCCTCTTCCGCCTCTTATAGTCCAAGCAACTTCTACATAAGTCAGATATGCTGATGCCCATTTTGGTCATACATGGGTTCCTATTGAGTTGAGACCTTTTAGGATGTCCATCACGAGGGACAATTGAGGTCTGTTTATTTATTCGTCGATACCTGAAAATCTGTCGTTGTGATTTTGAGGAAAATTTGTTGGATTCTAAAATGTTCTTGCTCCGATGACATAAATATCCTGGAAACGATTTGGCTCGGTTCAAGTGATGATCAGGTTTTGCAAGGTTCGCCTGCGATTTCATTCCATTGTATGTCACTATGTCCGGATGGGACCCAGATTAGGGTGACTGAGTTGGACATAGAGTTTTGGTCTTGGCCGATCGTGCAGTATTCACGGTTGGTCCATCCTGTTGGAACCACATGTTTTGCTGTCCCAACTCATTCAATTAAGAAATTCGAAATCGTTGAATATGGTTATGTTACAATTACATTCGATTGAGGGTGAACAACTAACAGCCGATGTATAGTCTGCACCTTGCTAATGGGATATCTTCAAGTCGTTCACCAAATTTCTATGAAAAGACTGCCGATTGGTGGTCCATTGCATGGTACAACATCGACGTCTGTTGCATGCTCCTGGATCCCCTGCGCAATCTGCAGTCACAATCGCGTTATTCTCAGTGGAACGCCTTCTTTGCCCGGTTAGACCTGGCAGTATGCGGTGCCGTCTCGTAATTTTCAATCCGGATGGCTAAAACGCCGTATAGTTTATCCAATAGATGTCGACCGACAGAATTCAGGCTGCGACAACATAACACGAATTATTCCGTTAAAAAAAACTTTAACAACTTTCTTGCGTTCTTTTAAGAGTATAGAAATGCATGTTATTTTGTCTGTTTACTTCAGAAATGTCAAAGTATAATTGCCTCCATTTGGAAAAAAATATATCATCTTTAGAAAGGCTGATTACTTTTGCGCCACTGTGTAGCTTTTTCTTCTTTTCTGAATGACAGAATGCATCTTTTTTTTTTTGGAGCATAAAATTCTATATGCTTTTTGATTTCTCATTTGACAGCGACATCAATAAAATCATAGCTCCTAAACTCCCTTATCCGAAGAAGAAATATTTGAACGCAGAGACAAATATAAAAGGCTAAGGCTATTAACATTTTCGAACCAATTGAATAGATCAGAAATTTCAGATAAGAGAGCTTTTATCAATATAAAAAAATGTATCAGAGATAAAACAGAACCTTGGGGCACACCAGCATTTATATTCTAAAAATGACAACCACCTTATATTGATCGATTTGAAAAGTAGTTTCTAATTCAACAAGGAAGAATTTTATCGAGTATGTAATGTTTAAAATATCAAGTGCCATAATATTGCTAAATAGAATTGCAATGGCTTTCCCAGACTTGAAGAATAACTCTACAGAACATGATCCACAACTAAAATAGCAAATGCATTCATAAGATAAGTCAGAAATATGCCAAAATATCATCGCAAATTTCGTCAGAATGATCAACCCGAAGGCAGGAATAAATCAGGTATCCCAGGTGTTCCATTCATAACACATTTATAAATACTCACACGGATCACAAAATCCTATATGAGTGCCCTACACAAGGATTCGGACTCAATTTTGGCGTTTTTACTATTGTTGAAATGTCAAAACTGAGTCTAGCTCAATACCAATGTTCCATAGTGATTCGATTTTTCAAGTTTGTGTTGGAGTTATAGATCCGCCTGCACTTTATTTGCTTTTGTAACAATGTGTTTTTGGTTCAAAAATCAGACGAACCTAACTGTTTAACAAAATAGTCTCTCCTTTTATTAAAAAGTTTAGTACAATTTTTGGAAAAAATGTCTGTCTATTTTGACATGCAATACCTTCACGTATAATACATAAATACCGATCATTAAATTCTACGAAAAAGAAAAAACATACTTCATCTGAAAAACAATATCCCCCTGAAGCAATTCAACCATACACAGTACCTAATTGATCTAATTGGTGATTATTTGTGTCGATTTTTTAATCACGTTTTATATGAAGCAATTACGTGCACCTTCGACAACGACGCCGCCGCCACCGCGATAGATCAATTTCTGAATTTCCGCCTCACGGCAGAAGAGATTTTCATTCAAAAAATCATTAACCTATAACTTTCACTTGTAAGCAAGAGATTCAATAACAATCGCGGAAAGCCACCCAATATACTCGCTGCTCAGTTTCTATACCTCTTCCCTCTTTGATATTTGGACGATAAATGCCAGAGATCCATTCAATTCACTCCGCCACAGAAACCATCATCGAAACTTTCATCGCGGTGCTCCGTCACGATCTTCATCCTCATCCTCATCATGATTGTCTGACATTGTGAATCCGAGAGCAAATCAAAAGGAAACAAACAAAGCGAAACACACATTGAAGATCCAACTTGCAGCAAAAATCTATAAGTCGTTCGTTTATCTGCACATGCATCTTTCTATAAATCACCTCCCGCACCGAATCAGCTGGATTACAATCATTGTAATGCCTTATAAAATTGCACATCGGAGCATTAAACATGATATTGACTGATCGCTCAATGCTTCTGCGAATGTGCCAAACAGATCCGCCGAAAAGCGCTTTCAATCCGAACTGCTTGCCACAATAACACATCACGCAGTGCTATTCCGCTGTCTAAGGATACTCGTATCGGCAATAATCGATTTAAGAATGATTTGTTGAGATTGAGATATTTTATTATACTTTGTCGGATCGAGATCGAGATACTTTAGCGTACATTCTACTGGCGCAGCGGTGTTGTCATAATCTTAGAAGAGAGGGCACTGCCTCTCTTAGGAAGCATCTGCCCAAACTCAGGGTCAGGCGCGAGTATGGTACTTTTCACACAACAAATGCCATAAACAAGATAATTAATGTTCCGGAGCTAAGTTTTTTTCGCAGCATGATCATGTGGTAATCTTGGAGCTCCCGCTGAGCAGATACGCCAATCCAGAATAGATGAATTCAAATTGCCTATGAGAAATGTATGTTTAATGTTGTTTTTTTTTTTAATTCACACAGATGGACATGGTTATTATACCCGCTAATAGCGGATAAAATGAGTGAATTATTTCAGGTGTTTTGCTAATGGTAAACCAAATTTTTGACTCAATAGTTGCGCCACATAATATTTAACAGATGCTTTGAACATTAAAATACATAAACACATTTCTTACAACAACAAAAAAAATTAAACTCCACCACAATTCAAATCACAGAGTTCCTCATTGAGACATAAAATTTGGTCTGTATGTGCACACTTTTGCAATTCATTGCCGTCACGGAATATAAATCGCCGCAAAATCTCAGTGTCATCATTTGTATGTAAGTTCGCCTTTCTAACTTTTCCGTAAAAGTGCGTTTGAGCTCATAAAATCACATCTAATCAAGATTGATTGCGCGAAACCTATTTAACCGCCCGAACCACCCCCAGATTAGTAAGAAATGATTTTTTTTCCAGAAAAACCAGCGTTGTTATATGAAATTTAATTTCGTGGGAATTGTTTTTATAAATCATTATGAGTAAAAAAAAAGAGTGTGTGTCCTCGCTCTAAAAGTAAAACTTATTTTTAATTGTCGGCTACCGCTTAAAGCACTTAATTTAAAACTCAGAACTGTTTTAATAATCCAAATCAAGGATGTTGTTTTGAAATGACTAAATTTTGTATATAGGCAATACTTACAAGAATTTAACTGTTATATACAAAACCCTGTCATTTGAGAACTATTTATTTTATTTTGGTAAATAAGGGTTTTGTGAGTTTTAAATTAAGTATTATAAGGCCAAGTTTTTCAGGGTATTGCTTGGTGAGTTAGTGCATCATTTAATTGACACGATTGGCTAACTCTGGCTTAACTCGCAACAAAAAACTGGGGTTTTTAAAAACAATTTATAATTCACACTAAATTTTCTAAAAAAATTGCATGTATCTAAAACGTTTCATTATTTTGTTGAAGAACTAATATTTTTTTGACCCACCCTATTTTGAAACTATTTTTGTTTTCCTTCTTAATTCAATTTCAATGTTATAATACAACATATTTCAATTTCAACGAAATCAGTCAAAGAAGTTGACATTTTTTTTAGCCCGGCCCCGAAACGACCCCATTTTCAAAATCATGTCGTTTTGTTGTTCAACAATTTTATATCACCGATTTCGGCAAGTTAAGTGAGGTTCAACGTTTGTTCAACTTTGATCCGTGGTTTAGCAGTTTCAACACACCTATTTAAGAAAATGAGACGAGAGGGTTACCTAAATAACTGAAAGCATTTTTTAATTATAAAACCATTCTCCAATTCAATGGGACGTAACTTTTCACGACGAGATTTAAAAAAAAAATATGTCAACGGCATCGGCTCCGGTGAAAGCATCTCTTCCCATAGATCAGCGAAATCAAGCATCGTTGCGCGTTGTTAGTATTTCGATGGAGTACCGTCGGCAACCAACCACGTGCAACAGACATATGTATGTAATGTGAAAGAATAAAGTATAATATGTAATCTAATGTAAAAAAATATATTGAAGCTTACTGATTTTCAATTATTTTAATGTAACGTGACGACAAGAAATGCTTTATTGTGCGTATCTTCGTCACAGCTTAACACTAATTTAATAAGAACGACGAGATTTCGTCACACTCACGAATTGTTTTCTTATCACATCCATTTTGTTAAGTAATAAAGAATTCTTCCAAATACATGGTAATGTTATTTTAGATTTATCAGCGGACTTATAGGATTCCACGTACCTTAATGGTAATACGTTTACGTTTGTCATCAAGAAAGTATTGTTTATTTTATGTATTTTAGTGTGAGATTAAAGATTAACCCGAGTTAACACACAAAATATGTTGGGTTAATCTTGGATTAACTGGCAAAATATCTATGGCTTTTTATCATACAAGTTTTTTAGGCCTTTCAACATTCATATCCCTCTAAAATATTGCTTGGTGGGTTAGCTGTGGATTATTTAATTTGCAGGATTAACTAACTCTGGCTTAACACACCGCTGAAAAACTGGACATATAATTAGTTATATTGTGAGTAAATGTTGTTGTTTAGAATAAAGTGTTAATTGATTTAAATAAACAAAAATGTAGAAAAACATGTTAAATAAACAAAAATGTAGAAAAACATGTTTGTTTTGGTGTTTTGTTTGTAAATTAAAATGGTTTTTGGTGCTTTCACTATATTTCTTAATGAAAATATGTGTTTAAATATTGTGCCGGTGGTTCTTTTGCAAAAAAATCAATTTTTGTCGGTAGGTATAACCAGATATTTTTTTTAAACAGGTAAAAGTACCACAGAAATATTCTGGACAATATGGTATTTCAGTTTGAAAATAAATTTAACAATTTTAACTTTCTTATAAAATAATTATTGTTCAAAATTATAACAACACTGGCACAAAAAAAAAATAAAAGACTTTACCAATTCATTCGATTGTCATCTGATAGTCCTCGGGCGAGTTATCCTCATTCCCAAGCTCGCTGGGCGACCCCATTATAAACATCCCTCCTATATAAACGAGCCACGGACTAAACTATAAAATGCTTCATACTGAGGGTGGAAACAAATGAATGCATAAACATGTTTACCAACACAATGGGTTTCGATGGGTTGGACGATATACATATAACTTTCTAGTGAAGATGAGAAAGTGTCGAGATACGGCAGAATTGTATCTTCCCTTGTCTTCATTTTATTAAAAGGTTCTATCTATTATATTTTTTTCTTTTTCGTGGTCGTGTGGTGATGGCACATTCTTACCTTAGATAGGGTTTCGCTTTTGAAACTCGGGATGATCATCATCAGTGTTGTATTGGTGACTTTTTAGCGGGTACATAAGTCTGTTATTATTGAAGTTGTTCGTTTCCCCCATCAGTCCTGTATTATTTGTGGGAGGATTAAATTAGAGGACGGGGTGACTTTTCAAGAGGGTGTTGATTTTTTTTGTATCTCTTCCAAAAAAAAAGAACTACTCTATGAAGGAGTGGAATGATTACGATTTAGTGATGGCTTTTAGGAAAATTAAACGACACATGGATGCATTTGTATGGCATTGGAGTGGGTTAGTGCAATCGCCGTTACGATGATGATCCTATGAGCGTATTGTTGTTAAGTCCTTATGGCAGTATTTAGTAAGAACATTAAAATGAAATGTAATAACATACGGTTTAAGGAACCCTGTTAAAGGAGAAATTGGATTAATATGTGCAAAAGAATTGTATGCCGTATGGTTAATCCTGTGGGACAATATCTAAATTTTTGGGAATTTTAATTAGTTTTTAAATAAAATCGACAATGTTATTTGTGAAGGAAATAAGTATAAAAGTTACGAAATAATCGTTGAAAAATGCAGATGGTTTGCGTATTTAGTAATATGTTTTTATTCATTTTATACCTGAAGTGGCTGTCGATGGAAATTGTTACACCTGTTTTTAGATGGAACACTTTAACGTTCAGGTTTGGGTATGTAATGATTTTGGCGTTTCTTTTGAAAAAATTGGGTTTTCTTAAGAATTCCTAAAACTAGTTGGCTGGAATATAGGTACATATTTCAGGCTGAACTGCGAATATATTTGTGATCTGAGAACGAGTGACTTTGTCATCCATTTTGTGTTCTCAAAGCTTAGGCACCAACTTCTAAATAAAATACCAGTTTGAACAAAACAAAATTGTTAGGTGTTGTAATATTTTTGACGCGGCCAAGAATTTATATTTTCTGAACTGTCAAACGAAAATTCGCATTCCACAACAGGGAATAAACAAAATCCGTGCGAATTAATCTTTAATAACTCATTTTGTTTTTACTTTATTTGAGACTTTTGCTGGGAGATACCGTACATTTATGATAGACGTGTTTTTTCCCAGCCCGAAAATACAAGATAAGCATTTTCTATAATTCACAATTTACATGTTAAATTCAACAACAACCTGAGCGCAGACAATTTTCGCAGTTTAGTTCTTATTCCGGAGAAAACTGTGTTACCGGCGCAAAATAATTATTTTGATATCGATAGTTTGTATGGAAATGTCAATCACTATTTTTTAAGGGCGTCGCTAATTAACTATGTGGTTAACACCATTACATTCTATCTACAGTAATTTTATTTTAGTAAATTCCTCACCATTTGAACATGTTTATCCATTATTCAACACTGCAAATTTGAAAACATCGTATGACAGTTCGGTTTGGCGTATGGGAAAAAAAATGTCGTCTTTATCCCAACTGAAAACTTTTTTGATTCTGAAGTTTTGCGGAATTGTACATTATTTGTAGGTAGATATATCTGAAAATAATCAAAATCTAAAAATTATAAGTTTGTTGCACAATTAGGATATAAGATAAATTACATCTGTCAAGTTTGATGTTTAAGTATATGAACGTTTAAGTGCTTCTGATTTCGATTCTGCTTTCAAATCCAGAAGCAAATTTCTGTTCTTTTCAGAATCAGAGTTGTCATTTTTCCTAAGTAAACATTAATGTGGTTATCGTTTGGTAACACAAATCAATTTATTTTTGATTTAGATCTGTCAAAAAACTGATTTTGACAATATTTGCCTTCGATTGGCCAAATAAATTGATTAATTTTTTTTTGATTTTAAATCAATTTTGATCTGGATTTTTCGGCAGATCTACCCCTCTTGTACTAAAACCAATATGCATTATAATCAACAGCCATCTATTTGACAAGACAGCTGATACCAATAAATGTTTCACAGACACAAATATACACCAATACTATAGCAACTAAGACTCAATCTGAAAACGTATTCGAATCGTTACGAAAAAAATCAATTTATAGATCAAAATATACATTTACCAAACGAAAACCCTATAAGAGTCCAGAAGGCTTACAAAAAAAATTACATATGATATAGGGTTGTAAAATTTTGCAAGATAAGGCATTTGTATGTTGAAAACTCCTAATACATTGTGTATAACGCATAAACGTTTGCTTATTACGCACGCCATAAGCGATTCAGCTTGGTTGTTAACTCAGTAGGATTATGCTTAATTAAAAGTTTTTGATTTCCTCAAATTAATTTACAATTTTTCCAATTCAATTGAACGTCAAACGAACCCTATTTGAAATCGACGAATTAAAATAGTCAATGTGTAGTTCAACCTCATTTCAAACCTTATTCAATGAAAGTTGCCAACAGCCCGATGATGGAATCAAATTCCGAAACGCGTAGCCATATAACTAAAAAGGTTGTGATTAAAAACTAACTTTAATTTATGAACTAAATATCAAATCAAAATTTAAAAATCTTTTACCTTTATTTATATTTCTTATTCAATAAGTGGGGAAGTTATTTGTTATTCTATTCATTCTGAGCAATCTGGAATAAATTTCTGTTGTAGTAACGCGTATATAAACCTATCTGATGAAAAAAGGGCTGTTCTCAACTCTCATGAAATCTATCTTGAGTTATTCAAAAAATGTCGAAGAACCAGGTATCCTATCATAAATGTATATAACAGCTGACTGCAAACTTCATTTGATATTAGTTTTTTTCTAATTGTTGACAGCTTTCAGCTAACTTAGCTGAACTGTCCACAAATAACTCGAATAATTTGGTATCCGAGATAACTTATTTAATAAATGAGTGAACTGACATTTCGTTCACATGTCTTTAATTTTATTCGTTACGAATATAAGTTGAAAGTCTAATTTTGATGTTAGACGCGAGCGAAAAAATTATTCGTTGTAGGATGGATGGTATGTGGAACGCGAATAGAGTTGAATGTTCGTAACAATCAGATGCAATTCGCGAATAGCAATATTGTTTTCTCAAATTTATCTTATTTTGGCGATCAAAAAGAAAATTTTTGTATATATGCACTATGCATTAATATAAATAATATTTCTATAATTTTGTTTAGAATTAAGGTTGGTAAATTGTTTTAAATATAATTTATTAGTTTAATCATCGGTAACTCTCATGTGAATAGTCCTTTAAAAATAACAAATTGACAAAATCGAGAAGTGTAACTTTATAGCAAAAATATAAAATGTTTTGACAGCCAACGTCAGTTAAGTTTATATTATGTTTAGCCAAGCACGAGTTTGACAGCTGTGGTGACAACCAAAAATTGAACAGCGTGCCGGCTGCTTTAGAAGTGAATACGATTAATTCAGAAGGCCCTTGAACTTCAAGCGGTATATAATCTAAATGATTGGGTCGATGTAATCGTGTGCAATCGAAGTTGCAGAAGTCCCTTAATTTATTTTAAATATACGTCGAATTTGTTTCAGTTTCATACGCAGACCCAGAGGTTTTGAAATTTAAAAAAAAATAAAATTATTATTTGTATACTATACATATCCACATTTCTATAAAAAAAAATAGCATTCAGATTCCTCCGCCCACCCGGACAACCTACACACGTCGTCACACACTTATTTTAATTGTGATTTATTGACAGTCCTGTGATGCCTTGATCAAGCTTTGAACTGATTAGAAGTAAGAAAAATATTATTTTCGGTGAAAAAATCTTCTAGCAGCTGAAAACATTTGTCGTCTGATAAATTTCCCGACTCATGGTGACAACCAATTGGACTCTTTAGCTTTTAGCTGGTCGGGGCAAGGCAATTGCTTGTCATTTCAATCTATATAGTATATTATATGAACGAAACGTACAGCGCATCGTCTCACGTCCTTGTGTTGTATATGCACATATTCGTATCTACGGCTTCGCTTGAAAAACGATCTTTCTCACAGAGTGAAAGAAATGACAAAACCACTCTCGCATCTAAAGATAACCTAGACGGGTAAGAATTCTTCAGATTCCGTGAATGAAGCGCGCCAAACATTTGTCCCGATAAATCATTTACACAAAACAAACAAAAGACAAAAAAAAAAATAAGAGGACAAAACACGACGACATTCACTCGGGAAACGCATCGCATCATAGCCGTTAAGGCTTGTGAAATTTAAGCTTCTTCTAGAAATGGACAAATGATTGCTCAGGGGAATGCTGCTCACCTGTCGCTCAATCTGAGAGAGGAAGTCGTTCTTTTCTAAGGTATTTACTAAGATGCAGCACCAAAACACCACACATGTCTCCTACCGCCTATATATCCAATCCATCTATCTATCCTTTAACCGTTCATCCGTCTTTGATCCCTTCAAGCCAGAGCTATAAACAATTGAAGGATGCCATGGCATGTTCTGCACGAACAAATGAGCTTGTAGCATCTGATGTGCGGTTAATTTGTTCTGCATTTGCTAAACGCGTCACGCTCACATAATAATACTGCAGTCAGCTATATGTATGCTGCGATCTGAGATACTGAATCTGAGATGATTTTAATCGCTCCCAAAGTAGATGGATGCGACATGATGGTGGTGATATATTAATAGATGGCCGCGACAGTCACCGATGTGATGCATAGTTGTCTGCTGGCTGCTGCAGCCGCTTCGCTACAGCCAGCTGCATTCAATTATTTATTAACAGACTGCATCCGCGGTAGTTATACAGCAAAATAGAAAACTTGGTGCTCGGTATATACTCGGAGGATGAAGAAGATGCTGCAGGAATGCGCACAGATTTGACTTATGCGCGAGGCTCAAGCGATGGCCTTGTTAAACATGGCTGGATGGTTCAGGTGCATCTTGTGTCTGCAAATAACTTTCTTACCACGTCGCATTGGCGCTCAACGTTGTCAATGTGGCAATATTTTTTTTTTCAAAATTGATTGCATTTTTGCACTATTTTATGTTAAATGCAAAATAGTTTCGCAACTTCTACACCCGTCGCGTCGTCGAAGCCAAAGGAAAACAGCAGGTGGGGAAATTTGTCTCAAACAAAATCAAATAATTTTATGCATATTTATTTTGTTCGTAAGCAGATTATAGGGACTTATCTTGCTGGGTCTGTTGAAAAAGCAAGCGTGCAACGCATTTCAACACATTTTGAGTAATCGGTTTGCTTTTAACTAGTAATGAAGTTCTACGCGTTACTATATGCAGGGTGTATTAGTGCTATAAAACCCGAGGACCATGTCCTTGATCAAGATCGAGACTAGGTACACATTCTTCATTTCATGCGACGACGTCAAATTCACAATCCATTGATTGAAAAAATAATAATGCTGAATGCTCATTACAGAATACGATGAATGTTCCTGGATTGCATCCGACATTTCATTTTAGTTTTTCTAACTGTGATTGAATGTGGTGCGTCGGTAACGAAGTTTGATTTTTTTAAAGCACTAAATACTCACCTCATTCGCACCCCATAGATTTTGACATTTCAACAATATTGTTGAAATTGAATTTTTTTCCTTAGAACTTTGGTCAAAAGCACTAAAAAATTACTTAAAATTAAAAAAAAACATAAATTCTGGAATAAATTTGCGTTTGTATACACAAAGAGAACAACAAATCGATGCCAGTAGGCTTAGTGTTAATGAAACGCTAACCATATATAGTCAAAAACAAAGACACACCAAACAGTTCTCACACCTATTGTTCTTTAGAGATTTTTGTCGTGCAAATAAATAAAACAAAATTGAGTCCATTTTTTTCATCGCTTTTTAACATTTTCAATTTATCTGACGTTGAATGTCAAAAAGTAGCAGAAACGGTAAGAAAGTTTGAAAAGGATAAGGTAGATTTTAGAATCGACAATGTAGTTCTTCTGCCGGATTTTATTATTATTTTTGTACAGCGGATGTGAATGGGTTGTGGTTTGTGGATCAAGTCCGGGAGTAAAATTTTCGGGAAGCTATAATCGACATGAATGTTTTTTTTTTTTTTTTTTTTTTTTTTTTTTTTAAATTATGAGCGCACTTAAGGGGTTATGAATACCCTTAAAATGTTTATACGCAGTGCGAGCGATTAGGAAAATGGGATAGGCTTAAACAGGAGATACCAATGTACATTGGTTTTAAATGCCTGATTATCGCAATGGGAGGGACAAATTCGGTCGAGTAAGACATTCCAAATTCGTGTTGTGCGGCCTAAGAAAGAATCTCTATTTTTGACAGTACGTCCGAAGTTGGGCTCAAGGGTAAACTGATGGGCATTCCTAGAAGCGCGAGTGTTACGGTTGAATAGATTAAGGGGAGGAATGCAACTGGCTATTTAACTAGAACACTGTCTTTTATAATACCGATAAAATAATGAAAGGCATGAAACATTGCGACGGTGCGAGAGAGACTCAATTTTTTTTAATTATCGTTTCATCACCTATCATGTTTAAGCTCTTTTTTGGATTATGTCCAGGAGACTTAAGTGCGTTATGGGAGCACCTGCCCAAATATGACAATTGTATTCAAGCTTTGGACGTATGAAGGCTTTATAGATTACAGCCAGATCAGAAGGAGAGAAATATTTCTTGCATCGTCTCAGAAAACCCAAACATCTTGCAGCATTTTTGGCGACGTCGAATATGTGTCCATTCCACTAAAGGTGGTCAGTGATGCACATCCCGAGAACTGAAAGTTGTTCGGTTTCCTCGATGCAAGCGCCGCTAATGGACAACGGCATTGGGGGAGGGTCCCGCTTTAACGACAAAAGGCAGCATTGGGTTTTTGAAGCATTAAATTCTACGCGGTTTTCTATTCCCCATTGGACAATACTGTCTAGATCAGAATTTAATGAGCTAATCATACGCTGCCGTTCAAGTTCCACATCCGCAGGACATGTGTGAGAATCTAAAAACGAGTATGAAAAGCTGAGGGTAATGTCGTCAGCAAAACAGTATATTGGATTAGAAGTTTCAGACAAGAGATCATTGATGAAAATGAGAGAGTCGGAGACAGAGCGGAGCCCTGGGGCACTCCAGCATTTATTTTATGACTTGAAACCGTCCAATACATGTTTTAGAATATGTCTCCTTCATCAAGAAGAAAGAAACTGGAAACAAACACCATAGTCTTATGAGGAAACGTGTTGTATCGCCGAATTTGCGACATGCTTATTTCATTTCAAACTGGCATTTTAAAATTCTGCGGTTGCATTCGAAATGAGCATATCAAAATTCTTCGTTAAATTGTGTTCCACTATGAATCCAACAAAATAAAACCATAACATTGAAATGAGACGAATATAATATTACACAGCATTCATACTTTGAAGGACTAAAAAAAATCTTTTCAGTATAACCACAATCAAAATGGTATTTAGAAATAAAGCCATTATTGATGATTATACGCTTGCATTTTGTACTCTAAATCGATGTGAGTATGTTCATTTATGAAGGTATTAGATACTGGAAGCAATTCTCCACAAGAAAATAAATTCTGCATTATTGTAGGAATGTCCCACGTTGGGCGCCAATCAAAAAATTAATTTCATTTTCATGCTTAAAACAATATTGCTCCTCCCAAATCAAAAACATATAATCGCAGAAAATTAGAAGCATGTTTTTTTAAATTTACAATTTAAAGAAGAATGTGGAGAATTCGCTAAAAAAATCAACTAGCCACCTGGTTAAGTTCACAAATTCCGCCCATTGAATTCACAGATTGAAGAAGATAGTATTCAATTGTATTGTAAGAATTGCCCAGTGTTGATACAGACCACTACTAACCAAGAGCCATCCGCACATCCACAATAATCAAGCTTGTGCCATTAATACTTTTTTACTTGTTCTATTTTGTCCAAAATGATAGATTTTTGACAACTAAACTGTTAAGTTAAGAACCGCATTCGGAAGTCAAACCGTGTTTAATTTATTTTCATGGTCAACTAACTCTGCTATTCACAGCACAAGTTAATAAATTGCTTGAAACTGCAATGCTTGAAATTCGTCATTGGGAAATAAAAAACCGTGCAGACGAACTAACAAATATAGCGATTCCTTCTTTACCCGCACCCCACGAATGTGGAATGTGTTACCCGATCAATTTTTTTTCTCCTATTACGATTTTCAGACATTTTAAGCTAATGTTAATGTGCATCAGTTTCTCAGTTTAAATTCTGTCTCATTTTCCTTATAGCTCCCCCTGTAGTTATGCAATTTTAGAGTAGCCATAACCTATTGAGGACACGAACCAGGAGTATTATAAAATCGAGTGATAGCCTCTGTCAATTTTTTTTTTGCAATTGAAATAGGACGCGTAGATCTCTGCTAACACAATTGTGTGTGTCAGTCATAATTACGAAATGTTAATCGATGCGGAATATGAAAAACGTTGTCATTAAATAAATCTAAACCAAGAAAAATCTTTCGAACACCTGTCCATTTGTTTCAATAATTAAAAAGAAAAAAGAAGCACATCCCAGCGGCATCGGCACTTGAATCACCCCTTCAGCCTTCAGGGACTTTAACTTCACCCGAAAAATTCTCAATTGAGCATTCAGCATAATAATTTCACCATACACATTTAATTTCATCTCATCCCACCTAATGTACTATACGGACTTTGTTCCACATCCAAATACTTTACACCCATCTCGTTTGTCTGTGAATTAAATAGTGCACACCTGTTCTATGTTAAAAATTATGTGTCAATGCTTTAAGCCAAAAACATTTGGTCAAGATTGATATATACGCCAATGAATGTTCGGCTAGGCTGTTGAAATTATATTCGACGCAAAAAAAAAACAAAATTTTTAAAAGCGCACAGAATCATGACTCCTCGTCGACGCAAAAACTATATGAAACTATATGTTGCTTTGATACCATACGGTCGCGTCGGTGCTGTGCTGATCCGGATAGGTTTGAAATGCTATGCTAGATTATGACGATGAAATGCGAGCGAAAGCGAAAAATTGCTTTTTGGCAATTGAGCTGATATCGACTGCACAGGTGGTCCGCCCATGTATCTTACACATAAGACAAATACGAGTACGTAAAGCGAAAACAGTGAAATATTTTAACAACTGTACGCGTACTTTTGAATTATGTGAGAGCGATATGAATCTGCAGGGTTTTGCTTTACTTTTTTTTTTGTTTTTTAATGTGTTTCTGCTTTTTACAAAACATTAACCAACACAACATTCCTTGAATAAAAAAAAACTTGCACATGGGTGTAATGTGTTTTCATTTTTCGCTTAATCATTCAATAACATTTCAACAGAAGATTTTTGCTGTTAATTAGATTTATTGATCGGTGTCTTGAATAAAGTTGAAAAAAAAACATGGCAGGAGGTCGAATATGATGAGACACAAACAGGATGTTATGAATTTGATTAGAAATATTTAGTTTTCTAGATTCCATGAATATTCCCAAAAGAATTTGTAAATAAACAGCACTTAATATTGTTAATCACAAAACATCACACGTGTTTTATAAGAGAAATGAGCATTTTAATGTTTGTTTTGCAGCAACAATTTTCATAAATCAGTTTTCTATTAACTAAAATATAAATATATGGCCATACAATTGGCGAAATGAGGCGGTTACAAATAAATTGTATGATTTCCGTATTGGGCGCCACTTAATGCTTAGTTGGGCGCCATTTTTTTTATGTTCGAAGTTAAAATCGATAATAATCGATTGAAATTATGATATAATGAAATGATATGAACTCAGGTTTCATTGAACGAGTGGAAATCCTTAGGTTAAATAACAAATTGTTCTTGGTAGATATATGCAACATTTCAATATTGAATATCATAGTCTGCAAACGTGTTGGATGCGAAACAACAATCCGAGGTAAATATGTGTTTTCAAGGCATATAAAATAGTACCTAGGTAATTCCCACGATGTGCGTCGGCATATTTATAGGTATGGAACAAAACAAACACAAGTTAACAAACTTAATTTTTATGGGAGAAGCAAAAAACCATCAAATACAATTTCGGATTTAAAATTATATAGAAATGCGTTGATCTGAAAATCGATTGATTGATTTTTTTTTCTAGTAAAATGAGTTATTTTTAATTTTTTATATAACTCCGCGTTGGGCGCCAGTTATTCGGGAATTTATAATTTGAAGTTGCCAACGAATCCGTTTGTTGTGAATTTGGACCAAACCATACCATCACTGAATCTGGTGATTAAACTGTGGCCCATTGAAGCTCGCGCACATTCACCCGCCTATCGACCATTATCAAACCATGGATTTTGTCGACCATTTATGGTGTGGCGCCCTCAATTGGGCGACCAGAACGTTCGGCGTCACTTGTGCTTAAGCGACAGCACCGAAATTAAGTAAGCCAGTGGTGAATGTTTACAATCGATGGTAAAGAGTACCCATAATATTTGTCAAGCTTTTGTTTGGTTTGCGTGATAAGCACTCGAAATTCACTTTGTTTTTACGAAAATGCTCGTAGGCGTCTAAATAAAATGGCTGACTTGATAGATTTATCTAAGAATTTGGATGCGTTCTCTTGGAAGATGATTCTTTACAAAATAATATAGATTTAAAACTCCTACGTTGGGCGCCAATTAATCGAGATTTATAATTCATTAACTTTATCTAAACAATGGAAATATTATATTTAAAGTGCTCTGTGATTGGTCTGAGGTCAACCCCAAAATGAAAACTTAGTGCAAATCCGACAGAGCGTTACCATAGCGAAGAGCTGATGCTCCGGTTTGGCGAAACAAGTGGCTTCGCGAAACTAATCGCGAAAGACTAAGTGCATACAAGTATAATGTCAGTCTTGCTTCACGTAACCAAGAGCTGGACAATAAGCACAAATGAAGAGCTGAAACTGCCCTCTTTCGGAAGAAAAATTCATTGAAGGATATTTAGTCCAGCGTGTGAACTTCCCGAGATGTACAAAGATATGGATGCATTCATAAAAGTCAAATAACGTCGACTACATGAGTTCAGCCAAGAGGGTTTTCTAATTAAAGCCAACAATTTCCAGACAACAAGGAAGAAGTAATATCCTAACTAAAACTCGGTATGACTAGAAGAAGCGTGTTCTGGATCGAGAAAGGAATGCTCTATCAGGCTGGACCTTTCTTCGGTCTTGAGTCCATAAAGTAAGTAAGTAATATCAAATAAAGAATATTTGTTATGTCTGCTATATATTACCAACCAAACAAGAAAATTAAATTAATCGGTACTGAGCAAACAAATTCCCACAAGAATCAATTCATGTTTGCAGTAAGATCCAATCATCATTATAACCATTAAATATTTTTTAAATAAACTTATAAATTAAACAAACGAGCTATAGAAATATTTACTGTTTAGGTTTATTTATCTAATAAACTTTAGCGTTTAAGCTTCTTTTTATTTTAATGTTTTTTTTTTCGATTAAGCATAAGAAACCTCAATGACAGTCCTAAATCGTATATGTCAAATAAACTATGCACATAAATCTCCTAAGCCAAAATGCTGCTTAATGTCACCGCATATCCACATTGCCATCGCCACCTTCAAAACTAGCATCACGGCAGCTGGACAAGATTCACACAAGAAAGACTGCTATTTATTTTGGCAACAGATTCAATTTTATCCACGGAACTCGTGTATTAGTATCTACAAAAATAAAAATACTTTTTTTCTTTATATAAAGAAAATCATAAATTACCACCTGTCTAGCTAGTGTGGGATTCTTCTTATTTATTGTATCAAAAGTTTAGAATCTAGGTGTGCTCCCAAACACCGCGGGTGAAGGATTTTAGTATGGTGATTGCTATAGATAACGTTGCATCATCAGTCTTTATGTCATTTTGAAGACAGCAGCTGCTTTGGACATGACTTTAGTGATAGTGACATCCGAAAGACACGAAATCAAAAAAAAAATCGATTGCGACGGAATTGCCTTCCCGCCTCTAGCTCTCGCTCTTAGATGTAATTTGTCGTTGCAAGGCTTTTCACAGAAACAATGGCATCATAAATTCCCAATTCGTCGTCAATTGGATGTACAGTGGTTATATAGGGAGAGGACTAGAGCTCTACATTACTACATATAGCCAGAAAGTAGCTATTGGCAAAACGTAAAGGTGCAGCAGCTAGCGCAGCGGAGCGGTCGGTATAAGGCCACACCATGTGGTATAACAATACACTTCTGCTTAAGGCATGTCCGGGCAATAAACCGAGAATTATGAGACAATTATCTCCTTTGCCTCAAAGCCCATAAAGCCAGGGAATTTTCCTCTCTTTCACAGATCTGGGTGGCAATGCTGCTGATCATGAAATTACGAGTAAAATTGATTTTTCTTTTGTTTAAAAATAGAAAAACATTATTTTTATTAACTTTTTGTTGATCTTTGGAGCTTAACAAATGCAGCATGGCACCGCGACGGGCGGGAGCACAGTAGCATGGTGGTTCGTCGGTTATTTTTCGTCAGATCGCAGTGGTGCACATGTGAGATTATTTTCGCAGCAGGCAGGCGTGGGAATCTTGTGGTTTCTCAGATGGCCACGACCGACCGACTGGCGGCAAAAAATCAATAAATGTTGTTAGGTGTTTTTTTTTTCTGGTGCAAAAATGCATTTTTGTAAAGAGATGCACGAGCGAAAATTATTGGAAAATGAAACAGTTTTTTTTTATCCTGATGGTCGAAGTAGGGGAAATAGTTTATGAATGTGAAAATATTAATGCAAGTGCAGAGAGAGATATTTAATTACATTTTCAACAAGCGCATTATTTTTATCCAAGGAATCTATTTGTTTTCTCATGGTAATATCCAGTCTTAAAATAAATCAATGTCCAGAAAGTGCTCAGAGATTTGAAAAGGGGCTAAGTGATTGAATTATTTACAAAGGAAGGTAATTCGCGAATAAAATGAAATAAAACAATTCTTCAGGTAATTGAGAGGAAAATATGCGTCTGCGATTTGTCGCACTACTCATAATAATTAACAAAATTACAAGTAATACCTTTTATTTGTTGGTGCTTGGGAAGTATTGTAACTATTCTTAGAAATAGCAACAAATAAATGACAGTTTACTTGTAATTAATTTATTTAATAAATTAATAAATTACACTGCTGCTCTCCAGATATGACAGCATCATTCCAATTCGGCATTTATTTTTTTCCACATCACAAACTGTGAAACTTCTCATTTAATGTTACTAGTTCCCCAAGCTGTCAAACAGATTGCTTATATACCATTCTATTTCGCCTTGCGAATTTTTGACACAAACCTGAGGCAGGTATGTACTGTCAAAGACAAAATTGCACGTGTTAAAAAATTTCAGAGTTAACGTGGTTTCTTGTTTCTGGTATTCGTTATGGTTCGAGCGAACTTTTCAAAATTAATTGGAGTAAAGAGTGCGAAGAGAGAGATATTTGAACAAAGTTAACACATATTAAATATCGCATGCTCCTTAAAAGCAACCCTCCAATCAAACAGACAATACGACTGAAATCAACACGAAAGCCTTTGGTACCAAAATGGTAAATCTTTAATATCTGGAAAACGGCTCTAACTATTTTTATAAACAAAAATTCAGTGCACTTTTATACGTGTAGTCTATATTTTGGTCTAAACTAAACTTTCTTATTTACGACTCAACGGATTTCGATAAGACAATTTTGTAGTCATTCGAATTTTTAATAATACAGCATACCAAAAATTAAAAAAAAAATGTCAATTTTTGTTTTTTGAAAATTCAATATTTCGAAAACGGATGGACGATTTTTTTATATATCGTGCTAAGAATTTAATAAAGGATTGTGTATTTTTGAAATATCAATAAAATCTGATTTTTAATCGACTTTTGTATCTTTAAAGATATATTCTTGAATTTTGTAAGCTTTAGGTCGACCACTAACGCCCACAAAAATCAAAAATATTTTTGAAATATCATCATAAGTATAACTTTGTCATTTTTCGAGATATTAAAAAAATTCTTTTAATATTTATAAAACTTCTCTATTGATATTTTTAAATTTGGTAAATAAAAACAAGGTGAGAAGTCAGGTGTTAGATATCATATACGTACGACTACTGCAAGGCTCGCTTCTTTTTTTTTGACTCAACAGACAAAAACAAATTTTTAAAAAAAAGACAAACACCTACATTACCGTGCTATAACTTTTTGTAAAGCCCAAATTCTCTGGCGCAAAATTTTAAACAGCCTGATGTTAAGGGCTTAGCATGATACTACTTAATAGTTTACTAATACTAAAGCCCTTTACTAATATTTTCCTAATTTTAAACACTTTTTAACTAGCATACTAAATCTATTTCCTTAATAAGCTACAACTAAACACGCCTTAAATAGTGCAAAAAAAGTAAGCGAACATAACTTTTTGACGTTTGCAAATGTCAAAGTGGCATATGGATTTAGTACGATACTAAAAAAATAAAGTAGCCATTTTGTGATTTTAAATTTAGATTTAGATTAGATTAGATTAGATCTTTATTGATGATTCAAAACTTTAACTTAAGTAAAATGTTAAGAAAATAGTAGGATACTAAACTGGTTTAAAATTAGCAAAATCCTCTTTTTAGGCTAGGATCATACTAAAAATGATTTTACATATTACTAAACCGACTAAAATTTTGCGCCTCTGTCTTTTATTTTATTTTTTAATAAAGTAGTTTCAGTGAAAAGCTCTTGAAAAATTAATCTTTTATTTTATTTTTTTAAAAGCTAAGAATATTATTACTCCAGTGCTTTGTCACTTTATTATATGTTGATATACCTGTTCAAAATACATAAAATAAAAGGATAAAAGGAAGGTTAATATTTTTGTCAAATTGAAATATTTTATGACCTTTGTTCCAAAATGCGTTTCGCCCGGTGGCGATAGTTGGGCTTATTAGAAAAATATAATTTGCAGTATGTATGTTCTGCAAATTTTATTAAAGTCGGTAGTCATCGACCAAAAAATAGTGCGTGTTAGAAGGACACTATAGCATCTAACTGATGAGTCTAACTATCGTGCCCGGCGAAACGCATTTTGGACTAAATGTCATAAAATATTTCAATTTGACTTAAGTCCACAAAACAAAAGCAAAATTAATATATAGATATTATTTGCGTTTTTCTTCTATTATCTGTTTAATATTTTCGTTCATTAGAAGACGCCAAAACTAAAAACAAAGATTTCCTAAAAAAATGCATTTACTTGGTTTTTAATTTTCTTAAAAAGTGCTTACTAAAAATTAATAAGACCATTGAATTTTGGAGTAAAATTTAATTAAATTTAAAATTACGTGAAATTTTTGGAAAAATTAACTAAAAATGAGTTTTATTTTTGAGTTTAAAAAATATTTTTTTAAGCAACCTGCTGAAACAATTTTATATACAAAAAATTACAAAAAATCAATTGAAAAAAAGTTATGGCTTTGCAAAAGGATATACGAGAAGTATGGCATTGTTAGCATTGTCGTTTATTTTTAATATTTTGTTTTCCATCATCCTTTAAATGTACTTCAAAAACGACAGTGAAAACAAATTAGAACTACTTTCCAATGTATATAAGTATCTATTCTTATATATAAAGAACAATCCAAATTATTTTTGTGCGCTTCCCCTTTTTTTTGGCTTGATCGATTTGAATGAAATTCTCAGAAGATTTTAAGACATATTTGGAGAGTGCACATAAGAAATCTGTTTGCCATCCGATGTCTAGAACCAGAGTTATGACCAAAAATGTCACTCACATGTTTGTAATTGCTTTATTAGTATAAATAATGGAGCAACATTTTAAACGATTTAGTAACCTGTTAAATCATTTTTAGTATGATACTAGGTTAACAAGCGGATTTTGCTAATTTTAATCTTATTAACATTTTACTAAAATTAAAATCACCGAATGGCTACTTTAAATCCATATGTAATTCTGATAGTATATCGGCTTTGCACGCGGGAGCCCCAGGTTCGAGTCCTGCTATTGTCAATTTTTTTTTATTTTTGTAAATAATGAAGTTAAAATGATGAAAATATAAACTTCGTTTCTATCAACATATAATCAATTTACAACGCATAAAAACAATAATTGTGTTCATTAAAATTCAAAACCTACAAATGCTTTGTTATGTGATTAATTAGCATTTTCCTAGTTAACGAAAGGTTTAAAATTTATGAAAAGTTAGTAGACTACTATGTATATAGTAAATTGATAACAAGTATCGTGTTAAGGCCTTAATAAAAAGTTGTTTAAATGTTTCCCCATTGTGTTTTGTTTTGGTTTCTCTTTGTTGCTGCGTGGATTTTGATATTATATTTTGTCGGTTGTCCAGAATGTTCATGGATGTTTTGGACGACTTAAAGATGGAAAATTCTTTTTGAAGCTTGGAATTTCGGTTAATTGTGAAATTCATTGCGATATAAGACGTTTTTAAGAAGTTTTAGAAGTTTACGAGATATATATTAGATGAAGCTGTGCTGCGATCAATGCCACAACCCGATAAATTGCGTTATACATTGACTAAGGCTGTGCGCGATTTGACAGGTGTCCTTTTCGCATTATAATTCTTTATTTAGCAAATGTGCTATTTTTCTTGCTGCAATTGATTCGAGTTTTGCGTATTATTACACTGATTCCGTGATAATCAAACGCAAGAGGTACGTGCAGAAGAAATAAATGGAGACGTGTCCATATAGCACAGCTTCAAACTGCATAATCACGACTACGAATTCGACAAAAAGTTATTAGAAGAAGAAAAGTGGTAATGTAGACTTCAATCGCGCTACTTTGGATTACGATACCGCATTCTCATTTACTTTCTCGATGCCGTCGGCTATTGAATTCTCGAGACAACAGCTGGCGTTTGGTTGGCAATGGCCAAATTTCTGTTGATGTCTCGACTGCATTGTTATCATTCCCGGCAAATTTTGGCAATGGCCAAATTTCTGTTGATGTCTCGACTGCATTGTTATCATTCCCGGCAAATTTTTGCGAGTTAACAATGTCAAAGGAGAAACACATCACCAAAGTAAAGTGTTCCCCGGCATTGCAAAAAATTATACCTAGGTAAAAATCTGTTAACGACCAATACTAGCAGTGAAGACAAAGGACGTGTCGATAGCTTGGTAAACGGTCTTAGTTGCTTGTTTTTGCGCCGGAAAACAAATCGAAAAACATTGTTTATCATATCACTACCTACTGATTTTACTATGTGTGTTTTATTATAGGTTTTTGGGGGTGGCCGTGGCGCGATAGTTGTGTGTTCGCCTGTCAACCTCATGTTCACAGGTTCGATCCCTGCCGTAGTCTATGTCTTCTTATTTTTCCATTAAAAACCAATTCTAAAAATAAATGTCATACAATGCGTTGCTGGTTTACTCATTACACGCTGTTTAGGCATAGAAATAACAACATGTGATTGAGTAAAACTAGTAAACCGATTAAATATGACAAAGAACAAAAAAATTAATGCGAATTATAAGGGACATAGATAAATAAGACATGGAAATTTCTCCGCATTAGTTCAGCCGCCATCCCTGGAGATAAAATCTGAGACAACAACCACCTACAGTCGCCAAATATCGCGCCACACATCTTTCCTGTCATTCTTTCTCTTCCTTAACCTCACCCTCATGCCCGCGCTGTGTTTAACATTTAAGGGGTATTCATAATCCCTTGAGCTCTGCAGTTCATTTAAAAGTGCTATATTGGTGGGAGACGAAGTTCGTAGTAGTTATATAAATAATAAATCGCAGCTTAATTTTAATTTTTTATCTATAAGCACTTAAGAAATTAGTTCTTTCTTCAAATTCTATCCATGCCTGGAAAAAATATGCCCAAAACTATAACACCAATGTTCAGCTCTACCAAACTCTAATAAAATATACCTAACTGAATAGTCGTTTTTAAATACAAAATTTAGGATCATACCCCTTCATCTCCATCCAAAATATCTTGTGCTCATTATCACTTAATGGGTTCATAAACTAGCAGATGTAAACATCGAGAGAAACACAGATCAGCTCTTAATTACTTTTACAACAACCTGTTCTTAACCCGTATGTTCACTTAACCTCCGTTTTAGTTTTCGAAATACAACTAATTTGATCCTCCTATTTCTCACTATACTAAAACACCCTGCATAATCCGTAAATACCATACAACTTAACCCGGAAATTGTGTGTATCTGCTAATATCAAGCCTAATGACTAACTCATATAACTTTCAACAACCAGATTGTGCGTTTAGTTTGCAATCATCGTGCCACATTAACTTGACCATCAGTCGTGATCCATCAAAATCATTACACATGACATGGTACAAAACACGATACACCACTCCCAAGCACTTGAGTCATTCGTCAAAGAGGCGTCGCTTTTGTTGGCCCCTGCTGATGCTCCTCCAACCATCATACCATTAGCATCACTCTACACTCTGTATCCATCCATATTCGTAATACACTAAATTACTAAACCGAACGAAGCACTTGTTTACGAAATGAGACGTTTTAGCGATTGCTGCAATCTGAAAACGCTTTTCAGTTATGTTACAGCAGATCATAGTGCAAAATACGGAGCAGCTGTTATAGTTGGAGCCTTGTGCTTTGCACCACATGTGCGTTCGTATCCTTCGACGGTGTCGAGCTATGCTCCCTGTCAGTTCTTGCAGAAAATTCAACTACGAGATATTTTGATCGTTACACTAAGTCAGGGCCAACCAACTGCTTCTATCGTGCGTCGTCATATGTATTTATATAGATACAAGCTGCCTGGCATAGGTTGTCTATTGCGTGTAATTAATTACGATACGCGTGCCACATGCTGCGGCTTTTGTATACTTAGTTATTTTGCGTCTTTTGGGCCGCTGCCGGCCGGCCGCCCCAGTGTCATTATTGTAGTGGGGCAGATAACTGCAGCAGGATCACTCTCATATGCTGTTGTTAGTCATGGACCAAGGAGACAATAGCATGTGTTAATTTGCAAGTTGCAATTCATTTTCCATGAAATGAGCGATGAGGCGGGCATACAATGTGCGATATGAGATTAAAAAAAAAAATATGCACTCACATTTGTCTGCGCTAAGAAGAAATGTCAATCAACTTTAAATGCGTATGGCTCCCGCAGTTGTTAAGTGGAGTGCCAGTTCAAACTAGAAATAATGTTGCATGAAACCTGACACCATGTAGATACACACATCCACACTTGCACACATTTGTACTTATTCGTAAGCGTACTTGTCCAAAAGATAAATAACATGTGCTGAGTATTTTTAATTTCACTAGAAATCTTTATTTTAAGTGTATTTATTTTTTATAGAATAAGATATATGAATATTTTTTTACTCAGAACTCAGCAACACAAAAATTGCTCTTGATCAGTAATGAAAATTAATCAGGAAATTAATTTTTGTTTAAATTTCTAATACGCGAACTAAAGGAATTTAGTATGACAAAGTTATTTAAAAATTAAAAGAAAAGACTTTGTATATACATTTTATCTTGTTGAATCCTTTTTTAAATCATTAATTAAATTTTGGGTGCTAGGATTCAGGAAAAGACTTCAGACATACCTAATATGCCAATTTATAACAGTTCTATTTTTAAAGTAGTTACTGTTTATGCAGCCCCTGAGGGTCACAAGAACATACGACTCCGAAACTACAACATCGCGCTATACAAATGTCATAAATCTTATAAATTGTCATTTGTCTATTCTCGTATCTAGGTTTTAAGAGGAGTTACCGATGCATTTAAATTTTGAATGTCTGAATATTGATATGGAAATGAAATGGGGGGGAAAATTGACACTGCTAACATTTCAACTTCTTTAATGTTTCGATATGTTCTTAACGAAACCTTATCGAAACTGAAACGTTAATTGGGAGAGCCGGGTGAACAATTTCAAATGACAGTTCTTCCGAATTTGGGCTCAAGGGTAAACTAAGGGACATTCCTCGAAGATCGAGTATTACGGTTGAATTGATTAAGTGGTTATCTCACTTTCTATTAAAATCACAGACGAGCCATGTCAAGATGTTAAACTTTCGTTCGTTTCACCCTCCAAGCCCCATTTGCTTACATTGTTATATTTGTAAATTTGACTTTCTATCCATGAATAGATGTGAAATCCAACAGCAAAATGCGGTGTACAAACAGATGCAAAAATATCAGTTTCATAACGGTACTAGCTTGTGGGAAAACCAAAATAGCCTCCGAAATTTCCCATCATGATATGGATCATTTGAGATTAAAATAGCGATACAATAATGACAGATATGAAATATTATGTGACGAGGCTGAATATAAGCAGGTTATTTTTCTATCACGTATCATTTCTACGGCTCGATTTTGGATTTTGTCCAGGAGACTTAAGAGATTTATGATAGCCCCTGTTCAGATACGAAGGTTGTACTCTATCAGTCTTATTCACTAAAATAAGCTAAACGCGTGAATAGTTATGCAATACATAAGGACTTATGTAGCCGCTATGCAAATCCTTATACAAAAGGTACACATTTTTCTACCTATTAATCATTATAACTAGTTATAATTTCCTTATGTCAAAATAAAGTATTAATATGTTCTCTTTGTGACACAGAAGAGAATTTTGCAACAAGATATAGGTACATATAATTATATCCCTGCTTCGAAATATATCTTGCTCGTCGATCGGCCAAGACTTGGCTTCCACATAATAGTCGTTAGCTCAGCCAAAAATACACATTTACCCACCAAAAAGGGAAAATTCACATGGCCGATGTCAAATTACTTTTCGATAAAATATCACTTTTATGTAGGCTCTATACAACCTTCCAACAAGTTTAGTTTATGTTGCTGCTATAGAACGTTACATAAGGTAAAAGGTAATGAATAACATTTTTGGGTTTAGAGAAATTACAAAGTGAACATAGTGAACTCGCTATGATACTTTAATTAATAAGGCTTTATAGCGTTATATTCCACGAGAAAACCCCAATAATCACTTAGTAGCGTGTATATAAGCGGCTCTCTAATCTCCAATTGAAGATGCTGTCGAGATCAGAATTTAATGAGCTTTCACAGCCGAAGGACATATGAGATTGGAGTGATTCTGTAAATGAATAAGAAGAGCTGAGGGCACTGTGTCGTCAGCAAACACAATGAATGGATTAGATGAAGTTGCAGACAAGAGTAAATTAATGGATATGAGAAATAGATTCGGAAACAGAATAGAACCCTGCGTTACACCAGCATCTATTTTATCAACATCAGACTTGACACCATCGAATATCGCAAAAAGAAAGAAAATATCTACTTAGTAATTTAAGCTTTTTGGATGTGGCATTTTTCTATAAAGTTTTCTAAACTCCTCATTTTTGTAAACCAAATCTTCTGAGTGCAAGATAGGTAGAAAGTAACCTATGAAAAAATGGCGGTTTTTGGCGTCACTTTCTGATGTGATGTTGCTATATAGGTGTAGGTATATATGAATATATAGTATTTTTTTTTTTGTTGCTCTAACTGAAGGGAAACAACAAAAAAACAATGGCGCAAATTAGTCAACTTAGTACAATATTAAAGCATTTTTAGTACCTATGATATATTTTACTAAATTTAATATAGACACTAACATTTACAAACGCCAAAAAGTTATGTTCGTTTAGTTCTGTGCACACTTTTGGTTGCGTTCAGCTAGAGTTTATTAAAAAAATATTTTTAGAACAAAAAAAAATTGGGAACATTTTAGTACAGTGTTTTAATATTTTATGAAGTTGTTTTAGGCAATATTTTTATGTCAGCTCTCTGCCAGCTTCTTTTACAGAAAACAATTTTTTTTTTATTTCCTGAGAGTGATGATCCTAGAACATATGGTGACAAATATTTTATATTAAATGGATATACATATATGGATACGTGACTTTTCGTAGTTATCAAAATTATAAAGTACTATTTTCTAGTAACAGATATTTGTAAAATATGTAAATGATCATTTCTTATGTTACCTTTGTATCATATTTCATTACAGGTGCATTTAAATCCACCCTATCACACTATGAAGCTTCTTTCCCTTACCCAAAAACTAACATACATAGGTATATAGTATTATATGAAAGGAAACTGTGTCTATGTAATCCACCCGACTAAAGCAAACCAACCCGAGGCCAAATCGTATATAATACCAGAACATTTGTATCCCAACCGTATACAATATACAACCCCTGTCTACAAACAACGGGTGGTTTATTATAAATGAATACCACCAATTCACCACCCACACCCAAACCATCCCTATTGCCACCCACTTACATTGACTTTTGGGTCATGAATTTATACAATATATATTTATACAAGTCTATGGATATGGTAGCTCGTTAGCTTTGACACACCCCAACATTTGTGGGGTTGTTTTCAAGGCTACACCAGCGATGTTATTTCAAATTCGAGATTCTATGAAAGATGGTTACTTTTTTCATGTAACATATCTGCGCTAAAAGTGCACGTGTTCAATTTGAGACTTCAAAAGAATTTCACATGGATGGGGTTTTTTTTATTAGAATTCCTGGCTTGGTGTTTCCAAAAAAGCTTATAGAGGGTGAATAAACTTAAAGATGGATACTTGTGCTGACGAGGGGATTAACTTTTTGTGTTCTTTCATTGTATTTGCTTTTTGGATGCTTTTAAAGGGGATGTGGATCCATTATATAAAATCTACATAGCAACCCCCAAAGGATTCAAGGCAATAATGTTGACATACGGTCTAAAATATAAAGCTATTAAATATTTTAATTATATTTAAATTGAATCCTTAAAAACTTTGATTTCTTACGTCTAATTGTCTGGGTTCCTTTAAATATTATTCGAGCTAAAATTGAGCATTAAATCACGTTAATTTAAAAACATTACGAATATTCGTCCATTTTGACATTTCGTTCATATGGCTGTTTTTTATTTGTCGCGAATGACGTTTTAAAATTCAAAATCTCTAATTTTGAGGTTAGTCGATCGGGAACAATTTATTTTTTCAAGTGTGGATGGTGATAGAATTTGACAGTTCGTAACATTATATTTTCTCAAATTTATATTAGTTTGGCAATTAAATACCAACTTTTAATATGTAAAAATTAATATAAATTTTCAACCATTTTGTCTGGCATTCGTGTCAGGCGTTGGTCGTATTAAATAGAATTTTCTAAAATACCATTCAATTGGTGAAAGGTAGTTACGCAGTGAATAAGTATTTATTAAATCTCTTTTCAAAGTTGCGTAAATTCATATTCATTTTAGTTACAAAGTTGTGTCGAATAAAATGCCCAAGCGAGAAAGCTACACATTATGAAGGAACTGGTGACGTGAAATAAGGTCAAACTAAACGAAGCGAAAAATGAAAAATATGGTTTTATTTCGTTTAAAATCGGGAAACGACGCCAAATTTCCGATTGGGCTTTATTTCGCTTTTCAAAATTATTGAGTCCCAAAAATTCCTTATAAGTTTACTGGTGCATAAGGGACGCATGTTTTCCCAATACACCCCTTGCTTGGTCAAATATAGGATTCGGGGAAGGGTTGAGTTTGGATGTATGCAAATCCTATATTTTGTCGGCTAATAATTGGTTTGACGTATACGCCATTTCCACTTTTTTGTGAAATTGCAATTAAAAGTTTACGGTTAAATTAAAATTAAACAGGTCGATAGAAGTTTCTTATTTTTTCATAAAGTATTATATAGAATATCTACTTCTAATCAAAATAATTTAAAGCTAAGTTTTAGTTTACTATTTATTCAATGATTTCTTTTGACCTTTGGCCTTTAAATTCATATGCACATACGGCAAAAACTGTTGTTTTTGTCAACGCATACTTGTATTAGTGTACGTCAAAACAATTCTGAATTTACTATTTAGTTTTCTTGTCGTATGATGGAAAGTCTGTGGACATACGACAAAACAATACTAAAGAAAAAAAACGGAATTGCATAGTACATTTGACGTATATCCAAAAAAAAAAAAATGGCGTTGACGTCAAACCAATATTCTAACTTATTAATTTGGGTGGATATACGTCAAAACAATACTAGATATCTCAGGATCCGCAATAGATATGATCAAATAGGAAACATATTTGGAAAGAGCACAGTGGGAAATATAAGACTGCATTCATAGTCCAAAAAGTGCATTTTGGTGTACCTACATACGTCAAACCAGCCGATGATTTGTCATTTCGAAGGGTTGCAGGGAAGCAACATTCCCCTATAAAGGACCATGTGGACTTTCATATTGGTGTTTTTTTTTCCTAAATTTTAAATTTGGCCTTATTTCCAAATCAAATGTTGTCTTATTTAGCTTTGGAAACCAATTCGGCTTTATTTCCATTTTCAATGCGAAATAATGCCAAGTTTTACATTTGTTCTTATTTAGTTGGGCCTTATTTCATGTCACCGAAGAAACAATATTTGACAAAAAAAAAGGAAAACGTTCTGTTTGTTGATTGTGAATTCAAAATATCCTTAAATAGCAACTTAACCTCTGAACGCGTTTAGCTTAAAATGTCTCAACATTACATTACTTTTATGAATAACAATAAATGCTGAAATGCATTGTAACTTTACCCAGTCTCTAAAATGTATTTATGAATATGGCTGACAAAAATGGAGAAAAGGAAACTAATGTCAGAATGTGAGACTTATATAATTTTTGCAAATGGCTTCAAATGTGATTGTATTTTGGCATTTCTGCTTCTGTAGACAGATCGATCACGTGAGTAGAAAATTGGTTCACAAAAAAACAATGTAGCGTTACCCACCTGAAAAGTGCGGAATTAGTGTTTGGTACTGCTTTTTTGACAAATTTTCAATTTTTTGTCGTCATTTTCCTCGCATTCCCCCGGAGACTGTTGGGTTCAGCTGTTGCAGTGAAAGAGAGATTGTGCTTTTTATTTTTTATAACACCGACACGAAGGTTATGTAACACCTTTACTTTCACTAGGTATGGTGAGCGCTATAGACAGATTTTAAGAACCCATTTTGAAATGCACAATTTTTACGGTATATTCAAGGTTATGTTACATTTCGTAGTAAATACACCAAACAAGCCTTTAGTTATGTATCTTCATTAAATACGTTCGAAAACAACAACTAATTATTAAAATTCGTTTCAAAACATAGCTACTTCAACCCAATCAACCATGCTCATTTAAATAATGACACACGACAATGAATTTTCCAAACACCTATAACGTTCTTATATACACTAGGAAAAATTCCGCTACACTGGGAATTATAGTGGTCAAACTCCCACTGCATAGGAACGCACACAGAAGTTACTGTACTAAAATTCGCTCTTAATAATAAAACATAAATATTTTGCCACCAATGTCCACGTAATTTTCTCTCTCTCTCTATAAATAATAATAAAAATGTAGTGCCCAGTTTTTTAGGGTCGGACTGCATGCAAGTTTGTAACATGTGCCATGAACACGCCATAATAGTTTTCACTGAATTATGACAATTTTCACTTAGACCAGTCACCTTTGTGTATAAAAACCTAAGTTGGCCAGCCAAGTCGTTTATCTTGCACTAAGAAAAAGTTCCACTGGCCGCTGCTGGCTGCTGCAATATGCAACCAAATCAACTACCGTCGAGCTCGCATTGGATGGTTCATAAATCGAACATCATGGAGCTGTTGCCGATTACAGTGTAAGTATTCTTTATTACCATGGTAACTCTGGTCATACGCATTAATGACTTTACTCATGCCATACGACGACGACGACTATCGACACAGTTCGTGCAACGTGCACTTCGGAGGCGCCCCACAGCCAATGAAACTTTGGAAAATACGATTGGACCCAAGTCGGAGAAATCTCCGATCAAGCTTAACCTTACGATATGATACGAGTATTATATTATTAAGACTATTGAGTAGCGTATTGCATATGGAAAATGAAGTTTTGCATTAATTAACCACCTCTTGATCAATATTGTGGATTTAATTAAGACCCAAAGATGTGGCGTATCCTTGGGAATGTTGTTCTAAAAACAAGATTATTTTTCGTGTCTGTAGATATATATTATTGTATTTACTGAGTTTATGATAATTATCAATTTTTAAATGGAGATTGACGATTATGAGATAACTACTGTTCAATTGATTAAATAAAATGCATGGTATATGTATAATGAAGTACAAATTTATGCTCTTATTAGAGATTTCTTCTGTTTGAAAAGATTGTGGAAAAAATGTCAAGACAGAGCAGGAAACTAGATTGGTAATGCACGTCACAATAAACGTAATTAAAATGCTCAGGTTTTTCTGTTGGTTCTAAGAAAAGCCGACCATTGGTACTGAAAAATGTTCGGATCTAAAATTCACAATCGACTTAATCTGTGTAGTAGTGCAGAAATTAAGATTTTAAAGGGTTTCATTAGACAATACCTATCCTTAACTTTAAATTAAAAAAAAAAGTGTGTGTGAAATATCATCGATTTTTTCATTCGTTTGATTTGAAAGGCCAATCAATATACGTACATATTTTCTTCGAATATAAATACGTACATATATATCATTGGCGGCGCACATCTGAAATGTTCAATTTTCCATGTTTCTGGCGCATCCGTGAGTCAGTCAGGGAACCACTAATGCCAAATAATTGAAATTTGATGAGTTGCATAAACCTGGTAAGCTTGGTAAAATTTGAAGTTTCTGTCTTTATTGGTACTGAAAATCGCCTGAGTTTGATCCAGTTAAAAGGTTGTTGTGCCAAAACTTGTCTGGGCACTACCGTGCTTTTTGATATTCTATAAATTTAACAATTATATAATCTTTCACTTTACTGTACGGATAGATAGAATTGTGGTACCTACTTAATTACTTAGTTGGTGCTAAAGTTCGGGGTGAACCTGGCTCTAAACCGCAACCAGGCCCTCCCAGTTAGTTCTTTCCTTAGCTACTTACCTCTAGTTGCGCACTCCAAGTTGGTTGAGGTCTTCTTCCACTTGTTCGCACCACCTTATACTACGTTTTCACCTACCACTTAATCCAGATTCAAGTGGATTAACCATAAATCCGCTTTGAAATCTTCTGAAAACTTGAAGATTTCCCATACAAATTTTAATCTCCTCAGAAGAAGATTAGAAATTAATCTCGTTGAAATCTTCTTCAAAGTAGAATATTGTCAAAAGAAACAAACCTTATTTCATAGAACGCACCTATTCTTATGTCATTTTCTCCATTGACATTCAGCAAAAAAAAACCTGTCCAACATTATTTAATTTGTTTTTGTCTGATGAAATTTGTCCTTGCCTTCGAATTCTGTTTTGTTTATAAAAATGTATAAAAAAAAGATGCAATAAAGCTACAAAGACCAAAGCGGTGCCTCGAATTTGTAATGGAAAATGTCTTAGCAACGAGTTGCAATCTCATAAGTGAGGTGGATAAGGTGGCTTGTCTTCGAGTGTTTGAGGCATTCAGGTTGACAGAGAATCCATTAGCTGGAATTGTTGGTCAGATAAAGCTGGAAATGTTATTCATTTAGCAAGTTATGGTTTTTCATTTTCTTTCTAGATTATCGACCTCGTGCCCTGACCTGATTTCATGCATTTATTATATATACCTACTGCCTTAATTTTGAAGGATGAAATGTTGGGATAACAATATTTTTAAGTTATTACTCATTCTCATTTGTTGAAATTAAATTTGTTCACTGCGCCGAAATTATTATTCTTCTTCCTAATTATTATTTTGATTTACTCTTGATATATTGACTTTTGAATGACAATTCACAGTGAAAACGTCAAACTAATCTTTTTTCTCTGGTGAAATCACTTCAAGATTAATTTTTAATCTACTCAATTTAAACCGGATTATCTTTAGGTGAAAACGTAGCATTAGACAAGGTCTTAATCTACTGCGTTATCATTCCGGGTTAGACTCGAACCATCGATGTCCGGATTCGTTTTACATGCCCCGCAGCAATCTAATTCGATAAGTTCCAACTTGTTTGACCAGAGCAATGCCGCTGTACAATTCGTATACTTCATCGTTGAATCTTTTCCCCAATAAGCCCGTCAACGCAAACCGGGCACTGGGCAGTAGATCTTTAAAAAAAATGTTCTCCCTAAATGTCCCCGCTTTAGAGCAGAGTCAAAAGGTAGGCCTGAAAGGATTTAAACGGGGTCTCCTTAGCTCTTCGTTATAGGGCGTAACTACTCAATTTCCTTCTTAGCCCAAAAAACAGCGATTACCTAAATATGTTTATTAATATTTTGCGAGCGATAACTTTCTTGAAAAAAAAATATTAAGAATAAAGTTATAGAAAATTAAATTTCCTACAAATTTGATCTATATTATTTTTGTCAAAAATCAAAAATGGCAAAGTTATTGTCCAAATTAAAATGTTCATTAAATTCAGAATGGAGATTTAAACTACTTATGACCCCCCTTAACGAACTGTGAAAGAAAATTGTACAAATTAATTTTTTTCCATTTAAGCCCTTTTGTTTGACAACCCGACTGTACTACATAGAGAGTGAGTGCTTGTGTGTCAGTTTTTGTTGTTCGAATTTCGCCCACTGTGCATTACTATAGTTGTTTTAAAAAAGAGGACACTTCCCACAGGAAATTATGTCAATGATAAGCAAAGAACTATTAACTATTGTATTTGTTCGTTTTTATTTTGTATCCTTATTTACCAAGAACCATCAATGTTTACCTAACAGATGTCCATCTTAAATTTCAAAAAGCTTCAATCAATCAAAGTTGCCCAATATTTGCATCCATTTTAATACGTAAATAATGTGTAAACGTACGTGTGTTTGGTCGTATCCTTCAAATCTTTACACACATTTTCATTATTTTATCCAAAATCTATAAGAGGAATCTTTGTGCCTTATGTTTCTCTTCAAACATACGAGTACATAAGTATTAGAATTTCATTTAAAATAAAATGTTTAAGAATTCGTATTTGCCCAGAAAGTCTTTTCGAACACGTGTCCAAATATTTCGCTGAAATTCTATTTTTCAATCCTTGAGCACGAAGTAGATATGCGTTTTCAATTGTATGTAGGTACATATTACGGCTGGCGTTGCATCTGAAAGGGGGAAAATCCGACACCATAAGTCATATACAACCCTGCGCGCCTGAAATTGTCTGCTTTTCCCCCGTTTTTCCATTTCGTGTGAATACTGAATATAGAATATACATCCCAACAATGAATGCAAAGATTCGAAACGAAAATTGAGATTTTTCTTACCATGTGTGTGCCATGTTTTTATTTCCGTTCCGCATCCGATACAATACGAAGGGTTGAACTTTTTATTGCAATTTGCAACTAAAATCTCAGGATATTCGATTTGTATCCCGTCAATCAGTCAGCCAATTTGTTGATGTGAAAAAGTTTTATGAAAAAGTAACAATTTATTTTAATTGTTTTAAGGTTTCCACTGATTCTAACAGCTTTTTAAGTGGTTTTTTGAATTCTTGGTGCCTACTCGAGTTTTGTTGAATGTTAAAAATTGATTTCATGGTTTGAGATTTTTGAGTGTTTTATTACGAATTCCTTCCTGTTCTCACTCACCCTTTGATATCAACTTTCATTTAAAAAAAAAATACCGCTCTCTTTTGTAGAAATAATTTTATTCCATTGTATTAAATTTTCTACATTTGAATTGCATGACTATTGAGTGAATAACAATTTGCTACGCTAACGGGATCATTCGGCGTCGTCACCATTAGCATGGAACTGATTCAATCACAACAACAACAAAAGTGTCTCCATCTCCATGGTTGAAGCCACGTGCAACTTTAAAACTTTCATGCCACACCGAGCAGCTGGAGCTTAGAGGTATACAGTAACTTGGTAGATATGTATGTACCTATATAGGTGTATCTATATGTAAATATATTATTAAGTAGATCGTAGTTTGCTTTTTTTTGATGATTATTGACGAATGGAGACATGACCTCAGCTTTAAGAAGGGGGTGGCCCTGATGCATTATTCACCGCACTGGCACGTGGCTTCCGATCACGAACGACAAACAACGCAAAGGCGTCCTACGACTCGACGGCGGCAGCGGGCGTCGGCGTCGACTGTTATGTTCTTAGTGGCCCGACCAAAAACCAAATACATGAATTGGCGGCTGCCAGTTTGTTTGACAATGGCGGCAACCAACCACGGTAGCTTAGCTTTACATTCACTTGCTTGAACATAAGGGTGTTTCGGTGGGTGGTTTGCTGATGTTATAGAGTCCTTGTTTCGATTTACTTATTCTAGGGCTTTAGGGAGTTGAGAAAGAGGCACGTAATACATAGAGGTATAAATAATAGTGAGCACAACAATTGTCATTAATATAGATGACACGTGGCTGATTTTTTATTTGAACTAATGACTAAAATTCCCAGACCTACAATATTCTTTACACTTTTATTAGAAGATCTTTTGAATGTATACAACAAAAAGAATAATTTAAGGTTGGACGTATATTTATGAAAATTTGTAATGTAATTAGCATGTATTTACCTAATGGGCGGCACGGAACTATAGAGAAATGTCTAGGTATTTACCATGCTTACCATTCGAAGTAATAAATATTCACCACTCTTCACGTGGCTATTAAAAGATGGAGCTGGAACAAAAAACTAATGTCGAATTCCAAACAACTATTTCAAATTGATTTAAAATCATTTTTTTTGTTTTACCTATCTAAGGAACTTGCGTATAAGTCTATGAAATCTTGCTAAAACCGCAAATCTGTTTTGACAGCATAAAATCGATTTTACTTAGAAAGAATTCGATTGTGTTCAGAAAAAAGTCCAATGTTTGGTCGTTTCGAATTCGATATAATTTTCTGAAGTATAGGTACATACCTACTGCCCTTCTGACCCCCCGGGTTCCCATAAATAGTACTTATGTATAAATAGACATCTTTTTTGCCGTTTTTATTCACCTTTGTTTCTATATGCATGTACCTATATATCTAGTGTTAACTTAGCTCATGTCGAATTCCAAACTACCAACAAATTTTTTTTTCTGAACATAATAACATTAAAACCTGTCAAAACAGATCTTGCGCTTTTAGCAAGATTTCATTTACTTTACACACACGAACACTATTTTTTGGAAGTTCCTTACAACAAACAAAAAATCGATTTGAAATGGTTGTTTGGAATTCGACATCAAACATTGTTGACTTTGTTTTCCAAACCAACAATAGATCAGCCAATACAGCGAGCTTTCCATTCAACTGAATTTCAGAATCGACGCATTCATACTGTTGCTGTCATTTTTGACAGTTCTATTTCTTTGATATTTATATTGACGACGTTTAGGAAGTCGTAGTCGACTTGAAAGCTATTCAAGCTTCAAGTCTTGGCAGCTTGAGCTATCAACTTGAATACGTCTGTTAAACGTGGCCATATCGGGTAAGTTTTGAAACGTCAAATATTTATGCAGCGATTCATCATTGCTTTTTTGCAATGTTGATCGTTTATTTGTTGTTTTGACGGATATTTACTTTAATTGCTTAAAAAAAGTGATAATTTCTTAATTAGGTGCTCTAGGATATTTTATATTCCTGCGCGTGAATTAAAGAAAAAAAAAATCGGGTTTTGTTGATCACAAGCGCTCTCCTTTGAACTTCGTTTTAACTAACACTTACATCGTGAGTGTAAGTGTTTGTAAATTTAAATGAATACTAACGGTAAAATTAATATAAGAATTATACGATTTATAACTTATCGCTTGACTTGACTTTTTTCAAGCTGTCATTTTGCTTTTAAATGCAAACGAACATAATTTATTTTCTAAACAAAAACTGGCAAATGAGAGATAGCAGCAAACATCATAAACTGACAGATGAAGCATAACTCTTAAACGTGAAGTGAGATGTAGTTCATTGAATTAAAAGGCTTTAGAACGTCAAAAGGATGTTTCACAGAGAATATTTTTTTAGAATATTAACATTTTATTACAGTTTTCAATTGAAGGTTTTTCTTTTTTGAATTTTTACTTAATAAGGTGGATGTTTTTATGGAGGGGACAAACATAATTTTGGTATGAAAAAGGGGTGCGTCTGGTAACTCTATGCCAAACAGAGATTTTCTTTGGCTTCACTTTCTATACCTTTGTGAATTGGTGAATATTGTGTGGAATCCCTAAAATATTGGGCATCTGCCTGTTATAGCCCAGTCAGCGAAAATTAGGCTATTTGGTATAGGTGATTTTTGTCTTCTGAAAAATAAAAGAACAGGATGCCGCCATGAACTTTTAGAATATTCCTATAGGTTCTCTTCTGAAGGAGACCCCTTTCTATAATAAGCAATTACATTTGTTTGTTTCTGCAAATCCTGGAAAGTTACAAAATAGACTATCCGTTATACAATGCCCCCCAATGGGTTACCATGTCACTTAATTGAACACACTAATAGAACTCCAAATAGTTTTCCTCTCTTTACAAAAGTTGATTTAGCCGTCGTCATCGCTAAGTAAGAAGTCTAGTAAAGGATATCCTGTTGAGAGATTGATAGCGGCATGTGTACCTACTTCAATTCTTTCGATTCCTCGTATTAAGTGTGTGTGTGTACCATGGTTCCGAAAGATGTCAAGAATAATCTCCATTAAAAAAAAGGAACAAGCAAAAAAAAACAGCAACCAATGGCAACAATAATGGATGAAGTTCCGGTCGTCCTTTGATACACCCCCACTTTATATTGTCTGTCAAACAATTCAAGGAATTTCATTAAAATTTTCTTAACATATAACTCAACGTTCACGTGACCGGAATTAGATACCCAAATGACAGAGACCGAGGGGGATTGGGATTCACTTATTGAACACGTGCAAAAGGACATTTATTGGATTTCTTCTCATTAACGTTTCCATTGTATCAACCTATGAACGTACGTACGTACCGTGTAGGTTTGTATAGTAAATATCCGAATGAGAACTTTTACATTGGTTTGGCTTCATCTTATTCGATGCATGTATGAAATTGCTTCTTGAGCACGTAAACACGGGCGCAACGTCCTTATTTACATTGTTTCACTTTGGCTCTGGGTTCTGGGCTCTGGGGTTATGATGATGAGCAAATCGTGTATAGCTTAAAGGACGCAGCAGAATGCACACGTGCGCACCTACAGGGGACGAACATAAAACTGATTTGCGAACTTATGCGCGACATGGTCGTTTTAATATTTTTAATGGAGTCCCTGGGGGGCGTTTGTACGATACGAATTGCGTTCTCCTGCTGTTGTAGGCTGTAGTGCATTCGTTCTCAAATAAGATTTTTATTACACTTTAACTAATTGCAGACGTATACTGTATGTATGGAATGGAGGAACAACAATTTTATGCTCTGGTGCGAATGGGTATAGTAAAGGAAACAAAATCCGCATTGCCAATAGATTGGATGGAATATGTATAGTGTGTCTGTGGAGAAGTTGCCAATATTATATGTGAACCCTGGAGTGGAGATTGTCCTTCGTTTTCTGATTGTGATTTAGGTGCATATGTAAGTTTTAGACTAATGATCTGATGCTGCTGTTTCTGTAAGGCTTATATACCTCTAGGAATTCTTGCAAACTCAGATTTTGATTGTAAGTTTTCAAGGGGCAATGTTTTACATCCCATTAAGGTTTGTGGTTGATGTAATTTTCAAGATACATAAAAGCAGGAGTGATTCAAAATCAAATGCATAGTGGATATTTTGCATTAAATGTACATATACAGTATGTATAAATAAGGCAAACTATTAGAATATTAGTAAGCTTTTATAATCATTTCTCAGTTCAGATGGTATCCAGCTTAGACAGCCGTTAAATATGTAGGTGCCAAAACAAAGGAGTAAGATGTGAACAGCAAATGAGCGTTCTGAATTAATATGGTTGAGTCTTCTACAGATAAGTTTCTAACAAAGCATCACACTCCCTCCAAGTTAGGTATGTAGAATGTAGATTTTGAAACATTAATTTCTGGTTCATGTAAGCCGGCCAGAATGGCGGATTAGTATGCGGCGCTTTAGATATCTTCCTTTTGGACTTAAAAAAAAAAAAAAACACGTTTAAAGTTTTACAAACCACAAATCTTAGAGGTCGCGTGTTTTTTGTGTAAGTTCGAGGTGAAAAAACGACTTGGGAAGCAGCGACGCCATTACAGAAAAAGTTTACATTTTCAAACAAATTATCGATAACCAAAATGTAACTTAGATCCGCTAAAACAATTTTCTGCAGAATATTTTTAGCGGGTTTTTTATAAGCTCGAGAGGAATTGCACGAAAAGACAACAACTGGAATAAGTGACGCTGCCCCAGGCGTCATAATAGGACAATTTTTTTGATTTGTTATACAAAATATCGATAACAAAGGTAATTAAGTGTGAAGGTACAAACACGATAAGTTGTTCAGTTAATACTTAGTATCTATTCTTCGCGCAGTTTTTCGCACGCAACAAAGAAAATCATTGAATCCACTTTAATTGACATTTTTCTTAGACTGATATGTCAGTTTTGAAAGAAACATATTATTTGTGTTTTAAGAATGGATTACAGTTGTCATTACTCACTACACGAAGTTTTCAGTCATCGACATACTAGATATGGACTGCGCTAGTCGATTGTCATTTCCATACAAAGCTCCATTAAAAATGGAGTGAACGATCTTTACCCCACTCGGCGCAAAGTAGCAAACAAAAATATTACTCTCAAAAGCCATAGGTATATTGCCACTCTTGGCATAACCACCATATTTATAGCGAGTTTCATTCAAGAAAAGATCTGCTCTTTCTGACAAAAGAATTTTGAGAGTTTCATTCCAACAAAAAGAGCAAATCTAGATCAAATCCTAAAACAAAAGATTGGATCTCTGATAGATTGGCATATTTGATCTGAATGCACACATACATGTAAAAAGTCTTTTTTGTTAAGGGTAAAATGGAAAATATTTTGTTATTAATTTGTTGTGAACTAGTGCTAATAAAAAATAGAGAAATAATGGACGAAGAAGTTAATAATTTATATTTTATAAATTCAGTGGAGTTTTTGATTGCTTCGTCTTCGTCTTTCATCTGATGATGAAGATGTGTTTTTTTTTCCGAAATGTGTTTCAGTCATTCACCAATGCTACAATTAAATCTGGAAAAAGTTTCATTGAAAAAATCAAATCTGGATTTTGAGAGGATATCTTCGATATTTGAATGAACCTCGCTATTATCAATGAAATCAAGGACATCTGTTATAATTTCTTTTTAGAAAAAGAGTCAACTGTCAAAATTAATATAGATTTTGACGCTTGGGTTATATTTTTTTTTATTTTTAATTCGGAAATTCGTGTCGTGAGGTTTCTCGAGTTTTATAAATTTTATCTGTTTTTATCAAAACCTTTCTGTTCGGTTTCAAGTAATAGTTGTGCTTTCTGTTGTGTTCATTCCATTAATGTTGTTAAGAATAATACAAATTGCTGGCAAAACATGGATATAAAAAAAAGCAAAACTTCAGTTGTCAATAGTACCACATTTTCTGCTGGGAGTTGGTTGGCGCTCAATTCATCCTTGCTGAGGAGAGATCCAACGTGAAGTATAGGCTCCTAGCAGTTCATACATAGTATACCAATGTCTTTAGTGCTCTTATAGTACTGAAAAATGATTTTTTTAAATAAATTCGCCCATACTTTTGACAATTTTGAAGGACAAATATTTCTTTACAATCAAAAAAATGTAAATCTTGTACAGGAAAATACTTTGTTGGTTTCAGTATCTATTTCTTGGATTTTTAGTTTCGACAAGTTAAATTATTTTCGGTTATTCGGAGGAGGTCAGAATATACTGCATAAATTTAAATATTTGGAATATTGCTGTTTTTGCTAAAACGGAGTTAACTGTACATTAGATAAGATAGAAAGAAAATTCGTTGATGAATTCAAAATGAATTTTCATTATAAATATCTTGAATTCTGATATCACTTTAAATTCATGCAAATCAAATATCTAGTACAACGCACGGGACAGGGCTGAGACAAAAATTGAACTTACAGCTACCTTTAAGCCAAATGAGAAATATGAGTTAGACTCTAATTCAGATTTTCTGTATAAATGTCAGACTCAAACCCATTATCAGAAAAAAGCTTTTAAAAATTAGTTTACAAAAATATGACCTTACACAGTTCAAAGTCATCTTTTAGAGTACCTAATTAGTTACAAACTTAGTCCAGCATTTTAAAATGTTTTTTTCAAAATCCCTTGGCACACACACCAAATTGCATTGGGCAAAACAGTACTTTGGGAAATCGTATATTACCTTACCTAACTGTTGATTTATTACCACCAGTTAAAGATACAAAAAAATTCTCCTCATTTGCTCGTAGGTACATATTTCAAGGCTAGATTATGTTTGGTAATTATCTTTAACAAAACTAATCTATTATGGCCTTACGCCTGCCAACAAAGAAAGTGTTGAAAAATTCAAAATGTCTGGTATGACTAACGAGATTTTAATGAGTAAATGAGTTGTTTTGAAATGATGTTACGGCATATGAATTACTACGTTACGAGACAAACTTAACAAGATTAATTCTATTAGACAAATACGACGCAACATTTTACCTATTTAAATTTCGAATCAGTTAGAACACTTTTAACATTCTTTTTCCCCTACCTCAAAAAAAAGCTTAATTTAAACAGTGTCATTTTTAATCCAATCATAGACCATGTCTAAGTATATGTACATTATGAAAAATCAATAAAAACATCGTCCGCTGAATATTAAGTGGATTTGAAATAATATTTACATAAAATACCCATCAGCGACATGCAGCTAAATAAGACATCATTTTACTCACTGTTACCTTACCCCATTCAGAGCTCCAAAAACCTCCTCTAAACAAGTCTGCTGCCTTAATTTAAAAGTCAGTTTGAATTCCAAAATGGCCGCCACTAGATAGGTAATGGCTTTTCTAGGTAACATAGTAGGGTCAAAATAAATGAACGAGGGATGAGTTGTCGCGCTAAAAGCTCTACTCGTATAAAATCTAAATATTTCCATGACAACACTCGTTTATTCTTTAGCTTGGGAGAAGGCGTGTCATTTTATTTCTCCAATTTTCAACACTCTACATGCCCCATGTTTTAGTACGCAACTTCAGATTGGAGCTTCGTTAATGGTATCCAAATAAGGATACTTGGGGTTACATGTACGATGTACCTTAATATGATGAGAGAGAGATTTTGCTGTGCTGGGAATACAAATGGCTGCCCATTGTGGATATTGATCGAAAGCCTGCGCCTTACCGACGTAATGGCTGCTATTCTAGACAGTCTACACAAGAAACTTAATTATATTTCGTATGGATTTTTTTTTTGAATTAATTTTGATTTATTTTGTTTAATCTTTTAAAGCTACATACGAGTATATGAATCGAGAACCTTCCAAATAATGTTGATTAACAAACAATTTGTGATGGAGTCAGTAAACCTCATATATTTCATGAGCGTCAAAAAGGTAAGAGAAAATTTAAATATTTAGAACTTGTTAGTTAATCCTTATAAAAAAGGCTTGTTCTTTATCAATAACGATTATCTCACCTATGTCCGCCTTTACCTCCAAGCTCGAGCTTACCGATTGACAATATATGAGTGAATAAATTACGTTGGGCGCCATTTTATTAACTAGTTCTTTAAAACCAAAATTCTGTATAGATTTAATATTAGAAAAAATTGAAATATACAAGAGACCCAATATAAACATGTTATTAGATGTTAAGCTAGAATTACACGGTCAACGTAATCGAGAAAACAATTTTGGCTAAGTGCCTACCGCCAGAGCTAATGATCATTCGAGCCCGATTTATTTCCATCACTCCTGTGCCAGAACTGGCTATAAATCCTCGCATTCTGGACGGGCATTCTCCTTAATGGCTTCAAGTGTCTGAAGATTGTTTGCATACGTGGATCTTGCCAGCCAGTGCAGATTGACAAAAACCAGACCCTTTTGAAGGGAGGAGAATGTCGTTGAGAATAAGTCTGTAGTTGTTTGGACCACTGCGTTTTTTAAGAAAGAAGGTCCGAGGACGTCTCCAGCGTAACTCTCGACAAAGATCGAAATGGGTCTGGTCCATCGAGATGATTTTCCTAAAAATTTGCCCCCCTTGTGGTCGCCGATTGATGCCCAGTTTCTGGTCGAAACTCCGGGTCCTCTGCGACGACTTCACCCATAGCTGCGATATTTCCAGCAGTAGCTTCTAAGCGTAGGCGAACAGCTAAACGTCGAGTGCTTGTCCAGCTTAAATCGGGCAACTACTGAGAAACTATTCCACAAAAAACATCGAAATAATTATTCCGCATTCTTTTGGAGTACATCGATTCATGTCTTGATGACGTATTTTCCATACCTATTTAGGTCTGATCTCGTACTTTTTGCACAGAAACTCACAAAATGTCGAATATCGGAGAGTGGGGATGAAATTCTCTCAAAAAGCATATATACACAGCTCAAAAGTACGAGAAAAATTAAATTCACATACAAAAAAAAAATTAAGTGACAGTTGTTTTCGAAAGATTCTTGGTTTTTCTGTACTTTAATTTTTTGTCCGAACAAATTTCTTGGAAATTCTCAAGTATAGAAGAATTCATATTCTCATATGTCAAAAACTGTGCAATTTTTGAGTACGGGAACGGCTTTGCACTGAAAATTAAAGTACGGGATCATAAATTTTACTTCACATAATGTCAAAATAGAATTGATATTTGCCTCCATTTGTTTTTTCGTTAGGGTGATGACGCTTTAGCTAAGTTGTGTTTTGACCGACTGGATCAAACAAATTTGCCCTGATGCTTCAAGGTATACTGTAAACACGGCTAAAAACCGCAACTATAAAGCATTATTAGGCATTTTTACAAGCTTGATTAAAATTGGAAGAACAAAAACGAGGTATAGCTAAGCAACTTAAATGTATAGCTAAGCAACTACAACTTAATCCACTTCGCGCCGATAATTTTCGGGGCTAAATTGACATTTCGCAGAAAACTGTATTACGGCTGATTAACTTCTTGTTATCGTAAATTTGTATGAAAATGTAAATTTTTTTCTGTAACGGTGTCGCTAAGTCCTTCCCTAGTATTTTCATTCATTATTATTATTATTAACACAACAAATTGTACAAAAAAGGATTAAAATGGCAAAATAAGATACTAATGAGGTTTTTCATTGGTAAATTCATAATTTGATGTTTTTCGCGGCGAATGGAACGCGATTTGGTATTAATAAAAAGAGGGGTAGATTCACTGAAAAATACAGATTTTATATAATTTGCTTAAGAATTTAAAAAAAATCTATTTTGTATTTAATTGTCAAAATCTATGTTTTCAATAAAGGAATCGAATTCTTGTATCAATGGAAAACCACATAAAAGAATAAAAAATGTTTTTGATTTTGTTTCGACGTCAGAAAGTCAACGCGATGATCGAATATGTTGACCGTTATAGCTATATTAAATTAGGTTAACATCAAGGTACCTTAATTTTTGTATTTATTTTTCAATTTTAGAAAAACACCGTCTATGCTTTTTTGAAACTCAATTCGGATTGTAGAAGAGACCGAATTATTTATGGTCACCATCATCAGTTACCACACGTTTAGTGTAACAATAACTTTTTTTAAATTGTTCAATTTATACAATTTTGTATACGTATTTTTAAGGTACACCATATATTTCGAAACAGATACTTTGAGCAACAAAATATTCGATATCTACGAAAATAGTTTACTTCCACAAGGAAGTAACTTTGGGCCGGTTCTTTTACACGATCCATTGGGAACAAGAGGCTAGCATACTATTCTATATTTATTTGTGGATCACAAAGTTATTTTTGCAACATTTTATTAAACTTAAATACTGAAAGGTCTTAGATAAAATTTTACAAGTAATTAAGACATTTCTTCTCAAGTATTCAAAATGTCAACCCAGCGACGAATTTGAACAAGTATAACAGGAAAAATGATCACATGCTGGCGTCACATAATTTTTCGTCCTTATATGTTTTGTACATATAAAGGAAATGTGACATATTTTCCTACCAAAAAATATTCAGCTTAAAATCGAGTATCCATGTTTATTTCATAGTAAGCAATTAAAAAAAATTTAAATGCTATTGTCTTACACATAAAATCACATTCTAACCATTAATAATCTTATCTTACAACATAATACCCATTAAACATCTTAACTTCAAGATTAATGTTTAATTTCACCCTCTTATTTCTGTTTCACTTCACATCCTACAAAGATTCGTTTCATATAATCCTGAATATTATATTTTTTCCTGCACGTGTCCATTCAATATGATATGAATCTTTGATGCAATTATTCGCCATCGCCAGCCACCCCACTAACAAACGCGCATCTTAAACACACCAAATGTCAGGTTATCCTGGGATAAACTATTCATTATCCTCTGTATGCGCTTGTCTTCTGTGTACTCTCCCCGTCTCCATTCCCATCACTATCTCCATTAAAAGAGAGAATTTGAGCTTAAATTAAACAAACGGACTAAACTCGCAGAAGCCCTTACAGATAGAAATCAGCACACGACACAACTAAAGAATTCAACGGTTGCGGCGCCCATAAATCTACCAACCGACATCGACAGTTGAACTGGACACTGAAGGTTGCAGAGATCATGCAGGGTTGCATGCAGCACCATCTTAGATAGGAAGGATAGCATGCAGAATTTATACAGCAGACGTACTAGTAGTATAGTAGTGGGAGAACAACATAGCACGTGCATCGATAAGGAGCCCAAAAACTTTCCACTACTTCCAACAACTGTTCGGGGGAGATTCAGATCGGGAGACTTTCCAGCATCTGAGCGACATGAGAGAAAATGCAAATCATCCGAGAGTGTGGCTGAAACTTTTGGTCCTGTTGTTGTGCGGCTGCATGCAAATACAGTTGACATGGCAACATGGAGAGACAAGACGACTTTGTCCGTCCACAATGTAAGTATACCTACGAGTATACTTGTGACTGCATCGTATTGGACAAGGTGACTTTTCGTGATTTGCGATTTTTATCAACAATATGAAATAATCCAGAGTAACAATATTGTTACGCTCTTAAGCTGAAAAGACCCCAGCTGCCTTTGAGTTTGAGGCTCCTTCTATACATGACTGCGGGAACAAAAAAGTGGACATGGTTTCCCTGGCTTATCTACGTCCAGTATTATTCAAAGTGTGTCGCACGCTGATGTAGAAAGCACTTCGTAGCGTAATCCTTGTTGAAGTGCAGTTTCTCCTCGCGAAGTCAGAGTTGGCTATATATATAGGTATAAGGTATCCCCCCTGCTGGGCACGAAGTGTTTGTTATGGCTCCACATTCACATCCATATCCAAAGAGCGGCACTGGCGCAGTAGGGAAAAGGTTTCATTTTTGTGCGGCTGCCAACTGGGTATAACTCTGCGTTAAACAAGACAAAACAGAACGAAATGATTTAAAACCTTTCTGATCAGACGATAAACTATCTGATTCCATTGTGGGCCAAAACATACAAAAATGTTTGCGGACATGAATCACAGAGTCCACCAGATGCGAAGAGTTACGTCGCGTCGGCGGCTTCGCGTCGTGCCAGTTGTTCAGTTGGCTCAATTTACACAGCGCCGCAAGAACTACAATTGAACTATACTACAAACATTTTTGTATTAAATCCATTTAACTATATCATTGATCAGGAAACCTGAGTTTCATAGAAAAAATAAACCTTTTAAAAACATTTACATACATATACATACTTGTACTACTTTCTTAGTCAAACAATACCTCCATTATACTGTGGTGAATTCGATAATTTCACCAAACCTAGCCGCAATTTTAACCCAACTGGCGAAATTCCCACCGTCTCAAAGGATTTCGTTTTTAACTTAAGGGTATAACCTTTGTATATACATCTCTATAGTACTACTATGAAATACGAAAATTGGGTTCTTCTTGTATGATCCAGATGTCATCTGTGTCGCTGTTTTCAGGTTTGTAGATATTAGTTTGTGGACGTGGTCAGAGGAAGAAAGGGGGAAAAAGAAGAGTTGAAGTAGTTTAATTTCGTTTCCTACAACATTAAGGAGTATAAGAGAGAAAACCAATTGTGATTTCTTTTTTGACGTCACATGTTTTATTTTTTTTATCTTTTAAGTGGATGAGGCAAAGCGGATGAGCCCAAGATAGAAATTCTTATAGATTCTACCAGGTGACACCCCGGACGTTCCTCTTCATGATAGTACTATAGAAATGTATATACAATGGTATAACTGGCCTCTTATAGTTAAAAACGAAATCCTTTGAGATTGTGGGGTTTTGCCAGCTTGCATCAAGAAAACGAATCAGGAAAAAAGTTCTAATTACTATGTAATTATTTTCCTGATGAAAATTCATTTTTCGTGACAGCTGATTGCCATTTGACTCAAAGTGGAACAAAATCGTTCCACTGACAGAATTGTGAACGACAAACTTTTGTGTGTGTGTTTCAATCAGGGAAACTTGATGTGACATACTGGTAGTGAGGCTTGCCAACTGACATTATTTTCCTGTTTGCTACAAACGACAATGAGGAAAAAAATATTCATACTGTTTCAACTTTTCCTGGTGCGTTTTTCTGATCGATATAACTGGTCCCTAAGGGTTTAGACCTCACAACTAGTCTGTCACTAAGTTTTTCTGATTAAAATACACACGAACAATTTTTTCGTCCATATTTCTGTCAGTGGAACGAGTGAGGTTAGTACCTGAATCACTGGAATGATTTGTTCTATTTTGCTTAGGCGCGGCCAGTTATGGTTTTCATTGAAGTTCATCATTGAAAAACAAATCAGTGAAACGGTCGAATTTTTGTTGGAAAGTCGTTTATAGCTATCATTGAAACTTTGTCATTTAAAACATATCTTTCATAGCCAAATGTAATTTTGAGGTTAGATTTAATCATTGAAAGAAAAACTGACGTATGAGAATGAATGGAACAAAAATCATTGGAACGATTGAGTTCCACTTTTGGGAACAAAATGTCAGCTAGCACGAAAGTAAGAAAATAAATAAATACGCTTTTAACAAAAAAAAAAAAATAATCCTTCTGTTACAAATATTCTTTGGGAAAAAAAACTCATGATTATTTGTAATTGATTAGTACACAATTTTTATTTTAAAACGCGTGAAAACATTATAAATTTCCGAACTTCTGATCGTTATAACTGACCCCTTACTCTCTCCAAACCGAACATTACCAAAATACTAAAACATTTGTTGTTTTTTTCTTTGGAAACAAAATAAACATATTTGATATTATGAAGTGAAGCTATTTTCACCCTTTTACGATGCCACCATCCGTCCTCACTCATTTAAAATGCAGCAAATATAATAACTTTTTTTAAAAAAAGGAAACCTATGCCGTGACACCCTGCACACCGATTGTCTCGTGTCACAATTTAAAAAAAGACATTAAAAAAACCATTCATCCGTTTTTTTTTCTTTCTAAGAGATTGCATTATTGTTGATTCCCTTTCCTAATCAAATTCAAATCTAATTTTAGATCGAAGACCACCACCACACACATGTTTAGCAGAACACGAGTTGAACATTTCCGGTTCCTGCATTGAATGCAAATTAAACCAAAAGCCATACAAAAATTGATAGACAGCCGTACATATACACATAGGAGTATGTCCAATAAAATCCAATCCACACCCACTCCGGCAATTATCACCCAATTGACTACACATACCCTTAAACAAAAAAAAATATTTGTACGAGCGATACGGCCGGGCAGCGCGGCGCAACGTGTTACGACGGCAACGGATTTAACCGATCCTAATGCAAGAGCATTCAGTATGCGTTTAGTTTACCATAATCTAATCGTGTCTATTTTTAAACTTAAGCCAGACCTCTGGAACATGGTCTCCACTTGTGTGTTGTGTGTTGTTCACTCCAGGCATAGTTCTCTGGAAGTTTTGAGCCGAGTTCGTAGCCATGTCAACTACGTGTTTTGTATAGAGGTGTCCAATAGCAAACAGACTACGCGGGCAACGAACAGTTCGCGCAGCTATCAAGAGGCGACGCATTCGTTGTAAATAATCAGCACTAATCACCGCCAATCAACGCTGGACTTTGAAGCCTCATCACGTACTTTGTGCGCACAGGAAACGTCTCCGCCATCGCCATCGTTCAAGACTCCGCCATTTACCACTGGAATATTGTTGTTTTCATTCGTCGCGTCGTATGTATACTTGGTCGTGTCGGTCGTAGATGTCGTTGTTGTCACCGTGTACCGTGTATAAGCCAATTCCAAGTCGTGGCTGGACGGTGCGGTGTTGTTGTCTTCTCTTGGCAAAACGTGCTATCGTCTGGGGGCGATAAATTTTCATTCGTTCGATAATAGGAATTTATGTCGACATCGACTGACGTCGCGTCTTGGATGGAGACACGGACGACACTTGGGATCTATTACTTCGAGTCCCAACTCCCAAATATATAGAAGCAATAGGGTAGGGGAAAACAATTGTGTGTATACAATTTGTACGAGTATACTGTGGTCTATTTTAAAAGGTGCGCTATCGGCTATTGGTGCGCGGAGAGCCGAGCGTGACCGCACTAGGCGACAAAGCCAACGTGAACGTAATCGATAATAATCGGAATATTGACGGTGATTTGTTGGAGACAATTTTCCATCTTTTGTTCTCCGCAAAGCCTTTACAAGCCGGCGATAATGCGAAACAATCAATTAAAACAGCCGCGCTGTTGATGGCCACAAAATTGATACCCCTAGTTCCATATATTACTTGCGCTAGGTAGCTTCTTTGCGTTGAATGAAATGAAGGGGAATGAAGTTTTGTTTTTGTTTCACATGTGCGCACCTGGGCTTAGAAGCTTCAGATCAATTCTTCGGCTTTGGGTAGGCTTAATTGGACAGAGTAGAGAGATGGTTGATTTGAATGAGAATAATATTTAAATTGGATTTTTTTTATAATGAGGTTGATGTGGGTAAGATTTGATGGTTTTGTTATAGACACAACCAGTTTGCAAGTTGAAATTCAGATCCGGGATTGAAATAAGCTTGCGTCAGAGTGTATAAAATATTTGACAAATAAGCTGTCAACTCAAGTTAAGGTCATATGTTGGTTAATGACAGCTGATACCGGTGCGAAAATAAAGATTTTGTGTGAGCACTCACAGATTTAATTAAATATAGCTATGTATGGGCACCTTTGAAGCTTCTTATGTAGCGTACAGGACTACTTTATCACTTTGATAATTGTAGTATACCTTCTCTCCATATCTTATTTTTTTTTACTAAAATGGCTTGTATAAACATCAAGTCGCGTTACGTGGCGACTCCTACAAATACTAAAACCTCGTTTAGACTTGTTTTGAGATTCTTACCCACCAATTTCGGCGAATTAACTGAAGTTCAACAATGGTTCAAGTGGTTTACTTATATTTGAACCGTGATTGAATCAATCAATCTGGCGAAATCGGTGGTTTAAAATCTTGAACCAAGACTGAACTACGGTCTTAAATATTTGTACAATTGGAGCTTATAAGCTGTGTCCTAATGTGACACCTAATATGAAGAATGTGCACTCGGCTTGACGTTATCAAACACTTATAGAATATCAGATGGAGCTATTTTTGAACGTTGTCCTGTTCACACGAGAAAACTGAGTTGCCACTAATATTTAATTTAAGAGGAATGAACAAGTTCTCTTCGGTCAACGATTTGAAGAGATTTGTCTGACGTTTTGTTTTCATTACCTCGGATTATATAAATAAGATGAAAAGGTCAGACGAGCAATTAAGTTTCCTTCGTGTGAAAGCACAAGAGATTTGTAAACGCTTTTGAACTAGCAACACATATTAAACCCTTTTTTTGATAAACTGCAGCTGTATACAAAGAAATGTCAAAAAATTAATGCCGTTTTCGGTTGGCTGTTCGGAGTTAGGTACTCTTTTTACTCCGAATTTTTCATTTTCTATAGGAAGAGAACATAAGATGTGAAAAAGAGTAAAAGCGAACATAACGTTTTGGCGTTTGTAAATGTCAAAGTGACATATGTATTTAATATGATTCTAAAAGAAATAAAATAGCCTTTTCATTAAAAATTTGAATTTACGTTAAATTTAAACGTAAGGTCGTCGAAAATTATGAGTAAATTTCTTTTATCCAAGCTAAGAGAGATAGATCAAAGTTCTAAGTATTCTCATCTTCTAATTTCAATACATTTTAATGACGAAACTTCGACAAATATCAGTTTGAAATATCACTTAAGCTTCGTATTTCTGAGGGTTTGGATTTGTATGGAAACCGGTAAATTTTCACTACCATAGGTTATTTAATTATGTGATAAATAGAATAACACCTGCATCTAAATTGTAAGCTTAGTATCTATACCAACGCTTTACCCCACCAACATGAATATATTAACATAACAAAAACAACAAATTGTTGGTCTTTCTTTATGAAAAGGCGTCATTGCAGGCACCCCTTGGGATAGTATGCTGTGCTAGTGGTACATAAACTACCATGCAATGCATTCTCTTCATTCCTTATGGCAATGGTTGTGTGCTTTACATCTCTTCGATCCAAATCATCATAAACGAAGAACCCAGCCCAATCGGGCAGCACTTCCATAAACAACAATTCATTGAATTCCATTTAAGGAGTCCTCGCCGCTCGTTTTTTTATTGCCTAGAGGTTGCATTTGGATGAAGGCAAACTGGGAGATGATAAGACAAAAAAAAAACAATCTCTTCACTTGCAAGGTGGTCCAACTTCGCTGGTTGTATAATGAAATGCAAACCCATTTACAATTCGCAATGAAATATTTTAATAATAATTGCTTCAGCTGCAATGAGCCCAGAAATTGCGGCAATAAACCATTGGGGAGACATAAGGAATGCGATTGCCATACAAGCGATCTTCAAGACCGCGATATGCCTGTGCAGTTGACGAATATTAACCCTGAAAGGTTCGTAAAATGTGTGGCGCCATAACCCCATCATTTTTTCCTCAACTAAAGGACTACAGGAGCGATAAAAAAAAACCTGAACGACATAGAATAGCGGACGTAGGTATAGACTTTATGATAATAAAAGCGTTTTGTCAGCATCCTATATTTGTACTCTAAGTTCAAATAAGTCAACGAAAGCTATACAACACTTAAGACTTGTTCTGCGTTTGACTTATAAATTGATATATTTTATACCAATGAAAAACCAAATTAGTTGAATTCGCCTTCAATGCAGTTGACACTATGGAGTCCATTATGTCTTCTGAAAGTGACCATTAATCGCGTTTTTATTTGGCAATCCGGAATTCTTCTTCGATTCGGGATCCCAACTAAACACTTTTTGTGTGATTCTGACGATTCTGAATTTTAATGAGATTGTATATGTGAAAATAATTGTGTACGTGAGAATACTCAAATTCAAAAAAAAATGTTTTTTGCACAATTATGATACAAAAAATGACAACAGTCGAGTTTGACGTTCAGGTATATGAATGTGTGAGTGCTTCTGGTTCTGATTCTGATTTCAAATCCAGAAGTAAAATTCTCTTCTTTTCAGAATTAGAACTGTCATTTTTTCCCAAGTGAACGCTTTCAGAAGAGTCCGGTAGGCTTCCGGATGGCCAAATAAAAACGACATAAGTTATTGCGCTTCTTAAGTGTTAGTCTCTGATAGTCAGCAGCAAAAATATTTCCATTTAACGGGACTTTTATTGGAAAGTGACTGGAAAGCTTTTCAACAAAATGGCCACGTTCAGAATTAATAAGGGACTTCTTGTGTGATTTTTTTTGTAGGCATTGACGTCCTCAGTCAACTATATTCATTGAACGCAACTTGGACCTAGAAAACTAGTCAATTTCCGATATGTCAAACTTGGAGCTTTATTTCATACATTTATCATAAGTTGATCTCGCAAAAAGATACTACAGTATGTTTGGCGTAGAATGTTTTTTTTTTGTTAAATTCTCAAGGTACGCTTTTTTTATTCGTAACATGTTCAAAGATTTCTCCAAACAAAATCCATTGAAAAATGAATATAAAATAGAACTGGTAGCTGATAATAATTCTAACACAAATAAATGCACTTGACTTATAATAAACGGAGATATATCTCTGGACTAACTTTCCATAGTAAAAGTTCCCGTAATTGGAAGGCAACTATTTAACAGCTGGCAAATCAAGGACTAGTAATTTGCGTTACTTTCAAGTCGTTTACGTCTTCTGCACGTGGCCTTTGTCAAAGTGGAACTATATATTGTCGGAAGTCTATTTTAGCAGAAAAACTTGCTAATACAAGAAAATATATAGCTTAATTCGTTTTGCAAGTAAGGATTGCGTATAGACAATTTAACAAAAAATATATCATAACTCAAATATCTAGATGGTCCATGGGCAAACGTATATCGGAACCCCCATATATACTAATATTTAGTAACCATACACTTTGCAGTATGTATTATATTCGACACATAAACTGTATAACCTACCTACACATCAAATTGAAATTCCACAGACAAGTTTTTGTCAAAGATACGATTCTTCAAGAGCACGTCTTATGTCGGTCATCAGAATTGCGTCCGCAATTATACAGATACACAGGTAGATAGATACATATAGGTACGAGTATATCTATCAGAAAGCCACAATTTACGAGATGACTCTGGTCCGGAACGCCAGCACCGTTTAATACCTACTATATAAAAACTCTGTGGTCTGTGCTAATAATACGCTCTTACAACTTTGCGATTAACTCTCTATCATCGGAGTCGGAGAGGCGCAAGTCTTTAGAGACAGGATCTCTACTTAGACGATTTATTAACTTTATTTCTGGATCATTAGATCGAGTAACATAGACATTCATCACCTGGCATGCGCTTAGGAGAGTATAGGTATCTATGGATACAGATATTAATATTCATGTACATATGTATACGTATATTTCGCAGTGACGGTAAGGCTTTAGGATCCTCTATATGTAGAGTGAAATCTCGGTCCACGATCATGGCGTTGATGCCAACAGCAGAGAGATTTATCGTCGACAATGGGCGGACGGATTTTATACGTATACTGCAGCTTATCGTAAGCGGCACGATAGTGAATCTATGCGTCTCGCTGAAAGTATCTTCGGCTAGATTGGCGATTTGCAAATATGCACTAGTTTCATCAGTGCACATGCAATCGCATGATGGCATGCATGCACAAGTTACAAGTGCTGATTCCGGTAGCTTTCAGAGGCCGACCGGCCGCTTAGATGACGAGACGAGTGTAGACTATTTTCCATTTGGAAAGCGGTGTGTGTATAGTATGTATGTATTTAGCTTTAACGGAAAATATACGTATCTATCAGTGAATATACGTTATTTTAAGATAGATAATAATTTTTTTTTTATTTTTTGACTTGTTGAACAAGCAATTTCTTGCAATTGATGGCCAATGTCAATACACATGTCTGTAATAACTTAACAAATATGTACACACCTTCAGATTATTATATTTGTTGAGCTAAGTGTCAGACTGTAAGCTGTCAGTGTCATTTATATTAATGTCGTTTTTATTTGGCAATCCGGAAGCCTTCCGGACTCTTCTGAAAGCGTTCACTTGGGAAAAAATGACAGTTCCAATTCTGAAAAGAAGAGAATTTTGCTTCTGGATTTGAAAACAGAATCAGAAGCAGAAGCACTCACACATTCATATACTTGAACGTCAAACTCGACTGTTATCATTTTTTGTATCATAATTGTGCAACAAACATTTTTTTTGAATTTGAATATTCTCACGTGCACAATTATTTTCACACATACAATCTCATTAAAATTCAGAATCATCAGAATCACACAAAAGTGTTTAGTTGGGATCCCGGATCGGAGAACAATTCCGGATTGCCAAATAAAAACGCCATAAGTAGTCTAATTGTCATTTTTTCGTGCCAACGCTTGAACAGCGTTCCCAAATTTTTATTTCTTTTTCTTAAAACGACAATCTGATACTACATATTCAAGAGAATGTTTCTTCTGTTCCAGAAGACTTTTAACCATCAAGATCCAATAATTTATCGAAAAACGCATAATTTCTTTAGCGGTCAGTCAGGGCCTTCTGCCGAGTCGTTGGTCTAACTTCAATGCATAAGTTCATATTTTATAAATTCAATGGCGGGAAACTGTTATATTTGTTATAAATTGACTTTTCTCTATTCACCTTTTCATAGATAAGACCAGAAACATGCCAATTCTTAGCAGAAATAACAAAATGTCCAATTTAATATTACGTTTTCACCTTCCATTGAACCGAGGTTTAACTAGGTTTAGCTAAATCTCCTATAAATGTTGGGGATTTACAGTAAAAAATTGAATCAAATTTTATTTAAATTTTCACTGAAACAACCTATAGTTGTAGCTACAAATCAAACTAACCTTTTAACTCAATTTTTCGTTTCGTTTGACAAAAATGAAGCTGTCTGTCTCACCTCTACATCATAAGAGAACATGTAACGCTATTTGTATATTTTTGCTGTCAAAATTAATCTTGTTTTTAAGTGGTGAAAACACGATTTGAGATTTATACTAAATTATCGCCGAACGTTTATCTCGTGTAAATTTACTAATTTTCAAATAGTGTTTTCACTGCTCCAAAAGTAGTTTAATTTTGACAGCAGTAGTCTAAATGTAAATGGTATTTCGTTTTCTCTTATGATGTAGGAGTGAGACAGGCAGCGAAAAATTCACTTTCCCGATGAATGTGTTCATTCCGATATTTGTAAAAGGTTAGTTCGATTTGTACAAATATTTTATGAAGATTTAAATCAGATTTATTTTAAATCTTATTTGTGTGCTAAATATTTAAAATTTATTGGTAGATTTATGGAAAAAAAAGTTTTCACGCTCAAAATATGGGTGAATAAATATGCTTATCTCTGTACACGTTATCTATCAAAGAAATTGAGAATCACCCTTGCGAAGTCGAAAATATATATTTGCGGAATTTAATGTTATAATCAAATTGTTATAATTTGCCATGTCAATTTACTAGAAGATAGTGGTGGAATCAAGAAGAAGAATATATCCTTTCCTTCTTTTAGTCAGTTTTTTTCAGTTCATGCATAAAAAGTTCAAGGTCATTGTAAAGAGCTGTCAAGACTTTGACGACTGTAATACCTTTCTCAAGTCTTTTAATTAACATATCGATATCAATGATTTTATTTTAAAGAAATATGTAATATTTAAACCTTTCTGTAACCGCTTTTATAATTTTGTGTTGTTTTACTACTTGTTGTAATTCGATTTTTATTTATCATAGTAGTTTTCACTTCTGAATTTTATAATTTTTTCAATAAAATGTTGATTCTTGTTTTAACGCTTAAACCTTAAACACGTTTCTTTTATAATTTAAAACGATTTTTATCAGGTTATGGGCCCAGACCATGCTTGATATATTTAAATTATAAGGACGAATATTTAATTTTTTTTTAAGAAAAAGATTTTCGCAGATTTTCATTATGTCACAGAACGTGTTGCCATCGATCGAAAAGCTTAAAGGACGTGAAAATTGGGATTCCTGGAAGTTTGCGGTTAAGACTTATCTGGAATTAGAAGAGCTTTGGGAATGTATAGAGTATGGATCGAATGTAACACCGGATGCCAAGAAAGTGACGAAAGCCCGAGCGAAAATTATTCTTTTGATTGAACCAATAAATTTCGTACATGTGCAGTCTGCAAAAACTGCGAAAGAAGTATGGAACAATTTTGAACGAGCATTTGAGGACTCAGGGTTGACGCGAAGGGTTGGACTTTTACGTACCCTCATAACCACACGTTTGGAAGATAGTGATTCTGTTGAGTCATACGTAAACAAAATCGTAAGTACTGCTCATAAACTTAGGTCAGTAGACATGGAGATTAGTGACGAATGGATTGGCACTTTGCTGCTTGCTGGATTACCGGATGAGTATCGCCCAATGATCATGGGACTTGAAAGCTCAGGTATAGCAATCACGGCGGATGTGATAAAGACAAAATTACTCCAGGATGTCAAAGAACGTCAGAGTGGCTCCGAAAGTTCTACAGTGTTCTTTGGTAAGCAGAAAACAACGAAAAAATCCCGTGGACCAAGATGCTACGAGTGTAGGGAATTTGGACATATTTCACGAAATTGCCCAAGGAAGACCAAAAGTAATAATAATTTCAAATCAAATACCAATTTCAAGTCGCATGGTTTGTATACTGCTTTTACCGCTTGTGAAGGAAGCAATGACTGGTACATTGATTCAGGGGCGTCGGCTCACATGTCAATTAAGCGTGATTGTTTCAGTGAAATTGTTCAACCAGAAAAAAGCGAAATAATTTGTGCTAATAACTCGCGCCTTTCAGTAGCAGGTATGGGTAATTTGAGTTTGCGTGTTGCTGTTCAGAATGCTATCCGAGATTTTGCTGTTAACGACGTATTGTACATCCCTGATTTGTGTGTCAATTTATTATCAGTAAGTCAGATAGTAAAGAAAGGGAATTCCGTGCATTTCGACCCAAAGGGTTGTCGAATATACAGTAGCGATAGACAATTGATTGCCACTGCCTCGCATGTTGGTGATATGTTCAAACTGGATCGTCCAAATACAAATGCAAGTCTAATGGCAAACGTTAATGTCAAGGAGGCGAAAGTAGAAGACAGCAAATTATGGCATCGTCGTATGGGTCATCTGAATTTCGACAGTCTCTCGAAGTTAAAAGATTGTGTATCTGGTGTTAATTTAAGCAAAATTAACAAGGAGAATTGTGAAGTTTGTGTAAAGGGCAAACAAACCCGAAAACCTTTTAAGGAAAAAGGGACTCGAGCAACTGAAATTTTGGAACTTGTTCATTCTGACATTTGTGGTCCCATTGACGTTGTTTCCCGTGGAGGTGCCCGATATATTATGGTTCTTGTTGATGATTTCAGCAGAAAAATTTTTGTTTATTTTTTGAAAGCAAAATCTGAGGTTTTTCAAAGGTTTGTAGATTTCAAATTTTGCTGAGAGACAAACCAACAAGAAAATTAAATTTTTTCGAACTGATAACGGTATGGAGTTTTGCAACAGATCGTTTGATAAACTGTTCAAGGAATGTGGAATTCGACATCAGACATCTACACCGTACACGCCAGAACAAAACGGATTGGCAGAGCGAACCAATCGAACAATCATTGAAAAGGCACGCTGCATGTTGTTCGATGCTGGACTTGAAATATAGTTTTGGGCTGAAGCAGTTTCAACTGCAGTATATGTAGTCAATCGTTCTCCTAGCAATTCAATGAGTGGAATTACTCCTGAGGAGGCATTTTCTGGACGAATCCCAAATCTAAGCCGTATTCGAGTATTTGGATGTAAGGCAATGGTCCATGTCCCGAAGCAATGTCGTAAAAAGTTTGAACCAAAGTCGGAATCCTGTATATTTTTGGGCTACTGCGATGACACAAAAGGCTACCGTTTATACCAACCCGAAAAGGACAAAATTGTGATTAGTCGAGATGTAATATTTTTTGAGAATTGTCGAATGGAAATGTGTAAGACCGATTTAAATAATGCTAAATATTCTTACATATTCTCAGAGGAATCGAATTCAGTGGGGGATGGTGGTGAGAACGAATATGAAAGTACAAATAATAAGGACAGTACTAGCAATAGCCGAGAAGAAAGTACCGAAATTTCGCCTATAACTGCAGATATAAATACAAACTTAACTTCAGAATTAAATGATATCACGACTGAAATTTATTACACGGACGATGATGAAGTCGAAGAAAATGTAGAAAGTGATCCGAATTATTCGCCATTGAGGTCAATTGGTGAAGTCAGCTTAGATCATGAACCCCGACGATCTGAAAGAACACGGAAACCTGTCCGAATGGATGATTATGTTTGTCAAGCAAAGTCTATTGAGCTTTACGATCCATTGACAGTTGAAGAAGCACTTAGCCGAAGCGACTCAAAATTTTGGAAAACTGCAATGAAAGAGGAGTATGACTCCTTAATAGAAAACAAGACTTGGTTGTTGACTGATATTCCACCCAAGAAGCGACCGATCGATTGTAAATGGGTTTTTAAAACTAAAAAGGATTCGAACGGTAAAATATATCGGTATAAGGCTCGTCTTGTAATTAAAGGATGTGCGCAAAGGAAGGGGATTGATTATGAGGAAACTTACTCCCCTGTGGTACGATATACCTCAATTCGATTCCTACTAGCAATGGCGGCCAAGTACAACCTTGACATTGATCAGATGGACGCGGTGAGCGCTTTCTTACAAGGTGAGCTCAGCGAAGAAATTTTTATGTTGCAGCCAGAAGGGTTTAGTGATAATACTCTGAAAGTCTGCAAATTAAAAAAATCTTTATATGGTTTAAAGCAAGCCAGCCGTATTTGGAATGCAAAGTTGGATGCAGCATTGCAGAGTTTCGGACTTATAAAGTCAAAAGTTGATCCTTGTATATACTTCATGATATCAGCGGGAAAGATGCTTTATGTAGCAGTATACGTAGATGATCTACTAATATTTACAAATGATAAGAAGAAAAAGATGGAATTAAAAAATAACTTACAAAACGAATTCAAAATGAAAGACATTGGAGAAGCCCGTTATTTTTTGGGAATACAAATCAGCAGAAATCGAAATAAAGGTTCCATTTCATTGGATCAGGAGCTTTATATTAATGAGATTCTCAATCGATTCAATTTGTTTGATTGCAACTCAGCAACTACGCCTTTGGATGCTAATCAAAAGTTAACAAAAGAGATGTGTCCACATACGGAAGAAGAACGAGCTCATATGAATGATGTTCCCTATCAACAAGCTGTTGGAAGCTTAATGTTCGCAGCTCAAGTTTCACGTCCCGATATAAGCTTTGCTGTAAGTACAGTAAGTCGTTACAACCAAAACCCTGGAAAGGCACACTGGACTGCAGTCAAGCGAATTTTCCGATATCTTAAGGGGACTGCCAACATGAAACTAGTTTACACTGCTGGAGAAGAACATGTTTCCGGTTTTTGCGATGCTGACTGGGCCAGTGATACGGATGAAAGGCGATCAGTAACTGGTTACAGTTTCTTGTTACATAATGGTGCTATTTCATGGAATTCAAAAAGACAACCAACAATTGCCATTTCAACAACTGAGGCTGAATACATGGCATTAACTGCAGCCACACAAGAAGCAACTTGGTTAAATAATTTGCAGAAAGAACTTATCCCAAACTCACCAAATTCAACAACAATACGATGCGATAATAAAAGTGCTATAAGTTTGGCTCTTACCAGTACATATCATGGAAGGACCAAACACATTGATGTCAAACATCACTTCATCAGGGAGAAAATAAACCAAGGCAAAATATTATTAAAATACGTTAAAACAGAAAACATGACAGCTGATGTGATGACCAAGGCTCTTCCGCCATTAAAGCATATTACTTGTTGTGCTACACTCGGACTCAATTTTGGAAAAATCTAATTCAGTGGGGGTGTTGTTTTACTACTTGTTGTAATTCGATTTTTATTTATCATAGTAGTTTTCACTTCTGAATTTTATAATTTTTTCAATAAAATGTTGATTCTTGTTTTAACGCTTAAACCTTAAACACGTTTCTTTTATAATTTAAAACGATTTTTATCATTTTGTTTATAAAAATTAAAAGGCAACTCAATTTAATAAAACTAAAACAACTCTACTATATGTCAAACCTACACAAAAGCATTCATTAAAACTATGTCTACGTATACCACCCATCTACCGACACCACGCCACCAATTAGGCACAGTTGTCAGGCGTTTGTTCAGGACGCAAATTCACCGATAAATTATTAAATTAAATTGTTAGCAATGAGATATTACGCGTCGTTCTTGTATCTAGGTACCTCTAAACTAAGACAAAACAAGTCCCAGTATCATTGCGTCGATAGCCACAAGCCAGGATAACACGGAGGTCGAGTGCCCAGGCCACACCATGGATTGTGCACTATTCCGGCCATAAATTACTCACAATTTGCGGTGGCTAACGCTGGAAAAACAACGCGATTTTAATCGCCTCTCGAGAGCCAGACTGTCTGTGGCTATGAGCAAAAAGACAAATGATCAGACTGTAAGACGAACAGAAATGACATTGGTCGTTGTGAGCGGCAGCGCGGTCGTCACAAATTGTGTAGACTCGTATATGCGTGTTACTTATTAATTTCACAGTCTCCACATCTATCTTAATCTCCTTTACAATCAAGCAAAACGGGACGTACACCCACACTCTATATGTATATGCAAATGTATACATCGCTCCAATAATTGTGTAGGTACCTCTATATATCTCTATACCTACCTTACTAAATGTTCGGCTTCTGGTGGACTAAGGTGTGTCATATGACGTCCGTTTTTCATCAGAAGAGGGACGATGAAGCCTATGTGAAGAGGTGTCATAAAAATGCACTTTTTATTTGTCTGAAATGAAATATATTCTTGCTGCTCACTCAATTTGATATAAGCCTGGCGGTAATGGCGGTGACAATAAGAGTAGGCACCACTAAATACCTAACGCCGTAGGATGGAATTTATTTTGATCATAAGCGTTGGTGCGTCACCCTATCTGTAAGTATGACTTTACAATTTTACATAGATTGAATTTCTAAATATAAAGTTTTCCAATAAGAACGGCTAGATTTTGACAGTTCATACGGTGGCCATATTATTTTGTCTGTTGTTAGCATTTCATGCACCGTGCGTCACTGTGACCTAATGACACAAAAGATTGTGCGTTTAAACTAGTTAACTAACTATTCGAAAACAGAAACACGAATTTAGCTGGATATGCATTGTTTTGGATAATGCAGATGTAGAAAAGTCACATGTTTGAAAACATCATATGTGATGAAGCTGGTCCAGTAAAAAGAACGAGGTGACGTCTTCAAAGGAACGAAACAAGAGTAATGTCGAATTCCAAACAACAATAGGTTTGTTCGTTGAGTCCTGAAGTCGCCCTTAAGCGTTTTCTAAAAAACCTGAAGTCACCCTGATAAAAAAAAATTGTGTGTTTTTTGAAATGAAACCTAGGGTCGCCCTCAACTCGCCCTAAAGTAGATCTAGGTTTTTAGCTGGGGTAAGTCGAGGTAAATGAATAAAAGTCAAAGTCACATAAGATCTGATTTGATTTGTAATTTTTAAAATGGAAATAAAAGAATATGTACTCAAATTAATTTTGAGACACCGACATGCGAAATGGAAACCTTTAAAGTTTTAGATTGTGCATAGGGCCAACAAGAAGTTACTAAGATGCTAAATTTAACATATTTCTAGTTTTAATTAATAAATGACTTAACTTGCTTTTCTGCAACATAAAATGAATGGCCCTCTGGTGTTTTTTGAGAACCAAAAAACCCAGGTTTTTTTGACAACTCTTGTGGTTGTCAAAAAAACCTGGGTCGATCCTGGTTGAAGTTCACCGAACGAACCTAATTTCAATTCGATTTCACATCGATTTTTTTTGTTTGTTGTAAGGAACTCGCAAAAAATAGTTTGTGTGAAAAGTCTATGAAATCTTTCTAAAAACGCAAGTTCTGTTTTGACAGTTCTTTAGAAATGTTTGGATTGTGTTCAGAAGAAAATCGAATTTTTGGTTGTTTGGAATTCGACATAACAAAATCTGCCGTCCGCGAAAAATGTTCCATTAGAATTTTTATGAAAAAAATATTTTACAAAATCCCTTTTGTTATGAAATTTTGTTTAGAAATAATTCGTTTGTGTTCAGAAAAAATCGAATGTTTGGTTGTTTTGGATTCGACATAAGCAAATCGGCCGTCGGCGAAAATATTTCAATTCGAATTTTTACGAAAAAAATGTTTCACGAAATCCATTTTGTTATGTCGTTTGATCTTGGTCGAAAATATCAAATAAGCTTGCAGTAAAATCATTTGACGGTTATCAATAAAGATTTTTTGGCGCGATAACTGTATATTTGACGTTAACTGCAGCTGCGTCGAAAAATAACGATCATTTGACATTCAAATTGACTTTCGTTTGATGTTTTTCGGAAAAGGCGGCTTTATTTGAAATGCGATTTTGCATACACGCACATGGAGCCATTTATACTTGCCTTCCGTTTTTTTTTTCAAAATTTTATCGAAATAAATTTGATGGAATTCTATAAACATACATACATATGTACATATGTAATCGTAAACGATTCAACAAAAATTTGCTGCTTGCTCTATTTTTGTTTGCCACACGAGTAGAAGAATTAGGAAACTGCAAACATAAGTCCAACAAAAGCCAAAGGTAATTCCTTGTCGAACAAATCACATCGTATACGAATATAATGGACTCTAGACCTTTGAATAAATCTACACATCCTATATCGTTTAAATATTTCTCTCGAGGACACACATCTCCTCTGAGAACATTCTTAGTATCAAATCAGTTTCGAACATTAAACCCGAGAAGCATCCATCCGGACAACCGGGGTAATTCGAGTTAATTGCTATAAATCGCACTGGTATCACATTTCGCATGCATCATGACTGACCCAAGGCCATCACAATGCGTTGACAGGAAATCTTCAATTGAGTAGCCCCCAACGATGTTGATAACCGTTTTCCTTTTTTAAAATCCAATTTAGTCAGCTGCCATAACATTTGATGTGATTTCGCGGCGCAGTCATTGACTGCAAATTGCCTCTGCTTATTACAAAAATTTATATATAATATAGTTATACACATAGCTATGTATGTATTTATTTATATATATAAAAAAAGAACTAACATTGTATCGAGGGAGTGCCGACTTCCGCTTTGAACATAAGCTTCCATACATAACTCACACAGAAGTCAACTATTTTTGTGTGCCAATATACTGCAGCAGCGCAGCAGTTGCCCGATCGTTGTTCCCTCAAATTGAGGTGGGGGCCTCGCTTGCTGGCATGATGCATGAGATTGGAATCACTGCAGCAGAACGTTGCGATAAAGTGGCGTTCCTCCCTCTGCCTCTCAGCCATAAGTGTTTTTTTTTTTTTTTTTTTTTTTTTTTTTTTGTATATAATTGTACACTTTTCAGTTTACAATCAAAAGTCTCAACAACCATGCCATTCATTGGGATGATTTCGGTGGAGGCCTCATGAGCGTTGAACCTTCTCACGATACGGCCTGTTAGCGAAAAGTTGTTCAGTTGTTCCGCTGCTGCTCTGCTGTAAGAATATCCAGTTAGTGTTAGGTGTAATCGCTGCCGAGTGTCAACTTGGATGCATGAAGTAAATCATCAAAATTAATGCGGATTCGTGCTTGTCGAGGAAATGAGCTTGGTTTAGGAAGTACCACCTGAGGACCATGTGCTTGCTATCATTGTTGCGTTGTCGCGTCGGTCGTTGTTGTTTGCTAATGGCATAAAGTGAAGGGGCGGCAATTGGTATATAAATATATTGGAAGGAACACATCTCTCCAAACAGCTGGGTGAACACGTGGTCTGTCTCGATCGTTTGCTTTGTGATATACATATGTACATATTGAACTCATGATATTCTTGTTAATGGTCGAATGTGTAACGGTGAGTAAATACCTACATTGCTTTGAATTTCGGGTCTTATCGAGGGTTGAGGTCAAAATTATGTATGAGTATTGAGTATACTTAATAACCAGAGTTCAGTGGTCATATCATATTGGGCGCACTCACATTTCAATACGCTTGAATATCTATTATTGTTTAGTATCCATAACAGTTTCTGAATAACGAAATCGGGTTATGTTTACATGTTTTTTGACATTTCTCATGGGTATAAAAGTATATGAAAGAATTTCGGTTAGCTTGAGATTTATTTTGACAAGGGATTACGAGAAATAGGACAACGACATAGATTTCTGAATGCGTACATTATCTGTCAAAATTCTGAGATTAGAGAAATGTCAAATGTATGATGGCAATAATGGCGTTAAGAGGCCAGTTATAGCGATCAGTAAAATTTGAAACAGTATGAAAGGAACAAACAGGAAAATTATGTTAATGTCAAGCCATCAAGTTTTCCTGATTGAAACACATACAAAAAAGTTTTTCGTCCATAATTTTTGTCAGTCGAACGAGAGTAATTGGAGTCCAAATCATTGAAACTATTTGTTCCACTTTGTGTCAAATGACAATCAGCTGACACGAAAAATGAATTTTCATCAGGAATATAAATAAATACAAGAAATACTTGTTCAATTGGATTCTGAGTTATTTGTCATCGATTAGTTTAGCATTTGTATTTTAAAACGCTTGAAAATATCATACATTATCCTTTAGAACTTTTTTTCCTGGTTCGTTTTCCTGGTCGCTATAACTAACCACTTACATAGGTCCAACTTATGAACGCAACGCAATCAATTTTTTTTCTTATATTTTTGTTTGTTTCTCTTCAAACTAATAATTTTGTATTTTAGTGCTTTTAAAATAATTTAGTTATTTGTCCAATAAATCAGACAAACGTCAACCTGACAATTGTAAATTTTCTGCTCACAATTTGCTGCCTACAAAAATTTATTGGTCAGAATTGTCAAAAAATTGTCAGGAAGGGGGAAATACTTTACTCTACCAAAAGAGCACTCTCTTTAGATCAAAACTAATTTGTAACAGAAATTGGCAGTTTTGGAAAGAGTTTGTTTTTTGAAAAACAAACAAAACAAAATTATTATATTAGAAACAAATTTTAAAACAACTAAGCATGGGCATTTACACCTGATTTAGGATATTTATCGCAGCACCGCTCTCAATATAACAAAATTACTTATGAAGTACCTAAATCATTTACAAATTCAAATTTTACTTTTTGTTTTTTTTTAACCTTTTAAAGATTCCTATTAGTCCTCCATCTTCTTGACAAATAGAATCTAGTTTGTTGGTTTATAACCTCGCTTTACTAGGCTAGCGTCATCTACCTCTCATTTTTAATACTGCCTCACATTTTCGTGTTCTCAAGAGTGATTAGACCTTAACATTTCAGTTAGTTCTGTCGTAAGAAATTTTTTTGACATATGATTTCTATTTGATGGATGTTCAAAACAAAAATGATTGCGAAACTCTTAAGTTGAAATTTATGAAAATGGAAAAACAAATATTAAAGTTATTAAATTTTCTTCCGAAATATGAGGAAATTAAACATTTAATTATAGATCAAAATGAAGCCCATTACATATTATCAATGGCTAGTGAGAATATTACTACCATACAGGAGGAGGGCGAAAAAAACAACGAAATAGATTTTTCAGCGACTGACCCCGAAGAAGCTTCATTTCTCGTGGAAGCATTGAGTATTAAATTCTGGGAGTCAATTCATACTGGAATTTTTAGCGAAGTGCCATTAGAAACACGGAAAATCTACACTGTAACCTGTTATTATAAGGTAAGTACGCATTTTAAGTTTATAATATTAAGCATCTAAAATGGACATGATACAGATTGCTTATAGCTTAATTTCTAGTCATCACCAAGAGCAGCTGGAAAATTGTAGTAAATATCTGGACGAAGCTCTTCTCATTGGGTATTCTGAAGACATACATGATAAATGTGATCTATTTAAAAATGCTATGATGAATTTTCTGGATGAAAATCTGGGTAAATTTGATTTAATATGAAAAACAGACCGAAAAGGATATCGCAAAAAACATAAGATTTTACATTACAAATTATGTGATAATTCTTCTTCGGGATTCATAAGTGAATGTCCCCTTTAATCTGCTTTATTTCTATGTCTTAGATGCATCGCAACAAATAAAACTACCACTTATCGATCCAATAGAACATAAGGAATTGCCATGCGACATACCCGTCCTGCAATCTCCATCGGTAGAAGACTTCAAAGTGAATCATTTTATTCCATTGAAACCAGCGTTACTTTGCGGGATAATCAGTGATTGGCCAGCTCTTACCAAATGGCGAGATCTGTCATATATCCTGAAAGTCGCAGGAAACAGAACAGTTCCCATTGAAATTGGTTCTAACTACACGACCGATGATTGGTCACAGCAACTTATGAAAATTCGGGACTTTTTGAAACGGCAATTTGGTGAAACATCTGCCAGCGATGAAATCGAGGTGGAATACTTGGCACAACATGAACTATTCAAACAAGTTCCTATTCTTAAAGAGGACATCCATTGTCCGATTTATTGCAGTCTCGGAGAACAACCGAATGAAATTGATATTAAAGCTTGGCTAGGACCAAAAGGAACTATTTCTCCGATGCATCAAGATCCAAAGCATAATATACTGTGTCAAGTGTTTGGCACAAAGCGTGTTATATTAGCATCACCAGATGACTCTAAGTTTTTGTATCCTCACGAAACAGAATTTTTTCTTAACACTTCACAAATCAATGCTGAGCATCTGGATTTGGATGAATTTCCATTGGCTGACAATGCAAAATTCTATCACCTAACATTACAGGAAGGCGAATGCTTGTACCTCCCGCCTAAGTGGTGGCACTATATTCGAGCTGAAACTAAAAGTTTTTCAGTTAGTTTTTGGTGGAAGTAATAAATGTATTGACTTTTTTAAGTTTTACGCTTACATTAAAATTGAAATAATTTTTCAATCTGTTACTCTTTTGGTTAGGTGCTGCTTACACATGTTTAGACACTTGGATCTTGAACTTGAACTTTTTTCGAGATTATGTGTTGATGAGAACCTTTCGTTGTCCTACACCTTATTGGTAGTTAGCGTAGCTTTGTTGAACTAAATCTATACTAGTTTATATCGTTGTAATTTTTGACGTAGGTTTCAAGCGTGTGCATACAAAATAAATCAGAAAACGTCTTATAAGCAATGTCCCACAACAAACCCACCGGGCACGTTTTCAAGCAAATCGTCAATAAATAGTGCAAAAAGAATTGACTGAGAACGCAGCCTTGTGGGAACCCTTCTCGGTTTCAAAAGCTCTCGTTCCAAACGGACGCTGATGTGTTAGAAATCAATTTTCTACAGACGCTAAGATACTTTGTAGAGACACCCTATAAACTCAGCTTATATATAAAAGTGAATTTCTGTTGAAAGCTGCCTTAAAAATCAAAATTCAGAATTTAAAAGTCCTGCACGAAATACAGCTTTAAGTATAATGTATTGTTACTTTCCACGCAGTTATATAAGCGATTATACAAAATTGAGCCAATTCTTATGCTACTGACAATTGATACACCTATATAATTTACAACCGAAGACAAGTCACAATTTTTATAAACTGGACAAATTTATAGATTTTAAGAAAGCATCTGCAACATTGTCATTCAAAAAGAATTTATTAAAGAAAACGAAGAGGAGCTCTTGAAAGTTTACAGTACTATTTTTTTAAAAACTCGACCCATATTTTTGCTTAACGTGTTTATTATTTGTTAAATTAGTTTTATTTTATAAGAACTTGGTTTGATAAATTGTTTCGCCTTTCAAAAGAAATATTTAAAATTGTCTTGGACGAAATAAAAGACAAATATAGACCACAGAACAACAATGGGACACCACCAATTATAAAATTAGCTGCAACATAGAGATTTCTTGCAGACGGATCATACCAGGAAGTGGTTGGGCAGGATACAAACATTGGAATGGCGCAATCCACAGTATGCAATTCAATGTCCGAAGCGCTAGACATATTGCAGAGAACGTTGTAACTTTGGCCATCACTCCGTTTTCCCTCATAAATTCGATTAGCGGAGAAAATTGTTGCTGATTGGCGTCTTGCTGTCTTGGGCGCCTACACGTTTATTACAAAAAAATGATTGTTTATTTCTTTAGTTTTTTTTTATAAAAAAATAATAGTTAAACTCACATTTTTATTTATTTTAATGAAAAAATCCGATGAAGTCGATAAACCAATCCACCAAAGAAACCCTATCGGAAATGCACGCGCTAAAAATTGAAATGTCAAATCAAATTCGATTTCGAAAATAGGGTGAATGTAAAACGAAAGAGACGAATGCGAAAACAGTAATATGAAATCTCATTTTCGCCACCTAAAACGATTCGCTTCGTATTCCATAATCAGGCCACAGGATACGTCAAATCCACCTAGTTTTGTTTCACATTTTTCAACGCGTTTATCACCTCAACCAATTACAATAGAAGCATCGGCTTCCTCAACTAAAACACTTGGCAGTGCGTATGGAAATAGCAACGGCGCTGTTTCATTTGCTAAAAATTCTCCAAAGTATATAGGAAAATAATCTACTCTGACTGCTAGTAGATGTCGATTTGCAGTTGCCTTGCTGAGTGTCGGACCAAATGCCAAAATGATTTAGAGTTTATAGCTGATTATTTCATTGGCAATTTGTTTTAAATAGTTATTTCTCTTGGTTTCACATTTAGTTTAATATTCTTTATTGCTTAAGGTGTAAATCTTCTAAAATGTGTAGTATTAGTTTTGCGGAAAAGATTATAGCGATTAAACGCATTACCAGTCACATCATTCTTCTTTAAATACTTTGCGAGTGTAATTATTCTCTTAGGGGAGGCTTTTTTCGCTGGAGAGTGGGACACAATCCTCTATTGTTCTTCCATTTACTTTCACTTGGGATTACAGGTAAAGTTTTGAGATAACAATCAAACATGACATTACGATAATACCGAATATGAAAAAATGCGGTCTAAAATTCTGTATGTATGTATAGAAAACTACAGTCCAAATGGGTGGGCCGAATTGCTTCAAACTTGGTATAGTTTTTTTAAGGCATTTACAGAGGGGAAATTGAATTTTTCTTTAGCTAAAAAAATAACGGTACCTGTATTATAACCGTTACGTTAAAGGCTATTTTAGAAAATCAGTGCAGCTTTTTAGGTACGAACCAATTCAATAGGCAGTTACAATTATTATAAAATAAAAATTGAACCATTAGTCAAACTTTCCTGAATTCGGTAAATGATGAATCTAAATATATATTTTTGACTTACATATAAGATTTGTTATAATTTTATGTCAAAGATTTTCCAAAATCGTAAATAAAAAAGTACTACATTTTATATCTTCGATATTAAACAAACTGCGTAAAAACCCATGTCACTCTTTGATAACGAGTTTTATTTGGGCATATTGCTTACACTACTGTATTGCTTTATGTTTTGCCACCAGATTTTGCTTTCTCATGTACTTTTTTGACGCGCAATAGCCCTAACAATTCAATTTGAATTTCTGATTATTGCGTGGATTTAAGATTGTAGGTAGGTATGTTTTAGCAGATACATTTTTTTTATTACAAAATTCATCTCCAGATAAAAGATGAATCATTTATTTATTTTTGTGACGAAATGAATATATTGTACACACGTACATGTGACATCAATAACGCAAAGATTTAAACAACTTGAATTTTGTTTGTATTATTAATATTTTGGACTATTTTTAAATAAATACACAAAATTTCTTCAATTCTACCATTATAACCTGAAACTGTAGAAAAATACATTTATATCGTAACTAAACTTAAGGGTTAGAGCAGCATCTGGCAATGTTAGGACAGAGAAGCGTGCAAACTGTATAAGGAAAGTCTTTTCAAAAAGGGAATTAATAACAAGATTCCACAAGTAACTAATGGATGAATAAACTCAGTCGTTCTTCTCTCCACTAGTTACTGTGACTTTCTTCTGCAATTTGCTGTACTCCTCTGTCAAGCGGTCGTACTCCCTATTCAGAGATTCGGCTTGAGACTTGATGGCTTCCTTGTCCTTTTTTTCTTTGTTAAGAGATGCGGTTAATTCTTGAACGCGCTTCCTCAAATCAGTGATCTAAAACGAAGGATTTTTATTAAGTTAGTAAAAAATCAACGTTCAGCAAAAAAAAAAAAAAATTAAATTCAAACCTCTGTAACTGTACTATCGGATTCGGGTTCTTCTTTAGCTTCCTTAGCCTTCTCAGATGGTTTACTGGACATTAAGTTGCGAGCTGCAGCTGTTGCACTCTGAGCCTGCTTCAAAGAGGCTTCGCTCTGAGCCAGAAGACTCGCCTGGGCCGAGATGAGCGTGACCAGACGACGAATAACCAACACCAAGAAGATGGCGAATCCGGAAATGTAGAAATTGCGCTGAGCTCGGAACAACCGCATGCTGTGTTGCATCTCAACGTTTAAATGCATTTCACCAGCTGGCTCGGTATTGGAGTATTTGCGCATTTCGCGAATAGCTTCGAGCAGGAAAAGAACAAGAACTCCCAGAAGAAGGAAGAAATATGTGTGTGCTTGTTTTCCTAGCATTGCTAGAAATCGTGACTTGAAGAATCGTTGCCATCTGTACGGAGATGCAACCGGCAAAACTAGTAAGAGGACAACAGCAATTTCTGCGTACAGGAAAGAAGCGATCAAAGTCCAGACAAGACTCATTCTTACGCAGTTATTAATAGATTGCGAAATTAATTAGATGAAGTGTTTTATTATTAAAAATACTCTGCAGAGGAAAGAGAAGTGCTTTAAAGTTGCTTTTTCTTATAATTAACTTCAAAATTTATGGATGACGGCCTTTTATGCATAAAGTTATAAATAGATTAGAAAATATTTTCACTTACGTGGTCTATCTGAGCTACTTTAACAGAAGTTTTAAATGAATTTGATTTCGATTTCGTATTTGTAAGACGGAGATGAGGGCAAAATAAAATGAGTCAGAGATATTTTTCTATGGGAGCTTGACATGACAAGACAACTCGAATTTTGATATGTGGAGTGGAAGGTAGAACTTGTAGAACATATTATTCTTCCAAAAGGTAAATCCCACCGCACATGCTTATGCGACTGGTTATCCAATTTCACAGTACACAAAATCTTCACGTGTCACATTAAAACACACATTTAGATTATAAGCTAATAGAAATTAATTTCATTGAAATCTTCTTCAAAGTAGAAGATTGTCAAAAGAAACAAACCTTAATTCATAGAACGCGTCTATTCTTATGTCATTTCCTCCATTGACATTCAAAACAAAAAAAAAATCTGTCCAATATTATTTAATTTGTTTTTGTCTGGTGAAATTAGTCGTTGTCTTCGAATTCTGTTTTGTTTATAAAAATATATAAAAATAAAAGATGCAATAAAGCTACAAAGACCAAAGTGGTGCCTCGAATTTGCAATGGAAAATGTTTTAGCGACGAGTTTCAATCTCATAAGCGAGGTGGATAGTGTGGCTTATTGTCTTCGAGTGTTGGTTTTTTTATTCAGGTTGACAGGGAAATAAGGAATGCATTAGCTGGAAGTGTTGGTCAGATAAAACTGCAAATATTGTTCATTCAGCAAGTTGGTTTTTCATTTTCCTTCTAGATTATCGACCTCGTTTCCTGGCCAGATATCATGCACCAGAAATATTATTACTGCTTGAATTTTGAAGGATAAAATGTTGGGATAACAATATTCTTAAGTTAATATTACTTATTTTTATTTATTGAAATTAAATTTGTTCACCGCACCGAAATTATTATTCTTCTTTCTAATTATTATTTTGTTTTATCTTGATATATTGACTTTTGAATGCCAATTCAGAGGGAAAACGTCAAACTAATCTTTTTTTCTCTGGTGAAAACACTTTAAGATTAATTTTTAATCTACGCAATTTAAGCCGGATTATCTTTAGGTGAAAAAGTAGTTTCAACAGCTATGCTATATAATTTATCTATTTTCCATGTTACTTTTGAGTATTATTTGTCAATAAATAAAAAATATAGATACTCTGTAAATTACTCGATCTATATTCAAAGGAAATAGATTAGGTGTCATTAACATTTAGCGTGGTTTGGTGTTGTAATCGAGTGAAATTTCCACATCCGACATGTACCTATACATAAAATATATGCTTCCATTCAGTGCGTGTTGTTTATTGTAGATTTTCTTTATTTATAAAAAAATTGTTAAACCAGTTCTTGGTATTTTTGGTGCCTGTTAAATATAAAAGAAAAGTAATATATCCTTTTACTTGAGATACATTTAAAGACATACATACAGGTAACTTCAGTTTCATTACTTCTGTTTTTTGAACAACATTTACATCTATGTATATTCAACAAAAACCATGTCTGGTTCAAAAAGTAACTTTTTTGACATATCACTTCATGGATATTTGGGTCTATTCGGCGAGATCTTTTATTCTGTTATTCTGCTATTCTGTTATGAATTTTCATACAAAAGTTTAAGCTGTCAAAAAATCTTTTATGAATTATAATTTTGGTATTCTGCATGCTAAATCTGCTATGAAATCTGTTAAGAAATCTGCTAATGAGCTGTCAAAACTTCGAAATTCTCAACAAGCCTTTTACGAACTGCATTTTTGGTATTCAGCATGCCACAATCTGTTATGGAATCTTTTATGAATCATAAAAGAATAAAAGACACATTTTTGTTACTTTTATCATAAAAGATTCCAATATATGAAGTACAAACATTTATATTGTTAATGAATTGTTCGTAAAAGGACAAATATAACAAAATATTATTAAAATACATAATAACAAGCACAATCATGTAAATAATTTCAAACTAATTATTTGAATACACTAAAGCCCAGAACAAATTTGATGGATGAAACGTAAAAGAAAGTGTCGCTTATCTTGCCGGAGTTCGTTTTACACAAGTTTTTATATTGGATATAATACATTCAGGAACTGTTACGGACAAATTGCAAAGATTAAATATTATTTATCTACGCGAAACAAAACACGATAATTGCGCAGGTTAATATTTTCATTAGTCAGTGCCTACTGCCGATAGTTTTTATTTACCTACTACAGCTGATAATTTGATAGCAGATTTTAGGTCTGTTCGTATAAATGTTTATTTTTCGAAGTTACATAACAGACTTTTATAAAAGATCGAACTCCTGAATAACAATTATAAAATATCTTTTATGGTGAAGATCTGTTATGCATCATAACAGAAAATTCATAGCAGAATAACAGATGTGGCAGAATAGACCTAATTCTTGGACTCCATTGACAATTTTCGGTGCTCTATACGGATTACAAAACATATGGTCCTGGCAAGGCACAAGAGCTTTGAACATGCAATTGCAATACCAAATAAATTTCCCACGCAACCTCTAGCTCTCTGCTTATGCAATAGTTTTGCCTCTATCGTTCATTATTCTCTATTTTTTTCAGTTTCCTGGGTCAAATGGTTTTATTATTCGTTTGGTGAGGGAATATGCATTGTCAGCGATAAGAAAGTGAGGAAGTTTTTCCATCCCCAGTAGGAAAATTTAATTTGTCTTGAAAAATTTCTCTTTCCAATTTTGGGTTGACGCGAAAACATTGGCATTTCATTCATACCTATACATCGTTATGGATGAATTTGCAATTAGTATCAGCTATTTATACGACTTTGTTCTTCCTTTTCCTAAGATATGGGTTTACACAAAAGGATTGCTCCTTGGGACATAGCCTTTTAACAACCACAGTAGCGCGCAAAATAATCAGGAATTCCATTTCTGTTTGATTAATTAAACTTTTAATACATTTTTAGCAATAATTATCACAATTCACAAGATATATTACAGAATTGTAAGTCAGCTGTTTATCTCTCCAACTTCAAAATTTTGCGCTGCTTTTTCCAAATGTATTTGTAAAGATAAATTTTTGTTTTTCCCCGGACTTACATCTTGCCCCTCTCGACAGAAAATCAAAATTTGCTACCAACTAAGAATAATCGTGTGAAAGGGGACAACCATATCTGCATTGTGCTGCCACCTTAGGTGTACACAAATGGAAAACCACATTCCTTTATTTCCAGTTCCAAGTCCCACTTGACCAAAACTGACAGCGCCAACTTTTACTTTGTAAAGAGTTTCAAAAATAAACAAATTCGGAATTGAAAATCGAAAGCAAATTGTTGCTTGATCGATAAAAAATAAAAAAAAAAAAGTCATTAAAAAATCCAACCAAAATGTCCTACACCAACTGGTTGAAAGATATTCGTGATTCTGAAAAAAATTCAATGATAAGTGGCAGAGTACGCAAAGTTTTTTACAAATTCGCCGACGGTCGCCAAATGGCCGAGGACTACAGCCTGGACACAGGAGTTATTATGACAAGAGCATGGAAGAAATCGAAGACTCTAATGGGTGATTCCGACTGGGAACTTGAACTCGGAGAAGAGCCTAACTTCAAACGCAACACAAACAGTTCCGAAGACGCTTTCACTATGCGCCAGAGTGATACCGAACCGATTCTCTCCAAAAGAGTTACTAAACACAATATCGAATGGAGGATTAGAAATTTACCTTATCCCATCGAGACATACCAAGTTTCAGCCGATCACCAAAAAAGAGCAATCGTTGTCCGCACAACTAACAAAAAATACTACAAAGCCATCAGTGTTCCCGAACTGGAGAGGTGCAGCTTGCTACCCGAACAAAGCAACATCTCAATCCACCACCAGTACAACACTTTAATAATTACGTACAAGAAGCCTCAGCTGCTTTGCGAAATGGAAGCGCAGGTGCTTCTAATTCTAAAGGATGTTGAGACCGAAACCGATATGGAGGAAATGCTGCAGGGACTCTTGGCTAAATAAAAATAAAATAAAGATATTACCTATAAACAATAAAGATTTATTTATTTTGTTCTTCACACTCTGAGTTTGTATCAAATCCAAGGTCAAAGGAGGGCAATTCAAGAGGTGCCAAATATGGAAAGTCCTTACACTCAAAATCTTCGATCCAATTCTTGTTGCCATCATTGGCTGTGTTATCACTACTTCCTGCCGCGTCTTTCTTAATTCCATAAAGACTTTCTAGGGTAGTTGATGCGTATTTCGCATCGAAGTTCTCTATAGCTTGATGAATAGATGCGTCGGTACCTTGCTGCATTTCCAAATTATGCTGTTCTGTTGGTTGAACGGCAGCCGATTGCGATCTATAACCCTCGTACTGCGACTGTCGTATGCTAATCTGTTTTAGTTTTCGTGAGCAGTTCCACTTCTGGGCATCGAGCACTTCGATAGCTTTTGGGATTTTTATAATTTTGTAAGCATCTTCGATGTACGCCAATGCAGTTTCCATTGCTTTTATGCCTTCGTCATAGCGATTTCTTTTGAGATAGGTATCCGCGCGTCTCTCGTGGAAATGGGCCTGCAAAATAATTTATAAATTTAAATTTCTACTTAATGTATTTATGTAAACTTACCAAATTCAGAGGTGCACTTTCCATTGCAAAGGAAAATGTATTTTTTGTTTTTGAAAAAAAAAGTTTTTTCTCTGTCAAGTTAAATGTCAAGAAACCACAGTTGAGGAAGTTCTGGAAATGGATTATTTAAGCCAGAAACACAATCACACATCTCCGCGGACCCCGGTATTAGAGTGGATTTACATTCCAATTTTTTTCCAAAAATCAATTGTAATATGTATTTGAATCAGGATGTGTTAAATAGGATTTACTTGGATCTGCATCTGCGGACTTGAAGAAAGTAGACCGGGACCATAATATAAAACAAACATAAAAGTAAGACAGGGTACACACTAATAACTTACTCGAACTCTATTATAACTTTCTTGACACATCTCACAATAACATGTTCTTAGCGTTCGGGTATGTATTCTTGAGAAGAAAATTTTCTTGTTTTTAAGCAAACTAAGGTGAAATGGTAAAAAAACTTGAAAATTCGTTACCTGACCGGAACAAATTATTGTGCAGATGAAAATGCTATAATGAAGATACACATGTTCATCTACACTATAATCTGCAATCTTCAGATTCATACTTCCTATAATCTTCATATATAAAGATGCGATCTCCATTCAGTTTTGTTTCCTCTTTTTTTTGCAGATGTCGATGCAGATGAAGATGAAGATACATGTAAAGCCTCCCTAAAGCGTTTTTCTTTTTTCATTCAGAGCAGAGCTTGAGTGCATAGAGTACGGTGTGAACTTGTTCTAAGCAGAGCAAGCTACTGATTTGTTTTTAAACACCCTTGATAAACCAGAATAAATTTTCATTTTATTGATAAAAAGCAATATAACACAAAACAACCCTTATTTTGTACATAGGTACACACCACGACCATGACTAAGTGAGTTGAATGATGAATGAATATGTATTTTTGTATATTTTATGTCACCGAAAGTGAAAAAGTGAACTTATTGGAAATAGTTTTCCTGAATAGAAAGTATGTGATAAAATCACACTGAAATTCATCTCTGGTTGAGCATCTTGTATCCATATATACCTGTCACATATAGAATCAATATATGTATTCCACGTTTTAATAACTATATTACGCGCTTTGAAACATAGCGCGGCTGGTGGGTAAAAATGATTGCTATCGGGTTCGCTGTAAATGTTTAAAATTATTTCTCTGCAATTCTCTCGGTGTAGCAATATCAGAAGGCCGTGAAAGAAACGCCACTGGGAAAAGTCAAAATTAGTGATAATAAGGGTATTCAACAAAAAACGTGGTAAAATTGTAAATGTGGTAAATGAGCTGCCAAAATTTGTATAGAAAAACTTTACTAAAAAATTGTAAGCTTTTCCGTATAATTTCGTGTGGGAAAGTTTACCATCTGAGTTTGATAAATGAGAAAAACTTTTGACGTTTAATTTTGATGTTTTATGTGTCATAATCTTGGTATAATTATCTCTCTTCCTCTATTATTTGTGGCAGACATTTGAAATGAGAGTAATAACACTTTGTTATTAGTCAAGTTAAAGTAGAGGAGAAAAAATAATTATTTACCACATTTGCGCAAGTTGATTTTTTTATATGCGTTCATGAAATGTGCGTGGTAAACTTTTCCATTTTACAATAACCTTAATGACTGATTGTTTTCAAATGTTTTTATTTTCTATTTGAAAAGAAGTTAAAATCGAAACTATAAAAACAAACATTTTCACAAGTCGGTTTTGGAAGATGAAACTTGTGATATAAATTTAATTCAGCGATTTATGTTTCAACAATCGGTTCAAGTATGTAATTGGTTGTTATTGTTATTAGTTACTTGAACCTGAAAGTATGTGACAAGCAACTAAATATATATTTGGTTGTATGAACCATTGCTAAATCTCAGTTAATCGATCGACCGGTATCGGTGAGTTAAATGCGCTTACCACGATAACAATCAACCCGATTAAAGAATTAGATGATAGTGTTTTATGAAAGGGAGTCAGACACAATTTTAACATTTCTACAAAACTAAAACGGCGTCAAAATTAAGTGTAATTCTCTTCGCAGGGCAATCTGAAAAATTCTGTAATAGGTTTAAATATTTGTACAAAATGTTCTTAAAATCAGTTACTACGTTTATATGGAGAATTGAATCGGTATTGAATCAAGATTTAGGTCTTTGTATACTTGAATCGGATTAAAATAGGATTACTCGATCCGATCCCACTAGAAGAGCTGAATCGAATTGAAAATGTACTTATATACCTGAATCGAGGAATTGAAGAATCGAATTCACATCTGATTCTTGGTGTGTGTGTGCACCAATTGTGTTTTTTTGTGTGCAGTGGGTTTCCGGTTTCTTTGTATTTTTTTCTGTTGCATGTTTTTGTTGTTTATTCTGTAAACACAAATTGTCACTTCGATTCCGTTTTAATTCAATCTTCCGATCCCACGAGGCCATATACCTGAATCGAAATCTCAATTCGATTCGATTCGATTCCTCAATTCACTCATATAAACGGGGTAATAAATAACACACTTTGAATTTGTTTTTTTTTTTTCTTTTTAAATACTGAATGCATTCATTTGACTAATATACAGAACCGTAAACATCTTCACTTGCTATGCTCTTATTACCCAATTTTGAACTTCCTGTTCTCCCATTTTGAAACGCGAATCTGTCATTTCAATTTCAACCGGCTAGTGTGGTGGATGTTCTCTCCTATTATCAAAATATAATAAGTTTCAAATGGAAATGGTTGTCATCGATAACCTAATTTAAAAGTAATCCACATTCATCCGTTCCGAGTGTAAATTGAAAAATAATGGTAAGCTTAAAATCTGGGAGTTTTCGATTTTAAATTGGTAAATTTATCAATATTTCCGCACATTTGGTATCTCCAGGGTTACAGAAATTTTCTGTACCTCGGTCGCAATTCAAAATTTCATGTGCAATATAAATTTCTGTTGAACTGCATCGTTTGATCACACTGATTCTCACACTGTGGCCATGGATTCCTAGACAGAACAAATTTATTTATAAAATTGCTTCCTTTTCAAAGTGTTGATGTAAGTTATTTATATTAATTTTACAGAATATGACGTAAGTGTACAATTGGCTCAAAATATGTATCTGTATAATCTTACCTTGCAACGTGCCACAGGCATCACCCATGCTATACATGGAAGCTTTTCTGGGACAAAAGTCCAGGAGATCATTGTATCGCGTGGAAAAAGTCTGGAAATACTACGTCCGGATTCGACAACTGGAAAAGTGCACACGCTCTTGACTACTGAAGTCTTTGGGTGTATTCGTGCGTTGATGTCCTTCCGTTTAACAGGCGGAACCAAAGGTAGGATTTAATTTGAAAAAAAAATATTCTAAAATTTGAAAGCACTAAGAAATGGCTGGAATCGTTTAATGAGATTATCGGACAAGACTTGTAGTCGATGTGCTATAGCAAAGTCTTCTCTATGTCGCATTTGATGTGAATCTAATTATTTCTCATCGAACTGAAACTGCGAGAAATATATTTACACTTTATTCTTGTGTCATACTAGTATGATACTAATTTTAGGCATTTTTGTTTTTTAAAGATTACATCGTAGTCGGTTCGGATTCAGGACGTATTGTTATTTTGGAATATAATCCAACAAAGAATTATCTTGAAAAAGTTCATCAAGAGACATTTGGCAAATCGGGATGCCGTCGCATCGTTCCTGGGCAATATTTCTCGATTGATCCGAGAGGTCGTGCAATTATGATTGGCGCCGTAGAGAAGCAAAAACTTGCTTATATTCTGAATCGAGATGCCGAAGCACGACTCACTATTTCTTCGCCACTGGAAGCGCACAAGTCTAACACATTGACTTATCATATGGTTGGTGTGGATACTGGCTTCGAAAATCCAATGTTTGCTTGCTTGGAAATTGATTATGAAGAAGCAGACAATGACCCGACTGGTAAGTATTTTAATTCTAAGAATTTTGTTATGCTAAGTACCTACCACAAATAAGCCATAATAAGCCAAGTTATTAGTCTACCTCACTTCCTTTTCAATAGATTGTAAGATGGCGCGTAAAATCATGTAGGTTTTGCGCCAAAAAAAAAACAAAAACTAACTACATAGGTCCCACATGTATGTATATACAGTGGATCACAGCTTATTTCATATAGTGCCCATTTTAAAATGAAAATCTTTGAACCTTCACAGTTAGGAAGGATATCAAAAAAAAAATTACATCCTTGTTCAACGAACACACATCGTCCCGAAAGATGAAAATAGCATTTTTTAAGCAAAACCTCACAGCTTATTTGATACAGTAACTTCAGTGCATCTTAACCCCTGATTTTTGCGGTTGATCATTGTTTTGTCATTTAAATTGTGTATGCAGTTTCGTTTGAATTATTTTAAGCTTCTTGGAAGTTGATTAGCCAATCAAAAATAAATATAAAATATAATGCATAATCCATTATAAGAAAGGAAAATCTGTTGCTGAATTTGTGAACTTAAGTCCGTCTACAGTGCAGGACATTATTGAGCGGTTTGTGATTGAAAATCGGGTTCAAATAAAGGAAGAAATGCACCAAACAAAATCTTCAACGCGTCTGATTAACGATATATTGTGCGGAAAATAAAAGTTAGTCCGAAGTTATCGGCTCCAAAACTGGCTATTGAATTTTAGCAATAACTAGGTTAGTCATGCAGTGCTGAAACTATCCGCTGTGTCCTTCGCGAGCATGACTAATGGGCGAGCAGCTCGTAAAAACCGTTATTATAAAAAAAAACAAATTGGTAAATAAATGAAGTTATTTTGATAACTAAGTTTGTTTTCAAAACTGCATTCAAATTTTGTATATAACCTTCCTCGTTTATTAATTTTTGAAACTTTTAACATAAAAAAGCAAGCACTGTATCAAATAGCCTGTGAGCTATTGTAGGTATCAAAAGAAACACAGTCTCGATTTGTTTCCCACGATACCTACAATGTACATAGATTATCTATGTACATACCTACGTGCTCGTATCTATGTCGAAATGTCACTAATAAAGTGATAGGATAGGATATATTTTGGATGGTCAGGAATTTAATGGAAAGATTAAACGCGAGTACTATTTTATCTAATCTAAATCATATTTGAATTAAAAAGAAAAATGCTCAAATTTCAGTGTAAGGGCATCTGCATAAGATGCGACCGACTAATCTACGCAGCGCATTGGTTTTAATATACAATTGCATACGAGCAGTAACCTACATATATTCGTCGTAGCACACAAACTGTAACTAGCCGGTCGACCTTCGGTGTCAGTCGCTTCGAAGATGCAGGCCGTACAAGTTTAAGTTTTTTTAATTAAAAACGTTTATTACAGAAGTTTGTGGTAATACCTAGTTGAAACTAAGCTACGTCCTAATTAAACATGCATCACACGACCCAACGATGAACTTTGGTTTGTGTAGCGCTACCAAAATGCGTGTCCTAATTGAATAGTGGTGTGAGTAAAGATACTGAATTTTTAATTGAAAATTCATATTGGGCCATATCGGGAATTTCGTTTCCCATTAAACATTTTATTCCTTCGAAATATTTCCTGCGATTACGAAGATCCCACTTAATAAATTTCCCTCGAACAAAATATCATATGAAATGAAATTCCCGATACCAATAAATTCCGAGGAAAATGTTTGAGCATCATTCACGTTCCCAATTTTCGAATTGGAGACAAATTTGTAGGGATTTTTTTTATTCTTGATAACCCCCATCAAATGATTTTAAGTGCTTGCTTTTATTTTTTAAATTTAATTAAAAAATCATTCCATAAATGGGATTTAAAACAATTCACTGCTTCAATTTTTTTCGTATTTCATTTTGATTTGTCCAACGACAGTCTTGTTTGATTTAAGCGATCATACTACTTTTAAAAGCTTCGGTCGCACAAGCAGAAGTTTGATTAATAAAATCTGGTGGGATGTAGCTTGAGCGATATAGAAACAAACATGTGCGACTGTACTACCTGATTGCGCACCACGTTTGTGTTTGAATAAGGACACACAACACAATTACTGCAGTTCGATATTTTTATCATCCGATGCAGCGATCATCGCTCGTTACTCGGTCGTGCGATAGCTGCCAATTAGGAAGTATGTTAAAAAATGTTTTTATAGTAATAAATTGTAAGACTACTTCATGAAGATGTGATTAAAAAGCATTTTCCGCAATAGAAAAAAATGGATAGGTTAAATCTTCTTCATCACTTCAACTTCCATCATATTTAAAAAAAAAACGCGACGTTTCGTGTGTGGATAGCTACACATGAGGCAATCGTTGCTTCATGACGAACCTTGTACGAGGCCAAGGCGAAATATGCCTCGTGTACAGAAGCCCAGATCCTTAGCCAATCCTACATCGTTTACACTGTCTCAGTATCTTAATATTTATAAACGTTTGCACTTATAGACAAATTAATGTGAGGTATTACTTCCTTTCATTGATACATGACAAGTGCTATATAAATTTGACTTCCGAACCATTGGTGCGACTTAATTTTAGTCGACACTTCACTGAAGAGAAGCCAACAATTAACCCAACTCGATATTAATTATTATCACCCGTATTACCGTTGTCAATTATCACTATGATAATTGAATGGTCTTCAGATTTAAGTTGGGGGAAAATTTCTATACGCAAGTCTTGTATAAAATATGCTAAGCAAAATGTCTAAACGCAAATAGAAAAATTACTGTCCTAAAACGCAGTTCATTTTTGTTTCTTGCGTAAAAACCAGTACATATGTATGATGTGCAAATTTGAAAGTTATGTTGCGCACTCCAATTACTTTTCAATGCTTAGCATGAGACTTTCTTTGCAAATCTTTCGTTTAGGAATTTGGGCTACTTACATTTTAACATACATCAGGAAAAAGTTCCTTAACACTTTCTAATTCTTACTAAACTAAAATGAGCATTATTTAATCACTTTGAATGACCAACAACAACTTGAGTGTGCCACCACCAAGTTTTTTCTCAATTATTTTTGGCTGGAATTGTAGCAATTTAACGACTTGCCAAGGTCGATAATCAGTTTCCTTTGCTCTAGCCGTGACCAAGTTGCTAAGAAGCCAACGCGCTATCACGCCACAATAGTATTTAGATTGTTTGTTTAAAATGGGTCGAAAATATATCAATTGTTGTTCATAATGCCGTTTATTCAACTAGTTAACTAGTTGATTTTTACAACAATAATATGTGTTTATATTAAATTATTATATTAAAATTAAATGTATCAAATTGTTGCACTTATAGACAAATTAATGTGGGGTATTACTTCCCTTCATTGAGACATTTCAAAGTGCTAGATTAATTTGACTTCAAAACCATTGGTGTGACTTATCAATTCTGGTCAACACTTCACTGAATCGTAGTCTACAATTGCGCCCTGCTCAACTGAAAATAGAATCTACAAAAAAAACGACACATTTTCATTTTACTTTCATTTATTTATTTACAGGCGAAGCGGCTCAAAAAACTCAACAGACGCTAACGTTTTACGAACTAGATCTTGGATTGAATCATGTGGTACGAAAGCGCTCAGAACCGCTCGAAGAACATGCCAACTTCCTGATATCTGTTCCTGGTGGAAGTGATGGACCGTCGGGAGTATTAATTTGCTCTGAAAACTACTTGACATACAAGATATACGGCGACCTGCACGATATCCGTTGTCCGATTCCTCGACGAAGAAACGATTTGGACGACCCCGAACGTGGAATGATTTTTATTTGTTCGGCAACCCATAGGACGAAGAATTTGTACTTTTTCCTTGTACAGACTGAGCAGGGGGACATTTTTAAAGTCACCCTAGAAACCGATGATGATGCTGTGTCTGAAATAAAGTTGAAATATTTTGATACTGTGCCACCAGCAACATCGATGTGTGTTCTGAAAACTGGTTTTCTGTTTGTTGCCTCTGAATTTGGCAACCAGTAAGTTTTTAAAGATGGTTTGTCCTTTTAAATCCTCATTTCTTGTTTTTTTTTTTTTGTAGCTATTTATATCAAATTGCACATTTGGGTGATGATGACGATGAACCTGAATTCAGTTCAGCAATGCCCCTTGAAGAGGGAGAAACTTTCTTCTTTGCACCGCGTCCATTGAAAAATCTGGTTATGGTCGATGAAATGCCATCTTTTGCTCCAATAATCACATCTCAAGTCGCTGATTTGGCAAATGAGGACACACCGCAAATGTATTTGCTTTGTGGCAGAGGGCCACGATCATCGCTTCGAGTACTGCGCCACGGTCTAGAAGTGTCTGAGATGGCTCTATCTGAATTGCCTGGTAACCCTAATGCTGTTTGGACAGTAAAGAAGCGAATAGATGGTTAGTTATCATTATTTTTATTTGTTATTCAGAACTCACGATGTTGTATGATAAATGCGTTGATTCATTTCATAAAAAAAAAAACGAAAAAAAAATCTTAACAGACAAAACAAAAACAGTTTTAACAATCATCAACTGTGGTGAACCTGATATCAAAAGAACATCTATCAAACACCAGTTCTTTTTTATTTCAGGCGGTTAAACAACTGGCCAAAAGACAATTGTGTTTGGTATTTGTCTGGATAAACACGTATATTTTAAAATATATTACAATTGTGTAATAGGTAAGGCAACTCTTAAAATACACACACCAACCTTGTCGGTTTGTGTTTGATTGAGAACAGATACTACTCTATCCAAACCAAACTACATAACCGATTTAAGCAAAATCCAATTTCCAGACTTATTTCCATAGTCGGAGATTGAATTGCTGTAATTTTTAAGATCTTACTTAATAATAGTACCTGGCATGTTGAATGATGATCCACTCCGTGTTTCAGTTGAATTTTTGTTGATTAAAACTTGGTTAACTGATCTCATGCCAAATATAATAAATTTTCAAAAAAAAAATGTCTGGTTATGGGGAATCCTTAATAAATATGTCGTCGTTTTGTTTTTTGTTATTTATTGCAGATGATTTTGATGCATACATTATTGTGTCGTTCGTTAATGCAACGCTTGTCCTCAGTATCGGCGAAACCGTAGAAGAAGTTACGGACAGTGGATTTTTGGGTACAACACCAACACTTAGCTGTTTTTCGTTGGGCGATGATGCTTTGGTTCAAGTTTACCCTGATGGTATCCGTCACATTCGTGCCGATAAGCGTGTCAACGAATGGAAGGCACCGGGCAAAAAGTCGATTTCTAAGTGTGCTGTCAACCAGAGACAGGTTGTGATTGCACTGTCGGGTCGGGAGCTTGTTTATTTTGCAATGGATGAGGTAAGTTAAACATTTTTTTTTATTTTATAAATAATTATTAATATCTTAATGATGACAAAAACACCCAAAAAGAATAACCATGTTGCGACACATTGTGTCCTGCAGTGCTGAGTAGAAAAAAAAATTATTGACTACATAAATAGGTATACAAATTAGAAAGACGTCATTTAAAAAAGATTTGTTTGTTTGATTTCAGACTGGTGAACTCAATGAATACGCAGAGCGGTCAGAAATGCCAGCTGAAATTATGTGCATGGCATTAGGTACAGTGCCAGAGGGAGAACAGCGATCATGGTTCTTGGCTGTTGGTTTGGCTGACAACACTGTTCGAATTATATCACTCGATCCAAACGATTGCCTTTCTCCATGTTCTATGCAAGCTTTGCCATCGCCAGCAGAGTCCTTGTGCTTAGTAGAAATGGGTCATGGTGAGTTGAATGAAGAGGGCCAGGCCCAAGGCAAGGGTACGATCTATCTTAATATCGGATTAAGTAACGGAGTACTATTGCGAACTGTACTCGATCCAGTGTCAGGAGATTTGGCAGATACCCGAACAAGATATTTAGGTTCAAGGCCAGTAAAGTTGTTCCGAATCAAAATGCAGGGCGCTGAGGCTGTATTGGCAATGTCAAGTCGAACCTGGCTTTCGTATTACTATCAAAATCGGTTCCATTTAACACCTCTGTCTTATGAAACCCTCGAGTATGCTTCGGGATTTTCGAGTGAACAATGTAATGAGGGTATTGTGGCAATTTCAACAAACACATTGCGAATTTTGGCATTGGAGAAACTAGGAACAGTTTTCAATCAAGTTTCATATCCATTAGAATACACGCCACGTATTTTCACTGTTCATCAAGATACTGGTCGAATTATAATCGCTGAAACTGATCATAATGCATATACGGAAGATATGAAAAATGCCCGAAAAAATCAGATGGCTGAAGAAATGCGAACAGCCGCTGGAGAAGACGAACAAGAATTAGCCAATGAAATGGCTGATGCGTTTATAAACGAGGTATTGCCAGAGGATGCTTTCTCCTCGCCAAAAGCTGGTTTAGGTCTGTGGGCATCTCAAATACGAGTTATAGATCCAATTCATGGTCAAACAACATTCAAAATACCTTTAATTCAAAATGACGCTATAATGTCGATGGCTGTAATGAAATTTGCAGCGGCAGCTGATGGGCGATATTACCTTGTTGTAGGAGTCGCTAAAGATCTTCAACTAAATCCGAGATTGTCCAATGGAGGCGCGATCGATGTGTATCGTATAGATCCAACTTGTTCGTTGCTTGAGTTCTTACACCGAACCGAATGTGATGAAATTCCTGGAGCTCTTTGCGGGTTCCAAGGACGTTTGTTAGCTGGAATTGGCCGAATTCTGCGCGTATATGACTTGGGAAAGAAAAAGCTCCTAAGAAAATGCGAGAATAAACACATTCCCTATCAGATTGTCAATATTCAAGCAATGGGTCATCGCATTTACGTGTCAGATGTACAAGAATCTGTGTTCTTTGTGCGTTACAAGCGAGCAGAAAATCAATTGATCATTTTTGCCGACGACACACATCCTCGCTGGATAACTGCAACTGCTTTATTAGACTACGATACTATCGCCACAGCTGATAAATTCGGTAATGTGTCCATTTTGCGGTTGCCACATTCTGTTACTGACGATGTTGATGAAGATCCAACAGGAACAAAATCTCTATGGGATCGAGGTCTTTTGAGTGGAGCTTCACAAAAAGCTGAAAACATTTCGACATTCCATATTGGAGAAATCATAATGTCACTTCAGAAAGCAACGCTAATTCCTGGAGGTTCGGAATCTCTTATCTATTCTACGCTAAGTGGAACTGTTGGAGTTCTTGTACCGTTTACTAGTCGAGAAGATTTTGACTTTTTCCAGCATCTGGAAATGCATATGAGAAATGAGAATCCGCCACTGTGTGGTCGAGATCATTTAAGCTACAGAAGCGCATATTATCCGGTAAAGAATGTGCTGGATGGTGATTTATGTGAACAGTATTTATCGATTGATCCGGCCAAACAGAAGAGCATAGCTGGCGATATGTATCGCACACCAAATCAAATATGCAAAAAACTTGAAGATATAAGAACGCGTTATGCGTTTTAAGGTATGTTTAAAATGTTTGTTAATTTTTTTTAAATTGGTATTTGTTTTATTATTTTTTTTTTTTTTTGTGATGATTCAATTCTCTTACATATGTTAGACTATGATATTATAATGATTTTAAAAGAATACTGAAAAAATACCATTTTTAACTAAATAAAAGAAAAATTTAAGTTGGAACCATTTTAATAGTATTTTTTTGTTCTCTTTTATTTAGGTAGTTTTAATTGTGCAAAGCTCTAGGCGTTAGATTAACTATAATTTAACAAGGAACAGATCAAGGTAAGTTCTTTTGTATATTTTATTTGCTTGCCTCCAATATCACCGAAAAAGTTTAATCCAGTCCTATCACGAATTACATCGTAAACTTGTTACGAATCCCGAAAAATCTATCACAGAATCCGTTGTAGTGGAAATACTCATACAAATTGCCATTACGAACAGATTCTGGATTAACTTTTTTCGGTATTCGTAAAACTTTCCAATTAGTATGCAACTCGTGATACGACTGATTTTGAAAAAAAAAATCTTATGTTGTGAAATTGGTTGGAAAAATTACTGTTGTGATGATATAGTATATACCTTGGGACACCTATGATATGTTGTGATTAGTGTAGTTTTAATTTCTGAATTTAACGACAGCATATTTTTTTAATTAGAACTGTTTCAAAATGTGTGTTGTAGCAAACTTCTTTTTTTTTCTTACAGAACATCAAACTTGCCGTGGATGTTGTAGCATTTAATATTGATTAATCCTTTAGTTTTTCTGTAAGTATAAATACAATTATATAAATAATGATTTAAATATATTCATTACGAGTTTTTTATGATGTCTATTATTATGTACCTTGGGACACCTATGATATCTTATGATTAGTGTACAATAAAAAACTGAAAAATTAATAACTTGTGTCAACTAGTGTTAGGAGATAATACAAACAAATATATTTTTCTAGTTCTCATTCTCACTTTGTTTTTTTTACTTTCAGAAAACTTCATCCTTAAATTTAAGTGTGTGTGGAAACATTTATTTATTCGAGAGGTAAATATCATAAATATCTCTCCACTAGTTTTGAATCACTATGATGAGTTTAAATATGTTAGACTTATGATATTTAATGATTTTAAATATTTTTACTGATATTTTAACTGAAATATATTTGTGTCGATGGAAGTTGTATTTTAATTAATTGTATTTTTTTTCTTTCAGGATTTTCTAAATGGACTGTATGGAAAATAAGCTATTTTAAGTAACTAATTTAAATAATAAAATAAGTTTTAATAAATCAACAAAAACGCATATCTTTTTTATGTTCAAAAAATCTTAAAAAGAATAATTTTTAAACAGCCAAATTCCTAAACGCAAGATTTGCAAAGCAAGTCTCATGCTAAGCAAATGCACCCAATTAAAATTGAAAAGCAAGTGAAGTATGAAACATAATTTTAAAACTGGCACAGATATCTATTGCTTTGCGCAAAAAACAAGAACGAACTTGTTTTGGGACAGTATGTTTTGCAGGGATTGGGATCCTGTTCCAGACTTATCGTCATTTTCTGTTTGCCATTAGGGATTTCGATAAGGGATCGCAACTATGTAATTCGATTCTACAATAAAGTAGCAAAATGTCCACTTGCTCATTCTTTATTAAAGCACTTATTAGATGAAAAGAATAGAGTTAATTGGAGATTAGGGGGTGGAGAGTTAAATACGCGAACATTGGACACAACTTTCCAATATGTACAGTATCACTTAAAAATAGCATTGAAAACAACTTCCGAATAGATGCGAAAGTAAAACAAAGTTACATAGTTGGGCCCCAGGGGCCGTAGTGACATGGATTGATTATGGCCTACGATAACGGATGCTGAAAATATTTGTCAGGGCTTGTATTACAAATTTCGAAACGAAAGGCAAAAAAACGATTGTCATGACATGGACCGTTATGATTTACGATAATAAATAAAAATATTTGCCAGATAAAATAAAAAAATCTATTTTAAACGAAAACGCAACTTAATTCCTTCAATACTACAGCTACGTAAAGTCATGTGTTAAAACAATTGCGGAAATCGGGAACACAAATTTCCCTGGAACTTTTTTCTCATTCGAATCTTGGGAGCGGGAATGATGCTTAAAAGTGTCCCTCGTTATTTAATGGTAAAAATCGGGAATACACTTTCCCAGGGAATTTTGCTGTCATTTCATATGATTTTTCATTCGAGGGAAATTTGTTCCATGGGAGATTCACGTTCGCTGAAAAAATTTCGAGGGAGAAATTGCTTCTGGTCTACAGGAAATTTTCTAAAGGAAACCCAAAGAAGTGTTCTTTGAACTCTGTAAGGGAGCATCAAGACAGCTGACTCAAATCAGAGAAAGTGTTCATTAATGCATAATAAAATGCATGAGCAAATTTTTAATATGATCGCATTTATGAAAGCACCCTATGATTTGCAGGGATTGGGATCATGTTCCAGGCTTATTTCGTTTTCTATTTGCCAGTAAAGATTTTGATCAGTGCCCGTATTACGAAATACGATAATCGGCTTAAAATCCGTCGTTATCATTAAGTTGCTATTACGTTTTAATATAGTCCTTTTTTTAAACGATAATCGTTTTATCTTATGACTGTGCTTGGCTCGTATTTTATTATGCTTTGATGCCGACTTTAAGTAGCTGTGTTAATGAACAGGACAAAAACGAAATTTCAATAGAAAAGTAATTCCTCGTATATGTATCCCGATTTATGAAGAAAAAAATTGCGGGAAAATTCGTTTAATGCAAATCCAGGGTCCAGTTTTTTGTCCCTTGCTGTCAAAATATTCACCATCGCAATTAAATAAAGCCATAGTCGTTTCTCCTTATGGTTTTGCACAGGATTACAATAACGCACAATCTTATCCGAATTACTCTGCATAGCATTTATTTGAAAAATTCCATATGTGTAGGTATTTAGTACAATGGACTTGATACAAACTTGGCAGCTACTTTATGGGCCATATGTTCCGTAGCCAGCAATTTTACTCTTCATTTCAGCGGATTAATGGAGGTTTAAAAATGGTTTAATGTTGAAGTATGCAATAAGAGTTTAATACATGCTTAGAACATAGTTTAACCCCAAAGTCAATCCGCCAAAATCGGTGAGTTAGATTGTTGAGCCAGGGATAAAATATTTTTATGATTGCCCCAAATATATATTCTGGACGGCTTCCTACTAGTAAACAGACATGTCATTAACGCAAGTACTAATAATTTAACGGATAATGTACTACTATATTATTCCACAAAAAAAAGTGACAATTTTTCCACTCCAGGGAGAGGACTATAGTTTTACAATCGTGGTTCATCAGCATTGGTTCAAGATTTGAACTCTGTTTAAATCTTAGAAAGTGGTGTACAATCGAAGTTTAGGACTTAACACACCGCTGAACCAGGAAGAATATAACTTCCCCATTTCGTAACTAAGGATCAGCAAAGTTTCAAGCGTTTAATTGACTCTTATTTAACTTTTGGTATGAAATATGTTATTTTTTATACATGCTTTCGCACTTCAATTGAAACTTTTTGACAGTTCAGTTAAATAGTCAATTTATAACTAATGTCGATTTCTTTTCAACCAAAATAATCCATTTTTTTGATTACGTTTACGTAATGCCGTTTTCCGGGATCAAAATCACAGATCTCGATTTTTTGAGGGTTTTACGCGTAAATGAAACACGCACACAAACCAAAGTAAAGCAAATTTTGCTTAAACGTCATTGCGGATTGTGCATTTAGTAAAAAAAATAACTGTTTAAATGTTTGTTCAAGATGTAATTCACATTAATTATTTGTAATACAAGTTAATTAAAATAAATTAAATACAGTAAAGTCCCGTAAAGAAGCTCTGCCACAGCTCAAAAACCAACTCAATGGCAGAATTAAAATGGCAAGTTTTCTCTATTTGTGTTCCAAACCGAAATGACAGAATACCCACATACAATTACAAAAAAAATAACGATTTCGTTAGTTTGGCGTTCTATTTACCAAGAAAAATCTGGCATCCGTGATCAAAATCCCTGATGGCAAATAGAATATCATATTAAAAAAACCAACCATGTGAAAACTGTGTAAGCAAAATAAATAAATAAATAATTCTAAAAAAAAATTGGCGCAAAATGTTAAACGATTTAGTAATATGTTAAATCATTTTTAGTATGATACTAGGCTAAAAAGAGGATTTTGCTAATTTTAAACCAGTTTAGTGTCGTATTATTTTCTTAACATTTTACTAAAGTTAAAATCACAAAATGGCTACTGTATTTTTTTAGTATCGTACTAAATCCATATTCCATTTTGACATTTACCAACGTCAAAAAGTTATGTTCACATATTTTTTTTTCATTATCTTAGACGTGTTTAGTTGTAGTTTATTAAGGAAATAGATTTATTATGGTGGTAATTAAAACGTGTTTAAAATAAGGAAAATATAAGTTAAGAGCTTTAGTATTAGCAAACTGTTAAGTATTTAGGCCTATTCTACCACATCTGTTATTCTGCTATGAATTTTCTGTTATGGTGCATAACAGATTTTCACCATAAAAGATATTTTATAATTGCTATTCAGGAGTTCGATCTTTTATAAAAGTCTGTTATGTAACTTCGAAAAACAAACATTTATACGAACAGACCTAAAATCTGCTATCAAATTATCAGCTGTAGTAGGTAAATAAAAACTCTCGGCAGTAGGCACTGACTAATGAAAATATTAACCTGCGCAATTATCGTGTTTTATTTCGCGTAGATAAATAATATTTAATTTTTGCAATTTGTCCATAACAGTTCCTGAATTTATTATATCCAATATAAAAACTTGTGCAAAACAAACTCCGACAAGATAAGCGACACTTTCTTTTACGTTTCATCCATCAAATGTGTTCTGTGTTTTCGTGTATTGAAATAATAGTTTGAAATTATTTACATGTTTGTTCTTGTTATTATGTATTTTAATAATATTTTGTTATATATGCCCTTTTACGAACAATTCATTAACAAAATAAAAGTTTTTACTTCATATATTGAAATCTTTTATGATAAAAGTAACAAAAATGCGTCTTTTATTCTTTTATGATTCATAAAAGATTCCATAACAGATTGTGGCATGCTGAATACCAAAAATGCAGTTCGTAAAAGACTTGTTGAGAGTTTTACCCCTTTCACACAAGGCAACTGAGTTGCCGGCAACTGGGAGCTTGTGGGTGAGAAGGGCAAGAAGTAAGGGGAATGAAAAAAATCTCTCCGGTCAACGATTTGAAGAGATTTTTTTGACGTTTTGCTTTGAAATTTTCTTAGATTTCCATTTTGACGTCTGTCTTCGGAGACAGATCTATCAGTCAAACATATATTTTTTAAAGAGAAATTGTTTCTTACAATAATATTATTACAACATTAAACCAAACCAAATGAGCTACTTAAATAAATTCATTGTGAAAGAAAATTTTAAGTTTTAATTCTTGTAGGCAGGGTTTCCCGGCGGCTGTTCCTGTGATGATTGTGGCAATGCCATTGGCCACATTTAATTCAATCCATCACGAGTTGGTACACATTTTATACATTAATTTTATTTACGTAGATTGCAGAATCATAATTCACAAATCAGGATGTCATTACCACCAACTTTACTTAAACGATTAGCATCTCGAGGTCTCGTTAAAGGCTCAATTGCTGATGATTCTAGTATGTTACTATTTTATTAGCGTTTATTAATTTACAAATTAACATTCTTTTAATTTTTGATATAGGCCTAATTGAAAGCAAAGCAGATGAAGTTTTCGAAAATGAAGAAATCATTGCAGAAGAATACGATGAAATAGACATTGAGTATCCTTCGCAGTTTGATTCTTATGAACCCGAAAGGAGAATTGAAGAAAATTTCTGGATCGAGCGTATGAAATTGCGCATAGGAGAAGGTACTTCATCCGGCTGCAAGGGATGCCCAAACAAATACAATATTTATCACAAGTGTAGTCTCTACTGCGTTACACGCTGGGGAAATGGAGTTTTAGAACCCCAGAAAAGTTATATGAAGAGAAGAGCTCGACTTATCAGAAAATACCCACTTCCCAAAGGATGGAAAGAAATCTACGACTCCGGATGCGGGTGTTTCTATTACTGGAACACAGGAAACAACAACGTTGCATGGTTGCCACCATCTCATCCGAAAGCATTTATAACAAAGAGTGCAGCCGTCTTCAGAAGGCAGCTGGAAGAATTGGTTCCGCTTGATAACGAGGACGCTGAAGACAAAAGCGATAGCGAGCCCGGTTCAAGGTCTGCACATCAAAATGAAACAAGTGCAATTCCATTGCAATCTTCCTTACAGTCGTCGTTGTCATCTAAAAATCACGCTGCTGAACGTTCAAAGATTGACTTGAGAAATCATCATACAATGGGTCCAAAAAAACATCGAAATCGTGACCTCGACAAAATGATTCGGCAAAAAGAAATAAAACGCTATCGCGATAAGATGTTAAGAAAAGATAATTTTCGCGACTAATTAAACCCAAGTCAAAAATAACAGAAACGGAAATAAATTGTGGTATAGTAATCGTCCACCAATGTATGAATTAATTCTTATAAAATGCAAGGTCATGAGTAAAAAATTATGCTCGTTTCAGAAGACCTTTTGAGAGTCGGGTAGTTTGCGATATGTCTGACTCATATAAGACCTTACTACTACTACAAACAATTTCAAAAAAAAAAAAATTAATTTCAGAACAAATTTAATAAAACATTTATTAAGGTATGCAATTTATTAACATTAAATTCTTTTTATTACTTAAAATAGTTTCACCTGTAATATTCATTGTGTTGAGGAAAACTCCCATTGGGGTTGCTGGCCCAAAGTTTTCTATAGTATTAGCTACTTTGTTGCGCAGATTCCGTAATCGCAAAGATGCATGTACAAATGAAACTAAAATTGATTCTATTATTTATTGGAAATTAAAAAAATATATATACATACGTGAAAATGGCAATAGCAATGTAAATAACGACCAGAGAACAGCATTCAGACAATAAAGCAGTATATATCCACATACAAGCGTTTGTTTGTTTACAAAAAGCGAATGTCAAATCAAAAGCAATTCAAAAAACGAGCAACTCAGTTTCCTCATCAATTTCCTCGTGTGAAAGGTACAAGGCAATTAAAGGAAAACGTCAAACTGGCAACTGGTTTCCCTGTGTGAAAGGGGACTTTCGAAGTGTTGACAGCTCATTAGCAGATTTCTTAACAGATTTCATAGCAGATTTAGCATGCAGAATACCAAAATTATAATTCATAAAAGATTTTTTGACAGCTTAAACTTTTGTATGAAAATTCATAACAGAATAGCAGAATAACAGAATAAAAGATCTCGCCGAATAGACCCAATTATCATGGTAAGCCCTTAAGATCAGGCTGTTTAATATCTTGCGCCATTATTTTTAAATTAGGATTATTTCTGCTACTAATTTAAGTATTTTTATATTTTCAAAACATGGGTAGGCAAACGTTATTTCCGGCCGAAGAATTGATTCTTGGCATCACTTACTTAAAAATCTAAAAATTCACCACAGACCACACCATATCAGGCCGCCATGTTTAATTGCACCGCCTACCATCCCTTTTTATCTGCACATACAACCTGATTACACCTATTGTTCGTCTCATTCTAACTTCACTTTGCCGAACGAAAAGTATGTCCGGGTGCGAAGTTGGTCGCAACGTGAATTCTCATTTGTGAAACATAAAAAAGTAAATTATTTCATAGTTCTTTTAACAAGATAAAATATAATTAAACAAGAATTGCCTAAAATAAAAAATAAGTTTTTTGCTCAAGTGAAAGAAGTATAGCGCAACTTTGAAAGTAAATAATCTTTTTCATCGTTTCGCAACCAGAGCATGGAATTCTTGTAAATTAAAAAAAAAAGAAATTGAAAAAATGATGAACGCCTAATGTCATGGATCCCATCGAATCGGTAAGTGGGAAAGCTGAGATTTTAAATAGAAAAATTATTAACAAATATTTTCCAGTGTGTAATTTATTATGTTTATAGTTCTCTTCTAATATCTACTATTTCTATTAATAAATCTTTTCTGAGGAGTTTTTTCCCGAAAAAATGTGCTTTGATAAAATTATTTTTTCACAATATTTAAATTTTTAGCTTGTAAAACATAAAATTATTAACGAAATTATTTGGGTTGTTTTAAATTTGGAGTTGGACTATCAATTGTGCTGCGAAGACTTAGGTAAAAAAAACCAAACCAAACTCAAACTTTCAGACGGACACGTCGCCTCGGCTGCTTATGGCCAAATCGGCATTTTCATTTAATATAGGTATTTTTTTTCTTTCATAAAAAATTCCTTATTTCCCGTGCCCAGTGGCTATGTTTCGTAAAAATTAAGTGTCGGGGTTCGCGGGTTGAGTTCCACTTTTTTTTTTTAATTATTTGTCTAAATATAATGCGAAGAGCTTGAAACTGCAAACGGTCGGAAACGGGGGACAATAACGTCGCCGAGAAAGAAACGTGTAATGGAATTTTATAGAGGCTAGTAGTGTTGTTGTTGTGCCGGTCTTGTTGGTTATTTTCTTTGCAATGGCTGGTCGGTCGGTGGCTGGTTTTTATATTCTTTGCTTTCAAAATTAAATGGCTATTCATTTGATTTGGAGTTGCTTCCAATGAATTGAATACCTACGAGTGTTGCACATTTTACAAGCTAATAAAAATTCTTGCAAAGTGTAGACATTTTTATTCATTGGTAAAATGCAATAGTGCAATGATTCAGTATTTCAATTTTTCAAGCCATATGATTAGTTTTGGGTTTGGATTGGGTCATGATAATTATGACGAGGTGTATGATAGATAGTGTGCTCCTCTTCGCACAGGCATAACTTCTCTGTTCGCTCGAGTAATTTGCTTTTCGACTTGACGTTGACTTGTTGGCAAGTTTTGTGATAAGACGATGAAAATATTTGACATTTTTATAACTATTTAAACGATTACAAAGGTACAAACAAATTGATATACCTACATATTTACTTATTCATAAATAAAAAAAACAATATTCTAAACTTAACAGCAAAGAATATCATAGGTTTATTTTGTTTTGCCTAAATTGCGAATAGGTGCCTACATACATATATAATGCATACATTGGACTTCGAGTTGTCTTGAATAATGTGGCTGGAAATCAGTGGTAATAAAAAGATACTTTGATTGTAAGAAGTTTAATTATAATTTATTACAGTGACCTTCTCTTTGATTCACTTATTTTTTTTGTTGTACCTAGTTACATGCCCTCGGTAAGTGACAAATATTCTGCAAGATTAATCCGATGAGTCACTGCACCAGACTTTTTATAAAATTCTTATACCAATTTGAGGCTGGTAAACAGAAGCGGTTCTTTAATTTTGTTGGTCAGGATAGGTACCTACCTATGTATCTCCTAATTAAGGTATTATTTTTTTAAGAGTTTCATCCTGGTTAAAGCGAAGAGTATTCATTTTTTTTATATACATATTATACAAACCCTTGAAAAGTATGGATCAACAACAAACTCTATATTGATGAGTCGACAATAGCTATTTACACCGATGGTTAAAAGAAGGAAAGGGGGTGCTGTTGCAAAAACCCTTAAACTAGTCAGTTCTGCTATACTTCTGATGACAACAGTGTCTTCGAAGCTGTCTTGGCAGTGACAAATCCTACTAAATGTGTGTCAATGCTGGCAAAACCACATGCTGATATCACCTTTTTCTTTAACAGCCAACCGCAATCAATGCAATTTATAGCACAGTTACTAAAACGTATCTTGTAACTTGCTGTCGCGAAGAACAGAGTGTATTTTGAATGCGGCATAACATTATACTCTGCTGGGTCTCAGGTCACAGTGATGTACCTTGAATTAAAATATCTGATTAGCTTGAGAGGAAGGGTTCAACATTTTACTTTACCCAGATAGACCTGTCGGTTAAAATCCCACTGTGTCACTAAGCACAAAATTGGAAAGAAGATTCTTTTAAAACCCAATAAAAAGGTGGAACTAACAAGACACCTGCGCTACAACCATGAAACTATGGCCTCAAGCCGATAAGAAAAGAACAGAAAAGCTTATCCACTTAAATAAGAATTCCCTTCGAACTCTTGTAAGCGCAAAATCCTGGCACAATCTGGTGGGCTCCCATAAAAAGAATATGGGGCTCAGTAATGATGTGATGATCTATGCAGAGTTTGCAATGGCAAACACTAAAACAAAGATACCTCTAATTTCATGTGTCATTGTTCAGGGCTTTGCCATATAAGGAATAATTTCTTTCGTATCTAGATTTAGAAGAGCTCTCAAACCTTCCAGGCAATAACCTGTTGAGCTTCATAAAATTCTAAATGGATCGATCGTGATTATCCATAGACCTCTTAGGTTATACAATTCGGAGCTACAACACTATGTATCACTAAGGATCTGTTTTGATCTAATGTGAAGGTAACGAGATCAACTGTCATCCCATCTACCTAACCCTTTCTTTCCGGTCTTATGTTTGTTCTATTTGTCAAATTAAATGGCAGTACTGCCGACACTTCTTCTAATTCATTAAATAAATAAACCTGTAACATTAAAAATAAAAAAATATGGAATCATTAATTGGCTTCTGTTTCTCATTCATCCAACACAAACATTCAATAATTACACGAATCGGTCTAGCTATAAAATATCCAGTCTTAAAATTGTTCTCATGCTCTTATATTGAAGTCTTGAAATCTCTGTTTAAACTTTCCATTTGAGCCATGCAGCGAAGTCGAACTATTATTGAATTGTGACAAAATTAGCAGGTTGTATAAGAGAATCGAAGCATTGAATTTTAAATGCTTACGTATACTACTTACAAAATTAATTTTCTTTTGACATTTTTGCACATATAATTGAATCTCAAAGAACATGTATGTACATGTGTATGTACACATATCTATAACACAAGCCAAATATCTCATCTCATGGTCTCAAAACAATTCAAAGACAATCCATTTTTACATGAATATCAACATCCATGTCTAACTTTATATAGTTTGTCTTATTCAGATTAACGTTCACATCTGTGCATAAGGCAAGTTAAGTATTCGTAAAATTTTTTTTTTTTCTAACAATCAAACAAGACATTACGATCATAGAGAACTCTAAAAAAGTGGGTCCCGCAATTCCGTCTGTCTGTCTGCCCGTAGAATGATCTACAGCCTAAACCGCTGAACCGATTTTTTTCAAACTTGGTACTTAGGCGATTGTCCAAAATATATTTTTGAATCATCGTTTTATCCCCAAAAAAAACGGTACTTGCCATACAAATTTGTCTACCATCTTAATTATCTTGAAAACGGCTCTAACAATTTTAATAAAAATTGGTGTGTACTACTTCGGATATGGTCTACATTTTGGCCCAAATTTTTTTTTCAAATATTTTGTTATTTACGGTACCTGCCATACAACCATTTTATTGATTTTCGAATTTCTTCTAAACGGCTCAACGAATTTAGATCAAAATTTTTATACAGGAGTTACTTCAAATTCTAAACAATACTGCATTTCAAACATTTTTGAAAAATAGTTTTGGATTTTTGAAAAAAAAAATATTTTTTTTTTTGAAAATTCAAAATTTAAAAAACAGGGGACGATTTTTTTCCGAAATTTTGTCTTTAAATTTATATTGTTAAATATTTAAAATTTCCATACCATTTTTTTTTTTGGAAAATATTTGAAAAAATTAAGTGAAAAACGACTTAAATATATTGAGCCGTTTCTATTAAGAATCTTTTGCATATAATGTGATCGAACATAGGAGCAAGTACGTGCGATCCAGTCGTGCATTTTATCTTACTTTCGATTATAGGTACTATAAGGCAAGTTATGCATTCTAACAATCTAACAATCAAACATGACATTCGATCATAGATAAGTCCAAAAAAGTGATCGGCAAAAAATATCTGTCGTGTCAGTTTGTCAGTCTGTCCATCTGTATGTATAACGAGCTACAGCCTAAACGGCTCGAGCGATTACCTTAAAACTTTTGAAAATTGAAATTTTATTTTTAGGCCTAAAAATAACGGTCCTGCCATATGACCTTGAAGGAAAATCTCGAAAACGGCTCCAACGATGTTGATAAAAAATTTTGAGAACCTTTCATATAACGGTTTTAATTTTTGTATATCTCGGTAACGGTAAATTGGATTTCCTTCAAATTTTTTATCTGATAAGATCTAAGTAGCCAAACTAATTCTGCATATCAAAATGTTGAATAACTTTTTTTTTCTAAAAAAAATTAATTTTTAAAACTTTTTTTTTCAAAAATCAATATTTTAAAACTAAACAATAAACTCTAAAAAACTGCATACCAAAATTTCAAAAACCAATTTTTTCAAAAAACTAAAAATAAAAAACATGATTTTTTTTTTAAATTTTCATTGATCCTGGCATCTAATGGCGTTCTTGGTTTTTTTCGAAAAACTGATTAAAGTGATGGATTTTGAGGTTTTTATGCTGAAAAAACTATTTTTACCCACCTATACACCATTCACTTTCATTATATACATATGTATGTACATATTTAAATACCTAGGTTCACTATATATAGGTAGGTACATATTAGCCTCCTAATTTACATAATTCAAGTCTATTTAAATATATATTTGTCTATGTAACCATTCCTTGAATCATGTATTACACATTTCATTATGTTAAGGATCAAGGTATTCTTACCTACATCGGCTTTAAACCTGCATAAGGTAACTAGACTACCTATATCTACTAACAACGTCTGTGGTTAGCTACACAAAAGTTGTAAGCTACAAGAGCAAGTTCGTACGATCCAGTCGTGCAAGTTTTCATTCAATTTCTCACTTATATCTTCATTATTTTCACCAAATATGTTAAGCAGACAATATGTTTTCAAACATTTCTAAGCCTTTTACTTGATACGAATCATAAATGTATGTTCAACTTAAAACGCCTATGAGTTACTTTTTCCTCTACGGAAACTGACGCGTAAGCCCTTACGTTGAACTTAAATAGTTCAGTTTCTGTATCAGCAAACGGGCCTCACAGTCATACAATAAAAACAAGAACACTCCGAAGACAGATCCTTGACGTAATCCCAGATTTTTTACTATTCCTTCAGATATTCCATTATTTACTCTAGTTCTTTGATTTGTATTAGTATTCTAGAAGACAAACCATTCCAATTCACGATGACACACCATAGAACCGTAATTTGTTCAGTAACATTTGTCTGTTAATCTTTTCAAACGCTCTTTTAAATCAAGAAAAGTCAATCACTATCGAACTTCCACGATCGATATTATACATGTGTATAGTTTCTTATACTTTAATACTCGTACCATATTTTTTTTGTATTTTTCTCATTTTTATTTAGCAGATATTTTAGAAAAAATCACAATCTATCTAAGGTATGTTACCTTGATGGTTAAGAATTTCTAATTTTTTTAGTAGTAATTTTGCTAATAGATCAATATATTAAAATCACACCCATCATTAGAATTTTGTTTTCACTTTTAACTGAGCGTTAACACCAATCAGAACAAAATTTAAGAAAATTTGTCTTTGAAGAACTTGAGCATCTTAAAAACACGGCTACCTTCCACATCAAAATTTGTATACCTTTACCTTACACTTTGTGAAGAGACTGCATTGATTGATTTAAATAACCACACCTCCAGTGCCAACGAATACTAATCTTAGATTCATCAATTTCAGGTTTCTGATAAGATAATAAAATTAGACTTCTTACTGTGTGATAACATTTCTAATCCATACTTATTCGCCATGTAAATTTTTTAGTATTTAAGGCGCGTTTACCGATGCGAATCATAAATATTTATGTTCAACTTGAAACGCTTATGGGCTCTTTTTTCCTCTGCGTAAACTGTCTCATACGTTCTTAAGTAGAACTTAAATGCTTAAATTGTGTATCAGGAAACGGGCCTAAATAATAAAATATTAAATTTTTGTTTTGAACTTAATTTTGCTTGCTACACAGAATTACTTTACTGCATTTTAAGTTTGCGATTATAGAACTTCACATTAATTATCACACGCATTTTAATTTGTTTTAAGATTTAATTTGTTTGTTTGTACACAATTTACACAACTCAAACATTAAGCTTTTCAACCAACCACAATATATCATCCCCCACACATTTGTTGCCCACAATTTATTCTCAGCTTAACAACATTTACTACTGTAATTAAATTTTAATTGTTTGAATGATATATTGATCTTTATCAGCCCTATTAAAAAAATGCTTGTTCTACGTCTAATAAATGGCTTTACTAAAACATTAATCCGCGAGTTAAAATTTTCAATTAATGAAAAGAAATGTCCATCATTTTTTGTTGTATGGTTCTGTAAATTTTGTTCCAAATGTTAATTCTTATTCCTTCACTAAACCATCTTCGAAGAAATAAGTTTGTAAATTTAAATTTAATATTGCACTTAATTCACGAGTTACACTAAATCATGTTTTTTAATATGCGTTTATATGACTATGTACTTGGAAATTAGCCCACTCTCTATCTTAGTGTTGTTGAATTACATACAAACTCCATCTTTTCTCGTAGATTAACGGTATTTCAGTTTGGTTGAACACTCATGAGAATTAGAAAAGGAAAAACGGTTTCAGAACTGTGTAACACTTTTTGACTTTTAAAAGGTCACAATGGTTACATACGAGTATATGCGCATAAGTCTCGCAAACAGAAAGTGTTATAGCCCGTCAAAAATTCTTGAGCTGGTCTTTAATACTTTCACAGTACCATTTTTTAACCTAGATACATATATGTATGTTGATGGTGGTGACACTTTAGAATTTAGATTATAGTTCTATTTGTGAAATAGGCTTTAGGTCAATGAAACAATTACATCTTTTTTTGTGACAAATAATTAATTTGTTTCATTGATCTAAATCGCATTTCACAAGTAGAACTTGATACCTATGTACATATATCATAAGAAAGGTCGAAATATGAACATTTAAGTCTGTATCACCTGCGGTTTAAAGGTTTCTTATATTATTTCAATAATAAGTTTTTATAATCAAAATGATTAAATCAGAACAACAAAATCATGTAGAAAACTAGAATGGTCGATATAATAATAAGTCAATGTTGAATTACGGCTGTATAAATTTTGACATTTTCTCTACACGAGATATTTTTGTTTTGTTTTTTGAAGTGAATTAACTCCAGACATACAAATTTAAAAGAGTTCTGTTTATAAAAGTACAATCCGGAACTTGTTGTTTGATATAGCACTTTTAATAGTGATCAACTGTTATAAAGCTCGTATAACTGTTATAAATTGACATATCTATGTACTCTGTCCAAAAAAAATAGGCAGTACAAGTACACGTCGTAGCGTGTCATATTTTTAGACCATACTAAATTGAAAGAACTCCCCCATGGTGTTTGCCCTCCCGTAAATTTGATTGTATCTGACGCAGACCCAACGTCCTATTGAACGCACATCTTAGTGTGTGTGGACTGAATTGCTTTTGCTATTCGACCCCCACTAAATATGGATGTGCATTCAGTGTTACCCGTGTCGTACCGTAAAGCATTTTTAAGTAAATTGTATTTTTAAGAGGTGTAGCGATTTATTTTAAAGTTTTGTACAATTTGTATTTTTAACTCTTGTATTTTTGAAGACATGTGTTTTTTTTTAGAGTTTTGTGCAATTAGTTCGAAATAGCTTCGAAGTTTTCAAAAGATTTAATTCCCAACAAAAAAAAAGAAGAAATTGTTGACGCGACAAAAAAAATCATAAACAATTCAAAAACGCGCCTTTTATCTTACTCATGGTGGTGTTGAAAAAAAAATGTGTTTTAATTTTTATAAATTAAACAATTAAATAAAAATTCCTATCTAAAAAAAGGCGCTAGCCCTACATACTATTCTTTCATATTTATGTTAATTTAAAATAACAACACACACAACCTGTAAGAGCTTTATTGAATGACAGATTTATGCAATTCACTTTAGGCAGAATGAAAGGCAAACGTCCTATCTTGTCTACACTGCCTATTTTTCTTGGACAGGAATTGTCTCGTCCTTTTTTAGACTAATTTATAGTCTTAAACAATAGAGTTTCTTCTTTTACGCCACTACCGGCTAATATTGTTCTGATCTAAATATTTTGCTTGAATTGTCATTTTGAAAAGAAAATTCAAACCTTTCTCTTAAACGATTCGTCACAAAAAAAAAAAAATGGCATGATTTTCTCGATAGGATTTTAAAATACAAATCTTTCTTTCTTTTGCGAATAAGATAGCTAGCTGTAAATTTTTGTTATCAAATTTTCTCATGCTATTATACAATCACAAAAAATATTCTAACTGAAAAACTGAAAGAAATGCTAAGTTTGGATTCGAAAACTACCATCTGTAAGGCCTGGTTTCTTCAACAAAAAGAATTGTTGACCAGTTTTATTTACATTTGGTACCCTACCGGTGAGCAGGAAGTTGCTTTTTATTCTTCGTTATATTTTTTTGTAGCATATTTTTGCGTTAAAACAAACCATTCGAGCAAATAATTTATTTATTTCTGGTCTCTTTCGATTATAGTTTTATTAATTTTTTTATTTGATTCATTTTCTCATATGCTTTCCTTATAAAAATAGTTAATAAAAATTTCGCCCAAAACATTAGTAAAATAGGTACTACGTATTTGGTAATATATTTTCTGTGAAAAATAATAGCTTATCTTGTTTGATAAGCTTGATACACTTACAGAATAGTTGGCTAAAATTATGTACATATTTTTTCATAATTGCTTTCCATATTTGGTGCAGAGCTGTCTGAAAAGGAATTTTATGTTTTTTCCCCTGATAACTGTATTAAATGAAATTATTTTTGTTTTGACCTACACGTTGGGCCAATAGAGTATAGATTGGATCCAGGCAGGAAACGAAATGGAGGGGTATATTTCCTCTGGAAATTATGCCAATTTTGTTTTCAATTTGTCAATTGATTTAATAATAGATGCGTCTATTATTATGTCTTGCACATCAGTCTTTTCCTTCAATGTTTTTTTCTTAATACAGAAGAAATCGATATTTAAAAAAAAATCTCAATCTTACCTTTTTACACAAACGTAGCCTGACTATAGCCGTGTTTTATTATCGCTCAAAACCCATATTGTTCACCTCGTGAAAATAAAACGATCTGGGCTATGTACCCTCTGTTGTCAAACTTAATACTAATAATTGCAAACCCAGATAAAACCCCGGATAGAAACCTGGAACTCGTGTTGTTTTTGTAATACGTGTTAAAAAATAACCCAACCCCCCACCCGTAGATAATAAATAAAACGCAGCTATTTTAACTAAAATTTAATTTATTTGTAAAGTTTAATTATACTTATTAAAGTTTTTATTTTGATCTTATTAATATTATTGAGTTAAAAATTGTAAAATAACTGCTGCTAAATAAGGAATCAATATAAAAAAATCAATTAAATACATTAACTTCAAAGCCAACCATATCAAACGATTCTGTAGGTTTCGTAAATTGATGTTGGCAATGATCAAACAGTCAATTTTGTTAAATTGTCTTTTGATTTATCGATTGATTTTAAATTGAAAGTTATTAATATAATAAAATTGGATGAATATTTAAATTGAAAAATCAGCAAATAACCTGCGGGGAAATAAAACAATTAGTTAAAAAGAAAATCACATTAACATCTGTGTTATAGGTTTTTCGATTTGCTATAATATTATGTGTAAATTGGACAGGCAGTTCCCTGTGCCCACTTCTCGTTCGTGTGAAATATGCAAATATGGACAATGAAACAGAATTTTGAGTTCTCGAAATACTTACAAATAACTATAAAATACAAAATCAAATACTAATAAGTGGCGCAATTAAAAAATTGTACTTATATTTTCAAATTTTCAGGATTGTTTAATTGATTGATTTGATATTTTTTTTTTATTTTTTTCATAATGGTCAGTATAGTTCGACCATGTGTTGACACCATGGGCAAATTCCTTAACGCAAATCATCCGCATAATATGCTAAGCAAACTGTCCCTAAACGCACACAGAAAAATCTCTGCTAAGCACACTGTCCCAAAACACAGTTCATTCTTTTTTCTTGCGCAAAATTCAATGCAATTGTGCAAGTTTTAAACTTGTGTTGCGCACTTCACTTGTTTTTTCAATTTTTATCGGGTTCGTGGATTTGCTTAGCATGAGACTTGCTTTGCAAATCTTGCGTTTAGGAATTTGACCCATTATGTTGACACCAAATTCAAATTAATTCAAATGTGGAGACATTTTTTTATGGCCTTTTCGATTGACCGTCCGGAACAAGTTCCCCCAATAAAACACCCGGAAACAATTTGACTGATTCTGAATTGTATGTATCACTGTATTCGTGAAAATTAAATTTTAAAAAAATTACATCGACTAAACTTTCCAAAACACTTGATTTCAATTTAGATACACATTTTCTTGTATCAAGAATAATTAAACTAAGACATTAAACTATAACAAAATACACATGCCCATATCGGGAAACAACTGAAGTTGTTTTTATAATATGTATAAAGTACATCCATATCAACAATATTATTGTATTGTATGTTAGATAATTAATACCAATTTTTTTTTGTAATTAATAATTTTCAATTATGTACGTATTTAAGTTTGTTAAAATAATCATATTTTATTAAATTTTCAGTAAATTCTCATGTTGAACAATAAGCTCCAGTACGAATTAACTTTAAATTTTGAGCACCATCGAAATTAAAATCGAGTAGCGTAAAATGGCACAACATACACAACCTGTAGCTCATCAGCCTCAAACGCAGATTCAACAACAGCCCCAACAACAGCCGCCGCAACAGACACAAATGCAACAAACACAACAGCAGACTCCATCGCAACCACAGCAATCTACAACACAACAGGCTTCGCAACAGCAGCAAACACAACAGCAGCAGCAACAGATTGCTAGTTCACCAAATTCTGCGGTCTCGCAGCAAAATAGCAATTATGCACACCATGGAGGTTCAGCTCAACCAATATACAACCAAATGCATTATATGCCTGGAGTACAACCTGTTGCAGGTCCCGTTTATCCTACAATGATCCCAGGAGGTATTCCCCCAAATGTTTACGTAAATAATGTAACTGCCAATGTCAATCTACACGGCTGGACAGCTCATCCAGTTCCTACGTATATCCCTGGAGGACCACAACACTATATTCCTGGTGAAGTGCAACCTGCGATTGCTGACCAGGTAAGTTACATTTGAATGATATAAAAAAATAATTAATTAATTTTATTTTTTTCTATCAAAAGCCTACTCAAGTTATGCAACCAATACAACAGTTGCCTGTAGCAGCCTCCGGATCAGGACGCAGTACTCGCAGAGGACGGGGCAGAAACAGCAATAATAACAATCGTCGCAACGATTATGCACAACGACAACAACAAGATAGCCCAGCTCCTCAGGATATAGTTAACGCTCAGTCGGTAGATCCCCAAACAATAGCAAATGCAGCTTATCCGCAGTACGCTTATCAGTATACGTACCCGACTTACTTTGGTGGACCACCACAAAATCATATGGTTCATCCACAGGCTCAGCAAGCAACAGGACCTCCGTTATATGTTGCCAGTCCAATATCCGTATATCCCGGGCATCAAATCTACAACTATCACCCGGGACTAATATATCCATCGATGATGCATCCGGCTGAGTATCAATTTGATGAGAACAGCGATGACCAACGTAGTAACGATGGAATGTTGCCACAAATGGTGCATTATCCTATATATCCCGAGGAGTATGTTAATCATGAAATGATTGTACCCGATGATATTAATCACAATGCTCCTTCATTGGCTTCATCCGAAACACCCAGTATGCTTAGTCCAAATTACCAAATCTATGATCCACAAATGCAGCAAACACTAGAATTGCAGCAGCAAATAGGCGTTATGCATATTTATGATGAACAACAACAAATGCAACATCCAGGAAACATGCAACAAATAGAAGACGACATGTCGGACTGTTCTATTCAAATGCAAGGGGGTGCTATAATACAAACAATGCTTCCGCCACTGGATCAGCAACAATCACACCATCATATCATACAGACTCAAGTTATTCCAATAGATGCTTCAGTCTTGGATCAAAGTGGTGGTAAGTCCTAATATTCAACTATTTATTCTAACATATATTTACTTCGTTATAAAATTGTGAAGAGTGGACAAAAAAATATTTTTGTAGAAAGTTTTACAACTTTCGAAAGTGCCTATTTAAATATTCACAATAGCTGCTTGTCATTTTTACATTGTCATAAGAAACAAAGTAGGAAGACGGACGTTTTTTTTTTAAATTTGTTGAATTATGTTTATTAACATTATTAAACAGTGAAAATATGGGTAAAAATAATTTATTTACTCCAGAGCTTATTGTAAAGTGATATGAGAACGGAAACGTGTCATTGGATTTTTTTTAGGGAAAAGAATTTGCTCTTCAAAGAAGTTGGTTTTTGGTACAATAAAAGTGTTCAAAAGAACGGGAAGCTTTGAAAACCCATAAGAAAGACAATGTCTCAAAAAAAAACGACACCAAAAGAAGGCAGATTGATATGTCGAATAAGTAAAGCCGATCGTATTTTGATTTCTAATAAAATAAAACAGACTTACGCCTAGAATTCGTCAAGATCTATCAGCTAAAACCACAAGGTGTCGGCTCTTGGAATATGGTCTTCGTAAATGCATTGCACGACGAAAACCATACGTTTCAAAAAACAAACAAAAAATGCAAGAGGATAGGAGAATTTTACTAATCTGCACCTGAATAAACCTATATAATTTTGGAAAAAATATACTCAAGCGATGAATTCAAATTCAACATGTTTGGTGCGGACTGAGTCTATATTCAGAAATTCAAAACCAGTGTGCATCGGTATCTTCTTTTTAACCCTTCCCTACTTTCCTAACGTTCGCTCTGCGCTTGATCAGTTTCAGGGTAGTCAAAAAAAAATGTAGTTTTCCCCCAATGTACATAATGTATATGCGACTATGCTTGCTTTACCTACCATTTTTTTACTAATTTAAACTGGACATTACTAGCTTTTATTAGCCAGCTTTTCTTCTCCATTTGACATCATGTTATGTAGTAACAACTTACAAAAATAAATTTGTATTATTATTAAGATCCGATATATTTAATACTCATTTTTGACAAATCGAATAATTTATTTAATTTTTTTTCTTTAAACCTATATTACGTTGTTTGTTGATTTTGTATATTAACTGTTTCTGCTTTTCTTCCATAGATTCAGTATTCGAATTCTATACCGAGTATCATTAGAATCCATTCAGTAATTCAAGCAGGATTTTTGGATTATGTATTTTTCTGTTATCAGATTGCTATGGAGCATTCTTAATCTAGGTTGAATTTACGAATAGCTAACACTTAGTTATTCTCTATATTTAACACAGTGCAAGACATTAAGTTAGTTAATGGTTTTTGAGAATGTCTGGGTTTTGTCATTTAAATTAATTACCCTTATTACGATTATCTTAAAAGACAAATCTCACTTTTTAGGCGTTTTAGTTTCGGTATTACGATATTTAAACACCACTTGTTGTCGATAAACATACATTCATACGTCCCACATAAGCAGCTCATTTTGAAAAAAAATAATTTTCAATACAGTTGTCATTAAATTCATATTCAATTTCTGCCGATTAAGTTAATTAATGTCACAAAATGCATAGTTTCGCTACATTTATTTCGTTAAGAAATTTGATCGGCGAAAATAACGAAGAACAGATAAGAAAAGAAACCAACGAAATTGATCTAATAAGAGAAAAACGATTAATCAAATCAAATCTGTTAGAGTTGTCAAACACAAAGTAAGTAGATGCACTAATAAAATTAGTAATTTTCAACATTTAATAAAGTCAAACTTAATAAACACATTTAAAAAGAATATAGACAAATATAAAACTTACTACGACGAGTCGTTTAAAATTTGCTTGTTCGACAAAAAGGAGCGTTTGAATTGTAGTACAACTAAGTCAAAGCTTGTTGTAATAAGGATGAGTGATGTGTCTCAGCAAAATTTAAGTTCTACGCGAATTGCGACATTACGCTGAGAAAAACGACGATAAAATGTCAATCGTAATACAAATATTTGAAAATGAGAGAAGCGAAACACCTATCGTAATAAGGGTCCGTATATATTATTCGAAGTCGGATTTCTTCCGCAGGATTGCAGAATATACAAGTTTCTAATATAAGAAAAATTCTAATGATTTCTCCAAAAAAAAAAAAAAAACAAATATATCACCGACAAATATTTTAACTTGTTTTAAAATTTATGAAAACTAAGCGGCACACAAAAAACAATGTGATGGAAGAATGAATACATCAGGCATACTTGGTATTCTGTCTTATTATGCTAATAAATAAAAAAATAATTCACAATGCCTGGGCAAATATATACCCCGGAGTGGATCCTTATATTCTTTCATTCATAATTTAAAGGTGTTAATTTTCGGTGGTACGAAACTACAAATTTGTAAAGCTATAATTATGCGGTCAATCTTATCATTCAACGCGTCGACTCTCCGACGTAAAATTAACATCAAATTCGGTCCTAATTGGTCACGTCTTGTGATTGTCAACGAAAAATTTTGTCAATTTGGCCGTTGATGAGAATGTTAATATCTGCGTTAACATGAATTTTTCGAATAACGCTTTGAGGATGTGGTGACGTCAGACAGTCAACGCGATTACCGATTATACGTTGACCGTGTAATTCTAGCCTAGTAAAATTTATATATTTTATAATTCTAATTCAGTTTAGTTTTTGAAGTCGATTGTAAATGACTACTAAGCAAAAATGCTTTGAAATGCAATTAGTTACAATAGGTACTTACGGTCCGTGGTAAGATGCCTATTTAAATTGGGAAAATAATGGTGCGAAAGCATTGCAATCTTACATATTATGTTATCATACAAAAAATAACAGTTGACAGTAAGAATGCAATTTGGTATGTGCTCAAATACACGAGTAAATTTTACTCTATTTTATTATTCTGCTGCAAAAGGGTTTAAAGCATAGCAAAAGTATTGCAAAATTTTAACTAGTTGTTGGGATAGTTCGAGAAAATGTTTCAGTTTTACATTTTTGCAATGATACTTCATCTTTTTTTATTGGATCGTGAACACCTCTAAATTATGATTGTTTTATTTTATCTCCATTAATTGTCATATGATATGAAATAACAAAGGTCTAGGGTGTGAGAAGGTGGAAGAATTTTGCAAACATCGTGTTCGATCGTAACTAAATTTTATCCGATTTCATTGAAATGTACGAATTTTGATCATCAATCTAATGTGCGTTAAAAACGCCAATTTCATGGGTTGCAGCATAAAATGTGTATATTTTCTTTGCGTTTTCTCTTACAAAAAAATTACAATTGGAAAATTTCCCGAAAAAAGTTAAAAAAAATAATTATTACTAAATGAACGAAATTAACGTGTAGCGCAGAGTTTATTTGTTTCTTTTAGAAAAATAATTAGAAAATAGACAAGTGTATGACTGGTTGAGTTAATTGATGAGAAGTGAGGCAAACAAGGGTTTTTTTTCTGTAACCTACATGCGCATGCGCTTTTACGCGGATATATATTTTTTTTACGAAACGGATGTTATGAACGAAATAAACGTTTCGTAGGGCTGATTGTGGTAAGGTCAACGAAAATTTGCTTGTTTGCAAAAGTGCCTTAAAATATCCTCTCTTCTCTGGTCCCACATTAAGTCTTCGTCTTTGTGTATTGTTCGGCATTTTCAAATACATGTAAAAATACGACATGGTTTTTCTAGAAAAAAGATTCCACACACCAGTGCTGAATTCCCAATTCCCAAATTGATTCACACACAAGTACATAACAGTTGTGCAAACTGTGAAATGTGTTGTCTCTTACGTTTTTTTCTGTTTAAACACCTTCTGAGAAATTCACTTATGCGCGACTGTGTTCGGTCTTACTTATGTTTGCTTAAGTGGAAAAAATTAACGAATCTGAGAGAGATTAAAATTTATTGACTAAGGTTTCTTTTTACCTGTTCGGTTGTTCACTTATCAACGTGAAAGCTACCTATTATAAGTGGTTTTTAATTAAAAAAATATCAATGTAGACTATCTGTTAGTTAGGCATTCGAAAAAGAGCAAGCAGATGTTGCATAAAAAAGGTTAGGAACCAATGTCATATATTGAGAACATGGGTACAGATCTACTGCTTACGAAACTCTTTCGAGACGTGTGCAAAAATTCGTCATGCTGCAGCTATTCCCCTACACCTAGTAACATAAGGTTTGCATTAAGCCTTGAAACTGTTCGCTTGGTAAAAGACCTTTTTGTAACGGCATTTTCCAGCTTGTGTCGTGTCGGTACCAGGCATTTAATTAAAGACGTGCAGAAATTAGATCGACAACTACCACTGCGGCTCATCACTTTTTTTTTTATTATCGCGCTCAAGGGATTATACTACCGTTTAAATGTGTCAACACAGTGCGGGCGTGAGTTTAAGGAAGAGAAAGAAGGATGGGAAAGTTGTGTGGCGCGATGTTTTGAGACTGTAGGTGGCTGTTGTCTCAGATTTTATCTCCAGGGATGGCGGCTGAACTAATGCGGAGAAATTTCCTTGTCTTATTTATCTATGTCCCTTATAATTCGCATTATTTGACATTACAGTGTCATATTTTATCGGTATACTAGTCAATCACATGTTCTTATTGCTATGCCTAAACAGCATGTAATGAGTAAACCCTCAACTCATTGTACGTCATTTTATTTTAAAGCTTTTTTTTCGTCGCTTTAACCGACTTCCGAACTTCAGTGTACGCAACTTGAGTTGCTGTAAGACCTGATTTATTGTGTACTAGACATCAACCAAACTCTTTGATAAGTGTTGGCCTTTCAGGCTGCTGTCGTAGGAGCGTGAAGTGGTTTTCCTCAGCCCAAATTCGACGAGCCACTTTCAAATTTTATACGTACATATGTATGTATGTACATGTCTATTTGTACACGAAAGGAACACATTACATTGGATCAAAAATGTCCAGGAAATAGATATATATATATATAAATATATATACATACTTTCTCCAAGAGGACCTCTTTCGACATCGACTTCTGCATCTGTTACTGCTGAGCGGCGTTTTTTTGGAATATATGTATCTACATAATTGGTCTGCAATGCCTATTGGCCACTTCTACATTATTATTCCCTTATTTTTCAGTAACAACTGAAACGATGTTGTTCAAATTGTAGCTAACAAAGACTACATGCTTAGCCACTTTACACTTTCTACAAATTAAAAGAACACTTCGAAATCCCATTTTTTTAAATTAACCTTCACTGATAATAAAAAATAACATACTTCATGTATGTATGTTATTTTTTGATAAACAAACGCACATCTTATGTCAATATTCCTCATTACATAATACAATTTGTTCTACGTAAGAAGACACAATTATTTAAGATCAATTCATACAAAATAAATTGATCTTCCATACACGTTTCAATGCACAGATATGTAGCGATACATGAACCGAACCGTTCGTCGTTTTTTTTGTACTTGTTTACCATAGGAGGATTTGATAATTAAAACCGACCTCTAAATGTATTTTTTACGATCTCGAACTACTACTTATTGTTCTTGATTGGTATCTCCTTACATATTTGACAGCAGTATTGCAGTAGCAAATTAATAAAAGCGATCATCTTTGATGAGCGTTCTATAGAAATGCATGGGTGCACAACACTTATGTATTCATATGTGGCTGTCGTTACTGTAAATTCAATTGAAGGTGTGATATTTTTTGTTGACATTTTTTTTTATTGTTGTTTTCTTTCGTAGTTTAAGTGTAAAAAAGAAATATTAAAAAACATAATTTGATTTTGAAATTTAATGGTACATGCCCGACAACCGATTAGCGCCCTCTATATGCTTTGTCTTTGCAACTTAATAACATCCAATTGTAAAAAATGTTTAAAATGATTTTTTTTGCCAATGAAAGTTTACCAACATCTGGCTCCAGTTATAGCTTTCATTGAAACTCATCATTGAAAACTTTGACTATCAATTCTGAGGCACTTAAACAAACTGATGTCGTTTTGGTACTAAAATGAAGGTAATAAGATATATAATATTTTTTTGTCAAAAAAATATTTTATTTGCTCTTCCACTTTCTTGTAAACTCACTTTTTCAATGAACAGCTGACTTCATTGAAAATTCAAAAGTGAAGTTACAAGAAGGTGGTAGAGCAAATAAAATATTTTTTTGACAAAAAATATTATATAACTTAGTACCTTCATTTTGGTACCAAAACGACATCAGTTTTATTTGTTTAAGTGTCTCAGAATTGATAGTCAAAGTTTTCAATGATGAGTTTCAATGAAAGCTATAACTGGCGCCTTATACGCGAAAAGAAATGAAAGTTACGGTGGTAACTCAATTAGTAACATTTTAACAGAATTTTAAAGAATTTAATTTAAAAAAAAACACTTTTCCGAACATTTGATTAGAACTCCAAAGGAACTGTACTCTTCCTTTCGAAGGCCAAATTAATTTTGTTTTTGCGTCTGAAAAGACTACACACCAAAACTCCTTTTTCCAGGTCATATAATTCGCTTGACAGCTGTAGTTATCACAGAAGATTGCCGGCCCTTCATATTTTTTCCATAGTTATGCTTATTATGTCGTTGAGGAAATGAGTTTACGGTGGATTCACACCGCGCATTCGAAAGGTCCAATTTTCGATGCTTTGGCGAATAAATCAGGCTAAATATGACCGATGGCATCGATTATGTTGTCTTTGAGGCCGCGGTGGTTGCGGTTTACTCGCATAGACCTGCGACTTAAGGAAAGCCCTACAAGAAAAAGTCTGGTCGAATCACACGATCTTGGTGGCCAATTCACGTCGCCGCTGCGTGACATAACCATGCCATGAAACCCCTCTCGTGCAGATTATCGATTGTGTCTTGAGCTGTGTGGCACGTAGCGACATCCTGTTGAAACCATTATGTCTTCGGTGTCCATATCATCCAAGTCAGGCCACAAGAAGTTGGGGATCATCGACCTATAGCGATCGCCGTTGATAATAAAGTTTTATCATTTGCACGTGTTGCTCGACGCTGTAACTTGCCATGATGAGTTGTCTTTAGCTACTGATTAAAAGACTATATTTTGACAGAAAGTAAAAGAAACAATATGTCCGCCACGAGCTGTCAAAATCAACTCGTTCCTATTGAAAACCCCTTTATATCTATTTCTAATTTGTATTGTTTTGTTTTCTTACAAATTTCGGTTATTTTTTTGTTTAAATTTTTACAACTTTGGTTTTCATAATATTAACAAATCATTCCTACATGTCACTTCCTTTTGCTTTAATTTTTTAAAAATTTTGTTCGCACTCAAGGGGTTATGGCTACCTTTAAGATGTTCTTTCTTTCAAATATTTATTGTACTTATATGGTTCTGCCCAGTTTGTTAATTTAATAATTATTTGTTTGCAATTGCTGCCAACAAGTTGTAGTTTCAATTGTGGAAGTGATAACCATAATTGTTGGCATTTATTTCTGAAAGTTGAAAAATGTCTTAAAACCGGTGAAAGTACATGAAACATTCTAATTTTTAGGGTCTGTTTCGATACCAAGAACTAACACTATTTTTCAAAATTCTTTACAACAAAAAACTTGAACTTGAAATTCTACAATAACAATAGATCGAATAACAAGTTTCAGAAGGTAATCAATCAAAAAGCTTCCCTAAAGTCAATATTTGATGCTAATTTCAACTCTCGAAATAGACTACCACGTCAGCGTAAAAAACCTGATGCGGGCCTTAAACAAAATGTTGCTAACTTTGAAACTGTGGTTACTCATAAAAGGTGATAATCGGTGTGATGATAATTTTTTTTTTATTTTAAAGGGACTACAATTTTTTTCTGCCAATTTTGTTGATAAAATTGAAACTTTGTATGGTCCAGTTCTATGTCGAAAGCAAATTAATATCTATATGAACTTTCTATGACAATGAATGAATGAATGAATTGTAATATGGGGTTGTTGCACTGTGACCTTGATATATATTGTGTCCTATTCTAAGACAAGATACACACTTTGTCACTGGTGTAAGCCCCAAAGTCTTTCAGTTGCCAATTTATTGTAATCTGCAAGTCTAATAAAAAAAACTGAAATTCAATTATTGCTTATTTCAGATTTCCTGTTGTTAAATTTAATTCAACCTGAAATGTTGAAGATAATTGTGAGGAAGTACTATTATTTTAAACTTGAAGTTCAAAAAGATCTTGTAATGTTTACTTATTGTTCCTTATGAATAAATACTACAAAGTGTCAAGTAAACAAATACAGACAAGTTAACTCATTATTTTCTCTTAATACTTAGTAATGCTGTCTCATTTAATTGTTTAATACGAAAACAAAAATAATTATCTAACTACGTGCAGTATGAATGTATGTACATTGCATGTCCTCCATAAAAATAATAAAATCTACTGCAAGTTATTTTCTTTTCTGTTGCAGCTAAGCGTTCTATTTCCATTTTAAATGGGTGTGCTTTAAACATATGTATACTTTGTATTTTGATTATACAAAACAAATATGGAAATAAATAAATTTATCATAAATGACAGAAATCAAATGGAAACGTTTTGTTTTACATTTGTGTAACATCTACTATTTGAAATTTTTGCTAAATGGCTTCATAGTTATTAAAATAAAAAGATGAATTGTGTAACTTTGTTTGTGTAGTAGCGTTTAGGCTTACATTTATAAAGACACATATATTTATTTTGCATTTTTTAATCTTTTTGAGGATGTTAACCAAAACTTACTAAAACTTTCTGCAGTACTATAAAGTCACATTGATATTTGCATACATATTAAAACCGATTAAAAGTTGACACACGTTGTTATGTGAGAAGAATGGAGAAGCACAATAATTTATTGTTTCCCACCTTGGTTTTGTGTTTGCAAACAAATACCATTTGTTTAAACCTGTTTTATAAATGTAGATCAAATTAATAGAACATTGTAAAGATTTATGTATATATGCATGTACATAGGTAGATAGAAACATACATATGTATATGTATATGTGTCAGTCAATAAAGTCTACACACTTCTAAAATAATAAAGGGTGTTTTTAAAGAGGTTGATAACTTTAAATGATAATGCAAGACAGAAATATCGGTGGAATGAATATTTTATTATTATAATCAGGTAGATGATTTCATGACATTTTTTTTTTAAATATGATTTCATACATATGTATGTCCACCACGTCTGCGACTTCGATTAGTCTAATTTTTGAGTCCTTTATCCAATAAATCTCAATGGTCGAGAGGCGTTACGTCGCACGAACGAGGGAGCCAGTTAACATGACCATTTTTGGAAATAAAGCTGTCACCAAATTGCGCACTGTATGGCAAGTTGCGCAGACTTGTTGGAACCAAATGTCATGAATGTTTATCTGATTAAGTTTTGGAAACAAAAAATCAGTCAACATGGCTCGATAACATTCGCTATTCCTCGTAAGGGTAGCTCCTTCCTCATTTCGAAAGAAATAAGGCCCGATGATGCCGCCAGCGTGTAAATGGCATCAAACCGTCAATTTAATTGGATGTAAGGTGATTCGTTAATGGCTTGAGGATTGACTGCTCCATACCCGTCAATTTTGCTTATTGACGAAGCCATTTTACCAGAAATGAACTTCATCGCTAAACAAACTTCATCGTTAAAAATGCTCTCAACTGTCAAACCATAGACAACAACCATCAGTTAAAAAAAACACCCTATACTAAAGGAATAATAAAAACAAAATTACATTTATTATTTTTCCTAACTAGATAATTAGTTGTTTTTTTTTGTTTAATAATTTATTATATATCTCAAACAATTCTAAATATAATTTCATTCTGAATTATTGGCTTAACATTTTTTAGAACTGTATGTAGACTTTCGTGACTGATTGTAAATATTCTACATATCCATATGTACACAGCTGTATACAGACAATATGCATTTTTAACTTAAAGCTAAGATACATACATATCATTTTATTAACACCCGCAATTAATCTCTTGGTAAAACAAAGTTTGTTTTGAAAATTAAAATGAATACACCAACAAGCTTCGTATCTTCAAAAAACAAAAAAAAAACACTTGTTCGCATATTTATTCAATATATTCCAAACAATGAATAATCTGCAATCATGCCAATGATTTTATAACTCACATTGTTTTTTTCTTGAAAAGAAAAGTTGTAGAATATGTATGTGGTCTCTATCACAACAGTGTTTATAAGCAAACTTAGTTGTTTACCCATTTCTGTGGATTATAGAACAGAAGAAAACAAAAGCAGTATTGTAAAAAATTGTAATTGTATGTCATATACAAATGTTCAATTTAGATGTTAAAAATAATTTGTTAGTGTTGTTACACAAAAAAAAAACGTTACAACATTCTTAAAATTTCCAAGTCGTCAATTTAAAAAAAATCAATTTAGTTGGCCCTATCTTGAATCTCCAAGGGAATTTCGTTTCCCACGTAATATTTTATTTCCTCGAAATTTTTCCTGTGACAGTGAGTTCATTTCCCTCGAACAAAAAATCGCAAACTCTGGGAAATTTATTTCCGATACCAATCCGCTCGAAACTTTTGAACAGTATTCAAGTTTCCTACGTTCGAATGAGATAAAAATGTTAAGGAAAATTTTGATTCAAAATCTGGAATACGATTTTTTTTTGCCAAATGCAAAACTTTCCTATAGCATAGTACCTACACATGCTCGTACATATGTACATATAGTATACTGCAAGTTAAATATGTAGAATATATGACACTTCGATGCGGTACGGATATCAACAAAACAAGATATGATTTACCTATGTATTCAAAAAATATTTATGTTGCTTAGAAACATATCAATAGGAGTATTCACGATCCGATGTAACTGGTCTTGTATCATTGCAAAATTGTAGCATATTTTTGCTTCAGTTTTGCTACAGATTAGTAAAGGTGTGTTCACAGTCTGTTGTAAAAAAATAAAATTTTATAATTTTGCAAGACTTGTTACACCAGATCATGAATACCCCTAATGAAATTTGATTTTTTAATTCTGTCCAGCTGCTGCTCACCAAGCCGTGGATGTAATGAAAATAAATTCCGCACATGTGAATGCTGCTTCATGTAACTATGTCAATTTAAACTGTTAATTCAAAAGTTATATCAAATACAGGTGAAGCTCGAAAATTATAGAATAAAAAGTTTTGCTGAATGCTAATTTTCAAATGTTTTATAATTTCCAAACGTTTTGTTTTTTAACTAGAGGAGATTACAATAATAGCCTGTTAACTTAAGTTGAAACGCTATTCATTTTATTACAATCAAAAATATAAAGTACAAAACTAAGTTATTCTTAAATGAATTTATTAGGAAAGGAGGAAAAATAAACCATAACTACATTTTATTTATATTTGAAAAAATCGAACATTTTTGGCCATAATGTTTCAGGGACAATGCAAGTTATGTAGGTATATCGGTCGGTTTGTATAGCTGCGGAATAGGCGGAGGTGACTATCTTGAATTGTCCACTCAAACTGTCGTTGAATGAAATTTGATTTGAGATTTTTCACAGTCAAACGAATTCCATTTCTAAGTTTCTGTGAATTGATGATTTGCAATAAACTGGGCCAACTTTTAGTTTTAAATTGTGTGACGGTAAGTTCGGAACGTCCAAGGAATTCAAAAATGCCGCGTAACTCGCAATTAGCATTAGAAATATGTGTCGATTTCGTTGAGCTCACAAAAATCAGTAAAATTTCGACTGAAGAAAATCAAAAGTGGTTACAATCCAATTTTTGGATAGAAAAATTAAATAAAATTCATAAAAAAATTCCAATGCTAACTTAATAAACTTGAAATAATCGTTCATAAATACTTTCGTGTACAGTTAAATTTATAAAAAAATTGCAGGTCCTTCCTTGGGCCAATACGAATCCATCAATTATAAAATCGGGAAAATCGAACAATCCGTTCTCGAGTTATGAGCCCACACACGTCCTTCTATATATATATATAGATTAATTGAGACCTAACGACATGGCAGTTTCTGTCTGGATTATTATAGGTAATTTAAATCGTTTTTCTGATAGCAAGCTGTATGAAGGCAACTTGATTACAATTTCATTTCTATATCTACATTAATTAAAACAAATTCATCAAAGAATAAAGTTTTCATAAAATTAAATTAAAGATAAAAAAGAACAACAATACTAAAGTCCATCTTTGAACAACATTTCGACTTATCTATTTCTATGGGAGTTTTTTTTAAAATTTATTTTTAAACTGCGGATTTTCGTAAAGTTTTAAATAATGCTATCACTTTACTTATAATCCATTATGTAGTCCCAATTAATCGTTATCTTTATTAAAATCAATAAAATAATAGTGATTGGAAAACAAGATTCCAACGAATAAACCTGATAAGATTTTCCATAGCAACGAAATTAACGAAGAACTAACTATGTAGCTCGTATCAAGAAGAATTTTGATTGATTTTTTTTATTTGGTTATGCTTACGACACAGATGAGGTTTTTTTCCCAAGAGAATTTTTTTCCGACCTTGCCCACATCAACCTTTTCTCTTCTCCACGTGCTATAGATGAAACAAATGAAACAAGACACATTGTGTTTATTTGTTTACTAATTTTTATGGCGTTTTCTTTTCTTTATATCCCTTCTCTCATTCATATTTGTTTTTGTTTAATTGCTATAATTTCTTTGTAATAACATCTTTGTAGTAATTTTTTTTCTGATATTTGATTTGGTTTGATTTTCTTTATAATACTATTTTCGATTAACAGGCATAGTTTTTGTTTTCATTTCGTTATTTTTAACTTATAAAATGATAAAATTAACAAATAAAAAATTCTGTGAATTTTTGACATTATGTAACAGCGCACACTTTTTAACAAAACTTTTTACAATCGTGTAGGTAGGTAGTTAGAAAATAAATAACAATTATTATTTTTTTACATTTATTAAATAATTTGTCAATCCAATGAGGTTAGAGAACTTAAATATTATTTTTATTACATTCTAATTATTAATTGTGTTTTTTTTTTTGTTTTGTAGTAAGAATATTTATATAATACCGTGTTTGCTGCTTATACAAATTATAACATTCCTTGAATTATTTTCAATTATTAAAAAATGAAATGGTTTTATAATTTTTTATCTTTTTTTTGGTTTATTCAATCCTAAATTTAAAATGAAGTCTTATATTAGAATTACAAAAATAAACATGGACATACACATTCATCATAAAAAGATCAAACAAACAAAAAAATAACAATTTTTAAAGGAAAACCTACTAATGTACAAAATATTATAATTTTGTTGTTTAACGCTATTCATAATCGACACTTTTAGTTTCTTTTTTTTAGTTTAGGTTTTTTATTTATTTAAATACAGTAGCAATTTGCAATAATTAAAGAAAAGGGCTATCGAGTGAAAATAACAATTTATTTTTTAAAGAAAAAAAATCAATAAAAAAATATTTTAAATTTACTTAATAGTGTGTAATAGATTACAAACTATTCATCTAAAATGTATATTTATAATATAATATATATTTATTTCTCTCTCTTTTTTTGTTTAACATTATCATTGATTTTTTTTGTAGTAAAATCAAAATTATTTGGTATGCTAAGCTATGTTGTTTATTTGCTCTTTATTGCTGCTGCTTCTGCTTCTGCTGCTAAGGAGGTATTTAATAAAAAAAAATACATTTTAAAATTTCTGTTGAACTCATAAAACTGATTCGGACTGCTTATTATTATTCATACCTCCAGGCGGCTGTTCTTGCTGTGGGCTTGGTAGTGTTTTGACAATCTTGGGCACAATTGTAATAGGCTGATCGTCGTCTTCTAAATCTTCGGCTTGTTCTTCGTCAATTGGCGTAAGGACTTCCATATGAACTGGTATTTCGTCAGTGCTTGTGCAGCCCTTCAGACATGGTGCTAAAAAGCTGGTTACTGTTGAAATGGCAAAGAATGCTCCACCCATGTAGAAAGATATGTCATAGCTTGCCGTTGCATCATACACTGCACCGGCTAGAGGCGATCCAATAATGGCTGCAAAACCTCTGAAGAGAATAAGAAGACCGAATGCATTTGTTAGCCTATCTAAACCAAGTAGATCGACTAGGATGATTGAAGTTAGCGATATATAGCCAGATACAGCTATTCCGAAGAAAATAGACATAGCTACGTAGGAATTATATGATGAGCATAAGGGTGTTGCTGTGACAGCAAATGTGGCTATCACAAGACAAATATTATTTAGCAGAAGTGCATTGACTTGCGGGAAATCTGCAACATAACCAAATAGTACTCTGCCAATAGTGTTGGTAATTCCAATGATTGAAAGGAAATATGACGCTGAGTCTTTATCAATTCCGTCTAGCACAGCGGCGTCCACTAAATACACGAATGGAATATAAAGTCCAGCCATTCCGAAAACATTTGAAATTCCAATAAGCATAAAAACGGGGTCTTTAAGAAGGCTAACATCTAACATTGTATTGAGAATTGCTTTGACGGAATCTGGTACTCCACAGCATGGACAGAGGTCGTATTCTTCTCGATGCTTCTCTGCTTCGGCTAGAGGATCTATCATACGCACATCCCGCATGCTTTTTTCGTATTTAGTAAGCGAAAGAACTGAATTTCTGTAGTTGGTTAGTGATTTTTGTGATTGGTATTGCGGTAGATTGGTAACTGAGCCAGAGTAAAATATATCTTTTCGCGAAAGTGGTCTGACCATTTTGCCGCTATCATTGCGTTGGGACAGAGACATTTTCGATGAGTAATTTTCAACGCCGTTACTTTCGAGGTCTCCCCTTGAAGATGCCCGAATGGCTGCCAAAGAAGGCTTGTATCGTTCACTGCTAGAAGTTTTTCTTACTCTGTCGAAGGACGGCACCGAACCGTTCTTCGGTAGGCTTTGATAGTCGATTGTGAATGCAGGCTGTGAAGCATTGCGTATCATATCATTGGAGTTAAAAGGACTAGTGGCATCGGTTTCTGAATTACGATATGGACGACGTCCTCGACGGACTTCTAATTGACTCTGACCATCAGGTGAGTTTTGTTGATTTTGTTCGTGTTGAGTTTCAGCCACTTTGGCTTCAGTAATTGTGGGCAGCGTTGATACAGGGTGCAATGTACCACTTTGTTGCTGCGATGCTAATAAATCTAAATTGAGACTAGAATGAACTCCTGGGTCTGCGTTTAAAGGCATTTTTAGTTTGCGTTCCATTGTCCCATCGGGCATCTGGACCATAAAATGTGATCCGCCAATTGAACCACGTTCCATTTGTAAGCGTTTTTCCTCATACATCCGTTGCATCAACGGCTTGACCTTTTTCTTCTTTGGATAAGTAAGTGGTCGCATCAGTGCACCAAATACAGCACAATTCAAAATTAAACCCGCAAAGATCCAAAGTGAATGTTTCCACCCGGCCCATTCTAATAGACTTGATGCTAAAGGTGCAAAGACAAACGTACCCACACCTGAACCACATACCGCAATTCCAGTCGCCAGCGACCGCTTAGTTTCAAAATAATATCCTACGGCGACCACAGCCGGCAGATAGATCATACCAAATCCAAATCCACCCATGACACCATACGTTAACATAAGCATATTTACAGACGTACTCATTGTACTCAAAATAAACGCAACACATGCAACTACACTGCCCGCTATGCAAACCGCTCTACAGCCAAATTTGTTGGCCAGTGCTGACACAATTGGACCTGCACTAAGGTACACACCGCTCAATAGACTTCCCACCCATGCTACTTTACCTTTACCCTCGCCAAAGTATTCCACAAAATCATTCAAAAACAGTCCAAAAGTATATGCAATACCGTCCACAATCATGTTGCACATAAATGAAGCGAAACATATCACCCAGCCGTATCCTCCGTCCGGCGGTGGAGGAAGATCCTGATATTCGCTAATATCATCATCATCGTCTGGGCTATTGCCCTCTTGTATATCAGCTGTAAGGCGTGCCGCCTCCTCGCAGGCAAATTCACTGTCAGTCCTTTCAATTCTTCGAACTCGCGAAGAAGCTGTTTTTGAGTTATTTGAATCAGCCATTTATTTTTATATTACCGATATAATTTTATAAAAAATAATTTTTATTTTTAACAAATTCACAGTTCATTCGATATGAAATAGGGATTTTATTGTTTTTTTTTTTCTTTTTTTGAAAAGGTACACTAGTTTAGAGGTGGATTTAAATAAAATAAAGTAAAAACACGTTTGTCCGTTGTCGGCGGCAGCGTGGACGAAATTCCAAAATTTATCGGAAAGATTTGAAAAATTTTATGAATTGGCGCGGCACAGAGTCTCAAAAGGCAACATTTCTTCGAACACTCATCGTTAAATACTAAGAAAAATAAAATAAAAATATCACCGCAGTCGATAGTCGGGGATTCTTATAATATTTATTATTTAGCTTTTATTGTAAAGTAGTTGTAGATTATTATTATTTCCTTCTCGTTTTTAGTGTTGTTGTTAGTTGAAGTTTGACCAGTGTTTTTTATCACTGACATTATTTAAATTGATATAGAATTATCTAGTAATTTAGAATTAAATTCAATAAGAGTGCTAGCCGCCGCACCACATCGATATAACTTATCCGTTGGGCTGCTTAAATTGAAGTGGTGTACTCAATGTTGTGCTACTGCCTCTTTAACTTCAGAACGAACTTTTTACTATACTTATGTATGAACTCCTTTATGGCAGATGATATCAGTTGTGTTTCTGTCAAAGTTGTGACATTTTTATCAAACAAAAAATTACATACAAACGTAACATGGAAATAGTTTTTTTTTTTGTGTATTTGAAGTTAGCCAAATTCACACTTAAAATCGCATTTGTTTTGAATTGTGTCACAGAAATAAACTATTTAACCATAGACATATTTTTTCTAAAGCTCACTCTCCCGCAGTCATATTTTCCCTAACCACTCGCCACTTGCCTGACCAACCGAACACTCTCCTGCTACTACCTCTCTAGAAGAACCCGATAAATGATTATTATTATTAAAAAAAAAAAAGAATATTAATGCTTTGTTTTGATTTGTTTCATTGTATTGTATTTCACGTTTATTTTTGAGTCTTAATACTTGGAAAGTCAGCGATTTTCCAAACTGCCGCGACTCGTTGGAAAAACCGAATAACGAATTTACGAATTTTCGTATGTCGATTTCGATGTCGTCGGTCGGGGTGGTGGTTAATACAAGGAAATACAAAGTACACTTAAAACAGCACAGCAAATGGAAAATTTCCTCTTTTTTTTTATTAAATATTTATAAATATATATGGAGAGTTTACATTATATTTCGTTTTATTAAGAAAATTATGTACGATGAATCAATTTTTTCTCCTCGTTGTATTTTTTTTTTGCTAATTAAAAATGGTATAGTATGGTGTGTGTGTCTTCTATTTTATCTTCGTCGTCGTCGTCGTTACTTTGTTTTATTTTATTTTATTTGAAATTCACTCGGAAAATTTTAGCAAAGTATGTGGTATTAGGAAATGTGGGCGAAAAATCGAATTTAAACTGATCCAAAAAAAAAATCCAATTTATGTAAACCAACAGCAACAACAACAAGAACAACCCAATAAATTTCAAAAAAAAAAAAAAAACTTTAAGGAAACAAAATAATACAGAGTGAAGAAGAGAAATTATAACAAAATCAAACAAAAAAACGTCTTGATCGTTCTTAGTTAAAATTTCGTTTATAAATTCTTTAATGCGAAAAGAATTTCTGTATTATTTTTGTTTTAAGTACTCTCTCGCCCGTGGTGACTTTATGAAATGAAATAAAACCACGACGTAACATTTTGTATAGAAAACTGTTATACTCACAAAAACGTTCTCATGCTTTTCATTTGAAGGTTGTGTGTTTTAATTGTTTTTGTATATTTCACAATAAATATTGAATTGCGAACGTATAGAATAGAATACGGACTTAAAAACTCTCCTAAAAGTTAAGCGATTCTTCTCCAATTCTCATTTTCTCTCTCATAGATATGTATATGGCTTTATATTTTGTATTTTTTTATGTGTGCGATAAAAAGTTCTTTTCTGATATGAATTCTTCCCCTTCGACAAAAGAATATAAAAACGTGTTTCTTGACAATGAATTGCCAAAGATGAAAAAGTTTTGTATAGTGCCTAGCCTAGCATTAGCGGATGAATTCAGTAGTAGGATAGGTATCTTTTTTTTTATTGGGAATGTTTTAAATTTTAGTGGAAACATCTCGATTTTTATTTGCAATAGATAAGATATGAGTCTTCATCTTGGCTTGGCTGCGAACTTCATATAAGTTTTATCTATATAAATATATACATATTTAACATTAGCTACTACCTAACTACTTTTTATTCTGCTTTTCATGGCATACATTTATTACCTATGTAGTATCATAATTTTTAAATGATCCACACTATCAAATCATAAATAAATTAATTTGGGTTTGAACTAGTTTTGGAATACGAATTTATATTTAATGAAATTTATTTATGACACGATTAAATTATGAAATTTATTTGACACATGATTTAGTAACGGTTTATCTTCAACACGTGGAAATAAGTGCAGTGTACTTTATTGTCGAGTAAAAGAATACTAAAACATTACTAGTTGTACTAACGGGGCATTGGTACAGTAGGAGCTGATGGATGCCGAAGAAATAAAAATAAATAATTGCTCTACGATTTTCGCAAGCCTCCAATAAAATCGCCTCCGTTACTTAGGAAGCAGGTATTTTTGGAGAACTCGGCGATCTAGCGCTCAAGGTTTCAATGGCAAAACTATGAAGAAAACAAAAGCAAATGAATCCATCTTTGTTTAATTAGTTTAGTACCATTTCTGTCTTTTAACGGGATAAGAACGGATCAATGGGCCCCTGTATACGCAATAGCCTCTGAGAAGTGCACTACGTCCGTCATAACATCACATAACCTTAGTGCAATATATCATTAATAATAACACAGAAGAATGTGGTTTAGCGAAGGAATACGAATTATTGACATTTGACAATTCTTATAAGAATACAGCAAAATTGAGTTCATAGTTTTTGAAGTAGATTTTCTTCGTGGATTTTTTGGCGGACCCTTTATTTTTATTGCCAATTTTTACTCGTGGATTAACTTCTATTTAATGGTTTAGAAAAGTCTTAGATTGGACCTAGAATGAGCGTTTTTTTTTTTTTACTAAAATACAATTTTTTAAGACAAAAATGGTAAATCTCAATAATCTCGAAAACGGCTCTAACGATTTTGATAAAAAAAAAAATCAGTCCACAATTATACTTATATTCTACATTGTCAACAAAACATTTTAATTGAAATTTTATTAACGGTGCCTACCATTTTTTCGATTTTTGACTATCTCATGAACAATTCAAATTATAAATAATACAGCGTAACTATCAAAATTTTCAAAAATAAATATTGATTGTGATTTTTTGAAAAAAAAAAAAAAAAATATTTTCAATATTCCGAAAACGGAAGGAAGATTTTTTTTGAAATTTATGTTTTTAAGTTTATATTATTAAATACTTAAAATTGTCATAACAATCTTTTTTTAAGAAAATAAAAAAAAATAAAATAGGAAATGTATATAAAAAAAATAATAAAAAAGAATTTAAAAATATTTGTATTCGTAGTCGTTTCTACTAAGAATTTTGTGCTTATGATGTGATCGAATATAAGAGCCAGTACGTGCATTTTATTGCTGTAAGTGTATTGTGCCTAAATTCGAATACGTAAACAAATCGGTCGTGTATAATTCAAACAAGTAAAAATAGAATTTTATTTATAAATACTACACATATTAAAAAGAATTGGTCCAAAGAGACTGCCTTGTGGTATTGAATCTCCAGAAAGAATTTGTATTGTTTTAGAGAAGTTTTACAATTTGTGTCCTGCCAGTGAACTAGCTTAGTAACTGTCTTAGAAGCAGGCCATGAATTTGAATAGATTGATGTTTAATGAATAAAACAAAATATTAAATCAAATGCAGAATTGTAATTTGTTGTATACCTAAAGGCTACCTTACGCCGAGTGAATTATCAGGGCTCAAACTACATATAATCTATTTGGGAAGGTTTTTTTTAATAACACAAATGAAATTAATCAACCAAATAGAAGACTTGCCATTATTTAATCGGACTTGTTGATTTATTGATTCAATATAGCTTTTAACGGCATTAAGTCCACAAAATTTGCGTTTCGATTAGATGATCTCACTTGGATTCATCAGTTGGCAGTACGCAGTTTTTGCGAAGTTAAGTTTATCTTATTTGAGTTTTTTTAAAAGAAAATTCCAATGTGATGAACTATATCCAACAATATTAAAATTCCTAATCATTAAACTGCAAGATTTTGTCTTTCAATTTATTCTGTTTTTGTTACTAAATACTTCTAAAGCTCACGTTTCTAGTAAAACAATCTAGATCTAGAATCTAAATAATAAGTATCTAGATATCTTCAATGGCAACACCAATACGAATAATTTATGTTATCCATATAATATTTTTATACTCACTCTGCACTTCAGCTATATGAAAGCTTCTAGCTTAAACAAAATCAACATAGGTATAACTGGGCACCACCGGGATGAGAATGGGAGAACGAACGAGTTGGATTGCTTTGCTTTTAGGGAGGGCAAATAAGAATAAACACCATCGCATGGTTGCTTTGCTTATTAAACTTCCTTTTAGCAAGCAGCAACGTGGTGTACATTATGTACATAATGTATAAACGAGTTCTTCGGAATACACACTGTTATAAAACTGACACAGTTTTATTACATAAGTTTTACTAACTCACTGACTGACTCATCTGTGCTGTGTGGCATTTGGTGGTCTCGTGTCGTTGCCAAAAGAAAGGTATATGCAGATTTTCTTTAACATTTAAAATTAATTTATTTCGTACCTATTTCAATTTATCCAAATTTTTCTTACACATGACCTCTCCAAACTTGTACCTACCTACTTCAAAAATCCGCCAAACTTCTCCCTTTTACTTTTGAATATAAATACATTCAAGCACTTGGTAAACACAGACACAATTCGTGTTTGATAGTGTATTAATGCATGTGCGTGTATCCCCTCACAAAACAACTACATGGACAAGTTTTTTTACGCGGCTTATTTTGTTTTGTATTAGAATTTTTAGCTTCGGCGCTGAGAGACTAAAGTTTAAACTAAAGACTACATTTCCAGGGGAGCATTGCCGGTATACACGGCGGCACACAGTAGACTATACTGCGGCGCGACTTAAAACCACATGCGCGCTCTTTCACTTTTGTCCAAGTCCAATAATCTAACACCTGAGAATGAGAGGCTAGGAGGTATAAGTTAGGTTAGGTAGGTACGTGTCCAATGTGCTTCGTGTCTGTACTCTACCCTGCCTACTACTTTTGGTATTTAGTATTTAGAGTGAAAATTAAGCTTTTTGATAATCTACACTACATACCTAGTTTAACCCAATTTTGTATGAGTTCGATTTCGGTCTTTTTTTGTATCATATGGAATGGGAATGCTTTTCAAAGAGTGCTTTTGCAGAGTATACCTACCTACCTACCTACCTTTGAGTATGAGAAATTGCAGACAAAAAGCGCATTACATAGATATTGAAAGCCAGTAACAACAAAATTAAGTGTAAAGGTAAACTATAAATTTGTTTGTATATAAATAAATTATTAAGTGTCATCACTTCTCTTTGTTCGATTTTCTTTTGAATAGATGGATAGGTACCCAGTACATACTGACATAAATATATAGATATTCATAATGAAATCGAAAAGGAAAATAACACACAAAAAATGCACTTTTCTTGTAATGTGACAGTGTCAGTGGCTGGCTGTTAGCTTGCCAAGTTTTGTTGCATTAGTCGTCACGTGTGCATAGCTTTTAGATTATAAATGAAAGATAACATTTCCCCCGCATACATATCCATACATATGTAAGTATGGACTGTACATAGAGTAGATATAAAGAGTCTTTCATTCTCAATATTAAATTATAATAGATTTGCTTGACCTTGCTCTTAGTTTAATTGGCAACATCAATACAAGTAAAAGCAGCAGCAGCAGCAACAGCGCCAGCTACCAAGGGGACAGGTATCATAAGTAGGTAGGTAGTTAGTTGCCTTCACTACTTACCAGTATCGATATTATTATTTTTATCTGCTACCTAGAGATGATGAAGTAATCTTTATTTTAAGCCATATTTCATAATATTCGGTGGAAAAAAAAATCGGAAAAATTTAAAACTCTTTTTTTTTGAAAAAATACAATAGCGCAAAAAAATTTGTTTAAGGAAAAACACGACTTTAGTTATAGAAGTCGTTTATTTGCTTTGGTAATTTAAAATACTTTGAACAACTTCTGTCTATCTTATGTCGGATTTTAACGAAATCCATTAAAGTTTCAGTTGAACGCGCCTATTTTTGACAGATATAGGAATCAAACAGAACCAGAATTAAAGAAAAACACATGAAACACAGCAATTTCAAATCAAAATTAAACGCAATTGCTTTCGTGTTTAATTTGAGAAAGAAAAACTTAAGACTCGGCTAATTTTGTATCTATAAAATCGTGAATAAAAGAAAATCCGTGTCCATCGGACAGATTTCTTTGTTCGTCTCGTGGCCAAATCGTATTGTCTTGAAAACTCCATTTGCTCTAAAATTTTGATATCAAAAAATTTTTTCGGCTTATGTTGAAACAAAGGCACTTAACCACATCGATCGGTTTGGGGCATATTCCTTCCGTAACAATTTAAGGGCAGGAAGATAGCCTTTTTGTTACTGGCTCTCTTGTATTGATGTTTTCAATTAAAAAACGAACCGTTGGGTAGTTTTCTCAAGTCGGTATCTTGAATAATATTCAGGGTCCTTCAAGTTCTTCGAACGGATTTGTTTGAACTTATTTGTGGCTTTCTAAAAAGTTCAAAATCTTTAAAAATATCAAAATCTTTTTCAGACATTTTGTTTTATTGTGAATTTAATTTAATGAATTTATGTTATAAAATGTCAAACGTTAAGTGGATAAAGTATATTTAAAAAAAAAAGAATAAAAAAGCATCTTGCTGTTTTTATAGTTAGACGACCTTTTTAACGTTAAAGTTTAAAATTATCAAAAAGTTAACTCATAAAACTCATTTCTAGATTCTACTCCCGTTTTAAAACTGATTTTTAAACCCTGTAAAATTAACTTACATTTCTGATTTGATTTCATCGAAGAATATAATATTGTTCCCGTGCTAGGAAAAACACATACGTTTCCAGGAAAATTAGGTAAAATAAAATGCAAATTAGATAATTGCTTATATACAAAATTTCTTTAATCTTTCCAAAAAAAAATTGGTGTATCAATTTTAAGTTTTAATAATATAAAAAAATAAGAAATTGAGCGACTTCCTGTATAAAAAATTTGATCGAAATCCGTTGAGCCTTTAATGAGATAGTTGAAAATCAAAAAAATATTAGGTACCGTCAATAACATTTTTAACTAAAAAAATTTACCTAAATAGTACACTGAATTTTATGTATCAAAATCGTTTGAGCCATTTTCGTGATAATTAAGATTTACCATTTCTGCTCCAGGTACCGTTCGTATAACCCCTTCACACCCCCCCCCCATAAATTTGTTTGCTTTTTAGGAAATTTGTAGGACCTAAAAATGAAGCTATCCACCAAAATTCAGATTTGTCGGAATTTTTTCTCTAAGTGAACATCTGGAGACTAATAGACTAATATCCTTCAATAAAATGTTTGATTTTTACATTACAAGTGAAGACACGTGGTACTGGAAATGGAAATCAAAACTGAAGAAATGTTCATTCAATAAGTTAGCTGTCAGGATAATGCTATCACTTGGAATGGATTTACCTTTTCTATTTCAAGGAATAGAAATGGAATTCTGATTTATGATTTTTACTACTAAATGCGTGACGTTTTATGTCTTGTTGCAAAAGGGAAAGTTATGTACAAACATACATATATATGTATTTAGGCATTTAATGTACAAATATAAACAACGAACTTACGATGAAGAAATAACCTTGCTTTTCTTCCAAACGACCCAAAAAAAATCAATATTTTTGTAGAAAAAAAAACAATAAAGTTTCATACATCGACATTGTGCTTTGACCGTTTTTATTTTATTTTTGTTTTGTAATGTTTTTCTCCTTCCACTATTTCTATTATTGTTGAGGGTCTAAAAACTGCGAATATTTTTAAAAGTTAAAAATAAAACTAAACTGGTCAATAAAAGATTGATTTTTATTGGCGCCTTTTGTAGATTATGAGTTATAGAAATCTATCCGCCTGCAAATAAAATCAGAAAACAAAATCCCGATAAGATAAAAACAAAACGATTGTGAAAAATATAATATACATTATGTACACTAGTAGGTAAATATTTCTTATTATTAAGGCCTGAATGTTCTTTCTTAAGGCTAAATTAATCTTTCGAGGGACATACCTATACACGTAATGATATCTCCTTGATAGGAGAGGAATAAAAGTAAAGAATTTTCTTTCTATTTTGAATGATTTTTAAGCATTTTAAATTAATGTTCTTTACTTTGTTATAAAATACATACGAAAAATTGAACATTAAATTGAAGGTTAAATAAATTGATGAGAATGGCGCCAAAGCCTTTATTAGATTGTTATCGATAGATATGAATATATGTATGTATAGGTAATTATTTACAACCAAAATAATTTTCAATGTGTCAATATGGAAATACGGGATAGCAACAATGCTCCGTTTTATTATCTGCGGATATGAGTCGTGGTTATTTTTTTTAACACGTAATACAACAACAAGATGGGATCTGGGTTTCAAATATTAGTTTTTACGCTGACGGATGCCAATAAGGTACAATAAAAATTAGAGAAACATAAGAAAAAACGAGATGGGCAGGGCATATAATATTTCTCCTTTACACAGGCTCCCGACTCGGTCCCTGTCTGAGCACGTTATTCCTGCATCGTCCTCGATCCCGGGTACGTTGCTTCTTGTCATCAAGATCAAGCGCTCTGGTATCCGGGATAGCTTGTTCTCTAAAGCGGTAGTTCTGTATTTCCTGTCGTCTGCAAACTGGGGCTGGAGCTCGAAGAGCATTGTTGTACATTCGCTCGATGTGGATCAACCAATGTAGTCAACGTGTTTTCAGTTTTGGGACTTCTTCCACATCTTTGCGGACATATGATGAAATATCCTTCGAAGAATTTTTCTTTCGAATTTCTCTCCTTTTCTGCTTATTGTCCAGCATTCTGCCCTTTAATGAAAGGCTGGCAGTATAAGTGAGAGAGGAGTTTTAAACTCATTTGTTTCGTCAAACCGAAGTAGCAGAGGTTCGCTAGGGTAATTCTGCGTTGGATTTCCACCAAGTTGTCATTCGTAGGGTTAACATTTCCTCAACGGTAAGCGAACTCCTTAACTACCTCGACAATACAGCCATCAATAGTGGCGCTTTGTCTCATTGGGATGGACAGATGCTTGTTTGTTTCTTGATAACAGGTATTTTGTCTTGTCCTGGTTTACTTCAAGACCAAAAAATTTCGCCTGTTCTTCAATCGTTGTAAAGGCTTCTATGATCGTCCGCATACCCAAGTAACTCTACGCATTTGTTCGTAATAGTATCTTCCGTATTTACACATGCTCTAGGAGGCACTATCTGTGCCAGAACGGAACGGAAGTATCACAAGATAGTGTATGTCCTTGCTGAAACACTGTACATGTTTGGAATAGTTCGGAACTACAATTGCACAGTGTGTTCTCTATTGTCACAACTAGATTACTTTCCCCAGAATGCCAAACTCGGCCGTCGCTCTTCGTTAATGTTCGTTCTGCCGGACCGAAATAATCCGCACTGATATTTATTGATTAAATGGGTGCCGAAGGGCTTAAGAAGAACAGAGCACGGAAGATAGGGTCTTGTAGGCGACGCTTAGCAGGCATATGCCTCTATAGTTTTTGAAAGCAAGGAATGGCCATTTTTTGTATAAATAGGGCATGTGGAACTGATTAATCTTCGGGAATGTTTCCTTCGAAATTAAATTAACTTATTCTATTTTCGATAAAAGTCGTCGTGTTGAATTACTGAAAAGTTCAACGATTTAATCAGATGCACAAACAGCAGTTCAAAATACCCTACTTCGTCACTAAAGTGGTTTATCTATTTGATATCTTTGGTTTCTATCGTCTCTTATAGGCATTTTTGTAGAACCAGAACCTTAGAAGATATTTTGTAAGCACAAATCGTACGATATACCTAACCTACACCCATTTTTTATAATCCGTCTTATTGAATTTCCTTTTACATATTCATTTTTATTATTATTTATATTTGTGAAAATTTAATAAGCTAATGCGGTGTGAGCTTGTAGCATTTTTTTTTGTTCTAATATGTATGTGTTTCTATTTTTGAATTCGTTAAACCACTTTGCAAACACTTGTCGATTGCGCACTCAAATCAGAAGACACGTGAACTTGTTGTAGACGCATCTAAATTTAATGCTCTCTCTTGGCAGACTTTTCTATTTTTTAATTCTTTTTCCACCCTAACATACGACTGAGTTAAGAAAGGGTTATTGTTCTTTTTTTTTTTTCTGTCGCGTATACCCACTATATTTATTATAAATAGAAAAATTGTATGACGTAGGTACATACATTCATATTTTGTAAGATGTGTGTACAAAATACCGAGTTAAGTAGGAATTTTATATAGAATGAAGAAGTAAGGAAGGGCAATGCTGGGCACAACGGTGGTCTAGCGACGAATTGTGACAGATTTAAGTGATTTCGTTTTGTTATCATAATCTAGGATTGTTTAATCACGTGTTTTGGTGGTTAATAAATTTATTGATGGTAAATTGAGTAGTTTTGATATTTAACAGGAGCCAAATTAATAAATAAACTCCTGATTTTAAAAGAAATAGTGTCATATGATGCTACCATGCCATATTCCACACTTCACAGGTACGTGGGGCGTTCAATATATTCTTGGTATCGATATGAAGGAAAATGCGAATTCAATTTAAATTGTTTTTATTTTTCAATATAATCTCCCCTAACATCAATGCATTTGTTACATCTTGAGATAAGCTTTTTTAAACCCTCGAACAAATAAATTTCCTCTTTCTCTGCAAAATACCCATTTATTGCCGACTTGAGTTCTTCATCATCCGAAAATCTTTTTCCACGAAGACGTTTTTTCAAATCCGGAAACAGGAAATAATCACTAGGGGCAAGGTCTGGACTATAGGGTGGGTGTTGGATTTATTCGAAACCGCAATCTCGCGCAGCAGCCTTGGAAACTCGCGCCGTGTGATGTGTGTGTGGGAGCGTGGTCATGAAGAAGCAACACACCCGCTGCGAGTTTACGCCGTCTTTTCTTTTTAATTTCCTCCCGCAAATTATGCAAAGTGGAGGCGTAGGATGTGGCGTTGATGGTTTCACCTTTTTTTGTGTACTCAATGAGCAAGATTCCCTTTGAGTCCCAAAAAACTGTGGCTATGAGCTTTCCGGCAGACGGAGTGAATTTGAACTTCTTCGGGGGGTATGTTCCTTTTTTATGCCACTGCATGGACTCTTTCAGGGTCATAGTGGTGAACCCATGTTTCGTCCCCAGTAACAATTCGTTCCATAACACCGTCCGCGTTCTCACTACACATCTCCAAAAGCTCTCTACAGCATGCGATTCTCACTTTTTTCTTGCACTGACCTTTGAAAGGTTAAGATGGTCATGAAGAATGGTGTGAATGGTACCAGTTGAAAGCTTGGTGATCTCTGCCACCATTTTCACCTTTATTCGGGCATCCTCAAGAACAAGTTTTTCGACTTCTTTGATGCTTTCTCCCGTACAAGCAGTAGCCGGGGCGCCGGAGCGGGGGTCGTCTTCAATGCTTTCTCTGCCTCTCTTGAACTCACTTGACCACTTTTGCACAGTTGATAATGAAGGTGCGGAACCCTTTTAAACAGCCACCATCTCTTCATGAATAGTTTTTTGACTTTTTCTTTGCTTAGTGAGAAATTTAATTACAGCGCGATGCTCAATTTTCACCATGATTGTCTCAGTTGTCATTATGATTCTGTTTAACTAGAGATAAAACACGAATTAATAATCACATTTATATGAAATTTTACATGAATGCACTAAAATAATAGTTTTACTTGATAAATAAGTCAATTTATATATATAACTACAGCTTCACCCGATACCGAGAATATATTGAACGCCCCTTGTAGGTGTTCGGATTGCCAACGTGTGTTTCTAATAAAACTTATAGGTTATTTTCAATTCTATTTTCTGTGGAAGCTATTCACCCAGAAATGTGCTCCACCTGGTAAGGAAGAAGTTTATGTACTACTCTTTTTTTTATAGAAACAATCTCAGCCGATTTCGACCCCCCATAGACCTCAAAAATCACAAAAACCCCAACCGACTCACTCACTGACAGATAACAAAATTATGGAGTACTTACCGACATCGCAGAATCTTGTAATTTTGAACAACGATAGATTTTGTGATGCAAGCATACGAAATACGAATAAATAGAAAATATCAGGTCTTATTTAGGAAGCGCGGTATCCACCAACTTTCAAAAGAAAAGTTTAATTTATATTTATCACTTCAGAGATCCAGAATAAAAACATAAATGTTAAAAAAACACTCAAGTTCTTCTATATAAAAACCTCTATGTAACAATTCAGCCTTGAAAAGTACTGAGATCTGAAAGTACACCAAGTTTTAAGAGATACATTTTATTATTTAATGAATACTGAATAAAATTTTGAGGGTTTATTTGACAATTTAGGTGTTAGAGAAAACAAAAATGCAGTTTCCCCCCTAAAAGTTTTTACAACAGGCTTCGGCTTTACCAATATCTTTCATTTCAAGATATTCTCAGAGTTTACTGACGATGCATAGCTTCCGAAATATACATACATATAAGCAATAATGTATTAAAATTTGTGTTTTGAGTTGTTTAAATAAAATCTTAAATTTTCTTAAAATAAGAAAACACGTTAAAAATCTCCACTATCAAATTAATTCAATATTTTCACACAGAAACTAAAAAAAAACATGATTTTGCGCTAAAGATTCCCAAAACTAATAAATTTAGATACAATTTTCTCTACTCGGCCGCTGCGTCGCGTGCTTCGCTCTGATTGGTAATAGTATAAAAATAATTAAGTAAAGCAAAATAATTACATATAAGTTAATTGCAAAATATACATATGTTTATGCGTGCGTCTGAACATAATAATATTGTAGGGCTTCTTTGCAAGACAAAAATACATATTCCCAAACTTCGATTTTTTTTGTAAGAATGGTGAATGTCCCTTTGTGTTGAATGTTGACCAAACAAAAAAAAATCCTTCTGAATTTAATTATTCGATTAAACAAAATACGTCTTCGAAAGTTTCTAATTATTTTTGAGGTATTTTGTTTATCGTTTATTATATTTTCGATTACACCAAAAAAGGAAATAAATAATAATAATATAACAACAAACAAACTACCATATTTACGTCTCGTAGAAAAGGTACCTTCGTGTATAGTGTTCTTTAATTTTTTTTTTGGCAGTCCTGAAACAACAGCTATAACTCCAGCTTAAAAAGACAAATTGTGTTACCTCCTTCAAGTTTATGTTTCATTCAAATATTCAATATTTATATTATGGTGCGATTAGCATTGCAAACTTAATGAACATGGTGTCCAGTGGCATGTTTCAAGCTTCGAAAAACTGTAAAAAAAAATACTGCATCTTTTATAGAAAATATTTGTATTGTAATTTGAAAACCACCTTTCTTTAAAAGTGATCCTCACAAACTCTTACAGTCCTATTAATTAAATACGCTTAGTCCACCTTTAGCCCATGGACTTACAAAACCATGCAATAAGACTTAGACCATGGACTAAAATTTCCTATTTATAAAAAAATCGAACAAAATCTACTACAATAAGTGTCAACTATCTCTTCTTATTCTATGTCCCTGTAAATTTTGTTCTTAAATGTCAATTCTTAGTCTTTCACTAGGCCACCGTCTTAGATAATCTAGCGTCAAATAGCAAACATTCTGTTTTATTAATAGCTTTTCAAAATAGTTCACAGAATAAGTCCTAAACATTCCCTAGTCCATGTTTATTAATTTTGGTGTTAGAATCTATCAAGCATGTTTTCAAAACTGCAGATTGAAACTGCAGGTTTGGAGTCGAATAATTTCTTTAAGTAGTGTCAATTGAGGACCAATCTTGCTGGACCCACGTGTTTCAATTGAAATATGAACTATTCTGAATTTGGAGCCTAAAAAAGTTTGGTTACATCAATTAGGAACATTTTACGTATTCAACAAGTACCAGTACGAAATCTCAACTACATCTTTTCCGTGAAAGCTTTTCTTAATACTAAGTCACAATATTGGAAATTTTTAATCATATATTGATGGAAATTGAGTTTCCAACCTGTAAAATTGATTTCTGAAATCCCATTCTCACAAACAAAATCACAACACGTTCAATTTTTCATCAGAGACGAAAAAGCCCTGGTCTGAGTAGCGAACTTTGGCAATCAAAACTAAGGTTGATTGCTGGTCCATTACTTAATTGAGCAATACGAATTATGGGTGGCAATGGGGCAGAGGATAAAGTACTTGTTTGGTAACTAGGACGTGTGGGTTCGATCCCCACGCTAGGCGCATTCTTTTTTATACCTCCAATTTTAATTGGATGCCGCCCATGGGTTAAAATGAGACAGTCAATACCTGGTTCTCAAATCCACTGTGGCAAACTAGTGCTGTGCAATTCAGGTGTCATATGTCTTACAGGCATATAGTTAGTTAAAATTTAAAAAAAAATACCGTAACCTGTCTAAATTCCATTTAAATTTCAAAAGTTTAGTACAGTATTGGTTACCGTCAAAAACTTATTCTAAGTCATAAAACGTTTCTGATTAAATAGTTTAAGAGCTTTGAAATTTTCTAATACCTGCTGACGAATTTATTACTTTTATATTGATAAAAGTTTTCTAACTTGGAAAAGAATTATTTTTACCATGATTGATAATAATCTTAATCTAGTCTAGATTATTTTACAAGTTATATACAGCCATTGGTAACAAACATGGTGGGAAAACACACCACATTGTACTACCACTGTTTCCTATTGTATTAATTATGAAATTTGCTGTTGAAATGCTTAAAATAATCAAAGGCACACAACGCTAGATAATAAATTATGTTCGAGTAAACAACAGCGATTAAAGATTAATAATAGAATAATGGGGCGGTAGCCAAGCCACTTAACGATACCTACTTTGTTATCCAAAAATAACACAAGTGAATAAAATTTCAATGAAATTCTACAGCAGCAGACACCATACATGTAATTATATTTAAATTCGATTTCAGAATTGCTGGTAAAATTCAGGATTTCGATATATTTTTTTTTATTTACAATTACACGTTACAACATCGATAAAATCTTTCTCTTCATTATACATTTACTTTGAATATTTTAAATACATAGTTTCATTCCTTAAAAATTCGAACATACATTAATTTGTTATTTCTAAATTTTCATCACGTCTTTTACTTAATTGCTATCATCGAACACAATAATTAACGATTTCTCAAAAAAAAAAAAAAAAATAATATTTTATAGTAGAAAACCCAAATCAGCAATTTTGAAACAGTCGCAATCATCATAGAAGACCAACAAGCATATGATTATTAAAGCACTTAGAGTTGTTGACTGTCCTTGAATTAATTGACAAAACAGACAAAAATACATTGTCAATGCATTTTTTTTTTTAAATTATTGTCAGCATGTGACAGAAATGCAATGAGTATCAACAATTTATGAAGTAAGTGTAAAATGCAATGGCTTTTGTGAATCATTGTTTTTTTTATTTCTCTTTAAGTCAAAAATAGATTTTCACGCACGTTCTGCTCTGCGACACTAAATGCGTTCACTTTTAAAATCACATTGATAAAGTAGGAATGTACATACGTAGGTATGTACGTCTTAATATTTATTTATATAAAAAAAAATAACATCAATAATGAATAAAAATCATTCCCTTAAATCTTACAAAAACGCCCAAGGGGTTGTAAACTTGAAACCAGTTTGTAAACGTCACTTCAATTTAGACCAAAACAATAAAAGATACATACATGTACATATTTTGTGTTCAAATACATACGTATCCAAGTGTGTAACCCAGTTTCGTATTCAACATCCTAATACGATTGCAATGTTCAGCTTTTGTGTAATATCAGGAATTTAAATAATGTTCAGTACATCCACATCCATGGGGGGTAGATGATAATGGTGTTTTTTTTATTTATTTATTTTTTTACTGCTGGTGTTTTTTTTCTTTTTTTTTTTAATGACAGCAAGAAGAATTTGCATTAAATGTACTAAGAGACGATCAACCATCGACTTTACTATATTTTAAATTGATAGCATGACCTAATCCTATGAGTTCATTTCAATGAAAGGAAATAACGAATATTTATGGTCAAGGAAGAACAAACTGGCTAACGTCCAGGTTGTATTCTTGCCAAAAGTAAAACCAGATGTGTAGACAAAAAAAAAAAAATAAAAATAACAATGCATTTTGAACATTTTTTTTTTTTTTTTTGAAATGTTTGGTCCTGAGTAAATTGGTGAATTTCTTGTAATTAAACAAGGAGTAGAAAAATTTGATTGTATTTTTTTTTCTTTATTCAATGTCAAAGTGCAACAGAAAATAAACTATGGTATTTAGATAAATACATGTATTACTTGAAATAGCAACATTTTTCTTTTCATTAGAATTCAACATTTTCTTTTTTAAAATGCATTTAAAAAATCACAAACAATTGAAAATTTTATTGATATACAATTCTATTTACTGATTAAAAGATAATAATGTGGGATTTTATAAATAAAATTCTCCGACTCCCGAATGACTTCTATTTCTAAATTATTGTTGAATTGTTATTTTATTTTATCAATTCGCGGCTTCTTGTCCGGAATTGTTCAGATTCCGTTTGTCACTGAAGTGGTTGGCTGACTTGTGTGACCCTATCGGACAAGTTAGATACATAGATGACTCTTAAGCAGGATGTTCTCTAAGCCGCTATTAGGAATCAGATTCTCATTTAGAAGTTTAATTGCTTAGGAGCCAGTTTGTAGAGTGTGCCAAGTGGAAATTCTGGTTAAGTGAAAACGTGATATCCACATCGGATATCCGTATCTTCTCAGACAGTCAAGCATCCCTCAAATCAATTGGCTCGGTTTCCACAAATTTTATAACTGCCCGCAACTGCCGATCATCTTTCAGGGAGATGGCAGAACAGTTAAACATTCACTTGATTTCAGTGCCGAGACATAGAATTATTTTGTGAAACTGCAAAGCCGATGAACTTGACAGAAATGGAACCTTAATACCAATTCTACCTAAAATGGAAGAAATGGGTATGATCATTGCTACATATAAACTTATGTTACAACAAAACGCCATGAAACAAACACACATGAGATGCTCAAACATCACTACTTGCCTGGTTACCAGAAAGATCTGGCCAATAATGGATCAAAGACGCTCAAAAGCTCTGCTCTCTATGAGCAGGAAACATCTTGGCTCCGTAATAGGTGTCATAACTGTTACTGATTAATTGGCAGACACGCCAAGAGACTTGGCGTCTCCAATGACTTTTGCATCTTCTTTGCACATGTCCTCTTGGATCTATTTGAGGTCTAAGTCTGTCAGCCGTATTCCTGACAGCCACTTCAACACCTAAAGGGCCAGTTATGTCGACCAGAAATAAGTATCAGGAAAACTTGGAAGCAGTATGAAGTGAATATTTTTTCCATCATGTTCGTTTATAACAAACAGAAAAAATATGTCAGTTGGCAAGCTTTCACTACCAAAGTTTTCCTGATTGAAATACACACAAAATAAATTTTCGTCCACCATTCTGTCAGTGGAACGAGAGAAATTGGAACACAAATCATTGGAATGATTTGCTCCATTTTGCTTGAAATGACAATCAGCTGGCAAGGCAAGGCAATTTAATTTTCATCAGGAAAATAAATAAATACATTTTTAACAAAAAAATAATTATTCTGTTGCAAATATTTTTTCCAAAAAGACGTTTTTCTAATGTCGATTTCGTTTCAACATAAACATCGATCTGCCGTCGATCCGCCGTCAATTTTTTTCTGAAAATCAAATTCTTTTCAAATTAAAACCAATTTTTTTCTGGAAAAACAGATCCGTATTGAATCTCTTTTTGGAGACGGATTCAAAACAGATTTGTGCACAGATTCTTACGCACACTACAATATTTGTTTTGAAGTTTCTCAATTGTTGTGTTGTGAATTAATTTTTATTTTGTGGCAGTGTACAGAAAAAGTAAATTAATGTATTAAAAAATAAAAAAAATTGTTAAAAACTTCTTGGAAACAAATATTAAAAAAGTGCAAGTGGGCTTAGGAACTCCCCCGCGTCGGAATCGGGAAATTAAAACGAAATAATGATGTATTAACGAATTGAAGATTTGTTTTTTTTTTTAGAGCTGCCAACCAACACACACAGTCCCAAAAAGAGATTCGGTCCGTAATCGTTCGTTTCAAAGCAAAAATGTATTGGTTTTAGTAGCGAATCCTATTTATTGAAACGAAATCGACATAAGTTATGTATTTGTCATCGATTAGTGTAACATTTTTTTAAGTAAAAAACCATAGAATGGATACAGTTTTTTTTATGTTTAAATTATAACATTGTTGATAATTATTCCCGGCCAACTACAAAGAGGAATAATTTGATGAAAATCCTTTCCAATTGCTTGAATTCCTCTAAATAGAATCTTAATTTTTCATTATTGAAGGTCCGCTTGTCTTTTCATTTATCCAAGATTCTCTTAACTGACAGATTTTTTTCAATTACCCTAGGTTCTCTTAAACAAGGAAAAGTAAATATTTTTTGTCGTTTCACTTAATCGAGTTTTACTGTATCAATCGATCAATAATTATTTTAATAAATGTTTGTATAAATTAATTAGTCTTTGACAACAATATTAAGGCTGATTGAGTAAAATTTTTAAAAAATATCAGATTTTCCAAAGACGAGCTATTAATAACTTACTTTGGCTTGGGAACTGTATCTCCAATTGTACAGCCTATTGATATTCTACTGTAAAAAAATACAATTAAAACATTTATGATTATTTTTAAGAAAATTAACTTTCAAGGGAGAACTTGAAAAAATAAAACGTAAATTTCACAGTGTTGCCAACCTTTTACATTTGTTTATTATTATTAACTAAAATAAAACATCAACGTGCAGAAAATTACAATATTTCTCGAGCTCATGGGAAAAAGCTTTTCCAGCAATTTAATATCATATAATTAATTATACTACCGACTCAGCATTAGCGTCCGCCACAAATAACTTTGCCGGAAATACATTTCAATATCATGGCAAACCGGCATGCATGATGATGCACGCATCAACATTTATGTTGTGCAATACATATATACATATGTATATGTATATACTTACTCAATACTTATATCGCTACAAAAGCCAATGCCTTCTTGCTACTCTACTCTGACTGTATTAATCAATTACAATGAAATTAATAATAACAACAACGACAACTACATCATCTATTATTATGATGATACAAAAAAAAAGGTTAACTGAATGTCAAAACACCTTGCAAAGACGGCACATTCAGTGTTAGTGGGACAAGTTCAGGTATTCACTATTGTCGATTAAATTAATAGCAAAAGCAAAAGGGGAACGGGCATGTGGAAATACAGAGCCACCAAGCCAATCCACTGACGAATTACAATATTAGATAAACAATTAATATAACACAACACGGGCGTGTGTTGTTTTTTTTTATCGGTTTTGATTACTTGTGTTTGAAATAGTTATATATTTTTTTAAATTATTTCTTTCTGAAACATGATTTGTGTTAACAGAGAATTAAATGTGCAATATAACTAATATACATATATATGTATGTATATACATAAATATAAATTACACAAAAAACATATTTTCAATACACATGTAATTGTATTAGTTACTATATATAATAATGAAATTCGTCAGTAACAAAATGTGGTAGCTTGTTGTTTTCAATTGATTGCAATTATGACAACGAAACAATCAGCTGGAAAAATCTACAGTTTCTTGGTTTTGTATAGAAATGATATATGTATAATCCTTCAAACCAACGGATATAATGCGAATTTATATGATAAAAAAAAGGCATCTGTTAATTTCAGTGCTATTGCCCTCGAGTGAATGTCCGATGTTCTTTTTCATGGTTGGCTGAAAAAAATTGTAATGAAATGGGAAAACTCATTTTTCAAGCAAAACCATTAACACAAATTTGGAAATATACCATTAATTGTTTCGCTCATTGTAATAAGTGAACACCTTCACGCTGGCGTAAAAACGACGTCAAAAATAATCCTTATTGTGCATCATCGTTTGATTTTCAACGAAAAATGCTGCCAATGCTTTGACGAGGACGTTGACACGATTTTTTTTTAACTTCCCTTTGACAAGACTTAAAAATTAGGTCAACGGTTAAGCTCTTTATTTGAAATTTTCAAAATTTCTAAGGAATACTTATAATTGTTAGTATTCTTTAAAATAATTTTAACCCAAACTCATGTCCATTTTCGAAAATGTCATCTGCCTCAAAAATGCGCCTGCAGAATATTCTTAAACTGCAAAAGGCTAGTTCGACGCAAATACAAACTGCATTAACATAGTGTTTTACATATATATAATGGAGTTTGCAAAAGCTAAAGCCTTGTACGCTGCTGATTCGAAACGAAATTTTTCGGTGGTCTCCACTAGGAGAGCGAAATGCTAACGAAAACCACAGCGGAAAATTTTTGCGGAGAGTTCTGTAAACTGTCAAAAACAATTGACAAGTTGTAAGAAAAAAAGTAATTTTGTTACCAAATTATTTTTAGTAAATTTAAATTTTTTGTCGCCAAATTACTTTTAAATTTAATTTTTTTGAAATAATTCTTGGATTTAAAAATTGTTCTGGTTACACATAGAGGATTTAAAATAAAACGTAGAACCGTTTAAATGATCGAAATTACGCAATTACTTTGGGATTTATAAACTGGTTTATCTGCCTATTTGATGAAATTTCTATCAATTTTAAGAAAATCAATGAAATTGGGAGGTGAACCACTCTATAATTCGAAAACTACGTGCTTCATTGGGATTGTGTAAACGGTTCTGAGTTCTAATTTATGGTTTCTTACTTCGTTCTTCTTCTTACTTCTTCGTTCCCGTGCTACGGAAGAATAAAACGAAAAGAAAACTTATGACTCACTTTCCATTTTGTGAGACACGGGTTTTCTTGTTGTTTGGCGATTGATTGCACTGCACTCCGCGAGGGATGTACGAGTACTCCAAATAGATTGCTAATTATTGTTCAACTAAACTTAGCACATAAATATTATGTTTTGGAGTTTTTTTTTTAATTTTTTCAGATTTTTTTTTATTCGAACACTTGAGAGATGGGAGTGTTCTTTCCCACTGCTTCCAAGCACACACGCTTGTGCTGATATACTTTTTTTTAATAATTCAAGCTTAGTTTATCAATTGATTGGACAGACGATTGATAATTTATTTGAATTATATACAATCAATTCTAGAGTTCGCAAAAAAATTAACACACAACGAATCACACAAACTACCTCGAGAACTACCTAGACTATAGACCACTCAATTCGCCAGCAATCGAGACAAAAGGTTTTGTTTTCGTTGGGCGCGTTTACCTTTGCAGTAACTTTGTTATGTTTTCCACCATAAAATAGTTTTTTTTTTTTTAAATTATATCTGAATGGTAGTAACCAGTTTGTGGGCATTTGATTTCAACCGAACCATCTAATTCGATCCACGGTACATTTGGTAAATGTTGGAATGTATTCTTCGTTAGGTCACATAGTGTTACGATTCCCTCGCCTTTGTGTACACCAATAGATAAACCAAGAGATTTTGATTTTGTCCATAAATGGGCGGCAAATGTTATTTTTCTGTTGTAGTGCTCCGTATAAAAAACAGAAATTGGAGGATGACGTGAGACATGTTCGGCAAGGATGGTTAATTGATTACGTTTGCGCCAAGGAATAGGCCCATCTTTGACTTCCTCATTATCAGGTTTTTCTCCAGTAATGTCCCAATAGCACTGGAACACTTCTCCCAAAATTGGATTGTACGGCTTTTTGGCAACAGAACTCTTTCGTCTTCCTTGATAAGTACTCAAATACCATCTTGTAACTTGAACAATTCGATCTCGCGGATCATAACTCAGCGATTCTTAAAAACAAATATATGTGAAGGGTGTGATTCTTTCCATTTTCCCATTTTTATTTTGCAGATTTAATTTAGTCGATGTTGAAATGGGCCTTATGGGACTTATGGCCGGAATTTAAAGAATCTGAACTTGCACTTTTCCGAGATAAATTGGCTCGTATCCATTTTTAATAAGATTTTTAAGTGTATTAAAACACAGCACAAAGAAAATAAAAACCAATTTTTTTTTTTTCAATAAAAAAAAATGAAATGTCAAAATTTCGCAAGCAATTAATGTGCCGGTCAATTAAATTGAGAACGAAAAGAGTGGAGAATTGTACTAAGAGTACTCTAGTACAGCTATCCACTAAAATTACACATTTCGTCGTTCAGCAGCTTACTGAAAAACGAAAAGTAGAGCGAAATTTTTCGTTTATGATTTCGTCGTGTCATTTTTGTATGGGATTTTTCGTTTCGCATCAGAAGCGTACTAGGCTTAAGTGTTCGAAAACAGCTGTGCAGTAAAAATAAAATGCACTACTTGATCGCACGTACTTGCTCTTATGTTCGATGACATCACAAGTAAATTTATTTTTAAAACGTTTTCTACTTAATTTTATTTACATAAACAAATCTTTAAAATTATTCTAAAAAAATGTTTGGTAGGTCGCCAGTTTAAAGTACATAATATAAAACAATACAAACAAAATTCGGCCCGTTTTCAAAATATTTTTTTTTTTTTTTTTTATAATCTACACGCGCTCAAGGGATTATGACTACCCTTTAAATGTTAAACACAGCGCGGGCGTGAGGGTGAGGTTAAGGAAAAGAAAGAATGACAGGATAGATGTGTGGCGCGATATTTGGAGACTGTAGGTGGTTTTTGTGTCAGATTTTATCTCCAGGGATGGCGGCTGAACTAATGCGGAGAAATTTCCGTGTCTTATTTATCGATGTCCCTTAGAATTCGCATTAATTTTTTTATTCTTTGTCATATTTTAGCGGTATACTAGTTTTACTCAATCACATGTTGTTAGTTCTATGCCTAAACAGCATGTAACCCGTAAACCAGCAACTCATTGTATGACATTTATTTTTAGAATTGGTTTTAATGGAAAAATAAGAAGACATAGACTACGGCAGGGATCGAACATATGACCATGAGGTTAACAGGCGAATACACAACTATCGCGCCACGGCCACCCCCAAATTGAATTTTCAATGATTTCTCTTTTTCAAAAATGAAAATGTTGGTAACACAGTATTGTTTACATTTTGAACGACCTCCTGTATAAAATTATATATGTATGTAATTATGTATAGAGCCGTTACTGAGAAATTGAAAAAAAGTACCGTTAGTAACATTTTTTGTAAAAAAAATGTTTGGCCAAAATGTTAGATAAGTATACAATATACAAAATCGTTAGAACAGTATTCGAGACAACTTAGATTTACTTTTTTTTGCTACAAAAAATTGTATTTGCACGGACCGTTATTTTTCGAGTACTATAGTTTGCTTTGCTTTTGTTCGAAAATGTCAAAATGCATATACAAAAATGTCATTTGAAGTTTGCGAGCTTCTACCTCATTCATAATAGACCATTCAATTTGACTTTGATTTGACGTTTTAACTCATTAACCACATGATTAAATTTGATAAAATTTTATACTTCAGAAATTGTTTTCAAGCCATTTCTCTAAAATGCAAATGATTGTTTGCAAATAAAACACAGAGTGATTTACGTATACTATACAGATAAAGAACATAATTTTCCTTGTACTTTGAAAAACTCTCTGTGTAATGTGGTTTATGGCACGGTAGGGTACCATAAGGACCCTAAACACTTGTGACAAGTCGACACAAATGGAATGAATGGAAATATTTTGAAGGGTTAATAATTGTACGAAACATAATCTTGTTCCAGTCGATTCTCCCCCAAGTGATCCTGTTTAACAGAATTGATGTTACATTACTGTCAAAATGATACATTGTTTTGTGATGTTTGTTGGTTAAAATATTGTCTTTCTTGCCAAATAAAATCATGCGGTTAATTAAGTCATTATTAATGTTGATGGGGTTGTGTAAAATTTTACCTAAGATGTAATTAAATTTGGCTTAAGTAGTTTTCGACTTAATTAATTTTTCCTTTTTACTTGACGAGCTAGGTTGCTCGTGGCCTTCATTTCTATCTGTCTGCCTACTTAGACCTTACCCAACTTTGTATATTAAAGATTGGTGGTGAAATTGACTCTATCGCGTGCAATATTCGTTTGCAAACAGTATTTTCAACACAGTATATCCCTTAGTCATCCTTCAATATCCTGAAACTTCGATAGAATACCAAAATATGAAATTTATATAAATTTCCTGTTAGCTGAGTGGGCATTGTATTTATTCATCTGCAAAAAAAATGAACAACATACATATGTACGTATTTCTTTCTATAACAGAAAGTTTAAAGGTCATGCCTTGTGGATAACTCGGAATAATCTTTCAAATCATACTTACATTTTATGTATCTCATCACAGAGCTAGAATCGATTAAAGATGAAGGAATGTTAGTTTATCAAGTGGTTTGTTATTACAACTACAACTTTAACTATACATTTTAATCAATTCAAAAGTAATTTTTTTAATTATTCATATCTTACCCCCATGCAAGAGGGAATACACAAAGAAGGATAATCTGAAAATATGAATGTTGTTATTATTCTTGGCACAATGCATAATTTTTAAAGAATACAATTCTCTCAAGTCAAATGATTCATTCATATCGTTTGCCTGGCATTGTGCTTTTATTTCTTAAAAACATACACACATTGTCTAGTACAAAGTAAAGTGCATTAATACTAGCGTGGGTGAGTTTTGTTTGTATAAAATAGTATTAAAAAAAATTAAATACTTTGTTGAAAATTACTTGGTCGATTGTGTATAATTGATAGGTACTCGTATTCAAAGAAATATATTTATATATTTTTTTTATACAATGTTACTTACAATAATAAAAATCGTTATATCAAAATTTAGCTTCAGTTTTGCATTGTCATTCATTACATATCGTGAATAAAAAATTCCTTGGGAATATTTCCTTTTTCGAAAATAGGGAAAGTTTGACAGAATTTGTTTGTTTCGGGAACAGACTTTCCAGGAGAATTGGGCTCACATTTAATAAGATTCATGCGAGCGAATAAAATCTCATATCTATTTTTTTTATCGTTATATGTTTTTTTTTTTTCAAATTAAAGACAATATTAAATGTGAAATAAATGTTATTAAAAGCTTTGCTACGAACTGTTTTGAACAGAAAAGTACAACTATTTGCTTTTCTGTTCTGGCTTTTGAGTAAGATCAAATTCGAACAGCATCGTGAGAACTGTCAAAAGTATTTGTTTTTTTTCTGTTTTGTTTATTTGATGGTTAGTTTACTTTTGATTTTGTGGTCAGAATTAATCGCAAAGAAAAAAAACAACAAAAAACCTATATTTTGTTTGTTTCTTATTGTTTTGACAAATGACGTTTTAAATTGACTGTTCTATCTCGTTCTAACGACTTTTATGTTCTAATTTTGTCTATACCATGCTGTTCTGTTCTGATGATCTTTTCTCCATTGAACAAAGCTAAAGCTATTTTTGCAAATGGCGTCAAAAGTCATTGTGATTTGACGTTTATGTACTTTTTGCACAAAAATGCACAGATTCTCATTTTACAAAAAGTGGTTGTAAAAATATCTCAGAGAAAGACAAGCAAATGTTACCACTTTTGTAATGACACACCCGACAACTGACATTTTTGGTATTGTTCTTTTTTATTTTGACAGTCTTCATAATTTTGTACAAAGAAATTTCTTTTGCTGAAATTCACAGCCGTTAGAAATGTTTTAATCTCTAATGAGAGTTCTCTTCTGTAAAAAAATAAATTGTGTACGGACACAGGATTTGACAGTTTTTCTTAGAAATTCGTATATTTTCGCAGTCTTCGGAAGTACTCGAATCCACATATTAATACTGTTGTTCGAAAAAGTACTTCGAATTAATTATAGGAGGTTTTGACAGATACATCGCTAGGCCTACATTAACTAAAAAATATCCTGAATTATGTATGTTCTAAATTTTACAATTTTCTGAAATGTGACCTGCTGATAAAAAATCTTATTATTCTCAATTACCACCATACCGTACCCAGGTTGAAAATATTTAATTCGTGACAGGGTGTGAAAAATAAATTGCAATATTTACTTCGAGCTTGAATTAATGAAAAATGTTCTCCTTCATTGCATAGTAATACGAGTAACAATTTAATAAGAATTCAAAGATAAAGATTGAATAAGCAAAACAAAACACTCTTTCTCACACGCCTACTGCCACACCTCCCCTAAGTCTGCTTAGCAACACAGAATACGTATATATGTCCATATATGTATCTACATATTGTGTAGATATATTTATTTTTTTTAAAGTTAATAGTGTCTAATTAGCCCCAGTATAAGCATTTTAGCTGACTCTTCAAAATTGTTTGCTCTCACTCCATGTTAAATGAGTGTCTTGTGCAAACACAAAAAGTGCATCAGAGCAAAGCCAAAGCTTATTATAAAAGCTAAATTAAAACTATTATACCTGACTACACTACACGACTGTCTTCGTCGTAGACGTGTGTCGTGTCATCGAAAAGAAATTTTCAAAACTTTCATACTCTTACATTATTGAGTTAAGATAGGTATTTCTCCACCCAAATTGAAATAAAAAATTTCCGCAACTATATGAATACACTACCTACTTGCAGAATAATGAGATTGAGAGAGCCACATAAAGGGGAAATCTACTCAGCTGATTTTATACATGAACAAAAAAATACTCAAATAAAATACACTCAAAGAACCAATCCATATCTAATAACTAAAACAAAAAAAAAAGATGTAAAAATAAATTAGGAAAAGCTCTTAGATAATTGTTTATTCTAGCAAATGCTTTTATTGTGTAGGTAAAAAGAAGTAAAACAGAATTTTGACGCAATGTAATTTATCGTGTCAATGTGTTTTGCATTCTTGTACGAGTACTTATGGTTTGGTTCATTATACCCTATATATTGATTGTTATGGGAGAATTCAATCAGGGGTTTCATTTCAAACGGCAAGTGTTGCCGTTGTATTTTTTTTAATGCAATAATTTAAATAATTAATTCTTATATTTCTTTTTGTATAGATATTTTCATAATACCTATACTTCACATTTCAAGTAGTCTTATCTCTTAAAATTAAGAGCCCCACTTGCATGTTAATGAATAGTTTTAGCACTTCATTCAGCTGTTAATTGTCATTATAAGTATGATACTAATTAGAATGCATTAATTGTTATTAATAAATTATTGTTAAGTGAAAAACTGTTGACATGTCAAAACTAATAACATGACTATCATGCAATATGTACCTAAATAAGACTTAGTTGCCATTGAACATGAATATCGACATTGATAATAATTAATGTAAACTAACGGGGGGTGGTCGTGGCGCGATAGTTGTGTCAACCTCGTGCGTGGTTGCGGGTTCGATTCCTGCCGTTGTCTATGTCTTCTTATATCCCATTAAAAACCATGCTGTTAGGCATAACACTAACAACATGTGATTGAGTAAACTAGCATACCCATAATATATGACAACGAAATGAATAAAATAATGCGAATTATAAGGGACATAAATAAATAAGACACGGTAATTCTCTCCGCAGTAGTTCAGCCGCCATCCCTGGAGATAAATCTGAGACAACAACCAGCTCTAGTCTCAGAACATCGCGCTACACAATCTTTCATATCCTTCTTTCTCTTCTTCCACCGGATGCCGCGCTGTGTTAAGAAAAACATATAAAGGGTATTCATAATCCTTGAGCGCGTGCAAAGTTATAAAAAAAAAAAAAAAAAAAACTGCATGCCTATGTACATACATATGTATATGCATGTAAGACCTAAGGTTCTAAATGCAATCTGGAACCTCAAATATCAATTCAATTTGAATTGATTTGAAAACTACAGGCGATAACTTAGTGACGGTTTAAACTTTGTCCTTTTCAAAACAAAAATTAAAATGTACATTATTTTGTATAATTTATATAGTGCTTAATTTACAATGGTCAAATAATATAAATATGTACATATTTTTGAATGTTCACTTTCACTTTGCAAGATCATTAAATTTTTTTTAAATTTAAAATTAACGCAAGATGATACCTATTTGGTTATCGTGCAAATGTCAACGTTCCGATGTTAGCGTTTTGACGATGATCGACTTACGTAAAGCTTACGTGATGATAGAATTTTTCGTGTTACGTGAAGCAAGACAATCATCGAAACATTATCGTCTAGCGGTAATCGAGTTAGGGAATGAGCAACACCAACATACATCACTAAAAAACATCACTTCAGTGTCCTGAAATATTACTCAAATTATACTTCGGACGAAAAGGTGAAAGGAAAAGTATTTGCCAGTATGTTTTTGTTGTTGTTTTCTAGTAAAATTTTTGCTTTGCTGTACTTGCTTGTCACGACAACACGACTATTGTGAAACATGCTTTACAAAGTATTTAAAACTTCTTCTTTATATATTTTGAACAACCGGCGTTCTACAATATTAATTATTTTATTTCAATTTACCAGGTATGTGTAATTATACATTAAATTAAAATCGAATTATCAAATTACTCTTTGTAATTAAAAATTCGAATTATTCTGTGTAAATTTGTAATGAAAAAAAAATCCTGATACATAATTATAAATATTTTTTTTAAATAAAGACCTAATCACCCGAACCGTATTATCTACAGTTCTTCACAACATATATTTTTCTTTACCAAAGTTTCACCATGTACATACAAACATACATACATTTATATGAGCCACGTTAGCCCGTTTCTAGATTCGTCTATATATTTTAAGTTTACACGGATATGCTTTAAAGCTAGCACGGAGCAATATGTGAAAATAGGATTTTCTACCATCTATAGACTAACGAATAAATATCTAAGAAATATTCATTTGATTTACTTGTGCATTAAGAGCAACACAAAAATTACTCGCATTTAAAATGAGCTGCATCTTCCTTGAAATCATTCCTTAAATGCATAACGCTCGAACTCTGCTTGATTATTTTAAAAGTAGTCAAAATCTCTTAAAATATCTATGGTATATTAAATTTTCCGCAGGAAAGTCGAAAAGTAATATCGGTCAGCGCGTTCAGTCTCTGACGTCACCAAAAAATTGATTTTTTCTGTCAAAACAGGTGTTAACGTTCTGGTCAACCCATTGACAACATTTTTCGTTGACAAACACAAGATGTCGGATAGTTAGGACAGATTTTGAAATCATTTTTACGGCAGAGAATCAACGCGTTGACCGATTAAGTTGATCCAGTAAATCAAGCTTAAGTAATGTAAAGAAGTTCTTTATGATATTTTTTTCCTTTGCGAATTTTTGTTTATAATTCATTTTACCTTGCGTTTATAAAAATATGGCTGAATTTTTTTCAAATTCGATAATATGATATCTTCATGTCACGATTCACTTCAAATAGAAGCCCATGTGTCATTATATTACTGCTGTATTTACAAAATAAATATACCAGTCTAGTCGTTAAAGAAAATCAAAACTAAACTACTGGGACATCCATTGTTGCAAATTTGATAAGAAAATTTCTCATGAAAAAATCTTTGGATTATGTGTGTCTTGTGATTTTTTCAATTAAATAGATGTATACAAAATATTTACTTAGCGTTAGCAATGCGATTAGCCTAATCTATATCGGGCAAATCGAACCAACATGTGCCACTTATTGATTTAAAATTTTCTTCAGTTATAGATTTAATAAGTTTTGAAGTGTCTAAGTACATACACTATTGCTTCACTGAAATATGATAAGATAACAATAAAGTATTATCTCTATTAATTGAGCGCAAAATAAACGTCCGGCATTTGATGACAAAAAAAAAAACTAAAAAAAGGCAAATTGAATAGTTTATATCGACCATTGAATTTTAACTTATCAATTAATTAAATATTTGATTTCTTTATTTACAATCAATAAAATATTAAATTCAATCGTAATTAGTTTTGTAACTTCTAAACGATGATGTCTTGAATGCATTTTTATATTCTGGGTTTCATGTTGTTTTAGAACCCGGTTGAAATAAATTTTGATCAAAACATAATGTGGATCAATGTTGAACTTATCTCCAAAAATATGCTCCAAATTTTGATGAATTTAAATAAAGAGAAGAAGTAACATTCAGAATGGGATGCTGCTTTTTTTCCTTTCATTAATTTAGTTCAATTAAGCAACAAATATTTTATCTTTTTTTATATGCAGACATATGTATGCAATCCAATTATTATCATACACGCCTTTAAATAATGTTTAGACTTTTTTTTTTTAATTAATACTGCTGCAATCAAGCGAGACTTTAACATGTGAAATTGTTATCAGAAGCTTTTGTTTTTTTTTTTTAATTTTTTTTTGTTCTTAAGGCGGAACAACAGTAGATGTTGAAAATAAAATGAAACACCCTGGATATAAGTTTATCTGTGAAACAGTTTACTGAACTTATTCAAGGCAACAAGCTATTGCAATGGATGTTGAGTAAAACGTGAATTAAAAACTCGAATGATCTTACTTTGCATCATATTTTGTTGGCATAATTTTCTACTTTTAACAATGTACTTAAATAATTTGTATCATAACTCATTTTTGACCTAGCAATTGACCCTAGTTGTCAGTGCCATCCAAACTTTTTTTTTGTAAATGATGGTGCTTATGTATGTATGTCGTTGTACATAATGTATCTACATATTATATGTGTAAGAAATATGCCGATGATTTTATATAAATTGACTGGTTGCCTAAAAAAGTATTTTGAATATGTATGAGAATTTTCTCTGAAAAAATTTCTTCATAATTGAATATTTCCCTTCTTAATTGACAAACAAAACAAATTTAAATGCGTAATGCTTTTAAAAATTGCCACTTGAGACTCACAAATCAATTTAAATTTGTAGCAATTTGATAAACATATTTATATATTATTACTTATGTTTTTTTTTCTTATTTTATTATAGAATCTGAGCATTCTCTTCATGAACAACACATGCCAAACAGCAACGACAATGGTCTCGAAACTGCAATTCCTGAGCAATGTGTCGATCCATCTCCACCACAACACCAGCAACTGCAACAACAAAATCAACAGCATCAACAGCACCATCAACATGAACAACACCATCAACATGAACAACACCATCAGCATGAACAACACCAGCTACACCAACAACATCAACAACTTCAACAACAGCAACCACAACAACAACAGCAGCAACAACAGCAGCGGCAACAACACCAACAGCAGCAACAACATCATCAACAACAACTGCAGCAACAACAACAACAACAGCAGGAACAACAACAAATAGCTCAACAGCAAAATCAACCTCCTCCAACAATTAACTATCAAAAACCACATCATCACCATCCTCCGCAGCAGCAGCAGCAACAGCAACAACATATCCAGCAATATGTTCCAAGTACAAACCAAAACACCGTCACAAAGGAAAACATGCGAGATATTAATCAAAATGTGCCAAATAGCGCTCCACAACACCTTTCCAATGCGAGAAATTATCAAAAGGAGCATACCAATAATTCGCATTATAACGCTCACATTGATGAACCACACCAACCACAACATCAGCAGCACCAAGCACAGCAACACCAACACCAACATCAGCAGCAGCAGCAGCAGCAGCAGCAACAACAACAACAACAACAGCCACAACAACAACAACAACAACCACAACAACAATCACAGCAGCCACAACAACAACCACAACATCAACAACATCCCCAACAACAACAACAACAACACCATCATCATCAATATCAACAACACCAGCAATATCAACACCATCGCAATCCCAGCCAGCAACAGCAGCAACAACAACAAAGCCCATTTGTGCCTACAAACAGCAACGCAACTGTCCATAATAATGACTCAGTCCAACAAATGCCGACAACGGCACCAATGGTTAACAAAACACTGTCCTGGACTAACTCCCATACGAAAAAAAGTACTGCATCTGTTGCGGTAACTGCTACACCAACATCGACACACAAACCCTTCAATCATCACCCGAAGCCCTCATCGACGTATAATTCGTCAAACAGCACCCATCATCAACAACCACAAGTAAAGAACTATGGTACCATGAAGACTCCATCGTCACCTGTTGCAAATTCACAAAACCATACCTTCAATAATATGATGACAACTGTGCCACCACCTCAATTAAATGGTCCTGCAGAGAGAAAATACAATGGACCAGGAACAATGGAAAACAAGTCTTCGGTATCGACTACCTCAATTGCTAGTTCTGTAGTTCCACAACAGTTCCAACAAAATATGAGTTCAGACTCGATCAAACCCGCAGTCGTTCAACAGCAAGTAAAAAAGACCGAAGTTCTTAATTTAGCTCCTCCGATTTCAGCGAATGCAACATCCGCTGGTAGCTCATCATCGTCTCAATCGTGGGCAAGTCTTTTCGTCAGTGCAAATACAACTAACTTCACTACATCATTGGCTTCAAGCTCGACAAATCCGGCTCCTGCACTACCACCACCATTTTCATCAAAGAAACCTATTGCTAAAGTTGCTCCCTATGAGGGAGTAACACCAGTAACTCCAATTCCACCGGTTGTCACACCGGGTGCTTTGTCTTATTCGGCCGCTTCGGCTCAAAACCTTCCACCACCCACTACTACTAACAATAACCAAGTGGGAATATCGAAACAAAAGATATCCGCGGAAACTCTATTGTCAACAGCGGCACGAAACAGCAACATCGATGAATGGTCATACAAGTTTGCTGACTTTCTGACAAAATCAAAGACCGACTTCTCGGCAGCAAGTTTGAGACCAAGAGGCTTAACGAACCCCTCGAACTATTGCTATATCAACTCTATTTTACAAGCTCTCATGGGATGCGCACCTTTCTATAACTTAATCAAATCAATTCCCAAACAATTGGTTTCACTCAGTACTGAAGTTAATACACCCACCATAAATGCAATGTAAGTTTTTTCTTGTTGTTATTTTTAATCAAACAAATGATTTTTCTTTAATTTTGTCACAAGCTAAGTCAGCGGTTTGTCCTCTTTTTTTGGGACAAAAAGCGTTACACTTGTGGTAGACCAATTTGATTTTTAATTGGAAACCATTGACAGACTGTTTTAGTCTAATTTGGCGGATGATTGACTTTCAGAGCTTTTCTAGAGAGTTGAAATAATTTATATTAATTATTTATTTCCTAGTTGAAAAGTGAACATTTTTAGTCTTTAATTTGAATTCACCAACGTCTCACCAAAGTAAAATAGAAGATTTAAATACTTTAAAAACTCCACAATCTAAGTCAGCGGTTTGTCCTCCTATTTTGGGACAAAAAGCGTTACACTTGTGGTAGACCAACTTGATTTTTAATGTGAAACCAATGACAGACTGTTTTAGTCTAATTTGGTGGATGATTGACTTTCAGAGCTTTTCTAGAGAGTTGAAATAATTTATATTAATTATTTATTTCCTAGTTGAAAAGTGAACATTTTTAGTCTAATTTGAATTCACCAACGTCTCACCAAAGTAAAATAGAAGATTTAAATACTTTAAAAACTCCACAACCTAAGTCAGCGGTTTGTCCTCTTATTTTGGGACAAAAAGCGTTACACTTGTGGTAGACCAACTTGATTTTTAATGTGAAACCAATTACAGACTGTTTTAGTCTAATTTGGTGGATGATTGACTTTCAGAGCCTTTCTAGAGAGTTGAAATAATTTATATTAATTATTTATTTCCTAGTTGAAAAGTGAACATTTTTAGTCTAATTTGAATTCACCAACGTCTCACCAAAGTAAAATAGAAGATTTAAATACTTTAAAAACTCCACAATCTAAGTCAGCGGTTTGTCCTCCTATTTTGGGACAAAAAGCGTTACACTTGTGGTAGACCAACTTGATTTTTAATGTGAAACCAATGACAGACTGTTTTAGTCTAATTTGGTGGATGATTGACTTTCAGAGCTTTTCTAGAGAGTTGAAATAATTTATATTAATTATTTATTTCCTAGTTGAAAAGTGAACATTTTTAGTCTAATTTGAATTCACCAACGTCTCACCAAAGTAAAAAAGAAGATTTAAATACTTTAAAAACTCCACAATCTAAGTCAGCGGTTTGTCCTCCTATTTTGGGACAAAAAGCGTTACACTTGTGGTAGACCAACTTGATTTTTAATGTGAAACCAATGACAGACTGTTTTAGTCTAATTTGGTGGATGATTGACTTTCAGAGCTTTTCTAGAGAGTTGAAATAATTTATATTAATTATTTATTTCCTAGTTGAAAAGTAAACATTTTAAATCTTAAACTTTCGATTTAAATTCAGAGATTCATCCCTCACTGCAAAAGTACAAACTAGACATTCCATCTAAAACGAACGGTACATTCGAATTATTCAAATTTTGTTATAAAAATTAAAAGATTTAAATGCTTATATTAAATATAACATAAAAAAAACTATTTCTAAATATTTCAGGTTGCAATTTGCATCCGAGTTTTCCTCATTGCCCTCGGGATTGCGTCTCAGTCGTCCACTCAAACAGGTCAAAGGTAAAGACGAAATCGGTGGTGAATTGCATTGCGATCCAGCTTTTGAACCAACTGCAATTTATAAATTGTGGAACGATAGTCGTGAGGAGCACGTTGAAGGAAGGCAAGAAGATGCAGAAGAATTCCTGGGTTATGTGCTAAACAAATTAAACGATGAAATGTTGGAGGTAAAACAAATCTATAAAAATATAGAATCATTAAATACAAAACTAAAATATGTTTGCATAGGTTATCAAATTGATTGCAAAACCAACAGTAGAACAGAACGGAAATGAACAAACTCCCGAAACTGATGAAGGACAGGTCTGGCAGGTAATACAAAAAAATATACCTTTTGGTATCTTTATTTTCATTTTTTTTCTCATATTTTTTCACCCAGATTATCAATAATCGTAACAAGGGCATTGTAACGAGACAAACAGATTTTGGTAAAACACCCTTGAGTGATATCTTCCGTGGAGAAGTGCGTTCTCGTTTGCAACGTGAAGGTGAATACTGCACCGATTTAATTGCACCATTTTTTACACTTCAACTTAATATTGAGGTAAATTGATGATTGTGTTGTCTTTAGATTAAATCTGACTTTCAAATAAAAACATTGTAGAAAGCTGCCTCTGTGAGAGAAGCACTCGAGATTCTTGTTGGACGCGATCAACTGGAAGGTGTAACCGGCAGTAAAAGCAAACAAGAAGTAGTTGCTTGGCAACAAATGACTATAGAAAAACTGCCTGTCATATTGATTTTACATTTAAAATGGTTCAATTATAGATCTGATGGATGCACAAAGATTCTAAAAACTGTCGAATTTCCAGTAGAATTAAAAATTGATCCAAGTAAGTACATTTTATTTTGTTCATATAAGAGTATGTGTATGTTTTTAGAGTAAAAAATAATTAAAATTAAAATGTAAGATATTTAGCTGCATAACAGTGATGTTGAATTTAGTCGTGTTGAATGTATAGTACGAAAATAGAACAAATAGTAATTCTGTTCTGTTCTGAATACCTCCCCGAAAAAGTACTACATTTGACCTTACAGCTCTCTTGAGTTGTATCGTTGACAACAAAGGTCACATGAAAACTCCTTCTATATCATTTCAGTTGGTATATGAAATTAAAAAAAAAATGTGATTGAAAAATAAGTGATTTCTTAAAGCAGGAATTTTGATATTTTTTCTTTTATTGAACCCCTAGTCGAAAAAGCAACATTCCACCTTAAAGTTGTATCGTTAAAAAGGTCACGTGCAAACTCCTTCTGTATAATTTCTATTGATATATGAAATTAAAAAAATGTGATAGAAAAAGTGATTTTTTTTTAAAGCAGGGATTCTAATATTTTTACTTTTACTGAATCCCTCGTCAAAAAAGCAACATTCCAACTAAAAGTTGTATCGTTAAATATGTCACATGCAAACTCCTTCTGTATCATTTCTGTTGATATATGAAATTTAAAAATGTGATAGAAAAAGTGATTTTTTTTAAAGCAGGGATTCCGATATTTTTGCTTTTACTGAATCCCTCGTCAAAAAAGCAACATTCGAACTAAAAGTTGTATCGTTAAATAGGTCACATGCAAACTCCTTCTGTATCATTTCTGTTGATATATGAAATTAAAAAAATGTGATAGAAAAAGTGATTTTTTTTAAAGCAGGGATTCTGATATTTTTACTTTTACTAAATCCCTCGTCAAAAAAGCAACATTCGAACTAAAAGTTGTATCGTTAAATATGTCACATGCAAACTCCTTCTGTATCATTTCTGTTGATATATGAAATTTAAAAAATGTGATAGAAAAAGTGATTTTTTTTAAAGCAGGGATTCTGATATTTTTACCGTTTACTGAATCCCTAGTCAAAGAAGCAACATTCGAACTAAAAATTGTATCGTTAAATAGGTCACATGCAAACTCCTTCTGTATCATTTCTGTTGATATATGAAATTAAAAAAATGTGATAGAAAAAGTGATTTTTTTTAAAGCAGGGATTCTGATATTTTTGCTTTTACTGAATCCCTCGTCAAAAAAGCAACATTCGAACTAAAAGTTGTATCGTTAAATAGGTCACATGCAAACTCCTTCTGTATCATTTCTGTTGATATATGAAATTAAAAAAATGTGATAGAAAAAGTGATTTTTTTTAAAGCAGGGATTCTGATATTTTTACTTTTACTAAATCCCTCGTCAAAAAAGCAACATTCGAACTAAAAGTTGTATCGTTAAATAGGTCACATGCAAACTCCTTCTGTATCATTTCTGTTGATATATGAAATTAAAAAAATGTGATAGAAAAAGTGATTTTTTTAAGCAGGGGTTCTGATATTTTTGCTTTTACTGAATCCCTCGTCAAAAAAGCAACATTCGAACTAAAAATTGTATCGTTAAATAGGTCACATGCAAACTCCTTCTGTATCATTTCTGTTGATATATGAAATTAAAAAAATGTGATAGAAAAAGTGATTTTTTTTAAAGCAGGGATTCTGATATTTTCGCTTTTACTGAATCCCTCGTCAAAAAAGCAACATTCGAACTAAAAGTTGTATCGTTAAATAGGTCACATGCAAACTCCTTCTGTATCATTTCTGTTGATATATGAAATTAAAAAAATGTGAGAGAAAAAGTGATTTTTTTTTAAAGCAGCGATTCTAATATTTTTACTTTTTCTGAATCCCTCGTCAAAAAAGCAGCATTCGAACTAAAAGTTGTATCGTTAAATGGGTCACATGCAAACTCCTTCCCTTCTGTATCATTTCTGTTGATATATGAAATTACAAAAAATGTGATAGAAAAAGTGATTTTTTTTTAAAGCAGGGATTCTGATATTTTTACCGTTTACTGAATCCTTAGTCAAAAAAGCAACATTCGAACTAAGAGTTGTATCGTTAAATAGGTCACATGCAAACTCCTTCCGTATCATTTCTGTTGATATATGAAATTACAAAAATGTGATAGAAAAAGTGATTTTTTTAAAGCAGGGATTCTGATATTTTTGCCTTTACTGAATCTCTCGTCAAAAAAGCAACATTCGAACTAAAAGTTGTATCGTTAAATAGGTCACATGCAAACTCCTTCTGTATCATTTCTGTTGATATATGAAATTAAAAAAATGTGATAGAAAAAGTGATTTTTTTTAAAGCAGGGATTCTGATATTTTTGCTTTTACTGAATCCCTCGTCAAAAAAGCAACATTCGAACTAAAAGTTGTATCGTTAAATAGGTCACATGCAAACTCCTTCTGTATCATTTCTGTTGATATATGAAATTAAAAAAATGTGATAGAAAAAGTGATTTTTTTTAAAGCAGGGATTCTGATATTTTCGCTTTTACTGAATCCCTCGTCAAAAAAGCAACATTCGAACTAAAAGTTGTATCGTTAAATAGGTCACATGCAAACTCCTTCTGTATCATTTATGTTGATATATGAAATTAAAAAAATGTGAGAGAAAAAGTGATTTTTTTTTAAAGCAGCGATTCTAATATTTTTACTTTTTCTGAATCCCTCGTCAAAAAAGCAGCATTCGAACTAAAAGTTGTATCGTTAAATGGGTCACATGCAAACTCCTTCCCTTCTGTATCATTTCTGTTGATATATGAAATTACAAAAAATGTGATAGAAAAAGTGATTTTTTTTTAAAGCAGGGATTCTGATATTTTTACCGTTTACTGAATCCTTAGTCAAAAAAGCAACATTCGAACTAAGAGTTGTATCGTTAAATAGGTCACATGCAAACTCCTTCCGTATCATTTCTGTTGATATATGAAATTACAAAAATGTGATAGAAAAAGTGATTTTTTTAAAGCAGGGATTCTGATATTTTTGCCTTTACTGAATCTCTCGTCAAAAAAGCAACATTCGAACTAAAAGTTGTATCGTTAAATAGGTCACATGCAAACTCCTTCTGTATCATTTCTGTTGATATATGAAATTAAAAACATGTGATAGAAAAAGTGATTTTTTTTTAAAGCAGGGATTCTGATATTTTTACTTTTACTAAATCCCTCGTCAAAAAAGCAACATTCGAACTAAAAGTTGTATCGTTAAATAGGTCACATGCAAACTCCTTCTGTATCATTTCTGTTGATATATGAAATTAAAAACATGTGATAGAAAAAGTGATTTTTTTAAAGCAGGGATTCTGATATTTTTACTTTTACTAATTCCCTCGTCAAAAAAGCAACATTCGACCTTAAAGTTGCATCGTTAAATAAGTCACATGCAAACTCCTTCGGTATCATTTCTGTTGATATATGAAATTAAAAACATGTGATAGAAAAAGTGATTTTTTTAAAGCAGGGATTCTGATATTTTTACTTTTACTAATTCCCTCGTCAAAAAAGCAACATTCGACCTTAAAGTTGCATCGTTAAATAGGTCACATGCAAACTCCTTCTGTATCATTTCTGTTGATATATGAAATTAAAAACCTGTGATAGAAAAAGTGATTTTTTTAAAGCAGGGATTCCGATATTTTTGCTTTTACTGAATCCCTCGTCAAAAAAGCAACATATTGCCTTAAAGTTTCGTTGAGTTGTATCGGTAAAAAGGTCACATGAAAAATCCTGTATCATTCCAATTTCTATAGGAACATACAAAAATGTGATGGAAAAATAAATGATTTTTTAAAAGCAGGGATTCCGTTATATTTTTGAATGAATGTCTAACCGTAAAACCCATAATCGACCTTTATTTTAAATTTGTATTTTTAGTAGGTAGATTGCTGGAAGGGTCTCATTAAAACTTCTCCTAAACTATTAATTTTTGTTTTGATTCTGTAGATATTTTTAAAATTCGTTGTAACTAGCATACATTTATAATAATTGTATAAATATAATTTTTTATCTCTTGCAGAAATCCTTTCGTCGAAAAAATACTCCCAGAAACAACGTGTTTACCGTCTTTTTGCCGTTGTTTATCATGATGGCAAGGAGGCCTCCAAAGGTCATTATGTCACAGATGTTTATCACACTGGCTATTCAAGTTGGCTACGCTTTGATGATAGCACTGTGAAACCAGTCAGTGAACACAATGTATTACGGCCCAGAATTCCACGTGTACCCTATCTACTATACTACAGACGTTGTGATACAATGCCCAACTTACCACAAACCACCAACACAACCCTTCAAGCTAATGCCAATGCAAATAAGTAATAAGATTAATTATATAATTAATATATTTTAGGTTAGCAATATATGTTTATGGTGAAAGAGAAGATCAAACTTTTATAATAAGTTTTACGCTCATAAAATTCTATAGTTTTAATTTTTTTTTTCGCGTTATAATGTAATAATAGAATATAAGGTATGTGTAATATTATAACTAACTTCAGATAAGTTTTTGTTAAATAACGGGACATTTGTTTTTATGTACATATAATATTTTCATTAATATTTCTTGTGGCTGGTATTATTTAAACAAATTAAAAAAGAAATCGTATGTATTAAAAACAAAGAAATATTATACACATTATTATACAAAGTTAAATTTGCTTTTAGCACTAGTTAGGCATTAATCACGGACTAACTCAACAGGGCAAACAATAATCATTTTTTTTGTTAATTTTATTTTTTTAATTTTGTTACAAAGTTTATCCCGCTCTGTAATATTTTTTAATAATAAGATCGTTATTAGTGATTAGCAATTTATCTTAACAAATAAAAAAAAAAGATAATCAAAATATACGAAAGAATGAAACTGTATTGTTAAGTGAACTGTATATAGTTATATCAAAAAATGCAAGTCATGATATCCGGGAATTACGATTATGTTCGCTAAAGTACATAATAGGTGTATCTATACCATATTAACTCAAACAATACTGTAAATAATGAAATATGTTGTGTTAATGTTAATAATAGTTTAAAGTTTTTACAGACAAAAATTACAATAAAAAAAAAAATGTTAAATAATCATGTGTGACTGCACATACATTTTATTAAAACTTTATATATAATTTTTTTTTTTCAATTTCTCATGATTTGTTTTTTGATATTCACAATCAACTAGACTGACCCACAAAAAAAAACGTAGTATCATTTTATTAATTGCAAAAACAACCAACTAATAATTCTGCATAATTGAAAGAAAAGCCATTTTTTAAATAAAATTGTTGGTATAATGCAACTGGTTTGCACTATGACCTAGGATAAATCAACTGTGTAAATAAATTATCCCACTGTTGGTTTATTAAAAAAAAAATGTTTAGATAGAATGTCAAGAAAAACACAATTTTGTTTTTAAATAATTAAAAGATTTTATAGATAACGACTATAATAAATATTAAGAACATTTATGTATTAATTATAATTATGTTATATAACTTTGTATACATTTTATTGTAAATATATATTCTAAAATAAAATGAATACAATTTTATCATAGCTCTTAGCTTTATTAGTTTTTTTTTTAATCATTACAAATTGAAATATTTACCTTTTCTTTTATAAAATTACTGTACAAACATACAAAAATGAAAACTTGACCACGTCTTAATCTAGAATTAACGTTAAAACGTAAAAATTAAAAATTTAAAAAAGTACACATAACGTGTCTGTAGAACAATATAAGAATAATTTTTTTTAAAACTTTATTTTGTAAATAGTCGGAAAATTATTTTAAACCATTTAAAAATAGTATAAGAAGAATCTAGGTTTTATAGTTGTTATTAGTGTTAGGCTTTCACGATCGATCACCTTGGATAAAATTAATTTAAAAAAATAACTAATAAATTTTGTTTATACCCCACGCTTCGCTTGGCTTCCTTCCAGCTTCCTCAGGGGTTTATTTCTTTATTTTTCTCATTTTTGACAAAGGAATTATTTTTATGGGCATACATTTCAAACTTTCTGGTTGGCTGAATGTTTCGAAACTGAGAGGAATTGTTTTTCGACTTTTTGTATTTGTTTTTGAACTGTCTTGAGACCGGACCATCAGAAAACGCCCTGACGATAATGATAAACATGAAATTTAGTGCTTAATTTTTAATTAATGTTGATATAATATTCGCTACGAGGAACTAAGTGAGACTGACCCATTGTAGGTTTTTGTTATTAAGTAAATTCATATTATGTATTTCTGGCGAGTTTAAAGCACTTTACCCAGTATATTCATAACAAAAAATTCAAAAAATCAGATTCACTTAAAACTTATGTGTGTTATAAGGATATAAAATTAAAGTCTAAAAATAAAGTAAGAATTATTTTAAATGAATAATTTTAACTGTACGGTGCATATTTATGTAAGAAGTGCATTTATATCCTACCCGTTTGAGATTTGAGATTTTCGTATTTTTTTTTCTTTGTTTAAAAACGAAATATCCCCATTTTTACGGTAATTTCTAATGATAAAAGGCCTTAATTTAGTACAAAACGTATCTGTTACCTTCAAAATAAAATAAAAAACTTCTCTTCTATTTAAAATCCGAAATTGCTTTTGAAAATATACAAGTTACAAAAACAAACATTTTTCCGACTGTTTTCAAATATTTATTTGTTTAAATACATTTTACATTTCTTAAAATATGTCTATTATTAAAAAAATTAAAAAAAAAGAGAATATAAATATTAAAAAAAATCAAAGCTTACTTGAAAAGTAATAAATATTTTATAAGTAAATGTAAATCCAGAATTATATATGTAAACATGCATATTTATATATTATAAATATTATAAGCTGAAATTAAACAAAAAACCTTATTAAACAAAACAAAAAAAAAATATTTATGTAATAATAGTCCTTATATTATGTATATTATTCAAAGAAATAATAACTAGAAGCGTAAATAATTATTATATATATTAAATTACAACAAACAACAATTATTTTACTATTAAAGGAAAATATATAAAACAAAAAAAAAAAAATATTTATAATAATGTGCCAATCTACCATAGAAAGTCTATTGAATCATAACTGAGAATTGGTAAATTCGCATGCATGTGTGTCTAAACTTTTTACTTTTATAAGATAAAAAAATAAATAACGTGCAAACAAATTTAATAAGGTTAACTAGCAACGGCAATGTCGAAAGAGAATTCAAATTAAAAAGAAAATGACGAAACAATTTATTTTGCTAGGTTTATTTTATAAGTTGATTGTTTAAAAACAATGATACACACTTACATTATAATAAATATTAATATATAAACAAATCAATATAAATAAATAAAAAAAAAAAACCGTTCCTAACACGAAGAAAAAAAAACTAGCATACAAATTAGGACATTTTTTGCTACGAGGACTAAATTGGATACAAAAAAAAAAACTTTATTTAAAAAAGAAATTCATAACATAATATACATAATCTTATTTATATATATATATTTTTAAATTTTAATATATGTTTTTTTTTAATTTTGTTTCATAGAGTTGTGGTTCTTGTGTTATAATGGTTGAATATTAATTTTATTTTATAATATATTTTCTTTTAATTATTTTAAATTACTTTTAAATTGTTAAAAAATTGAAGTGATATAAGTTGTTGGGATAAATGATTTATTTATTACTAAAAAAGGAAAAAAAAAAGATTAACAAAATATGTTGTTGATGTTTATTAAAATGCTATTGACCTTTTTGGACATTGATTAGTAGTGTTATAAGTTTCTATTAATTTGGGTTGCTTAACCTTTCTCACATTGTGCGCAAGCCTGAAAAACAGTTTCGGTCATTATTTTTTTCTTTGATTAAGAAATTAACCTTGTTTCATTTAAAGTAAATAAAAGGTTGCTTCGAGTATGTAATTCGTATTAAATTAAATGATGTCCTGTTTCAAAAGCAAACGTTCACATTTTATTTCTTGAAATACAATAATTATATGAACCTTAATTTTTGTTTGTGAAACTAATTTGAGTAATTTAAGTCATTTCAGATAATTTCAGAGAACATACAAAAACAGTTGTTACAATGCAAATACGTAATGCATATTATCGAAACGTAATTTAATATGACGAAGAGTGTTTACCCACCACCATGATTATGATGGTTCTGAAACTAATGTCGCTTTCGTTTCAACAGAAACATTGATCTGTAATTGATTCGCTGTCAATTTTTTTCTTCTGAAAATCAGATTCGCTGAAAAAAAAAAAACAAACGAATTTGTACACAAATTCTCATACACTAAAATATTTGTTTTGAAGTTTCCCAAATGTTATGTTGTCAATAAAGTATTTATGTTGTGGTAGTGTATAGAAAAATTAAATTAATATTACATAGTAAAAATTTAACAGATTACTAAAAAATATTTAAAAAAAAGGAGTACAATGATTTAGGAACTCCACGAGACGTGAAAAGAAAACTAAAACGAAATGAAGTTGAATTAACGATTTGAAGATTATTTTTCAGCTGCCACGCAAACACAGATTCGATCCATGTTCAGATTCGCTATGAAGTAAAAAGTATTGGTTTTTAATAACGAATATTATTTTTTTTTGAAACGAAATCGACATAACACACATTTAATCATATTTAGGGTTATGTAAAATAGATTAGTTTTGATGCAAATTTGGAACCAATTGGAATTTATTACATTTCATTCGGACATTTGTTTATGCTTTTGAGACAATAGGCGAAATACTTAAATTTTTTAACCTGATAACAGCATTTCATAGCTCGGAGTTCATTAATTTCTTTCTTCACATCAAAGTATTAGCCGATTAATTTATTTCCTACATAGAAACTAAATACTCTTGTTTTCTCAGAGACATTTTATGTTTTACTAATCATTATCATTCCATTTAAATTATATATATGTATATTCTACCCACACAAACACATGACATAAATATACATATAATAATTTTTTTTACAATTATTTCCGACATTACCTTCATACTTTAAACAAAATACTTATTTCATTATAGATTATTCTTTTTTTTTTTTAAATTTCAAAATAGATAACCAATAATTGCGTCGATTACGCTTTTAAATTTATAATGTTGTTTTACCTTCGATCTCCCAATAGATATTTTTTCTACATACAAATAAATTAAAAACACTTCTTTTTTTTGTGAAAAACCAATTGTTCAAATTGTCCATTTAGAGCATACATTTAACTAGATTTTAGGAGTAAAAACTAACAAAATAATAATTAAATTGTTGGGAAACATATTAAGTTAATAAAGCTAAGCTTAACAAAAAAAAATACAAAAAAAATTCATTAAATATTATATATACATTATACGCCTTCATTATATCTTGAAAACAAAAAAAAAATAAAAATATATGACAAGACAAAAATGTTTAAAAAACGAACAAACAAAAATACAAAAAAATAATACACATACATACATAATAATAAACTAAACAATTTTTACTAGAAATCAAAAATATTAATGAATAAACAAAACGTAACGTAAATGAAGTTAATCTAATAAATTGGCAAGTGCACTTATCATAAATAAACAAATAATTTAAATTAAAAAAAAAAACAACAAACAAATAAATACTAAAACATTTATGTATTACTGTAATAATTTTATGGATAACACAAATTAAAATATAAAGAATAAAAAAAAATAAACAAAAAAAAAAAAAAAAAATATGAATATTACAATAAATTATAGGCAAATTAAAATATTTGATTGAAAATATATATATATATAAAATAATTTGTGTTTTATTTCGATTTAGTAAGTTCGTAATTTTCAGATGGAGTATATACAAAATATATTCATTAATGGGACAAATATGAAATCTTATTGGGAATTTCGTGTCCCATGGAATATTTTATTCCCTGCATATTTTTCCAGGTATCGTGTATAATAAATTTCTAGAACAAAAAAGGTGTATGAAATGACAGAAAAACTCCCTGGGAAAGTCTATTCCGAGACAATCGCGCTTATTGCGGTAGTCGTTGAACGCAATACCAAAACACAACACAAGAATTTGCAATTGCGTATGAAGTTGAACGCCAACTGGCGTTAAGGACTATTCACATGAGAGCGACCAACGACCGACGAATAAACGAATAGATTCCATTTAAAACAATTTACCAACCTAAATTCTTCACAAATTCTAAACAAAATTGTAGAAATATAATTGATATTAATGTTTACGACAGAAAAAATTACTTTTTAATCGCCAAAATAAGATAAATTTGAGAAAACAATATTTGTCGTCGCGAATTGCATCTGATTGCTACGAACAGTAAAACTCTATTCGCTTTCCACATACCATCCACCCCTCGACGAATAAATTGCTCGCGCGCGTCTAACCTAGAAATCAGACTTTCTACTTATATTCATGACGAATAGAATTAAAGCCATGTGAATGAAATGTCAAAATGGACGAATATTCGTCAATTCGTTGGTCGCTCTCATTTGTATAGTACTTTAGGGTAAACAACAAATCAAAAACAAGAAGAGCTTGTTGAGCTTATGGAAACAAATGAAAACCTAGACAAGCATTTTAGGGGAGGTGTCACAAGAAATAAAAAAAAAAACAAAGTTGAAGTGGGAGTGATTGGCTAAGGAATTAAAAAACATTGTCCAATTTTCGATTGGATTAATATACGACAATCGCAATAGATATATAAAATATTGAAAACTGTTTTGCCCCTCAATCCATAAAATTTGATAGCATATTTTATTTTATGGGGTTTTTCATTGGTAAAGTCAGAATTTGATGCGGAATTTGATATTTTTCGTGGCGAATGGGACGCGATTTGAATAAAATTTTCGTTTGCTATGGTATTGGAGTATATTATTTTATGTGAGACTGATTGTTGTCAAACTGAATGCTTCCAATTGTACTGGGCTTTAGTGGTGTTGGTAAAAAGAGTGAAAAATACAAATCTGTGAATTTGATTCAGAATCAAAAAATAACTTGTTGCCCAATAGAAGGATTTAATTGTAGGAATCAGTATCGGCCGCACACCGAACGAGGCCAATAACATAATACACTCAAATGCGCTCGTAAGAGAAAACCAGTATCGTTTAAAACGAAATCGCAACGCAACGATAACAAAAGATTTTGAACGATAATTGTAATTCTACGGACCCATTTTGCTTCTGAAGTATCCGTTGAGTAATAAAATGAAATGAAATAAGAATTGCAATATTTCAAAAATGTCTCCTGTTGAATCCTTCACGTTGTTGAAATATGGTTGTGTAATTACGCTCAAAATAAATATTAATATTTTACTTACATTTTTGGAATAGACGCCATTTCGAACATTCCGCAACAATTTTTCATCGCAGAACTTCGAAAGATTATGCAACGCACAGCTGTAAAGAATTCCTTGAATTCCTTACTGAACGCACTTCATCTTAGTACTGTGATGTGCGTCAAATTTCAACGATGGGCCACTCGGAAAGGATATCTCGGTAGAAAATTCATTTTTCTCCGAACGGATACAACTTTAGTGCCGATCCGTCATTCTTGGTGAATGTGAAATTAATTTTAAAAATTCTCGCTCTTTCTGCGGCCAAAAAAATTCAGCTGAACAATCTGCCCGAAGATGACGACTGCAGTTGGGCTAGGATCGCATACCTTCTTAATTTCGACCACTTTTGCTTTGAGTTAGCGCTAGTTATAACGATTAAGAAAACGCACCAGGAAAAGTTAAAACAGTAGGGGCCCTATTACGATTGTCAATTATCAATGTGATTATTGATAAACACTGAACTTTGGTTTTAAAACATCGGCTTATTTAAAAACTGCACAACTATTTAATAGTAATTATCGATTTTCTTGTAATTCACAATGGTCTGCATCATAACAAAAAATCGTATGAAATGGCAGCAAAATTCCCTGGGAAAGCTTATTCCCGATACCAACAAATTCAGAGCGAAACTTTTGAGCCTCTTTCACGTTCCCAAGATTCGAATTGGTGAAAAATTTTCAGAGAATTTTTTATTCATGATAACCCCCATTATTTTGGATAAAAAGTACTATTTAACATATAAATTTTCATTCGTTTCCCTCTTTGATCCTTTACAAGGTTAATTAAAGTAAACACTCTTTCAACTTCCAACTGCAGCATTTGAGATAGGCAAAACTAAAAACGATTTGACAAAGCTTAATAATTATTTGTAAGGGTTTTCATTGGATGCATCGGTATACGCACTAAAATTCAACAGTATTTTCAATATTCTTCCATTTACTTGGATGCAATTTTGTCCCATTGCGATTTAATTTTGGAAATACTCGTAATTTAAGAATTCATGTTTTTATCTTAAAAAAAAATCTTTTAATGGTTGCTTATGAATCCGAAAACATATTTTAATAGAAAGGAAATTTACTTGCTGCAAAATTCATAGATAATGTGGAGTTCGCGATTGAATCTCTGTAATGAGCGATACGCATTTATATTTGATTGAGTTTTAACTTTCTAAGTAATATTTTATTTTAGGTTAGAAATATGAAAACCTGCTAGATTTCGTGATAAAACCACATTGTCTGCTAAAAACCTGCGGCAGGATTAAAAAAATGCTAAAAGCAAACTTTTCGGGCTAAATTTAGCAGGAAAAATGCGAGGGTCACCCTAAACCGTTTTTTTTTTTAAGCCTGAAGTCACCCTATCGAACAAATTCTGTGTTTTTTTGAACCTATGACGCCTTCAATACGCCCTGAAATAGATCTATGTTTTTAGCTGAGATAATTTGAGGTAAATGATCACATTATAAATGAGCCACATAAGATCTGAAGTACCTAGGGATAGTTTCAATTTGTCCTCTTTAAAGAACTAGAATTATGGATATCTGTTCCGAAGACAAATTTTGCCTTCACTAACTGTAATTTCGCATTTTCATCAGGAATAACTTCGAAATCTTCTACATTTGTATCAGCCATGTTTACAAAATAAAATAATCACAAATGTGCGTTTGACATTTCCCTTCTTACACATACACTCAAATAAATTTTTAGAATCTAAGATCTAGTGTTTGCTTGTTCGATTGGAATCCCGGATCGGAGAGTTCTTCCGGATTACCAATCAAAAAGGACATTAGTCCCAAGTTTCAAAGTCATCTGATGTACGTCAAAATATGAGAAGTAAAATCTATTTCAATTTTTGTTGTTAATCTTTTGATAGTTTTGTTAATCAAAAAAGTATTTAATAGCCATTGCAATTTTTTTAGGATAAATAAGGAAAATATACAAAGAAAACCGAAAAGCCTTTTATATTGAGAGCGGTTTGTAAGTAATTACAAGTAATTGTTTGCCCTTGAAAATTAAAAGTTAGTAAATAAAAATTCTTACATTTCTCTTTAGTTAAATATGTTTGAGCTTTGTGTCGCCTGCAAGTAAATTTTTATTTTTGCTTCCACTTCAAACATAAAAATAACTGTTCGTAGAAAAAACAGTCAAACTTTCTATTCATTCGGGACAATTCCGATGCTAATTTTTCGAACTCCGAATTTCATAGGATTTTTTTTAGTACGACGCACGGGATTTGTATTACTTTTTTTTCGGGATTTGTAGTAGGAATACATTACGACACGGGGCATGTGATAAGGCTGATTATTTTTAAATGTCTTTGTCAATTGGTCATCCGAAAGACTTGGCATACTTCTGAGTGTATTCGATAGGTATCAAAATACAGTTTTTTTTGGCATTTTAATATTGAACACAAGACAGTTCTGGTTTACCATACTTAAGGACAATTTTACCAAATATAAATGCAACACATGAGCACATCCTCTATAAAAAGCTTATTTCTGAATTTAAAACGTTGTCTGTACTGAACTTAACGAAAAGCTTTTTGAAAGAGAAAGGCATTCAGTTTATTGATAAGAGTGACAGAGAGATAAAGCCTAATTCTCCATAAAATACATGCATGAAATCCTTGACGTGTACATTTAACAACAACAAAAACAATAACTCTACAAAACTTTTGTACACATCCTCACAGTCGCAGAGACACAATGTTCTTCATTATATCAACAATGAAACATTATTCGCCATACCACCAACAACATACCAAAAAGTTGAAAAGAGAAATCAAATGTCAATTCAAGCAAAACCAAATACCAACACAGTTTATATTTTTGGAGAAATTGCATTGATATTGATTGCCCATAATATAATGTCTCTCTTTCTCTCTCCTGCCAGGGCTAGGGAGTCGAATCCTATGAAACCAGCAAAACCAGGAATATAAACGAATCCTCGTCTTGTTATTTTATATCGTCGAAGTCGTCCTCGTCGTTGTTGTACTCATCTTGTTGTATCGTTAAATTCACCATCTTTTCGTTTAGTTTTCCTCTGACTGTTTAGGGCGGTTCCGCAGGCAGGCAGACCAGTAAGACGTGCAAAAAAAAACGGATAAAAATTAAAAAAATTGTAAATTAAGAAAAATACTCCACAAATAAATGTTTTGAAAAAAGTTAAAAATAATTCATATTCATTTAATATTTTTAGTAGAAATCGAACTTGTTAAATTCTTCAAAAACCAAAAAAAAAATAACTATTCTGCTATTTTTTTTTCTGTTCTACCAATTCTTCCAATGATATGGAAAAGTGTTTTCTTGGATGAAAATCTGAAACGATTTTCCTTTTCCGCAGAACAAAAAATTAAACGTGTGTGCGAAAAAAATATGGAAATTCAAGGATATTTTAATTTTTAATTGAAACTACCAAGTCAATTTTAATAAAATATAAATAATTAAACTATAATCAGTTTGTGTCGACTGCAAAAGAACAATTTTCTAAAATTTCTTCTGTTTTATGTGTGTATGTGGGGAATCCTTTTCCATCTATTCCTCCTTCACCACAAAATTATATCCCACTGAAAAAAAAAAACAAAAAAAAAATTATTTTTCCCTGCCAAGGAATCTCCTAATTATATATTATTTTTTGTATATCTCTCATTTTGACTTAAAATTTTCATTAGTGCAATTGTTGCCCACAAGTTGATTTTCGAAAAACGATTTCTTTAGTTATATAAAGTGAGAAAATAACGTTTTTCAAATTATATATTGCTTTAAGTAAAAAAAAAAAAATGTCTCGAAGGAAAATATAAGAACCATTATAGGTATTTCCTCCTTTTTGCAGGTACACAGACACTTTTTAATCGTAAGCGTCTTGAAGACTTAAATTTACCATAGAATTCAGAAAACGACGAAAACCCACAAGTTTGACGAATCGCAGTACACTCGTGATTCGATTCGACTTCAAAAAAAAAAAAAAAGAATAATGCTGAAAAATTAGTGAAAACTAAAGTGAAAGTGTGTGAAAGTGTTTTTATGGAAGCTCTCATCAAACAGTTTGTTTAGCTACTTAGCTAAAAGTTTAAGGAAAAAAGGCGTTTTTGAAGCTGAATATTAATGTTGTAGTTTTGAGTGGTGCCTTTTTGACAAAACCCCTCGATACCAGTATAGTTAGTTATATTGTCCAGTCCAGCAAGCAGCTCATTCAACATTTATCTCATCAAGTTACATATTTGTGAGTCTGCATCTGCGACGGAAACGGAAGGAGCGAAAGAGAGCGCGAGTAATCTAATATGAGAAATAAAGGATAAAAAGGATAACATAAAAGAGCGGAGAGTGTAGTGTAGTTATTGTGAGTTGTGTTCTGCTCGTTGTCGTTGTTCCTCGTTTTCGTTATCGTAACTTTATATTATATATATATTTTTTTTTAATAATCCTCCTGCTGGCTAAGGAAAAACTACGCTCTGATTGTTTTGTGCCTTTTAGCGTTCGTCGTCTTATGCGAGTGTGAGTGTTTTGCTTTTTTCCGTCTTCGTTCAAATGTTTGCTCAAAGTGAAAATCATAACAAGAACACAATAGAATTTTGCTAAAATATACATTTGCAGGAGGAAAAAAAAATAAATGCAAAAAAAAAACGATTATGCAAAGGATTAAGCTTTTCGTGGCAAGAATTGAAAAGTGTTTGTGAAGTTTTCCACTTGCACGAGGTCCTTTTTTTATTTTGTGTGTTGGAAAGCAGCAAGGTATGTTAATTTTAATTAAAAATTACTTTATCAGATTCTTGACAAAAACAAAGCAAAATATAATATTTCATTGTTTTGTTATATAACTGGGGTATTTTTTTTTCACGCCCTAAAAAACGGCTTCAAAGCCTGAGTTTTTGTTTCGTCCTGATTTGCGTTACTTACTTCTGAAGAGGGATCACTATAATAACTACCTAGCTATACTGCTTTTGTGTAACAATTCTCTGTGCGCAAAAAAATAAAATCATTGTAAATAGATATTTGGTTCAATGCGTTTACTTTTTGGTTTTTAAATTGGATCAGGGACCCGATACGAACGTCATCACAGCAACGTCAACACTCTGTATGCTCAACCAAGTGAAATCCTTTTTTTTTTGTTACTGTTGTTTCTGTTGTTCTTCCCTAAAGCTCTAGTTCTATCGTTCGTTCTAGGGAGAAGACTTTTCAAATGCGCTCCGCTTGTCCCCTTCAAATATTTTGTCACTTGACAAACATTTTTTTTTTTTTTGACAGATTGACTTTGTGGCGAAGCAACAACACAATGACGGTATGGGCATAGCATAGATAGATGAAGGCGCAAGCAGGGCTTAGAGATGATATCGAAAATATGTGCTATTTGTGTACCTACCTATCAGCGGGGTTGATTTAGCGGTTCTGTCGAATGGAGATGGTAATTTTGTGATGGATTTTGTTTTTTCTTGGTTCTGCGAGTCGACGGTTTTTGGAGGAATATTGACACTGTTTGGGGAATACGGTTTTTCTGTCCCACTGATAGGGTTTGTTTACATTAGCGAAAGTTGATGGGTTTGCAGAGCTGAGAGAGGCAATTTTGATTTTGTTCAGATAAAAAATTGTGTTTTTTTTTTACCTATTCTTTCTGTCAATTGGTATAGCTGATTGGGTAAGGTTTGTGTTAACATGTTTGCACGAGGGTGTGTTACAAATTTGCAGCTATCAGGAAATATTCGACGACAGGTTGTTTCTATTTTTAGATGATTAATGAATACATATTTACATATATTTCTCTGTGTATAGGGGTTTTCTCCATATTTGTCTTTAGAATGTATGCAGGTGGTGGAAAATTAATATGAAGTCTTTAGTCTTTAAAGGTGGTTAATTTAAAACGTTTACTTGTTTGTACATGTATATAACTTCCTCAAACGTTAATTGAGTCATTTAGTTTGGAGTTGGTACAGATTATAACATTTCCACTCAAATAAATTGCTAAAATCACAGTTTAATTAAAATTTCTCAATTGAAACACACATTCGTTTCTATAAAAAGAATGCAGAGAACATATACTTACACAGTACATTTGTATATATGTATGTAAATATAAATATCTTTTATGGTAGGTAAAGTTGATCACAGGAACATTATTACAAACATGATACCGAGACACTGCGGCGTATACGTAATATTTTTTTTTAACTTTTTAATTACTTATATTTGTTTCCTCTAATGTTAATAAAAACGTTTGAGATTTAATATTTTACATAAAATACCAGATAAAAGAATATGTTCTCACAAGAATTCATATCATTCTAAGAATATCCCTATTGTAAACAAAGATGGATATACTTTTTACAAATTAGAGTAAAGTTTTCTTTTTCAAAACAGATAGTCGGTCATCCGAAAAAAATCTATTAAAATGGAATCATCTCTAATCCCACATCAACTAGGAGAAAACCTATTTGAAACTATGTGTTTATCTTAACTTGTAACTTTAACTAGAAAAATAAGATTTCCAGTAACTGAAAAATTCAAAAACTTAGCTTGAAGAATTTTTGAATACTTACAAACAAATTTAAATGCAAAAAATGTCGTTTTGAATTTAAAAATAATTTAAAATTATTTCCTCTTGCGTAAAAACTTTCAAAAAGTGTCTGTTTTCAATGCTTTAATTCCTACTAATGGGTGTTTTTTTAAGAGGTTGAGAATTTTAAATAATAATATAAGACAGAAAATCGTTGAAATGCATTTTTATTACGGCTTGATAGCATTCGCCATTCCTCGAAACGGCAGCTTCTTCCTTGTTTCGATAGAAATAAGCGTGTAAGCTGCACCAAATAGTCAATTATAATGGATATAATGGTGATTCGTTAATTGCTTGATGATTGTCTTTGCTCCATATATGGCAACTTTGACGAAGCCGCTTAACCAGAAATGAGCTTTATCACGTAACGCGATTCTTCGGTAAAAATGCTCTATAAACTTCGCGAACAGATTTATTTTTTTCAAAGTAAATTTCGAAAATTAGGAAGTCATGTTGTGGCGTTAAATAATTCATGATGAATTGCAAAACTCTACTGATCAGAAATGTCAACAGAGTTTGACATTCCCAACTGTCAAACCATAGACAACAATCATCAAAACTTCTCACACAGCTAAAAAAAAATACTCGTTATAGCAACAATTTAATTATTGGCAAGAGTTTAAGCCAATAAACACTGATTCTTCAAGACCCATCGTGTCAGTTAACAAAGCTAGTTTTAATTATCTTTAACTATGGTTTAGCCTTATGGTTGAAGATTTTGGTCTACCGGTATTAGCGGGTTAAATGAAGTTGAACACCAATTTGCTTATGTCAGTGCAAGGGGTATCATGAGAAAAATGCCTTTTTTTGGAAATTCATCCTCAGAAGTGAAAATAACTGATTTTATGGGAATTACTGCTTTCATAAACATTTATTTCTTATTATATAAATATCTTAACACGAATTTTAATCATTTAACAGTTTTTAATTTTCTATTGCAACTTAAATAACGAAACTACTTGCGCAAAAATTTAAACAGCCTGATGTTAAGAGTATGATAGTACTTAATAGTGTTTGCTAATGTTAAATCACTTAACTAAAATTTTACTAATATCTAAACACTTTTTATCCAGCACCAGCATACTAAACCTATTTTCTTGACAGCATCATAGCATGAACTCGCCTCTAAAACAGTGCAAATAACTAATTGAATGCAACTCTTGGGGCGACTTTCCATTAGGGGAGCACGCGTAGAACTTTGATTTTTTTTACAGTGAGCTAGGGGTCTCTATAGGACAGCTTTAAAATATTACGGTGAGGAAACACAGTTAAATAAATTTATAATTTATTATTAAACATAATAATTCAAACGGTTTTAATATGAAAATATAAGTTCTTCTATTTTTAACATAAATTTAAAATTTGCAATATTAATACACAATATAAAAAATTCGCGGGAAAGAAAAACAGTTTGACAGTTCTTGTTAATACTTCCCTCTGGTAGTGTTCTGATAAGTTTTTTTTTTATACCTAGGCACTTTTTTTTGGGAATTTTTAATGGAAACATTTTTTGGATTAAAAGTACAAGTGTAATTTTTTTCAATAATAAAACTTACGTGAAAACATTTAACTAAATGATATATCATATTTTTCGAAAAGTAGTTATGCATCACTTTTAAAATACATACATATGTACCTACCTATTTACTCTCAGTAAGAACCAATAGCAAATTAAAAAAAAAAAACATTAAAAAAAACGTATGTATAGATAAAAACCTACTTGTGTGAAGTTTATCTGTAATTAAGTTCACAGCGTACAAGAAGCTCGGTTGGTAAGGGGGGACAGGCTGCCCCCCTGCAAGCCCCCTGCCTGGGCCAATTATAGGATTTGGGTTGGGGTCAAGGTTGGGTGTATGCAAAGCTTTTTTAGGATTTGACATGAAACGAAACAACAATAGTACATAGTTTGAAATCAATTTATATTATCCTAAGAAAAATGCACATACTACAACACTTACCATACCGAACTTGCGCACAGTCATCTGTGGATTGGTAAACAACTTTCAACACAAAAAAAAAGTTGTCGGTAGTCATCAATTGCATACATTTTGTATGAAAAATGAAAACTTTAAAAATTAATTGAAAATAGAAATAAAAGTTTCCTCACTTTAAAATTGTTATATTTATTGTTTTTAAACATAAATCTACCGAATAAAAGTATCCGCGTGTTAAAATTCGTGCTCCCCTAAAGAAAAGTTCAGCTCAAGTCTTTGACCTTTATAAATATCAAATTGTCATAATTATCAATTTAATAAAGCAAACAATTTCTATAAGGCGAAAAAGATAAAATAGCCTTCCGCGGTGATTAATTATGTGCCGCCATTGTGCTGCCAAATTGTGTTTGGGACTTAGGTTTTTCTTCTTTCTATTAAGTTTGTTAGAATTCAAACATTCATTATTCGTCACCGCCAATAGCATGAATATTTTTTCTTAGATGTCTTTGATTGCTGTATTAGTGACACATAACTAAAAGAAATAGAGGGAAATCACGTTAATAATGGTTTATTTTGTTTGGAGATTTTTTTTTTAACAAATTTAAAATTTGAGAATGTAATCCGTCCAATAGATGGGTTAACATCTTGAACCAAGATTAAAACAGTGGGGTATATTTGTACAATAATTGCTCTTAGTACTGATTACGTGATGAAGACTCCATTATTGTGAATTATTTTATCTTGTAATAACATACAAAAAGTCTATGAATACACCCCAATCACTTCATTTATTTATTTACACTCGTATTCAATATAGAATTAGCTAAAACACTCTTAAGCGCTTGAATAATTACAAAATGAATAAGTTGAGTAAATTCATATTATTAAAATATTTTTCCACCCATTAGTCACAATGTCCTTACATCCCTGGACAAATGCTATTTTCCATCCAGAAGAGTAGAACAGATGGAAAAGGTTCCGCAGTGGTTTTGCCAAAGTTGAAGAACACCTCTTAAGAATGATGGGAGGGTTACTATCCGGCCAGCGGAATTGTGTATATTAAGGTCCTTAGATACTCTAGCACGACTGCACGAGTGCGAAAGAAGATTCGTTCCTTGAAATCATTTATTCTCTCAAGTACTTTAGGAGTCAGCCCCGAATTAAAAGCGTACTGGGCTGCAAGCAAATTGGCTTTTGCACGAGAGCTCACAAAGGTCTGTCATTGAAAACGAGCGTTGGAAATGAAGTTGCATTTTAAATATTATTAGAAATTCATAATTTTGTTGATTGTCGGTGAGTCAGTCACTTCTTAAGTCCTATATTTGATAACATCTAATGCTAGCACGTGAAATTTAATAATAAAACATCTGTGTGTGCTAGGCGAATAAGTTTTTGATTAAGTACTGAAGTAACACGAGGGTCGAGAATCACCTGAGTTGGATGCTGTAAAAGGATTCCAACGAAGTTTTCTATTTCTTTGGTGTATTAGGAATTGCGTTTGGGTCCATTCCATACAAATCGTATTGTATTGTTTCACGTGAAATCCATAAAATAAATGCTGATATACCTCAGGGTTCCATTTAGTCTCCCGCCGTCTTTTGTATTTTATTCGAATATCTTATCCAGTAAGGTTTTTTGCCGACGAAAGGACTTTTCATATTCGCTTTCACATTTAACTTTGCCTTCTTCGCATGTTGAAGTAGAACAACAGCTGTGTTAATCTCGTTGAATTCTGATCTCGACAGCAATATGTCCTCTAGGAAACAAAAAACCGCATAGAATCATACACTTCAAAAACTCAATGCCGTATGCTATCGGCAATTTCATCGAAGAAGCCGAATATTTACCACCGCAATGTTACCAAACATTCTGCTAAGTTTTTAGGTTTTTTTTAGATGATGCAAGAAATTCTTCACCCCCTTAAATCTGACTGTCATATTTAAAGTCTATATTCTTCCAAAGTTCGATTCTCCGTTCCATATCTTGGCGGGAGCTCTGAAAGCTCATTTATATCTTGTCTGTTTTTCAATCTAGTTTTGATATTCAGTACTTCAAACCAAATCGTATCTATTTTCAAATCCTTCATAATTGTCCTAACGTTCTCCCTGGTTTTGATCATTTTAAGGGTAGTGTAAGCCCCATTAGCGCCTACTGTCAGAATAAATCTTCAAAATGGGTGTATTTTTTTTCCCGTGGGTAGGTGTAAAACCTTCAAAAGGCTTTATGAGGACCGAAAAACGCATGCTCATAGGAGTGTAAGATTCTTACTGCACTAAAAACACCTCCTCCTCCCGATTGCAACTAAGTTGAAATTTATCTAGCAATTTATTTTTAACGAATTTAATTAACGTGTTGCAGGTAACTATCCAGTGATAGTTCCTGCTTATACCGCGATTTTAAAGCAGATTCTCGTCTTGTGCACCAGATCGGAAGGCTTTGTCCTTCGCAGGCGGCGTACTAAATTCGTCTCATCGATAATTTCGATTATAGTTTATTGCAGTGTTGTAATAGCCGTTTTCTATGATTTCGGGCAAAATTTTTTATTTCATCGCGAACCGTGGGAAACCCGAGATCTCTGTGGAGATCTTCGTTTCTAATGTACCAAGGTGCACTTACAAATGATCTTAGGAGTTTATTTTCAAATGTTTGTAAGGTATTTAAATTAGAATCTCGCGTACAACCCCAGAGTTGTATACCGTAAGTCCAGACAGGCTTAAGCACCTGCCTGTACAAAATCAGCTGGTTTTCGATACTGAGCTTAGAGTGTTGCCCGAGCAACCAGTACATATCTCTGAGTTTATTATTTAACTCTTCGCATTTCTTTTTAACATGCGGTTTCCATTTTAATTTCGCGTCTAGAGTCATTCCGAGATATTTTGCTTCGTTAGCAAACGGAACTTGAACCGTATTAACAAATACCGGTAGTCTATTAATTTTCTTATACGTAAAATCTACATGGACTGATTTTACTTCGTTGAGCGATATCCGCCATGTTTTTGTCCAATCATTGACATTATTCAGAGCTTTTTGTAATTTTTTCGTAGAATCATTTATCGTTTGGCCCACTGCTAGTATTGCAGTGTCGTCAGCAAACGTGGCTACGATAGTGTCTTCTGTTTGAGGTATATTACGTGTAAGTAATAGGTACAATATTCGACCTAATACACTTCCCTGTGGTACCCCACCCATTATTTCTTTGAGATCCGAGTAATCGTTTCCATGTCTTACTCTAAAAAGTCTATTTTCTAGATATGCTTTTAGAAGCATATAAAGTGCTTCAGGCAGAATTTGTCTTAATTTAAAAATTAGGCCTTCGTGCCACACCTTATCAAAAGCTTGCGACACGTCTAGGAAGACCGCCAAACAAATTGTAGTTATATTTAACTTTAAGTAATTATCTGTAGAATATAGTTCAACAACGAGTAAGCGTCTAGAGATTAAAAAAAAGCAGACACAATCAATAGAAAACTGTCTGAAATGTATAAACCAAGCATAAAATGAGGAACTAGTTCAAATTATAGCTTCTCCTTACAGTTACATAACCAGACTTAAAAGATTATAATAACAGCCCTACAATATTAAGAGTTCCTTCATTCTATTTTATTTTTGCACATCCAAACAAATATATGTATGTAGAGATTTAATACATATCATTCCATATGGAACAGCAACAAAATAAGAACATACACGAAATTGAGGAAAAGGACATGACACACATATGTCAAATCTATAAATTTTATAGAAAAATACAAGAAGGCGGAACTTATGTCCCAATATTTTAAACGACGACACACAGCCAAAAGCACATCGTTTAAATTCTAAGGACTACTTTTATCATGCAATTTTGAACAAACAAACTTATTTGCTTTCCTTCTACATTATACATACATAAATATACATTCTCTTATTTCTTAGTAGCAGCGAAGGCGTCAATAATAATAGCGGTGTGGCAGGCGGCAGAAACGAACGGCGACGCGGCATGTTTAAGTTGTCAGAGCTGAAAGCAACCAGCAGCAGCGGTCTGGCTAAACATGATAAAGCCAAAGTTTTCAATCTAATATGTATGAGCATAAAATGTACGACGCTATTTATGAGAGGATTGGAATTTTCAGGACATCTGCGGCTATAGAAGCCCATTCACGAATCACCACAATTCACAAACGTATACTTTTGGCGTATAGGCAAACTGCTGCTTTGTCAATTGTTGTGTTGTTATTGTGAAATGAAATGATTGATGAAATAACAATAATCACGGCAATATAGATTTAGTTAGTCGTCTGCTAGAAATGATTGTTCATTCGTGTATCGGTTTCATTATTTATTGATTGCCGCTAATCGCAGATATACAATGTAGATTTATAATGTTTCGGATTACGCATTCCTATGTAGTAGTGTGTTTGTGGGTGTGGTATGATCATAGTGTATTCATGTAGAAACATTCGAGAAATAAGCAATAAGTAGCATTTTGAAGGATTTTCCAATTTTAGAAAGAATTAAAAAAAGCAGCGCAAATATTAACAAATGAGTAGGATATGAGGGAGCCAGCAGCAGAGTTTTTATTTTGTTTTAAAGAAGAATATTTGGTTATATTCATTTATATTGAACAATGGAATAGTATCATATCACAATCGCAGGCTTATTTCATTGCATTCAAGTTCTAACAAATAGTAGCGCAATGAAGATCCATCGCAAATCCGCTGGTCAGGATAGTATACATCCCATCGTTCTGAAGAGGTATTCTTCAATGCTGGCTAAATCACTGCGTAAGCTTTTCAATCCGACCTACTCTAATGGTCTCTTTCCGAGTGGATGGAAAACAGTATTTTTCGTCTAAAATAGACGAATCTTCTTCACCTTCTAACTACCGTCCAATTGCACTTACGCCCCTCCTTTACAAGGTCATAGAAACACTAATTACTTATCAGCTTAAAATATATCTTGAAAAATGAAAGCTTTAGGGCCTTATTGCGAGTGTCGTTTAACTTTCGATGCGACAAAAGTCTAAAGCATCTACACATTTTCGTTTCTCAATCGACAGAGATAACTGGCACTGTGAATAAGAATGTGATTTTTATTGCTAACAACTTTTGTCCTACAGCTAAAATAATTTATTGTTATGTCAATAATAATAATAATATGTACATAATTTAAATACATTACATTTTTGTCTACAGAATTACACTTATTGCACGGAGTCGAACACAAAAATGCAAACGTCAAATATCGAATTTCTAGACGAAAAATTTCATTCACAATAGAAATTCGCAATACCAATATAAATTTTCGATGTTCGACTATCGATAAAAGTCGTTCATCGAAAGCAAAATGACACTCGCAATAAGGGCCTTAATGACCGGCAGTATGGCTTTCGTAGCTGTGATGTGATGATATATCTCACCGAACAGTGGCACCAATCTTTATATCCTTTTAGGGGAAAAAAGATTATAGCGCTTGCTATTTCAAAAGAATTTGACAGAATTTGGCATTAAGCTCTCTTATCGAAAATGCGTGCTTTTTATATCGATGAATATCTTTTTCGTTGGATTAGGAAAATTACCTTTCGGAACGTACAATACAAGTCGTATTGGATGGTTTCAGGTTTAACATCCATAAAATAAATGCTGGTGTGCCCCAGGGCTCCGTTCTGTCCCCGACTCTCTTTTATTCGTTTTTAGATTCACCTCGTTGTTCTTCGGATGCGGAATTGCAACTGTAGCATATGATAAGCTCATAAGATACTGATCTTGACAGCATTGTCCATTGCGGAATAATAAGCCGCGTTGCATTTAATGCTTTAAAACTCAGTTCTATCTTCTGAAGTTGAGCGGTACTTGCAATGAAGTAACCGAGCAGCTTTTGTGGAATCACCACATATTCGATGTGGCTAAAAATGCTGAGATTATCAATCAAACAGTCATTATTTTACCCTGTGTAAATGCTTATCATTATTGATTTGATTTTACCATTATTTTGCCAATTTAATGGCAATTTGTCACTTGTGTAAATCCGGCATAAATTGTGGCAATATACTCACATCGTGTAAATTCAGCACTGATAATAATTTGCATATAATGACAATTTGCGATAAAGAATTTTTAGAATTGTAGCTTAATGTAAATGCATGTCGTTAATTCAATTACTTACAATAGTATTTTGGCATTTAATACTCGAACTTGGCATTCGTGTAAATCCGGCATAAGTAAAGTCAAAGATTAATTGGCATGTGCCTAAGTAGTGCACTTCGCTCGACTTCTTCCGCTGCACTCGAGATTCTTCTTCATCTGATACCCCTCGATCTTTTTAGTAAGCAAAGCACAGCCATTCGTCTTGAAGCCTCTTCACTTATGAACTTATTCAGATCGATTCCAAGTATCATTTTCTGCTCGATTTCGATCAAAACTTCCAAGTTGCCATCCCTTTCAGCACCACATAGGAGGGCATATGAATCATAAAGACTTTCCAGACTTTCCAGACTTTCCAGAGAATTGTCAGACTGAAAAACTCAAACAATTTTTGCAGAAGATGTATAGATGAAGTGGCGGAAAAATAGTCCTTCATCTTCTATGCATATGCCATGTCATATCGTATAGACGTAGGCTCTATTAGGAAGACTTCGTCTAAAATGATCCAAGTGTCACGTATCACAAGGGACCAAATTTCCTTTGGACGCCACTTCAAGCTAACCTAACTTTACAGGCAAAGGTAGAAAGTGAAGTTTTCTATTTACAGAGCGTAAACTTGTATTAATAAACATGCAACTTCGTTGCTGTCTGCATCCTTCCCTCCAGTTTTAAATTCTCAACAAATGTTATACTACTTTTATAAATTGGTATTTCTCTAGTCCATTAAATATATTGGACACTAATAGTAGAAACTTCTGGAAATTTGGTTAAATGGTAGGGCTACGAAAGGTGTGGCATACCGTAAATTTTCAAGGTTTTTATTAATTATATAGACTACTGCTGATGGTAGTAGATAATAATTTACTACTGTAGGGACCAAAGACACATATTTAAAATTTATTTGAGGTTTTTCATTCAGGAGGCATAGTATCCACCCACTTTCTCAGCTACACTACTTCCATGATTCAATTTGACAAAATGAATCCAAAAAAAATCATAAACACAAATGAATTGTTACGTCTTTTAATCCAAACAGAAACCTTCCAAAAGGTTTAGCTTAAATCACACCATAAACTTAATTACATATGTATACTATAAGACAGAACTTTTTTCGGCCACCAAGATTAATAGTTCCGAAAAGCTTCTGTTAGACAAGATTTATGTGCTGGATTTAATCCTTCAGAATCTGGCAAAAGAATCAGGCAGAACACCTTCATATTCGATATTGGTAGGTACTTATAGGAAGATTATGAGTGCACTATGGTAGATAGGGTCACCAACAAACCAGACTGCATCAGAATAACTTTAAAAGTTTAAACACCCACTTTTCGACCTACCTCACTGACCTACTTTAACTTCCATATTTCCATACGAATAAACTTTTTCCAGATCAAAAATGGTTTGCCAACATTTTCCACCTAATTTCTCATCTCAAAACCACACACACAAAAAAAATCAAAAAAAAAAAAAAGAAAAAGAAACAAAGCAAAGGTAAAACCATTGGTTGTCATAATAAAATCTTTTGTTGGCAACCCACTATAAATCCAATTTCATTTTATTAGAGACGACCACTTTATTATAATTAGAACCTCGTCACACCCCCTTTTCCAAATGAAATTCGTGCAAAAACAATTACCTATAGCTTCAATTATATACATACATACATACATACTCGACTCGTATATGATGTACTTTCCTATGGTAATGTTAGGAAAAACAGAAAGCACCCCATCGCCCGGTCGCTCTCAGCAGGATAACAAAAAATTCCATGTTTTTCTTCATCATTCTCATCTGCAAACACACACATAATCACATTGAGTAAACAATTGCATCAGAGGAGAATATCTAAATGCCACAGGCATTGAAATATTTCCTATAGATGTTATCGTTTGATTCTGTTTTATTTTTGTTGCTTATTTGTGAACATTGTCCCACTGTGTGCTTCATGGTACTTGGTGCATCTGTGTTTTCTGTTCTCTGACATGCAAAAGAAATAACAGATTCATTTTTGCTGATTGCTAGAAAAATAGCAAAAACAATGTGTCCAACCAGGATAACGCAGAAAGGATATTTGAACGAACGATCGACGATGATGGAAAAAAAAAACAGGGAAAATAACAGTTTTCTATTTTCTACTCCAAGGGGAACATCAACAAAAAAAAAAATACTGTGAATTTCAAAGAATTGAAACCCCTCACGCCCGGCAATGCGGCGGTCGTCGTCGCGCGCGCCGGGTGGTGTTCCCAGCAAAACGGGTGTCTCTGCTATTGTCACAGCAAAAGAAACAAACCGTGTTTCCATCGCATCGGCAGGAGGCAACGTCCAGAGGCGGCATTCAATCTATCCAACCATTCAAATCTCTAACCAGGCGACGAAATCGACCCCTTCGGTCGTCTCCTAAAGTCAAGGAAATTCTAAAATGTGCGGGTATGCGGCTATGTGGGGTTATGGGCTACAAAAAAAAAAAAAAATAAATCAACCACCTTCATGTATGCAATATCTATTTTACATAATTAGCTCAAAGTGACGCATGCGTATCACTTACATCCTTGACTGAGAGTATCGCCCGCCGCGAGTCGTCGTCGTCGTGTCAAAATCGAAAAGAGAATGACAGAACCAGAGCTATGAAAATGTCTACAAAAAGCCACTTTTCGATGAAGAATATATGCAGGTCCGGATAGTGTGAAGCTCCTTCTACGACATAGGTAGGTATACTCATACTAGGAGAACAAAAAAAAAATAAACATTTTAACTTTCCCTGCTGTTGCTTCTTTTCGTTCGCTTCGGAGGAATAAGGATGATTTTATGGGTCCTTTTTTTTATAACACAAGCACACATGTGAAACAGACCGTCTTTGGGCTAAGAAGGACATACATACATATACATACTCCATCTTCCTTCACAATGATGATGGTGAAAATCCATCGACAACTACAACGGCTAGGGTAGACAATGCGATTGAGATGTCGATTTAACCTCAAAGATTGCCAGAGAGGGCGGTCTCCTTTGGCGGTAATGTGCAACCACGATGCGGAAATCTTCGAAGGAAAGTGGAAGAGTTTTAATGTTCTTTAAACCACACAATTGAGGCTGTTGGGTTGAGTTGAGATGATGAGGGAAGTTTGTGTTTTATTTGTTCCTTATCTTGAAGAAGATTTTTTTTTACTATGCATGTATATACCTTACATGTATTTACATAATTTAAATGTCAAATTGGAATATATTACAATGTGTTTGACAAGCTAAGGTACATATACTTATTTAGATTTATGTATTTTTTTAGAATTTAGTTGTTAGGTTAGTAAAGTAAGCTGCGCGTTTAAATTAACTGAAAATATTATGGTGATAAGAAGTGAATTAGTATCCTTTTTAGCATTTTTCAATTAATTCAATTTTATTTTTGTAATATATAGATACCAAAATAAATATTAAAAATTCTAAACTTATAGGGTCGTATTCATAGTCATTTCTAAACTGTGTATAAGTTAAATCTAGGTTTAGTTGAGTTTTCGGATGTTGATTCTATTTTTTTCAGTGTATCATTCCAAAATATTTGAAGATATTTATGATGGATAATAAGTTAATAATCTTATAAAAATATAAAACCAACAATTTGCATGTAAAATCGGTCTGTATTTATTGTACCCAAATTGCCTTAAACTTGAGCTTAGTAAGACCTGGGTTTATCAACGACTATGAATATGGCCCATAATATTTTCCCATTACTGAGTTATTATTTCATTACTATCTTTCATAGTGTAAACACGATGAAAAGAATTGATTAAGTTTTATCAATGAAATATGAAACAGAACCTTACCAAAAATCACAGAATTGAATTTTTTGATATTGAAATTTGTATTTTATAAAAAATAAATAATTGTGAAATGATTCAATCATTTGATTCTCTAAAGAATTCGAAAAGCAAAATGTAGCGTACTTCAATGTAGAGCCTTTAGTCCTTTGCTTTTTTATTAAGATCTCATGCCTATTTTAGCTTGAATATAAATTAACGAATCAGTTATTCTTTGCTGAAGATGGACCCATAATGTGATGACTTATATCCTTACAAGGATCAAGACGTCCCTGATTATTATCATAAATTCTGTCGTCAACTAAAATGTATCATTTTTTTTTTGTCAATAATCATATTTAATAATCAATAATCATTCCTTAAAATGGAAAAAAGTGAATTTCGAGTGCTCATTATTTTTTACGAGAAAAACTATTACGCAAACCATATAAAAGCTTGGCAAATGTTATGGGGACTTTTTACCATCAAGTGCAGCCATTCACCATTGTATTACTCAATTCCGGTGCGGTCGTTGAAACACAAGTGACGCCGAACGTTCTACACGACGAATTGAGGTCATCACACCAGAAATGGTCCGCAAAATTCATGGTTTATTAATGGACGATCGCCGATTGAAAGTGCATGAGCTTGATCAGGCCGCATGCTTATCACATGCGATTTCGATTTTACATAAATATTTAAATATAAATCTTTCCGCGAGATGTGTGCCGCAATTGCTCATAATCAACTGCAAACGCATTCGTTTGACAACTTCAAAAGTATATTTTTCGCTTTCGTAACCGTGTGGGTGAAACCTGGATTCACTAAAATTCAACGAATAGTCAAAACAATACACTTCTGGTGAATAGAACCCGAAGTATGTTTAGGTGGGCTTGTAAACAGTGGATGCGCGCGTTGTTATTTACATTTAGATCAATTACATTGAAAAGGGTAAAACGATCACCGAACCGAGGCGTATTACGTAGAGCTGGATCGACTTCAAGTAGATTTGAAGAAAAAACGGTTTCATTTGCGAAGAAAAAAAATATTTTTCTACAGGACAACGCTCCGGTGCACAATTCCCAAGTCGGGGAATGAGTTTAGCTACGAAAACCTCCTCATACAGCATATTTCCCAAGATTTAGCCTTCTGCGACTATTTTTTGTTTCCAAACATGAAGAAATAGCTGGAAGAAATTGATTTGGGTCGAATGCCGATTGTAATAATTTATTTAAAACACGTAACTACTTTTAAAGTACATTGACTAGCAACGCCATCTAGATGTCACTTACACATACAAATACAATGAGGCAGTGAAATTGAATTTATTGAAGAGTTTATAATTCCCCTTGCAGGGGAAAGGAAATATTTTCGAATCTAGAGACGAAAATCTTCGTGTACAGTTTAAAAGTTAGGAAACCACTGCAATGTTATATCACCTCTACAGGCTGTCATTCAGTTTAATTTTAATTGAAGAATGGCTGCGTAAAGATAGTGATTTGATTCTGATTAGGAAACTCCAAAGTAAGAAAAGTAAAGTAAAGTATGTAATTCGTGAAGTGAATAAGTTGGAAGTTGTTATAATAAAGAAAATAAGTTTTACTATCGAGACTTGGTAAATATAACTCAGAAGTAGGATCATAGTTAAGCAGATCATATGAATTAATCGGACATCATATTTGAAACAACAATATGACTGCTGTTTAAGTCGGAACTATTTTGCTCCGACTGTCTGGACAGGGTACATAAACCTTGACCAGAATGACGATTATACAAAAAGGTTCTTGTACCTTTTGTATATTGCGGAAGAAGGAATAGTTTGATTATATTAATGCCCCTTACCACTGGTGGGGGGAAGCAATAATAATGAGGAGCCAAACAACCCTTTGAGCATAAATGATAAATTTTATTAGCTTACAATACTATTTATACAATAATTTTGCTTACTTAGCTAAATTTATAAACAACTAAAATATACAAAAAATAATATGATACAAAAAAATAAAAGGAAATATAATACGAGTACATTTCTGTCAGGTATGTTCTGAGCATGAATGAAGAAAAAAAAGAAACTGCTGACTACTGTGAGAAAATTATTATTTGAATTGATGCATATAGAAAAATGTGAAAATAAAGCATACAGAGAAGCTGTTGCTGTTGCTGTTAATTAAACAGAGAAGCTGTTGTAGGGTAATAAATATTATAAATTGTTGGTATATGATAATCGGATGGATTAAAATATACATTCTCCGCCCGTTGAACTATGTTCAAAACTATAGAACCATTTCGAATGTTATGTTGTTGGGATTCTTGTCGTTGAGGTCTTCTTTTTTGCAGTCGAGGTTGCCCCGGATATCTGCTGAGGTTCTGCTGGGCTTTCGTTCGTCTTTGGAGATTACCGTCTTGTGTTTGCAGTAATAGTAGTATGACCATCGTAACAAGCAGATCAGTATTATGATGGATAAGATTAATGCGAAGTAGCTCACTGTAAATTGGTGCACATTGTTTTGATATGTTATTGAAGGCAATGCCTTCGTAATATTTATGAGTTCTTGCTTGAGTGCATCCAATTCCTCTAGATGTTTTCTGTACGGCAAGGTTTCATAACTTGTTGTAGTCAAATTGTCGGGTGAGGCATAATTGGATAGATTTGCAGCTGGAGAGAGTGACATCCTAGAGACCGTTCTTTGTATGAAGTGGCCACGCAAAGTTATGAAGTCATCTTTAATAACGCAGCCAGGTTGAATTTGCAGAATTCCAGAACCTTCCAACACGGTCTGTGTTACGGTGTCATTGCAAACTGCATTTAGAGTGGTTTTGAATTTCAAAACGTAAATCCATTCATTCGGCTTGTGAAGTTGGACCCAGTAAGGGCCATCGTTGGCTCTTACAACTTTGCATGTAGGAGATTGTTGATTGTGGTTTAAGAAGTTAATTTCGCAGGAGCTTACTTCGGATCCACGCCTGTAAATCGGACGCTGCAAGTGGCATAGGTGTCTTTCTTCAGTAATGGAAAAACATCCTTGAAACTCTGTTGTTGATAGAGGGTAGTACTGGTCACGGTGCAAGTTAATCATAATGTAGTCGGTTGATGGTTGTATGGTGAAAAATGATGCTCCGATTAGTACTGGAACGGGAGTAACTTTAAAGAGCTCAAATTCATCAAGACTTAGGAGCGGCAATTCAATTTTAAATATTATGTGATTTTTGAGAGCTTTGCCATGAATGCTCATAAGATGATAAAGCTTCGGAATTTCGTCTAGAGCTACTGGAAGCCTGACCGATGAAGGTAGGTTTGATTTTATCTTTGTAAACTCCTTTTTCAACTGAGCGGGTGATATAAGCTGAGGATTAATTTTTCCATGATGAATGTCGATCATTACGTCTATTAATGAGGCTTGGGTCTTTTGAAATTGTGAAGACACTAATATAAGCTGCAGTGCGATTGAATTAAAAAACTGTCGCAGTCTTTCTTGGTGGTATTGTTGTCTTATGTCATTAATAACAGCTGTGAATTGTTTAAGGTTTTCATCTATTTCCTCAAAACGGGAACTTGTCTCTTGCTCATTTTGTTTGATGATATTTATGGTGGCGTCAATCACTGAAGTCTGGTTTCGAATAAGGCTAACTATGTGACCTTCATCTTGCTTGATTCTGTTTATTGTAGCAGACATGTGGTTGGCGTATTCATCATCAAGGACCCCAAATAAGGCATTAGCCACATTGCCTACGAAATTAAGCGCACCACGACGAACTCTCTGACTGATTGATGTTACGGATATGAGATCATTATCCTTTTTGATGTCGGCGGTTATCCGGTCAAATTGGAGGACTGCCCCCTTGCAAGTTTCATTTTTATTTGGCAACAGCTGACAAATGTTTGCTAACCTCTTACTATAGGTTATTATTGAATCGTATTCGGTCCAATAAGGGTCCATGTCATAATATGCGATTATGTTCCAGCTGCTTGAAGTTATGGCTGAAGTTCCGAAATTTTCAAAGTAGATCCCTGGCTGCGACAGAAATGGTTGAGTCTTGACTGGAGCACATGCTATCATGGGGATGAAAAGAAATACCAGGAGTATAGCAAGGGTTGCTGAACCAAGTGAAGGCTTGGACCTTTTTTTTGGTACTGGACCATCATCAGGCTTTGGGCGTGAATGTGCCAAAGTTGATGGGCAATGATTTGAAAGGTCATCTGTCTTTTTCATTGGATTGGCATCATCACCTTGAACTGGAACTGGAAGAGGAGCCAATCTGTGTATGGCACGACGGAATATCCCATTAGCTGTGCGCACATCTGCTACTCGAACAAGACCATCGTCTCCAGTAATTACGTTAGTAATACGTCCAAGCGGCCATCGCAAGCTTGGTGTGTTATCTTCCTTGATTATGACCATCATCCCGGGTTCTGCATTTTGGCAACTTTCCTTCCATTTATACCTGTGCTGTAGCTGATTCAGGTAATCTCGTGACCATCGGCGCCAGAACTCATTTTTGAGATGATTTACCAGATTCCAGCGAGCAAGTACCCCTGAATCATTTGCTGCGGCCATAGGATCCACATTGCTAATGAGAGGTTCTCCGATGAGGAAATGGCCAGGTGTAAGGGCGGTTAGGTCGTTCGGCGAGTCGGACAATGGAGTTATGGGCCTTGAGTTTAATATAGCTTCAACTTGAGTGGCAGCAGTTTCAAGCTCCTCATATGTCAACGATGCTCCTGCCAGAGTGTGTTGTAGCAAATGCTTTGATGATTTGACCGCAGCTTCCCATATACCGCCAAAATGTGGTGAACGAGGTGGAATGAAGTGAAAGTCACATCCCTTTGAAGAGCATGACGATGTTATTTTCTCCCTTTCTGTGTCGGATTCCATGAAGGCGATTATATCTGACAGCTGGTTTTTGGCGCCAACAAAGTTTGTGGCATTATCGCAATATATGTTTCTGCAATGGCCCCTCCTAGCCATGAATCGCTTCAGTGCCCCTATGAAACCTTGTGCCGTTAAGTCGGTTACAAGTTCCAAATGGCAGGCCTTCGTAGAAAAACAGCAGAAGATAGCGATATATGATTTTTGAGGCCGTTTGCCTCTTATCTTGTAGTGTGTAGATATAGGACCACAAAAGTCAACACCTGTATTGATGAAGGGCCTTGCTGGTTGAATTCTGTCTGCAGGCAGATTTCCCATTTGTTGTGACAGCAGCTTTGGTGTGGCGCGAGCACATTCGACACACTTGTGCAGCACTGATCGAGCAAGCGTCTTTCCTTTCACTGCCCAAATGCTCTGCCTTGCAATAGAGAGCATGGTTTGTGGCCCAACATGATTGTTGTCCTCGTGAATTGAAACAAATAGCATTTTGGTGAACGTGTGATTATATGGTATCAGTATGGGATGCTTAGCGTCGTATGGCAATGACGATGCTTCTAAACGCCCACCCACACGAATCAGCCCTTCTTCGTCCAGAAAGGGTGTCAGGCTCTTGTAGGGGCTTTTACTTGGTACTTCACCCTCTGCTTTCAGTTGTGTAATTTCCTCCTTAAATTGGTCTTGCTGCATTTGTTTGAAGATGTTCTTTTTTGCCTGAACTAGTTCTGAAACCGATAGGGGACCATTTTTCAGCTTGATTTCTGCCACCTTCAACTCAATTTCTTCAGCTGACAATTCTTCTTTATTTTTCTTGATTTTGGTTATTAGCGCCTTTTGTCTTAGGTTGTGGACGTATCTTAGTATGAAAGCGACTATTCTTTCTGCAAATTTGAAGGAATTGTTATGGTTGAGTGTAGTTAAAAATCCTTCTTGATGCGGGGGTGACTTGTGAACAGCGGTTCCCACAGATAGGTTCTCGTCAATTGGTTTGTGTTTAGGTGGCCAAATTGAAGTGCCTCCATGTAGAAATTTTGGTCCGTAGAACCAAATGTTGCAATATTGGAGTCGTTCAGGTGCTATCCCACGTGAAAGCACATCAGCCGGATTTTCCTTTGAGGGGACATGATGCCATTGCTGAGGTATTGTATTTTGTTGAATACGCGATACTCGATTAGCAACAAAAACAGGTAGGGAGGCGGATGATGACGAATTAATCCAAGCAAGAACAATTTCCGAGTCTGTCCATAAAAATGTTGCGTCATTATGAATCTTCAGGTCTTTTTGCAAACGAAGCAGGAGCTCAGTGGCAAGGCAGGCGGCACATAGCTCCAGTCGGGGAATAGTTGCTTGCTGTGTTAATTTTGATTGTTTTGAAGGTGCTACTCTTGATTTAGAGCATAGTAATCGCACCGTGATAGTTTTGTCACTGCTAACTGATCGGACGTATACTGCTGCTCCATATGCCTTCTCCGAAGCGTCCGCAAAAATGTGATATTGTGTGTTTTTTGGGTTTCTATGTGCAAATATGTGCCTATCAATTTTGATATTGTTCAGAGATTGTAGGCCTTCACGATACTTAAGCCATGTCGTCTGCATTTCTTGGGGTAATGCTGCATCCCAGTCAAGTTTTAATTCCCACAGTTTCTGGAGAAATATTTTTGCGACGACGACCACCGGAGCCATGATGCCCAGTGGATCAAATAAATGTGCTATGTCGGAATATGCAGAACGTTTGGTAACTCGAACTTTATTAACCCAGGATGTCTTGACACAGAGTTCATCAGACTTCGGCATCCACGTAAGTCCTACTGTCTTGACGTGTTCATCAACATTGCTGCTGAAGTCAAGCTCCGTTTCTCTGTCCTCGAGCGGAATACTTTTCAGAAGAGATGCATGATTGGCGCACCACTTCCTTAACTTGAAACCACTTCTTTGTAAAATTGTTTGCAGTTCCGATTGGGTAGTGAGTAACTCGGCAATTTTATCAGAACCAGTTAAGACATCATCTACGTAAAAGTCTTGTAACAGCGCCATTGATCCCAAGGGATATCGTTCCTTATATTCTTGGGCTAATGTCTGAAGGCACTTTGTGGCTAGGTATGATGCAGAGGTGGTGCCGTAGGTAATTGTTGAAAGCTTAAAGCACTTCAAGGCATCATTTGGACTGCTTCTCCACCAAATCAACTGGAACCTTTGATCCTCTTCGTCTATCAGTACCTGCCGATACATCTTTTCGATATCTGCGGTGAACACATATCTTGGCATGCGGAATCGTACCAACATTGAAAAGACATCATCTTGAATTGTTGGACCAGTGGAGAGAATATCATTAAGGGATAGATTTGTGGATGTTTTTGCGGAGGCATCAAATACTACTCTTAGCTTAGTAGTGCTGCTGTCTGGCTTTTTAATGCAGTGATGCGGCAAAAAATAATATGGTTTGGCAATTTGATGAAAGGCCACTTCTTGCATATGCCCCAATTGCTGGTATTCTTCCATAAACTGTCTGTAGAGCTTTTTTAGATCTGGTGATTTTGCAAGCCTCCGCTCAAGTGCAATAAATCTCCGAAACGCAATGTCCTTTGATTCTCCTAAGCACGTCGGTGCCTCTTTGAAGGGCAACCGAACCACAAATCGACCAGTGGAGTCTCTAGTTGTTGTTTGAATGAAGTGAGTCTCGCATCGTTTTTCGGCTTGAGTGAAATTATTGTCTGTGGTTGAAGTTGTTTCTTCTAATCGCCAAAATCTTTCAATCTGTTGCTCAAGAGCCTCATCTGCGGTGCAAATTCCACAATTTGCCACCATAGGATGGAGAGTGGGGGTTGATACCTTGCCTACTGCTATCCATCCAAACACGGTATTTTGCAGGGTTGGAAGATCAACTCCTAAGCTTATTTGTCCAACAACCAAAGTCGAATAAAAGATTTCAGCACCAATTAGCAAATCTATTGGTCCTGGCCGATTGAATTGTGAATCAGCCAAAACAAGATTATTTGGAATATTCCAGGTGGATGTACTGATAGGCCTTGATGGCTGTGGTGAAATTATTTTTGGAAGAATGTGTGCTTCCACTCGGGTGGAGAATCCGTTGATTTTTGAGCTTATTTCAACGCTAATTCTTCGAAGAGATGCCTGCTTGCTTTGGCCGATACCTTCAACACATAACGCCTCATAAGTCTCCTTCAGACCTAATGAGATTGCTAGTTTGTGTGTTATTAGATTGATCTGTGATCCCGAATCCAACAAGGCTCGGCATGCTACTTGCTTTCCGGTTTGGCACTTTAGATGGACAATGGCTGTCCCCAGTATCACGCTTGAAGATTTGTGTGGTTTGCTTTCAACACCGGGATTAGTTCCCGCTGCAGAAGTGCAAAGGCTTATTGAGTCTCCGGTGGTAATTGTGTTGCTAGGTAATGATGACACTTTCAAATTTTTGGACCTGGCTGACTCATCCAAATGAAGAAGTGTATTGTGTTTCTTTTGGCATTTGGTGCAACATCCGGAAGAGCAAGTGTTTGATGCATGTCCTGATCTTAGGCAATTTGTGCAGTGCCTTGATTTTTGCACCAAGTTTAAGCGCTGTGACGGGCTTAGTTGCAGAAACTTCTCACAGAAGTACAGTTGATGGTTACCCTTGCAGGAGATGCATGCAGATTTTGTTGCCACAAGTGTCGTATACGCCTTGTCGGGTCTTGGCCTCTGTCGTTGATCTTCTGACCCCCTTCCTTGGCTTGACCCTAGTGCTTCTAGGGATTGAAACCGCGTCTCAAGGAATGACATGAACTCCTTCAAAGATGGCAACGCCTTTGGTTGCTTGAGCGACTGCTCCCAAAGTTGGAGCGTATTTCTGTCCATCTTTTTTATCAAAATGACCATCAGCAGAGGGTCCCAATTGTGAGTGTCTACACTTAAACCCTTCAAACTGAGCATGCACTCTTGTGTGGTGTCATGCAATGCTTTTATTGCTTTTGAACCTTCACTGTGAATGGCAGGTTGCATTAGCAATCTCTGTATGTGTGCCGTTGCAAGTAGCCTAGGATTGTCATATCGATCCTTGACTACCTGCCATGCTGCACTGTAGTTCTCATCGGACGTGGAGAAGTGCCTTATTAGGTTCTCTGCTTCACCTGCTAGTGTCGTCTTCAGGTAGAATAGCTTCTGGCAGTTTGCAATGTCTTGCTTGTGTACTAGTTCAGTGAATAAATCACTGAACTGCTTCCATTTCGTATAATCCCCATCAAACTTAGGCAAGGTTATTTTTGGTAGTTTAAGGGCTTGATGGTGTGTGCTTGCTGTAGGAAGATTACTAACTGGATTGGATGGTATTGCGTTCTGTGTGGCGAACTTCTGCAATCTCTCGTTCAAAGAAATCTGGAAATCTTGCACATCATCTTCCAACGTGTAGAATTCCTCTACGTTGTATCCAGCTCGTCGTGGATCTTCCGAGAGCTCGTGAATTAGACGATGGGTTTCCTCGAGCTCCATCCAGTGTTTTTGCAGCGCGTTCAATTTTACGCTACAAAAAGTTGAACTCCAAGCGTCTTTCGCAGTGGTTTTGAGACCTTTTAACAATCGCTGTAACGACTTCGTTGTTGTGCCTTGCCTTCTTATGACTCTTGTTAGATCAGATGCGGGGGCTTCTGCGAGCTGCTTTAGTTCTATTGATGTATGTGTCTCATCTTTGTTTTTGTGGCCTGGTAATCCATCATCAGCACCAGCTGACTTCATTGAAGGGTCGATGTCGACATCTGTAGGCACAATTGATTCCAAGATATGCTTAAGCTCAATGTACGCCTTTTTGACCTTCTCGTATGTGTTAGCTTGCACATACGGAGTGTCTGCCTTCACATGAGCCTTTATCTGGTCATGATTGCCAGCGAACTCTAACCAGAGAGCTTCTAATGTTCTTAATTTCTTGGCCTTGTACTCGGCCGTTTTTCGATCGGGGCCATCTTTGCCAACATTGCTCTTGAGTCTAATCAACTCGTCCGTTATGGCCTTCTGCCTGCCCACGATGGCAAACACCTTCAATTCATCCATGTTGATTATTTGTGTGTTCTACCTTCAAGATGAAACAGGAAGCTTGCTACTGATATCCACGTGCTGGTGGATTTTGAAACGCAGGAACTCAGGAACTCCCGAACCTCGTTAATATCGTTAATATCCACCTGTTGGTGGATTCTGGAACCAGGAACTCAGGAACTCTCGAACCTTGTTAATATCCACCTGTTGGTGGCTTCTGGAACGCAGGAACTCTGGAACTCAGAAACTCAGGATATTTGAATTGTAGACCAAGTGTTTAAGCCCTTGGAACGCTTACTATCACTTACAATCAGAAGGCTGTTTGTGCTCTTAATCACGTCGGGGTCACCAATGTTTAAGTCGGAACTATTTTGCTCCGACTGTCTGGACAGGGTACATAAACCTTGACCAGAATGACGATTATACAAAAAGGTTCTTGTACCTTTTGTATATTGCGGAAGAAGGAATAGTTTGATTATATTAATGCCCCTTACCACTGGTGGGGGGAAGCAATAATAATGAGGAGCCAAACAACCCTTTGAGCATAAATGATAAATTTTATTAGCTTACAATACTATTTATACAATAATTTTGCTTACTTAGCTAAATTTATAAACAACTAAAATATACAAAAAATAATATGATACAAAAAAATAAAAGGAAATATAATACGAGTACATTTCTGTCAGGTATGTTCTGAGCATGAATGAAGAAAAAAAAGAAACTGCTGACTACTGTGAGAAAATTATTATTTGAATTGATGCATATAGAAAAATGTGAAAATAAAGCATACAGAGAAGCTGTTGCTGTTGCTGTTAATTAAACAGAGAAGCTGTTGTAGGGTAATAAATATTATAAATTGTTGGTATATGATAATCGGATGGATTAAAATATACAACTGCCTAGTGAAATGAAATTTTGTTGCTCCCCGAATGAGCAGCATGCAACGAATGAAGTCTTACATATATTCAGGAAAGTACAAAGGCCAATGACTGAATGAAAACTAGATATAACACGATAGCAACAGTGACGGGATTTCAGGAAAGAGACCTGGGGTGGAATCGGCTAATGTGATTTCTGAATGTTGACAGTCACAAAAAATAAATTTGGGCTGCGTAAGGTGACTGTCACATGTGATAATCACTTTTTCTTGTGACAGCTTTTTTGTTGTCATTTTCATATAAAATACATTTGTTTTCTAATTTTGTAAATTTGCTTTCGTGATTTCACAAATTCCGAAAATATAAATCATATATGTACATGTACACACCCATATACACTACATTCAACAAAAACATGTAATTAGGTAAAGGCATTGTTTTTCTCACACACATTTATTTTAACTTTTAATTTATTTTGTTATTAATTGGCATTTAGAATAAATTAATAATAGGTACAAATTAAAAAACTTTTGGCAAACGAGCGAAACATTTTAATTTTCGCAGTTTGTAGACCAAAATTGGAAATATCCTAATTTAATATCACGAACTCAATGACTAGATTCTACTTACTTTAACTTTCTTGGATTGCGAGATAATTATAACATTTTTTTAATATTAAAAGGTTAATAAAGTTTGGGCACTCAAAATTGCATGAAAAAAAAAAACAAATATAACAATTTGCATACAAACAAAATCAAACATTACAAATAGATTTATGTCAACTCTTACTACTTCTCTTAAAGTGGTGCCAAGTTTCGTGTAATTTTTTGTGATCACCTTACACAGATGAAAAATATAATATGATCACATGTGATTGTCAGAAATGTAACAATCACAAATCACCTTAGCCGATTCCACCCCTGGTTTGTCTTTACAGTCCACACTATCAAAAGTGAGATAATATTGAGCGAGTTTTGTTCGGAGCGCCATCTTTCAAGCACTTTAAGAAGTTGAATTGAGTCTAAACCATGGTTTTAATATTTTTATAACTGGAAACAACTGAAATAAAATTGAATATCAAAGATATATCTTATTAACTAAAGTACTTCGATTTTAAAAATTGTTGCTTGGCTCTACAGGTTTCACATAACCCCACTGTTGACTTATGAACAACAGGGACGGGGTTAATTCCGTCAACTTTACTGGCTAACAATCTATCAAACTTATGAGATCGCCAAAAGAGGTCTTTCTAAGTATATTTGATTTATCATAATTTGTGAGCTCACCATTTTAAATAGAGTATGAGTTATGACAATTTAATTACTCTAGGAAAATTAACAAACAAACAAACTTCGTAATTTATGCCTCCTTAACATATCAATTTAAATTTTCATTTTCATTTTTAATGGCAAGTTTATCCAGCCGGAAAAGATACAAAATTAAATAACTATTCCCCTATCTGAATTTATCACATTAATTTCTCATAAAATCACTTGAGCATGAAAAAGAAATAGTATGAGTATGACCAAGCTTCCAGGAACCATATTGGTGTAATTATAAAATATCAATGAACTACCTAATTATACATCCTTATTTCCTACAAAAAAAAAACTAATTTTCATACACCCTGGTCTATGTAGGTCTTATAACTACTTATGTAGCTAGAGCAGTTGAGAAGGAGAAAACGTAAATTGTAGTACCTACCTATAGATACGAGTATTTATATAAAGGTGTTTGACACCAACAGTGCCATACACCTTTAACTACAACTATCTTTTACAACAAAATGGCAAGAAAGATATTTGCATGGCTATTAATTTTTAATTAAAAACTTGAAAATCACTTCGGGATAAAGCAGATAAGTCGTACCTATGCATATTGATATATTTATACAACACCGTTTTATACTTACGAGGATATACATATATAATATCTTCAGCTGCTATAAGATAATAAAAACATCAATATTAAGTACCGCCCCGATATGTTGAGAAAATATTCATGGGGTGTCAGTGATGCCTGATGCTCTTTCCTCCTTAGTCGAGTATACGATTAAAATATTTTAGGATTGATTTTTATAGACGAAAGATGGGATTGACTTTATTCAAAATTGATTGACAGGAATCACTTTTAAATTCATTGTGAATTCGAAATGGGACAAGAAGTGTAGAAAATTAATAAATAAAATAATACCAGGATCCACGGGGTGTAAAATAATATTTTAACGACAATTAACTACCATTTTGTTTTTGTTTTCAGGGAAAAAAATTTACGTTAAGTTGAAAACATTCAAATAATCACAAGAGTTTATATAGTATATTTGCGTCAAAAACACTCCGAAAAATTCACAATAGGTACCCGGAAATTGGGTTTTAAAAAATTGGATTTTTGGTAAGCTGGGTGAAGGATGGCTCCTTTGCGATGCAATGTTCGATGTCCAATTCATACCCGTTTACAAGCAGGATCAGATTTGCGACCCAGTTTTTTTTGTCTGTTGAGTTTAGCAATCCATTTGGAGTTTAGAGGAAAAGATGTTCAAATGATAGCTGACATCTCTCTAGTTATAAGACTGTTTATGTCAAACTAAACACCTCATCTCAAATTTCGAATTGGATCGTCCTGTCCTGCCTTGTCCTGAGTAGAATCGAGTCGGTTGAAGAATATTTCAACTTAATGCAGCAACTTTCTCGTTTGACATCTCGGTCTCTAGCGCTCGGTAACATCAGTGGATTTTTTATCGCATATTGTGAAGACGACGAGATATACGATTTAAGGCTGATTTCCAATAGAGTGTTCACGTTAGGGAAGAAGTTTTACAGTGACGTCAACATGACAGATGATCTTAACGAAAGTAAATTGGAATTAAGAATTTCCATGAGACATCGAATAGCTGGGATGTATAAAATTTTAGTGTGGGAAAAATACTGGGATTTAGAACAATGAAGTGCCGATTGTGATAATGGGCGCAAGTTTTTTTTTGTAACTTCAGCTCGTTGTTGTCGCTTACGTTACGTTAATTTGCGTACTTGTTTAGTAGCAAGCGATGTGCAAGGAGGCGTTGGAGAACAGTTATTAATTATTATTAAAGGCCTTTTCGATTGGCAATTCGGAAGAACTCTTCGATCCAGAACACCAATAAAACAAACAAACAAACACATACAATTTGCTTCTGAAGTTTTCGAATCGCTGTATGTGTGTAATGTCACATTTCCATATATAGATCTCCAAAACTGTTTGTAAGCATTTGTAATTTGTAAGAATGGCGGAAACAAGAAGACAATACAAATTCGTTTGTGGACATGTTAAAGTCCATTTTTTTAGAACTTTGGTTATTGTCTTTTTAATATTATTTGATTCAAATTTTTAATTCATATTACTTTACTTGGTCAGAATATTTTCTGTTTCCATTAAACGACGTCCAACATCTTTGAGAAATATATGTATGTTGTTTCGATGCTGAAATGAAATCTAGAATCAATTTCTCTTCTTTTGAAGAGAATAACTGTCACGTTACTCTGGACGTCAATAGTATACTGCTTTTACATCATGCAGTTTGAGCTTGCGATTTTTAAGCACGTTTGTGAGGGATTTATGTAGTGCCCGGGGCCTGGTAGACAAAATTGTTCAAGTTGAAAAATTGCAGAGTTATCGCCCTTTCTTCTTTGTAAATTCCCGTTATGGTACCATTGAACTTTTCTTAATTAAGTGGAGTAAAGAGTGCGGATATATGTTTGAAGAAAGTTAACATCTATTAAGTATCGCAGTGTTTAAAAAGTATCTCTGCCACCGAAAGAAGTCCAAAATGGACAGATGGATTAAAAATCGCAGTGATGTAAAAGCAGTATTACACGCACTCCGAACTGTTCATAATCACCTATCAAGAATAGGTATGTTCTCGTACTTTGTGCACACATAAATGCAAAGACTCTCATTTTTTGAAGAGAGTAAAAATCAGTCGAAGGGTTACAAAATTTAACAAATCAATTTATCAATTTTTTAAACCTCAAATCGAAAGTGTACTTTTGAAAATGTTTAATAACATGTTGTTTGCGAAAAGGTTTGTAAAATGCACAATTTGCTACCGCAAATATTAATTTATTCCATGAATAAGCCTGACGACACTCGATACCTGACAGTTTTTGTACTGTTTAGCTGTGTGCTCACGAGATAAAGGGTACGAATTTAAGCCCAAGAAATTTCTATGGATAACTTTATAATAACTGTCAAATGATAGGAAAATTATATAAATACGGGAACATACCTAAGAATTCCGATTGCTGTGCTTTTAGCTATATTTTCTATTGGAAGTTGATTCTGTCTACAATGTAAATGCCAAATCACAATGACGTTTGGCGCCATTTGCAAATATTACACCACATTCACATTATGACATTTCTTGTCCCATATTGATTACTATTACATAAATAAATAAAGAAGTACCTATTTTAAAAAAACATAACTCAATTTCATTCTAAGTAAATTAAAAATTTGAATATATTATTTTGCAAATAATGTTATGATAATTTTAAAATTAAAATGTTTAAACCTTTTTGTCTTAATTGTTTATTCAATTATGCATTTTTAGTTTTTCTCAGTCTCAAAATGACTCACGTCAATCTTGCACTAATAAATCCATTTTACATATAGTGTGTAAAATTAAAGTGTATCCTTGATTAAAAAAAATGCTAGCTATTACCAAGGACACGCAACACCATCAATCAAAGGATATGCAGTCATAGAACATGTTAAAACTGAAAACAATAAAAAATACATATACATGGGTAGATTATGTAAAATATAGATGTAATAAATTGTTGAAGTGTGGTGTCCTTAAGTAGTAGTATAGTTGGGTGGTTGGTATAAAAGTGAAACTATAATATGTAATTAAATAATGTCAGGCTGTCATGTGATTTATAACGCTGTCGAGAAAAAAAAATAACAAAACGCCTTGAAAATTTAAAATTCAAATTTAATTAATTTATTATAAGTTTAATAATTATAATTGAAAGGCATTTGATGCCCTAATTTGTTTTAATATGTTTCTATTTAAAAAAAAATCTAAATATATAATTTATTTAGTAAAAAATAAATACCATATCTAAAACTTTTAATAATATACATGAGCTTTTAAAATATATATAGCTATGTAAGTCCAATTTCATAATAATATTTGTCTTATTCGGTTGTGGGCGTTGATAGGACAATTTCATCTGCAAAAAAAGGAGAACAAGAAATAACTGCAATAATAATTTTTAACTCAAATTTAAGGAATCAAAAAATTATATTTTGAAAACTTACATTTTGGTTTATACGAAATGTAAAACCTAAATAGGTATTTCCTCTAATTAAAAAAAAAATACAAGAAATTGAGGTGATATAAAAAAATAATTATTTTAAGGACACCACTACTAAATGGTGTGTGTGAGTTTATGGTTCCTAGTCCCTTAAAACGTCTATGTAAATGAAATTATTATTTAAAAAATGTTTGTGTTTCCTCTAAGGTCAAATCGGAAAAACAATATATTTAAAAAAATCCAAAGTATATCACCTGACCAAAACAGTTTCACCCACGTCTTACTAAACTACAGTTTAAGAAAATTTTGAATCAATGAATACAGACCAATTTTACTTACAAATTGTTATTTTTATATTTTTAAAAGATTTCTAAATTGTTATACTACACAAAAAGCTTCAAATATTTTGGAATGATAAACTTAAAAAAATAGAATCAACGTCTGAAAATTCAACTAAACCTAGGTTTAACTTAGACACAGTTTAAAAATGACTATGAATTCGCCCCGTTATCTTTAATAATAAATTTTATTCATTTTATAAAATTACTAGTAACCATATTTATATCAATTTATTTCGCTTTATATAATGATCTAAAACTTAAGATCACTGTTGCGTATACTTAATTCAAACACAATTTTTAGCCCCCATTTGAAATCCCTATTTTAGTGGGTGAACTATCGTTGATACTGCTGTTTATTTGAAGGCTTATCATTTTATAATATTGATTGCTTAAAATTGTAAAAAACTTGCTACAAGAACTATTTAGCGGTGGTGCGCATAATCATCGAAAGACTGTAAGATCTATACTCTTTTTAGGCGCTAGTTTTAGATTTCATAGAAACTAATCATTGAAAACTTTATCTATCACTTCTGAGGCGCTTAAGCAAATAAAATTGATGATGTTTTGGTACCAAAATGAAGCTGATAAAATATATCTTTTTTATTTGCTGTAACACTTTCATGTAAACGCGCTTTTGATTGTCCAATGTTGGAAAGAGTTTTAAATGAACAACTGACATTTTGTTCCCGAAAGTGGAATACAATCTTTCCAATGCCTTGTGTTCCCTTCTTTTCCTGTTCTATTATGTTAGTTTTTCTTTGATGATGATGATTAAGTCTAACTTCAAAATTACATTTGGCTATGAAAGATATTTTCAATGACAACGAAGTTACAATGATAGCTATAACCGACTTGCCAACAAAAATTCGACCGTTTCGCTGATATCTGTTTCAATGATGAATTTCAATGAAATCGATCAGGAAAACGAATCTGAACAAAGTTCTAATAGATAATTTTTGTTTTCACTCGTTTCAAAGTACAAATGATAATCGCTGACAAATAACTCAGAGAATTTTTTTGGTACAAATATTTGCAATATTTTTTCTCAAAAAATGTAAGTATTTATTTATTTTCCAGATGAATATTCATTTTTCATGCCAACTGATTGTTATTTGACACAAAGTGGAACAAATCATTCTAATGATTTGAGTTCCAATTTCTCTCGTTCCACTGACAGATTTGTGGACCAAAAACTTTTGTCGTGTGTTTCAATCTGTAAACCTTGATGACAGACTGGTAGTGAGGCTTGTCAATTGACATAATTTTTCTGTTTGCAATAAACGACCACCAGGAAAATATATTCACTTTCATACTGTTTCAAGTTTTTCTGACGCTTTTTCCTCATCACTATAACCGGCCCCTTACTGAATGTTTTTTTAATGAACTTCAAGTTAAAAAGTGCTGAATCTAGACCATCACATTTCTGTTACTTCTGTCTTGCATAATAAAAACCATATGTCAAAATTGGAACACTTTAAACACGATACGTTTATGCCAGTAATTATTTTATAAAGTGGAGCATCGGTGGATTTTCAGTTCAATCTACTCATAATCTACATAAAAATCAACCTTTATCAATCGATACCGCTTTTAATAAAATGATCTTGTGACATTCACTTAATGTCTAATGTCATAATGAGAATATACCATAATTTCTTACGTAAAATGTCATTTTTATTTGACATATATTCTGTAGAATTAGTTGACAACAAGAACAAACAAATAAATAGAACCCATTTTTTTCTCATTTTTAAACAAAATGACAAGCAAATTTACATTATGTCATTCTACGTAACACACACACTTTTGGAGGGACCTTAAAAAAATTATTAAGTACATGAGTATATTACTTTTTAATGATAAAAAAAAACTTTTTCTAGCTTAAAGCATTCATTTAAATCCAATTGTATATTTTTGAGTCATCTGAAGGTAAGAACTCATTTTTTTCAGCTTAGATAAACAAACTCTCCATGAAGTTATCTTTTGCTTTGCATCCATGCTAAAGCACACCTCGGCGGATAACACTTTTGAAATATCTTCCTGCTGCCACTCCAACCTTAAAAGAAGTCGTTATCTTAACCACTTGTCTGTCAAATAAACCACACATACACACAAGAATTCAACTTTTGTAAAACTCAACCTAACCAATTTTCTCTTCACATGCAAAGTTGAACATGAACTTTTCTCCAATCCAGAACAATCACATGAGTTTTATCTTCTTTTTTTTTGTTTGTTTAAATAAAATATGCCTACGTATGTGTGTATGTATAAATAGAGTTCTTATGAGAACATGCTGTCTACCCCAACCAACCACAAAATATGGCAGCTTTCAAAACATAGTTTTGACAAAACGCTCGCCATCTTTCATAAAATAGTTGAGTTTGACAAACATCCTTAGCGATTACTTTCCACGCCAAACTATGCATGTATATTTGACAAATGTGAATAATGTGATCGGAATGCAGAGTTCTTTAATAGAGAATCCGTTATTTTCCCTAGAAAATGCAAAATTTGTCACGACCAGCGAACTGTGTCGTGAGTTAATAATAAGCTGCAGATGTTGAATCAACCATCCGAACCCGAACTAATATCACCAGTCCACCCCAGTCAACTTGTCCTTCTCTAAAAAAAAAAAAAACACAAACAAAAATATGATCTATGACACGACCCAGCGAAAGATTGCGTGACACAACCGCTGAAAATTGCACCGTGTGTACATACTGTGAAGTTCGTGCTTGGCAATGTGAATCCCCTCTCTCTCAAATCCTAAACGGAAGTTCAAGTGGCACATGAGTACTTCTTTGCCTAATTATACGTTCGGCAACAGTCGTATATTTCATTTCACCATTTGACCATTTACACAATCGAATTGGCTTTGCAGGTCCTTTTATTTTCGGTTTGTTTTCGAAGAAAATCCGGTAGTGGGGTGTTTGTCGTTGAAAACAGCTCAAAATACCGGACACTGGCAATAGTTTTGGTCGTTGTCGTTGTCGCCAGCAGTCTTTTCCATCTAAGCGATCAGGTTCATACAATTTAATGGATGAAAAATGTAAAAAAATACCCCTAACCCGTACCCGTACCCGTCCAGTCATCGTTGGAGGTTCGTATATTCCTTAGTTAGTGTGTTTTTAGAAAGCTACGAGTATATAGCAAATAAAACAAGAAAATAGCCTTAAATGAGCGAGAAAAGAATTGGCAACGAAATCGTTTCTCTTCTTTTCCGGTAAGTTTCCTCTTTTCTTGGGATATAATAACTATAGTAAGTATGTGTCTATGTATGGATTTGTATGTAGATGTAAACAAATAGGACGTCAGTCAGGCAGTATGGCTCTTTTGGTCTTGCTCTTGACAAATCATTAGTGACATTAAAATGAATTCGCTTAAGAGTGTGCTTGTGTATGTGTTTTATGTTGCCATAATTCTATTTAAATTTATATGAATCACCAAAGAACACAAATTATAGCACTCTATTTTATTGGGGTAAAGTGTTTAAACGGACACAGTTCCAGGTTCATTTGAATACGAACGCGTCTCAAAACTGGTTGTTTTATTGGAACGAGTTAAGTGAAACGAATAGTCATTTTTTTTTAATGGTACGTTCAGTATGGCTAACATATAGTAAATGTGTAGAGTACGAACGACTTTAGTGACCAGACTTGCGGAGAGATCTAAAAATTGAAAATCGATTTGTTATAATTTAATTTTTGTTTTTCTTTTTTGTTAGAAAAGGAAAACTTTTTGAACTTTTTCAATTTTCTTTTAAAATGTTTTAGAAAGGGAAACCATTAACCGTATGATAAGTGGTTTTTAAAACTTAAAAGGCTCATATCCAACCATTTAGAGACACATTAGTAATTAAGATTTATTTGTTTCACACGAAGTACGTTAGCTGCTAATAATTATTGAGATTTAATTCACTAAGTAAAATCTTAAAAGTAAATGATTTTTTAAATATTTTTAGTAAAAATGGCTACATTTGATATTAAAAAGTAATTCTTTATTTAATAAACTAAGCATTGGAAATTTCTTAATAAAAATAAGAAGCAATTTTTTAGTAAGTTGGTGTCAGTGTTACCTAAGTTGTGGGAGACTTAGGCCCATTTTATTTCACAATGCCCACTTACTTCGACTCTAAAACTGATTTTAAAGTGCCAATGGCAACAGGGGGAAATTTAAGTGTCATTTTATCGTGCAAATGTATACTGTGAAAATAGCCTTAATAAATATCGAAAACAGTTATCGCGCTATAAACATAAGCAAATTTATGTCGTTTTCGTTTGGTTGTTCGGAGTGACTCTTTTCACTACGGTTACTCCAAAAGTGTTCGATTGACTGTTCCAACTATTTTTCTGTTTCCGATTTCACAAAGCACATTTACACTCCCATATTAAAAAGAACAACATTATTTAGTGGTTGTTTATCTTCAACACGTGGATTAAATGTAGTATGTCATTAATAATATAAAATTACTGCCATTTCACATTAAGAACTGTTGGAACAGAATAGAACATGACAGAACCGAACAGATTCGTGAGAAACTTCAGATTCAGAACAAGATAGAACAACTAAGAACAGTCAGTCATCTGACAGAGATTATTCTTGCAGAAAAATTCTTAAAAATAATCTGAAATGGAGTTGAATTTATTTAAAAAAATATTTTTCATGAAATTGGGATGATTCCGACACGGAAAATGATCTATCAACTAGATCTAAATCTAACACCGAAATGTTTTTTTTTAACAACAACAATAATTGGTTTTGACAGTTCTCACAAATCTGTTCTAACCTGTTCTACCTACAAAACAAGTGCAGAAAATCCTTCCATACTGACTCATTGAACAGTTTAGAACAGAATATTTCTCATCTAACAGCAAAATCCTGTCCTCTTCTGTTCTAAATTGTTCTTATCTGTTCCGAACAGCCTCATTGAACACACATATTAATGAACTTATTCCTAAGTCCCCTTTCACACAGGGAAACCAGTTGCTGGAGATTTTTTTGACGTTTTCCTTTAATTACCTTGTAGCTTTCACATGAAGAAACTGGCACCGAGAAACTGAGGAGGAAACTGGGAAGATTTTGTTGGGCTAATTGGAATGCAAAGCAAAACGTCAAAAAAATTTCTTCAAATCGTTGACCGGGGAGATTTTTTTCATTCCCCTTACTTCTTGCCCTTCTTGCCAACACACTCCCAGTTGCCGGCAACTCAGTTTCCTTGTGTGAAAGGGGACTAAGCCACCTTCTTGGGTGAGTTTGACATTTGCCAATACTTTACAGAACAATAGAATAAAAAAGAAAGAGTTCATACTTATTGTACTAGATTTTCTTCATGGATTTTCGGACGGACCCTTTATTTTTGTTAGTGGTTTAGTTATGGTTTAGAAAAATCGTAGATCAGAAAAAGTAGAATAAGCGTGTGTTCTAAACAAAACAATTACACCCAATTAATAAAAATGGACTAGTGAAGGTTGAGGACTTATTCCATGGACTAAGTGCAAAATGCTATTAATAAAACAGAATTTCTGCTATTTGACATTTACAAGCTTAGTCCTTCGTTAGGCCATCGAAAACGGTGGTTTAATGATTTTAATGACTTTTTCATAGTTTATTTGTATAAACGACAAAAATTAAGTATTTGGTTTTAGTAAAGTCCGCCTTCTAAAGCAAAGGCTCGGTCTCCCTGGTACTTATCAAATAACACATAGATACATTTACGAAGTGTTTCGAAAAAAAATTGAAAACGTCCCTTTTAAAATGTTTAGCTAAGTGTATATAATTGTTGATTGTTAGCTATTTAAAACCTTCCATAAATCGATATTGGTTGTGCTAGAGACTAGCAAGAAAGCCATCCAACAAATAAAACAGTACTATTGCTGCAGTTAGAGCGTTAAAAACTATTGAATTATTTTGTATACAATCTCGAAGAGAAATAACCATAACATTCAAAATGTTTCAATCAGCTCTAAATTTTTCTCCACACTCTTTATGCGAAAAGAAGAAAAAAAATATAAAAAAAAGAAAAACACTTAATCACACCAATCACGTACCAAAAAGAATCTTACATAACTCGCCAAACATCGTAAATCTGCTTAAATCAAGTCATAAGACTGCTACAGCAATTTACATTCCTTCGGTATGTACGTATGTATGTACATATGTATGTAGTTATGTATATTTAGATATGGTTATGCAATCACCATAAGTTTGGCCACTGCACCATTTCCATTTTTCTGAAAGGAGAACACATTCATCCTGCATACAAACGCGTTCCAACATCCAGCCATATAATAAACTAATAAATTATCGCCTTTATTGCGATGAAAACGGCGAAAAATATCGCTCTCCTTTCTCGATATAAATAGAAAGGATACACATCCTTTATATTTTGTATGGACGTGTATTATGTTGTACAATGTACGTACGTATATATGAATGCATGCGGAGCGTATTCTTATTCCATCTCCAATAAGAGTATGAATAGTACATTATAGTGGCGCGGGTGGGATGAAATAAAGCGACACGGAAGTACTTCAAAACATTTCTAAGAGCTCGAAGCAATTTTAATGCTATGGCGACGGTTTCCGAGGAAATTGGCGGAGCGCGGTATCATCGACGCCGCATCGTGCCGACACGGTGGCTTTCGAATAAATTTTTCGGCATCCAATATGCCAGTTATATCCTCAACCTAATCACTTAAATTCGATCGACATAAAAACAAAACACTTCTTCAAAAGATACACATGTATATGTACTCGTATCTGTGAAACGTTAGTCCGTACAAATAGAATTGAATACGGAGGCCAGTTGAACCGTAAGAAAGCAATTCAATGGAGCATTGCCTTTACCTCCCGCCCCATCCAAAACGTGAAACCAAATCATTGAACAGGTTGGGAAGGGGAGGTGTATTTTTAAATTAAAAAGTTGAATTCCATTTTCAAAAGGTGGTAGTTGAAGCTCTTCACATAGAAGAACCATCAAGAACAGACTGAATTTCGAGCGTTAGAGAACTGCATAGGTTCTGGCACTATACTGCTGCTGCTCCTGCTGCTTTTAACAAGAACACTATTCTTGTGTTGATGCCGTAAATATCCATCATTGAATTGAAAGCTTCGATACACTTCATACAATACAATGCCACCCGCTGCTGTGTAGCGTCGGTCGTCGTAGTTCTCTTTGTCACACATTGGGGCAATATACATTCAGAAGTGGAGTGAAATGATACTTCTATAATTTTCTACGAACGTGGAATTCGACATTTATAAAACACGTCAAGCTTAAAATGATTTTTAGCTATAGAATTCAAATGGCCACTCTTACCACGCCTAAACCAACTCAACCACCCATTTTAAAACTAATTAAAAAAAATTAACAAATTTGAAATATATTTTCTTTTAATTTGAAGCCCTCCTTCTTGTTATTTTTTTTTTAAATTTTGATTTCAGGGATCTAGAACTATATCACTTGGAAGACTATTCACAAGAGAGCGAATTTGAATATGAAATTGTTTTATTTTTCGTTGGAAATAACGCTTTGTAATACATAACAACTATTTATTTCTGAAGTATGGATTGGACGTGGAACGCAAATAGAGTTTAACAGCTCGTTACAATCATATATTAATAAAAATTATGATTTATATAACTTTGCTTAGAATTTGTGAAGAACTTAGATTTCTCAATTGTTTTCGATCGAATTCATTAATTCATTCATTGGTCGTTGATCGCTCTCATGTAAATAGTCCTTTACTGCTCTGATCAGCCACTTATTGGTGGTCGCCTATTCTTACTAATTACAAGATTTTCAATTTGTATTTGAGTAATTAAAAGTCAGACTAAACGAATTTTTTGATTTAATTCCAACTCGAGTAATTCATTGTTCCACTGTTTGTTGTTCTATAAACTCAAAAAAAAAAAAAAAAAAAAAAAAAAAAAAAAAAAAAACAATATGGATTCATCCCAACTACCTCGCCTACAACACTGATCTAACATTCTATTACTATCAAGTGCTAATGTCTTCTGCCTGCACTAAATTGCATATTGTTTTTGGTGCTTCCGGCCAAATATGCAAGGGTATTTGCTAATAAAATCCAAAGTGGAGAACCTTCTTCCTCTCTAAATATTGACTTTAAAAGAATTTCGGCAATTTCGTGTGTAAAGTAAAATGGCAAAAGCAATCTCGCAATTGCAATAATCCGAACGAATTTGTGCATATGTAAATATGCATATAGCGTATGTGTATTTTCAGTAATATGCATGTAGCTATATATATTTTACGCCAATTAATAAAACGTTGTACTATTTTAATCAGCGTAGTGGTCTTTTCACAACAAGGGCTGTTACCATGTTCATATGTATGATGGGGTAAAAAGTACATGTACAAATTATACATATTTATTTATACTATGTATGTACAATATATTACGATTTTAAATTGCCAATACTTTAATTGGGCCAAATAATTCTGGCAAAATGAATTAAGGATGGTTATTGAAAGATTTGTTTAATTCCAGTTTCTATGTGCATTGTACATTTTGTTGAATTACAAATTAATAAAAAGATTGAATAACAGAATAGATGACAAGAAAATAATTACTTTATGTGTATCTGTTAACTGTAAAAATAATTACAACTCAAATCATTGAATAAAAATAAGATCTTTTGCTTTTGAGATACTCCATTTTACTTGACGTTCCGTTTTGACTGGTATGTCAATTTTGACAGCAAAATAATTTGAATTTTAATTGGCTGAACACAATGAAGATGGAGCTGCAGACGGAATGTGGGAGTCATTTATTCTGAGCAATCTGGAATAACTTTCCGTTGTTGTAACGAGAGCAAAATCACATCTGATGAAAAAAAACTGTTCTTAGAAATCTATCTTAAGTTACCCCAAAAATGTTGGAATAACTAATCCGACAGCTAAAGTATAGAACAGCTGACTGCAAACATCATTTGGTATGCGTTTTGTTCTGATTGTTTGACAGCTTTCAGCTTACCTATATGATACGTTCACAAATATACGCTGATAATTTGGTATCCGAGATAACGTATCTGATAAGTGAGTGAACGCCTCTAATAGCTTCTAAAATATTAGCTGTGTTCCCGTACTTTGTGCAAAAAAATGACCAGACTTCCATTTCTTTCAACAGTGGGGTAAAACTGTCTCATAGATGGACACACTTTCACAAAAGTACGGGAACGCATTGAATAAAAATGTTGTGTCGTTTTATTTGGAAATCCGGAAGCCTTCTGGACTCTTCTGAAAGTGTTAACTTGGGAAAAAGTGACAGTTCTGATTCTGAAAAGAAGAGAATTTTGCTTCTGGATTTAAAATCAGAATTGGAACCAGAAGCACTCACACATTAATATACTTGAACGTCGAACTCGACTGTTGTCATTTTTTGTATTCACGTACACAATTATTTTCACACATACAATTTCAATAAATTTCAGAATCGTGAGAATTACACAAAGGTGTTCAGTTGGGATTCCGGATCAGAGAGAAATTCCGGATTGCCAAATAAAAACACCATTAGTTGTTTTTAAACGTCAAAACAAACGTGTATTTTTGAAAATCTTATGTAAATAAATTTTTTTTTGAAAAAAAGAAAAAAGTTTTTTGTAATACTTGCACGAATAAGCCCGATAATAAGATATATACATTTGATACTGAGATATATATTATTGATACAACTGACACACTTCATTTGACATTCTTTACAATCTTGTAAAATATTTGTTTTTTCTCGTCAGATATTTCAAAATTTATTACACGATCGAGTTGAACCCAGTTTTGCTGCATTAGGTGGTTTTCTTTTCTTTTGTTCAGAACGGGGCTATGGTCTTAATTTGTTCCGAACAGAACGACCTCCGAACACACCGTTTTGCTTATTAAACGTACTAATAGGGCCAGTTGTACAAATGTGGTTCAGGTATTTGATCTGTTGTTCAACATTTTTAAAAGTTAAGTTAAAATTGCTGAACCACAGATAAAATATTTGTACAACTGGCCTTTAGCTGTCATTAATTGATATTTTGTTAATTCAATTTCGCCATTTTAATTATTGCATTTTTTCTTTATTCATATTTTGATCTGGACACATATGAAATTTGACCTGTTCTGCATTCAGCAATAAAATCAGTATGCTCAGTCGATCTTGCCTGAGTTCATCAAAAAAAAAAATACACATTCGGATGATATGAGTGAAAGAGAAATACACACTTTTTTTGACAACTCAGACTGCTATTCTGGACACGTAAAGTATACCACGTATGACATTTGTTGACCAATACTACGTTTTCACCTAGAGATAATCCGGTTTAAAAAAGTAGATTAAAAATTAATCTTGAAGTTTTTTCACCATAGAATAAAGAGATTATTTTGACCTTTTCTATACATCCATCTCTTTCTAACACACAAATAAAGTCAAAACTCGGATATGATTGGCGACCTTGTTTTCTGAATGGAGAATTGACATTTGGATATGCGCAATGAGGCCGCGTTCCACACCCCAAGGTGTGTTGAGAAAATAATTCCTTACTTTTAAGAAGATTTCATTGGGATTAATTTCTAATCTTGGTTTAAGGAGATTAAAATTTGTATGGCAAGTCTTCAAAATTAAGAAGATTTCAAAGAAGATTTATGGTAAATCGACATAAATCTGGATTAAGTGGCAGGTGAAAAAGTAGTATAATATTCGATGTACATCTCCAGCTTCAGTAGCTGCACTTTATTGTGTTCAGCCTTTAAGTGAAACCTTTCCAATCATCTGGAGTTCGCTTCAAGGGACGTGGAGGTTCTCCAACTAGTTAGCGTACTAAAAATGTTCAGGTCGATTTTGCATGTCTGATGAACGGTTTAAGTACCAAATTTTTTGCGTAAGTACATAATAGTTTGTCTTACCAAAAATTAAAACATTTTGATTTTTACGCGAACATCGGGGCGAAGCATTCACTCCAACGTCATGACATTTGTCGAGTAAAATAGATACATACTCAATTTTTTTTCTAAGTGTATTCACAAAACTTGTTGTTTTTTGCCCTCCTGTAAGCAAGTTCAAATTGGTATGCGTACTAGCTTGCAGATGATTTTAAAACAGCTCGAACATAGTCCTCGTATCAAGTTGACTCGTACCATGCTCGAGTGTTTAGTACTTTTGATACCTTGACGTTTGATATTTATAAATGTTAAAAGTATGATATCACTATTTTAAGCGTGTTCCGATAATGTTACTAAGAAAACAGTCTGTTTAATATTTAAGAAGTTTGTCAGCTGTTAGTGGTAAAATAGGATTGAGTTTTCTCAAAATATTGAGTATAAGCCTAACCCCTTTTTACAGAGTGAATTTCAAATACAATAATTGTGGTGCATAAATGAAAAATAATTGTTGCACAATCTTTAATTATATTTGTTTTTTTTTTATAGAAATATATTTAATTTGATATTGTTTAAAAAGTAGCAGGCCCGTGCTCGCGTTGCTTAATGAAATGTAAAGAATAATTTAATTATTACTAAAGATGTGATCACATTTTTTAAGTCAGTTGAGGCTTGACAAACATGTTAATAATTTAAACTCCTTTAATTTGAATTTAAATGTATGTATTTTCAACAACATTCAAAAGTATTCTATACAAAACAATGCAGTGGATATGTTTTTTTTGCATATACAAACGCTTCTCTAAATTTGACGTGCTCGGTTATTGCTGGGCTACCGTGATTCACTCGAAATGCAGTTGTTACCAAGCTACCCAACGCATTTTAATCAAACTTTCCAGAATATGACTTATAGAATTTTCACACCAAACCCAAAACAGGGTTTTAGCTAAAAGTTGACGAAATCTCGAAAACCGTTCACACTGAACATTTACAAGTTTTCGATTGACATTTCAATTATCTTGACACCATAGATAATAACAAATACGTTGTTAATCGAAATTGAAATTACCCCAGACAGTGTTGTTTTTTTTCGTTTATCCTGGCAGCAACCCGTCAGCTATTTATGTGACAATTAATTGAGCGCTAAATATTTCACAGGGTGTGTTTGCTTAGTTCATCTTGCAAATCCAACATATTTTCGAAAGGTTTTATTTAAAGCTTGTAGCGTATCAAACCTTGTGGTTTATCAAAAATTTATAGGAAAACTTGTGTTTTTGCTTTAGGTTTTCAGCCAAAACCGATAATTTCGCGAAAACCGTGTTTTGGGTTTGGCGTCAAAATGCTATTAGTTTCCCTGAAAATTTCATTGATTCAGTAGTATCCCTTGGAATAAGGTGTTGTGTATTGAACAGGAAACACATAAATATATAAAATAAATAAATAAATAAAAAAAGATTAAAAAAATAAAAACCTATTTAAAAGGTTGTGGATCACGATAAAAAAAAATACTTCGGTTAAAGGGAGAACCAATCGCTAGGACGTGAAAATCAATTATTTTTTTTAACGGGGCCCACAGAAAATAAGGTCTGAATATAGGAAATCATAAAACCCAAACTTCAAACCATTACATATATTTTTTAAATCTCAATTCACGTTTTGTTTGGTGGTACTAATAAATCAATCAAAAACAACACCATATTCATCATTCTTATATGCTCGCTCACTTATCAAAATCAAAAAGTTTGACTGCTATCAATCAGAATTTGCTATAATGTAAACTACGCTCGGATGTCAGCCCCTCGCCTCTTTTGATTATGTCATGTTATCGAAAGTGGTCAATGTGCCCTCCCATATGTGGTAAATTAAGCCATTGTGATATAGTCTGAGTTAGGAACATTATGTCTGTTTCTGTCTCATTTTTATTTATCTGCTATCTTAACGAAGATAATTGACCAGACGCTAATCCAATAGAGCTAATTTCGTCCTTATTTTTGTCCTGATTAAATTGTTAAGTTTATTCGTTTTTTTTTATTTTTACCATAAATGGAATGGATGTTTTTTTTTTAGATTTTATTTAGTACTTAGTTAATCTCAGACCATGCAGGAATACCTAAATTTTGAGGATAAAAAGAACACGTTTGAAGATAGTTTTCATGACATTAGAAACAGAGATACTATATTACCTAGTGGATAACAAAGCAGTAAATTATAGGTCATGTGTTGTTCTCAAAACGCGAAGTTCTTTGTCCTTTCACAGCGCGAGATAACGGAAAATTCATACTTTAAATTAAGTATGTATCTTACGACTAGAACAAAAGTGCTAAACAAACTTAATAAATAATTTTCTGAAAAATTATTGTCATGCTATTTTATGGTGGTCGTATTCGTAGTCGTGGTGTCTCGACGTCGACTTCTTCGTCGTCGTTGTTGATTCAGCATGTGCAGTGTGCAGCGCTAACGAACCCCTTGGGCACTACCATTATCTACATAATATTGAGAATGAGGACAAAAAAAAAAAAAAAAAACAGAAATATTTTAAAACAGCCTCTCGCTTACCCAAAAACTCCTTAAACTCATCCAAATCCGTTTGAAACGCTGATTGTGCAACACAGCAATGCACCAGCCTTGATGGTATCTGTTCCCGCCATCGTCGTCGTCGCTGCCGCTGTCGCTTTTCGGGATGATATGTGAAATTTCCCTCAACGGCTAGCGACTTGTTTTTTCCCTTCCAATTAATAGGACCATCACCACCAGCACCAACATCATGGCCGTAGCCCCTATCGTTGTTGTTGTTGTCGTCGCCGACATAGTCAAAGTCGTCAGTTGCAGTAGCGGCAGCAAAGGCAGTTGCACTATTATCAGCGCCAACTTCATGCATTTTAGCCGAACACAGTTCACAAAACGGATTGATGCTGTTGGCCCGGTATTTTTGGCAATCGTGAATCTCGGGATAGTTGCTGCGGTTGGCATTGTTGTTGTTGTTTTTGTTGCTGTTGATTATACTCTCGTATCCATCAACACCACAAATTTGTTTTTTCAACTGACAACCAGTGGGATTTTTGAGGTTAACACGTTGCCAACTATTGCGGGCTTTGTGCGATGGCTCCCTAATGCCATTTGAGTGTCCTGCTGCGTTTGGTGCTGCTGCTGTTGTGGCGGCGGTGGCGGTGGGGGCGGTGACAGTAGCCGCGTAAGCATCCTTTATGATGGTTTTGACGGCTGCATTCGTCACGGCACCATCAGGGTTCACTGATGTTGTCCTTGTCATAATGTATGGTGATGGTGCTGGTATCATTAGTACTGCTGCTGCTGATGGTGCTGGTGCTTGTGCTTGTGCTATTGCCGATGAAGATATTAACTGAAATCGGTCTTGAGCTATTTCTGTCGTCGTCGTCGTCGTCGTCGTTGGTGGATGTTGATGGCGTTGATAGTGGGTCATCACAGCTGGACCTTTACGAGGGGTCTTCTTTGTTGAATTAATATCGCTCTTAGTTGTTGATGTCCTCGTGGCCTTCGCACCCATCATTCTCTGAATTTTGTCATTTATTTGAGTGGGAGGCTAGAGTTGGGAAGAACGTCGCCGACACCCACAATCAACATTTGGGAAATGATTTTTTTTGCCATCACCACCACAAAAGGGCGTGTCTGTGAATCCGCAACGAGCACAGCAATTGCCAAAGAGGTGTTCCTGACCATAAAGCTGCTGGTGCGAGTACTTTGATTTTTTCCCATCAGCAGCTGCTTTATTCGCCTTGTCAACGTCGTTGTCACTAATGCTATGGTGCTCCTCCGCATCCGCTGTCGATAGTGAACTTGATGATGACTTGTGCTCCATCATTGATTTGGAGCTGTTTGCATTTCCGTTCTCATCTGAAATGGGCGATGATGATGATTTTTTGTAATGTCTTGGCAAAATGGACCTTAGCTCCATTGGCAGTGGGAGTTTCATTGCTTCATGCATTTGTTGGCGTGATGATAAAACCGATGATGATGTCGTTGTCGGTGCTGTCAACGATGGTGATGGTGATGTTGATAATGGTAGCGGCGGAACCGGCGGCGGCGACAATCCTTTAGCTTGTGTTTTTTCCGGTTGTTGCAAGGTAGGTGATTTCTTTTGTCGACTTTTCAGTTTGTTTTTGTGAGCAGGTCGGTTTCCTCGACTTCGACGACGGTCGTTGTCGTTAGGGAAGTTCTCTCGTGTGATGCTCTGGTAAATACCATTCAATTGGTCTTTGATGAATACATGAAGTTCATTAAGATCCCCTTGGATGGTTTGCATTTCTGATGTTCGAAATTCTTGCATGAGCTACATTTAAATTTGGTATTCATTTGCGGTTAGTATGTTTTTTTTTTGGAAAGCCAAAGCCAAAATGGTGGGTGGAAACTTACCAGTAACTTTTCTTTTTCTAAATGCCAGAACATTTGAGTGGGACTCTTTAAGTTTGTTTGGGATTCTTTTGAAATGCATAGTGTCCCACCAGCAACTGCTTGTGTTGAAGATGATGATGAGTTTAGTTTATTGCAATGTTTCCAAAAGTTTACTTGAAGTTTGTCACTAAAAAGAAAATAACAAAATTAAAAGAACTTATGTCAAAGGTTTACTTTGAATTGATTTTATATTTTTTTTATTTGTCTTTAAGAATTTGAATGAAGAGAAACCCAATTAAAAAAAAATCTTTACATTTTTTGTTGAAGAAAATGTTATTGAGGTGATGTCTTTGACGAAGATGTTTTTGTTTGTAATCATAAAGGTTGTTTTAATTTTTTTTAATTAAAATTTGAATAAATCAAAGAAATACTTAAATGAAAAATAAATCAAAACAAGAATGCAGCTAACAGCATAAAAAACATATTTTGCTTATGAAAAACTTGACAGAGTTTATTTAAATGATTGTGATAAAATTCCAACTTATTTCGATGTAACATTAAATTAATTTACTATGCGCGTATGTTTGTATGTGACTTATTTGAGCTAAGGAATATGCTGGGTTATCCCCGAATTAAATGAAATTACATTTGTATATGTCAAATAAAGATAGTCCCTACCTTAAAGCAGATTGAAAAAAAAAACATTTATAGGGTATATTGAGAAATTTTACCACTACAACTTCATGCAATTAATCCCAATTTATTATATCACTGGTGAATTAATTCTGAGTTAAACTGGATTGCGTTCACCCTGGCATATTCAAGATGATTATTGATTGCCATTACAGGATAATATAACTGATATAATGGGTTAATTCAAAGTTAACTAGATATTTAAATTCACTGAAAAATATGTATCAATATGTTAAAATTGAATTTTGAAACTGTCAATTAATTATGTTCAAGAGTATCACAGCAAATGATTAGTCATACAATTCGTTTTCCAGATTTGACATACCTATTTCAATCATTTACGTCAAACGGAACTGTCATACGTTATTACTCATATATGTGTTTAGTTTAAGCTGTCATTTGACATAATTGATGGTTTGACAATAGCTGGACTTCTTGAAATTGTGAAAAATTACTACAAGAATGCTGAGTCGAATTACGACACCCAGTAACCGATTGAGTGATCGAATGAAACATTAACCATTTTGGGATTACACTACCAATATATCGTTTAACTATTTAAAATTGAAGTAATTATAATCCTCTTCATCGCGTCTCTATTGATTTTCATCTAATCTTTATTGAATGACAGATGGCGTTGGTATTAGTAAATTTCAACATACATGGCTGTAGAAAATTCAAGCATCAGATAAATGGTTGATTGTCATGAAATATAATAGACGTTGTATTGTTGTTAAAAAAAGATGATTTCTGAAAATGCCCAATTCATTTGAGTTATTTTTGAATAAACAAATTGATTTCGGGATGACATGTCTTGCCATAAAATGGGCCAAAATAATTTTTTTAGGTTGCACTAATTTTGATAAAATTGATGTGAAAGTGTTTGTATTCCTATTTTGTGAAAATATTCGCACAAAGCAAAACAACTTACGTTTTCCCATCCATTTTTCTTCCATCGCTAGAGCGCCATCTATCGAAGGAAAAAAGACACGTTTACTGACTATGAAATATCAAAGATAGAGTTGGATAATTATAGATACCATACTCCATATCATAAGCAGTAATGCCAAATCTAAAAAATTCTAAAGTGTTTCAGAAAATATAAATTTATCGATTTTCCCAAAAGGGACTTCATATACTTCCATCGTTTTAAGCAAATGTTAGCCGTTTTGTACTGACCCGAAAGACGACAACATTTCTAACACTACACGTTTTGACGTTTTGTAGAAGTCTATAAAAATCAACGGGTTGTTATTTTAAAATTCTAATTTTAAAATTAAATAAATAACACTAACTTCATGGATCGACCGCCAGAGTGCCGCACTGGAGCAACCTACCATTTTGCATATTTGTTCTATTTAATTTGGTGTATATATTTGATGTTTTCGAACATTAGACTAAACGATAAATCAAGATGGTCCCTATCAAAAATTTTTTACTCAAAAATTCTTCCGAAAATATTTGTGTGACGTTTAACAACAATATAAAAAAGAGAATATTTGTCAGCAAAAAAAAAATTATTGTGTTGGAACTGCAGCAAATAACAAAAAAAACATTCCAAATAGGCGAAACTTTGCGTTTTTAATTAACACTACGATACGGACACTTCAACAAGTAAGGTAACTGTAGAGGTATATTTATAATAGATTTAACAAAATGGCCGGTTTTCTCTTAGTTTTTTTCTGAATAACTACACCGCAAATGATGGTTTCAATTATAGAACTTTTGCAAACGATTATCAAACGAAATGCTTAATTCGCGTTTTCAAACAGTTTACTTTTGCAGCTTGCGCTTAACAATATTTATAAAATACAGTTTTGACACAGATGACATTTTTGAAAAGGAAACGCAAAATAGCTGACCCTACTGTGCTCCCTCTATGAACAATTCAAAAGAAAACAAAGCTTTTAGGAAATTAGGATAATTTCGAAAAACGAATCTTCATTGAAATTTCAATGGAATGATTTAACCAATGTGAGATTTTCAAAATAAATAAGTTGGCTTTTAAAATTCATCATACTAGGAGAAAAATGCTTGCAAATTACGATCTTTCACTAAACACCGATAATTTAAAAAGAGAGAGTATGTCCCCTTTCACACAGGGAAACCACTTTCTGGAGATTTTTTTTTGACGTTTTCCTTTAATTGCTTTGTAGCTTTCACACGAAGAAATTGATGAGGAAACTGAGTTGCTCGTTTTTTTTAATTGCTTTTGATTTGACATTCGCTTTTTGTAAACAAACAATTTGCTTCGCGGTTGGAAAATTCTACACAATTTTGAGTTATAAATTAACCGCAGCTTATTTTTAGAAAAATAAATTCAAAATAAAGAAACCTTGTGCGATTATATAGATAAATGTTGTTTTTTTTATTGTGGTTGTTAATAATGGTTTGCTAAATTAATATATTAAAATGTCACGGAAAAACAATGAACCAGGAGAAAATTGATTTGTGTGCAGATTTGTTGTGCGTTTCTCTTGCCATCCAAATCTTGGACCCAACACATGATAGTGATGATAGGAAGATTATATTGCGCTTATTGGAATCCACCGAAGCTTTATTGGTACAGTTGGACACATACACCACTGACAGGATGATATGACTGGTACCTGTGGTGCTGCCTGCTGCTGCTGCTAATAAAGGAACGTCATTATAAACCAAATGTGATAATGAAGCCACAAGCTGAGAGCTTAGTTGGTCCGTACGTTTTTGTTTTGTTGTCGATTTTCCATGTCTAGGCGCATAATTTACTATGAAATGTGTACCAACTCGTGATGGATTGAATTAAATGCCTTGCCTACAAGAATTAATAAGTAACTCACTTGGTTTGGTTAATATAATAATAGATTTGTAAGAAACAATTTATCTTAAAAAAAATATGTTTGACATCTATCAGAGACAGAAGTCAAAATGGAAACCTAAGAAAATTTTAAAGCATAACGTCAAAAAAATCTCTTCAAATCGTTGACCGGGGAGATTTTTTTCATTCCCCTTACTTCTTGCCCTTCTCATCAACAATCTCCCAGTTGCCGGCAACTCAGTTTCCTTGTGTGAAAGGGGTCTATGATGTTTTTGATTTAACATTCGAAGGGGAAGAAATACGACCAAAGATATGTCATTCACTTAGATTAGATGCCCAACTTAATATGAAAATATGAAGTATCCAACCGCCATTTTCTCATAATACATTTAATTTTCCTTTTTTTTTGTGCACATCTACATTTTAGGTCGTTTGATGATTTTATTCATATTTATATATTTTTTTATTTTATTTACATCAACAAATATTTTCCTTAACAAAACAAAATTGTCAAATGGCCTAAAAATTAAAACAAAATTAAATGAAATAAATTCTCAGAAATCTCTATATTACTTGTATGGGAATTCTGCCTATAAGAAAATGGCTACTTTGTCTCACTTTTTTGGCATAGCAAAATACATAGGTATATTTATGAGCTTCGTATATAGTTATTGTATTAAATACAACTGTTAAGTTTTCGCGGTTGGTTGCATTTGCCATTATTCATTTTTAGGATTAATTAATAATGACATAATATTTTAAAGTCTATGCGCTTGGGTTGCTAAAAAATTAAATTATGCGAGATATAAATTCACTTTCGTATGGTGACCTAATGTGCATTTATAAATATAAGTCAGAACTATAAAAAAAATTGAAAGAAATCAGTAATATATAAGTTAAATATCAAAGCATGTTAAAATATTCTTAAGGCCAAAATATAATAGACATACACTTACGTAGAAATAACAAATGAAATAATAAATTTTTCTGTTTGTGTTATTTGAACTAAAATTTAATTAAAAAAAACTACCTCTTAAGTCTTAAGTTGTCGACATAATCAGTGAGGTCACCAAAAAATCAATTTTAAATCGTCACCACACCGACTGTCATTGTGTTAAATTAAAAAATCGTTTCAACGCAGGTGTCAACGATCTCTTCAACGCATTGCCAATCACAATATTAATAATAAGACCTGAATTTAATGCCATTTTTTACGTCAGAATCTTGAGTAATTACGTTAACCATCCAATTGTGGCTTTATTATTATTCTTTTTAATCAACTAAAATACATATATAGTAAATAAACAACAACATTACAACCATTTAAATATTGTTCTCATTTATTTTCAGGTGAGTTGTCAATGCAACATTGGTGCACATTTTCTGTTCAGATTCCCAAAAAAAATATCAATATCAACAGTCAAAATAAATAAACCCAAATTGTAGTTATTTTTATGCCAACTGTGAGTATAACATAATCAAAACTATTTACCTAACTTAAGCAAAACTTTTACTAAACTTTAAATTATAATAATAATCAGGAAAAGGCGGAGAAGAATGTAGTGATATTGAGGCAATGCAAAAACTATACAGACATTTCTATAATGTATAGGTTGTATTGAAAAGCGACGACTGAAGTGAAAATTTTTCTTTTTCATTCCGTTTTGAAATCGGCAGCTCACACATTTTTCTAAAAGTTTTTTCTTGTTTTTTTTTTACTAAAAAAAACTCAAACAATAACTTTTGCAATAAGCTGATTTTTTTCCATCTATCCATGGTGGTCGACCATGATTTTTATAACATATTTTTTTTTATTCCTAAGCAGCCCAAGTACTGGGCGTTGCTTTGTCCGAAGGGTTAAGTAAAGTTAAACAGGACAAACAAAAAAAATCATCTGAAAATTCATATTTTCTTTATAAAATACTTACGCTATAAAATCCGGGAAAGTTTGTTCTTGTTTTTGTTCCTTTTGGTTTTTATTTTTGTCTAGTTGTTCAGGATTTTGTTGTTTTTCATTCAGCAGACCACGTTTGCTTTGCACTTTTGAATTTTCTTGTGTTGACCCCCCAAGAGGCCTGTCATGCGGAACAGATAAAGAAGAGGAAGAAGTCCTTTGCAATTCGCGCTGTGATATATAATATGTATGTCAAAGAGTGAATGAGAAAAATGAAAATAATAATATAACACTATGCATAAAGTGTGTGTGTCCTTTTTATTTAGTTTTCTCATTTGGCCTTTGCTCTGTAATTTCTTTTGTTATTATAAGTTTGAACATAAAGAAGAATATACAACAAATTCCTTACAAATATTATGGAAGAATTTATAGTTATAATAATTTTAGAGACAAATTTAACATAATGCAGTTGACATTTATCATTTTCACTTACCTGAAAGTTTAAAAGTTCAGTCTCCAGCTGAGCTATAATCCTTTGAGTGTCACGCGAGAATGGATTGTTTTTAATTTTTAAATTCTCAATGGTATCTTGCAGGGACCTGTGATGATACACACACACACACAGATATAAAATAGAGGATTAAAATCTTTTCCTTCATGTTAATGTCTTTTTCAAATGAAATATTTAATAGGATGCAAGAAAGTAGAATAAAACCATTAGCTTTGAACAGGGAACAAAAATACATAGACGAACATTAAGAGAAAAAAAAATAACAAGTATACGCCATGTATACCAGAAATAAATTAGAGAAACTAAAAAAGGGTTGAACGGAATAAAAATAAAAGATTGAATAGTAGAATTAATTAAATGCCACATTGCGAAATGAGCAATCTCAGGTTGTTATATACTCTGAGGTTGTTATATACCAGTATGTACATGGTTGCATTTAAAGTGATACATTGAGCACAAAGTCAAAAGATATTCTTAAGTACCTCAAAGCTCTGAGGACTTCAATAAGATAAACCGACTAATGAAATGCGGCTTGGCGCATATCTCTTGAACCACGAAGAAAAAACATTTTTCCTCTTAAAAACATATTTGCAGTTTTTGTGGAAAAAATCTTAACATCATATTGCGAGTACCTCTAGAAAAATATTTTACTGAAAAACGCAAAATAATTGATTTCTTATGAAATTCTGAATGGATTTTTATTTAATTTTAATTTAATCAAAATAATAAATAAAAAAAAAAAAACAATTTAAATTAATATTTTCGTATGATCAATATCTTTTAGTTTTATTATGAATATTTAATCAAATATAAGCTGTCTGAGCTTCAGGGTTGTCAAGAAAATATTTTTATTTTGATTGCAGTAACTACAATCAATTGCAGAACCTCTGCTCTCAAAAAAAGGAACCAAAAACTTACACATTGCGTCATGATCACACAAAGTTGTCACGGAATCCAAATTTGCTATATTTTTTAGAAATGACAGCAAATGTCAATTCTATTTTGACATTTGTGAAGTAGATACATACAAAACAAATTTCTGAGGGACGTTGAAACCTTATACTCCAAAAGAATGGAAAATAACTGTTTCGATTGAAATTTCCCGACATTTGGAAATATTATGGCATGTTTCGTTAGGGCGACATTTTTGCTGTCAGTAAAAGGTTAATTAATTTACATTGGGTTAAATGACGCTAATAAACAAAAATCGGTAAATTTAATAATTAACAAGATTTTATGGAAAAAACTTTTTTTCAACAAAAACATGTAATATTTACTATACACCGGTCTTCGAAATTCTGATAATGTTTGAGGAAGAAAGGAAAATAGTTACCTTTTGATGTTTTTTTTAAATTAATAATGGAAAGAGTTCAGTGTTGATCCGAAAAAATACTTGGAGAACAAATTTCCCAATCAATGGACTATTCATTGTTCTTAGATTCAATTGTAAAAAAAAACAAAATTATTATTTCAGAATAGATATGACAATAAGACTGAAACTTCGCTTCCAGAAAAGTAAAGGAGAAATAATTTGCACTTTTCGCAATATCGTTTGAAAAACACTTCTACAGAAAGGTCTCCTGGGAAATTCAGGCTTGGAATGCGTATTTTTGCAGAAGTGATCTCATGTTATAATTGAGAATTAGATTTGCCACGATTGTACTTTTTTGTCAAGAACATTTACTTTTGGTACGTTATGACCAAATATTTTGATTTGACAACTTTTTTATTTTAATTATTTTACCAAAATTTCTGTTAAAATAACCAAATTTGTTAAACGTGATATTTTGTATCTGTTGTATTACACATCATACAAATATTGAAATAATAATGTTTTTTTTTTAAAGAAGTTGTGCTTTTTCATATGGCACGGAGATGGAAAATTCTTATAGAAAAATTGCCTGGTAATTATTTTTTGTTTGCCAAAAATGCCAATCTCATACTTCTAAGCCTGCTGTACCTATTATTATTATGGGTAAACTAATGAATTTAAAAAAAAAAACATGTCCATCTCGGGAAGCCCGAAAGAAGTGATAGCTTAAGCTAATCTAAGTTGAACTATTTAACATTGAAATTGTTTAACTTAAGACAGAGAGACTTGCGCCTTAACGCAAGAACTAGTAACGCAAATAACTAGGTTAAAACAAACGATAAGAAGGCAAGTTTCATTTTTTTATTGTAAGTGTTGTCGTTGTTCTTAAATATTTATTTTTTAATTTTAATTATTTTTTTTTAGAAAATTGCCCCTACTGCCTAAAAGGAGGAAGTTAGACACCCTCCTCCGTATGCAAAAATGATTGTATTAAAGCCATCTACAAAAACCTGTTATTAATTTACGTCATCGCAGTTATCGTACTCTCCTTTCAAAGAGAGATCACCATAGATACATACAAAAAAAATCTAATAAAAAATCTTATAAAAAAGTAGTTTTAGTTAGTTTTTAGTAGTTTAGTTAGAATCTAAAGTAAAATCATATAATTTTCAGTTTTTGATTAAGAATTAATCAGAGCAACGAGTTTTAGAGAAAATAATATTTTTTTTAAGACTGTGCATAGATTTCACTTGATTTAAAAAATTAGCTGGTAGAGCAAGGTATTGCCTTTACATAAAGTTATAACACTTATTTATAGGTACTATCGTTGTTTTTTAATATTGTGTTAGTACTTTTTTTATGAAACTGCCCCTCCCGAACAAACGGGGGTAGACGGACCCCTCCCACCTTCAGTAAAAACTGCTTGTTTTTAACCCTTCTAAAAAATTCCGTTATTATATTGCGGCGGCGAGGTTTCGTAATCGTGCCGTAACGCGTTACGTAACGAATTCGGTTTACCCTCTCATAAAAACTTATCACTTCAAAAAACGTGCCATATCTAAATTTTTCGTGCCATCCTGTTTTGAGCAAATTTAGGTATGAACAACATCATGATAATGCCACATCGGCAGCACCTATAATCGGACGAACACTCGATAGACTGTCTATTCTATGACTCGATTCTGTGGCACTTTTTGAAGAAAGAATAACCACCCAGTCAGTAACTTAGCAAAATTAGATTTTAGAAAACATTGTGACAAGCTTATTTTTACGCAAACATTATTGGATACTCCAACTCGTACCGTGATTAGCAGTAGGTTCCTATTAAATTGACAATACATTTCCACTTCCCTTCCCTTCCTTATATGAATACTCCAGACACAAGAAACTGTGAACTGAGAAAATTATCAACAAAATTGGAAATGGCAACAATGAACATATTATGACTATTGATCATTTGATTATTTGAATGTCTAAGCTCTAAGGACCAGTTCTTCAGTGACTTAGTTAGCTCAGTTAAAGTATAGTAAGCTCTCTAACGGGAAAAATAGTAAAAATGGTCAGAGCAAGTTGATCATTTTTTTTCCAAGTTTAGAGTTAGTTAACATTTAACCGAGTTAACTAGAAAACAGTTTTTCAGTGCCGAATTAACTTTATCTATCAATATCAAAAACCTATTGAAATCCAAATGGTATAACAACTCCTATGAGTATCGCCAATTCACTATCCAAATGTAGATGGCGACACAATCCAAATCGCCCTGACTATTTCTGTCAAGTATCTTTGACAAATATCTAGTCAGAGAAAAGTTTACGGTTTTGTTGAGTTAAGTTTGAGTAGATTTGAATTGTGATTGTCTCGCACTGAAAAACTCACCCTAAACGCGTTGAGTGCGATGTGTTTCAAGGAGTTTAGCTGGCAAGTGACAGTACACAATCCTATACTTTATGAAGTTCATTGGAAACTGAAAGAAAGAGAAAAAAACTGATCTAGGGAAACATATGTATAAGCGTCAATTAATTGCCCTTTAAATTCAATAAGAATTTTATGTGTCTTTTTATGGAAGCCATTATGCATTTCGCTTGACGTATCCCAAATATCAAACAGGTATGTATATAAACCTACATAAATGTAATTTCAATTATCTTCATTGCGAAAGCACTGCAAAATTCGTTTAAAACAAAAATTACTTATTCAATTTCCCGTTACAAAACCCGTACAAATATGCAACATACTTCCTCCTGCATTGTTGACTGACTAACTGATTTTGTATTCATACACCCATAACCATAAGCCACAAATCTCTCAGTATTAAAAAGTTGACCAACATACCTCCATTCCTACCTACATATATACTCACTTACAATGCAAATAAGTTCAGAGTTATGGCTTCCGATATTATACCTATGAATATTCATAATTTATATTGAGATAAAATTTACACAGCTATATATAAACTGTACAGTATGTATGTATGTATTTTAAATTATAAAATCATTAAGGACTTGGAGATGTCTTATGTGGAAGTTTAACGGACAATTAAGACATCAACAAAATTAGTTATAAGATACATAGTACCTATGCATATAGGTATAGATATAATATAGATAGAACGCATCGTTGCATCCTTATCTATTGAAATTCAGGTCGTTGGTCCGCGCGTTTCCTTCCCTGGATTATACCAGCAGGGCCCAGCCATTTCCTGAATCTCAGTTTCTCTCATCCTGCTCCTTGGATTGCAAGGCAGCTTTGGCTTTATAGAATATACGAATACAAGTAGGTACCTACATACATTTTAATTCAGACCCGAAGATATCATTAGCTCTCCTTGTATACCTACTCTCTTTCTCTCTTATTTTGCCTGGCAGGATGCAAAGCGTAAACATTATACAAAAAATACAAAACAGAAAAAATATCACATTACTTTGCTATATGTCATTGTAATGTGACTGATGCAAAAAAGGAGCTGAAAAGAAAGAAAAAAAAATATCCATATGCTCCGAATGTATCTGATCACACACACACAGCGACGTTATACGGTTATATGATGGTTATAAAATGTAAAGCTTTTGTGTGTCCAACAACATAATTTATGGCTTAAATGTCCTTTGAAAAGGGAAGCTTACTGTGTGTCACTCATTTTGTATTCATTACACAGCCTGCATATAGTATATCTCATTAAATTCCCTCCCGCAAATTACATAGTCATATTCATTCATTTATTCAATGAATGGAAAACGCTTTGCTTTCAGATGCATTTAGACATAAGACACACACCACCCACCCACTCGTCTCATCACCTCTCAAATCTAACCTACACTCTACCGTCCGTCGCGTCTTTCTATACCATCCACCATCCACCATCCACCATAACCATCATGCCATGGATGGCACTATGACAGTCAGTCAGGCTCTCAGGATGCATTCATGTTGGGCCATATGATGAATGATAGTCTCACACTTAGTATCCTGTTTCGCTAATTTGTGCTCGGTTCTAAAGACTCGGCAGGATACATGTTGTTTTGGTATAAAAAAGGAAAAACGGAAAATATGGAAAATTATTATGAGTATAGAAGAGAGCGGTTGACATATTCTATTTTGCATTTTGTTACTTTACTATATTATATTTGTGTCTGTGTGTGTTACATATTAAGAATAGTCTTGTCTTATACTACTAAGCATATTCAATTCTACCTAAACTTCGTTCTTATACGGTCGTATCTATGCCTACGTAACGTATGCCATTGAGAAAGCATATATATGCGCCCGCAATCGCATTAGTAATGTTAAATAAAAGTTCAAGGAGCCCGCAGGGGATAGTGGGGAATGCAGAAAATTAACACAAACAAAAACTAAAAAAAAAGTACAGGATATGCTACTATAAATTATGTGTGCCGCCCTCTGATGCCGTAGTATACTTCATCAGGTAAAAAGAAATAACTTTCTATACACCTCGGAAGAGGGAGTGGTGAGAACGAATTTACTGTCAAATGCGTGTGCAGCGCAGCAGCTTCAGGACGAGCATTCAAAAGTCTTTCAATGAAAAACGGAAACTCTTGTCCTGAGCATATTATTTCTTCATAATTAGGTAGGTTTATTGAAGAGAAAATAAATTTAAAAAAAACTTACGATAAGGCAGCTTCCCATCATGTGGAATTCTTTTGTGTGCGTTTTTTTTGCTCATTTTTATTGTTAATTTTGTTCAAAGCTTTTGTTGGTCAAATGGGATATTAAACTAAAATTGTCAGTCTTTTATTTAGAAAGAATATATGTATATGAAGTACGTAGCGAAAATACTTCTTTAAGAAGGCATTTGTACATTCATTGAAATCGCGAAATTATGCACTCACGAAATGTTTTCTTCAACAAATTTATGGTTGATTTACAGTTCCGCGTTGGGCGTCATCTTTTTGACAGATCTTTCTCATAACGCTAAATGTAAAAAAACTGTCAAAGAGATGACGCCCAACGCGGCATTGTGAATCAGCCATAATTGTGCTAGGCACTGTGTGACATGTTGCCCCGTCTTGATGAAACCACAGCTGCCTCACATACAGGCGATTCAATTCAAGAACGAAAAAGTTATTGAACATGGTTCTATAATGGTCTCCATTGACTGTCGTCTTCTGGCCGACGTCGTTATTAAAGAAGTAAGGACCAACGATTTCACCAGCAGCCATAAATCACACCAAACTGTCAGGTTTTCTGAATGTAATGGCATCTCAATCCTACACAATTGCGTGAGGATTATTTATACTCCAAATGTGGCAGGTTTGCTTATTGACGTAGCCAGTCAACCAATAACGAGCTTCATCGCTGATTATTTTTTTTTTTTTTTTTTTTGGGAAATTTGGGAACAACGATAATCTCGTTTCCAGCCCATTCACTGAATGCTGGACGGATCTGGTGGTCATGCGTGATGAAATGGCAATTCAACAAACTAACCCTGTGCCTTTACAATTAATTTTAATTTTTGTTTTTATGTCAGCAATTATTGCAGAAATTTGTATTTCTTCTTTCAAGGGGAAAATTATTTCATGCAATCTTATTGAGAATCAGAGTGCCGATGCCAAGCAAATAACACCTATTGTATTTACATTCTTGGCCTGGAAATTCAACTCAACCATTTAATAAAATACATACGTATGTAAAGGTAAAAATCACACAAATGCCAATCGAACTGATATTAGATGTCAAATTATTTTTTCATTTATTACCACAGGGATGGTAAGAAATAAATGCTGAAATTGATTTCGTAAAATAATTTATTTCATGAATTTTTTGGTCTGCATTGGAAATTACCATTATTATATTCGATTTTCTGAAAGAAATTATTGATTGTGGAGGCGCAGGTAAAGATAAATCACATGACAGATGAAAAAATGGCTGTTAATGAGAACAATGCTGCCAACTTTAATTTATCTATGTCTAAACAAAATACCCTATTTATTATGAAAAAAAAACTTACTAAATAATTTTTTTGTTGTCACAGGATATTATTCCAACTTCAATGATAGAGAATTTTTATTTTGTTGGGTATAATTAATTTTCAATTGTTGGAAAAAATCCATGTTAGATGAACTGAATTTAACAAAAATTGCCCTCACTGATGAATCCAATTGATATCGCCAGGATAAAACTCCAATTTTGTGAACAAGACCGTTAAAAGTAATTTTGAATCAATAAAACCAGAAATGCAGCCTGACTTCTGTAGAAAAAGGGTAAGTTTAGACTTTGAAAATTTCAACTATAGTCGTGTTCTCGAGACTAGCAAGTACAGCAAAGTAAAACATTTTCACGAAAACGATACACACTCCTAAGTTGATTTTATTTAATTTAATATGGAGGGATTTTGACATCTGTGTTTTTTTTGTCTGTCAAAAAGAATAAAAAATACAAGGAAAAAAAGAAATAGAAACATACATTACTAAAAAAATCACTTCAATGCCATCTATGATTGAATATACTTACTAATTATCGGAACTCAATTATACTTCGAATGAAAAGGAAAAGTAATTCCCAGTAAGTTCTTATTATTATTTTCTTGTAAAATGTTTACTTTGCTGTACTTGATAGTCACGAGAACACGGTTAATATTCTCAGAAAATTGGTGTAGTGTGAATTAAATTTTTTGAGGTTAAGCGATTTGCTACAAATTTTATAGCATTTAAGTGTAATTCTAAAATTTATAGCAGCTAATCTGGAAAGTAACTAACGGGCTTTTGGAATTTGATGATATTTACTTGCAAGAGGAAACATGTTTTAATCAATTTTGAAGATTAGCTTAGATGAGATCATATTAAATTAATATTGCAAAAGAGTGGGAATTACAGAAAACAAATCTACGCTCATAGATAAATATGAATTTTTGGAGACTTTTTGGAAAACAATACTGATAAATCATTTGAATGAATAAATAATAATTAAGGGTTACCACTCGGCAACCTATTAAAGCTGGATGAGGCGACTCAGTTATAAAATATCTGTGCCGTCGGTGCACAAAGATGGGAAATTTCGGCAGCTTTTTTGGTTTGCCTACAAGTAGTACTATATCGAACCGCATGAGTATTAGTAACTCTGCGGCCGATGTATATAGCAGGCTAAGTAATGTATACAAAACCTACATGAATTATTATTCCGTCTTGTACTTGGAATGGCCCGGAATAAAAAGGGTGTTTTTTATAAACTTTTTCAATACAAAATAATATAAAGTACCGTTATGAGACTGATATTTTCGCATCTGTGTATTGTTTCACTACACCACTTATTGTCGTTGGATTTGACATCTATTCATGAATAGAATATCAAATCTACAAATACAATAATGTAAACAAAAGGGTTTTGGAGGGTTAAACGTATGAATGTTTCCCATCTTGGTATTTCTCATCTGTGCGCAGCTCTCTTCAAATGTCTTTGCTCGTCTCATCCATTTTGAAAGATAGACACAACCACCTTCCAGGGATGGACCTTGTTTACATGAGGTATGATCGTATTTTATTGAGCAGTCGAGTATCGGTTTGACAGTTATATTAAAAATGTTTATCCCGAATGCCGCGAAAGAATTTTTACTTTAAAAATAAATAAAAATAAGCTTGAAAATCCAACTAGTAGAATAGAATTTTCCTAAAATTATATTATTCGAATCCATAAGAAATAACTCTCCAAGCAACACAATCCGTAGCCAAAATTTCATCATTAACCATTCCATCTGTTCGAACTCAATCCATAATTTCATCAAAGAAAATGTCAAGTATTTTTTCTTGTTATTCCAAGCAGACGTCCCTCGATCATCATACACTGCAAGAGGATAATAATCATTTCAATTTAAATCTCAACCCCTTAATAATATTATTTTGTCATTAATTTTTCATTAATTCCCTGCTTTCCCAGCCCTATAACACTCACCGTATAGCCTTTAACATTTGGGGTGTGTACACAAAATTCATACCTCAGCCCTATATAACTTCGCATACCCTTAATTTGTCATCATCAGGTTTATATACCATCCTGGCGGTCTATCAACATAATTCATATATTTTCATCGTAGTACGGCAAATAACACATACACACATAAAAAAATATATCCCCAGAAGCATTTGCTTAACATTCATATACCTTTTACCTTTAGCTCGCCCATATCAGAAACCAACCAACCCATAATCATTGAATCATCATATTCGTCGTTAATAATATTTATTGAGCGACAAATAATTTATTTGACGACAAAAGTGACACGATTCCTCTTTATTTGATATCATCATCATCATCATCATCATCATAGTTCATCCAGCCAGCCAGCCAGCCAGCCAGCCAGTCAGTGCAGAGCCCAGACACAGAGAGAATTAAGGACATTTTTATCATTTTATTGACACTTTTTGCAATCGGACCATGTCGCGCATAGCGTTGCTTGTGTTTGAGCGTAATAAAATTAACGAGGTGGATTAAATTTAACGAATTCCTGTCGTACTCTCAAACTCAAAATCCACTAAAATGTGAGGACTCTTGACTTGATAGTGTAAACACAAGTAGACTCCATCATAATCTCTTATATAGGGCTTCGATATAATAATAATGTATAATAGGCAAACTGACTGGGATATACATATAATCTAATTCGATTGCTTTTCAACAGTGTCGGATCCAGATAACTGTCTGATAATGATGATATAGCTAGTCTTTTCATAAAGCTACTTTCTGTCATTCTGATTGACTTAATGTCCTTATATATTGATAGTGTCGACTTTAAGTAGTTCTATCTTGAAAACCCTTCTTCAATAGGTACTATTTTGATGCTTTATTCATTTCAGGTTCTTGAATAGAATAAGTCGTAAAAGACAAACGTTTTGTAGTAAAACAAACGAAACGATGAGGTTGTGTAGCAGCAGTGCGTGTCACACATATAGAATTGTTTTCTAAAAGTTTAAGTGTGATTTGAAGGGATTGTAAGCTTAGATCATTTTCCAGAATTGATTTGAAGTATTATGCGTGAAACAGATTAAACTACAACTAGCAACAGCGGTTGCCACTATTTTTGAACAAATGTGTTTCAATTGCCTAGCACACATTATATCAGCACCAACAACGTCAAAAGAGTCGTAAGGCCAAAGTGCTAAAATTGCTAGTGTAGTGTTGACAACTTTCCCCTGCGATATACAGTGACACCACCCTGCAAAAAAATGAAAACAAAAAAAAAACATTCACGGAACCTTGTAGCTGTATTCGTTTCGATACAAAATGTCAAACATTTGGGAATGACGTTGCTGGTGGCAATGTGTTTGCTGTTGACAATGACGCTTTTTAGTTGAGATTATGGGTACTAAATATATAATGCAAGTTATGCATTAAAAAAAAAAAAAAACATGACATTACGATAATAGAGAAGCCTAAAAAAGTGATCGACAAAAAATGTCTGTCTTTCTGTCCGTCAGTCTGTCAGTCTGTATGTATAACGTAACGAGCTGCAGTCTGAACGGCTTAAGCGATTACCTTCAAATTTGGTACGTGTGATTCTGTTGGCATTCCTCAGAGGGGAAATTGAAATTTTATTTTTAGGATTAAAAATAACCGTACCTGCCATACAACCATTAATGAAAATCTTATTTTTATCGAAAACGGCTCCAACGATTTTAATAAAAAATTTTGAGATTTTTTTGTTGGTTCTAGCTGACATTTGATCAGAACCAAATTTACGGGAAAAGTCTATTAACGGTACCTTTCATATAACGTTTTTTTTATTTTTGGCTTTCTCGGTAACAGTACATTAGATTTCTATCAAATTCTATATATCTGAGAAGATCTAGCCAAATTAATTCCGCCAAACTAATTCCGCATAACTTTTTTTTCTAATTAAAATTAATTTACTTATCAAAAAAAATTATTTTAAATTTTGTAATGATATGTATATTAATAAACTCTAAAAAACTGCATAAGCAGCCTCCCAACTACGCGAAGCCCGGTGAATATTTAACACTTTTTAGGGCGAAGAACTATTATAAAACTGTCATACCTGTTATAAATTACTTTTTCTCTAGCCTGGTCTTTCACAATCAACTACAACAAATTTAATGTTACCTAAATAAATTATTTTGGCTAATTTTACGGCAAGAAATACTTTGCCGAATTCAATTTGTTTATCCAAAAAAAAAAACAGCTTCATTTATTTTCATTGAAGAACGTTTAATTTTTCTACATTCCGGTATTTATTAATTTTTGTAACTCCTTATTCAATTTGTTTACCTTATTATTTAAAATTTATAACATTATTTGTTTGTATTATAGGAGGGTTAATAGGGTATTCCCAGCACAAATGCCATCTGTCAATATATAAAGACTCGATGAAGATAAATCGGTAGAGACTCGATGTAGTAGAATATAACTATTACAATTTTATATAATTACCACTACCAAAATGTCATCAGCTCAAAATGGTTTCTGGTTCATTCAATCACTGATGATTATTCACTCACTCGGTCACCCGATTGTAGATGTGACAAATAATTTTAATTCTTTACGGAATGAGAAATTTATAATCCCAAATTGAGTAAAATTTATAAAATCCAAAGAAAATAAGAGTTTCATTTGAGCTGTAAAGTGGATAATAGAGAAGTTTCCTCAATTGAAAAACCCAGCTCCACATAGGAAACCGGAAAGAAGTTCAAATTCAAGTTGATATTCACCAACCAAACTTTTGCATGCCCAAAAATTAAGGCAGAAAAATTCTACAGTGTCCCAAAGGCTACTTGCAAAAAACCTTGCTACATACGAGTAGTTCTAGTCTTCAATAATCATTTCCCCCTATTTTCAAGCAAGTTTGCAAGCAGCTGATATTTTTGATTTTGATGTTGCCAAAAAGTGTTATGACTTCTCTTGCACTTGAAAAGTACAAATGATTTAATGAGGCAAATTTTCGTTGGCACTCTTCCAGTTGTAGGCTCCTTAAAGTGCTTGATATACACAAATCCGCTAGCCTAAATAGTGTCGCTCTCAACGTTCTGCAGAGGTATTTTTCAACGCTGGCAGAACCGGTAAGTTGTTCCTATTCTCTTACTCTACTGGTCTCTTTCCAATTGGATGACAAACAACATTAGTGCAGCTATTCTTCACTCTCTATCTACTATCTATCAGCTTAAAAAATAGCTTGAAGAACCGGGCCGAAAGTAAAATTATTGCGCTTAATAGTTCAAAGACATTTGTTGTAGAAGCTCTCTTATAAAAAAAAATTGGAATTTGGTATCATTGAGAACAATATGACTAAATTAAAAACTACTTGCTTGACCGTACTAGATCTACTTGCTGAATTCTAGTTTGAAATCCACAAAATAAGTGCTGTTATGCCCCAGGTCTGTATTTTGTCTCCGACACTTTTTCTTCTTTTTAATGCCTTTTTAATTTCAAATCCATTACATGATACGCCAATTAAATTCTGTCCCCGACAGCATTGACCAATATGGAAACAAAAAAATGCATAGAACTTAATGCTTCTGTCGTTGAAGCGGAATCCATCTCCAATAACGCTATTCTATTTTTTTGTTCCATTCATTATTTCCTTTGCTAAAAATGAATTTAAAACTTTATTGTAGTTGTTTGTCACTCTTTTTTTTTAAACTCAAAATCATTTTTGTAACCTACTTTATAGTTTCATTAAATAAATTTCAATCCCTATCAGCTTTTTGTTTTGAACTTTTTTACGCGTTCATTCAATCCAAATTAATTGTATCTTTCATCGGAAATATACCTCGTCGACAGTGTAGTTCGAATGAAAAGATTAAAAAAAACTCAATATTGTAAATTAATCATCGCTTAACTGGAGCCGCATTCATTTCATACTTACTTGCAGCTGAAACTCTCCCGCACTTCCGTATCCTTCCGGTGATCTTTTGATCGCTCCTGGTTGTATGTCCCAGATGAGCTCACCATACCATCATCATATGCCTTGCTATTATTCTCATTTATACGATTCTGATTACATCCTACTGTGCCTTGATGGTTGACTTGATGATGTTCACACATTATTTGGCAAGCGTTAACATTTTCCAACTGTGGTCCTATTGTTTGACAGGATGAATTAACTTTCGTCGCGTGATTTCTCAAAGGATCATTCTGAAAAGGAAAAGAGTAATGAAAATTAAAATGAACTAAAGCACAAAGAAAATCAAACAAAATAAAAAAAAATTACCCAAATGTCAAATTGAAATGCCTCTGCATCGTTCATTTTACGTTTTTATATAATGAACCGGATCTGGAACAGGAAAACTCAATAAAATATTCGTTATCTTTACAATCGACCAAGAGATATGGCAAAACCAGAATCCAGCAGATAAAGACCTTCGAATGATATTTCCCAATTTTTTTTTGCCTTCAACCGAATAAAAATGATTCACATCGCATAATGACATTAAATCGTCCTCATAGGATTACGCCTTCGATATTTTTTTTTGCCATTTCCTTTTTCTCCATCTACTATTCATAGCAAAAAAAAAAGTACATATACATTAGGATGTGGTGATGGTAGTAGTGGTTACCAGAGAACGAAATCGGTTATCGAAAGGATATTCGACGGTTGGTTGCCAAAGCATATTTTTTTATTTAATTTTTTTTTTTTAACCAAAGCAAAGAAAGGACGAATTTGAGGTGTAAGGTGGTGGAAATGGATTAACAAAAAGAAATTGTGCGGAGGTGTACGATTGTAAAACTACATTTACCCTTTGCACCTTATATAAATGTAAAAAGCGAGAGAGAGAGAGGAAGAGAAAATACTCTGAGGACAATACTTTCCATTTTGAATATAGAAACACAATGAATTTTAGCCAAGCCCGAAAGCATACAAAAAAAATGATAGAAAATTTGTTAATCGGATCCGGGCACAGTAAATCCTAGATAACGCCCAAGTTGGACAACCATACGCTTAGATGTATATACATATGTATGTATAATAGTAGGGACCATTTTCAAGATAAATGGGGACAACACAAAGCCCGAGAAACATCTGGATTTTGTGTATGTAATAAGAGGCGTTAGTGATTCCAAGGATCCGAATAATTAAATTCTTGTAAAGAGTGAATAAAAAAAAAGCACATTTCAATGGTTCGATATTTTTTCCCTGCCCAATAGGATTGGAATTACAATTTTCAATTAATTATAGGATAGAGCCTTGATGATGGTTTATTGGGAATGCGTTGAATGGAATTGAATGCATTTCATTTATAATTGAGATATTAAAGGATTACAGATTTAAAGGTAGCTTTGTCAATTTTTTTTCTTTTATTTTAGGAATCGAATTTCTCATCAAAAACATTTGAATTTATTGGAATAATCGAACGACATTCCTTTTTCTTGTTTTCATACATTTGGGGATAAAAATGCATTAGTCGGCTTTTGTTGTAGAACGTAGGCTGTCACAGAATATATGGAAACAATTGAATTTGGAGATCAAATGTAGACAAAAACTCTACATTTTGTGAATATCTCTATAAGTGCTGCCAATCTATGAAAATGTATGGCTTTATTCCAGCAGTAAATTAGATTACGTTGTTAAAGTTCCTTATAGGAAATAAAAATCGCAATTGTACGACTATTAGGGCCAGTTTTACAATCGTGGTTAATCCTTGATTCAAGATTTGAACTCGGTTTAGCTCATATGAAGTGTTGTACAATCGATGTTTAGGACTTAACTCACCGCTGAACGTTGAAAAATTCAAGCCGCCGATTTCGGCAGATTAACTGATGATTTCAAGCATTTGATTGTTGGGAAATTTTTCCTTAATAAATTAATACTCACTTCAATCGAAATTTTTTGACAGTTCAATATATACACGTAAATAAACCAACCATATGAACAAGTTGTACGGAAAGTAAATACAAAATTAATTTCTTGCTTTAAGTTATGTCAGATTTTTTATTTCAATATATAACGTACAGTATTCAATAATATATAGAGACTGTCACTTCCAGATTAATATTCTTTGGACTTGCGAACATTTCATGGAAACTATCGTAATATGACAAGTTTCAGTAAATCACTATCATCTACAAATACGTTTTACTTTAAAAAATAATTATTCAAAATATATTTAACTTTACTTAAATAAATACAACATTATTCATGATGGATTTACAAAATAATAATGTGTTGACAGAAGCCATATACTAGAAATTCGAGTAGATAGACTACTTTAAACTCGAGTTCAGTTAACTATCTCTGGACTCGCAATTGTACAACTCACTCCAAGTTGAACCAGGTTCAAGCAAATAAATCGAGTTCAGATGATCATTGGTTCAAGTTAAATTTGTATTATGTATAAGATCCTTTATAGAGTTTTCGTCAGCTTTATGTTTGACTTCCGCTTTAATTTTAAAAGGAAGTCGATAGACATTTATAAATGGAAGAACGTCGTGGACAGATCGAAAATGTAAAAGAAGATAATATTGTAATTTGGGATAAATCAGTAAAATGTTTGATGGAGATGAATTTTATTCACATTGTTGGGAACCAGATTCAAAGATAGTTTCCATTCAAGAAGGGAAAATTACCAACAATTTTAAGGCCATTTATTTCAGTCATTATGTCAGACACTATTTCTGAAATTCATATTTCATTTTTCATTAGGTGTGCTCATTAATTATATCGTGAAATTTCATTCTTTTCCATGATCTGGCAATTTATGATAAAGACTCTTAATTTCTTTGAGAATTGAGAAATTCGTGGCCAGTGAAGTTGGGATGTTACAAACCATCAACATTTATTTCCTCAAGAAAACAAGAAAAAATATAGAAATGTATGTCTAAAAATAAAAAAAAATCTAGACAGAAGGCAACTTATCAAAAGAAATATTGATTACATGACATTACATTTCTGTCAATAATTTATTTTAAGTAGATGCTCAAGGTAACGTCAATTTTGCCTTAAAAAATGAGAGTATTAATTAAAGTACAATATTTAGTGTCAGATTACTTTAGGGGTGGCCGTGGCGCGATAGTTGTGTGCTCACCTGTCAACCTCGTGGTTGCGGGTTCAATTCCTGCCGTTGTCTATGTCTTCTTATATTCCATTAAAAACCAATTCTAAAAAAAATTGTCATAAAATAAGTTCCTGCTTTGCTCATTACATGCTGTTTAGGCATAACACTAACGACATGTTAGGAATAAAATAAAATAATGCGAATTATAAGGGACATAAATACATAAGACACGGTAATTCCCTCCGCATTAGGTCAGCCGCCATCCTTGGAGATAAATATGAGACAACAACCAGCTCTAGTCTCAGAACATCGCGTCACACATCTTTCCTATCCTTCTTTCTCTTCTTCCACCGGATGTCCGCGCTGCGTTAAGAATAACATATAAAGCGTATTCATAATCCCTTGAGCGCGTGCAAAGTTATAAAAAAAAAATAGAATTTTACTTATATAAATATGATTTTACGGCTGCCGGAAAAAATAACTGACAATTAAAATTAAATAACTACACAAAATGTTGTATGGAGTTGGTTTTTTTCCACAAATAGCGGATTTATTTCGTGAGTTTCAGACCACTTATTCCGCAACTGCAATTGTGGATTATTTCTTGATGAAATACGTCGTTTTTTTAATCTGCTATCAATTAATCACTATTTCAGAGTTTGTGGATGCTGCCACTCTCGTCCCTCAAGATTATAGTACTTCGGTTTTTATATACAAACCTATTACCCTAAGTTGATACTTTGGAGCAATAGTGGAGCAAGACACATGTACCTAGTAATGCCATCTCTTTTAAATGGAAGGAACTTGGTAAACAGTTAGAAGCACTTTCAAGGTTAAACTAAAAAGCTATATTATTTATAGTTTTTGAAGGAAATAATGTTTTATTTGTGAACATAGTGAAATATTACAATATCTTTTTGGAGATTTATTTCATCTTCGACTGTGCGTCAAATTAGGAGGAATGGCGAAGACCTACATCGAATCTAAATGACTATAAGGTGATAAGCAGTTTTTCGATTTTTCGAAGCAAAAGGACTTTTGGAGCATTGCCAATATACCGCTAAACGTAAAACCTGAGGGAAAACAAATTTTTCTGGTAGTATAGACTGGGATTTGAAGCACAGGCCTCTCGTGTAACAATTGAATGCACCTTTAGTATCAAGAAATAAATATATCGATATTATTGTTTATTTGCTAGAAAAAGTCAAGCCAAAGAAAAAATAGTACCCTGCTTCATATGTCCTCTAATAATCTAATTTAATCAATTTAAGATCTCATTTAAGCTTTAAAGTGACACCGTAAAATAAAATGACGTGTGTGTTATTAGCATAAGTCGAACGCAAGACAAAATTGTCTATTTTCAATTTTGCTTAAAGTTATTTTGTCATTTCCTTTTACTAATTAGAATACAGCGTTGCGTTACATTCATCAAATTTCTTTTTAATCCCCACAAAAAAAAATACCTTATGAAGGAATTAACAAACTTTTTAATATCCTTAAAAAAACAACCTTTTCTGATCAAGTAATACAACAGATGTTGTTCTTTCTAAGTTTCCCCCTCTTCGTATTTCAATAGGTAAAGTTATTCGCTGCCAAGGAGTCGATTACGCCTTCGAGTCGATGACAAACAGCTATTTCAAAATCATGCTAGATATATGCATGTACACATACATACATTAAGAGAAATGAAATATTTTGGGCAAAAAAAATTCCTTTCGTGAAGAAAAATCAAAAACATTTTCTTAGTGAAAACTGAACAAAACAGCATCGCGTTACTGTCCCAGCATAAAATAACTTTCTATCCACAAAGAAGCAATTTCATGCCCAAATTAACTGAACGATAAACTAAAAACTTTTAGCGCAAATTCATAATTTGGTCCTTTTGCAGACGGCAGGCAATGCCGCTAGTCACTCCGCAAAATGCTCTGTGAACAAAAAAATGAAACAAATGTGTCCGAAAGACGCACGTTCATGACACAGATTTTCGTCATTTGCCATGAGTGAAAGCTGCAAATCCCCACCCCAGCTTTATATAGCCCCGTTGGCCATTAAGTTTCAGTTTGTGTTCGCCACTCTGCTTGTCGTTTTCATTTTGAAGTCAAGTGATTAAAGGATATGCCCAATTATTTCTGCATTTCTTCCCTCTCAATGGCGAACATCAAGACCAAAAAAATAATAAAAATAAAATAAAGGACACTCTTCCATCATCACCGTCCAGCACACTGAAATCCTTCCCAGTTGCACAGACAGTTTCATGTAAAACAATTTTAACTGCTATACATTATCTGGGTTATGCCATGGCGCTTCTGCTGCTGATGCTGATACTGAGGCTGAAGATGACGAGCAATGTGCCTGGCCTGCCTTGCCTAACCCAAGGAATAATTACGGCTCGAGTTGGTAATTGTGAACTGACTCCTTTGCTCTTTTCCTTATTTGTTGTTGTTTTGTTTTTTTTGTCGTCTCGAGGAAGACAATTTTTTGGCAGCAGTTTACATCAGCAGAGTTTTCTTTTTGCCATTTCGTAATTTATTTTAAAGCATATAAATGGTCATTAATTTGTTAGATGGTCTAAATGTATTTGATTGCTATACTGCAACCAAAGAGTTATATTGCTCAAGGATCCATTCGCTAATGAAATATCTATGAGTAAGGAGAGAAAGAGAGAGAAGCTTTTGTTTGACTAGGCACAGTCTGAGCCTACCTGAGAGTTGCCGAAGGGGGCTAGTGTCGTTGAAATGTCTTTGATGTAATGAATTTTCGTTGCAAAGTTGTTCTGGATTGTTTTTATATTTGTTTAAAAGAACTCCTACAAAGGACATTATGATAATTCCAAAGTAATACTTTGAGTGCTGCATAAATATTTTTTGTAAATCTTTCCTTCTATTGATTTTTGCCAACTAGTTAAGTAAATTACGGAAAGTGGAGTCCAAGTGCATAACAAATATAATAAATCGATGTCCAAAAACGTGGCTATTTAGTTTGAGTATTTTTTTTTTTAATTACAATGGTTCGTTTTCGAATGAAATATTATTTTTAAAGGGAACCATTGAAGATTATTGCTCATAGGATTGAATTCTTTATTATGGATCTCTGAGGAAGAACATGCATTGCTAATGTATGTACGTCGCCCTAAATAGTCTTGTAGAAAACAATTGTTGACTTTTAAATATGTGAATCCTTATACAGATAGTGAAACAGTTTACTTTCTAGAATTGATGTCAAAAATGAAGTGCGTATTTTATTTAACGTATCCACATCCACAATACAGTTTTCTCGCGTTTGGTACCATTTGGTGTCAGCTGTTATTTTATGGGCATTAAAAAAATGTTGAAGCTCCTTCGATTCTATTAAAATGCATATGCGATTTTGAAATGTCAAAAAAGCTAAAACAAAATTTAAAAGTTTGCAAACTCTTGCAGTAGTACATCTCCATCTATATCACCTGCCTGCCTGCGTTGCGTTGTTATCGTAACATTAGGGGTATTCACGATCCGGTGCAACTGGTCTAGTATCATTGTAAAAATGCAAAAGTGAAACTTTTTTTTTACACCAAAACAACAACTTGCACTGACTAAGATTTTAGAACAATTTTGCACTTTTGCTATACCCTTTCCCTATTGCAACAGAAAAATACAAGGGTGCAAAATTGGCCTGGTATCGCTGACAGTTTGACAGTTTTTATTTTGTGTCAGAAATGCTTGTATCCAAACTGATTTTGCATTTTTACTCCCGAGTTGCAATAGAATAGGTGCGTTCACGATTTACAGAAAAAAATAAAATTTCGCAATTTTACATCTTTTTGTTGCATTTGATCGCTAATAATCCTATTGTATTTATACATATTCAATATTTTGACAGTTATTCAAGTTACAGCTCTATCTCCATTGCGTTTAGTCCTACATAATTTTAATTATTTTTTTATAAAATAAATATATAATATATTCTCCACAGAATATTTTTTAATCTTCCTTACTTTAATCTAAAGTAAAACAACTCACCGTTCAATTAATATTTCTTTTATTGAAGAAAATACTAAAATTTACAGTTTTCGTGCATTAAACTTTACAAATAAAACTTGAATACTAAACATTAAGATAGGAAGGCTGACTGGACTTAGACGTCTGATTCGATTGATGTCTGATTCAAAATTGAACTTTTCTACTTTATGTCTTCTTCTTTGTGTCAGGTATGTGTTGTGTTCCTTGTCTTTTACTTTTGAGTGAATAGTCATTTGGTGTGTGTGCTCGTATCTAGTTGTATTTTATCTACATGAGTCAGTGTTACCACTTCTTGAAAAACAATCCGATTTAGATTTAAAAAACAGCATGCACTATGCTGAAGTTGTTTTTCCGGCAGATGTACATTAAAATAGATAAATAAAATTAAGGCTAAAACAAAGGAAATATTATCAACAATTTAAAATAGTATAACAAATAATAAACCAAAGATTTGATTTACATATGACATATGTCAATTGCAATCAAATCAAATCCGTAAGGGTGGATTTCAGGAAGAATGAGACTGACTATATTCAATATTTTGTGAGTTGGAGATTGTAGGTAGAAGTGTAGGAGATTTATTTTTCGGAAAGAAATGCAGCAAAGTGAAAACCTTGACGTGCACCACCCCACCCTGTATGCACTTACGTCAATGGCTGACTTGTTCGGTTCATTTTCCCGCATGAATAATGTCAATATAATTACACTGATTTGATTGACTTTTGATACTGGTTTTCGTTGATTACATAATTAGTGAAGTCAAGTTCCTAAAAAAAATTCTAACTTCTTTGTATCAGGAAAGTTGGAAGAATTTTCACCAGTATTTTATTTGCTTGCTTGATTGCATTCTGTTTATGTATTAAAAAAAATCAGCTTGTTCTCCTGTGATTGCGTCAAGTAGAGAGACGAGTCGGTGTGGTGGAATGTGGTTTCGACAGTATCTAAAAGTGCACATATGTACATAGTTACTTTCTGTGTTAGTTTGGGTTTTTCTGACTAAACTCTGACCTGACACTTCCCTTCAGAAACCTTGGTCCATTGACAATGTTGAATGATGTCGTGGTGATATATTCGCCCATGGCTTTTAGATGGAAGAAAGAGAAAACTGTCAATTCGTTGAAGGTCCTGGCGACGACACGGCGACAGTGATGGTTGACAAAAATGAAAAAAAAACTCTATATATCAAAATGACAGAACAATAGCCACGACAGCCGAAGCAAATACTCAGCTAAAATGATTGATTAGACTTGGACAGAATGTGCAAAGAAACTTCGATCAAATATTATGGAATTTATAATTAAATTCTGTAATTGTGAATCTCATGAACTCGAGAATTGTGGTGTGCAGTGTGCATATATTGAAATGGAGAAGCCCAACTGCATCAGCAACTCTCTAAATGCTTGTTTAATTAACAAATGCATTTGTGTGAAACTTTATCCTACCTGGAGTTGTTGTTGTAGTTGCACAGTCGTTGTCTCTTGTATAGTACAATGAATATAGATGCAGTACAAAAGGACATCGCTAAATGGATTCTGCTGTAATTGGGTAATTTCTAATTGTGGTTTATACCATTCCCACCAGAGTTTTATATGCAGAGTATGCGAAAGGAGAAGGAATCCAGGATAAATGCAATACGAGTATAACCATTTCTGGTGTTTTGAGGGAACAAGTTTTGAGAGTTTATGGGGCGGCAAAAGTGTTAGACCACTAAATATTCAGCGGTCACATTTGCTGCTCTTTATTAGATGGCGAATCTCGTAAATTGATATTAAAATTGCATATGCGGTCTTCTGTCGAATTTTTCGGGCATGATAAATAGAATATAATGTTTGAACATTTTGCTTTGTCCAACTCAAAAAAAAAAAAAAAAAACTGTGCATCGGCGCGGCATATCTAAGTGTAAGGGTAAACTTTTTTTGCATTAAACAAAAAAGGGGGTTAATTAGATGCAGCAGAAAAAAGCCTCTGAGAATTGGTTGGTTAGATTTTGACTATGATATATCTCCCTGACAATATATATTTAGTATATGACTGCGCAACAAAATGTGGGGAGGAAATTAAAATAAACTCTAAATCACTGTTAGTATTAAATAAGGTAACTAAATATAAATGGGCTTTGAAAATTCAATCCATAGTTATCTAAAAAAAACAAAATCGAATTTAAAATGAACAAAAGCTGGCAACTAGATATAAATGACCAGCTTAGCAAATAATAATTATTATTTGAATTCTGAAATTAATTATCATAAAATCTGAAAACAAATACACAAGAATTAGCTTAGAAGCAAATTAAAATAAAATAGTTCATTAAATTGAAAAACAAAAAAACTAACCAACTGTTAGTTTTGGTAAATTTAAAGTGGCACAGTGAAAATGATCATTAGTGCTAGATTTCTCAAAATTGTACGAATATATATAGAGAGAAGGACCTAGTAGGTCCTTGTGTGTAAACAGTGAACAAGAAACAAGATAACTTGAACTGGAGAGATTTTCGAATAATGGAGTTTTCAGAAAAATAAGGAATATTTTTTTTTCTAAATGAATTTTTTATTACACGTATATTTGTTGCTTAGGTACAATTTCGACACACATTGTACAGATATATATGTGCATCTCTTTTGGTTTCATGACTTAATTTCGTCATATTTTTGTAGTTGGAAGTTGAAGAAAAACATTTAAATTTGACGTCGAATTATAAAGGCAACGAAGAAATCATTTTGGGGTAGAGAAGTTTTAAGGTCATATTGCACATAAGCAGTAAATTCAAATGAACGAGCAATACAAATTTCGCACGTTTTCTTCGATTTTTTTTAAAGACGTTTTCGAATTATACAGGTTCGCATTATCGGGTGCTCAAAAAGTTATCTAGTTTTCCAGTTCAGAAAACTGAGATCTCTCGAAATTTGAAAATTGAAAAAGTGAATCCAGTTTTGTTCTAAATATTTGACAGCGAAACTAAGAAATTTAGCGAAAGAATCCTATTCATTAAAAACAAATTTTAATTCGTTAATTCGTTTTCTTTTTTAACCTCAGTTAATCACTTGGCATCACTGTTTTACTGTTTAATGAATGAACAGATTAAACCATAAAGAACCGAAACCTTTCATTTGACATTTGCCTACAAGCTGAAACACGCACACAAGTAACTTTTCTGTTCCTCTTCCTATAGACACACAGCCAACACAGCCCTAGTTTATTTTTGTTTTGTTTTTCGATTTCCCGTCTATTCATGGATAGAGTTTCAAAGCTACAAATACAACATTGTAAACAAATGGGTTTTGGAGGGTGAAACGTACGAAGGTTTCCAATCTTATTATGGCTTATTTGTGGATTAAACTAGCAATATTATTGTCAGTAGCAACCAGCACACTGGTTAGTAAAACAGTTTTAAGCACATTGTCACCAACACCGTCAATTCCAACTTTTTGACATTTCGTATCGAAACAAACACAGATACAAGTTTCATGCATTGCTCTTTTTAAATTTTTGTTGCAGTTTGATTCCATTGAATATGGTAGTAGAAGAGCTGTGCACCAAAAGCAATAATTTTAGTACTTAGGCCTATCACGCCGACTACACTACTTGCAATAAATGCTCTCAGAAGTTGACGCTAAATTTTGTATAGTATTTTTTTTTTAGATAAATAAAAAATAAATAAAACAACACGGTCATTTGGAATGGCTTAGTTTAACATATTTTCTTGAAAAACACCAGTTGAACACGCCTCAAAAAGTGCATAAAACTAAGCGAACATAACACTTTTAGGCGTTTGTAAATGTCAAAGTGTCATATGGATTTAGTATGAAGCTAAAAAGATAAAACAGCTTTTAACTGACTTTAACTTAGTAAAACGTTTAAAGATAGTCCGATGATTAACTCGTTTAAAATTTGTCTTTTTTGCGCCATTGTGCTTATAGATATGAACATTTTGTTTGGTTAAATAAATGGCAGCGTTCACTCGATTATTCTCAGGAATCTGGAATAATTGTCTGTTGTTGTAACGCGTGCAAAATCACATGTGATGAAAAAACAGCTGTTCTCATGAAAGCTGTCTTGAGTTATCCCAAATACATATTTTGGAATAACTAACTATATATGTATAGAACAGCTGACTGCAAACTTCAGTTGGTATCAGTTTTGTTCTTGTTTTTTGACAGCTTTTATTTAACCTATCTGATTCATTCACAGATACTCCGATAGCATGGTATCCGACATAACATATCTAATAAGTGAGTGAACTCCCGCATTGTATTCAATTGAAAACTTCCAACCAGCTTGGAGGACTTAATTTTTTCAAATGGCGTCGAATGTCATTGTCCTTTGACGTTTAAGTTGTAGACAAATATAAAAAGTGTTGAGAAACTGAATAACTCAGAATTATTGTTACTGGCCTTTAGACAAATTTCCGGAATCCATATTTTGGCATTCGACTTTATAGATACATACTTATATATTTTACCAGCCGTCCTCAACTTTTAATGACGAAACATTGTGAGAAACTGTAATTTCTCTGGTTTCGTCACATTTAAAAATAGAATTGATTAATATTAGTTAATGTCAGCATTAACTGAAATCCCAAAATATACACTCTGGTGTATCGGGATGCCTGTGAAAAACCGGGGTATGGTTTGTTTGGTTTTTTTCGTCTCGTTTTTGTATTTGTTCGTTTTAGTCGTTTCGCATTTCGTTTATTCAGTATTTTCATCAAGATGTTTTTCAATTACCTTGCTTACATTTGTTTTGAAAAAAATCACTAGGAATTTTACTCAGTTCGTTTTAAGTTCATTCCGGTTTTTTTTAATTTAGTTTTTCGATTATTTAATATTTTGGTAACTTCGATTTCGATTACTTCCCGAGATTGTATTTAGTCTTAATGTTTTGTTTTTTTGATGTAAGGCTTACAATTTACGTGAACAGTGCGTAAGGGGGTGCATGACTTAGACAAATTATAGGATTAGAGATAGGGTCGAGTTTGATTGCATGCAAAGTTTTTTTGTGTAACATTTATCGAAATACATATCGGGCTAAGCCGGGATTAACCAGGATTTTAAAAAGTGATATTATAATAAACCGAGATTTTTAATATTTTATTTAAATAAGATAATTCCTTCATTAAACAAAAACACTTAACAAAACATAAACAAAAAATAAATGTACATACATTCTAATAAAGTCTTATATGTATTACACGCCAATGGCAATAATTCTAATAACAAACAAAATGCTGAATAAACCTTGGGCGAAATAATCTTGACCTAAATAACTGCTTGCACTTTTAATGGAAATGCAAAACGAGTAAAAAGGGAAATAAAGAAATGCGAAGTGATCGTAGGGCTAAATGATTGGAAAACAAAGTGATACAAAAATGAAGTAAATATAAACGAAGAAAACAGAAATCGTTGTAATACTACGTTTCCACCGAACTTTAATCTCTTGTAGATTTACTAATCTCAAAAAGTGGTTCAACCGCTCCAAAAGGAGATTAATTTTGACAGCACTATTTAAAATGCATATATATTTTCATTTTCCCTTATGATGTTGAAGTGACAGGCAGCTTCATGTGTGTCAACCGAACAGAAAAATTCACTTTCCCAATGAATGTGTTCATTTCGATATGGAAATATGGTAGTTCGATTGAAGATTTAAATGAGATTTATTTTAAATCTTCATCTGAGAAGATTAAAATTTGTATGGTAAATCCTCTAGATTGGTAGGAGATTTAGCTAGATCTACTTATATCTCGGTTTAGTGGTCGGTGGAAACGTAGCATAAGAAAGGGATAAAATATATAAATAAATAAATTCCACAAATTCTCCATAGTCCATAGTTGTCATTGGATTAAAAGTGTAGTGCTAAGCCAAGTACTCGACGTTTGCTTAATATAAAAATATGTAAATAATACTGGGATATATGTTAATCTATTTCTTTCATGTTTGTGCAGTGCTTTTCCTGCCCGTGGCGTAGTGTAAACCAATTGAAAGTGAATTTGAGCGAACTGGTAGAGATTTCCCGATTACTCCAGAGTGTTAAACTAAAAATGCCGTTGCTCTTTTCTGTGTTATCAAGATTCTATAGATGAAATTGAATAAATGTCACGAGCAGCCAAATTACAGCAAATGTCAAAGGTTTGCAGTTTTGTCATCATTCAATAATGCACTCTTTCCCGGTGTAGACTTTAATGGAACATCATTTTTATGGGAACTCGTCTATTTAGATGGCTACTGTCACTAATGTAATGGAAATACCACTGAACACAGTTAATGCTATTCGATCCGTTCGTGTTTAGCTTGGCCTTTCTTACTGCCCATCCCAATCCAAGGTATACTAACCCTTAACGTAAATTGAAAGCTGATTTCATGATTATACCTATGGTGGTCCATTAAGCTGCAAGCTGTATGGCACCGGGAATTTGTCGAGCTAGAACGCTGCACACAATTGATTTTATTGTGCGTTTCGGGTGAAAGCAACCAGAGAATCCTTTTTTTTTCTAACAGTTCCGTTTACTATTGGCTTTAGTCAAAAAGAGAAAGAGAAAACGAGTTACTATATTGGGCATCGTGCGTCGGTCGTCGTTAGGCTGGCTGTGGGACGGACGAACAAAAACGTGTATAACTTTGAGTGTGCGTTAAGTCATGTGTGTGATATGAATGTTTATCGAAACGATCCTGATTTGGATGCCCAGATATCCTGGAGATGTAGATGAACGGATATAGTAGGGAAGGGTGAAAAATTCACAAACCATTCCCACTTCTCGTGCGGTGTAGATTAATAGTTCATGTGTGGTCAATGAAGGATTTTTTTGTTGCTATCCCCTGCTGTTTTGCTTGGATTGGATGGATTGTAGCTTTCATTATTTTGATTATTTTTCTCTGTATGTATTTGAATGTGTGATTGTATGTATGAGAGAATGTGAAGAGCTTTGCTTAGGGGGTTAAATTTGCTGACTGGCTGTTGTTTTTTTTTTTTTTAGCAATTTTGTTGGAATGTTTTTCTTTTTGTTTTTTTTTGTTCTTCCTCGGCGTTTGTGTTGCTTTGCTTGTAGTTTCCTATTTTTCGGCCATGTTAAAGTGCCTTTATTTGGTAGGTCAGTGAGGGATGAAATCAGTCAGCTAATTGCCCGCAAAGTTCTACTTTTTTTCTGGCATTGGCACTGCCTACTATTTTATATACATATTACTATATAGTACCTACTACACATCAATTGCTTTAGCTTCAACTTCGGCTTCGACTTCTGCTGATGCTGACTGCTGCTGGGCAAAAATTGTATGTTGGCCAGTTCTGTCATTCATTAAACTTCACAATCAAATAAATCTTTTGATGGGCTTTTTACCTCGAATGTTATTGCTTTTGCTGAATGAAAATTGATGGTAAGGGGTCTATTCAGGCATGAAAATAAAAAGGTTTCTGTCATGTACAAGGACTTGGAGTGTTATATATTGTATGTATCTTTTATTTTTTATTTTATTTTTTTTTAAGAACTTGAGGTTTTATTTTTTGGATTAGCAGAACTTAATATTGGAATGATTTATTGTAAAAAATAAAAACGAACCGAATGGAGTGGACTTTTTGTTTTGAAATAAATATTTGTTCGGTTTTGGTTTATTATGAAAAATTTAATTAACACATGAAATTATGAATCAATAGTAATCTGCTACTATTCACCCATTCATTAAAATGTTGGTACTCAATCCTTATGGAACAAAATACAATGTCTATGTACCAGTCTATCTATTCACGTCTCTTATCTGTCTGATTGGCTACAGTCAAAACGACTGTGTTGATTTTCCTTAAACTTGGGTGCCTAGCATTTTGTTAGACATTTCCCGAAAATCACAGCAGGTAGCAGAAGCAGACGTTGGTTTTGCCCGCTGCAACTGTTTATGCTTCTCAAAAACAGCTCGAAATCAAAGGTATATCCCAAATCAAAGTCTGATGAAATGTTTCCTTTCGTTAGAGAATTTTTGGAAAAATCTTTGAACCAGCTGAGAGCAGATACCATGAACATATTGTTAAACCAGTCACTTTTTTACTTATCTCCTCAGAACTAAAAAGTTCGTGAGGTACCACTGCCGGGAAACATGGTCTTAACTACGCTAAATCTTCCCTGGTTGCGCTCAATCCTCCTCGACTGATCTACGCCATGTGCTTCTATCCTTCCAGTTCTTCTTCCTTCTTGTGTGAGTGGATTCCACTTCATTATGCTTGAGTTAACAATATAGTAGTTGCCTACTCGAAGCGTGTGTTCACTGTTCACTGCTTCTTAAGTCGTCGTATAATAGAGTCGATGGGTTTTAGACCCGTTCTCCTGAGGAGATCTTCGTTGGATATTCGATTAGGCCATAAAAATCCTCAAAATGTTTCGTAAACATCTATTAACTAATGTTTTGTTTGCAGCTTTGGTGTGATATCTGATGTAACTTTCATAAAGTAGCATGGTTTTACGTTGGAGCAGAACATTCGAAGCTTGTATCTTAAGCTGAAATTGCTACTTCTCCATACCGAAAGCAGTCTTTGCTTTCCTGATACGGCTGCTTATATAATCTTCGGTTCGGTTCTGCCTTCAGTTGAGATAACACTCCCAAGGTATTGAAATCTCTGTTCCCTCGCGGAAACCAGATTGAAACAATAACAAAAAATAATTTTTAATATATACAATTTTGCACATTTTTAGGAAAAAATTGAAAAGACAATTTAAAATAATTATTAATATACGTATATACATTATAAAAAAAATTAGACTCGTTTTTCGAAAAATCGAAAATGTTTTTTGAAAATTTAAATATGCAGTATTATGTAGACTTTTAGTGCCACTTGCAAAACTAATAATTGTAATCTGTTCACTCAATAGTGTGAAAGTCGAAAATGTGAAAAGTAATGGAAAGTAACGTTCTATGCTAAATAAAATCTTTTTTTTTTTTTAGTTAAAAGTCGACTGGGCTAATTTAAGAACACGCACATTTTTTGAAAATTTTTAACGCTTTTGGTTTAAAAAAACAGTGCAGCTTTTAGGTACGAACGATTTTAAGGTTTAAAAAAAATTTTTTAAATGTCTAAAAATGGTATTTTCCACAGGACCGTTTTTTTTTTGATTTCGACTATCTCATAAATGGCTTTACCGATTTTTCGAAATTTCACATATATATAGGTTTAGGTGGCCCAATTTATACTGCATACCAATATTTTTAATTAATATTTTTTTGTATTTTTAAAAGCATTTAAAAAAAATTCTTTTTTTTTTCAAAAACCGCTCCACTAATTTTTAAATTTTTTTTCTCATAAATTCAAATTTAGACAAGAAATAAAATGGCTAAAATTAGTTTAAGTATTTGTTTATTAAGTATTATATAAGTATTTGCCTATTTAATCTTTGGTTTTTAAGTTTATATTATTAAATATTTAAAATTAAGTAAAAATCAACTTTGAAAATATATTTAAATTCTTAATAGAAAACTTTTGCACACGATGTGATCGAACATAAGTGCAAGTACGTGCGATACAGTCGTGCATTTTATTTTATCTACAAAGCTGAAACAGCTTCCCAAATCATTTTTATTTAGGACTTTTTGAATCTCCGCTCAGTTCATTTAAACGAAATTCAAAAAAATACCATGTCAAAAAATTAATCAATCAAAAACTATATAAACTATTGTGGATTTAATAGTCAGCGAAGTTCTTATTAAAATTGGTATCTGCATCTATTTATAAGAGAATTCATTTTTCGGATAATTATTACTCTGAAAAATCAGTATCCATTCAATGAAATGTAACCGGATACGGGAGTGCAGTAAGGAGTTTATGGTATGTACTATGTATTACAAGAAACTAGGTTATTAAAATTCTTCAGGAGCGGTTTTAGAGAATATAGTTTAGATATCTGTAATGTGCAGAAGATTTGTTGAGTTTTTACAATATTTTTTTTGGTTCTTGACGAAAAACAATATTTTTAAAGAAAAAATACTTCGAATATAATTTTGGGTATTGAATATATTTAATTACGACAGTGTAATTACGGTTCTATTATTTTCTGTTATAACAGACTTTAATCAAAGAAATACAAGAATTTCAATCAACTCTAAGTAGAGTAGAAGTCCGACGAACTTGAATCCGTTTTTACATCGACATTAGGCAAGAAAGCTCTTACCCTACGCTACTTTTTGAACTCGGGATTTGTTTAGCCATACAAAATTGCAGATTAAACATTCACAAAACTTAAACCAACAATTTCATAAAGTTTCCCTCAATGATTCCTCACAAAATAGTGAGCAAAAAAAAAAATGAAATAGAGAACGTTTTCGAAATATCAATTCGTTAGGTTTTTACTTTACGTAATGAAATTTCATTACCACAATCCATTGTTTTACCGACAGAGATAAGATACTATCCGTTTCATCTTTCATTCAATGTTGCTGAAACGTACACTTAACGCTTCACAACTATTCTTTCGTGCATTTATCTCTTAACTTTGTTCTACTTGTTACAAAAAGTACCTAGAACAAAAAAAAAAATGGAAATGAAATAATAATGAAAAAAGATCCAAAGTTAACCAAACAACTTTAATGCAATAGAGTTGCATCGTATAAACCTATAAATACATCTAAAGCCAGGGCACTATGGGTATAGATGGAATGAAAAACTTTTGTCCATGACCATCGCTATTGCCAGATAGTAAGTAAAGAAGATTGAAGCAGTTCATCTACTAAAAGCACCACCACATCACAGCAGCCAGCGCAGCGCAGCGGTATGAGGATACACTAAAACAACGAAAAATTGCGACCGAGGCTAGGTAAACAGCAGCACATCCTGAAAGGATGGATGAAAATGGATAAAATTTATTCTGCGGATATACTTTCGAAACTGTTTGCTCAAGCTCCTGATATATACCTACCTATACCTACTTTATGCTAGCAGAAAGGAGAAGTAATACTTTAATGCTTTTTGCCCAATGCAGGAAAAAAAACTCTCAAAAAAATAAAACCAAAACCTTCAAACTGTAAGAACAAAAATTAAAATTTAATGTAAACACCAAATATGTCTAAGTGTACGTGTGGCAAGGGTCAGACTCTTTACTTAACTTCAGTGTCTATCTATTTCGTCATGAATAGCTGCAGCAAGAAAAACTGCAACTTGATTTTTGGAAAATTAAACTATAAAAATGCTGGACAGCAAAATACAGTCCAATGGCAATGCTTTTTGCTGCGTGGAAAATAAAAAACAAACGACGACGTAAATAATGGTTTCGAGTTAGTAAGCGACAACTGTGGCAGTTATGTGTATCTTTTGGACTAGAAAGTTTCGTTCTCCCTATTTCCATTAAAGAGATGCATCCATGCTTCTATGGTGAAATGGAGGTTGTTATTTTTTGTTTAGGTGAAACTAGGAAGAAAAAACCCTATACCAAACTTAGCGGCGGCACTTGAAAAGTGTTACACATAAATCCGCATTTTTTTCGCACATCACACATTAGGAAACAGGGTTGCCATGGTCGGAATTTAGAAAGCAAACACCTGACTATTCTAGGAATTTATTTAACTTAACTTTCTCATAAGGTTTTCAGAGGAGAATTGTTAAAGTCAGCAAACCTCTACTATCATTTCTATTACCTTATTAAGTCAATAAACAGCTGATGTGTACATTTCTGAAAAAGCTTTTGCTTAAACACGATAGCTGTAACATGGGTACATTCGAGGCGATACACCACGATTAAAATTGTAGACACACCGTTTTATTTTAAGTCCAGCAATATTCTGAAATGTGATGAGGATGGAGGAATGAATTTCCAGCAGCATAACTAATGATAGCAGCTGAAAAAACGCGGCACAAATTTTATGTTTGGTATGAAATTAACTAACAAAAACAACAGTTTATGAAATGTGTTTTTTGAATATCAAATGTAAGAAATATTTCAATCTTTATTATTAAATATTTTTGATTAAACACAAGAGCTTTTAATAACATACTTTTGGGCGGTTAAATTAAAATTAAACACAATTTTAAACAGCCTTATGTTAAGGGCTTAGCATGATACTACTTAACAGTGCTAATACTAAAGGACTTTACTAAAATTTTCATAATTTTAAACACTTTTTAACTAGCACCATTCTAAATCTATTTGTTTTAATAAACAACAACTAAACACGCCTAAAATAGTGCAAAAAAGTAAGCGAACATAACTTTTTGACGTTTGTAAATGTCAAAGTGGCATATGGATTTAGTACGATACTAAAAAAATAAAGTACCCATTTTGTGATTTTAAAATGTTAAGAAAATAATACGATACTAAACTGGTTTAAAATTAGAAAAATCCTCTATTAAGCCTAGTTTTATAGTAAAAATGATTTAAAATATTACTAAATCGTTTAAAATTTTGCGTCACTGTTTTGGCGATTTCCGAAAGTAATTTATAAAAAGAACTATTATAAATTGGCATGTCTGTGCTCTTTTGTAAATCGAATTGCAATATAATTTTATTATTAGAATAAAACATGGTTTACCGAAGCCTTATCGAAGCTGAACATTTGTTTGGGATGCGTTCCTTGAATGCCGAAGCTTATGCATGCTGATACATGTGCCATGCTATTACACATTTAAAAATATTAAGTTAGCAGATGATTAAGTGGTAACTCGCTGTTGTTCATCGTTTATTAATATAGATGCCATCCGTGGATTATAATAAGTTATTTACCACCTTATTCTTAGCCCAGTGCCAAGAAAAATTCGTTCATATTTTCATATGCCTTGCAAATTGCAACTAGTGCTGTGAATTGCAGTTGCATTTAAAAATAATGGTGCCGAATTTTAAGCAAACAATTGTTAATGGTTCAACATTTTACTAGTTAGCAATTTCCTAAGTGCTTATTGATTGAACAATTATTTCAATTTTTAAACCTTTTCTAAACTAGGAATTTGCCAATTAAGCAGAAAGCTGAGCATTTGTAGGGTTTGAAAACCCAACATGTGCTTTAAAAAGATATTAGATATTTCTATTTTCATCATTTTAACTTCATTATTTACAAAAAAAAATGTGCACCAGCAGGACTTGAACCTGGGAGTCCCCGGTCCATCAGCGATATACTTGCAGATGCCATAATTGATTTAGCAAATTGCTAAAAGTTAAAGTAGCCATTCCGTGATTTTAACTTTAGCAAAGTGTTAAAATCGTTTAAAATTAGCTAAATCATCTTTTTAGCTTAATAAATTGCTAAAAGTGGCTTTAACATTTAAGACACTAAATCGTTTACAATTTTGCGCCATTGTAGTTAAAACGAAAAAAAGTCGAGCGAGCCTTCCAATAGTCGCACATGATCTGTAACATCTGACATCCCACCTTTTAATCAAGATTTAAAACATCAACAGAGACTTATCGTAAATCCTTTGATTCTTTTTTTTCTAAATCGCAAGATCATAAGAATATATAAAATGTGTTAAGCGAATGTTCTTAATATTTCGAAAAATGACAAAGTTACTTATAAGATATTTTAGAGAAACACAATGTTTCATTAAATGATTAGTACGATTTTCTAACATTATAAAAAATCGTCAATGCGTTTTCGAAATAAATTTTAACTTAACACAAAAAAAAACAAACATTGTTTATTCTAAAAAAATATTGCTGGAAAATTTTGTGATGCAGTATTATTTAGAACTCTAAAAATTTGGATCGAAATCCATCGAACCGTTAATGACAAAATCGAAACTAAAAAAAAATCGTCTATGGCAGGTGCCGTTAAAAAAAAATTAAGACCAAAATGTAACTTACGCCTATAATAGTGCACTGAATTTTGTTTTATCTAAATCGTTAAAGCCGTTTTCGAGATAATTTATATTTACCATTTTTGGAATGAAATAATTAAAAAAAATTAGAGCCAATCACGTAAGACACTTAAATACATATCAAGAAGAAAATCGCTTCTGCCACACAGCCACTGGCAGAGATGAAGACATACAAAATTACGGTACTTTTTACTTGCGATTAAAGGTACTATAAGGCAAGTAATGCGTTCGTCGAAAAAAAAGTTTTGAGATAGCAATCAAACATGACATTACGATGATACCGAAGACGAAAAAACATGGTCTAAAAATTCTGTCCGTCTGTCTGTCTGACTATCTGTATGTATGTATGTATAGACATCTACAGCCTAAACGGATGGGCCAAATTGCTTCAATTTTGGTATATAGAGTTTTTTAGGTATTGTACAGAGGTGAAATAGACATTTTTTAACCCAAAAAATAACGGTACCTGCCATATAACAGTTGCTTTAAAGTCTATTTTGCTCGAAAACGGCTCTAACGATTTTGATTTAAGAAAATCAATGCAGCTTTTTAGGTATGACTGTATCATAGGGTTGAAAAAAAAAAATTTAAGAAATTATCTAAAAACGGTACTTTCCATACGAAGGTTTTTTTTTTTTGCTTTCGACTATCTCATAAATGGTTTAACCGATTCTTTCGGGGTTTCACATATATATATATGTTTAGGTAGCCCAATTTATACTGTGTACTTATATTTTTAATTAATATTTTTTTTTGTATTTTTAAAAGCATTTTTTTTTTAATTAACAAAGTTATATTTTGAATACTGCTCATTATTTTTTTTTCAAAAATGATAGTTTATATGTATTTGCGGAATACCTACGAGTATGAATTGGCGTTTTTGAATTTTTTTTTAAGGTTTTCAAACAAAAAATTATTTTCTCAAAAACCGCTCCACAGATTTTTATAATTTTTGGTCATAAATTCAAATTTATCCAAGAAATAAATTAGCGTACTTTTTTTTAGCTCAAATTAGTTTAAGTATTTATTTCAGAATTTTGAATTATTTTTTCTTTGATTAGGGCGATTTAATTTAACCGAACGGAGAGATTTGAAAGCACTTAAGGCTTTTTCCATATTACAAGGATTTGGAAGGAGGTACCGGCACGCCGAAAAACAGAAACATTCTTCAAAAAGATAAAAGATGTCATTTTACTTACACAGCGGTAACCCTGGATAACAGCCATAACGAGATTTGTACCCAAAGACAAATATCAACGTGCGTTAGTCGCCGTCGTCGCTTTGATTATAGAGAATGTGTGTAAATACAAATACAAGGCGCACCACCCCAGCCGCGAGATGTGTGTTGTATGTAGGTAGGTACCTATGTTATGTAGTTGTTATCCGGATTCTGGAGTGGCAACGCAAGGACGAAGCTTCTTGTTTGTTTTGAGCCTTTCTGTTATTCTCAAACATGCTAACCAACCACACACAACTCGCTACCTCGAAAACTACCACTCACCCTTCCTTGACTCACAAAAAAAAACAAAAAATAACGGAATTCAATTCTGTCCATTCATTTTGTTGTTGTTATTGTTGTTGTTTCTTAGCTAGAGAAGACACATGAACATTTTTTGTACAATGGACGACAGGTTTTTTTTTGGTAGAAAGTTTGCAATTCTCCACATTTTTTTTTATTTATGTAGATACGAGTACGTACAGATAGTTAGATAGATACAGTTGCTTGTTGTATCTGGTATTTGTTTTGTATTTTTGTAGCTATGTTAAGCTTTTATATAGGTACATAAATTGATTCTAATGGGAAGGATGTTAGCATAGCGCTATTAAGCAATTGTTGAATTCTTCAAACGGCTTGGTGGAATATAAATAATGGGGTATTGGGCGTCTAGACGCATAGACGCGTTTAAGATTTCAGACTTTGAATTTTATGTAAATTTTCTTTGACTGAAGATGACAGATGATGGTTAGATAATGAAAAACTATGTCAGTAGCAGAAACGAAGCAGCAGCGGCATTGAAGTAAAAAGAGAATTTTTCATTTTAATTTTCACAACACATTTTTCGAGACATCTAAATGGATGGATTAATTTTTTTTTAAGCAAAAAGCTCCAAATTAATTAGAATAGGTAAGTCATATGAAATTGAAAAGACTGATTGGTAAAAAGAAGTAAAATTTTGAGGTTCGTAAAAATCAAAATTTAACAGCCAATGCTGAAATATTTTTTTTATCAGATCCTTTTCGTAAGAAGATACCTTATTTAAGTGTTTACACCATCGAATCAAAGGAAACCTTTAAAGCAACTCAACTGGAATTTAAGTCAAATATTTACACCGAACCCTTTTTCTTGGGAAGCTCAATATTTTATGGATTTTAAGATATACCTATCCAGGTTGATGTAGAGGCAGAACTTTAAGGGCAAACAAAAAATAAGGAACATAAATATAATGTATGTACTTACTTACCTGAATTACATGACACCTTTCTTTTGGTAAAATATATTTAACTGCTTCAGTTTCAGCCGTTACAAATACTGCCTCCGCTGATGTCGGCATTGGTGCTTGTTCTGTTGATGTAGTAGTTGTTGGTTTTGTATTTATAGCCGCCTCGGTTTGTATTGCTACTGGTTGCAATACTGGTTGGCTTGCATTATTTGGAATTCTTATCCTTTTGATGGTTTGTTGAATCTCCACAAGGATCTTTTGAATACTCATGTCGTCTGTAAATAATACCAACAACAACAAAAAAAAATGTCAAGATATTTACAGAGGTTTAACAATGAAAATGTAACCAAAAATATATAAAGTTTAAAATTTCTCGCTTGTACAGAGTATTTCTTTTTGGTTCAAAGGAGGGGATGTATTTACAGCAAAAACAAGCGTTTTGTAATGTAGATGGAAATTATTTGTGTGCTTGTACATATTCAGGAAGGATGTGCTTTACTGTTTCACAAAAAGACACAACAATGAAAAATAATATTTTAACACAAATCACTGTAAGCAAAAAAAAAAACAAGATAAATTTCTGCACGGCATAATTTCTGTGGCAGTACAGTTTTGTCTTTTGGGTTTTTTTTTCATCACACAAAAAAACCCCAATGAAAAGAAATAAATTTTCGAGATATTTCCAATGAGATAATGAAATGTAAAATGTCATGATGTAACGAAGCGTCTTATGGTACTTAGTATTTTTGATTCATTTCAATGGCAGACAGCACTGGATTTTACGCAGCAACCAAATGGAAGCCATTTGCAATGACATAGAGTGTATTACATGGTGTCTCCACGAGCAAGATTTTCTAGTTAACTATTTAGATAGCGTTCTATGAAAATTAATCGTGGAGACCACAAATAGCATTCCATAAAAAATTGCATACTAGACATTGCACAGCTCATGGCAGTCTATCGATAGTATACTATTTGGTTGCCATTTTCACTTTGACGTTTCGCGTTTGTGGATGGTGAACGTTGGTGGTGTGTGTCATTGTTATAGTTATTTGTTTGTTTTACTTAATTCCTTTTGTTTAACGTTTTTTTAATTCTTGTAATGCCAATAAAGCAAGAACACAGCGATACGTCTTTCTTCGCGACATTTGTGCAATTGAAATAGTATACTATGAAATGCCCAATGCCAATTTTTTCTATCACTCTATTTTTCTTTCTTTCTATCAAAATGACAGATAGTATACTATAAAATATAGAACGTGGATACACCGTGTTACTGTACTATAGCTTAAGCGGTAAATTGAATAATACAATTGATCGCCAACAATCACTTTGTTTAATGTAGTTTCAGTAAGTGTGACCAATGAAAAATGATAAATTGGCCAAATTGGTTACAGTATTCGTTGAGCAGTAGACTGGGCCGGAGGAAGTGTAATTCTTGTTGCCGGAACTTTTAAGGCGGCTTTACATGGATCTGCATCTGCAGACTTGAAGAAAAGTAGAGCGGGACCATAATATAAAACAAACATAAAAGTAAGACAGGGTACACACTAATAACTTACTCGAAATCTGCTATAACTTCCTTGACACATCTCATAATCACATGTTCTTAGTGTTCAGGTATGTAGTTTTGAGAGGAAAATGTTTGCTATTTTCGTTGTTTTTAAGCAAACTGAGGTGAAATGGGTGGCAATTTCGCAGTGGATAAAGTGCTTGATTGCTTACTTAGACTTGTGGGTTCGATCCCCACGCTAGGCGCATTCTTTTCTATACCTCCAATTTTAATTGGATACCGGCCATGGGTTAAAATGAGACAGTCAATACCTTGTTCTCAAATCCACTGTGCCAAACTAGTGCCGTGCAATTCAGGTTGCATTTACAAGACCTTAAGTCTTACAGGCATATAGTTAAATTAAAAATGGTAAAAAAAAATTTTGAAAATTCGTTATCTGAACGGAACAAATTATGGTGCATATGAAAAAGCTATAATGAAGATGAACATGTTCATCTTCACTATAATCTGCAATCTTCAGGTTCATACTTCCAATAATCTTCATACATGAAGATGATCCCCATTTTGATCTTCGCTCTTTATCGCACAAGTATTTTTTTTATTTTGTTTCCTCTTTTTTTGCAGATGTCAATGCAGATGAAGACACACGTAAAGCCTCTTTTATCCCACTAATAGTCAGATGAGTGGTTTCAGTAGAAATAAATAGTAGTACACGAAAAAGAGACCGGAAATGTATTGTTGTAAACTTCCCCCAACACCACCAGTGGTAAAGCATCTAAGCTTGAGCCTGCCGATCGGCCAGAGCCATTGACTACTGTGTTGCATGCCACCAGAATTACCACCAGGAGCCTTAAACATACAAATCAGCGTGATCAGGGCAATGATCGTAAGAGTACATATTCTTACCTTTTTACTTCCGATATGGGTATTATAGGTACGGTGACCATTTTGTCCATGTAAAAAATAAGAGAACCTTAAATTAACTTAAACAGGCTCAGGTAAAAGCGATATTTATTAAAAATATTTACACTTCAGATTACACACATCAGTTCAGTTTTAAAAACAATAATAAAAATACTTATAACATACAACCAAAAAAAAAAATACTCAAGTACTTAATTTAAGAGTTCAACGCAAAGAAGCTGTTAGTTCTTATATTTTACTTTGCAGTGTATTCTTTTAAGATGACATCCCGACTTTTCTTAAAATTTGAACAAAAATAATATCATGAAAGTTTGAGAAATGGCCTTAGATGATCATTCACAATAGAAAAACCCAGATGACAGAACTGAATTATTCAAACCTGTGCTGTCTTCATTTTATGTTTAAGTAATTTAGTCATTAAGAAAGTACTTTATTCTGTAGGAAAAATATTTCAAATGAATAAAGAACATTAACAGGGCATTCAATTAGTAAAAAGAGGGCAAATTACAGAAAAACAAAGAAAGGACACGATACCGAAAAAATGACGGATGGTCACTGAAACTAGTTTTTTATTTGGAAAAAAATCGAACTCCAGATTTTGATCAATCTTGACATTACGATGCTGGAGAATACTAGAATACTGTCTGGGGGTCTGTAGAACGATCTACAGACTTAACGGCTTAAGCGATTTTCTTCAAACTTAGTACTTTAGCGTTTCGGCGTGTTTTTGATTTTCGACTTCCTCATAAACGGCCCTACGGACTTCAATCAAAATATTTGTATAGGAGGCCATTTGAATTATAAAGAATACTGCATACCAAAATTTTCCCAAAAATATTTGTTTGGCTTTTGTAACAATAAAAATATTTTTTTTTTATTTTGAAAACGGGATGTGGATTTTTTTTGAAATAGCGTTTTTAAGCTTATACCTATTATTAAATATTTAAAATGTCAATACCAATTTTTTCAGAAAAAAATTTAAGAAATTTTTTTATATAAAAAATAAGTAAAAAAAATACTTTAAAAATATATGTATTTAGTCGTTTATGATAAGAATCATTTGCATACGATGTGATCGAACATAAGAGCAAGTACGTGCGATTCTGTCATCCATTGTAATATTTCGTTTTTCAAGAAATAAAGATTTTACCATCTCATAAGGTTCGAAAGATTTGTGGTTTTGTAACGAAGCGTTGTACTTTAAAAAGCAGTTAAACCACCAACATTCAATTTCGTCAATTTGTTTCTAAAAAATGTTTAATAAAAATATTTAATGATGTAAGTTTAATAACTTAAAAAACTAAAACAAATTAAAAAATACTGATTTTTTTAAAAATCAAAAAAAAAATATTTTGGAAAATTTTTGTATCCAGTATTATTTTAATCATGAAGGACCAGTTGTTAATGAAAAAGTCGAATAAAAAAAAAAGGTTCATGCAAGGTACCATTACCGTTTTTTAAGCCGAAAGGTCAGCCACAACTATAACAGTGCATTGAATTTTTTTTTAAATCAAAATCTTTAAAACTGTTTTCGAGATAAATAAGATTGGTCTTTATTGGTACAAAAATTGTATGGCAAGTGCCGTTAGCCTTGGGATCCAATCATCCACATTGAGTACCAAGCTTGAAGAAATTAGATTCAGCGTTTTAGGTTGTAGATCGACCAACAGACAGACTGGCAGACGGATTTGCGGGATCCACTTTTTTTGGTGTTCTCTATCATCGTAATGTTACGTTTGATTAAGATCTCGAGTTCGATTTTTTTCGAAATGCAACCCATGTCATATGGCAAAAAAAAAATGGCAATCGCGTGAATTTAAATTGAATATTTTCTCCCGAATTCATATAGGGACACATGTTTGTAGTAGAATTTGACTGGTTTTTTCTTGGACTGTTTTACGGAAATTTTTTTGTAGGTGAATTACAAAAAGTCGGAGGAAAAAATCTCCTGATAGGGGTTATTATAGTCTTGGTTGATTAAAATTATCTCTTTTTCAGACCGTTTCAGTTGAACTCATATTAAAAGAGTACAATTATTTTCCAATTATGTATCGTCGATTATCATTAATGTTGCTCACTTCCCCCTTCCCTCTATTTTTCCAACACTTTCAGAGTCTTTAATTATATCTTAAGCCTAATCTCTTAGATCTCGAATTTAAAAATTCCGTTTTTAACCACCATTTTATGGACGAGTTTCCAAGTTAAACATGTACAGCACACAGCAATCCTATTGTATGTTTAATTTGTATATCATTACACTACAGACACATTTGTGTTTCCTTCCTTAATTACATAGAAATATAAAAATTCTTGTATATCCTTACAATGTCTTAGCCATTTCTGTTGCCACACACAAAGCTGAGACGTTGGATTAAAATAACATTTACTCTTAAACTAACTTCCTGTAATAAGTTCCTATAAAAACATGATGCACTTATCGTGTCTTAATTAACCTTTGCCACTGCATCCATCCTGCAGCATGTACATACATAGAAAGATGCATATGTGTGTTGTACCTACAACAGAATCAGTTGGTAACAAAACTCTTATTAGGCTGTCTTCATCATTTGCTCTAATAACTGAATTAATTTATCCATACGAACCTACATCCTGTGCTCTATTCCTGTCAGCAAATCAGCCCATAGTCACAACACCAATATTAACTTAGCTCATGCTGCAATATTAATTCACTCCTTGATACCACGTCGTTCTGCCCCGCAACTTAATCACGTGCATATATGAAGTTACAAACCAAACAAGGATAAATGTATCCGGATTCGTAATACTATACACTCCTCTTATAGTGTACAGTTCATACTAGGAGTAGCTACCAGCTGGTTGCTGTTGGTTCAACAAAACTATAATGCATAACGCAAACACCACACAATCAGCTCGGAGCATCATCGCACCACCCTGCCTCGGCCGGCCGGCGTCAACACCCACTATATGTGTGTAACTTACCTGGTAGCACGGTCTTCAATCTTGATTTCAACTCCGTAATCAAGAACTTTAACGTACGATATGGATCGAATAGAAGAAAATTTATTTGATCTCCAAGTCTTAGTCTTTCGAAGGTTATAAATTCTCGAGCTGGGGCAGCTGCCGACATTATTGCAGCTTCTGCCTGTGTTTTGCTCTGGTGATTCTGCTGCTGCTGTTCCAGAATCAGCTCCAGCCGACTGCGACGATTGTTGTCATCATCATCGTCGTCCTTGTTCCTGTTTCCATTGGTTGCAGTTTTGTTGTTGTTACTGGTGTTGGACGATGATGATGCAGTTACATTGCAAGGTACTTCTAATTTTCCCCTTATTCGCTGTACTGGTTCTTGCCTCTCTGCTGGTGCATTATTCGAATTCACCACCACCTCCAGAGATGAGCATATAGTCGACGACGGTAAGGATTTGCTCTGTCAGAGAAGAAAATGGAAGAAAAAAAATACTTTTTCAAAAAAAAAAAATACGAAAAAGAAAACTAATTGTAGAAAGTGAGAAACTGTTTGCATTAGTTTTGTGTGTATGTGTGTGTGTTTGTCTCAATAAATAACACAGCACAAGGATATTATGTTAAATATTTAATTTGTAAAATAAGTTTTTTTCCACTAACAGCAGGAGGGATTTACAATTTTAGTATACAGCAGCAGGACTTTGTCCAGGCAACCTAGAAAACCGTGGCAAAAAACCACATATCATTCCACGGAAGCATGAGCACTAAAAACTTAATAAAATAACGTCTGTGCTGTGCGGCTCGGTGATGGGTAGGTTTATCTTCAGTTTCTCAGGGCCGCATTAGCTAATAAGCTTAAAAGTATCAAAAACAATTTATTCAACATTTAATCATAAATCCCTCTAAATCCAGTTGGTTAAAAAAAACAGCCATAATGTCTCAGTAAATCATTATTCTTATATTCTGACTAACTAATTAGTTTGACTTAGGTTTATCTCATAACCATTAATGGTTGCAACTGTGATAGCTGTCAAAAAAATGTCTGTAATATTTTACGTGCCCACAATGGAACTGTACATATTTGATATCATTTGATGTCAGCAGGGATTTTGTTCGGGGATTGAAAATAGTTTGGAACTTCTTTAATTCCATGTAAACGCTTGGTTCAACTCAATCATGTACGCATTTTGAAATGTCAAAAAAGTTGCAAGTAAACGTTAAAAGTATTTTTAATTTGGACCACGTGCATTGTACAAAAGCAATCTTATAGCGAGTTCCATTCAAGAAAAGATCTGCTCTTTCTGACAAAATTTTTCATCGTTTTGAATTTTGAGAGTTTCATTCGAACAAAAAGAGCAAATCTAAATCAAACCTTAACACGAAAGATTGAATCGCTAATGGGTTGGCAGATTTGATCTGAATGCACACATTCTGTTAGTGGTCAAATGGAAAATATTTTTTTTAATTTGTTGTGAACTAGTGCCAATCCGTACTAAAAAATGCAGAAATAATGGACGAAGAAGTTAATAATTTATATATTATAAATTCAGTGGAGTTTTTGATCTTCGTCTACGACATCGGATGATGAAGATATGTTTTTTTCAGGAATGTGTGTGTCAGTTATTTATTAATAAAATACAATTAAATATGGAAAAAAGTTTCGTTGAAAAGATCAAATCTCGATTTTCAGAGGAAATCTTTGAAATTTGAATGAAACTCGCTATTAGAAAGAAGGTAGGCACAGCTGTCATTTTTCGGATGAATAGTATATATATAAACGAGGGCATGCACGTATTCATCAAAAGCTTGCAAAACCTTTTTTTCGACATTGGGATATCTTGGACGACGCGCGAGGCATTCCAAGTGTAATAGCGGGGCATTTGCGTTAATTTTGTTTCTGGCGGCAGTGCTGCATTCAGCTCGCTAAGTTGCATTAAAGTTTATGAAATATATTCGTCGACATTTCTCTGAGTTAACCACCAAATGAAAAAAATGTCGGATGACGTTTATGTGTCAGAAAGGCCAAATTGGTATCATGTCATTTTTATTTGGACGCTCAAAGCCAAAAACCGACATGTCGCTTGCTTTGTTGAAGTACTTTCAAACGCATTCTATGTAATTCATCGAATCAATATTGATGTGCGTTTTCAATACTTTAGGTAGAAGACGACAATATGTAACCAGTTTCTCTTTCTCTTTCATTGAGGCAATTGATGTCTGTTGTTTCCGCAGTGGTTGTCAATATGTCAAACATATTCATTTATATACTATTCAGCTGACAAATATTAGTCTGAGAGTGTTAAGTAGGGTACACACTGTCATTTCTTAAATGACATTCCAAAACTCTCATTTCTGAGCGGTTCTTTTAATGCTACACATTATCATTTACACATGCCCATTTATTTCCTACACAGCATCATTTCATTCCATCATTTCAGCCATACCCACGTAAAAATTTGATCTTTATCATTTTATTTATCATTTATCATTTACATCACACATTATCATTTTTTCCATCATCCCAGCAGAAATGATGTAAAAAAAATGACAGTATGTACCCTACTTAACGTATTCTGTTGGCGATTCACCATATTCGTGAGGAATAAAATTAGCCGATTGAATAGATTTGAATATTCGCCATCTTCAACCCCTGAAAGTATGCACTTTTGTCCATTAACCGTTAGAATTTCTTTTTATTTCTTTTTCAATTTTTGGCTTTGTGCGTGTTTTTACCTTGTTAATACAAATCTAATAAAACAATCCTCATGCAAATGGCATGATATTCGATTTAAGTGAGCCGAACGGACGCGAATTCTTTTTTACATAATATACGAGTAGATATACGTATATCCTACTCGACTATGCTCTTTATCTCCGCTCTAGTCTACGTTCTTAGATTAAGCGGAATTTAAATTTCCCACATTGGTATCTCAGACTTGATATACTTTTCTCAATTAGTTTCCTTTATTCATAAACGCATTTTAGAGATAGCGTAAAGTTACAATGACTCTAAGCGCAGAAATATTTTTCGTAAAACGTTCAACAGATGCATTTTAAGCTAAACGCGTTCAGGGATTCAATAGTGGCTATAAATAATTAATTTGTAGATTTTTCTTTTGACAGATGGATTTTTACAAAGCCCTTCTGTCAAAAAAAAAAATATATTACACGTTTAGATATCATGAAGCAACCCTTTTTGTCAAAAAAAAATCAAAATTTGTTCGTTGTTGAATGAATGAAAACGGTTCAGAAAATGTTTTACGAATAGACCCTTAATAAATGCTTATATACTGACTAACTACTTAACCGTTTTCTATTAAATACATCTGATAACTATTTTGTTTTGTTGACAGTTTTAAGCAAAGCTTGTCCTTCGCCCTTATTGTATAAATATGCCTTCTGAAAAATACGGTCCTGTCATCAATTCTATACATATACGTCCACAATGCAGATCCTGCAAAGAATATTGTAATCTTCTGCAAAGGAAAAACACGGGGCATCTCAATTTAAGTATGTATATATTTTCTATTGAATGACGTCATTTGTTTTAGTTGTTATTACTTTAACGTTTCATCGGTGCCGCTTTTGATATTGTTGTTGTATTTGTTATTGTTTGAAGCACCAATACTCTAGCAGCAATATTGTGTTTAATGGCTAAAGGAGGTCACAATGGCCTCACGAATAGATATCGGGTGATGGTGTTGCGCTGCGCTGGCTGGCTGTTGCAGGACCAGGGATGTATGGGAGGCTTGGCGTTTTTGTTTTGTACTCGTATAATGTATTTTTTTTCTCGTTTTCATCTGATGATGGTGTTGGTGTTGGGATGAGATGGGATAGCACGGGTTTGCTTTGTTGTGGATCTCGTGAAAACACCAGGGTAAAAGATACTAAACTGCAAATTTATGCAAATTTATGAAACATAATCATGTAATTGTTTTGTCGTCGTATAGTGTGGTTGGTTAGTGGTGGAAGTGATGTTGTTTTTGTTGTAGATGTTCCATGTTGTTCTTGTTAATCCATTCTCGGTTAATCTCTACTTTTAGGAAAATTGAAATGTGAAAAACATTTTGTGCTTTTGTTTATATGAGAGCTGATGATGATAGGAAGAGGGCAATGGAAATGGCAAAAGCAATGACTAGGCGCGGGGTGACAAACGGGAGAGTCGTAGAAGAAAATTTGTACAAATTTTTGGGTTAGTCCTAATTTAAATGGGAAAAGAAGAACGGGGCACCAATGGGATGGTTTAATTCATTTTTTTTTTGTGTGTGTGTTGTTTTTGGTGGGAAAGGCTTGGGGTTGCTCGGAATACTTACATATATTAATGTTATTTTATTCTAAATTCAGCTTGTTGTATTATAATTTTATATTCGTAAAGATTATTCCCCAAAGAGAGTGGTAAATAACGAATGTGGTGCATATAACATTGTATTGGGATGTTTTGTTTGCAAATTAAAGTTTATGAATTTTTTTTGGTGCTGAAATTATTGAGTTGTCAAATTTTGGTTAATCTGGTATGTTTTTTAAGTGCCTATACCTAATTATTTTCCTCTGGGGATTATAATGCTTGTACATCAGAATTGTAGTTTTGTTTTTAATAACCAATGGATTAAAAATGCTTTTTATCACGAATTTAGCAGATACAGTTTGTATTAAATTTGAAATTAAAGTTAAAAATGTGCCTTAAATAAACGAGACTAGAAAAATAGTAATTTATACCAGTTGTATGACTATTGTTCAATAATAATGTGGTTTTTCATAAGAATTCGTTTCATTTTTGGTACAAATCTGGGGCACAAAAATAATTTTTCGGTAAAATCTTCCAAATCACCATTCCTCCAAGATCTGTCTGGGGGGACTTATGTAAGCTACTTGAAAGATGTGATGTCATCCATTTTTATACTGATGGATGAAAAACTGATGATGGGATTGGTGGAGTGTGTTCAAACAGACTAAAATTAAGTCTTTATTTCTGTCTTTCTAATCATTGTAGCGTATTTCAGGCGGATTTCCTGGCTCAAAGAAAACGTGATATCAACTACTGATATTATATACAGTGATGGCCAAAACTAAAGCACGAAAAAATATCACTTTATAAATATCCGAATAAAAAGTGAAAACACAAATGATATTTTTATAATTTTAAGTGTTTCTTATTTGCAAAATATTGTTCTATATTTTACAACTTTTAAACTGATTTTAAATCTTAACATATTTAAGAAAAATGAAAAAATGTTAAAAACTCATCAAAACGTGGCTGGATAAAACTAATGCACATGCACCCTATTACTGTCTACAGTTATCAAATTTTACAACTTACTTTTCAAACTTCACTTGATGTTTAGTCTAGCATATTCTAAGCACAAAATAAAAAGTTAATGGCGGATCTTTGATGGTGAATTTAAAATTTTAATAATAAATGTTAAAATGTCGCGGAATAGATATTAGAATGAACTTAAAGTAAAAATAGTGTCGGACTTTCAAAACGGTGAATCGATAATATTTATTGGGAAAAAATATGGTATCAGCCATACAGTTATTTCTCGAATAATAGCTCGATTTCGTACTCGAGGTACTGAATGAACTGTACACAATGGCGGTAGACCTCGAAAAACCACGTCGCATTGTGATAAACGTTGTATTTCCTCTAAAAAAAAAATAAAAAAAGAATTAGACTTAGAAATCTCGTCCAGAACGATCCGGCGAAGAGCGGTTAGTAGCGGCTGGAAAGTTTGTCGTGCTGCAAAAAAACCATTTACTTCCGTAAAGAATAGACGTGCACGACTAGAATTTGCCAAAGCACTTAACCTTAACTGGACGAGTTAAAAGTGAAAGACGGTCCTTTTCTCGGATGAATCAAAGTTTAATTAAAAAGGATCGGACGGATTTCGCACGGTAAGAAGGCCGAAAGGCGAACACCTCAATCCTCGATGCACCAGGGCAACTGTGAAGCATTGTGGGGGAAACATTATTGTTTGGGGATGTTGTTCCAGTCAAGGAGTTGGGCCAATTCATAAAATTAATGGTATAATGGATCGTTAAATGTACAAGGAAATCCTTCAAAACGTCATGCTTCCGTATGCGGAGGAGAATATGCCGTTGCGATGGATCTTCCAACATGACAACTATCCGAAGCATACCGCTAAATTGGTGAAGGATTTGCTTAATGAAGGCAATATTGCAGTTATAAAGTGGACAGCGCAATCCCCTGATCTCAACCACCCCATAGAGAATCTATGGCAAATTGTAGATCAGAGGATTGATCGAACAATATGTGACAGTTTGACTTCACTGCTCCAACAAGTTCAAACTGCCTGGGAAAACATCCCCATAAACATAATTGACAATCTAATTGCCTCAATGCCTCGTCTATGTGATGCAGTGATCAAAAATAATGGTTACGCCACTAAATATTAACATTACAACTTTTGTTTTACTTACTTTGTACATAAGAACAAAAATGTGCTTTAGTTTTGTCCAGCAAATTTTTTATGAATTTTTAACTTTTTTAATCTTTCTTAAATATGTTAAGATTTAAAATCAAATTTAAAGTTGTAAAATATAGAACAATATTTTGTAAATAAGAAAAAATAAAAATTATAAAATTATCACTTGTGGTTTAACTTTTTATTCGGATGTTTATAAAGTGATATTTTTTCGTGCTTTAGTTTTGTCCATCATATGATTTTGACAAAAAAAATCTGTCCACTGCTATAAATAAAGTATATATGTACATTCTATATCAATTCTTTTTTACATATTTTGTTATTAAAGGTACCTGCCATACAACCATTTTTTTTTTATTTTAGACTTTCTCATAACCCGCTCGACGGATTTCGATCAAAATTTTAATGTGAAAGGTCCTTTGAATTCTAAATAATACTGCATACCACAATCAAAACAATTTTTTTCCTTATTTTTGAAAAAATAAAAACATTTTTTTTTGTTTGAAAATTCAATATTTCGAAAAGGTATGGACGTTTTTACGTCGATATGTATAAGTACTATAGGGCAAGTTTTGCATTTCGAAAAAAAATCGAACTCGAGATTTTAATCAAACTTGATATAACGATGATAGAGAACACCAAAAAAGTGGGTCCCGATATTTAAGTGTCTGTTTGTCTGTCTGTAGAACGATCTTCAGCCTAAACGGCTGAACCGATTTTGTTCAAACTTGGTGCTTAGGATTCGAAATAAGGTTTTTGAATTAGTTTTTTAGCCCCAAAAATAACTGTGCTTGCTATACAAATTTTTTCTACCATCTTAATTATTTCGAAAACATCTTCAACGATTTTGATAAAAAAAAGTATGTGTACTACTTTATGTGTGGTCTAAATTTGGCCAAATATTTGTTTACATATTTTGTTATTAACGGTACGGTTGTAAATAAAGACACCCCTGAAGAAGACGGCAACCACCGTCGAAACGTTGGGAAAATAAAATGAAATTGCATTCATTTAATCATCATAAAGACCAATAAAGCCAACAAAGTCCACATAAAAGCCAACTTGCTCAAAACTTCTAAAATATTATTAACGGTACCTGTCATACAACCATTTTATTGATTTTCGATTTTCTCATAAGTGGCTAAACGGATTTCGGTCAAAAATTTTTATACAGGAGCTCCTTTGAATTCTAAATAATACTGCATTTCAAATTTTTCGAAAAAATAGTTTTTTTGGATTTAAAAAAATAGTGTTTTTTTTGAAAATTCAAAATTTCGAAAACGGGTGGACGAATTTTTCTGAAATTTTGTTTTTAAATTTATATTATTAAATATTTAAAAGTATACATAAGAAATTGTGAAAAACGACTTTAAAATTAGATTAGCCGTTTCTATTAAAAATCTTTTGCATATAATGTGATCGGCCATAGTGCATTGATCCAGTCGTGTATTTGTTTTTAAATTTTATATTTGTTTGTTTAAATTTATATTTTTGAATACGTAACATTATCATACCAACATTTTTTTTTAGAAACAAGATTAAGAAATTTTGAATATAAAAAATTAGGTAAGAAAATACTAAAAAAATATATTTAGCTGTTTCTACTAAAATTCTTGTTCTTGCGATGTGAGTATTTTATTTTTGTTAATGTAAGAATGTAGAACATGTATAGATATGTGTAAATTTGTTTTTAAATTTCTGTGACGATTATTTTTTTCTCGAGTAATTAATTCTCAATTCAAAATGCAAATGGAAATAAGAAATAGACTCCGTGCTGTAAATAACTAGGTAGGTACCTAACTATAGATAGTAAAATGTTCAATGCATTTAAAAAAGTTGATGATGTGTGTTAAATAAATTTAATATACTTTTACTGTAATTTGTTTCCTGGGGAAAATATCCCTATTTATCTATTATTCTCTAGAATAAAAAAAAGAATCCTTATCATTTTTAACTCTTGTTGGTAGCCACCTACTTCCATTCCTTCATTATAAAGATACAAATCTAAAATGAAAGTTAATAAAATCTAGCTTAGTGGTTTAATCCGGAAATAAATCGCTGTGAATGAATAGAGGACGAAAAAAAAAACGTTAGAAGCTTTATTATAGCGCCTTATAACAATATTGTGATTGTAAAGAAGGGAAACAAAAACACAAACTTCAATCACACCGCCAATCCGTCCTTTCAAGTTAATAAAAAACGCCATCCAGCGCAAATCCACTAAACATCTATAAATAAGACTGAGAGTGAGTGTATAATAGAAACAGTTAGAAAAATGAGAAAGAGAGAGAGGAATAACACAAAATTCTAAACGGTGAAAAAGAAACAGTTAAAAGGGCATTTTAATTGCCTGTTGATGGACATAGACCGACATTATTTTCCTTCTTCTATCTTAATGGCTTCCTTTCTAACATAAAGGTGCCAGTTGAAGTTCATTTCAATGTTTGTTCGTCGTCCTTTTTTTATATTTAATTTTTTCCATACAAGTTGGGTTGTAATATTTTTTTTTCTTCTACGAGACGCGATATGTATACGTTGGTTGGTCCTTTGCAATTGATTTGAAATACTAACTTAAGAATGAAAAAGGACGACTGGCACGGTGCGGCAACCGACCCACAGACGTGACGGCAGGATGGATAGTAGTGGTATTGTGGTAAATACTAGCGTTGCTAACATTCGTCGATAAAGATAAGAATTTCCGTTTGCCGTTGTCTTGGTTTGGTTCAAAAAGACGACATTTGTTGTCGTAAAGACGTCGAAAACGACATCAAACATACCACTATTTATATACAAACATATAGGTAGCTATACTATGTATGTAGATACTGTGTAAAGGCATAAAACACTAAGGATAACGAAGGATACCTCAACATGAAATGGACATTAGCCTCATTGAATGAGAAACGATATACGATAAAACTAACGATAAAAATACAACACTAAACACTTGACTATATACTCGTATCTATACATCCATTCATACATATTATGCTCAGGGCAAGGAGGTGTTTGTTAAGTCGTCGAGTGTCTAATTTTATTCCCCCACTTGTATAGAGAGAGACACAGTGAGTAGAGAGTGAAGTCGTCGACTTAAGTGTCCATTTAAAAGGAATAATATTTCACTGTTTAGCGCTTCCAAAAAGTATGTCAATTATTATTATTCTTGAAGAAAACGTGGGGAGTGAATAGCTATGGTTTGTGATATGATGCTTTAGGACTAATTTTTTCAATTTTTTAACATTTTTGTAATGTACTCGTATCTCGAACAGAATCATCACACGTAAAATTTAAGTGGGATGTAAACTCTTGCGACTTATAGCGAGTTTCAGTCAAATTTCAAAGATCTCCTCTTAAAATCGAGATTTGATCTTTTAAATGAAAATTTTTTTCCAGATTTAATTGTAGTATTAGTGAAGGACTAACGCACATTTCTAAAAAAAAAAATACATTTTTTCATCATTAGATGACGCGGAAGCCGAAGAAGAAGCATTGGAAAACTCTACTAAAATTTATAAGATCTAAATTATTAATTTCTTCGTCCATTATTTCATTATTGTTTTTTTTTTTCATTGTTTAGCAAGCACAATATTTTCCATTATAAATATTTTCCATTTGAAGTTTTACAAAAAAGACGTGTTACATGTGTGTGTGTATTCAGACCAAATCTGCCAACCCATCAGCGATCAAATCTTTTGTATTGAGATTTGATATTTTTGTTGCAATGAAACTCTCAAAATTCAAAAAGATTGAATCTTTTGACAGAAAGAGCAAATCTTTTTTTGAATAAAACTCGTTGTTAGTCACTGAATATGATTTTAAAATTTGTCTTCCTTGCATCAAAATCTCAAATGGAACGTAAAATTCTTAGAACTAGTACCAAAAAAATCATATACTGGTACATATCAACATGCCAAATTGTGTAAGCCGTCAAGTTAGGCGCCAGTTATAGCTTTTATTGAAAGTCATCATTGAAAACTTTGTCTATCAATTCTGAGGCACTTAAACAAATAAAACTGATGTCATTGTGACACCAAAATGAAGGTAATAAGACATATAATTTTTTTTGTCAACAAAATATTTTATTTCTTTAAATTCAATTTTGAATTTTCAATGATGAAGAGCATTTTCAATGAACAGCTGACATTTTGTTCCCAAAAGTGGAACACAATCGTTCCAATGATTTTTGTTTCCTTTTTTTCCTGTTCTGATGCTTCAGTTTTTCTTTCAATGATCAAATCTAACCTCAAAATGAGATTTGGCTATGAAAGATCTTTTCAATGACAACCAAATTTATTATAACCGACTTTCCCAAAAAATTCACTGATTTGATTTCAATGATGAATTTCAATGAAAGCTATAACTGGCGCCTTATTTAGGATGAAATTTCTATTTGTTTCCATATTTGCTACATTTCCATGTTCCATACATATATTTCCGCTTTGTGGAACGTCAATAAAGAACGAAGAACGAACACTTGAATTAATGCACACATTTTCATCATTATACCCAAAGAAAAACGATTCAGCTGTTATTATTTAAATTTAAATGCAATAGACAATTAAATGCTTATTATAGACATCAACTACCATGCGAACAAAGAACAATAATGCAGTTTTGGGCCAGTATATGGGCCAGGGCCACATTATCTATTGACCACAAATATGATAAGGGGATGCCAAAATAAGATGAAAGAAGGTCTTGTCGTTTGTTTTCAACTTGCATTATTGAATATTGTGTATTTGTACATATCGATAGGAATGAGCGATGTTGAGAATATATCGATTTCCAGATTGAAGAACCAACATCGATGTCAAAAATTATCGTATGGTTGATTTTTAATTATTTTTTTTCTTCAAAATAATAGCACGTTTAAAATTTGTTAAAAAAATGATTTTGAATATAAATTTAAAATAAATAATGAATATTTTGAAAATTGTAGCGATGTGTTTGATCGTAATTTTCTTTTTCGATTTTCGGCCAAATACCTACGTTTAAAGTCGTCATATTTTCAGCTGACACTGTATTACAAGAACTAGGTAACTTATACTTAACTTATATATAAGCATAAGGTTATTGACAAAAGATTTTAAATGCAACAAGTGTTTCATTGAAGACAAAAATAACTCCCTCTACCATTTTTCAGCCGAAGTAATTATGAATTATATTGTATTTTTTTTCGTCTAAATTAAATTAAATTATGGTTTTGTTAAAAAATGGAAGTACCGTAAATTCATTATAAGCAACCGAGATTTTTTTTTGCTTTTTTCAAACGACAACAAGAAATTTCTGTGAAAATTCTCAAAAAAAAATTGGTGGTTTGTCAGCAAACCTTAACATTTTAATAATAAAAATTTAAAAACACAGTTTCAAAAAAAATCGTCCGCACCATGAAATTTTCAAAAAATAATTAGATCTATTCATATAACACAAACTGCCCTCCGTGTGTGAGCCCTTTTAAACTCAAAAAGGGATTGTTTGATTTTCACGATTTTGGGCCAATAATGGAGGGAATTTTTCGATTCCAGGAACATACGATTTTTTAGTACATTTATTCGAAAACAGATGGCGCTGTAGATTAGCTTTGACATTTGTGGATGATTCGAAGACTGCCAGGTGGCGGAATTGATAAAATTGGGATTATAGTCAATATGACAGGTGTCATTTTCGTTTTATCATTCCATTTAAATTGGACTTGCTATTGCGTGCGGTCAGGAAAAATCAAATTGTGTCAATTTTTATTCACAATTAATTTGTGAAATATTATTTCAAATTGATTTTGTTTTCCATGAATTTTGTTTAATATCTCTATCGAAAGACGGCATTGTGAAAAGTGAGGTTAACCAACTGCTCTTGATTTCATTTTATTCTGTCACTCTTACTGTATTGTGTATGTTAAGCGAAATCAACTATAATTTCGAATGACAGTTGATTTGAATTTCGTCATTCAGTATATCAGAATCAAATCGAACCGTTTAGTTACATTCATAGAAATCCGTCGATAACGTGATTGATGAAAACGAAGCCACCAACTATCCCAGGGAATTTTTGAATTCTTAGAATATTTTATATTTAAAATCGGATTAATTTGATAGTGGAGATTTTTAACGTGTTTTCTTTTATCAACTTAAGACACCAATTATTAATTTTTGCTTATATGTACATTTCAGAAGCTATGCTTCCATTGTCAGTATAAGCTCTATTTAAATAAATTTGTACATATAAGCAAAAATAAATAATTTGTGGTTTAAGTTGGTAAAATAAAATCTTTAATTGAAAAATCGGCTCAGTTGTAATATCTTGTTATGATAAGCGTTTGGTTGTGAAGAATCTAAAATTAAATATGATTTAAACGAACGAGGGGAAAAATCAGATGTTCTCTTTCCACGGATTCCGCTTATTCCGAAACCGTTCGGACCATTTGTATTCAAGCGCCTAAAATTTCCCGTGTAACGCACTTTCGATATGAAAATTATCAGTGCTATCGTTGAGTCTAGAGTTCCCATATTTCTCACATGAATTTGTAGTACATCTCGTATAAAAAATTTATTCGAAAACGTAAGAGCCGTTTATGAGAAAGTGCTAATTATAAGAAAAAAAAATGTATACAATAATTGGGAAACAAATTTGTTTTTCTATCCAAATTGGTAATGCCGTTTTCGATATAATTAAGATGTTTTTATAATGGTTGAATGGTAGATACCGTTATTTTTGGAACTAAGCTCCGAGCTCCGAGTTGTGTGCAATCCAAAAATTATATTGCGACAATTATGTCAAAATATTCAATTAAATATTTGTATTTACAGATTTTTAGCTTTTTTAATGACATTCGTGGACCCTGAAATATTTCTTCCATTTTATATCTACCAATTGCTTGTCATAAATTGCTATAATTGCTTCAATTGTCATCTTACCAGTTGTGTAAATGTTGCATAGGCCTTGAAAACTCGTCAAGTACATACACATATTTATATAAACGCTGAGAAACATTGACGGAAGCGCTAATTTTGAAGCTGCAGGCAATTTTTATAAAAATACAAAATACTAATTTTTACGAATACTTTCATTAGTTGGTAGCGAATTGCTGTACAAGTGTACACACCACGTAAATACTTAATATTTTCTTGAAGCAAAAACACACAAAAAATGTACCTACATTGCATTGAATTAATAAAATTTAATTTGCATTTTAATAGGATCCCAAAAGGATCATTGAGTAGGTACAACCTTAAATCCAATTCAATTCGCAGAAAACTCACCTGCTTGCGCCCTCTACTCAAAACATCATTCCAAGTGGCAACATTTTCAGCCTCTTCGGTAAAAACTCGATTACAAACTTTCACTACTGGCTTTTCCATTGACAATTGACGTTGACGTTTTTCAAGTGAAGCAGCAGATGGTATTGGTTGGCATATTCTTTGTACCCTTTGAGGTTCAGGTGGTGGCATTTTGTGGGGACTGCTGCAACAATCTCGTCGCATTCGAATGTGGGTGTCACTGCTTCCAAATGCCTTATTGTTGTTCGGCTTACATTGATTCCGTAGTGGGAACTTCTGCATCACTGCACTTTGGTTGTTCTTGTTGTACTATGGTGCTTGTGCTATTGCTTTGCTTCGTTCGGATGCTGCTGCATTGAAACAATTAAAATCGTATGAATAAAACAAGAGGCAGCCACCATCAACTGACAGCTAAATAATTTAATTGACTTAATTATCGAACAATGCTTGCTTGCTGGGTTTTTATTTTGTTGTTTTTTCGTTGTAACATGTTCAACAGTCAGTGTGGTGTAGAACGTGATTTTGGTTGTTCTTGAATTTATGGCTAGCAAGTTTCATGTTGTGCCAATGCAAAAGTATTTCATGTTTATGGGTATGCCAATATGCAATACAGGAGGGTTGAATATTCAAATAAAAAAAGTTCAATTGAGAATGCTTTTATATACTTAGTTAATCTTACTAGATGTATGTAGATTATAGGTTTACTAGTAGGACCATGTTTGCGTTGCTCCGCAAAGTTTTTTTTAATTAAAATAATTTAAATTTTTTTTTTTGTTGATTAGAATACATTTTTAAAAAATTTACAGAAATGTGATATTTTCATGACCAAGGGAAAAACGGACAAAATAATTTTGGAATATTGACCTGACTCACGTCCATAGCCAAGTACTGCACACTGGGCGATAAGAGAGCATACAGTGAAGCTGGGCGTCTTTCACAATTCTCATTATAAAAGTTGTGAGGATAAGCAAGGAAAACCAAAAGTCTTTCATTGCACTTGTTATTTCAAATGATAGAGTCTGGGAATCGCAAGCTCTCGAAAATACTTGCATTGGGTATCCATATGAATCCCTTATTCGCTGGATTATAAATAACCTATCACACAAATGCTGGTGTGTCCCAGGGCTCCTTTTTTTGTACGATACTTTTTCTCATTTTTATTAATGATCTTAAATAATGAACTTCTAATAATGCACTAAGTGGTTTTGCTGACGACATTCATTTTAAGCGGAACCATTTCCATTCCGCTATCAACGATCAGCTTTCTATCATCTAGTAAGGATATACCCAAGACGACCCTTTCCGATGTTGGCAAAAAATATTCCTAAGTTTTAGGTTTTCTTTCAAGATGCAAGAAACTTTTCTCTCCTTCTGATCTACCTGCACTCTTTAAACCCTATAATTATCCGAATCTCGAACCCTATACCTGGATAGGAGCTACAAAAAATTATTTGCATCTCTTGGATGGAATTTACAATTGAGGCCTAAGCTTGATAGAACTTTACAATCTTTCGAACAACATTGAAATGTCCAACTCTTTCATTATTTTATTCATATTTTTATGAGCAGTGTTCTGAAAAAAATAGTTGGTTGCATTTTGCTCTTAAAACCATTCAACCGTATTGCTCGCGCTTATAGGAATGCTCATCAATGTATCCTTGAGCCCAACTTCGGACTTACTGTCAAATATATTCTTACCTGCGATATATTTAGGTACTATATATAAGGCAAGTTTTGGTTTTTTTTTTTTTTTATAACTTTGCACGCGCTCAAGGGATTATGAATACCCTTTTATATGTTTTTCTTAACACAGCGCGGGCATCCGGTGGAAGAAGAGAAAGAAGGATAGGAAAGATGTGTGGCGCGATATTCTGAGACTAGTGCTGATTGTTGTCTCAGACTTATCTCCAGGGATGGCGTCTGAACCAATGCAGAGAGAATTACCGTCTCTTATTTATTTATGTCCCTTATAATTCGCATCATTTTATTTATTTCGTTGTCATATTTTATGGGTATGCTAGTTTACTCAATCACATGTTGTTAGTGTTATGCCTAAACAGCATGTAATGAGCAAAGCAGCAACTTATTTTATGACAATTTTTAGAATTGGTTTTTAATGGAATATAAGAAGACATATACAACGGCAGGAATCGAACCTACAACCACGAGGTTGACAGGCGAAAATTGTTTTTGGGAAAAAATTGAACTCGAGATTTTAATCAAACTTAATATTGCCAAAAAAGTGGGTCCCGAAATTCCGTCTGTCTATTTGTCTGTAGGTCGATCTACAGGCCTTATCGTCTAAAACTATTGTCCTTAAACTTGCAACTTAAGAGTTTTTGTTGAGTTCCTCGATTTTTTTTTGATGTCTTGTTTTGTTCCAAAAATGATAATTTTGAATTATCTCTAAAATGGCCTTAACGATTGAAAAAAAATCAGTAAACTTATTTAGGTACATTTTACATTTTTTTTTAAAGAGAATTTACATAAAATATTGTTAACGTACCCGCCAAATAAAGTTTTCTTTTTATTTTCTACATTCTCATTAACGGTTTAACGGATTTCGATTAAAAAGTTTGTAGAGGAGGTCTTTCAAATTAAAAATAATATTGCATACCTACTAAAATTTTCGAAAATTATTTTTGTTGATTTTTGAGAAAAAAAAAAAATTTTTTTTTTGAAAATTAAATATTTCGATAACTCGTGGACGTTTGTTTTTGAAATTAAGTTTAAAAATTCAACATATCAAATACCTAATATTGCCACACTAAATTATTGTTTAGAAAAAATTATAAAGACATTTTGTATATAAAAAGAATTAAATGAAAATTTCGTCTAAAATATATTTAGCTTCTTTTTCGAACATAAAAGCAAGTACGAATCTCAAGTACGTGCGATTCAGTTTTATTTCTTTAGCCTAACATCGCGAATGTGTAAGGTCTTACCTGGTTTTTGATATTTAGAACTTTGAAATCAATAACCCACTTTAAATCCTTCCCTAATAATCTAACGCCCGCGCTATGATTGATCATTAAAATTTCTCTTTAATGCTCACAAGAAAAACTTATAGAGATACACTGCATTTGGCGAATCTTCAGAAACTTTCCAAAATGTAGATCAAACTTTGATCATAAAATATTGTTGTTTTTTCAACACGGCTAAATGGCGCTAAAAAGAATTCCTGTAGCCTCTGTAACGTGTACTTTAATACCGCGGATTTTTAAAGACCAAATGATCACAGAATTAAATTACACAAAATTACAGATACTGTAGTACTGAGCAAATGAGACCATCGGTTTAGGGATTACAAGCCATCAGCAAAAAAACTGCCCATATCAAAACCATTTGTTGAGCGACCCGGACGGAAACGCACACTTCCGTTTGTACCGTCTGGTCCTCTTGGAACACATATTCTTTCATTGATTATTCTTCCGTATTTATAACGATGGTTTTCCCTAGTTATCGTTTTAAATGATTCTCTTTGCTTTTTACTTTTTGAAAATTTGAATTTTCAATATTTTCAAAAAAGAGTGACCTCAAGCAAGTGATGTGCAGTGTATCTGTGTATATGGTTTGCTTGATTATTAATTTTCAAGTGTCATCAGCTCTTGACACGTACCGAAATTATTAATTTTTTATTATAGATTTTGTACCGCTAAGTATTGTTTATAATCAAATTAAAATTGAATTGGTGCTGGTGATTAAAATACGATCAAAGCACACAGATAATGTTCACAATCTTATAACAATATCGTTATCAACGCTTCTTTTCATTAAACCGGGCCAATCTCTAGAGCTTCAATCTTATTCAATCACACAATGTGATACTCTCGGACTAAGAGAAAGCACTTTACTCTTGACATCATAACTACTAAAAGAAAAAAACAGTTCATAAGAGAAGATTATTATGTGTTTTTATACTTTATGCTTTATGTTAACCAACAGGGGCGATACGGTCGGACGCTTCACCCTTATAATGTACCTATCTCAAGTTGATTTTGTTTCGTAAAGTTTTTCATTTCATATCGGTCTCCTTCGGTTATTTGCAACATCCTGCCGCTGTCGCCTCAGTGAGAATCAATTTAAGTTGTAAATGGAGCACTATTCATTCACTATCCCCGACATAAGCATAGCTTAACATAAAGTCGACTTTTTTATTTGGTTTCTTCTGTTTCTTTCCTGTTATTGTAGGTTAGTATTCGCTGCTTGCTTTTGGTAGTTATTTTTTTTTTTACTTTTTTTTTCTTTGGAAAATGTTTTTATTTCCAACAGGAAAGACTTCTTCCTGGGTTCGGGCTTAGATTACTTATACGTACCTACGTAGAAGGAGATTCCAAGAAGGACGTTCATTCCTTGCTTGTTATTTTAGTTTCCTTGCGATTTTTATTTTCCCTATTCTTTTTTTTTTTAGTTTTTATTTTGTTTTTGTTGTACACCACCTTACAAGTTAAAACGCTTAGCTGGATCTATTGTGATGCACATGCCTTGTGTGAATGTGGATTGGGATGGGAGAAGTGGGGGCTTCTGAGCAAAAAGAATGTTTATCCTTTCTAAAAGCTTTACTTCTTCTCAAAAAAAAAAAAAAAACGGCAGAAAAGACTTGAGTTGAGTGTGGGTGAATTGAGTGGAAACTCCTCCACCCAATCGGCAGCGGCGTAAAATCGAAACAATATAAATTTTGTGCATGCATAAGTATTTTTTGGTGTACTCTTGTGCATTTTATATTTGCCAGTCGTATGGATGCGTTTGTGTGTGTATATATGTAAGTATATGTGTATTAATATATTGTAGGTAAGTCTAGTAGTTGAGAGAGTATAGGCACTCGATTTTAATTAAAAGTTGACGTAAACAGAGGAAATGAGGCGATAAATCGATAAAGTCGTGCAGTGAATAAGAGTTCGCTTTTCCTGTGTTTTCTTTTCCTGGAAATACTGTTTGCCAAGGAGAAATACGTCGTTCGTATATCCTTGTTTTTATTTTGCATTTTTTTTTAAGTTAACATATACTCCTGCTTCATTTAGTTTATATGTTTGATGATATGGCGCGCAGTGTTCAAAGCATAAGTCTATGAAATGTTAATTATTTCAAAGGAAATTCATAAAGTTTCAAGTTTTGCAATATTTATCTATCTCTACGGAAGTAGGTACCTTTGCAAATGCATATATACCAGTATGTGGGTGTATGTAGTATGGAATGAACATATACATATCCAGGTAAGTACGTGATTGTTGCTGGATGCATCTGTAAGAAAAGAATCTTAAGTCGAATGAAGTTGAATTCAATTAAAATTACTTATCTTCTTTGCGAATCCTCTAACTAGACAACTTTAAATATTGTTAGTTTAAGCTGAGAGGTATTAAATTTTGTACTAGAATTATAGTTAACTCTTGTCTAAGTATTTAGTTTTATTAAAAACTTTATTTGTAAGTGCAGTATTTTTAAAATGGCTGATAATGTAGAAAAAGTCAATTATAAATTGTTTGATTACCAAACCTTCTTGTCTGATTTTATTATTTTTCTTGCTTAAGAACTTAGGAGATTTTAAACAAATCCTAAAGTTTCGATATTTACTACCTATGCGCTTATAAGTATCTTCCAACTTAATTAATAGAATTCGAAGAGTAGATCTATCTAATCATTTTAAATTGACTCTCCGGTAAGTTCAAATAGGCAATTCGCGATTTTGAAAATACTAGAGATTTCTACTTATCTTGAAAATCTGACTGCAGAGAAAATCTTCTCTAAGAAGCTTTAAAAGGCATCAAAAGGCTCCAAATACATTTAGCACCAATCAGCAAAAATAATTATGAATGTGGCTTAAGACAGATAAGAGTAAGTCAGATTTATTTGCTGAACACCTTCCTGAACATCTTGCGGACTTTAACGGATGGAATTTAGAAAACGAACTTGATGAGATTCAATAGTCTTCTGAGAACTTCATTATTCAAAAAATGTTTCACTCCTTATCCGAGCTTTACCGGACCGATTTCTCTCTTGCCGCTTATCTCAAATGTATTTGAGAAAAATTTACTCAAGGGAATACTTCCCATTATTGAAAAAACGTATTATTCCGGATCATCAGTTTGGTTTCTGAAAAAGCCACTCTACAATCCATCAAGTCTATAGAACAACTAATGAAATTGAGAAGTCTTTGGATGAAAATCACAATTTCTAGACGTTTCCTAAGAATTTGAAAAGATCTGTATAAACTATGACATGTATTTCCAGAAAAAATATATCACATCCTCGAAAACTACCACGAATACATCTTAAAGAATATTTCAGAGAAAGCATCAAGAAATGACATATTATTTTTTAATGAGTCTTAATCAACTCATGTAAATTTTACAACAAACAATAATCTACCCATTTGTCATAATTCAGTATGCCAACGAAGCAAAGTATCTTGGAATGATATTAGCTTAAATCTTTAAGGTTTCTTTTCCAGAAACTATTCCAATTCAACTACTTGAGTGGGTTTTTGAAGAATCGAAGTTATTTCGAGAATTTTTTTGAAGTGAAAACTTCTAAAGGCACGTTCTGCATTCTTCGGAACGAGTAAAAAGTATAGATTCATAAGATGATAATATCGACATGCTAAAGATGCGCGATGCACATCCATGCTAAGGAATCATCGATGTTAAAATAGAAAACACAGATCTATCATTCAAAACATCGATACCAATATGGTGTAGTTTCATTCATGTTAAGTCGTTCAAAAATCGATATCAGTATAGTGTAATGGCGTCGATGTGTGTTAAATTTGTTAAGTCATTCAAAACATCGATAAAAAAATGTATTGTAAATTGTTGATTCAAGAATAAGCTCGTGCAGTATAAAAGTAAGTATTAAATAAATGATACTTTTGCCATATTGTAAAAAAAGTATATAAATTGTAAAATTACTACATATATAATGTTGATTACAACAAATTAAGTATATTTAAGTGTGTTATAAGCGTATATACGTTATATTTGCTTAGATCCTGATCCGTGAAAACATTTAAAAATGTATTCAGAAGGTACTAAAAGGAAAGTTCAAGAAACAATGCAAAATACAAAATCAGAGCCCATGCTCTGTAACTTTCGAATAGATAAAAAATAGTCGAGAAACAAAAAAAAAATGTTTGTTTTGGTGTTAAGATGCCAAAATGACTTTTTTCAATTTATCACTTTCTATTGGACAATCCTAGTCTAACAAATTTAAAATTTAAGGTATCGCCTCAACTTCCAGAAACCCATTTTTTCGGACGCGTTAAGTGAGGGAAAGTTATCGACTGAGTTACAGAACATATGCCCAGATTAGGTGTAAGCGATATAGAGGTAAGAAAAAAATGAATGCAACACTTGAGGATGAGGAAACAATTCAACGCCGCCGTAAAAAAAAAGTCAAAGAAAGAATAAACGTTATTGTGATAAAATAAGACCTACTAATCTGAATAATTCACAGATAGATCAATCCTCAAAAACAATTGTTAACCAGGTTTTCTAAATTACTCGCAAAGAATTTCCATGATTCACAAATTGAAGGACCATCAACGAGAGATGTGCCATATACATATCCCACTAAAGCCTGCTGTCGGTCTATCAACACAAAATCAACCATACATTTCAGAATCAGAAAACTGTTTTCAATTCTATCGGCAGTCCTAACGACTGCTTTTTTTTATTTTAATTTTTTGGATTGACTCAAGAGTGTGTGATACTTCTTACGTTTTTTTCAGGCAAATTGTTTCCACTTCTGCTGTTTTTTTCCTTTCTGTGTTTTTTTTTTCTGAACTAATATCTGCTATTATTTGACTTACAAAATTTTTTGGATCTTTCAGCTAGGCGGATATATAGATATTACACTTAAAAGTAGATAAACGCACACATTTTTTTTAGCGATTTAGGTTTGAAGGAAAAAACATTGTAGAAATTTTATTTCAAAACGTTGTGCGAATATTTAAACTAAATTCTGAAATTTTTTCACTTTAAATTTGTAATCTTGGACAGGTAGTAAGGTTGTCATTTGTGTTCACTAAAAAAAACAAATAATCTTTACGATTGTTGGCAGATGATAATATGGATAGATTTTTGGTAAGGCACATATCGAATTTCAATAGAATATGGTATTTCAAAAAGCTTTTTCGAAAGCAATCAAACTGATTTTTTTAGTATTTTTAAAATAAGAAGCAATCGTAATTTATTGACTTTCCAATACTTTTTAGTAAACAAAGCAAACATTATGATAAAAATATGAGGAACGAATTCGAACACAAAACGAATCAATCAAAATAATCCTAGAAATGATGCATATACACCAAATGTACGCTTTTTCAATTGGAAGCTCTATAATGGACTTTTGAAATAAGTTTTTGATAATAACTAACAAATACTTCCATTAAAAACAAATAGATTATAATGAAGGTTAATCAAGATTTCAACCAAACATCTACTTTTAGTAGCCGATCAATTTTTTTTTTCAGAATGAAGAAAAGGGCGGTATTTTTACTAGTTGATATACATATGTTTCAAGTCTGGTCTCCATTTTGGTATTGCCCTTTTCTCGTGAAAAATTTAATGTGCAGTCTCATCTCAGCCTTGGTCCCATCCTTATTCATGGTTTCTTTTGTGTTTTTTGGTAGTAAAATGATCTAAGATAAGACAGATAAAGTAGAGATAGAAGATAATCCATTTAAATGGGAACCAATTAATTTTGACAGTTCATTGCTTGGGTAGACAACAAATTATATTTTGACGCTTCGATAATATTTTTTTTTAAGTGTCACATAAATGTCTTAAAGTCACCTTTTTCAGGACGGAGCAAAAAAGAAAATCCTTTTTTACTTGAACTACACGAATGTGGGATGCTTTATCATGCCAAAATTGTCGATCCCATTGCGATACTCAGGCATTCAAATTCAATGTACATGGCTTACACTGTGTTTAAATATTTTTAGGGTAGTCATGATCCCTTGACTTCATAAGCAGATATCACGTCCATCCATTGTTATTAGATGATTGAAGTTAATGCATTAAACTCCCAGCCCTTCAGCAGACGAAATTAATTTTAAAAATATGTGTTTCATTTTCTCCAAATCTCTTGAAAATTTATCTGCCCACGATCTTCTCATATTTTGTTCTCAAAGTCTGACGTTGGTATTGGTTTCTTTACAAGTATAAAAAAATATTATCATCAAAAAACAGATAGAAAAGATACGTCTTTATCTATTAATTTCTTTACCGTTAAACTTAATTTCTTTTTGTGCAAAATCGTCTTAAGTTATGATCTTGATCGGCTGCTGCCAAAGCAATTTATGAAAAACTAAAAAAAAAATCATTATGAGTCTATTGAAAATTATCTTCCACAGCTCGCTATTAATAAACTACACAATCTTACGACTATAATCTAACGATAGCAAACCCTCGCATTCCCGACAATATCCTTACCTATAACTAGGTCTAGGGGATATAAAAAGATCTACGGAACAGCCCCTAAGATTTGCGCTCACTCTCGCCTGATTGTATCACGTTTCATAGCCAATTTCAAAACGTCTCGAAATAGCTGAAAGATATCACTACGACAGCTATTACACTGGGTAATATGTATAAAAAAAAAACAGAATGGAAAAATAAAACCAGGCAGTATAATACTATCGTAGCGCTCTTCCCGCTTACTTGTTCACCATCATAAATACACAAATAATAAACTATCTATCTATATAGAAAAAAGTATCTATCTTTCTTACTGATATACCTTGCCTATGTACTATTATATTAATATGTACCAGTACAGTTACAGTAGATGAATAAATCCAAGAAATCAATGTCGTCGATAGTTCATTCAGTTCACAGAGTCTATACTTGGGTGCGGTGGTGACGGTTGGCGGTGAGTGTTGACTTGGCTAGTGGATTGGGGGTGGTTGGTGGTTGTGCGTAAGTATTATAGCTGAAACACACTCAAACAAATAATAAAAAAAACCCATGGTGGATCGACGACACGTCTAAATAAATGAACACCATAAATCGTGTATACTTTATGCAAAAAAAAAAAAGAAAAAAAAATCCTTTTATGCGTTACTGTGCTTTTAGTGCCTGCGGCCACCACTTGTCATCCCTCCTATATCTGCTGTACTGTGTGGGTCATGGACGTATTAATACACATACCCCAGTGCTATTGCCACAGGCCGTACATACATTAGTCGACAGCAGCGACACAAGTGCGAGCTATAAGAATTTATTACAATTTCTGCAAAGTTAACCAGAACACAAGGAGATGATGATGACGAGGACGATCATGGGGGTGGCTGCAGGGGGTGCACCTGCCAATCACAGAATGTGTGCCTTTGCTTTCATGTCCTTAACAAATTATGTCCCTATTTCTCATGAAGTATAAACACACACACACATACAAACACAAAACTCATATTTTCCGCATATCTAAACAGGCCAAGTGTGATGTGTGTGTGGGGGGGGGGGGTGTTGTGGGCGGTAATGTAAAGGGAGTAAGTGAAGAGGGGTGTTAGGCTTGAATATATTCCACAAGGATATAATACACTTGTGAGTAAATTAAGAAGAAAAATAAAGGAAGAACAAATAATCCTTCAAACTAATTTGTTCGCAGCAAAGTTATGGATTTGGAGTATATCGGAGTATATTACCATAATAGGTGGAACATACATCTAAAATCCCAATCCAACCAATAGCCATAGATTTCGTGGCCATATTGCTTGACATCCAATGGAATTTTAATGTGGTTATGCTGCTGGGCCGTCAGAGTGGTCATGCGGTCTGACGTGTGACTGCAATTTTTCTACACTGCTGCTGCTACCACAACGGCGCGGCACATACAGTGGCATTGGGAATATGTGGTTGCACTTGTTAGAAACGGGTTTTACCATTTGATTTTTTTTTGTTTCTCGACAACCAAACTATAAATCACAATCACACATCACTTTGAAGTAGAATTTAATAGCTGAGAACAAACAAGTATGCAGAGAATGAATTTTCATAAAAGAAAATGAAAAGAGGAACAGATTTGGTTTTACATTACATTACTAGAAAATTCGGATGAGTGTGCTGCAGCTACACCTTATGTTTCAATTTTATTTGAAAGAAAATAAATCTGCCGACATTATGCTTGATTAGGGGTTTTCATAAAAAAGATCAATATCTCAAAATTATATTTGTATGTAAATTTTTGTAATTGATGGAAATGCGAAATAGTAAAGGTCTCAAAATAGAACCTTGTGGCACACTTCTGCAGAAATTCATTGATTCAAAAAAAATATCCACCCTATTGCAACTGTGATAAAGATATCTAGCTGAAGCAAAAACCAGATTTACACACAAAATGTTATTAACAGTAACTTTGTTGATCAACAGCATAGCAAATTATTAGTATTTCGACTAACTTTACCAAAACTATAGAATAGCTGTAATCAAGCCACTATTGCTGAGAATAAATTAAGGCATTTTCGCCTCTAAAACAAGCATTCAAAACCGAAGGGATAGTATATGAAACAGCTCTTAGTTTTCTGTTAAGTCGGATGCAAATCTAAAATATTCCAAGTCCCGTTCAGAGCAGCTTACAGTACATACTTTTCTATTAAAAATTTTAATGAAGGAGTTCCCGCAATCGTAGTTCTAAAATTAGCTGTATATTAATGTTTATAATGAAAAAGCACAAAGTAATAATCGTCAAGTGTAAATACCTAATAGTTATTTTACAAGTCACAATAACTAGTTATATCTTCATTGATGCATCACTATTTTTTTTAAGCCGCAACATCATTGCCAGATCTATTTTGCTCGCGTAATTGAGTTACCTAACAAATATTTTCTCAAACATTAAAGTAATATACAATTTATTTATCTAATTGGCTAATACAGTAAGACTTAGTCTTTTATAGTATTTTACAAAGGAAGTTAAACTTAATTTAAGGCTTAAAAATTAAAGATAAGAATACAATACACTTTCCAATTAAATTTATAATTTATATCTAAATATATAAGTTATCCCCATTTTTTAATTTTCCATTCTTTCCTTCTACTGATATTTAGTTTGAGTTTAAAAAAATTAATATCTAATAGCGCACATTGGAGAAATGTTCTGTTGAATTCTTACAGGCAAGGAATTCCAAAAGTGAATGCTATTTACAAAGAACAATCGGGGGTGGCCGTGGCGCGATAGTTGCGATCTCGACTGTCAACCTCGTGGTCGCAGGCTCGATTCCTGCCGTTGTCCATGTCTTCTTATATTCCATTTAAAACCAATTCTAAATATTGCCATGAAATGAGTTGCTGGGTTACTCATTAGATGCTGTTCAGGCATAACACTAACAACATGTGATTGAGTAAACTACTCATTAATATGTCAACAAAATAAATAAAATAATGCGAATTATAAGAGACATAAATAAATAAGACACGGTAATTTTCTCCGCATTAGTTCAGCCGCCATCCCTGGAGATAAAATCTGAGACAACAACCACCGTCTCAATACATCGCTCCACACATCTTTCTATTCTTCTTTCTCTTCTTTCACCGGATGCCGCGCTGTTATAAAAACCGTTCTAATTTTACAAACAGAAGGAAGATTATTTATGAATATAGAGAAGAGGATAGGGCCAACGATAGAACCCTGCGGAACTCCGGCTTTCAAGAAACTCGGATGTGACCAATCGTCTTCGATCACCACACGCTGAGTTCTATTATATAAGCAGATTTCTATATTGTTATAAAAAAAAAACAATCAAATGAAGATCATAAACGAACAATCAATAAGATTAGAATTTTAATTAGAGACCAGACCTCTTATTGCTCCCACTACTCGGATATTTAACTTTACCATCATCTAACTCACTTATTAAATTTCCATCTTCTGATTCTTCCCTTGTAGACATTTTCACAAAATACTCGTCAAGCAATGCTCATCATTGGAACTTCGAATGTACCGTAAAATATATTGGTTAGGTCTCTAGCCGTACTACAAGTACATAGAATACTTCAACAAATCTCATGGCATTCAAAAACAATGTTTTCCGGATTCTACTATCTAATTTTCTTTAACTTCCTATCCTATTCTACCGAATTCTAACAGCCGTACTAACACTTGCCGCTTTTTCACATACTTGTTAACTAAAACACGTATAGAGAAATTACCCGTTTTCACAAGACGATTTTCTCCAAACGGAAAAAACAATACGGTTTCAGTCGTTGAGATGGCTGTTTTACTTACTTTTTTTAGTTTACTATCAACGGCTCACGTTCGGAGAAAATCGTCATGTGTTGATAACATCATTGAGCCAACCATTCTAGTCAATTTATCACACACAAGCATATATTCATGACAAGTATGCTAGTAGTTGAAATAGTTCTTATGAAATGTTTGTGTTTTGAAGTGAAGTAGTTATACGTCCCATAAACACCGATTTCGACTATACTCTGTCTAGCATACGTCTATCTCATATGGAAGCTCTCATCGCGATGTCATCCCATAGTACATTAAAACAACTGTCACACTTATAGTTTCTCTTGATTCTAAAATCTTTAAAAAATCATTAATTTCGTAAGCTCTTGCACAAAAACTAGTAGAAATAGAAATTGTAATAGTGGGTAAGCTTACTTAGAAATGTCAGCTCTAATTCTGTGTGCTTACTTTGAATAAGTAGAACTACAGAAGATCGTAATTGGTGCTTATTGCGCTTTGTCATGGCTTCATCTAGTGGGTTGCTTAAAAAGAAATTAGAAAAAAAATGCCGTTGTAAACCTGTGACCTTCGGCTGGTTCCACTTTTTTTTAAGGCATGTACAGACAATTTTGTTTAGTTTGTAACTGGCTACACAAGTCAGATAGCTGATAAAGTGCTTGTTGAACAAGTGCAATTCAACAACTTTTTAAAAATTGTGTAACACGGAACAACAAGTCTAGGAGAACTATAGCAATCCTCTTGGCTTCATTTAACAAGTGGGAAATTTCACTATTTCACTGGAAACAACAAGAGTTCAAAAAATAGAGAATAAACTTGTTGAATAGTTGATAAATTTCAACCGACGGTTCCGGACTAGTTCAAAGTCAACAAGTTAGAAATAAACACTTGCAGTAGTGTTAATTAAGTGATTACATCGCACGGATTTTGAGAATTTATTTAGTAGCCTAGAGTTTTGTGAATTTTTTTCTTGGTTCTGAATCGGACAGTGATAGCGATGACCAAGGACAGGCAAATTGTTCAAGGAAAGAATAAAGTTAGAAATAGACCCAACAAATTTCGTGTGCCGTAAAAGTTATTGACTATCTTACCGAAAGTCTTTCGCACAAATTACGTTTACCCACTAATAAAAGTAAAGCACTAAGTGTAAGGCAGAAAATATTGATCGCCTGGCTTGGAATTGGATTTCAATACCATGTTATAGAAGATGGTCATGGTGTTCACAAACAGACAGATTGTCACTGTATCAAAAAAGTCACATTTGCAATAAATACATATATTTTTTCGGAAATTTTAATAATAATCTTGGTAGATTTACTTGTTCAACTGATTCAAATTTCTTCTATTGACAATTGTTACATTTATTATTGTGTTACAGAAATGATTTTCACTTGTTGAACAAACATACACCCCTATTATGATTGTCAATTGCAAATTGATGGTTGATAAATGCTGAAATAATCTCATTGACAAGAGTTTTGGAAATTGAAAACGATGCATACCATTGTGAATTACAAGAAAATCCATAATTACCATTAAATAGTTCTGAAGTTTTTTAAAAAGCCTAGGTTTTTAAACAAAATTTCAGTGTTTATCAATAATCAAATTGATAATTGACAATCGTAATAGAGCCCATAGTTAAACAAGTACTTGTTCCCTGGAAAATGGGAACATTTTTATTTTCAGTAATTTTTCATAATTTCACAAATCCATCACAAACAATTTATTGAAATTTTGGTATATTTTTGTTTTTTTAATCTAATTTTATTTTAATGAAATTTAATACCTGGCAATGACAACACTTTTCTATTCACCGCTAGCTCTCCCACCCAAACCCAATACCCATTCAAACTCGCTCTCTTATAAACTTGTTATAAGCGTGATCAGCACATCGCCAGCGTGCTAATCGTGAGTGTAATGGTGGTATGTGACTGGCATTCTGGCTATGAAGTTGCTTAGCGTTAGCCGATCGTTGTTCGTTGATCTCTCAATGTTTTGATTGGAATCTAGCCGGATTTCAATTCAACCGCCATCATCGCAGCCGGTTTTTAGTCTTTTTCTCGGTATCATGGTACTTGGTTTTCACTTACGGAATAGTGCTGCGATATTTTGAATGATTGTTTAGAGATTTTGTTGTATTTTTTCTATTTACCAACAAATGTTTTCTCTCAAAATAATTATTAATTAGCTTAGTATTCAATTGTCTTGTGTCGAATAAGTCGGTATAGTTTATGATACTTGTTTTTTTTTTTTAATTGTTGAAGTACATGTTGTATGATGAAGCGTAAAAGCTTAATCGAAAACGCGTATCGCTCTATGACACGTTGATTAAAAAAAAATTAAAATAAATAGTGAATGTTAATTAGAGCGCGAGTATCTTTAAATAATAATTAAATAAATATAAAAAATCTCTGTTTTTGTGAAAGTGAAATTAAAAGGTTATCTTGAAAATTATTAAGTGATGTAGTGAGATTTTATTTTTGATATCAGTCTAGGTTATAATTAAAAGGTACATATATATATTAACTTGTTGTTTTTGTTTTTTTGTTTTGTATGTATTTTTATATTTTTGCGAAAGGTCATTGCCAAATCTGCGATATTATTTACATTTAAGTTGGATTCGTGTTGTGAATTTAATTGTTTTTATTTGCCTGCGTACATTTAGTTCTTATGAATGCTAGTCTTGATACATCAGATAAAATGTTGATTTTCTACAATAACAAAAACAAATATATAGTTTGTTCATTGAAATCAGATAAGCTAGTTTAACTTATGAAGAAAATGCACAATTGATATTTTCGTTGAGTTTCAAAATGTAATGAAATGTTTGTATGTAGTGCATAGGTAATAAAATGTTATCAGGGTTTGTTTTGTATAGCTGAGTGTAGATGTGTATTTCATTTTCTGTTACATTGTATAATGCAGCACCAACGGCTGAACTGATTTGCATATATTACACATAACCGATAATTTAAGAATGTTTTTTAAATTAATTCTAAAATGAAACACTATGTATAATTCGTCGTAGTATTCCTACTTTTGGAATGCATTTTTTTTTTGACTTATTAAGTATAAAACCTGACTGAATACACTTTAAGTCATTGACGGGTGAAAAAAAATAAGTAGGTACTCGACTGGTTTTTTATTTGATATTTTTTTAAATAAAAAATATTTAAACATTCGAGCTAAAAACCAAAATAGGAATATAACGACTGTTAAGATTAAAAATGGAATATATATCAATTTTTGTTTGTATTTAGTTATGCAAGGTCGTTTTCAGGAAGTTTCAGCAAGCATATGGTTATTTCAAAAATTCAAAAAAAATTTCTAATTTGGTCTAGTACTTGTTTTCTTCAGTATTCAAAGTTTTCTTCCGATAGGGACTGGTAGATGTTTTAATTGAATAAGAGAAGGTTCACACACAAGCTATAATGCCAATCAATCATATTATATATATGAATTATTTGAAGGATATGATTTCGTTCCAATGACCACTGGGTAACTCGCTTGCGAGAGGTCCATAGAACTTGGACGACAACATGGGTTATTTTGTTATGTTGACTTTGAGCACGATCATTGGCATAGATCTACAAAAGAAAACTCAAAGAGAAAAGTCTAAAGTCTTTTTTTTTGCTGAAATCAAAGTACGCGTTTAACTGCTCCAGAATACAGTGATCGAACACATAAGGTTGTTGTAAAAATTAATACGAAAATTTGCAATAGATACAAGACCGCTATCAACTGTTTAAATCAACTCGTACCTTTTGGAATATATCTTTTTAATTTTGACTACCATGCAAGCCATCCCTTATAGTTTTCAAGGCTGAAGATACAATAGAGTGGTACAACTGGAACTTCAACTGCAATAGCTGTCAAAGTGTGGTAAGTTTTATTTATTATGTGCCTACAATGGAGAAGTCCTCGCAGCTGCAATATTAGAAATTGAAGGAATTGATGACATCTCTTACCTCGGTATCATTTCTTCATGCTTGGAAAATGAAATAATCTCTCGGGGCTTAGTCTGGGGAATATTCTAGATGAGGGATGAGTTCGAAGCCTAACTCATGCAATTTTGCCATTGCAACTGCGGGCATTTGTGCGACATTGCGTTGTCCTGTTGCAATAGAACCTTTTTCTTAGTCGAATTCGGCTGTTTTTGCTTCAAAACGTCTTGGAATCGATCGAGCAATTCTGCGTAATATGCGCTTGTGACCTTTTTGAAGGTAATCGATGTAAAAGACACCACGCGCATCTCAAAAAATCTGTCGCCATAACTTTGTTTGCTGACAAACCAAACTTGGCCATCTTCGGCTTCAATTCACCAGGAGAAGTCCTTTGATTTGACGGTTCCTTTGTTTTTTGGTTTGGTGTGTTGTGGTGAATCTAGGTTTCATTCACGGTTAAGTAATAGCCCAAGAACTTTTTTGGAACGTCACCAAACACACCTTTGGAGTTGTCAAACGAATGCGTTTGTTATCGATTGTAAGCAAACGCGGCACCTTTCTTGCGGAAAGCTTTTCATATCCACATATTAATGTAAAATCCAAATCACTGAGCCATGTGATACGACTGTGACCCCTTCAACTTCGCTCACTTTCAGTTTCGATCCTCCATTATAAAACAATGGATTTTGTCGACCATTTCTGGTGTGGTGATCTCAATTCTGCGACCAGAATTTGCGTCACTTGTGCTTAAACTACCGCACCGAAACTGAGTCCCTATATGGCAGTTTTCAAGCTCTTGACAGAGTTTTATCGCAGAAAATAATGTTAAATTAGCACTCGAAGAAAAAATGCTCGTGTGTGGATATATAAAATGGCTGCCACAACAAAACTAATTGACAGATCTGTCTGAAAATTTGTTTGCGTTCTTTTGAAAGTTGTTTGTTTTAGCCAGCATCCCATGGCGTAAACGTTTATGCATGGACTGTCACACCAGAGCAGTTGTCTGAGTTCAAATGTCAGCTCAAGTCTCCTAAGCTAAAATAAAGACATTTATTTTGTACTAAAGGTCGCAAAAAATCTCAATTAAAATCTTAATTAAAAAAATAAAGCTTAGCCATCCGAATCGTTAATTAAAATATTGAGAAATGAGGATTGTAATGCGCGTAGCCCTGACGCCCTGACTCTTTACGAGAATCGGCCTTTAGTGCAATGTTTTTTTATTTAAATTATAAATTTTAATGCGTTTATTGAATTTTAATCTATTTCACCATGTTTCTTACAACCACCACAACTATTTATAGGTTTTATGTTAACAAATAGTTACTAATTACTTAACTGCTGTATTCTCTCAGTTCTTAAGAGAACACAATCGAAATGACTGCCATTAACAAAATGAATTATCATGTAACAAATTGCTTTATGATATTATTATTTTATAACTGGGGGCGTTCGGCGTTGCAAAGCTTTCTGATGCATTGCTGAAAAATATTCTGTGCATTTGTGAACGCATAAAACGCAAACCTATCCTGTCAAAAGTCAAAACAGAGAAAAACCAATTGCTCAGGATTACGCTTTAGCTCAAAATGAATTTAACATACATTTTTTGGATAAAATATAAATTTAAAATGATAAAGGAAGTAAGAACCACACATGTTTCAACCGTAATTAAAGTTCACAAACAACAATTGAAAAGACAGCTGATTTCCTAGTCAGCTTCCAACTACGATACCTAGGTATACCAGAAATTTAGCGCTAGCTTGGCTTCGATTTGGAAATCATATGTTTTGTTCGGTATTGTAGTCGTCAGCTGTTAATGGCGTGTTTTTTAACACGTATTACAACAACAACGAACGTATTGCACATCAAAGCTATGCTCTACCGAACGCCCCACTGTTATGCATTATTGCAAAGATATAATTTTCGGAGTATGTTTCTGTCCCTGAAGGTAGAATACACATTTGAAGTTTTTCATAGAATTAGTTGTCAAAATTGATGAATGCCTAAGCCACTTTGTTAAATGACGACGTTCAAGTGTGTATGCATAAATTGGTTAATACGCCATTATTCGAAAAAATGGTAAAGTTCGAATATACATTCGAAAATGCAATAGGTACATGATGGATTAAGCTACAAATAGAAGGTTAACGTAAATAGTCAACGTCAACGCTAACTGTGCCACGTTTCATTTAATCGTGGATGAAAAATGCTGTCAATTCATTGACCAGAACGTTGACATTTTTTTGTGTGGTGATACAGTCAAAATGAATTTTGTGTTCGTCAGAGAGTTAACGTGATGCCCAATTACGTATACCCCCTAATTGTTGCTTTAATATTATATACAAAACTATGAGTTTTTGTTACTAATTGTTATTGTTTAAGTGTTGTAGGCATTACAAATACACATCATTTCTGTATATTTTTCTTGAATAAATAAGGAAAGTAAAACAAAACCCCACATAATATTATTGAGGTATCAAATATTTTAAGTTGAAATCAAAACACTTTGACAATGAATACAAATAAAACATTGAATTCTTATTCGAAACGTTACTATAGCTAGTATGTGTTTATGTAATGGAAATATAATTAAGCCATAAGTACATACATATATCATATGATTAATCAATATACAATAGTAAATTAAAGTGGTTTCTTAGGAAATACGAGTAATATTCCTCTGTAAAACCGCAACCAATTATTTCGATTGAAATATGTTTATTGAATGTGTTGTTGTAAGTTCCTGATGTTCAAAACACTGACCACGCAACCACAACTCACATAAATGTAATTACATAAACTTATTATATTGTAATGCCACTTATACGTATAATTAACTTAGGATGTTTTATGCATGATTAAGCAATTATTTAATAGAAAATAAAAGAGTTATAGTTAACATGCAATTTGGACAAACTAATAAAGGAATAATTTTTATAAGTTAAGAATATTTTCGTAGAAAAATGGAAAGAAAAACTAAAAAAATGCATGGTATGGAGAGTCATTAGTTTTGTTCACCTCTAATTTGAAAAGTAGGTACATATTTACCAGTGTCGTGGTAATAAAAATTCAAAAATTTAACAATATGTTTCAAATAACGAATAACGAATTATTTTTTTTTGAAGAAATTTCTGTGTATCATAACTTTATTGAGTAGACTTTTCAGGTACAGGTTAGTTTCCCTTTGAACAATTCAGTTCTTAATTCGAATAAAATAAATAAAACGATTTTCTACGACTTATTTGGTGAATTTTTATGTATCTTAAAGCTCTGCGCTGGTTGGTTAAGTTTATTGGGCAGGTTAGAACCATTTCTGTTAGAATAAGTTATAAAGCAGATTGCGCTGCCTATAACTTTAATAATAGTAGACAGGCCTGTAATGCACACTACACTATTCAACCATGCATGCGGCCAGATGCATTTATAGGTCAATGTGATTCTCCTTTGCATTTCTGTATAACAACTTATTCACCACTTATGAAGGTCGACTTGAATTTTACTGTGGCACTGTTACAAGTTGTATATACTGAAGTTACGAAGTTAAAATTATATCAACATTTCTAAAAAAGGAATATAAATGAGTTTTTTTTTAATTATGCGCGAGACCAGAGAAATACCAATTTAATTGCTGATCGCCGTTAATTGTACAAAATATTCTGAGCTGGAATGAGCAACTCAGTTTAGGAACTATACTACTTGAACTATAATAAATTGACATGCCTAAAATCCCTCTCTTTTGTTATATGCCATCAGGAACTCTTAACATAAATTATTTATACTGGGAAATACCAACATATATTATCTACTTATTAATTGAGTCGATTATAGATGATTAAGAACCTTGTAAATTTATTTGATAGCAAGGCGGAGCGACGGCTTGGCGTAGGTAATGGGTTACCAACACGTTAGTGTACAAAAATTAATTCAGCAATTATTGCATCGATGTACCTACATATCAATCATCAAGGTGATTTAAAATAATTAATTTACATTTCACAGCAACAAAAAATAGAAACAAATTGCAAACAAATATTATGTACATTTAACACAACAAAAAATACGTATACGCCACCGTGTACCACTATTTCAAAGAATTACCTGTTTTATAAATGATAATTATTTTTGTCAGGGTTAATATTTAAAAAAATACTGAATATGAACTGTTTCGAGCTACCTTTAGCTACACTATAAACGGATATAATATGTTATCGTGTAGATAGTATAGGTGTCAGAATCTAAACTCTTTTTGAAAAATACAAAATAATCCTGATACAAACTTTGTTTGATCTTCTTTTTATTGTTTGCTAATTTTCTTCCATATTAAAACTGAATTGAAAACAGTTCTTAAAAAGCAAAAAGCAATGGGCCTCATATTAACAACTTACTGAAAACCTGGTGGGTTACCCGTTCAAGTCACCACAAAAGTAGGTCCAACTATAGGTACTTCTGGAACTGGAACTAAATGACTAAAGAATCTCCTAAGCCCATTTTAATCCGAGCCCTAGTTCATTTTTTGATTGTCAACTTTCCTACAAATGTCAATTTTTCAAATTAATTGTCAGGAATTATGGGAGAATTAACAAGAATTTTTTGACAGATTTCATGTACTGGCAATTTTTTAACGGAAATACATATGAACAGAAATAAAATTCATGATTGGAATGCACGTTCTTCGATCAAATCGTATGCGCAAGTATATTACTATGTATATTTTAAAAGTCGTTTTTTACTAAATTTTGTATGTATAAAATATTTTTAATTTTAGTATATAGTAATTTTATGTTTTTTTTTAAATTCCAAAAAAATATTTTACAAAAATATTGGAATGCAGTATTATTTATAATTGGAAAGATTTTTATCGAAATCCGTCGAGCCGTTTATGAGAAAGTCTAAGAGAAAAAAATGGTTGTATGGCAGGCACATAACGGTACCTTTAAAGATATTAGGGCAAAAATTTTAAATCTCAATTATCTCGAAAACTTCTCCAACGATTTTGAATTAAAAAAAGCAGTGCACCATTATATGTATAGTCTACATTTTGGTCAATAAAAAAATTTAATTAAAATAGTTTTAACAGTATTTGGCATATAACCGTTGTTGATTTTCAACTACCTCATGAACGGATTTCAATCAATATTTTTGTACAGGAGGCCCTTCAAATTCTAAATATCAAAATTTTAGAAAAATATTTTCGAAATTCAATATTTTGAAAATGGATGAACGATTTTTTTTTTAAATTATGTTTTCGAATTTATATTGTTAAAGACTTAAATTTATCATACAAATATTTTTTAGAAAAAAAGACAAATTTGTGTACTGTAAATTAACTAAAAATGACTTAAACTAAATATTTAGGTGTTTTTGCTAAGAATATTCTACTTACACTTTGATCGAATGAGATACAGTCGTATATTTTATTTAATATTAAGTTTGGAAAGCAGATGAAAAGCAAATTATGGAGCAAGTTTCAAATGCGTTTGATATACATAAATAACATACATATTTTTTAAAAACAATAAAATTTTCAACCAACATTTCTTAAGGTTTCTTTGGTTTTTAAATAATTGTGTTCCAAAAGCCCGACTGTCTTTTAAAGAAATCAGAATTTCCCAACACAAATTTTAAATGTATAAACACTGTTCCTTGGGGTTATTTAATCAACTAAATATATATACATATCTAATTCCTTTGAGCATTACCTGAAAAAGTCAAACATTCTTAGCCCCACATTAATAGCACACACATTCGGCTATTAATCGAATCGGCTTTTCAACCCTAACTAAATGCGATTTTGTCTAAAAAAACATTATTCACCAATACCTTTCTCTAATCTGTATCACCTATAGAAATCTAAATGTACAGATATGTGATGTTAACTAAAAGGGACCCTTCCCACACAATAAGTATGTATACACGTCAAGGGAATAGACACAAAAAAAAAGATAAAAACTATCATCAGCACCTAAAGCCACTTCCATTAGTTCGTTAATCGTTTGGACGATGAATTTTATTATTGTCGTGCCACTCGTATCCTACCTACTCGATATAATATAAAGAACATGTAAACGAGGATTTAATGTGTCCGTCCTTAAATCGAATGCACACCATCTATCGTTGTTGTCAGTAATTACATTTGCCATCAGAGGTCAGTATCCTTGTTGAATCAATACACTTCCACTAAAAGTATATAAATAGATATACATATATAATATAATTCCCACTGCACTCAGGATTTGCGTAACAAATATTAAGATACATATGTATATGTAGTACGAGGAGTAGGTAGTACAATAATTCTGAACAAAATAGAAAACCATTTCCAGGTAGGTATTTAAATTTTCATTTGGCACTGCAGTGGTGTATCCTTTTCACTATATAGTGATTATTTAGAGTTTAACACATTTTTAAAGCAGCTTTCTCAATTCAATTCAATTCAACTCAACTCAGCTCAAAGTCAACCAACCCAATCCCAAACTAAAACTAGCTCCTCTTAAACACCCCATCATTGGATATTTGCCTCGCTTAACCAACTCACAAAAGCCTTGAATTTTAATGTCAAAGTTGTTCTCCTTAGTGTATGCCATGCCAATAGAGGAGCAAAATCTCACGCTAGCTTCGTGCCCACTTACATTCTATATAAGTATGTACATAGGTATGAAACCATGTGCCCCTTTAGTTCTCTATAAAGGATCTATGAGAGCTAGCTGACTCTTGTCGGTTTGGACACTGGATTTCTGTGTGTATATTTCCTGGTACATTAAAAATGCAAAATGTATGCAGAGCTCTATCTCTTTATCGCTATGTCTCTATCTTTGTATATATATGTATCAATGTTGAATAAATGGAAACGAGGACGAATGACCTCCAAGGCCCACTGCTGCAATGACACAACGTCAAAGTCGAAGTAAAAGTAAAAGAATAGGTATACGACCAACGACAACGCGATGACATCAGAAGCTGTCGACATTAAATTCTTTTCCCCAGGTCGTCCATTCTGTCGTGTCGTCGTCGTTTTCATCGTCATCATCATCGTTGTCGTTGTCGTTGCCGTTGTCGGTAAGAGAGATAAAATTAAAATGACATTGTTTGCAACCACCGAGACAGTTCTATGACTATATGTCGACAAGAAACTAAAACTAGCTTTATATGAGTGTTACTAATAGGATGTCAGAGATATCCTTTTCCTTTACCCCAGTAGAGAGCGCGCATAGTGCAACAAAAAAAAGTTGAGTTGGTCCTGCTGTTCTCAGTCATACAAATCTCCCAGTATCAAGCCCAATCCTAGTCCCAATGGTACAATGGATTTTCTGCTCATTACAGTAACAATATACGGACTAGTTTTGAAATAAAACTATATATACTCAAGTCGAAGTTGGTAAACATGAATATTTTAATGTCTTTCCTGGGTCCTTGCAGATCCTTGGTTGCTGCTGTCGTTCGCGCCTTAATACTCTTTTTCTTAAAGTAAATCCCTTGGAAGTTGTAAATTATCCACTTTATCCTGAGAAATTTTATTCACAACGAAATCCTCAATTAAAGGTCAAACTGTCTTAAGTTTGCAAGCTCTAAAAAAAATCGACGTTCTTGAGGTTGGATGATATAATATAAGCGTGGTGGAAAGGCCCTGTGGATCGTGTTTCAAAAACTATTTTTGTGTATTAATTTTAAAGTCCATATCAGCGCTGCCGTTTTGAAAATTTGGAAAGGAGTATCTCAGACGATTAAAGCGGAGTATTTCGGGTTCATGGGGAGTATGTAAAAAAAGCAATGGCCATTGATATTACCAGTATAACTTTATTAAAACATTTGCAAAATTGGTACTTCAACTCATTTTATTTATCACTTAAAGGTAAATTAAAAGAACACGCTGAAAATAAAAGTAAAACAAACTTAAGCAAAGAAAAAAAATTAAAAAAAAGTCAGACTTTATTGTGACGTAATCCGCAAGATTTTATGAGCTTATTTGTAATTATTATACACGAGAGCTCGTTTGATGGCCACTTATTTTAATATATGTGTATTTTGAAGAAGAGATGCATATTACCAATAAAAGTGTATTAACTGTGACAATGCTTAAGCAGTTCTATGTATATTTTTATTAAATACAATATACAACTGGTAAACATGCGTTTATCGTTGGCACTGCTGTGATGTGTACAAACTAAAGAACCAATAAATGTTTTCAATGAGATAAGCATTGGTTTACCAAGAGCATTTCTAGTTGCAAACAGATTTAGCCAGAACTCTTTCAAATTCAATTGAAGAATTCGTTGTTATTCAAAAGCCTCCACAATATTACCCGTTATAAGATTTGAAAACAATACCATACACATACAAGGTCTGATCTATACCCTTATACTTAGCCCAAAACAGCCAATTGGCACAAATTGACACCAATTTCTGCCAATTCCTGTTCCAGACTTACAAATTTGGTAGTTTTGGGCAGAAGAGAGCACTCTTGAGAAAGTAAAATATTTCCTCTTCCTGACAATTTTTTGTCAATTTCTGCCCAATAAATTTTTGTAGGCAGCAATTTTTGGGCAAAAAAATATACAATGGTCAGGTTGACGTCTGTCATAAAGGAAAAAAACGTTTCGAAATTATTGTGGAAAATATTTGTTGAACAAATAAATTAATTTAGAAGCACTAGAATACAAAACAATTAGTTTGATAGAAAAAATGTTAATTTGAAGCAACTTTAATATAAATAAAAAGAAGAACAAAATGTTGTTTTGCGTTTAAAAATTGGCAGAAAATTGTGCTCAAGCCGTCCTATACTTTTTCGGACTTAATTTCTTTGTGAGATAATTTCATCACCACTCTTTAAAATTCGATAAGCTGCTAATTTCTGCCCAAGAAAAGTCTGGCTCAGACCTACGATTTTCACAAACGAAACTGACTGAAATGAATCTGCATCTGCGATTTTCAATTATAAAATGTTTTTGTATTTTCATTTCAGTCGGTGAATAGATTTTCCGCATACTTTTGTAGAAATTTAAATATACAATATATATATAGTTGTTCTATTTTGTATGATATCAGCAATGGTAGCCGAGCACTTAGAATCCGATGTAACTGATTATTTAACAAAAATATGAATGAATACCTTCAGACTATGTCAGGGTTGAACGTACGTGTCCTATTAAATCGGAAATGCCATCTTTATTGAATGTGTGCGAACGTTTTGGATATTTTCGAAGGGTGTACAATTGTAGTGAAGGGAGTACGGTAGTACAGTGAATGGCAGGTTAGTACGAATACTCCCTTAGTACACACTTCGGCAGCGCTGGTCCATATATAACATTATGGATTGCATTGCAAACAAGGAGATTTATATACGATGCAACGTACGGGCTATGTTTATCCTCAGTTTAGTTATGAGGGATGATTTATGCCCACCGCGTGCGCAACTTGCATTCCACATTCACATGACAGCGATCAATGTGCTATATTATATTCGTCAATTTTGTCATTGCGTTCACAGGGCTTTGTGTTATTCATGGCGAATGACGTTTTCTAATTAAGCGTGGATGGTATGTGGAACACAATTTCGCTACTCCATTATGCCACACACCGGCTGGGGTGGGAGTTTTATCAGCATCAGTTTCATGGTTATAATGGCAGATAGTACGATTTCCTTATCTAACTATTATGAAACTTCTGAAGCTCTTCTCGTCTGCCTCGGTTTAGTTCACTTGAACTTTTGATGCGATTGCGGTTTTTATAGACGTCTTTTTTTAAGTTCCCTAATTCATTGTCCATTGTCAAACAAAATATGTCACGCAATAGATCGAAATGGCAAATAACGTATGGAAAACATACACAACGCATGAATTTGATTGAACGTAATGGTTGAACTTGCATCCAATACAACTCACATCAAACTAAAATTCAAAGAGTTGATCAACGGGCTGAACAGACAACACGCAGCACACAATATTGTGAAATTGTTGCTAAAGGCGACTCAAATCGCTGTCGATTAAGTCATACGAGCAACGAACTCCAACCGAATCAAACACGTTGGTTTCATGGAATTGAGATGACTATACATTAGAGCAGTTGAATTCGAAATTTAATTGATGTGTTGAGTGGACGTAGGCAAAGATCAGGGTCCTAGGCCTATAGCTTCCTATTTCTCAGATCATACACATCATACATCATACAACATTTTTATACATTATACGCTTCATGCAATTATCTGTTTCTCGAATTACTTTGGAAGTAATGGATGATATTTTTTATTGTATGATGTGTATGATTTGTGATGATTAAGTGTGTCTCAATGTTGTTTCATTTGAAGTCAAAAGTTAATTTTTAGACAAAAAAAATATTTGAAATTATAGAAGTGATAACTGATTTAAAATTAGCAGTGGAGTAAACTTTTTATGGGGAAGGCATGCTAGAATGTGTCAGAAGATACAATTAAATGCATTCTCTAAAAATTCATATTTTGTCGAAAAATATAGATTGCTGTAGTATTGGCCAGCTGACGGAAATGTTCACTTGCTTAAATAGAAGAAATAGAAGGCGTATAAAGACTCCAATAAGATGAAAACATCCTTTCAATACTTTCAAGAATTTCGTATGATTTTTTTCTTAAAATTTTTGTACCACTTATAATTAATTACAACAGTATTTTTTGTTGAGAGAAATGCATGAAAAATTTGAGGTTAATTTGCTATTTGATATGAATGAAAATTTCTGAGAAACAAAATCATTAAACATTCCAATAATTCCAGTGTAATCTCTAATCATAAATTGTTGATTGTTGTATGATAACGATTTATACAACAAAATTGAGAAACAGAAATCATAGAACATAGCTGTCAATATTATAAAGTGTATGATGTATATTATTTGTGAAATAGGCCCTAGGCTGAATTTGTACGGCGATTGTACTTTTATGGTACTAGTTGTTTTAAACGTATTGCCATAGACTTGGGACTTAAGTGCCATCGAATTATGAAGAGAATAGAATTAACTAGAGGATTCCTAAAGCTACGAAAGGTAGATGGTGAGCAGCTGTCCGGTTTCAAGAAATCTTTGGGATCTCTCTAAGAAGTAGGCCGCGACTATTGACTGCTGCTAAGCAGGTCTCAATTAATCTTTTTTGTTGGAATCCAAGCTAGTCACATCTCAATAGAAGCCCACATAAGCAGAATAGACATCAACACATCTGATTTGTGTTTTAACTATAACTATATGCCTTTAAGACCTAAGGTCTTTTTAAATGCAACCTGAATTTTACGACACTAGTTAGAAGGAGAATTAGGGCTTTACTATCTCATTATAACCCACGGGTGACATCCAATTAAAATCGGAGGTATAGAAAAGAAGGCTGCCTATCCTCTTCTTTGTGAACGCTCCACACTAGCCAGAGCTAGAAAATCAGAACTCGATAATCTGTCAAAAATCTCTAGTCACTGACCCTAAACAACATCCTGGAATGGACTCAGCACGTTGGTGTTTCAAAAACTTTATCCAATTTAGAATAGAAGAAATGGATTACCATAGATTTGTAGGGCTCCTAATTGATGGTGTTGGTAAATCCATCGTCGTTTTCGAAGAAATACGGAAAGATATGATGCGCACGTGTGGAGCCCACAATTCATAGCATTTATTATATTGCCACTTGTTAGTTCCTCGTGTGGATTATAATTGTCTCAAGCCCGTCCCAAAATGTTACTTGTTGATGTACCCATTCATCGAAAAATTGGTCTCGTGGCTCAGGTGATTCTTCTTTATTTTTTGTTTTGGTGAAACTAGGGCTCACTTTCAGTTACTCCCAGAACCCAGTCTATATTAGCATGGTGATTTGTTTTTGAGTGAGAAATACTAATTTAATCATTCCTGCAAAAAACTAAATAAATTATGTATGAAATATCAAAAAACATGTACTTTTTGCAATTATCATGAAGCCTCGCCCAAACACCGAAGTGGTGGAGTTAGAAATCGCAATATGGATGAAAATGGCACACATCAATGCGATATGTGGACCACGAATACGTTGTACTTGGGGGCCATTTTGCAACTGTCAAGTCAAACAAAGAATGTCAGTAACCAAACAAATTAAAATATTTATAATACAATATTTTATATTTTAAAAATTTATTTTTGTTTGGCTTTTTTTTAATAAAATAATCAAAAGTTTTAAGTAGATAACCGTCGGAGAGGAGAATTCTCCGAAATCATCCGAATCGGAGAATATTTGCTTCGATGTAAGTTTCCGAACAGCTGTGCGGAACATTTCTCCGACAAAGCGGAAAATGTTCCGCTCAGACGGTTACTTCGATAGGGCAGATTGTGATTGATACCTTCTATACGAAATCATTAATTAATTGGAAAAATAAGAAGTGAGGTTATTCTTCATGACCAAATTATTTCAATTTTAATTTATTATTTTGCTTTAATTTCCAATGTTTGCCATATTGTTTTTTGACAACGTATTCGCTACAAAATGGATCGCATTGATGTGAGGAAGTTTTTGATCGCATTTTTCTCTCGCGACTATCACTATAGGCACTCGCCACAGCTTCGATTTGCGCAAGGCTTTAATCGCAAATTGCAAAAGCAAAATTGCACCTTCAAGGCATTAGAAAATATTAATGGATTCACCAATTAAATTGCCTGTAGGAATATTTAATCAATAATTTCGTGTTATACATCAACTCTTAGTCGCTAAACCCTGTAATTCTTCCAAACTCGTAATTACTATTAATTAACCTGACTAAAACAATAGTCCAATTCGAAAAGAGCTAGAGGAGTATAAAGGTTGCTGTTGTAGATCACATCGCTTTGATTAAGCTACAGAATTAAGTGCTAATCGAAATGTGTATGAGCGCGTTCACGCACACACGCTCAGCCTGTGCCTGAGTTGTAATCCTTTTCAATAAATTTCCGAGGCAAATCCCATCAACTCGAACAGAGATTACTTACAGCCTTGTGAACTTAAATCAGTTTAAAATACATATGTGTAGCTATGTACAAAAAACACATACATATAAAGTAGAGTTGAATAAAGTCGATTGGGGCTAGTTTTCTATACCCGGGTTAGAATTTTGTGTCGATGGAATTACAAAACAATGGAAAGGGATGATAATTATGTTGATGATTCTCTCGGATGCAGATGACGAGGTCATTGACGAACTACATAACTGGACGCGGACGGACAGTTCACTTTACCTAAGCCTACTTCCCTTTCAACTATAGAATATAATATGATAGCCCTAACTTTGTTTTTTACCCATTTAGCTCCCACAACCCATTTCATGTGCCAAGGCAATATCATAGCACTGATGAACAACTCAAAATGAAATGAGCATCATTCCGCTTTGCAATGACTCACACACAAAACGGAAACTTCTAACTGTAAAAATCATAAAACGAAATTACATTGTAGCATAGCAGTGCGCTACTGCCAATAGGACGAGCAAGGACCTCTGTGCTTCCAACAGAGATGGGATGCCATTGCCATATATACAAACCATGGGCCGGCCATTGTTAGACCCAGCAGCGATTTTAGTATTTCAGTGTTCTTTATTCCAGAGTACTGGTATAGCTATTACCCCTTTGATGGTGTTTGATGGGAGCGCAGTTAACTTTAAATTACAGCCAACTACACCCACATGCGGGGGAGTGTGCGATTGTGTAGGATGCCTAAACCGCAATCCCATCATAGTCATCAAGAAGGTGGTCATTTTTGAATCATTCATGACATGAGCCTGATGAGTACTTCTCTGTTGTTTTCGAACCTTGCAGAACGGTCGTGTGCGGGTGAAACGATATGGTCGGTGGGGCATATACAAGACGTGAACTCCAGAATAATGCTGTGATGTGAACTTTGTCCCCCTCATTCATATGAAATTAGTTTTCTCTGTGTGTGCTCGTGTGTAAAATGGGAACAAAACCAAAACCAAAGTAAGAAGGGGTTGAGATTTGGAGCAAACTGATGCCCCAAGGTGCAAGAATTCCAAATTGGTTGGTTGAGTCTTTAGTGGAACGACGACGACGACGATGAGTTTCCATTTCTAAGTTGTTAACTAACTATACTATACCAATCGTGGACTATTGGTTCAGATAAAACATTGCTTGGTGGTCATATGTGACGAAGGAGGCGGGCGGCCGGTGTTGGTATTTTGTATTTAAATTTAGCAAACTCCCAGGACAAAGTTTGAGAGTATAGTACCTAGTAGGAGCATTTTGTATGTTCTACGCAATTTTATCAAAAACTCAGAGAAGCAAACTTGTTCTTTTGAAAGTAAAATATACAGATGAATATGTATACTGTATCATTTTTGTGGGTTCAGAGTTGGTAGATATATATTTATTGAAAGATTTGGTGGTGAGATGAAATTTGGCAACAGAGTGTGGTTGCTTATGAATACAAGTCCCTTATCTCTTGTTTTCGAATAATGAAAATTTGAAAAAGAAATTGGTGAGTTTGAATTTAGTTTTATTGATTTTGCCACTTAATTTCTTGTACATGGATAGTGAATGCTTTTTATACAGTTAATCGAACCCTACATAAATAATCTTTAAAAAAAATGCAGACTACTAAAAACATGTACATTTTTTAGTTAATTGAACGGGGCCAACGAAAAAATTATTACAAAAATGTAGTAATTTGGCACCACTGCCGACTACATACCAAATGATAGCCAATACCGCGTTCGATAACATCATGATTCGATAACAAAGCAATCCGGATAAAAAAATAACATGATGAATAAAAAATCTTTTATCAAACATAAATCTAAAGCAATCCTAAAACAGCTGATTAAAAGTGCAACTGGCTTTTGACAGAAAATGTTAGCTGGGCGTTAACAACGACTACTGATGTACCAATCTATAGCTGGTAGGTGAAGAACGCTGCCAAACACACTCAACCAAATATTGGCCGTCATTTCTAATTGCGTTTTCCATAGGCAAGACAGGTCAAAAACATGAAAATATAATACTTTGTTACTCATCAATTGAGGATAAGAGTCAAGAAATACCAGAAAATTTTAGAACTGAAACTGTACTCAAAAAGGAATTACTTTAGTACCGCACAAAAAAAATAGTCAATGTTGATTAAAATCCTCTTAAATGGTGGAGTGTTCGTCGAGAAGAATTTAAGATATTATCACCGAAAGCACAAAGATTTTTATCCAATCCAACAGACAGTGTTCTTAGCGAACAATTATTTTGTAGCGCCAGTTAAATTTACGAATATCTGCGTAACCGGTTTGAAGCAGTGAAGGCGGCAATATTACTTTTAATTAAGTATAGTGCAGCTATTTTCAACGTCACTTACTAATTATACCTAATTAATAAAAATCTTAATAATTACTATACTATTATTTAAATACTTTTTTATATAAGATCATGGTAAAGATCGCGTCCGCTTTAATTCATCAATTAAGCAATTTAATCGCGAAACGTTATAGTCTAGTTTGTCGTCTATATAATTATTTCAAAAAAAATATTTAACTCCGTAAATATCGTTAAATAAAAGTAAAAACCAAAACAAAATTGAAAACTACAACTTTTATCTTTAATTTTGTTCCTTTCTTTCATTAACTTTTATTTAATTTACACTTATGCGTTTCGGTTTAAAATAAATAAAAGTTAATTATAGAAAGAAAAAAAAATTAAAACATAGATATTTGCGGTGTATAAGTTGTTAAATAATTTCTTTTTAAATAGAAACTCATTCGCATCCGCATTCATGCATGTAAAAAAATCAGTACCCGCAACAGCCCTGATAGGTACATTCATATTCTTTAAATTCTGTATGGCCAAACTTCAGTGCTTGGAGGTATGCATTATTTGTTGTACAAACTTTTTAGTTTGGACTATTCGTTTTTATTTTCCATTCGTGTGATTCAAATCAACGTTGCCATATTTCACTGAAAGGCAACAGCGCTTTGCATTGACAATGTTTGTTCAAAGGTAGCCAATATGGAATTTGCTTAACAAAAACAAATAATATTGTATGGTTAATTTGTTAATATTTACTTAAAAATTCCTGTTGAGAAAACTTCGTGAAATCCACACTTTTGAAAACTGGGAAGTGATTTACAAATTGTATACTTGCTAGGAAATTTTATTTTAGGTAGTGCAATGTATTGTTTTTGATTGTTTATTTTTAATATTATATTTTACTCGTTCCTTTGGAAAGCTACGTTCATTTTAACCATAGGAGAAATATACTACCTAGATGTACGACTTAAGGTGGTCATTCTCTTTCAACCTACAAACTGATTTGAAAAAATGTTCCCGATTCTCTGACCATGAGTTAGTTTCCCGTGAATCTAAAATGGAATGGAACAGAACGGACATGGGCCAAAGTGTTAATAGTTATGCCAATTCAAGATTTATATTCGAAATTGAGAAAATATAGTCAAAAAGTAAAAGTGCACATTAGTAATTGAATTATAAGATGACCTTACCTGTTTCTGCTGAATGTAACCCAGTTTGCTCAATGGTGAACAAACACAAAAAAAGGATTTTAATCCTGTTTGTTTATTGTTTTGTTTTATTATTTAAATTAAATTATTTATTTAAAAAAATGAAAATCATCTATAAGATTTTGGACGATTATCTGGTTGCCCCAATTGTAGAATTTTTTATCCTAGATTCCAGTGTCTCTCAGCGTTGATTGAAATTAGTTTTCTTACCTAACTATTAAAAACACTTCCAAATACTCTTTAGGAAACAACAAACTTGTATGATTTCAATTTTACGCATTTATTTATTTGGGAACTGTCAGACAGGCTTATTTGACAAATCAATAAAAAAAAACCTACCTGTCAGCTTGAGCACTCACAGTCTTTTATTTTTGGTGTCCTAGAATGATATCTCCGAAATGAAAACGTGAAATTCCTAGCAATGATAAAATACCAGCGCCATCTATCGGAATGGGGTTCCTTATGACTTGTAAAATAAATTGCTTTTAGCAGCCAAGAGGGTTGTGTGTTTTCGAGACAATAGCGCAAATACACTCAAATTTATAATATTATATATATAGATTTCTGTATTGCGCATTGTTGTTTATGTTGCGTGTTTATTTAAACATTTTTTTTTTTAACTTTCATAGTTCGATCTTGGTAAGACCTGAAGTGATCATTCACAAATTAAGTCATTTTACACAAAAATATGGTTAATTTGGGTTTGTTTACTGTTGCAAGATTTACAAAATTTCGCCACTCATGCAGTTTAGCAGTTGTTAAACTTCTTAGTACAAAAAACATACTAAACAAATCTATCGATTCACGGAGAGAAAAAGAGAATAAAAAAATAGTTTTCTCTCTTTTACATTCGCCAGCTTCCAAAAATACATCAAAATTGAACGTGTTTGAAAATGGCTTAACAAAACTGAAGACAATATTGAACTATTGGTACACAAATTATGCCTTATAACAACAAAATTATTGTAAACAAAAAATGTAAAAGACTGTCCTATCTCTCCTTCTTCAAAAATACCTGTAGAACTTTTGAGCTCTTAAATACATAGTTTATGAGAAAAATGTACTTAAATCCAGATCCACACTTGTCTTATGTATTGTGTTGTGGGATGGTGTGTTGTATCCGAGTTCACTGGCTCTATTTAGTCATATCACAGCAAGTTGTGTTTCATGCATTGGAAATGCTTGAATAAAAAAACTGCAGCAAAATGGTAATCTGCAACACCACACGTTTGGTTAGTGTGCACAACACAACAACACGTTGAATGGTTCTGACTCTAGAAATATTTACCACGAAGAATAAAACTTAACTTGGTTAATACAATAAAGCGTTATTTTACTGCCCAGAACATTGGACAAATTGGAATGAACTTATATAAGCCATAACAATCTCAGGAGGATATATCGTTATATTTTAAAATAAAAAAAATCACTTACTGCTACTTATTTAATATTTTATTGTTTTTTTTTTAATAATATTGATTAAAATGTTTGTATTAAATATTTGATCTTCTTCTTTACTTTCAGGCATTTAAAATCAATACCAAAATGGAAGCCTAGCATCGACTTAAAGAACTTAAAACACACGCAATTAATTAGCAATAAATTGTAGACATATACATTTTGTTGAAAACGTACTTCCTTTATTATTTCCTAGATGCAATTTAAGAAAATTGTATTTATTCAATAGTCAATGACAACACAACAAACAAAAAGGACAACACCCTTTAATTTTTGTCCCGAACAAACAATATAACTACACACACATCAATATATCTACATATATTTATCAAGGACCCGGAATTATTTTATTTCGATAAACTGGAAACACCAAGAGAATTTCCTTCAATTAGTTCTACGAAATGGCTTTCATAGAAATTAAGGTAAGTGTTGAGCGTTGTTTGTATATATGTTTTCCAAACTATATAAAGACTAAGGTCAATTTGTTCTATACATTAAAAGTCTTAAACCTCAATGTGTAGATATTACCTACGGTATACCGAATAGTAGCTTACCACAGAGATGGCTTTCAAAAGCCTCAATGTCTTCTATTGGAAAAGTTCATTTCTATGCTGAATGCATATTGCATAAATGGTTTCTAGGTCTTATCTCTCAGTCAGTCAAAAAGCCTGGTTAACCATTTCAAATGTTTTGCCATTTAAATATTCTACTTAATACATAGCTATATGTGTGTTTCAGGAAATTTCAAGAACGCTTGTCTTCATGTTTGATGATGATGTTGATGTTGATGATAATGCACATTTATTTGCATTGCAAATAATTATTTTGTTGGTAAATTTAACAATTGTAGATATTTCAGTTGTAATATTATAAGAAGAGATTCTTAGACAAGCCACCGTCACCCACAGCATTTCGACAAGAATATTAAAAGGAGGAAGGATGGAAGGTGCAGTGGGCCGGCTGCCATCAAAAACATCACAAACACCACTTAAACCGGAGAGTTAACTCTGAGGAGCGAAGAAAACAAAACCTCAGTGTTCTAAAATTGACGCAAACTATATGCACACAAAAGGAAGTTCAACTGTCGGAATACAATGAAACCGCTTTGTTCTATAATGTGCTACAGGAAATGTTGCTGGGTCCTTTCAATGCACTGATGGTATTTGCGTATGCATGGGATTGCGTTGTTTGTATTCCGAATAACCTAGGTATTCCTTAAATGAAATGAAAATGGAAGGACGAATTGATAGATGCCCTACTTCCTTTCATCTTTTTTAGTTTGTTTTATTTTTGAGGTTAATGTTTGCCGCTCTTAATCGAATTTCAAATTAGAACATTTGTATTGGGAGAATATACAATCTCAAACGATTGGAGTGTATCGTAAATATAGTCGAAGCAGATTACGAGTATTATGTGGTATGTCCTTCACATGAACAACGTGCATACTGCACACTACACACGCAAAGAGTACATCCTTAATGATTTTGTGGTTATCAGGAAGAAAGTTACGCTTTTAAAAGTGGTATAATATAAGAGGCTTTTGGTTTCTATGGCAGCATACAAAATGCACATTGAATTCCATTGAAGTTGTAGTATATGGAAGAGAAAATCAATTGAAAGTAATTTACCGTAAGTTTTATTGGTTACAATAAACCTATGTTGCTCAGTAGGTTAGGTACGGTGAGGTTGGAACTCGATTGAATCAGAAGGATTTAAACCAAATTGTTTTGAGGAAGATAATACTTAAATTGGATAAGTGCTTCAAAAACTTTTCATAAGACATGTACTTTCTGGTATTTATCGGCTGAAGTTTGAACAATGATATTTGTGGCACGAGTTTTTGGTTGAGGAATAGTAATTCTTGAAATAGAATTTTGGAAAAAAAAATACAGAAAAGTTGATGTATTTGGGAAATTTTAAATCTCAGACTTAAATTATTGTGAAACTAAATTTATAGAAAACTTTTCCATCTTTGCACTCTAATGACACTTTTGATAGCTTTAACAACTTGTTATCATTTTTTCTATTTTCTTTTTTTAAATTATGATAAACAATTTTTATTGCTAACGTCAAATATAAAATACATACTTATTATACGTACATTGCTTTTGGACATTTTGCAGTAACTGTTTTTCTAATTTGACATTTGAACAATAAGAGCATCCAGTGTATTTCGTGAAGAATTGTTAATTTTTCTACATCCCTGCTACCAGCTGTTGACATATAGTGGAATTTTATAATCATTTTTTACTTGCTGATAATGTGAAGCTGAGCCGCCATGTTTTCGTAGGTTATAAAGTGAATTTTCCCATACAAATACTAGGTGGCGCAAAAATTACCCAATCGGAAGACGCCATAATTTTTTTTGCTAACGGAGGCAGATGTCAACTGAAATTATTACCGCCATTTATAAAAGTTAAAGTAACAGTTATGTTATGGAGACCACCTACTTTGTTAAACAAATTAGTTAAAAAAATGTGTATAAAATCACAGTACTCCCCTACATACTTGTATGATGGGAGGAATCTAGTTATTAAGCTATGAAAACATGGCGGCTGAGGCTTCTCTTTATTATGCATTGTTGGGTATTTAGGTGTGTATGAATTTCTGTGAAAAAAATTTACCGAATCGTCATGAGACATTCTCCGTCTCTTTCTACTTCCAGCATCATGAATGAAATGAACAGGGCATTACTATTCAGTGGTAAGAAAGCCTACAAAAGTATTTTTTACATTATTCTACTACAAGATAATTGATATTTTCAATATTTTGTATTGTTTCGAAAGTTATCATAAACATAATGTATTTGTATATATTTATCGAAATCAAAATGCTCCCGTGCCTTTCTAACTTTTTTTGATATCGTTGAATTTCACATAAATTTTCATATCGGGTAAATAAATTGCAGCAACAAATTGACAGAGTATTTGTGTAAATTATTTTCGTCTACTCTGATAAGTTGCACCAGAATTGCAGTCATAAAGGAGGTATTATTGTTGATCAAATAGTGTAGTTAATAGAATGCCTCAAAATTTAATTAAAACATGAACATTTTGTGGTTAATAAGTTGCAGCAACAAATCGCTTGTTCTGAAAAAGGTGCTGGCAATTTTGAACACGAAAAAGTTTCCTGATATATAAGCTACTCGTATTATTGTCACTATAATCATATAGAAAAACAGTGCGAATTTATAACAGTTTTATAGTAATGGCTCGCCATATAGGACCAATTGTACCAACATGGTTTAAATATTTGATATGTGGTTGAGCATTTTAAATTCCTTATTTCGGCAAATTACAAAGGTATAACGATGGTTGGTTATGCGATAAGCACTCAGTTAATCTGTTTGGTAAAATTTGTAGCTTAAATCAAATGTTAGACAAACTTGTTCTAAAAGTATAAAATGGTCACCGCGATTTCCGGGGCGATAAGTGTGCTGGAAAAGGATACAAACTAACTATGGAATTATACTGACTGGCCATCCTCTGTAACTTTCGAATCGATAAAAGTAGTCGAGAAACAAAAAACGAATGTTTGTTTTGTTGTTAAGATGCCAAAATAACTTTTTCAAGTAATTTCCATTGGAAAATCCCAGTCAAACAAATTAAAATTTAAGGTATCGCCTCAACTTACCAGAAAACTATTGTTCCAGAGGCGTCAAGTGAGGAAAAGTTATCGCCTGAGTTACAGAACATGGGCCCTGGGTTGTATAAATAGAAATGTTATTAGTTGGTATGTCTAGAACTGCTCCAAAAGCTAAACTATGCCTTAAGGCAGAACCGCACTCGTTCCGGTTTGTTGGCTTGTGAAGTGACGGTGCACTGTTGCAAACTGTCACTTTTTTGTTTTCCGTTTTTATTTATTCTTGTTCTGCAAATAGTGCTCTCTTTCTTACACACAGTAAAGTCTGTTTCGTAAAGTTTGTGTGTTGCAGAGTTTTCAACGCTCATGCAGTTTGACACAGATTCTCTTCTAGTTTTAAAAATGTCGATTCACCAAATTACTTATTCCCAAATATTAAGGCACACATAAGTTGTAATATATATGTATATCGACATTCTTTTTTTGTTGTGTCTGATGTGAATAATTCACACCTTGTTTTCATATATGCAAAGTTTACACTCTCAGTCAACGGAAACAAATTTAAAAATAAAAAAAAATACACTCCCACTTACAATATACTATCCTAAGGCTCTGATAGTCGAACCCCGCTTAAATATCAAAATCCTGAGTTCCGACATTAATAAAACAAAGCTGCAGGAAGTTCTCGGTATACCTACACCTCGTACTTCCCCTTTCGCACAGAGAAACAGGTACTTACCTGATGTCGTTATATATGAACAAATAAAAGAAAAAATATACAAAAAACTACTTCCATTTCGTTCATTTTATTTGCCTCTGAAATTTTATTTTTTAATCGAAATGTCCAATAATCTGATGCAACCAACAAAATAATGAAAAATAAAAAATAAATCAAAATCCGTTTAATAAAATAAAAAAAATATTTTTAATTGAATTACGGATTATTGGCAATAATTCCATTTGGCCGTTTACAATAAATCTGAAAAACCTCTAAGCTCATTGAGTGCACTGCATTTGGTACCGCCATCAGTATTATCATCTCGCTGAATCCTTGTTAGAATTAAGGATATTTCACCTAAAAAAAACTTCCTTTCATCTATTTTTATTTATTTCGAAAAAAGCCTACTACACTGGAAAATTTTGAAAAATAAAAAAAGAAAAATATAAATAGAACAACGAATTGAGGAAAAAATAGCCCTAAAGAAAATTGCATCCAACCACAAAATCATTGGAATAGAAATAGCTTTGAATGCATTTACTTTTGATAAGAGGGCAATTTTTGGAGAGCATATTCAAACAACCATTCAGAAGTTATTCGCCATTCAAAGAAAGGGATATCCCATATGCCATACCTTTTCGAAGAGGATGCACAGCACATCCAGTGTGTGCCATTAATCCTTTTATGAGTGTCCGTCAGCAGTAGTGGGATGCTGTGTTTTTAAAACCAGCAACATCAGCCATTAAGTCTATCTATGTGTGTTCAGAGGATTCAGAATTCAGGAGGTTTAAGATACAAACTTGCCTGCCTGCGATGCTCTATGGAAGCCTTTAATGGATATTTGGCTGAAAGAGAATATGTATGTGTATGTGCTTGTGCAGTTTGCACATTTTCTGAAGAGCACATTTTACTGCGGAAGTTCTAGTTTGATATTCTATTGAATTTTGCCGGAAGTGCACAAGTTCATTGACGATGAAGATGCGACTATGACAAGGATAGTTAAATGGGTTGCTAAAATTTAACATTTCATCATCATTATCAGGAGATAAGGATAGAGTAACTCATATGTCCAATGTTCACAGTACACTTATCTATATATCCACACGTGTATGATGGGTTTGTGTTTGCGTGTACTGAAAACTTGGGTAGAAAATTCTAGTTAAGATTTTTCATTGTTTTTGGCAATTGACGCAAAAATATAATTCAAAGCAGCATAATAGCAAACAATGCAACGACCGACGACACACGAACGCCAACTTGTATTACGTATGTACGAGTAGGAGTCCAGTGAAAACATACCAAAATTTGTTTGAACCTCGTAGACAATAAATGTGGACTTGAAATTTTTGTGAAAATTCCCATTTCATGCGAAACGTTACAACGAAGAAGAAATGAGAAAACAGGAACAAAAAAGAATGGAACAATTTTGGAGAAAATTCATTGGTTTTGTTTTTTTTTTTTGAAGAAACCTCGTATTGACATTTTTTACTTATTTTTAAAAAAAAATTAATTAACCTTCCAATGTAAAGTCTTATCAAAACTTATGTCCTGAAAATTACCACAAATTGTGTCGTCAACTTAAATTTATCATTAGTTTTTCTCAAGAATCATCTTGCAAAAGAACGCACCCAAATTTTCAGACAGATCTGTCAAATAGTTTTGTTGTGACAGCCATTTTATATAGACAACTACGAGCATTTTCGTTGAAATGAGAAAAGAGAATTTCGAGTGCTCATTAAACACTATTTATTCTGGGAGAAAAGACTGTCAATCAAATATTATGGGGAGTTTTCACCATAGATTAGAACAACCGACCATTGGTTTACTCAATTTCGGTGAGGTCGTCCAAGCACAAGTGAATCCGAATGTTCTGCTCGTCCAATTGATGTCACCACACCAGAAATGGTCACACAAATATATGGTTTGACAATGGCCGACCTGCGAGTGAAAGCGGCCACAGGCTTTTCACACGGCTCAGTGATTTCGATTTTACATAAATATTTGGATATGGAAAATCTTTCCCCAAGATGGGTGCCGCGCTTGCACACAATCGATAACAAACGCATTCGTTTGTATACATCGACTTGTTTTTGGCGATGTTTTAGACTGAGTTTTTGCACCATTTCGTAACCGTTGATAAAACCTGGATTCACCATATTACACAAAAAACCAAGGAACAGTCAAAACTATTGGCTTCTAAATTGTTTGAACCTTAAATTTTACTAGCGAAAAATGTAGTAAGACAATACGTTCCAATTGTTTTAAGCGAGTTTCTGGATAGCCAGGTTAATGTTACGAGGTTTTGTTTTTCCTTCTTTTTGTGGGAGTCCAGTAAGTGAAAAACTGGTGCCTGATTTTCAAGCCTCTAGGAGCTTATGAATTGAGTAAGATTTGATTGAAAGGACAAGAACTTGAGTATGAAAGTTCTTAGGCTGGAGTTATAAATACATAGATGATTTTCTTGTGGTATTGGTATTGGTCTTGTAGTATTGGTCTCACATAGACCAAGCGTTTTCAGAATCCTAAGCACTACGCATCGCCCTACCGAAGCCACGTAATCGGGTTCGTCCAAATGTTTTATAGATTTTTTATTTTAATTGAGTTGACTAACATTAATTTTTCCAGAAAAAACAAATTGCCAGTTCCACACTCCTGTTCGGCCGATTAGGCCGTTATTTGTATTTCTTATAGAAATAGAGAACTATATAGTTGCCCGTTGGTTGTATTGGATGGAAATCAAATATTTGTTAACCTTAATTTCGTTCTTGTTGAAGGAATGTAGATAAATCCTTTTCCTCAAAAGTTCAATGAAAATTTGACATTTTGGAATTTAGATTCCATTTTTAAACTTTTGTGAAAAAAAATGGGGAATCCAGGCTTTTACAATTTTTCTTCTCATCTTTGCATGGTCTGAGGAAACTCGACTTGCGGAGCTTAATTGTTTTTTTCCAGATATCCCACCACCGCCCCCCCCAACCGCCTTACTAGCGGTAAATATTTCACATTTTAAAGAGCAAATAACTTTTATACCTTTTGAAAATTGGCATTTCTCTCGTCAAATTTGATAGTTCATAGAAGGTATATTACTGCCCTGACGTCGTTTTTAATAATTGTCTAAAAAGACTTTTTACTCGCAGTGTGTAGGGCTTCTTGGTCACCTACACTTCGTAGGAAGAGTCTATTATAACCCCATAACAAAATCTACCTTCGTCCTCAAGAATCTTATCAAAAAACCCGTTTCTTTCTTATCGCAAGCACATTTAATATATCCTAGAAAACGTGTAGGAATGGTAGGTAAATATAAATAAAGAAGTATCCTTCGTCTTGTATGTATAATATCCTTTACAGTTCAAGTGGGATGTATCTATACATACTTATGTAAACGGGGTCAATAATATCATTACATTCTATCGAATTGTTGTTTCATTCAAATTCAAAATTTGCCGCGATCCTTCCTGGCCCCATTGGCATAACAATGAGACAGGATATACCCTTAGCTCAAAGATCCTTTTTATAGAATCAAACAGTAGGTAGAGGATTCGGTACATGTTTACATAATATAAAAAGGATTCGTCGTTGAACACAAAAAAAAACCATAATGAACCACTGGCGTTTGTCTATGAATAAAAAATTAGCGTACAAGGGTTAAAATCCGGGTTCATGAAGCCATCGCGCCGTGCATTATCTAAAAACCGTTGTAAAGGGACACCACACAAATACTTAAAACCCATGTCCCATAATGTTTTGTGTTCATGTTTCCGGTACAAAAAAAAAATATATAAAAAAGGACGACACATAAATTGTCAGTTTGACTACACACTATACACTATATTATTATATCCTTGCACATAAACACATATAAATGGAATATACCTATACGCGCCCCGTACATGGCCTATGTATTTATCTCTCACTTTCTGGATAAGGAACTTTTCAGCTTTTCATGGACACCATCAAATATCTCCACTAACTCGTGGCTTAGATGATGTTTGAAGAATATCAGGCAGTAAAAAAATATATATATGTATATCCTGATGGTAAACGCATAAAAGACGAACCTCGAGTCTACGAGTATGACATGGACCAGAACGACCGACAACCAATGTCTATGACATCGTTGAAGTTGACGAATATGACGGCGACGACGACGACAACAACAACGACGCACGGTCCTTAACCCTTGCCGGTTGTATGATGATGGTTCAGTTCAACTGTATGACTTGAAAGAAATCTAAATATTTGCTCAAGTTGTTTTGAGGTTGAAATTTCTGTTCTTGTTTGTTTCCACATGAAACGCGAGAGGGAAACGAGAAAAATGACATCTTAGATAGGAAAATACGGGATTTTTCTTCATTTTTTGTATGGTTTTTTTTTTCTTTTTGTTTGTTGTTCCGTTTGACAGGTCGACTTGTATCTTTAGCCACAATGTTGACAAATGTGTTCAGGCGGGGTTAAAATTTCCTTGAAAGAATTCAAAATAACTTTATTATCGTTGGGTTAATCTCATAATCGCAAGGACCAAACAAGCTATATAAGAGGTTGGTCGGCCGAGGAAAGTTGACTGATTTTTTGATTAGGTATTCGAAAAAAATATACGAGATTTATTGAATATTGTATATCTTCGATATTTTGGGCTCCGCGTTGGTTTAGTTTTTTTTTTTTTTTTTTTTTGTTCAAAACCATGATTAATGAGAGAAAGTTAAAAACTTAATAAGAACAGATGGTGATATTTCAAATTGTATGGCTTTCTCTTTTTTGAATTTTTCTTTTAAAGTAATAATCGAAAGTCATACTTATCCTTCATTTCGATTATGAATGGAATGCGGTCGACGCATGGTCCACTAAGGGCTTAATCAAAACGTCCCGGGACTAGCCTTCTATAAGGGCTTTCTTAATAAAAAAAAACTCATATACCATCTCCATTTAGAATCCAGCTAAAATACTTATGTTTCAAAATTTCATGACTTTTTGCTTTCGAGTACCTAAAGTTTTAGTTGAGCTACGTTAGATTTTGCAAGAAATGGTAAAATTAAACAATTAAATATTACTTTTTGATAACAAAATTATGTATTGGCTGACAAAATATTATATAAAATCTACTCCGTCGAAAATAAGAAATTATGTGGTGTTTTGAGTTCAAACTGACAGCGAGCGACTGCTTATGGAAATTGACCACATATTATGAGTTTTTAAACACATTTGAACTCTTAGCTGTCATTATTTGAAATTTCATTAATTCGCTTCCTTATCCTTTTGCGTTATTTACTAAAAAGAAATGTCTTCCGCCATTTTAATTGTATGAGTATATTTTTTCTTCACATTTCACTCTTGTCACACATGTCATTTGGTATATTCAGCAATTAACTTATGTGCTTTTCCATTAGTTTCACTCAGGTATTCACTCATTCTAAAATCCAATGGAACATTTCGTATTGATTCTACTCAATTTTGACGGTTTGTTTTTTGTTTTCAATTATAAATATATCTCATGACGACGAATACGAAGAACCAAATAGAAAAACAGAGGTATAACATTTAAGTATGAATGGATTAGTGCTTTTTGAGTGGGTTCTGATTTCAAATCAAGAAGAAAATTTCTCATCTCAGAATTGTCAAAAGATTTCTTTGGCATTGGTTTTAGAAGACCTTTTGAAGCTTCGGAATGCTTCTCGATGCCCAATGGAAAACCACATTAGAATGTTAAAAAAGAAAAGTGGCTAATATACCCCAATGCTGGGGTGTAGAATTTTAAACGAGAATTAAATAGCAAAGAAAAAGATAGTTTCTTGAAAAGACGTCACTCGGGATATGTCAACAGGATGACAGTAAAGTAGAGTTTATGCGGGCCCGTAGGTGTAAAAGGACATTCGACTTCCGAAAATTAGTTTTGTGATTCAGCAGCCCTCCAGAACATTTGTGGGAACAAAAATGGTGATTGTGCAGAAGATTTGAAGAGATGATGTCACAACACTGGTGAAATCAGGGCGTTATGTTAACATATTGAAGGGATCATGGACAGATGTAATCCATTGGACTTATGAGATGTTTGAATTGAACAACACAGATTTAGCTGGTTGCACGTGTACATAATGGAGTTGGAGTTGCAGCGGAATATCTGTCAAAACACTGAATACACAATGAATTTTTCGAACAACATGCAACGCAACTGCAGGCGGATCTGTGGATCTGTTGGCCAACTTAGCATCAAACGAGAAACAATCTCGATAAAAGTTTACATAAGGTTGAAACACGTTTAAAGTTCTTTTCAATTCCACATATCGATGCTGTCAGTGCTGGTTCCTTGTTTTTAAAATATCTTATATACCCACAATTTAGATCAAAATAATATCTTCGACTGCACTGAATTTGTATTTCTGATTAAAATTCACAAAAAAATTCAATTAGCTGACCAAAATAATGACATGCAAAATCAAATGTCAGAAATTTGTACTTACAGTGGCTACATTTTTTGACAGCTGCATATGAAGCTCCAGTTCCAGTTGCTGTCACAGATTTCTATATATACTACTTATAGAAAATCAACATCACAAGAAAGTGAAGTAGCCATGTTTGACTAGCCAAACAAAATAAATGAAACCTACAGAAGTTTATTGAAATATTTGTAATTTTAAATTTTTGAGTAATTTTGAGGTCAAATAAAGTATGAATTGAAAAGTTTCCAGACTTGTAATTCCTTTTTGCTCGACATTTCTGTAAGAGTATTTTTATTTTCTTCTTCTTGAAGATGAAAAAATAAAATTATTAATTATAAACTTATTTTCAGCTGGCCGTAGGTATGAAATGGCGGCTTACGGTGATATTTCGATGATTTCACCCCCTTCATCTTCCATTTCAAACGGCCAGGATCCTTTTGGACAGCTGCCGCCACTGCCACCACCACTGCGTTCAACACAAGTGATTCAACCTCTATCGGTTTTTCCAGGTGTGCTAACTCTCGTTCCTTAATTGGTCTTTGATTTGTTTTAGTTTTTTTTTATTTCCACTTTGATTTTTTTAATGGCGCAATGCTTTTATTTTTTTCTCCTAAGTTGGCATTCCTTTGTTTTTTGTTTTGTTGTGTTTTAGGCTTACCTTCCATTGGAAATTAAAAATAAAATATATTAAATATTCTTTCATTTAGCATTTTTAATTAATTTATTACAAATCAAAACAACAATAATTGAAACATAGATTGAAATATTTTATTTGAGTGTTTTTTTTTATTTTCAACACCCACAAGCAATTTAATTTCTGCACCATCTTAATACGATATCAAAAATTAGCGATCCTTTGCACACTTTAAAGAATTCTGCACTTAATTACAATGGTTATTTTTTTCGTTTAAATAAAAAAGAAACTAAGTTTTCTTTCAACTAAACTTACAGTCTAAGGAAACATAAAATATACATGTTTCTTTTTTTCTTCTTTCGTTCTAATTTTAAATACTTAAAAATAAAAACGTGTGGCTTTATCGTTGATTTTGTTGTAGAGTGAGTATTTTGCTATAAAAAACATTATTGAAGTTATTTATTTTTTTCAAAAAAAAAAAACAAAAAATTTTACTCCTATTTAGTTTAGTTTAGTTTTTTTTTATTTTTGTGTTTAATTTAGAATATTTTTCTAAAGCATTTCTTTTTTGGTTTGTGTTAACTTCTTTTCTAGTTGATTGTAGAAGTGATTTAAATAAAAGTTTTAAATTAAACTTGATATTAATTAATATTAAACAAAAAATAATTTAGTGTCCAATTTGAGTGAAGACTCCTACGATTATGTTTTTGGTGGTTCACGTAAGACCCCACCTTCATCAACACTTAAGCTGACCTCACCTCCAATTAGACTGAGATCTGACGGTGAGTAAATTATAAATTTTTATAAAGTTAAATCATTCAACTTTGTCTTATCTTTATTTTCTAGCATAAAATAAATATTTGTGTGTCTTGAAATTTTATTGAGATCGAATTAAAAAAAAATACATTAATGTTTCTTAATGTTTTTTTTTTAAATGTAAGCTTTGAGGTCATCATTTTTTGTTTCGAAAATATGTACAATTATGATTTTTATCACTATCTATATTTTTTTTTTTATCAATATTCTTTTAATGTCGTCGATTAAAGTGATTTTGCTTTATAAATTTCCATCCGCTGACAGACAAAAATTCCATTAAGAATTAAATGTCATACATCTGTCAGTTTCAGTCACATCGCTAATCTAACTACCTCCCTTGCACTATTTAAAACTTTTTCGTTCAGTTTTAAATATGGTTAACACACAACATCTTAGCTATGAAACCACAATTCCGATAAATAAATCAATACAATATATTTCAAGAGCATTTTAGTAGCACTGGCTTTTGTGTAACTGGAACTCCTAGAAAAGTTTCTAGTTCCAACGAAACGCCTATCTGGGTAACTACTGCATTTTACCTAGATTTTGTGCATGATTCAAAAGTAAAATCTGTATAACAGATGGCGCAAAAGTCGTCTTCCTCTCGATATAATTTTTCCAAATACATATTTCATAATTAGCTGAAATTGTCCAGATTACATATGGTTTTGATATGAGCTTCAAAATCGGCAAGCCTCATAGTAAACATGAATTGATCTGAAATAAAGTTGAACCGTCCCTATTCTACTTCAGGAGAGGAGTCGAGTCGAGTCGAAATTTGTGTTGAAGAATCATTTTGATAACAAGAGAGACGCCAGGTGGCATCTGTCATCTCAATATCTTTACAACGCAATTCAAAAGACAAAATACCTGAGTCGAAAATCCAACCCATGTATAACTCGAAGTTTTGAATCTGCTGTAATTTTTTATTTAATTTCTCGCTAGCCAGAAATCGTCACCATGTCAATGTGTTGGAATTGGAATGTAGAAAATTTGAATGATATAAAAGCTGGAATGTAAGCAATTTTTCACGAAATGCGACAATGAATTTGTTGTTAAAATGTTAAAATCAAAAGTAACCGTTTCCCTTTACATCGCAGGGCAACTAACTGCTTTGTTGACGTCTTCCTTTAAAAATATCCAGTACCTTTCACACTAGGAAACAAAATTGCCAGATATTTTTTTTCGTTTCATTTCTATGTTTCATGGTTTGAACGCACACACTACATATAGTTTAAAAGAAAACGTTAAAAATTGTATTCAAATCGTTGACCGGGGGATTTTGTTCTCTTCGCTTATTTCTTATACTACGTTTCCACCGACCACTAAACCGAGATTTAAGTAGATTTAGCTAAATCTCCTATAAATCTTCAGGATTTACCATACAAATTTTAATCTTCTCAGATGAAGATTTAAAATAAATTACAATTTATCGGGAAAGTGAATTTTTCTCTTCGGTTGACACAGATGAACCTGCCTATCTCACTTCTACATCATAAGAGGAAATGAAAAGACATATGCATTTTGAATAGTGCTGTCAAAATTAATCTACTTTTGGAGCGGTGGAACCACTTTTTTATACTACGTTACCACCGAACTTTAATCTCTTGTAGATTTACTAATCTCAAAAATTGGTTCCACCGCTCCAAAAGTAGATTAATTTTGACAGCCCTATTTAAAATGCATATATCTTTTCATTTTCTCTTATGATGTAGAAGTGAGACAGGCAGCGTCATCTGTGTCAACCGGAGAGAAAAATTCACTTTCCCGATGAATATGTTCATTTCGGTATGGATTGTAGTTCGATTGAAGATTTAAATGAGATTTATTTTAAATCTTCATCTGAGAAGATTAAAATTTGTGTGGTAAATCCTCAAGATTTGTAGGAGATTTAGCTAAATACTACGTTTCCACCGACCACTAAACCGAGATTTAAGATTTAGTGGTCATTGGAAACGTAGTATTACCCTTCTTTCGATCAAACTAAAAGTTGCTGGAAGCTCATGGAAAGCGGTAAAAGATATTTCTTTTTAAATGCCCTAGTACTTGTTCGATGTATGTATTGTGCATTTTGTAAAAATAATGCAAAATGGGAAATTGCGGACCAAAATAGTCTGTCAAAGAGCATGTGTCAAGAATTTATTCGTTACGCCGAATTCTGCAAGTTAATTTATCCGCTAATTTGCACTCATGTCTGTTAAAACTAACATACATACATCTTATAATGAAAAGCACAAGTTAACAAATATAATTCTAGATCTCGACCACCCCTAATATTTCGTTTTGTCGATTTGCACTGGGTGACAAGATTGCCCGACTTAATCGGTCAAAATTATTGGTGGTTTTTTTTACGAGTTACGAGTCAGGCGAGAGCAATGGAAAGTGTCAGAATTTAGTCGATATCGCGTCGATTTAAAAAAAAATAATTCTACGCATAATAGAGACAATATAAACAAAACAATTAAATACGATTTACCAATTTGAAATGAATAAATTTTCTATTTTTTATATACATATTTTATTATATTTTATCATTAAAAAAAAAAAAACTAAAATACAAAGGATATTTTTTGTTGTTTCAATTTCGATCTCTTTAAAAGCCGTTCTAACTAAAATTTATAATATCAACAATTCCTTGATATTAATACTTACGCATAATGTTTGTATTTTTTTTGTATCTAATATTTATTTATTAAATCATCCAGCCGGACATCATCGAAGTGATGGTATTGTAAATAATGGCAGATTATATCGACATTCATTTAGCTATGCACCAAAACGATACAGAAACGTAGGTGGTGGTGAACGAGAATCAAACACATCGAGGAGATGTCATGGGGAGGACGAAGCAACTCTACGACAATTGCTTCTCGAGTACGTATACAAACAAAACAATAATAAATTATTAGCATTCTATATTTTTTTTAATACAAATATTTTTGTTTTGTTATAATTTTCCACTTGATAATTTTTCATTTAAATTGAAAAAAAACTTTGTGTTTTGTTTGGTATTACAAAAAAAAATTAAAAATACATTTGTAAATAACTAATGTCCTTTTTATATGTATATGTGCATTGAAATTAAAAAAACAATAACGTTTTCATTCTGGTGCATTTACATTAAATACACACACAATACCACGATTGAAATAAAAAAAAAACAGTATCAACCTGTAAAAATGTTCATCAACAAATTAATTGTTATTTTCTACATTTACAGTATACGTACTCACATACACTGTTATTATTTTGATAGCTTTTGTGTTAGTTTTGGTATTTATTTTTACAACATTTAATGCTCTTTTAATGAGTATTTGAAAAAAAAATTAAAATTAAAAAAAGAAGCATGAATTAGAGTAAAGATCCTTTCGGTATCAATGTGTTGCTTTGATTTTTAAAATAAATTTAAAATTCAATTTTACAAAATAAATATACTACTTATATTTGACCATGGTAATACTATGTTTACTTATGTTTAACGTTTCTATGTTTCTATACTTTTCCTAAATCTTTTTTCATATAAGCCCGCATGTCGTGTGTTAAAGATGCCACTTAATCGTGTGCTTATCAAGTAGCTTAAAAACTTAACCACTTAATATTCGAGCTATAATTTTTTTGGCGAGTTCTTCTCTAATACTTAAATCTTGGAGTAATCATCTCTTAGCGACATCTTTATTTTAAGCCCAAGTTTTGCCTCATAATTCATTAGTTTCATAACGATGCATTTTTCATGATTTCCTATTTTTTCTTTGTGACTTATCATGAAGAAAAATCAATCTAATTAATTATTTTTAAACATGACACGAAGTATGATCATATTGTTGGTAAGTGATAAATTGCTCTTAATACCTACACATCCATCGAATAAAGATATTATATACAAATATAATGCTATGATTGTCAAGCGATGCATATGGTTTGAACTTTATTTCAGTTTCATAAAATTTTCCAAATGAAATTTTAAAGGACCCGACCCGTCGACGCGTAATCAATATTATTTTTTTAATTGCGCCTGTCAGCTGCATTTTAAGTTTGTCTTTTTTATATTTATTTGGAGACATATCGAAAATAGATGAAATCGATCGGTGGTGTCAGGGCAATTCACGTTACGTCGCCTTCGAGATAAAAATGTCCTTAAATCGGCTCTTGCAGAATGTCAATTAAATGGCATGTAACGCAGTCCTGTTATGCTATTCATATTGGACCGACCAACGACCGCTGAATATAGAAATAAATGTGAATTTAAACAATTTATAGATATACATATGTAAATTCTAAACAAAATGGTGGATATATAAATTATATCAATGTTTAGATACTAAAATTTGATTTCTAATTACCAAAACAAGATAAATTTGAGAAAACAAATTGATCGCCGTGAATTGCAATCTAATTGTTTCGAACTGTCAAAACAATATTCCCGTTCCACAAACTGAATTCACGCTCATTTATTAAAAGTCAAACGCGACGAATAAAAAATCGAAAAGATCCAGATATCCACTTGCACGAATGTTCGTTGGCCGTTAGTCACTTTCTCTCCCATGTGATGAGCGGTGCTCTGAACAGGGTTGGAGTACATAGAATATTGTCTGAATTTGTTCCGAACAGAGGGAGCTATAAACAATGACACTTTAACTCTTATGGCTGTCATTAATTGACATTTCGTTAATTCACATCATTCTTTGGATTATTCATTAAGAAAAAATAAATTCTGCCAAATTTTTGAGCCATTTTAATTATATGAAGTACTTTTACACTTCATAATTCGCTCTTGAGTGTATTCAATAATAAACTCAGATTACTCAAGGTTACAGTAAACAAATCGAAATTTTTCGCCAATAGCGGGCGAACACTACAAACATATTTTACTGTTGCCGTTAATTGCCAAACATGGAACTTGAGTTCAAGCATTTATCTTTATTTGATCTGGCAAGAAAGTTACTACAATATTTTTTCGTGCTATTTATGTATACGTTTTGACTAACTTTCCAGTCACTTTCCCATAAAAGTTCCATCAATTGGAAAGCAATTTTTTGACAGCTGACAAACCAGACACTAAATACTTGTCTACGTCTTCTGAACGTGACCAAATTAAACCGTTCCATAAACTGCTTTTTCATCATGCAATTTCAGCTTGCCATTTTTAAGCACGAAGTCGAAGAACATTTATTGCCGAGGTATCGCCGTTTCTTCTTTGTTAATTTCCTTTTTCTACGATTGAACTTTTATTTTATTAGTTGAATTAAAAACTACGGATACATGCCTGAACCCTGTTAATATCAGCTAATAATATCGCATTGTTTAAAAGTATCGTTGAAACCGTAAGGAACTTAGAAAAAAAAAACAAGAATTAAGAATCGGTCTGGTGTAAGAGCAGTCGTAGCATTGAAAACCAAAAAACCAAAGAAGTAGAACGCAAAGATGACAGCATTTAATAAAAGCTAAAGAAGAAGAATTTGAAAATAGTGTTTTTATTAGAAAAATTAACTCACATCCTAAAATGGCGCCCAGGATTTGTAGGCATATAATTTTTGTGCCTCTCTTCGCACAAAATTTATTTTTTCTCTATGCCAGTAATATTGTGACTTTAAATCTATGCAATAATCTTTATTGGTAACTCCCCACTAAAGAAAACTCTTAATTGATTTTATTATTATCCGACAAAATCTATTACTTAAAGCACACATTCTTATCACTATATGAAAGGATTTTTACTTGAAAAAAAAGGTTTACTGCAAAATTGGATTAACAATAGTAATAAATATTATATCTTCTAACACTGACTTTCCCCAAAAATAACTGTTTATAGAAAAGCACCATACTGTTTCAACTTAAAATGCATTCAAATTATTCACAAAACTCAAACTGAAATTGAAAATATCGAAGCACAAAAACACAAACAAACAAAAAAAATGGTTTCGTTTCAAATAATGCACATTATGGTTAAGATATTTTTTTTATTTTTTTATTTATATGTATAAGTGATTGATAATATAAAACAAAAAAAAACGCAATTAAATTATTATTTTCATTTGTTTGTTTATAGATATGCATAAATTGATCAGATTATGTTAGCAAGTGTGGTTAAAATATAAACTATCAAAAAATATAAGCAAATCTAAGAAAATCTTCACCACACTTAATAGCCTGGTCTGTTTTGGGCACATACGACATTCACCAACCTGAAAAAAGAAAAAATTAATATTAAATCTAAAAAAAAAAACAAATTGAGAGATAAACCTTTTAACAAAAAAATTCCCTTTTGAAAATCACGTAAAGAAAAATCAGATATAGAAATTTTATTCGCTGATAATATTCCAAAAAAAGTCGCGCATTTTCGTATAAAAGCGAGTTTCAAAAAAACGGCATCAAAATGATGGGCACTATGCCACCAAGGTACATATTAATTCATTTATTTTTTTGTATCTCTATTTATCTTAAAATATATATTTATGCAAACATTTTTTTTAAATTTTTATTCTAAATTTTAAAATTAAAAACAAAAATAATTTCAAAATTTAACTTAACAATTTGGATATAACATTAATTTGTATATTGTTTGCATTTAAATTTTTAAAGAATCGAAATTTATTTTTGTGTTATTTTGTTTTGTCAAAATTAATTTTTCGCTGTTTATACAAAAAACTAAATTTAAATAAGTATATATATACAACACTCTATATCTCTCGTTGTCATTTTAAAAACATTATTTCAATCCCAAAAAATACTTTCTATATGTGTGCACCAGGATTTATTGGTTTATTTTAATTTTTATTAATTCATAAAAGACAAAATAAAATAGAAGAAATATTAAAATAAATCAATAAATCTTGGAATACAATTTTTCTTAAAATCAATAATACCTTAAATATATATACATGTCTCTACAATCATCATCTTCATATTTCTTTTTTCTACTTATTTTCGCTTCTTCTCCAATTACTCAAAAACTCCAAATTAAACTCTAAACTTAAATCATTATATCAAAATCAAAACAAATAAAAATCTACAAAAAAAAAAACTATAAATCTCAATACAAAAACATTAAAACAAAATTTAAAATTAAAATCAAACTTTTAGTCGGATGGTTCTCACACCACTAAATGAGTATGAAACTTTCTGAACAAACTATATTTTACTTTAAACATACTTACTATACCTACTTATACTTATAACCTATTTCTTAAAACATTTTCTCGCTAAATTTATCATTTTCATATTTTTCTTGCTGATTTTAATTTTCACACTACATTTTAATCTTCAATTTGTCATTTGCTGCTAATGTACTCGTATTTAGTTTTTCATCTTTTTCATTGTAAATTTTTCATTATATCTTCATGAAATTGCAAATTGTATCGTAATAGTTGGAAAAAAATTGTTTTTATGTAGATTTTTTATTCTTTACATTCCTAACACCATTTTGCATGTCATATAAGCATTAAACATCAATTGCTACTATTTGGAAAGAATAAAACTCTCGTTTAATTCTTGTACCTATATTTACTATCGTAGAACCTTGGCGATTTGCAGACGGAATTAGATATCATGTTTATTTGAAAGTAAAATTTAGTTTTAATTATATAGAAAAATGGAGGGATAGAGACAAGAGATATAAAATATGTGAGTTTGATAGTTTGACAGTAATTAACTTACAGCACGTGATTTACTTGAAATACCATGGCACCAAATAAATAAAAAAATATAAAAATAGAGGAAAATTAATACAATCACTTCATGCACCCCTCCTACATTATTCATGCACTTTTACATTAATCACCAGTTTAAAAAAAAATATTTTAAGTATGTACATATTATAACATAATCGAACGAAAATTTATAAAAGGACAACTCTTATCAGGTCCGGCTCCGAAAATGTTGTCTTTGTTCCAATTCGAATAACATGCTTAACCGAAATTCGAAATATAACTTTTTACCATAACATCGGGAGCTTAAAATAGTTTGTTTTTTGTATAAGTTTAAGCTCTTCAAAATTATTTATGATTCAAAAAAAAATATTTTCAAAATAGCTAATATTTGTGCGGTGCGCTGGCAGCACTTTTCTCCAGCTCTTCAAAATGGCCGACAACTTGAAAATACTTTTACAATTCCCAATTTTCATTCTAGTGGAAAAGAAGCTAAATAAGTTTCCTGATAAAATTATAGCTGTTTTTTTTTTTTGAAAAAGTGAATACAAATGTTTCGTGTTTAGATGACGTTTACTTTGAGTGCATACAAATATTTGTTTCTGAAAGGTTGGTTAGTGTGTGTCCTGGAATGAATTCTAGTTTAAAAGAAATCAGCTACTTATACTTTTTTCTTAGATAGGGAATTTAAATATACTGTTATTATTTGCTGCGCTAGTTATAATCTTATCAAAAACACGGCAGATGCTTATGACAAATTACATCATAGTGGAAAACTATGTTTTTCGAAATTAGTGTAAATTAGTGTTTCACTGAATGGGAATGGAACGAAATGAATTCCATTCCATTCCTTTCTTAAAGCAGTCATTTGTGCCTTGAAATAAGATTCCATTTAAGTTGATAAGCGAAAACCAGGATTTAGCTAGATGTTTCGCTAAAGCAGTAAAGAGAATATTGGGGATTTTTTTGGTTTGAGAAAAGGAAGCGGAATATTGGATTTTGTTTAATTAAGTATATTACAAGTATCTCTAAGAATTTTTGATTACATTTTCCAGCTGTAAACGAAAACCACAGCGTACAAATATTTTTGTGGAATTATGTCAGCTGTCAAAAACCCAATTGTCAAGTTGTGACTAAGCATGGATCCAACTGCTAGTTTTTTTTTATTTTTCTAAGATTTCGACTTTAAACGATTGCTCAGAAATCACCGATATTAATTAGAGACACAGTTAAGAAAAATCAGGTCCCGATTGCGGTTGTCGATTTGCAAATTTATGAACGATTTTTTTCGATTACCGATCGTCGATTTATGGAATTCTGGGTTCGAAGCCTTGTGGTGCTCACCTTTCTTCTTTTATTTGCAAAAAAGAAAGCTAAAATGATAAAAAATACTAAGACTGAAAACTTATTTACAGCACATGTTTGTTTTCCATTTAACAAATACAATAAAATTACACCGCACATAAACAATAATAATAGCATGTTCATCAAATTCAAACCAAATTTGTAATGTTATTATGAACTACAAATGTCCGATTATGTTAACAGAATACCAAAACATGACAGTTGCTCAAACCAATTGAGAATAATTATTGTCAATTCGAACAAAATAAAAATTTAGAAAATTTAAATGTTATTTCATTAATATAATAATGATATTTTCGATCTTATATAACATATTGTTAATAACTGTTATAGGAATAATGGTCCATCCTTTTATCTGACAGCTGACCACATTTTGCGAGCAAATAATGTCCCAGGTAAAGCCTAGTACGTTACTGATGCGAAATGAAAAATCCCATACAAATGACAGAACGAAATCAGAAACATTTTCGTTCTACAGTACGCTGTTCCATGACGAAATTTAAAAAGTCTCCACTCACTTTTTGCAGACAATTTATTACTCAGACAAATTAATTGTGTTTTTTGTTGTTTCTTTCATCACAGGTTGTTTATTTTTAATTTGTTTCTGATTGTTTTTTTTTTTCTTGAACATTTTTTCGTTAACATTTCGCTCTCCTAGAGGAGAACACCAAACATTTACAAGGCTTAAGAAAACTAAGAGAGTGGAAAATTGTACTAAGAAATCTAGTACAGCTATCCACTTAAATAACACATTTCATCGTTCAGCAGTGTACTGGAAAATGAAAGTAGAGCAATTTTTTTCGTTTATAATTTCGTCATATTATTTCTGTATGGGATATATACTAGACTTAATTAGCTGGTTTCAAAAATAAAAATGGGAATACTTTTATGATTCCTTTCGTATTCTTTGAAGAAAGTTCTTGCAGGGACTCATTGATAGGGAATAGTAAATAGGTCTTATTTGTGTGTGTTTTTTAAGAGTGGATATATAGTAAGGCATCCCGAATGATATGATGCCAGTGACAAGAAGAACCAGTTCATATTAAAAAGTAACAAGAATTGTAGGGTACAGTGAGTACAGAGAAGTACTTTACATAATAATAAGAATTAAACAGAACCATAGAGCCAACATAACAGTAACTGGCATACACAATTTTCTCGAAAACGAAAAAAATTACCTTTGGAAAATCGATTTTTCGGAAACAAAATGTTTTAACAGTTAGGATAAGAAATATGTATGATAAATCGTGAACTGCCTGTTTTAATTTTATTTATTTTTCCAGAAAGAGTGTTTGCTGTAGTTTTCTGCAAAACAAAAACAATTAAGTTACAATTAGACAGGCGGACAGACAGACGAAAATTTAGGTTAATGTTCTCGTCAACGCATTAACAGAATTTTCCGTTGACAATCACACGACGCGACTTCCTACAATTAGGGCTAATATTAGGGCGTAGTCAACGCGTTGATTATTATTGTTTACGTTGCACATCTGTATACTTAATCTGTTTTAACGGTCATTCTAAGATAATAGTCTTTAGTTTTTAATTTTTCTTTAACGACTCAACCGATATTCTCATTAAAAAGATCCCAATTCTCATTTAGTAAGTTATTAAGCAAAATTGCCAAGAAATAGTAAACATCTTCCAGACAATAATCGTATAGCTGTAGTTGATTTTAAATGCAATTCAAACCGATAAGGTCGCCTATTGCTTTGAAAATCAAATAATTTTTTGCCGACCAATTATTTTGATTCAATTTACTGTAAGCCTTGATGTATAGTTCCCTTTATAATGGGTGCACAAAATGAATCACCCTTCTAATTAATTAATCGTACGTCAATCATATTTGACATTTGTGAACAAGATATCTGCAGTATAGAAACCAGAAAATCAATTAAGAGCTATATTCCGCAAGGGAGTAGAATAATTGTTTCGACCTTTTTTTTTATTTATTAAAAAAAGTAATTCAAAACAAAATGATGATGAATTTTGCGCCACCCGTTACATAATTTTTCCGATTTTTTCAACAAATCATAAAATTTTGACGGATTAAAAATTCAGCTTCATAGACTTCTGAATACAGTTTCTGATATTTCAAAATGTCTTTTTTGGGTTAATGGTTAATGTTTTTTTCTTATTTCAAAAGACGTCGTGAAACTGTCTCTAATAAACTATTAAAAATAAAATTTATTAACAGTAATTCCAATAAGAAACAAAATGTGGAGCGGGCATCTATTAGATGTTTGGGGTCGCCAATTCTCTTTTTATTTGTTTGTATAATTGTATATATATATACAATTATATTCAATAATTAATTCTTAAGACTAACGATACATATCTGCGAGCACAGAGGGGCTCTGCTTCGTTAAATTGTTGGTTTTATACATTTTTTTAATAAAAGGTGTCTTAGGTCTAAAATAGGTTTCTTTTTATAAAAATGGAATTATTCTCGCCGGCTTGAGCAGTGCAGACGGTTGTTGTCGCCAATTCTAATTTTAAATAAAATATCCGTCAAAAAAATGAGAATCAACAAGAACGAACATTTTTATTATTTTTTACTTGCGATACATACCTATATAGGTACCTACATTAGGGAGAGTTTTACATTTGGAAAAAAATCGAACTCGAGATTTTAATCAAACTTGACATTACGACGATAGAGAACACCAAAAAAGTGAGTCTAGCAATTCCGTCTGTCTGTCTGTCTGTAGAACGATCTACAGCCTAAACCGCTGAACCGATTTAGTTCAAACTTGGTGCTTAGGCGTTTTAGGTGATTGTCTTAGCCCCAAAAATAACGGTACTTACCATCTTAATTATCTCGATAACGGCTCTACCGATTTTGATAAAAATTGGTGTGTCTATATGGTCTACATTTTGGCTAAAAAATGTAAAAATGTTGTTATTAACGGTACCTGCCATACAACCATTTTATTGATTTTCGTATTTCTCATAAACGGCTTAACGTGTTTCGATCAAAATGTTTATACAGGAGTTACTTCAAATTCTAAATAATACTGCATTTCAAAATTTTCGATCTTTGAACGTTTTTTTTCTGAAATATTGTTTTTGAATTTATATTATTAAATAATTAAAATTTTCATACCAATTTTGTTTTTCGAAAAATGTAAGAATTTTTTAATGTAAAAAATTAAATGAAAAACGACTTTAAATACACATTTAGAGGTTTCAATTAAGAATATTTTGCATATAATGTGATCGAAAATAGGAGCAAGTACGTGCGGTCCAGTCGTGCATTATATTTCAATAAAAATTGCATATTGAATTGTACTGTAATTCAATAATTGGTGGTTTTGGAAGCAAATACATTTGCGATTGTGGTATCCTCAAAAACGACTTTAACAATCTTAAAGAAATGGTTAAAATAAGTTGGTTATTTTATAATTAAGTATAACAGTAAAAATTAAATAAAAAATAGGGATGAAAGATATCGGTATCGTTTTTTTTTAGTGTGAAAAACCTTCAGCTTTCAAATAGAAATCCCTAGTTATTTGAACCTAATCAAGAATCCAACACAAAGTGTAAATTTTCTAACCAAAAAGGGTTGAAAATTCTATCGGTCATTGTACAATTTGTAAACGAAATATTACGGTTGCTTTCTGTATAGACTGTAAACTTTTAGATTAAAAAATGAACAATAATGTATCTTTAATGGGTTGCCACAAACTTAGAATGAAAAATCTTCCAAAATACATGCAAGCTTTCAAATAACAATCTCGAGATTTACGATATTCAATAAACTATGCTTATAATAAATAAAAGAAGTTCTTAAAAATCATTTACCATCTTGCATTAGATTGATAAACCATTTCTAATAAAAACTACATTTCGGGGCTTAAAAAATACTTTAGCATTTTCATAAAAAAATATCATCATAAGAAAAAGCAATAATAATAATAATAATTATCACCCATCATCATATCTATTTATCAATCGCAAATAACCATCGAACCAGCTTCACTAATTCAACCATTTTTTCAACAATAAAATCTTTAGTGACAACATTCAACCAAACAATTGGCACCAAATATATATTGGCATAAATGGCCTCTTCACCAAATCATGCTTTTGTCTCTCAATTTTGTTTTTTTTTTATAAAAAAAAAGATTTCGTATTTTCTTTCCAACTGCCCCACCAGTATTTCAGTTTAAAACCACTTTTCATAAAATATGATTTTTCATTTTATTTTTCTTAATTTTAAATGTATACGTTTATCACACTCAAGGAATAAAGTATTAGGCGGTCTGTGAAGATTTCTTCGAAATCAAGAAAAACAAAACAGTTACAAATTAAAAAAAAAAGAAATAAAATATTAAAAACTCTCGACATAGATAAATAATTATTCTATTTTCAGCATAGTTGGTGAATGTCATAATGTCAAAATATATCTAGTGCAAAAATATGAGCCGAAAATTAATTTTTTAATGTGCAAATTATTTGTCCCCTGCCCCACAAAACAGGTACACATTTTTACACATTATAGTTTCATTAAACAAGGCTACAAAATTACACAGACACAAATTATATCTACGAGTAGTATCCAAATTAAAATTACAAGAAACAAATTTTATTAAAAAAACAAATAAAACAAAAAACACCAGTTCATCGAAGATATGGTTCAAATAATCATTTTTTTTAAATTATCGAAATGGTTTACTAAACAAATTACAAACAATGTTTTCAAAAAAAACATGAACACAAAAAAAAACTTTTCAAACACATTTTAAAAATCTATATTCTTGTAATTACTAGTTACTAATGAAAATCAGTTAATTCAAGACTTCGGTATTGATTTTTATTTGAAATGCATAGTTTACCTTATTATGAACATACATATGTAGATATACTTCTATTACAAACCTAAATAATGTATACAAACGAAACCAACTAGGTATACAGGGTAGCGGTGGGCGGTGACTGAATCAGGAAAAAATAACAAAAGTTGCTATAGTTGTTAGAGCAGAAAGAAAGGTCAAAAAGCTAAAAAGAAAAACCACCATAAGGCTCTCATAGAGAGCTTTTTTAAGAAGGCTACTTAGATATGTTTTCCAAAAACAAGGCTGGTTCTACTTCATTTCAATCCAAAATATGTACTTGGGGTTTTTTTTGGTTTGATTTGAGAGAATAACATAAAATAAGGCGGCATCGGATACATGTTGCGACCATTACTCATTTGAGTCTCAAGTACGAGCAGCATGCATACTTTACAGCTCAAGGAGCAGCCAGCCACTTAGACCATGTTATGACTAAAATGACCTAGAAATTGAATTGAAATGGGGTTGTAAGTGGTTTGTATTATGTAGGGTTGTTTTTTTTTTTGTCCATGTTAAGTTGAAAAGATGACCTTTCGCTTAGTATAATAACGGAATATCAACATGTTTGTTGTCGTTTCATTGTCGTCTATGAGAATAGGTGACAACAAGACTACAATTAAATGTATTGTTTTTTTTTTAAGAAGGGACGCATGATGATGTTGGCGAATTTTTAAATAAAGAAAATACATAGTTCGATGAAATATTTATACAAAACCTAACGAGTGATTTTTTTTTTAATTTTACCATAAAACAACTTTGTTATCTTATCAAAATTTGCATAGAGAAATTGGCAGCTTATCAAAATTTGAAGAGTGGGGATGAAATTCTTTCATAAAAAAATAAAGTCCGAAAAAATGTTGAACGTTTGAGCACAATTTTCTTCCAATTTTTAAACATCAACACAAAACGGTTTTTGTTTTTATTTTTTTAAATTAAAATTTGATTCAAATCCATATGTTTTTCTCTTAGAACAAATGAATGTTTTAATTCAACAAATATTTTCCCACACATCCACGAGGCGTTTTTTCTCTTTTATGAGAAACGCCAACCTGACAATTATAAATTTTCTACCCACAAATTGCTGCCTACGAAAATTTATTGAGCAGAAATTGTAATGAAATTGTCAGGTAGCTAGTAACAATTTATTGCATTTTATAACTTGTTTCAGTTAAGCATTTCCAGAAACTATTTTTGTCTTTTGTGTGACATAATTTTGATGCTTGGACAACAACAATATTCAATACAATTAATATTAATTTTTCTACATCTCTGTATTTTCGGCATATAATAAAACTTTCTATATCCCAGCTATAATGGAATTTCCAACATCAGAACTAAAGAAAAGCATGTTCATAGATCTGCTAAGCTATAATTTTAGCATCTTCATCTGAAACTGTACGATAAATTACTTCTAAGCAAGCAACACCTCTCTCTCTCTCTCTCTCACATTTATCAAGCGCCATCTGGTGTTTTTTAACTGCGTAACTACGGGCTCATCTACTTGCTCATTAAATCATGTATAGGTGATAGTAATAGATTACTGTTTTTATCTATTCACGTATGCTTAGCCACCGCCAATGCCACTAAAATATTTCACCAAAATGTGTATTTCAGTCCAATAAAATTCTTTGGACAATATTATGAAAACTGTCAAATAAAATAGAGTTGGAAATAGTCAAACGATACGGCTTAATAATTTCACAAATTAATATTTGCGATATCAAACTGCTTACTCATCAAAATTTCACAATACCTGTTTTATTAATACAATTTGTTTTGACTTTTAAGAACTGGCTAAATTTTGTGTTCATTGAGTTCCCGAAATCTTGTGAAAGTTTGTCGACTTGAAAAAAAAAATGAGAGCCTATAAATTTGTGTGCACAAAGTACGGGAACACAGCTATTATTCTCACCTTTTGGTCACACATACTAGCTGTGTTCACTGAAGCAAATATTAGAAAAGAACGACAGAACAGAACAGAAGAGAAAAGTCAAAAGAAAATAGAACAGTCAATTAAACGGCTTTCGGTCAAAACAATAACAAAAAAAATAAAATGATTTTTTTTTGTATTTTATTACTAATTAATAATTATTAAAACAAAAGAGAAGTCTATTAACTCTAAACATAAACCAGAAGTTAACAAAAGTCCAAATAAACGAAACTGAAAACAAAAATGTTGACATATGTCACGATTCTGTTCTAAGTTTGATCTTACACAAAAGCCAGAACAGGCAATCCTGTTATTTTTTGCTCTAATCTGTTATAGACTACATCACTGAACAGAAAATTCCTCACTGAATAGCAAAAATTGTACTTTTCTATCCAGAAAAAGTTATTGAACATAGCTAATGAAATTTCAAACATAATCATACGAACACATTCTGGAACGTATTTATTATTCATTACATAGGACCATGGAAGACTGTAAAGATAGGTCGATAAGTTTTGTTTGTCTTTCATGAAGATTCGTTCTTTAAAATGTGTAGCAAACTCTTTTCAGGTTTTTTTCCGTTGGCTGGTTTGAACTTAATTCCCACAAGTTCGTCTTAAAGAAAAAAAAACTAAGGAAGAGATTAGAATGAAGAGTATACCTATTTATTTAGGGAATCTATCAAATAAAAAAACAACGAGCTTCTTCCACTTAGTTCAGTCCTTAACTATTACTGCCTCAAGTTTCGCACTTCAAGTGCTGTATTCAAACTTGAGCGGGGTCGTACTCTACAGCGTTGTCCCTCCGAGTAAGACTCGAAGACTTTAGCAGCATGAAATTCCATTCGCTCTGCATGCCTTAGCCATCTAAGTTGATGAGTTCGAATTTGCTTGACCAGCGCGATGTTGATATACAACTCGTATCTATATTTCGTCTTTGAATCTTCAACTCCAAAGCTTGTCTTTCAAAGATTTTGTTTTCAAACCGGCCTATAATGTATTCATCCGCCTTTGATAATGCCCACTCTTCAGAGCCATGAAATATGAGAGGGATTGGTCAAGATATTATATAAAGCCTCCTTAGTTCTACGCAATATGGCATTATTGCCTCTTTAGCCCAAAGAACAAAAGTGATAAGAGTGATTTTTCGTCTGATTTGTTGACTGATGATATTGTCAGAAGACAGATGTCACAGCGGAACCAAGATAGAAGATTTGCCTTACTACCTCGAAGTTAAAGCTGTCTACTATGGCGTTCTATTCTATTTGTCGGTAAGCCCAAAATACACGTGGTCCTTGTTCTGTTTATTACGGCAGCCATCAAGCTGGTATGTTGGAAATGGTGTCTTCCTTGGAAGGAGTCTTGATTTTGAGACCCTTAAATGGTTATCTTTTTTAACTTGGTCTCATTATAGCTTACGACAAATTTTTTGAAAGCCATTCAGTCTCCTTTAGTGGATTTTCAAATACAAACATTAATTATACATACTCATTTACCAAAAATATGTATACATAACGTATAGAAATTTAGTGCCACCCAATAATCTCTTCGGTTCACCATTTATCAAAACAAGTTTTCATAAGATTGATGACGGTGAATCTGCATATTAATTCCTTACTCTAATGAATCTAAGCTTTCTGTGTATATTTCTATAATAAACCTTCTTTTATCTATTCACACACACTGTCACACATATGTATGCATAGTATATTCTTTCCTTTCTAAAATGAATATCTGTGTGCAGAGTTATTCCCTAGCAAACTAATAACTCTTAAGTCTTAACCCTCGCGAGTGCTTCTCAAATAACAATCTCAAAGTAAATGTCTACGAGTCACATCTTTCGCATAATTAAACATGGCCTCTGATTGATTGCATGAGGATTTTTCATTAAGAGATATGGAACTGGAAACAAAGACATAATAATCCTGACATTCGAAGAAGGACGACAGGAGTATAAACTATAATATGCATAAATATGCGATGAAAAACATCCAAACAAAAGATTGAACAAAAAAAAATAGAAAATAAAAAATTGAAAATCTAAGCATTATTCGAGGTGAAAGGAGAAGGCCACCAAAACTATAGATACATGAAATAAATCCCAGTCCCAGTTTCACACTGTTGCTGTGCAGCAGTGCAGCATAGTATATATTAGGTGTGGTGTGGTGGTACAACACGGTTGATATACAGCTTGCAACGCTCCCCATTCCCATCTCCCACCATCATCGCACTGAGGAAGAATAATCACAATGACAAATATTTAAAAGAAGAAAGTTGCAAAAAAAGGATATCTCTGGTGCAGATACTTTATTCATATGCTGCTTTCCTTATTATAGATACAATCATATGTGCAAGCGAGAGTGTGTAAAATGGCTTTATGAAATCATGAAAAGACGTCTTGGAGAATGAAGTTGATTTGCTAAAGAGCCACCTCTTCTAGCATTCATAAAATGAATGGCTGCAGGCGGTTTTGGTGAGCTCGCTGCTGCTGTGCTGGCTGGTGGGACAATGATGTTTTTTTTTCTTCCAACCAGTGGGGATAGTCATAGTGTGCGGCTGTTTTGAGGTCGTGCTTATCATATCTCTGGCATATGCATATCGAGATGAAATCAGTTAAATAGGTTTCACGGGCATTCACATAACCTTCCTTGGCGAGGAACACACAAAGCAGCCATAATAAATTGCTCCCATATGACGCTTGACTTACTTTCACACCGAGTATAGGCTTAAGTCTCCCTCAAAGTGGAATAGCTATGTACACCTCTATCGAACACACCCTAAAAGTGAAGAGTGTAATTGTTCGACTTGGTATCTTCTCCTGGAATGGTGATAGCCCTTTTTGAGAAAATGTATTAAATTGGAGAAGGAGCTAGTAGTGGAGGCTCTGTTTGATATCTTCAAATGTAGATCTCAAGGGAAATTGTTGAATAGTTTATAATAATTCATTTGTGTGGTGTATACTCGGGTGTGTGATATATAATGAAGGACATTTCGACATTGTCGTCATAATTTCTCCTTTATTACGATGGCAAATAATATACAGAAGCAATAAAATCTTGTCTTAAAATTGGCCAAAGGCTTTTCTTAAATAATTCTAGATAGTTTTGTATTTAACTGGAATCTGATACGTGACTACGTGGCCCCACCATTCTTGCCACCGAACGTTTAATACCACATACGAGTTAAATAGAAGTTTGAATAATTTTTATTCCACACAAAGCTGTGTTATTAAATCAATATACAAAGTTTTTGAGTTGTTTAGTAGTATCAACTGCCTTGAAGACAAATTCAAGTTTGAATTTCCTTATGGCTCTTTGGAGTTTTTGCTTTTCCAGATTCAAGATCAATTAATTTGGAGCTTACAAGCCTACAGCCGTATCATTCGTCATGTCTTTTTGTAGGGTTTCCTTAGGTGTATAGCAATACATAAAGTAACAAACAGGACTGGCCCAACTACACTCCCTTGCGGTACACCACATTTTATTTTTATTATACATTCATTGAGGAATATATTTATTCCATTTTTATATTATTAATGTTCATATAAAAAATAAAAACTTATTGGAGTCTATATGACCCTCAGCGTTGACGAAAACATTAAAAGTAAAAATGACATTTTAAGATGGGAGCTGCTGTCATTAACAATTTTTGATTTTTCCAAAAAATGTAAAACATCTAAAAAGCGTATCAGAATTGTTTGAGTCCTTTTGAGAACGATAAGAATTTCCTTAACGGCTTTGTACCGTTTGTATGGTCGTGGCCGTAATTTTTGCCCCTAAGAAACAGAATAAAATCACATTTTTTGAATGTCAAAAAAATGGCATTTGTTAAATTAATCGAAATATTGGCAGATTTCGAAAAATTAATATGCAATAGGAAAATTATAAAGAGCTTCTAATAGAAATCGGTTAAGCAGTTAAAAGATCCGTGCCGTTCCAAGACTTCAAAGTAGTCCACTAGTCACTACATTGCCTAAGGCCTGAAACAGATTTAACCAGCGCCAGCAATTTCAACAGCATCGATTCGCCAAAATCCTGAAATTGCTGTATTCGATGCGAAATGTCAAACAGTTTGATTATTCACTGAAAACAGTCTTCTAACTTAACTCGAGCACTTGATGCTTGAAAAAATGTTCCTGAATGATAACATTACGAGCTTTGCTGTCTTTGTATCTGGACGGCAATTATTCCCTAACTGTCCTGACAACTATCACGAAATCTCATTCCTACTCGAAAAATTTCCCAGGTTAACAATTAACTTGCTGAGACAAATTTTAGAATTATAGTTGTTATACTACATAACTCGAGTTTTTGCTAGTAATTTTTTGTAAATTAATAATTCCATAAGGCAGTAATTTTTTAAGTTCTTTACTTGTGATTATATGAAAGTATTAAATGGCAAGTTTTGGATTGGTAACAAATATCAAACTCGAGATTTTGATCAAACTTTGCACTTGGATGAAAGCAGATATGAAGAAGTAGATCTCCCAATTCTGCCTGTCTGTCTGTCCGCGAGTCGATAACCTAAAAGGTTGAATGTATTTTCTTCATATGCCCAAATAACGGCTCCAATGATATTTATAAAAAAAATAATTTATGAAGGGAAAATGTACATTTCGGTAATTTCTTTTTTGGAAAAAAATGGTTATTTTTGGTACATCTAGTAGCCATTTTTTCGGTTTTCGATTTTCTGGAAAACTATTATTTTAATTTCTTTGAATTTTTATCATGGAGAAGGTCATAAAGTAAAACCACATTTTTCAAAACTTTTTTTTTTCCAAGTTGCTCAACTAAATATTTCAAAAACGACTTAATCGTTTTTTTCAAAACTTTGTATTTAGTAGTTTTTTAATATTTTCCTGAATTCTAGAAAAAAACAATTTTCTATTTTTTCAAAAACCGTAATTTTTTTTCTCATAAGAAATATGTGTATTTTTAAATTAGTGCAGTCCATTTTTAAGTAAGAAATTTGTTCGATACTTCCATTGAATCACTTTTAATATTTTTGATTTTCTCATTATTGGATGAAACGATTAAAATTATTAACAATAAAATAATTATAGAAATGTCCCTTAACATTAAAAATAATATTGCCTATTTACATTAAAAAAAAATGATTTTGAAAAAAGATTCAATTTTTGTTTCTGAAAAATCGATTTTTCAAAAACGGGTCAATGATTTTTTTAAATTAAAATTTAATAGCATATTAATAATTGCTTTACATTTGCAAAATTTTTCGCTACTAAATTGTTAGCTACATGTGAAAGTTCGTACAATTCAGTCGTGCATTTTATTTTATTTTTTATTTTCAAAAAGAGAACATTTAAACTTGAAAAAGTGCACTTAACTACATATGTCACACTATAAGTTACGATATAATTATTGTTCTTAAAACTTTGGCTGACAGCTTTATTGACGAGAAATTAAATTGTATGCAAAGCTTGTTAAAAGCTTTCACTGTATATGAAGTCATGCTTCTCAAATTAATATTTAAACAAATCTATATCTGGAGTAAGATTTAGGAAAATTCAGAAGCATCTTCGTATGAATCTGCATATTCTACAAAAAAATCACAACCACATCCTAAAATTATAGGTTATGTGCATACATAATATGGGAATGCTGTCCTTTTCTATCTACGAGTATGTAATAGATAATAATGTACATAAGATATATTGATGTGCATACCTATACCAGAAGTATTAAGGTATAAGCTTTGTTTTTCATCTGCTTTTTCCTAAAGGACTAAACTTTAAAAGATGCTCCTTATAGTCTTTTAACTCTTGCATCAAAAAATATTTCTTGTATCTCTGGGTCTATCCATGTTTTCATTATTATTATTTTTTGTTCATTTCGAACAAAATGGAGGAGGAGAGAGAGATTGCAATTTTGAATTGTGTTAGAGGTTGTAAAGGATGCTATAGGACAATTGTGGTAACAGTGATAAATAGACGAAATAGATATTTTTTTAGGGTGCTGCAGTGCATTCTGCCAGTTTTTCTATTTTCAGAGCTTTCGACTATAAATTCAATGGAGTTAGGATGGGGTGGGAATGGGGCTATAGGGGTGAATGGTAGATAGGCATGCGGGGAGTTGAGAACAACAAAAAATGAAAGTACCTACAGTAGATTGGATACAATTTAGATATGGTTCCTGAATGTTCATCGAGAAATATTTCATTCGTGAGCACGTACATATCTACCAGTAGTTTTTTGTTAGTTAGATGGGGGAGAGGTAGGAAAGTGGGTAAATGACAAGGAAGGTGTTTGAATTTATTGTTTTGAGTGCACACATGCATAGTGCAGAAGGTGAAGTTGTGCGATGATATCAGATGACATTTATGTGGTGATTGACAATGAAATATGATCAAAAATGTTCTCGCACTACACAACACAAAAACATGGACAAAGATAGAAAGAGAGAGAGAGAGTTAGAGTGGAGTGGGTGGGGATTGGGTAAATTGATAAACATGTTCACTTGTTCAGTGTTTTGTATCAAAATGTAGTTAGATTGGAATTTTGTTAAATATTTCTATGATGATGATGACGATGATGAGCATAAGAAGAAGACAAAACGCAAGGATATGTTACAGGAGGAGGAAATTTAATTTTATGTTTGGTTATGATGGTATGCCGGAGATAAGCCAATCAGCATTTTCAAAGAACCCAAATATTTGATGTCATCAAAATCTTATGAATGAATTATATGATTTCGAGATTTGATTATAAAATGTATTTTTTTTTGTGTTTAAATAAAAAGACATGCATCTACATTTATAAATCTTGGAAATGACATTACTTCTTGAGGGCTAAATGCAAAAATATGCAAGGAGTTTTGTATGTTGTATGTAAACATATGCACATACATATATAGATTGAAGAATAAAAAAAACAAAATTCATTACTCTACCACATGAGTTAACAAATGAATATGAATACGCCCCAATGGGCGATTTCTAGAATATTTCAACAAACTCATATAATTTTATGTACAGTTCAAAATTTTTTAATAAATCATATTGTATTACCTTTAGGGCAATTTGTCTTTTAATGTATATTTTTTATTAGACATTGTGTTCAGAATATGTATGAATATTTTTTTCTTAACGAGATTTCAGATTCAAAATTTGTATAGCGTGAATTTTTGCAAATGATAATTAGGTTTTATGTTATTGTCACTTGAATCCAGGTAATTTATATTATGGCTACTTTTTACAAAAATTAGAAAGTTGTCTTACCAATTTTGGGAATGAAATTCATAAGCCATGTCATTTTTTTAAGTCAATTAAATTAAATCACAATTCGGAGAAAAAATAGGAACTTCACCATTTTTACAACCACCCTTATGAACAAAACTAAAACGCTTGAAACCTGATCAGAAACTATCTGAGTAAAGGATTTATTTAAGTTAAGTAAGGTATTTTAAATTTATACTTAACTCATTTTTAAGAGATTTAGTTTATAATTTCATTTTGGTTTTATTAAACTCCAAATGCAAAAATTTTGTTTATGGAGATAATCCAATTACTCAAAAATGATGCTTATTGCTGAACACTTTCGACCTCAATTCTTCAATCAGTAGGACAATCTAAAAGCAGCTTGCGATAAAATTTCGCTTCCATACAAAATTCTCTCCAAAATTTAGCACAGCATTTTAGCAATTCAACGCAATTACGTTAATTTGAATTCGAAAGATCTTTACTAACGTCTATTTTGCAAGTATGGGTTAATTCGTTCGTTTCATTTTTTCAACTATTGCCACAAATGGCAATTGATCTGACAATTGATTTGACAGAAATATCTGCCTCATATTCGTAATGTATTAAAATGACACCCGATATTTTACATATGATTTGATTTATCAGGTGTAAAGTTGAGTCAAACTGTCTACAAAACTCCTCGACAGAATCACAAATTGCTTTAAATTTAGTGGAAATAATTATTGTCAAAAATTGATATTGTTTTGAATTAATTTATAAAGAAAACTATTTAACGATTTTAGATTTTCCTGCGGAATTTATATTTTTTGTTTTAGAAAACAAAGCAGGGCGGGGTCAGCTAGTTTATAACTTTGAAATAAAAGTAATATCCATTTATTTAATATCCTAAATTTAATTAAATATAATTAAAACAATTAATAAGAACAAATGGATTTTCGAGAGTTTATTTACACAGAAACAACTTTAAGACAAATTTAAAAACACAGCAATGTCTCGCTAATCCGAATCAATTCTTACAGTAGATATTTGGATTTTTAAAAAAATCTAAATTTGTACAATAAATACATATTTAATTTTACTTTGATTTGATGTGTATCGAGAGGTTTGTTCGATGTCCTCTGCCACAGACCGCACAGTGGTCAGTGAATTTAAATCGGGCAAGTTTTGCATTCGGAAAAAAATCAATCTCGGGATTTTGATTAAACTTGACATTACGATGAAAAAAACGCGAAATAAGCGGGGCCCACAATTCCGTCTGTCTGTCTGTAGGTGGATCTAAAGTCTAAGCCGCTGAGACGATTTTCTTCAAAATGGGTAAAAAAATTTTTTTACCAAAAATGGTACATCCTTAATATCCTTAAAACGCTTCCCACGATTTTGATAAGAAAAATTCAGGGCATTATTAGAATAGTAGTCTACATTTTTGGTTTAAATATTTTTTTTACCTGTCATATATTCCTTTTTTGATTTTCGATTTTTCATTAACGGCTGAACGGATTTCGATGAAAATTTGATTCAGATTCTAATAAGATACTACATACCATAATTTTATTTTATATGAAAATTCAATATTTCGAAGGAGATTGGAAGATTTTGTTGATATAGTTGTTTATAGTATTAAATACTTAAAATTACCATAAAATTTGATAATTATTGAAAAATAATGAACTGTTTTATATAAACAATTAAGTAACAATGATTTAAAAAATATGTTTAACATTTTCTACTAAGAATATTGTGCTTACAATGTGATCCAACATAAGAGCAAGTACATGCGATCCAGTCGTGCATTTGATTTTATATTGATAAAGTGATAATGAGCAACAGATATCAAAATTAAATACAAAATTTAGGACAAAAATATATTTTTTGTTTGAAACTAATCTTCTTGTCGCTAACAGCTGATTTGCCATTTGCCAGCACTAAAAACTTTCCTTAAGAAAAATTTGGGGGTATTTCGATTAAAGGTAGTTCCGATTAGAACGACTTTAAAATTAAGAGTATTCATTTATTAACAAAAAAAAAAATAACAAAAATATGCAAACTTCACTTCTTTTTTATCATATGAAGTGGAATGAAATTATTAGATTTAACACATATGTAAATACATATAAGATTCAGTCTCTAAAACTTTGCAATAATATAAGAAGATTCGTATTTATGTATTTTTCAAAAAAAATATTTCAATTATTTTGCTTGTTTAGTTTTAGAAAAGACCGATTTATTTTGGAATCTGGCCTGTAGGTCAACCGAGAGTTGAACAGTTATCGTAATTTGTTTGGCCGTAAATTTTTTATAAACTTTCAATTGAAGTGTTTGCTTCTTCGTAGTACCAGTTCCTGACTCTCTTCCTCAGATTCACTGCCAGACTCGTTGATTTTAACAGGGACTGCAATATTTTCATCCACATGTACATTTTCATCCATCAACACATATCTTTTAGGTTATCCATCCAATCTGCATTCATGAAGTAGCTTGGAAAATTCTTTTAAATTTGCTATATGCGAATCATCTTCTGGATCGAGTTTTCTGTCCTCCAAATTCAAACTTGAAACAACCTGAGCGCAAATAAACAAAAATCTAAAATTCCAAAAATAAACCTTTTTTACGTCCAAAAAAAATCACTTTCATCACGTGAATGAGAAGAAATAATTTGATGTTCGCTGTAGAAGATTGCAACTTAAGGAAAAAATACCGTTGTCAAAATTTTCAGCGTGATGACATATTCAATGCTGCTCTGGTGTCCGTCTAAGAGAAAATATTTTGTCATTCATATGTGAAATTCCTGTCCGTGTCCGTACAAGGGAGTGTCCGTCCAAGAGAAACTGAAAACAATATGGGTATTCACATCCGGTGCAACTGGTCTAGTATCATTGTAAAAATGCAAAAGTGCAACTTTTTTTTGCACCACAACAACAACTTACACTAACTAAGACCTTACAACGCTTTTGCACTTTTGCTATACCCTAACCCTATTGCAACAGAAAAATTTAATGGTGGAAAATTTGCCTGGTGTCGTTGACAGTTTGGCAGCTGTGATTTTCTGTCAGAAATGTTTGTGTTCAAACTGATTTTGCATTTTTACTCCAGAGTTGCAATAGAATAGAAAAGGTGCGTTCACGGTTTACAGAAAAAAATAAAATTTCGCAGTTTTATACCTTTTTGTTGCATCGGATCGTGAATACCCCTAATGAACCGTTTATGGAGCAATTTCCGTAGAAAAAAATGTACCCGCCTAAGAGAGGTGTCCGCTTAAGGGAGGTGTCCGTAAAGGGTGATTTCACTGTATATCCACTGTGCTATTGCCACCCACTGTATAATCTTTAAAAAACGTAGCATATCGTACTTATTAATTATATAGATACTTATGTATGTAAATGGATGTGTGAATTGTAATTATTAATACTCGGATTACTTTTGACGTCCATGTCAAAGAAAGTCCGTGCGATTTTTCTTTTAAAATTATGCTTTTTGGCACGACATACCTATGTATGCCAGCAATATCATTTCAAATTTAGATAATGTTGTTAAATCTATCATTAATGTGATAAGCACATATCCTGGCGATTTTTTTTTTTTTGTTCAACATTTTCAGTTTTTCACACTGCTTTATAATTATATAAGTAACCTTCTTTTAACAAAATTATCTCATCCATTACAAAAAATGTATAAATATATAGGTGCATTGCAATGCAGTATGTATGGTATAGGTAGGCTGCACTGCACAGCACATATACCGTATAAGCTGAAAACTCAAAAATCAACTCCTCGGGCTCGAATACCCAATAAATTATACACCACAATAAAGTTTCTCTCCACTCTCTTATATCCCATCACTGGGCACTTACACACAAACACATAGTTTTACAATATAATCCAGAGCTGGCGAAAGGACAAAAGGCTCCTTGATAATGCCATTTCTATCTGCGGTTATCTGTATGTAAGTAGGTACATCCCAGCAGCATGCAGAAAACATTTTAATGTTACTCGGGAGCGGGACTGCAATGCATTTACTGCGACCATCCGGAGCAACGAAAAAAAAACAACACTTACATATACATAGAAAAAAAATACATACATACATATATCTACAGGTGCATATGTACATTATAATATGTAGCTTCATCAACACATCACATCATCCCGCATAGATAGATAAACACGGTCTTGGATACATCACATCCGACAGGATAATGTAGCTGCTTCCGTTCGCCAAACCGCAGTCTTCCCACCCGCAATTGCAATCCGCTAGTGTGTTACTCCCCTGCTGCCGTTCTGTGATTATATCTGTGCAGTTTATTTTTCATTTTTTTTTTTAATAATTTGCATGGCATTTTCCGTAATTTTTTTTTTATTTTTTCATTTCCTCCTCCTGTGCATATATAGCAATTTATTTTTGCAATGCATTCGCAACAAAAAAGAATATATATATTTAAAAAAAACACCACTCCCCGCGAAATTGTATATCTAGAAGAAAAATTATAATAACTTGTTAGCTAAGTAGTTTGCTCCTACCCAAATTATATCTGATAGAATAGTATAATAAAATATACAGTTCGATTCGTTTTTTTTCGCTTCTTGGTCGCTAGATCCTTCGCTTCGCAGGATTTAGAATGATTTTTTCTCTTCTTCGTAGTTTGCTAGAGGGCTTATTATATTGCTTCGTTTTTGTTATTTACATAGCAAAATTAAAATGAGATACCTTTCAAAAAAAAAAGAACTGAGTAGACCTCTTAAAAAAAATTAGATACATTTTTATTCATGTAATATCATTTCATATTATTTGCAATAAATTTAAATAATATTTTCCTTTTTTTTGATTCTCTAATTTTAAATAAAATATTTTTTCAATATATTTTTTAATGAAATATTTTGTCTTCGATTTAATTTTTTGTGTTTGCTCGACGACGACGACGCACGATGAAATAATTTGCTATTGTTGTAATTGTGTATAGTTTGCAAAAGCAAGTTAGCGTGATGAGCATGAATCTCTCAGCTAAGCTGGATGAGCTTCAACGAGGCGATCGGCACTTGGAGACGACAGTCGCCTTGTGTGAAATACGGACACAGCTGCAGGAGCTAACGAAATCCGTTGAGAGTTGCCAAAGTGAAGTTTCAGAGGTAAGTCAAGGAATTTTATAACACAAAAAATAAAAGTTTATATTCTAACTTAGATACATTATGTAGTTTTTTTTTCTGGTAAGATGCATTTTTACCAAAAACATGGTTGCATCACAATAATTTGTAAGAGATTTGACTTTCAATATTTGAGTATGTACTTACTTAATGCATTAATGCAGCATTGCAATTTTGAGTACTTCAATTACTAATGTTCGTAGGAAAAAAGAAAACAATAATATTTGATTAATACTCGTAATGTTGTACTATCAAGTTTGTAAAAGTAATGCGTTAATATGCGCTTTTTTTTCTTTTCCCTTCAGAGCAGAAATTTAAGTATGCTCTGAACTTATTCCGAATAGTGCAAATTCCTAACATTCCGATTTGTGTTTTTTTAAACATTTATGTACTTTTCGATTGGATGTTCCGACTTACTCTTTTTACTCTGAATTTCCATATTCTATAGCAATAGATGATAAGGAGTGAAAAAAAGTTACTCCGAACAGCAGATCGAAAATCACATTAACCTCTGAGCTGTCATTAATTGGGATAATTTCTCAATTGACTGGTGTGGTAGTTCATTATTTATACAAAACAAAAATTTCCTCCCCGAAACGTCAAAACTTTTGCTGTCACTTTATATGTCATGAGTATTTTTTTCTTCATATTTCGCTCTTGACACAAATGACTTTTGTGCTCAGCAATTAAATCACAATATTCTCATTCAATACTTCGCTTCGAATACTTTAAGATAGAGTTGCCGTCCAGAAAGAAATTATCCTGTCGCAAAAAAAAAAAGCAGATGTCAGTCCCGTGCCATTTGAAAAATCACAATTTTTTCTTTAAAAAACAACTTCACTTCAGTGCAGTGTTATCTGTATAGACAATTTGTAGGTACAACAAAAAAACATCACTTCATCTAAAAGTAAATCTATAATGTTTGGAAACAGGAGTCTTTGTTATAATTTCTTCACTGCTTACATTTTTAAGATATCAGAAGTTAAGGGTATTGAAAATTTAATAAAATGTGCCATATCGACTTTTTTCGTGCCACCGTGTAATGAAAAAATTTCCGTTTCAAAAAACCACAACGACAACGCTGCATTGAGAACCAAAACAGAAACAAAAATTCGGCAGAGGCAACAAAAACACACATTTGTTTGACCTCTTAAAATTGCCTTGTGTGAACAGGCTGTCATTTTGCTAAATATAAAAGGAAAATAAATTTCACACTGAACAAACACTTTAAAGGAATGCAGTATGCATATTTTTGTAGCCAAATAAATAATTCTCAAGGACCACAACGCTGCTTCAAACAACCGACCGGAAATAGGTCAATTATGCAGGAATAGTAGTGCTGACTTCAGATGTGTATCACTCTTCTTCATGTTGTCAAATAATTCTCTTTCTTCTTAAAAATTAAATGTCAAAGTATAATGACATGCATGGTAGATTCAGATTATGACATTACTCTTGCCTATAGTGACAAGTTTAACTGTAAAGACTATTGACGATACCTGAAGGTAGTTATTCAATTGTTCCAAATCAAACGATTTTGTGCACCAGTTTATATTCTATTTCTTGAGATAAATTTTCATTCAAAATTTCGTCAAGTAGATTTATGTATCAAAACTCTGTTAGATTATGCACCATGTCCATATTAGCTGTCTGCTGGAACCAATTAATATGTGTACACTGTAAAATCCACGACAGTATTGGGCTTCAGCTTCATCGCATAATACCGATTTGTATGAGTCAAACTAAATTATTTTCCCAACAAACTTGGAATAATAATTTAATCACAAAAATCGTTCTTAAAAAAGACCCTTTGATTAAACACCGGAGGTAAACTTCTAGAATTCGTAAATATTTTTCATGTTTTTACATAAATCACAAATATCAAAATTGGTTAATGGTAAAAAAAGCATGACTGTGGTAAATTTTTGAAGATTTAATAAATCTCTCTGCTTTTACCATTTCCACAAATTTTTTACCTAAACTTCGTGCATAAAAAAATTTGCTGCTAAGTCGCTTAAGTAGTTTCGTTACATAAAGTGCAAAATATAAATTTTTTTGAGCAATCAAATAGTTCAAAATTTCTTCTGCCCTAAATAGCATTTTTTTGGATTTTCAAAAAATATTGTATGTAAGGATTGAAGAATTTTTTTTAGTGAAAATTGGTAACTTTACAATAAGAATGGAAATAAAATAGGAAGCCATTTCATTTGCTCTATTTTTATTTAGAATTCAATGAAATTTGAATTCAAGGATTTCTTCAAAACGTTTACTGTTTTAATCTGCTTACAACTTTTTTTTTTGTTTAATTAACACCAAGAACCATTATTTAAAAACAAAAAAAACTAACCTTAATTTTACTTTTAGGTCAAACGTGATATGGTAGCAATAAAACATGAATTGGACACAGTGCAGCAAGTTAAAGAAGAAATAGAAGAGCTCCGAGAGTATGTGGATCGACTTGAGGAGCACACGCACAGGCGGAAGCTAAGACTTTTAGAACAAGTTTGTAGCTTAAATTTTTTGCCATGTTGTGTAATTAAATATATTTAACATTTTTTCTTCTACACTTTCCAACAAAAAAAAATTAAAAAAAAAATGATGACAAAAATACGCAAAAGAACACCAAAAATTTAATTTATTTATTTTTTGTTTGTAATTTAATTTTATCATTAAAAAAAAACATTATATTTAATTTTTGTATGAATTTTATATTATTTTGTGTACTTATTGTGAATTTATGCGTTAATAAAATTATTTATTTTTTTATCATTGACACACAAAATTGTTTGTTCTTTATATTTATACTAATTATAAATTGTAATTTATTAAATGCAAAAACAAAAAAATACACAGATGATGATTTTTCAACGATGATGGTGGTTTTGTTTGTTGCAATTAAATTTTTGTTTATTTATTTATTTTTTTGTTTTGATCACATTCCTGAGTTTTTAATATGTCGATGATTCTGTTCTGTTTTCCCCATATCGCCATAATCCCCTAACAAAAAAAAAAATAAATGAAAACCAAAGTAATAAATATTGCGGTGTATACAAATAATTATTGTGAACACACAACAACCACATCACCATCATGATATGCTAGTGATTGTTTTTTAAATGTGCACCAAACAAAATGACAGGTTGTGGGCATTACAGTATAAGTCTCCAGGATTGGGGTTAAGCGAGAATGATTGTTGCTGTCTGTTGATCTCTGGATGAAATGCAATTTCAATTTATCCATTGAAAAATGGGCGATGAAATGGATTTAATTTAATAGAATACAATCTTTTCAGTAAACATTTTTTTTATTGAATTTAAAATATATGAAATTGAAGTAGGGTTATGTAACTACATAAACTTATATCACCTAGGGTTAATGAAATTAAAAAGGCTTTTTTTAATTATTAATGTGAAAACGTTCTTCGTTTTAAAATCTATTAAAAGGTCAAATACGAAATTCCGAGCATAAACATTCGACGAAGTTTTATGAATATTTTATTTTCACTTTAACATTGTATTAGGCTTCGAGTGAACTAAATGCTTAAAAGGGTAAAGTAGCTTAGAAAATGCTGTCATTTTGAATTCTGACTCTCGTAACTTTCAATTTCTCTGCATCGGTTTCCTATGGAAACTTGGTTTTCACTTGAACAATGCATGATGTGCAATTTGTCAGCACATCAATGCCAAGTGAAATGAGAGGACATACGAGTATGATGACATTTCCACAAATTTCACAATGTGTGTGTGTAAATGTCATTTTTTGCAAAGCTAATTGTGTCCCAAGCTGAATTTTTTCAGCACGTCCCTAAAAAAGACATAAACTTCTTCACTTTCAACTACGCCCAAGTAGTTTTCGTCGGTTTAAAGTATGAAATCCGCAAAATATATATGGTATCCCTCAGGGCTTTGTTTTCTCCCCAACTCTATTTCTCATTTCCATTAATGATTTATTACACTTAATCTACTATTCTTTTTCTAATGACATTTCTCTCACTTGTCATATTCGTTTTCACATATGGAACTTTAGATAACGGCAGCTGAAATATTTTATTCCCTCGAAATTTTGTCTGCTACCATGAACTTCATACGGAATAAATTTCCCATGAACAAAAATCTTTCGAAATGCCAAAAATTCCCGTAAGAATATATTTTCGATAGTAATAATAAATTCCACGGGAAGCTTTAGAATATATATTATTCACTTCGCCTATATGCTCGAAGGAGGGAAACATTCTTAAAGAAAATGTGTGTTCGTCATAAAAAATTTTTTTAAACACTACTGTCTCGTAAATTTTCCCCTTCTATGATATTCCCTTTAGAAAATATCAACCTTAAAATTCATAATGGATTTTTAATCTGAAATTGAGTGAAAACGCTTCCCAATTTTGTGTGAATATAGCTTATAAGAGTTGAAAAAAAAAATATTGAAAAACTCCCAACGGAGTTTGTTTGTCACTTTCGAAGTATATTAAATTCCCATGCGGTTCTCATTCCCATGGAATTATTGTCCTGTAATATTTAAGAATTTAATACAACATCACCAATATTATTTTTTATTTTATTTTCTATTTTTTATTTGGAAAAAAATTCAGTTTTGATTCTGATTTTTTTTTATTTTTGCCAAAACAAATTCATGTATATTATACATTTTTCAAACACAATTTTTTTCTAAACAAATTCTCTCTCTTTGCACTTTAACTGGAATTGAGCTGTTTTTAAAATTATTTTTAATAGAAAATGCACCTTGATCAGAATTTGTTTTTTTTTTTTTAATTTAAAACTTTTTACAAATTTTAAGCTTTTGGTTGATTTGTTTTTTAAATAATTGAATTTGAACGAATTAGGAAACGTTTTTAATTGAACCTTAATTCTCTCTATCTATCTTTCTCTCTCTTCTTCCCTCTATTAACTAAATGACAGAAGAGAAAAAAAAATAAATAAATTTCGAATCTTTTACAGGGACTCACGTTCTTTCTGACATACTCGATATTTTCGGCCGTCTTGGGAATGCTCCAGTTTGGCTACAATACAGGAGTGATAAATGCACCAGAAAAAAATATTGAGAATTTTATGAAGGACGTGTACAAGGATCGATATGGGGAGGATATTAGCGAGGAATTCATACAGCAATTGTATTCGGTGGCAGTATCGATATTTGCCATCGGCGGTATGTTGGGTGGATTCAGTGGCGGATGGATGGCAAATCGATTTGGACGGTGAGTTTCAGACATAAAGAAAATATATAGACAATTGTATCTATTTATGTATGTTTGTGTATAGAAACTTAAGGTATGCGGGGACTTAATGTATCACCTATTCTCCTGTGATAATATAGAAGATAAATAATGTTTGTGAGGGTTATATTTGACACAAATATTTGTAGAGATTCTATAACAAAGATGGTTTAAGGAAAATAGAAATAGATTATTGTGGCAAGGATTATTTTACCTAGACGACCTTCTTGGTGTGAAAATGGTTAATGTTTGAATAGAAGCATTAAGTTGTTTTTGCTATCAGAGATTTGTTTTACTCGCACCAGAGCTGTCAGATTTATTCCAAACACAACAATTTATTTTCATTATTTACTTATGGCAATTTTATAATAAATGTAATTTAATCATATAAGAAATTAAAATAAATAAGAATATTAAAATATTCTTTCAAGCCTTCTTTTATACATGTAAAGGTTTTATTAGAAAAATCAAAATAACGGGTTATCTATTTTGCGGTTTCAAAAGTAAACGTAAGTAAAACACATATAAAATATTTTTTTCATGATATTTCTTTTTTATTATAAAGTTTGAACGTTGACATTATGTGTGAAACACTACATCATTTAAATGACCACCACGCGAATTGTTGCAAGCATCGATTCTTTTGAGGTAATTTTCGACCACTTTTTGACACATATTGGGCGGTATCTCAGCCATAACTTGACGAATGTTGGTTTTCAAGTGCTCAAGAGTTAAAGGTTTATCTGCATAAGCGCGGTCTTTCGCGTAGTCCCACAAAAAAAAGACTAGCGGCGTCAAATCGCATGATCTTGGTGGCCAGTTGATATCGCCATGACGAGAAATTACGCGGCCAGGAAATGTCTCTTGCAATAAAGCCATATTCGCTCGAGTTGTGTGGCATGTGGCACCGTCTTGTTAAAACCACATATTCTCCAAGTCGTATTCTTCAATAGCAGGCAAAAAAAAGTCGGTTATCATATGACCATAACGCTCCGAATTGACGGTGACAGTCGTTCCATCGTCGTTTTCGAAAAAGTAAGGTCCAATCACACCTCCGGACCAAAGAGCCCCCCAAACAGTGACTTTTTGTGGTTGCAATGGCCTCTCTTCAATTACTTGAGGATTCTCAAAACCCCAAATACAACAATTTTTTACCCACCGAGTGAGAAATGTGCTTCGTCGCTGAAGAAAATTTTGTTCAAAAAACCGCCGTCCACCGCCTGTTGTTCAAGCATCCATTCGACGTATCTACGACGTTATGAATGGTCAGATGGGTTAAGTTGTTGTGTGAGCTGGACATTATATGGATGTAGGTGTAGATCGAAATGCAAAATACGCCATAATGTGCCATAAGACAGTCCTAATTCCTGAGAACCACAGGTCATCTACTCATTCGGGTCTTCGGCAACACTTTCACTTACAGCAGCGATATTTTCAGTGGTACGAGCGAAACGATAATGCACAGGCCTTACAATATCTGTAACCAATCCAGTCTATTCAAATTTCTTCACAATTTTGCCAATTGCTTCCGTAGTTGGACGATTATGTAAACCATAATCTCCTCTTAAGGCGCGATATGTGGCTGTGGCAGAATCACAATTTTTTAGTAGGTTTTAACAATTTGTATGTGTTGTGCGATAGTTAAGCGATCCAACAACTTAGTTTGACAGATGTCGAATTCCAGCCCTATACTTTTGAAACCGCGAAATGGATAACCCTTTACTATTAATATCTGCTATGGAAGAAACTAGTTGTTCCATTTATGGTAACAAAATGTGTAGTTGGGAATGCAAGACAAATATAAAAACTATTTTGCTTAAATGTATCTATACTCTGTCCCAGAAAAATAGGCAGTGTGGGCAAGATAGGACGTTTGCCTCTCAATCTCGCTACCGTGGATTGCATAAATCTGTCACTCAATAAAGTTCTGACAGAGTTTTCGTAGTTTGTATTTTAAATGGACCCAAATATGAAAGCTCTCAAATCAAAAGCACATCAACAGAAACCCAAGGAAAAAAAACCGAACAAGTTAAAAAATGGACACTGGTAACTCTGAAAGCACATCAATATTTAATGGGGTTGAATAGCAGCAGCATCCACAGGCCACGGCAAAGCAATTCAGTCCACATTCAGATGTGCAATGAGTAGGAAGTTTTATCTGCGCCAGATGCAATGAAATTTTCTTTGATTATTTTATAGATTAGGGGCGGGCAAACATTTTTTGTGGAGAGTATCTTTCAATTTAGTATGATGTCAAAATATGACACGCTACTGATTTTGAAAAAGCTTTCCCATAAGACGTGTACTGCCTATTTTTCTGGGACAGAGTATAATGTTTTCATGTGCCAAATGGAGCTGAACACATCGCACAAAATAATGTTCTGCTAAAATTTTCTCTGATTGGTATTAATACATAGTTATGTTTTAAGAAGCAAGTTGAATAATTTCTTTTAGAATATTTTGCGAGTTTTCCCAACTTATGGAATGTATTATATTCAAACGTATCATCGCCACCATTTATGACTTAATTCACAGCCAAACTTAAAAGGCATTAAATTCCGTTTCCATTTATATTTTATTATTTTTTTTTTTTAAGATTTATTATGATTCATTAAAGAAGAACATTATTTGATGAAAAGTCTAAACTTAAGTACTTGAATTCAAAAGGAATAACTTAGCATTGTATTTATTTAATGATGCTATAAAGTAGTTACGATAAGAATTCCATATCAGAAGAATAAATGTCAATGGAAATATGAATGAATAAAAATGAATTTTGCATTCTTATTTCAAATGATAAGAATTTTATTATGAAAAGAAATAAATTAATTTTTTTGAACATTTTAAATATCGTAAAGTTAAACAGTGGAGTTAGGGAAATAGTTTTGTTTGCAGCGAAATATCTTTAAGACTGAACTAATTATATTTAAAGTTTATAACATTAATTTGAATTTTTATATATGTATGTCATCTATGCATATCTATACTGCTCTAGCTTTTTCCTTTGGCTAATTGCCATCGGTTTATTTATTTCACAAAACATATTATAAATAATTCTATACTGGGTATTTGCCAATATATAAAGTTATTTACTAACGAGGTTAAACCTGCTGTATCTTTTGGACATATGTTGTCCTCAGTCTCAGACTTCGACTGGATCTTTCTTTTGCAGGACGAATTGGAAAATCCATGTAGGATCTTTCTATGACTTCTTCTACTCTAAATTAAATTATAGTGGTTTTCCATTGGTACAAGAATCAAATTCGTTTTTGATTCGAATCTATCAAAACATGGATTTTGACAGTTAAATCCTTTAATTGGACAACAAAAATAAATATTTTTTTGATTCGGAATCAAATTTGCAGATTCATATTTTTTGGCGAATCTACCGCTCTTTTACTAACACTACTAAACACAAGTTCAATTGGAAGGGTTTATTTTGACAGCTACCAGTTTCACTGACGCGAATATAAGCCAACATCTTATTTACCAATGGAAAACCACATAAGATCCACTGATTTCTATATATGTAATACCTAGATATAGAACTTTGCATCAAAATGTGAAGCCGAGTCGTCATTTTGGAGAAAACAGAAACAGATGGCCCCCAAACATATGTAGGAAGCGTACGGTTTAAAAAAAAAAAAGTTAAAAAGTCCAGACCAGTGTTGCCGAATCTCATGATTTTCGTGATTTTTCACCCTCGTCTCATGTATTTTTCTCATACAAAAAAAGAGAACTTACTGAAATTTTCAAGAAAAATGAAGCCAATATTGTGTGATATCGCCCCATGCAACTCCTTTGTTATAATTTAAGAAGATTCAAACAACTACCTATTCAAAATTCATATAACACAAATGAAAGTCAAAAGAAAACGAACAAAACAAAAACAAGAAAATCAAAAAAAAGAACAGCAAACCGTTCACAGTTATGTTTATGTGTTGTTCTTTCGATTTGATTCAGAATCGGAATTCAGTTTGTTTAAGGCCCGTTTGCTAATATTCAACTTAAGCATTTAAGACCCGTTTGCTGATACGAATCATAAATATTTATGCTCCACTTAAAAGGCTTAAGGGCTACTTTTCCCTCTCTGTAAAGAGGGAAAAAGTGCTTAAGTTTTGTATCAGCAAACGGGCCTAAGTTCTTCATAAGCACTTATGTGACAGTTTACGCATAGAAAAAAGTAGGTCATAAGCGTTTTAAGTTGAATATAAATATTTGTGATGCGTATCAGCAAACGGGGTCTAAGTAAAACAGTCAATAGACAAATTTTTAATTAAAAAGAAAAAAAAATATATCCGAATCCGAAAACCTAAAATCTGAGAACAATTTCGAATAATACAAGTCTTTCAATGCCGTTGTTTGTCTTCCTTAGTTGAAGGTGCTAAATTATTTTACTAAAGATTTAATTTCAAAAATAGTGTCTTAAAAAATAAGGAATCTTTGTTTCCAATCCATGTTGTAGACTAAAAATTCCAATCAATTTTTCCCGATTAAACATTTTGAAAATTTAGTAGCTGAAGATTTTTTTCAGGAAATAGATAATGAGTGGAGAATGCTTGTTAATTCAAACATTAAAGTAAATGACTACTTAGTCATAAAACCACATAAAGTAATTCTGACAATATGTTGGAAAAATTAAACTGGCCGACGATAGCTTGGTACATCCATTTCTGACGAAATTTGTTTTTGAAATCTTTTCATTGCCACATTCTTCAGCTAATACTGAACGAATTTTTTCAAAGGTTACGTTTCTCAAAACCAAAATAAGAAATCGACATGAGGTCGATTCAATGATAGGGCTTATTCATACAAATGACCTCTTCAAAAATCAGGACTGTTTTGATTATAAAGTTACTAAGCTTTTGATAGACAAATATTTTGGAAAAATTATTTTAAATTATTTTGTTTATATTTATATATGCATTGAAGAAACAGACCAGCTTTCAGTCCTCGGCATGTGCAGCACAGACCAACTCTTGTGGAATGAACACATATTTGATGTCGCCAAAAACGCTGCAAAGTGTTTCGGCTTTTTTCGAAGATGCAATAAATTGCTTCCCCCGTTTGATCTGGCTGTACATTTGGGCAGGAGCTCCCAAAACTCTTTTGAGTCTCTTAGATAGAATTCAAAATAGAGCTCTAAGAATGATTGGCGATAGAACTATAGTGGAGTCATACACATCTCTCGAACATCGTCGTAATGTTTCATGTATTTCGCAATTTTATCGCAATTTTTTTAAACAGTGTTCTGGCAAAGGAGCCAGTTGCATTCTCCCCCTTAAACAATTCCACCGTAATACTCGCGCTTCTAGGAATGCTATTTTCCACCATATTTTGATATTCAGAACTTCAAATACAATGTACATCGGTATCCCCTATTTAATCCTTCCCTATTTTTCCTGATGGTAGCTAAAATCCCTTTAGTGCGTGTTTGTTATAAAAAAAATAATATTATATAAATAAATTATTTACTTTATTTTTGGAGCTTAATAAAATGAAACAGAACCCTATTAGTATTTTTTTTAATTAAAAATTGTTTAATTTTTGTGAATTATAAGCATATAGACATTATTATAAAGAGGAGCAATCCATGATAATCTCATAAAAAAAATTATGATATTTATTTAGATATCGGTAACACTGGTCCAGACAGTTTATTGAAAAGCAGACGGTAAAAATGTCGACTTTTATCCACAATACAGTCAAATAAATAAAGAATGCTGAAAATCCAAATGTGGGATTTTGTATTCACCCAAACTCAACCCCATTCCAAATCCCATTTGTCCAAGCAAGGGGATTGCAGGGGCAGCATTGGGTTTTTGGGAGTTTGCTTTACGGGATTGTGTGCCCAACCCGAACATTTGTTTTTGATCAGTCTGTAATTTTAACAGTGTCAACATTATTAAAGTACTACCAACTATTTGTCGAAAAGAATTGCAGATTTCTATTAAGTCTCGAATTTTGGCTGACTGAAGGGAAGAAAATCGAATGAAAAAATATGCAAGAACTTATTGAAAAAAAAACATTATTTTTAGATAGGTATTTGATTTGTGTACCCTCTGCGGCTTTGACAAACCAGGTATTTAGGCTGTTTTACATGGGTTGGGCTCGATATTATTGTTTTACAATGCCGGTTATGAAATTCCAATGTTTGCTGTCGCCCTGAAATCCACTACCTCATCAAATATAGAATTTGGGATGGGATCGAGTTTGAGTCTTTGCAAAGTGTCTTGTTTAACAATTATCAAAATACAAAACGGGCTAAGCGGGATCAAAAGGCATTCTAAAAAGTGGGATTAAAATAAATCTGGATTTTAAATAAGCGGGATTTAAAAACTTTTTTTTAGGGGATTTTTGAAAAACCGAATTTTTAAAAGCGGGATTCCGATACGAAATATATGGAGTCCGGTTTTACATGTATCAACATCCTGTACTTGCACATCACGCCATTTAGGATGGCTTTATAGCGAAAACAGTTGACCTTAACAGATTGATTAGTCTCATTTTAAAAAGAAAATATGGTCCCCAACTTACCAGGTCACATCTGAACACCAATACTACAATATGGGGCAAACATTTCTATGGAATCGATGGTTATTCGGCTCCATTTTTTCCACGAACTGAAAGTTGTAAGTAAATTTTGGTCACGTTGTCGAAACTCTGTATGCCTTTGCAGTGGACGAACAGGTGCACAATATGTCCGACACGACGGTATAACGCATTTTTAGACTTCTCCACCATCGTAATGTTAATTTGTATTAATGATTTTTTCTTACAAATCATTCACATGCGAGTATTAAATAATGTTGTTGCGTTATGGTGTTTTATTTCAGTCTTTGTTTTAGTCAATCTTATAGTTGAAACCGTTGTTGAATTTCTTAAGAGCGTATTTTCAAACACAAATGCTATTCACATTTTTGTTTTAGAAGAAATGCATTTATTAATGCTGAACTCAAAATCTGTGTAATGTACCTTAGGAAGTCATAGATGTTTTAAACGGAGTTTTAGACTGGGAATCCCTTTACAACTACACCAAGCTAGCACTTAACTACAGAAAACGAATCTTAGAAGAACTTTTTTAATTTTATGTTTCAATTTTGTATATTAAACAAAATTAATTAATTAAGTATTAATAAGTAAAAACTAAAATATCTACTTGGCAACCCTGATTTACTTCAAAATGAAACACAAAAACTATAATACATAAATTTAATATTATTTTTGTTTTACAGGAAAGGGGGATTATTACTAAACAACGTTCTTGGCATATCGGGAGCTTGCCTAATGGGATTCACTAAAGTCAGTCATTCCTATGAAATGTTATTCCTCGGTCGATTTATTATTGGTGTTAATTGCGGTAATTTAAAAAAAAATAAACATTTTGAAGTATTTTCTTGAATCTAATTTTATTTTTATAATTGTTGTTAATCCAGGTTTAAACACATCTTTAGTACCAATGTACATCTCTGAAATAGCACCACTTAATTTACGCGGTGGTTTAGGTACTGTAAATCAATTGGCTGTGACAGTAGGTTTACTTTTATCCCAAGTCCTTGGAATAGAGCAAATATTAGGAACCAATGAAGGCTGGCCAGTATTGCTTGGTTTAGCTATATGTCCAGCAATACTACAATTGATATTATTGCCGGTTTGTCCGGAATCACCCAGATATCTTCTTATAACAAAACAATGGGAAGAAGAAGCTCGAAAAGGTATTGTATAGTTCTTGTCAACATTTAAAATAAAAAATGTTATGTACTAAGATTTATCCTTTGGTTTTATTTTTGTTAAGTCCAGCTCTTCGAAGACTTCGTGCATCGAGTTCAGTGGAAGAAGATATTGAAGAAATGCGTGCCGAAGAGCGTGCTCAACAATGCGAAAGTCATATATCAACTATGGAACTAATTTGTTCGCCAACTCTGAGGCCTCCACTTATTATAGGAATTGTTATGCAGCTTAGTCAACAATTTAGTGGTATTAATGCCGTGTTTTATTATTCAACGTCACTATTTCATAGTTCAGGCTTGACAGAGGAGAACGCCAAATTTGCAACTATAGGAATCGGTGCTATTATGGTAAGTTTTTTTGTTATTTTTTAACTCGAATTAATAATGGTTTCTAGTGGTAATATAAGGTGAATTACGAACGAAGGATTTATTCTCAGATTGTCTTAGATCAATTTATTCCCTTAAATCGTGAAAAAGCATTCGTATAAATCCATAATTCTGTAACGGAATTGTGTACATATACCAGGTGGCGCAAAATTAGTCACCCTATCGGAAGATGTTATCATTTGTTTTGCTAATGGCGGCACATATCAATTGAAACCATCATTTCGCGTTTTTTTGGTATAGCGATTCATGACTTGTTGACTGGTTACTTCACACATATCAAAGTAGAATTGACATTTGCCGCCATTTATAAAAATTATAGCATCTCCCTATAATATTGAGTTCCAACATTTGGCCTGATGAAATGTACGCTAGGCCAATCACATTAGACTAACCAACAAACTAACAAATATTCGTCCATTTTGACATTTCTTTCAAATACCTTTTTTTTTTGTTTTACTGGAATGATATTGGGGGCGTTCATTTACTTATTAGATTATGTTATCTGGATAGCTATATATTAGTAAATACGTATTTGGTATACGTATACCAAATGGAGTTGAAGTCGGATAGCTAGTTATTCAAACATTTTTGGGATACCTCAAGATAGCTTTCATGAGAACAGAAAAAACATTTCATCAGATGCGCTTTTGCACGCGTTACAACAACAGACAGTTATTCCAGATCACAGTACACATAATAAAGGTAATATATTCCGGTTTTCATTTTCGTTCAAGTTCGCGCATGTGGCAAAACTCAGAGATACTCGTGTCACATTTGGTATACGCATATTCTTAGGCATGGGTCAAACTTCTAGTTGCAATATTTGTTACTGCTACTTTTAAATAACAGTTATAAATCCCTGTTACTGAAATAACAATTATGGAACAAAAAATGTCAGTGAAATAACAATTTTACTATACTATTTTCCACTACCATTTTAAAATTAATTTTTCATCACGTTTTCATCTATATTCCGCTGTGTGGTTTGGTCAAAATACAAATTTAGAAATTTCAAATTTATTTTAATAACAGTTATTTTTGATCTACTGTTCCCTCTTACTAAACACATCTTAATGAAATATTGTCCCATCCCTATTTGTATGTGAAAATGTCAAAAATAAGTGTGCATGTGCCAAATCTCAGAGACATTTTGCCAAATGTGACAACCAAACTTTAGAATTATGACAACCAAATGCTGACAACATGCGAAATATATTACCTTATTATGTTTACTGTGATTCCAGATAGCTCAGAACAAATGAGTGAACGCCGGCATTTAATAATTAAGTGTGGATGGTATGTGGAATACGAATACAGTCTGACATTTCTTCAAAAATAGATTGTAACTCGAGACCATTTTTTGTTTGCAAGATGTTTATAAATGCTTGTAAATTGTTTCGAATTACATTATTCTTTCATTTTTCGGTCGTTAGTCGTTCTCATGTGAATATTGCATTACATATGTACGTACATAAACTATAGGCGTTCATATCTTATTTACCTAGATACTGAACTCATATACTTTGCCTCTCAGACAAAGTGGAGCTGAACCCCATGTTTCTATAGGTTAAACCGTAGATTTTTGAATTCTTATTTTTTTGAACAATTTTGTGATTAGTGATCTTATTTTGGTATGGAAAATGTTTTTTGATTCAAATAAAAAAAAACGATACCTATTGTAATACAAGATCAGAAGAATCTACTTTTTATCCTCTGAAAACATGGCGGCAGAGGTTTAACTTTCTGATGCGAATTTGGGTATGCGGCATATGGGAATGTCTACGTCATAAGCAAGCAAACGAATACACACAATACGTACTCATACTCAATATACCTAATGAAGTCCGGCTGCGATTCGATAAGTTTCGTTCAGTTATAGAAATTTATGATTGAGTGATTTGACCAAATTGGTTGTTATTATTTCTAGGATGGATGGATGAGATTACCCTCTTCCTTCGGCTTTTTTGGTCACTGGAACTGGCAAGAGCGATCCCAGCCACTCTGCGCATAAGTAAATTTGACAAAAGGGGTTAAATACAAACAAGAAAAACATATATGTAGGTTTGGCTTTGGTGTCACTTGCCCAGTGCTAGAATATCTCTAGTTCGTAGATTTATCTACGGAGTTGGTACTACAGAACAAAACGCAAAGACGAAGTTAATATTTCCAATATCAATGCAATCACTTTTCACGAAGAAAACGCTTCAAGTCTTCTCCGTTATTTACCTTCATATTCATATTCAACCCGTTTCTTCTATTCGCATAACCTTGTCACGTTATATGACCAAGAGGTGGACTTCCTCTCCCAGCTCCCATATCAACGACATAATTTTTAAATCCAATACTGCACTTGGCATTGTGCGGCGAAGAATAAAATCAGACAGTCTCCTATTCGTTTTCATGGATTCCTTTCAGGTTCCGTTGAATGCATGACCCTTTCCCACATTATAATATTTAATACTAACCCTCCTAAATACAAAATGCTCTCGTCTCATATATCTAGCCACCCAATATATCTTTTACGGCTCGAACTCAAACTAACCACCAGCCTCTCATATGTTGCGGGGTGTTAAATGGGCGTCTTCAATATCAGTACTCCATCTTCTGAATCATGGCCCTCATTAACCCCAATCATAAGCTATTAGTTTCTTAGTTTTTGGGTAGGATTAAGAATTAGCTTGTAGTAACCCGAATTAATGGGTCTTTTGCCTCAACGAAAATTAAAAGTAAAATTATTTAACCGAACATTAGGACAGAACTTTTATATTTAACTCAAGAATTTTGTCACAGTGGGACATACATACTTAAATATCGGATAAAAAAGAACATTAACAAATCGTTAGACTTAGATTTTATAACCAATTATCCATTAAACAAAAAAATAAATGTTATCTCTTTTTTTTACAACAAATTTCAGGTTGTTATGACTCTAGTATCCATCCCCTTAATGGACCGAACTGGTCGAAGAACACTCCATCTGTACGGATTAGGTGGAATGTTTATCTTCTCAATATTCATAACGATATCATTTTTAATTAAGGCAAGTACAATTATTACTTCTTATACAATTCTCTATAACTATTTGGTAAGAAAGTACAAAGGATCAAAAACGGTTTGTATTAAAAAAAAATATATATTTTATAGTAAAATTTTATTGAGTTAACAATCTCAAACGTTTGAAGAGATGTTCTTTTATTTAAAAAATTAAACAAATTTCAAAAAAAAATGAAAGCTATTATTTAACAAATTTAAATATATTTTGATGTTTGAAGTTTTTGCCAAAAAAGAAAAAGTTTGGTTAATTTTTACTGAAACTGGTATGATGTATAGACACATGCATGTTTAATTTTGATAATTTTTTTTTATAAATGATATTTATATATTAATATATTCATAAGTGATGCCGTATGATTAAAGATATCATAATATATTTTTTTTTTATTTGTTACTAATATGAATGAATTTTTAAATTTTTCGAACTTTTTATGGAATGTAATAAATAATTTTTGATTTGACGATTAATTTTTGTTTCCATACTTTTTTTTTGGAAAATAACAGTAATATTAACTTTTTTTCACAAAATAAACTCACAAAATACCGCACTAAACAATTATTTTTGATGTAAAATATACAACATATCGCTTATAAAACGCTATAAGCTTCTAAACATACTATAATCTGCTAATTATTGCTTAATTTTTATTAAATATTAAATGTTTTATGTGTGTTTTGTTTTAATGGTTTTTTGGTTTTGTTGCTTTAATTTGTAGCTATTGGTGTTGTAATTAGGTTTAAGGTGCTGAATAAATGAGGCAATATTTTAAATAATTATAAAATAAAGAAATAACAAAATTTGACTTTTATAAAAGTTATAGGTTTTAGAATTAAATATTTAAAAAACATTGTTTGTTTATTTTACCGCCTAGTGTCTGAAAAATATTTTTTCTGGTTTCGGAATTTTTGAACAATCATTTATGCTTTTTTCCGAATCACCTCTAACTTCATAACTAGCGCACATTTTTAAAGGATATTGATTTTGAATTTTCTGATACGATTCAGATGAAAAATGCTTTCAAGCTTTTCAGTAAAAAATATATGTACGAAGTGATTTATTTTATTCAAAAACATTATCAAACCGCGCCACCCTAACTATCTACACCAGATGCTGAATTACCGCATCAGTTTTAGAGTAATACGTGATTGGCATTACTACTCACGTTATCGTCATTCCATAGTGGTTGGATACTTGTTCATTCCAATGCTTACCTCTGGTAAAATATTGTCAAATAACCTGGACATTTAAAATAAATATTAGGGTGGTCTTGTATTTAGTTTAAATTGAGATTTGTATGGAATCTTTTAGTTTTTTATTCTTATGATATTAAGAAATTAATCGAATTATGTACAGAAATGTTTATTGAAGCCATTTCTGGCATTCAGACACATTTGTTTATACCAATTGACAACATGACAATACTTATTATGAAGGCAACTTGTTTCAAATCCTCCACTGCCTTATTTTTATCATACAACTACTTTCGTGCAAAAGTCTGCATAAAATATAAAATAAAAATTAAGAACTAAATATAAATAAATAAATATAACTTAATCATATACAACTCATTTATTCAGCTGTCTCGCCCCTGTTTAAACTAAAACTTATCTCGATTTGCCAGGCTTTTTGTCCCGTTACTAAAACTTTCAATAAACTTAATTAAAAATACTAAACTTTTCGTTACCCACATTTTCCGTTTTTTGTTTATTTTTTGGTTTGTCCACCTTTAAAATTCATTAACAAACTCATTTGTTTTTGATTTTATTATTTCAATCAATATTATGTTAACCGCTTTTATTTTCTTGTGGTGTCCAGTAATATCATATAATTTGTTGAACAAAAAATTAATAAAAAAAATAAAATTGTGTATAATGTCTTTGCAAAGCAAAATCAAAATTGTACGCACTGTGTATACATTCTGCACTGGGTTGGAAATTTATAAATGTAGTAACGACAAATACAAAAATCAACTAACAATCTGATTAAAAATAAATTTATTTTATTTTTGTTTATTTAATTTTTTTTTTGTTTAAATGTAGCTTTTGTTTTAAGCAAACGTTCAAAACTATAGCATCACAATAAGTCAGTTAACAAAAAAAAAAAAACAACTACACATGTATCTATACAAGTAAATCTATATAATATACTCACTATTATTTTATCACCCATAAAACTAATTTAAAAAAAACTACAAATTAAAAAAAAATCTTTGCAAATTTTCATACACTGCGAGCTATTGCCAATAAGAACTAATTAAAAACATAATACTGATTTAGTTCTTTATACACACTTAAAAACACGAGTGAAAAATAAATCACATTTTTTTAGTTATTTTTTTTTTAATAAAAATAATACCTACATATATTTTTATATTATTTGAAATATTATTGCATTTAATTTATTTATAATAAATATAAAATGTATAAAAACTTGCAAAACAGTTAAACAGAAGAATGAACTACTTAATTCTCGCTCGGATTTATTTATTATTTTTTTAATTCATTGCAAGCAGAAAATTAACCTACGATGAGCAAAAACTCTCAACTTGACGAGCGAATATAGATCGATAAGGTTAAATTAATTTAAAATAAAATATAAAAAAAAATATGTAGACGCAAGCAAAAGTTTTCTTTACTAAAAGAAAACGAATAAGATATGGATGGTTTGTAGAATGGAATAAAAAATCAGATCATATTTACATATATAAGAAACATATTTTTGTTTTTGTTTTTTAATTTAACTTAACATATTGTTAATAAATGTTTGTAGGTACATTACATCAATGCGTTCTAACTAACTTTAAAATTAATTTTTTTTGCCGAGCAAGTTTAGTTTTTTTTTTTTTAAATACATAATATAAAATGTTCGCAGTACTCCTAGTGTCTATTTTTTCGCTGATAAATGTTTCAAATCAATCAGGAATTGCTGAACGACTTTTGGAAATAGACGCTCGCATTTATTATCATTTATTTAAACGCGCATTTACATAAAATAAAACTTTATTATGCAAACGAAAAATTAAATGCACAATTAGTAAAAGTAAATTCAGAATATTCGTGGAATAATATTATAAAAGCAGTAAGCTACATAAAGCCAAAGGGCCAGACTCCTAAACACAAGATTTGCACAGCAAGTCTCATGCTTAGGAAAGACATGATCCCTGTTCAAATTAAAAACCAAGTGAAGTGCGCAACATAACTTTAAAACTTGAAGAAATGTATTAGCTTTTGCGCAAGGAAAAAGAATTAACTGCATTTTGGGTCAGTCTTCATTGCAGGGATATTTATGTTTGCTGTCCCTAGTTATGCTACGCAAACTTCTTGAGCTTTGTGCAAACAATTTTTGAAGCGCCTCATACAATCTTGCAAAATAAATTCTGAGAAGCCAATGCTAATTAAGAATAACATTAACGGATTCATGATACCGCGTAAACTTTCCCACATCGTAAGATGGACATTTCATGAACGTACTTATAAAAATCAAATTACGCAAATGTGGTAAATGATTAGGGGTATTCACGATCCGATGTATCTGGTCTTGTTTCATTGTAAAAGTGTAGCATTTTTTGCACTACAACAACAAAATAAACTGAATGTCAAAGTTTTACACTTTTACAATACCCGAGTCTTATTAGGGGTATTCACGATCTGGTGTACCAAGTCTTGTAAAATTGTAAAATTTTATTTTTTTTACAACAGACTGTGAACACACCTTTACTAATCTGAAGCAATACTGAAGCAAATGTCAAAATCTGTTTCACATTTGTTCTGAAGAAGGCTTAAGTTTGTGTTAAAAAAATCTTACACTCTTGTATTTTTCTGTTACAATAGGGGTATTCACGATCTGGTGTACCAAGTCTTGTAAAAGTGTAAAATTTTATTTTTTTACAACAGACTGAACACACCTTTACTAATCTGAAGCAATTGTAAAAGTGTAAGTTTTTGACATTCAGTATATTTTGTTGTTGTAGTGCAAAAAAATGCTACACTTTTACACTTTTCCAATGATACAAGACCAGATACATCGGATCGTGAATACCCCTATTATAACAGAAAAATACAAGAGTGTAAGATTTTTTTTAACACAAACAAAGCCTTTTTCAGAACAAATGTGAAACAGATTTTGACATTTGCTCCAGTGTTGCTACAGTTTAGTAAAGGTGTGTTCACAGTCTGTTGTAAAAAAATAAAATCTTTCAATTTTACAAGACTTGGTGCGCCAAATCGTGAATACCCCTAATTGTATCTTCCTGTACTTTAACTTGACTAATAACAAAGTGTTATTACTCTCATTTAAAATGCCAGCCAGAAATAATAAGAGGAAGAGAGGTAGTTACACCAAGATTATGACACATAAAACTTCAAAATTAAACGCCAAAAGGTTTTTCACATTTACGACTCAGATGGTAAACTTTCCCACACAAAATTATGCGGAAAAGTTTACCATTTTTTGGTAAAGTTTTTACATACAAATTTTGGAAGCTCATTTACCACATTAACCATTTTACCAGTTAACGCGGTTTCAATAATACGCTTATTGTAAACCCAATTTAAAATATGTAAATCAACCCCCAATATTGAAATAGCCATAGATTTTTATATGCCTAGATACCCAACTCATGCACAAAAAGTAAAAACATCCGCCATTTTTGAATAAGCACAATTCTCATACAAGTTTATTGATGAGTTATGTGAGTTTATAAAATGACAGAATACTCCATATACTTTTATGAGAATTTACATATTAACATAATCAAATATGGCGGTCTGATGCCTCCGTCTTTCATATAAAAATCTATATAATCGCAGGTAAAGGTGACAGCTGGTCTATTAGGCTGGCTACTGATTCGAAATGAATCTTTTTGATTTTCTTTGGCTCTAACGATGTAATAGGCCGACTCCACTTGATATCTGTATCGACAATGAAATCTCTGATATAAAAATCACAGCATTTTGTTTTTCTTCCCTGTGTAGTTCATGTCTTGACATTTCATTTAGGCAAGAGAGGGTGAAGTGTATCTAACAACAATGAATTACACGAAAAAAATGTTGTATGACCAAATATAATCATTTTAATGAAAATTAACTAATCAAAATGGTGGATTTGAAGAATTTAAGTACAAACAAAAATGTATGAATGGGGCCAAAGAAATAGTTTCGGCTTGAGTGTGTTTCTAAAACACACTTGAACACTTAGCTGTCATTAATTGACATTTGTGATTTTGATTCTCTCTTATTTCGAATTCCAAACAACCAAACATTCGATTTTTTCTGAGCACAATTGAGTTATTTCTAAACAACATCTGCCAAAATAGATCTTACGTTTTAGCAAGATTTCATAGACTTAACACGCACACTATTTATTGCAAATCCCCTACAACAAAGAAAAAAATCGATCTGAAATTCAATTGAACTGGTTGTTTGGAATTCCACATTACTTTATTATTTATAAGAAATATCTTCTCTGCCGGAAATACCTACTTCTTCTGCCATTTTAATTAAATGAGTGTTTCTTTGCTCACATTCCACTCTTGATACATAATGCTATTTGCTGATATATAAAGAACGAAAAAACAAACACAACCTCGGAGTTAAAAATGATCTCTGATTAAAAGAAAGAAACACCAGTTTTTTTTTTAACTAAAAATAAAGTCCATTGATGACTATCGCCGTTTTCGATTGGCCATATGTAAAGCCTCTAAAAGGCTTTTGCAAATGTTCGATTGGATTAAAATCACAGTTCTTCTCCTGAAAAAAGAAACATTTTATTCTTGACTTACAGTCAGCATCAAACCAAATTTTCAGTAAATTTATGTATCACAAAATTTAGTGATTAAAATCTGACCTAACCGAAGCGATATTTACATTATGCTAAGACAACGACTAAGAAAAATAATTGTGTATGTAATATAACCCAGCCTTATAACACTCAAACTAAACTTAGAACTCCAAAACTGGACTTTAGTGTAAGCTTAAGCTGGGATTACCTTCAATTTTATGGCAAATAAGAAATTAAAACCATGATAAATATGACTAGATGTATTCAATTGAATTCTCTAGAACACCATCTGAATGTTTGAATAATTAAGAAGTGAATAAGCATTTATTAAGGCTATACAACATCACATAAAGTCATATTCTTAAAACATTTTTCAACCTAGTTTAGTTACAATGACATTATGTCAAATAAAGTACCAAGCAGAGAAATCTATTACGTTTAAAAATCATGAATCAATCATTTCTATTTTAGTAACTGTCCAAATTTTATTTATTACTAATCTTAGAATCTAAAAAATAACAAAATATTATGATTGTTGATTGAGTTAGCCAACCTCAAAACGCTCTTAGCTTTTAATCCATCTATTCAACGTTAAATAGCATTTCCGTGTTTAGAGATATTGTAATTTTACCCAGTCTTTAAAATGAGTTTAATCATAAGGTTTTACATGTACATGAATATATTTCCGAGTGTGTATTAGGGAAGTTCTAGGACTTTTCGATTTTTTATTAATTGAACATTTTATTCTTTGGTTTAGTAAAGTCATGGACTAGCGTTGGACTAAGCATTTTGTATTAAGAGGGCTTGAAGACACTAAATTAAATTTGAATATGCAATTTGTTTTATACCTACATATTATTCATTTTTAAAAATTAGATTTACATTAAATTTGACCATTAAATTAAAAAAAGAAGAAGTTTTCTTAACACTAATTTTTTGAATAAATTCCAATAATCAACTGTGTTTCTTATATTAATATTTAGATTTAGATACATTTAATTAATCGTCACGAAAATAATGCCAGACCCAACCTCTTACAGTGCAGATAAAATGAAAGAAAAAAATACCAGATTTGTATTACATACACAAATTAAACAAAAAAAATATTTTCAATTGACTACCCAATTTTAAGTTCCCTTTCATTTGTCCCCACTCTCTTTCTTCCTTTTAATAAAATTTTATTCAAATTTTCTTTAAAATCATATTAAATCCAAAAATAATAATCACACAAAAAATAATAAAAACTAAAAAGAACATAAAAAAGCCTTCAAACTCGAGTAGGACATTGCTATTACACCTTTTGTATAGGAGTTTTTTGGTTATGTACAGGAAATGATCGACTGGATGTCATATCTATCTGTGGTTTCGGTACTGGCATTTGTGGTGTTCTTTGCTGTTGGACCGGGTTCAATACCATGGATGATAACTGCCGAATTATTCTCACAAGGTCCTCGGCCAAGTGCAATGGCAATTGCTGTTCTAGTCAATTGGATGGCAAATTTTGTTGTCGGAATTGGTTTCCCAAGTATAAGGGTAAGTTTGTAACGACATCTATAATCAAACATTTGTATTTATCTTCTTTTTTTTATTTTAGACTGCATTGGAAAATTATACATTCTTGCCATTTAGCGTATTTTTAGCTATATTTTGGATATTCACCTATAAAAAGGTTCCTGAGACCAAAAATAAGACATTCGAAGAAATTTTAGCACTATTCCGCCACGGAAATGGAAGGTATGTTCCTAAACTCTATACTAATTGAATATTTGAAAAAAAAACCTTTATAATTTATAAAAAGAAGAAACTATAAACAATACTCACGAAATACATAAAATAGCACTTTAACAGGGTCATGAATTTGCAAAAGGGGGAACTTATATTTTATTTATTATACTGTGATGAAAATAATTAGTTTCGAAAAATCAAGGCGACTAATTAAAAATTTATATCAAGAGGAAGAAGTCATGTTTTTTTAAGGTGGTCGTTTTGACACATTATTCAGCGATTGTGGACTGCGGTCAGAATTTTCTTGTAGAGACTAGATGAATTTCTGTATACGAACTTGGGATTTTAATATGTTGTGTAGTTTTTTTTAACTTTTAAGTGATTATTCGACTATTTTGGATTATATTTATTAAGATTATATGCTTTACAGCTCAATCATACAATAATACAAACAAAATTTAAATATGAAAAACACAAAATATTAAAATTAAATTAAGAATGCTTATTTAGTAATGTAAATTTAAATTTTAGTACTTAAGCCTTCTATTTACATTAAAATTTGGTTCGCAATCAATCGCGGACTTTTGTTTATAATAAATCTACTACAAAATTAAAAAAAAATATTCAGCTACGGACGTTAATTATTTAGGTACCTATTAGGATTTTGAACTTAATTTACTTAAAACATAAGACTAAAAAAAACAAACAGTGAACTTTACGCTACTGAAAAAAATAGAAACAACAGAATTCAATAATTTTTGTTGCTGCCAAATTATATAAAAGAAAAATAAGATTTAAGATCTAGAAAGATTATTGCCTGAAAGAAATAAGTTGTCTTCTTATAAAATTACAGTGCCTATTTATAAAATTCTGTGCACTCAAGTCAGTATGTTAAGAATGGCAAATGTTGTCATGTCTATTTTGGCCATAAGCATTAACCTGGTCCTGTTTCATAAAGATTAAGTGATGATGATTCCATAAATTTGTCTTAATAGTGGGACATATTTTCAATTCATAAAATATTGAATAGGCAATAATTGTTCATAAATAATTTTTCATTGTCAGATAGTTTGGCCAGTTTAGAAAACTCTCAAACTTTTTTTCGTCCAAAAGTAAAGAAGCGAATCTAATTGTTTCAGTATCCAGTATTTGGCAGCATTGCTCTGAGATCTTGTTTTTCTGAACTCGCCTATTGGTACATTTTTCATTGCCAAATTTTGGCACTGTTAAATGACAAGCAGTTTTCTCAGTGTAATCATAAGTACAGCTGAGCGGAGAAAGAAAGCACATAAACCAGTGCTGTCGAACAAAATTATTCAAGTAGTTAATGTGTTTTCGAAAAAAAATTGCTCAATAAAAGACCGAATCTCAAATTTTCTTCCCCATAATTATTTAATTTTTACGCTCACTTTTCACAGAAATGTGAATGTTATAAAATTTTATAAAAAAAATCAAAGCTCCCGAAACTAGGATAAATAATAGAATTTTCAAACTAATTTAGATAGACAAAACAAGCAAAAAACTAATTTTATTTGTGTGTTTTCAGATTTAATTTAAGTTTTGTAACTTTTTTTTATTTTGTTTAAATTAAAGTTTAGTTTTATTTAGTGATAACCACAATAATATTATTCCAATAACCAATTTTCAGCACAATTCCCCACACCAAACAAATGTTCTTCTTTTATACTTATACATACATATATATCTATGTATTCCTTGACTCACACCTTGTCACATCCTTTAAGTCTTATCGAATTTGACATAATAAGGCTTATTTTTTATGAGAAAGTATAAAGACTGTTTCCTAGTTCTATTTGAAAAAAATAATAATAAATCAAATAATATAATTTGATCATTTTTTATACAAATCCTTTTTTATATATTCAATTCTTCAAATTTGTAATTGAAACTGTATACAATATATAACACAGAAGGACATTTCGAGATAGTAGACTGTATGGGTAAGTTGCATGATGAACTACACCGTTACACACACAAAAAAAAGCAAAGGAACTTTTGATTATTAAACAAAAAAAAAAGTTTTTTTAACGCTGCCTATTTTTTGTAGAATAATAGTTTCTATATTTCCAAGTCAAAAACCAACAAATCATGCTTTCCAATATATCATCTATGTATGAAAAATATTAAAAAAAAAAACATATTCCAAAAATGTTAATTCGACAAAAGTAGAACAACTAAAACATTCCCCCCTTAAATATTTTGTGAATGCTTGAATGCATGTTCAAAAAAAATACATTTTTTTATAAATTTTTAATAGATTCATTAAACATCGATCCACAAATTTCATCATGCGATCAAAACAATTGAATTTAAAGTACTCATCGACGAGATACATTCCCTTTTTCACAAAAACAAAAACTTTTTTAAAACCCACAACTCACTAAACTAGATCCTCATTGTTTCATATTCATTTTGTTAAAGTTTTTTTTTTTTAATTTGTGTTTTCTTATTTATTTTTTAAAATTTTTAGCGATGACGTTACAATAATAAGGGGTCAGAGTAATCCGACAGACATTGAAATAACAAATCGAAACAAGGAGCTTTAAATAAAATCATTTTTAAGTTGAATATTTAAATATATATTTTTGTTACGTATTATTTTATTTATTTTTTTTTTTGCTAAAGTGCATTTTTTTCCCTCGAAAAGCAATACAAAAATGTCTCAAAAAATTACTATGTTTCTTGTCACTAAATAGTTTCACGATTTCTTATCATAATTATGCACAATTAAATATTTAAGTTTATGTTAAAGCAAATTATATTATGTATTAATTTTTTTGTATACACTTTATTTGTATTAAGTTTTATTTTTATAATAAAAAAAATAAATCAACAATCATTATTGAAAACAAGGGAATGTTATTTCTTCAAGTATAATTAATTGTTTTCAATTTTGTAGCGTTTAGAATATAGGAATGGCGGGAGAAGGGATAGGGCAATGAAAATGTATGATATACAATCCTATTATAAGTAAATCGGTATTTTTCTTGAAGTTAATAAAAAATGTAAACAAAAAACAATACATAAATAATCGCTAAATTGTAACAGAGCTATAGGGAAAAGATAGTGGTCTTTGCGAATTGCAATCTGATTGTTACGAACTGTCAAACTCTATTCGCCTTCCACATACCATCCAATTATGAAAAGTCATTCGCGATGATATCTGCATCGCCAACGAAATCTTTTATATAAAAATCACAACATTTTCATTTTATCGCTGTGCAGCTCAAGTGTTGGCATTTCATTTAAGCAAGAACTTTATCAAATTACATGAAAATGTTTATATACTCGTATAAGCTGATATAAATACTCCTGTTAATGAGCATTAACTAATAAAAAAATAAAAATAGTGTGTTTGAAGAATTGAAGGGAGCCGGCATGAGAGACAAAATATAAAATGGATTCTACCGATGTGACAGTTGAGTGCTCATGTGTATTTTATAAACGCCAACGGGGTCGGATGACATTTTGGTTTTAAGCAGGGATATCAAATCAACTAGTAAGTTCATTTCAGACAATTTGAGATGAATGTTAATACATGAAACTTCGGTTATCAAAAATTCAAACTGAACGAACAAAATTCTTCAATTTTTCAATTATAGTGCCCTAATGACACTACTCATTCTGATTCGAACTACAAAACTTAATGTTTCGTATTCAAGTATCTTATATGTATTAAATTTTCGTACCAAATTAAAACTTTAGGTACATCTTAGATAACTTCTAATAAAAATACCGTATTACTTATATTAGATGTACTAATTTCCAATACCTCAAAAATCACACACTACTACAAAATGCCAACTCAAAAAAAACTGCCACCCCTTTTTTAAGAAACAACAAACTTAAACCAAAAAAAAAATTAATATAAAAATCTATATTAAGCATTTAAAAAATACACTTAAAACATAATCGTAGAGTGTGCGAATTTCAGGAGTATGCTAAACTGCGTAAATAGTTTGGAGCCGCAAAGTATGAATTCTGGCATCGAACATGCCGCATTGATGGTATCTGAGGAAAAAACCCAACATGATTCACGTAAGAATTTCATCTACTAATTAACTTCCAATGTTATTTTTTTTAAATATACATAAAGCAAATATTTATACATTTAAATGATTTAAACAAAATAAAAATAAAATTACTATAAATCAAAGTAAACCAAAAATACTTAAACACAACGCCGACACTGAATTTAAGTGTTTTTTTTTTTGTTTTTCCAAAACACCGACATACATAAAACGTTCACCTTTCAAAAAGAATCAATACAAAATATATAAAAAAAATAATACTAATAAGTTTGTGTCAGTATAAATTAATTCATTAAATTATTTATGCTACATATGTACGTGTTTTTTTTAATTAATTTTTTTTTTTTTGTCAAACATGATTTTTTTATTTTGATTTATACTCGTATGTACTACTATGTCTATATAATAACTGCTCTATAAAAACATAAGTTGACTGTCTAATATTTTGTCTTTGTCTGTCATATATTGAGATAAAAATGGTTTCTTTATATTTATTAATATTTTTTATTGTTATTTGTGTTAATTTTTTTGTTAATTTAATACAATTGGCTTCAATTTTTTCTTATTTGTAGTACAATCATTTTGAAATATGCATTCATTAATTATTATGTTTGTGCTACGTGTACCTCCATTTCATTTAAATGCATTAAGTTGTCGTAGTAAACGTATGATTTGTTAAACAAAAAGTTAAATATGGATAATAATAACTTTTTATTTGATTATCTTTAGAAAAACGTGTTGTTAACGAAAATCCCCAGAATGTCAAATAATGTATTCCGATAAAGTGGGTGGGAATCCTTCAATCTTCAAATTGTAAACAATTTATGTTTATAAAATATAATAGTACAAAATATATTCTTTAGCCCATTATTGCATTTTTTTTTGTAAAATAAAGGGACTATCTACGCAATAAAAATGAGAAACTTCAATCTATAAATCATTAAATAAAGTAATGTCATAAATGTCAATTGGGTGTCAGTTTGTTAGTAGAGTTAAACAATACATAGATATTCATAAATATCTAGATACCCAACTTCATATCAGAAAGTGAAACCATAACTGCTATGTTTTCATAGGTTTCATTTTATAACGGGTGATTTTTTTGCTACTTGGTTTTTGACGTTTATATTTTTGACAGACCACACATGACAAATTCCACGAACATTTGACATTTCGATTCAGTATTGTTTGCCATTTCATCATGAATAGACTTACGCCTGAACAACGTTTGCAAATTATTGAAATTTATTATCAAAATTCGTGCTCTGTGAAAAATGTGTTTCGCAAGCTACGTCCGTTTTATGGTCGTCATAATCGACCCACCGAGCAGGCTATTCAGCTCATTGTGACCAAATTTCGCACCACTTTCACTTTATTGGACATTAATCCACCAAATCGTATCCGTAGAGTGCGTACCGAAGAGAATATTGCTGCTGCAACCGCCAGTGTTGCTGAAGATCGCGATATGTCCATTCGGCGCCGATCGCAGCAATTGGGTTTGTGTTATTCGACCACCTGGAAGATTTTACGCAAAGATCTTGGTTTAAAGCCATACAAAATACAGCTGGTGCAAGAATTGAAGCCAGGCGACCTACCACACGTAGAATTTTCGGTGAATGGGCCTTAGAAAAGTTGGATGAGGATCCGTTTTTTTATCGCAAAATTGTCTTCAGCGACGAGGCTCATTTTTGGCTAAATGGATACGTGAATAAGCAGAATTGCCGTATTTGGAGTGAAGAGCAGCCAGAGGCAATTCAGCAGCTACCAATGCATCCCGAAAAATGCACTGTTTGGTGCGGTTTATGGGCAGGCGGCATCATTGGGCCGTACTTCTTCAAGGACGATGAAGGCCGCAGGGTTACGGTCAATGGAGAAAGGTACCGTTCGATGATAACAGATTTTTTTTTGCCGAAAATGCAAGAATTGAACTCGGTCGACATACGGTTCCAACAGGACGGTGCCACATGCCACACTGCACGCGAAACCATGCATCAATTGAGAGGCGAATTTGGTGAGCAGTTGATCTCACGTTTTGGCGCAGTCAATTGGCCACCAAGATCATGTGATTTGACCCCGTTAGACTATTTTTTGTAGGGCTATGTTAAGTCTATTGTCTATGGGGACAAGCCAAACACGATTGCTGCCTTGGAAGCCAACATTGAACGCGTCATTGGTGAGATTCCGGCCGAAATGTGTGAAAAAGTTTGCTAAAATGGGACCTTCAGAATGGACCACCTGAAGCGTAGCCGCGGGCAACATTTAAGTGAAATTATTTTTAAAAAGTAAATGGCAGAAATTGATTTATCGATCCAAATAAAAATTTCATTCACTTTTTACAAGTTTCTGTGTTTTTTTGAATTTTCAAAAACCAAGATCTTAAAAAATCACCGTTTACAAGTAAGAGGAGAGAGAGAACTCTGCATAGGAATCCCTCATGTACTTCAATTACTAGGAAAACATGGCGGCTCGACTTCACTTTATATTCAGGTTAAATTATATAAATAGTATCTAGCTATATATGACTGTCCAAGGGGTTTTTTTTTTTAATAGAAAGTTTGTTCGAAGTTGTAAATCTAAAGCAGATCCGTGTTTAGTGACGACAATTTAAATAAATTGTCTCCAAAGTGGAGATTTTTGCTTAAAGTCGCTAAAACGGGACATCACTGAGCCCGGAAACTGGTTTTTGAAAATTGTTCGCAGACAGGTGTATTTTGCTCCATTGCTACAACATAAATGTTAGAGCTCGTTGAGATTTGGTGTTATTTGCAAAAATTATGGCACATTTACAATACAAAGCCTTAAATCACTTTTAAATATTGCCTTCCAATTAACTGGCTGAACTCAAGGGAAACGAGGCTGCAACTGGAGCTGCAGCTAGACTAGCTGTCTAAATATGGAGTTAAATTATTACAGGGTGCTGTAATAGTTGTCTATCTTTTTGTTACAATGAAACTCTCGAAATTCAAAAAGATCAAATGTTTTGACAGAAAGAGCAAATCTTTTCTTGAATGAAACTTGCTATTAAAGTGACTTAAATTCTTAAGAGTTTGACATTGATGACATCTGAAACAAATTAACTAGTCTTTTAAGTCAATTTTGATTCAATGAATGTAGTTGACTAGATACAAAGCCATTTACCTAGTCTAGCCATAAGTTCTGTTACATTTTGAAAGTTCAATAAAAAAAACTCTTGTAAATCTAATACAATGAAGTTTATTCCTCACATAAGTTTACAATATTAGTTTAAGGAAAACAAAATTTTATTCAAAATAGATGCCTTTAGCTTTCACACAGGCTTTCAAGCGTTGTGGCCATTGGTCTATTGCGGCACGCACAGTTTCGATTGTAATCGACGAAGCTGCTCTCACCAAAGCTGACCAAACTTCGGTGGAGAGTCGTGCAGGCCACGCAGTCCAACACTAACCGCAAGCTGTAGTCCAGAGGATTAAGGTATGGACTTCCTGATCGCCAATCTTCAGTAGCAACTAAGTCAGTAATATTGCATCATAGCCACTCTTGTGTCGTTTTCGCCTTGTGTGCCGAAGCAGAGTATTGTTGGAAGACCCATCTCTCACAATTGACCAAAGTATTTGTTAAACATTTTACAACACCTTCGAGAAGATTTTCCTGATAAACTTTTGCCCTTGTCTGAAAAATGCAGTGATGTGACACCTTGATGGGCTACCCCCCAACAAACTATTACAGAAGCAGGATGGTGACCACGCTGAACCCTTGTAACAACTTGTTTTGCCTCGCTGGATGATGCTGTGTATACCTTATCATTTTGTTTGTTAAAAACTTCTTCTATCGTGAACATTGTTTCATCAGTGAACAAAATGTTTTCGTGTAGATAAAGTGAAACACATGCGCCATTTTTAAATATGCAAAATTCCCATTTATGTATTATGGAGAGTTGAGAAATGGCGCTTTTTCATGCGAAGTTGGGTAATAAAAATGTGTGGCCCATTCACACGCAATAAAAATAATACACTTTAATAACAAGACACTTCATGTGCAGAAGAATGGAATTCGACTTTATGACATTTGGCGGTATTTGTGTTTACTGTTAAATTTCAATGTCCACATTAAAACTATAAAATAACAATAGGGGTATTCACGATCCGGTGTAAAAAAATTGTACACTTTTACAAGACTTGGTACACCAGATCGTGAATACCGCTAATAGATTAGGCCTCCGAAACGATTCAATTTCATAGCATGAAATCTTATATCAACAGAAAATAAGTCCAACATTGTTAAAAATGTAAATTTATTACTCTTCACTTTATGTGTGAATTCATGTTGTTACGAATTAAAAAAAAATATATATGTAAATGGACAATCGGATTTGTATTTTTTTTTACTTCGCATAAAACCTAATTTTTATCCATATTTGACTTGAATTGTCCCAATTGTACTTTTTTTTGTTTTAGTCGTCCTTTAGTTTGTGTGTGATTTAAAATTATTAAAATAAAACAAATTATTAACCAATTAAGAACTTTAATTTTCTTCCCATTTTATGAATCCTCTTGCGTTCCTTACATTTTCATTTGAATAAATTAAAAAAAAAAATAAACCAAACTTCTACACTTTCTCTGGATATTGGATGAATCACAAAAAAAATGATTTTAAATTATTATCAATACAAAATTTGGCCAATCATAAAAACGACAACAAATAAAAAAAAAAAACACTGCATGCATTACAAAACCATAAACAAAAAAATATATACATACCTAAATAAAAAAATTAAGTTTTTGGGACCACTTCGTTTTCATTAACGGTTGAAGGCATGGGACCTTACCCATTAAGCGATAGCACCAATTTATTGGGTCCAACAAGTTTGGCTGGCAGCTCAACTTGTCACTATACGAACTATGGTACAAATATAAATACACCAGTTCCTATACGAAAATGTTACTACAGTAGAGACAGTTTCCGAAGGCATTCAGCGCATGGAAGAATAAGTTCCTCAGGTATATTTTCCAAAATACTCGTACAAAAGTTACGAAACTCAACAAAAAGCAACAACAAATATTTAGAAAAAAAAATACAGCAAACTTTTTAATCTTTGTTTATTTTTTTTATATATGTAATTAAATTTCAATCACCGAAATAATAAAATAAAAACAAAACAATAAAAAAGTATGAAAAAGAATTTCACGACATTTATGTTGAATTTTTTTTAAGTGTTGATTTAATAAAATAACTCACAGTTTTGATTAATCACGTTATTTTCAATCCACGTTATGGCTGTAACTTTGTATAAATAATTTTAGGAAGAAGTTTCAGTCACAATTGTAACGTTGGATCAATGTTTTTTTTTATTTTTTTTTATTTTGAATTTCATTTTGGATTTTAACGCTTCAGCAATGTTCCCAATTTAAAAAAAAAAATAATATCAAAATTTAAGTATTTTTACTAATAATACTGCTCCATAGAATCGGAAGGGCATTCTTATTTTATTTTATCGGTTTAATTCATTGCTCAGGAAAAATTGAAATGATTTTAATAGCCTATTCACACCAAACTCGTTTACCCTTTTCGTTTACCAAAACGAGTAGAGCGTTCAAACAGAACATTACGGGCGATCACTCACTTATTAGATATGTTATCTCGGATACCAAGCTATCGGGGTATATCTGTGGACGAATCAGATAGGTTAGCTGAAAGCTGTCAAAAAATCAAAGCAAAACGCATACCAACGAATTTTGCAGTCAGCTGGTTCTATACATTTGTTCTCGGATAGCTAGTTATTCCATTTTTTTTGGGATAACTCAAGATAGCTTTCATGAGAGCAGCTGTTTTTTCATCAGATGTGGTCTTGCACGCATTACAACAACAGAAAGTTATTCCAGATTGCTGAGAATAATTGAGTGAACGTCCCCATTTACTTGTCTTTGTTTGACATTTCAGTTGTTTTTGAAAAAACGTCAACACTTTGATACAACATGAATGCTTGGCAATCAAATCGTATAATGCTATGAGGACTAACCCAATTTTATTTATGAGCCAGAAGTATCTACAAGCAGGAAGAATCGTGTTCTTCATTGGAAAATAATAATTGAACTTATAAAGAAAAGAAAAATAATAGTTCAAAATTGTGCAATGCATAGAAACATGTGGACAAAGGTAAGCTTTTAATAAGAATATTCAGCCCAAAGTTCGATCAAGAACTCCTTGTCCGCACTTCCCCAAATTCGTTTAGTTTTTTCTATTGCATTTCCTCTAAATAAAACGAATTCGTGCATTAAAAATTTATTACAAATAAGTATTTGAAAATATTGTTCGAACGATTTGAAATTAATTTTTTTGACAGCAAGCACTAAGCTGTTCTTCTTTGTCTGAGGGCCTATTCACAATCATATCAATTTCCCTTTCCGGAAGATCTGTTCGTTTAATTCATCTTTGAATTGCAACTCGTTTTCAAGTCGTTTTATCAAAAACGAGGCGTTTTGCAAAACAAGTCGCTTATGGAAAATGTATTGGAAAACGAGTAGTTTTTAGTATTCGTTTTGAGGAAAACGAGTAAGATCTCGTTTATGGTTTGGTGTTACACTTGGAAAAAAATATTATCGAAACGTCAAAATATAATATGTTGCCTACCTAATAAGCCATAAGCTGTCAAAATCGAATGAGAGATGGCTCCGAATTAAATGGATTAAAAATTCTCCAGAAAATTTCAAATTACCAACAAACTTTATTTTTATTATTACCATACTTTATCTTTTCAATCTGAACACGCGACTTATCTTACATCATTTTACTATCAAAAACACGAAAGTAAGCAAAACCAAGACAGAGACCGAGACTAAACTGCACATTAAATTTTTTTACGAGAAAAATGCGAGACCAAGATATAGACGAGACTTGGTTAGGCGATATTTTTTCGAAAAAAAGTCTCGCCTGGTCTCGTCTGATTGCCAGACCTAATTTTAAAGTCGTGTTTTTTACTTTATTGTTTTATATAGATACAAAATATAGATAAAACTATAGTCTTTCGATCCACTTTCTTGTAAATTCACTTTTGATTTTTCAATGATGGAAAGCGTTTTCAAGGATCATTCAGTGATCATTCAAAACTCAAAAGTGAATTTACAAGAAAGTGGTAGCACAAATTAAAATATTTTTTTGACAAGAAATATTATATACATACCTTCATTTTGGTACCAAAACGACATCAGTTTTATATGTTTAAGTGCCTCAGAATTGATAGTCAAAGTTTTCAATGATGAGTTTCAATGAAAAATATAAATGGCGCCTTAGGCTGTAGATCGTTATACCGACAGACAGTCGTGCCCTCTACCATCGTATGTAAAGCCTAGTACGCTGCTGATGCGAAACGAAAAATCGCATACAAAAATGACACGACGAAAACATGAACGAAAAATTTCGCTCTACTTTTCGTTTTCCAGTACGCTGCTGAACGACGAAATGTGTAATATTAGTGGATAGCTGTACTAGATTTCTTAGTACAATTCTCCACTCTTTTCGTTCTCAATTTAATTGACCTGCACATTAATTGCTTGCGAAATTTTGACATTTAATTTTTTTTATAAAAAAAAATTCAAGCTCTTGTATTGCTTATTTGATTTTTCTTTGGGTTTTCTCTAGTGTCTGGTTTTTCTGTATTAAATTATTCGAAATAAGTTCAATTCTAATTTTTGTATCAAAACCAATTTCAAAATCGACTAAACTAAATCTGCAAAATGGAAATGGGAAGTTGGAAAGAAGCACACCCTTCACATATCTTATCGGCGAACAAGATATAGCGGATCTTTATTTGGAGTGCTTATTATAACCAACTATCGACTTTTCTTATACCTAGTGCTAGTGCTTAGATTAAAAATAACCTATGTATGTCCTTTTAAAATTAATTTATTTTAAGTGACTACTAAATAAAAATATTATAATCAAGATTCAGTAGTTTGTTCTGCAATTAACTGTCCATGTCATGATTCTTAAAATACATTTGATACTCCGACTTTTAAATTCTATGCGACCTTTGACACCATATAAATATAAAAAAAAAACACTCACCATTTCTAACTACATACATTCAACACATAAATTAACTCAATTGCCACAAAGAAAAAATCAAATCGACCGCCCGCTACTGGCAGTACGAATATGAATTTCCGACCTGGTCGGAACAAGATGTATCCAGGCCGGAAGCCAAAGGTAAGCGGCCTTCCGCTGCACCAACGACAATTAAGGAAATCATCGTTACCACAATAATGTTTGGTTGCAAAAACGCCATCTTAAACGATACCCACCTCTATTTAGAAAGCCCGTTTCCGATCTCATTGATTGGCGATTTTATACCATACCCCAGAACTTATTTCTCAAGTTCAGACAATCTGTTTAATGTTTGATGATTTTGAGAGTATCAAGAGTAGATTACAAAAAGATATCAACCAAGTTTTTAGGATAACCCGTTCCGAAGATACACTCCAGGTATTTTCAGATCATGTTTTTCAAGGTGAACAGTGAATCGGTTTTGGACTATATCTTTGGAACGGGTTATCCAATAAAGGCGAATGATATCTTTTTAGAATCAAAACTTCATACTTTCAAAGGAAGCATTAACAAAACCAAAAGTAGTTTTGTCACCAAATTACTTTTAGATGTATTTTTTTGTCACCAAATTTCCTTTACATATATTTTTTTTAAAATAAATCTTGGACTTGAAAATGGTATCCGGAATTAGTAAGAAACCATAAATTAGAACCGTTTACACCATCCCAATGAAGCACGTAGTTTTCGAATTTTAGAGTGGTTTACCTCCCAACTTCATTGATTTTCTTAAAATTGATAGAAATTTTATCAAATCGGCAGATAAACCAGTTTATAAATTCAAAAGTAATTGCTTAATTTGGATCATTTAAACGGTTCTGAGTTTTATTTTAAATCCTCTTTGTGTAACTAGAACCATTTTTATATCAAAGAATTATTTTATAAGAATTACATCTAAAAGTAATTTGGTGACAAAAAAATTCCATCTAAAAGTAATTTGGAGACAAAACTCCTTTTTTTACAACTTGTCAAGTTTTTTTGACAGCTTACACCACAACTCTCCGCAAATATTTTTCCGCTGTGATTTTCGTTAGCATTTCGCTCTCCTATTGGAGACCACCGAAAATTTTCGTTTCGCAGCAGCAGCGTACTAGGCTTAACAATAAAAAACTAACATTTTATTTCCAAAGTTTTCGACCAAGGGTTCATAAGGTGAAAAGGTTCATAAGTATTCACTATTTTTGCTTAAGTAGAGTTAAGACCACTATTCATAATTCACTATTCCAATTTATCGAATTCCTCACAAAAAAATAAAAAAAAAACCAGAACATTCAACTCAACTAAATTCCACAGAAAACAGTGTTGCCAATTTAACTTTATCCGGCTCTAAAAAAATGTTTATAAATATATTTTTTTTGTGATTTAAATAACAAACTGCATATTTAAACAGTCTCTATTCTATTAATAAACGACGACTAATAGCAATTACAGCGATATTAGGATTGTTGAAAAGGATATTACATTTATATATATGTATATGAGATTTAGAAACGCCAACAACCCAAATAAAAAAAACTCAATTTTATTAAATGTAATCCAAAAATATGGGAACACTGCTCTAAATTTGTTTTGTTTCTGCTTAATAACGACCCAAGCGATATCCTGGTCGGATTCTTTTTTTTGTTCAATGTAAACACTTTTTTTAAATATTATATTTTTTGTTTGAGATTTATTTAACAATAATAATTTCTTTCAGGACTTTCTACATCAGCTGCAATAATGTTATAAATTGTATATTATTTACTAAACACAAAACATTTTTTTCTTTGCAAAATGCCTTAACCTATTTTCCAAAAAAAAGCCAAACTCCACAAATCTAAAAGAGAGAGAGAGAGATAGAGACAATGCCAATAATGTGTGCAAACAGCTAAAAATAAAATATGAAAAGCAAACTAATTAATAAAACAGATTTTTAAGCAAATACACATTCATTATGGAACATACGTCATTCAAAACAAAAAAAATCACATTCCTAAGCAATATATCAATTATTTTAGTATCATTTTCTTATGTAACAATTCAGTTAAAATTCCTTTTCCTCCGAAAACGAAGCATGTAAGAACTCATTTTTCAAAATTAAGTTACCCTTTACGCATGGTTTGAAAATAGAAGCTTTCGTTCGTGTGTCAAAAATGTGATTGAATGCGATTAAATAAAAAAAATCCAAAAAACATTGTTGGCATGTTAATCTTGCATGCACTTGCTTAAATTTTTAGTTTTGGAATTAAAAAAAAAAAATAAATAAAAAAAATCTGCACAAAACTAAAACCAAACATTAACTTTATCTCAACTATATTTTCAATTATATTTTGACAAATTTTTATTTTATTTTTAATACATAACAGCTGCATCCGAGCGTTGTTTAGAAGGCGGCCGAAATACACAACGGAACGCTGCCTCTGTGCCCCATCACCTTCGTCAGCAAGTACCTGCCTGCCAGAACAGCGGGCCTTGACTGAGGAACGCCTCCCCTCCTGAGACCGCTAGCATACATTCGAACGCCGCCGATCAACAACAACTGCACCATCAACACCAACATCAGCCCTCATCGTCACAGCATCATCACATGCACTGTAGTTATGAAAAGGACATAGTGTGTGATGATCCAGTGTCACATCACAGCGGCGACCATCACTATTATCAACAGCATCAGCAGCAATCCGAATACGATGACGGCACGTTAAGACATCACAAAAAGCAGTCACACCATCAGTCACCTCACAGCCATCATAGTCACAGCCTGCATTCGTCACCACATCAGAATACAGCTCATCAGCATTATGATCACGAACGTAACGCCACAATCGATGGCAGTGAGGTAACACGGCACCACTCTCATTCTCAGCACCATCATCATCGGAGACGGAGGCGATATCATCACCATCATAATGGCGCAGCGGGAGGTGGTGGAACTGTTGGTTCTGGACATGGCCACCATCATGGGCACGGGGAACAACGACGCCAGCACCATGAATCTGGTTGTCCGAAACGTCATCGATCAGCCACTGATGTTTCAACAACTTCGATCAACACCTGCCACGAGCCCTCGTGCCCAGATCGAGAAGTTCAGGAAATTCTTATTCGAAAAAGTTGTTGTACCTCATCTCGCACAGAGTTGGCCCAATATTTTGCGGAAGACCTTTACGGTACATCTCGCCGCCCATCGTCTTGTTGCACTTCTTCGGATTACTGTTATCACACAGATTCAACTAGCCTGTATGGTTCACGTTCATCCCTAAGTAGACAAAACTCCATAAAATCGGGTTCAGTAACTATGCGCAGTAGAAAACGAGTGCACCATCGACAACCGTCGTACACATCGATATCGCTTCGAGGCCTTAATGCTAGTCAGCCAAATAGCCAATTGGGTTCCTTAACTTCGATCTTCGATCGTGCACGAGAAATTGAAAGTAGCAAAATGATTGTCTCCCCCTCAAAAGTCACCATAGAGCATCAGGCATCGGGTAAGGATAGCGGCAGCAATAAGGAACTACCCGAATATGCCTGTTCGCCATCACCGATACGATGGAGTTTCTTAGCCGATGGCAGCACCCGAAAATCTCCAACAGACTACGAGTCGGCCGGGACAGGTGGACATGGCGGAGGTGATCATCGATCGGATCATAAGCAATCGCATGATCGAGGAAGTGCTAGTGGTAGTCGAAAGTGTCGTGATAGCCCGCTACAATTAAGAGGGGGTGCTGGAACATCAGACGAATACGAAGAATCCACAACAGTTCTTTACCATCAGGAGGGAGAGGCATACAATAATTGCTGTAGTAATTACGTTCAATGCAATTCATACCTAGATCACGATTTGCAAATCACCAGCGAAGATATTCACGAGTATCTATCGAAGGGAAATCAACAAGGAGTGATTTTGAATAATTCCAAAAACTACCCCTTCCAACCGTGCAATGCACTAGAATTCCAATACAAAAACAATTTCAACAACAATCCAGCTGCTGGAGGTGCCCTAGAATCGCGACGTAGTTCCACAAAAGAAACTAATTTAAATCAAAATTCAACAGATGGCAGCACCCTCGATTCACGAAACTCAACACCATTATCACCATCGAACATCAATCTATCAACGAGTTCGAATAATATTAATATTGTATTCAATTCCTACCTCGAGCGCAATGCCAATGAGGTGAAATTCATCAATACATCCCGTGAGAATGTCGTCTCTGCGGAGGCTCATCACTCTGGTTACCTGCCGTACACCTATCCAACGTACGATTACACCAATATGTCATCGAACTCACTATTTGATAAGCCCTTGGGCATTGATGAGATCGCCCCTTCAGAAGAGACATCCATAACTGGTCGGGTGTTAGATGGTGTAACACTGCCAATGTCATCTAATTCTTTAGCAGCAGCAACAGCAGTGGTGACATTTGAAAGCTTCGAAACAGAAGCTTCAGACAACAATCTGCTGTCACATCGAAGTTCATTAAATGGCAGTTTCAACGACGGGCATGTTAACTATCAATTCTCACCGCCATCACCAGCATCGGCGGCATCTTCAGTATCCGCCCTAAATGGCGGACAGGCAACTGAACAACGACATCGATATTTCCACCATCATCACTTCAAATCATCTCAACACAGATGGCATCACGTGACAGAAAGTTTCAAATTCACCAATGCATTCAAAGGGGTAAGAAAGCGGGCGCGAAAATGTGCCGATTATCTAAAGAAGAAATAATAAGGGAAGTAAAAAAACAAAACCAATTCGAAATGGCGGTTATTTAAATCGGATCCAGAGTAATACGTTTTGTTTAGGAAAGTGGTGGTGGTTGTTGTAGATTAAAGAGGGATTTATTTCCGATTGACACAACTGTCAAAATTTCTGTTACTAGTTCTTATTAAAAATGACTACGGCAATAAATTAAAATCATAAACAAAGTTTTAATAGAAAAAAAAAACAAACCCAAATAGTTCGTCCTTGTAGGCCTTACCATGTTTTCTTTATTAGCTACAAGGTGGCGCAAAAGTATTCACCCGCTATCGGAAGATGCCATAATTTTTCCAAATGGTGGCAATGTCATTCGCTATCGGAATATGCAATATTTTTTTTAAAATGGCAGCAAATGTATATTGTGTATATCACAGTGGAATTGACACCAGTCGCCATTTGCAAAAATTATAACATCGTCCGATAAGGTGATAACTTTAGCGCCATCTAGTAAAGTAACACTAACGAGCTAAATAGATATGGGAAATCACGATTCGAACTAAATGTAGGTATAGGACAAACGTTTTGTAAATACCATTAAAAAATTCTAGACTGCCAGTCATAAAAATAGTCATTTAAAACTATTTAATAAAGAATTTTAATCATCACACGCAGTTTGGGGAAAACGAATCGTGCAACTTTGACTTTTGTTTAAACGCAAAAATGTTTATTCTTCCGCAACCACCAACTGTACCCTATTCCAACAACGTGTTAACCATATTTTTTAAAATCTACCACAACGCAGCATTAAAAAAACGCTTTTCACCACATTCATACAAGCCTTCAAAAACTCCGCACACAACGATTAGGAACAACAAAAATATTACAAAAACCCATTACGTAAAACTGCAAACACAATTACTAAAGCATATGGCATCCAATCCAAACAGAAAAACACTCTTCCAACTTTAATATCTAGAAAATTTTTAAAAATTAAATGAAACCTGTATTTTTAATTTGAAACAAGTTTAAAGAAAAAATATATATTAATCACGAAGAAAAACCAAATATAATGTAAAATGTAGAAAATCATATAAACAAACTGTCGTAGTCCTATTTCATTTTGTAATTTTGTATTTTTAAGCAAAAGAAAACAAAAACTATAAATTAATAATTAACAAACAAAAAAAACTGGTGATGATAACGCTATAGCAAATACCGAAATTAACTTCTCTTAAAAATATAAAGCATACCTATGATATAAATAAATTTAAAAACAAAAAACAAATCAGTATTTATTGTATAAACAAAATCCATTGGTTTAATTATTGTTAAATTTTGTTACAAAAAAAATGAATAAAACAGTTAAAGTAATTGCATTTTTATTTTTATAAATTTTAACTATTTTTTATATTAGATAAAGTATAGGTATAAATGTATAAAAAATCAAATGCAATTTCTACAAAAAAAAATATTTATTAAACAACAAAAATAAATAACGAATTACGAAAAAATCACAAGCGAGAGGAGAAAAATTCTAAATTTATATACCAAGCCTGAATGTTTAGGATTGTAATAAAAAAAAATATAATAAATACATAATTGCATTAATACACCAAACAAAAATTAAATACATAACTGTAATAGATAAGTAACACGTTTTCGTTTTAGAATATTAACAAATATAAGTGACCGATATAGTTACGCACTGATTAACTATTTTATAATTTCGAACAGTTTTGTTTTTTTTTTCTGTTTTTTGTTCAGAAATAAAATATACTTATTTAAACGTCTAGGTAAATATATATAGGATAATGTTTAATATTTAATTTTGTTATTATTTTAGTTCCAATTTTCTGTGGAAAACTAGATTTTCTCACAGGGTTCGTCTTTGCACAAAAAATGAATTTTTTTAAAAAAATACAACATAAATAATAGCCGAAGTATCGAAACTAGTATTTAAGATTGTAAATTATTAAACAAATTACAAAAAAAAATGTAGAAAATCAAGGCGCTAGGTAAAATATATAAAAACTATGTTTCTTTGTTATGTATAAAAATATATTTGTTAGGAAATTTAACTTAATTTTTTCTTTCGAAAATCATGATTTAAGCAAAAAAAAAAAAAAAAAGAATTAGAAAAAATTAAAAAAAAAATAACTATTGTCTTCCAGTTTTCTCGTTTATATAAATAGTTGGTTAATTCTGTTTTCTTTTGTTTATCTTTTAATTATATTATATTATTGTTGGAAAGCATCTTTAAGTCTTTAGTCAGGATTAAAATTAAGACCGTGTGTTGTAGATCATTTAGGCCCGTTTGCTGATACGCATCATAAATATTTATGTTCAACTTAATACGCTAATGGGCTACTTTTTCCTCTGCGTAAACTGTCACATAATGCTTAAGTAGAACTTAAATGCTTAATTTTTGTATCAGCAAACGGGCCTTAATAACAAAATTCAACTTCAAACTTAATCCAATGCTAACTTTAGAGTTGCCCTCGCAAATAATAATAACCATTCAAATTTGGCCAAGCAACGCAAGAACTGGTATTCTAGTGCTGTTAGTAAATTATTTTACTTGTGAGTTAAAATTATCTCAATAATTAATTTTTTTTTTGCCGTTAGTATATTTAAATACTTACGTACCTTTGTTTATTTTTTTTTTAGAACTTCTAATGGCAAAACCTTCCTTCCTGTGGCTCCGCATATTACTCGTTTATTGATCCCAATAGATTTTACGGCTTATGCGCATAAATAGTTGCGACTTAAGGAAATCCAATAAGACAAGTCTAACGGGTCCAATCGCACGATCTCAGAGGCCCGTTCATTCCATCCTCATCTGCGAGTTTTTCTCAATGTTCATTATAGCTTAAGTCATGTCGTTTCGAACTTACGCCAAAAGGTGTTTTTTATAGGAGTACGGTCCTACGATTCATCTGGCTTACAATCCACACAAATCAGGTCATATAAAAATTCACACTGTATTCCCATTGGTCGCTGTAAATTGTCGTGGTCATTTGTAAAAAAATATCTGAAAAATTGAAAAAATAAAACGGAAAATTAGCAACATGGCCACCATGAACTGGCAAAATTTACCAGAAAAATCGATTATAAATGTCGATTTCAGGCAACCATTTTAAATCGATTTGAGATCGATTTTTTTGTTGTACGGAACTTGCAAAAAAAAAACGTGTGCGTTTTAAAGTTTTGAAATCTTCCTACAAACTCGAGATCTGTTTCGAAAGCATAAAATCAATTTTGTTAAGACATAATTCGATTGTGTTCAGAAGAATATCGAATGTATTTGGTCGACTTATAAACGATTTTAATTGATTAACAAGAACTCGCTGAATATGAGCTGGACTAATCGTTGATTAGACATCCTGAAACAAACAAAGAGTCATACTATTCCAGAATCTCGTAAGGTTTGATTATTCTAATTATTTCGAGGCCTAATTTTAGAAATACGAACAGTTACCCTAAAAGAAATCACCTCTACATTCCCATTCACGTTTGGCCCCCAAATACAGATATTCTTTCTTCAGCCGCACTACACGAATGTGGAACACATTACCATTTAAATATTAATGTTCAACGGTTTCTCCTTTTAAGTTCTTCCAACTGTGTTAGTCAACATCAGGGTAGTCTGTTCGCGCTAAATAGGTAATGCACACATCCATCAGAACTTATCCCAATTCCCATTTTATTCCTTTATCAGACTTTAACACACGTGTCTAAGTCCTGCTATTTTTAATAATCAACTTCACCTGAATTCTTTTTCCAACAAAGATCAAAGCTCTTTTAAACAACAGCTATTCTAGTTTTCTGAGTGAGTTTTTTTTATTAGTTTGTTTAAATAGATCACTATACCTTATATATTATTCTAGTAATTGTTTCATCAAATCGAAGTACCTATTTGTAGAAAATTCTCATGTACATAAATATAATAATTTTTCTTTAAATAAATAACAAAGTAAACTTAAGTACATATTATTATTATATAATATATAATATTTGATGCACTGCCAAAACGGTTTTTAACTAATTAAATTAAAATTAATAAAACAAAAAAAAACTAACAAAATGATTTCATATATTTAAACAAACAAAAAAAGTAATTTTTCTTATTTTTTACCTGCAAAACTGTTATAAAGAATTACAAAATATAAAAACAAAAACAGTTAACCTATATGTAAATAATATTCTTGAATGCACAAAATGAATCAAACAGCATTAAACAAAAATTAAAAAAAAAACAAAAAACCCCAAGCAGTACATTATTTCGAAAACAAAAAAAAATATTAGCAAATAAAACAAAACTATTATAACCATGCACTAAGTTAGTGCTTAAAACTGTTTTTATTTTATAATGTATGTAAATATATATTGATTTTAGTTTTTCTTTTTTCTTTTAAATTGTGTTAATGTTAAATTTAAAATAAAAATGAACAGCAATGACAAAATAAGAATGTTACTTACTAATTAATGCCAGTATTCAAAACTTTTTATAAAATATCTACGAATAAAAAAAATACTATAGCTAAATTAAAACGAAGTATATAAATAAATAATTAAAAACAAAAATTAAATTAAATTAAACGAAGGAATTTAAATTAAAAAAAAAAAAAACTTACACCCACTCAAACTAATTGAAGAGAAAATTAAAGAAAAAATTCCTTTAACAAAATTAACAAACAAAAAATTGTAGTTAGTCTTGTAATAACACAAAAAAAAACAACAACAAATATATGCATAACTAATCCAATTTAAATTAAGTAGTTGACTATGATAAATACTTTAAAGCATTTTGAAAAAAAAAAATTATTTTCTCTCCTCTTTCTTCTCCAAGTCATAGAATAAAAAAAAGAAAAATCAATTTCAAAGCAATTGGACTTGGATAAGAGAAACAATTAAAGTTATAATTAAAATAAATAAATTAAACACAATAACATTTAATAATTAGAGTTGAACAAATGCTAACATTAAATAAACAAAACCTAATTAAAAACAAAAAAAAACACTAAATTTAAAACGAAAATAGTTTGATACAAGTCACTAATATTATTAAAAAAAACACTAGCATAAACAATTAATCGATACATTTTAAATTATTAAAAACAAAATAACAACAACAAAATAAAACCAAAAAAATTGTCGATATGGTTTCAGTGTTAAAAAAGCGCTGTGTAAGCCTCGACTTTACGATATTAATTAATTGCTATTTTTGTTATGCACTTGTACATATAAATTAATTTCAAATTGAATTTATGTATACAAAAAATGGATAAAAACTTAATCTTACACAAAGAACTATAAAAAGACATATCCATTGCAATTTGAAGGTTAAATCTTTTTTCCTTCACAAATAACAATAATAACAAAAACAAACAAACAAAAACAAAAAACAACCAAACAAAGGGCATGCCAAAAATGGCAGTTAATGTTATATTGTTCGTTATTCTAAATGTAAATACATTAAAACCTTATGTATAGTGAAAAAGGAATAAACAAACATAAAAAAAAACAGTTTATAGACTTAATAAATATTCAAAACAAAAACAAAAAAAAAAGATATTTAAACAAACAAAAATTCAAAAAAAAAATTATAAATTCAAACCGCAAAAATAGTAAATCAAATAAATTAATTAAAAAACTAGGTGTACAATTAAGAAAACAACTTAATTTTAATCACACTGAAATATAAACAAATTTGTTTAGATTATTATTTTTAATTTATTAATTATATTTTTTTTTCTATTTTTTTCCACTTGCAGACATTGACAAGAAAATTCGCATTTCTTGTTTGTAATTTAAAAATAAACAAAAAAAAACAAATAAAAACAAAAACCTTATAAAATGATATTTTGTATTTTTTTGTAAAAACTCTAAAACTGCAAAAAAAAAACACATACACTTTTTTGTATCGCATACACACACATATTTGTTGAGTTTTAGAATTGTTTGTAATTTTTGTAAAGTAGATATGTTATTATTTGTAGTTAATACCAGAACTTAAATGCAATATATCAATAGATATCATTATTTAAAAAAAATATATATATATATTAAAAAAAAAAGATATATTGAAATGAAACAGAATATTATCAATACAAATTATGATTATGTCTTGATTTAATAAGTTTTGCTCAATTTAGCAAAGGAATAAATAATAAAAATGAAAAATTCGTTAAGAAAATTTTGATTGGTCTTTCATTTTAAGTTATTCTTACTTACACTTCACTCCCCATCGTCTGCAGCCGATTAATCAACAGAAAAGGGATCTCAAAAAAAAAAAGATCAAGGTTTGACAATTGTGTTGTTGACATTCAAAGCAAGAAATCAATAATTAAAACTTAAAATTCGTCTAAATTTCTCTTCTGAAGTGCGTTATTTGAAGTAATTTGGTTTTAAATCGTTTTTGGCGTTCCATTGGACATAAAAATTGATTTATTTTTTAGATCATTTTTGCACATCTAGAGATTCCGGAAAAAATATCATTTTTTGTACTAATACCAATACAAATTTTAGTTGTCAAATTTAATGTCGTTTCCGATTGATCCTCCAGAAGGCTTCCGAATGCTTCTAAAAGTGTTCGATTGGGATCAAATGACAGTTCATCTTTTGGAAAGAAGAAAAGATTGATTGTGGTTTTAAACAGAACCATTTGCACACTAATACCCAAAAAATGTCAAACTCGAATTCATTGTGTTGTCCATGTTTACAAAATAAGTAATCATAAATATGCATTTGAAATTTCTCACTGAGCGAAAACTTTGAGCATTTGAGCGAAACTAAACAAATTTAGACATCTACACCGGCAGCAATTTCACAGAAACGACAGTACACAAATACAATTTAAAAAAAAAATCAAATTTGATATCATTTTCCATTGGGCTCTATAAAATCAAAATCTAGATTTAAATCAGGATTTACAAATGAAAAACCGCCCTTAAATCGCCCGTTGTGCATCCACAACTTTAAAGGAGTTCATTTTATCTCTCTTCTTATTAAATTAAATTTGAGTAAAAATTCTTTTTAATTTCAATTTCCAAAATAACTTATTACATACAAGACGCAAATCCACAACAAAACGTGTATGCTTTTACACCATGTTAATTTGACAGTTTATTCGTTACTTTAACTCGCCGCAACGTGGTTTGTTAGGATGCATAAAACTTGAAAACTACTGGACCAAATTATATATATACTTCCTTCTGATAATGGCGTTTTTATTTGGCAATCCGGAATTCTTCTCCGATCCGGGATCCCAACTGAACACTTGTGTGATTCTGACGATTCTGAATTTTAATGAGATTGTATATGTGAAAGTAATTGTGTACGTGAGAATATTCAAATTCAAAAAAATGTTTGTTGCACAATTATGATACAAAATATGCCAACAGTCGAGTTTGACGTTCAAGTCTATGAATGTGTGCGTGCTCCTGGTTCTGATTCTGCTTTCAAATCCAGAAGCAAAATTCTCTTCTTTTCAGAATTAGAACTGTCATTTTTTCCCAAGTGAACGCTTTCAGGAGAGTCGGGTATTCCGGATTGCCAAATAAAAACGACATAAGTCGGGAAATTCTAAACATATGGTAACATAACGTTCGTAGAAGTTTAAAAAATGTTGTGTATCATGCCGCGTTAATTTAAATACAATCTTTTTTAGATGTCAAAAAAACGAATAGATTACACTGAATTTAATACCTACTTAATTGTTTTCTATTTTTGTCAAATATTGGACGGGAGAGAATTGACATTTGCGTCATTTATAAAAATTATAGCAGTAGGATGATTAATTTTGCGGAAACCGTTCAAAAATTCAGCTTCCATACTTTTATTTCAATGAAAATGCACAGCAAATATCTAAACTAGACGTCCAGTATAACGAAAGATACAATGTTCAGGCAATTCGTTATATCGAAACTAGTTTTTTCATCTTAAAAATAAAATATTATATTAACAGATGATTTATGTAAAAAGTTTTTATTATATCAACTTCTTACAATTGCACAAATTGAATCAATTTTGAGAAGAAAACAAGTCATTTATTTGAGTTTGTCTGAAGGTTTTGGTTACTTCATACAACTTGTGGACAGCTACTTACTGCAACTGCCGTAGATTCCATATTTTGGAACAATCTTGCAACAAATGAGAAAAAATTCCAAAGACTCCAAAGATTTGTAAGCAAACAAAAATAAACCAGCGGTACATGAACCGTTTTATTGTGCAAACAACTTCAAACGCAGAAAAAAAACTACTGAGTTCTATATATGAAAACGATTCTCATGTTTTGTTGTTACTTTTCCTTGAAATTGGACAGTATTCGTTATAAAGAGTAGTCAAATTTTTCATTATTCGTTATTTTGAGATATCAATGGACTTCAAGTTGTGATTCGTTCGTTATACTGGAAATTCGTTATATCGGCATTCGTAATACTGGAGGTCCAGTGTAGTTAGCTTATCAAAATATATTTTTTCCATAAAGCTGTCAAATATTGAAAAATTAATGACATTTCAATTTCGCTTTCGATTTAAAATAAATTAGTCAAATCGAAAATGATAGAAGCCCGACCTAAAACCTATCCAACAAACACAGTTTTCTTATTGCTTTTCATGCCAAGTAAAGAGAAAAGAGAGTTTCGCATTGCATTTCCAGTTCAAATAACTCGCATAACTATTATTTAATTTTTCTTTATTTAATTACTCTTAAAGATATTAACATTTTAAATATTTTTTTATGAATAATAAGTATTTTGAAAATTGTTCTTTATTTTTTAATACGTACGTTTATAATACTTTTGCATATAGTTATATTTATAATGCTCTTAATTTTAACACTGTCAATAGATTCTAAATAGATATTTAAATTCATAAATATATTCATATATTATTATAATGGTCAATACCTAAAAATAGTCGATTACAATATTAGTATTTATATTAAGAATACAACAACTAATAGTTAGGTTTATTTGTAAATAAGTCTTCGCGGTTTTCGTTTTAAAAATTTTCTTAACATAAAATAATAATATTAATTTGTTTTTATTGGAAGTTTAATAAAATGGCAATGAATTGCATACATACAAAAAAAACACATCTTTACATTGATCGGTCATGGCAAAAAAGAGACAATACATATTCAAAAGCAAGATCACAATTTGTTTAAAAGAATAAATGAATGGAACTGGTAATACATTTTAATGAAGCTACTATATAAGAAATACTAGAATTATCTCAGGGTACCCAATAATCATTATCAAACTGAGGACAAATATTGTTTTTTTTTTTTTCAAAGGATTATTAAGCTTTTCCAGACGTCGTCATTTTAAACATTGATGTTTTTAGTTTATTATTTAAAATGGTGTAAATAATGCACTAAAATAATAATAATGAATGCCTAACTAATAGGTGAGTAATACTAACTGCTTAAAGGTTCTTATTCTGTATAATTCTAAATACCCTCGTCGCTATTTCCTTCTGTTTCTTCGTCTAACAGCATGCTCGTTGATCCATAACTACGGAGTCTGAAAGCAATAAAAATAATTAATCTTGACAATTAGAGAAGCCTTGAAGGGATTTAATTAAAGCTAATACAAACTTACATACACCAAAAGCATTTTTCTTTAAATAAATAAAACAAAAACCAAAAACTAAAACTTAATAAGAAATCGCTTGATTTTATTATTAAAAAACAACAACACACATATACCGCTACTTACTTCATCATCATCGGAAACCTTCAAACCATCCAAATTGATGCTATTTCTAGAAAATGGATCTTTTTTATTCCCAACACCAATACTGTTACTGCCACCACCAGCACCAACATTACCGCCACCGCCAAAAGCAGAGGAACGCAAATGATCATCGAATATTTGCATAGAAGTTGGCCCACCACCAGTGCCATTGCGATTAATAATTTCTGCAGCATTACCATTACCAGAGGACATTAAGTCCAAATTTTTATTACCGCCGACGCCGACGGTCGCATTGGAAGAACACTTTAGGTTGCCAAATCTTCCTGATGATCGTTCACGTTGCTCGCGCTGGTGGTGATGGTGGTGATGTGGATTGTCAAATTTTTGTTTAGCTCTTTCAAAATCAAGATTTCGAGCCTTGGACTCGAAAATGTTCTCTTCCAAGTGCGTTGGTTTGGCATCGAAAAATGACTGATTTAAATTTAAAGTTCGATCGGTTTGACTTGATCTTTTTGATGATTCCCCACTGGCGGTGGGAGCGCCGCCATGACGTGGCGGATCATCAAAAAGCTGACGCAAATCGTTTATGTTCGGTTTGCATTCTACTAATGGGAGATTACTTGTTTTGTGCGATACAATTGGTATGCCAGATGCTGTGGTAAGAGACGATGAACCAAAATTAGTGGGACGTTGTTGTGGACTGGCTGAACGTCTGATAGTTTTTTTTTTTGTTTAGTTTGTTAAGAAGTAATTTAGGGCAAGCAGCGTCCAAGGGTAGGTCAAGATATTTTGTTAAAAGTAATAAAAGCAAGGATTTACCAACAGGATAAGGGGAAATAAGCTCACCTTGTTTGTAGATGTTGAATTTGGACTTGAAGTCCCTCAGTTTGACCAATAAGTTCATCATTCGAACGTTGAAGACGTCGAACTTGATTGCAAGCTGCGTCCAGCTCATCCTCGGCACCAGCTAGTTCCCTTTTAAGTTCTTCTACTCTTGCTCGCAAGCGTTTTACCTATAAAATTATTAGAAATTCAAATGAAGAGTATTTTTAATCTTTCGGGTGAATTCTTACCTCTCCTTCATATTGTTCTGCTCGACGAACAGCATGCCCTAGTTCTGTGTTTGTTTCTGCAAGGAGTTTCTTCAGTTTGGAATGTGACTGCTTTATTTCACCGATTTCCTGCAAGGATATTCTTTTAATTTTCCGAGTTTTTTTTAATAATTTTAGCTCGTTTTAGAGTAAAATAAAAATTACAGCCTATTAAGTTGTTATTGATAATTTTCTTCTTTCAATTTATTTAGCACTCTAATGAACGCTTTTCAAGATAACTACCTTATTTTTTTCGGACAGTTCTTGTTGTAATGTTCTAAATTCAACATCAGTAGCTAAAACAGGTCGCCCTTTACGGTCTGATCTCTCCTGTAAATCACGTATCTCTGTTCTAAGTTTTTTATTATCTCTTTCAAGGGCAAGCTTCTCTGTTTCAAGTCGTTCACGTTTTCCCCATTCGGAAGCATTTTCTGCTTGCAATCTTTCCAACTGTAAACAGTTTTGTTAATTTAAAATTATCAAAAAAAGGTAAGATTTATACCTCAGTTCTAAGTTCACAGAGTCGCCTTTCAAGATTTTCTCTTGCTGATACTTCTTCTTGAATAGAGTTGTTTAATATTCGTACTTCAGCTCGATGTTGCTCTTGGAGTGTTAAAAGTTCACGAACTGCTTCCTATTAAAACATAAATTAAACATACCAAATCAAAGCCTTAAAAATGAAAATAAACTCACTTGCTTTGCTGATCTTAATTCTTCGTGTTTGTCACGAATTTCTTGGATTTCAATTGAAATTTTTTCTATATTTTTGTGCAACATGTGCTTTTCCCTGATAAAAAAAAATAAATAAAAACAAAACCATAAGCATAAGCAAATTTGAATATAACTTATCTGGTACTTACTCTCTTTCAACTTGAATGGTTTTCTGAGCTTCATCTAGACGCAGTTGCAGCATGGATATTTTTTGTAATAAATACTCCTCATCAAAGTCGTCTTTCGATAGTTGTTGTATCAAGCGTTTCTCCTCAGCTGTCTCCTCATCTTAAGCAAATTGAAATACGAATATTCGAACTTGTTTTGTATTCTCAACGTCTTACCTAATAGTTCATTTAGATTTTTTGGCACAGCTCCTTGCAACACATACTCTTCAATGTCAACATCCTTCATCTCGCCTCCAACTGCCTTGGTGACCTAATAATAAACCAAATGACGTCAGAAAATCAGAGGAGATTCTAAATTAATTTTCTTATGTAAGAAAGGATGAAGTCCATGATGAATTTCTGAATTTTATATCTTAAAGGTGAGCTCTAATTTCTCTTAAATTTCTTACAAAAAATTCCCTGAGGAAGCGGTGAGTAACTGGCGAAACGTAGGGTACACTAAGTTCAATTATTAATTGCATCCGACCCAAAAGATCATCAAAGCTCAAAACAATCAAATAATTGAGAAGATATAATACATGATCAAATAACCTAATACATTCTTACAATTATGTTTGCATTGATTGGAACCAATAGCAAAATTGGAAGTATTCAAATAGAGTAGCATCTCCTGTGTATCAGAAAATTAATTAGCTATCTGAAAATGGAAACTTTTTGGAATGCCGAATAAAAGTTTTAAACCCCTTAAAGCAACTGGAATCCATGATAAATATATCCCTCTAATTAAAATCATTTCATATGAAATATAAGATTCTATTGATTTTTTAACACGAAGCGGAAATATACAAAAACCAGTCTAGTTTGCCACTTAAAGAAGTTGGTCAATATTTAACTGCACCAAATAAATTGCATATAAATGTTGTTCAAAATACGAATACCTTAATAAGTTTTCCGCCTGATTATCTTTAAGCTTGTCTGCAAAACTGCTCTTTTTTGCATCTTATCTGAGATATGAAACACCCTGTTATGCTGATACCTATACAATGTAACACTCAATTAGGTATCAGGTCACGTTGGTGTCCAATGCAATGAAGATGCCTTAGCAAAAATTGGGCCAAAAACACCCCTGGTAGGTCCAGAGCCCTATTCCGGATTGGTAGAGAATGTGATTTAAAATAAAATCAAAACAATAGAGGAGGTCAAAAGTCTAAAATATGAATAGAATTCCCAAGGCTGAGACAGGCCAAACTACTACTCGTTAACAACTATGTGAACGTTTTACAACCTGAATTAGCTTAAGAAGGAATAAAGTAAGAAAAATAATAGGGATCTTCAGAGGCCACTGCAAACAAGGAAAACGCCTTAGAGCCATTTCTTTGCTTGGAACTCATTATTAATATTTTAACTTGTTGAATTAAATATGTATATATAAAAAAGGTGGCTTCAATTCTGTTTGATAAAGGTTGCTGTCAGACGCAAATCCGCATAAATATATAAATATATATTAAGTGATTCATATTTAATATATGAATATGTTTATTCTTCAAGCCAAGTAGCCCCCTTTAAGGCTGATGCCATTGACATCCTGATACTTGGAGTTGGAATGAGTCGCTTCAATTACAAGCGAAATTGCAAAGATATTCTAATGGTCCCACACAAGCTATATTCAGATATGACTAAATCCTGCACCTGGAATTTGAACATTCTCCTCAAAAAGTATATAGGCCCATTTTATTGCATGTACGTACATTTATAAAAATAATATACCTAAACTAGTTCATAATTAAATCTCATGCAAAACTTGGCCTTTTAGACTTAAAAGACAAATAATATTGGTATTGGGTTTTATACAATATTTATATCGAAATTGATAAATTTAAAAACCGAGTTACCAAATGTATCCACAATTTTCGTTCAGCTGTCATCATATCATGTAGGAAGGTCCTATACCCATTTCTTTGAATAAAATAATAACAAAAGTTTTATTAAGTCTTTTCAGCTACTAGAGTGTCTTGATTTCACTTCTTTCGACATTTTAGAAAAAAATCAAGGCTAACCCCTTGCAAAAAAAATTACATTTTCAACAATGTTCCCCAAACCCATCGATATATACATCAAAAGAAAGGTCTGTTCAGTACCTATCCACAGCTGAGGACAAAAATTATCTGCGGCATCTAATTCTTGAGATATTTCAATTCGAAATTATTTGCATGATTTTCCACCCAACTGCATTTGACTTGGTTTGGGTGGTGATATCTTCGCAACCACGCGCCGCAAAAATCTGCGACTGCCAGTGCTCGAAAGGGATTTCACATACCTATCCACAGCTGAGAAAAAAAGTATCTGCGGTATCTGGTTCTTGAGATATTTCAATTCGAAATTATTCGCATAATTTTCTACCCAACTGCATTTGACTTGCTTTGGATCGTGATATCTCCGCAACTAAGCCCCGCAAAAATCTGCGGCTGCCAGTGTTCGAAAGGGATTTCACATACCTATCCACAGCTGAGAACAAAAGTATCTGCGGCATCTGGTTCTTGAGATATTTCAATTCGAAATTATTTGCATGATTTTCCACCCAACTGCATTTGACTTGGTTTGGGTGGTGATATCTCTGCAACCACGCGCCGCAAAAATCTGCGGCTGCCATTGCTAGAAAGGGAGTTCACATACCTATCCACAGCTGAGGACAAAAAGTATCTGCGGCATCTGGTTCTTGAGATATTTCAATTCGAAGTTATTCGTATGATTTTCCACCCACTGCATTTGACTTGATTTGGGTGGTGATATCTTCGCAACCAAGCCCCGCAAAAATCTGCAGCTGCCAGTGCTCGAAAGGGATTTCCCATACCTATCCACAGCTGAGAAAAACAGTATCTGCGGCATCTGGTTCTTGATATATATTTCAATTCGAAATTATTCGCATGATTTTCCACCCAACTGCATTTGACTTGCTTTGGATGGTGATATCTCCACAACCAAGCCCCGCAAAAATCTGCGACTGCCAGTGCTCGAAAGGGATTTCACATACCTATCCACAGCTGAGAACAAAAGTATCTGCGGCATCTGGTTCTTGAGATATTTCAATTCGAAATTATTTGCATGATTTTCCACCCAACTGCATTTGACTTGGTTTGGGTGGTGATATCTCTGCAACCACGCGCCGCAAAAATCTGCGGCTGCCATTGCTAGAAAGGGAGTTCACATACCTATCCACAGCTGAGGACAAAAAGTATCTGCGGCATCTGGTTCTTGAGATATTTCAATTCGAAGTTATTCGTATGATTTTCCACCCACTGCATTTGACTTGATTTGGGTGGTGATATCTTCGCAACCAAGCCCCGCAAAAATCTGCAGCTGCCAGTGCTCGAAAGGGATTTCCCATACCTATCCACAGCTGAGAAAAACAGTATCTGCGGCATCTGGTTCTTGATATATATTTCAATTCGAAATTATTCGCATGATTTTCCACCCAACTGCATTTGACTTGCTTTGGATGGTGATATCTCCACAACCACGCCCCGCAAAAATCTGCGGCTACCAGTGCTCGAAAGGGATTTTACAGACCTTTTTATTGGTGTACAACCTGTTGTGCAATTCTTGACTTCACTTTTTTCGACATTTTAGAAAAAAATCAAGGCTAACCCCTTGCAAAAAAAATTACATTTTCAACAATGTTCCCCAAACCCATCGATATATAAATCAAAAGAAAGGTCTGTTCAGTACCTATCCACAGATGAGGACAAAAAGTATCTGCGGCATTTGGTTGTTGAGATATTTCAATTAGAAATTATTTGCATGATTTTCCACCCAACTGCATTTGACTTGGTTTGGGTGGTGATATCTCCGCAACCACGCGCCGCAAAAATCTGCGGCTGCCAGTGTTCGAAAGGGATTTCACATACCTATCCACAGCTGAGAACAAAAGTATCTGCGGCATCTGGTTCTTGAGATATTTCAATTCGAAATTATTTGCATGATTTTCCACCCAACTGCATTTGACTTGGTTTGGGTGGTGATATCTCTGCAACCACGCACCGCAAAAATCTGCGGCTGCCATTGCTAGAAAGGGAGTTCACATACCTATCCACAGCTGAGGACAAAAAGTATCTGCGGCATCTGGTTCTTGAGATATTTCAATTCGAAGTTATTCGTATGATTTTCCACCCACTGCATTTGACTTGATTTGGGTGGTGATATCTTCGCAACCAAGCCCCGCAAAAATCTGCGGCTACCAGTGCTCGAAAGGGATTTTACAGACCTTTTTTATTGGTGTACAACCTGTTGTGCAATTCTTGACTTCACTTTTTTCGACATTTTAGAAAAAAATCAAGGCTAACCCCTTGCAAAAAAAAATTACATTTTCAACAATGTTCCCCAAACCCATCGATATATACATCAAAAGAAAGGTCCGTTCAGTACCTATCCACAGTTGAGGACAAAAGGTATCTGCGGCATCTGGTTCTTGAGATATTTCAATTCGAAATTATTTGCATGATTTTCCACCCAACTGCATTTGACTTGGTTTGGGTGGTGATATCTTCGCAACCAAGCCCCGCAAAAATCTGCGGCTGCCAGTGCTCGAAAGGGATTCCACATACCTATCCACAGCTGAGGACAAAAAGTATCCCCGGCATCTAATTCTTGAGATATTTTAATTCGAAATTATTTGCATGATTTTCCACCCAACTGCATTTGACTTGGTTTGGGTGGTGATATCTTCGCAACCAATCCCCGCAAAAATCTGCGGCTACCAGTGCTCGAATGGGATTTCGCAGATCTTTCTATTGCTGTACAACTTGTTGTACAATTCTTACATCAAAAGAAAGGTCTGTGCAATAGCTATCCACAGCTAGGGATTTCAGAGACCTTTCTATTGGTGTACAATCACAGGGAGTATGCTATGTTCTATTTTAGATAGAATATACAGTGTTCGATTCGGAAACTTATTCTCCAAGAAATATGAAGTCGGTAACTAAAATCATGTTTTGGTATTGTCTTCTTTCAATCGTCAAGAATTCTTCTTCTTCTTTTTCTTCGCTTTTGGAAGCAGACGATGGACTATTTTTCCAATAATAATTCTCTCAGATCATTTTAATTTAAAAAATAAGATGCAACAAAATGCATTACAAATTTGAATTTGACAGAAAACTCTCGAGTTCGCTTTCTCAACTTCTACTATTTTCGGAAGTTGAAAAAAACAGAAGTTGATCAACTCGAGAATTGAAAATCGAAAGTTGAAACTGTCAACATTGAGTGAAGAAAAATAAAATCACAGGTTAAAAATTAAAATCAAAATGGTGAAGAAAATTACCCTTATTGTTCTTGGATTGGTGAGCGAGCAGCCCTTCTTGTAGACTCTGCAACACCAAAGGGGAAACACCAGACCACAAACTTGGTAGTTGTATAACCCTTATACCTACATCAAAGACATAGATATCTAGGAGGTCACCAGATAGAAGCGAGTGAATTATCCTCTTTAAAAATCTTCCAAATAATAAGGTTCCTCAAGGCAATAAAATTGGAATAAGTGCTATGAATGAGCAGTTCCATTTTTTCTCTGAATGGGGCACAATAGATCTTAAGTTTGGAATGCAACTAAAATTCCAAATTATTCATTCATTCATGTAGATATGTATGTACATATATGGAATGGATTATGTTCCACATTTTTAGTTAACCACGGAATATCGCATATTTAGAAGTCTGTTTTTAATTCTATCCAAGAGATTCGAATGAGTTTTGGGAGACCCAGCCTAGATGTGAGAGTTATACTCAAGCTTAGGTCGATTACATAGATTACAGCCAGAAGGGCAGAAGAAGGAGGTGAACCTGAATATGAATATGAAAAGCTGAGAGTACTGCCGGAAGTACATCAATTTAGTGGATTAGAAGTTCCAGATAAGAGAACATTAATGAAAATGAGAGAGTCGGAGACAACCCGGAGTCCTGGGCACACCAACATTTATTTTGTGAATTTCACACTTAACACAGCTTGTATTGAGCGGTCCGAAAGATAGTTCCTAATCATCGATACCAAATGCGCGCAATTTCGATAAGAGAGCTTGATGTTTTTAAATATCAAGCAAAATAATCTTACTTTAATTCTTCAAGATCAAACGGCACAGTAGTGCCCAGCCAAGTTCTGACACTACAACTTTTTTTACAGGATCAAAGTCAGGCGATTTCCAACCCCACTCTAACTTCAGTTAAAATAGTTTGTTGTAGTGGGTTTACTTGGAAAGTTTTTTTAAAACCGTTCGAATTGGGCATAATAAAAGAAAACTTGACAAATAAGTCCACTAAAATTTAGTCAGTATTAAACTTCATGAAATAAGAACTTTACATACTTTTAGATCTCACTAATTCTTGCGAATTTGTGTATATAAAATGTCTTTAAGAACTTTAGCAACTGCACAAGAGCGAAAAAAGATTCGTCTCATGAAATCATTCCTGGCAATTTTTGAATTTTTCACGAGCGTTAATTACATACATATTACATTGTTGCAATACACACAAATGTGCATGATATGTTCGAAAGCAGTCTATTTATAAAAAATACACACCCTCAAAAGTTGACCGGATAAGGCAAATATACGTATACCCATCGCTACTTGAAACAAAATGCTTTAAAAAGGATAAACCTAAGACGAAAAAATACAACCACCTATGTATCTGATGATAAAACAGTTCAGGCCAAAACTTGATCTGAAACGCTCCAAGTCCTTAAGCACATCAGCTCCATAATTGGTATCTCATAACCGGGCACTGCCTTATTGGCAACCACGCAAATAGGCTTGGCGTTTATTTAAACGATTTTTAAAGAAGCTGCGTGGCCGAAAAAGAGGAGGAATCAGAGACTTAAGCTCCATCTTGGAGACTTTTTCTTTCTATTCTTGCTTAAACTCAACAAAATTGAAGAAACCAAAAAGATCCTATTAAAACTCTTAATCAAAAAATCTAAAAAAACAATGGCGTGTGCATGGATTTATAGAAGGCTTGTTATAATGTGCATTTTTTCTTACAGGAACAATTCTGTTTGTTTCTCAACAATCAATATTTTAATTCTTACCAATCCATCCTCGCTGTTCACATTCTTAAGACCATCCGATGAGATGTCAGGGGAACAGTTGTTATCTCTCCCATCGCGCTCAGGTTCGTCACTATTGTCGATTCTTTTGAGTTGAAATAAAAAAACAATCAAATATGTATTGGAAAACAGAAAACTAAAGGAAAAACTCACGCTTCTTTATGGAACTGCCCAGCATGTTTCATCATAAGCATGTGCACCTTCTCCATTTCCTTCTTTAGCTGGGTAATTTGCATTTCGAGATCATTTTTCTCGCGTTTATACGAATTGGACTCCTTCATGGCAATATCAAGATTTGCTCTTAATTGTTTGGCTTCCTCGCGAGCTTTGTTGCGTTCGTTACGAACCTAAAAATGCAATTGAATGATTCATTGATTATTTGTGTTTTGCCACCGCAGAATATCAACGTTGACTCAGTAACGATGCAGTAATTGAGAACTATTCAATTCGAGGGCAACGTGTGCAATCACATATCGATCAAACTACTTTGGACATCATTATCGAGCATTGCAATCGCACTCGAAATGAAACACGTAATCGAATCAGGTACTTTTGTACTCACCTTGCTCCATTTCTCACGCCAATTGGCTGTGCAATCCGACCACCACTTCATTGTTTTTTCCATTTGTGCAGCACGGGCTCGTGCTTCTTCTAGTTCTCGTTGACGTTGCGACTATAAAAGAGGTTTCTTTATTTGTTTTGGATTTTTTTTTTAATTTATAAAATTTACCTCACGAGCTTCCCATTCGGTTTCTCCAAAACGAGCTGATATTGATGTTCCAGATACATTTCCATCTTGTGGCAGATCACGATGTCGTCTGGATGCTCCAAGGGATGCTGCAGCAACGCCAGTAGCAGTTGTTGCCACACCACCTCCAGCACTTTGAGACATGTTTTTTTCTGTCACAACTTCAATATTTTTAGCTAAATTAATTATTTGTGTTGAAATTTTTTAAATTACACAATTCAATTGATGAAATATTCGCGAAGTAAATTGTGAAAATTTTTTGTTGTTTATATTTTGCAAAACGCCCACAGCGAACATTATTTTGACAGGAAAATTTGAAGTATAGTGAAGTTGGTTGCAATTGTGCAGACAAAAATGATGTGTTTATTTAGTTGGTTCTTGTCAAGAATTAAAAAAATTTATTAAAACATTTTCAATTTACACTATTTCTTTTTTACGCTTCAAGTCTAATTTCTTAACACATTTTCAATCTACACGATTTCTTTTTTACGCTTCAAGTCTAATAATAAAGGGATAATTATATTAATGTGGTTTTCCATTGGTAAATTCAGAATTTGGAACCGAATTAATTTTTTTTCGTGGCAAACGGAACTCATCTTGAATAAATTATTTTGTTTTTGTAATTTGTTTTTTGGCGAATATTCGTATTTACAAATCAGGTAGTTGTCACTATGCCTCCAATGGTACTAGCGCCTAGTAGTGTGTTAGTGAAAAGATGTATAGATTCACCGTCAAATACAAATTTGCGAATTTGATTAATCAAAAATAAAATTAGTTTCTTTTGTCCAATGGAAAGATTTAACTGGCGAAAGCCGTGTTTTAGTAGATTTGTTTTGTAAAATTAAATTCTTGCACCAATGGAAAACCACATAAGGGTATTCATGCAACGAGATAATTGTGTGCTTTGCAGGAAGATATAATTTTCCAATAGACGTTTGCATGAACAGCGCCTTAAAAATATTTGACTACGTGTGGGAAATAATGGCACAGGGACATAACTCCTCGGGGCAGAATTCCAAAATATTAAGGGTATTCATGCAACAAGATAATTTTCCGTTTTGCAGAAAGATATAATTTTCCGTCAGACGTTTGCATGAACACCCCCTTAAAAATACTTGCTTAAATGTGGGAAATAATCACATGTTCTTTGAAATAAATTTATGAGGTTTATTTATTCTCTTTCTAAATCAAATTCGTGAGAAAATTTTATCTGATTTGCAGAATATTTTTCCCAAACAAACTTTGACAGTTCATTTCTGCGGAGTTAAAATTTTCGGGTTTCCGCCGTTACATGAATGACAAAAGTATAAAATTTGCATATAGAATCTTTTAAAAATATACTCGACTTCACAGCTGTAAATCTCAGTAAGAGATTGTATTGTACACAATCTTCAATTTATTTTCAGCTATGCATACATATATAAAGTTGTATATATAATATATAATTGTAGGATTTGGGGTGGGGTCCAGTTTGGGTGTATGCAAAGTTTTTTTGGATTTAATTTTTTTCGTTTTATTTTGAATATATATAATTTCTTCTGATTATAGCACGTGAATTAAGCTTTTAGAATCTGGGTATGAAATTCCAACAACCTTTGAGTTGACTCGGCAGAGCCGAGTTCATGACATATGGCAGCTCTGCCAGTAATTAGCTAATAAAAACCAGTACAACGTCTTTATATTATCACCTGAATTCCTTTTGATTGGCACTTGAATTAGAAAAAGTTATTGCACCTCGTAATATTTAAAAAATGTTTGCCCTATAATAAAATAACAATTTTTTAGTGGGAAATAATTATTAGCTTTATTAGAAAACAAAAATAGCTTACTGTTAATATTCACATATTGTTTAAGTAAGTTTTTCAATAAATAAATAATTTAAGCAAAATGGATTTTCTTCTAGATTTTAAATATTTTTTTTTTATATTGTAAACCCAATAAACATTTTCCCAAGATTATTAGCCGGGCATTACTGTTGTTGTTGGAGTTGTTGTTGGTGTTGTGGTTGTAATTGGAGTAGTAGTTGTGGTTGTTGTTGGAGTTGTAGTTGTGGTTGTTGTTGGAGTTGTAGTTGTGGTTGTTGTAGGAGTTGTTGTGGTTGTTGTTGGAGTTGTTGTTGTGGTTGTTGGAGTTGTTGTTGTCGTTGTTGTAGTTGATTCCGTCGAGCTAGTTGATAAAGTTGTAGCAGCAGTTGTTGTCGTTGGCCTCAACTTATGAATTAGAGAATTTAAAATCCAAGTCGAATTTCCTGATTGAAGAGACCCAGGCGCAAGCGCTGGAATCCTTTGAAGTATTGCATTCAGTAAACCAATTTTTGCAGATTGATCGTTATTTGCATATTCCTTTAAATTTAATTTTTCATCATCGACTATTATCCCTGAATTATTTTTTAAATTCTCAGCATCAGTTTTCAACTCTACTTTAATATATTCTGAAGTGTTTGGTATGATGGGGGTGGCCAAACAATTTGCAAGCCAAGCACAAAAACAAAATATTACCTGAATATTTCAGAAGAAAAATTAATGTTTAAAAAATTCAAAAAAAAAATTAAATCTTATACTTACAAGTTTCTTCATGATTTTTAGTAAAATTTACAAATTCTTCTATGCAAATCCCACTGAGAACTGTGAAGATTTTATATTTGCCATAGCTTTTTATAGGTATTCACCAAATCCAATTATTGATTTGATGGAATTTGATTAGATGGAAGTAAGTAAGGTGTGATAAAGTACCGTTCCCAAATTATTTGGACTGATAGTGTTAATTGATTCGTCTTTTTGCAAATATGAAAGTGCTAACTTCTTGGGCCGAATTTGTTCTTGGCTTTTCTAATTTTATGTAAAACATCGGTAAACATTGCTATAACTGATGAAGTAGTTGTTTTTTTTTTAAGTAACACATTTCCTGATGGGTTAGGTATTGTTATTCGTATTTATGAACCTCTGTAACAATGCTTTAATAACCTAATTCTCTTAAATGATTCATAATTGAATATCATGCATGAGGTAGACTTATATATCTTTTGATCAATTCACTTATTTGAACACAATGGTCCAATGTGTCCAAAAATATTATATTGTAGTTTTGAAAAAAAAAATCGAAAACTGGTGGACGATTACTTATAATGCAAGAAAATCTTTACTAAGCATTTAATGAAGTAGTTAAAACTTTACCATTTTTGAGTTATTAAAAAATTCGTTTACCACATTTTTTGTATTCTTATGATCTTTCCATTTAAAAACGAAAAATTAAATATGGATATTAATCCATATTGATATTTTTATTTTGAATAAAAAATAAAATGCACGAATGGATTGTACCTACTTGCTCTTAGAAATATATTTCTCCAAGAAATATATTTTTAAAGTGGATTTTTACTGATTTTGAATATAGGCACAACATTTGTTTAATTGTGTTGACAATTTAATTTGTTGTGGCAATTTTATGAATATAATAATATAAGCTTAAAAATATAATTTCGACCAAAAATCGTCATCCATTTTTGAAATAATAAATTTTCATAAAAAAAACAAGCATCCGAAAAAAAAAATATTTTTTGAATATCTTGGTATGAAGTATTATTTAAAATTACAAGGACTTCCTATAAAACTTTTGATAATCCATCGAACCCTTTATGAGCCAACAAAATTTGTTAAAAAAAACCTTAAATCAAAATAAATGTAAACTATGCCTATAGTAGTACAAAGATTTCTTTTCACCAAAATCGTTAGAGCCGTTTTCGAGACAATTAACATGATAAAAAATGTATGGCAGGTGCCGTTAGTTTTAGGGCTAAAAACCGATTCAAAAACTTATTTGGGACCATCACCTAAAACGATTAAATACCAAGTTTGAATATAATCGCTTCAGCTTATCCTGTAGATCGTTTTACAGACATACAAACGGAAGTCCCGCGACTAATTTGGTGTTCTCTATTTTCGTAATGTCAAGTTTAATTTAAATCTGTTTTTTCCAAATGCAAAACTTGCCCTATAGTGCATAGCTACGAGTATATCGCAAATAAAAACAAAGTGAGATGTCAGATATTACAGGACTACAGTAGAGCTCGCTCGTTTTTTGTACATTAAACCTTAGTTTTATCAGTTTTGTTAACTCGTAAGGAGGTATTTGGAAAGATCAGACAAAAGAAAACTGAGATTTCGCAAATTTCGCTTAATCAAAATTTGGTAGGATAATCTAAATTGTGTCCACAATAATTGCAAGTAAAACTAAAATAATTTGCTGAGGTCTTCTGTACATATAAATGCGCTTTTTAACTTGCCCATGGTTTCCAAAAATATTTATGAAGCATTAATTGGTTCAACCAAAGTTTAAACAATAATCTATTTTATCGGATTAATATCCCGAACTATTGTTTTTATTTTAAATATGAATGCTTAATAATTTTTTTGGATTACGAGTTGTGCGGTCAGATATTATTTGTTCAAAATGTATGTTTGAATTTTATAATTAATAAATGATTAAAATATAAAAATAAATATTTAATAATATTTTGCACAAACACTTCACTAAGAACAGTTTAAGAAAAAACTTTAACAAAAATAAATCGAAGCAAAAACTCAAAAAAAGAATGTGCGCTCTCATTAGATTTCCCTGCGAATTAATTTTAATCAACTTTTAGTTCCATTTTTTAGGCTTTTTAAATTTTCAAAGTTTTAAGTTCGATTCCTTCGGAAATAATAAAAATATCGATTCTGTTTTAATTTTATTATATTAACAATAGTCGAAATTAGTAAAGTTCGGGCGTCAGCTCTTTTGTTTACTCAAACCAACATTATTGTTTTGTTTATTTTTATCAAGAATTAAGATGAAAAATATAATTAAATTCTTAACGTGTTGCTGTTGTACCAAGAACACAGTTTTCCCGATACTTTCAAAATGTGTGAGTACTACATACGCGGATTAAACCATACAAGAATGAAAGAGCTTGATATCGGGTATGATTTTTAAAACACTCTTAGTTAAAGAGCACTTAGGTAATTAATTTCAATATTCAATAAACTGCAGCTGAACATGCTCAAAATATTATTAGCTCATGCAGAAATAAAACAAACAAATAGTTTTGAAAACGAAGTGTCATTTGGAGTTATGTATTTCGATACCAAAAAATAAAATAGATATTTTGGCAATTACATCTTTAACAAAAAATTCAAAATCGTGCTTTTACATTTATTGTCATATTAAAACAGGCAATATAATTTTTGAAAAATTTTATTTCGTTAAACACAATGAAAATAATAAAATTTATTGAATTAAAGATTACAAAAAAATAATATAAGTATAAGTCACTATAGTGTATGGCATTTTTTGTGATGAATATCGATATAGGTATGACTACAATTGATAAAAAAAAATCCGTTCGATTCGTGCACAACAAAAGAATACAAAATTCAAAAAGAAATAAAAATAAATAAACACAACTTTAGCTTGATTCAGGCTTCTCATGCAACCATGGTCTAAATATTGGTAATGTTGATGGATAATGTGTATCTGGTTTCAGAACATCTTCTGGCCATGTATTTGCGACATCATTCTGATTACTTCTAAATGGATATGTGGCTAAAACAATTGGCAATTGTAATTTGATTTCTTTTTCTAATGATTTCGGTTCAATCACAAAGAAGACATCATAAGATATCTTAATTAAGTGACATCCGCGCAAATTTGTCGGTGGCAATGGAGGAACATACAAACTGTCATTTTGCCATTCATCCTTGCCACCTGGACGAATTTTTCCTCGTACCAAAACGGCTAAGGCACGTTTTTCAGTTTGTATTGTTTTTCCACGAGCTAGATATTCAACAGTCTGTAATTAAAAGCAACAAACATTTTTGTATTATTGTATTATAATTATTATTATATACCTAAGTACTTCTTAATCAAAATGGAAATTTAAAAATAAAAAAAATTACATTTACATTTAAGCTGATATGATATGGGGATACAAGCCTGAACTAATTCTAATCAGGTCCAATTAAATAAAATTAAAACTTATCGTTCTCAAGTTCTGGAAAGTTATCCGATATTTATATACATACAAATTGGCAGGAGGTTATAAGCTCAAAAGTCCAGCAATTCGAAATTATCTTTGAAATTAAGCGAATGGCTTATAAATTCACAAAATAATATTTTTCGCTTGTCGTGGAGAAATTAAGTTGTGTATTAAGTGCAATTTGTAAGTGATAAAACAAAATGTCTGCTTTTTGATATTTGTAAACTTATTCCACCGAAGAAGGTGGCTTAGCGAAGGAATAAGTTATTGACATTTGACAGTAATTTACAGAAATATAAAATAAGCAAACAGATGTAGTTCTTACTTATTTTAGTAGAATTTCTTCATTTACCCTTTTCCTTTATGTTTATTAATCGAACATTTTAAATCGCAGATGAGAGGTGGAATTAGAGATTTTTATTAATAGAGATCTATATATGTGATAATGTAAGCTACTCTAAGACAATCGCTAGTCGAACTGAGTAGGTACTGCAAAATGAAGTTTTCCTTTTTCTTTAAGATTTTAATGCAACATTCATGAAAATTGATTACGGAAACATTTTTAAAAGTTTTTATAAATTAAACTAGATTGGCAATTTAAAAAATCAGTGCGGTTCTTTCAAAACGTAGATTTATTCACCTATTTTATTAAATTTGTAAAGTTAGAAACCATAATAAGTCAAAATGGCCCTTTGGAGTTCACTTAAATGTTACTTAGACACAAATTTTAATAAACCTTCTATATATTGTCAATTAAGTAAAATTTTAATTCACTTTAAATAAATTAAATTTACCTCAGTCAAAGACGCCTTTGTCCTCTTTATTGTTATATTACTGTGGTTTGATATATAAGCTGTCACAGATATACTCTCCCCAGGTACATAGCCCCCACGATCCAAAGCGACTCTGCATTTTACTGTTCCGCCACCCACGCATGCGACGCCTAATTTGTGTTCCACCTCACAAGTAAACGGTTGCTATAAGAATATATTGTCAATTAAAAAAAAAAAAAAACCGCTCCTTTAACAATTAAAAAAAAATCACTTACTGCCAAAATAGGTTTCTCCAGATTCAAATCGATCGGATTCATCACAATAAATACTTGATGATTTTTATGTATCAGTCCCGTTGGCTCACGCAGTGCTGCCTTACAATAATACTGTATCCAACCATACCGACCCAAAAATGTCGATGGCAATCCAACCGGAAGTCCCAGTTTAAATGGAAAACTATGGATTCCTGGTGATAAGACTGACGGTCCCTGATCGGGATCGCCCAGCAGTTTCATACGAAAATCGATGTAGTTTTCCTTGTCGTAAGTTCGCTCCTGTCGAGCTGATCCAACACGAACTACCCCCTCGCCGACAACATGAAAATGCAATCCTAGTGCCGGAGTATCATCTTGTAATTCTAAAAGTACTTTTCCCGATAGAAATTGTCCCGGAAAATACAACAACGATGTGTTATCGAAGATTATTAAGAATTTTAACAATTTTCTTGGCATATTGATGATCAGTTTTAATTTTTTAAGAAGCAAATCTATCTCAGATGCTCATACTATATGTAGATACAAAATAACAGCGCGGTAGAATAGTCTCAAAAACTAAACCCAAAATGGGCACAACGAACTGAGACGACCGGAATGCTGTGGGCACAAGATTATCAAGGTCGGAATTGAATTTTTATAATAACTTGTTTTTGGCCAAATATGTAAGTCGGAGTGCCACTTTGAGGCAGCGAGTGTTATGTCACTTTTGACGTTGTTGATGCAGTAGCTTCCGCTAGAAAAATGGCAACACTGTAGTTTTCAAAAGTACACACACCTTAATCGTTTATTGCACAATCAAAACTCTATTAAATTTGCAACACGCAATTGTTTTTGGTTTGGTGTGCATGGTAATTTCAAATAAGCGTTGTCAATTTGTTTTTTTTTTTTGTTTGGTATATAGATACCACTCAGTACCTGTAGCAGATACTCATTCGTAGTTCAATGCCTTTTATAAATTTGTTACCACTTTTATGGACGAGTGTTTTTTTTTTGTTTTTCTCTTCTATTTATTAAAAAAAAACACAAGTTGTTTTTTTCTGTTAACAAAATAAAAAGGTTTTCACTTTTTATTGCACTTTAAAGTCGATAGTTATAGTGTTGTTGTAGGAGAGGAAAAAAGGAAACAATGACAAATTAATAAAAATCAATTTTTTTTTCTTGTCGAAAGAGAACTTTGTTTAGATTTGTTGTCTACGAGAAACCTTCATTAATATTCAAAGCAGATCGTGTGTATTTTCCAGCTGTTTCCGAAGTTGCAGATACAAAACTTGTTGATGAATTTTCTTTTGTATTATTTTTTGTTGTTTATTTTTTTTTTCAAATTTGATTCTTAAATGTATTCTTGAAAAAGTTATTGGAATAGAACTGAAATGTTATAAGAATTCCAACACTACCACAACCACCTCTGTGGATGTTTCGCAGAGAACTGAAATGATCATGAAGCTCACATAGTCATATTGGTTTTGGTTAAGCCTCTGAAGCTTGAGTTTAATGGTGTTGAAGGTGGGATCGTGCGATGACTTCATATAAGATACATATACAATCTGTTGGAGGTTTTTATTATTTTTTTTGTAGATGTTTGGGTTGAGATGACAGTGATGCTCTTTCGGTTTGATGCTGTTTTTTTCTCTTAAGATAAAGCCTTAAAGTGTTTCGTACTCTGTTTATATGTGGTTTGAATTTTGGCGTAATGTTATGGTTTGACGAGGTTTCACTGCTTAATTATACCGAATTAAAAAAAAAAATCAATACAAATTTTGTTGATATTCTTCGTCGATATTTTTTTAGATCTTCCGCTAAAATTTTAATATAAAAATATGAAAAGAGTGGACATAAAATGCGTTTGATTGTTTCTTCAAGTATTGTTTTGGGAATAATATATATTTTAAATTAATTTGAAAAAAAGCTCCTACTTGAGAGATTTTATGTATCAAAACTCTAACGAATGTTTGAAAATGTTGACTAGAAATCCCAATGGTCCAATTAGTTCTAATTGAAAAAAAATTATAACAACATCATACCGGCCGTCATATACATCTTTATTTTCCCTATTCTATTCAAATTTGAATTCCAAACAAAAAACCTGTAAAAGCTCCGTTTCTAACCAAGAAAGCTTTCCACAGAACCCCACCTGCTTTTTAAATTAAACGCATGTCCCTGGCCAAACAATCTACATATACAAATCTCCACCCCGGCATATCCTTCTGACAGCTCAAAAGGAATCCACTTCATAGTAAAATTTGGCATATTCTAAGAGATAGTCAAGAGAATGTCGCCTATCCGCACAGTTGCTGATAAAAATAAACTAAACAAAAAACTAAGCACAAAATTAATTCTAATATATTTAATAGTTTTTGGATTTAAATTAAATTCTGCTTTTAAAAGTGATAAAGATACAAATGCAAAATCAGTCACATTCCATTTTCCTGAATATGCCTACAAGGAGACAAGCAAAAATGTAAGTCCATGCCACATACACCTGTTTTCGCTTATTGATTTTTTGTATTAGTGTTTGAATGCATTTATTTTACCATGACATCCCCAAACCCCTACAGGAACTTGCGTACCGGGAATTTGAATCTTCATGCGAGCACTCGGTTGCCTGTGAGGACTTAGAAGGAGTCGAAAAGGTTAAATGTGCTCGGAAATGTATTTCACATTCATGCTATCAGGATATTTATGCATTTGATGAGGTAAGGAATTTAAATTTGATTTTTTTTTTAAATTAATTTTAAATTTAATTTTATAGTTAGAAGAAGGCGAAATAGATGTTCGATTGAACTCGTTTAAGGGATGTGTTATCCAACGGTCTAGCAATTCGCATCGCATGTAGCATAGGGATAGCTTCATGAAGAAGCTACAAAATATGGAGTTACTCAACGAACTTCAGCTGAAGTTGAATAGTTTATTTCAGAAATAAACGGAAATGAAAGAAAAATGACAACGTTGTTGCCTTGTCTTTCACAACCTTATCTATCACACAAGAAAAAACACATTAATAAAATGTTATATCCTCAATTGCACTTAGGATGGTGGAATCATTCCTAGAACGATTTTTATCAATTTTACATTTTGTGCATAAATACTTACCCATACATATTTAATTATTTTAAATAAGACTTACAACTCTGAAAAATAAACAAAACATTTTTGCTTAGAAAATACTTTTTTTTTCTAAATGTTGAATTGGATTCCTTTCTGAATGAAACAACAAAATCTTAATAGGTTTGTAGCCCGTTTTTGTTTATAATTTCGTCAGACACATACAAACATATGTCGGCATATATGTGCATATGTATAGAATATAAAAACAGCAACAGTTTTTTTTTTAACTTGGAGCGAAATTTAAAAAAATCAATAGTTTTTATATTACCGGAAAACTATATGGATCACAAAAAAAGAATTTTGCTTATTTTAAACAAGTTAATCATCGTAGTATCTTTTAACATTTTTTTAATGTAAAATCACTAAAAGGCTATTTTATTTTTTTAGCATCATACTAAGTCCATGTGACACTTTGACATTTACAAACGCCAAAAAGTTATGTTCGCTTAGTTTTTTTGTACTGTCTTAGGTGCGTTCAGCTGAAGTTGGCCTAGACAATAAATTTAGCATGAGGATAGTTTAAAAGTTTCTTAAAATTATGAGTATTTTAGTTAAGTGCTTTTATATTAGCAAGTTGTTAAGTAGTTGATTAATTAATTAATTTACATCAATAAAAACAAAAGCCTAGTGTTCATCCATAGCAGCACACGTTTTAACATTAAAACATTCAATAAATGCAAACTGTTTAAAATTTAAAAGAGAAGTGAGAGATGAAAGAAAATAAGATGCTTATGAAAGTTTCTTTATACAAAGTGACCCAAATGCAATCAATGCTGACAACGGAAATATAATCCCTTCTCTCTAATTTAATCTCACAAATGAAATATATAAGAAACAAAAAGAAGAACTTCACTAATTGGATTAGTCGTGATTCTGATGTTGGACTGTAAACAAACCGAAATGCATACAGGTACCTACTTTTTTAATCGTTTCGTTTTAAAGCTTGTGCTTTTTGATTATAATACGTAAGTGTCGTGTCAATTCGTCCATTTATTTATTAAGAACAATTAAAAAAAAAACAATATTTGTGAAAACAATAAGGTGTTAGTGCTCGTCGCTTATGTTAAAAGTTGTTAAGGAGTATTCTGCTAATGCCTTAGCATCAGATTATATAAAATGGTTTTTTACTCTCTTTTCAGTAAGGTCTAAGGTCTTTTAAATGCAACCTGATTGTGACACGTACATTTTTTTTGGATTGTGGATTGAGAATTAGGTGTTTAGTATCAATATAATAAATATAGTGGGGCTCGAACCCAAGCATCTAAGTTTGGTGTCAAATACTATATTCATTTGGTGATTATTTGAGCTATGCATAAAATGAATCAAAAATTGAAACTTATTTTTACTCTTTTTTTCTTAAAAACAAATACTAATCAAAATAAATCGATTTTTTTTAAAGCAGCCGAATGGAAGAAAACGGTAGCAAAGTAATATTTGAGAGTTTTCATTTCGCCAAGGTCAATTCGGCAATTTGTATTTTGGCAATTTTTTTAGTTTTACTTAACATTGCTTGGCAAGTTTTTGTTAAGTCGTTTTTTTTTATTTTGGTAAGTTGTCAATTCGCCAATTTTAATTCCGCAAATCGAAATCGTTATTTTGCTAATGAACAATGAAAAAATATAAATTATTGCTAAAACATGATTCAAACAAATATCAAGCACAATCAGATTCACAAAAAAGTATGTTATTGCTAAACTTTTTATCCTGAAAAGAGGGCAGGAACACGAACCTGAACAAAAAGCTATAACGGAAAATAATGGACATCAAATCAGATAGAAAAATTAGATCGTATTAAAACAGACTGTTCTGGGCTTTGAGTAAGATTAAACTCGTGTGAGAACTGTCAGAATCATATGTTGTTTTGTGTTTTGTTTCCTAGTTAATCTCCTTACTTTTTGAATTGTGGTGACTCATTTTTTTGGTTTTAATAAATTATTTATCAGTAATAGAATTACAAAAAATACACAAATTTTGTTTTGACAACTGACGTTTGATGGACTCTTCTATCTGGTTCTGAATATTTTGTTCTGATCTTTTCTTCACTGAACAAAGCTAAATATTAGCAAAAGAAGAAATTGCTGTTCAAAAATAAGCGAAGTAAAAAATTTCGTACATATTATAATTTAGAGCCAAATTAAAAGCCAAAATGTGAATAAAATTCATGATGATCCTACCATTTTGTTTGCAATTTTTGTATGTGTTTCATTACCTAGCATGACTTAAAGAGAATATAAAAAACAATTTAAGAGGAGATACCAATGCAGATTGGATTTAATAAAACGGTTTTGTACCTAATAGATAAATTTCCAATGTACTGATAAATAATATAAATTGTACAATCGTACCTATATGATTTTATTAAAGTCAGTCCCGTCTAATGCTATTCTTTAATGAACTTTTCCAATTTCTTATTTCATTTGACGAATTGTTAAAATATTTAACCTGGACTGTAAGTACAATATCCACTTATTTAAATTTAACGTCATTAATTAAATGTTTGTCTCTTTAAGGTTTAGCCTCAATTTTTGTAAGAGAATTCAATTAATGTTAAGAGCACAAAAAGTTGGAAAGCTACTAACTAACTCATCCGAGACGAAACAACAACGAATTTAGTATGACGTGATGAAAACACATATACGAATAGCATCGTCAAACTATGTACCATAATTTGCTTTGTCAATTTGGACTGTTTATAATTCTGAAGGTCAGGTGATGTTTGTTAAATGAGATATATATTTTTTTTTCTGAAAAAGAAGAATTAATTGCTTGTACCTGTGTATGTATAAATCTATAACGCGGCATAAAAAAGTAAAAGGTGGTAAGTTCCAAATTCTGTTAAATGCGGGCGATAATCTGAAACAACAACGAACTAAGACCAGCTGAGGGAATTTATATGATAGGTTTCTATGTACGAGTAAGCTTATGGTGATGACGGTGTATTTTATCTCGCAAATCGTTAACTGAACTTTAATGCTTCAGGCTGTAATTATCGTTTTAACTAAAAGCTTGATAAAAAAACAACCATTTTTCTTGAATTCTAATTAATTATATATATATATGTCAAATCAATGTAAAAGAAAAAATAATATCCAAGCTAACTATTATGGTTCTTGACAATAAATATAGGTTTAAAATAGGCAAATATATACGAGTATGTATACAGTACACAAAAGTAAATATTCAGTCAATATTTCCGTAGTTTTTTTTTACTTGCTCTATAATGCGAACATTGGTTTCGTGTAAAAAAAAGAGTGTTCCTTATATACACTCTCTAGAAATTAAACTTAATTTAAAACTCAGAGCCGATTTAATAATCCAAATCAAGTAAGTAGTTTTAAAATGACAGCTTTTTGTATATATAACACAATAATTCGTATGATTTTCTTTTAAAATTTTTCTGTTATATGAAAAACATTGATATTTTAAAACTACATTTTTACTTTATTTTGTTGATTGAAGCATTTACTAAAACTTAAGCAATACGAATATGTAGAACACGTTTCATTAATTTTTTTAAAATAAAAAACGTTTTTTTCCCACTTTATTTTGAAATTCACAATTCTATGTCAGCTACAGCATATTTCAATTTCGTGGAAATCGTTACAAAATCAACACAGATGACGTTTTTTGAATTATGCCGCGTACTTGAAGAAATATGTACATATATCCCCCATAACGATCCCGTCTTGCAATTGTACAAACGTCACAGTGTCGTTTTAACTTTGATCCGTGGTTCAGCAATCTTAGTTTAAGTAGAAGTTTTACTTAAAAAAATCAAGTTTGGGTTTAGCCCAAAATGCTGATTTTTGGTATACCGTTATTCGCGTAAATGCGCCTGCACATTATTTTGTACTTTGAATCGATAAAGTGAATTTTTTCATAAAATTTTCTTGAAAACAACTTTACCGACTTGGATTAAACTTCTTATCAGCAATTCCCATAGTGGTGGTCACAAAACTGACTTTCAGATTATACTATCCAGAAATTCACATAACAGAGAAAAAAGATGGGTTCAAAAAGCTTCTCTAAAAAAATCGCTGCAAAGTTTCCAATTCAAAACAGTAAACATCGTTTTTATTAGTTCACTATATCGAGCATCTACTGTAAATGTAGAAAATGGGAATCGTTGTCTAAATAATTATAAAATACTATTCTCTTATTTTGTTGTTGTTTGTAAATACACGCGTGTATGTATAACTTTTGTTCGTTTTGACATTTTTCGTTGCTACAATTTTAAAATAATTAAGGAATTATCCAATTATTTTCTCTTTCAAATATTTTTTATTTGCACTATACCTCCAATGAGCATTTGTATAGTAGATACGATAATTCATACATAATTATGTTCGTATGTATACTTACCTCCCATACATATATACTAATTTATTCACAAAAATGTAAAACAAATTATACAAAATTTGTATGCATTGGAGCAACTGAACAAGGGAACTAGAATACGCCATATTGATATTATTTTAAAGATGGCCGCAAACTGCTGGTCTTTAAACGTTCTCTTAACTTATCAGTACCGTATCCGTTTGTTGCCTGGCAGGTCTATGAAGGAACATACTTTCTAAAAATGTACAACTTCGACGAATACTTTATTGTTCTCAAATCCGCCATTATGGATCAAAATTTCCAAATTCAAATTCAAATTATTTCACAGCTTATAAACGTTATTGAGCAAAGTAATGACAAAGAAAAAGTTATTCAAGGCATTTTGAAAGCTAACCTAGGTGCTGCTTTAAATGATGTTATCAGCTATCAATTTTCAGTTCTAGTTCCAACATTCAAATTAATTCGTTACCTTATAAAGGACTTTCATTTTCGAAATTATCAATTTGTAGATATTTTTAAAAATATTCTTCGAGTGTTAATTTTGTTTATTCAAAATAATGGAATTAAAAATTCTCAATTGGATTTTTTTGAAATTGTTAATAATTTGGATGTTCTCTTAAATAAGTAAGTTCTATCACAAAAAAAAATATATATACGAGTATTATACAAATCCCCTAGGTACATATCAAAGGACGCTTTGGGGAGAGAAGAGGATGACATGCAGACGGTATTTGTATGCCTTTTGAAATTTATCGAAATCGTCAATTGTGATACATGTATTTCAATAGCAATAAAAAATCTGAGTGTGAAAATCTATTTTCATTTATTAAGTCTCAACGAAACACATAAATGCATTTTTAAAAAATTTGAGTTGACAATGAAAATTTCAAACTTGGCTGATGTGTTTATGAATTATTTCTTTGAAAAATTTCACAAGGATACTGGTGAATTGTGGCTTTTCAAAATTATAGAAATTTTGTTTCGGTTACTAAAGTAAGTTGCGATATGAATTTATTTAAAATTGCGCAAATCTAATTTTGAATTGATATTTTAAGATCTTGCAACGATTCGGATGCAGTCCAAACAAAATGCTTTGAAAGCATCTTTTACCGACGTATAAGTTTTGTCTTGCAGCAGATTATGGTAAAAAAAAAATATGAATGCAACAGTGTTTTTGATGGAAGTGGACTCTAGACACCTCAACTTATGAGAGTTCTGTTTAACAAGTACAATTTATTAGGCCCCGCGATCATAAGGGTATTATACTTCCGGAACTCAGTAAATATTGACCGAAACTAGAGAAATTCCGATTTATAACAACTATACCAGGCTTATAACAGTTGTTCGCCATTTAAGGTCTTAGATATACCCCACGGCCTCGTTGGTGGCTTCGGGATCAAACAACAGAGTTCCTGAAGTCGAATGTACTTCTGACCCTTTGGGACTGCATAAATTGTACCTTTATAAACAGAATACTCTTATAAATTGACATATGTCTGGAATTAATTCCATATTATTATTACGCGCTTAAAAAATTTTAAAATTACAGTGAAAACCCCATGACCTAATTACCATCATAGATACTCAATTCATCAAATCCAAATTTAGAGCTATTCAAATCTTGGATTTTAATACTGAATATCATAGTTTGGAATCCAAACATCAGCAAAAACTTTTGCACGAAAATTCTCAAGAAAATTGTCAAATTAAAAGCTGACTCGAATATATTTATTTTGTCCAAATCATCTAGGTAATATTTTGGAAACTACATAAATTCAAACGTACATTGGTTATCCTTACTCACACATTTCACAGAAAAATACGTAAATATACACAATACTCAATGAAAATATTTCTAACTGCGCTCGTCGTCCACTCATCTTGTGATTCTATAATAAACAAACATTTGATACTTGAAATGTTTCTCCAAACTCGTATACCAAATTCATTAATTGACCTAACACCCAGTGAAATTGTTAAGACAGGTAAATTACTCATTCTACTATACGGATGTTCCTTTTTTAAGCACCAACTGCGTAGTTCTCTAAATGCTAATAGAGTTTTAGAAAATCTTACAATCCTTTTGCAAAATTTACAAGGTAATATTTATGATGACGAGATTTGGAAAGTTATAAGAATTTTTGCTGTAAGTTTTAAATGTTCTTTATATTTTTAATGTTTAACTAAATTTCTGCCTTTGCAGTACTTTTCAAACTATGCATTTCTAAGTGCACTTGAGTATGTAGGCGTTCAACAAATATCAGAAAATTTACTGAGAAAAGCTAGTGAATTTTGTCTTGATAACCAAGGAATCTTATACACAATCAATAAGTACGTTATATTGTTCGCAAAAAAATTCGCTCCAAACAGTAAAATATTAAACACTATGGTATGTATTAAAATTAACATAATTTTATTTCAAATAATGTCTCCAATTTTATCAGATTTTATCATATATTAGTCAAGAAACTTCGATAACAAGCTCGAAAATCGCACAGATTGTTGAATCCAGCCAGATTTTACCTTTTCTTTGTTCAACCGACTACAATCAAGTTGTGAACGCTGTCAGAATCTTGCAAAAGATACATTTAAAAGGAGACGACTTGGATTTTATTGTCAACCAGTGCTTTTGCCATATGAAATACGAAGAAATAATTGTTGAAGGCGCATTAAATTTAATTGACAAACATTCAAGGATTATTTCATCTTGCAATGTAATTAAAATATTCAACACAATTATAGCTTTCCTAGAGACAAAACAAAGTGTCCCCAAATATTCCATGCAATGTTATTTTCTTATGATGGATACATGTGTAAATTTGGTCAGATTTACCTCAGATATTGATTTTAAATTTGACCAAATTTGTTTAAAAATAGACATGTAAAATTAAAATGCATATTACTCCAAAAAATCATTTCTAATTATAAGTTTCTAACTATTTTTACAAATTACAAATTTTTTGTTAATTAATAAAATGAAAATTAAAAAAAAAATAAAATGTTTAAACATTTTTTTTTTGAAATTTAATTAATAAAACCAACAAATTCGTATAATTGTGTTTTTATTTCGGCGTAGTTTTGTTTTACATGTTTTTTTTCATTTCTTAGATCTATTTTTCATTTTCAGTATCGCGTGCCAAATATATGTATGTATGTAGTTATGTATACAGTATACATTATATAATGTTAGTTGGTATATAATTAAAGAATAACATGAACGCTCTGTGCACATAGCAAATGTTTATAAGGTGTAAAGTTGTGTGTTGACTGATTGTTGCAAGTAGAAGATTTAGAGGTGACATTTACAAAATATGTTTTTATTTTTGATTTCTTTTCTTGAATTTAGTTAATTTATTTATGTAATTATTTTAAAAATCTGTTTTTTTTTAAAACGTTTTTGTTTTGTTGTTGTAGTAGAATGTTGATTTTATTTTGTATTTACATAGTCTGTTCATAATTAAGGTTAAGAGTTAATTCTAGTATATATATACATACATATAGATAATAAGACTATAAAATTGCGTTCGAATTGATTTGCCATATTTTAAGATAAATAATATAAACATTTTTTTTATACAAATTTTGCTAATTATATGCAAATAATAATTATTTGTTTTATTAGCTGTTGAATTTACATACATTCAACAATAAATAATAATACATATAAGTATATGTTTAGCTAAGCATTTCAATACAAAAATGTGTTGTGTGTGTATCTTCTATGTCTTTTTTTTTGTTTACTTTTGTTATAGCTATCTACTTAATTTTATCATTTATATTTCCTTTCTTGTATCTATCTTTTTTTATTAATTTTATTCTTCTTTTTTTATTTATGTAAAAATTCAGTCGATTTATTTTTTTTTTAATTCAATTAGTATAGAGTCATGCAAACACTTTTATTCAATTAATTTATTTTAATTATCTATAAGGAATAATAATAAAACAAAATTAAAATTTATTTGAACAAAAATTAACAGAACAATTAAAAATTAAGAGCTTTAAATGCCTAATTGGTCAATTTATATTTCAGAGTTGTTCTGTCAAAGAATTTATAATCCTAAGCTCTTTAGCTTCTTTTGTTTTCGATTGGCTATACAGAGTGACTTTTTTTCCACCCGTTAATCCAAAACTGTTCCATTGGCTATTCCGCTTAAGATTTTCGCAGTATTTTTTTCTGTTCTCGAACTTACAATTTTTCGTCAAAAGTATTGGACCCTATTGAGAATATCATTTCTCACGAAATATTTTCTTCCATCGAAATTTTCCTGCGATCGTAAGTCTCGCACGGAATAAATTTTCCTCGAAAACAAAAAATAGTACGATATGACAGCAAAAATCTCTGGGAAAGTTTATTCCCGATACCAATAAATTCCCAGGAAAACTTTTGAGCAACATTCCCTTTCCCAAGATTCGAATGTGAGAACAAATTCGAGGGAAATTTTTATTCACGATTACCCCTATTGTTCGATGAAGCCATTTTGTTTCGATGACGACGCGACGTTCAAGTGTTTATTTGTAAATTTGTGATTGCATTTTCGTATTGGATTGGTATCAAAAAAGAGTAGAACACTACGAAACTCCAACAGAAAACAGTATTAGTAAACCAAGGAATTTAACTGAGATCTCAAAAATATAAACTAACTCAGTTAATTATCAAGTTCTTACAGTAGGTGTCGTTATAAGATGTGTGCTATTATCAAAGAACCGTATTTCTATTTTTATATCGGCTTAAATTGTATATCGGTTAAATTTCATATTTGTCAACTTATAAATTAAAACATCTGACTCACGGTTGGCGAGAAAAAACACATTTATTTATGAAACACACTGGTACACTGAACTGGCAAATTAATATTTATTACCTGCAGAGGAAGAACAACCGTCGTCGATCTCGATCCCCATTTTTATTTGTTTGTTTGTTTTTCGCCTGCTCGATCATTTTATACTGAGCTCATAGAGCGCAGTCCGACCTAGCTCTGATTGATAAAAGAAACCGTTATGATGTCTGAGGTAGAAAAGGAACACAGATCGTTTTTTGACAGCTCAGTTCACTGCTCTGAACTTTAAAAGAAAAAAAGCCCAACTCGTCGGCCATGTGAAACGACACGGTTGTCAAAAGCGAGAATTATAGTTTTATTTAAACTATATAATATGTAGTCGTTATAGTTGTGAAAAAGAGATAAGAGCAGAGAGTACGCACAACTTTTATTTTTATTAAAACAATCAGATGTCGTTTCCGGAACCATGTCATGTTAAAGTAAAACGTCCTACGGAATAAGGGCGAATATAAGAAATTGTTGGCTGTCAGAGTTCAACGAGCTGTATCGCATATTCAATTCAAAGTTCCCTTTAGCAGTACAAGGATATCGTTGTTATTGCGGAACAAAGCTATGCGTTAAAACTGTCAATTTGGGATGATATCGAAACAACCGAAAGTCAAAATGTCTTAATTGTTATTACGTTATACGTTCGCATATAAAATGCACAAACGATAGGGATAAGAAAAAAGTATGACTGACATTTTTATATTTCTTCAAAGTTATATCCGTTTTATATCCTTCAAATCTCGCTGTATGTATAATGTATCACGTAATTTTCATACAAATAACTGCAGTCTCGCGGACCAACCAATCGATTTGTGCCCGGATCATAAAATGGTACCCACATTTGACTAAATTCCTTCGAGCTTAATAAAAACATCTCATCGCTATAATAAAATACTAAATCAAAATAAGAGAAAATAAAAAAAAACACAAAATTGAATATAAAATTTGGAATTTTCCACTTTAATTTGATTTTGTTTTTATATTATATATATGTACTCGTATATATATCTATTTATATTTTCGTAATTATAAATTTATTTTAATTCTTTTTTTCTTTACAGAATCACTAATTTACTTATTTATTGTTTAAGCGCTTTTTATATACATATATTTATAATTAAATATAATTATAGATATATATATTTCTATACCGCATTGCATAATTACTCTTAGTTCAATTAATTTTCAATTGATAAGAAAGCATTTAGTATTTCTTCTAAATATTTATATTTTTTTGTTTTATATATATATAAAATAAAATTAAATTATTTCACAAAATAATAATAAAAAAAATACTATATAGAAATAAAATTATGTAACTTATAAATAAATTCATGTAAGAGTTAAGGAAATTAAAATAAGCATTCATATCATATTTAATTTTTTATATCATTTCTCAGAAAACCAAAAAGGAAGGAAAGGAAAAATATACATGATTATAATTGTTTTTTTTTGTTTGTTTTCTGCGTATTTTGATTATTTGTATATTTATTTATATTTTTTGCTTGTTTATACATTTTAATGTCTAATATGTAATAGTTTTTTTTTTTTTTTTTATTATAATATCTAGAATGATGTTATATATTGAATGTGTTTGTGTAATAAAAAAAATATGGGAAACGTTTTAACATAAATATTCTTATAAGTTAATATCATTAAATTTTTGTTTTACTTTAATTGTTAGATTTTTATTCATTTGCAATAATTTCTTTATTGCAGTTAAAGTTAATTTATTTAAACAAAAAATAAATGAGCTGACTGAAAAAAATTCTTGTATACATATCGTAGTTAGTAAATTTTTAATCCTTCTTTTTTTACCCGAGTTTCCTAGCCCTTCCATATTTAAATGTCAGGATTATTCGAAAATATAAAAATGGACAAGAATTGTTTTATTCAGTTTGATTTTTGTTTCATCATTCGTCTTGACAATACTTTGTAGTATTTTTTAACAAAATTTAAAACTTTCAGTAGATTGATTTTATAAATATGAAAATTTTGTTTAAGTTTCCTTTCTCTTCAGTTTTTTTTCACAGCTATTTAACGAAATCATTGTTTAATAATAAAATCACCATTTTATGCACATATTCCCATTCATTCCTTTTTTTTTTGTTAAATTACTTTTAAAAAACACTTAACTTCATTCATCACTTGGCCATAACTCTTTGTCGACTTGTTTAAGGGGTTATGTTAACCAATGTTTTGTTGTTTGTTTTTGTTTTAATGGGGTTTACAAGGCCACAAGAAACACTTTAGTTGTTTCTTTATTTTGTTTTGTTAAAGAACACCGAAAATTTAACAGAATTTTTTAAAATGTAATTCGAAACTTTGGATGAGAGAAAAGAAAAGGAAACTTCGTTCTAAGCATATAGTGTACATTCAATGTAGCTGGTTGGCACAAAACCCTCATCCCAACCATTCGAACCGTTAAGTCTCCGCACACGTGTCCAGCCATCACCTTGATCGATTTCGATAACTTGCAATTCTTCACCCTCGTTCATGGGAATGCTTCCTTCACTTGATGCTAGAATATATATTAAAATTAAGATTGTTTAAACTTAAAAAATATATATAAGGATTATCATACCTTCAAATGGATAAAGTGCTCGACATGTTCCTAGGGGCTGGAGCGCTTCAACTTCATTTTCAAAGTAGGCATCTTCACCAATTGCATTCTCGTTCGCACTACCTTGGCCTGAACCCGGCAGTGATGTGTGCGATGTACCCAATCCGCTTTCCGGACTTGCTGAACTGCTAGAAATAATCATTGACAAAATTTTGTGTTGAAACATTCATTCCGACAATAAATATTATACACATTTTTTAAAAAGTTTTTGTTTGCCATCAGCAAAGCTAACGAAAACCAAAACAAATTAGGTATATGTAAGAATATATCAGCAAAATGTTAAAAATATCGGGGAACTAAAAAAAACTAAACGCTGTTTTAGCTAATCTTGTATTCTATTAAATATTCTATAGCGGTTTTCGTATTTCCGAAATATTGTCTCCTTAAGTTGCTTTTTTTTCAAATTTGCAGGTATATGTACATATTTTGAGCTCCGCACGAAACGGATAAAAAATAAATTAAATTTAAGCGTAGTGTGTTGACTTCTGAGGCAGTTGGTCATGGTGCAATACTCCAAAGAGGAAATATAATAACTTTTTCAATTTAAATGAAAAAAAGAAGACCAGCACCACTAGAAAGGGAAAGGATTCTGATGAACGGCAAGTCGTGAAATAGATAAAATTCCAACCAAAAATAATAAGAGAAAACTCAAGTTGTTGTTGTTCAGACAAAAACATTGAACAATACAAAAAGTGCTTAGAAAAGCAAGTATGTAATCGTACAAAAATTTAATTAAATTTAATACAGCTCGTGGCGAACCAGAATCTATTGATTGCAAGCTTGCAAGAAAATAGGGGAGGATTTAAAAGGAGATAATGATATACAAAGGTTTTGAAGTTCAAATGGGAGGGAAATACAGATCCTGGTAAAACATTCCACATTTGTGTTGTACGATTAAATGAATAAGCTCTGTATTTTACAGAATGTCCAAATTTGGGAAGTAAGAAGCGCTAGTATTACGGTGTATAGTTTTAGGGGAAGAATGTAATATGCAACTGACTATTTTGCTAGATCAATGGTTTATAAAAATAACTATAAAATAAAGAAAGACATGAAACATTTCGACGGTTCGAAATGTGTAAATGCTTCTGTTATATTTCTATCGCCTATCATTTTTTAAACTCTGTTTTGAATTCTATCCAAGAGATTCAAATGAGTTTTGGGAGATCTACGAGTAGCGCAGATGTGAGAGTTATACTTCGGCTTTGGGCAAATGTGGGCTTTATGGATTATAACCAGATCAGAAGGGGAAAATGATTTCTTGCATCTTAGAAGAGCGCCTAATCACCTAACAGCATTTTTGGCAACAGCGAATTGGACATTTGACCATTGGACAATGCTGTCGAGATCAGAATTTTATGAGCTTATCATACGTCGCCGTTTGCAGTTCCACATCCAAGGAACAAGTAGGTAAATCAGAAAACGTATATGAAAAGCTAGGAGAACTATTGTCAGCAGAACAATTTAGTGGATTAGAAGTTCAATTACAAACAATTTAATGGATTAAGAATTCCAGATATAGTTCTGTAAGTACTCTATCAACTGTACGATTGCGAAGGAAGATTCCCATGAAATAATTTATGGGCACAAGTACTGGAGGTGAGCTAACAAAGGTGGTGTCATTAAAGACGTGCCTTGGAATCCAAGACGAAGTGGTATTTCGAATGTTTTTTTTTTACAAATGACCAAGCAATTTTACTACCTTAGGGACATTTTATAATTGTTTGCATTAATTTCAAGTAATAAAAGAATTTTCTTGCTTGTTTGAACTTATTCAGTGGGGTTGGCTGCATAATCCCAGAAAGTTACTTCTCTTGCCTTATATCATGATAAGAAAGTTTTAAGTTTAATTTTTTTTATAAATATATGCTCGATTGCTTGGACTTTACTCCCAACAAAATCTCATAATAAGAGACAATATAAATTAAGTCATCCAAAAATTTAGGTTTCTAACTATTTTGAATTGCCTGACTCATAAATATTTTCAAAACATTTTTTTAAAAAATAACTCAATAATTAATCCAAGGAATGAACAAAAATAAATGAAAATAATAATAATAATTTGGGAAAAATAAATAATTAAAACTGTATTTTGGCATAAAAAAATTAGGTACGGCAAAAAATAAGAAAGAGAGAGAGAGACAGTGACTTATAAGTGTACCCGTTATTATTATTATTATGCCCATTTTGAATTTGCGCCACATTTTCCTCTGAATCTGACCTGCTTAAGCTTCCAGCATCGTCATGCTGGTCATCACCATCATCGTTATTTTCTTCTGTGCTTCCATTGGAATGTCTAAAATTAAATTAATAATTTAAAATTTGTTCAAGATTTACAAAAACAAAACTTACCTCGATACTCTGTGACCATTGTGGTAGATTCGATTCGCTTGTGGACTATTATTCGCCACATGCGCACTGTTTGCCTTCTCAAGGTATCCTTGGAATTTTTTCAAGTCATCATTCAAATTTGTAAGATTAGTTTCGGATGCATTGAGTTGACCTTCAATTGTCATTGGATTACCCAATGATGGATTGGCTTCGTAAACAACTTTCATTTTCATGAGACCATCACGTGCGGCTGTTTCTTGGGCGATTTTTTGTTGTAGCTCAGCAATTTTAGCTTGTAGTTTTTTACGTTGTTGATTTGGTGGTAAATCACTAAAATCTTCCTTCATGCCGTCCGCAGATAAAGAATTCTTTAAAATTGCATTTGAAAAAAATAAATAAATGAAAAAATTATTTTAATTTTTTATGTAATATTTGTTTTGCATAACTATTTTAATATGGAGAAACAAATAGAAATTAGCATTGTTTTCGTTTTTTTTTAAATGTATGTAAAGGTGAATTTTTTAGTGGGATTATTTAAAACATGAGAAAAACGTGCATTTAGTTATTTTATGAAAACATTTCACACTCCAAATCATGTAGTTTTTTCATAATTTATTACTTTTTTTTTACTGAAGAACAAAACATGCGAGAAATATGTTAGGACATCACACAAACACACTTAAGATATTATATGATGTATACTAGTTTGTATCTAAGAGTTCTAATATGATAAAATAGATTCGAAAAAGTCCGGTTATGTATGATATTAATGGATTTTATTAAACTTAAAGTAATTACATAATTTAGAATGTAATTTTTATATAATCTATTAGTTCGTTAACTTTGATATTCTAAAGTGAAGATGTTGCAGGATAGATATGAAGTAATGTGGTAAGTAATGTGTAATGAAAAGATACTTTTCTTTGTATAATAGACTTGTCATAGTTAATTCTGCAAGGTGATTTAACGAAATTTGATCGAAGTTGGTATTTAAATACTTAAATTTATGAATGCTATTGTAATTTTAGCGAAGTTCGCTTAAAAAATCTTAAAGCACCGATTATGTCATGGCAAGTAATTATAACAGCAGGATAGTCAACCACAGATTGGCTCTCAGGAATCTGTCCTGTTGGATATTTTTTCATAGACTCGAATATTTATGCCACTGTTGTAATTACGTTTTTTTTATCAATTAAAAAAACTATTATATCATACATAATTTAACCTTTGGCAAATCTAAAAGACGACAAAACTTCCATTAACGACAATACAATTAAAGTTTTTAGAAATTCTTATTTTCAACAACAAATGAAAATAAATATAAATAAATATTACAAAAAAAAAAATAAATAAATTCAATGTGCTCTAAACAGATTTGCACTTTAAATTAATATGTACTACATATTTTTTTTATTTGATTCTTCTTCATTTTGAAGCATACCTTCATTGTAATACAGGTTTCAATAATCTTCTGTTTCTTCGACAGATTTTTTTTTTTTGTTTTTTGATTTTATGTAAATTTTTAATTTTCAGATGAGTGTTGTCGTGATGAAAGAGTAGTGTATGTGTGTTTTCGATATGTATGAATAAATATAAAATATATATTTTTCGTATTTTTCATAACATTACGTATATATATTTTTGTTTTTTTTTTATTTAACGGTAAGCATGAAAAAAGCAAGAAAACAGAGAAAATATGTAAAAATAAATAAATATTATTAAAAATAAAACTAATAAATAGTGTTTTTCTATATGCATTTGTTATAATGTAGATGTAAATAATATCAATATGTTTTCGATTAGTATATATTTTTGGTAAAGTGAACAAAAAAAAATAAGATGACTATCTTTGGGATTTATTTTAAAATATATGAACTAAATAGTTTTTATTTAAAAAGCTAATAGTGTTTGAGTGGACATGATGATAATGATAGTTTAAAGTAATCACAATGAAACGGTGTGCATGGGTCAATCTTTAATTATTATTGTGCATTACGAGTTTATCCCCAAAACAAATTCAAATCAAATACAATTAATAGGTAGAGTGAATTGTGGCTAGTAAAAAACGAGCGAGCATTACGGTAGTCCCATATGATGTGTAAATTTTTGTTAATATCTCGAAAAATTACAAAATTACTTATGAAGTTATTTAAAAAAAACACAATGCTTTATTTAATGCTTAGTTTGCTTTTCCAGCACTATAAAAAACTCGTCCACCCGTTTTCGAAATATTGAATTGCCAAAAAAAAAATGATTTTTTCCAATGCAAAAAAATATTTCTCCAACATTTTGGTACGGAATATTATTTAGCATTCAAAGGACCTCCTGTAAAAAAATGTTGATTAAGATCCGTTGAGGCGTTAATGAGAAATTCGAAGGTAAAAAATAATGGACTGATTTTTTAAAAATCAAAATCGTAGGAACCGTTTATGAGACGGACATACTGACGGAATTGCGGAAGCCACTTTGTTACGAAATTACTCTACAGATTGCAGGAAACCGAGCGGAAAGATGTTAGACATCAATTAACCATTCTTAAAAGTTGTATAATTTTGAACTTTATATCAAGTACTAATAAAGCTGAATTGGATTATCAGCAAATTTGAGCTCGTCCCTGAAGCACACTAATTTAAAGGACATTTAATCATTGCAGACGGAAAATTTTTCGATTAAGGCCATTATCATCTATATGGATGAAAACCCTTGCTTGTGCTACTTGGACTTACCTACATAATGTAAATGTAACGATTAATTTTTGAAAATCCTTAAAATATTTATCACAAAGGTAAAGGATAAGGGAATTGGGTCTGAAGCAGAATTCCAAAGCAACGCATCCTCCGCATTACAAGTGTACCGTTTGTATGTAATATTACGAGTATGTAATTTACGAGCAACTCTATGAACAAATAGTGATTACTTTTTTTTTTGTTGAACATTAAATAAGAGAAGCATTTAAATTTTTGTTTCTTCTATCGACACAGATTTTTTTTTAAACGAAATGTATGAATGAAAGTGCAAACTTGTCAAAGATATTATTCAACTTGCAAACAAATTATAAAATCTGCAAGCAAAAAAAAACAAATTATTTACATTGCATTTAAAATTCGTTTAATTATATCTATTTAAAACCCAATAAAAATAAAATAAGCATTCTTAACTAATTATTTTGTTTTATTTTCTCAAAACAAAATCTTATAATTTTGAAATGCATAGCAATTTAAAAAGAATTTAACAAAGTATATAAGACAACATAAAGTAAACAAAGACTCAACACAATACACAAACATATATTATGAGTAATATTGAATTTTGTTTTATTAGCGACGGACGGGGACGAGGAAAATATAGAATTACGAACAAAATCAACCTAGGATTTAACAATAAACGTGTTGTAATATTAAATGTTTTATTTCAAGGTGTAGAGATTTTTTTTTATGTAAAAGTGACATTGTGTATGATTTTCATTATTGTACATTGAAATAAATCGACGACATTATGTACTTACAATTTTATGTTTTCGTCAATATGAGATGCCAATATTACATAGATACGTTATGTATGTAATATATACGTTTGAAGAATTTATATTTTTTTTTACAAATCGCGAAGATTGATTGCGATATAGGAATGACATATTGATTATTTTTTTTGTTTTGTTTTTTTTATAGATTAAATAAAAAGAGAAAGAAAACAAATGTTATATTAAACAGAAAAAAATAAGAATTAATCAAAGTAAGCTTAAGTGATATAAATTTGGATACGGTACCGAACATTTAATGTGTAAAAATCCTTAATTGTGTGATTTACTTATCTGTTACAAGCCTTAATCCGTAACTTACTAATCATGGATCTTAAAAAAAAAACTGTGATATTTTAATTTTGCACAAGCCTAGCATATTGTGCTTTGCTAATATTTTGAACGCTACATAGGGAATTGGAATTGCTGAGTTGTGATTTTGAATCAATTTTTGCTTGGATGTATTGCTGACATATTTTTTCAATTTATATGGCCGGTTCAGGTATTTAAAAAAATGTAAAGAAGTGGATCATTCTAAATGCAGTTAATGAATTTAATTAAAACTTTATGCACGTGAGACTTTTTTTGTAAAGCATAAGGGTTCATTTATTGAGAATAGATTTTTTATAATACAAATTCTGTATACTACTGAAATAAATCAGTCAAGTAGAAGATTTAGCATTATTTAATCGGGCTTGTTAAATTATTGATTTAAAATTTTAAAATATATTTTAACAGCCTTTAGTCCATAAAATTGGCCCAGGACCAAATTTTCCAATGATTAAGAATTTTAATCTTGTTGGATTTATTTCACATTGGATTTTTGTCAAAAATTTCATGTCAGATGACCTGAACTTAGCCGAAGTTGCGTATTGACAAATCTCTCACTAAATTAATGCCGTTAGTAGTTTAAAGCAATTTCTATGAGACAAACAAAACATTCTTCAAGTTTCGAAAACAAATCCGAATGTATGATAAGTTATATTTCTTGAATGTTAAAAAAAACTTTATTTTATACATTTAATTTAACATTAAATCATAATGATTTTTATTTTAAATTAATTCCATATACGCTGCTTAGAAAATATAATATTGACGCCATTACCAAAAAATATGATATTTCTTACAAACTATCGAAAACAAAGATGTAATCCGCAGAGCTGGGAAATAATCATGTCAATTAGATGTTATTAGCAGTGTGACCAATATTAAATTAAGAATCCTGTTAAAATAGGCGGCTTAGCAGTTTTTTTTTGAATTACAAAAAATGATAAAAAATTGAAATTGTTTCAATAAAAAAAACTGCCAAAGTCAAATCTAATCAGGTAATCAGAACGAAAGAAACGTAAATATACGCCTGGACCACTCGATCTTGTCTTAGGGTGACATTTAAAATACAGAGTTTAGCTTTTTTGATAGTTTTGTGTCTATAGTATGTTGAATCTTTATCTTTGAATTCGTTGAAAATTTTGTGCGTTTAGGGTATTTTTGTACTGCATAAAAATTGATTTCGGTTAAGAGCACCGAATCTTTTAAGTTTGATTGAGTTTCATTTTTAAAAGTAATATTTTATTTTAACTATGAGTAATATGACTTCCTGCTAAAGCTAAATTTCCTCCTATGAAATGCCGACAGAATCTAAAAAACAATAATTCTAAAAGCAAAATTTCCTGACAAATGCTAAGTTGGCCACACTGGTTATTAGTAATTGATCTTTTAAAAGTAAATGAGAAAGTAGTTGGAGATTTTATTAACAAGTATTTGTAATTGAATTTTTTGTATGATTATTTCCCAAAAATTTGAGCCGGTAATATACGAATATTTTTTGCGCTTTGCTAAGATCGAAGGGACGTATGTAGTTGTTGCATTTAAATTGTAAATTTTCCTTTATTTGTCGGGATTGGAAAAAAATAGGCCTTTTCAATTTACTAAAACTATTTAAAGCTACAAATAAAATAACGGTTGGTTTTTTTACATTTTTGAACGAATTTTTTAATGTGATTTTTCATTGATACAAGAATTTAATTAATTTTTGATACAAATGTGCCAAAACACAGATTTCGACAGTTAAATCCTTCCACTGGACAGGCAAAATTAATTTTTTTATGCGGAAATCGCAGACCATTATTTTTCGGTGAATCTACCCCTCTTTTTACTAACACTACTAAGCGATAGTACAATTGGAAGCATTTAGTTTGGAAACTACCAGATTTACAGATACGAATATTCGCCAACACCATAATACAAAATAATATATTCAAAATGCACTCCATTTGCCACGAAAAAAACCAGATTCTAAATTTACCAATGGAAAACCCCATAAGTTATTTGGAGTTTATAGAAAACGAAAATATACGAATAAAAACTTTAAAAAATATTAGTGAGGAGGCACATGTGATACACACAAATTCCTTAACAACTAGGAGAACAGGATTTATAATCTCTGAAGGAACGTTCTCCAAATATTCTCAAGAGAATAAATTTGGAAAAAGAGCTAGCAGTTTCACAGGAAAATACCCCCTTGAATGATATGAATGGTATTTTTCAAAGTTGATTCTAAAAATCAAATTTAATTTTAAAAAAAAATAATAATAAACATAACTAACACGAAAGTAATACCTATACAAATATTTGGTCCGTGGATTACTTAGTATATTATAAAATGGAACAACAATTATATAACTTTGATTTAAATTATTTTCCCTAAATGCAAGAGAACTCCACATTTTTTTAGCAATAAGAATGAATGTCGAAAAAAGTCAATGCAGCACATTACTTACTGGCGAAGATTGTTTTTTAGAAAACATTTTCCACATAGTGAAAAAGGAATTTAATGTTTTTAAATCATTATTCAGTGGTTTTACTTGGACAATTTTGGTCGTTCTATCAGTCAAATCCTATAGTTGAAAAAAAAAATAGATACGTTTGAAAAATAAAATTAAATAGTTTCTACCAATATATTAAATACAAGCCGATTATGATTTTTTTCAAGCGATTAATAAATTAAGCAGAAATCCCTCAAAAAAAATAATAATAAGTAATTAAATCTTCTACTTTTAAAATATTTCGGTATAAGGGTTCACATTAAACTAGCTCTTTACATTAGGAAGGAGTATTCATATCATTTCGTTGTTTCAGTTAAGGTTTCTTAAAAGCAAAAAAAAACTCTGACAACTACGAACTAATTACGAAGTGATATGAGTATACCTAAATTGTTGGTTTAATTTATTGGATATTCTCTGCTAAATGCATAATGGGTTATATAAAGGGAGTATTTAAGATAAATGCTTATACACTCATATTGTATGTAAGAAAATAGATGAAATTTTGTTAAGCTTGTCTATACGTTATATATGTATAAATTTCCATCTCACCTTATTACTACCAAACAATATGGAACCCAAAATTCCACCGCGTTTTTTATTTTTGTTACCAGTCACTGTTCCTTTAATTGTTTGAAAATGATTATTTAGTGGGCGAGTATGAATTTGTTCCGTTGATGAATCTGGATTAGATTTGGAGAGATCCTCAAATGGTATATCCGTGGGTATTGTAAAACCTGACTGATACCTATAAATATTTTTTTTTTTTTTAATTTCGTAAAGAAAAAATAAAGAAACAAATTGACGTAATACCTTTCTATAACTTTTAACGAATCATGTTTTTCGTTAATTGACTCGCCAGCTTTGACAATACCTTCCAAGCAACTAGCAATAATGGGTGCAACAGATGACTCAATATCAGCAGAGCTAACAATAAACTCTCTGATGCCGCGGGTTCGTTTTTCGTCGAGTTCTTGTAACTTATTAAATACCTTGAAGATAAAATGATATAAATGATATTAATTTTGACTTTTTTCTAATATGTACACTCCGTCTCACTTGATTACGACCAGGCAGTTTTTTTGTTTTAATAAGGACATTTTTCAAACCCTTCGTTAATTTGGGAAAAACCAATTGCACAATGATTAAAGGATATATTATATTTACATTGTAAAAAATGAGATTTAGCTCATAAATTTAATTTCTCATAAAATGTACTCTTTTTTTTGTCGCACTTGATTACGAATAGTAGCTCAATCTACCTATTAGGAGCTTAAAAGGTTATAAAACCATACAAAATTTGTTTTGTATAAATAAATGTGGATTTTATTCAAAGAGAAGCAATAGTTTATAGTAATGGTTATTACTTTCAGATCGTTGAATCAGTTCGTGCTGCCTGTTATGTAGAGATTTATAGAGTGGTGTCCAACAATCTAGTGAAATTTCAGACAAGGTTCGTTTTATGACTTCAATAATCTCTTCCGTTTCATTATATTACTTTCCTCCTTACCACCTCCTTTGTTGTGTCGTTTTAGAAGATGTATTTCTTCTTTCCTTAAATCATGGAAATAGAAGCTATATCAATCAAGTCCGTTCAAAATAAAATAAAAATTTTTTTCACCAGAAAAGGCGAAGGCATGCCAGCCTCGAGATCCAAAGTCTTAAAATCAACTTTTTCCGGAGCAAATAATAAAATCAGAAGACTTCAAATTTTCTGAGGTAAAGGTTGAAATTTTTGTAGAGGTTTTATAATCCATTTAAATCGGAACCAACCCTTAATCGATTTTCACAGTTTTAGGCTTGACAGGTAGACACATACTATATTTTGACGTTTGTATAAGATTTATTTCCAAATGTTACCCAAAAGGCTTAAGATCAAACTTTTCCGGAGCAAAAAATAAAATTACAAAAATTTAGAACTTTCTTACGGTAACATTTGAATTTTGTAATCCATTTTGAGTTTTTAAATCCATTTGAATCCCAGCCATCCCTCAATCGATTTTGACAGTTCATGGCTTGACAGGTAGGCAACATACTATATTTTGACGTTTCTTTTCAAATGCCACCCAAAAGGATTGAAATCAACTTTTTCCGGAGCAAAAAAATAAAATCACTCTATGAATCTCTACATTGACTTTTTGGGAAAAGCAACATAAAAGTTGAATGTATGAGATTAATCCCAATTTTTTGCACAATATGAAAATAATATTTTAATAACATACATATTTATAATACCTATATCCTTCAGGAATTGTGCAATTGGTTTTTCGCAGATTTATCGAAGGGTTTGGAAAATGGCATAAGATTAAAACAAAAAACAACCTATCCGTAATCAAGTGAGACGGAGTGTATGTGTACTAATTTACTCACATTTGGCAACAATACATTAAAGTGTTGCTGTTGTAGATTATTTGTTTTTTGTAATTGATTTGCGTATTCATTTTTTGCATCGTCCGATTGTTGAATTTTTGAAGTCATAATATTTTTATATCGCTCAACTTCAGCCCGGCTGAGGTTTAAATCCATGTCTGCTTTCTTATAATTATCAACAGCCTTCTCTGAGTCCTTAAATGCTTTTTCATAAGTTCGCTTAGCTCGATCCAGTGATCCCAATTGTGATTGTAGGATTTGTTGTAAATGTGTGCCATCTGTTAAACATTTCTAACAAAAAAAAATGATTCATTAATTTGAATTTCAAAAAAAATCAAAAATACTTACTTTTCTATCTTCACGCAATGTTTTTGACAGCAGCGTAATACCTTGAATAATTTGTTGTTGTAGGGATTCTGCGACCACTTCTCTTTGACCAGCCAAGTCTCCGATTTCTTTGAGCACATTTCGAAATGCTTGCCATGACGTGAATCTACAAATAAAAAAAAGACACATTAGCAAAGGAAAGTTTATCACATAGGTACATATATTTTTAATCAATAGAAAAGGAAGATGCAATCTTCTTTGGATAATTTCAGAGTGTATGTACATTGACCCTGGATTGGTTCGGTTGCATCTTGCAAGTTGTCTAACACGCAGCAATAAGTGTTCACTAATTAAAATTTAAATCAATCAAGAGTGACGCAAAGATGAATGAAGAAAAGAAACAAGTTCTTTGGCAAATTGCAACTCAAGTCCATGGGCGACTTATCTGTAGGCCATGTCATTTTGCACACTGTGATGTCGCACAACATCAGCCTCAGGAATAAAAGTGTGAATAGAAAAAGTCGTTGTTGACGACGACGACGATGATGAAGATGAAGATCCGCCCACTTGTCGCATGTTGACGATGTCAGACACTGTAGTAAGTAATTATCTAAGCTATTATTACTATATGACGATTACGACGTCGCCGTCGGTCGTGTTGACGGTAAAGAAGTAACAAGTAAAAGGGATTGCATCACCGAAATATGTAACTGGTAAAAAAAGTTGTAGTTGAATGATGTGTAGTCAGGTTTCCCAGCTCAGGTAAGGATTATTACTCCAGATTTTGAGGTTTTTTTTTATTTATTTTTTTTTTTGCGACAAAATCAGTGGTAAGTTTGTGGCAGTGAGTGATGCCTACGACTTGAATATTAATAAGTTTAGTTTTTACAAGGGTTGATGAGTGCGAGGCGAGGTATATACTGATGCACATTGGTTTCTTGAATGCCAGAATATCACAAATGACCCTGGTAAAACATTCTGCATTCGTGTAGTGCGGCTAAAGGAGGAATCTCTACACTTCACTCTAGGGTAGAATTATGTGCATTATTAAAGGGTCAATATTACGGTTGAATTGTTTGAGGGGATGCAGCTGCCTAGAACGACATCTTTAAAAAAAAACATGCGACTGGGTTTAAATTGTAGAAGTTTATTAACAGTTAACAAACTATGAAAATATGAGTACCATTTTATGTGGACAGGAGGACATTAGACATTATTAGAAACAATTGAAGCTCACAACACCCTTTATGTGTGAAACAGATTAAAAATGATTGAAGGTAGTGATGGGCATAATCGAATTATTTCAATAATCAAATGATCATTCGAATTATTAAAGAGTAAGAAAATTGGAAAAGTTTATTCCACTTTTTTTACTATGCACATGTTCCATACTTCGTTTGAATTTAGAAAGGTCACGAAAAGGAATATAATTAAGTAATCATATGTGAAAAGATACTTAAACCTTTAAATTTTAATAACATGATCTTTCTTCTTTCATTTATAGGAAATGAAATCATACGATTCTTCCATTTTCATTCAGTAATTCTATAAAACTAAAAATCCGTCTATTCTACCAACCTGTATCTCGACAGATCAACCAACACCTAACAAGCGCTATTCGAGAACCGAGTGATTTCTATTACTTTTTGCTAATTCATTCGAATGATGAATGCTACAAGACAGATAAAAACTCTTTAATTTCAATTCGAACCTACGCAAATACAGTTCACACTAAGACTAGACACTCACACATCACAATACATCTTGGCTCTTGCTCGATATAAATAGTAGTAGTATTGAAGTAGAAATTGAGAAGTCTCATGTATGAAAGATGAGATATCATTCGAATGATTTCAGATGAAGTATCGAGATGTCTCGAGATAATGTAAGAATCGATTATTTCATTCAAATGCACACATAATTAATTGAAGGCGCCAATATCAACAAAGGATTTGTGAAGTCGTAAATATTAGAAGTGGAAACGATTTTTTTTTACAGGACCTGGCGAACCAATGAATGTAAAAGTTTTGAAAAAAAAAATGAAGTTGTAGAGTAGAATAAAAGTATTGCATTTCATTCAAAAACATTCTACAATTCAGCAGTAATTGGCTTCAATGGCACTATCTATAATACTTGCTCATGAAATCCTCCATATTTACACAAAATGCTATTCAACAGAACTGGATCAAACTAGGTGAAAAAAAAGCTTTTGTTATATTTTCTACACATTTTGTTACCAAACAGATATTTTTATTTTCAAAATATAAGAATAATCACAACAATGATGATAGACATATAAATCCCCTACGAAAATAGGTCAACAGTTTCGGCTAAAACCATAGTTACAATGTCACTGAACGATGGATGAATAGATGGGCGTGCTAAACAAAAATATTCCTTTGCAATGAAACTATTATTCTTCATTGCATTTGTACAGCACATACCATACATATTATGGAATACCTATGTAATGTGTAAGAGTACGCTTGTTTGCAAAACTAAAAGAAAAACTTTTTTTTTTTTTTTATTTTTTTAGGGATAGTTTTTTGCTGACGTCGTCGTCTCTGGTTGGCAAAACATTTTTATTTAGTTTTGTTGGCCAATGAACTTTAAGAAAGAAAGAAAGAGACTGGGAATATGTTTGCGTATGTGTGCAATTTCCGAGTATACGTGTGGATATTGGATTTTTTCAAAAAAATAAAAAAAACATTATTGCAATCATGTCTGCTTAGATTATTTGCTTTAGGGATAAGAGCATTCAGAGTTTATTCCCGCAAATCCTTCACATTCCAATTTAATATTCTTTTTTTTTTCAAGATTTGTGTGTATGTGTGTAAAAATATCAGTTCCAATTGCAGACATGCATTTATGTATCTAAATACAACTTAAAGGTATCAAAAACAGATTTTAAATAGTTGGTCGTTGAAAAATTCCGAATTCGGTATTCTTTTTCTAATTAAAGAAAATTTAATTGTTTTTGAAAAATTTAAGAGCATTAAATTGAGTGTGTCAACCTCTTTGATTTTAAAACATTAAATTGGACTTGAAGTTTGAAGTGACATAAGCTTTACCACGTCCACGTACTTGAATTTTTGGCAACCTCGGGGTGTAAATGTAACGGGTGATTTTTTTGCTACTTGGTTTTTGACGTTTATATTTTTGACAGATCACACATGACAAATTCCACGAACATTTGACATTTCGATTCAGTATTGTTTGCCATTTCATCATGAATAGACTTACGCCTGAACAACGTTTGCAAATTATTGAAATTTATTATCAAAATTCGTGCTCTGTGAAAAATGTGTTTCGCAAGCTACGTCCGTTTCAGCGACGAGGCTCATTTTTGGCTAAATGGATACGTGAATAAGCAGAATTGCCGTATTTGGAGTGAAGAGCAGCCAGAGGCAATTCAGCAGCTACCAATGCATCCCGAAAAATGAACTGTTTGGTGCGGTTTATGGGCAGGCGGGATCATTGGGCCGTACTTCTTCAAGGACGATGAAGGCCGCAGGGTTACGGTCAATGGAGAAAGGTACCGTTCGATGATAACAGATTTTTTTTTGCCGAAAATGCAAGAATTGAACTCGGTCGACATGTGGTTCCAACAGGACGGTGCCACATGCCACACTGCACGCGAAACCATGCATCAATTGAGAGGCGAATTTGGTGAGCAGTTGATCTCACGTTTTGGCGCAGTCAATTGGCCACCAAGATCATGTGATTTGACCCCGTTAGACTATTTTCTGTGGGGCTATGTTAAGTCTATTGTCTATGGGGACAAGCCAAACACGATTGCTGCCTTGGAAGCCAACATTGAACGCGTCATTGGTGAGATTCCGGCCGAAATGTGTGAAAAAGTTTGCCAAAATTGGACCTTCAGAATGGACCACCTGAAGCGTAGCCGCGGCAACATTTAAGTGAAATTATTTTTAAAAAGTAAATGGCAGAAATTGATTTATCGATCCAAATAAAAATTTCATTCACTTTTTACAAGTTTCTGTTTTTTTTTGAATTTTCAAAAACCAAGCTCTTAAAAAATCACCGTTTATTAAAAAATTAATTTTACCTTATGCTTTCGAAATTCAGATCTATGAAAAAAAAATTAAATTCGGGGATTTTGAGAACCAATATGACCAATTTTAAAAAATGAAGAAAAATTCAAAACTCAAATTATTACGTATTTTTTTCGATTTACTGTTAATTGATATTTTTGTCATAAGAAACTGACAATCGCTATTGAGGATTAGGAAAGTAGGAAAGGATTTAAGAGGAGATACGAATGCCCATTGGTTTTGAATTTCTGAATATCAAAACGTAAGGGGGAAATAGAGCCAGGTAAAGCATTCCACATTCGCGTTGTACTTCTAAAGAATGAATCTCTGTACTTGACAGTACGTCCGAGTTTGGGTTTAAGAGTAAACTGATGAACATTCCTAGAAGCGCCAGTATTACGCATGAATAGTTTAAGGGGAGGAATGCAACTGGCTATTTCGCTAGAAAATTATTTATAAAAACAGCAATAAAATTGGTATCGTACTGTCATCGTCTCAGCATTGTGTTTAAATTATTTTGAAAATGCTGACAAAACATAAGATATAATGAGCTTGATCATTGTATTCTGCGGGATATTTTAAAAAATCAAATCAGTTTCTATTTATTAAATCTTGACATTTTACAAGATTTATTTTAAAACAAAAAAAAATGTAGCCCTCCTTTATTTGTTTTGAAATATTTATAAAAAAAAAAATTTTGTTGTTTATTTTAAAAAATAAACATTGTTATTGCATTTTTCAACACAAAATTACTTACTCATTTTCATCTTCATCTTTTTCTTTCTTCTTAGGTTGGTAATTTTTCACTAGTCGCCTGCAATAAAAAAAATAAAATTATATTCAAAATTTTAGATAATTACATTTGAGAAATAAAAAATTAAGTAATAAACTATTTTTAAAATATATTTAACTTATGGGACTAAAAATCTAAATCTCTGTTCGGATTTATGTATATATAGAGAATTTTCAACTAATTTAAAGAACAGACAGAACAGAACGGGACAGAATACTGTCCCGTTCTCTAAAGGATTATTCACATGACAGTGACCAACGAATTAACGAATAATCGTCCATTTTAACATTTCGTTTACATGGCTTATTTTCAAATACGTCGGTAATGACGTTTTGTAATTGATAATCTCTGATTTTTAAGTTATTTGATCGCGAAAAATGTATTCCTTAAAGTGTGGATGGTATGTGGTTTGTCAGCTGGTAACAATCAGACTTCAATTCGCAATAACCTCAAACTTATCTTCTGAAACTTATCACATTTTGGCAATTAAAAAGCAGATTTTAGTATGTTAACATTTTATGAAATTATTTTATACCATTTAGTTAAGAATTTGTGAGGAATTAAGGTATACAAATGGTTTTAGATCTCATTTATTCGTAGGTCGCTCTCATGTGAATATTCTTAACTTATTCATCAATTTTGGGGTACCTATGCAAAAAAAAAAAAAACAATTATCTAAAATATAAAAAAGTCCATGAAAAGATTATTTTCAAAAAAATATAAAAATTTAGAAAAAAAAACGTAAACATCTAAAATTGATATTATTAAAATTTAAAATTATCGATTTAATTGGTCAAAATGGGTGGATTGTCTTAAAAAAATTTTATAACATTTGATGTTCTGAGATTACGTTAAAATTTCTTAGTATAAATATCTATGTATGTACTGAACATTTAAACGTAGGTATGTGGGTGTATTCAATACCAATTTTTGCTATGATTTAAAAAAAAAAAAGCCAAACAAGTTCCGGCTGTTTTTAAATATATTTAAAAACGTTTTTTGTGTACTCATTAATTTATTCACTTCCTATTTTATTCTCAAAATAAAAATGGAGAATTCTATCGTTTCTTTTTTTAATTATACACTGTCATTGGGTTTACGTTTGATTAATAAAACTTAGGACGATAATAATCTCGGATCGATAGTGAAAATTTAGCATAAAAATGATAAGACTATCGAACACGTTTCGCAATAACGTAATAAACAACAATTAGGGGAATGGCAATTTTACCTGGATGAGTGATTTGTCGAAATGGAGACTTTTTTTTCTTTTGGGTTATTTCAAGGACAAACCCAATGCAATGAAGGAAAACGACATTTTTAACTGCAGAATTTGTGATTACTGATTAAGATGTAAATACAAATATCATAATTTAAAAAAAAAAAATGTGTTTTGAATAATTTGAAATATACCCTCTTATTGGAGCATCCTTTACTTACATAATTAAATATCCGAATTCTTTTATTTATGAAATATTCATCAATGTATTTTAAAAATCATAAATACGAATTATTGGTCTCAAAATAACTTATTTATGTAACACGATAATTTTGTATGGTTTATTACATCTTTATACACAAATCCACTTTCTTATATCCATAAAGTCTGATACTTAACTTATTATTCAATGAAGCGAAATAAACTTTCAGATCTAATTTCTTTTCTTAAGACAGATAGCTCTACATATATGTATTTACAATTTATCGTATCCCACACTATATGTGGTTATGAATTTTTTTTTTTAATTTTACAATTGTTTATACTATCTGTGTGCACTTCGAAATATTGTATCCCACAATTCGATAACCATGTGGCATGTGGGAAATTGTCGTCAGAATGGTTAATAACCTGCAGAATAACGAGAATTATATTATGTAGAGGTGCATGCAATGCAACTTAGATCATAGGCGTAATTCATTTTTTGTGGGAGTGTTTGAATTTTAAGATTTATAGCACTTAGTTGCATGTAACATATAATGAGTAAAAAAGGAGTACCTACAAAAATTACTAATAAATTGAATTGTTGACGATGGCGCCAAGAATTAATTTTTAATTTATGTCGATTTTCTCAAGGTGGCATATGACGGCTAATATTATTCATTTTTTTTGTTTTAGTTTCTGTTGATTTGTATTGATTTTATTATATTTTATTACATTAGCATTTGAGGAAAAGCATTATAGCAATTTTGAATTTATGGACATTTTGGACATCTGTATGGTCAGACTTAATTTCGAAACATTTTAAAATAAATGGCGTAAAATTTTAAACAGTCTGATGTTAAGGGCTTAGCATGATACTACTTAACAGTGTGCTAATACTAAAGCACTTTACTAATATTTCCCTAATTTTAAACACTTTTTAACTAGCACCATACTAAATCTATTTTTTTTAATAAACTACAACTAAACACGCCTAAAATAGTGGAAAAAAGTAAGCGAACATAACTTTTTGACGTTTGTAAATGTCAAAGTGGAATATGGATTTAGTACGATACTAAAAAAATAAAGTAGCCATTTTGTGATTTTAATTTTAGTAAAATGTTAAGAAAATAGTACGATACTAAACTGGTTTAAAATTAACAAAATCTTCTTTTTAACCTAGTATCATACCAAAAATGATTTAACATATTACTAAATCGACTAAAATTTTCCGCCAATGTTTTTAGAACTCAAGCCTGCATGCAGTGTCGCATTAAGAACGACCAACGGGTTGTCTGCTTTCTAGTTTTTTTATAGGAAAGATTTTAGTTGTTTGCACTGTTAACAATATGAACTCTGATTTTTTTTCTAAAAATAAAATGTTACCAAAAAAAGTGGTTATGTCAATTTTAAGTACATTTTTAAAAATATAAATAAGAAAAAAAAACATTACATCCGTTTTCGAAATATTGAATTTCAAAAACAAAAAAAAATCTAAAAAAATAGTTTTTTTTCGAAAACGTGGACGTACCTTTAGAGACGTTTTCGATAGAATTACGATTTACCTTTTCTGAGTTTTTGGGGCTAAATAAAGATAAAAAAAAAAGAATCTAGGCCACCTTTGCTACCAAATTTAAAGAAAATCGCTTAAGCAGTTTAGGTTTTAGATTGAGCTACAGACAAGTTTGATCAAAATCTCGAGTTCGATTTTTTTTTCAAATGCAAAACTGTCACAATGACGTAAATTTTACAAAATGACTTTCCCCAGCCAATTTGACAGTTCATAGCAAATGGTAATGGTTTACACAAATGCTAAAATTATCGAGTGTTCTGGATCGTAATATTATTTTAAAATAAACCACAAACGGAGTTAGCTTTATTTTTCACACTAAAACGATAATTATGATATTTGGGACAATTGACATTAGAACCGTAAACATCAAATCAACGCATTAAATTATACTTTCTGTTCAGATTTTGCCATTTTCCCGTCTACGAGACCTGATAAAGAGTTTAACACTCAATTAAACTAAGAAAATGTCATGACTAGAAAGAAAAAAGGTATACGCGTACTCAACACTTAAATCAGTTAACAATAAGGAACTCCTTGAGTTGGATTGCCAGCTCCAAGGTCTATCACCGCGCAATAGACCATTCTCCAAGCTCTCCCATAAGAAAATATAAAATTCTTCAGTTGATTGTTTATTTTTGTTTTCCATCTGTCTTCAACAAAGGAACCCAACACGAAATCCTATCACACTCGGAAGACAACAATACGACTATAGAAACATGTACATTTTTGTGATGATGTTGTGTGCGGTGTTGAACTTACAATAGCGTTTTCTTATAAGAAGCCAAGCAAGTACGAGTAGTTTGTGAAAAGTTTATTACACTTGGGTCAAGTGGTAAGCTGGAGCTGATGTTGGGGCATTGTCATTAGTGTGGTGTATAACTTGTTATTGTTTATTTATTTTTATCTTGGACTCTGCGATGTGGTGGCAGTGCGGTGATGACATCGCACAAAATACGAACAAGGTGTTCGATTATTGTAATTATTTTCGCCTTGCCATCACTTGAGACAATCAAATCAGAGGGAAGGAGCCAGCATTCAGCACATCGGCACTGGTAACAGAGACAATTTGACGCTAAATAAGGTTCCGATGCAAAGGGGAGAAGTATCCACAATTTGACACTTTGTTTACTATCTGCTATCCACTATCCGTATTTGTTTGATTGCCGCCACCAGTTGACTTGGCACTAATGAGTTCTTCGATTGGGGGTAATTTTGTTGCCTTTTTCACAAATCACTTATTCCATTGTTTGTCTGGGGGAGTCATATTATATGAATTGGGGTTGAAACTTGATATGTTAATCTTATTTTGAAATACAAAAGTGCTATGGCCAGCAGTGTATTACTGTCATATTAATTGAATTAAATGGGGGTGCATAATGCAGGTCTCATACAAATGGCTCTAGAGAATGAACAATGAATGCAAATTGCATTCAAAAGTATTTCTCAGTTCTCTTGCTAATGGTGATGGGGGAAATGATGAGATTTGTTTGGATGACATTGATTTTTATTTTGAAGGTTTTCTCATCAACTTTTCACGAACTATAATACATCAAAGGACAATAGCTCTTTGCTTATAAGTAGCTTAAAAACTAAAATCTGTTTCTTGCTGCACATCGAAAGTACTTGGTAAGTTTTTACTATACAATATAGGGCGATTCAGAGTAAGCCAACTATTTCCTGATTTGCTCTCGAAGAAAATACGTTTAAATTAGCAGCGCAAGATGGTTGCAGTATTAAAGTGGTTAAGCCAGAAGCAAACCCACAATCAAAGCTATTCTTCCCAAGGTCATGAAAACGCTGAGTAAACATAAACATAATAACCATCTTAAAAAATAAAAGCGCCTTAATGACCGGCAGTACGAATATCGTAATGATAGGCCCACCATCTACGAACTGTTGATCCGATGGGAAGTATCTCCAAGCAGTGGAACCAATTTTTTACATCGTTTTGGCTAAAGTACGATATTTCTATTTGATATTTGACGTCAAGATTTCATATATGGAAATTCGATGCTAAACTGGATTAAAAGGATTAATTTAAATTCTATTAAGCTGGCTTCAAAATTGAAATTTAAAAATAAGAAACTATTGTGTGCCGCAGGGTTCTGTTTTGTCTCCGACACTATTTCTAATATGTATTTCATAAATTTCCTCTGGCTTGCAAATTCTAAAACAAATTTCTTCTTAGAAAATATTATCATTAAATTTTGATATCGTAATTTCTGTTTAACAGGTAAAAAGTACGCACAACGTAATGTAACCTATAGTTATATCGAGACGAACGTCCAATGTCGCTGATCGGCATTTGAATCGAAGAACCCAATCAGCTTTCAGTTCATGCTAAAAATTTAGCTAATTTTTGGAGAGAAAACATAGAGGTAAAATTAAGCTGGACATAGTAGATAAGTCTAGAATAAAGCACGACCTAAATACTAGTCTTAAAATAGTAGATACAGTAGCAAAATGCTGGAAAAGTTAAACCATTGAAACAACTGATTTCGGTTGCCTGTTTCCAAGAAAAATGTTTATCAAAATACAGGGTGGCGGGCATATCAGTAACGTTATGATTTAATTTTTTTTTGTTAATGTTTTTTTTTTTTTAAATTAACTTTTAGGAACTTGAGAAATTTATGATTGAAAGACTCAACACAGAATGATGAACAAAAGTTATTCAATTTTATTTTCAATGAAACTCTAATTAATTATTTAGACACAGAGATTGTATCGGAATTTCGTTTATGTTCGAAATTCGTCCAGTGGTCCAAAAATATACCGATTGATCCAGCGTTTTTAGCAATAAGGAACTGCCTGTGATCTTTCGCGTGCTGGAAGAGCTCGTGCAGTGCGAAATGATCTGAACATTGCTCAGGTGCAAGCAATTATTGAGCTATTTTCAGCAGTTAGTGGTTGGTGATGTCTAGGCGGTCTTTGTATTTGAATTTTACGGTTTACACCTTTTTCCATATAATTGGTTCGAGAACATTGCAGAATATGGGGCATCGAAAATCCAAAAATAATTTATTAATTATTAATGCACCCACTTAGATGCAGATTATGGGGTGGAATTACCTGAGAAAGGACCATTGGACCATATTTTTCTCGAAAACGGCAAACAAGTTCCGACGGCTCCTGGAAATTACGCCAGAATTTTTTTGGAAAATAAGCCAGTAGAAAGATAGCCTGAAAGCAAAATGGAATTAAGCCAGAAAATTTTTATATTCTGGCCTAATTTCCAAATATTTTCAAACAAAGCGAAAGGGGTGGGTTGCGTGACCGGTTGGGTCGGGGCCAAATGATATATTGTGAAATCATTATTCAAAACATAAAATAGATTTCAAATGTGAGTAAGTCCAGTATGAAGAATTTTTTGACGTTCTTTCAAAAAAAAATTCTGGCGTAATTTCCGGGAGCCGTTCCAACAATAATTGAAATTTTTTGAAAAGCAGATGTAAAGAACAATTAAGAATTGTGGTTCCAACAAATTGGAGTCAGAGCTCAAAAAGTTAGTCCAGGTATGGCCCTCCTGAGGAAATTTTTTGGTGATCGGATAATATTATATCTGCCACCGCGTTCGACCGATTTAACAGCCCAATATTTTTGCTTGGGGTACCTAAAAAGTAAGGTGTATGCCAATAAACCATGAACCATGCAACAGCTTGAGACCAATATTCGATAAAGGCTCTGGGATCTGAAATTCTAAGAGTAATGGAAAATGCTCTTTCAATGCTTGAATGCTTGGTTACCATTTGAGAGATATTAACCTTAAAATAGGATTTGAACATATATATTTCTAAGCCATATTCCAAATTTTAATTAACGCTACGGTTAAATAAGTTCCGAAAGAAAAATGTTATTTATCAAATAAATCACTGTATTTCTTTAGTTGAACTCGCCCATTTTACTTGACATTTCACTTTGACTGATCTGGCAGATTTGACAGCTAAATGTTTTTCTTTTTCGAATTTTAATAATCGCCTTCAAAAATCAATCTGTTAAAACTTACAGTCAATAAGGTTCTTAGCAACCTTAGTAATGCAAAGAATTTTGTAGGTGTAACAATAAGTGAGTAAATGCTGTTTCAATTAAGCGGAGTGGACTGTAGCTGGTTAATAGTGTTTTATATGTAAAATTGGTTTTGGTCAAAGAGTAAAATTAATCCTGATATTTTTTTTTTATCAAAATCCAATAGTGTTTACGAGATCGAATTTATTAAAAAAAATATTTTTTTTTTTAATTTAAACAATATATTATTTCTGTGGGAAAAGTTCAAATGTTTGGAAAAATAAGATTCAGCGAAATGTTTCTGTAGAAGTATAGTGTATTTCGCTAATCAACAGTTTTCTATCTAAATAAGTTTCTATGGAGAAGTAACATATTAATAAAAACCAAATTCATTAAACTCAACGTTTTTCCCCAATTCTAGACTACAAAAGTCTAAAATTAATGTAAAAAAAATTGAAGCAAAATGAAAGACTTCTCTTCATATCTCATTCATTTGCAAAAATAGATTTATTTCTCCTCCGCGACCACCCCCAACAAATTTAAACTTTTATAGAACACTAGCTGTATATGAAAATATCTGACAATTATTTGAGTTAAGACAAGCCTAGCGCTACAACGGAACCAAAGAGCACAAATGAAGTGAAAGATTATGGCCACTTATTGTTTCATCACCTCCCACGTTCTTTCCTTGTCTTGGGTCGTTGCAAAACAAAAACAGAAATAAAAATAAAAATAAGAAATAAACCGATATATACCTACATCTATCCATACAGATCAGAGAAAGATGCGTTAAGAAGATCTACATACAAACTAAATGCCACGGGCCACGCGATGAAACCAGGTCGCAATCTGTGGTATTTGTTTATCTTTTTATTTACTGTTTATGAAGGTGCCAAAGGGTAAATTATGGATTCATAAAAAAAACATTACAAATTTTGATTAAAAAAGTTATGTATCTCAATATAAGACAACTAGATTTTTGTAACATACTTCCTTTTTTATAATTAAGCTCGCACTAAATGGGTTTTGTCTACCCTTAAAATGATGAAAACACAGTGCGAGCATGTTTAATTTTTTTGTTTAACGTACATAAAATTACATTCCTGGTGGAAATGTTAAATATGAGCAAGTATATGCGACTCTGTGGTTTTCATTTAATTTCTGGAGAGGAGAAATATGTTAATTTTTCGCAATTTCACTTCAAGTGCCAAGTGCAGAGGCGTCTCTATATTATCTTTTTGAATTGGGTTGTATGTTAAATCAAGAAAAAAAAACAAACAAAAAAATATTTGTGTTATTATTCGGGAAATTTACGATCAGTATGGTGTTTATTCGAGGCACAACATTTTCGCCTTCAGTCGCAACATGCTTTTGTCTTAATTTATAAAAAAAACAAGAAATATTTACTCAATTGAAATAAAGGAACGAAAGAAATCCAACAAAAGATGATCGAAAATAATATAAATTTCTTCGTTTTTTAAGAAGCACGTCTGTGGGTGACCTTGCACCAATTATTTTTTTTTTTAATTTTTATTGAATTTATAAAAAAAAAAAACAAATCTATTTTTATTATTCCCACACAACAGAAGTTCGAATTTTCCTAGCCAAGTTTGAACTTTTCAATGGAAATAGAAATACATTTGGTAAAGGCGGTTCTACCTTTCCACACCTACACAAAAAATCACCTGGTAATTACAACGCAGTGGAGAAAGGAAAAGAACATGCAGAAGAATTAAGAAACATAATTAAATATTTTTGCTCGTTATTGATTATTTTAATATTAATATTTATAGCAACTTTTTTTTTGGCACAAAGTTGGAAATTTTAGGATTGTCAAGCTGATCATACAGTAGAAACTCGAAAGTTCGCAGACTCAAAATGCTAATTTTCTGCTACAATTTTCAGGTACAATTTTATTTCTGCAATGATATCAGAAATTTTTATTACTGCATAAGAGTTGGCTAATTATTTCATGAAATTTTGCTTGCAATCTTGTCATCCTGGGGGTGGCCGTGGCGCGATAGTTGTGTGTTCGCCTGTCAACCTCATGGTCACAGGTTCGATCCCTGCCGTAGTCTATGTCTTCTTATTTTTCCATTAAAAAACCAATTCTTAAAATAAATATCATACAATGAGTTGCTGGTTTACTCATTACAGGCTGTTTAGGCATAGAACTAACAAAATGTGATTGAGTAAAACTAGTATACCGATAAAATATGATAAAGAATACAAAAATTAATGCGAATTATAAGGGACATACATAAATAAGACACGGAAATTTCTCCGCATTAGTTCAGCCGCCATCCCTGGAGATAAAATCTGAGACAACAACCACCTACAGTCTCCGAATATCGCGCCACACATCTTTCCTATCATTCTTTCTCTTCCTTAACCTCACCCTCACGCTCGCGCTGTGTTGAAACATTTAAAGGGTATTCATAATCCCTTGAGCGCGTGTAGATTATAAGAAAAAAAAAAAAATCAAATAACTTCATTTATTTTTTGTACAGCTGAAATCAGCTTTATCGGACTGATGTCTGTTGAAAATCAACTTATATTTTCGACACTTCAAATAAAAGTGAGTAACACACCACAAATGTCAGTTGAACTGACATTAGACGTCAAAAAAATTTCAAATAAATTTCATGGTATAAATTGAAATCCATTGGAAATTTCCATTATAATCTTTTCAGTTGAATTTTGTGTATGTTTTTATAACTTCTCCCAGGGCGAGATTTTCAGTGCGAGGTCATTCTACTTTAAGGTTAAAATCTGAGTTAACAAATTCATAGAGTTATCTCTGGATTAATTGAGTAGAATTTTCTGAAGGATGCCTAACAAAAAACAATTGAAATCAATTTGCGAAACAATGGAAAAGGGCGATTTCGATAGTGTCGCCATCTCTATTTCTATTGATTGTAATATAAAACACCTACAACAAAATCACAATCCCATTCTTTCTTAACAGATACGAGTCACCTGAGTCCATGAGAGGAGACGACAATATTTTTCGTGACCTCACGTCATGCAGAATTTAGCATGCGGAGGATCGTCGGGTTGTCGCATCCCCAAACATGTCATTATATGATCTTTCTGAAAGATCGAATCGTATTCGTTCCGGATAGAAAAAACAGAATTTATAAATTAGACGGAAGGGCTTCCATCTTTCTTACTTTTTACAATCACTCACTTTTAACAATTACAGGGTCAACGAGTTATGGTATCAAAGTGGCACACTTTAGCTTTAATTCGATCAGCGGGTTAGGTTGCTCGTGAGCGCCACTTATACCTACCTATCTACTCATTAGGTTAAAGGTGAATTTTCAAAATCTCATCAGATTTAGAGTAGTCCTACTGTTATTCTTTTCACCGATAACCGTTAATTGTTTGTATTTGTATACATATACGAATAGCAAATAACAAGAAATGATATTTTTATGGCCAGAAAACCTTTTTTCATAGATTGAGGTGAGAATTAGATTAGAATGCTATATGAATTTCATATTTTATGAATTTAAGATAAATGATTTAAATGGTTTAGAGTTCGATCATTAAAAATAAATCCATAGGCATACACGAGAAAGCTACAACACCTGTTGAATATCATTTGATGTTTCTCTGTGGTTTTTTGGGGGAAAATAGACCGAGTTCATTTGAAAGTTTGAACAAACAAAAAAATTCATTTTATAATAGTTCAGGTGTCGTCGTAAAATATTAAGTAATGAAAGCAACTTAATTAATCGAGACTTATTTAATAATGAAAGTTTTTTTTATCATAATGTATCATTGTCATAAAAAATACCTAATGTGTATCGAATTGTGAAATGGAAAAAAAAATATACGTAGATTAATAAATTTTATGGTTTTCTAAAAATTTGGAAATTTGAGAAAGACAGTAACTAATTATTTCAAACTTGTTAATATTTAAGAACAAACCAAAATTATTGTACAATGTCCCAAATCTTTAAGCACCGCTTTGAATTTGTTCACAATCCCATGGAGTTATATAATTATTTACGTTTCATCATAAATGAAGACCATTTAAAAATAAAACAAACAGTAAAGGACTAAGATTACTACCCTACATCAGTATTTAACACCGCTGAATAATTTTCTATGGGTTATCTACTCAATACAAATCCTATTTCTTAATTGGTCAAATCGAGAACTACCGACTGATCTAAGGAACTACCTAGTCCAATTGTATTAAGTTGCGAGCTAGGTTCTCAGGTTTATTTCATTAGAACTTTTTTGTAAGAAAATGTGGTTCAATCATTTTTTTACTTGCGATATAGGTACTATAGGGCAAGTTTTGCATTTGAAAAAAATATCGAACTCGAGATTTTAATCAAAGTTGACATTACGATGATAGAGAACACCAAAAAAGTAGGTCTACAGTCTAAACGAACCGATTTCGTTCAAAGTTGGTGGTTAGGCGTTTTAGGTGATTGTCCAAAATAGATTTTTGAATCGTTGTTTTAGCCCCAAAAATAACGGTACTTGCCATACAAATTTTTCTACCATCTTAATTATCTCGAAAACGGCTCTAACGATTTTCATAAAAATTGGTGTGAGTACTGCCTTGAGTATGGTCTACATTATGTTTGAAATATTTTGTTAATAACGGTACCTACCATTCAACCATTTTATTGATTTTCTCATAAACGGCTTAGCCGTTCAGCATCTCCTTTAAATTCTAAATAATACTGCATTTCAAAATTTTCGAAAAATAGTGTTTTTTTGAAAAAAAAATATTTTTTTTTTTGAAAATTCAATATTTTGAAAACGGGTGGAGGATTTTTTCTGAAACTTTGTTTTAAATTTATATTATTAAATATTTAAAATTTTCATAACAATTTTCTTTTTAGAAAAAATTTAGGAATTTTTATATGTATATAAAAAATAGGAGCAAGTACGTGCCAGTCCTGCATTTTATTTTTTAATATAATTGTCAGCGAACTAAAGGGGTTTTGACTACCCTTTAAGTTATAAAACATCAAACACAGTGCGAGAAATATCAAAATGAACCGCGAAAATCGAGCAAGGCACGGTTTCGTACATAATATCTGCAACATTGAGTTTTTAAAGCATTGAAATTCTTCGCTGTATTTTATCCCCATTGGTTAAGACTGTCGATATCAGAATTTAATATGCTCATCATGCGCTTCGGCTGCAGTTTCTACATCCGAAAAACAAGGAGGTAAATCTGAAAACGAGTATAAAAAGCTGAGACGTCAATCGTCAATCCAGATACGAGATTATGTATACAAATGAGAAAGTGTCGGAGACAAAGCCGAACCCTGAGGCACACCATAATTTATTTTGTTCAAAGATCAAGCACTAACGAAAATCTAAATCATAAAGTTTAGGATTTGTTTTTACATAAAACCAATACCCGCCCTTTTATGGAACAAGTAATAAAAGCAATTAGACAAAATCAAAATTAAAAATAGATTACTCATACAATATGTGTCGAATGTATAAAAAATAACTAAGGCTTATTTTTTACTCCTAAGATAAATATGTATGGATATCAAAATATTTGCCCAGTAAGATCAAATATTGAACACAAATTTGAAACCTTGCTCACCAAGTACACAATCTGATTTTATAAATACGTGTGAAAAAATTTAAGCATATCTTCAAACAAATTTATTTTTCTACCGCTTCACATTATGAAAAAATAATTTAACTAAATCAAATAGCTTTTCATTGTCGTAAACATTTTTATATCAATGTTACACTTCTTATTGTTTGTTTTTGACAACCTGCAATTTATATGAGTCGTTGTAGTATTTAATATTACTTTTAGCAGAAAGATAACATATCATTTTTATTAACACCTTTATAGTCAATTTCCCAAACCCATCCCTCGTAATCAATAAAAAAAACAACAAATACACAATAAAAGCTATATAAATTTATAATACATAAATAATTATCACAAAACTAACAACAACTGTTATCATTTCAGTACTCACCTTAATTTCGCCGCATAATCGCTTTCTATCGCAAGTCTTTCCCGAACAAAGTTCCCATATTTGTCTAAAAAATCAATACCTTTATTTGTGTGTATCGATAAGTTGTCGTACTGATCCTGAAATTAAATCAAACAAAAACAAAAAATCAAATTAAAATTAGTTTCATTCTCCAATTCAAATTATGTATTTGTATAGAATTTTCTTTAAAAACAACTTAACACGCTATTCTGAAAGAATTTCTGACGTAGAAGTTGGTCAGATGGATTAAAAATAAATATGGTCAAACCACGCTAGATAGCTACCAACAGGGCCTCACCATTTTTAGACAACAAGACTTTCGGCGCCATTAAAAATGAATAGAACTCAAACATTAAGCTTTTTTTCTTTTTCTAAGTATAGTCACACTGGGTTGCCAGGGTCAGAAATTAAGGAGTTGAATTTTATAAATTTACAGATCCCAAATTAAATTTTTTATTTCATAATTTTACAATTTTTTTCGAAAAAAAAACTAATAAATAACAACTCACATGAAACTTATAATTAATAAATTTTTAAAGAATAACTAAACATTAATTTGATTTGTGATAAAAATCTATTCTGGCAACCTTTGTATTTATTTATTGATTGAAGAGTGAAGACCAATTGATCTTCAATGACCATTGGGCAGACGATCAGTCAGAAAGAATGAAAAAATCGAAATTAAATTTGTGGCGGCATGTTTGAAATGTAGCTTTGATAAATCACAATTTGTAATCGTGTCGTTTGATACAAAAAAAAAAAATAAAACAAATTTTCAGAATGGAATGCAGGGCACTTAAATGGATTTTTTGTTTTAATAAAAAATATAATAGATATGTAGTTTATCAGAGTGTACGCCTCGACATTTTCAATTTAGGAGATAAACCGCTTTTCGTTTACAAAATTCATGTTCTATAAATCTATAAGTGAGTAGTTTATGTGGATTTTTTTCACCGCCCACGAATCAGTTACAGAAGTATAGAGAAATAGGTAAATAATCATGGAATTATGAGTAAAACACAAAGAGATATCGCCTAATGACTCAATTGGAGTTTCTCAGAAGACCAATCGTAATATTCGTTGCAAAAAAATTGTGTAATGACTTGGAAGACTTGTTATGTTATTTTCCTGTTTCAGTGGATAGCAGTGACTAATGACAGATAAAGTGGTGCGATAAATTTATGGTGAACTTATCAAAAGAAGAACGTTGTCTTAAAAGAGAGGGGACTCTGAAAAATTGAGAATAAACAAGGAAAATAATTATTTCCAAATTGTCTGGTGTCAAACCTGATTTCACATCTGAGATCCAAAACTCGTTACACCGCTAATATCTTAAAGTATAACTTTCCGTTTGAGAATCAAATTTAGAATGTTTTCATTATTTAATTTAAAACTAAGTACTCACCAACCAGGCACTTAAAAATTTTGAGTTTGGAGTTTGGGTAACTAATTTTGAGTTTGGAGTTTGGGAACTAAGTAGTTCAAGAACAACTATTTCGCCTAGAAGAAGTAAAAAATCAATGATTTTTAAAGCGAAAAATTGGTGATTTTGAGGATCGTATTGTGGAAAAGTTAATGGTACTTTCTGAAGGTTTTCGTCAATGAATGTAAATTTTTTATTAATATTTATTTTTATACCTTTCAACAGGGTGGGATAAAAATAATATGTGTTTTTTAGTCTACAATTTCGGTTGACGTAAAATCTTTTGTTTTTACGGAACGGCTTAAAATTGAAGATATTGATAACAGAAAATCACTGATACTCGGTTTTAGGTATTGTGATGTAAGTTTATGCTGAAACACCCTGCTTCAAATTGGTGATTTCTCTTCAATATTTGTTTTCAAAGCTTTCAAGGTGGTTTGTTATTATAAAAACGAGATTTGAAAAAGGAAAACAAGAAGTCTGGCGCCGTGGTGATCTGGCTGGCTAGTTCAATTCGCTCAAATAGAAAATCACAGATCGGACTTAATAACTGTCAAGTTAAAACTACAACTTCAAAAATTTTAAAACCTACAACCTTTTGGATAAATTGTAGTAAATTTGTCGTAAAAGAAAGAAAATTGTCGCAGTTGTTTTTTATTTGTGTGTGACCATTATAAATTTTTTTCCACTCTGTCACCAAACCGTGAATACTTTGATCACATATACTTATGTATGTAATACCAAAACCCATTTTTTTACATTGTTGGATGTATTTGTAAATTTGATGTTCTACCCTTTAATAACTCAGAACCGAAAGATGGATGTATCAATAAGCGTCGTAGATTTGAATTTATTATTTGGAAGAAATAAGTCAAGACTTACCAGTCTAAACATAATTTTTCAATGAATAAGTCTTCTACTACTTTTTTTTTCAAATAAAATAGAATGGGACAATTGTTTTTACTATACAGACTTATTCAAAAATATCAAGTGACTATTATTCAAAAAAAAAAATTATCGCCAACAAAAATTAGATATTGAAAAATCATATTTAGTGTGGCATCAAATCTTTCAAATCAAATCTGGCTTATTAAAAAAAGCGACAATTTTCTCATTCACCTTTTACATATTTACGACAAATTAACGACAATTATTGCCAGATCCCTTTTTCTTTTTCGAGGTTTATTTGCCTCAAATTATTAAGGGGTGGTAATACTAGCTTCACTGTCAAATTTGACATTTATAATTTTGCTCATTTTCGTGCCAGAACAATTGGAACACAAGAACAATTTTGTTGATCTTATGTTGAAGAATGTCCATATCAAAAATTTAATATGAACTCGTTGCTGCTGGCTTTAGATCAATATGTCAATATTTTAATATTTCTATATCTATATTAAATACATATATATTAAATCAATAACACATATCAAAAATAAACATTTCAGAAATGTTTTTAAAATGTTTTTAAATAAATGGAAAACATTTGAAAAATGTTTTCTAAACAATGTTTCCTGATATGTTTCGTTAGTGTTAGTCACACTATAAGACTTCAGAAATATTTGAAAATGATTTCTGAAAAAAGTTTTAAATGTTTCCGAAACATTTCAAAAAGACAGACACATTTCTGCAATGTTTCGGAAACATTTTAGATACAGATTTTGGTCTTGAGGCTTCGCAAAAGATTTCTGAACGACTTACACAGGCAGACAGTGAGTGTTCCTGCGCAATCATCAAAATAAAAAGTGTGCGAAAAATTTGGAGCAACTTGGATTTTATAAAATGCAAAAAAATCAAATCCTGTACGAGCTTAAAATACAATACAGAAAAACAAAGCAAAAATTCAGAAATATTTTTTCAATGCCCATCATGTATAATTTATGTTTTCATAACTTAAAATTGTGCCTTTCAAATTGCAGCACGTCCACATTACACCCTGTCTCTAATAGATACATCATTACCTCACCCAATATTTAAATTCTTCGATTAAATAATATTTATCTTTCACTTTGATTATTTAACAACTTAACAAGTATTTGGCATCGAAAAGCCATAACAAACATTAAGTATCGTGGCCCAATAATAATCTAAAGGAGCTGCAAATTGTCAATTCAATTCATAACATCAGTCACAACATTTCGTCATGTAACATCTCCGTGATCAAAATCCATAAAATCGCTCTAAACTTGGTCAAGCTTACAATTTTCTTCAGTTTTTTTTTTGTTCTCTCTTCAAAGACAACACAACTCACCAGATCAAATACACACGTACGTGCAGATATCCTTAAGCGTTAGAGCGAACTTAACATGCCAACCGCAACATAAAACGATTACAAATGAACCTTCCAAGAGATAAGATATTCATCAAGATGGCTACCGTTCAAAGTTGACAGATATATTCCTCCCACAAAAAAAAAAAATTAAAAAAAACACCACCGACTGGAATATTGATTAGGCGTTAACTATCCCGTCGCACTGGCCAAAGGGATTGGCAATTAAGTTGACAACTCTGTATATTGTACATAGTAGTATCTAGCCATGCCAAATTTGGGCACCTGAGTGTTTGAGTTTGTAAAGTTACGTCAACTTTCACTAAAAGGTGTGTGAACATCGTCCGTCATATCATCATCGTTGTTGTCGTCGTCGTTGTTGTTGGTTGGTATACGCGCACGCGTTAATAGCATGAGTGCATCTTGCATGCATATGGATAAAGTTTGACAGGTGATTTGGAGAAAAGCACCTGTGTGTCTAACTTATTTGAGTTTCCCTTTTCTTTGCACGATGCGCGATGTAACAACCAAACAATGATGACAACAACGCGACGACGCCATTAAATTTCAAACGAGAGAGACAGTGAAATAGAAATTACTGTGGAAGCGCGCAAATGCGGGCGAATGTTAATTAAAAGTGGAAATTATTTTCGCCATGCGTGTCGCTTGTATTGTGGTTATGGGGTACCTCTACATAATTGCTACTGGAATTTTTGATTTATGTACAAAATTGCTAATAAAGGTGCGTTAAAAAATTTACAAATGGAATTTCAATTAGATTTAAATAGTTGGTGACAAATTTTTGGCTGTTTGAAGTTTTGGGGAAATTTTTAACGAATGCCGATAATATGATTAGTATTTCCAGTTCTAAGATCGAATGGAAACATTTGGTACACAACTGTCGATTATTTTTTCAAGAAAGTGTCGGATACGGAATTCCACGAAAATGAAGGAAAACTAAACAATATTGAGCTTCAATCAATTATTCTAAACTATAAAAACTCTTAAAGATGGGTAACAAAGTGCACTCTTAATTTTAATTTACGCGGTTAATCCGAGAAAAATAAATAATTAATTACAAAACAATGAAGCCGGAATTGATGAAGATTCGGGCCCAATTTTTGGAATTTCTCATCAATCTTGCCAGAACTTCAGGTCATCAGGGCGGCTTCAAGTATCTGAGGCTTGTCGCCATAGACTAGTGACTTACAAAAACCCCACAAAACAAACTTTGGAACGGTTAAGTTGGTCGATTTTGACAACCAGTGCAAACCGTCAAAACCAGAGATTAGGCGTGGTCGATATTTAGGATGACTTTTGATATTCTCAGCAGATTGGCTGCTCCGGGGCCGTTTAGACCTGGAAGCATTTCTTGTTGTCCCATACTCTTCTAGTCGAGCGATTAAGCGTGTAAGTGCTATCCAGTTGGTGTAGGGCGATCCAAAAGCTGCCCCGAAATTCACGCTGCGCTTGCACCACCGCACCGATGTAATATTCCGCCAAAAAATCGAAATAATTATTCCGCGTTCTTTAAGATTCATGTATTGTTTGTCCCACAAATGTCAAAATAGAATTGACATTTGCCGCCATTTGCAAAAAAAATCTTTTGATAGGACAAGACATTTACGCCATTAATACCGTGAGAAATAGAGAACTCACCCATAATGTACTCAAGTGAGCAAAATATACGTCAAATATACATTTTCAATCTAAAACGAAAGTAGGTATGTTTAAATACAAACCAGTGTTGCCGTTTTACATTTGAAAATTGAACAGTATTACTAAATATTGCTAATGACAAATTTAAGATGGAAAACAATTGAGTCTACTAAATCGTCAAGTATCAATTGATTGCAAATTGACAGAAATTATACATTTTTTTTTTAAAGTACCGTTATTTTTGGAGTTTTCAATATTTCAATCAATGCACTGAGTTTGGTGACAATAGCTCCGTAGTAGATCAAGCTGGCATATTTCTTATATTAATTAGGTACTATAATTATATTGCAAAAAGAACAACAAAGGTGTAGATTACTTTTTTAATCTTTTCTGATAGTTAAAGATAAAGATAAGATTAATTTAAAAATATTAAATAAAATAATATTTTTCGAAGTATCTGTAAGAACAATGAGTTTCCATATGTTCCTTATGGTTAAAGTACCAATAATAGTATTAGGAACATTACATATTGGTAAGGTTTTAATGTGTATCTTTTACAACTGACATTTTCGATAGTTAAAAAATGTTAAACCACTCCTTACGCTAAAACCACATTTCTGTAAAAAAAAAAAAATAAAAATAAAATAATTTTAAGTACTCATATTACTTTAGTGTACTCATTTGATTAGGTTCGAACAGTCGGTTGTTCCTACAGAAACGGAACACACAATTAAGAGAATTTTGTCATTAACGGTCTAAGAAAACTGAATTCCGACATTCCCAAGACCTTAGTCAACCGTTTTCTAGCGAACCAAATAACTAAAAGTTATCCAAATTCGTCATTGACTAATTTAACAAAAACAAATCAATTCTACCAACACGACAGCGCTGAACCTAAACTGTCATAAGTCATTTCCCACAAAAAAAAATCAAATACACCTTGCACAATCATTCCACTTAATCAACCAAAGCCGGAAATGATATGGAAATCGGACAACAGGAACAAATAAATAAAACAGCACGAGCTTAAAAAAAAATCTTAAGAATCAAAACACAAATGGATTTTATCATTTTGCAATCTGCAAAACTTTTAATCAACTCAGCCCCGTCAACAAATTCGTACTCGTGTGTCGCGGTCGTCGAAGTCTCTTGGTAAAAAAAAAAAAACTTCCTATGCAAAATCATTTTCCGTGCAATGTACATTTCTTATCCCTCTTCACAGGAACAGGAAGACACTGAACAATGCCCCAGAAGGCTCAGGTAAACAGCTGCATAATCATCCTTTAGATACGAATGGAATACCTGACCCGGTTTTGAACTCAACTCTCTTTCACTCGCTCTCAGTGCTTGCTTGAGGCACTGAACAACAGTGCAAAAAAGAACGAAAATCGTTATCACATTGTCAGAGGGGGCGCGTATACGAGTATATTTCGTTTGCTGCAAATAACCCATTCAGGATCTTTTTCTCTTAATCGATAAACGGGCTGTAAGGAAGTCGGTAACTAAGTTTCATTCGTATCCTGGCACTAGGTGAGCTATTTATAGTTTGTTTCCACATTCAGGTCATTCGCCCGTTTTTTTTTTTTTGTTAATGTTTACCCAAAACCTCAGTGGATGAGGAGGTACAGGTAATGAGAGTGGGCGTTAAAGGGAAAAGGTTAAAGAAAAAATAACAACAAACAAAGAAAAAGGGTGGTTAGTCATGTAGAAAGTGGTTATGAGCGAAAGGGACCAAATAAACAAGTGAACATGGAATTAGGTGCCTTTACTATGATGTGGTCTGGTCTGGTCTGGTCAGTGCAGCAAAGCATATCTATTTATTTATGTCTTCTTGTCTTATGCTGCGGTTTCAGGAGAACTGCACTTAGGTATCACAGGTTGACAAGACAGTATTTCATTTTCAAACCAATTGAGGATTCAGTGAAGCCATACCTTCGTCTTCCTCATCGTGTCGTCGTCAATATTTATTATGGTGCTGCTGCTGTTTCATTGAGAAATTTAAACCAGCAGTAAATGTATTATGACAAAATGTAAAAATGCATTGTCACCACTACTGATATACAGATTTAACCATCAACAACCGCTTACACTAATTACACGGAAAAACTGTACTTTACAATTTTGCAATTTTAGGCAGTAAGAAATGAGTTTGTGAGTGAGTGATTAAATGAGTAAGTGAGTGAGCAAATTATTGCTGTGAGTGAATAAGTAAGTAGTGAGTGAGTGATTGAGCGAGCAAATGAGTGATGTGTGTAAATAAATGAGAGAGTGAATGAGTGAGTGACTAAATGAGTGAATAAATAAATGAAAGAGTGAATAAATGAGTGAGTAAGTAAATAAGTAGATTTGTGAGTGAGTAGAGAGTAAATTTCTGAGTGAGTATAGGTAAATGAGGGAGTGAGAAAATGAGTACATGAGTAAATGAGCGAGTAAGTAAATGAACTAGTAAGTAAATAAGTAGATTTGTGAGTGAGTAAATTTCTGAGTGAGTATAGGTAAATGAGGGAGTGAGAAAATGAGTACTTGAGTAAATGAGTGAGTAAGTAAATGAACTAGTAAGTAAATAAGTAGATTTGTGAGTGAGTAAATTTCTGAGTGAGTATAGGTAAATGAGGGACTGAGAAAATGAGTGTATGATTAAATGAGTGAGTGAGTAAATGAGTGAGTGAGTAAATAAGTAGATTTGTGAGTGAGTAAATGAGTTTACTTCTGAGTGAATATAGGTAAATGAGGAAGTGAGTAAATGAGTGCATGAGTAAATGATTAAGTAAATGAGTGCGTGACTAAATATATGAATAAATGAATAAATAAATGAATGAATAAATAAATGAGTGAATAAATGAGTGAGTAAATGCATAAATTTGTAAGTGAATAAATGAGTAAATTTGTGAGTGAGTGTAGGTAAATGAGGTATTGTTTAAATGAGTGAGAAGTAAATGAGTGAGCGAGTGGTTTCGGATGTAGAATTGATGTCTGAATTTAAATGTGATATACGTTAATTGCTTGTAGAGGTATCCCGCCATCTGGGCGAAAAACTAACGAAGAATATATGGACTGTACTGAATTAAATAAAATGAGCTCGAAAAAATTTAAATTTGTAGGTTATTTCATCGAAAGGACGAAACAGTTCTCAGTGTACACAGAAAGTTATGTACACATACATTTTTCCGATTCCGTAAGGATGCCATGCATATTTTTTTGGACACATATAGGTACATTTTTTCACGCATATTTTGAGGGTGAATAATTTTTTTGCATGGAAAAGCATTCACGGTTGCGGAATTGGGTCCCAGAACATTAAAACCATTAGGAGGGTCTTATAAGCGTTCAGTTATAGTATTGTAAATTTAATTGATTATACCAACATTTTGCCTGATTGCTCAGGGAATAAAGTTAAATAAATATGCTTACCGTCACATATGACGGTAAAATGGCGGTTGGGGCTTGGTACGTAATTATTTTCAGTGTACTTGTTGGCATTATTCAGATTTTCTTCTTTAAAAACAAAAATAAGGAACCATTTGCAGTAATATTTTCAATATCTCCATGCACACACCTAACTGTAATTGGATAATTTCTGCTTTGACATAAGAGAAGTTGCAGGCATACACTTCTTTGCTTTTGCGTGTCTCTAAAGTGGAAGTGGTTGTTTTTTTTCTATTTCTTGTTTTTTTTTATTATTTATTTTCTTACAAACAAATTTCTTTTTTCCTGTTTTGGAATTGTTGAAGCCTTTCCCCCTCTATATAAAGCACTTGTATCTACGACCTGAATATGAAGTTGAAAACACTTTGTTTTTTTTTTTCGAAAGAAGAATAGCTCTTGTTATTATATAACAGAGATATGTCGAAAAAAGTATGCAAACATTAGTTGTCCCAACCATGTCTGGCACGGAAAGGGAATTATACAAATTGTGTAGTTCCCATTCATAGCTTTTTGTTGGGGGGAACAAGTGTTTTTGGTTGTCTTATTCAATTGTATTTTTCCTCAATGTCCTAGATTTTGCAAACAAAAAAAAATAAAAGAAGATTTTTTTAAGTTCACGTTTTTTTCTTTCTTTATTTTTTTCCAGATTGTGTGTGTCCTCAACATACTTTCTTCTCAGGTATATGCAATTTGAAAAGCAATTAGATGCTCATAATTATAATACACCACAGGTAGTGTTGAATATGTATATCTTGATTTTTGTAGGGACATTTAAGGATCTTGAAAAATAAATGTTCTTTGCCAAAGGTAGTTTTTGTTTTTCTTTTTTTTTTTCTGAAATAAACATTTGTACGAGTACCTACCTTTACTAAAGTGGCTCAAGTTTTTAAAATAAAATAAATATAAAATGGCTACGCTATTTTAGTTATTTTTTTTAAACTTAAGAAAACTAACCTCTAATGTAAAAATTTAAAAATCATTGTCATTAAAAATGGCAAGTTCACGTGACAATTGAGTTTATACTGGGGCCTCGTAAATAAAATACATAGATGTTTTTGCAGCTCTTTTTTTTATATTTTAGTGCGTACACTAAAGAGCTTTTTACTACCCTTAAAATGATCGAGCACCATGCAAGCATTAGGAAAATAAGGAAGAATTCATATTAATCATTATTGGTTCCGACTTCCACAATATCAAAATCGAAGTCAAAAATAGAGCCATGAAGAGCATTGTACATTTGTGCGCACGGCTAAAGAAAGAATATCTGTAATTAACAGTATGTCCACAGTTCTGGGCAAGGGTAAATTCTGTTTAAGTTTTAGGAAATGCAGATGAGTTTTGGGAGCACGAGATGTGAGTAGCTTTTGAAAAATAATTTCTGCCGTTTCAGAAGTTCGGATAAAACCTAAACATTAAACAGCATTTTTGGCATTATCGAACATGTGATCATTCGATTCCATTCAATTAAACTCAATGTATTCCTTATTCAAATTTTCATTAAATTTTTATGTTAAAATATAGGGTGACCAGAGCAGAGTTACTCCATAAATTAGTAGATTCAAAAATATAGGGCTTTCTAAATAACTACTAGGAATTGGGAGCTCATACAATTGCACTCCATATTATTCTTATAACTTTTTTTTGTCAAACAGAAACACAATGAAAACCAAAAACAACTTGAACTACATATTTCCTCATAATTACAAACTATCCCATCTTTACACGTTTGACAGTTATTTAACTAAAACATAAGCTTCGTTTAGTATTCAAAAACAGAAGAGAGCTGATAAAAATTAGAAAAAAAAAATATAGGGCCAAGGACAGATCCTTGAGGAACTCTTTTTATTACCATGGACTTACTCTGGGGTGGAATCGGCTCAGGTGATAGTTGATTATCAATTTTTTGATAGTCGTTTTAACTATAGCTATCTCTATAATTTCTATAAGGAACGATATAGAAGACGACAGTCAATTAATCGAGCGATCGCTTTTGTCCTAAGTGATACGGGCCCAGATTCTCACCAATTCTAACTACTTGCCATCTAACATTTTGATAGGAAGAAAAACCACTCAACATAAAACTTCGGAAACCAGTACGATATAAATTATCTAATAGAATGTCAACAACATACCAGCGCAAGAGCCTTATGTAAATTACAGAATTTCCTCAGTACAGAGAGAACTTCTGTAAAACCTAACTGAGCTGCATTGAAAAGCTTTATATCTTTTAGATAATTGAGCATATCCTCTATTCTTTGTCGATTTTTCCAAAATGTTTGAAATGCAAGAAAGCTCTATGCTTGTTGTTGTTTGTATCCTTCTTATTTCCTAAGACGTAAGCAATGTTCACTTTGTCTAGGAATGTACCCTCATAAGCACTCAAATTAAACGGATGTAATATACCAAAACATCAACAAGATTTAAAGCGACTTTCTCTAGAGTTAGATTTAAAATTTTATCATAACCACAATACTTCTAATTATCCATTTACTTTTTTTATATATAAAAAAATGTTGTCAAAAACGTATGACGCTAATGATCCCAGTTGCCATTCGACCATTTTCAATATACTTTTTTTTAATGAAAGATATGGTCGAGAAGAAGGTTTTAAGCTATGTGCTTATGTGTATTGGTTTTCGATTTATGGCTGTTTTTTTTTTAGCTTTAAAATTTAAAAATGCTTACTAAAATTGTTAAATCTCATGAACTAATACACATAAACATAAGCGATAAACATAAACAAATATATATAATGGGTTATCCATTTTGCGGTTTCAAAAGTAAACGTAAATAAAACACATAAAATATTTTTTTTTTCATGATATTCTTTTTTATTATAAGGTTTGAACGTTGACATTATGTGTGAAACACTACATCATTTAAATGACCACCACGCGAATTGTTGCAAGCATCGATTCTTTTGAGGTCATTTTCGACCACTTTTTGACACTTATTGGGCGGTATCTCAGCCATAACTTGACGAATGTTGGTTTCCAAGTGTTCAAGAGTTAAAAGTTTATCTGCATAAACACGGTCTTTCGCGTAGCCCCACAAAAAAAAGCCCAGCGGTGTCAAATCGCATGATCTTGGTGGCCAGTTGATATCACCACGACCTCCTCTTAAAGCACCATATGTGCCTGTGGCAGAGCCACCATTTTTGTAGTAGGTTTTAACAATTTTTATGCATTGGGCAATAGTTTAGCGATCCATTTTCATAAATGTCAGACTTTCAACTAAAAAAAAAAATTGGTTTAACAACTTTGTTTGACAGCTGTCGAATTCCAGCCCTATACTTTTGAAACCGCAAAATGGATAACCCTTTATAAAACAAAAATGTTGTCAAAAACGTATAATTCCTACTTTAAAACTACTTTACGTTTTTTCAATACACATCGTTTGACCGCTGAGTGAAAATTCGTTTTTATGTTGCGTAAAAAATGTAAACGATTTCTAAATAATACGTTTACACTGATACCAATCTAACCTTGGACGACGTACACGTCTTGCAATAATTAATAAGAATGTCCGTGATAATCCAACGCAAGAGCTACTTGCAGAGAAAATAAATGGAGACGTGCCCATATTGCACAGCTTCAAACTACACCGCAAATTCGACAAAAAGTTATAAGAAGAAGAAAAGTGGTAAATGTAGACTTTAATCGCGCTGCTTTGGAATACGATTCCGCTTTGGAATACGATTCTCAAGACAACTGCTAGCGCTTGGTAATGGCCAAATTTCTGTTGATATCTCGATTGGATTGATATCATTCCCGACAAATTTTTTCGGGAGTTAACAACGTCGAAGGAGAAACTCATCGCCAAACTAAAGTGTTCCTCGGCATTTCAAAAAATTATAAACTCCGAAGAAAAAGAACGTGGTAAACGGTCTTTGTTGCTTGTTTTTGCGCCGGAAAACAAATCGAAAAACATTGTTTATCATATTACTCTCTCCTTATTTTTATTCCATTCAAATAAATGACATTGAAATTTGAACTATATGTGTTTTAGTATAGCTCTGCAGTTGATTTGAAGGCGTTAAATTGGGGCGAGAGGAAATTCGCCTGGTCCACTACGAAATATATAAATTTTAAGATTAATTGGCCTGAAAATGACTCAAAGCTTCCAGTGCAATTTATAATTCCAACAAATTCTGGACGAATACAGAGTTTTAACAAAATTTAAAACCGAACTACCAGCAATGGAAACAAGAAATTCATTGAAAATAATCGCTACTAACGATTGATCACTTACCTATACATCATGGACATTATTCTACAGATCGAATGAATTGAATTTTTCTTTTATTTTCCTGTAAGTTATAGAATTAATTAGTTGTCATTTCTTTCTAGGATTACCATGAATACTTTTTAATTTTGTTCAAATTTGTTTGTTATATATATGTCGAGAATTGAAAACTGTTCGGTTGCCTCAATGTTAGTTCCGCTCCTGAATAGCAGCATTGGTCTAACCCACTTCTCTTTTCGATTCAAATTCAAAACATGCACCAGCTCCTCTCGACCTACATAATAAATGTAAAACTCCCCACGCCCATTGCAGCATTTATCTTGTGTAAGTCAATACCATTTTCTGAACTAGCAGATAACAGAAATTCACATAAATTCATCTGACCAACACGGCCATGTCTATATTTCTCGTCCCTCAAATTCCAATTAACTTTTAACACGATATTCAAACACAAATTGAGTCATTTGCTTTTTGAGAATCATTAAGGTCAACGACTCATCAAAAGCAAACCTGCAAAATTAATTCCACCAAAAATTGCCCCCATATCATGTCATCCTTGAATAATCCCCTGCAGCAGCGAGCCTATATAATGCATCATGTGGTATGGTGAAGTGAACAAAAAATCGATACTTCCAATTAAATCCTTCCAAGTTTATACTGCATATACTATACATCTCCCTCCATTCATTCTGGATAGGTATATATACCCTCCAACTTGTCACCCCTTTTAACACTCACATGGCATAATGGTGGGATTTAATGGCAACAAAATAATTCTCAAGTTGATTTTCGAAAGAGCAGGAGTTATTAGCTTGAGGCATTTTTTTCTACGTAATTACTTTTGCTTCGCTCCGTGAAAAAGTATACATAGATTGTCGTATATTGAAGTGCATAATTGGTAACATAATTCGTTAAAACCCCGAGGTTAAGAATTAAAAAAAAAAAAAGGTATTTGTTCTTTCTTTTGAATTTACGTCATCATTGGCTCAAATTGAGGCTTTTGTTTTTTGTCAAAATATTGTGGTTTTCTGTATCACAAATGGCTTTAGTTTATTTTTATTAGAGCTGGCAACGGACCGAGACCGAGACGAGAATACTTTAAAAGCACCAGAGACGAGACCGTATTTTTGGTCTCGCTGGTATCGGTGGTTTGATTTTGGTTCTCTTTTTTTTTATTTAATTATTTTTTAGTACTCATGTTCAATTTTTATAATATTTTTGTTTTTGCGAAATTTTCTATGCGCGATAAAATATCAAACAACATAAGTACATGGTTATACTCAGATAGGTGCACTGTGAATATCCACAGAAAAATACGTAAGATGTATGCATGTCGTTTGAATAGAAATCACTCATTTTTCAGATTTTGTTTCCCGTCCGGAAAAAGGTGACTATGATTTTTAGGTGACACTTGGAAACAAATATTATCGAAACGTCAAAACATAGTTTGTTGCCTACATGCCAAGCCATGAACAGTCAAAATCGATTGAGGGATGGCTCCGATTTAAGTGGATTCAAAAAACCTCTACAAAATACAAATTTTAACTCAGAAAATTCAACATTTTCCGATTTCATTTTTTGCTGCGAAAAAAGTTGATTTCAATCCTTTTTGGTAACATTTTTTTTTTTAAATTTAACTATATGCCTGTAAGATCTAAGGTCTTTTAAATGCAACCTGAATTGCACGGCACTAGTTTGGCACAGTGGATTTGAGAACAAGGTATTGACTGCCTTATTTTAACCCATGGGTGGCATCCAATTAAAATTGGAGGTACAGAAAAGGATGCGCCTAACGTGGGGATCGAGCCCACACGTCTAAGTTAGCAATCAAGCACTTTATCCACTGCGCCATTGCCACCCATATTTGGAAAAAAGTGTTATCCAAACGACTAAATATAGTGCGTTGGCTAACAGTCCAGTCATAAACTTTCAAAATCCATTGAAGGATCACTCCAACTTAAATAGATTAAAAAATCTTCTACAAAATTAAAATTTTAACTCAGAAAATTCGAAAGCTTTCTGACCAATGATGACACCAAGATCAAGACCTAGACGAGAATTCTCATTCAATTTTTTTAAGAGAAAAAGGCGAGACCAAGATCGAAGAGACTGAAATTTTTCGATTTTGACGAAACCGAGGACAGACTAACAAAAGTCTCGCCTGGTCCTGTCTCGTTGCCAGTCCTAATTTTTATAATAGAGGTTGAATGTGCGTAAGGTACTTTGAGTAATAAAAAGTATAATATTCCTTTACTTTTTTAAAAAGGACATTTCGTTATGATCTTCTAGCCCCTTTGTGTTACTGCAATTGGTGAGAAAGCCATTGTTTACAGATCTTTTTTCATAATCTCAATTTCCAGTTGTTTTTTTTTTTACAAATATTGACACTTAACCTACCGAATTTTAAATCCAAATTCAAACAAAGACACTACCGTACATATCCAGCCGACTCACATTCCTCACAATCATGGGACTTTTTGTTTTCCCTGGATCACAGTCTGCATTTCCAACAGTTTTTAAATTGACTAATCAATCAGTGGACCAGTCTCTGAGAAGGTCTATTAATTCCTGAGATTTTATTTCGTTGTATCCATTGTGGGCTTCCAATCGTTCTTGCTTCTTAAATCCCCAAGTCACCCTTCTTTTTGTCTGAATTGATTTTCTCCACCCTATACACAGATATACACACCCATGGAATAAGGGAAATACATGTGAGAGAGTAATTAATTAAAGTATCTCTTCCCTTTTTCTTTTTAGGCGTGGATTTGATAGGAATCTCAAGCATTGTGTGGGTGTTGCAAAAAAAAAAACTCAAGGGTCAGGGTTATCCGCTGCAATCACGCACATACCATGGAGTTCCACAAGGTTCAACTGGTGGTCGAAGTTTAGTTTATTTTCCCATAAAAAAGCTTGTTGAATTTATTTTATTGTCAAATTATAGGCTCCATTTCAGAGAAGAACAACTTTTTTAACGGTATATATACTAAACACGCCCATACTGTGGAGACTTACAGTCTATATTTTTGTCCCAATTGGAGTCGCAAATTAGTTTTGATGTGTGACATACAAACGAGTGATAGTTTCAACACATTGATTTGGTGTTTTATATACAAACGCCCGTATCGAGTATTAATTGATGGCTGTGAAAAAGTTATGTGACATTTATTAGGCCAATATCGCGATCGATCGCTGTGACACTCAATGACAGCCATGTTGTCGCATTTAAAGGAGAAAAGACCCCAACTTGATTGACGTTCATCTTATTGTGTCGTGACAATTGGGTATTAATCAGAGACTGAGTGAGAGTAAACTAAAAAAAAAAAAAAAACACACCAAAAAAAGTGAAGCAAGAGATGAACGACTCTGATAAATTAGACAATGGAATTGAGCCATTACTATGTACTATGTGTGCAGGCAGGGAGCACATGGTTCACCAATCACCAACCAACAACAATGATCAGCATAATGATAAAAAAAAGTGATAGCGTGTGAGATTTTTATGAATCTTACTGAATGAAAGGGAAATTATAAAATGGTAATTAGTAGCTATATGTATGGGTTAGGTAGGTAAGTACCTATACTTTAATTCTGCATGAAGATCAATTTTTTAATAGCTTTCATAATCATAACATTTATCAGTAACGCTTGATTTGTTCATTATTTTTTTCTAATGAAGGGAAAGTTGTTAGAAAAAGGTTGGAAAATATAACGTTAATGACGCTGATATTTCAAGCAGTCCACATTTTCATTAGTTAATGAGATTTTTAATTTTGTTTATTTGTTCTTTAGGTTCAAAAAAATAGAGGGTTCAATCAAATGATATATCAGTAGAATGATGAAGAAGTCCAAACTAGTTCCAAACAAATTCCTTTCTTACTTGGTAATAAAAGGTGTTTTTTTAGAGGTATAGAACTTAAAGTTGGCAGCACTGTTTTCATTAACAGTCATTTTGTAATCTACCATGTGATTTATTTTTAGTTTGGTTTGCCAATTCATCAGGAATCGACTGACGTTTGAACAACAAGTGCAAAATGGCAGATTTATTTCGAAACAAGATTGCTATTGATCCCGATTTACACAAGAAAATTTTGTTCTGCGATAAAGCTCATTTTTGGTTGAATGGGTACGTCAATAAAGTATAACTGCTGCATTTGGAGAGTAAATAATCATCAAGCCATTGATAAGACGACACCTTTACATCCAGAAAAACTGAATGGAATCATTGGTCCTTACTTCTTTAAAAACGATGCCGGCCAAAGGGTAACAGTTAATAAATACCGTTTTAGATCCATCAATAAATTACTTTTTAGTCCCTGAATTAAATCGACTTGATGTGGGGGAGCTGTGGTATCAACAAAGACGGCGCAACATGTCACATAGAGAGATCTATTGAAGGAAACACTTGGTGAGTGCATAATTTGGCGTTTGGACCTGTGAGTCGGCCTCCAAAATAGTACAATTAAGCATCGCTGGACTATTTTCTCAGTGGGGATATGTGAAGTCGCTAGTCACACCGATAAGCCGGAGAAAACGACTTGCAAAACAACATTTTCAGCGAAATATTGCTAATATACGACCCCAAATGATGCAATGCGTGATGGAAAATTGGACCTTTAGATTGGACTACATCGGAGCCAGCCGCGGTATATGCCAAAAACCATATTCAAACTAAAATGACAGAGAATACTCTTTCAAATAAAGTCTAATTTATGGCAATTAATACAGTTTATCTGTGTTTTATTTCTTTTTATAGTTCGATACCTCTAAAAAAACACCCTTTATAAAGGAAGTTAACTATGGATTCATAAAAAAAATTGAATTCGAGATATTGATGAAACTTTCTATTACGATGATACCGAACATGAAATAATTAAGTCTCACAATACTGTCAGTTAGTATGCCAGCGCGCCTACATTTTAAATGGCTGGAAGGATTTTCAAACTTTCAAGCTCATTTATCACCATATTTAAATGATATAGGGTGGTTCCTTCATTTCCGAGTCTGGATTATCAACTAATGGTTGGTATACTGCAAGAAGTGCGTTCGATTATGAGATAGAAATGTTCATTTATTGGAACGACTATACAGCTTTCTTAACCTTTTTACCTATATCCGTCGGATTATTGGCTGAGGACAGAGCATTCCTTAAATTTGACGGAAAGCCATGTGCTGGGTTGTTGTTTCAAAAACAGAAATCAGCAGCATTGGCACAGTATGACTTTAAAAGTCCTACCTTTAAAGGTTGTTTTCTGTGGAAACAATGTAAGGAAAAGTCTAGATGCGAGCAGTTATTGCCGAGAAACAAAAAGATAGAGACGGAGGAAGAAAAGACTTGTCATCTGCCTAGAATAATTGTCAAACCTTACATAGTCTGTATTGTGAATATTTCATTCTTTAAAATGGAATAAAACTTCTAACTGCACCGGAAACAGTAACAAATGTACATCTTTCGATAATGTCACTGACTCAACTTCTAACCTAAAACCTTTTGAGGCTTTTTAATATTTCTTACACCTCTTTCAGTAAAAGAGGCGCGGTATGAAATGGGAAATCAAAATCTCCTAATTTTTGGGACCACCCCGTCAAACTTGCTTCGATGACACTCATTTAACAACTTAAGAAGATAAGTCGGTAAATATGGAACAGATCAGCGTTCTTCTCTTTCACGCGATTCTTAAATGTCTGTTACATTTTACCCCGTTACTTCTCTAGCACCACTCTCCCCTAACTGATTTTTTTATTGAAATTAAAGTAGGACATTTTGTTTGAAAAACCTGTATGAATAGTATACCAATTTAAACTTATTAAATTTTTTTTTTTTAAGTTCTTTCGAAATTCATAACATTTTTATAATTCTATCTTGGAATCCGCCCAATGGCACACCCTATTTTCTATCCCATTTAAAGTCTCCGGAATAATAATTTAACTACTTAACTAGAAAAAAAAATTCTTTAAAGTTTATTAGCCTCATTAAATAATTGTTTAACAGAACACTGGAAATTATCAAAAAATCGATAAACCGAACTAATTTTACGATTGATATACAACGGCCATTGCATTAAGAATTTAATACGAAAAAATAGCTCAACTCAACTTATTTTTGATTAAACAGAATATATTTTCCTTTTGTGTGGAACATGAACAATTTCTCTTTCAAAAAGGAAACTCGAGGCATTTGATCTGTGAACTAGGATGTAATAAAATACACCAAATGGAAATGGTACTAACTTCCCTGACCCATTTCCAACATTTTTTTTTTGTTTTTCGAATGCAGTTCTCCATGCAGCGCAACATAATTTCCCATATATGTATCTATAAATTTGTATACATAAGAAATTATAAATTCCATTAAGTTGCCGCAATCCAACCAAGTCCACCGATAAACAGTACAATACGACTAAAGCCCGACCGACGATTTTCCAATAGTGATTAATTAAATAATTAAATTTGTTGCAACTGTATCACAGTTACATATCGTGTTTTGCAGCAGTGGCTCCACTCACCATTGCTCAACAGCGGAAGGTGTTAATTTTAGCAGGAACAACAACACAAACAAAAAAATACACACTTGTACTACAAAGATAGATTAGTCTTTTCTCTTTTGATATTTTGCAACATTATGCCAGTACTGGAAATAATTTAATGTTACAATTTATTTACAAGAAGGCACTTGCTTTATTGCTGCTTTATAGCAAGACGCAACGCATTTTTTTTTCTCTCGTATCAAAAAACCGCTTGTTCCACCTTTCTTGTCCATCATACAATGTGTACAACAACAACAACAAATATCGACCAAAGCAATATAATAATCACATAAAACTCTGATTGAATATTATTTAACTTTCACTTTCGATAATCATGGCTTAATCGTTAAATTAAATCGTTTAAGTGCCTCATTGTGCGCCTAGGTGCAAGCCCATCAATTGGGACAGGTCGCAACTCACCATAAGTCGTAAACAAACAAGGAGAAAAATTTACGAGTGTAAGTCTCTCATGTTGTGTGTTGTTATTTGCGGGGAAAAGTAAACTAAGCGAGTTGTTGCAATCATCAGCTGCTGACTTGCATTCATTATTGTTTTCTTCGAAATGAATTAGTTCGTCATATTTGGTTGAGAAATTTTGTGGACAAGTTAATCGTGGTAATAAATTTCCAAACACATTTAGCAGAAGATAGTAAATCAATATTTAATTTCAACAAAATTTATCTATGAAACTTTCTTCAAACGAAAAACTAAAAAAAAAACGGAATTTCAAAGACATAGAAAATCTCTTTTCCGAAAAGTTTGGAAAAATTCTCCAATTCGGCTTAAAATTGTTGAAAATCATATTTAAACAAAATGGGGATATTTTTCACACGTCTGGCAGACATCTGACAGTTTATATCAATGATTTGAGACATCTCATTTGTATGGTCGTATTTTTTTATCAAAATTCCAAAAAAATAGGAATGGCATATTTTCGGAGGCGTCTGGCAGAAATCGAGAACGCAATTTTTTAAAAGAAAGAATGGGGAAATTAAAGTATAAATGTTTTGGATGTATAAGTTCATGGGCTGGGCATATGCCAGAAATTTAGTAAATTAACAAATTTTTGCAAGCGATAGATTTGGTTAAGGAAACAAAAACTCAAAATGTTAGATTTTTCAAAATCATACATAATTTCTATAGCTTAAGGTTGGGGGTGTATGGCACCATGGGAGATATAGCACCATTTTAATATCATTCTCTTGTTAACTTCTTTTTAAAACAAAGGCAAAGAATTTTGAGGACTGGAATGTACAGTTGTTTTTTCAGCATATCATGGGCATATGGCAGAAATTTAATTCATAACAAATATCATGAAAGCGAAGATTTCGTTAAATTTTATTAAGAAAACTAAAGTCGAAATTCAATTTGTTTGATTTTTCGGAATATATAATCTATGTAGTGCAATATCGGGTGACATTGCACAATAGAGATATGACACCATTTCAGTATTATCTTTTATTAACTTCTTTTTAAAATAAAAACATACAAAATTATTAAGTTTAACTCAACATCTGGATAGTTGTAATTTTGCAGTTAATTTGTTTAACTTTTAAAGTGTAATTCCGGGTAATAAAAAGGAAGAACGAAATGTCATTATTAGTGTCAGTTAATAAAGTACAGAATCGTAAGAATTCAGAACTACATTGTAGGTGCCATATCACCTTATTTTATCCTCCAACTGGTAGTTGTTTCATTCCTTCGAAAACATTCTGTTTATCAAGTTGGCACTACCCTTTTAAAATTTAAAGGAAATACGTATTTGATAATGTCGCAAATTTGTCTTAAATTTTTCAAACACTTGTAGTGCAAACTGAGTTTCAAATATTTGGAATATTTCTAATTGGCAGGAGTTATTTTTATTTTTTTCTTAATTTTTTATATACAGTTTCTTTTTCTAAAAAAAATGCTGATATGACAATTTTAAATATTAACTAATATAGATTAAAAACATGATTTAGGCAAAATCGTCCACCCGTTTTCAAATATTATTGAATTTTCAAAAAAAAACATCGTTTTTTCTAAGTTCTAAAATATATTTTTTTTTTCGAAAATTTTGGTGTGCAGCATTATTTAGAATTTTTTGTCCAGTTTGATTAAGAACTCGAGTTCGATTTTTTTTTAAATGCAAAACTTGCCATAGAGTAGCGGAAAGTGGGGCTAGAAGCACCAGCAAAAAATGTTTAACTTCAGTGAAAGAAATTTTGAGGGTGATGCCAAAAATTACCATAGTTAGAACTTTATTTTTTTTTGCATTTTAAGTTGTGCTCCTTACATGGATATAGTACCTACTCAGTGCCTTTTCCTTCTCACTGTCCACCTGGGTAATCAGGACTTCGTATTTCAATTAATCCGGAAGAGAATAAGCCTTATCGAATGGCCCAACAAAGAAAGAAAGCGATTTCCCGAAAATCTGACCGATAAACCCAGCAGTCATTTCTAGAGGAAAAAAAAACTAAAGCTCCGTAAAAACGGAGGCAAACCCAAAGGAAAACAGAGGATATATTAAAAACAAGTTAAGAAAAAAGTGTTGGCATTTTCACTTGAAGAGAGAGGAAGATGAACAGTATTTGCGCCTCTTTGCTGTGAGCCTTATTGTCACAGTCAGAAAGGTAAAAATGGATCCTGTACAAAACATACCAAAAGTAAGCCCATGCTATGTGCACAAAAAGTTTAGGAAGATTATAAGTTTTCATAAACTGCGACTCACATGGAAATTCCTAATTTTTTTTATTCAATTTTTCTTTTTTCTTGTATTTATTTCATGTATAAAATTAAATATTATTTTCCTAAACAAATTATTTATTACCTTCATGGTGCCTGTTACCACATACCCGGCTATGTTAGAACTGGCCACATATGCGGGTTGAAACAACACGATTTTTTTAAAACTATATCTTGAATATTCTGACTTGTTTTTGCTTATATTTTGAGTTGGATTTTTAAAACAAGGCTGTCTGACTTATTTCCAAATTTGTGGGAGGAGCATCGGTTTTAGTAAAAAAAAGTGTTACTTTTAGCCCCACTCTCCCCTACCTATATATATCGTAAAAAAAAGTGGGTAACATGGTATAATGGTTACTAAGAGGCATTTGTCAAACACGTCTACAATATTTTTTTATATTTCTCGAATATATGAAGTCAGATGGAAAAGTTAACATTGTTTTGATCATTGGAAAAAAATTGAAGATGTCAAAGAAAAAAAATTACAAAAATTGTATATTTTTCTGGAAAAACATTACTCCTATAATAATTGCCATTTCATAACAACTAAAACATAAAAACAACAAAATATTTTAAATGCTCACGAGAAAATTTCATGGAAATTTCTTCACCTCCCACAATGTTGATATACGAAATTATGTCCGACAGCCGTAAAATAAATTATTTACTTTGTTGCTTTATGTCTACATGAACATCATACACGCGGCATGTTGTCGTTAATCATATAATTGCATTGCCACAGTTCAACAGACTTGTTTCACGTTCATTGCAACTTCGTTTCATATGCGGGAATGGGAATACACGATTGCATTCTTTTGCGAAATTTTAACTTTTGTATGTATTTTGTGCGCTGCCCTGTATGCAACATTAATGATTTGCATAACGAAAAGAAACATACTTGCAATTGCCACCATAACAGGGCCCGTGTCGCCGCACGATTGCCAATATGATGTCGCGACATGACACAGACAATTACAACCATCAAGGGCACAAACACACCACAACTAAAATGTCCCCCAAACGCCCAACCCTCAATTCTTTGATGTGTTTTTTTTTTTGTTGTTTCAATTTAAATACATTTTGTAGGTACATACTTGAATAATGAATGAGAAGAAGAGTAGAAACACTGTAGTAGTACTTCCGGTCGGTGTGGGCAATAATGGTACTTCTTGCAGAACCAGAGTTCTTGCACAGCACTCCCTGCATAAACGCACCATAATTTGTCCCTCAATCAGAGACAAATGTGCATAAAAAATGATGATTAAAATAACTCATGCATTAAATTAGCACTGTCAAAACAAATACGATCATTGTTGGCAACCCCTCTTCCTTGTAGATCTTAAATATATATCACATATAAATATAGAAGTCCTCTCAAAGGAGAGGCTTAACAAAAAAAATCGTTTGAATACGATATTCCAAGCACCAGATATATAGAAACACCAAAACATCTTCGACACTGAAAATTCTTTTATGAATTTATTCATTAAAAAAAAAAAAAAACAACAACTGATAAAATGTTGACACAATGCCGGATGATTGGCCAAGGCGTGCCTTCGTTATCTTTAGAAGAACGAACGCATGTGAGCAGCAAGGGGAATTGATTGCATCCCGTTTGGTTAAAGCCTTTGATATGAATCGCCATCGTCAACGAAGAAACATGAAAAACGGCATCACGCATGAAATCGAAGACGACAACATATTTTGTTTGATACATGCCATATGTTTTTTTTTTTCGGCTAATGGAAATGGACATCACGCGCAAGCACCACATGTGTCATTCAACCTGTATATTCAGTGACACCAAAGAATATTTTGTTTTTAAACACAAAAATGTGCAACTCAATATTAGAAAAAAATATACCGGTCCACCTGATGCCCAATGTTGGTGGTCAAAAATTTTATGGTCTAAATTATTCATAATGGATAGAAGGCAAATGGAATTCAAAAGGTGTTAGTCACAGGAAGTGAGCTCTAAATGTTGTTCTCATATTTTTTTCGGTGACAAAAAAAATTTAAGAGAAACCTTAGAAAGCTTCAATAAAAATACTTCAACTTAAATTTTTACATTTATTTAATTTGTTCGTGCTCAGAGGTCACGTATTGGCTTCATAAAAAAATCGCGTTTTTTTTTTAAACAGGGAATAAATGAATGGTCAAAAGAACTAGCCGAAAATATATTGTTGTTGAAACATAAACGAGTTTGTATAGGTTGAGTCAAGGCATTCAATGTGTAATAGTGTAATAGTCTATACCCTGTCCAAGAAAAATTGTCATTTCAGGCATTAATGCCGAGCTTTTCGAAATTAATGATAAAAAAGGAATTATCTTTAATATTTTTGTTAATCAGCAGAGGGCAATCTTTCTCTAGCTCATTTGAGGTGTTTTACAATGTTAGGTATGGAATTCATGTGAGAGCTTTAGAGAGAGACAGACGTAAGCTTTGTAATCAGAGTGAGAGGCAAATGTCCGATATTTATTGTAGTGACAATGTCTCTTTCTTTCCCAATTAAAGATGCAAAAAAAAAACATTTTCTTGAAAATTTGAAAGTGTAACATTATTTACACTTTAAAGGGACATCTGTAGAAAAAAAATAATTTTGGTCCGTTCAATCAATAATGAGAAAGTTGAAAAAATTAAAACTGATTCAAAAATCCAAAAAAATATTATTCCAAAAGTTTTGGTATGGAGTATTATTTAAAATTCAAAGGCCCTCCCGTGTAAAAATTTTGATCGAAATCTGTTTAGCCGTTAATGAGAGTCAAAATAAAAAGAAAACGGTTCTATGGCAGGTACCGTTAATTACATGTATAATGTAAAAAAAATTCAACTAAATAGTTTTTTTTTTTACCAAAATCGTTAGAGTCGTTTTCGAGATAATTGAGATTAGTTAGTTTGCTAATAAAAAAAAAGATTTTAAAAAGAATCCAGCCAGGTAACTAAAACGCTTAAGTGCCAAGAGTTTTAAGAAAATCGCTTTAACCGTTTAGGATGGAGATTCACGGACAGAAATTGTGAGACCTACTTTTTCGTCTTCGCTAAATTGCAATAGAAAGTTCGATTAAAATCTCGAGTTAGATTTTTTTTAGGATTCTAAAAGTTGTCACATAGGTAGTGCCTACATGTGTGTACACATCGCAAGGAAAAATCGAGGTAAAAATCTAGTAAGGCAAAGCTAAGGAGCTAAGTAGTTAATTTTTACAGAAAAAAAAGCGATTGTTGAATTGTCAATTGCTATTTGTCAACTGAATTCTATTAGATACATTGAAGAACAAAATTATGTCAATTGAATTCTGCAGTTTAAAAATCGCAAAAATTGTCACAATTGACAATTTTTTTCATGAATTTGAAGGAAGAATTTCTATATGGGACTTTTTTATTTTTATTATTTCACATAAAGTTTTTTTTTAAGTTGGACGTAGGTATTGTTGAAATTGCCAAAAACTCCTGTTTCTGAGCAGTTCATGTACTAATTGAGCAAGTGCATTAAAGTTAAGTTTTTTTTTTAAGTAAAACTTTTGTATTTTCATATGACAGGGAAGTGAAAACTTTTTTTTGGAAAGTTTGGTATAGTTTTTTTTGCTGTTTTCAAAGCAAGTAAAAATAAATTCTTGCTGATTTGCTTGCTTGTTGTATTTCATATTTCAGTTCTTTTTGAAGTTTTTGAGGGTTTTTTTTTGACAGTGTATTTTTGACTTTTAAACTTTCCAAAAAAAATTCTATGCAAATATTTAAGGGAATTCCAGTGCATTTTCTAATCGTAATTTGTTAAAAAAAAAATGTAATAATTATTTATTTCTTTGGTTTTCGAAAGCATTTCTTTTTGTCTAAAAAAAAAACACAAACAGAGATTAGGTATAACGGGGTACCCATACAAAATCCGCCAATTTATCTAACCTCTTATTGGTGGTGTGGATAATTGCATATATTTTAATTTAAATGTTTTTTAAGTAATAAAATATGGTAACCCTTTTACATTATCTTTTAATTTTAGCTCATTTATATAGAAAACTATGGGCACCCTATGAAAGCTTTGAAATAGCGATGGCTTATTGAAATTCAGTACAATCAGAGAAGAATCGAATGCACTATCTTCCATCTACTACAATTTTTGTTGTGCCGGACTTTAACGGCTGGGAAAATTCCCATAAATTTGGTAGGTACCACGCATTTTTATATGAGAGGAAATTGGCAATATGTTTATTTTAACATTGGTGTATTTTTGTTTTACCTACATCAATCGCAACAGTAGATACTATGCGTTTTAGGTTTTAACCAACTTGGTTGTTTTTTTTTTGGCAACAATGTACATATGAGTATGTAAGTTACCTGTGTTTCCTGCGTGTTAACTTTTTTAATGGAGTAGTTTTATTAGTTTTTTATATTTCTAACAAAAACCACATTAAAAATATCTGATTAAATGACAAACACTTTGTAGTTTCCTCGAAACTATACGCAATATGCAATGGTATGTACTTTTAAGCTAAGACCAACATATAGCCACAACGACTACTGCTATATGTTTCAATAACATATGATCCAGCTGTGCATACAGCTGCAACAACACACACAACTTGCCGTTAACTCTTTTTTTTTGTACAAGAATTTCCGTTTATGAAAATCTGAAAATTACTTGATCTTATGTTGTGGTGCGCGATGAATGCTGCATGATGATGATGAAAGTATCTCGAAGCATGCATCTAATATAGAAATTCATCTAACACACAAAAACAAAATAAAAACGGAAAAAAACCATTGAAACTGAACAAGTCATCTACTATGAGCACAATAATCACGATGGCAAATAAATGTATGTAGGCATGGTACAACAACAGACGATCTATGTATGTAGCTACTGTCCGTCCCCGTGCAGTCGTCAATAGACCGTATTTTGCATAAATTCTTTTTTAGTTTATATTCATGTACATATCTAATGGATCTATAGTTATAGGTATAGAGGTAGTTGGTTTAATAGGTTTCTATACCAAACGTTAGACTGACAGTTATTTCTCATACGTGAATGGATATAGTCTTACCAAGAAAGATACATATATAGATCTATGTAATTATATCTTTAAACGTGTTATTTATATTCCATTGCAGAATAATATCCGCAGAAATTATGCTTACCTGGAAAGAGACAAAAAGAAAAGAATAGGTTAGATTTACTTGTTTTTTTTTTCGTTACAAGAATGAAATGAAAAAAATATACATAGCAACAACGACAATATTTAATTACAACCGTTTTTTTAATTTAATACAAAATTTTTAAACAGCCAATTTCTTATCGAAGTTCTAAACTCCATTTAAAACTAGTTTTAGTTCTTGGAACTCGGAATTTTACATCATTAAAAATCGACCTAAAATCATTTCATCATCACTTAGTTTTAAGGACGTTAAACCTTGGTTTAGTGAAACAGAGTTCTAACATTTATTCCAACCTTTGAAGTATCCCTTCTCCTCTTTCACAAATATTTTAGTTTTTTTTATTAAGAGGAAAACAAAAAATACCGTCAGCAATTTTTTACTTGCGATTATAGGTACTATAAGGCAAGTTATGCATTCGTCGAAAAAAAAAAGTTGTGAGATACGAAAAAAGATGGTCTAAGAATACTGTCCGTCTGTATGTCTGTCCGTCTGTATGTCTGTCTGTCTGTCTGTCAGTCTGTCAGTCTGTCAGTCTGTCAGTCTGTCAGTCTGTCAGTCTGTCAGTCTGTCAGTCTGTCAGTCTGTCAGTCTGTCAGCCTGTCAGTCTGTCAGTCTGTCAGTCTGTCAGTCTGTCAGTCTGTCAGTCTGTCAGTCTGTCAGTCTGTCAGTCTGTCAGTCTGTCAGTCTGTCAGTCTGTCAGTCTGTCAGTCTGTCAGTCTGTCAGTCTGTCAGTCTGTCAGTCTGTCAGTCTGTCAGTCTGTCAGTCTGTCAGTCTGTCAGTCTGTCAGTCTGTCAGTCTGTCAGTCTGTCAGTCTGTCAGTCTGTCAGTCTGTCAGTCTGTCAGTCTGTCAGTCTGTCTGTATGTATGTATAGACACCTACAGCCCAAACGGGTGGGCAGAATTGCTTCATACTTGGTAATAGAGTTTTTTAGGTATTGTACAGAGGGGAAATTGATTTTTTTTTAGCTCAAAAAATAACGGTACCTGCCATGTAACCGTTACGTTCAAACCTATTTTTCTCGAAAACAGATCTGACGATTTTGATAAAAAAAATCAGTGTGGATTTTTAGCTACGACCGATCATATAGTTGAAAAAAAAAAATTAGAAAAATGTCCAAAAACGGTACTTTCCACAGGACCGTTTTTTTTTTTTTGCTTTCGACTATCTCATAAATGGCTTAACCGATTCTTTCAAAATTTCACAAAAATATAGGTTTAGGTTGCCCAAATTATACCGCGTACCAATATTTGTAATTAATATTTTTTTGTATTTTTAAAATCATTTTTAAGAAAAAATTGTATTATTCGAAAACTGCTCATTACATTTTTTCAAATATTATATTTATTTGTATTTTCTGAATACCTATGAATTGGGGTTTTTGAAATATTTTCAAAAAGTTTAAAAAAACCGCTCCACAGATTAAAATTTTTTTTTCCTAAATTCAAATTTAGACAAGAAATAAAATGGCGTACTTTTTTTTAGCTCAAATTAGTTTAAGTATTTATATCAGAATTTTGAATTATTTTTTCTTTAATTAAACAGATTTAATCTTTTGTTTTTCAGTTTATATTATTAAATATTAAATATTGTCATACCAATTTATTTTAGAACAGAATTCATGAAATTTTGTATATGCATATACAAAATTGAGTTAAAAATTACTTTAAAAATATATTTAGATTTTTAATAGAAATCTTTTGCATACGATGTGATCGAACATAAGAGCAAGTTCGTGCGATCCAGTCGTGCATTTTATTTAGTTTTGATTGTGGTAGGTTAATCTATCTGTTATTAAAAATTACTATTTTGTTTAATGTAAATTTTCATTTAGCTTCAAGGCAATCAGGGAATTGTTTTCTATTTTAGACATGAATTGTTGAGGTTAAAACCGTAATTATGATTCTGTTGAAAGTTTAGATCCGCTTGATAATTAATTAATAATCCAGGTTGTTCACTCTTATAAAATTACATAGTTGTCCAAAATTAAAATTAAGGTTCAAGATTTATCGAAATTTCAACACAAAGTTCTAAATTCAAGTTTTAAGGCCATTAATATTTTTGTGATGTGAAATCTGATTTTCTATCGAGAAAACCAGATTGCCAGTGACTTTTGGACATTAGCATTTATTTTTTACTTATCAAAAACAGTACTATACTAGACGCAAAAAGTTATGGGACTTCTGCAAACATAGGTAATTTAGTGTTTACGTCCAAACATGGCAAGACTGAAAAATAAACATTAAAAGTATGGGTACCAGCGCAGAACCCTGCGGAACACCACTTTCTAAATCATATTGGAAATTTTGCACTGCATTAATATATACCAACACTTCTGTTAAATAAAAAGCTCGGTTTTAACTTGATGCGATATATTGGAACATTAAACATTACAAATTTATATATTAAGCCCTGGTAAGTGTCAAAGACTTTTTCTATATCTAAACATACTAGACCAGTCGATAATTTTGAGTTGGATTTGATTCTTAAAACTCGATGACATGACCAAATTACTCGTAATCCTCAATATGTATATTATGCATGCTTTTTTGGTCAAATTGAATCAATATGCAAATAAAAAACTGTAATCCATCTTAACATAATTAAAAGTCGTTGTTATATAACATTTTCAAAAACTTTGCTCAAAGTAATTAAAATAAAATGCACGACTGGATCGCACGTACTTGCTCCAATGTTCCATTATTCTTAAAAGAAACGGCCAAATGTATTTTTAAAGTAGTTTTTTATAAATAAAAATTATTAATTTTTTTCTAAAAAAAAAAAATTTATGAATGTTTTAAATATTTAATAATATAAACTCAAAAACAAAATTTAAAAATTCAGAAAAAATCGTCCACCCGTTTTCGAAATATTGGCTCTAACGATTTTGATAAAAATTGGGCGTGGCCGTGGCGCGATAGTTGTGTGCTCGCTTGTCAACCTCTTGGCCGCAGGTTCGATTCCTACCGTTGTCTATGTCTTCTTATATTCCATTAAAACCCAATTCTCAAAAATTGTTATAAAATGAGTTGCTGGTTTACTCATTACATGCTGTTCAGGCATAACACTAACAACATGTGATTGAGCAAACTAATATACTCATAAATATGACCAAGAGACAAATAAAATAATGCGAATTATAAAACACGTAAATTAATAAGGCACGGTAATTTCCTCCGCATCAACTCAGCCGCTATCCTTGGAGATAAATCTGAGACAACAACCAGCTCTAGTCTCAGAACATCGCGCCACACATCTTTCCTATCCTTCTTTCTCTTCTTTCACCGGGTGCCCGCGCTGTGTTAAAAAAATATAAAGGGTATTCATAATCCCTTAAGCGCGTGCAAAATTATAAAAAGAGAAAAAAAATTGGTATGTGTACTACTTTTGGTATGGTCTACATTTTGGCCAAACATTATTTTTTAATATTTTGTTATTAACGGTATGTACGATTTTCGACTTTCTCATAAACGGCTCAACGGATTTCGATCAAAATTTTAATACAGGAGGTCCTTCAAATTCTAAATAATACTGCATTTCAAAATTTTCGAAAAATAGTTTTTTTGGATTTTTGAAAAAAAAATATTTTTTTTTTTTGAAAATTCAATATTTATAAATTATATTTATAAATTCAATATTATTTTAAATTTATATTATTAAATATTTAATTTATATATAAAAAATTAAGTGAAAAACGACTTTAAAAAAACATACAAATATTTTCTATTAAGGAAATTTTGCATATAATGTAATCGGACATAGGAGCAATTACGTGCGATCCAGTCGTGCATTTTATTTTAATGGCAATCAACTATTAAAAACAAAATATCATCAGGGAAATAAATAAATAACTTCTTCATTAAAAAATAATTGATCTATTGCAAACACTCCTTGCCAAGTTTCCAGCGATTAGTATTACATGCAATAATCCATTAGAACATTTTTCCTGATCCCTATAGCTGGCGCGTTAGCTGACTGACTGACATTATGATGAGAGAACAGACCAAAAATGAGGATCTGTCTGTCTTTCTGCTGAGCTAGAACCTAGCTAGTCTTTCATTGCATTTCATTACATTAGGTGAATTTTTTTAGAGCATATCATTTCACTTTTAAATATCTTGAAACTTCCCTTCTTAAAACAACTGTAAAACTTTCCTAGACTTAATGTTAATACATCATATTACTTAAGAATTGTTTATGAGTTCCGCTGAAATTAAACCGAGCTAAGGTACCGACTCACTCGGATCTTAAATGTCATGAAGAGGAAAAGTAATTTAATTTCGTGAGAAAAGAAAATTCAAATGAAAGAAAGCAAAACAAAAAAAAACGGAAACACAAATAGGTAAGTCTACAAACCTAACCGCAATCTAATTCCACATTAATATAATCATTTTTCACAAAAAAAAAATAAACAAAGCCACCAAAGGTGCACACACATTGGACAAGACAATAAAAAAATCTTAAAAAAAGAGAACAAGACTGTGTTAACTCGCTTAGTCTGAGACTGTGGGCGTTCATACATAAAACCACAAAACTACGAGAGTAGCTGCTAGGTAGTCTTAACAGCACATCGTAATTGGAGATGTGCGTAGAGATTTATTGGCGGCTTCTTCAGTTATTCCCTTTTCGTTTGATCTTTTTTTTAAACCTTTTTTCGCCATATTTTAAAGTCAGTCGGCTTCCTACTCGGTTGGTTTCTCACTGAGTTAAAAAAAAGTGTCTTTTTCTCTATGAGGTAAGTATGAGAAAAACGTTAGCAAAGGGTATCAACTGGGGTCATCTCAAAGGTTCAACGTCATCTTCCCTTTCTTCGGAAAAAAAGAGATCCAAGGAAAACTTTAACGATTCCCTTGGTTACCAAACCCCCTTTGGAGTCAATTCATGCTCTCTTACTAATTGATTACTGTACTGTGCTCTACCTACTTTTGGTCCATCAGAGAACGACTGGTTTTTTAGCTACGGCCGGAGGTAGCGGTGAAGAGGCGGGCGCGCGGATGGCGCATTTTGATGATGATTACAAGTTACAACTATAAAGCCCCATCTGTTGGCTTATGCTGATTTTGATGCTTGCTCTCGCCGGCCAGTGCGGAAGTAGTTCACAGCACATATATTTTCCATGCTATGGACGACTTGAATGGATTGGATGTGGCACATAAATAATATTTAGATGAAGTTGATGATCCAGAGGAGACCGAGAAGATGATAAACAAAAGTAAAATAAAATACAAAAAAAAATTAAAAGAAGAAAAAAACGTATATAATGATGATGATTTCTTTTTCCTCTTTTAGCACCGTTTCATGGTTCATAAATTCCTAGTCAAATGATCGTGTGTGAGACGCTTTTTTCTCAAGACTCACACCACTTAAGGAAATGAGTGCACATTGTATACTTGTAGATTCGCTAGCTGAGTTAGGCGAAATGAGAGTGAGCTTCTTACTTATGGCCGCAAAACTTTTTAAATAATGTAGATCGTTTCCCCATATATGAAAAATGACTTACAGGTTAATTACTTGTGTTGTTAATAGTCTAGGTTGTTGAGTTTCAAATGTAAACAAAAAAATGTTTTTCATAATTTTTGTTTAATTGATGTATATACAAATCTTTTCCTTCAAATTCTAAGAAGAAATCAAGAGTGGTCAAATAAAGGGATGGCGGAGTTTTTTTTTTTTTGTAATTTAACTATATGCCTGTAAGGCCTAAGGCCTTTTAAATACAACCTGAATTGCACGGCACTAGTTTAGGAGTTCAAGTGGGTAATTTTCAGTGCATATTCAAAATTGAATTATTATTTAAATTAAATGTTTGTGCAACAACACGTTAGATACCTTCTTACAAAATTATAGGTATTTGTCCAACTGTCAAATGACAAAATAACAAATTTCATCCAAACAGAAATGGCGTCCAAACGAAATCGACCATTAACATAGAAAAAAACACCCTGTAATACAGGAGCTAATGAACAAAAATCGAGATTAATGGAATACATATGTAAGTTTTTGTAGGTGAATATGCATTTTTGTATGGTTAAAGTCGGAAAGGACTTACCTTATTTCACGTGTCTCTTATAAAAGACATACCAAAATCACAATTAGTTCGAAAGACCCAAAAAAAATACTAAGCACTTCGGAAATCCCTTATTCGGCATGTTGATAATATACGATTTTGGCCTTCGGGATTTTGGCGATATTCGAGATTTATAGCATATTGGAGATTTTGTTATGCGGGTATTTGGCATGTGGAATTTTGTCCATTTGGGTTTTGTTTATTCAGGATTATGGCATTCTAGATTTTTAGCATATTTGGGTTTTCGTTATTCCAATTTTGTTTGGTGTTTTGAGATTTTGATTAGTAGGGATTATAGCATTCGAGATTTTTAGCATAAGTGTGTATTTCAGTATTTGACATTGGGAATTTTGTCCATTATGGATGTTGTTCATTCGGGATTGTGACATAAGGGATTCTGAAACTAGGGATTTTTAGCATATTGGGATTTTGGCATTCAGGACTTTATCCATTTGGGATTATGACATTCGGGATGTTTCATATTTCAGATTTTAAAAATAGTAATATTGACTTTCGAAATTTTTAGCATATTCGGGATTATGGCATTGGAGATTTTAAACATATTTGGGATTTTGTCATTAGCATTTAGCATTTAGTCTATTGTCTTTGTTGACCATTTGGCATTCCGGATTTTGATATTAAGGATTTTGGATTGGTATTTTCAGCATATTGGGGATTTTTGTCCATTTGAGATTTTGTTTATTCGGGATTTAAAATATTCGGGATATTAACATTTGGGATTCTTAGCATATTTGGGATTTTGGCATTAGGGATGTTGTCCATTTGGTATTTTGTCTATTCGGGATTTGGTTTATTTGAGTTCGAATTGAGCCTATTTCGGATTTTGTTTAATTGGGATTTTGGAACGTTGGCATTTTAGCATATCTATTATATGGGAATTTTAACATTTTTGTTATTTTCGATATTTTTACATTCGGGATTCTGGCAATCGGGTTTTTTTTAATTGGGATTTTGACATGCGGGATTTTGTCCATGCAGATTTTTGGCATTCGGGAATTTTAACATATCCGATATTTTACAGGTCGGTATTTTTAAGCTTATACGGGATTTTGCATTTTTGGGATTTTAGTATTCGGGATTCTGTCATTCGATTTATCGGAAGTTGGGATTTTTAATATATTCGGGATTTTTAGCATATTCGGAATTTTAAGACTCTGCAATTCGATATTTTGTTTACTTGGGATATTGGAATGTAGGATTTTGGAATTAGAGATTTTGACATTCAGGATTTTGTCGGAATTTTTAGCATATTCGATTGTTATTCGTGAATCTGGCATAAAGCATATTGTCCATTTGCCATTTTGCCTATTCCGGATTTTGACATTCGGGATTCTGGATATCTCTTTAGCATATTCGGGATATTTGTCCGTTTGGGATTCTTAGCATATTCTGGATTTTGTCCATTTTGTATTGTCTGTTCGAGATTTTGACATTTGAGATTTCGTACTCGATCCTATTCTTGTGAATCAAATCTATAAAGTGGCTAGCGATTGAAGTTTTATGGTACTAAATCTTTCCAGCGTTAACAAGATAGAGATGCAGACGGGAATAACCTACAAATAATGCTAAACTCAATGACCAAATTTCGTTAAACTCTTTTGTTTGGCAAACAAATTGGCAGGTTTATAGTTTTATCAATATTATGAAATCAGTTTTTGAGAAATAAAAACAAAATCACATAAATTGGTGGAGAATACAATAACCGTAATTGAAAAGTTCAAAAAAATTTACCTTTCCAATTTAAGTAAAAAGAAAAAAAACAGTTCAACTTTTCAAAATACTCATAACAATTATTTTTAGTACACTTGCTAAGTATTTGTCTACACAGATAGAGAGGTAGGTACAAATTAAATATCACTCATAAAATAGACCGTACAACTATACAACTTTATCTAAATAGGTTCTCAGATAAGAAAAAAAAAACTTGAATTTTGTTGATAACAAAGAGAGTGAATCCAATCGTATACCTAAAGTAAACTTAACTGATATAAAATCAGTACATACCACAGTTATTCTACTTTCTTTTGCAATTTTATTTTTAATTTAATCAAATTTTTTCATTTCCCACTTCCACTTTATTCCGAGACGAAATTCTTTTGAGCCAAATACGAAGAATAACATGACTCAGATCATTCAACTTGTTTTGTGTAGGTATATCTTAATGACCTCTTAAGTACTTCCCTTCTCTTTGGGTTATATCGTTATTGTTGTTGGTAAAATGGTAATGGTCACATTGTCACAATAATTAATGTTGGGTCCTCTTGATAAATATGACAAAAAAAAAACTTGAAACGGATGAAAACCTCCAGAGCAACATTACAATCCCCGAAACAACGAAAACGATAGCAATTAAGTTTACAAGTTCAAAAAAAGAACAAAAAGACGCCATTAATATGAGATGATCAAGAACTATCATAAAGAGAAGAAAAAGTATTAAGGAAATTCAAAAACATCACCCTGTAATAAGACAAAAAAAAAAAAAAATAAACAAAATGAAATGAAATCCATCACTGGGTGATCCACATATGTGTTATAAAAATAACCCATGAAGTGAACCTCTCTCTCTCTCTTTCTCTCTTAACTGCGGGACATAATTAATTATTTATACTATTTGTGCGTGTGGCAGATGATGGCAAATGGAATTCTGTTACTGAATCCTTTCTTAAGTACCGCAGGAATGCGTTGTGCGCATTGGTGGTTAACAAAGATATGACTTCGTTCAAGAAGTTCAAGAGACCAGATATATAAAGAGATTCTTTAGAGTACGAAACAGAAAAGAAAATAACATTTTTTTTCTCTGTTGAACATAAATAAGGCAAACTTCATCATAAGACAAATTGGAGCGCTGACATCACCTATAGCGACGGGGACGGGTTTTTTTTAGTACCTACGCCGAATAGCGAACGCTTTTGTTTCGATGATTTAATTTTGTATGAAAAGGGATCCAGGTCAAGGCCCAGTCAATGATTGCTTGAAAAAAAAAACTTGAGTGGAAATAAAATTACGCATACATGCATTGCATACCGACTCAACTAATCTCATTATTTTTTTTTGTATCCGAGACAAAAGAAAATTACATAAAACTTTGAATTATCTAATGCATATAGTAAAAAAAATTCAAAACCACACAATAGTTATTATTCCAAACGGAATGAGAGCCAAAAATTGCGTCGTTAAGTCAAAAATGTGTCGTATTTCTTCAGGACTGACATAATGTAATTGTATTTATCAAGATATATTAAAAATATGTCTATTTTCAGCGCAAACATTTCAAACTGCTATCTACACCAGATTGTTTTGTTTATGTGGTCATTTATGGACTGATAAAAAATTCAGGTTAATCATTTCAGTTGTAAGAAAAAAGATGGTCACTATACGACATCCGAATAAAAAGTACTACAAGTAGTGTTTAGTTTGACGCATTTAAAAAATGGGAGCCTTGTGCATCATGCATAGGATTGTCATAGTTATTCTGACGATGTATTGTTTGATTGTCTCAAGTCTGATTGGGTTCGATTATTGAAACATTTCTATATTTCTACAATCGAGGCGACGCATGCTGCCAAAAGGATAACATCGGTTGGTAATGTCGGATCGGAGTAGGTGGAGAGATTTAGCGACGATTATCAACCTATGAGATTAAGATCACAATGCCTGAATTCAAATATTCATGATTTTAATTAATGATGTGCGCATTCGAATGAAATAATCGATTATTACATTATCTCGAGACATTTCGACACTTCATCTTAAATCATTCGAATGGTTTCAATTCATCATTCGAATTGCGTTTCATCTGTCATAAATTGGACTTCTCAAATTCTACTTAACTACTACTATTTAAGCGTAATGCAAATGCAATACAATAGGCGAGCAAGAGCCATGATTCATAATTCGAATGAATTACTAAAATAGTAATCAATCGGTTCTCGAATACAGTTTGTTACTTGTTGGTTGATCATTAGAGATACCGGTAGTTAGTGTATCTGAGATTTTTTGTTTCAGGCAATGATGGAAGACTGGAATGATTCCATTCCGTATAAATGGAAAAAAGGGCGAGTGCTTTCATAGAGCTGACTGCAGTGGACCATGGTGGATTTGAGAATTTCAGAGGCACTTTTTTCTTTGTTTTTTGTTAGCGTCATGCTAACCGCTTTAAAATTTTAATTTGGCAAAGAAGAAACGAATTTCTTTATTTAGGAAAGGAAAGATCATTAAGTACTCTTTCATAATTCGAATGATCATTCGATTATTTTGATCGCTGGAACACTAATATCTCTATTATTGAAATCATTTGATTATGCACATCATTAATGTTAATAATATACTGCAGGTGATAAGTTATCCTTTAGAAATATATAAAACAAATACTATTTTTTAAATGAAAGTATTGAATTGGCAAAAAGGTGGAAATAATGAGATAGTTTTTCACTTTTTTACAATACAATTTTTTAAGTGTTGGGTCAAAACCCATAATCATAATAAAAAAAAAACTAAAATGTAACTAATCCAAAAGCTAGGAAATTTCGAAAACCTATAATATTCTGAAAACATTAAGTAATGAAATCTCCAAATACTGATAATGGGAGCAAGGTCAAAATTAAATTCTAAACTCTTAAATTCTCAACATTCTGCATGTAAAAATTCTCTAAAAATTACTAATGTACTTTTTTTTGTCATGTAATTTATTAGAAAAACAATACAAAAAAAAAAACAGTTTTGTTCGTTGGGTGCGCTTTTTAACATTTCCAAATGATAATTTTTAATATTGTCAGAATTATGTAAAACAGAATTTTGTAAATCAGAGTTTTGAATACAGAATTTTTATACACTCAGAATTTCGACCCGAACCCACCAATAATCCAAAATTCGAGAGCCGCAAAGCCTAGAAAATATTTAACTTCTGGAAACCCAAAATTTATATCTCTCGTACAAAAAGCATTATGGTAGGTAGATATTTCGAATGTAATTTTTCAAAATTTAAATCATAAAACCCCAAAATTTCTTCCGCCCAAAATGCAGGAAACAAAAACACAAAATTCCGAATACATGTAACCCAAAATTCTGAAAACTCCAAGTAAAATAAACCCAAGATCCTGCAAACCTAAAATTCTGAAAATCCCAAATACTGAAAATCTCACATTTAAGAACTTCTAAGTTAAAAAAAAACACAACTGAAATGGTATATTGGACATGCAGGTTAGGTATTTCGAAGGTTAATTTTAAATTTCTATGACTTTTTGAGAATAGTCATAGGCTTTTAAATTTTCATAATTATACATCTAAAAACCAAAAATCATACCTAAAATGCAGCGCGAACTATATAAATTTCCAAATACCCAAAATTCCGAAATCTCAAGGTCCTAAAAACACCAAACCATGAAAACCAAAATCTTAAAAACAAACAAAAAATCTGAACACACAAAATTTGATTCTAAGGGGAAAGTATTTTAGTAGGTTAGGTACATATTTTGAATTTTACTTTTCGTACGTATATTTTTGTATATATGTTTCAGCGTTTTGGTGTTTTTTGAATTCTAGAGTGTGCTTTTTAGCCGAATTCTATGTATTTTTAATGTTTGTTTGGAAATGTTGTTCTTTTTTTTTGTTGGGATTAAGCGAGGTTTTCTGGATTTTCTGATTTTGGAATTCTGTGCTAATCCATTTTTTGCACTGACATATGGGGATATTTTACAATGGCATAAATTCTGCATTTATCGCCGGTCTTTTGACAATTATATCATCTACTTTGAAGTTCAATAAAAAAAACATTTAATAAGAATGCAAACATTGATATTTAAATAAATAACATACAAATCGTGTTAAGCGAGGCCATGCTAAAATAAAAACAATTCACTTGAATGAAAAAAAGAAAACACTTCTATCTGCGCCGAATCCATTCTCTACAAATTTTCAAGACATAACAAGCCCAAATATGGTTGTATTTAATGACAATCAAAAATTAATTATCATATTTCTCGGAGAGCAAATCTAAATTGACATCCACATGTCAGTCGGAAAAAATGTAAAAAAAAATATTTTGGGATACCACAAGAGAACAGCCTAAGACCAATCTTGTTTTTTTTTTTCTTAAATTTCATTGTTAATGCTGACCAATTATGGAAACCGTTCCTGTCGCTGTCTATAGATAATGCTATGAAATTAAAATAATAATTCCAATTGATGATCGCATTAAATTTATATTCTATGTTGATTTTTTGTACCATGAAAATTCAAGGCGATTCTTAGCCTTCTGTAATAATTCGATGACCTTTGTTGGCAATGAGCTAATGTTCTGTTTATTTTTTTTTTCGTTCAATCAGAATGATATCTTTGAACCCATATTGGGTTCGACGATGACGACGAAGACATCCGAATCTATTGTATCCGAAGACGTCGGTCGTCGACGATATCGATCGTCTGCTAAACAACACAAAAAAAAACTCGACTTTTCAGTTGCAAAACATTAAAAGCGCTTATATAAAATATCAAAACAAAAAAATGTTGCAGAACCAGATCTATACTCTGTCCTCTGGGGGGATACTCATATATGGGGCTGGTAGGTACATAAAGCTGCTGTTGCTAGATAAGGCGCAGACGTATAGACCTAGCTCACCTTGTATGCTAAGGCAAAAGCCGATTGGAAAACATCATGGCAATAGGGAAAATTGCCCAAGTAAAGAATACGAGTACACGTACATTGTGTACATATCTATGCGATGCTTGCAGTCTCGTTCATGGACTTCATTTGATCGACGCAGTCGATAGTCGAGCCCGGTTGCACTCGGCTAGAGATTAAAATTGCAAAATTGATTGAGTAGTCTCGTAAATGTATCTGCTAGATTGATGGTTATAGGAATTTTTCTCAGATGATTGTTTGCTAATTTTTCTTATACTAGTTCGTTTTTACAAGTATTTCGGGGATGGGAGATCAATATGAGAGCCAGGTAGAGAAAAAGTTAAAATTCGTTATGAATTCTCGTTAGACTTGTTTTTTTTTAGAAGATATAATAACTAAATTCACTTGATACTAGTGCAACTTACCAACCAATAATTTGAGATACTTTTTTTGTATCTATAGCCTTCTAGCTGTTTAATCAATTAGAGGATGTAGTTCAGGAAAGGGGAATATTATTCTGTGCGACATATATTTTGAGATCGAACAAAAACTTTAGATACTTATAGATCCGTGCGTCGTTGCCTTGCGTCGTCGGTCGGTGGATAGGCGGCGCGGCGTCACGTCGTACGATGACCAGGTTGCGCTACTTTCTGCCAACTTATACCTAGTCAGAGAGTTATGAAAACGAAAAAAGTATGTCAGTTGTCGATCCGCGCAGTGTGGAAAGATATTTTCGGATGCAAGGTGGAATGCTGCTTAGAATGTTGTTGTTTTAGATATTCTCGTACAAGAAGAAAGAGAAGTGTTTTATTTTCAAGGTTGACGTGTGTACTATTTTCAGATAAGAATATGAGGTTAGGTGAATAATCCAAATACTCGTATACGTGTTATTTTATTAAATTACATGGAATTAAATAATTTATATTTTCTAAGAATTCTGCGAAAGAAATTGGTTGACCTTCAGGTTTTCTTTTTGATATCTTAAAGCATTTAAAATTCTTATAGACGGCGGAAAAAATAAACATTTCCGTTCTACAAATTTTTTTTTTGTAATTTGTTCGCCAACCACAAATTATACTAAAAAATTAACTAAAATAATTAAATTTCATGGCTTGATAAACCTGGAATACATGGGAAACTAGAATTTTTTGGTTAATTCGTAGGGAATCTCTTTTTGGAGACAAGAGATACTCTTGAAAGTATTGTAGATACATAATGTATTCGATACATTATTTAATAATGCATTCCAATGAAATAATCGATTCCTACATTATCTTAAGACATCTCGATACTTCATTTGAAATCATGCGAATGCTGTCTCGTCTCTCATTCATGGGTCTTCAAAATGTCTACTTCAATATACTACTTTTTAAGCAAGAGAGTATAATATCAAGAGGCAAAAGCAAGGGCCAAGAGGTATTGTAATATTGGAGTGCGTGTACTTGTAGACACGAATTCGTATGAAATAGTAAAATAGTAATAGTAATCACTCGAGATACAGGTAGGTATTGTAGCTATAAAATTTTAATTTTGAATAGGAGAAATTTATTTAGGATTTGTGTTTTTGACTGGCATTTAATTTTATATCTTTATTTAGGAAATAAAAGACGAATTACTTAAAATTTAAAGGTTTATGTATCTATTAACATTAACATTATATTGATTTACGTGAACTTTCTAAGTTCAAACGAAATATGGAACATTAGCATAATAACAAAATTGGAGAAAACTATTCCAATTTTCGTACTCTTTTATAATTCGAATGATCATTCGATTATTTTCATCACTCGAATACTAATATCTCGATTATTAAAATCATTCGGATTTTAATAATTGCGATAGTTATGTGCTCGCCAGACCCATACCAACAACAGCATATAGAATTTGTTTTATCAAAATAGTTCAAGCCGTTCCTGAGATACTTAAGCTTTTTGCTAAGTTTTATATTGCGGATAGGTAGTGTGGTTTTTTGCCATCATCGATTGTCAATTTCTCATCTAGGGAATTACGTAAGCCACTTAAGTGTCACGATTGATGAAAATCGCTTCAGCGGTTAAGACTGCAGATCGAAATATATACATATACATGGTATTTCAATAGAGACTTCCGAACTTTGACATTGGATAGTGGCTATACATCTTTCAAATTGGCTGTCATTTATTGAGTCTGTTTCGCCTAATAAACCAGGACGCATACAGCGTTTAACAACACGTGCAAATGATAAAATAGTTTATCAAAATTGGTGTTCTATTCGGGCAACGTTTTGCCCGTTGCGCACATTTTACGGTCGCCATAATCTTCCTACCGAGAAGACTATTCGCAGTGTGGTGGTTAAATTTACGTCCAGTGGTAAACGATGAACCGACGTCGACGAAACGCAAAGTCTACCGAAAACATTACCGCCCTGCGTGAGAGTGTGCATGCCTGACGTAGATCATCAACTTGGGGAAATTTTCGTAGTACTTGGCCCTATACCAGTACAAAATTCAACTGAACCGGAAGCTCAAGGTACACGACCATAAACAACGTCGTGTTCGATGAATGGTCTCTGGAGCAGTTGGAAACTGACCCTAATTTTCATTGAAAAATCATCTTCAGCAATTAGGACCATTTCTGAATGAATCGGTATATGATACCAATCCCCATGAGATCCAAGAGCGTCCAATGTATATCAAAAAAGTCACCGCTTGGTAGGAATTTTGGACTGGCGGCGTCATCAGTGCATATTTTGTGGAGAACGACATTGGCCACGTCATCACCATCAACAGCGAGTGCCGATGATTACCTTCTTTTTTTTGGTCTGAATTCAATAAAATGGAGGAGCACGATTACGAGCCACCGAGATTCCTCCACGATTTTCTTGTGGAGTTTTCTGAAGTCGCAGTTCAGTACCTATAATCCAGAAACCACAGCGGCCAAAACACAAAAATCCATTAGGTGCAAGTGCATTAACCAATGATATTTTTTAGGAATTTCGGATAAATTTAAAATGAGTGTGATATTCTATCGAATTTGGGTTCAAATTACATTGAAAATCATATACGAGATTGGTCTTGTGCAAAACACGTTGCAGATACAATTATTGATTGTTAATTCCAATGCTTAATAAATTCTAAACTCGATATTAAAACTATTTTTTTACCATCTATTTTTCGGCAAGGCTTAAATGTCTTCCTTTTATTTAAGCGACTTCTATAAATCCGATCCATTATAAAAAAAATGTTTCACGATTTTTTGTATCACCAAGAAATTTAAGCCTTACAATTAGTGTTCTGCCCTATTTCGTTGAAACTACACACCGCGTCGCGTCAACTCAATTAAATCGAGGTAATCAGAACACAAACAAAAATCAATCAACACGTTCTAGCTGTGTGAACTCATTTCATCAAGTAATTTTTTTTTCTTTTTAAAGGCGACTCGTGAAGTCAAATTTAACTGCTGTCCAATTAAAGTGAACAATAGAAAATCCAATATCCGATTACTCCTCCAGTGTTTGCTTCTTTAACCTACAATAAATACTTGCAGATACACGTAACCCAATAAATATCTCCAAGCCGGCCGCGCGCCGCGCCATACTGTAAACCCCCAATAAAAGTTTTTTTTTTTTTTAGTTTTCTTCATTCGATTAGAGATTTATGTGTCCGAAGAAAAACTAGGAAGTCCATGAGGCACCAGCCAGCCAGGGCAGTGCCCAGTGCAGCGCAAAGTCGAACACACGACCAAATCGCGTTGCCCCTTCTTTTTCGTTCGGACATAAAAGTCATGATTCGACACAGCCCGGAACACAATTACACCACCATACCACCATCAGCAATGGTTTCGAGAAGAGACTCATATTATGTCTATAAGCATAGCAACTAGTCTATGCTGCTGCTCATATGCGAAAATGTATTTCAGAGAAAAAAAAAATACAGTTAATCCAAGACATCACACGCCCTCACAATTTTAACTCATGATGGAGCCACGAGGAGAACTTCAGTCTCGGATTAACATGGTAATCGGCATCACGCAGCTGGAATTACAAAACAATGCACCCACAGTGTGCAGTGCCAGCCGTAATATAGGATCACCCATTTTCGACGATGGGTAAATTCGTGAAACAACTGACCCTCACCAGTCACAGTCGGTCTGGCCATTTGGCACGTGTTTTATACATTTCACATGTAATCGACTATCTAGCTGCTCTGTTAGAGACAGAAAGTTAACAAATGGGGTGCCACAGGGAACTATATTGGACTACATTTTGTTTATGTATATCAATGCTTTTCGTCGATTTATGTGAGTAAAATATAAATGTTTTGTTTAGTTCATTAACATCTGTTGCCCCTGTCTGTCTATCTTAGCGCAATATACGACTATGTACAAGGAAGTTGCTTATTCAATATTTCATTAACTTTCGACTTCTTTCTTCTTCTTTTTCGAAAAAAATGTAAACAAAAATTTATAGATACTTTTTCAGTTTTTTTTTTTTAATCCAACCAGCACGGAAGCAAAACTGTGAGGTGAGAAGGAGAAAATTGATATGATAAATACAAGTTTCCAATGAATGTTTATGACTAAGAAATTATTTCACGCATTTTTTTCTATTGGAATGTAAATAATTGAATATTCTTGATTCGGCCTTAGGTGAAAAACTAATGACTTAACAGAACAAAAGATCTACTATCTACTAGCAACTCTAATACAAAGAAAAAAGAAGATTAAACAATTTATTAATCTTTATTTTTTTCAGAAGAAAAGTGAAACTTGTTGTTTAAATCATCAGTAGGTCAAATCTGTTGAATTCGAAAGATTATAAAAAGACTTTTCAAATTGTATGGTTTTTTTTTTTATTTATTGAAAAGTTTGAAAGTGAAATTAATTTTTGTTTGTTTTTTTAAAGAAAAATTTAAATTACAATACATCGACGACCATGAATCGTGGTTGTCCCCACGGTTAGTCAATATATTCTTTGTATTATGATTTTTTTATGAAACAAACTAGTTTGGTTTAATTTTAAACAAAACATCAATCTATAAGCTATTTATACACACTAGACTATAATAGCATAAGACTGTTTGTTTATTAGAATTTAAAATAGATACATTTTTTTATAAATTGCTAAATTATTCATTGATTTCAAAATCCTCAAGGTAGCGTAATTTTTTTGAATTTATTAAAGTGAAAACGAAAGTCCACTAGAATATTATAAACTTTCGTTTTCAAAAAGTTATGTTGTTTTAAATGCCCTTCTCCTTCTTCTTTTGTATAATTCAAATATGCAATATTTTATTCAATTAAAAAGAAATAATATATAATAAAATTAAAATATGTAGATATGTGTTTAGGATTATTATGACATTTTCTACCTTTTTTCGATTTGTTAAAAAGCAATACATTTTCTAATCCAACCGAAGATGAACAAGATATGGGTTGGGGTCAAAATTCTGCCGGGGTCAAAATTCTGCCGGGGTCAAAATTATTTTAATAAAATTCTACTTTAAGATTCTGATTTTCAAAATTCTGCAAATTATAAAGAAAACAAAGGTTTGGAAAATGTTAAGCAGAGCATAGTCTTACTTTCTTAATTTTTTTTTTAATTTTTTTCCTACTTAGGTTTACCTAATGGATTGTATTGTTTTATTTTTGTTTCTCGTTTGCTATTGTAAATAAAAAATGTGAATTAAAAATTTAAAAAAAACACAATTCTGAAAAGCAGACAAAATGAAAAAAAAAACAGAATTTTGAAAAGTAGAATTTTTATTTTTAAAGTAGAATTTTAAAATGCAGTACTTTGAAGCGAGAATTTAGACCCGCTCCCGCAAGAAATACATAATGGCCCCTATCGGGAATCTCCTAGAGAATTTCCCTCGAAATCTTTTCTGGCAATCGTGAAACTCCCACGGAATGAATTTCCCTCGGACAAATTCAATTTCAGTTTTTAAAATTTTTATTAGATTTTACAAAAATAAATGTATGGGAATGTTATACTAACCCAAAAAAAATTAATTCAGCCTGTAATTCAATCAGGCGTGGTTTAATCAATCGAATTAAAATCTGTGCAAGTTCTCAAAAAAAAAATTAATGAATTTCTTTCTATGAGTTCAGCCAGAATTTTAAATTTATCGAGGTGCAATTAGGCAGGCAATACTGTATTAAATTTCTCTTTTTTTCTCCTCATTACAATTTCTTCGGTCTACTTGATCTTAAAATAAGGCAATCGATATTTTGTTGCATGAATTTTCTAGTTTTAAAACACAGCACGACTGGATCGCACGTACTTGCTCTATTGTTCGATCAAATCGTATGCGAAAGATTCTTCGCAGTCGTTTTTTATTTAATCTTTTTAAATACAAACAAAAAACTGTATGTTAATTGTAGGTGTTTTATAATATAAATTTAACAAAATAATATCAAAACAAATCGTCCTGCCGTTTTCGAAATGCTGAATTTTCAAAAAAAATGTTTTTTTTTTTTTACAGATCAAAAAAATTATTTTTCAAAAATGTTGGTATGCAGTATTATTTACAATCCGTTAACAAGAAAGTCGAAAATAAAAAAAAGGTAATAATGCAGGTACCGTTAATAACATTTTATTTAACCAAAATGTAGATTACTCCTATAGTATTTTACTATTTTTTTATCAATATTGTTAGAACCTTTTTCGACAAAATTAAGATTTAACATTTTTGGTACAAAAAATCGTTGATTTAAAAGAGGAATCGAGCCAATCAAATTAAACGTTTAATTACAAAGTTTGAAGAAAATCGCTGGCTTAGATCGACCTACAGATACTCATACAGAATTGCGCGATCCACTTTTTTCGTGTTCTCTATCATCTTAATCCCAAGTTTGATTAAAATCTCAAGTTTCGATTTCTTTTTTTCAAATGCAAAACTTGCCCTATCGCAAGTAAAAATTACTTAAAATATAAAAATTATTATACTAAAATTCAACGGAAGCACAAACAATGATGTGCTATAGCTAATATTTTATTATTTTTATTTCTTAAGTGAACGTGAATATTTTTTTGTGAAATTAAATTTCAAATCAAAACAAAAAAATATATGTTTTTTAATTTCCTTATAGGTAAAACTTTTAAATATTCAAATACTGAAAACCATGTAAATATTTTTCTTGATTTTTCCCCAAGAATTCGAAAAATGTTTAATTTACTATGAATGCTAATTTTTTTGAGTCAAAAACATAACAAAAAATAAGAAATGAACAAAAAATGGTTTTTCGAAAATGAAAACGCCAACAGATGGTGTTAAGCTCAACAGACATTAATAATTTAGTCAATTTTACCCGGAACGAAGTTCACCCGCTCAGTTAATATAAATAAAACTCGCAGTCATCGTACATCCGATATGGAAAAACGAATTAATAAAATTGAAATACACATCACAATTTTCAATTGGTTAACAATATTCTTCTATTAAACTGCATATTCTAGTTCTCGCACGATCTAATGCATCTTCGAAAGTTCATCGGTAACCTGTTTCACGTTTAACTATAATCAAAGATTGTCAGCATTGTCAATTTTATTTTTAATTGTTCATCTTTGATTAGCAGTTTGCATTTACATTATACATACATTCATAGCATACCTATGTAAATAATATAAACAAAAAGATAAAAAACATAGATACACAGAAATGTGACAAGTTTAACTTAAGAGTGTTCCTCTTAAAACGATAATTTTCAAATCAAATTTGAATTCTATTGCCTGACATCAAGTTAAACCAGTCTCTTTTACTTGTTATTTGTTATTCTTATTTTTTTTTATCATTATATTTCAATCGAGTTGAATTAATTTATATTCTGTGTCATTAAATAGTTTTATTCAATACACTCTTCTTCTTTTTATTCTTCAATACAAATACGAAAATTCTTTTTTATACACAACGAGAAATATTTTTTTTTTAACAGTGCAATGCACTTTTTTATAAGACCACATCAACTAAAGAAACATACATATGTATGTATGTACATGTTTAATTGCTTCTACATATTATGTGATATATTTTGAGTGAGTGTGTATGTGACTGCGTGCATTGGTGTGTACGAATATGCTGACTTTAATCGCCTACCATGCTCCATTGCCCATAAAACAAAAACAGCCAGAAACTAGCACTGTGGAACATGGTTGCCACTCAAACCATATTAAAAAAAAACACACACACACACAAATTATGCATATAAATAATCTAGATTAAATCTATGAATATTATCACCAATGAAGTACTGATTTTATTTCTGATTTCAATAATTAGATAATTTCGAATTAAGGAACTGTTAACGATTTTGTGGTCGCATTTGCTTAAAAATAAAACGACTTCATTATGTAAAAAAATACACACTTTTTCTATAAAAATTATGTAAATTAACTTTGTGTCTTTTATGTCCGTTACTAGGATGTACCATCTATAAGATGTGGTGGAATTTGTTTTTAAGTTATCGATCCAAAATCATTCTCTGTCAACATCGTAAAAAAAATAATGAAACTATATGGCTCGGCAAACGTCGCGCCGTTCTGCCTTTCCGATAAGTTTGATTTCTTAATTAGATTAAGAGCCTTATGGGTTGAGATTGAGAAAATTTTTAAATTTGATTGCTGATGTACACAAAAGAGTACACATTTATGCTTTATGTATGATGAATCCGAAATGATTCTGCTTTCAATTTATTTTTGTTTTAAGTAATATACTGAACAAATTTAAATATTGCTTAAAATTCGTTAAACCGTTTTACTTTCAGTACTATCCAGATCCACTCCAGATTGTTACGTAAGTATGTCGTTTTAACCCTCACAAATTTGTTTAAGAATAAAAATTTTGATTTTAAGAACAAAGAAATGTTGCTTAGTCTTGAAAAAAATTAAAGAGAAATGATGTTCACTCTTTCACACCGTGATTTGTTTACATTGTAGAAAATTGTATTAATTAGTAATGTACGCATCGAATGAAATAATCGATTATAAACGTTTCGAGACATCTCGATAATTACTTCACTAATACCACTATTTAAGTGTAATGTAAACGCAATTCAATAGGCTCGAGCAAACACTAAGCAAGTGTCGAGACTTTAGTGTACATGTAGGTTCAAATTGGAAGTAAAGACTTTGTATGTGGGTACCTGTTTTTGTAGCATTCATCATTCGAATGAATAAGTAAACTAGTAATGGTAATCACTCGGTTATCGAAAACAGTTTGTTATGTACATGTTGGTTGATCACTCGAGATACTAGTAGGCAGTGTATCTAAAATTGTTTTGTTAAATGGAATGACCGAATGAAAATGGAAGAATCTAATGATTCTATTTCGTATCAATGCAAAAAAGAGCGAGTGCTTTTATAGAGTTGGCTGTAGTCATGGACCCATTAACATACTAGATATGGACTGCTAGGAGCCAACTTCACGATGGGTTCTTTTGAAAAAAGCATCACTAGCGACTATTTCAGTCCTTGCGGTAGTTAAGAATATTATCAAGTCAAACCAGTGCTTAAGGGATTTTTTTTTTCAAGGAAATCCCTACACGAATCCAAAAATTTCCTTTTCACTATTTTCTACAGAAAACAATAAGCAGCTTTATTATTGTTCTTTTCGGATTTTTTTTTAATAATATAGATAGCTCTAGTTTCTTTGCTTAAAATTTGTAGAAAGGTAATATCGACAACAGATGGTGCTCAATTTATTTTTTCTTTTCGCCGTTTGACCTGAAATAGTCGCTGAAAGCAGGGAACTATATTTTTTGCAAATATTGTATGGAAATGAATCACAACTAGCAGTCCATATCTAGTATGTCAATGCATGGACAATTGTTATTTTGAACATTTCTTATACATTTTTTTTCATTCTTTGTTTTTTGTTAACGATATGTTTAATTAATGCTATACAATTTGAATTTGATAAGGGAGAAAACAATTTAGGATTGTTTTTTCGTACGTTCAGATTTGTTTTTGACAGTTTTTTTTTTTAATGTTATTTATCTTATTTAGGAAAGGAAAGATCATGTACTTAAAATTTAAAGATTTAGGCATCTATTTACATTATAATTATTCCTTTTCGTGAAATTTCTAAATTCAAATGTAATATAGAATATGTGCATTGTTGCATTGTTAAAAATTGGAGTAAACTATTCCAATTGTTACTCTCTCATAATTCGAATGATCAGTCGATTATTTCGATCACTCGAATACTAAAAGCTCGATTATTGAAATAATTCCATTATGACCATCACTATATAACTCGACCACAGTGCCACCTAGTGGAAACATATATTCCATAACATTGCATACATATAATATTTGATAATAAATTGACAACAGCGCCACCTATCTAATGCTAGCATAGTCATAGAGTCGACAAAACAAATGTGTCAATTTCACCTGAATCGGTCGAGTCTTTCAGAAGATACTATATTGTTAGCAGACGCATCAACGCATAAGAAAAAATATTTTTTTCTCCTGCAATACCTTTCCTCACTTTAGTTGTTCTGATTCGCGAAAAAAATATAGAACTGAATCCATAGATGCCATTGTATAACAGTTCAGGTTATGGAAGTTTGTTGAATATATTAGACTTTAAACCACAAACAACTTTTATACAAAACTGTTATAAATTAAAATTTTTCTAGTCTCGTCCAAAATTCTAGTTCCCCCTGCGCTATAACAATACGTACACACGAATGGGCCCTCAAGTTCTATAAAAGACATTGTTTATTTAATTTATTATAAAAAACTGGTAAACCTTAATTTACGATATCCAAAGAGAATCCACAAAACTGGCAACCATGCTATGAAATCGGGTTTCCCATAATCGTATGCACAAAAATACAGTAAAAACATATATACACATACATATGTAAGAAAGACCAGAACCAGATGCATTCGCATAAATTTTGCAGTATGACAGAGGAAACTTAGACGCTCGATGGCTTGGCTGGCTAACTAGAGCGAACAATGACATCGTGTCGCTGAGTGTTTGGGGTCGGTTCATGTGTACATCATGTGCGAAATCCCACCGCAGCCTACAGCAGGCTTATGGTCGGGCATTAAAGAACGAAGATTTTTCATTTAAAAAAACAACAAAAGATAAACTCATACAATAACAACATAAAACAAAAAATAAAAAATAGTGGTAACAAGTTGAATAGTAGCTTAGTTTTGTTTAACTCTTTTTTTTCATTTGGATTTCTATTCTGGCAGTTAAGTTTTGTTTACCTTCTTACAGTCTTCAAGTTAGAACCAAAAGAAAAGTCTCAAAGAACAAGGAAACTCGAAATGAATATTTATCTTTGTAGTTTTTTTTTCTTCTTTGAACAATAAGTTAATTAGTGTTAGTGAAGCTATAATATCTAGATTATAGGGGATGCATGTTGCTTTAACCTAGATTTCTGCTAAAAGGTTTTAGAATGAGTTGAAACCGTTAGTAAATCAAAAAAGTGACTTGCCAATCTTATAGAATAGTAATGCAGTCCTTGGACCCCAGACACAAAGTTTTTTTTTTTTAAACCGTGAGCAGCAGCTCCAGCATGTCATGCTTTTAACGACGATTAAACTCTTAAACTATCTTGTCCATAAATCAAAAACAACATATTTGTGTAAGGTAAGGTGTTTTGGAATTTAAATGCGTCCGCCGCACCGGAGAGGAAACAATTTCTTGTAATTTGAAAAATCTTTCGTGCGTGAAGGTTAAAACTGTATCCGCTTTCAAAGTGTTTTCATTTTCAAAATTATGGAATTGCTAACAGAGGTTATGTCGGATGCCCCTTTTAATTAAATGCTACTAAAATGCTGAGTTGATTGCCAACGTCTTAGTATTTTCTTTTTTGCTAACCGCGATTTCTTGCAGTGATTTATTAAATTATATAGTTTATGGTTGGTAATCATGTAACTTATTAGTATCATTGTAACAGTAAGTTAAATTTCTTGACACAATGGTTAAATGGAATTTTCAAGAAGGTCAAATGTATTCAAGTTGTTCAGCTGTAGTACCCTTCTACTTATTGGGTGGGAATATAATAATACGATGGAGAAGGTCAAGCGTTAAATCCATTATATTCCATCTAAAGGGATGGGATATGATTTGTACACTTCCTGCTTGACATAACCCCATAAAAAAAGTCTGGTGCAGTCAGGTCAGGTGACCCTGGGGCCAGCGGAAAGTGCAGTTTCTGGATATCAATTAGTTTGGGAATTTTCGTTTGAGCTCCGCCATAACTTGTTGTGCACTTGCTCCATCTTGTTGAAAACAAATCCTGGGATACGTCTTCGGCGAAATTCTGGGTAAAAAAAAACTACTTCAACAACTTTAAATAACGGTTAAATCTAAATAGTAGCCTATAAAACAAAAACAAATAAGCCAATTACTCACACTCAAAAAAAGTTATTACGTTTTATTTTTGTAGCACGATTCGTGCGCCAACCTGTGTATCACTATCACACCCAAGAAAGTTGCAAAGGACTATTCACATGAGAGCCACCAACGAAACAAGAAATAAGGAATATTTGTTGATTTTGACATTTCGTTTACATAATTTTTTAAGATAGAGACGAGAGAAATTCCAACGTATAAAAGTTATAACAGTTTTATAACAATTGTTCTCCATTCAAAGTGTGAAATATTCATCGCGGTTGAGGAGGCTACAAGATCCTATTATGTTCCGGAAGTCGAATACACTTCTAACCATGTGGACACGCATAATAGAAATAGTAAATGACACTGATACTCTTGGTTGATAGTAGACTAGACAGCGTTTGGAGATAAATCGAATATGAATTTCCTAAGCGTTGTCCATTATAACTCCGGAATACTGGGTTACAAAAGAATTTGACTCACTCAATCGAAAAAAACAGACAGCCAATTAGAGATGAAACGACAGGCAACATCACCAAAAAAAAATCAGTACTTTGTGTGCCGCACAAACGAATATTGGAGGCACTCCATTGGACGTTAGAAGATATGCGCAATAAAAGAGCTTCGCTGATTTTCGCTAAACGCTACCAGTAGTCATTCCAAAATCAGCAGCTGCCTATTAAACAAAAACTTTAGCTAGAAGTCATCGAATTTGTGGAGATATGTAAAACTCTAAGTTAACGACGAATATGTTAGTTGCGTTCCGAAATGACTATCGACATTATTTTTCAAGCAATTGTTAGACATTGGTAATGGAAAAATCCTATTCACTCTTCACCTGGTATCATTTCATTTCCACTTTCTTTTTTTTTACAATTCACAAAACATCGAAAGAAGAATTGATCTTGAATTTGTTCCCGAATATTGTTGAAAATTACAAAAAAAAATGTTTTAGTGATCAAGAAATGTTTGTAGTGAAAAATAAAGATTCAGAAATTGCTTCTATAAGGCTTCGGTAAATCATTTTAGCTTCGAAACACACTACGGAAACATTATTGAAGCTGAAATGTTATTAGAGATCGAATTTCCAGCTCAAGGTCAGCTATATTATAACCATGTTACACAACCTGAACCAATCGACTCTATTCAATAGAACAAGATCTGCTATTATCAAGCTGATGAACAACGATTCTAAGAATACTACTGATTCAATTGAAGCTTGTCCAGTTTCTGGGTTGCTTTGCATTCGCAAAGGAAGTGTGTGTAATAAAGTCCTGACAGTTTTTTCCCATGGTTAGTTGTACCTGACGAAATTGGAAAAATTCAATAAACGCTTTAAAAACACCAATAATTGATTGTTAATACAATGAATATTTAATTTCAATAAATTTTTCTGTTTCGATTGCCAAAAATCCAAGGAAGATTCGATACGATTCGATGAGCCATTTCTCGACGAACTGACTGAGACAACGCACACGTATAGCGTACACGTTGTAATCAATATCTTTCACTTTAAAGCTGAGAACTAAATATGTTATACACATATATGTATCTACATTGAATAAATTGCTAGAAACAAGAACGTAAAATTGTGCTTACATACTGCTGACGGCTCTTTAATTTGTTGTTTTTACAATTTTGTCTAAAAACTAACATTGACCAACTAAACACTACAGTACAATAAACATTTCTTTTGTGAGCTCTTTTCTGTTCTTTTGTTATTTTCAAGTTCAAAAGATTCAAAAAAACTTCTCTCATGGGCAAACATAACTATTTTACTTATTTTATTGCTGACAACGTCTTCTAGATCAAACAAGCTTCCGTCTATAAATATAAGTTGAACCAAAACCAGAACCTTGTTGATATCCAAAAGACTCAGAATGTCTAAGACGCTTAATAAGGAAACGCATCTCAAATCTTCAAAGTCTACCCAATCGAAGTCTGGTGTTGTCTACAACTTTGAAATTCCAATCAATATTGAAAACTGATGCTTTTCTAATAGCTTTTTCCACTTAAGTCCGACTCAAACAAACAAAAAAAAAACTAACCAACACGACAGCAGCCGGTCAGGTCGGTGTGGTCTGTGGTAGTTTAAAGTCTTAGCAATACCGTTAATTATGTTGGAAATTTTGTTTCTCGTTTTGAATACCACAGGCGATGGCGGCGGCGGGCGGCGACTCACGGTGACAGTAATTGACACGCTGGATTTGGAATGCAAGATTGTATAAATAATTTTTTTTTTCATGACCACTCCCTTGGAAATAATGTTTTATGTTTATGTTTCCATGGTTAGGCTAGAAAACGAGTTCGAAGTCAATGGACACGTGAACGAGGGTGTACCATATGCACCTACAGTTGTGCAGAGTTAAATGCAAGACTCAAATTGCATTGTGAAATTCCTGGTTGTACTTTGCAGTTTATGACACCATTTTGCAGCTATCCAAGGTATCTCTCTCATTCTCTTATATGGTGGCAAAGTATAATGGTGACTTTGGTAAAAAAAGAAAAGAAAAAAATGTTTCCCACATGCGCCACATTTTGTGCCAACTACGTAACAGTTGTACCATGCAGTTATTTTTTTTTTTTTTTTGTATCAGACATTTTTCGGTTGCATTTCTTAAGCTATTGCATGGGAAACCCCATTTGTTCCCATACCAAAATGTGAGACGAGAAAAAGCCCTAAAAAAAAGACAAGATGTAAGGTGAGATCCACGGCCATAATAATCTAGTGTTGAGGCACTAAAAGTGGAAAAATTTACAAACAATCAAAGATTTCTGGTGTTGTAAACGATAATGATGACGATGACGATGAGGTTGCGGAAGATTGCTGAGCTATTTATGTTTTGCGGAATTGAAGAAGGAGAAAAGGTATTTGGCGCATTTTTCACTGCAGCAAAGGAAGACATCATTTTATATTTTTTGATGTGAAGTAGTTTGGTTGTTTATGTTTTTGTTTTTTTGCTTCACAGAACAAACGAAAATGGAATGTGTAGCAATAGTTTACGATGTAGGAAATAGTAAGGAGATGGAGGAAATTGATTGATTTAATTACAAAGCCCCGGCGGAGTTGAAGATTTATGATTTTTTGAGCATGTACATACATGAATTCCAAAGTATTTGTAATGTTAGCAAATCTGCTTGGTTTAGTTATAGAAAGTGTTAAATTGTATGCTTGTTAGAAGAAGAATATTTGTAGAATGTGTAAATCAATTGTAATTTTCCATGACTTTGGCGAATAAATAAGACTGAGTTTGGCCCATGGCATGGGTTATCTGGTTTTAAGAGGCGCAGTGGTTTGCAGCTTATTCGCATTGACCTGCTACTTCAGAAAACCCCATAAGAAAAAGTCTAATGGGGTCAAATCGCAAGATCTTGGTGCCAGTTAACATCATATCCTCGTGAGATGAACATGTCCTCGAATCGCTCGTGCAGAATGTCCAGTGTTTCGTAAGCAGTGAGGAACGTAGCGCCGCCCTTTTTAAACCACAAGCCGTTGGTGTCCATATCTGATGACGTCGCCAGTCCAAAATCCACATCAAAGAGTGACTTTTTTAAGATTGGATACTATTTTATGTGGATTGGTATCGTTGCAAATTCGACAATTTTGTGTGTTGAATTTATCCATTCATAGAGAAATGAGCCTCATCGCTGAAGATGATTTTTCGAACGGATTTCTATAATTTCTCCCAAAAGGCTAAAATCGCAATTTTCCAGAGCAAACAATTAACTCTGAAAATTTAGATATTTTAGAGGTTTTTTAATCAACCAACTTGGTCTGCGTAAATGGTGGCAGCTAGCTAGGGACCGGGCTAGCTGGAGAGGTTTGCTGGTTGAGGCCCTGACCCATCCTGGATTGTAAGCCCATCTAAAGTAAAGTAAGTAAGAGGTTTTTTAATCAATCAAAATCGTAGCCAGAATTCGACAGTTTATTGTTCGACACAAAGGCAATAAACTATGTTTTGACGTAATTACAATATTTCTTTACAAATGTCTCTTAAAAACTCTAAGATCGCATTTTTCCGAAGCAAAAAACTTAATCTGAAAAAATTTGAATTATCAGTAGACAAATTGAGATTTTTTAATCCATCGGCATCGTAACCATCTTTCCATTTAATAGCTTATGGCTTGACACATAGAAAATAAGCTATATTGTTAATTTGGCTATTTAGTTTTTCAAAAATAACACAGTTACTATCATCATCCCATCGCTTTCTCTCCTCTTAGTGAAATATTTGGTATTTTGAAGCATTTGCATATTGAATTCAAAAAAATACGTTTTTGAATATGTATTCAAAAAGCATTTCCATTTTTCCGACATGATGTTTCTTTTCAATTGTACTAATCAATTATTTTTAATTTTTAATAATGATTATTTTTATTGTAAAAATAAATTCAAAAACAAAACATTTTTAAAGTCGAAAACGGGGAAAGCTGCCTTTTTTTAAATATATAGGATATTTTACATAATTTGTGACAAAAACCTAGAGCTTGTCGATTAGATCAATACAATACAAAATCTTATATGAGGGGTGTCGTTTAGTCGGGGAAGGGGACAATTTTTTTTATGAAAATTCGCTTAGGTACACAAAAAAAAAGTTTTGTTTTGCCAAACGTTTCTTCTTGTATTTTTTTTTTCTCCATAAGGTTGTTTAAGTTAACAGTTTTTGAAAAACTAATTTCCAAATTAAAATTTTGAAAAAAAAAAAAATTTGAAAAAAACATGTATTTATTTTTCAAAATTTTACGTAGTTAAGTAGGTAGTATTAACTTTGTTAACAAAAAGTCGATCATTACTCCCTATGTTCGGAATTAGATTAACTTCTTGTGTCACTAACATCTAACACCACTATTGACAGCTCTCAACTCAACTAAAAACCATTTTTGAATATTTTTGAAATATTGATTTGTGTCAGAACAAAGAACTTTCAAGCATTACACATATGCATAAGTGAATTTTAAATTTTTAATTCGACCACTAATGTGCTTTACTGTTTTATTTCTCCATCAAATCAAGCTCAAGTACATCCTTAAAGCAAACCCTCATCGTCGCGTTTGGGAACAAAAAATGCCATTGAGTTATTTCATTATAGATTTTTTGTAATTGCTCACTGCATTTGCACCCTTATAAGGGTCACTCTATACATTACATATACTTGTACTACTATCGATTGCATAACGCAATCAAGCACTACAAGGATTAAGAAAATGAAAAATATCCTTGAACAAATTGCATTTCATTATTTATGATATGAAATTATAAGGTTTATTCTATAAGAGTTATGTATGTATTATATATTATATGTATGTATTAGTGTTCAAGTTCGCATTGTATTGTTTTCCATTTTGCAAGGACAAATACACATTGGCAATATTGTCCTCCTGGGATAAAATTGTCCCTATTCGATCAATAAATAATGCATGGACAGGATATGAGTCATCTTTTGAATTATTCATTTTAGCGAAAAGAATCCTTGATGAGCAACAATTTTCAAATATAAGGAACATTTCAAGGAAATGGCAATTTAAAAAAAGAAAAACGTGTTCACCCCCGCATTTATGTATGTGCACATTTTGTTCACCCCTGGCTGGCGATGGGCTGGATGTGGGGAGTTTGCCTTCTTATAATACAGAGTATGAGACGATGATTAAAGCCCGTCTGCCGGTTGTCCTTGTGGATGACTCACAGGCAAGTTGTGTTCTCTATACATAAACAGGTATATACCTATATAGAAATATATACAAAGACATATTTATTTGTGTACACACAGAAAAGGGGGTTTTTGAGAGAAAACACCCTCTTAAGTTGTCCTTGCCCGAATTTTAGCGTCTGGTTTGTTTGATGTTCGGTTCTTGTTATGAAGGGTTGTGAGCTGTGCAAAAGCAAACAAAATAAAAAAATATGGGGAAACCCTTGTTGCATTTTCACGCACAACCCGCAATTCCTCGGAGTTTTTTTTTTCCTTTCTTTAAATAAATGGAAAAATAAAACTCAAACGTTTCAAATCGAATCATTAAATGATCACTGAGACAGAGAGAGAGAGCATTTGGCTGCTTGATGGAACTTTACAGACGGTTAGTGTTGTCCTGGTGAACCCCAGCATTAATATATGGGGGGTTTCATTTTTCGATTATGACTTTCTAATGAATTTTCATTTTATGAGAATACAAAAAAATAAACAAACCTTCGTTGTGATGTGAAAAGGAGAACTTTAGGAAGCACTTTCTATAATTAGCAATTTGTAGTCACAACGAAAAGGGTGTGTTTCTGGGGTAGAATTTTATATATATATCTACTTGGGTTCACTGCTGTTAAGGACTATAGCAATCTCTGTGAAAACATGGAAAATATTTTAGTGGCATTTACATGGTCTCGTTCATGTTAGAAATTATATGACTTTGAGTAGGAGGAAGAATGATTATGTAGATTGTGGTCAGACATACATTCGAGTTGGTTTTTTTTTTATTCTTCCTTCGTACCAATCGAAGTGATATGATGACACAAAAAATAACTGACCTCAATTTTTGACATAAAAATAAAATGTGGTATTTTGTAGATTAATAAAAGACCGAAACAAAACAAAAAAAAACGCTTTGAAAAGTAGAACTATAATTGCAATTTTGTTCTTAAAAACATTTTTTTTTTTTTTAAATTTTACTGTGTATATCATTAAGATGTTAAATATTCAAATCTTCTCTCAAAAGTCAAAGCTCATGTTAGAATTCTACTGTAACTTTAGCTGTTAAGTAAAATTCTTGAAGAACACATTATAGATGCACATGAATGAATGCTAACTGTCCAAAAAGATTTGTATCGACTGTGTCTTCATCCAACTTTATCTTAATTATTCAAAGAGCACCAATGTTTCGTTTCATCTTTAACGATGACCGATTAACTGCCTTAACTGTTTATTCGGATTTGTTTATCTTTATGGAAATTTTCCTAAGAAAAATTGAAAAACAAAAAAAAAGATAGTGATTAATTCAAGTTCTAGGCACAGAGGTCAAGTGGAGGACATCTACTTAATATTTCCATTGTTTTTTTTTTAACAGTCATGTCGATTATGCAAAACAAATTGTTTACTCCCGAAGAGTGTGGAACTTTTCACTACCCTACTGATTTCTCAATCTCTCTCTTTTGTTGTTCTTGGTTCTGGATTTGATCACTGTAGACAAATTTGTTTTGGTGGTAAAATTAATTCATTCATACTCTACTTTGCAGCTTCTATAAAGTTTCGGTAAGCTTCTTATCGAAACTAAAATGATTTACAGAAGCTTTATCGAAGCTGAACTGTTAGTTGGGACTTCTTTTAAAATGAAAAAGCAACGAATTATTTAACGTTTTTGTGATGTGTAAATAAATAAAATAAAATAAGTATACAAAATGTACAAGCACAGTGTGTTCCTTATGAAAATAAGGATAAAAAAGGATTTGAAAGGAGATACCAATTCCCATTAGCCTTAAAATTCTGTTCTTAGTCATATCAATAAAAAACGAAGGAAGAAAAAATATAGCGCATCCAAAGCATTCAACATTCGTGTTGTACGGCTAAAGAAAGAATTTCTGTGATTGACAGAACGTCAGAAATTAACTCAATTGTGAACTGATAATCATTCCTAAAAGGGCAAGAATAATGGCTAAATATGTTATGGGGAGAAATGCAACTGGCTATTTCGCTGGAAAATTGTTTATAGAACTGACGATAAAATAGTGGAAGACATGTAAATACTTTTGAAATTGTTGTACAACCTAACATTTTCAGGAACCTATTTTGAATTCTGTCCAAGAGATTCAAATGGGTTTTAGGACCTCCTGCCCAGATGTGGGATACATATGTATACTCGAGATTTGAATGAATTCGGGCTTAAAAGGTTACATCCAGATCAGAAGAATAATAAAATTTCTTAAATCTTGGAAGAGAGTCGAAACACTTGGCAGAATTTTAGGCGACATCGAATGTGTTTGTGCCACAATAAGTGGTAAGTAATACCGAGAACTGATAGCTGATCGTTTTTTCAATGCAAGGAGGTAGGTTCTGTTGAGATTTGGAAGCACTAAATTCTACGCGAGTTTTTGTTCTCCATTGACAAATGCTGTAGAGATCAGTATTTAATGAGCTAGGTAATTATCCGAAGAGCAAGTAAGTGAATATGAAAGCAAAAATTAATACCTGGGAGAACTATAATCATTGAAAGAATTTTGTGGACTAGAAGTTCGAAATAAGAGATCATTAATTAAAATGAGAAAGAAGATCGGGCACAGAACGGAACCCTGAGGCACTCCATCATTTATTTTGTGTATTTCTTGTATTGAATGGTTCTAAAGGTAGTTTCTAATTCATCGAAGAAGAGATTCGTCGATAGCAAATTTGAATTTTTACACTATGTGCAGGCAAATTTATTCACAATAAAAACTAAAACAACGATAATTAAGTCACAAAATGAACCTAAGCAAGTTACCCTATGTTAAACTCACCTTCATCTTCAATTTCTAAATTAATTTTAATTAATTAAATATTCAATAATATATGTATGTACATTATACATACACCAAAAAAAAAAGAATCCATTAACTCGTGTTGCATGCTTACTTATAATTTTTGCATGATTTTTCACCTTGACTGATCGCTGATGATCATGACGTGACGTTATGACACGCGTATCGATCTTCACCTTATGCGGTCTATGTAATTTGCAAACGTGCATCATTATAATACTTTTTTGTTGCTCTAATTTGTTGCTATATATCGTTGATTTCAACATTCCTTTTTTTTAGACTTTAGTCTATGTTTTTTTTATGAATAGAAAATAAAAACTAATTGATGAATAAATACATTTTTAATTATTTTTGTTTTGTTTTGAAATTTCACTTAAAATCGATTAAAATTAGTTATGTTGAATAAGATACACAAAAACGCAATGTATCCCACCCACTTTGCCCGAGATTCAGATACATATGTATACCTTTTGATATTGATATACATAGGTGCATACGTAAGTGAAACCCATAAGTCAGTGTATTGTTCACTAAACATTTTTTTTCTTTAATTTAAATGCGACTTAAGCTACTATGTTACGAGTATGTTAATATTATTTTTAAGCTAAAATTTAACTTGTAAAATGAAAATAAATTGCAATACAATTTACCATGCCACACAAGCCATACGACTTAGAGGTAGGTTTAGAGGTTATAGGAGCTATCTGTCTGATCAATCAATTTGTTAGTTTTGTATTTTGATGTTTTATTAATTAGATTCATCATAATTATCTTGTGCCAGAGGGAAATCAAAATAAGAAAGAGGAAAGACATGTGTTATGCAAATTCTGTTTATTTATCTTTTTTTTTTTGTGAGAAAGATAGTGAAAGTGCGTTTGGTTTTCTCAATTAATTAAAAATTCTAAAAATTAGCAAACTTGTTTGAATCTAGCGTAAGCATGAAGTTTTAATTATATACAAAAAAATATTTCCATAAATAATGAATTTATATTGATAACCAACCGAAATGTGACAACTTAGTGTTTATTGGTAAGATTTTAATTTCAACATTAAATGAGATTGCTTAATGAAAAAAATAAAACAACAAGAATGTTTGATTAATAAAAATCATATTATTCGGATCAGAATGGCCACCTACACCGATAAGAATACAAATAAGGTTGTCAAAAAGATTTACAGCGGGGATGATACTGATAAGCGAAATCAAAGAACTGGCTTTGAGGGAGGTTAGAAACTGGATCGGAATTAACCAGATATAATCAGAAGTGTTGCATTTTTTCCAACGAATTTCCAATCAATATTTTTTAACTATTCTGGGCCCATGTTATGTAACTTTCGAATCGATAAAAGTATTCGTTAAACAAAAAAAAATATGTTTGTTGAAATGACTTTTTCAATTTATCGCCTTCCATTGGAAAATCCCAGTCAAACAAATTAAAAATTTAAGGTACCCCCTCAACTTACAGAAACCCATTTTTTCAGAGCCGTTAAGTGAGGAAAAGTTATCGCCAGAGTTACAGAACATGGACCCTGGGAAAGCTTGTGATAACGACAACAACAAGAGCGTAAACCGTCTTCTTCTAAGAGCGAAAAAATTGAATTTAAAGTGAAACGTATATACACGGTTCACAATATTTTCAAATGCAACAAGAGGAAAATGAAAACAAATTAACAACAACATGAGACTGCAAGTTTGATCTAATTAGAAAGAAGAAGTTCCAAAACAATCATGGATAAAATTTGAAGGCCTTAAAACTTCTGTTCCAAGGGAACGCATAAGCATTAAGGCTCAGTTGGGTTCAGATATGGACCAATCTAAAACCAAGAAAGTTGTCAAAGTTTTTTAAAGGAGATAAAGGAGTAAAGTGAGATAGTTATATGATCGAGGAAAAGAAAAAAGAAACCGGATGTGTCGGAAATCCTTGTATTGCAAATGGCATGAATGTCAAGTTCACATTATCTCTTTAAAATTTTATGCGAATACATATTGCATGAATAGTCGTAAATGTGTCGTAAATGCGTCACAAATGTGTCGTAAATGTGCCGTAGATGTGAAGTAAATGTGTGGTAAATGTATCGGAAAAGAAGCAAATTTGGCGGTTGTTTGCTTGTAATAACTTCAGTAAAGAAAAAATCGAGTCAATTTGTTCACAACAAATTTTACGACACATTTACGACAGTTAAACTAATAGGGAATCCTTTAAAAAATTGATGTGGTAATGTTAACTTTGCATACATCTCTCTGTCGTATCAATAAATTTGCTGGCTATACTAACTGAAAGCAATGGTGTAGTTAAATAAGAAGCTTGCTCTAATTTGAATTATGCCAAACATTTTTCGAAATAATAGCTCTGTTCTCTGAACCAGTGTGGCCAATATAGCATTTTACGTGCTAAATTTAGCTTATGGAGTTTATTTGTTTTCAAAGACTATCGGATTTTTTTAAGGAGGAAATTTGGTTGGAAATCTATCAGAAATTCATATTACTCATAGCTAAAAATAATATATTACTTAAAAAAAAAAGGAATCGAATGAAAATTGATACTATTATTATGGGGAAAAATTTATCTGATATTCTTGTGATACCTTCGTTATTGCTCCTAATATAATTATACAAGTTGCTTCATCGAAATTGTATTTGAGTGTATAGAAGAGGAACAAGATTCTTGTGATATTTCTGAAGATGCTTTAAATGAAGCCAAAAAAAATTAATCATCTCACTAAGTTCGAGTAGTTTAGGAGTACATTTAAGTTTTTTTTCGTTCTAGTTAAGAATTTCCACATTTAACAGGATTTTCTTTTCTAAAAAATATATAGCACTTTTTGTAGTCAAACAAAATCCTGCTAAATCCACTATTTTAGCAGAATTTGAATTTTTGTTTGGTCAAATTGCTCTGAACAATTTAAGCTATTATAACCAAATTTAGGCAATTCTGCAGATTTCAAAGCATGTAAAATACCATAGTCGCAAATTAACAAATTACAAAACTTTATACCGAATTTACACCAAAAACTAACATTATTTCCTCCATTATCTTGCAATTTATTTCACCTAATCGTGTAAATATTTCAAAATCTGTCACTATTTAGGCCATAAAGAAAAGTGAAGTGACAAGTGGAAGTGTCGTTAAGTTTTAACATTATACTGGCACTCTGCCATTTTTCCAACAATGCTCACACACAATAAAGAATGTATTTCATTAATGAAGTTTTCTGGCTTAAATTATGGAAATTTGTCACAAGTGTGAATACGGCATCCACAAAAAAGTGACGCAATTAATTAAAATTATAGGGCTTTCTCCGTAAAAAATTAAGCGATTTTATTTTATTAAATTATTTCCTCCAACAGGGGGCCTGATGATATAAATAAATACAAAAATAAGCTAATTTTGTTTTGTTGCAAACTAACACACAGTTCTGTTTCCCATCAATCCTAATTTATTTTTTATTTGTAACGAATAAAAGCTGAGCGTCAAAGGGCACAACCTTGAGGGACCCCAGATTGCGCATCGTCAGTCTATTTGACTGATTGTATTGCTGACTTTTGTGAGTGTGAGTAAAATTATATCACAACGGATATGAGCAATATTTCCGGTTAAAATCAAAAATGATATCGAATAGGTATGATAGGTATACACAAGGGAAAAGATTAAATTTAGCATCGTTCTCACGAGCGTCCGTCGTCATTTTGGATCGCCCACTTCACACACAGAATGAAAAACTCTGTACGCTTGAGAATTTAAATATTTGCAAATTTATTCCAATAAAACAATAACTAAAAAAAAAAGGAAACGAGAGTGCAAAGTGCAATAAATCTTCTGTATCTTCAATTTAGCGTACACTAAACTAAATTAATTTGTTTAGACAAAGAATTGATTTCTCTCTCTCTTTGAACAATCAACGTATATCTACATTATATGTTCTGTATTTGAGTAGGTATATGTGTAATTTTACTCATACTCACCGGAAGTATATTTTGCAACGAATTAAGATACGAGAATTGTATATTTATTAAAAACAAAAAAAAATATTATCAGCACGTATGCAGTGTAGATACATATTACTGCTTACTGCAACAGTAGCTCCCCAGGGCAATGCTTGATGATTTTAAATCAAATTCACAGCATGGATTCAGATAAAGTAGTTTAATTTTGTGCTTTTTTTCCTTTGCAATATAAAATGGGACGCCTTCGCGTAGTGCTTTCGATCGACTCCGACTACGACTCGTGTGGTTTTTTTTTGTGACTAAGATTCATATTTTAGTATCGGACTCGAGCATTTTATTTTATTTGCGTCTCGTCGTCGTGACATCCATCTACATAGTATAGATGATTCATTTGAACAAAAACAAAAAAAATCCCTTCATGAAAGTGAAAATAAAATCGTCATAACGTCACACCCAATTTTGGGTTTAAGCTTCAGATACAAATGCAAAAACAGACAGAAAAAAAAAATAACCACAATTTTACTGCAGCAGTTGTTTTAATTTTTATCGAATCCATATGCGGTGGTGCAGCAGTTGCCTTTCAGAAGAGGCTAACAGTCCCACGCAAATGTCGTTTTTAAGGACCAAGCTCACGAAACGGAAGAAGACGACTGCCGATGGCTGACGCGACGAAGCGACGAGAAAGATAACGCATTTTGTGGCAAAATTCAATTTCGAAACAGGAAATTTCATTTTTGATGGTGATGGGGAATTGTCTATGGCAAGATAGATAGCTTTGCGGCAGCAAAATTCATTAAAATGAATAAAAAGCACAGACATTTTCAACAAAATAAGAAGGAGATGATGTCTACATTCAGCGCTTAGCTGGATACCTAATAAACGGAATCCATTGCCATTGTCCGGATGTCCGGATGTGACCGATTAGGGGGTAAACTAATAAATAAATGCGTTCTGTAACGTCCCGTGGTCGTCGTGTCGTCGTCCAGGCATATAGGTTTATAACAGAGGTATGATAAGGATTATGGGACTTTTTTAGATTCTTTTACTGAAAAATCATTTCTGCAAATTATTATATAGATAACAGCGACTATGAATTAAATTCCACTGACACACAGATTGAAATTCAAACTGGACTATGATTCTGTCCACATGAGCTCGCGAACTGAAGATAGTAGCTAAGTCTGAAACAGACGTCCTTACTGCCAAGTTCATCTGCAAAATGTAATCAGACGACCAAATGCCGGCATAAAAGGAAAAGCAGTATTGGTTGCTCAATTTTTAAGAAAGGTGGTCTTTCTAAACAAGTTTGGTTTGCAAAAGATTCAGCAACTTTAAATCGATACCCAACAAAAGTTCAAGGCCGGGTATGACAGTATCTACAAAGAGACCAATGGCAAGCCCAATTAAGAACGCACGTAATGTAGAATCTCTGTATACGTCAGAAGATTGTTTTAAGGGTAAACTGATGAGCATTCCTCGAAGCACGAGTATTTCTGTTTTAATAGGTTAGGTTAGATGAGGGGCGTGCACAGCTCAGACTGTTGCATATACGGGGACCTATGTCCATTGTCATCCCCTTACACGCATAAATACTTCTAAAACGAATATTTAATTTTAAGACTGATACGCTTACGACTATTGGGGCCTGTACAAGGTCGTCTTGTTAGTCAAACAAACCTATTTCCGAAGTGGCTATTTGTGTGTATAGGTTTGGACAATCGCAGAGCAGGTGTTTATTGGTTTCTATTTCTTCAACGTCTTAAGAGCTCCTGTAGAAATCCGAATACACCTAATCTAGTGGCCATTGTACCGATGGCACAGTGTCCTGTTAATACTCCTATCAAAGTTCTAACATTTTTTTACTCATAGATACAACATACTGGGTTTCCTTTTCATTAATTTTAGGACATAAGCTTCTAACGATGACACAGTCGTTCATGGATATACAGGAGTTAGTAATTTGCTCTCATTGTTATGCCTATCTTTCTTTTAACCAAGACAATCGGGACCCCTAACTAATAGACTGCTAATATCCCAATTTGATAATCAACCTCTCATTGCTAGTTCATCGATATATCGTTCCCCTCTATATTGCTCTGTCCATGAACCCAACAGAGTTTGACTTGGTTGGTGTTACCAATATTATTCAGTACGCCTCGGCATTTTGTCACTGCCTTGGATCTTATCATCTAACTGGATAATGCTTTGATAGCAGCTTGGCTCTCCACGAAAAATCTGATCTCTGACGATCTCAGTTTTCTCTTATGAAGACGCTTTTTCAGAGCTTTTCCCAGTTTGGAAGACGCTACCCTTATCTGGGAGTTTATATGATTCCATTATTGTTCTAATAGTTTTTGAGAGAGGACTGGAGATGGAAAAGCAGAAATGGGTTTAACCTTCAATGGCAAAATCACACAAACACTTTTTTAAAAACCTGGTCAAAATATTAAATGGAGCCAGTCCGCTTTTCTTCGCCAACTCTAAACACATCAACAACACATTATGGAAACATAATCTTGACTAGAGAAACGAAATACAATATTATGAGGCAAATTTATTTTGTTTTGGTTCAAAGTTTTTTTTGCCAAATTATTTATTTAAAAAGTTGCGAGGCACTACTAACATGTCATAAAGTTTTCCGAATGATATCTGCTGTTCTAATAGCATAGCAAATATTTTGTATGTTATGATTCTGTCAATTTAACTATATCTTTTTTTTTTGGGAAAAAAGTACTTACTGATTCATGTATTCGGGTATCTTTTTGTACCTCTGTCAATTAGTTAATGAAAAACAAGTTCACTTACCTGAAAGTAAAAAAAAAATAAAAGATAAAAATAAACAAAAACAATTTAAAGGAAATAATTATTTAAATTCATCAATTTATTTTTAGATATTATCATTATAAATTTGAATGGCCCTAAAATACTCTTTGCCTCTATAATAGTTGGCAATAGAACATTGGGTCAAGTTTTGCAAAAAAAAATTTTGGCACCTGTTTTCGTGGCCGATGAAAGTTTTTTTTTTATTTACGAAGATAATTATTATTTTATTCAACTTGAACTAGATGTGCACCACAAAGTGCCATTGACTCTAGGATTGTAATTTTTTATATGAGCATGTATTCCTTTTAGAATTTAGAACAATTACGTTTTGGTGTGATAATTTTGTTTTCGTTATTCGTTTTTGTAAATTGAAAATTGGACGCAAGTCTTATGAATAATTTTTATCAGTTGTTTTGTCTAATATTGCTTAGGTGCGCGCAGTTTTTTTCACGCACTTTTTGTCTGTACTAAATATCTCAGTAGCAATATACGCAAATTTAAAAAAAAGTCTCAGATTAGATTGACTATATTTTGATGAATGAACTTTGAAGCCGGTATTCAAAAATCATAAATTCTAATCAATACCTCACTAAAACCGTTACAAGTAAGACACAACAGGTGTCTTACTTGTAACAAAAACCACTTTTTTCTAAAAAAAAACCTTTTTTAATTGAAGACGTTTCATCACTAAGCAAAAATGGTCGACAAAATTCTGCTCTCAATTGATTATATTGTTTCGCTCCTGTACTGACGAGTGGTACGGGGGTGTAACTTCTCGTTATGAAGCGCTTTCCATACTATCTTTGAGGGGCACTTGAAGCATTTGAACCTATAATATTTCGTCACACCTTGTGCGTATCATCCTGTATAACTATATAAAGTTATAATTGTGCAATTGTGCTCAACGCATCAGATTGAAGATTTCATCAAAAATCCTTTCCTTAAAAATTTAAATTTGTAAAGATTATATTTTTTCAATTATTGTCTATAATTTTTGTTTTTATTTGAAAATTCAATAAGACTAAGTCAGAGTGTTCTCATGACAACTATATATTTATGCAACATTAGCCTTATTCATAAAACATTTAATAAATGCCTGTAGACGGAGAAATCTTATTCATAAATGGTATGTAACTTTGAATATAAGATTTTCAAGCTGAATGCCTTTAGAGGTTGAATAGTGGCTACATAGAACAGAATTATAGATTTCTATTTTTGGTACTTTATTTAAAATAAGGACATTGTAGGTAACTAAAATGGTCCCGATTATGAATATAAGCAACGCAAGCTTATTCACTGCGTAACTATTTAACCGTGCGTATGTAGGTGATTTAGCGAATTCAATTGAATACGATAGAGTTTATGTATCTATTTACTTAAAATTTCAATGACATCAGATAAACAAGAACGATTTTCAGCCCTCGATGAAATTTAAGCCAAACGACGTGACAGATACCTCTACATACTTTCATTTCAGAAAGGTGGTAGCCAAAATGAACACCAGAACACAATATACATAGATTAAGCCTTAATCATCGATTTACATCAAATGTTTTTTTTTAAAACAGTTGTAACTTAATCACTTTTAAATGAAAAGTCTTTGCTAATATGTATACCTAATAGTTTAATGCTTGTATGTACCTTCTCATTAAATAGTCATTTGACATTGACACCGTATGTTCTTTGAAAATACCCAAAATAACTGACCAGGTATTCGTAGCTACGTAATTTGGTAACAATGATCGATAATGTTGTCTAAGATGAATATTCTTTGTTACTTCAAAAATGTTGTTAATATCTAATTAAATTGTAATGGTTGTTCCTATAGGTATACGTATTTGAACAGACGTACCCATTTAAAACAGTTTTACTTGTAATAGTCGTTATTCTTTTTTAGTTCAGAATCTGAGTTGTCAAAAAATTTGTTTGTGTTTCTTTTTTAACTCGGAGCATTCAGAGCTCCAAATGTGTGTTTCTTTTGCGTTCTGAACATGTGTAGATCGCACTCGACGTACTCGAAGATAATTGACTGAGCATGTGAGTATAAATTGCTGAACGCACAAAATGCCATCTGTGTCAAGAAGGCAAATAGGAAGAAAAAAATAATTAGATACATAAGTTGGCAAAAGAAGGTGATTGCTAATTGATTTTCTGTATCTGGGTGTGTCTCAGTCTACAAAAAAGGTTAGGTTTTGTGTTATATTGCTTTTTATGATTAAAATGAAAATGTGTTCTGATTTGTGTAGTTCAAGTGTGTTTAAAAAACATATCAGTGTTCAGAGCTAGCTCTGTTTTGAACAAGTTCAGTGCATAATTTATGTGTTCGAACTCTGTTCAGTGCTCTGCTCTGAACGATAAAAGAAAAACGCCTAATGTAGAAATTTACTTTTGCGGAAATTGTAAATTACCCATTTCGGCTTTACAAGCCCTGCATAGTTGTCTTCAGTAACACGGACAATAGTTGTGCACATCTCCTAAGAAGTCCGTCAAGATTAGATTCTTATCAATTTATTTTTAAATTATCAACTTTATTTTTGGCTTTTTAACCGCATATCGATGAGCAAATATTCTTCCTCCACATTCCTTTAAAACAATGGGAAGCAAGAAAATGTTCATTGTTTTTTTTTCTGACAAAGGTAGGCTTTTGTTTCATATAATCCGGTATCATTGGCCGTTTGAGAGATAACTTTATTACTTTCATTGTGTTGTTCACTCAAAAAACGATTTTTTTATGATTTTTGACAATTTTTGTAGTACCGTCACCTACGTTAAGAATTTTATTAGGCAAGAAAATACGCGCAACATAGCCGCGCGTTTTATTTAACAACTCAATTTCAGGAATATGCAACTGCAAAACTTTATTGGTAACATACCTACCTACTTTTACCGTTTACAAGGTGTTTTAAATTCATTATTAATCCATGTTGACAAAAGAAGAAAAAAAACACGAAATAATCACCTTACCACATCCTGCCATTGTGTTTTCTGGTGCGGATTTCCTGAAAATCACATGGTATGTGATTGCGGTATAGAGAAACTTATACTCTGACTACGTCTTTTTTGTTAAATCCTACGTACCTATTCCCTATGGCGCAGATACACTCAAATCGACCGGCCGGCCGGCTCCGGCAGGAAGAAAAAGAAAATCGTCGCCACGCCACTATTAATAATGACACTCAACTTCAACACTGACACTCGTCTGAGCAAAAATAAAACCAAAAACAAATCCTAAAAAAAATTACAAAAAGGACAAGCGTACAGTAAAAATGTGTATCCCGAAGGGGATACACTATACACACCAACGACACAACGACGGTTTAAAGTTATTCTTTTACAAAGTTTTCCCTTCTTTTATGTTTCACCAGCCATCAGCCTATCCCCATTTTGTGGTTATGTTGGGCTCACTAATGTTTTGTTGTGGCAACAAAGTCATTGGTTTTGCTTTTGGGGGAGAAGTGTGAGTAGGTAGTCGCCGCTGTTGCCGCCGCCGGTTTACGATGAACAATAGCAAGTAGGAGAAAACAAAAATTAAAACAATCGCTAAAAAGGGTTCATTACAGCTTGTTGCATACATTTTATGCAGAATATCTCCATATACACGCTAAAAAAAAAAAAAAAAAAAAAAAAAACTCCCACACTTTGTGTTTTGAATTTTGTTCTTTTATTTAAAAAAAAAACAGGGGTTTAGAGAAGAAGCGTGTGTTTTTTTTTTAGCAAGTGAAGAGTCATTCACTTGGATACAAGGGGTTACCCATTCGCAAAGTTTTAGCTTCCAATCGAGCTTTCTCGTACATTACGTTTTTCTCTTTGTGTTTTTGTAATTTAAATAATAATTTAGTATGAATTAATTTATTTTCGTTAATTCATAATTCAAAAATAATAATATAGACGAAGGTGAATCGGAAACTGTATGCAGAAGTCTACGATATTTAAATACACCCAACCACACCCACTAATATTTTCTTTGTTTTAATTATTTCAATAAATTGACGCACTTACCTATACAGATTTAGAACAAAGTCCTTCATAAACGTATGAAATAATATAGTTTTATTCTGCCATCTTGGCCACAGATTTTATCTTGAAATGTTTGGTTAAATATAAAAAAAAAAAGAAAAAAAATATCAAAAGACAACAAAGTCAAATAAAAATGAGAAGCAATTTGAAAACAGTTGTCCGCTGAAATGATTTATTTACTTTGTTCGTCGTCATTAATATAAATATATTTTTTTTCCTGTATTCCAGTTTCTTTAATTGAAATTAGAATGAAATGAGAAACAATAAAAAAAAACTAATAAAGTCATAGAGCGGCAAGTAATAATATATGCCTACATATCTAAATGTACAGTGAGGTTCATAAAGTAAAGCGTCTTACTACAAACAAAATATGAGTGGAATAAACTTTACAGAACATACAGTGTGGCTCTTTAATCTGTGAAGTGATACAAAAAATATATCATTTATAGTCCAGTCGGGTTAAACATTTGAAATAGAAAAAATTTTCTTTCACAGTTCGTTAACGGGGTCATAAGGTTTTCGGGAAAATCGCGCTGGAGCTTCAGCCGCTATTTTGAATTTAATGAAAATTTTACTTTGGGCAATAACTTCGCAATTTTTGATTTCTGACACAAAAAATAAAGGTAAAACTTGTAGGAAATTTAATTTTCTACAACTTTAGTCCAAATATATTTTCCCAAAAAAGTTACCGTTCGCGAGATATTAATGAAAAACTATTTCGAGTATTCAAAAAAAAAAAAGGGCCCCCACATTAACCGAACCGTCTCGGTGTTGCGCTATAGGGTTATATATGAATAAAAAAAGATAACCAATTCTTCATTAAATTCAAAATGGCGACTAAAACTCAGCAGCAACAAACTATAAGAGAAAATTGTACGTATTAATATTTCATAGTCCCAGAAGGGGATCACAGTTTTTTAAGTTTTACTTATATTATTTTTGTCAAAAATCAATAATGGCGAAGTTATTGCCCAAATTAAAATTGTTCATTCAATTCAAAATGGCGGCTGAAACTCCAGCACGATTTTCCCGAGAAACGAGATTTAGACTACTTATGACCTCCCCTAACGAACTGTGAAAGAAAATTGTAATAATTAATTTTGCTATCTCAGCCCTTTTTTCTTGACAACCCGACTGGACTATTAAGTTTTTAAAGTAATTTTTCATATCACCAAAACACTGTCATTCTCTCTAAACGTCAATTAAAATATGTACCTATTCGTGTGTATAAAATAGGGATAGTAGAAATCTATTAGTTATAGCAATGACAAAGCAAATCAATAACTCCTGGATATCCAGGAACGACTGTGTCATCTCTAGAAGTTTATGGTCTAGAACTAATGAAACGGAAACCCATCTGCGGCCACTAGACTAGGTGTATTTGCATCCGATTTCTGTAACAGCTGTCAAGATATTAAAGAAGTAGAAACCATTAAACACCTGATCTGAGATTGTTCAAATCTACTAACAAATCTACTCCGCTACTTTGGAAACAGGTTTGTTGGTGAACTGGACGATTTAATACAGTACCCAATAGCAAATATGAAAAAATATACAGCATGGGCTAGTTCGTAGAGGAACCAGTCTTTATTAAACATTAGTTTTAGAAACATATCTGCATGTACGGGTGCCACAATGACCAATAGGTCCCATTGTATGCATAGGTCTTTGAGCTGTACACGCCCCTCATAACCTAACCTACTCGTGTGTACTAAAAACTGTACTAAGTGATAAATCAGTTCATTTGTTGATATTTTTGAGGTTACTGCACACGCAGTTTTTTACAGAATAATATGGCGGTGCTAGAATATTTTGTTCTTTGTGAAGCAATTTTGGAAATTATGTTCACTTAATTAGATGTAAAGTTGTAAGAACCTTACATTGGGAGATATGATCAAAATCTTTAGCTTATTTATAATCTCAAAGCTGCTAGAGAGCTGAGAAAGATTAAAGTTCAATGAAAGATCACACAAAGAAATGATAATTGTAAAAGTTAGCTTTCGTTTGGATTAAATGTCGTAAATGTGTCGTAAAACTGTCGTAAATGTGTCGTAAAAGAATAAATTCCAAGCTATTTTTTTTTAAATATTCATCAGATGCTGAGACGCATAAATATTAAATTTTAGAAACAATTTACATACACATGTTTTTTAATTCTAAATCCTTGGAAGAGTCAAATTTATTTTTTTTTCAACTTGGCGTGTGAAACACACGAAGAAATCTAGCCAAATACTGAGCTGGCTGAAGAAGGATTGTAATGGTTGATAACCTGGCCGACACAGAGTTGGGCCACCTGCACACTGGCATCTTTTCTTTTTTTACTTATCAAGACGGTTACAGGCTGCTGACGTAATGGTTAGTGCGTTACAGTATCAAGATAAGGATCAAGTCTAAGGATCAAATTCCAGTATATACCAACTAAAAACAAAGTTTTTTTTTCTTGAAAAAGTATTTCTAACCTTAACTGATAGAATTTCGCTGTAAGCTGTATTGTCAATAATAAAATTTGATTTGACAATATTTTTAATGCTTTTCTAAAACAAAAAAAAATTTGAAACCAATTTTGCTTAAGTGTCCCCAATTAAATAGAACCAACTGTATGGTATAAACAATTAAATATCGGTTTGATTTAATTAAATTGCTTGGCACGTGAATTTGTGGCAATTATTTCTATACAGAATGCAGATCTTTTCTAAAAAAAATAATTATTCCGACAATTTCATTAGCATCTCTTGTTGTTCAGCGAATTCTGCTTAGACTTGAATAATTCTTTTTTAAGAACGTTTTTTTCATGAAATAAAAACTGTATATCTCTTGGAAGTCACCGACGACGCCGATAAAAGTTTTTTTTTGAACTAAATAACATCAATCTTGTTTTTTTTTTGTTTTTTTTTTTTTTTTTGAAAAAATGATATCATTTTGAAAATTGAGACAATAACAAAGGGAGGAACAGCAAAAGTTCTAAATTTTGTATCAAATGAATTATTTTAAGAATCCAGAAAAACCTGCAAAAAATAAATGTTTCACTGTTTTCACTGTTACGTTATTGTTTAGAGAGTGAATGCTAGTTTGTAAAAGTTTCGCTTCATAGTTTACTTTAACGGAAACACACAAATATTATGCCGGTTAACCCAACTACTTCAAAGTTTAAAAAGGGCAAGTACCTATTTAATTTATTGTTATTTACCCCTCATAATGTACCCAATAAAAACAGATTGTGTCAATAACTGTCGTACATTTGTAGTAAATAAGTGACAAAATGAAAGAATTTTTTAATAGTCTAGGTCTAGACTTATAGCCTTTTCACACCAAACCCAAAACACGGTTTTCGCGAAATTATCGGTTTTGACTGAAAACCTAAAGCGAAAACACAAGTTCTCCCATACATTGTTGATAAACCACTAGTTTTGATAAACTACAAGTTTTAAATAAAACCTGGCGAAAACATGTTGGATTTGCAAGATGAACTAAGCAAACACACCTTGTGAAACGTTCAGTGCTCAATTAATCGTCACATAAATAGCTGACGGGTTGCTGCCAGGAAAAACGAAAAAAAAACAGCTCTCTCGGGTAATTTCAATTTCAATTCACAACTTTGTTGTTGTCTGTGTTGCCAAAATAATTTAAATGTAAAACGAAAACTTGTAAATGTTCAGTGTGAACGGTTTTCGAGTTTTCTTTTACGACAAATTTACGAAAATTAGTCGAAAAGCCTTTACTTTAATATTTAGAAGTAGCAGTGCTTACTTGACAGACATACAAATATTTATTCTAAACGTCCGACTTCAGTACAATCTGATATTTTACGATTTTTTAAGAATATAACCCAAAAAGAATTATCTATTTGATAAATAACTTCCATTTGGTGGAATCAGTATTAAATAATCAGTGAAAAAAAAATTTAAATTAAATTTTTTTTTCAAAAATCAAGAAATAATCAGAATTCAAAAAAATATATATTTTTAAACTATAATTTTTAAGGGCTTGTATCGTCTTAATTTTAAGTCGATTTAGCAATATGTTAAATCATTTTTAGTATGATACTAAGCTAAAAAGAGGATTTAGCTAATTTTAAACCAGTTTAGTATCGTACTATTTTCTTAACATTTTATTAAAGTTAAAACCACAAAATGGCTACTTTAGTTTTTAGTACCGTACTAAATCCATATGACACTTAGACATTTACTAACATCATCAAAGTTATGTTCGCTTACTTTTTTGCACTATCTTAGGCGTGTTTAGTTGTAGTTTATTAATAAAATAGATTTAGTATGGTGTTGGTTAAAAAGTGTTTAAAAATAGGAAAATATTAGTAAAATGCTTTAGTACTAGCAAACTGTTAAGTAGTATCATGATAAGCCCTTAACATCAGGCTGTTTAAAATTTTGCGCCAATGTTATTAAATTAAATTCAAGGTTAAAAAAGACTCTAATGTACATAATGTACAGCATCGAGAGTAAAAATTATTTTAAAAAAAACAACATAAAACCAATAGTTCTTACCATATAGAGCAAGTACAAAAATATATCTTAAGCTTTTCGATGTCGAGGTTCTAATTTAGTTTGATTTTACTAAAGAGATACAATTTCCAACATTTTTATGATGATTCATAAAAAAAAACATTCATGTTTTTTTTTGTTTTAAATAGTGTCACGTTTCAATTCTCTTTCAAGCTTTTTAATCGGCTTGATTATATATGTACATTCTGAAAGTGCTTTTTTTCCGAATCTCGATATTAATAGGCAGCAAAACATAAAAAGCTTAACACTCCATTCAAGGCAACATAGCAGTCAATAGTCAGAATCTTCTACCTATGTGATATAAATACATCCTACCTCATTATGAGTAGCTCATAAAATGCGCATAAAATCTATTGTCCGTCATAGATTCATGTTGCGCACCGCACGATTCATGCGATGAGGTATGTATATGTTTATTTTTTTATTTTATTTTTTTGTGAGATTCTTCATACTGATATTCCTATCCTATGGTTCCCCGCATTGCCAAGTCCCATAGGCATAAACTTTCACATCCAGCCAGACAGACAGTTCCCGTTTCTTTCATGTTAAATTTCATATGAGACTTTACAAAATGAACAAAAATTATGAGCATGATTGTTTGGGTAAGAAACCTGCATAGAATATGCAACACTGTACCTGTCACACTACCTAACCTACCTTTTGTTCCACTGCATTTTGCAAATTCCATGACTGACAAAACAATTCACAATAGAACTTCATTGAGTTGCATAAACAATAGGTAGGTTATCATTAAAAACGACCGCCCGCGCCGCCGACACATACTAGAAAGAAACACCCGCCTGGTTACACAAAAAAAAAAACACTCACTTCGTATTCAAGTCAACTTGACGCGAGTCAATTGTGGTGTCGATTATGGAATTTTATAGCTACATAGGTATCGTACCGGCTCATAGCAGCACAAGCACAAGCAGAAGGTAAACTTATCTAGATTCATAAATTTATTCAACTTGAAGTAATGTGATGGGGAAAATATTAATCATTTTCGATATTATTTAGAGAATTTTTCAATTTTTGTTTTAAATTAAAAACAACTAATTCACTTTAAGAAAGAATTTGTGGAGTATTCAAAATTGAATTATGTCCTGGCATATTCACAATTCTACGAACATCAACAACTCAAACCATCTAACTGATTTAAAATATTGCGAAGAAAACAACGAAACGAAGAATGAACAAAAAAAATGCTAGAATCATAAATATCATTCTTTTGGAAAAATTCCAAACCTTGACTTGGCATAGCAGCAGAAGTCAGAGGGTAAGCTGAACGATGCTTTTTCAAACACTTCCACTTCCAAGGACAAAAAGATTATATTTCAAGGAAAATAAAAGTGAAAGAGTAGAACAAAAAAAACACCAAGACTTTTTGGCGACATATTTTTATTGATTTCGAATTAACTTGTGTAAAATATGTACATACATTTATGGTGGTTGCAAATAAAAATACATATATTCAGCTGTGTAATATTAATAAAGGGGGACGACAAACAACACAATAGCAATGCGACGACTTTGTGTCGCTAGTCGCTCTTACAAAATGTCTATATCTTAAACAATTACATATTATACAAAGATGAAACAAAGATGCTGAGAAGGATAGTCCTTAATTCCCTAACATGATGTGGCATAATGCAAGTTTAGTTGTGTCACCATAGATGTAAGCTTTCAAGGACTTATGAACATTTGTTCAACCATTGAGTAAGATAATGGAAAAAATATTGAAGAGCTTTGGCAATACTAGTGCGTCGAATTGAATGAAGTTTAATTTTTTTTTAGGAACCACAAAACTCGGGCTATAAAAATGTTATGTACTGACATTTAGAGGTCCCTAAACAGAATTTGTTAACATTTGTGCCACTGTGACTACAGATGTGGTTACTGGGACTGATGAGCGATAAATAACAATTGGCATTTTGGAGGTTTCCAGGTCACTTAATATCTCAACTTGCCAACAATAGCTCGCAATTAGACAGCTCCAGACTTCTTTCCGTGAATTTGCTTTGCGTCATTTATCTATGAGAACAAGTCACATAGTTGATTTGTTGAATAATTGTGCACACACTAAGGGACTTTCGACTACCCTTTAAATGAGTAAGCAAATTTCAAGCTTTTGGCAAATAGAAAAGGATTTAAAAGAAGATACCGATGTAAATTGTGATTGAAGCTCTCAACATCAAAATGGGAAGGTAAAAAATAGAGCCAAGTAAAGACTTCAACATTCGTGTTATACGACACAAGAAAGAATCTCTTAACAGAACGTCAGACGTTAGGATCAAGCAAAGGTAAACTGATAGCATTCTAATACTAAATATTACGAGTAAATAGTTTAAGGGGGGACAAGCAACTACAAAAGTTTTCGACGGATATAAATGCTTCTGTGATTAAAGTAAAGAGTAAAATTTATTAAAATGAGTTTTAGGAGGCTCTGCTCAAATGTTGTAGTTATACTCAAGCTTTGGAATAATACAGGCTATACAGATTGCCAGATCGGAAGGGGAGAAAAATCTCTTGTATTTTCGAAGGAAGCCGAAACACTAGCACCGTTTTTGGGAACACCGAATATGTGATCATTCCACAAAAGGTGGTCTGTGAAACACACGTCGAAGATTGATAGAAAGCTGTTCGATTTCCTCTGGGGGTGGCCGTGGCGCTATATTTGTGTGTTCGCCTGTCAACCTCATGGTCACAGGTTCGATTCCTACCGTAGTCTATGTCTTCTTATTTTTCCATTAAAAACCAATTCTAAAAATAAATGTCATACAATGAGTTGCTGGTTTACTCATTACATGCTGTTTAGGCATAGAACTAAAAACATGTGATTGAGTAAAACTAGTATACCACTAAAATATGACAAAAAGAATTAAAAAATTAATGCGAATTATAAGGGACATATATAAATAAGACACGGAAATTTCTCCGCATTAGTTCAGCCGCCATCCCTGGAGATAAAATCTGAGACAACAACCACCTACAGTCTCCGAATATCGCGCCACACATCTTTCCTATCATTCTTTCTCTTCCTTAACCTCACCCCCACGCCCGCGCTGTATTGAAACATTTAAAGGGTATTCATACTTCCTTGAGCGCGCGTAGATTAGTTTAGTTTTTATTTCCTTGACAAAGGCAGAATTTAATGAGCTGATCATTCGATTGCGTTTTATTTCCAAATCCGAAGAACAACCTAAAAACAAATATTAAAAGCTGACAGTACTAACTGTCTTCAGCAAAAACATTTTAGGATTATAAGTTCAGATGAGAAATCATTAATGGAAACGAAAAACAGAGTCGGAGACAGAACGGAACCTTGGGGCACCAGTATTTATTTTAAAGATTTCCGTCTAATAAAAACTTGTATTGAATGGTTTGAAATGTAATTTCTAATCCACATCGATACCAAACGAGAGCGAACTTTGGAAATATCAAATCGCCAGTGGATCTATTGCTACAAAAGCCATACTCTCGGTTATTAAGGAGCTTTTATTCTTCAAGATATTTCTTAAGCTGATAAATTAATCAGTCTCCATGACTTTGAAAAGAAGGACGTAAGTTGGACGGCAGTTGGAGTGTTAATATAGCCTTTATTTTTTCTTAGGAATGGACTGGTCAAATACTGTTTCTCGGTCCACTAAGAGACCAGTAGAATAGGGCATATGGAAAATCTTACAGGGTGGCTTTGACAGCGTTGAAGAACCGGGCCAAATGCTTTACGTAGCAACTGCACAACTGCAAAAGAAAATTCATTCCATGAAATTATTTACGATTAAGTACTTTTTGGCAGCGTCGAATTATCTAAGAACTGCGCTGCAAGCCAAGGGGTAAACTTATTACGGCAATAATCATCTTCAAAAGAATATGGTCTAAATATGTATTATATACACCAAATTAAAAAAATCGAAGTCATACGGCAAAACTGTTGAATTCGCATTCTGAGAAACAGGTCCCAGATTTATTAAACAATTTTGCAATAAAAAATGTCTCCAAATAGTTGAACAAATCCCTGTTCATTAGTGAAATATGTTCTTATATTGTTTTCAAATACTTCAACGTTAATATCCTTCATTCCTTATTTAAATATGTTTAAATCTCTTTGTAATTTCCCTAACGAAAATATAAAAAATTGGCCTTTGCTAATAATAATCCCGATACTGAGTTTTGTATTTGAACATCAATTTAATAAATTGTGTGTCTATATATTTTTTTTATTTGAAGCTAACGCCTTGAGGTGTTCACTCACGCCAAATTCCTAACCCTGATGACTCGAGATATTTTTTGTTTTTTTGTTTCATTCATTCTCATTTGTGACTGTGAAGAATTCCATTCGAGACACGTGCAAAATTCTTCTCATTAAGCACAACAGCACTCCTTACTTAGAAACACCTTCACAGTTCATTCGGTTTGCCAATGTTCCCAATGCACTTGCAACCAAAACAATGCACAGCCTGCAAGAAAAAATACATTCCGCTGCTGCTGCTGCGACTTGATCCTACGTGCGACATTTTTTTTCTTTGTATAATAAAAATGCATTTGCCATGCGATGGGTGCGTGCGAGCATTTTCAATTTATTTTCCCTCGAGAAACAGACAAAAAGAGGAATCACCAAAACACAGGGAGCTGAACTGCTGCTGTTGCTGCTCCCCGACAAAAATGTTGAGGTTGGTTAAAAGTATGATTGGGGGCGCTGTGGAATTCATTTGGAATCCCCTCATCTAAAATGGTATTGCGGTGTGTCGCGTCGAAGGGGAAGAGTCATGAAATTTTCCATATATTATTTATATGCCGTGTCGCCGTCGTCATAGTCGTTTATTTCGGTCTATCGATAGCTTTCGGCTGAATCTTTAAATAGACGCAAATGGTCACAGAAAAATCCGATAAAAACCGGAGTTGACTTTTTTTTGTTGTATCTCTTGAGTGCCTTATGATGTTCCTTTTAGAATTTGTTTACCTACTCACTTTCTCCACCATAACACTATTGATTCTCCAAAACACTGTGTCATAACGAAATAACGATAGAACTGGTGTTAATTTTTTTGGAGACAAACAAAATGTAAGGTAGGGGAACATTTGTATACAGAAGACGTTCATGACGACAGAAATGGGATCGAAGTAACTCGCTTTGAGGTGTGTTTACTTGGAAGCAAAAAGACGGACTCAGCTCTTTATCGATAAATGATAATGTTCCCTTCGATGACAAAGACGATTATGGCTCCTTTAAATGTGTTAAGAGGCTAAGTTAAGTTGTTTGGAATTCCATTAGAGTTTATGCTCTCAGAAACTCTATTTCTAATAGTAGTAGTAGTTCCTCTTTTGTAAACATAAGGGCGGCGTAATGATAACGATCCAATAGTGTTTATTTTGTGTTCGTAGTTTACCTAACTACTTGGCTTGATTTATGAGTATGCACGAGTTTCTGTCTGATGTGATTTGATAAGGACAAATTATTTTGTTCCCACTGCCAAATTCTTGGGTTCATCAAAACAACAATTCACTCAAAGGATTTAAGTACTTTCTTTAAGACTGAATTTCTTTTTGTCCGCATTATTCTCACAAATCAGAATGCAGATGCAAAATTCAAAACCATACACCATTAAAATCCTTGTTATAAATTTTGTGCAAGTTCAATTCAATATACAATCCACATCCAACATGAGGGTGTGTGCATTGAACAAAAAAAAAATAAAGGTAGGTACCTAGGTGCGCTCCCGTCTAGACAATAACTCACTCAAATAATGCCAGGATACAAATATAATACAGGAAGAACCATTTTCAATTCTATGCAATCGATATCGGCAGGTAAATCGAGTCTGCCTCAGCTGCAACCACCAATAATTGAAAACTTCAGACCAGCACAAGAGAATACAACAACAAACATGTATTGTACATAGGGGTTGTCAGAAAAACTCTCCACGCTACAAAAAAAAATTGAATTTGCAAACATTCACATCACATCGATCTTTTTTATCAGTTTTTTTTCGTTTCTGTATTTTTTTGCTTTCCATTTTTCAAGAGGAAATAATATTTTGATTGAAAAATGCGTCAAGACAACAAGAATTCGCTTTAGGCGTGTTAAATAAATATTGGCACCCTCTTGGATAAATCTTGTCCTTTTTCTTTGATTGCATCATTTCTCGCTACCACCCTTTTATGCGTTGTCCTTTTTCTACCCCTAAAAGTTCAAAACCATATAAAACCTACCTACACAATACCCCATCAAGTGTAGCTGACGTAAGCAAGTCTTCCCCCATTCACTGCTTTACAATATTTGACAACACCCCTTATCACGATGATCTAATCTTGATGAGGGAGCTACCATCAAAAAAAAAAGAAAAAGAAATTGGGTGTAATAATCACCCTAGCTGTATTTTCCGAAGGAAATAATTTTCAAGATTAAGGATGTGCGTCGAATTTTGCAAAATAAACTATACATAACTAAATACACATATAATGTACTTGGTATGTGTTGATTCAGAGTGCATTTCTTTTCGATTTTCGGAAATCACGTCAGACCGGATAAAAATTTCCACTTCAAGGAATCTCCCTCGAGCTGCATCCGGATGAGAAGACTACATGAGATATATTAGTATGTAATTAGATTACTAACAAAGTGCCTCGTGGATGTAATTTCTGAAAATCTTTGCCGGAACTTTTGAATTAGGTCTACATATAGACATTTTGCAGTGTGCAGGTCTTCGCAAATGGATTTCAAATTGATTTAGCAGCCATTTTAGATACAAGCAAAAGGGTCTAATAAGCTTTATTATGTAATGAAATTCGATTTCTGAAGAAATTTAACATAATGGGTCGGGATCGTAATAGGGATTTCACCATGTAAATTGTTTGAGAATTATTACAAATTTTTTGTGAAGATTCACTTAAATTTTCATCAAGCCTTTTGTCAAAATTCCAATCATTAAGCTCCGTACAATGCACTATTGAGATAACATTTGCAAAAAAAAAATAGGTTAATAATTTCGATGAAGCGAACTGTGCGCTTGATATGGTTGTTATTCAAGGCTGTAGGTTTAGTTGACGAATTTGCAGAACCAAAAAATCACCACATAGTGAAAAGGGCGTATTTATTTAAGTCGATACGACACATTTAGCACTGTTTGCCTACACTCAAGCATTTAAGTTCCACATAAGCACTAATGTAACAGTTTCCGCAGAGGAAAAAGTAGCACATAAGCGTTTTACGTTGAACATAAAGCTTTATAATGCGTATCAGCAAAGGGCCTTAGACCAATACTTGCGTTTGTTGTGATACGACATGCATCTAGATAAATTCTTCCTTACTCGCTAACACATTTGAAACTCCTTAAGAGCCTGCAAAACTTTTTGTTTACGTATTTGTCATAATATGTCGTTAGGATATAGGCTCGGTATATGATAAATGGATCCTACTATTTTGTGATCGAGCAGGACATCATTTGCGGCGTTTTTCTTTTTTAGCTCCGAGTAAAGAACTCAGCTGTCATGAAAAGATCTGTGTTTCTTTTTTAGCTCAGACACATTTAATCTATCAACTCGTGTTTCTTTTTTGAATCAGAGCTAAATCGGGACATGAACCATTAGCTCTGAATAAAATGACCGATCAAACGGAGCTAAGTGCTGGGCGCGGCTAACTTTACTTATAATTTTAACAATAATCATCAAAGCAAAACCAATTAAAAATAAAAATGAATTCGGAAAACGAAAGCTTTGGATTTGCTGGTAAATAAGACATCGTTTCGTGAGCATTCTCTTATGTCAAAAACTATGAAAATTTTGTGTATGAAAACGACTTTAGATTGAAAATCACACAAGTACACAGACAATTTTTTAGCCGTTTGATATTAAAGTATATGCATAATACTACTAAATAATTTGCTAATATTTAAGCATTTTACTTTAAAATATTGCTAAGTTTAATAGCACTATTTAACCAACCAATAAAACGAGAGTTCACTAGATTTGCCTAATACTACGTTTTCACATACCACTTAATCCAGATTTAAGTGGATTAACCATAAATCCTCTTTGAAATCTTCTACATTTTGAAGATTTCCCATACAAATTTTAATCTCTTTAAATGAAGATCTCATATAAATCTTGAAAATTTACCATACAATTTTAAATCTCCTCAAATTAAGTTTAAAAATAAATCTCATTTAATTTGTTATTGGACAAATCGAACAAACCTTTTCCAGTAAATCGAAATAAACACATTTACCGGAAAAAAATGAGTTTTTCGCTTCGTTTGACGAAGATGAAGCGGCCTGTATCACTTCTACATCATACGAGATAATGCCTGCATTCAAAATTGGAATCAAAGCTGTCTGGATAAGTTGGTGTTGTTGTAATCCTGTGTAAGAACACATCTGATGACAAAACAGCTGCTTCAAAAACTATCAAACTATCCGAAAAACTCTAAAGAAAAATTTTATAGAAAAACTATAAATTTAACATATCCGATTTTAGTTGTTCAGCTACTTGAATGGATATTTATTGTACCCACATTTGAATGCACCCAATGAAACAATTTATGCATTTTGGATGTTGCTGTGAGTGTGCAAAAACCTAAGCGAATATAACTTTTTGGCGTTTGTAAATGTCAAAGTGCCATATGGATTTATGTCGTTTTTATTTGGCAATCCGGAAGCATCCCGGACTCTTCTGAAAGTGTTCACTTGGCAAAAAACGACAGTTCTAATTCAGAAAAGAAGAGAATTTTGCTTCTGGATTTGAAATCAGAATCGTTACCAAAAGCACTCACACATTAATAGCGAGTTTCATTCAAATTTCAAAGATCTCCTCTCAAAATGGAGATTTGATCTTTTCAATGAAACTTTGTGTCCAAATTTAATTGTAGTATTGGCCGCGTTCGGTGGCATATCTAAAGCAATCCGGATTACTTTGTGTTGTTGTAACGCCTAAGGAAAAACCAGAAGATGAACTAAACATATGTTGTCAAACACAAATCTAAAGCTACCAAAAGTTATTATTAATTTTAGGAACAGCTGATTTAAAACCGGGATCGTTCGAAAACAAACCCGCTACTAGGTATCTTGGCTAGCCTATCGGCATTACATTTCTGGAAAAAAACGTATGTTCATCATCAGATGATGAGGAAGATGAAGACAAAGCAATACAAAACTCCACTAAATTTATAAAATTTAAATTATTAACTTCTTCGTCTATTATTTGTTTATTTTTTTGTTCAATTTTTTAGCAGGGACTGGCACAATTTCACAATAAATTAATAACAAAATAGTTTCCATTTCATGTTTGACAGAAAAAAACGTTTTACGTGTATGCGTGCATTCAGATCAAATCTGCCTACCCACCAAAGATCAGATCTTTCGTGTTGAGATCTGATCTAGATTTGCCCTTTTTGTTGGAATGAAACTCTCAAAATTCAAAAAGATGAAATCTTTTGTCAGAAAGAGCAGATCTTTTCTTGAATGAAACTCGATATAATATACTTGAACGTCAAACTCAGCTGTTGTCATTTTTTGTATCATAAATTGTACAACAAACATTTTATTTTTGAATTTAAATATTTCCACGTACACAATTATTTTCACAGATACAATCTCATTATAATTCATCCCGGACCGGAGAAGAATTCCGGATTGCCAAATAAAAACGCCATGATCCTAAAAACATAAAATAGCATTTTGGTGGAAAAATAAAATGTTAAAATATAGCACGATGACTAACTTGTTTAAAATTAGAAAAATCCACTTTATAACTTAGTTTCATACTAAAACTGATCTAACATTATACTAAATATGGGGGTGGCCGTGGCGCGATAGTTGTGTGTTCGCCTGTCAACCTCATGGTCACAGGTTCGATACCTGCCGTAGTCTATGTCCTCTTATTTTGTCATTAAAAACCAATTCTAAAAATAAATGTCATACAATGAGTTGCTAGTTTCCTCATTACATGCCGTTTAGGCATAGAACATAGATAATTAAGACAAGGAAATATGTCCGCATTAGTTCAGCCGCCATCCCTGGACATTAAAGTGTGATCGGTATACCTCAATATCTTCTATGCTTGAATCACTAAATTGGTTGAATATAAATCAAAGACTATATATGATGGCAATGATATTTGTCTTTAAAATTAAACATAATATGTGTCCTGAATACCTTCAATCAAGTATACCTGCAGAACCAGAACAACTAGGACACAAGCCAGTATATTATACATGGGACTACAGGCCTACAACAATCTTCCACTAAATATTAGAAACATCAACAACTTAAATCTATTTAAAAATCAAATTTTTGTATATGCAAAATCTTTTATTATTTGAAATTCCAAGAACAGTTTTTGAATGTAATTAAAACATGAAATGTAAAATATTACTAATTTTCAATGGCCATGGGGCCAAATAAAATTCAAAATTCAAAATTCAAATTCAAAAAATTCAAAAATAAAATCTGAGACAACAACCACCTACAGTCTCAGAACATCTCATCCACACATCTTTCATATCATTCTTTCTCTTCCTTAACTTCCGCGCTGTGTTGAGATATTTGAAGGGTAGTATTATCCCTTGAGCGCGTGTAGATTATAAAAAAAATCGTTTAAAATTGAACACTAATACCACTCAATAAATCTGTTGACTCATCCAAATATTGTTTGCCACGCAAACTTCAAAATTCAAATTTTTGACCGGTACAAAAATTGAAAGCTTCCTACGCCCGCCATCGGCAACAGCGCGTCATTTACCGATCACTCAACGATCGAAGAGAAACAAATTGAGTAAACAATTTTACTCAGCTGATTTTTTTAAACAAACAAGTGAAATCATGAGAAATCTTTGGTTTCGTAATAAACTTGCAAATTTATTAAACTACGCTTAAAATTTGCATATGAATGAATCCAAATTTAATGTTTGTATAAAACTTAGGTATGCTATCGGTCAGTGTATTTTGTTTAATATAATAAAACTGGTTCAAGAAATCGAAATTGAATAAACACCTTAGCTCTCGCTTCTGTTTATACGAGAAAATCTGAGATCTAACAAAGAAACACGATTCGTAATCAGATAAATGAATGACCTTAGTGAATACAATCATAGTGATTACTCGAATCCTATACTTTGTTCAAACATTTTACAAACAGCTGCATTAAGTCAACTCAAGCTAAATCTTGAGAAAATAAGTTCTACGTTATTGTTGTTTTTTAGTTGCCAGGCTCTACCTGACTCTCAAAACTCAACAGAACCATAAAGGTAAACAAAGAACAACAACTAGGTATGAATAGTTCTCGGCTAGCGATAACTACAAAAGTACAAACTATACTTATCTCTGAACTGCGACACAAACTGGTTTTTTTTCTTTGCTATTTCAACGCCAACTCCACTAGCAAGTAGGTACCTACATACATACATACATATATTGTGGTGGACAACTCGCAAATCGAATTGAGGTGTATCCAGTCGGGTCAGGTTTTCTCACTATTCGTCCGAATGACTGGTGTTTGCTTGCTGCTGCTAACTGCTGGTGGGGAATTTTAATTCATTTTGAATGAAACGAGAAAAAAAACAAACGCTCAACTAAACATATCACAATTTTTATTGCTCTATGCCTCAAGCTAAATTATGTATTGACTAATAACAGAACCTAATTCGATTTGACGGTTATTCCTCTTGCTACAACCAAAGCTTTTAAAAAGACATACAAAACTATACGCTCCCGCTTATTTGAAACATTCATAAAAGAAACGAAGAACACAATATTGGTAAACAAAAATGGCAATAGGTCGGCTGTGGCGTTGTGTGATGGAACAAATAGGTATCCAGGAATGTTTGTACAGACTCGTAGAATATGCTAATGAATGTTTATCTTCTCCTGGTGATAATAAGTGTTCTTTGTAAACCGGGCGAATCAATATAAACAAGACGCTCTTCTGTTAAGTGTTAATGTTTCTGGAATGGCGCGCAACCAATATCTACTTTATAGTGTTTGGTTTAATTTAGGTTTGTAGATGAATTATTGTGTGCGTGAAAATTGAATATTTTAAGTCTTGAAAGTTACAAAAATATTCCTAGGCGTTATGTAAATACGGTTTTCAGGATTATTGAGCAAACGTTTCGAACTTTAGGTGTCTGTACCTGCTTATAGAATTTATTAATAACAAAAGCTACATATAGCTAGTGTAGCCAGTCAGTCGAAACGTATTGCTATCAGAGCCCGTATCACCTAAGATAAAAATGACATTTCTTGATTGACTATCGTTTTGGTGATTGTTCTCTTTACCTTTACAGACCGATATGATAGCGACAGCTAATGTTATTAAGATTATCAAAAAATCAACAATCAACTATCACCTTAGACGATTTCACCCCAGGCTTTATAGATCGATTTTTGATAGTTACGATTTTGAAAGAACATTCTGTTTTCAGCAAGTCTCCACTAAAAAGAAATATACTTATCCAAAGACTGGCAAACACTTTGTCGTCCGCGTAAGGAATTTTGAACTTATTTGTTTGGCCAAACGGAAGTAGTAGCGTTAATTCTTCATCGGATTTCCACTAAGGTGTCATTCGTGGAGTTAATTTGTACAGTTTAATCAAAGGTAGATGAACTCCTTAAGTACCTCGAGCTCTAAGTGATTTGTTGCCCCAGTCGGTAGACACAAGTTTGTTTGTTTGTTGATAGCATATACTTGGTTTTGTCCTCATTTAATACAAGACCAAATAGTTTTGCCTGTTGTTCAATCATTGTGAAGGAGTCTACAGTGACACGTTGGGGGCGGCCTATGAGGTCAATGTGACTTATTGCACTTATCGATGTAATAAGGGTGAATACCATCCATTTGGACAGATTTGTGAAACATAGTACCATCCCTGTTTACTCCTGCTTTGCGTACATATCTGCTCCAGAACAAGATTGAAAAAAAAAACACATGAAAACGCATATTCCTGTCGAAACCCTGTGAATAATCGCAGGATACATTCCCCAATTGTATATTACATCGGGTGTTTTCAAGGGTCAGATCATTTGAAGTCGATGTGATTATGGTTGATCTGCCGGGCCAGTAGCGACTCTGGTATTTTCCGTTTAATGTGTTGCAAAACGGCTTTAGACGCTCACACAGTTCGTTAGGTAGGAAGGAATCTTTATGAGACATTAAGCACTGATATACTTCTGTATTTCTTAAAAGACATACGATCGTCTTTTTTGTAGATGGGAGCTGATAATCCTATCGTCGGACATCCTTCCTTTCATCCATACTTTGTTTATGATTTAATGCATGGTCCCTATCAACACATCACTTCCGTATTTGAAGAGCAAGCCATCAGACGGTTTTGTTTTTCTTTATTTTGTTATATAGTTAGGCATACTTCATCTGTACTGGGTGGTGGAACTTGTTTTTTTTGACTGGAGATGGGTTAACCTCTCGCCCTATTATTCGCTCAACTTGATGTCCTTAAGTAGCTGCTAGGAATTCTGCTTAAATTCTCTTCTATTCCCTGTGCTTCGTTGACCAGGTTTCCTTTGCTGTTTCTTATAGCCTACGTTCCGGTCTGAAAACCAGCAGCCAGATTCTTGGCTTTCTTATAAAAATTTCCGCGAATTTCCGGTTTGACCGCATGACTCTTCGGTCTCCCTTCTCCTATCTCGATAGTAATCCCTCGCGCCTCTTGGTTTGTGTTGAATTTTCTGCAGTCGCGTGGTACGAGCGTTCTTTTTCAGGGTATGTTCGATAGCCTATTGTGATTTCGGCTACCACTGATCGTTGGTGTTTGTGGTGCGGCAGTACACTGCGGCGAGTTTTTCGCTCCTTGTTTTTTTTTCTTTGTCTGCCCTGTAACTTGATGTGCTGAGGCGTATCCAATGTCAACATTTTTCTTCGGGGCGGTCCGCAGTTTTTTTTCGTTCGACAATCGAGCTGTAAGTTTTTCCACCACAAGAAAATGGTCAATCACATCTGCCGCAAAAAAGGTGCAATGCTGGATACATGCCGAGCTTTGATTACTTCGATTAGTACATTGTCGACTTTGTTTGGCGAATCGAACATGTAAAAAGCGCCAGGTTGCTTTGTGGAGCCTTAGCATTGGAAAACTGACACCGTATTCAGAGCTGCTGCAAAGTCGATTAGACAAAAGCCGTTATCTGTTGGTTCGTTCGTTGAACTTTACCTAGGGTCGCCCCAGGTGTTTTTGACAACCCCAAGAGTTGTCAAAAAAACCTGAGGTTTTCGGTTCTCACAAAAAACCCGAGGGCCATTAAATTTATGTTGCAGAAAAGCAAGTTATGTCATTTAATAATTAAAACTTAAAATATATTAAAATTAAGTTCTTAGTACATTTTTTGTGAACCTATGCACAATCCTCAACTTCAAAGCTTTCCATTTTTCATGTCTGTGTCTGAAAATTAATTTGAGTATTGTTTTATTTCCATTTAAAAAAAAATAACAATTTGCATACAAAACGAGAATTCACAACAAAACAAATGCTTCAGATTAGGGATGATGGATAAGTCCATCTGTTATTGAACTATCGATATTAAAACAAAAAATCGGTGATTCAATATCGATGTTGAAAGAAGAATAAGGAAAAACCCTTCAACACATCGATGTTTTCGATTCGATAACTATTAACATCGATGATGAGTACTCGATATTCTCCTCAATATCGCCCATTCCTACCTCAGATCTCATGTGACTTAGACGTTTATTCATTTACCTCAAGTTGCCCTGCTAAAAACCTAGTTCTAATTCAGGGAGAGTTGAGGGCGACACTAAGTTTCAAAAAACGCAGAATTTGTTTATCAGGGTGACTTTAGGTTTTTCAAAAAACGCTTTAGGTCGACCCTGGGGCGACTTCAGGGCTCAATGAACAAACCTTGTTTTAACTTTGTGGAGGCTGTGATTACCAACTACTACGACGAAATGTCTTCTTTTATGATTTTAGCAATGAAGTCCCCAAGAACAACTTTGATAGAGATAGGGTGCGTAGGTTCCGTGTAGTAGGTCAAATAATTCCTCCTTGATGTGGTCTTCAGCTTCTTCGGTGGGGGCGTAGGCACATATTAGAATAATGTTCTGGAAATTGGCTTTGATGTAAATTACACAGCAAGAAGATCATTAATCAACTTAAAGTCGATGAACTTGTTTCTAAGCCGATTTTTCCCACAACAAATTAACATCCTAACATGTGCAGTTTCCTATCACAGCTATACTCAATGTCGCAATTTTTTCTCTTCAGTATACCTACATGATCCTCTCCATTGTATCTCCTGGATTGCGGTGATATCAGCCTTATGCCACTTAAAAGAAAACGTATTGAAGTCCCTACAGTGAATTTAACAATTATTGGCTTTTAAATTGTGGTTATCATACTATCAACTTTTCACCTGCATGATGATGGTTTTGTTAGAGAGTTTGGTGAAGAGTTATTTTCTCCTCACCGAATCCACTAACAAAATCATCGTCATGCCGTAGTGCAGTCACAATCTAAATACGGACTTAGAACCTACCTACTTACTTAAGCCTGATCAAAAACACAGAAAGTGCGATTAGTGACGATTGAATTAACTATGTATTTTTGAACAAACAATGGCGGCTAATTGTTTTGCATGCAAATATTATTATTTAGCAAAATGTTATTTAATTTTGGTCCGTAGATAGTTACGTAGGTATTTGTAAGCACACGTGAGTAGATACCTAAATGAATCATATACAATTTCTCTGGAATTTCTATGAATTTAGCATAGTTTTATAGGTATCAATGTATGTATTTGTAACACATTAACTGTTATTTTACAGGTAGATAGGTAGGTAGGTATGTACATACATATTCATAGGTATAAATATTCAAGCCCAAATTCATGTGTATTAATAACCAATTATTTTTAACAAGATAAGTAAGTATGTACGAGACATATTATATTAAAATCCCATGACCTATTAGCTGTGGCTGCTTGCACAACACATTCGGTATTCATGAATAAATAAAAAATAAATACAAAATTTCCATTTCACCTGCTGTGTGATCAATCTTTCTGAAGTTTGGAACAACACAGATACGATACACATACATCAAATGAATCATCAATTTAGTTTGAGTATCTTTTGTCAAAAAGAAAAGATTAGATAGATACGTATTTCGCAAACCATACATACTAAAACGAAAGCCCACCAAAGAATTTATAGAAAAGTGAAAACCTAGGTTCATGCCGAATTGTCTAGTCAGTAAAAATTACACAGCTACTGTAAAATTTGGTAGGTACCTAAAAAAATTCACAAAGTGAAAATATAAATAAAATTCCATTTTTTTTTTGTCTGTGCTCTCTACATTCTCACCCGCCCTATTTCAACCTACCCACCTCATTCAGCTGATGACTGAGAGTGGACAAGGCAAACAATGAGTCAATCGCAGGTGTGTCGCACTATCTACTCCAAAAACCGAATCCGAGTGAAAATTTGTTTCTTAATCTCACGACCAGAACTCCGACGCGGACCTGACTTCTGGTTTTGGCTACTTAGCTTTTTAGTTTGCGTGTGCATCCAACCATGCACTTGGAAAAAGTGTAAAAATAAAAAAAAAAAGAAAACTTATAGGTAGTTCTCCACTTACCCAAAGTTCAGTACCCCAACTCATTTTGAATGCACGTCCTTCGCTGCTGTGGCTGTGCCGCGAAATCCCAGAATATGTTGGAACAGAGAAGAGTTATCAAAAGGAAAATCCTTCTTCCTCGTCGTTGTCGTTGTAGAACTTCAGTCGAGCTCCAAGTCTACTTCGTCGTTCCAAAAAAAAAAAAAACCACACACGTAACCAACGAAGGCGAACTGAGCGAACAGGAAAAAGGAACGAAGTCGAGTCGAGTCGAGGATAATATGGCGCAGGTGATTCTTTTTATTTTATATTTTTGTTATTTTATTTACTCGTTACTTGCTCTTTATTTTGTATTCTTGTTTCTCGTTTCTCGTTCTCGCGTTTACTTCATTCACTTCAAAGATAAAATGAAGAAAAGAAATTAAAATTAAAAAAAAAAAAAAAAAAAATACAAAGATCCGACTGTGATGTGCAGAAAGAAGAATAAAAAAAAATACACAAGACAACGAGACGTTGTTGGTGCAGTTCGAGAAAACCAGAATCAGATTTTTTTTTAATTCACTTTTTTTCGTAGGTATTTCTTTTTTTTCTCTCCAACAATTATTCACTTGGGAAAAACGCACATATTTGTAAGATTTCCTTTGACTGTAGGTATGATTTTAGTGCGGTTCACTGAAAATTTTCACTTTGTTGCTAATTTTGAGACTTTTTTTTTTTAAGTTAATTGCTGAGCTTACTGCGAGAATATTTTTGTATACCTTCCTAGTTTTTATTGGGAGGGGTTAGGTAGGGTAAGGGAAATAGGAGAAAAACCCGGGTTTAGCCCGACGATGAAGGATAAAGAAAATAGATGGAAAATGCACTTTTACTCATTGATCGTTGTCATGTTCCATCGCACCCTAATTTATTATACACTCAGGTGGATGGGTATCATCAATTATTGATGATATTTCTATTTACTAATTTGTTATTCCTTTTAATTTCGAAAAATAATTTAATGGATTTTCTTGGTAGTTTTATTTTTAAATAAAATTCTTTTTATCCGCGACGGATGAAATAAATGTCGATCGAGCGAAAGATTGCAACCACCACTGTGCGGTTTCGATTCACTCAGAAAACTGATTTAAAGAGAACGGTTGGCAATATTTTTTGCCAAAGGTATATTATGGTTTGTGAAACGGGGTTGGGATAATTGGAAAAGAGTGAAAAAAAATTGAAAATGGCTGCTTTCTCTGTGTACTGTTTGTTTAAGAGAAAGCGAGACGACATAATGTTTTATTTGAAATAAAAGTGTTGGAATTTGTTTCAATTCTGTAAATACAAATGAATATGGAACAAGCAGCAGTTCAGGCGATATGGTGGTTTTTGAGTTGCTGGTTACATTCTTCACATGTAGGTGTCGGAATAATTTATTACTACGTTTATATGGAGAATTGATTCAGGATTTAGGTCTTTGTATACTTGAATCGGATTAAAATAGGATTACTCGATCCGATCCCACTAAAAGAGCTGAATCGAATTGAAATTGTATTTATATACCTGAATCGAGGAATTGAAGAATCGAACTCACATCTGATTCTTGGTGTGTGTGTGCACCAATAGTGGTTTTTTGTATTTAGTGGGTTTCCATTTAATTTGTATTTTTGCTGTTGCATGTTTTTATTGTTTATTCTGTAAACTCAAATTGTCACTTAGATTCCATTTTAATTCAATCTTCCGATCCCATGAGGCCATATACCTGAATCGAAATCTCAATTCGATTCGATTCACTCATATAAACGGGGTATATTCCGGATTTACACTTGGTACAAATTACCATTATTTCTTCCATTTTAATGACATTACTGACAAAATCTTGTAAATTGCTTGAAAATGTATCATTATTTTTATATTGCCATTATCAATCGAACAGCCATTATTTTGTGTCGTGTATTATCATTACTGATTTGATGTTACCATTATTTTGCCAGTTTAATGGCATGAATTAATGACAATTTATCACTCGTATAAATCCAGGATAATTTACGACATGATGAATTGATTGCTTGTTACATCCTGCAATTTTAATAAACAATTTTTGTGGTTGTGAAATTGTTGAGCTTAAATAATTTACTGAGTTATCAGTATGTTTCCTTTGTGATTTTCTTTATTGTTTATATGAACTTTTCTGAACTCGAGAATGTGTAGAGATATTTGAATAATGTATTAAAATCTATTAAATATTGCAACTGAATAGTTATGAAAAGAGATTTAAAGATTAAAAATCACTGTGGTGTAAAAGCTGAGTTTTCGCTTCAGTAGAGATCAATTTAAAATTACACAACTATGAATAACGCAAACAGCCCTAATTTGCTGTTTTGATGCTCACAGGTCACAATTTTTTGTGAGGTTGTTTTTGTGAGGTTTCTTATATGAGGCGGTCACAATTTCGTATTCTGTTGAGACCCTCATAAGGAACCTGAAAAAAAATAAAATTCAACTATGAAAAACAAAAATTAATAAAATTTTGTTCGGTTTTCGTCGATTTTCATGAAATTCATTGGTATGTTTTGACCGAACCTTAAAAGTTCTTGGGCAATGAGGACATTCATACAAGCGATCTCCTGTGGACCTAGTAATGTGTTCCTATAAAAATAAATGTATTAACTCTTTTAATCAAAAAATAATTCTAATTTTAACTTTTAAAACTTGACTTTTTTTGAAAGTACATTTGTGCGTTCGTTCATATTTTTAAACATATTGTACCTTCAGATTTATGCACTCGGGCATTGATGTCGTCCTATAGTGCCGTATTGCCGAGAAAAGTCTTGCCGCAAGGATGAAACATTCGATTTTAGGCAATTCAGCGTACGTTTAATTAATGAAATTTAAATTTCAGTTCATTTGGAAAGCCAAAAAAATAAAAATATTTTGTGGTTAAAAAAATTTAGATTTTTCACATTGCTGCTGCGCATTAGTTTCATTTAAATCAAGAGATATTTCATAATTGTCTCGTACACTACAAGATATAAATTTTCTCGCACAATGTTTGCGCTTGAAGAAATAACTATTTTACCTCCTTTACGTAGAAATATTTTCTTGTGGAAATCTAACGAAAACGAGTCGATTGTCTATCTTCACTAAAAGTCGGCAAGTATATTCCGATAGATAAATTTTGTATCTTGAATGGCAAACAGATTATTCATATCCCTTAATTATCGCCTGCGCTACAATCAAAGATGATTTATTAAAATATCAATTAATACAGTTTTATTAATTCTTACTCTTACTTTTCATTTATATATGAAATTTCTTCCAGAAAAGATGTATCAAAATCAAATTGAATTCCATTATGTTCGTTCTTATTTTTTTTTTTATAGTTTTGTTTCACTGATATGTCAAAGTAGCTGAGTTGTTATGTGCCAAGAAGCCGATAATTATTTTCAAGTTTTTATGATGCTCACAAGTTGTGAGTTTTTTAACAGAATACCAAAAAGTCACAAAATTAAGTTCACCTTAAGCTATGACGTTTTTGTAACTTGTGAGGGTTTAGTGAGGTTGCCAGAATAAAGGCTATAAATAATGTCAGAATAAAAACAAATTAATAAGAATAAATTGAGTGCCTATTTCTCTTTAATTATTATTAAAGAACTGGTCCTCTTCACCTCTGAAAAAAAGTGAAAAACTCTTCTTTATTTCTACTTGCTTATAGACAGTCTTAAGAATATTCAAACCGAGGTTCAGAACCTTGGTTGTTCAAAATTTTAACTTATTATCAATTTCAACGGATTAACTACCTACATGATTCAACCATACAGTGATGAAGTATATGTTATATAGCCAAATACATGTTTAAACCCAGAGGTTGAATCTCCATGTTAATCCACCGAAATTGTGCCTTAAAATATTGAACTAAGAATGAACGCGGTTTAAGTATTTTGCCCTGAGGGGTGGTTTAACAAACGTAGTTCAAATAATTGATCAGTGGTTAAGCAGTTTTAACACCCGATATTGGTATCGTTAACTGCTTTTCAATAATGGTTCAAAATTCTAACATGTGGTAGATCCTAAATAAAGACTTGAACCATCGTCGAACCTCGCATAGTAAATCCGCTGAAATCCGTGAGCTAAAATTGCAGTTCAACGATTTAAATATTTGTACAACTGGACATGGGATTTTGTTCGACTATGACCGATATGCCAGTAATAATTTGAACATATTTCATTTATATATGGACATATTTGGGTAAGTTAATGCATATATGATTATACACACATAAGTAGGCGAAAACATGTTTTCAATTAATATTTTTAAAAATTAATGAAGTGGTAAGATTGCCTTTAATATGGCTGAGTAAAAGATATAACTTTTGAAGTATTTATTTCAGTTAATTAAATATATTATGCTTTAGTCTTTTAAGGAACGCATACATCTAAAAAACAAGTTCACGTTAACCACAGATTTTTAATAAGGCCTCATAAAACCTAAATTTTATTAAGGGTTTTAAACTTTCTCACAACGTAAAACGGAAAAGTTTACCACCCACATTTCATGAACGCACTTATAAAAATTAACTTGCGCAAATGTGGTAAATGATTATTTTTTCATCCTGTTCTTTAACTTGACTATAATAACAAATTGTTATTACTCTCATTCAAAATGTCTGCAAAAATAATAAGAGCAAGGGTTATGCCAAGATTATGACACATAAAACGTCAAAATTAAAAGTCAAACGTTTTTCACATTTACCTAACTCAGATGGTAAAGTTTCCCGCACAAAATTATGCGGAAATTTTACCATTTTTTGGTAAAGTTTTTCCATACAAATTTTGACAGCTCATTTACCACATTTACCATTTTACCACGCTTACGGGTTCATGAATACCCTTATTAATTAAGAGACAACAATATCAAACCCAATTTTGGCTGACAACCCATACATAAGTCTTAAACTTCTTATTGCACCTCATTCAATCCGTCGAAATCGGCAGATAAAATAATTCCTGAAACGCCGATTAAATATTGGAAGCACATTGTGGAACTACCAGCCATTAAACACTGCGAGATTTAATTGATGTTAACTTTGTTCAGATTTTCTCCAATTAATTATGAAAACTTTACTCGTAATATTACAAAAATGACAAAAAAGAAAGTAGTATACATTTTTAAGCATCATATTTTGCTAGCTAGAAAAAAAAATATGTAAAAACATTCAGTAACAGATCTAGTGTATTGTCGGTGTGTAAGAAACTCAAATGAAACATACCTCTTTGCTGTCATATCATAGAATACGAAAAACATCGTATTCGTATCCAACACTTGCCAAAATCGAACACACCTATTTGAATTTGTAAACATGTGTGACGGTGAAACTGTGGGCAGCGAAGAAATTTCTTCCGAATTTGATTCTCGTCCGCAATTTGGAAATAGATTTCTAACTAAAGAAGATGATGTTTTCACGCACAATGCATGGTAATTTATTAATCATAAGAAAATCACATTTGCTCCCGAAGGTTTTCTTTTGCTATGAATACACGCGTCATCGAAAGAAACCGCCAGGAGGTAATCGGTTTCTCAAATATAAATCAGATATTTTCCAGTTCAATGCGTGGTATTTCATGAATTCCACTAAATGTTTAATTAACTTCATTTATTTTCCTAGGGACAACGTCGAGTGGGATGCCGAACAAGAAGCCCAAGCAGTTGCTGCTGTTCAAAAGAACTCTACGAAAAAGATGACAGCAGAAGATCAAATCAAGTTCGAGGCTGAAGCCGATAAATTCTGGGATTCATTCTATGATATTCACCAGAATCGATTCTTCAAAGATCGCCACTGGCTATTTACTGAGTTTTCCGAACTTGCTCCCAAAGAAGCTTGTACCGAAGCTCGACAAATCTTTGAACTTGGATGCGGTGTAGGCAATACAATCCTGCCAATTCTTAAATACAGTCAAGAACCAAATCTAAAAGTCTATGGTTGTGACTTTTCAGCTAAAGCTATCGATATATTCCGAGAGAATCCGGAATTTGATGATAAACGATGTAATGTGTTTGTTATGGATGCCACTGCCACCGATTGGGAAGTTCCTTTTGAAAAGGAGAGCCTCGATATAATTGCTCTGATTTTTGTTCTCTCGGCTATCAACCCAGACAAGATGTCGATAGTCGCGGAGAATTGTTTCAAGTACCTGAAACCTGGTGGATTGGTACTCTTTCGAGACTATGGTCGATATGACTTGGCCCAGTTAAGATTCAAAGCTGGAAAATGTCTGCAGGAGAACTTCTATGTGCGTGGCGATGGAACTAGAGTGTATTTCTTCGATCAGGAGGAACTGAAAGATCTCTTTTGTGGAGCGGGTTTTGTAGAAGAACAGAATGTTGTCGATAGAAGACTGCAAGTGAATCGTGGAAGAATGCTGAAGATGTATCGCGTTTGGATACAAAAGAAGTTTAAAAAACCAATTAGTTAGTTGTTGTAAAGTCTAGTAACCTAATTATTGTTGTGGAAACAAATGTTGATTAAAATATATTTTTTAGTTTGAATTCTTGATGTGATTTGTTTTATTTTCTCTAATTTTAACTAGGTGGGTCATATTTCTATGACTTGCTGCGTATGTTGGGACCACATTACCTACCGATACGATTTTGTTAAATCAGTGGAATGGTTATGGAATTCTTTTTCAATTAGGTGCATTTATCCAAAAGACGACTTGTCTTCTCTTAATCCGTATTAACTGATTTTCCTTCTAGCAAATATCTCATTAGTAAGTTCACTGCTATTTTCATTATTTTTAGTGACATCTTGCATATCAGGTGGCGTCCGAATATCTAATAGATACTAATGTTGTTAAAACATGATAAATCACCGAACAATAAAACACCTTTATAATAATTTGTAAATTATATATATCTAAGTATCGTTTGTTACTATATAATAAATTTGGAAATAATTAATATTATTGTGAAAAGAAAATCTGAAACAAAAGGAACGTTTGCTTATAAATAAATTTGCATTTTGTTATCGTTATAACGTACTTTCATTTAGATAATTTTATCAAATGTTAATATCCTTTTGTACGTGCACGACATACATAGTTCTTCTAGCTGAATCACCTGAAAGTCTGCAGCTAATGATATACCGGGTTTCCGACTATTGTAAAACACCAGGACTTACCGTTTACGTGGAGAAAACGAAAAATTCACGAAGTACAGCGGAAGGCGAGTGGTATAAAGGAATCAGAATTGACGTTGTTAAAAAATTTAAGTATTTGCGAGTTAAAATAAATACTATCGGCGTCTTCAAGAAGCACATGAGAGAAAAAAGCCGTCAGTTAACAAAGCTTGTTCAAACTGGACGTGACGCAAGATTTTTACCAATGAAACCGTAACACTATCAACCAAATATACCAAATTTTTAAAAGTGTCGTATCGTAACATTGTGCTTAATGTTGCACAAATCTTGGGAATATATAAATTTAAAGAAGTTGAGAAATTTCAAAGCAACTTTCTGAAGAATCTTTTTAACTTACCAGGAAATACCTACGCCGGGCTACGCTCTCTAGTTGGAAACTTGGTTTACCAAAAATGTTTACACAAACCTTAAATCTTCAAGCCTCATGCTCAGATAATCGACTAACAAATAAATTGCTGATGTACCTACTCGTATATAATATGTATTTATGAGACAAGATAATACATACATATTCATCAAATGACAGAACATCGCTATAATCCATGGACTAAGCCTTCAATGAAATCGAAATAACCTATTTGTTGAAGCCATTGAATTTGAAAGAAGAATTATCAACTCGCAATTCAACCATAACCTTTTAAGTAGAAACTACTTAAGTCGCGATAGGTAGGCACCTACCTAGCTAGGTTACTAGTTTACCTATAAAGGTTCATTCTAGGTATACCTACCTAACCTATGTACATTGCTAAACTAATGTATGTAGGTACACATGTATTTTGCGAATCAACAATAAATTATTAAACCTACAAATGTACATAAATAGCATAATGCAGATTCCTTAAATCAAATTGACAAAATTATTAATGTTTAAATTAAATTTATATATTTTTTTATTCCTAAATTTCTTGCTTCATAGGAATGGTACTAAATACCTACGTACTTTATCTTCTGTTGGAGTTTACAGTCATGCGTACCTGGCATTTGTTATAGAAATTTTCATAGTAGAGAGAAAACATAGAATTCCATAAAATGCATCATAAAATGATGTGATTTTTTTTTTTACCTTATAGAGTTCACATTGTGTACTTAGTGCAAATGTTAACAAGAGGTAGTAAGAAAGCATAGCTAAGCATACTTACCTGGCGTAGGGGTTACCGTGATCATGAAGGCGGTTCCCCCGGGGCGAGGCTTGGCCATTGCACTACGGCTGAGTTGACCTCCGCGATTATTCCTAATGCGAATAACTCGTGCGTGTAATTTTTGGTAGCCGGGGATGGCGTTCGCGCCGCCCCGACATAAAAATTATTATTCAAGCATATGACGCAGGGGTGTTTGTGTTATTGTATTTGTTGTATGGTGCTGATTCTTGCCGTAATTGCGTTTTTTCTGGAAGCGTTTGTCGGTTCTATCATTTGGACATTACAAAATTGTTGTTCAATGGTCGAATTTGGTGGTTGCATTCTTGTAATGCAATCGATGTTGGTTTACTTGTCATCAAATTGTTTTGGGCGACAAAATAGTGAGAAAAATGATTTTTCGTTTGAGTTATGTAAATAATTATTTGTTGCTCGTTGGTGGTAGGACGAAGTAGCGCAACGTTGTAACTGTTAGTTTGTTTTTGTTTTTTGTTAAGGACTAAGATCTGTACCAGTACCACCTACCTGCTAATTTTTGTGTTCAAATTTGAAGGTAAGAATTAATACATAGGTTAAAGTACCTGTAATTTTATAAACAAATTTAAGCGTAAGTGGATGGTACCTGGCGGCCACCTTCACTTATTATTGAAGTTGGATCTAGGTACCTACTATATAAAATCCACACACTTCTAATTTTTTTCAGCATGACATAATGTATACTATACCTAGCACCTAGGTGTGTGTACCTATGGTACCTGGTCCTGCCTAGGTAATAAATACTATAATTACATATTAATAATAATACAAGTTTGGCGTTTTGAAAGCCCTAAACACGGCAATAAATCAATTTTTAAAAGAACTGTTAAATATGTACCGAATTCCATAGATACTTCCTCTAGGTAAGCGGTTATCGGTGTGTAGGTACCTAGTTGTAGTTTGTATGAAAATGCCAAATTTAATGGTATCGCTTGATGATGGCTAAAAAGAAAGGATCAGACCAAAAACTTCATAGTTACAAAAAGATCCAATTTCCATACAAAAACCTCTGAGTTCAGCCTTGAAAAGTAACGGGTGATTTTTTTCCTACTTGGTTTTTGACGTTTATATTTTTGACAGATCACACATGACAAATTCCACGAACATTTGTCATTTCGATTCAGTTTTATTTGCCATTTCATCATGAATAGACTTACGCCTGAACAACGTTTGCAAATTATTGAAATTTATTATCAAAATTCGTGGTCTGTGAAAAATGTGTTTCGCAAGCTACGTCCGTTTCAGCGACGAGGCTCATTTTTGGCTAAATGGATACGTGAATAAGCAGAATTGCCGTATTTGGAGTGAAGAGCACCCAGAGGCAATTCAGCAGCTACCAATGCATCCCGAAAAATGCACTGTTTGGTGCGGTTTATGGGCAGGCGGCATCATTGGGCCGTACTTCTTCAAGCACGATGAAGGCCGCAGGGTTACGGTCAATGGAGAAAGGTACCGTTCGATGATAACAGATTTTTTTTTGCCGAAAATGCAAGAATTGAACTCGGTCGACATGTGGTTCCAACAGGACGGTGCCACATGCCACACTGCACGCGAAACCATGCATCAATTGAGAGGCGAATTTGGTGAGCACTTGATCTCACGTTTTGGCGCAATCAATTGGCCACCAAGATCATGTGATTTGACCCCGTTAGACTATTTCTTGTGGGGCTATGTTAAGTCTATTATCTATGGGGACAAGCCAAACACGATTGCTGCCTTGGAAGCCAACATTGAACGCGTCATTGGTGAGATTCCGGCCGAAATGTGTGAAAAAGTTTGCCAAAATTGGACCTTCAGAATGGACCACCTGAAGCGTAGCCGCGGGCAACATTTAAGTTAAATTATTTTTAAAAAGTAAATGGCAGAAATTGATTTATCGATCCAAATAAAAATTTCATTCACTTTTTACAAGTTTCTGTGTTTTTTTGAATTTTCAAAAACCAAGCTCTTAAAAAATCACCGTTTAGTAACATCTAAGTCCACGCCAAGTTCTTACTCCTTCAGAAGTTTTAATACCAAATATGTAAGGAGTGGTAGCGGTAGGTACCTAAAGTAAAATAATATTATTGAAACAACTAAGTAGGTAAGTACCTATACCTACAAAATTCAGGTACATAGGTAGGCATATTTTATTATTTAATGAAAAGCTATAGTTACCTACTGACATACCTATCTCAGGAACCAATTATGCTAAAAAAATTGGTGAGACGTCTGTGCTTGACTAGCTAAGCAAAAAGGTACCTACATAGGTACCTACCTATTTGGAATTTGAAGTTTCTGACTTCATTGGTACTGAAGATAGAGGGGGTCGGGAAATCGCATGAGTTCCTACCTTTAACGGAAGGATGTATTTTGTCACAACTGCTGGGGCACTACGTTGCCATTTAATTTCACATATAATAATAATGAATGACATTCACTGAATTAAAAAAAAAACACATCTTGGTTCCATCCAGGATCGAACTGGAGACCTTCTGCGTGTAAAGCAGACGTGATAACCGCTACACTATGGAACCAGATGAAATTAGGGGCTACAAAATATATTGACATAAGTAGATAGGTAGTCATCAAATTGAAATGTAGTTAGGAAAGTTAGAAAGGTATAGGTAGGTGTTAATAATTGTTTAAATTTTGTCCTTATTAAAATGACTGTTGAATAGATTAGAAAATTGAAAATTCAGTATCTCGAAAACAGGTAAACGGTTCTATGACAGGTACCTTCCTAGGTAGCTTAATAACATTTCGTGTGAGCAAAATTTTAGACCAAAATGTACATTATATAAATAATAGTGCTCTGATGGAACAAAACTAAAAAGCAGTGTACGGGTGCCTGTCTGGTTGATTTGGAGAAGGCCTTCGACACCGTATGGTTAGAAGGTCTCTATCTAAAGCTAACCAGACTAGGTATAAGTAAACCTCTATTGTATATGCTTTATGACATGCTAAATGGTAGAAAGTTTGTTGTCAAGAGTGGCAATGTAACTTATACCGCAATTTTTAATATTAATAATGGTCTTCAGCAGGGAGCGGTTAACTCGCCGATTCTATTCAGCATTTACACCAGCGATCTGATAGGTAGTCTAACTCAGGCAATTGCGTACGCCGACGATCTAATTGCGTACAGAACAGCTCATACAGTTGAGGTCATCAAAAGTCTCTTGCAGAGTGACTTCGACAAGATTCAGCGATATTGTGATGACTGGAAGTTGAAAATCAACTTCCAGAAATCAGAAACTTTTTTGTTTAGGACTCCGTTGTCTAGCGCCTCAAGGGATACGAGAAAGAACTGGCGCAAGCTGGTGATCGTAGGGCCACATGGACATCCACTGGCGAGTAAAAGTGTAGTAAAGTACCTTGGCATCTGGTTGGATCAGTACCTGTATTTCGATATTATTCCAACCAGGTTCTATACAACGGAGCCAACATAAACAGAATAGATAATTTTTTGTTCAAGCTGATTCGGGGTCACGTTGCAAGAGCGATGTCCTCAACTAACAGCTTAATTTTTGGGGCTTATTACCCCAATAACGAATATTTTGAGAGTGCGCGGTTAAGTGGTTACATCCCTCCCGAGGCTTTCCTCTATTTAGACAGTCGGGGGCTGATACAGGATGGAAGGGCGGTTCCGCTCATCTACCACGTCAGCCGGAAAACTGTGGATAGGCGACTCCTGTATGGTCGAGACGTCATCGCTCAAGGTGGAGAAGAGCGCCTTCGGTTCAGTAGGACTGTGTCCGATCGGGACCGGAGGGATAGGGCGAAACAGGAGAACCAGTTCTGGTGGCTCTCTGAACAGCATCGTGATATATAAAGTCGATGAAGATGATATATCTTGGCCGACTTACATAGATTTAGGGCATTAGGTATAGGGAACAGTCAGGGTGGCACCAAAAAAAAAAAAAAAAAAAATAAAAATATGTATGTATGCGGGGGCATACGTGCATGCATCTGCGTGCCTGTACATGTATGTGCGTACGTATATGTATGTGTGTATGTACATGTATGGGTGGGTTGCATGTTGGTGTGTGTCTGCATGCATATAAAAAATAAACAAAAAAAAATTAAAAAACGAAAAAAATGCTGCTGTGGCTGTTCTAGTTTCTAAGTAGTTTTAAGTATTATTAGGTATTTTAAGTAGTTTTAATTATTTTTAATATATATTAAGGTTTAGTTTATAAGTAAAAAAAAAAAAAAAAAAAAAATTGATAAGATACCAAGTTTTTGTAAAGTTTCCTTGAAATATAAAATAAAATAAAAAAAAAATTTAGATTTAATTAAAATAGTTTTTAGGTCGAAAGGCATTAGTTTTAAAAGTTATTGTTTAATTTAGAGCGCCCGTAAAGGGCCAGTAAATTAGTTGTAAGTTATTGATAATTAGGCTAGTTTTAAACATTTTTGTCCAGCTTTAAGATAGTTATAAGTTAAAATGAAATAAAAATGAATTTAAAAAAAAAAAAAAAAAAAAAAGTGCTCTGATTTTTTTCTATCAAAACCATTAGAGCCGTTTTCATGATAATTAATATTTATCATTTATGGTATTGTAATGGCAGGTACCGTTATTTTTGGGGATAAAAAAAAAATCGAGTCAATCACATAAGAAACAAGTAAGCAAGTTTGAAGAAAATCTCTTCCCTTTATCATCGTAATGCCAAGTTTGATTAAAATCTGCAGTTCGATTTTTTTTTTCAAATGCAAAACTTGTCCTATAACCTATATTGCAATTAAAAAATACAATACCCTACTTAATTTGAGAATTGAAACTCTCTTTAAAGATTTTTTTTACGCTTGAGGAAACCTTAATTTCGAAAATTGTCATTTTCTTAATTTTGTGTTTCGGTAGAATAAATAAATAAAATTCAAGAAATTTTCTCGAGATATTTTATCGTGTTCCCAGGAGGTTCGAATAAATAACTCAAAAGACTATAGTAAAACCTGCTTATATTCACAATTGGACACAACTAAGGAATGCATTTAGGTACATACAGTGGCTCCCACGACTAATCGGACACAGAAAAAAAAATTTTAACAGTGTATTAAAATGTATGGAGGGTGTAGAAACGCATAGTCAGGATGGAAAATCAGTACGAGAAATAGCCAAAATTGTACAACGAAGCCATTCAACGGTTCAGGACATAATTCCACTTTACAAAAATGAAAATAGAATCCTTAATATTAGCAGGCAAGGACAAGGAAAAAAATTGGATGCGAAGGAGGAAAAGCTACTTGTTCGGCAAGTCAAGGAAAATCATTTCTTATCCTCGGAATCTCTAAAGGTTTTTTTGAAGGAGACCATGAATAAGGAAGTGAGCAACGAAAATGTCCGAAGGGTTCTGCGTAAACAAGATCTGAATGGCCGCGTAGCTCGAAAGAAGCCATTCATAAGTGAAAAATAGAAAAGAAAGGCTTACATTTGCTAGGGATACGGCGTTCTGGAATAAGGTAAAATTTCTTAAATTTCTATTGTTTATGTACGGGTGCATTTTATAACATTAAAAAATAGGTTTTGTTCACGGATGAAAGTAAATTTAACTTGAAAGGATCAGACGGACGAATATTTGTATGGAGATAAGCAAATGAAGAATTCGCTTATAAGCATACACGGCCAACTGTGAAACATGACAGTGGGTCGGTCATGGTATGGGGATGTATGTCGAGTTCTGGTGTTGGAAACTTACACTTTGTGGAAGGTAAAATGGAACAAAAGAGTTATGTCAACATTTTACAGCAACATTTGGTGCCAAGTGTCAGTAAGCTCGGAATACAAGAAAATTTCATCTTCTGCCAGGACAACGACACCAAGCACACATCTTATACAGCAAGGTCGTGGTTGTTGTATAACTGTCCCAAAGTGCTCAAAACACCGGCACAGTCCCCTGGCCTTAATACAATCGAGCATATTTGGGATGAACTGGGACGTCGAGTGGCTCAGAAAAAATTTTCAAGAGCTTAAGGCCGGTATTCAAGAAGAATGGACAAAAATACCACCTGAAGTTTGTTCAAAACTATTTTCTTCAATGCCTCGACGTGTAGCGGTTATTAAATCAAAAGGATATGCCACAAAGTATTAAATACAATGTGTCCGATTATTTGTGAGACATGAAATTGTGGAGTTGTTTTAGTTTTTAATTTTTTTTTTTTGAATAGTAACTTAAGACGTTGTGATTGTTTATTTAAAATAAATATGACTTACCTTATGATAAAATATGATGTTTAATTTTAACACCCCCCATACATATTCTTAGAGAAATTGCGCTGTTAAAATTTTTATTTTCTGTGTCCGATTAGCCGTGGGAGCCACTGTATGTAAATGTGCTGTAATTAAGTAGGTAATTCAGTTTTGATTTTTTAAATATTAAAAGAAAACTGTCGCAATATCAAGCGATTTGGTTCTTGAGCGATGTGATACCCAATAAGTGGGTTTTACTGTTTATTTTATTTAGGTACAATAATTTAAAGTATTATCGAGGAATTTATTGATATGGAAACTTGTATCGTCACTTTTAGCCAAGCCGAAATTACTAAGTGTCTACTATCTGTTCTGACCTACATGTCTATTCCGGCCGACCGGCCATACCTTTATAGCTGCAAGATTAGGAGAATTTTACTCGCTGTTATCTTATTTGGGTTATATTGGCATGAAAAAAGGTAGCGATTGTATTATTGGAGTTTGATATAACTACCCCTTATCTATGACAACACTTATTATAATTTTATATTTTTTATCATATAAAAGATATCTATAGATAATGAACTTTGAATTGTTGTTAACTAAAAAAATAATAAAAAAACAGATTAACAGAAATATTACAACAAAGTTATGTGATTTAAAAAAGAACACAAAATTACGTGTAACACAGGAGAATATTTCGGAATAGGTACGAATTAAAAAAAAATATTGGTGCAAAAAATTACAGGATGTAGTGCAAGAATTAGGTAATTCCATAGGGTGTACCTGCATTTAGAGCCTAAACGGATGGAGGTGGACAGATTTGATTCAACGCAATTTTTGAGTGTGGTACTGATAGTTGCCTTGCCATACAACAATTTCGTTATTTTTCGAATTTTCTCGAAAACGGCCTTAACGATGTTGGTTAAACTTCAAACCTGTAAAAGAAACTTTACTAAAGAGATTCACCAGTGCCACCTACATAAGCGATTTCGTGATATGATAGTCAAAATAGTTCCCCTTAAACAATTCCAACGTAATACTAGTGCTTCTATGAATGGACATCATTTTAAGTGGGGGTCCAATTTCGAACTTACTGTCAAGCACGTAGAGATTATTTCTTTAGCCGCACGCTACGAATGTGAAATGCTTTACCTAATGTCGTTTTCCATTGGACATCTAGAACCATTCCGTTAGCAACACAATTCTCTTCTGACTGTTCTAAACGATAATATTTTCATTTGTACTCAAATGCTTTATTTGGTTGCTTCAGACATTATCCAAAAATATAAAAAAGGTTTGTGGTTAAACAAATAAATCATTAAATAAAAAGTTAAATAAAACAGAGAAAAATGTATGTGCTTATGATGTTCGAAAATCAAATACGAGAATTGAGTAGAAGCAAATATAACTGTTCCACATGAATCAAAGAAAACAAGATTATGACACTTCTTGGTTTTTCTTATTTTACTGAGGTCATATGTGAAAAAAATCTTCAAATTGTTGTTGTTTGTTGTTTGCGGATTAATGGATTTTTTTTCACATCTGACGTCAAAGAAGTGTCGTAATCTTGTTTTCTTTGATTCATGACTGTTCCATATTATCTTCCAGAACGAGTAAGACCAATGGAAAACGACATAGCTATATTTTCCCAGTTATTTTGACACTTCAAAAGAACTATGTATCGGTATCTCCTTGTGTATACGCATAACTTTTTAAAAATTGTCTTACTATCATTAAAGTATTTTTCCAAATTAAAACAAAATTGGTGAAATTTATCACACACAATGTATGCTTTGTATGAAAGACCCTTTACTTGAGTTTTTTTTTCAGGAAATTAAAAATATGATGAAAATGATTGCTTTTTCCTCAATTTAGTTCACGAAAATAGTGTCATAAAAATCTGAATCACCCTGTAAATAAATCGACAAACACAATATATACTCATTCTTATCATACAACAGCTCAAATAATTCTATAAACTCACTCAAGCCCATATCATTGTTATCATTGTCTATTTCGTATTCGTATACAGTCCTCTGATTCGTTATTTTTTTTTAGTTTACTTAATATGTCAAACACACATCGGTTTTGTAATATCGAAGAGCGTATTATATTTCGAGGTATATTTCAATAAACTCGTTACTCATTTATAAAAAGAATAATAATTGAGTTCAGTTACCACCACCAGAATTCCATATTCCAAATCAATACAAAACTCTCTCTCAACTTTAAACACGAAATTCACACTCGAAGATTGTCAGCAAAATATCTACAGCAAACAGTTTGAGTTTTGTCGTCGATCGTTGTCGTTGATCGTCTAAAAATAAAAAAGCCACGCATTGTGTTCTCAGATAAAATATCTTATGGAAATTTTTAATTGAATAAATGTGCAGCAGAAAAAACAATAAAGTGGTTTAAAGTTAAATTTGTGCAAATTAAAAAAAAACTCAAATCTAATTGTTACCAATGTAGCCTAATCGAGTTATTGCACACGAACAGTTTAAGTTGTTTCGTGTTAAATAAATTTTATACTTTCTATGTGCTAAATTGTTTAATTTTTTTTTAAATAATAAAATCAAAAATAAATTCCTTCTTCAAAAATAAAGAGGAAAAATAGCTGAAAGAGTACACAATTTGTATTGTGGTGAAAACAGGTCACGAGTTTTTAGTTAATTTCCGGTAAGTACTCAGGTACCTACCTACCTACCTACCTAACAATGAGTATCAAACCAAACCAAATATTTGGTGTTGTGTATTTCTAAAATAAATAAAAAAAAGAAAAAAAACTGTACCTTAATAGATTTTAAGTAAAACCTTGCCAGCAACGTGCGAAACCAGACAAGAGTAGGTAGTAGGGGTTAACTTGACAGATAAATAAAAGTAAAAATCTTGAGCGCACATACCTATTCACACCTATGATTAAAGTATCTATGACTATTCACTGTACCTACTTATAGATAGTTTGCCAGCTGCTGTTGTTGTCAACTAAATTTTGCTCGCTGATTCATATTAAATAGATTTGTTACATGAGTGGTGTAATGTTATAAGCATTTTTTTAATTTCTTATTTGTTTTTTTCTAAAAGTAGAAAATATTGTGTATCCACAGAATAGACAATGTGTAGGTGCGTTCTAGAGGAGTTTAACATAATATTAAATTGATTGATTGCTTCTAATTGATCTTGTTGACACTTTTTAATCGAAAGTAATTAATTTTTGAGGGCACATGCTTTGGACTACAATTACTGATGAAATATAGATAGTATATGTGGCGCGACCAAGAACAATAATAAATGAATCTACCAACAGTAGCATGTTTTCATGTTTTTAATTTTCACCATAAAAAATGAATGATGATAAATAATCAATGATTGATAAGAGATGATTAGAACATAGAGCGGTTACTAAGTTTAAGCACGTTTTAGTGAAGTGCAATATGGACAAATTTGTAGCGATAATTTTTGTCAATTTTTTTTTGAACAGTACCTCCTTAGTGCTATTAAGTATTTGAAAAAATGACGTTTCTTTTGAAATATTTTTGCAATAAATCACTTTGAAATTAAACAGAAACTGTATGGCATAATAACAGACATCGCAAATTGGATGTAGATAATTGCTTACTTCAGGACGGTGTTCACATTGGCGTAATTGTATTGATTTATTTTGACGTAAAGTCCAATCCGTCTTGTTCAGACACAATATAATGTGAACATATCGGTTTCACAAAAAACACTTGGCAACATCTTGAATCAATAGTTGTGATCGAGATTTTTTTTGGGCAGAAATCGGCAGCTTATCAAATTTTGAAGAGTGGGGATGAAATTCTTACATAAAAAAATAAGGCCCGAAAAAGTATGGAACGGGTTGAACACAATTTTCTGCCAATTTGTAAACGTCAACACAACATTTGCTTTTTCTTTTTATATTTTCACATGTTTAAAATTTACATTTTTTCCTCTTTAAACTTATAATTTTGTATTTTAGTGCTTTTAAATTAATCTATTTCTTCAACGAATCTTTTCCCAAAACAACCAACAGATGCTTTTTTTCTTGTATGGCAAACGTCAACCTGACAATTTTAAATTTTCTTATCACAATTTTTTACCTACAAATAAAAATAAATCGAATAGATACCTACAGCCAGAGCATATTGTATGTAAATGAACAAGCCAGTTTCATTCAGCAATCACGTCAAACTAAACTGTCATTCGAGATTGTTATGTTTTAATGTGGATTGTCATTTTACAACATGAATGTTTCAACAATCTCTGAACGTGTTAAAATTGAGGGAATTTCTTACACAAATATAAGCTGTGTGAATTGAAGAATATAGCAAAACTGAATAGCAGTGAAAAGCACATGAGCAAACTGAAATGTCAGAAGAAGATATAACAGTCAATTAAACGTCATTTGTCAAAACAATATCCAACAAAAAATTGATAGAACTTTTGTGTTTTCTTTTTCTTGTTGATAATACAAATTTTTCATTTATTGCTAATAAGCAAGAGCAGATTCGATTAACAAAGAAACAAAACAAATAATTTTGACAATTATCGCGATTCTGTTCTAGTTTGATCTTCATAAAAAATCATAAGGCAAAATCATGTTATTTTCTGTTCTAAGACTAATTTAGAACACAAGATTGTTCACAGAACAGAAAAAAGTTGTACTTTTCTGTCAAGAACAGTTCACATCATTGAACAAATCTATAGTGATTCCTGTGTGCAATGAGTGTTGGAAATACAATAACGGTATTCACGATCTGGTGCAACTAGTAAATTGCAAAATTGGAACATTTATATTGCATCACAATAACCAAACACACTGAATAAAATCTTGCAACACCAGGGTAGTTTTTGAGCACATTCTAAATGTAATTCTTACTGTGAGTTATTTATTTGTGACAAATTTGTGAACTTATATGAATATTTCCACAAATTAGGAAAGTGCGTTGACGATCTACAAAATAAATAAATACAAATTCGCAATTTGTCTAGGTCTGTTTCATAAGATCGTGAATACCACGATGTCAGAGCACCCACAATCAACGCACCACAAACTGACTTTCTGCGGATACATTTGAAAATTCCTCCATTTACGTCAGAGGACTGTAATGTAGGAAATTTTAGTATGGAATACCTTTTGTGGACATTTGTTTGACATGTCTCTTTTAGTAAGTATCTGAAAAATAGAAACAAAATATTAAGAACACATAAAACAACATGGCTATGTTCTGAAAATATCTTTTTAAGTAATTTGGAGTGGACTACCTACGTAGGTTATGGCAAAAATAATTTAAGGCATATAAACCAAACTGCTACTTTTAAATAACTGTTACTGAATACCTGTTACTAAAATAATGACCCATCCCTATCAAAAAAAGTTTTACTCAACAAATTGGAACATCCAAAACATTGTCCCCGGTTTAATTTTAAGCAGGCATGTTTCAGTCATAAACTAATAACTTAAAGACCAGAAACCTCTGCTTTCATTTGACATTTGCCTACAAGCTGAAACACGCACACAAGTAACATTTCTGTTCCTCTTCCAATAGACACATTGATAAAAACGCACACAAGAATCTTTTCTGTTCCTCTTCCTATAGACACATAGACAACACAGCCCTAGTAATTTGTTTTTGTTTTGCTTTTCGATTTCCCATCTATTCATGGATAGAGTGTCAAAGCTACAAATACAACAATGTAAACAAATGGGTTTTGGGGGGTGAAACGTACGAAGGTTTCCAATCTTTATTATGGCTTATTTGTGGTTTCAGTAAAGAAACATTTGTCCATATGCATTAATTCAAGAAATACAAAATATTTTCGGAATTTCGCATATAAATACTAGACATATACACTAACAATTAAAAATGCATGATCCCTCTTTTCCTCTTTCCAATGCTTGATAAAATGCACGCAAAGAAATTAAAAATAAATTGACATGTTATGCACATAACCAGCAATTGAATGGCGCCTTTTACCAAATGGAAGTGAAGAAGTTCGCCGAGAATTTCAATTAATTAACTCGAATTAGCATTGTTCCAATATGTACATAATTATGTATAGATACATAGATACATTTACATAAGTTCTTAAATTAAAATATGAAATTATGAACTAATTTAGGAGTGTGTCCGAGCAGTTTTTTTTAAGTTTTTGTTGGGTTTGATTTAGAAAGGTCATTACTCCTTTCCTTTATACTTCCAAGCCTCCAAGGTTTACTTTTGTTTTGTTTGTGCTTCAGACTGCTCATTGAAGCATGAGAACTAAACTTCAAAACGAACTGAAAACCATCAAGACTTTGTATCGCACCGCGCCGCCGCCCGGCCGTTCGCATTATAGTGGTCCATATGTGACAACAAATTTGAATTTCGAAGAAATTTGTAGGTACAGGACCTACATTTTATAAATCTTTCAAACAAGCTATGAAATATCTTTCAGAAATATCTAGGCACCCAGTTAATCCAGAATTATCTCTTAGAACTTGGGATCTAAATTGAATTTTGCCATTCATTGTCATGGTTCAAAATTTATAGATTTTTTACCACTCTCTTATATAAAATACACCACTGTGTCCTGTCGGGCCGCTGCCGACGGATCCATCTAAGGACGTTCAGTGGTCTTAGGTCAGTGTACGCTGATAAAAAGTGCAGACACACGTAATGTAAAGGTAAACCTTTCTACTTTTTTTGTACTAAACTAAGGATTCATACAAATATATGTATGTATACCTACTGTAAGACTAGTGTAAGAATTCAAAGCGAAGGGTGAATAAATTAAAAAAAGGACACGAAAATCAAGGATGTTGACCTCATTTATCAAACCGCAGACGATCGAGACATAGCTGCTGCTATGCAACAAAAAAAAAGTAAAAAGGTTCACAATTCACAGACGGGAATAAAACAACAGGTCGATTTTTACTTTTTAAGTCCTCGTTTGTTCATATTTTCAATTTCCTTTGTCCTTCTTTGCAGATAAAATTGATAGGAATGTAGAGAGTGGAGAATCATTTGATTCCTGGAATTTTAGATTTAGAACTTTTGTATAGGTAGGTATGAGAATTCAATGATCATGAGTCGGATACAGGTTTATAGAAAAGGAAAATAAGGAGGATCAATGGAGCTAGTGTCGTTTGATATCGAAAGTCGAGATATTCTTATGTCTGAGAAGTGGGTTCACAATAACCAATTTAGACAGGTAGGTAGGTATAGGTTTTATTTTATTATTATTAAGGCGCGAAATTAATTTTTCATGGAACTACAGATAGGTAACAAGGAATTATACTCGGCTGCAACGACATACCTACAATGATTCAATCAAATTACAAATGCGTTTTTAGACAAGATTAAGCTGGACTACGGCAACATAGCCAAATCACAACCACAGGTTAGGCGGTCGAGTACCGACTTTATGATATAATGCGCGACTTAAGATACCTATTATATGCATTAAAATTTCCTGTTTTTGATGCAAAAAAGAAACACAAAACATTTTACTAACAATTTAAAATAAATTTAGAATTATTAGATTCTCTTTTTTACTTGCGATTATAAGTATGTAGGTATTTGCATTATGCATTCGTCGAAAAAAAAAAGTTTTGAGATAACAATAAAACATGACATTACGATGATAGCGAAGACGAAAAAAGATTATCAAAAAATTCTGTCCGTCTGTATGTCTGTCTGTCTGTCTGTCTGTCTGTCTGTCTGTATGTATGTATAGACACCTACAGCCCAAACGGTTGGGCCGAATTGCTTCAAACTTGGTATATAGAGTTTTTAGGTATTGTACAGAGGGGAAATTGAAATTTTTTTTGTAGCTCAAAAAATAACGGTAGGTACCTGTCATATAACCAATATGATAAAGCCTATTTTTCTCGGAAACGGCTCTAAAGATTTTAATTAAAAAGAATCAGTGCAGCTTTTTATGTACGACCAATCATATGATTGAAAAAAAAAAAATTTTAAAATGTCTAAAAACGGTATTTTCCATAGGGCCGTTTTTTTTTATTTCGACTATCTCATAACCGTGTCGAACGATTCTTTCGAAATTTCACACGTACATATGTATATATAGGTTTAGGTTGCCCAATTTATACTGCGTACCAATATTTTTCATAAATATTTTTTTGTGTTTTTAAAAGAATTTATAAAAAAAAATAAATTTATATTTTGAAAACTGCTCAGTAATTTTTTTTGTTCAAAAATTATAGTTATATGTATTTGCTGACTACCTATGAATTGGCCTTTTTGATTTTTTTTTTAAATTTTCTATTTTCTCAAAAACCGATCCACAGATTTTTAATTTTTTTTTCTCATAAATCCAAGTTTATACAATAAACAAAATGGCGTACTTTTTTTGAGCTCAAATTAGTTTAAGTATTTATTTCAGAATTTTGAATTATTTTTTCTTTGATTAAGCCGATTTAATCTCTTGTTTTTAAGTTTATATTATTAAATACGAGTATTTAAGATTGTCATACCAATTTTTTTGAGAAAAAAATTTAAGAAAATTTGTATATATTAAAATTTAAGTATAAAACAGCGAAACGAATATATTTAGTTTTTTAATAGGAATCTATTGCATACGATGTGATCGAACATAAGAGCAAGTTCGTGCGATCCAGTCGTGCATTTTATTTTAATTGTCCTTTTGAATTCAAAATTAAAATAATTTCGGCAAGACAAAACAAATATAACCATGCCAAAGACACTCAAGTAGTATAGATAGGGAACATGGGCTATAATTTCTATTTGCTTACAAACTTGAAAAAACAGCTGAATCATATTTTTGCAAAAGTATGCGACTTATTCATAGACACGAATTAAATTTTATAAATGTATTATGTGAAATAGATTAAATCAGGAAATTTAGCAGCAATAGCGGCAGCCATTTTTTAGAACGAATAGCGCGAAATGTTTAACAGCTTGATGCTAAGGCATTCGCATGATACTACTTAACAGGCTGCCTCCATAGGCCATGAACGATGGCAGAACTATGAACACTCCATCAAAATATCCAATGCAGTCGAAAAAACCCATGTCCATGCAGCGACATCGACATGTCAAAAAAAAAAAATACTTTTTGAACAAGACATAAACGCTGTTTATGTTTATGGCCAGAAAGTGACGTTTCGTGTGTGTGTTTAGTTTTGGTAGTGGCTTTTGAGTTTTTCAGATGCGTGCCGTTACTTACTCTGTAAAATTTGTCTAAGTGTCAATAAAAAATGTGAACGTTGATGGAAAAAAAGAAGTACTGTGGAAAAGCAAATGAACGACATGACATGAAACTGAGTAAAAATGGACTGTTTGTGGATTGGAATTTGGAAAACTGTATGTCCAATGTAGTCGGTCTGTCACAATTTGCTAATAATTAAGCACTATTGCTGACAACTTTTCCACTTTTCAGTGGCACAATACTGCAAAAAATAAAAAAGACAATCCATGGAAATAGTTGCTGTTTGTTTTGATACGAAATGATAAGCAGGTAGAATAATCACGGTGCTGATGGACATAATCCATTGTTTTTACTCCACATGTCACACTCCGAACGACCGAACGTGACTTAAATCAAGTATATAACAATTTTCACTTGAAATATTATTCAATCGTGACATAATAATGACAGAAAATACGAACAAAAGTAGTAAAACTGGGCTGATCTGCCACGACGCTAAAATGATTTTCTTCAAACTTGGAACTACTAAAGGGTTCACCTTCGAAAAATGTATAGCTATCGATCAGTATAAGTGATGATACCTACCTATAAGTTCAATATTTTTGGGGAAAAAATACTTCGTTTAATCTGCCAATATTTCACTCAGTTGAACCAAGTACATATACTTTGGTGTCTCGAGTACCATGGTCAACATAATCTTGCAATTATACACACATGTTTGTTTATAAATCTTGCTTATATTTTTCCTTGTAATTTTTTTTTTTGATAAACCTATATGGTCGATATAATTAAGATGCTAACGCACTGCTCGCAAACAATGACGCAATCAGCAATTCATCACTATTCGATCAATAGCCCCACATCAATGCCGGGAAATGATCTGACCCCATTAATATAATTTGTAAGGCTCCTTTTTTCGCATTTTACGAGTATACCTATATCTTAAAGCCATTGGACTCTTGAGAATATTCATTGAGATTGTATCATTTTGTGCTTTCAATTATTGAGTGACAACATGAGATAGTGATATCATCCTTGAGATTGCGTGATGTCTGCGCAAAAATCAAAACACACATCAATAGTTAGGTATGATGTCGACCTTGGCCGAATTCTCGGCAAACCAATTAGATTTGCACCATATTTTGATAAATATTAATTTTCTGTGAAGTTTTTTCTTATTATTATTTTGCAGTACGATGACGTACACAAAAATACGCTGCCACCACTTGAAAATAGACGCAATTTACTCAGAATTGTATTTTAAATAGCCTCTTTACCGATCACTGGATGATCAATCAGCGGAAAATTTGCATTTCTCCTCAATAAATAAAAATGAATTAAAATTTGAAGCGATCCCAATTGATCGACAATTAGAATAAACCATCGCATTTCTATGGTTTTCCATTTCCTGTATTAATTCATCGAAATCACTTGAGAATTTATTCATTTACAAGTTAAGTTTCTTCTCAGCACGTGTTGCTTCATAATTTATTTATGATCTTTGCCAACACTAACGTGTAGCCGACTACCGCCACCGCTGCTGATTTATTTTTGTTTATCCACTCAGGTGTATTTAAATTTCTATTGGATCGCATCAGTTGTTCGGTAGTTCGGACAGACAATGCCGAAAATTGACTCAAGTAAATTTTGTCAAAGAAAAAACGAACATGCGCCGCGCCGGCACAGCTGATCTGATAACTCAATTGAGTTTAATTTCACATAAAATTATGCCAGGTTGCCAGCACTACAAAATATCACTCAAAGGAGCAGTGACTTTTCTTTGATGGGTTGCTTTCATTATTTTATAACCTTTATATAGCCATCCGACCGATCGACAGACGCGACGCGACGGACCATACCTGCGATCACTTTAGTATTTTTTTTTGTTTTTGGCTGCTTATTCGGCTGTGAGAATTTTACTTTAAAATGTGTGGCGTGTTGGAGCAGCGTTCAGATTTGTGTTAAACCGTGAATAGAGTGTTTGATAAAAAACAGTAATTGAAGTTCTCACTTTTTAAATTAAAGTTTAAAAATTTAAATTAAAAAAACGTGCTTACAATAGTGCCATATATTGCACACAAAAAAATATTTCTTAAGAAATTAAATTGTGGTTTTGTGATATTTATCCGTCGAAACAAAAATTGTATCCTTTTAAGACTGGTATTTTGTACCTATGCATCTATACTACATTTCATGAATGGGGATCTTTGAATTATTAAGATGTAAGAATATATATTATTTTTAATGTTTTTTTCATAAAGATTAATGCAAAAGTCTCTCTAAAATAATTTCAAGACTATGAATTACAAAAAAATACATCTATATTATTTGTGACATTTTGTGATAATCACTTTCTGTTTTATTTTTTGATTTTTTTATGTGTGGATAATTTTTTTTTATATTTTGAAATGTATGCCAAAAATTGGTTTGTCTGCCTAAAAACTCTATTTCTGTTTTATTTTAATTTTTTTTAAAACAACTTTTGCTGTTACTTCTGATAATTTTACTTGTTTACTTGTGATATTTTAAAATCAACTAAATAAATAGTATGTATGACCTTTATACGTACTGTCGGACTTGAACACAAAACGGTACAGTCTATCTTTATTTTTATATAATTATAGATAGGAAATTGATAAAAAATACAAAAACTGTCGAATACTGGCAAAGTGTAAACAAATGTTTATATTTTTAGATTTATTGAAATAAAATCATTTTTTTATTTGCAAAATATTAAAAATAAAATTTTTAAATCCTGCTCTTAGCCCCAGATAACATCATCTGCAATACAATTTTTTGTACCAAAAATGGTAAAACTTAATTATATCGAAAACGGCTTGAACGATTCTTATAAGAAATAAATTCAGTATACTTATTGAGGTGTACTCAACATTCTGATAAAAAAAATTAAATAAAATGTTATTGACGACAAAAGTGTTTTTTTTTATTTGTGACTTATCAGTAACGGCTCAACGCATTTTGATCAAACTTCTTATATAGGAGGTGCTTGGGATTCTAAATAATATTGCATACCAAAATTTTTGAAAAATAATTTTTTGGATTTTTGAAGGAAAATCCAATGAATATTCAATATTTCGAAAACGGGTGGACGATTTTTTTTTGATATTATGTTGTTAAATTTATATTATTAAATACTTAAAATTGAAATACAATTTATTTTAGTATTTATATAATATAAATTTAAAAGAATACGATTTCAACAAAAAAAATGTCCACTAGTTTTCAAAGTATTGAATTTTCGAAAGATAAATGGTTATTTTTTAAATGTCCAAAATATATTTTTGTTTTCAAAATCTTTGATATTATATATTTTATTTAGATATTGAAGGATCTCTTTTATAAAAAAATTAATCAATATCTGTAGAGCCGTTAATGAGAAAGTCGAAAATAATAAAATGCACGACTTAATCGCACGTACTTGCTCTTATGTTCGATAGCAATGGTATGGTATGGCATGGCAATTTTAAGTATTTAACAATATACATAAATTCAAAAAATCATCCACCGCTTATGTTAAAGTCGAAAGTCAAGAAATGGTTGTATGACAGGTACCGTTAATAACAAAATATGCACAAAAAAATGTTGAACCAAAATGTATACCGTACATATATTAGTGAACAGATTTTTTTTCATAATCATTAGGGGCGATTTCGAGATAATTAAGAAGGTAGTAAAAAATTGTATGACAGGTAGGTACAGTTTTAGGGCTAAAAAAACGATTCCAAAATCTTATTGAGGCAATCATCTAATACTTAAATACCAAGTTTGAAGAAAATCGCTTCATCCGTTTAGGATATCTGACAGACAGACAGACCGATGGAGATGCTGGAGCCACTTAACTACTGTCGATTCTCAATTTGCTGGTAGTGTTATTAAATAGAATAACTTCAATTTGTTGTTTGAAAGTTATGCACTTTCAGTTAGAATTAATTTCTTAAGCCACTGGCCAAATTTGAAGTCCTCCAAATTACCGCTAAATAAGGTAGATATGTAGGTTAGAAAAAACAGGATTTTCCCCGGTAATGAACCGCCAAAAATTAGTATTTATTGTACTGTGACACAGATTAACGACGTTGTCCAATGAAGTATTTGTGTTATTGATTTATTAATTATGTTGAACAATCCGACACGTATTGTAAATTTCTGATGTAAGATAAACAAATCGCCACCGACTGCGATGCCACCTTGCAATTAGTAAAACGTGTATACAAAAATATCTGATTCGTGTGCTTGTGACGCACGTGGTAATTACACATAACAACACAAAAATAAATTAAACAAAAAAAAACTTTTGTTTATAGTGCAATGCAAAATAACAATCACCAAACACACCATCATAAATTCGTGTACGTACACAACACACATACATACCAACAAAAGTGAAAATAATTGATTTTAAGTCTAAATACCTATTCTTGATAGGCGCATCTAATCTCTTTTAATTAGGGGTCTCCTACGAAATAACAGCACAACAATATTATTTCTGCCTTCTCAAAGTGTCAAAGTCAATGTTACTATCAGGAAATTTCTGACTTCTGACTAGGTAATAGCTTATAAAATATTTTATTGCTGCCGAACGTTGAATGATCTTTTATTTTGATTTTTATTGGAATAATTTTATGGAGATAAGCAATAACTTTTATTAAAAACTATAAATTTTTGAGGTTTTCTACTTTGAAGATTTATACAAAAAGATTTATTGGAAATCAATGGATGTTTTGATATTTTTATTAGTCGTAATAAAATTTTACAGTTTGTTGGCATGATTCCGAGGCGAGAAATAGAATTTGCAATAAAAATAAAAATTACAATAGAAGGGGAAGAAAATGGTACATATGTATATACATAGTGTACAAACCTGCTAGAAAGAACATAGTCAGAAATAGACCAATTCGACAAATTAGATCGGAAAAGTTTTTGTTTTTATATAAATGTACATTATGTATTGTATATGCTCAAAATTATGATCATCTGTGGAACCACTATTCCGATGTGTGCAATTTCTTTCAACTTATTGGAAGCTTCCTATAATTTCTTTTTAGTAAAAATGGCGCAAAATTTTAAACGATTTAGTAAAATGTTAAAGCCACTTTTAGCTATTTACTAAGCTAAAAAATGATTGAGCTAATTTTAAAAGATTTGCTATTTCACGGAATGGCTACTTTAACTTTTAGCAATTTGCTAAATTCATTCTGGAATCAGATAGTATATCAGCCTTGCACGCGGGGTGCCCAGGTTCGAGTCATGCTAGTGTGCACAATTTTTTTTTGTAAATAATGAAGTTAAACTGATGAAAATAAAAATAACTAATACCTTCTTAGAGCACATCAACATATAATTAATTTACAACGCATAACAACAATAATTGTGTTCATCAAAATTCAAACCCTACAAATGCTGAGCTTTCTGCTTAATTAGCAATTAACTAGTTTAGAAATAGTTATTCAATCAATAAGCACTAAAGAAATTGCTAACTAGTAAAATGTTAAGCCCTTAACAATGGGTTGTGGACAATTTTCTGCCAATGTCTTGAAATATCTTAATAAGGAGTTTTCAACGCAACTTAAGATTTATATTTTCACAAATTTAAAGACAATATTGTACAATTAGACCCAATTTTTCAGTGTGAGATTAAAATTAAACCCGAGTTAACTCACCAAATATGCTGGGTTAACCTTGGATTAACTGAAAAATACCTGTGGTTTTTTATCATCTTATTATCGTTTTTAAGGCCTTTCTGTATTCTTGCCCTTATAAGATATTGCTAGGAGAGTTCGCATTTAATTTGCAGGACTAGCTAACTCTGGCTTAACTCACCACTGAAAAACTGGGCCTCACAAACTAAGCAATTTCAGAATAATATTTGCCTCTAAAGGTGTTTCCACACCAAAGAAACATTTCAAGAAACATTGTTTAAGAAACATTTCTCATTTGTTTAAACAAACATTTCAGAAACATACAATCAACATTTGAGAAATGTTTCTGATATGTTTTTTTTTGTGTGGACGCTTTGAGAAACATTTCTAAAATGTTTCTTTGTTTCCAATTTATGTATCTAGTTTTCTGCGTAAAAATGGATATTAGAGACGTAGTACTTCTTGTTTTATCATCGCAAGTGTCTTAAAAGCGAACCAATTAGTTTTTTTTCTCTTTTGCTCCCATACCAGATTAAGTAGTCTGTAACTTTTTTTCTCAACTTTAAGCGCATATTTTCGGAAATTTCGGACAAAGTATTGGCTTTTTTTATTTTATTTTTAAAATTTTCGACAAGTGGATCCCACAAAACTTTTTTCATTTCATTTTCGTCCACACTTTTCGCGACATTTTTATATTTATATCAACAACCACTCATACACTATCTACCTCTGTAAATGCTTGGACAACAAAGAAAGTCTTCCATTCGGAACGGGAAACTAAGAAACATTTCATAAACAGTTCAAAAATGTTTCGCGAGCGTCCAGACCAAAGTAAACATTTGAGAAACATTTAAGAAACATTTCAGAAATGTTTCTCTGTTTCTGAAATGTTTCTTTACTATTTCTGGAATACTTCTCAAATGTTTCTTTGGTGTGGAGACACCTTAAGACCCTTTTCTTTTTTTTTTATTTTACAAGACATCGGTTTTTCGTCATCATTGTCAAAATATTTTTACCTGCCCCTCAAAATAAAGGGCAATTATTGGTTTCTTGGAAAAAATGAAAGAAAAAAAGAATTATTGAGATGATCTACTATATATAAACCCACCAGCTTCGATCTAGGGTACAATAGTTTAATTTAACTTTAGATTATTTAGAAGGACTAGCTGAGGAGGTAAAACTGATTCTGGATTTCTCGAAAACGTCGCTAACAACATTGATTAACATTTTTTTTAAAACGATTACAATAAATCTGCGTTCCATTACCTTACCAAAAACTTGAACAGCAGAAATGGTGTTTTATTTTGATGATTTTTGGGTTATCCCTATTCGAATTTTGAAAAGACAGCTACATTTATTTAAAAAAACATATTCTTGAAATAAAATTCCATTAAATAATTGAATTTTTTTAATTACTTAGGTCGTTATTTGAACGTTAACAGCAAGTTCGTACAATCCGTTTGTCCGTTTTATTTTCCCATGTAATTTAAATCAGAATCTTTAGCAATGTAACGAAACATTTACATAAATATGAATTTTTCTTTTTGAAGTACGATTTAATTGAAATTCGAAACGATACACTTACTTCCATTTCGAACATTTGAAAGTCTACCAGGTACCACAATGTTGCAATCGGAGCTTCGCAGACATATTTCCTTATACCTTCTTGGGTAAAGTCTCATTTAGCGGCATGATTTTTTTAAAAATTATAATTGCTTTATCTAATTAAGTGAAGAAAATGCATATGCGAAACAAGGTAATATCATCCAAGAGACAACATATATTTTGCCCATATATAGACGTCTGTCTGTCTACATATTAGTGTGGTTGGCTAACTTGTGATATTAACACCGCTCTCCACGTGCCTTGAAAAGTTGACTTTGAAATCAGATCCGTACACGCGCGTTGCAATAAAATACGATTGGACTAGCTTTTACTTCTAGGAATCTCAATATTTAGACGACGAGGTTGCAACTATCTTGATAATAATATAAATGAAGGCTTCTTAAATTTCCACAAAAAAAAATAAATAAATAATGACTTTGTCTCTCGAGTGCATTGAATTGAGTGATTTATTCGTTTGAGAATGAAGATCGAAAAAATAAGAAGTGTTTTGAAACAAATGGTTTTAAAAACACAAATTCAAACAACATTACATTTGTTTTGTTAAGCAAAAAGTGCATATTAGATAGTTAGTAATTTTAATGTTGACATCATTATCAAATGTAAATTTTATGAATAAAATATTACCTTCTTTCAGCTTACTGACTGAGAGTAATTAATTAAATTAATTCAACAAACCCTTTTTTAAATACATTTTCTAATTGATGTTGTTGATGTTTTTTTCGTTATATAATGGAATGATTATAAAAACTGATTCATAGTTATACCTACGTCGTTACAATTAAAAAACAAGTTTATTACAATTCTACACCACATCAGTCGGAAATTCCTTTTAAGACTCTACTACTGTTTACACTTATACGGTTCCAAACTTTTTGCTTATAATATTTCAGTAATTAGTTAGTAAGTAGTTTAAGATGTAACTTTTTCCTAATAATAGACCAATTAAACAAAGAGATTCTTCAGCGATCGCTCTGTCAAAAAGTCAGGAAGCGAGTTAAATAAGCTAACTATTTAATTCACGATTGAAAAATGAAATCTTAATCAAATGGAAATAAATAGAATGAGAAACAATATTATTTCAAAATATTTGATGTCTATATTTGTTCCCCAAAATCGGTGTACTAATTTCACAACATTTTTTAATATATAACTCAAGAAAATACACTTACAAATGACTCAAAAAAATGGATGAATCACTTAACTTGCGGCAATCAACAAGTAAATAATGTATGATATCTCTTGCTATAATCATTATCACCATAATGACACACAATGTGCGATGTGCGAAAAGTATTATCTTCACGTTAGTCTTGTTCTTGTGTAATAAAACCAATTTACCATATGAAAAACCTTTTAAAAAATAAAATACACGACTGGATCGCACGTACTTGTTCTTATGTTCGATCACATCGTATGCACAAGATTTTTAGTAAAAACAGCTTAATATAGTATATAATTTATATTATTAGATACTTAAATAATTTTAAGTATCTAATAATATAAACTTAAAAACAAGAAAATCTTTTGAAATATTAAATTTTCCAAAAATTTAATAAAAAAAATAAAAAAAATATTTTTTTTGTAAAATTTTGGTACGCAGTATTATTAAGAATTTGAAGGATCTTCTGATCAAAATCCGTCGAGACGTTCATAAGTCGAAAATCAAAAAAAAAAAAAAAAACAACGGTTATATGGCAAGTACCGTTAATAACATTTCAATTAAAAAATTTACCAAAATGGAGAGTATAATGGTACACTGAATTTTTCAATTTGTATGGAAGGTACCGTTATTTTTGGAGCTAAAAAAAGATTTAAAAAAAAAATCTCGAGTCGATTTTTTTTCCAAATGCAAAATTTGTCATATAGTATATCGCAAGTAAAAACGAGAAAATAATAATAAATCACTGTAAGATTGACTACACTGTAGGTGTAGTCTACATTTTGGTTAAAAAATTACATAAAATGTTATTAACGATACCTGGAATAGAATCTTTTGGTTTTATTTTCGACTTTCTCATTAAGGACTGGACAGATTTCGACCAAAGTTTTTGTCCAGGTGGTCCTTTAAATTTAAAATAATACAGCATGCAAAACTTTTCGACGTTTTCTTTTTGAAAATTAACGGATGGACAATTTATTTTGATAATTTATATTTTTAATTATATTATTAAATACTTGAAGTTGACATACCTATCAATTTTTTAGAGAAAATAATTATGAATTTTGTATATGGAAGAAACTACTTTAAAAATAAGTTTAGCTCTTTCTAATAAGAATCTTGTGCTTACGATGTCATCGAACATAAGATCCAGTACGCGCGACTGCATTTTATTTATATTCGCGTCTACAAAAATGAAAATTTTCAAATTTTCTAAAAGGATTTAATTTGTTTTGAACTGATTCTTGTTCATTATATTTTTTTTTTCAAAGATGGTGCCTTAGGTTTAATTAAAAATTTAAAAAAAACTCCACACACAGGTTTCGAAAATCAATTGTTTGTAATGTTTTAAATTAAAATTTAAAAAATATGAATTTGATGATTTTTGCAAAAAAAAGCTAATTTAATAAAACATTTTTTTTTAAACAAAATTTTATTTATTGCCTCCAAATTTACTTCTTTATGAAATTGATGGAGTATTTTTAGAACATGCAAAAAATATTTACTATTGTCTGACACTCAGGTGTGTTTGATCGACGATATGTACACAATTCATTCGTCAAACGTTATTCAAACAATTTTATTGTGTTTTTTATTATTGAGTTAATATGAATCTTAAATTAATATTTGCATGAATTTATTTAGTTGCTATGCTTTTTTCTCATCAGGATTTACAAAGTGTACCACGATATAAAGACAACTTTGATTTTATTATTTATAAAAGTGTGGGTATTCTCTTAATTTGGAATCTTACTAATTTTAAAGCAGTTGTTTACTTACTTTAGGTCTGACCCAGACTTTTTTTTTGTGCACAAATATGCAGATTCTAAACTCTTAAAGGGTGGTGAGGAATTCTCTCAGATAAATTGAATGAAAAAAGTCTGGAATGGTATGAGTACAATATTGTGCCCATTCTTAAATGTCAAAAACAAATGCTAAAAATAATCTTAACTGTTTATTTATCTTATATATTTTTTTAAAAATTAATTTTGTTTGTTTTTTTAACACTTTTCATTTGCTTAACAAAAAACCAAACAGCGATGTCGAGACATACAGACAATTTAATTTTGACAAACGTGAACCTGTCATTTTTAAATTTGCTGATACATTTTGCTATCTACTAAAATGTATTGGGCAGATGTTGGAAAATATTTTACTCTCCCATGAAATATTTGTGTTTCTTTTCAGTTTCTATTTTTGTTCTGAACATGTTCGGAGTTCGCTCGATGAGCTCAGGCACGATCGACAGAGTATTATTAGTTATTTTCCTATTACCTATACACCTATTGTGGATTTTTAATATGAAATCGAGATGAAGAATTCTCAGAATCGTCAGAGAGATTTCCGAACATTATTTTTTTTTCATTTCCGAGGCTTCTGAATTTCCCCTCAAAAATGGGGACCTACGTTTTAAAACGACTAAAATTTTGTGTTTCTCAGATCCTACAGAATATTTTCGAGCTTTTAGTATATCACCTGTTGGCCTAATTTGAGGCATAGTTCACAGTCCGATTTGAAATTTTGCGTCAACTAACAATAAATGCAAAAGAAAAATAACGACAACTGTTTTTGTTGTTTTAATTGCAAATTATATAGATAAAGCTTAACTTGTTTTTCACACGTTCAAACAATAAACATACAGCTGTGTCTAAACAGCTGTTTCTCGTCAAGTCTTACAGTTTTTTTTTTTAACGGAAGACAGACAAACCTTGAATTCTGTCACAAAGCCAACAATAAATTTGCACAGCTGGGTAAAAGCTTTTAACAAAATGCAAAAACACAAAAGTAGGCGTGTACATTTAGACCTTCAAATGACCAGCATAGGAAAATTGAAATTACATATTACGAATTCAATTTCATTAAAGATACAAATCTTTTATAAACTATCTTGTACCTGCTTATTTGCACCTCTGCTATATACAAAAGTATGGCTTAATCCTTATAAGTAATTGAGATTTTCTCGATTAGACTAGACAGTCGCAGACGGGTTGATTAGATTGAGTATCATAAATTAAACAAAATCCATTTAATTAGGAAATCAATTTCGAGTGTTTTTTTTGTAATCTCTAATCGTAAAACATGGGTGACACGTGACAGGCACAGGCACAGAGCAAACGGGAGATCTATTTGTTATTATTTTTCATTTGCCTTAGAAACAGAACATGATCGTGGCTACTTCTTTTCGATTCGAGAACAAATTTATAGGTTGGGACATTGTGCTTTGAGTGGGATTGAATTTAAATATGCTGGGAATAGCTACTCAGTATGCACACAATTAGTTGTCTCTGAACCGGCAAACCATTAAAACGTGAGCGCGCTGTCCATTGATTGAATTGATCTTAAAAAAAACGCGCGATCGCAGTGGTTAACTTTAGTGGTTTTTTCCGTAAGTTTTTTTTTCTTTAAAATTATTATTAGTAGAATTTGTTAATTAAAGTGTCTTTGCGACATAATACTTATCTGATTTTTCTTAAAAAAAATAAATAAATAAAGTGACGCAAAATGATGCTCCCACGTGGTATTTGCGTGTGGAAATTTGAAATTTATTTGCGTGACGAGAATTATTTAACATTCTAAAATAAACTAAATAATAATATACATATTTACATACTTAAACATTCCTATAAATAACAAAGTCAGATAATCCAAATCACCTGCTTAAATTAACAACTTATGAAATTTATATAAATGTTCATTGAACTGGAATTTTTATTATATGTATTTCGTTGCTGCTAATTAAATGATTATTTTAATTTTGATTTTTTTTTGTTATATCAATTTTTAAAACTGATGGGGTAATTTATAAATAATAAGAAATAATGCAACCACGAGTTACGTCACAAAGAACAGTAGGAAAAGGACTGTTTTTTTAAAGCGTAATGTGCAATTTATTAAAGTTCAAGGCCTTCAATTTGTTATATTCGAAGAAATGTGTATGTTCCCTAATTGAAGATAGACAATTGTTGATTGAGATGTTTTTCTTATGATATATTGATTGAATTAATTTAGGTTTATAGGTGATCAGGTAAAGAATAAATGATTGTCTTGTGATTTAATTCCAGTGGTTTTGTTTGGGTGTAGGATTAAATGAAAAATTCAGAGGTCAAAACTAAAATATCTAGCTATTAGTGATAAAAAAAACAATATCAAAAAAGATTTAAATAATTAATTCCAAGTTCTTGTAAATCAATTAAATCAATCAAAATTAAGTATTTGAAATGTTGACATAAAATTGTCTGATGGTGCGTTATTGTTATCGATCTAAAAACAATGTACCGATGTTGTCGAGTGAAAATTTTGTAAGTTTAATAATAAATTTAAAAATTACTGCTGCATTATTTACTTATTTTATTTAAGCAAAATTGATTTTTTGAATGGCGGAAATTTCTATCAATACAATCAATACAATACAATGCAATTGGTCTTCTTATATTTGTGAATTTTTCCCCGCCAATCACCTACTGTAATTTAACAGCTAAAATTACGAGTACAATTTAAACTTAATTGAAAAATTTCCGACGGTTACATTTGATCATCATATATGTATAGCATATAGTTTTTAGTTTAGTTTTTTTTTTTAAGTTTATTTAGACCGTATAAGATTTATTCATTGCATACGTATGGTTGTTCCTATCTCTATCATTTAAAATATTTAGGGTCTGTTTGACAATATTTGACACAAACATGTTGGCCATTATTCGAGTCATTATTTCAAAGGCCCAAAGTCTTAATTGTATTTAATAATCATTTCAATTGATTCAATTTGGGGGGGAGGGGCCGTCGCGCGATAGTTGTGTGTTGGCCTGTCAACCACATGGTCACAGGTTCGATCCCTGCCGTAGTCTATGTCCTCTTATTTTCCATTTAAACCAATTTTAAAAATAAATGTCATACAATGAGTTGCTGGTTTACTCATCATATGCTGTTTAGGCATAGAACTAACAACATGTGATTGAGTAAAACTAGTATACCGATAAAATATGACAAAGAAGAAAAAAACTAATGCGAATTATAAGGGACATAGATAAATAAGACAAGGAAATTTCTCCGCATTAGTGCAGCCGCCATCCCTGGAAATAAAATCGGAGACAACAACCACCTACAGTCTCAGAACATCGCGCCACACATCTTTCCTATCATTCTTCCTCTTCCTTAACCTCACCCTCACTCCCGCGCTGTGTTGAAACATTTAAACGGTAGTATAATCCCTTGAGCGTATGTAGAATATAAAAAAAAATTGGTTATAAATCCACAACTTCATAGTTCTGACGTGTGAACTTATGACCTGGCACCAATATTTATGTATGTGTCTGATATACAAATAATCAAAACTTTTGTTAGACATTTAATACTTCAGCAATATTACTAAGCAATATATTTTTATATATTTTTGATATACGAATTTTAAGTATTTAACCACATTAATTTAAAAACTTAATTAAAAAAATCGTACAACCGTTCTCGAAATTTAGAATTTTGCAGAAAGAAAATTATATACATTGTTTTTTTAAATCCAAAAAATATTTCTTGCTAATATTTGATTATGCAGTATTATTTAGAATTTAAAGGACCTCCTGTAGAAAAATGTTGATCAAATTCGGTGGATCCCTTCTATGGTAGGTACTATGTATTAATAAAGGGTCCGCCAAATAACTTTTTTTTTTGAAAATGCTATAGAAAAAACGACTGAATATTTTATCAAATTTCTTTTTTTATTTGAAAGTACAATCCTTCCGGTTAATAATGGAAAATAATTTCATTCAAATGGCTACCTCCGCTGGCCATGCAGTAGCCAACACAATCGGTCCAATTTTTAAGCACATTATCGATTGCGTGCAGCTGTATTTCACCATTGGCTTCACGAATATTGTCCTTTAAAGCGTCAATTGTCTCTGGCTTGTCGGCGTAACACTTATCTTTTACGGCACCCCACAAATAATAGTCCAACGGTGTCAAATCGCAGCTCCGAGGTGGCCAAACGACATCAGCTCTGCGGCTGATAATGCGATCTTCAAAAACAGGGCGCAAAACATCGAGTGTAGCTTCGGCTCTGTGGCACTTAGCGCCGTCCTGTTGAAACCAAATATTGCCAATATCCTCCTCTTCAATTTTTGTCAATAAAAATTCGTTCAACATGGCCCGATAACGATCTCCATTGACTGTAATGGCCACTCCTTGCTCATTTTCGAAAAAAAAATGGCCCAATTATGCCTCTGGACCAAAATCCGCACCAAACAGTGACTCGTTTTGCGTGTATCGGCTTTTCCATGTATGCGTGCGGGTTTTCTGTGCCCCAAATGCGACAATTTTGCTTGTTTACATACCCGCCAAGATCAAAATGAGCTTCATCTGAAAAGAAGATTTTTTGGGCAAAATCGGCATCTTCTCTAAGTCGATCGCAGGCCCACTTAGCGAAGCGAAAACGCATTGGATGCTCAGTTGGCTTCAACTCCTGAACCAATTTGACTTTGTTTGGCGTCATACTAAGGTCTTTATGCAAAATTCGTCTCAATGATGTCTCCGAAATGTTCAATTGTTGAGAACGACGGTGAATTGATGTTGATGGCGCTTCACGCACACATTCTGCCACAGCAGCAATATTCACGGGTGAACGAACTGTTTTTGTCTTTTCACGCTTTGGTTAATCGATGAGAATGCCAGTTTCTTTCACTTTTTTTACAAGATAACGAACATACGGAGCTGACGGTGCTTCTCTTCTTCCAAAATCCGTACGCAATTTTCGCACACATTCTGCAACATTACCATGATTTTCAAAGTAATGTCGCAATATTTCCCAGCGTTGTTCAAGCTTATACACAACCATATTCGTACAGCGGAAGGATAAAGCTAATTGTCTGTCCAATCAGACATGAGCTAAGTGTTACCATTCACGAAATAAGCACTAGTTGAAAAAAAAAACGTTAGATGACGGACCCGTTAGCATCTTATGCTAAAATTTGTTGTGTCTAAAACGCAGAGATTCCAGCAATAGTACCTACACACATTTTTTTTAAATCGAAATCGTTGTAGCCATAGCGGTTGTATGGTAGGTAGCGTTAATTTCGGGGTTAACTGCTAAAATAAAATGTTTTAGAGAAGGCTCTTGAGAATTACCAATGACGCCTATAAGTACCAAGTTTGAAAAAATTGCTTCAGCAGCGTTTAAGCTTTAAATGAACCTGCATACAGAAAGATAGTGAAGTTTGATTAAAATCTCGAGTTCGATTATTTCCAAATATTGCAAAACTTTACTATATTGAACCCACCCTGTATATGCAGATTCCAGTTAAATTAGCAACCCTAACCTTACGCTCTGCCTTCAATTTTAATAATTATTGTGATCTGATAAATGTATATTGTTTTAAAAACGTTGTTGAAGAATTAAAGAGAATATGGTACTTTAATAGCCAAATATTGAATTTTTAGCTAAAAAAATAAATAACATACGTATGTATGTATGAGTTAACTACATATTTGTATTTTTACTTATTTTGTATATTTACTTATTTGGAACTGTTTTGTTACACGAGTACAGCTAGTGGCTTGCCTACCTACCTACTTAGTATGTTCATCCCTTAACATTCGTTAGGTATAGCTCATAGACATTGTGGCTTTGTGTGCATTTTTAACTTGTATTTTATTTTATCCCTTATTTCAGAGTAAGGATATGATTTTTCATTTTTGTAGGTTTTATTATTTATATTTTGTACAATTCACAGTTAGATTTTGTTAGAGAATTCACATAGTTTGGAATAATAACGGTAAAAAGCATACTTACCTGGCGTAGGGGCTACCGTGATCATGAAGGCGGTTCCCCCGGAGTGAGGCTCGGCCATTGCACTACGGTCGAGTTGACCTCCGCGATTATTCCTAATGCGAATAACTCGTTCGTGTAATTTTTGGTAGCCGGGGATGGCGTTCGCGCCGCCCCGACATATTTAAATTTATTATTAATTAAAAGAAAAATATGTTAATTTAATAAAAAGATGGACAGATAAATTTTATTAATTTCTATTACTGATATTGGATGACGAGAGTATGGGCAGCCAGCGTTGCCGCTGTGATGGTGTTTCGACAAGGATTTTTTCTCATGACACGATATGTCCCGTTTTATTACTTTTATTATTTAACCTAAGCTCCTGCTAAAATTGTAGGTATAAAAAGAAATTGCCAAAACACTCCTGTTTCTGAGGAAATATATTTGTTTAATTTTTTGGTTGTTGTATTAAATGCTTTTTGCAATCTGTGGGAGCTATTTCGGGAGTGGGTCCCGCAATTCCGCCTGTCTGTTTGTACAAGAGGTCGATAGACAGCTAAACGGCTGAATCAACTACCTTCCAACTTCACTTAAGCTAAGCGTCTTAAGTAATGGGATCGTTCTTGAAATCTTTTTTATTATCCCCAAAAATACAGTACCTACCACTACACAATTTCTTGTACTAAAAATGGTAAATCTCGAAAACGATTTTGATTAAAAAAAATTCAGTACACTATATAAGGTGGGGTCTACATTTTTGTCTAAAAGAATTTTTACTACCTAAAATGTTATTAATGGTACCGGCCATATAACTATTTCTTTTCTTTTTTTATTTTCGACTGTTTATTCGTTAACGACTCAACGAATTTTGATCAACATTTTTGTACAGAAGGTCCTTGGAATTTAAAATAGTACTTACTGCATACTAAAATTTTGGAAAAATGTTTCCTTTTTGGATTTTTGAAAAAAAAAATCAATTTTATTTTTTTGAAAATTCATTATTTCGGAAACGGGTGGACGATTTTTTATAATGCAATTATCTTACCATTCTATATATATTTAAGGCGGGATCGTCTTTTTTTTTAAGAAGAAGAACTTCTGTTTTACATATGGCACGTTATTCTAGAAAGTGTTTTTGAGCAAGGAGGATTTTCCTTACTTTTCAAATAAAAGGTGACCGCGTTGTCACAAGATTATAAGACGTGCAACAAGTGTTTCACAAGATTATCTTAAGCAATAAATCAGGTATACGGGGCGTATGCGCACTTTTTTTTTTTAAATTAACAAACATACATGTATAGGGTCCGCCAAATAACTTTTTTGTTCGAAAATGGGAGCAAAACATCGAGTGTAGCTTCGGCTGTGTGGCACGTATCGCCGTCCTGTTGAAACCAAATATTGCCCATATCCTCCTCTTCAATTTTTGTGAACAAAAATTCGTTCAACATGGCCCGATAACGATCGCCATTGACTGTAACGGCCACTCCTTGCTCATTTTCGAATTATGCCTCTGGACCAAAATCCGCAGCAAACAGTGACTCGTTTTGGGTGTATCGGCTTTTCAATGTATGCGTGCGGGTTTTCTGTGCCACAAATGGGACAATTTTGCTTGTTACATACCCGCCAAGATCAAAATGAGCTTCATCTGAAATGATGGGTTTTTTTTTAAAATCGGCATCTTCTCTAAGTCGATCGCAGGCCCACTTAGCGAGCGTTGTTCAAGCGTATACACAACCATATTCGTTCACCGGAAGGATAAAACTAATTATCTGTCAAATCAGACATGAGCTTAGTGTTACCGTTCACGAAATTAGCACTAGTTGAAAAAAAAACGTTAGATGGCGGACCCGTTATATTGCGATTTCCTTAAGGTTTTTAATTGTTATTGATCTTTACATTTAAAGCTCGATCTCCTCAAAACTATATATGTAGTTAAAACTATAAAATTGTCTGGTATATAGTACAGTAATCGGCGGTTAATTGCGTCGAACAAAAATACACGATGTTTGAAGCAATTAAACATAGGGAACCCAATTGCAGAAATCCGTTCACTACACCATATAATATTTAACAGTTTGCAATCCTTAAAAAAGTGCTGCCAAATTGGTTGAAATGCATATAAATGCATAAGCTCACTTTTGCTCAGTTTTTGTGTTCAGAGAAAAACTCAAACCCATTAACTATGGGGAAAATAAGGTATTGTGTGAAATTTTAAGTGTTCTTGATTTTAAACGTAACTAAGCAAAAAACAAACTTAAGCGGGAATTACTGTACAAGTTGCTTTTGTTTCATTATAAACCTTCGGTTTTATATATGTATATATTCATAAATAATATTAAAGAAATTTACTTGTTGCTTTTAAATTTTTTTACTACTTCGTATTCCGGTATCTGATGTCTCCACATTTAATGACCATATACAGTTAAAAGCAAATGCAAACAAAACAGTTTTTATTTTTTAAAGAAATAAATATGAATCTCATATAAATCGATGAGGCTCGATAATATGTTGTTTAATTGTCTAGACATACTAAAAACCAAGTCTAAATAGTTTCCAAACATCCAATTAAGAGTCCTGAAATTACTCTTATACTATTAGCTGTACTTTTTCCATACTCCTCATAAATATGTACATATGCATCAAAGATATTGTGAATTAATCTATAGATCAATTTGTCAAAGTCAATGTCCGAGAAGTCATAAAAATGAGACAAACAATAAATAATCAGTGCCTCGGTGGCGGTGTTGACAAAAAAAAAACAATTGTGCTTTGGATCCATCGGGAAATGATAGGGCCCCTGGCACTGAAGTCTGATTCGATTTCAGTATTGTCTTTATGTTCTTTATGCTCCATGCCTTCAGTTGTCTTTAGAAGACTATTCCTCTGATCGTCGCGTCTGAGCATAATAACTGTCTGGATAAGATTCGTTTAGTTGAGACAAGCCACGACAATGACTTGTGCCATTTGAGCAAACAAATAAAAAATGGTTTATTTCTTGATGGGTGTTCTTCGGTTAGTATTTGTTTTTGAAGTTTTATGAAGCTAGTGGCGTTTTCAAGACTGTTCATGTATAATTGAGTTCTCATATTTCAATTAAGTCTGTCTTATACATGCATACATATATGTTGTCTGGATGAATTGTGAACTCATTTAGAAAGGATTAATCGTTTAAAATTTTTGTTTGTATACATTTTGGAAAGCAAACCCTTTGACTATAATTAATCAAATTCATTTAAAGTGTCAAAATTGATAAGAGATAATAAATGAAAGTATAAATTAGTCATTAATGTGTATTTTTTGCTTTATTTCAGAATTTCAATGGGGTGACTTGTGCAACTATCTTTCCTGAGCCCGGGATCAAAAGGTTAGTTAAAACTAAAGAATCTATTAAAAGCAAATATATTAAATTTATGAATAAAAGAATTAAAAGCTAAGAATAATTCTTTTCACATGTACAAAAAAAAATGAGGGAATATAAAATTTACCACATTTGATTCATTCACCAATATTTTCATAAATACAAAGTGAAAAATGCCTTGGAAGCCAAAACGTCCAATTTATAAATAGCTTTCTCAGATGATCGATTGTTATAAAATTTTGAATAAGTGTTAAATTTATTATGGCATGTGTCACCATAAATTTTCAAAAACTGCTAAATAAAAACAGCGACCGTTCGCAATCTGACAATTGGATTGACAGGCTCTTTTCACTTACATTTCGATCGATTCAGAACTATCAAAATTCTAATTTAACTCTAATGCGATTCATCAATTTTTATATTGTTTCTAAAGTGAAATTACTATTGCTTTTGAACGAAAATGAGATAAACCGAAGAGAAGAACATCCAATTTCATTTTAAAAGTTCCAATTCACAATGATCATTTCGAACGAATTGAGGAACACCAAAATTCACTTTCGCTCTGTGAATTCAGAGAAAGTGGAATCCAGAACATAGCTGTTGGTAAACAGCAATTTATAGAGATCTGAAAAAGTTGAAAAAGTATCCAAGTGAATATTTGTTCGTTAGGTCGTTTATAGCAAACAGGAAAAATATGTCAGATGTCAAGGCTCACTACCAGACTGCTTCTCTGATTAAAACATACACGATAAAATTTTTCGTCCACAATTCTGTGAGTGGAACGAGAGAAATTGGAACCTAAATAATTGAAATGATTTGTTCCACTTTGTATCAAATGGCAACCAGCTGGCTCGAAAAATGAATTTTCAACAGGAAAATAATTAAATACGTTTTTAACAAAAAATAATTGTTCTATTGCAAATATTTTTTGCAAGACAAATTCTCTGAGTTATTTGTAATCGATTAGTGTAGCATTTGTATTTTAAAATGCGTGTAAACATTATAAATTATCAATTTGAACTTTTTTCCTGATTCGTATTCCTGTTTGCTATAACTGGCCCCTAAACCATACTAAGCTTTCTTGTAACCATATCCTTTATCTGAGTCATCAACTTCTGATATCATATGCCGAGTGAGTGTGCCATTGGACCATGTAATTCAACAATGTCCCTAAGAATCAGAGCTTATACGTTTTTGAGGCAGCCATAATAATGTGCCTAGCTTGTCTAATTACTGTATCGTTCAAAGCTAGATCAATGATCTGCTGAGAGTATATTCCCAAACCAATAACAAGAAACAGGTTACAGGCCTTCCGAGTTCTGGTGTCAAAGCTGCACACTTCAACAGTAATTGGGCCACCGAAACTGGTTGCAAATAGTATGTAGGTACCTATCTGGAGTGTTTTCATTGAACGACGATGATATTTTATTTTCCACTGTTCCATGCATTGTATCATAAAATATTCTGTGTTTCGCAAAACAAATTAGTTCTCGAAAGATCCAGTTATAATAAAATACGTACATTTGTTTATAGTCTATTACTGTCTTCATCTCGTATCTTGTAAATACGCTTACTTGCTGTTCTTGTAGCGAAATCATATATCCATATATCCATTAATCAAGTGACGTTTTGTTTCAAAATATTTCCAAAGCACCATTTAAGTTTCATTTAATCCATCAATGAAAGTCGCATTAAAAGTTAATTAAAGCTTCGTATTTTTATGATAATAATCGACAATAGTTTTCATTTCTAGAAAACGATCTAAATTGAACCATCAAGTTTAATTTATTTCAAAATGACAATTACTTTGAATTGGTTTTTTTTTATACATTTCAATTTAAATTTCAAAAACGCAATATATTCACAATAAAAAATAAAAAAAGCACACAAAGTACAAAGGAAATATTTCTGCGAATTATATATTCTTGATTTGTTATTACCGCAAATGTTTTAATTCGTTTTGAAAGAATACGGAGACATAATCTCTTTCCAAAATCCTTATCTAAATTTGTATAGCCCTCTAACCTAGACAGGATGAGATCACAATTGAGTTAACAATCTCTAAGAATTATGATTCAAACAATAAACAAGCCTTTCTAGACAATACAAAATGTAAAAAAATAACTCTTGTCAACCAGAATCCGGCTCTCAACTTTTCTAGTTGGTACTGGTAAAATCTTGAAAAAAACCTAATGTATCTGCTGTAATTTGTTTTTCTCTAGATAAATTCAAATCATCATAATTATTTCTTATCAAAATTCATTTGGAATTTAGATACATATTCGTATGATGAAAATTTATTTAAATGTTGGTTTTCGGAAATGCGTCAATATAATTTATGATTTCAATTTATTTTACTTGCAATGGCATCCATCGTGTGGTTAGTTTACGTTTTGTGTTTTTTTTTTTTAAATTCATGGAAACGGAAATTCCACAAATACCAATCACTTCACTTTTCATTATTCATAAAGTAAATATAAGATTAATATTATATTAACAGGTTAGGCATACGCACGTAAATTCCAAACAAAACAAAAAAATAAGTAAACTTTATGTGATATCCCCCAGCGCCATGTTTTTTTTTTTTCTAGAGGATATAATTTCTAGTTACGAAGCAAATATTAGCCATTCATTAGATTAAATTTGCAAACAAATTTTTATTGCTCATTAAATACAATATTGAATCTAATTTTTTTCTTAACTGAAGAGATATTAAAATAGAGGATATTTGTGTGGTTTTGAAGAAAATATTTTGTGGATCTGAGGCCTGTTTTCTGATACTGAATTTAAGCTTTAAAGTTCTAAACAAGCAAATATATGACAGTTTACGCAGATGAAAAAGCGGCAGCATACCTAAATATTTATGATTCATCTTAGCAAACGGGCCTTAATCATGAAATTTTGATACGTGTCTTTTTGGATTCAGAAAATATGATTAAATTTTAATTTGTTAACTTTTATTACTTGCTTTGTGCATGCTTAAAGGCTATTTACATAATATTATTGGCTCGTTTGGTATTATTAAAATAGTTTTATACAAACACAAACAGAGGTATACAATATTCTGGGGAAAGAAAATTTCCTTCGAAATTTTCGATAAGCACAAAATTTTGCTATTGACTTAAGGCGAAACAACACTTATCTCGGGTATTGTGATTGTGAATTTCCACATCATATTGTGTCATCGACAGTAATCAAGCCAATAATGGTTTCTTTTTCTCTCAGAGAGTATGGTGCAATTCGAACAAGATGGATTCTGACACAACACATCGGACGGGACAAACTCTACTCATACAAACAGACTGTCATCTGACAATGAAAATGTCAGGTGTCTAACAGTAGTCTAAATACGTATGCCGAAACAGCACACTCGTCGGATTCTGTAATTTGTGAACTGTGAATATTATTATCAGTCACCTTAGCTGCCATTGAAAAAAAAAATTGAGTGTCATACATTTCTTTCTTTCAAAAAATTAAATATCACAAATTTTGCTCACAGAATTTAAAATTTGTTTTCCTCAGTATTTGCCAAAAAAGAAATTAAGAAATTTTGCTGAGGAATACTGTTCATGTAACAGAGATTGCTTATAAGATCTCTTGGATCTCATTGTTCTGAATAAACCTAATCTTCAATCTGACATATTTGAATTATATAATGAAATTGTCAGATTTTGATGCAATCGTGTGAACTAACAATTTGACATTTTAAAGTATGTGTCTGCTACTAGATTATTTACATCTCATTTGTAGATATTTGACATATCTGAAAACCGACTGTTCTTACCCTCATTTATTATCCCTTGAAGAAATTCTAATCTATCCTTCTACGTTTGTAATAGCTTGTGATAAAACAAGTCCTAAAAGTCTTAATTAACGTGATATTCACTTCAAAAATTGTATTTTTTATTAAAAAAAAAAAATAGTATCATTTTCCATTGAAATGTAATGGAACAGTCCTAATTCCTTCTGCATAATTCTGATGTTTTATTTTTGTGTGTGTTGTCAGTTTGACATTTGACGTTTGAGTATGAATGTATTAGTGCTTTTTGAGTGGATTCTGAATTTCTGAGAATCGCCAGAAGAGATTTTTTTGCCAATGGAATGTTTTCCGAAGACTTCCGAACTCTTTGAATTGCTTCCGTATGTTCAACGGAAAACAAGTAACAATATAAGAAAAAGTTCGTGAAAAATGCACAAGCCAGTTTTAGTAACTTCCGATTGAGTTAGGTATGCAATGTCTGAGATCAAGGCTTCTTTTTATCCTTAACTGATGGAAACGTAAATAAAAATAATTATTTTTCTTTGTTTTTTTTTCTGCATTGACGATGGAATGGTTTTCAAAGACTTCCGAACGCTTTGGATGGCTTCTGGATGTCCAATAAACATTTTGCGAAAATTGTCTACAAATCTTATATAAAATTTTATACGATTAAACATGACTCAAAAATTTATCACATTTTTAACAATTTTACAAAATGTAAGAATATTCATATGTCAAAAGTGGTAATTCAAGAAGCTGAGTACTTGACATGACATTACGTTCAATCTGTGCTAAAAAGTAATCCAATGTTTGGGGAGATGAACACCAATGTAAATAGGTATAAGTATTGTTTGTATACCAACGAAAAGGCATTGACTGTTTTAATCAAATAAAAAAATACCATAAATTCTTCTAGGGAAAGTGAGTACAGCTAAATAGCTTTTTTATCAATATGAAATTGTGGTTTATCTGAAAATAAGTTTATTGTTAATTAAAATCAAAATACGGTGGAAATACTTAAAATTTTAAATCTTGGCATACGAAAATAACGTAATGGGTGCCTTCCGGCTCCTCGCGATCAATCTAATAAAAACGGAAATACATAATACATTAAATTTGTGTTGATTCAACTTAATTTGTATATTTTAATTTCGGTCATAAGTTATTAAAATGTATACCTTACCTACCAACATTCTTGTTTCACATAAATTAATTTTTAATTGAACTTAAAAAAGCTTATTGCGATAGTAAAATCTTATTTATGATTATTTCTTGTTAGGCATCAGAAAAAAATATACGTACAACCAAAAATTGAACACTTCGCTTTTTTCTCTTATTTTAAGCAATGAAATACTTGTAGGATTTCTGCCATCTCTGCTGTGCAGTTTAATTGAGTCAGGAAATTGCTCTTATTTTTCATTTATTCGAAAAATAAAAAAAAAAGTAATCCAATTTTTAAGCACAATTATTTCTAATTCATAATTTTTGGTGACGTTAGTTCTTGTTTTGGTATTATGTATTACAAATTTTTTTTTATTGTAGTTCAATTAAATTTCAATTTATTTACATATTGGTACAAATTAGTACTGTTTCGCGAAGTAATAAGTAGATCCACAAAGTACACAGTTTTTTAACTTCTTCGTCTTGCCAGCGTACGTTAGTTGAGAAAACTCCTATCGATAATGCCATATATGTTCAATGATTCTGTTTCTTCAAATCGGTCGGCTGGTGATAGGTACTTGTAAGTTCCAGGATTTGAATATATCGATTGGCCAAAAGGCTACGAAATGACAGTTCTTCTCCTGAAAAAAAGAGATATTCGACTCGTATTTTGTAGTCAGAACCTGCAGGGCACACATTTAGAACCATTAAATGTCAAACTCAAATTTAATTTTGTGTCGGCCATATTTAAAGTACAAGATAATCATTTATGAGCGTTTGACATCTCTTCCTTTCTACAACTTCAGAATCTAGTGTTTGCTTGTTCGATTTCGATTGGGATCCCGGATCGCAGAATTCTTCCGGATTACCAATCGAAAACGACATTATGTTCTTTTTTGTTAAAATTATTGGATTTTTGACAGAAAACTAATGGATTATTCTGTCTAATTGCCAATTTTAAATTCTTTTTGCTAAAGAAAAATTGTAACCGTGAATGATTTTCAAAAGTTTCCATCGACATTCATTGGCACTGGTGTGTTTCGCTGTCACTTTATTGGATTTTTTGTTTGACTGAAATGTTTTTCGTTGATGAGAATTTCGGGGAAATCTAATATTTTGAGGAAAAAAAACCACCGAGCTATCCGGTAATGGCAGGCGAGCATTGATCTGTCTAGAAAAGATCTGTTTATTTTTCTAACATATTTAGATCACTAAACTCGTGAATGTTTTTGTATCAGATATAACTAACACCGCGTTCTATGAGATCAGAATGGATGAATTAGAACAAAATGTGAAAAATCAAAAATTAAAAAAAAATACATTGTTGAACTTCTCTATTTACGGACATTTAGTTTTTATTTTATTTTCACGAAACCAATACTATGAGCAAGTATCACTGTTAATATATTGACGTTGTAGAAATATAAGAAAAAGTTTGTGAAGAATACACGAGCCAATTTTATCAACTTCCGATTGGGTTTGGTATGCAATGTCTAAGATCAAGACTTCTTTTTATCCTTAGCTGATGGAAACGTAAATAAAAATAATTATTTTTCTTTGTGTTTTTTTCTGTATTGACGATGGAGGTGTCGATTGATCTATGAATACATCATGTTGAGTTGGAAAATATATATACATATGGACCCACTGCCTTGTAGAATATTTATGACATTTGCAGTAAATCTTCAAAGATATATTATTTGTTTTCTTAATTTTAATTTACCTGTTATATTTGAAATGATATTAATCAACAGCAAAAAAAGTAAAAAAAAACTATATACTCTTAAACGACGTGTTCAAGGTTCAGTACCTTCTAAATGTATTTATTTGTTTTTGGTTTGTTTAATTGTTCCGTCATAAACGTTAAAAGATGAGTTTGTGCGTAAAGAAATCTAATGTCGAGAATTTCTGTTGTGTTTGTTAATTCTTTGTCTGATAAGAAAGTTTTCTACATATTCCTTAGAATTCAATTTGTGAACTTTTTTCGCTCAGTTATATTCAGTTGTCTCTTTGAAATACATTATACCACCGGGAGTTGAATTATGAGTGAAAATAGGAATACAGTGACAGTGCATTATGATTTGACTTAAATACTCTTTTAATTTCCAAAATTGCCCACCACTTTTTTTTCAACTTGCTTATATTTCATTTACTCACATTCCACATTTATTTAATTTGTATTTTCAAAAAAATACAATTATTATGTTCGGCATATACATAGATATAAATAAAAACGATGGATGATGTTAAAGAATTTCTATTGATATCACAAGAGGAGGATTGAAATTTCAAACATTTCGATACCACAATTGTTTCTATTGAATTGTTTATTAAATGTGTTCTTTTTTGTTTTCATTTAAACAATTCCTTATAAATTATTTTAAAGGAATTTATTTACTTCAGCACGAGGAGAACAAGATAATTTTTCTTCGTGAACTATTCAAGATGTGTGTGTGTGTACTTGAAGTAATAAACATAAAACACCTAATTTTGTGATGAATGAAATATTATTGGGAATAAAAATAATTTACTTATACAAGTTAATACATAATATGTAAAAAAAAATTAATAGAAATATATAGATACCAACCTAAATTCTACATAAATAAATATATTATAATATTATAATATATCGTCAACTAATCATAGAAGACAAAGAATAATTCGAAATGTACAAGGTGGGGCAAAAGTAATGTCATAACGTGAATCGTCTCTTTTTTCGTGACAAAAATTGAGTTACGAGTATCTCTTGTACATCTGTCATATATTGTCACATTTGTATGTATATATATTAAGCGAATTTTAAACAAAAACCTATTTATATTTATTTATCAACTGATTGGTATAAAAAAGATTCTCATTTAGCCTTAACGTATATGGGTACTATTCTCACTTTCTGATGATGTATTTTTTTCGTTCAATTAAGGTTTGTAATTTTAATTGAAATTATTAGTCCGAGGGTTGTTTATTTAACTATTGCCTGATTGGTATAATCTGGTCTAATGCACATATTCCATTCCAAAGAAGCATTTACGAAAATATTGTTATTTCATCTTTTCTATTTTTGTTAGATTATGTATAAATTATCCCATTATTAGAATTTATTGGTCTAAAAATATGCTTATGTGTGATTGGTATAAACAGATAAATACAATATTTTTACAGACATTATGGTCTTTTAGTAAATCCAATAACAAATTGTAGAATACAACTTGTACATAATTGCCTTTATTCACCCGCTGATTGGTCTATCTCACTTAGAGAACAACAACATCCATTCGTAAAATTAATTTAACTACCACAAATGTATTTCTCTGCAATTCGCTAAATAAAAACACTTCGATGGCAGAGAATATTATTTTTTTTATACCAGTCGAGTCTATTTTTTTTTTTTAAATAAATTTATTTGAGCAAACCCATAAAAAAGTAGATAACCAAAAAGTAGTGGATAAACATTTGTGATATATTCGATTATTATTCAGACACTACTGGGATTGGCTATGATAAATAAATGAATACAGGTTAATATATGCATCCACACATATAGGTGTATTTATATTGAGGCGCGTAATACTAAAGATCAAATTTTAAAACTGGAAATCCAGCTCGAAGGACCAATTTTAATTTCATTTTTATTTATTTTATAATATAATTATCAAAATCCATTTGTATCTTTTCAGGGAAATCTTGACAGATAACCAGCAACAAAAACAGTAAGAAACAATTTCAAAAACAAAATTGACTGCATTATATTCCTGAATCTCAATCATCTGCAAAAGTTTCCATAAAACAGTTTCATGATTTTGTTCAAATTTTAAAAGGAAACGAACAAACACTTTATCCAATTTTATATTCTTTTTGAAAACTCACCAAAAAAATTAATATCTGTCATCAAAGAGATATTTCATATAAATACGGGCTTTAGGATTAATCCTTTAACCTGATCACACTCAATACACAAATTAACCCACCTCCGATGACCAACAAGGTCGTTTTGCCAAACAAATTGGCATTGGGAACACCAACGGTCAGAACAGATATCCACGTTTTCCATCACATTATTGCATTCGCAGCAACATCCTGCCTTCAGCTTAAGCAAGGACACTCGTACGCCGTCCGAGCTGATCTAAATTATCCGTGAAGTGGCTTTAGCCAAACATTGAAAACAGATCACCAGTATACGATAAGAGGAGCTTTTTCGGAGCACCTCCACTAACTCACGTTCGTTCGTTACCGTAAAACTTTTAAAACGGCCGAGACAATGTTAAAAGTAGTCGGTGCATCGTGGCAGAAAACACGGATAGGGACCTACATCCTTATCGGTGCAGGTCTATTGGTAATTGCTGCTTTTTTCGTTGCCGAAATGGAACGTCCCGAGTATGATGGTACCTATTGTGCAACGGCGTTATGGACAAAGAAGGTAGGCTTCCAAATCGAATACTGGAAGCAGCAAAATGATCTCGTTAACATTCCAAAAGGCGCGGCAAGGATATGCTATAAGGATTCGATTTATCAAAATGGGTAAGAGTTCAAAATGACCATCAACTAACTTTTATTGACTATAGTTGTTTACTACTATTTTTAGATGGGCACAACTTGAAATCGAAACCCAACGTTCGTACCCTGATTGGGTACAGGCCTTTGGTGCTGGAATCCTTGAAGGATCCCTAACGTGGAATAATATCTACAACCAATGGTTGAAGTAAGTTTTAAAATCTTTCATTGCGTTCAAGAATTAATATCCGAATTTATTCTTTCAGCACCATTGGATCAGCTTGTGATAAAGATGAGAATGCTCAGAACTTTTGTACCTGGCTAAGAGACACAATCTCTGCAAACTATTTGGCTACTAAGCAACGAGCTATTGCTCGGCAAGATCATGACCAGTATTGGCATCAAATTGCTTTATATTTCTTTCAATTAGAAGGTTTAGAGGCTGGATATATTCGAGGTGCATCTCGTGCTCGTTCCGATCTTGAGGAAGAGATTCCTTTCGTGGATTTTCTTCTGATGAATTCTGCAGCTGACATTCAAGATTTGAAGATTTACTATGAAAACTACGTTTTGAAGGATAACAGTGAAAGCCAATCGGAGAAGAATTTCTTTCTTCCAAGTGCTACAATGTTCACGAAAATCTTCCAACCCGAAGTTGGTTCAGGATGGCAGCTTTTGTTCGGGCATAGTTCAGCTGGAAGTTATTCATCTATGCTGAGAATTCAAAAACGATACAAGTTCCGTTACCATTTTTCTCCAGATCAACGAACTAATACTGTTCCAGGGGTCGATATTAGTTTCACTGGCTACCCAGGAATATTAGGTTCAACAGATGACTTCTATATTATTAAGGGACGCCAGGTGCAATCAATTGTCGCAGGGGTAGCAATCAAAAATGAAAATCTCGAATTATGGAAGAATGTTGATGTGTCCGATGCGATTCCATTGACAGCGCGTGTAATGGCGGCCAATAGAATAGGTCAGACCCGCCGATCTTGGGCAAAGGCTATGTCCCGGCATCCATTCACAGGCAGCAAACAGTGGGTTTCAGTGGATCTCAACAAGCTTAAGGCTCTTAAGAGTTCCCAACATTCCAACAACGATGAAAGTGTGTTTGGTAATGTGCTAAGTAAGCCTGAATTCTCAGCCAATGGCCTCATTTGGATCGTGGAACAACTTCCAGGACTTCTGCATGTTGAAGACGTCAGTAACAACTTCCGCGGTGGCAATACTACATGGGTTGCAAATGGAGTTCCGTACTTCAATGAAATTCTTGAAGCCAGTCGAGTGCCTGCTGAAAATTTCAGCATGGATTTGCCGGATGGTGATGACCTCACTACTCTTGAGTCAGTGGATAAATACCTGCGCCTCAACGGGTTCCGTGGTGATCTTATGGGTGAAGAATCTGTACCTTATGGCAATATTGACATCAAGCTGTTTTCCTTCAATTCAGAGCTTGCCTTGAGCGACTACCATGCATTCGCTGGCCCGATTTTTATGAGATTCCATCACAACCAAGATAACGCTCTAATTCCAGATTCGCATGTATTTGTTGATTTGGCAACCGAGCTTGAAGTTATCACTGATAGGCGTTCAGTACGAAATGATATGAGGGCGATTGCCATGAGACAATCTAGTGGGCCATTTAAATGGTCAACTGTAGCCGAACGAATTCCAGGAGTCGAGCACGCAGGTCATCCGGATGTTTGGGATTTTGATCACGTATCACCCAAGTGGGCCTGGTAGACGAAAGATTGAATAAAAGTTAAAAAAAAGATGCGTGAATGAGCTCAGTGTGTTCTTAGATAATTTTGTATAGAAGACCGTTGATTGTAAACCATGTTGTAGTAATTTTGTTTTCAATTTTGTAAAAAAAAACCTAAAAAAATTGTTTTAATTTTGAAATTGTTTGCATTTGTTTATAGAAAGCTTTTTTTGTTTGTAGCAATCGAAAATTGTGCAGCACTGATGTTAGATAAATTTGTAACAGAATATAGTTAAATAAATATGTGTCTTCCAGAAAAAAGTGATTTGTAGGTAGTTAAAGAAAAATAACAGTTGAAAAATAGAATAATTATTTTTGATACCAAACATTTTTTTATAAAAATCTGCAAAGAAATAAACAAATGCTATGAAGAAGAAAGTGTTGTTGTTGTTTTGTTTCAAATTGTTACAAATCCTATTCAATTCCTATTCCTTTGGAATAAAATAATAACTACGTACATTTTTCCGAAAATATGGCACTATAACTATATAACCGAATCTTCAATAAATAAAAGTAATTAATGGTGGATTTACATGTATCTTCATTTGATTTTTGCAAAAATGAGATATCGATGTGGCATAGAAATTACGTTTGTCGGATGGAGAGAGAAGACCAGAATGCAGAACAACTATATAAAAGTAAAATATAAAAAACGAGAAATACGGATGAAGATTAAGTGAAGACGAACATGTTTATCTTTAGTATGCATTGTGAATGTTGTTGACGAATTCAAGCTAATTAGCCGCACAGAAATTATTATATTACAAATTTGGAAGTTTTGGGAAGAAGTGAGAGAGTAAAATATTCCCCTTCCAGACAATTTCATGCCAATTTCTGCACAGTAAATTTTTATAGGCAGCAAATTGTGGGCAGAAAATTTACAAAGGTCAAGCTGGCGTTTGTCAAAAAAGTTAAAAAATGTCTGTTGGTTGTTGTAGGAAAAGACTTATGGAATAAATAATAAATAAAATACAAAATTATTAGTTAAAAAAATAATGGAGTTTAAACAAACCAATATATAAAAAACAAATGTTTTGTTGTCTTGACGCTTAAACATTGGCAGAAAATTGTACTCAAGCTGTTCCAGACTTTACTTCTTTTGAGAGAATTACATCTCCACTCTCCAAAATTGTATAAGCTGCCAATTTCTGCCCAAAATAGTTTGAAGAAGCCGGTTTTTAAATGTCGTAAAGTGTGTATGCGTTAGTTTTGTAAATACATTTTTACCGAGTAGAATACTTCGAAAATCCATTCGAAAACGAAAATGATTTCATTGGTGAAATTTTTTTTCTAAATTACCATTTTTCTATTCCCGTTGAAAAACAAAATTGGTTGAACCAAATTTATTACGATATTGATTTCTGTTGATTAATTGTTTTTAATTGTTTAAGGAAGTTCAGCCAAAAAAGGCTTAAAAAAATCAATAATTATTAAAATGCATATAAAGGTCGAATATTCTGATGATGACTATCATAGCCGAAACGCGTCAATAAAATAAATAAACAAAAAAGAATATAAGGTGGGTTATTGACTTTATCAATTTAATTGATTTCTATCTTGAATTTCTCTCATTTGTGAAATTCTTTATCTATGTGATTGCAAGTAGCTACTTTGTTTACAAAAACCAAATTTTAGTATAATGTATGTCACAACAAAATCAGAAAATTGAAAAAAATGGTTGTATTATTTGCACCCGAACCCGGAAAATGTTCTTTATTAAAATTTTAAACATATCGCCATCTGCTGACAAGTAGAAACGTTATACTCATCGTAGACTAGAACCAAAAATGTATAACAGAATTATACCATTGAGTTTTTATACACACATGGATTGTACCATTCTTTAGTGAAAGCTTTGTAAAATGACAGAGAAATATCAATTTATTACAGTTATAACTGTTGAATGCCATTTGGCTCTGTGTGATGATATTAATTTATCAAGTTATTGGCCTCGTTCGGTGGCACCCCCAATTCAAAACTCCAGATGTGTAGCAATACAACTGACATTACAGAGAAAGCTCTAGATCGTTATACCATATTAAGCCTATTAGAAAAAGGTGGGTTTTGCCTTTGGAGGTTTCTAGTCCATTAAGTAAAATGGCAGCACGGTCTCCACAATTTAGCTAGGTACGTTTTCAGTACACACTTAGAAACAATTTTTCTTAAAAAAAAAAATTGTAGTATTCTATGAGCTGTCAATTTACTAGTTTCTGTTTATAATTTTTGTATCTCTCACTGTTTTAATATCGAAAACACAATATTATGGTTTGGTTTCCGAAATTTTTAAAAGTAGCCAAAATGCGATAATTTCGCAAATAATAAAAAGTGCTTTCAATAGAAATTGGTAAGTTGTTATATTTTATTTTCTCATTAGACAATAATAGCAATATATATGAATGTACATATGTTGGCAATTCGAATAATTTTATGAATGTGATATTTCTAACTATTTGCTTTCCATCGTACATATACATATCTTTTGGTTTTGGCACCAACAGTATTGAAGGTTGCTGTTGGTTATAGTGACGCATTTACACAAAGAGAAAAATGCGAAAGCGTCGGCTAATATACACTAATAGTGTGTAATAAATTGCCATAATCATATTTTTTTATAAAAAATGGTATAAAATGGAAGATATACATATTGGCATTTTGGTAATAGTGTAAATATGACATTTGTTTTATGTGATAGAAAAGCCGTAGCAGCGGACTGGAAAACCCGGATAAAGCTCAGAACAAGATAATTTTATCTGAGCAGAAATAAACTGTCAAGGTTTATATGGACAAAATATTCTGCGGGATACATCTTTCTGAAAATCGTAAAATTATCTCTTTGCATGAATACCTTTAGTATAAATCACATAAAAAAGTTAATAATTTCTGTGATTGCAAAGCCTCCTAACTTATGCAACCAATTTACTCGGGTTTGTTTTTTTAAATTGTCCGGAATAATAATAAGAATGCCCGATAGAAAATACATATATATGTATCATATAACGCATATTTAAGGCAAGCGAAGAGGGCGGTAAAAACTAGTTCGTTTATAAAAATACTTATTTCTAAGAAAAGTAGTTTTTTCTATTTAAAAAGAATTTTAATCTAAATTTTTTAACAATAATAGGGATATCCACGATTCGGTGCATCTTGTCAAGTATAATTCTAAAATTGCAAAAGTGCAACTTTTTTACACCGCAAAAACTTACACTGGCTAAGATCTTACAACACCTGTACTTTTGCTATACCCTAACCTAACCCTATTGGAACAGAAAAATACAATGCTACAAAATTTGCCTGATGTCGTTGAAAGGGGCACCTGTTATTTTCTATCAGAAATGCTTGTGTTGTAAAACTGATTTTGTCATTTTTACTCCAGAGTTGAAATAGAATAGAAAAAGTGCCTTCACGATTTACAATAAAATAAAATTTCGCAATTTTGCATCTTTTTGTTGCATCCAATCGTGAATATCCCTAATAATAAATAATGACTCAATATTTTAATTAAACTTAGCATTAAAGTTTTACTTAAGCACTGCGACAATTAAGGCAAATTAATTCCTACCTTAAAAATATTCTTACCTCAAAATATACACTCGGCAACACATCATAAGAGCTTTACCATTTTTCCTACAAGCTTTTATATATGTACGTTCAACCCTAATTCGCCCAAGCGCCATCACAAAAAGGTAAATAATCCATTTTCGTTCTTCTATCCCACCTATCCATATACGAATATACATGAATGAAATATTTCACCTCTTGCAATCTGTTCGTTCTTTCGTATTCCCATTCTATCGTCATATTCAAACAAATTTTTTTATTTACGCGGAGGTTGCTGCCGACTGAAAAAAAATAATTTGTATTTCTTTTTTTCCAATAAAAAGAGATAATAAATATTGTATAACTAATTTGTTTGCTCTCCACCATTTGCTGTAACAATAGCCATTAAAGTGCAACACGTAAACAACAATAAAGTGAAATTAAGCTATTTGAATCCAATTTGCGTACCTATACAAATTAGTCAAAGGAAAAAAAAACAAGTCCCCTGTAAAAAATCCCACCCCCCAATGAGAAAGGTGAAAATACCAATTTGTATTTGACTTACCATTCGGCAAATTATTCCGGGTCCGGGAATGAATGCCAATGATTTTTGAAAAATAAATTATAAGATTTATTGGTTGTTGGTTCTTTGGAATCTCAATCCAGTTAGTTAAGTGAGTCCTTGAAAGTTTGTTTGTTTAATTCCAATAAACAACCTTCGCAATTAAAACTGTAAAAACTTTTCGAACTGCATATTGTATTCCTATTGTGAAAATTGTGTAGTGTTAGTGTGTTTACGTTGTTTTCGCCGTGCTTTTTTAGTCAAGTTGTGTGGGTTCGTTTTTGCAGCCGCCTTGGCTGTCACTTGAATTGACATTTGTCTGTGGTGAATTCTCTTGTAATTTGTTATTTTTTTTTTGCTGCTGTATCTTTTCAGATTGCGAATTGCGTAAAGTCTGTGTGCAAAGTTTTCGTTGTCGTTCTTGCATCATCTCATGGGCTTTCCATGAGAAATCCTAAGAAAACTATCTACAAATCTTTTAAGTAAACAATTTTCTTTGTGTGCCACTAAAAAAATAATCAATAAAACCTCCGGAATTAAACGAATTTCGTCTAATTATAAAGTTGGTGAAAATAGACTGATTCAAGTAGTGCCTTGACTGAATGCATTTTCTGTGCTCTCTTAGCTCATAAACTTTTTCTTGTGAACTTGCTCTTTTAAACAAACAAAAAAGTGCTCAACCCATCACAACCCGAACCCACACATTTGCAAATCTATTGTGTTTGCTAATAGGTTTGTGTTTCAATTTTAAATTAAATATATAAAATAAATCGTTTGCTTTTTTGTCAGAAAAATACAAATTAATTGTGGGGAATATTATATATTTAGTTCCAATTAGATTTTTTTTCTCAATAAAAAAATAAAAAATACCGCCGTCCTTATGTGTTGTGTTTGTCTCTTTCTCATTCTCTCTCTTATGCCCGAGAAGACATTTTGATTTTTATACAAATTCTCTGCTTACATTCGTAAAATTGAATTTTGTTTTAAAAATTTGCCCCAAGAAAAACATGGGCAAATCAATCAAGTTTCTCACCAGGTGCCAAAACTGAGGCGAGGTAGTTATCCTTATTACATCAATACTTACAGCCACAGCGGTATGCCCGCCCGGGTTGCAACTGTTTTCTCAATCTACAACTGGTAGAGGTACCTACATATGCCTACAAGGTTAAGTTTCCATTATTAATGTTTTGGTCATTATAAGTGGACTGGCGAATTTCATTTTAAAACTACAAATTTATTTTGATTAAAACCTGGTTGATGTGCGATTTGTCTTAAAAAACAAACAATCAAATTATCAAAATATTTGAAAGCCGGTAATAGGTCATTTATGTATAAATAAGGAAAAACCGCAATAAAGTTTACTGCTACTTTAAAATTTACTCGGTAGGTACCTGTTAAGAAAACAACAAATGTGATTTTTTAATTCCTTTTACATTTGTACCATTACCTATTTTAGTGGTGAGTATGAAATGTTTTAAAATAAAAATACAAAAATTAAGTAATTTCGTTGGTTCGTCGTACATAATTATTTATGTTACATACGACATTACAATTGTTTATGTACATACATTCCTACTAACTTGTACATAATTCGATGGTAGCCGCTGCCGCTGCGGCTGCTGATTGGATTGTCACTTTTAGTTTTGTTTTCGTTTTTTTTTATCCACTTCCTCCCGCACTCCAATTTTGCAACCCTTCACCATCCAATAAGATTTTAATTTTTTTTTTTTTCATTCTTATTTTGATTATAATATTTTGTTCTTGGCTAAGTGCGATAGCGGTTGTAGTGTTTTTTTTTTTATATAGAAGTTAGCCTAATTTGGGTTGGTTGGTGTAAGGCTAGATTTTCACTTGCTTTTGAAAGGCGCATTGCTACATGGTAGTTTGATTGATACCAAGAAATACAAGTGGCTGCAATTTTTCAATAAAAAAAAAACTTGCTAATACATATCTTAATAGAACTAAATCTTTTTAATCAAGAACTAGTCACGCGCATTTAATAATTAATACATAGTATGTAGGTATATAAACATGAAAATATATGTAAGTTCAAATTAAGCTGTCTGTTGTTGTGCTTTAATTTAAAAACGGAAAATAATTTTACTTTACAAAAAATAAATGAATGTCGTTTTTTTAAATTATTTCAAAGAATTCCTTTTTAACTTCATTTTAGAATTCATATTCATTACATATGTCTTTTTCGATTTGGGTAGAGTCTCCAGTGGTCGGCCCCTTAAGGAAGTTTTCGTGCAAAATATCAACATTTTCCACTCATTCTTGAAGCAAATTATTCGTTATTTATCTCTCAACCGTTGAATCTAAACAAAAATGTGAATTTTTAAATGGAACAATTATTTATTTAGGTCATATTCTCCAGTGTCCGGCCTCTATGCTCCTATTTCCGGCCACTTATGCTCCTGAATTCGGCCACACAGATTTAGACCTGAACCAATTTTTTTATATGAAGCGGCCGAACTTAGGACACACATTCCAAAATTCGGCCCTCTAGTTTCTACTTACAAAAACTCGACCGAATACTGGATTTAATTGATTTTTAATGGCCGTTTTTGCTCAAATGTTCGTGTTATTACTCATTTATTTATTTTTGTAATTTTCTCAAAAAATTAAATGTTGCCTATTTTCGGTTGGGGCCGATTTAACAACAATTTTTTAAATTTTAAAGCAAATTTTAATTGAAATATATTTTTTTACTATATAAACACAATATAAAATCATTAACCCAATAAACTTCCCTCAAAATCACTTAATTCTGGTACAAAATGTTTACTAAGGGTTTCCAACAGTTATCCAGTGCAAATAATTTTTCCCGATGGGTTGCGCATTTAATTATCTCATAACTCTGAAATTACTGTAAATATCTAATGAAAATTTATACATATTATAAGGAATAGATGTCAAATTTCTTAATTACAACGCTTTTATTTGGAAGGGGCCGGCTATTGGAGGGGGCCGGCAATAGGCGACCGCACCCTAGTCGTTGGGAATGCTTCCAAATGCTTCTGAAAACGTTTGATAGCTATCAAACAACAGTTCTTCTCCTGCAAAGAGGAGGAATTTGATTCGGGATTTGAAGTCAGAATCAAACGCGAATTAGTTACTACCTTTTAACTGAAAGTAAATCTCGCGCGGCACAGGCCGATCGGCATCATTCGGCATAATATGGACGCGCCTTTAGATTAAAAAAAATCCAAAGAGTTTTCACTGATTCAAAGTAGATTCATTTTGACAGCAGTACCTATTGAACATGCAAATGGTGCTTCATTTTCTTTTATGGTGTAGGACTGTGTCAACCGACACGAAAAATTCACTTTCCCAAATTCTTACTTACGATATAGGTACATATGTATGTACATAATGTAGGTAGGTACTTATAGGTCAAGTTTTGCATTTGGAAAAATCGAACTCGATGACGGAGAACACCCAATAAGTAGGTCCCGCAATTCCTTTTGTCCGTCTGCCGATAGAACGATCTACAGCCAAAACGGCTGAAGCGATTTTCTTCAAACTTGGTACCTAGGTACATACATATGTATGTACTTAAGCGTTTTAAGTGATCTCAAATAGATTCTTGAATCGTTTTTTAGCCCCAAATATAACTTAGGTAGGTACTTGTCATACAATTTTTTCTGCCATCTTAATAATCTCGAAAACGGTTCTAACGATTTTGATAAAAATTGGTGTATGTACCTACCACCTATTGAATTTTCAATTTTTTTTTTCAGAAATCCAAAAAAAAAATATTTTTCGAAAACGTTTGTATGCAGTATTGCTTATAATTTAAAGGGCCTCCTATATGAACAAAATTGATCGAAATCCGTAGAGCCGTTTATGAGAAAGTCGAAAATAAAAAAAAATGCTTGTATGACAGGACACCGTTAATAATAAAATATGTAAACAATAGGTTTGTTCGTTGAGCCATGAAGTCGACCTAAAGCGTTTTTTGAAAAACCTAAAGTCTCCCTGATAAACAAATTCTGTGTTTTTTGAAACCTAGGGTCGCCCTCAAATCGCCATGAAGTAGAACTAGGTTTTTAGCAGTGGCAACTTGAGGCAAATGAATAAACGTCAAAGTCACATGAAATCTGAGGTAGGAATTAGCGATATTGAGGAGAATATCGAGTACTCATCATCGATGTTAATAGTTATCGAATCGAAAACATCGATGTGTTGAAGGGTTTTCCTTATTCTTCCTTCAACATCGATATTGAATCATCGCTTTTTTGTTTTAATATCGATGTTTCAATAACATAGATGGACTTATCCATCATCCCTAATCTGAAGGTTTTTTTTTGTTGTGAATTTTCGTTTTGTATTCAAATTGTTATTTTTAAAATGGAAACAAAACAATACTCAAATTAACTGGTATGAAAAATGGAAAGCTTTGAAGTTGTGGATTGTACATAGGGTCACAAAAAATGTACTCAAAACTTGAATTTAACATATTTTAAGTTTTCATTATTAAATGACATAACTTGCTTTTCTGCAACATAAATTTAATGGACCTCGGTTGTTTTTTGAGAACCGAAAACCTTGGTCGACCCTAGGTAAAGTTCAACGAACGAACCTAATATTTTGAGCAGAATGTAGACTGTACTAAAAGGAGTATATGTATTTCGAAAACGGGTGTAAAATTGTCATCCGAATTTTCTTTTTATAAGAAAATTATAGAGATTTTGTATATAAAAAATTAAGTAAAAAACGACTTTAGAAATATATTTACCCGTTTCTATTAGGAATCCAGTCGTGTATTTTATTTTATTTCAATGTGACAATAGGTTAGTTCGATTTGTATATCTATTGGCCCTATGAAGATTTCAATGAATTTTTTTGTATAAACTTCATCTATCATTTATTTGTATGGTCTTGGAGATTTATAGGGGATTTAGTAGCCGGTGAAAACTTAGAATTCAACGTTATGTGAGCCATGTTTATAAAAAAAAGACTTCCACACTCTTGCGCTAATGGCGTTTTTATTTGGCAATCCGGAATTCTTCTCCAATCCGTGATCCCAACTGAACACTTTTGTGTGATTCTGGCGATTCTGAATTTTAATGAGATTGTATGTGTGAAAATAATTGTGTACGTGTAAATATTCAAATTAAAAAAAAATGTTTGCTTATGGTACAAAAAATGACAACACTCGAGTTTGACGTTCAAGTATATGAATGTGTGAGTGCTTCTGGTTACGATTCTGATTTCAAATTCAGAAGCAAAATTCTCTTCTTTTCAGAATTAGAACTGTCATTTTTTACCAAGTGAACACTTTCAGAAGAGTCCGGAAGGCTTTCGGATTGCGAAATAAAAACGACATAAAACTACCAATTGGCATCGATTCGTACCAATTCCTGTTCCAGACTTACGTTACAAATTTGGTAGTTTTGGGAAGTGCTCTTTTACTCATGTGAGAGCAAAAGTCAGGAAATTTACAAATGTCAGGTTGACGTTTGACTGAAAAGAAATATAAATAGGTTTGTATGGTTGTAGCAAAAAGTTTCAAAAACAAAATCGTCAACCTATTTTCGAAATATTGAATTTTCAAAAATCCAAAAAAATATTTTTCAAAAATTTAGGTATGCAGCATTATTGAAAAATCAAAGGCCCTCCTACGTAAAAAATTTGATCGAAATTCTTTGAGCCGTTTATGAGAAAGTCCAAAATCATAAAATGGTTGTATGGCAGGTATCGTTAATAACAAAATATGTAAACCAAAATGTAAACTATACCTTTAGTACTGCACATATTTTTTTAAATCAAAATTGTTAGAGCCGTTTTCGTGATAATTAAGATGGTAAAAAAATTATATGGCAGGTACCGTTAGTTTTGAGCATAAAAAAACGATTCAAAAATCTATTTTTAGACAATCACCTAAAACGCTTAAAAACCAAGTTTGAAGAAATCAGTTTTATTTTAAATCACATTTATTCATATGTATAGGTATTCGTTGTTTGCTGTCATGTGAACGATTATTTCATAACGGTTGATCCTAAATTCAAGGTCTGAAATTTCTCCTCCGTCAAATTAAAATTAATTTTCTTTCAATAATAATAATTTGTTGTGTTCTTAAAATGTAATACCACTCAAACATTGACAAAAATCGTTTTTAAATTTTTGGCTTGTGCACATCTGTGAGATGAAACCTTTCCAATGGTATATAGGATATTTTATATAGGTACCTACCGTTGGAGTTATCTTATCGTACAGATGTGAACACACCAAAAATTCCGTTCCTTTGAGTATTTAAGGAGAAAAGTGTACCGTCAATTGATCCAAATCGTATTATATACCGACATTTGGCCTTATATCTCACGGCCTTATTTCACGACACCATTGAAAGGGTTACACATTTTTTTCTCAATAAATAAATTTTACCTGACAGGTTTAGGGTGTTAACCATCGAACAAGTTGTGTCTATAGGCAGTTATCACTAACCCCTAACACTAGACAAGTTTAAAGTTTGGGCTATTGTGTTCAGCAGCTGAAATCGAAAAATCACGAACTATGTATTACGAAAATTATATACATACGAGTATTTATATTTCTCAGTGATCAAGTCTGAAAACCTTGTTTAGTCGTCATTTCTTGCAATTATTTCTTATCTAATTATTAATCCTTATGCGCATTCGTAATAACTCAATCCCAGTTGATTTTACCTTCATAATTTCATTTAAAATAATTTGAATTAGGTGCTGTTTACATTCTCAATTTGAATGTTTTTGTGGTGGTAAATTTTTGGGCAGTCATATAATCTATTAATTATTTTGATTGGAAAATTCTTGTGATTGTGTTTCATGTCGAAGCATTGAAGTCACGAGGCTTTTAGAAATAATTTCAATTTTCCACACCATCGACTAGGTAAATATTTTCATTTGTCAACATTTCAACACCAAATCTTCGAGTCAACACTTTTTAAGTGGAAGTTTTACTTTTGATTCTAAAATATAACCATTAACACTAGGTATTTCTGGTTTCATGGCAATGCCAGACATTATTCAATCAATTAAATTAATTTCACTTCAACAAGTGCTTACAATTTCAGAGGGATAATTAAAATCTTTTTTTAATCCTTCTATTTCAGATTGAATAGTAAGTTAGAACGAAAAGAATGCATCAACCACGTTACAGCCCAGCTCCACAGCCGCAAGTTGGAGGCATAGCAGCTATGCGGCCACCTGCTCAACTTCCGCGGCCACAAACTTTTACAAACGTAAGTAAATAACATAAGAACAAAATAACGAATGGAAATTTATAAATTAGTTATTATTGTATGAGTGTGTGTGTGTGGGTGAATATTGATGTAAGATACTTTTTTTGTTGATGAAATGTTTAAAAAATAAGGCAAAATGTCTATTTTAGTCGATTAGTCCTAATTTCGCTCCCACAATAGAAAATTCAGTAGCAAAGTGTGTCAAACCGATGATGCGATGTCGGGGAACGGAACCAACAATGTGCGACGAACTTTTAATTAAAATCAAAGTTCATCGAACTCACAAGCACGCAATACTTTGTCTATCTTCCCTTCGCTACCTACGCTCTCCGCCCCTATTCCTATTGCTTAGGTATTCCAAGTCTCGACAGTAAAAAAAAAGTTTAATATCTTAACTTGTGCATGTATTTTTGGCACGCACGCACGCTGGTGATCTATTGCGAACTCACGATCACGAGAAACAACACAGTACGAGTGAGTTTCCCATTTTCATCTCCCGGAAGTTTCAAAACTATAGCTGCTTGTTGTGCACTATGCATATTGTAGCCTCCGCCCTCCCATTGGCATTATCAACAACGATCCGCCCGCCTACAGAAAGGTACAGGTTTTCTGTTGCTCATTCTCACAAATACACACCACAGTGCTGCAAGATTCTATTTTTAGCAACAGCATGGCATGGTATGCTGCTTATAAGCTCTGTTGTGTACCCCCAGGGGTATGAATCTTTCGCTGAATTGGTATTCGAAAACAAAAAAGAAAAACCATAAAACTCTCGCGTCCGTTAGATTTTACGACGGATTTTCGCGGATCCGCGAACTGATGTATTGATGGCTGCAGCATGCACAGCGAAATCACGAAGTCATTGTGGCGCATCAGTAGAGTTAAAGGAATGGTGCTTTTTTCTGGTAATGGCCAGGCCAGACGAAGCCACATCAGTGAGACTGTTACGCTTGTGTTACCTTTGCGGTCAGAGCGAGATGCAATACTGCTGACTGCTGAGCTTGAGCATGCCTACAGCGTTGGGTCATGATGCCAGACCATGCTTGCTATACGAGTATTCTTGCAATGCCGGCCGGTGTAGATTGTACGTATTTTTGATGGTAGGTAGGCGCGGCGCAACGGTGATAGAGGTAATTGCGGTGGAGTAGTGGTTGTTGGAATTGCAAACTGTCGTCAGTGGTGCAGTAGTGTTGGTTGTGCCTTTATGTTCATTTTTCTACTGAGCAGAACTGGTTGTCGTCGCCATCATCGTCGCCATTTGTCGCGTCGTCGTTGTACTCATAGCCGTCACTGTCGTTATTTGGATGTTGTAATACTAATCCACTTAGCTGCAGCACCAGCAGCAACCAACCATGCACAGAGGCAAGTGGATTGAAGTGGGTAAAGGTGACTTCAGCAATTCGATGGAACGAGCTTTGATTTTTCTTCTTTTTTTATGCATTGCATTGCATTGCACTGCACCCTATAACCAGATGAAATTTATTTAACTTGTGGCCATTTGGATGGAAATTTGAGTTTCAGAGAGAGATACAGGTTGAGATATGTTTTTTTTTTATTTTTATATTTTTTTTCGGTGACTTGGCTAATTAAGGAGTTTTGTGTGTACCTTTTTTTATCGATTGCTGCACGACGACGACGTCGACTATACTCGTAAGGATTAAATTGCAGAGGTGTTATGATGACAAGGGCTAATTATTAAGTGAATTCAAATGAGAAACTGTTGGATAGAAGGACCTGCTTTTTAAGCGCTACCGCACAGACAAGTTTTTGGATAATGCAAACAAGCTTGATGTTATATAAGCTGCACAGCATAACTTGTTATAACATAACGAACTGTCTGAAGTGTTACAACTTCTAGATGATAATGCATTCAGTTTTTTATCTTGGGTGTATATATTTTTGAAGTTTTTTTAATTCACTAATTGGATAGATTTTCTAATTTCAAGATGTTATTTGTATAAATACCTACCTCTCAAGGCCTTTTGAATTTTAAAGAAGATACCTTTCCTTTATATCAAAAGTAATCTTTGTATATCATGAACTTTCATTTTATATATAAAAACTATCATACCCTTATAAACAAACCTAATAGTTTGGTGCGATTATTTGAATTATTTGAGATGGCTTACAAAGAGTTTAAAGCTTTGTTGGCTAGTCAAACCTTCTTAGAGTTCAAGTTTCAGCTTGACTCCAAATAGTTATTCTCGGCTTAGCCGTTCGGAACTAACTGGGGTAGATTTCGAGAAGACTGTACAGAAAATATAGGTCTTACTATTCGAGATATATGTAAATGAAGTCGATAAATTTCCTAAAGTCATACAAAATGCTACATGGAACAACACTTTACATAAAAGTAGATAATCCGCAAAATACACAAGAAAAAGAAGAGGGCACACAAAAAATGCCAACAATCCCGTGCTCCTCAGCACAAAACTATATTAAATCGACTCTGTGGTAAGCTCAAAGAAGCAATTCGTGTTTTTAAAAAATAATGGTACCTCTACTTAACTTAAGAGCCTGACTGGACTACTCTCTATGGAAAGCTTTAAAAGGCATTGAAAACCTCAAATGCATACAGTATCAATCAGGAAAAATAGGCCAAAACAGATAAGGAAAAGGAACATTAATTTGCTGGACACATGGCGGAAACGGTATAACCTTTTAACAGAAGGGAGTCAGCAAACGAATTTGGTGAGATTCAACCCTCATCTGAGAACTTTAATTTTCAAAATGTCTCACTATCCGAGTCTTACAATCAGACAATTAAAAATCTTAAAAAATAATAAGGTTCCTAGATACGATTTAATAAATGTTCGTGTCCTTAAAGAACTACCGAGAAAATCAGTAATAAAACTTTTGTACGGCATTAAGGCCAAAGTTCCACTTCAATAGAAAGTTGCAGAAGTAATAATAATTTCAAAACCAGAAAAACCAAGGAACGAAAAGAAATCTTATATAATAGAACGATTTCTCTCTTGCCGCTGATCTCCCAGGTATTTGAGAAAATCCTAACCAAGGGAATTTTTCTCATAATTGAAGAAAAACGTCTTATTCCGGATCACAAGTTTGGTTTCCACAAAAGCCATTGAACAATAATTGATCAGGTCTATAGAATAACTAATGAAATAGAGAAGTCCTTGTATGAAAACGATGTTTGTTCCAGCGCATTTCTAGACGTTTCCCAAGCCTTCGGCAAGGTCTGGCACGATGACCCGAAGTATAACAGTAAAGCAAAGTATGTTTTGGAATGACATTAGATGAAGCTTAAATGGAAATCTAACTAGAAAAAGAAACGACATGAACTCGAAAACAAACTTCGCGAACTAAATTGGCTAATTAGAAAGCATAACAAGCTAAGCATTTATAACAAATAGAATTGGCTCAAACCTGTGTGCCCATATGGGATAAAACCCTGGGGTTGTATTAAACCAAGCAATAGGCAAACACCACAGTCCTACCAGAACAAAATTCTCACAACAATCGTAAATGCTCCGTGGTATATAAGAAACAATTATATATACAGACACTTAAGTATACCAACTATTGAAGATGAAATTGCAGTTTTTGCTGGAAAGCTGAGAAATCGCCTAACCGGCCATTGTAATAGAACTATTCTACAATCAGTTGACAAAACAAACCTTGTCGCCGACTTCAAAGAACAAGACCGCTCGACTTACGCAATAAAGAATATCCGTTTTATATACGGTACCTGCAGGTCCACTTCCTGGGGAGCTTCCTGCTAAATGCGACTTAAATTGAAATTTAAACTGCTTGATAAGGCAACTTAGTCCTAGTCGAACAAACAAAATAAGGGATGTGGTTTTTAGTGAGTAAGAATCAAACACTACTATGGACACGAGGCTCTGAACAAAAAATCTAAACCATCCTATATTCTAAGCCCAATTTTATTATGTTTTTTTTTTGTTATTTTTGATCAATTTTTAACTAGGTATGTTTTTTCAACTGTAAGCTGACGATTTTTCACCAATTTGTTTGAAAATTTATTTTAACGGAAGGTAAGCAACGATATACCACACAATTTTTTAGGGAAGAATACTCTCCTACCAATGAATAAATTGTACCTACTTGCTTTTCATCAAAAATTATATTAATTTCCCCCAAGGTTAAACCCATGGTTCAGAAGTGAGATATCAAGTCTAAATGAGAAACAAAGCGGAAAAGGAAATTAATAACTCTTAAGCAGTATCACGTTGGGTTTCCCCAAAAAGAAAAAAAACTAAAAAAAATATGAAATAAAATCACCTTAATTCAATTTTTTAGTTGAATCATGTCAATTAGTATAGGTAGCCAAAAAAAAAAAACAGAATACAATCCTTGAACTCCCAAAACGACACCCTCGTCGACACAGGAATATAAACAGTTCCAATATAATTGGGATGAAAACGAAACGACAACGATGACGTTGACGACTCCGCGTCTGTTAATTGCACACAAAAGGGCTGATTCCGCTTAAAGGAAGTAACCTATTCCGTTTCGCCGAACACAAGTTCACAGGACGATGTCGTCGAAAGTCCATCTGTTGATTTAATTTGTGGGGAAACTCATCATTACAGCGAATATGTGCTTGTCATTGGAAATCATTAAAATTACACACACACACATACTAACAAAATTAAATCACATCATTGCGTGTCCGGTGAATCAATATACCTACACCTACTACATACTACCTACTTTGCAGTATCCTTGTGTAATTTACAGATTTTTATTAAGTGGGCGAAAAGGGATTTCTCTCGTTTTTGTTTTTCGAAAGCAATTAATTTAATTAAATAAAATTAAAGTTATCGCAAGAACACAATCCAAAATCGCATTTTCTCCAAAAAAATAAATCGAAAAGTTGCCATGCTACAATTAAAGATATTATTACGCTGGTCACGTTGCTATATAAAGTTGCACATTAAAATGACACAACTGCACTTTTGCATCTGCTGACTGGAATTGTTTTGTTGCGAATGGCTCCTGGTTGTTGAAAAACATAAGGACTAAAGTGTATCTACCAATGTGGAAACGAAGGACCCATTGGTCAGTGACATTTTTTTTTTTTGAGCAGAAACGTGATGTTACTGGGTATAGTTTGTTATTAATCTGCATACTACATTGTGCACTGGTTTATTTTATAAATTCTGAATTTAAAATGCATAATACCATACTTAGGGACCACTAAATTTAAGTTGAATGCAAAATAACTGAAAATCGCCACCATTTAAAACAAGACAAGGAACTAAAACAGCCAAGGGCCTTTGGTTGTTACACATGGACATCCTTTGTAGGGCATAGAAATATGTTTTTTAAATTATAACGGGTTATCCATTTTGCGGTTTCAAAAGTAAACGTAAATAAAACACATATAAGATATTTTTTTTCATGATATTTCTTTTTTATTATAAAGTTTGAACGTTGACATTATGTGTGAAACACTACATCATTTTTCACCACACGAATTGTTGCAAGCATCGATTCTTTTGAGGTAATTTTCGACCACTTTTTGACACATATTCGGCGGTATCTCAGCCATAACTTGACGAATGTTGGTTTTCAAGTGCTCAAGAGTTAAAGGTTTATCTGCATAAGCACGGTCTTTCGCGTAGCCCCACAAAAAAAGTCCATCACTGAAGAAAATTTTGTTCGAAAAATCTCCGTCCACCGCCTGTTGTTCAAGCACCCATTCGACACATCTACGATGTTGTGAATGATCAGCTGGCTTCAGTTGTTGTGTGAGCTGGACTTTATTTGGATATAGGTGTAGATCCAAATGCAAAATACGCCATTTAATGTGCCCTAAGACAGTCCTAACTCCTGAGAACGACGAGGAATCATTGGGGTCTTCGGCAACACTTTCACTTACAGCAGCGATATTTTCAGTGGTACGAGCGAAAGGGTGATGCACAGGCCTTACAATGTCTGTAACCAATCCAGTCTCTTCAAATTTCTTCACAATGTTTGCCAATCGCTTGCGTAGTTGGACGATTATGTAAACCATAATCTCCTCTTAAAGCACGATATGTGGCTGTGGCAGAATCACCATTCTTGTAGTAGGTTTTAACAATTTTTATGCGTTGTGCGATAGTTAAGCGATCCATTTTCGTAAATGTCAGACTTTCATCTGAAAAAAAAAATTGGTTTAACAACTTAGTTTGACAGATGTCGAATTCCAGCAAACCGCGAAATGGATAACCCTTTATATTTGAATTAATTTTTTTGCGACCATTAATCAGTTAGTTTTTTCTTATGTAAAATGAGGATATTTATGAAGAACTAGTTGACCCAACGGACTTTGTCCCGTCCAATTGTTATTGATTCCTAAATGTTGTACTGAACTCTAAAAAGAGACTAAAACAATGATGTATTCAATTTTAGGATGCATGATACACATATTTTTGTTGTACTTTGCTCCGGAGCTTAAATGAAGTGTAAGAATTGTTTCCCAACTCGGGAACACGCCACCTAGTACAGCTAGGCATGTGAAAAGCATAACATTTCTAGATTTATGCCGAAAACTTTTAGGGACTGACCTTGCTACTTGTTTATTGTCATGGCAAAAGCAAAGCATGTTTCACTGGGAACTGAATGCGTTTGAAATGGAACGTAAAAACGGCAAGGGAATTCGCTACATTAGGCATTCTTCACCCTCGAACAGCCTTTCAAAATCCTTGCCGTTATCACATTGCTCATTACCTTCTTCGCAATCCTTCGGGTTCCTTGAAAATTCCTTAGCAAAATTATGACAGATCCAACTTGAAGACGCAAATGATGAGGCGACATGCCAGTATGCAGATGGGAGTATTCACAAATAATTTCTGCAGAAATTGTGTGGATGGAAAATCGATTTCCCATCTGCTTTGTACATGTCCCACCTTATCCTAAAGGCGCATAGATTTGGAGATTTCTTCTTTAATGATCCTATTGATCTAGAGAACACAAACATAACTAGTCTCGCTCGCTTCGTAAGAAGCTCCAATGGGATCTAGTGTGTGGGGAGAAAATCTTTAGATTCCTGGTATCACAATGGACCAATTAATGTTCTAAGTGTGTCAGCTGTTCTTCTTTCAATCCATGCCAGGCAAATGCAAAGAGTTTAGGAATTCCACTGGATAATTGACGACTTCGTCTTCGTTTTAAACGCGATCTCTCGATTTGTATAAACGCAATCCCCTCGGAATTTGATTTTTTTGTATGAACGCAATTCCCTCAGAATTTGATTTTGAATCGTTCAATTCAGGCCAGCGGGACAGGTCGTCGGAATTTTCCGACTTTGCTTTTTCCTAAGCCTTTGCATAGCAATTACGAACAAACCCGGAGAAGGAAGAATCTATAATTTCGTCCAGTCGCATTCAAGTTTAGAGCATCGGAGCAAACCAGTACTCATTATATAGATTAATAAGACCAATAGATAAGTGAACAAAATATTGATTCTATTCCGTCTTTTTTTTACTTGCGATTATGGGTACTATAAGGCAAGTTATGTATTCGTAAAAAAAATTCTAACAATCAAACATGACATACGACAAAAACTTGGGTCCCCCAATTCCGTCTGTCTGTCTGTCATTCTGTCCGTATGCCAGTCTGTCTGTCTGCCCTCGAGTCTACAGCCTAAACGCTTTGATAGATTTGCTTCAAACTTGGTACATATTGTTTTTTCGGTAATATGTCCACACGTTTTTTTTTCATTTTTTAAGGCGACAAATAACATAAATTTTTTTTTCCAAAAACAAAAATCTTAATTTTCTCAAAAACGGCTCCAACGATGTTTATAAAAAAAATCAGTTCATTAACGAAGGGAAAGGGTACCTATTGATAATTTTGTTTTTTGGAAAAAAAATATTATTTTGGTACCTCTAGTAGAACCATTTTTTTGGTTTTTGATTTTCTCGGAAACAGTTAATTTGATTTTTTTGAATTTTTTTACGCAGAAGCTCCCAGAGAATTTAAACACTATTGTATACTAGAATTTAAAAAAAAAATTTTTGGAAATTAATTTTTTTTTGAAAACTCAAAATTTCGAAAACGTCTCAATAGATTTTTTCAAAACTTCGTATTTGGTGGTTTTTTGACATTATCTTGAATTAAAAAAAAAAAAACTATTTTTCTAAAATAAAAAAACCACCGTACATATCATACAAATGTTAAAAACCGTTAAAAAAATGTATTTCTCGACAACGAAACGGCTCCAAGAATTTGTATAAAAAAAATTCTATGTTCTTAAATTAGTACAGTTCACTTTTAAGTATAAAAATATTTTTTTTTGCGTAGTTATTAACGGTACTTCCCATAGAACAACTTTTCATATTTTCGACTTTCTCAATATTGGATAAACCGATTAAAATATTTTTTTTTATGCAAATGCTCCATAAAATTGTTAATAAGACTGCATACTCAAATTTTCAAAAAAAATAAATAATTTTTTTTTTGAAAAATCGATTTATCAAAAACCAGTCACAGAATTTTTTTTTAAATTTGAATTTTATATGTATATTAATAATATCTTCAAAATTGCGTTTCAATTTTTTTTTAAATGTTTTCAAAATTTTATACATAAAATATTATATTATTAAAAAACCGCTCCAAGATTTTTGATTTTTTTTATATATTCTTATTTATCCATGAATTCAAACTGCATCTTTGTTTTCCCTCAAACTATAACGACTAAGCAATATAAAAACATTTAAATATGTGTATTATCCATTTATTTCTACCTTATTATCATTCCCTTATTACGAATTTTTGCGTATGTCACTGAATACTAAATACAATGTAGGCCCTCATACATTTATTATACATATTTGCTTTAAAAATCATATGAATCTTATGTATGCATATTGCACCTAAATTATGAAGTAGTATGTATATAGCTACCTACATCCTTCATTTTCATTACTATATGTACATGTGTACATACTAAGGTTCCATCAATATGTATATATGTTGATACATTTTACTCTCCTTACTTACATAATTAAAATCCATAACTTAGATTTAAATATACATTTGTAGGTAAGAATGGCGGCTGAACTAATTCGGAGAGAATTACCGTGTCTTATTTATTTATGTCTCTTATAATTCGCATTATTTTATTTATTGCGTTGTCATATTTTTTTTATGGGTATACTAGTTTTAGTTTAATCAATCACATGTTGTTAGTGTTATGCCTGAGCAGCATGTAATGGGTAAACCAACAACTCATTTTATGACAATTTTAGAATTTGTTTTTAATGGAATATAAGAAGACATAGACAACGGCAAGAACCGAACCTGCAACCACGAGGTTGACAGGCGAGCACACAACGCGCCACGGCCACCCCCTGCTTTTTAAACAAAAACATACAAACATTTTGCTAACAATTTTAATTTAGAATAATTAGATTTTCCTTTTTAAGAAGTTAAGTTGAAGATTTATTAAACCAAAACAGTGATTCTACGAAATGACAAAAACACATCCACTGATAGTTGATAAATACTGAAATTTTGTATTTTGAACCTCTCATTTATACACTACCAATTTTCTTGTAATTGACAATTGTCTACATCATCCTCTATGATCAAAAATGTTGACATTTCAACTACCTACTAAAAATCGAAATTCAATACTGGTAATTGTTTATTGATATTTGACAATCATAAAAGGGGCGAAAAAAAGATAACAATTCTAACAATAGTCAAGTAGCCAGAAAACATGAGCTTTCGGTTCTATTTGCCAACAAACATGAAAAAAGACAAGATTTAAATTCTTGATGTTCCAATTAAACAATACTAGGTCCCGTTTCCTGATACGAATCATTTTATGTTCAACTTAAAACGCTTTTGGGCAACTTTTTCCTCGACGTAAACTGTCAAATATGTGCTCATTTTTACCAGGAATACTTTTCCACTAACTTAATTTATTGAGCGCTAGTTGTACGAAAGAAGTTCAAATATTTGATCTGTGGTTGAGCAATTTTTTTTCGATTTTGGCGCAAAAAATTAAATTACGTGTTTGACCCTTCTGACACTGGTTGGAGCAAAATCTTCTATACGCTGATTTTGAACGATTTATTATCGAAAAAAATGAGATCTGTGAAGTCGAATTCAAATTAAGGCTCGAGCCGCACGCTGGCACCGTTCTTTTCTATACCTCCAATTTTAATTGCATGCTACCCGTAAGTTTTACTTAATAGTAAAGACCTAATTCTCAAATTTTCAAATCCTATCTTTCTATTTCTTATAACTAGTGCAATTAAAATTGCATTTTAAACACCTTAGGTCTTACAGGCTTATGGTTTAACTTTTATTATTATTATTGTCTATAATAACAAAAATCCTTTGGTCGGTTAATAATAATCTTAACCAGTGTTATACTCAAATTTCCTATAAAGTAGATTTACATATCCCATTGGTAAAAACTTTTTTGAAACACTTATCTTAACTCTTCTTGAAAACGGCTTTAACGATTCTGATTAAAACTATTACTTATAGTGTTTTAATTATGTAAAGAAAAAACTGCTTCTCCGTATAATACGTAGATTATTTACCAAAACGCAAACGTTATCGAATTTCCTTACTTAAAAAGCCCTAAAATTAGATAATTATATAGCTAATTTATTTCTTATTTTTGTAGTAGATACAACTTTTTTCTTCTGAAAAAATTGTTGATAGAAGTTAGTTATAATAAAGCAAATAGAATAGAGCTTTTCGTGTAAATTGTATTATAGGAGGCAGCGTGGATATTAAATTTCAAAGCTATCATTAAATAACTTTTGGAGACTCACGATTTTAGTTCACATTTTGTAACGTTATTTTGCTAAAAAAAAAAAACGGAATCAAAAAAATCTTAATTCCAATTCGATTCCAACACATTTTCTCATCTAAACTGCCTTTAATACTAAATTTGCCAAATAAACTACTTTTTTAAGTTTCATAAATTAAATGTATTTGGCATCACTTTTTCATGCAAATTTTCTTTCAAAGAGAATTTCCAATAACACTATTGCTTTCTCTTCTATTAAAAATGTTGCCATTTTCTTATACACCTGCTGCTCTTTTGCATGTGTACGTCACTTTGCGCATGGCTCTATTATTTTCACCATACTTACCTCTATACTCTCCTGAATACGAGTATTGTATTTATCACAATCAGCCGACAATCAAAACATCTGGTATTTGTTTAAAGTTAGATAGCTTCAGAGAGATACATATGTGTGTATGTACCTCAGCCAACAGTATTCTAAATACAACCTCAGAGTGCTTTTAATGACTGATGTTTTCCTCTCGCTTAAGCCGCAACACAAAACAAGAATGATTGTTGAAAATCGGAAAATAGACATTCAATTCTCTTAAAAGTTATTTGAATTAAAAACAAAAACAAAAAAAAAAAACGAAGAAAATCGTAGCACAGAGTTGTAAGGCAAGACTATACCTATCTATTTATTAAGACCTTGAGAGCGCGCAGAAATTTCCACCAACAAACTGCGAGAGTAAAATAGAAGCAACAGAAAACTCCACCACGAGTTAAACTCTATAACAGCACCAGCTCCATCCAAATCATCCGGAGCACCCAAACAGATTGAATCTTGCTGTTAACAGGGAGTGGCATACAGGCACCATAACGTAAAGACATCTAATACCGTGACGACACTCTAGTCTCGCTTCTTCTCTAAAATAAATTAATACAAAAAATAAACTAACACCCCATCGTTAAACAACGAAATTTAATATAAAAAAAATAATATTTAATCAAACCGCAAGCGTTATATAGAGAAGCGAGAAGTTTCTATTCGATTCTTATAGATAAATCTCAACAAAAAAAATATATTCGTATCCGTTAATCACAAGCGAAATAATCTTGTCCGTGGTCGGAGATCGAAAATTATTAAATATTTTTTGTTTAAAAAAAAAAATACTCCTTGTGCTGTAGAATTTAAAATTAGCTTGCGCTTCGTGCTTACAAAAAAAAAAAAACACAAAATAATCTTAATGGTGCTTAGTAAAATTTTCATATAAAATCAACAAAATACATACATATAGATATATTTTAGAGAGATTAAATAGTTTTCTTGATTTTACAGTGTTTATACTGAAATTTGTCAGAAAGAGAACATAACATTTATAAAATTGAGTTTCTCCATTAATATAGACAAATAAACAATTTTACTAAAAACACTGTCTGTTGTGTGCTTGTAGATAATTTAAAAACCTAAATATTTATCATTTTATCTAAACATTTTTCTGGATCAAAAAACAAATTATACAAAATCCACCGGCAGTGAATTGCAAAAAAAAAAAATATTTAAAACAAAATTAAAATTAAAATTTCTTGAATGTAACACTGTCCTCAATTTATCGTTCCTTCAGTGAATATGTATATTTTGGAATATTAGCCAATGATATCTAATTGAAATATATACTCACTCGCACAAAATATCTAACTCCGAACCCTTGTAAACACATTAAGTTCCATACGTAAAAAATAAGAATAATAAATAATATTTGCTAATTAATAGCTTAAATATAAATAACTAGTGATTTTAGCTTTTTGTGTATAAACAAATTAATAATTTTAAAATAGAATCAAAAGTGGTAAAATTCGTCTTGACTATAAAAACTCCTCATCAGCCTAAGCCGAATCCTATTAATTAAACCTTAAACTTTCACGTCCCTTGGAGCCACCTTCATTACCTACCTAAGTATACTTTCCAAGAGTAATTATCATAAATCCAAAATAATTGGCAAAAAAAAAAACAATTTAACAGTCAGTCGCATTAGTCAAATTTTGAAAAAAAAACTAAATAAAAAATTAATAAAAAAATTAAAATTAAAATTAAAGTTAAAAACAAACACATAAATTAAGAGTAAATTAAAAAAACCCAAAAAAGAGTAGATAATATTGAAATCAAAAATAGAATTAAATTAGTTGATTTTTTTATTCATTTATTATAAGGAACTACAATTTGAAAAAAAAATAAAAGTTTGTGTACAACTAATCAAGACAAAATTTTAACCACAACTTAATAACTTAAAACACCTTAAACCTCTCTTTTCAAAAAAAAAAAACAAAATATTCACAACCGGTAATAAAAAAAATCTGCCAATAAAACAAAACAACAAAAAAAAAAACTCCCTCAAAAATTTTCCTAACCCAGTTTAACGGAATACATTTAAAACGGAATCTCTAAACTTCAACGGCTACAGCCTGATTGCGACACCGAATACAACTCCCTGTGTTTATTGCATTGTGCCTGTTTTGGTAATAAAATTTTACACTTAAAATGTTATTATATCATAATTTTTTTTTCTTATTAAGATTTATAACACATATTTTGTGAAATAAATCCAAACCTCCACGGCTAAGTGGTTTTTGCTTATAATAAATTGAAATGTTAGGTCTTAAAAAAAAGATGGTATATAGATAGCCACCTACGTACTTTTGATTAAATTAAATGACGGGGAATCGTTGGTCGTCTTTGTGATGTGACCTTTTGCCTTTTTGTATTATATTTTTTTTAAGTCCTTCCTTAGACATTTGGTTATGATTTCTATGAAGTGTGTATCAATTAGATTTGGAATTTAGTGTTGTCAGATATTCCTCCGTTTGGGGAGGGTTCTTTAGATATTTTAAGTAAATATTTATTATTATAATAATGATGTCTGAGAATCTACTTAATTTTTGTAAGTTATCGACATTTTAGCAAATGTATCTTTATGAGAATAAAATAAGGAGATTTGTCACATTCACTCTTAAAATGAAAAATTACACTTTTAGTCAGTCTAATTGAAATAGATTTCAAAATAATTTACACAATTTATTATTATTTGTAATTTTTTTATGGAAAATAATAACATAATTTAAAAATAAAATCAACGATTGGGTCGCACGTTCTTGCTGTTGTGTTCGATCACATCGTAAGCACAAGGTATATTTTAAGGTCGTTTTTTACTTATCATACTTTTCACATGATTATCATTTCTTTAATTTTAAATGGTATGCTAATTTTAAGTATAAAAATATATAAATATTAAAACATAATTACAAAAAATCCATCCGTTTTCGAAATATGTATTAAATTCTCAAAGAAAACTATACATTTTTTTTTAAATCTTAAAACAAATAATTTTTCGAACATTTTGGTATGCAGTATTATTTAAAAAACCGAAGCAAAATTTGATAAAAATCCGCCTAACACTTAATGAGAAAGCCGAACATTTGTATGGTAATAAAATTTTATTTATTTTGTTTGTCCTAAAAGTAGATTATACCTATAGAAGCACATTTTTGTCAAAATGGTTATATCCATTTCGAGATCATTAAAGCTTGAATCAAGACATAAGACGCCTTAGTACCAAGTTTTGGAAAAAAAACTCGCATTAGCGGTTTAGGCTGTAGATTTACCTAGAGATAGATTAACAGACGGAATCGCCGACCCACTTTCACCGTAATGTGAAGTTTAGTCGAGTTCGATTTTTTTTGCAAATACAAAACCTGCTCTATTATACCACAGTCATATTAATAGAATTCCGTTAAACACATTTTAACGGTTGATTAGTTGAGCAGTTAATAGCCATTTATTAAGGCTCTATTAAATTCATATTCATAAAAAATTTTCCGATCCATTTTAGTTATCATTCCCTTGTGTCAAATAAAGTACCAAAAAATAGAAATCTATACCTTGTTTGTAAAAAAAAATTGACACCTATTGCTATTGATAATTAGCATTATTATTAATTAAATGCTAAACATTTGTATACCTGAATTTATTTAAAAACTGCACAACTATTCATTAGTCTGAAATATTCTAAATGACCAAAACATTTACCACCACCACCACAGAACTCCCACGTGCTTAAAACTACTTGGTGAAGTTGCATAGTGTAAACGGAGTCTATGCATTATTAAATGTGTTTCAGTACGTTGTGCACAGAAATGCATAGTCTGTCATTTTTTGAAGGGTGGGGATAAAAGTCTCTGAGAGAGGATAAAATTTAACAAAAGTAGGGGCACGTATTAAACAAAAATTTAGCCATTTTAAACGTCAAAATAAAAGTGTATTTTTGAAAATGTTTAATGAAGTTTTTTTAGTTTTTTTTTTTAAATAAGCAATGTGCTATCACATAGTTGTATTTATTACACGACTAAGTCCAACCAAACGATAAGTTCGATTATTTTCATTCTTTAGAATGACATCCCTGCCAAATGACAGCTTTTGACTTCATTTGACAGTCTTTATAATTTTGACCAAAAACATTTCTTTGATTAAAATTCGCAGCCTGGGAAAAAAAAATTGTGTTCTCTTTCATGAGCGTTCTCTTCTGTGAAAAAATACGAACATTTAGTGTACGGGAACAGTTTTTGACAGCTTTTCGTAGAAATTCGTAGATTTTCGTAGTCTTAGGGAGTACGGGACACCAGTTACGCTCGACCACAATCTTAACAAACTCTTCAATGGTTAAATGATCCGTAGTGTATTATGACAAGCCAATAACGTAAGATAAATTCCCAGTGACAGTTCATATTGATGTATGTGAATGAAACATGGATCACGAAGCAATGTAATACTATGTTTTCACGGAACGTTAATCTATACTAAATCTCAAAAAGTGTGTTCACCGCTTCAAGATATTAAGAAGAAGATCAATTTTGACAGCACCATTCAAAATGCAAATGCTGATTCATTTTCTCGTAATATGTGGAAGTGAGACAGGAAACGCAAAATTCATTTCCCCTGTGAACATGTTCATTTTAATATGGGAATAAGTTAGTTTGATTTGTTCAACTGAGGAGATTTAAATGTATGGTAAATCTTTAAGATTTATAGGATTTTTTTTAACTAAATCTACTTAAATCTCGGCTTAATGGTCGATGAAAACGTAGTATAACAAGAGCTAAATTCTTTAATTCGATACAGTTCACTGCGCATGAGCGAGTAAATTTCACACGAGTCCAGTCCACATGCATAATTGCGAACCATAGACACTCCAATGTAAAGACACGAAAGCTCGACTGTCATTTCTGTTTACCCAAAAACTCTAAAAACACAAGATATTAATATTTTGCAAAAGTTTTAGTTAATAGGTAGATGTATACATTTACAGCCCTATTTATAAACGGTGATTTTTTAAGAGCTTGGTTTTTTAAAATTCAAAAAAACACAGAAACTTGTAAAAAGTGAATGAAATTTTTATTTGGATCGATAAATCAATTTCTGCCATTTACTTTTTAAAAATAATTTCACTTAAATGTTGCCCGCGGCTACGCTTCAGGTGGTCCATTCTGAAGGTCCAATTTTGGCAAACTTTTTCACACATTTCGGCCGGAATCTCACCAATGACGCGTTCAATGTTGGCTTCCAAGGCAGCAATCGTGTTTGGCTTGTCCCCATAGACAATAGACTTAACATAGCCCCACAAAAAATAGTCTAACGGGGTCAAATCACATGATCTTGGTGGCCAATTGACTGCGCCAAAACGTGAGATAAACTGCTCACCAAATTCGCCTCTCAATTGATGCATGGTTTCGCGTGCAGTGTGGAATGTGGCACCGTCCTGTTGGAACCACATGTCGACCGAGTTCAATTCTTGCATTTTCGGCAAAAAAAATCTGTTATCATCGAACGGTAACATTCTCCATTGAACGTAACCCTGCGGCCTTCATCGTCCTTGAAGAAGTACGGCCCAATGATGCCGCCTGCCCATAAACCGCACCAAACAGTGCATTTTTCGGGATGCATTGGTAGCTGCTGAATTGCCTCTGGCTGCTCTTCACTCCAAATACGGCAATTCTGCTTATTCACGTATCCATTTAGCCAAAAATGAGTGGAAAAAAAAACGGACGTAGCTTGCGAAACACATTTTTCACAGAGCACGAATTTTGATAATAAATTTCAATAATTTGCAAACGTTGTTCAGGCGTAAGTCTATTCATGATGAAATGGCAAACAATACTGAATCGAAATGTCAAATGTTCGTGGAATTTGTCATGTGTGATCTGTCAAAAATATAAACGTCAAAAACCAAGTAGCAAAAAAATCACCCGTTATTTGCATTACAGCGAGTATATAGTGCTATGCACTCCTTATAATCCCTCCGAACTCGAAAATCTCATTCATAAAACTTATGCAACGTTGAATAGATCAATTATAAGCTAAACGCGCTTATAGGTTTAATAGAGCACACATAAGGAAATTATAGTGTCGAAATGTCATTTTGAGTTTGGACATGCAACAAAAAAAAAAAAAACAAGTGGCTTTAAATTTTGTATCCTTTTTAAATGATTTCAATAATTTAAATGCAAAACTTCCCAGGCCAAGAAGAGGAAAACTGTATAAAAAACGATTCAATCCAATGAATCATAGAAATGGAGACTTAAACAAAAAATACAGGTTTTCCAAAGCAAATATGCTTAAATTATTGAAATTGTTCGCTTGGACCTTTTTTGGTTGTGTGACGGCGTCCACGGCGAAAGCCGTTGTACTTAAAAAAACAAATTCACAACTTCTAAAATAAATACAAAAACCAAAAAAGTGCGTTTTGCTACTCAGAACCTGACCGTGAGAGAGCTGAAACCACCGTCAACCTACTCATACACATAATACTCGACATATGGATATAGTGGCGGTACTACCATTCTAAACAGGATCTAAGGGATGAAAAACTATGATCCAATATTTATTATTATTTTGCATTATTATTTATTTTGTTTTCATTAAATCACAATCATAACACCATCAAAAGTTCTAGTTGCGTTTTCTGACAAACAGCTGATTTGATCATGACAGCCAAATGGAATAGATTACCCGTTCTTGGTACTTTTTGGACATAAAACAACTGCATAACTATAATTTATGGGAAAATGTTTTATAAATAGGAATTTATGGAAGGGGTAACTAAAGACATTATTCACTGTATAACTATTCATCTGTTTAGAGTATTCTATTAAATAAGACTGTTATTATTTTTTCCAAAGTTTGGTTCAATATTTTTTCAATTGTATTCAATTTTGATGTGCTTTATTTGTGCAAATATTAAACCATTTGGTTTTTATAAAAACAGCGGAATAATCCTGTAGAAAGAAAATTATTCTGATTATGAAGCTCGCAATACTGGATTCGCAGTGCTGCCTTCGCTCTTTTCTCTAGGAATGTTCGTAGCAAATACAGTCGCATGACTATTTCGTACTAAATAAAATGCACGACTGGATCGTACGAACTTGCTCTTGTAACTAACAACTTTAGTATAGCTAACCACTGACGCTGTTAGTAGGTATAGGTTGTCTAGTTATCCTTTGCAGGATTAAAGCCGATGTAGGTAAGATTACCTTGATTCTTAATATAATAAATTGTTGAATACATATGATTTAAGGAATGGTTACATCAGTACCTACCTACAAATGTATATGTAAATGGATTTGAATTATGAAAATTAGGAGGGTAGTATGTATCTACATATATGTAGAGAATCTAGGTATGTAGATATGTTTATATATATGTATAAATGAAAGTAAATGCCGTATAGGTACGTAAAAGTCGTTTTTTAACTTATAAAAACTGCCAAAACTATCACTTTAACCGATTTCTCCGAAAAACCAAGAACACCATTAGATGCCACGGATCAATGAAAATTTTATAAAAAAGTATATCGAAAATTGTAGGACGGATTTTGGATGAAATCCGGTTATTTATTTTTAGTTCTTTGACAACAAACTTTTTTTGTTTTGGTTTGAGTGGCCGTGGCGTGATAGTTGTGTGTTCGCCTGTCAACCTCGTGGTCGCAGGTTCGATTCCAGCTATTGTCTATGTCCTTTTATTTTTCCATTAAAAACCAATTCTAAAAATAAATGTCATACAATGAGCTGCTGGTTTACTCATTACATGCTGTTTAGGCATAGAACTAACAACATGTGATCGAATAAAAAAATTAATGCGAATTATAAGGGATATAGATAAATAAGACACAATGTCTCCGCATTAGTTCAGACGTCATCCCTGGAGATAAAATCTGAGCAGCAACCACCGATTCAGAATATCGCACCGCACATATTTCCTATCCTTCTTTCTCGTCCTTAACCTCACGCCCGCGCTGTGTTGCAACATTTAAAGGGTAGTATAATCCATTGAGCGAGTGCAGATTATAAAAAAAAAATCAGTTTTTTAGAGTTTATTAATACGGGTCAATAAGTCCGTGACTTTTTGAATTTCTGACCTTTTTACTGAAACAGCAACACTGCTCCTGTCAACAGGCATCTGTCAGTTGACTCCTGTCAAAATTTAAACTTGCTGCGTCAGTTAGTTTGTGTTTGACAGCTATTTTTATCAGACTACTCACTAATTTGAGGAGAAAATGGAAAAAGTGAATTTCGTGTGCTTATTAAGCATTATTTCTTGCGAAAAAAAACCATTACCGAGACCAAGGCTAAGCTTGAAAATACTATGGGGACTCTGCACCATCGATTTCAATGGTAAAAAAAGTGGTTTACTGAATTTCGTTGTGGACGTACAAGCACTGAAGATGCTGGACGTCCTGGACTCCCAGTTGAGGTCGCTACACCCGAAACAATCGAAAAAATTCACGATATGGTGTTGGCCGACCGAAGATTGAAAGTGCGAGAGATTGTGGAAGCCGTAGGGATCTCGAATGGCTCAGTGGTTTCAATTTTGAATCCATTAATTACGCTATGAATTGCTCCCTCATCCACCCAATTCTCCAGATTTGGCTCCGAGCGACTACTTCTTGTTCCCAAACCTGAAGAAATGGCTTGGTGGAAAAAGATTTGACTCCAATGATGAAGTCATCTCGCAAACAAAGGCCTATTTTGAGGACCTCGACAAATCATTTTTTTTGGAAGGGAAAAAAAAATCGGAGAAGCGTTGGACAAAGTGTATAGGGAGACTACGTTGAAAAATAAAATTATTTTTTTATCAAAAAATCTGAGTTTTATTCCACGGACTTATTGACCCGCCCTCGTATATATACATGCGACTATAAAATTTAAAATTATTTTTTTTATTAGTTTCAAAAGTATTGATTAAAAAAAAAAATTAAATAAATTTTAATTATAAAAAAAAAAGTTATTTAAAATTTTAATACGCAGAATTAGCTTGGCTACTTAGATCTTTTCAGATATAAAATTTGACAGAAATCCAATGTACTGTTACCAAAAAATAAAAAAACCGTTATATGAAGGTACCGTTAATAGACTTTTACCGTAAACTCGATTCATATCAGATGATAGCTATAACCAACAAAAAAATTCTTAAAATTTTTTTTCAAAATCGTTAGAGCCGTTTTCGAGAAAAATAAGATTTTCCCTTAAGGTCATAAGGCAGGTACCGTTATTTTTAGGCCTAAAAATAAATTTTCAATTTCCCCTCTGTGGAACGCCAAAATAATCACACATACCAAATTTGAAGGTAATCGCTTACCTCGTTTAGGCTGCAGCTCGTTACACATACAGACGGACAGATGGACAGACTGACATTTTTTGTCGATCACTTTTTTAAGCTTCTCTTATGATCGTAATGTAATGTTGGATTGTTAAAATTTTTTTACGAATGCATAACTTGCCTTAGTACCTATAATCGCAAGTAAAAATGAGTGAATTGCTCTCTTTTTCGCCCTGAAACCATTTTTTGTCGTGGAAAGAAAAGAGAACGCTGTAGGTACCTACTGCGAATTATATGATCGGTTTCTTAGATAATAGAAAACTTTTATTGTTGTTTTGGGGCTTAATTTAAATTTTTATTTAAAAACCTAATTATCGCAATCAGCTTTTAAAACGAAATCCTAATCTACGATCTGCTTTACTACACCAAAAATTGCACAATAATTGACTAGGTACCTATCTGTGTTCTTAAATTTCTCTGTCCAAATTCCTGTGAAAGAAAAAAAAGAATAAGCACGATACCTATGCAAAGTCATTAAAATTACGACGGCGCGTTTACTCAAGAAGATAAAAAGTTTAATTTATGATAAAATGTAGATATAGGTATAACATTCACGTTCCTAGCTACGCTCCTTCTCAACTTACCATCTGTCTTTTAAGAAAAAAACAACAACACAAATTATCAAGAACCCCAAAAAATAACATTTCAACTCTGTTCCGCAATAATTATTTTTTAAGTTTTCCGAATTACCAAGTCCAAACAAACAAAAAAAAAATATATAAACAGGAATCTCCAAAAAAACAGGCAGTCACATAGTAGCAAGTAATTAATTTTAATTTCCGCCTTACAAGGATAACAATTAGAAAATCAAAATGAAACACAAAAAAAAAAAATGAAAATGCTCAAAAATTTCGTCGTCCTTGTCGTTCTTGGTTCTTCCTGTTTTCTAATTACTTCTTAGACATCTTTCCAAAAGAAGTGCGAAAAAAACGTGTTCATTCCTCTTGCCAGCTTCGGATTCTTCCGCACCTATCTTCTGAAGGGAGTAGATATTGCACTCTACCAGTTTATACTAGCAACCATCAGCCTGCCAAGTTTCGACTTCCGAGTCAGTCTCCAACCTAACCTAACCTATACACCTATCGTACCAAAAAGCGACTGAACGCTTAGCCATAGTCGCCATGAAGAAACAAATGAAATTATTATGGGATCCTAGAAAAGCAAGTTCCACAATAAAATCGCACAAATACCTATATACCTATGATGTACATATGTATGTATATTTCTATGTATATGCATAGGTACTTCTGACAACAAATTCGTGGCAAAAGCAGCAACATTTTTCTTTGGTAGTCGCAGTTTAAACCAAAAAAAAAAAAATGAAGCTTCGTACTATCTGTGTCCGTAGAGAATTTCAACCGTTATATAACGTTATTTTACGTTTTCCATTTTTGTACTTATACATATGTATGTACAATGCGTTTTGGTTGTCGTGTACGAGTAGTTGTGTTATAATATTCGTTTTTCATATTCTTCTTCTGTTTAGTCCTGTCGTGTCTGACAGACAGATATTTCTCGGTTTTCGTTAATTGCTCGTTGAAACCGTTTATTGCATTTTTAATTTATACCCTTTTATTGTTTTTTTTTTTGTTTTCTTGTGTTTGGTATATAATAACTTAATTTCATGGCTTATGAGTTGCTGGCAAAAATTTTAAATTTATAATTGATTTGTTTATATTTCATTGTTGTTGGTATAATTTTTCTTTTAATGAAAGGTTTAATTCCGGAGCGTCTTTGGGCAAAAGGCAATTTCGGATATATTAATTTTAATATAATAAAAGGGATAACAATTCTTGGTTTAATGGATATGCACATAATAATGTGTGCTATTTTCTTTGATGACCTATTACCATGTTCTCGGGATAGGGGTGTCGGTTGTTGAATTCCCAATACTCTCCATCTTTTCTTGCTTGAATTTTGTATGGATGTGATAATAGTTACCAAATTACCACATTTGTGCCTCTCCTTTATCGTTTTTTTTTTTTTTTTATAAATAATGATCTATAGTGTAGGTGCATTTCTCCCCTTAAACTATTCGAGCTTCTAATATTTTAGAAGTTTTTGACGAAGTTGGTTTTTATTTGGACTTTGGAGAATTTTTAAGAAGTGATTCTCGTCGGCTTTATTGGTCGTAATGGTGATTAAATGAAAGCAATTTTCATTTTATTTTCCCAACGTTTCGACGGTGGTTGCCGTCTTCTTCAGGGGTGTCTTTATTTACAAAATTAAAAAGAGATATAATGTTGTACATATTGATACAAGTAAACGAACAAAATATGACTTACATAACATTAAATTTTTAGATTAACAATAATTTGTTTGAAACATATAAAAAAAAAACAGATTAAAAACAGATTTTGAACACTTCTCGTTTGAAGATTACTAATGAACAGTAAACGGCGGTTCATATTATTTTTGTTGTTAATTATATGCAGTGTCTCTAGTGTGTAACGTTTAGATGTATGTTTTTCTGTTGCAAGGATCTCCACTCCCTCGAAGTTTGGCGTGTGACCGGTATCAACGATGTCAGAAGCCAGTGCCGTCTTCTCAGAACTTTTTAGGCGAATATCTGACTTGTGGTTCGCCATTCTTTGCCGAAGGAGTTGTTTGGTGGTGCCGATGTAGCAAAGATTGCAGGATTCATCCGTTCTCCCCTGGCAATTTATTTTATAAAATACGTCTGAACGGCGATTTTTGTCGGGTTTCGTCTTCAGGTTGGTGAATATGGATGCAACAGTCTGGTTCGACCTATATGCCAAGTTGACTTCCGGGTTGTTTTTCGTGACCATTTCTTTGAAATTTTCGGAAAGTTTGATCACATAAACGACACTCTTATAAACACATCTCCTCTCTTCCAACTTATATTCTAAACGAACTTGGTGTTTTTGACGAAGTATCAAGTTCCTTATAACTTCTGTCGGAAAGCTGTTGTCTAAGAGTATTTGCGTAACTTTTTCTTCGTTAGCGGAGTGGAATTTTCGGTCACTCAACGTTAAAACTTTGTTTATTAAGTTCGATGCAGTGTTTATACGAAGGTGCTTTGCTTGATTAGATCGGAAATTGACAAGTCGCCCAGATGCCATATCTTTCTGGTACCAATCGAAAGAAAGTCTATCATTTTCGCGGTAGACCTTAACGTCCAAGAACGCTATCGATCTGTTTTTTTCCCTCTCTACGTTGAATTATATTTTTTCATTAAACTGGTTTAAGCATCGTAAGACTTTTTCAATTTCTTCTCTATCCACAATCGCAAAGATATCATCAACGTATTTTGCTATAAACATAGGTTTGTAGCTTAGTTTAAAACATTCCTCAGAAAGAAATCTAAAACCAAGTCCGCAATCGTCGGTGAAAGAGGATTTCCCATTGGCATTCCGTGTACTTGCTTCTAGGAATCATCATCAAACTTGAGCTTAATTACCTTCGGATATACTTTGAAGTACTAAGGGAAATCCTTTCTTTAGCTGTAGAACACGGAACCCCAAATTGGGAAAAACGACCCCAGAAGCTGTGCTAACCAACGAAGGTAACCTAGTCAGTGACACGAAGGGAATAGTATTTAACCAGCTGCTAAATGGGAATCATGTGGATTGATTCTAAGGGCAAGAAAAGAACTTATCTGAAAACAATCAAGACACATGTCCACCACCCAGTATTGAACAGGTTGACTAAGCTATATAAAAGTTGAAAAATTATATGGGCGCACCTCGGATGGAATACTTGCGAATTTCTTCATATACGGGGGATATGGTTTGATATCAAAAAATGATCAACAAAATATGGGTTGATGACCATATGCCCCATCTACGAATAAAAGCGATCGTGTCTTGGAAAAACTGTCGAGGCATATTCCTGTTAAATATATCATACAAGATCTGTACTGTTGAAGCGTGTTAAACCGATCTGAAACACTTTACTCGGCAAATATCAGTATGTTTTCCAGCCGGACAGATCGATTATAGATCTAATATCCACACTAATGCGAATCACAGTAGAAAAGATCAACGAATTTCAAGTCGGAACCCACCCCCTCAAGCCGTGAATGCGATTCGGAACTCGGGATTCCGGTAAAACTGATCCAGTTTGTTTCGCATGACACTAGAAAACGCACTGTGGAATAGTACTTGCGAACATGGTATCGGCATTATGTGACTTTTTCAATGCAGTTCTGGAACAGAGCAGGGTTATTTACGGAAGGCACAGTCTTGAACAATGTACGGTGATTGAAGGTCGGTCGAAATGTGTTGGTCTTGAAGTAATCGATAACAAGACTAAATTTCTGCTTCTGATACCCAAAATTTCGAAGTAGTCCCCGCGCTAGGCAGCATTCTTTTTTATAGCTCCAATTTTAATTGGATGTAGCCCGTGGGTTAAAATGAAATCCACTGTGCCAACAAAAAATTCTTTCCTATCTTTCTATTCATTCTAACTAGTGCCGTGCAATTCAGGTTGCATTTAAAAGACCTTAGGTCTTACAGACATATAGTTAAAGTCATTATTATAATTAGTTAAGGAGTTTAATAACCGTATATTGAATATTAGACCCCACGAATGACAGCTTAGTGGAATTCCGGCTAAGAATTACCTTAGATACTTATGTTTGTTGTTGCAAATGGGTTCAGATCGCCCATCGCGAAAGACTGTGTAGTGCACGCTATACAAAACATTCATACAGACAGTCTTGCTTTACGGAATGCTTGAAAAGAAGAGCTGACACTGCCCTCTTTCTGAAGAAAAATTGTAGGATATTCGATGACATATGTGCGAGCATTTCGAATGGAGGTCCAGATTCAATGGCGAACTCTATGAGCTGCAAAAAGTCAAAAACTTTCGACGATTTTGGCTAGGCGATATTGAACGAATGCTCCAACAAAGTCAGTGTTCGAATCCAAGGCCCCAGACCAAACTTCTCGTTTATAGAATAAGCAATCCCCAATGCCAGATAACTTGGTCTGGATCACTGGAAGCAGTGTGTCAGGGATCGAGGAGGATGTCTCTTTCTTTTTCTATAATCAAGCATCTATCACTCTTAGAAGCGCCAGAATTACTATTAAATAGTTGAAGTTGAGGAAGGTGCTAGAATATTTTGAAAGAATATTTAGACAAGAAAGAATGTTTGAAATCTAGTACATAAATCTTAGCAATGAGTTTTAATTTAATAACTTTCAATACTTTTTATAATTAATTCATTTTCATATTGTTCCTGCTAAATTATATTCACCCAATGACTGTCAACTAAATCAAATGTAACTTCTTCTTCCACTTTTGCAGCATACCGCATCACGTACAAATCGTTGTCTCTTCAACTTATATTAAAATAAATATAAAACAGATATTTAACAATAAAATTTAAATTTTTCGAGGTATCGAACATATTGGTCCTTCGAGCCGGATAGTTTTAATAATTTCATTTAAATTCAATAATTTTTCGTTTCTTTTTATTAAATTAATATTTTTTAAATAATTTGTATGTTATAAATTTAGATTCACTGATACACATCCTCATTAAGTGTGTTCCCATTGAATTCTGACCACTTAGTATTCTAATTAATCGGGACAGTTAACGCCGGCTTAGCTGAAGTAAATATTCCGTTTTTTTTAGAAAGATCCGGCCATAGAGTCTTCTAAATCTGACAAGTTTTAATTTGTTCACCCATAGAGTCTTCTAAATCTGAAAAGTGTCAATTTTGTGACCATGACTATCCGTCATTCGAGGCTTTGGGGAAACTCTGGCAATATTTCGTACTAAACAAAGTACTTAAATTAGCGGCTACATGCAGTTGATTTTTTTTTATAAACAATTTTAATTCGTGAATTAAATATCTATCATCTCTCTCTCTTGGTTATGGTTTAACGCTTCTGTGTGCTATGGAACGTCAAAACCAAGCTTGACATTTGCTTACGGTTCACCCTCGCATTGAATAAAACAAATTAATAAACTCATTTATCCATTCAAGTTTAGGATACTTTTTACTTCATTTTTTACTGTCAGTTGAGATATAAAACTCGTAAAATTAGAAAATAAAAAAAATACTCCAACCAGCAATCGCAAAGTAATTTGGTTAAATAACTTAACAAAATTCATATGCAAGTCATGTGCTGAAATGCTATACCGTTACAACGTTTATAGCTACCTCAAAAAGTCGTCTCCTTAAGGAAAAAAAAATGTTACATATGTACATTACTACCAAAAGTCGAATCTCCAAACAATAGACCATCATAACAATAATCATCAAATGCAGAAGTGCCAAGATTATGAATCGTACACAGTATTAGTCCTTGGCCATCATTCACTTGTAAATGGATCAAGCGCTCTCAACTACTATACATCTCCGTAGTCCGTACTCCGTTGCTTCGGTTTCGATGCGATGTTACTTGCGGGAGAGTAAAGGTATAATCCCGCATGTGGCACCAGCGAACCATATCTCAAAATTTATTTGCTTGCGACATACATAGCATACAAAGTAGATGATTAAATGCGTTCTCTTCAGTCCTCAGCTCACATGAAGTCCCAGCCTGCGCCTGCCGCAAGCTGTGAAAAATCGAATAATAAATCCAAAGGACTGCAATGTCGAAAGAAAAAAAGAAAAAAAAAATCCTTATGAAGGGGGATGAATGTCCTCCGGTGGTAGATTTGGGGTGTGTAGAAAGGTATAACACCAGATCTAGGATCTTTTTTGCTTCTGATGAAACAAACAGACAGACATAGGCACGCAAAATGACAAGGCATGAATAAAATAATGGCTAGAGTCATTCATTTTCTACCTTGGAATCTCAATCTTTCTCCATCCATCTGCAGCGCCGCCGTGTTTAATTTTTGTTAGAAAACAAAAAATGGGACACACGACATTTGGGGATAAGTAAAATCCTTTAATTTTTTTTTTGGTTTTCAACTGGTATGTACCAGTGTCTACGAGTAGATGAACGCACATGAATAAAAAAAAAACTCACTAAACAATTTTAATTTAGTTGGACGACAGTCACCGATTCCAACGATATACGGTGAGTGCGGTGTAAAGGTGCCAGAAAACATGCATTAAGGGTATTCATCCATTCGAGAACTATATACCCTCCGTCTTGTTGTCGTATGGCAAAGGATATCTCTACACCTTCCTCAGATGCTTTCTAGCTCATCCAGCGCCAGCACCACCATTAACATCATCACCATCGCCATCGCTATCGTCACTAACGTTGCCTAATGGCGTTTCATTGTATTCTTTCCTTCAATTTTGTTTTTTTTTTTAGTTGTTGAAGTTTTGTGTACCTTCCCATGTCTAAAAAGTTTGTTATACTCTTATATATTAATAGATATAATGGGTCATACCACAGTGGTTTACACCGTAGAATCGTATATAAGTTAAAAAGGGTGGCTTAAACGAATGTTGGGAAAATAATTTTAGCGTTGAACACTTTGGTCTAAATGGTTTAATAGAAATTTATAATGAGGAGGTATAATATTGCGCGTAAAAGCTTAGTTTTGAAAATTCTCTATGGGCTGCTCCTACTTTTCTCTAATTACATTCAGTACGAGCAATTCCCCCCCCCCCCCCCCCAAAAAAAAAACTTCGAAGTTCTTGATACCTGCAAAAATATTTCCGCCAATTACTTTATAAGAATGGTCAGTATTTGCATTGTTCAATTACCTATACAACTTCGAAGTTCTTGAACGTTATTAATTTGGCATGAACCATGTCCAGTATTTCTCAATAAGATTCAAATCGGGACGGGAAATCGATAATTGATATTGTTTTATCCTCAAACCAGTTTGGCAGGCTCCTGGACGGTGAATGCATGAATGAATAATTTGGGGATTTTAGTTGCACTGTGACCTTAAGATCTATTGTGCCCCCATTTGGAGAAAAAAATGGCATTGCTCATTTATAGCTCTTCCCCCAATTTAATTGCCCTGATGAACTTTAGTATTTGGAGTATTTTCAGAGAGGATGATTCACTCTTTTCTATCTGGTGACGTCCCAGATATCTATGTCTTTGGTGCATAAGTGTTATGCAACTACCTAAAATGGGGCCCGGTAGTTCCCCTTCGGTGTTGCAGATTACACAAGTAGGGCTCCTCACTAAGCCAAGACTACTAAGGTGTTTTCTTAGTTTGCAGTGTCCTGTGAGGATACCCGTTTTTTTCTTAGTTTATTCCAGCTTAATGCATTAGCTGTAAAACGTTCCAGGTTATAGTTGTTGAGTACTAGTTTTGACAGCTTGGGGAGTTCTTTCTATTTTTTGTTTTGTCTTTTGGTCTCCTGTACTGTTTTGATTTTAATTGTAATCACATTCTCTCCCAGTCCTCCCTTGGTCCTACTAGGGGTGTTGTTGCCCCAATTTTCGCTAAGGAGTCTGCCTCTTCATTGCCTTGGATACAAACTTGACCTGATACCCATAGAGTGCTACATTGTTGTTCAGTCTCTCCACATACTCCCATATTAATTTCGAGAGCTTAGTGCTTGTTGAAATAAAAAGTCGGTTAAGCATTTCAGATTTGGCGGTCATCAATTTTTTCAACTTAACAGGCTCCGAACCCGTGATAAGTGTTTAGCTGAGACATGACATTCGTCGATCCAGGGCACGCTGCACAATCACTCTGGCATCCGCGGTAGCTTGGTCTCTTAACTGGAGTTTCGATCTACCCTGTCTTTTCGAACCTCGGGGATTGTTACCCATTACCTTACGAAAGTTTTGAATTTTTGGATTACATCCATATCGTTTTGGTTGTATCATCTTCTGCATTCACCTTCCTCGCACCAAATATCCATCGAAGAATTTGTTCGGCTTACATATTGTCTATTGTCCAGCACTCGGCTCCTCGATATAGCAAGACAGGCAGTATTAGAGTCTTTTAAAACGCGAGCACTTATTCCTTGGCGGAAAGCGTTTTAAAGCCATAAGCTTCCCCAAACCGAAGTATCACCATTTTGCGAGCGTAATTCTGATTTGGAGTTCCACAAAGGTGTTATTCGTGCAGTTAAAATTCCTAACAAAATAGATGACCTTCTTGAAATTGCTCCAATCAATAGTGACATTTTTTCGTACGCGATGGACAGATTTTTATTTGTTTGATGATACTTGGTATTTAGTCTCGTCCTCGTTTACTTTAAGATCAACACATTTATTCCTTCTATAACAAATCCGTTGGGAGTGGCATATGATGTCATTATCGTAGCTGGACGAAATTGGTCATATCATACGCAGCTATTGGGGGTGGGTATGGACTTGAAATTCGTTGGTCTTTTCCAGGATACGCAATAGTCTCGATTTTCCGGACCAAAGCCAGACTGATATTTGCCGAATACTATCCTGAAATTAATTCAGAAGTCACGGTGGTTCAGTGAGGTATTCTAGTAGCGGGTGTCAATGGTGCAGTGGATATAGTGCTTGACTGCTAACTTAGACGTGTGTGTTCGATCCCCACGCTAGGCAGTATTTTTTCTATACCTCCAATTTTAAATGGATGCCGCCCTTGGGCTTAAATGAGATAATAAATACCTAATTCTCAAATCCACTGTGCCAACAAAGAATTCTTTTGTTCGATTCCTTCTAAATTCTGCCGTGCAATTTATGTTGCATTTAAAAGACCTTAGGCCTTATAGGCATATAGTTAAAATTATAATTATTATTATTATACCTAATATTCCACTAATTACCTTCTTAGCCTTTACTTATATTTTCGCTAACATGAACATAATATTTTTAACGTACCTAATTACTCGTTAATTCACCAATTTTTATTAATAATATTAGGAAAGTTAAATTTAACAAAGTGCATTTTTTTAGAAGACATCTGTCAATCATCAAATTGAATTACTTTGAAAACGAGTATAATTTAAGCATATCACACATTCTTGGATGACAGTTCTGTTTGACATATCTGATTGATGCAGAGATGTCATCACAAATTGAAAGACCAATTCAAAAATAAAATTAGTTTGAAGGCTAATTTGTAAGTCAGCTCATAATGTTTGTTCCTTTTTTTTGCAAAACATCTCATTTTAATTATATTTTTAAAGAAAAAGACTAAAAGAACACAGTTTAAGGACCAAAATGTCAAAGTTTCCGTTCCAGATGCAATTCCTTTCGAAACAATTCCCAATTTTAAGACTGCATCTTTGTATGTCCTCTTTTCCTATAAATATACATAATAAATATTTCTTTTTTTTTTGGAGCACATTCTCTCTCCATGCAATCACTGACAGTTGAACTGTTTTCAATTCACCTCTGGCCTATTGCCAAATTAATTATTCGAGACACTATCTCTTTCGCTCCAGTACCCCAAGAAATGTCAATATTAATTAAAGGACGATTGTATTCCATTTACAATTATTGTTCAACATTCTACGAAGAAAAATGACGACAGCAAAAAAATTAAAAACAAAAAAAACATGGAAACTTTATTTGTTTGGTTGTGACATTTGTAGTGTTTTACTACGAGGATATACGGCCAACATTCTGAAAATAAAAAAAAAGCAAAACCGAAAATGATTCAAAAATAATATTCGAAAGACGAGAGAATGTTACAAAAAAAATGACAATTTAAAGAAAACCGGCCAACATGGGTAGGGTATCCCTTTCGAGTGTATTCTCGCTTATAGTCCTGCCTATGCCATCATAATGCACAAGTCCTATTTTAAAAGAATCCTGCAACCACAAGTTATACCTACCTAATGCCTATGCCTATATAGTTTTTGTTCATTTATTTTGTTTTTGTGTTACCGATTTCAATAACAATATAAACAGCGATATACATTTTCACGTTCACTATACTAATAGCGTTGTGTCCTGTAAGTAAAATCTAAAAAAAAAAAATATGATAGGAAAATAAACTAGTGGAAGTGAGGGCCAGAAGCAGGAGTAGTCGGTCGAATCCCAAGGAAGAAGGTGCATTTGGATACCAACATTTTAAAGGACAAATAGATTTCTGGGGGTTTGAGTATTTCATTCATGGTATTCAGCGACCATAAGTATCGCCTTCGCCTCTCCCTCTTCCTGCTCTTTCTTAAGGAGTACAAAAAAAATGTAATAATATTATATATTGTTTGTGTGAAGTAGTGGCAGAGATATTCATTGTATCTATCGTTGTTGCCTTTTTCGCTGCTCTGCTGTCGACAACGTCGCCGTGTTTAAGGATACTTTTGGAAAACCACCAAATTGTCGTAGTTTTTCTTTAAACAAAAAATATATGTATCTATGCACATACAAATAATGGAAGGCTTCACAAAAAAAAAAAAAAAATAAAATCCAGATACAATACAAGAGGAGAAAGAAGTGGATGCAATATCTAGGCTACATTCTATACAGATACACACGTATCTGGTATAAAAAAATCTCTCTTCGTACATACTATATAGTGATAATGATAATGACGGTGATGACGGCGGCTTTGGTTTTGGCCAAAAAATATATTTTATGTTGCCCTGTATTTTTACATCTTTATAGTTTTTTTTTTGTTTTGTTAGTGAATACAAAAACAAAACCACAATCACCGACTTTTATGCTGAAAACAAACCTCTTGCCGAAAGGGAGTAATCAATAACTTTTATCACATGACAAAAGATACAAATTTACACGGAAACGAGGAAAAGATACATACAAAAAATATGTACAAATGCATGTATCTTGATACCCTAAGGAAGAATAGATACCGGAGGCAGCTGTTAGCATATTGAGAACAGTGAAATTGCTCACTGATAAGCACATGAACTGGAGATTTTATCTTCAAGAAATATTAATAAGCATTATTTTTTTAAATTTAAATAATATGAATACATTTTTTTTATAATTTGTAAAAAATTTTATTTGATGCAGTATACGTTAAAGTGCCTTTTAAAAGACTTGCTTGGTGTCATGGCAGGAATCACAAAAAATAACACCTTTATTAATAAATACAAACTAAACATGAGTTAAAGGCAAATAGATAATTAGCTGGCTTTACTATTTGTTAAATTGAAAATTCCCTTGTCATTTTTGCCAAAAACTTTAGTTAGTATAAATCAAAGGTTAGCCGATGCTCCCACTGCAACGAAATCTCGCATTTTAGTGATTCCAGCCCAAATTTTCACATTTCACCATAAACATATGAGTAGTTGTGAGATTTTGAACAAAAAGTGTGAGCCCTAGGCGAAATCTCAACAAAATAGTAACACCAATTGGAACTTTTCATAATGTGCGAGATCATTTTTAAACTTCACCATAGAAGGTGAAAAGCTTTTTCCAAATCAGTAACGGCAATATACCTTTGAACGATACTAAATTGGGAAAAAAAAATCCATAAAACAAATTATACTCGCCAATGTTATAAATGTAAAAAAAAAATAATATATCCCGCCTCATGACCTACCTTCGACACATATAAGTTCATACCCAGACTGATGTCCTTGCCTCTTGTGTGATGTGATTCGCTGTCAAACATTCAACTATCTTATTTAGATAGATTTAACATTCCCACGTTGGTGCAAGTAGTAACTATTTTGTATATGGTTTTTTTATTGACGGACTTTCAGAATGTATGTATGTTTTCTTTAAAGCTTTTGAGGACAAATAATCCAACTAAAGGAGTTACGATATTTTCCGGTATTGTCCTTTAGGAAAAAAGACTATTTGCGAAAATGTTTAGTAGAGTGCGGCTCGAAAGGCGATTTTAAGTGGTTTTAAGGCCTACTGGGGATACCCTTTTAAAAAAACGCGGCTTTTATTTTACCCCTTGGAGAAAAAGATAAATTGAATTTATTTCAGTCAAAATACTTTTGACTTAATTTGTGTTTCATTAAGAGTGTAATGAAATTGTCTTTGCTTAATTTATGTTACAGTAATTTGAGTTTGATTAGTAGTAAAAAAAAGTTAATTTATATTTTTTTTAATTTGTGTTTTTAATCAGCAGCCCTACGCACGTTTCCCTCTCCTTTGCTGCGATGTATAACGTAAACTCTTTAAACCCTGTTAGGGCTTTAAGTAGGGACTAATTTATGCAAGCTAATGCAACCAGAGTGAGAAGCAAACGTCTTATCTTCAATTTTTTTCCTTACTGCAAATATAAAGACGTGAGCAGAGAGAGTATGATTTTTACTTGGGATTTTTACTTTGCATTTGAAAAAAAATCGAACTCGAGACTTAAATCAAACCTGATATTAAAGCAAAAAAACTGGATACCGCAATTCCGTCTGTATGTCTGTACAACGATCTGCAGCCAAAATGTCTGAAGCGATTTTCTTAAAACTAGGGACTTAAAAGGGTCTTAAGTGTTTGTCTCAAATATATTTTTAAGTATTTTTTTAGCATACAATTTGTTCTACCATCTTAATTATCTCAAAAACGCCTCTAACGGTTTTTATAAACAAATCTGAGCGCTACTATAGACAGAGCCTACATTTTGATCCAACATTTTATTTCTTACATATACATACATATATTGTTATTAACGGTATCTGCGATAAAACCATTTTTTTGATTTTCCTCTTTTTCATTACCGGCTCGACGGATTTCGATCAAATTCTTTTATATACGAGTTCCTTTGAATTCTAAATATATAATACTGCATACCAAAATTAAAAAAAAATATTTCTTTTGATTTTTGAAAAAAAAAAACTTGTTTGAAAATTCAATATTTCGAAAACTAGTGGACGATTTTTGTTCAAAATTATTTTTTTAAAATTTAATATATTAAATATTTAAAATTGCCACACCAAATAATTTATTTTAGAAAAAAAATAAAGAAATTTGGTATATAAATAAATTAAGTAAAAAATTACTTCTAAAAATCTTGTGCTTACGATGTGATCGAACATAAGGGCAAGTACGTGCGATCCAGTCGTGTATTGAATTTAATTTTATTTAATTTTATATTATTTACCAATTGAATTTGAAGAAATACGAGCACATTATCAACTCGCAGCTTAGATTGATAAATTGTTGCTTTTGTTGCTAAGAGACAAAATATTCGTTTTTGCGGTGTAAATAAAAAAATTGAAATCTGCGGAAATATGAAATTTCACTTTGGCGTATTTAGTTCGGCAAACACAACTATCGTTGGCGAAAAATTTCAGATTTGCTAAATACTTTTTTGTTCTCGTTGATTGTAAAAGATTTTCTTAAATATTTTGTAGTAAATGCGAATTACATATAACTATGTTCAATGCGGTTATTTTTTTTTTATTAATTACTTATTTTTTAAGAGACCTAAAATTGCCTGTCGAGTCCGAACGGCGAAATGGCAGGCACCTTATGATTATTATGCCAATAGATACTGTTGTCCCTGCCTTGTAAGATAGTTTAAAGCACTAAAACTACAATTAGATAATCACCGTAAATCCTCAACGTGTTGGTTCCGACGTAAAAATAAAGTAAACATCTATGTCGTCGTGCGATTGTCCACTAAAAATGCTGTCAATGCGTTGAAGAGAAATTTGAAACGAATTTTGAAAATGGATGTTTTAATGTAACGTCGCAGTCTTGTTTAGCGTCTAATTGAATTTCGTCAAAGAGATAGAAGACTTTAAATACTATTAGGTTATGTTAGCAGGCACAATATTTATTTAGGTATTTCGCCAGTTTTTTCTTCTGTTAAAAAAAATAAATAAATTCAGAAAAGCAAAATAAAAAAAAAACAAGTTTTAAGTTTTATTTAAAATTATAGTTTTAATGACTAGGGTACTGAATATCTTAAGACTAAGGAAAGCTATCAAATTTATTTAAATGCAGTTTTAAAAGCTAGTATTCCTTCGAAAAATAAAGTCTTAAACGAAGTTTCTACCAATTTTGTTAATATGGGCAGCACTGTACACTCAATTAAGTATTTTCTTAAATCCACGATAAATGTTGTTAAAATTTTATTCTTAGAATATACCCAAAAACCACACCCTAATATACTTCAATACTTCCAACTAGGCCCGTGACACCCTGTATACATATACATACATATACATATATATATAATGACTGACTGGACATCAGTCTAAAGTGTTCTAATGGTCTTGCAACCACTTACCCTAGTTTGTAAAACGATTTTTCCTAAGCTAATAGATTTTTAGCTAACTGAAACTTACATACTACATATTTGTACAATAAATCTATTTAAGAATTCCTTTTCAGCGCAAGGTTTCCTAGAAAATTCCCTGAAAATTTATTATTTATGATTAATGTTTATAATGCCTTTTGCATGTGAAATATAATAACTAAGGCCAAATCATTACAGAAAACCATTAAATTAAGGATAATGGCATATTCCAAACAAATCATTTCACCACACACGTAAAACAAACAACAAAAAAATAAATATACGGTAGCAGCAGCATATCAAATGTAATAATAATAATAAACTTCCTTTATACGCAACATGAAGTGTGTGTATGAATGTACGTAATCACGCTCCTTTGTCGTTAATCACAATTTAATTCAGTAATTAAAGATTGGCTTCCTGAATACCGCCATGCGTGGCTGGCTGCCACTGCGCTAAATAGGTATTACTCCGCACTTCTTATAAATATATTAACTGTCTGTGTGCAGAAAAGCACATTGAGCATAATTTTTAATTGCATCAATTTTCTTGCACTTATTTGGTTTACCATTCACAGTCTTGTTAAATTTTATATATATAATTTATTTTTATAGCCTCATCTTCTTCTGCGTATCCACCTATGAATGTACATATATCCTTCGAGATCCTTCGCCTCAATTCCCAAACATACACAACATAAATTTCAATTTGCTTATAATTTGAAAATTCATGCACCGAAAAGTCTGATGTGATGCCATTTTAGAGATATACCAGTATATGTTCGTATAAAATACAAACAAAATCCACCACGATTGAGGAAAATTTTATATCCCTTAATTTGATATCCTTGCGCTTCTTAATAGGCGCTGTCGTTATACGTGCGCTATTGTTATCGTTGTACATTTTCAAAAAGACGATGCCGCGCCGCCAAAAATTTCACGTTGTATATGTGTGAAAAGCTGGAATATTATGCTTTTGAATTTAGCTAAAGAGCTTCATGAATGGAAATATAAAATTACTAGAATCTCAGAGTGGTGGTGTTTTTGGAGTGAAGGCGAACCCATCACCGCCTAGCACGCTTCGACTAATTAAACTTTATAACGCTTAGCGACTAAAAGCAAATGAACGTAACACGCACATAAAATGTTTCTTCGTTGTTGTTTTTTTTTTCTTCTATGTTTTGATGTAATTTGCTTTTGTTGGGAGGTTAAGTTCAGGTTTTACAATTTTTACCCTTCCAAAGTAAAACTTTGCAACTTCAATAGTACGAATAGAGTATCTATATAAAATTCTCACTCTATCTACACTACATACATTTACATATATATCCGTAAAGCGTTTCTTCAGAACGGAAATCCAAATCATGTAATAAAATTTCATCCTTCGAGTGACATTAATTCTTAATCCGAAGCAGAACCGTTAAAGAAGCATCTATAGTATGTCGTATCTGATGGAGGTTTGTGTATGGCTGTTTGATAGGGGGGTATACAAAAGCCACCTGCTCTCTATAATAGCTTGCTTTGATTTCAGAAAGCTGTGTGCACAACATTTTCGAAATAATATGATCCTTTCGTTGTTGGTCGTTTCATGCAGACTATTAAAAACTATTTAGGCTAAGGGTGAGTGCACACTGCAGTTTGCATTGATAATGAAGAAAAAAAATGTTTTTACTTGTTGGGTTGGACATTTTTTTTTAATAACTCCAAAAAATATTAGACCAACTAAAACGATATTTCGAACATATCCGTTGAATGAGAAAAATGATCTAAATTCTAAAACACAAAAAATAAAAACAAGCCAATACTGTATTCTATTGTGATTTAATTCCGGAAAAAATGCTAAGAAGATCCAATCATTCACAATAAAAGCACCACAAAATCAGATTTAAGTTTGGCTCCAATAGGCTGTCAACAATACTTCTAAAACATTTTTTTTTGTTGTTTTTAGGTCGGTGTATCTTTTCACTCAAACGCTTATTGTTAATTATTAATTTTCCTGTTATTCACAATGGTCTACATAATTCTCAATAAACTTAACTTTCATCAATAAGGTTTTTAAAAAAATAATGTTTTTTTTTTTTCAAGAATCAGTGAAAATTTTTATATGCAGTATTATTTAAAATTTTAAAAATGTGAAGGACCTCCGGTAAAAATTTTTTGATCTAAATCGGTTGAGTAATTAATGGGATAGATTCGAAACAAATATATTTTTTTAATTAAAATCGTTATAGCCGTTTTCGAGATAAAGAAGTTTTGTTTAAACGATTGTATGACAGTTACAGGTGTTATGGAATTAACAAAAAATAAATTTTCCCCCTAATGAATGTAGGGCTGCCTTCTGTTTTTTTTGTTTCAAAATGCAAAATCAAATTTTCCAAGCATGATTTCTAGATGTTTAAATTCACGCATTCGTGTACTTATTCAAAATACTAGTTACACTTTAAGGCTCCTAAGTTTTGATGATATGTATAAGAAATGGTATCAGATATAGTTGAGAAGATACAACTCTTAAAATTTTCCTAAATACTGAATTCGTGACTAGTTACGCCAAGAAATTAAAAAAATTCAGATTTCAAAAATTCCAGAGTTGCCGAGTAGTAGTTAGTCTGCTAACTTATATAAATGTCTATGTCTGAAGTTTTGTCATTCAGCTCAGTTTTTTGCCTTCGTAGTGTGTCTCAACTCGACGTAAAAATTAATAAAAAATATTAAAATAATAACTGCAAAATATTTCTGTGCTTTTGGTAACTCTAGTCGTATTGTCGCATAAATGTCAATTTTATATGTGTTAAACGCGCTTTAACGTTAGAAGTGTTTCTGTGAATATATTTTTTTTAGTTGCAAAAACTGTGCGTTTACATGGCGAAACTGTCAATTTTTGAAAGAAGTCAAACAAAAATTGGCACATTCACAAGGTATCTTATTTTGAGCATCAGTCAAATTCCACATACGCCCTATGTCAATATGTCAATTCTGCTTTGACACACGTAAAGAACGTGAAATATTTGTTGCGATTGACATTGCCGCCATTTGCAAAAAATATACCATCGTCCGATAGAATGTCAATTCTTGCGCCATCTTGTATCTATCTTATCTATTATCTTATGTCACATTTGTAAAATGCCACAATGTTTATACGGAGCGAATATAATGGTAAAATTAAACGCCATTTGCAATTTCCACAATTTAGTACGCCAAAAATAATGTTATGTGAGTATTTAGACAATAAGGTCATTACTGGCAAGAAAATAAAAGAAATAACGGTAATTGGTCTGTCGTAAAAATTTGGAATTATTACTCGACTTAAGGTATCAACTAACAACGTTGACCCAGGGAGCTGGACTTCGTAATTACATTTTTTTTCTCATTTCCCCCCTTTACAAAACAAACTGACTATTTGTCAACAAAAAACTCGGACTCCTTTCAAATTTCTTCCAATCCAATACATGCGGTTAAAAAATCAAACAAAAAGGACATTCGTTGACTTGAAATACCCCAAATACAATAGCAAATCCCTTTGAATAGTTTCCCCAATGGGTTATGTGTTCACAGCGTGCATGTGTTTCTTGCTAGACTTGCTGATAAACAACACTCTCGTCCACCCACCTTCCGCGCCCTATAATAACTTTGAGCGCCGGAATTTATTTGTGGCCAAGCAGGATACCGCACACGAACGGACAATATAAGGATCATTTGTATGTGTTTGCAAGTGTGTGTGCGTGGGAGGGAATGTATAAAGCCATCTCACGCTGTATAGCGGAAAAACTCAATTGCTGCGAATAAAAATGAATAACAACTTGGTTGAGTGGGCGGGCCAGCAAGGTGCATGCAGGGCGGGATTGTTGTTGTCGCTGTTTTTGTTGTTAGTAAAAACGTAACGTGGTCGTTAAATTTACCCGCATCAGGTGGAAGGATTTTACTATATCTACGAGTGCGGTGTGTTTTTGAATTTGCGAAAAACAAAAGGAACACAAGACCGCACAAAAGCGCACCAGGAAATGGTTAGTAAAAGCGACTTTAGGTATAGTTCGTTTTTGGCATATTCTCTTACTTTTTGGAATGCCTGGGAAAAGTACCAGCCAAGAGCATAGGTATGTACCACCTATTGCTGTTGCTATTTTATAGCAGCGCGTTCTTTATAGTCGTCAAGAAAGGTGGTGTGTGGGAGTGCCAGAGCCTGTGCCCGTGCCATTGGGTGTTCCGGAATTTCAGAAGCTCGGCACATCAAAAAGCCAAATTTAAGTGCACTTAAAAGGATTTCCCTATGACGTACATACATATGTATGTATGTATGCCAAATGTATGTAGAACGAAGGTACAAATGAATAATAATGCGTGCACACTCAATTTTAGTCACGGAGTCGAATTAAAAAGTAATTTGCTTTGGCGAAATTATTCACCGCTGCTCTATAGTATGTACCTACTCGGGAGGAGGAGTTGAGAGTTTACTTTGAGAAAAAGTTTGTCTGATTTAATTAGAGATTGGGACAAGAACAGTTGGAACTTCCAATAACAGCCTGGTGGAGGATAAGGTTGCAGAAAGTTTTTTTTTTTTTGTGCTTGGAGGTAGGAGTATATAGTAATTATGATAAGTGAGTTCTATATAGACTACGTGCTAGGAAGGTTATGTGTTGAATTGTTTGAGGCATGGTTGTTATCGCAGAATTTAGTGCGTTTGTCGGGTACTAATTAGTGAAACACTTGTTGTCCTTTGGGTTTTCCTCGAAGTTGTGTAACTTGTGTGCGGCGTGGATTCAAAATTAATTGATAGCAAATATATAAATGGGGCAATAAATTCTGCTTTTGAAATAAGAATATGGCAGGACAGGAGAGAAATTCAGCTTGAATAGTTACATGAATATCTTGGTCTTTATTATTTTTTTTTTTTTTTGAGATTTGCTTAAAGAAGAAAGAAAAAATTGATATTCTTAAATTATTTGTTTTATTTACCACGACTTCTATGACGAAAAAGTATTAGAGGATTTGGAAGTTCGACAATGTTGTTTCTTGTGGTGAGTAATAAAGAGGCAGCTTTAGCCAAACTTTTTGACTCAAAAACATGAACACCAATTCCACAATATTTTTGGAGACACTGCTCAAGTTAGTTTTACTGGACAGTAGGTTAAAGAAGTTGCGATATCTTTTTGTAGTGCAGACTGCGAAGATGGCTGTTTTACGGATGAGGATGTTAACTTAAGAAATGATAAGGGAAAAGTTGTGGTTTTTGAAAATCCCTGGAAATGAGCAACACGATTAGAAGAACAAAATTGAAATTTAGGTAAGTTGAGTTCTGACCAAAAAACAGTGTTTCTTGTCTGATTTCGGACGGAATTGATGACCATTCGGGCCCTACTTATGGCACTTTCCATCACCCTTGGTATAGAATTTCCGGCTAAAGGTCCTCGCATTCTAGACGGATATTCTATCTGAGGGCTTCTAAAGTCTGAAACTTGGAGAAATATACCCGTGACTTAAAAAAAACCTCACAAAAAGATGTGTGGAACAATTAAAGTCTGCATTACACCTTTAACCTGCTCTCATCACTTGCCCGATCCTGTTCTTCAGTCCGAATTCATGCAACTAAGGAGTGAGAAAGTCAATGAGCATGGCTCCGTAGGTTCGCCGTCCACAGTAGTCGCTTGGCCCGCAGGGTTTAAAAAAAAGAATACCGATGGCACCAGCACAACATGAAGTGTAATATCTCTTCGTAGGTTAACGTAACATTTCAGTGTCATAAAAATGGTAATATTGGTAGAGACTTAAGAAGTTTTAAGCTGAGCGCCCGCGTTTCGCGGGCAAGAGGTAAAGCAGATATAGTATCTTCGAAATCATCTTCAACTCTTGCACCAAAATACTCTGTATAGCACTCAATGTCAAATTGTGTGGCAAGTCCTCTGGTTGATACTTGAAGGTCCTCTGCGATATCCGCAGACGCAGCTGTTGCGATATTTTCAGAATAATTGCTACTCCGGGCGCGCCTGAATGACTTGGCAGCATCTTTTGTTGTCCGTTAGTCTTCTAGGCGACCGGTTAAAAGTCTTAGCGTTTTTGTAGAGTTGGACGACCGGGACATCTGCACCGGAATTCACGCCGCGCTATCATCACTGACGAACCATTCCGCGAAAAAATAGAAACAGTTATTCCGTGGTTCTAAGGAGTATCGTCTTACTTGTCAAACTTGAATTGATATTTTGCGCCATTGGCAAAAATAAATATTAAAAGTTGGGGTTATCACAAACACATTTCGCGACACAGTACAGGATGGCCCAGTGGCTCTAGTCCCTTAACCCCTATTAAAGGAATCAGTACCTGGGAGACCGAGCTTTATTATTTTCTAAATTCTAACATTTTTTATCAACTTTTGCATTCTCAAAAGCGGAAATCATATTGATATTTACATATTTACCTCTTGTTAAGTATGACATGCTGAAATTTCTTCTATATTTAAAGAAAACCTTGAAGATCTGAAGCGTCTAATTTCTAATAGAACCGAAAAATCAATATTTCTTGGTAACCCCTGGCTACGGCTCTGAATAATACTTATTTCGATAAACTTCAAATGTTAATCATGCAAAATTACATCTCCTATGGTAATATTTACAAAGGTAAGACAAAACCAAGAAATAATAAAAGTGGGCGTGGTGGTAGGCGGATTTTTCTAAAACAAATTTATTATTTTTAACTTGCGACATATAGGTACTATAGGGCAAAAAAATCGAACTCGAGATTTTAATCAAACTTGACATTACTATAGAGAACGCCTAAAAAATGGGCCCTGCATTTTCAAACTTTGGACTTAATCGTTTTAGGTGCTTGTATCAAGAAGTAGTTTTTTGAATCGTTTTTTAGACCTATTCCACTTTCATATTGGGTGGCAATGGCTCAGTGAATAAAGTACTTGATTTCGAACTTTGACGTGTGGGTTCGATCCCCACGCTAGGCGCATTCTTTTCTATACCTCCAATTTTAATTGGATGCCGCCCATGGGTTAAAATGAGACAGTCACTACCTGGTTCTCAAATCCACTGTGCCAAACTAGTGCCGTGCAATTCAGGTTGCATTTAAAAGACCTTAGGTCTTACAGGCATATAGTTCAAAAAAAAAAAAAAAAAAAAAAAAAAAAACAATTACTTGCCACTCAATTTTGTCTGATTTTCGACTTCCGCATAAACGGCTCGACGGAATTCAATGAAAATTTTTTATAATAGGAGGTCCTTCGAACTCTAAACAATACTACATACCAACATTTTCGAAAAAAAAAATTTTTTTGTATTCTTGAAAAAAAAATTGAAACTAATATTTGGAAATTTTTTTAATATTATGTTTATAAATTTTGTTTTTAAATTTTTGTTTATAAATTTTGTTTTTAAATTTTTGTTTATAAAAAATTAAGCAAAAAAAAACGATTTAGAAATTTATTTAGCTGTTTCTGTGAATACGATGTGATTGAACATAAGAGCAAGTACGTGCGATCCAGTCGAACATTTTGTTTTTTTCATATAAATAAAGAAATAATAAACGTAGGCGAGTCAGTGGGCGGATCCCACTTAAAATATTCCTTGAAGCTTTCTTTCTCAAAAACCAAAACTCTGAAATGTTCATCCAAATCAGTTGAGCCGTCTTCTAAAAAAATAGAGCCATTTCCGAGAAACCATGAAATGCAAAAGTGGGCGGTGGCAGTGGGTGGATTTAACTAAATATATATATTTTTTTATTTTTTCTCGAATAAAAAAGCAGACTGAAAATATCATCAAAATCGTTAGAGCCATTTCTGAGAAACGAAACATATAGGTGCAGGTACATATAAAAGTTTATCTGCTTGAAAGTAAATGAATATAAGTTGTTGCTTTTTTAACTCAATCTTTGGCTTTTAAAAAATAGGAAATATTCCGTTATTTTTGCAACTACGTAACTAAGACAAATTTAAAACAATTATGTTCGTATACGCCACAGTGTACTGAATAGCATATTTTTTGTTCGGTATTTAGATGAAAATAATATTTGTTTGATTTCGGGGTTAACAAATTGGAAACCTAGGGCATAATTTTCGTTTTAATGTTTACTATGTCGACTACAGGTAAATGCTTAAGGATTAAATTTTCATTTGACGTTTTCGCGTAATTAAATTAATAAATAGACATAAGCGGTTAAAATTCAATTTAATTGGTCTGGAAAATGGACGGATACTACGCCCCTTTTGAGGAATTCACCAGTTATCGAATTCTAGTTTTCATGACTTGTCAGTAATTTAGTCAGCGGTCCAAAATGTCGCCACTCATGGTCTTAGAGATTTTTCAAGTCGTACATTGTAAGAGGCACCTTTGATCAAATGCTTCATTTGAGTACAACACTAAATTAAGTATGTACTTCAAAATATGCCCGTAAGTGTTTTGTTAAACCCCGGTGTGACTGTGACCCTATTACTTCCATCGGGCACAATTTTGCTGAGGCTTATAGATATTTCCATAAATTAGAGTCTTTCCTCAAATTCATCAAATAAAAACCCATCATTTTTGTTTAAGTTGTTATCCATTCTCCGTTTCCTTTCATTCGAAAAAAAAATTTCCTTTTTTTTTTCAAAATTCTCAAAAACAAATCTAAATTTCATGACTAAATTAAGTGAAAATCATATCTGAATCTTTTCATCTATTATTTTTTTTGTGTACTTCAGCATCATGTTGACTGAGTTACACACCTTCGCCGCTCCTTAACAATGACATCTTTATTTCCCATAGGATTGTTGTAAATAAAAACAAAACTCAACCTACTGCACTCTAAGGCAAGGCAGCACACGGAAGGACATGACAGTAGATATTTATTTCAAGCTGAACGTAAACAAAACCCAAGTTGATTCCTTGTTTTCGTATTTTTTTTTCTTTCTTCTGTTGGTTTGTGTTGCTTTGTGTTGCTTTCATCTATATATTATGTACAGTAGATACTAACAAACGCATTGTCAGGACAATGGAAATGGTTTTTAGAGAATATTGTTGAAGAGACAAAAGGAGCTTTTATATTTTAGATGTGTATATCATTTTTTTTGTCCCTGTAACTTTCATTTCTGGAATTACTTTAGTGGGATAGATATTACTGGCACTGCCGCTGCCACTGCTGCTGCTTTATGTTCTTTATGAGTAAGTTCTGTGGATAAATGTTCATCCTTGTTAGTTCGGTTTTATTTTCTGCTGCTGCTGCTGCTGCTTTGTCGCTGAAGAGTTTACTCATCAGATATATGGGAACGCAAAACTAGTGCATGTAGCACACGCAAACATACCCAGTAATTTTGTCAGGGAAAACAACTTCATTTTCATCTGCATCTGCATTATTTAAACGGGACTAGAGCACAGAGAGAAAAAAAATAATAATATAGGTATAAAGCGAAAAAGGATTCAACTTCGTTATGAAGAAATTTATATGTGCACTTTGACCAAAAAAGAATGGCAATCCTGCTTTCAGAATTTACAGAGACACTATTACCTTCCCCCTCTATCCATTCACAAATATACACACATATATGTACACAGTCACTGGAATAAATGACTATAAATCTCAGGCAAAGAAGGAGAAGGACCTCAAAGATTCTAAGGACAGGAATTCCGGTATAGCTACTCCTACCTATACAACACAAGTTTATATCTACTTGCAATTGCAGCAACCCAGGATCTAGATGAAACGTAAAATCTAAAAACGGTTCCGAAACGGGACATTTAAGAAGTTTTTTTTTCCCACCAAGTTGCTTAATTTTAATTGCCCCTGCTATTGCAGAATGCAGAGCAACCATCACCGCCTGGTTGATGTATACTGCAAGAGCTAGCTGGCTCTTTAGGTTTATGTTCGTCTAACTAAATGGTTCCCGCATTTTGTATGCAATTTTTCTTGTGTTTGCTTCGTTGTGTCGCACGTGTTAAAGAAGGGCAATAAAATGGAATTGGGATGGCACAGTTAAGATAGATAGGGTTAGAGCAACGTTCCAGATTTTTGCTTTAACAGAGAGCAATTCGGAAATGGACTTACAAATAATGAAAGTCTGAAGCTAACGGCTGGCACTGCAGATTGTTCTGCTCTTTGTTCAAAGGATATACGCGAGTACGAGTATGTATCTATTTACTACTTCTTTGAGCTAATGCGGATTGACCGGATTTCTAAAGGATATTGTTTTTTCTTTTGTATGAATTCCGTTTGTAATTTATTGCACCAAAAAAAACACAATATTTTTATTTTCCTACAAATTTTTCTTTGGCATAATTTTTACGAGAACATTTTTTTTGTGATTTGAAATTAAAAGGAAATATCTCCATGTTTAAGGACTTTCCTTTCTTAATGTTATTTTTGCCAAAATAAGTGCACGTATTTTCATTAAGGAACCACATTAAAGTAGTTTTTGTAAAGTTAAATTCACCGAGAACAACTACTAGAAACAAAAATCATTTTCATTTCCCAAAAAAGCTAAAAAAAAAAACCTTTTTTAATTTAAATCAAGAAAAATTTAATTCTAAATAACACTTTTTTATAATTGACTTATAATCTAACAACTTAAAATTAACAGAAAAGTTTTCCTAAAAAAAAAAACAACTGTATTGTTGACAAAGGTAGACCAGCATTGCCATATACGAGGAATCCTAAGTTTGCTAACTAATTTAATTTAAACGATACGTGAGTGTGACTAGATTTTGTCGTTTTTGTTAAATTATTGTCAAACTATGCGAAGATACACATAAATCATATCATGGCGTTACGTTACGTTAAATGATTATATTATGTAATTGAAAATCAGTTAGCTTTAATATAATTTTCTTAAATTTCGGTCAGATTTCGGAAATTTTACTGAAGTAAATCGGTGAGTTGAAATTGATATTGAACCTCACTTAATTCGCCGAAATCGGTGAACTAAAATTGCTTAACCCCTGATCAAAGTTAAAATGACGGTAAAGTTTTTACAACTTGAAGATAGGGTCGTTGTGGGGGATTTATTAACGATCTACCAGATATTGTTTATAGTTGTCATATTCACATGTATGCAGATGATGTTCTGCTCTATAATTTTAGTGAATTAGGTTTGATGGATGACTGCATTGTCCGGGTTAACGAAGATCTTACAAATATTCAAAAGTGGTTTTTTGAAAATAAGCTACTACTTAATCCATCAAAAACTCTTTCTATGATTTGTTCGAGGACTGAAGTTACTCTTGATGATTTACCCAAAATTATTTTAAATTCACAAGTTATTAACTATGTTTCAAAAGTAAAATATTTGGGCTTCCAAATTAACAACAAACTAACCTGCTGTGACGCTGTTTCTGATACTATTAGACGAGTTTACTGTAGTCTGCGTTCTCTACGATGTTCTTCGAACATCTTTGATCCTGTTTTAAGAAAACATCTTGTGAAGAGTCTCGCTATGCCCTCTCTTACTTTTAATTGTAATGTATATCCCTCTCTTGACTATGAGTGTAAACGAAAACTTCATGTCGCGTTTAATGATTGTCTACGTTTCATCTACAATATTCCAAGGCATGAAAGTGTGTCTAATTTACATCCATCGCTGTTAGGACTAAATTTTGATAAATATTTAATGTTCCGTAATGTTATTTTTTTAAACAACATAATTCATAACAGAAGTCCTGCGTATTTAGGTGAAATGCTTCAATTCGCACATTCTCAAAGAGGATTAAGATTAATTTTACCGCGCTTTACGCACACCATTGCCGAAAGATCTTTTTTTGTAACAGTTTTTAGATTGTGGAATGGCTTATCATTTGAATTACAAAGAACCACCTCTCCAACCATTTTCAAGAAGAAATTATTTGAACTTTTATCGTCTATGGTTTAAAATTGTGCTCGATTTAATGTATCTATATTTATTTATTTTTCTCTGTTTTGCCCAGATTGTTTATAAAATTTTTTGTAATACTTTTTCTTATTATTTTATTTTCTTTTGTAATTATTATCAGTTTCATTAGTTATTACTTATTATGTATTGTAATATATACAACTTGGTTACGAATTTTTGATGCTATAAAAGATTGAATCTTGCTGTATCTAGTAATTTTTATAATAATACAAATACAAATACAAATACAAATACAAATACAAATTGGGGGGGGGGGTGTATTTCTGCAAATACGGGGACGAATTCAAAAATTGTTAACTTCGTTGTTCTCCGACCGATTTTTCTGAATGATAATTATGATAGAAAAAAATTGTTTCAAAATAGGGTGGGTCAAAAAATTCAAATAAATAACATTTTTAGAAAGAAAAAAATGGTTTTCAACAGCACTTAGAATAATTAAAATGTCAGTCAGTTACAAAAATTTAAATTGAAAATCGTACAATTTCTTGATTTGTTCTGGAATTAAAATTGAGTGCAATAAGTGATATGACCCGAAAGTGAATACTTTTTTTTTCGTTTTTATCCAAATCTCTCAAGTAATTTTTAAGATAGCTACGCTTTTCTTAACCGTTGTATGGCATAGACTAGTGGTTTTGCAACAGATCTTATAAATAATTAAGGGAATCGCTAAAGACGTTAGACCGATCTACACATAGGCAGACAAACGGAATTCCTCGACACAATTTTTTTTGTGTGTTCTCTATCATCGCAAAGTCAAGCTTAATCAAAACCTCGAGTTAATTCTTTTTCCAAATGCAAAACTGACATAAATCTAAATTAGAAACCTACTTTTCATTCTTGCCCTAAATTTTCCATTAGATACTTCATAACCTGCGATTAATGCATTAGTTTTTCAGCAGACTTTTTTTCTCTTCTGATTATTTCGGGACAGTTGTACAAACAAGGCTCAGCCTCGGTTCAAAATTTTAACCCACTAAGGGTCAATTCTACAAATAGTTTATCCCAGCATTCACATTAACGATGTTTTAACATTGGTTAAGCCTCATTTAATCCAGCGAACTTAAGGCAAGATGAACCAACGTGGTTTAAATATTTAATCCGTGGTTTAGCAATTTTAAATTAGGTTCAATGGTGGTGTATTTTTTTGTTATCGAAAACATTTTGAAACTTTTTTGAACCCCTTTTAAGCCGCCTAAAGGTGGAGCTAAAATTGCTAAACCATGGATTAAATATATAAACCACGTTGGTACAACTGACCCCAAGCTTGGCGAATTAATTGAGGTTCAACTAAGGCTTAATCAAGATTTATGTGAGTGTTATACATCCGAATCATGGTTGAACCTCATTTATTTCGCCGAAATCGGAGGGTGAAAATCTTGACCTTTACAAATAAGTATAACATAAAAAAATAAGAATAGAATTATTTTAAGCATACAATTTTTTTTCATTTTTAAAACAAAAAAGTTAAACTATTTCCCATAAATCTATCAATTCTACACATAAGAAAATAGAAAAAAAAATGCTTCCACTAAAATCGAACTCAACTCAGGAAACAAAATAAAAATAAGAAAATCGAAAAAAACAATAGCAAAAAAAAAATCATAAAAAAACTTTCAACAATTACACTATTTGTGTGAAAAGTTTCAAATGTTGTGGCACTAAAGACATGAATAAAAAAAAACATCTTAAGTTGTTTTCCATGTACAAACATCTCGTATAGTTTTATATAAAACTTGAAAAGTGCCAATGAAGGAAGCAAAAAGGGTACAAATGCGTGAGACTTGAAAACACAATCTATACTACATTTCTACATCGAAAGAGTTTAGTATTGCTGCCCCTACATAACAATAAAAGTAACCAAAACTATTTTACACTCAAGTTACAAGTTTTTTTTTTTTTTTAATTTTATTTTTAACTATTTTTTTTTGTTCCCTTTTTTACTTTTGCGATTATTCTATAAAATGTGTCTTCAGAGAGACACAACGATAAAGATGATGATGATGGGAAGTATAGTTTTATGATAGAAATTCTACGAAGGGGACTTTTTAAAGCACTTAAAACAGAGCTGTTTAGGAAACGGAAATAGCTTTTGGACTCGAAAAAGACATTTTTCTACGTTACAAAAAAAAAAAAAAAACTATAAAGCTAACGTTTATATTCGATAGTCTAGTCAAGGTTGGTTCAAGTGATTTTCTGATAATAATGTTTCAGTGCTAACATTTAAATAGAACGACGACGACGACGAAAGGGTCATCATTGTCGATTGGATTTGGATGTTTTTTTTTTTGCAAACATCGGACCGTACCTTCTTGGAATGTTAATCGTTTAACGTAGTTATAAGATTACATAGATTAAGCAAGCAACATCCTTATAAAAAAGGATATACTTACAAAATTCGAATCCACCATCATAATCCTTTAACAATATAAGATACACAAAAAACTTATTTCTTTTTGCAGAAATGCTGGGTTTACTAGCAATTTTAAATGGAGAACGAGTGAACTTGTGTGAAGATATTTAAACTCATTCCAATAAAATTAAAATGTATAGCTTAGAAGTTTATTGTGTTAAGCCCGCTTCGGCCATAAAACGATATATATAGATACCTTATTTATACCCTTATCAATTATTTCGACAAGCAATTTCGATATTAATGCTTTCTCATAAAGAAAAGCATAACAATGCGCTGTAAAAAAATACTTTGGTACGAAACAATTCTGGAATGAAGAAAATTAATTTAAAAATATTTAATGAGCACAATGTTGACCCTAAAAAAAATCGAATACTCTGCGTCATTGCGTTTTTGACATGGTATAAATATAGCTTCGGATTCTTAAAAAAAAACTTGTATAGAACTAAAAAAAAAAGCTTACACATTTTTGTCTGGGTAACAAGTTTAGAGTAGTTAATTTTGTTCAGCTTGTTTAGGCTAGAAAATACAACATAATCTAACTTCACTTATACCTAAAATAATTGAATGTATTGGAAGAATGGATAAAGATTGAAGATTGACCTTAACAAGGCCCAAAGTGGCTGGTGTGAGGTGGTTTGATGTTGGACTTATGTGTTAAGGCAAAAAAAAGAATTTTGGACTTATTAGCCGTGAAGTTATGTCCTTGCGCCGGCTGGAGAAGCTTATTGGTTGATGCCCAAGTCCACCACGGACTGTAGCGCCATCAAAAGTAGAGTAAGTAAGCCGATAGAAGAGATGATTTTTTCTCTAAGTGAATGCCAGACAGCTAGCTGTTTAGTTAATTTGAAACCGGTCTTGATGACTTTACACGTATGGCAGCTACAGGCTGAAACACATTCTTGCCTTAATCTACATACATGATAAATCATAAGAATAGTTGGACTTCATAAAATAAAATAATTTATACAAGGTTATCAGGGCATCATCCCTTGGGGTGTCTTATGTCGGCCTTCTCATAGAATGAACTTCCTTTAAAGACAACATCCTGTCATGACTGTCATCGACGATGGCTCTGGGGCTTAGGTTTCTTTGTCCAGATAAAATTTCCTGCTGTAGTACTCGTTGAATCTCCATGTTTAAATATTCTACTGTGTTTTTCATTATTCTTCTGCTCAGCAGCCACATGATGGGAATTACGTCCGCTTTCTCATGGATCATCTTCTTCGGCCAATAATTATCTTCTTCATTATTGTAGGAGATATGGTAAGTAAATCACTCGGGACAGGCGTAAGTAAGAACGAGCCTTAGTAATTGCTGGTATATAAGAAGCTTTATCTCCTTGCGCCTCCTCATAAGAGGGTGAATTAGACTGAAAGATAAGTCTGCATGCTTCAGGACTGCCGTGGCGTGCTTGTTGAAATTCATCAAGTTGGTGAAGTTTAACCCAAAAATATTTTGCGACGGTGTCATGTTAGGTATTCATCAACGATCTCTTGTAGATATTTGAGTTCAAATTGAGTGTGAACTATGAGTTGACAAACAAACTAAAAATAATATTCCACTATGGACTTTAACAGTAACAATTAAATGAACGGGGGCCAAAAGTTTAGGTTAGAATAAGATTGTAATATCTAATGTTTCATTACAATTTGTGCACACCTTGATAAGGGAAAGGGACCCTAAGTCTAAGGCGTATTAAAACGTTGTTAAATGCAATTTAGACCGATACAATTGTTTCGAACATATCGTTCGACAAAGCAGAGTGATGTGTTGACTTTAAGTAATTTATCGTCTATATGAGTCAGGTCAATTAAGCTCCAATTTAGTTCCAACGATTTTTTTAGATACCAGACTGAGAAGCTTTGGAGGTTTAATTGAATAAAATTCTACTTATGTACCGACGCAAATGGTCTTGAAAAACTTGGTATCGTCGACGTACGGTGAGATAGTTAGCGGAATGTCTTATAACCACTTCGATATCGTAGAAAAAAATAATAAAGTAGAGGACCTAATTGGCTCCCTTGGGGAACACCACAGGTAGCTAAAATAAGACTGAATTCTCACAGTAGTGGGCAGCAGTAAGGAGACACCACCCCATAAGATAGGTTCAACGCCTAGTGTGAATAGTTATTTTGTCAGAGGCCTTCCTAAAACATCAACTTTGGTTTCCTTTCTAAAACCAACAGAGACGTTTTTTAGGAAAATAATGCTTTTCAGTGTCCAAGACATTTCATACTATACTTTTTCACTTAAACAAACACCTTCAGATTTTTTTTTGTCGTTTGTCAAACAGACCAAATTCAACTATCCATTAATTAAGCACGATCTATCTTAAGACAATTATTTTATTACCTGAGGCACGAGTATTATTAATCAAATATTATTGTAGAAATTATTTAATTTTTGCTCGAACCTGGTCGGTCTTAAAAACTGTGGGTATGTTTGCTGAAGCACCATTTTAGGAGCATATTTTACCAAACTCTGTACGACGCAGACATTTTAATTAAAATTTTAATGCAAACGTTGGGAATAAGGATTTAAGTGCATTTTCGGTTTTCTAAATTTAAAGTTGCTCAAACCGATTATGACCTTAAAATGTTATAATATTTTTTTATGTATGTACATAAACATATCTAGGAACCTCCACCCTTTGTATACACAAATCTTCCCCACGATACAATTCCTGTGAATAATTAAAACAGTCTAAGAGAGAGAGTTGCATATTGCAATTCCGAAAAAAGCTCCCCATCATTTTGATGGCTTTTCTGTATGGAAAATACTATAACAAAATTTGCAGTCTTTTGTATGCAACATGTCCTACAATATAACATCTGACATCTTGATTTGTAACAAGGTCTATCAAAATAATAAAAAAAAAAATTATGACTGTCTTATTTTACCTCCTGAACTATACAACTCTGAAATTATTGCACACCACTTAACTTGGCGTAGGTGTGCATATCCCGCACATACAAAAATGAAAATAAAAATAAATAAATTAACTTTTGGAAAATTTTAGCAAAGTTCCTTGCCCGAAAGAGATTATTATTTAAACAAAACCCCACACACAAACAAAATACTGTTTGTTATATGGCAAAAATGCAAATTGCACACAAAAACCGCCACAAAACAACATCCATACGCACACAATAAAGAAAAGCAAATGGCTTGAATCAACCTTCATCGCATAAAACAGGATATTCTTGAACAAGAACATCACAGAACAAAATCAGATCAGTCGTGGGTTCGTTGGTGTAGGAGCAACAGTTCAGTCAACAACCAAGTTTGACGGGGATGGTCCGGGGCACATATAAAAGCAAGAAAGTAAATTCGTTTAAGTGTATTATCTAAATTGCAAATGGCGACCAGGGAGCACCAGAAACATTTTGCTTTCGAACAACGAAATAAAATACACAGACGTGAGAGTGTTTCATTTTATTTGGGACGTGGGATGTATGAGAATTGGGGATACTTTATCATGAATCCCCTTGTGTGTTATAGAGGGAAGAAGGACAAATGGACCTTCAACATACTCCTATTAAATGTACATACATACATATATACCTCTTTGTCCATCCACCCTTCTGATCCAACTAATTTTAATTATATAACAAACACATAGACACATTGTACATTTACACCATGGGATATAAACTCCCCGGTAAAAGGATTTTCTGCATAATCAGGAGTTGGCCGCGAGCACCGTGTCACCAGCTGCAAATCTGTCCAATGGTTATATAGCTAGTATCTTAACGCATCTACAGTATTGCTTAAAAAAATGGGACTATTTAGTTTAACGGATTAATTTTTTTGTTGGGGCATATTTAAGTTTGCAGAAAAGTCCTTAATTTAATCAATATATGTATATTTGACCTCATTTGGGGTGGTTTTCAAAAAAAGAATCATATCAGAAGCAAGAATCATTTGCATTTGTGAATCATGTTCAAAAATCGCACTCAACAAAATGTGAATCATATCCATTTCTTGAGAAAAGCCTCATTATGTCAACACACCAGAACTCGAATCGTGGTCATGAATCATTACTGATTCTCAGGAGTATGTCTCGTGACTAGGTCATAAAACGTAATATGACTGCTTCACTATCAATGTGCTATCATTCATTTCACCAAGTAGAAAATAAAAAAAGGTGAAAAAATTAAAAAGATATAGTAGTTTTTTTGTATGCAGACACGTTTACATTCGATGGAAATCATTCTTTTTATTGTTCACGAATGCGAACGAACAATTCATTTTAAAGAACTGTGAACTTCTCAAGGGAACTGAATATTGTGAGTGGTTCGTTGTAATTCTCTGAAGCAAATCATCTAATAGTTAAGCAAATTACTATAAGGGGGCAACTATTTTCAGCAATTAGTGTGTTCAGCCATAGCAAATGGTTTGATCAAGTTTTTAGAACTGTTCTAGGTTACGTATGAATTGTCAAAAAATCATGAAAAATTGTCATATTATTTCAGAATTTGTTTAAAGAAATCTACTGCTGAAATAATTCATGAAACAATATTTATGGCATCATTGAGAAAAATACTTTAAAAATTAACTGGGAAAAATTGCTCATAATTGAAAAATCAATTCTGACGTTTTAAATGTCGTGATCTTTTTTTTGAAATTTCCACAAATGTCGAGTTAATATCGCGGTGACACAATTTTTCAGTTTTCGATAAAAAAAATAATCTCTTTCTTTGACGGGTTTAAGCAATTCTCAAGCTATTACTTTGTCTTTTCTACCATATAAGCTGGTTCTGACGATTCGCTTCTATTTGTTGTTGTACTTTTTTTTGCTATATTCGAATATTTGTTTCAGCTCTTCTATGATATTTTTATTTTACCGCAATAATTTTTAATCTTCAAAAATGATCACAGGTGGAGTCTGGAGGCAAATCCAGAGATCTTGGTGGCCAGTAATTCTATTTTCCACCAGACTGTGACATAATTGTTTATTTTCGACGATATGGACACTAAGTTAAAACAACTGATTTAAGCTAAGCTAGAATGTGTAGCGAAAACGCCTCCTTACAATTTTAATAAAACTTCTTGTTTGCTATCTCTAATGTGTAAAAAGAGTACGTTTCACGTTTTTGTCAAATAAATCACTTAACAGAGGATATGGTAGAAATTTTGAAATTTTCTATTTTTTTTTATAATTCCCGCATATCTCAATCTTGTTAATAGGTCTACTAGTTTCGGTCTCGTCGATGAGACAAGACTTCTTTAAAAGCACCCTAGACGATATCGAATTTTTGGTACCGAAATTCGCCGACATTCTCGCTGGTCTCGGCGGTATCAGTGGTTTGCTTTCTATTTTCGCTAGAAAAAATATTTATTGATTTAATTATTTTTAGTACTCATGTTCAATTTCAATAAAATTCACAAGTTTTTTTTTTTTTTTTTTGCAAAATATGGTGAAAATATCAATAGTTTTACTTAGGTATGCGTTTCATTGGAATAGAAATCTCTCATTTTTCAGACTTTGTTTCCCCCTACGGAAAAAGGTGACTTTAAGACTTTTAGGTGACACTTGGACAAAAATATTATCGAAACGTCAAAATATAGTTTGTTGCCTACAAATCAAGCTATGAGCTGTCAAAATCCATTGAAGGATTCCTCTGATTGAAATTGATTAAAAATCCTCTACAAAATTCAAATTTTACCTCAGAAAATTCGAGTTTTTTCCAATTTTATTTTTTGTTCCCGAAAAAGTTGATTTTAAGCCTTTTAGGTGACATTTGGAAACAAGTTTTATCAAAACGTCAAATATTGTATATGTTGCATTACCGGTCAAGTCATAAACTGTCAAAATCAATTGCGGGATGGCTCCGGTTTCATAGGTTTCATGCATCCATACCCCGCATTTTTCTTACCAACAAACTGCTGAGATACCGTACTATATCTTTTCAATCTGAACACGCGTATTATATTACATCTTTTTAATACCAAAAAACACGAATGAAACCAAGACTAAGTTTGAGACCAAGACCGAGACGAGACTGCACATTAAAATTTTTTTGGAAAAAAGGCGTTACCAAGACGAGACGAGACTTCGATAAGCGAGACCGAAACCGAGACGAGACTGAAATTTTTCGATTTTGAAAAGACCCTAGTCCAAGATGGATTTGTCAGCAAACAAAGTGATGGCGACAGTTTTTTGGAATGTGGAATGCGCGCGGTGTTATTCACATCGATTGCCTTTAGGTAAAAATACCACCATATTACTCAGAGCTCGATTCTAAGCCGATTTGAAACAAAAAACAGCTTTACGAAGAAAACAAGTTCTTTATCATCAGGAGAACCGCATGCGCAACGGAAAAGTTGCATGAGCAAGGCTATGAACTCCTCCCTTATCCAGCATATTCCCCAGACTTAGACCCCTTTGAATATTTCTTGTTTCCAAAAATTAAGAAATGGCTCCGAGGTAAAAGATTTGGGTCGAATGAAGAGGTCATCGCTGAAACAAACACTTATTTTGAAAGGCTCAAAAAGTCGTATTATTTGGAGGACATCGACAAATTGGAGAAACGTTGCATAGAGTGTGTCGAGCTGTTGCAAAATAAAAGTTTTTATTGTCGAAAAGAGTGTTCCTTGGTTCATTTTTCAGAGACTTTGACCCACCCATACAGGCTCTAGGTTTTTGTCACATTTTATGCGAATTACTTTTTTGTATTTAACAACCAAAAAAAAAAACTTGAACTCGAAATTTTGATCAAACTTGACATTAATATGATCTTTCTATCCATTTGTCAACTTTTTCATTAACGACTTTACCGATTTCGATCAAAATTTTTATTCTGAAGGTCCTTCAATTTTTATCAAGTTTGGTGTCCATTTTGGAAATTGGTGAATATTGAGTAGAACTCTAACATAGCAACAGTGTTTTAGTACCGACTTGCAACACTTGTAAAAAAAACGGTCAAAATGTTAAGCATAACTTAATTTTTTTAAATCTCCACTGTACTGTATTTCAAGGACTTGCTCTACAGATGCAGATGACTGTTGTCCCATCGGTTTTAGTTAAACTGGGTTTCAAAATTATGAACTCAAAACTTTTTGTATATACATTTGTGTAAATTAAAAAAAAAAAAACAAAGCAACATTATTCGAACAATCTAATTGCAGGTGTGCGGATAATTAAGTTAAAAAAAAACTATACACTTCTTCCAGCATCGTATGTACAAGATGTGCCTTCTCTTCATTCCACAATGGCTGCAGCTCATTTCGCTGATTTAACTTTAGCTAAAAAGTAAATGTACCTACGATGGCGCTTTTGTTGTTTTAAATTAAAAAAAAAAAAAGTAAAGGACCTGCCGACCCATTCAAATAATTCTTTTTTTCATTATTATTAAAAGTGGCTTGTCATGGTTCTGGTGCATCTTCAGAAATACATATATATAAAACAGTTATGTATCTTTTTTCGTTTCTAGTTTAGCAGCAAAGTTGTTTCGTTTGAAATTTGCTTTTTGTTGTTACATTTTTATTTTGTTATTTTTTTTTTTAAATGTTAAGGATTATTTTGTTACAAGCGAAACAAAAGTAACTACATATGTATGCTGCATTGTCCCATCAGCAAAACTGGCATATCCTACAAAATAGATGTATGTGTAGTACGTGCATGGTGGAGTGGATCAAAATATGTTACCACTCCCATTGTTAACAGGATATTGTCGCTGAAATGGAATACAGCGTCATCATCTCCAATAAAAAAAATTTTATTTTACTGTATATTAAGTCCTTTTTTTTGTAGATGATGTTGTTGTTTGTCGGTGATATTGTCTAACTCTATTCTTTGACCTTTTTTATGTCGAAATATGTTTAAAAATAGAATAACACAAAAATGACTATGTCTGTGTATGTGCGTTCGTCAGAAGAAGTATAAAGGATACATTGCACTGATGCATTGTACATTTTGTAGTCATTTTTCCTGTGGGACTAAGTGTAAAGGAGGTTGTATATAATACACTACACTGGGTACGGGTACGGTACCGTTTCATAGGAAGAAAACAAGAGCACACGGGGTAACACTTACGGACTAACTGACTGGGTTAAGTACTTTTGAATGTGCTTGATGTATTACATAAAAGCTATTTCATATTAGGTGTATGTGCGGGTGACACGAGGAATAAGGACGAGGAAGTGGGCGTTGTGTCACGGCTAAGTGGTGCTCACTTTTGTTACTTTAGTTTGAGAGTATTAAGTGGGAGATTCTGTTTTTTTTTTATTCAGTTTGTGTGTTTTTGTTTTGTTTTTGATTTAAACAACAAAAAAAAAAAAAACAACGAAAAGCTTTCCTTTATTGCTTGAAATTTAAACTGCTTAATGTGATATTGGCTTCGCCATAGAGGAAAAGAGGTTTCAACGTTTTCCTTATTTTTTTAAGCGGATATATTATGTTTGTTCATACAATACAAAGTATGTCCTCATTAATGGTGGAAAATGCTAAAGGATGAAAAGATCATGTTTGAAGGATACATTTTTTTTTGTTTCATATAAAAACCAAGTAGGATGCTTTGAAACTTGAATTTAATACCTAACAGACGTTAGATTTATGTCAAAAAATTTTAATCAAAATATTTAAGTACCTAGCGACGTACGTAGGAGTCTTGACATTTATTTTTTTTTTATTGAAATACCTTTTCCTATAACAACGTTAAAAGGATTATATATGAATAGGATTTTCTTCAAGTATGCATATATGTACCTGTATTATGTCAAATTTTGTTGACGAAGTTAAGACATTGAAGGTGTTTTCATTGTGACACTGATACTCTTTATATTATAAATTATTTAAACGATTAATACCTTGCTGGTGTGGTCCTAGAAAACTCGAGACTTCTGATGTAAAATATTGCATTCCGATAATGTCGAAAATGTATCCTAAATTCCAGTTAAAGAACACTGAGAAACTATCCAAGATTTAGACAAACCTCTTGCTAAGGGTAAGAAGCATTTCCACTCAGCACTCTTAGAGTAGTTGCCACACCATTAAAAATGACAGGACATCTAAGGCATTCGATCGAGTTAAATACAACAATTTGTATTATTTCAAATCAGTGCCTTTGGTTTCGATGATGCTCTTAATAAATTGTTTAGAAATTATCTAAGCAGTCCCACTACATGTTTCGTTCAAATCTGATAAAATGATGGAGTTCCACAGAGCTCTGCCTTGTCTCCTACACTTTTTCAGTATCTTCATCAACGACTTTTTAGCAAATACTTCTAATTCTCTTCACTATATTTTGCTGATGACAGCACCCTTAGTTTTTCATAAGTTTTCCCTGACTCACCCCTGACTCTACCCCGCGCCAAAGAGTGAAATTCGAACCATAGCTCTTGACCCAAACTCACTGAATACCGATCTTAACAGGATTATTCAATGGTGGCATTTCCGCGTGGAATTTAATTCCTACAAAAACCACTCTATCAACGCTACCACTATCACTGAGTAGCATTTGCATTGAGAATTTTTTTATGAAATTACCACATATTATAAAATTTGCAGAAAAAATGCTGCAAGGGGCTTTGGCTTTCTCCGGCGTTGCAGGACATTTTTTTACCCCACATTTCTGTATGGTGTATTTCATGTGCGATTTCGTGGGGTTTTTCCTGTCTAAAGCACACACAAATTGACGGGACCCTCCTCACTGCTCCTCCGCGACGACATATTCGTACGTGGTTGAAAAATTATACGAAAAAAATCATGTCCTTAACCTGATTCACATAGTATTTTTACTTTAAATCATCTTCCTTATCAAATTTTTAATTTACTTAATTTTAAATATTAAATTACTCACAGTGAAGCAATCACACACACCTATTTTAATTAACCACAATTAAAGCCATATTTCTCAAAAAAAAAAAATACTTCCTCTCTGCGGTTGTATGTATATTGTCTGTTTTTTCTTTTGAGCTTCCAATAAGGCCCCAGCTTCAACAAAAAACTCCAAAAAAGCATTGTTTTTCTACTAAGCTCTTCTAAATAAAAAAAACAGCGTGCATTTGTTAATTAGCACCAAGCTAAAACCTTTACGCTAAAGCCTTGGTATGTATGTATTTCCAGTGCATACGTGTGTGTAAAGGTTTCTATATATTTGTTGGACATTTTTGTTGCAATTTTGTGGCTTATCGTATGTAACAAAGTTTGAATCGGTGGTTGCGCGTCCCTATCACCGCATCATCCCCATCAGTACAACAACAAAAAACAACAAGCAACAGCAGCAGGTGCGTCTTTGTATTCTGTGGTATTCATCGTGCCTAAAGATATATAGATATGTGTGTGTTGGAAATTGTCACCTGCATACCAAATAAGTTGAAGGTAAAATTGTTTACTTTAGCCCCGAAGTTGTAGTCTAACATCATCCATCTCCCTCCTTCTCCCGCTATAGCTCTGCCATATACCATTTCAACCACTCGATTTTGCATAAAAAGTTTTAACCATGTGTGTACACCTTGCACAGAGGCCCTTCTCTAAGGGCGAGCCTGATTATGAAGGAAGATACTTGGGTGAGAATGATGTGCGAGAGGACGTGGATTATAACGATGAAAACGACTGGCAAACGAGGTGGCAATGTTTACCTTTGCCAATTTAAGGAATTAAAATTGAAGTTTTCCTCTACGCTCGGGTTATTTTCAGAATATGACAATTTCTTGAAGCCCTTCTTTTTGACACCCACCATCACAGCACAAGAACTCTCACGTAGAACGAGTATGTTTGTATGTATTTGTTAACTGAAATATTATGAAGATTAAAACAGATTAACACTTAAGTTCCATCATCATTTCCACAGCTACTGTCACAGTGGTCCTCCATGCTCATTATCTAAGCAAAAGCTAACGCTTGGTTTTTTGTTAATTTCGAGTGGCGCCCAACGTGTACTCACATCATGTACAACATCAAGTTTATATTATTTTTAACCGTATCATAAATATGAATTAATTTGCTGCTGATCTAAAAATATAAGAGAAAGCTTTGCGATATTTTCATAAAAATTTAAATGTACGCGAATGTGTATTTAGCTGAGTGGTGGGTGCGTAGCGCGTGGGGTTGTTTGGCTACAGTAGGCTGTGAGAGTTTGACAACACCATAGAAGATGAATGTTCATGGCGATAATATGCAAAAATGCTGTATGCGGGAATTTAGTGGTTGATGTTGACATTTCGTGACGAAAAAGCCTAACAATACCTCACATTTTTAGCTTGTTTATTTTGCTTATAAATAGTTTTGTTTTAAACATTTTCAACGACATAAATACACACACACACACTCTATGGAGGGAAATAAAATGTGACTTATTTTGTGCAATGTCAACCAAAATTTTGGAACAGTTGTAAGGGCAGAGGGCTGGTGGATACCTATTTTAAGATAAAATATTCCGAAATAATTAAATAACTATTAAGAAAAGTGATTTATGAAATGCTGTTTGCATACTCAGGCCTAATTTTAAGAAACTTTACTCAGAGAAAAAGAAATTCATTCACTTACACTACAAAATATCATATGAACCCAAACTATGGGGAAGTGTTAAAACTTTAAACTTCTAACAATGTGATTTTAAGAAAGAATAATAATTTTTTCATCTTAAAAATAAAAAAAAAATGAAGGCAGTCGTCGGAATGCAACGGGGACCAATTCCGCCTTCGAGGTAAAATTCGGTAATCATTGTGACTAAAACTTCGCCCCGCCCACCCACTAGTGGTAAATTCAGTAGAGAGAAAATTAATCGGGTGATATCAAAACAGGGTTCGAACCTCGGTCATAAAATTTCAAAGCAAATTTGAAAAAAAAGTGGATCAAATTCAAATTTTCCGGAGTAGATTTTACACAAACGTGCGTCGTTACTTTTCAGGAACATTTATTTTTTATTTAAGTATAACCCCCTATAATATGCATGGAAAAAGAATGGTAATACAACACGAAACAGATGAACTTAGAAAGAAGAAAACAAATATAATGTCATACCTTCCAATCCAGGGTTGTTTGGTAGATAGTTAAACAAAATTTTCTGTGTATAGAAAATGGAGTAAATTTCCAATCTTTTTTCCTAAAAAGTGGAGCAAATTTGATCCGATAGGAGCATGGTTCGAAGGCTGTATCCCACCAGTGGAAAGAGGTATAAGTTTGGAGGTCATAGAGTCCTTAAACTTACGCTTACACTAGCCGCGTTTTATTATGCACGAAGACCTATATAGATCAGAGCTTTGCATGTATTACAACAACACTACAAGATCTTGATATTTATCCAGTTCAATTTTCCTGACCCAAAATTTAACTACATATCTCACCACCAGGGTTAGCATTTTAACTTGTACAATTTGCTACCTCAGTTTTGAATTGTCAACCACGGTGTGGCCAAATAACTACTTATAATTTATTAAGTCTGCTTCTACACTAGTGCAATTATTATATGGTGTCCCATTGGTAAAAGATATCAGTTTTACCAAATTAAATCCTTCCATTGGGCAAACAAAAATTTGTTTCTTATTCTAAATCAATTTTTCAGATTCGTATTTTTCTGTGGATCAACCTCTCTTTTTACTAACACTAGTACAATTGGATGCATTTACTTTGACAACTAGTAGTTTAATATACAAGAATACAATCCAATAACATATCGAAAACAAAATCATTTCAAATCGCTTTCCATCAAATTCTATATTTAGAAATGGAAATGTAAAGTAAAACTGACTTTTGTTCAAGTAAAATTGAATCATCTCTCCGCACTCCTTATTTTTTACTCAAACAATAAGGAAAAGCACAACGAAGAAAGAGCGATAACTCATACATTTTATTTACCCCGCCAACCTTTCGAAAGATACTTACGCGGTGCAATAAAATTCAAACATCCCGTAACTGGCTGAACAGAAAGGACACGCTGTCGATCTCGCGGCACTTCAAAAACCGCTTTGTCAAAGTTAAAATGCATAGAAACTCGGTTGAGTGAATACAATAGGCGTTTTTCTTTTTTAGTTCAGAGCAGAGTCTGAGTTGTCAAAAAATTTGTTTGTGTTTCTTTTTTAACTCGGAGCATTCAGAGCTCCAAATGTGTGTTTCTTTTTTCGTTCTGAACATGTGTAGATCGCACTCAACGTGCTCGAAGATAATTGACTGAACATGTGAGTATAAATTGCTGAACGCAGAAAATGCCATGTGTGTCAAGAAGGAAAATAGGAAGAAAAAAATAATTAGATACATAAGTTGGCAAAAGAAGGTGATCGCTAGTTGATTTTCTGTATCTGGGTGTGTCTCAGTCTACAAAAAAGGGTAGGTTTTGTGTTATATTGCTTTTTATGATTAAAATGAAAATGTGTTCTGATTTGTGTAGTTCAAGTGTGTTTAAAAAACATATCAGTGTCCCGAGCTCGCTCTGGTTGGAACAAGTTCAGAGCATAATCTATGTGTTCGAACTCTGTTTAGTGCTCTGCTCTGAACGAAAAAAGAAAAACGCCTAATGGAGCCGCGGCCGCGTGTCCCGACGCTAGACATTGTTTAACTTTTTCCGTTTTTCCGCGCGTCGTTTGACAAATCAATTAAAAAGGCGATAGTGTGTTCTTTAGGCCGCGACTGCATTAGAAATATTTATTTCGGCCATTATTGCAGACAGTACTACTAAAAATTTATATTTCTTTGCTATGTTTATTTATATTTAAAATGCAAATAAGCTAACTATGAACAAGATTCAATGTTTTGTGAGAAATTTGTGCACGATTAATGTGGGATGTCATGAAACGTCAAATTTTATTTCTCCGTTTTTTTCTTCTGAGAAGACAAGAAATAAATACAGATTCTCATGTCTAAAAAAAAAATCCAGACATAAGGGGCCTCCACATGAAATATAATGTTTGTTCAATGAGGCTGTTCGGAACAGTTTAGAAACACTTTAGAACAGGATTTTCTTCACTTGCTTTTTAGGTAGAGCAGGTTAGAACAAATTTGTGTTGTTAAAAAAGAAAAATATTTGGGTGTTAGATTTAGTTGATAAATCATTTTCCGTGTCGGAATCATCTCAATTTCATAAAAAAATAAATGAATTCAACTCCATTTCAAATTATTTTTAAGAACTTCCATGCAAAAATAAACGAACTTGAATTGTAGGTAAACAACAATATTTTTTTTTATATTCTCTGTCAGTTGACTGACTGTTCTAAGTTGTTCTATCTTGTTCTGAAGTTTCTCACGAATCTGTTCTGTACTGTCCTGTTTTGTTCTAAATTTTTCGTCACTGAACAATCTTATAGACTACATGACACATTTCTTGCAATCATTTATTTCAAGTGGGGGCCCAGGGTCATAATATATTTTTTTAAAGATGAGACAAAAAACAACAGGTAGTGCCGCGAGGGGAAAACCCTAAAAAAAGGTTTCATTTTAGCATCATTTATTTTTTTTAGCAGGTCAAAAATCTTTTGATGGAGGAAAGTTTCGCGAAAAATGATTGTGTATTAATTAAAGTTTTTTTTTGTTCTTGTTTATTCTCTACCTTTTTACTTCAGCTAAGCACAACATGCTACTCAAATGGCAAACTGCTGACCGACAGCATTACGTTTCATGAGTGAAATCAATGATAATCTCTCGTATATGACAGCTGTCATATAGGATTTCGCCAATGCATTTTTCATTGAGGAGTGAATTTCCTACTGGGTTAGTGTGTTGGGAGCCGAAAGTTTCGCTATAGTATGGGGGAAGCCTTAATTGATTTATTTTAACCATTAAACTGAAATCAGATTCTATTAAAATCTAACGACAATTATTCACCGGGGTAGAGCTTACGATTTAGTATTGTTCCGAAATCGATGGGTTGCTGTACAATATCCAGATAGTAGCGCACTTTATTTATTTATTATAGTTTATTATTTTATATTTATTTAACTAAAATAAAACAAGAAAGGACAACTTCCGAGCACCGCAGTAAACAATTTATTTAATGTAAACAAAAAATGAAATGTCAAAAGTTAATCACAGCTGGCAACCATGCAAAGTAAAAAATGTTCAAGATCCAGATCGTTTTATTTTCACGGGGTGAACTATATGTATATATTTGAAGACTTAGTTATTAGGATTAATATGTAAAAGATACCTAAGAGTACGATTCGCAAGATGGCAATCGGAGTAACCCAAACGCGATATCCGATTTAACCAGGATAACAAAATTCAGTTGTGTAATAAGAGTTAGTTGATTATATTGGCATAGTTGTTGTTGTTGGTTGTTGCACGATGTTAATTTTAAGTCTCACCTTAACGTCTATTTTTTTTGCCAAACTTAATTTGGTATTCTTTGATTCAGTGTTTGACAAATTCAATTATGGAGAGGTACACAATTGAGCAGCGTGTTAAGATTGTATTTATTGACCAAATGTGAAAACACCTGTTTCCAGTTCGTTCTGCGGAAAACATTGCTGTTGTTCGCGATAGTGTGGCAGAAGAACCCTCAACCTCGAATCGTCGTCGTGTTCAACAATTGAACACCTCGCGAACATCACTGATGCGAATTTTCAATAAAGATTTGAATTTACACGCTTACCAGGTTCAATTGAATTAAGAGCTGAAGCCTACTGACCATTTCAAGCTTCGCCAATACGCCGGCCGAATGACTAGTTGAACAAATAGAATTGAATGATGACTTTACAAAGAAAATCATCTTCAGCGACAAGGCGCATTTTCACCTCAGTGGATTTGTTAACAAGCGGAATTGCCGTATTTGGGCAAATGAGTATCCACGAGTGATTGTTGAAAAGCCGATGAATCCACAAAGATTGACTCTTTGGTGCGGCTTATGGGCTGGAAGCGTCATCGGGCCGTACGTCTTTGAAAATGCGGTCGGCCAAGGAGTTACCGTGAATGGTGTTCGCCATTGCGAGATGATAACAGATATCTTGTGGTCAGAAATTGAGGATATGGACCTGGATGATATGTGCTTTCAACATGATGATGTCACTTCTCACCCAGCCAACGAAACAATGGCTCTTGTGCGCGAGAAATTCAATGGCCTTGTTATCTCACGTTGTGGCGATGTTAATTGTCCGGCACCATCATGTGGCTTGACACCATTGTACTTCTTTCGTTGGGGGATATTTTAAAGGAAAAGTGTAAGTCAATTAGCCAAGAACAATTCAAGAGCTAAAAGTTGAGATAATTCGGCACATTAAAAACATTGAACGTCAATTATGTCTCAGAGTCATTGAAATATGGACCATCGGATAGAGGTATGACACCGAAGCCGTGTCGAGAATTTGGCCGATATTTTTTTTTCTTACATAATTGTCATAGATCCTTCTATCATAATTAATAAAATGCACGACTGGATCGCACGAACTTGCTCTTATGTGCGATCACATCGTATGCAAAAGATTTCTATTAAAAATCTAAATATATTTTTAAAGTCATTTTTAAATCAATTTTGTATATGCATATACAAAATTTCACTAATTTTGTTCTAAAATAAATTGGTATGACAATATTAAATATTTAATAATATAAACTTAAAAACAAAAGATTAAATCTGTTTAATTAAAGAAAAAATAATTCAAAATTCTGAAATAAATACTTAAACTAATTGGAGCTCAAACAAAAGTACGTCATTTTATTTCTTGGATACATTTGAATTTATGAAAAAAAATTTAAATATCTGTTTTGCGGTTTTTGATAAAAAAACGTTTTTTTTAAATTTTATTGAAAATATTGAAAAAAAAATTCAAAAACGCCAATTCATAGGTATTCAGAAAATATCGGGGGATTTTTTAAGAGCTTGGTTTTTGAAAATTCAAAAAAACACAGAAACTTGTAAAAAGTGAATGAAATTTTTATTTGGATCGATAAATCAATTTCTGCCATTTACTTTTTAAAAATAATTTCACTTAAATGTTGCCCGCGGCTACGCTTCAGGTGGTCCATTCTGAAGGTCCAATTTTGGCAAACTTTTTCACACATTTCGGCCGGAATCTCACCAATGACGCGTTCAATGTTGGCTTCCAAGGCAGCAATCGTGTTTGGCTTGTCCCCATAGACAATAGACTTAACATAGCCCCACAAAAAATAGTCTAACGGGGTCAAATCACATGATCTTGGTGGCCAATTGACTGCGCCAAAACGTGAGATCAACTGCTCACCAAATTCGCCTCTCAATTGATGCATGGTTTCGCGTGCAGTGTGGCATGTGGCACCGTCCTGTTGGAACCACATGTCGACCGAGTTCAATTCTTGCATTTTCGGCAAAAAAAAATCTGTTATCATCGAACGGTACCTTTCTCCATTGACCGTAACCCTGCGGCCTTCATCGTCCTTGAAGAAGTACTGCCCAATGATGCCGCCTGCCCATAAACCGCACCAAACAGTGCATTTTTCGGGATGCATTGGCAGCTGCTGAATTGCCTCTGGCTGCTCTTCACTCCAAATACGGCAATTCTGCTTATTCACGTATCCATTTAGCCAAAAATGAGCCTCGTCGCTGAAACGGACGTAGCTTGCGAAACACATTTTTCACAGACCACGAATTTTGATAATAAATTTCAATAATTTGCAAACGTTGTTCAGGCGTAAGTCTATTCATGATGAAATGGCAAACAATACTGAATCGAAATGTCAAATGTTCGTGGAATTTGTCATGTGTGATCTGTCAAAAATATAAACGTCAAAAACCAAGTAGCAAAAAAATCAATACAAGTAAATATAATTTTTGAAAAAAATTTAATGAGCATTTTTCGAATAATAAATTTAAAAAATTTTTTTCTTAAAAATGATTTTAAAAATACAAATAAATATTAATTAAAAATATTGGTACGCGGTATAATTTGGGCAAACTAAACCTATATTTTTTGTGAAATTTCGAAAGAATCGGTTAAGCCATTTATGAGATAGTCGAAAGCAAAAAAAAACGGTCCTATGAAATTACCGTTTTTAGACATTTTTCTAATTTTTTTTTCGACTATATGATCGGTCGTAGCTAAAAACCCACACTGATTTTTTTTAATCAAAATCGTTGGACCCGTTTCCGAGAAAAATAGGTTTGAACGTAAAAAAAATTCAATTTCCCCTCTGTACAATACCTAAAAAACTCTATATACCAAGTTTGAAGCAATTCGGCCCACCCGTTTGGGCTGTAGGTGTCTATACATACATACAGATAGACTGACAGACTGACAGACTGACAGACTGACAGACTGACAGACTGATAGACTGACAGACTGACAGACTGACAGACTGACAGACTGACAGACTGACAGACTGATAGACTGACAGACTGACAGACTGACAGACTGACAGACTGACAGACTGACAGACTGATAGACTGACAGAAATTGAGAAAAAAAATAACATGGCGGCTTTTATCCGCTTTTTGTTTCGAAAATCATAAAATTTGATAACAGGCTTGAGGGAGTTAAACTTCAGTTTCTTTTATGCACTTCGGTGTTCAATGAATCAATTAATTTGTAAATTAAGTTAGTTGAGGTACTTCTTGGCTCCTCCACTAAGCCCAATTGTATTAGAAGGTTAAGAATTATAAATAACGTTTAACATAAAAATTCTTTCCACACTTTTTCCTCCAAGTTTTGTTTTTTTTTCTACGAGTATTGATGCCGATTGCAACATTCATACACACAAGAATTTCGAATGAAGCGTATAATCAAATGTTAATGGAAAAACTTTTTTCGTCCTGAATCCGTGAGCTTATATTCGCGTACCTACTACGTACAGTAGTGTATAATACGCCTCTTAATATGTTTTTTTTTGTCGCTGTTGAGGACAACAAATGTCACGCTTTGTGAACTGTGAATTGAACAGAAAATTTTTTTTTTTCGAGGACATGTTATATAAAAATCAGTTCAGTTATTTCTCTCTTGCAATGTTCCAGCTGAATAGAATTCAAAAGTTATTCTGTTTCTTAAGTTTTTTTTTCTTTTTTATTTTTAAATTTCTTGTTCTGTGAACTTTCTTTTTGGCTCTGTCTAGTTTTTGACATTTTTTTTGTTTTTTTTTTCTTCTGCATCTTCTACTTCGGCAGGAAAAACACATGGTGCAATGAGACTTTGTTCCACTAGTTCTGGCATTTTATTGGTTGTGCACCCTGGGGAGGGTTAAACAAAAAAAATGGAATAGCACTTTGAACTTTTGCTGATACGTTTATGCACATTTATATATTTTCTTTAGGTTTGGTGCATACTTATTTTTTTCTTTTATACATTTCTGAATTGTCAAAAAAGAAATGTTATTCTGAAACTATTTTTTTCTTGTTTAAAAAAAATAAAAAAAAGGATATTTTTGATACACGACATTTTTTTGTTAAAGAAATTGAATTCAGCTTCATTTGCTTTTGAATGGTGACATAAAATTGCTGAAAAATATATTTTTTTTGTATGTTTTTAATTAATTACTTAATTTAATATTTTTTTTCTTTTCTTTTCAGGTAAGCATCAGTTTTTTTTTGTTAAAAATTACTAATCAAACATCAGGGTAAGTAAAAATGAGTTAGAAACATGTGGGTTAGAACATCAATCAGAAATTACAGCCGCCATTTTTGACTAGGCAAAATTCCTATACAAGAATATTGCAAAGCTGTCTGAGTTTATTTAATTTTTTCAAAAATTTAGACACCGGCTTACGATCTTATTTTGTTAGGGAAATGGGAATAAAAATTAAAAAAATTAAAATATATGTAAATAAACTGACAGAACTGTCCACGTACTTTTATGGAAAGAATCAAATTTCTGTCTAGTCGAAAATCTCTTGAAATGGATGATTCACCTTTTAATGTGAACTTGGATATGTAGCCATCGATTAGCGAAATCAAGCATCATATTTCTTGGTTAGTACTCGGATGGAGGATGGAGTTCAAAACCAACTGCGCGCTGTTATCATGATTTTCTTCTGTTTTTTTGTTCTTTCCTTATGTGCCTTTCTCTGTCTTGTAATGTTTAAGCCTATTGGACCTTAGGTGCTGTTGCTTCCGTTTCTCTATTTCTTAGATTTATCTACAAAGTAGTGTAATATGTAATGTAATGGCTATCTATAAAATGTAGTACAGAAATCTGTGTATTTTTTAAGGTGGAATATGCAGGGATTCGATCCATAGACATCTCGCATGGTAGCCCAACGCACTAACCATTACGCCACGGCCTTTATATTTTTCAAAATCCTGACATTTTTTTAAGCTGAATTTCAGCTTAAAGGCTTTTGTTGTCAAAAAAGATTTTACCTCAAACATTAGCCATCGTTATAGACGTCCAAAGGACAAATGTAACTAAAATCTTTAAAAGCTTTTTAAGAATTTTTCAAACCGGAAATTTAAACCTCAAGGATTTCGCATCCCACACTTCGATGCTTCTAAATCTAAAAAGGTTGAATTCTCACAAAAAAAAGTAAATGACGAAAGATTTGAAAAATGAAAAACATAAATAATAAGCCTAGAAGAATGTCTAAAGAATACAACAAAAAGAATGACAGTTTTTTTTTTATTCTTGAAGAAGGATACGATGTTTTTTTTCCTCTGTGGCATTTAATAATAAAATCTGTGGAATTGTAATTTTTATTTAAAAAAATACCTTACAATTTTCTGGTCAAAAACCTACCTATATGCTGAATATATTATTTGTTTCCGCAATAACGAATTTTATAAGCAAACCTTTTTTTTATTACTTCTCATGAATTTGTTTAATATTCAAACGAAAACATACATATGTATGCTGGTGGAAAAAAAATCAGGATCAAGGATTCCAACGATATATAAACATAAAAGGAATTCATCACACAAAATCCATGTTGATATAATACCCACATACAACATATATCGTAAAAGAACGTTCCACCCCCTCCCCCTCCCAAAAAAAAATGATGTTTTTCCTGAAATTCCTTTAAATTCTGTCCCACGTGCTTTGAATCTGCTTATAGAAAAAAAATATATGAAGCCTAAATCTGTGCCGCCATCATACATATATGCTTGTATTGGATTTCCATCCGCACAAAAACAAGAAATAAAAAAGCATAATTCATTTTGATACGCTTTTCTAAAATAATAATAATAAAAAAAAAACAGTTCTTCAAATATGCACACTCTCACCCTGCTCTGCAATATAAGGTTTTTTAAATTCCTTGCACAACTTACTGCCATTCGACCGTACTTTAAAAAATTGCTTGTAGGTAAATTATCCATCATCCCAAGGGTGAATCGGGTGAGGTTCGTTTTTTTATTTTTATTGATATCAAACTAAATTGGTTAGATTCATTCGTTCCAGGTTGTGCAAAGGTACACAACGAGTTCCCTATCTACCTCGTACGCAGTGACCAAATGGAGGGTTGGCAAACAAATGTGAACTATTACCCGAGGACGCTCAAACTGTCAGTCGATTAGGCTGTTGAAGAGGGGTGTTCGGGCTCCTTAATCTGCCCCCACCCCCACTGCCGCTACGTTGTCATGCGGGAAAATTATGTTCTCATTTTGAAATCAGGAACATATAATTTACCAGAAATGGGAAAAAAATTGTAATGGCCAGGCCACATGAGCCGTAAAACTAAGTAACTATACGAGTTCTACACCGACCAACGTCGCAACGACCGACGACAAGACTACCATCAGGAGTAGTTACAAGTAAGTCCTTAAAATGTGCGCCAGGGAATCATATATAAAATATTTTTTTTTTCGTTTGCTTCTGAATTTACTTTGAAATTTGTTCATACTTTGTGTATGTGTATTGTGTAGGTATAAAATGGGGAGGGGAGAATCCTGCTGTTTGTAGTGGCTTTCATTTGATTGGCGTGCGATAAGGTCATATGTATCACTGCTGTATATTAGGGGTGCAAAACGACAAGTGTTTTTCATTAAACAAAAAAAAAAAAAAAAAAACAGGACGAGATCGGGTCGGGTGGGTGCTCTAAAGGAAGTGCACACGAGTATATCTCAGTTTAAATTGCTCAAGAATATACCTTTTTGTGGATTTCTCATTTTGCAATTCATCGTTTTTTCTGTAGCTCATCGAATCTTAGCTTGGGGGTTTTTGAATTTCCTTTTTTTTATTTGGTGCGGGTATAAATCGATTTATACACTTTTCATTCAAGTAATGTTCGTCGTTGCCGCCGTGAGCCTTTTGCAAAAACGAGCACCAAGAAATTTTCTCCAAAAGTGCAATAAAACCAAGTAATTTTACCTTTTATTTTTTTTTTTACATACATAATAGAAGGGTTGCTGTTTTATGTCTTTATGTTGTTGGACGTGTGTGTGTGAATCTCATAAAACTTACAATGGGGAAGTAAATTTAGATCAATGGGCAGATTATTTCTTTCAGACATTTTTTTTTTCAGAAGATTTCTGTGTGTTTTTGTTGTCAATGTGAACAAAAAAAGAAAATGGCAAGAAGAAACACCAATATAAAATGAACTTTTGCCACAGGTTATATAAAATTGGGTTCAGAATTTGAATGTGACTCTTGTATGTAGATAGTGTAAACAGTAGTCGTTAGATTTTTTTTAATCAAAGGAGCTTGTAAGACATCCAATTATAGTATGGCATCAACTTACTAAGGGACACCGAAATACATACATACTTAGGATATTCAGGGTTACAGTGTAACTCGCTTAATTAACCCTTTCCTAGTTGATTTATCCCGCAACCTTAATGCTGCTAGAAAGTTCTATGACTTCTCCAATACTTGGAAGCATAAATGATTTCATGGGACGAATCTTCTTTTGAACTCGTACAGTTTCCAGAGTCCTTCAAGACCTTGATATACACAAATCCGCTGGCCCGAATAGTATTTCTCCCATCGTCGAAGAGGTGTTCTTCAACGCTAGCAAAACGATCTTAATATCAGGTTTCACTGTGAAACCGGACGCATTAACCAAAAATTTAAACTCAGTTTAAGGTTCAGTTGAACTTAAGTTAAAACTCCCATTCTGAAACTGGGGGTAAGCTTTTCATATTCGTTTTCAGATTCGCCTCCCTGTTCTTCCGATGTGGAACTGCATCGGTAGCGTATGATAAGCTCATTAAATTCTGATGATTGTAATTGTAATTTTTTATTAGCGGAGCACTCTGTTCTACACCCTCGGCTGACCTTAACATACTACTTAATCTTACACCCCTCGACATTTTTAGAAAAAAGTGGCCGCGAATACAGCTATTCGTCTAAAAGCCATCTCTCAATGGACGAGCAATTCAATAGGCCATTCTAATATTCTGAACAAATTCGGACCAAAACCGGGACGCTCCGACTACCACACACACCAGCTAATCTTCGGCAAGAACTTCCAAGTTACCACCCCACCAAGAACAGATTGGGAGGATGAGAGGTTCTTAAAAGATGGGTCAGCCAACTTTTATACGGACGGTTCAAAAACCGAAGAGGGAGTGGGTGGCGGTGTGTTCTCGGACAGACTTAATCTTAGTATCTATTTCCGTCTCCCTGATAATTGCAGCGTTTTCCAATTGGAAATTCTGGCGATCAAAGTGGTGTTATCCTGTCTAAGGGAAAACGTGATATCCACATCGGATATCTGTATATTCTCTGACAGTCAAGCAGCCCTCAAATCACTAGGCGCTGTGTCCACAAGCTTTATAACTGCCCGCAACTGTCGACCAACTCTCATCTGCAATCTGCAAAGTCGATGAACTAGCCAGAAAAGGAACTCAAATGCCAATTCTACCGAAAATAGAAGAAATCGGTGTGCCTATCGCTACAAGAAAACTCTTGTTACATCAAAACTCCATAAAAAAAACTAACATAAGATGGTCAAACAGCTCTACTTGCCTGGCCACCAGGACAGAAATAAACTCAAAAAGCTCAAAAGGTCTGCTCTCTTTGAGCAGAAAACACCTTGGCTCAGTAATAGATGTTTTAACTGGACACTGCCTAATTGACAGACACGCCATAAGACGGCGCTTTCTCAAACGACTTCTGCAGAAGTTGTATGGATGAGGAGGAAGAGGAGCCTATCTCCAATCTTCTGTGCTCATGTGCAGCTCTCTGCCAGGGACGTAGAATACTTCTTTGACGATTTGAGATTCACCAGCTACATCGCGTCATAAGAGGCTCCATTTGGTTTAATTAAAGAGCACACATCTCTTCTTGTGGTATCACAATGGACCTATCTGGTCTAACTGTCAGTTATTTTCCTGGCAGCCACTTCAACCTAACCTAACCTAATTGTAATTGTAATTGTAAGTGCAGTTGTAATTAAAATTGTAATTGTACTTGTAATTGTAATTGAATTGTAATTGTAATTGTAATTAAAATTGTAATTGTACTTGTAATTGTAATTAAATTATAATTGTAATTGAAAGAGAAATTGTAATTGTATTTTTGTAGTTTTAGTTGTAGCTGTGATTTTAAATTGTAAATTGTAATTTTAAATCTTAATTACATGCTCCGAAAACTGCCCTAAATAATAAAGGCAAATTTTTGGAACTCGGAGTAAGTAGATGAAAGTCTTGCAAACTCAGCATATTATCGGTTTTGACTTTCGACGTTTGACGTTTGACGTTTCTTGTTTATTTTCAAAATCAACAAAAATCGAAGAATATACAAATCAATGCATGTAGTGTGGTGCATATTACAACTCCCCCACATAATCCAATTGACCACATTATGTGGCGCCATCATAAAGCGTCTCTATACATTACAAGGATATAACATATATATATGTATGTGTATGTAACAACGATCAATTTAATTTGCATTTTGGAAAGCAAATGAAATATTCTTTTTGTAAATTACAACTTCTGTGTGCAATTGCTTGAGGTAAATATGCAGCCACACGAAATATCCACAAACGCATAATAAATCCCACAAACTGTACATTAAGTTCACCTGAAATGCTACACAGAAAATCCCTGAATAAACTTTAACCTTTTGGTCATAATGTGCCCTACTCCTACAAGTACCTACCTGCATATGAACAACATGAATGTACTGTACATATGATATACACATAGATTGTTCTGGTCCGGTCTTATATCCAAAGCTATATGTATACTCATATAAGAAACATCCTTCGACATGCTAATTAATGCATATGCTGCAATCCTCATGAGTAAATTAGGACAATTCCTAATGATGACCTTCCAAACTCACCAGCCCAATGGCATAGACTGACAGACCGACTGACGACTTCCAGCTGTGTCGTCTTCATCCCAGTGGAATAACAGTGCTAGCAGGGCTGATATGGTTCAAGCTAAAGCAGAGGGACACCACAATTCTTAAACATCAGGTTTGCTACCTTTAATAGCTTTTTCGTCCTGCCGCTTTTGTGTACGAGTGCATCCATCTTGGTCAATCGATACACCGTTAATCTTTACCTGTCTCGAACATAACACACATGGACCAGCTTGACACACATCCGATCCTCCCACAATTTCTGTTACGGCTTTTTTATTCTTAAAAGTTTTTCCGTCCTTATTTTTTTGTTTTTGGTTTCCCTTTGTCTCGTCCTACTGCACTTGCAGAAGGATACACGACAACTACGAGAGTAATAACCCAAAACAAATTGTTTTACAAAATGATGAAGGGGGTGCGCCAAAAAGGGCAGATATCTACAATGGTGGACCGTCACGACGACGATGACGACAAGTGCAACAACGAAAATCACAACAACAATAACAAAACCAAACGAAATAGAACGTACTACACAGGTGAAAAGCGGGACACAAAAGTAAAGTAAGTGTGCATACACTACGAGCTTATACAGAAGAACCATGCAAACGGCCTGGGAAATTATTAGGTTTTAGGATCAAGTACATTTGTATGTCACGTTGCTTTAGTCCTCATTCTCGCAGTCGTAATCGTAAATGCCTCCACAATTAGGTGCCTAACAGTGGCACCCAATGCTATACCATACCAGATTGCCATGTTATTATTATTGAGCTTTCAAGCAGCAGGAATACGGTTCTCTATAGGTGGCGTAAGTGTTGTACTTTCTTGTTTGTTTTTTATTCTCGCGTGCTGTCGTTGCATTGTAATACCTCGATGAATACTGCATATATGCATAGAGTGACAAGGGGATGTATTATTGTTGTTAAAGTGGTGTTTCACGATCTACGTGACATATCTTTACCCTAAATTAACACCGAGGAATGCACTTTGTCCGCTCAACAATATTTACAAAAGTATGTAAAAGAATATGTATCTAAACAAATGAAGAAAGTAGTATTTCTGAGGGGGAGGTGTTTTTTTTTGTTTTGGTTTCAATAGAGGAATTCTGGGATTTTGGTCTTTGAGTGGAAAATTTGTTGATGGAATTTAAATTTCCAGATAACTGATAACGGTCAGTGTTGAAGGATTGACAAGGATAGATTTTCATTTAAAGTTAAAATTATTTTTGAAGGTGTTGAATATATAATGGCATATGGAAAGACTTTCAAAACAAATTTAAATTAAAATTAGCTTAGAAAGTTGTTAGTTCGACATTTTTTTTTTTTGACATTTGTGACATTTAACGTGAATGAGAAACCTCAAAATCAAAAGTTTCTAGTTTGTTTGACTTTTAGTTGAAGCTTTTACAAAGAAAAATGCTTTTTCTGTTAGATTCTATTTTGAAAAAAAAAAATGACCTACAACAAATGGTTGAAAACTTAAAGAATTAAAGTCTGTCATTCTTGGTACACGTTTATTTTATATTCACGAATTAATTTTAAACTATCATCTGAAAAATACAATGAGTTGAAGTTTTGTATAGTTTTTTGAAGTATAACTTCTTTGTTTTCTATGGAGCTGTCAGTGACATGTCAAACCGACATGTTTTCTGTCAAAAAGCAACAGAATTTGTTTTAGCTTGTTCTTCTTCTCGGTTTCTTGCGCATTGTGAGTCGTTTTTATCTTAAATCTCGTTTCGATTTTGGTGAGATTAAATCGGTGAGTTGAAATTGCTAAACCACGTACCAAAATTTGAATTAAAGTTGAACATCACTTAACTCACCGAAATCGATGAACTAAAATTGCTGAACAACGGATCAAAGTTTGAATGACGGAAGTGATGTTTGTACAATTGGAAGATGGGATCGTTATGGGAATGTATTTATTGAAGTGCGGAGCTGGATTCATGTCAACTCCGTTTTTCTTTGGCCGATTTCTATGAAATTAAAATATGCTGTAGCTAACATTGAATTATGAAAGACAAATATAGTAATTCAAAATAGGGTGGGCCAGAAAAATCTAATTTTTCCAGCAAATTTTTAGAAAATTTAATTTTTTATTTTTACAGACAAATGTTCGCCAATTTCTTCTAAGAAACCAATTAAAAACCTGCTGAAAGTGCTAGTATTCCAGTATTCTTCTTCTGCTTTTTCATTTTGGCTCTATTGTGACTCTCCCAATTATCTGATTCACAGTGGTGATCCGCCCGTGGGGTACGCCGCATTGGCCTCAGAGAGTGTCGGTAAGACTCCTGTGTCGAAGGCCAACCAAATAATGCTGATGTGGTTGCAGTGGATTTTACGAGGAGTATTTTGGTCTGTTTTCCTTTTCTTCTTCGCGTTCGTGTTGGAACTTTGTAAGATTTGGCGGGATTCTCCGGACTTCTCCTTTGAACATGACAATACTAATTGAGCCGGTCGAGCTCTCTTTTTTGCAAGATTGTATTTTTGACGTGAATGCTACCACGGATCTTAGTACTTCTAATTCGATCAAGCTTTGTAACTTCTGTTGTCATACGAAGCATCTTCACCTCAGCTGCCGTCAACTTGTACATTGCCCAACAACTGCAGTGGAGTCTTCCCTTCAGTTTCGGGGGCATTTTCGCTCGCAGAAGATAGGGAGCGGAGTTTTCACGCCACTTGATTCTTCCTACGCTTATTCCATGATTGAGGTCTTCATCACAAGTTGCCTTACTATTGATCATAGATCCCAGATTTTTAAACTTTTCGCACTGGGGAATCATATCTAACCGTCGTCAATGATTTTTTGTACATATCAATGATCATCCACGATCGAATGCTTTCTCGAAATCAACATAGACAATATGCAAATCCTCCAAGGAATCACGGTTGTTTTCCATTAGGTCCTTTTTAGTGATTGCGACAAACCCGCATCGGCTCAACGATCTTTAAAGTGTGGGAAATCAGTTTGATCGAACGGTTATCATCACAGCTTCCCGTATCTCCCTTCCCTTTGTACATTGGTAGAAGGTAACTTTCCCACCAGGGAGAACATCACCTCCTATAAGCTTAGAGATGAGAATCGTTACCCATATAAACCGATGTCTCCCATCTTTCTCCAAAACTCATATGGTATCTCGTCGGGTCCAGCACCTTTACATTTTTTTGGAGTTCTAAACAGCCCCGCTAGCTTCTTCGACTCTGATTTCGGGTACTTCGTTTAATAAGGTTCACCTGTCGGTAAGTGCTTTCGAGGAAACTGTTCGTTCAAAATTGCATCAAAATATTGCCGCCACCTGTAAAGAATTTTGTCATCATCCACAAGATGAAGTCCTTGAGCATCGTTAATGAATTTAAATTTTAATTTGGGCGAACAAATCTCCTGAGCAATTCTATTTCTTTGAGCGGCTATACTTCGTAAATACTTAACATCTTCGATGTTTTTCAGTATGCTGTCAATTGTTTTTATAGCAGACTGAACGGGTTGTGAATACCCTTAAAGCGACAAAGCACAGCGAGTGTATTAGGAAGGTTAGTTCTAATTATCAAAATTGGAGAATCCACATTCGGGTTGTACGGTTAAAGAAATAATATTATTGTACTTGACAGTGCGCCCGAAGATGGTCTGAAAGATAAACTGAGAAACAATCTTAGTAGGCGGAATAGTTTAAGGGAATTAATGCGGCTGGCTATATCGGTAGAATATTGTTTAAAAGAAATGAAGACGTTCAAGAGACTTCTATCACCTATCATTTGTAATGATTTTTCAACCCAAGTGAGTTATTAGAGCAACAGCCTAAATATGAGAGTTATACTCAAGCTTTGGACGAATGGATGCTTTGTAAATTGCAACAGATTAGAAGAGAAGAAGAATTTCTTGCATCTAGAAAGAAATCTTAAATACTTACAGCATTTTCCGGATGTAATCATTACATCATAGTGTTAAAACTGCAGGACTAAAAATGTAACATCACCCGACTCTCAACCGGAGAATGTGTTGCAGTCACTCAATTTTGTGAAGTTTTTTTTCAATGTGTATTAGGACTTAATAACAAAACAAAACTGGGGGAGCCCCTGTCGCGTTGGTGTGGAAAATACGAGTTGTATACAGAATAGGATTAAGTACCGTCTGCAGATTTTTGTGCAATTTGTGAAAATTCACGCAATGCTCCAGTGCATATATATATATTTTTTCTGGGGTGCTGTGCCAGTAAAGGTTTTAATTTTTGTCTTACGACTTTAATTTTTAATTTCACGTGCCTTTTACTGTTTTTTTTTTGAATATTCTAAAAGAACCACCGAAACGAAAAATTTTAACGATGAATCCAAAGTGATTTTGTTCCTGGCACGATACCTTACCTACCCACGTCTACCGTATTGCAACATCCTTTATGTGATTATTTCTATCATTTCACTTAGTACCAGAGAAACTTGTTGTTGGAAAAAATAACTGATGTACAATTTTTAGGTTTTTCTAAAGGGAATCTTTAAAATTTAAGGTATTTTTTTTAGTATATTCTTGAGATGTCAAAACAATGATCCTCCTCAAAATTTTATACATATGGGGATTTTCCTGAGGTGTAGAAATTTTTTTTGTCGAAATATGTTCTTTTCTTTAATAGCACTCCTGAAAGTAATGATCGACCAAATCAGTTTATTGGAGATTTTACTGTATTTCTCCCATAAGGAACAGACATTTTTAAATCTGTGACTTTCTTCTCAGAAGCTTCTCTTATTCTCTCTTTTTGATAAATTGAGATTTATAGCTTAACAAAAGAAGTTGGTAAAGGCTACTTTATTTCAAACAACCCGAACACAATAAGAAAAATGTGGAAACTATTCAATCCAATTGTTCACCGGAAAAAGTAAAAAAAAAAGTAAACTTCTTAACAAAAATATCCAAGGGCTACTATCCGACACCACCGACGCGACGACTACTGACGACCTCTCATCTGAAAGAAGTGAAAGACGAAACCCACGTCAATTTCTCACAGATCCCGAAAAAATCACATTTGCTTGTAGATATTCTGCGTTGTGAATTTACATTCACATTTATTTTCCGCCATAAATCCTTTTCTTCCTTATAAATAAGTGCATTTTCAGCTCTCACTTCTTCCATCCAACCAGTAGAGGAGGAGGGATCAATCCTAAATGTCATTACTTATTCCTTGAATTTTCAAAAAGTCTTTCTCTTAAGACTTGTGTTTTTTTAATGTTTTCTTCTTTTTTTTGCACTGGTGCTATTGAACACTTATCCTTATACGAGAATCTGATTTTCTCTTTCGTTCTTGCAGTTAACTCATAGGTACATACTCGTACTAACTCACAATCTGGCGGAAATGAAAAAATACAAGCGCGCACCAAAAAAAAAGCAAAAAACAACAATTTCTTATGCTCAAATGCAATCCATCCATTTCGTAGCAAAAGTATCATACATTTTCCATGTAAATCATGATAGGGTTTCCTCTATCCTTTTTGGAAAGCTTTTTTTTCTCCGAGGAGAATTATTTTTCATATAGAAACGCAGAGGAAGGATGCATCCTATCGATTTCCAACAGAATTTCCATCATCTGTGTTCGTCTAAGATACTTTGTCCTTTGCATATCATAACAGGACTTTGCTACTGCTCCTATACATATTCTCGTAGAAGACGTTAAAGATTGAATTTTGTGTTTTTTTTTATCGTTGTCGTCGGTCGTTGCGAGATTTTCTTGACTTTTGCTTCCCTTTAATATAATCCAGGATGCTATGCCAGGACATACTTGAAATATGCCAATGATATTGTCATTTCATTTATTTACTTATTTCGCATTCTTTAGTTCTCGACCGAGAAATAAGTGACAACAGAAAATTCGATCCAATCGTGGGGTGATTCGAGTGGCCGGCTCACACTTTCTGTATTTATGGTTAAAGCCAATCGAAGTAGTTTCTATTCACCACCGAATCATCCACACATATACCCCCCCTCCCCCACCCCCATACATATATTGGGGCAATAAAATTGTCATTTATATCAAATTTTTGGAACGAAGAGAAATGAAAGGACTAGAATAAGAAGAAGGACGAATTGTAGATAATATAGAATGCGAAGGTGGTGGCGATGGATGAGGGTGGCGGCGGCGTTGGCGAGTATAACCGTCTGAGCTGCAATCATCGCTGGAACATGCACCAACTGTGTTCCTTTGCTCGTTAAAGGATTTTTTTTTTCGTATTCCCAAAAATAGTATTTTCGGGGATGAAAATTGGGGTGAGTGCCTGTTATCAGTTTATTCAATGCACGTTCTGTGTAGTTAAGCGTTTGTCAGTTGCTGAAGATGTCTGACTTGTTGGCTGTAAAAAAAGGGGTATCTAACTACCCCCAGTCGTTCCCCCTGCCCATTAGATTGCCTGCTTCCACTGTCTATCTCGTTCGAATGCATTTTTGGAAAACAGTTTGCAATTCGTTGGCAGTTTCTTGGAAGTCTTTTTAAATTTGAAGCAGACAGAAACGAGCCAAGAGTTCGTGATAGGTCGGCAAATGGGTGTAGGTACGGTCTGTATGGTATACTACAACGCTCACTCGTACAATGACGAGGACGACGACGACTACGAGACGGTTGATATAATGATGAAGAAATATTCGTCCGCAGAATCCGAAGAATTTTGTAAGTCGAACTGAACCGAAAGATGATAGTGCAACTTTGCCTGAAGGTTTGAGATAAACAAAAAATAAAAAAAAATAAAGATACAATATAACGAATCCTTTGGCATGGTTGGAAGATATAGGAGAGTAGTGTGTTCTTCTTCTTGCGTTCGTCTATTGAAGAATATTTTGAAAAAAAAAAAAATAAAAATAATAAAAATATTGCATAGCTGTAACGAAAGCAATGTATTATGATTGGATTTTTATAGAGGAGCTCATTTCTGATGGTGGCGCAAAGGATATTCGGATAACATGTTAGGAATTATTAAATTCGATTCATGTTGTTAGATGCGGCTGCACTTAGATTTTTTTTATTCCTTCAGACGCAATTTGTTTTTTTTTTGTTAAAATGAAATTTGCTAGCAACTTATACTTGCGAAGCTTTATAGAAGCTAATTTATAATGTTAAAGGTGTTTAATTTGCAAAGCAAGAATTCTTCTTGATAATTGAATATTCAATAGCTTCAACAGTTCTTGTTTCACTGAATTGACCATTGAAACTTAGTAAGGATTTCCATCCACCAGAGATGTCGAGTTTTCTTGATGAGTTTGCTTGTTTACTATTGGTTTGTGTTTGAATAATTTGGCCTCTAGAACTCAAATTAATAAACATGGACTAGGGAAGGCTTAGGACTTATTGCGTGGACTAAGTTCGAAATGTTATCAATAAAACAGAATTTCTGCTATTTACCAACTTAGTCCTTCGTTAGACAATCGAAGACTGTGGTCTAGTGGAGGACTAAGATTTGACATTTAGAACAAAATTTACAGGGACATAGAATAAAAAGATATAGAGTCTATACTAATTGTAGTAGATTTTGTTCGATTTCTTATTAATATGAAATTTTAGTCCATTGTCTAACTCTTATTCCATGCGGCTTTGTAAGGCGACGGACTAGCGGTGGACTAAGCGTTTTTTAATAATAGGGCTGTAGGTGTTTGATGTTGATGTAAGAGCGTGTTAGATGGTGTGCATTTTTTTAACAAAGGTAATCCTTAAACAAAATTTAGAGAAACAACGGCAACACTATCGTGTTATTTATGTTTTTTTTTATGGACTGCATGAGAAGTATTGATGGTTGTTGTCTATGGTTTGTAGGGCTGGCAAATTCTCGGTCTCGGTCTCCAGATTAATTAAGATAAAAATATTAATTTAAAAGCACCAGAGACGAGACCGTATTTTTCGTACCAAAATTCCCTGAGTCTGGTTTTCCTCTAAGGTCTCGGCGATTTTGTTGGTTTGGTTTCGGTTTTATAATATTCACAATTTTTTTTTCCGAAATATTCTATATTACCGACTATATTTACCGATTTTATTTTTTGCTTCGGGAAAAAGTTGATTTTAGACGTGACATTTTGAAAAAAAAAAATATTATCCGCACCTCAAAATATAGTTCGTAACCTACCTATCAAGCCAGAAACTGTCAAATCGATTGGGGGATGGCTCCGATTTAAATTGATTAAAAAACAAAATTCAAATTTTACCTCATAAAATTCGAAATTGTTCCTATTTTATTTTTGCTCCGGAAAATGTTGATTTTAAACCTTTTAGGTGAGATTTGGAAAAACATATTATCCAATCGTCAAAATATAGTATGTTGCCTACCTGTCAAGCCATAAAAAGTCTCAAAATCGGTTGAAGAATGATCCGATTTAAATGGATTAAAAAATCTACAAAATTTAAATTTTACCTCATAAAATTCGAAAATTTTCTGACTAAGGATGAGATAGACCGAAACGAGACTGCACATTCAAATTTTCACGAGAAAAAAATCAACACCAAGATTGAGACTTGGTTAGGCGAGACCGTGACCGAGACCGATACTTAGATGAGACGGACATTTTTTGATTTTAATGAGACCGAGACGAACCTCGCCTGGTCTCGGCTGGTTGACAGCACTAATGGTTTTGACAGTTGATAATGTCAAACTCTGTTCATTAATGTCAGACTGTGTTCAGTAAGGCAAATGCTTCCAAAATGTGGAAACCTACTTTAAAAAATAAATCTGTTCAAGAAGTTCATGGAACACTTCGTCCATTTTACGGTAAACATAATCGACCTAGTAAGAAAGTAATTCGTGCAGTTATTGATCGTTTTCGCACTACTTTACTCTTCTCGATTCAAAACCATCAGCAAGAAAAGTGCGGCCATAACCTCGTCACAATTACATCCATTAAAATTGACTGTTTTGTGCGGTTTACACGTTGGCGGCATCAACGAGCGGAATAGACTCGTGCTGAATGATTTTTTGTTTTGATTAATATTACCTAAATATCCACCGCATTTATTTCCAACAGAAGCTCTTGAAACATTAGAAGCTAATATTAAAGTCACCATTGACACCATACTTCCAGATTTTTTGAAAAAAAGAAGTCAAAAATTGGACTATGTGCCGGAAATTTGGCGAAAATCATATTTAAGCTCTTTAAAAAAACACCCGTTATAAGCAGAACTCTGTAGCAAATTTTCATGTCTGTTGAGTCACTCTCATGTAATATATCCAATACCTAAACAAAATGCATAGATCCATTTCAAGGCAATATAATGCTTACCCAAACCAGAAACAAATATGACAATTGACTTGATCAATTTTGGACATTTAGTATTTGTAATAGACACCAGCCATTAAATCAAATAAACCTCATTTAAGGCAACAAACAAAAATCTTAAAAATTCCAACTGTTAACTCTACATTGTAACATGAACATGGCGTGTGTTAACAAAATGTCTATGTCATGTAAATTCTTTAAACATTCCAATAAACTTGATTGTAACTTAACCAACTATAAAGTTTAAGAAAACTTACCAACGAATATAAATCGTTCAATTTGCCTTCATTTAGACCACACTTTTAAGGTATTTCAGCATTCTTCCTTTAAATCACGTTTCTTGAAAGTTTTGATTGACTGACGGCTTAGTCTTATTGAATATATTTTGGCTGCAGCTGACGTCCATTCGATTGCAGCGCGCAAGCGATCCACAAAATTTTCAACCAATAAATTGGCGCCCGGGCAGGAGTTCTATTTTGCTTGCAAACCACCACCACCGCCACCACCTTCATCATCATCATCATCATCATCCATCCATCCATCCATCCATTTATCGTATAGCCAGTTCACCATCAAGCAGAAACGACCATTGGCATCATCAATTCAAGCAAATAACGAATGATGATGGCAATGGGGTTTTTGGTGTGTGCCGTGCACAATTATGTGTACCTCTGCCGCTAGTGCATCAAATCAGGAAATCCAAGGTGCAACTACGCTAACAACTGTATTATACTTAGACAACATAGTACTACACGCACACACTAACACAAAAGAAATGGTAAATTTATTGAGATGTCATTTGCACTATTTGTGTGCTTGAGCACCGGATTTTCTCCTTGAGACCACACTTTGGTTGCGGTGCTCTGGAATTTCCTTAATGATAGATTCAACACACCATGGAAAATGTTGTTCTGTATAAGTGATGGATTCTATATAGTGGCCGAGTGTATGAGCCAAAATCATTGTTGATTGGTTTGATTGAAAATAAAAATATCCTTGGAATTTTGATTTGCTGTGAAATATCTCCACATCATGCATTTGGAACTGCGGAAAATTTCATCCAAGAGCAGGTAGAAATTCGTTAATCTTTTTGTCAGAAATTCATCAAAGAACCACAGCAACAAATTGAGATCAATTTCATTTCTAAAAACAACAAAGGAAAATGTATCACGCAATTGAAAAATTGTCATTATTTCTTCCAATTTTTAGGCATTTTCTTTCCGTCTTTTCTGTAAATGCTTCTTGTCATTAAATAAAATAGTTGTTTTTTTGGGGGAGGGAGGTGTTCGACAATTACTCCCGTGGCTTAATAGTTAGTGTGTTGGACTGCCAAGCTAAAGGTCTGCGTTCGATTCCCATCTAAAAACAAAAAAACTAACTGTTATTTTCAGGGCTACATCCTCTCGCGAGGGAGCAACACATCCTCCAAAGGTAGCTCTTGTCATAAAATAGTGACACTTACCTTCGCCCTTTAGATTCGGCTATAAACTGTAGTTCCCACACAGAAATTGTTGAGAGTTGTTGTGAGTCACTAGTTCCTGGTTCTTCATTACCTGTTGCGTCTTCTAATTTTTTGTATTTTCAAGATAAGAAAGAGACTATTATTACAAGAGATAGATATTTTTGGTTGATTTGTCACTTCTTCGAAGAAGGCAGACGCAGGACCCTAGATTTTTTTTTATTGGGAATAATCCGGGAACATCCTGTATCCCTGACAAACTTGTTTGAGTGCCTAGGATAGCCTTGGAGAAGTCTCATATCTTCTTCCTGATGATATTCACTTTGTCTCGGTTGTATATGCTCATAAACGAATTGGATGGTTGCTTCTAGAAAAGAGTTTCAGCATTGGCAACACGACTGCAATTCACGATGCACAGGTATAATTTCAAGCTAGTCTAAGACTGTCCGCCTGATTTCCACTATGATGTCGCAGAACGATATTAGTGTGGGGATCCAGTGAAGAATCACTCGCTGCTCTAGGAAGTCACCTACGAAATAAAGTCCCCTGTCAATGAATCAAGTCGACTCTAGAGAATCTCCCAATCAGTCTGGCTCTGTTCAATGCCGCGGAATCATAGACCTTGTCAAGACCGCATAAATGTCTGCTGGGCTGCTTTTTCACACAAATTCTTCAAGAGCTAGTCGGTCCAGTCTGTATCTGTATCGAAACACTGTGGAGAAGGAGATTAAATAGTGAACTTTGTCGACTTTACAGTGGCATAGTTGACAATCCAGCGGCTTATCTGGCTGGGTCACGGTGAGTCTTTGATTCCACTCCTAAGGGATAACGCAGCCAGAGGATGACTCCACAAAGTGTGCAACTGAAGGATCACCTCAAGCCACTTGGTGTGCGTGAGGGGAGAACACTAGCTACGAATGGGAATGACTAGTGGACGATGGTTGATGCTAGGATCCACCCTGGACTGTAATCGCCATTTAAAGTTGAGTTCGTTAGTTTGGAAAATGATACCCCAGAACTCTAATGTAGAGTCTTTCAAGTCTAACTTAAAAATTGAGGTAGATTTCGTTGCGGCATCAAATTGGAATTTTACTAATATTCTTAGCATTCATGGATCAAACTTAATCTACTTGAAATGTTCCAGGTTTTCATATAACTAAATTGTGTTGTCAACAAAAAATCTTGCTTTGAAAATCCTGAATGAGTTGATATTCATCAAAACGCCTAACTCTTATTTGCAATCCTTGTAATTCATCCTAACCTATAATCATCATTTGATCATTTTTTCCAACCACCTATTATCTCAATCAATAACTATCGAAGACATACACAAAGAAAAAAATAAATGTTCAAATTGCGCAATTGTGTTATTACACCGCGACAAGCTGTCTTTATAAATCATCCCGAACCAATCCTGTTTCATCTCTAGGAAAACATAAACTACCCACGAGTCTGTCAACCTTTCCAAGCTCACTTGCTGCTCCATAAAAATTCTTCTCAATTGCTGCAGCAATGCACAACACAAGTGAACCTCTTTCTACCACCTGTCAAATAGAAAATAAATGCTCTTTAAATTTAAATGCCAACCCATCGCCATGCAGTGAAAAAACGTATAAAACTATGCTAACGGCGCATACGTATTCCTGCTAATCCAGTTTGGAATAGTAAGACCAAATTGAAGAGTGAAGACCTCTAGCTTGATCCATCCATAGCACCTTAATTCCTGGCTTTTCTCGGCACGCGAATATTGTGTGTACGGTGCGGTGTGGATTGGGAGATTGCGCTTTATAACTAGGCCGTATATGTTCTTTCTCAATTCTCGATCGCATCTTTGAATTCCAATCAAGGCTGAGTTTAAGCGTTACATTGGTTCGGATATGGAGTTTCTCTGTTATAGTTCTTCTTATTTTGCTTCCTCTGTGCAGTGTGCTTGTGTTTCCCTGTCCATCTCTGGATGTTGAACTTTTTCTGGAAATTGGTATAATCACGTTCGCGTGATTGCTCAAATGGGATCTCTTTCTTCCAGAATGTACGCGGCATTATGAATTCGAATCGAAAGACGTTATTTCTAACAAAATGCCACTTTTAGTTGCCGTTTGTGCACTTGTTTTTTTTTGTGTGCATCATAATGTAAACGAACGAACCTTTTTTATATACTTAGTTTGGAATGTGGTATTACCGCTGTATTTTTTTGTGATCATCTCTTTGTCTCATTTGAAATAATCCTTGTTAACTGAAAGCCAACAAAAAACGAAACCAGTTGATACTGGTCAACTGTAGATATATACAAAAAAATATGCTTTAAAGACAAGTGGTATCTGGAAGATGTAATAAGATCGTTTGTTTGACTTAATAGATCGATTTGATTAGAAGTAAATGCTAACTTACACAAGTTGTTCATTCCGTTGAAGTTTTTTTTGTTAATTTCAAACTGTGTTTTTTCTGTCCGGTTTTCTGCGTCTTGTTGGAAAGGTAGGTTCTTTGTGTTGGACAGTTGCACCTGCAGTTGGAATTTTTTTTGAGACTTTTCTTGAGTATTTATTCTTTGCTCTTCGACATATATTTGTCTACTTTTTCTACCGGAAGAAATAATCAGTGCAGAAAAATTCAACTGCAAACTTTAAGTTATCAACGGATGTAGAAAACAGTATTATACTTCATTGTTCTTTCACTTAATTAAGGATAGGATTGCAATGTTTATCTGTAGATTGGTTTGCTTCAACAGGACATTGTGACATTATTATTTTCGAAGAAATTGCAAACCCTGTTTTTTTGTTGGGGATGCAATGGTCTTTTAATATTCACAAGTGAATCCTTCTTCACTAATGTTGTGTGACAATAATTGTTCTAGGCACACATTCCGGGGTGAGGAGATTTCAGTTCAGTGTGCTATTAGACAAGCCGAAATGTTGTGTTCCCGCCCCCGGTGAAATTAAGAGATTTAGATCTTCTTCAATTCTTTTACCAATCTTACCAACACGCGCCATATTTTTTGTGGAAGGTGTATTTCAATGATGGGAACAGGGCTGGAAACATTTTTAACACAAACAGAACGTAATGTACTTATTATATAATTTCCACACGTTAAGCGATTGTTACAAAATCCATATTGTAAAATGCCAAATCTTAAACTAAGCATCTACATTCTGAAATGACAGTTCATTTTGATATAAGTGATGACTATTCCGACCCCGAATTGGACGATTCTTTATATTATATTTATCTTAATCTCTGACGGAACCAATTTCTTCAAAACGTTTCACAGATACCAGAATTACAAACTGAAAATGAAAGAAAAATTAAGGTAACTTTCTCACGACGTTCATTTGCATGTAATAGCTGAACATACGAAAAATTCGGTAATTTTATTGATAAATTCTTTCATGTGTAACGTTGCACTCTGTTGAATTTAAATGATTGACAAGCTGCCATAAAAATTAAATTTTTCTTTTGCCAAATTCCCCCAACGTCTTAAATAAAAGGCATTTTCATGAGCCAAATGTTATTCTTGGAGGATATGTCACAGAAATAGCCACAAAAAAATAATAAAAGAAAACAAGTAGACGTAACAAATTAGTTAATCAAATAATTGGCACTATTGGCACATTTCTGATTCAAAACAGCTTTTAATGGCATTTAGTCCACAAAATTTGCGTTTCTTCCCGGCCATCTCACTTTGACTCATCAGTTGACAAAAAACTAATGTGAAATATATCCTGATATATAGGTCTTCTACTTGGCTGAAGTCTTCTATTTGGCTGAATAATTCCAGTAGTGTATAGAATTTGTATTATAACAAAGAAACCCCTTCCTATTGTCATTTCTGCACCAGGTCTTCAACGTAGCAGTCCAATTCGTCTTTTTTTGTTATTCTCTGGAAATCTTCCGGACTCACAGGGCAAATCTATTTAAAATGCACAAATGTGGCCATACAGTTCGGGGCGAACCTGGGCCTCAACCAACATACCTCTCCAACTATCTCGGTCCTTGGTTATCTCCCTCCAGTCTCGCACTCCAAGTTGGTTGACGTCATCTTCTACTTGAGCGCGCCACCTAAGGCGATGTTTTCCTTGATTGCGCCTTCCCTCTTGGATGGAATCGAAGATCCTGCGAGCCGGAACATTCTTTTACATTCGTTCTACATGACCTAGCCATCTTAAACGTGATATACGTATTTTTTTTAACCATGTCAATGTCGCTGTACAGCTCGTATAGGTCGTGGTTGAATCTTCTCCTCCAATGCCCGTTAACGCAGATAGGGCCGAAAATCTTGCGAAGGACCTTACGCTCGAAACGACTAAGGATATCTGTCTCCGCGCTATATAGTAGGATTGGGCAGAGTCTTTTGAAGAGTCTCCTTTGTTTTTCGAGAGAGAGCTTTACTACTCAATTGCCTCTCTAGCCCATATGAACTGCGATTGACAAGACTTATTCTTCGCTTAATTTCTAACGATATGTTGTTGTTAAATGTTATAGCGGATCCCAGTTAGACAAAGTCCCTAACTACCTTAAAGTTGTTCCTGGCTATTGTGACATTTTGTCCAATCTGACGGTTTTTTTTGTCCCATTTTGTGGACAACAGGTACTCTTTTTAGCCTCATTGACTGCTAGACCCATCTTAGCCGCTTCAGCTTCAATGTAAGCAAACGACCCAGTAACAGCTCGCTAAATTTTTCAAGAATTAAGTTGAAGAAATCGCACGATAGCGTATCACCCTGTCGGAATCTATTTTTGACATCAAAAGCTTCTGTAAGGTCAGTACCAACCTTGGCGGAGCAGCGAGAGTTCTCCATTGTCACATCCTACATAGCCGAGAGAGCTTTGTGGGGATGCCAAGGCCAGACATGGCTCTGTAAAACTCGTCTTTATGAATGCTATCGTACGCGGTCTTAAAATCGCTAAAGAGATGTTGGGTATCGATTTGGAATTCTTGGGTAGTTTCCAAGATATGCCGTAGCTTGAAAATTGGATCGATTGTGGACTTTCCTGGCCTGCAATAGCACTGATATGGTCCAATCAGGTTTCTGACGAATGGTTTCAGACGTTCACATAATACGCCGGAAAGAATAATGTGGGATATTAAGGAGACTTATACCTCTATAGTTGGCGCAGTTAAGAGGGTCTGCTTTCTTGTGGATCGGGGGCAAACAATGCTGAGGTTATATTCATCAGGCATACTTTCTTCTTGCCAAACTTAAGATGTGAGTTGGTATATGCACTGTACCAGGTCATCTCCGGGCGCTTTAAAAAGTTAAAAGAACATTGTCTCGTATATTTCAAAGTTGGTATGACTTTGCAGCTGAATGTTTTTTTAAACCATTTCTATTTGTAGTTATTTATATAGATCGCTATTTCTTGCCTACCGGGGAGGCATTTATTGTTCCACGAAGGAACCCTCTTTGGGAATTTTTGGATGGGTTCAGCATTTTGGTTTGTAAAGTTCCATAGTCCATACGGGTTTCAGCACAGTTCTTTCCTAGTTACCAATACATTATTTTTCTTCTTCAAGTTAAATTCTCTTCTAATGTGCTCTTTCCATTTACGGTTTGTACCCAAAGTAATTGCAAAGTATTTGGCATAATTTGCGTGAGGTTCAACTTTTTTTTGTAAAGTTTATATTCATTAAATTTGGAAGGCCATTGTTGGTTCCATAACCACCAACATATTGTAACCGATTTACAGCCACCAATATTGCAGTATTATCAGAAAAGGTGGTCACGATAGCGTTCATGTCCACTGAAATATCATAAGTGGCCCTAGGACACTTCCTTGTGGCACAGCGAATTCAATTTTCTTAAATTTCAAGTGACTTTCGTCGTACCGTACTCTAAAGAGTCGATAAAATTTCAGTATTTCGAAGTACTTTCTGAGAAGGTCTCAATACAGTTTGTACTCAATTTCTAGTGTCAAAATTTGTCAAATGCCTTGAGGCAACATCTAACAACAGAACTGAATATAGTTGCTTTTCTTAAGTGCTTTTCCACAGCAACCGTAATTTGATGCACTTGCCCTCTCATTGAAGTCTTAACTGTCGAAAACTGTTGCATTGATAGGTAAGCGATATTAGTTTGTAAGAAAAATGTTACTTCTCTTGGTGGCTCCCGCTGTTCAGGTATAATAACGACTGTTGCAATCTGACATATTTTTTAGTTAAGCGTATGATTTTATTATAAATTTCAGTTTTTTAGATGCATTTTTCTCAAATACCATTATTCTTGCTATAACTTAGATCATTTATTGAAGTAATTGTTCGTTTTGTGACACAAACGATACAAAATTGACCTTTCGAGTTAGTTCAGAACAAAGATCGGCCATGATGGATTATTTAAAAATATCAATCAAGACTGTCATCCCCACAATCTATTGAGTAATACGACGTGATTTAAGGTTCCTTCCGTTTAAGTTGCTAATTTTATGAAACCAATCAAGAGCGGATTTCGTTTTAATAATAAAACACATTATATCCTTGTTGAGCCTAAAAAACCATCCTGATACCCTTCAACATGAGAAAGCAACCGTTTAAAAAAGATAAACTAATCAATTTACAACTTTAAAAATAAAAACTGCTGATCCAAACCATTAAACAAAACACGAACAAAAAAAATCTTAACGCTTAAGTAAACTACTTAAAAACAACCCCCAGAAACACACAACCCTTTAATACTTTCTTAATCAATCACGCTCCCCTTTTTCACATCTCATTGAACCAATACTCCTTGGAAGAAAAAATAATAACGTTCAACTTAACGTCGTGTCGTCGTTTACACTGATTCAATCTTTAGTTAACCATTTTCTTCCTTACCTACATAAAATTGTTTATTGATTTATTGGCTAACTGCGGCTGGTTGTTCCTCGTCTTCTGGCAAAGCCGTACTCGTCTTTCTCTTGAATAAATAAATTAAAGAAAAAAAAAAATGGAAATAAAAATAGAAATAAAAAGATTCATCGATTCCACAGAGAACCACTTAACAATCGATCGCGGTTATTTATTCTTCATTTTGTGTCCTTCTTTTACGCGATGCAGAGGAATAGATTGAGCAGCAAAAACTGTGAATACTTACTTGAAAGTTGAAACTAACTGTTCTAGTAGGTAGGTTCAACATATACTCGTATGTAGCTGCGCTTTACTAAAGATGTCGCAGTGTAGGTATGTTGAGAGAGCAACTCCTGTTCGGAACATTAACTTTTGTGTCTCTAGATGTCTATTATGGATTTTATTACTGCTGCTGCAATAAATATACACACCAGCCCTTAAAGAATCACCACTAGTCGCATCATCATCAGCATCATCCCTTGGCCCATTATTCATGTGGAATTGGAAAAAGCTTTTCCGTTTCAAGTCGTAAAAATGATAAATGGCTACCTTGTGATGTCGACTGTGACATTTTGGTACATGGCTCTATACATACTTACATATATACACATATTCATAAATGCCGAGATACATAACACATTATACGTTTACCCTCCCTAAGATTCACGTCGCGTCGCACAGCTTCGTCATAAAAATGAGAAAAAGATATATCTCATCGTATTATCAACTATAAATAATTATAGTCAGTTTCAGGTATATCCCCCCCCCCCCTCCGTAACACCCATTTGTTACTAGGTATGTTTATTTTTTTTGCATGCTTGCTTGAGAGTAATTTTGGAATCCGGATCTATGGAAAAGCAGGTGAGACATAATCACGACCACCTCGACGACCGCCACAGTGATGATAATAATGATGAAGATGATGAGCACGACGACGTGGGTTAATCCAAAATGAACGCTAACATTGCATGCTGCATGGTTGACTGAGATTTTCATTCCAACTATCTACTCTATAGAGGGTGTTTCTTTTTTTGTATCAGAAAATTAATGTTTTGTCGTGAGTTTTGTCACGTTCATAGTTCTCTTAGCCTAGAATGTCATTTTCGCCGGATGTAGTTAACTCCTACAATTATGCAACACGAAATATTACTCGTCCCTACAAATATTCTATACATATCGAATATGGAAGCTCGCCACCTCTTAGCTTTAAGCTTTATAAAAAAAATTCTACCCATACAATGTGGTGCAAAAGTTGGCAGCCGATCTTTTTGCCTAAAAAATTGTTTTATGAATGAAAAACTTACTTGCCAGACTTTTTATTGTTAGATATTCTCCTTGAGGGCCTCCAAATTTGCTCCATCCTGTTCTTCAATTGAATAGACTAGATAAATTTGTATTGATAATTAGAAAATAGTTCATATATCCAATTTTGATAAAGATTTTAAAGCATGGTTTTATAAGCCATCTGCGGGAGGAAGGAAAAAGTCGTTGAAGATGGGCGATAGTAGGTTTTCGAACAAGAATAAGGCCGACGACGCATTCAGGCTCCAATTTAAGCAGTACAACCCGCACTCAGGGACTTAAAACGGGTGAAAATGTTCAGGATATACGCGGATTGTCGGCACAAAAAAAAACAATTTTTTCCCTATTCACGGTATCCACAGATATGTAAAAGAGGCTTCTTTGTTAATGATCAAAAGTCACCTTGATGTCTTGAGATTAAGCTACAAGAGTTTGGTGGTCTTTAGCACTGTCTTCACTTTGTAAATGAACATCTATGTCTTTCACCAAAATTCTCTTTACAGGTTACCAATTGAAGGCCATTTGATTGGCACTTCGTCTGGTCAATACTTTAAGGTCTTCTGGCACATCACTATACTCTGTTCAATTTATATTTTCAGTACAGCCTTTCACCCTTACTATTATGGATTTCAATAAGCTATCTCTATTTCTATAAAGCTTTTCATTTGCATTTTAACCGTGTTTCAAAAAAGAAACCGAAAAGTTGTAAGCAAAAAAGAACGCAGCGACAACACCTTTTTCCTTTAACTTAAAATATATGTTCTCATAGGCTCTAATAAAGCTTCAATTCTGAAAGCTCCATAGAAAAACCAAAGAGAAAGGTATTAGAACTTCCATCAACAGACGAATGGTAACTCTGAATCATTTAATAATCGCAATAAACGAGTCAAATTGGTGATCAGTCTCTTCTCTCCTCACAGCCGGAGAGCAAACAGGTTATGGTGGAATGTATACGTGGATTTATGGTATATTTCAGTAACAATTTCCTAAGTTGAGTGTCATGAAAACAACAGCCGGCACCAGTGTGTTTGAAAAAGCTCTCCCATAAGACCTGTACTGAAAATATAAATTGAAAAGAATATAGCCCCCTCTTTTATGGATTTAATTTTAGAATCACAAAGTACATATGATTTATGGAGATTTTTTTGAGATTAGTACTGAATATAATGCCCCTCAAATGAGCACAACCTTCACGCTCATAGAGACGCACTCTTTCTAGAGCGTTTTCCATAACACTTCGTAGGACATCATTTTTAAGTTAGGAAGAAACTTTTGGACTACCCTGTATCTGATTTTTCACATACGTCAAATTAGAATTGACGTTTGCAAATATTGGCAAAAATTACAGCATCTTCCTATATGGTTATTACTTCTGCTACACTTTTCTCCAAACCCACATAAGACACATTTGAAATCAATAGCTAGGGTTCATCACTTCATCACGATTTCACGAATTCTGTTTTTTTGAATGCCAACTTTGGGTTACCTCAGGGTAGCCATATAAGCCCATATCTTAGTACATATTCCTCATTAATATTGATGGAACAATACATTATTTTTGTTATTCGTGTCCATCTAGGCTGTTGTTACATTATTTATTTTAAGTCCCCTTATTTTCATTCAAACCAAAATTGAAAACAAGTTGTTACTAACAAAAGTTAATCTCACTTATTCTTCTTTGAACTAAACACCATATAAATCACTCCTCACTGTTCCAATTCCCAGTAATATTCTTGACAATGTTTATGATTGGAGGCAAGGTGAAATTATATTGTGGCTGGCTGAAGCAGAACAGCTTGTCGTGTTTTGAGTCGATACGACACGTGGGACATAAGGGAGCAACCAACAACGAAATCACCTGGCTGTGTTTATTTAGGGGACACACCATAGAAGGACGACGACGTCATCGTCATAAAATGTACATCATCATGCTAGACAAGGCGCACTCTGTGCACACCAAAGTACTGAGCTAAACACTGCATCCATAGACCCACAGAGCATCAGAGTCACAGTCAGAGCCAACCCAATCCAGAATAGCAATACAACGGCAATAAGTTCTCGAGAAAATGCATTTATAATAAGTCAGTTAGAGGCAATAAACTTAAGTGGCTATAAGCCCCTCTCCCAACTGTTTTTTTTTTTCGTTGTTTTATATATAGTCTAGCTACACACAAGCTGGTGTGTTCGTTGTTCCTTCGTGTTGCTTCCAACCAATTCACTTAGGACAATATAAAACTATAGTAAAGGACTCACAGGACGATGATGACGACAACGTAACCGGCAACAGAGCTGTTGATTTAGTGTGATGGAATTGTTGTCTCCATCCATAAGCAGCACTGAACAGGTATACGAAGTGTATCTATAGGTACATTAAGAAGGGTGGCAAATCTTGGTTATGCTAGAAATCATTCATTATTGAAGCATTTAATCAAATCAATATAATGCCAAACAACAAAGTAGATTCGTAATATGTTCCGGGCAGCTAACTATTATGAGATTCAATCTATAACAAGGATACGATAGCTATTTCATTTTCTTCATCATCATCACTTTGATAGAGGAAAACATCATGGCGGCAAAAACACATGTGTTTTATTGCTCGAAATCAATTGCTTCGAGAAATCATCAATTTATGAGATTGGAATTTCGATGTTATATTTAAAACAAACAAACAAGATTTACTCAATTTTCGATTTAAGACAGTGAAATGCGAAGTCACTCAAACCTATAGGTATCACTGTTGTTGCATCAAAAAGACCATGCTAAATTTTATCAACTAGAAGTTGTAGCTAAATAGTAAGGTTTTCTCATCGACCAGTCCAAAAAATTATACCTACAAAATTTGTTCTTCCAGATTATCAAAATCGACCGCTGGACTCGCATTTATTACTCTGCAACAGTCAGGACTATCGAATATTTTCGATATCTGCAGCTCAAAAGCTGTTGATTCAAAATATTACCTACATTTTGTATTCAAGTGTTTTGGGAGAAATATGAAATGGTTACTTAATCCCCGGAAGTAAAATGTTACGGAAAAAGCCCTGAAAAAAAAATGTTTAGAACTCGAAAACAGTTTTTGAATCTGTTGCCTTAAAAGCATGGCTTCTTTTAGAAGAGAACATCTACAGCTACTTGTATAATGACCTTTGCTCGAAAACTAGATAATCACGAATCTGTGAAAATTCCAAACTGTTTTTTTTTTTTAATTTTTTAAAAAGATTCTTACCATTTTAACCGTAATATATAAATAACTTAAATAAGTCATATTGGGTTTTTAAACTGTTTTCTAATGCGGTCTAAATCATCTTTCACCGATAGGAAAAACCAATCCATGCTGTTCAAGAATGACACGTGTGAACTATTAAATTTCTAAATTCATACTCTGGTATTCTTCAAGGGATTATCGGCCACTGACACGCCCACTTATCCAACAAAATTCACAAGAATTTGGCTTATATGGTTAGAAAATGCACAAATATGTAATAGTATTTTTAACTATTCGCCAATAAAACGTTTTCCGCCAAGCACATTGTATGATAAATGATTCCACATAATATTCGCCCACTGACACGCCCTTTAAACAAACAAATCATATTACCGCCAATAATAGGTATGATCGCTTAGAGCTAAATTAAAAGTTAATTTGCACATTTCGGCCGGTAATTTAACAATTTTCAAAAATACAAAAAAACATCCTTTGTGGCAGTATATAATAATGTTGGGGCGTAAAAATTAAAACTTAAAAAAAAAAAACAGATTGCAAGTTATTCGGTTTTTTTAAATCCTGATTTCCTAACTCCACCATTCTTATATACAACTATTTAATGATTCACAACAAAAAAGCATAAATGAAGTCTCGTTTTCTACTAATACTGTTGTTACAAAGAAAAAAACGCAAGGGATTATTATGAAAATAAAATAAATAAATGTAGAAGGGCATCCCAGCTAACATTTCAGCTTCGATAGAGCTTCGATAAGTAATTTTGACTTCCATAAGACCTTACCGAAACCTTATAGAAGCTGAAATGACCTGTTTTGCCAATGTAACCATTTGTATGGTTGCGGTATTTTCTTTATAATTTATAATACGTTGGAGATGTTCTTAGCTTTATGCGAAAAGTTTTTAGAAACATTGGCGCAACATTTTGAAGAACTCATTGTTAAGGGCTTAACACTTTACTAGTTAGCAATTTCCTAAGTGCTTATTGATTGAAAAACTATTTCAAGATTTTTAAGCCTTTCTAAACTAGTAAATCGCTAATTACACTTAATTAACTTTAGTAAAATGTTAAAATCGTTTAAAATTAGCTCAATCATCTTTTTAGCTTATTAAATTGCTTAAAGTGGCTTTAACATTTTACTAAATCGTTTAAAATCTTGCGCCATTATGTTTTTTTTTTGGTCTAGAATGGAGCCACAGAGCGATGTAATTTAAAGGCGCAAAATTTTTCACAAGCAATTTTTTTGCGAGTTTTTAAGCCATTCAATAAACCCGAAATAATTACGTTTAATTTTCAAAATATTTGTAAACAAATGTACGCCCTGCTTTTACCCCTTCCTCCTCACCCTCTCCTTCGGAATACTTAGCCCCTATACAAATCTACAAGACTTAATAACTTTAATAAAACTCTCAACCAAAATTCAGCTTTATCGTAATTTTTTTTTCGTAATTTTGCAATTATTTTTCTAATTTTCCATAATTGGTACAAAAACCAATAATTTGGATTTAAATTTGTCAAAATGTAACCGTATGACATTCACGTGCAAGCTATCTTCGTTCATAAAAAACTGTAATGCTAACATGCTTTAAAATTTATCTCTGACATATTTTTCACCCTTCAAACTTTTGCAAAGCTAAGGAGCTCTAGAAATTTCAAAAAAATACTACCTACTGTTACCACTTATTTATAACTTCCAATTTTATCTCAACTTTCCGTAAAGTATCCGCTCATTACAACGTCCCTATAAAAAGACATTGTCTGCTGCAATTAATGTCCTTAATAATTGTTCTTTCAAAGGATGTTTTTTTTTTATTAAAATACGAGTTTCAAAATTATTTTAATATATGATCGAATAATATTCGACGGAAAGCCTTTTTGAATAAACTTTTCAGTGAGACTTTTGTCGCCACTCACACTCACTGGCACAGATGTGGAGATTCTACAATACTCTCCCCTCTCACATTAATATATATATATATATTTTGTTTTTGAAGGTACGCTCCTCCAAAAAGGAAAAATTAATAAAAACGATAACTTTTCTTCGCCGCCGCCGCCGACTATTATTACTTAAACTCAATAATGAGGTATTACAGCCCAGATGTGCAATAAAGAGGCAATCAGGTCTGCTGAAACTTTCCTGCTCAATTTTCTGGTAGATACGTCTATACGAGTATCTATCTACCTTCTTCAGGTTCTGCTGCAAGCAAACTATACCAAAGAATCAGTCCCATCAAAAGAAGGGAAATGAAAGGTATTCTCTTTCTGTAAGGAAGTTTTTCTTCTGCCAACTTTCTTTCGTTTTTTTTTTTATAGACGAGCATAATTGGCATCTAATTTAAGAAGAAGCGGAGTTTTCTTTACCCATGTAGTTGATACTTTTGAAGGCAAAACTTTGATCAGAAAGTTGATGTTGGCTGGGATTGGTATTTCTGTAGCAGGACGCACGAACAGGCGAAGCACAAGTATTCTGATATCACTTCTTTCCAATTTCATTTGAGGCCGAGATTCCGAAAAAAGAGGCCTTTCATAGAAACTCGTAATAAGAAAAGAAACCCCCTATATCTATATATACCTTTATTGGCAAAAGAAAATTCTAGGCAAGCAAGATGAACACTTTTCGGTGACATGAGTTTACCTTAATTTTCCTATCACCAACATTGATTTCACCAGAAAACCTTACAAAATAAAATTTTACACTCAACTGAAGTTCCCCTCTCTCTCAATCTGCCTATATGGAACGAACTCGACGAACTCCTTTCGAACTCCATGTTAGAAAACAAAATTCAAAAAAAAAAAAAACTTTTCGTTTCAAAGAAAAGTTTTCGGAATAATTGAAGGGAAGTTATCTCAAATTATTCACCACTTCTGAATGAATGTTAAACTGAATTAAGTTTGATTTGATTAAACCACAGTGAATGTTAAATGAGATTTAAAGATGACTTACAAATTTATTTGAACAAGCAAGATATAGTTCCGGGCATATTCTAAGGCAGAGGCATGGCATGTTTAATTGAAAGTATGGCTTTGGAATGCGTTAAATTTATTATAAATTTACTAAATTCAGTACCAGTTGCCCAGGCAAGGCAGAATGTCTCAAGGGGTGTTTTCTACAGAGAAAATTCCAAAAATGATAGGTATAGTTTCGGAAGTATGTGAATAGCAATTTAGATATTTTAGAAAGCTTATTTTTTTTTTCATTTTTGAATTATATTATTTTAACAATTTTCAAAAGAATTCTATTTTAAATGTCTTATATTATCAACATGCTTTAAAAGGAAATATTTGACTAGTTAAAGTCTCTTAAATGTTTGAAAACGTTTTTGATTGGTTAAAGTGTTAACAAAAAATATTAAAAAACAATTTCGCTGGAAACGTTGCAATTTTAGGTTAAAGTCTCTTTAATGTTTGAAAACGTTTTTGATTGGTTAAAGTGTTAACCAAAAATATTAAAAAACAATTTCGCTGGAAACGTTGCAATTTTAGGTTTACCAAGTATGAATTATGGATATGACGGTTTTTGGTCTGCTCCAATACCAGTTGCGAACATATTAAACGTCCTTGAAATTACAGAGACATTTGTGTTGTAAATGCAATCTTTGAAGGGCTGTTTTTTTTTGTGGGAAATTTTTTGTATTGTAAACGCAGACAAAGTTGTTTGTTAACCGCCAGTTTCTGATATGCAAAGTGCATTTCATTGGTTTATTCAAATTAACACATAGTTTTTGTATGATGTCGTAGTTTTTGTCAAAAGCTGAGTTTTCGCTAGCCGGTTTATTGGGGTTTTAGTCCAAAGTCTATCCCTAGTCTGCTGTGTTTTAAAAATAGAATTTTGCCTGTAAAATAATTTTAGCATTCGATAAAACCTTACCGAAGCTTTATTGAAACTGAAATGTTAGTAGAAAGAGGATACCACCACCGTCTGCAGTGTTTCAAAATACATTTATGTCTATCAATTATTCTTAACTTTGTCAAAACCTTACCGAAACTTTATAGAAGCCAGGATGATAGTAAAGAGAGGACACCAGCGTATGCATTGTTTCAAAATACACTTTTGCCTATCACTTCATTTCAATTTCAATAAAATCTTACCGAAACTTTATAGAAACTTTATAGAAACTGAGATGTTAGTAGAGACAGTGAGACCAGCGTCCGTATTGTTTCAAAATTCCCTTCTGCCTATCACTTCATTTCAACTTCGATAAAACCATTGTTAGATGTTTGTAGACAGAGAGAGGAAATCAGTCAGTGCCTGCTGTGTTTTAAAATACACTTCAACCTATCAAGTCATTTCGTTAAAGCCTTACCGAAATCTTATAGAATCTGAGAAAAAAACTAAATATAAAAAATATCTGATGAATCGTACACTTTTAGAAAGATATTATATGAAAGCTATTAATTCGGCAAGAACAATTTATAGTTTTAATGTCGCATTACACAAGTCTTACAGAAGCAACTATTACGAACGAATTTACAGCTTTTTCCGTAAGCTGAAAACTTGTAATACAAATAACAAAAGAGGAAAGTATAAGCATTTATTCTCAAATAATGTTCCACAAAAGTTGGTAAAATTTACTAACAGAGTTGATTATGCATACAAAACGAACAAAAAGTCCCTAAACACCTGTCCTGTTGAGGTAAATTTCGATAACTTTTCTCGAAATGACTCGGGACATGCCAACAGTGAGACAGAAAAGTAGAGTTTATGCGGCCCCGTATAGGGTTAAAAGGGCATTCGACTTCTGGAAATTTGTTGTTTGACAGTAACCCTCAACCGCATGTGGAGTATTTAACTCTTTGGCGAACAACTGTTGTAACTGTTATAAATTGGCATTTCTCTACTATCGTCCAATCCTAAACTAAGCCATTCACAAGTTACCTAAAATATAAGTTCGACAGCTGTATAAAACACGAAATGTATAACTTATTAATTAAAGTTTGTATGAATTTCGTCTAGAGTCCTTAGATTGCCTGCGTTTAAATATTTATTTCTGACTAATTAGAAAACTCTATACTACATTGCAATTCAAACCACGATTTCTTTGATTTGTGATTATTAAGAAAACTTAAAAAACATTTCATTCAGGAAACACAAACATTATCAACCCTTACACAATGAATATAGGAATCGTCCTTTTGAGCATACTACTCTTTCACCACCATAAGCCGCTTATACAAATCATCGTCCTTCCTTATCAGCTAAAAACAAAAAGACCCCCAGCGCAAGTTGAATGCCCGGATCTGCAATATTTAATAATTTTCAAGTTTCACAAAAGCTCCAAGCTCCAATACGAACAAACAAATATCCTCGTCTTCGTCAACGGCATCGTCCTGCAGACCTGTCGAATTTTATCATTTATTTAATGAACATCGCGGCGCGTTCCTTCTGTTGTGTTCTCTACCAATTTCTAAAGAGTGTGTTCAAGATGGATGTTTCCTTTTGTCGAATTTGGTGTTCACTCAGTATAAACGAGGATGATGAAGGCGACTGAGACTGGATGGCACAGCAGGTAGTAGGGTCGCACTGCCTGCCGGGGCCGGCCGATGATAGAAGAGAAGATTCTTTGGTCATCGTGTTAGCATTAAACTTTCATTCGAAATAAATAAAAGTGTTTTCTGAGAGGAAAAATTCTCTAAATAAGGATAAATCTGTGCGAAAGAAGAATCAAGACCAAGCACAGCCAAAAAAAAAAATGAAAAAAAAACTTTTTCCTTTAGTTATTTGTGGTGTGGTATTTTTGCGGACGTTGTTTGGTTGGTTGGTTGGGTCTACACTCCAAACCCGACAATAGAATTCAACGAACAAAATCCGGAAATTGGAGAAATGTTTTTGTTGTGAAAAGACAAAGCTGACGCAGCGCGCACAATGCATAAGGAGAGAAAGTCCTTAAAGTCTTGCATCGGACAAAAGCCAAAGTGTTTTCGGTGTCGAGAGAATTTTCAAGTTTGAATTTTCCTTGTTTTAATTTTTTTTTTGTTTTTTTGATTTTGTTTTTTGTCTAGCAGAAAATTCATACCACAAATTCATGTGTAAACAAGAATTTTTTGTTGTCCTTTCTAGATTTTGTGTCAGATGTGAAATTTTTAGATAAAGAGTTTTGAGATTATGAGATTGATAAATTTTTGTTATATCGCCTTTAAATCCCCAGAGTTAACGCACCTACTTTTTTGTAGAAGTTCATTCGATTTAAAGGCTTTTTCTACCCCAACTATTTAAGTGGATCGGAATAGTGTCTGCAGCCCAAAAATTAATATCCTTCTCCAGAGCTCTTAAATTTCAAAGATTTCTAAACGTATTATTGCTTTTATAGCGTCCTAAAACTCGAGGTTCTAAAATTGAGATTGAAGAGAAAAATTATTTGCTACCAATTTGACAAAGACTGACGAGTTTTGATATGAATCTCCGATTTACTGATAAAAATCTTAAGTAAATAAAACTGACACTAATAGGTAACCGTAAGGCGGTCCCCAGACTAGTAGGACCTTTTTTGCTTGAGAAAAATAAATCGAACTCGAGATTTTAATCAAACTTGACATTACGGTGATAGAAAACACCAAAAAAGTGGGTCCCGCAATTCCGTCTGTCTGTCTATCTGCACAATATTCTACAGGCTAAGCGGCTGTAGCGATTTTCTTCAAACTTGGTATTTAAGCGTTTCAGGTGATTGTCTAAAATAGATCTGTGAATCTTTTTTTTAGTTCCAAAACTAACGGTACCTGGCATACAATTTTTTCTACCATCGCAGTTATCTCGAAAACGGCTCTAACGATTGATAAAAAAAATGTGTGCACTATTTTAGGTATACTCTACATTTTGGTTAACATTTTTTGTTTAAATATTTTGTTATTAGCTGTACCTGCCATACAACCATTTTATTGATTTTCGACTTTCGCATAAACGGCTCAACGGAATTCGATCAATATTTGTATACAGGATCTCCTTCAAATTCTAAATGATACTGCATTTCAAAATTTTCGAAAAATAGTTTTTTGGATTTTTGAAAAAAGAAATATTTTTTTTTTTGAAAATTCAATACTTCGAAAACAGGTGGGCGATTTTTTCTGAAATTTTGATTTTAAATTTAAATTATTAAATATTTAAAATGTTCATACCAATTTTTTAAGAAAAAATTTAAGAATTTTGATATATAAAAAATTAAGTGAAAAACGACTTTAAAAATACTTTTAGCCGTTTCCATTAAGAATATTCGATCGAACATAGGAGCAAGTACGTACGATCAGTCGTGCATTTTATTTATTTTTTTTTATTTTCGACTTTCTCATAAACGGTTCTACGGATTTGGATCAAATTTTTTATAAAGGGGGTCCTTTCAATTATAAATATTACTGCTAGGTACCAAGATTTTCGGAAATGTGTATATATTTTTGGAATTTTGAAAAATCAATATTACAAAAACGGGCTTATGATTTTTTTTTTAAATTTTGTTTTTAAATTTATATTATTAAATATTAAAAATTGCATACCAATTTCTTTTAGAAAAAAAAATGTATGTGGTATATACAAAATTAAGTAAAAACACGACGTTAAAAATATATTTAGCCGTTGCTATTAAGAATCTTTTGCATACGATGTGATCGAATATAAAGAGCAAGTACGTGCGATTCAGTCGTGCATTTTATTTATTTACCGCTGAAAAATAGTTTTTAGAATATTATCCTTTCAGGAAATTTGATCTGTTTTGTCGATTTTGAATGGTCTTACACGTCAGAAATAGAAATTGTGTTTCTATTCAACATTTTATTTAGCAGGTTTAGGATTTTAAGATTTGACAACCCTCTGGTTGGTAGCAGCATTGTTGCCGTAAAGTTCCCTGGATTGCAGATTTACTTCCATTCAAATTACAGACAGCAGAAAAACAATAGTCAAAAACTGTGACGATAGTGCTCGCCTTCTACAATACCGTATGTCGGTATACAATATAGACAAATAATTGATGACGTATTAGGCAACAAGCTACTAAGTAAAAGTTTGTATTTCGAAGTCTTGCAATTTATATTTGCTTTCAACCCACACAACCCTCCCCCCTCCCCCTTGTCAAAAATCAATTTTTAAAACAAATTTAATGTAATTTAAGTGTTACTGACTTACCGCATTTCAATTTTAGATACAATATATGTCGACACCCAGAGATATGCCTACTTTGTGGCTTTTGGATCTGAAAGTTCTGACAGATTTAGGTTACAACGACTTAACTTAAGTCTTCCATCATAAAATACCCTTTAAGATGCTTTAAAAATTAGTAAATCCTAACGCTGCTCAGGTAGGTATCCCTTTCGATGTTCTCATATAAATCCCATTAGCTTTGCTGAATCACACAAAAGTCCTATAGTACTTGAATTAAAACATCACATCGACTTTACCCAGATCTACCTTCTCTATAGATAGCTACTAATTGTCAGATCGTTCAACATTTCAAAGAGTCTATGCCATGACCTGCCTGTGCATAATATATCTGTATAGGTATATGCGCTCTCGCAGTTCACAACCATGTATGAACATACCTAACCTACCTTACCATATACATAGCTACATATTGGGTTCCTTTTGTGTATTTCAAAAAGTTCTCCCTCCTCCCTTCTAACATACTCGCAAACAGGATACCAAAAATGCTGTAACCGTTAATGAAAACCTGCAAATCTCAGATAACAAGGAATCAATCCAACACAACTCGTCTCCCCCCATACAAAATGAAAGGATACTCCTCTGTACATTTCTACCGTCTCACTCGCTCTCTATCTCTATCTCTCTCTCTCAAGCGGATAGTGTTAGCGGTAGGTATAGAATTTCTTCGCATCGCCATTCAGCTATAAACGAGACTCGTCGAGTGTAGTGTAGTAGGTACCTATATGTCGGTTCGGTTTTACAAATGATGCGAGGAACAAACAAGCCCCCTGCGCCAATTTGGAAGCTTTCGCCAATGTGATAGTCCTTTTATAGTGCAACATTCTTGTTTCATCAAAATTCCACCTCAACTAGTGCTACGAGGTAGATAAAAAGTAATTTCGTTTGCTGGTGCTGTTGACTAAAATGGAAAAAAAATGGAGAACATACGTGAAGCTCTCTCATACAAAGGACTCCTTTCTAGTAATCTGAATATGAGCATTCTAACACACTATCCTCGTTTTCTTTTTATTCTGTTAAAATTTTGCTTCCATTTTTGTTGATGTTTGTTTGATGGAGAATCTGTAAAGGAATCTCTTTTTTTAACAAACAACCATAACTACAGAAAAATAAAACATACTGAAAAACTGCAAAAATATACCACACAAAACGGAACACATCCGGTATCCTTTAACAACTTCACACAAAGCCGGTGTAATCTAAAGCCACTCTTCAGAGCGCCGCAATCAACCACATATGCACCGACAGTAGTAGGTACACAAGCAAAGCCCATCCATATGAACACATACACAATTAGTCAGCCGCACAAATTGCCTGACACAAAATCGTCCTGACAAAACTCTTTTCTTATCTTAATTGGTTGTTAGGTCAGAGGAATTCAGCGGAATATGCTTATGCATGTGCTTGAGCATGTGGTGTGACGGACAAGGAGAGAGAGGTTAACATAATCCGGCCTAAGTTGGAGCCTTAAGGCCATTCCAACAACGACGACGACAATGACGACGACGTCGGCGGCAACGGAACCGGATGGATAAAATGTGTGATCTCCTTCTTTTTCTTTCTCTGTCTTTCATGCACTTTGCCTTTGCTTTGTCATGGCGTGATGTATAGAGTTTGTGATTCCTTTGAAAATTGCCAGGACACTGGTCTTCGTCAGGCTGGTAATTTTTCTTTTTCACTGAACTGGATGACTTGACTTTGGTTCTGTGTCCTTGTTTCGGGGGAAAATTGGCGCACTGGTGAGTTTCTTGTCAATGTGGTTTGGTTTCAGCTCTCACTCTTTTTTTTAAGGACAATAATATAATCGAGAGCAAAGTACCTATCTAAAACTGGGTGAACACTGAACATGAACATCAGAAACCCAAAGAAAAGGTTTAAACAAAAAAAAAGGATTCCTATTTTTAATTTTCTTGAAAGAATTCTCCCACCATGACGGGGATATTTGTATAAAAATGGCATTTCGACATTTTGGAATTTTCTTTTCTCTTGTCTTGGTGGGATTGTGGACGATTTTGTGACATTTTAAGGCATGACAGCGTTGGCGACTTTAATTTCGCCACATATTCTTTTCTTGTCCTACGAAATTCCGTTTGCAAATGAACTGTGAATATACGTCTCATCCTTGTTGTAATTTACAGCACGTTCGATATTCATGTGCGGCTGGGGGTGGTGGTGGTAATGCCATATACCTACATTAAAATAAGATTGGTATAGTGCGAGGTCCTTTGGTGTAAAAATTCTTTTATCCTTTTCGCCATGCTGTCTTGCGTTGATGTATACGTGACAGAAAACAGAAGTCGTACTTGGGTTGAATTGAAAACACACCCATTTTTTATTTTTTTTTTAGTTTATTAAGTTTCTTTCGTCGCCATCGCTATCACCATCACCACCGCACGCCGTCGACGACGATGACGACGACGTTGACATTATGGTGTTGGCGTTTTGTATTTCTTGGTCCTGGGTCCTCAATGGTGCGGTCCTTGTCCTTAGTCGCCCATAAGTTTTGCAAATTTAATTGACGCCCAAATGTTGTTGGTTGACTTGATCCCCATGCAGAGGACCTTCATTTTCCATTTTTTTTGCTGCTTTCAATCTGTCGTTGTTGGTCCTTTTCTCGTCCTATTCGATCATCCTACACACGAGTTTTTCTGTAAACTATTTAACTTGCGACACATGAGTGGGTTGTGTGGAATGTCTTTCTTTAAGGGCTGCTGCTACGCTACACAGCTACAGCCGAACTTACAATTTCCCCAATACACATACTCGTATGTATATAATCTACTTAGTGATGTCCATACAGTATGTCCTCAATATCTACTCGTCGTATATGAGTATATGCGGTCGGTCGTCGAGGAGTGCGATGAGTTGGGAGCTTGAAAATAATGATGATTTCTAGAATGTGTCCCTTTCCCTGTATTTCTTTATATTGGGTTGTTGATGATGACATTCTGCGGATATACATATTTATGTATGTATGTTATGTAGCATACATGCAAACACGAAAAATTTCTATTTCCCATCGCTCTGCTCGAACTATCATTTTGCTAGAGAGACTAGATTCTGGGCGCCGTTTCAGTCATAAAAAATACATTGAGTTAAATAACCGCATTTAAGATAGTTTTCAACTTCAATACATACATACACAATCGTATATGTAAAAAGTTGGCTTAGTTGGATTGCGTATATAGATTATACATTTGAGGGCTAAATGGAAATGGCAAGCGAGCTTTGAACTTCAAAAATGTCACTGGCATGATAGGTATTTGACGCATGATACATTCAAATATCGTAGAATTATTGTGGAGATGATCAAATCGAGAAGGCGAGACGGAAAAAATGTAGGGATATCGACGATAAAAGGACTTTTTTCTTTTGTTTTCATGGACTGAATATGAATGGCTTTTGATTTGATGTTTGCAAAAAGAAAATGTAGTAGATAATTTTCTCGTTCAATGATTTCTTGTTTTCATAGAAGTTAAGCACAACTGAAGAAAGTCATTTGGTAATAAGTAAAAAGTGGAATGATCCTGTTCTCGAAGAATATCCAATTTCATACTCGTCCTTCTTAGAATGCCGAACTGTTTAATTTTGAACAAGATTGTGGAGATAATTTCCTTAGCCCGCACTACACGAATGCAAAATACTTAAAGATGTATCTTTTTCGGAATCCTTTAATAGTTAAATAACTTCCTAAAAATCAAGTTCCACCATTTTGTTTTTGGTTTAAGTTTTAAAATCGATTTATTCTGTTTAAAATTTTGGTGTTCGACTCACTGTAGGTAAATAGACCCAAAAAAATTAGTTGGCGGAAGAGTTTTTAAAAATATTTTTCTACAAATTTCAAAGACTTTTTCAAACATTTTTTTTTCTTCAAAAAAACACTTGGGGAAAAAAGAACACACTTTTTTGTATTGAACCAACATTTCTTAGTGTCTTGTTGCATCTTAATCTTTTATTGTTAAATTTTTGATGTAGAGTTAGTATTTTAAACCATAAAATATTGGAAAAAAACTGAAGCCTTTTAAAACATACACTGCCAATCAATACTATAGGTTCACCAGTTAAACTGAAAAGAGCTTTTACTCTTTAAAAAAAATTTAAGAAGCTTTTCGTATATGCACTTTTAACTTATAAATAATAAAAAAAAATAAAACCATCGAAACGGTATTTTTGAAGTATTTTTTTTTTGTTCGATGCTCCTAAAAAAAAGTTAATAGGCCTTTTTTATAGCAAGTTTTCGATTCGTTAAATAAAATTGAACCGGATATTTTAATTAAACTTGATATTACGACGATAGGGAAGTCCAAAATTCTGTCTGTCTGGCTCTCTGTCAGTCCCCAAGTCTATAGCCTAAACGATTGGATGGATTTTCCTCAAACTTGTTACAAAATGTTTTTTCGGTAAAAACTTTTTTTTTCATTTTTTTAAGACCGAAAATAACAGTACCTGCCATACTTTTTTTTTTAGCCAAAATGGTAAATCTTATTGTTCTCAAAAATCAGTTCATTAATGAAGGGAAAGGTACTTTTTGGTAATTTTTTTGGAACAAAATGGTTGTTTTTGATACCTCTATAGAACAATTTTTTTTTGTTTTCGATTTTCTAGAAAACGGTTCATTTGATTTTTTTTTTAATTAAAAAAGCTTAAACCAAAATAAAAAAAAAACAATTTTTGTTCGAAAACTCAATATTTCGAAAACCACTCAAACGATTTATTCGATGCAAGGCACCCGCCCAAAAAGAGTTTTTTTTGGGACATTGCATGAAACCGTTAATATTTACGAACAGATCATTTTAAAAGTGCATCCAAAGAAAGCTTTTTTGTATGAAAAAGCTCTTCTTTTTTGTTTGCTTAGTGAACCTATTCTTTTGGTCGGCAGTGTAGGTATGTGGTACGGATAATAAAGTGCGTTTTTTTATTTTATCTATTTTTTTGTGCAAAAAATGATTTAATAAAAAAAACACTTATGTGCCGTTCAGATTATTGAATTTTGGTAAACAGTCATACATTTTTTTTAAACTAATATATCTGCCACACCAATTAAGAGATTGCAAAACTGTTTTCGTTAGCACTGTATGTTAAATAATAGTCGACTATGTATCATTTGCAGTTTGTGTATTCCACAATATTTTCTCTGCTAGATGTCATGTCACCGAGATGTATAAAAAGAGGGTACGCTGAAGAAAATATTGCACCCCAGGAGAGTGTTAAAATAGTTCTAAATTTATAAACTTTATGTGCGCGTTCACAATAGCGTAGTCTCTCCATATTATTGAGTCCATGGGGTCAATTCCAGATCTGTGAAGATGTGAAGTGATAAATTTTATCACGCTTTCACGTCTAATTCGATTGCCGAATCGTGAAAAAGTGAAGTTAAATGCCAGACATTTTTCATATGATAATTTTTTTATCACAGTCAATTGTTTTGTGAAGAGATTTTATCAAGTCAATTGTTTTGTGAAGAAAATGTTTCTAATCGAATATTAAGAAGAAAAACAGGATTTGACACATGCCGAGTAAGCAACAATTATATTTATACACAAATTTATTTTGGTAGTAAGTTATATTTGTGTTTATTCGAGTAAATAACGAAATTGTTAAATCAACAGATTCACAACAGCAGACGCGACGGTGTTCATTCCCGCGACAGATAATTGGAAACTACCCATTGCAAAAAAATGCAGAGCACTTTACCATATTTAAATGGCTTTGAAGCGCGCTTATAAGTTGAGTGTTTTTCAAGAATGCTCTCAATTCACGTATTAAATCCATGCATAAATGTTTTGGGAATCTATAAAGTTCAATAAAGTGCTCCTGGTTGTAACTGTGAATAGATTCTGCCCATTTCGAAGGGAAAGCCTCAATATCCTCACATGAAAAAATAATAAATCTTACTCAAAACAGAGATACTATTGAATATAATATAAAACCCACAATTGTTCAGTACGACGTCTTTTATTAATTTATTAAACGAATTATTATTCCGAACATTATTCTTAAGCAAATTTGACACTGAAATGAAATATTTACCTTTCCCAACAAAAAATCTAATCAGAAATGACAGAATTTATCATTTAGTACTTTTTAGTACAAACTTTATCACAATGAGTTCTAGAATCTCATTAGGCGTGTGCGTGAAGTTGGAAAATGATAAACCTCTGTGAAAATTGAAATGATATAGTTTTTTTTTTCATTTCAAAACTTCACAGATCGGGAATTGACTCCCATATTGTAAATCGAAATTTCGGTGAACGAATAACTTGCAGTTTGATGCTATCTGTGGCTGATCATATATCGACAAAAAACATGGAATTATATGTTTATGAAAACTTATTCCTCCCTCTATTGAACAGAAATAATAGGCTATTTAATGAAGTTTCCAGTTTTTAGTTTCAAATGAAAGTTAAAAAATGCACCAGTTATAGCAAAAGTCACCCCAAACATGACATTCTAAAGCAATTACACTTATTATTATTCCTTCTTTTCTCAATCCAATTAAATATATTAGCTATTTAAACAAGATTGAAATTCCTAAAATACCTAATTATTTGCATCTTACACCAATTTAATTTAAATATTGTAAATGTTTCTAAAAAAATCTTTCTTTTTTTACAGGTAAGTGTCACGTACAACTTGTCTCGTTGTTAAGGTGTACGTGTAAGTATTTAAACATATTTTACTAAATATATGCCCCAACGCCAACATCCAAAAGCCTGTATAATTAATCCCATTTAAATATCTTAATTACTTTTTTTTTTTATTTTTGGTGAAAAAGCCTTTTTGATATTCCATATTGTCAGAAATCCTTACAACAAAATTAAAAAAAGAAAAAAAAAATAATAACGAAATAATTAACAATAAATTATTCCAATTTCATTCCTTTGTGCATCCTTAACGTCCTGAATTACATTGGGCCCTAGCATAGTGGAAGTCGTGTCGCGACGAGGTCGCATGCTTATTTTACATGAAACAATGGTAAAATTTACATTTTAACTTAGCCGTACTATCTCTGGGGACCTTTTTGAAAATTGTGCTTTTATGGGTCTCCATTTTCTTTTATTTATTTTTATTTTTTATTCAGGTTTTTTTTGTTTGTGTATGCTTGCAGCCTATAATGTATGTCAGACATTCTGGCCTCAAAGAGCAGAAACAAATATTATCATATGACGACAATAAAGGGAAATATTGTAAGAAAGATGAACACGGCAACACGGTTCTTTAAGTTGTTGCCTTTGGTCGTTGGGGAGTAATTTTGTGGGCTGTAATCCGAAATCCATAAGATTCTTTTCTTCTTCAATTTTCCGACATCCGACGAATAGATTTTAATGGATATTTTTTGTCGGGAAACTATTATAAGAAGTTGTCTACAAATATTTTCCTTAAACATTAGTTTTTATTTGATGTTTCCACCAAGAGAACCTAATTCGTTTTAATATTGAAATTAATAACCTGTTTATAGGCTCTTATTGCTCTAACTCTTTGGATTAGTACTGCCCTGTGGTAATGTAGTTTTTCGGGAGAGTTTGGGTGAATATAGAAAAGTAAGAGTTCAGCAAAACCCAAAAGGTGAGCTAGAATAACACAACGACGTTAGAAGGTTTAAACAAGTGTAGAGAAAAATAAACATGGTATAGACTATTGACTTAGTCGGAGTCTTAATTTAACACACTCATTTAGTAGTGTTTTCGATGACTCATATGCCAGGCTCCATTTAAGGAATGACACTGAATTTTTGTTTGTCTCTGAGGACATGGAAAGTTTGCATCTGATTGATATAGACTCGCCTTAATCGAGGTCCAATTCCAGTTATCAGTCAATGTCGCTTCTGTGTGAGAAAAATATGCTCTCCAATTACTCTTGCAGAATTTGTATTGTCCTTGACTTTTTGCGGATGACTTGGCATTTGAAGAACCTATTGTGGATCAATGGCACCTGTTGCTCGACACTGTGTTCAGACTTGATATGGTGATTATTGTATTTAGTGTAAAAAAAAACGGGGAAATTAAAAACAGATAAAAGAACATGCCCGCAATGAACTGTCTACGCCTCTACGGTTTTTTTTATTTCGGAATCAATCACAGTATGGGAATACGAAAAAAACAAGTGGGAAAATAATTTATTCAATATCATTAACTGGGCACTATGCTTGGTCGATACTGTTGTTGACTTCAGCGCTGATGTGATTACAAATATAATTCTTAAAGGGATGAAGGCTTTTATAACGATCAGAACCAAAAGCATCAATCTAAAAGAAACCTCGTGGTACGATTTGGGCTGTTCGCGATGTCGTAAAACCAACCCACCTGGGTAAAACCGAAATACAAGCTAAAAAGACCTGCAAAAGTCGTATTCAACGATCCAAATATGAGCAAAAATTAAGGCAAAAAATACTACAATGTACCAAAGGTAGTAAACATTTTTGGTCATTTGTAAAAAAACATAAGGAATTTTACTTAGTCGTCGGTTCCAACGCTCGTTTCCAATAACACTCCTGTGCGAAGCTCACAAGATAAAGCAAATTTTCGTACGTTTGCTAGATTTCTTAAGGATTCCGACATATACACAAATCCGCTGGTCCAGTTAATATCTCCCCTACTGTTCTTCTACACTATATCCTACTCTACACTCTACAGGTATGTTTCCGAGTGGATGGAAAACAGCATTTGTTCAGCCTGTCCCTAAAAAAGGCGAATCTTCTTCACCCTGTTCTTCCAAGGTCATGAAATATCTGATTACTGATAATTAATTAAGAGATATCTTGAAGAACGAAGCTCCTTAATGACCGGCAGTATGTCTTTCGTACCATTTCGTATATCTCACCGAACAGCAGCACAAATCTTTACATCGTTTTGGAGAAAGTAAGATTATTGCGCTTGATATTTCAAAAGCATTTGACAGAGTTTGTCATCGAGCTCTTTTATGGAAAATGCGTTCATTTTCTACTTCGTTGGATGAAAAATTGCCTTTCGGACCGATCAATACAAGTTGTACTGGATGGTTTCAAAATAAATGCTGGTGTAACCCAGGGCTCCGCCTATTCCCCAACTCTTTTTTTTCATTTTTATTAATGAGCTCTTATCTAGAACTTCAAATCAACTAAATTGTTTTCCTGACGATAGTACTCTCAGCTTTTCATATTCGTCTTAAGATCCACCTCCTTGTTCTTCGGATGTGGAATTGCAACGGCAGCGTATGATAAGCTCATTAAATTCTGATCACGACAGCATTGTCCAATAAGAAATAAAAAAACCGCAGTGCTGTCTTCTGTCGTTAAAGTAGAATCCACCCCCCCCCCCCTTGCCACTGCAAATTGATTGGGCGCTTACTTCAAAGATGCAAGAAATTTGTCTCCCCTTCTGATCTTAAGGTACAAATTTTTGTGATAGTGACAGCTAACAAAAGAGAATCTCGATCGAAGTCATAAATGTATATTCGGATAGAAAATTTGCATTAATTATATAAGCTTTTACTCATATAACTACATGCTTGATTTCCCTTAAAAATTTTATGGAAATCTTATCAATTGCTGATCATCTTATTTTCCGGGGTCAAATTCGAGTTAATTCAACAATTTAGATCCCGAATTTATTGAACGATCAATGAACATATACAAAATATTCTGTCGCTCTTTTTATCGATTCGATCTTAGAAGGTTGATTTCGATGGTGTCGGACATCGCATTTAACAAATTTTAGCCAAAAAATGAATGGATTTGTTTTTGATTATTTTTAAGCTTTTGGTAAACCGAAAATTATTGAAGACAAATTACTAAAAATTATAGAAACCAATATCTTTGGAAACAGCTTTAATTTAAAGTTAAGATATCCTCGTGTGTGCAATATTAGCTGTTTTTTTCTTCTAAGACCGAAAAGAATTGGATGAAAAACTCAACACAAATTGAAACTTAACACAACATAGTTCATCAAAATTTAATTTTTCGAGGTTGGATAAAAATATTCCATTTTTCCCTAATGTGAGCTTACGTTGGGAAAACTCTTCGGCTAAAAGAAGATCTAATTTTCTTGATTTTGATATCCATATCAAGTGGAACATAAATTTAAGTACTTCAAAAAATCTAAGGATTTAAGTTCGTTTTGAAAATTCCATTTTGTGATGCCAAAACCACGTTGATATTTTCGTCAAATTTTTTTCTTATCCCTAGAAACGATTATCCCAAAATATAAATACCTATACATCATCATTGTGCCACATTCTCGTCATTATTGTGTGCTCAATGCAATTCTTGGCTTTATCAAAATATGTCAACCATCAATCATATTCAACCCAACAATCATTGCCAAGAGTTTCTTTTATTCTTCAAAATCTTCCATTTACTATAAAGCAATATTAGTATGTATTTGTATATGTATGAGAATGATGATATATCCATTGCCATTCAACACACAATATAATAAACGCACATTTCTTTTCGCACAAAAATTATGATCTGGCGCAGTCAGCTAAAAAATCCTTCATCACTTTCAGGATTCCATTAACTCTATGTCGGTCGTTGTATAGTGTTATGGTTGTTGTACATTTATGTGCATATCCTTGCCACATTTATACATTTTATTATACGACCAACCAACGATACGCCCTACTTTGATGATGCTCATGCAATAGTGCTATAATGCAATACTTCTACAATTCAGTAGGAAATTGATTATAAACTGCAAAAAAAAAAATAAACCATATAAACAACCTACGAGTTGCGAAAGAAAAAAAAACTCATATATCCATCTATCCTTCGGAATGTCCTTTTCAATATTATACCCCCTCACACTGTGTATACACTCTCGACAATATCATCTATACCTACACATATTTCTGTATGTGGATAGTGCAAATGTATTGGCTGAAGTATTAATGCCAATAAAGCGATCAATTGCCAACAATGGGTAAAAGGCTATAAATGAGACGCATCTTCTCTATCTACACAAATATTGGATTGCAGTTTTATAACTTAGTAAGTGAGGCAAACTTTCAGAAAACAACATGAGGGCCTTGAGCTTCACATGTCAATATTTCAATTAAGGAAGATTAAAAAAAATAGTTTGGACTTTGGAACAGGCTGTGTCATTTTTTTTTTTTAAATTGTTGTTGTTTAAAGAAAGTTTAATGTTCCGTACGTATTGTATGTTGCCAAGTCATTTTACAAGTAGTTTTAAATTTTTATATCGCTGATTCTTGTGACACACGACATCAGTAAATGTAATGCCTCCTTATTTGAGGCATTTCGAAATAAATCCTAAGATATCGATGGTATGACCCAGGGCTCAATCCTGGGACCTATTCTTATTTCTCTTTATTTGTATGAACTTCTCTCTATATCTACTATTATCATGAAAGTTGAAGACGCTGTCTACAGTTTTATCGTCTTGCTGTGATTGAAGGATATGTACTAACATGGCTTCGACCAGTCGTTATAAAGGCAGTTTTTTTTTAGTTAGAATTATAAAATGAAATAAAACACAGATAAATTGTATTAATTGCCATCAAATTTACTTAATTTGAATAATAAAGTTTTTGCCATTTTTATTGGAATATGATTTCTGACATATGTCCATCGCAGCTGGCTGGGATGCAGTCGAACCTTGAGGTCCAATTCTTGATCGCTATTTGTTGGGGTCGTATATTGACAATAACTCGGCGAATATTGTTTTTCAAGAGGTAAACGTGTCTGGCTAATCGGTGTAGACTACCAATTACACATACCCCCACAGAAAATTGTCTAGCGGTGTTAAATGGTTACATCTTGGAGGCCAACTCATAGGTCCAAACCCCGAAATTATGATCTCACCAAACGTTTTCTTTAAGAAATCAACAGTGGCACACGCTCTGTAACATGTTGCTGCGCCTTCTTGTTGAGACCACAGCTATTCACATCAAGGCGATTCAATTGAAGAACGAAAAAGTCATTGATCATAGCTCTATAATGGTATACATTACAAAATACACTGCAAAATCGGTATTCCTCAGGGAAGTCATTTAGGACCCTCCCTTTTTATATTATCTTAGTTAAATGTATCTAGTCATAAACAAGGCGTTTCTTGAATCCTTCCTAATTTCCATAAATCCAGAAATTCATCATATTGATAGAGGAAACCGACGAGACAATTTATAACAGTTATAACAGTTTTATAACAGTTGTTCGCACTTAACTGTGAAAAATGTGAGGCTGCTGAATCGCACAACTAAGTTCCTGAAGTTGAATGCCCTTTTAACCCTAAGGTGCTCACGTCCAATAATAATTATAAATAACTATGCTTTATGTCCATATGAGCCACTTAACACAACTGCCACATCGTGTTTAGTTTCCTATCGGTTATATTATTATCGATTGCGGAAATTAGAATGACGAAATATGCCTGCAATTATATGACAAAATCGTGATTTATTTGCATTGGACAATAAATAAGGCTTCCGCCACGCCGGCCGCGTCGCCATCAGTATAGTCCCCATAATAATTTGATAGGCGCCGCCATTGCCGCCATCGCAATTTTCAAATGAATGACCAGAGGGATGCTTTATCATCGCCATCCCCAAATGGTCGTCCCACACAAAAAGCCCAACCAAAGGAACCAAGTCGAATCGGGTCGGGGGTTTGGGTCAAATGCATCGCCAATAGCTGCGCTGGCTGGCTGCAGTTCCACAGAGGGTAATAAAGCATGCAATGATCTCTGGGGTAGTGATGGCAGATAATTATCTGCAGACCCTTATGTGTGTTTGATAGCATCATCTCTTTGAGAACGATGTGGGTAATTTGTGAATATGGCTTCCTATAGATGAGAAATGCATATAAATATCTTTGGTCTACACTTCCCATTCCATCCTTTTCCTGCCGATCCATCCGCCATCCCCCTTATGAATAGAATCGATAAAAGTTTTAAGTACATGAAAAAAAATCTGCATAACTCAATAATGGACTTGGTCCCTTTGGTGAGAGAGTCTTCTTGTAAAATTTAGCTTGTCCAATATTTTTTTTCTTTATAAATATACGACGAGTATTATGCGGAAAAGAAATAAAACTTTGAAAAATAAAAAAAAAAGTGCGACTCTTTTACAAACGACCTGTTCCTCTGAGTTGGACAGATCCCTCAAGGGAAAAACTTCCCTCCTAGAAATAGAAGTCTGGACTTTTTGTTGCCATTTTGTATAGAGAATATTAATAGTTTTTTATTTTGTGTTCATTTCATATTTTTCGAGTTAAGGTGGTGAATTTAAAGTTCTAAAGCATCTCAAGTCCTACATACATACATACATAAATATATTTCAAAGGACTAGACGAAACTTCATGAATCACGTGAAGTGAATTGAAACACCTGATTTTGCGTTGACTTTAGTGTTAGTTGCTTTTGTAAACTTCATCAGAATCTGCTGCAGTTACTGATGGAAACTTTTCAACCCTTATTTGCCAGTCCTTTCTGAAGCTACTGATACCCAAGGGTTATTGACCGTTTCGGTTAAAAATAAGGTGTGGTTGTTGTTTGATATTGTATACTCGTATCTCGGATAGAAAATTATATTTAAGGTTTTGCTTGGAAATACCAATAGTTTCATATGTACAAGTATATGCATTTTTTTTTCTATACATACACAGGGAGGAGCTCTAGAGAGAAAACTTAATTGATGTGCCAATCATTTTCAAACGAATGTGAATTTTTCTGTGACATTTATTGTCACAAGCATGTTGGGGTGGCTTTTTTTTGTTCTTGGTTTGTTTAGTAAATCAGCAAAAAATGGAAGATAGATTGAGGAAAAATATTTGTTATTTGTAAACATTTTTTTTTTGGTATATGTGTGTATGTATGTATGTCAATCTCTGACAGGTTTTTATTTTTAATAAAATTTCGTCATCTAGGTTTTTGTTGCCAAAGATGGGATTTGTTTTAATGGTTTATATTTATTATATCAAAACCTACTTTTCATTTTGGTATAAGTTCCATTTTATCGTAAGAACAAGATTGTTAGAGGATATATCTTAATATAATTTTTCTTTACATTTTTACTTGCGATTATAGGTACTATAAAGCAAGCTATGCATTCGTCGAAAAAAAAAAGTTTTGGGATAACAATCAAACATGACATTACGATGATAGCAAAGACGAAAAAAGATGGTCTAAGAATTCTGTCCGTCTGCATGTCTGTCTGTCAGTCTGTCAGTCTGTTAGTCTGTCTGTATGTATGTATAGACACCTACAGCCCAAACGGGTGGGCCGAATTGCTTCAAACTTGGTATATAGAGTTTTTTTTGGTCTTGTACAGAGGGGAAATTGAATTTTTTTCTTAGCTCAAAAAATAACGGTACCTGCCATATAATCGACCCGTTCAAACCTATTTTTCTCGTAAACGGCTCTAACGATTTTGATAAAAAAAATCAGTGCAGCTTTTTAGCTACGACCGATCATATGGTTGAAAAAAATGTCTAAAAACGGTACTTTTCATAGGACCGTTTTTTTTGCTTTCGACTATCTCATAAACGGCTCAACCGATTCTTTCGAAATTTCACGCATATATAGGTTTAGGTTGCCCAAATTATATCGCGTACCAATATTTTTAATTTGTATTTTTTTTTATTTTTAAAATCATTTAAAATTTTTTAATTTATATTTCGAAAACTGCTCATTAATTTTTTTTCAAAAATTATATTTATATGTATTTATTGAATACCTATGAATTGGCGTTTTTGAATTTTTTTTGAAAAATGTTTTCAAAAAGTTTAAAAAAAAAACTTTTTTTTTTCTCAAAAACCGCTCCACAGATTTTTAAAATTTAATTTATCTAGCAAATAAAATGTACTTTTTTCTGAACTTAAATTAGTTTAAATATTTATTTCAGAATTTTGAATTATTTTTTCTTTGATTAAGCGGATTTAATATTTTGTTTTTAAGTTTATATTATAATATTTAAGACTGTCATACCAATTTTTTTTAGAAAAAAAATAAAGATATTTTGTATATATAAAAAATGAAGTAAAAAACTGCTTTAAATATATATTTAGATTTTTAACATAAATCTTTTGCATTCGATGTGATCGAACATAAGAGCAAGTTCGTGCGATCCAGTCGTTCATTTTTTATAAAAAAATTATATATCCCATTTTTAAGTATTTATTGATATAAATTTTTAAAAAATCGTCCACCAAAATCGTTCGTAATCGAAATATTGTCAAAAAAAATGTTTTAAAAACAACATTTGATTTCTTCATTCAAATAGTTTTTTTTCATAAATGTTAATATGTAGTATTATTTAGAACTTTAAGGAAATCAATGCGCAAAAATTTTGATCTAAATCAGTAGAGTCGTTAATTTTGTTCGCGAAAATTGTTTTCAAGTTCATCTCATTTCTTTTTCGCGTAAGTTTTCATTCCACAATAATTTGCTTCGTTAGCATACGGTATTTGTACTGAATTGAGGTAAATCTGTAGATTTTTGATGAGTTGATTTAGACTCATTAAGAAAAGTACGCCATTTCTTAGTATGTGCAATCCGAAATATTGCTTAAGGTCCTTTGGAGCTTTCTCGTTGCTGTTGCAATTGGATCGGATAATGAAAGTATAGCCGTGTCATCTGCAAATGTTGCTGTTACGGTATCTTCCTCTTGGGGTGTGTCGCGAGTGTATATAAGTCGATAAAGATCCCACCCAGAACACTTCCTTGGGGAACACCAGCATTTATTTCTTTAAATCCCTAATATTTCCTGCTTTGTTTAACTCGAAATAACCTATCCTCGAGATAGGGTTGGAGCATGTGATATACTTGGTTCGGAAATGCCTGTTATACTTTAGGCCACCTAGCTAAACTTTTTCGAACGCTTGGGAAACGTCTAGAAAAGCGTTTCATCCAAAGACTTCTTAACTGTATTAGTTATTCTTTCAATTGTTGAGTGGCTTTTGGCGAAACAAATCTGGTGATCCGGAATAAGACGTTTTTGTCTTCAATAATGGGAAATATTGTCTTGATTATGATTTTTTTCAAAAATCCTTGGAGATCAGCAAAGAGAGAAATCAGTCTATAAGAATTCTGTTCGTAAATCATTATTACTTTAACGTGGAACGTATTCATGAGGTAAAAAACTTTTATTTTTGCTTTTCTCGGTAGTTCTTTATGGAAACGAGCATTTATGAAATCATACCCAGGAGCCTTATTATTTTTAGGATTTTTAATTGTGCGATGGTAAAACTCGGATAGTGAGACACTTCGAAAATTAAAATTCTCAGATAAAAGTTGAATCTCATCAAATTGGCTTTTTTATCTCCCGCCCGTTAAAAGGTTTGACCGTTTTCGCTACGTGTTCAGCAAATAAATCTGCTTTATCATTTATCTGTCTTAGCCCAGTGGCAATTAGTTTTAAAACTAATAAATTTATCAACTTTCATCTTTTGGCTCGAACGGAGATTTCAGGGACATATTAAGAGCTATATTCTCTTCAAAGTCTTCTCGAAATCTACCCGAATTAATTTCATTGTCAGCTTAATATGTGGATCTTTATTTTTTAACTAGATTTGCGTGTATTGTTAATATCACTGGTGAATGATCAGTGGAAACGCCAAAGCTTTCCTCAACATTCGTATATTTTTTATTTAACCTTTTGCAGTAAAAAAATTCTAATAGATCTGGTGATTTCAGTTGGTCTGTAGGTTGGTATTCCCTTCGAGAAGTAGTCGAAAACCGTTATTGCGAACGTCTAAAATGAAAAGACTGTTATTCCTTCCTATATTGTTCGGTCAATTACAAACTATTTAATTTTTTTTTTTAACATTCAACCCGGAAAATTTGGCATTTCACTTTTCCTCTATTTCGAATTATACCCGAAAAATGGTTCATGTTAGAAAAATTCTTCTTATTGTGAGCATTCATATCTGGCGTAATTTTACGCATTTTTATGTTAAAATGTTCACCTCATTTTTGGAAGCGAACGAAGGAATAACAAGGTGCATCATGTATGCCAATCGTTTATTTTTATGCTAAAACGTTTTAAATTGGATTCTTTATATTAAAAAAACAAAAACACTTGGTATCGTAAATTTGCGTAAAAATGTTCAGGAATTTTATTTGAAGTCCACTTCTATAATTAATAATTACTTCTTTTTACAAAATAATTGTTGCACTTTGCTCGTACACATTTGCACAGTAAAAACAATTAAGTATTTTCTTTATTCCTTTAGATTTTTTTTATCCGTCATATCCGTCACTAATCCTATCCCGTATTTATTCGAAATCTCGTTTTCTATTCGAAGTGATATTTTATTTGGGCGAACTCGCAATGGATTTTAAAATTCCGAGCGAACAAAAATATTCCAGGTGAAAAATATTTCGGGTGAAACTCAAAATATGTCTGAATACATGCCCCACCCATTTATATGATTCAAAAATATCAGTTTATCGAATATTCGCTTCGGAATCTTTTGGAGTTTTGATCACATTTGAAATTGGTGTTCCTTCCAAACATGAAAGTCTTGCTTACTAACTCACCCAATGGGCCAAAAATGAGTCACGCAGCTCAAACCAATAATGTTTCCCATTCTGTTAATTTCGATGCAAACGATGGTCATACAGCTTCAATACTTGTATCTTCCAAAGAAATTGCAAAAACGGTCAGCAATGCGGCCTCGAAGAAAATAATAAAAATAAATTCTAATTTGCAACAATGGTGCTCGTGGGCGTATACGTACTTTTTTAATATATGAATTTTCTTTATGCATTTTTTGTTTATTTTAAAAATTACACCAAAATTTAAATTATTCATATTTTCAAACCAAAATATTTAAGAGTTCATTCTCATCTAGTAGAAAGCTTAGGCACGACTTCTCAATTTGTTTGTTTCTAAAGAAAGTCGGTGTAATATATAGAAACTCATCCTTCTCTATTTTCAGAATATATACGAGTTAAAATTCTTTTCCAAATCAACTTAAATATATTTATAGAAAATCTATAAAGTTTAGTAATTTCCATGAATCCAAATCAATAACTCTAATTATAGAGCTATTTAATTGTAGGGATACACAACTGATTCGCCAAGAAAATTCATGGTGCAGAATAATTTATAAAATGTTCAACAGTTTTTTTTTTCGTTTGTCTTCGATTGCTTGTAATATAGTAGTTCTACTGTGGTAATAAAACTTTTCATTTAGTTTCTAGAGAAAATTTAACTTTATCCATAAATCAATAAAATAATGTATTCTAATTGTTTCTAGAGAATTATTTCAATCTCATGCAGAAAATCTTTATTTTTTTGTTCCTTTTATGGAAGAAACACACACATTTAAAAAAGAAATTCTCATACCCCTGATGGGACCGGTTTAAATGTCAAAATACTTTCAAAGCATTTAGAAAAGTTTTCATCAACAACCAAATACTTACTACAAGAACGACAGGAACGACGACGACGACAAACTATACAAGAACTCCCATGGCCTTGGCTTCAAACAAAAGTTCATATATGCCACTGCGAAACTGTCACCAATAATCATGAAATCACCCACCGAACATGACATTAATTCCCCCCAAAGGATTATCCTTGTTGAGCGGAGGAGGATATAAGTAATGTCCTCAAAACGTGCTATTTTCTTATGTAGAATTTGATAAACAACAACTAAACATATCTACGACAAAATATAAAGCAACGAAATTACGTTAACACGCATCAAAGAGAGAACTTTAAATCCTTTTCAACAAAAAAAAAAAAAAAAAAAAAAAAAAAAGGAAATAAGAGTCGAGGTATTATAAGCTCCTTTTATCCAATCTCTGAACGATACCCGTATTTTCGTATACGTTGTATAGGTACATACATAAACACAGCACTAAGACATTACCGAAAATGTTTATCATTTTTCAATTTGCCTTCTACATAGATACTCTATGTATACAATCGTTGTTTTGAATCATTTAACTTAACCCCATAACATAGGACCCGTATCCTTAAATTCTCATTTTGTTGGTGGATAGGTACAGGTTATTTGTGTTTTCAACTGGAAATTTTGCTTGGAGTTTGGTTGTTCTAATTTTGATATGGATATGTAAAGGCATAGTTCTAGATAAGTTATAAAATATTAGAATACCAAAGTCCGTCTTAAGAATTCTTAAAACAATTTGTAAGAATTGACCTTTTAATTCCTCTTTCTTGAAAGAAAAAAAAAACTAATTTATACAAAATAATTTATTTTAAGACAAAAAAATAGGATGCCGGTAATTTTAATATTAAGGTTTTAGTATTATACAATTTTTAAATGAAAACTTGCCAAGTAAACCAACACAATTAAAGTCAGTAATCATTAAATAATAGATTTCTCTGATACTGATACTTTTCACGGGTGGCTTGTTACGCAAAGGTTTTTGTATATGCATAAGGCCCTTTTGCCGATACACAACTTAAGGATTAAAGCTCTACTTAAGCACTTATGTGACAGTTTACGCAGATGAAAAAGTAGCCCATAAGCATTTTAAGTTGAACATAAACATTTATGATGCGTATTGGCAAACGGGCCTTAAATAACTTTGCTAAGTTTTTTAACATTTATGTTTTTGGTGTGATTTCACAACTTTTTGCAAGGATTTTTTTCTATCAGGAAAACAGGGTTGAATAAACGCCTAATGAGAGACTCATAAGAAAATGTAAATTTTTAATTTATGTATTTTGACTACAAGTCCTACCCCCTGCCAAGGTTCATATGCTAAAAGTGCTCCATTGAAATGATAATAATTGATAAGGAGTGGGTGGATGAAACGCACCTGCATGAAAAATTTCATAATTTCAACAATTTCTTTGTATACACCTAAACGCTGACCGCTCCACCAAATTTCGTAATCCTACCAAATTTCATAATCCTACCAAATTTCATAATTCTATCAAATTTCATAATCCTACCAAATTTCATAATCCTGCACCAATCGGAAGTGCTCTCAATATATTAATATTAATTCTGTGAAAATGGCTGTTGCCACGCCTACTAAATGTAATTTGTAAAATTTTTAATTTTACCTTTGTTGACATGTCAACGCATATCGCTCTACCAAATTTCATCATTCTACGAGACGGTAAGAAGTGCTACAAATAATTTATATCAATTCTATGAAAATGGGTGGATAGCACGCCACTGAATAAAAAATCTGAAATTTAGACATTTTGTTTTTGCCAGCAATTTAAACCCTACCGCGCGCTGTACCAAATTTCATTAATCTTCGAGTAATTTATGTATATCCATTCTATGAGAATGGGCGGCTACCACGCCCCTGATGAAAAATCTTAAATTTTCGAGTTTTTCCTTTAGAAACACGACAAGGCCTACTGTTGTGCGAAATTACAAGATTCTACGATGTCGGGAAGTGACCCATAATTTTGATGATCTGTCAGTAAAGGGATGAGTGACAGTGAGTGAGTTACGGTTTTTGCAATTTATGCAATCTTATATCTCAGCAACATCTAATGCTAAAGACTTTAAATTTGGTGAGCTGCCTAATCCTGGTGGGCTTAGCAAATGCTGCCAATTTCAAGTTTCTGACTTTATTGGTACTGAAGTTAGGGGAAGGTCGAAAATAGTCTGAGTTTGATCCTATAAAAAGGGTGTAGTGCCAGAACTTTGCTGGGCACAACCGAGCCATTTGCCTGAGTTATAAAAAATGGGAAAAACAAAGTGTATATGAATAAGGAGGAACACTTTACACCCGCGAATATCACAGAACGGCACAGTAGACAGCTATAAATTCGAGGTAGTATAGGACTTCGTCTATCTCGACTCCAATATAACATCTGTCTATAATATCAGTCACCAAATCAAACGAAGCATTACTCTTGCCAATCGCTGTTTTTTTGGACTAAGAAGGCGATTGAGTAAAAAGGCCCTATCACGAAGAATTAAGGAGACCCTGATGTATAAAACCTTAACCATCCCTGTTTTACTTGTATGGCTCTGAAGCGTGGCGGATGAATACATCCTTGGTCGCTTTCAGATAAAAAATCTTCGAAAAATCTACGGTGCAGTATGCGTTGACAGTCCATTGTGGAGAAGATTAAGTAGAATTATACGAGTTGTACAGCGACATTGCTCTATTGTCTAGACAAACAAATGCAAACTCGTTGACTTACACGGCTTGGACATGCAGAACGAATTTAAACCGATGATCGAGTCTTACCCGTAGGTGCAACACAGTAAAGGAATTGCGCGCGTTAGCTAACGACAAACTAACAGAAGGAGGATTGTTGTTGGAGTCCCAGGTTCACACCGAACTGTTGAAAAAACAACTTAAAAGTAATACAAAACTGGTGATATTAGTTCCAGAAATCAGACTGCATACTCTATATATTGCTTATGATGTAACCGAACAACCGAGCAAGTACGTGCGACCCATAAGTCGTAAATTTTGTTTGTATAAAATTTAATAAACAATAAATTCCACAAATCCCCTTATTTTGAAATTCCATTGAAATTCCCAAAGGACAATATTTTCCCTTGATCTCTCATCACATTTCTAAGTAAATTTCCTTCAATTGATTTGCGTTTTCTTGCACGAGCTTAGAAAGAAACAATAAACAAAATCTATATTTCAGTTTCCCAAAATTAAATGGAGTTCACAGCAATATCAGAAAAAGTGCCGTAGAATAGCTTTGGAAAACTTGTACACCGAAAGGGAGTCTAACTCATTCTAAATGGCTGGTACACATAATATCAATAACACGTGTCCTTTAAGACTTTTAAGTAGTTACATACTCGTAGGTTTCTGCCAAATATTTTGAAGGATTTCGAAGCCCTCTGACTGATTCTAATCGCAAAAGGAAACACCCTGTTTACAACCAATGTGTTAGGATATCACTAGAACTTCTTATATTCAGTGATAAGTTCTGAACTTTCCTACTTCTACTTTTTTTTTTTAATTTTTTTTTATTCTTAAGAAAGAAAGATAATAACACCTCCTTGAGTTTTGTTTTAATTTAATACCAAAAGGATTTAAACGAAACGAAACGGAGTTCCAAGAACAGACAAACAGACAGACAGGAAGTTGCATGAATTGCACGAATTGAAATGGAATAAACACTTGGTGATTTATAGAGCTTAACTGCAAGTTGGTATGGTTCTATACAGTTATACTAAAAGCCTCTTCTTATTCGGTGTTTTGGTTGGGTGTAGTGAAGGAGTTTGTCCCTTTTCGATTAGGATTATGCAAAAAGTTGTTCACTACTTATTATCCTTGACCGGTGAAATAGTTGAGTTTCTACAAAAAAAACCCCAAGCTCTCTTCAACGTTTCTCGCAAGACTACCTCACGAATGTTTCTGTTGTTGTTGGTTTAACCGCAATTGACCAAATACCTACTAACCAGGTGCATGCCGCCCGCCCGGATAGGGAGCTGCCTGTTGGTAACCTATGGAGGCTTGAATTGCATGTTGATGCTTTAGTATATTCATGTCCTTTCGGAATGCATGTGCTGCTGCTTTAGTTGAAAGACACATAAGATTAATGACTTTGTTAGATGGATTCAGACACTTGAGAGTTAAGGATATTAATGAAGGATTTCCCTTTATGCAGATATACGCATATATGGAAGACTTAAAGGCATATTCTGGCATAGGTATTGCTTGCTGGAAGCAAAGAACCGAAGCGAACCGAAGCAGAGATTTGTTTTCAGTGCGGTTGGTCAAGGAAGGGATAACAATAAAACTTGTGTTTAGTTGAAATTTGTTAGTTCTTAAGGATTTAACCGAGTGGAAAATTAGGGTTGTTAGAAAATAGTGCATACAAATACGTATAACCTAAACTATAATATAGGGAGAATTCGGAAAGAACATATTTTGAGGTTACATTCTTTGGGGCTTCCTTTGAAATGAGGATACATTTGTTTGAACACTCTAAAGTCGAAATAGTATGGAAAATACATGTGTAGCTATTTTGTATCAAAATACCTACGGCTTACCTTTATGCAAGTGAAGTTGAACTATTGTTAAAATATGCCTATGAAGAGATGTGAGGCGGAGGCCTTAAGAAATGTTGCATTAAGTTGATGAAATTAATATGATTTATATTAAACTAAGCACTTTAATATCAAACCTCGAAAACGGGACATTTTGAGACATTGGTTGGTTGTTCTTTTTGTTTTCCCTTATGAAATTCCATATCGGGTTTGGATCTTTTTTTCGGTTTCTTGACGTATCTGTCTCAAGGTGTGTATTTGAACTATCGAATAGTCTGGAATTTTTTTTATTTGAAACTAAAAAAGCATTTGGATCGCACGTGCTTGCTCTATTCAAAAGAAGTATTGACCTTAATATCTTTAAGAAATAGATAGGGGTACGTTTATCCCTAAAATTAATTAATTAATTTTCTCATTTTGTATATTTTTATCGAGTAAAACGGAAGAAGGATATTTCTTCATGGAGAGGAGGAAACATGTAGAGAATACGAATGAAAAATCTTATATAAACAATTTAAAAATTAAATTTCTCTAATATATTAGAATTAGTAATTTAATTTGAAACGCTGGTATATATTTTTTTTTAAGTTAAAATTATCTTGGAATAAATAAATAATAATAATGAAAATAATAATCACATCACATCGTAAGCACAAGATGTAAATAAATTTTAGAAGTAATTTTGTTATAATTTTCTTTAAATACAAAATGTCTTTATTTTTTTCTAAAAAATGTTGTTTTGACAATTTTAATACATATATTGCATTCTAAAAAAATAATTTGAAAAAAAATCGTCTTCCAAATAATAAATTTTCAACTTTTTTTATCAAGAATAAAAAAAAATATTTTTCGAAGGAATACAAAACATTTGATCCAAACCCGTCAAGCCGTTTATGAGAAAGTGGAAAGGAAAAAAAATGGTTGTTTTGCAACCGTTAATACCAAAATATTCTATACCTACATATATTAGTGCATATATTTTTTTTGTATCAACATTGTTAGAGCCGATTTCGAGATATGTAAATAAGATAGTAGAAAAATAGTATGGCAGCTACTGTTAGCTTTGGACTTAAAAAAAACGATTCAAAAATTTATTTGAGACAATCACCTGAAACGCTTAAGACGCTTTAGTCGTTTAGGCCTTAGATCGTTCTACATACAGACAGTTCTCTATCATCGTTATGTCAAGTTTTATTAAAATCTCGAGTTCGATTTTTTTCCAAATGCAAAACTTGCCCTATAGTACCTATATCGCAAGTAAAAATTGGCATAGGTGTAAAGACAAAACTAAGCTGAAATCAAAAAGGGTGTTTCCACTATTTTGACCTACGGACAAAAATTGGGGAAAAATCCCTTGGGCCAGTTTTTGAGATAAATAAGATTTGCCTTAATGTATTTTTCTTCCTATGACCCGGAAGATGTATTTATTCCTATTTTTCTTTTGTTTCTTAAAATCGACAGTGTAGATATCTACGAGTACATACATAAAACTATGTTCCTATTCAAAATTAACTAGACAGGTAGCTTAAAATCATCGATACATTTTTTTTAACCCTGGAAAGATAATCTGCGTCAAAATGACTCATCTGAAAACGAAATATAGCTCTCTGTCTTTTAATATTTTGAATAGTACATTGCGCGTTGGTAAGTTCTCCAACAATAAGAGGGTCTATCGATGGGGGTATGTGCTGTTGAGGTAGATGTGTCACCATTTATGAATAATAGCCACCTTGTGAGTCAAAATTACGCATGTTTATCTTTTGTGTGACTTTTAAGATGTTGAACTTTCTTATGGGTTCTAAAAAATATTTTTAAAATATTTATTTTTTTATAATCCTATAAGTATGCATGCAGCTATAAATGGACTTATTAATACTAAAAGTATTTTTTTGTGATTAAAACTTAAGCAGTGTTAAAATAATCTTTTTTTTTTTTGTTAATTTATTTGTTTTTGTTTATTTTATCGTTTATTTAATTTAATAAATAGCAGTATTTCCATAAAATTATATACGTTAAATTTAATCACAAGACCCATTTAACACCCATTAAACTTTTTCAAATCATAATAGCTTAAAAAATAAAGCTACATATTAGAAGTTTACGCGACAATTTGACGCATAGTTATCTTTAGTGTGTTGCAAAATATGATTATCTTTCGAGGGTTAAATATCCTAAAATACGTAGTTACTTTCTTATTACCAAGTTCAATGAAAATTGACAAACTTCTTTAGGGTGTTCGAATGCATAACTTTCCATTAATATGTATAGACCTTATGAGTTATGACACCTAAAGTACCTACCTACATGTCGCAATTAAAAAAAAATACCAAAAAATACCAATTTTGAAAAAAATTCAATAAAAAATATTTCATAACATGACCACATTGCCAACCCTTTCATAACTGCCTTAAATAGAAAATATATTTCGGTACATCCCCTTCTACGTACTATTATAGAAAATAGCTAAGGTTAGGGCATCTTTTTACGTACCTACCTTCAGCAGTACAGATATAGTTTGTATGGTATACTTTACCTACCTATTTTGATTATGGTAAACCAACAACAATTAGTCACAAGCGCTAAGCGCACCACTCACCACACTAGAGAATAGCTAGCAGGCAGCACAGTGCACACACATCGATTTCTGTTCTACACGTTTCTCGTTTTTATAGTGTATCTTAATTATAGCTATCAAACCCACAGCATTCATTATACCTACATGCATACAAAGTTGTGTTCAGACTGCAAATACCAAAAAGCAAATGAGCAAGATCTTAGTATTTTTTATTTTTATAATTCACAGTTTGTATCTGCTCATGTGTTTATTAGAGAACTAGAAAAATCACCGTTAAGCATACTTACCTGGCGTAGGGGTTACCGTGATCATGAAGGCGGTTCCCCCGGAGTGAGGCTTGGCCATTGCACCTCGGCTGAGTTGACCTCCGCGATTATTCCTAATGCGAATAACTCGTGCGTGTAATTTTTGGTAGCCGGGGATGGCGTTCGCGCCGCCCCGACCTTAACAATTGTTCAGTGTTAGATTATGTTGGATTACTCGTAGTTTAATTAGAGTTGTATTTTATTTTGATTAATTTTTGTGCTGCAAGAAATAATAATCAAGATCGTTTTGCGAAGACTATATATTTTTCCTGTCTTCGACGTGTTACAAAAAAAACTCAACTCAGTTGTGTACTGAAAAACTGTAAAAAGGATAGAGAAAGAATTAAGTGATCGGACGCGTGGGTAATTATGATCACCCATGAGATAAATTGCTTGTTGGGAGGAGGTTCGGTTACATAGAAGGCACAAAAATAATATGTTATTAGTTAATGATTCAAACAATTTAGTGATTAACAGCAAATAGAAAACGTCCGATTCTTGGAACAATAGGTTTAGGTAATTAAAAATAAAAGAAATTATTTAGATAGGGTACAACGCAATAAGGTAATCCACTATTTGTTAATAATTTAATTACCCTAATTTTAGGAGAAACATGTAAAATTGTTCATAGGTTAAAAGTTATTAGCTGGGTATGTAGGCGGGATTATAATATGATTTAAATTGTTGTTGTGTAGATAAGTAATTAGGTAGGTTTGATTTATAATCTATACCTATGTAGGTACCTATAAAAAAAACCTAAAATCGTTGAAGCAGTTTAAGAAAGAATATTTGTGTGTGGGTATATAATAATTTGAAAACCTTTTTAGGAAACAAAATTTGAAAAGCCACTTTAAAGTAAAAATAATTCAGTGATTGGTTTTTGAAAAATCGGCACTTATGTATTTATGTATGTAAATATAAATATGTAGGTATATTATTTAAAAATCAAAAAACATTTGAAAATTAAAATATATGAAATACCTAGCTACATACCTATTATTTATACTTTTAGGGAGCGTTTGCTTATTATTATTTTTTTTTAAAGTGCTTCTGTGGAAAGTACCATTAATAAGTGCGCAAAAAGAAATATTTGCATACTTAAAAGTGAACTGTACTAATTTAAGAACACACACATTTTTTTATAAACATTTTTGGAGCCGTTTTCGTGAAATAAATTTTTTTCCTAACGGTTTTTTGACATTTGTATGGGAGGTAACGTTGTTTTTTATTTTAGAAAAATAGTTTTTTTTAACTATTCAACATAATGTCAAAAAAACACTAAAATGATGTTTCGAAAAAATTTTGAATTTCAAAAAAAAATTATTTTCCAAAAAAAATTTTGGTATACAATAGTGTTTAAACTTCCTAGGAGCTTCTGCGTAAAAAATTTCCAAAAAAATGGTTAACCGTTTCCGAGAAAATCGAAAACCAAGAAAAAGGTTCTACTAGAGGGACCAAAAATAACAATTTTTTTTCCAAAAAAAAAAATAGTAAAAGGTACCCTTTCCCTTCATTAATGAACTGATTTCTTGTTATAAAAATCGTTGGAGCCGTTTTTGAGAAAAATAAGATTTTTGTATTTGGCCAAAAAAAATTTATGGGAGCTACTGTTATTTGTCGTCTTAAAAAAATAATGAAAAAAACGTCTGGGCATATTACCGAAAAAACAATATGTACCAAGTTTGAAGTGAATCCACAGAAGCGTTTAGGCTGCAGACTCGAGGACAGACAGGCAGACATGCAGGTAGACGGAATTGGGGGACCCACTATTTTGGTATTCTCTATGATCGTAATGTCATGTTTGATTGTTAGAAAAAAATTTTTTACTTGAGATTATAGGTACTAACTATAACGCAAGGTATGTATTCGTAAAAAATATGCCTGTAGAACGATCTACAACCTAGACGGCTGAACCGATTTGGTTCAAACTTGGTACTTAAGCGTTTTAGGTGATTGTCCAAAATAAATTTTTGAATCGTTGTTTTAGGCCCAAAAATAACGGTACTTTGCATACCAATTTTTCTACCATTTTAATTATCTCAAAAATGGCTGTAACGATTTTGATAAAAATTGGTGTGTGTACTACTTTGGGTATGGTCTACATTTCAGCCAAAAAAGTTATAAAAATATTTTGTTATTAACGGTACCTGTCATACAACCATTTTATTGATTTTCGACTTTCTCATAAACGGCTTAATGGATTTCGATACAAAATTTTATACAGGAGCTCCTTCAAATTCTAAATAGTATTGCATTTCAAAATTCTCGTAAAATACTTTTTTGGATTTTTGAAAACAAAAAAAAAAAATAATTTGAAAATTCAATATTTCGAAAACGGGTGAACAATTTTTTCTGAAATTTTGTTTTTGAATTTATATTATTAAATATTTAAAATATTCATACCAATTTTTTTTTTAGAAAAGTTTAAGAATTTTTATATATACAAAATTAAGTGAAAAACTTTAAAAATATATTTAGCCGTTTTATTAAGAATCATTTGCATATAATGTGATCGAACATAGGAGCAAGTACGTGCGATCCAGTCGTGCATTTTAATTTTTTTACCAATACAAAACTTGCCTTATAGTAGGTACATATAATCGCAAGTAAAAAGTGGTTCTACTAGAAGTTTTTCGTCTTCGCTATCATCGTAATGTTAAGTTTGATCAAAATCTCGACTTCGATTTTTTTAAAGAAATCCCCTAACCTACAATATAGTACCTACCTATATACTAAGTACATGACATGTGTACCAATACATATGGATGCATATCAAAAGTATCTATAACAAATATTGGTTATATGTTTTTCAAAATTGTGGGTATAACTAATAATTAATTAATACTAGTAGGTTCTACTATGTTTGTTATTCGTCATTTTTAATCGAACATCAAAAACTAGATTTTGTTTTCCAGTGTTCCAAGTTTTTTTTTTAAGCTAACTGTTCTAAACACATCTGTACTTTTTGAACACCTTCATAGATATTTACCTATGTTAAGTGAAAGGAGCTCATTTAAACTTATGGACAGGGTTGTCTATTATTACATATATAGGTAGGTATATGCACTTAAAAGTTAAGGTGTTGAAACTTAAAGAAGTTACCTACCTACCTAAATATACTAAGATATTTTACATTATGAAATATGTAGGTGTATCTACATGCATATCGACCTATGTTTTAATGAATCACTGAACAATAAGATAGATTTCCTATCTTTACATATATTTGATGGCCATATTCCCAAACAATAGATTTTTATTCGGCATCATTTTCCTTTTAAAAAAATCCAAAATACCTTTTATACTCGTAGCACGTGATTTCCGCCATTAAGTTTATAATTCTCTTCGAACACAAAGAGAAACCCATCTAATTTTTGTTGTCCTTTGTAACTACTACGTATCTAAGTAATGCTTCCTTCACCAGCATCATCGTTCATGCACCCCATATAGTTTTTAATATTAACCAGTAGGTGCCGAGTCTCATTGTGTGCCACGAATTTACTACTAAATTATAGGTAAAAACTACTCAAACTGATAGGTATAATGAAAAATAAGCTTTTAAGAGAAATCCCATAGTAACCAAACCCATCAGCATCGAAGAGAATCACAATAAGAGATATGCTCATAATGTAGGAAAGTACCTACCTATAATAATCTAAATCGTGTCTGGCTGAGAATACCATAAGCAGTCATTCCATCCGCCAACGCGACACGACGACCGACCTACCCCATCATCATTAGAATTATAGTAAGTTTTGTCATCATCGTCCCTGCGTTGTAGGATTTTTTGTGAAGGACTCATTACACCTAGCCTCCTTCCTAAAACTGAGACTAAACAAAAAACTTTGTTCAGAGACTGCCGTTGCTATAATAATCTTGGCTTCATCGTCGTCGTGTCGGCGTCGTCGTCGATGGGTCTTCTTGGTCGTCTTGGTGAAGCATAAAATGCGATTGCAAGTGTAAAATGCCTTGCGGCTGCCTTCACTTATACACATGCATCTCTTGCACTGGTATTTCTATAACGAAAGTTATATATACAGGGATAGCCGTCTCCACACCGCCTGCTCATGATGGCATGAAGTACTTGTTTCTATGAGGTTTGAGGTACAACAATGTATATTTCACCAATGTATAGGTATATAGTTTTAGAGCCCATATTTGCTGCATGCGAATTCAGTTGAAGTTCGATGTTCGGGCGAAACGGTTCTTTTTCAAAGATATAAACCCATATTTATTTTATATATATAAAAAAAATATTAAAACAGTTGTGTTGTTTCCCTCCCACACAAGTTTTGATTTTTCTCCCTCAAACAACATAAAACACACAATAACTATAACTCACCCCAATTCTGTCTCGTTTGAGTTTAAAATTTACATAGAAAAAAAAAGCAGAACAACTAAGCGAATTTACCTTGCTACGTGTTTTTAATCTCAGGGTGCATCACACAACCCCCATAAAACCCTGTCTGTCTCGTTTTCTTCATATATGTCCTTCTCGCTCGGTCTTATTCCTGTATTTTTGTCGAAATACGCAGCGCAATCTGCTGGCATCACTAGAACTTGTTAGTAAATTTTAATTTTTTTGTTTTTCTTCAAAAATTCGCGAAAAATAAATCCGCTGCAGAGAAACAGACAACAAACAAGCCAAAAATAAAAAGCTGCAAAAATAAAGAAAAAAAACAAAACGCAAACGTGATAAACAAAAAGCAATCACGTAAAACTCGTTTTGTTCATCGTCGTCGCTCGCTATATCGATATAAATTTTTGCTGTTTTCTTCATTTCATTGCTTTTGATTATTATTCGAGATACTCTTCGTCTTGACTCTTCACTGAGAGTTGCAGTTTTTTTTTGTTGGTTGCCGTTGGTATTTTTCGTTGTCGTAGTAATTTCGTGGTCGGAAATTCCTGTTTATGACCTTTTTTCTTGATTCGAGATTTAATCGTGAGTTGTCTGTGTGTTTGTTTTTGCTGTTTGTATTTGCAGTTTTCCAATAAAATCATTTCGCCCGTCATCATCGTCATCAACATCATCAACAAACAGCGGCGGCTCCCCAGCTCTAACATCATCATAAGTCATCTCTATTTTCATTTTAACGGTATAGTTATATATTTGTAGTGAAAAAGTTGAAAAAATAATCGATCGAAATGCGTCTGAGATTCCTTAATTAGAATTGCAAGCAAGGGGCGTCTGTCTTGCCAACCACCCAACCCACCCCAACATAGTTAAACAACAAAGCATAAATTCCTAGAAAACAATACAAGAAAAAAAAAAACAAAACTAACATGAAAATGAAAATGAAAACACCCCAGACACATATAACAACAACAACTACCTATGTGATGAATAAAAGCTTGTGTTTTGTTGGAGCTTTCCCCACATCAATCTTTTCATTTCGCCTCGCACAAGGCACCATAATATATAAGTTGTTTTCTATTTTTAACTGTGTGTTTGTTGAAATTTCCTTCTGCTCTGCATCTCCCCCAAGTTAAGTGCAAGTGTATGAGAATTTTTTGGAAATAAATCATTGAAAACCCAAAGAAATATAAAATTTACCATGTCTGTCTGTCTGGGTGGAGAATATGCAGAACAAAAAAAAAATAAATTTCAGTCTCAAGAGATAAAACAACTCAACATTTTTTAAATAACAATTTATTTTTGAAATGGCTTCAATTAAGTGTTTTAGGATGTTTATTTGTTTTTTGTTGTTGTTGTTGTTGTTTTTGTTTAACTTCTCGTGTGAGAGTTTAGAAGTCAAGTGTGTGACTAGAATATTTCAATCATAAACCGAATGGTTTTGGATTTGAATCTAAATTTCGACACAAAAGGCCTTCAGGTATTGTTGAAGGGGACGCAGAGAGGCAAAGGGCGATATGGTAGTCTAGACAGATTTAGCAGATAAAAGACCTGCTCCTGTGTGTGGTGTGGTTGGTTAGCAGGGAATGTGAAGTGTTTGCCAGTGAATAGCGAAGAGTTTTCATGTAAATGCCTGCGCGAAAGCTTAAGTTTTTTGTGTGTTACATTATCCTGAATTTTACATTTGCTTCTAACACTGAGCAGTGCCATGTCTGGTCTGGATAGAGTTGCCATGTACCTACATTGTACAGTGCGATATAATATTTTTTTTTCAACTAGATTAGAATGTTAGATTTACAAGATTTGTGATTAAAATACTCTCACAATCTCACGGTCCACTATTAAATCTGTCTCCAACCTAATAAGTAATAGGTTCACCATTTAGGCCCGTTTGCTGATACGAATCTTAAATATATATGTTCAACTTAAAACCCTTATGGGCTACTTTTTCCTCTGCGTAAACTGTCACATAAGTGCTTAAGTAGAACTTAAATGCTCAAGTTGTATATCAGCAAACGGGCATTAACCACTTATTCTAATAGTGTCATTGTTGAACGTTTTATTTGAATGGAATCGATTCGCCTTGCACAACATCTTTAGCATCTTACTGCGGATCACTCCCCATAAAAATAGTAATCAAATGCGAAAGTAAAAACATTCTCAATTTTTATTCAAATAGAATAGAATTTTGTTGATTTTTTGTTATTACATTATGGTACGATTGTTTTTGATGGCTGTGTTCGTAGAGTAGAGGGGCAATTTCTTTGACATTTAAACGAGTATAGCGTTACAGCGTCATCGTTTGACCATCATATGTAACCCAGACATTTTACAAGCTACGATTTTAATGACGGATAAGATATTTGGGTAAGATTACAATTAACTAAATTTACTAGCACTTGCGATTTAAATAAATACGATTAAAAACGAAATAAATAGTGTTTGTGTACAATTTTGTTTGTGATTAAATTTTTAGTTGTAGAGAAGTTGAATTGTGTTACTATAACAATTGCATAGTACGGCGACAAAAATTCCTAAGTTGAACAAATAAGAGAACACCGAAAACAATTTAATAAGGCCATATATGTAAAGGGATACCAACTAGTTCAATTGCGTTGGCTGTCTTTCTCAAATTTAATAAATTTCTTAATAAAGATGCACATAGCAAATTTTATTGTATACAAGTTTGATCATATATTTTTTTTATAGCATCACGATTCATGTAACAGGTGGTGCAAAAGTTGTCACCCGATATTCTTTGGCGTAAATTTTGTATGAAAAGAAAAAAATACTTCTGCTTTTGGAATATGTTTATTTGATATCTTAATTTTGTGTCCATTAATTCGAGAAAATAATAGCGGTTAAGTGCCCGCCTCCACAATTGATGACCATTCGGGTATGAGCTATGAATTTTCCGACACTACGTATTGTCAGAACTTCTGGCGATATGTCCTCGTCTTTTTAACGAATATTATCTCTGGTGAATTCAATAGAGTCTGACCTGACGATTGCTGACATAGAACAGTCTAGAATAGTCTTGCCAGCCAGTTCAAATCCCCAAAACGAAATATTAGGCGACCGGAGCCTTAATGGAGAACCTGTGTTGTCAAACATCTTTTTTAAGACTTTTCCCCTCTAAAAGTCATGTAAGTGGATCGAAAAATTTGACTTCTGAATACTTAAATTTTTGACGCGTAGTGAAAAGTCCCACGACATCACCTAAACAAAAGGTTATACCAGGTGGCGAAAAATTAATCACCCTATAGGTACAGTAGCGAGCAAAAAAATGGAACAGAAATAGTATCGTCTTGAGTTTGAAATATTCTATTTTACTTGTAATGCTTTCAAACCTTGTACAAACTCTTGAAATTGATTCTTTTTCTTTAAACACAGTTGATTTTTTACCGAATCTAACTCCAAGTAAATTATTTTATTTAAAAAATACTAATCGTGAGTTTGTAAGCGAGCAAAAAAAATGAAAATTCCCAAAAAAAACTTTAAAAGAAACTGATTGATTCAACTTTTTTAAACGAAACATTAACCGTGTCTTATTATCGCGAATAACCCATATGGTTCACCCCGTGAAAATAAAACGATCTGGTTTATGTAATTAAATGTACCCTCTGTTCGCCTAATTTAATACTAATATTTGAAAACCCCGATAGAAACCTGGATTGCCTGTTGTTTTTGTAATACGGGTTAAAAAATAACACAGACCCGTAGATTATAAAACCCCGATAGAAACCTGGATCGCCTGTTGTTTTTGTAATACGGGTTAAAAAATAACACAGACCCGTAGATTATAAAACGCAGCTATTGTATTAAATAAACCCTTTGTTGGCAATAATGGCGCGCAACCTTTTACCCATTGAGTCAATCAAAAACACCAATATGTTTGGTGACATTCGAATGATTTCCCTTTCTTACCTCCCTATCTACAAAATGGAAAATTTTCTATGGAATTGAGATCGAGAGACTGCCACTCCAAAACGTCAACATTCTCTCATTCTAAAAAGTTCAAATAAACTATGTAATTAAATAATAACACAATTGTAACAAGTTTCCCAAAAATAGAAAAAAAATGTTACCGTTACGAAAGTTTTGGAATAGGTAATTGATTTTGGTGTGACCGTTTTTTTTCCTCGATACTGTAGGCAGATGCTATAATTTTTACAAATGGCGGCAAATGTCAATTCAAGTTTGATACGTGAGAAGTGAACAGATACAAAAGACACATCAACAAGTCATCAATGGCTATATATTCTAAAAACAACGGGGAATAATTGGTTCGATTGAAAATCTGCCGCCATAAGAAAAAAAAATTATACCATCTTCCGATAGGGTGATTCATTTTGCGCCACATATAATTTTAGATTGATTCACCTCAACCATTAAGTACCTATTATAGGTATATCTTTGGAAAGGTATGTCAAATTTGTTCTATTTTTCTGTTCCAAAAGTCCTCAAATAAAGCTTAAATTATTAAAGTTTATTTCTCGACTTCATCCACACCTAGTAGGTAGATATTCTCCTTACTTTTTACTACACCGACAAACTGCAGGTATTTTGCTGATGATAAGACGACCCATGCGAAAAGATCTTAAAATTGTCTAAGAAGTTTTTAAAACATCATCGTCTACCTTATAGTATGTAGATAGCTATACCAAAACCAAACACGTTATAAGGGCATATAATATAGTTAGGTACCTAAGTATGGCCCCCGGAACTAAGTAGGTTTTTTGCGTCTGTGTCTTCTTCTTTGCCAACGCCAAGTGCACGCTGTATGCTATATGAGTCGTAGATAGACTGCCTAGCTACCTATACGAAATGCGAACATTATGTGCGAGGCTGTTTCTTTGGAAATTGTGCAAAAATTTAATATTCCTGAGAGCACACACCCTGTCTATGCCCATAAACACTTTATCTTCGTCGCTCGTCCCAAATACGGCCAATAAATGCGCACACAACAACAATACCGCACACACACTCAGCCTCATGCAACGGTTGAGTCAAGTGCAGCTAATACTTCAGGTGCGTGCCAATTCTCCAGGAAAAGCATATGATTATGTACGAAAAAGTGTTCAAAAAACTAACAACTAAAGTTAGAAAAAAAACACACACACATACACATGCGAAGATACAGAAGAACTGTACGGTGTCTAAACCAAATTAAATGTGCATTCCTGCAGCTAACAAGCCATCCGCTACGCGAAACGGAACATTGCCGCCACATGCTGCCTTTGGCCTAGCTGTGCTCACTGCTCAGTGCTGCTGCGGCACCATCTGCAGAATCAGAGATACACGTTAGGCAGTGTCATAAAAACCTCCTCTCTTTACCTACCTACTGTGTTTTGTTAATGTGTATGTGTTCCGTTTGAAGCGAATTGCTGTAAATGCCTTTTGGCCATTGTCGCCATTCGTACCGGTGAAATCGTGCGGAAAATTCGCATAGAAATATATAAAACAGGGGATACCCTTACCAAGTCGACCACCAACTAGCCAGCCAGCTAAGCCAGTTGCCAGTCTGATATCAAGTCAGGTTAGGGGGAAGGACGGGCACACCCGACGAGGACAATCGACCGATGTTGTACAAGAAATACCGCAAAAGAATACCCTTTCCCATTGTGTCCATGCGTCGCCGTCCACCAGAAAAGTTGTCTGGTCTGGGTTTTAATTTGGTTTTAGTTTTGAGGGATTTTTTTTGTTTGGTTTGCCTTTGCTCTCCTTTCCTAAGTGTGTACGTGCGTGTGAGTGTGTTTGTCGTTGGATTGAACGCAATGCAATGAAAACTAAATTGGTGACCGAGTGTCTGTTGTAAGATTGGTGTTTAGAATACTAACCTACACTCTACACCGACCAATGAAATGGGGTACCGCAGGTTTAACTAAATAGGCCAGTGCTTTTTTAATTGCATTTAATTACAGACGCATTTCGATCGTTTATCTTGTTAGGAGTAGGTATATATCGTGCTAACTAATCATTATTAAAATTGTGTTTACAGTTTAAAAACAACTTAAGGAAAAATAGAAACAGCAAAATACCTTTACCTACAAATTAAGAAGTGCAGTGACTCGTCATCATAAAAAAAATCAACACTATTAATTTGTATCGTTAACAAACCGAAACAAATTACATAAAATAAAAAAAAATTTAAAATTATTATATTTCCGGCTTCTGTGCGAAAACAAGTTACAATATAAGAAACTATTTTTTCTAATACGAAACATAAAAATATAATATAAATAATTGCAATTTGTACCTCGTGGTTACACACTGTTGCATTTTATAAAATAAGTTCTTGTGAACTGAAAAAAGTGGTGATTTATTGTTGTGTAGTTATTTTTTGTTGTTGTTTTCTTTTTTCCTCATCAACTCATATCTAATCAGATTTGTTTTTTCGTATTCTTCTACGAAACAACCAAAGGAAGTCAGTCGTCTGCATCACAGAAGAAAAATTTTAATTGGAGTAAGACGATAGTCTTGTAGCAAAGGTGTGCCCTGTCCATCGACATCAAATTTCTTGCTGAAGAATTCGATTTTCCTAAAAGGTATGTTGGTATTTTTTGTTTTGTTTTGTTTTTAAATGGTGTCTTATAATTATTTTACTATTGATAATTCAGCTGAAGAGCAGAAAAACATGTATGTACTTAAATTTATCTTTGTTTTAGTATCGTTAATAGTTTTTTGTGAATGTTTCGAATGTTTTGATGGAAGAAAAAAGATCAATCAAATATAATATCCACTTAACGAAATACTTCTGGTGTTTGATACATAAATTACAGTGTAAAAAACAAACGTACAGCGGACGTCCAGTATAACGAATGATATAATGTTCGAGGCCTATCTCTATATCGAGCGAGTGCGTTATATCGAGGGATTAATTAAAGAGAAAGAGAAACAAGACTTGATACAGTTGTTTTGCCCCTTGGGTCACATACATACGACAAAACTTTTCGACATAAGAACAGATGCAAAAAAAATGTCAACTTATTTATTTTATGTGAAATTATTAATCCGTTCGTTATATCGGATATCAAATTTTGACTGCATCGTTCGCTGTTTAGAGGTGTTAATGTAAATCTAAAAAGCGTTCGTTATATCGCAAATTCGCTATATCATGTATTCGTTATACTGGACGTCCACTGTATTTCCTTGAAGTTGGTCTGTTTTCGCAGCCATCGCACGTAAAAAATAGATTATGGTGACCGTTGAAGGTTACATACACTAGACCGACCAACAACCGACGAACGAACAAGTTTATTAAACTAACTTCTTCACAAATTCTTAACAAAACTGTATAAATAAAATTTATATTAATATTACGATACTATAATTTGGGGTTTGGTAAAGCTGCCACCAGGACAACTGATACCAACCGATTGACACCATGGGACAACTGATACTAGGACATCTAATACCCGTTTCACCAGAAACGAAACTTGCCATAAAAAGAAAATTTTATAGAAAATAAAACTAACCAAAGCCAATGAGTTCTTGCATACAATGATTGAGTTATAATATAATTTTTGTGAATCTTTTTTGACAGTTTTTGGCAAGTTTAATTTCCGGTGGCATATTGGCGGTTATCAGATGTTCTAGTTGCAGTTGTCCCATGGTATCAATCTACTGGTATCAGTTGGTCGGGTATCAACTTTACCCAACCCCAAATTCAGCTTGAAGGTCCTCCAAATATCATAATGACAGGGAAAATAGAGTCTAATAAGCACATTCGTATTGTACGGCTAAAGAAAGAATCTCTGTAATTGAGAGTAAGTAAGAAGAAGCGCGAGTATTACTGTTGAATACTTTAAGGGGGAAACCCCTTAGCCAGTTGGCTATTTCGCTGGAACATTATTTATAACAATAGCGATACAAAAATATAAGATGTGAAACATTACGGACGTGTTCAAGCTAAGTAAATGTTTTAGAGCTCTAGGTTTTCTAGATTACAGCCAGATCAGAAGGGGATACTTATTTCTTACATTTTCCAATAAGGCATATAAGGACTAAGCACCATTTTTGACAACACGGACTACATATGTGATAATTTCACAAAATGTAGTCTGTGATGCACATGCCCAAAACAGAAAGCTGATCGGAAGACAAGACCTTACATTCTTCGCGATTTTTTTTTTATTCTCAATGTGACAATCCTGTCGATACCGAAATTTAAAAACAAGAAGTTGAATCTGAAGACGAAGGGGGTGGCCGTGGCGCGATAGTTGTGTGCTCGCCTGTCAACCTCGTGGGTGCAGGTTCGATTCCTGCCGTTGTATATGTCTTCTTATATTCCATTAAAAACCAATTCTAAAAATTGTCATAAAATAAGTTTCTGATTTACTCATTACATGCTGTTTAGGCATAACACTAACGACATGTGATTGAGTAAACTAGCATACCCATTAATATGTCAACGAAATAAATAAAATAATATGAATTATAAGAGACATAATTAAATAAGACACGGTAATTCTCTCTGCACTAGTTCAGCCGCCATCCCTGGAGATAAATCTGAGACAACAACCAGCTCTAGTCTCAGAACATCGCGCCACACATCTTTCCTATTCTTCTTTCTCTTCTTTCACCGAATACCCGCGCTGTGTAACAAAAAAAAAAACAAATAAAGGATATTCATAATCCCTTGAGTGCATGCAAAATTATATAAAAAAAAATATTAAAAACTGAAAGTAATGTCTTCAGCAAGAAAGTTTTCTGAATTACAAGTTCCAGATAGGAGATCATTGATGAAAATGAGAAAAGTATCGGAGAAAAAGCGGAGCCTTGGGGCATACCAGCATTTATTTTATGAATATCAAACTTGAAACTGTCAAATACAACTTGTAATGAGCTGTCCGAACGGCAATTTATGTGAATAATCCTTTTAGTTCGCCTAGCAACCGCGCTAAGCGCGTTTAATATTTCACACGTTTAATAGCAAAGACTAAATTAAATATACACAGACTCCGATATGACAGTTCTGTTTGGAGTTTATGTGATTGACATACAGGAATGTTAAATGGCGACCATGCGAATTGAATGAACCTGTATTATAGTGACAATTAAAATAGTATTCAAATTCAACAAATATTCAAAAAATGCGCTCTAAAACTTGATTGGGAAGATGAATTTCTGCTAACGGAGTCATATTTTTGAATGGAAATATTTCTGACATATTGTTAGATGACTTGAGCCAAATTTATTCATTTTCTATTAATTTAAAGTCCCTGTTAAAAAGGGAAATTCATAAAATTTCATACAAATGTCGTAAATTTCCCTTTTTTTAGGAAATTGTGTAAATACATAAAAACAATTGACTCTTTGTAATAAAATGAAATAAGTAAATACCTAAAATTAAAAACAATTGATTTAGATTTTTTTCATGCTTCTCGAACCTTCCATTAAAATCAAGTTTTCTTTTTTTAAAGTGAGTATCAATTGCCGTTAGTGAGATTCAAAAAAATTGGTGACACAAAATTATAGAAATAAAATTTCCCGTTTTGTAGACATTATACATTGAGTTTTTGTTTGTGTTGATAAATTGTAAATATTAAAAAATGCCGACCTTGCCGTGGCTTTATTTGATTTTTGTCTGTTTGGAAGTTCATTTTGTCTACTCCTGAGGCGACTTGTGTGCTTAAGAGAAACCATTAAAGTGATAAGGAGCTCAAGAGTTCAAGGAAAACAAAAAAAAAAATAAACTAATTTAAAAGAAAAACTCGTGTTTGCAAACTAATCAAGGCAAAGTTAATTCAAAATAATATTATTCTCTCACTTGTATCTTTTACTTAAACCTATACCTAAATATACTTTCAGACTGAGTGTGATGTCAACGTCTATGGAACATCCTTATCCAAGAGACATTCCAATAGGTATACATTTTTATTTAGCCTTATAACCTCCTCTCCCACATGCCTTTAATTTAATAATCCTTGAAATAAAATCGTTGTTGACATCACATCTTAACACAAGAAAATACCTATCTCCGATTGTCTCATATTTACAATAAAAAAAAATTAAAATAAATTTGTACAAAATAAAGTATGAATTTAAAGGCAACTCACACCTTTAAAAAACCTTCACAAAGTGAGTGAACTCCAAGATTCTCCCCCAACTTTTTTTTTCAAAAGTCAGATTAAATGAAAACCAGCGAGCGCATGCACTACGAACAGAGCAAGCTTGTGCTGATCTTTGTACCTACTATCTGTATCACTCTAGAAGTTCATCAGTTTTGTGCTTGCTTCCAGAATACGAGTACAATTGCTTTTAGTAAGCATCGCTATTTTTTTCTTGGCTTCTTGTTCTATGTTAATGCCTACTCATTTTCGTTCATAGTACAGTGGAACGGACTATATGACAATGTGGGAATAATTAAAAAAATGAGCTTTGGATTAATTTATTTTGATGTGTAAATATCTAAGCTCTTGGCAGGGGTAAAACTGAAAATTACGTTACGGAATTAACGCACCCCAATTTGTTTAAAATGGTTTGGGGATTTGATAAGGTATTTTTCTTTAAAATGTTCGTGAATTTGGTAGGGACGTTTTTACCTTTTAAAACATCCTTTACAAAATTCACCAACCATTAAAGTAAAACCGAACCCGATTAGACTGCTGCTATTACACCTTGAAAGTTGAGCCTGCGATTTTTAAGCATGGGCGGAGATTGTAAAAATTGCGGTTATCTATTCTTCTTTATATTGTTCAGTGAACTCCTCTACGTTTAACTTTAAGTGGAGTAAAGATATTATTCATCTCACTTGGACAAAGTTAAACTGCATTCATGTAAAAACATTCCTGGAGCCGAAAGGGGAACTAAATACTATTAACGCTTAAAAATTCCAGGCGTGTAAAATCAGACTTACACCATTTTGTTTTCTGATTGTTTTGGCTTTGGTATTTTTCAAAGATTGAGTTAGGGGTATAAAATGTAGTGGGAAGGAAGTAACGAAAACACAAATGAAATTTTCAAAACTTTTTCTGACCAAGACCGTTTCTGATTTGCCAACTGCATGCTTTTTATTGTTAGAAAAATGGATACAAATGTGTAGTTCTAATCTTTTTAACATCGCGTCAATTTGTTTATTTCTATAATCTTTTGCTTGCAATTGTAGTTTGTAGCAAAACAAAAATGCATCCATTTCACGGTGAGTTTTTTTAAATGCCTAAGAAAAAATGAAAAACTACATTTTAAATCAAGTGTACGGCTTATAAATAGTCGTGATATTGATGCAACCTCCATTGGCATTGCATTCATTCAAAATCATATTTTATAATCAATGTTTTTTTTGTTTTAGTTCCATTTTTGAAGTGATATTGTCCCATTGTTCGGCCTCGGTAAAATGTTATGAATCTGCACACGTTTTGCACATCTTTTGTCTTCTCATTCAGTATTTTTTTTTGTTCATATTGTTTGCATGCTCATATTACACCTCACCTTCCTCCGGCAAGTTTATTGTTGTCTGTTGTGTATTTTTCAAACAAGAAAATGAAATGTGAACTCAAAGAGAAGAACGTGTCCATTGAAAATTATTAATCTCTCGGGAGCCATTGGCATTTGGTCATCATGATATAGAATGGGCTGGGCATGGGTCTCTTAAAGTGAAAAACAACAAAAAATACCAAAAAGAAAATAAGACAAAACGAAATAAGGGTTAACATTTGGAAATCGAAGAACAAGTTCACCTTCATTGGAATTGCAAAGCGAACGTTATTGAGCGTGTGGACGGGGACGTTCTTAAATTATCTTGGTATGTGTTTAGAACATGCTTTTTGTTGATGTTTTCAAAACAAGTGTTTTCGCAAAGAACATAAAAAAAATGAAAAGACTACAAAGAAAGGTCGGATTGTTATTGTGCTCACTCGTGCGATGATGCTTAAGGTACATATCTTTTTTTCACATCTGACAACAAAGTTAATTTTTGGAAATTATTCATTTCAGCATAGAGGGACTTTTAAAATAAAATAGTGGTGTTGGTTTAGGGAAAATGGCAAAAGCTGTGTAATTTATTAAAACAAAAAAAAAATGTTTGATACAAATGATGCTGTTTAAAAAGATCTAATGTTCTTGTAGGTATTAGTGAAAGGTTTCCACGAAACAGACAAAAATAAGCTAGAGATTTATAAATTTCATCAGACTATTTTCTTAATGCTCTTTATACATTGCTATATTGAAAACGTTCATGACCAGAATTTTTGTATAGGTCATATGTCAGAAGAGATTGATATACAGGGCGATTTGAATTATATGCGTTAAGCCCTAGACCTAGAGGATAACAAAGCCTAGATTGGTTCGATACAAGACAACATTGAGATGCTTGAAGTGGGGTGTTATTTCACCTTGTAACAACAACAACATTTAACATTAATTATTATTAATATATTACTATTTTACTTTTTATTTTGTTACATGTACTAATATGATTAATTGAATAAAAAATAAAAAAAAATTGAAAACATACTGTAATATCACTTGTTAACAATACTGTAATTAATCATAAATACCAATACACATATACATAAAAAATCGACTATAAACAAAAGCTCTGTGAAAGCTCAAACAGTACAATATAAAATGTCGCGCAGAATCAAAAACATTACACTTCTGGTTGTGAGTGCTTGGCGTACATTTCGACGGTAAACTACTGCTGTTTGTACAGAACATATTCAATTCACATTTCACAACAGGATTACTGAGAATCATGTTCACAGCTCCTATTGACGGAGTTATTTCACCTCTTTAAATTGAACTTTTTCTCCTCAAACGAAAATATTTTGAATTATCGCCTCTTCAGAGGGTTACTGCGTTGTTTTGCATTTCCTGCGTTGGAGTGTAAAGAAAATTGCCACTGCTTGCGTTAAAACAATAAAACAAACAATTATACCGTATTTTGGTCATTCTGAAAAAATAAAAACAGCTCCACAAATTCTGTTTCTCTTTCCTTCTGGGGAAATTCAAAGAAGCTGGAAAGAACGCACAACCTACGATCACCACCATCTCTGGTTATTATGCAACCTGGTTTGAGGCGATAGATCGCGGAGAAATTGAATTTCTGTTAGCTCAAAAAATAACGGTACTTTTCAAACAATATAATGATTTTGTTAAAAATAATGATTTTGATAAAAACAAACAGTGTTTCATGTTAGTTTATCATCAACATTTTGGCACCTGCCATAGAACTGTTTTTGTGATTTTCGACGCTTCTAGTAACGGCTCACCGATTTCGATTTAAGTTTTTATAGTATAAATAAATTTTTATAGTATTAGTAAATTATTATTTTTGTAAAAATAGTTTTTTTTCTAAAAGAAAATTAAAGTATGCATTAAGTCATGCATTTTAGTTGTTTTCCTATTTCAACGATCTCATGACATTTAGTCAGAATTTTAGTCGATAATTGGAGAGAAAAATGGTATTTATGATATTTGCTCACAGCTTGCTTAACCATTATGCAGGCCTTTTTTGAGCCATTATATTTCTTTGAGTAATTTTTTTTTGAGTATTTTTTTTTTTTTGAAACTCTTGTTGCTACGATGTGTCAACCTACATGTATCTCCTATATGCTCTAGCGTTTTTATGTACATCTCTTCTGCAGAACACACAATTTAAACAACACTACCGAAACTCCGTTTTAGTCGCTTATCATTTTCCACAGTGAATAGGCCGACATTTTTGTAATGAGGCTACTGTTGCTCATTCATTTTTTTCCTTTTCGCTCAAACAAGTACGAAAGTGTATTTTTGCTTTAAATATTTTCCCACTCAACAATTTTATTTGCATAAAAGTACATATAAAAGCTTTTTAATATTAATATCAATTAGTTAATTTTTAAAATGGGCTTAAACAAATATTAAATTATTATTACGCATTTTTAAAGCATCTTAATTATTCGTTACCTTCACTTCATAGCCTTCCTAATTTTTTTTATTGTTATTATCCTCGCGTATATAAAATTCGTCAATCATTAAAAAAATTCATCTCTGCCTGAAAATATACCTAAAAAAATAAACACATATCTGTATATATATAAGGTTGGATTAAAAGTTAATTTTATTCTGCAAAAAAAAAATCTATAATTTTGATATGCTGGCATGTGATATGGCGGTATTATGCCTCCCCATAAAAAAATATGACATTAAAATATCAACAGCATAACGAGTAGGCACCCACGCATGACGGAATTACGGCCCACAAGGCTGAATGTTTATAGAATATTTAAAAGTGTGCCAGTTCTATTTTTGTTTTGTTTTGAATTAATCTTAAGTGTTAATTTGTATTCGTAAATACATATATTGATATCTTAGAAATTTAGTTTTTGTTGACTTTTTCTTTTACAAAATTAATGTTTCCGCAAATTTTTAGGGTTAGCGATGAGATGCACTGCAAACTGCATATCTCTGAATGCTTTCCGGTAAACTAAGCCTGAAACAGGTTTAACTTGTCGTATGTAATTCGTTAAACCATTAGATTTGAATAAACCTATTTGCGACATTTTTATAAATGATATCCCTCTGCAACAGTTGGAAAAAATCTTTGAGGTACCTAACATTCTTACATCTGTAAATTTCTTTGATTTTCTACAAAAGAGTTTTAAGAAAGATCATATTATTGTTTCGGAACTTTATTCGAGTTTTCTCGATAAATCTCTATCTTATCATAACTTTACTCTTCACTTTCTATTTCCTTGCCAAGATAATCTATAGTTACAGAGGAAGCCGCATCCTATTCTATTTATCCTGTCTTTCGGAAACTTTTTCACTATTCTTCAAAAAATAACTCATTATAATTGATAAACAAATTGCTTAACAAAAAGTGTGTCAAAGGATCTAACATAATACCGAGTACTGCCTTGCCATATAAGTTTGCCTTAAAATTCATGATGTCCACACTCAATTTCACAGCGATAAGTGAAAATTTTGTTGATTTTATGTCCAATTATTTCTTTGAATACGTCAATTTTCCTTGCACTGTGTTAAATATCCTTGAAATATTGGCAATTATTTCAAAGTGGAATCATTCGTTCCACCATCAATTAATATGTTAATAAGTTACTTTGTTATGTAGTTTTATTTTGCGAATTGTAATATAAATGCATTGCGCAATCTTTTTAATTAATCAAATTAACATATGTTCACTTAGGGATCATATCAAATATTAGTTTGTGGAAAAAATTAATTAGTTGTGGAATGAAAAGTTCGAACTCTTCACACTAGATCATAAATTATAAATGATTGAATAAACAATGCGACAAACAGAATATTTAACTTTAGATTTAAGAAATAATTTATACATCAATTCAATAATTTATAAAGGCCATCTTGTAAAAAAAAGCAATCCTGTCACAATCAGATTTTATACAATGAAAGACTTATATCATCCGCAAACATTAACCATAAGAATCTGGCCACGGTAGTTACCCTGTGGCAATCCTGAAGTAACATTAACCCGCGAAGAAACAATATTATTTACAATTATTCTGAATTCGGTTCTTTTTATAGGATTTTATCTAATTTAAAATATTAGAGTGAAAACCTATTTTATTTTTATTGGTAAAACAACTGAAACTTACAATTTTAAACAATAGTCATATCGTCTAAAATGTGTTAAATCGTTTCGTTCTTTTCTAAAAATATGTTTGAATTTCAAAAAAGATCAAAGAAAGAAAGAATTCCGGAGCCGCCAGATCTTGCCAACTAGTGCAAATCTCCAAACCCATAGCCAAGGCGTCCTCGCATTGCATCCTTTAAAATGGCCTTCGTTGCGCGAGTTCTTTCTGCTTTTGCACTGTTCTATACAAATGTCCTTCAGTTCCAATTAATAAATTTGCAGCTCTGTACACCATTAATCGAAAAACCGACATTATTTTCGGTGAAAAAATAGTCACGACTTTTCCGCGATTTTGAACAAAAGTCGCTCGTAATAGACGAACCAATCAACGAATATTTGTCCATTTTGAAATTTCGTCAAAATGGCTTTTTTCTATTCGGCACCTATGACGTTTTATAATTAGCAATCTCTGATTTTGAGGTTAGTCGCGCCTTATCAGTTTAATCGGTGAAGTGTGGATGCCATGTGGAACGTGAAAAGAGTTTAACAGTTGGTAACAATCAGACTGCAATTTGTGACGACCAATTTAATTTCTCAAATTTATCTTATTTTGTCAATTAAAAAAAAAAAAAAACAAACGTTAATATAAATTATGTTACTATCATTTTGCTTAGAATTTTGAACAGATTTAAGTTTAATAAACTGTTATAAAATCCCATTTATTCGTTCTTTCGTTTTCCTGCCAATATTTTTTAGACGAGTATGTTCTATACATCTTCTTATTTCGAAAAAAAAAATCAGAATGACAATTATCGCCTACGATCTATGAAATTTTCTATATGGATATTTCTTTTCTCAACGAATAGGGATATAACTTGGCTTGAAAGTGTATATAACGTGCAAAAGTAACCCAAAAGCTCAAAGTGCGCTATTTTTTATTTTAATGTACAAAAACTCGTAATACAACTTTAGATTGCTGTTCATTATTTCGATTCGATATCATTTTTGATGTTTGAGAAGTCAACTTTTGATTCCATCATTAAATTGTAGCTCACGGCAAGACAAAGTTTTCCTCTTGATATTTTTATCGATCCATATAGAGTAGGTACCTACCTACTTGAAGCGTTAGAGTCGAAGCCGTTCAAATACTCAAGAACACACAAACCAAAAAATACCCATACTTTTGTATTTTAACCAAAGTAGACATGAGAAATAAATTTGTTCTAAATATCAGAAGTATGTTACTTAAAAGTTCAAACCATAGCTCATTTCTCATGAGCGCCGCTAACAAAATGACAGTGGGTCCCAAGTGCCCTTAAACAAACCAAAATTATAAACTAGCAAAAAAGTTTTTGTAGGTCTGTACCCTTTATAAACCTAAAATTTGCAAATCTATTGGGACTTGCGGGAGCTATTTACAAAAATTCAGCTTTCCATTTTGAATAGTGTTAGCAAAGCAATAATATCAGATATATTGATATCAATTGACAAAAGTACTTTATGACAAGAAATCAAAATGAGATACCTCTTATCTCCGTGCCTTATGCCATGTTACGATTTCTAGAAAGAAAAAAAAATTTCAAAAACTAACCGGACATAAGAAACAATTGTGCAAATAATCGAGTCTAAATACCTACACAAAATATTTCCTTAGTCCTCCATGGGGTTGGACGAGATGCATTTTTTTTCTAAGAGAATTAGCAAAATTGTTCTTTCCAAATTTAACTAAAAGATCAAACTGCATAACTAATTCGTACAACAAACGAAAACAAATCCTTTCGTTCGTTGTTAAAATGCAATAGCAGCAGTAGACGAAAAAAAATCTTTCTTCCACAAGAGTACCCCACCCCCCACCCTACCACGCTCTTAGAAAAAAAAATAATACTACCCCTAAAACTTAAGCCAAAGTTCTATTGTTTGCTAGTGCTGCACTGCTCGTTGGTTTACTATTCCACTCAAGCAAAATCCCTTTGCTTGGTTTTGTTTTGTTCATCCACTACTCCTAACTATACTTATTTTCTCTAGGGACAGACTTTTAGTATAGTCTGTCCATCGTGTATGGTGCATCGTCGTCGTCGTCTTTGTCTTTGTCCTCGTCTACCACGCCCGAGCTCGCCTCGCTTGAGGCGCACTTCGTACTCTGCATACAGAAAATTTAATTACATACAAATACCGTTAAGCATTAGCAGCTAGCTAGTGTAGGTAGGTAGTGCACTGTTAGTTTCGGGTCATCCAACCAAGTGCTCTCCATCTTTGCCGTTCATTTATTACTTATTCATTGGATGGCACGAAATCAAAAATGCACAAAATGAAGTAAAGTCCTATACTTCGCCCACAAGGCGGCAGCGTCAGCGACGTAATAATGCACCAACAGTGACGACACGACATTAATGATGACGAGCATGATGGTCGTCGTTGTATTTATCTTTTTCATGACCTTCGGCGGCGCAGTGTGCATCAGCATGAACCTCTGCACGCAGTTTGTTTAATTTCGGTGTAGTCTCCATGTGTTTCCTCCCTCATACTCCATTATATTGTTTGTTCGTCTGTATAGAGTTACCCTACCTCTTATTTTCAACAATTAATTTCAATTGAACTCTGTCAAGGCGGAAGTTAATTTATTCATAATTAGATTTGTTCTGCCGACAGATGGCGTGGCGACCGGCAGTGCCAGTTGCACTTAACTATTTTTTTCTGCGTAATTTAGCAAAGATATTGAAATGGCAAAGATACACCGGAATAAATATGAAACAAGGAAACGGAAACCCAATGAATAAATGCTAAAAAAACCTCGCGTGGAACAGATTAGCAGAAGACTGTAAAGAAAATTATTTTATTTTTATTTTTTTTTTAATGTATTTTCTTTTCTGCAAGTTTTCGCCTTTGAGTCTGGGTGTGGTCTTCATAATCGCACAGTGGGATAAGAATAAGCAAGTTATGGAAAGAATTCTATCGCTAATAATAATTCGAATTATCCAGTGAGTTGAGACTTCTCCAAATAATCTGCTACAGCTATCAATTTTACTTCCCATTTTTGTAAGATTTTTTCATAAGCAGCGTGCTCGAACTAAAAATTAAACTATGCATAAGCCTTGACTATATATATATTGTGTATAATTGCTACAAAAGTCGCTTAAATTAAACCAGCGCCATCTGCATTCCTTTTTTGCAATTTGAGTAGAACTCGTTAAAACGGTTTCTATTTCACCACATCACTTCCTGAATATCGCTGCAGGCAATAACCCCCGAAATTGGGAAATAATTTCATTGTGAAATTAGTCCCAAAAACGAAGATAATACAAGTCCCCAAAAGGGGTGAAATAACCCCCCAAATATATTGTAATGTTCGCCAATAAATATTGTTGGGCATTCGGTGGTGGATGGGCGGCTATAAAACACTATTTCATGCTTATATTTGTACACAATTCTTTGTATGAAATAAATGTACAAAAGCCCGTGAAACAAAAAGTCAAAATTTGTGGGAGAGAGTGTTATTTCATGTTAATTAAAATCCGCTCCATACCAGTTTTTTTTTGCAGATTATTTAATTTTCATTGTAGGATAATATTTCGTAGAGGGCCTTGCTGCCCCCCCTCACGCACGCAGCGAATGACTGCTATATTATAAGGTACAGGGCCCATGTTCTGTAAATTAGGCGATTACTTTTCCTCACTTAACGCCTCTGAAAAAATGGGTTTCTGTAAGTTGAGGCGATACCTTAAATTTTTAATTTGTTTGACTGGGATTTTCCAATGGAAGGCGATAAATTGGAAAAGTCATTTTGGCATCTTAATAACAAAACAAACATATTTTTTGTTTGTTTCTCAACTACTTTTATAGATTCGAAAGTTACAGAACATGGGCCCAGGGTATGTACGCTCACAATTAGAAGGTATGGGTATTGTTTTTTTTACAACAATTTGGTAAACTTTGCCACACAAATTTGTGAGATAAAAAAATATAGTAAATATAGTGTCGTTAATTTAAACATGATTTATCACAGACGCAATCAGTCTTAAAGGACATTCATGAATCCGGTATAGAAAACTTTATCAAATCACATTATTCCAGCTTTAGCGTATAAGATATCCCACTGTTGGCCGGTTATTGCAGCAAAAATGTAAAATGTATAGGTGAATCCATTTCGGCGTGTCGGGTCGGTCGTACACGGCAAATAAAAAAGCAAGATAAAATAAAACAAAAAAAAACTACACAAAAAAGCCAAGTAATAAGCAAAATCCGATTAAATTTATTTTAATCTGCTTTGTGTGCGCCTTAATTTTTTTCCAACAAACAACAACAACTACAACAGCGAAAAGAATTCTCTCAATTTTCAAGATTGCTGTACACAAAAATGCATTTATTTACAATTTATTTTTTTCATGCAGAATTTTCAGCTTTTGTAGGTATTTCTTATTATTTTGATTGGTTGGTTTGGTGTATGAAGGTCTGTAACTACAGCAGGGTTGATATAACTTTGTATACGGATACGGTCTTAAATGCCAATCAGACTGATTATGCTATGTGTGTGAGTTGCGTATTATGTTAAGCAGCTTATTTGGCAATTGTGTGCATTTATTTATGGCCGCGAATACTGAATTGAAAGGATTTGCTATAGGTAAATTGTACATAATGGAGTGTAAAGAGATTGACAGCTAAAAATGTGTAACAATGTAATAGGTAGATACAAGTAACAAAGTTAAAGAAGATTTGAAGATAGATTATCGGATTCAATAATATCGGATCAGAAGCAGATGAAAAATTGTGGTTGGGGTGGATCATTTGATATCAAAGAGGGAAAGTGTGTAAATCAGTGAAAGTTGATTCGTTATTTAATCTAAAAATTCGTTGCAACGAGGTCTTTAACTTTACCTAATTCCATAGCCTTAGAAATATTCCGCAAAGTTTTGATTACGTTTTGCCAAATTTTTCAGTTTTGTTTTTTGAAAAACAAAATTTTGAAGGCTATTCAAATAGTATTTCTAATTAATTTTAACCACGCCAAAAATAGATCAGACGAAAGAATATTTTTCAAAAGTTTGTACCTACCTATAACATGCGATTAAAAATTTATATCATGCGAAAAAATAATTATCCGCGAAGATATCATTGGAAAACAATGTCATTTGATGAATATATCACACGAAAAATATATCATACTCGTATATTACAATAGATAGAAATATTTCATGGAAAATATAATTTATGCAAAATACTATGGAAGTGTCTGGAAAATTTTGAGACTACATCAAGCGAAAAATTTATCGCGCTAGAAGTATATCAGGAAATTATCATAAAAAAAATATTATGTGAAAAGTGAGACATGAAAAGCTAAAATAATATTAAAGTGAAATTTAATGTAATAAAAATATATCTGGAAAGGAAATTATCATTACATTAATATATCTTGAAAAAAATTTTTAATAAGTATCACACGCAAAGTGTATCAAGTGAAAGAAATATCATACGAAGGATTTATTGTGCGAAATATAAACCATGCTGAAACTATATCATAGAAATATGTGCTAATAAAAATTATGATGTGAGATTATCATGCTAATATAATAACATGCGTGATGTTTATCATGAAAGAATAATATCATGGTAAAATATCATGTGAGAAAAATAATTTGAAAGGCATACAAAACTATGATGACAGAAATATATCTTTTAAAAAAATATATATAAAATTATAATACATATATATATGCGAAAAAATATTATGTGATCTTATCATGCCATAATTGCATGCGTGAAATATATCACTAAAAGAAAAATGTCAGAAAATTTTAGGCGAGAAATAAACCGTGGTAAAAATTATAACACGCGAAGGAAATATCATCAATCATCAATATGAATTATGTTAAAAATATATCAAAGAAAATTACCATGGGAAAATTAAGTCATGACACAAATACCATACAATTAAAACGTCATGCAAAACTTAATATATCATGCTAGAATATTTCCATGCTACATATTTATCATGAAATAAAAGATTATCAAAAATCGATGATAGAAAACAAACCATGCGGAAAAGATATCATTGAAAAATATCATGCGAAAAATGTATCATGGAAAAATATCGTGAACATAAATTTTTCATAGCTTACCCAACTACGAAATTTCTGCAGCTCTGCATCAAAAAAGACAAAATAAAATGTCTTTCCTTTGTCCTCTTCGTTGTCTTAATAATGATATCTTTTATGTCTTACAATTCCAACTCTCTTCAAAAGTTGTCTGTAATTTTCTATTTTCTTTCGAAACCTTGAAAAATAAATGGCGCTCATGATGCATTATGTAATTAAATATGTATACAATTAAGTGTCAAAAGCTTTAAAATATAATTTATCATAACATTTTTACACTATTAATTGCCTTTCTTCTTTTTTTCTTTTCAGGTGAGTGCCAATTAGCTTTCAATTAAGATTCCATTTAGCTGTAACAAGTAAGTTGCAACAACAAAATCCAAAAACCTTGGTAGGTAGGTAGGTATACCTAGGTATACAACCATTTACCTACTCGTAGCTATACGTGTCACAGAGCAGTATTTGCTGAAATCCTTTCTCTTTTGTTTTATTATTGAATTACTGCCTTGATTATCCTTTCATTTTATATACATAGTTTTGTAGGTTGTACATGCGGTACGGATGTCTTACTTTTCTCTCAAAGGCAAGAACTATTCCCCCTTTTTTCTTCGTTGACTAGGTATAAAATGTAGATACTTTATTTGAACGAAAATCCATATGTATATATATAGTTCTATAAAAAAAAAACAAATAGTAATTTAGAAAACGAACAGAAAAAAGGACTTCAAACTGGAGACAAACAACACCTGTGTCAGAAAAGAAACCTTTTTGGCAGACATGACAAAACAAAAAAAAACAAACTCCAACAAAGAACGTGCAAGGAAAATGATTTCTTTCCGCCACGATTTTGCCATTCACCCTAACACTATATTCTCTTCAAAGAAATGTCCTTTCGATCTCGACAAAACTTGAAAGTGAAAAAGTACAAAAAAAAAAACAAAAAAAAAATTGAAATGCGAAAATTGGTGGATTTCAATCCAACCAACACCACCACCGCCATGACATCGTAGTTCTTAGAAACGAAGATACTAGAGGTGGGTATAGTGTTGCACCGGGCGCCACCAGAGTGCACTATCATCAGAAGGACACAAAAAATTGCATCCTTCCAATTGAGTGACAAGAATCATTAATGGTTGTTTTCTATGTGTCTTTCACCCCATATCTCTGTTGGGCTTGAGGATGTGGATTAGATGCACATATAGCACATGTGCATTTGTATCACAAGCACAATCCTTATACCCTCAGCCCTATGACTAGGATAACTTCCTCATTTGTTATGTTATCCTTTAACTTCATTTTATCGCTTTGTCTGTCGCGCCATCGTATCCTTTTTTTTTGTTGTTGCGCAAATGAAATGCAATTGTACGACAACGAACCACACAAAGAACGGTCGTCAGTGCTGCTCCTGCTACAAAGATAGTTTTAATACAAAAAAAAAGTGTTTCTCTGGTATTTGTATATCTGTGTTTTGCCAAGCATAATGGGTATTGTCTTTAAGACATCCTGAAAAGTGTCAACCAAATAGAATATCAATCCTTGTTAATTGTGAATTTTATGTGCACAAACAATAGTGTCAACGACGACGACACGGTGTTCCTATCCTATATGCATATGCATCGTATTATTATTTGGTTGTTGTTGCTTTCGTCTTGTCTCGTTTCGTTTAGGTATAAGGACGTAGCGTCGCGACTGTCGCTCGTCGATAGTAGTGGCGAGGCGAGATACGAATGGCAATCCATTCGAATTTAAATGAGTTTTTTTTTTTTTTTTTTTGAAGGTATAGTGATTCATTTTCTTAGTGTTAAGGGATAACATAAAATTACACGCACACTGAGCAAAAATTCAAATCCGAAAAGACACATTTTATGGGTTTTTATATCCTGGGCAGTTCCTTGTATCGAAACATAAGCAAGAAAATAGGGTGTGTTGCTATACTTCTTGTACTGTTATTCCCCCTACTGGTCGTTATTTTATTTGAGTAGGTAAGGTAGATATAGTATAGGTAAGGGTGGTACCTATGTGTTTTCTGGAGCTTGAGGCGTTCATTTCAACTTTGAGATATACTATATACAATTTACGATTTATGGGCAAGTTTTTTTATTTTATTTTATGGTGTTTGCATTTCGGATAAGAATTTTCAGAATAGGTTTAATTTTTTTGAATTTGAATAATTGTGTTCGTTGTTCGTTTGGCATAAAACTTTTATCGAGATGAAAACGCAATTCTTACCTACCTATAGAACTTTAAGAAGACGGATTGGATCTTTAGAATAGTCTTTTTTTCCACCTTCCCGTAAGCAAGAAAAAAAAAGGCGAGCGGAATTGGAAATGCCCTGTATATCTCCCTTAATTGGTAGTTTCTGATTCCCTTTGGAAGAATATTGAAATAAATTACATTTAATTGCTTAAATATGCAATTGGGATGTGTGGAACTGGCTATAGGAAAAAGTCTGAATACCTCCATATATTATCTATACTAAGATCAAAAAATTGAAGAAATTACCTATTCTGGTGTGTCTGTAAAGCTTGCATGCAGTGATAATATCAGAATGCAGTAACTTTGAGCGGATGTGGGTAGTTGATCTTCATGGGTTTTTCGGTGCCTAGAACCGAAGTAATGGAGCCACAATTAGCTTTAGTGTGGATTACAAACGGAACGCTTGGTGGTCAAAAGCTTACAGCTTCAGCACTGTCTGCACCTTGTAAGGGATCATCTTTAAGTCTTTCACCAAATTTCTCTGGAAAGACCGCCGATTGATACCAAATTCTGTGGCGAATTTCTGGTTGATTTCTCTTGTAGGGTCCCCTTCGATTTTTTTTTTTTTTAATTCATTTTTATTTAATATTAACTTATAACTATCTTAAAGCTAGAGATGTCCCCTTCGATTCTCTCAGAAGAATGGCTTTACCTGGCAGTGTCTCTTGTTGACCCATACTTTTCTCACCGAGGCGGTTAACGTTGTAGTGTTTGCCCTGTGTGTGTTAGACTGTGCAGACTCCACCGACATATTATTCTGCATAAAATTCGAAACAATTTTTCAGCGTTCCTAAACCGTGCAGCTATTTCGTATTTGCTTACTTCACAAGTGTCAAAGCAAAAATGACCTTTGTCGCCCTTTGCAAAAAATAAAAAGAAATTATAGCATCTTCTTACTGGGTGGTGAGTTTTTAATTAATAAGTTATAATCAGATATAATGTTAAATGAACACTGTTCTCTGATAGAATCTACATTCAATCAATTTTTCACCATAACCTATTGGTATGATTACCTACTAGTGCCGAAATGACAAGAAACACTCTTAAATTCATTTACTTGTGTACTAGCTTAGTACATCTTACCATGATATTGAGCCCTATCGGGAATCGCCCAGGAAATTTCGTTTCCCATGGAATATTTTATTCCCTCGATTTTTTTCCTGCGATCGTGAATCTCCCACTAAATAAACTTCCCTCAAACAAAACATCGTATCGTATGAAAAGACATCAAAATTCCCTGGAAAAGCTTATTTCCAATAGTAATAAATTCCGAGGGAAATTTTTAGGACCCATTCAAATTCCCAAGATTTACAGGGACATTTTTATTCACGATAACCCCCATTATCTGCAAATGAACAGACTATGTACCAAGTGAGCTTGAGGGTTGATTAAATTTATAAAGAAAAAAATTGTAAAAATAACTGTATGATGATATAAGTTAACAGGATATTTGTACATATGTAATAAAATGAAAAAAGGTTTAAAAAGAGGCATGGACTATTAGCCAAAACATGCGATTTTGTTAATTTGTAAGAATATCATGTTGAAATAACATGACGTCGTCTTAAATTAGCTAGTACAATGTTATCATAAATAGTGCCCTTTTAGTTTAACCATTCATCGTAGGTATACGTTTTTGATTTTTTTTACATCCAGATACCTCTAAGTAGGTGATTTCACCTGGTAAATTTGACAAGACATCAGTTAAATATTTACATGATGTTATTTATAGTGAGATTATTAATTTTATTAAACTAAAACACTTAAAATCAATTGAAGCAGATACCAACCTATTCAAAGTGCATAGGTATGTCTTTTTTTTAAATTGAAATTCAACTGCAGCATTTAACTTCACCAGAAGACACCGACAAATCATTGATTTCTCGACCACACTCTGATCACTAATTTAACCACTTGCCAGCATAAATCCTTCCTTCACACTTGCTACTAAATTGCACTTAATTAATCTGCTCAGCAGACTGCTGGCTTAGTTTACATTGCCATCATCCAAACCCCTGCACTGGCCTGACAGCCCATCGAACGTTCCATTCCCCATATCTATACCTCCCTACCTACAGCAATAACCACAAAAATACTACCACCAAATAAATTGCGCTCGCTCACTTTCGTCGAGCGTGCCATATTATATGAATCGTTACAATTAACGCCTTCGAAAGCAATGAATCTCCTATTCGAACCGCTGCTGCTGCTACTGTTATTTGCCGTTGCACACAATCATCATCATCACCATCATTATCATTCTCACATCACTCTCTTTGGACTCATTAAATGTTTTCCGTTGAAAGGAATAAAAATACTCCAAAAACCGCACACAAAAACGATGCAAGTGTAAAAAAAAAACAAGGATCCAGGGCTTTATGTGTAGCCCCGGCTGCTGCTTCCCTTGGCTCTACTTATAACAAAGCCATGAGTTCTGGCTAAGAATAATTATTTGCTGGCAGTGTAGGTAGTTGCTCGTTCGTCACCGCCCAACCCCAAACTCTATAAATAACACAATTTATGGAAAGAGTAATTACGATAATAATTCCCTTCGTCCTATGGTAACATATCCTGTTTTTACTAGCAACAAAAACAAGGGAAATGTTTTGCATTTACTTTATCGCCTTTTCGTGCTCAGCCTAGGTATAAAGCTCTCCAAACACAAACTAATCATAGACTTTACCAGACCTTCCACCAATTTTATACTCTACAGGATATTCGTATCGTATATCCTTAGAAGTTGATTCGATTTTTTCAAGCAACATTGGCCCAGCTAACAACACTACGTGAATGTTCGTCAATGAATTCGCCACAAGCGAAATCATGCAAATAGCACACATACACACACAAATATACACAAATAGAAGAGTTAATGAAAATAAGAATAAAAGCGGTCCCAAGGATCACCCGGCAGTATATAGCTGCCAGCAACCAGCAATGCCAAAACATTAACAAAAAAAATAACTAAAATAACAACAACAATAGGCAGGCGTAGAAAATCATTATCCTTGGAGTATTAAATATGCAAACCAAAGGAAATAACCAAAGCACGCCATCCCAGTATATCAACATCGAATACACAGAAGATGAAACAATACGAAATGAGCTCGGGGAAATGCTACTTCTACCGATTCTCTCTCTGGAATACACCAAATGGGACACTTGGGGGAATATCAATGTTCTCGTCGTCTTTAGTCCTTTTTTCCCCATACAGATTTTTTTCTGGTATTTTTGCAAATGCATTGTTGGCAAAAGTCCCTAATCGATGTGCTTTGCAGTTTGAATTGAATTCTAGTGTTTTGGCCTGAAGGCGCCAAACACAGCCAACTAAGTAACTACGTTTGCACAAGCAACTCTTTAAACAAGGACTAACAGCAGAGATAGTAGTAGAAGAAGTAAAACAAAACAAAAAAAAAAAACTAACAAAACCGCAGATAATGCCAATAGCATGGAATAAGTATAAGACAGCGCACGAAATAGGAAAATAAAAATAAAAAAAAAGCAAATCCTTTTGTCTTTTAGCTCATTTCACTTCTCATTTGCGTAGTGCCTCCGTGTATACCTACTCCCACACTCATCCTTAAGGCAAATACACAAAACCCCAGCCCAATCATTGAAACCAGTTGAAAGGATATTTTTTGTTCGTACAAACTCTGGAACAATGGCATAACCGCATACTACAAATGAGTAGAATACCATCGGAGCACATAGTATAAGATCTTAAGATTTCCCCCAAGGAATTAATCGTCGTCGTCTTCTCCGTTGGTCTTATTATCCTTTTGAAGCTTAAAAACTAAAAAAAAAAAGAATTATTCGAATGAATATATAAATTTTATCAGCTAGAATGTGGAAATAGATTAGGTACGTAAGATTCAAGGATTCAAACAAAACAAGTGTGAAATCTACACAAGGATATTGTGATTTTTGTAAGGCTGTTTTTTTTTTTATAGCCAAGCCTGTGCTCAAGCAGATCCCTTAATACACTCACAGTGATATATTATTAAACAAAATTATCAGAATTAATTCAATTTGTTAAACAAAAAAAAATAAAATACCAACCTTCCAAAAAAGGATATTCCGCCAATTTATTTAGCATCGAACAATATTTATCACAAGGGATTCATCTCAGACTTTCTACCAAACTAAATACATAAATATATATAAAGGTTAAGATACCCCAGATCATAAGGATCATCAATCAGACTTTTATGAGCCGACACAGAGAGGAAGAATTCCTGTGCAGCATAGCAAAAAGGATAAACTGAATGGTCTATAATGTTGGAATTTTAATAGCCAAGGGAAAAAGCGAGCAAAAACAAAAACCAAAAAAAAAAAATAATAAAAATAACGAAAGAAATTTAGCATAGTTCGAAGATAACAAATTTACCTTTTAGGAGAAAAAACAAAAAAAAACAACTATGAAAAAGTTTGATGCAAATTGGAGTGCCTCGGGGAAACCTTTAGGGACCGATATTTTTTCTTCTCTTCTTAATGTTTGTTCAGTGTTTTTTTTTCTTCTCTTTATTTTTTTTTTTTAAATAATAATAATAGTATTGTTGATGAACAAAACGATGGCAGAATTTTGTAGACGAGTTGATTTTATTTCCATAAAGTTTGATGATGAAGGCATTGAACTTTTGTTTTATGGTCAATGGTAAATAAAAAAAAATTGTTGAACGTAAAGCTTTTGTGAGTTAAAGTTTTTTTTTGGTCCCGATGGTCGTTCAATTTCTTGTGAATAATAAATAGATAGCTTAGTATAAAGTATCTTACTTGCAATAAATAAATTAACACTAGAAGCGACATCTAGTTAATATTTTTATATTCTGTTTTATCGAGAAGTGCTTGCAGGGGCTTGGTTGGTAGAAAAAAGCTCCGAGTTTCGTTAAAGTAAAGTTCCTTTTAAATAAAAGTTAAATTTTGTGTCTTGCCAAAATACCTACTGGTATTAAAGAAGAGTCAATTCCGTTATTGAAATTACCCCTTACAGTAAAACCCTATTATATACGAAACCCAAATTTAATCAAGTGGTGCTTCTGGACCTTTTTTGTTTGTAGAAAACAACTCACATCAAAAATTTAGTGAAAGACAACATGGAGAACATAAGAAAACTCAAGCTCAAACTGTGTTTGATTATACCTTTGAAGTAAAACTGCTTTTCTGTGTTCGGGGTAATAATTTTATGTGGAGCTGTCAGTGAAATGTCAAACCGATACGTTTTCTGTGAAAAACCGGCAGAATTTTTCGTGACAAATTTTGTTTTAGATCTCTTCTCATTCTTTTCCAAAATCTCAACCCGATTTCGGAAATCTTACTGGGGTAAATCGGTGAGATTATATCGGGTAGTAGACATTGCTAAAACACGGACAAAAATTTCCGAAATTGGTGTACTAAAATTTCTGAACTACGGATCAATGTTTCAATGATGACTGTGACATTATGCAATTGGAAAATGGGGTCGTTATGGAGAATGTTTTTTCAAGTACGGAGACGGATTCAAAAAATGTCAACTTTGTTGTTCTTTGACCGATTTCTATGAAATTGAAATACGCTGTAGCTGACACAGATTATGATTTAAATAAACCCACTGTGCCTGGCTCAAAAAATGAATTTTTTCAAGAAAATAATGAAACGGGTTCCACATGTAATTTTTTCTAGAAAATTCATATCACCCCAAAAACATGTAAATGTTAAAAAAGTAACCAAGGTCTTCTATATACAAAAACATTTGCATAACAAGTCAGCCGTGAAAAGTAGTGACATCTAAAAGTATGCCAAGTTCTAAGAGAACCTCTAAATTATCAGATAAATTTGATAAATTTCTAAATTATTTAATGATTACTGACTTAAATTATGTTGGTTTTTGCAATATTATATCTCGTGAACCACTTATGCTAAAGAATTGAAATTTGAGGAGGTGCCCAAACCTTAGTAATGCTGCGAGTTTGAAGTTTCTCACTTTATTGGTACTGAAGTTAGAGGGGCTAGAAAATCGTCTGAGCTTGATCCTGTAAAAAGGAGGTAATCGGTAGTGCCAGAACTTGGCTGGGCACTACCGTGCACTTTAATATTTATAGAGTATATGTCTAGGCTTAAAAAAAATCACACTTGTGACTTTCAAGATGTTGAAGTATAACTCATTTCTGAATTTCATTTAAGAATTTTTTTAAGTTCTGACTTCTCAAAGTCAGTGACCTGAAGAAAGATTTAGATTCTGCATACATTTGGTCTCATAACTCGAAACTCTACTATACTAGTAAGAGACCCAGTTTTTGGTATTATCTATTGTAATGTCAAGTTTGATTGTAATCATTTGGGACGCGATTGTAGGGTAGGTCAGTTAAATGAATCGAATTCGTTTACGATCGGTAATTCGATCATTAATAAAATAATAAAAATTCCGACGAACGTAAAATCAGGTACATACTTGTGGTTTTTAATTCTACATTTTTACTTGCGATTATAGGTACTATAATGTAAGTTATGGATTCAATCAAACATGAAATTACGATCATAGAGAACACCAAAAAATGGGTCCCGCAATTCCGTCAGTCAGTCTGTCTGTCTGTCCTTGAGTCTACAGCCTAAATGGTTGGATAGATTTGCCTCAGGCTTGATACATATTGTTTTATGTAATATGCCCACACGTTTTTTTTTTTTTTTTTTGTTAAGATTACAAATAACAGTAGCTCCCATACATTTTTTTGGGCCAAAAACAAAAATCTTCGATTTTCTTAAAAACGTTTGACTTGACTTTTTTAATTTTTTTCTATGCAGACGCTCCTATAAAGTCTAAACATTAATTTAAGCAAACATTTTTGGAATTAAAAAAAAACTTTTTTTTTTGAAAACTCAAAATTTCGAAAACCACGCAATGGATTTCTTCGAAACTTCGTATTTTGAAGTTTTTTGACATTATCTTGAATAGTTAAAAAAAACTGTATTCCTAAAATAAAAACCAACGGTACCTCCCATACAAATATTTAAAAAACCGTTAAGAAAAAAATGTATTTCTCGAAAACGGCTCCAATAATTTTTATAAAAAAATGTGTGTGTTCTTACATTTGTACAGTCCACTTTTAAGTCTAAAATATTTTTTAAAGTTATATTCCCATAGAACCACTTTTCATATTTTCAAATTTCGCAACATTTGATAAACCAATTAAAATAATTTCTTTCATACAAATCCTCCCTAAAGTTGTTAATAAAACTGCATATTCAAATTAAAAAAAAAAAAAGTTTTTCGATTTTTAAAAAATATATAATTTTTTTTTTTTTTGAAAAATCGATTTTACAAAAACCAGTCACTGAATTTTTTTTCAAATTTAAATTTTATATGTATATTAATAATATATTCAAAATAGCGTTTCATTTTTTTTTCTAAAAATGTTTTCAAAATTTTATACATACAAAATTAATTTTTTTTAGAAAACTACTCCAACGATTTTCGAATTTTTTTTTGTATGTTCTTATTTATCCACGAATTCAAATGGCATCTTTGTTTTTCCTCAAACTATAACCACTAAGCAATATAAAAACATTTAATTATGTGTATTATCCATTTATTTCTGCCTTATTATAGGTATTTCCTTTTTACAATTTTTCGTGTACGTCACTGAATACTAAATACAATGCAGGCCTTCATACATTTATATAAACATATGTGTCTTTAAAATTCACAATGACACCTAAATTATAAAGTTATATGCATATATGTATGCACATAACTACCTGCCAACCTACATCCTTCATTTTCATTATCATGAATACATATTTACATACATATGTTCCATCTATGTGTGTAGGTAGATATTTCTCTCGTAACTTACATAATTAAAATCCATAATCTTTATTTAAATAACATCATTCATTCGACAAGTCATTAGGTACTAACAATCAAGGTAATCTTCCTTGTCGGCTTTAAACCTGCATAGGATGGCTAGACTACCTACCTACTAAACGGCCGGCGCGCGGCGTCAATGTTTAGCTGCGTTAAAGTTGTTAGCTATAAGAGCAACTTCCTACGATCCAGCCGTGCATTTTATTTCTTATTTGACAAACCATTTTAAATATGATTGCTAAATCGAAGGGACTACAAAAGTCAGGCATAGACTAATTTGTTTTGCGATTAAAAAAATATATCTACCTATATATTTTTCTAATCGTTGCAATTACTTTCTGCTTTTTTGCGATTCAGTGTCACACAGGTTAAAACAGCAAGTACTTTTGTTACGTCTACATTTTGCTTGTACATTATTTTCCTGTATTGTTTTTTGAGTCACAAATTTTGTTATATTATTGTAGTGCGCTCACATACTTCTCTAAATGCAGTATGCATGGGACATATTGAGCAAATATTGAGTGCCACCTAGCTATCAGTTAAGCACACTTGATCTCTATTCGTCCGACAAGGGCAACTAACTGTAAATTACTTAAATCAGATACCATCTTCACCAATAAATTAATCAAAGCGTGTGATTATAGACATACACTACACAAGTGTCCATACTCGAAACTGAGACTGCCACAAACGATATTGATCTAAAATATGGATATGTTATGTGCGTCGGTCATAGAAGCCTTCAACCTTTCTTTGACGAACATCCCAGAGTGTGCAATTAAATACAATAGTTCATTAGTATGCATTTGACATCCACCGACATGCACTTGAATATGCGATATCATATCACTACTAGCAAAACCACGGCCGGCGCGTGTGCGGTCAGACTTTCATTCAAATAAGAAATCTATCTGCATTCGTGCGTCAAATTTTTATTTCAAATTTCATTTTTAGTGCAATTCACATGTTATATAAATTTTCTTTTGTGAAAGCAAAAAAAAGTATCGACAGCAATTTAATTTCTGAACTGACAGCCTACATCAACCCTCCTTAAAATCACAAAAAAAAAAAAAAAAATTAAAGCATCCCCCACCCAAAAACATAATGAGGATTTTGTATTCTTTTATTTTTTGTCTGTGTGATGTCTAATAATAAATTCGACTTACGACAGGAAAATCACACTCGAAAAAAAACATCAACCATCGACACACATTTTGAGATTTAAAATAAGGCGGAATTCCCCTGCCGCCATACTATTTTTATATGAATTTACACATACATATATTTTGCTGCTTTGGCTAATGTGTACTTGGCTGAGGGTATACTGTCTATTTTTAAATTAAATTTTAAGATAAATTAAAAAAAAAAGCAAAATTTCCCATAAACACTGTCAGTGGTATCAGTGGCGGCACAGTTACAAAAAAAAAATAAGTAATAAAAATGTAAACAAAACTAAATTAACGTAAATTAAAATCTGTGTTTTTCGCATTTAAATGTGAAACGACCGGCGCGGCGCGACGTTGCCAAATTTCATTTTATTTTTGAAGAATTAAAAAAAAACAGTGACTTATTTAAATAATCAAAAATAAATTGATTCTAAGAATTTATTGACTCTTTATTAAATTTGAAGTCGCTTTTAATTTTAAAATGGGAAATTTATTAAATTTTATACAAATGTCCTAAAATTCCCATTTTAATTTATCGCAAAGTGAATAAATTTGGCCTAGTTTGTTTTTATCTAAATCTTCTTTAAACTGATTTTAATAAAATTCAAATCTTTCATTGAATATGAAATGCAAAATGGCTCAGTAAGTTTTTTTTTGCCTTTTTATCTTTGCGTTGGCAATATTATAGTGTCGACAATCACTTGTAACTTAAAAATAGGACTTTGAGTTCCTCAATCATACTAACCAAAACTGACACAGACGAAAACATGCATTAACACTGTCGCTGCCAGACATTAGACAAAAATTGCATTTCTAGCATGAGTGTTTTTTATTTTTTTGTGTGTGCAATTATGAAGACTACCCAGATAGCTTGATGTTTTGTTTTAAATTGAAGATTTGTGTTAAATGTAAAGTCAACGGACCCATAAAGACTAAATTACCTACTTTGAATTTAGTGCTTACATTTTTCAAAAAGAAAAAATAAAACATATGTTACTATACAAAACATCAAACTAGGACAAATCCTAGGAATTTTTTGGTAAATCTTAGAAAGTGTTGTGGATAATCCATTTAGGCTGTGACCCTTTTCATGTACTGGCGGGTAACTCTAGGACACATATCTTTACTTTCTTACCATCAGGAAATTCAAAAGAAAAGTTATAACTATTACCAATGAACATTTGATAAGTTTGAACAAATTCGGTCTTAAATTATCAAATATCAATATTTATCAATTGATAATTGGTAGTAATACTAAAAGGGTAGATATATTTTTGTCTAAAACTGAACTCTAAAACAGAGGTACTAATATCGTTGGAAATTTTCATATTTTTAAGTTTTTTATATGTTGAGAAATTAGCACTCGAGCGATCAAAATAATCGAATAATTATTCGAATAATGAAAGAGAGAGAGAGATAAATTGTAATAGTTTACTCCAATTTCTCTTTACTATGCACTTGTTTGAATTTAATTTAGAAAAGTCACGAAAAAGAATAATGTTAACTACTCATAGATATTTAAAGATTTTAATTTTAGGTGCTAATCTTTCATTTCCTAAATAAAGAAATAAAAAAAATTAATAATAGTAAATAAATAATCAGTCAAAAACTAAAATTCTAAATTCTCTTCTCGTTCTTCTAAATTAAATTCGGTCATTCCATAAAACAAAAAATCTCAGATACACTACACCTTCCTTTATCTCGAGTAATTACCCAACATCTAACAAACTGTATTCGAGTGATTTCTATTACTATTTTACTAATTCATTCGAATTAAGAATTTTATAGACACGGACACATACAAAGTTTTTATTTCCAATTCGTGCATGCAATCCACAAATCATTCGAATTATCAATGGAAATCATTCGAATGATCAGATAAAGTATCGAAATGTCTCGAGATAATGTAAGCATCGATTATAATCGATTATTTCATTCGAATGCGAACATCATTAATTAAAATCATTAGCAGAATTTACCCTTCAAAAAACTAACACGAACTTAAATAACAAAAAAAAAAATTACAATAAAAGAATATAAAATAAATAAAAATACAATAAAATACTCGGTTTGGTTATTCAGCAGTAACTTGCTTTAAAAACAAGTGGCAAATTGTATGAGCAAGCTTTAACCCATGTATTTCTTAAGTGAACTATTAGCATCAAGAACCTGAACTTGGTACCGTCAAAATCTCAATTTATTGAATAAAACTATTTTCGGCAAAAAAAATTAAAAATTTTGGTTCAATTTTTCCAAAAATTTCTTGTCAATCGTTATTTTGCTAAAAATAATCTGTGTTCAAATGAAAACACCAAGAAAAAAGAACTATATGAATTTGAATACCTCTCATCTTTTGAAAAGCCTAAAATATCTAAAATATACCCTGCATTCATTGATTTTTGAGTCTTGTTTAAGCTTCATGTCTTTGGTCCAAAACTTTTAAGTAAAATTATTATTAAAATTTTGTTCAAAGTTGAATTTACATCATAAAAAGAAAATTACTAAGAATGCATTAAAAAAAATAAAACCTTTTAAATTCAAAAACTTTAGTTGATATAGTTTTTCAGTGAAATTTTTCTTTCGAGGAAACAATTCATATCTTCCAAAATATTTAGTCGAATTTGTAAATCGTTTTTAAACATCAAATTGAGGTTTTGAGGGTATAGAAAAATTCAAGGATATGCTCATCATATGTACTCTTCCAGACCTTAAATCTCTTCTTCATTTCACACTTCACTTCTAAAGTTCATGGAATTTTAGTTTTTACAATTACGCATCACAAAAATTCAAATTTTCTCGAAAACTACCTTAATGATTTTGTATAAACTTCCTTTTCTTATAATTTTGCACGCGCTCAAGGGATTATAAATATCCTTCATATGCTTTTAACACAACGCGGGCATCCGGTGAAACAAGAGAAAGAAGGATAGGAATGAGCTGGTTGTCGTCTCAGATTTATCTCCAGGGATGGGGGCTGAACTAATGCGGAGAGAATTACCATGTCTAATTTATTTATGTCTCTTATAATTCGCATTATTTTATTTGTTTCGTTGTCATATTTATGGGTAGTATGCTAGTTTACTCAATCACATGTTGTTAGTGTTATGCCTGAACAGTATGTAATGAGTAAACCAGCAACTCATTCTTATGACAATTTTTAGAATTGGTTTTTAATGGAATATAAGAAGACATAGTCAATGGGAGGAATCGATCCTGCAACCAGGAGGTTAACAGGCGAGCCCAGAACTATCGCGCCACGGCCACCCCCTACTTGTTTTTGTAGCGTCCAATGCATACATCTGTTTTTTTTTTCATGCAAAAAACTCATACAAGGAAATTTAGTTTTAAAGTTTTTGAATAAAATTTCCATATTTTTTGAGAAGTAGGAACCTATCTTTGTAATGGATGGATCAATTTTGTTCAAATTGTTCACACATATGTGTTCCTCTAAACTAGATCTACTTACAATATTATATTTCAACAATTTTAACACACTTTACATTTATATGTATTTTTATATTTTTGTTTTGCATGCGAACTATAATTAGATTAAAACTAAATCAAGTTAAATCATCGGGAAACAATTGCTTTATAAATAGATGTGTATCAATAAAGTTTCTAATTTCCATATCATTAATTATTTTTTGGTCAATTTAAACCTACGACCGACGCGACACAATGGGCGAATCATTGACAAAATGAACAAAAACTTTCATACCAAAAATTTCCCTTAAAAAAAGGTTATTTTCCAAATCGGCCATATTGTTGCCCATAAATAAAGTGACTTATGTTTTTGTGTAGGTCTTTTGAATTAACCATAATTTATAAAATATATTTAAAATTATTTCCGTTAAATTCGTCCCAGTTGTTGTAGCAGACTTAATAGAGTTCCTCGCTCGCTCTCTCTTTAGAGCCAGCACAAAACAATTACCTTTCTAAATAAATCTTTTAATTGCCTACTTAATTACAAACATTTATTTAGCATTTTCCCAATATTCCACCTAAAGAGCATAAAAGTTAGAAGATGGTGGGGGGTTGGTGGCGGTTGAATCAAACAAAATAATTTCCATTGCATTTGTATGAAAACAATACAAACAAAAAAAAAACATATTTAATGTGCATATATTTATTTTAACTGATTGTTAGAATTAAATTATAATAATTGCATGCAATAGCTTGTACGGTATATTCCAGGTTGAGAGGTAAATTTGTCAAGCTCTGACAACTTTGGTTCGGACTAATGGAATATTCAAAATAAATCACTCTATGCGTGACCGAAAATCCTAATTAACAATTCACACTTTCGATCGAATGCTCTTTATCTGTACGTGTAGGTCCGTGCGCGCTTTGTATATTTTTTATCTCGTCCACAGATGCACAGTGGGGCCAAACTGGCTCTTTTATAATGTTAATTTATTATTATTAAAAATGTTATCATGATTTATTGTACTTTTATAAGTTTTTTTTTTGTTTTAATGTTCGTTTTGAGCAATTAATTTTCTGTCAAGCTTAAAGTTGTTAGACTACAATTTTACACCTTCGATTTTCACTCTATTTGCAGAGTGACCTTTTTTCTGAAGTGGCATCACTGTGCGACAACCTTAATGTTCGTCTCTACACCGGCCGAGCACTCCACCGGTGGATAGCCGGGTGTCCTTTGAACCGTGTTTTTGTTATCAATTAATAATGTACACACGGGTTCCCGATTCGCTTGAAAGCAGATAACTTTATACCGAAAAATTAACTCACACCGGATGTGCAGACATTTTTGTGTTGTTTTGCTTTTAATTTCTTTTGATATAAATTATGACAAACAAGGGGGGTGTCTCTCTACACATCTACATACTATAGAGTTGAATATTATAAATGGATTTTTTTTTGCTCTGTTATAGAGTTTTCAACAAAATGTTAAAGAGGACGGAATTATTAATCACATTTTCATAATTACCCTTGAAAGAGGAATGCAAATATGAATTCAAAATTACAAAAAAAAAACAAGAAATAAAACAAAATGCTTTATGGAACGAACACAAGCGCAATCTGCTGCAATTACCGCACAACTTGTCGGTTAATTCACGCATTCTATCCGTCTGACATTAAATAAATTGTTCCTGATTATTACATTTATTAATCCGCAAACAGTTCTGTTGCATTTTAATAATATTAATTTAATATATCAAAAAAAAAAAAAAAAAAAATCGACAAACAAAAAATATAAGAGAAATGAATTCATTTATATGATAAATTACAGCCTTCAATGTGGTCAGAGGGATTTTTTTTTTGTAATGTGTACCATGTCACGTCAAGGCTTTTAACGCAAGTGATTATGTGTGTGTTGTGAACATTCAAAATTCATCTACACACCAATAGATATTCAATCGTATTTTGCTGAAAGGCAAAATTTAAGCTTTGTAAATTTATATATGATAAAATTTCAGATATAATGGCACCATCCAAATGGTTATAATTATCATGGCTGACAGACCTAACGTGACTACATATGTATCTATATTGTAAATTTTGCTATCCGTCACGGGATCTTAATTCACTTTTCTGTTAAAAAGGTTAATTCATGTCATGTGTTTTAAATTTTATTAACAAATTGGAATGTCAGAAAAAGTTTTTTATTTACTATTTGAGAGATGAACAATAGATATATATTTGTTGTACGCGTATATAAGCTTCCAAGTGTCAAAAGTCTCACTTTGTTGCTTAAGGCAAAAAGAGAAGAGTACAGCTACAGTTAAACTTGGTCGACTTAATCCATCATAGCGTTGAATATCTGATGTTACCACAAAATCCATCTTCACACTGTCACTACACTGTCAACAGTAAACGTTCACAGGGTTAATACATAAAACGTTGATCATCAGACGAATAACGCAAGAGAGTCAATGTTGTCTTAATTCTTGTCTAATTAATTCTTTTTCCTAACGCTCGCACTGTGCTTGATCATTTCAAGGGTAGTCAAAACCCCTTTGCACACATCCGTATAAAAAAAAATGCTCGGACATGCTATGTATGTCAACGTGATTTTTATTCATCACTGATAATGCATTGACGCTCATAACTTTGACGATCTAACAACTTAACTCAATGACAGACGAAATAGTCGTTAATTTTTTTCCTTGACAAAAGCTGCATTTTCGGATGAATGAAAGTGAAATTCCCATCTACGTGATGACGTCAATCAATAAGAAGTTGATCAGCTAGCCATGCATCCACAAAGAGTTACTGCTTTTGGTGCCTGCTTTGTGGCTTCTACTATTTGTTGGCCCGAATTAAACGACATGGACGTGGACGACATGTATCTGCAACAAGATGGATGGCGTTACGTTCCACCCAATGAAAGTTACAATAGACATTCTGCACGATTTATTTCAGGACATGTTTTTTTTAATAATTTGCGCATTCGAATGAAATAATCGATTTTAATCGATTCTTACATTATCTCGATACATCTCGATATTTCATCTAAAATCATTCGAATGATTCCCATTCTTCATTTGAATAATATCTCATCTCTGATAAATGGAACTTCTCAACTTCTACTTCACTACTAACGGGTGATTTTTTTGCTACTTGGTTTTTGACGTTTATATTTTTGACAGATCACACATGACAAATTCCACGAACATTTGACATTTCAATTCAGTATTGTTTGCCATTTCATCATGAATAGACTTACGCCTGAACAACGTTTGCAAATTATTGAAATTTATTATCAAAATTCGTGCTCTGTGAAAAATGTGTTTCGCAAGCTACGCGAAACCATGCATCAATTGAGAGGCGAATTTGGTGAGCAGTTGATCTCACGTTTTGGCGCAGTCAATTGGCCACCAAGATCATGTGATTTGACCCCGTTAGACTATTTTTTGTGGGGCTATGTTAAGTCTATTGTCTATGGGGACAAGCCAAACACGATTGCTGCCTTGGAAGCCAACATTGAACGCGTCATTGGTGAGATTCCGGCCGAAATGTGTGAAAAAGTTTGCCAAAATTGGACCTTCAGAATGGACCACCTGAAGCGTAGCCGCGAGCAACATTTAAGTGAAATTATTATTAAAAAGTAAATGGCAGAAATTGATTTATCGATCCAAATAAAAATTTCATCCACTTTTTACAAGTTTCTGTGTTTTTTTGAATTTTCAAAAACCAAGCTCTTAAAAAATCACCGTTTACTACTATTTAAGCAATTCATTCGAATGAATTAGTAAATACTAATAGTCATATTAATCAATCGGTTCACCAATACAGTAGTTACATATTGGTTATTCAGTCGAGATACAGGTTTTTTCGTACGTTCAGATTTGTGTTTTTGACTGTTTATTTTCTTTATATTTTTATTTATTTGATTTCTTTGTTTAGGACATGAAAAATCATGCAGATACTTAAATTTTCAATTTAAATTTTAAAATTGAATAACTCGAATGATCATTCGATAATTTTAATCACTCGAATACTAATATCTCGATTATTGAAACTATTCCATTACGCCCATCAATAATGGTAGGTGGGGTTTTATGAAGTAAATAATACGCAATCCACGCAACTTTGCCGCAAATCGGTGATTAATAATTCAACACTAGAATCCTTGTAAGCGTGAATTGTGTCATATTTCATAAATAATGTTATACACAAAAAAAAATCGTTCAACGAGGGCCCATATAGGGTTGACAAAGATATTGAAAATGTTCAATGCGATGGCCCAAAAATTATTGTCAAAGTTTTCGTACCAACTGGCAGGATTTTTCCTTGATAATCACAGTACACATAAATATTTCGCCATAGGGTCGACGAGTTGTCTGTCTACGTTGACAGTTGGCATATGACAGTTCTTTTTATGTGTAACATCTTGTTGGAACCGCACATGCTTTCCACGGTTATAACTGTTATAAATTAGCATTTCTCTACCATCGTCCCTAACATGTAAGTCTTATTCTATCTCAATCGGAGAAAAAGCTATACAAATTTGCAAATGGCGTCAAATGTTAATTCTAACTTTGACAAGACAAAGAATCGCTATACTTCGATATTTGTTGATATTTGCAAAAAATATATTGTCTTTATATTGAGTCACAACTTGTACTCGTACAACTCTTAACTCTTACAAGTGATATACAGTACTCCCCGGATAACTTACACTTATGTAGGTGCTGCTGTATTTTTTTGAGCAATTAATTGAGGCTGATAAAAGAACCCAAGTTAAGGTTATGATTTGAATGCAAATTTAAAGAAAGTTTTATTAATTTAACATTTTTAGTAAACTTTTTGGAAAATAGAGGGTGTGAATTTTTGAGCGGTAAAAGAATTACTGCAGGAAAGCGGGACTACATAAACGGGTATTACTATAGTAATACCGTAATATAATAATATAGTAATATAAGTCCAGAGCATCCACGATGACCTAGGAGCTTCTCACGAAGGAAGCTACACCTAGAAAAGCTGTCGCTTAATAAGCAAAATTCCATTTTTATCTTCAAATATTTATTTTATTAATTAAATTAAATTTTCAAATAGATATGTAAAGGATTAAAAAAAGACTATAAGCCCTTATTTCGTCATAAAATTTGTAATAAAAATAAAAGATTGTGATCAAGATCCGTTAATGGTCATTAAATACTAATATGTTTGCAGAATTTTATTTCTCAAAGCCTGAAGCTTTAGTTATTTTAAATGGTGTTATTATTTTAAAACCCTCTCTGTTTATAGAGATAAAAAATTGAACATTGTGTAAGCCTTGTCTCTTACATCAAAGAAAAAAAATATATAAAACCGAGATTACATTAATGCAAACCAACATTTCGAAAGTTTTGTTACTTAAATGTTAAAACTCTAATATACCCAAACCCCTTCAACGAATCACATTCCTTTGCTTTTGCTTTTCAAGAAGAACAAGAACATCCTTTTCACAAATTTAAATATCTATCTTCTTAAGCGCAACATATCTGCTCCACAGTAAGTCGTCTTAAAATTATCCCATTCCAATCTCTCAAGGACATCGAAACATTCAAACTAAACAATCTTGCTGTGTGTTGAAGATATTAGGTAAGTATAATCTGAGAGTTTTAATAGCCAAAACTGAAACTGTGTACGAAATTCTAATGTAATATCTTCAGGCAACAATGTAAGCATCTTCAAACACAAACTACCTACATATATATATTTACATTGTATAATATTCGTAGACATTCAAATGGAGATAGAAGGCGTAAAGACTAACTGCTATAAACATAGTCAGTTCATGTCCATCAACAAATTTGTAGCAGCTTTTGCTTTGCCTTTTTTCCAGAAGCCCAGAAGCCAGAAGCTATAGGACGCAGCTTCCAATTATGATGACTCTGTGCCGCCATCATCATCATCACGACCATAGATACTTTTGGTCCTTAAATATTCCTTGTGTATATCCATTTTGTTTGCAGTTTTTTGTTGTTGTTTACTTTAGCATCGTCTCAGTCCAGATTTCCATTCGACAGCTATGAGACTTGACTTGACGAAAAGAGGAGGACTTAAAATATTTAAAAAAAAAAATTACTAAAATGCAAAGGACAACGTTTGCATAAGAAATTCTAAAAGGACACACCTACGAAACGTGAATGAAATCTTTATTTTCTTGTTTGGCAACGCGCAAGGATATCCATTAAATCAATTTCTCATCTCACGCAGTGAACCTTTTTTTTTTTTTTACTTTCAACATCCTTGTACCTAACTACTTTTTTTTATTTATTTATTTTTGTTTTGGTATAGACGAGAGGCATATCCTTGTTGATACAAATTTAATAAATTGAAGATACACCATCTTCTTTTTTTTGGGAAATGTATACCTATTCCTTTGACTTGGTTTATCCAACAAATATTTGCATACATTTTCTTCAACTTCTATTCTTTATAGGTATTATCCTTCCACAATCCCCAACGCACCCTCGTATTGCTGTTATCGCTGACCACATCCTTTTCTATAATATACCTATAGATAGGTATATATTTCATCTTTCTTTTTCTCTACAGACATTTTCATTTTCTTATACTTATACCAAGGATTGGATCATTGTTTGCAGAAGGTATATAATAAATACAAAGGATAACATTGCTGATATAAAAATTAAAAAAAAAAAAAAAAAAACTTTTTGCTGGGACAAGACAAATTTTTGTATTTTCATTGGTGTGGCGCACAGTAACGTATCCTGCAGGCGGTATTCTCTACAAAAACAAAAACAAAAAACTAAATAACTTACCAGAGAAAAAGGATATGGAAGTTCTCCATGACCAATACCCGAAGCTATAAAGCAATTTTTAGCAGCAGCACAAGGATGCATACAATACAAGTACGAGCATCCCCCCCCCCGCATTTCCGCAAAGCGAAATAAATGCACACAAAATCCAAAAGCTGCAAACAACAACAACAAGAAGAAAAAAACGCTTATTTTTGAAGCTATTTATCCTTAGCAAAATATTCATAAGGATAATGGTGACTTGGGCAGAATTTCATGGCATTGAATTAAAACAAAGAATGGAAGGCAAAAAGTTGTATATGAACGAAGAACGAAAAGCCTCACTATCGGTAAGTAGGTATATATGGGAAATTTGAAGAAGAAAAGCAACCGCAATTTCGTTGAAATTGGCAACGGTTTAGCTCTTGGTTGAAGTGTGCGCGCAGAAAAGGATATTTATGTACGAGTATTTTCCAAGGATACTCTCCGATGGCTTACTACTATTTTCACAGAAATTTCTTCTCCGACCAAATCACCACCTTTATTTACATTCCCCTCTCTCATCGTTGTCTTCGTCATGTTGTGTTGTGTTTGAATAAAAGGATATTAGTTTGTTTGCTTTATGCTACAACAGGGTCCTTTTTATGAATATGTACCTTTGGAAAAAAATACATTTTGTTATGCAAGTTAATAGTGTGAGCTATTTTTTGACTTTTATCCGCGAGACGGATTGGCCGATATTGCGCGAGGGGTTGGGTGGAGAGTTTTTTTTTTGTAGAATAACAAATTTTTAAGCGGATTTTTGCCACAAGTTGACTACTTAAGAAGGATTAGCATGAAGAACGATTATTTTTTTTTTTTGTAATCGCAATTCCGCTCCGGCTGCTGCTGTGGAAGAGGCAACGGAACGAACAGAATTCTTTGAAAAGTTATCGTATAACTCAAAGCCAGCTGAGCTTACATACCTATGTACATATATAAAAATTCTACTTAACTCCCAACTTACACGATGTCCTTGTTGTTTATAGCTGCCCAAGTGCAATTTGATCCGAGGTATAGTTGCGGAACTAAATTAAGTATTAGAAATCGCGCAGGATATTGATGCCAACCGCATATTAAGTATGAATAAGCAACAGCTCTTTGCCTCTTCCATTATTTCTTTCTTGTTAGTTGGTAGATTGGTGGAAGGATGTTATATGATCTTGAAACCACCCATCACTCGCCGGCCTGTGTCACCCACCATCTCGTCGGGTGTCCTTTTGAAAGTGCAATTAACTGTGCAAAACATTCAATTACAGTACCTATCAAGAAAATACACAAGTTTTTTTTTTTAAGCCTCTTACTTGGGGCTCTTAAAGTTCAGAACTTAATGAGTTATGGAGAATGAGCGTGAATAGTAAAAAAAACAAGATTCCCCTTCCAGGACAGCACGACTTCTTAGTTCTTAGCGACCGCACTGCCTACACGTTGAAAATAATATCTTTATGCGATATGGGACGAGGGCAACTAGAAATCCAACACAGATTTTCAATTATGGTAATTAGGGGCAGATAATTACTTTGCAAACTATCATTGACTGCGGGACTCTTGGAGAGAAGGAAGAGACAAATTGTTATGGGATACATAAACTATAATAAAAAGTAAACGTATAGGTATTTACGATGTTATGATGCGGTGCGGTGGCATGGGGTTATTTATGTATCCGAAGAAAAAAAATGTGTCATTAGTTAAATTAATTCAGTTAAAATGGGTTCATTAGTCAGAGGGCTTCCGGGAAGAGTGAAGTTGATCTTCTTTTATCATCTTTTTGCATTTGGTTAATTCCTATTCCTATTGGGGCGGATTAAAAAAGACTTGTAGGATTTCAAATGTCTAATCTGCTCAGATTGTCATTGCAAGGATAATTTGTCGCTACGACTTAATTTTAAGAAGAAAAACAAAAATGTTTTAAATACTTCAGGTTTTAATAGTGGCTGAAAATTTTTGAGCCGAATAAGCAACATCCGGCGTGTAAAATAAGCTACGATTTATTTTTGTCTTTAATAAGAACAGAAATTGCTAATATTTCGTTTTCGATTTAAATTTTTTGAGATGTTTTTTTTTCATGTGAGGTAGAATCGACATGCAACCAAGCTTTTTTTGAACGTCGGAAAATATTTTTTTGCAATATTCGTTATCAGTAGCTTAATTTTTCGAAACGAAATGAAGAATCTGAATGTTTTGATTTCGACTTAGAATCCTGAGGACAAAATTTTCGAAGTTATTATAAAATGCCACCAATCTAACAAGCGACAATAATTTGAAGGACGAAGACATAGTTTTAACATAGAAGACTTAGGACAAAATATTCAAAAGATTGATCTAATAAAGCCGTTTTTTTTAGAGGTATAGAACTATAAAATTAAATAGAGCACGAATAAATTGTATTATTCGAAAGATAATTTTTTGCCATTTTTATTGGAATATGATTTCTGGCATATAGCTACCGCGGCTGCTTCGCATGTATTCCAATCTTGAAGTCCAATTTTAGGTCACTCCTTGCAGTATTTAGGATCGTATATTGATAATAAAAATCGTTGTAGACTAGCGACTTCACATAGCCCCACAGAAAATAGTCTAGCGGTGTTAAATCGATAGTCCGTTGAGCCCAACTCAAAGTTCCAAAAATCGAATTTATGCGCCGCTCACCAAACGTTTTCGTCAACAAATCAATTGTAGCACGCGCTGTGTGACATGTTGCGCTGTCTAGTCTTCAAATCACAACTCCCCAGATCAAGGCGATTCTTGAAGAATCGTTCATAAAGAAGTAAAGTCAAATGATTCCACCACCTCATAAAGCTCACCAAACTGTCAGTATGTTACGGGCAGCCGCTCAACATTATTTACAATCCAAATGTCTCAGTTGTTCTAATTCAACCAAAAATGAGCTTCATCGCTGACAAAAAATTTCTTGTGAAAATCGGGATCATTAGGAATCTCGGTTCGAAATAAATTTCCACAATTTGCATGCGTCAGTCAATTCATGATGAAATGGCAAACCAAACTAAACTAACAAAAAAAAAATGACATTACTTCACCCACCTAGCCATCATTAAATTTTGGCGAACGAAACAACGGTCAAGAAAGATTTTTGGTTACTCCAAATCTTACAATTAATGGTATTTAGGAAGAACGACGAAAATTTACCAAAGAAAAAAATTCCATTGATGAACTGGAAATTTTTGTGAAAAAAACTCGTGAAATGAATTTTGTCTCGTCTCACCAATTATGCTGAAATTTAAAATCCACTCTATCCAATGTTTAAAGTTAAATATTAGTTTACTTCTAAAACATGTTGTTTCACTGAATTTTATATCGGTATTGAGTCACCAAATTTTGGAAGTCAACTATGGAGTAATTATGAAAAGTTATTTCTAAAAAAATCTGAAATTGAATTCTCAATAATTTAATATATTTCTCAAAAATATCTTCCAAGATTTTGACGAACATTTCAGAGATTGATTTTATGAATAAGAAAAAAAAATCAAAAATATTTTTAGTAAGATCTGCCCGCTGACACGCCCACTTATATAATTTCCTAGTTTCTCGGAAGTTGTTTCAAAAGGATTTCAAAGAACTTTTCAGAGTTTATTGTAATAAACTTAGTAAAAGCATTATTTCTTGGATTTTTTGAAACGGCTCTAATAATTTGAATTAAATTTTCATAGATTGCTCTTATGAATGATGACAAAAACGAATAATTAGATTAAGTAAAATCCACAAAACTGCTAAGCCGCATTTTAATATTTCTTAGTATCTGCGTAAATAGCACGATATGAGATGAAATTTTATATGTAGAAAATATTTTAAAATTCAAATTTACCAAACTAAGTATTATTCATGGCCGTAGACTTTTGATTATTCAGTTGTGGTTTGACCCTTTGGATTCTTCTTTAAATATAGAAACACCAAGAAAAATTTATAAATTTCGAAAAATAACATTATTTTATAAGGATTAACCATCATACTCTTATTTTTGTTATACATCCCCTCCCAGATTATCTTGTGGCTTTTGTATTATAAAGGGATACCTTGGGAAATAACGTAGATACGTTTTTGTCAAATTGGTCTTTCAAAACAAAAAACATACTTTCGGTTTTACCCCATGATTACATTCTTAAATTTTATTTCTAACTGACTTGCTCTATTTTTATGTATTAAACATATTTTAAATTTAAATTTATATTAAAAGAGTACTAAAAAAATCAATATATGTTAATTATTTCATTATTTGAATACAATCAACTTTTCTTATGAGAACTAATACCATAACATTTTCATGTCAAATTCTAAAGATTCCGAACAATGCACATTCTCCGCCTACTTGGATATAAATTACAACTGAAAAACTGTATAAGGAATTTAGTGAAATTTTTTGCTTAATAAATCCAGTAAAGGTTTCTAGTAAAAAAGTTTTCCAAACACCTAACAGTATAGTAGTCTCTTTTCAACAAAAATAAAAAAAACAAACATGTCGAAACAGGGATGATAAGAGGCATAACACCTGTCCTTTAAAGCTATCAAAATTGTTTATTCAACAATCTACTCGTATATTGGAACATAGGGTCTTCGAGCGGTTCCATTTTAAATTTGCCGCCATGGCTCTATTGCGTGACAAATTGGTCAGGGTTTTATTCAAAAATAAGGTCTTCTTCAATACTCCATCAACAATTACCTTAGTTTACAAAATTTTATCAAAAGAACCGATATTTGTTGACATCCGAAGTGGTGATATGGCAGGTATTGTATTCCAGTTTGTTAAAAGCAAAGTTTTAAATTTACTTTTTCGCCATTAAATATTTTTTACTTACAGACGTAATCCAAGGGCGCCCTGTTTTGTCTACAGGAAAGTATATAAAAAGTTAAGTAGCTGGGAGTTTTTTTATCCGGTTATCCGAAGCAATTCGGTAATTTTTCAAAAAACAATCATCTGATATTGCATTCTTTATTTTCGAACTTTTGCACTCAGAGCTATATTTCAAGACCAAATTTTAGGTAAAGTAAACATTCAATTGTATAAAATCCGTCAATACATATACTTATCAAATCCTAAAATGGAAAAAAATAGATATAAAGATATAGAAAAACTATCGCTTTCAAAAACGTTTTTTAGACACCTTAAAAAAGTATCAAATAAAAAAACAGCTTAGATACGCGATTTTTTGTTTATTCAATCCCACTATCACGGTTTATATTTCATTCTCGTACAAGATCATCTTTACTTAATGTGAATAATTTTTCAAACGCCCGTTTTCTCATTTTTGTTAAATTTCATATCCTGAAACTTCGATTTTTTAGAATTTTTCACCATGTCTGAAACATACTAACAGTTGCATGAGCTACCGCCCTAAAAAACTCTATTATACTCACTTTTACCCTACTTGATTGGGTTATCAAGGGTATCGCCTATAAAGATAGCTTGGAAATATTATCTAAGACGAAACTTTAATCAAATATTTAGAACTGTATCCTAAAAACGAAATATAAAAGGTCTATTTGTAGTTTTTTTCAAAGTTTCATATCTTGAAAACGGAATTTTTCAAAAAAAAAATTCAAAATATATAAAACGTGCTTATAATTTCATCATATATCAATTAATCCCATTCTCAGTTGGTAAAGTAGGATTTTTCAACATTCCCATGTGTGAATCACTGTCAACAAAAGCAGAAGTCAAATCCTAATGCGGATAGAGTAGGTACCTACCAAATCTCAAATCACCCACGCTTCCCTGGATTGTCTTTCCTCAACGAAAGAAATATGTAATACAGAATGTGTATAAAGATAGCTTTAGAATTTCATATAAATTTTATTTTCTCTTTAAAAAAGAAATAAACTTCTTAATTGTAGTGACATTAGGCTGACATCGCAATATTATTAAAGACAGAACATTTAAAGCTTAAAATTGCCGTGAACCTTTCCATTTGCTCGTATACTCGTGTATAACATTTTCAAGTCGCCCACACAAAAGCCGTTTTGATTGAAAACTTAAGAAGATGAATATCTTCAAACTGACTTTGCAAACATATGTGTTTGTAATGTCAATGTGTGTAGGAGTGTGCGAGCATGGGAATTTTTGTATTTAGCAAAGTCAGGACGAAAAAAAAAACCAAAGTCAATCTAACGCAAGATATCCAGAGTCAAAGACATAAAAGCTCAAGTAAAATGGTAAAAATACATATCTCCGTTCCATATTACCTACCAAACCGACCGCCTTGAAGCCTTCTTATTCGCGATGGATATATAAAAAAAGGACAAAGTCGGAACAGAAAATCACTTGTCTTCTGGATGAATTTTTCAGCCTTTCTTTTTTCTTAGTTTTTTTTTTTGTTTTGGCATTTTTTTTTTCATCTAAAATCCTGTGCACGACGAAGAGTGTGGGTGGGGAATAAGGATCACAGTCACAAGCGAACACTATACAAGTACACTGCACATTATGCCAATCGTCTTTTGTCGACATTCTTCTCGCTGTCGTCGTCCTTCAACGTCAGAGACATCTTAAGAATGAGTTTAGGTTTATTCCAATCCTATACTTTATGTCCCGTTCGCTTAGTTCTTAAGATGGAATCAAAACATATATCTACATACCTCCACATATGCGCATACATTTTGTCTGCTATTCAAATCACTGCCATCAGCTTTCATATGCTTATCGCTTTTCATCTCAAAAACCGGCAACAAATAATACAAAATAAAAAAAAACGAAAGAAAAACGGATGTACTCGCAGATATCCTTAAATCATCATCATCATCATCTTCGTAAGAACACAGACAAAAACATAAGAATCCCATTTTCCTTTTTTTGAGATTTACGAGAAATTTGTTTGTCGAAAAACAAAAAAACTAAAAAAAAAACACATAAACCTGAGTGGATAGTTTGTTTCCTCATTTTGTCATAAAGAAATCCGCAGTCTATCTTTCGTTTCTAATTTCCATTCCCCATATCTCCATATCCATTTGCTAGCATGTGGAACAGAACAAATCCTTTCCTATTTTTCTAAGTCGTCAGCGAGGACGACCGACGACGACGACACGTTCTTATACCATTTTATAATGGTCTCTTCCGAAAACGGTCGTCAAAAGCTTTTTCGTTTCCTAATCCTTTTTTTGTTTTTTTTTCTTACTAGTCGTCCTCCGGTTGGGGTTGGTGATCGTAACGCTGCGCTAGTTGAAAGAAGCAAGCTAACACGGCCCTTACCCATTTACACAAGGAGCATTTGGCACTATAAATCCCCGTTTTGTTTGTATATGGAATGTATGTGCTCATTTCCCTGGATCAAAAAAAAAAAAAACAAATATAAACATTTGTTGTGCGAAAACGTAAGTGCTAAATTTATATGAAGGGGCGAGAAACTGACCACCCTCTGACGGCAGAAATATACATAACTATGCAGTACTTTATCTCCAATACTCGTAATTTCATTTACACATACACATACACAGTATGGAGTATTATAAATATTTAAATTAAAATTTTGTGGAAATTAGTTTTGGACGAATCTCTTATGCGCAACAAAAATTAAAGATACAAAACCCAGATACATTTTGGTATCTGTCTGTATCTGCAGTGCGCGATTGTCCAGAGAGATACATAATATGAACTCATTTAGGATGTCGAAAGGATGGAAATGAGGCTTATATTTCTTAATTATTCGATTTGCACCAGAGATTATAGCAAAAGTTTTACGCTTTATTACGAAGAAGCAGAAAACCAGCAAAATATAGAAATGGAAATGCTTCCGGGATGCTACCTTCGACTATATAAGTATAGTGTTTAATCTTGGTATATCTTCGACATGATAATTACCAGAATTGGGAGAAGCGTGCTTGGAGATTCAATCCCAGTGAAAGTTTTTCTTTTACATTTTTAGTTCATTGGCGTTGATTATAAAATATTAAAAGATCTGGGTTTTAGACAAATTTTAACCGAAGTTGACACTCTTATCAATGAATTTAGATACTTAGTGTTATTTGGAAAAGTATTCGAATTAATTTCGGAGAACAGAAAAAACAAAAACAAACTTTTTGAATAATTTGTATTCAAAATAGGGATTTTTTTTCGGAAGTCTCTTACGAAGGCTAACTTATTTGAAGAATTAATTAAAGAAAATTCATTTTGGGAGAAGTTTAATTTATTCGACTTAGTAAGTAGCTTTGCGGTTTTGATGAATGAGGACTTTCTGCAGAGAAAGTTGTATAATCCTCCGTTTGTTAAGATGAACAATGGACGTTTTCCTTATTTCCCGATCTCCACAAATGTACTATGTATGAATTTGCATATAGAATACTCAAAACCTTTATTTAGGGATGGGGAACTAGGCTTCGAAGTCTTCAAAATCAACGTCCCGAAGCTTGCTTATTGTTGTTACAATTTTAGCAACCAACAACTAAGTTACCCAGTTTGACTCCAACATTTTGGTTCTGTGCGCCAAACTTCTAGAACAGCTGCACACATTACACTTAACATTATCGACCATCTGATACCGCTAATTGGCATATTTTTGATCATTTTTGTTTAGCAATCTTACAACGATAAGATGCGCTTGCTATAAGACGGCGTATTGAAGAAAATTATTGCATCCGTTCAGGGTAGTGTTGAAGAAAATCCAAATCACTTAATTTTTTAAATTCTACATGACACCATTGTGCAAGAAATGAAGCCGAATCATCATCGTTTTCGTTAAAATTATGGAGAAATGGGCCCAAGATCAACTCCCATAAGATGTCTACAGGAAATTACACCAGACATTTCGTTTTTCGGAAAAAAATTACTTACAAAAAAAAATTTTTGTCTGATAAAAATTTGGAGAAAAATCCGGAAATATTTGAAGAAATAAACTAAAAATGCCTTTATATGGAAAGAATTGAAATTTAGTGCAAAATAAAATTAGAAAATTCTCTGCCATGCGGGTATTCTTAATGAAAAAAAAAATTAGTGAGGCCTCTCTGCAACTAAATATAGCCTGAGCTAAGCAAAACGAAGAAGCTAAAATTGTTGTAACCCCTGAAGCTGTCCAAGACAGGAAAATAATGTTCAAGGAATAATTTCCAGAACAATACTCTCATGTGTCTGCATGGCAACAATGTTTGTTTGAATAGCCTTAATTTTTCCATAAAAGTCTTCTGGACAAGAAAGCAACAAAACGTCCGAAGTTTAATTTCTTGGCATATTTTCTGACCCCTTTGCCATTTTATTTAATAAGTAACTCGCCAGAAAACTTTTTGGAAAAAATGTCAGAAATGTTAGAAATATTGTATAAAAACAGTTCTGGCATATTTTCCCAGAAACATTCTGAGGTAAAGGGTCATAAATTCCTGACAAACTGGTCGAAAACTTTTTCGATTTAACGAAATTTCAGGTTTTCTTAAAAATCAAAGTTAATAGTAACAATTTATCCACTTGAATTTTTAGGCCTTGAACCATAATTTCCTTATTAATTGTCTATTCACAAATAGCATTTTCCAGGCGGAAATATACGTTATCAGGAAATGTGCTGAGACAAATCTCGAGGGAAATTACTGCCATCAAACCTCTGAACCCTACTGTGGTATAAGAGAAAACCTGATCAAAAATAGGATCAAAACAAAAAGGATCAAAGGAAAATCACAACTTAAAAAAAAAAACCAAAGCTGAGACAGGTCCAACTGATAGTTGGGAACTACAACAAAATATCAAACTGAATCAGAATAGCTTCAGAATTATAAGGGATATCTTAACTGGTCTCTTTTACATTAAAAGACTTCTGACCTTTGCTTAGTGAGCGATGCAACACTTGCAAATTCTGCAGCCTTCCTGTTTCTTAGAAGACCCCGGAGCACAGCACGGTTCGAGTACAAGTGTATTGGGTGTTGTAATTGTTTATAAAGTTAATTAATTTGCTGAAATTAAATATATCTTGCTTCTAACATGTCAAATTGCAGTCCATCAAAGTTGAAATACTGCAAAAATATATTGTTTAAAATAAACAACTTTTTTTATTACTTTTATTTTGGAATTTGCATAACAACAAAGTTACAATTGCAATTTGCATAATCGAGAGCAACTGCTAACTTTTTTTTTTCAAAAAGTAAAATTGACTTTTGTCCAAATTTAATTTGTTAACGGACCTTTTATAATTTTTTTTAAATGGGTTCCAATTAATTTCACCTTACAGCAGTCTGCAAACTTTTTATCAAAGTTCCTCATGAAACTTCTATAATTAGTTTATACAAAAAAATATATATAAAATATTGTGTGTTTGTCTTTGAAACAGAGTCAACTTTTCACTCTCATACATTTCAAATTAAATACTTACAGAATGATAGGTACATAACCTATACTCTCTTTTGATAGATAAGTATGGTACAGGTATCACCTTCTAGTCAATCGCTAAAAGTGCACTTAACTGATTAACAACAACCCAGCCGGAAACTTCTATATCGAACTTAATATTATTGCTATACTACTCTGCTTCTGTTTCTGCTTCAGTAATAGAAGAAGCAAAAAATCATCCTTACCTCTGCAATAGAAGTTAAAAAAAGAAGAAAAACAAAACATAAACACATAAAAACATCAAAACCCGCAAGTAAACTCGTAATCAATGCTTTGAAACAAATGATGTTTTCTATGTTTCTATGTTCTTCTTGGCTGATGTTGTTGCACTTGCACACCACACCTTCGCCGCCTCCTTCAGCAACACCCCCCCCACACCACCCACTTCAAATTGAAGCGAAAAAAAAATAGTTACTGAAGTAACCTTCTCCTCATCATCAAAGCCATTACTACATCTAGAACACAAAACCATTTTCCGGATTCCGCCAACTGCCACCATTTTCTTTTTTTTTCCTGTAAAACTTGGCTCTGGACTAGTTTCTTGCGCCCTCTTCTAAGATTATTTCTTCACCGCATCACATTCCCATTAGTGTAAGAAAAATCGATAAGAAATGTTGTGCGTCTTTCCTCCCCTTCTCAACTGGATTGTAGATTGTAAGTGGAACCAACACCACCCAACGGTCGTTTTCTTCGCTTACACCTTTTCTGATAGATGACAGGCAAAGGCAACCTGTGCCAGGAGCACGGTATGTAATGTAGTTCGTTTTGGTTGTCTTCCCGTTCTCATTCCCGTTGGCATTTTCAATCCTGATGTCATTGTCATAAATCATAGAAAAACGTTCCACCTTTGTACACCGTTTACACACATCTTGAACAAGCCAATTTCTTGTGCGCAAAGCTCGCCACTCCTTGTATGGTTGTTGTGTCCTGGCAAGGCATTCCTTGTTTGTGTTTTTTTTTTTGATGTTACCCTCATTTTGTTTCTTTCTTTTGTTTACTCCATAATGTGGTTGGAACAAATGACGATACGACGACGAAGACGACATCAATGACAATGATGACAGTGCACGAAGAAAATAGTGACATTGATGACAACAACATATGCGAGAGATGTTCTGGTGTGTTCGATTGCTGTTTGCTAAGGCTGCCTATAGCTTGACTGGTGGTGAAGGGTGTCTTTTTTGACACCCTCTATAGAGAGTGTTTCTAAATGTGTGTAGATGTAGTTTTTTTTTGTGATTTTCTGGATCGATGCATGTAATGTCGTTGGTGTCGGGAAGAAAAGTCTACAAATAAAAAAGTTAAGTTGAGACAAGTCGAGCGTCGTCCGTTGTTTTGTATGTTTTTGTTGGCAAACTGCTGATTACTTTTTTCGATTGTTGTTGGAAAATTGTTGAAGAATGATTTTATTGATTTTTGATGAAATCATAAGATAGACTATAGAACTTTCTTGAACATCCACTTTTTTTTGTATAACAAGTAACAAAAATATTGACAACTCGTGCGATAAGGGGGCTCAGACTGATTAACTTTTCGACAGATGACATGTCACCACAGCAAGCAAACAACTTAGTTATTCGTAAATTCCCTGAACTGATTACGTTTCGATTGGCAATATGAAACGTGGATGTACAAAAGCTTCAAAAAGTCAAAAAAAGATTCGAACAAAGAATTAGGCTAACAACACTTATGCGATTCTGATTGCACGACACAAAATCGCAAGTGCGTTCTGAGTCTTATATTTTTACAGACTTCAACTTCTCAGACTTTCCTGAGTAACCATTTTTAGGAATAAAGAACTTGATACGAGAATTTCAATCGCGCAATTATTATAGCATATACCAGTCTAAATGTAGGAACACACCTGAGATTTCTTTCTCGCGATTATTTAGTCGCAAAAAATGGAACACATGAATTTCAGGCTAGACACGCATTTACAATCGGAACAAACCCCAAAATTTCTTTTCGTCACAACGACAAAATCGTAAACGTCTTTTGACTATCCTTTAAATTAAAATTTGTACAAATATTTAAAACACTGACCAAAAGTTTGGTCAATTAACTACTTCAATTTTTATCGCCCGATTGTGTGGACGCAAGCGAACACATTAAATGCGCTTAAGGCTAAGAACCAGCTTACGATTTCGACTGCTCGATTTTTTGAACGCAAGAATTTAAGGCTAAAAAGGGACCTGCGGTTTCCCTCTGGCGATTATTTATAGTCGCATTAAAATACAACATTGTGAGCGCACATGATACCCAGCAATTATAATATTAGGCTGCGATTACTTTTTGAATCGCAACGATAAAATTTTGCAAGTGCATTCCTAGCACAGTTTTGTGTTATTTCAGAACAGTTATTTTTTTGAATACTCATCAAAACACAAACATAATTTCAAATATTTGAAAGTTCTGGATTAGTAAAGAAAAATCGAACTCGATGTTTTGATCGAATTTTTGATCAAAATTCTTCAAACTTGATACATAATGTATTTTCGGTGATATGCCCACACTTTTTTTTTTATTTTTTCTTTAAACCAAAAATAACAGTACCTGCCATGATTTTTTTTTAGCAAAAAAGCTAAATCTCATTTTGCTCAAAAACGTCTCCAACGATTTTTATAAATAAAAATCAGTTTATTTAAAAAAATTGAAAGGTATTTTTTGGTATTTTCTTTTTGTTTTTAAAAGTTGGTTGTTTTTGGTAAACTATTTTTTGATTTTCGATTTTTTTGAAAAGTTTAATTTGATTTTATGAAATTTTTTTTATGGAAAAGCTCCTAAAAAGTCTGAACAGTATTGTATACCAGCATTTTTTAAAACAAAAATAAAATTTTAAAAACTCAATTATTCGAAAACGACTCAATCATTTTTTTAAGATCCTTGTATTTAATAGTTTCTTGGCATAACTTGAATTCTTAAAAAAAACTATTTTCCTAAAACTAAAAAAACAACGATGTCTCCAATGTAAAAAAAAACGTTAAAAAAATGTCTATCCAAAAACTGCTCCACGAATTTTTATACAATAATGTGTGTGTTCTTAAAAAAAATTGTTCTTATTAACGGTACTTCCCATCGAACCACTTTTTCATATTTTCGAATTCCTCTCTATTGAATAAACCGATTTAAATTATTTTTTTATGATAATGCTCCCGAAAATTTTAAATTATATAATTTATTCAAATGTTCCATCTTAAAAAATATTAATATATTTTTCTTTGAAAAATCGGTTCTTCAAAAACGAGCCACTGATCGATTTTTTTTAAATTAAAATTTTATGTGTAATGTATATTAGTAACTACTTTAATTGGCATTTCAAATTTTGTTCCTAAAAATATTTTCAAAATTTTAAATATACAAAAAGGGAGCCACCTGAAATCCCTAAAAAACAAAATCTCCATCGGACGAAATTCCCCAAAAAAAATATCCAACAAGACAAAATCCCCATGAGGAAAGAAGCCCTATGGGCAAAATCCCCAATATATAGTATATTTTTTTTTTCCCAAAATCTCCAAATATTTCCAAAATCTCCAAATTTTCAAATAATTTCCAATATATTTTTTGTTGGCTTAGGGCGTTAATAAATTAGTTATTATTTGCTACATTTTAATTCAGGATTTTTTGAATAGGATATCATACACCCTGTCTTTATAGCATATTCCCTGATTAATTTAAAAAAAATGCCGTTTTTTCTAGAATTGACAGTTTTTATATTTTGCTTTGTTTTTTGATAAACTGTTTTTTTTTTTTTTTTAATTTCGAAATCAGGTCCTTTGTTTGCTTAATAAAAGTAAAACGGATTTAGAGAGCACTGTGTTTTTATTTTATCAAAAAAGAAGGATGAAGACAATTATTATATAATTATTACATAAAGGAGTAAATGTTGTTAAGCTTGAACCCAAATAAGCAGTGCAAGTAGTGAATCGCGCGATTTTATTGCTTGATTCACTACTTGCACTGCTTATTTGGGGATTTTCTCTGGGGATTTTTTTTTGTGAGATTTTCTCTAGGGGATTTTGTCTTCGGGGCTTTTTTCTTGAGTGTTATGTTTTTGGAGCAAACATCACCAACCCATACAAAAATTAATTTTTTACTTGCGATTATAGGTACTATAAGGCAAGTTATGCATTCGTCGAAAAAAAAGGTTTGAGTTAACAATCAAACATGACATTACGATGATAGCGAAGAAAAAAAGATGTTCTAAAAATTCTGTCCGTCTGTTTGTCTGTATGTCTGTCAGTCTGTCTGTATGTATGTATAGACACCTACAGCACAAACGGGTAGGCCGAATTGCTTTAAACTGGGTATATAGAGTTTTTTAAGTATTGTACAGAGGGGAAATTGATTGAAATTTTGTTTAGCTTAAAAAATAACGGTACTTGCCATATAACCGTTACGTTCAAACCTATTTTTTCGGAAACGGTTCTAACGATTTTGTTAAAAAAAAATCAGTGCGGCTTTTTAGCTACGACCGATCATATGGGTGAAAAAGAAATTAGAAAAATGTCCTAAAACGGTACTTTCCATAGGACCGTTTTTTTGCTTTCGACTATCTCATAAACAGCTCAATCGATTCTTTCGAAATTTCACACATATATAGGTTTAGGTTGCCCAATATTATTAATTAGTATTTTTTTGTATTTATATTTCGAAAACTGCTCATTAAATTTTCTTTAAAAATTATATTTATATATATTTATTGAATACCTATGAATTGGGGTTTTGAATTTTTTTTAAAAAATGTTTTCAAAAAGTTTAAAAAAAAACTTTTTCTCAAAAACCGCTCCACAGATTTAAAAAAAAATTTTTCTCATAAATTCAAATTTATCTAACAAATAAAATGGCGTACTTTTTTTTTGAGCTTAAATTAGTTTAAGTATTTATTTCAGAATTTTGAATTATTTTTTCTTTGATTAAGTCGATTTAATATTTTGTTTTTAATATTTAAGACTATCATACCAATTTTTCTTAGAAAAAAATTAAAGATATTTTGTATATATAAAAAATGAAGTAAAAAACTGCTTTAATATATATTTAGATTTTTAGCAGAAATCTTTTGCATTCGATGTGATCGAACATAAGAGCAAGTTCGTGCGATCCAGTCGTGCATTTTATTTAAAAACCGCTCCAACGATTTTTGAAATTTTTGTTTGATATGTTCATAACGGGTGATTTTTTTGCTACTTGGTTTTTGACGTTTATATTTTTGACAGATCACACATGACAAATTCCACGAGCATTTGACATTTCGGTTCAGTATTGTTTGCCATTTCATCATGAATAGACTTACGCCTGAACAACGTTTGCAAATTATTGAAATTTATTATCAAAATTCGTGGTCTGTGAAAAATGTGTTTCGCAAGCTACGTCCGTTTCAGCGACGAGGCTCATTTTTGGCTAAATGGATACGTGAATAAGCAGAATTGCCGTATTTGGAGTGAAGAGCAGCCAGAGGCAATTCAGCAGCTGCCAATGCATCCCGAAAAATGCACTGTTTGGTGCGGTTTATGGGCAGGCGGCATCATTGGACAGTACTTCTTCAAGGACGATGAAGGCCGCAGGGTTACGGTCAATGGAGAAAGGTACCGTTCGATGATAACAGATTTTTTTTTGCCGAAAATGCAAGAATTGAACTCGGTCGACATGTGGTTCCAACAGGACGGTGCCACATGCCACACTGCACGCGAAACCATGCATCAATTGAGAGGCGAATTTGGTGAGCAGTTGATCTCACGTTTTGGCGCAGTCAATTGGCCACCAAGATCATGTGATTTGACCCCGTTAGACTATTTTTTGTGGGGCTATGTTAAGTCTATTGTCTATGGGGACAAGCCAAACACGATTGCTGCCTTGGAAGCCAACATTGAACGCGTCATTGGTGAGATTCCGGCCGAAATGTGTGAAAAAGTTTACCAACATTGGACCTTCAGAATGGACCACCTGAAGCGTAGCCGCGGGCAACATTTAAGTGAAATTATTTTTAAAAAGTAAATGGCAGAAATTGATTTATCGATCCAAATTAAAATTTCATTCACTTTTTACAAGTTTCTGTGTTTTTTTGAATTATCAAAAACCAGGCTCTTAAAAAATCCCCGTTTATTTGTCTACAAATTAAAATGGCATCTTTTTCTTTCAAACTTTAACAGCTAAGCTATCTAAACAATTTTATTATGTGCATCATCAATTTTTTTGTCTAATAATGTTTCACGTTTACGCACTATCTTGTTAGCTACAAGAGAAAGTTCGTACGATACAGTCGTGAATATTATTTTTAATGATTTTCCAATATACTTATGAACCTTGACCTTTCAAAAAAAAACTGGAAAAAAAATATTTTCCAATTTTAAAATTATTTTTTCTCATGATCTACACAACCCTTTAATGATGTTCAAATGGTTTTTGTGTAGAATTTAATAGGCTACAGCTTTCGCTTAGACATTTCTAGGCAAAAGCTAATAGTTTTTTTTAAATCATCCTAATTTAAGGTCCTTTTTGGCACATGATGTTTATGACAGTTTCAAGAAGACATTCATAAGTTACTCCTTCCTACTTCAAATTTTCCATATTCAATAGAAATAGAATATAAACAGTGAAAAACTATAGTAACTCCTCAAATCGAGTTGAAAACCATATTAATACTACACCATATCAAAATATAGCTCCCCACGCAAAATACTCGAATTTTTTTTTCTAAAATTTGAATTGGAACGAGCACAAATACTCGTATTTACTGTTTTTTACATCAACTAGTTTTAGCTGTAAATTTAATTAATAAAACAATTTAAAAATTTCTATTACTTTTCGAGTCCACTTTATGTTTGCAAAAACAAACACAGATCATTTAAGTTCTACGAGTTATTTGGACAGCCAAGTGCCATTCATTTTTTTCAAAAGAGTTACCAGGCACAACAAAAAACAAACCAAAATTCACCTACTATCGTTTTGCAAACCATTTTAAGTGGAATTTAACAACATAACTCAATGAATCATTTAAGTTCATTTATTTTATTTTTAGTTTTGTTATTTTAAATTAAGTTTTGTTGTTTTTTGTTGCTACCATTTGTGGCATTGCAGTTTATTGCGTGACATTTAAAAAAAAAAAAAAACTAATGTTTTCATGTTTTTCCTGAATTTCAGACTAAAAACGTTTGTTGTTGCTTTTTTTTTGTAAGGTACGTGTGTTAAATTAAGTCATAGTCCAAATTGAATGACACACGCTATAGGGATTTAATTTGTTGAACAAATGTTGTTTTTGTATTTTTTTTGCTTGTTGCTTGCAAACTGCATGCCTATGCCCTATGCCCTATCGATATAAGGGTGGACTGGTTTTAGTCAAAACACTAAATCCAAACACAAAACAATGTAATAATTTATTTGGCAATTAAAATAATAATAAATCATTCCATAAAGTGTTTGTGTTTTGCATTATTTGTAGTTTTAGTCCTTGTTTGGGAATTTAGGTTAATGTATGGTGAAATAGGGGTGGTAGAGTGTAGTGAAATGGATTCATATCCTCCTGATAATGCCCTTGTGCATTGATATTGCTTTTAAATGATGATGTGAAGTCGACAAAATTTCTGACATTTGACTGAAGAGACATCAGGAAAGAAAGAATGAGAGAGAGAGAGAGAATATGACGAAATGCAATTTCATCGGATTGAATGGTTCAATTCCTCAAGGAGATAGTCCGAAAAGAAAATCGATTTGGGAATTCAATTCGTTTTGACTGAGGCGAATTGTCAAAGAAATGGATTTATATCACATTTCATTTCTTTTATTTTTTTTTATATTTAAATTTTTATTTAAAATATATAATTTTATGAGATACCGCAAGTCCCAATATTATCACGGATATTTAGTACTTCAGTTTTCTTTTCAATACCAATTGGGAATACTGGTATTGGTTTGAGAGAGTGCCAATGAAAAGTCCCCGATGGAGAAGCTAGAACGTGGTCCAATATTTCTGCTAGTTTGAATTGGTTTTAGACTTGTACAATTAATTATAATGACATTTGTCAAGAAGATATAATTAAATTCGAGTCAAATGGTGCGAAGTTGACCCGCAACATATTCGCTTAAACCTTGTTCAAACATTTTCATGTCGCTTTAGCTTTTCATTCTTTATTACGTTTATGGTCCTGCTTTCTCGGAGAGGTGTGAGTGTTTAGGCGTTGATTGCGCTTTACTGACAAATAAGTCTAAAGTCCAGAGCAAAGTGCTTCTTGCGCCTTCAGTGCGACTTCTCCATCATACGATATTAGCAAATGGCCATCTAAATCTTTTACCGAGTTTTGTTTGAAGCTGTGAAATTTGTCCTATGTGGCAGGTATTGTATGATCCAAAACCCCTTTGAAAAATTCTCAAAAATGGTTGCCGCGAAATTAAAACAAAAACTGTGATCCACCCAATTAGAGTGATTTAACAGAAGTACTATCAAAAGGAATGTCTTTTTCGGGAATTAACTCAAATTCATTTGGCTGAGTTTTTTTATTTTTCGAAATGCCAAAATTGCTTTTCCAGGAACTTAAAAAAACAAAACAAATCTGATGGCGTTTTTAAGACTGAAGTTTTGTCATTTTGTTTTCCTTACTCAGTTAAGTTTCAATATATGTATCTTGGACACATAATACCTGCGAGTTGAGTTTTGCTGGGCAAACCCTAAATTACCACTGATCTTCTTGCAGCTTCCTTCTGTCAGGAAATTTGTTCTCTAAGTCAGAAATATATTAAAAATGAGAATCCAAAAAAAATTACATACAGCAGCTAAAATCATTTTTGTTAATTGATCGAACTTGCGATTTTGATTAAATTTGGTGAATGAACAATTGGATGATAAGAACATGAAAAATTGACTCTTCAATTTCGTCTCTACCTGCGAATATCGACCAACAACTTAAACCGCTGGATCGATTTTTTTCAAATTTGTTTTTAAGCGACGCAGGCAATTCCCTAGATGAGAAATTGAAGCGTTTTTAGCTCTAAAAAAATAACAGCAACTCCTATGTTACACCTTCTCATTAACGGATCTACCGATATTGATTAATATTTTTAAGAGGAGAGTTTCTTCAAATTCTAAATAACATTTTTTTTTTGAAAATTTTTCAACTGAACTAAAAGCGCAATTGCATTCCATAATTATAATATGCAAATTGAAAGACCTTCCTCTAAAATAACTTGTATACATATCCAGTTGCCCAGGGCGTTACTATAATGAAATATAAAGAAAATTTCAAAATAAATTATAAAAAAAAAAAAATAAACTAAACTCAAAGATCGGAAGAACTTGCTGAATCAAAGAGCTAATTCTGGAACTGTATAAGAGTGGTAGTTGCCCCAATGGAAATATAAACAATTATCGCCGCATCTTTGATGTCATGGCCTGGCCGACATGGCACTGTGCTGACTAAATATAAAGTCGTCAGTTAGAATCATCAAATGCCAAGAAACTAAATTAAGCTCTTTTTGCCATTGTAAAACTTTCCAAACAACCAAATGCAATTAAATAGAAATTTTCTTTCAAACTATGTATATACCAACTGGTTGTATCTATAAAACCTTAAACTACACACAAACGTCCCACATTTAGAACCGGAAAAATAAAAACTGTAAAAAGATACAAGAATGGCAGTGCAGCAAAATAATTAAGAAAAAAAAAAATGTTTTCTTTTTTTTTTTGAAAACGCAAATTAAACCTCAGACCCTTGCAGCTGGCAATCCTGCAACGACTGACACACAACGAGATGACGACTGCCAGAGTTAGTTCTGTCATTAAGAGCACTAGACACAGTCGAACACTAATTGTCTACCAAGGTTATACTATACGAGACAAAAACTGACTGTTGTTAAGTCTTACTTTCCTATAGAATCGAACCACCATTGCCATCTGCATCATCAGGCCCCCCTCACACGATGGGAAATCGAATCGGAGTGGTGGTGCTAGGAAGGTTTGACTTTTGCCATCGTTTCTTTGCCTCAGCAACTTGGTGACGATGACACCGATGTCATTTGTGTATGGGACATATAGAAGAGTTCTTTTCGTATTCCTCCACATCCAGATGACATGGTTTCGAGGAGGATATTCTGTTGCTTCAGCTTGTTTTTTTTTTACTCCTATTGGCTTTGAATTTATTTAGTTTTCTAGTTTTTCTTCATTATTATTTTGTTCTTCACCGTTTTGCCAGTATCTGTAGATCTACTGCCATACTACCAGTGCCACTTGAAAGCAACACAACTAATGGCTAACATCGTTAGATATCAAATGCAAAACTCGTTTGTTCAAGTGCCGGAGTCGTTTGTTGTATATTAATTGGCAAAGGGCATCGAGTGAAAATCGATATTCAATTCCCATGGCAGAAGAATATAAATAAAAAAACAGCAAACTTAAAAACGTTATGGAAATAAACATGAAAGCATCTGGAATAATTGTATTGTAGCCTGTTTCCGGTGGCGGTAGGGTTTTTTTTTTTAAAGTCCGAAAAGGTCGTTACACCACATTGAAATATTCAGTAATTATTAAAAAAAAAAACGCATTTGCGGAGAGATTGTTATTCGAGTTTCGAAATCGATGTAAAGAGATTTTTGAACATGATTTTTCGTTTTCGTTAAGTTTGTTTCGGCGATAGAGTGACACCTCGGGTAGATGAATATTCATGGGAAAAAACCTTGGCATTCCAATTCAAAGGTTTTGTATTTCGAAATAGGGTAAACTGGGGTTTATGATATATAGTTGATATTGGATTTGGTTTTCGATATTAAAGTATTTGGATGCCCTGTCATTGACAGTTTGCACATTCGGTGAAGGAATTAACGCAATTGAAAATGAGAAAACGATTCGCACCGAATTCCGTTAGGTAGGGTCAATTTTTTAAAACAAGTAGCTAGTTTTAAAAGATGCTTAAATTGTTGTGGAACATGTTTGTTTTGTTTTTACTTGCGATATATAAAGAGGCACTATATGGAAAGTTATGGATTAGTAAAAAATCGAACTGGAGATTTTGATCTTGACATTGCGATGATAGCGAAATCGAACAATGTGCGTCTCACAATTCTGTCTGTCCGTGAGTCTACTGCCTAAATGGTTGCATGGATTTTGTTCAAACTTGTTACATAATATTTTCTTTCACTATTATCCCACGCGTTTTTTTTTCATATTTTTAAGACAGTTTTTTTTGTGCCAAAAAGGATTAAGTCTTATTTTTCTCAAACATGGCTTCCACAATTTTTTTAAGAAAATAAAAATGAAGGAAAATGGTACTTTTTGGTAATTAAAAAAAAAATAGTTATTTTTGGTACACTCTAGTAACTATTTTTTCGAAAACGGTTCTTTTTCTTCAATTTTTATAACTCAATACTTTACATCAATGTTTCTAACAACTGGAAGTTCACAAATCAGAAACTTCAAAGTTCAACCTGAAAAAGTCTTGAAATTTTCCTTTTTTGTTCCTTCCTCACTCAATCTGTGAAAAATACGAAAGATGAAACAACCCAAAAAGAAACCATCTAAACCTGCTTTTACACGTCTGCGATTTTTAACCGTTGATTTTCTTTTTTCGGTCTTTTTTTGCCTTTTACACGAATACGATTTTTAACAAATTTAACTTTGTCCAAGTGAGAGGAATAATATCTCCCTCCGCTTTCCTTACTCTGCTCAAGCAATAAGAAAAAACACAAAAAAGATGAAACGATTAGTGGAATTTTTTTCAATCTCAGCACGTATATAAAAATCGCAGGTTCACATTGCATTCTATAAATATTTACGAAGTGTATTATTTGAATTTGGTAAGTGATTTAAAAAACCTCCCCAATTCACGAACCTTTTTTAAAATTCACTTATCAAATTTCCCAACCATTTTAAGAAATGAAGTAAGTGAATGCTAAATCCCTTATCAAATTCCGCAACCATTTTAAAAATAAGGAAAGTGAATGCTAAATGCGTTATCAAATCCCCCAACCATTTTAAACAAAATGGCGTGCGTTAGTTCCGTAACGTAATTTTCAATTTTACCCCTACCTAGAGCTTAGACACATCAAAAGATAGTCACACAAATTTTTATATACTGTCCTAATTCTTCCACTGCAAATTGGTTTTAGAAAGATCCTGCAATTGATGACAAAGATTGTTGCATTCGGGGCAAAAATCATTCAAAACAACCAGTCTGTTTCCAGTTTTGTTCCCATGTGTGTTACTCGAGCACTTTAATTTAGCAAATCCCTTCAAAATGTAAGGTATAATCGAGATGAAATAATGCATGCAGAAATGCAAGACTGATGGATACTACATGGCAATTTGGAATCTACAAGTCCATAAACATCAAACTTATTTGCTCTTGAAGAAATAAGTTATGCCTACGAACATTTTCGTCCTGTGTGATGTTGTTGGGCGTCAGAAATAGAGGGTCCACCATTGTAAGATGAATTCTAACGGTTGAGATTTACTTGAATTTGACGAGAGTCAAATTTCAGTATCGTCTACGTCTCCCTATCGGTCACGTATAAAAGTCTCTTCTCTCCCCGGCAAGATGTTGTTCGCTTTCATTTCTTGCAGAAGAAATATCTATCAATAGTCTGCTGAAACCACTGTGACCGCCGCCGGCACTTTCGACGAAAATATACGTTCTCGTTTCGGATCAGGTTCTTTGTAAGAAGTTTCGTTGTGGTACGGGACGATATCAGTGAAAAGTCCTTAGATAAGATACCCTTACATGACTGGAGATGATTTTTCACTTTCTCACAAGAAACAAATTAATATGCTTGAACCGAATCCAGAACTCGGTCGTGTTAGTCCAACTTACGCAAAGGCATCCTCCCGTTTGAGTCCCTATACTTTTTTTTTTGAGAAAGTAACACAATTCACTCAACCAGTAGTAACTTATTGATTATAACCCTGCCAGGTATCCTGATGACTTTGAAAGTACCAGCATCTAGCATTGATTTATTTGAGCCGGCTTTTTCCGTTTCGTTGAAATATATGTTTTAAAATTAAAAAAAAAAATTTTTGGAGAGGAATAATAACCGATGATTTATTATTCCTTTTTTTAAATCAACTCGATTCAAAATTAGAATATTTCCACTAAATAATTCCTTTATTGAATACAAAAGCAAAATAAACCCATTCAATTTGTACCTGTATATTTAATATGAGAGTCAAGCTAAATAATAAATTCATGCAAAAGGAAAACCCTTAAAAGAGTGCGAATACACAAGCACGCGTTGGTAAATCACGCCTTCAACATTGCCATGATGAATATTCAAAATAGAATAAAATATTAAATTTCAATGAATAATGGATTATTTTTTTCTATCAAAACAAAATTGTAAATTTTTTCACTTTCCATATTTGCTGTTTATTTTTTTTTCTTCTGCATGTAAAAGTCCAAGAAAGAAACCCAAGGTTGTTATTTTTATAAAAAAATAATTCTTTAGCTTCTATTTTGTGTACATACATTTATCTGATATACCTACGATATGCATGCAGAATTAGAAATCTAAAGGCATTTTATCTTAAAAGCCAAATGCATTTGAAACTATTTTGACTTTGACTGTACATGTGCATAACCGCAAGATTGCCGTAGTATGGTGTAACACAATCTGTCACATTAATATGATGAATTTACCGGCATTGCTTGCTTCTCCTACTTTTAAGGCAAATGTATGCGCTTTGCAATGCATAGCATACTATACACTACTGCACAGTCAGTTGTACACTCCTTAATCTGAGACATATTCTTTCTATTTTTTATTTCCATCCTCTGAAGAATAAGTCAGCTTAAATAAAAAAAAAAAAACAAAAACAAAAAAAAGTTTTAAGACACACCACAGCACCGCACAGTGACATCATAACATCTACAAAAATAAGATGCAAACGAAATGTATCCATAGCTTGAATGTTTTATTCATATACTCTCATATTCTTATCGCCAACTTATTGCGTAATATTTAATGTCAACGCTGCAGATGAAGTTGAACTTTTCCTTAAAAAAATAAAAAAAATACCACTTACGAGTATTTATTTTTTTTTCTTTTCTCAAGATTGGAATGAAGATGAGGTGAATTGTTCCTTGGATGAATTCCTTCCTTGGAACTTAACCTATAGAATAGAGTTTCTGCAAAACATAAATGGTAGCAGACAAATATTTGGAGGACTAAATGTCAAAACCCTATCAGAAGGTACCTAATATGAGAGACAACGGACGCAATGTTTCATTTATTTCATTATTGTTTTGCTATTTTATATACAATGACCTAGACAGTTGCATTTCTCCCCTTCAACTTTGCAACAAGCATTCTCGCGCTTCTTTAAATGCTCATCAATTTTCCATTGATTCCATCTTCGGACTTACTGTCACATATACGCAGATTACTTGTTTAGCCGTTCAACACGAATGTGGAAGGCCCTACTCGTCCTTCACATTTCGATATTCTGGTATATCATTTCTAATCATTCCTTACTTTCCTATTTGGTCAGTTTAAGCCTATTACGCAGATCGCTCAAAAATTTCGATCGCACTTTTCTTTCCAAATATCAGCTAAAATCCTAACTAGGTAGAGTTGTGAAGAATTTGAAATTTGACTGAAGACTTCTATGGAGAATATGATAAGAGCAGCTGTTCCCTAAAACAAAATCGAAAGTTTAAGCTTTAAAAACACACAATTGAACTGATAAATAAATATTGAACAACTTATTGTCATTTGCATTTATTATGTACTTTTTAATGGCATCCAAATTTCTATGTTTTTTTTTTAGCAACAATGCAAGCTTTTTTGTCTGGTGTCTAACTCAATCTTGTTGTTTTTTTGAGGTGAATTTGTTGGTTCCTCCAACATTCCAGTTGGATACATAACTTTTATTTAAAACAATATCACAAAAGATAATAAGAAAGCAATAGATAGTAAATGTCAAAATTAATCGGTTTCACATGATATACAGTTCAACAAAAAAAAAAAAAAAACAATTGTCAAAATTTAGCTTAAGAATTAATGTGCCGGACATTCATTTCCTGCGATAAATTCTGACAGATATTGGAGGTATAGAGGAAAACAAAAATTTGATTTTTTTAACTGGAGTTGTGTAGTATGCTTAAGGGTAGTTCAAACCCCTTTTCCTGTGCGCACAATTTAACAAAAAAAAAACTCCCATGTTAAACTGCAAACACAATTCCTAAAAAAATAAAATGCACGACTGGATCGCATGTACTTGCTCCTATGTTCGATCACATTATATGCAAACGATTTCTTAATGAAAACTGCTAAAAGTAAAAGTCGTTTTTAACTTATTTTTTTTTATATAAAAATTTGAACATTTTAAATATTTAATAATATAAACTTAAAAACAAAATTTCTGAAAAAATTGCCCACCCATTTTCGAAACATACATGTATGAATTTTCAAAAAAAAAAAAAATATTTTTTTTTCAAAAATCCAAAAAAAAACTATTTTTCGAAAATTTTGAAATGCAATACTATTTAGAATTTGAAGGAGCTCCTGTATAATTTTTTTATCGAAATCCGTTAAACCGTTTATGAGAAAGTCGAAAATCAATAAAATGGTTGTATGGCAGGTACCGTTAATAAAAAAATATTTTAAAAACTTTTTTGGACGAAATGTAGACCATACCCAAAGTAGTACACACACCAATTTTTATCAAAATCGTTAGAGCAGTATTTGAGATAATTAAGATGGTAGAAAAATTTGTATGGCAAGTACCGTTATTTTTGGGCCTAAAGCAACGATTCAAAAATCTATTTTGGACAATCACCTAAAACGCCTAAGTACCAAGTTTGACCCAAATCGGTTCAGCCGTTTAGGCTGTAGATAGTTCTACAGACAGACAGACAGATAGACAGACGGACAGACGGAATTGCGGGACCCACTTTTTGGTGTTCTCTATGATAGTAATGTCATGTTTGATTGTTAGAAAAAAAAAAATTTACGAATACATAACTTGCCTTATAGTACCTATAATCGCAAGTATAAAGGTTGGTATGTTAGTTTTAACTCTGTGGCAATATAAATTTAAAAACAAAATTTTAAATATTTTTTCAAAATACAGTGGATTTTTCAATTTTTCACGCGAATACCAATATCTGTTCGTGTTCAAGGGAGTTTTGGAAAAATTCGAGTTAGTGATTCATATTTGATCAAAAAATCCATGTGTGATGGTGAAGTTATAAAACTTTGACAAAAATTCTAAATTTGCTCAGCCAACCTTCACTTCCCTTGAAATCACCAAAAAACAACAAAAAAAATAACAAACAATCGATTAAATAGGTGAGTAAAGAGCCCAAGATGCGACAGAATGTGTTCTGGTTATAAGCAGTTATGGAACATTAAGGGAAATGTTAAAATATGGCGACGAAATTCGAGCTACAGGAAAATTCGACTTCGGGAGAGTCCATAATGTATCACCTATAAATTTTGATCGAAATCGGTTAATGAGAAAGTCGAACATTTTTGGCGCTACACAAATATTTTTGGAGAATAATCTATTGAATCAACTAAGACCAAATTTGAAGAAAATCTTTTCAGCATGTTAGGCTGGCGGGGGGCGGAGTTGCGGGAACCCACTTTTCCCGTGTTCTCTATCATCGTAATGTCTATGATAGAGAATGCATCGAATTTCACTTATATGTAGGTAATATAGGGCAAGCTTTGTATTTGAAAAAAAAAACGAACTCGATATTTTAATCAAACTTAAACAAAAATGTGCCCCGCAATTCCGTCTGACTATCTCAAGGTCGACAGCCTAAACCGCTGCGCTGAAGCGATTTTTTTAAATCTTTATTTAGCTCGAAAAATCAAGATACCTGCAATACAATTTTTTTAGAGCAAAAATGGTAAATCTCAATTATAGCGAAAACGGCTCTAACGATTTTGATTAAAAAAATCAGTGCACTATTATACGTATATTCTACAGTTTGGGCAGTTAATAATTTAAGTTAAAATGTTATTAACGGTACGATTTTTGACTATCCCATTAACAGCTCAACGGATTTCGAACAAAATTTGTATGCAGGTCCTTCGGTTTGTAGGTAATACTTCATACCAAAGTCTTCGAAAAATATTTGTTCTTGCATTTCTTGGATTGTTATACAATTTTGTTTTCAGAAAAATTTAAAGACATTTTGTAAATAAAAAAATTAGTAAAAAACTACAATATTTAGCCGTTTCTAGTAAGAATCTTTTGCATACCATGTGATCGAACATAAGAGCAAGAACTTCCAATCCAGTCGTGCATTTTATTTTAAAATAAAGAATTATATCTTAAATCTGTAAGCTTAAGAATACAGGGCGATTTGCGCGGTTGGTAGGGCTGCTGAAGCAAACAACTAATTCCCGAAAGTCAAATGCGCTTTTAACCCTAAACGGCCGCATACACTCTATTTTTCAATTAAACTGTTGATAGTCTCAATACACTTCCGAATTAATATATTTGCATTTTTCTAAATCATTAGAGTATCTAGGTGCGTTTTTGCCGCACCGTGATATGAGGGTTTAGCAATATTTCCTAAGTTCTTAGTTCGGCAGAACTTCTGTGTATTTAGTCCGACTTTGACGGACTGAAGCAATGTGCAGTTTCTTAAAATGTATTTGGTACTTTTAATAACCCAATAGGTAACCGTCAATTTGGATGATCTTGCAGGCCAGTGTAAATCGTCAAAAAGTGCTATCAGAAGACTGAGAAAAGCATGTTTTAATATATCGATTGTATGCCGTTGTTTCCCACTTCTGAGACTAAATTTACCCAATGGAGGTGTGAAAATATTCAATGATCATTGGCATCCGCCATTTACACAAAAAATAATGGTCCCAAATGCCTCATCCAATGTGATCAACACAACCAGGGAGTTACTTAGAGTTGATTAGTATTAGCGATTTTTTCACGCAATTGCTTCTTACAAAATTCTGCTTTCTTCAAACATTTCATCGCTTATATTTACACAAATTCTAATTCGACATGCTTCACTAAAATGTCAAACGAAAATTGACACCTGTTCCTTAATTTTAATTTATTTCTATTGCAGAAAACAAATTCAATATCCGAACTCTGTCAAATAAAATAAAATATAAAAAAAACTGTCCAATTTCACTTAAGAAACCCAAGTTTACAATTAAGGGGGAAAAAACCTCATATTTACTTCTACTAACATTTTTGTGACATATAATTCCAATGTCGCTGTTGTGTAATTTATCTTATCGAAACAATTTTAGTGCAAACATTATTTCCCGAATGATATTATTTTTGTCGCAATTGTGTTTCGGAAATACAATTTGCGATAAGAGAACACCCACACTTAAAAATAAAATTACACAAATAAAAAAAAATCGAAAAAAAAATCAAGAATAGGTTCAACATTATACAGAAGAAAGACGGCCTCATTTCTTAACACAACCCTATCTCTCTAATGTTTTGCATTGTGTTCATATGCCATCTGCACTCACCATACAAAGTAGTTTGTGTAAGATAGGAATAGATGCGAGGAAGCGCCACAACTGCAAAGTTAAGTACAACCAAGAGAGATACATTTTATCTGTTACAATTGTATCCAAAGGAATGTATTTGTTAGTGTGATTTTGTATGTGCTTCTTTCTGCCCCTTCTGTGTCGGTAGGTACATTACATGAACATGAAGAAGTAAAAAAAAAAGGTTACTCATACGCCACAGTTCACCGATGCTTCACATTGAAGTATCGTAAACGAAACGATTTGACCATCACCATTCGCTAGAGTCCCCCCAATCCAAAATAACAACATGAACCTGCTCCGAACTGTGTTTGCCATTGCAAATTGAAATTGTATTCTGTTTTGAATGTTTTTCTTTGGATTTCTTTTGGTTTTTGTATTTGGTTTCATTTTCGTTTTCATTTTGTGCCTGCGATGTGATGTTCTTGATGGGAGTGTCCTCCATTTAAAGGTACGAAGAAATTGGCTTTCCTTCAGAGAGGAGCGACGAGCAAAGTCTGAATAAACATTTCATCCTTGCAACCGATCCACAGGACAATAGGCACCACCATCAGTGTGTTAAAATTGAACTTGTTGTATATACATACGAGTATATGTAGGAGGTACGTTTCGTTCAGTGTATCTTCTTAAGCAACGGCAATAGATAAGAAAGTTAAAAAGAAAATTGATAGAGTATTTGAGAATATTTCGTCCAAGAGTTGAGTATATCGACGAAGGACTCAACTCACTTACTTCGTGTGGGATAAATAAGATTAAATCTTTCGTTTGTTCTTCGTTCCTTTCGGATTGATTGATTACAGGATTAAATCAGACACAAAAGTCTGTTTATACTAACTTCTTGTCCAACGATGTGCGAGTATACAACGAACACAACAGAGTGAGACAGATAGGGGGACACAGAGGGAGAGAGAGATCAATTAATGTTGACACAATTCAATAAATAAAACGAAGTACATATCTATCTTATGGAAGTTTCTGTGAAGACTTAAAAACAAGATGTATGGGAAGCCATAAAAGTAATATAGTTTTTACATTAAGTTTTGGGATAGATAAAGCAGTTAACTTAGCCCTGACCTAAACATGACATGACCAAGTTCTATAGATAAATATGTATGTGTGTTTTTTTTCAACAAATAGTTGAAAGATTTGAAAGGGCAAAGGGATTAGGTTGATACCAATTATTTTAAGATATCAATCGTCTTTACATTGCAATGTGCCTTAAATAAATTTGTTTGGGAAGTCAGACCTTAAAAATAATATCTGACACTTGTTTACTATGTAGTAAGTGTTGAAAACGAAATAACAATCAGTGTTTGTCATGGAGAAACCAAACAGGGATGATTCCGAAACCTCAAAATTACAGCATTTTTAAAGGCCGAATATACAAGGTGAGCAGATGGTAATGGCAGTTTTTTCGAGTTTGTATATTTCCGCAGATGTCAAAGTTACCGATGACATCCAATTGTCAAAACAATCAGTGGGGCTTGCCATTTTATGTTGCATGGTTTCACTCTTTCTGAAAATGTGGAATGTCTTAAAAATATATTATCGAGACATTGGGTCAGGTTTAAATACGGAGATCCTAATTTTGAAAAACAAAAATTCGACAAGCAAAATGGCCGTTATTGGGACGAACACAATCTACAAGTTTTCGACCAAGTATCAACCGATCCATAGAGATTTCTTTTTAAATGGGAAATGATATACAGTTACAGTCAATTGTCTTAGGTGTATAGCGATGTTAACCCAGTTTCTGTGTACAGACCTTGACAACATGGATATATCCGAGCTATGGTTCGACAAGACTTTAGCGCAACATACCACACAAGTGACGAAATCTTGAAATGCCGGGTGAGCTAGAAGTGTGAACATTGGCCTCGTTGTCATCCTAATCTAGACTCTCGCATTAAGGAGAATTAACTAAAGAGCTATGTGGTCAAGGATCAGTATTTCATAGATCACTGCTTCGACAACTTGAAGTAATGAAGTTTAATATTCTCCCACTTTTCCTTAGCGAATCAAACCGCAAGTGGAGCAGTTTAACTAACTGCATTATCTCGTTGAAAAATCTCTTTCTCACATCTAATGAATCCCAAACAAATGATCTGTTATGCAGACCAAGGCAAGACATAGTCAGAATCGTTGCTACATATAGCGGACATTGACCATCAGGAGAGATTAGCTAGGCTCCTGTCGAAGCTGTGGAAACCAGCGAGAAAATGAAAGAGTAATTCTTTTAGAAATGCCCTGGTCTGGTCAAAATTGAAGCTCAGTTACTCACTCGACTAGGCGCTTTCTGGCGACATTGAAGAACTTTGGCCTCTAGAAAGAACTTCGGTTACTTCCGTACCGTGAACTTCGGCGTATTCTTAGCAGATAACACGATAAAAGTGGGTCCCGAAATTATATCTATCTGTAACTCAATCCACGGACCAAACCGCCGAAATAATTTGGTTGATGATTTCCTAATGGAGAAATTATTCTGTTAGTCGCAAAAAATAACTGTACCTGTCAAAACAATCTTTTTTGTATTTTTGGCTTTATTTCCTCATTAATGGTTCTACTGATTTCGATAAAAAAAAATAGATCCAAAAATCACGCTGCTATTATTAACTTTCTTTCTACAGAAATCTTGTTCTTACGCTGTCAAACATTAGAGCAAGTACGTGCGACCCAATCATGCTTTATTTTTGGCTTAGCTTTCATTCACGTTTTGCTTTATTCTTCAAAAGCCACTGTGTCCTCTGAAGAAAGTTGTTACACTTAGTTTTCGTAAAGAGTCTACCCTATACACCATAATATTGTGGATTTGCCTACGAATTCCCATACACAAGCGCCCTAGTAGGTAGTGTAGTTTTGTGCGGGTGTAGCGCAAAACTATAATTTTTTCTACACAAAAAAAAAACGTTTTCGCGTAAATTCATCTCTGTGTACTCATAATTCTGTAAATTAATAACTTCAAGGAAGTTATAAATTCTGTACCCTTCAATGTTTTTTTGATCGACAATTCTGCATTAAAAAAGAAAAGTCAAAAGCAGAAAATCAAAATATGTACTTGACGAATAATTATGATTTAGAAAGGGTCATTTATTTTGTGTTCAAGAAAAGGACATTATTGTTTGTATAAAGAATCCCCATTGAAATCAATTTTTCATTCACAGGCTTCTACACTTTGACAGAATATAACCCCCCACCCCCACATCCACACTCCTCCTGCGAATGGTATAAAAAATTCTTCAGCTGTAATATCTATCATTATAAATTTGTTCGTCATTTCATTATTCTTCGCGTGACCTGTTGAAGACATTCAGAAGTATTTCGTCCTTATTACAGGATTTCCTCTATCTCATCCCTTTCAAATCCGTATACACTAACTATGTGTATATCCTACAGGAAACAGAAATCAGTATATTTATCCTCCCCCTTTTTTCTTGCGCCATCACGTTCGAATCGAACAATTCCATTTAGTATAATACACACCATTATCATTGAAGTATTTTCGAATGAATACAGAGATTCCTTTCATCATCTTCTTCTTCTTCTGTTTTGAATGGTTGATGGTGTAATCCTTTCACTGGCTTCATTTCCTTCTCTCATCACGTCGCTTCGTCGACGTTGCCGTTGTCCGTTTGCTTCAGAATTGAATTTTTCTATACATTTTTTTGTATGTTAATGATGGCGAAAGAAGGGTGATTTTTTCCTTATTTTTGTCCAAAGACCCACCCTTGTGGTCGGAGGAAAATTTATGGTTGTGGTGAATTTTTATATCCTGTCCTGTGTACCCAATTTTAATCAGATGCAAAAAAAGTTCTTCCTCACACTTTCACCTTTAAAATTTTTTTTTTTTTTTTTATTTTTAAAAACAAGTCTAAGAACATCTTGAAAAGTTCCAAAAAAATACTTCAAACCACTAAGAAGACGACACCACAAGCATTCGAATGAGGAAGAGTGGTACATGTGACAAAAAAAAAAGGAAAAACAAAAAACACGGTGACAAAAGTTTTGTGCCCCAAAATCTTGTTTCGTCTTTGGGCCCTCAGCACTGTTCATCGCTGACATCATTCTCAAGAGAGCGGCACGGCAGGCGCGGCAAAGGAAGACAACACAAGTGCAAGACATGTCTGTCTTGTTGGGTCCTGGTGCCCTCAGTGTAGCATTGCGTTCGACTCGAGATGATGTTCGGTTTTTTTTTTTTTTTGCTTTGGATAGTTTAAGTAGCATCTTAGTTCCGTGTTTTGCGTTTGGCGATGCTCTTTTTCCAACACCGTTGCGCGTCATCATCGTCAGCTCAAAAGCAAGCTCCTTCAACATGAGAATTGAAAAGTTTTTCTTCCTGTTTTCGATATATACATTCATGCACTTTGAATGTGTGCACGTATAGTTTTTTTTTATATTTTTATTTTAAAACCGTACTACTCACCGGATCAGTTCAAAGATCCAACACCACATATACTCCTGCAAGCAAAATAGACAACGGTACTGTGAGAGGGATAATTGAAATGGAATGAAAATATTAAAAAAGAGCATCATCACAGAACAGAAAGAAGGGAGCGCACCAGTTCTGCAAACAAAAAAAAAAAGAAAACAGAAAATTAAATTTCTGCTTATGGGAGTTTGTTGTCAGACTGTTTGTTAGAATTCTTCGGATGACAACAGCAGGACTTGCATATATATAGTTAGGATCTTTGATAGTTAGGTATATACTCTATCTGGTATGCACTCCCTTAAAGAGACACCCGCAATAAAGACGATGAGGTTGGATTTCTTTTAATTTATTTCTCCGTCTTGTGGAAGATAATCTTGGGGTGAAAATAGATACCGCGCGATAGTGTTGATGTCAGAATGCAGAATGCAGAATGGTCGGGTCAGGAGGGTTAGGTTGGTACTCAAGGAATGTTTAGGTTTCCCATTCTATAATGAGAAGTGTGAAAAGGATGGTTGAATTTCTAACTGCTCATTTAAAAGATAAGTGAATTTTCTTTAAAGATTTAAACATTTTCATCATATTGAATTTTTCTTCGAAATTTAGTATTTTTAAATTACGTAAATCATTGAAAATAATTTTGATAATGATTGAAGGACTTTTATAAACCAGACTCAACTAGTGGTTAATTGACGAAAAAAAAGAGAGAAATGTTAAACAGCATTTGCGGTAGTAGATTGAATGGGATCTCAAATAGGGACGGGTTGATGTTTGAATTGAATAAAAGATATTTTGGATATTTTAAATTAATTTAAAAATCCTTCCAATGGCAATATGTTTGGAATATTATAGTGTTCAAATGGTCGTCGTGGGTTTGAAGGGTTCCGATCATCTGAGACGTTAATTTTTTTGATGAGTTTGGTTCATAGATTGGCATAAAATAAATTTTAGAGAAGTTAGTATTAATAAGGACCTGCGACTTAAAGAAATTTCCATAAGAAAAACTCGTGCAACATGTTGGAACCCCATGGTAATTCTGGTCATTTAATTTGGACGGAGAAGAAATTGGTCATTTTCAAACGTTAAATCCTTCTCTATTGATTGTGATAACTGTTTTCGAAGAAGTACGCACCGGAGACACTACTGTCTCTGAATGAATTCCCACCTAGGTGGCGTTCACCTCCTGTTGGATTGTTTTGGTAGTCACAGCCACTTCCCCTCACCGAGTTTAACGAAGTATAAGAAAACATAATTCCAAAACAAATCGTCCACCAGTTTTTTGTTTTCCTCTCAATAATAAAAAAAATTGTAATGTAAATATGGAGTACTTTTAGAATTTTAAGGGTCTCTTGTACAAAAAAAAATTATCGAAATCGGTAGAGTCGTTAGCGAAAATCTCGAAAATAAAAAATTATTTTTTTTCACCAAAATGTAGACCATTTCAACAATAATTAACTGAACATTTTTTTTAATCTAAATATGTAGAACCGTTTTCGAGATTATTCAAATTTTATTACGGTTGTATGTCAGGTACCGTTATACTAAGAAAATTTTCGTGGGTTGAAATTGTAAATTGAGTTACATGCCGACGAATTTGTGGGTCCCCATTTCTCTTTCATAGTAAAGGATTATAAATTTAACTAACAGCATTCCATCGCAAAAGATAAACAGAAATATTTGTCAAGTCGTAAATAGGGACTAATGGTGGGAATAATTAAATTTTACATTAAAAAGACAGCACCTACAGTTTGTTTTGCAGATTTACTCAGCGCCAGTCGTATCTACAAACATACGGGTCTAATATTTAATCCGTTGTTCGGCAATTTTATTTCCCGATCTCGGCGGATTAGCTGTGTGGTTCAGGCATGTGATAACAGCAAATACATGCTTCAACCATCTTTGAACTATCGTTGAACCTCAGTTCATCCACCGAAATCTGTGAGCTTAAATTGCTGAACCACGGATCAAATATTGCTACAAATTACCCTCAGAAACGACACACCAATTCCAATCTTTAATGCTTGCATATTGCAAGGTCTACTCTTGCCGAATGGACTTTTAGTGATAAGTCACCAATATTTAATCCTTTTATACACATAAATTTAAAAATTTGGTATTTGAAATATTAATTTAATTTTATTTGTTTTCTCTTTCCAGGTAAGTTCCAAATCCAATCCACGAAATTCTAAATTCCAATCATAGATATTAGTAAGTAGCCATCATACCAGATTAAACTAATCCCGAATTCCTTCTAATAATCGTGCATAGACCAAAGGAAGCACTTAAGTTATTTATTGCCTCAAATATACAAAGTAATTTCATATCGATTTATTTAGCCTATTAATAGAGGTGCTCAACTCAACTCAGCTTAGTAGAGAAATCACATAACATATACACCCCCTATTTGCTATCGAGTTGGTTAATTAAAATAAATAATTCCCAATCATATGTCATAGAACACAAATGGGCGTTTTAAGTGTCAAAGCTGTGGACTATTTATCACGTACATAAACGTAAGATTGGAATATCCAATATACTCGTGCATGTTATTTGGAATTTTCTTACCCCTTAACACATTTTACTCAAGCCTCTGACATTTACCATCGCAGTCTGTCAGTCTCCCTTCTCCCCATCACTCCAATAATCCTATCCAGTATGTACTTATGCAAACAGAAATGTGGGAGCGTAGACGGATCTTTGAAAAAAAAAGATATTCTTTATAGTCTGTTAGATAGATATTTGTAATTATATTTAACGATGATGCTGCTTTGCCAGGGTAAATACCGTAGTTGCTCTACGTGGATCTTAGAAGAAACAACGAATAGAAACAGACATATCTTCTCTTCCCGGGTATAGGTGTAATTATTCAATGTTGTCGTTAATTCATATTTTTGTAATGACAGAAAATTACAGATTGGCAAATGAATTCGTGCTTACAAGCTTAACATAAACAACAAAATAAAAGATGAGCTTAATTAATAGATAGTGCATGCTTTGATAAAGTTTTTGAATGGTATAATGTTACTGTTTTATTGGAAATTCTTATTAAAAGTTCATGGCATAGTTAATTTAAAAAAAAATACCTATGCATTTATAAATCCAATAACAATATTTCTTTAAAAATAAGTACAATCATTGTCTTATAAGTTCTATATTAGTTATATGAGGACACATGTTTGGTGCGACATCTACATTCTAGTAGTGGTGGCCTAGCATTTTCCTTTTGAAGAATAAAGAACATGTCAATGGAAAGAAAACTCGACAACATCGCAACAGTAGCACTTAATTATGCAAATTTTTTGAAAAAAAAAACTTACTGTTTACTTAAACAACTTAACTAAAAAAAATTGAATACTAACTGAAGAAAAAGCTATACAACGTCGTTGTATGTATATTATTTGATTGTTTAAATCAATTTTTCACATATCGAATTTTTCCCACACAAATTTTCTTGTCTTAGAATAGTCCCAGGAATCGTCCCTCCCAAATATTCTTCTTGTATTTTACATGGAAATTAATTAACTTATGGTTAACCTAAGACAAATACAAATAAGATTTTTGGTAGTTTCATCATAATCATCAAAGGAAATATTTGAGTTTAACATATTTCTTTGATTTTTTTTTTGCTTTCAAACAAGACCATTTAACCGGGACCAATATTCAATTTTTAGTAAGTCTTCATGGTTAGAATAAATAGCAGTATTTTCAATAAGTCACAAGGGCATATCATGTATAATTGGACGCCATCTGCGTCATGGCAGTTCGTTAACGTAAATTATAAACAACAGAGGACCAACCATTGAACCCTGAGGGACACCAGAGATATTTGTGAACAAATTAAAAAAACTATATCATACTTGCAGTGCTTGCTTTTAATCACTTTAATATTAACACATTAACACTTCATGCCAGTCGTCAAATGAAGATGTCCACTAATTGAAAAATTGTTTTTAAAAATTTCGTCAGCTACTTGGTCACGGAACATTTTAAGTATAATTATTTTTCTGATACAATACTTATGATTTGCTCCGCAAAAAGGTCTGTTTAGCCCTAGTAAGTATTCTTTTTTTTTTTTTCTTAGAGATATCTGGCAAAAAATTCCTCGAATCCCGACAACCGGCCATTTATAACAATCCGTCGTTTTTGGTTTAGAGGAAAATTTGGTGAATTCTAACATTTTCTTGCTGCATTGCCACAAGTACTCCGAAAACGATTTGGTTTAGTTGGTGATGATCCGGTTTTGGCCAGTTCGTCTCTGTCTTATTTCAGTTGTATGTCACTAAGTCCTGGGTCCACATAGATTAGGATTACTATGTTCGCTGAACAGTCTTAATTCGTTGCTACAACGAACTACTAGTCTTGAGAGCGTGCCGATTGAGGAAATGGGTTTGATTGTCGCCTGACGGTCTACGAAGATATCTAAGTACATCTTATTGACTAGCTCACATATGCAAAGCGATGTTTTGCTATTAAACCTACTAATTGAAAAACTCATCAAAAGTTTAGAAGTCTAAATGATTTGTTTATGGGAGGATTTTCTGAAAAGATTCCTGACCATACAATTAATTTTCACTTGGGATTTTTTATGTTTGGTCTAAAAGTTGAAGCTTATGGCATTCAAACTTTCATTTTAGAGTTTCCGTCGTTTAGTGTCTTGTAATTTTTTTTCTAGTAAAATTTCCTATAAAAAAATATTACCAGAATCGTTCCATTTGTTTTGTTCATAAAACTACAACGGAAGGATGTAATTAACTCAAAACAGTGCTAATCTTCAATTGAGAATCCAAAACTACGTAGAATCTAATGCCCAAGAAACTTAAACCTCGCACTTCTGATAAGGCGCACTATCCATATGCGGGACTTGTCACGAAGAAACATTACAAACCACCTTGTATGAAATGACTACATACAACTCGTATTCGAACTCACCAAAAACCATGCAAGAAATCTTGTCCAATCTGGCTGTAATCTACTAAACCTTCTAATTATCCCATCCAGACAGGTGTCCCTATTATTAACTTGATTCTTCCTTTAAAGAATTGAACTTTTTAACTCTCACTTGTTTAGCCTTGAACCAAATTCGGACACTAGAATTTTCAAATACAATTATTCTTTCTTCAGCTGTACAACACGAATATTCTCTGCCTTGTTCTATTGTTTCCTCTATTTTTAAAATTCAGAATTTCAAAACCAACATTTTAACCCATTTCCCGAATACTCACACTGTGCTTAGGCAAACAGTTTATTTCCACAACTTATTTTCACCTGATTAGCTGACTCTTTTTCTACTCTTATTTTTTAATACTCATATTTCGAACTTTGAAGACTGTATAAATAAAATTCAGAAAAGGTTCCATTTATCATTTACCATCGTTTCACAAATTTGGAATGAACAAAGAAGACCCCTCAAAAAAATTCTCGTTTTCGGCAACCTATAATAATATGCACTGCTAAAAAACATTCTCTCAGAATTTCATCACCATATTCGATCTCATCTGATAGCTTAACATCTTATCATAAATTGCCTGTTTAGGTACTTACACACACCCATACAAGCTATACCTCTATAGCGTCGAGGTGGCACAAAATGATTTATTCCTCGCTCCCCAACCGTATCCGCTTTTTCTCTCCCCCAACCAATTAAATCCCCGATTATTTTGCCCCCGAAAAATATTTAACCAAAGAAAAAGAAAAAAAAAGAGATATCAACGTAAGTCGACATATTTCCTTAAACTTAAATCGTATCCATACCCATAATTATTATTCCACAGATGTCGCCACCAGCCACAGCACGCTTAACATAATAGGATTCAGCTTTCAAGCTACAGAGCAGCAAACATACATACGTATATACATAGTGTGTACTGTACTTTAGAGAAATAAATATGTGTGTGGGTAGGCATTTTATTTTTGGTTTACGCCTTCTCATTCTCCTTCACCGTCGCCATTGCCATCGCATCGCCATCGCGCTCCAGTATGACATATAAGATGAACTAAGGGCATGGCAGGGATATAAATAAATTTCGAGCACGGCTCCTTTTGCAGTGTTTCATTCCATATCACTGCGTTTAGGGTTTTATACCTTTTTTTTCTTCCCCAAACCGAAGGACTTTTTTTTTTGCGCTCCCCGCACCTTGGTTCACATTAATATTGTTCGGTTTTTTATGCTTCTGTCATCTTTTTGGTGTTTTTTGTTTTTGTTTGGTTGCGGTGACAGTTAAAACCCTTGATGGGGCGAAACAGCCCAAAAGAACATAAGTCAAAATAGGTAGAGAAAAATGACATGTGTAGTTTACTCTGCGTCGTTGCACGTGGGCAATGATGGGTGGTGGAACTGTTGAGTTTTTGTGACGCCTAGGGCCCGATACCTCATGTGAATTCACAGCGCTAGACAAAAAATGCAAAAAAGTAAAAAAAAATTAAAAGGATTTTTTTACTTTAAGTTTTTATAACAATTGGGTTAATGAAAACAAACAAAAAAATAAGGAACAAAATTGCGGATGGTGAAAATTGTAAAAAATGTATTCGTTGCTATTTTGTACCCTTTGTTACTCTGAGCATTGTGTTTTATTAGAGTAAACGTGGTTTTTATGAATTTTTGAGGATGTTGACGTAGCGTAGGAGTTATGGGTGGTTTTTAATGTGTGTTTATTTTTTATATGAGAAGATTGAAAAGTTTTAATGGGTTTATTTTTCAACAGACTGACAGAATAATTATAGATACACCTACTCAAGGCAGGTAGGTAGGTAACTCTATATCTGTAGAAATGCTTCAACATATTTTTGACGTTGTAAGTAGTGGAGAGTGATATTAGCCTAGGTTAGGTAATGTAATATCTACGTATATGTATATATAATCGCCCCTAAGGAAATGTCTATGAAAGTAGAGTTCCATAAACGAATATGAAGCTCAAGGTTTTTGAACAAAATATAACTAAAAAATAGTTTATTATGTAGACACCTATTCAAAAACTGGAACTGGGAAAGTTTGAAGGAATTTTACTCATAAAACAGATTGCTACTTCTTTTTCAAGAGCAAAACAATCGTTTATTATAAGATCATGTGTAAACTCAGCCAGGATTTTTTTCTGGGCGTGGAAACTGTTAAACTTGCTTCTAAGACTTCTTATGGAAAGCCTTTCGGAAGCAATAACTTCCCAAACAGTTAATGTGACACAATAAACTACAATGCTCGATTTTCTATAGAACTTGTAATCCTACCTCTTTCGCACCTTGCGAAAAATTTTTTTTACCAAGTTTTGTTATAGAAACTTAAACGAAACTATGTGAAACTATTTCTTGCAGGTGTTTGTTTTCAAAACAAAATTTCTATTACAGCTTATTTTACGGAAGGATCCTAAAAAAAATATTTATTGGAGAAAAAAACTTTTAAATCTTACCATTTCGAGGTAAAAATAGAATTCTCAATGAAACATAATTTTCAGAAATATTAGACTTTTCGGGTTTCACTCCCGAAACTTTTCAGAGTCTTAATAAAAGTAACAGCGAATTGGGCTATCAAGTTAAGGTAGTAATATTTATTACTAGGTACCTGAATCTAAAATATAAATGGAGGCCTGGGTTGCACGTCGAAATATTAAATTTTCATAAAAATTGTTTTTTTTTTCAAAAATCCAAAAAATATATATATATATATTTTTTTTTTGAAAATTTTAATCCCTATGTAGTTTTATTTTGAATTAATGAGAAATTCGAAAATCAACAAAAACGGTTCCAGTCTAGGTATCGTTAATAACATTTTATCTTATAATTTTTTGACACACAATTTTTACTTGCGATATAGGGCATGTTTTGCATTTGGAAAAAAAATCGATCTCGAGATTTTAATCAAACTTGACATTACGATGACAGAGAACACCAAAAGGTAGGTCCCAAAAATAATGGAACTTGCCATACAATCTTCTTCTACCATCTTAATTATATCGAAAACGGCTCTAACGATTTTATTAAAAAAAAGTGTGTGCACTTCTTTAGGTATAGTCTACATTTTGATCAAAGAGTTTTTTTTTTGTAGATATTTTGTTATTAACGGTACCTGCCATACAACCATTTTATTGATTTTCGACCTTCTCATAAACGGCTCCACGGATTTCGATGAAAATTCAAATATAAGAGATCCTTCGAATATATTTTTTTTTTGGATTTTTGTTATTTCGAAATACATTTGAAATTTTGTTTTTAACTTTATATTAATTAATATTAAAATTTCCATACCAATATATTAAAGAAATTTTGTAGGTATATACAAAAGTAAGTAAAAATATGTTTAGCCGTTTCTATTAAGAATCTCTTGCATACGATTGAACGAAAGAGCAACTACGTGCGATGCATTCGTCAATTTATTTTTATCAAAATCGTTTTTCATGATAGTTAAGCTTTAACAGCGCTTGTATGACAAAAAACTTTATTTTCATTTTCAATTCTATGGAATCACCCAAGACGCTAAGGTACCAAGTTTGACGGAAATCGCTTCAGCGGTTTAGGCTGTAGATCGAGGTACATACAGGCAGACATAATTACTGATTACTGATAGAATATTTGAGTTTTGTATCATTGTAATGTAAAGTTTGATAAAAATCTAGTGTTTGATTTTTACTTGCGATTATAGGTACTATAAGGCAAGTTATGTATTCGTAAAAAAAAAAATTCTAACAATCAAACATGACATTACGATCATAGAGACCACCAAAAAAGTGGGTCCCCCAATTCCGTCTGTCTGTCTGTCGGTCTGTCTGTCCTCGAGTCTGCAGCCTAAACGTTACGGTGGATTTGCTTCAAACTTGGTACATATTGTTTTTTCGGTAATATGCCCACACTTTTTTTCATTTTTTTAAGACGACAAATAACAGTAGCTCCCATACATTTTTTGGCCAAAAACAAAAATCTAATTTTTCTCAAATACGGCTTCAAAAGTTTTTATTAAAAAAATCAGTTCAATAATGAAGGGAAAAGGTAACTTTTTTATAATTTTTTTTGGGAAAAAAATCATTATTTTTGGTACCTCTAGTGGAACCATTTTTTTTGGTGTTTGATTTTCTTGGAAACGGTTAATTTAATTTTTTAATTTTTTTTACGCAGAAGCTCCTAAAAAGTTTAAACACTACTGTATACCAAAATTTTTACAAATTTTGCTTGGAAACTCGAAATTGCGAAAACTTCGTATTTCATGGTTTTTGACATTGTCTTGAATAGTTAAAAAAAATATTTTTTTTAAAATAAAAAACAACGGTACCTCCAATACAAATGTAAAAAAACTGTTAAGAAAAAAATGTATTTCTCGAAAACGGCTCCAAGAATTTTTGTAAAAAAAATTGTGTGTTCTTAGATTTGTACATTTCACTTTCAAGTATAAAAATATTTTTTTGCGTACTTATTAACGGTACTTCCCATAGCACCACTTTCCATATTTTCGACTTTCTCAATATTGCAAAAACCGATTAAAATGTTTTTTTTTTTACACAAAAGCTCCCTATAATTGTGAATAAAACTGCGTACGAAAATTTTCGAAAAAAAAAATTTCGATTTTTAAAAAATAAATAATTTTTTTTTTTTGAAAAATCGATTTTATAAAAACCAGTCACAGAATTTTTTTGAAATTTGAATTTTGTATGTATATTAATAATATCTTCAAAATGCCGTTTCAATTTTTTTTTCTAAAAATGTTTTCAAAATTTTATACATAAAAAATTATATTATTAAAAAACCGGTCCAACGATTTTTGATTTTTTTTATATATTCTTATTTATCCATGAATTCAAACTGCATCTTTGTTTTCCCTCAAACTATACCGACTAAGCAATATAAAAGCATTTAATTATGTATATTATCCATTTATTTTTACTTTATAATTATTCCCTATTTACTTATTTTTGCGTACGTCACTGAATACTAAATACAATGTAAGCCCTCATACATTGATATATATATACATATGTATGTCTTTAAAAATCACATGAATCTTATGTATGTATATTACACCTAAATTATGAAGTTGTATGTATATAGTTAACTACATCCTACCACCTACATCCTTCATTTTCATTATTATATGTACATGTTTACATACTTAGGTTCTATCAATATGTATAAATATGTAGATACATTTTACTCTCCTAACTTACATATTTAAAATCCATAACTAAGATTTAAATATACATTTGTAGGCAAGTACCTATTTAACTATTCCTTGAATCATCCATTCGACAGTTCATTATACAAATAATCAAGGCAATCTTACCTACATAGGCCTAAAACCGACATAGGATAACTACACCTAACTAACTAAACCTCAATGGTTGGCTACATTAAAGTTGTTAGCTCCTTAAGGCAAATTCAGCACTTGGCTTCGTGAAACGTTGGTCCAAGGAATTTGCTGACCCCTACGTTACCCGATCCCTTTACATATCGTTTGTTCGTCCGCTTCTTGAATACGCTTGTCAAGTCTGGTCGCCTTACCAACAAGTGCACATTGCCAGAATTGAGAGCATACAACGCCGCTTCGTTCGATTTGCTCTTCGAGGTCTTAATTGGAATAATTATTTAATATTACCTCCTTATCAAGACAAAATCAAACTTCTCAATCTGAATTCGCTGAAAGATCGAAGAGAAATATTTGACATTCTCTTCATTCACCGAATGTTTTCTGGTTCCATTGATTGCACATCCCTTATTAATTCCATCTTTCTAAATACTAACCCTCGTAACACTCGTAATCCTCGTCTATTCTATCTTCCCACCCATCGAACCTCTTATGGCTCCAACGAACCCATCTCCCGAATGCTGAGAAGCGTCAATTCGACGAATAAATTTTAAACAAAACCATATCTTTGAAAATACCTTCATTTCACCGACATCTGATTAAGGTGTCCTTTTTAATTCAACTCAGTCACCCATTTCAATTATAAACTGATTTTAACAAGAAAAATGTCAACAACAAAATTAAAATAAGCTTAAACAGACAAACAATACTCAATTATTATCTTGCGTGGTACTATCAAAAGCTATTCCACCCATGAGAATACCACGTTAACTTGATTTCTAAGAAAATTAATACCATTCCCTCATTCTCTCTTTCTTAGATAGTGAGCTATATAAAAAAAATAATGACATTTCCAAACATATCACTTTTAATAAGAAACACCAACACAACAAAGTCTAGGTAATTACTCTGATCCTTTATTTCATTTAAAGTGAGTTAGCCTATAAGCAACCTTTCTACTAACTAGATAGACAAAAAAGCATAACAATATTAATAAATTCTTTTTAATTGACATCGCAAAAGAGCTTAAGCAGTATCAGGAATATGGCAACTAACATCATTGCGAAAAAGTCAACGGACTGCAACGATAAATGGCGCGGCGAACGACAATGTCAATATAATATACTATGCTAACGCGGGAACGGGACTCTCTTGGACGGTCATTAACTTTTTCTCTTATGTCTCTGATGATACCCTCATTCTCTCGCTGTTTCCTTCTTTGACAATCTATTAGAACAAAAGAAGAAAAAAAACAGAAAATAACCTTCGTCGAGCAAAAATAAAGCTTCTCTGTTTTGCTATCAGCTTGAGTACACATACACACCCCCAAAGAACACCCTATCATCGCCATCATCAGCCAACACTCTAGAATCCATCACTTCATACTCCCACAACTGCAACAACAGCATACCACTGCTCGCTACACCTATACTATGTGAAAAACTAATCGGATTACTATTTCCATTTCCAAATGGGCTCACCTCTAGTCGTTCTGCGCGCTCCTATACGTTTATAACTATTTCCTTTATGTCAGTGCATTCGTTCCAGGTTAATTTGTCATCATCTGGACATATGATGCACGCTGGCAACCTCCGTTCTAGAGCACACTTAATTACATCATTAAAAATCATATCACATTCAAACCACATTCCTGCTCTTTTTTTCTTGTACCTACTGTTGCGATCAACATCATCATCATCACCATCCCTACCGCCATCATCTGGCGGAGAACTGAAGCTCGGATTTGTGTGTATTGGGATTTTTTTTATAAAATAAACTACACAAATAGCGGTCGGCGGGCATCCGTCCGCCATTTGCCACAGTTTCTGGGATATTTCGTCTTGCTTCCCTTTTTCTGTAATCGTGTCTGTCGGCTTGAATATTTGCGTTTTGTGCGAGACAAATAAAAGTCAACATGCCTACAAAGTTGTATTTGAAACTCAACGCCACCGCCGCCGTCATAATTTCGTGTGGTTGCATAATGAATTATGTGTGCAAACAGACAGACAGAACAGAAAGACTGACAAAAGAAGATAGAACTTTTGTAAATGCATCTTTTCTCTGGAACGTTAAAGGTTTGATAAGGATATACTCGTATACCACCTAGCGCCTCACGACTATACAAATTTACAGTTAGGACACTGAAGTACAATACAACAATAGAGAAACTTTTCTACAAAAAAAAAAAAAAACAAATTCACACAGGACTCCAAGCAGCAGAAGTTCCTAGGTAAATATGTATGGGTGTGTATATCTATTTCACAATCAAAGGGAAAAGTTTTGTGGTGCAGAAATAATTATTGTTATTAGATATGCTCATTGCCTAACAGAGGGCGTGGGTGGGCCAACCAACACTTATTCCTATCCATATAACCAGAACAACTGCTCTGCTGCGCTATGCTGTACTAAAGATAACTAATAGGAGGTTCATTTTATATAATATTTGCGTCCATTTTAATTATTATCTGTTATGAAAATATTCTCCTTAAAGTGTAATTACCTTTTTGGTGGATATGAGGCACGAACAGAAAGGAGTAGGTATGCTTTGGTAAAAAGTTGTTTCTTTCACTTCTTCCTTCAGGAACAAAAGACCTAATAGGAAGATGTGACTGAGGAAGAGGTGGAGAAGGAACCCATAGGAAATTCCATAGGGACCGACCACTGTGTGTTGTATGAGTTCATAAAGGAATTTTTGAAAAGTTTTTTTAGAAGAATGATTAAAATAGTCTCATAAATAAGATATGCCAGAGGGTATGTATAGGGAACAGTGGGAAGGTGGGTTAACTCATAGTTAGCATTGCAACATATTGGATTCATCTTTTGGGAATATTTTTTTTTTAGCGAACTGCTAACGTTCTAACATTTGACAAGGAGAAAAACTTTCACAAATGTGCCAAATCGCGGGATACATAATTTGTCAATAAATCTGCAGATCCAATACCAGTTGATTTCGGGCTAATTCGATGAAAATTTCGACGCAAAATTTAATTTACCGAATTTTTGAGCTAGATTGTGTAAGTATTCAAAACCGCATAAAATTTGCCATAAAATATAGATACAAATGCCAAGTTGTTGGGATTTGTGCAAAATGTCGAATCAAAAAATTTGGATATTGTTCAACACTCTACCTAAATGGGTGCAATATTTTTTCTCATGCGACTGTGTTATGATGTTGAGTAAAAGTAACACTGGTAGTTTGCTATTTGACAATTGGCTTGACAGATTTAACCGTCTGACGAAAAAAAACACGCGATTTCAACAGTATTTTTTGATTGTAGTGGCCCGCGACTTAATGGTTAGTATAGTGCGTTGGAATTTGGCGCTTAAATTCTGAGGTTCCCAATCCCTGCATGTCACCTAAAACAATACAAAAAATATAAGTCGCCTCCATTTATGCCAAAGAACAAAGGTTTGGTTGAAAGTTATAAGTGGCTTGTCTAAATCTATTTTTATAAATTTTATTTGAAAAAAAAAAAAAAAATCTTTTTCGTCTAATTTTCATCGGCAAATGACTTCAATAGTACAATTTCACAGAATTTTGTTGGAGCCCAAAATCTCTGCCTCGAAATTAGCTCAGTAACATTTCCTTTATTTTGCTCGAGCTTCGACGTTGACGTGATGATTTTTTTCTCTCTCTACATTTCCTGTGACTGTGGCACAGTAACAGTGGCTCCAGTTGTATGGAAGGTGGTCAGAACTCGAAAATATCTAAAGAATTATTGTGATTTTAATGATCATCATTCTTCTATGATAAATAGTTATGATAAATAGTAGGTATATCAGCATAAAAAATGCTCGCCCACTGACACGCCTACTGTGTGTTTTTTTTTTTGTTTTGTAAAAGTAATAACATCTATAAAATATAAATATCAATAGATAAAATAAAAGAACTTCATTAAACGAAACATAACAAAAAATAAATGAGATCATCAATTAACAATATAAGTTTTTAGGTGGTATGAAGTGCTGGCAAGTTTCAGCCTCTATTCGCCCATGGTCTTCATTTCACTTTTTGATGTATACCACAATTACAATTTCGATTGCAAACCATTTAAAATATCGTCCATGAGATTTTAAACAGTGGGATTTGCCAATTGATCCTTGATAACTTTATTCCGCTAAGAATCGGTGTTGCCGCAAGTTTTTGAATTGAAGGTATCGATGAAGGCCTTATAAAAGTCCAATTTCCCTTAAAGCATAGAAAACGCATCCTTGTTCGGTCTAATTACTCTGAAAACTTAAAATAAAATTAAGAATTTAACCTTAGATCTTATAGCAATGCATATTCACATACAAACATACTCACATTATTTCAGGCAATCTCCAAGTTATTTAGGTTGTCTCGCAAATTTTGTATATTTTTTTTTCTTACAGTTCTGCTTTGTTCTTATAATCGCCAATAAAATTGAATCCATTTTCATAAGAAGTAGTAATTTCACTTTAGAGACAAAATAAAAAAGAATGAACGCACAGATTTAATAGTTCGAAACCATTTCGAAGATTTTGAAATCGATCGAAATTTAGAAGAAGGATTTTCATTTCACTTGAAATTGAAAAGTGATTTAAATTCGATTTCAGTCGAAATGCAGAACATGTGTTATTATTTCATTAAACGACAAAAGTGATTTTATTACTTTTAAGAAAGTCGATTTTTATTATGTGTTTTAATGTTATTTAAGTGTGAAACAACTCTTTCAGCTGATGCACTACCATGTGGCATGTGATAAATCTAAAAGTCTGATCATGAACTTGAATATATATTTGAAAACATTTGCTCGTCGATTTCTAGAGTGCCATTTCAAGCGTTTGAGTGACACAGTACCATTTAAATCAAAAAGTGCCAAAAGTGCACGATCGTACCACTTCGGCAACGTTGTGCATGATCACTTTGGTGATAAACATCTAACGTTTTGAGATCTTCTTATATTATTTCAAGGTTTTTTTTAGCAATAATTGTTGCAATATTTTTGTTTGCCATATACATACATACATACTAAATGGCAAGTTTTGCATTTGGAAAAAAATCTACTTCGAGATTTTGATCAAACTTGACAATACGATGATATTGAAAAAAGAAAAAGTGGGACTCACAATTCTGTCTATCTGCCAGTTGGCTTGTCTGTCAGGCTGTCTCTTTGTCTGGATGGATTTTCTTCAAACTTGGTACATATTGTTTTTTCGGTAATATGCCCACATGTTTTTTTTTTCATTTAAGACCAAAAATAACGGTACCAGCCGTAATTTTTTTTTTTTTTTTTTTTTTTTTGAGAAAAAGTTCTTATTTTTCTGAAAGAAAAAAAAACGATTCCAAAGATTTTTATTTATATACAAAAATGACTTCCTTAATAAAGCAAATTAATTTAATTTTGTTAATGTTGGTAATGTTTTTTTTTTTTTTTTTTTTTTGGAAAAATCGGCTATTTTTGGTACCTCCAGTTTTTGGGTCTAATTTTTGCAAAACCGTTAATTTAATTCTTTGAAATAAAATTTACTAAACATTTGTTTTTAATTAATTTTTTTCTTAACAATTTAATAAAATTCTTCCAACCCTGGTTACAAAAAAAAACTATTTTCCTTAAACAAAAAATAAAAGCAATAAGAAATATTTTTTCTCCAAGAATTTCGATCAAAAAAATGTGTGTGTTCTTAAATTAATGCATTTTTAAATAATAAATATCTTATTTTGCGTTCTTATTGGAGATAGTTCCCATAGAACAACTTTCATATTTTGAACTTTCTCACAATTGTATGAACCGATTACAAATGCTCACTATTGCATATTACAATTTTAAAAACTACTATTTTTTCGATTCTTAAAAAATAAATGATTTGTATTTTTTAAAAAATCGATTTTTCAAAAAATGAGTCACTGAATTATTTTGAACTTATTGATATATACGTATGCATATTAATAATTACTTTAAATTTTCGTTTCAATTTTTTTTTGTTATAAAAATATTTTCAAATTTTTTTACATAAAAAATATTTTTTTTTTCTAAAACCGCTCCAATGATTTTTATTTTTTTTTTTTTTGATATATTGTCCAAGAACTCAAGTGGCATCTTTTTTTCCAACTATAACAACTAAAATATCTAAAAAACAATTTTATTATTTGTTTCATCCTTCTTCTTCAACTTCAAAATGATGCTGTTTAATATTCAAATCTAGCCAAAAAAACTAATGATAATTCGCTCATTTAAAACTTCAGTAATATAATAATAAATTCAATAAAAATAAGAAAAGTTAATACCGTTTTAAACATTGTCACTTGCACCAATGCTTACGTAATATTGTTAATTCAGGAAATTTCGTGCAAGTAGCCCTAAGAAAAAACCTGACGTCAGATTAAGAATGTAATATCATATAATCAAATTGCCAACGAAGTTTCCATCCAACTGATTATACAAATTACTGAAATTCACCGATTAATCATCAATTAAAATGGAAGTGAAGCCAAAAGCGTAATACCTATGCTCCAATAAGCCGACTTATATACTTGATATTACTCGTTATACATCTTGCCGACAGTGTTGTTGTTGGCAGATGTCATTCTAGTCAAACCGATTATAAATGTGTCATGATAGAAATCCCTAAAGGTAAAATATATATGTACATATACTAATACCATTGAAGGATAAAAGGCTTTTGAAGTTTATATAAGTAAACCTATCAACTTGTATTTTGAAGAGGTTCAAATTTCCCCTATAAGTATATTCATATATATGTAGGTATAAAAATTGTATATTCAAGAAGTCTTTTTAAAGTATGTCTTTCTCATGTGTTGTCCCTATGAAAATTCTTGATCGAATGAAAACCTACCTCGGTTGATGTCCTTTGGGAATTGGAACTTTTCGACGGGTTGTATCTTACCTAATCCAATCAGGAAAGAAGCTATCGTTTTTTTTATAACTTTTGAGATATGACAGAGGCAGCATAGAGATGTCGAAAAATATATTAATTCTCTTTGGAAAAGATAAATTTCACACGACCTGTGGACCGCAAAAAAGTAAAAGTATCTGTTAATTCACTGCCTCTCTAAGCTTCAATCATCAAACCCAATTGAATAGGTTTAACGACCTAATCTTACTTTGGGTCTATGTGTAGTGTTTTTATTTTACAATTCTTCAATTTTGCAAAAAACCAATCGAAGATACAAAAGTACTTTTGGTACCTATACCTCAATGCAGTCACACAATATTGTGTAAAATTATTCCAAAGCCAAGAGGTCACCCCATTTGCAGTATAGATACTTTCTTTTTGACATGAGAAAGTTTACCTGAGACATGAAGAAAAAATGATGATGATGCGGTGTGATGATATGATATCGTCGCTGAATGATGATGGGCTTGGGCAACGACCTACACCGCTTCGCCATCCTCCGGTTCTGCGCCTTCTTGAGTTTGAATGAGAACGTAAACATGGGATTAAGATATGAAACCACAAGTCGTTGACGTTTCACCTCTTCAGAAAAATAAGTCAGCACAAAAAAATACAGCAATACCATAAAGCGGATCCGGGCGACACTAAGTGAATAAATCCCATGAGAGATTTAAGCCAAGTATACAAGATAGGTATAGGTTGGCAAATTTCGATGAATTTATTTTCGCATTCAGTCAGTATTGGCGAAACGTGGAAGAATTTTAGAAATTGCATTTGAGGTTTTTGTTGTGTTCGGTTTTTTGTTTCTCTCTTTCTTTTGTTTATTTGTATTTTTCTTTACTTTCGTTTGAATAGTTAGGTCAAAGCTAAATTTGTTTTCGACGCGACTTTATGGCCCAAATACCATTGTCGTCGGTTTGAGAAATAATAATTCAATGGTGGACGATAATAAGTGACGTAAGGGAGGAGTGCCAATAGTGATTAATTCGTGTTTTGTTGCATTGTTATACAGCGCCGGAGGAGGAGTCGATTTTGGTTGGTTAACTCAATGATTGAAGTGCAGTGATGCATGCAGAAGAAATATCGTTTCCGAAGCTTTGAACGGCTTTGTCTGGCGCTGCTGGGTTCATTGGAGTCATTAGAGTTGATCGGAGCAATAAATTCCATCGAATAGTTAGGAATATTTATATTCTGTTCAATTCGAAGGAAGTTGAAATAACAAAAAAAAACAAAGAAAATCTTATTTAAGTTCTGTCTTCTGCAGTCAAAGTCCAATGAAAATATAATTGGGATGTAAAAAAAAACTGCCTTACATGAGCCTCTATAACCTCACCTAACATAAATTTAAGATTATGAAGGCGTCTAAGGCCTTTGGCGGCATTCCTCCATCCTCACCAATCTCGGGAAGCCTTCTCCCAGTCAACCAGACGAAGCGCTCTAGCATACGTGATAGATTGATCAATAAATTGGATGTTGGGTATTCCCCGTCTTATTTAACCTGCTGGCTGATGGGCCAATGTTGTTGAATTCTTTGACTACATCTACATCTTTGTACAGTTCATAGACCTAGCTCTTGTAGCTTCTACTTCATTCGAAGAATTTATCTTCCTAAAGAGCCCTGTACCAGCTTTTTTTCCCTGTTGTTTTCCAACATTCTGCTCCGAAAACCAAGACTTGCTGTCTAAGTGGTTTGTAGAGTGTGCACTTATAGGCTTTCGCGAGAGGATTTTCGAACTGTGGTGTTTGGTCAAACCGAAGTAGCAGCGGTTTGTTAGGTAGATCTGCAACTCATTTCCACTTCGAAAATAGATGAACGCCTTAACTACCTCAAAATTGAATTGGAGGTGAACTTTAAACAGTGGACATGACAGGTGCTTTTGTTGATAGCCGATATTTGGGCTGATCCTCTTTTACTACAAGATGTACACATTTCGACTAATCTTCAATCGCCGATGAGGTCATTTTCGTAATTGGACCGAATAGTTGGAGATACTGTCTTCCTTGCTTACGACTTAGGCTGTTCCAGAACTTGATTGAAGAAGTCTTCTTTTGCCGAAATCCTGAACATAATGAAAATAGTTCGTAAGTATAGTACACAACTGGAACAGACTTCCCGAGTTCAGCTATCGCCATATAGACCTCGTTACAATACAGCTTTGAAGTCGATGAAAAAATATTGGGTTTCGACTTGAAATTCGTTGGTCTTTTCCAGGATTTGTTATAATAGGAAGATGTGGTTTTGCAAGGATGTGCTACGACAGTTCTTGTAAAGCCTTTTTTTCTAGATCAATCATATGGAACTGATTGTTCGCTCATCTGGCATACTTTCTTCCACCCGTATTTGTTTGATTATTTGATACATATGATCCTTATGTTACGCTCGCTCCTCGTATTATGGAAGGCCCGCTGTCTTCAGCTTCGCTGCGAGTTAGTCAATCTTCATTCCCACCATGCATACACAGTTTCTTGAGTAAACTATAAAATTCTATAAAAGAATTCCGATAATCACTTTCGTATTTCGATCGACCAATATTCACTGCATCGCCCTCATTATAGTGCAACTTCTCCTCTGCCCTTATGAATTTTTCATCACTTCCATGCTTGCTATAATACTCATGCACTTCACTGACCCATTTAAGAGGTAGTGCTGTTTGCCCTTGATCGTGGATTTTGTGTATCGATCGTCGTTGGATCATATTGCATTATACTATGCGATGACTTATCGGGGTAAAGTGAATGCATGGCATTATAATATGACTCGGACACAAGCAATGGTATTGGTGTGACGTATATGAGACGAGTGCATGGCGTCTGCATTATTGAAATACGAGAAGAACGGAACACGAAAAGAACGCCTGGTATCTTTATGAATCATGATGTTGAGGGAAAGAAGATTATTAGATTATTCTAGGAGAGGACATGCAGTGGGATCACTACACTTATCAAGACATCTCCTCAGTATTTGAAAAACTCCCCTGTTTTGAAATATTACATTTCCCTATACAAAACACCGCAACTTGTATTTTCTCATTGATTGCATAAACTGCATAAAATAGGTCTCGTTGTGACATGCAATTAATATGCCGGAGTTCGCTTCCTAAAAGTTTAAAACTTCTCAAAATTTGTTCCACACATTTCTTGTATCGGAAATAATTTAGATGACCACAATTTACAACACTGTGCTTCGGATGGAACTTCTAGAAACTCATCTATACGTTTGACATCTCCTTTTGAAATTGTTTGTAAGTAGCGTTCAACCCACTTCTGATTTTATCTAGCAGCGCTAGCTCTATCCCCTCGTGTCTGATGTCTTTCCAAGGTCTGGAGAGTTATTCTACCACTTTCAATAGATTACTCAGGGTTTCTAGATATCTATATCATACACCTACGAAGAAGCAAGTAAAACTGCTCAATGAGCGATGAATGTTCAGATGCCTTCTTAGCGACCGACCAGTCTGGATATTTCCTATTCATGCCGATACCAGGATACGAATCGTTTTTGGTTATATTATTTCCATGGCCTTCCTCACATTCCTTCGCCAAAAGACACTATTTCTGTACGCTTGGAGATCGTATTTGAAGGGCATATATAAAAAAGTTTGACCTCTAATTGCCCAAAAAAATATCTTCAAAACCGAGAAATTCTTTCTTGAGAATTAAAACTATCTAGTAGCTCATTTCTTACAAGGCTCCATCGAAAGAGTGATATTACCCTTCTCTGACGACATAATCCTGTTTCCCTGAACACTTGGGCCTGCATTTGCCTCTACATTCTTGTAGGTAGAATTTCTAACTTAAGCATTTTTGGATGAAGAAAAAAAAAGAATTTTATGCCTGGAATTCTTCAGAGAAGAAAAACGAAGTTGATGTAATTGCCACGAACTTTAACAAAGCATTTGAAAAAATTTCACACCAAATTATCAATTTTAAGCTTAAAGCTCTTGGATTTCCTCGTGGTTTTGTTCATTTGATGGATTCCTACTTTTCAGATCGTAAATATCGAGCCTTGTTTAGGTCTTCTATATCAGAATGCTAAATCTGGTGTCCCACAAGGTAGCCATCTGGGTCTTTTTTTTATAATCTACACGCGCTCAAGGGATTATACTACCCATTAAATGTTTTAACACAGCGCAGGCGTTAGCTTAGGAAGGAGAAAGAAGGATAGGAAAGATGTGTGGTGCGATGTTCTCAGACTGTAGGTGGTTGTTGGCTCAAATTGTATCTCCAGGGATGGCGGCTTAACTAATGCGGAGAAGCTTCGGTGTCTTATTTATCTATGTCCCTTATAATTCGCACTATTTTTTTATTCCTTGTCATATTTATCGGTATACTAGTTTTACTCAATCACATGTTAGTTCTATGCCTAAACAGCATGTAATGAGTAAGCCAGCAACTCGTATGACATTTATTTTAGAATTGGTTTTTAATGGAAAAATAAGAGGACATTGACTACGGAGGGGTTCGAACCTGTGACCGTGCGGTTGATAGGCGAACACACAACTATCGAGCCACTTCCACCCCTTATCCTTACAATAAATAATCAGTGGTAGAGGATTCTGACGACGACATGAACATTTTTATAGTAATTTCTTCACCTCTTGATCCTTTGCGTATCCAAAATGACTTGGATAATTTCTTTGTGTGGTATCAAAAAATCAATTTAGAACTTAATGTCGATAAATGCCAAGCAATCACATATTCTAACAAACATTCTAATAAACATATTCTAACAAACGTTTTCGTCCGCCACCACGGAACTACAGAGGACATAAAAAATGACCTTGTTTCAAGAGTAACGTCCATTTTGGATTTGGGCATTTTCTGTGATAGTGAGCTCAATTGCATATCTAATTATGAAAACATTATTTCTAGGGCTAACTTTGCTCTTGGTTTTGTCAAGCTTTGGTTTTCAAACCCTTCTTTTACGAAATCTCTGTACACAACCTTTGTCCCACCTTTACTTGAGTATGCTAGCCAAGTATAGGGTCTCCCAATCTTAACTTCACCGCATTCTTTTACACACATCGAATTGTAGCCAATACATCTTATATATACTAAGTTTATAGAGCTTTCGTAACAGTTCAATCAAAAAAAGCTTTTCCCTTGGTGTAGAAGCCCAAAATGGCTACCCATTTTGCTGGGGCAGTTGCTGAAAAGCATTTTTCTCAGCAGGTAATAAAATTACCAAAATGCGACAGCAAAAAATGCCAGTCAAACAATCTAACGCCATTGTCTCATTAAGCTCAATTCTTAATAATTTATATATATATACCCAATACATTCTAAAAATACATTACCATTAAAGCAACTACTCAACCGATGGTCTTCTATGCTGCAGAAAATATAAAGCTCATTCGATACCTCTTATGATTTATTTCTTTTATCGTTAAACACAAATCTACACAATAACCATTCATTTTCAATTCGCTTTTCTCTCACTAATTCGCATTAAAAATCCCATAAACTTTATTTTATCACATGCGTGGCTTATAATATGCGTGCGGTGTGGTGGTAGTGTGGTGCGGCCATTTAACTAAAACCATATTTATGGCTTCATTGATGTCAAAAAATTGTATATTTGTAAGTGTGTTCTGTATTTATGTATAAATAATAAACCAATCCAAAATATTTATCGTTACATGATGTCCCATTAAAATCACCCTCATCCCACCCCATTCACCCCCTTTTCCTCACTTTATGTTCATGGTGCTTCCATTTCATCTAGTATAAATAAACATATTGATATTTTCAAGGACATCTATATAGGACAAAGGTCGTTCCAAGCGTGCTAAAGGCCAGGATGTGGGGTTGCGTTAAGAATTTAATTTTTCTATGACATACATATGCTCAGTTGCATTAATGAGATCCCAAAATATCCTGTTTTATTATGTCCTTTTTGTCCATCGTTCGATTAAGTGTGGAGGGGGATATCCATCAATAACCAACAAATCCACCACTCCTTGATCATATTATTTCCAAAAGCTAATTGTGAGATGATGGATTATGGCCTAATCGACTTATGCCAAATATGTGTGCTATATTTTCAATCCTGCTCCTCCTCCCTCCTCACTCTCTCTCTCACCAACCATTCTAAGGGGATGCTTTATTATTTATCCAAAAGTTTTTCGGCGATATTGGTTATGTTTTTGTTGTTCGTAATTTCTATAGCTGGCTTATTTGGAATCTCCTTTATCAAAAACTTCGTAACAATTCCGAGTTTTGTATGTTGTTTTGGAACAATAATTTTGGTCGTCGTTGATTTTGGCAAACATTATCGCTAGCTCGGATGGCAGGCAGCACTGGCGAAGAGAATAACGGCCGGCGCGGTGTAGACGGTTTTGGTTGACAGTGTGTTGTGTGCTTACGAATATAAATTCTAGCCATAAATTTTAGATTATTAGAAAAGTTTTATAGCCTCCTTTGAGCTTCATCCCATTCCCTTAGCCCATTACCTCCGTTACCACCCACACCTTCCGATTCTTATACCAAGTTTGTCGGTATATAGTACTTTTATACTGCAGCAAGTTTTGTAGCCCAAAAACTGCTGTTGATCGGTGTGATTGCAGCTGTTTTTGTTGCCGAACTCACAACTATTACGTTGGCCCGGTTTTCTTTTTTTTTCTGTGTTGTTGTCGCCTGCTGCACCCTCAAATATCCTGTTTGTGAACTTGTTATATGAAAAGCAACCCTCATCATTTGGTGTTTTTTGTGTGTTTTTTTTTTTTGTTTTTGCTTTGCCTCCTTCAAATTTCCAATAACAACATAGGGATAGTTTCCCGATTTTCAACAACTACGATAATTTATATCCAGAGCTTGGTTTTGTTTTGTCCCCATCCGATCCCTTCGCGCCGCCTGCCGTACCATATCCTCGTAAATAGGACCTTTAATGTGAATAAGAAATAAATTGTTTCAATAATTTTCTGCCGGAGTGTGCTGCGTGGTATATATTGCAAGGGCTGGCTGTCGTTTTTGCGGGCATATTTTCTGGGAATTGTTTTCAAAATAAAATAATATATTTTCGACGAGTGAAAGAGACAGAAAACGGCACGGCGAAATTGTGCCTCATACTTCATTTAGACAAATTGCTGGCTGATGGAGCTTTAGTTATAACTTTTTTTTTATGAAAGTCTTGGACGTTTTTCCAATACAAACTCGCAGCTCATTCGTCTTCATTATTTGCAGTGATGGAGCTCAATATACTACTTCTGCGTAGGGCCACTTAAAACCACAAACACACTTACAATAGAGTAGGTTACAAGAAAAAAAGGGTTTTCCCGGAGGTGGTTCGACTAATTATTCTGGTTGTTGCCTCTTATATACAATAAGGTTCAATTGAAAGACGCTTTGTGTAAATACTGACAAAGGTTTCATCTATACTTTGGCGATATTTTATCAATGAATATTAAGGTAAAGGGTTTTTTTTTTCATTGTCGTTTGTTTTATTAAAAAAAAGGCAAAAAGATGTTTTGTAAATAGTAAGAATGGTTTTTATGGCCATTTTGTGTTAGATTCTAGATATTGTGTCTAGATTGAAGGTGGCACATCTGGTTGGCATTTAAAATTGATGAGATATTTTTGGAGAGTAGTTTGACATTTATAGAGGTACATTTTGTGTTACTATTTCTTGGAAATTGGGTTTAAATTGACGTTGTAGGTACTTAGGGAAAACAGGCATGTCGATGTAGAATTCTGAGGGAGGGAAGGCCATTTTGTTATTTTTAGACCTTTTTGAGTTTTAATTAAGCTTTATTGGTATTTATGTAAGCCTCCGTTGTTATCTCTAGATATACCTACCCACATGAAATTTTATGCCTTCGATATAAATGCATGGTCTAATGGTAATGTCTGCGAAAATTAAAAAAAAAAATCATATTATTTTTTGACAGATTGAAGATCAATTCAATAAAACCTGGCAGCATTTGCATTGACACAAGTGACATACCCCAGCGATTTTGATCAAGAACTGTAATTTGTGCAGATTTTCTTCTTGTAAAATGTCTCAAAATGGACGCACGTTTTTTGGCGAACTCTCAGATCTCTAATACCTTTTATGAGTTTCTACTTATCATTTCTTGGTGAACAAGTTGTGTTCTTTTAAATTGGTAAAATCAATTGATTCCGTTATCTGTTTTATACTTGAACACAGAATACGTCTAAACTGTCATTTAAGAAAAGGAATATTTTTCTTGACATGAATTTGTGATGAAATTTTCTTACGGTCGGCCTTTTCTCCTTTCTGTCTGCATTTTTATTGGCTTTTTTGGAGGCAAACAGATCTAATCATTTTTCAGATACTCTGAGGTAGTGGAGACTTCAATAATATGGAGACTAATTATAGCTTATTTCAGGCCTCCTGAATTATTTCATATGTAGTGTGATTCAAAAAAATATTATTATTTGGTTTGAAAAAACAGAAAAGTTTCTAAAACCTAAAAACAAATCAAAACATTTTCCTCGAAGTTTTGACTTCAAAATAAGAAGAGCAAAATCTAACCGGCTTCTACAGAAAATTTTTAACATTTATCAATCAATCAATCAATCATATTTGCAGTGTTCGTTGTTGTATGTATGATGAAGGTTGAGAAAGTTTTTAGCAAAATCCGTCCACTCTCACGCCGGTTTTTTGTTTGTGTTTAATATTCGTACTTACCTATTTTTACGGACCTATAAAGCTAAGCTTTCTTTAACTGAAGTACCGATAATGTGTGATTTATTTAATCTTCTATTACCACGCCCACTTTTATCAAATTTTAATTGTGTCCATATTCCAAGAAAGGCAACATCTTTTAGTTAATATTCTTTTTAACTTAAAATAAGGTTAAGGCGTGTTTTTCGATGTGCGTTTCTTTTTTAAGTACACCTACTGCCACGCCCACTTTTCTCTTTTATTCCTCGGCCAAAGTTGAAATTTAATAATAATTAAAATATGATAATCTAATCAATCAAACATTCCAAAATATTTAAACTAAGATTCAAAGAGAGAACCGTCATGTCAAAAATCTTCTAGCGCAGGTGGGGGGGGGGGGGGGGGGTGTTTGGCCCAATACAGAATTTGTGGTCGTGTCGAGTTTGGGTGCATGCAAAGATTTGTTGGGGATTTCGCGGAGATTTATTAATTGTAAATTCTTTAAATCCAGAACAGTAAACCTTTAAAATTTCATAATTTAATTTGAAAACCAACTAAATCCGTATAGCACATAATTTTGCAACAAAAAAAACGGACGAATTTTTAAGCATCCACTCGTGCATAGATGAGTATAAAAGGACTTATATTCCGGCGGCGCTGCGTAGCGTATCATAACTGCTTGCATAATTCTGCAACATTTGTTGACATATTTTTCCATTCACCCAAACTTGTCCCTTATTCATTGTTTTTATTGTTTTCCCCACCCACATTTTGCCCATGAAAAAAAAAAACAAAAAAAAAACGGAATTAAAAAATGGCCTTGTTCAAAATACAAAATGGAAACCAAACCCCCAATGGACGTAGGCGCTCGGTCGACATGGTGCGTATTCTATGACAAGCCAAAAGCAAAACACAAAAACGAAAAAAAAAATTCATTCGATCAGAAAGGTATCTAAAACCTCTTACAATTCAGGGTCTGCTTTTATGCTCAAGTAATTTATAGAATTTCTGAAAAGAATGAGAACAAAAAAGAAAGAATACACATTCCAAAAAGGACTCAAGTTTCCATACCTTATTTTATTTTTTTGTATTCATTCAAAGTCTTCTGAAGCTATCCACTAGACGAGGACAACTATGACGAAGTCGAGACTTTTATTAAGGACACACATATTATTAGTTTTAGCTTAAACAGAAAAAAAAGATGTATAGTTTTAACGGAAAACCATCGTCGTCGTCTAAGTGGTGGAAAAAAGTACAAGTAGATGAAAGGAGGGATAAAATAATTTCGTTCCTTTGTTTACAATCACAGCCTCCCTTCTTAGATTACATTTTCGTTTTTAAAAAGAACGAATTTGCGTCGAAATAAAAATGTTTCTCCTTCTACTTAAAGGATGACAACCATAATATGTAATCTATATTATAGAGGAAATTTATGGGAGAAAAATGTGAAACATATGCTATTATCCATAACTTAAAGGAAAAGGGAAATTTATATGTACTCGTATATGTTGTAAGTATCTACTACGAGAAAGTATAAAGAACTTCCCATCCCGATTGATGGAGTGTCGTGTTCGCGTTCAAGCAACAAGGATAATTGGTTATCAATAGAAAAAAAAATCGGTTCACTTAGTGTGAATTTAGGTTTTGTTTAACTTATATTTATAAAACAGTGATGCCACTTTTTTTCATTTATGATACATTTTTATTTTGTTCAAATTTTTATATGACGAGAATATGTTTAATCGAGGCAATTCCTGCCTTATCGAAAACCAAAATTTTGACAGAAACTCAGCTTCTTTCGATTTTGATGCTTTGTAGAATATAGTCAAACGACTGTTTCCCGAATTATCTTCACAAAAATCGTCACTATGGCCGATAATAATTTTTTTCGTTTTTTTTTTAAGATTTGCGCCTAAAATTAAGAATAGGAAGCAAATTGTCGAAATTCCCCTCCTTTTACAGTAGCTAATTTCCTAACTTTTTTTGGAAGAAATTTGGCAACTTTTTTAGATTTTGAAGATAAGGGATAAAATTCTTCTGCCTGAAATTACCGAAATTAGAAGTTTTGAACAGGAATTAGGTCCGATTGGTGACAGTTTTGTGCAGGGTGTGAAATATTCTGATTACCAAGGTTCATCTGCAGCTACCAGTTAGCCTGAGATGAGAACACACAATCGGTGCAGTATATTTCGCATTCTAATTATTTGTTGAACTAATTCTTTCACGCTCGTCATGATGCAAGAATATTCAATGGCTAATCTATACAAAATTTGCTAAAAGGGCAAAAAAATCCCCGAATGTCATATTAAATGGCATAATCTCAAATGGAATAAATTCAAAATTCGCAAAGGCTAAAAAAATCCCGATTTCACTCGGTATTGGATCTTTCAGTACTTTTTTGAGTACTATTTCAGTAATTTTAAGGAAATCAACCTGTTTTTATTAAGATCGTTTTATTTTTCCGCGGCACAGTTACTCTGAGATTGAAGGGGCGAGATTACTGACTGATGTCACGACTGTCATGCTTGGTGACTTTAGCCAGCCTTATTATCCTTTTAGAATCAGCTTCTCAAAAAATATTTTAAAATTTACATTTAGCACGCAATATAAGACCAATAACAAAAAAGTACTTTTTTTGAAAGCTTAAAATGGCGGACGGCCCAGCTTATACAATCTTGCTGTAATGTAAATTGCCCGTTTTTAACAGATATAAGATTTAATGCAGCGTACATAAATCGGACAGTAGTCAATTTAAGACTATGATATTTATAACAAAATAAAATTTTTGAACTTTAATTTAAGGCTTCGAAAAAAATCTAAAATCAATTTTTTTTTAAATTCCAACTTTGTGAAATTTAGAATTTTGGAAGAGCCAGATGACCAACTTTGGGCCACAGAGAATTGTGACCAAATGCCTCTGATAGAAATGACTGTCAATCATTTCATAAAAGTCTTCTTGAAACATTATGTTACTTCCGTAAAGTGGTAACTCTGTTTTGAAAGAAGCTATATTGTGCCTATACTATATTATCGCCAGGACGAGATCTTATACTTTTAAGTGCTTTTTTCTTAAGTGGATGATATTCACGAGACATCATCAGAGCAAAGAGATTGTCTTTCCTTTTTATATTCACACCACAAATTATGTTTGTTTGTGGAAAAGAGCATATGTGTTAGGTATATAGAATGACGAAGAAAAAAAAGGGATGTGTGGAGTGAAGAATGTTTGATTGACGTCATAGTTCTTCATCAATGTCCCTTTTGTGGTTTTTAATATGCTAACAACGGGAAAATGTAATTTATCAGTGTTGAAATGAATTGAAGTGTCAAAGGATCCGTTTTTATTAACTTGATGATAAAACTTCTTCAGGTATACCTACCTATGTAAAAGGATTCTACTTTTAGATTTTATTAAATTAGATATCGCACAAGATAACGAAAGGTTCTTGAAAACAAAATTATTCAAACAAATAAAAAAAAAATCCTAAAACCTTAACTTGACGCGGAAACATGACAAAGTGTCGTTTTCTCAGTTGTTTTTTTTTTGTTTTGGGGATTTGGATGATAAGCATCGAGCTGTTTTTTTTTTTTTTTTTTTGTTTGACGAGTTGTTGACAGCAAGATACCTACCTGAGTTTTAAACGCGACGCCGTCGTCGCCGTCACGCACAAATCTTCTCCTTTTTTGATTATACCTACCTACGTTTTTGTGTGTGAAACGATAAATTATGAAACAAGTCACCAAAAGCCCGAGAATGTGAGTACCCCCTTTATCGTTTTGAAAGGAAAACTATGAATTATTGAAAAACCAAGCAGACTATAGCTGCTGTGCTTAGGTGCATATGTATGTATGGATTTGATGTCACCCTCTGGTTATTTATGAGGTGTTACAAATATGGAGAAGTGGGGTAGCATTGTGGAAGTGATTTGTGTGTCGAATATCATGTTTACCTACATTCACATATAGAACACAGCATCATAAGTATAAGTTAAGAAAATTGAAACAAAAAAAAAAACAAAATAATAAAAGGGAAGAGCAAGATTGGAATATGAAGACATGTGAAACTTTTACATGGAATGCCACTTAGTCAAGTCTTATATTACTGCTCGTTATAAGTATACAAGGCTTATGAAATGACAGGGGACAGTTGATTTAAGTTTAAGAAGAAAATAAATATTTATATGACTCGGGTTGGATAGTTGGAACCAAAAGAAAAACGTAGGTTTGACCAAAATTGATTGAGTCATTAACTTGATATTTTAAGAATAATCAAAAAAATATCACAATTTTCAGAAAAGAAATGTGGTGTGATTTTTTCTTGTCAAAAAAATAATTTCTGGACATTTTAGGCGAGAAATTCTAAATCCTCCTCATGAACTCACAAACAAATGTTTTGTACGAAAATTCAATGAAAATCAGTCTATCCCTCAAGGCTATATGTCGATGTATAGTAGACTTACAGATAAAGACTTATTTGTGTTTCTTTACCATAATAATGTTTAGTTTAATCAATTACGCCATATTTTTGATGAAACCAATAACTGACCTTGCAAGTTGTTGAATCATTTCGATGGATTCAGTAAGATTTGATTTGATTAATGATCCTTCTCAAAAAAATATACTCAGATACAAACTTGCAATTGAAGAAATCGGAACAGTTCAGTAATTAAGTGAAAAACTTTCTACACAAATCTTGAGGAGCACACGTGCCTGGCAACAGCAAATACCTATACCATTGATATTACATTATTTTCTTATGAATTAGTTATATACTTCTAGTGAATAGTTTATTTAATTCTACACGTTTTTGAGGTCACACATAATAAGTTATAGGTATAATAGAATTTAACATCATGAGAAAATTACTTGCAATACAATTTAAAGCATCTAAGTAATCAGAATTGATTTTTACCAGCGGTTCACATATGTAAATACTTGATTGTATGTCTTGTCAAGTTTAATGAAAAATGTCGCACATTCCAGCGTTAAGTAGGTCAACGAGCTAGGTTTCCGCTATTTCTAAACTCAAAAGCTAAGTTCTTTCGTTTAAAGATAATGGCGCAAAATTTTAGTTGATTTAGTAATATGTTAAATCATTTTTAGTATGATACTAGGCTAAAAAGAGGATTTTGCTAATTTTAAACCAGTTTAGTATTGTACTATTTTCTTAACATTTTATTTAAGTTAAAATCACAAAATGGCTACTTTATTTTTTTAGTATCGTACTAAGTCCATATGCCACTTAAACATTTACGAACGTCAAAAAGTTATGTTCGCTTACTTTTTTGCACTTTTTTTAGGCGTGTTTAGTTGTAGTTTATTAAGAAAATAGATTTAGTATGGTGCTAGTTAAAAAGTGTTTAAAATTAGGAAAATATTAGTAAAGTGCTTTAGTATTACTAAACTGTTAACCCCTTAACATAAGTCTGTTTAAAATTTTGCGCCAATTTCTTTACAAACTAACCATTATTAAACGTAAATACCGTAACCGCATATCTGTCCTTTGATTTTATAATCGACTTTCTCAGGTACGACTTAACCGATTTTGATCGAAGATTTTTAAATGATGTACAAATACAGCGTATTACAATTTGGGTTTGTGACTTAATGCGAATTTTGAAAATGAATCAATGAATAATTGTTTTCAATACTCTTGACAGTCATAACCTTGACATTTTAAAGTCGCCACATGCTAGCTTAGCAGATAATTTAACTTTACTTATGGAGTCTTAATTGCATTTTCAACCCTCGTATCTGCCCAAGACTATGCCTCTCAAAGAACAAACAAGGCAATTGTAGAAAATATTTAAAGGATCAGCGTATCTTTTTTTTTCTAATTTTCTTTTTAGACGGACAACTCCCTTAAAATCTTAGAAGGGCAAAAGCGATAGCACCGTCTGTGTCCGCCTAAGGGAAGTTTCACTGTAGTTAATTATGCTTTAGCCGCCTCCGTATTTATAAAAAAGAGATGTTCTATTAACTGTCAATGCCGAATATAAACATTTCCTTCATTTAGAAATTAGTAATTATCATAATCCAATGATTTAGTATTCGAGTGGTCAAAATAATCGAATGATCATTCGAATTATGAAAGAGTATGAAAATTGGAATAGTTTACCTGTATTTATTACTATGCACGTGTTTCATATTTCGTTTGAGTTAAGCCATTTTAAGAAAAGGAATAATGTTAACTACTCACATTTCAATAGATATGTACTCAAACCCTTAAACTTTAAGTAGATACATGATCTTTCCTTTCATTTATAAGCAAAAAAAAACAATCTAAGATACACTACCTGCCTGTATCTCGAGTGATAAACTAGTATGCAACAAACTGTATTCGAGAACCGAGTGATCACTATTACTATTTTACTAATTAATTCGAATGATGAATGTTACAGAAACAGATGCATTAAAAGTTTTTAATTCCAATTCAAACTTACACCTACATGTACATACGATCCACACTTAGATCAACTGTTGAATAAATGAGTCATTATTCCAATGATAAGTGAATATCATTCGAATGATTTCAGCTGAAGTCTCTAGATGTGTCGAGATAATGTTAAAATCAATTATAATCGATTATTTCATTCGAATGCCTACATCACTATTTTGAATTTATCAGTCATTATCGTTTAATTTACGTTGGGTGAATAAAAAATGTCCACAAATTGGGTTTATAAATTGGACAGTGTTAAAAACTTAACAAACCTTAAGAATTTGTTTATAAATACGACTGTAATTTTTTTTTATAAAAAGGAGTTATGCTGACGAAAGTATGGAGTCGGAATTAAGCCTCTGAAATCCGTAGAAGATTCTGTTTACAATTTTTTTGTAATAAATGATGTTGAATTAGGGTATTAAATTATGAATGAATATGAAGATAGGGATTAGCGATACAATTTTTTTTCGAGAACATGAATGATACATACATATTTCAGGCAATTGACGAAGTTTTAAAAGAAATTTGTTTTGAAATAAGAATCTTGGCTACTTGAACGTCTAAATATATCCTAATGTTTTGTTTTAGACGAACGGAAGTCAGTTCTAGTTATGACATTTGTTAATTTTTGTATTTTAGATCTTTGTCTTTTAGATTATTGCTGGTTTTTGAAGTTTTTGCCCTTAACATGGAATGTAACAATGTACGACTGATATTGAGTTGATATTCACCAATCGGGTTGTCTTCTAAAACCCAACCATCAGTTACTATTGGAGACACCTAACAAAATGTCTACCTGCAGTCAGTTAAGTTGTGGTCTACTTCTATTCGAAATTTGTATGAAAATCAGACACCTGTCATTTTAAAAGTTGTGTTCTAACTTATTACTAGCTTAGCTGTGCACAATGGATGGAGTGTTGCCACTGTAGCTGGAATCTTATCTGCAATAAATGTCGTACAATGACAAATGTCAGCTTTAAATAGTTCCCGGGATTAAAGAGATCTTGGTTTACAAAATTCTCAACCTTAAACGTCCAATGTCTAATTTTGACGTTAATTGAACTCCTATAAGTAGGCAATAATCAATTTTCATGTTGCTGATTACGTTAATAGATTGAAAGATTCTATGAGATTGATTGTGCAATTGAATACATTCGTTTTATATGATTAAGACTCGTTTTCTGATACACAACTTAAGAAATTAAGTTTTACTTTAGAACGTATGTAAACTCTGTGGAAAAAGTAACCCACAAGCATTTTAAGTTGAACATAAATATCTATGATTTGTATCAGCAAACGAGCCTAAGTGCCACTTATAGTAAACTCTACAAACGTTTGTAATTGTCTTAAGGTTTTCTTGTGGCACCTTATCAGCACTAATCAAAAGATGGTAGCTAAAAATCGAAATCATTTTAATATCCGGTATTTAGAAAAATTGATAGTTGAACGGGAAAATTTTTAAAACTTCGAACTTTCTCTTATCGGCCACAAATTTCAGCTTTTTTTATTTTTTGTTGGCAGGACACTTTTGAAAAACCTTCAATTGAGCTCTTTCAAAACAAAATTCTACCACAATGCCTTGGAATTGTTTGCATAACCCTACAGATTGTAAAAATTAAGCCATTCTGCTGTACTGCGATAGTACTGTAGCCACTTCCGTCCAAATGTTCCTTCCATCTTTCGATATGTTACGTTCAAGCAAAAAGTGAATAACTGTAATAAAATTACAAAAATCAAAGTGTTCCAAATGATTTCTTGGTGAACATCAACTTTTATTGGGAAGAACTCGATTTTTTTTTACTTTCTAGTACATATCCATAATTATCTGCACTTAAATTTCCGGAACTTCCCTTTGTAAGAATTAAAAATTGCACTTCGTCAAATCTCCTTTCCTGCTTTCTGTGTTTCTCACATCTCATTTGTTGAATTATTCTGCAAGCATACAATTTTTAAAAGGATACATATGAATTTACTAAAGAAGATTGACATTTTAAATTATCAAATTCTCATACCTACCTACTATGGAACAAAACATGTCCAAATGCCATTGTGTTAATTCACTTTTACCAAAGATTTAATTTCTTTGAAAATATCAGCTTTAATCTGAAAGTTTCATCATGACTCTCGAAAACACCGCAAATCCCTTCATCTATAACTAAAAACTTTCTCTGGCAAATACTTACATATACGTACCTATGCTGAGTTTTAAATGCAAAAAAAAATCTCAAATGACGGAATTGCAAATAACTCTTGACATAAGACACAAGCACGAATGCAATTACAAAAGTTAAACACGAACTAAACTCTTAACCCCTGTGTGTTGCCACTCTGTTAAGGAATGGTAGAGTCCTTAAATGTGCTCTGTATATTTTTTTTTTTAATTTTGTTTGTTTGTTCTGTCTGTATAGTGTCAACGCATGGTGTTCACTTGGTAAATTGCAAAACATTCCAACTGTTTTTCTATTTTCTATTTCATTCTCTTTGTATCTTTGTCTGTATATTACCTTGATATCAAACACATACACACACACATCATTCATTCATTCGTTTCGCTTTTTCTTTTGACTTAAAATTTCCATGAAATTAAGAAATGCAGCCATTAAAACCAAAGGAATTTCCCCTTGTGGCACACAAAAATATAATGAAACAGTCCTTCAGTCAAAAAAAAGAAGAAAAAGAAAAAAAAAACTATACCTACCTATAGACAGGAACAAAGCCAAAATGGTATAAAGAAACCAAAAGAAAAGATAAATTCTTTCCGCCTGAATTCAAAATTGTGCACCCATTGACGTACGAAAACAGGGAGAGCTTTTAGTTTTGTATTTCGACTGACTAGGAGGACGAACAGGACTAACACCACTCCTCTGGATGCTCCTGGATTCTGATGCATTGCATGTACGAGTATCTCTTTTAACCAACCTTTATACCTAACAATAGCTACAGCTAGTTTAATGCCCACGTGTAGTAGATAGGTAGAAGGATACAAATGATACAAATTCTATCTCTCGGATAGCAACCGTAAAATTACCTGTTTCAAAGTGACATACCAAATCATGCCGCACACCGCATTCCCCGCATGTTCTGTGCGTTTCGACTTTCAATTCAAACACCAACCATATGCTCGTGTACAACGCCCTTAAAAAAAATGCTGCGCATAATTTTAGTATGCGCATTAATTCTCCAAGCGACAAACAAACACATTTTAATTTGTAACAAACTAAGTGCAGCTATAGATAAATAGATACATATAGCTCTATGATGTAACGAGAAGTTGAAAAAAAAACCCTTGACAATGCTCGAGATGGTTTAATTTCCAAAAGTGAACCAATTGAAAAGTCAAGTCTGACCAAAAAAAAAAATCCATTTGGTCGGGTGACATAAAAATTTAATTATGTGATGGCGTCAAACTTTTTAGACAGGTTCTTTGCGTCGCGCACATGAGCTCCTCTCTTCCAAAAATGACATATTAAGCCTTTCAGCATCCGAGATGGAGGCTAAATGAATTTAATAACCTCTGACATATTCACCGTTAGATAAAACGTTCTACACACATTTCGCGGCTTCAAAATAAATTCTGGAACATGTTGTGATATACATACTCGTATAATGATACAGAGCTAAGATGGGAGGTGTGATAAAAAAGCTGAACCACTTTTTTTCATAACCTAATATTATCTGCCTATACCATCTTCTAACGGATTATTGTGAAAATAAACACATCTGTTAGTTTAGGCTAAAGCATCAAATCATCAGGAAGTCAGAGTCCTCCGCTCCTCCACCGACCCTGTGTGAAAATGAGAGAAGTTATGAGCTCCAGGATATGGAAAAGTAGAAGTATATTACACTGCCACTCTGGCATTCTGCTGGTGCTGCTGCTGTTGCTTATATGTGCTAATGACGTCATTAAGCCTAATTATTATTAATTACATTGTTCAGCTGTGATTATTAATGAGATGGAATATTATCAACAACAAGAAAGTGATCTCAGTTCGAGGTGACGTGTTTCCATTTTTTTTTTTTTTTTGACATCTTCCGACAAAAAATAATGCAAGCTTTTACGTACGAGTATAATGATATAAGTTAGGTTCTATCTATGTTATATATAGAATTTTGTAATGAAAATTGTAGATGAAACATTAAACAAAAAATGATGGTTAGTCAAACATGAAATTTAGAACATTATTTCCGAGATTAAACATTTTTTTTTTGTTGAAAAAATGAGAGCTACTTGTGGTATCCTTATTCGCCTATTTTAGCTTAGATAGAATTATCTCAATTGGAGCTTCCGGCAAGCGCTAAATTTGTTTTCTTACATATTTTACGGTAAAAAATTGTCGGCTGTTTTAGATAACAATACACGATTTATAAACAAAACAAAAAATATACAATTTTGTTTTTAGTTATATGAGAAATACAAATTTGTAGAGCAACCTAAATATAAAACAGAGCTGCCACTAAGAAATTTCAAAAAAAAACTAGTTTTAAAACATGATTTGGGATAAAAAACATGACGGACCTATCTCGTAGTTAGAAACGCGTTAAATGAAAAACAAAAGAAAGAATTCAAATAGACAATTTGGAAACAATATCATGAGTAAAACAAATATATTTAATTAATAGTTCATTTATGCAATTACTGTAGCTGAACTCAATGTTCAAAGCAAACATTGCATTACTCCAGGCGATAGCTAAGCTGTCAAAAATATTGGAATGCCCGAGGCGGGAGAAAGAGTGCGTAGACAAAGTGTTATATTGAAAAATAATGTGTTCTCTTCATTATTTTTTCGATGCATTTCACAAACCTATCCACACTCGAAGACACTATATGAAAATAAAACAAAAAGAGTAGGTATACTTACAATTACAAATGAAGTGTTCATCCTGCTCTTTGCTTTAAGTTTCGTGTTTGTGTTTATGTAGGGTAGGTTTGGACATCTTGGGTTTTGCGATTATAGGTATAAAATTTGTGTCAGAAAAAAAACATGATTTTGGACTCAAAAAAAAAGAAAACATGATTTGGGTATAAAAAACATGAAAATCATGATAAATCATGATTTCTGGCAGCCCTGATATAAAACACCAATATCACGTTGAGTTACTAACTTCTAGTTTTTTTTTAATGTAAAATTTGTGATTTAAGTTCAAATGAAAAATAATTATTTTCGAAAAAAATCAAAAGCTTTAAAAATACTTAATTCGTTTGTGTTACGTTTATGACACAAACATGTCACACAAATAACAGCGTATTTCTTTGATTTTAATTATTGTTTATCGTTGTTTTCTAATTTTAATACTTAAATTAAGAAAACCTTGTCACTTTCGTCATTAACGTCACATTTTGTGTGCGTTAAAATGTTAACTTAAAATAAGTCTGTGTAACAGGTCTACAATTCTCAAAAATGTTTTCACGGAATGATAATTTAGATTTGTTAATTGACATCTCAAGTCGTCAAAATTCTCATTTATGTCACAATTTATTTATTTGTCCCCTTAGGAACCTACTACATATAGGGCAGTTAACAACGAACATTGGATTCTGATCAAACCAAACATTACGACGATAGAGAACACCAAAAAATTTGGTGCCGCAATTCAGTCTGTCTTTCTATACAACGCTCCACAGCCTAAGCGGCTGAAGCGATTTTCTTCAAACTTGGTACTTATGCGTTTTCGGTGATGGTCTAACATAGATTTTAGAATTTGTTTTTTTATGACCAAAACTAACGGTACCTCCTTTTCCAACATTTTCGAAAAATATTTTTTTTTTATTTTTGATATTTTTTTGTAATTCAATATTTTGAAAATGGGTATATACGATTTTTTTTAATTCAGTTTTTAAATTTATATTATTAAGAGCCGATTTTTCAATCTCCAGATAAACATCCAGTTAGTTGCCAGAGGAATAATCGAATCGAATTTTTCAAAAAACAATCTATAAAATAATTTAATTTGAATGTCACTTTTATTTCGAGTATCGATATCGAACTTTTCATAGAATTTAATTTTTGTTTAACGTTTATTTCAAAACAATAATTTTTCAAAGTGTTTTTGACATCGAAAATAGCCATTTATTTTATTCCGCAGATAATTCCTTATTCCGTTCTTGAATGAGCAGATAACTTTATTCCTAGATTATGTTGTATCCGACTGTTGAAAAACTGATTTTTGCTCCATCTGGAGAATATGTATTAACTGACTGCTTAACTGACTATTGAAAAATAGGCCCTAAATACATAAAAGTGACATACTAAAAAATTTGTTTAGAGCAAAATTTAAGAAATTTTGTAATACAAAAATTAAGTAAAAAATACTAAACTGAATATATATAGTCTCTACTAAAAATCTTGTACTTAAGATGTGATCAAACATAAGAGCAAGTAGGTACGTATGATCCAGTCGTGCATTTTATTTATTGATAAAAAAACTTAGGTAGGTGCCTTATTTGATATCAAAATGATAAATGAATTTAGAGCGACAAATCTAACTTTGTGTACAATAATGCAATGCATTACCTAGTCAATTCATCTGCCTTGGAAAATTTGATTAATTAATGACCTGCGTACCTACCTACCTGTCTCAACCTGTCTATGTACCCACCTACCTTCAAACGTTCATATAGGTAGGTATACCTACATTAGAAATTAACCATTTAACACATACAATTATTATAGGGTAAGTAATTAAGTGTGGGCCTGGGCACATAGCCAGCTTTATTATTATCTCTAGGTAAAAACGTTTATAGCTTCGGCTTATTAATATTTTTTAGATACATACCTACCTACCTGGTATTTATTTTAAAAGTTTTATTACCCACAATCAAGTTCTCAATTTCAAAAAATCAACATTCCTCATGCAGCATGCACATCCACATACCTCATTTAAGTAGGTAGCTGTGTACTTACAACATTCAACTTGTTCATATTGTGTATTTTTCATCAATATATTCTTTTTTTTTCTTTGCTTGATCTCGTCGACTCGACGATCTCCTCAATACGATGTAGTATTGGATGTATGCATGTAATTATGTGTTTTCTTTTGTGCCTCTTCTGCGATCGTTAAACTGAAACTCAAAATTCAATGTACGATCGTGTTTTGATTCACATTTTTAAAATTCACATTCAGTGCTTGCATATTATTTTATAAGAGAACAAGCAAGATAACGGTAAAGCATACTTACCTGGCGTAGGGGCTACCGTGATCATGAAGGCGGTTCCCCCGGAGTGAGGCTTGGCCATTGCACCTCGGCTGAGTTGACCTCTGCGATTATTCCTAATGCGAATAACTCGTGCGTGGAATTTTTGGTAGCCGGGGATGGCGTTCGCGCCGCCCCGACATTAATAAAATTAAATCAATTAATTTGCAATGTACATATTTAATTTCTCTCTATGTCACAGGTTTTTTCAAGCAGCAACCAGGGGTGCTTCTTGTTTGGCTGAAAGTCTTTTGAGTTTGACATTTTCATTTTTGCTTTTTTTTAAGGGAAACTTATTATTGTAGACGGCGATGGACGTTAGGTCATGACGATCAGAGATCGAAAAGAATTGGCGTGATAAACTTTAGATGGTTTCAACATCAACTCAGTATTGTAACTGCTCTGACAATTTCTTATCACTTACCAGCGATTCAATTCCGTAGGTTGGTTGGTCGGCATTTGATGCATGTAGAGCTTCGAGAATCAGCAAATTTTCAGCGTTGTTCCTAACGCATTTTGAGTAGTCCACAGCTGCAGGGTTCAATGTGGGTATAAACCACACTATCTAAAACGTTTTTTTATCCTTGCCACCTTAGTCTTTATTATTGCTTCATTTAAAAGTGGACAAATAAGTAAGTACTTGGCATACATTTTTTGCTGCCAATCACGAACTTTTTTTTTTTAAATTGGATGTTAAAAACACTAACACCAGCCGGCTGCATGATTTTATTATGTTTTCCTGTCAAACAACTGCTCTTCCCTTACTAGTTTTCAGCTTCCCTCAAAGTTAGATTTAGATTTCATTTCATAAATGCCCGCGACCATGTCTTATCTGGTCTATCGACCTTGAATGGAAGCCACATTTACAAAGATCAGCACAGCACTTAGCAATTTATTCATGCCTCTTAGCTGTTAAGTAAGGATCTGCACCCATTTTAGTTTCCTTTTCACCGATTAAACTACTGTTTTTCAGCCTGTCATGTAGTGATGAACGGCATATACCATATTTAGTTGCCGCTTTTTGGAGACGAATTTGGTTTGACCTTTTTTCATATAAGGCCTTTAAAATGTTTTCTGAATTCATTCATTCAAGATAGGGAGTTTAAAGAACTAAAATTACGTTACAAACAAAGGTTGCCGGAAACTGAATCTAATTTTTCAGTATCCGAACACATACCTATATTTTTACCAAGTAACTCTGTCATTCATTCATTTAACCCTATCCGGATACTGAAACATTGAGAGAGAATGCAATTCTATTTCATTCAGACATAAAATATATTCCAAACTACCATTTATGAGCCTTGGAAAGAGATTTTTCCCTTTCCCTCATATTTTCAGTGTCCGGACACTATACCAGGGAATTGAAAAAATCTTAAATTTTAGATCCAGTATCCGGACACTAAGAAATATTTAAAAAAAACTTGTTGACTATGTTTCTTATTAATTATCAAAATTTATCATATTTATTCAAAAATAACAACTTTCTTTTGTAATAAAATTAATAAGCATATCTTAATTTTTTGCAAATCCCTCCACTGTTTTTCTCTAAGACAAAACCACTTCACAACCTCAACCCCTAATATCGGACACTTAATTGAAGTATATCTCTTAAACCATTCAGGTTATCCGCTTAAAACTTTGCATGTTAATGTGTAATACATCAGAGAATATGTATTTGTACCTATTAATCGCAAAAAATCACAAAGTGTCCGGACACAGCACTGTCCGGTTACTAGTGCCTTTACCCTATGTAATTCACATTCACAATATCATTCACTTTGATAATCACTTATGTATTCGTTGTCGTTCACCCTATCCCCTCATAACCGTGGCCATACATCTTGTTAAATAATTCTTGAATAATTTTTAGTCAAACACTCATGTAATTAATTTATGTAATAATTAGTTAAATTATGTAAGATTAATCATAAGGATTTCACTGGCATTAAGAGTGGTACAGGTACTGATTAGGGGGGTTCACATGGAACAACATGCTCGACAACGTGGCTCGACCACCTCCAATGTTCGACCATTAAAACGCAAAAACAACCGCTGGACCAACATGCTCGACGGATTTCAAATTTTTTTGATAACTTGCTGGCTCGTCCAATGCTCGTTCAACCATCGAACTTGTGTAAAAAGATGCTCGACAACTTCGTTTTCTTTTTTCGTGTTAGGTTTAGGTTTAGTTTGAGTCTTATAAAAGATAGTTGCATTTGGCACCTAACGAAGCACGCACGTATTTTTACTTGCGGTAATGGTACTTTAAAGCAAGTTATGCATTAGTAAAAAAAAATCTAACAATCAAACAAACAAAAAAAAGGGCCCCGCAATTCCATCTGTCTGTCTGTCCTCGAGTCTACAGCCTAAACGTTTGGATGTATTTGCTTTAAACTTGGTACAATTGTTTTTTTTTCATTTTTTTCTAGACAAAAAATAACGATACCTACCACACATTTTTTTTGCCAAAAAGGTAAATCTTATTTTTCTCAAAAACGGCTCGAACAATTTAAAAAAAAATCAGTTCATTAATGAAGAGAAAGGGTACCTTTTGATAATTTCTTTTTTTGAAAAGTTTTCGATTTTCTGGGAAACGGTTGATTTGATTTTTTTGAAAATTTTTTACGCAGAAACTCCTAGAAAGTTTAAACACTATTGTAAACCAAAATGTTTCAAAAAATTTGTGAATCAATTCTTTTTTTGAAAACTCAAAATTTCGAAAACGACTCAATAGATTTTTTTGAAACTTCGTTTTGGTAGTTTTTCAACATCATCTTGAATACTATAAAACAACTATTTCCTAAAACAAAAAAACAACTGTACCTCCCAAACGCCTCCAGAATAATGTTTGCCATCTTACGTCCGTTCGCTTCGAAAATTTTAAAAACACTGATGCTCGACAACATCAGTATCCATGTGAACTCAAAGTTGGTTTAGTTTGGTCGAGCCATGTTGTCGAGCATGTAGTTCCATGTGAACCCCCCTATTTGCTGCGATCATGTCATGACGATCTTCATAATTCGCCATATTTTTTTAATTTTTATTCTTAAAGTTCACATTTAGTTGGTGTACATGTATTCATAAGTAGACAGGAAAGATAACGGTTAAGCATACTTACCTGGCACAGGGGCTACCGTGATCATGAAGGCGGTTCCCCCGGAGTGAGGCTTGGCCATTGCACCTCGGCTGAGCTGACCTCTGCGATTGTTCCTAATGTGAATAGCTCGTGTGTGTAATTTTTGGTAGCCGGGGATGGCGTTCGCGCCGCCCCGAAATAACAAAATTCAATTAAATAGCACCTACTTTCCTTTGGTACGCGAGTTAAATGAATCGTCAATGTTGTGTTTGCACACCCAGGAACCGTCAAATTATCCTCTTAGTAGCTCCAAGACAAAATATAAAAATGACCAGTATGATAATGACCAGTAAACGGCTTAGATGCAACCTAGCCAGCTCTCTCTATATTCTGCTTCGTCCACATCATTGAAATGTGGGGTTTCCTCGACCACAGTCACTGTGAAGATTGAAAATAATTGTCTTTATCGATGCACCTCTTCTTTGCTGCAGAATCGGTATGGTGTTTTTCTTTTGATCTTGATAATGAATTTCCCCTGTGGCTACTGATTTTCGAAGGTTTAAACAATTCGTCACATTTGTAGATTACATTTTTATTTTACCGCGTCTTCTACGCAAATGAGTCCCAATTTCAAATATTATTGATTCCAAGCTGCAAGAAGTAGGTACAAATTAAAATACGCTTAACCATGGATGGTTACCCTTCGTCAAATAGACGAACACCTCCTTTGTTTTGATTTCTCTTTAACTATACATCCCTTTTAATTATATGTCCGTACAACATCAGTTGATGTTGATCTCTAGGTACCAGTGAGCGAAACTATGGTATCCTGCTCCTGCGATCAAGGCAAATACGTTTTTATTACAGGTGTGTTCGTCGAAACGACGAAGGAAAGTATAATACAACAAGCAGAAAAAGTGAAAATGTTTTGACCAATGTTCAAGAAAAACGTCAAGACAACATTCATTGTGGTACAAATACAAAAAAAATCATCTGTTGTGAACACAAAATTGAAGCTGTGGCCCTTTTAGGTATATAATTTTTACTTGCGATTATAGGTATTATAAGGCAAGTTATGCATTCGTAAAAAAATTTTGTTTCTTTAACAATCAAACATGACATTACGATCGTAGAGAAGCCAAAAACGTGAGCGGCAAAAAATGTCTGTATGTAGGTAAATATAACGAACTAGGTACGGCTTAAGCGATTACCTTCAAATTTGGTGTGTGTGATTCTTTTCGGATTCCTCAGAGGAGAAATAGAAATCTTATTTTTAGGCCTAAAAATAACGGTACCTGCCATATAACCGTTTAGGAAAATCTTATTTTTCTCAAAAACGGCTCCAACGATTTTGATAAAAATTTTTGAGAATTTTTTTGTTGGCAATATCTATCATTTAATTTGAATCAAGTTTACGGGAAAAGTCTATTTACGGTACCTTTATATAACGGCTGTTTTTAATTTTTGGCTTTCTCGGAAACGGTACATTGGATTTCTGTCAAATTTTATATTTGAGAAGAAATAGATAACCAAACTAATTCTGCATATTGAAATTTTGAATAACATTTTTTTTCTAATTAAAATTAATTTTTAAACTTATTTTTTTCAAAAATCAATATTTTTTAAACTAATTAAAAAAAAATATTTTAAATTTTAGATTCCCATGTGTATTAATAAATTCTAAAAAACTGCATACCAAATTTAAAAAAAAATTGTTTTCAAAAAACTAAAAATAAAAAACAGGATTTCATCGAAATCCGTCCTACAAGTTGCGAGATACTTTTTTTTATAAAATTTTCATTCATTCGTGGCATCTAATGGTGTTCTTGTTTTTTTTTTTTCGAAAAACCGATTAAAGTGATGTTTTTGGCAGTTTTAATAAGTTTAAAAACGATTTGTTCCCACCTATACACCATCATTACTTTCATTATATATACATACATAAGTACGTATGTACATATCTACATTATTACCCTCCAAATTTTCGACAATTAATTATACTAAGAATCAAGTAAATATTACCTAAATCAGCTTTAAATCTAGACTATCGACCTTCTAAACAGCGTCAATGCTTAGCTACTTTAAAGTTGTTAGCTCTAAGAGCAAGTTCGTACGATCCAGTCGTGCATTTTATTTTTTAATTCCAGAAAACATGTCGGTACTATTAATAAATCGTATGTATATTATTTAAAAAAAAAATATGACTAAGAGTTTCATTAAAATTTTCGGGATCAAACTTACCGAAATTTAAGAAAAGGTAGATTTAAAGGAGAATTTCTTCGATTCGACCAAGTATAACTTTAGTGTGCGCTAAAATATTTGCAGAACCATCCAGGTTAGACATAAGACAAACACTAATTGTACAGATTTAAAAACCGGGAGTTCAGACGTTATTCCAAATGTAGTTGTTTTTATTTTCATTGAATTTGGACGTTTTAATAAATTGAAAGTGGTTGTTCTAGGTCCAGGTGACATTGAAATATCTTTGGTAGGGGTTATCCAAAAGACGTGGTTGATACCTTTTATGTAATCTGCTCTTGATACTTTCAAAATCAGCATCAACCGCGATTTTAGGACAACTCATTTCAAAGATAATAATACCTATAAATAAATCAACTTCCAAAACTGTAAATTTAACCCTTACATTGTTGAAGAATGATTGTGAAGGAGCACCAGGATAGCCGAGGTGGTTGATTAACTGTTTGTCCTGAACCTGAAGGTTTAGACTGCGGTAAAATAGAGCGAATGTAATATATTTATGTATAGTACGTTTACGTGTAGGTATAAACTCCTGCTTTGATCTAAAGATATAATAAAAAAAAATCAATTTCTTCTTACAATTTTATAAATTATATTTGCAACTCACTCAACAATTAATTCATCCAGAATACACTGGTAGGGCGAAGCAAACAGGTAGTTGGTGGACCTGAAGGTCCAGATTAGGAAGCCATAGCAGCTGTTGTTCACGATGATGAAAACATCAACACAGTGATCGCTTTTTGAGAACTATAACTGGCCGACCAGGGAATTTGAAGCCACAAATTATAAAGATATTGACTCAGTTCACCTAATGACAAGATCAACAAAGAAGAAAAGTTCTTAATTATTTAATAAATACAAATTATTTACGGCTAAGAATGCTCACGAAATCTCACATACTTTTACTAAACTCTATTATACAATCACAGTTCAATTCTTATGGCAAAATTGTTTTAATTAAATGTTTCAACTTTTTCTTTTAAAAAATATTAATTTTATTGTTGCTTAAATTGTTTGTAATAATAATTTGCAATCAACACTTCTCAAATAATATTTTATGGCAGTTTCTGTTATATAGTGTTTATATCCTCGTTCAAGGGTTTACCGCCAGAGTACTGCCTTCAGTTGTCAATAAACGATCAACAGGAAAAAATCTTCACTTTCATATTGTTTCAGCTTTTCTTAATATGTTTTCCTGATTGATAATTTGACCCCTAAGAGTATGACTAACTTGCTGGGATCGCGACGATCCTCATGATTTTTGTTCTATTTTTACTTTCGATTCTTAGAATTCACATTCAGCTCATGTAGCGCAATTCATAAGAGACCAAGCAAGCCGCCGCTTAAGCATACTTACCTGGCACAGGGGCTACCGTGATCATCAAGGCGGTTCCCCCGGAGTGAGGCTTGGCCATTGCACATCGGCTGAGTTGACCTCTGCGATTGTTCCTAATGTGAATAGCTCGTGTGCGTAATTTTTGGTAGCCGGGGATGGCGTTCGCGCCGCCCCGACATTATAAATTAATAATTGTTAGGTCTTCGGTGCGATAAATAAGTTCAAATTTTCACTAAGTCAAGTGGGGAGACATGTCGACCGCCCAATGACCATCGGGATAATCGAACTTCTCTGATGTCGGGCTGATTTGTTCGTTTGAAACAAATTTGCTGGCCACTTATAGTAATTACTACAATATTGTTTTTGACGTGTCCTCCTGCATTTAAAGTTCACACACCAATTCAAATTTTCATAAAATTGTAATTTGTACTTCAAAAAAAAACACCTACTTCCACTTTATGGGCCACTGGATTTGGCCTGTAAAACTACTCTTTTAACCTAGAAAAGCTACCTTAGTAAAATGGCACACATCGATCAAATATTTCCATTCTTTTTGACTTACATATATATGTATAAATATCACCTTCAAAATCAAAAAGTAATAACTTATATTCCGATAGTCTCGTGCAACCTATCGGGGCATAATTTTTTTTATTTTTGTCACAAAAGTCATCCACAGCGTCCTTTCGTTTAGCTTCCTATCTTCCGTTGCTCTGCAGATCAGTGTATTGCCGCGAACTTTGTCCGTGTCAGATTGGAAGCCTATGTTATTTTATATGTATTATTTTGAGACCATGATTTTACTAAAGCTGAATAAAAAGCGATTTGTTAAAAGCAAAAATTTCACCTCCTAGGTTCGGCAACTATTCATTTTTCGACAAGTTAGTGTTCTTGTGAATTTTTTTTTTTTTAAATTATGCACGCACTCGAGGTGTTAAATACCCTTAAAATGTTTATACACAGTGCGAGCGATTAGGAAAATGGGATACATTGGTTTTAAATGTCTGATTATCGCAATGGGAATGAAAAATTCGGTCGGGTAAAGCATTCCACATTCGTGTTGTGTGGCTAAAGAAAGAATCTCTTTACTTGATGGGCATTCCTAGAAGCGCGAGTGTTACGTTTGAATAGTTTAAGGGGAGGAATACAACTGGCTATTTCACTAGAGCACTGTCTATAATAATACCGATAAAATAATGAAAGGCATGAAACATTGCGACGGTGCGAGAGAGGCTCAATTGTTTTAGTAATTGTTTCATCACCTATCATTTTTAAGCTCTTTTTTTAACTCTGTCCAGGAGACTTAAGTGCGTTCTGGGAGCACCTGCCCAAATATGACAATTGTATTCAAGCTTTGGACGAATGAAGGCTTTATAGATTACAGCCAGATCAGAAGGGGAGAAATATTTCTTGCATCGTCTCAGAAAACCCAAACATCTTGCAGCATTTTTGGCGACGTCGAATATGTGTTCATTCCACAAAAGGTGGTCAGTGATGCACACACCCAGATCTGAAAGTTGTTCGGACTAACGGAAGGTTAAAAAAAAATGTAATGTTCGTCAAAAATTAGCTTTTCATTGCAGTCCAGACACGTTAGCTTTCTGGGATTAAGTCAAGTTAACGGCAATCTACATCCTGATTGCTATTATACACCAATGTTGGTATCTATAATTTAAACTTATATACAAAATTATGTAGAACAAAATATCACCTACACATTTATACTTTCTTTATTTCATTGAGACTTCAGTTTATTGTGTCCTTTCTGTACCTCGTCGCCTGTCTCTGCGTTTAAATTGACACATTTCCCCACATGGTTTCAACGGAATGATAAAATGCCTTTTAAAAGCTATAAATTCTGTGTCGAACATACCAATGTACATTGCATGGATAGGATATGGAATTGTTGAACCAGATGTGATGTTTGGAGTTTGGATTGTGTGTGAATAGGGTGGGGCGGGTGCAGATTGCGAATGTTGCTACATGGCTGACTGGCTAGTGTGTGATAAAGGAAAATGAGTCCGAATGACAATGTTTTTGTATCTTGCCACCATCGATTGTCAATAATTTGCGTTCGCGTCGGAAACGAAAAACACAAGCAACGAAACTCCTTTTTTAACGCCATAACTATACTGATATATCTACTACCTACCTACTTTTTTCATGTCCTTATTGCTGATGTTGTTGCGTTTGTTTCCTTTTTTTTTTGGCTTGTTGATGTACTCGTCGAACTCGGATTTTTATTTTGTCGATTTTCTCTGTTCCGCTGCGAAGTGAACATAATTCGCCCTCTGGTTATACCTTCTTGGGACCTGCCTCATGTATACATACATACTTACTTGCACATTGATTCATTTGCATTGACACATAACCTGGCAACCAGAAATCACCATTGCTTCCCATCATCATCTGCAACAGCAGCGAGCAGCAAACACATACATACATATAGTTATCTGTCGTTCTAGAGCTTGAAGCTGGCTCAGCTATAGAGGAGCCACACTGTGTACCTATAGCTGCAGTTGCAATACATTTTAACTATCGCGATGTAAATTATTCCATAGATATATACTTATTCATAGCTATATAGAGAAAAAAGGAAATATCATGGCGAAAGGATATATGCAATGCAAAAAAGTGCACTTTGGACAGAAATACAAAAATGGAATTTATGCAACAAAATTCCAGTGGTTCGTCGATGCTCAATTTTTCGTTTTTTTTTTCTGTTTTCCTCCTGTGACGTTGGTGGCGCTGCTGTCTACATACCGTAGTCGTTCTCCTAATTCCATAGTACCAAGTTGTATAACGAGGACACGTGTATTCATTCAGAAAATTGTTCCTGCTACAAAACTACAGAGAGCAGCAGCAGATGGTATTTTCATATCAGCACACTTTACTTCAAATTATTTTATCAATTCAAAATAGCTGGGAATAAATTGCATTTCATTCCATTTCATCGATACGATATTACCTACTCGTATTTGGTGTGTGAATAATATAGTTTGATTGAACGAACGGTTTTATTGCTTTTCTTTAGTAATGTTAAACAACCGTGTTGTTTTTGACATTTAGTTTTGTGAAGTTGAATTGAAATCAATTTGAGTTTGGTAATTCATAGCTCTCTGTTTACAAGGACAACCGAATTGTTGGGACCATTACCCGTAGACGGACAAGGTCAGTCAATCATAAAATATATTGTCACCGACTTTCGCGGGGGTGGATATTATGTTCACCTACATACCATACCTACATTCATATAGTAAAGAGTCAGGGGTTGACGAAATCATTTGTCACTGTACTCAGAAGGTGATTGTTGAAATATGACTCTATATTGAAAAAACAAAAACACCTGAAGGCTATTATGGTGGTGGTGGTTTAATTAAAAAATAAAAAGATTTATTTTCAAAGTAAACTTGAAGAAGCAGTTTCATGTTCATACAAAATGGCTTCAAGTGACAAATATAGTTTTTTTGGAGAGCAATCAAAGAAGAGCAAAAATACTTGCATATTTTATCTTTCGTTAAATTCCTCTAAATTTATGTAAGTACCTAAAAGCTTCAAGGTTGAGAAGAAATCATTCAGAAACTTATTTAACACATTTAAATTTTGAAACAAAACAAGCAATTTACACCATACATTTTTGAAAATGATTATAAAAATGGCAAAAGATATTTAAAAATAATTTAGTGGACTAAGTTTTCGTTTGGTAAATTAATATTTTGATCTATAAATTGATTTTTTTCGCAACGATTTGAATACGTTCTCAGATTGATTTTTTTTGGCTATAGTATTGGTGTATGTTTGTGTCTTTGAACCGGCTATCGGTATCAACTTGTCTTGTCAAACTGATGGCTGTCAATTATAATGTATAGTGAAGTTAGTAAAAGAGGGGTAGATCTGCCGAAAAATCCAGATCTGCAAAATTTATTTAAAATCAGAAAATAAATCAATTTATTTGACCAATCGAAGGCAAAAATTGTCAAAATCAGTTTTTTGACGGATCTAAATCAAAAATAAATTGATTTGTGTTACCAAACGATAACCACATAAGTGAACATCTGTTTTATTGGTATAGCCAGCTCAGAAAAAAATTGTTGACAATCAAATCACAAAAAAAAGCTTTAAAAGATTGTTGAAATCTTGAAGATGAAGATGGCGCTGGTTTCAGATGTTAAAAAATTACATCATCAAATTACAATTATTTGATCTTTGTCTGTTTTTTTGCTCTAACACAGATGTCCATGTCAGTTATTAAGTGAAGGGACAGCGGCAGAAATCTTTGGGCCTAAACCACAAAATTTCATTACTGGTAGGACAATTAACTAGCATTTTTCAGGTGGAAGTAAACGATATAGGGAAATGTGTGAAAGAAATATCGAAGGAAATTTTCACAGCCAAAACATTGACATTGTTTCAGAAAGCCAAGCTTGGCAAACAAAATATCGCCGTATTTCATTGGGTACCAGGACATACAGGTGTCCAGGACAATTAAGACAATCCTTAGCAAAAAAATTGTAGTAATGCCCCTAATGGGTACTGAGCCCTAATTGTGGTATAAAGAATCTGTGATCAAAAGCAAAACAAACGAAAGAACTCCCGAAGCTGATAAAAGCCAAACTGTTATTTGGGAATTAAAACCAAACACGTGTCACAACTTACATCAGATTGTTTATAAAGCCGAAGAATTATAACAAGGCTAAGAAGACATCGAAGCATACTTAACTTAGTGAGAAGTGCGGCCTGCAGATTCTGTACCCTCCATTAAGGTACCCTGGACTATACTACAGGTGTGTTGTACTTGTGCATCCAAAATATAAATATCTAACACCAGATAGAGAAGAGTGAATTACCCTCTTTGAACATACCCATATAATACTTAAGGTTCTTAGAGAAACATGCTTATAGAAAGAGCTACATTATTGACAGTATCATCCAAAGCTAGATAGGGACACGATAGATGTAAGGAACACATTTATTTATAATAAATCATAATCATTCATGAATAAAAAGTGGTAAATATTATTCTCATTTCTGAAACCATACTCGTAAACTGTAAAGTTCGTTCATTCTTAGCTTCTTCGTCGATAGTTGAAGCCTCGAAAATCTCGTAAAAGCATTTTTTAATGCCTGCCAAATGAGTAAAACAAATAGTGCAAGTTTGCCTCATTATATGAAATATGTAGCTTAAGTCTGTTCCAAAAAATTTCAGATGAATTCCTGCAGCCTGAGTGTGTTTCAAAATAGGTCGCCTCCATTTTTCATACCATACACTCTGCAATATTCCATTAAAGAAAGACTATGATGCCTTTGGATGCATTAGTAACTCTCCAACCAATATTTTTTGACAATCCGTAAATTTTGTTAAAAAAAAATTTAAAACCAAATTTGTATTATCAATTTTTATAGCTTTTTCAACCCAAAAGATATACTTGTGGACATTCGTCAAAATAGAGATTCGTCCCCGATTTGACAATCTATAAACTGTCGAGTTTTTGATAAATTAAAAAAACTACGATTTTTATTAGTTGCTTTGGGCTTGCATTGACATTTCTGAAGTAAATTCAGCCCACTTAGTTGTGAGGTCAGATAGTGTCGAATACAATTCTATGCTCACAAAAAAAAAAGAAAATATAACTGTCGAAGAAGTGTCAGACAAATCTAACTAACAGCATACATACAATAATGGTTGTGAGTTGTAAATCTATTGGTTCTGATTGTCTGTCAGTGTTGCCAAATTTCCACGAACTGTGATAGACCAATTCAATAATTTTTGTTTTTGAAATTAGTTTTATTTATTGGAATTATTAATTATTGAAAAATTCGGCCAAGAATAAATAATAAGTAAAAAGTATGTAATAGAAGAAACGATTAACAGCGCAAAATTACAACCTTGAAGGACATCTAGCATCACAAGATTTAATATATTTACACAAAATAATAATATAAAGGCAAAATTATCTGTAATATAAATGTGACACTTTGACACAATTTAATTTGTGAATCCGTTGTCTCAAATCATTTTTATTTTACTCGAAAACTTCACCAAACAGATAAATTCATTTTTCATAAATAATAATTTAGCCACACAAATTTCAAAATAAAACTAAACATTACCAACCAATCTTCTTTATTTGAAATGTTATCAAACCGACCATAAAATATATTACATAAACCTTCTTGAGAGAAAGGACAATAATTTTCCCAAAGTATGTACACATTTCGTCGTATCAGGTCCTTAAATGTCTCCAAGGTCTGCACTTTTGCTCATTTCGGTAAGTTGATAATAATGCTTCCATTTGTGTTTATAAATAAACAAATAAAACCTGAAAAGGTAAGCATAACAATGTATCATCAAGGACCTCAATTGAGATCACATCTGTTGTTTTTTATTCTACAAAATTAATAGTCTACCAAAAATGTGTATATACGATTTGGTCTATTTATCATTCATGAATGGGCTATTCCTTTTTCTTTTCTGTTTGTCTCATTTTAAGTTTTTTTGGTTTTTTATTTTTTTGCAATTTAGTCTGCATGAATCAAATGAAACCAATTATATGTTCCTTGATCCTTGATATCATAAGGAATCTGCAAAGAAAAAAACAAAAAAGAAAAACTAATAGAATTGTTCAAAATTAAAGTCTCCAAGGATGTGACATGATCTGAAGTAATTCTTGTTCTTCTTTGACTCAATTTGCAAATCATAAATTATAAGGCACGACGGAAAAATTATGCCCTTTAGCGTTTTTCAAAGAAAATAATTTCTCAATGAAAATTCAGCCTATCAAATAAAAACTTGAAGGGCACGACTTCAAATAGCAAAAATGAAATAGTACGTATACGCCACGTAGCACCTAATGAATGTTACTTCCCTTCAAACGTTTTCTTCTTTATTCACAGTTTTTTTTTTATCACACTCATAACTCAAGTACATATACACATGTATGTACATAATATCGCAGAGTACTAAACTCACGCAATCGACATTGACAACGACACGCTGACGTCTTACGTTTCTTCTGGTGTGGATGTGAATGCGGTTCTCATCCATTAACCAAATCAATTGTTCATCGAAAAATTCTCCCTCGGTCTTGAAACGTGGCGAAACAGCGCCTTCCTTTATTCCTTGTTATATCGATAATGATTGATCTATTGGATTATAAAAATTCTAGAAGCAGTGATACTCTTTGACACGGTAACTGGGAGTGGAGGGTGTAGGTTTAATAGAGAATCTATGTATATTGCGCGTTCTTGTTGAATGAGAAAAACCCTCACAGCTGGAATTGAAGCACGTTTTTTCCCATTGGGGTTTTTATGTTTATTTTATTTTTGAAAATGATGTGAAATGATGTTGACTGTACTTATAAAGAGGGTGAGATGTTTAGACGGGGACCCTAATATGAAGGAGAGGGCATCAACTACGAAGAATGCCAACTGTTAAAGTTGAAGAGTTTGAAGAAGTATCGTCTTAAATCGACTTAAAGGGATGAACTATTTTCATGTCAAAGCAATTTTTTCTTTATTTTTGAATGAAATTACAGGTACCTAGTTAAAGTTCAGCTGGTTTGTATAAGGTTGTAGTTTGTCAAAAAAAATTGGAGAATAAAATGGGAAGTATAGTTATAAACCTTCATTCCGCCGATTCCCTAGAAATAATTCGTCATATTTGTGGAAAATAAGAAAATTCAACAGTTTTCTGCAATTTAGTACCCCAAAAGATTGATGAAGGCAAAAATCCTCAAGCAATATTTTTACCTGGAGCTCTTAAAATATCGAATTTGTGAATTTAGTCGAACTCGATATAGGTCGGCGACGGCTTTAAACTTTCTGCCTTAAATTTATTTACTGAATTTGAAAAACAAAAATGTCGTTACGTGTCATACAATATTTTTTAACTGTTTCGAAATATTGTATATTTTTCGCAAAGGGTTTCTGAACAGGAATTAATATTTGAAAAAATATAAAAAAAAAACAATTCGTATCTCCCGTGTTTTTGTATTTCTCAAGAAGAGTTAAACCGATTTCGATAAAATCGAAACTACTAGAAGTTATTGAAGAAGAAAGAAAAATCCACTTTTTGTTTTGAAGTTTGAATTATTTCCAGATTATTTAAATGCTATCAAGCAGGGTTACCAATTCAAAACTGGGCGGTTTTTCTCCAAGAAGATTATTTTCAATAGAGTTACGGCGCGGCGCGTGGCGGTGTTATAACTCCTCTTCTCTGGAATCTTGTAGCAATTGAGCTGGTCATAGATCTGGAAGCGGAGAGCCACTGAGTGCTTAAAAAAACTTACAAACCGTTTTGAATAAGCCAAAAAAGTTTGCGGAAAAGTGTGGTCTAAGAGTCAAACCTCAGAAAGCGGAACTTCTCCTATTTTCAAGGAAATACGAAATTCCATTCCTCACGTGGATGATCCTAGTATCAAAGGTACTCCACTAGCTTTCTCAGATGAAGAAAAATATTTGGGTCGTATTTTAGATTAAAAATTAAATTGTAAACCTTATGTAGAGCAAAAAAGCTATAGGGAATAAATGCGGCCTTCAAGCATGTATTACTCACTAAGAACAACAACCTCTGCCACGCTAGAAGATCTACTCCATCTACTGCCCCTCGATATTTTCAGCAACTATAGACTGCAGCGAGCACATCCGCCCAACTAAAAAGAATCAATACTGATATTGGCCATTCTATTATTCTTAACTCGTTCGGATCACTTCCAAGTCACATTGATTACACCATCCCTAAACTAGTCACCATTCCTCCAAGATCTGTCTGCGAGGACTTAAGCTTCTTGTGGTTTCTTCATCTTCTGTATATGCGCTGATTTATCTCAGATACATTAGCTCCAGCTTGGAGACTGTTTCTTCGAGAATCTCAGTGATCTAAATAAAATAAACATCTATAGTTTCTTACGCTTTATTAGAAACTCCAAAGGAAAAGGTCTCTAGATTCATATGGTATCACAAGCCACCAATTCTGGTCAAAGTGTGTCATCTGCAACACTCACAGCCATTTCAACCTAACCTAACCTAATTGATTCCAGTTAAAACTTTGACATCTATTGTTTTCTCAACGCTTCCAAAATCATGAAATAAAAATGGAAAAAATTCTGTAAGACAAAAAAATCGAAGAAATTCCTGAAACTGTTAAAAAACTGTTAAGCAAGTTTTCCCGAAAAATTCTGCTAACTGTTGAAATTTTCTAACTTTTTGAAAGGCACTTTGCATACCGAACATAACTGACTTATTTTCTTGTCGACTTTATTGATGTTAAGTCGATTTTGATATTTCCATCATTCTAAAAAAAATATTGAATGAGTTCAAATATTTGTTTTCGAAAAAAAATCCCCAAAGTCTGCGAATCATTGGATTTCACTAGGTTTACCTTCGACGAATTACCGTTTTCCATGTTTGAACCTGGGATATACTTAAATACAAAATTTTCTTTCACATGAGAGATTTGAATAAAATTTTAATTAATTTTCATTATTTTTTTTTTTTTAATTTTTAGGGAAGTACAACAACAGCGCCGCGTTCGGCATACCCGGGAGCTCCGCCCCCAGCCCCGGTATCATTGAAAGGGGCCCAGAGGCCAGCTATGACTAGTCCAGCTGCAGGTGGATTAGCTGGTGCTCCATACAGAGGTGCTAGTTGGACACCACAGGGTTACGCACCAGCGGCCGCTGCTGCACAACAGGCCTACAGATATACAGCTCCATTGCCACAACCAGCGTATGCCGCATATACACCTCATACAACAACAACTACAACGGTAAGTTTATCAAATTTATTCTTGAAAACCTATGACAGCATTAACTACTGCTGACTCAAAGCAAAACACCCCGCAAATTAAATTTTAAAATGATAAAGATATTCAAATCACTCGAAAACTACTTTACCAATTTTGATAAAAAAAAAACTACATTTTTCTTCCCGATGCTGTCACCAAATTTACTCTATACATCAGGTAAACTGGATCTCTGTTATTTTCTTGAATATCCCTTCAACATCTAAACCACAACAAATCGATTGGCACAAATGCAAACACAATGACATTGGTGGTCTTCGCCGAAACAATTTCCCAACTCTTATCCATTCCAATTATCCGATGTCAACAGAACCGAAAACTTAAACCTCAAACCATCACCCATTACATTGTCGCCTGCTGGATTTTCACCCTTTTGCAATTTCGCAGTTAACCGCGATTTTGTTGTCTGTGTGTGTGTCTCTTGTCGCCGGTCGCTGCTTACGCGTCGCGCCCCTCTGAACTGATATCCTAAAACCCCAAGAAAGCTTAATTAAAATTTAATTTGATGGATGACAATTTATCAGTAGGTAACGTATATCATCCTCCTTGCCCTAACTCGGCCCTAACTAAAACTACTTTATGGATAGACATTTCAAGACCTTGCAAAACCCGCAAATCTGCCAAGCGGTTTAAGGACGTTCCTGTGTTAGGTTCACACAATAATTTTGCGGTGGGTCGTTGGGTTTTGTCGGTAAGAATTGAATAACTGATTTGATGATTTATTTACGTGACACAATCATAAATTTAAATATTAAATTAGTGCTTCGATGTAGAAAAGGAAAGGTAAGATATGTGCAGTGCATTCCTTTGAGCAGGTCCATTATTTGATAAATGCCACTAATGGCTTTCAAGCTGATATCGCACATTCCTATAATATTGCCATCACATTATCTACCAGTGTAAAGAGGTGTCGGTAAAACACACATGTGTTTGGTTATATGTTAATCTCCTTAAATCAAACTACCATCGCACAGCATACATAAAAGGTCGTCGGCGGCGGCTTCGGATATAAGGATTCAGTGTGAAACCACTAAAACCGAGTGATGTAATCATCATAACCATCAACATCATCTCCCAACAGAATCTCTTTCCTAGAGCTCGCTATGCCTGGCTGATACGATATTATGGCCACCAGCAGCAGCACCATCGGCGTTAACATCATGAAGATGTGACACATGGGTGAAGTTAGTTGCTGTGCAATTTCGCAAGTTTTCCCAACCAAAAGTTATGTTTTGCTTTTCTAATGAAAAAATAACAAAAAAAAAGGAAACCAATGAAACAAAAAAAAAAACATAAAACACGAAATCGTGTCCAATGACAGCCGGCTGGCTGTCATATTTCCAATTTAGAAGTTGGTGCACATGTCAAAAGTTTGACGTTAATTGACAGTTTGATGGTGGATGAATATTTTTTTTCTTTTTCTTTTCTTTTTGTAGGTATATGTTGTTATTGTGTTTGTGTTGGTTGTGTTGTCCATCGTGAATTGTGAAGGAGGATTAAATTGAGGTGTTGTTTATTTTGCGATGTGATGGAATGGAATGGGAGAAGAGAGGTTAAGGATGTTTGATTGATTTTAACTTGACAAGAATTATTATTATTGTCATAGAAGTGTTGTGCTATAAAAAAAAATATTTAAAGGTTGTTTATTTAGAAAGATATTAGATAGCGTTGCTTTTTTATTTGTTTGTGGGAAATGATTGAAGTTATCATTTTCAAAAATCTTAAAAAGGTTGCATAAGAAGTTGTGTCACGTGCAAGTGAATTTATGAGCTATTTGCAAACTTATGACCTTTCGGACGATGAATTTTTGTTACAAACTTTTCTGAATAACATAAATCAATAGTAGATACCTATTTGGACTATTTAGGTATATGAATTAATTATAAAGGACGAAATTATCGACGTATTTTTTTTTTTTTTTCGATAAAACCTTTGTATTGTAATAATCCAAAGGACTTGATTCTTTTTTTTTTGGGTTTGAAAAAAAAAACATGTGTGAAAGCATGAAAGTAGTTCTTTAATTTGCATGTGAAAAATAAACAGCTTCCAAAATAGTTTTCATAATTCATCAAAACGAACTACCCTAGCTCAATTCTACAATATGAATAATTTATAAATTCAAAATGGTTGGCAATGGTACTGTGTGTCTATGTATTTTGACAGAGAGCTGAGGGTTCGAGCCGTGAGCTGAACATCAGTCGTTGCAAAAATCATATGAAAATATAAACACCTTTTTCTCAATCCACTCTGTCGTTTAAACTACTGTGTATGGAGCTAAGGTCTGACAGGCATGGATAGTCATTTTTTATATTATTTTAACATCAAAAATTCAAAATTGAACAATAGCATTTCTTGGAAACGCAATCATCCATGAATTTAATTTTATGATTGCTTTCATGGAATTCACTTTAAAGAAAATATCCCTAAAAGGGCCGGATGGCCCTATACGAGAAAGCCAACTGGGCCTGTCTAATTGAACCTCAATTGGTCACTTTCCTTCCTGGGACGAAGGCTTTATTGTTCCGAAAAGAACCAATATAATCAAACCGAAAAAAATAGGATTTCAGGTTGGGAGAGATAAGTTTCCGATGTTATAAAGCCAAATCCACTGAGAAAAGACGGAATATGCTTAAACTTTACGACTCGCTCGTATTTTCAAATATTAACAGTTGCATAAGACGGATTTTCTTTCATACTCTTACAGTTACCAGAGTTCTTAAAGATCTCGAAATACACAAATCCCTCGGTTCAAATAGTGAACCTGAAAAAAGGATTTAGATAGTGCAACGATACTATTCTTTGCAGTTCGTCATTTCCGTCCAAAGGGAATTTAGGCTGGAGTTTGGCGGTATTCTCCCGAGTAGATGAACCATTATGAGGCTGGTGAACGTGTTTGCCGAATCTGGAAGCATCGAACGAAGACCACATTAACCTGATCCCAATGTTCGGGTTCAGGATACAATCGTGGCTGTTTCATCGGCAATACAGGCAAATCCAAGTGTTTCCACTCGAAACTTATCGGGCCAAATTGGAGTTAGCAGACGGTCATTACAACGGATACTTCATGATGACTTAAACTTGTTTCCGTACAAAGTCCAAATTACAAGCAAGTTAAACCCTCAGGATTTGCCTGTTCGCCTGGAATTTTGCCGAAAAATGATTGCAATGAAAGACAACACATTGATAAATTGATTGTTCATGTCTAATAAGACCCATTTTGACTTAAACGGTAATGATAAGCAAAATTGCCGTATATGGAGTGAATCTAATCCAGAAATGCTCCATGAGATGGAACTGCACCCAGAACGAGTCACTGTGTGGTGCGAAGTTTCATCAAGGTGTATTGTCGGGCCATACTTCTTTGAAGAAAACGGTCTAACACAAACTGTCAATGGGGACCGTTATTTAAAGATATTGAAGGAGTTTTTTTTTTACCCAGAACCTAATACGTATCCCTTTCAGCAGGATTTGGTTTCAACAAGATGGAGCAAGTGCACACGTAGCTACACAAGTTATGGCGGAGCTCCAACGAAAATTCCCAAACAAATTGGAAACTGCACTTTCCGCTGGCCCCCAAGGTCACCTGACCTGACTGCACCAGACTTTTTTTTATGGGGTTATGTCAAGCAGGAAGTGTACAAAACGAAACCCAGGAATTTGACTGAATTGAAGCAGTCCATTAAGATAATAATTGAGGCGATCCCAATTTCAACCCTTCAGGCCGCAATGAACAATTTTCTGATCAGCTGCCGCATATGCGTGGATGAGCGTGGAGGTCATTTGCAGTCTCTCATCTTTAAAAACCATTAGTTATTTAAAATAAAATTTAATTTTTAATCCAATAAAAAAAAATTAATGAAATACATCGATTAAAATAAAAGTTATTTAAATTTCTTATTGTAGCACGATTCGTGGGCCACCCGGTATCTCATTGTTCTGTCAACGCTCTAAAAAACACTGCATTAGCATCTTTACCTGTCCTATTCTACTGGGTATCTTTCCGGGTGAATGGAAACAGAGTTTCATCAATTTTCTTCGAGCTATGACTAAAGAACAATGGAACTTATATATCCGTTCTTTCCAAGACCTTGAAAAAGCTGATAAGTCATCAGTGTAAGAAATATCTTGAAGAACAAAAGACACTACATCATTCGTAGCAATTAGTGGACTGATAATATATCACCAATTCTTACAAATGTGTAGAAGAAAATAGGATGATTGCTCCTAATATTTCAAGGGCATTTGATAGAATTTGAGGGCACCAAGATCTCTTTTCAAATATGTGTGCTTTTGGTATCGATGGTATCTTTTCTCTGCATTATGAATTATTTTTCGAACTATTCAATAATATTCAAATCGTATTAGATGGTTTCAATTCTGATATCCACTAAATAAATACTGGTGTACCTCAGGGCTCAGTTCTATCTCCGAATCAGTTTCTTCCATGATTTCTTGTCTGAAACGATAATACCCTAAGTTTTTAATAGTTCTTTCTTTCAAGATCATCACATCAGCGTATTATAAGCCAATTCAGAACTTATCTCTACAGTATTGCGCCAAATTTTGAATAAATCATTTAATGCGTTAAAAATTCAATGCAGTCTTCTGTGTTCTGTTAAAGTGGAACCCTTATTCCTCACGCCACTATTCATGAGCTTGAGCAATACTTGCATCGAAGAAACCGAACAACGGTCGGCTTTCGGTTTGTGAATAACTGACGACCTTTTGTAGAACGGCCATATATTCGAGGTTGTCCAAAATGTTGCTAAGTGTTAAGGTTTTCTCCGGAAATGCAAGAAGTGCTTATCCCTTTCTGATCCGATTATTTTTTTGAGGGCCTATCCCGTGGATATAATTCAAAGTTGAGTTTTAAAAATGGTAGGTAATAGAACTATAATAGAAGCATTTACCACCCTTGAACATCGCAATTCGAAATAGGCAGTAACATTCTTTTCCTTAAACAAATCAACTGTAATACCCGCGATTCTGGTAATGTCTCTTAGTTGATCTAAGAGTTGCCCAAATTCGAGCGTTTAGATTTTAGAATAATAATGTCTTTAGTTTTTCATTATTTCCTAAATGCTATATTATTGTAATAAGCATGGCCTTTGCCATCTGATAGAATGTCAAGTTTTATGTTTTAAATAAGTAAATTACAGTTTCTTTTTTTTTGAAAGCTGCATCTACAAATTTACTTGACATGCTGCTTTGCCATGTTGCATTTATTGCACATTTTGACTTCGGAAGTTTTCCATCCAAATCCTTTTTGGGGAGCCTTCCTGTAAATCGTATCGGAAGTTTATTTGAAAGTATCAGAAATAAATGGAGAATATATAAAATTTTCTCTTCTTGCCCATAGATATTTCGGCAATATTCGCAATAACACAGATATGATCTACCGTCGAATAATCTCTTCGAAAGCCCGCTTAAAAGACTATTTTCCTATACACAATCTTGGTATAATCTTTTGGTCAGAATCTTAGTGAGGATACATCTCTTCTTGTGGTATCATACAATGGACCTATCGGAGGTCTAAGTGAGCCAGTCGTTTTCCTGGCAGCCACTTCAACCTAACCTAACCCTAGTGAGTATCTTTATTGATGGATTCCATACTGAAATGCAACGATAGTTTGCACGGTAGCTTGAATCCGATTTTTTTTGAGAATTGGGGTAAGACGCGCCTTATTGAAATATTCAGGAACTGTTCCAGAGTCAAGCAAATAATTAAAAGCGACAGTTAGTCTTACAATGATAGGAACGCCATCAGAATCCAGGAATCCTTGAAGATTGGGAACCGTAATTTGGAATGTTTTACTCTAATTGTCCTTTGTCATTGAACTAAAGTAGTCTTCAAGGACTGGAAGTTCTATAGGTATTCGAACGTTCTGTCAAGTATAGAACTTCCTTCCTTAAAAGCATTGCTGGAATTTTAGAATGCGATACATCCACCTCAATTGAGTCATAGAGGTATACTGTCGTATAGATATTTGTTGTATACCCTCACAGCCGCTTATTCTCCTGGCAAATATATTATTAATAAGACTTTCCTCTAAAACGAGGGCACTATTCATTTACAAAGCACCTTTGTAATCTGCAATAAATCAACTAACAAATTAAACGAAGTTTTAATAATACAATCTTTGAAATTGTTCAAACAGTCTGCTCCGACTTAAACTTGTCAGCTAAAATTTGTATCAATTTGCTGCCAGAAAAAAACAAAACCCTTGCCAAATTTAGCTATCCCAACGAAATTAATTAATGCAGGTAGTTTATCTAAGCAATTAGAAAGGACCTTTGTCAACCAAATGCAAAAAATCGCTTAGCCTGATTTATTAGCGATTTCACTGTTTCTTGGTATTAGGGTATAGACTTTGATTTGACCCCGAGATTAGCTGCTTAAAATTGTCCAACTTGTTCCTCATCAATCATTCTCCTGTTTAAACATTAAATATGTTTCGAATTTTTGATCCAATAGTAGATGGAAAGAATTCAATTATTACGAACACTCTTTCCTTTGGATGAATTTAAATCCTTTCATATTTTTTCCGCCACAAGTAACACAAGTCCCCTGAAGTTGCTCGAATAGACAAGGCAGAACTTTATTGCCTTTTCCAAAGGACGTCCTATCGAGAGAGTAAGCTATTTGAAAGCTTGTGGCATCATGATAGCCCCAGGCGGGAGGGAATACCTATAAGTATCTACTCCTGAAGAACATTTTAGAAACTTACAATCTAAACACCTATCTACTGTATCTTTTTGTGTAAAATTCATAAGCCCGTCCTACCAAATCCCCCTACTCCTTTTTTTTTTTTTTTTTGAATTTATAAGGTTGTGTTCAATGTGCATAGGTATATTTTGGCCCCAAAGGGGATTTCAGGAAAATATCCTACACTATCCAATAGAGCAACGGATATATAAATCCCTTTCACTTTTCTTTCGGATTAACATCTCTTTCTTTTCATTTGGTCTTTCTTGCCTTTATTTGTGCCTTTTTGAATTCCTTAAAGAAGCTTAATTTATTCCCAAAGGTCAAACGCAAATTTGATATCATCGAAGTCATTATCATCATAGCCCCGCATGCTGGTATACGAGTACGAGTATAATAAATACAGGAGGCAATCCTAGTGTATTCAGATATCCGAATTTATACATTTTTTTTTTCTTATGGGTTTTGCCAATTGCCAACGAAAAAAAAACACGAAACAAGAATTCACCGGCAACAGCCGAAGGAAACATGATTTATAGGAATTTGTCCATAAATTTACGCCAACTGTCGATAAGGAAAAGTAAACGAAATCTTCAACATGGCTGAACATCAGAGAAAGTTTATTTTCGCCTGCCATTAAAGGGAAACATGATGTGAATCTTGGAAGGGGCGACTGAATTTAGCTCGGTGTTTATATTTCGTACATACATACATAATTTTCTTCCTTTTTTTTGTGTTCAACAAAAAAAGGAAGGAAACTTAACACATCACACAGTCGGCGAGTTCGTGGTGGAGGTTTATTACAAAAGAAGAGAGTTAAGCTTATTGCCCCGAAAACTGACTTTTGACACCTTATTTCTGGCCGACACTAATCGTGAATGTTTCCGTTCATTTTCACATCCGTTGTGTTTCATATTTGTAACTGTTACTGTTGTTGTTGGTGTTTTATTTTTTTTAGGGCGCCATAAAAAAAAAGCTATCAAGTCTTTTATAGTTGTTTATTTTGAAAGGGGATTTCGTATCCAGTTTATTTATAAGCATAAGCAAGATGTAAGGCAATTTGCTCGCAATCGGACATCTAAAGGATCTTTTTAACATGTTTATGACTTGGAGAGAATACTATTGCACGTGGATGAAGGTTGTAATAATTCTTTATTCAACTGTGTTGTAAGATTATTTTCGCTTGCTCAAGTTTTGTGTAGGAAATTATTATTATTATTATTTGTTCTCTTACCTATCTACCTACCTACTTATGTACAAGTAATTAAACCTTCTTTTTTTTTTGACTTTACAAAGGTCCATATCTAAGCAGCTTTAGGGCCGTCTTTAAGCTTCTTAGATATACAAAAAATGCAAAAGATATAATTAAAGAAATTACTTTACTCGTTTTCTTCTACTGTAGGAGGTCTGGAGGACTTGAAGGCACTTAAGATAAGCTGGATGGTTGGGTGTTTTTTTTTTCTGTAACGAAACCTAATGTTTTATTGATGCAAGGCTTCTATTTCATAGGGAATCATTAAGCAAGCCCTAAGGTAGGAACTTGAAACAAATAAATGATTTTCATAAAAAATCTTTTTTATATCTACCCATCGTCGGATTTCATAGTTTTTAAAATAGAATTTACTAATTCTTTTAACAAAATCACAATTTATAGAGCTTTTGTTAAAATAATTTTGAAGAATACCAACAATTTGTAAAAACTATTGAAAAATAGAATCAGGAAAAAATTACTTTTAAGTTTTTAGCCGCAACATAGGAAAAAAGTGCAGGGCCGTAGTAGTTCAGAGTAAGATCGTTGACAAAACGAGGGCCAGTGAATTTGTCATTGAATTCCGTAAGGGTTCGGCGTCATCTGGATGAAATCAATTTTATAATTTTAAAATTTAAATTCTCAAATATTCAACGTTCAGGGAAAACTGCAAAAAAAAGCAACCAAGTTCCAAGCCTTTCGGTACTGCGGAAGCGCATAATTAGTGCTGACAGCCACTCCCAACAAAATAATACCAAGATATTCCGGATTTGACATCTCTGTTTCAATCGCATAAGTCAAATCAAACTGTCCTCCGAGAATGTATGCGCAGGAAGCATTGCGAATCAATAGGGTCCATGTTACTCGTATTTTATTATCTGAGGAGCTCCAGTCAATTATCGGACATGCTCCCTTAGGGCGGCAATAGCTTTATATTAAATATGAAGCCCCCTTTTGAGGTATACCCTTGAGACCAAAATTATAAAAGAAATACAGCTGCACCGCAGTACCTTTTTGAAAAACCAATAGAATAGAAAGATTAACAATTTTTTTTTAAATAATCTAAGGACCCCCAAATCAGTCATTTGGGACCCCTAGATGCTCACTTTGGTCTTAAATAGCTCTAAATTTGCTATGGGGCCTCCTCATTAAAATTGCCCATATAAAGATTTAAAAAATGCATATCAGAAAAATATTACCGCTGCGCTGAGGGCAACCTTTTTAGACAGGGCCCACAATACAATTTCTGGTGAACCAGTCTGCCCCTGTGTTGCGTTAAGTTTAAGATCTACTATTTTACAATGTTGATCGTAAAACACATCAACTAACATTTTAGCTTCTATAATGTTTTGGTAACCTCTTATCGAATGTAAAATGACTAACCGATGCTTTATCGAAGTTGTAACATTAGTTGGGAATCGGGCCTAGATATTTTTTTTTATAGGTAATCTACAAGCGCCGCTCAAGGGATTATACTATCCTTTAAATGCTTCAACACAGCGCGGGCGTGAGGTTAAGGAAGAGAAAGAACGATTGGAAAGATGTATGGCGCGATATTCTGAGACTGTAGGTGGTTGTTGTCTCAGATTTTATCTCCAGGGATGACGGAGATAATGGGAAGAAATTTCCGTGTCTTATTTATCTATGTCCCTTATAATTCGCATTATTTTTTTATTCGGTGTCGTATTTTATCGGTATACTAGTTTTACTCAATCACATGTTGTTAGTGCTATGCCTTAACAGCATGTAATGAGTAAACCAGCAACTCATTGTATGACATTCTATTTTAGAATTGCGGGGATCGAACTTGTGACTATCAGTCACAAATTATAGACAGAAATATTTTTAAAAAATTCTAAAATGTCTTAAGGACTATCATTCAAAAGCATATTTCACAGAAAAAACTCGTAAGTCAAAGTGCCAAAGATGGACTCTGTTCAAAATTGGAACAAAGTCAGAAAAATTGAAAAATCTGCTAGAAAGCAAAATGGAAATATTTGTCTATGTTAGTTTGGCGAAAGTCTATTCCTTCGAAAAATTAAACTAAAGCTTAGTGGTTTCTGTAAGTCAGAAGAGTCGATACTGCCCCCAAAGAATTGAAAGTCTAGTCTTCCGATGTTACACTATTAATTTTTAGAAGGTAATCCCCATCCAACACAATGAAAGTTAAATCTTCGAGTGACATTGGCTAAAGAAATCTGTACAAAGACTGGAAATAAAGCCTTTTTGGTGAAATTTTTCATCTTCAAAATAAACCTTTTGATTGAAGAAGTATTTTGATGAAAAAAAAACGCTCAAAATGGAATATGATGTAAGTTTCCCTCGACCCCTCCTTTTACAAGTTTACTTTGCCATAATACTGTATTTCCTGAGAAGTCTTGCTTGGTGTTCTCTAATTTTTGGTCAAATAAATATCGATGTAACTCGAAGAAGAGGATTGAACAATGGGTTCTAGGAGCACATCGAAGACTAAATTGTCAAAATTACGTGACTATTGTTGTTGTTATTTATCAACTACTAATTGATTAATAATAATTGATTTTTCTATTTTGAAGCTGAATTTTCTAGTAAAAAAAAAAACACTAATCAACTAATCTGTGATATTTTACAATTTTTCTGTCACTCACAACGAGTAACAGTATATTGAATGATTAATATCAACGTTCAGTTGTTATGTGTGTTTATCAATAATCGATTGATAGTTGACAATCGTAATAGGGGTGTAAGAAGTCTACTTCCACGTAAAGCATATAGGCATACAAACGCAGAAATACCCTGGAACACTGTTATACATTAATTGTTAGACGAAATATGCTTATAGTCAGAGGATTTGAAAAATTTACAATCTTATTTTAACTGTTTTTTTTTATGTTTTGGTACAAATTAGATTTTTCTACTTTGTTGGTTTGGGAGTCAATATCAAGCTGCTAAATGAGAATCTTACACATGTTTTCCAGCATTATGAGCAAAATGTACAAGTTAGCTATGAAAATGAAAGTGGATCAACTGCTGACAAAATTTTATCGTGATATTTTCTAAATAACACTTCATGTGAAATAACACCCTGCCCTGCATGTACTTTGTTCTTAACAACCCTCTATGCGCCCTTGTGCTTGTATAAACATTTCCCCAAGTAATTTTCTTTCTTATTAAAATTTCTTTTCGTATCGCGAGCACTTCTTCTCTTTACCTTCATCAAAAACTTGCCTTTCTATTCCTCATTTCGACAAAAAAAAAAAACAAACACAAAAAGATGAAGAACAGAATCGCAAAAAAAACAGAGCAACAAAAATGTGTATGTAAAACGAGTAGAAACGCAAATGACGCTGATATGACTCCCCAAATGAAAATAAAAATTAATGAAACTTTTTCCAACTCCATCCATATACTCGCACAGAAGGAAAAAGGAAAGGACCAGAAAATGAGAACAATTCAGCAGAACAGGAGACTTAAATTGGAATACTTTTGGCAAAACTCTTGATAGTATAAAAGACTATAGAATATTGTTTGGCTTTTAAAATACGACTCCAAATGAATTGCACACTGAGGTGTAAGACATAGACAGAAGAGGAGGCGAAAGTTGAAGGTTCAAGACCCAAGATTCGTTCAAGAAACAAATGAAGGAAAAGCAGTACTCGTAGGGTCTTCCTTCTTTTCGTAGGTATATTCCGTCGTGAAAAGAGTGTGCATTTTACTTCTATCTCTTCCGTTTAATTAAAGCGGCAAAGTTTTGAATATTTGACTTTTGACATTTCTCGCCCCCGGGAAATATACAAAGAAAAACCCAAACAAATCAAAACGGAAATTGCTGACAAAATAATCCTCGGCCTAAACGAGTGCTTCGATGGTTTTCGAGGAACGACAAATACGAGTATTTCATGAGTTAGCAAATTTTGTTAATAAATTCTGGAGACTCGAAATATCGTCGGAGAAAATCTACAAAACACATCACAAGCATCTAATACAACACAGAGACACAATGATAGCTAAATCGACATCCGGATCCGCCATCATGTCATCGCCGACTTTAATGCCGAGTAGTGTCATTGGCGTGTCGTCAACATATATGTCGTGAACACTATGGCTTATCGATTGGATTTACATTTTTAGATTTCAAGGTTTATTTTTTTTTGTATTGATTTTTAATTCTTTTCGTATGAAAAGCTTTCATTTTTCGTCTAAAAATGTAATATACAAAAAAAAACCGGCGCTGGTGAGGGGTATGTTGCATGTAAAGAAATGTTGATGAACTCATAAATTACGCACATGTCAATAACTTCAACACAATATCGAAACGTTCTAGGTAATGGCTTTCACAATTTATAAAGGAAACGCGTTATTCTTGAGTGTTTGACAAGTAGGTAGTTCTTTTTTTTGTTATTTGATTTGCAGTAGCGTTTATATATTTTTTTCTATTTATCAATTCATGGCAGATATGGCAGAGGAGGTGGGTGGGGCATAACTCTTACCTAAGTGACTTAATTTATTTTGAAAAGAACTGGTATGTTGGTATGCGTAGAATTGTGTACGAGTTAAAGGGGTCTGTATGCAAATCAAAATCATTTGATATAGAAATGGATTCAATTCAGTGTGATCTTACTGATTGATGATAATATTTAATGCATTCTTTGAAGTACTCTCTTGAAACTTAGGGTAAGGTTAAACGTCATTAAAGAATTGAGTCAGTAAACAAGCATGTAGGTAGATATCATTAAAAATGAAATGAAATAAAATTGATAAAGGAAAAGAGTGAGAATTTTTGTAAACCTTCTTCTCTGGGCTTATAAATATCTTGTGATCTATTTATGTCATGGTTTTGAGTGCAATAATTGTGAACGCATGAACTCCTGTAATCCAACCCGGGATTTTGATCAAAGTTGACGTTACGATGATAGAGAAAACCAAAAAATTGAGTCCCGCAATTCCGTCTGTCTGTAGAACAATCTACAGCCTAAACGGCTAAACCGATTTTGTTCAAACTTGGTGGATTTTTGAGTCGTTGTTTTAGCCCCAAAACTAACGGTAATTGCCATACAAATTTTTATACCATTTTAATTATCTCCAAAACGGCTCTAACGACTTTGATAAAAATTGGTGTGTGTACTAACTTGAGTATGATCAACATTTTGGCCAAAAAAATTTTAAAAATATTTTGTTATTAACGTTACCTACCATACAACCATTTTATTGATTTTCGACTTTCTCATAAAGGCTCAACTGATTTCGATCAAAATTTGTATACAGGATCTCCTTCAAATTCTAAATAATACTGCATTTTAAAATTTTCGAAAAATTGTTTTTGAAAATTCAATATTTCGAAAACGGGTGGGCGATATTTTCTGAAATTTGGTGTTTTGTTTTTAATTTTATATTATTAAATATTTAAAATATTCATACCAATTTTTTTTGGAAAAAAATTAAGAATTTTTATATACATATATAAAAAAATTAAGTGAAAAACGACTTTAAAAATACTTTTAGCCGTTTCCATTAAGGATCTTTTGCATAAATGTGATCGAACATAGGAGCAAGTTTCGTGCCATTCCAGTCGTGCATTTTATTTTATATATTTTGTTATTAACCTGCCCTGCCATACAACAATTTTTTTGATGTTCGACTGTCTCATAAACGGCTCGTCAGATTTCGATAAAAATATTTGTGAAGAAAGGCCCTCAATTTATAAACAATACTCCATACGAAAATTTTGGAAAATATTTTTATTTTTTTTATTTTTGAAAACAGATTCAAGATTTTTTTTGATTTTTTTTAATTTATATTGTTAAATATCTAAAATTGCCATACCAATATTTTTTTTTTCGAAAAAAATTAAGGTATTTTTGTTTATAAAAAAGTAAGTAAACAACCACTTCAAAAATATACTAAGCCATTTCTACTAAGAATCTTGTGCATATGATGTGATCGAACATAAGATCAAGTACGTGCGATCCTGTTGTGCATTTTATTTTGTATGATCTGGTAATTTGATAATTTTCATTTTTTTTGGAAAAGAGATTTGACAAAATTCAAGTTTTCACTTTAAAAATACAGTTAAACCCTGATGAGTGCCTCCCATCGCATTGGTTGTGTTTTTCAAACCTAAAAGAAAATTGACCGCAATAAACCTTTTAAGTTATTGGCTAAACAATTTACATGCTAAATGCAATACCTGGGAAATTTCGGCGGATGGCTCTTATTCTGTAAAAAACTGTGTTACCGGCGCGAAGTGCATTTTTTTTTACTGGTATCGTTTTTTTGCCCTTACACACCTTGCTTATGGGAACATCGATGCGAAGTTAAATCCATATCAAAGGGAAACATAGATACCTACATCTTGCATTAATGGTATATCGATTAAAAAAATCTATTTCGGTACCTACGTTCTTTCGATACAAATTTGTTATTCCTTGTCGTCAAAATAATAACATTTAATTTATTTTATTTTTCGCATTATTTATTATTATTATTTTACAAAAGTATTTTTTTTTGTTTAAAAATTTCTTCTCTTGGATGACTTATAAAAAATTAGGGTTTACAAAAAAAGACGCTTAATTATTATATTTTTTAGTCTACAAATATATTGTTAAGTTGTATAGCATGAAACACAATCAGCCGCTAAAAATAGAAGATTTAGACATTTGAGAACCAATTTAAATCGATCTGATTAAGTTCAATAAAAGTACCTACCTACCTACCTACCTACACAAAATAAAAGAGTCGATTGAGTAGGTATCTACCCAATAAAAAATTCTTCAAAACGTTGATTCCTATGAAATAACTTTTCGAGAAATAGGTACTTATCCGGGTTTTACCGTATTTCTCACCTGTTGATTCCCTTTAATGTACTTAAGATCGATAATAGTATTAGAACTTAACTTACAATTATGAAAAAAAAAATTATTTTGAGAGATTCCAAATTTAACAGCAATAAACACTCGCTCTATAAAAATGTTAACTAGCTACTCAATGGTCATTTAATTTAAACAAATACCTACCTAAATAGGTAGCTGTCATGTACCTACAGTAGGTACCTGCCTATAATTATAACAATTTCAATGCAAAAAACTGAAAGGTAGATACAAATAGGTAAGGTATGATTCGACTCACCATCGCATCGCCACACCACAAGTCCACAAGCACCACATGAAACTTAATAACTCTATCCCTGTGGTAGCATGGCACACTCACCTTTAATGTTCGTTATGCATTGACGATTCTTTACACACAAATACACACCCCAATAAAACAAACGAAAAAAAATTAAAACAACAAAATACAAGGTCGGAGTTTTATGTTGTACATTTCACTTCACACTCAGTTACATTCCAAATTCTTTAAAGTAGGAGCGTTTGAGTGGTGGAAGTTATCGCTTCTCGGCCTTATGGCTAAGATCAAAGTGTAGTATCTGTTCTTATCAGCTTAACATCTGATAGATCCTCCATCGGGGGACAACAAATGTTAAACTGATTTTTGGAAATAGACGGGGTGCTAGGAGCTTGCTCCACCTCTGTCGCGGGTTGGCCCGGTATTGCAGTACCGCCGGGATCGGCCCAATAAAAAAATGTCATTATTTATTAATAAGTATTAAAAGATTGATTATCGGAGTCGCTTTTTAAAAAAAGTTCGTCCGACCGAATCTTTATTCTATTTAATTTTGTGCGCGAATGGGAGGATTATTTTTAATATTGTCGTCTCCCTATATTTATGACGAGGATAATGAAAAGGAAACGCTTCAAGATTTTTTTAATAGATATTTTTTTTTTGTATGTTAGAATTCAAAGCCTGTTACTTTTTTGTGCTGTTATGCACTATCTTTATTTTTGGGCAAGAGTGTGCAGATCACGCTAAAATTTCGCTGGCACTTTTCTCTCCAAACATCAGCTAAAATTTGACATTGGTTGGTGGTGGATAGTTTAAAATTGGTTAGAGAGTTCTTGGAGAATATGTCAAAAAACAGCTGTTCTGAAAAAAATATTATTTAAATTTGAAAAGTTCAAGTCAGAAGACGAATATTATGATATGAGACAAAACTTACAGCATAAACTCTTTTTTTCTTTAACGTCTTTGCTGTAGTTTCTTTTGCAGCAAAACTCTTGCATATACAATGTTACTGCTTCCTGCATCTGTAGCCTGACTTGCCACACCAACCATCCGTAGGTGTGGTGGAATAAGTTTTGTGTTGTTTTTCGCATTGCAGCATATAATATCGAGAATGCCCACGTATTCACAAACTACTTGGACGAATCTCGGGAAACAAAAACAATTGTTAAAATTTAGCTTTCGAATTAATGTGCCGGAAATTTATTTCCTGTGCTATAAATTCTGACAGATAGTGGAAGTACAGTAGAAACCAAAAATTTGATTTCTTAGCTAGAGCTGCGTACCTCTCCAGTAAAATGCTTGGCTAAATTTTGGAGAAAATTTTGCATGGGAGCGAAATTTTAGCGCGAGCTGCGTACTATACTCAAGAAAAAAATTATGAAAAGAATTGAGGCAGTCATCCAAGATACGTCTCTACCCAGTCGATCGCAATGGGTAAAGATGCATTGAAATTTTGAAAATAAGACTGCGTTCTTTTTATTCTTTGTACCACGTGAATTCTGAATGCCTAATTTTAAAGGCTTATGAAAGTTAATATTTTCAAAAATTAAAAAAATATAATAATTTGTCTTTGAACAAATAATCAAATCTTTGAATGCCAGTTCTTGAGCTTGCGATTATCCTTACTTAGAGTTAAATCTGAAAATGAATTAACTGACTCACTAGATAGGTACCTACCTACCTATTTCTTAAAGCTGTTGTATTAAAATCAATGTGTGAAAATATGGGATGGACAATTCCGATAGTTTAATGGTGACAGTATAGACTCGTACGTTGTTTTCGAAAGTTTTTCAGTACACCAATGAAAAACTACTTAGTTAACTCTTGATTAATTTCTTTGCATGATTAAGAGCCAGGGTCACCGATTCTGGCAGGTTTACTGAGGATCAACGATGGTTCAAGGTTCAAATATGTGAAAGAAATTAAATAACATACATAGGTACCTACTTAACCCATATTGAACCACGTTTGTACAGCTAACCCTTACTATCTCTGGTTTAACTCAGAGTTAAATCAGCAAACCCAAAATAAGACCCCCAAGTGTATTTGTTAATCTTACAAATACAATATTTCCTATTTAACTCGAAACCAGTTTTGCTGAGTAGGATTATGTTAGTTTTAGGGCTTTCAAATCTATCCAAATCGAAACGGCGACACTAGAAATGGCTGCTTACATACTCCACTAAGAATTCAACTTCGACAAGACCTTACCGAAACCTTATAGAAGCCAATACCTGATTTTAGTACTGTTCCACATGGATTTCGATATATTTTTTACAAGTATCATTCATAAATCTATAAATAATAATAACTTAGCAAATTTGTTGACTTACAATTCAGGATCTAAATTAACTGACAAAAAAAAAGTTTCAGAAGTTAATTCGCACTGAAGAATTAACCGACATTTTTATTTGCTCAAATGCTCATAAGGTTGACAAATTTATTCGACTAATTTAAAGAGTATTGAACTTTAGTGCATGATATTTCCAAAACAATATATGTATATCTCTTAACATAAGTTAGGTAACTATATAGATATTTCACATCAATCTATTTAAGTACATAAGTAGAAATTATTTATAAATCCATCTAAAGCCTTAAAGATCTTGAAGTACGTACGATTTTGTTTATTTTTTTTTTCTAATCCCCTAAACGTAGATATTATATCATTCTCAATTAAATTTGTTGGGGAGGTATGTGGGTTCAAGTTTGTCAAATGCTTCTTAATACGTACCTAATCTCTTTGATAAAATTTCTACTCAAAGTGCCCATGCCTGTGCACCCGTTTCAGACCCTTTTTAACTGGTTGGCAGTATACTGGTATAAATCAATCCCTCAAAAAGATTCTTAAACGGATTATTATACAAATATCGCCTAATTATACCTTATACGTATAAAACCGTCATCCAATTTAAATTGTTGATCTCCCGCACTCTTTCCCCTAAGTCATACATACTTGTAGGTACCTACACTAAATTTAATTGCCCACCACACAAAACGTTGGATTTATGCACGCGTTTCCCAAGGCATTACCCTCAATAGTATATAGCCAGTGATTTTATTCGTTCTGCTGTCAACGAGACGAATACCTAACTACTCCCTGCCTGTACAGCCCACCGCCTTCATTCAACTTATTATTGTAGATATAACGTAGTGTCATGCATGTGTCCCCAAACCCCTTGGGTCTAAGCACATAAACAGTGTACAGCGACCAAATCGTAACGAGTCTAATTAAATTGAAGCAGAAGGACACGACACGAATCTCCCTGCACTTGCACCCTCATATATATAAGAGTTCGACGCTTCAGTCCTTGAAGCATGTCGGTTTGGTTCGGTTTCGGGGGTCGTGGATCGTGGTGCCCACCAAAACACACTCTCCCACGTATACCACCTACGTACTCGTATACCCACTACAGAGTCAGACACTCATGAAAAACACAGTGGAAACGGAAAACTTAATTCAATTATAATTGCTCTCCACAAAAATCCAATAAAAGTCATTATTTTCTTCATTCCAACGAGAGAGGCGATTAAAAATGTCAGTGGCTTGAGATGGACTCGGCTCTGCCAGTCAAGTGGGAAAGCATCAGCGATAGCATAGGGATACGATAGGGCTTATATATTTATTCAAGTGGGTGTAACTGTATACATTGTCTTCTCCAGAAGGATAGGATTTTTTTTTATTACATATTATCATTCCCAAAAAAAAGCCTTTTCTCCACCCTTTACTCTTTTCCATTGTTTAATTGCAATGACGCGCATCATATGAACAAATTAAATTGTATAAACGATTTGTGTATCCATCAGATATTTTTTTTTTATTCCAATCCTTTTTTTTTTTGCTTTCGTGATATCCTGGTAATTTTGTGCTGTTGATGGGATTTAATTTGGGCAAAACATTGTAGGTACTCGTGTATCTCGTTTTATTTTAGTTGGTTATTTTTGTTTTTGGTGCTCGGCCTCCAGTTCAGGCATTCGAAATCCGTCATTCTCGCAGCGCGTTGGATTTCGATTTATTTGTTGCTACTGGCTGTATGGAAACTGGGTCTAGTTGTTCCTTTTTTTTTTGTAAAAATGACTTAAACAAAAAATATCCGAATTTCAATTAAACGAGCTATTAATAAAAATCAACCATTGGACAGCAAACGAGCGCGAATAACAATTGAAAAGGATAACACGTGTATATACATACATATGTGGATACGCTATAGATCTATGTACACTCCAGTGCATCTCATCATTTTTTTGTTTTCGAGTAAAATAAATATATGGGTATACTCTCGTATGTGAAAAAATATTTGCACAAAAAAATTGTTATAAATCGCACTTCACTGAACAAATATTTGTAAGAGTGTGAGAGTGGAAGTGGACGAGAGGGACAACAGAAAAAAAATAAGGACTTTAGTTTACTCAATCAAATTGCCCACAAGGGAAAAGATCCTTTGTTTAGAATAATAAATTGTTGCATTTAATTGTTCAATTCGTTTTAAGCGGTCCTTATGTATACCTACATATATGTGTGGGTGGTTGGTCGAAGATAACGGATTTTTTATTGTAGAATTTGATGGTTGGATTTATTTGGTAAATTTTAAAACAAAAATGCCATATATTTCAAATTTTATTGCGAAAGGGGATTTTAATATTCTAAATTTTGTATTTGTCACAATATTTCAGATGTGGGATATTCGCCATGAAATTGCGATATCATTTTAAGTCTCATATGAGATTGGAATATTTAGTTGGTCATTTGTTTGCATTCAGATGTTCGAACCTATAGGTTTATGTGGACTGGGATTATCTAGATTTTGCGTTAAAATATTTTTTTTTGTGATTGAAAAATGTATTATTAAAACGAGTGTTTATACTAATCACAGCAATGAGCTTATAATAAATAATTTAGAGCAATTTGAGAAGTGAGACATTTTGACAACCAAATTGTGGAAGAAGCAAAAATATTTGGTTTATTATTATTTTAGCAGCATACACCCACATCCATTCATTTATAATAACAAACGATGAATTAAATTATCAAAGGGAATTTAGTTTAAAAGGGACTTAGCGAATTTTATTTTTTTAATATTTTAAAATATTGTGACATTTTTCTGGTATGTTCGGCTTAGATACTTTTTTGGTACTCTTCTATATCGTATTTTTAGATCGCTGATTACCGATAGGACCTTGACGAAGCATTTATTGTGAATGTCGTAATTTTAATATATATTTTTTTTATTTCCTGAAAGTTCTCCGTATTTCTCAGAAATTTCAACAAATTTATTCCTAATAAGTTATTACATCTTAAGAATAAGAAATTTGTGAGTTCACTTAGAATTACAAATTGTCCGATTTGGAATATAAATTATGAAACCAAGGCTTTAGACAGAATCTGTGGGTTTCAAAAATATTTTGTTGATTTAAGAAAAGTAACTGAGATCATCATTTTTGGGGATCTTTCGATTAGCACATGAAACTGTTTTGCCAGCAGTTTCTGGTGAAAAAGTTGCGTGTTGTATTCTAGTTATATATATTTATTAGTGATAAGCATAATCGAATGATTTCAATAATCGAGATATTAGTATTCGAGTGATCAAAATAATCGAATGATAATTCGAATTATGAAAGATTAAGACAATTGGAATAGTACAGATATTTAAACATTTAAATTTTAAGCACATAAGCGTTCTTTTCCTTAAAATACAAATAAAATAAATAAAAATATAAAATAAAGAAGCAGTCATAAAGGCAGTATGAAAAACAATCAAAAATTCTTTTTTCCTTTGCCAAATTCGGTCAATCTATAAAACAAAAAATCGTAGATATATTATCTACGTGTAACTCGAGTGATCAACCAACAAGTAATTCAAAATCTGAGTGATTACTTTTTCTATTACTAATTTATTAGAATAATGAATGCTACAGAAAGAGATCCATAAAGTTTTTAATATCAATTTGAACCTACACGTGCACGTCCCTCTTGGTATTGCATTTGCATTCCACTTGCTCTTAAATAATTGTATAGAGAAGTAGAAATTGAGAAGATCCATCATGTATTAGAGATGAGATATCATTCGAATGATCAATGGAAATCATTCGAATGATTTCAGATGAAGTATCCAGTATTTTAAAACCGTATTTAAGCTCTATCCCAAGGTCTATTCTTTTAGTACAAATATCAAGAACATATTCTGGAAGTGGATATGGATAACAAAAATATGAAAATGAGTCTTAATTCTTTAAAGCCACTATTGTTATTTTTCGAAATGCTAACATTTTGTAACAACTTTTGCGTTCATAACAATATATACTAAATTGAGAACATTTCTCGTTAAGCATCTTCAATAATTTGTGTATGCAGCCGCCTGAAATTGCATTGATATTTAAAGAAATTTCTTGGTAACCCTTGGCCACGGTTCTGAATAATAGCTTAAATAAACTTTAAAAGGAATATAGTATAGATATCTACTTTAGTCGGCAAAATTATTTTGACAATTCTTTCGACTTTTAACTAAAAAAGTTATGAATAAGTAAAATATGTAGGTATCCTCCTTTACCATCTTTTTTTTAAGGATCTCATTTCTGGCTCCCAGCCTTTAGGGGTCAATGCGAGATATTAGTGAACCTGAACTTACTTAGAAGATGCCTATAGTTTTTTGTTTTATGCCAATCCGTTTTTGTTTATTTACCTATTTTGGTAATGTACAGTTTGCTTCGATAAATGTGATTTGTTTTCACAGAGACCGGAATAACGGTTGGCAACAATAGATGCCCTAACTTCAATACTCAATTCTGCCCTTTTACAAATGTTTAATAGAAATCTAAGCTTAAGCAAATTTTAAAGGTGCTGGTGCATACATGATTTATATTTACAAAATAATTTTTAAGCTTACCAAGATTGTAAGGCAAAGTTTTTTTCAAAATACTTTTGTCACTCAGAAAATAATACTTTTTTATAATGAAAATAGCAGCTTTACAGCATGTGACTGAGTCTGACTATCACGTAATTAATCATACCACATTTTTTAACTAACAGTTAATTTACTCTCTTTAAAACTTAACCGTTACAAATTACTCCCATTTGCGCGAATGATATTAATATGTCAAAATAATTGACATACACCAATTTAGATTCAAAATGGCATTAGATGTGATTAGATGATTCGCACTAGCGAATTTTTCTAAATCCAACTTTTTAAATTTTTTCTTGGTTATTATAATAAATTCTGATAAATTTTTTCGAGTTGTTTCCGGGAAGCTAAGAAATAAGGAAGCGGGTGACATCTTACTTTAAAAAAAAAAACATTTTGGAAATTTTGTTCTTTTCATAAACACAAACTTTGGTATCTTCGTCAACATCCTTAAAGACATTTCCAAGAAACAAAGAAATTATAAAAGTGGGCGGTTTTACTATGCAATTATTTTTGTAATTTTTCTCTTGCACAAAAGAACGCCAAACTTTGACAATGTCATCCAAATCATTTGAGTCGTCTCCAAGAAATAGAATCATTTCGGAGAAAACATGACATAAAAAAGTGAATGAATTTAACTACATGATTCTATTTTTATCACGTCCACAGGAGCAAACTGTAATTCATCTAAATCCTCAGCTCCGTTCCCAAGAAAAAAAAATATAATACCTATACAACCTTAGCTCGTTTAAAGTTATAGTATAGATCGTCCTGAGGGAAATGACTGAATAATATTTCTTAAAATTATTAAAGACATTATTTCGATTTATTGTGAACTTTCTTACCTGGAGTTTTGTGTTTCCTAATACACTAAATAAGTAGTTTAGGGACTTTCTTCTTTATGTTCAAAATTTCATGCTGCTTATTTTTGTCTTGGCTTGATAAACTATCTATCTACTTTCTATTGAAACAGTAAGAAATTAAATATATCAATTTAAAACAAGAAAATAAACTTCCACGATTTGATTAACTATCATCATTTTCAGCGAAAATACCTGGAAACATAATTTAAAGCAAACATATATTTATTAATAAGAAAAGTTATCAAACCGACAAGTTGGCATTCCATGTCTCTTAGTTAGTATCAGCTAACACGTGTATTATAGACCGATTAGTGTTGTATTATCTTATGTACCTTACCTACATATTAATCCTTTATGTTTGACAATCAGTTGTCTTTACGTTTATCCTTAGTTTAACGATTGAATAAAGTAGTCTTTCAAAACCTTCATTATCAAATAGATGTATGTGTGTCACTGTGCTATTTTTTCCCTTAACCCACTAACTTTATCCTTCATCCTGTTAAACGAAAAAAAAATAATCAAAACGACCCTCTCCTGCAATCGAGTGAAATTTCTATGCAGTCGAACAATGTAAAACAAAATAATGTTCCACACGCGCTCTCTTGATCCGTTTAAGTAGATTCAGGGCCATATACCACCACAAACTAAATGAATGACATTTCATTAAATACCTACCCAACACCAAAAACGTCACCATACCAGCATCCTTATACACCCTTTTATATTTATGCCGACATCAGAGTTATACTTACCTACCTACCTACCTACCAAACTGGGTATTTTCAATGACCCATTTTGTATTATGACGAAAATCCAACCAACCCGCACTACTACACTACTTGCATTTCAAAATGACAGATAAATATCAAGTCCGAAAAAAAGGACACACTTTGGGTGCTCTATCTAGCGCATAAATCGTCCCTTTAGTGTCATTCACAGAAATGAAAACGATGTGAATGGGTGTGTGCCTGTGCGGGTCGGATGTACGAGTAGGTGGTTGCCAGTTTATGCAGCCTCACTCAACCTCTTGCGCTCCTGATGCGAACTTTCATCAACTAAAAAGGATATTCGCAAATATACAGCTGAGCTGACTATACTGAATGTGTGTTTGTGTGAACCTCATTTTGTAACCACTTCAAATAAATTTTTAGTTTATTGCAAAAGCGGCATCAACAACAATACACACGCAAAAAAAAAATAACAGAAAAGTAATACCTAGAAAATCATGACGGACGGACGTATATGCAGAAGTGCATTCATCCTTTAAAACGGAAAAAAATTGCAAGCGCAAATATATTTACTTATATTTATTATTTTACGGGATGAGCACAAGAGGATGGAGTTAAAAAAAATAATCTATATGTGTAAGTGGGTGTGTGTGTGTGTGTTTATTGTATAATACCTTCACAATAATAATCCAGACGAGAACAATAAATTTCTCCCACACCCTTATCGTCAGGATATGAAATATCCTGATGATGATGCTGCTGATGCAGCTCACGCCGAGAACAAAGCACTTTACAAAACACAACAAAATGAAAAAAGTTTTTTAACGCTGAGTTGGCGTATTCAAAAAAAAAAAATAATAAAACAAATATGTTGGCGGTGCAAGAGAGTATAGGTATGGGCCATAGTTTGGGACCAACAAAGCACCAAAGTATTACAAAAAAAAATAATAATAATAATAAGAAAGAAAAATCATTAAGGATAATTTACCGTCATACTCCATTCGTACATTCATATATGTAAAATGGAGTTTGTGCTCGGTTGTGCACGTCGACATATAATACGGGTAAACTTTCCAGGGCAATCAACTTATACATTCAGCGCTAATAGCTAAGTCAAATATTGTCTCCACATCCTGTTTAGTTTCACCATATCTCTCGGTATTCCCTGTATTTTCGTATATTGTGGACCCCAAGCAACAAAAACTACAAGTTGGTACCTATGTAATTCTGAATGCATATGTTTTGTATAGGTATTTTGGCCATTATGTTTTTGTCCGGATCATTACCCGCATGGGGTTCGATATATTCGCCACACATTACAGAGGCCTTTCTTTGATTCATGAATTATTCAAGTCCTTAACTATCTATAGGTATTCTTTTCCATATAAACCTGTATTTTTAATAAGAAACAGTAGTTAAGTCCCTTGTCTAGGGATGTTGCCCTAATGGAGGAACAGACAGGTCGATTTATTTAATTTAGAAAAATTCACACTTTCTGGATGATGGGGATCTCTATTACTTCTGATGGAAGTATTTGAGGTAAAGCTCCTTCCGGAAGGAAAACTTGACTAATGTTAAAGAATAGTTAATTTTTATTGCATCACAAATATAGCTAATGGATAGATTCCGTAGACGATTTGTCGATTTTGCCATCAAAGTCTGAAATCAAATTAATTTGAAAATTAGGCTTGAACGCCATTTCACTGAATTAAAAAATTACTAATAAATGTGAATTAAAACAATTTATATACTCAAATCTATTTTCTTTCCGCATACAATCCACACGTAAATGCGTACATTGTTCGGACACGACTAACCTCAAAATCAGAGATTATCACTTATAAATTTCGGAAGTTGAAGATGCTCTTTTGAATTTAAATTGTGATAAAAATCCAGGTCCTGATAATTCTTAAAAAATGTGCTAACCTCTCTCTCTGAGCCCCTGCTACACATTTTTAATAGTTCTCTGGCAAGCGGTGAATTTCTGTGTGAATGGAAAAAATCCTTTATTATTCCAATCCATAAATCTGGTCCTAAACAAGATATTTCGAATTAACGTCCTATTTGTAAGCTTCCGACAATACCTAAACTCTTCGAAAAAATTGTTTATGCTAAATTGTCGTTTTTACTAAAGGAATATATTTCACCATTTCAACATGGCTTTGTAGCAGGAAGGTCAACAACCACCAATCTTTCAATTTTCTCAAATGTTGTCCTTAACAAACTTGAGCAAGGCTACCAAATCGATTTTATTTACACCGATTTTGCGAAGGCGTTTGACAGAGTTAGTCACTCAATTTTGATTAAAAAAATTTAAAGAATAGGTTTTCATTCAAGCATGTTGAAGTGGTTAGTATCTTACCTAAAAGGTCGAATACAATTCGTTTCCATTGATCAATTCCTTTCTTATCCGATAACTGTATCGTCAGGTGTTCCTCAGGGAAGCCATCTTGGTCCTCTTCTTTTTCTAATTTTTATTAGTGATATGCCTAACATATTTTTAAATTCTAATCGACTCTTATTCGCAGATGATTTTAAATTATTGAGATGTATCAAATCTGTTAACGATTGTTTTCTGTTACAAAAAGACCTTCAAAGGCTAACTAAATGGTGTTTAACTAACCAATTGTTTTTAAATGTCTCAAAATGTCATTATTTTTCTTTTTTTTTCGCAATTATACACAAGTTTTTTTTTTTTTTTTTTGAATACAAAACTGATAGGCATATTCTAGAAAGAGTATTTGAAAAAAAATACCTAGGTGTAGTTTTTGACTCTAAATTAAAATTTGTTAAGCATGTGGAATATATTGTAGCCAAAGCAAACTCCATGTTAGGTTTTGTTAGACGTAACTCCAAAGACTTTAAGGATCCTTTCACGCTTAAAACCCTTTATAGCTCATATGTGAGGTCTATTTTAGAGTATTGCTGTGTGATTTATAATCCATATTACAATGTTCATTCTAAAATAATTGAAAAGATTCAAAAGAAGTTCACTAGATTCGTAATTTGGAAATTGGGTTGGAACATTGAAACTCCCTCGTACCCAACTAGATGTTAGCTTCTTGGAATACAGTCACTGGCTAATAGAAGGAAAGTTTTTCGGTGATGTTCATAAGTGATATTTTATCTAATAATATTAAATGCGCCTTTCTTTTATCTTTGATCGATATTTATGCTCCATCTTGACAGCAAGAGAACGTGTTATGCTTCGTGAAAGTGAACATAGGGTAAACTCAACGAACCTATAACTCGCTGTGTTAGAGAAACCAATTTTGTTTCTTACAATATTGACATTAATTTTCATTTAAGTAGACTCACTTTAAAAAAATAACTTAATGTTGTACTTTTCAAATTTGTTAATTATTTTATATTACTTATAAATATGTATATACTTATTTTTATTAGTCTAATTGTAGATTTAAAAATCTCTAATTGATGTTAAATAAAATTTAAAAAAAATAAAAAAAAAGGTCATTCGCGAAGAATGTAAAAAAAATAAGTGAACGAAATTTCGAAATGGACGAATATTCGTTAAATCTTTGGTCGTTGGTCACGATGTCATGTGAATAGTTCTTTAGTCTTATGATTTCAATTATTCCGGAGATCTACAGTATAATAAGTGCCTTATTATTTGAAAATGGCGTTAAATGTCATGCGTTGACATTAATGTGGAGAATAACGTAACGACAAGCTTTATAACTATAGTGACCTTGCAGACGTTTTAACATGTAGCGAGTGAATGGTATACCGTTTCATTATTTTCTTGCAAAATTACATGTTTTGGCCCACCCTATTTTGAAACTATTTTTTTCCTGCATAATTCAATGTTAGCTACAACTTATTTCAAATTCATGGAAATCGGACACAAAAGAACGAAGTTTAATTTTTTTTTTTGACCCACCCTAATTTGAAACTATTTTTTTCTTTTATATTTGATATTTTTGAATCCGGCCCCATACTGGCTAAAATGCATACGCGTCGTTTTAACTTTAATGCGTAGTTTAGAAATTATAGTTCACCGATTTCGGTGAGTTAAGTCAGGTTCAACGTTGGTTCAAATTTTGATCCGATAATTTGCTATTTCAACTCACCGATTTAAACTTAACGATTTAATCTCACCGATTTTCTTCAGTAAAATCTCCGAAATTGGTTCGATATTAAGGGAAATAATGACTCACAATGCGCATGAAAAAGAGACACGAGCTTGACATGATTCACAGTAAGCTTTTTGTAATTATAAAAGCATTCCCGAATTCAATGGGGCGAAACTTTCACAAAGAAAATAATATTGAAGCTAACTGATGTTTAATTACTTATTCTATTAATTTAACGTAACTTCGTAACTTGACGAAATTAAATGCTTTTTTAACGTGTACCGCCGTCATAGTTTGCCACTAATTAAATAAGAACGACGACATTTCGCCACACACTCCTAGTTTTCTTATAGCCTCCATTCTGTTCAAGAACAAACAATGCTTTCAAATGCATGACAATACTATTTTGGATTTGTCAGCGGAATTAGGATTCATCGTATATGGCAATGCTTTCAACAAGACAGTTTTGTTTATTTTGTGCGTCTTTTTTATTTTGCGAACATTTATTTGTTAATTTTAAATACTTAGTTAGATTATAAGTAAGTTAGAAAAAATTGAAAAGTGTTATTTAGAATAAATACTTTATGGATAAACAAAATTGTAAAAAAAAGATGTTGGTGTTTTTTTTTTGTAAATGAAAATAGTTTTTGGTTCTGGTTTTTGTTGTATAGGTTTTTTTTAACGAAAATATTTGTTTAAATGTTGTGCCGGTTAATCTTTGCGGCAAAAAAATATTCGTTTTCGGTATAAATAGATGTATTTTTAAATATTTATATTATTACTTAAAACAAAAATTATTTAAAAAAAACAAAACAAGAGTAACACTTACAATGCCTTGTTACGGTTTTTTTTGAATTAACGAACAAATAGCGAACAAAATTTTGAAAAATAAATTTTCCATCTCAAATTTGTTTGAAAAAAAATTCAAAATTTTACAAAATTAAATAATATTTTCGTTTTTACGATTCAATTTTCTTATCAATTGAATTTTCTTTTCAAAATATTGAGCCTGAAAATTAATTTTTAAAAACTATAGGTTCCTACCTTTACACAAATCCATTTAAAAACAAAATATAAGATAGGATATTTGGGCTTACAAAAAGTATTTTGTTTGCTTTAACTAATATTCTTTTTAAATTATTAACCCTCACGACTAAACGGAGAAGTACCTATTGCACCCCGTTCCAACGATGTCCTAACTGTCACCACCCAACCTACACTCTTTAACAGATTTTTAACACTGACTGTTCAAAAACTACTCCTAAACTTTTTTTTCTAATGACTCAATACTCAACCCTTTCAATTCAAGTGATGGGGCATAAATTGGATTTTTTTTTATTAGTATCATTGTGCTTAGAAATATACCCCGAGTATTTAACTACAGCTAAATCTGCCCACAATGTTTAATAAAACAAATTGTTAGTTTATTGATTTTATTGTATATATTTCATCTATTGGTTCACCAAATACCCATATTGGTTCCTATACAAAGGTTCAGACTGAACAAATATTGGCCTTTTATGAAGCGAGGAATAAATAAAAGTAAAAATAAGGATTCTTGAAATAAAACGAAAACTAAAAAGTTTTAATTACACGAAATGCTCGATGATTTTTCAAATTTATTTCAATGTTGTTAAAAATAAACAAGACGAGTAAATTCCAATATTAATTTTTTCGGTTGAATTCAAAATAAGTTTTTTTTTTTCAAAAAAAAAAAATCATCATAAATTGATTAGAAAATATTAAAATATAATTTGAACTTTGAACTTTAGTATATGGCTTTAATATGGGCAATTCTTTTGTGGTTTGGACTGGTAATTACGTAGCTACGTATTTTTTGTCTGCTGACGTTTTACACGTTACAAGTTGTATTAGAAATATTGCATACCGTCATTCCTTTATGATATAACAATCATTCAAAAATTAATTTAATGTGTGTGTTTAGCTTTTTTTCCGATTTTCAAGATTTTTATAATTTTATACGTTTACTTCCAACTAAGAGCATATATTAGTGCATTATAGAATTTTACTTCCTTTAGGCTTCCATAAAGTTTCTATAAATTTTGAGTACCTTAAACGTCTAGTAGTTTATGAAAAAGATTTCAGATTATTTCTAATTAAACTTAAATAAAAATTAAGAAGTTCCTATGTAACTTCTATAAAGTCTCTATAAGTTTGTATGTGTATTAGTCTCTTGTTTAAGATATTAATCATTCTTCTCAAACAAACGTGATTTATGGTAAAACTTTATGACTATTACACAGCTAGCACATAAGCTTATATCGCATTTTTCTCTCAAAGCTAAAATTCAGACTAAAATAGTGCTGTTGAGCATATGGCACATAAATCGTTTAGCCGACAAAATTAAGGACGAGTTACGTACAAGTTTTGAGCGCTAACGTAATTCCATCGTACATAAAGGGTGTTTTTTTTTAGAGTTATTTAACTTTTCGCTGGCAGCACTGTTTTCGTTAACAGTCATTTTGTAATCTTCCATCTGCTTTATCTTAAACTTGCTTTGCCCTTTCATCATGAATCGACTGACCAACGGGCACAGCGTAGATTCGGTGAATGCGCTCGAAACGAGATTGATGCTGATCCTGATTTTTGTTCAGCGATGAAGCTCATTTTTGGTTGCATCGCCAACAAGCAAAGGCAAAAATAATCCTCGAGTCATTGTTTAGAAGCCATTACATTAAGAAAAATTACCTGGGGCTGATGAAACAGTGATGAAACAGTTATAGAGCCGTGACCAATTACTGCTGCGGCAATATGTCAAAAATCATATATTTAAATAAAAATGGAAAAGAATTATCTTCCAGATAAAATCAATTTTATTGCAAGTAATGTAATTTTTCAGTGTTTTATTTTATTTTATAGTTCCATACCTCTAAAAAAAAACATCCTTTGTATGCGTCAACAAGCTTGTATAAGTTATGCATGCGGAAGCCTTACAGACATAACAATAATAAATAAAGAAAAGTCGACGAAGTAATAACTTATCTATTTGTTTGTATCGAATAAAATGTAAATTTAATATCTAAAGCTTATAGTCCTAAAAATAAACATTAAATTTTCTCTAAAATCTCTAAATAAAATATTTTTTATTTTTTTCTTTGCAGGTGAGTGTTTAAAATTATATAAATGGAGTTTTGCATGAAAAATGTGTGAGTATAAACAACATTAAATTAATTAGACCTAATCCAAACATCTATCAATAATGATAGACTTAAATCATTTACGCGGAAATCTGCTATGGATGTGATATGTACAAACTTTATTACTATAGGCAGATAAATAAGTTGTTACCTATAAAGTCCTCATCTCCATTCAGTACGGTACAGTGTTTTCAATCATTTCTATAATATGCGTCTAAGCTATAGGTATAGAGTGTATTAATTTCCGCCCGAACTAATTACGCACTAGATTTTAAAAAAGCATTCAGCAAGGAAATGTTTATATTTAAACAACCACACTCCACCCCCCACTTAGAAAACTCAAAATGCATATTTCATGCTAATTTTCATCAAAAACCTATTTCCTTTTTAAGGATATTTTTTTTCTCTTTGGTTTACCCACTAAATCGCTGGCTTTATCCAAATTGGTAACGATGAATAGCTGGTCGTACTCGTATAGTCGGTATTGACCAATTAAACCAAAATAATCATAAACAAAATTAGTTCACAAGCCGCCCTGCCCTCTCTTCTGGCACTCGCTATGGATAATGGCACACCAGATCACAACAGCTACATAACATATTCGTATAATGTACATGTTAGTCATTTCTATGAAAAGGACACAAAAAGAGAAAAAAGGCATCACACACACAAAAGAGGTTTATTAGACACACGAATTCTAGGAAAATTTGTACCTAGGTAAACGATGTGGTGTGGCAACATTGATTACAATTATTGACAACGATACAACCAATCCGCCCGACGCACGCAATAACCGACTGATGATGGTGATGGACTGCAACAGAAACAGACGGCTGGCTAATGACAGCCATTTTGTAGTTCAAATGTTCGAAGAAATCGATGAGCGAATATGAATTTCTACCAACGAAACAATTATCGTCGACTTTTCATACATATTCCATTCAATTGTTTGCCAAATGAAATTGCACACTACTCTCCGCATGGAATACCTATATTATAGCCCAGCATAAACTCATGTGTGACTATGACCGCATTCCGGTTGAATGAGTCCAGTTTTGTGCCTACTCCTGTCCTGTGCTGTTCTGTGCTTAAGTGTAGGTATGACTGTGTAGGTAGAAAAACTATCCTAGGAGTACCTAGAACCTTTTATTTGGTCCTGTTCACATTTCTCTAATAAGCGGTAGGTGGCTCTTTCGCCAGTGAGGATTGTTTAGGAAGAGGACGTATGTATTTGTGTTTGGAGGTTGCAATGATAAAAGGGTAATAAGTTGACGTGGGACTGGACTGGAAAAAAAGGGTTGAAACACCACTCTTTTCGACGATGGCAATGTGGAGTGTTTTCTTTTTGTTATTATTGTTTGTTTTTGTGGTTTTGTGTTGGGTGCATTATTACAATACGTGGAATATGAAAAAATATATTTTCACCACCGAGATAGAAAAAGTCTGAAGTGGGTATAGGCAGAGAAGCAGTCTATTGCATTGTAAATGCACGTAAATGCAACACGCGATATGAAAACTGTGCGCTTCGATAAACTTTCATTTTGTTGAAATTAATTTTAATGTTTTCTTTTGTTTCTGCCGTACCTGCCTTTTTGTTATTTGTATTTGACATTGTAATTATGTTGAACAAGCTTGATTTTGTATACCTACATATACCTACGTCACGATTAGTTACGGCGCTACGGTAAAAATTGAATGAACTACCTAAATGACTGATTAGCTAAATTATACAATTTTTTAGGACTTCAAGAGAATTACCGCCACGCCGCGCCGCGCCGGCTCCGGTGGCTTTAAGTACTTTTTTCGGGCCGACCAAGATGAATTTTAACATCAATAGAGAAAAATTGTTGTATAACACAGAACAAAAAGTCAAGAAATGGTCAACAAGAGGAAATCATATCTGTGAGAAGAAAATCGTAGGAACTATAAACCACATAAAAGTAATTAGCTAAGTCTTTCGCAATGATTTGATAAATTTTAGAAGGAAAAGAGATGCAAAATCTCGTCTAAGATCAGAAGATGATGATGAAGATGAAATATGAGTACTCTATCGACTTTATTAAATTAATCATACAAGAGATAAATACCGTGAAATATTTGTATTGTCGAAGATGTCTCTTGTCTCTTTGCTGGCGACAGTAGGTACCTACCCTCAGCTTTCCATATTTTTAGATTCACAACCATGTCCTTCGGATGTGGAACTTTAACGGTAGCGAATGATAATCTATCTATCATCATCTATCTAATCTCATTAAATTCTGATCTTGGCAGCATTGTCAAATGGGGAATACAAAACCTCGTAGAATTTAATGATGTCTCCTGAGGTGTTGTCAGTTTAAAATTCCAGATCTTTTGTAATTGCAAACAAATAATAATTTTGTTAACAATATTTTTTTTAAACAAAATTTGTTATAATTTTTTTTTGTTTTAAGTTTGACAAACATTTTTTTATGATCAAATCGAGTTACGAGTAAATCTGACTCCAAGGAATTCAAAATGTCAACACAGTTTCTATAACTTGTTGCTTATCAACTACCTATTGAACAGATTATTCTTGTTTTTTAAACTCTTATTATTTCTATTTATGAAATTTTCCACTGTTCAAATCTGTCAAAACAATTTTTATAAAAAAAAATTAAACAGTTGTTCAATTTCACTTTAATTGTGCTTGGTGTCATAGGCTTTTAACTTTTATAAATAGACACTTCTCTAGTTTCGTCCATATAAGTTTAACCTAACACTATAGTACCTAAGTAATTCATTCGTTGAAAGGATATCAAAGACGAAAATTGTAAAGGGTTAATCATTTTGCGGTTGCAAAAGTAAACGTAAATAAAACACATAAAATATTTTTTTTCTTATGATATTTCTTTTTTATTATAAAGTTTGAACGTTGACATTATGTGTGAAACACAACATCATTTAAATTACCACCACGCGAATTGTTGCAAGCATCGATTCTTTTGAGGTAATTTTCGACCACTTTTTGACATATATTGGGAGCTATCTCAGCCATAACTTGACGAATGTTGGTTTTCAAGTGCTCAAGAGTTAAATGTTTATCTGCATAAACACGGTCCTTCGCGTAGCCCACAAAAAAAAGTCCAGCGGTGTCAAATAGCATGATATTGGTGGCCAGTTGCTATCGTCACGACGAGAAATTACGCGGCCAGAAAATGTCTCTTGCTGTGTGGCATGTGGCACCGTCTTGTTGAAACCACATATTCTCTAAGTCGTATTCTTCAATAGCAGTCAAAAAAAGTCGGTTATCAGGTATCCATAACGCTCCGAATTGAAGGTGACAGTCGTTCCATCGTCGTTTTCGAAGAAGTAAGGTCCAATCACACCTCCGGACCAAAGAGCGCCCCAAAAAGTGTCTTTTTGTGGATGTAATGGCGTCTCTTCAATTACTTGAGGATGCTCAGAACCCCAAATACGACAATTTTGTTTATTAACATACCCACCGAGTGAGAAATGTGCATCGTCGCTGAAGAATTTTTTTTCGAAAAATCGTAGTCCACCGCTTGTTGTTCAAGCACCCATTCGACGTATCTACGACTTTGTGAATGGTAAGCTGGCTTTAGTTGTTGTGTGAGCTGGACTTTATATGGATTTAGGTGTAGATCCAAATGCAAAATAAGCCATAATGTGCCGTAAGACAGTCCTAATTCCTGAGAACGACGAGAAATCGGGTCTTCGGCATCACTTTCACTTACAGCAGCGATATTTTCAGTGGTACAAGCAAAACGATGATACACATGCCTTACAATATCTGTAACCAATCCAGTCTCTTTAAATTTCTTACCAATTTTTCCGATTGCTTGCGTAGCTGTGGTTGTCGCAGAATCACCATTTTTGTAGTAGGTTTTAACAATTTTTATGCATTGTGCGATAGTTAAGCGATCCATTTTCGTAAATTTCAGACTTTCAACTGAAAAAAAAATTGGTTTAACAACTTAGTTTGACAGATGTTGAATTACAGCCCTATACTTTTGAAACCGCAAAATGGATAACCCTTTATGTTCCATAATTGTTTTTTTCTGCATCCAAGGAAATCCTGTTTTTTAAATTAAGATTTAGTTGAGTTAACAAACTAATATAATTCCATAATCACTGTTAAACATTCATTCATTAGGACAATGTATGTATTCATTAGTATTCATTAAGTCAACGAATTTATTCGCTAATTTAATGAATGTGTGTATGTAGGTATAATGTTATGTACACGTCATACTACCCTAATTTTGCTATTCTCGTGAATAGTGAATTCGATTCACCCATTCGATTCCCTTTCGCTCTATACCTCTCCATTATACTATCCGTATCGGGTGAACTCTAATATATATCAAGTTGATTTTGACATCTGTTAACAAACTCTCATGCGAAAAGCGTATGAAGTTTGCATAAATGTGTTATTTTTTGCAAAAGTATGTAATAGGTTTGTTTTGGTGTTTTTTTCCCTGCCGCAAACATAAAAGGAAATTCCGTAATTGATAACAAAGAAGGAACGAACAAAAGGAAAAACGTGTCATATGCTTTTTGTATCACGTGCGAATAGCAGAATACACCACATTACCGTCTTTACCAACGAATACTTAACTACCAGCACTTGGCATGAACCAGCAGAATAGTGAAAATTCATAGAAAATTATTGTAGGTACCTACCTACCTTCCCGATTAAATAAAATTTTGCTACATAACCTACATAACTAACTACATACGTAGATACCTATATATATGGACCTATTTACATACCTATGTAAATAAGTAAGGGAGGTACCTATACTTACTTAAGTTAGTTATGTTTCAAGTTTATTTTGGGCAAAAAAATCAAACTTTCAAAGAATTATAGGTATGCTCAGTAGTACAGTAGTTGTGTAGATAAGTAATAATTAATTACCTACATAAGTTCCTTGACCTTGTTGCACAGGTAACACATATAAATCATTTGTTTAATGTTTAATCAGAAACGTTTCCCAATTTAATATCCATCCCATCCAACTATCATCAATCAATGAAACAAATTTTTTCCACAAAACCAAACAACGATACGAAAATGTTCAAGACTTAACCTACATACCTTACCTACCTATCTATTTTTAATGGTATGTTCCTACTTACCTACATAGATTTCATTCACATTTCAGTCAATCGAAATTCAATTCTATCAAAAACAATTCAGTACCTCCATCCAGAAAACTAACTAAACAAGTATACTTACCTATAATTAACGTACATAACACCTTTATACACCAATATAATAAAAAAAAAAAAAACTCCATAAGCAAAATACTATGGGTAAGCGATGCATACCTCATTCACGATCGCTTATTGTCTTAAGTGTTTATACAATTCACAGTTGCTTCTCGGTCAATAGTTTACTAGTAACACTGACGGTTGATGGAAAAGTTACTCTGGCTTCTCTTCAATGTCGAATAAATCTTTCGCCTTTTACTAAAGATTTCCGTGGAGAGGGGCACTCTAATGAGTCTAAAATAAATTTTTGGTAAGGCTAGGCGATTGCTAAGCCGATAATAAATGTATAAACTTAATGTTTAAATCGAATTGCACATGTTTTAGTACGGGTATTACGTAACGGTGGGTGCGCGGCTCAACTATGTGCTGTTGTGTCTGTGTCTTTTTGTATTGTGGGAATTGTACTGCGACTTCCTACAATTCTTATCGATTATTGATTTATTTATATATACATTATTTATATATTATCGGGATGCGCGGGAAGGCATTTGCATTAAATTAAATCACAAACGAAGTATTTATAAAAGGTAGGGAAAAATAAATTAAAATTATTTATTTATAACACCAACTGATTTCGTTTCCCACGAATCATTTTATTAATTCGAATTTTTTTCTGCGGATCGATTCCCCTGAAATAAATTTCACTTTAACAAGGAATCCATAATATGATATTATTATTATTATATTATATTATAATGAATGAAGATTTACAGCAAACTCGCCCGGAAAATATTCCCGGAATCTTGTGGGCTTGGGGCGTGATTCGTATTCTTCTTAGCAAAAGCTTGGTTGTGGTTCAATGCACGGCACAGGAGTTTTTCAATTAAAATGAAAAAGTAGACCGCATCATAAGAGCAAGGGAATCTGATGATCGCGACCTTGGCAAGTCATAAAATAGCTATACTCCCAGCCAAAAATAATTGAGAAAAACTTGGTGGTGGTAGCACACTCAAGTTGTTGTTGGTCATTCAAAGTCAAAAAATGTATTCCGATTTGTGTAGTTCAAGTGTGTTTAAAAAACACACTCTTCTTGGAACAAGTTCAGTGCATAATCTATGTGTTCGAACTCTGTTCAGTGCTCTTGCTCTGAACGAAAAAAGAAAAACGCCTGTTATTGGCTAGGTACACCGCTATGTAAATCAGACTTCTTTTGGAAAGTTCATAGTTTGCTCAAGTGTTCTAGGCGAGCGGATGCTTTTTTTAAATTTAATTTTGTACAAATCATTGTCTAGAAATCCGCTTTGCCGAACATCAACATTCTATTTTCACCAACACGCGAATTGAATTCAAAATATTTTCACATAGATACATATCGACACATGTAGGTACATACAATATTTAGGTACAAAAAAAAAGTTCAACAAAATCCCTTCACACCCAACATGAAAAAAAACTTTTATAACAACTCACTATCTAAACAAACTCACTGGTCCCAAACTAATTTAAAGACAAACCTCAACTTCCTGGCCACCCAACAACGTCAGCCAGCATGTCAATCAACTGGGAGAATATTCCCATGATTGATCCACTTTGGAATGCCTTCTGTGTCCATATTTTCCCATCTCAAACAGACTAACAAAAAAAAAAAAATACCAAAAAAAAAAACCCCATTTCCTCCCTCGACAACATAAAAAATTCATTTCCAACCACTCCGGGTCAATTTGTTCCCATAATTTTACCACCAAAAGCTATGCCTTCGAAGGGTTTATGTCGTTCTCCCAAAAAAAAAAAAAAAGAGATACGAAGCTCAAGTGTAAACAAAAAAAAAGCCAGAATACCCAAACAAAAACGGTTTGAGTTTAATTTTTTTTTTTCTATCAAAACGAAAAAAAAATCACCACCCGGAACACACGTGATGTGCCCCCTCATTCCTATCATCAATTAACTTGAACGCCGGCGCCAGTCGTCATCAGCGTCCATATACTAGTCCAAATCGACATTGCACAGCAAAACGCTTTCAAAAGCTGACTGGCACCTTACTTTTATATTCATCATTTTGATTTTGGTGCCACCACCCAGGACCTGCCATTATAAAATTGAAGCTATACTCGTATGTCCATATGTGTGTGTGGAAGCAAAGTGAAAAGTCATTACACTTAGGCTAGGATGCATATCAAAATGTTTCATGTCCATCGCGGCGTGGCAGAACAGGATTTTACGAAGTAGAGCTTCAGATATCGGACGGTCCTCGCTCGAGTCTCTTTACTATACCATCACTCTATTGAGATCATAAGCATCTACTATATAGATGCACCTCCATCATCACATAGCAAACTCTCTACCGAATTGAGTCAGCACCTCAGCAAAACCACCTTCCCTTTCAATGAGGCTAATGCATGAAAATATTCAATTATGGGGATGAATGCATAAAGCTGAACCGGGGTATTCCACCCAGAGACCATATGTTTGCTTTTGTGTAGCAAAAAAGGACGAACTTTTTTTGGCCATGGCGATGAATGTTAAATGAATGATATTGACAGTCCTTGTGATATTTCAATTTTAGTATATAGATTTTTTTTGTTATATGTGTATATGTGTGCTTGTGTGTGTTTGTGGACAAAGAGCCAAAAAAAAAACGAAGTCTACTGTACTGACATTTTCCCCCATAAATGTGTCAAATATTTACCCACATTTATCATATTAATTTGGGTGAGATTTGCTTTTGCGTTCGGAATTGGATAGATAGGATGATCCTTGCCCGTTTTTTTTTGTTTTGTATTTTTTGGACAGGATTCAAAAAAATGTTTTCCATTGTGCGACATATTTTAATGGAAACATTTCGATTTTTTTTTGTTTAAAAATTCGCAGTCTCAGTCTCCAGTGTGATTTTGCAAATCACTTATATATTTCTTTCGGGGTGAGTAGGTAGTATGATGGTTGCAATTAGCACGTTTTTCTTTTATGAAAACATCGAAATCAGAGTTTCGACAAACAAATCTGAGTCAAACATTCCGGTTATTTTGTAGATGCCTTGTGGTGCAGTATAGATTAGCGTAGATTAGATTGAGTTGGCTTTCAACATCAGGTAGGTGCCCTCCCAATAAAGTCAGACGTTTGAGATTTGCTTCATTCTCGTGACACCTCTTGGAGCTGCTAATAAAGCGTGCTATATTACGAGGAGCTGACTGGTGATCAAAGGATCAAAGGGCCTGGAATTACAATTATTTTATTGTCTGGGGAAGACCCCAGGCAAGTGGCGGTCTCCCAACCAGATTTATATTTGATGTGAGACCCCTGCAGATTCCATTAAGCCCAACACATCTCAATATTTCCTCTAAGTCTTTCAGAAGTCCAGTTTAAATGAGATAAACCAGTAGAACAATGTTAAGAAGGTTTTGGTTCCAAGAAGCTCACTGTGGGCTTTATATTTCATGTGCCTAGAAATGTCCTGGCACAACAGCTCAATATTTACTATGGGGGCCTATCAGGAGCCTACTTTTATGACAATTTTTTTTTTAAACTAACAAAATTGTAAATGAAAAAATATTACCGCTGAGAAGGACCAAATTACTTGCGGGAGCCCACTTTGTAATTCCACCACCACCGTCAATCTCCTGAGACTAATATACTCTGTACAACAAAAATTGTCAGTATAGGGAAGACAAGGTATTCCCTTCTCGCTCTGGCTGCAGTGAATTTCAATAAACCGTCGTTATTTTAAAGCTCTCAACGGATAACCGTAGTATATGTCATATAAAATGGGTAACATTAAACGTTAAGGGTTACCATACTTTCTTATATAAAAATAATTCTAAACTAAATTTATTTTTAGTTAAAAAAATTTGTAGAAATTACTTCAAAGCACTTTTTTCTAACACGCTCGTAAACGCATTGTGTTTTTTACTTGAATTGAGATGTAGGTACAAGTTTTGCATTTGGAAAAAAATCGGACTCGAGATTTTAATCAAACTTAACATTATGTTAATAGATAACACCAAAAAAGTGGGCCCCGCAATTCCTTCTGTCTCTCTGTCTTACAACTATCTACAGCCTTAACGGCTAAAGCGATTTTCTTCAGATGTACGGATTTATAAATCTTTTTATCTGCTCCAAAAATAACGTCACCTGTAATACAAATTGTTGGGTCAAAAATGGTAAATATCAATTATCTCGAAAACGGCTATAAAGATTTTGATAAAAAAAAAATTTTGAAGTGTACCTCTATAGGCAAAGTCTACATTTTGGTCAGTACACCAATTTAATTGAAATATTATTAACATTAAATGCCATATAACCGTTTTTTTTATTTTTTACAATCTCATTGACGGCTCAAAGGATTCCTTCAAATTCTAAATGATAATGCATACCACTATTTTTAAAAACTAATTTTTTTGGAATTTTTGAAAAAAAAAAAACAATTTGTTTGAAAATTCAATATTTCCAAAACGTATGTTAGATTGTTTTTTTAAATAAACTTCTTTAAGTTAATATTTTTAAAATCGTCATACCAATTTTTTTTAGGAAAAAAATAAAAAAACATTGTATATAAAAATTAAATAAAAAACGACTTTAAAAATATATTTAGTCGTTTCTAAAAAATCTTATTGTGCTTCGATGTGATGGAACACAAGAGCAAGTAAGTGCGATACAGTCGTGCAAATTTATTTTAATACTTTTCCCTTATTCTTATAAACTACTTATACTTCATAATTCAAAATAAATCAAGAGAAAAAACACTCATGAAACACACTTTCTCAAATGCTTCCAAAAAGCTGTATGAAAGCTTAGTGAGTAAAATCAGTAAACTAAACACTGGGTTGCTTGGTATTCTTCCCACAGAAATAAACTCAAAAAGAGCAAACGATCACTCTCTATTTTATTTTTTAGCAGTAGAAGAGGACCCTAGACACCTGTGTGAGGTTGTTGTCGTACACCTTGAGATAGAGTCTTTTGCTCTAGAGTTTAAGGATTTCGATAAATCGTAAAATTGCTCCCTTAGTGGAGGACGTCCTCATTTCCTGCTGATGGGAAAGTTATCCAGCAAGTTGATCCAGTAATTTCCTAGTTGTGTATAGCTCGGTTTTCTTGTACTACATCCATTAGAGAACGTTTGTTTTTGCAACCCCATGACTTGCTTTCAAGTGTCGTGCATTTTATACTGCCCCGATGTTTTCACCATACTTGTTCTATGGGAGCTTACTTTCTAGTGTGATTCCTTAATATTTAACCTCCCACTTTACTTCGTCAGATAGGTATTTTGTTAGCAGTACTCTTTGTTTAATATCCCAAAGGATTTCTTCGAATTTCCCCGGACCACTATACAAATGTTTCGCACAACAGAACTCATACTTTCTAGCAGTTCATCCATTACAAGGCTCTATAACCAATGTGAAGAATGTACAAATACCTGAGATCAGCCTCTTGCTGTAGTAAAACTCTGCGTGTGCCTCTGCCAAAAAGTCACTATTGATACCTAGTAGTATCTCCGAAGTAGTGAATATTTTGCACTCCACATTTCCACGTAAAATTCTAACAGTTTTGATTAAATCCTCGTACATTTTCGAAATTATTCTATTTTTCAAGAAGACAATACCTTCTGTTCTAATATTCCCACTATTCTCGTAAAACTTCCGCAGGGAAGCCATCTTGGACCATTACTCTTTACATTGGCTATTAATGATATGTACGCAATTGCGAAATTCTTATCTTTGCAAACGATATGAAGATTTATAAAAATATATCATCTCCAAAGGATCGAACTCTATTGCAGGAGGATATTAACCACTTTGCCTTGTGGTGTGAAAAGAACAGTTTGAATCCTAACCCGACAAAATGTCAAACAATGAAATTTTCAAAAAAAGTTCTCCTTCTTCTCATGACTATTTTATCTCACGGCACATTTTAACTCGTGTTATAACTGTAAGGGACCTTGAAGTTCTCTTTACGCCCAATTTAGACATTTCTGCCCATAATAATATCATCGTTAACAAAGCCAATTCAATGTTGGGTTTTATGAAGCGTTGGTCCAAAGAATTTGTTGATCCAAATGTTACCCGTGGCTTATACAACTGCTTGGTTCGTCCCCATCTTAAGTATGCATCGCAGGTTTAAACTCCTTTTTACGATATTCATATTGAGAGATTAGAATCTGTTGCTGTTCAACGAAACTTAGTAGAAACTATTCGTTTCGCATTGAAAGGGCTTCAGTAGAGTGATCCTTCTAATGCCCTCTCTTATGAACAACGTTTATCTATTCTTCAAATGCAAACACTTGCACAGAGCAGAACTAAGAATGATTTGGTATTCTTCCACCAAATAATAACTGGCGTCACAGATGCATCAGACCTACATTTGTTCAGTTTATTTTAATTATCGGGGAGGAGGTTATAATCTCCGTGGCCTCGACTTGATTAAAGTCCCAACACATAGGACCAACTATAGGATGCATGAGCTCTTGACACGTATTGGTAGACTTTTAAAGTGGAATTCAAACATTCTTAATTTCAATATCAGTAAAATTAAATTAAAAAATATACTCAAAACCAGTGCTCCACTCTCCTAAATGTTTCTTGTTTCATATTATGTTCTTGTTTTGTTTCTGACGTAATATTATTTGTTTATATTTTCATTTTGTACTTGTGTACGTGTTATTTGTAATAGAGATTACCTACTAACAACTAACACTGCACTAAATGATGAGCCTGTGGTATAACACAGTATTCTGTGTTGGCAAACCATTGGTCGGAAGACGGAGCTTGTTATAAGCTCTTTTCGGCCAATTCTGACAAATTCTATGGTTTTATGAATAATATTTGATTTTAAATTTCAATATGAAAGTCTCTAATGATCGAGATAGGCGACCTGGCCTCCCAAGGCTGTAAGAAACTGGCACAATAAGAAATTGAAAATTTCTGGGAAATTGTAGAAGTCAACCTTGGACTACAAGATTGGTTTAAATTTTCACATAATCATGTGTGTAAGCTTAATTAAAATTGAAAATAGCACGGTATTGCTATTTATCCTTTCATTTTGACATACAGCGCTGATTTCGAAAATAAGAATTTTCCACTCGGATTTTGTGAAAGCTGTTTGTCGTAGATCGGGGCGTAACTGTCCGTGCGGTGAATTATTACGATGGAATTTGTGATAGGGCTGAATATGTATTAAAAATGATTGTACCTACACATCTGTGTATATTTTTTTTTTTGTGTGCCAAAGTTACATCAGAATAGTTGTGTCATTAAAATTATAAATGTGTATTCCCTGCGTTTAATATTATACAAATTTATCTCAAATTCGGAACAAGCACTCCAGAGCCATGTCATTGAATAAAATTATATCTTTGAGTGTTGCGAACGCGCACCAGAAAATTCCCTCAATTATCGCATAATCACGAAAATAGGTTTTACCGTGCAGAAGAGCCAAAGCGCCTCTATAATATGCCTTTACTGTTCTTCCTCCATCATTAAAATCATTACCGTTGACACCAAAGAGCTATTATGTCATCACAGGGATATAAGTGCTGAATATGATGTTATCGCCATGAATGTGGCTGTGAATGGTTATGGTATGGTGTTATGTAGAATCATCGTCACTATTATATACAATATTGGTAAATGTGTTGCAGCAGTGAGTTTTGCAAATTTAATGCATGAGTGTTTAGGTAGTTACACATTAAGCTAAGTCGCGGTACGCAGTCAAATGTAAATATTTATGGCGTTACCCTTGTGGATCCTTGCAAGTAGGAAGTACTGAGATTCTTCTTCCCGTCTTTGTCGTCTAAGTGTAGCGGGGTTATAATATGTGACATCATGAAAACTAGATCTTGCCTCGGGCGACCACGACCGCCCCTCTCAATAACGCCCACTCAAATTTAAATGATGACGCTGACGAGTTTCGTAAATCATAATTCAATCAAAATTCATCTCTCATTCAGCACATTTCCACCCCATTACCATTCGGATGGATGTGATGCATCATACCATCTCAGAGTAAAGATACTTTGTGAAGTCCTTACTCTATATTTGCGTAGTAGTTATTAATCAAAGTAAATGCATAGTGCATTCGTAAATAGTACGCATATAAGATATGTGTTAAAGGAAAACCAGGAAACTGTGTGTATGCTTCGAATTACTTTGCAAATATTCAATTTTGAGCAAAACAACTTCACTTTGAGCAGAAAGCATAAAGATGTAAATTCTAAAACCGAAAAGGATATCAAAGATTCCCAGTTACATGTATTTCAATATCTAACCACTATTTATTATGGTTTTGAATATATAATATCGAAATGGAAGTCCTATGTTTTGTTTGAATTTTAATCACACAGGAAAAAGCTGACAGAGAGAAGGATCGATCCTTCTTGGTTTGGTGATTAATGGTTTTTGTATCTTCGGCTGAGTTCTGAATTATATTATTAGATATGGTTTGGTTGTATTTTTTTTTTTTTGTTAATTTTACCTCAAACAAACACTTTGGTAATTGAAGGACGTTGTTGTCGTTCAGTCGGTGTCGTCTCAATTCTCAAATGACCGTTTCAAAGAAATTTCTATTCTATTTATGTATATGGTATATCGGGCTCACAGAGAGTTATGATCGATTTTGAGGTTTTGTAACCAGAGATACAAAGTATCTTATTTAATTGGGTTTGTAGTTGTGAAATATGGAAAGTACATATTTGAATAAGATTGATGGTGAGTGGGACTTAATAAATGTCTTACTTTTTTAGTAAGAATGTGTACATAACATATAGCAAGATGTTTATTTGTGGTCGTTGCTAGGGTTCGATATAATAGAGTTCATGGAAAAACCTAAGAAAATTTAATTAATCCTAAAATGTAGGTGCAAAGATTTGTTCTTATTTTGAAGAAGAAAGTCTTAGTTCCAATGAGTTCTTCAATTATTAAATCCAACAGGCAAATCTTTGCCATAACAGCATCCAATGAAATTTTAACACTGTGTACTGTCTGCAGGAACAATAGACTCCCGAAAGAAGAGGAAAATATCTCTTAGACTATACAATCACATTAAGCAAAACAACTTCCACTCGAATATTATTAGTTCATAACTTCGTCCCACTTAAAATTGATTAAATTATTAATTTGCCTTTTGAAGTTCCATCCTCTCTCTCGAAGTAATGAAACTTTCGACCGCCTTCAATTAAACGTGGACATGAATCAACTGTGAGTAGTTACCACTGGATACGATTCCGGTTCAGGTTTTTGGTCGGGTAGGTATTTGAGCAACTAACCGGGGATTCTATTTTAATTTAAAAATGGTAGCAATCCTCGCTTTCCCAAAATATTGACAGATATTGTAATGTGTCGATTGACGGGTGGTGTGCCGTTTAAATTGTCGAAAAAGTCACTTGGGTACTATGTCATGAGATTCGACTTTTTCGCCAACAATAACCACTACCACTTTTTCAATTGCGGGAGCATTCAGCTTTTAATACATTAACCAACGATGACACACGTTTCTTGAAAGGAATAATGCTGAATAAGTTCTTAAGTAAAATTTTCAAGGAAATAAATCTGAAGGCTGTTTTTTGAACTTAATTCAATTTCAGGCAGAAAGCTCTTGCGCAATGGTAAATTCGTTTTTTATCTGAAAAGTGGAAGGTCAACGGGACAACTGATTAATGTTGAACTCAAAGGAAAATGAGTCTAAGAGTTAACACCATCTGTTGACAATACTATTTTCATATAAGCAACAAAATTAATCGGCTAGCAATTCCGTAGTGTTTGTCATTCCTAAGAATCAATATTTTTTCAACCCAACAAAATGGAATTTTCAGTCATCGAATACATCCTTCCCTGAAAGTATACATGATTTTCCGATTTTTTGGGTGGAAATTTCGAGTTTAACTTTCGTCTCCGTCGTATGTTTGTCAATACAAATTCATCAAAAAAAATTCCATGCAAATCTGATAGTGTTCAGCCGAGTTATGCGCTGACAACAATTAATGTTTGTATTAGATATGTATTTAATTACCCTAACAAAATGTAAAAATAAAGAGTTGCCTTATCAATACCTAGTTGAACTCTGATGCGCTTTATATCGCCATCTATAGACGATTTCTCAAACTACTTACGAAATTTAAAAAAAAAGAGCTTTGAAAAAAGCTTTCGGTTCAATAAAAATTAAAAACAAAATTTCAACTTTCCTTAACTAACAAGAGAATTCAAATATAATGAAGTACGAAAGTGGGTTGTGGCAGTAGGCGTTAAAAAATTTGAATGTCAAAAGTAATAATAGCCTGTAGAAAAATGAAGTGAGGACGAAATTCAGAAGAGTTCCAAATTATACACTCGTTGATTTATCCTTAATTTCAAAAAATCTAATTTTCCTAGCATGATAAGGATAAAACTGAAGATACATATATGTATCTAGGAAAACAAAAGTGGGCGTAGTAGTAGGCGGATTTAACAAAATATATTCATGTAATACTGTAGCTGCAATTGAGATTAATTACTATTTAGTTGCCAGAGGCACAACTCCGCATGACATAAGTCCAAATTTCAATTGTGGACTTATGCCCCACATAAGAAATCACTAGTCGGCCATTGCAATTGTAAACAATTAAAAAAAAAAAAACTTCAAAATGCTCAATGAGCGGCCAACCCGTTCGTCTTCTTCTTCGTTGTCGCACATGCCTATTTTCTTCTTTTGCGGCGCTAGCTGGGGGTAAAAATTACCCAAACCGACAACACGACACGACACGCTCTTTCTTTCTATCCCTTTTTCTGTTGTATTAATGTGTGTAATGCTTAAGTCAATGGTTTCGTTCACAGTGCTACAGTGTATCTACTTCGTAGATTTATTTATTCGGAGTAGTATAATGTTTAAAGTAATTTATTTCGTACTTCGGGTGATTTGATCAGATCAACCGGAATTCTTGAAAATTCAGAAATGTGGCTAAAATTTTCAGTGAAAGATAATCGAAATTCTTTCCTAAATCATGACATTTGTCCTTGTTTTATATTATTATGGTCTTATGTCCCACTTGTGTCCATAATCGAATTGTGGACTTATATCCTGTGGAGTTATGTCGCTGCTCCGAAAACTTATAAGCCTCTATCAAGTAAGGATGGATAGAAGGCGGGAAAAATAACATGCCTTAAGTTTAATAGACACAATTCTAGTCGAATGGAATCGATAACGGTGTTCCTCTATTGACACCAAGCCTTTCTGGTGCTGTTGACTTATGAGGGTTCGGCTTAAAACTAGACAAATAATATAAATGTCACCGAGGATAGAAAGCAGCTAAATTTAAAATGGTCACATGGTGTTGTCGACTATATTTTAAACAAACTGTTGTTCCATTCCAGCTCATAGATTTCAAGGTTCAAATTAAAAGGCTCCTGAATCAACAAAAAAAAAGTGATAATTTCCGTAACCATTCTTCCAGTTGAAATTTTGCCCACAATCTATACAAAACAGCTTATTGATAAGAACAAACGTGATAATCATCCTTCCGCATTTTCATATTATACCCACATAGTCGTATATCCTTGCTCTTGGAGACAAACAAACAAAAAAAACATCTGTTTCTACTTCAATGATAGGCGTGGTCGAAGACAGAGTATCAACAAAAAAAAAAAAAACAACGTCTGTTTCTATCCTTTTGTTATGTTTTAATTTCAGACGATTACCCTAAGAGAGATACCACTTCTCCCCGTCCCCGCCCCCTCACAGCACAGTCAACAAGCCATTCCACCGCACGTTTCATTTGATTTTTATCCTTGATGCTTTGCAATATATATCCCAAGCGAATATTGAGGATTCGTTCTTTTTTTTGCGCTTTTTCTTTGCTGTGCGGCTAAATCAAATGTTAGTACAGGATTTTGTGGAAGTATATGAGAATGCCACTGATAATAGGAAGAAAGCACTATACACACCCAGAGAGAGCATCACAGAACATAAGGATACAAAGATATGTCTATGTAGAAATAGAGAATAGGATTTAACGGATTTCAAAGTAAAAAAAAAAAATACATTTATTTTTTAATAAAACGATAATATTGTGAAAAGTTGGGAACAATCTATTTGGAGAGAAGATTAGCTTGTACGACAATGCTGGGCTTTATATTTTTTGCTGGCTGTGTATTTTTTTTGTTTTTTTTTTTTGTATGTGAATGCGAGACGCACACGTTAAATGAAAAGACGATCTCCACACACACACACATACACGTCGAAGAATAGATAAAATCGAAAGATTATCTTAGGCAAGGCTGCGTGCTGACAAGGGGCGGGTTTGAGTTTTGGTTTTAGCCAGAAACGAATAAAAGATGTGAATTTAATACTATACTGATGGATTTTTGTGAAATGCTATTAAAGGAAGTCCTTAAAAGGGATCTTAAGATTTTGTGTTTTTGTCAGGATGATGTCATTTGCAAAAGAAAAATATTTAAAGAGATAAAAATAAGAATTCAATTAGAATCTTGTTCGCGTTTTTGTGTGTGATTCGTTTATAGAGTTTTTTTTTCCTGGACTGACTGACTGCAGGAAAGGACAAAAACATTGTTTTGGTTGGTATAATCTTTTGAACGGTATGACTTAATCTTTGCTGTCGGTTTTGATCCTGTAATTATTTTTGTTAAGACTTCGAGTGCAGAAAACCTTACTTGAGGGTTTTCTTTATTATAATGCTACCAATCATACTTCACTTTTGCACATTTCTTCTTTAACTTTGACATCTTTTAAGTCGACTAATACATTTCCGGTATTTTTTTTTGTATTGCTTAGCCGCTTTAAAGCATTGAACTAGAAAGCCAGGCTTGTTGATGCGGCCCAGTCGGCGGGTATTTAGTTTTAAAATTCATCAAAATTTGAATTGACTCTTGAGCTTTTAGTTTCTACTCCATTTTAGCGACGAATTGATATCCTTCATTTGCGACTAGTATTCAGAATGTTCGTACAATTTTGTGTATACCCAATCGACCATAGAAAATTACTTATTCTTATTTATTATTAATTTTAACTAAAATTTAATTTAATAAAAATAAAAATAGAGTTATTGTCACTACTATAGGGAAATAATAACTCAATATAGTTTGAAATTAGTAGGGTGACCCAAAATAAGAAAATCAAAAGTTTACATTTGTCAATCTTTCATTAAGTGTAATATAAGATAAAACTATATTTATGATTACCATTTCAAAATTTCATCAAAACAACAGACATCGTTAAATATTCAACATCGATTCGATAATATCAACACCAAAGCAAAGAATCCATTTTTTACATGATTTTTAAACAGGAAATGAGATATAACAAGTAAAAGCTCCGATAGAGTGTGAAAGCTTGTTAAATATTCGACATAAAAATACATCATAAATAATACGAGAACCGGTTGTACGGAAAGCCGGTAAATACATTGGAAGGAATTTGAAATAATTCTGAAATTAAGATTTCCTGATCTTTTAAACAATAATTCATTAAGAACTTTGAAACAGTATAAATGTCAAGCTGGGAGAATTTTTAAATTATTAAATAGTGTAAAGGCGAGATTTTTGACAAAGCTTCTTCCCCAAACTAATTGGGGAAATAAATTTTGATAAGAAGTTAAGGGGAACAAAATACATTTGCAAGAAAGTAAGAATATCTTAAAGTGCACCGAAAGTTCCCACTAGAACCAATGATAAGCCCCAGATAGTTGAACTTATTAACATTCTCTAAACATAAACATCTTTCACTACAGCTGGAAGAAATAGAGAAAGCTACAATACAGTCTAAAATTCGTAAGTTTTTGGCATTCTGTAGCATAAAAAAAAGATAAATATCGGCATCAACGTTTTTCTTTTCTAAAAAAAAATATGAAAAAGAACATGACTTTGTTTTTGAACTAATTATTAATTCCCGCTCAGCAAACCGAATCCTTAACAAGCTTCATCAGCAAAAGCTGTCAATACACCCTTAAACGGCAACCTTAACAATGATTAATTCATATATCACGAAAAGAATTGGCTCTAAAACCGACTCTTGTGGAACACCCCAATTGATTGTACTCTTAATCTTCTCCAATTTCACCCTTCTCATATAAAAACTCCGAACCCTACATTTAAAGGCTTTTGATATATCTTTTATACTTTTTTTTTCAAGGCTCCCAAATATTTTGGAGCAGAAACGTTAAAAAGCATCCTCAGTAGATTTTTTTCTACTGAACTAAAATTCACTGAAAATCTTCGTTTTTTTTAGAGCATTTTCAAAAACATTACTTATCGAAGGTAATAGTGATATCGGTCTGTAGTTAGATAATAATTCAATAAAATAAGGTATTTGCGTACTTGAGTCCATTTGGAAATACACCACAAACAATGATTCTTTTAGGCCCGTTTACTGATACACAACTTAAGCATTTAAGTTTTACTTACTCGTAAGAACTTATGTGACAGTTTCCGCAGATGAAAAGTAGCCCTTAAGCGTTTTATTTATCATTCGTATCAGCAAACGGGCCTTAAAGGTGTGCCCCAAAACATTAGAGATACCATCGATAATAGAAGAGTTGAGATTTTTAATGTGCCAATTATTTTTAGAAGTTCAAAACCAGTTAAAGGCTTAAATATGAAACGTTGCTTTTGAGAAGGTTCACCTGGATAACAAACAGGACACATCCCGAAGGCACTCGTTAATTGTTAGAAATCGTGGGAAAATAATCATTAAAAGCATTTGCATTTGCAATTCTAATTTTATTAGAAAGATTGCGATCATGAACATAGACATCAGACAGGGAAGTTTTGCACTTGATGCCTTATTGAGAATACTCTTAACGATTTTCCATTCATCTCTGACATTACCTTTAGCTTGACTGGATTTATTTTGTAAAGTAACTGTAACGACAAATTTCTTTCCTTAATTCGGCACATATTTGCTTATATTTATTTTTCAAGTATTCACTACTATTTTGTGTTAAAAATTTTTATCTGAGTTTTTTTTCTTATATCTTATCATTATAAAGAAGATTATTCATAATCCAGGGTTTTAGTCGCTTTTCAGATTTTTTTTGGAACAAACATTTGAACATTTTGATAGATCACATTCTGCAAAATCACCTTGTCACAACTCCCACGATAAATGATTTTTTTTAAACTACTAAAATGAAGTTTAGTTGTTAAATTGGCGGAATAAGAATCTAAATGAGAGCTACATTAACCGAAAGTACTCTTATTGAATGATCAGGTATTCTAAGATCCAGACATACTCCCAATCTCTGTCTTGATCAAAATAATTTCCTTCTTGTTCACTCACTTCTAGAAAATTTACATTAAATTCACCCATAATTAAAATAATTGTGATGAAGAACCTAATCTTTAAATAGTTTTTGGAACGATAGGTGGCGCAATGGTTGTCAGGCTGTCACCCTATCAGAAAAAGTTATATTTTTTGCGAATGGCCGTAAATGTCAATTTTACTTACTCTGTGAAGTAAACATATTCAAAATACTCATCAACAAGACACGACTTGATCCTAAATTTGACGGAATAAATATTTCGATTGACATTTACCGCAATTTGCAAAAAAAAAATAGCATCTTCAGATAGGCTGAAAACTTTTGCGCAACCTTCAGAAATCATTGACTATTATTATACGGGTTGTTTTTAATACATTATTTCTTAATTTGTTAGATAAGCTGTTTAGCTCCTTGTATGACATATGTGTCTGAACAAGGAGTCCCACAGGGATCAATTCTCGGGCGAGTACTGTTTTGCATCAACAACACTCATTTGCCTTCATAATTCTAACATTGGTTGTTGCACTTAAACGCAGATGGCAACTAATTTTATTTTAGTGTCAGCTTGACGAACACTCACTCTTTAAATAAGGGTCAAATAAATGCTTGATCCTACTAATCTCAGGTATCTAAATATTAAACAAAAAAATGCTACAGTAGACTACGAGTTGACTATTGTAATAGCCTTGACTAGCATGTCAGGATATAAATCCACCAACTTTACTTACTACAATCTTCAGTTTCAGTTTATTATTAATAATATTTTTAATTATATTCCTATAAGGTATTTTTAAATGCAACCTGAATTGCACAAATTAGAAGGAATAGAAAGATAGGAGAGATTTTTTTTTGGCCCAGTAGATTGAGAATTAGATGTTAATTATCTCATTAAAACCCACGGATGCCATCCAGTGAAAACTGGGGGCTATAAAAAAATAATATTGCCTAAAGTGGGGCTCGAACTCACACGTCTAAGTTAGCAGTCAATCACTATATTCACTGCGTCATCGACAGATTGCTCTACACTCATTCAAGGAGTGTAAATTAATACTCTGTATAATTCTGGTCATTGGAAAGTGTTGGTCCGGCGATGTCTATTCACTATTTATCTAAACGGAAATTACAAGTTCGTCATGTCTACACGCTCTGAAGACATAGCTAATCAATCGTCCCTCTCAATTCAGCCATCAGTCTTTTTCATATTGTTCCTCGACGAAGATATACAAATTCCTAAACAAATAAATAGTGAAATTTTATTGTGGCTTTGTCAATTGGCAGGAATCGAGCCCTGCTACAATTTTCGCCGTACCTATTTTTGCATGACAAAATGTATTGCCAAAGAATTTGTCCCTTACCCGTAAGAGGCAGCACCTTGAAAAAATCATATTTATTTACAGCACATCAATTATATTTTCCTTCCAACTCACTCCTACCAATTAATTCAGGTTGTCAAAAAACACCTTTAAGTCCTACTGATATTTAGTTAGAATAGGCGATGTGTTTTTTACCCAAATCCTCTTCTCAAAAAAAAAAACTCATATTAAGAAGATAAATTTTATCCGTGAAAAATTATTTCAAAAGAAAACTTAGCTTTGCCCAAACTGAAATGAAATAATTTATTCTCTGCACTTCAACAATTTAAAACCTATTTCCGAACCTCTATTCAGAAGCCCATCATAGCACATCTTGAGAACAATAAACAAATTTGTGCTTTAAAAATTAAAAAAAAAAAGAAAATAATTCTTATTATTCTAGCTCGGTACATTTTTTCGTTCGAACTTGAACTTTTTCGCATCGACACCTTCGTCCTTTTCAATTACTGCCACGCAAATCCAATTACATTTAACCCCCTTAAGTCCTTCCAAATCATCTAGTAATCACATTAAGAGCTGAAATTACCCTCCAAAGATAATAAACTCAATTTGTGACAGCAATGCGGCAAAAAGCCTAATTCTTCTTCCAGAATCGCGCCAATCCCCTGGTCTTCTTCTTTGTGCCAGCCTCCGCGCCATCCTTGATCGTCAGTCGTGTCGCAGAGAAAACTTATAAGAACAAGTGGACAAGTGGTGATGTCTATAAATTTTCCACCATCCAATTTTGCCGCTCATTAAAAGTACGAATCTAACAATACCAACAGCTTCCGCACCGAAGCGCTGCTGTCTGTCTATCTATACGCCCGCCCTCATCTGCTCTTTTATAATGTACTACGACGACCCACCGACAATGCTATGGTTCTGCTCCTGCTGTTCTTGATGATGGTGGTGATGGTGATGGTGGATCGTAGATGTCTTCAACTAATTTAATTATGAAAATAAGTTTTCCCCTTATATAACCGTATACGAAACGACTACGATAGAATAAGGAAAACTTGTAGCTCTCATTCTCAAGCACTCGTGTACACCCGCGTAGCAGCGAATGGAACATCTTCAAGTCTTGCCACTTGTGAACGCAAAAGCACAGAAACTTCTTTTGTTCGTTTCATTCCTTATAACACAGATTGCGTCACTAATGAACCGCTGATAGGTTAAACAATAGTTTTCCCCGTCAACCACTAACAATTCTCAAAAAATATCAAAAAAGGGATACGAATGTCCTTTCGATTCAGTATTCGGATGCTGAACACACACTTCACACGGAACATGCATCTTTTTTTTTTGTGTTTTTTTGTGATTTTTAATGAACCAACCCGAAAAACTGTGATTTTAATTGAGGAGCTCATTAGAAGACACAAAATGCCAGAAAAGTGTCACTTGGCAATGTTAAATGAATTCCTCCGAGAGGTTTTTTGTTTCTTTGATTTTTTTTTGTTTGTCCGCCCTGCTGTGTGCATATAACGACTTGACACCAGCATCAAATTCTGCAGAATTTTTTTTTTTTTAGTGGCATTTTTGTTAGGTTTGCTAAAGCTAGCTGTTATACTGGGGTGGATAGGGCAGATCGGCAAGGCTCGAATTTTTATGTCATTTGATCCGAAAACTGAGTTTGGGAGTGTCAAATCGATTTCTTTTAATTGTATGAGTTTGTTTTGTGTCAATCTTCTTTCCTGATGATGATGACTTCCGTTCTTATTTCTTTTATTCTCTTTTTTTTTTTTTTTTGTATGCAGCTTCATTCTTATTTTCACTTAGGTTGACCTTTGAATTTAGTTCATTAATTTTTTTTATTTTTAAAAATTTTGTTTAAAAAAGTTCTACACTGTTAGAAGGTTTTAGATTAATTAGAGACTGTTTCAGTTTATTTTTGCTTTTCACCCAATTTCAATTGCGGACGGATCAATGTTCAAGTGGAAGAAAGCAAGCTGAGTGTGAGGTGTTACCGAAATATTTTTTTTATTTGGCAAGCCCATTCAAAATTCGCCGCGGTTTTTAATAATTCTGCCGCATAGATTCGACTGAAGCATAGGCCGAAAAATACCTAAACTGCAAACATTTTTAAGGTCCGCCAAAAGCGTTTATTTCTCATATTTTAAATTATCGAAACTATTTCGGCCCAGGTTGTACCTCGGATATAAAACCTGAACAAAGTACATACAAGTCTGTATGGGAATAACAGGGGCATGGATGTCTACCCAGCAAACAGGGCTGGATATTATTCTTAATCTTCCAAGTCTGGACGAGTATATAAAGTGCACTTCGTCTAAAAAAATAAAAAAAAAAATGGGCTCTTGGAAGCACACAAACGATGGTCATGGATCTATCTGGAAAGGTTGGCCAGAACTTAATGTGACCAATGATTATTTACTACCCCAAATAGATTTTTACAAGAACTCACTACTCAGAGGAAAATGTATTCTCATCTACACTTATGGGTCAAAATTTAAACTGCAAGAAGGAACAGGAGCTGGAGTGTTATGAAGCTCCTAATATTAGGGAATCATATAAACTGCCAGATGTGTATATCGCGTTTTTCAAGCTAAGATTTACCCTATTGAAAAAGCAGGCGAAATGGTTGATAGGAAAAACTTAATATATGTAGGTGTTCTAACAGGACAATGTGCCATCGCATCGGTACAATGGCCACTAAATTTCTGTAGCAGCTGTCAAGATCTTGAAGAAATACAGGGTGGAGTGCTACAATAAGAAATTTAAATAACTTTTATTTTAAGCGATGTATTTCATTAATTTTTTTTTATTGGATTAAAAATTAAATTTTATTTTAAATAACTAATAGTTTTTAAAGATGATAGACCGCAAATGACCTCCACGCTCATCCACGCATATGCGGCACCTGATCAGAAAATTGTTCATTGCGGCCTGAAGGGTTGAAATTGGGATCGCCTCACTTATTGTCTTAATGGACTGCTTCAATTCAGTCAAATTCCTGGGTTTCGTTTTATACACTTCCTGCTTGACATAACCCCATAAAAAAAGTCTGGTGCAGTCCGGTCAGGTGACCTTGGGGGCCAGAGGAAAGTGCAGTTTCTGGATATCAATTTGTTTGGGAATTTTCGTTGGAGCTCCGCCATATATTGTGTGACTACGTGTGCAGTTGCTCCATCTTGTTGAAACCAAATCCTGCTGAAAGGGATACGTCTTCGTCGAAGTTCTGGGTAAAAAAAAACTCCTTCAACATCTTTAAATAACGGTCCCCATTGACAGTTTGTGTTACACCGTTTTCTTCAAAGAAGTATGGCCCGACAATACCCTTCATGAAACTGCACACCACACCGTGACTCGTTCTGGCTGCAGTTCCGTCTCATGGAACATTTCTGGATTAGATTCACTCCATATACGGCAATTTTGCTTGTTAATATTTATCAATGTGTTGTCTTCTTCGGCCATTGCAATAATTTTTCGGCAAAATTCCAGGTGAACATGCAAATCCTGAGGGTTTATTTTGCTTGTAATTTGGACTTTGTACGGAAACAAATGTAAGTCATCATGAAGTATCTGTTGTAATGACCGTCTGCAATTTGGTCCGATAAGTTTCGAGTCGAAGTACTTGGATTTGCCTGTTTTGCCGATGCAACAGCCACGATTGTATCCTGAACCGGAACATTGGGATCTCGATGATACGGTCTTCGTTCGATGCTTCTAGATTCGGCAAACATGTTCACCAGCCTCATAATGGTCCATCTACTCGGGGGAGTACCGCCAAACTCCAATCTAATTTCCCTTTGGACGGAAATGACGGACTGCAAAGAATGGTATCGCTGCACTATCCAAATCCTTTATTCAGTACCCCAAGCATTCATTTTGATAAATCTAAATAGTGCCTACAAAATAAAAAAAAAATTAGCCGATTACTCACACTGAAAAAAAGTTATTAAGTTTTATTTTGTTAACACGATTCGTGGGCCACCCTGTAGAAACCATTAAACACCTACTCTGCGATTTTCGAAAGCCTACAAAGATATCGCAACTTAGGCGAACTGGATGAACTGTGTACAGATATCAATGGGTAATATGGAAAAATATATAGAGAGCATGGACTTGTTCTTTAACGAACTAGCCTTCATTAAACATTACTTTGGGAACATCACAGATTCACATCACACGCACACAGGTTCCAATTACTTCACTTTGTTGAAAATCCAGTATAACAAACTACTACACTATTTCTTATCCCATCTGCTAGGTGGCGCAAGAGTTATTACTCAATCAGAAGATGGTATACGTTTTGAAAAGGCCGCAATTTGACATTTGTGAAGAAAACAGATACAAAACACACTTCAAAAAGACATGATCGGTATATTCATAAAAAATCGCGAAATACTTGTTTTGTTTGACATTTTCCGCCATTAGCAAAAAAGATGGCATTTTCCGAAAGGGTGAGAACTTTTGCGCCATCTTGTATAACTTCTGACATAAAATGAGAGGTGTCCAATATGAAATCTATATGATTTATGAACACAATCATTTTACTGACAGTTGAAAGTAATCATTGCGTTGAAAGTTCCAGAATAATATGTGTGGAATAATAATAACTTCGAAAAGAAATAAAACCACAATTTCCCCATTATTGGTACATTTTCTGAAATAATGAAGTTCGTTATGAACTTATGCCTCACTCAATTAAAACATTAGCTGATATGTCATTTGCTCCAAAAATGCAGTACCCGGGATAAAATACAATTCATTTTTATGGTAGAATAGGGTACGATGTGTTACACCAAGGGTTTCTATATAAATTCTATGTAGAGAAAAAAAAACATCCAAAAGAAATCACTCCTCTTGTGTTCCATTGTGATAATTCAAACAAGTTGTTATTGTGTCATTCAAATCTTAAATCATTCATTCCCCCTTTCAAAATGTTCATGTTTTTAGTGTAAACACTGCTTTCCAGAAGGGTGTGGGCCTTAGAAAATGGAGTATCAAGGAGACTTTTTAACTATACCTATAATTTTTGCCAGTAGCCGAAATCGAAATCCAAAAAAATAGGGCCTGTTCAGATCTTTTGATAATGTCAATTTCGTCTAAGCAATTTATGTGGCTGAACCTTGCGATGATAGTCGTACTTGTCAGACAGAGTAAAGGATAGCTTTTTAACACGCCAGGGTGAAGAATAAAAGATTGAAGAGCGACCAATAAGGCTATTTTTAAGTGATGGCCATTGATGAACGTAATTTACTTGAAAGGTATCTGATTTTAGGGTGTTCTATATTATCAATTAACTGTTATCACGCTCGTAATGTAACAGTTATAAATACCTCACAAAAGAAACATTTATAGCGTCATAAAAATCTATATATATATATAAGAGTACACATGTGGAATTCTATTTTCATGAGCATTTATTAAATTTAAAATTCTGCTTAAAAATATTCAATTCTAATAAAATTATTTTTTTCTTTTCTTTTTCAGGTAAGTTCGAATTTGAATCCCTGAAATACGTAATTTGGTTGGTAAGTTGAATTGACTTTAGGAAAGTGTAGCTTATGAAAAGAACTTATTGAGCTTGCCTGCGTTCCGAAGCTAAATGTGGCAATATTTCTTTTATGAAAAGTAGTGGGTTTTGGAGAGTTTAGAACCACAATCTCCCAAAGTTTTGATGTTTTTCATCTCATCTACCAAAAGACGCCCATAATGTTGTGTCGAATACTCTATGCCTGGATGTGATCTTAAGTTGAGTCAATTTTAGAAACTATGAATAATTGTTTTTCCATTTTCAACTTTGACAGTGATACACTGGTTTCTGCTAAATAAACTACCCAGTTGCTAGTTGATAACAATCAATGGAAAGACACATGAACGAAAACTTCGTCATCGTTATCCTTGTCCGAGAGGTTCCATATATTTTAAATGAATTTCTTTGTCCATAAACTGCTTAATTGGATTTTCGATCATAGTTGGTTTCAGCTTACAGTAGTGTATAACGGAAAGCGTACGAATGGTCGACAAAAAAAATTCGACTGGACAAATATGTATATATTTCATCGAATGTTAAAATGTCTACTGAAATTTGACCGAGAAAAAAAGTTGACAGCTTAAAACCCAGAAAAGTTGTCGGTAAAAATGTCGACTTTTTTCTGCTCCGCCAATTATATTATTTTACATACACGTAAACTCAACCGCACCACAAATCTTATATGGCAACATGGATTTTCTCGGTTTTGGGTTTTCAGGCTTTCTTTATATTTAGGGTTTTTCGAAAATCATTCATTTTTACCAATCGACTTTTCAAAGTCGACATTATAACGGTCCATTTTTTCCAAAAACAATTATAAAACCTTTTTATGTACCACTTCTCTGGATCTTGGTTTTTTGTGAGCAACAATTCGAAATCCCGTAAAACCACTACAAACGTCCATCAACATAAATATCATCAATTTCAGGCCTTGATATAAATGTTCAGTCCAAATTTTGTCAATTTTTACAAAATGGCAGCTAATTTTCATTTAGGCGTTTTTGTATATTTTACCTTTGAGGAGAATTTAATTAATTGAGATTGTTCAGAAAAATGAGGTCTCAGATCTCACAAATATCGTTCCGTCAAAAAGTGAGGAAGCATAGCAAATTTTCTTTTTCCTCTGTATTTGACAGCAAAACTAAGAAATTTTGCTTAGGAATTCTGCTAAATTGTTGAGATATTTGAGATCCTATTTCCTGAATTTGCTTATTATGGAACACATAACTTTTACATAATTAGAGATCACACGGAAAAAATGCAATGAAGTCGTTTTATATTGAGTGCATAGATGGCGCTTTGAGGTAGCTCTGATTGAATAACACAGGCACAAGTGGATAACTCTATTGTGTCTTAGCTAAAAAATAAAAAAAAAAGATTTTTTTTGTCAGATTTTAATTTTTTTTATTAAAAAAAAACTAAATAAAAGAAAACGCACATTATGTGATATATATGACTTTTGCGCCACCTTGTACCTGTTATCACAAAACTAATAAAAACTCATGCATTTAAAATTCAAAGGATACCTTTAAGAAATATAATCACGTCTTCAGTTCATTGCCCTCTATCTGCAGCAATCAGAGTTATCAATTGGTCATTTAATTCATGTTGCCACTACCACTGTTATTTTTTTGTTTGGGAAAATTAAAGTGTTTCAATTACATAGAGTTTAATCAATGTGATCCTTAACTGACATTATTTTCCTGTTTATCTTTTTTTTCGGTTCAATTGGAAATACAGCAAAAAAAAACTCCTGTAATTAACTATGTTTACTTTTTAAACATGTTATTTAAATATTTTTTTTTGCTTTTTAAACAGCCCTACGGATATCCGTTGCAATAATATTAATTTACGCATTTTATTAAGTCGCCCCTTCAGATACAAATGTGTTTGTGTATGGTGTTGTTTGTTTCTTTGTATGCGTGTGTGTCACTGGTGTGTTTTTTTTTTCGTTTTCCTGCAACTGATGTCGCATTGCTGCTGTGTACTTGTTTTCATTAAAAATTAAATGTTCAATTGCACATGATAATAATTATGGTTTTAACTTGAGAATTAATTAACAAAAAAAAGAATAAAGTTGTAAAAAAAGCGTATATATGTATGTTAATTTATACATATACCAATTAATGGTTTGATATTACGAATGGGTTATTTTCTTAGGTATAGATTTGAATAGTTAATAATTTTTATAATGTGATTAGGGCTAAATTATAACTGGGCACAATATTAAATACTTTTCTGTTTGACTAAATGCATTAAATAACACAAGGTGGGACAAATGCCATCATACCCCATCGGAAAATGCCATATTAGTTTTGCAAATGACGACAAAATGTCAATCGAAACAATTATTTCTTGCTTTTTTTTAGAATAACGATGCGTGCCTTGTTGGAGTGTATCTTGTGCTTGTTTACTTCGGAAATGTCAAAGTAGAATTCACATTTGCCGCCATTTGCAAATAATGTATAGCACCTTCTGTTAGAGTGACAACTTTAACCTTAAAGTCTATTAAATCAATTTCAACAAATCGTCAAATAAAGAATTTCACCCTAATTCCATTAATGATGATTCAACCATTACACCTATAGATATACCTATATCTTTCAATGTCACTGGGAATCATTATATGAAGCTGAATTCGTGCGATAGAGGGCGGTGTGGGTTGTGTGTAATTATGATTCACAGAAAAAGTCTAAGGTGATAAAAACGGTTACTAGTTCACTGGGCTTCTGCGTCCGATAACAATGACCGTAAATCGCTCGTGTGGACTGTTCTTCGTGGCAGTATTTATGTGGAACGTAGGGCCGTGTTGTTGGAACCACATTCCAATCATAATTTATCATCCAATTTGGGAGTAAATAAATTTAGTCTTTTATAGACCTGTAGTGCTCCTAAATCATTGTGATGGCAAGGATGTTGTTGTTTTGGAAGAAGTACTGACCTATCCACAATCCACACCAAATAGTGACTTTTATCAGATGCATTGCCAATTGATGTATCTCATGTTGATGTCATCATGGTGTCGACCATCTTAAATCTGGAATTCGTACTTGTTGACGGTACCCGTTCACACAAAAATGGTTTCCCTCGCTGAAGATGACCTTGACAGCTAATGGCGGCCATATTGTTTTATCTGTCGTTAATTTTTCATTCTTACATGCATTTGGGAACAAAATTTAACTTAGGATTTTGATCAAACTTGACATCACGAGGATATAGAGAATGCGAAAAAAGCAAGTACCTTCAAGTGGTATACTGATGGACCCAGAATAACCGATAGAACTGTGATAGGAGTTTTTGGGCCTAGAAATAAACTCTCCATTCTGATGGGGTAGTCCACTAGAATTTTCTAGGCGGAAGTTAACGCCATACGAAAATGCGAAAAAACTTAATTTCATAAGAAAGTATATTAAACAAAACATTGCCATCATGTCAGGTAGTCAAGCTCTTATTCAATCAGGTCAAAACTGGTATGGGGATGTGTGAGCGGGCGGAATGAGCTATGCAAGTATAATAAAGTCCCACTTAATTCTATACCTGGGCATATATGCAGGAATCCACAAACCGTGTTCTTTAATTTTCGAATCGATAAAATTAGTCGAGAAACAAAAAAAAAAAGTTTGTTTTGTTGTTAAGATGCCAAAATGACTTTTTCAAGTTATCGCCTTCCAATGGAAAATCCCAGTCAAACAAATTTAAAATTTAAGGTATCGTCTCAACTAACAGAAATCCATTTTTCAGAAGCGTTAAGTGAGGAAAAGTTATCGCTTGGGTTACAGAACATGGGCCCTGGGCAACGTATAGGCAGACTCCCTAGAACAAATAGGAGCAACGTCACCTATAATGCGACCGCCCTATTGCGGAATGGTAGAATACGTGATCATAAACAAGATCAGATCCGAAGAGGAAGCTAGAAGATATGGAACACTCCCCAAGTTAAGACATGCTAAATAACTTTAGCATTGGGAACTACAACCGAAAACGGTTTTTATCCTGTATGAACCGAAGTAGGGTAATAACAGTTCTCCTCTCGGGTCACTGTAAGCTGAATACGCACCTCAATATCCTGGGATTGGAGAGCAATGCTCTCTGTCTGTAGGTTATGTAATACTAGGTAGTTGTAATGCCATCATTTACCAAAGGCAAACATGTTTGGATATCACATAATATAGATAAAATGGAACTATCCTTTACTAAAATACCCCAAATACTAGAACCCATTACAGGAATTAATTTGGAGGACAAACTGTAAAATAAAAAGCATCATGCAATTTTGTAGGGGGACAATAGATTTCAAAGTCGCAGTGCATCAATACCCCAAAATATATTCATTCATTGACTCCGCCTATCGTAATCTATGTATCTGGATCTAAAGCCTAAACCACTGCGAAGCGATTTTCTTTAAAATTGAGGCTTTTTAAGGCTAAAAAGTACTAAAATCACTGTACGTGTCAAACAATTCTTATGAAAAAACATGATGATCTCAAAAATGGCTCTAACGATGTTAGGAAAAAATAATGTATGTTGGTATTACTTTAGGCAATGCATCTGCAGCACGCAACTGTTTGGCTTGGATTATAGGTCGGATAAAAAAATATGGCGCCGTGAACTTTCAAAATCTACGCCTCCCTATTGGCATAACCTTCGTAAGAAATATGCCACTATGAAATTTTGGAAAATTTTGTATAAAAAAATTAAAAAAATATTTTTCATGAATTGAAAACGCTAAGAATTTGTAATTAAATTTGAATCTGATCATCAACAAAATCACCATCATTTCACCCAGAAAGCATTTTTCAAATTCACTCTCGACCTCTTTGGCGTATACGTGACATTTCGTGGAACTAATTCCATCGCATGGTTAATGTAGAAAGCCAGGGCAGCTAGTCTAACCGCGGCAAAAGCTGATTTGTGGTCACGTGCGTAACCTAAAAAAAAAACCTTAATGTAATGCAAATTGCAACATTAATAGGGGGTAGGAGCCAATGCCAGTGGTATATATGGTGTTGGACAAAACAACAAGATTGAGAGTTAAACAACAATGCCATTAGACATGCCATACCTATTAGAGAACAAACCCTTTTTTGTCGAACTCATATATTGACAAATCTTATCAAGAGTTTCAATTGCAACAATTTTAACATAAAACGCAACGGGAAGCAAAGGTGTATGGATATAGAATAACTGTTATTCTAAGTAAATAGGGCACAAGAGTGAAAAATTCAAATTACGTTCGAACAGCCCAACATATAGCCTCTAGCTTATGCTAGTTGTGATGAGAAGTCCTTCAAGCTAATTGTGTTTTCATAATTTTCCGATAAAAATTAGCATACAACTGTTTGGAGTGCTCGTAGTTGACTTTAGGCAGCCATTTCATTTAAAAAGAAGGACTAAATGGCTTAACTACATGCGTCCAGATATCACATAAATACTCATATACACGTGTGTCGCGTTGCCGTTCGATGGTTGTTGACGACAAGCTCATGGTAACACCAAGGACCTAGACCTACTTGCTGCTCACAGATTCGATAACATCATTTAAGCCCGGCTGTGCGGTTAATTCTCGGCCTGTCCACTTCTCTCCTGTTCTGCACGTTGCACACTTACATATATACAAATGATTCGCCAGATATATGTATATTCGAACAGAGCCATTGCCATGCCATATTACTCGCGGTACTCTGTGGTGAGTTTCGAATTTTCGAGCAGCCTGGACAAAATGTATCTGAGGTGTGGGGTGGCAGATAGAACAAGTATCTGTAGTTTTTTTTATCTGTCCAATAAAAGCCTCAGCCAGAATGTGGCGATGATAATGAAAGTAGCGGTCGTATACTACTGATACAGCATTATGGCCCGGGGAGCGGGGGTGCTCTGAGGTATTATTTTGGTTTAATCGATTGAGAGTAATTATAATCGTTTTCGTGCAAAATTGATAATTGTTAGCTGGTATTGGGTTTGGTTTTTGGTTATATATATTCAATCCGGTCGGAACTGCGCGTCTCATAGTCAGCGTTATGTCAGTAACCAAACTTTCAAGTACTGTAAATAGGTATAGTTACAGGCTAACTCTCAATTTAATTGAATAATTGCGGCAACCCAGGGAAAGTGTAGATAACTTAAACAACAACAAAAACAAAAAAAATCGGTAATGAATTAGTTTTTTAAAAGCAGGTTTTATGAGATGTCGGCTGGTATTAAAAATGTTTGGTTTTGGAAATTGCATTTCATTAGAGAAATTAAGGGTATTTTATGGTGATGATATTTATCTGTGCATGTAAATGTTGAAAATTTTAATTCAATGAGGTAATCGATATACCTACAATGTGATTGTAATTAAATTTTAAAATTAAAATAACCAAATATCGAATTCATGAAACATTTCAAAGAAACGTTTTTTATAACGTTTATTTTCGTTCAGGTGTTTTTGAAAAGTTTCCTTTTGAAAATGATGCTGATCTATTCCAAAATTGTTATCGAAATTCCTTGAAAATCTTTCAGTTTCATACAGCCTTACAGCCTATTTAGAACCAGCTCGGTCGGTGCATTGAATCAATCATCTTTCAAACTCGCCTTTGGACTTTTATGTGCTCAAATAACTTTTTTGTCATCTCCCGATGGTGATTGTGTTCATGTAAGAGTTGTTGCAGTTTCCCATTATTTACTGCTCCAAGGCTGATTGATTTCATCATCAAAATTTTGAAGGAAATAAATACGAACAAAAATGTCAGTATTCACTGGCGACATTGTTGTCCTGCACGATTGCAAATTCGCCCTTGAAGACAAGACACATTTTTGATTTATGAAATTAAGTGAATGGTTGGTGTTTGGTTCAATGGTTCCAGTGGATCTATTGGTGATTGTAATTTTGGTAATAAACTTATGTCCTTGGGGGGCCCATAACTGCACAATTTGATAATGGATTTATGCTCTACCTGAGTATTTGGTAGATCAAAGTGGTTGATTAAATTCATTAAAGCACGCGAAGCGGTCAAGACAAGATATGTTTGTCCAAGAAATTTGTTGAACATTGAACAAAAAATGTCATGATGCTCTTTAAAGGCTAGTCATTGACAGCTTGGTGTCGTCTATAACCCTTTCTGCCTTCATGATGACAGATGTCGTTGTTGTGTGATATTATAGACTAACTTATGTCCCAGTTCTATAAACAATAAGCTATCAATTATGTCTCATTAATGCAAAATACAAAAATTGTGAAACTATGTTCTGTAGATCATTATACCTGAGGTATTTTAAGGTCGGTATTTTAACAATGCCAGGTTTTCTTCTTTTTTCAGGCTAAAACGGCTCTCCGACAGTGAATTGTGCTGAATCCTGCTAGAAGATCTAGGTATTTGAAATATCGGAATATCTTAACGAAATTTTTAGAATTCGTTTTATGAATTTTTAGTCGTACTCGAAAGGGGGGACCTCAAAGTCGTTTTTTTTTATAATTGAGCGCGCACTAAAGGGGTTTGACTACCCTTAATATGACTACCACAGTGCGAGCTTTAAAAAAAAAACCAAAGCCTATATTACTCATCCCTTACTTCTGTGATGCAGCTGCATAAACAATATGTTTATCCTTTTTTCGCAGATCATAATAATTATAATTTAAATCATCCGACGCATACATGTTACATTTTAGTCCAAAAAAACAACAAAATGCCAGTTCTTCGTCCAAGTAATGTATCATCCACAAAAATGTATCCTTTCTTTTTCTTTTATTTGAAGGTTTAGCAGAGGTTCCTCATGTGCTTCAAATTTGAGCACTTTTAATTACTCTTCTAATAGTTGAAACGCTTTCTGTGCTTTTAGATAAAGCTTTTACTTTTGGTGTTCGTTGTTTTTCGCAAGAATTTGCTTACTACGTTTGGCGAACTTCCGATTCTTTTCGATATTGAACGCCATACGAACTCAATTTGTACTAAGGCCAATTAGAAAAGAGCTTTTTTAGAAGCAAACATTATTAAAACTTAAGGGTACGATTTCTTATTAATAGGCCAGCAAAAGAACACTTTAAAAGTGCCTTTCACAAAAAGCTTTTCGTAAAGCTTTTTTTTTTTAAGAGAAAAAACTCTCATTTGATCTTTGCAGAGTGAACTTATTTAATTGACCGTCACTGTAGTTACCAAACGATTTTACCAATCTAATATAATCATTCCTTCGGTTTGGAAAATGTTACTTCTTGCATGGGATTTGTGCTCTTGCCTTTATTTTGTGATTGGTATTGATCCCAACTCTAGAAGGAAATAAGAAGATTAAAAAACCACAATCATAAGAACCAATTGGATACGTAAATACATCGGAAAAAATAAAAGAGATTTTTGCCGAGTTTGTGTTTAAACATTTCTGAGGACGAATAGAAAAGATCGATGTTTTAGAAATAAAGACAGATATATGTAACGCATGGACTGTTTGACAAATTAAACGAACCATATCGTTAAAAAAATATCATGAAACCACTTTTTCGAAAGTTAATTTTTAATCAGAGAAACATGACTTACATAGCAATTACCCTTTAATTGAGCCTCTTTCAAGAAATGAAATGGCATAGAATAGGCTGCAGTATGACAATTCACAAGTAACATTAATTTTAAAAAAAATTCTGTTAAGCATTACTCGTAACTGGTATTTTTATGGGGGAATGTGGTTTTTGAATGACATCAAATATTAAGTAGAAAATGGCATTTCTTTGAATTCTACAAAAAGGCACCATACATGCTTTCTGCTTGTCAATTCAATTCACTCAACATTTGAATCACGTACCTTGTGTCATTCTTTTCATGAGGGGTGAAAGAATCATCGATTTATTTTAACTCATTCTCTGATTTAAAAAAGCGTACCTATATTTACTTCGTAACTTTTCTACAAGCCAAGACATATTGTTTTTTATTGAATTTGATAACTTCATCTGTTTCTAATCTTCTTTATATAATAAATGCCACTCTAAGGCTAAAGTACGTTACGAGCCAATGGAAGGTTGCGGAAGTTATAATGGTTCTCAAACCAGAAAAACCATCACATGATAAGACATCTTATAGACCCATTTCGCTTCTGCCCATAATATACAAGGTCTTTGAAAGAATATTACTTCTGCGCCTGCAGCCAATAATAGAAGAAAAGCGCCTAATACCTGAACATCAGTTCGATTTTAGAAGCAAGCATTCGACAATTGACCAAGTGCAAAGGATCACTGACGTCATTGATAAAACTTATGAAGAAAGGAAAATTTGTACGGCGGTCTTCCTAGACGTGTCGCAAGCTTTTGATAAGGTGTTGCACGAAGGCCTAAATTTAAAATTAAGACAAATTCTGCCTGAAGCACTTTATACGCTTCTAAAAGCATATCTAGAGAATAGACTTTTAAGAGTAAGACATGGAAACGATAACTCAGATCTCAAATATATATTGGCTGGGGTACCACAAGGAATTGCTTTAGGTCCAATATTGTACCTATTATTTACACGTGATATACCTCAAACAGAAGACACTATCGTACCCACGTTTGCTGACGACACTGCAATACTAGCAGTGGGCCAAACGATAAATGATGCTACGACTCGATTACAAAAAGCTCTGAATAATGTCAGTGAATGGACAAAAACATTGCGGATATCGCTTAACGAAGTAAAATCAGTCCATGTATATTTTACGTATAAAAAAATTAATAGATTACCGGTATTTGTTAATACGGTTCAAGTTCCGTTTGCTAATGAAGCAAAATATCTCGGAATGTCATTAGACGCGAAATTAAAATGGAAACCGCATGTTAAAAAGAAATGCGAGGAGTTAAATAATAAACTCAGATATAAGTACTGGTTGTTAGGGAAACACTCTAAGCTCAGTATCGAAAACAAGCTAATTTTGTACAGACAGGTGCTTAAGCCTGTCTGGACTTACGGTATACAACGCGAGATTCTAATTTAAATACCTTACAAACATTTGAAAATAAACTGCTAAGATCGTTTGTAAACGCACCTTGGTACATTAGAAACGAAGATCTCCACAGAGATCTTGGGATTCCCACGGTTCGCGATGAAATAAAACAAATTTGCTCGAAGTCATAGAACACGGCTGTTACCACACTGTAATAGTACTATAATCTAAATTATCGATGATACGAATTTAGTACGTCGCCTGCGAAGCACTAAGCCTTCAGATCTGGTGCACTAAACGAGAATCAGCTTTAAAATCCCTGTATAAACAGGAACTATCACCGGATAGTTACCTGCAACACGTTAAGTAAATTAGTTAAAAATAAATTGCTAGACAAGTTTTAACTTAGTTGCAATCGGGAGGAGGAGGTGTTTTAAGTGCAGTAAGAATCGCACACTCCTTTGAGAACGCGTTTTTCGGTCCTTATAGAGCCTTTTGAAGGTTTTACACCTAACCACGGGAAAAAAGATCTGTTTCTAGTATTTATATATGTAATCCCTTGCATTATAAATATGTCCCTAAAATCATAATCATTATTTATACCACCACAAATTGTGCCAACACACTATCATTTTTCATTCAACCAAATTTAACGTCAGCAACTTGCAACAAAATCTAGTTTTCAAACAAGCAATAGTTCCGCATTTTGATTAGGTTTTTCTCTCCACAAAACCACAAATTGGTAACATTACTATAACTAACACCATCAAAATCCATAAAATATTAAAAATCATAATGACGTCATAGCACAGCCAATTAAAGGCCATTGATGTGTATGTTATTATGACTCAATATAAATTAATGGTAGTGCTTTTCTAACATACATTTATAGTATGCTGAAATGTCCCCCAAAAAACCATTTATTTTAATATTAATTTGAATATCTCACAGCAAGTAATTATGAATCTTGATTAGTGTACTTAAAGTCCGTTTCTTAGTCGAATTCGAGGAACGTTAGGGTGTATGGTCAATTAGTATAAATTAAGGTAAGGGTTAACTGATATCTTGTTAAGATTTTCCAGTTTAATGTTTGTGTGAAATAATAAAGCCTAAATGCGAACAGTCTTACACAGAAACGACTCTGGGAAATGATACACGAAAAATGTCCTTTTGCCTTTCGCACATTTCGAATAATGGCATTGCTATTTATACAGGGTGTTTCAAGTGGCACAAAGCAAGAGATTAGTGATTTTTTCGTATGATATCTCATTTTAGACGGAGACTTAAGGGTATCTACTTTGTACATGGATGCCAAAATTATTCGTATTTTATCTACGATAAGGCTTTTGGCAAAATATCTTTATAGTAAAGATTTGTCCCTTCCGCTTGTTCTGATGCTTTTGGAATATTCTTAAACTTAGTAAACTTAGTAAACTTAGACGAACTACTGTTCGTACATGAAATTCTGTGATTTGGCATATTGCGGTATCATTTTCCTCCAAAATAACCACTAATAATTGTGGTGCTCATTGCAAAGAAGCAGATCTTCACTTTGGAGGGATCCATGTTGAGAAAAAAAAAACGAATTCACTTTTGAACCCTTCATTTTATCTTCAAGCTGTCATTCAAAAGATTTAATAAATAAAAAAGGACCCAATACGATCCCTTGATGTGCACCATTTTTGATTGGAAATAATGCTTCAATGTACAATATGTAATTCCCTTCAGGAATCGCTATAAGGTTTCCAACATGATTCTTATAATTTAGGTTGCATCTGTCTGATTGACCCAGTACAAAATTAAAGTGCCGATGAAAGTTAAGGCAATGACAGTTCCATTTTAGAAAAAAGACCGAACTGACAATTCCCCGGCAATATAAAATTATGAAGTGATTTTCCGTCATGGATTTGGTGCTGTGAAATTTTTTGTGGACAGCAATCGTTCTAAAATTGACAGTTTTGCTTTTTCACTCATCCATCCATCAAAAAATATACTCCGTTGATAACGATGATTTTTGGCAATGTGCGAAATATTTCTCGAAAGTTATCACTATTCCTTTTTCAATTTATTTATCTAGGCAATTGCTTTACACATTAAGATACAGTATCTTATAAAATAGCGAAATATACTCGTACTACCAGAAATTAAAACAAATTTGACAAATCTTGCTGAAATAGCGAATTTCGAGCATCTCTTTAAATGTAAGCAGGTATTCCGAGTCATATCTTGTCTAATCTTATTTTTAACATTACATCAAGTCCTTTATCATTGATTTAATCTCTTGTTCAGTTCTTTAGTTACCTTTACTTTTTTTTCATTTCTATCCGCAGATTTTTGCCATTTAATCTCTTTTTACAGATTTTTACTGCACAACAAAAAAAAACACAGTTAAAGTGTGTTTTTCATAGTTTGTCAGACTTGTTGGGAGGTTCATTCAAAAAGAAAATTTAACATTTTCTCGTGTTTGTTCTCACCACACAAAGAACATGAATAAAAGACGACGACGACGGAAACATAAAAGAAAAAAAAAACTAAAACTCACAAAACGTTGAAACCTTAATCCTTTTGTGTGCGACCATCAATGCAGACTTCTTGCAAATAGAAAATCAGAATAATAATAATAAAAAAAATCGCAGCTTTTCTTATTCTTTTTTTAAGAGAAAAGTTTTTCATTAATTTTTTTTTTCGTGTTATCACCCATTGAATACTTGACATTTGCATTTAGTTTCATTGACTTTCAGTTCTGTAGTAATTTTCAGTTTTTTTTTTCACTTCTTTCAAATATGTATTTAAAATTACACGACTTGATTTCGACACCCCATGCGACACATTTAAACTTAGGGAAAAGAGTCAATTTAAAAAAGGAACGAATAATTTTGGGCAAACTTTGATTCCAAAATTATTATGATTTCACTTTAAATACTAAAATATATCAACTCAAATGTATTACCCTCAAAATTTTCTAAATCATTGAAAATATTTGTCTAGAAAACTGTACTCATTTGATAAGACGTCTTTTAGAAGACTACTTTTTCATGCTGAGTCCTTAGATTTCGAAATAAAAGAGATTAATGTTTGAATTTATTTTTGCGCAGGGCAGTATTTACTTACCTACCTAGGTGGCGCTACAGATCGAAATGTACCTGGGCCTCAACCAACAACTACCCCCAGTTAGCACTCCAAATTGGTTGAGATCTTTTTATACTTGTGCGCGCCACCTTAATAAGACTGGAAGACTGCGAGTCGGATCATCGGAGTCCATTCGTTCAACATGTCCTAGTGATCTAAGACGATGAGTTCGAATTTGTTTGATCAGAGCAATGTCGCTTAACAACTCAAATATTTCGTCGTTAAATCTTCTCCTCCATAGCCAATTAACGCATAATGGACCGTAAATCTTCTCGAAGAATTATCCTCTCAAAGTGACCAATGATGTATTCATCCACCGTTCATAATGTCCACGTTCCAGAGCAATACAATAGGACTGCGATGATTAAGGTTTTTTTTTGCAGTTTCTCCTTAGTTCTTCGTGATAGGGCCTTACTTGTCCTTCTTAGACCAAAAAAACTGCGATTGGCAAGAGAGATTCTTTGTTTGATTTCTTGACTGATGTTATTGTCAAATGTTATAGGGAAGTCTAGATAAACGGAGTATTTTACTATCTCGAAATTATAGCTGTCTACTTTGACGTCCGGTCCTGTGTTCTTCGGTGTTGAGTGTCCTTTCTTGTTGACAGCATATATTTTGCTTCGCTTCGATTATCGCCTGTGTAAACGCACCGTACACGGTTCGCTACGTTGTGCCAATAATGTCAATGTCGTCCGCTTGTACCGACTTCTGGAAGATTGTGCCGCTGGCGTTGATAAACGAGTTTCGTACTCCTCCTCCTCCCTGATGTCAAACAGCATTTAGCTTTGAAATCTCGGGATATATGTATGTCACGATAATATTGTGGGTTTGTCTCAATGAATCTCTACTCCGGTAGAGCCCTTAAACCGTTCTATACAAGTTTGAAACCCAGAACATACATTAATGTCGGTTTGCCCCAGGGCTCCGTTTTGTACCCGATACTCTTCACATCTAATAAATTATTTTTCAAAACACCGTCCTCCCAGCTTTCTATGCTCGTTTTCAGATTTGCCTCCTTTCTCTTCGGATGTGGACAACTACAGCGTTCAACACGAATGTGGAATGCTTTATCAGGCACTGTTTTTCCTTTCATTTTGAACATTTAGAGTCATTCTTCTTAGTTCGTCAGTACTTTTCTAACGCTAGAATTGTGCTTAGTCATTTTTAGGTTAGTCATAAATCTATAACAATGCATTGAGATAGTAATTGTTTGAAATTAACTTGAAATCGTTAAAACTTTAAAAATAAAACAAACAAAAAACTCAGTAAGACATTCGTCTTATTTTTTTTTAAATTGTGAGTTACGATGTATTCTCATGAGGCCGACGATATTTTTCATGTAAAGTCATTAATACATTTTCTATTTTTTTATCATAAAGCAAAGTTGAAATGTATAAACTTTTAGCTAGTAGTCACGTTACAGTAATAAATATCTATAATATGAGAAGCAGAAAAATGACAACAAACACGTCAATTTATCATACACAACGATTAATATGAGCGAAACCAAAGGAACTGTAATTTGTGTTGTCAATTGATTTTTTTTCGTTTAATTGAATGCGTTTTAAGTAGAAATGGCTAGACTGAAAATGTAATCAATGAAATCGATTGAAGAATCAACGAAGCTAATAATAATGTAATGTATTGTTTGATTTGTATTTCTTTTGGATTAATTGTTTCTATTGTTTGTGATAAATACATTTGAATTAGGCACTTAGACGTGCACATTTTAATAACAATACGTTCTTCATTAAAAATGAATTAGCTTTGGGCCCGATAAATGTCATCGACCACTTATTTAAGCATTTGTAGACGTATGTCTGTCAATAACTGGCACAACGAAGACTTTCAATTCATCTATTGAAGTTGGTTTTTTAGTGATGCAAAATTGTCGTGAAAATCTTGTTACGATTATAGCGGCAATTCATTGGGCTTAACATGGACAAAAATCAAGACATAAAATGAACGTAATCCAAAAGTAAATGCAAAGTTTTGCATTCACAAAAAAAAAATGACAACCAAAGAATATCCGGTGCCAAATTTGTATAATGTGCTGGACAAAAGTGTCAAGTTTAACTTCGGAGATATAATCTTCTGCAGGAATTTCTCCTTAAGCGATGTCAATTAACTATTTACGCGAAATTATGCGTTGAACGAGTGTTTTCTTCGTCCATTTGGAATTTCATTCAAATGTTATTTTTATTTGCCCAAAATTACGTATTACAATTGATAATCGAAGAATATATTCGTTGAAATGCGGCTGGCATGTGGAACACGAATACAGTTTGACAGTTCATGCCGATTTTTTGATATAATAGTGCACGTAATGATAGTTGCTTTTAGTTCCATTCACCGAAATTTCGATGCATTCAAAATGAACTTAGAGTGTTATGAGAAGTGCTTTTGGGAGCCCGATTTCAATACGTATACAAAATAGTTAGGGTTGAAACATATATTGGCGAAGAATCTTTGGACCTTTTTAACTTGTGTGAACTCTTTGTATCCCCACAGCTGTACACAGTAATACTTTATGGATCTACCTGCTGCGTCATGCTCTTTAAAGTTTCGAGTGAAGATCATTCAAAACCAAAATGAATAGTTAGGCGCTTAAGACGCAACCTTGTTTAACACCTTTACTAGTTCGGAAGAAATTTGATGCATTGGTTTCATCCAAGACTGCTGCAAACATGTCCTGATACATTAGTTTGATGATTTTAATCATTTTAGCTGATAGTCCCAGGGCTATAAACTAGTAAATCAAGGCTTTTCGGTTGATGGCGTCAAACGCTGCTTTTTCGTAATTTTCGTAAATTTTAGTAACAAAAAACATGGACCCCTTTAAGAAAATAATCACTTGTGTTCTTATAATATCCGTAGGGAATACCATCTATCCCCCTTGTCTTCTTCAAGATCAATTGGACTATCCAGTAGGGGGATGACATCTGAAGGAGCTTCTGGAAACCGTCTGAAGTCGTCTGAAGTACTTGCAAAGTGTGCCATAAAGTCAATAGCTGTAATTTTAATTATATTATTCCTGGGATTACCGTGTATTTCGTTGGCAACTTTCCACCGGTCTTTGACATGAAATGCGTTCATAATACAAGCGTTGTTTCGTTTTGCATAATGCTAATGCCTTATATTTTTGTTTAGATTTACAATAACTCTTTCTGTTTGTATTTACTGTAGGTATTCAGTAGCTTCTGCACGGTTTCTTTCCTTGCACCCAGGACTTCGAAAACTTTCTTTAAAGCCAGACATCGTTCGTCAATTTTGTCATTTGGTACTATTCTTTCTAAAGTTAGGTAGGTACTTCATCAATTTTCTGTAAGTACTTAGCACGTCTATTGTCTGTTGTGACAGCTTGACTTGGTGCTTTTTTTTAAACGGATACGCGCAATAAAGGGGTTTTGACTACCCTTAAAACGAACAAGCACAGTGCGAGCATTAGGAAAGTAGGGAAGGATGTAAGAGGAGATACCGATGCACATTTGTTTTGAATTTCTGAATATCAAAATGGGGGGGGGGGGGAATATAGCCGGGTATGATATTCCACATTCGCGTTGTACGGCTAAAGAAAGATTCTCTGTACTTGACAGTACGTCCTGCCAGCGCGAGTATTCCGGTTGAGCTTATACGCTGCCGTTCTATTTGCACATCCGAAGAACAAGGAGGTGCATCAGAAAACGAATATGAAAAGCTGAGAGTACTATCGTCAGCAAAACAATTAAGTAGATTAGAAGTTCCAGATAAGAGATCATTAATAAAAATGAGAAAAAGGGTCGCAGACAATACGAAGCCCTGGGGTACACCAGCATTTATTTTGTGAATATCAGACTTGAAACCGTCCAATACAACTTGTAATTTCTAATCCAACGAATAAGAAATTCATCGATACAAAATGCACACATTTTCGATAAGAGAGTTTAATGCCAAACTCTATCTTTACTTTATTATCTAAGACGTTTAATATAAATGCACCCATATCTTCTAATAATTCGTTGAATATGTTGCAGTTCCTGCCACTAAGAAGTATCCCTTGAGTATCGCATGTCATTAATATTAGATGAAGGTCATTTCGCTCCATTATGACCTCCAATTCCATAAGATTGAAATGGTTTAATTGGAATTCTTTAAAGAAGTTTCTTAAATTTCCAAAATCCCGAATCCAATCGTTGCAATTAAGGCAACTTGTTCACTATGTTGTAAGAATTTATAAATTTTAGTTAATGTGTAGTTTCGATACTTTTACGTCTTGTTCGTGCGAATATTTTGTAACTTTTATCCGATCACAATAAAATTGAATATAAATGACACTGAGAATTGCTTTTACACATAAATGTAATTATAAGAAGTGGTAGGATCAGTTCTTCGTTCAGTTTTTCAAATCACGTGTTATAACCTATTTTTACTAATACACTGTTAGGTACCATCCATCCTCAATATTTACCCAAGCACGAGTATCTATTAGCATGTAGGAACCTTCCAGAACTGTGCAAAAACAGGAAAATTTCTGCAAAATATGTCATTTCCATTGTGTGAATTTTGTTGAAACATTTCAACACTCTACTTAAGTTATCAATAGGTTGTAGATGACATAGGTAGATACACTGTATCGCTGCGAAACAGTATTAAAAGTAGTTCTCACATACAAACACTAAAAAGAAATAATTTCTAAATAAATTCAATAATAAAAAACCGCACACAGAAAATGGACTTCTTCATTTGTTACGTGTCATTGCACATTAAATGAAAACCCATTAAGCACTCCAAACCACAATTCCATAGTATATACGAGTATCTACATCTAACAAAAAAAAAAAAAATAAAAATATAGAACAACATTTTAAACAGATACAATTCAATTGTATATAGTGTATACACTCTCTGCCAAAATAATAATGTTGTGGCTGAACACCGGAAATACAATACTCTCTTGAGAGTAAAGTGGAATAGTTGCAAACAACAACAACAACAAAAAATGCAAAAAAAAAAAAATAGAATGTATCTAGCGGATACACTCGTCGTATATATTGTACCTATCTGTAATAATATATTTTTCCACTCTAGCATTTTCAATTTATTACTGCAGTTGCAGACTAGTACGAGCGTAGTCGCTTCGCAACTAATGTGGTTCGCATTGGGAGTGTTTTTATGTAGATAGTACAAGTGTACTCGTAGTACTCGTCGTCGTCGTTGTCCTCGCGTCGTTATTGTACAAGCACACACAGCATTTGTAACTCTCTTGATTTAGCATCAGTTTTTTTTTCATTTTTTATATTTTTTTTTTGGGATGCAAGTTATGTTATGATTTATATTTTTTTGTTTGTTTTTAATTAAGCAAGGTGCTGATAATCCAGGAATGAATTGAAAACGTTGCAATGGAAAAAATTCTACCTATCGCATCTTGGTGTTGGGTCTTCTGAGATTTTCTTCATGGGCTATACCTAGTAGGTTTTTTCTTGTCAAGCTCCAATTCTGACTAGTTGTACATTTAGTGATAAAAGTAACGAGATATTCATAGAAAAGTCGTGTTTTAATATGATATTCTTAGAAGAAGTGGCAAAACCACGCCCTCTGGTGGCACTTTGAAAAATGCGTTGCACAATATATCGATTTACACTTGTGTATCGCTAGAAGCATTGTAAACTAGTTACCAATTCCATTGCTTTGCGGTATTCGTATTTTAAGAAAGAGAGTGACTTTGGGCATGACAATATTTATAACAGTTTTTTATGCAGACCCGCAGGGTCAATAGTGCAGTATGCTTCCTAAACTTAGTTGTTTATTTTTCAGCCAGTTGATAGGAGTGCAAAACTTTGGTGAATTTTTCATCACCTTGCAGAATGACTTTGTCATAGGCAGTTTTTAGGAGAATATTCTGTACAACATTGACATGACACAATTTAATATCTAGTCAAAAGTGTATCGATAACTTAGTTGACGCATATCACTTTTATTCTTTTTACTTCCGATATATACAATCGATTCGTGAAAAAATCGAACTCGATATTTTGAGCAAACTTGACATTACGATGGTAGCGAAGACGAAAAAGCTGGGCTCAAAATTCTGTCTGTCTGTGTAACCGAGTTTCCATGATTCTACAGCATAAACGGGTGGATGGATTTTCGTCAAACTTGATACATATTTTTGTTGGGTTATATGCCCACACGTTTATTTCTACAATAAAGTTATTAGTTACAAGAGCAAGTTCGTACTATGCGGCAAATATCCAGATGTATTTGAGCGATGGCCTGGTTTATATCGACTTTGACGTCAATCAAATTGCGATTTAGTTCGAATGTAAACCTCCGACCTCCGAAAACCCCATGTAAAAAGGTCTAACGAGATCAAATCACATGATTTCAGTCAGTTCACGTCGCATCATTGTGCTATAACCACGCCCTCACATTGCTCGTACAGAATATCCATTGTGTGGAAAGCAGAGCCATCCAACTGGAAGCACATCCCGTCCACAGCCATATCGTTCCATTCACGTCAAAAACAAATTTGTTGACATTGATGCATTTAGCTAGAATTACAATATCAACGTAATCGGTACGGACTCTCTGAAGTAAATATGACGTCAACATCTGTCCCAATTGTCTCACGTCATGCGTCAAAGAAAAATGTTGTAAATTTCTTGACTATAACGTTGACATCTGCATTGATACAAATTTTTTGGTCAACTCATTGACGGTGTGATGACAAAGTGACCGAGATTGCTGATTACATTGACCGTGTAAGCCTAGCTTTACCAACGCCGTTTTTGAAGAAGAACGAAACAATTACGTCCTACTGGCAAAAAATCATTTGAACGTTCTTCTCAATTGTGTAACTTACCATGGTAATTTGGCATATAAGTGACTGACTAATAAACAACAGATTGTCAAATCCAGTCTAAATAACATGTCCGCCACGGACAACTTCAGCCTGTCCGTATTGGAAACACTTTTTTTTTATTTATTTTTTTTTACAAAAATGCACAAAGTCAAGCCTTAATTTGGTTAGCTGAATTAACAATTTGTGTTGTTATTGTCAACAAGAAAAATGTTCGACCTTTTCTTCTGTCAACCCTTTTAAAGTGGCCATTTCGCGTGTACGTCAAAGTTTACAGTGCCTACACATTGACTTGGAAGAAAAAACAAAAATCACATTGGCACACATTGTACGTCAACGCATTGTGGGAGTTGCGTCATTAGCTTGAGCGTCAACATTCATTTTCATTGTCAATGTTGACAAATTTTGTGGTGATACCAGAGAGATAACGCGTTAACCGAGTACTTTGATCTTTATACCTACCTAATGGTCTGTAATCAAACAATTGATATCGTTGCAGAGATAGACAATGTTGGGCTTGCAGCCGCGGCCAAGGTATTGAAAACAAACCTGACCTGATGATAAGAATGAAAATGAAGCATTCTAAAGCTGCTCTGTATTTATTTCAACGAAACCACATGTCTAGTACAGTGAGTCACTCTCTAATCGAAATGCAGCTGCATATTGTGAACGTGTCTTTTGACGTATAAAATTTCCTCATCTGAGAAACAAAAGCAACAACTCTCATCTAAGTCTTACTATTCCCGAATTTTTCGAACCAAAAGTATATAAAATAAAAGCAAACATCTATAAATTTCCACTCAATTAAAACAAAACAAAAATACTCACACAAATCTGTGTACCTAATTGAGCACATAATTTAGTTCACACTAAATAATTCCCGCATACATTGTTTTTATTCTCCATCGCAGCCGCAGCCAAACAAATAAAATATTTTCAAAATCTTATGCGTGCTTGTAGAGATGCTTACTACATTTCAGCTATGCGATCTTCCGTCAAAAAAAAAAACAACAACAAAGTAGGTATGAAACTATATGTGTGTTTTTGTATAATATTTTTAGCAAATTATCCTATCAAGTATAGGCTTTGGCGGAGATTGCAATTTAAGCTCGGTTAAGTTTACCATAAATAAGCTGCTCGATTAATTCGACACATGAGCGTAGGCACATAATCACAGATCCCCTATAAAAGATACGACTATAATACAATACACGACCATTGAACCGTCATCATCATCAGAGCGTCTCTTCTCTACATAATATGGGTGAACTTTTCCGCGAACCCACATGCGGAATGGTGGTGTAATTTATTGCCTTTAGCCTGCAATGCAATTAATAAGAAAACAATCGTTTTGACACCCAATCGTTTTTGCCAAAAAACTTCGACCTTTTATTCTGATTCTCCATTTCGACCAAATGTTAGGATTCCCATAAGAATATAGAGATTTTGAAAAATAAAAAAAAAACTACTTATCTGACAATGAAAATCTACATTAAATCCTGACATAGGATCCCATAGTCGAATTGTATGAAAATGCCTAGCTCAGAGAGTATAAATTCCTATAGTCCCTTCCCTGTCGCTGCCACTTGCCACCCCATCGCCATGATCCAAAGAGCAAATGGCCTGCTCCGCGCTTTTTACACAATGGAAAATAAATATGTAGGATGGCGTGTGTGGTATATACATATGTATAATAATATTTCATTTAGAGTCATTCTGCCTCCTCTCTAAAGCTTCAAACCCTAAAGAGCTCTAGCTATACAAAAGCATCCGGAAAAATGCCAAGCGACATATTTGCTTACACATACAAATAAGTATGCAGTTCCAATAATTACACATCCTTCGCTTGTGACATTCCTCTTTCTCCTCTTCTTTATTATTTTCTGCTCCAATGTTTGTTTGTATCTAGGTGTGTATAGTATGAGTATGAGTGTGTGTATCTAAGTTTCAACATTTTGCCACGCCGCAATTTCCATTCATAGATTTCCAGGCAAAAGCAACTAGGTACCTACCTAATGTGAAAGAGGCCTCGCACAATTTTTTAAAAATAAGAAAGAAAAAATCAAAAAAAGAAAAATGCAAACAAAAGGCTTAAGAACGCGCATGCGATTTTGCGTAAAACGCCCTGAAAAGCTTTTTCAACATGGAGAATTTTTCAAGAGTGTGTAGGCGGCTGCAATATAAACGCAACGCACCAGCAAATGTCATGCAAATGTCAAAGTTGAAAATTATATTCTCTTCTATTTTGGCACTCGGAGAGAATGAACGCGGACAAATTCAAACTGTTCATGTTCGTAATTCATACGCCGCCCCCGCTATCAACCGGTATTGTGGTCTATCGAGTGGAGTGACGATGACGACAACGACAACGACGACGCACGGAAATGAGAAATACAAAATGCCGGTAGAAATGTGTTTACTTTTACTTTTTCCGTCTTCTCTCTCTTTTTTTTTGTGTGCACTGCTGCTTCCTTTGATCCGGATCCTGATAATGATGATGATGGCCAAACACACGCAATTCAAACTACCATTTTAGCTGCCATACGAAGGACGACTTTTAGAGAAAGTTAAAGCCTCCGCCGCCGCCGCGCGCCGAAGGATAGAATAAAATTAGCAGTATCGCACTTGACTGAGATGAATGTAATTAATTGTCCTGATCTTTGAGGATTTTCCAAAAGGGCCTTCTTTAAAGGTTAATATGCGCATAAGCAATGAAACAAATTACGGATTTTTGTATTTATGGGTAGGGAAGCAAAGAAAAACAGGAAATAATTTAAGATACAATTTTTTTTGTCTTTTTTTGGTCGTGGATACTGTTGCGCTTCCCCGCATTGTTTAATGATGCGTTGTTTAGAATGGAAAATAGCATAATTTGACAGTTACATTAGGCCTTCTACCCACCTCCCCACTGCAAAGAAAAATACTATCACTTTTCAGGCAGGGGTGTCCTGTAGGTGTTGGAATCCTGACCGTGGGACTGTATTACATTATGGAATTTAATTTATTTGACAGATGGGCGAAAACAGCGGACATATAGCGAAGCAGAGTCAGTATAGTTGTGACTTGGATGAAGTTACATTGAATTTACAATAGCAAATTATGGATAATATATAAAATTACCATTTATCATTGATGTTTTCCAAATTGCTTATGAATTCTAAATTATACGTTTTTATTATTATTTACACACTTGGACTCACTTTTAAAGTAGACTTCTTTCCGAGGAAATCTTACCAAAAAAAGGGAAGTATACGCCACCCTCTTTGTCATGTACAATCTAATCTATTTTTAGAAGAGTCGCTAAACAGCGACTCACATTTTCGTCCTAGGTGGATACGAAAAGAATTCACGGATGATTTTTAAAGTTTCGATATTGCAAGAAAAATAACGTGAAAATAAATATTGTTAAAAGAAATAACCAAAAATGCACGAGTGGGGAGCATATACTTGCTCTTATAGTTTCGGGGATTTAGAATTTTGGAAATTTCATTAAATCAGTTGGTAGAACCAGGCGCGAATTTCTTGTCATTTGTCGCACAGATTCCAGTTCAGTTTCTGTGTATATGTACTTTTTGGCAAAAATACACCTAGCTGAAATATTGTCAGTATATTTGAAGAAAGCCAATCTTTAAATTCTGTCACTATACATAATTCATTTGGGGAATATAAACGGCCGGCCCTTCGAAAATGCTTTTCGGCTGGCAGACTGTCAAAGCTTCATATACGGAAACAACACCTTCTATATCTGAACCTATTTTAAGGATCCAAAATTAAATTTTTTCCTGGGAGAATTGTATAAAAACACATTTATTATAATTGCCCTTCTGAATTTTTGTCTCGCAAATGTCAGCAAAAAATGTCAGCAGTCGTTAGAAATTTGTTGTACCACTTAAAATATTTTTGATTCCTCTAAAGGCTAATAGATTTTTTTACAGGGACACGCCTATTTTCATCAGATGGTCTAGATATAAGGATCATGAGCAAAAATAAAACACTGATAATGTTTCGGTATAAGTTCAGAAACACCGAATAACTTTAAATACTGCATGACTACTTCACCATATTGACGTAGTATTACAAGGAACCAACTTATGGTCTAAATGTGTCCGTATATTTAACCCAACTAAACCTTAAATGGCTTCGTGTAGATAGCTAGTACTCCTAAGTTGTCTATGAAAATGGAGAGAAGAAATTTCATATTGGATACCAATACAACGACTTTAGACAATGTTTAACATCTTGCGGTAGATCATTTATGCAAAAGTGAGAAGAGTATTGGTCCAAGAATTGTTCCCTGTGGCACTCAAATTTAAGCATTTAGAAAAATAGAATACGCTTTCAACGAAAAAACGAAAGAATTAACTTTCCGAATTCTAGGAAAAATTCGAAGTTATTTCGCAATTATTTTCGAATTGTCAACAATATCGAAAGCTTTTGAAAATTCTAAGAGCGTTAGAAATGTACTGTTGGCTATTCATTGCTGGTGATTTGAATGATTGTGATAGATTTTTAACAACTCAAGTTAAAATTTCCAAAAAAATACTGCTCTTTAGTTACCTCGGGCTTACTTAAACTGGAAGATTTAAATAACACATTCTAATTCGAGCATTTTCCAAGCTTAAATGTTGATACTTAATTGAATATGGCATGCGAGGTATATGAGGTTTGGGAAAAAAAATGATTTTAGCGGTATTTTTTTTTTTTCGTTGGACGATGACCACAGAAGATACGAAAAAAGGAAGCTAATATTTCCTCTCCATTTTATTAAATTCGATTTATAATTTTTGTTTTTTTTTTTTTAATTTTATTGGAGCATGGTTAGATATTATTATTATTCACTTGTTTTAACTTATCTTTGTTTTAAATATTCAGTCGGTAAGTTTTATCGTTATTTCATAATTATTTTGTTTAAATATTTTGAGTATAAATAAAAGTTTAATTTAAATAAAAATCAGTTCTGATTGGAAATTAAATCGAAAAGGATAATCGAAAAGGATATTAGTATTTTCCTTATTTCCCTTTTAGGATTCCTACAAACTAAACAATTGGGTTTGATTTGAGTGTTCATTATGGTCAATCTTAGCTCCTTAAATTTGGAGTATAAATGCTTTCGAATATCATCGAATATCAATATGTAATACTCACAAATTTTCACATTCATTTTAGAAAGTACACATCTTACAAAATGGCTTCCTGAAACATTTATCACTTTTAACAAGTAATTCGACAGAACAGAATTTAAATGTGCGAGTTCTATTTCTATACTGCCTTGTAAAAGTGTTCTGCTCCTGAATTATTTTCATCTATATTCAAATAACACCAATTATTTTATCCCATAAGATCATTGACAATTTCACCATCTTTTAAGAGAAGCTACAATCTTTCTAAGAAGCTATATTCCTACCAGTTTACAAAGCTCTACCATCAAAAAAGTTACTTGGTAATGTCAGTTCAGCAATAAGCTGATGCCCAATCAATGCCTAGTTGTCGTGACTTTTGTTGAACGACTTTGCCCCTGAATATTATGTTTTTATAAAAAAAAAAAACTATGACTTCATTAGATTATTAATTAAGGCCACTTGTTTATTTGCATTGAACTTGAACTCCTATTTCGAAACAGTCAGCATGATACAGCTTTGAAGCTCAAAGCACTATTAAATTACCTATTTTCTGAAGTCAACCAGCCTATTACGTTTACTCTATAAGCTTAGGATTGAAATCTTGAACAAATACTAAACATATTAGTATTTCTTTGTGTTTGTGAAATTCTATTTTTTTAACCAGAACTGTCAGTGACAAAGATTGTGTTCATTAAGTTTTCTTTGACAATCGCTTAAATATTTGATATATATACATATGCACAGACATACATGTGTCACTCAAATTAGCTCTGGGACTTTATTTTCTGCTGTCGAAATCACTATCAGTTTTTGCAGATGTTTCTCTGATCGTTCAGCCAAATGCTGTATACATCATCAATCAGTCAGTTCGAGTTTTACCGCGAGCACATTTTACGAGTACATGCTCCACTAACGCGAATCCATTATTTCGATTCGAATACACCGACCCACGGCACTACCAAGAATGTGCATTACACATACATATTTAGATCCTTTTCGTCATCATAGCACGTGTATTTTTTTGTTGAACTTTTGAGAAGAAAATCTGTTCAAGACAGAATGCATCCAACCAGCCGACAGGACTCAGACAGAGATACGTGAAAGGATTCAAAGCTGTTTACGGGCAAAGCGCAAGAAAAATGCATCCTTGTCCTTTTTTGTTCGTCTTCCTCTTTTTTTGATGCTCTCCTGGTACCTATACAATACATCCTTGCTCATTTTATCCTATTAAAATATTTTTAACCTTTTACAGCCAACAACAAAGAAATAAATTTTCTATTCAAAGTTGTTCCGTAGTTTTGCTCATACCATCCATGAACAAAAAAAAAAAAAATAAAAAAATAAAATGATGAAAAATGTCAATGTGGTAGTGTAGTGTAGATATATGTACATGATGATGATGGTAATGGTGAACAAGTCGAACGTCTTAATTAAGTCTGCTCTGCTGTGCGATTTTTCAATTTGAAGAAAAGAACAAATACCTCACATACAACAAAATAAGTTTTTGGAGGATTTTCTACCTTCCTTGCTGTTTTTTTTTTATGTTTCGTATTGTTGTTGTTGTATTTTGTTGCTTCTAAGTCTATTCATTGTCGTCGACACGGTCGTCACTCAATTGTCTTCGAGTTCCAGGAAGGAACCATTACCGCACAGAATTGAGCTAAGCCTTAAGTGGAGAGGAGCGGTGGATTATTTTCACGCATTCTTCACCACAATCTTGAGAACCTCATTTTAATGCGGAAGAAGAACAAAACGAATAAGGCGAATACGAAGGCGAAAAGGAAAAGAAAAGGAAACCTTCATTTAAATGTGAAAATACGTGAGGGAATTCCTCTTGTCCACTTTGGAATTCAAGACACGGATTTTAAGACTCCCACCATTATACATCATAGCGAGCGGTGGCATGCAGTGGTGGATGGTGGTTGGTAGGTAGTACCTTTTCATAAAGGACTTTGGTCTTGGGCTACCAATTGTTGATTTTATTCACAAGAATGTAGATTAAAATATTTTAAGGCAATGTCATCGTCGCCAACCTCAACGCCATCACCGCACCGCACCGCACACCCAAGCGGATTTGGGAGTTAGGACTTGGAACCATTAATTTTGCTCACTCTCCGGGACAGATATACAAAAATGGTGACACAAAAAGAGAGTATAATAGAAATGGCTAGCCGAGAATTTTCCTCGATTTGAAAAATTTACAAAAAAATAAAAACGTAGGTAGGAAGAAGGTATACAACAAATGAAATTGCTTAGATGGACGGACATTGCCTTTTTTTATGAGGAAGTCTTTTATGAATTGAGCTCAATCGACTTTACGACGATGAAGACGACCGCCCAATGAGACGTGTTAGAATTTGTAGGCTTTTAATAAAAAGTTAGTACGGAATTTATAGGGAATTTTTGGGGTTTCGTGCTGAAAGCTGGGTGTGGTAAAAAAATGAAATTCGGAAGATATTTAACATTTATTTTACAGAAATTGAGGGGTCATTTAAGGCTCTGCCAAAAAACATAGTAATCGTCGAATTAACGTGGGATTAATTTTTTCATTACAACATTTCTAACACTTTGTGTCTGTATGATGTGTTATCTAAATTATTAAAAATAATCTTTATTTACAAACTTATTTTACAGCCCGAACCTCTCACAAGCTTATTACTTAAGAAACAGAGTTCCCAATTAAAAAAAAAAAAAGAAAACAATCCGAAGTAGTTTAAAAAAATGCATTAGGTACCTATATTCGACAGTATTCGTAGAACATTTTTTTTTCTAACAATCAAACGTGACAGTACTATCATAGAGAACACCAAAAAATTGGGTCCCGTAATTCCGTCTATCTGTCTGTCTGTAAACAGACAGCCTAAACGGCTGAACCGATTTGTTTAAACTTGGTACTTAGGCGTTTTAGGTGTTTGTGCAAAATAGATTTTTTAATCATTGTTTTAGGCCAAAAAATAACGGTACTTGCCAAACAAATTTTTCTACCATCTTAATTATCTCAAAAATGGCTTTAACGATTTTGATAAAAATTGGTGTGTTTACTACTTTGGGTATGGTCTACATTTCGGCCAAAAAAGTTTTTAAAATATTTTGCTACTAACGGTACCTGCCAGACAACCATTTTATTGATTTTCAATTTTCTCATAAACGGCTTAACGGATTTCGATAAAAAAAATTCTAAATAGTATTGCATTTCAAAATTTTCGAAAAATAGTTTTTTTTTGGATTTTTTAAAATTCAATATTTCGAAAACGGGTGGACATTTTTTTCTGAAATTTTGTTTTTGAATTTATATTATTAAATATTTAAAACGCTCATACCAATTTTTTTTAGAAAAGTTTAAGAATTTTTATATATAACTAAAATATTAAGTGAAAAACTTTAAAAATATATTTAGCCGTTTTTTTAAGAATCTTTTGCATATAATGTGATCAAACATAGGAGCAAGTACGTGCGATGCAGTCGTGCATTTTATTTATTAGAAAATCATAATTTATTAAAAATTCCCAAAAAAAATAATTTATAAAGTTAATTCTTACAACAAAACGAAAATAAATTAATTAAAAAAAATATATTCGTTGTTTCTGACAGCTGTCAATTTCCCTCAAAGCAAAGTCCCTCACCGGCAGCCGTACGTATAATAAAGGGTATATGTTTTAATAGGAACGAAAATATAAATTTATCTTGTGGGGCAGCAAAGTGACAACGTTGTTTTTTTTTTAAGTCCTTTTTGTCGATTTGAAGGCGTTTACTATTTTAAAGGCTCTGTTCATTCAGAAAATGCAGTGTCACACCTGTCACAAAAATAATTCTTATTTTGTTACTGCAAAATAGAAATTCGAGGCAAGAAGATTATTCTGATAGTATGCTACCTCCTTTAAATAAATCTAACAGACAAACACTCTATTTAATTTTTTCTGGTTAGTAGTTTCTCGCTATAAGAGAAATTACAGTATATTCCGCTTAATTGCACCTCGGTTATTTGATTTTCTCGTCGCATTGGTAAAATTTCTGTATAAGTTAAACAGATTTTTAGTCGGTTAATTGAACCCCTCTTAATTGAATTACTTGCTTAATCAATCTTACAAAAATATGCAGCTAACAAACTAAAATATTCTACATTTTTCGGTCAATTGAATAACCCAACAAAAATATTGTAAAATCTTGAAAAAAAAAATCATTATCATCTGGAAGCATTGAAATATAAATTGGCAGCACTGCTCCCTCCATAACACATAAAGTATAAAAACAATTAATTGTAAATACAGTCATTAGGTACAATCTAGAAAAACAGCTGAAGCTCACATTTTGGATAAAGTATGCGTGGCCTCGACTGTTAGGCTATTGCGTGTATATTTTTTCAAAGTTTTTTGTTCTTAGTTGGCGCTGAAGTTCTTAAGTCATTTTGTTAATACATTTATATATTCGCTTTTATTAGACAGACTTAAGGAATTAAAATGTTTTCGCTCTACTACAAATTTACATTTTATTTTAATTATATATTCCGCGTACCTACCTGCGTTTTAACAATTTAATGGTGAATTTTAACTCAGAAAACAGTTTTATGCAACAAAACCCCACGAATCTCATGTTGGCATATTCATATTATATGTACACAGTACACTCGCGATAATGTGGACATCGACAAAGTTAGCTTAGGTTTTTCATATTATTTAGGTTTTAGATTTTAGTATTAGAAAAAAAAACAGCACCGAAGATACCGCTCTTATAATATTCTTTTCTAAAAATTTAACAACATACGTATGTAAGTATCTAGAATATCACCAATTAAAATTGTTAAAGTTGTTACAAATTTAATAGAAGAACTGCTAAAATGTCAATAATTTATTTGTCAATATTTTTTTTTTAAGGAGAAAAAATTAAATAGAAAAAATGTTTACAAAATCGCGATTGCACTGTGTTAACTCCATGTGGACTGATAATAGATGGATGGAATTTGGATTAGTACCTTTTATTTACCGTTTTAAAAACAAAAATAAGTAATAGTTTTTTTTTTATTTTCCAGTTTTTTTTAAAAACGTAAAAAACATTACCTAATGTACTTTATTATGCGGTTATAACTACTTTTACGAAAATGACCTACACGATTTTGATTAAACTTCGTACCTCTAATTAATAATTTTTTTGCCAAAATAAACCACATCAGGGTCTGTCAAACGAAAAGATCTGTTTGATGTTTGTTTGGATAAATTGCTTTATTTTTTACTAAAAAGGTACATTAAAATTTTATAACGAATCCTTATTTTATAATTAAAATATTATCCGACTTTTTCAAACTCTCCATGTCGACATGGATAATTAAAATTTATTAGAAATCTAATTTCCACTCAAGTTGTCATGTGTTTTTTCATATTTTAAGTTACATTCATATGTATGTAAATAGTAACACAGGTTAAAGGTATTAAGAAGATGTTATCCTGTGTAAGCTACTTAAGGAGGCTTTACATGTATCTTCATCTTCATCTGCATTGACATCTGCAAAAAAAGAGGAAACAAAATAAAAAAATCATCCTTGTGCGATAGAGAGCGAATACCAAAATGGAGATCATCTTCATATATGGAGATTATAGGAAGTATGAATCTGAAAATTGCAGATTATAGTGAAGATGAACATGTTAATCTTTATTATAGCATTTTTATCTGCACCATAATTTGTTCCGTTCAGATAACGAATTTTCAAGTTTTTTTTACGATTTCACCTCGGTTTGCTTAAAAACAACGAAAATTAACTTCTCAAAACTACATACCTGAACGCTAAGAACATGTGCTTGTGAAATGTGTGAAGAAAGTTATAGCAGAGTTCGAGTAAGTTATTAGTGTGTACCCTGTTTTACTTTTATGTTTGCTTTATATTATGGTCCCGCTCTACTTTTATTCAAGTCTGCAGATGCAGATCCATGTAAAGCCTCCTTTACTCCTTTCTCAGTTTCGATATAGCTCGTTGCCAATAAATGAATAATATTTTCAATTAAATGAACTCCAACAGAGATTTGCAATGTTACCCAGAAATCCCCATTGACATGCCAGACTATTCGATTATATTCTGATAGAAACTTTAGGACTTTGGGTTTAACAAACTGTTTCGATGTTAACAAGTATCATGCCAAGTACACATGACACAACTTTATAGGATGTTCGAGACGATTGGCAGACAATAACATTAAAACAACAACAAAAGCAATTCATCGCAAATTTCGAACAAGAGTGTAGAAGGATGTTTCTTCAACCCACCGACCCCTTCAAGACTTGTAATCCAAAAAACGAAAACACAAAATTAATGTACTTTCTCAAAGTCAGTGGTGAGTTCATGGAATTTGGCGAAAAATTATTCCTTCGCAACACCCTATCGTTTGTCTCTCTCTCTCTCTCTCTTTCAGTTATGAAAAAAACAAAAATACTCGTATTGATCCTAAACCCACAATAAATGGCATGTAGCACCCACATAAAATTTGTTTTCATTCAAGTACCCCAAACCAAAATGCCGGCGTTGCACGATTAAAGATGTACAAATGGCACAAACTATAAAAATAAAAGCTTTTTCCCAACAAACTACCAACACCGGATATTGTACATTCACACATACACATTTACATTTATAAAAAAAAAGCAACACACCCTACCTAACTACTATTACTAACAACTCTTTAACTTTTGAAGAATGAAATAGTTGATTAAACTTGATTGCGTTGATTTTCCCAACGGACATGAGAATATATGTGTGTGTGCGTGTGATTTTTCTCTTTTCCTGCCAGTTTCTTCAAGGGAGAAGAAAAAGTTTTCTCCATGAAAACTCGCCTCTCTCGAATATTCTCTCTCACTTATTTCGAGTTTTTTTTTTTAATAAATGAGGGATGAAAAAGTTTTCTTCCTTTCAATAGACTTGGGGAAAGTTTCGGAGCTATAGTTTAAGTTCTATAAGGCTTTTGTGGGGGGCTAGGTGGTTGTTGTGGTTTTTTGTTAGTTCTCTCATCCGTATCCGTGGAGTTTTGCGTAGATTGTAGTTGTTGTTGGAGTTTTTGTTCATCTTTGCTTTGGAAATCTTCCGTTGCCGTCATCAGCAACAGCCGCACAATGTGAACACCAGAAATCAAGTGGCTACGAAACATAACGGGCGCGGTGTATCCTTAGACCCAAATCTAAGACATTGGTTTCCTTTTATTTTATCAAAATAACGGCTTTTTGAAGAAAACATTTAAAAGTGATTTCCTTACTACCAAATAACATTTTTTGTGTTTCGGTTAAAAATAAAAAAAAAAGGATACAACATTTTAAAGGACTACCAAACCCCTACGAGTGACGACTTACGGACGGGCTTTAATAGCATTCGTTTTAAAGCATCCTGAAACTTAAAGGTTAGTGTGATCTATGTGCTTAATTATTTGTGTTGGTGTAATAGATTTAAATAATTAAACTCCGAAGTATGTTTTGAACAAGGACAACTCTTGATAAAAAAAAATAATTAAAAAAAAAACCAGGGCATATCCTTTGGATTGGATTAGGAAGAGAAGAAAAAATTGTTTTGTTTAATGTACATACATATAATGCATGTCTGATTGTGTGTGTATTTTTCTTTTAAAATCAAAAATCAAAAACTAGAAATATTAAACAAAAAAGTTTAACAAAAAAAAAAAAGAAATTGCAAAAGTAAAATAAAACAGAGTCAAAAAGTACCCTACCAGGACACGGCTCAAGAGGCCACATATTCGTACTGCAAACGATGTGCTATTGTGGAAAACTCGTCTATTGCCATATGGTGAGTGTTTGGTGTTTAATCGTTTTTTTTTTTTGTTTGTTCGTTGCTTGTGTTGTTGCTCGTTTTGTCCTGCTGACTTTTTATGTTATGCTTGTGACAATGATTAAATCTAATCCTTCCTGGCATCCGCATGGCTTTCATTTTGTTTTGGAAACCTGTAAACCTCACTAACACGCACAAACACACCCACACACACCAATAGAGATTATAAAAAGGGTACAAAGCATGATAAATGGTTTTATTACAAAATAACCCACCAATAATGACACTTAAAACGGCACACATAAAATGTGTAAAATGGCGTTTTCCTTCGAAGTCGGAGTCGAAGGAAGTTTGCCACCATATGGTTGCGAGGACTATTTTTCATTTTCGACATATTGAAAGAAAATCCAGCGCCCACTTTTTTTTTCTTGGCCTTAAAACGCACAAAAGCATGTCGTCATTTTTATGCCCTTAGATGTTAGGGGTCAAAAAATAAAAAAAAAGTCTACACTCATGTCGATATAGGTATTTTATTCTTGCAAGGACATTATATTTCACATCGTTGTCACTCAATTAACTTCGCACAGTAGGTACCTATCTACTTTTCTTGCTCTTTTCCTTTTTTTTTATTTTTTGATTTTGGGGTGGTAGAGGGATGAGTAGTAAAAGAGATAATGGTGGCTGCTTCCAATGACGTCGACACGTTCAACAGGTTGAAAATTCGTTCCAATAATGTTGATTTCCGTATTTTTTTTTATTATTTTTTTTTATTTTCTGTCGTTCGTTCTTCCATTTTGTTGATACCCTTCGTCGTGTGAACTTAATTAAAACCTTATGGAGACAATTGTACTCTTCCATCATTTTTTTTTTTAATTTATTTATTACATATTTTTATAGGATATGTATGTCGGTATGCATTTGTCAATATTTTGAGTGGGAAAATATTTGCGTTTTATACATTTTATTCGATTTTAATTTAAAATTAATTTTATTAAATTGATGAGAGCATAGGACAGAGTGAGAAATGTTTTTTTTTTGGTAGAAAATTCTTTATTAATAAACGAGTTTTAAGGGAAAAACGTGTGTGTGTGTGTTGTATGGGGAGAATGACGCATGACATATTTCCATATGGAAATATTTATTTTAAATTTTTTTGACTAATGCTTTTGGTGTTAATTGATTTTTTTTTGTTTGTAATGGGAATTGGTTTTGTGTATGTATAAAAATGCATTTGACGTTGCTGATTTATAAATATTTTTTTTAAATTTAATTATGATAAACTGTTTTTAGTTGTGATCTAAAGCAATAAAATATTTATTTTAAATGCCTCCCCTTAACAATATCGTCTATAAAAGAAACATGTTTAAGTTTTTAAAATGTTAACGTTGATATTTGGTCCTTGAAGGTACTTGTGAAAACAAATGTTCTTTAGCTTGCCGGTTACCAGATATTAGAGTTTCAAAAAATAAACCATACTTCTAAATACTTGTATGTACAAATACATTTACTCGATTAAACGACAGCAATATCTTTATTCCAACTCAGGTATTTTCTGTAAAAAAACAAGTAAGAGAAGGTAATATTTGAGCCACATTTTAGGCAAAATAAGAGTATAATCGAATGAATATGAGCTCATGTTTTGAACATTTTTTTTGTGTGTTTTTTTTTAGTTTTTAATACTTAATTCTCCCCATATCTGTAAAAGAAACAACTATGTGGGATTGTCAACTTATCATTTTTACTGCCTCTAGAGATAGAAAATTGCTTATTCTTGCCAAAATGGAGTACGTATGTATGTATATGATCTTACTTGAATGGTTGCAAGAAAACAAACAAACTGTGAACACCTTGACTCCGTGACCTTTAAAAGCAACGACGAAATCATTGTGGAATTGAGAAAAAAGGTTTTATTTTTTATAAGAACAAAAATCACATGCAGTTTTCTATCAATTTGACAGCAAATGGAAATATAAATTAAGGTGCACGACAAGGTTGTAGCTAAAATCGGACTCGAGATTTTAATCAAACTTTACGTTACAATGAAAGAGAACACGAAAAAAGTGGGTTTCGTGTGTCTATCTTTCTGTAGGTCCACCTAAAGCCTAAGCCGCTGAAGCTATTTTCTTCAAACTTGGCAAACTTATTACTTAAGCGTTTTAGGTGATTGGCTCGATCCTTTTTTTTAGTTCCAAGAATGACGGTACCTGCAGTACAATTTTTAACTGCAAAATCTCAATTATCTCTTAAACGGCTCTAACGATTTTGATAAAAAAAAAATTAAGTGGACTACCAAATGCATAGTCTATAAGCATTTTCAAAGTATTTGGATCAAATTTTTTATACAGGAGTCCATTTAAATTCTAAACAATACTGCATACCATAATTATCGAAAAATATTTTATTGGTTTTTTTGAAGAAAAAAAATTGGTTTGAAATTAAAAATTTCCAAAGCGTATATAGTTGATTTTGTTTATGTTTTTTGAGTTTATATTATTAAATACTTATAATCATCATATCATTTTTTTTTTTGGAAAAAAATTCATAATGTAAAAAACGACTTTAAAATTATATTTAGCCGTTTCTACTAAGAATCTCTTGCATACGATATGATCGAACATAAAAGCAAGTTCGTACGACCCAGTCATGCATTTTATTAAAAACAAAATTACTTTAATTTTTTTTTCAAAAAATAAAAATTTTCAGGTCAATTTTAAGTATTTAACAATAAAAATTTAATTACAAAGTTTCGAAAAAAAATGCATCCACCCGTTTTCAAAATATTGAATTTTCAAAAAAAAAATAATGAATGATTCTTTCTTCGAAAATCCAAAAAAAAAAATATTATTATTTACAATTTGAAGTACTTCTTACATAAAAACTAAAAATGTTTATCAAAATCAGTAGTCGAAAATAAAAAAAAAAACCCATCAATATCAAAAAGCTTTTGATAAAAACTGTTTGGGCCGTTTTTGACCTACGTAAGCTTTTTTTATAATAGTCGTCTAGCAGGAACCGTTATTTTTGGCGACACACAAAAGATCTTAGAAAAGAATCTAGAACAACTTAAGATGCTTAACTATCTAACAAATTTGAAGTAAATGGTTGAAGTAGTTTAGGTTGTAAATCGGCCTAGTCAATTTTTCATCTACAATATCATCGTAGTGTCAAGTTTGATCGAAACCTCAAGTTCGATCTTTTCCCGAGTCCACAACTTGTCGCATATTGTTTTCTTTTTTTTTTAACTTGCAACATAATACATCTGTGTATATCCCTAGATAGATGCTATAGAGCACGTTTAGCGTGTAGAAAAGAATTCCAACTCGATATTTTGATCAAACTTGACATGACGATGGTAGAGAATACGAACAAAATTGTGTCTGGCAATGTGACGTCTGTATTTCTGAACAGCGATCTACAGCTAGCCTCAAAAATAACAGTCTTTGGATTTTTAAAATTTCGAATTCTACAGTTACTCTTCTATTATCTTATTTAAAGTCCAGATCACAGGCAATGTGCTTAGGAAACAAAACATCAAACTATCTTAGTAATATCAGAGGTGTACCACTGGGTTCTATTATTGGACCGCTCTTGCTCTCACTTTGCGTGAATGAAATTTCCCCGAAAGTGTCTTCCACAATTATGCCGATGAAGTTCAAGTATATAGAAACACCTTATTGGTTTTTATTAAGGACTATGCAACTGGTATAAACGCTGACTTAGACAGGTTCGCCGCTTGGTCAGACGATAATGTTCTCTTTCTAAATCCTTCAAAATCCAAATGCATAGTAATCAGTGAGAAAAGGCTTGATTTATCATACTTCCCAGATATCATGATTCAATAATCGAATGCCCCTCCTCTTCTATCCCATATACTTTCTGACAATATAAAGGTACGGCAGTTTTTCTCGTCAAATATAACCGTTAGTGGAATTCTTCCGCCTCGTTTTTTTTTGCCAATTCATAGCCTCATCATTATGCACCTCGCGGTCTCCGGAGACCCTCTGTAAATTGCTATGACAAGTCTTAACTTGTTGCGGATGTTTTAAATTGCCCTTACGCTTGAAAGACGTTGAAGTAATTTGGAAGCTTTAATGATCTGCCTAAGCATGGATTGTCCGAAAAAATGCTTGACTACCCTATATTCGTACTTCGGACCGTCATCGATAAATATAGATATCTTTTCAGAGTTCTCTTGTAGGGAAATCTGGTAGGGCTACCCATGAATCTATTTGGATTTTAATGTCCTTAAAGTTCATAACATTTTCTTATCGCCACAAAACACACTTTTCCAAATCGTTTCATACTGTTGGAGTCGCAAAGCCAATAGTGCCATTTCTTTCAAGTGAAATAAAGATTTCTAAAGCTAAGTTTGATTTTTTCTGTTTCATACTTGGAAATACCTTTGTGTAAAAAGTTGAAAAAAGTCAGTGAAGTCATTAACGAAATATTCGGGAAAACACTACAAATGATACATTTTTTTTTCAAAAAAAACAACGTAATAAACCCTTTTTTTTTCAGAAACCCGAAATGCAGTTTCATTACCTCCATTTTGGACATTATAGGAACGAAAAGTTAAGGTTTTACTCAAGCTTAACACTACTATGAAGTTCAAAACAGCTGTTTTCGACATACTGTCCTAGAATAACAAAACCAATTTACGTCATTGCATACAGACACAAATTAAATATCAGATGTTTTTTTGTAAATTTGTCGTTATTTTATTTTCGCAAAGCTATTTTATCATTTTCCAATAAGATTAACTCGATTTGTTTCTTAAGACAAAGACTTATTTGTTTAACTCTCTAACAAAGTCATAAAAAAGCTTAAGAGACCTTTGGTAGATAAAATATATAATATTCTGTTTCCTTCCTCCTTTTATGACACCAAACATTCAAATAGTCTAATTTCTTACATCTCATATTTATATAGGCAGGTACTTGAAAAAGTGATAAAAAAAAACGAATGATAACCTTTAGGCAATAAAAAAGAATAATTAATTTTGTCTGTAAAGTAATATCTTATATACTTGTGTTTTCCATTAAAGAGAAAAAAAATTAAAACGATTACATAAAATTATAAATATCTTCATTGTATATTCGACGCACAAGGTACAAAAGCTTTTTCTGCAGATAAGAACTTTTCAAACAATAATGACCTCAATTTCTTGGGTGTTGATAAGACAGTATGCCACTTAATGTTAGGGCTAAGATGTTTTCATTAAAATATACAAGCGACATCCATAATAATTAGATGTCATACGTCTAACGGCTTTCATAAAAAAAATTATTGGCTGTGGAATTTACGTAGCAGGATGTTATTCTGGTGTCAGTATATCCTCGCCGCCCATTCAAAGTAACAAATCTTTTAGTATTCTTTTTGTTAGCATTTTTTTCTTGCTCATTTTTGGCAAGATATTAAGCTGCATAAAATGGTATCTCCGCCATCAGTATTTCATAAATTACTTTTACATCTGTAACTGCTGTGAATTAGTTGGGCGTTTTATTGCTTAGTTTTCCATTTATTCGTAAAATCTTGGAGACGATAATTCATATGTGTGTCCTTGAACTACAAGCATTAAGAAAATCACAAAAGACCTTAAAATGTCAATTTTGAATAAAGTTGGGAATGCGGTGTCGAAAACAAACTTTCCATGGAAATTTCGCCATCATTCCATATGATTTTTTGTTCGAGAGAAAGTTTTTTACGATCGCAGACAAAATTTTGAGGAAAGTTAATATTCCGAGAAACGCAACAGAATTCCATAGGAGATTCCCAAAAATCATCTATAAGTAGACTTTTCCACCAGTAATTTGTAATTACGAATTCAGTATTTCGTTATACCTTAACGTAACCCTTAAAGCCCAAAGCATTATCTGTCTGCTTTTCTTCAAACGATTCTTTTTATTTTATTTTTAATTTCAAGCTCCTTATCAACTGATAGAAGGTAAATTTATGGACCGGCCGGCGTTGAGATATCTCGATGAGTTAAACAGTACCATCACCCCAAAAAGACTAACTCTTTCATTCCATAAAGTTTTTGTCAAGGAGTTAAAGATTTTCTTAAAGTGGAGTTTCTCCAAAGAGTTTTAAGTATTCACTTTTTAATGAGTACTAGAAATTTTGTGAGCAGTTGGTGCTTGGTTTAGGTAGGATGTTGTAGACGAATTATTTAGATCGTTTTTTTAGGTTGTTTCGTATAAGTACAGAAACAATTTGATTTTTTAAGAAAATGTATTCTACCATAGTGTTGTTGACTTCATTTATTGGATTTTAATATTTTTTAATGAACTTGAATTTCTATTTGAAGTAAGTTTTACCAAGCTCGGCTCTGTAACTGAAAATTTATTTTCGAGTTCTAAAAACCATCATGAATCGACATGAGCTCTGATCTAAGAGTAACTTCTTTTGCATTTTGACAAAATTACCGCATGTTGCTGAACAAAGTTTAAACAAAAAAACAGCACATATAGCGAAATTTTGACGCAGAGGATAATAATTCGGCTTCAATTCTTGCACAAGTTGTGCATCTGGTTATCTTTCAAATCAACAGCATTAAATTTTACAAAAAGGTTACCAATCTGATCCAAACGTATCATTTTTTAACCAAATTTCTGAAATTTTGTAACGGTTTGTTCATGATAAAATTGCAAAGAGTACGAATAAAAATGCAACTGAAATGTTGCAAATTGACAAATGGTTTAACAGATGGACCTGTCAAAAATTAGTATTCGGCTAGTTAAAAAATTTGGATCTCAGCTATTTCTTTCATATGCACATAATTGCTCAACAAAATTTCTCAGTTTTGCTATTAAGACTGTGGAATAAAATTATTGGAGTCGCCTTCCTAATTTTTGACGTACCGAAATCTGTGAGATCTCAGTCTTCTGAACCGTTAAAAAAAACACCATATAGTATAGCGCAACGTGTATAATTTATCTAGAATGACTACGGTTGTGTTTATCTGGTTCGTCAGAAATATATTTCATTTGTCGGTTGAATTGCGGAAGGAAGCGGAGGAGACTGGCAAGAGATCTTTAGGTGTTCAATAACACCGGGTTATTCGGTTTATTTTTAACTCGTGATATCAGAACCATAGAACACAAAATGAACGAGTTTATATCTTATTGGAGTAAATTTTTGCATAGATCTTCGGACGGACGCATTTTTGTATTAAAATGAAATTTTAACTCGTGGATGAACAGGTATATAATAAAGTCATGGAGTAGAGACTTAATAAGCGTTTTTTTACTTGGTATTCGTAAAAAAATCGAACTGCAGATTTTGATCAAACTTGAAATTATGGTGAAAGTGAAGACGAAAAAAGTGGATTTCACAATTCTGTCTGTCTGTCCGCGAGTCTACAATCTAAAAGTGTGGATGAATTTTCTTCAAACCTGATACATACTTTTTTTTGGGTAATATGCCCATACGTTTTTTTAATTTTTTTTAAGACCAGCTTTTACGGTAGCTAACATACAGACAAACATTCCTCAATATCTTTAATGGTCTAAATTACCAAAACTTTTACAATTTCTTAAAAAACTCTATCAAATATCGTAGTCGTATAATAAACGAATATGAATAATTAAAACTCGCTAATCCTTGCTTTTATAAAGTACAAACATGTTAAAACCTGACAGATGACTTAAAAAAGTTATTTTCTAACCTAATTTTGAATACCAGAAAATAATGTTATTGAAAATAAAAATTAATTTATCTATCTATCATACATTTTTTTAGTCAAAAAGGTAAATCTTATTTTTCTCAAAAACAACTCCATGGATTTTTATAAAAAATAAAATGCACGACTGGATCGCACGAACTTGCTCTTAGGTTCGATCACATAGAATGCAAAAGATTTCTGTTAAAAATCTAAATATATATTTAAAGCAGTTTTTTACTCGTACTTCATTTTTTATACATACAAAATATCTTTAATTTGTTTTCTAAAAAAATTGGTATGGTAGTCTTAAATATTATAATATAAACTTAAAAACAAAATATTAAATCGGCTTAATCAAAGAAAAAATAATTAAAAATTCGGAAATAAATACTTAAACTAATTTAAGCTCAAAAAAAGTACGCCATTTTATTTGTTAGATAAATTTGAATTTATGAGAAAAAAAATTTTTAAATCTGTGGAGCAGTTTTTGAAAAAAAAAAAAGTTTTTTTTTAAACTTTTTGAAAACATTTTTCAAAAAAAATTCAAAAACGCCAATTCATAGGTATTTAATAAATACATATAAATATAATTTTTGAAAAAAAATTTAATGAGCAGTTTTCGAAATATAAATTAATTTTTTTTAATGATTTTAAAAATACAAAAAAGATATGAATTAAAAATATTGTGTACGCGGTATAAATTGGACAACCTAAACCTACATATGTATGTTTAAAATTTCGAAAGAATCGGTTAAGACATTTACGAGATAGTCGAAAGTTAAAAAAAAAACGGGACTATGGAAAATACCGTTTTTAGACATTAAAAACATTTTTTTTCAACTATATGATCGGTCGTACCTAAAAAGCTGCACTGACTTTTTTAAATAAAAATCGTTAGAGCCGTTTCCGAGAAAAATAGCCTTCATAACGGCAGGTACCGTTATTTTTTGAGCTAACACAAAAATTCAATTTTCCCTCTGTACAATACCTAAAAAACTCTATATACCAAGTTTGAAGCAATTCGGCCTACCCGTTTGGGCTGTAGGTGTCTATACATACATACAGACACACTGACAGACTGACGGACTGACAGACGGCTTTCTCATAAACGGCTGAAGGTGTTTCGATCAAATTTTTTATACAGGAGGTTTTTCAAATTCTAAATAATACTGCATTTGAACATTTTCGAAAAATAGTTTTTTTTGGATTTTTGAAATAAAAAATATTTTTTTTTCGAAAATTAAATATTTCGAAAACGGATGGACTATTTTTTTTTTTTTTTTTTTAATTTTTTTTTTAAGTTTATATTATTAAATACTTAAAATTTCCATACAAAATTTTGTTTAGAAAAAATTAAAGAAATTTTATATATATATATTCAAAATTTAGTAAAAAAAAAACGACTATAAAAATAAATTTAGCCGTTTCTATGAAGAATATTTTGCATACAATGTCATAGAACATAAGAACAAGTTTGTACGATCCATTCGTGCATTTTATTTCAATATGGCGGCCATTTTAAGGACATCTAAGGAGATTTAATGGTTATATAATGGTTAGAAGGAAAACGATGGGATTACATTAAGTGCGAAAGTTGAATATGTATATCCTGCCGCCATCCCTACAGCTGTTTTGTGAGTGCGTCCGTTCGATGATTAACCAACAACTTATAATCTTTTTTCTAACATCCTGTTGCTTAATTCTTAACTACATAAATAATCTCATTCAGCTTACTGTAAATGAAAAATCCGACTCGGATTATTTTTGCTGTCCCTGCCAAAGACTAATCCCTGACCTCTGACAAGGAGCCTCAGTGGAAAAATTAATTTACGATTTTTCGCGAGCATCATCACCGTTTCGTTCGTTGCTCATAGTAAAGCACCGGACCTGTCAAGCAATTCATTTCAAAGTCTCTTACTTTTTGTTCAGAAATTTAACCGTAATTTCGATTTATTTTCCCGCATTTTAAAAAGTTAAATTTTTAGCGGTTGAAAATTCCTCGAATATTTAAACGTGCTTTCTTCTATCTTGTCCCACTTGAAATGAAATAACTTGGATGCTTTGGCTGTTAAGTGCTCTAAAAATATTAAAATAAGAAGGAAAAAAAAACGAAACCAGTGAAACATTTTTTTAAGGGAAAAATGAGAGAAGCAAAAAATCCTATAAGAAATTGTAAGCCCTTCTTTATTTCTCGTCCATCTTTCTATGACCGCCATGCACATTCCCCAACACCTACCTAACCTATCTATCTAACTTACCATGTCCTCAATATCCTCGGAGCGAGCGAGAGCCTTCTTGAAGACAAGTTTTATTTTTATAAGCATTTTCTGTAAAAGTGGCTGTTTCGTTTGGTTCCTCTCACTTCCGTTTCATGTTGCCGGAGCCGGATATTCTCGCCAAAAAGTATATATATATATAAGAAGAAGCACGACATAACGAGAAAGAAGACCAAGATATAGGATACCAAGAAGAAGCATAAAAAAATGTCTTCTGATGCTAAGAGGAAACCCTCATAAACTTTCAAGAGACACACGCAGGATAAGAGATGGAAAAAAAATCCTCCGCTTCTCGTCGACCAAGCACTTAAAAACAACCAGAGAGATACAAGACACGAGTTAGAATATGAATTTGTTTTCTAGGGTTTCTAGGGTTTATTTTTTTTTTTGATACTAACCCAACCAACCCCCAACCCGTCTTCATTTTTCTATCATTTAATAAAAATCGTTTTGCACGTATACACGAAAAGTGGACCTAGAGGGCAACACACATGTTTCATGTGTAAATTTACTCATCGTCTATCCCAGAAGCTAAATGGGGGGTGGTGGTGTGTGGTATAGACAATTTTTGTTTTTCTGTTGTTTTTTTTTTGGGAGAATCCTGAGGAGGGGTGATGGAATAAAGAGTTTTAATGATTCGCCCCAAGACCTCTGTGTTTTTCACAATACATTTGAAATTCAAACTACGTAACGGACACATAAAAATATTCTACTGCCATGTTCGTCGTTCGTTGGCTGGTTGGGTTGGTTCGTTGCAAACATGTTCATGTGCCGGAAAAGTTTTTCGTACACCATTCAACTCTTCTTCAACCATATACCCTAGACTGCTGCGACCCTTGTGCATAGCATGCTGCAATTTCCTCTATTTGTACCTTCATCATCACAATATTTAGTCCGGGGATGTGTGTGTACTATGCTTCGGTGTGATACACACTATCGATCTAGTGTACGAGCAGAATTTAACAACCCCCCAGCTTCAACTCTAAGCCAGAAATAGTTTTAACCAGAAAATTATTCAGCAAAAACTTCAAGTATGAAATTTTTTTTTTTATAATTTTTATTTTTTGTCGACGCAAAACTTTGTTCGAAGAATCATTCTTATTCACTCTTACCTCAAAACTCTCACAGTCCAAAAATTCCTTCAACCCTATGTGAACCTTTTTGTTTTATATTTCAAAGATATAAAGGTGCTTTTTGTGCGGTGTTAGTGTCTTGGGAAGGGGGTACTGGAGTGTTGCAGGCAAACGTCATTTTGAGTGTTAAGTGGAATTTCATTAGGTGACGCGGTCGCACTCAGAATGGATTAAAACGCAGAGGGCTGGCTGCTGGCTTAAAAGGTGTTGCAGGTTTTTCTATTGAATTAACCTGTGCGATGTGGTATAGGGTTAAATGAGATAGAGCAAGGGGGCAGGTATAGTGTTTTAACATTCATTTAAATTAAAGTTTCTCCATTTTCTTTTTTATATTATTCTGCGAGTCTAAGTTATTCATTATTGTTTAAGTCTCGTGCAAAAGGAGATTAGAAGGAATGTAGTTTTTTTTTCTTGCGAAACGAATTATGGAAGGAAGTTCTCGTTCTCATTAATGAGACATGGGCTATGTGGAATGCGGGCGCGATGGCTGCTGATGATGGTATGGATGAGTAGATTTTCGCTTAAGATGATTTGTAAAACTTTGTTAATAAATTTAAATTATATTTCGCTTAAGTCCAATTCTGGGGGTGGTGTAACTGTGCAAAAAAGAAATTAAGATTTTTAGAAATTTGAGAAGATAATTAAATATTTTATTTAGATGTCTTCTAGTAGTTTGTTTTTGTATTGATTTTTCAAACAAAAAGATGTTTAATGTTACCTTCTTCAAGATAACAAAAACACAGTGTTGGATCTTACAAGTATTTTTTCTCCGGATACATATTTGTTCTTGAAAGCTAGAAAGCAAAGTTTGAAAAAGTGCGAAGGGTCCATTTGAAAAATCTAGAAAGTGTAAAATTTTTGACGGGCTTAGATCTTAACTACGCCCATCTCTGACATTAAAATTAAGGTTTCTTATCAAATCGGAGGCAAAAGTTGTCAGTCGTGATCAAAATCCTAAAAAATAAATTAAATAAAAAACATCTAATTTTTTTAGCCACAAAAAAAATTGCTCGTAACGATTTTGATAAAAACAAAAATTCAGGACTCTATTATAGCCATGGTCTAGGTTTTGATTTAAAACTTTTTTTAAATGAAATGTTATTAATTTTTTTTTAAATTTAATTTAACTATATGCCTGTAAGACCTAAGGTCTTTTAAATGCAACCTGAATTGCACGGCACAAGTTAGAAGAAAGAGAATGATAGGAACGATTTTTTTGTTGACACAGTGGATTTGACAACCAGGTATTGACTATATCATTTTAACCCATAGGCGGCGGCATCCAATTAAAATTGGAGGTATAGAAAAGAATGCGCCTAGCGTGGGGTCGAATCCACATGTCTAAGTTAGCAATCAAGCACTTTATCCACTGCGCCATTGCCACGGCAGGTACATGTCATAAAATCTCTTTTTTTGATTTTCGATTTTTATTTAACGGCTAGACGGATTGAGATCAAAAGTTTTGTACACGAGTTCCTTCGGATTCTAAATAATACTGGATACGAACACTTCAAAACAAAATTTTTTTTGGATTTGTGACAATCAAACATGACATTACGATGATAGCGACTACCAAAAAGGATGATCGAAAAACTCTGTGCGTCTATATGTCTATCTATCTGTCAGTCTGTCGGAATGTGGGCCGAATTGCTTCGAGCTTGGTATATAGAGTTGTTTAGGAATTGCACAGAGGGGAAATTGATTTTTTTTTAGCTCAACAATAACGGTACGTGCTAACGGGTTTTCCAATAAGAGGTGTTATTTTGAATAGCCCGCTATTTCGGTAGCTGTCACTTTTGAAGCTGTCATTTTTTGACATTTGACAAGTAGAAACTACGCTATTATATAAAAATGGAACTATACACGCTTCAACAACGCATTGAAATTATTAAAATTCACTATAAAAATGGTGAAAATTTGGCAGAGACGGTTCGTAAAACTAAAACATTTTTGGGTTGTCGTGAAGCACCTTGTCGGACCGCAATACAGAAATTGGTGGACAAATTCGAGCTGTTGGGACAAGTTAGTGATGTGAAGAATAAAACCCGTGCACGTCGCTCAAGAACAACTGAGAATATTGCTGTTGTAGCCCAAAGTGTTGAAGAAAACCCAGGTTTGTCCATTCCTCGTCGTTCTTTGGAATTAGGCATTCCACAAACGTCATTACACCGTATTTTGCATAAAGACTTGGGTCTTAAGGCTTATAAAGTGCAGTTAACACAAGAACTCAAGCCGGCTGATCATCAACAACGTCGTGTCTTTGCTGATTGGGTCCTTGAAATGCATGAAAATGAACCGGAATTTCATCGAAAAATCATCTTGACTGATGAGGCCCATTTCCACCTCGGAGGCTACGTCAACAAGCAAAACTGTCGCATCTGGGGCTCGGAAAACCCAAGAGTTATTGTTGAAAAGCCTCTCCATCCTCAACGCGTGACTGTTTGGTGCGGTTTATGGTCCCGCGGGGTCATTGGACCTTACTTTTTCGAAAATGAGGCTGGAGCAACAGTTACGGTCAATGGATTGCGCTATGGAGAGATGATTAATGATTTTTTATGGCCTGAATTGGATGGTATTGATCTGGACAACGTTTACTTTCAACAAGACGGCGCTACGTGCCACACAAGCAATGAAACCATCGATCTTTTACGGGAAAAGTTTCCGGACCGTGTTATCTCTCGAAGGGGTGATCACAATTGGCCACCGAGATCTTGTGATTTAACACCTTGCGACTTCTTCCTTTGGGGCCACGTGAAAGATAAGGTCTACGCCAACAGCCCAGCGTCGATTCAAGACCTCAAAGATGAAATTCGTGAGGCTATCGAGGACATAGGGCAGCCACTTTGCGATTTGGTTATGGAAAATTTCATGAAAAGGATATGGTCCTGTAAACGTGGTCTTGGCGGCCATTTGGCTGATGTTGTGTTCCATTATTAACGGCATATCTTCCTCTTTATAATGAAATAAACATCCGATCATTTATCTCCAAAAATGCCATTTTTCTTTGAATATCAAAATAACACCTCTTATTGGAAAACCTATATATAACCATTACGTTAAAGCCTGTTTTTCTCTGAAACGGCTTTAACGATTTTGATTTAAAAAAATCAGTGCAGCTTTTTAGGTACGACCGATCATAACGTTGAACAAAAAATTTAAAAAAAAAATTCTATAAACCGTACTTTTCATGGGACCGTTTTTTTTTTGCTTTCGACTATCTCATAAATGGCTTAACGGTTTAGGTTGCCAATTTATACTGCATACTAATATTTTTCATTAATATTTTTTTTTGTATATTTAAAAGCATTTAAAAAAACATTTATTTTGAAAACTGTTCATTAATTTTTTTTCACAATTTATAGTTAGGTATATGTATCTGCTAAATACCTATGAATTGCGTTTTTGATTTTTTTTTGATAAATGTTTTCAAAAAGTTTTTAAAAAAACTTTTTTTTTCTCAAAAACCGCTCCACAGATTTTTAAATTTGTTTTCTCATAAATTCAAATTTATCCAGGAAATAAAATTGCGTACTATTTTTTGAGCGCAAATTAGTTTAAGTATTTATTTCAGAATTTTGAAATAATTTCTCTTTGATTTAATATTTTGTTTTTAAGTGTATATTATAATATTTAACATTGTCATACCAATTATTTTAGACAAAAATTAAAGAAATTTTGTATATATAAAAAATTAAGTAAAAAACGAGTTTAAAAATATGTTTAGATTTTTAATAGAAATCTTTTGCGTAGGATGTGATCGAACACAAGAGCAAGTACGTGCGATCCGGTGGTAAATTTTATTATATATGAGTAGACACTTTGTTTCTGCTTATGTTTTCGTGATGCTTTCCATTTAACCTAGTACTTTGCTGATGCGAAACTCAATTATCTGGCAGAGCGAGACTTAAACGAAACCACAATAGGAAAATATTTATGCAGAATCATATCAGCTGTCAAATCAATTGACAAATTGTGACTATGTGATTATTCTTGCTCAAAAATCACCGATAATTAGAGTAACAGTTAAGAAAAATAAGTTATCAAAGTTATTTCAATAACAGGTATTTCCGATCATCAATATCAAGTTGTTATTGGTATTTTCTAAGAGCTGTTACTGAAGTATTGATCCATCTCTACTTGTAAAATCTGACTACATTTCACAAGCTATTAATATCTAAGGCAATTGAAATGAGAATGAAAAACGTGGAGGATTGTACTAAGAAATCTAGTAGAGCTATCCTCTAAAATAACATATTACTTTGTTCAGCAACATATTGAAAAACAAAAGAATTTTCATCAGCGGCGTACTATAGGATTTACTTCTTACTTTACTTATGATGGCGCTACTAGAGCGTGGTACTCCTGCGCCTTGCTTAGTATGCTTCTCCAGCCGGCTCGATCTTTAGCCTGCCGTCTCCAATTTTGCACTCCAAGTTGTCGGAGATCTCCCTCTACCTGGTCGCTTCATCGAAGATGATGTTTACCTTGGCTTCTGGCTCCCTCTGGCTTGGCGTTGAAGACTTTACGAGCTGGAGCGGCGATGTCCATCCAGTCTACATGGCCCAGCCATCTAAGTCGTTGAATTCGAATTTTTCTGGCTAGGCTTATGTCGCTGTACAGTTCGTATAGTTCGTCGTTGTATCTTCTTCGCCAAATGTTGTTTTCTTGATTTACGCAGACAGGACCATAGATCGTATGCAGAAGTTTTCTCTCGAAGACTCCAAGTGACATTTCATCCGCTTGGGAGAGGGTCCATGCTTTTGCACCATATTTTCACTGATTATCTCGAAGTTATGCCTATCAATGGGCACGTTCTGACCAAGTCGGTAGTGGGATTGGACTTTTGTTGGTGAAAGCATATACTTCGTCTTGTCCTCATTTATCTTCAGTCCCATTCTGCTTACTGCTGACTCCATAGTAGTGAAGGCACCGGTTACTGCTCGCTTTGTTCTTCCTATCACGTCAATGTCGTCCGCAAACCCAAGTAATTGTGTCGATTTATTGAAGATGGTGCCCGATGTGCTGGCATGGGTGTTTCGTATGACATTTTCGAGCACAATGTTAAAACAGCTGCATGACAGTGCGTCACCTTGTCTTAGCCCGCTGCTGGTTTCGAAGGATTCAATAGAGTCCCTACCAATTTTGACGGAACAGCGAGCATTTTCCAACGTTATCCTGATAAGGTGTACCAGTTTAGCAGGGATTCCAAATTTGGACATGGCACTATACAGTTCAACTCTATTAACACTGTCGTAGGCTGCTTTAAAATCGACGAACAGGTGGTGGGTATCGATGTTATATTGGGTTTTCTCCAGGATCTGGCGTAATGTGAATATTTGGTCGGTTGTAGATTTTCCAGGTCTGAAGGCGCATTGGTAAGGACCTATTAGATCATCAGCAAAAGGCTTGAGACGTTCACATAAAACCCTAGATGGGATCTTATGTTTAGAAGACTTATGCCTCTGTAGTTGGCGCAGATTAGGCGGTCTCCTTTTTTGTGGATCGGGCAGATGGTACTGAAATACCACTCATCGGGCATACTTTCCTCCGACCATGTTTTGCAGATGAGTTGGTGTATGTTACTGACCAAATCATCGCCACCGTGTTTAAAAAGCTCCGCTTGCAAACCATCACATCCAGCTACTTTGTTCATCTTTAGTCTGGTGATGGCTACTTTGATTTAATTTTGGTCGGGTGTGGATGTGGCTCATAGCTGTCATCTAGATTAACTTGACTTCGCGTTGCTGGTGTTCTTTTTTCTTCTTCCTGAGTATGTGTTTCTCATTTTTCCTTCGCTCAACATCGAGATTTCTGGATGCTCTAGTATCTCTCTGGAGCCACGACTTGTATGCCTCCGTTTTAGCTTTGTACTATAGGATTTAAGTCGGGAAAATGATATTGGCGACCATTCGAATTGGTGACTATTCGGACCCGATGCAGATATAGCATTTTCCGATAGCCCACATGTCCTCGTTTTTAATGCATATTCTCTGTGAATACTTCAAAAAATTCTGCGGCTTGTTGACTTCGACTCGTAACTTAGAATGAACCAACAAATAGAAGTCTAAAACTGTTAAATCGAGCGGTTTTGACAGTCATTAAAAATCGTATGGGCCGCCCATTTATCCATTCGGTTTGATCCACATGTCCTCCAGTCAAAATTCAGCATGCTCTATATCGCATGCCATTCATAGTTATGATTTGACCTGCGGCGTTTTTAAAAAAACTAAGGTCTGAACACCCCTTAAGCGTAAACAGCACTCCACCTAATAAACTTTGAGAGATTGTGATGGCTCTTCGTAGCTAATATGACGATTTTGGTGCCCCAAATTTACTTAAGAAATCACTCTGTATTTTGTTAACCCATTTTCCATCCAGGATTCCAGGCGTTCCACCTACTATGGTAGTCAATTATCAATTGCTAATTGATAAATACTGAAATTTGATATTAAACATTCCAATTGATAAATATTTTCACTGGGAAAAAAACAAACAAAAATTGAGAAACATCAATTAATAATTGATTATTTTGTTTATCAATTGATAACTTGAAAATTTTAATAAGTTTAATTGGTATCTGATTGAATAACTTTTTTTACAACATATTGTTTATGTATGCGGACTAAAAAGGTTAATTTTTTCGTCATAATTTTTCGAACTTTCACAGAGAACTTTAAATTATTATGTTTATGTTCTACGATCTGTGGTCAACATTGATTTTCAACAGGGACCTATACTACCTTATTAAAACTCAGAAATATATATTCCCAATTTTCTTTACAAAAGTGCTAAAAGATTTATTTAAATTGAACTAACTTGTAACTTGTTCGCCCTTATGATGATTTAAGTAACGAGCACGACAAGACAAAATTAACTTCTGCAGGAAATTACTATATCCAAGTCAAGTCTGCTCTATAATAATCTTCAACTCAATAGATTTTTTTTGCTCTTCTTCCAATTTGCATGCACATCCCCTATATGCACACAACTAACCACCCCTCTCTAATATACTATACCTACTTCTCATGAACTTATCGATCTGACACCCATCAAGATAAATGAGAAAATCATTACTCTTCAAATTGTGTCTCTCTTTGAAAAATTGTCTCCGTAATTTTTCCATTATCCATCCACATCCTGCATTATAAATTAATAAAAAAAATAAAAAAAATATATACACGCCTCCCCCAACACCCTGTCGCCGCGCGCCCATCGTCGTCATCCTCTGCAAATTCATGATGGCTTTGTATATTGATGATGTGGATCTAGCTATGGCAGCTTGCAGCTCAGCTTGTGTTGTCTTCTTCCTTGTCGCCTATTGGGTCAGCCTCAAAAGCCATTCAAGTTAGTCTTGGATACAGTACTGTTGTTTACCACCCCATCGCACCCTTCTCTTACCCGAGACAACTCGTCGATTCACAGAAAATGATATCCGCAATATGTCAATAATTGACTCCTATCCCGCCCCAATTAGCCATTGTTCGTATGTGCATACACAATATCCCATGTACGAGTATCTTAAATACCCATACAATGCATAATGCTATTTTAGACTTTAAAAGAGCATTAATAAATCTCAAATGAATATAATAATATACGAGTAAGTAGTAGTAGATTGTATGTAGTTTCAGCGCCTGCTGTTCAAAATGTTGGTCACGTCCGACACTATTTTCTGAATCTGAATTTGGATTCAAAGCCTAAAGATACTCGCATGGCCCATACGGATTATTCTTTACTCGACCACATCTTCACGTCCTAAAATTTATATAATGCACAGAAAATAATTGAGTTAAACTTTTGAATATGAATTTGCCAGAGTACAAAGGATAATCTTTTCTTTTTTTTGTTCGTTTCTATATTATTAGTTCCGAAATGGGCATCCGAATGTGGAAGTGGATGGAGGAGAGACTCTGTCAATAATTAATTCATAAAGAAAATCCATGGACAAAGGGAAAACACTGTCGGATGGTGTATAGATGCATTTGAATGCATTATAGTGATGTTTGTTTTTTTTTTTTGGAAAGGATATCCGTTTTGTTTATTCGATGTCTGTTCACACATCTCTCTAAAATAATTGAAGATCTAATGAAACAATTGTCACACGGAAATCTTTGAAGAAGAAGAAATCTTTTAACTATGACTTTCAAACTCAATGAAGTTTGTTGTTTAGCATATCAACTTTTCAGCTCTTGTGACTTATGAGACTATATTGTGAATTCGTATTTTAACATAAATGAAGAACAACAGGTCTCATCTAAATATCAAAGATTTTCTATTAGTAATTATTTATGAAAACTCTAAGAGCACTAAGAAAAAAATCCATTATTGGGTTACACAATTTTTGATATTAAGGTATACAGCATTCCCCGCTTAATTGCACTGAGGACACTCTCAGATTTTTCGGTCAATTTTTCGGGTTCTCAATGCACAAAATTCCTCTTAATTGAACGCCCTGTTTCAACTAGAAGATAAGACTATAAAAAAAGAGTTTACGCATACTTCCGAAAAAATGTGAACGTAAGTTGTTTTTTTCAAGATTTAGTGTAAACAGAAATAACAGCCGTTGTATTTTTTTTTCTAATCGAGTGTCTGTGGCTGCCATTATGTTTGTAGACAACAGTGCTGCCAAGTTCAGTAGTGCTGTTTAGTTACTTAAATGTATTTAGATCTTATAAAATTTGTTTGAGGGGCCGTTCTATTACCCGAAACATTTTAGCTACTAGTTTGTTAACTAAATTTTGTTTAAATCAATTAAAAACGACTGATTCAATCAACAGAAAAAAATCTGGAATTTTTCGAGTGCAGTTTGGTAAAATTCAGCGGAGAAGTAAATTAACCATGGTTCAATTAAGCGGGGAATACAGAATAATTTGGTAAAATTAGGATTTGGTTAAGTATAATTTACAAAATTCTATTTCCAATTTCAAGGGGAATTTTGTTTTCTTCAGAATATTAGTATTTTGTCTGCGACCGTGAATTTCCCGGGAAGTAAATTTTCAGTAAAAATTCGCACTTTGTTCCCGATATCAATCTATTCCGAGGCAAAGTTTTAAGCTTCAATACATTTCCTAACCCTACGTTCGAAGGGAAAAAGTCTATTTTTATATTAGCGAAGGCTCCTAGTATTGGTAGTGAGAATTCCAAAAAGTTAACGAAACCATATACAAATATTTCTTAAATCAATGGGCTTAAGTGAATAATTTTTGGGATGTTAAATATCAAAATCAAAATTTTGATTTTTTAAGGTTTATTTTTTTTTTCAAAATTTTGCGTAATCAAATGCCACTTTTTTTTTAATTTTTCCTAACGCTCGCACTGTGCTGGATATCATTTTCAGGGTAGTCAAAACCCTATTAGTGCGCGCATCAGTATATACAAAAAAAAAATACTTAAAACCAAGTATAAGTTATATAAGTTTAACTTCTCAAAAAGTAATAAAGATACTTACATCTGATTCTTGGCTAACCACCCCCACTGTTGTATGGGGTGATAAAATGTTGTCTTGATGGGAGATACATTGTTTTGTTAAAATTATTACAGGAATCATCGACAAAAATATCATGCAAGTAAAAGGGTCGCCCTGTATACAGCTATATATATTTTTTAAAGCAGTTTTCTTTAAATATTTCTTTACATACAAAATGTCTTTAACATTTTTTTTGAAAAATATGTTGTTGGTATGCCAACTTTACTTATTTAATAATATAAATTTAAAAATATAATTTCAAAAAAAAATTATCAAGTCTTTTTCGAATTATTGAACTTTCAAAAAAAAAGTGAATTTTTCCAAAAATTCAAAAAAACATTTTTTTTCGAAGCTTTAAAGTGTGCAGTATTTTATAAGATTTGAAAACCTCATGTATTGATAAAATCGTAAATGAAAATTTGGAAAATCAGGGGAACTGTTAATAACATTTCACAATACATTTTTTTTACCGAAATGTAGACCATACCTACTTTAATAGTAACCCAGAATTTTGTTTATCCAAATCGTGAAGCCGTATTTGAGATAATTAAATAAAAAAAGTTAATAACAAAATTGAAATGACGCCCGTAGGCAATCTCTTATCTACCAAATTTGTAGATTGAGTCTTCTTTTAGTGTGTGCTCTATAACCGTAGTGTCAAGCTTGATCAAAATCTTGAGCTCATTTTTTTTCCAAATGCAAAACTTGGCCTTTAGTACGTTCATATGTTGTATATCGCAAGTAAAAAAGATATGGACTTTTGTTCTACTTACATTCCCACAGAAAATCTGCTTTTTGAACTCCGACAGGTAGCGCTCAAATTTTCGAGCTGCCGTTTAAATTGGATGGAGATGGTTTCTGTCATGTTTGGTCAAAATCGGTACAGAAGTCTTCGAAAATTTGCAATTCGAAGGCGATAGACAATGCTAGTAATATAGTAATAGATGACTGAAATAAAATTACAAAAAATATATTTTTTTATAAAAATTGATTCGAGTTATCATTAACTGACATTGCTAATTAATGAGTGCTCCTCAATTATCATCAACCATCAAGACTCACATTGAAAGTCATGTCATAATCTAAATTTTACGACATTGATCAGAATATTATTGAACCCACTGTGCGAGTAAGTGTACGTGTATGTCTGTTATTTTGTTTTTTAAATTAATTTACCAACATACTTCATCACTACCAGGACGACATTGTCAGACTGCAAAGTCTCATATTGTTGTCTTTTTCTTTATATATTTTTAAAAATGACGTCAACTACGACGACGACAACAGCGTTCGAGGACAGATTGATTTTCCTAATTTTTCTTATTTTCCTATTTCGTCATTTGTTATGTGATGGAGAAATGAAAATGAAAAAGGATTCTTCCTTGACAAGGATATTCCAAAAAAAAAAAACAATTCACTCAACTGGATAATGTTCGCTGATCAGCTTTTATCTTAACGACGACGATGACGAAAAGAAGGGTCCATGGCATTCCGTATAGTCTCATAAATAATGGTGATTTCATTTCTAGGCGGATAAATAATAATTTTTGCTGGCCTAGATGTCTCTCTACTCATATATTTTTCTTCTTTTATATATACGTTTCTTGTGTGTTTGTACGTTGTCATTGTCGTCGGTCGTCTTGAATAGCAAGTTGACAAGTATCACACGTTTTTCGTTCTTAATACGTGACTAAGTTGCTAACGATACCCCCATGGATTCGCATCCTAAAGTTAAAAATCTTCAAGACATCTGATTCCGTTTTATAGATACAAATTAAAATAATATAGTGTGTACTCGTATATTGCAAATGAAAGTGGTTAGAAGAATATTAAATTTTTGTTAGCTGATTTAAAATGCTTTTTCTTTTAATGAGGAGAATCTGGAATCTGGATATGATGAAACTCAAAATGGATTAAACATGTTAGGTTAGCAGACTAAAGACTACTATTTAATGTTAATGATTTGATTCTAACCAGTTATAATTTTGGTTAAGCGACGTGCTTCCAGCTTAAATGAGTTACTCTTTTTTACGAAACTCATTTCCAATCGTAAGGCCGGGTAACTCATTTCAGAATCTTTGAGTGCGATTAAAGAAGAAACCTCTTTTTTTGACAGTATACGCCCGAAATTGGGTTGGTTACGTTTGAACTGCTTAAGGCGAGAAATGTAACTATTTCCCTAAAAATAGCGATTCAATAATGAGATACATGAAATATTGTTTCCGTAAGTGTTCTATCACTCATAATTTTAAAAACTCTATTCTGTCCAAGAGACTCAAGTTAATAGAGCACTGTTAGATATGAGAGTTACACTGAAGGTTTTGACAAATCTGAGCCTTATAGAAGGGGAAAAATACTTCTTGCATCGTTGAAAAAAACATGAAAACTTAGCAGCATTTTTGGCAACTTCGAATATGGGATGATTCCACAAAGGGTAGTCTACTATACTCTACATATGCCGAGAGCTGAAATCTGTTTGGTTTCCTCATTCAATTTACGCTCATAGATAGCGGCATTACGGCTGGATTCATGTTAAACGACAAAATATAGTTTTAGGTTTTTAAAATATTAAATTCAGCGCGGTTTTTGTGTGCGCTATTTGATAATGCAAAACAATTTATTAGATTTGAAGAGTATGGGGGGCAAAACGGAACCCTGGGGTACACCAGCATTTAAGCTTAAAACTTGAATAGAACTTGTATAGATGGGCTTGAAAGGAAGTTACTAATCCACCGAGGTAGAGATTCATCGATCCCAAATGATACCAAACCCTATCAAATGCCTTCGAAATACCAAGGGCAATAATCTTACTTTCTCCAAAACGATGTATGTCACTGAAATATACTATCAGATCATCAGTGAACAATTTGCTATGATTGCCGTACTCCCGGTTATTAAGTAGCTTTCGTTCTTCAAGATATTTTTTAAACTCATGATTTATCAACCTTTTCGTGATCTCGGAAAGAAGGGACCTAAGTACAAATGGACGATTATTAGAGGGAGAAGAAGGTTAGACAATTCCTTTTCAATCTACTCAGAAAGAGATCAGTAGAATATGACAGATGGAAAAGCTTACGAAGTGGTTTGAAATTGCAAGACGGTTGAAGAAAACCTCGTTAGAACAATGGCGGAGTTTTTATCTGGACCAGCAGATTTGTGTACTTCAAGATCTTTGAAAAACTCTGGCAACTGTAAATACGTGTACGAAAGAAAATACGTGTCATGCCATTATGCTAATGTTCCCAAGTACCGGAGGAGTAATGTCACTTTGTGGAAGAATAAGTAAAGCAAACTATGCTGCTAGCAAATTTGATTTTCCTTGTGAGCTTGCCACAGAAGTTTCATTGGAAATGATAGTTGAACCAACAGGATGTAGAGTTTCGTAAATTTTTATTGCCAATTACCAAACATTTCCACTACCTTGGGGACATTTTTTTGTACCTTAATTTTTCGTGCAAAAATTTGGTTCGTTGAATATGACTGTTGTAGGTCTTTCTAGATTGTTTAAACTTATTCGATGTTCCCTCAGTGGGATTGGCTTTATAATATCAAAAATTCAATCTTGCTCCTTACGACCCAAGTCACTAATTAAAATGAGTTATAACTCTTTCTGTTGAAAAATATTTTTGGGACATATTTATTATATTTCACATTTCTATAGATTTGTTGTGCCGGTTGAACACACAGGTATGTGGAAATGAATAATTGAAGAAGACCCAAATTAGTTGTTTGTGTTGTTGTTGTTGTTGTATATGCAACTGTGACTTACTTCACTTCTCAATTTTGCATTCCTCTTGTGATATAAGTGAGATTTTTGTAGCAATGATTCAATGATTCAATTCATGTATGAGTTACACTTCATTAATTTTATATATTTAATTTTGCTGTTTATTTTATTTTTATTATAATTATTATTAATAATTTACATTAAATAAACTGAAAAAATAACAAAAATTGACTTACAAATTTTAACTTTTTTTTATTTCCAGGTAAGACCAATTGAGTTTAATGGTAATCTTCTTATGGTGAGTGTCGGGATGTTAAATTAGTTTTAATCGTTTAAAATATATTTATCAAAGTATTTTTGTATTTTTATCTATATAATTTTTTATAGCGAAACGTATAATCATTATCAGCCATAAATTCTAAAACTAACACCAATCAGCTAAGATATTAAATATAAAGATTTTAATAAATAACACACAATTCTTACAAAGAAAATCTTTAAATTGAAAAGAATAGGTCCAAAATGACTACCTTGAGATACTCCAAAAGGAACATTTAAGAATCAGATACAATAAAGCAACTGGATATCCATTGAAGTTATTAGTAGTATCGCGCAATTGATTAGGATCTTCTAGCTGACTTTTCTAGATTCATATGTAATGGCATTATGAAACAGCTCGTGGTCTAAGTCTGACAGCAACCTCAACCTAATCTTATTAATGTAAATCGGATTCATAAACATACCAAAAGTTAACGCAATCAAATAAAATATTGAACCCGGAACTTCAAGAACTGCGCATCACTATTCCGGAGATTGAAAATAATTGCAATACAAATATTTTCAAAAAATCTCATCCTAGAAATATAATTCCCCAATTACTTTGCAATTGTACAATTTTTAGCCCCAAGAGACAAGTTATCGTTGAAAATAAAGAGACAATAGAATTGGCTTTAAGTTTCATACACGATATTATTGTCAGGGTTTCAATTAAACGTAATTACTTTCTTTGTTCACATTTGCAAATCCACACACACACAGCTACCTATACAGCACGTGTGTTATAATAATTAATTCAATTTTTGAAACGGAAGAAGCCTGCCATTTTGTATGGCATCTAATTTCATTACATTTTTCATTATGTGTCATCAGTATTCCTTGTGTGTGTGTGTGTTGTTTCTTTGAAACAATCAAATGAATAATGATTGAAAGTTACGCATCCTTGAGTGCTTGAAAATATGCAAAACGCACAAAACAAACAAAAAACAAACAACAACAACTACAAAAAAAAAACACCAAGTCCTTTGCACTTAACTATGTTGGTTGATCCAATTTTAGAACAATCCTTTGTCCGATCCATGTAGGCGTTTCATTTTAATTGGTGAACCCACTGCTGATGTTGGGTGGATGCTTCCCTTCTTTGCTCCGACTATTAAATACAAAAAGGGACAGCCAGCGCACCAGCAGCGCAATAAAATAGAAACAAAAAGAAAACAAACAAAAAATAACCCGTAAAGAATCCTTGTGACGACGTTCTATGCGATGACGGCGCGAAACCTTTTTAGCCATCAAGCATCACTCAACGCTTCCGTTTAAAGCCCAGAAAGGGAGGGAACATGAACCAAAAAGAGACTTTCAGTTTGAAGGAAAAAACAGAATTCATGAAAAATCCTTTTTAAGTGGCATCATGTTCATCAGGCAGCGCAGGCGGTAGCCTGAAAAACATCATCGTCATTTACCATAAACGAAAATCAACTAAGAAAAAAAAGATTAATTAAAATGCACATCTGGGTTGTATGTACCTACTTGTTGTTCTATTTATTTTTTCGGATAAACTTTATGTTATTCTGATTAGATTTTTTTTTAAGTTCATTCGAGTCCTTTTGATAAGATTAAAAAAAAATATTTAGGATCAAATTTTAGACAAGTCTGTTTATTCTGAACGCGATTTTTTGGGAATTCTCAAAAAAAATCTGAAATTTTATTTCAACCAAACCAATACTCGTCCTTTAGTGTAAGTAAAAAAATGACATTGGTGGTTAGATAGACTATTACATGACTTGACTAGAGGAATCTAGAAAAAAACACAGAGGATTAGCGTCGGTTTTCTGCCTGAATCTATTTTCGCACACAAATTGCCAATTTAAAACGGATATGGGTAAAAAGGACTTTCTCCGATTTATTATTTTTTTCCAGCGACGTTGTCGCGTCGTCATCGTCGTGTTGCACTGCTCCGCTGCCGCGCCGTAATATGTCCTTTCTTTGAGTCATTTTCTGTTGTTTTTTTTTTATCTTTCTTCTCGGTGGGAGCTCCTTCGAGGACAAATGATATGCCATGTGGGAATTTATTTCGTTATACTAACATACCTTCACATTCACATGATTGGAAAGTAGTCCTTCGAATAATAGATGCACAAGAGGGCATGGCATGTCCTTGTGGAATTATAGGGATTTTTGTTCTGTCTTCTTTTCTGGGTTTTGATTGAATTTTTTTCTTCATATTGTTTCTTTTTCGATCCGCTATATGATGACAAATATAATATACGTATCTAGTATAGGTATTGGTTTTGGAAAATAATATTCAAGCCCTTGGAATTCCATCAATCTTAATGTCTTGGAAATTGGATGTCACAGATGTTTGTGTTGAGAATTGTAATTCGAATTCATGTTGTAATTATTATTATTTCAATAATATTGAATATATATACATATGTGTATAGGTATTCGAATACCGTGAAATGAAAAATGAAAATTTCACAACTAGATAATATTTTATTTTGACTCGAATTGAGTGATGATAATAAAGTGGCATGAAGGGAAATTTGCCTATTGTCGTGAAAAAATTCGCTTTGTGTTATTATAGAAGTTTGAAAAAATTTAAAATAGAATGAAAACAGTTTTCAAAACTTTTCACGTTCGATTTTTATTTTCACTTTGGTTTAATACAGTTTTTTGAGTGAACAATATTAATTAGGAAAACTTCTATTTTATATTCTACATATTTTGTGAAAATTTGACCAACAAAATTGGGGTCAGCGTTTTTCTTCTTCATCTGCCCAAGCTCAGGGAAATATAATATTAAATTAAACAGAAACTAACCAGTTGTCAGGTTATTATTTTTAATGACAATTACTAACTTTTAATTTATACCAATCCACAGGATCTTAAAGTCGTCGTGGTATACCAACATAATACATTTTGAGTTGTAAAAAACTTTATAAATAAATTATAAATTTAAATTTAATTTAACTATAATTAATACATTGACTTGGTTACTGCAAAACTGGCAATAAATATTACACAATGTTAAATTTAACCTGTATACTTGTTAATTTGTAGTCAAATCTGTTTAAATTAACATATGACAATGTAATTTTTACAATCCTCACCTATGTATTTAACATGATGTGCTGTCAGACTAAACCAATATCACACAAGAACACGATTGAATCAGCGTGGCACATTAAAATTTCAATTCGGTGTGGAATCTACTTGATGTTACTAAAATTGAAATATCAAAATATTAGTAAATTTCAGACAAAAATTGAGTTCACTCATATATAAAACAACTAGCAGATACCCGTGTGATGCTACGGACCCACGGGAATCTAATGAAATCATCTATCCACCTGCAAAATTTCATTCAAAACCCTTCAGTCGTTGAATGTAGGCACAAACGACGAAAATGCTCGCATAGCATGCTCGCGCTCGCTGTGCTCTTCTCTTATGTGAGCTGGTTCGCGAGCCGCTTGCTGTTGGCCAAAAATTTTGATTTGGTCGTGTTCGTTGGCTTCGATGTTCGTCGTGTATAGTCATGTTCGCGAACAAAGCGAAGATTTAATATTGAATTCAAAAAGTAAGAACTACAAAAATAAAGTTGGAAAAATAAATCATGGCTAATCGTCCAGCTGCTTACCAAATTTCATTAAAATCCATTCAATGGTTGAGGCATGAATGCGGAACAAACAACGAAGTATATATTTTGTTCATATATAAGCTTCTCCCATATAGGCATTGGAACTGTTCGGTTCCATTTTTCGGGATAAAAATGACCTATGTATGTGATAATCGAGTATGTGTGTGTCCATGTGCCAAATTTTATCCAGATCCGTTCATGCGTTCTGGCGTTATTGAGCAAAAAACATCCATCCATCCCATCCATCCATCCAATCTTTTACATTTATAATATCATTAGGATTATCCGAAATTTTCCAAGCTTCACAACGAATTTTCCACCTTTACATTGTCCAAAATCATCAAATCATGCTTTAAATTTATCTTTATATCATCAAAAAAAATATGTTCGCGTTTTTCTAGTATTTTTCGAGTTTTCCACTAAGAATTTTCTATTTTTTTCATTCGAAAAGCCATTCCGGAACATTTGCATACACAATTAAATACAAAAAATCAATTTTCTAATTTTAAAATTTCCAGAATTTTCTGGAGGGTTTACCCAAAATTTTCTTTCGCAAAAACTTCTCCTGGATTTTACGAACAACTAAAAAAGAGTTCGAGCCAAATCGGCCCATTCGTTCTGAATTGATGAATTACAATACATTTTTTCACGCCTTGTGAATAAAAGCTATGTTGGCCATTTGTAGAATGAGCTCTATGAAAAATTAAAACACACCTATCCCACGGGAACTATACATTTTTCCGGGATAAAAGGTAGCATGTGGCCTATTCAAAAAATTCCAAAATGTGTGAAATTCTCTTATTTACCAAAATATTTTTGTATGAAATAACATGCCATATTTTTAAATCAACTAGAATATTATCAAACAGATTGCCTTGCTACATTAAAATTGGGTACGAGTACATGCGCCAGAATGCACAATTTCATATAAGCAACTGCAAGTTGTAAAATTAACAACGAGTCTTGTTTATTTTTTGTGTATTTGATACCTTCCTGCTGAGTGATGTCTAAAATAGGGAACAAATCACTGAAACACTGTTCTTTTTTTTTTAAATAAAATTAGAGCTGTGGGAATGAAAAAAATTAAAATTTCGCTTCTAAATGGTCACATAAAAATGATGGCGTTTGCCATTTTTGTGTATGATAGTGCTTTCTGAGTTTACTCTGAAATTCAAACAAAAAAAGTCCCCGGAATATTCTGAAATTGGGAAAAAATACTGGTCAAAATTTGTGGAACGTATTTATTATTTCAATTTAATTTTTCACTCTACCCGTAACTTGTTTTGTTTTAAAATGTGAACTGTGAAATCTTAATTTCACACGAAAACAAGGATGTGAAATTTGAAACCTTAAATTTCACATTTTTTTAAGCCATTTTTCACCTCTTTAGACGAATTCTTAGATAGATTTTAAAACGTCATTGTATTTCATTTCACGACCGATAGATTTCAGGGTACTATTCGTATTTTCTTCAATTCTTCTGAATAAAGTAATATTTTTTTTGGGGAGGGAATTGGGAGAAGGAGTGGTATTCTGCAAAATTTCACAATCCACAATCTTCCCCCTATAGATTTTCACTCTCAATTTTGATTAAGTTCTATCGATTTGATGTTTCATTTCAGCAAAAAAAAAAAAACGAAAAAAAATACCAAGTTGAAACAATAAGGCAGGTATAGCTTGTGTCTAAATAAAGACTTAATTGAACCACCAACAGTCTTATCCTGTTCACAAAACAGAAGGATACCTTCGTCATCGTCTTGTTCGTATACATCAATTAAACAACATTCGATCTCTGTTGTTTGTAAGTAAAGGACAAAAGGTTGCAATGCATTACAAGCAGTCAGTCTTTCTTTCAATCCACCGCATGCCGCCGCGACGCGACGTCCTTTCCCTTAAGTAAATAATCCCAAAAAAACACACACAAAAGTAAAACAGAAAAATCAAACTTCAGACCAGCAGGACTCACAGTTGAATCCTATTGAAAGTAGAGATCTATTCGTCCTTTTTTTCTTGTGTTGGTTTTGTTTATTTATTCTACGTTTATTTTGTAACTGTTTCTTTTCCTTTTTTTTTAATTTTGTTGTAGTCCTGATTCGAATTGTACCTGATGGGGAAAATCCTAATAAATATAAAGAAAAACTTTCAATTAGTTTACTTCACAAGCATAGAAAATACTAGGTCCTGATAAAGATAAATGTGTTCTTGGCTAGCAGTTGTTGTGTGGAAATGCAGAAGTTGAGTCAGGTGAAACGAAAATATATAAGAAATTGGAGAGTTGTAGGAACTCAGCTTGAGGCTAACCACTTCTCAATTTTTAATTTAATGTCGTTTCCTTGTGTATTTGTGTGTGTTCGTTCAACTCCATTTTCGTCCTTATTTTTTGGCTGTACAATAAAATTTATATGCAGCGCGTCGTGTCGGTTTGTAGAGAAAGGATCTCCTCTGGGAAAATTATTTGCAAAAAGTTGCACCGCCAACTAGGTATAACTTACTATACCTACCTATGTACAGTTACACAATTTGCAACAATATTACTCTGTGTGAGGCGGTCTTGATAACATCCTGGTAGGTAGGTCTCGTATTCTTCTTCTTCTTCTGCTTCGGCAATGTAAAACCTCCTAAATTAACCAGCTTTTGAAAAGTGAAGTGCAAATTATAAGGTTGAAACAAGAGGGAGTGTAGTGCGGGTGTATCCTGGGAATGGCTGGTATCTTTTTAAAGCTGATTGCGAGGCGTGTCGATGGGTAACTTGTAGACAATCGAGGGAGTTGGTGTTATTTTTTTTTTGTCTTGGTTTAGGTCTGGTGAATTGTGATTACAGGGAATTAAAAGTATCTCTATAGACACATATACAAATCTATAGCTTTGCATTCCTCCTGAAAGATGACAATGAATGCTCCTTCAGGTATTTTCCTTCCCATAGGAACTTTAGGTATATACGTGTATATTTGATGATCATAAAATTTGTGTCCTTTTAGGAATTTAATTCGAAAGGATTTTCAATCCAATTTTTTTATTTTTTTTTGAACCTATACAATTTTGTGTTGAGAAGATGGAATATAGGTTTTATGGTTTCCGGGTTAAAGGTCGACAAGGATATTATTCAGAAGAAAATTGTTGGGCTTTGACAAGCATAATTGAATGTTTTTCCGGCCAGACACACACACAGGGTTTTAAATTTAACCAAACATCCTTTGCGACACAATAAATCAGCGCGACTACAGAGAAAATCTCAAATTGCTTATAAAAGGATTTAGAGAGGTAACGAAAAAGTTTTAAAGACTAAACTTTGATAAATATTTTATGCGTCCTGTGTGTCGGCTGTCGGGTATGAGAGATGCTGAAAGATGAAAGGAGTGTATAGAAATTCTTTCAAATAGGATGAAGGTGGGATGTTAATATCAGAAGCGGTTAAGGGACTTGGAGTTTCTCTTGAAATTCTGATGTGTTTTTTTTTTGTTTTGAAGCTGAAACAAGAGAGTGTTTGTGTTGAAAGGAGACGTTATAGGATTATTCAGTTAAATATAAGAAAGTTTAAAAATCAGCCGCATGGGTGTTGATTTAATTAAATAAAATTATGAGATACTCACTTTATTTATTTATAACTGAACTCAAGTTATTGCGAAGGTGTACGTTCTTTCGGAAGGGAAAGTTCTTAAAGTTATATTAAAGTCCTTAAAAAGATATGATATTTACTTATCTGGAAAAAGGATGATGCTTTAAATTTGCTCAGCGTAAGCAAGTTTCAGATTAACTCTTTCAAAAGTTAATATAATTCATGCTCATGAATATATAGGTGGTACACTCGTTGCAGGTAAAAGTTAGAGATTAGCTTGCCTCTAGAAAGAAGGCATTGAACACAATTTCATTATTATTATTTTTTTTTGTAAAGAGATTGAACTTTGTATTTTTATGGGGCGGGACCCGCCAATTACACAAAGACCATATTGTGTTACTTTTTGGTTAGAATGAGCTACACATCGGCTTTAAGCACATATTCTATAGTTCCGTGCAATATTTTCTTATTATTGTAAATTTAAACAAATAAAACACACAACTAGATCGCACGTACATATGGACTTGCTCATAACATCCTAAGCACAAGATTCTTATTAGAAACGCCAAAAAATATTTTTGAGGTCGTTAATTTTTTATATACAAAATTAATTAAATTTTTCCTAAAAAAATAAATGTTGGTATGATATTTTTAAGTACATATTTAACACTATAAATTTAAAAACAGAATTTAAAAAAAAGTTTTCAAAAATCCCAAGTAAAAATATCAAAACACTCTTTTTGGAAAAAATGGCACGTTCCAATAGACTTTATGTAGCGGGGAAAAATACAAATCGAGTCTTACGACGAACAAAATTTTCTTTTCAGAAAACCTTCCCATAAACAAATCATTCAGACTTCCAAACTTTTGCTCAGTTTTTCAGGCGAAGGTGTTAGCAATTAGTTATAAAAAATCTCCGTAACAGCCAAGCACCAATGAAAGCCATTTATCCAATCGTCACAAAGTCAAAAGTAGTTTAATCTAGGTCGAAGGACATAGTGACGCACAATTAAATTAAAGCCCAGACGAACTCGCCAAAACCGGATCATCATTTGAACCGAGCCAAATCGTTTTCGAGATACTTGATACTTGTGCCACTGGAGCAAGAAAATGTTTGAGTTTACCAATTTTTACCTAAAATCGCAAACGGCAGATGGTGGAGGATTCTTCCGCCAGATATCTCTAAGAAAAAAAAAAAAAAAAAAAAAAAACAGAACACTTCCTAAGGTTAAAAAGACCCTTATTGTCCCTCTTAATGGACATCCTAACTGGTCACAACTTAATGGGAATCCCCCCAATTTAGCCCGAACCAGCAAAACGACTCTCGGAAAATACTTTTTCAATTAACCGATAACTAAAACACTTAAACATTTCTTGAAATTTACTCAGAGGCTAGGACAACTAATTTCCCCACTCCAATACCGACTGCCGTTTCTTACTTATTTGGTAGATGACAGCACTTCAGTTTTACTTGTGCGCAGGTAGAGGTGTTAGATAAGTCTCTCCCCATCAAGGGGTAATGAATATGCCTTAACCTTCCATTAAATTTGTACTGGGGCGTGATTTGTGTGCCCTAGGGCGCCGATCAACGCTTCTCTTGACCGTGATTGTGTGAGTGGGGATCTGATCATTCATTTGGTGGCGCCCACTTAAATCCTATTTTCAATTCTGTGCGCCGGTTAACATCGCTGTTGAACCCTAGCGACAACGTATGAGCGTGTTTCTTCTGCTTCGAAAACTGAATTATATATATTCCGTCATTAGAGTAGAGCTTATCATGTATGTTGTTGACACAAGGCTAGTTCAGAAAAAAATCAAATCTCAGTCATCTCAGTAATTCCTTTTATATGAAAAGAATTCCTCTAAAAAAAGTTTAGCTTTTGACGGGCCGATATTTGTGATATCTCAGTTTTTTTAACTGGTTAACTTATTCATCGGAGAAATTAAATAGATGGCAAGTCGTGACCTATTGATGTAAATGTACCCAAAAATGCTTTGTAGAAATTCAAATGTTTCTATAAGACACTTCATTCTCTTGGAAAGAATAGAAAACAGAGTTGTAAAAATAAAAGTGAAATAGCGGAAACATTTCCATCTCTAACTTAGGTACTGTTCAACTACTGAGTTCCTTCTCCTAGGTGTACCACACGAATATATAGAATCCTTTAGCTAGTTCGATTCCACATTCTTGGGTTAACTACGAGACGACCTTTGGTCCCAGAAGACAATCTTTTTTTCAAAACCAAACTTCTTTAATTTAATTCATTTTTGTAAGCAGTAGTATTTTTTTTCTGTTACCTACACTGTGCTTTTGAACCTTACATTATTTTCCCACAACCTCAAATTATTTTATATAGTTACTATAGAAAAAACATCTTCTTTAATTGCACCATTAAGTACTTACTACAGTTCTCATCAATCTGACAGCCCTGATATGTATTTTATAATCCCAATGCACTCAATTTTCAATTGAAATGAATCGAAAACTACTTGACTCCATTAAAATAATTTCTCAAAAAAAAATCAAGAGAAGCAAAAAATATATATATTAATAACTCCAGCTAGCCAAACACTACTTGATCAATTTCCAGAACAATGAATATTGCACTTTGCACTTAACAAAACCAATCCATACAACAATTTATAGTCAACATTATTTTATCTTCTTTTTTTTAATCCTGTAAAATATAGATATTAATTGGCTTCTTCAACTATCTGTAGATAGTCGTATGTATTCAGCTTCGTTTACGCTTGAAATCCCTTAAATTGGTTTTCGTTGGAAAATTCATGTCATCTGGATTTTCGTTTTTCAGCATCCCATCATCATCCCCATACAGTACACAGCAGCACACAGCTCGAATAGAAGAACACCAGAGTCAGTTAAATCCATTTTACTTTCCATTTTTCGTGGTACATCCAATTGAAATTCTGTTTTCCCTTCAATCGCACTTTGACTGTCATTCATTTACTTCAATGAACAACACAATATGCAACGCATCATCATGTAAATCCTGTGAAGGGGGTGCAGATAGTGGTTATGGGTATGTATAATAGATGTATCTGATAATCCGCAAGTTCTACGACGTCGTTCTTCATTGATCAGTATTCTGTCGCCAACAGTTCGTTTCGAATGGTAATTATCCTTTGGTAATCGATTCTGATAATTTTCCGTCCAGTCAAACTCTTGGCGACAGTCAGACAGAGCAAACTACGACGAGTATACTTACAACTTTCACTCTTTCCGAACTCTAACACTGATTTCCAGTCAACACCGCATCATTTTGAACGATGCCGATGTCAACTCAAATATATGTATGTGTGTGTATACTAAGTCGTCCTGAATTCGATTTCTGACTGCAGTTGCAGTGTCTTCCTTCATTAAACCACTTTACACGATGTAAGCTGCAGTTTCAACGAAACCACATAGAATGGACCGACGACGACCAACTGGATTATTGTAAACATCCTTTCCAGAGCAAAGAACATAACATACTACCTACCTATGCATAGTAATATAGTGCAACAGAGTGTCCTTTTCCAATTGAGCTAACCATATCATCATGATATGAAAAAGGAGAGACAACCGCAATCGATATCTTATTTTGTGTTTTTGTCGAAACCCAGTTTACTCGTAGGTGAAGTCTGTCATATTCTCGTATAGGTGTGCATTGCATTTATATGCAGACACTACGAAATTAAGGAAAACACAAGTATCCTCGAGGATGTAGGTGCGAAGGATATGAGAAACAGAAAATAAATTTAATTAAATCAACTTTCATTATCTTTTTCTCTCTCTGACATAACTTAATAAATAAAGTGTAAATTAATGGATTTGTATAGTCAGTATAAATCAATACTGTACAAAAATATTACCTTCTGATTTATTATCCCTTAAAGCTTAAGTACAGGATTTCTTGTTTTCAGCGAAGGGCATCGGCAAAGTGAAATGAAATTAAAACCCAACCTTACCTACTAATACGAGTAAACTTATTAATAAGAAGAAGAGAATTTACATAAATAAATGTGTATTATTCTACACAATAAAATATTTATCCCTCTTGATCTTGTAAAGTTGTTAATTGAATTAAGGGCCAATTTATTCAGTCTTCATTGAATTTAGAACGAGAGTAGAGAAATGAAAATTTGTAGCAGTAGTTGTTGGTTGTTAGAAGTTGGAAAAAACAACCAATTTCCCAAAGTCGAATGCCCTTCTGACCTTGCGGAGCCGCATGAACAGTGCATTATACTTTTATAAAGTGCGTCGGCAGTTACTTTCTTCTTCAGGGCATTTTTCCATTGGATGAACAACTGTATACTCATGTATGTCCGTGTCCAACAAATTTCTAAATATAATATTTTTTTCTGATTTAATTTTTAACAAGGTAATGAAATACTGATAAATCGCCTTCGGCTTAGAAAATGTCTTCAAGTTTTTATATCGCAAATGATTGCATTTGGTTTTAATGAATTATTTCTTCATAGTTTGGTCAGCAATAAATATTTCTGATAGTTTAATCAAAGTTGTTTTTGATGGTTTAAAATCTAGAATTCACTGGTGTACATCAGGGCTCCGTTTTGTGCCCTACACTATTTATCATCTTTAAAAAACATTTCTAATCGAAAAGTACCAATTCTGTTTTACCAATTTTATCGACAGGTTGACAGCACCATTATAATAGCGTTTAAGACTTTTACTTTTAGATTCACATCCGTGTTCTTGGAATGTGGTAATGAAAGTCCAAATCGGAACTCCAAAACATTATTAAATGAGCTATTAAAATACTTGTGGAATTAAATCTTTCAAAATCCAAAGCTTACTTTAAAGGAGACTATTTCCCTCTATTTTTTTTAGCGAAAGGCGTCTGAACTAACTTCGATAAAGCTTCGGTAACTCATTTTAACTTCGATAAGACATTTTAGAAATCTTATGGAAGCTGAGATTTTAGGCGAGTAAGGTTCAGAGGACTATTTTAGAAGTTTATTTCTGTATTTGATGTGGCTACATCTAAGTCTCTTTCCCATCACTATATGATCATTAAGACTGCTTTAGTAAAATAGCCGTCTCTCTTCCACTTGCACAACACAAGACATCGGTGTGGATGTCATTTCTTGATGACAGCATATACTTTGTCGTGACCTCATTTACTGCTAAACCCTTCTTCCCCGCTTCCTTCTCAATACTTACAATGGCGTCATTTACATCAAGCTGTGTTCTTCCGATTATGTCAATATCATCGGCGTATTGAAGCAATTGAGCGGACTTTTGAAAGATAGTGTCTCTGACGTTGGCTCGGGAATACTTCACTATTATTTCAAGTATGCTTTAAAAAAAAAACCGCATGACACCGGTTACCAAAATCTTTTTTTTTTGACATCAAAGGCACCAGTGAAGTTTTTACCCACCTTGATGAAACAGATTTACAACTTTTAGATGAATTGGTGCGTACTTCTTACCAAATCATCGCCTGTTGCTTTGAAGAGATCTGTGGCTAAGCCATCAGCTCCAGCAGCGTTATTGGACTTGAGTTCCGATATGGCTGTCTTATCTTTGTCCATGTCGGGTCGGCTGAATTGTTGGTATTCGCCTATATTAAATGGTTCGTTCTGGCTGACAGCGGAGTTCGGTCCTTCATCGCCGGCCGTTATACAGTCTGTAGAAGTGAACTTTCCGAATTCTTAATATCGACTGCGTTTCTAAAGATGTTCCCTTGTTTATCCTTGGGATTCGGGGTGGTGGCCGTGTATAGCCCAGCTCGTCAGAGGCGGCATCTCTGATGGCGTTTGGATTGCTATACTTTATGATGCCGGTATAGGACGTTTAAGATGTTATTAAAGACTCGATCGGAAAAGGAACTGGTGATCTCTTGCGATTGTAGTCGTCCGACTTCAAACTACTAAGCTATAACCAGGAAGTGGTCCGAGTCAATGTTGACCCCTCGGACTGTTCGGGCATCCATAATACTGGCAGAGTGCCTTGCGTCGATCGCAATATGACGATTGATTGATCCGGAGATCTCCATGTTCCTTTGTGAATGATAAGATCTGAAAATTACCTACTAGCTACGACAATGTTTTACACCGCAGCAAAGTCGACTGGCTTGAAACCATTATCGGATCTGGTACCGTGTATGTTTTACTTTACGATTATACTACCAAGCTTAGCTAGCGCACTGCTCGTATATCTTGTCGAAGAGCATGTAGAACAACTCTAGAACTCGAAGGACTTTCCTGTCGATATTTATATGGACATATCGTGTTTCTGACGTTTATATTGAGGTATTCACACAGTATAGCAGAAATGATATTTAGGAATGTCGGCACAAAAATTTTAATTGACCACAATTGACATTTTGTAGAAAAATTAAATAAAAAAGGTTGTAAACTTTTACAAGGAAGTGAACCCTCTCTAAAGTGAGTAACTGATTTTTCTTAATCAATTGGTATGTTTAAAAGTAAGCGCGAGGAAACGGAATGAAAGAAAAAACACTTCTGGAGAATTAGATACACCATTTCGTCAAATATCCATACAAACTATCGATAACAAATAGAAAATTCGCGTCGGTAACACAGTTTTCTCCAGAATATGAGTTAAATGCTGAAAATTCCCTGCTCTCAACTACACTGGAAGGACACGTTTTCTTCTGTCCAATTTTCTTCGGGTTTGGAAAAAAATGGAGCGCTAATATCATCGGAGGTTTTTTTTCGAGAAAATTGCTTGGTTGAATTCTCTCGTTTTCCCCCGTCTATTTCGATTTCCCTAACGAATAGCGAATAGTAGATAAGTATATTTACAAATTTAAACTACGAAACACCCTATCCAAGGTCTTCATTATCATTATTTCGGGTTATCGCTGACACAATTCGAATGGTCTTATCGTTTTCGCAACAAAGGCAACGTGATAAATGTGCCACTTTGCCATTTCCAAATTACATACACAGTGTGTGAACAAATTTGCTTTGCCTTTTGCTTACAACTTACAACACCATACTCATCCAACTCATAACACAAACCAACCAACACTCAAATAATAAGATACCAATCATTAAATTAACGGAACACAAAACCCTGAAATAATAATAAAACACCCAAAATGAAATATTGCCGAATCATTCACTTCATCCTTGAGCTCATTTCCTTTCCCTGTCCCGCTCCCTACAACATGAAACGATACACAAAATCACCCCCGCCCACGGGCATAAGTTCGCTGGTTGAGGCATATAGAGTTACAATCGAAACACCCAGTCGGACCAAAAAAAGTATAAATGTTTTATGTCTTATCGCTTTGTAAGGACGCGCAAGAGGAAGCTGTGCTGTGCGTAAAAAATGATGATGTGCTCGTGTGTTTTTCGCCACCCACCCTTTCATCTATTGAGGTATCGTTATGCTTAATGCAAGGATATGATGTGGAATTTTGTCTTTTTTAACGTGCCTTTTTGTCCATATACACCATGCTCTGGATGTCCTTCTGGAAATAGCTTGGGTATTTCTCTTTTTTTTTGTGGTGGGGGTTAAATTTTGAGTTCAAAAAGTATGACTTATCCTGGCTGAGCTTCAGACCTGTTCCTCACTCATTCAGTTTTCTTCTTTTTTTTTAACTTTTTTGGTGAATAACAGTAAATTGTGGTTTTCTTGTTTTGTTTTTGTTTTTGGATTGAAGTAGTTAAACGATATTTATGGAGATTGAATAAAGATTTATTGATCTCGGAATGTGTAGTTGGTTGTGGATGGATTACACTGACGAGGACGACCGACGCGATGCCTTGAGTTTTGGTTCGTCTGCAGATTTGATTGGTAATTAATTTTTTGACAATCACAATCGAGAGGTGATCAATATTCATTGAGTTAAGCCTATTGGCTTGGCTTATAAAGTTCGGAATAAATGATGATTGTTATGGTCCTTGATTTTCTTGAATTTATTATAACTTTGAACATTCTGTAGTTTAATATATTAATAAAATTGAGCTGTTAAGCTTAGTCAATAGAATTAATCAAAAATGTGCATTTATAGTAATCGCTTTGGTATTTTATGTTCCAGAGAGTGTAAACTCTCAAGTACCTATCAAAGATTGATGGCGACACAATTCTGTTCCCAGAAGGAATAAAACTTCTTGTTTAGTTAAATGAGAAAAAAGAAACTATTACATACATTAAAGAGGTTTTATTCTAATTTTCTTTTTTCCCCAAGCAATATAACATACGACTATTCTTGGGAAAATTGGTTTTGTTTCGAAACAAACTGTATAATGTAGTTTTTCATCGCAATGAAATAAGAAGATATCTGGGCTTCGATGTCGGCTAGGAGAGTTTTGGCATTGCTAACTAATAGTTTCTTACTTAAATGAAAAAAGACTAAGTGAAGTCTCAAGTGTCCCCAAAAAAATTATTAGATCTACCATTACCCACAAGATACTATTGAAAAGAAACAGCCCAATCTTCCAGTGAAGGATTCCCAGAAATTCCAGTTTAAAGAAAATATGTGTCGGAAGAGCTAGGGCCTAGTGACATACATCTATTGATGTACGGCAGAAATAGGGGGACCTGAAATTTTTTGCCAAGACCAAATTGTCCACAATGTGAGTCGAAACTAAGACAACTGGCCTAACAGTCTAAAGTACTAACTATTAGCCCACGGGAATTTAGGTTTGAAATTAGAAGCTAGCCTATTGATTCTCGTATTTCTATTGGTAGCAGTTGAGACAGAGAAACCAACGTCAAATTTAACTCAATCAACAAACCAAAACCAATGCATTTTGTTACTTGTGACCTATTATTAGGGGATAGCGGGGCTAAATGTGACACTTTTTAAATAAACCAATGCCACTAAGATTTTTTGAAAAAATTCGGCCAACGCCAACTAAAAAAGATTGTGGCGTCAGCACTGAGGTGTCGTAGTACATAGATGAAATCTTAAATCCATTTAGTATATTCTTCGGATTAAAGGTTGATTGCAGAGATTTTCCTAAAATTACGGGAAAGTGATGAACCGCCATTGTATTAACTGAGTTTTTTCTAAACCAGAAATATTGAGCATTGACACACTATTACCTTAAAGGTCCATAAAAATCTAATATCCAAGGACAGCAATTTATAGAAACAATGTGTGGCAAAGACAACATTATAACGTCATTTTCTTTAGCCTTGTCAAATATTGAATACTCTTGGTGCAATCTCTGATTGCTGAGCAACATTGGAACAAGATCGAAAGAAGATCGTTTTGTGTTCTTTGTTGCTCATAATCATCCACCTTGAAGCGTTTTCAATCTATAATTGCCCTGGATGTCTGTCAAGAAGTATATAGATATTGTCAATATCATAAGCACAAGTTCTAGCACAGCACGCTTTTACAGGAATAAACTCAGGCAATTTTCGACCCCTCTCTCCAGTACCAATGAAGTCAAAAACTTCAAATTCCGAATATTTGTCAAGCACAAACGCCTAAACAAATTTCATTATTAGTAGTTCCTGACTCATTTACTGACAGATCATCAAAATTGACCTGCCTGACTGACTGATCATCAAATTTATGGAGCACCTCCCGACATCCTAAAATCTTGTAATTTTGTGGTGCAAGCAAAGGAATAAATCGAAAATTTGGGGTTTTCTATTCAGGAGGCGTGGTATCCGCCCACTTTCTCGACAAAATTGGTGTTAGTTGAATGGAGCACTTCCGATTGCTGCAGAATGATGGAATTTGGTAGAGCGTTAGGGATTAAATTGCACACAACGGGAAAAATATAAAATTAGAGATTTTCCATTCAGGGGCGTGGGATCTCCGCCCACTTCCTCAGAATTAATGTGAATTATATGGAGTGCTTCCGATAGCTGTGAAATTTAGTAGAGTGGTAGGCCTTTAAGTACTTCAAAAAAGAAAAATGTAAGATTTGAGGCGTGGTATCCACCCGCTCTCTGAAAAAAAGTTTTATTTATATGGAGCACTTCCACTTTCAGTATCTTTCGATATTTTGACGACAAACTATTAAAATCTGTCCAGAAAAGAAGTGACTTCAGACCAAAAACATAAATCTTTAAAAAGAAGCAAGTTCTTCTATACAAAAATCTTTAATGAATACAGGCTAAATGTTGGTGTGTTTTACTTGGAAAGTTTTCTTTTTATTATGTCCAATTCGAAAGATTTTAAAAACTTGACCAGTGAGCTAACCAAAAATAATAAAATGTATCTCTTAATTTGTAGTTGTTTCAGTATTATTCTACTTTAAATATTTTTATTGAACTTGGAGTAATTTTAGATCTCACTACTTTTCACAGCTGACTTGTTATACAGGGTGGCGCACGAATCGTGCTACAATAAGAAATTTAAATAACTTTTATTTTAATCGATGTATTTCATTACTTTTATTTTAAATAACTAATGGTTTTTAAAGATGATAGACCGCAAATGACCTCCACGCTCATCCACGCATATGAGGCACCTGATCAGAAAATTTTTCATTGCGGCCTGAAGGGTTGAAATTGGGATCGCCTCACTTATTGTCTTAATGGACTGTTTCAATTCAGTCAAATTCCTGGGTTTCGTTTTGTACACTTCCTGCTTGACATAACCCCATAAAAAAAGTCTGGTGCAGTCAAGTCAGGTGACCTTGGGGACCAGCGGAAAGTGCAGTTTCTGGATATCAATTTATTTGGGAATTTTCGTTGGAGCTCCGCCATAACGTGTGGCTACGAGTGCACTTGATCCATCTTGTTGAAACTAAATCCTGCTGAATAGGATAGGCCTTCGGCGAAGTTCTGGGTAAAAGAACTCCTTCAACATCTTTAAATAACGGTCCCCATTGACAGTTTGTGCTACACCGTTTTCTTGAAAGAAGTATGGCCCGACATACACCTTGATGAAACTGCGCACCACACAGTGACTCGTTCCTGGTGCAGTTCCGTCTCATGGAGCATTTATGGATTAGATTCTCTCCATATACGGCAATTTTGCTTGTTAACATTTATCAATGTGTTGTCTTCTTCGGCCATTGCAATAATTTTTCGGCAAAATTCCAAGTGAACATGCAAATCCTGAGGGTTTATTTTGCTTGTAATTTGGACTTTGTACGGAAACAAATGTAAGTCATCATGAAGAATCTGTTGTAATGACCGTCTGCTAACTCCAATTTGGTCCGATAAGTTTCGAGTCGAAGTACTTGGATTTGCCTGTTTCGCCGATGCAACAGCCACGATTGTATCTTGAACCCGAACATTGCGATATCGATGATACGTTCGCTTCGTTCAATGCTTCAAGAATCGGCAAACATGTTCACCAGCATCATAATGGTCCATCTACTCGGGGGAGTACCGCCAAACTCCAGTCTAAATTCCTTTTGGACGGAAATGACGGACTGCAAATAATGGTATTGCTGCACTATCCAAATCCTTTTTTCAGTATCCCAAGCATTCATTTTGATAAATCTAAATAGTAACCTATAAAATAAAAAAAATAAGCCGATTACTCACACTGAAAAAAACTTATTACGTTTTAGTTTTGTACGATTCGTGTGCCACCCTGTACATTGATGTTTTTTGTATAAATGAAGAACTTTTCACTTTTTAATCATATATGCTTGTGGTCTGATTTCAATCTCTGGAAAAGGATGGAATCAAAATTGTAGTATTTTTAACTGCAAAAAAAAATGTTACCAGTATGCCTCTATCGCTACTGCCCCCAAATTCCTTAGCTAAAATATTTCGAAAATTTACAAAACCCTTAATTTTCGAGGTCACTCGAAAAACTTTCTTCGAAGACATCTTTAAAAATACTTAATTAGATAAGTCGCTAGCTATAGAAAAAAATAGACATTTTTCTCTTTCATGCGATTCATAATTTTCTTGGGAATGCTGATACTTATTACCCCATTTACGTCTAGGAACTATCCTATACATTGACGTTTTTTCTAACAAAATTGATCAAACATCAAAAACGTTGCTAAATTGTAAATTTATTTCTGATTTGAGATCTTTTTTCTAAAATTGTCAAAAAAGTTGTTCTTTATCAAATGTTCTAGTTTGAGGCAAATTTTTTTCTAGGAGAAAAAATCTCCTAGAAATACCACGGTAAATTTTAATCTGACTAACCCCAGAATTTCTGAATATAAATATTTTTGTATTAATAATTTTACAGAAACTTATTCAGATTTACGTCGATATCTGTCAGGTCTGCTGAAGCTCGATTGCTAGCGAATTATTGAGAAGATTTAATAAAACTTCGTTGCGGTATCCATACACACTCCAATTTATGATCCGAAAAAGCTCCTTTCCAAACAAATTAAACATTTCCTCCAATTATCTCCAAAATATAGTCAAGTCTCGATTGGCCTGTGGACCCAATTTTATTCTCTTATCCGTGATATTGGTGAACTCTGTAAAATAAAAAAAATAATTTTATTTTTTCATTGAAAATAATGTTAATTGTACGAGTGTACAGAAAGGAATCTATTAAATACCAAGCTTAACTAAAACTTTTGATTATCCGAAATGAGTTCGCTCCTGGGCGCCATTCCGGTTAATCGCGTCTCTATTCTAGTACAGGTGAAAAAAACTACGTCTATTAAAAAAATTAATTTCTTTGGAAAAAATAACAACGTTTCAAAAGTTTCAAACACCTTTTTAATATTAAATTCGAAAAATTTAATAAATTAAATAAGCAACGTGACTATGGAATTCATGAGAACTACTTCAAATACTCTTAAACAAGCATAAAAGAATAGTGCTTCATTTCATTCTATACGTGTTGGGGATTTATTCATTTTTATGTCTTGTGTCCTAATCTTCCTTTAAGCGAAAACCTTTCAGTTTCACTTCAAATAACCTACGAGCTATATAAAAACAACAACAACGATACAAAGAAATAAAAAGAAACTAGCAGGAATTACTATGAAGATCAGGAGTCAGCGTACTACACGACACGGCAACATTGAAAGTGCTTTAGTATTTTTTTTTTGTCAATACAAGGAAAAGCGAGAAGCACACTAAAAGATTTCTTGGAAAAGTTGTTTTAAGCTGTAGGAGTATATCAACTGTATGCCTGAATGTTCTATTTTTATTCAATGGTGGAAGAGTTTTTTTATTTTATTTTTTCTTGTTTTCAATTTTAGTTTAATACGAAGAACGGGAATATCTTAAAGAGATTTGTGCCTCCATAAAAAATTATTGTATGAAAGCAATTTAATGAAAATATAATTTGTTTTTAATGAATTGAGTTTCGGCGAATTGAGCAAAAAGAAAAAGAACATAAATTGTAGTTTTGAAAGGAATGAAATAAAAAATCACTTGTCCAATTGAATTTTTCCAACACAAACGGTAAAACATGAATCGTGAATTAAACCATGAAGAAAAATAAATTTTACAATGTTTGATTCATTCAAAATTCAATTCAATTGAAAAAATAGCGAAACACCACTTACTTGGTATTTATGGGACATTTTATAAAGTCTGCCATTTTAAAGTTAAATGTATTCTTCATTGGAATCTTCCTTTTAAACCGTTTTATACAATTTCTATTGAGCACTAAAACCCACAACATGCAAAAATGCTGGTGTTCCTCAGGGTTCCATTGTGGCACCGACACTCTTCAAATCTAATAAATTTTTTTGCTGACGGACCAAGAGTACACTTAGATTTTCATATTAGTTTCCACATTCACAGTCCTGAAAATTAGAGAAGTTCATTAAAATCTCACCTGGACAGAATTGTACCCCTTAAGAATCTATCATGGACGTTGCTTAAATGCAGCTAGATGCTTAAACTTTCTCTGAAAAAATTTACAAAATGTATCTTTTTTTTCTTCACATTAGTGAAATCCTTTGCGAGTACAGTTTCCAAGGAACTTTAAAAAATAGAGATTACCTCATCAGCCGAACTTCACGAATGCTTTTTCTACCTCTTTTCCTCGTTAAGTTCCCTAAATCTTTTCAAAAGCTAGTGTTGTTTATCCAACATGTTAATGGTATTAATTAGCCCCTGTAGGTAACATATTCTCATTTATCCTTGGAACGTCCTTAATTGTTTATACTGGTACACACCACCAATAAATACTTTTGGCTTCTGGACTTATGACATACGTTTTAAAAATAAGAAAAAACCACAACCTCCTTCTTCCCACAAAATAAGAAGCAGACGAAAAGGTATATACAGTCAGTTCACTTTGATAGAAAAAGTTAATATTCTTCAAGGAGGTTAAAGATGAGTTGGAACAAGTGATTCTATTTACCTTATCTCATTTTACATTACTTCCATTATTGCCTGTTCACATACCCAGCATCAGCACCAATACCTACTAACATCCTTGTATGGATATCTTAACCGAAGATGATAATAATTGACATAGAAAGGGTTTCACTGACACAAAATATCCTTTCAAACCACAAGTCGTCCTGTCTTTTATCGGGAAGGTCCTTCATACAGTAGCTATGTAATATCATATAAGCAACAATGGGAAAACATTAAGTGGTAACAACGTTAAACAAGTCTGTATATAACATGTACTTCCTGTCAAACCAAGGGAGAAAAGCTGAGCTATAAGTTTTATTCTTCCTCCCCTTTCGTAGGATGCCTCTTCGTATAAACATTTTGTTTTTGTACTGATATACCGTAAAACCCAAAGCAATATTAGAATTGAGATGTTATCATCAACGAATTAAGCAAGATGGCCAAGCATCAGTGACCATACCATGTAAAACTTTACATCCGTCCGTTGTAATAAAAAAATGTATCTATACATGTTGCTATAGGTAGATCTACACTAATCATCACTTAATTGCGGTCGAGGTCAATTTTTTTTTCTGAAGACCCTTTTGACATATTGGAGTTTTGGTAAATTTTGGGAAATATAGTTTGCCTCTGATGACAAAATGGCCACACTGATAGTTTCTATAGGGTGTTTTTTTTTTGCATACGCTGTATAAAAACGATAAAGGGTGTATGATGTTGTTCATTGCCCGTTTGTGAAAAAAATCACTGAACATAGAAAACCAATCATCAAATCAAGTTTTGCCGCGCTGGGGTTAGAAAAATGTATATGGCGCTGTCAGTGACATGTCAAACTGACAAATATTTATCCTCCACTAAATATTTAAAATAAAAACATCTTTTTGTATCGAAGAAGTAATTTTTTTTGTCCCGATTTCGGTGATTTTACGGAGGTAAATCGTTGAAATAAAATCGTTGAGTACAAATCGGTGCATTGAAATTTCTAAACCAGGGATCAATATTTGAACTAATTTTGAACCTCACTTAACTCGCCGAAATCGGTACTAAAATTACTGAACCACGAAAGCTGAAAGCTTAAAACATGGTAGCTTTTGTACAATTGGAAGATGGGGTCATTAAAGGGTATGTGCTTTAAGAAGTACAGAGCCGGATTCAAAAAAGTCATTTATGAAAGAAAAAAAACGTTACAAATTATGGTGGGTCAAAAAAAATCAACTTCGTTGATCTTTAACTGATTTCTATGAAATGTAAATATTTTGTAGCTCACATAGAATTATGAAAGAAAAAAAATTGTTTCAAAATAGGGTGGGTCAAAAAAAATAAAAGCATTTGAAATAATTTATTTAAAATTCTCAAACGGTTTTTTCAACAAAATAAAGTAAACGGTTTTGAAATTTCAGCTTTTTGTGTATAACAGTTACAAAAATTTTAAAAGAAAATCGTATACGAACTATTGTTGCAAAACACTGTCATTTCAGAACTACTTCCTTGAATTGAATTCTAAAAACGGTTCCGAGCTTAAAAATTATGTGCTCTATGTGGTATGAACCGAAAAATAAAAAGAAGTTTTACTTCTAGCGCGTGTACCTAATTATACATGCTCTTTTTGTCTAATTCTCTAGATAAGCAAGTCACTTAGTTGATTTACTGAAATGGTTTTATAAAATCAATCTGGGGCCCCAGCACGTAACTTACAATCGAGTTTTGTCGATACAATTGGGAATTGGGAGTACCTATATTGGTTCAATCGAGTTTTCTCTACCGATACAATCGAGGACACTCGATTGAACCAAAACAATTCTCGATTGTACCGACAAACTCTATTCTATCAAGTTACTTGTTGGGGCCCCTGATTATTGTTTCCAAAATTGTATGTAAGTGGTATATTCTTGCACACATCTTAAAGCCCGTGTCATCATGGTTAATGCATTGTACTAATTTGCCCGTGGTCTGAGGTTCGAATTTTAGGCTATGTCATGTGATTTTCACCTTAGCCATTTGGCACATCTTTGGTCCCCAACATTTCTTCCGAATAACTACCCCAGTACCTCAAAACAGTATTTTTGTTAACTAACAAAACTATAAGACTCTGAATGTTGTGGTTCCTTAAAAGCCTTAGGAATTAAATTCACAAATAATTATCTCCTGGCCACATGGTTTTCACTCTATTGGTCGTTTTCAATTTGGAACAAAAAATATCCAAGGCTTGTGATTCAATTGTTTGTATTGAGCGTATGAGAATATTTGCTTTGAAAAACATTCTGATAATTTCAGTAAAAATTTAAAAATCTTTGATTTTTCGATATTTTTTTATTTTTTCTTTAAATTTTTCTAACTAAACTTTCTTATAAATTTTTTTAAACCATTCATTTCGATATAAAATGTCATTTGCTTTAAAAAGTTGTCTTAATAAAAAATGTCAAATTCGGCTTAGTTTTCGAGTTATACCATGTACTTTTCTATTGCAAAGTGACCAGTGTGACCATTCTGTACAAAAAATACAAGGGTACATTTAGTTCAATGTCACACACACAAAAATATTTTGAATAATATAAAGCCCTTAAAGTTTAACGCAATTGTTCCCTAATTTTCAGGTATATACGTCTGCATATAGGACTCGAAGTCGCACTCCCTGATTAACTCTAGGTTTTTATTAAACAAATTTTTATTTCATAAAAAAAATACACACAAGTGCAAATACGTAATTAAATTAACAATGTTTATTTCTGCCAAGTCATAGGTTTGTTTTACCCTCCTAACAGGTAACATCGTGCGAAACCAACATTAAACAAACAACAGCGACCACAATCAATTGACGTGAAGTGTATATAACCTATCAACAAAAAAAAACAACTGTTTATAGTATTCTATCTAGGCAACGACGACGACGCTGGGAGTGCTCAAAATATGCCTTCTGAAAGTTAGGGTCCTTCAAAAACATTTGTGATTTCCTGCCTCAAGGCTTTTTACTTGCTTCTTTTTTTTCATTCCCTCTTCTTATTCTCATTCGTTGTTTCTTTTTCTTTATATGTACTTTTTTGCTTTGCGATTGCTAAGAAGGGGGTGTATTAGCCGTGGGCTGGTATTACTGTTATGTGAAGTATGTGGTTATGTTAAGCCTTGACGTTGTCATGATTTTATCTCTAAGATTTTTTTTTTCTTCTCCAAGTTACTCCTAGAGACGAAGGATTACTTTTTTTTGAACTTTTTTTTCTTTCGCCGCAACTTTAAGTGGGTATATGAAAAAAAAAATGGTTCATTTAACGTGGTTTTTTTCAAGGAAATCACAACCAACAAACAGACTTTGGTAATTCCACTCAGCTTGTTCGGACCAGAATTCCAATGAAAAAAAAAAACAAAAATGAATGAAAAAATGAAATTGGAAGAAAGACTAATTAATATAATTAGGCACTTTCTTATATTTCTTTTTAGTGAAAAGAAAATGTAAATGAAAATGAAAATGAATCGCAAAGTTTTCTTTTGAAATTAAATGACATCAACAGGTTTATCTGAAAATCAGTTTCCATAGACTGAAATTCGAACCTCAAACTTCTGGCTTTACAATCCAACGCAATAACTATTCCGCCATCTTTAAGATATCGTTAAAAATTATTAAACTATTTGTTATTTTCAATTGCAACACACTGTTCTTCTCAGAATATAAGGGGCTGTTTCGTATTTGTTTATTGAGGTGGTCACGTATCGAATGTGTTATCTCTACTTATGATTCAACTATTGGTATTTGTTGTTGGTATTACATAAAGCGCTCAAGTAAACATGAAGCTTCTTAATAGAATTATTGTGAAATGTTTTTTTTTATTTTTTTTTTAAGAATGAATAACAATACGATTTGCAAGTTGTTTTTTTTTGCCTTTTGTAATGAGACGTATGAATATTTGAACAGATGAGTCACCAGTTCTATAGAATTTTACAAGCACTGTTTGTGAATTAATTTAGTTTCTATTTAGTATATTATTTTATTGCTGTTTTGTTTTGAAAAATCAATCGAGTTCAGAAATACCAAACTTTCCCATAAAGATTCTTCAATTTTGCTGATGTCAACAAATAAAAGATCGAACATTGATATTTCTGTATTCGTTTGTGTCAATTATTTTTTCAGAAAATCAATTAACAAAAAAAAAAAACAAGTTGTGTTATTTTAGTAGTAAATCTTGTACAAGTGTTTTCTCCCTCCATTCAAATTGATTGTACAGGGAGATCTGAAAAAATTATTAAGAGAAATAAATGTGGTATGTACTTCAATGTAATTTGAAATTGAGATATGACAAGTAATTCAGTCGTAAGCAAAATCGAACTTGAGATCTTGAGAACTTTTAATTTTCAAGTGTTTTGGGAATTTTTTGTTCGTGATGCTGAAACAATACTTTTTGAAATTGGCTTTATATATAATTTAAGTTCTTTTTATGGATAACTAAATATATAAATCTACATTATTAAATCAGCATAAATAGAGGGTATTTTTTTTTTTAGCTGCCTGAGAAGTTTCGATGGTTTTGCCTATGGTTTGACAATTGAGAATGTAAAATTCTGTTGACATTTCTGTTCAGAAAGGTTTGGCAATTCATCATGAATCGTTAAATTCAATTATTCCGATCTTACTATGTTGCATTTTTGTTTATATTTTAGCCGAAAAAATTGTTCGAAATCGGTAGAGCCACTAATGGGAAAGTCGAAAATAAAAAAAAAAAACTGTTAATAACATCTTATGTTAAGATTTTTTCGACAAAATTGAAAATCCTCACATCTGATTTATGTAGAGGTTGTCACGATGAAAAAGTCCAAAATCACGTTCTTGGGAATTTCCCATTTTAGCCAGAACGTTCAACGTTTCCCGGAGATTATTAGTTCATAGAATTCTTTGATTAAGGCCCAATTTATTCACTGCCCATTTAATTTAAATCCACTATTAAAAAGTCAAATTTTATAAAATTTCAAACACAAATGTGGTAAATTTCGAATTTTTAACAGCTATTTTAAATACAATCGAGAGTGTAATTTGGAATTGTAATTCTCAAGCTCTTAAAACAACAATCGTTACATACATAGCTAGGCTATTACTAATCGTGTTTTAATTGTTACTTGGTAGAAAGCGCAGAAAAAATTTCGGATAAAACCTTAATAAAAATGTTCATTTCCCATTTTCATTCGTTTTATATTTTTTTCTAACTTCACTTTTATTTTCACTAAATTACTCAGTTTTATTATGTGTTTATATTTATTATTTGTGAAAACATATTTTTAAGAACTAAACGGTGATTTTTTAAGAGCTTGGTTTTTGAAAATTCAAAAGAACACAGAAACTTGTAAAAAGTGAATGAAATTTTTATTTGGATCGATAAATCAATTTCTGCCATTTACTTTTTAAAAATAATTTCACTTAAATGTTGCCCGCGGCTACGCTTCAGGTGGTCCATTCTGAAGGTCCAATTTTGGCAAACTTTTTCACACATTTCGGCCGGAATCTCACCAATGACGCGTTCAATGTTGGCTTCCAAGGCAGCAATCGTGTTTGGCTTGTCCCCACAGACAATAGACTTAACATAGCCCCACAAAAAATAGTCTAACGGGATCAAATCACATGATCTTGGTGGCCAATTGACTGCGCCAAAACGTGAGATCAACTGCTCACCAAATTCGCCTCTCAATTGATGCATGGTTTCGCGTGCAGTGTGGCATGTGGCACCGTCCTGTTGGAACCACATGTCGACCGAATTCAATTCTTGCATTTTCGGCAAAAAAAAATCTGTTATCATCGAACGGTACCTTTTTCCATTGACCGTAACCCTGCGGCCTTCATCGTCCTTGAAGAAGTACGGCCCAATGATGCCGCCTGCCCATAAACCGCACCAAACAGTGCATTTTTCGGGATGCATTGGTAGCTGCTGAATTGCCTCTGGCTGCTCTTCACTCCAAATATGGCAATTCTGCTTATTCACGTATCCATTTAGCCAAAAATGAGCGGAAAAAAAACGGACGTAGCTTGCGAAACACATTTTTCACAGAGCACGAATTTTGATAATAAATTTCAATAATTTGCAAACGTTGTTCAGGAGTAAGTATATTCATGATGAAATGGCAAACAATACTGAATCGAAATGTCAAATGTTCGTGGAATTTGTCATGTGTGATCTGTCAAAAATATAAACGTCAAAAACCAAGTAGCAAAAAAATCACCCGTTATATGACAAGTTTTGCATTTAAAAAAAAAAACATCGAACTCGAAATTTTTGATTGAACTTGACATAAGGATAGTAGAATACTTGAAAAATTGTATCTTGATTACAGTTAAAGAAATTTGTTTAGTTCCAAAAATAACGGTATCTGCTATACAACCGTGGAATTCTAAAGACAACACGCGCACAATAATCTTTTGTCCTTTTAGACAGCTATACACTGTTTCTACCACTCATTTAATTTTTTTCAAAACACAATTTCCATTTACTATATGTTTAATGATTGCAAGGAAATGACCCCCCAAATTTAAGAGTTGCTCTTCGATTCCTCTGAATTTTATTTCAGCTAACCGCACAACAATTGAAGCACAGCAACACTACCTTTTTTGCGTTTTTTTTTTCATTTACTTCACTTGCATTTTTTTGCATATAATTCAATTTTGTCCTTTGAAATTTATTCTAACTTTGTATATTTTCACAGTGTCAGGAAATAGGATCTGGAGATTTTGTTTTTTTTTTTGTCGATTGGCATTCATTTGAATGCAAATACCTTCTCTTATGTGTTGCAGATGGTTGCGTTCTCACGCTACTGCAACCCAAATGCTTTTTTGTAAATTCAACAGATTTAAATTTAAATTTGAACGTGTTTCAAACTTCTTTTTAAAATTTGATATGTAATATCTAATTTAATTGTTGAAAATTCGTATTAGTTTTGGAAGTTTTTTTCTTTTAATTTTTTTAAAGTGGCAACCTCTATCTCATCAATATCTATTGCTGGGCGTAATTTTAAAATTTTATTCCGACTGAAGTCGCTTAATGAATCATTCAGTTCCGTCCAAACTATGCACATATGCAATCTATGTGTGCTGAGTGTATAGATACATCGGGTAAGTAGGTAGGCTCTATTTATATCGATTAAATGAACGGCCATATTGCTTTATCATTTATCAAAGGATTCTTTTATTTATTACATTTCCTCTAATACCTAGATATATTTGAAATAAATGAGCTAAAATGCGGAATCATTCCTACCTAAATCTTATATTTTCTAAGGATTTGCGTGGCTTAGACCGAGCTAATGAACTTTTAGCTGGAAAGCTACATAATACCTACTATGCTTTTACGTCATACCTATAAAATTAATATTTCATGTGCAAATTCTACTCTTAATGAGTTAGAAAAGATTTTTCATTAAAATATCTAAATTTTGTGCATCCATATGTATACCTACCTATTGTATATATGTATCTTTGTTTTGCGGTTCAAAATTTGATATCAATGATGACAGCAGAGTAGCGTGGTGATTGTTTTCGAGCGTGAGTGTTGAAGGTAGAGAAGTGGTGTGTTAAAATGTATCCTAGTAGGTAACTTCATTTTTAACCTTTGCTTCCACTTACACATTTGCAAAAGTACATTTATACATTTTGTATATTTTAATTTAGAAAAGGTAAATATTACCACAAAAACCACATAAAAAAACGTTATATCTCGCTCTCTCGTACTTTGTTTGTACAAATATGTATAATGTGTTCCACATGTCATTTGTGTGTCAAAAAAAGATCAACAGTTTGATGATAGCACACCACTTTGTGATTGTGTTACGCCGCGCCGCCTGCTGCTGTTGACACCCTAATGTCAGTATGACAAACAACAATTTTCTACATTTTATAGTAAATGGGACATGCTTTGCCAAAAAGGACGACGATAACATTGCAAACAAAAGAGGATACAACAAAGAAAAACATATTAGCTAGGTAGGTACGTAGGTATGTAAATACCTACTATCAAACTAAACCCAGCATACCTCCTACCTCTTATTCATTGCGATTAACATACATACACATGGATGGATAGAGTCAGCTTAAATGATGGCTAAATGGCAAACGACACTAGTTGCTAACCCAAAAACAAAAAAAAAAATACTCATCATTCGCGATAAGCAAGCATGCATGATACAGCATACACCCCTCCTTTAATATCCATTCCATTCCAACATACCGTTAAAACAACAAATAAACACACACACAAAAAAGGAAGAAAATAACCGTAAAACTCGTGTGAAACAAAAGGAACAAAATAATAAAAGGGCAACAAGCCGTAGGTAGATAGGTTACAAAGATGTAAAATGTAAATGGAGGAAACACAACTATTTCGAAATGAACACTGAACATTTACAATTTGGTCACAATATGGCCGACTTGTCGTTCATTAATTTTTTGTGTTTGTTTGTGTGTTTGGTGTTGTAATTGTGTCAACTCATTTCACCCGTTTTGTCTTTGAAATTGATTAGGGCGCTCGCTGCTGATTGATAAGGGTTGATGTGGTGAATTGTGATAGTAAAAACAGACGATGGGATAGCATGCCCCAACTGTCACCATTACCACAGAAATTGAATATCCGCTTGGTTTGGTCTTCTCGGCTCGATATACAGAATATGATCAACACCACATGTAGCTTGATATCGTTTATGAGCAATGTCCGATGGAAACGCCTCCGGTTTCGTTTATTCTCGCAGAGCAGTAGTTCCGCTTTGTAACAACACCCCCAGTCCACCCTCCAACCAAGCCTCCACCATTCAATCCCTTCGTGTTTTTGTTATCGCAATTTTTTTTTTTTTTGCAAGACAAAAATCTGTAATGGCAGCTGGGACTATTTTTTACAACTCGTTGATAGATAGACACTTTTATCCGGTACTTTAGTTCCTTTGGATATAATAATGTAAGGCGGTACGGCATGTACTTTCTTCTGTCCGGAAATTCAATGACTTTGACTATTTTACTGTTGTTTACCCGCAGGATAATAGTGTATAGATATGTATATATGTTCATTCCATCAAAGTCACTCGAGGTATTTAATCTACAAAGATTTCCTCTCTTCTTTCCCATTTGCCGTCTAGAGATAAAAATAAATGTAGTTTTTATGTGCGGGTAGGTGGTCCCTGCGACCCTAGCCTACCCTATCTACAGAAAAAGGAAAAACACACAAGTGTCAATTATCTCTGGCTTTTTGAGTCATCTAAATTACACCATATACCTACCTACTCGTACCTATATGGTTATCTGCATTAACATCGGGGTTGTTTATAGAAATTGCTTTTTGCGATGATAATGCAATATGCGATAATGTTTCTTCATTCCGTGGGATGTACTTAAAGATATTGTCAGGCATTTAGCTTTTATGAACATTAGCTTACCTATTTATAAGAATAATAAGAAACAAACAAAAATATTTAGGTAGGTATGTACTACAGATAATTGGAAATATGTACGAGACAGATACGAGGGAGATAACTATGAACAAATTTAGTTAAGCCTCCAAAGCAAAAATAATTTTCCTATTATGTAGATATGCCTCCTATACCTATAACTGAGCTAAGTAAAATTAGGTAGGGGGATTCTAAAGGACACTTTTTTCTTCAGCCATCAATTGAGGAAAACCACAGATTTCTATATATATACTTCTAGATACTCTACTTCGCATTGAATTATTAATCCCTGGGGCCATTTTGGTCAAGGTAAAAATCCAGTAATGGAGAGCTAAGTGAGTTTTTGAATAAAAATCTTTTTCACGGCATTGGGGGTAATCATTATTAACAATTTTGAATTGATTAGTGGTATTTATTACTATTTATTGGTAATCATTTTCTATGGAGCTGTCAGTGACATGTCAAACCGAAACGCTTTCTGTCAAATTTAGTTCTCCTAAAAAAATAATAATTTAGTTGTTTTTCAATTAAACCCAATGAAGAACATTAACCAGAACCAAAAATTATTTTCATTATTTACAAAAAAAAAACACAATTTTACAATGTTTTCATTTAAATCCATAAACACTTTGTTCTAAATAAAATGTTTCACTTTTTTTTATAGTTTACTTACAATTAACAAAAAAAAATAAACAAAACTGTCTTTTTGACAGACGTAGGTCAGTATTGCCATATTCGGGGAATCTTAAGTCAGCTAACAAATCCAAAAAAGCATTGTCATACATTATAAAGAATTCTTTATTTTTTAACAGAATGGATAATACAAGAAAACGAGACATGAGGGTGTCAAAATCTCCATTTTGCGGTTTCAAAAGTAAACGTAAATAAAACACATATAAAATACTTTTTTCATGATATTTCTTTTTTATTATAAAGTTTAAACGTTGGCATTATGTGTGAAAAAGTACATCATTTAAATGACCACCACGCGAATTTTTGCAAGCATCGATTCTTTTGAGGTAATTTTCGACCACTTCTTGACACATATTGGGCGGTATCTCAGCCATAACTTGACGAATGTTGGCTTTCAAGTGCTCAAGAGTTAAAGGTTTATCCGCATAAACACGGTCTTTCGCGTAGCCCCACAAAAAAAAATTCCAGCGGCACACGATCTTGGTGGCCAGTTGATATCGCCACGACGAGAAATTACGCGGCCAGGAAATGTCTTTTGCAATAAAGCCATATTCGCTCGAGCTGTGTGGCATGTGGCACCGTCTTGTTGAAACCACATATTCTCCAAGTCGTATTCTTAAATAGCAGCCAAACAAAATTCGGTTATCATATGACCATAACGCTCCGAATTGACGGTGACAGTCGTTCCATCGTCGTTTTCAAAGAAGTATGGTCCAATCACACCTCCGGACCAAAGAATGCCCTAAACAGTGACTTTTTGTGGATGTAATAGCGTCTCTTCAATTACTTGAGGATTCTCAGAACCCCAAATTCGACAATTTTGCTTATTAATAAACCCACCGAGTGAGAAATGTGCTTCATCGCTGAAGATAATTTTGTTCGAAAAATCGCCGTCCACCGCCTGTTGTTCAAGCACCCATTCGACGTATCTACGACGTTGTGAATGGTCAGCTGGCTTCAGTTGTTGTGTGAGCTGGACTTTATATGGATTAAGTAATTGAAAATCAGTTGGCTTCAATATTATTTTCTTCAATCTCGTCCTAAAAACTTTCGCTCCATTGAATTGGACATTGTAACGATTTTTTAACTACGAATGCTAAATTGTGACAGTTAATTATGTCACGCTAAAATCTCATTTTCTTGTGCATTGTGAGTCATTCTTTTCTCAAATCTCGCCCGATTTCGGAGATTTAATGCAGGTAAATTGGTAAGATAAAATCGTTGAGTTCAAATCTGTGAATTGAAATTGCTGTACCAATGGTCAAACGGACGGCACGACGGACACGGTGACGTTTAATCAAATTGGAAGATGGAGTCGGATGTATTAACTCAAGTACGGGGCCGGATTCAAAAAATTTCAACTTCATTGTTCTTAGACCAATTTGCATAAAATTTAAATGTGTTGTAGCTGACATAGAATTTTGAAAGAAACAAATAGTTTCAAAATAGGGTGGGTAAAAAAAATTTAGTTTTCAAGAAAATAATGAAACGTGTTCTAGAAATTGTTTTTGAAATCATTTTCCCCAGTTTCACAGTGCTAGTTTAAACTCCACTTTGGGCTTAAACTTCAGATCAACAATTTATTCAGTTTCACAGTGTCGTTTAAACCTTGAACTGAGTTGAATTTTTAGTTTAAGTTAACAGAGATTATTCTGCCGTTTAAACTTCAGTTCAGCGTTTGTATTGTTTTTTTTTTTTAGAAAATATGAGCAAAACAAAATTGTGTACTCAAATGTTATCGAGTTGTTGTAGTGATTTTGAATATTATTTTATTTATTTTTCTCGTTGTTTCGCGTGTTTTTGTTGTGTCAGAGAGAGAAAGGGGGGGGGGGGCGAGATAAGAAAAATGCTGCCAAGTATTTTTCTTAAAATGTAGTTAAAAGAAGTTCAATTGATCTGAATATCAGATTTCACTGTTAAACCGGACGAATTAAACCAAAAATTTAAGCTCAGTTTAAGGTTCAGCTGATTATAAGTTTAAACTCGCACTGTGAAAATATGGGTTAGAATACTAATTTAAACTTCACAAACATTTCAATCAACAAATTAAAGTGAATAGATTCAAAATGTCAGCGTTTTGTATATTACAGTTACATACATTTCAAAAGAAAATCGAACGAATTTTTGTAAGAGTTATATACAGTGAAATCTCCCTTAGACGGACAGCCATGGTGCAGAATTTCTTGTCCGCCTAAGGGAGTTGTCCGTTTAAGGAAAATCAAACAAAAACACTAATTTTGTAAATTAAGAGTATTTAATAATAATAATAATGTTAACTATATGCCTGTAAGGCCTAAGGTCTTTTTAAATACAACCGTAATTGAACGACACTAATTCGAAGGAACAGAAAGATAGGAAAGAATTTTTGTTGGTACATTCATTCATTTTTTATCACATGGCGTAGAATAAAATGATTAGATTTAACATATAAATGCATATATAAATCAGTGTGTTAAAACTTTACAAAGTTGTATAAGATGTACTAATGCATTTTTCGAAACAAAAATTTCAATATATTTTTTTTTGTTTTAGAAAAGACCGATTTATTTTTAAATCTGTAGGTGAACTAAAAGTTGAACAGCTTCAACGTCATTTTTCTTGCCCGGAAATTTTTTGTATATTTTCATTTGAAGTGTTTGCATCTTGGTAGGAATAAATGTGTGATCATCTTCTTCAGACTTACTGCGAGAATCGTTGATTTCAACAGGAACTGCAATATATTCTGGCATCACGGCAAAGTCATATTTTACATTTTCATCCATCAACACAAAACTTTCAGGCTCTCTATTGAATCTGCTTGAAAATTTATCTCAAATTTGCTAGATGCAAGTCATCTTCTGGATGGATCGAATTCACTGTCCTCCCAATTCAAACTTTCTCCAAAAGCAGCATGTTTAAAACAAATAATAACTGTTTTTGCTGTGACAAGCTTCGGAACTTTACTAATTAAAAAGATCCAACAGATACCTACAATCCTTCAAATACACATTCAACACATAATAGAGTGTCTGGGCTCTGGGATGGCAACTGGCAGGCATTTATTTTTCCATTAGGTACATTAAAAGAATTTGATGCTCGGTGTACACTGCAACTTAAAAAAATACCTTTGGAGAAATTATTAGCGTGATCACATGTTCAATCCTGCTCTGGTGTCCGTCTAAGAGAAAATATTTTCTCATTCATGTGTGAAATTCCTGTCCGTGTCCGTCCAAGGGAGTGACCGTCCAAGAGAAACTAAAAACAATGAAACTTATATCGAGCAATTTCCATACAAAAAAATTCGTCCGCCTAAGAGAGGTGTCAGCCTAAGGGAGATTTCACTGTATGTACAAAACGATGTCATTTCAAAACTACTTCTTTGATTTGGATTCTTAATACGGTTCTGAGTTTCAAATTACGAGCTCTAAGTGGTATAACCCGTATATAAGTATTGTCACTCTTTTTTTTTTAATTTGTAAAACAATTTTCTGGCCGAAAAGCGATTTTTGTTGTGGCCCAATAAAATTTGCAAACAATATATGTAATATACGAAATTAAAATGACACTCACAATCTGCAATCTGACAGTTGATTTGACAGATATTACTGTCTAAAGACAAAAATTATCTCTTTGGGTACATATAATACGCGTGAGGAGGGGGGGGGGGTAAAAATTGGATTGGTTTTACCATGGTAGGGGGTGGTGTGTAGAAATATTCGTTTACCATGGTGAATTGGCGCCTACGAAGAATAAAGGAACACCTCCTGTTTCAATTAGACCTGGACTACGGCAAAAAAATGCTTTCTTCATAACAAATATTATTAATATTTTTAATATTGTATAATGTTTCAAAATAATGTTGTTTTTTAATTAAAACTTTTCCATTTTACAAAGAATTATTCTATTAAATTCAAAATATTTTTTTTTCTTTTTTGCAGGTAAGTGATGCGATGTTTGAAAGCATGTTTCTTTACTATTTGCATATGGTGAGTCGTAAATATAGAAGAGTGTATTTTATTAAAGGCTTCAATTTTAATTACAATGTAAAGCGTAAAGCCTAGTTTATACATCAATGCGAAGAGAAATTAAAATCTGAGTGAAATGCCAAAAACTTCACAGCGAAAATAGAAAACTTAAAATCATTGTGGAACCTATTTATTTTTGTAATGAGTTTTTCGGTTTACTTTTTTTTGCTCAACGAAGTGAGGTTTTTTATGTTTAAATTTAAATACAATTTTATTTAAAAAATGGATGAAAGAAACCAATTTTAATGATTGGAACTATAGCCATCGCTGGAGCCGGTGCAGCGGCTATATCAATTATTTCCCAAAACAAGAAATCTAATCGAAAACGCAGAAGTATGAGAGTTAACCCATATCTACTTAATAGATCGTGCTAAAGAAGGACGTTTTGTTAGTGCAGTAAGAACTTTACTTTCCATAAATGGTTATAGCTTCTTATGCTTACTGATTTGATTTTGAGCAGGATTTGTCATTATTTGTAGACGACCCGATTCTTCTTATCGCACTGCTGGGAAAGTAGCATCTATCGGGAACCATTTAAAAAATTATGTTAACTCCACATAAGGTTCTCTAGAATGGCAAAGAAGGGCTGTATTTTTGTATTCTTTTTATTTTTAAGACTCATCCATATTTTCATAAACAATAAATTAAAGTTAATAATTTTTTGATTTATTTCATTAACTTCTCTCATTCATTTGAGAGCATAACCCCTTCGATAAGCTTTCAAATATATTCGTACGTACTTTAATGTTGTTTGAGGAATAATGGCTTGTTGATGAGAAGTTGATACTGTGGAAACCAATTGGATTTTGCATTGCAAAACTTTGACATGTTCGGCATCATTGTATTCATTGCCGAGAACAATTGTATAATATGATAATATTCTTGAAAGTTCATCATCTTCTTCTACTTGGACATGCTCTCTATTACCACAATTGCCAGACTTTTCCTTAATTATGTTCTTCTTTTTGTAGCGGAAGGCATCCTGCAAGCTTTTCCACATTGTTTTCGTTTCTTGAACTAAATTAATTTCAATAATTAAATGATTTTTCAAAAATGTTCAAACTTATTTACTACCCGAAGCCAAGGACATTCCATCTGTTACCCTATTGCATGCTGAATTTAATGCATTGGAATTGCAATGAAGTGGATGTTGCTTGTTCTAAATAAGTTCCTCTTGTTCCGTTATCTCAGCGACCTTTTTTTTTATTTCTTGACTTATTCAAAGGATTTTGATCACAAATTCTTTTTGACGGAGTTTCAAAACAGCAACGAACTCAACCAACAATCCCGGTATTTGTTAGATATATCTAGCAAAATTTCGGAAATCGTTTTGACAAACACATAAATTAAACTATTTTATTTTTCTTCACTTGCCAAAATGATTTAATAAATCATTTTAAATTGGTAAAACAAAAACAGTTCCCGTGAATGGAAAAAACTGTGTTTTTTTTTTTTGGCAGTTTAGATATATTTCTTAAATGCCAATTTACAGTTAAATCATGCTTTGGCGGACAGTGACGGTGACAAGATTTTTGTCGTCCTAGGAATATGTCCGTCTGAGCGAGCTGTCAGCAATAGCAGATTTAAATCTGCTTAAATATCAAAATTTCATTTCGCTTAAATGTGTCTAAATTTTAGGTTGCTTTTCCTCCAAATTTTAATAAATTTTAAAGCTACACGCTCAATGTAATCCGTCATCGCGTTGAGTTAATTACGTCATCACAAAGTTTATTTTGAATCTATCGCCACACCGTAAATGTGTGTGTGGAAAAATTCGTGCTAACGCATGTGTTAACTTTCTGATTAACACATTGACAACATTTTTCGTTGACAATTACGTTCCAAAATTAGGACAGATTTTGAAGTAATTTTTACGTTAGGGAATCAATGCGTTGACCGTGTAATTCTAGCTTCAGGTCTTGTGAGTAAATATAACAAGAGCAAATGCCTCAAAATAAAAAAAAAAACGACTAAATAAATTTCCCTAGAACGTAGATGACTTACTATTTCGAGCTACTTTTCAAAATTTATATTTTCCTGTTCGACAGAATTTTTATATTCTTTTAGAATTTTAATCAAAATCAGAGGAACCATTTTGCACTTGATTCAAAAAAAAAAAAAAACAAATTGTGAGTAAAAACAAAGCATTTATATCAGGGTTGACGGCTAACTCAGAGACCAGTGCAGAAATTCACAATCGTGACACGCTTGACATGTGCAAGAGATCTATAAATATTCCCACGGTATGTCGCCCCTGAACTGCCCAGAAATGATAACACCAAAAGTTGTCGTAAAAACGTTTGTTTATTTCGGTTCAAAAAGAACACCCAAGTGTTTGGCAATTGTTTAGTATAGTATTTTGGGGAAGGTTTTGACTAGCGTCACACCCGTCACAAAAGTAAAAAAAAAATCAACGAAATGTTATCGAAGTGGTATTTTTTTTAACAAATTTCATTAAATTTGGCAATTACGAGTACATATACTCAACTTGAATTCATAGGTCTCACTCGATACAGGTTGGGACTTTAAAACTAAATCTTTTTGTTTTTCAAAACTTTTTTTGAGATTAGCTTTCTTCAAATATTTTCAATGAGGCTGGGAAATAATTCTAAAAAAAAAGATTCTTCATTTTCTGCGATATCAATTGTAAAAATCATACATTAACTTTGCCACGTCCCTTCATCAACATCTCTTAATTTAGAAGATACTAATTTATTTAAAACAGATCATGCGTTTTAGAGATTATTCGAGTTTTATTTTAATAATTAAATAGTTGAGTAGCTAACATAATTATTGAGGACCATTGGCACAAGTAACAATATGGAATCATTTCACGATTTAATTGTGATGACTTAAAATCTTGGTGCAGCTTTTCGACTTTTTTAAAATCCAGATCTGATCTCCAAGTTACAAATCGTTTTTTTGCGTCAAAGTAATTTCAGTAACTCATCGTCTAACGGACCCTCCATTTTTATCTAAGTGTTTTGCTGTTATCTTAACAAAAAAAAAACGTATCATAGTTGTTATTCTAAATCATCCGTCTTGTCTTTCAACTTTCCGAAAATAAATGATTGTTTTCATTTCGAATTTTCTGCCTATATCTGATAACAGACTAATTATTGCCAAGTTTCAGTAAATTTCCTGTCATGTATGTTTTTTTGTTGTTGGTTTTCTTTTTATAACAATAACCGCCTTAAATATTCATTAGACATTGCAAGTTTTGAATTTTTGTTTTGCTTTCAAAAATAACAGATAACATTAAAGATGAATCAGTGTAGGTAGTGTGTCGAACTCGAACCTTAGTCACTAAAATATTTACACTCCACTGAAGTTCCAAGTGTGGCTGTGTGAGTATACTGCACACCTATATAGAATTGTTATAGCAATTTGATTACGTAAAGCAACATTTTCGCTTTCAACTCAGTAAAATATAGAAAAGTATAAATTAACACCCCTCATACTCATGCAAGCACAATCTCTCTCTCTGCCCTGACCAAACATTGGGTTTGATTAGTATATTTACTAATAAATTATTGGGCGTCTGTTCTTATCGCTTTAATATTAAAACACAAAAACAAATTTAACATTTACATTATTTTATCATTAAACAAAGCCGAAAACAGAAGCGGCCAAATGAATTAAGGAAAAGTTAACTGAGAAAAAAAAACAGATGGACACAGTTGATTATGTAGAAATTCCATTCCATGTCCCCAACTGATTCTGCAAAAATCTTGTCAAACCACTGACTTGCTGATAATATACCATTATCGCAATTTATTCGTTTAAATTCCTAGACAAAAAAAATACTGTTTATTGTTATAAGAAGTCACCCCTTAATGAAATGAATGCCTGCGATTCACTGATTATTAATGGTTTATTAGCAGTGGCGGATTTGAATTGCCGAACGCCTCATCAGGGCCCATTGATTGCCTATGAATAAAATTTGGAAAATTCTTTCTCAAAAAGGAGTTGGAAATTCCAAATGGAGGGCCGACACATTCACTAGCTGATTTAAGGTTATTATTATAACTGGCGGGTACGCAAGTAATGTCATAATTAACTGTGAAATCTCAAATTCAATGAAAAATTTTGTTGTAGAAAAATGGTATAGGGGATCGATTCCAAGAGCTCACCAAATTTTGTAAATTGACAATAATTCAGAACTACAATTCGACCGATCCTGACAGATAAAGTCGCACGCTGATTAATGATTTGACATTTGAGATAAACGTCAACTAAGTGTACTGCTAAAGAGTCACATTCTCCAGTTTTTTCTTGCGATTCAAATTTATGATTTAGTTATGCTTGCAACTAAAATTAACCAGAGTTCAACAAGAATTGTGTTTTCAGTGTTTCATTAAGCTTAACTTTGAGCTGTCAAAAATCTATAGCAAAAAAGAGTGAACTTTTTTGCTATAGATTTTTGACAGCTCAAAGTAAATTAATTGAATTTGGAATGCAACTTGACGTTTAGGAGTTACCTCGTTATTAAATAGTCAAAAACTTTTAAAATCGAGATATTAATATTCGAGTGATCTAAATACTCGAATGATCATTCGAATTATTAAATTGGTATAGTTTACTCCAATAAGCATAAATAGCATGGCATTCTCAAATACACCATTGGTTATGACTGCTCTATAAACTCACTCACTCTTTTTTTCATGTATACGAAATGAAATCATTCGATAGAATAAAAAATCTCAGATATAGTACCTACCTTGAACTCGAGTGATTAACCAACATGTAACGAACTCTATTCGAGAACCGAGTGATTTCTATAACTATTTTACTAATTCATTCAAAGTTTTTAATTCCAATTCGAACCTATACATGCACGACCTCACACTAAGACTAGACACTCACATATCTCCCTCTAGCCTCTTGTATTGCATTCGCATTACGCTTAAATAGTATTCGCAGTGAAATAAAGAAAAAATTGAGAAGTCCCATGTATGATAGATGAGACATCAATTAACTGATGAATGGAAATAATTCGAATAATTTCAGATAAAGTATTTAGATGTATCGATACAATGTAAGAACCGATTACAATCGATTATTTCATTCGAATACACACATCATAAGTCTTAACTTCGAAACTAGCCCGAAGAAGAATTGAACGCTGTTATTAATCTGTTATATCTGTCAAACACCATTTGTCAGATTGCAAACTGTCAGTGTTATTTTTACTCAGTAGTCAAACTAAATAGCATTTATTACGTACTAAGTAATCGACCATCTGATACCATTTTTTACCGTTTTCTCACAAAATGTTTCTTACTAAATTCATTGGCAAGGAGACGTAATTGAAAAGAATATTATTGCATCCCTTCATGAGAGTGTTAAAGAAGATCCAAAACACAGATCAGACAAGAATTGAAACCGGGCATTGCTGACATCGAAATTTCAATAAAAGGGTCCAAAAATTAACCTGTCAATGAAATCCCTGTTTAATCAAAAAAAAAATTCTCCAATTGGGAAGACTATTTTCTAAAACGTCATTCACGTCAAAAATACAATTGCATAATTTTCTTAAACGCAATCTAGAAAAAAGTGTTGTGTTCGATAATGCAGTTTGCAAAACTATCGTGTGCGAAAACTTCATCTGTTCTACAGCTAACAAAATATAATGGTAAAAAATATAGATGTGATGGAAGATGTGGTTACATAGAGTAAACATAACATTAAAATTATTGAAGGGAAGTTTCTACAAATGGCCTGTTTGACACCTTGATTTTACGTTCGTACATTCGTTATAATGTACGCTGACAATCCAACAGTAATCGTTGCATTAGAATAAGAAAAAAAGTGTTCGAAAATTTTGTCTCTGGGAAATATTTTCACCAAATCCAGCCGTTGTGGACTGATATGCCCTAGGTATATTGTATTTATAAAACTAATTGCAAAATGTATTCCCTCGATTGAACACTAATCAACAGCTATTAAATAAATTTGTGTGTCTTTTGTTAAAAACGTTAGCAGTTACTGCCCTAAAAAAACACCCTCTACCTACACTCCAATATTGTTTGGTTAAACGAGTGCCCTAAGGAATTTGTAAGGTTATCAAATTATTACTTTAAGAAGTGACTAGAGGCATTTCAATTTCTTAATTTCGTTCTTTATTAAGCCCTCAGTTGTTTGTGAACAAACTTCAGTTGGTTAATTTTCAATGGCCGTGAAGCGGTGAAGCATAGTTAAGATTTCACATTTTTTACTGGTGAAAAACTGTAATAATTTTGAATATATTTAACCTATGAAAAAAAATTGAATGTATCGAAAACAATATGTTGTCACTTAGGACTGCATGCAGGCAAATAGGAGCATAAATTTTGTTCCTTTTCAAAAACCTGTCAAAGAAAACCTATTTAGGTATTAAGTCGTAAATAATATCTATAATTTTCGTAATTTTTCTTTTCAATTCGGCCTTAGAAAGAACATTGCTTAAAAGCAAACTGCATACCTATTCTCAACCATGTGTGAAAAACTACTGCATTCTGCTTCTTTTTTTTTATATAAAATTGATCACCCTTTATAAAGCGATTCAAAACTAAATCACCCTAGTTGTGGAGCTTGCCAAAATCTTTCTAGAATTTCCACCCAAACCACACATCAAACAATAACAATAATAATTGTTCATCTCTTCAACATAGTTTCCATATGGAAGAAGCGACTCGTAGTCTACGACCTTTCCACCAAAGAAAAATATATACCAACAGATCGGAATATATCTTGTGTTTCTACAACAACCAACACAGAAAAACACTTAACATTAAATATCTCTTATATTATGGCACTGGCTGTCTCAATGGTTGATGGTTGGTTTGGTTGGTGGCTGGCTATGGCCAACTATAGTTAGCTATGTAGGTAGGTATGTAGAAGTAGAGTTGAACCATAAAATTCCTTATTAACTTCGATCGTCGATTCTCCATTACCTATAGCTTTGAGAGTTTTGCTTCCCACTTTCTCTTTGCATTATGGATTGGTATGGTTCAACTTGGCTATCAAATAAAAAACATCTGCGATAAATATGTCGGATGACTATAAATAAAATTCCTCCCTCGATTGATCTAACTTCTAATTATGTGCGCATCTTTTGCCATTCGAATACCATTATGATGAACCCAAGGGGTTTTCTTATTTTTTTTTCTGTTTGTTTTCTTTCGCCTTACAGCTATCGTTTAGTTGCCTTGTTTATTCCATTCATTTTCTCCACCAACAAAAAAATGAATTGATATAAAAATTTATTTATACAATAAGAATAAATTTTTATTAATAATAAAATAAAAGCAATCAACCCCCTAGCCAGCCCAGCGGCAGACGAAAGTATAGAAAGCAACACACACAGGAAACAAACTCTCTATAAATATGAGGGTGGAACGTGGAAATATGGCAATGTGGCGATATGGCAATATAGATAGTGACGTCCATTCTCCATTTCGTAGCCGGTGCCAAGCCAAAATGTCTGTTTCTGTTTCTGTTTGTGTTGGAAAGTGATTGCTCTTTTATACTACCTACCAACACAACTAACTACCTTCACTCTCTCTCTCCCTCTCTTTGTAGCTATAAAATACAAGCACAAATATTTCTATTTTGTTTATCGCAAACAAGAAAAAAATGTTAAAAACGGGCGGAAGGTGGAAGAGGTACATATTAAATAAAAACATGGCTAAATTTCTTAAACAAAAGAGAATCGAATTAAAAACAAACTCTGTCTGACTGTGATCTGAGCTGAGAACGAGAAGAAAGTTGATTCTGTTTTCTTGTTAAGAACAAAAAGAAAATATCGAAATGTTGGAGAAAAAGTGGTTGAAAAGTTGAAGGCTTAGATTGGTAAATGGCTGTAGAGAAAAAATGCAAATAGAGAGAACTAGAGAATTGGAGAGAAAACAAGTACAAAGCCAGCAATGATTATCGTCTACATATAAGATGTGATATAATCTGTGAGCTGGCGACGACGGTCGGGTTTATTCCATAATATTGGGAGCTTTTTAGGCAGATGTATGCAGCAGAAGTAAAAAGCAGGGATGAAGTAGAGTAATTTTGTTTGAAAAGTGTAGCGAAAAATTAATTGATGTTTTATAAAATTCAATACAAAAATAAGGCACCTTACCTTTAAATGCATTTATCAAGAGGACCCCCAGAAAAACAAACCCAGCCGCTAGATCGTAACCAACAAAAATATAGCCCAAAATGGCATTCGCCTTCATATAAGATTTATGATATTCCAATTCTGTCAAATAATAGCAATCATTCCCGAGGAGATTGTTATGTATCACCATACAACTAACCGCCACTAAACAATAAAATAGAAGTTTTGTTTTAACTAGAGGTTCTACCTTCTTCAAGAACGATAATAATTGAGTTAGGTATATTTAAAAATATGTTTAAGCAACAAATCGAATGAAGAAAAAATAATTAAACTATGTTTGACCTAGGACAAAATCTTCTAGCTTTAATGATTAAGCATTTTACATTACATTACATATTAAACTACTCCGTAGATAAGTCCACTAAGTTGAGACACTGAAACATAGCAACAAGACCACCGGCTTAAACATTAGGTACATATGTATATTTATACAGCAGAGAGAGAGAGAGCCATAGAAAGAAAGAACAAACAACAGAAAGAAACACATGTCAACATCATGTGGTTGGTTTTGTGCGGTCCTCCAAGTAGGTAGGTTGGTATTTTAAGTAGCTTAAGTTGTTTTTAGCTAGTATAAGTTGTGTCTAGTTTTAATTACTTTTAGTCTAGCTTTAGGTAGTTTTTAGGTAAATTTAAAATGATCTGATACTAAGTTTTGTAGTAAAGTTTTCTTGGTTAAATAAAAATAAAATAATTAGATTTAATTAAAATAGTTTTTAGGTCGAAAGACATTAGTATTAAGAGATATAGTTTAGTTTAGAGCGCCCGTAAAGGGCCAGTAAATTAGTTGTAAGCTATTGATAATTAGGCTAGTTTTAAACATTTTTGTCTAGCTTAAAGATAGTTATAAGTTAGATTAAATAAAAATGAATACAAAAAAAAAAGTAGGTAGGTACTAACCACGCACAAAGATCGATGCTTGATTTCGTTGATCGATTGGAAGCGATGTTTTCATCAGAACCAAGAGCGTTAATAAGCTTAAGAATTTAAATTTTGCTGGATTAGTTCACATTGGATTTTTGACTAAATGTCCTTGTAAGATAAATAGAATTTGAAAACAATTGCGTGTTGACAAGGCGCTTATTGTTAATTTAGAGTTTGTTAGTTTTAGTTTTGCTTGATTGTTCTTAAATTATATACATATTTGTTTTGTTTTTATGTTCAATTTTGTATCAGTGTCGTCTACAGGAAAGATGAAATTGGAGAGAAAAATGTTTTAATTAATTAAATCGAATAAATATATATCCCCTGAGGAAGTAAGGAATACTTACGGGACGTAAGGAAGAATAATGGATTAAAACTTGTTTTATTCGCATTTACCTAAAAACAGACCAAAACAGCCTACATATACAGTGGAATAGGCCTTTATTAGTCAACTGATAAATCCAAGTAAGATCGTCGGAATGAAATGCCACTTTTGTTCACTAAAAACCGCTAAAACCATTTTTAAAGGAAAACATAATCTTGATAGTTATAATATTGAGAATACTCGTAAGCCTAAATACGGTTGCCTAAATTGAAATTTGTATTTTGATAATTACTCTCTCTATCTTTCTTTAAATAAACAATAGAGACATCTCTTCAAAGCCAAAAAATTAATAATCAATCTAAAATACAAGAAAAATATAAAAAAAACTTTGGGTGTAGCTTTTAAAACTGTCTACAGAAAATGTCCTTGCCATTTCTTCATGTGATAAGTCGATCTAGAGATATTTGCTCAAAAAATGTTTTTTGTTAATATTAATGGTTGATTTTAATTTTACTGCTGTTTTTCGTCAAGCAAACATATTCTAGGTATTTTGTTTAATAAGTACCTACCTACATTAATGGGCAGCTAGTTAATAAATATTTATAAAAGACTTAAGGCCTAACTATAATAGACTTACCCGAGCTTAAATAAGCTTAAGCCAACGAGTCAATAGACAATCTTATATTTCACTAACTATAATAAAAGTTCTAATATGTTTGGCTAAGTTTCGCTACTTTCTTGAAATTAAGCAACAGCGATTGAAATGGATCCATCTTATATGTAAATGTCAATTTCGAAACGCATTTGTACAGATATGGTTAACATAGATAAATAATACCACGAAACGAATCCTTTGCTGTCATACGGGTTTGCCTACCAGCTGAAATTGACCCTACCTGTAACCGAATTAAACTGATTTTCTTTCCAATCTTGGTATTACTCATCTGTGATGGTTACTTTTTATTTTATAAAGCTTAAGTCTATTATAGTTGTTACTTTAGAGATTTCTAAAACATCCAGGACGTCATTGTGGTGGCAATTTGTCTTCCCCTAATTTGAATCAGAAATTTTGTTGATTTGTCTGTTATTTGTATCAAAAACCTTGCCATCCCTGGCTCTATTGGACAATCACAAATTATTTCCTACTAAACATATACACCCTCTTCCAAAAATTTTATCATAGACACTCACTACACACGACGACCACACTATACACACTACACACTAAAATAAAACACTCTCCGTTAGATACTCTATTCTCGCCGCGCTGCGCCGCCAGCGCCAACTTCACCGCGACCGTACTGGCACTACCACCGCCCTCATCCACAAACCGGCATTTATCTGCTCTCTCTGTATCGGCCTCGTTCTCGGTGTGTCGGTGTCAGTGTCGGCAAGTCGATATCGGCAAAAACCGTTCATTCGCCGAATCCGAATGTCAGTCTGCTTTTAGAATCAGCTGCGGTGGGGTCGTGTGTTGTTTTTCACTGCGTTCTATATACATATATAATTAGTTTTATTGTACAGTTATATCAGTTTTTTTTTTGTGTCGGTCGTTGTACGGTTAGTTAAGTTTGTATGTAACTTTTTTTGCTAGGCTTGTTTTTTTTTTGTTTAGTTGGATGGAAAAAACAGCTGAGAAAGGGAGAAAGTTATCTCGTGTTCTTCGATAAATCTAAAACGTGTACTATTTTTGTCTCTGTTTCGCTGCGACAACGACGACGATACAATACCTACTTATAGGTAGATGTACTTCCTTTTTGTCGTGTTTCGAGGATTGTAACTGTATTCGTTGTTGCGATTTCATTTTCACTTTTTACCGGCTTGTCAGAATGTAGTTGTATGCCACTGTCTGGTATTTTATTTCTGTTTGTGGGGGTGGTAGTGTTTTTGTAGTTTATTTCTGTTTTTTTTTGCAATTGGTTTCCCTTTAAATTTTTGCTGTGTTTCGCTTTTTGTTGCTGCTGCTGCTGCTGCTGCACCCTTGTGGTTGGCGAAATAACAAAATAAAACGCACCCCTTTAATACTCACCCTCACCGTCGGCACGGTGGTTTTTATGTCATGAATGTTGCTGAACTCGCTGCATCTCGCCTGTTAAAAGACAGATATGGCAGCCAGCCTGCGGTAGTGGTGTGATATTCGAAACGAAATCACTGCCGACGATCGATTACGTGCATTGTAAATTGTTATCTTTTTAGATTTATTCCCGTTCATATATAGTGTGCCTCCATTTTTCGATACAAAATGGAAATATACTTTTGGTTATCACGAAATGTATCTAGTTTTTGTGAGTTCATTTTATTCGTATCCAGCTGTTTCTAGATATTTTCTTCTACCATGCCTACACAACACACCCTCTATAATAGATACTAACCACCTACCCGCATATAAACCGATATGCGTGTTACATCCGTTTCCTATGGGTTAAGTGACACATAATTGCAAATTATCATCAGACTCCCTCCCTGCTTTATCTAGAAACAGAACCTCAACCAGCAGCAGCACCAGCGGGGTCCCAGACCAAACACCCTAATTCTCAGTTGGTGTATCTGTATAGTGTAGTGGTGGAAAAAAAGTATCTAAAACAAAAGCAAATAGCTACTTATCCATATTCTTTTCACACATCCGGTAAAAGTCACGTTATTTATTAATTTTTGTTCCTCTTCGTTCGGTCTTCTAATTTGGTGGTGATTTTTTTTTCAGACGCTCTATACTATGTACCTAGCAAAGTCAATATAAAAATATCACAAAATCGATATAAAATTTTATATCGACATTAATAAATATGTGTGTAGTTGCGCTAGTGGTGCTATGATAACTAGGTATAGTTTTTCTTATAACTTAGTCATCTTCATTGCTTTGTCACCACATCATCGAATCACTTAGCCTTATTTCGCTTTGTTAGCGACTCCGCCCAACCACCCTCTCTCTACCGAAATTTCACACACCAAAACCGAATTTAAATCAAAATCACAAAGATAGACTTGGAATAAATATATAAAGAATTCAATTTAAATCGTGTACAGAGTTTGTATGTGTCTACATGTTAAAATTGCAATAAGATAGTATTCTCTACCCTTCAGATACTTTATCGGTGAAGTCATCCTGCCAAGTTTTCTGTTTCTTCTGTTTCTGTTGGGTATTTTTTTTTTGCCAACATTTTTCGGATTTTCTTCGCTTATTTTTCGCACTCGTTAACTTAACTCTACTGCTCTGATACCACAATCATCATAGAAATAGTTAACCTTCATTTTTATCCGACAGATAGATACATTACACAGTCAAATCGGTCTCTGTGGCGTCTTGTGACTTCCCCAAGAAAACATACATACATATATACACGCAGTTCCAGCCATAAAAAAATTAAATCCAATATCCCAACAACAATCATTGTAGTAGAGATATATTATTACTCGCATTATTATTTATCTTTTTTTTTTGGAAACAAACAAAAATTAAAAAATATTGCAGATACACTCTCGCTCGCGCCCGTACATTTTGAGTATCTTTTCAATTGAATTACATTTGATTGTAATTGTCGTAGTGCATTTTGCATTAGTGATTAAAATAAATTTTTATGTTTGTTTAATTTAATTGCTTAAACAACAATTGATCGCTAGAGAGTGGCCGATGGATATTTTTTTTATTTTATTTAATCGTGTATCTATCAGTTGATAAATATTTTTTGTGGTTTCGGACGTCATTTCTGTCAACCGTCACTTGTTGATATCAGTGCGAATTATCATTTATATACATATGTATGTATCTACCTACCTATCCATTTAACAATTATAGCTTTTGTTTATAATATAGAATGCAGGCTTAAAAAAAAAAGAAGAAAAAGATATAACAAAAAAAATAACGAGAATCAGTGGAAGTTTCTGTGTGTGTTGCTTAAAAAAAGTAATTAATAATATTGTTTATGTGGTGGTTATTTCAAATTGTGAATATACAAAAGAATCAGATAAACACAAAATTACTTACCTACCTGCATTTTAGGTATTTTCACAAAAGAAAGTGTTCGAATTAAAGTGTTTCTCTTTACAGAAAAATTTGTTGAAAATTTCCAAAAAAAAAACTATTTCTCTATTCCCTTGAATTGAATAGCTAAAAAGTGAAGTTTTAAAAAAATATTTTTTAAAAAGAAAAAAAAACAACGAAGAAAATAAAAACAAACAAAAAAATTGCTGAAATTTTAATTTTCTGGTCACGATTTGGTGCTGATTTGGATTACTTCATTATATATTTTTGCTTAATTTCATGTCATACGGTTGTGTGTTTTTGGTGAGTAATATTTATACTTATTTGTTTAATATTCCCCTTAGGGTAATCCACCTACTCAGTGGAATTTATTTGACACTAAAGTGATACATAGTATCCCCAATTTTTACTTGCGATATGTTTTATAGTGCAAGTTTTGCTTTTGGAAAAAAAAAATCGAACTCGAGATTTTAATCAAATTTACCATAACGATGATGGAGAACACAAAAAAAGTGTGTTCCGCACTTCCGTCTGTCTGTCTGTACGACTCTCTACAGCCTAAACGGCTGTATAAATAGATTTTTGATTTTCGAATTGTTGTTTTACCTCAAAAAATAACGGTACTTGCCATACAAATTTTTCTACCATCTTAATTATCTCGAAAACGGCTCTAACGATTTTGTTAAGAATTGGTGTGTGTACTACTTTGGTTATGGTCTACATTTTAGTCAAACATTTTTTTTTTTAAATATTTTGTTATTAACAGTACCTGCTATACCATTTTATTGATTTTCGATTTTCTCATAAACGGCTTAACGGATTTCGATCTAAGTTTTTTAAACAGGAGCTCCTTCAAATTTTAAATAATACTGCATTTCACAATTTTCGAAAAATAGTTTTTGGAATTTTTGAAAAAAAAAATATTTTTTTTTTTGAAAATTCAATATCTCGAAAACGGGTGGACGATTTTTCTGAAATTTTGTTTTTGAATTTATATTATTAAATATTTAAAATGCTGACACAAATTTTTGTTTGAGAAAAAATTGAATATTTTTATATATAAAAAATTAAGTGAAAAACGACTTTAAAAATACATACAAATATTTTTTTATTAAGAATATTTTGCATATAATGTAATCGAACATAGGAGCAAGTACGTGCGATCCAGTCGTACTTATAATTCCTATACAAACATTTGTTAGAATTCATTTTGATTTAATAAAATAATTTGATGATCCGAAAGTAAATTTAAATAGAACACATTAATTAATTTTGGTTGAATTTGGCAATAATTTTCTAAGCATTTAGAAATATTCCTACAGCCAAAGGGGGTCATTTTGTGGTTTTTTGAAACCACATTTCTTTAACATGCATATCTCCGATTTTTTGCTAAAAAAGTGTGTAAACATTTGCCCAAAGAAATTAGAATTAATGGTGAATTATTCTGTTTGTTTTAATATTAGTTTGACTGAAGTAGAGTATATTTATGGGATGTTCGATTAAATATCCAGAACTCTTCACAATAATAGTTCTTGTTTTGTAAGAAAAAAAAAACGTATTCCGAATTCGATTTCAGAATTTAAAACGCCACCTTGATATCATTAGTATATTTCAATGGAATTTGACAGTTTATGGTTATCAATCTAACAGCTTGAAATCGTCCTTTCTGTTCTGGGTAATTACTGAAATTCTTACATTTTTAGAATTGATAGATTTCGACATAGTTCCTTCGAAGTAAAAGTTAATGGTATTTGACAGATAGATTTAATACAAAATTTTACCGCAAATCACTTAAATAATGGCGAAAAGTAAAATGAAAATTTTGTTGTAAGATTTAAGTGATTTTTTTTATCTCTTGACAAGTGATTGTTTCAAAGATGACAATGAAATATATTTTGACGTTTATAAGTATTTCATGCGAACTGTCAATGGAAGTAAAAAATTTTGTTTGTTTTTCGAGAGGAAAATAAAAACGAAATTTAACTTATAAAAAAATCACGACAGACATGAAAATAAATTCACACTATTTCTTTCCTTTTCAACGACATTTTAGTGAAGAGAAAGAGAGTACTGGGAATTCCATAGTTGGCATGTTCCGGGGAATTAATTCTGTCCGAAAACAGATTGGAGACTTATTCAAATAATCTGTTGCAATTTCACTCGTAGAAATCATATCGAAAAGCATATACGCAATGTTATTTTTGTATCGGATTTTTCGTTCCACATAATTCCTAATAGCATTTTCACAGTGAAACCTCTTTTCAAAAACGAAGAAATCGGTCATTTGCGTGTTTTTCTTTTACATTTCAATCATTTATACACCTAACTGCGACATTTTTATATTTATAGAATCTTTATAAAAGTATTTTTTTAATTCCACGAAGAAAATATGTTTTAAAATTTAAAACTGCAATTTCAAAAAATTATTTTTTTGACAACAACAGTTTGTTTTGACGTTTAATTGAACTGTAAATGTTTCGTTTATTTTTCAATGTTTTACTAGGTATGTTTGTTTAATTCATCTCTGAATTTCAAATGGTTTTTGATATGAGTGTTTACGGAAAATGTATGAGATAATTTGAGTTTTTGATTATGCTTTTGACGAAACCCAATTTTTTTTAGGAAAATAAGATTTTTGGTTCGATGTGAAAGAGCTATGCTAACAACATGGTTAAGTTTAAAGTTAATATTATTTTTGAACAACTAAACTTTAAGCCACATTTTCAAAATTTCCTTGCCCTTTATGGCTGACTTGTTTTTATCGGCACTTTTCGATAAAACTCGCCTATATTGAATCCAAAATTTTGTATCTGTAAACCCATATTCAGTATTTTATTCAGCTTTTTTTCAAGATTCTGCTAAAAAATTTGATGAAGAAAGTCTGATATTAAAAATTGGTCAGTTTTTATTTAATTTCTGTACAAAATTTCAATCAACATATGTTGTTAACTAAATGTATTCGTAATAATTTTTGATTGCTTACGTTTTTTTTGTTAAAAAATAAGTACGAATGATTATACTGAATATTTAACGAAAAAATTTAAAAAGTACATAACTATTATATATAAATTGAACGAAATTTGGAATATCTACTTTCTACAACTTATTTTTGTACATATTTCTTTTAAATCAAATGTATACTTTTTTTTTAATTTTGAATGTTCAATGTAATTTACATTCTCTTTTAACAAAAGTATAATTTGTTATCAAAATTGAATAACGATTATCCGGATTTTGAAAATTCCTGGCCCAGCAATTGTTAATGCTATAGGAATATCAATTTGAATGGGAAATTTAAAGAGGATGGATTAATGTCGTACGGTTCGATGAACAAGAATTGGTAATGGCTAAGGCTATATATTCATTCATTCATTCATTCGTTCATTGAGTGACTGATGGATAAAATATTATATCTGATTGTAACTTTGTTATTCAAAAGGAAATTACAATTTCACAGATTTTACTTTCTTTTTTGTTCAGAGATTTTCTTTTTGTATGTCTGTCTGTGAGTCAATATTTAGGTACTCGTAAGTGGATAATAACGTTTTTTTTTTTTTAATATTGGAAATGCAGGCAAGTTGAAATGATTTGGCGCACGGAAATAATATTCACTTAAAATCTTGACAAGTGATAATATATGGGATAATTGTTTTGGAAAATGCGGGTTACTTTTGGCATGGAGTGTTATATTCCCTAACATTATTGGGTTGTGCTTCGGCTTAGTGATGGCGGTCAATTTTTTAATAAAGTAGCATTTCCGGATAATAAACGCACACGCTTTCAATAAAGGTATAAGTTTCTCGGAGGGGCACATGCATAATTTTTTGTTAGTTAAAATATACTGACAAATTTTACTTCAATTTTGCGAAACTTACATTTGGTGAACGAAAGGAGATAGATAATGACAACTGTCATCTAAGTGTTGTATCATGTGACTTTTAGTTCTTGACAAATCCGAAAACTATAAACTATAATTCCAAGTTGGTATTTATTTACCATCATGTTTAAAAATAGTAAACTTTTAAGCCGGATACACGATTAGGTAACTGCGAACCAAGAATTTTGTGACAGATCAGCCTCACACTGTCATGTAATCTTGTCAAGTTAACTGTTGCATGTGTACTCAACTTGAGAAACAGAGGAGCTGTTCTACACATGTCAATTTATAATATTCTTTCTACTTTCCACTTTAAATTGGCATGTGTTTAGTTTTTAAACTAAAAATGGAAAATGGATAAAAGCTTTAAATATACATCTGTATTTAAATATTCATAAAAATCGAATGAGGCGCGGTACGCTCCTTCAATCAAACGCTATTTTTTTTTTCTTTTCAATGTTGTGATTTTTTATTAGGGTGAATATTTCAAAGAAATAAATAGGATTGTAATATAAATATTTGTTGTTGTTCGAGAGAAAAACAAATAAATTCAAAAATAATCCAAAACCCCTACAAATTTTTTTACAAGCAGAAAAAAATTAATTTAGGTCATATGCCTATAATATATTTTTTATTTGGCGATTGTTTGATTTAAAAAAAAATAAAAATATTTCTGAATTAATGGACACCCTATATTTTTGTTTGAAGTACAAAAATATATTCATTGTAACAAATTAGGAAAAAGATAATTTTAGAATTGATAATTAATCAGGCTATCTGTCAAAGAAATTATATTATGAAAAAAATAAAAAAAAAAAGTTTTTCTTGATAATTATACGAGTATATAATGTGTATGTACATACATATATTTATATGAATGTATAAATAGTCTGAAAGCAATTAAGTTTAATTAATTTTTTTTATTTTATAATTAGACATAAATTTAAGAACAGATGATTGTCATTGTGATTTAAATGGAAAAGCAAAGTAAAATGTAATGAACCAAAAACGGTTGATAAAAAATAGCAAATATGAATGTCATTTTTTACTCAATAACCTCTATTGTGAATATGAAATTCTATGAATGTCAATTTTCAAAATAAAAACCATGATGTTGTATTTAAGATCTTGGTCGGCGAAACTTCTCCGAAAGCGCTAAACCACCAATGCTCTGTGTCACCCTAGGCCAAAATTTAAAAAAAATTAGTGTAGTGGTTGCTACCAGTATAACCTTTTAAATAAGTTATGAACATTTCAAACATTGTAAATAATACAAAATTAACACATTGGTCGATCCCGTTAGATTTGTATCATCAAGATGCTAGAGCAAAACCTGTCATTTGAGTTTTAGTTCCCAACTAATAATACTATTCGCAAGTTTTGCATTTGAAAAAAAAATCAAACTCGAGATTTTAATCAAACTTGACATTACGACGACAGGGAACACCAAACAATGGGTCCCCTAATTCCGTATGTCTGTCTGTAGAACGATCTACAGCTTAAAGCCTAAACGGCTGAAGCAATTTTCTTCAAACGTGGTATTTAAGCGCCTTAGGTGATTGTCTATAATAGATTTTTCAATCGGTTTTCTTGGCCCAAAACTAACGGCACTTGGATATACAATTATCTCAAAAACGGCTCTAACGATTTTGATAAAAAATAAAATATGTGCACCACTATAGGTATATTTTACATTTTGGTTGAAGTTTTTTGTACTTAGGTATTTTGTTAACGGTACCAGCCATACAACCATTTTTTTTTTTAATTTTGAATAAACGGCTCAACGGATTTCGATTAAAATTTGTATATATAAGATCCTTCGAATTCTAAATAATTATGCATACCGAAAAATCAAAAAATATTTTTTTGCATTTTTGAAAACAAAAATATTTTTTTTTTTGAAAATTCAATATTTCGAAAATGTTTAGACGATTTTTTTTAGATTCAGTTTTTAAATTTATATTATTAAATACATAAAATTGTCGTACTTAAAATTTTTTAGAAAAAAAATTACGAAATTTTGTATATAAAAAATTAAGTAAAACAAAAAACAAAAAAATATTGAGCTGTTTTACTCAAAATCTTGTGCTTAGGATGTGATCGAACATAAGATCAAGTACGTGCGATTTAGTGGTGCGGTTTTATTTTATTTTTGTAATCATCGTACACTTGTATTTAGGATTGGCGGAGTTAAGAAATCAGGATTAAGAAAAAATTAAATTAAATTCCATCCTGACCTTTTAAACTTTTCACTATTACGCCTATGACACAACAAAATTATATATTGCTAAAAATTTGAGTTCTTGCACTTTTAACTATGAATTAAATCAGCTGCGTTAACTTGTAGTTTTTTTTAGTGGGCGTATCAGTGGGCGAATATTATTGGAAATCATTTTTTCTCTAGCATCATTATCATAAAAGAAAATTTCATCAAAATTGTTCAAGTCGTTCAGATATTATCATGCTTACACAGTTACTTAACCAAAGAAAAAAAAATACCAAAATAACACAAATAGGGGGCGTGGCAAAAATTGTGTATGGGCGAAAGTTTAAAAATAGCATTATATTTACATTTTTCTGAGCGTATTACTCAATATTTGTGAATTTTATGGACTAAATTACGTTTTTCTTACAACAGTTATTATATTTATTATGTCGATTTTTAAACCATCTATAATCATACAAAAAAGTTTTCAATATAAAATCCTTCATATTGACAATATTTCCGTTCTTCGTGAACTTTTTATAGTTAAAACTTCATGACATTCTGAAAAAAAAAATTATTTTTTTATTTCAAAACAAACATTTGGTAGTTTCTAAAATGATGCAGGGCCTTCGAATTTGAGTCCACTATGTCTAAGCGGCTTGTACACATTCAGAAGTATGAGTTTCAACACTAAATACATATATTTAACACAAAACTGTAAACTAAAGCCTTTTAAGAAAATCGTATGCGCATCTTTATCAGTTTTCGCATTATTATTGTTTATGAATTTGGAAAATTAGAATTTTAAGCTCAATTTTGGTGGAAATGTAATTTTCCTCAGAATCTTTTTTTGTATAGCTTTCCTGCGCTAAAAAAAAACACTGGTAAAACAAACAAACACATATTTCGCCGCCTTTTACATAAATAATTGCGGACGCCCCTGATTGCAGGCATTTTATTTTTTTAGTTTCTATTCAGGCATTTAAATTCGTTATGTATCTCTCTGGTAAAATATTTAAGTTAATTTTCGAATTAAAATGTGTTTTACATTTTTTGTTCATTCTAAAATTAGTCTGCATTTTTACGAGCGTAGAAAATTCTTTCGTTTATTGGAAGCATTTTAATTATTTTTTTTTTTAAATTATATACCTACCTACGAGTGTACCTATTAAATACAAGTAAATACATATATCAAAAATTCTTATCGTTCGTTCAGGTACAAATGGCCATGACATTATGACAATGACAACAACACAAGCCAGTCATGCACATCCAACAATGACTAACCTTCAATTTTGTTGAACTGTTAAGTGGCACTTAAAACAAATTATATAAAAATTCACATGTAGATACATAAAACAATATACATAGATGCAATATCTATAGCAAAATTCATTATTTCAAAATTTAAACGTTACAATTCAGCTCGACAATTCGACAGCTTATCAGTTCAATTCTTTGTTCTGTCAAATTGATGTCATTTATTTATTGCTTTTTCCTATCGGTCAATTTTTCGAACACAAAAATCAACAACGTTCAATCCGAATTTATTTGTGGGAAGTAAACATATAAAATTAACAAACAATAAAATTTACCGGACTTTACGTCATGTTGACACAAATATTCTCGTACATAATCATTGTTGAGTCGTTTAATTTCGTTTACTATTGTTAGTCCTGAACTTGGATCTGTTTGTTTATGACATTTTTTCATTATTGAATTCAACTTTATTGCATGTGATGTTTTTTGGTAAATTTTTCTATACGCAAAAACGAATTATTGTCGGTCATAAAGTCCAAGGTCTAATTGCAAAAACTTTAAAATGAAAAAGTAGAAGAAAAATTAAAATAAAATCAAAATAGTGCAAAAATTAATGAGTTCTTATTTACACAGCACATCTTTGTAGTGTTTATATTTTCGAAAGTTAAAATGGTTGTTTACGCAGTAATTACATCAATGTGTGGTTGAATTTTTGATGTTTATCATAATCCAATGGAAAAATATATGAAATCAAAACTGTTGTGAGAGTTTATTGGTTTATGATTTTTATTTTCATCTTTTTATTTGGCTAGTACATGTATTGGTTTCATGAAAAAAAATCAACGTTTGAATCACAATTGGTAACATTGATGGTCTGTTTGTTTGTGTGTCTCACATTTTTTTCAAAAACGACTTTAATGATTTTGATAAAACGTACATTAGTGTGTCTCACATAGCTCAACAAATTTTAATGACGGTAAGATATGTTGATGTTTTTTTTTTTTGATAAATTTGCTTTATTTTTAGCCTTGCTTTTGTAAATCTCTCGTTTACGACGCCACATATGTTAGTATAATTTCAATTGTAACGACTTGGATTTAACTATTTGATGGAACAACCTTTGGTAGAATTTCAAATTGGTTTTAAGGTAAAAACAAATAACGTAACAGAAATTGAACTGTATCATTTTTTCATTATTTCCTAATATCTCGTTAATCGCTGAACTAATTTTGTTCAAATGGTTCATACAGTTTCTTCTGGGAACTGTTTTTTTTTTTAATAAGAATTAATAATAAACTTCTTGCGTAGTCCACTTCTTTATAATTTTGAAGTGCCTATTCAAGTGCAATTTCATGCGATCCACTCATGTACCTCATTTTATTTTTAAACAAACAGAAAGATTTTTTTAGGGAATTTATAAAAGTGCTATGAAGTTTAATAGCAGATACATAACTATGTGTGTATAATGTATATATATAACCTTGGTTTTAATTTTATTTATTCATCAAATGGAAAAGCAAATACAAACAGGAGGCGTTAAATAAATTTGACCAAATTGTCCGAATCATTACGCATTTATCGCTTTTTGTTTGCTGAGTAATTGTTATTCGGGTCATAATATCTCATGAAATAATTAAATTGCTTTTTTTATAAGAAAAATGCTTTTTTTTTGGAAATTTAATTGGAGATGTGTGTTTTTTTAATATTACATACTTATAAGGGGGATCCATTTTCAATTTACGAACATGTAGCAAAACAAAAAAATGACATTTTTCAAGAAAGGAACTAGAACTGTAGAAGGAGAAGCATGCTGAATATTTCATAATTTTAGCTTATAGATATGATTTGTAAAATATGTTAAAAACATAACTCTAATCTGGTTCTTTTTTATTAATTATGATAAAATCCATAATTTAAAGTATCACTTCTGGATGATTTAAAATAATTTGTTTGAATAACATGCCCACAATTACCCCGATCATCGAATCCGACACGATGACTGGAGCTAAACTCACTTTTACAAAATTCACGATTACCGAATCTTTGAATCCATGGATTATGTCCTCTTTTGAAAATTAATATTTTCCGTTCATATTCCCAACAAAAGTTTTGTGAATAAAATTTCGCTTTTTATAATCCCGTTTTTTTAAAATCCCTGTTTTTTTTCGTTTTTTATTATCTTATTTCATTTTTTACCAACCCGTTTATTAAATTCGCGATTTTGGAATCAACACAAGGTGCAACAACGATGGCGCATAAGGGGCCCCACTACTTGTCCAATACAGAACTTGGGGTAGGGTTGAGTTATGTGTATACAAAGTTTTTTGTGTAACATTGTCAAAATACAAACGTGGCGGGATTAAACGGGGTTATAAAAACCGGGATTATAAAAGATAGGGATTTTGAATAAGATTGATTTGAAAAGGTGGGATTTAATAAAACAGTATTGCAGAAGACGGGATCTTAAAACCTTTTTTCGGGATTTTTGAAAAGCGGTCTTCCGACACGCTCCCACTTCAAACATATGTGAAAATTTCCCGGGAGTAAAATTTTGCGAATTAGTCGCCATTAAAATGTTTTATTTTATTTTATTTAATTTTTTTAATCGAAAAATCATCCGTTAAAATAAAAAAGAGAAGAAGTTATACAATTGTGAATTGAAAATGTAAATTCACATTAAATTATATTGTGTGTGCACATAAGGGAATATTTTTATTAGAAGTTCTTGATTTCTGGCAATACTAAACGTATTTTGACATCTTTGACATCGAAACAAGTGTAATTGTGGATTTCGGCACTTTAAATTATAGTTGTCACTTAACGATAACTGGCTGAACAGAATGGACGTGCGGTCGATCTCGCGGGACTTCTGTCAAAGTTAAAATGCTTAGAAACTCGTTTGAGTGAATATAATGGAGCCGCGACTGCGAGTTAGACATTGGTTAAGTTTTAACTTTTTCCGTTTCTCCGCGCGTCGTTTGACAGATAACGAAAAAAAAACAAAACATCTTGTTGGTCTACGTCATCTACACAATTGTTGATCTTAGTCGGGTCCTCCGCCGCAAAAACACACATTCACAATAAATTTTAAAATTAAAAGTTTGCAAAAATAACTACAAAATCAATTAAAAACAACAATTTCTCACTGCTGATTTAAAACGACCGTGCGGTCCATTGTGTTCAATTTTTTTTTAAGCGTTGCACCTCACAGTAGCGGCTAATGTGAGCGAACGACCGCGCGCCCATTCTGTTCAGCCAGTTATTCTTTCATTTTGGCATTTCGCGACTGACGTTTTATAATTGATAGTCTCTGATGTTTTAGGTTAGTCTTGAGCGAACACTTGTATAAGTGTGGATGGTATGTGGAATGCGATTGGAGTTTGACATTTCATACCTATCAGGTTGCAATTCAACCAATTTCATTATTACCGCATCGGCAGTCGGCTGGTGCCTCGTTTTTGTCGGCTCCCTTTTTTTAAATTTTGTTTAAAGTGTGGATTGTAAAGAATTTTTGAATTTAAATGATGTTGCTTTGACAGAAAGTTGTCACTGAAAGTTGAAAGTAATAAATCAAAAATTCCCAAAATTGTGGGCATATAATTGACATTAATGCCATAATGATGTTTATTTACACAAATAATGATGACTTTTAGCTTTGACATTGTACCCGAAAACACGAGCTGATTCATTCATTATTGTGAATTGCCGTTATTTTAAAAATGGTTCAATTAAACGTCACTTGAAATTGTCACAATTTTGTATGACAAATACAGTTAATGACATTTAAAGGAAATTTGGCAATTATGTAAATAAAGCAAAAGTTATTTTATGACAGTAAATGTCAAAAACTTTCGCCCAATCAAAAATATGGAACAAGTTAATAGGTAAATTTTATTAATATTTACAAAGAACAAATAAATTTTAATTTGGTCTTTAAAAATAAAAAAAAAATGTCATGTGAATGTGCCCTAATCTTTGCAAATGGCTGAAAATATCATTGTGCTTTGACATTGATGTTTTAGACAGATAAAGTTCGTTGACAGCCAACTTAGAATGGAGCGATACACAACTCAAAAACATAAAAGCAGGCCAATTTGTTCTCATTTGTTAAAAAAGGCAGCCAATTTAAGACAATGACATATAGATAGCCAAACTAATTGACATTATGCAAACTATTAACTAAAATAAATTGGACAGTTATTTATGTTCGTTAAATGTGGTCGTTGTTTGCTCTTACTGAACTAAGTTTTTATTTATAAAAATACATTTCATGCTCCCATTCCTATGCTGTTCCTGACAGAAAATAATATGTGCCTATTCAAGATTTGCCCAAATGATTTCACGCATATGTTTTTGTTTTAAGCACATCAAAACACAATTTAGCGCTCCAAGATTATTTTGTTTCTATGTTTCGTGATATTCCGACATCCATCATTCGATATTGTATAGCTTAAGAAATACAAGAAAAAAAAAATAATCGCCTACACAAATTTTCTTTTCTTTTTCTTAAAGTTTAGCCATTCATCAAAAAAAAAAAAAATTTTTTTTCAAAACCTCTACGGAAATAAACCTACACGGGAGCAAAAAACTTTAAAACTCTCTCGTCATTTATCATTAAGTTTCTTGCGCTTCAAGCAATTTCTAACAAATATCTTAATTCATCTTGTGTATGCGTGTCGTTGATTAAGGCGTCACAATATTATACTTTATGAAAAATATCCTCAATAGATTTCTTTTGCTTCTTCCATACAAAGGACAGGTACCCATAAGCACCCCTGTGCGAAAAAAATGCCTATTCAATTGTTCCTTTCTTATTTACCGCACTTAGTGTACTTTGCAAACCATTGTACTGCGAAGTCGGTAATGTATTAGTGTTACGTCACATTCGCAAAAAAAAAATAAAATGCGAAATATAAATAAAAGAAGGACTCTCGCACATTAAAATGCTAATAAGTTTTTTTAGAACTTTTCTCGTTTTCGTGACATCTTTTCCTAAACAATATTTTGCAGAAGGTATACTGCGGAAATAAATCGAATTTTCGTGTCTTGTTTTTTGTATCTTATTTTTTATCTGCCTTGGTAGCACCTACAGATGAATAGTAACAGAAAATCAATACCACATACATTTGTCAAAAATTTTGCTCAAGTCATTGAAGGTTAGGTTTGTGTCCTGGTTTTGTATGCGACATGGATGCCGTGTAGTCTATGTACTATATACTCGTACATTAGTTGAGAAAAATGCTTCCTTTTTAAATTTCAAAACACCCTCTGCTCTGCACATTATTTTCGCCTTGCATTGTCCTTGGTCACATAAAAAGTACATTTCTTTATTCAAATAAACAAATTGAGACGTGACTGTCGTTAATTTAAATTACAAATACAATTGTTCTTTGTTGTTATGCGGTGCGGTGCGAACAGAGTTTGAGGGGTTGCAATTTTACATTCAAATATATGATACAGTACAAAAACCACCCTATCTCGGTCCCTTCAAATGAAAAGGTAAAGAAGTCTAAGAAAAGTATCGAAAGCAGGAAAAAGAACGAAAACACACGCGCAAAAGTGTATCGCACTAACAATTTGAATTTTCCAGTCACGATTCTCTGTGATCCTATTACGATTACAATCGATTTGACACATGAACAATAGGGTGGCAACAAACATAACACACAAGACGTCAAACCCACCGAAATGACACAAGGAATTATTTTAGTTCAATTTTCAGGCAACTTAACGATGGAAGAACATTAACGTATTCAAAGATTTGTGTGAGTCCACATTTATGTCCTTTTCGATTGATAATCCGGAAGAAATCTCCGATCCGGGATTCCAATCGAACAAGTTAACACTTTATTCCTGATTCTGAATTTCAATGGGACTGTATGTGTAAGGCGGAAAAAAACAAAACAACGTCAGGAAAATGTAGGAATGCGCGGGGATGTTCATTGATCTTGGAAAGACATCGATGTTAGACAAAAAAAATATCGATGTTTGAACATCGATGTTGAAGCATGTGAAACATCGCAGCATTGATGTTAAGATTGAAAATATCGAATTATAAGCTGAAATGTTTTGCCAATGATATAGTGCTTATAAAGGTTAGACCGCACTCGACGGAGCTGCTCTTCAGCGGAACTACGCTTCAAAACTATTTATGTGAAATTATATGGGGCTTAATTGTCGCATAGTGCGCTCATACACACGAAAAGAGAAAAGAAAATTGCGATAAAAACATTGCTCTAATTTTCAAAACAAATGAAGGTATTTTGAATTTATAAAATAATGTATTCTTAATTGATTTTTGAACGTGCTATTATTTTTCAAAAAATGTATTAAAAACATCGATATTAATAAAAATCGATATTTCTATATACATACTCGTATATAATCGATATTGTATTTTCGATATTAACATATATGTATGTTTTTCAATAACGCTCATCCCTACACAACATTGTTATTGACATTGAATTCGCGTTTGACATTTGTTATGTGAGTGTGTGCGTGCCTCTGGTTTTTATTTTGACTTCAAATCCAGAAGGAAATTTCTCTTATACCCAGGAGAAGAACTGTCATTCGATACCAATCGAACAGTTTCAGAAGCATTCGGAAGCCTTCCGGACTATCATTCGAAAAGCCATTAGTGTGGCAGCAGTATTAATACAAATTGTCAAAGAGAAATGTCAAATAATGTTCATTCTCATGTTTATTGTTATTTGTCAGAGATTTGCCAGCACTTATTGGTATAGAGTTGTGTGGAATGAAGAAGGGTTTGGGTAGGAATAGGAACACACTTGCAATTTATTCACGTTGCAAAGTGGTTGCAACTCAGTGTTATCACTCACTTTGAAAATAGTGTGTTTTATTTTCTGGCAAGTGATTAATCGTGTGATTTAAATCGGAGGGTTGAAATATTGAACGAAGATTAAACCACGATTTAAATATTATTTGTGCGACGAGCCCTAATAGAAATATGTAGTTTGGACGGAAGAAAAAATATATTTTGTTCTTATTTCATGAAAACATTAAGCATTCTTTGATAAAAATTTATTAAGGAGTCTCCAGAATTAAACCTATTCCCAGCAAAAAAAGAAAAAAAATTATTTGTATGAAAAATCGAAACAAACTTAAACTTCTTCGACCTTTAAGAATGATTAATAATTATCAGGCCCCCAGAACTTGTCGCCCTAGGATATCGCAAAATTCAATATTACGCCTTTAGCTGTCTGAAATCTAAAAACTTCAATGGCACCATTGATGCGCAGCACAAATTGCTCGATGTGGGTGCTGGAATAAATGTGATAAACATAAACATTCCCACATGGAGTTCCCGTCATCGTGTACAATATGCAAATCCACTTGACCCCTCCTGGTCGTTATTTTTTTTTTTTTTTTTTTATTGTCAACTACACTCAGACTTGTTGTATTGATTTGAATGTTTCGCCCTGGTCACACTACCCTATCCTGTAAGGCATTGTACGGTAGATTAAGTCGAATCCCAGATTTTTTTGTTGCTTTTCTACATAACTTTATATAAATGTTTACTGCGAATCCAATCATATCTGTGTGATCATAAAATAAAATGGGTAAAGGTATTGGAAAATGGCAGAATGTTAAGTTGGATAAAACGAACACAATTATCTGTTTTGCAGATACGACTTTACAATAAAGTTTGTATGAGTTTTTTGAGGGCCGTTCTTTAATACAATCAAATTGTGTGAGTTGTTTTTTGTCGAAGTTTTTAGATCAATGTGAGCGACCCTGATGAAGATGGATGGTAAAGGTATTGATACATTTTCGTTTTGTGTAATCAAATTTATTTCATCTCGTTTCTGAATAAATTTCCCTTGTAACCTAGTTTTTTTTTTGAAAATTTTCTGCTTTAATTGTAGAAACTAATTTAATAAAAGAAACTAACTTTCTGACTGGTTCACAATAAGGAATTGTGTTGACTTTTTTTTTCAACCAGTAATTTACAAGCTTTTGGTGTAATGGTTAGTACGTCAGAGATTTGGGTTTGAGTTCCAACCTTTGACAACTAAAACCGGGATGAGCGAATAACTGACAGTTCACTTTTCAATTTTGTTATGTAAGCGAATGTCATCTCAAAAGTTCACAATCGGCAGAAAATTGCAATAGGTCCCGTTATTCTTTTGCCTCTCCGTGTGAATGTCAACGAAAATTGCTGGCAATACGTTGACGAGAAGGTTGGCACCTGCGTTGACATAATTTTTTTGGTCTTTAAATTGATAATTTTCGATGATCATGTAATGACTATACTATGTAAACGCCATACGCATGTGTTCAAAGAATTCTTAGAATATTGACGTTAGCACTAATGAGAGTTAAATGGACTTGTTTCTCAATTGTGTAACTTGTCATGGTAATTTGGCATCAGTGACAGAGTAATAAACAACAGATTGACAGACGCAGTCAAAACAGCATATCCTTTCAAGCTCAAACCTTTATTTGATATGCAAAAACAAAAGTTGGTTTTGTAAATTGTCAGCGAGAAAAATGAACAACCTTTTCTCATTCGTCTTTATGCCCACGAGTTGAAATGTAGTCAAGTCATGTGTGATCGCCAAAGTTTCGACAAGAATAAAAATCTGACAAACATGTCACTTCAACTGATTTTGGGAAATCATTGACTGAATTGCGTCATTCGTTTGATTATCAACTTATTATGCCTTAACGTTGACGTGCACAAGATTCAAATTTTTTTTATAATTTTTTTCAGAATCTATTATTTTTTTCTTATTAAAACAATCAATTCAATTATAATTCATACAATTACAAAGCGATACGCTTTTAGATATGCTTAAAGTGCTTACTCTTAACTATTTGTACCCACGCCACGTGGAAAATAGCAAACCCTTTAATATTTCCCAGAAAAGATTTGACTGTATTAAAAAAGTGCAAACGCTTTCGGAATTAAGTTCTAGAAATTACACGAATCGATTGTCAAATTCTTGTTAAAGGGTTTTATATCCAGACAATTTTCTCAGTGCTCTCAGTTTCCGCCTATGAGCGAATTGACTGCAAATTTTGAAAAGGAGGAAAGACTTTATTTTGTTCTGTTTCGGAAAGTAGAAATTCTAGTTCAGTTTTTAAATCTTCTTTATGAGATTTTCTGTTGGGGATTTAACAAAAAAAAAAAATAAAGATTGTCAATTATCAATTCGATCATTGATAAATACTGAAATTTTGTTTTAAAACCACAATTTATTAAAAAAAAAAACTGAACAACTATTAATTGGTAATCATGGATTTTCTTATAATTGACAGCGGTCTAAATAATTGTCAATGACCAACAACTCTTATCAATTATGTTGTTTAGTATTAAATTCTGGTATTTATCAACTATCAATTTGCAATTGATTTTGAGTGTTGGGAGCTTTCAGTTTACTAGGTTTTTTTTTAGCTATTTCTTTGAGTGAACTTGTTCCATTGAAAAAAATTACGATAATGATGGAAAACGCCAAAAATCCGATTCGTCTGTTTTTTCAGCTAAAGTCTTCTAATTTGGTGCGGTAGTTTTTTTTAATTTAAATATAGAATTTGGGAGTATATTCTTTTAACACAATGTAGTTACAACTATATGAGAGAGTATAGTATTTCATGTGATTACTTTAACATTATGATCACAGTAGTTTTTTTTTTTAACTTTATGCTTGAAATTACTAAACGAATTGACAACGGTAGAGAATTCCATAATCCTATATATGGACAAAGAAAAGTCGTTGGCTATTTCAAGGACAACAATAAACAACTGTACAAAAAGTACAGAAAGTAATTAATAAATTAATAAATGGAATAAAAAGTTCTCACCAGTTGAAATTTAGTAACCCAGCACCTCTACAAGCAATTTTTATTTCAGCAATTGTTGCTGAAATTTTTATTTCTTTGTTCAGTGGGCAAATTATTTCATGAAATCTTGTTGACTAGCAGAGTACCAAGCAAAAAAGTAAAGGTGAAAAGCACACAAATGTCAGTCGAACTAACATTAGACGTCAAATTATTTCTTCATTTATTTCCACAGAGATGGTAAGAAATAAATGCTAAAATCAATTTTGTAAAATAATTTATTTCATGAAATTTATGGCCTACATTGGAAATTTCATTTGCATGTTCGATTTTCTGGACAGAAATTATTGCTTGTGGAGGCGCAGGGTAACGACTGGAACAACGTTAGAAGAAATATAAAGCTGACGCAGTCCACTAAAGATTGGTTTAACCAGGAGAGTTTGCGATTAATAATCCCAAGGTTGGTTACTCCTTCTACGTATGGTACACTATTATTATTTAAAACAAGGGATGGAATACTAGATCAATCAATTAGAATTCTTTTTTTATTAGATTCTTCGAAATTATAATCCCCGGATTTAATTTTAACTTATTAACTCAAGCTCAATGATAATGATAATATTCGCTCTAAGTCTTCATTTATTCTTGCCAGGCAATCTGCGATTAGACCAATGGGTCTTGACAATTTAATTTGGGCATCATCAGCGTAAAAGTGCATTGCTACATCTTCGCAAACACCAGGTAGATCATTAATGAAGAGGTAAAAAAGTAGTGGACCTAATATGGACTCCTGAGGAACTCCACACTAAACGTTAAAAATGAAGACACACAAGAGTCTGCACACAACTGATGAAACCTTTCATCTATGTAGCTAGCAATAAGAAGCAAGGGGAATTTTTAACAAAAAAGCAAATTTTTTGAGAGTACTTAAAATCACAGAAAAAAACGAACTTCTTTTTTAGCTCATCTAGAAATGGGTAAATAGTTTCCAACAATTATATTATTTTATTCTTCAAATTTATCTCGAAAACATTGATAACGATTTTGATAAGGATCTTAGAGACAATTCTAAAATTCTCATACTTTTGCCTTTAATTGATTGTTGTTTTAAGAAACTAGTTGTGTATGTCTTCAATATCCAGTAGTCCGTTGATTCAAAATGTTTGCCAAATATACCAAAATCAAATAAAACAAAATCAAATTCAAGCATTCTCAGTATAAAACCGCTGCAATTTTTTTGTATACAATTCGATCATCAACTAAACATTTTAAAAAAAAAACTTATTGAAACTTCATTCGTGTGTCGGAAAATAATTAAGCACAAAATTTCAAATATGACATAACAACGCCGCACGTCAGCCAGAATAAAAGATAACAAATTAACTTAAATCAAAAAAAAAAACTTCCTTATATACATATACAAATGCAAAACATCATTGTAGATACATACAAACATTTTTATTTGCTCGCTTGGCCTACATAAATATTTTGCACAAAAATTCCACAATTCCACTAGTCCAGAATTGTTTGCTCTCACTCTTTTGAATTTTTTGTTTTGTATCTCCTTCTTCAATTGACGACAGAGGACAGAGTAAGATAGATGTAACGAAGTCACCTAATTATGAAGGCAGATCTTGATGAAAATTCCAATGAAAACATTCATTTTATTAAATTCGCTGAGATAAAGCTGACTGACCCCAAAGTTAACGCAGTTAGAATATAATTTTTTAAGCGTTTAACTCGTTAGCTATTTGCTGTGATAGCAGTAAGTGAATAAATTACTTAATTCGAGGCATGTATTATTATTAAAGAAATCTGCACAAGAATATCTACTGGATAGCTATATACAACTACAGGGTGTCCCTTAACCAGACGATAAAAGCACATGACTTGTGATAAAATTATTTCATTAGAGTCAACGGTAAATTTAATCGAATATAATAACTAGCAACTCAAATTTTAGTTAAATTTGTGAATGGACAATTTTGTCGTACCTAATTGTTTTAAATTTCTAACATGGAAGTACGAAAATTGTGGTTTTTTCGAAATAAAGACTATTAAGTTTTAAAATATTAGTTTTCTCTGTTACTAAGTGCCTGCTTACCATCTAAGTAAAATTTCGGTTAGTTTTTCAATCCCTTAACCCCTATCCCTTAATTAATTCTTTTGGTTCGAACATTTCTGAACCTGTCCCAATTTTTACCTACATGTTATAAGTAGGTTAGTACTGAATTATTGTGGTATACTATTTCTATATAATATTATATTGATTTCCAGGACACCCTATATACCTACTTTAAACAACCTTCAAACACATAAAACCATAAAACCAGAAGTACAGTCTAAGAAACAAAAGTATGCCAATTATATTCTGGTTGGTATGTAAAATTTCTTCCTTAAGTCACAGTAGTAGTTGTTGTCGTCGTAAAAAATAATGATAAACATAGAACATAAAAGGAAAGAGAATGGCAAATACAAATTCAAAGAAAACATCCAAAGAGACAGAATGAACGATAATCATAGATAATTTATTTATTTGTTTCTTTTTTTTTTACTTAAGTTTGGACTAACTATCTACTGCTTCCAAAGTATCTGAAATATAATATCTTTATGTGAATTTAATGAAGAACACACACTAACTTAGTTTTCGCGCATTTGTGACATCATTTTAATGAAAAATGTGTAAATTTTGGTTCGGTCATTTTGTTGGAATTTATTTTGAATTGAACTGAATTTGATATTTCTGGCAAATAAATCTATTTTGCTTCAATTAAATTAAGGCAGAAATTTATTACTGTCGAACACAAACCGAAATGCATGTCATAAAGTGTATCTGCGTCCAGTTTTTTTGCAATGCTGCCTTCTATCTTTATTATTTTCTGTGTTTTTTTAATAAATTAATAATGCTACTGAACGAGGTATACTTTTAAATACTTTCGTTATTTATAAGGAATTATTATTTCGTCGACTTCCAATAGTTGGAACTTGTGTTTAACAACACCTAAATAAAGTTCTGATTAGCTATTGGTGAAACAGACTGTTAAAATTCAACGAATAAAAAAAAAAGTTTTGTTGCACAGTTACAATTTCTAAATTTTCATCGAAAAAAACCTTTTCTTAATTTTTTAAGTGGTAAGGTGAAAGAAAACTTAACGAATTGCAATTTAAGTACCTACCAGTTAGGTGTATAAACCAAGAAAATGAACAGTCACGACTTTTGTATTCTGAATCTCTAAAGCTTCAGTTTACAAGTTCTCTGCGATGCACCTTCTTAGTCAAAGCCTTAAAGAAACAATTACTTTTTTTTACTGCCGAGAAATCGAATCTTAACTTACTTAACTAATATTTCAGCTTCGGTAAGTTATTCCATAAGAACTCACCGAAACCTCATTGAAGCTGAAATGTTATTAAAATAGTCCTTAAAAAAAAATAACAATAAACAACTTTAAAGAGACCATTATATGTATTTCAATCGAATTTCCTACTAAAAACAGGATTTTTAGAAAATGTCAAAATAACATTGCTTTTTCTCTAATCCTGAAATAAATCTACGAAGTAGAGACTCTGAAGCATTGGGCAGCTGAGGTCTAATTATTACAAGACTTTAATACAACAGCGAGAGACACAATTTTCTGATTGAGGTTAGATACAGAAAAAAAGCAAAAGTGTAAAAGTTGTCAACTTCTCAGAGGATGCTATAATTTTTGCAAATGGCGCAAATGTCAGTTCTACTTTGACATTTGTGAAGTAAATATACATGTATGAAAAGTACACGTGGAGAAAGTTTTTGAAAACGCGGAATAATTATTTCGATTGACATTTTCCGCCTTGGAAAATTTGGAAATTTTGCGCTATTTTGTATGATACTCTGTCCAAGAAAAATTGCCAGTAACGCTTGTACATGCACTTAGAGCTTTTTCCAAATCAGTCATTAGCTATCCAATCAGCCAAGCCATTCAGCCCTGTTATTGAATCAGTTGCCACTTACCATATACTTAGTTACTTCTTTTTCTATTGTTTTTTTTTAGTAAAGAGCTTTCAGAAGCTTTTTTAGAGCTTTTGAAAATAAAATAAAAATGACCAAAGGAGGAAAAGTGTTGTCGTTTGGTGTGTTTATTTTATATATTTTTGATATAAATAAATGAAATGATATGTAAAAACAAAATAATAAAGAAACACAAAAAGATGGCGATGCTACAGTATACTCGATTTCGAAAGTAAGCTTATTCGTTGTTTCTTCTAATGATGTTTATAATTATTCTGTTTAATGAAAATTGAGTGATACTATTTTTAAATAATTTTTCGATGATTTGTGTTTAATTAGTATATTAATAGTAATGAATGGTTAATTTGAATTATTTTTAAATTTTTTTTAATATCAGCAGACGTAAACCCTCAGCAATTTTCTCCCTCATATGCGGCGAGTTATAATGTAAACTATGGAAACCATGTGAAGCATTTAGAGAGAGACAATGACAATGCAGTCAGAGTGAGAGTCAAACGTCTGATTTTTGTTGGACAGAGTACCTACCTCTAATCCGGCCTTGTCTGTAAATAATTTTTTGAATAACAAAACTGTTGGTACAAAGCCTCGTTTGTCAAATTTGTCTTAAGTGCTTGTTGTTTAAAATTCTTAAGCTTTATTTTCAAAAATTCTTCCAATACCATTGACTTTGCTTTCAAAATTTAATCAACTCTAATTTAAGTAAAAAGTCGAGGATGTTGGTTTGATTTGGTGGTTTCATACTGTAACCACCACTAGTTTGCTTTTAATGTCTGTTATATTTTAAAATATTATTTATTTATTCTTTTTCAATAGAAATTAACACCTCGTTTAAATATTAAGTGTTTATTTCTGCCAAAACATGTAAAATGCATCTTCCCCATTAGGACCATGTACATTATCTTCTCTAATTATTTTCCAAATTATTTGCCAAAACCCCATTTCATTCGAATCGTATAGACAACACTGGAATTCCTTGTATATCGTTTCACCAGAGGCAGAAAATCACATTCAATTGAACACATTCCCCGTAGATAATCGCGATTGCTATCTTCAAACTCCTGCTCTATCGAGGACATTAATTTCATTGAATCGATTTCTCTTCAGCGAGCATAGTGCCAGCAGCAATCCTTTCAAACAGACACAATTAAAGCAACAACAACAAAAAATAAACTTCCGTGCCGAACTTGAATGAGTTCGCCATTGCAGCATTTTCGGCAATAAGAGATATGCATATAGATACAACTTAGATAATATATCTGTATATGAATCCTGGACACAAATTATTAGTCCAGACTGTATAAGTACTTCCATAATGGGGGTATACAAGTATTCGGTCCAAGAAAAGGTGCTGCATCGTAGAAGGTGTCACCGGTCTTAAATTTGTAGGTTTTTTTTCTTCTCTCCTTCCTACCTACATTACCCTAGGAAGATTCTTCTCATTTATTTTTTTTTTGATATTTATTCCAGAGACATTTCAAAAACTCTAACCATCTAGAGGTTGTCCTCGAAAAGTGTGTGTATATAGATAGCTCTCCCAAGGTAGGTTTATTAAAAAAAAAAATATGATCAAAAAAATTAAATTAACAAAAAAAAATCGTGTTGATAATAGTAGAACTTCCGTTTGAGATTAAAACTTTTAAGATATACATTAAATAATATATATGTATGTATGTATGTATATGTTTGGATGTATGTATAACTTTTATCCCATTTGCTTTAATATAAAAATATTTGCTGGCAGTTATCCAAATGCGCTAAAGAGCCGAGTCCGCTTCTATCCGAAGACCTGCTCTTCGGAGCACCAGGCAACTCGAAGCCAGCCAGCAAGGATATCAAAGGTGTCTGTTTTTTTTTTTTTAATTTTTTTACAGAGAAAAGGAAACTATTTTCTTTTGTAATTCAATTGGTTTTATTTTAAATTTTATTTTTTTTCTTGCAGCTCGCTCATCTTCATTTTTGCTCATTTTCATTCTCTCCCGGGCGTTATCATTTTAATGAACGATTAAACGACGTGAAAAGGAATTTTCTCTGATAATTTCCCAATTATGAAACTTGCGTCCGGGATTTTTTTTGAATTTTATATATGTATATTTTTGGTTCGTTCATTCGTTCTTAATGCTTTTTTGTATTAATAGTTTGGGCGAATTAAAATTTACCCTTTGGTGTAGACTGTAGAAAGTGGCGCATTATTAAAGCGAGTTGCCTTTAATTTTTTGTTTTAATGATTTTTTTTTTGTTGGAAAATAACTATACCGAGGACAACGGTTTTATTTGAAAAGCACAGGCAAACTTAGAAACATAACTAACTGAGTTTTAAAAAGGATGTTGAAACTGAGAATATTTTTTTTTTAATTAAAATGAAATAAATAGTAAATGCAATTTTTAGTTTGAAAAAATTTTAACGCTTGGTAAAGATTTGCAGATTTTTTTAATTATAATTCAAAAGCTCTGAAAAATTACCCCAAGTGGAATTTAAAAAAAAAAATATATATAAATTTCCATGGACAATTCGTAGAAGGATTCTCGCATATTGGGCTAGGAACGCCCTTGGACAGCGTGAATTCTTAGTTTAATTATTGTATACAACTAATGAGTTCATTTGGCTGAAAAATCAAGAGTTGGAAATCGCTGTGCGTTGAAAATAAGGAAATAAAAAAAAATAGTGTCTACCAAGAACTGAACTGATTTTGTTTAAATTTTAAACTGACTACACAAATTTCGTTCAAAAATGTTTGATCTGCTTTTTCTAAGGGCCTGTTTTCCAGTGCGAATTATCATAGTTTCGGAGTCAAATACAAGTCAACTCCTGAAATGTTTTTTGCTTTGACAGTTCATTTAGACCCCGATTTGATCCAATGATTTTGAATAGTTAACTCTGGATTAAATGAGTATAATCATCTCCTCTAAACCCAGTTGGGGTATAGAACGCTTCCATTCTTCACGGTCTGCAGCTGTAGACATTTAAACTGTGGTAACGTGTTCCTTTGGGTTTCTGCTTTTGCTTAAACAACTGATATCCATTTTGTTCTTGTTCTTTCAATCCGCCGTACACCCTGAGTACTCCATTCGAAACACTGCTTTCCGATGATTTTGTTTAGTTTCCTGAGTACCATTCCATGACTCTTGGTTCGTCCTACCCCACAATTCCTGACTTTTGGCCAACGAGTCTTAAGTTTATAGCGCAGGCGACGATTTACAAAAGCTTACAATTTTCACGAGAAGAAGAAAGAAGGCAGAATCTCAACTTAGTGCGCAAGGAGATTTGACTTGGAGATTTCCATTTATAGGACAGAGTGCGGAATGCAATGCTGAATTTAACACCTAGAGATATATACTCATACCCCCATCAGCTACTAGAGTGGACGCGAAGTAGTTGAATTGCTCAACCTCTTGGACTGGAGTGTCTTACAGAATGATACGCTGATGTGTAGATAAGCATGTGAGCCTTGCGGCCTATTGCTTCTTCTTTCACTGTTTTTTTTTGTTGTTAATAACACATCCCGCTGAATACATTGATGTTACTTGACAGGAGACATAATCATCTGCATAATACAAATGACTGCTTTTGAAATGGTCTTCATTGAATATCTTGTCTCTCATCAGTGAAAAAGCCTAGGCGATAAAACATCCCCTTGTCTTACTCCCCAACCAGCACTCCGAAAAATTCAGATGGCTGCACTCTGTGAATAATAAAACATATCCACATCGCTAATAAATATGAGAGACAAAACGGAACCCTGAGGTACACCACCAATCGAAGTTGTTTTTAAAAATTGGTATATGCAGGTTCTCTCGATAAACGTTCACGTGAATACTGGTATTCTGCTATCCGACGGAAAAAGCGAATTGATCCAAAAAGTATATAAATTTCGATGAAAAATAAATTTTAGCAATTAGATTGTCTTAAGAATCAAACAACAAAAAATATATTAGTAAAGCTTTGTACTCAAAAGATAGAAGACATTTGAAAAATAGTAAAATATTTAGCGAAATATTCATGTGAATCGAAAGATTCGATCGGATCGAATAGCATAATAGAGCTGTAATATTTCGAAAACAGAGTAACCATTCTTTTGCAATATTTTTGAAGTGCAACATCTTTCTTCTCGCTTTCCTGTAATTTGGGAGTAAAATCGTAGGAGAACACGAAAAAGGGGGTCTCGCAATTTCGTCGGTTTGTCTGGTATGTAGGTCGATCTGAAGCCTAAACGGGTGTACTCATTTTCTTTAAACATGGTGCTTAAGCGTCGTAGGCGATTGGCTCGATTCTTTTTTTACATCCTTTTCTTACATCCTTTTTTTAGCCCCAAAATTAACGGTACCTGCCATACAATTGTTTGTACCAAAAATTTAAAATCTTAATTATCTTAAAACCAACTCTAATGATTTTGATAAAAAAAAAAACGATGTTGTATAATAACGTGTTATCCATTTTGCGATTTCAAAAGTAAACGTAAATAAAACACATATAAAATATTTTTTTTTTCATGATATTTCTTTTTTATTATAAAGTTTGAACCTTGACATTATGTGTGAATCAATACATCATTTAAATGACCAGCACGCAAATGGTTGCAAGCATCGATTCTTTTGAGGTAATTTTCGACCACTTTTTGACACATATTGGGCGGTATCTCAGCCATAACTTGACGAATGTTGGTTTTCAAATGCTCAAGAGTTAAAGTTTTATCTGCGTAAACACGGTCTTTCGCGTAGCCCCACAAAAAAAGTCCAGCGGTGTCAAATCACATGATCTTGGTGGCCAGTTGATATCGCCACGACGAGAAATTACGCGGCCGGAAAATGTCTCTTGCAATAAAGCCATATACGCTCGAGTTGTGTGGCATGTGGCACCGTCTTCTTGAAACCACATATTCTCCAAGTCGTATTCTTCAATAGCAGCCAAACAAAATTCGGTTATCATATGACCATAACGCTCCGAAATGAAGGTGACAGTCGTTCCATCGTGATTTTCGAAGAAGTAAAGTCCAATCACACCTCCGGACCAAAGAGCGCCCCAAAAAGGGACTTTTTGTGGATGTAATGGCCTCTCTTCAATTACTTGAGGATTCGCAGAACCCCAAATACGACAATTTTGTTTATTAACATACCCACCGAGTGAATAAGGTGCTTCGTCGGTGAAGAAAATTTTGTTTGAAAAATCGACGTTCACCGCCTGTTGTTCAAGCACCCATTCGACGTATCTACGACGTTGTGAATGGTCAGCTACTTCAAGGATCTTGCGATTTAAAAAAGTAAAAATGGATTCTTCCTACTTTTAATTTTAAAAAACACATCTGAAATGTCAAATGTTACACATCATTTGCGAGGCGACTACTCTAAGGCTCGTTTTTTTATATTTCATTATTAAATATTTAAAAAGGTGTTTTACAAAAATTTCAGAAAAATTTTGTATATGGAAAATTTAGCACAAACCCACTCTAAAAAATATATTATTGTATTAAGCTGTTTCTTCTAAGAATCTTGTGCTGATAATTTAATCGTGCATAAGAGCGAGTACGTGCGACCCAAGCGTGCTTAACCTAACCAATTCTAGATTCAAGCAGTTCTACAAGATTTTTTTTTTAGGATTCATACCCATTAAATAAATATTACCTTTAAAAATTACACTTTCATTACATCATTCAAAAACTTCTCAACCGAACTAAAAATAAATTTTGTAATCATAAAATTATTTAGCGTTTGTTGTTAAATAAACATAATACCTATATATGGAAATTCCACATGTGTGGTACCTAATTAATTTAATCATAATGAGTGTTTGTAAAATATTTAACAATTTCATTTCTGTTTGTTTTTCAGTACGGACAAAGAGTCCCAACAGCCGCATCACCTAGCAATACAAACTCAAGCAGTTCATCAAACACCGGCTCACAGAGCGGAACCATAAGTACTAGTCTGAGTAATACCAATACTAATACAACAATGGGTCCTAACAACACACAGCAACAGGGCGAGCAGCTATCGAAAACAAATTTATACATTCGTGGCCTGCAACAAGGCACAACTGATAAGGACTTGGTTAGCATGTGTGCACAGTAAGTCTATTGATTTTGTTTATCTTTTTTTTTTTGCTTAATGTTTAATTCTTCTCTTGATGTGGTTGTTTAAATTGAATAGAAATAGCTTTGTCGTTTATATATGACGTACTTATTATAGTCTATAATCAGGATTGTTAGCTGGGTAATGCTGTTTCCCATTCTCATGACCAGAGGGGGTCTACCCCAATCCCTAATATGTAACACACTATTTTCGAACCCCATTAAGCCCATAGTCATTAATTAAATGAACAAAAGAAAATCAAAGTTACGAGTAATACCCATTCCACAAAATTTTCAATTATCCAGGACAGGGGGTAGAAAAAAGGCAAAACAAAAAGGAGATGGGGTGGAGGAGAAAATGACCCCGACTCTTGATTTATTGTCTCATTTGTAGGATGTTTTTTTTTTTTTTTTTGTTTTTATTCTCATTCTCGTGTTTTAGTTGTCTTTTGGCTCTTTGCCAGAATTTGTAGAATTTGTAGAACATCCTGCAGCAGCCGTAGCAATAGCGGCCGAACATCCTGTGAACCCATGCACGTGTGTTTGTATCAATATGTGATTGTGTATACATATGCACATGGGTATACTCATAGATGCGACAATCCTTTCATTCCTCCATCGATATTCAATGATTTGTTCGATGATGAAAAACGATAGCCGAAGGCTATGCTCTTTGCAACGAATGGTAGTAGAAAGTGCAGAAAGCAAGTAAAGTCAAGCTGTCTCTATGGGGAGGGGGAGTGATAGCTAAAGGGGGGCATGATATTATGATGGTATTTGGATCACGGTGTACAATACTTGGCGTTCGTTCATCGCTTCGGTTTAATTTAAATTCAATTGCAAACTGACAAGGACGCACAATAATGAAGATGTACCATGCAAGAGTGAGAGAGAGAGAGACAAATACCGAAAAAGGAAATTGATTTAAAACGATGGTTCCTAGGTATTTTTTAATTAAAGTCAAACACAAATGGAACTTCACTTCTCGCGCGTGGGTTTATTGATATTTTAAATATATAAACTCTGATGCGTGTTTAACGATGAGGTAGGTGGTGGGTGTGTTTGTGCCCCTTTTTTTTATTTTACACTGAAATAGGGTTAAAGCTTTTTTCGAATGCACTTTATAAAAAAAAATAACTAAAAATGGAACAATAAAATGAAATGCTCGTTGGCATTTCTGATTGAAAGGTTATTTTGCTGATGGTTTTTCTACGGTTTATTTTTAAGGTTTCCATCTACATTTTCACGAATATTTTTTGAGAGTCCTTGATTAAATGAATGTGACCTCTTGGTTATGAGATTTTTAACGGAAATACAAAATTGTATTGTAGAATTTAAGTCACAAACACCACTCACACTTTCATATTTGCTTATAATTTTGTAGGTATATACTATATTACATATATATACTATTTCTGTTGTCAAATTCGTTTTTTCTCATTTATAAAATCGTCAAATCCACTAAATTAGGTAGGAATTTACACATAGCGATGACATTGCACGTAAACTTTATGTTAGAACTTATTTTCTATAAATTTCGGCAATTTTAAATAATTCGATAAATGTATAATTTAACATAAAGAAAGCCTCATTTTTAATCCGCTGAATGAGTGAAAGGGACAAATATGTGTTACTTCTGTAAGTTAAAATAATCTTTTTTTCGCTGTACCAAGTGAGTTGGGGAGAAACATATTTATTACTTCTTTTGTTCTAATCTTTTTTCTCATATTTATTATCTCTTTTTCGCTTGCACAGTGGGCAGAAACATTTTTTTTGGTTGCACCTTGAATTAGTTGGCAAGATTTGTCACGTGTGTAGCTTGTACTCTTTTGTTTTCATTTATACAAAAAACTGAATGTACAAAATTAGGTATCACTCTTCAAAAATTTAAATAACCCAAAACAGACAGTTGCCGAATTGTCTGTAGAATTCTCTCAGAATCACTGAGAGGTATCTAATTCTGCAAATAACTTAAACCCGAGTTATTTCACGTACCTAAAATTAAATTTTGTGCCAACTGATTGTCATTTCATGTAAAATGGAACAATCATTCCAAAGACTTGAGTTCCAATTTCTCTCGTTCCACTGACAGAATTGTGGACGAAAAAACTGTTCGTGGGTATTTCCAACATCAGGAAAACTTGGTGACAGACTGGTATTGGGGCTTGCCTTCCTGTTTGCTATAAACAACCATCATGAAGAAATATTTACAATTTTCCGTTGATTGCTATAACTGGCCTCTAACTTGGTTTTAAGCCTGCTGAAACTAGAATTATCTGGAGCTTAAGAGTTAGCCTTATAGAATCTGGTGTTGCTTTTTTGGATAATTTATGATATTTTTGCCCATGAAAGGACAAAATTTATGAACCAAAAAGATATCTAATCCCCGATTTCTTCACAAATGACTTTTAAACATTTACCAGGCTTCTAAGCTTTTATTTATTTTTTTTAAATTTTAATTTAACTATTTGCATGTAAGATTTAAGGTCTTTTAAATGCAACCTGCATTGCACGGCACTAGTTAGAAGAAAGAGAATGATAGGAAAGAATTTTTTTGTTGGCACAGTGAATTTGAGAAGCAGGTATTGACTGTCTCATTTTATCCCATGGGCGGCATCCAATCGAACCCACACGTCTAAGTTAGCAATCAAACACTTTATCCATTGCGCCATTGCCACCCATAAATGGGATTTTTTTATATCACCAAGCTCTTTTAAATTTAACAATCTTTTAAACGCCCTCATAAACTAAGTGCTCATTTTTCAGATGCAGTTAACAAAGTACTACTTATATGTTTGTTCTGACATTTTAATTTTCAATTTTGGAGATACAAAATGAATAGATAAATCCATTTTGACCTTGTTAATAATTATATCTTACAGATTAGGTTTTTTTATAAATGATAGATTGGTCATCTTCACCGTGTAAGCATATTCCGAGTCCACAGGAATCCACTATTAAAATGTTTAATTTTTTATGGTACCACAGCTAGTCATATGATCATACGCTTTTCCATAAGAAAAAGTGCTTGCCAAGGAAAAGAATTATTGAAGTTTTTTGATTTTATTAACATTTAAATTGTTCATAATAATTTTTTCAATTTTTCTCCAAATCCCTGTCTTAAGGGCTCATAAACTCTTACATCCATGTTTTTATTCACATTTCTTATTTTAGTTCTCAGAAAACAAAAATAACTTATTGAGAATAAAACTAGTTCAGGTTTTCTTTAACAAATTTCTAGTTTTGATCATAAAACTAGTTTTGCTTTAGTACTTATGTCTATCTGGTTTTGTTTTTTTATTTAACAAGACAAATATTGAAAAAAAAACTGTATACTAATTCCAGTTATGTTTTGTCTTATCAACAAGCTTTAAATATATTTTTTTAATATTTCTTGCACTTCGGTAATCTAAAAATACAAAATTATGTCTTATTTTGTGACCTTTCTAGATACATGCATATTTAATCAATTTTAACGATTGAAGGATTATCGATAATACTTGTTGCGTATTTTTTCTTTTCAATATAAATTTAAATGGATATCAAACATTTATTTTTGTTATCAAACATGTACATATGTAGCTTCGAGAATATACGAGAAAACTTATAACAGAGATTCTGCAGAAACGTGTCATATTCTAAATTTATATCATCAGCTATAAATTTTAATTACTGTTTAATCAGTAATTGATGTGCTATAGTTCAGGAAGCTCTATCAAGCAATTTACATATTTGCGTTTAATAATACTAATAAGAATACATTATATTTAATGAGCACGTTAATGATTGTTAAAATTAATAGTTCATTGTATACATTTTTTCCATAATTTCCATTTTTATTTTTTTGTTTTAAATAGTATTCTTGCGATTTATGCAGCTGCATTCCTCCTATAAAGAATATCCCACACAATGGCGCCATCTGTCTTGGAATGTTTATAATTTAAGGCCTTGAGCCCAGCTTCAGATAAAATATAACCGCCATTTTAACGTAGGGGAAGAAAGTGCAAATTTTATAGCAAACAATGTATTAATTCAAAATACTAGATGGCGCAAAAGTTTTCACCCTATCGAAACCGCTATAATGTGTGATGGCGGTAAATGTCAATTCTACTTTGACATTTGTGATTACTTCAGATGAAACGTCAATAAGACCTGAGACTACTTACAAATGCCCAATAATTGCTCGATGGATGCGTTTGCCGCAACTTTTTAAAAAATTATAGCATCTTGAGGTTGTGATTTCCTAAACAGTTTATTTATAATTATATGCAAATGCATCTTCTACTTCGACCAAGAGCAGCTGTGTAAACTTTGAATTGTGTTGTCTCCTATGTATATTTATTCGAATTTAATAATGCGCATAGCGACTGAGATCGCTTAGTTGAACGAAACTTAACGAATTACAGCAGGCATTATTGTTATCAAATACGGATTGTCTATTTACGTTCCACATAACATTTACACTTTAACAAATAAATTGCAATTGTTTTTAATTTCAAAAACAAGCGGGACTAATTTAAGCAGTTAATTTAATATTTAAAAAAAAAATATCTATAAAATTTACGATGTACAATTTTTTAAATAGAAATAATTTCCCATTTGAAACAGTTTATATCAATAATGTTTTTTACAAGTACTGCTTATAGGTACAGGCGCATTTTTCATCGGTTGTTCCTTTTGTAGCCTCTACAATTCTTATAACAGCCAGAACTATAAGTTAAGAACCTTAATATAGCTCTAACTTGCCTTATATTAATAAAAATGCGAATGTTGGGTTAGTTTGAGTCCTTTGAAATTTTAAATAAGAGTGTGTTTTTGCATACAGCGCCATCTATTGAACTTTAAAGTTACAACAAATTTATTAATTTACATATAATATAAATAACTTGAGCATTTTTAATTAAAACCACTTCTTTTTTTATAGATACGGAACTATAATATCAACAAAGGCGATCCTAGATAAAACAACAAACAAATGTAAAGGTATTTTTTTCTTCACCTTTTTGTCATTTATTTATTTTAAGTTTATATTATTTTTTTCGTTTTAATTTTTCAAATTGAAATTTTATTAAAATTTACATTTTTGCTTAATTTATTGATTTTTTCTATGATTTTTACTTTTTTATGTTTTGTCTTAAATGTTTTTTTTTTTTTTTAATTAACATTTGGTTTATTTTCAAAAAGAATAATATTAATTTTTTTTTAAGATTTTGGTTTCCTTAAATATTTTTTGTTAATTTTAAAGCACATAAACCTAAGTAGATTTAGTAATGTTGATGTTTCTTGTAGAAAACAAACCAATAAATTAATATAACAATTTATATATTCGTTAAAAAAAAGTTAAGCAAAACCTTTGATTGCTACCTTTCTGATGTTTGAGGATTAAACTAGATATACATATCTATACAAATATTATATACTATAAATGTATTTAATTGTTAAAATATTATTAATAATTTACAAACTAAATTCCGAAAATGATTGCAATTTTTTTTTCTTTTTCTTTCTTCTCTTCCCAATTTGTTTTTTTTTTATTTGTGGTTTGTTTTCCATTTCCGTTTATTTTTTTTTGTTTTTGTCGTGGAAACAACACAAATTTATCTATTTACAGGCTATGGATTTGTAGATTTCGAGCTGCCAACATATGCAGAGGGAGCTGTTAAAGGTCTCCAAGCGAAGGGCGTTCAAGCTCAGATGGCCAAAGTGGGTATCTGGGTGCTTCATAGGCCGGCCATTGTACGTTTGTTTGCATGCAAGTAATACTCACCCCTGTCTGTCTATCTGTCTATCTCTCTCTATCTTTTTTTCTATATATAATCTATTCTTTCTTTTGTATTATATTTTTATTTAATTTTTGTTTTAACTTTTATATATAAATATTATTTTATTGCTGATGGAACTCAATATAATGTACATCAAGAGCAAAAGTTAAATGTTTTTTTTTTTTTGTTTTTATTTTGTACAAAATTAAAGTTGATTTAATTACTTTTTTTTCTAAGTTCAATTACTTTTTGTATATTTTTATGTATTTTAGTTTTTAAATTTGATATAAGACTTATATATAATATATTCAAAGTAATTTGGTGTCGAAGAATATTATTGTATTCTGGTTAGTTTGAACCAATTAATTTATTGGGAATATAACTTTGCATTCTTAGATTTCATCCCTAAAAGGATGCTAACCTATTTAAAAAAAACTATAACCAAACAAAAGTATAAAACAAAAAAAAATATTTTTAATTTAAAGTAATAAAAGTCGTTGGATGTCAGGTAAAAAATATATATACATTTTGCGATTTTTCTTTAACTTTAATATACTTTAATTTTTTCTTTAAATTTTTTTTTCTTAAAATTTATTAATTTAAGTATTTTTTTGTTTTTGTTTTCTTAGTACTTCTTAAAGTATATAAACTTCCTTTCCATCCTTTTCCCTCTAACCCTTAGATATTAGAAACATTACATTTACATAATATAGACAGATTTAATTTTCAATAGATTAGAATCATTAAATTTAATATTAATGATTAATTATTTATAATATACTTTTATAGTTTTTTTTTGGTAGACCCAATCGAATTTAGATAGCTTTACCGTTTTCAATGTAATTTTGTAAGTGAAGTTTATATTTTTGTTAATTGTATATTTATAGGTAGTGTTAAAATAAATATACATAATATAGTCGAAGTACATAATTATATCTATATATTCGACCCCATTTTAAATACTAACCACAAATTGAGTGAAAAAAAAATGTAAAAACTAGTAGAATTTTCCATAATTTAACCAAATATTGTTAAAAAAATATATATCCAGTGTAAATACGAACCAAACTAATAAATCATTTTTATTGAGAAACACGAAATCAGGAACATTTTTTCAAAAACTATTTTTTTTATTAAAAAAATGTTTGTTTTTGATTTTTATAACATGATAATTTACACATTCATCGCGAAATTTAATTTAAAAAAGTTGACAAAGAACTAAATAATCTGCATACTTAATGTAAATTGAAGTTTTGAAAAATTCAAACTAAATACGGTTTTTGACACGAAGTTTTCGTTTACACTTTGTTGTTTTGCATTTTTTAGGTTTGGCTTCTTCTCTGTTTTATTTTCATTCTATTTTTTTTTGAGGAAATTAATTTGCCTGGCTTTTACAGATTAGGTAGTAGAGCTGAGTGTGCTGGAGTGTCATGCCAGAGACCTGGGGTTCGAATCCCAGCCTATGCAATTTAAAAAAACTTCCTTGTGCAAGATAGTGACAAATCCTTCAAGAGTATCTCTTGTCTTGAAAAGGTACTTCTCACCTTAGCCGTTTAAAATTGGCAAAAGTTGAAGGTCCCCTCCATTCCTGCGAATTAAGAACACAGAGAGAAACAATTGCGAGTTGTAAGTCACTAGGCAGGGGGCGCTGCTTCTGGACGAGCAATACAATTTATTTTTTTGGATTAATCCGCCCTCTATACAAGCGCAATGCCAGCATTTCCATTAATAAATTAGACTGAACTTCAAAATATAAGTTGTCTTTTATTCCTTAGGAAAAAATATGCCCGGTTGATTTTTTTCCGTCATTTACTGTCAAAAACCATAATTTACCAACATTAAATTGGAATTTTAATTCTGTAAGGATTAACATCCTCCACGCGTCCTTTCCAGAAAAGAAGAAATTTTTTCTTACTAATGTGCACTCTAATTATCTGCGTTTTAATGTCACTCTTATTAACAAGTGAAATTGTCAGCTGTAAGTTTACACAAATATTACTATTAAAACAAACTATATAGAGCTTACACAATTATTGCGAATTTCGTTCATCTGGAAGAAGTAAAAAAACTTCTAAATTCCCAATTTCCAACTAAACGAAATTGGGAAATTTTGGAATACTTTCTGAAATTGTCTTCGTAATTGCACAATACCATCGAATGAAGTAATTTCTCGATAAAGTTAACAAACAGAACTAACGAAACTGGCAGCTACTTTTTACTAATTTATGTCGTCAAAAGTTATTTTTGCCCTTTTTTCCTCGTTTTGTTTTAATTTAAATAAATAAATTTGAAAAAAAATATGGAAGTCAAAAAAAAAGATTTTATCCTTGAGCTCTAGGAGAAAAAGAAATGTATCAACTTTTTTACGAAACCAGAACGTTGCATTCAACTATTAAATTGTTTTAACACAGATTCTAAAATGGCATAAAATTTCTCTATCTGCAACGAGAGCCCTCAACTTTGCTTACTTTTACCTTTTTTTTTTCAAAACGTCAAACGAAACGTCAAGGTACCAAACGAAATTATCTCATTTGCAACGTGAGTAATTCTGAAATCGAAGTAAAGAAATAGCGCAATTTCGGGCCCAGTTGGGTATCTAAAAACACAAAATACAGAATCCGATGAATGCCCTACGGAGCGAATAGAACTAAATTCTGATATTTGTACTATTGTAGAATTGCCGGAATAAAGTCTGGTACCCTCCTCGGTGAATAGAAAATATATCATAAATTGTGTGTGTTTGATTTTTGACAAACGACTCTCGCAATAAGGGATCAACATTTCACAAAACCATTTCTGTTTAAGTTAATTTTAATTTAAATTAATTTTAAAAATTAAAATACAAATTTATAACAAAAATAAGAGTTACATTTTTTTTACCCGTTTACCCCCGTAAAGTAAAAGTTAAAACTTAGCCCCATTAACATAGATCGTTGTATACGCTATTTAAAATTTGTACTGTAAAAATTAACTCATATATATATATGTTGTTGTTTTTTTTTGTACAAAAAGTAATTGAATTATATTTAAATAAAACATTTACAAAAAAAATCATCTAGATAATTTAACTACTATTTTTTCCAGTTTTACTTTAATTATTTTTCCCCATAATCTTATTTCTTAATATTATATAAATAATAATGTTTTATAAATATATATTACACAAAAAATAGTGAGCCGGCCATAAATATATAACTACTATTGAACTTTTTCTTAAAACTTTTTATATTATTAAAAAAAAAATTATCAAAACTGTTTTATAATAGTTGGATAATTTATAGACATTTTTTAGTAGAAATTTTAAATAGTTCCTTAGGATGTGTTTTTTTTTCTTAATCTAAACTTTAGATGTGTTTCTCAAAAGAGTGCAGGGAATTGCTTTATGTGTTGTTGTAAATTGAAACTTATATAAGAGTATACAAGAAATTGAAAAAAAAATTAAAAAAAAAACAAAACAAATAATATATTACAGCTTTTCCTTGACAGGATTACTATATATGTTTTAGTAGGCTTCATCTTTTGAGACAACAAAAATACTCAATTCTAACATTATTATTTTTCAAAATAATTGTTTTGGTTGGTTGCTTTGTTAATTTTGATATATCACTTGATTTGTTAATTTAAGGGATTTCAAAATGCCGGGTGTTTTTCAAGAAACTACACCTCATTAAACCGTCATTGTAAAATAGCAGTATCGATTAACATGTCCCATGAGGAAGAAGGAGCAATTCAATGCTTCATTTTGTAATGACTATGAACGTCAAAAACGACTCTTATTATCTCGTATGAATGTTGAGTTTCCACTGTGAATCGCTCAACTTGACTAGATACCATGGATTTCTCAAATGCAGGTCTAAAACTTCTAACATAACTGAATTTGTGTCCTTTTTTCCCTCAGTCCTAGAGAAGACTGTGATGTCAATACAATTTTCAACAAACAAATAAAAATTGGCTGCTCTAGGCTTGAGCCCTACGTAAACATTAATATTTTTTTACCTAGAAAACCGTTATTACAGCGTTCGTTTCTGGTCTGAAAACTTTTGATGCTTGCAACCTCTGGTATCCCGCAAGGCAGCCACCTAGGACCACTTGTTTTAATTCTTACTATTTACGTTGCAAAGATGCTAATCAACTTTCCTCTCTTTGTACACATCGATTACACCAAATTCTTATTTTTCATTTTTTTTCCAAAAAACTGCTTATAGATGTCGCCATTGTCATTTAGTCAATTTTTCACACTCCATTATATGTGCGATTTTAGCATTATTGAACTCAACTTCCCGGCACAATTAGACGATATCATTCTGAGACCAAATTCTTCACCTGTTTATCCTTTTTTAAGGATACATTCCGTACAATATTTGCATACCTTTAAATAACATTTCGGTTCTTCGGCTTTTGAACTATAGGTCACTGATAACACCTCGCAGAATATTTTATTGAAATTGTTTCCTACAGCCTTATTATTTTATTTAAAAAATGGTTCCTTCTTCTATATTGGTACCAAAGAGTGAAGGTATACGTTTAGTTTAATTTTATAAACTATTCAGTACAGATTTAGGACTCATATATTTTGCTGACAACATTAATCCGCAGTCCTGAATTTTTTATTTAGACAAACAAAAATCCTGCACATTTTTAAAATGCTTATAAATCCTTTTTCTATGTCACGAACAGAAATATAGTTTTTTTTCGATTATCAAAATTTACAACATCAACCAAAGAACAATAATTTGTAAAAAACAAAATATATATACAACACAAACAAAATACACACACTAAAACGTAGGATTAGAATCTATTGTCGTAGGGATAGGCTTAGCTTAACAAACACGCTACACACGTACCACACAAGAAAGAAAAAAAATCACATACACATACTAACACACACACACATATATAGTACACGACATAAAACCGCAATTGTTTTAAAAATAAAAGCCTAAAACTAATATAAAACTTTTTTCTCCCTCTCTATGTTTCCATTCATGAAAAACCACACACACACCTAAAAAAAACCCGATAACAAAATATAATCTCTTCCACTGCCTTCTATGTGTTCTTGTATTAAATTTTTGTATGGAAATAAATGCAAAATATGACAAATTTTAAATCTAAAAAAAAATAACCAACAATAAAATGGAAAATCCATAATATGGCACATTGATGAAACAATGAATAAAAATCCGCAGCAACAAGAACAGGATCCTACAAATTTGTACATTGCAAATTTGCCACCACATTTCAAGGAGACAGATTTGGAAAATATGCTTTCGAAATACGGTCAGGTGGTGTCCACACGTATCCTTCGTGATCAGCAGTGTAATTCTAAAGGTAAGCTTAAGTAATTTGGAAATAAGTTCGTTATAGTCACTGGCATATCTGAGGGTATAAGTTTAAATTTCAATTCAATCATGTTCAACCAGTACAAGTGTAATTGTTTGTTTAAGGATGTGTTCGTAGATATATTTTATATTCCCGCTTCTATTGTCTAACCTAGTGGTCTGTGTTTTCTGCTTCTTATTTTGACAGTTAATGACAGTGTTCATTTTGGCCTCACTCAACCGAATTATATTTTACACCGGATTTATTTTGACGTCTTTCAGAAGTTTGCCTTGTAAACACCCGTCAGAAAATATTTGCGAATAATCTTAATTTATAAATTAAAAATAAACGTTAACTAAAATGAGTAAAGAGAAATAAATACAAAAAAACGTGTAAGCTATTTGAATCAACAACTCTGACAGTTTACCAAAAATTAAAACAAAAATGCAATGAGTTTAAAAAATCCTGCCTCAATTCACCATCTCGCTCTAAATATATAGAGACAGAGAGATAGTCCTCATAGATATCAAAATATCGGGTAAGTGAGGCCAATGTGAACACCGTCATTAACTGTCAAAATAAGAAAAAGAGTTTCAGAAAACTCCTAATACATCTGCCCTATATCTACTACAGATAAAACTGAAAAGTCATGCACAAAAAACGCACAGGTTGTCACATTTCTCGGTGATCGTGTTATTATTGTGCCGTTGTTAACTTGCAAATTATATTTAATTATCATTGGGAATTAATTTTATTCATTATTTTGTAAGTTTTCAAAACATCAGCATGAAAAGAAATTCTATGAAAATCTTTGATGTGTTCTGTTTTGTTTGTTCAATCTTTGAACTTGCTATCAACTCTAATCCAACTCGACCTGCTTATAAGCATTAATTTCCTTTCTAAAATTCTATTTGACGCTACAAAGGAATATTTTCCGAACGCATCCCATAACTTATTCATATGTGAATTGGCAATTACTAGTTTGCGTAAAAGTTATCACCATATTAAAAGATACTGTAGTTTTTGCAAATGGCTGCAAATGTCAACTCTACTTTGACATTTTTTGTGAAGTAAACAGATATAAACAAAACAGGAGTCGCCGTCATTTTCAAAAATTAAAGCATCTTCCGATTGGGTGATAACTTTCGTGCCACCTTGTGAAACAATCGCATGGCTGAAAGTGAGCCATTAGAATCTGGTTATTGTACAAGTACAAATTCAAAATATTAGAAATATATTATTGAATCATTTTTTTTGCAGGCGTTGGCTTTGCCCGTATGGAAAGTCGTGAAAAATGTGAACAAATTATTCAAATGTTCAATGGAAATCAAATACCGGGTGCCAAAGATCCACTACTGGTTAAATTTGCCGATGGTGGACCTAAAAAGAAGAATCCTTTCAAGAGTCCCGATCAGAATGCTAGAACGTGGCGTGATGTAGCTGCCGAAGGTATACCGGTTGCTTATGATCCAACAATGCAACAAAATGGTGTGAGTGTTAATGTGGGCACACCAATTGGGGTGCCATATACACGTTTTGGTGCACCACAAGTTGGTGCCTATCCAATGGCTGGTTCACAATGGATTCCAAGTTACATGATGACACAACCGATCACTCAGGTAGAGGATCAGGTATGATTCTTTTTTGAACGTTTTCATTTTTTTGTTTTACCTTCTAATACTTTAAATTATTATTTTTTTATTCGTGTAGTATATGCAAATGGCACCACAATTAGGTGTTACTCCATATAAGACAGATGGTGTTAACCAGGTTCAACCACGTGGCATTTCAATGATGGTTAGCGGTGATACAGTGCCATATGGAACAATGATGCCACAATTGGCCACATTACAAATTGGCAATTCGGTAAGTTTAATTAAACAAAAAAAAATATTGTAAGAGAAATTTGTTAGACTAGATTTAAAATTTTACTATTTTGAACAAGGCTTTGGATTTGGTGTTCATATTTGTTTCTTAATCTATTTTTTAAAAACAAAATTTCGTAAAGCTTTTCTTCTCTTGTCACTGCGATTTTTAACAGATAGTGTTTAGTCCAAATGTTATTTGCTAACCATCCCTGTATTTTATCATTTGTTTTTAAAACAACGAAACATATCTCCTAGTGCAAGAGGGATAGCAAGAGACGTCGCCAATTTTAGATTTAAAACGAATTGTAGGTCTGTTCGATCTCTTATTTGTAAAATAGGTACCAACTGTCAAACGTCAAGCGTGGAGACAATTGTCTGAACTTATATAACAAACTCAAATTTGTATCATTCAATTTTGTGTGGCCGTGGCGCGATAGTTGTTTGCTCGCCTGTCAACCTCGTGGTCGCAGGTTCGATTGCTGCCGTTGTCTATGTCTTCTTATATTCCATTAAAAACCTATTCTAAAAATTGTCATAAAATGAATCGCTGGTTTACTCATTACATGCTGTTCAGGCATAACACGAACAATATGTGATTGAGTTAACTACTCATTACTATGTCAAAGAGATAAATAAAATAATGTGAATTATAAGAGACATAAATAAATAAGACACGGTAATTTTCTCCGCATTAGTTCAGCCGCCATCCCTGGAGATAAAATCTGAGACAACAACCACCGTCTCAATACATCGCGCCACACATCTTTCATATACTCTTTCTCTTCTTTCACCGGATGCCGCGCTGTGTTGAAAACATATAAAGGGTATTCATAATCCCTTGAGCGCGTGCAAAATTAAAAAAAAAAAAAAAAAAAAAAAGTGTCAAAAGTGACACGCATGCAGGCACAAATACCTAATGAAATTGGCTACTTGGTGTTTGGACAGTTGTTACGTTACTTACCCGCAGAAATGAACAACTCTCTGAATTTTTCAAGAGCTGGAGTTAAAGTTTCATATATAAGAACGGGAGCGTATTGTGCCCACATTTTAGCCATGTATTCTTAAAAATGCTAAACAGAAGGTGAACAATTGTCTAACATTAGTTTTTTACACGAATCCCCAGGACAACATAAATAATTAATTACAGCTTTTGTAATGACACACCTGACGACAGACAGCTCTTGTATTATTTTCTATCCTATATTTGACAGTCTATATAATTTTGGCTATACTCTAGACACTAAAATTCGTAGTTTAAGGAAATATTTTATTATCTCGTGAGAGATCTCAGGACTTTAGTTTTTTGAAGAACTGCTCCATTTAATTGAAAAAAGATGAAAAATGGCCAAGCCAAATTGCTAATTTCAATTACGAAGAAAGAAAATTCGTTGCCTATGGGTAAATAGACGAGCAGACTTAAATTAACTAATTTGATGAGATAAACAAAAACAAATAAATTTATTTCTAATACTTGTGTGCCTTTTTCAAAGCCTTGATACATTTTTTTACAGAGATTTTTTTATCATAGTAAACTAAAATTAAATAATTACCTGTTGTACAAACGTGGTTCAAATAATTGATCCGTGGATCAGCAATTCTAACTCCCGATTTTGGCTGATTAAGTGTGGTTCAACAGAATGGTTTAAGGTTCAAGCATGTGATAAGAGCTGCATACATGATTGAACCGCAACTAATCCATCATTAATCCATGGTTACGCCTCGGCTCAAGATTTTAATCCGCCTATTTCAATGAATCAACTGATGTTCAATAATTAGGTGAACGTAAGTTGTAAAAAATATTGGAGCCCTTCTTGGATCTCAGTTAATCCGCCGAAATCGGAGGCTGAACCTCGTATGTGCAACTCGCCCTAAGTAGTTAATCATTTTAGATCTAGATTTTATTTTGTACGAATGTATAAATAATTTTATATTAATTTTTTTATTTTGAAATTGTATGTAATTTGTTTATAATAATATTAAGGTAAATATTTTGTTCTTTTCTCTTCTCTTTTTCTCTCTTCCCAAAAAAACAAAAAAAAAACAATCCCCAATTGTTTAAATCCACATTATTATACACTCCCTGCTCTAAATCGGTGATTGTGTGTACGTGTGTGATTTTTTATAGAATTTCTCTCCATCATTACAGTATATTAGTCCATCGTATCCATACTATCCACCACCAACGATAATTCCAACAATGCCAATGGCTGATTCGGAGCAAGCTAGCACGGCTGCATCCCCCGACGAGGCATATACACAATATGCGCATCAAGCTGGACCGAAATAGGTCATCGAGAGGTAAGTTTAAACAAACAATCAGAAAAAAAAAACTAATACTTCGAAAGAAGAATACATTTTTCGTTTCGTTTTTATTATTATTGTTTGCTCAAGGTGATGCTAGATGATATGCCCTCGAATGGTTTTGAACTCTCCACTCCACAACTGCACATGGACAATATTTTATTCTATTTTCAAAACCCTGAACTGAACCCTTTTTCATTTCCTTGGCTTTTTGTTTCGAAGAAAAAAAAATCCTATTGGAAAAGAATTCGAATTCTATTCTCATTTCTAACGGATTGGTGCGGATGGCGTTTTTTTTTTGTTTGCCCCATCTTTCCGGTGTGTGACTGATGGCAAAGTTCAATACTTTTTTTGCAACTACGAGTCTTATTTCTTCTTCCCGCAATGGAATTCAAATTCTCCAATAATTCTCAATCTTGAATTTTTGAAAAATAAAAAAATTGTGACCGATGATGAAAGAATTTAAATTTAAATTCACTGAAAATTTATATCTTCCATTTTATTCTTGGGCGGGAATTGATAAATATCAAAAAAAAAACAAAAGAAAATCTCATATACGAACGACGGCGACGACGACGAGTACTAGAATAGCAAAATGGCATTTAAATGGAAATTTTGTAAAGTTATGGCATTTGCACATTCTTATGGAAACATTTGGCATCCGAAAATAATGAATCGAACGGGCCGGACCGCATGGTCGAGAGGCGGTAACAAGAGTTATTAGTGCTTTTAAATTTTTGATGCTTGGTTAGTAATGTACATTATATGTGTGTAAGTTATTTATCAGGAACCATTGCTTAATGATATTAAAAGAATATGCACAAGGTTCCTACATACATATCTAAATATGCTCTACAGGTGTTAGGATATTTTGATGCTTGTTGTTGAGCTTGAATAGATATGTTAATGCTTTTGATGTTAGGGATTAATTAGAAGTGGAATCTGTTATATTAACTGCGTTGATGTAAAACTAGGAATGAAATAAATCTGATAAATTGTATTAATTGCCATAAATTTGGAATTGTTTGAAAGATAATACTTTGCCATTTTTTATTTAAGTGACATATGGCGACCGCAGCTGGCTCGGATGTTGTCCAATCTTGAGGTCCAATTTTTACACTTTTGCAGGATTTGGAGTTTTATATTGGCAATAACGCGTCGAACGTTGTTTTCCAAGTCGTACAAACTGTCAGTTTTCCTGGATATAACCACGCGCGTCGCAACAATGACTTGATAATTATTTACACTCCAAATGTGGCACTTTTGCTTATTGACGTAGCCATTTAGCCGCCAAAAATGGATGCAAATCGGCATCAGCAGCAACCACGTTTCAAGCTCATTCACTGAATGTCTGCGGTGTCCGGTGATCTTGCGGCTTCAATTCTTGCAATGACAAACCGAACTAAAGATAAATCACATAACAGATGACAAAATAGCTATCAATAAAAACAGTGATCTAAAAAAACACTCTTTACAAGTTGAGGTGACAATGAAACGTAAGTCGCTACGGGCAAAAGCTTCTATGTTTTTTTTTTGAAAACGGGCTCTCTGTATTTGTATTTTGACAATTACTTAATTACTTAACGGGCTCCCGACCCATTTCTCCATGATATCCTCGATCCCGGCCACACTACTTCCAGTCATTCCGAAGAAGCGCTCTATCGTCCGCAATAGGTTGGTTGCTAAACCGGAGGTTATTAGTATTCCCTGTCGTCTCCAATCCTTGGGCTGGGATTCTAAGACTTGGCTGGAGCTGTTCGTTATTAGCTTGCTCTCGGTGTGATCCAACTAATTTAGTCGTCATCGGCATGTTTTGATTTTTTAATCCACATCTTTGTACAGGGTTCGCCGTTGTAATTTCTCCATAATTCGCCTTCCTCGTACATAGCACTAAATAGTGCTCAGTATCACCTTTCGTTTTCTGCTTTTTGTCCGGCATTCTACCCCATAAAGCAAGACTGGCAGTATAAGCGTTTTGTACAGAGCGTGCATTTAGTGCTTCGCGAAATAGCATCGAATCTGCGTCGAATTTCCCCCAAGGTGTCAATCGTGATGTGTCTTGCTGCTATCAAAAGTGACGTGTTTTCCTAAGCGCTGTTTGTCTATAGCAGGTATTTAGTCTTCTCTTCGTTTACTTCAAAATCAACAAATTTATACTATTCTCTAATCGCCGTAAGGACCTCTTTATCAGCCGATGATGTCAATAGCGTCCGAAGTTAACTGTACGGATTTGTTGAAAATGTTGACAGTTGTGTTGCCTGGAATAAGCAATTAAACAGTATTGTACGTAGCTATGAAGGACATTTCGAGCATTTTCAGAGTTTCTTATATCTATATTATCATAGGATCTATTTCGACCAGCAAGACTATACAGACCAGTTTGTCACTATCCATTCAATTTAAAATTTCTGTTAAAAATAGTAAATTTACGACATTTTTATGAATTTTATTAATTTCCCCTTTTTCAGAGAACCCTTAAATTTTATACAGAATAAAAACTGAATAATTTGGGCTCAAAACTTATTTAAGAATATCGCTTGAACTTTGCAGTTATCATTTCCATTAAAGTGAATGGCGCAAAATTTTAAGCAGCCTGATGTTAAGGGCTTACCATGATACTACTTAACAGTTTGCTAATACTAAAGCACTTAACTAATATTTTCCTAATTTTAAACACTTTTTAACTAGCTCCATACTAAATCTATTTTATTAATAAACTACAACTAAACACGCCTAAAATAGTGGAAACAAGTAAGCGAACATAACTTTTTGACGTTTGTAAATGTCAAAGTGGCATATGTACGCATATATATAGTACGATACTAAAAAAATAAAGTAGCCATTTTGTGATTTTAACTTTAGTAAAATATTAAGAAGATAGTACGATACTAAACTGGTTTAAAATTAGCAAAATCCTCTTTTTAGCCTAGTATCATACTAAAAATGATTTAACATATTACTAAATCGTTTAAAATTGTGCGCCAATGTTTTTCAGTTATCTGCATGATCGCATTATCATAAATCGCATATTAAAAAAAAAAACAGTATAGGACAAAAGACACTTCCTTGCGGAACCCCAGCATTTATTTCATTAAACTCTTAATATTCCCCTCCTAGTTCACTAGAATGAATAGACTAGTTTCAAAATGAGCTTTCAGTATTCGTTGGATTATCTGTTGCAGAAAAACTGCTCTAGATTTCAAGCCGTTATAATAGAACAAGTCCAGTGGATTACACTTGGATAATTTCCAGTTTTTGTTCTTATTTCAAACTATATTCACTTTTTATGTACTTAAATTTTGTTTACTTATTTTGTCAATTCTTCTCTTTCAGATCTAATCACCAAATACCTCATAAACTAGATCCAATAAAGGTGATTGTGTAAACGGACTTCTTAAAAATATTAACAAAAAAAGCGATTTTTTCCATTGAAAAATAATTTATATGAAGATTAATTAAAACAAAAAACACAAAACAAATGAAAGACTCAACCAAAACACACACTAACAACTATTCAAAAATATAAATAAAAAAGAAGCATAAGAAAAAAAATCAGAAAGACGGTGATAAACTGATAAGTAAGGCAACAAAATTAGTGAACGAAATGGAAATCAGAGCAAATGTATAATTATGCAAATAATTATAAAGAATTTTTGTTTTTTGAATGCACATAAATTTGATATAAGAAGACAAGAAGACTTTTTTCGACAAGGAAAACACAACTTAAGGATAAAAGATAAAAATCTATTTATTGTTATTTATCAAATACAAAAAAAAAACTTGTTATGTTAAAGAAATATTTTTTTTTCTAAATTTATTCTATTTTATTTTTTTTTTGTTGTATAAGAATTTATTTTTTACTTGAAATAAAAGTAAAACATTTGTGTAAACAAAATGAATGTTGTTACCAAAAAAAAACAAATACACAAAATGTATTATTTTTTTTTATAATTCTAACAAAAAAGAACAAACTATTGCAGTAAAATATGAAATTGTGTGCGAGTAGTATTTAAACAAACAAAAAATCATTTTAAATTTATTAATTTTTTTCGCTGCCTTTACAAGTTAAATTCCAAAAAAAAAAACATATAAAGAATTACAAATGGAAAAATGAGGTGAATATATTTTTTTAACATTAAAAACGCTATAAGAAAAAAAATTTGTTTTCTTAAAATTCACAAAAGAATTTAAAAAAAATAATAACTAAAAAGTTATGAGGAATTTATTTTAGATAAAAAATTAAATTTGTTTTTAAGTTTTGTTAAAATTTAAGATGATTTTTTTTAATTACAAAAAAACGTAGTTTTTCTGTTTTCTAGGATAAATGTTTATTTAAGAATTGATAAGAGAAAAAATAACTAAAAAAGGTTTTGAGGGAAGTTAGGGAGAAAAAGAAAAAAACATGAGAATGTAGAAAGTAGAAAGTAGTAGGAAAGACTTGAAATTGAAGATAGAATATGTAGAATACAGATTTAGTGTTAGTCGATAAAAAAAAATGTACATGCTCGAGGAATGTGTTTTTTTTTTTTTGATTAAGTTTTCATTTTTAGTTTGCTTGATTTGTCGTTGATTTTTTACACTCTTTGATAAGATACTATATTTTAGATACATATATTTATTTTTACTCTTTTATTTAGTTTGCGGGGCTACGTTCTTTTAATTTTACGTTTTATTGAAACTTAGATCCAATTTTTAGAAATATCTTCTTCATTTTAACAAATACATAAATCAAAGACAAAATTTAATTTTCCGGGGTTGAGTTTAATAATGATATAGAATATGTTTGTTATAAAAATATTCGTTGTCTACATTTGGTATCTTTACTCTAAAAAAAAAAAACTAGCGATGACACTATAACATCACAGAAGTTAAAAATCAAAAGAATCTCATTGTAAGCCGCATGTATCATCCCCAAACACTCAGGGCTGTGAATGTGATTTTTTAAAGAAAAAAAAATCACAAATGTTATCTTCCTTCACATCATATTTCATATTGCTTATACAAAAAAAGAAAACAATTTAATTAAAGGCAATTAGATAGTATTGAAACAAAAACCTATTAGCTGATTTCAAATTTTTTTTTCTATCAAAATTGTATTACAAAGCTTATTAATAAACCATAATAAAGCTTTTTGTAAAAAAAAAAGAAATAATCACAAAACCCTAGTCATGATATAGTAAATAATTTTAGTCCAACATTCCCCTATTCTACATGAAAAAAAAATCAACCCTTTTTCTTTTCTAAAATGGATCTGCAATATCATTAAATTTATTTTTCTGTTTTAAGTTCCTCAAACTATTTTGTTTATAATTTTAAATTTTTTTGTTTTCTTTTTTTTTAATTTTTGTTTAATTTAAAATTTGTTTTTAATGTGTTGTTGTTTTTAGTGTTTAAGAAAAAAAAGTATGTAATAATTTAATGCAATGAGCAGAAAAAGTAGTAGTTGATAGAAAAGGAAATAAACTAAAAAAAAAAAACAAGTGAAAAGGAAACAAACAAATGAAGTTGGATAGAATTGTAGCTTAGAATTAAATATTGTAGTGTTGGTAACGAGATAAGGGAGACATTTTGAAACAAGAATGAAAGCTATGGAGGAAGAACGGAATGAAGACCAGTAGGAAGATGAAATAAAATGAAGAAAAAAAAACTTAGTTCATAAGATCTTTTATAGCTTTTAAGAAATTTTAAAGGAAGAAGAGCAAAAAAATAGAGTAGTTGCTAATTTTTCTATGTCTTTATTTTTGTTCGTAATTCTAAGTAGTTAATTTATTTTGTTTTATCATTTTTAGAATGTGTACGGAAATGGAAAACACAATATGAAAATTGTTTTCTTCTTTTCCTTTACATTTAAGACGTACTGTTAGTTATTATTGTATTGTTTGCTATTTGATTGCGAGAAATAGGTTTAATCAAATTTTAAAATGAAAACATTAAATCAGACTGTAAATAATTTTTTTTTCTTCTCCATAAAGGGTTTTAAACAGAAAACAACCTTTATGAGATGATAAGAGAAGAAGAATTAGTTTTAATGTTAAACATAAAAAAAAATTAAAAAAAAAAACAATGCTTTCAAAAGAAATAAAAAAATAAAAGTGAAACTAGTTTTTAAGACTTAGTGGTTTTTTTCGTTAAAAATAAAAGTAGTGCATAGTATATTTGATTTTGTTTTTTAATTTTTATCTTATTTCCTTTTTATTTTTGCTTTAAGATTGTTTTTTTTTTATTTTTCTTATGTTAAATTTTTATAGATTCTAAGATAAGGTTTTATTCTTTGTAGTCAAAAGAAGAAACAAAACACATTTTTTTTATATTATAAGTAAAAAATTGAAGATTGAAGAAGAGAATATATTTTTTTGAAGAATTTTTTAAGAGTAAAACGATGATAACAAAAATTAAGAAAAAAAATTATAAATTGATTTAAATCAAAGCTTAAATGTTGTGAACAAAAAAAAACTATATTGAAAGCTCATTATGTAATACAAAAAACATAAATATTACAAAGCAGAAAAGAACTAAATTGAAATGAAATGAGAAACAATAATATTGTACATTTGCGCTTGTTGCTATTTAACATGATGATTAAAAGTGAAAAACCATATTTTTTGCAGCAAAAATAATTTTTAAAAATCAATTTATATAGAAATAAAGCAGATTGAGAATTTTGTAGAATACAAAAAAAAATTTAAAAAAAAAATAATATTAAAACTTGCTTGTGGATGATGAAAACGATGACATAGAGACAAGAAAATCATATATTCTTTTCTTAATTTAGTTGTTAAATATTGAAATTCTTTTTTTTCAAAGAAAAAATAGAAACTAAATACAAAAGAAAATTGTTTGATAGGTAGAGTGACACACACATACAAACACAAACACAAAATTGCAAACAAAAAATAAGATTTTGTTGAAGAAAATAATGTAAGAAAAAACATTAAGCCTTTTGTTGTGCTTTTTTTCTTCTCTTATAAGACTTTGATGAAATGTGAAGCAAAATTTCATAAATCTTTTTTTCTCTGTGTCCTTTAAGATCCTAAAATTCTAGTGTTGTAGTGGATAGGAATAAAATAAATTTAAAAAAAAAGTAATAAAAACTTAAAAAAATAAAAAAAACGAAACATTTTTTTCTGAATCAATAAAAAATTGATTTTCTCTAAGAAAACAAAATCAAAAACTTTTTTTTTATTTTCTCTATCATTAGCGATTAGCTGGGAAGGAATTACGACTTTTCGAATAAATTGTGGACCACTTAGGACCCTACTTTATTGGCTTTTTTTATCGGGAGAAAGTCAAATAAAGTAATGCTCACGTGCACTGAAAAGAGGGAGAAAGATAAGATCTAGTCTACACAACTGTATTAAAAAAACTTGATTTATTTGGTGTTTATTTTTAATTCATTTTATTAAAGATTGTATTTCTGAAATGTTTCTTTGTATCCCATTTTATGTATCCAGTTTTGTTATTCAAGATGGATTGTAATGAAGTAGTACTGATACTCGTAGCGTCGTGTTTTATAATTATGAAAAAGAATCACACTTTCGCGACATTTTTATTTTGAATCACTAACTCTGTCTCTATCTTTGCATTGCAAAAGCTTGAGAAGCAAAGAAAGTTTTCCGTTCGATATAGTAAACAGAGAAATATTTCAGAAATGTTTCGCGGAGCTTTCAGACCGAAATAAAAATTTCTGGAAACATTGCTTAAAAAACGTTTCTGAAATGTTTTTGAAACAAATGGGAATTTAAGAAATGTTTCTGATATGTTTTTTTTTGGTATGTTCGCTTTGAAATGTTTCTCTGTTTCCTATTTATGTATCCAGTTTTGTGCGTGAAAATGGATTGTATAGATAGACTCGTGTTTTATCATCATAAATTTTATTTTTACCTTATCTTTTTCACAATTTATATTTTTGGAAATTTCAGACAAAGCATCGACTTTTTTATTTTATTTTTAAAATTTTCGTGAATTTGATTCCACAAAATTTTTTTCGTTTCTTAAATTTTGATCAAAACATCTTCGTTGCTCTACAGTTTTCACGACATTTTTATATTTATATGAACATCCTCAGAAACATCCAAAGAAAGTTTTCCATTCGGTACGGGAAACATAGAAAGATTTCAGAAATGTTTCGCGAGCGTCGAGACCAAAGTAAACATTTCAGAAATGTTTCTCTGTTTCTGCAATATTTCAAAAATTTTTTGTTGGTGTAGACACACTTTTATGGAAACATTTTAGAAATCTTTTTTTCTGAAATATTTCCGTCATGTTTTTGACATGTTGCAAATATGTTTTTTTGTTGTTAAAACACCTTTTGATTTAGTCAAAAAAAAAAAACAATCCTACTAGTCCCTAACGACTTATTTTAAATGGTTTATAAAACATTTACTTAAAAAAAATACTTTTTGCAAATCAGTATTGAATCAGTAATATAGTAAGTATGACAAAAAAAAAACAAATATACTTTTGAATGTACAGTCTTCAGACTGTCAAGATAAGTTAAGTTGTTTTAATTCTGATTACACTGACAGTGCGGTCGTTTGGACAGTGAACCATTAAATTAATTTGAAAAAAAAAATTCGTAGGATGTTATTTATTACTGTAATTTATAATGTACCGATATTACTTGTACTATAAAAGACTACGTCTTATTTCTACTCACCATTAATTAAATAAAAATTGAATTGAATTGATGTTCATCAATATGACTGACCTTTAGCGAAAAAGCTAACATGTAGAATATCTAATTTCTTCTAACAGTTGAACAGATGGTTTTGTGTCCATTGATGATTTTTTTCATCTGTTGAGTGTCCCTCGTCAATTTGAGGAAGATAGAATTTCTTTTTGCAATTTAATTCTAATTACAAATATTTTGTTGCCGATATATGTTTATATTTTTGTTACGTTTTGAAAACATCAAAATTTCAACTAAACGGAAGTAAAAGATTTCGGTGTCTTTAAACCAAAAATATACGTTTTAATTTATATTGTTCAGCAAAAACAATTTTTTAAATATTTTTCTGTTTTACCATTAAATTAATACTACATAAATACATTCCAATAGAACTGGACTGCAAAATTTAAAGAGCATTCTTATTGAAAAAATTCATTAATTTGGCGAATCTTAAAATAATTGGCAATGTAAGTTGAAAACCAAAATACAACTGCTTTTTTTAAATTTATTTTTATTATTTATTTTTTGTTTTATTTTAGACATCCGTTTCTTCTACAACACTGGAATTATTGGAAACCTCTTGGAATACGATTGTTTTTGCGCGTGCAACTTTACCGAGTCATTTATACCTAACTAATAATAATATACAAAATATTTTCCTCTTAAGAAAAAGTATCTCAATTTAGCACAAATTATAATTTTGCAATAGATAAATAATATTTTTCTGAAAAAAAAACACATGTGCCAAAAATGGTATAGGTACCCATCTGATCCATCTTGTCTAATCTTACCAAAAACAAAAGAAACAAAAATAATAGAAATTACATAAAGTATTTTCGTTTATACAAAAAATTATTCCGAAACAATCAGAAACACAGAGAGAGACAGAAATAAGAAACACAAAACCACAGTTAAATAGAAACAATACAATGAATATACGAGTAGTTAAAAGAAACAATTTTTTTGTATATAATATGTTCGAAATGTATTATTCTTCAAATATCGCATATAAAATGGAAGAGACCAGTAACTTAAAAAGAAAAACCAAAAAAAAAAAATATCATTGAAAGAATGCATATTTTTCCATTGAAAATGAAATTGTAACAAAATGAAATATTTAACAATACCGACAAAGAAACCAGAACAAATATAAGAAAATGAGGACAAAATTTTATTTTCATATGCGAAACACAAATAAAATAATAAAAACAAAAATTAAAATATGTAGTTAAAAATAAAACTTTTTATTTAACAGAAACAAAAAATATTGTTGTTTTCACATGGGAAACTTAACAAATGGCTTAAAATAAAAAACAAAATGAAATTTATTTTTACAAAATCTATGCAAAAGCTGTAATTCCATATTTTTGTTACGTTAATTTAAAAAAAATAAAGAAAAAAAATAAATATTTATTTAGTCAAATTGATCGCTAATTAAATGTCGTGAAAGCATCTAATTTTTAGTTTACCTATTTAGAATGTAAGAAAATAAAAAAAACAAAATACATAGACTTAAGTAAAAGAAGTAGAAAACAAGGAGATTAGATTTCAATATAGTAACTAAGCTTATAGATTAAGAATATTTGTTTTAGATTTAAAAAAAACATTAAGTTTTCTAATTTATATATTTTTTTTAAAACAATTTTTAAAGAAAAACAAAAAAATGAAACATATTTTCAAGTGAGAATTTAAAAAAAAAAACAAAAACGTAGACAAAAATGACTAAGATTGAAACCAAAAAATTTACATAGTGCGCTATAAGTTAGTTCGCTTAGATTTTAAGTTTAGCTCAAGGAGAAATTTTCTCTCTCTATCTTTCTTCTCTTTTAGATGTTAGGAGAACATTTATTATTAAGAAAATTTTGAAATAAAAAATAGAATCTTTTACCAGGACAATTTACAAGAACAAAAAAAAGTGTAAGAATGTGTTCGTTTAGTTTACAAAACAGAAAACTAAATAAAAACAAAGCAACTTTTTTCTGTATGCGAACGGTTTTTAATAACAAAAAAAAAACAAATAATTTAAACATCTTCCAGATTTTACTTAAACATAAAAAAAAATATAAATGAAAAAAAGAACTGTTGTTACATAAAACAAATTTAATGGAAAATATATAATTTTGAAAGTGTAAATTCTCAGGAATATATTGTATTCCATTTATTCCAAAAAACAAAAAACTACATACATAAATTAAATTGTTAAACTAAAACAAAATTGATACTTTAGCCATAAATTTGTATTGTTAATATTTTAGTTTTGAAACAGTGCCTTTGGTGATTTCCATGGCATCATTAAAAATGTAATGAATGAACTTATTTTTTATTAGAAAAAAAAATTAATTTTTATTAGTGTGTCAGGATGAGGAGTTTTGGGAATATTTTATTAGACCTAAATTTTGTATCTTATCGCTTTTCCAAGCGATGTTTTTTTTTATTCAGTAATTATCTGGAGACCTAATCATTTTTTGTTGTTAAGAAGATTATAATGGCTTAAAAAAGTAGTATGTATACACCATATGTGCATAACTACACGGTCTTTGGCTTTAGTTTTAAAGCGCTCACTACAGATATTATATCCAAGACTTTGGTTACAATGGATAGCCTTACATGTCAGACCTAACGAAACTGCGTTCTGTGAAAGCGATTACACTACACTCGGGTTGTTCATCATAAAATCAGAGCCAGTATTACGAATTAAGTTTTTCGATAGCCGTTTTTCTTTTTAAACGATACACATTTTATAGTATGACTGCGTTTGGATCTCGTATTATATTGTTCTGACACATGACTATGTAAGTGTAGTATTGAAGGAATGAAGTTCTGTGCGTTTAAAAAAAATAGTAGATATTTGTATGCATCCATTTTCGTAAAACATAATCGGTCCTTCTGATGACTGTCGTTTTCTTGGGTATCGTTTTGCTTGCCTTTCGTTTCGTAATTTGTAATACGGGCCAAGAAGATCCGCAAGATTTCGTCGGAAAAGATGAATCTTTCAAATCAAGTTGGTTTTCTGGTCTGCTGTATTCTGCTATCCGTCGGTTGGGTGAACTGCACTATCCCAAAGAACATTTTTACATCTGTTAACAGATGCTCATGTAAAATCGTATGAAGTTTTCTATAAAACTTCGAATTAACATCAGAATAGTGAATTGTGAAAATTCATGGAAAATTACTCCCGATGAATAGTAGAAAAGGGCTATTTCTTTAGGCATTCGTGGGAACTTAAATTTGTATTTGTCACTTCGGACGAATAATTCTGATAAAGACGTCAAAAACGGGTTCTCACTGTAAAATAACTTGCTAGATACATACTTATATACGTAGAGAAAATTAACTGGATCAAGTTAAGGATGCCAGTCTGCTATTTATATTTATTTTGTAGTTAAAATGTTAAACTCACAACACAACAGCTTTAAGCATTTTATTTTATTTCTTTAAGTTAGATATTTATTTATATCATCAAGAACTCTCCCAAAATCATGAGAACACCTTTAATTGCTTGTTTGTAAATGATTCATTTGGCTTTAATTACTTTAATTTTTTAACAGACGCACACACATGGTATACATGTTTTGACATCACAAACAATACTGGCCAACGAAATTAAAAAAAATCTTTAGGTTACAGAAATCAGATCGTAGTTTTCTGAAATCCTACTCGGAATTCGAAATCAGAATTTTTCCATCGGGTCAAGCTGTCCAGATATTCTAATTAAGAATTGAAAGGAAAAGTTATTTCACTATTCTCGTAAAAGGCTTAATGTTCGACAAAACTTGTAAACCGATTTGATAGTACTAACTTTTTCCTTTAAAATGGTGCTTGGCATTTCGAAATAGGTTTACATCCCAAAGAAATTAAATAATACGAACCCATGGCTGAAAAATTATAGGAAATGATTGTTTTTCATTATAGAAAATATTCTCAAAACTCTTTTTCTTTAACTAAAAGAGTCTCTGATTACTTACAAAAACTTATATAAATAAAACACCGACAGTTTTTTTTTTTAATTACCTACTTGTTTTATTATTTGTTAATAATATTGGAAAACTTAATTCTCTATACAATGTGAATATTCCCTATCACTTTTCATTATACATTTTATTATTATTTGTATTTAAAACAAAAAGTATTTTCATAAATGTAATTGACACTGAATACTTCCAAAAAAATAAAACAAACAAAACAACAAATATATATTTATATATTTTATTGCGACAAAATACGAATAAAAAAGAAAACGCATGTTTAATACGAAAACTTATATACATTTTGCAAGAAGCAACAAAACAACATTCATATACGACAAAAATGCACGTACAGAAAAGAATATTTATATTTTTTTATAAATGAAATCGAAAAAAAAAATAATGTGTGAGATTTTTTGTATATAATCTTATTAAAAATAATAAAAAAAAATCTGGAAGAGTCAAACTCAAGGCGAATAAAAAAATATAAAAAAATGTATGCATCTACAACAAAATAAATTAAAAAAAAAAAATAAACAAATAATTTTCTATAAATTTTTTTTAGGAAAATTAACTATTAGAATTTTTTTTGAGAAAATTATACTTATAGGTAAGCTAGACTCTTAATGTAGGTGAACAAAAAATATATTATAAATTCAAAACAAGAAACAAAAAACTGAAATGTAGTTTTTTACATTAGCAAGGAGAATAAAACAAAAAGCAGATAACTTAGACGTAGAAGTTTCCATGGATTTTAGAGGAACTTACATAGAAAGACTTTTTTGTGTTTTCAAGTTGGGATATTTTCTTAAACTAAACAAAAAACCAAAATAAAAAAGATTTCTTTTTTAAGAAAATACCACGAAGTGAATATGTATATTCATAAATATATATTTGAAAAGTAGCAAAACGTAAGATAAAAATAAAAAAGAAACAAAAAAAACACGTAGATTATGAGTAGTGCTTTGAATTGATTGACAAGTTTTGATTTGAAAACATATATCAGTAGGACTGTTTGGTGTGTTAAGCTGAAGCTAAATTCTTAAAGACTAGCGAGGAATATTATCTTAAAAAAAAAATAAGACAGAAGCAGACCCAAATGATCATCGAAAAGGCATTTAGAAAGTTAGTATTCAAAAATAGCTACAAGCTAAAATAGAGCAGTAAAGTAATAAAAAAAAAGTAGGACTAAGTAGTTAGGTTTAAAAATTTAAGTGAAATTTCAATGAAATTCTAAGAAAGACATGAGAGACGACATTTAAATAATTAATAAGTAAAAAAACTAAAAAGAAAATATGAAATGAAACCAAAGTATATATAGATATATATTAAAAAAAAGAAGAGATTTTTGTGCTTTTATCAAAAATATAAATGCTATTTCCTATTAAAAAAAAAAATGAAATTCCCTTTTTTACAAATTAATTTGCTTGATTTTTGTGAAGAGCTTTTAATTTGTTCCCACTATTTTTCCCTATAAAAAAAGAGAATAAGAAAAAAACAACATAAAACATAGGTGCAACACTGCAGATGAAAAATAAATGTTAATTTTTTAAACCAATACAAATTGTTTTTTTTTACTTTTATTTTATTGAAGTTGGCAATAGGTCTTCAGTGTGAAGGTGAGTATAAATAAATTGACTCTTTGATTGAATTGATTTTTTTTTTTAGTATCAACTATGAATAATTTTTATATGATTTTTTTTAAAATAATTTTGCACGCGCTCAAGGGATTATGAGTACCCTTTATATGTTTTTAACACATCGCGGCATCCGGTGAAAGTAGAGAGAGAAGGATAGAAAGATGTCTCAGATTTTATCTCCAGGGAAGGCGGCTGAACTAATGCGGAGAAAAATTACCGTATCTTATTTATTTATGTCTCTTATAATTCGCATTATTTTATTTTATTTTATTTCGTTGTCATATTTATGAGTAGTTTACTCAATCACATGTTGTTAGTGTTATGCCTGAACAGCATGTAATACGTAAACCAGCAACTCATTTTATGACAATTTTTAGAATTGGTTTTTAATGGAATATAAGAAGACATAGACAACGGCAGGAATCGAACCTGCGAGCACGAGGTTGACAGGCGAGCACACAACTATCGCCACGACCAACCGTGACACTAATTTCACGCTTTCTCCTGTCATGTGTGAAAGAGGCATTATAATGAAAACTTTCAAAAGATATATCTAGGGGGCTTGAAAGTAACCCACATTTATAGTCTCTGATTGGCCAGCTGTCAAAATATGTCCATTCAATTAAGGGCAATTTTGCTGGAAAGCAAGTAACTAAATTTCTTCTCACATTTTATCTGCTGGACTCTATTGCCTAAACTAATTATATTACTATCGTTGGAATGCATTAATTCTTACGACTGACATTGGGCAATCTTAAAGCATTCGTTTATAACCAGATCAAGGTCTTGTTCTTCTTCATCATCATCATCCTCAGCACTATGGTTGCTTCAATGAAAATATGCTAATCTTGAAATAGCAATACTTTTTGAATTTCTACTTTTCGGCTTTGTAGGGTGTACATTCAAATATCGGTACGATAGCCTATCTAAGATAGGTTAGTTAGTATCCACTAAAGTTCCTGAACAACCAACATCAGATAGTTTAAGTTTGTTTGGGCTTGCTCATATGTTTTTGACATTTTTCATGGGATATGAAAGTATACCAAAGCTTTTCGGACTGCTTGAAATTTTTTTTTCTGGCAGTAGCTGTTTTGTCATCGGGTGTTCTCTTACATGGGATTACAACAACTCCAACCTATCCAGAAAGCTGTGGTTCGATTTTTGAATGAGGCCATTATCCTAATTCGATATGTCGACTAAAAACAAATCAGTGAAGGATGCTCCACTAAATTTATTGATTTTTTTACATAGACGATTCCGAAATAATATATTAGGTGATAACACGAAATATAGCCCCTGTTATCAGTTCACATTAAAATCAAATTGTTTATGTAATTAATCATTAAAAAATAATATTTTCCTCAAATTTAAACGGAGTTTCTTATTGGATATTAAAAAAGTCTTTGATTATGTATCGAATGGTAGGAAATGATTAACTGTCAAAAAACGTCATGTTATAAAGTGGTCACCTTCAGAGACGTAGTTAACTTAAAAGCTAGTCAGGTTTCTGATTTGCCAGCTGCCAAAAACATTTCGGCCAATCAGGAACAAGAAAATTGACTATCTATACTCTGTCTTAATTTTATCTTTAGCAATCCACTAAGAAAGAACAAGCAAATTTATTCTGCAAGTATTCTATATTGGATTCTGGAAATAAACCAGACACAGTTAAGGTAAGGTAACTTAGGTATAATTTCTTAAATAAAGAAGCATTATGCGAAGTAATTAGCAGTCGCGCAGTCGGTGAGTTTTTTGGGAAGGAATACGAATTTCAAGTCGTGTTCGTTTAGCTACCAAAATTGCTTTAAAAAAACAGTACTCGCATAAAGATAATGAGTAAGTTCACAAACATCAAAAGGCAATTGTGTTTAAGGACGGACTATTAAAAGTAATTGCTTACGCGATCCGTAAATCGAATTTGCGATTATAGGTACTATGAGGCAAGTTTTGCATTCGTAAAAATAAAATTTTAACAATCAAACATGGTTATTCTTACTGCCTCTAGTAGGACCATATTTGAGGTTCAGACGCTCTTAGAAAGCTTAAACACTAATGTAAGCCCACATTTTTCAAAAAAAAATTTTTAAACTCGAAATTTCGAAATCTACTGAATCGATTTTTTCGAAACTTCAAATTCGTATTTGGTAGTTTTTTGACATATTCAAGGAAAGTTAAAAAAAATATATTCCTAAAGCTTAGTGTACACAATTGGTATAGTTCTTGCAATATTGTCGGATCTGTCAGTGAAAAAATGCTTACAATGTCTTACAACTGTGTAAACTTACAATTGTCAGAAAATTTGTATTCCAATTAATTGTAAGATCATTGCCTCACAAATGATTGTTAGAAATCCTACAATCGTGTGTACGCTAGCTGACAATCGTGTAATCTTACAATTGTCAGAAATTCTATCTGACAATTAAATGTATGACGTAAAATTGTAAGGTATCTGATAATCGTGTACACACACAATTTTTAGCCCTGCATCACAATTTGTATCGTTGCCTGACTTTTCTGACAGCGAAAATATTGTAAGATGTAGTTTTTTTTGCATCATACAATTTTTTTTATTGTCACACAATTTAAAGTAATTTTGGACGTGCGTCGCGCAGTGTTGCGAACAGATAGAAATGGTTATCAAAAAATACTCGCACTCAAAGTGTTTGAATTATTGTTGTTTTTTTTTTAAATGGATAGAAAAATATATGTTAAAGTTATTTTTCAGTTAAATGAAACAAAAAGCGTTCTTAAGTTTAGTTTATTAGTTTTGATAAATATATATATATATATTTTATTAATATATGTATTAATTTATATTATTATAATCCAATTTGGCTTTTACTTTCTGAAAAATCAACTGGGAATAGTTTGAAAAGACTGACAATTAATTATGTGTGTACACGGTTGGTAGAAAATCTACCAATATCTTACAATATTCAGCCAACTATCTCACAATAAATTCTCAGCCAACTTCTGACAATAAATTGTAAGAGATTGGTAGATTTTCTACCAACCGTGTACACACATAATTAATTGTCAGTCTTTTCAAACTATTCCCAGTTGATTTTTCAGAAAGTAAAAGCCGAAATTTGATAATAATAATAGATTTAATTAATTAGATATAATTAATTAATTAATTGTTAACTCATTGGTAGATAATTGTCAGACTTTCTTAGGTCTGACAATATTGTAAGATCTACCAATCGTGTAGCGAGTTTCATTTAAATTTCAAAGAACTCCTCTCAAAATGGATATTTAATCTTTTAAATGAAACTCCGTGTCCAAATTTAATTGTAGTATTGGCCGCGTTCGGTGGCATACCTAAAGCAATCCGGATTGCTTTGTGTTGTTGTAACGCCTAAGGAAAAACCAGCTGATGAAGTAAACATATGTTGTCAAACACAAATCTCAAGCTACCCAAAAATTATTATTAATTTGAGGAACAGCTGATTCAAAACTTCAGATTTGTATGCAATACAACTGACTTAACAGAGAAAGCTACCTGGATCGTTCGAAAACAAACCCGCTACAAAGGTTTCTTGGTTAGATTATCGTAATTGCACCGAACGCGTCCAAATGCTGAATGACTGAAAAAAACATATCTTCATCATCAGATGATGAGGAAGATGAAGACAAAGCAATAAAAAACTCCACTAAATTTATAAAATTTAAATTATTAACTTCTTCGTCTATTATTTGTTTATTTTTTAGTTTAATTTTTTAGCAGGGAATTTCACAATAATTTAATAACAAAATAGTTTCCATTTGATGTTTGACAGAAAAAACGTTTTACATGTATGCGTGCATTCAGATCAAATCTGCCTACCCACCAAAGATGAGATCTTTCGTGTTGAGATCTGATCTAGATTTGATCTTTTTGTTGAAATGAAACTCTCAAAATTCAAAAAGATGAAATCTTTAATCTTAATTTTTATAAACAAAATGTGTGTTTTCTTACATTAGTACAATCCACTTTTAAGTATAAGCATATTTTAGTTTGCATACTTATTAACGGTACCTCCCAAAAAACACTTTTCGTATTTTCGACTTTCTTACTATTGGATGAACCTATTAAAATTATTTTTCTTATGCAAACGCTCCCTAAAAGTGTTAATAAAACTAGATACCTACATAGGTAGCTACACAAATTTCAAAAACAAAGTTTTGTTATTTTTAAAAAATGTACATATACCCATATAAAGCTTCAAAATGGCGTCTCAATTTTTTTTTCTAAAAATTTTTTTAAAATTTTATACATACTAAAATAATTTAGAAAAAAACCGTTCCAACGGTTTTTGATTTTTTTATAGGTACTATTCTAATCTATCCAATAATTCAAATGGCATCCTTGTTTTCCCTCAAACTATTACAACTAAGCAATTGCCGTATTTTATTTTCCCCGTGAAAACTAAATCATTTTGTTGCTGTAACGCAAATAAATAGATGATATGATCTGGAACACGGGGAAAATAAAATACGGCTAATATAAAAACATTTTATTATGTGTGTTATCCATTTATGTCTACCTACCTTATTATTATCCTTTTTACGAAATTTTGCGTACCTATGTTACTAAATATTATCATAATATGTAGGTACATATTTACATACTTAAGTTCCATCCATGCATGTGTAGGTACATATTTCTCTCCTAACTTACATACTAAATAATTAAAATCCATAACCTAGATTTAAATATACATAAGTATACATAAATATACTTACATTTGTAGGTAGGTACCTACTTATGTTATTATTCCTTTAATCATCCATTCGAAAATTCATTATCCTAAGAATCAAGGTAACCCTGCATAGCTTAACTAGACTACATTATACCCATGTATATACTCGTACAATTCTATAACGTGACGGTGTTTTCTAAAATATCACCAAATCAAAAAATCCAAAGGTATCCGACCTACAATGAATTAACTAAAATGAAAACCATATGTAGGTACATATACATACAAACTACATACCAAAATCCAGTACCATAAAGTACGAGTACGCCATAGTGCGTAAGTATGCATTTTTTTTTTTTTTTGTTTTTGATTGAGGGAATAAAACTTTTTTGAAAAGAAAGTGGTATTTTTAAATAAATAAGTTATAATTTAACACAACAAATATTCCTAGTACCTACGCACACATTATAGAAATGTGAACAACGCTACAAGTGACGTCAAACTCAGAATTTCCTAAAATGTTTCCTATAATCACCGTTATGTATACTACCAATTCGACTATTCCTATTAAATGTATGTATGTATCAACGTGCTTACTAATTTCACTAGGCGTGTGTCGACAAAATACTATTGAAACCTACCAACTTCTATGCCCTTCTATTGGGAAAAGCCACACCCTAAACCAACGACATCTTGCTGAACTGAACCCATCAATAATAATAATAAACAATTACAAGCTTCTAACAGGCGAACAGAAAAACGAGAATGAAATTTTTGTTTCCCTTGAACAACGTCAACATTATCCAAACACACACATTCCATGAACAAACAATTTTTGGGGAAGTCGTTAGTTCAATGTACTCGTACACAAGGGATAGATAGGTAAACTCTGTCGTCGAAATATGATATGGGAGAAAATAATTTGCCTTTAAATTCACGAGGTTTATAGGTACTTTTGAAGATTTGAAAAAAAAAAAAACGAACAACAAATGTGGCAACAGAAATATGATTCGCCTTGAATTTTTTCCAACCAAGTGTTCAGAAAATGAACAGGCATCATTCGAGAGTAAAAAAACTTTCCATTTCAGATTTTCATTATAGTATACATAAGTCGGAAATGAACATTCACCACATACCACAAAGTATCCCTAATTCAATATGCTTTGTTGATATTGTTACAATTGGTGTGACCATATCATTTGTATTGATTTAACAAAAAAAAAAAAAAACAGCTACTTATACATTTTTTTAAATACAAAATGGAACCGGTAGCATTGGGAAAATAAAATACCTACATTTTGTGGAACAAAATTCAACAACAGCCGGGATTAGTGGATTCAAACTTCCTGTATGTTTGCTCTTAATCAATCGTTAGAAATGAACAGGACTCGCAAGTTTTTCCCGAATCTGAACAGTAAAGTAGAGAAGCACATTTTGATATTAGACACAGTCTTGAGAGGTTAGTCACTTTCTCACAAGAGGACGATGACAAGGCCGGTACCTTTGGATTGACAGTCATAAGGACTAACCACAACAATATAAGCTACGACAAAGATAAAAAATATTAGGGGTATTCACAATTCGGTGGAACTGACCTAGTATCATTATAAAAATACAAATTGCTACCTTTTTTGCCCCACAGCAACAACAAAATCACAACACTTGTTATACCCTAACCATATTGCAACAGATAAATACAATAGTGTAAAATTTGTCTGGTTTCGTGGAAAGTTTGGTAGATGTTATTTAATCTCAGAAATGTATGTGGACTTACTCAGAGTCAGAGAGTCTGACTGATTTTGACATTTTTACTCTAGTATTACAATTGAATAGAAAAGGAGCGTTCGCGGCTTACAATAAAAAAAATGCAATTATCTACACCTTTTTGTTGCATTGGATCGTGAATACCGCTAATATTTTTTTTAAATTTTGGAAATCCTTTACATTAAACAACATTTTCCAATTATCACGTTATAACATAATCCCTCTATCGTTGCTGTTTCACATCGATAAACACAAATCTCACATGAAACCTGTGAAGTAGACGAAAGGTGGTCACACTTATTTAAATGATTATCAAACAAAAGGTTTTCTTTCATCTACAGTCTACACACCAACGCACGGTAGGGATTAATGTGATAAAGTGATAATAACAATAAGCCTATAATGACTACACATAGCGGCTGGCGCGCGAAACCCGCTCATTGTTGTCATCTGGTGGAAAGAAGGTATTCTTCCGGATCATTTTACATTTTTACTACCTATTAAACTGTCGACATAAATGCACTCGTAAACCCATCAAAAGAGCGAAAATACCAGGAGAGCAGATATTTGCATAGGGCACTTATCTGTCACCACACTAGCCACCAGCAAGAGAAACACAAAGTTTAGTTTTTAGTATGACACTGACACTATTCGATTGAGACTACACTTACCTACCGTTACTGTTTTATTGGATAGGTAGAAAGAGGTTATGCTAGTCACGAATTTTTGAAATTAACAATGGGCGTACGTTTCAGAAATTTTAATATTAATGGATGTATATACATAGTTAAAAAAGCACATACTCTTTGTTAACCATGGTAAGGTAGGTAATCGTTCATGATTGACAGTTTTGCTGACAGATTAGACTGATTGTGTGGGAGTACCTATGTACATTTCAAAAGATTATGGTTTGTCAATTTGTCACGCATATTTTTGATCACCATGTTGTAAGTATGAATGAAGTGTGCAAAACTACCAGTAACCCTTAAAAATGGGAGGAAAATCTTTGTGCTGTAAAATTAATTTTATTTAGTTAGGTATACCTATGGTAACTGTGAATAGATATAATGCCGCGTTTACACTGATGTGAGTGTCAGTTTTTCTCACATTCTACATGGCTTGTCGCTCATTGTATAATTGCAATATGTAATTGTATTTATTGGTAAAATTTGGTATAAAATGACTGACATATTGGCATTTTTCTACTAGCCCCGTAAATACGATATATGGAATATGGATACCAAATTGTTTATTTGGTTCAAACCGGAGGGGCATACATGCGAAGCAATTGCTTAATATCATTTGAGTTCATTCACATTAAAATCTATTTGCTATATTTTTTTAGCGATTGAACAGAACAGGCGCTCAAACGGAATCGCAAGTATGTTCCGAACATAATCCCAAGTAAACTTTGTTCCCGAGCGGGTTTCACTTACAAAATCATAAGACGACAAAAAGGAGCGCGGAAACTCTTTAATCAATGTGTCAGGACGTCAACAAAAAAAATCTGTTGAGTGTGTTCAATGTGTGCACAGACTTAAGCCTTGGCCACACAATGAGCGGCAAACCGGCAAAATGCTGAGCGAAAAAAAAATTAAAACACATGAAGTTATATGGAGGTGGCCACGCAGTCGTTGAGCGGCAAGCGTCATTTCTTAGCGGCAGAGCGATGCCGCTCAGCTTTCAAATCTGTTCTATTATTTTAGTGTAATGTTGAGCAGCAAGGCAAAATTATGGCAAAAATCAGAACGGAAATTTTAGTTTTAGCTGTTCAAATCCGTCCTGCATAAATCAGGACAGGCTTAAAGATTTTAAAAATAAAACCTTCACATTCGTAAATACTGCCTGAAGGGATCCTCATATGTACATATTTTCGGAGGCTTTATAAAAAATTATGAAATGCGCCATAACTTGCTCTTTTTCGGTTAATTGGATGAACACCAAGTCTTTTTACTTATGATATATGTACATATATATAGGGCAAGTTTTGTATTTAGAAAAAAAACTGAACTCGAGATTTTAATCAAACTTGACCTTACGATGATGGAGAACACTAAAAAAGTGGGTCCCGCAATTTCGTCTCACTGTCTGTTTGTACAACGAGCTACAGTATAAACGGCTGAAGCGATTTTCTTCGAACTTTGTATTTAATTTGATTATCTCAAATAGATTTTTGAATCGTTTTTTAGCACAAAAACTAACGGTCCCTGCCAACTGCCATACAATTTTTTTACCATCATAATTATTTCGAAAACGGCTCTAACGATTTTGATAAAAAAAAACATCGTACATTTTGGTTTAATTTCTGTTTTTAATATTTTGTTATTAACGGTACCTACCTGACAACCATTTTTTTAAATTTTGGACTTTCTCATTAACGGCTGGACGGATTACGATCAAAAATTTTATATTGTAGATTCTTCGAACTCCTAATAATATTGCATACCAACACTTTCGAAAAATATTTTTTGGATTTTTGAAAACGGGTGAGGATTTTTTGTGGAATTTGTATTTTTAAGCCTACATTATTAAATACATAAAACTGCGATACCGATTTTCTTTAAATTAAAGAAATTTTGTATTTAAAAAATGGGTAAGAAGCGGCTTAAAAATATATATTCAACCGTTTCCACTAAGAATCTTGTGCTTACGATGGACCGAACATAAGAGAAAGTACGTGCAGTCGGGCATTTAATTTTTTTGTGAAGAATGGCATTTTTACAACTAACCGCTCAGTCGCTCATTAATTGCCGCTAATTAAATGGCCAGCTGCCGCTTAATCTCGTCCCTCTGCTGCTTTGCCTTTTTACTGCTGTCCGTTAATTGCGTGACCAAGGCCCTGGACGAAGACGAAGTTGTCGACAATGTAACATATCTATATACATTGTTTTGTTCCGCCTTATGCAGTTTGGTTATTGCCATTAAAAAAGTATTCAGTATCGACAACATTGCTGGTTTCAGTTTTCAAACAATATAAAAAGAGTATAATATCAAGATTAATTACGTCTTCGATTGGTCGTCCGGAAGACTTCCAAGTGCTTCTGAAAGTATTCGATTGACAGTTTTTCTCCTGGATAGAAGAAACATTTGATTCTAGATTTGTATTCAGAATCAAAACTAGAAGCAAACACACACTACACACCCACTAAATGTCAAACTCGAATTCAATATAAACAAAAATACCGTGTAGAGATGATCGATAATGAAAAAAACAACATCGATGTTCGAAATTATCGCATCAGAAATATCCCTGTTTTTTAATATATTTTTTTTTTTGAAAAATATGCAATACATATACATATTATAAATTCCAAATAACTTCATAGTTTCTTGAAAATTGTAATTGTAAGAATGTTTTTAATCGTAATTTTCTTTTCGCTTTTCGTATCTATGAGCTATATTGCACTAAGCAGCAATTGAACTTCATAAAATTTAGGTAACTCAAATACTTGTGAAGTGTAGACATAATACTGCAGATACTATCGATAACATGACATGACAATAATTGGGTTGACAGATATAATTGTCTTAAATTAGTACTCTACTCAGTTAATATAATGAAATAAATAGACTGAAACTGAAATGGGGGGTGAGATGAAAGATATATTTAATACAAAACAAAAACAAAATTATTATTTTTTCTTAAATATTTTAATTAATGAGATACACAAATGAGATATTAATAATTAATAAATAATAAATAATAAAAAAAAATAATTCCTAAAATTAATTAAAATTAAAATTAGTTTGTCTGTATGATAAAAAACATGTTCATGTTTTTTTTAAATTAATTTTGAGTTGTTTTAGCAAAAAATAAAATGTTAAAAAAAATAAATGCAAATTAGCGATTTATAGTACCAATCAGTATCTGTATCTTACAAAATGTATTTATTTTTAAAACTTAAAACTTTTGTTAATAATGAGCGACATTAAGTGAATAATAATTTAAGTTAAAAGCACGTCTACGTCTTTATTTTAATACATTTTCCATGTAGTCAGGTTAGGTATTGATTTTTTATAGACATTGCGTCATTTCCTGAGTTTGATCGACTGACATTCCGTCTCTCGTGCCAAATCTATCATACAAAAATAAAAAAAAAAAAATATTTTAAAAAGTTAAAATTGAAATTTGCAAAGATTTAAATTAATAAATTTAACAAAAAATATTATTCTATTGTGATCTACAAATTATACGTTAAGCATGTAACGCCTGACAAAAGAGCATTGTTAGATAATTATTCAATGTTTAGCTTTTGTTCCAGCTTTCAGTTATTTTTTGTAGATAACTAGATAACTTTTATAATACCTACGAATAAGAATTTTTTTTTAAACTGATACTTACTTCTTTAATATTAGGTTCCTCACTGACTTTCTACAAACAAAAAGTATAAAGATAATTAGTCCCTGAATTCCGTTTAAGAAGTCCGTTATCCTGAATATGTTATGGAACCAAGAATCACGTGGCGTAAGGTATCCTAATATTTCCGCCAACCAAGTTATTCCCATTATTATGAATAAACGAAGAAAAGCCATGAATCTAAATTAAGAAAGAATATAAATACAATAAGTTACGAAAATATAAATTAAATTTAAAAAAAATATATTAAATCTTACAATGCTTTATGTTCATGATGTGGCTTATGTGTGCCATTAAATGCTGCAAGCTGCATTCTTTTCCTAATCTGAATAAATGTCAATACGAACATTACGATATTAAAACTGACAATAAGTATAATCGGGCCATACAAATATAGCAGTGCACTCCATCCGGTATTTTCTGTTAATGATAATAAGATTTATAAAGACGTTCGTGTTTTTTTTCTAAGCCGGAGAAAATTGGACGAAAAAACGAGATATTGAATACACATATAGTTTACATGTTAAATGTAACAAAAATTAATTCCGTTCGATTTTAGCGAAGTTCAGATAATTTTCGGCGCATAAATCTTATTCAGCGAAAAACTGTGATACCAACGGGAATTTATTCTTTGTTATCGATAATTTATAGGGAAATGTCATTTTTTCTGTAATGGCGTCGTTTTTTCGTCCAGTTACTCCCTCACTTACAAAAAATACCATAATTATAATAAAAATAATACCTAGGGAAAAATTGTGTAGTAAATTATTGTGGTTTTTACTTTACCTATAAAACAATACTCTACGCCCATTCCTGTCTTCCAGGACTTCGGTATGTAGGATGTATTATGTGCAATATATGTGCATATTAGACATATAAGAGCCAATCCCCAGGCATAGGCACAATATAATCGAAATTGTTTCATTTTTTGATGCGATCCCGATCCGTGAACATTCGAATACAAATCAAAGCTTATTGCACTTAGCCAAAAGAAACCCGACATAAATCCGAAGTAAGCAATGTATCCTAAAAAAAAATATTTGTTTTTATCAGATGCAGAAATATGAAGGACGAGGAAGCGGCTGATCTGATCACATTTGTGGAGTGTGAACACAGCAGATTCCCAAAAATTATAATTAGTTTTTGTTGATGTCTTTGTTGGGGAATTTTTAATAATACAAAACTGTGTGAAGTTTTTTTGCAATTAAGCTTACGGCAAACAAAAAGCTCGGGCCTGCATCTCACTCTAACTATTATGAAGGAGAGAGTTAGAGCTGAGCGGAGAGAATGAGCTGAGTGAGGCTAATGTGATCACCGCCCAAGATATTAATGGTTTAAGGACTATTCAGATGAGAGTGACGAAAGGAATTAATGAATATTCTTCCATTTTGACATTTTTCACATGGCTTTTTTTAATTCATCTTGAATGTAATTGATATTTCTTTGACGCATCGTTCATTCATTTCGCATTCATTTTATTATGTCTTTGATCTTAAGGACTATTCACATGAGAGCGACCAACGACCGACAAATAAACGAATAAATTCCATTTAAAACAATTTACCAACCTAAATTCTTCACAAATTCTAAACAAAATTGTAGAAGTATAATTTATATTAATGTTTAAAACAGAAACATTTGCTTTTTAATCGCCAAAATAAGATACATTTGAGAAAACATTATTGGTCGTCGCGAATTGCATCTGATTGCTACGAACAGTCAAACTGTATTCGCGTTCCACATACCATCCACCCTCTAACGAGTCAAAATCAGATATTCAACCTATATTCGTGACGAATAAAATTAAAGCCATGTGAAGGAAATGTCAAAATGAACGAATATTCGTTAATTCGTTGGTCGTTGGTCGCTCTTATGTGTATAGTACTTTAGCTTTAAGCGCAAGCAATTTATTCGTTATGGTGTAGATGGTATGTGGAACGCGAATTCGTTTGACAGTTCATGGCAATCGGATTGCAACGGCGACCACCAATTTGTTTATTCCAATTTAATTTTGATTAAATTGGCCATTGAAATGCCATTTTTGGTGATTAAAAATAATTGTTCCTATTTTGTTTTGAATCAGGAAAAATGTAGGTTTATCAATTTACTGTTTTAAATCAAATTTATTGGTTCATTGGTCGTTTGTTTGTTGCTCCTTTGTGAATGGTCCAGCAAAACAGTTAAATTATAAAATATCATTGATATTATTATTAAAAACACAGTCGGAGACTTAAAAGACCACTGGGACACATCATCAGTCTTTAAACAATCAAATTTTAAAAAGCTTATTTTTAATTCTTTAAGATATTTCACAGGTATCATTCTATTCTTAACTGTCATGTGAATGATCTTTTAGACCAGTTTGCAATTATTGCCATGGCATACCAATTGCCAAAAAAATAATCCTATTTAATGGCAAAGAAATAAAAAGCGATTGGTATAAAATGGCAGGTATATTGTGATTGTGCTGTAAATGCGACCAAAACCTTCAAATTTGTTGTCAAAAGCCTAGAATGCTACAAATCCCTAAAATTATGTGCCAAAAACCTCTGAAAAGTGATACAAAAAATTATGATTTTAATTGGAAATGCTAGCACGATCAATTTCTGTATTTTGTTCTCGGTTGTACTGCATACCGTTAGAGAGACATCTCATGGGGGAGTGTACACAAAACAACTGACCTGACAAATGTGTGTAGAGTAGAGTAAAACTTCTTGTTCTGCACCATCTGTAGCCCTATTATTTTTCCATGAAGAAATATATACCTTACCTAACATTTTAGCTTCGATAAGACTTCGGTTAGTCATTTTGGCTCGGATAATACCTTATCCAAACCATATACCTCGAGGATAAAAATGTTAGTAGAGATATTATGGCGGACTTTAATTATTTATTTAACACGAATTCAAACAAAATTCTTGTACTTACCCGAAACTGAGCACTCTAAGCCCGACATATTTGGTTTAAAAATGATATAGGCCAGCATTGAATACCCAACACTGATTCCTGCCAAATAGCAACAGAAAGATAATCCATGAATCGTTCTCAAATCCGGCAGTACCAGATACACAATTATTGTCAATATCATGAACGGCACCGAAATTAACAATGCTATAAGATTTAAATTTAAAAGAAAAATAATACAAATTGTTTTTTTATACTTTTCGAAATTTACTTGCCAACACCATTGGTCCTGGCATAAGTCGGATCATCAATATTATTCGAATAGCAGAGCATGGGCCCATAAGTGAATAAACTATTTTGTATCGTATGTGTCGGACTCAAGCAATATGTTCCCTTAGCAGAAGAAATTCCATCGAAAAATCTAACAAGTGATCCATCCTAAAAATAGATGATTCAATTAAATAGATTTCAAAATTATTATTTTTAAAAATTCAAACAAGATAAACAAATGAATGTAGTTTCTTACCTCCAATATTGTATAATTGTCAAATTCGTAAAATTCCGGTTGTAAATTATACAGACCGTCACAAGGTCTATAATACTGTAATGCGAATTGGTGAAATATATCGACAGATACTGTGTTGCCTTGCTTGGTTGTAATATTAATAAATGATGAAAGTTCGTAATCAGATTCCGTACAGGTTTCATTTTGGACCCATGAGCCATCTGGACAGCAAATTGATATGCATGGTCGAATATTACAAATACATCCTCGTACATGTAAATCTGCAGGTGTTATAACTTCTCCAACCAGAATTTTGTAATCGTAGATTCCAGTTTGATTCGCTGGCACTATGATGCTGTCATAAAGATATGATCCGTTTGGTAGTCTTTTGGAGGGGTCGAGAGAGACTGTTTCCATATAATTACATGGGGCCTCTTTTACTGGCGTATCGGCTATTGCAGTCAATAGTCGTAAGAACACAAGGAGGATCCCAATTTTAAATGAGCTTCGTAAAAGGGCCATCTTTGATCTTTAAAGATTAGTAAGTTTTTCTGATTAATAGGTTCATGGAATTCAAAAAGCAATCTGGAAAACCGAAACAAAAATATAATCATTTATATTCGGAATTGAATATATGTTTCAGTCAACACATTTCTGCGTGTCCGAAGTTGTTTGATGTTCTCAATTTTTAATAAGATATCTTTTAGATATTTTAACTGATGTAACCCTTAAGTTCAAAACCAACATTTATTTATCATATTTGAGAATACATAATATAGAATTGTAAAATGATAAATTTACACAGGATTTTGCACGAACGCCCATTTTGTTATAATGTGTAAGTGGGTGCATTCAGATGTCGGTACGATAGCCAATCTAAGATAGGTTAGTATCCATTAAGTTCCTGAACAACCAAAATAGGTTAGGTTAAATTTTAATTCTGTTCGTTATGACGTTTGGTTGATTTTGCAAAATCACTTTACCGCAAGTTTTTTGGAGAATCCTTAACAATTTGCCTAAATCATTTCACATACAATTTTTTGACAGTTCATTAACCAAACAGTAAGCTCACGTAACTTATGCAGTATTTTACAGCGTTGCATGAATAGCTTTAATGTAATGCTTACACTTGAGTCACAGCGGAAAAATACAATACAATTTAATTCATGGAGAATTTCCCCCATTTAAAGAATTAAAAAAAAAAGGAATCCAAACACAAAATATAAAACTTTTTCCGCATACCATGAATGGCGCGATCAATTAATTCTAGGCGAAAAGTAGGATGGAGAGCTCTCCAAATAATCTAGTTGCAATTATTAATTTCACACTCTTCGGCCTACTGAATTGTAAAAACTCATCCAATGTTACTATTTTATTATTGTTTTCATAAAATATTTAAAGACGAACGAATCATTAAAAATATGTGTGCATAAAATATTTACATACATAACTCAGTTGAGAATATAAAAATAAACAAAGCGAATCGTTAACAGAATGTTTTAATACTTATGAGCTGACACCAGTATGTTTGTTGTTTTAATGCTTTTTTCCTGAATTAAGAATTCCAAAGTATCTATCTACAAACAATACTTTTTAAAAAATTATTTTGGAATTAAAAAAAAAACATTTGTTTTATGTTTTCTGCGGAGGTGTGACGTCTTGCCGTCTGACAGCCTTTGTCTAAGTGTTATGTTCCTTCAGATTCAGATACGTTTTTATTACAAATTGAGTGAATGCACGTTCCATAATAATTTTACTGGCAATATAAGTATTACACAGGGGCGGACTGTGAAGCACATTTTAGGGGATCTATAGCAAAAACAAATCCTTTAGGGACCCTTAGATAATACAAATAAGGCATTTTTTGAGTTTTATATTTTTTATGTTTTTGAAAACAATGTATTAGGGAACCAACACATCGAATTAAAAGCTTTTGGAGCTCATACCATTGACCGCGAATCCCCTCAAATAGTTAAAAATTATAACTACAGGGCCTTTCTTTTAAAGTACCAGATAGCCGCCTTTGTTAACCCTTTGGATTTGGAAAATTGGGTTAAAAACCCAGATTTACAACGACTAATAAATATTTCGCCTTGCTAATATGACAGTATTTTAACTTGTACAGTATAATTTTTGGGATGTCTTCAATGACCATTTTAAGAAAAAAATTGTAGGAGGAAAAATTTCACCACCTTCCTCTGAGGCGGATGGAGCTGAGTGAATTTTTTTGAGAAATGTATTTAAAATAAAAGAAATTTAATTTAAATTTTTAAAAAATATGTATTTTTTGTCAAAATTTAGCGGAATAAAGTGCCACTGTTTATTAATATTTAAAATTCTCTTTGTTTTAAATATACCATGACCAAATAGGCAAATAATAACAAAAACTCAGCCAAATACATTATTTTGAAATTTCAATATTTCGAAAACGATCTAGGTACTCTCATTTTTTCTCGAAAATTTGTTTCTAAGCTTTTGTTTAGATATTTATTTACAACGATTTTTGTTTTGTAAAAAAATGTTTTTGGCATGCAAGGCTTTTGTTTTGAATACGTGTCTACAGTTTTGCAAAATTGAAACAAAATTGGTTAAGTCAACATAGAGATATACCTAAATGCACTTACGAACATAATTCAAATCCTCAGACAAGAAAACTCAATGAAGAAATTTCAAAACACTGTAGCGAATCACATACAAATCGCTAAGTCGACTTCTATAACATTTAACAGAAAAAAAAATATTTTACGTTTTTAAATGATTCATTAATTGCTTAGTAAGATTTTTTATCAATATAAAAAACCGTTCAACCTTTTACGAAATATTAAATTTTCAGTAAGCTTTGGTATGTAGGATTATTTAGAATTTGAAGTATACCTCTTGTACAAAAATTTTGATAGAAATCCGTTGAGCCATTAATGAGAAAGGCGAAAATAAAAAAAAACGTTATATGGCGGGTACCTTTAATAACATTTTATGTAAAAACTTTCTTACGCCAAAATATAGACTATACTTATACCTGAATTTGGTAGCAAGACATTTAGAGCCATTTTTGCGATAGGTAAGATTTTATAATTTTTAGCACAATTGTATGGCAGGTATAGTTATTCTTGGAAGTAAAAAGAAATATTAAAAAAAAAGAATCGATCCAATCACCTAATACTTAAGTACAAAGTTTGAAGAAAGTCGCTTGAATCGTTTAGGCTCTAGAATTACGGAACTACATGAACCACTTTTGCCATGTACTCTTACGAAATTACTGGCACAGATTGCAGGAACCCAAGCGGAAAGATGTTACACATCAAAAATTAAAATTATCTCTAAGGAAATTTTATGCAAATTTACGGATCTACTTCATTTTTTTCTTGATTATTTTAAATCGAAAATTAGTCTTTTTCTTTAGATCTCCTTCATCGCAATGTTATTTTTAATTTAAACTTCGAAAATTTCATCACGCACAAAACCAATATGTAAGTACATAATGTTGGTGCCTACTTGCCTTTTAGAGAAAGTCAAACTCTAAACGTATGCTTTAAACAGTACAAACGAGTATGGAATTGAGGTACCTGTAAGTGACCTCTGACAAAATTTGGTTTGGGCTTATGGTATAGGTAGGTAATATTGGACTTACAAATTTTCTATTATTCTAGTCTCTAACAAAGCATTTGACCTAATTATGCAACTCGAGCCGAGTAAAAAGTAGATTAGTTAGTTAGGAACCTACTTCCAATATTTGCATTCAAATGCAGTCGGAAGCATCCATTAGACCCGTTGCAGTAGTGTCAACTGTTTAGTATAAGAGACCAATACGAACGAAGAGGTACCTGCATTCAACACATTCTTGTAGTTTTATATGCCCGTAGCGACGCTAAAGCACTTTGTTGTGAAGGCAAAAAGATAGTATTAATGATTTATGCACAAATTGTTTATTTTTAATTTTCATTTTATCACCATTTTGATTCTAAAAAAAACACCTACACAATGGAGGTACATATAATTCCAGTTACATATTATTATGTTAGAACTTTACCTTCTCTTTTTGTCTTTATTTCACAGAGTTTTAATTCTAACAACAAAATCTACCTCGCCGCTTAATCGGATATTTTGCTTGATATTGACTCTTAGATGTCAAGGTAATATACGTACGTATCATCAATATTAACAAACGACCGACGACGCGACGATACGATCCACTTTTGCGTCCACAATTGGTAGAACTTTATATATTTGTTATTGGCAACTTCCAATTTATTATCAACAAAAATAGTTCAAAAATAGATATTTGCACAAACAATCGTATTATTTTTTTTTATTATTTGGAAATTTGATTTTTACCTTTTCGAGCTTCCGCACTGTTAAATTTAAAGATACGAGATACAAATGTAAACTGACTGGTTAGTACTCACTCACGACCATGAATCTAAGGAATCTCTTCAAAGCAATGAACCGCGTAGCGTAATGCGAAGAAAATGCGACTGAACACTGAAAACAAATTTGCAATCTTCCATCACTCTCAATATTAATTTTAGTTGGCCGGTTCAGGTTTGGCATTGTTGCCAATATGCTACTTTTATTATAATTTGATTTGACTTCTTTTTAATTTTAAAGATTAAGATCAAATCGAATATTTATAAATCTTATATTGACGAAATTATTAATTTTGATTGTAGAACTCACAATACTCGTTATCTGTTCACTTTTTTTTCACTACAATTGATTTATTGAAAAAGGCAGCACTGGGCTTTGATACGAATCCAGTATTGTGAGCTCCATAATTGAAATGATTGTTTGTGATTATCAAAAATTAATTGTTCAGTTTTAAAAGAGAACATGATTGTTTTCTATTTCACAAAATTATCCTACGTTTACACCAGTGACAATTTATCGTTGTTTATCTTAAAGTGACAGCTTCGCAAACATCCTTTTTGACATTTATAAACTTCAAAGTGTTATATGACGTTATTACGATAGGTACTAAAAATATGTGCTTTTGGTGATTATTACTTTTTTTCAAAGATATTAACTATTACGTATGCCCAATTTATTCTCTGACAATTAAATTTGAAATATCCGTATAAAATAGGACAGTTATGATTTGAATGAGATTTTATGAAGTTCCCTTTTTTTAACAGCGGCTTTATAAATTTAATTGAGAGTTAATAAATTAACCTTACTGATTATAACCTTAATACTCATGGTGAAGGTCCATTTTGAAGTAGGTTTTGAAATTTTAAAATACAAATACAATATAGATTTCTTTTAGGGCTTAACTATTTAAAACAAAACAAAAATATTTAAAAAATATTCTTAATGGAATAAAAATTGTTGTTGCAAAAAGTGATTAAGAAACTGCGGTAGCTAAACCGACTTGTTAGATTATTCAAAATTTCAAGTTCGATTTTTTCCATAAAATCATAAATTATTGAGATAAGATAAAAATTATTTTTCTGATAAATTTTACAATTTTTGAATTTCGATTTAAATGTATATTTATATTTGGGACTTTAATTTGTTTTTTGTGCCAATACTATGGCAGCACTGGATGTGAATAACATCACCAATGAATGCTCAGTCAGTACTAAAGCGGCGATATTATCATTTCTCTTTTTCTTTATAAATACAAATAAATGATTGAGTATATTTACATTTTTTGTATGCAACTTATTTAAACCACTCAAATGGAGTAGGTCTATCTGTGTTTAAAAATATAATTTCTATCTAACTCAACTCGGGTGCAAAAGTAGAGAGATACGTTTCCATAGTTTACTTTAGAAAATGCTGCAATAGCCTCTCTTGTAAGGAGTTGTCCCATAACGTTGGGTAGAATTTGACATGTAGATTTATTGTGGTAAATACTTCAGTTTTTACTTGCGATATAGATACTATCGGGCACGTTTTGCTTTGGAATCGAACTCAAGATTTTAATCAAACTTGGCATTACGATGACAGAGAACACGAAAAAAAGTTGGTCATGCAATTCCGCCTAAACAACTTAAGCAATTTTCTTCAAACTTGGATCAGGGTTCGATTCTTTTTTCTAATCTTTTGTTTAGCCCCTAAAATAACGGTGCCTGCCACACAATTGCTTGTACCAAAAATCGTAAATCTTAATTTTTTAAATTTAATTTGTTTTAAATTAAATGTTATTAACAGTACCTGATATAGATTTTTTTATTGTAATCGCTAAGCGGATTTCAGCGAATAAAGGAGGTACTTCTAATTCTAAATAATATTGCGTACCGAAATTTTCCAAAAATATTTTTTTTTTGGATTTATGAAAAAAAAATCTTCGAAATTTAATATTTCGAAAACGTTTGGACGATTTTTTTAGAAATAGTTTTTCAACTTAAGATTTTGTGTTTACGATGCGATGTGATCGAACACAAGAGCAAGTTCCTGCGATACATGCCCGTTTTATTGCATGTATGTACATTTTTTACATAATATACCTAAACTATTTCATAATTAGATCTCATGCAAAACTTGGCCTTTTGGACTTAAAACACGAATAATATTGATATTCAGTTTTATACAATATTTATATGGAAATTGATAATCTTATTTTCGTTCATCTGTCATCATATTATGTAGAAATGTCCTATATCCATTTGTTTGAATAAAATAATAACAAAAGTTTTAAGCTTTTTCACCTTTTTCACAGTTTCTTGACTTAACTTTTTCGACATTTTTGAAAAAATCAAGGTCAACCTCTTCCAAAAAAAATTAAATTTTCAACAATGTTAACCAATCCCATAGATATATACATCAAAAGAAAGGTATGTCCAATACCTATCCACATCTGAGGAAAAAAGTATCTGCGGCATCTGGTTCTTGAGATATTTTAATTCGAAGTTATTAGCATGATTTTCAACCCAACTGCATTTGATTTGCTTTGGATGGTGATATCTCCGCAATCAAGACCCGTAAAAATCTCCGGCTGCCAGTGCTCAAATGGAATTTTACAGACCTTTCCAATGGTGTACAACTTGTTTTACAATTCTTGACTTCACCTTTTCCGACATTTTAGAAAAAAATCAAGGTTAACCCCTTGCAAAAAAATACGTTTTTAACGATGTTCCTCAAACCCATCGATATATACATCAAAAGAAAGGTCTGTTCAATACCTATCCACGGCTGAGAACAAAAAAGTATCTGCGGTGTCTGGTTCTTGAGATATTTCATTTCGAAATTATTCGCATGATTTTCCACCCAACTGCATTTGATTTGCTTTGGATGGTGATATCTCCGCAACCAAACCCCGCAAAAATCTGCGGCTGCCAGTTCTCTAATGGCATTTTATACACTTTGCTATTGGTGTACAATCACAGGGAGTATGCTATGTTCTATTTTAGATACAATATAGAATGTTCGATTCGGAAACTTATTCTCCAAGAAATACGGAGTCGGTATATAAAATCATATTTTTGTATTGTCTTCCTTCAATCGCCAACAATTCTTCTTGTTCTTCATCTTCACTTTCGCTTCTGGAAGCAGACGATGGACAATAGTATTTTCTCGGAACATTTTAATTTAAAAAATATGTTTATACTCGTACAACACGAAATCGAGAATAATTTTTGAGAGAAGATGCAATAAAATGTATTACAAATTTGAACAGAAACAAAAAACTCTCAAATCCTACTATTTTCATAAGTTGAGAAATCAAAAGTTGAGAGAGTTGGGAATCAAAAGTTGAAACTGTCCACTTTGAGTCAAGAAAAACAAAATCACAGGTTAAAAATAAAAATCCTCAAGTTGATTTCAACTTGTAGTGAAGAAAATGGACCTACAACGCTTAAGTATCAGGTTTGAAGAAAATCGCTTCAGTCGTTTAGGCTGTAGAGCGTTTTACAAACAGACAGACTGAATTGCGGGAGCTGGATCCACGTTTTTGGTCTTCTCCATCATTGTAATGTTAAGTTTGATTAAAATCTCGAGTTAGATTTGTTTCCCAAATGCAAAGCTTGTCCTATAGTAGCTATATTGCAAGTAATCAACTAAGTTGGCATTGCGTTGTGTGCAAACAAAGTAAGAAAATTGTTTGTATTTTATTGTTTTAAATAAATAATACTTTGACCTCTAAAAAGTGATTCGAAATGTATTAAAATTATACCCGATGTCTAACCACAAACAGTACCTCTATAATGTACGATCACCAACAATACAGGGGCAAAATTTTAAACAAAAATTTTAACAATTTGTTAATTTAAATGGGCTTCACTAAAATTTTCATAGTTTTAAACAGTTTTTAACTAGCAACATACTTATCCTTTTTTCTTGACAAACGCCAGCTGAACACGCCTAAAACAGTGCAAAAAAAATAAGCGATTATTATTTTTTGGCGTTTATAAATGTCAAAGTATTATATGGATTTAGTATGATGCTAAAAAGATAAAATAGCCCAATGGTTATTTTAACTTTATTAAAATGTTAAAAGAGAGTTCGATGATTAACTTGTTTGAAACCAGCAAAATCCCTTTTAACTTTAGTAGCACACTAACTATTACTGATTTATCATCGAACTACTCGTAAATTGTTTAAAATTATTCCCCTTTGATATTAATTGGCACTTTTACAGTCACTGCCATTTATGTATTGTTTTGGTCCAAGGGTATCACTTTTACATTCACATAAATGAAAAAGCCTAGAATTTCTTGTTGTTGAGAAACTTTAAAATATTTTTTTTTTAATTTGGAAAAATTAAAAAATTCTTTGTTCTTTGCCTAAGGTTAAAGTTAAAGGTCCTGGGTGATGTTTTGAACAAAAAAATAAAATTTCCTTAAATAAAAAAAAATAGTATGGAAATAAAAATCAAAAAGTTGCATTTAGTTGTGTTATCTTTTATTGTACAACTCCACATACACTGAACAAATAATAAATACAAGGACAATCTATATATTAATTCATTGTTCGTTATTTTTTTTCTTCTTACATCATAGTCTTTGGTTGCTCCTTGAGATAAGTTAAATTTGACACTTCAAACATTAAATTTTCTTAAATTTTTATTTTTTTTATTTAAATCTAGTTAGATTTATTTAAATATATATGAATAGAAAATAATTTTTTTATTAAAGCTACAAAAGAGAATATAGTGTATAGAAAATATTTTTTTTAAAGCTAACAAAGAATGTTGTGTATATTAGAATGTACATACAGATAAGTAAGTAAAAAAATTGTGCGGTCTTTTAAATTCCTGATACTTGTTGCTGCTTTTTTTTAACTTACTGATCCTAAAATTAAAAGTACTTAAAAAAATAAGGTACTTATTCGATACAAAAGTTTTTTTAAGTGTTTTTTTTTTCTTGTTGTGTGTGATTAATTGTGTAGCTTAACGATTTTATCCATCAGAGGCTTATCAGCTCCAATGCCATTCATTGGCAGATTGATACTACTGGATGTCGTCTTATTTGAGTACTGGCTCTGACGTTCCGGGCGACTAGTTGACATGTATCTGTTTGGTAATAAAAATTATTGAATGTTTAATAAAAAAGTTATTGTTTTTTTTGTTAATGAATGAAATTGAGAAAAATGAAGCACATTGCAGAAGTTAAGGAAGCTGTTAGTCTAAGTTGTTTCTTTCCAGCTTATAGAGAGAGATAAGAGCTAAAGCCAATTATAAAGATTAAAGATATATATTAGGTCACCTATATTATTACATACAAATCCGTGTGATTTGATTTTTATTCCCATATATTATGTACTATTGTATATAAATGAAAATGAGAAAATTTTCATGTGCAAAATTTTGAAGTAAAGGAAGTTCGTCAAAACCCAAAACCTTTTATTTTCTTGTGATTGTTAGTAGTCAAACGTTTAAGCATGTTTCTTTTCCATTTTGATTTGTTGGTTTACCTTTGGAGAACCATATGTTGTGTCCTATTAAAGTCGTTCCGAAATTTCTTCAGTAATTGTTGAACTTGACCTTTTTGTTGGATGTTTTCCCTTTTGGAGCCTATTTTGTGTTTGATTCAGTTTTACGAAAACGAATAGGAAAACTAAGATTATTTTTTAAGGGATTATCAAAGGAAGTGGGCTTATGATAAATTTATAAAAATATATGAGAATGTGTGGTCTGGTTGGTTGGTGCATGTGTTGTGTTCATTTGTGTCATTTGAAATGTGTATTTATATTGTGTCCTAGTAAAACAAAACAAACAAAAAAAAAGGTTAGGGATATTCGGAAGAATTCACTATATTTATGGGGGTTTCCATTGGTAAGTTCAGAATTTGATCGGGAATTTGATTTTTTCGTGTCAAATAGAATGTGATTTGAATTGATTTTTTGTTTTTTATGGACTTGGTGTATGTTTGGGTCTGTGATCTGGATATTTCTTTCTCTACTCAAATAATTTAATTGACAAGTCAATATGCCACCTGTCAATTGAACTGGTATAGGTTTGCCCAATAGAAGGATTTTACTATCAAAATCCGAGTTTTGACACATCTGTATCTAAAGAGAATTGAGTTCTTTTACCAATGGAAAACCACATTAATTAGTGTAAAAAAATTAATCTCTTAGATGAAGCAATGAATATCAAAAATACTAAATAACGTTTAGTGGAAAAGGTGCTGGATTACAACTTAGAGTGGTGTTGGTATTTTTATAATTGTTGATCTTTTTAAATCTAAACAATATCTTTTATATAAGTATGTACATATGTACCTATATGTAATATATGTATCTCCGAAATTATTTTAAAATGGCCAACAGGTTGAAAGCTTTCAAAATCAAATCTCAAGTCAATTTTTTTTGTAGGCAGTTCTTATACTACGTTTTCACCGATCACTACAGAAAGATTAAGGGGAGTGGATTTAGTCTTAATCTCTAACATATATGACTTGAAAACATAAATTTCATTTAAATCTTCATAAGATTTATAATCATAAAAATCAACTCCCTCATTGGAAAGTGAATTTTTAACTTCGTTTGACACAGAACAAGCTACATCATAAGAGAAAATAGAACAAAATTTGTATTTTGAATGGTGCAGTCAAAATTATATACATACTTCTTAATATTTTAAGCTTCAAGTGATTAACGTCCGTTGAAAATGTAGTATTCATATTTGGCGTTTGATAAATTGTTTTTCTAAAATATTTGTAATAACTAAACATAAATTTCTAACAGATAACAGATTTTTTCTTCAACTGTAAGTTTACACGGGGTACAACGAAAGAAAGTTATCAAAAATTAAAATGCAGTGAAGTTTTGTAGTGAATTCTTCACTCCGAATTTAATTTTGGGGTGAAGCGGTGATTATACCACCACATACAAACTTCTGCAAAATATTGGCTGTCGCTAATACACCGACACATACTCAATTACACGTCAAATAGTTCTGTTTGTTTAAATAAATTCCAAAATGAAATGAAAAAATAGTGGTCCCCTTAAATAATTTTGGAAAACGACATGTGAACATGGCTTTAAAGTTGTTTCCACAATGTTCTTTTTCTTCACTTGGAGTACACTTTATGTGCATAATATTTGGAGTTCACACAAGAATGAATCAATAAATGTGTATTAAATTTAGTAGCCTACATTTTTCACAATAATAATTTATATTAATGTTTAGATACTAAAATATTGTTTTTAAATGCTAAATTAAGATAACATTGAAAATTTCAGTCTGATTGTTAGAAGCTGTCAAGCTCTATTCGCGATCCACATACCATCCACACTTCAACAAATAGATTATTTGCACACGACTAAGCTCAAATTCAGCTTTGAAAGTGAGACAGTTAGAAGTCATTCACTACGAATAAGAAATTCAGCTGAATGAGGTGTCAAAATGGGTGAACATTCGTTAAATCGCTTGTCATTGGTAGTAGCTCTCGTATAAATAGTGCTCAAGCCTTCACTTTTTTAAAATGAGAGCTTAATCGTCTGGCAATACCGCACTCAACCGTCTGTTGTCAGCATTAAGAAAGTTTACAACTTAGAACCGTGAGCTGCCAACTACTCTTAATTTGTGTGATGACATTTTTTGGATGTTCCCTTTTAAGCTATATGTAAAGTACGTTCAAGCCAAAATCATTAAAAGGAAACGAAAAAAATGTCCGGCAAATCTCTTTTCTCGTGTGACCAGTACAGGAGATGACGTATAAAGCAATTACAAGAAAACGTCAAAAAAATCTCTAGCAACTAGCTGCCCCCTTTGAAAACGTACTTATGTACACAGTTTTCATTTTCTATAGGAATATAACATAAGAAGTAAAAAAAGTTCAACTCCGAACAGCCACTCGTAAACGATATTTGTAATGTATATGACGACTCTGGTCCAAATTGAGAGCAACAACAACTCCAACAAAAATATTATACAGAAAATAAAATATTATAAGTGAGCCTGTTGTCTATACTGGATATTCAATAGAAGTGGAGGTTTATCATGTAATTTTGAAAAAATATCTAAATATATACCTAGCTGACAAGTCATCTAAATAGTTTAGTTAGAAAATTACAACATCAACCTTATTTTTTCATGCATTATTTTGGATAAAACGAACCTAATCCATCATTCAATTTTTCATATACTTTCCCTTTGGTTTCTACACAGTGCTATTCCGAATTTCGACAATATTTCGAAAATGCGTTGAAACAGTTTGAAATTGTCGTTTAATTGATGCTGAATCGAAATAATTTGTAGTTGTGTCAGCCCGTCGATCCTTTTTAAGCTTTCGGTTGGCTCTGTATAAAGATGCAAAATAACACTCCATTTAAATTTTTTGGGTATGTATGCATGTAAATATGAATTTACTAAATCAGGAATATTTTTGGGAAAGGGGTAATCAAAATAAATAAAATTCAGCAAAAATCCAAAACAAAAAAAAATGTCTAAGATATAGAAATTATTCCGTAACTTCTGTCAAAAATACATACATGTTTTAAAAAACATGAAATATAAATATTTCAAAAAAAAATATGATGGCTTATTCATTGTAGTCTTTATAAATTTTAAAGGAATACCTTACCTGTTTGTGATATATTGTTTGACTTTCTTTTTCAAGACAAACAACGTAAAGATTAGAAATCCTTGAATACCATTACCGATATCGGTGACATAGAACAGTTTATTCCATGATGAATTTGGTCCAATCATATATGAAATAATTTCCATTGACCAAGTTACTCCCATGACAATAAAGAGACGAAGAAATATTCCAAATCTACAAAATAAAAATTAGATATTTTATGTGAAAGGAAAAATACTAAAATTACCTATCTCTTTCGGTTCGCAGATTCTTCTGACTGTCATTACGTTCCATCATTCGACTCATTTCCCTTTGAACGCCATGGATTTGAAGAGCTGTCAGAATGAACATAACTATATTAAAGACAATGATGATGATGATGGGGCCAAAGAAATATAGCATTGCCGACCATCCAACTTTCACTGCAAGATAAATTAAAATAAAATTAATTTGTGTTCTTTTTTAAGGTAAATTTTGAAAAATAGTTTTGAATTTTACAAGTTTTAAAAAAATATTAATAACAGACCCTCCAACCAGCACCATTCATCGCTTCCGATTGCTGGCTTCCAATAATCAGGAATAAAGGATGATTCTTGTGCTGTGTAAGTTAAACAAAGAGAGATGAAAGCCAAGCCCCAAGCGTAGATGGAATACAATATAAATCGTTTCTTCTCATTGTATCTTCCGCGTGGTGCACGAATATTATAGAATAAGTCAAAACTTATAACGCTGAGCCAGAAAAAGCTCGCCATAAATGAAAAGTAAGCAAAGAATCCTGAAAATAAGAAACAAATAAATAAAAATCACCGAATTTAAATATTATTTTTTTAATTATTTTGACAGAAGCTATGAGGTTTTTTATGCTTTCATGTAAATAAGTCAAAAAGTAACAAATTATGAACTCCCTTCATAATTATGTTATGTCACATTCACCTGCCCGTCTGAGCTCACCCTTAGGTGAAGCACGTAAGAGTTCCAATTGTCATTCGATTTGTATCTGTCATCAACAGTATCTACGTCAAATTCGGAGAGATTCTTATCCCCACTCCTGATAAAATGAGTTTGTGCATTTTTGTGTACACAGTCCGGAACACAGCCACAATGGTTTTTATCGATGTTCAAACTGGGTTGTAATATAATGTATTCACAATGAAGTCACTTTTTCGCATTTGGAATGTTTTCGATATTTGTTCGGTGCCATCACTGATTGCGCAATGAACAGACCTTAACTTTTCTCGGAGAAAACTTTCAGAAATGTCATTAGAAAAAAAATTGATTTTGCGATTTTCTTAATTTTTGTTACAAAACAAAATGCAACGAACAAAAAATTGTATATTGTCCTCGTTCAACTAAATGTCAACAAATGAAAGATGTCGAGATATTGTAGCTCTGAATTGAATTGTTCAATGTAAAACGAAAAACAGAGCTGCTATCAAATTGTTTGACAGTTGGTTGAAATGTATTGAAATTCTCCAGTCCGCCCTGAGCAGAGAACATCGAACGATCCTAATGCCCAAAGAATTTCAAAACAGATGTCCAAAGCTGTGATGTTCAGTTTGTGACAGTTAATTGACAATACACAAATTTTAGTGATACGACATTAATTTTGGAATTTCTGAAATTTCTTATTTTAATTTGTATTTCCAGTAAGACGTTCATAAATTTGCAGTTTACATAAAAAATGTATAATTGAGCATTCAACTTATTGTTGTATTACACTATGACATTTTTGGACTTCTTGATGATTTTTTGGGCAAGGTGTCGGTTTTTGGGTAATTTAACTTTATATCATACATATATACTTCACTTTATCCTTTCTAACATGAATCCATAGTTAAAAGTTTTCATATTATTTGCATAGACGTGTTTTTCTTAAACTAAAACAATTATCTTCTAAAATGTCTTACCAAATACTTTACAGTGAATATGCGAAATGTTTTCCATTGGTATCAGAATAAACGCACTCAGTATTGAGTACCCACAGCATAGGCCAAACAAATAGCAGCAAAGTGATTTGCCATGCAACGTCCTTAGTTCTGGTATTGCCATATAAACAACAATTGTCAAAACCATAAACGGCACAGAAAACAGCATCGCTTAAAAAAAAGGAAAATTTTATTAAAAATAAAATAATAATTCAAATATCAGCTTACTGCATCCATAAACTAGTGTCTTTGTACTTCCAGTAACAGGTTCATAACAGTTCATCGGTAAAAGAACATCTGATACATTAGAATCAGTATACGAAGTTAAACAGAATTCATCCTTCGAAAAGTAACGCTGGTCATCCCATCTCAATAACGTGCCATTCTACATAAATTCAATGAACACACCAAAATTCTGTCAAATCTAAAAAAAATCATATGAAAATTTTATCATACCTCAAATAAGCTAAACGAATCAAAGCTATTTAAATGCGGCAATAAATGGTACATCTCGCCGCATGTCCGGCCAAACTGGAAGGAGAACTTTTTCGTGAGATCTACTTCCTTGAGTTCACCGAGACTTGTTGTGATGTTCATTAGAGTCGTAGATCTGTTGTTTCCTTCAAAGTCGTCGCAAAACGATCCATTGAATCTAGCTGCGGTAGGACAGCAAAATTTCACACAGGGCCTCAGCTTGCAGACACACCCTCTAACATGAGGCTCTGCAGGGACCCGTACTGATAGGTCATTAGCTGTGAATTCGTAAATTCCCAATAGATGCGGCGGAACAATAAGGCCGTCGTACAAGTAGGATCCATTTTGAAATTTTTCGTAGCCAGTTAAGTCGACAGTGTCAATAAACGGACATGGAGCATGTATACTGTCTAAGTAACTAGCGCTAGACAGGTTAGTTACGGTAAATAGTAATAGCAGAGTTCCTGCTAAAAGTGTTATGATTTTGAGTTCAGTCATATTGATGAGAAGCTCTTTGAGTAGGTTTGACTTTAACTGTTCTTCTGCGGGATGCAATTTTCAAGAAATACTTTGGAATGTCTTTCAATTCCAAAACGTCATTAAGTTGAATGGCCTGAAAGGAATGCAGAAAAATATCACATTAGAAAAGAATATTACTTTATTTTGTTTATTAAATAAAGGGTGTACAGAGGCTTTCTTCAAAGATTAATATTATGTCCTTTTCGATTGGTAATCCGGAAGAACTCTCCGAACCCGGAAGCCAATCGAACAAGTTAGCGCTCGATTCTTGATTCTGAATTTTAATGTGAGCGAATGTATAAGGCGAAAGAAGAACAAAACAATGACATGAAAATATAGCGATGGGCGAAAATTTCTCTTCTGTAGAAGAACTGTCATTTGATATCAATCCAACAGTTTCAGGAAGCATTCGGAAGTCTTCCGGACGACCAAACGAAAAAGCCATTAAATTCACATTTGTTGGAATCATTGAAGGGAAATTTAAAATAAGACAAATGTTATCATTCAATTGAATTCGCAAAAATAGCTGAGTAATAATGATCTAAGATATTTTCAGTTTGATCAACGTTGTTGTCTAAGGAAATTACCCGTTTTGCCTCATAAAGTTATTGACATTCATATCAATATGTTTACATTCTTTTAAATGATAAGATTCTTTACACTCGAGTAATAGAAATATAGAAATAAACAATTAAATGGCAATATTATTGGTTCGAAATGAAGAAGTTAATATGGAATGAAAAGCGGGTGTTTTTTTAACCCAATTTAGTACAGATGGAGTTATATCTGTCAAAAACAATTATCAAATTGCAAACTGTCAGTAGATTTGTTCCTTGAGTCCTAAAGTTGCTCTAAAGCGATGTTTTGAAAACCCTGAACTCACCAATTTGAAAATTGAAATTAACAGAATATTCAAATATTTAATTAAATGAATATACAAATATAAAATGGAATTCTTGAAGTTGTGGATTGCGCGTCAGACGAACAGGTCAGGATTACAAGCACGTCAGAAGAGATATTTGAATAAATTTTAGGTTTAAAATTTCAGAGGACATTACTTCTTGAAAAATTATTTCATTAAAAGCAAGAATAATGTTATCAACTAAATTGACACCACTTGGGATTATTTTTACGAGAAACGGAAAAGTCAGTTTTTTTGACATTTCCAGTGGGTGGTAGTCAAAAAAACCTGGGTCAACACTGGGTAGAGTAGAAATACGGACCTAGTGTGAACAAATTTAAAACGTTTGGTTCCAAATGAATATTTCTAGGCGCTAAAATTTTAGAACACTTGCATAAATGCATTTAGAACCTGCCTTAATTGACTGTATGAGTCCGTTATTCACTGTATAGTTCACTGTTTCGCACATGATATTGATGTTTTATCGAAAAAAAGTGTCCGTCGATTTAAATATTTTTTTCGATCAATCGGTATATCAATTAGCAAAAATTGGGGCATTTTGATCAATGACTCATTCAAAAGCCAACATTCATGTTATTTAGGACATATAGCAATAAATGCTTGAAAATGTGTTCAAAAATGTTGTATCTTGGTTAAGATTGTTGGGTAGATCATAGTTGCAGAATGTAAATAATTTGTCATTTACTTAGTTTGTACTGAATTAAAAAAAACACCCTGTGTAATCATTGGTGTAAAAATATTTTCATATTTTCACACTTTCAAAATTTTTCACGTAAGATTTATTTGGTTTATTCAACATTTCTAACGAATTCTGATTCTCAGAACATTTCAAAATATAATGCTTTGCTGCGTTTTTATCAAAAAAAAGATATTGTTGACAACAATTTAAGGTACGAGTATGTAGTGTACTAGGTATAACAATATTTTATGGTTTGTATGTTTTTGATCAAATTTTTGCTATACCTCGCCCTTTCTGATAAAAATAAATATCGTAATATTTTCCTAGACAATAAATTAGCCGTGTTCAGAACTATATGTTGATTAATCACTCTTATGAATTAAGCTATCAAAATTATTTGTATTTACCAAAGGTCTAATTACCTACACATACATAAATATGCTTAAGACCTATGTGAAGTCAAACAAATAAATATGATTTATAGCAACCACAAAATAAAAAAAAATAGTTTCCTATAACTCAACACAGAGTTAATTACAATAATCTTAATTGGACTTCATCGTTTTATTTGAAGCATAAATCAATTTATTGTTATTTTTTTGAAGTAAGATACGTTTTTATAGTTATGGTAATATAAAAAAAACTACCTAATTAATTTATCTTTATCAATATTTATTCGGTTGTTTTCTAAGAAGAGCCTATTTGAAGCAAACAACACGCCTACATTTTCTTCCATGCAGAGAACATTTGATAACCGAAATTTGTTCTATGTACAATTAAAGACCGTTCCGGTGAAAGTATATATGTGCACCCAATTAGTATAATCACACAATTCCTGCAATTTGGGCGATGATCACATAAAATAGAGATATCAATTCACTGTAACCGTGCAGCCATTCTACTAAAAAAATAAGGACCAATGACGAATGAGAAAAATATTTAGTTTGACAGAACACTTCCTTTTAAATTAAAATCACTTTACGTCTATGAGCCCTAACTCTCTTTCTCTTAATAGTTATAGAGCTAGACGCCAAACATTTTGTAAAACACACGGTCATTTATTATTCAAATAGTTTCCAACATGTTTTTGTATAAGTTTATTTTTATTTGATAAATAAAAGTTATTTCCAAATATTTTATGAGCACAGTCTACGCAGCACAGATGTTTAAAAAAATTGACAAGCTTCTGACCGACGTCAAAGTAATTGGAATTACGTCAAAATAAATCGGTTCAGTGAGGTCAATATCGCTCGCTTTTGCTTTTTTCGAAGATTTATACTCTGTTCCCACCGAAGCGAAATCTCGGATTTCGTAGATTTCAGTCCAAATCTTCGGATTTCACCATATAGTTTTGAGATTTCGAAATCCGAGATTTCGTTGAAATCTCAATGAAAACCCAGTACCGATGCGGGCCATTCATATTTAACGAGTCCATCTTAAGCTTCACCATACTGAGGTAAAATGATTCTTATGTGCAAATTACGATCTTTCACTCTAACGATAGAAGATAAAAAGAGAGAGTATGAAATTTGACAACGTGGCTTGGGTTGGTGGATTAGATACACACAAATGGTTGTTGTTTGTACTTCTGAGAGAATCGTGGATTTGGCAGTGTGAACACCAATTTGAAATCTCGAAATCTTCCTGCTGAAATCTCAGATTTCGCTTTGGGAACATAGTTTTACATAAAAATTTAATTTCATGGTTTTAAAAATCGAACTAACTTTTATCCATGCTGTATGCTTCCATCAGAAATGACTGAAATAAAAATGTCCAACTCACTTCTACTTCATAAGGTAAAATGAAACAGCATTTGCATTATGATAGAAATGCTTTCAAAACTTTATGAATTGTTATTTTTTTTTTAAAGATGGAAATTCTGCATATCAATTTATCTTATACTACATTTTTACGTTTCATCGAACACTAAACCGAGATAAGATTAAATTTTGCTTAATTCTCAAATAAATTTAGAAGATTTACCATACCTGCAAATTTTAATATCGGCAGATGAAGATTAAAAATAAATTTAATTTAAATCTTCACAGTGCCGATATATGTACAAATCGAACTAACCTATTCCCATATCGAAACTAACACATTTATCAAGAAAGTAAATTTTTCGCTTCACTTGAGTAAGAGAAAATAAAACACAATTTGCATTTTAAATAGTGCTGTCGAGATTAATATATTTCTAAGTGGTGAAAACACGCGAGTATTTGAGTTTAAGGCAATGCACAAGAGATTAGCGTCCAGTGAAATAATCACACAGAACTGCTATTATTGTAAGCAATTAGTTACCATTTTCGTGTTCAATGATAAAAAAAAATAGTAGAAAAGAGCAAGATATTTTAAATTTGTCATATTATTCCTAAATCGAAGTCCACAATCCATAAACTGGATTTACTTATTTAAAAATAAATATGGCTTTGTCTTAAATTGTCTTATTTAATAATTCTATTTTTATGGTTGTCCATATTATAAATGATTATAGGAAATAATAGCTTACCTACCGTAAGAAATTTCGAATAACAAATTAGGTATACAAAAAAATAAGTATATAGTAATACTAGAGAAATAAATCAACGCACATAGTTATTTTAAACTATGACTTACAATAATGCAAATTACCCAAAAAAAGTATATTTAATACATTAATTATTTTTCGAGTAGTGCACTTTTTCTTTTATTATAATAGCTGAGACTTGTGCCAAGTCAATAGCTGCGTCTCAACCTTCTAACTTTCAATAAGAAACTAACATAAGTATCTTCCCTATGTTTTTTGTTTACTAAAATCTCTTATAAAATTTTCCCAATTTTTATTCTTTAAACACCATACAAATAGGTGATGTAGGGAAATCCATTCCAATGGGTATTTTAAAAAATTCAAATTTTCCTAATTTTAATTGTGAAAAACTGCTATAGCCTAGTCTCGTCCTTAAAAAAATGTTTAATGTTTTTTTTGATGAGAATGAAAGCCATCTAAATTATCAGAACATTAATTAATATACCAATCGATAAAACATTTTAAAATAATATTTTGTAAGCTATGTCACCACTTACACTAAACTCCCCTAAATGCATTTTAAGCCACATTAAATGCATTGGAAATTGTCTTTGATTCTACCAGATAAAGAAGCATTATGAGAAAGTAGCAGGCAGTGTTGCCACATAACTTCAACAGATTGTAACCAAATAAGAATAAGACAATCAATAACTAAGGCAACATTTGGCTTGTTTTTGTTTAAAACACAGAAGGCAATTGGTTAATTCGAAGAAAAAACGATATTGGGAGTCAGCGCAGTCATTACTAAAGATAACTGAAATTTCCATACAATCTATCAATAACAAATAGGTAGTTCGCGCAGATAACACATTTTTGCGTGAAAATTTTGTTATTGCATTTAACATTTAAATTGTTTGTTTCAGTGCCTGTTACGAGTGTACAATACGATTTAAAAAAAAGACACTTAATATCTCTTTTTAACTAAAACAGTTTTATTTCTAAGTCAAAAAAAATCATTCTGAAAAATACTTGAACTTGGAACTTGATCATTTATCAAAATTTTCTTTATAAATTAAGAGAAATATTCATTGGAAAAAGGCTAACAGAAAAAACGCTGATTATAGAATTTAAACATTGTGGCAACACTGGTGCTAATATTGCAGGTAACGAAATCTTTTCTATTTTATGGATTAGTTAATTGTTTTGTCTCTTATTGAATTTTATTTCAGGTAAATTTTCTACAAACAGAATTTTGTCTATAAAAGTCAAACGGGAATGAAATTTGAAGGCAGGTATAAACATTATTAATTACATACTTGACTTTATTTGAGCGTGCAGATGAAAGTTGAATTAACACGCATTGGTAAAAGCAAATAAAATGCATGACATACACATAAGTAGGTAAGGTAGGTACTTTGAGGAGAATGCAAATCTTTAAAGCGGTTTTCAAGAATATTTGAAAATTAGGTATATAAAAAACGGACGTGATTCGGTGAATGCCACAGTGTGACAGAAAAGTAGACTTTATGTGGCCCGTAGGGTTAAAAGGGCCGTCGACTTTCGGAGATTAGTTGTTTGCTTCAGTAGCCCACCAGTAATATTTGACACTTTTAAGGGCGAAGTAATACATTTTTATTTCTCTAGACTCAACCATAAAAAAAACACTCTTTTTTAAAATCAAAAAATTTTAGTAAAATGTTTAAGTCCAATATTATTTCTGATTCTAATTAATTGCGTTGCTACCTGTTGGAAATTTTTTCTCTGTATAGTTCCACCCACCACGCCTTCCGAAATCGCTCAAATATATTTAACCCTAGTTGGGACCTGTTCCGACTGAATTATATTTTCAAAGGGTCGTCGTCTTCATTTTCAAAACAAACATACCAAAGCTATATCAAATCACTCAATTATAATTAATCTACCTAACATTTTTCAATGTTTGAAAATAAACCACACAAAAGTTGCGGTCATATTTTTTTATTGGCGGAATGAACAACTCTATAAATAAAGTTCGTATACCGATTTTAGTTCGATTCCATATTATTACAGCTCCAGCACCACCCTCCTATACATTAAGTAGCAGATAATTATTTTATCTTCGGTTATTTAGAAAATATTAAAAACACTAACACACACCACTTAACTTCTCTTCGTACTTCAAATGTGATTTAATTTTCTATTGTGAATGAAAGATATGCAGTAAATCGTATAGTACTTATATATAAAATTATACCACTCAAGACTCAACACACACCCACACACACCATCATAATTTTCTAGGTAATGGAAATATTTATGATGAGAGAAAGCCGAACACCCTGTGGCCAGTAATATTAGTGTTTGAGCAATAACAATAATTACTCAATTTAAAAAAAAAAGAGCAATATAAGTTTTAAAGTACAAACAAACTATCTATGTATAGATTTGTAGATAATTTTGGTATCAATGGTTGCGTGTGTATGATTGTAGTCTGCGATAGAGAGCTTAAGGTAAATAATAACAATCGAGATGGTAAATTTCGAAATTTGTTTTTTTTTCCCTCCTGTATAGATAATTTAATTTTGAGTTATATATGTATGTATACGTAAGTGGGCGAATGGATTCCGATTAATTTCAAACGCTTAAATATATATAAAAAATATCATACACGTATTTTTATAAATAAAAATGTAAGTTAAATACCTATAGGTGTCCATTTGAACAGGACGCTACCAATTACTGTATTGATAGATAAGATGCAAAGATTCTTATGTACGTAAAACCTTTGGATGCGATTTAGAAAGAATGGAAAACGAAGTGGTTAAGCATTTTGACAAAATATTCTTTTTTTTTTTTGTTTTAACGGATGCGCGCACTAAAGGGGTTTTGACTACCCTTAAAATGAACAAGCACTGTGCGAGCGTTAGGAAAGTAGGGAAGGATGCAAGAGGAGATACCGATGCACATTGATTTGAATTTCTGAATATCAAAATGGGAGGGGAAAATAGAGCCGGGTAAAGTATTCCACATTCGCGTTGTACGGCTAAAGAAAGATTCTCTGTACTTAACAGTACGACCGAAGTTGGGCTCAATGGTAAACTGATGAATAGAAGCGCGAGTATTTCGGTTGAAAAGTTTAAGGGGAGGAATGCAACTGGCTATTTCGCTCGAACATTGTTCATAAAAATAGCGATACAATAGTGAGAGACATATAACATTTCAACGATGTTCTAGAGATGTAGAGATGTATAGTTCTATCGCCAATCATTCTTAGAGCTCTATTTTGAATTCTATCCAAAAGATTCAAATGAGTTTTGGGAGGTCCTGCCCAAATGTGCGAGTTATACTCCAGCTTTGGACGAATGTAGGCCTTATAGATTACAGCCAGATCAGATGGGGAGAAGAATTTCTTGCACCTTCGAAGAAAGCCCAAACACTTTGCAGCGTTTTTGGCGACATCAAATATGTGTTCATTCCACAAGAGGTGGTCTGTGATGCACATGACTGAGAGCTGATCGGCTTCTTCAATGCAAGTGCCGCTCATGGATAGCGGCATGAGGGGTGGGTTCTGTTTTAACGACAGAAAACAGCACTGAGTTTTTGGAGCATTAAATCCTACGCGGTTTTTTATTCCCCATTGAACAATGCTGTCAAGATCAGAATTTAATGAGCTTATCATACGCTGCCGTTCCAGTTGCACTTCCGAAGAACAAGGAGGTACATCTGAAAACCAATATGAGAAGCTGAGAGTACTATCGTCAGCAAAACAATTAAGTGGATTAGAAGTTCCAGATAAGAGATCATTAATAAAAATGAGAAAGAGGGTCGGAGACAATACGGAGCCATGGGGCACACCGATCCGTGGTTCAGAAATTTTAGCCCGCGATTTTCCTTTTTAAAAGTGACATTGTGCTGAAGCACCTAATATACATACATATAGGTATTGTTTTAATTGTCAAAATTTCAAATGACAAATGTCATTCAAACCAAAATGGTGGCAAAACAAAATCAATCTGCATTATCTGAAACATAGTACGAAAGTAATAGGTTGGTACAGACAAATCTGTCGATTTGGTTGGCTTTATCATATTGCAAAATTAGTAAATCACATACAAAGACATTCATATATACGTACCTATATAATGAACTCCTATACTTTGCCCTGCAGTCAAATGTTAACTGAGCCGCCATCTTGGAGAATGCATAAAAAAGCATTTTCCCCATATTGAAGAACAACCAAAATCGTAAAATGACTCATTTTACACAAAAATTTGAGATTATTCTCTAGGAAATGACATAAAGTAGGACTGTATCAAATTTAACCAAATTCGTTCACCCTTACAATATGCAATAACAATTAACAATTGTTGAAACTTCTACATCGTACAAATGATAAATTTGATCAAAGCCTAGAAATTGTTTAAGCATTAAACAGAAGCATACACTAATGTCGTTTTTATTTGGCAATCCGGAATCCGTCCGGACTCTTCTGAAAGCGTATACTTGTAAAAAATTACAGTTCTAATTCTGAAAAGAAGGGAATTTTGCTTCTGGATTTGAAATCAGAATCAGAACCAGAAGCACTCACACATTCAAATACTTGAACGTCAAACTCTGCTGTTGTCATTTTTTGTTTGATAGTTGTGCAACAAACATTTTTTTGTTTGACTTTGAATATTCTCACGTACACAATTATTTTCACACATACCACCTCATTAAAATTCAGAATCGTCAGAAACACATAAAAGTGTTCAGTTGGGATCCCGGATCGGAGAACAATTCCGGATTGCCAAATAAAAACGCCATAAGAGATGTGCCAAGGGATTTTCCTGTTTAAATATGTCACATTAAATAAACTCCTGTGATTTTCTCCATCGTGTGGAAAAGCTCGTAACTCGCAGGCCAGATACGTAATAAAACTCATTCTTACTCGTATAATTGTCCACCAGAGTTCAAAAAGGAAGAAAATCTTTAATGGCTATAAAACCTATTCCCATATCAATTATTAATTTATTAACCTATCTTCCATTGAACTATAAAAATGCCTTTTCCATTTATTGCTGAGCGTTTAGTTAGAAATTATTTTTGTCATTATGTCGGGCGCCCAAACAGCAATTCCCTCCAGTAAGATATGTCAAGTCAGTCGTTTAACTAAAGACCATTCTAATTAAACACCCTCGCATGACCATAGTCAATATAAATACGGTAATTCTAGGAAGCAACAAGTTTAGGTTATCCCTCCATTAACTTATCATTATGAGAAGGGAAATATTGAAAGAATTTAAGGGTAGGGTCAAAACTTAATTCACTAAAAATATTATATTTTATGTAGGTTTACTTTTCCAGAGTCTGGAACTTAGAGCACTTAAAATTATTAAACGTATTGTCGCCACAGACCTATAAGTATAGCTAATGGTGGTACTAACAACATAAATTCGTATAGAAGAAATTAACTTTATTAATATTCCTAAAAATGTTTACTGAATTTGATGGATGATTTGAATATTTTTGTGTTCAAAGCAATGACTATATCCTTTTGAAATCATCATTAATTAATAATGCACGAAAATAGTGGGAATAATGGAATGGAAGAAAAGAATTTAATTAATTTAAAAACGAAGAAAGTTTCTGACAAGGTCTACTTTACACACGAACTTCTGATACAACTTATATTACATATATTAACTATTATTTGGTCCAACAAATTTCAACTATGGTAAAATCAGTCAACATTATGCCATGCCGCCACCAATTGGTCTGTCGACTTTGACACTGCATGGTAGCATGTTTTTGTCATTTTACGGCCAGAGGTTTTATATGTTGTTAAAGTTTCTGTTTTTTTTAACGCTTAATACACATCAGCATGGTAGGATATATGCTTAACAGTCAGTGAATTTTTTTCGCTGACTGTTTTCTGGATCATTTGGAAATGGAACCTAAAAAAATCAAATTTAGATGCCCATTCATCTAAAAGGAACAATTTCAAATGAAGTATACTGACAATTCACACGAGGTACAATAAATGGCAATGAATTCGAAGGAAGTCACTGTTTGGCGGTTTGGCGTATGGACTTAGGTAGTCCCATTTCATACAGGGCAACTGTGTTGCCAGCAATTTATATTTTATTTGGCGAGAAAAGCAAGAAGTAAGGGGAGTGAACAAAATATACAAGGTAAGCGATTTGAAGAGATTTTTTCACGCTTTGAAACTAAGCTTGCGTTCAAACAAAGAAACATTTGCCGCTTTCAGATACGTATTTTCATTTTGTTTTTCATCGTTGAGTTATTTTTATAGAAGAAGCTTAAGAATGAATCAAAATCAACTACAAAAAATACACACATCTTTGGATAAGTTTTGAACATAGCCGCTCATGTCCTGTTCAAAAAGTTATTTTTTTTTCGATACTACGCTGCATGAACATGGATTTCTTGGACTCCATTGGATTTTCTCATGGCGTGTTCATAGTTCTGCCATCGTGTATGATCTGTGGAGGCGGTATGTAATAGTTCGAAGCTTAAGACTTGATTTTAATAAATTATACATTCAGAAAGCTTTGAATGCAGAATGCAGAATGCCCATGCAGAAATGGGAAATATTAATGATGACGACAATTTCGCATCAGCAGAAAATATTCGACAACCTGCATTATGAGGTAGTTAAATATTTGCAATTTTTTTTATTATTATTTGTACCTAATGTTATGTTACTCGTTACTCTATTATGTTAATAGATTCTTTGATCATAAAAGCCATACAAGGATATAAAATCATATTATTAAGCTAGTATTTCATTTTCTTCAATCGCATTAGTCGTTTGCTTTTGAATAAATCACTTACTTTTCATTAAATATTAAAATTAAAATATAAAACAAATTTGCGAACAGGAAAATATTTGGATTTGTTTCGTGTCCTTCGTTTTTATTTTTGACAACATAACATATTTATTCGGTAATTTTATGTTCAGAAAAGTATATGATCAATCTTGGATTGGCTATAATACTGAAATCTTAATGGGACTATCAAAAGCAAAACAAAAAAATCTCCGGCAATTTTATTTCCTCGTGTGAAAGATACAAAGATTAAGAGAAAACGTCAAAAAATCTCCAGCAACTAGTTGCACTATGTAAAAGTTGACCTAACTACTTCCTCAAAAGTCGAAAACGACTAGGTACTAAACTGCACTCTCTATTCCATTTAATGAATTTAGAAAGTTATTACAAAATCACGAAAAAGAAAGTGCGACAACTCTGCAACTTTTTAAACTAAGCAATTTTTGGTCCCTATCCGCTACCTACGTAGTAAAAAATAGCAAGTCATAATTGTATAGTATAAAAGCAGTATTACCAATTTCATACAAAGCTATTCATATGCGTTCGACCAACGAATATTTGTCAATTTTGACATTTCGTTCCCGATTCCTTACAAAAATGTCTACCAGCAAACATGTACTAGGTACCTCTATCCATATAAGAGGGTTGTGTTTTCTGTACTGTTTGTTCACAGTAATAGTGGTGTTAATAACGTAAAACCACAAATGCTTAGCAACATGCAACATAGAAATCAATTTTGCATTAACTGTTTCCTAGAATGGGCGCTGCTCCGCCAATATGTACTAAGCAATATGTGCATTATAACAAGTCACTACCAGGTTCTATACCGTATAAACCCTACCCAACCCAATGTATAATAATTCTATGTAAATTCATTCACACTTCGTAAAATACGAAGCTTATCTCTTGCTTGGAATTGCCCATGTTGACTTTTTAAACATACGAACAACGTGTATCTATCTATTTATATGTGTACAGATATTAGATGAAAGATGAACAATGAACTGGTTGGGGATTCCATGTTTATTATGCAAATATGTATTCGTTTAGTTTTAGATATAGTTGCGGCTTAGCGTGACTGAGTGACGGCACAAATCGATTAACGAGTAAGTATACTGTATACATATGTGTATGTACCGAAAACTCAGGGAAATAATCTATAATTAAATCAAATTAAAATCATTGTATTATTATCATCAAAAATTACTTAAAATTAAATTTGCCTGAGAAATGCTTAAAAAGCGATACACTTATGTTGTGAGAACGTGAAATAATAATAGGTTAGTTCAGACAAATGGAATCTCAATCTCAGAGATCTCTTTCATATGAACACGATTTCTCATCAAAAATGTTCAATGTTTGCTAACTGAGGAAAAAAAACCTTGATTAATTTCCTAAATTTTTGATGGGAAGAAATTTATGGCATATCAGTTTCCATATTGACATATTTTACTGTGTTTTGATTGAAACAGATTAAAGTAACGCCAGAATCGTCAACGGCAGCAACATAAAAAAATCTTCGAACACATTGCGGTCAAGACAGCCATTTTATTCTTTTGACATTTCGAATTGAAACAAACACAGCTATAAGTTCCATGCATTGTTTTTACTTGCGATATAGGTACGATAGTACCTATAGTAGTAATTTCGAACTCGAAATTTTAATCAAAGTTGACATTACGATGATAGAGAACGCCAAAAAAGTGGGTCCGGCAATTCCATCTGTCTGTCTGTCTGTAGAACGGCTGAACCAATTTTGTTCAAACTTGGTGGTTAGGAATTTTAGGTGATTGTCCAAAATAGATTTTTGAATCGTTGTTTTAGCCCCAAAAATAACGGTACTTGCCATCAAATTTGTCTACCATCTTTATTATCTCGAAAACGGCTGCAACGATTTTGATAAAAATTGGTGTGTGTACTAATTTGAGTATGGTCTACATTTTGGGCGAAAATTTAAAAATATTTTGTTATTAACGGTACCTGTCATACAATCATTTTATTGATTTTCGACTTTCTCACAAACGGCTCAACTGATTTCGATCAAGATTTGTATACAGGATCTCCTTCAAATTTTAAATTTCAAAATTTTCGAAAAATAGTTTTTTTGGATTTAAAAAAAAAATATTTTTTTTTTTTTGAGAATTCATTATTTTGAAAACCGGTTGGCGATTTGTTCTGAAATGTTGTTTTTAAATTTATATTATTAAATATTTAAAATGTTCATAAATTTGTATATATATATAAAAAATTAAGTGAAAAACGACTTTAAAAATACTTTTAGCCGTTTCCATTAAGAATATTGCATAAAATGTGGTCGAACATAGGAGCAAGTATGTGCGATCCAGTCATGTATTTTATTTTGTATAATGTTTGCAGTGTGGTATCATTGAATATCGTACAAGAAAAGCAATGCTCCATCAACAGCAATTTAAGGACTTTGACCTAAGGGCGCTGTTCACGTTAATGGCTCTAGCGTAGTGCGTGCTGTATAATTGAAACACATTGGAGCAAAATTTTAAACCTTTGCAATCTACTCTAAATTAGTTTTAAAATGATAGTCTAGTTTTTGATAATTTATCCAGTTGACGTTTGACACTTGATAACAAAAATGAAAGAAAAATGTTTACTCAAGAAGAAGATTATAATATTTTTGAAGATTTTGAGCCTTTTAGAAACCAAAAATATATAAAGTTCCAGCAAATCCGTTCGAAGAACTTGAGGACCTTGAATTTTATTCAAGATACCGATTTGAAAAAAACATAGGTTCGATTTTTAATTGAAAAATGTACATACTTGGAAGCTGATTGGCTAGTAATACAGCCAATTCCTCTCGTTTAACAATTTATTTCTTTATCTGAAACGAATTACACATGAAAATCTTTTTCTGAAATTTTAAAAATATTAACCGAGCTTTTATATTATTTATAAACATAATTTTTTGTGTTGTTGTGCCTATGCTTAATTTTCTTTTTGTTCAATTAATCTATCTGTCAAAATAAGGTGTGTTCAATGTTAGATTAACGTAGCTCTAAAGATCTACTTCAATTGAGAGAAAGTTAAAATTAAGAGCGCCTAGACGACTGCTTAAAATAGAGTTATAAATTTTAAACAGTCCTCGTTTAGAGAATAGGCCATTCTCTAAACGAGTGATGTGTTTTTGCTTAATTTTGGTTCTGCTTAATGCTGAAACTTTCTAAGATCGCGTTAAAACATACATTAGTTAGAAGAGTTGTTTAAAGTGTTCAAAATTACCAAAAAATTATACAAACACTCGCAAATAAGCGACTTCTTTAAATAGAGACGTGTTTTTACTTAAACGAGTACTGTTTAAAATTTTGCGCTATTAGTTTTTAAAAAACTGGATGAGAGATCATATTCTTTATCAAGATTGGAAAAAGGTGACAGGAGGGTCAGAAATGTATGCCTCATTCTGTCAAAACTTGCATTATTTAGAAAAACCTGCTATAAAGTGGAAAACTAAAATAAAGATTATTAACTTTACATTTTTCTACTAACTGTACACGGTCTGAGCTTTAGGAAAATTGCGAAGGATTTCAAAAGAGATTCTGAGAAAAAAATAACCTGGTAAAGCATTTCACATTCGTGTTGGACGGCTAAGGGAGGACCCACTGTACTTTGATAGTATGTTCGAAGTTAAGCAGAAGAATATTGTATAGTTGAATATAGACGCCAAGAGATTTAATGGAATCTAAGGAGCTTCTATGCAAGAGACTTATACAGCATCATTTTCAGAAATATCGAATATGTGATTATTGCACAATGATGGTCGTGCTGCTCATGGGTAGTGACTGACATAGAGGGATTCGAATGCATCTAAGTAGTAAAGCCAAAAAACTGCTGTGTTTAATATTTTCACCATTCAAAATTTTATTTCTTCTTTTGATAATGACAGACGAAATTTTTTCACGAACTAAAAATCTTCGCATTCGTTTGTTATGAATTCACAGATAGAGCTAGTGCGTCTTCCTAGCTGATTTCTATTCTGTTCGTGGTGCGCTTGAATAAAAAAAACAGCTTAAGATTTTTTTTTCATTTCAATTAAAAGGGTTCGACTGTAGGTACTAGAAAAATCACAAAATAAATCACATATTTCTATGCTTTATTAGACATTGGTATTCTCAGAAATTTCTCACATGAAAGCAAATCTTACGAGTAGATAAATGTATGATAAATATTTTGAAGCAAAGGAGTATAAAATAAGTTTATTATTGAGAAACTATGTTCAACTTATCTGGGTATAATTTAGTTTTATGATTTCGTATGAGCAAATGGGGTATTAAACCTAAACAAATCAAAATGCAAAAGTCGTTAAACTTTGTTTTTGTTGATTAGAAATTTAATTTGGAACTTTGAACATTTTAAGAGGTGTTGACGTTCCCACTTAACAAAAAAACACCAAACAAAAAACTCTAGGTACCAATCTTTAGAAGATATCCGCAGTCAATAAATCAATTATTTTTTTATAAAAAAAGCTTTTAATAAATGCCACTCGCCTCACAGATAGATACAGATCCATGCATTTCTATAAACAACAACAATCTCCAAAAACAGAACACCCCCATAGTGATTTTCATATCTTGACAATTTGACCTAATGATGAACATCATTTTTTTACAGACACATTTATGTTTAATTTAAGAATTTTTTGTCCGCTCATTTCTACTGTATCACTTTTTAATGGATTTTATGAAAATATTAAAAAAAAAATGCAATTAAATTATTTAATTACTTAAAAGTTTTCTCAATGACTGAGGGTCACAATGATGTAATTATCACTGTCAATCTAGGTCAGACGTCTCATCATTTTGTTCCGCACAGAAATTTGCTTGGCACCCCTCTCAATGTGGAAATTTTGTCACATTTTCATCCGCCACCATAGAATGTTGAAATAATTGTATTTAAGCTTTTCAAGCCAATTCTGGAAAATCAGAATCAGGGCGCCAATAAAATAATGACGAGGTAATAATTTTCACCAAAATGCCATCTTCCCGGAAGACTACCTTGAACGAATGGTAGACACTGTTTCTTCTTGTCAAGAATGTTCGAAGAAAATGTTTTCGAGATATGTTTCAAAGTGTGAATGGTTTACTTAAATTCTGTTAACAAGAATGATTGCGTGATTGGTGATTTATCCGACAATGATTTTGTTCATGACGTAAGCATAGTATAATATAAAACAGCTGGATTTTTGTCTAGGGTTCGCAGTGGATTTCGTTGTTTTTGAAAGAGTTTGTTTATTTTATAAATCTATTCAGCGTGGCATTGTAAAAATAAAACTTTCACACAAACCAGCGAAATTCACAGGGAAAATATTTTTTTTTATCAAAAAAAAAATAATACAATGAGTGTTTAGATAAATTCTTTGAAAATTATGTTTCGAAGTAATTGTGGAATTACTGAATGCAAAATAAGAATAATTTATGGATAGCAGGTATTTTTATACTTCTTGTGGTACAAACTTATTATTACTGACAGATGAGGCAGTCAACGTTAATTTGACAGCTGTGGATTATTTCTTAACAGATAATCCATGGATTCATTTTATAACTTGTGAATATTAAATAAATAACAATAACAATAACTGCATGTTTTTGTTGTTTATTTTATAAAAATATAAAGTGTAAAGTCAAAATGTCACTTCGATTCAATTTTAATTCAATCTTTCGATCCCGCGAGGCCATACACTTAAATCGAAATCTCAATCCACTCATATAAACGGGCTAAGTGTTTTCACCGTTCCAAAAATAGATTATTTTTAACAGCACTAAATTGTGTTTCATTTTCTCTTATGATGTAGATGTGAGACAGGCAGCTTCCGTTCATCTTTGTCAAACTGTCAACCGACGAGTAAATTTCACTTTCCCGATGAATGTGTTCATTTCGGTATAGGAATTGGTTAGCTCGATTTGTATCTATGAGGAGATATATTTTAAATCTCAGTTTAGTAAATACAGAAAATTTCAGAAATGTTTAGCGAAGAGTCCAAACCAATATAAATATTTCTTAAACATTTCAGACAAATTTCAGAAATGTTTCTTTGTTTCTGAAATGTTTCATAAATGTTAGTTATTATGAATAAGTTTTTCAAATATGAAAATTATTGTTCTATACATTCTGAATACAAGGCGCTTTTATGTGAATTCGGTGAACAAAATTGATAAACAAATTTTTGTTAAAACTTAAACTTGATCTTTTTTTATAAAATATCAATAACTACTGAAATAAATATTACGAAAACTGCCAAAACACTAACTAACAGTCACCAAATTACGTAAATCTTATACCGCAAAATGTGCAAGAATATTATACATTTTGCGATAAAGAGCATACATTTTCTAGAATTTCATTTGGAAATAAAAAACCACAAGCGGTTAAATAAGAACCATTTCCCAGTATAAATCGTGTTTAAACTTCTTATTGCTAAAGATTTTGCTTTGTTATTCACTTTTGAACGACCACCAATCTTAGTTAATTTGTTTTATCTTACTATGAAAAATCAAAATAAAGTCTACATTCTTAGTATAATCGGTACTAACTACTCGTTGTAGACTTGGTTAAGCTTTAAAATGCATTAAAATGCATTTAAAATGTTAAATTAATTGTTGGCATACTAAACCAACTAATTAACCTAATGTTCTTTATGTGCTTAATGATATTCAACCAGCTTTGAATTATTGATTTATATAGTATCAATGAAATCCGTGGCGTTTAAAAACACGTTTCATGTTTACAATAATTAAAATTCAATGAAATGTTTGTAGTTTTTAAGAAATAAAATGCACGACTAAGTCGCACAAACTTACTCTTATAGGTTAAGATTCAAAATTTGTATATTCGTTAAGAAACTGGCGAAAAAAAAACGATTTTTCAAGAGACATAAATATGAAACAAAGTTTTAAAAGAAAATATTTCTAAGGATTGATTCTGTTTTTTTTTTAAATATATGTATAGAAATAATATTTAACAGATCCCACAACAAATTTAAATAAATATAAAAAAGATTATCATTGATCTTAGTTTCTACAAAACTAATTATATTAAAAGAAAATAATGGCACTTCATTTCTTAAATAAAAAAATTGAGTTTTCCCACGACCGTTAGTGTCTTAAAAAAATAATTCGTTCTGAAATTAATTTCTACCTAGGTTTAAAAAATGTATTTGAAAAATATCGAAACAAATGAAAAAAAAAGAGTTTCATTTTTCTTTACCGCATTCTCTAATTTCAAGCATCGTAATGTTGTTTTGTCTTAAATTTGTCAAATATCTTCTCATTTCTTTGTCTGGAATGTACGTACCTTAACACATTAACATTGACAAAATATCTTTGCCATTTGTTTAATATTCTTAACGCGAGAATATCTGCAAAAACATGAAGTGTTGCAATTTTTTTGAGTAAAGTGTGGATATGAATTCAGCTCAATAAAATCTCTGTTAAAGTAAAAATTGGTTTCTGCAACCATGTAATCAACCTGTTTTTGAAATATAATTTTTTTTAAAACCTTTTTATTTTTGTTAATCCAAGACAAACATTTTAATATTCAGTATTAATTAAGCTTTAAAAAAGCCTTTATTGAAAAATGGCTTAAAGTGTTACTATAGGAAAAATTGTTTTTACAAACAAATGTGTTATAAAAATCTTTCAAGCCGTTTTCGATGCAAGTAATCTTGATTTTTAGTTATTTAAACAACTGTATATTTTTTAAAGTTAATACAAATTTCAAATCTAAGGAATTTACACCTAGAAATATAATCACAAAAATATTATTATACAAGCATTCAAAGATACAGAATTTCGGAACGCACTGGTGCTCTCGCTTTCACCCTAATGTCAAGTTTGAGTTAATTTTTTTTTATGAATCTCCAAAACTTGTCTTACGATGCCTACTATTTGTATTATTCAAGTAAGAAAAATAAATAACAACTTAACAATATTAAATTGTCAACAAAAAAAAAATGCGAATATAATTGAATAAAAAAATTTCTTATTGATTAAAGATAAGCTTGTGCTTGTGGGTTTAATTAATACTTTCAAAACTTGAAAGTATTAGGATTTTCTCTACAATTATTAATTCGTGAAGGATGCCGAGATCTTTAGGTCGTGAGTTGTAAAAAAAACAGTGCGTTATCACTAAGCATGATTTTTTTCGAAACAGGGTTAATTTCAACCTTAAAAATTAACAAAAACCGAATTAGAAAATTAAATAGCTTTATCATCTTAATTTCATTGATAATAAATCATTTATAGATAACAAATTAATATCTTGGGCTATCTTTGTGTCGATATCAAAATAAGTTTATATTGGAAGTTTTCATGTCATTATATACATAGAAGCAATAACGTTCTTGCATTTTTAATTTTTTGGATATGTCACTGTTGGAAATAGATTTTATGTGGGTAATCAAAAGCAAATGCATTTTATTTTAAATAAAAACGCGCCAATCCCACCCATTCCAGACTTAGCAGTCAACCTAACTGATAATCTTAAATTTGTATTTAAATTTATCTTGTTAAGTCTTTCCCTTCAGTGTGTAAAATGGAATTAGTTTTCTATAACCCGCACTTTCAAAATTGTATCTATAGAAAATGGATAAGCTTATCATATTCGTGCATCAACCCTCAATGCAGCGCACTGCAATAGAGTTAAATATTTGAGATTTCTAAGCCAAATGCTATAGTTTAGCATTGTTTTAGAATCAATTTCACTCATCTCTATAATGCACTAGATATTGTATTCTCTAGAATGTACAACAGTTTTTTTTTTGTGACATTTGAGGATGGCATAAGGTGCGCTGGTACCATCTTTGACGTACATCCAAGTAAACAAAAAATGTAATTTGATATTGTGTTATGTACAAGCAAAGTAAGAACTATTTTAAAATGTTCAAAACAAACACAGCGCCTAAAACATCTGAATTGGAATAAAAATCGTTTGAGTGGAACAGACAAAAAACAAATAGGTAGATATTATATTAAAATCAATTAAAATGATAAAATCAATTAAAATGATGTTTTCTAATTTCTAAAAATCAACTGCTGTTAAAATAATAATTGAAAAGACAATAAAAATCGTTATGTTCGTTATGAACGTTAAATCTCGCCAACTTTTTGCCCATCCGATGTGAAAGGGATATAAGTTATGTATGTTTTCTTCCGCCATCTTTTTGATGTATGACATTGTCGTACACTCCGAATATAATGTTCTTAGTAACCCATTCGGTGAACTGGACCTGACTGTTTGTAAAGTCGATGTTAATATTCACATCACTCCGTTAAGCATAGACATATAACTACACAATGGCAGTTTATATTTTTACATTTACTATAGACATAACCATTACGTTTAATTATTATTGATCATAAAAACGTTGACATTATTATATTTGAATGATATATACGTAACTGTCATATAAAACTGATGCGGCTAAGATTTGTTTATAATCTATAATAAATCACGAGTTTTAATTTTTAATTATGATACATGATTATACTTCTAAATATCGACCATTTTGGCATATTGTCAAACTTTCAATGAACAAAAAATTGACAGTACCTGTCCAACCAATTGAAGTTGTGTGCTAACTTGTCACTTTATGTCAAACATTTATCTGAAGGTTCAGATTCTAATCACCAAAAATGTAGAATAATATTCACGAAACCTTCAGTTTTTTTAATGGATTATGAATATATACAAAGATCATACAAATTCTTACCAGAGAGACACAAAGAGATATGTATTCTGTGTCAAAAAAAAAACAACACTCAGATTTTGTTGTTGGATCCTTCATATGGTGACCCTTTTTTGTTCATCCTTTTATTTTTCTTTTTACCAAAGGGTAATGATGACGGGTCATTGTAATGACAAAAGTTTCGTTTGCATAGTAGATTATCAGTTCGGAAAAGTTTTTCGAAAGATCGGCTTAGATAACCAGCTTGTGTTTTAATAGAAAATGGGTACCTTCTTACTAAAAAAAAAATATATATAAAAAAGCAAATGATAAAACATAAAGGTATGATAAAAATGGTGTTAAATTTTCTTAGAAACATAAAAATCATTTCTTCAATTATAGCATCGTGTAACAAGTAAGAAGTCCTGGAAGCTATAAAAGCCAAGCAAGAGGCAAATCAAAAAATGTTCCAGAGGCTCACCGATGAAATATTCAATCATAAATGAATCAGAACTAATGAATTCACTTATGATGCAATTTGAATCCTTTTACCTGGGCTCTTAGACACCGATTTGAATCATTTTAATGATTCATTCATGATCTGAAAATTCTGAAACTAACTGAACGTATATAACCGTTCCATATATTCCTTTAAATGATTGATCCCTAAACCTTTTCTGAATCGCAAAAATGATTCCTGTACGATTAATTAATGTGAAGGTATATACTTAGAAATCCTTCACTTAAATGAATTTTATTAGAATTATTTTTATGATTTAGAAAAGATTCAGGCATTAATCATTTAAATGAATATATAGAGCTCTTATATACGTTCATTTAAATGACGAATTTTCAGATCATAAATGAATCATTACAATGATTCAAATTGGTGTCTAAGAGCCCAGGTAAAAGGATTCAAATTGCATAAAAAGTGAATTCTTTTTCGGCCGGTTTCTTCACTTTTATGAATTAATTATCGTTCATTTCTGAATTAAAATGTTTGCTGGGAAGACACAGCTTCTGATTTACGATAGCACATTGCAGATGTTTAATATAAAAAAAAATATAATATGAACAGTGTTATTTAGATGTGTTCCATGAATGTGACTAGAAGAAAGCTGTCATATTGGGAAGTAGCTGAAATAGTAACAGGTGGTGCAAAATTAATCATTCAATTTTGTTTTGAAATTACTATTTAAATAAGTAAAAAAAAATGGATTGTGGCTTGTATGTCCTTGTACGTGTAGGTTCCATTTGGAATTAAAGACTTTTTATGTATCTGTTTCTGTATCATTCTGTAAAATAAGAAATAGTAATCACAGGGTTGTCAATTTATTACATCTTGGTTGATCACTCGATATACAGGTAGGTTGCGTATATGAAATTTGTTGTTTAATGAAATGACCGAATACAAATGAAAGAATAAATGAAAAAAGGGTAGAAGTGTTTTTATAGAGTTGGCTGTTGTCATGGACCACGTTGTATTTGAGAAAATTTTATACAATAAAACATAAAACATGAATAAAACATTTTTCTCTCTTTATTTTTTAGTAGTAGTAGTAGTATTTTTTTTTCAATTCGATTTACAATTTATGAACATAATAAATAATATATGGACATGGTTTGAAACCATATTATTATTTTGTATTATGCTTACTGCTATAAAGTTCGAAGTTAGGAAAGGAGAAACAAATTTAGGATTGCCTTTCATATACGTTCGGAATTGTGTTTTTGACTGTTTTTTTTATTTCATATTTCTATTTATTTTATTTCCTTATTTAGGCAAGGAAAAATCATGTAGGTACTGAAAATTAAAAGGCTTAAGTATCTATTGACATATGATTAGTTAACACTATTCCTTTTTGTAATCTTTCTAAATTTAAACGAAATATGGAACATGTACCTACATAGTCAAAAATTGGAGTAAGCTATTCCAATTTGCCTTGCTCTTTCATAATTCGAACGATCATCATTCAGATATTTTGATCACTCGAATACTAAATCATACTAAAATCCTTCGATTTTGTTTGATGAATTTTATGCAATTTCTTAAAGCCTTTGATTAAATTTCGTATCTGTAACACATAAGGCAATTTCCATAATGACAATTCTCTTTTCAAATCAAGTCAAATAAAATTCTCTTCTCAATTCTCCTTTTATAAAATTCGGTGTTTTTTTAGTTTCTAACATTAGCTTGCATTAAATCCTAGATATCACGTTACTGGCGGATTTTGCCAAAAAAAAAAAATGTTTTCCTCATGGACGCTTGGACAAATTTCTTTGAAGAAATTGTCTTTTTTTACAAGTTCTTGAGCGATTTTGTTAAGCTTTTGCTTAGGTAATTCGATTCTAAATTGTTGAAATAATACAGCATTTACCATAAGCTCAAATATCTCACCATGTTATGACTGCGTTTGTTTTGAACCACAATTGCAAATTTGCGCGATTCAATGTTTTTAGTTTTATTTTATTCAAATCAATAATCAAAATTAAAAACCGGTAAATCGCATCAACTTTTCGAAGCTTAAGCAACAGACATGCTCAAGGACAAGTCGAAGCCACATACAGGGTTAATGCCTTATTTTCGTGATCCTTCTTATTTAATAAAATAGAGATAATCTGCATCGTTGCATTTTAAAGCAATGAAACATTAAGCTTTCACCATTTCCAACATTTATTTCGAAATTATAAATTTTAATTGTAGGTAAGGTATATACTCGTAATATATACCTTTCCAGTTTGATATCTTTAATCTAAAAATTTGTCAAAATGTTATTATCTTATCAATTCACACTTTCACAGAAAATAAAGGTAATCTATATTCATTAAGCATTATGATAGATAGATAAATAAATTATTATCAATTTGTGAAATAATTGTGACTTTTTCGATAGCAGTGAGAAGACATTTTTTTGTCATCTTGTTTTTTTTATTAATTAATTTCAGAAATTATTTAACACACCTTCGATTGTTTTATAAGCTATAAAGCTCATTGTTATTAGGTTGGTCCGAATGATCAAGTCGAACTCTTAATTAAGTTCGCAATATTAAATTGCTTTCACTACACAACTAATCTTATCCAGGAAATTAGTCACTTTACAAAACCAAATAAACAACATAATATCGACGACGTCGTCGAGTTGTGTTTCTTATCCCAATTTTATTTAAAGGAAATATGTGGTTTATTGTAATCTTGCAAATTACTCACCACAAATACGCGTAAGACGCCCTCCAATTACTTCAAAGCCCGATCATGCAACAATCAAGTAGGTACAGTGAATCAACGATTGTATGTGCAATGGTGAAGCATCTGCGCGGGGTTTTATGTAACCTATCGACTTTTGTTACAAACAAAAACAATATGGAGAAAACAATTTTAGATCGCGTTTGATAGGTCGATCAATCAAATACTTTTTTTTTCAGTCTGGAAAATAATTTAATTATGGGATGGCAATCTGTCCACCGACGCGATCCGTGTACAACTCGAAACACGTTCTACTTCAGACTCAACAAAATTCACAAAAAGCCGGTATGTTTAGTCAAGCTGAGAATTCCCGCAAAACAACTATACGAAGATGTTATTGTATGTAGACAGGTACCTATATCTTTAAGAAATTTACCAACTCAGTTATTCACTTCGAGCCACGCTATACCACTTTTAAAGATGAGATCGAAATCATTCAAACCGGAAAGTCCCAGACGTAATTTGGTTAACAAAACAAAATACACAAAATTTTGTCAGCCTACACTGCCAAACAATAATTATATAGGTTTATCCAAATATGAATGTCTTTAAAGATACTTTTGTTCACATAAAAATATCCAAATCGATTTCATTGCATTCACAACTTTATAACAATAATGAACGAATTTGTCATATTTAAACACAACTGACGGTTATGTTGTTAGTAATTCAAAAACTTAGAAGAACTCTTTGAAGGAAAAATAAAAGAGAATATTTCCCGTCAACACTTCTGTTTCGCTGACCGTCTCCGAACAAACTAAAAAAAACTACGTCGAGTCGACGAAGGAAAACCATTTTGCAGCAACTTAACTTTTCATTCATATGAAATTTACTTAACTTAAGTGGACTGACAGGCAGATAAGTGGAAGTGGATGATGTGTGAAATTCCACTCGATTTCGATAACATTATACTCGTACCTAATGTGCCTCTTTCTCAGGCACTTTTATTTAATCGAAAGCTTTGAGTAGTTTAAGACGATTATTTGTATATTTAATGAAATGAAAGCATAAAAGCTCTGGATAGTTCTTACCTATCATTAACTAATAGGAGTATTTTTTGAAAATGTTATTTGATAGTAATGAGTGGTTTTTTAATGGCTGTGTGATTCAATGTATCTGTAGAAAGTTACGATAAAAATAAAAACACACATACATGGCTAGCTATGGATTACCAATGTGAAAACTGTGTTCAAACCTGTTGATGTGTTTTGATAGTTTTGATAGAACTGCAGGAACACCACTGTGTTTGGAAAGTAAATATGGCATCCTGAATAACAAGAATCTGTATATTATATAATAATATGATAAACAATGATAACTTTTGCTTCTTGTTTCACAATCTTGTTTGTTGGTTTTTTTTAAGTTTTTATTTTTAATATTGAAATTCATCCTGTTAATTACTATTAAAATATACTTGATATTCATTTTGCTGTTTTAAAATAACTCGAAAATGTATAACAAATAAGAAGCACATTTAGTATCTATGTAAGTATGTATTTATCTCGAGAAGTTGTGTTTCAAGTTTAAGTTCAAGTCGCTCAATATTTTTATGACTAATGACTTATAATAACTATTAAAAACCATGAACATTTTTTTTTTAATTTAACTATATGGCTGTAAGAACTAAAGTCTTTTAAATGCAACCTGAATTGCACGGCACTAGTTTGGCGCAGTGGATTTGAGAACCAGGTATTGACAGTCTCATTTTAACCCATGGGCGGCAACCAATTAAAATTGGAGGTACAGAAAAGAATGCGCCTAGTGTTGGGATCGAACCCACACGTCTAAGTCAGCAATCAAGCACTTTATCCACTGCGCCATTGCCACCCACGTTGTTGTTTAAGTCATTTAAAAAAAAATAACAAAGCAAATGTGCCATTGGCGAAAAATAGAGGGCTTTAGCCATTTGTACTTGCGTTATAGGTACTATAGGTCAAGTTTTTTATTTGATAAAAATGTCTAACTCGAGATTTTAATCAAACATAACAGATAACACCAAAAAAATGGATTCCGTCTGCCTGTCTGCTTGTCTGTCTGATCTGCAACCTAAGCGGCTGAAGCGATCTTATTCAAACTTTCTTTTTAGGTAATTTCATCAAATATATTTTTGAATCGTACTTTAGCCCTAAAATAACTGTACTTGCCATACAATTTTTTCTACCATTTTAATTGTCCCAAAGGCTGCTCTTGTACAATAAATATTTTTGATAAAATAAATCATTTTTGATTTTTGACTTTCTCATAACGGCTGTACGGATTTCGATGAAAGTTTGTGTATAACAGGTCCTTCAAATTATAAATAAGACTGCATACCAAAATTTTCGAAAAATATTTTTTTTGGAGTTTTGAAAAAAATATATATATTTTATTTTTTTAAATATATTTTTTTTTTTTGAAATTCAATATTTCGAAAACGGGCTTATAATTTTTTTTGGAAATATTGTTTTTGGGTTTATATTATTAAACATTTAAAATGGTCATAACAATTTGTCTTAGAAAAAAGTTAAAGAAATTTTGTATATAATAAATTAAGTAAAACACATAAGACCAAGTTAGTGCGATCGAGTAGTACATTTTCTTTATGAAACCCGAAGAAAGTTGACTAAGACCGACTACAAAATCTACATAAAATATGTATCTTAAATTGAAGAACAACTAGTTTCCTTTGGGCTTAGCTTTGCGCACAGAAATTTCGGTGCTTAGTTTTTGTTCCGAAAAAAAACCGGTGCAAATTCTGTCTATGGATAGTTTCTTTGGAAATGTAATTTTTTGTTGTATGGCCTCCGTGTGTCGTTTTATTTTCAAAATTCTAATATATCTGTGCATCTGGAGTGTCTTAGGTGATTTACTCGATTTATTTTTGCTTAAATCTTTTTCTTAGTCCAAAAAATAACGGTACCTGCTATACAATTATTTTTTTTGTCCAAAATTTTAAATCTTACACAGCTCTAAGGATTTTGATAGAAAAAATTGCACTATTATTGCTGTATAGTCTAAATTTTGATCTTAAAAAAAATTGACAAAAAATGTTGTGAACGGTAAGATGTCAGATTTTACACATCATATGCGACTAATGTAAGGCTGTCTCGTTTGTTTTTTATTATTTATATCGACCACTATTGAATATTTTAAATTTAAATGTAAAAATAGTTGATTTATTCTTAAATATTTATTGACAAGCATACATAATAAGTTATTAAAAAACTTTAAACATTTCGAAAAAAGGAAATTTGAAAAGCTTATTTTACTATTTATTTATTTTCAAATTTTTTTAAATTATTAAAAAGTTATTTTTAATTTATTAAAAAGCTTTAAACATTTCTAAAAATGGATATTTGAAAAGTTAATTCTACTAATTATATTTTCGTTTTTTTTAAATCCCAAAAAAAATTATTTTTGAGTTCTTGGCAATAAAATTAAATCTGTTTAACAACTTCCGTTGGTTACTTATAATTAAATTTGTATTTATTAACATTTTATTATATTCTGTATTCAAAAGTTTATTTTTTTCTTCGTGGTTCCCCATAAATTTAAACAAATGTTTAAATTTCTGTCTATGGATAGTTTCTTTGGAAATGTAATTTTTTGTTGTATGGCCTCCGTGTGTCGTTTTATTTTCAAAATTCTAATATATCTGTGCATCTGGAGTGTCTTAGGTGATTTACTCGATTTATTTTTGCTTAAATCTTTTTCTTAGTCCAAAAAATAACGGTACCTGCTATACAATTATTTTTTTTGTCCAAAATTTTAAATCTTACACAGCTCTAAGGATTTTGATAGAAAAAATTGCACTATTATTGCTGTATAGTCTAAATTTTGATCTTAAAAAAAATTGACAAAAAATGTTGTGAACGGTAAGATGTCAGATTTTACACATCATATGCGACTAATGTAAGGCTGTCTCGTTTGTTTTTTATTATTTATATCGACCACTATTGAATATTTTAAATTTAAATGTAAAAATAGTTGATTTATTCTTAAATATTTATTGACAAGCATACATAATAAGTTATTAAAAAACTTTAAACATTTCGAAAAAAGGAAATTTGAAAAGCTTATTTTACTATTTATTTATTTTCAAATTTTTTTAAATTATTAAAAAGTTATTTTTAATTTATTAAAAAGCTTTAAACATTTCTAAAAATGGATATTTGAAAAGTTAATTCTACTAATTATATTTTCGTTTTTTTTAAATCCCAAAAAAAATTATTTTTGAGTTCTTGGCAATAAAATTAAATCTGTTTAACAACTTCCGTTGGTTACTTATAATTAAATTTGTATTTATTAACATTTTATTATATTCTGTATTCAAAAGTTTATTTTTTTCTTCGTGGTTCCCCATAAATTTAAACAAATGTTACTTATTTTTAAGCAAATTATTATTTTTATTTGTTGATACCTGACATTTATCTTTACACCACACTAGTGTAAAATATTTATTCTCTTCTAATTATTATTAATGTGTGATTGGCTTTGTTTTTACATTCATTTTTGTTCGTATTTTTATGAAACAATAATAAAGATATGAAGAAAAATGTCGGAATAACATCATTATTTTTTTTTTGACATTTACAAACGTCATAAAGTTATGTTCGCTTAGTTTTTGTTGCACTCTTTTAGGCGGATTCAGCTGCAATTTATCAAGAAAACTGGCTTAGAAGGTATGGGTTAAGAAGTAAGAAAATGTTTGAAATTAGAAATATTTTTACGGTTACCTACTGTACCTATTGGAGAGAAGTAACAACATGTCATAAATATGAAGATACTAATTCACTCTTGATATAGATCAATTTTTACAATTTCAACAGCTGTTTATTTCACAAAACACTTGTCCTACCAAAGTTCTTTATGAGATTTCGCAACGTTACTAAGTGGTACTTTCAGTTGTTCTTATATTGTGATCCAACAGTATATATAGCACAAGCTTGGAGTCCTCTCTAAGAAATATCTTATTATACGAATCTCCAACGCGTAGGTCAAGAAAGTCGCTTTTCTGTCGTCCCACCAATAATCTCTTGGTAATGCAATCAGACTTCTCTCCATTTTCTGGATGTGTTTGTTTGATAAGAGAAAAAATATACCCGAATCGTTTGCACTCCTTTGTCCTTACACAATGAATTTGAATTTGAATCATTTGCATCTGTGTAAAATTCTCGTTTTTCTATATTGTTAAAAAACCGTAAATTAAACCAATCTTTAACCAGGAATTCAGCAATGACATCATACAAAACCATTCTCTTACAAAAATATCTTTTAAGCAAAATATTATAAGACTGCGACTAATGTATGCTTGCTGTTCAACCCTTATCCATTCTTACTTTACTTACTAGCTAACCTAAAACATTAAAAAAAAAACACAAAAAGAAAACAGCACCATGAATTTATTTTGAATTTTTTGTAACTAAGGGCTCATGATTTTGAGGAAGTATTCGCACATTCCTCAGGCCAAAAAATGTCACACTTCAGAAATTCCTTTGTGCGCCACTACACAATAATGTCTTAAATAAAAAAAAAAACTCATAAAAACTGATACTATAACAGATAATAAATTAATGTAATCAAACCCCTACCGTGGTACCTCAGACACAGTCATAGGTACACGTAAAATGCACGTGGTCAAATTGTTTCTATCGAGATGGATATTTCTTATTCTTCAACGTGCCTGAAGTTTAACAACCTATAAAACTGTCGGAGTTAATGCGCTCATAAACCCATCAAAACAGTCGAATCACCAGGGAAGCAGAGATATTAGCAAAGCCGGTTGAATGTTGAACGAAAAAATAGACTAGACGATGATGGCTCGAGTATTTTGTTTTCGTTAAAGTTTGTGTGGGTTTTTTTTTCATTAGCCAGGGTAAGTAATAAACGTAAATGGGGTTGATTGTAACAGTAAAATTAGACATAAGAGTCAAACATTGTATTGTCATCAATATTTTAGTTAATCTTTTATTAAAGAGTGGTGATGGGGAAGGTAATTATGTAAGTATGGCATTCAAAGGAAGAATCTTTGTTTTATTTTGATTAAAAATTTAAGTAATTTTAAGTCACTAAAAGTCGATAATTTATTCAGTTTGGTGTGGCATATTAAAAAACAGTTTTTTTAACAAGTGGATAAAATGACATATATTGTCATTATAAAAATAAAATGTCTGCTATTATTTGACATTTATAAACATAATTGCTATTGATTTTCAAAACTACAGAAGAAGATGGTTCAGCGAAGAAAAAGTATTTTTGTAGTAGATTTTCTTAATGGATTTTCGGACGGGCACTTTATTTTTATTAATTGAACATTTTAACTCGCCGATTAACTTCTGTTATGTCTTACCTTTCACACAGGGAAACTAGTTGCTGGAGATTTTTTTGACGTTTTCCCTTAATTGCCTTGTAGCTTTCACACGAAGAAACTGGCTCCAAGAAACTGAGGAGGAAACTGGGAAGATTTTGTTGGGCTAATGGAATGCAAAGCAAAACGTCAAAAAAATCTCTTTAAATCGTTTACCGGGACAATTTTTTTCATCCCCCTTACTTCTTGCCCTTCTCGTCTTCAAACTCCCAGTTGGAGGCAACTCAGTTTCCTTGTGTGAAAGGGGACTATGGTTCAGAAAAATAGTACAATACCTAAACGATTGTTTTTAAATTGTTTTTTTTTTTTTATTTTAGAAAAATTAGGAATTTTAGACAGAATTCCACACAGTGGATTGCAAGCTTGAGAGAAATGTTTTTACCGCAAATGAGAAATACCAAGATTGGAATCTTTCGTTCGTTTCACCATCGAAAACTCAATTCTTTATATTGTTGTATTTGTAAATTTGACTTCTTATCCATGAATTGGATGTGATGGATGTGTTAAAAAATCCATACCTTATTTGTGGAAAAAAATTGTTTGCATAAAAAAATATCTGTGGTACAGGAATTTTTTGTTCTGTGGTAGCTTACAGATTTGCTAATACGGATATTTATCCGGGATTATCCTGTGCAAAAACAACGCAAACATTACTTTTTAATTATATATGTGTTAATATTGTGTTGAGCACTAAAAAAGAAGTGAATTGCTTTTTATTAGCTTTTGAACATACCCACCGATTTCAACATATCAAATGGATGAGATTATTAAAAAATGACTGGTGGATGGATATGAGATTGTAAGATAAATGGCTGGCGGATGGATGGCACTATCTATGTGTGCGTTCCATAGGGATAGTTTTGTGCGTTAGCAGCTTGTAGGCAAACCCGTTTCCATCGTGGTATTTCTCATTTTAGGTTTTTACATTTATGGGCAAGCAGAGAACCCACCTCCAATTAATGTCCAATACAGTCCCAATCCCACTATAGAAGAGGCATATATTTAACTATCAAGCAACTTAATAAAAACAGAGCTGCGCTTGCTTCCATAATGGAATACCAGCTGTGTTTTTAAACACGGAGGGAGTTTTTTGATAGAACACATGGTATCAACTTATCAAGTTCAAATCCTGGAAGAAAACAGCAAATTTCATGTTGAGTTCCATCATCCCTCCATCGATTTCAAAGCCGTTTGTCAGTTGCTCTACGCATACATTTATGTGCAGCTATATTGTGATGGCCGAACTTGGTATTCCGGTTAAGCTGATCCAGTGGTGTCACACGTGTCAAAAAAAAAACACACGAATCAACGTACAACTACTGACGAACTGTCAAGCTATTATCGCGTTTCACGTACCACCCTCACTTCAAGTAATTAATTTTTGAGTGCAACTAACCTACAAAATGAGAAATTATCAATAATTATTCATCATTTGAATAATTAAAAAAAAAAACATTGGAACTGATGTCGAATTTTTAAATACTATTTCAGATCGATTTCTTTTGTTGTAAGGAATTTGAGCCTTGAGAAAAGCCTTCGTTTAAGCGCAAGATTTGCTTTGTCAGCATAAAATGGATTTCGCTTACAAAAATAATTCGCTTGTATTCAGGAAATAATCGGATGTTTGGTTGTTTGGAATTCGACATAAGTTAAATTAACTCTAGAAAGTAGGTTTGTTTTGAAAGAAAGAAATTGAATTTATTGTTTCACTTTTGGATTTTTATGGATGGATTAATTTCATTATAATCTACCATGTCTATGAAAACAACAAAAGTCAAATTAAAAAAAGAAAACAGAAACAGAATAATAAAATCTCTATATAAATACTTATGCGATTGCGAATATTAATCTACGTATTGTTGACGTAATAGAGCCACAAACGAATACGATTTACTAAGAATCTAAAAGAAAATCTGTTACCACTTTTTTTGAGAAATGTATAATGTAGATAATCAAACTCACCCGACTATAAGAAGATAGATTTAGTTCTATAAACCCTCCAGCTGTAAAGCTAAATGGACGCTGAGCATTCATTAAAAATATAACCAGTGATTTTTGATATTTCAAATCAAAGTCTAACCATGAGCTCTTATAACCTCGTAAGGCTATAGTTTCATTCTAAAGTTATAATAAAAATTTTAATTAAACATTGAGTTAATGTATGTAAGCAAATACTGACCTGTTCAGAAACTTTAGTACCAAACCAACAGAAAACTACAAGCTCCGTTAAAATACAACCAATAAATAAGTAGGTCATAACAAGACCTGAAGTATCTGACTGAACTAAGATTTGAAACCCTCCAAGACCGATAATCAATAAGGAGACCATAAATTGAACAAGCATGAGATTTTTAAAAACGCTTTCAATCTGAGTACGAACACTGAAATTAAAGACAAAAAATACTTTAAAATTAAAAGTCATAGTACATCTGTTCGTTTACTTTTTCCTATAATGTTTATTTCGACCAATTTTTTCCAGACGATTTTTACGATTGTGAATTAGAAATTAAAGCTTTAAGGTCAAATGTCAATTGTATTGTCATCGTCTTAAATTAGATCTAAAGTCTTTTTTTTTCGCACTTCTTCTTTGAAAGTGTTTGTCAAAAGTTTCAAAAATTAATCCAGGGCCCATGTTCTGTAACTTTCGAATCGAAAAAAACAGTCGAGAAACAAAAAAAGTTTGTTTTGTAGTTAAAATGCCAAAATGACTTTTTCAATTTATCGCCTTCCATTGGAAAATCCGAGTCAAACAAATTAAAAATATAAGGTTTCGCCTCAACATACAGAAACCAATTTTTTCAGAGGCGTTAAATGAGGAAAAGTTATCGCCTGAGTTACAGAACATGGGTCCAGGAATCATTTCTTTCATTTCATTACTTACTCTAAAATATCCGCATGGTGCTTGATTATTTCATTTAGACTCTTCGAAGGATCTTCGGTGATTGTCCCAAATTTTGTTTGATTTAATTTATCAAATGAAATATTAAGCATTTGAAGCTGGCTTCTAGTTAGGTTCATGAATGCAACATTCAGATAATCAACGGAAACAGTCTGCAAGCCAATGATTATAACGCACAGAGGGACGTAGGCCAATTGGAAGTTCATTGGTATGAAGTCTGGAATTTTAACTCTGTATGGGAAGATTTGTCCAATTAAATTAGTCGGACCTAAAATAAGGAAAAAGCGCATTTACCGTTTAAGGAAATATTTATACATTTAAGACCTGTTTAGCAAAGTTCTGACGCAAATAATACATTTTTGGGTGAGGTTCGTAAATAAAAAGTAATTTTTATAAAATATACTCGTCCCAAAGATGTATCTGTCGGATAACTGCCGCCATCAAACATTGCAGAACAGGACCTTAATATTTAGCACACCTATCACAGTAATTAAAAATCCAATGCACGTCGAAAACTCGACAAAAAGAGTATAACCTGCAAGTATTAACTTGTTTTCGACATCCATTTCAAAGAACACTTCCATATGTTTCTTAGTTTTGACGTATTTAATTGACATTGTTTTGAATTGGTGAACAATTTTTTGAAAGTCTTCCATTCGCCGAAATATCATGATTGCCTGAAAGAAAAATATTAATTTAGGTACACTTATTCATTAACAAAAAAATTAGATATTTTCTAACTTTTAAACCGGCTCCAATATGTAATAATGTGATGCACAAATTTTGTGTTAAGTCACTCATATTTCCATAGATGAAAGCGATGTCGTAAATTTCAAAAAATAGATACGGTATTCGTACAACTGCCAATATTATAATCGCATAGAATATTAATAATGGCTTCGCCTCATGTTGGGCGCCATACAATGGCAATCCAGAACAGTGTAATAGCCATAAATTATAATCTATGCATCCAAGTTGACCAATTTCGGGATTCGATGGGAAAAAGCGGTTTTTGAAAAAGAGCATCAGTTTTGACATTTTTTCAGTGTGAAGCATGTGTAAATAAAGCTGCTGACATAAAAAAAAATTCTTCTAAATGGTTTTTTTTATAAATTTGCAGAAAAAAAAATTCAGAATAAAACCAGGGGCCAATTTAAAAAATACCACTTTTGATTTTATAGTAGATTGCCTTAGCATTAAATCACATTTATTAATAACGGATGACAAATGTATTTACAAGTTTTGATACTTACCTGGCAGAACCTAAATCAGCTTTGGCTTACTCTTATTGGTTGATTTCCTAATATACCTTTCTGCAGTTTCAGAAGATTATCAGGAATTAATAATTTAAATGTTAAAGCATAAACAATTTATGGTCACAAAATTTGTAGGAGTATTCACTTTTTCATTATCAGAATATCAAATTAATATATTCTTATCATAAATGTACATACATAGGTAGGTACCTACTATAAATATTAAATTAAAGGTTATGTTTCACTACCAACTAGATATTACCTTTATTTATGACCATTAAGGTGGTCGTCAAGCAAATAATTTTCAATAATGATGTGTACTCGTAAATTAGAATTTAATTTTCTATTTTTTCCCACATATATATACAAGTTAAGACAAAAGTAATGTTATAATGCGAATTGGCAGCCATTTTGTTAGAAATAAAAACAAATCCTGTTTTACGAAAAGCCCATTTAAAGTTGTTAAATTAATGCCATTAAACTGAAGAAAAAATAATAATTCTGTATGTCAGTCTGCTTAATTGACTTCCGTATATCTTAAACAGCAGAATCTTAATTTTGATCAATTAGTACTTACCGGTTTTGTGGACATTTCTAAGTAAATTTTTATTTTGCTACTATTCGAATTTTGATCTCCATAAAACAAAAATACAAAAATCCGTAAAAAAAAAACACATACACCTTAATGTAGGTAGATTATTATGACTCTATCCGGTCCTTGCCTTATATTTGTATTTGATTACACACCATGTTATTGAATTTACGATCTGTATAATTTCTACTGCATTATTTTGACAAGGATATCAGTAACGTCCTTGTTTTTAAACGGAATTTTTAGTAGGTATTATGAAAGAGAATTCTCAAGACTTTGTATGATTATACATAACATTTATAAGGTTTTCTTGATTATTTTCGTCTAAATGCGGATTTATAAATCGAAATTATTCTGGGGTGGAATCCAATTCATGTTATTTGCTGCATATATGGCTCTTATTACTATCCCTCTTTTGGTTTTGATTTCATGTCACACCTTCTAAGGGGTCATTTTCATAATTTAGTCATTTTAGTATCATTTTGACCTTAACTGACTCAAACTGAATTCTTGACCTTTAGTTTACATATAGCTACATATGAATATACTCATTTGAAGACTAGAAGGCGTAAGACTGATTGTTGACTTGTTCCAATGTAAGCATTAGCCGTGTTTTATTTTTCCCGTGATCCAGGTCAGATCATCTATTTATTTGCGTTACAACAACAAAAATAAATCCTTTTGTTGTTGTAACGCATATAAATAGATGATCTGATCTGGATCACGGGGAAAATATAACATCTAAAAATCAGAATAAAAAATCCAGTTTACTAATGTCGAATTCCTAACAACCATTTTAGATCGATTTTTATAAGGAACTTCCAAAAAAATCATGCGTGTAAGCTCAAGATTTGTTTTGACAGCATAAGTTCGATTTTGTTTAGAAATATTTCGATTTTGTTCAGAAAAAAAATAAAATTTTTGTTTCGAATTCGAGATAGATTTCAGATCAATTTGTTTGTTTGTTGTAAGGAAACTGCAAAAAATAATTTGCGTGTCAAATCTATGAAATCTTTCTAAACATGCAAGAATTGTTTTGACAGATTTTGTTTAGAAATTAATCGAGGGTGTTCAGCAAAAAATCGAATGTGTTGTTGCTTGGAATTCGACATAACTCTCGAGAATCACTTTATTTTAAAAGATTTGCGTATTAAATTGACTTTATTGTTTTACTTTTGGTGATTAGATATTTGTGGATAGGTACATACATATATATTCTACAGGAATCAAATTAAAAAAGAACAGAAAGCTTTAATTTTAAAATGGAGTGATCTGTGACCGGCGTGACACAATATTGTAATAATAAAATTTACATATATGAATATTTATGTTATACATAGGTGTGTAAGATCCTTTTTTTTTGTGAGGCGTTCTCTTTCGATTTTAATCTACATATTGTTGACGTAATAGAGCAAAAAACGAATACGCTTTATTAAGAATCTAAGAGAAAATCTGTTACGCTTTTTTGAAAAATATAATAAAATCAAACTCACCCGACTAAATGAAGACAGGCTTAGTTCTATATAACCTCCAGCTGTAAAACAAAATGGACGCTGAGCATTTATTAAAAATATCACCAGTGATTTTCGATATTTTAAATCAAAGTCAAACCATGAGCTCTCATAACCTCGCACGGCTAAAGTTTCATTCTGAAGTTAAATTAACTGAATATTTAGTTACTGTTAATATAAGCAAATATTGACCTGTTCAGAGACTTTAGTGCCAAACCAACAGAAAACTACAAGCTCTATTAAAAGACATCCAACATATAAGTAGGTCAAAACAAGACCTGAAGTATCTGACTGAACTAAGGTTAGAAACCCTGTCAGGGCGATAATCAATAAGGAGACCAAAAATTGAACAAGCATGGGATTTGTAAAAACGCTTTCAATCTGAGCCCGAACACTGAAAAAAAAAACAAAATTAACAGTTATAGTAGATTATGCCTGAAGATTTTTATTCAAAATTGGTATAAATTGTCAATATTGGGAAAGAAAACCTGATACTACTAAGTTTCTTATTCTTTTTATTTAAGTCAATGCTTTAATGCCAAATACCAATTGTACTATCATCGTTTTAAATTAGATATAAATTATTTTTGGCACTTCTTCTGTGAAAGTGTTTCAAAAGCGTCAAGTGTTAAAAAAATTCTTTTGAAATTTTAATCCAATTTACACCTTTTATTATTTTTTTGTGTAATACTTGCTCTAAAATATCCGTATGGTGTTTGATTATTTCATTTAGATACCTCGAAGGCTCTGCGGTTATTGTCCCAATTTTTGTTTTATTTAATTTATCAAATGACATATTAAGCATCTGAAGCTGGCTTCTAGTTAGGTTGATGAACGCAACATTCAGATAATCAACGGAAAGTGCCTGTAATGCAATGATTATAACGCACAGAGGGACGTAGGCCAATTGGAAGTTCATTGGTATGAAGTCTGGAATTTTAACTCTGTATGGGAAGTTTTGTCCAATTAAATTGGTCGAACCTAAAATAAGGACAAATCGCATTTATCGTTTAAAGAAATATTTATACATTTAAGACCTGTTTTGCAAAGTTCCGACACAAATAATAAATTTTCTGTAAGGTTTATAAATAAAAAGAAATTTTTGTGAGTTATACTCGTCCCAGAAATATTTATCTGTCAGATAACTGTCAGCATCAAACATTGCAGAACAGTCCCTTAATTCTTATCACACCTATCAGTGAAAAAAACAATCCCAAGAACGCCGTAAGCTCGACAAAAAGGGTATAACCTGTAAGTACTAGCTTGTTTTCGACATCTATTTCCAAGAACGCTTCTATTTGTTCCTTAGTTTTGACGTATTTAATTGACATTGCTTTGAATTGACGAACAATTTTTTGAAAGTCTTCCATTCGCCCAAATATCATGATTGCCTTTAAGAAAAATATTATGTTACACAAATTTATCAAAGAAAAAAATCAGATATATTTTAACTTTTAAACCTGCTGCAATATGTATTAATGTCATGCACAAATTTTCTGTTAGATCACTTATATTTCCATAGATGAAAACGATGTCGTAAATTTCACAAAACAAATGCGGTATTCGTACGACTGTCAATATTATAATCGCATAGAATATTATTAATGGCTTCGTCTCATGTTGGGCGCCATACAATGGCAATCCAGAACAGTGTAATAGCCATAAATTATAATCTATGCATCCAAGTTGACCAATTTCGGGATTCGATGGGAAAAAGCGGTTTTTGAAAAAGATCATCAGTTTTGACATTTTTCTTTGTGAAGAAGGTATATGTAACTATAGCTGCAGATGACATACGCACATTCTTTTAAGTCTGATTTAAAAATCAGATTAATAACAGTTTGAAATAATAACAATTTGAAAAAGAGCACTTTTGATTTTCAATTAGTTGGCCTTACAATCACATTTATTAATAACGGATGACAAACAATGTATTTTTCAAATTTTGACACTTACCTGGCAGGACCTAAATCAGCTTTGTCTTACTTCTAATGGTTGATTCCCTAATATACCGTTCTGCAGTTTCAGAAAATTATAAGAAATTATTAATTTAAATATTAAAGGATAAATCATTTTTGAAGACAACAAATTTATTGTTATCATATATGTAATTATAGACCTACTATAAATATTAAATTAAAGGTTATATTTAATTGGAAAATAGATATGTATTACCTTTATTTGTGGCCATTAGGGTGGTCGTTAAATTAGAATTTAGTTTTCATTTTTTTCCAACATATTCAAGTTGAGACAAAAGAATTGTCATAATGTGAATTGGCAGCCATTTTGTTAGAAATAAATACAGATCCTTTTTTGTATGTCAGTCTGTTTAATTGGCCACCCTAAAACAGAATCTCATTTTTGATCAATTACTGCTTACCGGTTTTTTGGACATTTCTAAATAAATTTTTATTTTGCCACTGTTCAAATTGTTGGAAGTTTGAACTCCAAAACACAAAAATTCCGGAAAAAGACACATACACCCTAATGTAGGTATTTTATATGAGTCTGTGTGGCCCTTACGTTATATTTGATTACAAGGCATCCTATTGAAATTGCGATCTGTATAATTTATAATAGTATGTTATACGTACATTATATGAGTTACTTCTGCAAGGATATCAGTTACGTCTTTGTTTTTAAACAGAATCTTATATTATGAAAGAGCATTCTCAAGACTACAGTCGACTCTCGTTAAATCGAAACTCGAGGGACTTCAAAAATATTACGAATTATCGAGAGTTTGAAATATTAAATGGTTTGAAATTTTTCAGAGAAAAATATTAAAGTTCGACTTATGAATTTTTAAAGTATTTGTTGTCCTTACTCTAGCAGATTGAGTAGCATAAATCTTCTCATTGTGCTTTATTTAGGTTGAGAGGGTACTCAGAAGAATCTTAAATAATTTTATTGTAGCTATCAATTTTTCTTCCCATCTCCTGAATAGAAGGAGTTAATCAAAAAAAAATCTTTTGATTAACTCCTTCTATTCACAATTCGTTATACATTTCAACTTTTTAGGAATAACAGCTAACAAAACCTTTTAGTCTGCAAAACCAAAAGAAAAGAGTAACTGAAACTAAACCAAACATACAATGTGTGTCAAACTAGTCATTCCAAACCAAATGCTCGTGCAACAATGATACAAACTTGATCTTGTCTCAAAATGTACCTCTATGCAATCTGATAGCTTTGAATTGTCGAGTGTTTAACGCCAATGACTTCGATTTAACCCGTCGGTTTGTTACGTAGCGATAATATTCTTGTTCGAATTACCAAGTGCTTACAAATTTATAGATTTTTTTTTCGAAATAAAGGGTTATCCATTTTGCGGCTTAAAAAGTATAGGGCTGTAATTCGACATCTGTCAAACTAAGTTGTTAAACCAATTTTTTTTCAGCTGAAAGTCTGACATTTACGAAAATGGATCGCTTAACTATCGCACAACGCGTAAAAGCTGTTAAAAGCTACTACAAAAATGGTGATTCTGCCACAGCCACATATCGTGCTTTAAGAGGAGATTATGGTTAACATAATAGTCCAACTACGCAAGCAATTGGCAAAATTGTGAAGAAATTTGAAGAGACTGGATTGGTTACAGATGTTGTAAGGCCTGCGCATCATCGTTTCGCTCGTACCACTGAAAATATCGCTGCTCTAAGTGAAAGTGTTGCCTAAGACCCGAATGTGTCGATTCCTCTTCGTTATCAGGAATTAGGACTGTCTTACTGCACATTATGGCGTATTTTGCATTTGGATCTACACCTACATCCATATAAAGTCCAGCTCACACAACGAATGAAGCCAGCTGACCATTCACAACGTCGTAGATACGTCGAATGGTGCTTGAACAACAGGCGGTGGAAGGCGATTTTGCAAACAAAATTTTCTTCAGCGACGAAGCACATTTCTCACTCGGTGGGTATGTAATAAACAAAATTGTCGTATTTGGGGTTCTGAGAATCCTCAAGTAATTGAAGAGTGGCCATTACATCCGCAAAAAGCGACTGTTTGGGGCGCTCTTTGGTCCGGAGGTGTAATTGGACCTTACTTCTTTGAAAACGACGATGGAACGACTGTCACCGTCAATTCGGAGCGTTATGGACATATGATAACCGACTTTTTTTGCCTGCTATTGAAGAATACGACTTGGAAAATATGTGGTTTCAACAAGACTGGACTTTTTTTTGTGGGGCTACGCGAAAGACCGTGCTTATGCAGATAAACCTTTAACTCTTGAGCACTTGAAAACCAACATTCGTTAAGTTATGGCTGAGAAACCGCCCAATATGTGTGAAAAAGTGGTCGAAAATTACCTCAAAAGAATCGATGCTTGCAACAATTCGCGTGGTGGTCATTTAAATAATGTAGTGTTTCACACATAATGTCAGCGTTCGAACTTTATAATAAAAAAGAAATATCATGAAAAAAAAACATTTTATATGTGTTTTATTTACGTTTACTTTTGAAACCGCAAAATGGATAACCCATTATTAAGAGATTTTCTAGAAAACTCGTAATAACTTTGAATCAGAGAGGGGTTCGAATTATCGCTGGTTTGAATTAACGAGAGCCGACTGTATATACATATTAAAGGTTTACTTGCTTCTTTTCGGCTAAGTGCGGATTGATATATCGATATTATTTTGGAGTGGAATTCAATTGATGCCGTTTGCTGCATGCATGGCAATTATTTCCATCCTTCTTTTGGTTTTGATTTCATATCACACCTTCTAAGGTGTTATTTTCATAATTTAGTCATTTTGGTATCATTTTGACCTTAAATGACTCATACCGAATTCTTGACCTTTAGTTTACATATATACTAATTTGGGGACTATAAAGGCGTAAGGCTGATTGTTGACTGTTTCTGTGAAATTTGTTCAAATGTAAACATGTTCGTATGTATTTATTAAGACGTATGTAGTTATAATAATGTATAAAGGCGACACTTACAACTTATTACATCGTAGTCGTAGTTTCTTTCTTCTATGCTATGCTATTCTAAGCTATGTTAATAAAGGAGGTTTTACATGTATCTTCATCTTCATCTTCATCTGCATCAACATCTGCAAAAAAAGAGGAAACAAAATAAAAAACTCACACTTGTGCGATAGAGATCGAAGACAAAATGGAGGTCATCTTCATGTATGAAGATTATAGGAAGTATGAATCTGAAGATTGCAGATTATAGTGAAGATGAACATGTTTAGGCGGCTTTACATGGATCTGCATCTGCATATTTGAAGAAAAGTAGAGCGGGCCAATAATATAAAACAAACATAAAAGCAAGACAGGGTACACACTAATAACTTACTCGAACTCTGCTATAACTTTCTTGACATATCTCACAATCACATGTTCTTAGCGTTCAGGTATGTAGTTTTGAGAAGAAAATGTTCGCTATTTTCGTTGTTTTTAAGCAAACTGAGGTTAAATGGTAAAATAAACTTTAAAATTCGTTATCTGAACGGAAAAAATTATGGTGCAGATGAAAATGCTATAATGAAGATGAACATGTTCATCTTCACTATAATCTGCAATCTTCAGGTTCGTACTTCCTATAATCTTCATACATGAAGATGATCTCCATTTTGGTTTTCGCTCTCTATCGCATAAGTATGAATTTTTTATTTTGTTTCCTCTTTTTTTGCAGATGTCAATGCAGATGAAGATGAAGATGCATGTAAAGCAAGCCTTTATCTTCATTATAGCATTTTCATCTGCACCATAATTTGTTCCGTTCAGGTAACGAATTTTCAAGTTTTTTTTTTAACATTTCACCTCAGTTTGCCTAAAAACAACAAAAATAGCGAACATTTTCTTCTCTAAGCTACATACCTGAACGCTAAGAAAATGTGAGTGTAAGATGTGTCAAGAAAGTTATAGCAGAGTTCGAGTAAGTTATTCGTGTGTACCCTGTCTTACTTTTATGTTTGTTTTATATTACGGTCCTGCTCTACTTTTCTTCAATTCTGCAGATGCAGATCCATGTAAAGCCTCCTTAAGGTGAAATGGTAAACACAAATTTGAAAACTCGTTACCTGAATGGATAAAATTATGGTGCAGAAGGAAAATATAATGAAAATAAGCATGTTCATCTTCACTATAATCTGCAATTTTCAGATTCATACTTCCTATAATCTTCAAACATGAAAATTATCTGCATTTTAGTCTGCCTTCTCTATCGCACAGGTATGATTTTTTTTTATTTTGTAACCTATTTTTCTTCCAGATGTCGATGCAGATGAAAGAAGAAGGTGCGTGCAAAGCCTCCTTAATTGTGTGGAGCATAATCCTTTAGTCTGGTATTACACGTTAAAACCAGATGCATGCGACTTTTCGAACAACGTAAGTGAAAGAGAGAAAAAAAATTCGAAAAGAAGAGACGAAAAAAAAACTGCCGTGTGTCGCGTGGTTAAATTTTCTTTGCAATAATTTGACGTCTCATCTTTCGAATTTTTTTTCTCTCTTGCACTTACACGATGTTCGAAAAGTCGCATGCATCTGGTTTCAACGTGTAATACCAGGCTTAGTTTGCTATTAGACGATGAACTAGATGCACGCCACTTTTTGAACATCGTAAGTGCAAGAGAGAAAAAAAATCAAAAATATCAGACAAAAAAACTGCCGTGTCGTAGGCATAAACTAATAACTTAAAGACCAGAAACCTCTGCTTTCATTTGACATTTGGCTACAAGCTGAAACACGCACACAAGTAAGATTTCTGTTCCTCTTCCAATAGACACATTGATAAAAACGCACACAAGAATCTTTTCTGTTCCTCTTCCTATAGACACATAGACAACGCAGCCCTAGTAATTTGTTTTTGTTTTGCTTTTCGATTTCCCATCTATTCATGGATAGAGTTTCAAAACTACAAATACAAAATGTACAAATGGGTAACAAATGGGTCTTGGGGGGTGAAACGTACGAAAGTTTCCAATCTTTATTATGGCTTATTTGTGGTCGTAGGTAAGTTTTCGGTGCAACAATTTGACGTTTCTCTTTTCTCTTGGACGTTTTTTTACTATTCTGGTAATTGGTTTTTTCTCCGAAGAGTAAACTGCCATGCACAGCACCTGTTTCTCTTTGTTCTTTATTTAAAGGCACAATTTATGTTTTATTTATTTTCGATTTATAGAAAATAGAGTAATGAAAACAAAATGCAAACAGAAATATATATGTATTATATAGAAATAGATGATCATATAGAAATCCTGAAGCCTTCCGAAGATCATAATCATCTGTCAAATACCTAATAAATCAATATATACTACGTTTATATGGAGAAATGAATCGGATCGGTATTGAATTAGGATTTAGGTCGTTGTATACTTGAATCTGATTAAAATCGGATTACTCGATCCAATCCCACTAACCAAGCTGGATCGAATTGAAAATATAGTTATACATATACCTGAATCGAGGAATTGAAGAATCGAATTAAAATCTGATTCTTGGTGTGTGTGTGCACCAATAGTGAATTTTTTGTGTTCAGTGGGTTTCCTTTTTCTTTGGATTTTTTCTGTTGCATGTTTTTGTTGTTTATTCCGTAAACTCAGCTTGTCACTTCGATTCCATTGTAATTCAATCTTCCGATCCCGCGAGGCCATATACCTGAATCGAAATCTCAATTATAGCTATAACCGGGGTGTGCACATCAACACGATATGTGGCTTACGAATATGTTCCACTGCTGCGTTTAGTCGCTTGACTATTATTTAACGCTGCAAGCACCATATCGCACTGTTAAACAACGTTGTTTTCAATATTTTATATTTGTAAAATTTATTTTTTCTTGGCTTATTTTATAAATTAAATAACTCAATGAGAAACATTTTTAGGTCGGAGTTTTATAACACAATGTAGCATATTTTTGGTTTTGCTATAATTTTCAACGGTTGTTATTGTTTTTTCACAACAACAGTAACAACCGCGGAAAACCGCTTAGCGTCGACCTAAAGCCCTAAATGTAAAAGCGCAATCACATTGTGGGCGTTCACTCACTTATTAGATATGAAATCTGGCTAAAAACGCAATATCTGTTTTAACAGATTTTGCTTAGAAATAAATGCATGTGTTCAGAAACAAGTCGGTTTTTTGGATGGCGACAAAACTCTCGAGATTCGGTGTATTTAAAAAGATTTGCGTTTGAAATTGACTTTATTGTTTTACTTTTGGTGATTAGATTTTTTTGGAAACATATATGTATATTCTACAAAACTCAAATTAAAAAAAAAACAGACACTTGAAATGGCGTTAACTGTCACGGACATGACAAAATATTTTTCTTTTGTGTAATAATAAAATCTATAAGGTCAACGGCCTTGGCTACGATGAAAGCAACGGTTCGTCGGAAACCAACCACGTGTTGTTGACATGTGTTTCTTCTGTTGTATGTTCTTCCTTTCTCTGTCTCTCTCTGTTGTATTAATAAGTTCCAATAAGAGGTGTTATTTTGAATAGCCCGCTAATTCGGTAGCTGTCACTTTTGAAGCTGTCATTTTTTGACATTTGACAAGTAGAAACTACGCTATTAATAAAAATGGAACGATACACGCTTCAACAACGCAGTTCTTTTTTTTGAATATCAAAATAACACCTCTTATTGGAAAACCCATTATATGTAATGTTTAAGGCCAATGGTCTCGTTGCCAGTTATGAATCAAAGAAAACAAGATTACGCCACTTATAACGGGTGATTTTTTTGCTACTTGGTTTTTTACGTTTATATTTTTGACAGATCACACATGACAAATTCCACGAACATTTGACATTTCGATTCAGTATTGTTTGCCATTTCATCATGAATAGACTTACGCCTGAACAACGTTTGCAAATTATTGAAATTTATTATCAAAATTCGTGCTCTGTGAAAAATGTCGAAATTATGAAATTATCGCAAAATTGTCTTCAGCGACGAGGCTCATTTTTGGCTTAATGGATACGCGAATAAGCAGAATTGCCGTATTTGGAGTGAAGAGCAGCCAGAGGCAATTCAGCAGCTACCAATGCATCCCGAAAAATGCACTGTTTGGTGCGGTTTATGGGCAGGCGGCATCATTGGGCCGTACTTCTTCAAGGACGATGAAGGCCGCAGTGTTACGGTCAATGGAGAAAGGTACCGTTCGATGATAACAGATTTTTTTTGCCGAAAATGCAAGAATTGAACTCGGTCGACATGTGGTTCCAACAGGACGGTGCCACATGCCACACTGCACGCGAAACCATGCATCAATTGAGAGGCGAATTTGGTGAGCAGTTGATCTCACGTTTTGGCGCAGTCAATTGGCCACCAAGATCATGTGATTTGACCCCGTTAGACTATTTTTTGTGGGGCTATGTTAAGTCTATTGTCTATGGGGACAAGCCAAACACGATTGCTGCCTTGGAAGCCAACATTGAACGCGTCATTGGTGAGATTCCGGCCGAAAGGTGTGAAAAATTTTGCCAAAATTGGACCTTCAGAATGGACCACCTGAAGCGTAGCCGCGGGCAACAATTAAATGAAATTATTTTTAAAAAGTAAATGGCAGAAATTGATTTATCGATCCAAATAAAAATTTCATTCACTTTTTACAAGTTTCTGTGTTTTTTTGAATTTTCAAAAACCAAGCTCTTAAAAATCATTTATTTTTCGCTTTGTTGTTGTAATTTTTGACACCTCTTTTGACGTCATTGCAGAAGAAAGAATATTTGTGAGCAATAACATATATTTGTGAGCAATAATAATAATAGCGGGAAAAAGTTGAAATTAAAAAGTTTTAATTTTGTTTTTGAAATTATTTATTTTGTGAAATAGCTTAAAAATGTTGTGTGCTGTTTGTGGGTGTAAGAATTAAAGCAATAAAAACAATAAATTAAGAAGAAAAGATGTGCCATACCACAGTTTCCTAAAAGATCCTGAACTGTTGACAATTTGGATTCGTTTTTGTAAAAGGAAGGATGCTTTTCAAAGTATTGCTTGGGAACCAGAAGAGGTACTTACTGACGTTAACAAAGATCCTAAAGCTTTGATGGTCATGCCATAAATTAAAAAAAAAAATTCCAGCCCAAGGAAATGTAGCATCCTATTCATGAGTAGACCACCTAAGTGAAGGCGGCTAGTCGAAGCCATCACCAAGTATGTTAAATGACTTGACGAACTTGGACAACATTATCAAATCCTTCAACGGAGAAGACTTTAGAAATTTGTACCAACAAAATCTACTTGAATTGGCCAGACATTGACTGGGATGTGGACACTTTTTCCGCGCAAGGATGTATTTTTATTTTAGAATAAGAACACTTAACAGAATAATTGTGGACTCATCAAAATGCTAGAAACGAAAATACAATATAATTAAAACATTTTCCATTTATTTAATCCACAATAATCTTTAAACATTGTTATACTTTGCTTAATTTAAGTTATATCTTCGTTATCTATTTAGCACTCCGAATTTCTTGATTCTTAATTTTTTTCGCAATTAATTTAAAGTCAATTAAAGTACATTCAATTAAACAATATTCAATTATTTAAACCAATTGTATGTTTATATTATTTGATCACGAAAACCTTATGTATCGGATAGACTTAATAATTTCTATGGCTTTCAAATTTGTCCTTCTCTGATGACGTAACCAAAATAAGACAAAAAAGGGCGGCGTGTGAGGCGTTCTATTGCGACTTTAATCTACGTATTGTTGACGTAATAGAGCCACAAACGAATACGATTTACTAAGAATCTAAAAGAAAATCTGTTACCGCTTTTTTGAGAAATAAATATAATCAAACTCACCCGACTAAATGAAGATAATTTAGTTCTACAAAACCTGCAGCTGTAAAGCTAAATGGACCCTGAGCATTCATTAAAAAATATAACCAGTGATTTTCGATATTTCAAATCAAAGTCAAACCATGAGCTCTCATAACCTCGCAAAGCTAAGGTTTCATTCTAAAATTAAATTAATTAAATATTGAGTTACTGTAAATATAATCAAATATTGACCTGTTCAGAGACTTTAGTGCCAAACCAACAGAAAACTACGAGCTCTATTAAAATACATCCAACATATAAGTAGGTCATAACAAGACCTGAAGTATCTGACTGAACAAAGATTTGAAACAGTGTCAGGCCGATAATCAATAAGGAGAGCATAAATTGAACAAGCATGGGGTTCTTAAAAATGCTTCAATATTAGCCCGAACACTGAAAAAAAAAACAAAAAACATAGGCGCAAAATTTTAGTCGATTTAGTAATATGTTAAGTAATTTTTAGTATGATGCTAAACCAGTTTAGTATCGTACTATCTTCTTAACATTTTACTAAAGTTAAAATCACAAAATGGCTACTTTAGTTTTGTAGTATCGTACTAAATCCATATGCCACTTTGACATTTACAAACGTCAAAAAGTTATGTTCGCTTACTTTTTTGCACTATTTTAGGCGTGTTTAGTTGTAGTTTATTAAGAAAATAGATTTAGTATGGTGCTAGTTAACAAGTGTTTAAAATTAGGAAAATATTAGTAAAGTGCTTTAGTATTAGCAAACTGTTAAGTAGTATCACGCTAAGCCCTTAACATCAGGCTGTTTAAGATTTTGCGCCATAGAAATTAACAGTTATAGTAGATTAGATCCGTTCGTTTACTATACTCAATGCTGGCTCTATCAACCAATTTGTTTCCTGATGATTTTTATTTAAAATTGGTATAAATTGTATATGTTGAGCAAGGAAACGTGATACTACTAAGTTTCTTATTCAAAAATATAACTTACAGAAGATATTAGATCACTGAAATAATGTATAAATCAGAGAAATTTGAATTTTAGAAATTAAAGTTTAAGTCAAAGCTTTAACGCCACAAATGTCAATTGCATTGCCTTAAATTAGATCTAAAGTTTTATTTTTAGCACTTCTCCTGTGAAAGTGTGTATCAAAAATTAATCCATTAATCATTTCTTTTGAATTTTGAATCCAATTTACACCTTTTGTTATTTTTGTTTTTGTTGTTTTTGAATACTTGCTCTAAAATATCCGCATGGTGTTTGATTATTTCATTTAGATACTTCGAAGAATCTTCTGTGAGTGTCCCAAATTTAGTTTTATTTAATTTATCAAATGAAATATTAATCATCTGAAGCAGGCTTCTAGTTAGATTAATGAAAGCAACGTTCAGATAATCAACGGACAGCGCCTGTAATCCAATGACCATAACGCAAAGAGGGACGTAAGCCAATTGTAAGTTCATTGGTATGAAGTCTGGAATTTTAACCCTGTATGGGAAGAGTTGTCCAATTAAATTGGTCGGACATAAAGTAAGGAAAAAAGCGTATTTACCGATTAAAGCAATATTCATACATTTAACCCCTGTTTATCAAAGTTCTGACAGAAATATATTTTCGGTTAGGGTTCATAAATAAAAAAAAATGTTTGTGAGTTATACTAGTCCCAAAAATTTATCTGTCGGATAACTGTCAGCATAAGACATTGCAGAACAGGCCCTTATAACATTTAACACACCTATCAGTGTAACAAACAATCCCTTGCATGCCGAAAACTCGATACCAAGAGTGTAACATGTAAGTATTAACTTGTTTTCGACATCCATTTCAAAGAACGCTTCCATATGTTCCTTGGTTTTGACATATTTAATTGACATTGTTCTGAATTGTCGAACAATTTTTTGAAAGTCTCCCATTCGAACAAATATCATGATTGCCTGAAAGAAAAATATTATTTAGGACCACTTATTCATAACCAAAAAAATTAGATATTTGTTTAACTTTTAAACCGGCTCCAATGTGTAATAATGTGATGCACACATTTTGTGTTAAATCACTCATATTTCCATAAATGAGAACGATGTCGTAAATTTCAAAAAATAGATACGGTATTCGTATGACTATCAACATTATAATCGCATAGAATATTATTAATTCGCCTCATGTTGGGCGCCATAGAATGGCAATCCAGAGCAGTGTTATAGCTGTTATAGTGTATATATAGAAATTATAATCTATGCATCCAAGTTCACCAATTTCGGGATTTGATGGCAAAAAGCGGTTTTTGAAAAAGAGCATCAGTTTTGACATTTTTCAGTGTAAGTATGTGTAACTATAGCTGTAGCTGACATACAAAAAATCATTTAAATGATTTTTTATAAATCTGTAAAAAAAATGAAGAATAAGAACAGGGGGCCAATCTCAAAAAGCGCATTTTTGATTTTAAAGTAGATTGCCATACCGTTAAATCACATTTATTAATAACGGATGACAAATTTATTTACAAGTTTTGACACTTACCTGGCAGGACCTAAATCAGCTTTGTTTTACTTCTAATGGTTGTTTCCTTAATATACCCTTCTACAGTTTCAGAAAATTATAAGAAATTAATAATTTAAATGTTAAAGGATAAATAATTTGCTGTCACAAAATTTTTGGGTGTATTCAATTGCCCAATTCTTCATTATGAGAAGTATCAAAATATTGTTATCATATATGTATAGACTACTCGTACTATAAATTGTAAATTAAAGGTTATATTTAGAAACTAGCTATTATCTTTATTTATGACAATTAGGGAGGTCGTTAAACAAATAATTTTCAAATGATTTGTAAATTACTGTTTAATAATAAATTACTGACAAAAATTCAAAAAAAAAACATACACCCTAATGTAGGTAGATTATTATTATTCAATACGGTCCTTACGTTATATTTGATTACACAACATGCTATTGAACTTACGATCTATTAATTCTACTAATAGGTCACTACATTATTTTGATAATTATATCAATTACGTCCTTGTTTTTATATATTGTACGTGTATATACCTATTATGAAAAAGCATTCTTAAAACTTTGTATACATATTCATATTTAGGGTTTACTTGATTCTTTTCGCCAAGTGCGGATTGATAAATCGAAATTATTTGGGGGTGGAATCCAATTCATGTCACTTGCTGCATGCATGTCAATTATTACCATTCATTTATTGGTTTTGATTTCCTGTCACACCTTCTAAGGTATTCTTTTCATAATTAAGTAATTTTATTATCATTTTGACCTTAAATGAATAAAACCGGATTGTTTACCTTTAGTTTACATATACTGATACTCATTGGAAGACTATAGGCGTTTTTCTTTTTAAGTTCAGAGCATAGTCTGAGTTGTCAAAGAATTCGTTTGTGTTTATTTTTAACTCAGAGCATGCAGAGCTCTAAATGTGTGTTTCTTTTTTCGTTCTGAACATGTGTAGATCGCACTCGACGTGCTCGAACTTAATTGACTGAGCATGTGAGTAAATTGCTGAACGCACCAAAGGCCATGTGTGTCAAGAAGGAAAATGTGAAGGAAAAAAATAATTAGATGGGTACCTTAGAAGATTTTCTGTATCTGGTGTGTATCAGTGTATAAAAAGGGTAGGTTTTGTGTTGCATTTTATGGTTAAAAATGAAAATGTATTCTGATTTGTGTGGTTCAAGTGTGTTTAAAAAATATATCAGTGTTCAGAGTTTTCTCTGTTTGGAACAAGTTCAGTGCATAATCTATGTATTCGAACTCTGTTCTGTGCTCTACTCTGAACGAAAAAAGTAAAACGCCTTATATAGAAGGGGTAAAACTGATTGTTGATTGTTCGTGTGAATTTTGTTCAAATGTAAACATGTTTGTATGTATTTTTAATAATGTAAATGGCGATACTTACTACTTATTACTTCGTAGTCGTATCGATACGTTTTTTCTTCTTAAGTCGTCCACAATCACAGTACACGTAGTAAGGTAATATAGTGCCCATGTTGTTAAAATTCGGTTGTCTTTATTAAAAAAATCGCTTGTCATATTTGGTAAAATGTCTCTGAGATTTGGCACTCTCATTTTTGACATTTTCTCATAAAAATAGGGGTGGGTCAATGTTTCAGCAATTTTAAATTTTTTTTTAAATAGTGTGCGTACAAAGCCTATGAAATATTGTTAAAAACTCAAGATCTGTTTTGACAGTACACAATCGATTTTGTTTAGAAATAATTCGATTGAGTTCAGAAAAAAATAAAATATTTGGTTGTTTGGAATTCGACATACGATTGTGTTCAGTAAGATGTAACAGTAGATCAAAAATAAATGTAATTAAAATAACATTTGAATTTTATAAATTTGTATTTTCATCAAACCAAACAGCGGAATATAGATGAAAGAGTGTTGAATAATTAATTTTAAAATGCTAGTGGAAAATAGTTTATTAAAATTGTTATGTCACCTACAATTTTTGTTCCATAATTGGTATTTCAGTACTCGTAACATGAATTAATAACTGTTATTTAAAAGTAGCAGTAACAGATATTGCACCTAGAAGTTTGGCCCATGACTAAGCCAATGCGCCTGCCAAATGTGACACGAGTGTCTCTTAATTTTGCCACATGTGCGAACTTGAACGAAAATGAAAACCAGAATAAATTGCCTTTATTATGTGTACTGTGGACCACTATAACCTATGATCATGAACATCATAATAACTTCAAACACCCAGTCCATTTGTCTTCCAAGGCTAAAGTGTATAAAGTAGCTTCAAACCATGCAGTTTCGCCTTACTATTTTAAAGTCCTTTGCTGTTCAGATTCAAAAATTGAATCGTTATCGCGCTTTCCGTTTTGTGATATTCTTACTATATTTCGAATTAGGTTTTTGATCTATTATATAATATAAATTTCCTATATTTAAAATCAGTCTTGTTTAAAAACATCTTTGCAATCGAATGTATTCCAAAACTAAAACAGTAATATAATCACTCTTATGTAAAAGCAGTCTACAGCAAATTGGAATCAAATACTACGCAGCTAAACGATTAGTTTAGCTATTCACTAACACATTTTTGACATTTCGTTCAGATGTTTTTTTTAAATTTTTTATCACGTTCAGGAGAATGTATGGTTTCTCACTAGCCAGCTGACAAACAATGTATGACATTTTTTAACAGCTGTCCAAACAGAAATCCGAGACTTTACTATCTGAACGTGGCCATTGGGGACGTTCACTCAGTTATTCTCAGCTATCTTGAATAACTATCTGTTGTTGTAATGCGTGCAAAAGCACATCTGATGAAAACAGAGCTGTTCTCATGAAAGCTACTCGTATTTTGAGTTATCCCAAAAAATTTGGAATGACTAGCTATCGGAGAATAAATGTATAGAACAGCTGACTGCAAAATTGATTTGGTATGCGATTTGTGCTAATTTTTTGACAGCTTTCAGGTAACCTTTCTGATTCTTCCACAGATATACTCCGATAGATTGGTATCGGAGATAACATATCTAATAAGTGAGTGAACGCCCGCATTGGCTCCGGTTGATAAGTCCCCTTTCACACTGGAGATTTTTGTTGACATTTTCCTTTAATTGCCTTGTAGCTTTCACACGAAGAAACTGGCACCAAGAAACTGAGGAGGAGCTGGAATATTATGTTTGGCTTATTGGAATGCAAAGAAAAATGTCAAAGAAATCTCTTCAAATCGTTGACCGGGGAGATTTTTTTCGTTCCCTCTACTTCTTGCCCTTCTCGCTATCAAACTCCCAGTTGCCGGCAACTCATTTTCCAAAGCAGTCTAACATTGCCAAATCAAGCCGGATTGATTGGTGTTGTTGTTTCTGTTTTCAAACACAAAACTCAACCTTGGTAAACATTATTGGATTAATTTGGAAATTTGTAGAACAGTTAAATCAAAACTGCAAATGTACATGCAATAGAACTGACTTGCTGCCTGCGCTCGAAAAAAAGCTGCTTCTAAAGTATCTTGGCTAGCTTATCTACTTAGTATTCGAACGCAAGTATTATATCTGGTTTTAAGCTTATTACGCGCAATTACAACAATTTTTACGTTTAAGTGTGGATGGCATATGGATAGCGAATAGAGCTTGACAGTTCGTTACAATCAGATTGCAATTCGCAACGATATGACCATATTGTTTTCTCAAATTTAACTTATTTTGACAATTTAAAAGCTTATTTTAGTATTTAAACTTTAATATATAAATTATGTGTGAACCATTTTGTTTAGAATTTGTGAAGGCAGATGAATACATTGCTTTGAATTACATTTATTCCTTCATTGGTGTGGTTTTCATATGAATTGCCCTTAAGATCTGTCCAGTTTTCTATATTGTGGGTGGCGTCTGACATTGCTGAAAACTCCGCCTAACTATCGATAAGCACAAATTCATTGGTCGTTGACAAGATGATTTTTTTTATAAAGAGACCTTTCTAGTTTTACGATATAGCTGTGTATAGTTTTTTGCCTTGGCTTTCGTTTTTTCTTTGTTTTCACTTCTTCTACTCTTAATCACTATTCACATATGAGAGCGACCAACGGCCGACGAATAAACGAATAAATTCCATTTGAAATATTTTACCCACCTAAATTCTTCACGAATTCTAAGCAAAATTGTAGAAATATTATTTATATTAATGTTTACGACAGAAAAAATTACTTTTTAATCGCCAAAATAAGATAAATTTAAGAAAACAATATTGGTCGTCGCGAATTGCATCTGACTGCTACGAACAGTCAAACTCTATTCATGTTCCACATACCATCCACCCTTCAACGAATAATTTGTTCGCGCGCGATTAATCTCAAAATCAAATTTTCAACCTATGTCCATGGCGAATACAATTAAAGCCATGTGAACGAAATATCAAAATGAACGAATATTCATTGGTCGTTGGTCGCTCTCATGTGCAAAGTACTTTAGAAGGTCCTAAGAAAATGAGTTTTTTTTAAGAAGCAAAGCCAAACTGTCATTATCGACGCTTCCATAAAGGCGGGGTGGGGATCGACGAACATGCGATGTATTTTTCTCGTGTATGGCGATGTTCGCGAGCAAAGCGATGACTTTCAAAAATCGTTATTTTAGATACACAATAAAATATTTAGAGAAATATTTTTATTTCTATTACAAGTATGATTCCAGCTTAAGACTTTAACTTTAGCTTCTGCGGAACTAGTGAGCTTAAAAAATAATTTTATCAATATAGCGTTTTTTTGTTAACAAATCAACCATCACTATACATTTGAAGAAGAACGGCCATGATTGAGAAAGCTTTACTAATGATCTGAAATTTATAAAATAGTTGTAAAATTTTCACTAGTTAAGCTTACAATTTATCCAACACTTACCCTGTTGAAAGTCATCAAGCTGAGATTAAGATATCCGCCAGCTGTAAAACAAAAGGGCTTCTGGGCATTCATCAAAAATATTACCAAAGATTTTCTGTATTTCAAATCAAAATTATACCACGAAGTCGCATAGCCCTGCAAGGCTAATGTTTCATTCTGAAATAATAGTTATATTAATCTTTTTAAATATACGTACATTTTAATACTATTATAACTAATTGCCTGTTCTGATATCTGAGTTCCAAACCAGCAATAAACCAAAAGTTCTGTTAATATACAGCCAACATACAAATAGACCATAACAAGTCCTGAAGTGTCTGATTGAATCAAAGCTTGAGACCCTGTCAAAGCTATAACCAATAAAGAACCAAGGAACTGAACGAGCATAGGGAATTTAAAGATGCTTTCTATTTGGTTTCGAATGCTTAAATAAAGGCTTTTAGCATAACTGAACTTCAAATAAAAAACCGTCGAACTTACTCTAAAATATGTGAATGATGCTCTATAATTCCTTTAAGATGGTTAAATGGATCCACAGTGACTCGCCGGACTTTCTCCTCATTTAATTCATCAAAGGAAAGGCTCAACGCCTGGACCTGACAACGTATCAAGTTGATGAATGCAACATTGAGATAATCAATTCCGACAATTTGCAGTCCAATCATTGCATTCGACATGGGAATATAAAATAATTCTAGGCTAACAGGTGTAAAGTCTGGCATTTTAGCTCTGTAGGGTACAATATGACCAACAACTCCAAATGGATCTGTCAAGACACATCATCAAATTGTTACATTTATCTCATTCTTTTAAAAAATTACTTTTTATGACCAAATAAAATCCATAAAAAGATGTAATCGTAGGAACGATGGCATAAATTGTAAGCGAGATTTTGCTCTCAAATTCCATCCATGAGAAAACTTCTTTTTGCTTATAGGACTTGATATATTTTGTAGCTAATTCGCGAAATTTTTTGATGATCTTATAGAAATCCTGAAGTCTCCCGAAGATCATAATCATCTGTCAAAGAACAAATTTACTCGTATATGGTGGGGCAAAAGCATTGTCATAATGTGAATTAGCTGCCATTTTGTTAGAAATGGAAAAAGTAAACTCTGTTGTTTGCGTTCCTCAGATGTGGTATATTAATCTAATGGTTCTCATCAACAGGAATTTTCTTTTTGAACTCTGAGAAATACACTGAACAGTCAAGATAAAATCTGTAACTCTTATTTAGCTCTTTTTTCAATCGAAACGCGCTCGGACTAAAAATGAAAATTGAGCACAGTAATTTTTGATGTAATTTGAAAGATGTTTAGCCATGTAAGCCATATGATAGATCTCTTTATAATCTTCTAAAAGTTTGATGGCCAACAGTAATACCCGCTTATACAGCTAGTTCCAAAATCTGCCAAACTCAAGATCTGTTTTGACAGATTTTGATTAGAAATAATTCGATTGTGTTCAGAAACAATCGAATGCTTGAAATTTGACATTGATGTAAAAAGCAACAGCTATGTCAAATTTCCATATTTCTTTCGCTTTAGTTCAAGTTCGCAAAAGTGATCGAAACTTAATGAAACCGAGAAATGGCGAGTATTCGACATATTGACTTAAATTAAACCATTTTACTCTGTTCTCGAATGCTCTGTGACCTGAACACAGCTACAACAGAAAAATACGTAGTGTAGATCTAAATGGCAAAGCGCAATGACATTGAAACACATTCACATTATGAAAATATTTCCCCCCCCATATCAACATACCTTAAGACACATTCCTAAATGTAGAAAGGACATGCACACATTTTGAATCATATCATTGAAATCTCTCCAGTTCATGATCAAATCGTATATCTCGAATATGTGATAGGGTATTCGTACGAAGACCGAAAATAGTATTCCATAAATGAAAAATGTTCGTTTGAATTCCACTTTGGATCCAAACAATGGCAGTCCAAACCATTGTAACAGGTTGAGATTCATATCGATAGAACCAAGTCTACCAATTGCTGGATCGGATGAGAAAACGTATTTTGAATAAATTTGAGTCAATTTTTCCATTCTGCGACTGAATAGGTCTAAAAAAGGATTAAATCAATCAAAATATCGAAAAGTCCTTAAAATCTTATTTTTTTGTTTTCAAAAGATAGGGAACTTATTTCTGACAAGACAATTTAATGAAAAACCTCTTGTCCTGAAAAATATTTGACATTTATTTTCATGATTATTTTTCTTCGAAGTTAATGTTCGAAATTTAAATATCGATTCTTTTTATTCGGTATTTTTTTAGGTAATCGAAATCACATATATATATATTTCGTTATTCTTAATTTTTGATGTTTTTAAAGTGTTTCACTTTTTCGCGCACTTCAATGAGACTCATTAAGGTGCGTTTGATGTTTTCGTTTTATATAACAACGAACCTTGTGAATTCTTTTCATCTAATCTATTGATTCAGGAATTTAAGTCTCATTAACAACTTGACACCTATATTTACCTGCTAAATAAATAAACCAGCCGAGCTGAGAAAATGGCTTTTTAATTAAATACCTACTCAATAATTGATAGCCTTTGTATTCAATATTTTGCCAATAGTGTTAATTAAATTTGAATCTTTTAAGCACTATTCAAGTGCAAAAACATGCAATCCTTGCATGTTAAACTATATGAACTACGCTAGATAAGACTCTCTGCGGAATTAAGGAACAGCACGTAATTCCATTTAAATGGGAATTAATAAATCAATTGTCTTTTTATTTATTGTTCAATTAATTTAATTAACACCCAAACTGGATGTGTTCTTTATATGACTCTTGAGGATTCAAGAATTGTTTTCCAGTGAACATCCTTACATAAAATGCGCATACATAAATGTTTGTAGTTGTGTATATGGAATATTCGAAACTCAATTGCTTTATTGGTTTATTTAATGACATAATATTGCTCGTTAAGAATTATTTCATGATGCACTTATTTAATTCAGTTACTTTATTAGTTGGCGCCTTTTCGATGTTTTATACATAGAGGAAGAATTTGTCATACATGCGATTCAAATGGTTAAAGGTATTTCATCACTTCAACTTCGGGCTACAACCTAAATGCTTTTACAGAATTTCTAAGAAAATTAGTGTCAACTCTTATCAGCGATAAAGAACAGCAGCTGTTAAGTTGTAATTTGGATTATTTTAACCCGCTTATTAATAAACGCATATTAGAGCCAGTATAAAGCTTTGCACAAACTTAAGCGCTGGGCGGGGATTGCGTAGCGTTATTCGTGCGATAAAAATTCGATTACACGACCTCCAAATTCGTAGTATTACTGTCAAAATCTTAGCATTATTTTTTTTGTCGTGTAAATGGTCGAAAATGTGGCAGTATATTTGTCATTAGAAAAGCCAGAATTTTCGTTAAGCTGTGGCATTAACCTGACATCGTGTAAATTCAGTACTGACAACAATTCAAAATTTTCAAATAATGACAATTTGCAATACAGAATGAACTTGCTCTTTCTTTACTGCCAGTTGGCAGTATTTTTAACTGTCATTAGGGGTATTCACGATCCGATGCAACAAAAAGGTGTAAAATTGCGAAATTTTATTTTTTTCTATAAATCGTGAACGCACCTTTTCTATTCTATTGCAACTCTGGAGTAATAATGCAAAATCAGTTTGAACACAACCATTTCTGACAGAAAATAACAGCTGCCAAACTGTCAACGACACCAGGCAAATTTTGCACCATTGTATTTTTCTGTTGCAATAGGGTTAGGGTATAGCAAAAGTGTAAAAATGCTTTAAAATCTTAGTCAGTGTAAGTTGTTGTTGTGGTGCAAAAAAAAAGTTGCACTTTTGCATTTTTACAATGATACTAGACCAGTTGCACCGGATCGTGAATACCCCTATTATTTTAGCTTCGTGTAAACGAATGTCATTAATTTGGCAGTAAATACTACGAACTTGGTAGTCGTGTAAGTCCGACATCAGTATGTACTCACATCAATGCGATATCGCCATACACGTTGCAGAGTGCATGTTGTCAAACCACAAACGTTGAAAGTTTAAGAAAAATAAAAATTTTAAATATTTAAAATTGAAATTTATCCATAAAAAACAACTCATTTTTTTAAATTAATGATTACAAAATATGATTTTAGAACACGTTTGCCGTTTATTGGAATAAGACTCTGACTGAAAAGTGTTTATTAGAGTTATTTAATTTATAAAATAAGCCAAGACAAAAAAAAATTAGAAATATAAAATATTGAATGCACTCATGCCACAAAAAAAATTATAATCATTTGGTTACGGACAATCTTTTTTGACAGTTGCAATATGGCGGCCAAACGGTGCACGCAGTGCGTTCAATAAAAGTAGCGGAACTGAAATCACTTTAATGTGTGCTTTTCTATTGATTAACATGGGAAGCATCAATATTGTTATAGCGATCACCCACGAGCCACCCCTTTCGGTTTGCACAAGACTTAATTATTAAACTATAATGCCTCGAAACGAGAAAATTATTTTCATAAAAAGTTTTACATTGCACATTATTCAATTTCCTTATTATTTTTTTACAAGAAGTAGGTAATTCGTTATGTTATTTCTAAACAAATATAATAATATCTTATCATACATGAATAAATAATCATGATACGTAATATACTGTTACAAATTTCCAAAGTAATAAATTAAAAAAAGGAACAACGCAATTTTATTTTAAGTTGGTTCCAGAGACGGTTATATATATATATTTTTTTCGTTTATTTCAATTCATTTTTAGTTTCAAGAAAAGATGGCTTTGTAGTTTTGCGTTATAATGAACTCGATTTCTGCGGGAAACATCGTCTCGATCTTCTTTGTTTGACGGTAGTTCTTATCCACTCTTTTTCAAGTCGCTTCCTTAGAATTTCCATGAAATTTGACAGCATACATCAATTTCCATGTGTTTTTCTCCTGTCATAATTAATTCGATAGAAATAATTAATTTTCTTTAAAATAATTAATTTAATTGAAAAGTTAGGAAAATTTACTGTTCCAGGGGCAACGGGAGCCCTAAGGTACTATGCACATGAGAGCGACCAATGATCAACGAATGAACGATTATTCGTCCATTTTGACATTTCGTTCACATGGCTTTAATTTTATTCGTCACGAATACAAGTTGAAAGTCTGATTTTGATGTTAGACGCGCGTGAACAATTTATTCGTCGAAGGGTGAACGGTGTGTGGAACGCGAATAGAGTTTGACTGTTCGTAACAATCATAGGCAATTCGCGACGTCCAATATTGTTGATTAATGGCCCGTTTTCATCAGAGTCCAAATGAGATATCGAATTCTATTGAATACGGCTAATATTTTATTACTCACCAGTGAACAAAATTGACAGCATATTTAAGTATGCCGACAAAGGTAATACTTTATGTTCCCATCAAAACGAAACCTGAGATTTCAGCACTAAGCTTTCGATATTTCAAATTGGTGTACACCGCCTAATCCACTATTTCGTGTCTCAAAAAGCGCAAACAACAACCATTTTTGTTTATCTAATCCATTAACCCAAGCGACGTTGCCGAAAAAAAAATGCATACTCTCTCTTTTTATCTTCTTACCGTTATATTTACTTTATTCCCACCGAAGCGAAATCTCGGATTTCGTAGATTTCAGTCTATATCAACGCATATCACCATGTAGTTTTGGGATTACGAAATCCGAAATTTCGTTGAAAACACAATGAAATCCCATTGCCGATGCGGACCATTCATAGTGAACGAGTCCATTTTAAACTTCACCATACTTAGATGAAAAGCATTCTATGTACAAATTACGATCTTTCATTCTAACGATAAAGAGATAAGAAGAGAGAGTATGAATTTTTATTTTACAACGTGGCTTTGGTTGATAAATTAAATAAACAAAAATGGTTGTTGCTTGTGCTTCTGAGAGACGAAAACGTGGATTTGGCGTTGTGAAGACCAATTTAAAATGTCGAAAGCTTCCTGCTGAAATCTCCTAATTTGCACATAAGAAGTTTGAAATGGACTCGTTCCCTATGAATGGCCCGCATTGGTAATGGAATTTCGTTGTGATTTCAACGAAATCTCGGATTTCGAAACCCAAAAACTATATGGCGAAATCCAAAGATTTGGACTGAAATCTACGAAATCCGAGATTTCGCTTCGGTGGGACCATAGTATAAGCCAATAATAATGTGGCTTTCCATTGGTACATGAAATTAATTTTTTTGATACATATCTGCCAAAACATGGATTTCAACAATTGGTTAATTGAATAACAAAATGATTTTTTTTTATTCTTATACTATAGTCCCACCGAAGCGAAATCTCGGAAAAGAAAGTTTAATTCAAATCGCATCACATTTGCCACATAAAAAATGGAATTCCGCTTCAATATCTAAATTTCCAATAGAAAACCACATAAGTATTCAAAATCACCCTGTTAAATGAAAGTATAGTTATTTTCTAGTTGATAGCAGATGTCTCTGCATTAGTTTGGAAAATATAACTAGATGGCGCTACAATTTTGCTGTCAAAATGACAACACAATTGTATGATGCTGTCTCTTTTTATCAATCCTAATCTAAAACACGTTAAAATGAGACAACACTTTATCTAATTCAAATTCAGTGCAATCTCCATCAATTAAATTCAACTTTTTAAGCCATTCAATTTCAAGTTTCGTTCATTTCATTTTCTTTCCATTTCCATCAATTTTAGTTTAATTATGGCGGCGTGCAGATTGTAGACAAAGAAAATTATTCCTTTCGGTTTTTCTCACATCGAATTTAATTTTGAATTTTTCTCTATTTTATTCAATTTATATAAACTTACAAAAAAAAACACTACCTATCACCGTAATATAATTTTGCTTTTATCGAATCTATCGGTCGGTTTTTTGCCGTGAAAAAAAAAGAAAAAATAAAATAAACAGAAAAAATTGACGATCCTTTTTCAAACAAAACTTGTATTTCAACAATTTCTTTTGTGATTGTCTTCTATTTGTTTTTTCCTCAATAAAGTTTTATTGTTTAAAAGTGAAACACCTTCCCTATTGTGCTATGTGGAAACCGATAAAATTAAAGTATAATTGTTCAAATTGTAGTTGAAAAAAAAACAAGTCTGCGCTGAAAAATAACAAAATCCATATCAAGGTGAGAAAGAATGAAATTTAACTTTCTTCAAATTTTTTTCGTTTTCATTTTCCAACAAGAAAAATTAGTGATTTTTGGCCTCACTCGCTCCTTGTTTCTAGGGTAATTCTATTTGTGATGGATGAAGGGGGATTTGTGTGAAGGATATTATTCACTCAACTCAATTTGTTAGGTTGTGTGTGTTGTTTCTGTCTGACTGTTCTTTTCTGTCCTGTCTACCTCGCCATGGTTTCGAGAAATTATATAGGGAGATAGTAAAAGCAAAATCCACGACACGATGACAACGACCGACCCTGCTCCCCATATGAATCAATAAATAAAAAAATCCCCAAACAATTCCATGAACAAGACTCATATCCACTTCTTTTCTATTTGCCATACTACAGTAGCTTATCCCTACGCCCGGCCCCTTGCCTCCACCATCGTAAACAGAGTATGAACGGTGGTTGGAAATATTATTCAGAAACAGAAGGGCTGAAACTTGGGGATGCTTCGTTTTACAAACAGCTCTCTATTAGACCCGCCGCCGCGGTTGGAAAGGACTACAAATACATCTGACACGCAACCAGAAAACGAACACATTTAGCAAGGAGGGCGGCAACGGCTACGAGGAAGTGGAGCAGCAAATGCAAATGCTCAGATACTCAGCGGGCGGAAAAACCTACCTACGCACAATTTTTGTTTGCCTACTTTCGTTTTTGTTTCCTTTTTTTTTTATTAAAAATAAGTCAGAATACTATCGACTAGCAGACCGACGTCAACGCCTCTTCATTTCCGCACTGCTGGTTATGACATGGTCAGTGGATATGGAGAGATCCCTTAGGATTACATATACCAAGGTATCTTCGAAGTTCTACAGTACTCAACTTGCTATGTGCCACAGATTTCGTACCTATTTGAAGACATTAAACAATGAAAGAGCCAGATTTCTTCGTAAAATGGTGTTTTGAATGAAAACTCCAGAGCACTTTCGATGCGAGGCTTACTTAAATAATGAAACGTCAACAACTTGAATCTGGGCTATTTTTTAGGTTGTTGGTTTTTACTTTTTTTTTTAATCGAGAGCCACTTGGATCTAGGCACGTTCAGATTGATCCAGCAATGAAGACTCTTTCTGATCGCATTGAAAAAATCCAAAGACGTTTTACTAAGTTTATCTTTTATAAAATGAAATGGACTTCAATACCACAATATAAAGCACGTTGTTTATTTTTAGGAATTAAATCATTGAAATCACGAAGATGCATGCATGATATAACATTTCTGAAGGATATTTTGAATTATCACATCAAATGTCCTCTTTTGTTCTTCAAAACTTCATTTTATGCACCTTCAAGAGCTTTTTGAACCATACCATAGAACAAACTATGGAATTAATGAACCAATTTGTAGATGCATTAACAATTTCAATGAAGTTTGTCACAATATTGAACTAAACTGTAAAAGGGATCTGTTCAAAACAAATCTTATGTTTATATTCACATTTTAATGAAAAATTGTTGTATTTAATATACTTTAACATAATTTCGAGTATCTGTTAGCCTAAGCTTGTATATAAGATATCCTGTGAAATCTCACAGATCTTAGCAATCCCTTGCATATTACTTTTGACGAATATCTTGCTTTTCATGAACTACCCAAATGAGATTGCTGAGATCATAATTTTAGGTAGATACCTACCACCGAGAAAGTTTTCCTGTAAGACTTGGTCAAGGACCGATAACTATGTTGAAAACCTGTTTGAGAGCAAGTTATTCTTCCAATTAGAATTTGTCATGGCATTATAGTACTAAAACATTGGTTTATTTAATCATTTGAATGACATTTTCTTTTACTTGTTCAGAAGGCATCTGAATCATTCAGAATTACATGCAGTTCTATCTATTGAGTAGAAGAGATACCACCTACCTACCGCAGAATCGAAATCAGCACTCGGGGTTTTTTCCCAAAAATAATTTATTTTTACTTAATCTATCAAAGTGTCAATAAGTCAATTAATTTTTGCATTCCACTTTGTCCATATGTAGTTAGGTATCAATAGGTACATACATTGGTTAACAACATGAAATCAAAGGGCACGTTTTGACACTACTCCCTATTTACAGGATCAAACTCAGCCCCTCTAACTTCAGTATTAATAAAAACAAACTCGCATCATTTGCTAAGCTCTCCAGGTTGAGGCAACTCACCAAATTTTAATTCTTTAGCATTAGTGTTTGCCGAGATATAAGACTGCAAAAATTACAAAAACCGTAACTGACTTAATGACTAACTCACTGACAGATCATCAAAATTATGGAGCACTTTCCGACATCGTAGAATCTTGTAATTTCACACAACGGTAGACCTTGTGGTTTATACATAGGAAAAAATCGATTAAGGGAGCGTGTTACCCGCCCATTTTAATAGAATTGATATAAATTATGAGGAGAACTTCTGATTGTCGTAGAATAATGAAATTTGGTAGAACGGTATAGCTTAATGGGTATACAAATTGTCTACTTATTGTCATTTAGAAATTATACATGCAAAATTCATGACTTTTCTAAGAATTAGAGTGCTCGTTGTGGTTATTCTACGTTAACAACAATAAAAAAATTAAACATGCATATATTAATTGGTGGGCTATCTTCATTTAAGAAATGAGTTTAAAACTGCAACAAAAACATCATCGCATTCTCAATAATTATTGCATTTAAATCTCTGCAAAAAGGAGTGAGATTAGACCAAAAACATAAATTTAAAAGAAAGGTATTCTAAACAAAAACGTCTATGCATAGAGAAATAAGATAAAGACCCGAAACCTCTGACCTCATTCGTATTTGCCTCCAAGTTGAAATACGCACACAAGTAACTTTTCCGTTCATCTTCCAATAGACAGATTGGGGCATATTCATAGTCGCTGATAAACCCAGGTCTTACTAAACTACAGTTTAAGACAATTTTGGCTCACTGAGTACAGACCGATTTTACTTACAAATTGTTGGTTTTATATTTTATAAGATTACAAATTTCTTTTACTACACAAATAGCTTCAAATTTTTTGGAATGATAAACTTAAAAAAAAAAAGAATCAATGTCCGAAAATTCCACTAAACCTAGGTTTAACTTAGACACAGTTTAAAAATGATTATGAATACGCCCCCTTGCTAAAAACTCACACAAGAATCTTTTCTGTTCATCTTCCTATAGACACAATCATACATAATCAGCCCTCGTAATTTATTTTATTTCGATTTCACATCTATTCATAGATAGAGAATGAAAGGTACAAATGGGTTTTGGGGGGTGAAACCTACGAAAGTTTCCAATCTTGGTATGCCTTATTTGTGCCTTTATGTAACAAGTCAGCAGTAAAAAGCAGTAAAATATAGATATTAAAAATCAAATTCTCCAGGGAAACTGAAAATTTTAACTATAAAAGCTTAACAAACGCATTAGCATGCTATCCTTTTCAATTTTTTGGGGAGAGGCGTGGGATTATTTATTTAAATCTAAATGTACCTCAAGATCTTATTTCTTGAAGCTTAATACTGACAAAATTTGGGTTGGCTTACTTGACAAATTTTAAAACCTTTAGAATTTGACATAATGAAAAAAAACTTAATAAGAACTTAATGTACTTTTAGATCTCACTACTTTTTATGGCTGACTATGGCTGACTTGTTACATATGGACGAGTCTAGAGAAATGCAATTTATAACGGTTACAACAATTTTATTGCTTGCTTTTAAAAGTACTTAAACATTCCCGCGCGGTTGGGGGCTGCTAAAGCAAACAACTAATTTTCGAAAATCGAATGCCCTCTCGACCCTACTCACAAATGTCGTGAGCACGCCCTTTCTTACTCGGCAAGATTCATTCAAATACTCACAAAAGCAGAGTGCGGACGTGTTTTTAAGCCTCTTGTAGTTTTATTTTCCAAAATTTAGTTGTTATGTTAAAAATAACCTTAGAAAAAGATAAACTTTTGAGTATGTACCAGGTAACTATCTAATTTTAAATTATTCAACTTTACCAACAAAAAATAAAAACAAAATCAATTTCGCAAATGCGCATATTTTTCTAGAAAGGTGTAAACAAATTGCGTCTTGTTTTTTTTTTAATTTTCATTGATAAATTCTACAATCGCTATCACACATTTTAACATAACAAGAAGCACATGGCGTCAAAACTGCTACGCAAATATCGTATTTCATCCACACCATACATTTGATTAAACAAATACCAACAGTGAGTTGTGTTGGTTGGCATTCATAAATAGTTAAACTACACAAACACAAACTTTCAATTGCTAGGCCAAATAATTTATTCAATCGAGAGGATATACCTAGGTACTACCTACATACATATCATTGTTATTTTATCAACATTTGTGAACGGAACAAATATGTACATATATCTGCGGGATTGTTTTCATTTACTGAATAGGTACTTAATATTTCAATTCCTGATGAAGATTATTATGTAAGTACCTACATATTTAATATCTATCTCTAGTTGTATATGTATGTAGTATTGATACTTAAACCCTTAAATATGAATAGGTATAACCAATGATCGCTCCATAACTAGAGGCAGCAATGCTATTCATTTTGCTTATAACTTAAGTCCCACGTTTGAATATTCTCCTCGGTTTTGTATTTTTTTTTTTTTTTGTAAATAAAAGGAGCTTAAAAAGCCGCAAGCATTTATCTTTCTTTGAAGTAACTATTATATACTAGGATCTTCAAATGTAGTCCTACAAATTTGTGTGTATGTCTTACCAATTTAAGACATGTTTATGGTCTTCTCTAAATCGCTATACAAATCACATTAAGTGAGACATCTTTTGAATGGAGGTGGAACAGAAATGCCATTTGAATGAGAGATTTTATATGTGGGGGTTTAAAAAAAAGCGAGAATGTAAATCTTTTTGCTTCAATGGCAAACTGTTTGTATATGTATTTGTTCAAATAATTAAAAGGTCGATGACTTTCTTTCAATTTTAAAGAAAAATTAAATAATGCACGATTGGGCCGTACTTAGCTACTTTTTCTTAGTCTAATTGGTCTTTTAAGTTCTCTTTGTTCTTGAAAGGAGTATTAATATTAGGACTTATGTATTAGGCACTTTGGCAAGGACTATACTTTATTAATTTATTATATCTGCGAACTATAACTACCTAAAAAAAATGCAATGCTATCTACAACAATAATTTAGTTCAACGCCTTTTTCTATTGTTGCCCAGTTACAACTACATATTTCCTAGACAATTCCATTTTAACAATTTAAACTTTGTACCTATGTTGTATAAACTTAAACCCAAAATGAACTTGAATACCCGTTCATAATGTCTCACCCAGCCAAAAACAAAAATGTATGTAAATAAATGTGCGAAATGTTAATGACACTTTGTGGCTGCAAAGTACCTCGCTCTGTGTAGTTGAGATGAAATTAAATCATTCTGTTTGTCAGTTTGTGTTTTCTTGTGTGGACAAAATTAAACTCTTGACGGAATGATTAAATGCTCAAGCGGCTTAATTGCTTTTAATAGCTTTCAATATTTTCAGCCTGTCAGCACTATGAACTTTTGAGACTAAAATTGTCTGCAAGTAGGCAGATAATTTGAATTTTTTTCTAAATATATTTTCGTAGAGGTATGTTCCTTACATATGTACGACGTACGTACATGATGTATGTTGAGGTTTTTAAGTTTGACTTTCAGGTTATACATTTATTATTTTTGTCTCTCTTAATTGTATGTAATATTTGCTTAAGATTAAGATCCGGACAAATCGCAGAAATACATACAACAGAAAAATAAATGTAATAAGTTGCATAACAGTGGTCAACGCATACGAAAGTAAACAGGTAAAACCGCTCTCCACGCCATAGTTAAAGACTAATTCATAAAATAGATAAATGGACATCGATTGATAGAAAATAAATGTTTCTTTTTCTTCGGGCACCCGCACTCTACAACCTATTACATAAATTAGCCAGTTTACGATACTGAGACCTGGCAGGGCGTTATGATTGCTTTTTAACGATTTTTGTATACTAAATCAAGGTTAGATGCATCACAACGCTGTCAGTTAGATATATAAGCTGCTTCTCATAGAATTGAACAGGTCAATAGACAACAAAGCTTTTGATTTGCATGTAAGGTTGTTGAAATTTAAAATTCATTTTGTGGAAAACTATAACTGTTGACCTGAGACCTCTATATATCTACGAACGTAATCAAATTTGAACAAGCTTTAATAATAGATTTCAAAAAACCACCACCACCACTCTCAAAGCCCTTTAATTCCTTATTAATATTCTCATTGAAGTTTAACCCTGTTAAGTTAAAATCTACATACCCTCTGACTAGATTAATTTTTAATTAATCTTTATTCAAGTCTTTTGGATTTTCTTAGGGATTTGGATTTTCTCGTTTAACGCGCCTTCCTTCTTTGGCACAAGTCAAGAGTAAATTGCAAATAGTTAAGGTGTAAAAAAAGTGATTAACACCTAAAGGCTTCAATTAATTTGTGAGATGCAATCAATTTTAAAATGCCTCAAGAAATGAAGCATATGAGATATGAGATGAGAGATTTAGATTAACTGACTTTGCTGCAACTAAGCTCAACAAGGCTGTCAAATCAACCGCAATGTGTATTTAAAGTGGCTGTGGCAAGTTTGTTCTTAATTAGATTATAGCATAGTGGTGTAATGTGATGTACTGAGAATAGTGTCTATTTTACTAGCTACTACGAGTAGAGATACCCTTTACAAAAAAAAAAAAAACCTTAATGTTACACACAATATACACGTAAATATATGCATACGACGTAAAAGGGCTGATGCTAAGGGAGGTTAATGGCATTATCGAACGACTGACTGGTGTGGTTTGTGTCATTCTGCGGTGGTGGTGGCATTTTGATATGTATAATACCAGCATGGACGCAATTCTATTTCAAAACTCGCATCACGTAAATGGGTTATCCGTGCCAGGGCCGCATCAATTTTGCTCACACAGTCTTTTGCCATTCACCGAACACAAATTAATCCGTTTGTGGTAATTAGTTATGCCATAGGTTATGTTGTTGTTGTTTTTTTTTAGTTGGTGGCAAGCCTAAAATTAGTGAAATTAAAATTTATTGCTATCGTAAAATAATCGATTTAATTATGTAAAAAAAAACGAGTATATACCTATTTAATTTTTGGAAGCCCCATAAGATTGCTTACTCGATTTTTAATTGAACATTATCTTTTAGCGTTTATTTGCTTGAGACCAAAATGAAGAAAGAGCTGCCTGAAGTCATGCACAATAAATTAACCAGTATGTTAGCAGATATGCTTTGACACACAGGCTTCTACTCATATATAAATTGGATGGGTGGACTTTTTTTAGAATATTATTAAAAGATTGTGCAATTACTTAGAATTTTTTTTTGATATGTTTATTAGAGATTCATTTTTTTAAGTCGCACCAAGGAGGGGGCCAATTAACAGGACTACTTCTGGAAATGAAGCTGTCACCAAATTGATTTGCAAAAAAAGTATGGTTAGGCGTGCTGTATGGCAAGTTGCGCTGTCTTGTTGGAATCAAATATCGTAGATGTTAAGCGGATTAATTTATGGAAACAAAAAATCAGTCAGCATGGCTCGTGATAGCGCTCACCATTCACCGTAATGGAAGCTCCTTGCTCATTTCCAAAGAAATAAGGACCGATAATGCCGCTAGGGCTTACACAGCACCAAACAGTCAATTTTAATAGATGTAATGGTGAATCGTTATTGGTTACGTTTTTTTTTTCATTTTTTAAGACCAAAAGTATACTGTTACTACCTGCAATACATTTTTTTAGCCAAAAACGAAATCTTATTTTTTCTAATTTTCTTACGGTTCCAACAATTTTTATAAAAAAAAAGTAATTTTTTTTAAATGGTTATTTTTGGTACATCTAGTTCTAGTAGAATCATTTTTTTGGTTTTCGATTTTTTGGAAAACGGTTCATTTGATTTTGTTGAAATTTTTTATGCAAAAGCTCCTAGAAATTTTAAACGCTAATGTAAACCAAAATTAAAAATGTTTGAAAAAAAAATTGAAAACTCAATCGGTTTTTTCGAAACTTCGTACTTGGTAGTTTTGACATCATGTTGAATAAAAAAACAATTTTCCTAAAATAAAAAAACAACGGTAGCTCCCATACAAATTTAAAAAAAACCTTTAAGAAAAAAAATTATTTCTCAGATACGGGTCCAAGGATTTTAATAAAAAAATTATGTGCTCTTAAATTATTGCAGTCAACTTTTAAGTAAAAAAATATTTCATCGTGCATACTTATTAACGGTACTTCCCATAGAACCACTTTTCATATTTTCGACTTTCTCACTATTGGATAGACCGATTAAAATTATTTTTTTGTATGGAAATGTTCTCTAGAAGTGTTTTCAAAAAAATTGTTTTATTTTATAATGCGCCAATGGTGACCTACTGATCTGTGGACCGGGTTTTTCTAAAAAATATAATAACTTTGCCCTCCTTTATCGATTTTTGTTGTATTTTCCAGTACCTAGCTGTCGTATTGCACGTCCCCCATCGTCAGCTTACCGCGAAACGGCTATGCGAACCACAATTTGTATTTTTGTCCTAACCTGGTGCGTGAGACCGTGCGTCACCGAATATGTTTGCAAAGTAATCATTATAAATTACTAGCATTATTGTTAGTATTATTTATTATTTCAGGATCTTCTTGACTATTATTTTTATTGTTCTTCATTTTTATAATATGAATATTTGATTTTTCGTTTGTTTTTTTTCTTAATTTTTAAGAATGCATGAAAAATCATTGATATTTATAGGCCTATGAGCAAAAATTTCCTATAAATTATTGAAGGGAAATAAAAGAGTTTATGTTGATAAAATATGTTTGTTTTAATGTCAAAGAGCATACATTACAAAAAAAAAAACTTATTAATAGAACCATTTGAAAAATCTTCAGGTGCGTGAGACCGGCTTCGCCAATGATCAAATTCAAGTCACCGTGCGTTGGCGGGTTCAATAAATAATTTTTTTTGAAAAATCGATTTTTCAAAAACCAGTTACTTAATTAATATTCTTTGAAATGAAAAAAATCATCCGTGTGAATGTATTGATTTTAATTTCCAAAGCTTATACCTAAAGCCATCAATAGAAAGTGAAATATTAATACAAATAAAATTACTTAGGCGTGAAAAATTAAGCAAAATTACGTAGGTATGTAACATGGGATTATTTTATCGAAAAGGAAGAACAAATTTGTTTTGAAACAAACGAAGTCAATAGACTTTGTCTAAACCAAACCGTTTATAAAATTTGTTTTTTTTTTGTAAAATTTTTCTCGCGAAATTAATCGATGTTTCCTTTTGATTTTGATTTCACTTCACATTGATGTAGATAACATACCAGAGTTAAATGAGATCTACAAATTGTACATGCTTCAGAAATTCGTAAATTGTTACATTTGAGATTTTTTTCGAACGCATTCAGTTTTCACTTCACAAGTGGTGAGTATAATAGACTTATTAGTAAAATTTATGTTAATCTAAACTTTTCAGCTGTTTAAATTTTTTCATAAAATACTCCAGTCGTATAATTTTTAAGTGAAATACCTTCTTCCGACAGAAATATACAAATAGACATGTCATTTATCTTAAACCTCGATATCAATCTGAACGGAACTTGCAATGAATCATTGTTAAAAAAAAAACTATAGGAACCCGAAGTTTCCCTGCCGAAACCGAATCTATAGGCTAATATAACCCTAGAAAAAAAAATGATAAAAAAAAACCTGCCGCGATCGTGCGGGTATTTCTCCGAATTATGAACACTCTCGTCTCTCGTGTTGAGCACATACCTTTCACAGGTATTCTCGTATATTTACCTTGGTAGTTTTCCCCTTCAGGTGTTAAATTACCATAGTTAAGCCACCGCTGCAGCACTACCATTATCGTCATCACTTGAATAATTCAAAACACGAAGGTAATTTCTTCAAAAAAAAAAATAATAATAAATAATAAGAAAAAAAAATGTATATAAACAATCCTGTTATTGCGATGAGTTGTTGGATCAATCATTGTTTGTCTTTTATTTCAAAAACAATTCATGTTATGTCGACGAAAAAAGGATAAGAAATACTATAAAATCCCTACCGAACAAAAAAATGTGTGACGTTTTTGGTATTAAATCGAAGGACGTCATGTCGGCGTCGGAAAGTGGGAATCAATCTTTGAAATACAATCATCGTTGGTTGGATCAGATGGATTACAACTGTTGATGGATTTTTTTTTTGAAAGTGATTGACCGGTTGATATACATATTTATGTGTAACTTAACTTTTACAGAAGACTTAAATGTCAGAGAATGTTAAGAATTGTAGCACACAAATAAATATACAGGCTGATCTTTTCTCAAAATATTGGGAAACATTTCAAATAAAAAAACTAAGCTCGATAGTCTGTTGCGCGTCCCAATTCACTCTCCAAACATTTGCTAAAATTCTGGCTAAATTTTGACATTAGAATGTTGTGGAGATTAAGCAACAAAAACAGCAACTGGCCGTGAAGAAAATTTATTCGTTCGTTGGAAAATTTTTTTTCCAAGATTTAAAGTGATTTAATAATTGATTCTACATTGTCCCACGCTAGGTATAATCCACAGTACACATAATAAGGTAATATATTGCGCTTGTTGACAAGATTCGGTTGTCATAATTCAAAAATTCGGTTGTCATATTTGGCAAAATGTCTCTGAGATTTGGCATTTTCACATACAAATAGGGATGGGTCAATATTAGTTGAAACATTTGAAGCTTCTAAATTTGTATTTTGATCAAACCAAACAGCGGAATGTAGATGAAAAAGTGATGAATAATTAATTTTAAAATGGTATTGGAAATAAGTTTATTAAAATTGTTATTTCACTGACAATTTTTGTTCCATAATTGTTATTTCAGTAACAGGAATTTATAACTGTTATTTAGAAGTAGCAGTAACAGATATTGCAACTATCGGTTTTGGCCCATGCCTAAGCCTATGCGCATGCCAAATGTGACACGAAGAGTTTTGCCACATGTGCGAACTTGAACGAAAATGAAAACCGGAATATATTACCCTTATTACGTGTCCTGTGGGTACCAAAAATTAAAAAAAATAATAATTTTTTGATTAAAAAAAATATTTTCTTTTTATTTTATGTTGTTAAATGTATATTAATAAATACCTAAAATTGACAAATTTTTGTTTAAAAAAAAATTACCGAAATTTTGTTTATAAAAACATTAAGTAAAAAACTATGTATGTATTTTAAAAAATATATTTAGCCCTTTCTACTGAGAACCGATGTGATCGAAGATAAAAGCAATTACGTGAGATCCAGTCGTGCATTTTATTTTTTGTACATGTCCTCACGCGCCTACACAAATAATATTCATAGCTTAAACGAATCTATAAGGTTTTCGGTCGAGAATAATAGGCTAATTCGTTAAACTTTACCCAGGGTTGACCCAAGTTTTCTGAGCAACCCCAAGAGTCGTGAAAACAAACCTAGGTTTTTCGGTTCTCAAAAAACACCCAAGAGATGTCAATCGTGTTTTTTTTGTTTTCCTTAAAGCAAGTAACAAGAAGTTATCTCCTCTGATAATGTAAACCTAAAATTTGTTTCAATTTCTTTTATCGAACGCTTACAGGCGAAACAGAATTTTCTGAGTGAGTTTAATTTAAAAAAAATGTTTAATACTTCAGGGTTTAAAGAAATAACCTACTGTAATAATTAAAATTGGGGAGAGTACGATAACTTTGGCGCCAAGATATAATAACGGTTTTTGGTAGAGGGGCTTAATACAAGCATTTTTTACTATGGTAGGGGGGGGGGGGTCTATCTCCCCTCGTTTAGGCGGGAGGGGCAATTTTATAAAAATTTACTTAAAATCTTTAAAAATATATTTATATAATTAATATAACGGCAACACTTACAGTTATAAATTATACCTTTTTCAAAAGTCAGAACTCTACAATTTATAATTAATTTTAAATAAAGTTGTTTTAGTCAATAGTTTTTTAAATAATTGACTTCAAAGTCAAAATTTATGAAAAAAAAGTTACAAAACTCATTTTGAATATTATTTTTCTCATGATTATGGATATCGATAAAAAAATAATTGATGTAGTTAACTGCTCCAAATATTTTTTTATTAAACACAGAAAACTACTTCTTTTTATGTCTTCTAGTTTTTAAGATATGTAATTGAAAAATAGTAAAACTATACTTGTTCTTTAAACCCAAAAGATTCTTTAATTTTAAAGAAACTTTGCATATAATAAAATTTTCACCCTCCCCAAAGCCTATAGTGAGCCCAAGCAGGGGGGTTGCAGGGGGGCAGCATGCCCCCCCTTAGTCATCTCACTGTTTGCATCGTAAATTTCATATATACCTTTGTGATTTTATTACAGTTAATGCGGTTATTAAGTGTTTCTTTTTTCTATACGCACAAAGCTCCTATTTCTAACAAGATTTCCTTCTCTGAGTAAAATATTTTTGCTTTATTTTTGTTTTTTGGTTTTTGGGGTTTTTAAAACTACTTTTTAAAGAGTTTTTTTGGTATTTACTTTCTGGATCAATTTTAATGATAAGTTCATCTTTGTGAGTCAAGTAAAGCAATTCATTTAGCATAACCCAGAATGCACCACGAGGAGGTAGAATTGCAATGCATTCCGCGTCCCAGTCAGTTAGTTTTTAAGTAAGTCAGGAGTTAGTAAAAAATAGTCACGTCAATTTTCAATGTGTTGAAGGTATGTAAGTCTCGTCAATGAATTCATCGTCCGTACTAGTGTCACTGTGGAGTTCGTTAAGTTCGTCATTATGCTCAAATATATTAAATGTTAAAGTTTTGGCCAAGTACCTAACCGTATATTTAGAAAAAAGAGATTGAAATGGACATGACATATGTAAATACGTTTATGTATATAATATCAATTATTTTTTTTAATCCAGATTCTTTAAATGCAAAAGAAACTTTACATGCACCCATCTGATACAAAATTATTTTTTTTTTGTTTTTCAATTTTCGCAAAAACTAGAAAACATAGAGACGAATAGTTTACAGTGTTTGATTAAGAAATAATTGGAACAGTTAACTACATCAATTACTTCTTTATTGGTATTTATAATCATGAGAAAAATAATACTCAAAGTGATTTTTTTAACTTTTTTTTTCATAAATTTTGAGTTTGAAGTCAATTATTTCAAAAACTATTGACTGAAACAACTTTACTTAAAATTTATTATAAATTGTAGAGTTCTGGCTTTTTAAAAAAGGATAATTTATAACTGTAAGTGTTGCCGTTCTTTTTTAATATTTTTTTAAAGATTTTAAGTAAATTTGTATAAAATTGCCCCTCCCGCCTAAACGAGGGGAGATAGACCCCCCCATCCCATAGTAAAAAATGCTTGCATTAAGCCCCTCTACCAAAAACCGTTATTATATCTTGGCGCCAAAGTAATCGTACTCGTGCCTTAAAATTGTATATATATTTCACTGTATCTCACTGTTTTTCCCTCTTCTACATCTCTACCGTCATTTATCTATCTCCTACTCACTTACACTCTCTAATTCACTTTATCTGTATCTCTTTCTATCACTCACTTTCCCTCTCTCACTCACTTCATCTGTCTCTCGTTCACTCACTTTCTATGTGTGTGTCTCTCTCTCACTCAGTTTATCAGCCTTTTTCTCTCACTCACTCAGTTTATCAGCCTTTTTCTCTCACTCACTCAGTTTACCTGCCTCTTTCTCTCACTCACTTTCTCTGTTTTCCTCTCCCGCACTTATGTAGGTACTTTCTCTGCCTTTCTCACCATGGAAAGTTATGTACATAAAATTAAGACTAAAACACAAAAGTCTTTATGTCCATCCAGTTGGACATGCATATTTTTCCTATGAATAAAATCATTACGTTTCACTGTTGATATAGGTACCTATGTATATGTCAAAATGTCGAAATCGAATGACTCATCCTTAATGTCTCAGGCAAAGGCAAATCTATAAATACATACATACATACATACATTCTTGGCTATCGAATGCATTGTTTACACTTTCAACAAAAGTATTATGTTATCACCAGTTGGGCAAGAGCACTTAAAGAGTCCTACTCAAGTAGATATTCAGCTTTTGAAGATAATGTTCCAAAAAAAAAATAGGGTAAATGTTCATGGATTTCAATGAGCAATTGTTTGTATAGGTGCACAAAGGCTGGTCACAATCTCTTTTAATTTTTAATGTTTTTGGATTTTTATCTTCATCCTCGCTGTTAGCATGCATATGTACCTAATGGCATTCAAATAAGATCTGAAAAAAAAAATAGAGCGTGCAGATTGAGACTATCACTCTTAAAAACTACCACCGCTAAAAAATTTGTTTTCAATACTATCGTTTTTATAATTATTAAGAAAATTAGTAAGTTGGGGTAAGAGGACATTTCCCCTAGAAACTTCTATTTATTCTACCACTTCGACCATAATTGTCAACCAATATAATTTATCAACGTTTCGTTCGTTTGTTCTTTTCATCATGCTGAAATTCCACTCGCACTCAGCCGCTTTAGGGAGATTTCACTGTATTAACATAAAAAACGCATCTTAAACCTTTTTTGGTTTAAATTTTTCGTGCAAACTGCATGCAGTATACTCTTTCAAAATATACATATCATCAATGTACAATAATACACAATAAATCATCGAAGATTCCAAAATTTCTAGTCGAAGTTGAACACCTGTAGAGAAAAATTGTAACTTCATATGAGTCATTAGCCACTTAATGCCTAACAATTTATTAAACAACTTCCGAACCTATAGCACACTCTCACAAGCCATCCTATTGTGGTGCGTGTGCATCACAGGCTCCCACATTCATCGTTGGTGGTACTGGGTGCTGGTACAGCTTCGAATAAAAACCTCAGTGATGTATCACCAATAAATCACTTATGCAAAGTGAATTCGAACCACATTCATCTACTTCATCCATGACAAATGCCATTAATAACCTTGGTTATTCTTCTATCTTTTTTGGTCCAAAACGATAGCGTCGTTATCTTCTTCAGAATAGACTGAATAACAATGCACCGCCACCACTGTACAACTGCCAGCCAGGAGGTAGGTACATCGTTCGCATTGATTTACTAACAAATTGGGAACACACAGCTAATACCCGATTATATAGTCTGCATTTTCAATTTCAAATCGAAACCTCAAACCAATTGCGAAATGTCGCAAACTTCTGTCGATATTGCAATCGCAAGCACTCTTGCTCATAGCTTAAGCTATATGAATGAGACAGCAATGAACCCCGCGTGACATCGATTGGAGACACACAAAAAAAGCTTTTATTTAAACGTTTACCGTTTTTGGAAAATCCGAAGGAGGGTAACGACGATTTCTCGCTATAACCATTTATACAAGAAAAAAAAAGATATAAAAATGATTCCCTTATTCTATGTGCACTTTCTCGTTGTCTCTAGCTATATACGCTAATCCACTTGACTGCAGTGCCACAGCTTAAAAGTTCAGATTACAGCCTTCGCAGAAGGCAACCGACCTCTCCAGCTATATGATGGCACAAGTGGTACTCTTCTATTATAATACATTTGTAGCTTCAATAGTGCTGCACATTGTACTGTGCTACTGATGATGATAGTGGAACTGTCCTGCCCTGCCCTGCTGTGCCCTGTCCTTCAATGTATACTGATACTACTATTTTATCGTCTGTATACTAGTCTCGGGCTTCGGTAGCAGCGGCAACGCCAACGGGTGGATTGAATCTTTTCATTGCATTGTGCTCAGAGCAGAGATGTGAATCTTTTAATCCGCCCGTCATTGACAATTTTCTTTAGTGTTTTTTTTTTTTTTTTTTTTGTTCTCTTTATACCTCTTATTAAAACTATTGTGGTTAAGGCTTGCAAGAGGCTTTTATCTGGAATTTTTGTTCTACATTTAAACAATAAAGAGAAGAGGTCAGCGGTCTATCAACCACAGGCCACCGCAGCAGATACTATTATTTGCTCTGTGTAATCACAACATTATGAAATGAAACTACCCGTAAGTTATTGTGTGGGGGACTCTAGGGGAATTAGGAAGCACAATTCTAACACACATGGTTTGGCACAAAATGACATCACATCAGCAAAGAGGTCACCGTAAGGTTTTTTTGTTTTTTGGAAAACTATGGGTTTCTGCTAGTCTAGTTTTTTGGATATTAGGTGCAGTTTACAATCGTCTCCTGGATCCGCTACTGTAACATATTACAAAATATGAATAAGCATCAAAAAGGCTTATTGGAATGATAGTTATCCTAGTGCATAACTGTCATAAGCATTCAGTTGCCATTTTAGCGCTTAGGCATTTTATGTATTCCCAATTGGAAGATATAACATGGCTTCTGCATTGACATCATGGTGTTCTTATTTACCTACTAGCGCGTGAAATGAGTATTCAAAATGGAAGCCTTTCTACATACACTGCCGGTCAATAGAATAGGTTCATCTATTTTTAATTGGAAAGTTTCAAACATGTTTTTTTTTACTTTTGAAATGCTTCCAGTCTATAATTTGAATTGGAAGCCAATCGAGCCAAGTTTCCTCTTTCCACGTATTGTGGATTTTTTCCCTTCTCTGTTCTTACTGTAGTTTAGTTACTGCGAACTGAAGATAACCAAATAAGAAAATATGTCGATTTGTAACCTTTGACCTCAATAGGGATTTTAAATTAAAAATTCCATCCAGGAATTGCAAGTATGATGTAGTGACGAGCTGGTACGACACAACCATCTTTACTGATATCTCAAATATAGAGTGTGAAGTTGGGTCGGGAATCTTCTCTGAGTTATTAAACGTCGCAAAATTTTTGCGGCTACCTAATTATCCTAGTGTCTTTCAAGTAGAGCTCCTAGCGATTACAGAAACATGCATTCCAGATACTCAAGCGAGACCCTAATAAAAACAGCAAAAATGCTATTTTGACAGTCAGGTTGCTGTGAAAGTGCTTCGACAACAACATCCTCTAAAGTCTAAACTGATCCAGCAATGCCGGAGTAAGCTCGCTGCTTAGAATGTTGCCCTGGGAGTAGTCACTGTTATCTGGGTTGCCCTTCATAGCTCACTGGCCGAAAGGATTGATATTTCCCTATGAACTATGATGGTTAATATATATTCAATTTCCATCAGAGAATCAAATCGTAGGTGGGACAGTATCGAGCTTAATTATATCTAGAACGATATGACCGCCATATAACATATCCGAACCGCGGACCTGTTATGTAGACCCAGGAAATATATGGCCAGTCACTACTCAATAGGAAAGCATGTGCCAAAGATGGGCATCCCTTAAATACCCATTTCCGCAGGTGTGAGGATCTGCAGGAAAAAGAAAATGTTGCTCGCTTACTCTGCAAATGTACCGCTCCGGCCAGCAAAAGACGATCAATCAAAAAAAATATCAGCGAATTTTCAGACCAAACAAAATGGCTTCTGACAGTTGATTGGAATATAAAACACCCACAGCAAAATCACAATCCCTTCCTTAACAGAGAAGAGGCATCTGAGCTCATGGGCGAAGGCGAAAGTCTTTTTCGTGACCTCTTGTCATGCTGAGTTTAGCATGTGTTGGATCGCCTGATTGTCGCAACCAAACATGTCATTCGATGTTCCCACAGGAAAGGGCTTCAATCTTTCTCACCTCACAAAAAAACCTTACAATCACAGGGTTATGGTGTCAAAACGGCGCACTAGAGCTCTAATTGGGTCACCGGGATATGTTGCTTGTGGACGCTATTTATACCTATGTCGATATGTATTTTTTCTTCGGAATTAAGAAGGGCACTTGGAATTTCCCATTTTTTTTCTCAAAAGTGTTTGATTAATATCTTTTTATACTTTACTAAAATTAATAATAATAATGAACCCAATACGACTTTGAAGCTGTTTTAATTCTATTCTACTAGCTCTTCAAAAAACAACTCTTTTTTTTAGCATTGCGATCATCGTTTTTTATTTTTTTTATTACTAGGTCAGAGAACGCTTTAAAAATCCACAAAAAAAAACTTATACCCACAGATTTTTTTTTAGAACAAAAAGGCTTCTTTTCTATTTGCAGAGTGAGTCTATTCTATCGACCGGTAGTGTATTTGAATGCTATGCAAACCATATGAACGAATTTCGGTTGTAAAGGGTCTCCAGGGAAAATTTTCAAGTTTAAATGTTAAAAAAAAACTAGGTATAATTTTATGCAAGATCAAAGTGTTGGTTTTCTGGGGCATAAATTAATTATAGATTGTTGAGGTACAAAAATTGCACGATGTAAGATCAGGTTACCTAGGCTCTCGTGAGCATTTTACCTGTCATACTCAAAAATTAAAAAAAATTGGGACTAATTATCAAATTGATTTGGAACAAATTGATTTTTAAATGTGGGGGCCCAATTCCGCAAGCGTGAGTTTTCTCTGTGTACACAGAAAGTTGTGTATACATACATTTTTGCGATTCCGCAAGGGTGCGATGCATATTTTTTGACAGATAACGTGTACACAGATAGGATAATTTATTCACGCATATTTTGAGCGTGAATAATTTTGTTGCACGGAAAATCATTCACGTTTGCGGAATTGGGCCCCTGACTTTAATCGATGGTGGTTTTTAAGGTCAGTAAACAATTTGCTTTCAAGCGTTCGTATGGTGTTCGTAACATTCAACCATTGTTTTCGCTATAAGGTTCCTCGTAGACTATAGTCTTTTTCTATGATGAAAAACGTAGCCAAAATATGAACATTTTTCGAAATTATATCATTTGTTCTGGCTCCCGGTGCTCATGTAAGTGACGGGATGATGTTTCCCATCTAAATTCCTGAACCCACGACCAGATAACTGTGACAGGTAAATCCGTTTATAACCCGCATCAACGGTACACCTCACTAATCACAACCCAATAGTTTATGAGCAATTACAATTCAAACCTTAATAAATTACCTTTGGGCACCTTTTATTTTGTTTGTAATACAATTTTCTTAAATACAGTTAAGGAAAATATTTTTTAATAGTTCGTCTGATTGCCTGACCCGTATCTTTTGCTATGGAATTCCAAACAGACTCGTGGTAAAGTTTTCAAAAAGTGTTATGCATAGAAGTGAAGGTATCATATTTCGGGAGATGTTTATTTCGTGGCACGGATGGGATCAATATGTTGGAAAAAACAAAAGCCTATGGACATTTGTAAGCAAGAAGATTTGTGTCCCATATGCTGAGCGTGAAATGCCACTAAAGTGGCAAATTATACACTATATTGTCCCAAACTTTACGGATGATACTGTGGCGATAGCTTTGATCTCGAGTGCAACGGTTGGTATTTCTTAGAAAAATTATAGTTATGTTTATGTGTACTCTCTTGTCTAGAAATAAAGATTTTTGGCCCAATGGTGGCAATAGCTCAGTGGACACACTTAGTGCTTGACTGTTAACTTAGACGGGTTTGTTCGAGCTCTACCCTAGGCATTTCTTTGCTATACCTACAGTTTTTATTGGATGTCGCTGGTAGGTAATAATGAGCTAGTTAATCCTAAAATCAAATCCACTATGTCAACAACAATTCTTTTCTCTTTTTATTCCTTTTACGTAGTACCGTGCAATTCAGGTTGCATTTATAAGGCCTTAGGTCTTACAGGCATATATACTTAAAATTATTAATACAGAAACTCCAGTAAGCTCTTGCGAACTGTTCATCAGTCAATGAAAAAATACGGTGCCATACAAAATAAATGCTACACCAAGAAATATTAGGATTTTGTTTAGAATTTACTGTAGGGGAAATTAATTACTCCTACGATTTCTCACATATATATATAGGTATATATGTATACATAATATGTGTGGTTTCTTATTATAAACATTCTTATATGCGTTTTGTTCCTAAAATTTTCCAAACTTCATACACCTATGTACCACTGTATAAAATTTCACTCAAGTGTTAAAAAAATATAAAAGAATTCCTTAATGTATTTTATTAAAATATGTTTCCACAAGCTGTCAAGCTTTAAGAACATTTATCACATCCCAATTCTTTGTCTTTACTCGAAATAATTGCAATTTTAATAAAACGAACCATTGGCCATATTTTTTAAATAAATTTATTAAAATTAAAATATCCGCTTTCGTCAACCGCGCAGATTTATTAGAATTGTGTTGGAAGAAAATTATTTAAATATAAGAATTACTCAAGTTAATTAAATTAATACATCCGCCCATTTGTCGGTTTCAGAGAGAAATTGTTCTTAAACGTCATTATATTTTTTTTTTTCGAAAACTTGGGTATAATTATTCCAAACGTATTAAATTAATTTAAAGAAAAATACTAACATTATCAGTAACAACCCTTGACAAACTTAACTTGACTTTAGTATAACGAAAAATTTGAAGAACTTCTACATATGCGGGTATTTCCAATTTCAGTTGCGAAGCAAAATTCCATCAGCATACCCTGATATTTGTTTGATGGTTGTTTGTATCTAGAAATTAATTCCTGGAATATATAAGTACATACTCATACATACATAATAAATCAAATAAATAGAACTGTCATCGAAAGAGACAAATTGATATTGTTAGTTAATCGAACGATTTATTGGTTTATCTTATGAAGAACACCTTTGTCAATAAAACATGGATATAATATTACATAGAGCTCAATATTTATCCACAGCCAATGCTCTATTAGTCGGAGATAATTTTCTTTTCGAAAAGAAGTAAATGAATTTGATTTCCGAGATTCACGGTTAGAATTTTAACATCATTTTTGATGTTGACCTTCGTTTGTGAATACAAAGAATAATGCGTTGGGAAAAGCGTGGATATTCGTATTGTTATTTGAAAGTATGAAAGCCAATAATAGGTGTTTAGACATACAAAAAACCGTCTCCTCAATGTTTTTTATTTTTGGAACCATAAATTAAACCAATCAGTCATAATGACATTTTTAACAATCCTAAAATTGTTTTCTCTATTATTTGAGTTACAATTATATAAACCAGTTACACAGAAACTATCCACTCAGTTAGTATAACACATGAAAGCTATACAAAACACTTTTACATGAAAGTGTTCATATTAAAGTCTGGACGACTATTCACTGAATATGTCTACTATTTCAAAATAGTAGACATATTCAGTCGTATTCAATTAAAATCCCCAAACCACATCTCAAAGTAGTGAATAATCTATTATTAAGGCTGTATTCAACGTTGCGTAAATTCATATTCATAAAACTTTTTCCAAAAGTTAAAATGCTCGTATGTTAAATGATGTACAAACAAAATAAATCTATTACGTTAAGATATCTTATCTATTCAACCTCTAAATACGTTTAGCTTAAAATTCGTCTATTTAACGTTACATAACTTTTATTAATAACATTTCTGTGTTTAGATACATTGTAACTTTACGCCGTCTCTAAAATGCGTTTATGAAAGGCTGATAGTTTGTATTAATATTTAAATGCTAAAATTAGCCAAACCACTGCATGTCATACTCTATTCGCGTCCCACATATCATCCACGACAACTTATTGGTCGTTGGTCGCAAAATGTATGCAATCTGAAATACAAAATTTTAGTTAAAAAAATGTCTTTTAAGGGAGCTATCTGCAATGAGAGATTTCACTGTATTTGAACGTATATGAACGAGAATAAAATGTATAACGCTTATTTTAAATGTGACAATTTAAATGCTTCACAAGGGAACTACACGCGGATGGCAGCATGTTTATTTCCAATGCTTTCACTAACACGTAAAATGAAAGAATACAAAAATAAGTACAATATTTTTTTTTTTTTGCAAATTTTTGTCTTGTTTAAATATAGATTTGTCGCCGAATTTATAAGCATCTTAATGTGAATACCTTGGAAATGTTCGCCATTTGGATATTAAAAGAGTAGAACATGACACAATATATTTTTAAGAGAAAAACAAATCATAAATTAACGTTCTCAATATTTTATAAACTTATATCAGCTTTTGTTTGCTGTTTTTTTTTTCAATATTTTAGGAAAGTATTTCAACAATAGTCATCAAAAGTTAGGGGGAACTTTTAATTTTATGAAGAAAATAATAAATGTTTTTTCAGTAACTGATGGTTTCACATTTCAACAATTTTATTGAATATTACTTTCATCAGTTTATAAAACAAACAGACCTGCAAAATTAAGAAAAAAAGTTGCAAATTACATACATATATTAACATTCAACCCTTAAAACTTTTAAACTTAAAACAGAAATAATCTAAGTACTTATATAGTTTTTTTTTTTTATTTTAATTTTTTTGTTGAGTGTTTCAAAAAAATACCAAAAGCAAAAATAAAAGATTATTATCCTCTAGAAGGTCTAGTGCAATGTCAATAATAATGTGAATTATAATACTTTATACTTTTTGACCCCACTGTAATAAACATTGATAAGTATACATACATATGCTTTAATGTTATTCTTAAATTAATGAAATTTATTATTTAAAGTTCAAGCTAAATAAACAAAAAAAAAACAACTGCTCCAGTATACGAATTCAGGATATCATTTCACAGATTTATGCATTTGTATTGTGACACATGGTCTTCGAAAAGTGACAGCTGTTTTTTTCTAAATCGAAAAGTTAAAAATCGAAAACAAAATTAAATTTGCAATTTTTTTGCGCTGAAATAAAATTTAAGAATAAATCGTTTTTTTTATGAACTTTTCATAGCGAACATGTGTTTTTGCTATAAATAAATTTTTACATATTGATTGAAATATATTTAAAAATTGAGTGGGATGTCTGAGGAATTTAAATTCCTCTGATAACTATGTACCTACTCATAGAGTGATCGTATTTTTATTCCGCCATAATGTGTATTATAAAAACAACAAGAGCTGACCAAGCAGTATTTTTTTTTGGTATTCTCAAGTTTTACTTTAAATACGTACATAATATCAAAAAGTACTATAAAACGTATGCAAATATTTAAGAAAAAAAACACATGGGCAACTCTAATATAAACACGCAGCAGATAATAATTAGATTAATTATTATTAATTTTAATTAGGATGAGGCGAATTCTTGGTGCTCAATTTAATTAAGACACACAAATTATTTCTGTCAAGAAGCCAAAAACGGAATTAGCTTCACTACTGTTTTGAATTTCGGTCATTTGTGAAATCCATTCGTTTTCAAATTGGATGTTTTGCTTTGGCGCACCAAACAGTAAAGAACTATTCACATGAGAGCGACCAAAGAACAAATATTCGTACATTTTGACATTTCGTTCGCATGGCTTTGTTTATTCTTCGCGAATGTGGTTTTACAATCGCATCTTTAAAATTGATAATCTCTGATTTTACTATTAGTTGAGCGCGAACAATGTATTCTTTGAAGTCTGGATGGTAGGTATGTGGAACACAGATAGAATTTGACAGTTCGTAACTATTAATGACGTGCGCATTCGAATGAAATAATCGATTATAATCGATTCTTACATTATCTCGAGACATCGCGATACTGCATCGGAAATCATTCGAATGATTTCCTCATTCATCATTTGAATGTTGTCTCATCTCTCATACCAAGAGGCAAGAGCAAGAGCTAAGATGTATTATGATGATTGAGTGTCTAGTCTATTGTGGACGATTTTTATGTGCCTGTGTCTGTAGCATTTATCATTCGAATGAATTAGTAATAGTGATAGTAATCATTCGTTTCTCGTGACCTTCCTACTTCGAGTGCATAGTACAAATTTCCAATTTTCTTACTCTTATAATTCGAATGATCATTCGATTCTTTTGACTATTCGAATACTAATATCTCGATTATTGAAATCATTCTATGATGCCCATAACTAGTAACCATTTTAATCTTATGTTTGGCAACTAAATAGCCAATTTAAGTATTTAATCATTAATATACATATGTAGGTATATTTTATTTTTACCATTTTGTTTGAAATGTTTCAAGAATTTTGGTTTTTACCTAAATTGTTTTAAATCACTTTATTCCTTCATTCGTCGTCGGTCGCTGGCCACTGTCATCTGAATAATTGTTAACTTTTTGTAGAGACATTGCCATTGTGACTGATTGCCCAACTTCTTATTTATTTTTTAATTATCCGACTCAGTTGTTCCTAAATAATGTTTTTCAAAATTTTATTTCATGAAAAAAATGTTAATTCAGAGTTAATTTCCTTAAGCCATTCACCTACCTAGGTACTTGTTATTCGACCTATATTTTGTACGTATGTTTAATGTGTAGCACAAGAAGTCGAACGGAAATTACTGCAATTTGTCGCTGATGGTTGTTAGCAAAAAAACGCAAAGTTTATGATCGCGTGACAACCATAAGAGGTATCTCTTATTGCCTTCTGTCAAGATAAGTGGCATTTTAATTGAACCGTTAAATAAAAGCCACTGACCAAGCACGACAGATTAATCAAAAGTACACACATACATATGTATCTGCAAAAATAGTAAAACAAACAAAATTGACGTAACACAATCCAAAAGAAGAAAAAAGAAGAAAAGTACAAAATATTTTAGCGTACATTAATGTGTCTGGCTTTCCGTTTGGTCGCGGTAAACATCAATCGACCAAATTGTCAGAAATGCAGTTTTTTTGTCGTTTCAACATTTTTATTACTAAACATATTATTATTTTTATCATAAGCACGGGGAGCCATAACCGGAAGTTATGAAGTTTAATTTCGATTCGGAAGGAATATCAATTAGAGATCCCATAGCCCAGCCCATCCCCATAAGCAATTTAACTTCTCATTAAAAACATTAAAAAGAAATTAAGTTTATTAAATGCTTTCTCTTTTTTTCTTCTTCTTATTTTCCTTTACAGCACAGGTTGTCCGATTGATAAAAAACAAACAAAAATCCCCCAAACAACGTCATCACTTTTATGAAAAGTAATAACTTCATCAATAATACACTAACAACACAGAAAAAACAAGAAAAAGAAACTCCAACAAGTTCAAATTATGGACTGCAATGCTTGAACGGTTTCGTCTAGGTGGATTGAGTGGGACCTATCGCATTCGTAGTGCAGAGCTGGCGCGCGATAAGAAACAACGACAACAATGTGTCACTGTATTATTCCTAGATGACAGTACACACACCTTTCGGATTGATGTAAGCATAAAGTTCCTTTTTTTGTAACCCTTTAAAAATAGGGTAAATTAACATACATAGTATTTTATTTATTACGAAAAAAATATACATAAATTATTATTATAAATATACAGTTTATACAGTTTAAGTTCTGATCGGCCATCTTTTAAATTGTGCTTTAAATTTAAACGACGATTTTTAATTTTAGAAATGATGATCATTTAGCCAAAAAGAATTATTACCCAAAATGTGCAGCCTCTGGTTTTTATACCATTCAAGGAATAAATGAAAATGTGTTTTCAATGGTCACGTTCAGAAGACGTAGATGTCTTGTAGTTTGACTAGCTTTCAAGCCGACTACATCCTTCTAACCGTTAACTAATTATCGTTTACTAATGCGGCATTTAGACAACTACTGACGTTTTATACCAATACAATAAGATTATTGAAATTACACGTATTTTTCACATGCAAAGAAGATCAGAACAAAAATCTGGTTTCAGTCATCAAAGATTCGTTTTTTTTTATATCTATACCAATTATACGCAAATTATACCTATACTCTAAAGTAATTCTGACGTATGTTTATACCATTTATAGACCTTTGGGCAAAATACGTAAATATACATACCTTTTGAATTTAATGATTAAACAAAAATTATTATTAAAATTGTACTATGTTTAAGTTTGGTATAAATAAAAAAATGGCCTTGGAAGCCACAAGTGTCAAATATAAATATTTTACCAAAACCAGACATTCATTTTATGGCCAAAGAAGTTAAAAAAACACAATGTTTGACTAAAAGTGCGTTGGATAAAATGGACTAAAACACGCAGCATAACATTCAATATCATTTGACATTAAATGTTTAAACAGTAGTTGAAACAATGTGAAACTACAGAATGGTTTCATATAATTTTTTTTATCAGCCTTTAATTTGAACATAGTTCAAAGCGAACACTGTTAAAAAAATCGTCTGTCTATTACGTCTGAGAACTATTGTTATTTTTTTTTTTTTTTTTTTTGCTTAAATATGTATGTATTTCTCTATGGTTACGGATTTTTCGATAGCCGGCCGGCGAGGTGCGGTGGCAACAAAAATTACCATGCACAGCGGATGTAGTTTTCTTGGGATTCCGCCCAGTTTATTTGTGTTGCTTTTCTGTGTGTTTATTAGTTCTGAGTCATTTGTTTGACGTGCGCACAACAAGAAACAAATGTGCCACTACATAAAACAACCATTCAGCGAAACAGAAAAAAAATAATAATATATAGCTATGTATGTATGTATGTATGTATGTAGGTAGCAAGGGCTGAAAATAACAAAATCTGATAATTTTTGACAGAAAAAATTTAAATTTATTTGCGTTGTAAATTTGGTTTTTCAAGTTCGAATTCCTTTAAATATAAATTATTTATGAAGTGGTGAATAGGCACCTATATATTTTGACAACAATGATGACTGCGGTTAATGTTTGATTTACGTAAAAGAATTCTTAAAATAAGATCAGGTTCTTTTGATTTTGATTTAAGATATCATACAATGTTGATCCTTAAGGTAAAGGCATTTGTCAAATCTCTTAACGCACTCACAATGAACTTACATTTAGCGGTTAATATTTTATATTGTCAGTTGAGTGTTGTCAGATTTCGTCCCTAAGTTTGACAGTTTCATTAGCCTACCAATGAATTTTCTTACAAATTTGTTAGTTTACACGGTCGTCCTATTTGCTACGAAAATTTGGTTAATTATTTAACAGGCATTGTCACGAGAATTAAAATTGAACAATTTATTATAAATACAAATAAGATAACGACTGAAAAAATGTTAATCCTTTCCACATCACAATTTTTAATCGTTAATTGCATTGTATTTTCTTTTCAATCATCTAACAAAATCAAAAAAAAAAAAATTTATTGAAAATACCAACACAACTTCTAATTTGCGTCGGAAAACATTAATGGTAATCACGGTCAGATGCAACTGCTCTAGTATCATTGTAATAGCTGTCCAAACCAGGGAACTTCGCTTCCCACGGAATAATTTTTTCCCACGAAATTTGTTCCAATACCTATAAATAAATTCCTAGAGAAAATTTTGAGCATCATTCACGTTCCTTACGTGCGAATGAGAATAGCGTCTTGTTGAGTGGACGTATTAAATTAATAATTCGAAAAAGATAAAGTCTTAAAAATATAAATTTGTCTTCAAGAACATATAAAATATTGAATAGTATAATAAGTTGTTTAGCCAGGCCAATTCTAAGTCGGCAAATTGTAATAAAAATATAAGTGACTATGTAACCATAGAATTTAAGTAACTTAAATTTGTGTTAAAAAGAAAAATCTCAATAAATACTACTACTACTACGTGCGAATGAGAGAAAAATGTCTAGAGATATTTTTATTCACTATAACCCCTATTGAGAATGTCCGTTCACAATCTACTAAAAGAATATAAAATTTCCCAATTTTACTAGGCCTGTTACAGGATCGTGAATACCCCTATTGTCAGCAATTTCCAAGTACGATTTCTAGCAAATGAAGATGGATCTAACAATGTCTTAAATGTCGGACGAACGTGTTCAGATTGTCAGATACCTGAAAATGGCATAACAATGACTTGTCAGACATAATTGCCAAATTACCTATGACAAATCTGAAAATATTAGGCCCGTTTGCTAAAAAAAAATAGGAGCTCGAGGCTTAATATTGTTGTTTGTATTTTCTTTAGGCAAAAATACAAATAGAAGAATCATATTCAACAACAGAAATTATGAGTAGTAGTGTCAATCTCCATACACCTGAAAAAATCTTCACGAAATACAAATTAATTTAAATACATCAGGAGTTATTTATTGCTATACTCTTTGGTTTTATTTTCAATAAAATTTCAAATGCGTCATAGTACTGTCAAAGCTGAATGCCATGCAAATAGTATATAGCGCTGCAGTTTAAAGATTCAGTGGTAAAAGCTGTAAATCATTGTTTTCAGTTTAAATCTCACACCAAACACATCAAGTAAATAAACCGTTTTTGCATGGCGTCATTCGCGAGTTTCATTGAAGAAAAGATTTGCTCTTTCCGTCAAAAGATTTGATCTTTTTGAATTTTGAGAGTTTGATTGCAACAAAAAGAGCAAATCTAGATCAAATCTCAACACGAAACATTTGATGTCTGATGGGTTGGCAGATTTGATGGCAGAAAAGACAGGTAAAAAGTCTTTTCTGTCAAACGTCAAATGGAAAATATTTTTTATTAATTTGTTGTGAACTTATTCCAGTCCGTGATAAAAATTAAAAAAAAAAAAATAAACAAATAATGGACGAAAAAGTTAAGAATTTAGATATTGTAAATTTAGTGGAGTTTTTGATTGCTTCATCTTCGTCTTACTTGTCATCAGATGATGAAGATATGTTTTTTTGTGTCAGAAATGTGTGTTAAATCTGGAAACAAGTTTCATTGAAAAGATCAAATCTAGATTTTGACAGGATGTTTTTGAAATTTGAATGAAACTCGGCTATTAGGTTCATGGCAGAAAAATGATAAACAAAAAATCATAAAATGTTCCAGTTCAGAAATGTTGATACCTCGTCAATCTCAGAAATCTTAATAGGAGCCCTTAGCAAATTTTACTAGAAGAGGGCCAAAAAATGTATATTGTTTAAAAGTTTATATTGTTGACAGAGAACAATTTGTAATACCTCTTTTGAAATGGCCACATTGGGTGATACTAAAAACTTTTGTGTATTTTATTTAAAAAAAATTACCTTTTCATGTTTAATTATTAATTATTAATGTATAATTATAATTACCCATTCATTTGCCCTAGATCCCCAATCACTATTAGAAAAACTACTTAATGGTTATCAGTAAGTTAAATTCTTAAAAGAACTTGTGTATTGATAGTAAAACAAAAACTTAATCGCTCTCCAAGCTAATATCTCTGTACTAACATTAATGATTTTTAACAATCACAAACGATTCTCCATTCTATTCGAACTTTTCTATATTTTTTTGTGTATAAAAAATACAAAATATGAAACTTAACGTAATTACGATTCATCACAATGTCTATTCATTTCACCATACCTATGTACATACTCGTATTTATTATAAATTACCTACAAATTCAACAACAGCTCTGTTTTTTTTTTTTCAAATAAATAATTTATCTGAAATTTGAATTTCAATCTTGTAAATATGTACATAGTACAAACAAAAATTGTGTCTTAATTAATGAACGTAATAAAACAAACCATGTATGCATACCTATATCTATAATTTGTAAATGCAACGCAAACAAAATAGAAAAGTTATGAAGACTAACCATATATTATTTCTCGATTGAATGATAACACATTCTACGCGATAATAAAATTCAAAATAAATATGACATTTATATTGGAATGGCAATCGTATCTGAGTGAATGTTCGATAACTTATTTCCTAATGCAATTTAAGTAATAAAACAAAAAGGGAAAAGATAATATTCCTTTTACGGCATACATACCCAGATAAAGCTAGACTGTAACAAATCGAATTGAACGTGACTCAACCCTATATACTCGAAACACACACAACAATCACTACCAACCCATAATTATTGTTAGTAGAATAGAAAACTATAAAAACAAATAAAACACACAAATTAACAATGCACATCCATAATTTCTCGAGATAATGAAAACGAAATATGTATTTACAAATAAATTGAAATTGTCTTACAGAAACGCGCCAAGGGCTCTGAATTACTCGAACAAGTTTTTCAGTTCCTGGAGCTATCCGAAAGGGACTATTTTGGCCTATTATTTCCACAAAAACCTGGTGATGTTGTTGTAAGTTTTTCAAACAAAAAAAAAAACTACTTTATCTATTATAATAATGAGATGCTTATTTTTTTTTTGTGCAATTGATTTAAACAGCGATGGGTCGATGCACATAAGCAATTCAAGAAACAATGGAACAGCAGCTCAATGGATCCCGATGCTGTTCCAATATTAGAATTTAGAGTTAAGGTATGTAATATTATTTTTTTTCTTCAAATTACATGTCAAATTATAAATACAAATTTTTTAAATAGTTTTATGTAAGTGATCCAAGTCGACTACAGGAAGAGTATACAAGATATCAATTTTATTTACAAATCAAGAGGAATATATTTCTGGGTAAACTGCAGTGTTCATTGGGCACACAATGTCTCTTGGCAAGTTATACTGTGCAATGTAAGTATGCATAATGTTTTTGTTTTATTGATTTTCTATAGATACATTTAAAATTTATATACAGCTGAACTAGGTGATTTTAACCCGGTGGAACATCAACCAGGTTACTTGAGCTGTTTGCAATTACTAGTGGACCAAAATGACGACTCCGAACGTCGAATATCCGAATTACATAAACTGCACCGGGGACAATTGCCAGCCGATGCAGAATATAACTATTTAGAACAGTCAAAGCGTTTGGATTTTTATGGAATTGATTTACACAAAGCGACGGTTTGTAATTATTTACTTTTTGTTTTAATTATGCTTTTTTTTCTGGGAAATAAATAAATTGTCAACTTAAATCCCCTTTCAATAAAGTCAGCCAGTTTATGCAGTGGAGTACTCCGTTCTATATTCTCGGCTGCTCTAAAAATACTACTTAGCCTTATACCGCTCGATATTTTCAGCAAACAAATGGCTATTCTTTTAAAAGCCATTTCTCAATGGATCAACAACTCAATACTACATTCTAATAGCCTGAATTCATTCGGATTATTATTCCAAGTCACCATCCAACCAATATCCACTTGGGATGATGAGATGTTCTCGAAAGACGAGACAGTTCCTCGAAACACAAACCAGCTCACTTTTTTTAAACCGAAGATGGAGTTGGTGGCGGTGTGTACGCAGACAAACTAAATCTATTGTTTGAACATCTTAGCTCTGTAATAGGTGTGTTAACTGGACACTGTCTAATTGGCAGACACGCCAAAAGACGGCGTATTCTCCAACGACTTCCAAAAACTTTTGCAGTAGCTGCATGGGTGAGGAGGAGGAGGAGGAGGAGGAGGAAACTATCCCCAATCTCTTTTTTCATATCCTGCTATCTCTCAAGGACCCCTAAGAGAATACTTCTTCGATGACCCCAATTATCTAAAATACATCGCTTCATTAGATGCTCCAAATGGTTTAATTAAAGAGATAATATCTCTTCAGGTGGTATCACAATGGACCTATCTGTGGTCTATGTGCGTCAGCCGTATACCTAACAGCCACTTCAACCTAAACTAACCTTACCTAGATCTATCTTACACTTTGTGGCTCCGATTAAAGATACCAGAATCAGTTGTCTTAATCACAGTAACATTTTACTAACTGCCTAACTAGACAAGACTTCTTAAAAAATGAGTGTGCTTTTATCATATATTTATTTATACTCACATTCGACTCTAGTCTTTAGGATTCTCTTTGGCCCAGTGTTTGTCCATTAAACAGATCTAATTCATCACAATAGACAAGTTTCTTGAACTTGAGATTTCCTGAAAAATAAAGTTATCTCTGAAGATTATTGTCTAACATACAAAGACTACAAAAACTCTATTACAATGTGGCTTTTAAAACGATAAACATTAAGTTTTATTGCATTACAAAATTCCTTCCCAAGTTTTACCCACAAACTTAAAAAGAAAAAAAAACAAAGTAAACTCCCAAAAATTACAATAAAAGTCCCACCGCTACCGAAAGGCAGCCACCTTCTGCCTACTGTAGTGTAAATAAAAAAAAGTTTATCTGCAATAATTATACGACTTTGCTAAAAACAAGTTAAACAATTGTGTCCAAAGACTTTTGAAAAGGTCAAAAACTTTCTTGTCAGTGAGGAAACCCTAATGCTATAAAAAAAAATACTCGTAAAGTCACAAAAGAAATTAAAAAAAAAAAAAACAAACAACATTTACGACCATACCTCTGGTTCTCCTAACGACCAATTAAAAATGTTAATTTGCTACATTCCATTTTTAAGTTGACTTAAGGTCAACAAAATTTACAGAATAATTTTCGCAAAGCTCTTTGAATTGTTTTTTTTTTAAAGATATATCCTTTTGTTTGTGTTTCAGGATTCAAGTGGCAAGGAAATGCAACTAGGAGTAGCCTCTATTGGGCTTTTGGTATTTCAGAATAGCAATCGAGTTAATACGTTCTCATGGTCAAAAATGGTTAAAGTGTCATTTAAAAGGAAGGATTTTTTCATCCAACTAAGACGAGAACCGGTTGGTGTAATTATTAAATTTGAATGAATGAAGAGAAATGAAAATTGTGTTTTTTTTTGTATCTTTCAGTCGGAACACTATGACACATTGTTGGGCTTCTGCATGGGTTCCCACAAACATGCTAAAGCTTTATGGAAATCCTGCGTAGAACATCATTCTTTCTTTAGACTGAAACGTCCTCATCGACTTTCGCGCTTCCTTAATATAAGCTTGGGATCAAAGTAAGCTCAAAATTATTATTTTGAAAAAAAAAGAAACAACAAGCTTATAGAAATTATCTTTTGTCGTCTGCTTATTTAAGATTCTATTATTCCGGCCGAACAGAATTGCAGGCTGTGCAAGAGAGCAAACAACGAGGGAAGATCCACAAAGCCTTTGTTCGATCACCAAGCAAACGACTGATTCAGCATACGTCCTCGCCAGCAAATGGTACATCCGATAGTAATGGCACTTCCATTAATGGAAAGAATGCCACATCAATATTAACAATAACAAAAACAAGCCGTCCTCATGACAATAAGGTGACCTCAAAGCAAACGGACTCGATGCCCAGAAAGGCCTGGGAACAACAAAGCGATGAGTACGATATTCAAATGTTAGTTGATGACTTATTGCTAGAAATATTTGCTTTTATCACTTTGAGTTGAGAATCAACATAAATTGATTTGTTCCTCACTCTTGATTTGTTTGTAATCTAATTTGTTGATCTATGTTTTTTTATTTCTTTTTCTTTTTCAATTTATCAAACTGTTTTTTGTTTAGAAAACATAATTTATTCTATGTCCAATTTGGTTGGGCGTTATATTCTCTTTAAATTATCCAATCCATTAAATCCAACTAAATATGGTATGTATTTATTGTAACATTGTTTTTTTTTAATTCTTTTTTTTAGTGAAGGTGGCTTTATAGAGCAATGTACCCGTCGATACGAATCGCCAATCCCTCCAGCATATAGCTCAGAAAACCACAGTCCAATTCCGTCCGGTGGTGGTGATGCTGATAATTTAATAACAATTCGTCTTCACTCTGACGATCAAGGTCGTTTCGGTTTCAATGTGAAGGGTGGTGTTGATCTCAGTCTGCCCGTGCAGGTATCTAAAGTTGTGCCGCATACACCGGCCGATCGATGTACGCCACGCGTCTGTGAGGGCGATGAAGTTGTTATGATCAACGGTCAAGATGTTCTCGGTTTGAAGCACGAACAAGTAGTCAACTTGATTCGAGAATCTCGAGAATATCGTAATGGAGAATTGTCGCTCACTGTGCGACCAAATTCGCTTGTTACAATGTCCGAAGAAGAACCGCTCTATCAATACGTCCCGGAAAATGATGAAATCGGCGGATCCCAGAATATGCTAGATGGTGATGCGCTATTCACACAGAGTCTTCTTCTCCTTAGCGATGGACTCGCTTCTGGAGCTCTTTTGGCGCAGTATGAGCAAATGTATAGGAAAAATCCAGATTTGGCCATAAGTGAGGCGAAGAAACCTGAGAATATTTCAAAAAATCGCTACAGAGATATTTCACCTTGTAAGATTTAATAACTTGTGCTTTTCAAATTTCTTTGCCAACTTAAGTTTATTTTTTTTAAATATGTAGATGATTGTACTCGTGTGGTGCTGATAAACTGTAATTCAGGAGATTATATTAATGCCAACTACGTCAACATGGAAATTCCAGGTGGGGCAGTAAATCGTTACATAGCAACTCAGGGCCCCTTAGCTAGTACGACAACCGATTTCTGGCGAATGGTCCAACAGGAGTCGAGTCATTTAGTAGTAATGTTGACTACAGTTATGGAGGCCGGACGACAAAAATGCCACCAGTACTGGCCAGTTACCGGCGATGAATTAATGCTAGCCGATGGATTCTCGGTAAAATGTTTGAGCGAAAAAGCCGACGAAACTGGAAGTTTTGTATTTCGCGAATTCATTCTGATTGACAAGAAAACTACCGAAAGGCGTTCAATTCAACATATGCAATATTTAGCATGGCCAGACCATTGTGTACCGTCCGATCCGAATTTATTTTTAGAATTTACAGAACGAGTGCGTTCGGCACGCAATAAAACATTGCTGCAAGAAATCGAGGAAAGTCTGAAGCAGGTTCGTCTTTTGGATGCGGACGCAGACGCCGAAAATGGCTTGTCGGGTGAGAGAAAATGCATGGCAAGCAACGGAGTGACACCCGAAGATGAGATACCAGTTTCGACAAGTGTTCATCAGTAAGTTTTTTTTTTGTTTATTAAATCTTTCATACCTACCAAAAGATTATTTATTTCTAAATTTAACTTACATATAATGTATATCATAAATGCGTATATATTGATTCTTCAGTTTTCTAAACAATTTACACTTTTTTGTTTTAGGTGCATAAGCGCTGCCAATCCACCTGTGATAGTTCATTGCTCAGCCGGAATAGGTCGCACCGGTGTGCTTATTCTAATGGACACTGCATTAGCGTTAATGGAATCAAAAGAACCAGTTTATCCGTTGGATATTGTCCGCACAATGCGAGATCAACGTGCGTGCATGGTTCAGAATGTCGTACGTATTTTTTGTAGTATTCCTGGCGTGCAACCAAATTAATCATATGTTTTTTTTTTTTCAGAGCCAATACAGATTTGTATGCGAATGCATTTGTGCAGCTTATATGAAAATGTCAAAGAGTGCTGCTAACGAAGAGTGATAAATAATTTTATTTTAATTTTGTTTTAAACTAAATCCATTTGTACTTCTGAACTAGTATTATATTTAAGTAAAAGTATTCTAAACAAAACACATCCCCATCATAGGCATTTTATCCTCAACTATGTGTAATTATTATAAAATCCCACTTCTAATGACCAAATCACGTAATTTAATTAAGTTATCCCATATCTGGGATCATGTCTGCCTAGTATGTACCTATCTGCAGCTTACAAGAAATAAGCATTTACACAAACATGTTTTTAGTTTTGTTAATTTTGAGTTTAATCACTGAACAGGACTGCACATTTTTTCCTAGTACATATTATCCAAAAAAAATTAAATCAACTAGGCAAAGAGCTTCCAAAAAAAAATCAAGTTTTATATTATTTATTTTTCAACGCAAACAAAAACAAATCTTAGAGCGTATAACGTCTTGTACCTTGAATAGACTCAATATTAGCAGTTAAGTCGGAAAATAAAATATGGTTATGTTAGTTTTTTAGTCCTCCTTGTGTTGTATTTTGTACACAAAGTAAATAAGTTTGTGTAGCATTTTGTTAAAAAAGTAAAATAAAATTATTCGCATAATTAAGCATATTTAGAATAATAAAATAGAATTCTTTAAACTGTCTATAACAAAGACGTTATTTATTTGTTATTTTTTGAACATAGTAATTATTATTCTTATAGTAAAAAATTTGAAACGAAACAAACATTATGTATGAAAACAAAACAAAAAAAAAACAGATTACAGTTTCCTACCGTTTTTGGTGTAAAGCTGTATAACATTTAAGTATTTTCCTTTTTGTCCATACCGCTCACCCTCCTGTGTAAACTGTATAATTTTAATTATGATATAATTTTTTATTTATAAAATAATAATAAACATCCATTGAAGAAAACAGTCTCAAATGCCAGCTTTGAAATATACAATACTTATTCAAGATAATTTCAATTTTTCTTTAAAATTTTGTTAAAAATTAAATAATTTTTACGGAAATTCTTTATTGATTTAGAATTTAACTCAAGTGCTGAATAAATTGAAAAAAAATATATATACATATAAAATAAGCTATACAATTTTTATAAACTTTTCGCTCTCTTAAATAGAAAAACAAAAATAATAAAAATGTGTACAAAACACAATGAAGAAACTTTTTTAAAAATAAAATACAAACAGAAACATAGATTCTCTTATCTACACATAATTTTTTTTTGTAAAAGAAAAATAAACTAAATTTTTCCCTCTTACATGAAATAAAATAAATAGTAGTTTAATACGAAATTATAGTTTTTATTAATCCTTTAGATATGACATAACCGATACATCTGCTACAGGATAAGTAGTGGGAAACAGATGAGATAAAACGCAAATGTTCGGTTATCTGTGAAAAATTGTGGACGCGTATTACATCGTGTATTATCGGTTTTGCAATTGATTCAGCGTTTCAATAGAAACATCGATCTGCAGTCAATGATCATGATCAATTTTTTTCTGTAAATTAGATTTGTTTCAAAATATTTTGGGGCAGTGTACAAAAAAAAAATAAATTAATATTATGAACAATTCAAAATATAGTTAAAAACTTTTTACAAAAGTGAAATTGGAATTAGGAATTACCCTGCGGCGGAACTAGAAAACTAAGACGATTGAATGATGAATTAACGATTTGAAAAATTTTTTTACAGCTGCCAAGCAAAGCCAGACAGTAACAAAAAGGGATTCGATCCTTATCCGTTCGTGTGGGAGCAAAAAATTATTGGTTTTAGTAACGAATCCTATTTTTGAAACAAAATTACCATAAAATGGAAAGAAGTATTCCTAAATGCATATGATAAGCAAAATCTTCCAAAAGACTGACATAAAAATTGATGATGGACTTGACCACGATAACTTGTTTAGGACCCTCTTTTTATCTACTTCTGAGAGGGGTTTTGACTAGCCTTAAAATGATGAAGCAGTGTGCGAGCAATAGAGAAGTAGGGAAGTATTTAAGAGGAGATACCGAAAAAAATCGTCTGTCCTTATATATGCTGATGCCATTAAACTTTTCAAAAGAATTAATTCTAAATCTGACTTTCTACTTTTGCAAGATGACTTAAAATTATTTAGGGAATGGTGCAATATTAATCGTCTCGTTTTAAATGTTGACGAATGTAAAACCATGAGTTTTACACGCAAGAAAGTTTTTGATTGTTTTTGATTATATGTTTGATTCCTGTTCTTTAAGTAGAGTATCTGTTTTTTCTGAATTGGGAGTTGTTTTAGATTCGGAACTTACATTTACTGACCATATTAGTTTTGTAGTTAGAAAAGCATTTTTTGTTTCATTATTGAGACCAATTCCTGAGTATGCATGTGTAGTGTGGGCACCTTATTATTCTGTATATATAATGAGAATTGAAGCAATTCAGAGGAGGTTCTTGCGCTTTTGCTCCGTTTTCTTCCTTGGTTCCGTGGAAACATTATCAACACTTGCTTTAATTAACCTTCCTTCCTTGGCAAATCATAGAAAATATTTACAATTTTGTTTTATCGCAGCAATAATAAATGGAGCAGTATCATCACCAACGGTTCTTTATCGTCTTAACTTTAGTTTTAGTCGCTCAAGTATACGACTTCAAAGACCACTGAATCAAATTTTTAGTAGATCGAACTATGGTGCTCAAGCCCTCTCAATCAATTAGTTGAAATATTTAAAATAAAAATTATTTTATAGTGGCTTCACCAAATGACAATTTTAAAAATTCAAAACATTATTTTACAATGGCTTGGAAATTTGGTGTTAAGTAATTTTAAGCATTTATTTTATAAACATATTGTTCACGCTAGGATTTAACGAATTGAAATAAACATTAACCAACACATTGGCTTTGAATTTGAATTTTAGACAATCGTGTTCAATTATTTAAAAGGAACCATATCAATGTTTATTTATTTTTATTATTTTTTCACATGTACCACTATATGAATTATATTCACACTGGAGTTATCGTGAATAAAAATTTCCCTAGAAATTTTTCTCCAATTCGAATCTTGGGAACGTGAATGATACTTAAAAGTCTCCGTCGGAATTTATCGGTTCCCTGGCTTTCCCAGGGAATTTTGATGTCATTTCATACGATTTTTCGGTCAATGGAAATTTATTCCATTGGAGATTCACGATCGCAGGAAAAATTTAGAGGAAAACGATATGTTCTGGAAGATTCCCGATAGGGCCCATTGTACATATATGAGATTCAAATTGAATATCGTGGATAAACATTTTTAGGGAATAAAATATTGGTATATATGGGAAACGAAATTCCCTGGGTAATTTCGGATAAATCCATTATAAATCGCCCACAGCAATTTGCAACTCAAACACCAACCATGGATATTAAAAACAAAAATGGCGAAGGGGAGGCGAATCACTTTTTGGAATACGAAAACAAAAACCATCCGCCACGCTCTTTGAAATCGACTTACGCCGGTCGTCCACTAACTAGGCGACCAACACACAAATTTCAAGTTCAACACATTCAACTCTAATGTACGATGCCCTCAATTCTTTTTAACCAATGAGTGATCCGGTTGGAGTTCGTTAGTCAACTAATTGTTCAAGGTGTACGAGCTCGTGTGGCTCGTTGAAAATGTTGGTTCAACGTGTTGAGCAACATTTTCAAGATAATGGAGGTCATGGTGAATAAAAGTTTCCCTGTAAATTTTTCTCATTCGAACGTAGGGAACAACAATGATGCTCAAAAGTTTCCCTCGGAATTTATTGGTACGGGGAATAAAATTTCCCAGTGAATTTTGGTATCATTTCGTACGAATTTTTGTTCGAGGGAAATTTATTCCGTGGAAGATTAACGATCGCAGGAAAAAATTCGAGGGAATAATATTCCGTGGGATATTCCCGATAGGGCCCAATTTATTTTATTTATCCAACTTGATAATCAACGTTTTTAATTTTACCTGGTGTTGGTTGATTTTGAGCTCTACCCAACTTTTTCCAAACTTCTGAGATCACTTCTCGACTGTCCTGCGCCAAGTTTTTCTCTTTTTCTTCATAAGTGAGGACTCTACGGTGGAGCGGAATAGTCTCAGCTTGTGACTGTACTTCGTACTGAAGGCTTCGCTCCTCCGCACTTTTGACTTGGCAACTATCGAAATGCTGTCAATATCGATAGAGATAAGGTGCTAATATGATCTATACAGCACGAAACTGCCCGGAGCCGGAATCCCGCTCTCTCTTTATCTAGACTAGAATCCTTGATTCGATACAAGCTTATTTTCGCTATTATATTTCCCCCCGAAGGTAAGTAAGCTTAACTCTCGAGAAAAAAAACAAGTTTGACATTATGTAGTTTATTTAATTATATTGCTTAAAAAGATCTACATTAGTTTCACTCTACTCCGATCCATTGTGTGCTAGTTCATCTTTTAGCTCATGCAATTGATCCCGAAGTTTAGCATATTTCATTTGTAATTCCTTCTCACGATCCATTTGGCGACGTGTGTCTTCTTGAAGTGACTAAAATAGAAAACAAATTTCATAAATAAATAAAATTTACAAAATTTCTTTCAAACTTACCGCTAAACGTTTTGGAATAGCAATAGCTTCCTGATCAGCCAAAAACTTAAATGTCGATAAAGCCAAAGCATTCTGCTCAATATGTTCATGTGTGTCCATCAGTTGTTTGATTAAAGCTTGTGCCCGAGCTTGATAGCCTCCAGTGAGAATCTTCAACTTCTTCTCAATCTTTCCGCATCGTTTGGCCTCCTTGGCCATATGACGCCTATTTAACTCTAGTCGCTTTTCTGCCGATTCCAAACGATCCTTCTTACTGGCCAAATTTGCTCTGGTGTATCGATTCTGACTTGGTAGATACAAAACCTGGCTCAAACATTCTTCCCAAACTTGCGAGTAACTCTCGAGCGACAACTCTCCGTGACCCATACCCTGCTTGACCACTTGCATTTCCTCTTCGATGAGTTTCTTAGCCAACTCCAAACTCTCCTTAGGAATGTCATCGTATGGATTCGATTTGAAGAAATTCTGCAACTGTTCCATTTTGTTTTGCGACTGTCCAGGAATTGGGTCTTTCACAGAGTCGTACAATTGCATTGTAATCATTTCATGCTTGATTAACTCCTCAGCTTTTTGCAGCTCAGTCAAACCTTGCTTCTCCGAGGGTGGCCGTAGAATTTTTGTATTAACTTCAGTGGGACGGGGCAGTTCTCGTTGAATGGTTTGAGAACGTTTGGCCAGAAGTCGTACCCGTTCCTCCTCAGCCTGAGCTATTGCGCGGGCGTCCACATCGGCTTGGTCTTCGATTGTACCCTCATCAGCAGTTGCATCTGGCATTTCTTCATCTTGTTCGGGCACCACTATCTCGTAGTCGTTTCGAGGAGCAGGGAGCGTTGCGAGCCCATCTTTAAGCGACTGCTTTATTTGCTTTTGATAGTTTTTGTAGATAGCTGGAGTTTCGGTAACACCCATGCTCTCTTCTGGATTAATATTGAGCTTATCACGAACAAGATTTGGTGTCTGAGCTCCGCCGGCGGTACCAGGAGTCTTACCACCCAACGGGACCAATGCTGTGGACATTGGAGTAGCAAAACCACCAGGTGTAGCCGCGTTCTCTCCACGAATTGTTCTAAAAAATAAATAAATGTAGATCGTTCTTAAGTGTGTTATGATTGGAAAACTCACCTGAAAGGTGTTGCAATGACGGTATTGGGTGTAGCTACAGACCCGGCTTTAGGCAGTGCTCCCGAGAAATCGGATTCATGAAGCGGAGTATTCAAGCCACCCTTGAGTGGCGTCTCTACGTGTGTCAGAGCCATCATATTCTGCGCTTCTTGCATGATTCTATCTGTGTAGGGAGCCGGAGTCCGTGGGGTAGTTGCAATTTGCGGCGTGATGGTGTAGTCTGAGAGCAGCGCGTCTGTAGTCTCGACACCACTTTCAGCAGCGACTTCCTTGGCTATTTCACTGGCCCGACCTAACTTCACAACTTGCTGCAACTCCTGATCGGAGATCTGTGGTTCAGGTAGAACTAACTTAGAACGTTTTCTCTCGGGTTCCTGATTTTGAAGCATGGCCATCGGCATCTCGCCATCTTTACGTTGTTTTAACTTGGTCTTGTCCTTCTTTCGCTCACGCTCTTCCCTTTCAGAGCGTAGCTCCCCGTCTAGATCCTGCTGACGCATTTTGTTGAAATCTGGTTCAAGTTTCTCGACGTTTTCATTCGAGACGTCATAGAATCCGATGGCTGGCCGTTTCTCGAATGGAATCTCAGAGTTATAGTCAATGCCTTTGATGCGTCGTCGGTTGCCACAGCCAATACCTGCAGCACGAAGTTCTCTACGCTTCTGCAGAGCGGCCAATCGACGTGCTTCTTCGAGCTGTTTTTCACGGGCCTTTCTTTTGGCCTTTTTACCTTGAGTATTTGCCAAACGAGCACGAGCTTCTGACAACATTTCCAACTCTGTAAACAACTCGAAGGAGTTAACCCTAGTTATAACCAAACTCTATATAATTTACCATCTTCATCCATGTCCTTCGGATCTGGACGAGCTGGCTTTGTCTCTGGATTAGGATCAATTTCGCCAGGTTTCAATTTCCTGGGATCGTCAACAGTTTCTTCACCATCCTCTTTTCTCTGCGCCTGGTCCCTAAGCGAAAACATAAACGCATTAATGTTTTAAAACCACAAAACTTGACTTTTCCGCAAAAAAAAACTTACAATAAAAATTCATATCTTTCCAAGCATTGGGCAGCAGTGCGGCCAATAATCGGAGCTATAGTCCTCCATTGGGTTGGCATTAGTTTGGCCAAATGTAAAAGCTTTTCATCTTCTTCTCTTGACCATTCGGTCTTTTTGATGCTAGGATCCAACCATTCATACCATCGTGCTTTGCATTGCTTGGCAGATTTTCTGTGTAAAAGTGAAGCAATACGTGACCATTGGTTTTTGCCATATTTCATTACGGCTGCTTTGAGGATTTCATCCTGGAAATTAATTTTTTATTGTTATTGAAGAAAAAGATACTTCATTTTATATATTTTGGTCGATCATCGATCATCGTTGATTTCGTTAGTCGTTGCTTACCTCGGTGTTGCGCCAAACACCACCTTTTATCATAATACGCGGCATATTGTTGTCTTATTTATGCACCTATTAACTATTTGATAATTAATAAATATATAATAACGTTTGTCCCAATAATATTTGTGAAAAGAATTTATTGTAACAGCGTTTTTGTTTCTCGCTTCATTTCCAATTCCAAGACCCAAAGAAACTGCAAATGTCAAATAAAATAGAAACAGAAATAAAGATGTCAGCTTTTGCTGAATGCGAAAATTTGTAAGAAGCGTTCACGTAAGCAAAAAGGTTTCAACACCATGACCGTGATAATACTGAATTTACACGTAAATTAATTGCAAACTTTCATGTAATTAAACTTGCAAATTAATGGTAAATTCTACACGAGACTAATGCCGGATTTACACGAGTGACAAAATGCCATTATTTCTACCATTTTATTGACAATACTGACAAAATCATTTAAATGGTTTGAAAATTTGTCATTGTTTTCGTCATTAAAAAAATGGCAGGGAAGACTGGCATTAAATATTGCCTTTATAATGGTGTCATGTAAATCCACAATGATGCCATTTTGAAAATTATGGCACACCGCGAGGAAGAATGATCTTGCTCATTCTTTAATGGCAGATTGCCATTATCAATCAAATAGTCATTATTTTACCCCGTGTAAATGCTTATCATTATTGATTTGATTTTACCATTATTTTGTCAGTTTAATGGAATGAATTAATGGTAATTTATCACTCGTGTAAATCCAAAGAATGAGGAAGTTGATTTTATCTCCCGGTATGCCATTATTTTTAATATGGTGTCACTGTGCATTTACACGACAAATTTTTAATGGCAATAGTTAATGCCGGTTTTCCCTGAAATGTTTTCAATGGCGAAAATAATGACAAATTTTCAATCCATTTACAAGATTTTGTCATTAATGTCAATAAAATGGAAAAAAAATAATGGCAATTTTAAACTCGGTTAAGTCCAGCATAAGCCTCTTCAACAACCGTCCAACATCAGTTAATCCACAGAAATCGGGAGATAAAAATGCTGAACCTGGAGCGTTTTGTCGCGTGATTTAAATACGATCAAAAACCTGGTCACATCAATGCGATATCGAGATACATATTGTAGCGATCACGTTGTCAAAACAAGAACGAATATTGAAAATTTAGGCAAAACAAACATTTAAAATTGTAATTTAGCCATATGAGCTTTTCTTTTTTCATTCAGAGCGTTAAAGAGCGTTCAGAGTGTTACAAATGCTGGATTATAAATTAGCCTACCAGTATAACCTGTCAAATAAAAATGGAGCGCACCCTTGCGTAATCGGAAAAATGTATTTGTACACAACTTTCTGTGAACACAGAGAAAACTCACGCTTGCTGAATTGGGCCCCAGATACAACCAATCAACAAGCAACCAACTTAGTTCGCCATTTTAATTGCATCTGATTATTTCTTCTTCACATTTCCCTTTTCGACACATTCATTTTGACATTTCATGCTCAGCAATGCTCAAAGGATTATGTTCAAGCACATTGAACGCGCACCTTGCATGTTCAGAATGAAAAAACAAACACACTTTCCAGAGCTCTAAGCACTCTGAGTGAAAGAGAAATACAAGTTAATTTTTTGACAACTCAGACTCTACTCTGATCCGTGTGCCTTCCGAATAATTTACATGGGCAGTATCCATATTGATATCGCAATCGCTAAAGCCAAGCCACGCAAACCATTTCAGTTTTTAAATCATGCAATTTGAGTTTGCAATTTTTAAGCAGGTCGGTGAGGGACGTATGTAGTGGCCGGGGTAGACAAAATTGCTCTGGTTGAAAAATTGCAGAGTTATCCCCCTTTCTTCTTTGCAAATTTTCGTTATGGTACGATAGAACTTTTCTAAATTAAGTGCAGTAAAGAGTGCTAATATATGTTTGAGGAAAGTTAACATCTATTAAATATCGCAGTATTTAAAAGTATCTTTGCAACCGAAAGAAGTCCAAAACGGAAACATGGATTAAAAATCGCAGTGATGTAAAATTAGAACATTTGTGAGCATTGTGTAAAATATAGGATTGTGTAAAAGCAGATTGTATATTGTCAAACATTTTTTTTTGGAACTGAATGTGACCAAATGTTCAGACTTATAACATCCCCGCTTATTTTTAGCCAACAGCTGATTTTGTTATTTTCTGTTTTGACAATTCGTATTTTTATTTTGCTGTTCTGCCTGAGTAGTTGATATCGAGTTAAATTGTTGATTTTGTACGGCTTAAAGGTTTTGTTCTGTGAATAAATAAATGTTGTAAATTACTTAACACTAAAGTACATATATGTTAGAAAAAACATGAATATGTCTCTATTATTGGATATTATTCAAAACAAAATTATGTCCTAATGAAGAAACACTACGTCCGGAAATGAACGACAACAACAATAGTTTTTCCAGCTACGACGGTTACTATTGCAATAATAACTTTCAGGTAATTCTATAAATTCAATTTATAAAAATTATTAATATGGCGATTATTTAAGCTAAAAATTCATTCCCAATATAAATGAGTTTTTAGAACCATTTCCGTACAAAAATGTTCCTAAACAAAATCATAGAACATTTCAGCTGATACACAAATAATAAAATCTCGTATGTATATATCTAACTCGCAGGAAATAAACCAATTAACCATTTATTTTACTCTACGAACCGGAGACACTAGTAAGTAAGTGGCTCTCCCTCCACTTTTCAGGTCAGCGTTTCCGAGTACTGTCCTATGGAAAGATAACTATTTCATCAAACCATCACTGCAGCTCGCGTGCTCAGCGTGAAGCAATTAAGTTGGCTTTTGATTATCAATTGGTTTTTTTTTTTGGGTTGTTTGCTTGCTTAGTAAGTTGGTTGACAAGGAGCAGCGGTGAATTGGAAAGTAGACAAATTCCAGTTCTTCAATTAGGGGTGAACGTTTATGCAAATAATTTTTCAAAATCCATGGCGCGCGTAGTTAATAGACGATTTACCAGTCCAAAGCCCAATACAATATGATGAATGATGATCATCATGTATGTATGTATAGAATCTGCGTCCAATGACGTCGATGTCGAATGCATATTGTCATTGGGGAATTTAACCGATTGTGTGCCCACTTACGCTCATTATTTAATTTGCTTAATTTTTAGAAATTCGAGTACGTTTATGTGGCGTCGTGAAATGAATAAAAAAAGAACAGGCCTTTAATTCAACGCACTGTCATCCAGTCATACACAAATCAATCAATCAGGCTTCGCAAATTGAGGAAAAAAATATTAATTGAAATGGTCTTTATGGAAGAAAAGGGAAATTTATAATTAATATTCTCATTGCACGATGTGTCTTTCGACAGTGACAGCGAGTTTTCGTGTAATAGATTTATTTGTGTAACCTTTTCATTAAAAGATTCTCATCTCATATGTCACCAGAAGTAAATGTTCCAAGGAATCATTTTAATAATTTTGAATGATCAACAACAAGTCTGTTGTTGAGTCTGTTACCATTAAGTTTTTCTCATATTACTTTGGGCTTGAATTATAGAAGATTCCATTGCTCTAGTGGTGCTGGTCTAATTTTTCATTTTAATTGAAAAACTTCTTGAACCATGACCAAGCGGCTTAGAAGCCAACACACTACCCATCACGCCACCGAGCCCACATGATCAAGGTTGAAGGAATCATCAACTTGTGTTTCAGATTTTTGCTATGGTATATTGGACCGTTTTCCAAATATCATACTCTTAATTTTTTTGGATATATCGAAATCACAAGTCATACCAATGAAATCTTATTACAACAACAAATAGATATAATTTCATTCAACTTTTCAATAACTGAATGTTGGTGATCGTGAATACACATTTCCCTGGAAATTTTTATCTCATTCGAACGTGATTTCCTCTGAGGGAACGTGAATGACGGACCTTATCGGGAATCTCCAAGTGATTTTTTTTCTCTTATTCCCTTGTAATTTTTCCTCCCATTGTGAATCTCCCACGGAATAAATTTCCCTCTGACAAAAAATCGTATGAAATGGCAACAAAGTTTCCTGGGAAAACATTATCCCGATACCAATTAATTGCAAGGGAAACTTTTTAGTTCCATTCACGTTCCCAACGTTCCAATGAGAGAAACATTTCCAAGGAAATGTTTATTCTTGATAACCCGTATGTTTAAAAGGTTCCCTCAAAATTTGGTGGTATCGGGATAATACTTTCCTAGGAAGTTTTTCTGTCATTTCATACGATTTTTTGTTCGAGGGAAATTTATTGCGTGGGAGGTTCACAATGGTAGGAAGACTTACGAGGGAATAAAATATTCCGTGGAAAACTTATTTCCCTGGAAGATTCATGATAGGGATAATAGATAGAATAAACTTTCCATAACAATTTCACCGTCCGAAGAAGGTTCACGATCGCAAAAAAACAAATTCGAGGGAATAGAAACTTCTGATTTCTGTTTTAGAATTCCTAATATCCTGATTTCAGTTTTCCGGGGAATATAATATTCCGTGGAAAACTAAATTCCTTGGGAGATTTTTGATAGGGCCCAATTTTAAGGAAACAAAATTCTCTGGGTAATTCCGATTGGGCAATAATAAATGTAAGCAGATATATTAGACAACTGAAGGTTTTTTAGATGCATTTTAAATCCGTATCACTTTGTTACTCAATCACTTCTCTGCGGAAACAAAAATATCTAATTAGAACAAAATTTACAGTTTACAGATCTAAACACTCCATTGGACGTACACTCATCGAATCACTACTTTAGTTCAATAACAGAAGGATTTGCATCGCCACAACCGTTCTTATCTGTACCATCTGTGGAACCAACCACTCAAGCTTCTCTGCTAAGTATACATTCCAATCTACTTCCCTTTGTACAAATTCACACCACAAATGCCCAACCAACAAACAATAATTTCGGAAATATTTTCCGCCGACAACAGAACCATGAGGAAATTAAATCCGAAGAACCCATCAAATCGGAACAATCAGATGCTACGGCAACTGCAGCTAATGCTGCCCAACAACAAAATCGCACCAACAGCACACCACCAGATGGCCAGGCTAGCACAGGGCACGTGACCCCGCCAACAATTCCAGTTCCTCAAACGCAACCGCCACAATCTAATCCACAGATAACTACGTTGGTGCAAAAGTGTACCCAGTGTCCGTATTTGTGCCTGCAGGCGGTCACTTTAGAAAAGCATGTTGGTTCGACTCATTTTAGAAGCGAAGAACCATCGGAATATCAAAGTAAGAAAATCACCTGCCCAGGATGTGATAATATATTTTATGCCAAGGAATCATTAGAAGTTCATCTCATCAGTGACCATTTAATGTGCAAAGAAGAAGCAAAACAATTGCTTCCAGATCTATCGGAGGACCGCGAGCCGCGAAAAAGTAGAATCTATTTAAAAAATGTAGAATTTCTGCGTGAGCCACAACGACAGCAAGAGCCGATTACAAGTCTAGATGTCCAGGGATTTTGCAATACATTCCAAGGCACCAATGACACCAACTTGATAAATCTTATCTGCGAGGGTAATAATGTGATGACTGATAATCCCCAATCAGTTTCAGCAGAAACTCAATCCGATAAACAAAAGATTTCCATAAAAAGCGTCGATGTCTTAAGAGAACCAACTCTGATGCGAAGGGATGAACAAAATTTCGAATTCCTGCCCTCGGGGCCCAATGATCAAAGTGATATTTTCTGTTTAAACGATGGCAACAGCAATCGCTATTCCGGCTTTGTTCAACAATCAGATCTAACAGATCTCTACCAAGAAGAACAGCAGCAACATCAACACCAAGAACAACTACAGCCTGAAAATCAACCTTTTGAAAAACCCCGCCCACCCAAAATTTATATCAAAAATGTCGATATTCTGAAGGAACCAATATTTCTACCACCAGATAATCTAACAAATGCTTTAAATGTAAACGATGATCTTCATTTTAATTTATTGCCCTCGAATGATGATGAATTCCAAGGCACAAAATTCATAGAAGGCATCGGCAATGAGTATTCTTTTGACTGTGGTGTTAATAATTTTGTAGATTGCGCTCATTTTCTTCTTCCATCGGATGAATCAAGCTTCCTACAGCAAGATTTACCGAAGAGTAAAATTTTTATAAAAAACGTAGACATCTTGAAGCAGCCACAATTTCAGGATCATCCACGAAGATCGACAAACTTCCTTCACCTCCGCACTGTAGACGAATTGAATCTGATGAATAAAAATGAGGTTGAGAATCTAATAGCGCCGAATCTTGAGCAAAACTTGACGAATGCACATAATTTGGTGACAAATTCATCGGAGAATTCCAAAAACTCCGAAGAGGTGTGTGGTTTTCGCATGATGAACCAAGATTCGAATTCTTTCAACAAACCCATAGATTTTCAGACTCAACCGACTATTGGTTGGACAAGTGAGTATGTGTTGGATGGGCTGGATTCCATCATTGATTCAAATTCTGGGAGTGAACAGAAAAACCGACAATACGACCTCAATACTCCGCAAATTTCTATCATCGAAGATGTGAATGAAGTGGCTGCTGACGCACATGATCCTGAAATATTGTTTGTTTGTGCTGAGGAGCTAATAAACGACAATCGTGTGCACGAAGATTGCATCAACTCCGATCCCATAGAAAGAGAACAGAGGTCTTTTGAAATCGTCGAAATAATCGATGACCTGGAGCGAGATCAACCCAGCCGGGAATCGCAACCAGAACCTGTTATTTTAAATTCAGCTGAAACAGCAGTAGACACAGCAGATGATAAGGAAGAGGATGTGCCAACAACAAGAGAGGTAGATTCAGCAGTTGTGGCTCACGAAAAAGGCAGAATCTACGTGTCGGATAATTTGATGGAAGTCGACAAGGACGACGGCCCCCAAGAAACAAGCGAAGCTGTCTATGAGGCAAATAAATCCACACCAAAACCCCGTGGGCGTCCGGTTGGGTCAAATCGAACCGGTATAACAAAACTGCGAAAGATGTATGGAAACACTCAATTAGCGGAAACCGGCACCAAATGTAATTTCGAAGGCTGTTCGTTTCGTTTTAAAAAAACAGAAGTTTCAGACTACCACAAACGATGCCATAATACGTGAGTTAAAATAACATTTTAGTTTAATGCAAATTTTCTAAACGTAGTTTTATTTTTTTTCTTCAGTGAAGGATCCCGTGCCATGGTATGTCCCGAGTGTAAATCCACAAATTTTTCCAACTGGAACACACTGCACACACATCTCTGGCGTACTCATAAGATCGATATGGAACTGCATAGCTGTGAGCTGTGCAATTTCAAAACACCCATTTATTCAAGATTATTGAATACTCACAGCAAGATACATTCCGAAGAACGTAACTACAAGTGTGATCAATGTGAAAAAGCATTCAAAAATAGCAAACAATTAAAGAACCACCGACGATGGCATCGGACAATTGCTATAGCGCCGCCCCCGGATGTTCACCGGTGCGAAGAATGTGGCTCTGCATTTTCACATTTGAAATCATTGCGAGAGCACTTTTGCAAGTCTGATGATTTGTTTTGTTGTGAAATCTGCGGCAAGACGCTCTCTTCAAGGTCATCTTTAAAGCTACATATGCTGACCCACGAATCGACAAAGAAGTTCAAGTGCAATTCATGTGATTACATGGCCAATGATCATAATGCCTTTCGGAGGCATCGGATGACTCATGACAAGAGCAAGATGTACATTTGCCCGCTGTGTGACTATAAGTCAATTCAGAGTGTCGCATTTCAGGTAAGAAAATCTATATACAAGAAGATTTCGATTTTTAATCTTTTTCACACATACTTTAAAATTTGCAGAAACACATCAAAATCAAGCATCCAGAGTCGGCCGACACAATTGTGCATACTTGTAAATTTTGTCCATTTGCCACAATCAATATCGGATTATTGACAGTTCATTTAGCCAAGCACAAGCTAAGAGATGAACTCGAGGGACAAAAAGAAAAAACAAAAGCACCAATTATAATAAATGCTGAAGCTGAACCATTATCAACATCATTATCGATGGCTGAGGAATATTTCTTTAATTCCGATAGTAATAATGGTAGTAGCTCGAGTTCGATTGCCTCGACTGCATCAGCGACAAGTATCACACCAAATACAGAGCATGAAATCAATAAGATGATTATTGAAAGTTCAACTATAGAGACTGATAATAACCAGCAACCTAGAAATAAAATTAAAGTTAAGAGTGATTTAGTGTTAACAGATCCGGCGAAATTCTCATCGAATGTAGTGAGCCCGTTGTTATTGCATTGTTTTGATGGTGCTGTAAGATGATAAATTAAATATACCGTTAAATCTAAGAGAGTTCGTTATTGTTTTTTTTTTTCTAATTAAGAAAACTACTTCTTGATTTAAAAATGAAATGAAACGTTAGTGCAGGCCTAACGAACTTGTAATAAGTGGCAATTGAAGTAGGCCAATTTTCTAAATGCAGAGTTTGCAAAGCAAGTCTTAGGCCAAATTTCTAAAGTCAAAATTTATAATGCAAGTCTTATGCTAAGCAAATGCACGAACCCCTTTAATTGAAAAGCAAGCGAAGTGCGCACCAACTTTAAAACTTGCACAAATGTACTGGATTTTGCGCAAGAAAAAAGAATAAACTGCGTTTTGGGACATTCTGGTTAGCATATTTTGCACAAGATATGCATTTAGGAATTTGTCCGTAGTATCGCAGGACTGATTTGATTTTATCCCAAGTTACTGCGCAATATAAACCGTAAGAATAAATGAGTATCGTTTTACATAACCGCAATCGTTTACGATAGATTTCTAACGATGATAATTGCTTTTTAAAACTGACTTTTATCACATCGAACTTTGAACGATACATGCCATAAGGACGCTTATTTTGTCCTATTGGGAATCTCCCAGGGAATTTAGTTTCACACGGAATATTTTATTATCTGGAAATTTTTCCTGCGATCGTTAATATCCCACGGAAAAATTACCCTCGAACAAAAAATCCTATAAAATGACAGCAAAATTCCCTGGGAAATCTTAATCCCGACACAAATAAATTCCGAGGGAAACTTTTGAGCATCATTCACGTTCCCAAGTTTCGAATTGGAGAAAAATTTCCAGGGAATTTTTTATTCACGATAACCACCATTAAGTTGAGTTCTATTCAATTTAAATGATAAAATTCCTAGACTTTAATGAACACTTACTTAATTTGTTCAAAAATTATTTCGATCGCCAGAACCGAACAAAACTCTTAAAAACTGAAATATGTAAAAGCAACAAAATAATATTCCACATACGCCATGATACACCGTACTAAATGCAAATATGATTGGAAGTAAGAGAAAGGACTACAAAAAAGTGAATTTACGCTGTAGATATAAAAATGTATTTGTAAATAAATGTGTTTTAATTTTTCGGACTCTACCACTTGCACGAATTTTGAAACTCAGAACCGTTTTAATAATCCAAGTCATATAAGTAGTTTTCAAATGATAGCATCTTTGTATACCACTTACAAAAATTCGTATAATTTTCTTTTGAAATTTTTGTAACTATGTAGGTTCGTTGGTTGAACGTTCAAAATCCCTCGTTATCGTTACGTCGCGACTACGTTTACAATAATGGTTTTTTTTTTAATGATACTCGGGCCAAATTCCTAAATGCAAGATTTGCAAAGCAAATCTCATGCTTAGCAAATGCACGAACCCGATAAAAATTGAAAAGCAAGTGAATTGCGCAACACAAGTTAAAAACTTGCACAATTGCATTGAAGTTTGTGCAAGAAAAAACATTGGATTTAAATTATTGAGATTGTGTTTTGTTGGTTGTGGTATCAGAGGCGTTGACCTCTGAGTCTCTTGTGGTATTTGAGGTCTTGACGTACCTGACTGGTGAGAAGCACCTCCTTTTCCTCTTTTTTGAATGCTTGGCAAATATTTTCATGCATCCAATATCGAAATCATGACTATCGTTTTCTTGGGTAGAGTTTTTTGCGTTTTCGAGATTTAAATTAAGGATTCTAACAGCTAATTTCTTGAGAAAGTTCTAACCCCTAAAACTCGGTTTAACGAAAAATTATTATTACATTTTTATCCGTAGTTAAGCAAATTACTGACTTCAACTTAAGGATTCAATTTCACCGATTTCCCTCAGTGAAATCTCCGAAATCGGGACGAGATTTAAGAAAAGAATGGCTCACAATGCGCAAGAAAATGAGATGAGAGCGTGACATGATTCACTGTAAGCATTTCCTAATTATAAAACTATGCTCCGAAAATATTTTCACGACAAGATTTAACAAAAAAATATTAAAGCTTACTGATTTTCAATTAGTTAATTTATTGTATTCAGAAAAAAATCGAATGTTTGGATGTTTGGAATTCGACATTAGAAGGCTTGGGATCCGTCATTGTTCCATATAATGGGTTATCCATTTTGCTGTTTCAAAAGTAAAAGTAAATAAAACACATATAAAAAATTTTTTTTATGATATTTCTTTTTTATTATAAAGTTTCATTCATTTAAATGACCACCACGCGAATTGTTGCAAGCATCGATTGTTTTAAGGTAATTTTCGACCACTTTTTAGTTTAGGTTTATCTGCATAAATAGGGTCTTTCGCGTAGCCCCACAAAAAAAAAGTCCAGCGGTGTCAAATCGCATGATCTTGGTGGCCAGTTGATATCGCCACGACGAGCCATATACGCTCGAGTTGTGTGGGTGGCATGTTGAAACCACATCTTCTCCAAGTCGTATTGTTCAATAGCAGGTAAAAAAAAGTCGGTTATCATATGACCATAACGCTGCGAATTGACGGTGACAATCGTTTTCGAAGAAGTAAGGTCCAATCACACCTCCGGGCCAAAGAGCGCCCCAAACAGTGACTTTTTGTGGATGTAATGTGTCTCTTCAATTACTTGAGGATTCTCAGAACCCCAAATACGACAATTTTGTTTATTAACATACCCACCGAGTGAGAAATGTGCTTCGTCGCTAAAGAAAATTTTGTTTGAAAAATCGCCCTCCACCGCCTGTTGTTCAAGCACCCAAGCGGCGTATCTACGACGTTGTGAATGGTCAGCTGGCTTCAGTTGTTGTGTGAGCTGGACTTTATATGGATGTAGGTGTAGATCCAAATGCAAAATACGCCATAGTGTGCCGTAAGACAGTTCTAATTGCTGAGAACGACGAGGAATCGACACATTCGGGTCTTCGGCAACACTTTCACTTACAGCAGCGATATTTTCAGTGGTACGAGCGAAACGATGATGTACAGGCCTTACAATATCTGTAACCAATCCAGTTTCTTCAAATTTCTTCACAATTTTGCCAATTGTTTGCGTAGTTGGACGATTATGTAAACCATAATCTCATCTTAAAGCACGATATGTGGCTGTGGCAGAATCATCATTTTTGTAGTAGGTTTTAACAATTTTTTTGCGTTGTGCGATAGTTAAGCGATCCATTTTAGTAAATGTCAGACTTTCAACTGAAAAAAAAATTGGTTTAACAACTTAGTTTGACAGATGTCGAATTCCAGCCCTATTCTTTTGAAACCGCAAAAAGGATAACCCTTTATTTTGTTACATGTTATTACACTTTAAGCCCATAAAGATAAGGATCTGCACGAGAAATGTAACTAGGACAAATTGAAAAAATTTCAACCAGGATTAAATTACATAAGGTTCAAGCACGTAAGAAGAGCTCTAATAAATAAAAATATCTTGTTTACATAATTATTAATGTCATTTATTATTGTTTTATATTGTTGTTTATATGTATATGTGTTCAAAAACTTTTAATTCCATTTGTATGTATAATGTGTATTAAGATTATCACTTAAGTGTATTAAATTTGTGATTAGCATAGATCCGAGCAAAATGTATAACTTAAAATCCATTAAATTCAATTATAAAAACTTGTCTTAAAAAAAAGTAAAACGTAGATAGGTATCTTTAGTTTAAAATCTCATGCCGTAAAAAATAAAGTTTTCGTTGGGTTGTCTAGCTTTAAATAAAAAAAATAATCAAAATCAAACACAGGTAGATGTTGTCTACTAAGGAAATTTTCTTCATTTGAAATATGTAACTTCTAATACTGTGTCCTGCAAAAGTCCTCTCCACTTTTCGGAAAACTGAATATAATTAACACACTGAACCAATTAAATAAATAAAAAAATCAATTAAAATTAAAAAAAAAAACCTTGTTAAAAACCTCATTTGATTTTATTTCGCTTTTATTACATAACTATAATTATTATTTAAATTAAAATTTCAAATCACACAAATAAAGTTGATTATTATTTTTTAATAAAATAAAACAAACAAACAACAACAAAGAAAAAACATGAGCAATATTAAAAATAATAACATAAAAATAAAAATACGATTAAATGTGCATACTTATACATATACACTATTTTGATTTTTTAATAAGTTTCCAATATTTTTTTAATTAATATAATTAAACAAACAAAAGTTATTACGAAATAAATAAATGCTACTTAAAATTTTATATTTACATTTATTCAAAAAAAAAAAATCAAAAACAAAACTTACAAAATAACATATTGTTTTTTTTTTATATAAAACTCAACAAACTAAAAAGTAAGCCTATTCAAAAAGGATTTATTTATTATAAACAAAAAACCCTCACCTATAAACAATTTGTGTCGTGATTTTTTTGTGTGTGTGTGTGGTATTATTTGTTGTTGTATGTTTCTTATAAATCTTTGATTAAATGTTAATGCGCGTAAAAAGTGAATATTACAAAATTGTATAAAAAAAATCCTGTTAATAAATATACATATATAGTTATCTTATAATAGATAAGTTGGGTAAGTATTACACAAATACATTAAAAGAAAAGAAAATTGTATATAAAATATGTGCTGCTGAAGGTACAATGGGACAAAATCCTCAGTGGTGTGTGTATGTGTGCTGTGGTCTCGGCGTTTGATTATAATTTATTTATTTTAGAAGAGACCACGTTCTTTCTTGAGATTGGTTTGTTTCCAGAGTGGCAGTTGATCAAACTCCTCACGTGAAATTCCAAGTGCGTCTTGAAAGTCCGAGTCATTGAGATATAATTCCAGACGAGTTGGATCAACACCTTCAGGAAGGGGGCGTTCTTTGATTATGGAAAGCGGGTATTCGGTTTGTGTGAGCTGTGTGAGAACATCTGTAATGGGTGTTGCTGTATTTGTGCGACCATCCTGACGAAAAGAAATAATTATTAAAAAAATATATAAATTTGTTTTGAAATAAATTACCTCCATATTTATCTCCTTCACATCTTCATGATCTTTCCAATCGGGAAATAGAGCCTTAAACGCGACTGGTTCCAGTCCAGCCCATACTACAAAACCTTTGATTCCATGGAATTCTTCCTGAGGGTTTTCACCTAATACAAAAAAAAAACCTCAATGAGAAATTATGAATAGATTTCTTTTAAAAACATCCTACCAAACTTGGCCCTCCAATACGATATAGCGGTTTCTAGTGCTGCACGTCTCTCAGATATCCATCGATTGACTCCAGCACGATTCTCATTAGTGGGACTTGCACGATCTTCTGTAGTTACTAGACAACAACAAGGAAACGTAAAAATTTAATGTATGCCTTTATAGATTGAAAGAAAACTTACTTTTAACATCTTCTAATGGCCACCATCCCATCCACATCCAAAGAACATCACCATCGTCAATCATAAATATTGTCGGTTGTCTGGCATTGTAGAGTTGTGCTTGTGTAAACGGATACGGACTGATTAAGTCCTTGCATCGTAAATTGTACAAAACCTCATTTGCACTGAAGACCCCCTGAGTGCTGGAGAAATGAAACATTCTCGGTGTAAAGTTGAAATCTTTCGAGACCGTTTTTAATGATCCATAAGATTTAGGATCGACGCCACCTAGTGCTGTTTTGAATCTTTCTGATTCTTTGGTCTCCTCGAACATCTCGACTGGCACTGCGCTAACGCTTGGCAAAAACAGATCATAGTATATTTTTTCGCGGATCTTTTCGGCAGCTTTCTCGGAAATCTCTCGAGTATGCGGCAAGCTTTTGCATCCATGCCAAACGTAAATCAGACCTTTCTCTCCATTTATAAGCAGCATTGAGGCTCTCGAGCGCAGCTGACTTGAATCACAGTTAACCTCTTTGAGTATGGTTTCTTCAACATCATTTCCGGTGGCGATGTATAGTCTCCACTGACGACGACGTTCAAGACACTCCTCCTTACGACCACGATGTTGTAGGAAAAGCTTAAAAAGCCGAATGAAAGCTGTTGTTTCATCGCCTTGGGCCACGCGCATTTGTGCACCTTTCTCTTTGTCCAGTTCGACAGTTAGAAGCGCTGCGGCACCTTTTTCATTTGCACTGGAGTCATTTCCTTGCCAGCAGAAATAGACGCATCTATCCCGTCCGACCATGGTGCTTCGATTAGAGACTTTTCCACTCAGTTCTCGAACTGTCACCGAAATCTGGTATACCCACCGAACGATATAACTCTCGGCGGAGTAAAAATGTCCTAACTCGTCTCGAGACTCGGCTTCTTCGAAGTTGAATTCGTTAATCTTCCATTTGTCACTTGCTGTTGTAATCACGTCGAAGTGGCGCATTGTGTTTGTGTCATAGTAAAAATTTCCACGACCCAGATTTGAATGCTCCAGCACAAGATTTGGTTCATCATAAGGTTCTCCTTTAAAGATAGTTACGCCATCTAGGGACTTAACCGAATGAACTCCATTGGCTAGGTAGTCCTTTTCTAAATCTTCGCGTTCAGTCTCAGGCCAGTCGGAGAATTTTTCCTTAAACAGGCACGTCTCCATATGTTGGGTGATCTTGCCTAGCAAACACCAATCCTCTCGCTCCGAAGATTTCATAAATTTATAGCTGTTTCTTTGGCCGACAACCGAGGAGAAATTCAAAGGATTAACATAACACTTTTCATATTCGACTTTCTTGATGTCGAAATATTCCTGCGCGAGCCTGATGGAGGCTCTCTTTGCATCAGATGAAGCATTTTTGCCATTCCACACATACATCTCGCTGGCGAAGTCGAAGACTAGAACTTTCTTGCGATCCAACATCTCGACTTTTGGAATTGCTCCCCAGTATTTCTCCATGGGAACCAACGAATCATCGACAAATTCATAGATCATGTTCGTCTCGATCAGACTTGTCTCGAAAAGATCATCTTCGTCGGCATGTCCGCAATCTGGTATTTGATAGTCGTCGGGTTTTTTGAGTATTTCCCAGAAAGTCTTCCAGTGGCGTTCGTTCAAGAATTTGCCATCGGTGAGAATGGTTTCAGTGAGGGCTGTACAGCCGAGATCTTTGTTCTCCAGAATATAGCCACAGATTTTCTTGCTTCGTGAGATCTCTATGACATTGGCAAAAGAGCCAATATAGCGGTAGAGAACATCACCGGCTATAAGGATGAAGCAATCACCACGATTGAGTGATGTGTAGATGGGTTCGACAAGGCGGGTTTGGACATGTGTGCGCCCTTTGATGTGCAGCAACATGATCGGCTTGAATGGCAGCCACATTTGGTTCAAAGGCAGGGAGGAGGACTTCAGGCTGACCGATTTAAAATCTTCGACGCTGGCCAAGCCAGCCAGAGCTTCTGCAGCCAGGTTATTTGACTTTGCAACTGTAAATTGTAAAATCATTATATTATTATCAGAAAGTTTAAAAAAGAGATATCACTTACAAGACTCAAGCTTGATTCGGCGCATCTCCTTCTCAGCAATTCCAGTCTTTACTTCTGTGTACTCATTCTGCAGATCGATTCGAGCTGCCAGACTCTTGAGAGGGTTCTTAGCCGCGCGACGACCTTTCGGACCTTGAACGGTTCTTTTAGTTACCAATCTGCAAGGAGAACAAAATTGTGTAAATAGTTTCTTTTTTGGGAAATTACTTCTATCACCAATAATTTACCTCTCACATGACTTTATGTTATCAAAATCAGAGATCTCAACACCTTCATCGATTTTCTCAACAGACCTCGAAGTTGTGAAAAACTTTTCGAAGGTCTCCTCATCATCCACTCTGGGGACGATTACCTTTGATCCGGTATTGGTTGTGATCTTATTGATTCCTTTAATGTTCTCTTTCTCAGAATGTCCTTCGGAATCTGAATCACTACTGCTGGCACTTTGTGCTTCAGCATTCACACTCAGACTTCTCTTTAATTGCATTCGATGTTGGCCATTTGTTTCTGATGTTGGCTTTGGTGCTGTCATGGATGTTACCATCATTGAAGGGCTCTTAGCCAATCCCAATTGTGGTTGATTTGCGCTGCGGACTACTTTCATTGGTGGACATTGTTTACTCGTATCACCATGTCGTTCGAATTGAAGCTCAACGGGGGAATGGGACTTTTTCTGCAAGCGACCGGCCACTGTGAATTTTGAAGCATCCGATTGTTCTAAAAGATAAAAACAATTACAATAATTTATCCATCAAGAGTTGTGAGTAAATGATTTACCAATTCGGTTCTTCCAGTTTTCAGATGAATTTCGAAGTTTACCCAGACGATCAGACACTTTTCCCCCTTCGATACCAGTTTGAATTAGATGAGATGACGGCGGAGGCTTATCGGAGAGAGTGTGCGCTAAAGAGAGAGATTCCTGAAAAAAAAGATAATGTTTATGAACTCGGAATGCTGACATTGAACTGATATATGAGGATCATTTTTATAAATATAAAATTCTAGGTATTTCATTCAAAAAATTGCCTTTTCATGATATCTGAGAATTTAATGGGGGTTTTGTTTGGTAACAAAAATCAATTTATTTTTGATTTAGATCTGTCAAAAAACTGATTTTGACAATTTTTGCCTTCGATTTTAAATCAATTTTGCAGATCTGGATTTTTCGGCAGATCTACCCCTCTGTTACTAACACCACTATGCATCATGATTGACAGCTATCAGTTTGACAAGTTCTAGTTTTGGTAATAATTTCCGTTGCAAGAAAGAATTAAAATAGTTTTGAGTTCAAATGGAAGAAGTTTTAAGTGAACTAATTGCATCCAGCTCATCTTCGGACTTACAAACTTCAAATTAAAAACAACTTTCGAGTTAATATTTTACAGCTGACACCGCTAGCTGGTTCACAGACAAAAATATGCACCAATACTGTAGCAAAAAAAAATCAATCTAAAAACCTATTTGATTTGTTACGAAAAAAAAATCAAATCATGTATCAAAATTTAAATGTACCAAACGACAACCGCATTAGTTGTAAAATTAATAAAAGAAGAGCAAGTTTTATCTACAAATATTTTTACTTGCGATATACGAGTAGGTAGGTACTATAGGACAATTTTTGCATTTCGAAAAAAAAATCGAACTCGAGATTTTAATCAAAGTTGACATTCTAAGTTGACGATCTACAGCCTAAACAGCTGAACCGATTTTGTTCAAACTTGGGGTTTAAACGTTTTAGTTGATTGTCCAAAATAGATTTTAGCCCCAAAAATAACGGTACTTGCCATACACATTTTTCTACCATCTTAATTATCTCGAAAACGGCTTTAACGATTTTGATGAAAATTGGTGTGTACTACTTTGGATATGGTCTACATTTTGGCCAAACAAAATTTTTTTATTAACGGTACTTGCCATACAACCATTTTATTGATTTTAGAATTTCTTATAAACGACTAAACCAATTTCGATGAAAATTTTTATACATAGGTTACTTCAAATGCTAAATAATACTGCATTTCAAAATTTTCGAAAAATATTTTTATTTTCTTTTTTAATTCAAATATCGAAAACAGGTGGACGATTTTTTCTGAAATTTGGTTTTGAATTTATATTATCAAATATTTAAAATTTCCATACCAATTTTTGTTTTTGAAACAATTTAAGAATTTTTATATATAAAAAATTATGTAAAAAACGACTAATACATTTAGCCGTTTCTATTAAGAATCTTTTGCTATAATGTGATCGAACATAGAAGCAACTACGTGCGATCCAGTCGTGCATTTTATAGGTGTCTGGCGGTCTATGGTGTTACAATATTAACTAACAATTCCGACCAAATACTGTTGAAAATTCTGTCAACTTTTCCTCATAATTTAGTTAGAGACATTGTTCATGGATGATACGATCTGCAGAATAGAAGGTTAGGCATATATATTATGTACAGTAGCTTAACGGCTTGTGAGGTGGTTCAAAATAAAGATACGAAGACAGTATAATATATCTGATAAAATTTTGAGATACAAGCCAATCGGAAATCGTTTACTTAGAAATATCTTAGCTTCCAATTAGCTAATTTGATAAGACAAATAATTTCTGAGAATTATATCGAAGCAGTATACTAATACATCAAAATAGATATACATACCTATTTAATGTATAGGTATATTTTATATGATACACGATCTATAGATAAAAATATGCATTGTGTACGGTTTAAAAATAACATTTATAGAAAACACAGTCCACTTAGCACACTTAGCACATTGATTGATTATTTGCTTTTGTTTGGTAATATGATTAATATCTATCCATCAAACAAACATTAAACTGAGAAAATTAATTGCGTTATAAACAATAAATAAATTACCTTTCGAAAACAAAAAGTATCGATGTGTTTCAGCACATCTATCTTATACAAATTCTTACAGAGAAAAGGTGTTTAAATGAGGGAGGATTGACTAAAAGTTTGTTCCATATATAGTTTCAAACCGTTTGTTTAGTAATTTATAGTTTTTTTTTACTTCCAAACTGTTTCTGACAAGAGAGTAAACCATTCACTGCATTGTACTCTAGTCGAGAATGTTCTTTGGCAATTCAAAATAGGTGGAAAATTAGTCAGATTTAGTCCTTAATCTGTTCCTGATTTTTTTTCATAATTTTCCTTCTCTTTGAAATCATATTCGCATTTTTTTAAAATTTGACAGTTTGAAAAAACCTTTCCCCAAAAAGTTAAATAGGTGTGTTCCCGTTTGACTAGACTTGCAATTGTTAACTGCCAAGTATCAATTCTTATTCCTGGCATATTCGCTAGTTTTCTACAGAAGAGAACGCACATGAGAAAGAAATGTTTGTACTTAGCAAAGTTGGTGTTTACAAGGTTGACGTTTGTCATCACAGATAAAAAACATGGTTATGTCATAAAATTTAAAGGTGAATTTTTAATATGACAAAAAAACAGATATCTATCCACAAAATGAAATTGTATTGACTTTTAAAAATTGGCAGAAAATTGTAATTAGCCATTTCCAGGTATTTTCACACTTAATATCTTTATGATAAAAACTTGATGCCCTCCTTTCAAAATTTTAGCAAATTGCCAACTTCGGAAAAAAATAATTGTTTTTTTTTCTACCTTCTTATTAACGGATCTAGGGACTTCGGACAAAATTTTTATAAGGGAGGTCCATAATATTCTAAATAATATTGCACACCAACATTTTGGAAAAATATTTCGATGGTTTTTTTGAAAATTCAATATTTTAAAAACGGGTGGACAATTTTTTTTGAAATTATGTTTTTAAGGTCTAATTATTGAATACTTAAAATTGCCATATCAACAATAATTTTTTAAATTTAAAGAACTTTTGTATATAAAAAATTAGGTACAAAATGATTCGTTTTATTTTTTCATGGGACTGGACTATTGATAGATGTACGAAAGAAATTGCCTTAACCTTTTTTTCTGAAAATATGTATCATAATTTAGGGAGTTTTTTTTTTTTTTTAATTTATACCTGCTTCCAAGATCTCGCATGAATCACACTCCAAATGTTTTTTTTTTAAATTGTACGTTTTGTGTTTCCCCATCCACTCTGATTCATGAACAAATATTATTTAACTATATAACTATATGTATGGCTGTAAGACCTAAGGTCTTTTAAATGCAACCTGAATTGCACGGCACTAGTTTGGCACAGTGGATTTGAGAACCAGGTATTGACTGTCTCATTTTAACCCATGGGCGGCATACAATTAAAATTGGATGTATAGAAAAGAATGCGCCTAGCCCCACGATCGAACCCACACGTCCTAGTTAGCAATCAAGCACTTTATCCACTGCGCCATTGCCACCCTTAATTATCTTAATTTTGAGAAGCAGTTTTTCCATCCCATTGAGTACCCTTAAAAAGAGTGTCATGAGTGATCGTAAATCCAGCTCAAGATTAATTTAATATTTTACACGTGCCTATATTAAGGCAAATTTAATAATATTTGAACTTATTAAAGTTGATGTATATGTTTCTCTTATGTAATAATATATAATAAATTTTCATTCAAAATATTCAGTTTTATTTTATTTGGAATAAGGTTTACGATTACCTATATCTATTATGTACCTAGTATTTAAGTAGGAGTATTTACAAAGCGATATAATTTATTCAAGGTCACTGGTATATCCTTTTTGGGTTTCAAACAAACAACATATCCAAACTATAACAAAATCATATTTACCATTTTTTGAACACTTTCCATAACTAGTCATTTGTGAATTAATAGTGATTAATTCTCAAAAATGGAATAAGTATAGTTCGCGTTCACTCCCACCAGCAGAAACCAAACTTTGAAAGATACCGGTTCGGCTAGTTAGATTTTTCAATTAAGAAAAAAAAATATAAAAACAATAATTAAAATTTAAACGATTGCTAACGAAACGCGATTGATCGAACTCTAGGCACGAATTAAATAATTTAATTATTCTAGCGTAGGTAAACAAATTGAATTGACTTCAAGCTAGATAGCAGTACTTTAACACACAAGCAACGCGCCAAACACAAGTCTAACAAAAGTAACTAATACTCAGGAATAAGAGATAAGTTCATTAGATAAGATTACAAGGCGTTTAAATGAAAGATACTTTAATAGAGCTACGAGTAGGTAGGTAGGTACTGTGAATATCTTTTCATCCATCCGCATTCGACCGTACAAATAATGGTGTTAACCGTAAAGAGAGGATTCATTTACTACTGAGAAGGGTAAGCCGCATATAATATAGGCCTTAAATGTGGAGGTGCTAATCGATGGTGTTGATAATTTTTTATGTTAAGCATTTCACACGAAAAATCTTGTGGTGAGTCAGTGAGCGTTTACAATGTGGTACAACAGCTGGGAATCACCTTTTTTTCGTATGATTATTTCGTATCATTAATCAAGGCCTTGAAGGTATATTCTAAATTCTCTTATATGTATTTGATTACTGGGCCCGAAATTATCAGGTAAAAAGTTGAAATATTTCTGCGAACGGTGATTTTTTTTGTGACTAACAATAAATGTAAAAATATAAAACCTAAAGCCTCGCAGGCGCAGAACGGAATTCGACTTACGGAACTTTTTAGTTTCCAACCATTTTGAATAGGGTTGTGTTCGATATCCCGGTTCTTAAAATAGCATCTCTTATAATCTCGTTTTTTAGAATCCCGTTTCTTATTATCCCGCTTTTGGAATCAACACAAGGTGCAAAGAGGGCGGCGCGTAAACGGGGGCATGAAATTCCTTGCTGACCCAATATAGGATTTGGGGTGGGGTAAACTTTGTGTGTATGCAAAGTTTTTGTGTAACATTTATCAAAATACAAAACGGGCTAAGTAGTATTAAAACGGAATTATAATAGAACCCGATTTTCAATAAGAGGGATTTTAAAAAAGGGGTATTTTAGAAGTTGGGATTTTAAAACTTTTTTTTCGGGATTTTCGAAACGCGGGATTTTAAAAAGCCGTATTCCGATACGCTCCCTTTTGAATAGCATACAAATGTTATAAATTGGAAGTTCTCAAGTTCTCTAGTCTTGTTCAAACTAATAGCAACTCAATTGCAGAACAAAATGATATTTTTGTATACAAGCTATCGATAACAGAGAGGTAATTCGCGCCGATAACATAGTTTTCTTCGAAAAAACTCGCCTAGTAAGTGATGTGATGTGTAGGGATAGACAAAATTGATTAAGTTAGTAAGATTGTAGACTGATCGTCTCTTATTCTTCACTTACACGAAGTTAGCATTAATTAAAAGTCGCAGTTTTGAATTTCAGAATAACAAGTTGGGGGGGGGGGGGGAAATAGGTACCTACCTGAAGCATTCCAGATTTGTGGTGCACGGGTAGACTGTACTTTACAGTTTATCCGAAATTATGGTCAAGTGTAAACTGAGGAGCATTCCCACCTCTTATATCATATTTGACGCAAAAAAAGAATATTTCGAGTCACAAATTTATCAGAAGCCCCTCGTATTCTTCATGTTCGAGGAAACAATTAAAGCTTACATAATCATTTTGGGAAAATTTATATTCGCAGTTTTTAAAAGGAATTATCAAACTTTCTGTTAACATGCGCAAAGATTTAATTATTAAAATGATCAAGTCATTAATTTAGACTATGAAAAGCAGATACACAGATTTTTGTTGCTTTTTTTAAGCGAAAACTAATACTTATCATAATAAACTCTTTTAGAATCAACCTCTTTTTTTATAAAATAAAATGAAGAAGAGACTTAGCTATCATTAAATCAAAACAAAAATTACATAATTGAACTTAAACAAAAGAATTTTCATGATCTTTTGGTCAAAGTTTACTTTTTTCTTTGGTGACAAACCCACTGAACAAGATCATTTTAATTATCTTCCAACTGGGTCAATGTTCCCCTTTTTTTAATAGTGATTTTGAATGACTCATAAATTTGCGTTTACAAAGTGAAACTAGCTTAAAAAGTGACAAATTAAGCATTTGTTTTCATATATGGCATATTATATTGAAATAGATATATATATAGCTGCATACTTTCTTTAGGGCGTATCTATATTTGACTACACAAATACAGAAAGCATTAAAGTAGTTATGTAGATACTGAATAATAGTTTAATTGTGGAAAGAGAAAATTGTGAACTGAAATTCAAACGCAGTTTGATTGTTTTTGTTTTTAATAATATGATTTTGGTTTTTAGATGTACCAGTTTGTGAAATAATGACAAAATCGGTTCAGCCATTAAGGAGACATATTGTTATTTTGCGCTTTGCGATTTTAAAAGTTTCATCTAAATCGCTACAGTAGTTTGTTTTCTAGAAAAAAAGAAATATTTATAAGACAGCTCTTCGTCTTGGTTCGCGATCAGGCGAATCAACAACGACTAAATCTCGATGGTTCGCGATCAGGCGAATCAACAACGACTAAATCTCGGTAATTCTCCAGCTATTGGATAATCTGTGCATATGCAGACTGCATAGAGTTGTTAGTTTACGATCTTGTACAATGTCATACTTAAGGTATGTGAACTATATTATATGATAATGTTTTAGGAATTAAAGGGTGACCACTACATGCCCAAACTCAAACTGACATTTTTACACCATAATTTCCTTGTGTAGGCATTATTAAACTTCTAAACGTATTTAGCTTATGGCTCTATGCAACGTTGCATAAGTTTTATAAATAAGAATTTTGAGTTCAGAAGCATTATAAGAAGTTAATAGTGCACCACACTTGCTATAATGCAATTATAAATAATTAAATTTTGTTGGATAAAATGTAGACCATGTCTACAATATATAGTATGTACAGTAGTCCCTCGATAATGTGAACTAATTAAAACAAGGCGTTTTCAGATTTTAGAGGTGTTCACATTGCTGGAATATTTTCTTTAGTTTTTATTAACGGTTTGAAACAACTTTCGTATCCATTTGTAATAGCACAAAACAGTGTTTAAAGTACAGTTTCAACATTTACTTAGTTCAAAAAATAAAAATAAATATATAAGTACAGTGGACGTCCAGTATAAGGAATAATATAATGTTCTAGGTCATTTTCGTTCGTTATATCGAGCGACCACTTAAAGAGAAATAGAAACAAAACTTGATATAGTTGTAAGCCCTTTGCGCTACACACGAGAAAGGTTTTGTGTTGACATAAGAAAAGATGCAAAAAAAAAAAAATAATGTCAACACAGTCATTTTATTTGAAATTATATCAGATATCAAATTGTGACCAGCGTTAGTTATTTAGAGATGTTAATGTAAATCTAAAAATCGTTCGTTATATCGCAAATTCACTATATCGGGTATTCCGGGGAAAAATATAACTACAAACCCCTCAATAATATCGCACGCAAAACTATGAAGAGAAAAAAGACAAATATATATGTACACAACTTACAAAAGAAATTCACATTTTAGAGTTCAAAAATTTTAGAAGTTCATATTATAAAGATGACAATTTTAAGTTTTGGCGATTCACATTTTGGAGAAATTCACATTATCGGTGGTTCACAATATCGAGAGACTACTATATATAGATTTTAAAAAAAAATCTATATAAACTAATTAATATTTTAAATAACGGTTGTATGTCAAGTACCGTTATTTTTGGGTCTAAACAGAAAATTTCAAATTCTGCAATAGAGAATCGCCTAATACGCTTAAGTACAAAATTTGAAGAAAATCGCTTCAGCGGTTTAGTCTGTAGATCGACCTGCATACATGCGAAACCATTTCTTTGTTTTCTCGATTATAATGTCAAGTTTGATCAAAATCTCAAGTTTGATTTTTTTTTTACTTAATGTATATTACCAACGTTGATGCATTGTATACAAAACACCCTGTATTCAATATATTTTCTGCTTATTTTTTTATTATTTATTTGTTTAAATAAAACAAATATATTTGCAAAGCAGATTAATTGGTCTAGATCATATACCTACACATGCAGATTAAACAACAAGTCGAATTCACTCGCTTCTGTCTCCGGTATCAGATTAGTTACTGTTGTACAAGTAATTAAGCAGACATTTCGAACAGAGAAGATGCAATCAAACAAAAGGCGATATGACTAAATAAATGTCAATTTATAACAGTTATGTCTATGTAAGGATAATAATTTATGCTACCCTACTGAACTGGTAATACTTGCCGCATTGAAATTAATGGCGGAAAACTGTTATAAATTAGCCTTTGTCTTGTCTCATCCTAAATAAAATGTTCTTCTACACAACAAAAAAAAAAAAATAAAAAATAAGTAAGATTTATTCAAATATTTTCATTCTTTATTTTATTATCATAAAATATTTCGCATAAAAAAACCTACATCTATCGTATAGTTAGTAGTTTTAAGCTTAAATATTTTGCACGAATAAAAGTACAGTTCTCTTTATTAAGATCGTTTATATTTTTTTTTTGTCTAAATTTAAATATAAAATTTAATATACTTTTAATAGATGAGAGGAGAAAGAGAAGCATCGAAAAAAAGGAACATCTCCTAAGTATCACGACAAAATCACGACTAATTGATCACATGATTATCAAAAACAAATTCACAAACAAAAACTGAACTCCACCAACAGGCTGTTCAAATATTTTGTTACACGCGCAAAAATAGTCTTTTAATTAAAAAGGTCTGTTCTCGAACGTATAATTATTTCCATCAACGTAATGTATTCTTTTAGTCTGCAAAAAAAATGTAAAGGAAGTTGAGGTAAACAATTTTTTTTTAATTTAAATAATTTTCTTTTTTATTGTAAATTGTGTTATTCCTCTGTTTCTCTTTCGCCTTCTTCTCTTCACATTCATTATTTTATTCAACGTTTCACTAAATTTAATTTTTTTTTATAAATTTCATTATAGTCAATTTGTTTCCCTGCCAAAGATAAACACTTTATATTGATTGATCTGCACAATCAATTGTTAGCAAATAATAAAAAAAAATTAATAATCTTAAAACAATACACGATAAGAGTGCGCTGTCAGCTTGACGCCACTCTCTTAAAATATTTCTCTATCTAAAGAACCAACATTAGGACAATGGAAAATATCACAAAAAATTCAGCCCTTAATTAAAAAAAAAATGGCAACTAACTATTAATTTATGTATGTAGTATGTATGTCATACTGTCTGTCTATATGCACGACATTAAATTAAGATCAAATTTGCATCGAAGACAGTTACTACTCGTATATACTTTGTTTTTATCACAACCGACTTAGAATTAATTTCTTCCATTGTTATTGTTTGTGTAATGCTCGCGGATTCTGGCATTGCAATCTAACTAATGGCACACACATTTTTTTTTGTTAGTTAAGTTTCCTTACACAAAGCCATGGTCAGTCATAACTATTTGTTAAGGTTCCCAAAGAAGCTCTCAATGTAACTCTCATCTGGCAGACTGTCACCCAAGAGGTCACTTATCGAATACGCTGACAATGGTCTGGAGAGTCGACGTTGTGATAGGATTTCTTCGATCGATGTAACCGGTCCGTTGGGACTCAAGCCAGCCAAAGTGAATATGTTCTCTATGCTGGTCTTAAGTGAGTTGGGTCGCGAAAGCTGTCGTGGCGGCGGGGGTGACGGAGATGTGGATGGGTAACGCCGTCGCTGGATAACAATACTCGATGATGACGACAAAGGACGATTTAGCAAATCAGCTGAATTTTCATCGTTTTCTGGGATATTTTCCGGTTTCCCCACCGCCGACGCCACCACCGCCGCTGCAGACGACGGCTTGAAATAACGTTCTTCCAAGTTTCGCAATGTCATTTTCTCGTACTTCAAGTCGTCGTTTAAGGTTTTCTTAGTCATGGCTTCGTCTGATTGCGATTGCTGATGCAAACCGGAGCTCTGTTCGTTTGTTATAATTGGCGTCACTCTGTTGACTTTGCGAGCATTGCCCTCGAACATTTTTGCAATTTGATTGACATGATTTGGCTGCGTGGGCAGTAGAGCTGCTGGTGGTGCTGTTGCAGCAGTCTGTGAATGAATTGCAGACTCCAATTTATCTTCGGTACTGGGGTCATGTTTGGGAGGAAATCGACGAAGGACTTTTTTCCGAGGTCGAACTACATCGTCGGCCTCCAATGGATGGCAGCACCGTTCGGCTCCGTAGCATCGATGAAATTTGACAGTTCGCAGTTCAGTTTCTGCACCGATTACAGTTCGGTTCCAAACTTTCGGAACAAGTGTGATAAAAGCCAAAAAATACGCGATCCAAGGGGCGTATGTCCAATAAATCAGCATATAATCCCAAGCAACTTCAAGGTATTCTAAGTATTCCATCATCGAACTGTCAATATAGTGATTTTTGGGATTAATATTTTTTTTTTCTAAAAATATTCTCACTCTCACTCAATATTTTACCGATGTTTCGAAATTTCTTGTTTTCTTTATTTTTGTGCAAAATTTTCCTTGTTCGTATTTTTTTTTATTTATCTTTTATATCTCGTTTGCAAATAAAAATAAATTAAGAAAAAAAACAAATAATTCCACTGCGCGCTATGGTGCCGTGTCGTTGTCGTTCGTCGTCGTGTTCAGAATCTACACTGACTAAGTCGAACCATTGAATGTAGCACTGTAGTACTGCTCAGTGCCGGGTGTTGCGTTGCGTAGTCTCTCGGGGCGGTTGGTGTAACTCTGATTACCTTTGCTACCGTCCTCTGTCCAGCTGTTAGTTGCTAGTGCTTTGGCGAAAATTTTGCAGTTTGTGCTGAGTATCCACTTGTTACAGCGTCGCGAGGGGTTGCTGCACTTATTTTTTTTTTATCCACTAATGCAATGTGGCAAACAAAAAAATCAGTGGGCTTTAAGAGGGAGACTAGGAAGAGGGGGCGTTGAACAACAATTTACCACCACAAAGAGTCGATTGGAATTTCTTCTTATCAGAGACGAAAGCACAAAACAAAAAAACTAAGAGTAAAAACACGAAAAAGTGGAAACAACATTTAAAAATAGCCAAACGTTGTCAACGGGTTAAACGATCACACTCAACTGAATCACGATCTAAACGAATCCAACAAATACTGCGCCATGAAATTTCATGGTTTCTGCGGCTTGTGGCTGGCTGCCTGTGCCTTCAGCTGTGGGGCTGTTATATAGGAAGATATAAGAAGACGATGAGGATGAGAACGCGCTACGATATGATCATGACACGATGATGATGAATCTCCCGCATGTTATTGAGTCTACCAACTAGTGTACCTACCTATACTGTGTGTACACTACATTCTTACTCAGAGTCAAAATGCCGGATTGAGAAGAAGCCACACACTCGTTTCTCTGTTTTGGAATTCTTGGTATCTTTTAAGCTGACTTTCAGCCTGAGCTACTTGTGTATTTATCATATAAACAAAACATACAAAAATAATAATAACACAAACTACAAAACAAGGAAAATACAGAATAAAATGATTCATCAAGGTTTTTGAAGAAAGAAAATAAAGTTGCCGGACGGCTGGCTTCAAACGAGAGTATAAATGCTGATGAAGTGATGAGTAATTCAGTTCAGAGTAAAACTCAGATCGGTTTCTAGAAGTGTTGCCAGTTAAAAGCGGATTTAATTAAATTGTATGGTGTTTCGGTTGATTTAAAGTTAGTTCGTTACAAATATTATGTTAAAAATATTAAATCGTAAACTAAATGGCGCCCGGGGGAAGGGCATATTATTTGCTTTTTTTATTTTTACTATATTGAAAATACATTACAATTCTGATTTGTTTTTTTGGGAAGTAACTTCAGACATGCTAATTTGCAAAAGTTATGCTAGTCATAAGTAAATAAAGTTATCACTTTTTAAATGGCGCCCGGGAGACGGGGATATTGGTTTATGTTTATATTGTAAATATGTTGAGAATAAATTGCCACTTCAGTTTGCTTTTTGAGAAGTAACGCCAGACATGTCAATTTATAACAGTTCTGTTAGTTATAAAGTGATCACAATCACGACATAAATGGCGCCCGGGAGACGAGGATATTGGTTGAGGTTTATGTTTTGTTTTAAATATGTTGAGAATAAACTGCCATTTAGGTTTCTTTGGAAACGGCCCCATATATGCCGATTTGTAACAGTTATGTTTATAAACGTAGGTACTTTATGTGTGACCAGGCTTATATTTGTAATACAACGCAGGTTATCTAGAACAGTTTGTTGAATTTTTTTTGTGTACAATTATACGGCACAAAGGTTATTGTAACCGCATATTTAGTTACGAGTGAAAATTTAAAGAACCGAAATCCAAAATACATCTATGGATGAAGGGTTTTGAGAATGAGGCTAATGACTAACAGTTTCTATATGCGTCAGCTGGAATAGAAAGAACATATAATTTCCTGGCGAATCTGAACAGCATCGTATTATGTTTCAATTCACTAATCATTCTGTTAATTGTTTAAAAAAACTGTAGTAGCGAAAGAAAATAAGACTTTTAAGAATCCTTTTACTAAGTGGCGCCCGGGAAGTAATACCAAATAGCATTGACATAAGGAACTGGAAGAAACTAAATTTAATTATTAAGTTAGAGTGAGGACAGATAACGCCGATTCTTACGTACTGCGTTCAAGAGTGAGTGTTAAAGTATGAACATTTTATCAAAAAAATAAATATCAGTTAACAAGCTAAATTTTATACGATCCCACTAATCGGCAATGTATCCGTTTAGTGTACATTGTAGCCGTTCATTTAACACATTATTGGCCATTTATGTTGAAAGGCATCTAATGTCAAGAATTTTGTAATTGGCGCCCGGGTAGTGATCAAACAATTTAAAAAAATATATCTTTAATTAAATTGATTTTTTGATATCACTTGGCAACACTGCGTCAAATTTCAAACAACCCTTAACTATACATCTCTGATTTCTAAATTTGAATAATAATAAAAAGGGGTGTGGCGATATACTCGTATAACGACATATTATAACCATTTGTCAATTAATAGAAACTCGGGACTAATTTGTTTGTGTTTGAAATTGTTTACTTGTCAACACTACTGGTTTAGCTGGCTGACGTTATCATAGGTTAATTGTGTATTTTCTTTATCATTTAAATTACTATTGTACTTCTATCAGTTAGACTTAGGGAAAGGAGCAAACCGTTCCGTAATTCACCAACTCTTTAATTGACTTTATTTTTGTATGGCGGCTGATTATCTTTAATTTTTTTCTCGTCTTTAGCTTGTTGAGTATTTCTGTGTGACACATTAATTCGAAAGATGAATTGAAAATAGGTATATTACTCGTACATTTGCGTGTGTGTGTGTGGTTTAATGTTTAGATAGACTCACACTATTATTTTTTAGCGGGATAGCGTCAAAAGTAAATATAAGAACACATGCATAATATATGTAAAAATCACTACAATGATGGACAGTTTTCTATTTATATAGTAGGCAAGCACTTACCTATATATAATCTACATATATCTAAATTATACAGATGAGAATTTTGTATTTGCGCTCTTGCCATGTTATGGATGAGAGATTTTTTTTATTTTAATTTCCTCAATGTTTACCTACCTGTACCTGTACCGCATGTTTATGGTACGTAGCCTCTACCTAAAGTAGTGTTTGATGTCCGCAAAAGGCAAATGTCATCCAGTCCCGTTTGTTTCTGAGAATTTTTTCTATTCTACGTTTTACAATAACAAAAAAAAAATATTTCACTCGTATGTAATGAGGAAGTTCGTAGATCATAGAGTTTACCTATAGTTAAGTTTTATGGATTTGTTTACTGTTGAACTTGGCGTTTATGGTTTTGTGGTTTTATGGTAAAATCTAATTATTAGATATATAAAACCTTTTATTCATTTTATTTGACTGTGGTTTTACTTCTAATTTTTGAATATACTGATAAATTAAATTAATACAGTCACTAATAAAAAAGAAGAGTCGAGTTTATATTTTGTATTCGACTTATGACAAATGTCAACAACCCATGTTCATTGGTAGGAATTTTATTTATGGATGAGAAATGTTGATTTTCTATGATATTTCATTGATGTCTTAAAGTTTGTGTGCGTTTATATATGTTTCTTTCAAAAACTTTAAGGAAAAATTGACTGTTGTCATTATTTGAAAAAAGTTATAGCATCTTCGTAATAGGGTGATGAATTTTGCGCCACCTTGTTCATTTCATGAGTATCTACGCTTACACGAAGAAACTGTGCATTTTGTTCACAATCAATATAAATTTATACAATAAAAATTTTAAAAATCATTACACAAGGTTTATTAAAACTTAATTATAATTTTAAATATTTATACTAAAAATAAACAAAATTATAACGGTGTGTATGATATTCAGTCCAAAACAAATCTCCTACTCAAAATTACTTGTGTTTAATAAAAAAGCCGCCCATTAAAAAAGAGTTAAAGCTGGTAAATTTGTCCCCAATAAACTTTCGTGGGCAGAAACATACAGTTTAGCAAAGTAAAAAAAGTAAACGTAAGTAGTAAAGCTAGAGGCTCGGCTCTAATAATAGATACTCTATATTTTTGACAACGCTCGATAGTTACAATGATAGATTTCTTAACAGGCTTTCGGCGCAATTTTTGAATTTCGAAAAAAAAATTGAACTCGACATTTTGATCGAACTTGACATTAGGATGATAGAGAACACGCAAAAAGTGCATCCTCCGATCCCATCTTTCGGTTATTCAGCAGTTTTGCCTGTATATCCGTGCCTTGATCTGAAGCCTAAGGCATTTCTCAAACTTGGTACCTAGGTGTCTTAGAGGATCCGCTATATTTTTATTTTCGACTTTCTCATTAACAGCTCCATCGATTTTAATCTAAATTTTTATAACGGCCTTTTTTTTCACACTATCAGAATTGGCCGAAGAGAGCTTATAGCAAGCTCCATCTTCCGACCAATGGTAAATTCAAAATAATACCGGATATTAAAATTTCGGAAAAAAAATATGTTTTAGATTTTTGGAAAGGAGATTTTTTTTTTGGAAATATTTCAAAAACGGGTTGAAGAATTTTTTTTTTGAAATTTTTTGAAATTTTCAAAATTTATTAAATCCTTTACACTGTCGTATCAAAATTATTTTTAGAAAAAAAATTAAAATTTGTATATATAAAAAATTAAGTAATAAAAAATGCTAAAATGATTTTTTTATAATTATGTTTACATACAAAATTGATATTAGTTCCAGAAATCAGACGACATTCTATCATAGGATTCCACTTCGTGAAGTTTCACAACATTTATTATAGTTTATTATTTTGTAAATTTTTACTTTATTTTATTCTTATCCTTTATTCTTATCCTTTCATTACTGTCCAACTCAGTACTAATTTATTACTTGCGATATATACATAGGTAATATAATAACATATGGCACGTTTTGGATTCGTAAAAAAAATCTAAATCGAGATATTGATCTAACTTGACACTACGATGATAGCGAAGATGAAAAAGAATGATTCTGTCTGGTGGCGAGTCTACAGCATAAACGGTTGGATTAATTTTCATCAAACTTGGTACATAATATTTTTTCGGTAATATGTACACGCATTTCTTAATTTTTTTTACCAAAAAAAAGGTACCAAAATGTAAGTCTTATTTTTCTCAAAAACGGGACCAACAATTTTTATAAAAAAAAAAAATCAGCTAATAGAATTGAAGGGAAACGTACTTTTTTTTTGTTAAAAAATGCTTATTTTTGGTAGAGCCATTGTTTTTGGTATTCGTTTTTCTGGAAAAATTTCAATTATTAATATTAATGATCTGTTGTATGCAGAAGCTCCAAGCTCCTTAAAAGTTTAAACAGTATTGTAAAGCTAAATTTTTGTTTTAAATTAAAAAAAAATAGAAAACATTTTTGTTAAACTCAATATGTATTTCTAAAACGACTTAATCGATTTCTTGGAAAGTTTATTTAGCAGTTTTTTGAAATTATCTTGAATGCATGAAATAATATTTTCCTAAAACAAAAAAAAAAAAAAAACAACGGTACCTCTTATACAAATGTTAAAAAAAAACGTTAAGAAAAAAATGTATTTATCAAAAATGGCTCCAAGGATTTTGATAAAAAAAATGTGTGTTCATAAATTAGTGCAGTCCAATTTTAAGTAAAAAATGTTTTTTGCGTTTTTTGAACGGTACTTCTCATAGAACTCTATTTTGAAGTGTTTGTCCGTTCTATTTGATGAACGGATTAAAATTATTTTTTGTATGCAAAAGCTCTTAAAATTATATACAATATTGCATATTTAATTTAAGAACAAAATACATTTCCGATTTAAAAAAAATAAATAACTTTTTTTTTTTGAAAAATCGTGTTTTCGAAAAAGAATTACTGAATCTTTTTTGAAATTAATTTGTCTTTAAAAATCACATGAATACTACATATATGTACCTGCCACCTACTAAAAGCGTCAAATTTGAGCAAAACATTCAAGTTATGTATTAGCAACAAGGGCAAATTCGTACGATCCAGCCGTGCATTTTATTTTTGTTTGTGGTTTTGTTTTCGGAAGTTTTAAGACCGATAAAGTCACCATGATAAGAAGGCTTAAGATTATTCATATTCAGTGGTGTTAATTTTGTTTAAAATTTGCAGACCATTGAAGGAATTTACTCTTCAACAAATGTCAGATAGGAGAGATTTATTTAGATTTTATTGCGCACGTACATACGAGTATGTACTGTACCTACATTACTAAAGAGCAAATATTTTTATTTCATTTTTATCTTGAACTCAACAAGTATTTAATCAACAATATTTTTGGTGGAATAAAACAAACAAATAAATTTGTTAACTCGTGGAGAACAAAGGCCTAAATATACTTAGGGCCATTTTCTTCACTACAAGTTCAAATTTACGTAAGGATTTTTATTTTTAACCTGTGATTTTGTTTTTCTTCACTCAAAGTTGACAGTTTCAACTTTCGATTATCAACTCTCAAGTTGATCAACTTCTGGTTTTCTCAACTTATGAAAATAGTAGAAGTTGAGAGTTTTCTGTCAAATTCAAATTTGTAATACATTTTGTCGCATCTACTCTCAAAAATTATTCTTGATTTCGTGTTGTATAAAAATATTTTTTAAATTAAAATGGGAAAATAGTCCATCGTCTGCATCCAGAAGCGAAGATGAAGAAGAATTGTTGGCGATTGAAAGAAGACAATACCAAAACATGATTTTATCTACCGACTTTGTATTTCTTGGAGAATAAGTTTCCGAATCGAACATTCTATATTGTATCTAAAAATAGAACATAGCATACTCCCTGTGATTATACACTAATAGAAAGGTCTCTGAAATCCCTTTCGAGCAATGGCAGTCGCAGATTTTTGCGGGGTTTGGTTGCGGAGATATCACCATCCAAAGCAAGTCAAATGCAGTTGGGTGGAAAATCATGAGAATAACTTCGAACTGAAATATCTCAAGAACCAGATGCCGCAGATACTTTTCGTCCTTAGCTGCGAATAGGTATTGAACAGACCTTTCCTTTGATCTATATATCTATGGGATTGGGGAACATTGTTGAAAACGTAATTTTTTTTGCAAGGGGTTAGCCTTGATTTTTTCTAAAATGTCGAAAAAAGTGAAGTCAAGAATTGTACACCAAGTAAAAGGTCTGTGAAATCCCTTTCGAGCACTGGCAGTCGCAGATTTTTGCGGGGTTTGGTTGCGGAGATATCACCATCCAAAGCAAGTCAAATGCAGTTGGGTGGAAAATCATGAGAATAACTTCGAACTGAAATATCTCAAGAACCAGATGCCGCAGATACTTTTCGTGCTCAGCTGCGGATAGTTATTGAACAGACCTTTTCTTTGATGCATATATCTATGGGATTGGGGAACATTGTTGAAAATGTATTTTTTTTTTGCAAGGGGTTAGCCTTGATTTTTTTCTAAAATGTCGAAAAAAGTGAAGTCAAGAATTGTACAACAAGTTGTACACCAATGAAAAGGTCTGTAAAATCCCTTTCGAGCACTGGCAGTCGCAGATTTTTGCGGGGTTTGGTTGTGGAGATATCACCATCCAAAGCAAGTCAAATGCAGTTGGGTGGAAAATCATGAGAATAACTTCGAACTGAAATATCTCAAGAACCAGATGCCGCAGATACTTTTCGTCCTCAGCTGCGGATAGGTATTGAACAGACCTTTCCTTTGATGTATATATCTATGGGATTGGGGAACATTGTTGAAAATGTATTTTTTTTGCAAGGGGTTAGCCTTGATTTTTCTAAAATGTCGAAAAAAGTGAAGTCAAGAATTGTACAACAAGTTGTACACCAATGAAAAGGTCTGTGAAATCCCTTTCGAGCACTGGCAGTCGCAGATTTTTGCGGGGTTTGGTTGCGGAGATATCACCATCCAAAGCAAGTCAAATGCAGTTGGGTGGAAAATCATGAGAATAACTACGAACTGAAATATCTCAAGAACCAGATGCCGCAGATACTTTTCGTCCTTAGCTGCGAATAGGTATTGAACAGACCTTTCCTTTGATCTATATATCTATGGGATTGGGGAACATTGTTGAAAACGTAATTTTTTTTGCAAGGGGTTAGCCTTGATTTTTTCTAAAATGTCGAAAAAAGTGAAGTCAAGAATTGTACACCAAGTAAAAGGTCTGTGAAATCCCTTTCGAGCACTGGCAGTCGCAGATTTTTGCGGGGTTTGGTTGCGGAGATATCACCATCCAAAGCAAGTCAAATGCAGTTGGGTGGAAAATCATGAGAATAACTTCGAACTGAAATATCTCAAGAACCAGATGCCGCAGATACTTTTCGTGCTCAGCTGCGGATAGTTATTGAACAGACCTTTTCTTTGATGCATATATCTATGGGATTGGGGAACATTGTTGAAAATGTATTTTTTTTTTGCAAGGGGTTAGCCTTGATTTTTTTCTAAAATGTCGAAAAAAGTGAAGTCAAGAATTGTACAACAAGTTGTACACCAATGAAAAGGTCTGTAAAATCCCTTTCGAGCACTGGCAGTCGCAGATTTTTGCGGGGTTTGGTTGTGGAGATATCACCATCCAAAGCAATTCAAATGCAGTTTGGTGGAAAATCATGAGAATAACTTCGAACTGAAATATCTCAAGAACCAGATGCCGCAGATACTTTTCGTCCTTAGCTGCGAATAGGTATTGAACAGACCTTTCCTTTGATCTATATATCTATGGTATTGGGGAACATTGTTGAAAATGTATTTTTTTTTTGCAAGGGGTTAGCCTTGATTTTTCTAAAATGTCGAAAAAAGTGAAGTCAAGAATTATACAACAAGTTGTACACCAATGAAAAGGTCTGTGAAATCCCTTTCGAGCACTGGCAGTCGCAGATTTTTGCGGGGTTTGGTTGCGGATATATCACCATCCAAAGCAATTCAAATGCAGTTTGGTGGAAAATCATGAGAATAACTTCGAACTGAAATATCTCAAGAACCAGATGCCGCAGATACTTTTCGTCCTCAGCCGCGGATAGGTATTGAACAGACCTTTCCTTTGATGTATATATCTATGGGATTGGGGAACATTGTTGAAAATGTAATTTTTTTTTGCAAGGGGTTAGCCTTGATTTTTTTTCTAAAATGTCGAAAAAAGTGAAGTCAAGAATTGTACAACAAGTTGTACACTAATGAAAAGGTCTGTGAAATCCCTTTCGAGCACTGGCAGTCGCAGATTTTTGCGGGGTTTGGTTGCGGAGATATCACCATCCAAAGCAATTCAAATGCAGTTTGGTGGAAAATTATGAGAATAACTTCGAACTGAAATATCTCAAGAACCAGATGCCGCAGATACTTTTCGTCCTCAGCTGCGGATAGGTATTGAACAGACCTTTCCTTTGATGTATATATCTATGGGATTGGGGAACATTGTTGAAAATGTATTTTTTTTTTGCAAGGGGTTAGCCTTGATTTTTTTTCTAAAATGTCGAAAAAAGTGAAGTCAAGAATTGTACAACAAGTTGTACACTAATGAAATGGTCTGTGAAATCTTTTTCGAGCACTGGCAGTCGCAGATTTTTGCGGGGTTTAGTTGCGGAGATATCACCATCCAAAGCAATTCAAATGCAGTTGGGTGGAAAATCATGAGAATAACTTCGAACTGAAATATCTCAAGAACCAGATCCCGCAGATACTTTTCGTCCTCAGCTGCGGATAGGTATTGAACAGACCTTTCCTTTGGTGTATATATCTATGGAATTGGGGAACATTGTTGAAAATGTAATTTTTTTTTGCAAAGGGTTAGCCTTGATTTTTTTCTAAAATGTCGAAAAAAGTGAAGTCAGGAAACCGTAGTAGGTGAAAAGCTTAATAAACTTTTTTTTATTATTTTATTCAAACAAATGGATATAGGACCTTTTCACATAATAAGATGACAGATGAACGAAAATTGTGGATACATTTGCATGAGATTTAATTATGAACTAGTTTAGGTATATTATTATTATAAATGTACATACATGCAATAAAACGGGCATTTGTACTTTTTGAGGAGAATGTTTACATTCCAGGTGCATGATTTAGTCATATGTCAACATAGCTTGTGTGAGACCATTAGAATATCTTTGCAATTAGGTTTGTAATTGGAACGACTCATTCCAACTCCAAGTAACAGGTTGTCAATGGCATCAGCCTTAAAGGGGCTACTTGGCTTAAAGAATAAACATATTCGTATATTAAATATGAATCACTTAACATATATACAAAATATTTATGCGGATTTGAGTCTCACATTAACCTTTATAAAACTAAATTGAAGCCACATTTTTATATATATGTAAATATTTAGTTCGACAAGTTAAAATATTAATAATGAGTTCTAACCATAAGACAGCAATTTCTATTTTGTAATGGTATTTTTAAAAAATCATATATTGTCAAAAATTAGGTATCCAACACTTTTTTACCCATTAACACTATTCAACTGCAAAGCAAACGCAATCTGCCAATCCTAAATTAATTTCGCTAAAAAAAAGTTGAAACATACGTATCTGTCAATTTTTTTTTAAATTCAAACTCTCGAGTTGAGATATAAAATAGTGAAGAAAAGCAAATTTCAACTTTTCACTCAACTCTCAAGTTTGTGCCAACTCTAGAGTTGGCCAACTTGAGCGTTTGCGGCAAGTTGACAAATAGTAAAGAAAATGGCTCTTAAAACTCTCATCCATTTCTGGAAACAGTATTTTTAAATTTAATATGGAAACAGTCGAAGTTCTATAAAAAAATGTAGCCGACATTTATAACCTTATGTTGACAATTATAACTCAAGTTAAATATTTTTGACATTGATTAGTTAATTAAGATGGTAAGTCGTTCTCACATCACCTTGTTTGTAAGACATGGGAGTATAAAGTGATTTTAATACTTTATTTTAATTTACTCGCCTAATGACAAATTCTTAATTTAATTCACAAAAAACCAAGCGTTTACTTAAAAATCCCAAGATTTGGGTTTGTCTAACAACCAATTAGCTTTGTTCCTCCATCCTAGACATACCAAGTATTTCTACACATTATTTTCTTACCGTGTTAATGTATTTCAATAAACAAAACTAACAACCTAACACTTATTCATATTGATCAATTAAAAAAAATTACTACCATAAACGTGCTAAAAAATTTATTCATTAATTTGTTTACATAAATACAAAAAAAAACAATCACTGCATGCAGTCATCAACACTTCCCACTAATTACAATGTCCGACACACGATACTAAAAATAATACAAAAACAAAAATACAAAACAATTTATTCGCAAGGATTGACACATGGCAGACAAATTAGATGGAAGCCGTTTCGCCCCGTCATCGGATCGAAAGAAATCTCTCCCGCGACGATCAGCAATTCATGTCAATTCAGCGACTTTAATTGTCTCGCCTAAGCTTCCTAATAAGTCGCTTCAGCCACTTGGGCTACTTCTACAAAAAACACGTTTCTTTAAAATTTATAATCAATTTATTATTCTTTGAATCGACCGACAACGGTCGACCATGTTTCTCAGACTTCATGTGAGTCTTCATACTCTGCATTTTTTTTTTTGTTTTTGCTAAAGCCGGCCTGGCACAACAAGATGTTAATTCACGCCAAAGTCTATTGAGCAGCCGCCATTATCACTATCGCCACTACCACACCGCCTACAGCACGAAACGGTTTATCTATTCCTGCCAACTTTGGTGGGTCATTAACTTAATGAGCTATTTGATTGCGATCAGGTGAATTTTTTTTAATGCTCGTAAGATTGAAGAGAGGCTTAAAGTAGGTTGATATTTTATAAACAAAACATTGTCACTTTCCAAGACCTCCCCGAAGACGCATATATGAAAGAAGAAGCAGCGAAAACTGTAGGTGAAATGCAAATTCAGTCACGTGCAAGCAAATTGTTCTGATTTCGAAACAAAAAATGCTGCTGCAGTCTAGAATAATAAATCAGCAAATAAAAGCGAAAAGTCATGGAAAATGGGAGGTAGCTATATGAAACTCTATATTCGGAATGTAGAAATGAGATACCGGCAATAAAAATTCATTCGTTTGAATTATTGTGTGAAAGCTCCAATAGTGATCATTATTATGCTCATGCATAGATACGATCATTTGTATAAAGCCTAAAGGTATGCAATAAATATATCATCTTTTAGAGAGTTAAAAAGTGATTTTTTTTTTGGATTGTTAATAATTGCATATTATCGAAGGGAAGACACAGGGCGTGTTTTTTTTAAGCTCGAATAAAATTGGACGAAAAAGTTGAGGTATTTTGTTGTTTGAATTCAACAACTACTGAGTTCCCTTCAGGTCCAGCTATATGCACATGAACATGAACATGAAAAAATGGCTTAAGCACAAGCGGCCATTGAAATTGCTCACTCGTGCATCAGAAGAAATATGCAATAAGAGCTTTTCTTTTTCATTTCATAGCAAAGCCTCGCGTTGTCAAAATAGAGTTTGTGTTTTTTTCACTCAGAACATTCAGAGCTTCGAATTTGAAATTTTTTTTCCGTTCTGAACGTGTTCGGACAGTATTCAATAAACTGGGCCATAGGTAGATGGTAGGTAGAAATGGCGGTCACGAGCACACCACCGCTGACACCATAACTTGTTTGTTGTTTATTTGGGGTGAGAAACATTGAAACCCTCCCGGTGAACCCCTGCAGATGTAGAAAATAACATTCCAAGCTAAGAGTTCTGTTCTTTTTTTTATTTGTTTCCGGGACGAATGCGATCCGATCTCTCGCGGAAGGATCATCCATTGACATGTTTGGGTGCGACAATCCGATGATCTTCCACATGCTTAGCTCTGCATGATGTGAGGTCGCGGATTATATTGTTACCATCTCCCACGGACTCAGATGTCTTTCTCTGTTAAAGAAGGATAGGGTTGTAGTTTTGCTGTGGGTGTTTTGTATTGCAATCAATTTGTAAAAACAGTTTTAAGGGGATTTTCGAACTGGCGACAAGTACTCTACCCCTGGATCATCCCACACTGTGTCACATTAGGCCCTGTGTAGACTGGTACATGGATAAACAACCATATTCAACAACGGGCTGTTACCGTGGAACTCCCACGAAAACCTATTAACCACTTGACCTTTTTTTTCCGGACCTCGGGGGAGGGCACGGCTTGTCATATGTCTCGTTAACAAAAGGTATTAAATCTTTAATCTTACAACTCATAATTATATATAAGTTTGATTTGTTGAAGTAAAAATCTCTAATTACTATATTTTTGGGAGATACATCGACGTTCAGGAATATGTCGCCCATCAACTAACTTTGCCTATAAGAAAACTAAGATGTTCCTCCACATCGTTAAAGCCGTGTCCAAGAAACCAAGAAATGATAAAAGTGGGCGTGGCAGTAGGCGGACTTTACTAAAACCAAATTCTTAATTTTTGTCATTCATAAAAATAAATTCTGAAAATTTAATTAAAATCATTTTAGTAGTATTTGAAAAACTAAGCAATAAGAAAGGTGGGCGTGGCATACTGCCACGGATTTCACTCAAAAAATATTTTTTTAAAATTTTGTTCATGCTCATAAAAACAAACTTTGAAAATGTCATTCAAATCATTTGAATAGTCTCCAAGAAATATAGCCATATCCGAGAATCCATGAAATAATATAGTGGGCGTGGCAGTGGGTGAATTTCAATAAATCAATTTTTTTTTTAACTTTTGAACGCTAATATAAAAACACCCTGTACTTTTAAGATTGCCCAGTCTTGTTACCATTAAATCGATACAAAATTCTATATTTTCCATTTTACATAATTTTAATATCTACATTCTCTTTGTTATTTTTTTTTTCTTTTTAATCAACGATTTGCCAAAAGAATTCAAGTGAATCAGAACAGAAAAAGTTCGCCAACTTAAATTTTCCGTCACACGATTATTATTTGGGCACATACCAAATTGCTTTCGGATTGAATCTATTTTCGTTTATTTAATATCTAAAATAATATGTGAATTCTTAAAATAAACATTTAAATTGCAACTAAACAATCTTGTTGTGTTTTTCCACATGAAACGACATATTTATTTTCATGCAATTAAACAAATGCTAGTGAACTTGGGCTGTGCGAACTGTGAAGTGAATCAGGAATTATATTTAAACAAAAAAAAAAAAAAAATAAGTTGGATCCAAACCAAAATCCATAAAGATTTATTTTAATTTGTAGGTGTAACTAATTGGGTGAAAATAAGACAGGTGTATTTGAACTGACAGTCATCTTCATAAGTGTGTCAATTAATTCAACCAACGATGATAACTGCCTCATGTTCATTTAGCATCAACAATGTTTTTTTTATATTGAAAAAAAAAAAATAATAATAATAGCCGTGCAAGGTTCGTTAAATTTAGTTAAATTATAATTTTTTTTCTTTGTTCGTTAAATTTTCAAATGGTTGTGAGAGATTGAATATAATTATGCGAGTCGCGAGTGGTATTACCTACTATTTTCTGCCTCGGAGATTTTTGGAAGAAACGTGATCCAAACAATTGAGAATTAATTTAACACCTTTTTCTTTTATTATACCCGTAGTCTTTGTTTTGATTTACGAAGAGAAGAAAACAAAAAAGAATTAATCAAAGTCCCAAGACCCATGCGGTAGTTTATAATGCGTTGCTTATTTGATCAAACATTTCATGCACAAACAGATGAATTAGATAAGAGTATTGTTTGGATATGCAAAACGTTGGTATTGGCTTCCGTGAATTCACATTTATTTAAAATTCTTTGCAAAATACATAGAAACCAGTAAATAGATATTTTTATAATTGAAGATATCACACATTGAGAAGAATAAAATCACAACTTGAAAGAACGTCAGTTTTAAGGTAGAAATAGACACTATATATAAAATAATTTTCATGCAAAATGGCGTCCTTTTATCCGCAAAACTCTCGACGAGGGGCCTATAACACAAAACAACAAGTCAATTAGTCAACAATTACTTGTTCAACTATGGGTGTTCAACAAGTGAAAATCATTTCTGTAACACAATGTCAAGAGAAAAATTTTCCTTCACTTGTTGAATCAGTTGAACAAGTAAATCTACCAAGTTGAGTATTAAAATTGCCGAAAAAAATAAGTATTTATTGCAAATGTGACTTCTTTTATACATCGACAAACTGTCATTTTGTGAACACCATGAACATCTCCTAAAAACAATTTTTCCACAAAACTCTACGCCACTGAATTCATTCCCAAGATCCGTCCGGTGTTATCACTTAATTAACACTACTGCAAGTGTTTATTTCTAACTTGGTGACTTTAATCTAGTCCAAAACCGTCAGATGAAATTTATCATGTATTCAACAAGTTTATTCTTTTTTTTTTAAATCTTGTTGTTTACAGTTAAAGAAACGTTGAAATAGTGAAATTTCCCACTTGTTGAATGAAGTCAAAACAATTGTTATAGTTCTCCTAGAATTGTTGTTCCGTGTTACACAAATTTTAAAAAGTTATTGTGTAAAATAGTGGTTTTGACAAAGTTGTCAGCAGGGAATTTTTGTACTTAACGACTAACGATTTTTGTTGAAGTTGCTGGAGCTGGTCTAAGGGTGGATCAGTAAGTCCCTAAAAATTAACACAAATTGTGTGGGTACATTAAATTTATCATTTTGTGTCAAGAATGCTCTGTCAAAAGAACGCCCCTAAATTTTCAGACAGATTTATCAAATATACAATAAATTTTGTTGTGGCGGCCATTTTATAGATATAGATGTCTACGAGCATTTTCGTTAAAATGGAAAAAAGTGAACTTCGAGAAAAACTATCACGCAGGCCAAACAAAAGCTTTACAAGTATTATGGGGATTCTGCACCATTGATTGGAACCATTCAACACCGGTTTACTCAATTTCGCTGCGGTCGATCAAGCACAAGTGATGTCAAGCGTTCTGGGTGCCCAATTGACGTCACCACACCAGAAATGTTCGACAAAATCCATAGTTTGATAATGGACGATCGGAGAGTGAAACAGCGCGAGCTGGCAAAGGCCACAGGCTTATCGCATGGCTCAGTGATTTCGACCACAAGATGGGTGCAGCGTTTGCTCACAAATTCAACAGAGTTTTTGCACCCTTTCATAACCGTGGATGACACCTGGATTCACTCACCACAACACACCAGAAACCAAGGAATAGTCAAAACAATGGACTTCTTCTGATCAATCGAAGCCGACGAAGGCCAAGGTAAGTTTTTTTTAGCAATCACCGGGACATATTACGCAAAGCTGCTGGATAGATTTCGAGCCGATTTGAAGCAAAAACGACCGCATTTGGCCAAGGAAAAAGTCCTTTTTCATCAGAACAAAGCACCGGCTGGCGGCACGCGGGCGCACAAGACCCATTTGCAAGGGCAAAACGCATAAGTTAGGCAACGAATTCCTCCCTCATCCAGCATATATCCCAGATTTAGTCCCCTGCGACTATTTCTGGTTTTCAAACACAAAGAAGTGGCTCGGAGGTAAAAAATGTATTTTGGCCATCGCTGAAACAAACGGTTGTTTTGAGGGGCTCGAAAAATAGTATTATTTGGAGGACCCCAACAAAATGTATAAGAGTTGGATGAAGTACATCAAGCTAATAGAGTGTTCCTTATTTCATTATTCAGGGACTTATTGTGTGTGCTAAAATAATACGTGTTTTGTAGGCACAGGAACCTAACTCCACGGGGTATAAGCCCCAAACAAGTGGAGCAAATATTATTTTTAAACAAGTGAGACATAAGTCCATAATATCATAAGACTTGAATCAACGACAACTGTCATTGTCATGATTAGGTCAACTAGTATTTTGGGCCTCACGACGAAGACCCTGGTGACTGGTGCTTAAAAAAGTATTTAAAGCTTTTTTTCAATTGTCAACCGCTGTCAAGTAGTGAAGATAAAGGCTAATTTCTAATAGCGCGTTCGCGTTAGAGATGCTTATGTTACTTGGACAAGCATTGCGGACGTGTCGACATGACATATGACTTTAAGCAATCTCACAAGATACAAAATAACTTAAATAATTGTAAAGTGGAATTAGGAGTTTCCATCAGACGTCAATTAGCTGGGATGTAGAAAATTTGAGTGTGGGATAAATATTGGGATGTAGAACAATGAAATGCTCGATTATCAAATCGCGCGCTGTCGCTTATGTTACTTATGCCGAATCTAGGGTCCAACGCGTCATTTTAAGCACTTAACATAAATTGCTGTGTTGAGAGAAAAATCTGCCAAATGTGGCATTGGAAATCAGCTGCATTGGAGTAAGTTTTTATTTATTTTTTTTTGTAAACTTAAAAAAAAAATATTTCAAACGGTCTGTATAGACGACATTTTTTAAAATCTTTAATAGTTTTCTTAGTCAAGAGTACGAGTACCACTTAAATGGGACATAAGCGCATATCCTTATATCATGTGGAATTATGCTCCTGTGCCAGTCGATTATCAATTTTATTAGCCCGTGGAGTAATAGTTACTGCCTTGGACTTTCCCACCAAAGATCTGTGCTCGATTCAAAGCCATTTCCACCTAAAAACAATTTTTTTCTTTCATGGCTACTACCTCTTGCAAAGAAGTGACAAATGCTTAAAGAATATCTCTTGTCATAGAAAAGTGCCGGTCACTTCAGGCGTTAAGATTCGGCAATAAACTGTAGGACACCTTCATTTCTGTAAACACGCACACATGAATGGAGGAGAGTTGTTGTAAGTCAATAGGCCCTTATTTTTCTTGAACTGTTGCGCCACCAAATTTATTTATTTTTTTTTGTCAATTTCAGATTACAAAGTACTACTACACAATTTCGTTTCAAATAAATTTAATTAAAATACTAAAACTTACATTGACCAAATTCTCCCGTCGTATCTCATTGACTTCATCGTGTTTCGATATACGCTTACGCCAATCGTCCTCTCCACTTTTTTGCAATGCTGCTAATCGGTCGGCAATCGAACCGGTCTTTGTTATTGTAATAGTCCTCTGATCTGGACCCATGACCTAAAACCAAAATAACCCCATTAGTATATGCCATGACCAAGTTAAAAAGTTTGTCTACACATACATACATACAACTAAAGGTGTTAGTTGTATATTATGTCTCACAATTACCTGGGTTAAACTGCGTTTTAAGCCGCCACGTAAAAAGTCCGGTAAAGCTGATGGATTTTCTTGTTGAGCCTGTTTCTCTGGCTGTAATTGTTGTTGTGTCTCTTGCTGCTTCTGCTGATATGATCTACTGCTGCTGTATTCGGCTGCTTTCGGTTTCTCTAGAGCATCTTTGCCAGATGACGACGATGGCGGCGACAACGACGATCCAGTCGGTTTTAGACTCTGGCCGCCAGCAACATTGCGTAGCTTGACAAAACCACCACTTAATGCTGGTAATTGTTGTGGTCCTAGACTAGTATAAGATGAAGCTGATGCTGTTGTTGGATGTAATGGCGCGCCAGTTGGTGGCAAGGAAGAGTGGCTTTTACTTTTTGCGATGAGGTTTCTGTAAGTGAAGACAACAAAAAAAAAAAAGATTCAATAAAAATAAATGAAGACGCACATATATCGAAAGGCAAAAGATCAAGAAGAGTCTTCAATTTATTGGAAGCATTTGTCCAAGTTTTAACTCGTACAAATGTACAGTCATCGTAGTCGTTCGTTACTGTTGACTTTTGTCGTGGCATTTAATTTGCTTTCCCATGAGCCGCTCAACTCCAAGCCACAAAAAGTCAACGATGCTGATGATAATGATGATGACAATGTCATGGTTGATGTGGTTAGCTGCTTCAATTGCAACTCAACAGAGGGTATAACGAAGAAAGTTCCACAATTCGCCAAGCGTATAAAATCGTAACTAACCAGTCGTCATCATCAGCATCAACATACAAATACATATAAAAACGATAGAGTAATATTCATTCTGCAATCAAGCTAAACAAATGCACTTTCAAGACCAATTGAGCAGTTATGATGAACAAATAGTTGAGTAATTTTCTTAATGTTTCAGAAATGGAGAAAATGCAGTAAGTGCAAGAATTGGAATGTTGCAATTTGCGGCAAAAAGGCAAAGTTATCTTGCATTGGTATCACCGCGCCGTGTTGATCGTTTGACAGACCATCAATTTAAATCGAGAGATAGATTAGACTTGTTTTTTTTTTTTTTCAAAATAGAAAACACACCTGCTTAACGCTTTTTTGTTGTGTGGGGATTTAATGGATTAGAAAAGCCAGATGTCAAGAAAGTGTCAAAATAGAGAGAGTTAAGTTCAATATGTTCATAATTAGTTAGTGTCAAGCTGCAATAGGGAAAATTAAATCTTAAGTGCCATGGAGTTGCGCAGTATCAGATGAACAAAAATGGTCTAGAGAATCAATAGCCCTGTTTGATTACTCGGTTTCGAACAATTCGGAACAGTAAAGCTCAAGTTTTTGTGTTTAAGTTGAAATTCACAATTTCGTTCCGATTAGTCGTCATTACAGCGTTTAATTTTTTTATGGATTTTCTGCTCTTAATTTTCGAGTTAGAACAAATCAGAACAGATTTTAGAAGAACTGTCAAAATCAGCTCGACGTTTACATTGGTTTTACTCAGACATTCATTCTATCTAAAAAAAATCAATGGAGCAGTGCTAATTACTTCTACTCAATTCTTATGTTTTGTCTTTTGCATGCGTGTGGTTTTCAATTATGAATGTATTAGTGCTAATTTAGTGGATTCTGATTTCATATCAAGAAGGGAATTTCTCCTATCGTCATAGGAAGGTTTTTTCTTTTTCGAACAGAAAAGTTAGAATTTTTGCTCTTCATTCAGGAGTTTTCTGTTCCAAAATAAAGTTTTGTGACGATTTTTAGAACAGAATCGCGGGAACTATAAAAATTATTTGTTGTTTTTTTTTTGTTTTGTTTAATTTGTTTTTTTCTTTGTTTTGGCTTAAAATTATTTGACTATTTGCTTTAATAATAATAAATTAGTCTTAATAAAATCAAATAATTACCAATAAATTTTGTTTTGTTTTCGTTTTGACAAATAACGTTTACATTTTTTACGGAAATGTTATTCATAAAAGTTATGTAACGTTGAATAGAGGTATTCTAAGCTAAACGCGTTTAGAGGTTGAATAGATAACATTGTTGAACGTAATAGATTTCTCTTCTAGAAACCTAATGTGACACAAGGGCGTTGTAACTAAAATGGGTGGGAAAATGTTGTTTAAAAATGAACTTACGCAACGCTAAATAGAGCTTTAATAAATGCTTATTTATTGCCAAAATGTTCAGCCGTTGAGAGGGGTTTTAACGAATTCTGTTAAAAACGATTGAATAAATCTTTCAATGCTGTTCAAGATGAATTGAACAGGAATAAAATATAATAAATAATGAGTTAGCTCCTTGTAAGCGTGGATCTAATTGAAATCGGATTATTGGATCTTATCTAACTAGACAAACAGGATCGAAGATCTGCATTGACGAATTGAAGAATCGAGACCACAGCTGCTTGATAGTGTACGCTCCGTGTAGTGCTCCATTTCCATTTGAATTCAAGCTTTCAATCCAGTGAGGTCATATACCTGTATCGAAATTTCGATTCCGATTCGATTCCATCTTAATCGATTTATGTTATCATGGTAACTGAGTCAAAACAGAACATTAGGTAGGGGATAGTTTTTACTTTTTGAAACTTTAATGCGTGAAACCATTAAACCATCACCAGCAAAACGAGCCCCGTTTAAGTTTCTAAACATAAAAAGGATTGAACTTAGTTACTATACAAGTTAAATGATTTTTTCAAAATTGACAGTTTTATATTTTGTTTACTTTTTAACTTTTTTTTCATTTTTCAGACATACTCGTAAGACTATCTGAACGGGCACCGATTTTATCAAAATAAATCCTTCGAGGAACAAAGCTCATTTTTAGATGAAGGGTATACGTTAACAATCAAAGCCATTAAAGGAGGGCGCTAGCGCAGTCAAAGATAACCAATTTATTTTAGCCCAAATATAATGATATGGATGCAAATGACATAGCTGATGTCACAATCATCACGAGCGATTTAAGGGAGCCATCATTATATCACCAAACACGACGTGAACTGGCTACGGGAATTATGCAGACTTTTATAAGTACAGGTCTAATCCAATAAGACAGGGCCCTCATAGCCCGTGAAATCTCTCGATTTTGAATATACGTGCATCAGATTCATCGAAAATTATAACTGTTTGAACTTTACCTACAGAATCTCGGGCAGCTTTTTGAACGCTGTTATCTTCCAAACATAATGTTAATAGGCATTTCATGAGAGGTAACAAATTCCTTGATATCGCACTCACAACTTGTTTTACTCAATTTTATCTTCTACCCATCCTTATTGAAGAACTCTTTAGTTTAAGGAACTTTAGACATATAATCATATATCACTGCAGCAAGAAATAAACCAAAGTTATCCGAACAAAAATTGTATTCATAATTAACTTAAGACAAAGTTAGAGCCGTCTAGCAATTTATTTCTCAGCTCACGTAGTTGGGAAACTATATGAATTTTTTTGATTATTATTTTTTTTTTAAATACAATAAACCGATGGTTCGTTAAACTTTCCCATTTGAAAATGGCCAAGTGCCTACCAATGCCAGAGTCACAGGAAAATAAGAAAAACTTTTTTTTTTAACAATGTCGCTGTCATTTGAAATTAAGGCACGGTCACGATTTTTTGGTAGCAATGCAAAACTTAAAAAAACAAAAGGTCATTGAGAAGAGGCCGTGTTTGACGATGAGATAAATACACTATACAGCTTCTTCTACTGGAAAGATCGCCTACATCAACGGATGAATGTACTTATTATAGAGACTCGGATGGTCGGACGGCGACGCGGCCGGCGTGATGATACCGAAGAGTTCTTCTTCAATTTAATTCACTTCTGGTTGTTGCCGTTTGTGCCATTAAAAGACAACGAATGACGAGCAACTAAGCAATGAACAGCGGCGGGCGCGGTGGCGGCCATGGTCGAAGACGACGAAGGAAAGATTACCCTTTTATCTGGCAATTGAATGACTTTTATCCGCCAATGATGTTTTAAATCTCTGACTGGAGAATATTTTTATAAATAGAAGTGGCTAAATTGCGCTGGTCACGTCTGGCACGAAAAAAAGGCGAAGCGGATGTTCTCCGGCATATTTTGTGAGGACATCTTGTTGGGGGAGAGTTTAAAGACATTTTTTCTTAAGTTCAATTCAATTGGCACATAAGAAGTAGGTTAACCTATATAAAGTTCATTGGGCTTTTGATAATGCATGAAGCTTATTTATTTGTCAATTTATAAGAGCAACGTTGACAGACCAGTATGAAATAGAACCAACATTTCGTCCAAAAAAGTGCAAGAATTGAAAGTTTATGTTGTTTCGGAAATATAAATGTCATACGTTTGTTTTGTGCTATCTGCTATAGTGCGCACTACTCAACTAACACTTCAGCTTCGATAATGATTCGGTAAGTCATTTTATCTTCGATAAGACCTTACCGAAACTTTATAGAAGCTGAAATGCTAGTAGAGTGGGCAATGTCATTCAACTGTCAAAAAACTATATAGGAGCTTAATGTTAAAAGTTTCACCAATTTTGTATTTTTTGACACGTAATGTGCTTACTTCAGCGAAATATTAATTAATCTTGAATTCATGACAAAATTCTATAAAATTTCTCATATTTTTACATTTTATTCTTCCTTGAAACTGCTGATTTGAATTTTTATTGTTTCGAACTTATATACCTGAGAAAAAAAGCAGAAAGTGGCACACATTGAATAGAGTAGAAATAAAACTGAGCGAAAAAAGTGGCACGTAAGGGAATATTAACATCAGAACGATCGACGAATGATCGAGTTAATGTAAATAAATTTTAAATAATATGCTAGAAATTCATCACATTATTATGAATTGTCAAAATACCATCTACACCTCAACGCATAAATTGTTCCTTATCTACAAACATCAAAATCAAAGGTTATCAATTACAAAAGGTGTGTTTCCGCACTACTTATAAAAAAATGTCAACGAAAAACTGTAAAATTCTGAGATTTCTACCCACACTCTTTTTAAAAAAAATGAGAGTATGTGACCAGAGAACGGGAACACAGTTAAAACGTCATTTATGACGAATAAAAATAGCCATGTGAACGATATGTCAACATGGACGAATATTCGTTATTTCGTTGTTCGTTAGTCAAATAGTAATGACAAACTGATGTTTTCTATCTCTATAATTGCGTATCTTTGCCTGTCGTTTGTTCTGCAGTGCTGCCAAAGTGCTTAGAATTTACTATTCAGTTTATTCGGTTTATTTTGCCGAAAAAATACATTTTTGAACGAAATTTGTTCGTTAAATTTTATCGGAAAAATTAATTTAATTTACAGCAATTTCACACCTTTTTGTTGCATAGGATCGTGAATACCCCTATTATATTTAAGACTTTGTTAGTTAGAGAAATTTTCAATGCAAAATTTATTTGTATTTGTCAGAAAATTATTTCAATGGCAAACATTTCTACTGCCTATGTCACAGAGCATGCCTTCTTTTTTCCCCAAAAATAAAAAAAAATATATCACACAATAGATTCAAAACTTTTTCGAAAACTTCGGTTAGTTACTAGAAAATACATTTCTCAAATAATTACTTGTACGTACGCCACAGCATCTCAAATTGAACTAGTCCTTAAAAAATTCCAAAGTTAATTCCACTCGTATTTCAATTTTGTATTGTACAAAAATACAACAGGTAAAACGAACGAACACGAGTCCTTGCCAAGTTGTATACTGCACTTTCATGACTTTTTTTTGTTTGCCAAACAACCACATCAAAGTTGTAGGACAAAAAAAAAAAAAAACATCAAACTGGCAGTTTTAACCACAACTCTTGAATCAAACATTTTTTGGAAAGTTTTTTTTTTCAAAGGATTACCATCAGAACCACTCAAACGGAAAGAGAATGATAAAAACTCTCCCAGCTTCGTAAAATAAAAAAAAATAAAAAATGGTGAATTTGAAATATTATCCTTCGTACTCATTCACACATAAAACCATAGAAACGAACTGAGCTTCATTGTAAAGAGTACTTAATTAGAGAAATATAATTTCTTCCTCGACAACAGGTAGAGAAAGGATGTGATGATGCATTTTATGCCCTAAGGGTTTTTTTTTAAACTCGCTTGTCTAGTATATCCTGGCATTTCCTTTTTTATTTAAAGAATAATAATATGAGCTCATAATACTTTACTGAAGTTGAGTCTACTTGCGCATCTATTCATATGAGTATAAAGTTTGCATTGTAAAGTACACATATTAATGCGAAGCAAGCTTGTATGAGAGTAAAGTATGTTTTTGTGATTGTGATGAGAAAAAAAAATGGTTTAAACTGAGTTTTCCCAGTCACTAGGTCAAACGTTTCTGTTGAATGAACCTACCTACGAGTATATGCTAGGAGCAATTCATATAATGGAATATGAGAGCAAATTGATTTTTATCAGCTCTTGGGGATTTGCGAATGGGGATCAGGATGCGAGATTACGGAATCTAAAATATGTGATGATGAATTACAATGTTTGCAAAGGATTCTGATGAGGACAGAAATAAAATCTTGAAAAATAGGTAAAGCGTATTGAATAGGATAGAACAAGCATATAGCTTTAGGCAATTGGTAAATTATTTTTGCATTTTCAGGAACAATAAGTAAGGATTAATGGTTTAAGGTTTAATTAATTTACGAAATACAACGTCGTAAAATCGTCTTCGCAGTTATGGCTCGTCGTAAATGAACTCTCAAAAATTGAAGTGAAAAGTTTTAAAACAAATCGTAATCTTTCCCACGCGAATTTCAGTCGAAAGCTTCACAAATGAGGAAGATGTTAAAACGAAAAAAAAAATATACACAAATATCAACTCTATAAGAGAAAGTAAAAAAGGAGTTTTATTTACTAAAATGGATGAGGTGTTATATAATTGACGAAAATATTTCTTTAATTTTGAAGCACTTAAGCTTGAATCAAAGATTCGAAGAAAATAAATTAAATTTGCATTTTAATATTTAAGCCCAAAATTTTGATAGAAATCGGTAGAGCCGAAAATGAGAAATTTCAAAAAAACGGTTGATAACATTTTATGGTAGGATTTTTGTTTTTACAAAATAGTACATAAAATATTTTTTATTAAGCTCACCAGAATCATTTTTGAAATAATATTCATTTAACTGATTGGAAATCCTCACATCTGATTTATGTAGAGGGGGTCACCACAAGGTATTCTGTCGAAAAACACTGACTACTGTACCCATACCTTGAGTCTCAGCAAAAGTATTAGTTATCCTCTCCTCCAGGAAGAATTGGGAAGATGACGAAGAGTCAAAAGATTTTGACCTAAGAATTTTTACCGAGGGATATAAAATGGAATGCGGTGTCGGAGCAGGAATTTTCTTAGTGTCGCTAAAAGTCTCTAGATCTTTCCGACTTCCCGGAAAAATTCTTAAATTAAATCCAACTAAAAATCAAAATTCGGCAATAATCACAGACAGCAAAGCGGCTATCAAAGCCGTAAATTCGTCAAAAATATCTTTAAAAAACAGGTCCAACATTGCCGAAATGAGCTTGATAACCTGGAAAATAACCGAAGAATCACTTTAATCTTGTTCAGGACACATATGCATCGAGGATAATAAACGGGAAGACGAACTGCCCGACAGGCAAGCTCGCTTGCAGAGTGTCGCCATCCCACTCGCTGCTATGAAGGGCAAAATTCATTAACGGAATCCAACAAAATATGGACCAATATAATCGACTGTACGGTATTTAGATGATCTGCAAATGATCGCATTTGCAGATCGAGGAGGGGCATAGCAAGGGAAGTCCCTGCTTTCACTGATCAAAGCTGGATATTCTCTATAACACCTACTGCCGTAGACTTTAAAATCTAGTTGGAAAAGGAAACAGTGCTTCACTTTCTCTGCAAGTGTCCCGCTTTGGCCAGTCTTTTTCTTTTCTTTGGAAAAGTTTTCCTTCCTGATCTTAAATAACTGAGTGATACAAAAGTCAAAAACTTTTCCTCAACGGGTCTAGCTAAAAATGTTTTTTTTTTATTCAGGTCCACATGAGTTTCTTCGGATCAAAACGGGCGACGCTTTCCAGCGCTAAATGGGCCTATGATGCGAGTTCACTCTGACCGCCATTTTACCTACCTATACCTACCTAGAGGGGGTCACGATCAGGAAGCCACATGCGCAACAAATGCACGTTTTTTGCCAATGTAACATCCTACAGAGAACGTTCAAGGTTTCCCTGAACGTGATCTTAATGACACTATTAACTTAAAAGCAGTTTTAACTAAAATGACAAAATACAAGTTTTAATAAATAGTCATCAAACTTTCGGAAGCTCAAGGTTTAAAAAAGGTACAAATGTTGTAAATTTCCTTTTTAAAAGAGATTTTAGATTTAACGTAGAGTGCATAAATTCGCCCCAAGTTTTTGTCACCTAAATTAATAAATAGACATTTATATATTTATGATGCACTTTTTTTGAAACGTCTACTAATTTTTGGCTCAATTTATTAACTCCATTAAATTTAAAATCTCTTTTAAAAAAAGGAAATTTACGACATTGGTATTATGTTTTTAACAGCGATTTCAGATTTAGTGGAGAGTGAATAAATTGGCGCTTTCGTCATTTATTTTTTATCACCACCTTTTTAAAAAACTTTTCAGATCAAACATCAAAAATTAGTAGACTGAAGCAATTTTTCTTAAATATTTAAATCCAACACAAAAACTTTTTAACACAGATTTATAGTTTTTTAATCATCCAAGCCGGTAGTTAAAACATAAATTAATTATATATACCTGCCAAATCCCATCTTTAATGTCTCAACTTTCATTAATACACAAAATCGTAATTTTTTTTTTACTATTTTATATTATTAATTATTCGAGCTCATAAGTCTGTAAATTCTTTTATGCTACTGGAACAATTAAAAGTAAAAGTATAATCATCACAAATAATAAAAGTCGTATGGCCAAGCCTATTTAGATCTGACGCAACGCAATACGCAACCCAATGACATATTAAACTAATGACCAGTCCAAGTGTCAAACAATGACAAAGACTTTCCATTTTGTTCTGATTATGAATGGTTTTTTTTTGTGTTAAATTTCAGAAAAGAAAAATTTAATTCGTTATTATATAGAATCACTGACCCGCTTAACTATAAATTAGTGAGCTTGAACAATTGAAACACACCTCTGGGGTTTAAAGGTCACCATTGAATCAAATCGGACTTAGGACCGGCCGGCAACAAACTAAATGGTACACATAACTAAACTTTGTATAGGTACGGTAATTTAATTGTCTTGAAACTTAAACAAGCCCATCATACATAATCGCTTAAAGTTCAATTAGTTGATAGAGCATCAAATCAAAAGCGTTTATTCGCGTGCCTCTGTGTGATAATTTAATAAAACCACAATCTGTGTGTGGAAAGGCGAGGCATTGTTGGCTTAGGAAAACACGCAAATCAACTTGCCACGCGACGAGCAAGATGAGAAGACTGCTTTTAAATTATGGGACTTAAGTGAAATTAATCTAGATGCATACATGGCTTCCTGAAAGTTTTGACATTTGATAGTTATTAGGTCGGGGAGGTTTATTTAAATATAGTATCATGATTTTATTTTTTGGAGGTTAAAAATGTTTCTTTAGCAGTACTTTTACTACTAATACATACTATTTAAACGAATTATATAATATCTCTACACATATGCATAATCACCCTGTCACCAGTATAAGTCGACTTCCAAAAGATTTAAAGAATTATGTGTTATCGATAGTTTGCATGATAACTTCGCTTTAAAAAAAATGTATATTTGATTGTTGCGCTTGTTACGTCAAACTCTACTTGGGTTCCACATACCATCCACACTTCAAAAAATAAATTGTTCGCTATCTACAAACGTCAAACTCAGAGATTATCAATTATAAAATGTGTGTTTCCATACTTGCTACAACTTCGGAAATCAATGAATTTCTAAAAAAATTCTGTTTCCGTAAACCACATTTTTGAAGTTCTTAACAGAACCGAATTGGAGAGAGTAAAATATTCCCCAGTCAAGCTGCCAAGAAATTTATCTCGACAAAATTATATGGATTGTCAATTTAATATAAAAAAAAACACAAGAGCTGTCAGATGTGTAATTAGAAAAATTGAAATTATCGAATAAGTATTCGTGCAACAAATTAATAGAAATTTGAGATAGAAAAATGTTCATTTAAAAAAAAAAACGTTTCCAAAAAACATTATCAAATCCACGTTTTTGTTTTGACGTTTAAAAAAGTTTAAATTTGCATTTGATGCTTCCCCGTATTTTTCTAAAAAAAATTACCGTCTGTGTATTTTTGTGCACAAAGTAAAGGAACACAGCTAAAATGTAATTCGTGATGAATAAAAAAAACAGTGAGTGTCAAAATGGACGAATATTCGTTAATTCGTCATGAATAAAAAAAAACAAGATTACTACACTTCTTTTTTTTCTTATTTTATTGACGTCACCCGCGAAAAAAATCCATTAATCCACATCGGACAAACAACAACAATTTCCAGATTGTTTTCACATATTCACAAATTAAAATAAAAGAAAAAGGTAGTTTGTTCGCTGTTTGAGTGTAATAATAACACTTGAAAAAAATCTACACCAAAAATTAGTTTTCATACATTTCCAAAAGGAAATGTTGTTTAATTAAATTGATTTCCTTTTATAAGAGAAAGGATAGAAAAAAATACCCTATCTACAAGGTTTTGGAGTTGGCATTTCGCCAAGGACGATGTATTAATTGCATTGAAAATTTTGAAGCAAGCAATTTGTTATCGTGCGGCTTCTCACGTTTTAAAACTCGACGGGGTTCCAACTATCCATCCTCTACCTAAGGTTTCCGAAGGATCAGCAACCATCAACAAAAAGGTTAAGCACATGGAGGTAAAAATGGTTAAGAGAATTTGGGCGGATACATTTACAATCGCTTAAGAAACAAAGTCAATAGAGAAATAAAATAAAACAAAAACTCAAGGAAAAGAAAATACAAAAAAAATTATAAATTAAGACCACGAAAATCTTGTTGTTATTTGAAATTCATATACAATCTTTTATTGATTTCTGTAAATATGTATGTTAATCCATGGAGCTATTGTTTTTTAAATTATTATAGGTCTACTATTTATAAATAATAATAAATAGAAGTTAAAGGAAAAACTCAATATTTCCATTTCATTTTTGAATTGCAAGTTATGAAGATTTACAACTTGCATCTTCTCAAGTTTCCGAATAATTAGTTGTTTTTATTTATTTAACATATATTTTTTATTTTGTCATTTTGTTTAAAGGAACACACATGATTTGTTTTTTTTCATAAATTTATTATTACACTTTTCTTTTCCCGTATCTTTTGTTTACAATAGTTTCTATACGATTAATGCAAAATGTCAAATTCAATGGGCCCTTGTGACGTAGACTAGCAGAACGATAGAAAAATAAAACTCGGAATGTGTTATATTGTTTAGTTGTATCATGGTCTTAAACTAATTGGTATGTTCTGGTCGCTAGTCAAATAAAAATGACAACCGATGTTTTTGTCTCTATAATTGAATCTCTTTGGCTGTCATAGCTTCTGCAGTGAGCAGTGCTACAAATTCAAGTGCTTCCAAGTAATATGATTTTATGATATATTTTTTTTGTTTGTTGCATTTTTTTAAAGATTGTTCAAGCGAGTAATTCAATTAAGTGCGATTCAAATACCCAAATCGAAAACTTAACTAATTATGCACGAAACTTTCAAACTAAATTTTTTCGGTCAATTTTATCCTGGAAGTTAATTATCCTAAGTTCAACTAAGCGGAGAATACTGTAAATAACACAATAATGAGATATTTATGATTAAATTTGTTGTTAGCATTGATGTTTTTGTTCAATTATTTGTTTTATTAATTAATGTTAGACTTAGTATCTTAATTTTCAAAGAAAGCATTCAATTTTCTTTTGACAAACAAAACAACATCAATCAAACAATTTCAACTCCTCCTCCAAGAGATATCTACTGATGGTTTTTTTTCTTTTAGTTTATATTTTTGATTTCAACTGAATTTCCGCCATGCTATTCACCTATTAAATGGAACGCGGCGCGGTTTGCTTTATCTCTTTTATGAAAAAAGAAGCGATTATGGATGAACACAAATACATATAGATAAAACGCTCTTTTCATTCAACAGTGTTCATATAAATTTATATCAGTTGAGTGGAAATATAGGAAAATAGTTTCATTTATGACAGACAGACCAGCTCGGTTCGGTTCGGAGTGGCGTTTTAAATGCTGCTCTAGTGACCTGACTGAGACTAGGCTTTTATATGAGTAAGTACACAAAGGAGAAGCAAAATTGAAATGTCATGGAGTCAAGTGAGAAAATTGGAAAATGAAAAGTTTCATTAAATTTTGTTTTTGTTTTTTATTATTAATAATTTGGTTGATTAAATTGATTTATGGACTCAGATAAAATGATAGGCTCAATGTCATTATGGGTGAAATATAATATTTAATATAGAGATAAGCTGCTTGGTTTGAGTAAAAAGGCATAAAAACCCTCTTTCGATGAACTTAGTGTCACTTTTTATGAACCACTAATCATCAAACAGAGGCATGTGCTCTGACAAAAATGAATGAAAATGTGATTTTTAGTCACACCTGCATAGACGGTGATTGGGGGGAGTGAAGGACAGTGTAGAGCAAATGGACACCAATGATTCGGCCCAAAAAATCTACAAGTCCACATCTGAGAAATTGCGTAGTAGAGGAAGACCATGGCTGAGGTGGCGTCTAGAAGTGGCAGAGAACCTTAACCAGTTCGCATGGGAAACTAGAGGCAGAGCTATAAGTACCAAAATGACTGGAGAAGGATTGTTGGTTGAGGCCCTGGTTTACTGGATTATAGTGGCACCTTAAAACGAAATCAAAGTGTATATTATTACTTTAAGTGGCGTATTCTTCTATTTTTGTTTTTGTTTTTAGAAACGCCTCATACGATTTGGATGAAATAAAATATCTACTTAGATAATATCTGTTTAAAAAATGAAAATCTTGCTTTCAAAAGATTTTGTTGTTCACAAAAGCCTCCTTAGCACAAAAGCCTTTACATAAAATGTTACGCCTACAGAAGACATATCTTAAAAGGTCTAAAATAAATAGCACCCTTTGCCATTGTTGTAGATACCTTTGAATAGAAGTTGTACATTTACCTACCTATCCAATGTTATCTCTGTCCATTATGTTTGCTTTAGATTCAATTATAACAACCTTCATTTTATTTTATCTCAATTTTAAACTATTCAAATAAATGAACTTTATATGCTAATTAGCTTTAAGACTTTCGATTTCAACTATAGACCACTTCATATTCTCATCAGAGCAACAACTATTTTTTGAGTATGTTTAAGATAAATTAAGTATTATAATGGCAACAGCTTCGTTCAATGACTGGCTATCTAAACAAAATAAACAAAACCGACCTATAAAATTTAATTGCAAAAATAAAAAAAAACACAAATACTTCACTCTATGCTCTATACCTACTGTGAACATGAACGTGTTCCACATGATAAGTCCATTTTGTATTTTCCTCACGTCACCTTTTTCAACATTAGAGAATTAAAATTATGCGAATAAAGATATGTACTTGTACATACAGCTGGTACCCTGACATAATATGTATTAAAAAAAAAAGATAACGAATTAATTAACAACAAATGCGAAAAGCAGGAAAATTCGTAATATTTTTACTTGCCATTTAGCAGACATAAGGGTAAGTTGAAGATTTGTAAATTAAACGCAGTGTTCATCACATCTTAACATTCACATAAGTATACATGAAGATCTCCCGATCCATCAACTCTTCCCTCAGTAAGTGCGGATTTCTGAGAAGTCAATATTGACTCTCACCGCTTCCTCCTAGTAGTGAGATATCCGTAGCCAAAACAAGAGTTCGAGCGATCTACCATAAACATCTTATAAGAAAGAGGGCCTATTTTGCTAACATCAAATATTGAGAACAATTCAGTGGCAACATTGCCTAGGAACCTTAAGAGAGAATTTTAACGATAAAGAACATGCTATTAAAACATCATTAGAGTTGCTCGGGAGCTTTCCGCGCAAAAAAGAGAGGAACAAGAGCTTCTTTGAAGAAAAAAGAGAATTATGTAAAGCGCATTATCAGCGCAATAAACAGAAACAGAGAGAGATAGAGATATCCTGCCTGAGAGAGATATATAGAGATAGAGAGAGAGATAGATAGAACGAGAGAAAAGAAGAGAGAGAGAGAAAGAGAGAGAAGAGAGAGAAAGGGAGGTTGCAGATCCTCAACCTAAGCTAGGCTTGCGAGAAAATTCTTTGTTGAACCGGCAGGCATTTACGAAGGGAAGAAATCACCATCTTATTAAGCGATACTGGAGGTCACGATCTTGTTGTCAATCTGATTACAGCACGGAATAATTCTAACACCAAGCGATCTGAAAAAAAAATAGTCAGCGGGAAGAATGCCCAATGGATAACACCTTCCCGGGTTTTGACACATCCTCACTAAAGGTGATTCTCTCAACTCAACCACCTATAGAAGAAAACAGTCTTCTAATGAAAATCGCCAACAAGATTTGTTCCAACGTATTTTGTAAATTACTGAAACTGTTGGCCAACAGGCTGTAGCCATGAAAAATCTACTATCAAGCAAATTTCTGCATACCAGTCGTAAGGATCTATGATCTTCAACTAGATGTACACAACCATTTTATCGAATGCCGTAGTTTAAAGAGAATAGACTGGGTGCCCAAATAGAGTAATGTCAAACAGGAGACTTCTAATGTGAAGCAAGAATTTTACAGAAATGTAGCATCTTTATTGAAATTTCGTTCTCTCTTAAATTATATAATTTTAGATTTCTCTTAATTTGAAGCAAATAAAACTTCTTCAATTTTTACTTTCAGAAGGTACATCTTTTCGCCATTTATTTTTTAGAGGCCAGAACGAGTATGTTCAACTCAAATGTGCACTTTATTTTGAGTAAACATTTTATTATTATGCTCCCCCATGTTTCTAGACAATCTGCTGGCTGCTGCGCCTGTGCGTTGCAAACAAGACTGTCTTACGCTGGGTACGATCTAACCAAAGGAGAACCTCTAAAGCAGTGCACATTGTAAATTTACTTCAAATGGCATTGCTTGAAAACGAAGAGCTCAACCGTGAATCGCGTGTTAATTGCTACTTTAAGACATACTCATTTTTCCAACAACAACAACAACAAAGCATAAAAGTTGTGATTTCTTTCATGTATAATATCTTATAGGATTTTGTTGTAATATTAAGTCTGTTTGTTGCTATTAAGCACTTCTTCCTACCTATATCTTTATATCTATACTACCTACCTACCTACCACCTGGGGGCGCGATGATTGCAATTCATTTGGCATCCGTAATCGGCTGAATGAATCTGTATAACGAGCTTGTGTATCTGTTTGGCGAATGATGTAATTATGAAACGATGAAGCCAATAAATAAACAATTCTCGATATACTGGATAAAAGCATAGCAAAGCATAATGGGGAAAAGGAAAAGCAATGATGTAACAGAATTAAATATAAGCATTTTCTTTTTTTATTGCCATTAATGTTTAAAGCTCGAATAATAATAATTAAGCGTTTTTAAGCCCCATTAAAGAAAAGTAGGTACATAATATTAAAAACGTGTCTACTTTCAATTTCTTGATAATGTTATTGCGGGATTAGCTTCATTATGGAGTTGTTGATTTGTTAGCAAAGCTTTTAACTGTTCAACTTATTTTTCAAGATGTTACAAAATTAATTATCAGTTTGGCTTCGGTATGAGTAAAAAGTCTTTAAGACTCCAGCGATACAGAAAGTGTGACATTGGTACAAAATTATTTTTAGACTACTAAGCTTTACAGAAGTTTTCAATGAGAGGTCAATTTTTTTTACATTATTTTAAAAAAAAGTTGTTTTTCTACTTAAATTCCTGAATTTAATCAAGCTTCTTTATCGAAGCTTTAACGGAGCTTTACCGAAGGTTTAAGGTGCTTAAACATAAATATATGAGTTTTAACGAAGCTGATATGAACGTTTTAAAGCTAACTATGGAAAGATTATCATAAAATACATTATTTTTTCATTTTATTATAATTTTTAACCCAACAGTTTTGAAAACTATTTGGTCAATAATCAGTTGAGTTAAAATTTTAGCTCATCTAGACTGGATAATAACCATAAAACAGTTTTAAGGTTGTTCTCAAAATGTATCGAAAACAGTCATCAGTTGCTTTTGCAAAAACCGTACTGAATTTAACAAAGTTCTTTAGCGAAACTTTACCATGTTCTAAGATCGAAAAATAAGTTTAAACGAAGCTGGTGCGAAAGTTATGGAACTTCTGTAAATTAATCAGGTGTTGATTTTGAAAGCAATGTTTATACCGTCAGTAATAGTGTCAGGGAGATTTTTAAAGTATTGACCCCTACACCCGTAAAATTAATAAAGCTCTAAAAGCTTCAAGAATCTGAGACATGAGCGATCTTAGTTAAAAAACGGACATAGTTTATATTCGCGCAGTTACACGCGGAATTTTTCTATTTCAATCTTAAGTCGTTTGGCCCTAAGGTTAAATATTCGGGCGTGATGCAGTGAAAAATCTTAAAATATTGACTCATGTGCTTTTTAAATGAATATTTTATTACTTCCTTTCAAACAGATACTTCGTTCCTAGAGTTCTCCAATTCCATATATGGATTGGATAAAATCGAATGCCTTTACAGGTCCATAACCTTCAAGTCAATAACATACAAAATCAAAACAAACAAAAGAAAATGCCGACCACACTGCACTGGTATTGTAAGTCTTCATTCAACAAAACAGCTTACCGCTTTAGGATTTCAAAATTTATCCGATCTATTAAAATCTCATAGAACCAAAATACAAGATTCCCAATCTTCCCTGCCTTTGTCCGGCTAACAATTTATTGCATCCCATTTAAATGGCCTGTAAGCCAGCCAGCCGCACGGATGCAGTAGTGAATTTTGGAGTTGTTGTGGATGTGGCATTTTGACTGTCGCTGGCCGCGCGCCGCATGCATAGGGTTTAAGCAACCTGTGCCATTTCAACCTGCCGCAATTCCTCTGACTCAGAATAAAGTATACTCCTCTCTCCGGCTAGCTGCTGTAATAGTCAAATAACAAAGAACAAAACACCTTATCAAGTTCTATTGATTCCTTTTTCGTGCACTTGGCAATGTAGCATTATATAGCATCATCGCGCAGCCTCTTCCCAGAACCGTGCCATATATAAACAGATATGTATCTTCAATTATATATATCCGACTCCTTTTAGCCGCACTCTCTTATTAAATTGGCTTTGTGGCGTTCGTTGTTGCGTGTCCATGTAAATATAAGCAAAAAAAAAAGTAAAATTACGCTCCTTCTTTCGAGAAGCAATAAACTGGTCCGTGATCCGATAGATTTAGCCAGCCAGCACAGCACGTCGCAGTGCATCCTTCGCAACGTAAGCCGACAAACCCTGTCGATATCGTTGTTGCGGCATGCAGCAGAATATCCCGCCCGACACAACAACTATCTCTCACTTTAAGAAGATAGCCCAGCGATTAAAGATAACATCCTCACTCGAATGTAATTTACGACGTTTTAACATTGAAGTCCATGTAGGTAGAGGTTAGGCTAGAGCCGCAGGAAAGTGCATTTGTTCCTTGTCTTCGTGGGCTTGTTGGGTTATATATTGAAGTCGTGTTCAATACGAAATCGAATAAAATTGCTCCTCTATACACTATACCTACTACTGATGAAATGGTAAGGTGTATCGGACGATGAACTGTTATCCTATACTCCGTGGTGATGATAGCGTTTAGATTTAAGTTTTATGATTTGGACTTTAATAAGATTGAGATGAAATTGCTTGAGGTATTTCCTTGTTTTAATCTTAAAGAAATCTTGATTTACTGCAGGAATAACTCTGAAATGAAAACTAGTCGAAGAGGATTGTGCTGAAGTTGACCAGAAATGGTTGAGAGTATTAAAATTGTTGGTAAAATATTAATAAGTTGTAATGTTTAAATATGAGGTCATTCGATGTAAACAGTTGACCCCTGTCCGCTGTCTTCTAACTTATACTCTTACTAATAACCAACTTGGTGATTAGAAATCAAAAGAGAGATGCAGAAGAGTTCTGGACAATAAGGACGAAGAAGTTTACTGAATCCGCCATAATTCGCACTCTGTATCAAATGAGTTATTAAACGCTCGTAGATCAGTTTGCTGATGCAGAATATACGAATTTAAGTTAAACATCAGCGCACTAAAATGCAGTTTATGAAGATGAAAAAGTAGCATTAACTTTTTAACGTGAACATAAAAATGTATTTATAACTCAATAAAGCTATTATTAGCAACTTGGTGGAAATTAATTGTTCTGAACATTTCTAGAAAAAAATAATTAATAAAACACTTGTTGTTTCGACAATAAAAAAAATATATGAATATTTATTTAACGAAAAGGCCGATGCGTTTGGTTTTCTTGAGACATCTTCGGGGCACTGACATTAACATACAAGATTAAGTGTTCGTGATGAATTATTACAATAGATTTTTTTTTATTTTAAAAATATAAAAAAGTTTAAATGAAAATAAATTTTAATTTAACAATGGACTGTTATTCGTCAAGTCTATTTGGCAATTAAGAACATTAATTCTTATTTATTGATTTCAAAAACCTCATATTTGCCTAATACTCTGCCAGCCGGAAGATCATGTAGCAGTGTCACATCGTCAATAGAGCATCCATGACCAGTGTTTTTCAGATGCTGGGAAAGCACAGAAGAAGGATCATGATATCCTGAAGCTTTGAGATGTTCCATCATTCTTTTTTCCAGTGATCTTCCAGTTTTTCCAATGTAAGCACCATTACATTCTTTACAAATAACTTTGCAAACTCCACTTTTCTTACTCTTATAAACGGGTTTTTTGATTTTGTTATTGCATAGAGCATTTTTTAAAGTAAAATTGTGAAAAAAGGCTGGTTTAATTTTTGCTTCTGAGAGTGACTTGGGGAGTTTGTCCGAAACACCGGGAATATAAGGAATCTTGCGCCATAATCCATCATTTTTGTCTCTATCTAAAAGGAAAATAGATTGCAGTGCATGGTGTCTGGATTTCTTTTGTAACAACCGGTGAATAGTTTTAGTTAGTACATTTTGAACAAAGGTCAAGAGGTTACGTTGTGTTAATTTCCAGATACAAAAAATATCATCCACATATCTGCTCCAGAAAAAGATATTTTGTAGAAATTGGCTTTTGGAACAAAACACACGTTGTTCAAAAAAACTCAGCAGCAAAAGGAGAAAGCGAAGGACTCATAGCAAGACCTGACCCATCAAACTGAAAGGTTAGTCGATGCATAAGGAGACAAGTTTGACCAATTGTAGGCTCTTTTGTTCGTCTTTTAATATATATTTTAATAAAATTAGCAGCAATTGACACCAAATTGAAACGCTAGGTTTACATAGATGACCACAACAGACTTCCATATTTCCCAGAAATCGTCAAATTGATAAATAAATTCAATTTCGACCAATATCAGCAACTATTAGCTCACAAAATCAGAAATGTGGCAGAAATTGCGCGAATAATAACATTTTCCAATCATTGTTTCCTTAAGCTATGAAAGCATTTAGTCAGTTTGATATAAGTCCGAAGAATCGAAGCAAGCGCTATTGTATCAGTTCTGTTGTTATTCGGAAGAAATATCAGCGGTAACTAGGATTTAGAAAAATAGTTTCCCATGTTACAAAGTCAATCCTGAAGAACCAGAAATCGATCAAACATAGGGGTCATACCAACGTAATTCTTTCAGGAAAAAAATACTACTTTTTATTTATAAAGAAAAATGCTAAATCATGCGATTCTAAATATTGTTTCCTATGGCACTCTTATGGTAAGCTTGCAAAGCAAATTTGCTTCCATAACAGTTAAATCATTCTGTACTTGAAAACTTTAATGATTTTTTCAACGTATGTTTTTCAATATTCGTAAAGTTGTAATAATTTTTGAAGATTCTGGAAAACATGTTGAAAACTTGCGCAATGTGGTTGAAATGTCTAGGGGCATCATTTGAATGGCTCAACTAAAAATTAATAAAAAAATTAATTGGAAAGAAGTTTTTCAGCTGATTATAAACTTAAACTTTTACTTATCAAAAATCAATCGAAATCGGTTTTCGATGAAAATTCCCTTTATGATAATTGACAGTTGATATTTTCATCGTCACACTTAGTATCAATGTAGTTAGATTATTATACCTAAAATTTTATTGCCAACTGCAATAAAAATCTATCTCATCTACGAAATATAAATTCATTCGGAGGTCTTGATAAAATTCAACAGGCTGTTCCCAGAAATGTCTGATAGTTCTTCTAAGTTATCAAAGAAGTAACTTTCCAAGAATTTCTTTCTTAAGTGATACAGTGTGTGACAATGACAAATGAAATTTCATGGATTTTCCACGTCAGCACATCCTCTGCACATGTAATGCGAACTGATTGCGGTAATGATACTTTAACAAAAAGACGTAGGAAATGGTTGTTTCAGTTTCCAGTTTGTCGAAACTTGGCCATGGTTGTGCAGCAAGTATTAAACAAGTTCCATCTCTGCACGATTTATATTATAGAGCGTACTCTCAATAGTTGGTTCTACCATCAGTTCCCTCGTTGCCTGGTGTACCACTGTATCCAAGAACTCAGCGGATTCTTATATTATATTGCTATCAGGAAACCTTCTTCGCAACATCAATTCACGGAGGTTATGATTTGACCTCGGTTGGCTGTCAACGACAATTGATATCAGTTTTTGGTACTGCCACTGTTTGGTAGCTTTGGCCACTGGTAAAACATCATCTTGGAAGACGATGCTGTAATGATAGCGAGTCTGAAAGCAAGTGCTAGCTTGTTCCAGAATTTCTGAGAAGAATCCAGAACCAACACCAGTGTTCAAGTGTTCATCTTGGACCCTGGTGTTGACTCACCGGTATTTGGTTGGTGGTTTTCCCATTCCCCACTGTTGGGAAAGGTCGATATAAGAAGTTTATGAAATGCACTATGACAAGTGTTTCGGTAGAATTTAATCATGACCAATCTGGCTATTTGCTTGACACTATACTGACTCTGCGTTTAAATTGACTGAAGAAAATATATTTGAGGAGTCAACTCAGGGTTAACCCCGATGATCTAGAACTAACCACATTAACTTTCCTTCCACCAACGCCAACGCGAACATAGATATATCAAACTTGCTTATTAGAGGATGGAAAGCCGCACTCGGATCGGGAGATAGATAAGCAAATCTGCCTTAAAAAATACTCTAACTTGTTATTAAACTTTAAAAATGTCGATGGAAGAAAAAATCAATACTGAACTAAGAAAACAATCAGAACAAAGCCTCTATAATACTGGATGTTTCTTTCTTCACACGCACCTACACCCACCTATTCAAGAAAACACAAAGAAGTCATTAAAAATTGCACTTTTACTTCAGTAAGTCAGTCATCCCAATTGTTCATTGCCTTTTCCCTTTCATTTCCTGAAAACCAAGAGACCCTAGGCACATACGTAATATTGAGTTAGATAGTATAGGTACCGTACCGATTCAGCACGCAAAGTACTCAAACCTTGAAGTAGGTACGTTGCATTTTCATACACAACACATATATGCATCTACTCCAACTGCCATTGCTCCTTGCATCATAAGCAACATAACAAAACAAAAACAACATTGGATGGCGCAACGCATCCATGACATTCGTCGTGTATTCCATTTCAGTGTACTTCATCCATGAAAAAGTTTTCACCGCACACATTCCATTCCATTGCCAATGCCGCGCCGCCTTACCACCTTACTACTATAATATACCTTACCGCCTTATACCGTTTCTGGCTGGCTGAGGCTGGCTGGTGCCACGCTGCAATGCGGCACATAAACAAAAATACGAGACACAAGGTGGTGTATATTCGAACCTTGAATGCACACTTTGTTCCTTTATAATTATGTTTTATTCAAAAAAAAAAAATCTAAAAGCTGTATCAGATTATGGCTCTGAAAGATCTAAGACATGTGGTGTAGCCCACTTTTGTTTAAAGAAAGAGTGGCACCTATTCATCTCCTGCTAATGGACTAATCTTTCACTCGTATGCCGCACATACCCTAGCCATTGTGTGAGGATACAAGATTAAGCGGGAACTTCAGGACGACAAGACCGACGGCGCCGGTTTAATCTTTGCGCCTTTGTAAAACCCATCTACATATGAATGCACCTTAAGCATCTACCCCCAATCTCTCATATCTAATGAACACCATCTATTTTCCTGCTTTGTCCCCACTGCCTCCTCTAATGAACACACCTTGCGGTTGTGCACTTCAATTAAATGCGTGCTGCCGCATGGTGTTGAAAGAATCAGGTGCACAGATAGAATTGAAGGCTAAAAGCCGTACACGGTCTTGATTCCGCTGAGATTCATAATGTACCAACATCCAAGACCAAGAGTATACCTGCTCTGCAATCATCACAGAGTTCTTCTTTCAATGTGATAATGGATTTTGGCCAGTCGATGTGGTGGTGTGTTGTGTTGCGGTGGCATGGCATTAAGCAGCATCCACAAGCAATATGCTGATGAACTTGTACAGAACGCGCCGCCGTGTGCCACCATGAATGCGGTGAACGCTAAGAAGTTAATTGAATTGGAAGTGTGAACCACAACACACATCATCATACGTGTATAGCTTAATGACATAAAGGTGTTAAGGTAAATGGAAGACTTAGAAGATGTCGACTATACGACAACGACGACGTTATGGCTGCTGTGCTTCGATAATAATACTATAAACTAAGAACGCACCATCTGGCGTTGAATTCTAGTCCATAATGAGCTTGCTCATTGGTTTTGTGTTCTGGGGAACTGCCGCCGCAGCTTCGGTATGCATGACTTGTGGTTTAACATGGCTTTTGAGTGGAGAAATTGATTAGTGTGAGATTTGAGTTTTTTTTTCATTTTACTACTTGATTGACCTTCACATTAGATATTAATGTCATTATCGAATGTGGATCAATTATTTTGTTGTTGTTGGCGATAGGGGAGATTATTATATTTTTTTTTTTTAATTGAGATACATTACCGACTACACAATGTTGCGGTTGTGTTTCTTTTTAGCTACTGTAATCTTACCTGAAATTAAAAAAAAAAGACAAAAAATTAGTTATATTAATATAATTATCTACGAGTATGTATGTATATAAGTAGAGAATAATCTTTATATATAAAAAAATGTTGTTAAAAACATATGACGTTAATGATCTCAGTTGGCATTCGACCATTTTCAATTTTTCTTTATGGAAGATATGGTCGAGAAGAAGGTTTTAAGCTATGTGCTTATGTGTGTTGGTTTTCGATTTAAGGCTGTTTATGTGAGATATTAAATTTTAAAAATGCTTACTAAATACTAAATACTACTTTTTTTTTAACGGATTCGCGCACTAAAGGGGTTTTGACTACCCTTAAAATGAACAAGCACAGTGCGAGCGTTAGGAAAGTAGGGAAGGATGCAAGAGGAGATATCGATGCACATTGGTTTTGAATTTCTGAATATCAAAATGGGGGGGGGGGGAAAGAGCCGAGTAAAGTATTCCACATTCGCGTTGTACGGCTAAAGAAAGATTATCTGTACTTAACAGTACGACCGAAGTTGGGCTCAAGGGTAAACTGATTAGAATTCCTAGAACCGCGAGTATTACGGTTGAAAAGTTTAAGGGGAGGAATGCAACTGGCTATTTCGATCGAACATTGTTTATAAAAATAGCGATAAAATAGTGAGAGACATATAACATTTCAACGATGTTCTAGAGATGTAGAGATGTATAGTTCTATCGCCAATCATTCTTAGAGCTCTATTTTGAATTCTATCTAAAAGATTCAAATGAGTTTTGGGAGCTCCTGCTCAAATGTGCGAGTTATACTCCAGCTTTGGACGAATGAAGGCCTTATAGATTACAGCCAGATCAGACGGGGAGAAGAATTTCTTGCACCTTCGAAGAAAGCCAAAACACTTTGCAGCGTTTTTGGCGACATCAAATATGTGTTCATTCCACAAGAGGTGGTCTGTGATGCACATGCCAAGGGCTGAAAGCTGATCGGTTGCTTCAATGCAAGTGCCGCTCATGGATAGCGGCATTGGGGGTGGGTTCTGCTTTAACGACAGAAGACAGCACTGAGTTTTTGAAGCATTAAATTCTACGCGGTTTTTTATTCCCCATTGGACAATGCTTTCAAGATCAGAATTTAATGAGCTTATCATACGCTGCCGTTCCAGTTGCACATCCGAAAAACAAGGAGGTGCACCTGAAAACGAATATGAAAAGCTAAACTGGATCGCACGAACTTGCTCTTATGTTCGATCACATTGAATGCAAAAGATTTCTGTTAAAAATCTAAATGTATATTAAAGCAGTTTTTTACTTCATTTTTTATATATACAAAATATCTTTATTTTTTTTTTCTAAAAAAAATTGGTATGACAATCTTAAATATTATAATATAAACTTAAAACCAAAATATTAAATCGACTTAATCAAAGAAAAAATAATTCAAAATTCTGAAATAAATACTTAAACTAATTTAAGCTTAAAAAAAAGTACGCCATTTTATTTGTTAGATAAATTTGAATTTATGGGAAAAAAATTTTTAAAATATGTGAAGCGGTTTTTGAGAAAAAAAGTTTTTTTTTTAAACTTTTTAAAAACATTTTTTAACAAAAATTCAAAAATGCCAATTCATAGGTATTAAATAAATACATATAAATATAATTTTTGAAAAAAAAATGTAATGAGCAGTTTTCGAAATATAAATTTAAACTAATTTTTTTTTTAAATGATTTTAAAAATACAAAAAACTACTAATTAAAAATAATTGGTACGCGGTATAATTTGGGCAATCTAAACCTATATATGTGTGAAATTTCGAAAGAATCGGTTGAGCAGTTTATGAGATATGAGTCGAAAGTAAAAAAAAAAAACGGTCCTATGGAAAGTACGCTTTTTAGACATTTTTCTAATTTTTTTTTCAACCATATGATCGGTCGTAGCTAAAAAGCCGTACTGATTTTTTTGAATCAAAATCGTCAGAGCCGTTTCCGAGAAAAATAGGTTTGAACGTAATGGTTATATGGCAGGTACCGTTATTTTTTTGAGCTTAAAAAAAATTTCAATTTCACCTCTGTACAATACCTAAGAAACTCTATATACCAAAAGCAATTCGGCCCACCCGTTTGGGCTGTAGGTGTCTATTCATACATACAGACAGACTGACAGATATACAGATGGACAGAATTTTTAGACCATCTTTTTTCGTCTTCGCTATCATCGTAATGTCATGTTTGATTATTATCTCAAAACTTTTTTTTCGACGAATGCATAACTTGCCTTATAGTACCTATAATCGCAAGCAAAAAAAATGTTGTCAAAAACGTAAATTCCTGATTTCGCTTTTCTGAGTTCAGCCGGTGTATTTCTTTGACATAAACTACTTTGTGTTTGTTCAATACACATCGTTTGACCGCTGAGTGAAAATTCGTTTTTGTGTTTCGTAAAAAATTAAAACCATTTCAATACGTTTACACTGATTCCGATCTAAGCTTGGACGACGTACACGTCTTGCAATAATTAATCAGAATGTCCGTGATAATCAAACGCAAGAGGTACGTGCAGAGGAAATAAATGGAGACATGCCCATATTGCACAGCTCCAAACTGCACCACAAATTCGACAAAAAGTTATTAGAAGAAGAAAAGTGGTAAATGTAGACTTCAATCGCGCTGCTTTGGAATACGATTTCGCAATTGCATTTACTTGCTCGATGCTGCCGGTGGGAGATGCAAGATATTCGTCATTTAGTTGATTCTAGCAACAATTCGGCCAAGATTTCTTTCGTTGCATCTATGGGCATTGATACCACAACGTTTGAAGGCGGTCGAACTGCACATTTCGCTTTGAAACTGGCGATGAAATTTTTCACGGTTGACAAACCAATAACGTGGACAATGACCAAGAATTCGGTGACAGCGAAGTTGATACGAGAATACAAAATCATAATTTGAGATGAATGACCGATGGCGCATAAACGAGCTTTGGAGGCAGTTGACCTAACAATGAAGGATTTACAAGATGATTCGAGATGATTTGGTGGGTATCTATATGATATTGCTCAGCGGAGATTTTCGTCAAACGCTTCCCGTCATCTGCTACCGATGAACTTAATGGATGCTCAAAATCGTCGTCTTTGTGACGGCATGTGAATAAGTTGAAATTGACCACAAATATGAGTGGCATTGCAGAACGAACTCAAGACAACTGCTGGAGCTTGGCAATGGCCAAATTTCTGTTGATGTCTCGATTAGATTGATATCATTCCCGACAAATTTTTGCAAGTTAACACGTCGAAGGAGAAACTCATCACCAAAGTAAAGTGTTCCCCGGCATTCCAAAAAAATTATAAAAATCTCAATTGGATTTGTGAACGGGCAATACTAGCAGCGAAGAAAAACAACGTCGTCCATAGCTTGGTAAACGGTCTTTGTTGTTTGTTTTTGCGCCTGAAAACAAATCAAAAAACATTTTTATCATATCAATCTCTCCTTATTTGTATTCCATTCAAATAAATCACATTGAAATTTGAACTATGTATCTGTGTTTTTATTATAGCTCTGCAGTTGATTTGAAGGCGTTAAATTGGGGCGAGGCGAAGTTCACCAGGTCCGCTAGTATAAATATCAAAGTTTAAGACTTATCGTGAAAGATATTCATAAACTTTTAAAAACATAAAGAAACAAACAATAAAGCAACAAATGGTGTGTTATATAATATCACATGGCTAACAATATGCGGACAAAAAGTCAACAACAATAATTGCAAACAATATTGTTTGCATGGCGCGTGTATTGCTCAGCTGATTGTTTTTTTTTTTTGTTGTTTAAATTTCTTGTCGTTTTGCAAGCTGATTTGCTTTAAGCCAATAGTTGGGCTAAGTTCTATATATGTACATATGTTTGTAGAATTTTTCATTGACGTCAAATTGTAATTAAGAAAACACACATTTACCAGCTCAACTAGCTTAGTTATAGTGCCGTTGATTATTATTTTGACTGACAGTGATAGACACCGCGCCAAAAGACGACTTCATTGTTAAAACTAACAGAGAGCGAGCGGTATCTCTTAAAATGTCATAAGAGTAGACAAAAAATATGATTTATTCAAGCTGTCAAGTGCACACTACGATGTATGATTAAATTCTAGAACACACTACGAGTGTAAAAATAAAAATGATGTTAAATAAATGAACAAAAACAAAATGTATTGATGTCATTTTTATATAAGCTGTGCAAACAAAATTTCTTAAAAAAAATGTCAATAGTTTATGTAAAGCTTCCTTTTTTTTTATTGAAAATCTTTTAGATGAATTTTGTGTATTATATTATTTATTGAAAAATTCATCAAATAACAGTATCAGTATCTAAAAATATTCCGGATTTACGTAGAATGAAATTGGAAAAAGAAAAATGAAATCGGTGTTGTCAAAAACAAAATAGAGTTTTCAAAAGAAATTTAATTTTGCTAGTCCTAGTTTTTACTAGACAGTTCCAGCTCAAGCTTCATAAATAGCTTTAACTGCAACATTCTGCAGACTCTCATATAAACAAAATTCCTTCAGTTTTCCTCACGGTATCCAACAAAAGATGGAATAATATAACCTAGAATTATATGGCCTTCGTACAAAGAGCCCCGCACAAACCATCTCATTTGTAGACCAAGGCAGGACATAGCAAGGATAGTCGTTATACCTGTACGGGGCACTGGCCCTTGGTTGAGCATACAGCAAAACTGGATATTCCCCATAACACATACTGCCGTAGCTGTAAGAACCAGTTGGAAAAGGAAACAGTGCTTCACTTCCTTTGCAAGTGGCCCGCTTTGGCCATGCTAAGAATGCTTTCTTTTCTGATTTAAAAGAACTGTCTGATACAAAAGTTAAAAACATACTCTCCTTCCTGAACGGGCCGAAATGGCTCTACAATCGCTGGGCTTGAGTTGTTCATTCTCTTTTTCCGCTAAAAAAATCTTTCATTCAGGTCCGCACGAGTTTTTGGTATTAAAACGGCCAGCGCTTCCCAGCGCTACTTGGGTCTAGATGAGAGTTCGTTCTGACCACCATTTTACCTACTTACCTACCTTCATATAAACATATAGATACTGAACTAAAGGACAATTCACATAGGAGCGACCAACCGCCGACAAATAAATGATGCTTAGCACAATTCACAAACCTACATTCTTCAGAAATTCTAAACAAAATTGTAGAAATATTATTTATATATTGACCAACCTTATTTGAAACTATTTTTACTTGCGATATAGGTACTATAGGAAAAGTTTTCCATTTGGAAAAAAAATCGAACTCGAGATTTTAATCAAACTTGACATTGCGATGATAGATGATGCGAAAACCAAAAAAGTGGGTCCCGCAATTCCGTCTGTAGAACGATCTACAGCAAAAACTGCTGAACTTATTTTTTTCAAACTTGGTACTTAGCTGTTTCAGTTGGTACTTGCCATACAAAATTTTCTACCATCTTAATTATCTCGAAAACAGCTCTTAAGATTTTGATAAAAAAAGCATGTGTACTATACTTTAGGTATGGTCTACGTTTTGACAAAAAAAAATTGGTTTACATATTTTGTTATTAACGGTACCTTTCATACAACAATTTTTTTTGATTTTCGACTTTCTCAGATTTCGATCAAAATTTTTACACATATGAGGTTCTTTGGATTTTTAATAGTACTGCAGTTCAAAATCTGGTGGACGATTTTTTCTTAAATTTTGTTTTTAAGTTTATAATATTAAAAATTTTAAATTTTCATTCCAATTTGTTTTTTGGAAAAAAAATTAAGATATTTTTTTATATAGAAAATTAAGTAAAAAAACGACTACTAAGAACTTTTTGCATATGATGTGATCGAACATAAGAGCAAGTACGTGAGATCCAGTCGTGCATTTTATTTCTTTCAGAATTCTATGTCAGTTACAACATATTTTAATGTCACGAAAATCGGTCAAAGAACAACGAAGTTGACATTTTTTTTGAACCACCCTAATTTGAAAAATAATCTCACCGATTTGCCTCAAAAAAAACTTACGAAATCGGGACGAGATTTAAAAAAAAAATAACTGAACTGATTTTTAATTAATTAATTTAATTAAGTAAAAAAATAATTACCTAATTTAACAAAAACGAAAACGACAAGATTTCGTCACAATCACGTATCGTTTTCTTATCGCATCCATTATGTTCAAGAATAAAGAATTCTTCCAAATGCATGACAATGCCATTTTCGATTTTTCATCCGACTTATGATTCCTCGTATAAGGCAATGCTAGTCTACTTTTGTCAACATGACAGTTTTGTTTATTTTGTGTTTTTTTTTTGTTATTTTAGGATAATTTATTTATTCATTTTAAGTATAGAAAAGTGTTATTTAGAATTAAGTGTTTATTGATTTAATCCATAGAAAAAATTTACCCACAACGCTGGAAAGAAGTTTTACTTCAAAAATCCATGTGAACAAAATTCAAAAATGGACAGTCTTTAATATACGTTGCCCTACAGACTGTGAAAAACAGATTCATTGTTTTTTTTTTTATTTGAATTTTTTTAAAGAATTTTCAGATCGATTGGTGATTCTACTGTGGCAAATATTTCTTCATGAAAATAAAATACACAAAGTAAATATTGCAATACAAACTTATAGAGAAAAAAATTATTGAGTATAAAATACACCGAAAATTGTAAAAATAAACAAAAAATTCAGTAAGAATAGTGTGTATTTTCTACCTTAATAATTTTTGTCTTCATAGGTCAGGAAATATTTTCGCTAGGAGAATAAAATCGTCAAAAGGACTGAACAAATTTCTAACAACCTGAAATGCCATACATTTTAATAAATTTAAATGATGCGAAGTTTGATATCTAGGAAGTTTTTATGTAGTTATCTGTGGAAAATATCAGTTTAAGTTTTATATTTCTATCTTTCATGTTTCATCTTTTGGTAGGTGTTAGTTCTTGAAGCCCAAGAACATAGATACCAAATGGAAAATTGTCAGACAGGTTTTCAACTTTGGAACGCGTTTCAACCACTGGGTCATTTCTTATTATATCTGTTGATTTGTATACATTTGGTTTTTGACGAGCTCAACAAGAGTTGAGTTTAAGACAGGTCGAAGACATTGAACTTCCATGGTTACATCTTCTACAAGTCCTATACGAAAGAAAGCTGTAATATAATTGAACGTCGTCATATGCATAAATATGATAAGAGCAATACTTTAAGTAAATGTGAAAATCATTTATAAAAAGGGAGAAAAGAAGGGGTCCAATAATCGTACCCTGCGGCACACATATCGAAACGAACGTCGAAAATTTACCTATATGAAAAACAAGTAGGAGTAGGAGAAAAATTGAATTTCGGAAAGATTTTACATAGTAAGTGGATTTAACCGGTTGAAATACCCTTCACAAATCCAGAAGAGTCCAAGACGTCACTTTTTCTAAATAAAAGTTATCACGATATATTTTTTATTTGATAATTGGGGATTTTTGTAAGAAGCTTGGACAAATAAGTTAAAATAGCCAACGGTAATATTGAATATTTTTGCTTGAGTTCTTGAACACAAATTTCTAATAACAGTTTTATGCTTTATAGCGATTAAAACTATCTCCGTTTTAATTGAATGAAAGAATAACAGATACTCCCTTGTAATAAGAGGTTTCATTTTAAATCATTCAGTAAAGGCAATCGCTTTATTCTCGAATGAAATTTGTTTTTACAGAAAACATATTCTAAAGCTGTGGAAGCCTTTCCGATTAATGTATTTGCACTGGTACAATCTATAGCTTCGAAATATTGAGCAAATCTGGATTTAGTTTTCCTTACAATCGAAAAAAAATTGAGATGCAAAAAAGCCCTTTAACCAGTTCTTAACCATCAATTTAAAATGAATTGGCTTGAAAAATATTGTGGAACGTAATAATTTTTTTCACTGATTGTGGAAATAAAGCCCTGGAAAAAATCAGGGCATGTATTTTGCTGAAGATTTGAGAAAACCTCTTTAAGTTTATTTTTCCCCCGTGAAATGAAATTATTTGCATATTTTTTTCCGGAAATTTTTAAGTTCGAATCACTTTGAAATATAAAGTAAAAGATGATTTCCAGCAAAGTTAAAAACTTTGAATCAATTTCTTTTGTTTCAAATTTGAAGAAGAAAGAATAGAATTTATTAGCAGGATCCAGTTTCCGACACCTGTAAGAAAAACTACACGAGTCCAAAAATATTACCACTCATCTTTCTATTTTCCTTTAAGGACTTCTTGTTGTTAGCGCTTAATATCCGAAGCATGAAAACTCAAATGTCAGAAGCGCAATAAAACTACATCATCTACTTCATATTAAAATTAGACTAACTTGTTTGAGAACTCATTTCTTACCAGCACAATAAATCACCTAGTCCTTTCTTCACACTGACAGTTTTCAGAGCCTCTTCAAACAGTTCACATTTTTAAGAAAATCTCATTTAGCATAGGTAGCAAAGTAGCAACTAGAAAGAGACCAGCAAAACGTAGTATTTGTTGTCCTTGATATTCATTTAGCACAAAACAACAAATGTAACCGTCCCACTATATGCTTGTCCTGTATGTTCTCTTCTGCATCCTTGAACCTAGCTATTCATCTAATATACAATTGGTGTAATGCCAGTCCACAGGATTCGCCCTGACACTGAAACAAATTGCACTCAAAATAGCACAAACACAAAGAAATACAAAACAAAAAAAAACAAAAAAAAAGTCCTGTAAAATTATTTTACCATCACAAGTAATGAGCTGTCCTAATCAGCAGCGCTCAGCCGGACGAGTTTTATCTTTCTTTGTGTTTCCGTTTTGTGAAAAATCCTTTTCACAAAGGACAATAAAGAAAATGAAGAAATTTCTTCCACATAAATTGCATGTTTTCCCATCAAACTCCCCCCTGCAACCAAATGAATAATACCAATGATGACTACATACAAACATATTTACCCCAACCATTCGTATACAACCCACCAAAAACCACTGCGGGGCCATTTTGAATTGTAGGTGTGCCGCCATTTCGAACAACGGAAACTGAATTTCAACGAGCGTTTGTGTTCTTTGTGTGTTTGGGAGAGTTTTTGTTAATGCGGGGGTTCTGTTGCACACAGAAATTGCAGAACCCCAGAAAAGGATGAGTATTCGTGAACAAAAGTTTGTTACTTGAGCTGTTGTGTGGTGGAGTGTGGAGTGGTGTGGAAGGGAAACAATATTTGCGAGACATAAAAAGCTTTACGTGTCACTTGGCGTAGACTGCTGGGGCTGGTTATGTGGTGATAGGGTCTTCAACCCCAAAATACTAAAAAAGAATCACATAAATAACGGAACAAGGGTCTTTGTCGTTGCTGCTTCTTCGTTAAACATTTATGAGATTGAGAAGTCGAAAATCACCAAATCGCAGAAATGCAGAATCTTCATATCATCCGGACTCACTTTTTTATTTTTTGTATTTTCCTTTCAAACTCGCACGTTTGACGCAATGAATGAGAGTGGAATAAGGAGCTTCTTGGGGTTGGCTTTAAGTGCCAGTTATATTATGAACAACACCCAAATGTATGAAAATAACACGTCTCCTCAGGCAAAATAGGGTTATCGCCTTCCGCTTTTCCTTAGCATATAGTATGGTTGGTGTATTCATAAGTCAAAGCAGCTACTCGTAGCAAAGTCAGATGCCTTCAATTAAGAACGGCCGTGTTTTTGTGAATGGTTTTTATGTTTGTTTGAGATTTGAGTTATTAGGGTAAATTGTGCGACTGATGAAATAGGTTTACAGACCAACTTTCACAGCCGACCAAATTGCCAAAGGGTCCGGAAATAATGGTGAAGGAGAGATGTGAAGTAACCTAGACGTAGCAGTCATTTCGAGTGGTTGGCTTATTACTTTTTGAAGCTTTACACTCAAAGAGTGGTATAGACCATTCAAAAGAAGAGTCCTGACTTCTCTACGGAAAAAACCTCCAAGGTTTTTTTTCAAGGCACTTCAATATGTGACGTGATGACAGATAAAAAATATAATGAAACATGATTCGTAAGTATTTAAAAAAAAGAAGGCAGGCACGTGTCCTAACATTATTTTGGTCATCAAATATTTGCAAGTTCGATCAATCTTGATGACGACAACCTGACGAAATCCGGTTTATTTATTTTCGTGGAGACCAAATTGAATTTGATGAATTTGTGATTTACAAAAAAAAAAATGCCATTAAATTCTCTGGATTTTTCATGATTGATTTTTTTTACTGAGCCATCTGCAGAAAATAATTTTCCAAGACACAATGAATCACATATACAACCTGTGCCTTTTCTTCTCCTGAAACAGAATGACGCACCTGCAAAAGGTATCAATTATATCAATATATAGACACATCAACCTCAAACAAAGCAAACAAACAAAACAAGTAAAACAAAGCAAGGAATATAACAAGGCTTTTGTTGTGCAATCATAAACTGAGATTCAGATAAAATCCAAAAGTAATAAGTTTTGATTGCGTAACCGAGATGAAAATAAACGTTTCCTTGGAACTATGGACCCCTTTTGGAAGCTTCATTGTAGGTAATTCAATTCGAGATATCAAAAAAAAATGCATTCATCGAAGAGTTCTTGATATTATCCTGCGATACGTACGATTGGGGCACGTGAGTATCAAAAACGTGCCATCCACAATAAGTTTAGTCGAAGTTTTGCAGATATTATAATATGGTAACGAATGGTATTCGTTCGGAAGCCTTTTTATTTCTGACTCTGATGTGATCAAAAGCCACAGATGGAGGTAGGTAAGGTAGTCATGTACATATATATTTGTAATAAAGATAACTCATAAATAATTCAACAAAATGAAATAAGAGCTATCGGCCATCAGAGACTCAGTGGCATTGGTCCAGCCTTCTTTTACATACCTATAGCTCTCTGGCGGCTCTGATGCTGCTTGGGGCTGAGTTTTTAAAAAGTGAAAACAAATGATTTTTGCCGCCGGCAATGACACTCTATTGTTTTGTTTTATGCTTCAACTTTGACTATCAATAAATTATGCAAAATTTTTGACTTGAAAAGTCAAATTAACTTCACAGACTTTTGATGGAAAATTTACATCGAGATATTTGTCGATTCTATAAGGAGTGGCTCTTTATGGAATTAAATTTAATTTGTTTCTTAGTCAGCGACATTAGTTATGGTTATAACAAGATTAATGAATTATTTATTATTTAACTTAAGGCTCTCGAAAATTATAAATATATGTATGAATTTTTAGTATTTAATTAGATTTTAATAATATGTCTATTAAATGGTAATTATATTTATGGTTTAGCGTGACCTATTTAAATTCGCATACAAAATTAAGTTTTAATTTAGCAATTCCCGGGAACAACTAACGAGTTTTTGCAGGTTTCCTTGTGACAGAAAGTTAGGCTTGTTTATAAATTTAAATTTCATTAGCATATAAGAAAGTTCGATACTTAAAAATTGCCGATAAAATTTGTATGCTTCAAAGTTGTGAGCTGAGAGGGTTGTCAAATTCTTGGCCGTACAAATTGACATCAATGTTTCACTCACATACGTCAAACTGAACTGTCATCTAAGACTGTAGATGCACTTCCTGCAAAAGTGGTAATTATGTTGAAAGCATGTGGTTCGCAAATTGCGAGCCTTAGCTATGAAAAGACTATTGGATTTTATGACGTGGTTTATCAATGCTTTATTCAAAATAAGGAAGACCCAACCGTCAACCGACAATTCACTTTGCTATTCCCAAATGTTAACCAATTTTAAGCAATTAGATGGATTTTTATATTTAACTTTGAGCACTGGCTTGTAGGACCGGAAGGGCTGGCAACCAGAAGAGACCAGGCGAGAGTTTTGTTATAGTCTCGTCTCGGTCACGTCAAAATTGAACAATTTAGTCTCGTCTCGATCTCGGTCTCGCCTAACCAAGTCTTGTCTAGATCTTGGTCTCGCCATTTTCTAATGAAAATTTTAATGTGCAGTTTCGTCCCGGTCTCGGTCTTGGTCTCATCCTTAGTTTTGGTTTACTTCGTGGTTTTTAGTAGTTAAAAGATTTAAGATAAGACGCGTGTTCAGATTGAAAAGATAGAGTACGGTATCTCAGCAGCTTGTTGTTAAATTCAAATTATCTGAGGTAAAATTTGAATTTTGTAGAGCAATTTCAATCGGAACCATCTCTTAATCGATTTTGACAGATTATGGCTTGACAGGTAAGCAACATACTATATTTTGACGTTTGGATAATATTTTTGTCTAGACTAGTCTCGGTCTCGTTGCCAGCCGTAAGGATTGGGTCCACCTGTACACAATCCGAATTGCAGTGTAAACACACTGGATTCACAAAATATACGTGGAGACTACTCAAAACAATATGTGTCATAATACCATATGTCAAAAAATTCTTAAAAATCGTGACTCTCTGTGACATCTCGCTCTAACATCTAACTATAAGGAGAGAGAGCCTCTCTCAGTTCATAGACGTCAAAATAAATCATCTGAGTGAGGCAAATGTGAACAGCGTCTAAATGAGAGCGACCAACGACTTAACTAATATTCGTTCGTTTTGACATTTCGTTTAAATTTTGTTTTTGTTCATCGCAAATTTAACTTCATAATTGATAATCTTTGATTTTGAGGTTAGTTGTGCCCGAACTATTTATTCGATGAAATGTGGATTGTATGTGGAACGCGAAAAGAGTAGAGTTTGACAGTTCGTAATAATCAGATTGCAATTTGCGACGACAGATTTATCTTATTTTGACAATTAGGAAGCCATATTTAGTATATAAATTATATTTTTACAATTTTATTTACAATGTGTCAATTTTGTCTATTTACAAAAATGCCAAATACTACTAAAATAGATGCATACTTCTTTCCAGAATCACTTTAAATTCTCTCAACTTAACGCGTAGGTACCTAACCCCGTCGACTATATTCTTGTGGTCATTTATTTCCCATTTACTTAATTGCTGAAACAATTCGTCACCACAAAAAGAGGCAACTTGATACGGTTTTATTGTCTTTAGTCAATGTCAAGAATTAAGTTGACTTTACCACTGTAATTACATGGGTATTTAATTTGTCTTAGTAAAACTTACAAAAGACACCATGGACAGTGAAATTAATTAACAATAGAGATACAAGCATTAAAAGACGGACTTACTCATTACGAGAACGAACAGTTATACATATACTCTTTGTTGCATAAGTTCACAAACTATTCGTTCGCAGTACCTACATTATACAAGATACAACCCACGCAGCCAGACAACTATAATGTGTCTCATGGTAGATATTATGCGACCTTAACAGATAAAAAGAACCAGTCATGGCAGACATTAAACTAATTGTAATGCATCGCCATCAAGAAGTTCAATGATAAGTAAATTGCATTAAAAACAAAAAAAAAAAACATAAACAATAGCCTTTAAATAGGAGGCGTATTCAAAAGCTGAGAACAATGAAATCTTAATTGCCTACAAGTTCAAGGTAACAAACTAAATTATAATAAATCAATTTTAATTTTTTTTTTTTTAGTTTTTTTATGTTTGTGGTGAATTTAATATATGAGCTCACGTTCGCGTCTTGAGATTACACCTTAACGAAGAGTAATGCGTTGATTATTATAGTATTATGTAACCAACAATGGGTAGCCATAATCTTTCGTTGAATCTGACTTTGACGTTCACTAAAAATGTGTCAAGTTGAAGATTGTTTTGTATTTGCTGATGTGAATGTATATGCACAAAATGTTAATAATTAAAAGATGTGTATGTCGTTTGCATCATCTGATTTAAAAATCAGAAATGGACGAAGGTAGTTTTTACTGCTTTATCAAGGGTGTACATTCAAATCACAATTTATGACAAGTTATCAACACAGTGATTGTTTTTTTTTTTTAGTTTAACTCACTATAGATGAGGGATATAATTCCTGAAAACAGCGAAACTCCTTCCTACTGCACTATAACCCACTCAATAGTGTGTTTTTTGGAACATGTAATTTTTCCTTTTCTGTACTCAAGATTGGTGCATTTAAAAAAAACCGAATGTTGAACAGAGAAAGAAGCCTAAATTCCATCGATGTGGTCGATAGCTAATGTGAACCGTATCCTGAATAAGAAAAATATATTATTATTCAGTTTCCATATGACATAGTTGGTGTATATGGTCATTGGTGTACAAGGGTTGATGCATAGGCTTAGCATAAGCAGTAATTGGCAATTGTACTTGAATTTAAAAAATAACGGCTAAAGCAGCAGTTGGGTTTTCGTTGGGTCCAATTATGCGGCGAAAGATGAAATAAAAGCAATTCACTGTGGAACCTATTTGAATTTTTCCTTTCAAACGAAATATAATATAAATACTAAAATTTTTTGCTTTGCTTGATTGCTTGCTTACTTAAGTTTCATTTAATTATTAAAGGATGTGAATTACAAAAACAAAATTCTCCGGCATGTCACTTGAGTTTAAAGCTCATACTAAGTGAAGATATTGTGGAATTAGTTTTCACGATTCGACAAAAACTAAAAAAACAATACAAAAAAAGGTGAAGTATAACTTCCATATTTTTTCTTCCATAATTCTATGTCAGCTAAAACATATTTAAATTTCATGCAAATCGGTCAAAGAACAACAAAGTCGAAATATTTTTTAATCCGGCCCCTTCTTGTATAAATACATCCCCAACAACGACCACATCTTCCAATTGTACAGAACGTCAACGTCAGTCGTCGCTCAAACTGTGATCTGTGGTTAATCAAATTTAGTTCATCGATTTCGGCGAGTTAAGTGAGGTTCAAATTTTGATCCGTGGTTTAACTCAACGATTTAATTTCACCGATTTAGCTTAGAATAATTCACAATACCGTCACACTAACGTCTCGTTTTCCTTGCCGCATCCATGCTTTTTTAGATTTGACAGCGTTTTTCAACATAACAGTTTTGTTTATTTTTTTATATTTTAGGAAAATTTATTTGTTAATTTTAAGTATGTAGTTCATTGTAAGTTATTTAATTAAATAAAGAAGTGTTATTAGCAAACAAATGTTTATTGATTTAAATAAACAAATTATAAAAAAGATGTTTGTTGAGTTTTTTTTTAATGAAAATAGTTGGTTCAGGTGGTTGAATTTAATTTAAATCTGTCGCCAAAAATTCTGTTGGTATTTGACAGAAAACGTGTCTGTTTGACATATGACTGACAGCTCCATAGACATTTTTTTACCCCCAACGCCGCAAAAGAGGTTTTACTTGAAAAACAAATTTGAACACGCAACAATAGATTTTCTGTTCCGTTATTTTTTTTTTTGTGAATAAAGAAATCTATATTGCGAATTTCATAGTTGGCCAGGCTTTCTTCAATATAAAGCCCAAAAGAATTTTAATTTTACAAAAAATCTAGAGTCTGACATAAGTACATTGAATGAAGAAACTAGAAGTTCTGAACAAAACATAACATTTAACTCCTTTTTTATCTCAATTGATTGATCCCTAGATACCATTTCATTCCTTCAAATTAAAGTGCTTGATTTAATTTCTACCATAAGCTTGGAAAGCTGTGGTTAAGAAAACATATTCATATATTGTCTGCCCCGAGAGCAATGTACCTTTTATTGATATTTTGCAAAACCGAAGAAGAACGATTTTTATTATCAAACAAACGAAACTTCCTTTTCCTTCCTCTGTACTGTCATCGTATTCCGCAACAGATAATATTTCCTTCTTTGTGTTTTGACAGCAAACATGATTTCCATTAAATGTCAAATAATGTTATAATTCTGACAGAGAACAAATGGACCCAGTGGAAATGGAATGACATTTCTATTAAAAAATATTTTTTGCATAGTTTTCTGTGATTTGTTTTTTTTTTTTCTGAAACCACAAAATAATATCAAGCTCAACGGGTATAAATTTAGGTCATGTGGCGGTAACTTTGAAGTGGTATTACCAACTTAAGACATTACCGGCACATGACATCAAAGGTTCTAGGTGGTTAAGTGTATACCATTGCAACACCTCCCCCACAATGTATGTAATGTGAAGAATCTAAAGGGTGTTTTTTTTTTGTCTACTAGAAGTATTTTTACTTGTGATATAGTTACTATAGGGCAAGTTTTGCATTTGGAAAAATAATCGAACCCGAGGTTGTAATCAAAGTTGACGTTACGATGATAGAGAACACAAAAAAAGTGGGTCCGGCAATTCCGTCTGTCTGTCTGTAGAACGATCTACAGCCTAAACGGCTGCACCAATTTTGTTTAAGCTTGGTGGTTAGGCGTTTTAGGTGGTTGTCCAAAACAGATTTTTGAATCGTTGTTTTAGCCCCAAAAATTACGGTACTTGCCATACAAATTTTTCTACCATCTTAATTATCTCGAAAACGGCTCTAACGATTTTGATAAAAATTGGTGTGTGTACTATCTTGAGTATGGTCTACATATTGGCCAGAAAATGTTTAAAAATATTTTGTTATTAACCGTACCTGCCATACAACCGTTTTATTAATTTTCGACTTTCTCATAAACGGCTCAATGGCTTTCTATCAAAATTTGTATACAGGATCTCCTTCAAATTCTAAATAATACTGCATTTCAAAATTTTCGAAAAATAGTTTTTTTTTTTGAAAATTCAATATTTCGAAAACGGGTGGGCCATTTTTTTCAGAAATTATGTTTTTAAATTTAAATTGAACTTTACCATAATCATATATTTGATACAGTGTATAGGGTTTTTCAAAAGTATTGAATATTCTTAGCTGTCCAACGAGCATTTAGTTAAGCAAGTGTTATTGCTCGTTGAATTCGAACACAAAAAACATGTTACGAATTACTGTTTTAGGGTCAAGTATACGAATAAATGAATGAATTTATATTAATTTCATAGAACCTTGAACGATATTACAACAAAAAAAATCATTTTTCAGATAATTTCTTTTGTGCAAACAACGAAGCAGCATGGTTATAATAAAAACTAATAAATTAACATAAATGGCGCCCAACACGAAACACCCTGTGATGCTTTAATTAATTGGCCTTACATTTTAAAAAAAATACCGACTGTGTGAGCGGTTTAAATTCTGCAAGCCCTCTAGATTTTATTGGTTCATTGTGCAAAAAGTCGTAATCCACTTAACAGGTGAATCAACAATATTACTCGTTTGAAGGAGACAAGAGGCAACCATTAAGCCACATGCTTTTGGGGGGAATTTATTCAACCTAAGTATTCAAGCTTGATAGTTTTGGTTCAGGTAAATTTAAAAAAATATATATATATATATATGTATATAAAAAAAATTCTGAGAAACACGCGGAATATGTACTCAACTGATGTTGCAATTCTCCTGAGCTGTCCGCTTTTAAGTGTTGTCATTATTATATTCCTCTTGTCTATATATCCGCCGCCGCCGTCTGCGTGCAGTGTTTGTCTTCTGCTTTAGTCTCATGCATTCGTATATGTATTGTCTGATTGTGGTGCTTTTCATGTGAACTTTGTTTATGGGTAGGTCATTGCTTTTTGCGGTACTTTAATGTTCATGTCACCAAGTATATAACGTAAAGTTGGTATGTTTTTTTTTGTATGTTGAAACTTGTTCTTAGACAGTTAATTGTACAAGACGTTCTTCTTGCATTATTTTTTTTTTGTTTATAAAATGACGTTGTGGCTTCTTTTGACTTTTGTTTCGTTTGTTTTTACTCATAAATTGGATTAAAATCGTTGACTCAGCTTGACTTGAATTAGATATTTTTTAACATATTATTATTGTTGTTGTTGCCATTGAGGAATTATATTTCCGTGCAATTGACGTTTTGGTTGAAAAAATAATGTGATTTGCGTTATGAGCTTTTTGCCAACAGAAGAGATACAAAAAAAAATTCACCAGAGGGCTTGTTTAGATTTGAAGTTATGTATTTTGAAAATGATTCACTTGTTTTCTTTTGAACTAAATTGGAAGAATGCAAAACAAAAAAAATCAGATTAGAAATATCGAAGGGAAAAATCGTATGCATTCCATCCCAAATTAGCACAGAGTTATCTTAACAAACATTTGAGAGTTAACTCTCCAATTTGTGAAGAGAAATGGGCTAAAAGATTATTAGCTCAGCCCGATATCCACTTGGAACAAGTGCAACGGGGGAAAACGGTAGGAATCTAACTCCAGCCCAATTCCTAATCCAAGGGAAAATTAACTTGACTAACTATCTGAATCAGACATAAGAAACAACCAGGAACAAATTGTTAAGAATCTGATTCCAGCCCAAAGCTAATCCAAGGGAAACAACATACATCACATTTAATTATCAAATGATCCGCTTTAAATCATAAACGGGTGCACTAAAAAATAAAATGCACGACTGGTTCGCAAGTACTTGTTCCTATGTTCGATCATATTATATGCAAAAGATTTTTAATAGAAACGGCTAAATGTATTTTTAATTTCTTTTTTCACTTTATTTTTAAATATATAAATATTCTAAAAAAATATTGGTAGGTATGAAAATTTTAAATATTTAATAATATAAATTTAAAAACAAAATTTCAGGAAAAATCGCCCTCCCGTTTTCGAAATATTGAATTTAAAAAAAAAATATTTTTTTTTTCAAAATCCAAAATAACTATTTTTCGAAAATTTTGAATGCAGTATTATTTAGAATTCCAAGGAACTCCTGTACAAAAATAAATGTTGATCGAAATCCGTTGGAAAGTCGAAAATCAATAAAATGGTTGTATGGCAGTTACCGTTAATAACAAAATATTTTTAAAAAAAATTTTGACCAAAATGTAGACCATACCCAAGTAGTACACACACTAATTTTTATCAAAATCATTAGAGCCGTTTTCGAGATAATTGAGATAGTAGACAAATTTGTATGGCAAGTACCGTTATTTTTGGGGCTAAAACAACGATTCACAAATCTATTTTCAATCACCTAAAACGCCTAAGCACCAAGTTTGAACAAAATCGGTTCCACAGTTTAGGCTAAGATCGTTCTACAGACTGACAGACAGACGGAATTGCGGGACTCACATTTTTGGTGTTCTCTATCATCGTAATTCCAACTTTGATTAAATTCTCTAGTTCGATTTTTTTTCCAAATGCAAAACTTGCCCTATAGTACCTACATATATATATCGCAAGTAAAAACCTACGTTGGTCGATAGTTGGTTGATATTTATGATCAATGGGAACTTTACTCATCAGCAATAATTCCAAATCGATATAGATTTTACTACGAGTCTGGGTTGGCTTCAGGCTCCAGTCGTGAGCGGACTTGTTTTTCCGTCCGGAGAAGTAAGAGATTAAAAAAAAATTTGTTTAATTAAATTAAATTAATTAAAAGTTGTGTTAACATACAAAATACGCATTAAATACTGCAATTGTTATTTAATTGTTATGCTGTACTAAGTCGACAACACCAGGGAAATTGTAACTTGGAGAGGGAGTCCAACGAACGACATCCACGTGTGTAGAAGCCATCCCAATTACACCTACTCCCAGTTTCCTTGGTCGAGCACATGAACACAACATTCAAATAGGGACGTCGCGTCGTCCCAGAAATTAGAAGCATCCTGTGGGTCGCTTATGTCGCACCCTATAATAGACACAAGCTGCGGAATCCCGTTATACAGTAAAGGAACCGATAATTGGAAAAACAACAGTTCTGGTCATCTCACTACCCAACAACTAGAATATCGCTATCATCATATAACCATCGAGATATCGCCCTCTCATTCAAACGGAAGATGTAAAGTATTGAGCTCTCGCTCTAACTGACGAAAAATAAGATGTACATATATTCCAATTCGTAATTGCACACATTTTTGTGTTTCAAGACAAGAGAGACGAGATGACTGTTTCTGTTTCTCCTTATCCCACCTAGTTTTAAGCATAAACTAATAACTTAAAGACCAGAAACCTCTGCTTTCATTTGACATTTGCCTACAAGCTGAAACACGCACACAAGTAACATTTCTGTTCCTCTTCCAATAGAAATATTGATAAAAACGCACACAAGAATCTTTTCTGTTCCTCTTCCTATAGACACATAGACAACACAGCCCTAGTAATTTGTTTTTGTTTTGCTTTTCGATTTCCCATCTATTCATGGGTAGAGTTTCAAAGCTACAAATACAACAATGTAAACAAATGGGTTTTGGGGGGTGAAACGTACGAAGGTTTCCAATCTTTATTATGGCTTATTTGTGGTTTTAAGTTCTTATATTTTAGTTCTTTTTTTTAATGAATTCGTAATGGTCTTTGTTGAGTAGACTCATTTTTTAATTTTTAAACTGTAGTTTAACAACTATGTATCCTTAACTCTCTTTGTCTAAATTCAAAGAACAAAAATAATATAAAATTCAGTGAAGCCTGGCCAATCCGAAGCCGGCAAAATTATATAAGTAATCGCAATACATGTGTATCATGTATGGAAAATTTAGTTATAAAAAAATTTCAATAAAGTTTACTAGTACTACTACTTTGCTAAGATTCTACCTACAAGCTTCACTGCATTCATGTTTTATCTTTATTTTGTCTTACTTTATCTTATTATATTTTTCGCTCTAACACAGTGTGAACTGTAAAAATGACGAAAGTAAACACCTACTGGCAGTGCTGACGTTGCATCGTTCAGTGTTCTGCTGTTGATGTTGACTAGGTAAGTGGTTAGTATGATGTTATGAAGGGTACGGGTTCAGTAGCGGACGTATGGTCTTGCTGGTACGATGTGCATGGGTAAAGTAGTTATGTTGCTGGAATTTATTACTTGACAGGTGGTATTGCGGCTGTGTTCATTGAAACGTTTTTCGCCATTACAAACAAACATGAGAATAATTGCAGTTTTTATTTCGAAAGGACAATTTCGTTAATGACACTGTCCATAAAAAAAATCCATTATAGAGAAAAGGAAACATTCATTTAGATGCCAAACCATTAACGACCCTATTGAAGTTCATTCCTAAGCTAATCCCTAAAGGTATTCATTGGACTCTAAAAATCTACTAATAAGGTTGTTGACATCTTCTGATGATACCTCTCTATATAAGCAAGTGTATGGGGATCTTTAGCTCTATTAATTTTCAGATTACAACTCCCTTTTTGTTCATTCTACTGAATCAAATGTAATTCATTCTGAGCTTTACTCGTAGGTAAAGGTAAATCCGCATTATATTTTGGTCATTTAATCTATGAATGTGCTTGTGCATTTATCTTGACAATTCCTCCCTTTTCCACAATCTCCCAAATTCTAATAAACACACAAACAAAACAAAACAACGACATACAATCTAATCCTTGCACACAATTCTAGAGTTTAATGCACCCTTAAAGTATTTCTTCTTTAAAATAAAAACTAAAAATACCAGAGATGCTCTACTGAAAGGATTTCCAAAAAAAAAAAAAAAAAAACAAAACAAGGAACAACCCAAAAGGTGAATCGAAAAGAATAATATAGAAAGAAAAAAAACGATGGAAAATAGTGAAATGAACGGATTTGAACTCTTAACCAACAAACCGAGCTCCATGCAAATATTTATCCGCCTGCGAATCGGGAGCAAAAAGGATTTACCTAGCTTCGTTGTTTTTTTTTATTTATTTTCTATCATCCTTTTCGGGCAAATTTAGAATTTTGTGTAAACATAAAACCAGCCAAAATATCCTAGTAGAAGGAAAATAAAGACTAAAGCACGTAGTCTTAAGGACTTTTTGCTAATTAGTCTGCACGAGCGCGGATTATTGGCTGATAATGTAGGGAAAGGACACAATGGGCAGGAATAACGGGTTGCACGCGTTCAATGTCCTTCAGTGCATATATTTTTCAATTTAAAAAATTTAAGACAGTGTGGGTGGAGGCGGCACAATGATAAGAGAAAGGATAACGAATGTAAACAAAATTTCAGAACAAAAGGTTGAAACTAAGGGAAGGATACGCAAAATCTCGTCGTGAGTTTAAAATATAAGAAAACAAATTACAGGATGTTGTCAGATGAAGGGTGTTGGCAGGGGTGTTTTTTAGTTAGTCAATGGGGTGCTTAATTTAGATATTTCCTTCGAACATTAATTTCGTGATACAAAAACACCGGCAGGCAGCCGGCTTTTGTATTCAAAACATTCGTCGTAAGGTGAAAGCCAGCTTTATGAGGCAAACAACCCCTGTAGATACACGAGTAGATGGGATTTTCTTTTTTACTGTGCAATTCCACATTGGGGATGTTTTTGATCTTCTTAGAAGGAGACGAAGACGAAAATTGTGACTAGAGAGCACATGGCCTGCACTGAGAACAATGACGACAATCATGGGGGTGCGCTGAAGGAAGAAAATGACGTCTATGGGTGTATCACTTGTGTCGAGTGGCAGACATTCATTCATATTCACCCCCTGCGCACAACTTGACGCTGGGAAAAGTCAAAACGATGACGACGACGACCCTACTCAGACACAACAAACACACACAGGTCGATATTCGAGGAATGTATGAATATTCTTTAGTAAGGTTTGAGGTTATGTCGTTAGACGGACGAGGACGAGGACTAGGACGAGCACGAGGGTGATTCCGTCGATTTGAAGAAGCAAAATAAAAAAAGATTTGTTGCAGTGTGGAATTCGTTTGTCAGATACATGTTGATAAGAATGACGAATGTTGCAATTTGTGCGGTGGTGGTTGAATCGGTCGTTGTTGTTATGGTTTTACAAATGGGTGGGGATGTCGACATACAATAAGTAACTTAATAAGGATAATGTCATGGCAAAGGGAATGTTAGAATAAAAAATATCGATTTGTAGATAAAACAAATAGACAAACCTTAGTTTGTTCAAAATTGATGTACCTAATTTTTAAAAAAATCAAACACACAAATACTCGTACCTTACGCCTCAGTTAACCTTGAGTTAAGGTATTTTATAAAATAGATGTTAGCTATTAAAAATTGAAAATCTTTTGAATCGGGGAGTGGTTTACTGATAAATTAAAGAAAATGAGAAATATCAGCACGCAAAGTAGTGGAAATCGACCAAAAAGCGATTAAAATAGTTGGGACATATCTATTTAAATTATTTACATATTGACAAGGCTGAATTTTGGTGGAAAACTTGTATTTTTATTAAAATTCCGTAAAGACTACACTGGGTTTTCTTCGTGAAAATTTCTGTTTTTTTTTAAGAAAAGACAGGGCGAAAATTTACCTTCAGCAAATTATATGAATAAAATACTGTAACATTTCTTTAACAAATTTTAACACAAAAATGTTTGCGTATGCATATGAAAGCGTGACAGTGTGATACGTTGACAGTGTCATTTATATTTAATTTAAAGTGCGAAAAGTATAGTATGACATTGTTATCTGCTAGACTTTTACAACTATTACAGTGTGGCATTGGTTTATAAACCTGTCGCATTAGCACACTTTCGCACTGCCACACTATAACATTTTCCCATTGTACAATATACTATTGAAATACTGTAAATCTGTTAATACTGTCAAACTATACCACTATAACCCTTCAAACCAAAGATACTGGAAATACTGTCACACTTGGCATATCTCAGTTGAAAGATTTTTAAGGAAACTCCATAAGATTAGTTTTTCTTTAATTAATAGTGTAAGCCAGAATTTAAAATGTTTCCGTACATTGGTTATTTTGGGGCATCACCCTATCGGAACGGAATATTCTATAATTTTTGCAAAAAGCGGCAAATTTTAATCAAAACAGTAATTATTCTTCGTGCAGTGCAGCTCTTCAATGTTCAAGTGTATTTTTTATAACTTTATGTCACAAACGTCAAAGTAAAAATTGATATTTCACGCCATTTGTAAACAATTGGGGGTGGCCGTGGCGCGATAGTTGTGGGCTCGCCTGTCAACCTCGTGGTTGCAGGTTCGATTCCTGCCATTGCCTATGTCTTCTTACATTCCATTAAAAACCAAATCTAAAAATTGTCATAAAAATGAGTTGCTGGTTTACTCATTACATGCTGTTCAGGCATAACACTAACAACATGTGATTGAGTAAACTAGCATACTACCCATAAAAATAAAAACCAAACTAATAAAATAATGCGAATTATAAGAGACGTAAATAAATAAGACTTGGTATTTCTCTCCGCATTAGTTCAGCCGCCATCCCTGGAGATAAATCTGAGACAACAACCCGCTCTAGTCTCAGAACATCGCGCCACTTACCTTTCCCATCCTTCTTTCTCTTCTTTCACCGGATGCCCGCGCTGTGTTAAAAACATATAAAGGGTATTCACAATCCCTTGAGCGCGTGCAAGATTATATAAAAAAAAATTATAGCATCTTCTGATAGGGTGAAGATTTTCTATATTTTGTTGTTTATATTTTTCATTCTTCACGTTTCCCAGACACAGATTTGATTTTTTTGTTCGAAAACGACTTTAAGGATTTTGATTAAACGTCATATCTGTGTGTATAAATCAATTGAAGTAATTGTGCTTTATAGGTTTTCGCTGCAAATTGAGAGTATTGATTTTTTATCTGAAGAAATTTAGATGATTGTCAGCTTAGTGCCATGAAGAAATTCAATTAGGTAGTTCCAATATTTTGTTTCAGGTTCATTGTTGGCAACATTGCACATTCAAAACTTTTATGGTTACTTGAAGTTCATTAAAAACTTTTCTATTTTATTTTGAAGTCTTCCAGTAATGATAGACAACTCAAGCAAGTTTAAAAAACAAAATAAAGACATTGTATTCAGAAAAACAAAATGAATAACTTGCTTTATGTTGCTTACGCAAAGATATAAAAGAACTCATTTAAAACGACAATCTTATTTTAACTCCATCTCTCCAGCAGCATAAATACATATCATCCCAGTCATTCTGACGTCCAATTTAAAACGTCCCAGACACAAACAAGCACAATTTCTCATCATACAGATATATGTATGAGTTTGTAGTAGGTGCTTAAGTGTTGAATGAGAATATGACATTCGCACAGAAAACTCCCAACAATTTCATCTGCTCTGCCCACACGATTCAACATATCACATAGCCACTCTGCGATGACTTAATTTTAAAGCAAAGTCAATCATAGTTTCGTTACATGTTCCAGAGTAATCCCATTGCCATCATCGAGAATGAAATCTTCCATTCTATCAACAACAACCGACCAAGTCAGAAAAACCACATAGAAGCTCCCATCAACTGTGATGCCCAGAGGAAAATCTAATTTCCACATCGATTTCTTTATAGTTTTGCTTGCAGTGTAGTTTAAATGTCCGAGGCTTGGTCGGTCCTGTCTTATCTTTCAGAGTGTCGAGTGCAGTTGGTGTCATGCAACTACATATATACAACAGTCGAAGAAGACCAATTGCGATGAGTTTTAAGAATGAAGTGGGTATACACTGCTTTAGCCCTAAATTTGGGCAACTGGTTAACAGTCGGGAGGTGATATCAGTGCAACTGAATCAATTTATCGGAAATGAAAGTTGGAATGGAAATTTCATGAAAAAAAAATAAATTTTCTAAGAAACTAGGACACAAATTGTATACATAATTGAGAAAGCAGTAAAATAAAAGGAAGAAAAGAAATTCAAGAAGAAGGACAAGGATAAGGAAGCCTCAATTCACTCAACGTCTAAAACAACAACGTACAAAAAAACATTGATATGTCTTTAGGAGAGTGTTGCCATTGGATTTTTTGAACATTCCATAAAAAGTGATGTTATTTTTACAAGAGATAACCTGGATTCGAATAGACGGAACAAAATTTGAGAAAAAAACTCAGTCCACTGAAAATTGGTTCAACTTGTATGGGAATGCCGATGAACTACTGAACTGAATTTTATGAAATTTACAGACTTTTCTAAATTAAATTTCTAAAACAGTTAAGTGTTTTTGTCTAAGAAAAATATAAAGCCAATGTACTGTTCAACAACTCGCTCATACAAAGTATTTCGCCAAGCCCACTTTGGTGTAACTCAGAACTTTCATTTTGTTGTGATAATACTATACCGTTAGTTCATATTTTGTTTGAAAAAAATGGAAGATTTTTACTTTAAAATTTAACATTTTGGTCAATTGGGAAAACCACAGTCAACAAATGTTTTTCTGACTTACAGCAATCACCTCCCATTTAAAGGTCAATTGAAAAATTGTATTTACAAAACATTACACAAATATTTAATTTTTAAAATAAAAAAGTCTAATGATTAACTGCCGAAGACGTTGACTGATGGGTTTTGGGTGGGTGCTGGTTTTTGTTTCTCTGATTGCATATTCTCCTGCAAAGATTGTACCGCGCGTATTGTATATGTTGTTTGTACTTGTACTGGAGATGTTGTTGCAACCTGCCTCCATGGCCTATGGGCAGTCAATCATTAATCTTTTTTTCTAATGACACACGAACGTCTTTTCCCCCAGGTACATGATTGTACATGAGCAACCGCGAATAAAAAGGTAACTTTGGTATGTTTGGTTCGTGCGAACTATTTTTTTATCGTCTATTTTCATGATAAGCGAACTGTCAAACGTCATGAGCTTCAAAATGTAACCTCGTGATTAGTATTTTCAGCTGATTGGTTTTGAGGTTTTTTTTTTACAACGAGACATATTTGGTCATCGTGATGAATAAAAAAGGCATGTGAATGAAATGTCAAATTGAATGAATATTTTTATTCGTTCGTTAGGTTAAGTCTTAGGTTTCATCCCAGGCAATAAGTCGCAAACAGATGGTGTCTTCATTAAAGTTAACAAAATATATATCTTTTGAAAAAAAATCGATTAGTTAACTACCAAGTTCCAAAAATTGGATCTTTGGGGTTTTAGAAATTTGGATGAAGGTAAAACGTCAGTCTGACAGTTGTGTTTAAAAATGTAGGTATATTAAAATCGTGATCGCGGGAAAAAAATTTTCCAAGATGTAAAGCAAATTATGGCAAGCCTTGATGAAAATGCCTCAAATATAAAATAGTATCAATTTCAACATAAAAACGTACAATGGCATCTCTTAAAATATAATTGAGTTCCCTCACTTTGAAAAACTATCTGTGGTGGGAAGAGTCTTCAATCAAATTACAAAAGTTCAATATTCAGTTTTTATATTGTTTTTTTTTTTTGTATGTCCTTTCTTTATTGAATAGAAACGTTGTTTATTGTTGTTCTTCTAGAAGACGAAGCAAAAAAGGTCACCCGTAGTGTCAGGAGAAAAATCAAGCAAGCGCGATAAAATACCAAGCAATAATGCAACAGACCGTTCGGTCTTGTTTGTTGTTGATGACGTTGAGACAAAAATAAAACTCATTCTTAGCAAACAAAACTCATACAAATGGACTGCAGAATATTGATTGCAACTACATATATTTGTATATACTATATATGCACCTTCATTGAAGTAAGTATATTGAACTTGTACCACAAGTTCAATCAAAGGGATGGTGGGCAATTAGATATGGAATTCTTTATTCAATTGCAATATTTATCATCATCATCGTGGTAGATGATGAAATGAACTCAAATGGATAAGTGATTGAAAAATATTTTTATTGAAATTTGCATCCGGAATTTATATTAAAATTTTAAATTGCATTCGGAAACTGATTTATGAGTTATTGATTTTTATTAATTTGCCAATATTATTGAGGGGAAATATAGTACTAATAACATTTGCGAATGAAATAATATTAAAGTTAGTTCTGGAATACCAAAGGGTAGTCATTTAGGTCCACTCCTGTTTATTTTATTTGTCAATTACTTAACGACGATTGAAAGTGTTTTACTTTTGTGGATGATGGTTCAATATTCAAAACTACATTCAGATATTTCATTTACTCGCGATCACAAAGAAGTTGAATAGTGCGATTGAAAACTGTGCGTTTTACGAGAACATATTCTGTAACTTTTTGCAAATTTATCATGAGTAAGTATTATGAGTGCCTTAGCCATCAACAACTTGAGGTCATTCCACGCATCAACTCTATAACGAATAAATCATATTCAATTGTTCTTGGTTGTTGACACTTTTTCTAAGAATCATGAAGCTAGGACTAAAACCAGGGCACAAAACGGAAGGTGTACCAATGGTTGACAAAATAAAATGCACGACTGGATCGTACGAACTTGCTCTTGTAGCTAACAACTTAAGTGTAGCTAACCACTGACGCTGTTAGTAGGTATGCAGGTTTAAAGCCGATGTAGGTAAAATTACCTTGATTCTTAACATAATGAATTGTGGAATTCATGATGATTCAAGGAATAGTTTGCCTACCTACAAATGTATATTTAATTGAATTTTTATTGTGTAAATTAGGTGGGTAATATGTAATACATATGTATGTATGTATGTATATAATAAAAGTGAATGGTGTATAGGTAAATAAAAATCTTGAAAAAAACGCAAATAATAATTTAATATTATTTTTGTTTTTGTGGACTGTATGGATTAAAGCCAAATTGGAGATTTTTATGACCTATAGTTCAAAATGCGTTTCGCCCAAGCACGATAGTTGGGCTCATAAGTTAGATGCTATCGTACCATTCTAGTGTGTAAATGCTGCAAATTTTATAAGATTTTAATTATTTTAATTAATTTTATAATCATCGACCGAAAAACATTGCGTCCTAGAACTATACGATAGCATCTAACTGAACCCAACTATCGTGCCTGGGCGAAACGCATTTTGGACTACAGGTCGTAAATAAAAATCGCTTTTTAAACTTATAAAAACTGCCAAAACCATCACAGACTCACAGACTGACAGACAGACATTTAAAAATTCGATTGAAATTTGATCGACAAAAAAATGATGAAAAATCCTGACTATTTATTGAAAAGTTGTCAGTAAAAATGTCAATCAAGATTTTAATGGGTAACTCAATTTTATTAATTCAATGTTATAAGTTAAAAAAAAATTCCCCACGCTGCAACACCCCTGCTTGAGCAAATATATGATTTTCCACACAGCCATACTCAACCCTTCCCCAAATCCTATATTTGCTAAATCAGTGTGGTTGCAGGGGCATCATGCCCTCTTACTCGCTGTGTGGATTTTCGGACACGAACATTTTTTTATTTTTATCAGTCGGTATTTATTACAATCGACTTTTCGAAAGTTAACATTAAGACAGTCGATTTTTTTAAATGGTGCTGGTGTACCCCAGGGCTCCATTTTGTCTCCGCCTCTCTTCTTCATACTCATTAATGATCTCTTGTCTGAAATATACTCTCATAATTTAAACTAAAATTCAAGATTAAATCGCACGTGCTTGCTCTTGTGTTCAATAACATAGAATCTCGGTAGAAACAGCTAAATATATTTAAAAAACGAATTATGTCTTAATTTTTTTTATATACAAATTTTGTTCTTAAAAAAAATTGGTATAGCAATTTTAAGTATTTATAAAGTTTGTCCACCCGTTTTCGAAATATTGAATTTAATAACTTTTAAAATATGGATCATTGTAGAGAAACACAACTTAGTTGTTTGAAAATCAAAAATGGCGGTTCTAACTTCACAATAGGAGAATCAAATTTTTCGCAATAAAAACAAATACATATTACAAACTCAGCAAAAAATCGAAAATGGCGGACCTCAAGTTTATGCGTTTGGAAAAATTTTAAAAATGTGAATTTTCGTAACTAGTTATTCATTATTAAATGTAAATCAGTTTTTTTTTTCTTGCAATTTGTGTTTTATCAAATCATAATTAAGTCGAACAGAAACAACCGAGATCTACTGTAAACAAAAAAAACTTCAGTTCCCATTCCCAAAAGTAACTCCATTATTCCTGAGGGTAATTTTATTTGTTAACAAACTCAATATATAAAAAAACATTTAATTATAAAAAATATTTGCCCTTCAATATCAAAAAACGAAAAGCATCCAGGCTAAAAGTAAAACACATTTTTCAGCAAATACCAACAAAAATTTTAACTTTGATCTCATGTTTTCTCATTCCATATAATCGCGCATTTATTAATTAACTTTCCCTTTCGTTAACATATATATTTGAATATCGTATTACCTCCCATTCTTCTCCGATTCAATATACAAACAGCATTAAGCACAGTCTGAACTTGGCAATGATTCCCCATCCGGATTATTGGAAGGGATCCTCCCCCTAAATATCGAATAAATTCCATTGTTTATCGGCAAAACAACTTAACCCAAGCCCGAAAGTAGCAGCATGTAAACAAAAACCAAAGAGCTAACAACACAAAGTCTGTCTCTATGTCTGAATCTATTTATGTATCTATGTCTGTGACTGAGCGACTGGCATGGTGAAGGAGGAAGGGGGAGGTAAGGCTTACAAAAGATCGTAACCCTTTTATAGAAAGCCCTTTTAATAGGGGAGACCATATGGTATTTTGGTTGAAAATGATACCTTCCTCCTACTACACACCAATCACCCCCAAACGACTCGACCTTTTTATAAAGTATTTAGTCTGCTGGCTTACAAAACTCAAATTCCGCCCTGACGGAAAATCATTTAATGCGTTGCGTAATGTAGAAATTAAATCCAAGCCCTGGGGCCAGGAGGCATAACATACCTACGAACGAAACGACAGAGACTTTTTTATGGACTCAATGTTGTATGCATTTTTGTACACTTCCGTTATGAAAGTGTATTTAGGTAGCTCGGGCGCCCTGAAAGATGAATGGTTTGTGGTGTGTGCGGCAGGTAGAGTGTGGCGTCTGGAGGCTAGAATCTAATGGCCAGAGAGTTCCGCTTATCTACCCTACGCATTTCTATGATGTTTACGGAAACTCATCCAAAATGGGGGAGATAAGATGATGATGATGACGATGACGATGCGAATACGAATTCGAAGGTGGGTGTTGCTGTTCGCTGCTTTGTTCCATCATGAGAGAGTCATGAAATTACAGCACATACAACTACAATATAATTTTCGTGTTGTCGTTTGCTGAAGGGAAGTTGTAAGGCGGTTACTTTTTCGCCTTGCATAAGCTCGTCTACACAAAACGATAAAGATGTGTTAAAAAAAGCCTCGAATTCCAAATGAGAAATGTCTAATGAAAGTGATATGTCTTCTGTGGAATTCATCAGAGATACTCGAGTGCATCAAGTACCTGTTTCCTATGATGCACAGCGCAAGTGCATGTTTCAACCAAGTATACATTTTTTGGTTCAAAAAATATTGGTGATAAAACGAAGGAAGAAAAAAACACGGAATTCAATAGGGACGAGTGTTTTAATATCTCTGTTCGTAATGCTTAAACAAATTAAGGAAAAAAGATACGATTTTGAGCGTCGGAATTTATAGAAGCTTAAAACCTGAGTTCTAAGCGAACAAATGAATTAAATCTTAGCAGAATTCTGATGACCGAGATTGGGAAATTTATAGTAAAATTTAAAGTAAAAAGTACCTTGTATGAAAGGAATATCCAATTAATAATCACGCTCAACAATGTAATAGCGCAAAAGCTTGTTGAATCTTGAATTCCTTCCCTTTAGACAATTCAACCGTAATATTACAAGCGCTTTTATGAATGACCATCATTTAACTTTTGAGACCTATTTCAGACGTACTGTTAGGTACACAGATTTGTTCTGTAATCGTACAACACGAATGTGGAATTTTTTACCTGGCCATTTTGATATTATGGAATTCAACACGAATACGGATCTGTAACTCATTTTAAATGTTTTCGTAACCCTCACTGATTTCTCATTTTTAAGAAAAAATCGAACTCTAACTTGACATTACAATGATAGAGAACACCAAAAAGTGGGTCCCGTAATTCCGGCGGTCTGTCTGTTCACCCTAAACGGCTAAGAACGATTTTCTTCAAACATGATACTTAGGCGTTTTGGGTGATTGTCTCAAATACATTTTTAATCGATTTTTTAGCCTCAAAAAGAACGGTACTTTCCATACATTTTTTTCTACCATCTTAATTATCTTGAAAACGGCTCTAACGATTTTTAGAAAAAAAAAAGGTGTGCACTACTTTAGACATAGTCTACATTTTGGTCAAATAAATGTTTCACATATTTTGTTATTAACGGTACCTGCCATGCAGCCATTTTTTTTATATTCGACTTTCTCATAAGCTCCTCTACGGATTTCGATAAAAAATTTATATAGGACTTCGAATTCTAAATGATACTGTATACTTAACCAAAATTCGGGAAAAATATTTTTTTGGGAATTTTTTGAAAAAAAAACAATTTTTTTGAAAATTCAATATTTCGAAAACGGATGGAAGATCTTTTTTTTAATTATGTTTTTAAGTTTATATTTTTAAATGGTTAAAATTGCCATACCGATTTTTTTTTATAAAAAAATTAAAGAAATTTTGTATATAAAAAATTGATTAAATATATTCAGCCGTTTCTCTGAGAGCTCCATAGAAAATGTTCACGCCCAACGCCGCAAAGAAAGTTTTACTTCAAAAATTTAAATCCATCAATCACGTTTGAATATCCGCTGGATGGAGTGTTCACATTATTAAAATCTTAACAATCAGTCATTATTTGAGAGCGTGGTGAACCTCATTATCATAAGGTGCTGGTCAAAAATAAAATAAATGAGGAAGCCCAGAGTTCAACTGTCACTTTTTTTTTAATTCGTTGTGAAAATTCGTTGCGAAGCATGCCAATAATTTGCCGGACCATGTTCTGGCCAATTTTGATGAAATTGTCCACCAAAGGGAAAAACACCTGGGGTGATAGTAGGTGGAAGAGAGTGACTTACCATCTCTAAAAATACTCCAGATACTCAAATTCATGAGGGAAATACATTTGGAGGAGGAGCTGTAAAATGAGCTATTCTCATCCAGCTCTAGACAAGGGCACAATAGATCTCAAGGTCGCAGTGCAAAAATCCCATAGTAATATTCAATAATTCATGCCAATAATTTAATTTTTTTTTTATACGGATGCGCGCAAAATGGGAGGGTTAAGTATTCCACATTCGCACTGTACGGCTAAAGAAAGGATCTCTATACTTAACAGTACGTCTGAAGTTGGTTTCCAGTTTATACTGATGATCACTCCTAGAAGCGTGGTTGAAAAATTTAAGGGAAGGAGTGCAACTGGCTATTTCGTTAGAACATTGTTTATAAAAATAGATATAATTATTCTTGTTAATAAGTCAAAATGAGGAACAGGAAAGACAAAGAATTTACCAATTAGCTAAGATGAAACGTGACAGTCACCTTATCATAACAAAATATAATCTTGAGTAATTTGTCACATCCGGTATTAACGGAAAGTATTATATGGGAAAACGGCAAATATTTTTTTCAGACATAATGTCAGAAGTCAGATACTATTTCCGAAATGTGCGTGTTTAGTTAACTGTGTGGGCCATTTTTTGTTTTGAAATTGTAATTTAGAATAAGTGTAACCTGTTTCAATTAAATTAAGGAATGTAACATGAAAATGATTATTGATAAACATTGAAATTTGGTTTTAAAACCTCGGCTTATTTAAAAACTGCATAGATAATTTAGTGGTAATTATCGATTTTCTTGGAAAATGGTCTGCATCATTCCCAATTACCAAAACTCTTATCATTGAGGTTATTTAATATTAAATTTCAGAATTTATCAACCATCAATTTCCAATTGACAATCATAATAGGGGTGTCAATGTCTTGTATGAACAATGTGGGCCCGGAGAAGTTGGGATGTTACGAAATGTCATCATTAATTTCTTCAATGAACATAATTTCATGATATATTAAAGGTGTTGGATTTTCTTTATTTTCGAAAATAACTTAATCAGTTTTATCAATGCGAAGAGAATTTATATTCCCACGCTGTGAATTTGTTTTAGCGTACACGAATTTAAGTCCAAACTCATTTCCGTACTCAAAGACTTATTCCCTCACAGAAGTTGGGAGTGAAATTCATGTCACCAATGTTTTTTGTAAATACAAAACTCACTGATCATTAAAAACATACGAACGCTATGTTTGCATTAAGTAATACTGAACTGTTATCATCGTGCAAGGGGTCACAAATTAATTTCGGAATAGTCAGTGAAGCCAAGAGAACTTGAATTTGTAATTTTGCACTACGGAAAAGTACACGAAACCACTGATTATTACCTTAAGCAAAATATAGAATATAATAGGTAACATTAACGATTCCCATTAAAATTAAATAACCATCACAAAATATAGAAAAAAAAACAAACGAAAACAAACCGCACACTAATTAATTCCTCAAAATTCTTTTCAATTAAAATGTCTATAAATGAGCGAAAAAAAACATTCTAATAAATCTATATACGTATTTTGTAATTTGAATTCCATTCACCTCAAACAAGATTCTGTTGTGGCTATCGTTGTATGTATACACAACAGAATTAAAACAATTCCAAATTAAGTTTCTATAATTTTTTGAGTAAATTAATTTTATATATTTTTTTTTGCCCATAAAAAGTAAATAATTTGCAATTTTTCTCTAACCAGCTATAAGTGGACACAAACAACGACGTGTATAGCTATCTATTGTTGTTCGTCACCGCGAAATCTAATACTTAACTCAATACACGATATGTACATATATAATTTTGTATCTGTTTTCCCGTATCCGATTATAGATTGCCATAAATCGCCATTGTTGAAGAATTCAATGTAATACTATATAGCTGCAATGCAATCTACTGGATACCCAGGGTTTCCACTTTATATCAATTTTAGCAAATTTTCATAGTTCATAAAGTAGATACTACAATTGTTGTGTTTCGCATTAAAATACAAAGAATATGTTGTATCAAACATTCGAGAATGACTTTGAGAATTTTTATGAAATATTGATGATTTTATTTTGAGAATTTAGTTGAATCTGTGTTAGTACTTTTTACCAGTCATGTATAATTTTCTGCTTATACGCAAACAAAACCAGAAATTATTCAAATTGTGTAAATCTTATGTGTTTTTTATTACAAATTTGAAATATCCTCCTTTTGACAAAAACATATGGATACCTTTTATTAAAACACATTAATTCTCTTGGTATAACTAAACAATTTACTACAAGACGTATAATGTTCTAAAGAATTAATAGGTACAATTTTTGAAAATGGCAACACTGGTGAATATTTTTAATAGATTGATTACATACCTGCTTTCGAGATGAAACATTAAATTTAGAATGTTCAACTTTTCGCTTGAAAAATCATTATAGTTTCATTGTCATTTCAAAAATAAAAAAAATATTACAAATACGCCATGTACCCCCTTTACACATTTGCATGGTATTCTAACAGAGTCACCACTGTGACATTTATGGTAGTGATGTGAATGTACTATATGTAAGTAGTTTAGGAAGAGACATACCATATTGCCATAAATTCCTCACCGGAAAAGATGCGTTATGAGGTCGAGCGAATAAGTGAGTGCCTATGTGGTGCTGGAAGTTGTTCGACACCTGCATGCGGACTTCAACCAAAAAAAAAAAAATAAAAAACAAACAACAGCATCACATGAGAGTACCGCTTTATTGCCGTAATCCAAATTAATGTATTCTACGGCTTTGTCAAATTGTTTTCCGCGTGTCGTCAATTGGAAACACGTTCCGCAATAAATAGTCATGGCATGCGGCAGAAAATCAAGCTGGAGGCTGTGATCATAACCGCAACGACAATATTCAACTTACAATATACATATTTACACACCTTATACATGTTTGTACCTACCACAAACCTAAACTTGGTGTAACCATAGATTTGTTTTAAGGAGAACAACTCTGGTGGTCAGTTCCTTATAATTTAAACTTGTTGGCTAACCACCATATATGTACGTGATTGGCAACGATAAAATACATGTGTCGGTCGGTAGGAATTTAGTTCCAATTTTCACCACTTTTTTTTAAACTTAAAAAAAAAAAATAAAACTACAACAGGGAGTAATTTGTAGTTGCAGTTTTCTTCCCAAAAAAAAATCCACAATCTCAATTATATAACCATATACGGTTTGGAGTAAAAATCCAGTTGGAATACCGATGCACCTGCAGGCGCAACAATCGTCCAACGGAACTGGTCACCGTCTTCGTAATGGTCGACTGACTTGTTTGGTGAAGCCTGCTCGTGTTGCAGATCGAGCTGATAAATCTCTCTGGGTGGTGCTCAGGCGGCGGGGCGGGAAAACAAGAAAATTGCAAGTTTCTGGGGAAATGTGTTAATGATCACGCTCGCGCCCAAAACATCAACAAAAGACTGGTTTTAGAGCTTCAAGCCTTTTGGGACTATTGAGGAAAAGGTTGTGAAGACAAGGCATGACATCGGCTCAGCTTTGGGGCGATGACAATTTTATTTTTATTAATTTTTTTTTGTAGATACTTCCACGATCATCATCACCGGAAACCACAAACATGGGTGAAACAATCTGGCGGACCGGGCGAAGCACACACAAACAGCTTCGCTCTTACGGCGATGCAAATGTGTAAACCAGGTCAACGCATCGCGCCATTACAGAAATGCAAATAATATGTGGGCAACCAGGCGAAGGCAACACACGTACACTTACACGTAGTAGGTATGCTGACTTGGCATAGACTGTCAATTAGTTTCGTATGGTTGATCGATCGAAAGCAATTATTGCTAATCGATTTGTAGGTATCTGTGTGTTATAAGTAGGTATTGGTACAATAAGCGATCGTTGATTGTGAGAGAGCAGTCATTTTACTTTCAAGGCACAACTACCGTACCATTGGATTGGGATAAGTTGTATCTATTAAGCGATTAGATGATGTTACTTCTGATGCTTGTAATAAATATGCAACGATTAAATATGGAAAGTATCTTCGAGTAGTCGAAAACATGCGTTAGCGTTTGGGGTTTATGTGGGCAATCGTGGGAAATATATTTCAAGTTTGTATTTTTTTTGTAAATCAAAAAGTGGTATTGGCGAAAGTGGATTTTTTATTTGTGTCTAATGACAGTGTAATAAAATGTTGGAAAATAAATGTTGTCAAAGATTTCACTTTATAACCTTGATACATAGTTGCCGTGTATAAGTCTGTTTTAATGGGGAATTTGTGGGTACATGCTCGTACATATAAGAAAGATGACAGGATTCAATTTTTCAGATAACAACAGGGTTATTTTTTATTCGTGTAAGAGATTTTTACTTTCCAATTTTATTGGGCAAATGTGGAACTTGATTCATTTGTATGATGGAATTAATGAATTAATATTTAACTTACTTTCTGGGTTTTTCTAGATCAACTGTCGAAAAATCTATTTTTTTGTTTATACAACTTTCAATGAACGACGAAGGACAGAGAAAAGTAATTTTAGTCAATTTTTTTAGGGAACGCAATTATCTCTGTGCTAGAGGATATTGGTTAAAGGTTTTCGCCATTTTTGATTTTACGAATTTTGAGTTTTTAAATACGAACAGATATACTACACTACTCGTATATCTACAAAAACAGATATTGATTTTTAAAAGTTGTTTTTTTTTCGGGTTTTTGGGATTTTAGTTTTTTGGTTTTTTGAATGAATTTTTAAGAATATGCAAATCTCTTTCTTCACAAAATATTGTTTTGCTTCATGTGTTTGTGTTTGAGTCAAATTTGTACAATATGCTATACCTTTTTACTTCCGATACGTATATAGGTAGGTACTATATGGCAAGTTATGGATTCGTACAAGATTTATTGAACCCTAAATTTTGATCAAGCTTGACATTAGGATGATGAAGAACACCAAAACAGTGGGTCCCGCAATTCCGTTTGTCTTTTTGTCAGTAGATATATCTTCAGCCTAAACGGCTGAAGCAATTTTCTTCAAAATTGATACTTAAGAGTTTTAGGTGATTATCTTATACAGATTTTTAAATCGTTTTTTTTTTAGCTCCAAAAATAACGGTACTTGCCATAAAATTAATTATCTCGTATACGGCTCTAACGATTTTGATAAAAAATATATGTGCACTAATTTAGGTATAGGTAGTCTACATTTTAGTCCAATTTTTGTTTACATATTTTTTATAACGGTACCTGCCACACCTGATTTTCTACTTTCTCATAAGCGGCTCCACGGATTTTAGTAAAAATGTTTATATAAGAGGTCCTTTGAATTCTAAATAATACTGCATAGCAAAAATTAAAAAAAAATTGTTTTTTTTTGATTTTTTTAAAAAATACGTTTTTTTTGAAAATTCAATATTTCCGCCCTTTGGACGATTTTTTTTTAAAACAAGATTTAGTTTTTAAAGATATGACAAAATAAGTTTTATCTCAAAAATGACTATTAGAATTTTCATAAAATATTGTTTTTATTGAAATTAAAATTTTATACCAACACATATTAATAATTAAAGTAATTGGCATTTCAATTTTTTTTCCTCAAAATGTTTTCAAAATCTTACACGTAAAAAAATAATGTCTCTAAAAAACTGCTCCAACGATTTTTGGATTTTTTTTTTTTTGAAATTATTTCAAATGTCATCATTTATTTTTGGGTTTTGAAATGTTGGGTTTTTGAGTATTGTTTTTTTTTTTGAAAATGGAATTCCCTCTCTACTTGAAAAATATTGTTCTTTTTTCAATGTTGGGATTTTGGGTTTTGAGTATTTTTTTTTAGAAATTAAATTAGGGTTTGAATCGATTTTAAGAATATTCCCTTATATTTTTCTTGATGTTGCAATTTTTTTGGATCATACATTTTGGGATTTTGGGTTCTAAAAATGCTGGATTTTTGAATCAAAGTCTCTCTAAAAAATTATATTATTTTTTGTTTTTAATATTAGAGCATTTTTGGGATTTTGCATATTTTTTTTTTAGAGAATGCTAATCCCTATCTACAAGAAATATATTGGTTAAAATTGATTTTATGTGAGTATAGGTTTTCGGATACTGAATTTGGGTTGTCGATATTTTGAGTTAGGATGATTTAGGGGTTTTGTGTCAAATTTGTATTATGTCTCTACATTTTTTAATGTTGAGTTTTTTTTTCGATTATAGCTTTTCGGGGTATTTTTTTTTTTTTTTTTTTTTTTTTTTTTGATAATCTACGCGCGCTCAAGAGATTATGAATACGCTTTAAATGTTTCAACTCAGCGCGGGTGTGGGGGTGAGGTTAAGGAAGAGAAAGAATGATAGGAAAGATGTGTGGCGCGATATTCGGAGACTGTAGGTGGTTGTTGTCTCAGATTTTATCTCCAGGGATGGCGGCTGAACTAATGCGGAGAAATTTCCGTGTCTTATTTATAGATGTCCCATATAATTCGCATTAATTTTTTTTTAATTCTTTTTGTCATATTTTATCGGTATACTAGTTTTACTCAATCACATGTTGTTAGTTCTATGCCTAAACAGCATGTAATGAGTAAACCATCAACTCATTGTATGACATTTATTTTTAGAATTGGTTTTTAATGGAAAAATAAGAAGACTTAGACTACGACAGGAATCGAACCTGTGACCATGAGGTTGACAGGCGAACACACAACTATCGCGCCACGGCCACCCCCAAATTTTAGAATTTAATTTTTTGGAATATTTGTTTTATTGAAAATGCTTTCTCTCGCTCTCCCTACAAGATATTGTTTTTTTAGAGTTTTTTTTTGGTAATAAAGTTTACGGGATCTTGGGTTATTGATTTTTAGGTTTCAGGATGGTCGGTGCTATGAATTCTTAATCCCGATTCCCAATCGACCACCACAAACAGATAATTGTTATTAGAAGATTTTATAGGAAAATTAGATATACATATTTACTATTTACTACTTTCACACCATTTTCTCCAGTACACCACAGATATAAGAAATTGCGAAAACACATGAAATTTCCTTCACACAGAAATCGCAAATTTTAACAAAGATATTGTTCGTAAAGCTAATAATTGATCTGTTAAACCTTTCCCACATCCAAACAGTATACATCTAATGGAAAATTTTATTCAACCTTTGATCTTTAAGTCATTTAGCAATCAATAGGTATGTCACTGCCCAAATAATTATAAATCACATGACCGGCTTGGTAATTGAAAAAAAAAACACAATAAATCTAAACACAAACAAAATCTATGCTTAGAAAAAAACAATACTTACAATTCAAATCATCGTTGCTTAACCATCAAGCTACACCGCCGCCGCCCGCCATAAGTACCTGCCATGTTTGTTTCTCGAACCCAACCAACTTCCATCTGTATGGACATACATGTTTTCGTATGTAGTTATTAAACGTTTTTTTTATAGTGGCAACAAATGACAGTTAAATTAAAATGAATGCCAATATAATTACCTGCTTCTAAATTAAGACCTCTTTACAAGCATTCATTAGATTTTATCATTCACCATAAATTGTCAACGTTCTTTTCAATTTCTCTACAAAAGAGAACACACACAAATAATATCTTCTCTGCCATCTGGCACTGTGTAAGGGGGGACACAAAGATTCCAGCTAGCAGCACGATTGCTTCATAATATGTACGAGTTTAAGACAAAACCAAACGGAGTTGACTTTTGTCTTGGAAGAACCACCAGTTTAGCTCCACACGACCATTGAGCAAACATTGCAATTCTTACCTTCGTCACACAAGTGTTACTAACTGACTATCTGACTTGACTTCAAATGTGTGCCCTCGAACCCTTTTCCATATCCTCCATCGTGTTAGAAGCAATGATGCGTGTTACCTCTAAGAGTATAGCTAATTCTAGTTCGTTTCGGATAGTATATATGAGTATGCCTAAGTCTTCACGTAGCTATAGAGTTCTCTATCTTGTTCCCCTTGAATGACTTCTTCGTGTCTGTTGTGGTCTTCAATATCTACAAATCAAGCCTCAAGGATTGAAACTTACAGACTTGTAGGTTCATTTTATTATTTAGATTTTCATTCAATCTCGACTCCGCACAAGCAAACAAGATGCCAATTTTCATGGATCCCATATACTGTGTGTGGATGTGATAAATGGAGTTTCTTTTTCTTCTGTTTTGGATTTGGTCGTGGGCTGCTAGTCTTGAGATACCAATCGAAAAGTTGTGGTGGCCTAAGGTAAATAGAGCTCCGAGAAACCAGAACGGTATTACGTTGGATTATAAGAATATTTTATAATGCCAAGTTATTGGGCAAAACATATTTTCTTAAAAAAAACCCACACGCAAAAACGCTTTTGCTGTGGAGCAACTTATGCACGCAGGTTAAATTGCGTGGAACTTGTTTGAAAGCGAAGGTTGTTATGACAGCCTTGGTGAGCTTATTAAAGAAAACGATAGAGAATTAGACTATTACATGGGCAAAAAAGTTATTTTTTTTAATGTTGTACTTGTCAAAAATTTACTATTTAATTACTAAATTTTAAGGTGAACTATATTAGGGTTATGTTCCAAGCAAGGGCACTGTTTTCGGCAATTAGGCTAAACTTTATGGGACAATGTATGCTCGTAGGTAATAAAAATATAGTTGCGTTATTTACTCGATGAAAAAAGTTATAAGTAATTGTGAAATAGAGGGAAACTTTCAGGATATTACAAAAGTGTGTATATCTAAAAGACAAACTATTTACAAGGCTTGCTTTTTTCTTTCAAGTCCAAAGAAAATCGAACAAAAAAACGGATTATTAACTGAAGAACTTACGTGTTAAAAGCAACAACAATTATTTCCCTTAACGCTTTAGCAAATGCAAAGAATTTTCCAGCCTTGACTTATATTCCGAAGAAAACAATGTTATCGATGCGAATTGTTATCGATAGTTTGTATACAAATATTTAGTTCTGCAATGGCGTCGCTAATTTCCGATCCAGTTTTTGTTTTTGTCAAGTTCTTCTGGGCTTATAAAACCAATTGCGCTTATAGTAAGGTAGTAGAGAAATTGGAATGGATGATGACAGATGACAATATGAATCATTAAATTTCACACGGTTTTTTATTCCCCATTGGACAATGCGGTCATAGTCAGATTTTAATAAGCATATCATTCACAACCATTGTAGTTCCACATCCGAAGGAAATGGGTGTGAATCCAGAAACATATATGAAAAGCTGAGAAAACTGCCAGCAGAAATTTAATTTAGCGTGTATTCGAAAGTCCAGATAAGAGATCACAAATTAAAAAAATAAATTAGAAAAAAAGGGACGAAGACAAAACGGAGCCCTGAGGTACACCAGCATTTTATGGATATCAGACCTTGAAACCGTCCAATTCGAAATTTGCTGTTGCTGATGGGCCTTTAGGTAATAATACACTTATATTGTAAGAAACAAGTCTGTAGTGTTGTTTGTGTGACATGCAATGTCAGGGATTTCAGTTGATTCATTAACAAACTGAGTTAGGTGGTTTAACTCAGCGAAAACCTCAACATTAACCTTGACGTCAAAACTCCAGCCTTACCATCCAGAGTTTTAATTTCGAAACAAAATTATTTGATTAACAAATATCAACAATTTGCATTTTTCCTTAAAATGTATTTTTTGTGGTAACATACTTAGAAGTATGAATATTGGATTGTAACAAATTGTGGAACATTATTCATTTTTTACTTGCGATATATGTAAATAGGTACTATAGGGTAAAATATAGCATTTGAAACAAAAATCGAGCTCGAGATTTTAATGAAACTTGACTTTACGATCATAGAGAACACGAAAAAGGTTGTTCCTGCAATTCCGTCTACAGTAACGCACCGAATGTGAAATGAAAAATTATTAAATTCCACAATTTATCCATTTGAAGAAAATAATTTAAATTGGGAAAAAACCAAGAGCATGGAAGACTATTGATGTGCATAATCGAATTATTTCAATAATCTTGATTTTAATATAACGAGTGATGAAAATAATCGAATGATCATTCGAATTATAAAAATATTGTACTATGCATATGTATATTATTATATATATTCAATATTTCGTTTGAATTAAGAAAGATCACGAAAATAAATAATAGATAATAGATAACTTATACATTTAAATTTTCAGTACATAATCTTTGTTTTAATAAATTAAATATGTTAAGTTGGAGTCAATTTATTTAAAATCGAATGAAAGAAAATAGTTTAATTCATTTAAAACTAAATAAATAATACCAACATTCTATTTTCTAGTCCAACGTTTTCTTTAAGATATTAAGCTATTCTAATTTTAATATATTCGCTAATAAATATAAAAAAATTATATGCATAAGAAATGCACAAATCCGCCATAACAACATCCAACTCTATAAAAGCAAATGAAACCATTCGATTCTTCGATTTTCATTCTGACATTCCATAAAACAAAAACTCTCGGAACCACTAGCTTTGTGTATCTCGAGTTGTCCATCCAACATGTAGCAAACTGTATTCGAGAACCGAATGATTACTATGACTAATTCATTCGAATGATAAACGCTCTAGCTCGAGCCTCTTGGTATTGCATTACACTTACTCTTAAATAATAGTATGGTAAGGTAGAAATGGAGAAGAACAATGAAAGCAAATCATTCGAATGATTTCAGACGAAGTATCGAAATGTCTGGAGGTAATGTATCGATTATAATCGATTATTTAATTCGAATGCGCACATAATTATGGTAGACGTAATTTTTATGCTTGGCAAGTCTCATTTTGTGGAATATGGAATAACCAGCAGATGTTTCACCATGAAACGCAACTGCATCCAATACTGTGAGTCACTTTTTTGTGTACAGTTTCAGATGACGCACCGTGTTTTTTTTTAATACAACCATGTCACTGTAACGGTCAAATGAAATTACAGCAATCATTTTTAAGCAAATTGATTTTAAGGAACTGCACCTTCCAACTTCTCCGGAATTACCTGCATCTGATTTGTTGTGTGGGATAATTGAGAAAGGAAGTCTATTAATCAACAAAAACCCACAAATCGAATCAATTAAAAGCAATCAATTCGAAAAGTTATTGAGACAATTCCGATTGCAACCCGACAGACATGTTATGAACAACTTTTTAGTGAGATGTTGCACAATCGACATGTCGTTACAACAAGGTTATAATTTTTAAAGCACCGTTCAAACTAAATTATATTTTTTTTAATAAAACAGAGAAAAATAAATTAACTGAATTAAAAGAGGAAAGTTAAAATTCAATTTCGATTCGTAATTTCAATTCAATAGAACATAGAATAAGACTCCAAGACTTAGGCAAACTAATCCTCTCTCTTGTCTCACGCACTAAACTACATATTATTTCAATGAGATTAAATGGAAATACTTTTCTGACGTCAACTCACGCAACATAATTAAGTTTTCTTCAGAAATTTTCATAAGAAGACATTCTCACACAAAGATTTGCCATCTATATAAGCTCCAGAAATCCCTTAGAAGCTACTTAAAGATATTGACAACTTCACACGTATAATCCGTCATTTGTTCTGATTCACTAACTTTTGTAATAACTTTGGAATTACCCATGCAAAATGTTCGTATATTTCATAATCCCCCAATAGAAAACCCATTTTATGGCATGTCAATCAAAAATATATTCATCCAACTCGAACTACTTTGAAATTAAACTCATTTTCTACCTCAACTAGCTAATCTATCAACTTCAAAGTCATATACAAACTTTAGGTATACCCCATAGCCAGTGTAGTAGCTTAAACACCATAGCTATACTTGAATCTCGTTTATCTTCTTTTTCTTCAACAGATGGGTGACTAGAACCTACACCATGGGTAACCAAACCATAAAAAAACAGTTGCCTTTAAAAAAAATTAAAAAAAAAAAAAAAGAATACAAGACATAAATGAAGAAAACACACCTCCTCGAGTTGAATGCACACACTTGCCCCAAAGACTGAGAGACGCAACAACCGACAGCGATCGGCATTGGTGCGGCCAGAGGGGAACCCCTCATCAAGGTAGTGACATCTAACATCTGACTTGTTTGCTCATAGAGCTTCTGCTGCTTCGACATCGGCATTGTTTTTTTTTTATTCATACGCGAGTATCTCCTCGATGTGCGATGGGTAATGTTGGTTGGTAATGTGCATGAATGCATAAATAGTGAGTAGATCCGCACTCCATACCGCACCACGCCGCTGATTATGTGTGATGTGATGTTCTATGCCCCATCAAGAGCACTCTGATGTTCTCCTTCACTGACATCGAAGACACATAAGCTGCTGCTCCAGAGCCCCCCATTCATGCATTCCACACATGGAATTGGTTTGGTGGACAGACACAAGGAACGGTGAGTTGTATAATGAATGAAGAGCCCACAAGGAGATGATACATCAAGATATCCTTGTTTTAGTTGGTGATGACAAGACATCAGGTATGATAACGATGATGCGACAGCGACGCCCGGTGCGGTGCCGGGCGGTTTGTTGGTCGGTGGTGTGAGGAACAGGTGAAACCCTTTTAAGTTTCCCATTTACACTTGGATGTCATTGTTCCAACTGTCTTTGTCTTTAGGTTTCACAGCCGCAACAAACAAGGAGGAGGACAGGACTCGTATATAAAAACTTTTTGTTTTGATTTTACACAGGAGTCATTTTTTTTTTTTTTTTTTTTTTTTTTGTTTGCAGCCCAACGACCTATAATTCTATTAACCAAGCCAACGCTCTAATTTATGACTTTAATCTAAAAACGGAAGAGAGAAGGAGTATACTTCCTATTCCTTCTTTACATCCTTCATAAAGTCGACGACGACTCTCATATTGAATGCAACTAGTTATATAGAGTTTGCATGGCCATCATGAGCACCATCATCAGGAAGAAGGATGAAAGATACATCTTTAGTTTGTTCGAGGATGAAATACAAAGGTGTATCAGTGGCCTGCATCAGGAGTTGAGAGCGCAGAGCACCAGGATTGTGCTGCCTGTCCGAATGCTTCGATGGCGACGGCAGCGGCGGATATATAGCGCGACGAATGCTGGTTGTTGTCCGTTGCAAATGCAGAAATTATGGGCTTTTAAGTACGTTCGTCGTACACCTTTTGAAAATGTAACCAACCAGAACCACACCACAGTGATGCTGTCTCATCATGTCCATGTGCTGGGAAATGGCAATGGGAATGGCAATGGGAATAAAAATTAAAGGGCAATGTTCCCGTTTTTATAGTGCGGTTGAAAATGCATTTAAGAGGAGACTACCTATAACTATTTACTTGCTGAATGAGCTTGAGCGAGCATTCCTTGATGGTGTAGTTAATGGTGATAGAGAAACGGATGATAGTTGCTGCTGCTGTTTACTGCTTTATGAAGAAATCTTTAGAGTTTTTATTTCTCTAATTAGGTAGATGGATCATCCCCACCGCCATCGCCGGTACCACCCGTGGAGATTCATGGAAATCGGTTTTGTAAAACGAGAGTCGCTTGTAAATAAATGCAGTTTTTTTTTAACTTAACTACTTTTCAGAAGTCAGTAACTTTAGATATGTACGTATGTGTATTTTTGTTTGGATGTATAGCTAGGTATAGTCCACACAAAAGGTTTTAATTTAAGGAATTCAAATAAAGGAATCATTAAATTAAAAACAAAGTTATATTGAGCTGAAAGTTGGGTTTTAAGAGAAAGGTAATGTGGGGTAAATGCGACCATCAAAATAAAGATTTGTTGTTTTGATAGAAAAAGAAATTTAAGCGAATGAACAATTAAGATAACTCACAAATTTAGAAAAAATATTCAGTGTTCCGTTCTACACAACAAATGTTAAGCAGATGAATATTTGAAGTAGATGCCATTTTTATTTTTCCGAGAGGGAGTTCTTCGGTACATGACACGACAAGTGACGAATACTCAGCAGTTTAAAAAAAAAAATTATTTTCTATGTATAAAATTTTAAAAACATTTTTAGGAAAAAAAATTGAAACGCCGATTTAAAGTAATAAGGGCCAATTTTTCTATAGTCAGTTAAACAGTCAGTTAGTACATATTCTCCAGATAGAGCAAAAATCAGTTTTTCAATAGTCAGATACAACTTAATCTAAGAATACAGTTATCGGCTCATTTTAGAATGGAATAAGGAGTTATCTGAAGAATAAAAGAAATAGCTATTTTCGATGTCAAAAACACATTGAAAAATTGTTGCTTTGAAATTAACGTTAAACAAAAATGTATTTCTATGAAAAGTTCGATACTCGAAATAAAAATGACGTTCAAAATTAAATTATTCTATAGACTATTTTTCCTTGATTGAAAAATTTGATGTTGCTATCTGGTTGTTTAACAGTCAAGTTATTTTATTACTCTGGCAACTAACTGGATGTTTATCTGGAGATTGAAAAATCGGCTCTAAATAAAGGGTCCGCCATCTAACTTTTTTTTCAAATAGTGCTTATTTCGTGAATGGCAACACTTAGCTCATGTCTGATTTGACAGATAATTAGTTTTATCCTTCCGCTGAACCAATATGGTTGTGTATACGCTTGAACAACGCTGGGAAATATTGCGACATTACTTTGAAAATCATGGTAATGTTGCAGAATGTGTGCGAAAATTGCGTACGGATTTTGGAAGAATAGAAGCACCGTCAGCCCCGTATATTCGTTATCTTGTGAAAAAAGTGAAAGAAACTGGCATCCTCATCGATAAGCCAAAGCGTGAAAAGCCAAAAACAGTTCGTTGACCCGAGAATATTGCTGCTGTGGCAGAAAGTGTGCGTGAAGCGCCATCAACATCAATTCACAATCGTTCTCAACAATTGAACATTTCGGAGACATCATTGAGACGAATTTTGCATAAAGACCTTGGTATGACGCCATACAAAGTCCAATTGGTTCAGGAGTTGAAGCCAACTGACCATCCAATGCGTTTTCGCTTCGCTAAGTGGGCCTGCGATCGACTTAGAGAAGATGCCGATTTTGCCAAAAAAAATCATCTTTTCAGATGAAGCTCATTTTGATCTTGGCGGGTATGTAAACAAGCAAAATTGTCGCATTTGGGGCACAGAAAATCCGCACGCATACATTGAAAAGCCGATACACCCAAAACGAGTCACTCTTTGGTGCGGCTTTTGGTCCAGAGGCATAATTGGCCATTTTTCTTCGAAAATGAGCAAGGAGTGGCCGTTACAGTCAATGGCGATCGTTATCGGGCCATGTTGAACGAATTTTTGTTCACAAAAATTGAAGAGGAGGATATTGGCAATATTTGGTTTCAACAGGACGGCGCTACGTGCCACACAGCCGAAGCTACACTCGATGTTTTGCGCCCTGTTTTTGAAGATCGCATTATCACCTGCAGAGCAGATGCCGTTTGGCCACCTCGGAGCTGCGATTTGACACCGTTGGACTATTATTTGTGTGGTGCCGTAAAAGATAAGTGTTACGCCGACAAGCCAGAGACAATTGACGCTTTAAAGGACAATATTCGTGAAGCCATTGGTGAAATACAGCTGCACACAATCGATAATGTGCTTGAAAATTGGACCGATCGTGTAGGCTACTGCATGGCCAGCCGAGACAGCCATATTAATGAAATTATTTTCCATTATTAACCGGAAGGATTGTACTTTCAAATAAAAAAAGAAATTTGAGAAAATATTCAGTAGTTTTTTTTATAGCATTTTCAAAAAAAAAAAAGTTATTTGGAGGACCCTTTAATATACATACGTATAAAATTTAAATTTAAAAATAATTCAGTAACTCGTCTTTTTTTAAAAATCGATTTTTTCAAAAAAAAGCATTTATTTTTTAAAATCGAAAAAACATTTTTGAAAATTTGACTTATATGCATTTGCATATAAAAAAAACAATTTTAAACTAATAGTGAGAAAGTCGAAAATATGAAAGTGGTTCTATGGGAATTTGATAAGAACGCAAATTAAAATATTTCTGTACTAAAAATTGGACTGCACTAATCATCTTAGAAGCCACACATTTTTTATCAAAATTATTAGAGCCGTTTCTCAGAAAAAATTGTTTTCTTAACAGTTTTTTTTTAAATATTTGTATGGACCGTTTGTTTTAGGAGAATAGTTTTTTCCGAGTATTCAATATAATATCAACTACTAAATACAAAGTTTCGAAAAATTCGTTTTCAAAATCAAAATTGTATTTTTTTTTATAAAAAGAAAATATTTTTGGAAAATTTTGGTTTACAATACTGTAAACACTTTTCAGGAGCTGTTCCATACAAAAATTAAGAAAAATTTAACGAACCGTTTTCCACAAAATCGAAAACCAAAAAATTGTTATGGAATAAGTGTACCTAACAAAAAAAAAAACAAGTTTTTCCAAACCTTTTCCCTTCATTAAGGAACTGATTTTTTTTATAAAATCACTATAAGCATCACTAGCTATAAGAAAATTTACTTCTTAATGTTCAAGTTACTAAATAAATAAATAAATAAGAAATCGTTGGAGACGTTTTTGAGAAAAAAAAGATTTTCACTTATTAGCAAAAAAATATGTGACAGGTACCGTTATGTTTGAGCTTAACAAAGAAAATGAAAAAAAAACGTACTGACATTATACAAAAAAAAAAAACATGTTTGAAGAAAATTCATACAACAGTTTAAGTGTAAACTCGCGGACAGTTACAATAGTGAAACCCACCTTTAGTGTCAAGTTTAATAAAATTTTCGAGTTCGATTTTTTTTAGAAGAAATGCATCTTTTTCTTTTTCGTTTTTAGCTTACTTAAAAATTTAACTCTGGTCTATAAGCATTTATTTCCACTTTCAAGTTATTCGCATTTTCCAAACACTTCGTCTGTCACTTCCAGTCAGTGGAATAACACTGGAAGTTTGAAAAGCTTTTTATAAAGAATTAACACAGAGACAATTTTTAAGAATAAAAATTGTTTTGATTTGGAAATAAAAATTTAAAAAAATCCATGTATGATTTCAACAAACAGAATGATCTCGAATAAAGCAGTGAGATGTGTGTACCAATTTATGTAAAGATTTTGGACTTTTTGCTTGTGAATATTGTTTTTTAAATAAACTTGTTTTATTATTATTTGTTCACTTTTACTTTATAAAAAAAATAGGTGAGGTAAGGTATTTCCTCACATAATTATGTTCCGAATAATACTCACGTAGTGAAACAGTTCGCTTGTAACACCCTCAAACCAATATCACATCGGGTCGGTTTTAACAAAAATTGTCAAATCGGTTTCCAAGCTTAAGTTTAATCGAACACTCAATAATTTGTTTGGAAGAATTTTTCACTGTTCACAGTATTTAATTCTAAAGTAAAAAAAAATTTACATAAGCTTTTGTTTCAAGCTGAAGTTTTAACTTAAGTAGATGTTTTGGAAAGTGAAACTCTCATACCAAAAAAAAAAGTTTTCCCCAGCCGAGAAGTGTCTTTTCTTCAAAAAAAATTACATAAAATTTAAGTTTATACAGAGAAGTGAAGTTAAGTGAAGTGAAATGAAAAATAAAGTGAAGCTTCCATGCACGGCAAATGTTATAAACCAACAATATTTTCTGGAAATGTGTATTTTATATAAATCCAAATGAGATATCGGTTACGAAATAAAATTCGTTTTTTTTCTCCGTACACGCATTTAAAATAACAGTAAAAAATATTTTTTTACACTCCACTTGGTCTGAGTTTGGGCTGACCCGTAAAATTTATGGTCAATAAATTGAATTTTTTTCAAATTTTCGTTGCAAATTACGCATATGGCATGTCACATGAGTTTTAGTATTTCACTTAGTGTGCATAAGAAGTTAGGTACAAAATTCAAGTGAAAAAGAAATGTTTATACAACATTTTCAGATTTTTTATGTTATTTTTCCTCATGTTGTCAGTTTGAATTTTTAGCTTTAAACATCAAAAATGATACCAGTTTTTTATACATATTATGAATTTGACCAACTTTTTTGTGTAACTTTTCCACTGTGGTTGTTTAGGCTCTTCAGTTTTTATTGTAGTGATTGTGAAAAACTTTTATTTTTCGTTTCACCATATATAAAGCTAAAAGTATGGCATGAAAAATAATATTTCAGGTGTCAATCTTCTATGATCAAACTTTATTTATCATTTAAAATTTTGAAAATCAAATATAATTAAAAAAAAACAAAGCCTATATTGATATGCCAGTTTTAATTTGTCTTAAACACTGTTGCCAGTTTTATTACAACTTACTCACCGGTGGAATTAATTGAATAAAATATCTGCAATATCACAAACTTACCTGCAAAAAAAGAGAAAATAAATTTATAAATTTAATATAAAAATTTATTGTAATTATATATGAACTTAACCGCATAGTTTATTTTGTTTAAATATATTTTCTACTCCTAACCATAAAGCAATTACCAAATTTAGACAACATACGCTGGAGCTTCTAAAACAAACACTATTTATCTTTTTTTTTATTGTGGAAAATAAATGACACTTAATTTTATCAGTGCCTGTCTGACCTGACCAAGTGACCACACCCCAAAAGCCATTAGCAATAAATAATCAGATATCCAATCAAATCACAACCAACCACTTTGGGGGATAAATCACAATATAATTTAATTAATATTGCAATGTAAAATTTTCACAATCAATTGTGACAGTTACTAACAAATATACTTTAAATGATTTCAACAATATTATCGAAGCATAATTAATGACCTAACGAGTGTGCATTTCAATATGGCGCTTGAGGTTTTGCACACCTGCTTCAATTAGGACATTCGAAATTGGTACTAGCAGAGTGTGGACCGAAAGTAAAACAAATTTAAAAAAAAAAAACATTTAATTAACTGCGATGGCACAGTGTGTCCAGCAGACTGAGACATGTTTTGCTGAAATGTGTACTGTCAGTCAAATTTAAAAATATGTTACATTCACAGATATGCTCCACATGACATTCAAATGAGAAACATCACAACAAGAATCTGAAAAGCAAACATTACTAATGTCTTCGTTGGACAAATTATGTCATGTCAAATTGGAAATAGAAGTGCCTCTAAAGATGCCAATTTATGACAACTATGTTTGTCAAAAGAGAAGTATGCATGCTTTTGGAATTTTGTATACTCAACAAAATATTTCCTAAAGTGGGATGTAATACACATCTCTTATAGCGAGTTTCATTCAAATTTCAAACATCTGCACTCAAAATCGAGATTTGATCTTTTCAATGAAACTTTTTCCCAGATTGGTATGACATTTTGTATAAAACATATCTTCATTATCCAGATGGCGAAGGCGAAGCAATCAAAAACTCCACTATATTTATTATTTGTTTGTTTTTTTTTTAATTTTTTTTTAGCACGGACTGGCACAATTTCACAACAAATGAATAACAAAATATTTTCCATTTGACGTTTGACAGAAAGAAAAGACTTTTTACATGTCTGTTTGCATTCAGATCAAATCTGGCAACCTATCAGAGATCAAATCTTTAGTGTTGAGATTTGATCTAGATTTTCTCTCTTTGTTGCAATGAAACTCTCAAAATTAAAAAAAGATCACATCTTTTGACAGAAAGAGCAAATCTTCTTTCTTGAATGAAACTCGCTATAAATTAACGTTGAGAACGACATTAAATGTATCACTTGTGAATGGAAATTTCTTAGGAAAATTTGGAATGAAAAAGATCCTTGAAAAACAGTAGTCACTATGGGATTCTCGTTCTAGGGAAATTAGTTTTGGAAAAGGACAGATTTTCTGAGGAATGGTATAAGTGTTTAAATAAAAACTGGAATGCTTCCAGATATTTTTAAAGTTATGTAGCTAGAAATCTGAGGTGTTAAAAAAAATAAAAAATGTAGATAAAGCTTGTTAACTATACTGTTTCCTCTCGTGTCTTTTTCCCAGTATTTGTAGGAATCGATGAACTTTACACTAAAAACCGATCCAGGAAGGCACAGAAACTCAATGGCAAGCAACATCAAAAAAACGAAAAATTGAAAAAAAAAACTTTTCCAGGAACTATTGACTGCAGAAACTTCATATTGGTACCATATACTCCTTCGTGTACTTCACATAGCATAATTTAGTAAACTCGTAACCCATTCAGTGCTCTTCTGCTTCCTGTTCTTGCGCCGCTTCTGCTTTTGCTCCAGTTGGCCACAGATATTGAATTTTCATTTCGAAACTGAAGCAGTAGTAGCTGGAAGGCATATGCGTAGTTAGTGGCATGGAATGAATATCAAGTGATTCAAGGAAATAGTTGATTTCACACTAACACCGATGAATGTTACACGCCTTATCAACATCATCACTGCCAGCCGCCCACTGCCGGCAACAAAAATGGTACCATAGTGATGGGTGTGCTATAAAAGTTCATTGACTGACTTCTGCCGAATAGTGCTCTACTGTGTGTCTCTGTGTCAGTGATTTTTGTTTAATGTCAGACGTTTTTGGTTTAATCTGCAACATTGCAGATAATCTCCTGAGGGATTCAATTCAAATTGAGTTATGACGGACAGTTTACCATCATCATCGATTCGTATGGAAAGAGCAAACAAGCAAGGGCTGGTTTCAACTATTTTCGGTTCATCTAGTGGAAGGATTGGTAAATAGGATGGACTGGGCGACAGGTGTGCTGATGAAATTGTAGTTATAACACAATTATGGTCTGGTTTACAGATGCATATACATATCATCAAGTCATTGACTCTGAATTTTCTTAAATGAATCATGACTTTGAGATTTAATTGTTGTGGTATCTTTTTTTGTTTTGATGTTTGTGTATTTCAACAATCATAATTCTTTGTTAATCCACATCCGCACATAATTGAACCAAAGACCTAATAAATGATTCATCTTGAGGAAATTCAAAAACCTTCACTCAGTTCGAGGTCCCATAAAATGAACTTTGATGATAGTGATCAATGTAGAAAAAAAGGTTTGTTTTTAACGAGCTTTGTGATTAAAGATTTAAATTTGGAAGAATAAGATTTGGGTTATATTTTTTTTATGGATGTGCGGCTTCACCAAATACTTTAGCTTGTGGTTAGACTTTTATTCAACATAACAGAGAAAAACTCACATTAATTGTTTTATCAGAAATCACACTGAACTTCACACACATTCGAAATTGTATTTTGCTCGAAATTTAATTGCGTATCTAAGTTGGGATTTGTAATTTTTCTAAGAGCCGATTTTTCAATCTCCAGATAAACATCCAGTTAGTTGCCAGAGGAATAAACTTACTTGACTGTTAAACAACCGGATAACAACATTGAATTTTTCAATCAAGAAAAAACAAATCTATAAAATAATTTAATTTGAACGTCACTTTCATTTCAAGTGTCGAACTTTTCATAGAAATTAATTTTTGTTTAACGTTTATTTCAGAGCAATAATTTTTCACAATGTTTTTGACATCGAAAATATCTATTTATTTTATTCCTCAGATAACTCCTTATTGCGTGGTTCTAAAATGAGCAGATTAAGTTGTATCTGACTGTTGAAAAAAAAACTGATTGATCTATCTGGAGAATATGTACTAACTGACTGCTAAACAGACTATGGAAAAATTGGACCTAAAAGTTTTTAATTCTCTTAGAAAGATTTTTTTACTTTTCTTTTGTATGAAGTGTACCGAAATTAAATAGGCGAAAGGAAACAGAAACGAAAGGAACAATATTATCCAATCCATTTTGACATTTCAAACCATGTGAAGGAAATGTCAAAATCAACTACTCGCTCTCATGTGAATAGTCCTAAAGCATCATTCACGTTCCATATTTAGGAAGGAGGGAACTTTTACCCGCAATGACCACATTATGTTGGGGGAAACCACATCAAGACAACAAAAAATCGGAAGTAAAATCGTTGTGGTTTTGCGAAAAATTAAAAAAAAAGGCTTATAACCACTCTTTGCCTCTTTGCCAATAAACCATTTTGGTATAATGTACTAACGTTCCCAAAAAGTTAATTATTTTAACTGTTTCGTAAAATTTTTTCGGATCTTGTCACTTATCAGCTTAAATTCATTAAATGACTCTTAAATATAGAAAAGCGTAAATTGACTTCTAATTTTATTTTTATTAGTTGTATCTTTATTGCTTTTTTAGTTTATTATTTTGACCTAAGCCATATAACTTTGACAGATAGCTGCGCCAGGTAAACATTTCACAAATTCAAATCTTTTCGTGTCACTTTGACAGTTCAGTAGAGAAAAAAGACATGATCAACTTTATAGCAAGTTCGGCGCACCCCAATATTCAAAAACCAATGAATATTTTCACAGTTACGAGTAGTTTAAATTTTACAAAAAAAGCTTAAGGGTTATTTCAAGACTCAATGAACAATTCATTTACAGGTTTTTTTTTGACAAAGTCTCACACATTCATTTGTAAATCAATGAGAACTAATAGAACAAGTAAAGAGCTTAATAAAAAAGTAATGACGTTCAGAACAGAACTTTCAAAAGTTGAGAGTTATGCTGTGATCCCACTAGATGGAACTGAGAAATTCAGGAATATTGTATGAAATTGCTGCAATTTAGAAATTACTTCAAACCACTTCAATTCTTTTGAAGATGCCATCGAATTTGTGTTTTATACCAGTTTATATCAGTTTGTCGATAGAATCTGACAACTACTGATTATAAATTTGTGCTGTCAAAATATTTGTTTGGATTTACTTCTTTACAAAATTAAAAATTCTTGAACTATGGGAAGAAAAAAAATGGATCAGCTGCGAGGGGAACTAAAAAACGGTCATATTTACCAAGACATTACTACAATTAATAAAAAAATAAATAAAATGATAAAACAATCTTGTCTAAAAATTAAACCCATTTATTCATTTCTTGGGTTGTATTTTATTAATTGTGGGTTTTAATGTTATTTATTTATGCCCGAAACGGAAAAGTTATGAATCAAATAGATTCTCAAACTCTATCGGTCTCACCGAAATTTACTTAGCTGTCATTTGCAGTGTGGGCACTTTGCGTATTTTTGAGATTGATATCAAGAAATTGCACAATTAAGGGCCCAGTGGAAACATACTTTTAGTATAGAAAAGCGAAAAACCATAGTGCTGCCAAATACTAACGAAGTTTGGTAGAAATTGTTTTGTGTGGAATAAAAGGATTATATCTCAAAAAAGCGTATTATTTAGGAGTAATTTACTCAAATTAAAGTAAAGTTAGACTAAAGGTCATAAAATTCCAAAGGAAAAAATGATTCTTCCGCGAGTTCGTTTGGACAAGAACGAAGACAAGAGATATAATTTTGTAGTATTAGTCAGCTCTTCGGATGAGGAAGGCTTAAGTTTGCTACTACTAACGTTATGAATAAAATTCAATAAAGCAATTATGTGAATCGGAAGTTTGGATCGAATCGAATTGCAGAACATGGCAAGATATATTTCCAAGTGCCTGGAAGTTCCACCCATTTTTTGGAATATACTGTCAATGTTCTACTTCTTTACACCTTACATATTTATACATGTTAATACCTTTAATTTATTTATTACTTAATACAAGCAAACTTAAACTAAGACTTAAAAATAATTAACACAAAGTATAATAATATAATAAATAAAAGAATAAGGATTTTCTTTTTAAATATAAATCAGGGTTTAGAAATTACAAATTATTAAAAAAGTTAGAAGATAAAAGAGACGGGAAAAAAAGGATTTATGGTGGTAATCTTAATAAAAAAATTTTAAGCACAGATTTAGACAGATAGTGGTCGAAGCAATGAGTATTGTTCGCCTTACGTAGCATTCTGCTAACAGGTTAATTTAACCCATATCAAAGGGAGGTAAAAAAAGGAACCGATCTTAAATGACGTGGGTTAGTACTAAATGAAATATTTTGAAGAAGGGATGGGCAATCAATGTTACCATTTACAAGTTGATGCATAAAAACAATGTCGGCATTGTCACGGCGAATGAATAAGGGATGCATGTTTAATAACAGCAGGCGCGATACATAGGGTGGTAGGTTAAAGGGATCTTTCCAACCTAAACCAAGGTTACGTAGGGCAAATCGAATAAAACTGCGCTGGACAGCCTCAATACGTTAAATGTGCACTTAATAATGCGGACACCAGACTCCTGATGAGTATTCAAGTAGTGGTCTGACAAAAGCGATGTATATAGATTTTTTGGCATACGGATCACAGAATTCCTTAGACCAACGTTTCACGAAGCCTTAAGTGGAGTTAGCCTTACTTATAATGAGGTCAATATTAGAGCTGAAATTTAAAAGAGAGTCACACAACAAGTCCAAATCGGAGATAGATGTTACAACATGAATAGGTTCACCTTTAATAGTGTACATTATAAAAACAACAACAAATTTAAGCTGATTTCTCTCAGAAAATACCAAATTTTTTTCTCATAATTTGAAGTCCCTTATAAGTTATTTATAACACTCTTTTTACTTTCCCCTTTAATCGGAAATTCAAAAAAAAAAATTGATCTCCATCATCATGATTCACTACATATTTTAATAATTAAACAAAAGAAAACTCTTCTAGACGAAATGCAATCGCCATAACGGGCAGGGTTAATCACCTTCCTCTAAGTTCTGAAATACGGTAACAACCTATCAACAAACTAATACTCATTCCACCAAAAAAAATGCATTGCCGTCACATCGCTATTGAATATTAACGAATGCATAGCACCATATAAAGTCACGCTGTCAAAGTGGTTTTGTTTATTTTAACTTCATTCCCATCACTTGGAACTGTTCGCGCATAGAATTAGTAGTAAGTAACGTATCGTAAAGTATTCGAAGAGAATATTAAGATTAATTAACATATTTCCAAGTCGGTTATTGATGTTTTTTTTTAATTTACTATTTATTTATTCAAATCACGAATACAAACTATTGGAGGTAAGCTCTAAGTATCTGCCTTAATGGGTTCTGTTTGTTTCGTCTGTGTTGTTGCTCTTTGACATATAACTCTACCTAGGATTTGAGATTGATCGTCTGAGTGTGACTCATCATATCTTTTCGGACTGTTCAGTTACAAAGAAAACAAACACAAGATTTATATGACGAACGATACGACCAACGCTGCTAGACTTATAGAAAAAGTTAACGCCTTTGACGGCTTATCGTCTTCTCTTATTAAGAGTCTAGGTCAATCGGGCTTTTATTAAAATAATAATTATTTTTCGTGTAGCGATGATGTCTATTTGTGTCAACGTTCTGTCCACTTAGTGTTTTTTTTTCAATTTGAATAGTTTTATCAGTTCGAGTGAAACATTAAGTTTAGGACAAGTTTTCTTTTATCAATTTGAAGAGACTTCGATTAGATAACTAAATACAATTTAAATAGAACACCAGAGATAATAAGAGTTCTGATCAGGTAGGTATGTTTTGGATTCGGTTGAGAGAAACTAAACAGATAATAATTGTTTAATTGGAGCATTTCCCATTGATGACCGATTTTTGAGAGAAAAATGATTTCCCACGGTGCCTACTTCGGTTTGGATGATAATGTAATCTAGGCCATTTTTTTCATGATTATATTGATGTCATTTTTCATTGATTTTTCTGAAGGTTTCCGTTTCATCACGAATCTTTGAAGCCAATGAAATGGAACATGAAAATTCGTCTTTTTATATTTATTTATAAACACTTTGCACTCCTTTCATTTTTAACAATTTGAGGCGTATCGCCCATATTTTGAATTAAGATCGAAAATGAATTGAAGTCGATTCTCAGTTTCACTTAAAATTGAATTTCGAGTGTTTTGAAATTTTTCGAAATGGCTTCCAACTGTCAAAACTGACATTTCATCCATTTTGTATTCTTTTATTAAGTAAAATAAATTAAGTCTGCTTATGAAAACCTATGCAACAGTTTTTTCCATTTTCGCTCTTAAGTTCAAGATTAATTAAACTTTTTTTTAAATTTTTTTTCAAAAAAATAAAATATATATCCATTTAAAGTCGCGTATGATAGCGAGAATAGAGACGATGACGGCTTCTCTGCCAACCTCTTCCGCTTGTGTACGAAGACGATGGAAAAATATCGCTGTTCCGTCAAAATCGGTAAGGATACCACCGAACCCTTTGATGTTAAGATAGGTTTAAGGAAAGGCTGACAAGCTATCATTCAACCTTTTTAACATCGTTCTAGAACCAATTGTAGGCAACACACATGTCAACTAGGGTTACCAGATTGAAAATGACTAAAACGGTTCATTGAAGGTTTTCTTTTAATTGAATTTTTACTTAAAAAGGGGAACAGAGGTTTCAAGTTTCAATGACAAGCAGCATTTTTGTAGGAAAAAGGGGAACTATCCCCCAAAAGGGGAACACCCTGTACCTCTAACGTCAACGCAAGCGGTACAATTTATCCAAATTCTGTTAAACTACTTGTTTATTCTGCCGAACGAAGCGAACCGAATGTATAATGGCGGTAAATGAGGCAAAAAACTGGAAATAAATCTTCTTTATCGTCGAATCAGGCAAACTTCGAAGTCGTCAAGGACTTTGTCTACCTAGGCTCCAGTATTACCTAGCAAAACGACGTCAGTGCAGAGATCAAACAATCAATTAATCTTGCCAAACGTTGTTTCTTTTAACTTAGAAGGCATTTAAAGAGTAAAGCTCTCTCTCCAGGACCCATGGCTGACTTTATACAAGACCTTGATTATATCGGTCTGCTCTATGGGGGTGAAGCATATGCATTGAAAAGATGAGATGAAAATCTGCTAGGGTGGTTTGAGAGGAAGATTCTTCGTGTGATTTTCGTTTTAGAATGTATTGAAGGAGTGTAAAAAAAATTCAACGACGAGTTTTACGGGTGACAAGTAGGCCTGGTCAAAAAGCTTAAGATACAGCGACTGAAATGGCTGGGACACGTGGGGCGTATGTTCAACAATGCACCTCCTCGGATTCAAATTTGAATTCAACCCCGATGGTGTACGCAGCAGAGGAAGAACCCAAAACAAAACAATCTCAATCAACTTGGTTTGCATAACTGGAAGCAGCCAGCTAGGTACAAAGCTGGCTGGAAATGCTTGATGGTTGAGGCCTTAGTCCATTCTGGGCTGTGACTAAAGTAAAGTAATTGGTTTGCCAATTTAAAGTATTTGCTTACTTACTTACTTACTTAGGCGGCGCTACAATTCGGGGGCAAACCTGGGCTTCAACCAACATGCCTCTCCAGCTAGATCGTTCTTTGGCTAGCTGCTTTAGTTTCGCACTCCAAGTTGGTTGGGGTCATATTCTACTTGAGACGCCACTGCGCCTTTCCTCTGTGATGGAATTTAAGATCCTACGAGTCGGAGTATTGTTGTCCATTCATTCTACATGACCTAGCCATCTTAAGCGTGATATACATAAGTATATTTTGTACCACGTCAATGTCGCTGTACAGGTCCTTTTGTTCGTGGTTGAACCTTCTCTTCCAAATCCCGTTAACAAAGATAGGGTAGAAAATCTTGCGAAGAACCTTACACTCAAAACGACTAAGGACATCTTCATCCGCTTTCGATAAAGTCGGAGCCATAGAGCAAGACTAGAATGATCAGAGTATTATAAAGAAAATCCTTTGTTTTTCGAGGGAGGGCTATACTACTCAATTGCCTCCCTAGTCTATATGAACAGCGATTGGCAAGAGTTATTCTTCGCTTTATTTCTAACGAGATGTTCACAAGGTGCCTAACTACCTCAAATTGTACCTGTCTATTGTGACGTTTTGTTCAATCTGCCGGTGTTATGTGACCCTTTTTGTGGACAGCAGGTACTTCGTTTTGGCCTCATTGATCGCTAGTCCCATCTTAGCCGCTTCAGCTTCAATGTTAGCAAATGTTCCAGTGACAACTGGGTTCGCTTTGTTCTGCCAATGAAATCTATATCAATAGTGTATGCTAGCAATTGCACAGACTTGAAAATGATTGTGCCATTACAGTTAACTTGGGATTTTCTTATAATTTTTTCAAGTATCAAGTTGAAGAAATCGCACTATAGCGCATCATCTTGTCGTAATCCATTTTTGACATAAAAATCTTCTATAAGATCAGTACCAACCATGTAGGTAGGAGCAGCGAGAGTTCTCCAACGTCTTTAACAAAATTTAGAGAATAATATATCACGGAATATCTTTGGACCTTAATCGAGTCGATGATTGAAATCACTTAAGCCTGTTCCACTCCTGTAGCCTGTACAACTCTTAATTTTTATTCTGTTTGCTATTAAAATATTTATGTTTAAACAAGAAGTTCCGCCCATAAAAAAAAATCTTAATTTATGTACTGCCGGTTGTTTACATTTTTGTTTTTATCTCAAACACAAATAATTATTATTCAACTCAGCAATCATTAAGCGCGAGAGAGAAAAAAAAGATAACTATACAAATGTGCTTGAATTTAATTGCGAAGTAAATATTTAAAGAAGTAGTGTAACTTCCTCATAATTGCTACCGATTCTCCCTATGTAAAGTGTTTTCACTCGAAAACATATTCAAAAACTCGAGTAAAATATGAAAAAGGGTTATTCTGTATGAAATTGTTGTTGTTGTTGTTGTTACTAAGGAATACAAGTATTCAACCAAAAATATGAGGAAGAATCACTTATGGCAGTATGCATATGAGATATTGCCTGCAGGAATGCAGATAAAAATAATCAAAAAAATAAAATGAAGAAGAGATGCACGTGTTACGCGGAAGTGCATTTTAATGCAACTGATACAAAATGGTTTACTTGTACAAAACAAAAAAACAATATTTACTTTTGGTTTTATAAGCGAACCATAGTCAAGACAGTGGATACAGACAGGAGGAGATTGTTTCTTTCTTTAGTTTGTGACTTCCGTGCTTGAATTTATTAAAACTCTAACAGCCAGGTAGTCTCAACTTTATTTTATCGTATTTTCGTCTTCAGTTCTTGTATTTGTAATTCAATCAACGAAACCGAATGAAAGGTTCACTCAAGCTTTAAAGGATTTACCCAATCATCGGCTGGTGCACTGTTGCTTGAAGAGTGAATGTAACAAATACAGTAACACACCGATGGGTCCCAGGACTGGACATTGTGATACCTATATTATCTTTAAGGGCGAAATGGATGATAAATTGAGCAACAATTGATCATCGAATGTTTGCACCAATAAAGTCATTAAAAGGTTTTAATTAAAAGATTGCTTAAAGATGGAAGATTTGAAGATTTTTGCAGTGCATGAAAATTTCAGCATTAAATTTTGAACTGTTAATAATAAATAAGAAAGTGTGTGTTTTTTTATAATACAATTCTACATACTACTGAAATTACTCAGCCAAGTTGAAGACTTAACATTATATTTAATTGGACTTGTTGAATTATTGATTCAAAATAGCTTTTAACGGCCTTTACTCCACAAAATTTGGGTTTCATCCCGGCAATCTCACTTGGACTCATCAGTTGGTTAGTGAGCGCCTTACCAATACGCAATTTTCAGTTCAGTTCAACTTACTTGCATTTTTTGACATTTGTTTGCTATAGTTCACATTGCTTTTTTGTCAAAAAATGCAAGTAAGTTGAACTGAACTTAATAAAAATTGCGTATTGGTAAGGCGCTCACTAACCAACTGATGAGTCCAAGTGAGATTGCCGGGATGAAACCCAAATTTTGTGGAGTAAAGGCCGTTAAAAGCTATTTTGTGTTAATAATAAATTCAAAAATAAAAAAATTACAATTGATAAATAGGTAGAGAATATTGATTATTTTGTAGGTGGTTCAAACAAGGGATTCCCTTCGGGCTTTGGTAAGCGTAAGGAATTGTTTGGACTTAACTCTTATTCTAAATAAAAAACCATTATCGAAAATGTCGATTTTTTTGTGTAAGGGCTCCGCTAATCCGTAATATTTTTCACGTACAATTCAATTCGGGTCAACAAAAAAACACACGCCTTTTGAAAATGGCCTTATTTGCGTGGGCTTTTGGTGCTGTAAGGTTTTAAACACAGTATTCAGTGTTTTTGACTTTCCAATAACCCTGGACACATCTGGCTGTGATTTTTTCTTATGTGTAAGTTTAAGGATCAATTTCCTCATGTTTGCTGTAAAATGCACTCCGTGACCAGGGTTCTCATCACGTAACTTTATTAACGATACTCCCTTATGCGATAACATTGAACGATGTCGCCATAAGTATGCTTTATGAAACTATGTCTCTCTCGTATCGTCTTTCGCTCACGCTAACTTCAATTTAGGAACCAGAGTTTAGGTGGAATGTAAGTGAATCGACATCCGATGGGCAAGTTTATTGTTTCCAATACTAATAATGTTTTCTTTGATTGACGGAAGCGTTAAATGAATCTAGAGGCGGTAGTCGCAAAAACTTAGCAATACAAAAATATAATTTAGTTTATAATAATAATATATGCATCTCCAGTTCCCTTCTTCTTATTATTAATTTAATTTTCTGTCTTTTTAATGAAAGTAAAAAAACACGTGTTATTTAAATAAGATCCACAAATTTGATTTTTATTAAAAATATAACATATGGAACATTTTTCGGCGTGTTTTTTTTATTTAAGAATTACTTGAAACGTTTTATTTACAGCAAAACGATAACCCAATAGCTGTCGTGCAGTCGCTATCGACATCGATATCGCTTTTAGGGTTAAGTGCACGATTGCCACGTTGGTCAATTGTGACCGAATTTTGTCATTTTGTTCTCACTTGGTCATTTTATTCATTATCTGGTTACTTTTTTTGAAGAAGATATAAAAAAAATCGATTTTAATTTTCATGTTCTCAAAATTCAAACGCAATTTTATTTCATGTCCTAATGTAAGCGATGCATGTGTTAAATTCAACAGACTGCATAATTTATCCACACCAACTGAATAGATGAAAGCTGAATGCATTCATTTTCTTCATTTTAAAATTATTGATAGATGGAAAGTTTAAAATATTTTTGTGTTTAAACGTTTAAGTGTCTATTTTGCTTGTTGGTTCTTGTTAAAAACAAATCAAATGGATCGATAAGTAATAAGATATATGATTAAATCTTTCTTGTAAAATTAAAACAACATTATTAAAAGTTTATTATTGTGACCTAAAAACCTCGAAAAGATCACGGAAATCTTTAAAGAAGAAGATGGATGCCAATCATTCTTAGAGAACAGAGAAAATTATTTATCCGTCGAAGATGTTTTCATTGGAAACAAAAGCTGAGGAATTTTTAAAAAATCGAACCTCACAAGTTTTAGCAAAAATAAAATTAAAACAAATGCTTGACATTTTTATTTAGAACTTTTAAAATGCTTCGAAATAAAACATATACTTCGAGTTGCCAAAGTTTATATAAAAAAAATAAAAAAAAATTCTACGGAAAAAAGTCGCTTGGTTCATACTAAATCAAATATAAATGTCAGTAAATTTCTAACAGCTGACTTTGAAAATAAGATTCATTCAAGTTCATTTTGTGCAATTCACTGAAAATGAATATTATTCGTTCGGATGTCAAAATATACAAATTTCATTCCAATGAATAAATAGCTTTATTCTATCGAATTAGCTATTCGTTCGAATTTCAAAATTATTATGAAGAAGGGGCGATCACATTGCCCTTAAGGCTTAAATTAATTTGGTGAATTATTTGGTACCTTTTTATTTATTTATTTTAGTTATTTTCGAATTAATTCTAATTATTTATTAGATTCTAATTAATAAACTAATTCTTAATTATTTATGATAATAAATGAAAAAAATATGCCTAACATTAATTTTCTGTGTATAATAAAGTTTCCAGATTTTAATTATTTTGGTCACTTTTACTGCTTTTGGTCCTTTTTATTTTTAATTTTGGTCAGACATTTTATTTCCAGGTGGCAAGCGTGGTTACGTAACATAATATCGCAAAGTAGAAATCTCTTGCAGATATCGATATTTTAAAGCTTACCTGAGGCTTGTCTATCGTTTGCGATATCGAAAACGATACCGCCAGCTTTAGCCTTTGGAAGCGGGTATGCCTTTCTATTTGAAGAATTTTTACGCAATCGAAATCAGATTTATGACTTTTTTCAATTTTATGTAAGGCAAGTGCCCCTTTTAAGGAGTTTTTAATCGTAGAAGGTTTAAGTTTTTGTAGAAGTAATAAACTTCTAATTAGATTAGGTTCGTTCGTTGAGCCCTGAAGTCGCTCTGAATCAATTTTTTTTTAAACCCTGAAGTCACCCTGATGTTTATCATTCGGTTTTTTGAAACCAAAGGTCGCTCTCAACTCGCCCTTAGGTAGATCTAGCTTTTTAGCCGCCCTGAAGTAGATCTTTGTTTTTAGCTAGGGCAATTTGAGGTAAATGAATAAACGTCAAAGTCACATGAGATCTGAAGGTTGGGCGATATTGAGAAAAATATCGAATATTCATCGTCGATGTTAATAATTATCGAATCGAAAACATCGATGTTTAGAAGGACTTTCCTTTATTTTCCTTCAACATCGATATTAAATCATCGATTTTTGATTTTAATATCGATTTTTGATTTTAATATCGATGTTTCAATAACATAGATGAACATCGATCATCCGTATCTGAAGCATTTTTTTGTTGTGAATTTCCGTTTGGTATGAAATTTGTTATTTTTAAAATGGAAATAAAAGAATATTACAATTTATTTTCAGACGCAGACATGCAAAATGGAAAGCTTTCAATTTGTGGATTGAGCATAAATGTATAGGGCCAAACGAAAATTTACTAAGAACTTAAATTTTAAGTATTTCAAGTTTAAATTATTAAATGACATAACTTGATTTTCTGCAAAATAAAATAAATGGCCCTCGTGTGTTTTTTGGGAACCGAATTCAATTCAATTTAATTCAATTGAGATTTATTGAGACTTTTTTTTCTGTTTTCTTTACATTGCTTACATTAATGAGACAACTTATAAATAACTAAGGTGAAATACAAATTCTATTTTTGCTGACTTGGAATTGGTCTTGCTTAACATTTATTGGATAATAAAAAGAAGTGGAGATATTTCTTCTTTTTGTAATAATTTAAGAAACGGCTAGTTACATAAGATTGTAGTGTTGCCCAGGCACTTATTCATTTTGTACTTTTTTTTTATTATTTTTTTTTTTGCTTAGAACTAGATAAAACTTAAAACTAGGGAACAACCGAGGAGACTACAGTCGAATCAGCCGGAGAGAAGCTCCGCTCCGGAAGAATCAACCTTCGCCCCATATTTTTGTACATAAATAGATATTATTTTTGGGTTTAGTGGTTACATAGAATTTTTGTTATATCTTCTAATTTTTATATAAAGATTAAATTTGAATGTTTCTTTTTGTTACTTTATGTTGTAATTTATTTATGTTGTAATTTTATATAGTACATTTTTAATTATGAGTCAATGTATATATCTAAGAAGAAGCCTGGTGTCGAACCGAACCCACAATTCCCCAGAGCGATGCTCCGAAAAGCTATAGGTCCACTCCAACCCCAAGCGACTCTTTTTATTTTACATAAGCTTTAGTTAGCCTCTATATATGTTGGGACTACCCCTCCCGTAGAAGCCAGAGAGGAATTCGTTGTCTGGAATTGGTAGAATCCGTATCGCTAATGGATTAGCTAATCTAATAGGAGATGCGTAGTAACTCTCGTCAACAGCAAAGCTAATATTCGTTGTGTAGATATTTTTGATAAGGGGGTTTATGTGAAAATTGTAAGTATGAATTCTTTTAATGGTTAATTCTGATTAGTATGCTAGGAGTGGTTTAATTTTTGATTCGTTGTAAATGGTCAGATTGCTGAACCACTTACCTCCAGGTCTTTTGAATTTATTTATGCACGATCTTAGAATATATCTTTCGAATAATTGTATCTCTTTGGCTACAGTTGGTGATATTTTGAACCATGTCAAAAATTTTTGGGAACCGAGGTTTTTTGACAATTCATAGGGTTGTCAAAAAAACCTTGTTCGACCCTGGGTAAAGTTCAACGAAAAAACCTATTACCTACCCGGATACCTAAATTTTTTTTAGTAAGAATTTGGCGACAAAACATTTCATGCGTTTACTGCTCTGGCTTGCTCAAAGAACCTCTATACTCGTATGACACAAATATTAGCATTATGCTCGACAAAATACCTAGTACCTATGTAATAGGCCCACTGTAGTTTGTAGTTTATAAATTAACACCAAAATCATTTAAGAATCCAATTTAACTTAAACCGGTGCAGTGTAATGAAGATATACTCGTACATATAGATTCTTACCTGTTTTTTTTTTGTTAATACAAATAATCAATAAAAAAAATACCTGCGTAGTTCAGGTAGGTAGACATCTACTTAAAAAAAAGACAAAAAACAAACAGGATAGGAACCTACAAAGATATACCCATCATTCTAATTTAGGTAGTAAATAAATTACAACTGGAACGTAAAATACCTTTAGAATACACACCTAACCTGACGGATCTCCAACCAAAAAAAAACATACCCTACAGGGACAACTTTTATTCTCCCGCCGTTTCTTGTTTTCTGTTCATTCTCCCACGGAAATGTGCAAATATGAGACAATTTTATTGCTCTTCACACTCATTCGTTCGTCTTCTAAACAGCTGCGATACTACAAGAAAATACCAAATAAAATAAAGAAAGGAACACAACAAAGCCATTTAAAAAAAAAAAAACGATCTTTAGATGGCAACAACAAAAATATCAACAATGCAACTTATCTGATATTTTTGCATGATCTGCGGTGTTTATAAACTTTGCAGTCGTAAGCAACAATTTCCTTGCATTTTTTCCCTGTCTGCCACTTCATCTGTCTCTTTTCAATATGAAATCAATCCGTTTGAAATACAGGGCGGTAGAAAGTGAAAGACTAACAAAAACACGATATATTTGAACACGTTTTTTCTTAGTTCCTTTTCTGCACTTCGCCAAAAAGTCTGTTTTTTTTTAATATTCAGGTGTTAAGAAAAAAGACACACAAAAAAAATAAAACATCGAAATCAGAGATGACAGATGAATGGAATAGATGGAAATGTTTATATGGAAAAGATGAAATAAAAAAAGTGTTGAAAACAAAAACAAACAAGAAAAGTGAGAAGAGAATCCATCTCATTTGCCATTGCCATTCGCCACTGCCGCACCCCGCCTAAACAGAACAGAAACACATAAATCGTCTAAAGAACAAGCAAGGAAAAAAAACTGGATTCGATGCAACGACATAAAGTTACAGACGAAAAAAATGCATTTCAATTTAATTAATACGTCTCAAAATATTTGCACAATTTTAAACGAAAACAAAACCAAATAATCAAAACAAACCTTAAACAACAGAGTTCTTCTTTTTTCCACTAATGTGTAGTTTTCGATGATTAAATTTCGATTTTCTCTTTCACTTTTTCTTTGGTTAAAATACACTTGCACTTAAAATTCAGTTTATTTCGTCAAAACAATTATAAAATAAATTATTGCACAACAGATTCACTGTCTATCAAAATAAGAAAAACACTTGCACTTGTAAAAATTCTGAATATTTTGATGATTTCGTGTTGAATTCGAGATAATTGATTAATTTCACGACGAATTTTAACACCAGTACCGTCCGCTTCCGTGGTTGCTGGTTGTCTGGCTGTTTCTGTTTCGGTGTCTGCTTCGGTTCGGCGGTGTTTAGTTGAAGTTTGTTGTCAAATGGAATTTTGACATTTAAATGTTGTTTTGTTGATATGTTGCTATGAAAAAGGGAGTGTGTGGAATGTGGAATTTGTTTAGGTGCAGTTTTGCTGTTTTTTTTTTTCTTTTATTTTTGTTTTAAAATCTCCAGGCATATTATGTTGAGCAACATTTTTCAGTTCACTGGATGTGGAAGGTATTAGATTGATATAAGTAATGTTGCCTGGAAATTTGGACTGCATTCACATGCATAGCATATTCTTAGGATGGTGCAATTTTATACAGTACACCCCAAGAAAAGTTAACAAGTTTTTAGATGTATATTATGTCATGTTATTTTTTTTATGGAAGAACTTAATTAAGCAACTTAATAAGGGTATTCGTGAAAAGGCGGAAAGCCCATATAAACATCTGAAACCAGATAATTTCAAATAAATTATCTGGTTTCTGAGATTTATACGAGTTTTCCGCCGTTGCATGAATACCCTTAATTAATTTATGTATACAATATTTGTAAGTACTTAAATATTTGAAATAAAAATGTATACTCGAATTCAGCCGACAAAGGAAGATTGTACATTGACCTGTTAGACATAAGGACTTCTATACTTGCTCAGCATTACGGTTTTTAAGAAATTTGCATTCATTTTATTGATCCGAAATCAAATATCTGTTAACCTATATTAGGATAAGACCAAGTATATATTTGTATCAAGAAAGGACACATAACAGCAACTTTCTGGACAAGATGTCACTATATGCAGCTTGGAATTTGCCTCCAAAGGATCGGCTTCAAACGCCGAAATAATGTTTTCAAATGACGTTAATGTCAATGTGAATATGACAATTAAAATTAATTGCGTTTTTATTTGGCAATCCGGAATCTCTCTCCGATTCGGAATTCCAACTGAACAATTTTGTTGATTCTGACGATTCTAAGTGTGATTGTATACATATGTGAAAATAATCAAAGCCAAAAATAGAGTTGTTCGTTGGCACAACTGAAGTCGCCCTTAAGCGTTTTTTGGAAAAAATCTGAAGTCACCCTGATACACAAATTCTGTGTTTTTTAAAACTTAGGGTCGCCCTCAACTCGCCCTGAAGTAGATCTAGGTTTTTAGCTGGGGGAAGTTGAGCTAAATGAATAAACGTCAAAGTCACATGATATCTGAAGTAAGGTTGGGCAATATTAAGAAATATATCGAATACTTATCATCGATGTTTATAATTATCAAATCGAAAACATCGATGTCTTGAAGGATTTTCCTTTATTCTTCTTTGAACATCGATATTAAATCATCATGTTTCAGTAACATAAATGAACATCGATCATCCCTAATCTGAAGCATTTGTTTTGCTGTGAATTCTCATTTTATATAAATAAAAGAATACTCAAATTAATTTTCAGACATAGACATACAAAATAGAAACTTTTGAAGTAGTGGATCGTGCATAGATGCAATGTAAATGCACTAAGGAGTAAAATTAAAACACTTTTTAAGTTTTAACAAAAAATCCAGGCTTTTTTTTGACAACTATTGGGCTTTTCAAAAATACTTGAGCCGACTCTGGTAAAGTTCAGCGAACGAACCTAATGTTTGTTTACATTTAGGATTCCAAAAATGTCAACTGTCGAGTTTGACGTTCAGGTATATGAATGTGTGAATGCCTTTGGTTTCAATTATTCTGATCTCAAATCCAGAAGCAAATTTCTCTTCTTTTCAGAATCAGAACCGTCATTTATCCCAAGTGAACACTTTCAGAGGAGCCCAGATGTCTTCCAGATTGCCAAATAAAAACGGCATACGGCTACTAGAATTCTTTCCAGTGCGCCCTAAATCAGCGAAGACCGAACATACCTACAAATTAGATTTTTTAATTTTACAAGGTCATCAATTTATTGCCGGATTCGACAACCCTGTTTGAATACCATTATACGCCAAACCCAACTGTCATCCGATACCGTTAATGTTGCCTCGTTTTTGATTGTATTTTCGGAGTGTACTACTGATTTCTGATGCCAATCGATTTTTTTCTTATTTCCTGATGAGTATTTTGACAGTTTTTTTTGTAAAAGTTCGTAGATTTCCGCAGTTTAAGGAAATAGAGAAACACGACTTATATGTATTTCGATTAAGTGTGTTTGGATGTCGCACTCGCAATCGTGGCAAGAAAAAAAATATTGGGCGGTGGTGATTCCAGACATCTAGAGAATTTCATTTCGTTATTCCCTTATTTCTGCAATCGTCAACCTCCTCCGCAATAAATTACCTCAAAAAAAAAAATATAATGAAATGGCAGCTAAATTCCCCGTTTAAGTTAATGCCCTATACCAATTAATTCTATATAAAACTTTTGAGCATCATTGAACTTCCATAAGTTTGGAGCAGGGAAAACATTTCCCGCAAAATTTGTATTCCCGATAACTCCCAAAAATCTCTAATCAAGTTCTGCAAAAACTGCTATAGGACATTTTCAATGATGTTGTATTGTATTTATATTTATAATGGCCAGATCCAATCCAATGGCACCCATTGTGAATAAAAATTGCCTGGGAATGTTTCCCTCATTCGAATGTTGGGAACGTCAATGAGGTTCAAAAGTTTCCCTTAGACTTTATTGACTATCGCAGAGTTTTGCTGTTATTAAATACGATTTTTTGTTTGATGGAAATTTATGACGTTGGAGATTCTCGATCGCAAGAAAAATTTTGAGGGAATAAAATATTCCGTGGGAGAGAAAATTTGTGGGAGATTCCCGATAGAGCCCAATATATCAATCTAAAGATTTGATCGAAATTTAAAATCTTAAATGTACCTATTTAATTTAAATTAATTTTCAAAACAAGAAATGAATATCTATAATATGTATTTGCATTTTAATATCCATTATATTTTTTGAATTTAGACCAATATAATCAATAAAATCATGTTGTTTTAATGCACAAGGAAAAAAACATATCCAGGATGGCAAATTCGCAAATTAGGTTAGAATTAGAATATATTTTCGATATAAGCGCAATTCGGGGGTTAAAAGCAAACACACAAAAAAGGGATAAAAAGCTGCTCAAAGCACTTGAATAAAACACACGTTTTTATAACATTAACTGTTATGGTAAAAAAAATTGAATTCCATTTTATTGATAATTTGTTTTATTTAAGATTTTATGATAACAATAAAGTTATTATTTGTATGGTTTTCTTTTGTTCCTTATAAGGAAAACATAATAAAATAAATAAAAATTCAAATACGAAAAAAAAACAATTATTATGTATATTAATAATAAAAAGGTTAAAATAATATTTATATATATACAAATAGGTATGTATATTTATATATTTAAATAAGTAGTAATTTATTTTAGCGGCCATTGTAGGGGTAGTGCCAAAATTGAAAATGTTTCTTTTTGGGAAAAGCTCTGTTCAAAAATATAAAAAAAAAATTAAAAATGTTTGATCTTGATAAAGTTTTATTTTTAATTTAACATTGAATTTTGTGAATTGTTTTTATTTTTGGCATGTTCTCTTGTGTAAATGTTTTTTTTTTTTGTTTTAATTTTGTTAAGTGTATTTTTTTTTTTGTTTGATAATTTTTCATCGGAACTTTTTTTATTTGTTTGTTTTGTTAGTTTGGTTTGTATAAAAGTGGTCCATAGGTAAAGAACATATAGAAATGTTAATAATTATAAATTTGATTAATACACAGACCAATAAATTTTGATATTAAGACATGAAGGGTTTCAAGAAAGCGTAATTATACAATTTTAATAAAATTTATCTAATTTTTATTTTGGTCAATTAGATGTCTAAAAATTTTCGATTTCTAATTTTCTCGATGAACAATTTGTTTTGTTACAAATTTAGGAGCTCACTAAACAATTACAACACGAGGAATAAAAACAAAAAGAATTTTAAAACAAAGCTGATTGATTGGTAGGTGCTAAAATCTATGCTAGTGCGTGTACGATATTAAACGCGGATAAAACCTACTATCAAAAACTTTCTTATATATCTGCGCACCGCCTTAGTGAAAGTCCGACGAAGACCTTATTAAGCAAATACGAGTATGTCACACCGAACGACATGCTCTAATATCAGGCCCGGATTCGAGTCCCCAAGGAAGACGGAAGTTCTTGTTTAAAGTCAAAACTATAGGAGACGCCAAAGCACTAACTTTTTTGGCAAACTTTGATGTGCGAGCAAGCCCTTGCATATATTTTGCGCACATAATGAGCCCTATCGGGAATCTCCCAGGGAATGTCGTTTCCCACATAATATTTTATTCCCTCCAAATTTTTCCTCAGATTGTGAATCTCACATGGAATAAATTTCCCTCAAACAAAAAATCGTATTAAACGACAGTAAAATCCGTAGGAAAGCTTATTTCCGATACCAATAAATTCCGGGGGGAACTTTTGAGCATTATTCACGTTCAAAAGATTCGAATTGAAGAAACATTTCCAGGGAAGTTATTCATAGATTTTTTCCCAAAGGCTGACAATTTAACAGGCATTGTCAAGCAAATAAAAATTTATTTTTGCAATTTAAAAAAAAATTAATAAAAGAGAAACAAAAAGTTGCACTTGCAACAATTTTTCTACAAATGCATATATTTGACATAATCACTGTATAGGTACATCTTTCTAGAAAAAATACAAAATTGATTATATATACTAAAATAACTGCTATTTGTTTAGGGATTGTCAGATGTCATAAGTTATGACATTTTAAAATTTTAAATTAATCTGACTGTGTCCTAAAAGTCTGACAGTAATAAAAACTGTGTGATCAACGTGTTTAGACTATTGTCAGGTTGTGGTTAGTTCCGTAATGATTTTTCTGACAAGACATTTTATTTGCAACTCTGACAACACTTTAAGATCTGACAACCGTCGTCTGTACGAATTTGTACATACAAATATAAATTAAAGACCAAGCACGAGGACGTATTTAATGAATAAGATCACAAAATTATTATGAGTGGTTATTTTCCACACCGCCGCACCGTATCAAAATCCGGTTTTAGGCAAAAAGATTTCAACTTGGTGGTCGGTCCGCCTCAGTCTAAGTCGATTGTATTTTTTGAGACTAAAATAACTGAAATATAGTCAAATCAGACAGGTCAATTCGAGGAATACACTGATTGCATCAATAATTCATGCAATTCGAGAAATGCATTGAAAGTGAAGACAAATTTCATCAGTAGAATGGACACGTTCAGAAGACGAAGTAATGGAAGTTTAGGGACCCTGTTTAGGCAGTTGCCAACAAATTTTCTACCAATTAAGAGAATTTTTGCTGGAAAGTTAGTGAAGAACTATTTCTCCTCATGTCAAGTCAAGTGGATTTCTGTCAGAATTATCAGCTATTAGTTATCTACCAGTTCAACTTTATATGAATTGTTTGTGAAGTCAATTTAAAATAAAAAATATTTAGGCCTATCCGGCGATATCTTTTATTCTGTTATGAAGTTGCATACAAAAGTTTAAGCTGTCAAAAAATCTTTTATGAATTATAATTTTGGTATTCGGCATGCTAAATCTGCTATAAAATCTGTTAAGAAATCAGGTTATGAGCTGTCAAAACTTCGAAAATCTTAAAAAGTCTTACGAACTGCATTTTTGGTATTCAGCATCACAATCGGTTATGGAATTTTTATGAATCATAAAAGAATAAAAGGTTAAATGAGACAGTCGATACCTGGTTCTCAAATCCACTGTGCCAAACTAGTGCCGTGCATTTAAAAGACCTAAGGTCTTACAGGCATATAGTTAAATTAAAAGAAAAAAAAAGATACATTTTTGTTACATTTATCATAAAAGATTTCAATATATGAAGTAAAAACTTTTATTTCGTTAATGAATTGTTCTTAAAAGGACAGATATAACAAAATATTATTAAAATACATTATATCAAACACAAATATGAAAGTAATTTCAAACTATTTATTTCCATACACGAAAGTACAGAACACATTTTGATGGATGAAACGTAAAAGAAAGTGTCGCTTATCTTGCCGGAGTTCGTTTTGTACAACTTTTTATATTGGAAATATTTAATTCAAGAACTGTTATTGACAAATTACAAAAATTGATTATTATTTATCTACGCGAAACAAAACACGATAATTCCGCAGGTTAATTTTATATTGTCATTAGTCAGTGCCGACTGTCGAGAGTTTTATTTAACTACTACAGCTGATAATTTGATAACAGATTTTAGGTCTGTTTGTATAAAAGTTTCTTTTTCGAATTTACATAACAGACTTTTATAAAAGATCGAACTCCTTAAAACCAATTATAAAATATCTTTTATGGTGAATATCTCTTATGCATCATAACAAAAAATTCATAGCAAAATAACAGATGTGGCAGAATAGGCCTAATTTTCCTCAAACTACAACGGATTTTTTTTTATAATGTCGAGGGATTGCAACAAAAATTTCTGACCGTTTTTCGAATGTTAAGAAATTCGCACGTTTGCAACGTTTTGAATTGGATTCAAAATGACCACGTAGTTAACTGACCCTATAAGTATCGAGTATGAATATTTGAAAAAATAATAATTTCTCCTTTTAGAAATTTAAAACGCTCAAGAGACGAGCGCTGGACTCACTGCACACACAAATATCTTTATAAAACAAATGATTAATTATTCATACAAGAAAGCGGGTGTTTTAAGATTTTTCTTTCCGACAAATATTAAAAATATCCATGAACTTTTTTTTAAAAATAAATACAGTGAATTACCAAAACACAGATTAAAACTATCTGCACGATTTCACAAATATTTGAATATCCGACTGATTGTCTTACCTAACCTAACTATGAACATTTCTATCTAATTTTTATTTGTCAAATTTGTTTTATCTAAATTACCAGACCATATACAAATGTTATTATTTAAGAATTACAACTTAGAGAATATTTTTTTTTCAAAATTTTAGTTTGTTTCTTTAGAGAATTTAACCAACAATAAATAGCAAGCCAATTTATTGAAACCTTAAAATAATTTTCTGTTGTTTGTTTTTCTTTTCTAACAAATCGATAATATAAAAGTACATAAATATATTAATGTTTTTTTTTTTTAATTTATCAATAAATATGTATAGTGTTTTATGTTTTATTTTGTGGTGACTAAAATGTGTTTTATTTTTTAGTTTAAATTTTATTAAGCACAATGAACAAAATTCACAATCTGTTAAAACAAAAAAATAATATTTCACACATAATGTTGCTTTGATTTTAGGTTTCTAATTGTTTATTTTTGTCATTCATACATTTATAAAAATATTTTAGATTTTAGTTCTACAATTTTAATGAATCCACTTATTTTGTAAAGGAAAACGAATTTGAATATTTTTCAATTGAAATGCGTGTTTGTGTTTTTTTTTATTTTGTCACAGGAAATGCATATTTTTACGTACAATTAATATTATATAATTTTTTTTAATTCATTTATTGTTAAATTTAAATATAAAAAAATTGACACGATAAGCACACGTGACAAAAGAATATTAGTTGAGCAGTCTTTAAAGAGTTTCTTTTTTTTTTTTTTTGATAATTAAAAGGGATTAACGGTATTAGTAGAGCTGTTTTGATTAAGTTAGCTTGATTCACATAAATACGAGCAGAGCGGTCCGATTATGGAATTCTCTTAGAATTATTTAATTTTGAAATTCAATATTCTGTTACTAAAAAAAAAGTTAAAAATTTCATAGCAGATGTATATGAGTACGTTTCGCTTCAAAATTCCATAATCAGGCCACAAGTTAGATTAAATGACTAGGCAATCAAAAAGTACACTGAAAGAAAAAAAACATGAATGTGTTCCTTTTTTTTCTTCAATTTTAATGTTAATTACAAACACAAATTTAATTTTATTATTTTCTTGTGGTTTTGTGTTGATATTAGAACGGATATTATTAAGTAGCTTGCAGGTGGTAGTGTTGGAGTCACAGCACACTCAGAAGGAACTCACCCATCATTAAGTTTACGCCGCCGCGCCACTGCGCTGTTTTTGATTATTTCAGAGACTTCTCTGCCTCCGGAGCTTTCACCCTCGGAAGTCGACGCTATACAGGAACCAGTAGCGTTTCCCACTTCGGGGATACGTTTCTCAAGACTAGTTAAATTTCGAACTAGACTCATGGTATCGTCGTGTTGGGGCACCATACTGGGTCTAGTTCCAGGAACCGGGGACTGGTGTGTGATATGTTCTTTCGTTTGTTGTCGTGGCATATTCTCTTTTGATACACTGCGGAGTATTTTTGCGAGATTTTTCTGAGGATCGACTCCCTCTTCTTCGGAAGATGACGAATTTGTTGGATCTTCGGTCTTTTTAGGTGACCCGATGGTGGTAAGGATGTTGGGAGCATTTTCAACAGTAGCCGATTTACGAAGGTTTGAGACAGTGGCATGCGTTGAACGTTTGAGACGATTTTTGAGCTCAGAATTAAGATCCATTGGCATAAAGCCAACACAGCCAGATTTCGATTTGAGAATTCCTTTTCCAGATCCGCCCAATCCAGCGAAAGGGGGCGATAAAAGTGCTGGTGCAGGTTTAGTTGCTTCTGTGATTAGAAACGAGAAGAGAATTATTAGAAACTGTTCAAAAAATAAGGACTTATTGAAAGCTACTATAAATACTGGTTAGATTTGGGAAATTCAGAAAATAATTAGTAAAACGTAAAAAAAAACAAAGATTTTTCAAAGAAAAAAGCGTGCAAGCATATGCAAGGCGTTTAAGAAAATTAAAAGTGTGCAACAATAAATGTATAAATATTTTAATAAAACAAAAAAAACGTACTTACATTGTATGTATTTTGGAGAGGTAGGCATCTCGAAGTGGAAGGACATTCAAAGGAATAGATTTGAATTATGAAAAAAGCACAAAATCGAATATCATAAAAAATTAATGAAAAACAGTGCTTGAAGATGGAGATTTGGAGAATCCATAAGCTATTTTGTGGGATGCATTTTTCATGACATTTTTCACATAAATGAAATATCTACATTTATTTATATTACACAATAAATCAACAATACAAGATGGTTATATTATGTGTGCAATGAAGGTTTGAAAAAATAAAATATAGTTTCCAAGTTGATTTTAAGTCCAGTCGTTCCAGTACTCAAAAATTTCACAGTTTTTGACATAAGATAATGTTCACGAGAGTGTACAAAATTTCCCCTACCTCTGATTTTCTGTTGCAGAAAATTTGTGTGGACAGAAAATTACAGTATCTTCATAAAACCCACGGAGCTGTTACGGACGACAAGAATTTTTGTTGACATATTTGCAGGTTTAAATCTTTCCAGTACTTTTGCGTTGTGTGTATATTTGTTGATATAATTTCATCACCACTCTTCCAGATTTCACATTTTGTAGGTTTCTGGGCAGAAAGTACGGGATCAGTCATGAATCAAAGAAAACAAGATTACGACACTTTTTGTTTTTCTTATTTTATTGACGGCACCAGAGATCAAAAATCTGCAAATTGTTGTAGTTTGTGGATTAATGGATTTTAATCTCTGGTGACGTCAATAAAATAAGACAAAAAAAGAAGTGTCGTAATCTTGTTTTCTTTGATTCATGGGGATCAGATCTATTTATGGATCAACTGTCACATTCGCATATTTCCAATATTCCCAACCAAAGTGACAGTAAGTGCAACGTGACATCGAATTCAAATTGGAGCTTAATTTAAGCAATTTGTTAGCGGGATCATTTACTACTTTCCAAGGTTGCAACCAAGCTATATCTACAATTTATATATTGAACGATTTTTCCATTCTCTTTTTTTTGTCTTTCCAGTATCTTAAGTGAGATTATTGGTGTTTGATTGATGGTGAGAGTGAATCCAATGAAGTCTTGCTGTGAAATTATAACCTGAGCTTTTTTGCAGAAGAATTTCTATTATTTCAATTTAATAACTTTACATTAAACAACGCCTTAAATTATATGCATCTTTTGAATTTTTTTAAAAGACGTTTGGTAGTTGTAACTGACGTACCAAGACGTAAAAAATGGTTTAATGAATTAATGTAAATGTAAATAATTTGATGGATTTTCATATAAAAACAAATCAACGCAAAAATTCTCCAATATGAACGCAAAATATTAAAAAATCTAATGAGCGTATTCAAAATGTGTGGCTAATGTTTTCACCAAGACTTAATGCTATGCTTATTTTCAACTAAATGTAATCCCAATTTAAAATACACACATCTGCGTAGTGTTTTTATTGCGTATACTAATCTAGACTTTTTTAAACTATAGAATAGAAATTAATCCGCAAGTTAAAATTTTCTAATAAAAAAATCAAGGGTCCGTTCAAAAATCCACGAAGAAAATCTACTACAATAAGTATTAACTCTATCGGTCTTTTTCTTCAATATGGTTTTCTTTTCGCTAAACCACATTTTTCGATGGCTTTTCGAAGGAATGCTTTTATAAATGTCCAATGGCAGACATTTATAGATGATATATTGCAATTAATACACATATTTTTTTTGTTTTTTGTTTTATATGGGTCATAGATTTTACCACATAAAAAGTTATAAAATTTAGATTAATTGACAGCACCTTTCAAAAGTGAGACATGACTGTCAAACGAAAGGAAAAAATCACTTTTACAATTTCCATATGCAAATTGGTTAGTCCCCATTCACACAGTGAAACCAGTTGCTGGATATTTTTTTGACGTTTCACGTTTTCCTTTAATTGCCTTGGAGCTTTCACACTAAGAAACTGAGGAGGAAACTGGGAAGAATATGTTGGGCTTATTGCAATACAAAGCAAAACGTCAAAAAATCTATTCAAATCATTGACCGGGAAGAATTTGTTTCATTCCCCTTACTTCTTGCCCTTCTCGCCATCATACTCCCAGTTGCCGGCAACTAAGTATCCTTGTGTGAAAGCAGTCTTAATTTTATTTGTAAAATATAGGCCATATGAATATTTAGATGAGAGATTTATTTTAAATCTTTATTTGAATTTGTGTAATAAATCTTCGACATTAAAAGAAGGTTTACTGCTTGAACACAATATAAGAATTTGCTATAGTTAAAAGAACAGCTATGGTAGTCATTGGAATCCCTCACCAATGCAGGTATGAAGACGTCTACAATTTTGTGATCGCATTACGGCTCGTACGTCAATCGCATTTGACATTTGTGAACTAGACAGTTCCAGTATACAAACAGACAAGTAATGGAGCGCTATATAACTCCGCAAGAGTCGATCATGTTTTTTTTTTATTTATGTAGTAAAAATGTAATTCAAAAACAATATTAGATGATTAATTCTGTGCTATACTTTACCTCACTTAAAGTGGAAGAGTTGAACTAACCCATATAAACGTCAAATATCATGTATCTTTTGAATGAACGTATTCAGCGCAATATTATTATGGATTAGTTTTATTTTTAGAACTATTTGTCCTAAAAATGTTTACTTTCTTATAATGAACGTTAAAAAGTATACACTAAATTGTTAGATTTAAGGATTAAGAGTATATTGTAGTTCATCGTAGTTTAGTGGTAGGTGGAAACGTGGGAGAATAACATGACAACTAGAAAGTCACACGTAAATTTACACGTACATTTTTTAAAGTGGAAGGAAACCAATTTTGGAGTTAAAATTTTCTGGACATTCTGTTCAAAAATATACTGATTGGCTCTACCGTATTGGAACTTAGGACTTCATATTAAAACAAAAATTCCCTCAAGCAAAGTCGCAAGTTTCAATTAAGTAATAGCTATAAAAACATAACCCAATAGCAACATGCATGGACGACACAAGACGCAAAACAAATCACTTTTTTTTAACATTTATAATATTTTTAATTTTTATTTTAACATGTTTTTTGTATTTTTTTTTTAATTTTTATAAATTTAAATATTAATTAATAAAGGTAGATAACAATTATTACAATAATTATAAAAGCGCATCACTAGATCGACATAATATCTTATATAAGTAAACATTAGGAAGAAGAAAAAAAAAATAATAAAGAAGTATGTAACTATTTTTTTCAAAACACTGTCTCTTGTTCTCTTGTGGATATAAATTTCTTAAACTTAATAGTTATTTCTAAAAAAAATAATAAGATTATTTAATTGTTTTTTTTTTATACCACACCTAAAAATATTCTTTCGAACTCTTTGTGAGCCATCAAGAGATCCTCTTTTGTTACTTTAAGATCTTCAAATTTAGAAATGGGGTCTTGGGGTTCTTGCGGTAAGAATTTCATGTGTGTAATGGTCATTGAACGATTACGTGACGCAAATATTGGAACTTTACGTTCCGGTGTACTCTGTGGGGTGTTTACAAAAACTGTCATGGCACGAATTCTTTTCGAAGCGTCACGTCGTCTCAACATCAAGGGCGGCACCGGGACAAGGTTTGAATTTGACATACCGAAGACACTGTCATCAAAGATTTCACTGCCATCGGATGCGTGAACAGGCGAAAGGGTTGATGGTGTCACAGGAGAGGGAGGAATGATGCGGACCTCTTTTGCAGAGCAGGACTTTTGAACGTATCCCCCGACTTCATCGATGCTGTAGGTGAAGGTTTGCCGATGCAGAAGAGGCTTTGGCGTTACGCAAATGACGTCAGGCATGTTGGTATGATCAAAGCTCTTATGCGGCGTCGATGGTGTGCTATGGCGGCTGTCACAGTTGTGATTGGTCGAAATGCCAAAGTACTTTGCATATTTCTCATCGACTAGTGGAGAGCGCACTGACTGCCTGAAGCTGTTGCGTTGTGAAGCCGGGGCACTCGAGACACCACTGCTGCTGCTCGTACTGATCTTCTTCTTACGCATTTCGACACCTTGTGGTATATTGTCATAGTTCTCTTTGCCAGAGTCATTCAGAACATCACTATTTTCGTCATCTTTGCTCATGTTCGACGTAGGCATGGACTTCAAGTCGTACTTCATGCACTTGTTGCTGTTCAACGCACCAAAGCCATTCCTCTGACTATTCTCAATAAACGGTGACTTGATCTTGTTGATCTTCTTAACTGGCTCTACTCCAATTGTATTATTGTCAACGGAGTTGTTATTGTTATCCTTGAAGATGGTTGGCATGACAATTTTACCAATTGTTTTCAGCTTAAAGCGCGCTTTGGGCGCTACCCTCGACGTTGGTGTAGTAAAGAATGGATTATCTTCGAAAGACATTGGGGCTTCTTCGACAGTTGGGGTCGTTGGGGTGTCTTCAAAGTCCATTGAAACAGCTATACTGCTTCTTGGGGTGTTCTGTGATGGTGACACTGCTTGATTTAGGATAACACTGTTCGACGAGCCACGACGTTCCTTGCCAGGAGTTTGACTGCGCGTAACAGGCAACGACATACAGCGGTTGTTGTTTCTTGATTCTTGACCTAGGCTTGAGAAAAAACGAAGCCGTTCCGCTAAGGGCAGGGATGAGGGTTCTGGAAAATGTTTGTTTTGTTTTCTAATAATGTTTGGATGTTGTTTTGATTTTTTCTTTGTTTGTTGTTTGTTTTGTGTTTCTTGTGTTTCAACTTAAACCCTAATCCTTAAGTAAATGACAGTTGAAGTGAAATTTAAATTTACATATAAAATTAGCAGCGTGAAATATTTAATTAAAATACACTATGTTCCACATATTTAAGGAATTCCACAACAATTATATTTTAAATAAGAATTTGTGGAGCTTAAAACTAAATAGGATCCACATTTAAAAAAAAACAGCAAAAGTTATGGGGATTCGTTTGGTAAATTTTTTTTCGAAACGAATCGAATGCGTTTTCAGATTTATTTTTATTTGCTATAGTAATGGAGTAAGCTTTTGTCTGTGAACCAGTTAGCGGTATAAGCTGTCAAATATTGACTCGAACATTGTTTTTTTGATGCATAGTGGTGTTAGTAAATGATGGGTAGATCTGCCGAAAAATCCAGATCTGCAAAATTGATTTAAAATCAAAAAAATAAATCAATTTTTGTCGGCCAATCAAAGGCAAAAATTGTCAAAAACAGTTTTTTTGGCAGATCTAAATCAAAAATAAATTCATTTTTGTTACCAAACGAAAACCAAAGTGAGTGAACAACTTAAGGAATTGACAATAAATTAATGTGGAACGTAAGCTGAAAATTTCACGGCTATCAGTAATGTTTTAATTTAATTTCCCCCAAAACTGCATTATTTAGGTTTTTAAATAAAAAAGGTGTGAACGCTAAGAGAGGTTGTAATCGCATTTCATTTTTGCTTGATTTTTGTTAAATTTTTCATGATAAATATGAAACACAACGCCAGTTAGTGAATTGCACTATTCAAAGTGCACTCGCAAGTCATTGCAATCATTTTGTGATTTATTAGAATTCTTTTACTTAATTATTTTAAATGTTCTATATCTTTTTAATTTAAAATCGAATGAGATAAGGAAAAAAAACAAACTTGATTAACTTTATTGTTGTTAAATAATTTAAAAGGTAGGTAAAAATGATATTTTTCTACTTGTTTGATTGATAAGATTATTATCTTTGTCCTAGTTATAAAAATAATATGTGAGCTTGATAATAATAAGTTTTAATCGTGATTCTTAAGTGCAGCTAAAAAAATAGAGAGGCGATAGCCCTCCACCAAAGTTTAACTTTTGTTTATTTAGTTGCAATCATTATTATTATTTGGATTTGTGACGATTCTGATTATTTTGTATAAGTAGGTACATTTCTATTTTTGAAATATTTTATCTTGATTTTTTGAAGTGGTGTATTATAAAAAACAATCTTTTCGCTGCATTCCTTGGAATACCAAAGAACTAAATTCCTTCGAATATACTTAAAGGGTTAATGTCAAACAAATTAGTGCAATTCAAAATGTGAGGGGGTATGTGCATGGGTTGGGTACGATTTACCGATTTTTAAAATGTCGATTTAAAAAATCGACTGTCATAATGTCGACTTTCAAAATGTCGATCGGTAAAAATACCGACTGATCAAAATGTCGACTCTTATAAAGTCGATTTTGAAATATCGACATGCGTGCGCCGCATGCATGTGAACATCATTCATTTTGCCACTGTCGATAAGCAAGCCACTCTCGGATAACTGTTAATGTTTACAACAACATCAGTTTTATTTCATTGATATCAACTGTTGCAAAGAAAAAATGGAGTGCCGGGTTACATTACCTAAATCCAATTGATTGCAAAGTTTGCAAGGGAGTACATTGTTGTCAAACAGACTGTTGACAAAGTTAAGAAAGGAGAGAGAAGAGAGCCCAAAAAGTCGATTTTAAAACAGAAGAAACAACTGTCAAATATCTTAAATGATAAAAATAATTATAATAAAATCAATTTCTTAAATAGTATTGTAGTCCAACGTTGCAATGAAAAGTTTTGTGTACGTGTATCTACACAATATGTATGTTTTTGCATAAAGACATTATGAATTTTTGTTTTTGTTTTCTATTTATATTATTGAATTAATAAGAAAATTTAGTTTCCACATAAGAGAAATCATTCTTGTTTTATTTTACTGTATTTTGGATAACAGTCGACATTTTTACCGACAAACTTACAATCGACATTTAGATAGTCTGCATTTAAAATTTAAAATTTCAGTCGACATTTTAACAGTCGAGGAAATTTTCATTTGTCCAGTAACATTTTTTTTGTCGACCATTCGTAGGCTTCCCTATGTGCATGTGTGCTGTACAGCCGCCATTTAAAAAAAAGAATACATACAATTTTGGAACATCCTTTTTTTCAGTACGACACGCCCAGAACAGGAATATTTATAAATTTGGTATAAAATACCCTTAAATGTTTGTCCAGACCGTAAAGCTACAAGCACATGTTTAACGTAATCGGTCATCGTGTTGACACTCTGAACACAAAATCAAGTTTCACTCAGTCACACGACGACCTCCAAGATGGCTGGTAATGATCACTTTCAGTAGACGAAAGCAAGGCAACTTGTTAGTCTCTGATTGGCTAGCTGTCAAAAAATTTCCTTCTAACTGAAGGAACTTTTACTGGAAAGTTAGTTAAAATTATATTTCCCTTGATGTATTTGTATCAGAATTATCTACTGTCTATTGATATCTGCCAGTTCAACTTCATATAAATTGTTCGTGCAGTCAAGTTGTACAAAGTGCCTGAAAATTAACACAAATTTTGTCGTCACCTTAAATTTATAATTTTTTTTTTGTCAAGAATTATCTTTCGAAAGAACACACTTAAGTGTTCAGACAGATCTGTTAAGTACTTTTCTTCTTCGAGTGCACATTAAACACGCAACCAAACAAACGCTTGACAAATATTATGGGGACTCTTCGCCATCGGTTGGAACCATTCACAACTATAGTTTACTCAATTTCGGTGCGGTCGTTCAAGCACAAGTGTCGCCAAACTGAAGTCATCACATTAGAAATGGTCCAAAAAACTCTAGGTTTTTGATAATGACCGATCGGCGAGTGAAAGTGAGCGAGGCCGCAGGCTTATCACATGGGCCAGTGATTTCGATTTTACATAATTATTTGGACATGAAAAAGCTTTGCGCAAGATGGGTGCTGCGTTTTCTCACAATCGACAACTTTGACAAGTGTGTTGGCGATATTCCAGAAAATGTTGACAAAGTCTTTGCGCCGTTTCGTAACCGTGAATGAAACCTGAGTTCACCAGAACACAGCAGAAACCAGGAAACAGTCAAAATATTGGGCTTCTCCTGGTAAATCGAATACGAAGAAGGCCAAGGTGGGTTTGTCGGCAAACAAGGTCTTGTCGACAGTTTTTGAATGCGAGCGGTATTACTGGAAAAAACTCTGCAACACTTTGTATTCATTGATAATTGTTTTTTTTTTTTTTAATTTTGAAGAATATCGGCAGAGAATAATCTTCAATGTTAACAGACTTTTAAGCGAGTGGTACACAATTTACAAAATGTTACATTTTTAATAGAAATAAAATGAAATAAAATAACAGCATCTGCCATACAATTTTTTGTACCAAAAATGGTAAAACTTAATTATCTCGAAAACGGCGCCAACGATTTCGATACAAAAATTCAGTGCACTTTTATAGATGTTTACATTTTGGTCTAAAAAAATGTTGACATAAAATATTCTTAACGGTACCTTTTTTTTATTTTCCAAGAATTTTTAGTTAAGCAGAATTCTAAACAAAACAGCATATCAAAATTATCGAAAAATAATTTCTTGGATTTTTTGAAAGTTCAATATTTCGAAAACGGATGGACGATTCCTTATAATGGCAGAAAATCGTACTAAGAATTTAATTAAGCATTGTGTTTTATTTGAAATATCTTTATAAGTAACTTTGTCATTTTTTGAAATATCAAGAAAATTCATTTACGACATTTCATGTATTTTTATGATCTTACGATTTAAAAAAAGAAAAAGTAAAAATGGATTCTAATGTTAAGGAAACTTCTCCATTGGCATTTTTCATTTTCTAAAAAACAAGGAGAGATTTCAGATGTCACATATCATATGCGACTACTATAAGGCTCGTTCGTTTTTAAGTTTAAGGCCGTTTAGTTTTACTTACACTGACATAAAATATTTTGCCATTTTACAAAGAATGACAATACAAACTACAGAATCAACCAGTTTTTTGTTATTAAGGCACTTGTTTTTTATTTTGCTGGTTTCTGGTAGAATTTGTAATATTTTTCAACACGTATAAGTGATATACATATGTAAACCCGTTAAAGCTTAAAATAAAAAAAAAAATATTTACAGGGATTTCTAGAATTTTACCTACCCACTAAAAATTGTAAAACGAAATTATCGTCATGAAAATAAGATAAACAATATGGAAGTAACTCCAGACGTCCTAGTTTATATATAACGGTTCTGTTTATAAAATTACTGTTTATGCCATACCAATGAAGGGTATTGGACATCAGGAACTTAATTGTTATTTAAAGTCGCCCTCAACCGAACAACTATTATACAAAAAACATAAAAGTTAACTGATCTTTGCGATTAACTTAAACAAAATAAATATAAGCATCTACAGCGAAACCTCTCTTAAGCGAACTCTGAGGGTACCCAAACATTTAGCCTTTTTTATAAGGAAACTAAATTTAGAATTTTTGCATTTCAGATTTTTAAAAATTAGGTAATTATCTCAAATGTCAAATAGAATATCAATTATTCTGGAGTGTCCGTAATGAGAGAGTAGAGTGTATTTTTGTTTTAATTATGCGTGTGATACCTGTATTTCAACAAAGCAAAGTAGGAATTAAAACTTATTTTCAAGAACCAAACGTACCAAGCAATATCAACAAGATTCCACTTTTTATTAAAAAAAAAAAAAAACACAATTCGACCAGGAAAAGGAACACTTAAACCAAAAAAAATTGACCTTGGAAGACGAAAGCGACTTTCATTTTTTGTTGTAATTTCCTCATTCAACTTGAGATTTCAATAGAAGTTGTCAGTAATTAAACGCCAAAACTCATTGTATTTTTACAATAGATCATCATTGTTCATTGAATGCATTTTTTCTTAATTTCTGAATAGCAAAAAAAAAATGTATATGAATAAATTAGTCACACTCCCTTGGATTTTAAATTGATGGAAAAGAGCATGCTATTATCAAAACCACCTACAAGACAGGTTATTAAACAAAATTTATAAAAAAAATAAGTAACTTCGAAATAAATAGAAGAAACAAACAAAAGATGTTAGGTAACTGTGGCGTATACGTAATTTATTCGCCGCCGCTCTAAAAATATTCAGTCTTTTCATCATAATAACATAATAATTGCAACTGATTCGTATCTTCTCTCGTCATAGAAAGTAGTTTTTTTTTCCAATTTCATGCTTTTCATATTTTTGAATTTTATATCAATATTAAAAAAAAAAGGCATCGTGCATAGTGCAAACAATAAACAAAGTGTAAAATACAAATTAGCGGGGAGATTTGAATTTTATTTTTTGTTTATATGCGTTGTTGTTTCATAATTTTTGAAATGCGATTACAAAAATCGTGCAATCTCACAATATTAAGATTTCAAATTTTATATTGAATAGCTATGCAACATTTTTATCATAATTTCAATTTGGGGCGATTAAATAGTTTTTTTTTGTTTAAATATTTAACTTTTAATTCAATTGTGTTCAAAATGTATTTTCTTCACACGTGTGTTCACAAAATGTTTGTTATTTTTTAAATAGACATTTTTAAGTCCTTACAATACATTAACATAAATCTATATGTATTTACTTGTACATATATTAGAAAACAGATCGATTAATATTGATTTTAAATTAACAAAAAAAAAAAGACACACATTTTTAAAAAAAAACCACACAATAATTTTATATTTGGCTTTTCTGTTTTTTTGTTTCTTTTTAATTTCAAGCAGCAAAAAGAAAAACATTTTATAAACATTTCAATGAAGAAAAAGCTTTTAAAATTTCAAAAATTATAAAAAAAAAGTTAGTAAAAAAACCAAATTAAAGAAACACAAAAAAAAAACAAACAACATTTAAAAAAAAGTGCAGAAAAATGGCAATTGGCATATAATTGTTTTGTGTTTTGAGAACTTACCAAATTCTTCATCAGTATTTGTTTGAGGATTGTTTGGGGGAGTCTTAGGTTCTTCTAATGGTGTTGGAGGTGAGGATGACAAGCGACGGAAAGCTGGAAAAAATAAAAAGAGTGGAACGAAATTAAATTTTGTAAGGACACAAATGGTTATTCTGAGTATTTTTTTTTTTTAATAAAGTAGATACATTTTATTTTCTAAAAAAAAAATATAAAGAGCTCACCTTCCTATACATATCTATATTCTATACCTAAGTTTAAAATTTACAATTGGTAACATTTTTCATATTGTTAGCTTGTATTTGTAGCCGAATGTTTTAAGCTTAAGTTTAGCTAAGTTTTATGAATGTTCATAAATGAGTTTTTCTAGTTCTAAGACACTGCTATAATTGGAACTTTTTGGTATTTAATTTTCAAGCAAGCTTTAATTCAAAAACTAAATATTTTTAAGTACAACAGGAATAGAAAAAATCGATATTTTATTTCCTGATACTGTACACTTTAGGGAACACTAATATCTAAAATCCAGTCTACTTCAAATTTGCCCATGTAGACTCGAAGTGTTGTTTCGGAAAATCTTGTCTTTTTAACAAAATTCCAGAATTCTGTAATTTTTTTTAGATTTTATTTCAATTGTTTTACTTCTGAAACTACATTCAATGACCGTGGCTAGAAAAATGCCATGAAATTTTTATAGTTTAATAGCAGTTGTTCGTCATACACAGTTTAAAGCATTCTCGGTTCTTATTGCGATTGGGGGGGAATAACTTAATCCCGGAAGTTGAAATTGATTCTGATTCTTACGGGGCGATATAAATAGAACTGTTATAAATTGGCATGTCTGAAACCAATCCCGTTCTATGTCATTGTTCGCTTTAGTAAAAGTAGATGTTTTGATACGAACACGCAAAAAATAAATACAAATCTTTCTTGAATTACAGAAATTCTAAATAGTGACACTTGTTCTACTTTGCTTAAATCATAATTTTATTATTATGTATTAAAATAATAAAATTAATTCGTTGATTTGATGAAGAAGTTTTTGATTTTAAGAATAAATTCATTAATTCAACGAATAAATCATTAGGGAACGATATTTTATAGTATTTAATTAAATAACTCAACTAACTCAACGAAAAAAAATGCATGAATAGGTATTACGTAAATTTAATTGAATAATAATATCATTGACTCAACAAATGGTCGTCGTTATATTATTATTTTCATAAACGTATAAATCACGTTGATTCATTCAGCCAAGTCCAGCATAGACTGACTTTTTTATAAAAAAAAAAAACCGTAAACGAATAAATTTTTACTTGCGATATAGGAAGTATGGACCAAGTTTTGCATTTCATTTGACAAAAAAAAAAATTGTTACTCGAGATTTTGGTTAAACTTCACATAACGAATAGAGAATACCAGAAAAAAGGGTTCCGCCGATCCGCCTGTCTGTCTAACTGTTTTCAGCCTAAAGCTATAAACGAAAGTGAAGTGATTTCCTAAATCCTTTACAAAAAATATTTATCTCCAAAACTAAACGTACCAGTAAGCTTTATTGTCTCGAAAACGGCTTTAACGATTTAAAAAAAAAAATGCACGACTGGATTGTACGCACATACTTGCTCTTATGGTCGATCACATCGTAAGCACAATATTCTTAGTAGAAATGGCTTAATATATTTTTAAGGTAGTTTTTTACTTGTACTATTTAGAATTCGAAGGACCTCCTTTATACAATTTTGTTGAAGTGTTTTTACCGTAAGCATTCTTTTTAAACCAAAATTTGCAGATTTTTTTTATCAAAATCATTAGAGTATTTTGCGAGATAGTTAAGATTTACCATTTCTGCCCCAAAAAATTGTATGGCAGGTACCGTTATTGTTTGGAGCTAAAAAAATGTTTTAAAAAAGAATCGAGACGCTTAAGTAGCAAGTTTGCTATATCGATGTACAGACGAATGGCGGAACCCACTTCGATTTTTTCCCAAATGCAAAATTTGCCCTGTAGTTCCTATAACGCAAGTATAAATGTCGGCACACCATTATGCCTATATTCTACATTTTGGCCCAAATAAATTTACCTGCCATTTTTTTTTTTATTTTCAACGGATTTCGATAAAAAAAAATTCGATATTTCGATTTCGATAAAAAAAATTTCAACTTCTAAATAATATTGCATCCTAAAATTTTGAAACAATCATTTTTGGATTTTGAAAAAATAAATAATTCTCATTGTTAAATATACTCAGAATTTTCATACGAACATACAAAAAATAAACGGTGTATTTTGAAAATTTTTGGGTTGGATGCGAAAGAAATTTAAACATCGTCAAAATCACACTTAGTAAATTTTGTTAAAAATTTTACCGCAATACCGAAATCTATTTTCAACTTCAAATCAGAGGTAAGCAGACTCTCGCAATAAGGCCCTTTATAAATTTTATATTAAATAAAGGACGAGTTATAACAGTTGTTCACCCCGGCTGGGTGGCTGCTAAAACACACAACTATATTTCCGGAAGTCGAGTGCCCTATTAACTGTTAGCATATTTCGAGAAACGTCCTAAAAAAACCTCATTAAAAAGTTCATTCAAGTTCACAATTAAAAACAAAAAAAAAACTATTTGCAGTTTACAAACTTGCTTTTCTGGCTTCTCCTAAAACCATTGAACAAAAAATCCCCTTTACCGCTATACGTACCTACTGCATATCTGCTTTGGTTTACTAAATCAGGTTCTTATTTTTTTCTTCCAGATTAATAACCACATAACGATTTCCTAATTACATGGCAATAATAATGACAGCTCTATTCTGTTCCAGACAATGAACACAAACAAAAAAAAAAAAAAATTAAAAAAAATAAACTTACGTCTTCTTGTACTCGGTGACGCTGGAACCTTTTCATCCATCATTCTATTTGCTTTGGTCTTCTCTTCTAACTGCTGGAACATATTGGCACGTGCCTTAACACTCGCCGAACGTCCCAATCCCGATCCTAAGCTTTTCGAATGTCCCGATGCCGTATCCACTCCACTTTCATTTTCGCACAATGTCAACGAATCATCGCGTGGCAATCGCTGATGACTGCTATTTGCCCCATCACTAATCGATAATGAATTATCGGCCCTTGGCGAACTGTCATCCATGCCCGACGACGACATTTCAAATTGTTTACCCGTTTGCAAACCGCTATCACTACTTATCGAAGCACAATTCAAATCGGTAACCGAACGTGGTGAAAAGAGATCGGAAATTTCGCGCGGTGACGGCGATATCGATGACAAACTGCGTGGTGAGATTTTGGCTGCTGATGATGAACTGGCAATTGTTCCAGTGATGGCCACAACTTCTGGAGCTGCTATTGCCTCTCCTTGTGGATAGTTCAAAGAATCAAGTGAAAATGACGACTTAAAAGTCTCCAGTGATCCAGAAATTGCCGCTTGTAAGCTAATAGAACAAAACGAATTAGAATAAACGGAGGTAGTAAAAAAAAAAAAAAAAACAGAACAAAAACTCGTTAATAAACAGTTAGTGCTCTACATGTATTTTTGGTGGTAATAATTTTTTTTTATATTTTCGCTCTGTTTATATGAATTGCCTCGCGTGGGAAAAAATAAATAATACACAACACTCTGGTTATTTTGAATTTTCTATTTCTGTTAACAAAATAAAAAGAAAATTGTATAAAATAAAAACGAAAACCAATTTCCTCTTTTTAGGCGCAGAGAGAGAGAGAGAGAGAGAAACACGAAGATTTGTGTAGGTATGTATATCGATGGACAAGGTGAAATGAGGAGAGATTTTCAACACAGTTTGCACAGTTTCAACTAAATACTATTTTTAGAACATTTCTTTTTTTTTAATTTGGTAGATATTTTGCATTCAGTGGTATTTAAAAAAAGCACTTGTTTGCAATTTGCAACGAACAAATCGATATAGATCGATTAACAATGGTAATTTGAATTAGCGCGCCTTAACGTTCGCGAATCATGCCGACCAAACTCAGACTAACCGTTAAAAATTACTTTGGCCTACGAAATCGCGGAGTGATATCTTTTTTTTTTTTTGATGATTTGCTGCCGCTACGCCACGCTGCCGGCCTTGCGTCGCGATTGCTTTTGATTTTTTTTTTGTTTAAACTTTTGTTTTAATGGCGAAACATAGTTTTTACGTAATTAATAAAAATTTTCAGATTTTTCTTTGTCGATTAACAGCAAGTTTATTGATATGACCGATGTTGTTTTTTTTTCTCTTTTTGTTTATCAATTGTGTTTTGTGTTTATCATAGACTAGTGTGAGGCGATATGATTAAACCGGCAAACTACAAGGAATTTTTTTCCTTCTTTCCATTAATCACGACTTGAATGTTTATTGGTTTTTTCGTGTGTGCAATTTTTTTTTTATAAATTGCATGCAATCAACGCAATGCCACGCATGGGAATCAAACGACCGTTAAATACTAGAGATGTGGTTTGTGAGAGAAGATATATTTATCAGATTCGGTAAAACATTTTGGTCACTGAGTTGGCGCAATGATGGAAAACTTATGTCCCATTCTCCGAGAATCTAGAATATTTGAGGGAAATGAAAATAGTTTTTTTTTTCTGAAATAAAATCAAAACATTTTTTTAAAGAGGATTGGTTTGGGCCGAGCGCCGATTTGTGGTAGCTCTCGCGGTGGTGATCGTGTGGCACGATTGATGGTCGCACGCGCGAACATCAAAAATAGTTTCTTTATTTTTGTTTTTTTTTTCGCTTTTTTTGAAATAAAAGTTTTAATTGTTAAATTCGTTTTATATTCATTTTACGAGAGGTATAATTTGCTTAAACGTGATTTTGGTAAAATATTTGTAGGTTCATTTTGGAAATCAATTCCCTTGTTTTTCGAAAAAAAAGAATGTGAATTTTATGAAAAATAATGATAACTATGTAAATATGTATGTAGTTTTGAGGAAATTGGATTTTTTGAACTATTCACTAGGTGAATTTGTCCAGTCAGCAATATTTTTGGATACGATTAAACATTTAGAGGAGTGCAGAGCTTACACATATCGGTTATTTGCGGTGAAATTAAATGAGGTGAAATTAAAACCGATTATAATAGTGAAACGTTTAATTGATTTCTAAAAAAATCAAGGCCACTAAATCATAAATCATACAAAATAAATTTCAGAAAATTGTTTTAACAAAACTTACAAGAAAGCAAAACTGAATTAGGCTGAACGAAAAATAAAATATACTAAGGGTATTCATGCAACGATGTTTGCCTGAACACCCTTTAAAAATACTTGCATAAATGTGGGAAATAATCATCTTTTCGGTAAGCTAATTTTATGAGGTTTATTTCTTCTCTTTCTACATCAAATTCGGGAGATAAATTTATCTGCTTTGCAGAATATTTGAACTTTGACATTTCATTTCTGCGGATATAAAATCATTTGGTTTCTGAGGATTATACGTGTTTTCCGTCGTTGCATGAATTTTTTTCTAGGGCTATTAACTCCACTTTGGTTCGAATTGGATATGAAAATTGTGGCCATTGGGAATGTTTGACTGTTGCGACTACCGGCAGTGTAACAAAGGATAACATTATATTCGCCTCTATGATGCGGCACCTAAAGTAAAAAATAAATTGCACATCCGGGTGACTTTCGCGTTTAGATGATCGAACAAATTACGCTCGAAAATTTTCTGTTTAAGTACTCAATCCTCCCTCTACCTTTTAACGCTCGTAGAGTTAACATTATAAGGGTAGTTATACCCCTTGAGTGCGAGTCAAATTATAAAAAAAAACTGCTTTTTATTCGGTTAATTTAATCCCGTTTAATTGATCTTAAAAAATGCAGTTAAGAAACTAAAATCATATACATTTTTAGTTTAATGGAACGGCCAAATAAAATATTTTAAAATCTAAATAAATTGCCAGCTCTGCATAACAAATGACTGCCAAAGACACACAATTATTAAGATAGGATAACTCTGAAGTCATTTCTAAAGGGTATTCCAATAGGGACTTCACTACTTTGACTTTTTATAGCGCCAATATTGTTACGTCTGTCAAATTGGCTGTCATTCCGTTTTGCTAGATTTAGCCTTCAACAACACGTGCAATGATAAAATTGTCTAATTTAAATGGATGTTCTGTTCGGGCAAAGTTCCGCGTGCTTCGCCCATTTCACGGTTGCCATAATCGTCCTACCGGGATGACTAACACCAGTGTGGTGGATGAATTTTTGATTTGTTGTGTGGATTTTATTTAGGCTGATGGCATCATAGGATCAGACGTCGTAACGACTTTGGAAATTTTGCAGGGGCAATTCTAAGGCATAGTCATCTCTTGTAGAGGTAACTTTAATTGGTCACCGAAATCGTGCAATTCGCCCTCGTTAGACTGTTTCTTGTCGCAGGTCTATGTGAATAAGCCACAAACCACAGCTAACCTCAAAACCAACATAACCAATGCCACCGTTTAAATTCAGCCTGATTTATGCAACAGAGCTATGGAAAATTGACCATTTCCGACCATAGAAGCAGCGGAAATCTCTGACAATATGGTCAGTGCAATCAATCGGAAAATACCTTAGATGAATTATTTGACTTAAGTGGATAATGGGTGATTTCTACTTTTGAAAATTCAGAAATGATGATATTTGTTTACATATGTTAGCTTCTGATTATTCTAGTTCTACAGTTACATTTTCTTACGTTCTTACAGTGATCACTGCAAAAAATGTTGATCCGATCGTTTCAGTTCAACACAGCATGTACACTTTCTATAAAAATAACGTCCATGTAAAATCAGTATAAAAAGCTGCACTTTTTCTTGTCACATCTAGAACTTCTGTAAATATATCAGACGTATTAATTTTTACAGCGCTGGTGTCGTAACTTCACAGTGAGTTCTAGAGTGACAGTAATGGCTTTTTTTGATTGGTCGTCCGGAACACGTTCCCTAATCAAACACCAGGTCACAATTTGACTGATTCTGAATTGTAAATATCATAGTATTTGTGAAAATTAAATTTCAAAAAATATAACATCGGGTAAAAAGAATTTCCAGAGCACTTTATTTCAAATTAGATACACATTTTTTTGTAATAATAGTAATAAATAGCTTCTTTCTTTGTTGTTTAAATTCAATAAATACATTTAAATTACACAAAACAAATCAGCCCGAGGATTTTGACATTTTAATAATGTGATGTGGTTATCGTTTGGTAACACAAATCAATTTATTTTTTATTGAGATCTGTCAAAAAACTGATTTTAACAATATTTGCCTTCGATTGGCCAAATAAATTGATTTATTTTTTGATTTTAAATCAATTTTGCAAATCCGGATTTTTCGGCAGATCTACCCCTCTTTTACTAACACCACTATGCCTTATAATTGACAGCCATCCATTTGACAAGACAGCTGATACCGATAGCTGGTTCACAGACACAAATATACACCAATACTATTGCAAATAAAAATCAATCTGAAAACGTATTCGAATCGTTACGAGAAAAATCAATTTATAGATCAAAATATAAATTTACCAAACGAAAACCCCTTAAGTGTATTGGTGATTCTGTTTTCGATTATGAATTGAAATCTAGTAACAACTGTCAGAAGTGAACAGTTCCAAGCGAAAAGGCCATAATAATCCCATTTATGACAGTAATTATGTCACAGTCAATTCGTAAATAGCTAAAACAAATGTTTCCGCAAATATCAAGTTGAAAACTGAAACCAGAGCGATTAACACCAAAACTTTATCGAAAGTCGTAACTTTTGTTTTGCTTGAATTTATATAAATTTAAATTACCATGTCGAGTACTGCCCCTTGTCGAATTGTCTTTATCTACTTTCAATAAATTATCCGTCTTAACAATAGACAAAAAATCTAGTGAATCACATAACTAACCAAACCACACACTTTACAAAACTAAACTGCAAAAATCACATAACAACATTTATTGTAACAACTCTCAGCCAACTTAATTCCAATAATTCTTTCTCTTAAATTTTCTCTTTTGTCTATAGTTCCTAAATACCTTATGACTGGGGGTAGTTCAAGCTCCAAGAGACACGCATTTATTAGACATAGGAACAAAAAAAAGGGTTGAAAAATAAATTAATAAACAAATAAGACACACTGTTAAAATGAATGGCACACTACACTGTGTATGTCCATAGGTCGGCAAAAGGTTTCCAGAACAAACAAAAACTGAACTTTGTTCGGAATTATTGTTTTATTATTTTTTCTTCTTGCACAATAAAAATTATATAATAAAAAAAAGGCTTTAAGCCGATTAGTTATATCGGTATCGAATCGAAAATTAGAATGTGCCAGTTACGAATGTTTTTAGTTTGTCTTAATGAATTTCAACCAGCCAAGAACAACTTTTTAGTCTCAGTTCTTATTTCAGTTCACTAGCTACTACCTACCACCCGCAGAACAAAAAGGATTATCGGCCTTTCGTTTCAGGTTGAATTGTGTTTTTATTTATTTTTTTTCCATCACAACCTCGACCTTGATTTTTTGAGAGCCATATGTAATTAAATTTCAACTCAAGGTCGCCTCAGATTTTATAGAGCTTATTTACAAGCAAACATATAACGATCTCATTCTAAAAAAAATACATTTCAATCTAAATTTACCCCCAAATGACTTCATCACACAATCTCAATCTCCAAAACGGCAATGTTGGGTTATCGTTCAATTTCACGTCGAAGCAATCAAGAGTTTAATTTGGGTCAGGAAAGACAAGAAAACTCTTAATAGAGGTTGAAAAGTACAACGACAGAAATCTCATCAAATAATTAGTATTCCATTATTCAGTTCATCTTCACCACAAACCGACACGGACGCTGATGCCACAACTAAACAAATTTACCTGCAGGCAAATTCCATCATAATCCCAAGTGCTAAAATCTTAAATTAAATTTAGTTTGCTAGGATCTGGTCTGCTGCAGCATTCAACAAATCCCAGAAGTTTTGAGAAACATTTTTTTTATTTTTTCCGAAACCACGATGATGGAATGGAATCTAAAAACACAATCCAAAAGAAAACGCATTAGCCTAAAAAATAACGGGAAGACAATATTTTCATCGACTGCAGCAGCCAGCAGCTAGCAGCAGGGTGTTTCTATTTTTATATAATTTTATGGTGTTGGGAGTGGAAAATTTATTTCTCTTGGCCCGGAGCCAGGAGAGTAGAAAATAAAGAAAATCCAGCAACTTTCGGGTTCGTTGGGAGGACAATAAAATTTATTTCGATGGAAATTTGGAAAGTTTCAGGGTTTTTCAATAAAAAAAAAAGAGTTCTTAAAAAATGTTTGGTTCATCGTGGATGCATTTTATAACAATTCATCAGACATTTCAAAATAACCAGAGAAACTGTGAATTATATAACTAAACCAAGTAAACAACTTACCACTGTATCTCATCATTAGTAACTGGCTGCGTACGGAAACGGTCCTTGTACATTTCCCGCTTGATAGCGCTGGGCCGTTGAATCTTTGGAATCGCCCCAGCCGAGCAATTGGCTGGGCTATTTTCATCACAACTTCGACTGCCGCCGCCGGAATTTGACTTAAGGAACCTTTCCATATTCCTTACCCGTTCTGCCACTGACAGAATAGGTTTCTCTTCAATTAGTACAGGCTCCTCAATTCCCCCTATGGCTCCCTCGTCCGAAGATGGTTCTAATGATTTACTGCGCTGCAAGATGGCATTAGCCATAGCCATGTCAGATGATGATTCAGCAAACGATCTTCGTTTAGCGGGCGAATCAGTCTTTCTAAGCGATTTCTTGTTCTGATCGTCGGATTGATCAGAGGACTCTTCACGACTGCTCTTGCGAGAAGTCTTAAGTATCGGCCGAATTTCTTCAGTCTCTGAGGAGGATTTTTTCTTAAGTATCGGTTTGGGTGCGCGAATTTCTTGACTATCGACCTTGAGAATTGGTCTAATGTTGTCGTACTCGCTGTCGTTGCTAGTTGGTGGGGAGGACGATGATGTCACAATGTCTTTACACAGCTCCGCCGCAGCTAGTATCACAGCTTGTGAGATCGATACATGTTTCGAAGGATGACAACTCTCCGAGGGTGTCGATGTCGAGTCCTTCTTTTTTAAGATGCCATGATGAGGTTCTGCTGAGGGACAACCATCGCTTTTGCTTTCATAGCTGCTCTGCTTGAGAATGCCGTGTTGGGTTTCTTCCAGACTATTGCGACGGGCGCTTTTGACAAGGATGCTTCGTTCGTCGGGTGAATGACTACGACTGTAGTACCGGCTTTCATCGAGACTGCTACGCTTCTTGAGAATTCCCTGGCGCTTGGTTCGTGTTGGTGTGTCCATAGTTGTCGAAGCAAATGTCACCGGGGAAGCATTACTCGAAGTAGAACTCGACTCTGTCTGGTCTTTCTTCTTCAAAATAGAAACAATATGATTTGTAGGTTCATCAGAGCTTTTACGTCTTAAGATCGGCGACAATTTAGGCTGGTCAAGGCTTATTTCACGTTCGACGCTACGCGCCTTGAGCATTCGCCTGCGTAGAAAACCTAACGAGGATGCACCATCTGAATGGAAGTCTTCACTATCATCAAAGCTTATACGGTCCTTCTTTACAAATGGCCTAGGCGATGCACACGAGGTTGACGAATTCACTTCCTTCGGCTCCACTAATGGCAAATCTTCCTTCGCTGATATGCGATCCAGTGAGTTGGCAAAATCATCAATTGCATTTGGCACCTTTTGAAGTGAAGGTTTGACTCCGAGCTCAACATTCTCCTGTGGCTCGCTGCTACCGTTACCATCCGCACACATTTCAGTGATTTTTATTATGTCAGCAAGTTCGCTCTTTGTCCTTTCACGCATTGCATCAACTTTGGAACCAACATCCGCAAAACGGAACCGATTTCGTCGAGTATACTCTGACGAGGATCTTCCACCCAGCGACAAAGAAATGACATCTCTTTCGACTGGTCGACGTGGAATTTTTGTTTCGTGTAATTTAGCCGGTGATGTAGGTCTTTCACCACCGATTTTGGGACTTGCCGTTGAAGCTCGACGACGTTCGGCCATCGATGGACTTATCAGACCAATACCACGACGTGCATTTTCCATATGAAAGGCCAAATTATTTCTCGGCGATGTAGGAGAGACTGATGATGATGATTTTTTAGGAGACAATAAGAGATCACGTAAAGCTGTTGAGGTTTCATCCGATGGGATCAGTTGACGTGCCATGCCAAGTTCTCGGCGACGACGACGACGCAAGGCAGCTTCATCTGCAAGAATAATAATGAAATAAATTCTTCATTGTAAAGAAATGCAGATTAAGTTTTTGATTTTCTGAAATATGATTGCATCTTTAAGATCACAATGTAGACTAAAAGCCCTACAATTCTAAAAATTAAATTAATTAATGAATTTGAAGTTTAAACAGCTTAATACTGAATTGTGCGAATAAAATGAGGTTTTTCTTTCTCTATTGAAATTAGTTAATGAAAAAAATGTCAAACTACCAGCTGTTAATTGTACTAGTCTTATAGCGAGTTTCATTCAAAGGAAGATTTGCTCTTTCTGTCAAAAGATTTGATCTTTTAAATTTTGAGAATTTCATTGCAACAAAAAGGCCAAATCTAGATCAAATCTCTACACGAAAGATTTCATCTCTGATGGGTTGGCAGATTTGATCTGAATGCACACATACATGTAAAAAGTCTTTTCTGTCAAACGTCAAACGGAAAATATTTTCTTATTAATTTGTTCTGAATTTGTGATATTCCGTGCTAAAAAAATTTGTTTAAATAAAGTAAAAATACAAATAATGGACGAAGAATTTAATAATTTAGGGTTTATAAATTTAGTGGGGTTTTTGATTGCTTCGTCTTCGTCGTAATCATCATATGTTGATGAAGATATGATTTTTCCAGAAATGTATGGGGCGATACCATGGAAAACTATTCGGAATTGGAGTTATGTTTACGATATATGTGTGTCAGTCATTCACCAATACTAGAATTAAATCTGGAAACAATTTTCATTGAAAAGATCAAATCTCGATTCTTAAAGCAGATCTTTGAAATTTGAATTAAACTCGCTATTTGTAAAAAGAGAGGTGGATTCACCATAGAACAAGGATAAGAAAAATTGAGTCAGAATAAAAAAAATCAATTTCTTTGCCCAATGGAAATCACATAAGAAAAAAGTTGGTTTAGATTTTGCATACGCTCAGCAAATAGTTTTTTTTTTTGATGATGTCTAACTGAGAAAATTTAACGAACATTAATTCCAATGAAAAACATGGATATCTGAGTGAAATAGTCAATTGTTTAATTCTACTGAAATTAAAGCCCTTCCACATCAGTTATCAATTCAACCAATAATGCAATACCGCAAACGCATTCGTTTATTTATGAATTACTCCTTGAATCAATGAGTTTATTCGTCTAGTCATCGAATTTATTCACGTCTTTATGTACGTGTGGTTTTGTTAAATTTATTATTTTACATAAAACAACATAACATTTTCGGTATCGGAAGAAATTTTGATTGAGCCAACGGTAAAACACCATGTCTTTTCATAGTAAAGGGAAACAGATAATAAAGTCTTCAAGCCATATAAATACAAGGACGTAGCCAAAAAAAAAGTGCCGTACGACATGGTTGGTTACATGAAGAGCAGATGAACAAAAATGCTCCGGCTAGGAAAGTTTTCGAAGCCAATACACAATCTGTGACGCACCCAAGAGGAGGGTGACCGTAACCAGCTTGGCGTGCGAAACTGGAAACAGCTAGCTTCACTCTGCATATGTATGTATTATGTAAACGGTGATTTTTTAAGAGCTTGGTTTTTGAAAATTCAAAAAAACACAGAAACTTGTAAAAAGTGAATGAAATTTTTATTTGGATCGATAAATCAATTTCTGCCATTTACTTTTTAAAAATAATTTCACTTAAATGTTGCCCGCGGCTACGCTTCAAGTGGTCTATTCTGAAGGTCCAATTTTGGCAAACTTTTTCACACATTTCGGCCGGAATCTCACCAATGACGCGTTCAATGTTGGCTTCCAAGGCAGCAATCGTGTTTGGCTTGTCCCCATAGGCAATAGACTTAACATAACCCCACAAAAAATAGTCTAACGGGGTCAAATCACATGATCTTGGTGGCCAATTGACTGCGCCAAAACGTGAGATCAACTGCTCACCAAATTCGCCTCTCAATTGATGCATGGTTTCGCGTGCAATGTGGCATGTGGCACCGTCCTGTTGGAACCACATGTCGACCTTGCATTTTCGGAAAAAATAAATCTGTTATCATCGAACGGTACCTTTCTCCATTGACCGTAACCCTGCGGCCTTCAGCGGCCTTGAAGTACGGCCCAATGATGCCGCCTGCCCATAAACCGCACCAAACAGTGCATTTTTTGGGATGCATTGGTAGCTGCTGAATTGCTTCTGGCTGCTCTTCACTCCAAATACGGCAATTCTGCTTATTCACGTATCCATTTAGCCAAAAATGAGCGGAAAAAAAAACGGACGTAGCTTGCGAAACACATTTTTCACAGAGCACGAATTTTGATAATAAATTTCAATAATTTGCAAACGTTGTTCAGGCGTAAGTCTATTCATGATGAAATGGCAAACAATACTGAATCGAAATGTCAAATGTTCGTGGAATTAGTCATGTGTGATCTGTCAAAAATATAAACGTCAAAAACCAAGTAGCAAAAAAATCACCTGTTATAACATGGACCAGGAAAATAAAACTCAAAACATAAATTGAAATGCGGAATTAACAAGGGAAAACCACATTAGGTTTTATCGTGAATAAAAAAGTCTCTGGGAATGTTTCCTCCTTCGAACATAGGGAACGTGAATGATGTTCCAAAGTTCACTCGCCAATTATTAGTATAGCGAATACCTGCCATTTCATTCGATTTTTTGTTGGAGTAAAATTTATTCCAGGGGAGGTTCCTGATCGCAGAAAAAATTTCGAGGGAAACAAGATTCACGATAAGATCGATTTGATTAGATTGTTGATAACTAACTTCTCTTGACTTAAACGAGATAATGTGAACGTCATTTGGTTCCAACAGGATGGTGGAACTGCATCCCGCACGTACACAGATGCACGAGCGATTTGATGAAATGGATAACTTACGAGAAGCGTGAACTAGCCACATCGTGCAATTTGATCTACCTATATAGACAGGTTGTCGTATACGCATCGACTTTTTTAGGGGCTGCAAAACACGACCTTAAAGAATATTCAAATTAGGAATGATGAATGAACGAATAATTTACGAACTGTCAAACTCTATTCACGTTCCACATATTATCCATACTTCAACGCATACATTATGTGCGCGCAACTAACCCTAAAATAAGAGATTATGTATTATAAAACGTCATTCGTGACGAAAAATGAGAACGAAAAGTCAAAATGGACGAGTATAAATTCATTGGTTGCTATCCTGTGAATAGAGCTTAAATGCTTAACCCCTTTTCTTTTATTTATAACCATTTTCGATGTTTTGGGCCAAATTAAAAAAAATGAATTAATCAATCAAATTACTAGATTCGATAAGGGATTTTGAAAAAAAGAATAATATTCTCAAGAACGTACCATCTCCTGTTGCTTCTTCATTCAATGAGCGATTCAAGTTCGATTTCCTTTTCGATGATTTGTCTCGATCTTCGATTTTCTGAGCTTCCGGCTAAAATTCACAAAGAAAAAAACATTTTAGAATAAAGTAATTCTAATATATCAAAATTTCATTAACTCACTGTTCGATTTCTTCTTACTGGACTCAACTCCAAATCGCGACCATTGCGGGCTGAATTGGACAAATGATTTATATCCGAATTCATGGTCGATGAGCGTGGTCTTGTCGAAAATTCTTCATCATCATCATCCTCATCATCATCGTTGCCATTTAAAAATTCTCCATCATCATTACTCAGTCCAGGGCGTGGTGCTATTTTAACTGTACATTCAGTGGTGTGGGGCCTTTGTTCTCTGCGTGAAACTACACGGTTTCCATTGTAGCGCAATTCATTTAGATTTTGCCGCATAGTGACGGAAACCGAAGGAACTAGTTTCTTGCCGCCAGGTGGCGAAACACTCAATCCTAAAGAACGTGCAGTTGCAGATGTACGAGTTACATCGGGACTATTATTGTTGACCGTCTTGCGGGAACTCTGGCGTGGTGAAGTTTGGCGTAAGCCGATTGCAGTTGGTATTCCCGAGGGATGTTGCTCGTCCGAATCCTTCTTTTTATCTGTTGATGGACAAATTGGATATAAAATACAATTTGTTTAAGGAAGTTTGGGATAGATTTGATTATTTTTAGTGTGTTAGTGTTAAATTTACAACAAATTTACATTACAATTTTATTTTTACAAAACAAAACGATTAAAAATTTTGAAAAAAGGGAAAATACAATTAAAAAGAAAAAAGAAGAAGAAAGTATCTTTTGGCTTCATAGAATTGAAAGATACTTACCTAACGCAGCAGCACGCAAACGAGATGTTTTCGTGGTTCTTACGATTTTTGCTGTTGCTGTGGTAAGTTGTTGTTGTTGATTGATCTGATTTAGGCCAGCAGGACTACGATGTTGATTATTATTATTTGGTTGACCTACTGATGAGGCTGACGATGATTTCGTCGCGACGACACGACCATTTGTATATAGTTCGCTATGTTTATTTGTAGGGCTTATAGACTGGCCTGGGGTAAGAAGGAATTGAATGCAAATAATGGATTTTTTCAGATAAGACAAATGGTGAAGGAAAATTAACGATGACGCTACAATTTGAATGGGATGATGTAAATATTTTGAACCATGGCATTTTCTTGTCTAAATAAAATGCATTCTATTAAGAGGCAATGGGCAATGGGGATCTGTCTGGTAAAGGTTTCTTCGTTGACTAATGTTAGAATCAAGCACTTCATCTAATTAAAAGATAATTAATTTATTTATGGATATCCAACTGCATTTTTTCGATAAGATTCTTTGATTTCACGTATTTAAAATATGCATTTTATTCAAGCAAAAAGGTGATTTTTTTTGCTTACTTGGAAAACAGCTGAAACATAATTTTGCAAGAGTATGCCGCACAAATCTATTCAGCGATATGAATAAAACTTAAGAAACAACAATGTAAACACTGAGTGGAAAGTAAAAAAGAGCGGCACGACGCGACGCACGAGGTAACATTTCAGAATGATTCCATTGTGTTTACTAATAATGTGCGCAGTCGAATGAAATAATCGATTCTTACATTATCTCGAGACATCTCGATACTTCATTTGAGATAATTCGAATGATTTCAATTAATCATTCGAATGATATTTCAGCTCTCATCCATGGGTCTCCTCAATTTCTACTTCAGTATACCTTTATTGAAGACTTTTTGTGTATCTGTTTCTATAGCCTTTATCATTCGAATGAATTAGTAATAACAATCACTCGGCTTTTGCATGTTTTTGTGTGTCTGTTTCTGTCATTCGAATGAATTAGTAATAGTAATTACTCGATTTTCGCAAACAGACTTTATGTGCATACATTTCTGTAACATTTTTCATTCAAATGAATTAGTAATAGTAATCACTCGGTTCTAGAACACAGTTTGTTACATATTGGTTGATCAATCACTCGAAATACAGCTAGAGAAAGTTAATGAGATTTTTTTTGTTTTATGGAATGATCAAATGAAAATTGAAGAGTCGAGTGATTTAATTTGTTTTTATAGAGTTGAATGCGGTCATGGTGGATGTGATCATTTCTTATGCATATTTTATATTTAAGTTTATTAAATAATGTATTAAAATTGATTAGAATATCTTAAATAAAAAGTTGGACCATGAAAACGAATGTTTGTATTATTTATTTAGTTTTAAATAAATTGTTTTATTATATTTTAAATACATTAAAACAAATGTCAATTATTTGTTTTATTTCTTTATTTAGGAACAGAAATATTATGTACTTAAAATTTAAAGATTTAAGTATCTATTCACACATGAGTAGTCAACATTCAACATTATTCCTTTTCGTGACCTTGCTAGATTTAACCGAATTATGAAACATGTGCATAGTAGAAGAAAATTGAAGTAAATTATTCCAATTTTCTTACTATTTCATAATGCGAATGATCATTCGATTATTTTTATCACCCGAATACTAATATCTCGATTATTGAAGTCATTCGATTACGCTCATCGCTAGTTTCGGCTCAACATGTCAAAGCCTGAGCGACCGAACGCCAAATATTGGTTGGATTGAACTGTCAAACTATGTATGTGTTCCACATACCACTCAAAGTTCAGCGAATAAATAGTTCAAGCGTGATAAAGATGTCAAAGTTAAACGTCATTCGCGACTAATAAAAAAATGTCAAAATGGACGAAATCGTTAGTTTCAATTCGTTGCTCGTTAGTCCATTTCATGCGAAAAGCTCTTTAGCATAAGTAAATGTAACGTGCTGCTCACCTTAGCTGTCCAGATTCAACAGATAGAGTTGTAAGCGTTATCTACGAGTCAACCAATTTATTATTTTTTATTAACTTTCAGGCGATTTGCTTATAAATTAACGTTTAAAAATACCTTCTTATTTATATCGATAAATATTTCCTATAAGAATTCATAACAACAGGTGTTAACATCCGTTAGTCAACAGCTTTTTGTTTACACCAATCTACTTATTTGCATACAAACAAAAAATACTCCATGAGTAATGAATTCGAAGTGATCTCTTCCACGGACTCGATTATAATATCACATTTCACTTTACTGTCATACAGATTACGTTTACATTAATTTACACATCAAAGATTGTCTCGCTACTCTCAATAAATGTATTTATTACGTAAAAAAGAAGGAAGAAACAAAATCACGTGAAATTTGCAAATAAGCCGATGAGGCAATCAATTTGCATAGTTCATTTAGCCTTGCACCTTGCTCTTTAAGCTTGTCGTTTATAGTTCGATGTAATCATAGACGATAAATGGATATGCCAATGTCAAGTTTCTGTATGTATATTCTGTTTCTTAAAGCTCTTTCTGCACAAAACTGCCACCATCATTTTCTAACCGACTTACATATATATGCAAACTTGTGTAGATACTTAATTAGTAATTCTCATTATACGGATTTGTTTCAAAAGCCTGACCATCGATTTCAATCAGAAGCTCTTTGATGATAATGGTTCTTCTAAGGTAAATGAACCAACAAGATTTTCCCTGAAGGGATTTTTAATAGTAACTTGAGGGTTTTAGTGGGATTAAGCTATTTAAAAGGCTTTAAGATACAATGATTTCTTTCTTCATCTTTTTCTTCTCATAAAAAAATTGAAACTTGTTTCACTGAAACCTTTTAAGATAGTCTTTCAGTCTTTCTTTGGTCGGAGTCTCTGTTTCAGAAAGTGTGACCAATCCACCTTTGAGGTTACATGAATATGGCACGAGTATAAATAAGATTAAAAGATAAATAAAAAAACGACTTGTTTTACAATAAAAGAAGATTTATTGCACGTTAAAGATTTTACGTATTTTGAGATTTATGGTTTGGTTGAAAATTAATTGCAAAATTTTATTCAATTAATTAATGAAAGTCGCTTTACTTTAGGTATTGTTTTTTTTTCTCCAGAAAATATTATATGAAGCAGTTTTCCCTATGGGGAAATAAAAGGGTTTCTTTGGAAGATTGTTTCGGATTTACCTTTTCCCTTTCAAGGCAATCCTATTTGACAAAAAAAAAAAAAAAAACAAAGCCACACGAACTTGGTAGAGAAAACATTTCCTATACGGAATAGGCAATATGGAAATTCTCTTGTCAATATACATACATAATAAACAACACCCAATGGCTTCTGTAAGATTACATATTACTCCAAGTTTTTCTACAAAACAAAACAAGAGAAAATAAATAAATAATCTAAAAATAAGTTCCAAGAAAATATGGAAATAGAACATTATTAATGAAGGTTATGGATTTATTTGAATGCTTAAAACATTCAAATATATATTACGGAAGTTAATAAAATCGATCGTCTTGATAAACAAACAATATATTCAAGAATTCTAAATGAATGCGGAACAAATCAATCATTAAAAAATAAATAATAAACTAAATAGATACCTTAATCAGCTTAAACGAGTTTTAAATGCATTATTTTTTTATGAAAACCTTATAAAATATCATTCAGAAATTATTTATATCTACAAAATGTAGGCCAGCAAAGGCTTATTAAAAAAGTCATAGTCTTTGAGTTACAGTTGCAATAAAATATTAAATTCGTTCTTTGGTTGAATAGTTAAGTTTTTTCCGGACTTTGAAAGAGCATTCACATGACAGCGATTGACGACCAGCGAATTAAAGAGTATTCGTGACATTTTATTCACAATTTCAGTAATTTGTAATCTGTGATTTTGAGTTTAGTTGTGTCTGAACAATATATTCGTGATGTGTGGATGCTATGTGGAACGCGAAAAGATGTTTGACAATTCCAAATCAATTTTTGTAAAATTAAATTATATTTCTTCCGTTTTATTTAGAATTATAAATTGTTTTAAATTCATTCATTCGTCGCTTATTGGTTGCTCTCATGGGAGCAGTATTTTAGGCGAGGATTTTAACTTTTTGACCGGTAAACGTCTAACTCCGCAATCTATTTATTTAATAAGTCACACTTAACATTTTTAACACAATAGTCGTGTTCTCGTGACAATCAAATACAGCAAAGTAAAACATTTTCACGAAAACGATCCCCCCTCCAACTTAATTTTATTTATTATAATATGAAGGGATTTTCACATCTGTGTTCTTTTTTATGTCAAAAAGTAAACAAAATACAAGCAGAAAAAGGAACACAAACATACATTACTAAAAATAATTCACTTCAATGCCCTCTATGATTGAATAGACTTACTAATTATCGGAACTCAATAATACTTCGGATGAAAAGGTAAAGTAATTGCCAGTATGTTCTTATTGTAATTTTCATTATAAAATATTTACTTTGCTCTCCTTACTAGTCAACACGACTTATGTAGCTAATCATAGCTGTAGCACAAGATGTCAAAATTTAAAGTAAAACACGTCAAAGTGCTTATCTTGTTAAAACTGACAGGAGTGACATGTATTGTCTAACATGATATAAGTAATAAATATGAAATGTTTAGAAATCAAAATGGCGCACAAAATTCTTTAAATAAAAAAAGTTTATTTTTACAATATTGAATCAATCAGTTTTGGTTGTCACTTTTGACAGGCTCGTACATTTTCCTACTGAATCATGGAAGATCAGTACAAGCGCCAAAATAGAAAAATTAAAACAAACAAAAAGCTATTTTTGTCCAAATAATTATTTCCATGAACAAATTTGAGTTTCACTTAAAAGTATAATTTGTGCTGTTCTCTCAAACACACTTAAAATATAACTTTTATACCTTGACTATGTTAAACAGCAAAAGCCATGTTTACCACGTGCATTCACTCAACACCTGAATGACGTCACACGCCTCTTCACATATTTTAATCTTTTCATCTTAAAAAAAAAAACACTTGCAATTCCGCAAAATTAAATCGCAAGACTCATTAATAAAAATTAATCATTTTTATTACTAATTTCCTGATATACGAGTAAATGGCACAAGGGTCTCTTGATACAACTTAAGCCTCCTTGTAATTCATTCACACCCAGGCTATACGATCAAAAATCAAACACTTTGTCGAGTCGATGCGGTAAGAGATGCCAAATTAAAGCACACACACACTCTGAGTTAGATAAGTTCGCGTCAGTTGTTTCATGCAAATAATTATCAAATAAATTCGATATGAAATGATGAGCAAACAGAAAAAATAAACTAAAGTGCTGGATAAGTGCAAATAATGATACAACAAAAAAAAAAAAAACAATGACAACACAAGTGCACACAAATAATGATGTGGGACAGAGAAGAAACAAAAAGCGATTCAAAAAATGAAAAACAAAAAAAAAATAAACAACACAACACAAAAAAAAAGTATCTCAATCATATCCGGACATAGTACTCACCACAAATATCGTTCAATGGAGATGATGATGCTGCAGCATTTTTGATTGGTGCAGCAGCAGCGGTGGCCAAAGCGCCCACAGAATTGGTCATCACAGATCGGTAAGGGTCCGCTGGCTGGTGTTGGAAGTGATGCTGCAGATGAAGATTGTTGCCGTTACCATTGATAGTTCCTGACCCTGATGATGTCGATGCCGATGTGGACGACGATGATGCTGATGATGGTAGCGGAGCAACAAAGGCGGATGCTGATGGAGCTGCTGAGTAATGATGGTGGTACGGGCGATTTATTAAAGGCGACTTGAGTGGTGATCTCAGGCGATTCGAATAGTTGCTGCTAGGTGAACTGGGTGTCAATCGATTCTGTTGTGATGCTGCTGCAGATGGTATCGGTGACGGTGATGAGTCGCTATTGTTGCTACCTCCACCACCTCCTCCTGGTGTTCGATTCGAACGAGTTATGTATCTAAAAAAATTAAAGAAAAAAACATAAATATCTATCTTTAATATGATTCGATAATATTATATCGAGGGCAGATTATGGAGAGAAAGAAACCTGAAGGAAGTGGATATTGGAGACACTCCCGAAGGACTTTTGTTTTTTTTTGCAAAGAAGTTTTCAACTATCAAAAGTTATAGATAATCTATCTTCTTTGGCGGTTCGTCAGTGAATAGCTGGGTAAGGCGCTTAGCTGTGACGGCATGCCAAATTGCCAATAAACGATGAAGGAGACAATGAGAGAAACGAAAGAAATGCCAAAAACACAACCGGTAGTGAGAAATCACAAAAAAAAGAACTAACAAAAAAAAAAAACAAAATTGAAAGAAGAAAACCTATGGAATAGCTGAATTCGCGTGAGCATGGTAACATGGCGAGGTAAGGTGCGCGATGGTGAAATGAACAACAGTAGAGGCCAAAAGTTATGCGATAAAATTTGTAACTACAAAATAAAATTGAAATTAACTAAAACAATTATAGCTACTCTCTATAGTTATGACAAATAAAAAAGTTGATAAAAAATTGTTTGCTAAATGATACAGAAAAGTGCTTTGAAAGCAAGTATGTTATCAAACAAAAACTGAATGTAATACAAATAAAAATGACCAGTGTCAAAATCTTTCAAATAAAAATCTCCCTCCTTATATGAACAAAAAAAATGTAGGCTTATAAACGAGTAAGGAGAAAATAAGAAAGAACCCGAATGAACAACAACAAACTTGTGTGGCTAATAAGAGCGCTAGTCGTTTCAATGCAATTTATAAACAGAAAAACTTGCATTGGGTTGGATCATGTGGGCTCGGTGGCGTGATGGCGTAGTGCGTTGGCTTCTAAGCAAAGCTTGGTCATGGTTCAATACACGATGAAGGCACAAGAAGTTTTTCAATTAAAATGAAAAAGTAGACCAGCACCACTAGAGCAAAGGAATATGATGATCGACCTTGGCAAGTCGTGAAATAGCTATAAGTCCAGCCAAAAATAATTGAGAAAACTTGGTGGTAGCACACTCAAGTTGTTGTTGGTCATTCAAAGTCATTGAATAGTTTGTTTTGTTTTGCAATGTTGCATGTGCCAAATATGTGACATATAAGTTAACATAAAATGTCATGAAAAATAGAATTATAAACGGCGTTTACGATTTCACCCTGTAGATACTTTTATACATAATCTTGGAATACGTTTGTAATAATTGCTTTCATTTAAAATTAGTAATTTTAAAGAAAATTATACTTAAGGGTAGTTATCACCCCTTTAGGACCCCCACCATTAGAAAAAATAAAATAAAATAAAATAAAATAAAATAAAATAAAATAAATTAAAATAAAATAAAATAAAATAAAATAAAATAAAATAAAATTAAATTAAATTAAGTTAAATTAAATCAAATAAAATACAATAAAATAAAATGAAATAAAATATGTAAAATCAAATAAAATTAAATTAAATCAAATAAAATACAATAAAATAAAATAAAACCAAAATAAAAAAAAAATAAAATGAAAAAAAAAATAAAATAAAGTTACAAGAAAATAAAAAATTGTAATAAAAATAATACGAAATAAAATAAAATTGGATCTTCACGTACTTTTTCTTGTGTATTATATATATATATATATTTTTTATGTAAATAAAGTTGATATGCCAGTTTTAAGTATTTAACAATATAAATTTACACACATTTAAAATTATTGAATTTTCAATTGTGTTTTTTAAATCCAAAAATTTATTTTATTTTTCAAAAATTTGCCTTGCAGTATTATTTAGATTTTAAATTACATTCTGGCAAATAAATTTATCGAAATCGGATGAGCTGTTAATGAGTAGGTTAAAAATAGAAAAAGAATCTATGGAACGTACCGTTAGTAACATTTTATACTAACATTCGTGTTGACTAAAATGAAAACCATACCTAAAAGTACAATTGAACACAGATTTTTGATCACAAAAATCGTTAGAGCTGTATGGGAAGTAAGTACCGTAATTTTTGTAGCTAAACAAAATTCAATTACTCCTCTATTAAATCACCTACGACGCCTAATTACAAATTTGGAAAAAATCGCTTCTGGTTTACGCTGTAGATTTAAATACGGACATACTGACATACAAACGGCCTCACAGGACCACTATTTGATCGAAATCCCAAGTTCGATTTTTTCCATATGCAAAAAAGAACCATTTGAACTATTTTTTTTACATCTTACATTTATTTTAAAAAAATACGATTATCAATATTTGATTCATAACTTTTAACTCATGCTGTTACATAGAATTCCAATAAACGAACTAAATAGGTAATGTTCCATGACGTATTATCTGAGTGCCTTTTCTATACACATCTATCTTAATACTGCCGCCGCCGTCACGTCGCGCCGCGTGCCGTATCATCGTACCATAATTCATTAAACATCGTTTGTATTTTAAAGTTGTTAAGTACTCGAAGTATTTTTTTATACGACGAAATTTTATGCGAAGAGTACTTATGTTTGTTTGCAAACCAGCTTCCAGCCCAGCCCAAACAATTTGCATACTTCACGTACAAAAACATAAAGCTACACATAAGCAAACAAGATGAACAAGAATTTCGGGTCATGTCATCGTTTTCGTTGTCATCGTCACATTCGTACAAATATTCGTAGTCTCGGTACTGTTGTTTGGTATATGGTCGTAGGTACTCTTTTATATGTACATAGCGTTCTTAAAATACGAATTACAAAAGAATTTTTTTTCACTTGCCAAGCTGTGCAAAAAAATAAAAAAAAAATATCTAACTAGAACAGCAAAAGAGAGTTTAATGAAATGAAAACCAAATCACTGGCACTGGTTCATTCAGATTCACTTCACTTGCCAGGTGCGAATTCGCATATTTTATCTAAGCTCCTCATCCCCTCATAGCCTTTAAAAAAAAGGTGGTGCACATTCCTCTTTTTTAACCATGATGACCAGTGATGTCGGTTTTAGATTGAAAATGTTGAACTGAAGTAAAAATAAGCGTACATTTCTGTGAAGTGACCAATTTTTAACTTCCACAATCTAAATAAATATGTATGTCATTTTGTATTGTTCAGAATTTATACTACGTTTATAAATAGAATTGGAGTGAGTTTGGCTCGTTTGTATAGTTGCATCGAGTTGGGTCTTGGTTCGATTCGAATATTACTCTCTTAAAAATTCAACTTGATACATGAACAAAGTGTCAAATCAGTAAAGTTGAGTAGTAAAACAATCAAGCTCTATTTATACAAAAATTGCTAAATTTCATTGGAGGATGGATATAATTTTCATACAACATATTTGACAGGAGTAGGATAGTAAGATAGAGATCAATTAATTTAAACGTATTCTATTTTTAATTTGAAAAATCTCTATTCAAGTGCTTTTACGTCGAAATATATTTCAAATTCTATATGTGTAAAATTTTGTTTGACGTTTTATTTTTCTGTGCAATGCATTCCACTGACAGTTTGAACCAAATTCTCTATAAACGTCAAACCTATTTGTCAAACCACAAAGTTAAATTGCATACTTTGGATTCCAAGCCAATGAATTTAAAATTTTATTTTTACATCCAGAAAATCCAAATAAAAGTGATGTCTACTGACACTTTTAACGTCAGTTGGCAGTTTATACGTCACAATATAATTCTCCTCAATCTCTCACACAACAAAATACAAATTTCTTTTAAGGATACCTATGAAACTGATTAATTTAACGTCAACAATATTAATTTACGTATTATTTTTCGCTGCTAACGCCCGAATTTAATACTCTCTGCGAAACGTCTAGTCGAAACGAAAAGTCTATCTGTCAAAATCAAATTTCATTTGACGATGGATACGATTTTTAAAACTTTTATGATTATTTCAATTTAGCCAAATATAAGCTTATTACAACCAATGTTTAAGATAGATGAACAATATATGCTTATTAAATTTAATACGAATGTATTTTGTATCAAGATGACAACACTGGTAAATAGTAATAATGATGATGATGTTTTCGTCATTTTCGCAAGAAAAAAAAACTACATAAGGCATAATAAATAGAGACAGATAAAAAATAAAGAATTTAAAACAAAACTTAACTAAACGAGCGTACTCACTTTCCGGTTATCGTTTTTGAGGTTGATTTCACATTGGTGCTCGTTTCGGCGGTGGTGTGTTCCTGCCTCACTTCACGTATAATGACACAGATTGTAACTACAATTTTTTGTTTGTTCAGAAGTATTTTCATTCCAAAAGATAAATATGTATATGTATAGAGGCAAGCAGCCAGACAGAACTATTTAAATGTAGATTTAAGGAAATGATAACTAAACTAGGTGCACTGTAAAAACTTGGCGGCCAATGTGCAACAGGTGTGCACATACATATTACTATATCGCAGAAATTTCCACTATGATAAATCTAGAACAAAAAAATAGGTATCTCGTTGGAAGGGTTGCCTACTTCACTTTTCTTCTCTTTTTTTGAAGCAGAGTTGATCATAATTTGTAAAGTGTTATAAAGACTAATAAAGAGTCCATTTTATTTCTGTTAGTTTGTTTTTCAATTGCCTTAGAACTCGGTGAACATTAAATTTTCATGTGAAACTGATAATCCGCCCTGAAATAATCAACACATATTGTTTAACTCGTTCAAAGACACATTACCATTATTTATATTTCTGTCGCAGTTGTGGGAATTAAAGAATACGATTCGTGAAAAATTGTGAATTGTTTTATGAAAAAATTACCAATAAACTCTAAAAAAAAAAACTAAAATGAAAAAAATTCCTAGATAAAACTTTGGAAAGTGAAGTTTATTAGTATTGGGAATTTTTTTTTCATGGAAATTTAAATATCACTTCATTAGTTTTATTTTTTCAAAAGATCGTACATTTTTTGAATGAAAAATATTTTTCTCACGAAACATAATTTCCCTTAAAAAGGAAAAGTCCTTTTATTAATTTCTTTTAAGTGATTGTTTTTTAGTGCCGTGGAATATCTGTGGAGTGCATTAGTTTCCATTTAATGAGTCGAATTTTTGTTTGTATTGTAAGCAAAGTTCTTACTCCCGTGAAAACAAAGTTTTCACTGATCTTAAGCAATTCCGATTATATTCACGTCCATAATGCTGGGTTCCAAAAAAAATCGCACAGAAGGCTATATTCAAGAATAAGGGAAACTTTCAGGGTTTTCATTCAAAATATGATTGAAAAAAATAGAATGTTTTTGGTTTTCATTTCACATTTGTTGCAGTTCTTGCTGGGAGGATGATTTAGAAAATAAAATTAGAATAGTATTTAATACTTTATATATTCTTGAATTTTATAAAACCGTTTTAAAATCAAAGAAGTGTAATATTATTTCTTCATTTCCAAGTTTTGAATAATCATTGTTGGTAACCCTGCTCGTGATATGACAATTTGAAGAACAAAATGAATGGGAATTCTAAAAAAGTTTCTGTGAGACAAAAAAATATGCTATGCCAGTAGATTAATCAAGGTGATTCAAGAACTAACGAACAAATTCCATCTATCAAGTGTGTGTATCTGCCCTTTGTATCTAAACATTGATTATGCAATTTTTTTTACGAATCTATTTATGTTTATGTACACATGTAACATGTATGTCTTTTCACAGTCGATTTTATGGAAATTGGATTGGTTGTTTTGTATTTTGTGAAGAGCGACTGGATTTTTTTTGCGATATTCAAATCAATAGATGATTAATTTTGTTTAACTTCTAAAGAAAGTTTCGTTAGTTAGAAATGACTGTCAAGTCATTTATGACACAACGAATACAAAAGTTATATAAATTAGAGATTTAAATTAGAATAAATTAAAAATTTAGGTATGAACTTAGTTGTAAAATGATTATCATATAAAAAAAGAGTCTAATAGCCTTCTGCATAAAGTTTGACACTAACGAATGTTAACGAATCAATTCTTTTATGTTCGGTGAATTTTAATAATTTTAAAAAAGGAAAAGCAGCCAAACGATTTGTAATCGCGCAAAAGTCCTCGAGGATATAGATTTACATTTTTTTTCCTATGTAAAAAATCACAATCATCGCAGAAGGGAAAATTCTTCCTGAGCGATGCAGTTGAGATGATTTTTTTCTCCTATTATCAAGGACGCAAAAGGACGATGAATGCCCCAAGGATAATTTACTATCGATTTAGATTTTTCATTTTAATAAATTTGCGAACCGTATTGAAAAATATAACGAAGGTGAATTGAAAATCAACTAATGGGCTTAAATATACCCTAGAGTTGGGTTTTCTGATGAAGAATAGACAAATGATGAATGGTATAAGTTATTACCTTGCAAGGAGTTATGTCGAATGACAGTATATTTATTGGGTAGTAAGCTTGCTGCAGTCGAGTCATTTATCAGATCTATAGAAAACCACTAATACGTTTTTGATGTGAAATTCCCTATAGATACTTCAGTATAAGAATATACTCGGTGGTTCTAATGGTTCTGGTGAGGCCAATGTTAATACGTATTGAATATTTTTTAAGATTTTCGGACATGTGAATAAATATCTATATTTAACACAAATCAAAAACATAACAGAACCTACATTTTGTTCGTTTTTAGTGAGTTCAAAAAAACTATTCATTGCCCTTTAAAATAAATAGCACTTAATGACTAAATTTTAAATATAGCTTTAGCGTGAAGAATCGAAGTATTTTTTAATTCGTTTTAAATAATTTTTTTTAAAGATCATCAAACTATATTTAAATTTCAAAGAAAAACAAAACGAAATTCAAAATTCCTCAATATAATATACTTTCAATAAAAAATTGTAAAATACATACAGGGTGATTTTTTAGGTTAGTACTAACATAAATCAAAATCTATTTTTTTTAAACGTTTGCGCGCACTAAAGGGGTTTTGACTACCCTTAATATGAACAAGCACAGTGCGAGCGTTAGGAAATAAGGGAAGAATGAAAGAGGAGATACCGATGCACATTGGTTTTGAATTTCTGAATATCAAAATGGGAGGGGAAAATTCCACATTCGCGTTGTACGGCTAAAGAAAGAATCTCTGTACTTGACAGTACGTCCAAAGTTGGGCTCAAGGGTAAACTGATGAGCATTCCTAGAAGCACGAGTATTACGGTTGAAAAATTTACGGGAGGAATGCAACTGGCTATTTCGCTGGAACAGTGTTTATAAAAATAGCGATACAATAATGACAGACATGGAACATTTCGACGGTGTTCTAGAGATGTAAATGTCTCTACTATATTTCTATCGCCTATCATTCTTAGAGCTCTATTCTGAATTCTATCTAAAAGAATCAATGAGTTTTTGGAGCTCCAGCCCAAATGTGCGAGTTATACTCCAGCTTTGGACGAATGAAGGCCTTGTAGATTACAGCTAGATCAGACGGGGAGAAGAATTTCTTACACCTTCGAAGAAAGCCCAGACACTTTGCAGCATTTTTGGCCACATCGAATATGTGGTCGTTCCACAAGAGGTTCTGTTCTGTGATGCACATACCAAGAACTGAAAGCTGATCGGTTTCTTCAATGCAAGTGCCGCTCAAGGATAGCGGCATGGGGGGTGGGTTCTGCTTTAACGACAGAAGACAGCACTGAGTTTTTGAAGCATTAAATTCTACGCGGTTTTTTATTCCCCATTGGACAATGCTATCGAAATCAGAATTTAATGAGCTTATCATACGCTGCCGTTGCAGTTGCACACCCGAAGAACAAGGAGGTGCATCTGAAAACGAATATGAAAAACTGAGAGTATTATCGTCAGCAAAACAATTAAGTGGATTAGAAGTTCCAGATAAGAGATCATTAATAAAAATGAGAAAGAGGGTCGGAGACAGTACGGAGCCTTGGGGCACACCAGCATTTATTTTGTGAATATCAGACTTGAAACCGTCCAATACAACTTGTATTGAATGGTCCGAAAGGTAATTTCTAATCCAACGAAGAAGAGATTCATCGATACCAAATGCACGCATTTTCGATAAGAGAGCTTGATGCCAAACTCTATCAAATGCTTTTGAAATATCAAGCGCAATAATCTTACTTTCTCCAAGACGATTTAAAGATTTGTGCACTGCTCGGTGAGATATACCATCAGATCACCAGTGGACCTATTGCTACGAAAGCCATACTGCCGGTCATTAAGGAGCTTTCGTTCTTCAAGATTCTTAAGATTTCTTAAGCTGATAATTAATCAGCGTTTCCATGACCTTAATTGACGTAAGTGCAATTGGACGGTAATTAGCGGGTGAAGAAGATTCGCCTTTTTTAGGGACAGGCTGGACAAATGCTGTTTTGTATCTACTCGGAAAGAGACCAGTAGAGTAGGACAGATGGAAAAGCTTACGCTTTCCTTTTCAGAACGATGGGAGTGAACCGGGCAAGCGAATTTGTGAATATCAAGGTCTTTGAGGACTCTAGCAACTGCACGAGTGCGAAAGAAGATTCGTCCCATAAAATCGTTTACGCTCTCAAGTACAGCAGGAGTCATAACACTTTCTGGCAGCGTCGAATTTACAGCGAACTGCGCTGCAAGCAAACTGGCTTTTTCACGAGAACTGACAAAAGGGGTGTCATTAAAGACGAGCGTTGGAACCGAAGACGACGATGATTTCCGAATATTTTTTACAAAAAGACCAAACATTCTTACTACCTCTGGGACTTTGTATTATATTTTGCAACTTAGTCAACACCAAACAGTGCACATTTTACGAGTTGTAAATGTGGCAGTTTAAATTATTGACATAGACATGCCACAAATGAACTCCATCGTTGAACACAATTTTTCGATAAAACAGCGGATTAAGCGATTTTAAAATCATTCAATTAAACAATAAATCATTTAGCTTTATTTCTTGCAGGAGTTTTGAAAGCTATGAAAGCAAGATCTTGGCATTAAATTCTCCAAAACCGTTTTGAACGACATGACACATCGAATCGATAAATTCAGGTATTCTTTAACACTCCCTTGAAAAAATGATAGCGATAAAATTGCAAAGACTACTACTGACTAAAATTAAGCTGACAGCTGGCAATGGTTGGTTTGACAGATATAACTGTCTGAAAAATCACTGTGTTAAAAAAGTACTCGATATTTTGTTCCACTTAAGAGCCAGTCAATTTCGAACTTTTGTTAATTCAACAAATTCTAAGACTTGACTCTGGATTGTTGGATGAACACTGTGGAGATGGAGCTGCAACTGGAGCTGCATAGGAAATAGCCGTCATAATTTTGAATACACATACATTCATTCAATGTTACAAACAAAACGCAAGCGTTGTGCAAATTTTGCAATCTGCATTTTTGACATCTCATAACCGAATGAGTCAAAATATTCGATGCAGGCTTACACAATTCCTCATATTGAAGCTGCCAGAACTTCTTAGCTGTACAAATTCACTGTATACTAAAATATCGCATATGACAGTTTTTGACAGCTATTTTAGTTTCAGCATTCTATTGTGTTCGCCCATTTAACTGAGCAGATTTTTCTGAAGATGTTTGCCAAAAAACCATAGATTTCTATATAGTTACTAACTTGATACCAATAGTCAAATCAAAAAGTAAAGCTCAGTCGCCATCTTTGAGGAATTTAAATTTTTGGAATTCAATTTTTAGCATTTAGTTTCCTGATGTCAAAAATTTAAAAAAAATAATGTTTCGTAATTCAAAATTATAAAGACAAAAATGTTAAAGTTAAAGCTCCGCGTTAATTAAATTTATTCACTTAGAGTATCCAGACCCTGAAAAAGTCTTAGGTTAGAGTTGGAATTAAAGACTTTATCTATTTCTGTAGCATTTATCATTCAAATGAATTAGTAATACTAATAGTAGTCACTGTATTTTCGCATACATGATTTTTGTGTATCTGTTTCTATCATTCGAATGAATTAGTAATAGTTATCACTGGATTTTCGCAAACAGACTTATACGAATCCCTTTCTGTAGAATTTATAATTCGAATGAATTAGTAATAGTAATCACTCAGTTCTCGAATACAGTCTGTTACTTGTTGTTTGATCACGAGAGATACAAATAGGCAGTGAATCTGAGATTTTTGGTTTTATGGAATGATCAAACGAAAATCGAGTGATTTCATTTGTTTTTATTGAGTCATTTGTTTTATTGAGTATTTCTTTATATTTTATATTTATGTTTATTAAATAATGTATTAAAATTGATTAGAATACATTAAATAAAAAGTTGGACCATAAAAGCGAATGTTTGTATTATTTATTTAGTTTTAAATGAATTGTTTTATTATATTTTAAATACATTAAAACAAATTTCAAGTATTTATTTTATTTCTTAATTTAGGAACAGAAATATTGTGTACTTAAGTTTTAAAGATTTAAGTATCTATTGACATATGAGTAGTCAACATTCAACAATATTCCTTTTCGTGCCCTTTCTAGATTTAACCGAATTATGAAACATGTGCATAGGAAAAAAAATGAAGTAAATTATTCCAATTTTCTTACTATTTCATAATGCGAATGATCATTCGATTATTTTGATCACTCGAATACTAATATCTCGATTAATAAAATCATTCGATTATGTCCAATACGGGTTAAGAGAGGTTTTACTTTATATTCTTTAATTTCTGTCGGGTTATTAAGAGTGTCCGTTAAGAGAGAGTACACTGTACTCGTTTTTGTTTTATGTAAAAATAGTGGGACCGTTTTATTAATTAATTAAACTAATAGTACTATAAATCATGCTTAAATCTTAAAGCGCCCGAAAACATTATGTTATGTCCGCTGACAGTAAAATTAATTATAAAATATTAAAACATTTAAAAAATTCCTTGTGATGCGAAAATGTTTGCTATGAATTTCTTTATTGAATAAAAGTTTATGTAGACAATTTATATTTAAAGTATCTGATCAAAGAAAAATAGTAAAGAAGCACAACAGGAAATAAGAAATAATTTATTACCGCATGTTCCTGTCAAAAATATAATAAAAAATCACTAATTTTTTTTAATTTTAAAAATCTAAAAATCCCATTTAAAAATTCTAGAAACAAACTACTAATATTAATTATAAAAATCATAAATTATTTTATTTCCAAATACGCCTCACTTATTCCAAGTCAGTATGTTAGTTTGTCAACATTCAAAAATACTTCAAATTATCATACGTCAAGTAATAATCCTATTATTTAGGAGCTTCTAAAAATACATCATATCTAATTTAATCAATAATACTATGAGCTTGACATGTTGACGTTTCTGTTTTTGACTTCTTTAACAACAATAACAAAAAACAAAAAAAAACAACAGACTTTCCTGTGATCAAATAAATTTACAAAATGAAAGCACCACAGCAAAACTGAGTTGGCAGTATATACGAGTTGGTATATCTTGCATTAATATTGAATGGATATACTTTGATAAATGAGATCTCATGCATTTTGGTTTTCATTACACACATCCAGGATGAACAAATTTTGTGTGCTTAATTTGGAAACCTTTAAAATAAACTACATATGCTATTGCGCCAACATCTAATGAATTCGTCGTAGGCGTTGTGAAAATAGTTTATTACTTTTTGTGGCATTTTTTTTGTGTCTACATTTTATAAACTCAATAATTAACTTTTACGATGGAACATTATTTTGAGAGAAATGTTTAGCAACAAACAAGGTATTTAAATTCAGACACAATGTTGCATGAGGAATTTGTCTCAGAATTTACAGGAAATTGACAACAAAATTTTAAATTGCAGATTTGTATAAAGCACCTAATTTTTAAGCTTTAAGAGAAATATTTACGAATTAAATTTTTAGGTTTGTCGAAATCTATTTATCGCTTATGTTTCAAAAGTACAAAATTTACTAAAAATGAATTTTCTGCGTTAAAGGGAAACAAAATAAGCAATTAAGTTTAACTGCCAGCGTTTTACCATTTTCATACCAAACTATATTACAGTCAAAGTAATCGACAATCGCGTTGATTTTTGACGTCATCACAAATTCTATTCCAACAATTCTGTCAAGCTGTCAACGCAGCTGTCAAAGTTCTCGTCAACGCATTTACAGCATTTTATCTTTGCGAATTAAAGGAAGACGTGGCACAATTGGGGCAGATTTTTTAGATTATTTTTATGTCAGAGAATCAACACGCTGACTATTTACGTTGACCGTCTAATGGCTAATTTACAATGCCGCGTTGGGTTTTGCTTTGACAGATTTTTCTCTCAATGCGAAAATTATAAAATGGCAATTTAGGTTTAGTGTTTACATAAACGCTTTGGGTACTAACGTTACGAGTCGGCATATATTAGCAAGTAGGTACACAACCCAACGTAACATACGCGACAGCAACGCTCAAGTTAAAAAAAAAATAAACATTTGCGCGGGTTTTGACATTCGGGCACTGCACTTTCTACATTCCAGTATTTATCTCACACTAAAATTTTATACATCTGAAGAAAATTCCTAATTCCACTTTACTTTCGATTAGAGTCATCTGTCATGTCGACATGTCCGTAATGCTTGTTTAAGTAGCGCCTCTAACGCTAATGAGCTATTGAAAATCAGCCTTAAATATAGCTTAAAATCTTCGAACCGAACATTTAGTAAATTTTGTCTGAAATTTCTAAGGGCTTGCTGTTTCTCTGCGTCTTTGTTTATTTCTTTTCAAGCGAATTTACCTACCCAGATCTTTCGGATACGTATTGGGATCACAATGTGAAGTCGGCCCAACGTACATTATTGACTATACGTGAACGAATCCAAAATGGATTCGCTTCATTTGAAAAATCCCATTAACCGATTTTTTGACGTTTGATTGAGCATTGAATTTTGTAAAAGTTCTGTTTCTTTTTTTACTATCTGAATTGTCAGTTTTTGAGAGGTTTTATTAAAATCTTGTGGTTTACCAAAGGGCAGTGACAGTTCTGTTATACAAGTACTATTAATGGAACGCACAGGGAAGGGCAGTTGGAGCTTAACTTTTTTTTTATAATTAGCTGTCATAGTGGACGAATCCCCGAACATGACTATGCTTATGACAGAGTTTTTGATTGGCGCAAACCCACTACTAGTAAACGTGGTACACGACAGAGATGCACTTTGTATAGGAAAGCCGACTAAATTCCACAAAATCTGAACCGCACACCTGAGTTTGATGAAAAAAAAATCATCAATACTTTTTAATGAAATTGAACTACATATACAAAATTCCCAAAATTAAAACAAAAACTTCCTCGCAAGGGGCAATACCGTTGTTTTTAAGTGGAAACACGAACCTCAAACTTCTGACGTAAGGGGCAAAAGCACCAACAATTATGCCACGCGACTCTTCAAAAACAAAAATGTTTAAGAAACCTAAGTTTTAAAAATAAAAATATTCTAAAGAAAAAGTTGCTATAATTTTTTTTTGCAAATGGCGACATACATAATGTCAATGGAAATAATTATTGCGCAGGAGTTTATTTTGGTAACAAAGTTTTTTGTATGTGTTTATTTCACAAACGTCAAAGAAGAAAAAAGAATTGATATTTGCCGCCATAGGACAGAATTTTTTTTACCACCTAGTAGTTAAGGAAAATATTGGTGTTGGTGGTGCTCAAAAAACAATATACCAGAAAATGGTATGAAAATCAATTTGTCTTTTCAAACATACAAAAGTTAATTAAAAATTTCGCAATGTCTAAAACCAATATTTTAGAAATTGTTGCATTAACTCTTCTGAATATAGCTTTGTAACCGCCAATAAATAGGTAAGCTTTTATGGAGTTTCAACGAAAAAAGCTATTTTAAGCTTTAAAGCTTTCGAGAAAAAAACCATTAGGCGTGTTGCTTTTTTTAGTTCAGAGCAGAACATGAGTTGTCAAAAAATGTGTGTTTATTTTTCACTCAGAGCGTCCAGAGCTCCGAATGTTTGTTCTGAACATATTCAGAGAGCGTTCAATGAGCTCAGACAAGATTTACTTAGGATTCTGAGTTAATCGCTCAACAGACCAAATGTTATGTGTTCCAAGAGCGAAAAGTGAAAAAAAAAATGAGAAAATACTTGGCAGAATTATTATTTTCAATTGAAAAATACAATGTGACGGAAGTGAATTAATAAAATGTCAATGAATGACAGCTACAAAATTCAATTGTGTTTTTTTTTTAAGAAAACGGAGTGTAAAGAGCTCGATCTGTTCGGGACAAGTTCAGAGCTAATTCTGGTCTTACTTATATTCCATTAAAAACCAATTCTAAAAATTGTCATAAAATGAGTTGCTGCTTTGCTCATTATATGCTGTTTAGCCATAACACTAACAACATGTGATTGAGGAAACTAGCATACCCAGAAAATATGACAAATAAATACATAAAATAATGCGAATTATAAGGACATAAATAAATAAAGCACGGTAATTCTCTCCGCATTAGTTCAGCCACCATCCCTGGAGATAAATCTGAGACAACAACCAGCTCCAGTCTCAGAACATCGCGCCACATATCTTTCATATCGTTCTTTCTCTTCTTCCACCGGATGCCCGCCCTGTGTTAAGAAAAACATGTCGAGGGTATTCATAATCCCTTGAGCGCGTGCAAAGTTATAAAAAAAAAGAAGCTCAAAACTCAAGTTTAAAAAGCAGAATCTTTAAAGTAAGGTTCGATTAAGAAGTTAAATTTTGGTCTATAAAAAAAGGTCGTGTATGCATAGAAAACTTTATTATAAAGTTTATGACAAATAATTTGATTTTATTCCGATTTTCTTAAGAGGTGAAGAAAACTTTATGACCATTTCTGACAATAGTACTACATGACAAAAAAAATGTACTATCGAAAACACAATGTACGATGAAAACAAAGAAATTGACTAAACAAAAAGATAAACACAAGAGAAAGCTACAAAATAATTGTCAATGCGAAGCAAATGGCTTAAAAAGCATGAACCATGAAAATAACATTTAATCATCTAAAAATCTGTTGAATGATTTCGAGCAGCCTGGGGAAAAGGGTTTGACAAATTAAAAAAAATACACATTTTCTGTGGCAACAAATTAAAACAAAAAACTTACCTCCGTCCAAGTTGACTTCCCATTCGTCCATTATCACCTTCATTTCCGGCTCCATTGGCCGTTGCAATTCCAATAGCGGCAGCATTGGCTTTGACATCCATCACAATGCCATCGGTAAAGCGTCGCTTCTCGTCACGGAACAATCTTGGTGTCGGTCTTGGCGCCGCCACCGGAGGCAACTGTTGCATGTGTCCATTTGCCGTAGCCGTTGCCGTTGCTGTACGATGATAATGATTATGCTGATGCTGATTGCCTATAGCACCTGGTGTTGTTGCTGCTGCTGCTGTTGCTTCTGCTGCATGCACATGACTCAGTTCGTTATTACGATTACTGTCACGATAATTATTTAAACTACTATCTACACAACTACTAGGAAGAATCGGCTCGTTACAATGATGCGGATGATGATGGTCTGGATTATGTGGATCATGATGAACGGGGTCGGGGTGATTGTGATCGAATTGTTGATAATGATTCAATTCACTAGCTAAATACGATGATGTGGTTAGAATATCGGGTTTCATTTTAAGGCGAATACTGCAGTAGGCTTCGCCATTATCGTTGTTATAGTCTTTTTCAGAGCCGCCATGGTATCGATTGTCATCTTGATATGACAGCGTTCGACTACTGCGATAACGGTTGACGTTTTTTAAATTATCCGACGAATTCAACTGACTAGATGTTGTGGGAGAGGGCTGCTCTCCGGACGACAAGTGATTTTCCTTGTAATGCAGCCTGTCGGTTGGATTGCTGTCAACAATTGACGAAGGAGCACTGTCAATGCCAACTACGCCACCGTTGCTACTCATTGTCGGTTCTTGATCTAGTTCGATGCCTTTTTCTTTGCATATTATATCATAGAGGGCGCTGATTGGACGCGAATCGCTACGAACTCTAACTACGCGTTTCTTATTGCTAAATCTACCAGCGTTACTACTCCTACTTGAACTGGCGGCGGCGGTGGTTGCTTCTGTTGGTGGGTCAGGGCCTACCTCAGCGGGGTTTTGATAAGAGCAGGAAGATTGGTCATCTATCTGACCAAAGATGGCCGATGACGACGATGAGGATCGGGTTAGAGGATTAAGATCACCTTTTGGCTTTAGTTGTTGTGTTGGACTGTTGCGAAATATGGTTCGCTTTGCTGCAATTGGTGGTGGCGCCACTGTCGCCGTTGGACTCTTTGGAAAGAACTTCTGACCGTTATTATCGCCGGTAATTAGTTTCGATGGTGTTGCATAGACACTTCGATAGTTTTCATTAATCGACGGTGATTCACCGTCGACGGCTAATGATGGTGGAGACGTCTGAATGCGGAGGTATTCGTCGGTATAGTAGGCCGGTTCAGTTGTTATGCGTGATAGATTTGATTTTTGACTGGAAGATGCTGTTGATGAATAGTTAGTAGTAGACGGGTATTGAGACTTTAGGCCAGAGTAGAGTCTCTGGTTTTGTTTGGTTAGTTGCTGTTGGCAGCTCAAGTTGGCAGTGCTTGATGATGATAGGTTGTTAGTATTAAAGTCGGCGCTCAACGGTTTGGATGCGACAGATTCTGAAATGACAAATAAAATAATAATAAATTAGATTTGTTTTTCTCAGAGAAATGTTTATTTAAGAAATAAATTGTTTTCTAAAGTAGATTTTTTTGGATTTCAAAAAAACACAAGTTAATGAAAAACCCTAAAAAAATGAGTATTTGACTGCATGAGAAAAAGCCTTATATATCGTAGGAAAATCAAACTTTGGCAAATGAACTCCAGTTGTATAAAAATAGAAGATGTAGAATGTAAAATTGGAAACTTCATGCAGATGATTTTATATGAATATTTAATATCCCTTGGACTGTGTCCTAGGGTTTTTCAAAAATTTGAAAATAAGAATGTTAGAAGTGCGTGGAACGTATTTATTTTTTTAATAGGGCTCTGGCCTGCTAGGGGTGAGTTTGCTCCAATTTTGCTAAAGAATCAGGCTCTTCATTGTCTTGGACACCTACGTAACTTGGTATGAAGTGTTACATTTCATTCTTACCCAGTTTGTTTAGACCCTCCACACACTCCCATATGTACTAGTTTAGAGCATGGTGTAGGAGTTTAGGGCTTTGAGTGCGGCTTTGCTGTACGACGGCAATGTTTTAGTTACGGTAAATTCTTTGGAGACTGCTCATTTTCCAATGACACTTGCTTCCGCCTGGAAAATTTTAGTAGACTGTACCATCGGTAATATTCGTTCGTCCCCAAATATATCTGCCCCAGTCCCGTCGGTTGTTCTCGAACCATCAGTGTACCACTTTATAGAATTTGCTTTAAGAGTGTAGTTCACTGATTTGCCTTCCCACTCTTTTTAGCTACCTAACTCCGTTTGAAAGATTTTCACGAAGTTATATTTTTTAAACCCGCCATCTCTCGGGATATCAAGAAAGATTGTCCCTGTGGATGTGGAGATTGATTTCTTCCCTTAGACCAATGCATTTTTCTGCCCCAGTACCTTCCTTTGCTAATTTCATGATAGCTCCCAGAACTTTCCATGAACACATGCAGTGGGGTCAACTGAAGGATTACCTTCATTGCTACTGTAGGGCATAAGCATGCCAGCCTTTGTACCTTTTCTGGGGACTTCCTAGTTGTGATTAGGTGGGTTCTTTTGTGCCATGCATCCGCACCATAGGTAATATTGTGTCTTACCATTCTGGTGTACAGTGGGGTTTGAATTTAGTCCTCCTTGGATTATACTTTACTTACTTTAGATGGCGCTTACAATCCAGGATGGATCACGGCCTCAATCAGCAAACCTCTCCAGCTAGTCTCTTTGGTTTATTGAGGGAGGGCTTTCCTACTTCGTTTGATCTCCGCACTGATATTGTTGTGCGATTTAATAGTGGATCCCAGGTAAACAAAGTCACTGACTATTTCGAAGTTATAACCGCCAATCATGATGTTTTGTCCCAGTCGATGGGACAGTCAAACCCATCTTCGCCGCTTCCGCTTCAATACTTGCAAATGCTCCACTGACAGCTCGCTTTGTTCGGTCTATGATGTCAATGTCATCAGCATAAGCAAGCAGTTGAACGGACTTTTGAAAATTTGTGCCTCTTGTGTTGAGTTGCGCACAATTGCTTCCAGCACGATGTTAAAGAGATTGCATGATAGCGCATCACCCTGTCTCTCCTTGGATTATATCACAAAGAATTTCTTCAAACTTCTCCAAGGCTGTTATTACAATATCATCAGCAAAGCTGATACATCGTACATATTGGGAAGTAAGATTTTCTAGTAATTCATCCACTACAAGACTTCCCAGCAAGGGTGATAGAACTCCACCCTGTGGACAGCCCCGTTCTGTAATGACCTTTTGGAAACTATGCCCTGTATATGCTTCCGCCTAGCATTTCACTTATCCATCTAATTATGGTGATGGGTACGCTCTTCTTTACGAAAGCTTTGTGTACAGCTTCAAGAGAAGTGTTGTCGAAGATCCCCTCGATATCTAAGAAGGCACATGGCCATTTCTTTCAATTTGAAAGCAGTCCGAAAGGTGTTTGTGAGTTCATACAGGGCAGTTTCTGTAGATCTTTCCGCTCTGGCTTTGTTAAGAAGAATATTTATTAATACTTCTAAGTTTTGAAAGGTTCTTATCGCCAATCAATTCCATTAGCTGTACAGATAGTTGAGGTTGTCTTCCAGCTTTCCCGGTTAGGATTGAGAAGTAATCTCTATTGTATTTGCTATAATTGGTAAGCTGCCCGGAAAATGAGTCTTCAACAATAAGGTAGACATTTCCTCCTCATTTTCTGTAAAGCTACCATCAGGGTTTTGAAGGTGAGAACTGGCCTTTTAAACAAGACTATAGTTAATTGACAGATGTCATAATTCTTTCTTGATATTGTAAGCTATCTGTCATTTGTGAAAATTATTACCTATTCACATTATGGCATAACTTCTCCACCATCTTGTATATACATTCCCGAAACTGGTGTGCAAATAATGTACCATTAAAGGTATATTTCCCATATTACAGACATTGAGTTACTACGCACTCATTTTATAATCTAAAAAAACATAATAATCTACCTAATGATAAACAGAATATGGATGGATGAAATCAATTGTGGAACGTATTTTACATTGCGTAGGTGTGTCATAAAAATTTATTATTTCTCTCGTTTTATTCATTTTTGAATCCAATTAATTAGTTAACCGTTTACCTGTTTAAACAAAAAAATAACTACCGGAGGCGGTGGTGGTTGGAAAACGTCAAAGCCACTCTCTATTCCTCACAAAACAACCTTCCCTCCATTTAGCTTTTGATCTAATAAAGCTGTAAAAGAGAAATGTTGTAACCCCTAACCTAAGAATATGTAACCCCATTGTAAACCTTGAACAATATCTTTTTATTTTATGCTTCCATATATGTAGGTATAGGTAATATCAGAGTAAAATACATACCTTTTATGGACAACTTTTTTAATTGATATGAATAAAGAAAAGAAAGGTTTTTTTTATCATTTGTTTCTTTTTTTTATTTTGTATGGTTTCTCGGTTCCTTTGACGTAGTTTGGTCATTTAGCAAATAACTCATGTTATCGTGGCGGGTATATATTTTAACCACATTTAACTACGTAGATACCTATAGGGGTTAGCTTGGGTCAAAGACTTTAGCCATTTCTAACCCCGGCCTTAATCTTTTTTTTTGCATTTGGTGGTGTTGTTCACACTAGGGAATGTTTTTTTTGTTTTGTTTGTATAAAGTGGAACGTAAATGGATTTAGATTTTTATATAAGATTGTTTTTATGTTTGTTGAAATGGGGTTTATGGGAGACGTAGGTACCTACATGGTTTAGTTTAATGGTAAATTGGTTTATTATGGTTTAGCTTAAGGGTTTGTATATAAATTCGTGGAATTGAGCACAATTTCTCTATAAATTTACATAAAACAAAAAAACAAAATTCTCGATTAATTGGAAAAGGAGGTTGGAAAAGTAGATTGAAGTAGCGAAAAATCACTTGAAATATTCTGAACGTATGGACAAGCGTTTTATTAAAATACACTTCGTATCAAAAAACTTTAAGGTTTATAATTTTAATATCTCCTAACTTAAAACAGAAAAGTAATAGGTACTGTAACTGACATTATCATAATTTTATTACTTTAAACGAGAAGTTCTTTATTGGTTTCTGAAAATGTCTCTAACAATGTTTATAATTTTTTTAAAAATTTATTCTAGTGAATGAAAAAATAATTACAAACATAAGTTTAATTAAATCCACCGCTACCACACCCACTTTTTTATTTCATTGTTCTTCGGGACTACTCAAATGATGTGGATACAATTTTCATAGGTTCCTCTTTCGTCGAAGGAAAACATACAAACAAAATATTTCAGTAAAACCGATCGTGGTGTTGGACCATATGTTATAATTTCATGGTTTCTGGGAAACGGCTGTAACAATTTGGATACAAATTTATGAATTTTAGATGGACATAAAATAGATACTTTTCTTGGAGACTACTCAAAGGATGTGGATCAAATTTATTGTGGAAGGGTAAAATTAAAAGAAAAATTGTATGTAAATTCCGCCCATCAACACACCCACTTTTATTTTTTCTTGATTCCGCAGAACGGCTTTAACGAATTGGAAAAACTAAAAAAAAATAAAACTTACTAAAATCCGCTAACTGCTTTTTTCATTTCTTGGTTACCCGTAAAAGGAATTCATTTTTATAGCAAAATTAAAAAACAATTTTCTAAGTAAAATCCGCCCACTTTTAACATTTCTTAGTTTTTCGAAAACGACTCAAATAATTTTAATGATTTTCTGCGATGTTTATCTTCATAAAAATGAAAAAATTAAAAAGTTTTAATTTTGTGACAACAGTCCCGCCCATTTTAATCATTCCTCGATTTCTCGGAAATGAGATGAAAATTTTAGAGTTTATTTCCATGAGCGCAACAAAATTATGAAATTGGTTTTAGTAAGATTTGGAAACTACCACGCCCACTTTTATCATTTCTTGATTCCTCGGGAACGGCTCTATTTCTCGGTAACGATTCAAATGATTTTAATGAAATTATCTTAGATTGCTTTTTGAAAATAAAACAAAACTGGTTCTAATAATTCCTACACACCCACTTTCTTTGTTTTTGGGAAATAGCACTAAGGATTTTGTTGATCAGAAAAATAAATTCAAAATTAGATTATTTTTTAGTATTTTAGGAAATAGCAGCACAGAATATAAAATTTTGTTTATTTAGATAATATTATAATTAAGAAAATGAAATGATAAATCGTCATAAAAATATCACAAAAAATTATTATTAAATTTAACAATCATGTCTTAGATATGTGATTCTATTAGATCAAATTACCAGAAGCTATCGCCATGTAGTTCAGATAGTTTGTTATTATCGTTAATTTTTATATTATTGATAATTATCAAAGCCAGTCAGTTGCAAGCTTAACATATAACATCCCTGATAAAAATACAGAAACTGTCAAAAACCTACCAGTTTTACAAAGGAAGGTACAAATCTAATTTGAAAGTGGGCGCAACTGATATGAAACCGAACAAGATTTTGTTTTAAGCCGTTTAAGTTAAAAAATTAGTCAAATTTTTTATTCAGATTAAAAATGGACAAACAAAGCGATTTTCGTTGGCACTGGTACTGTCGTATTTTTTCCTTTAAAAAAACCAGTAAATATTATTAAAATATCACAGTTGAAATACAAAAACTAAATTAATATTTAGGTATGAATCTATATAGCAGTAATAAATTCTTGAAACAACCACAACAAAAAAAAAACTAAAAAAAATTAACTTTTTAATTAATTTCTTTCAACAAGCTCTCGAAAAAAAACACAACTCGCTCGACTGCCCTTAACTAGGCAATTCAACTGCTTTTTCTACTATTTCATTTACAAAACCCTTTGGCTTACTCGAAATGAAAGTATCTTATTTTAAACCACCGACAAAAAAACTTCAAGTTCACAAGCTCACTTCACTGGCCGGTCGGTCCGTTCAAATAATTTTAATAAATATAAATGAAAAATAAATAAAAGGTATTAGCAAAAAAAAAAAAAAAAAAGAATCTACTCGTAAATGAAAAAGCAAATAATTCTTCTTAATGAAAAGTGAATTCCTCTTTTTTTTATGTCATGGCAAATATTTATATACGTTATGCACTTATTTACATTCTAACTGCCTTTCTGGAGGTTAAACTAAGAAATAACAAAAAAAAAACAAATTTGCATTCAGACACTGCGCGTGCTTTGAGAATTAAAATCAAACCAAAGTCAGACATAATGACACAAAAAATATCATACTTACATTTGTGTAGAAATACATACATATATTTGACTACAAGTTCAGGTGTATAGGTAAAAGTATAGAAGTTTATCAATCTTAAATCATAAAATATAGGCATATCGATTTGACAGACATTGATTTAGACGCGCAGACACACAGGTATGTGTAATCTGATTGATAGGTTGTCAATAACAATTTGCGTGAATTGTATTTTCAATTAAATAATTTCATTATACAAAATGTGTACATAATTTCAAGTTACATTATTTACAGCACGAGACTATGCCAAAGCAATTAAACCTACAATCCAAGATCCATCAGAGGCGTCTCACGGTGGATGGTGCGGCCGGCGGCAGTAGCATCCATAAAACGTGCATCGCCAAAATGTCGCGTCGCACTTTATGAAATAGCAACGCCAGCAAAGACAAATGACAAACCCCTAAAATTAATTTAAAACTCATTTTAATTGATTTCGAATTGAGGAGCAATTAATTTGTAATTGAGTCAAGAGCCTGACATAAAAGTAACTCACTGTCTAATAGTTGTGTACACTGAGAGAAATATTCGCGAAATATCGATTTGTGTTTCAGAATCCATACATGAAGACAACGAGCGTGTAAATGTAGCGCCAAATACTTCAGATCACTTAAAGAGTAAATAACAGTTGACGAGATAAGTGTGTTACCAGCTTTATTGCTTGAAAAGTTTTGATAAATCGGTCTGATCCATTTTTATCATCAGTTTTTTAGCACCCTTGTTTTTCAATTTTATGTATTTTGCCCTTTTTTTAGGTTAGTTTTTTATGTGAATGAGTTAATCCTAAGTTAAACCGGAGTTAGTTAATCCTGAAAATAAATTAACCTCCCATTTTTTACAGGAGTAATAACTTTAGCTTTCAACTGTCAAAAAATTATCGAAATCGATGTGCGGTACTATTGAAATTGCAATTTCACTATCAAAATGTAGATGGCGACACTATCGATATCGATATTTCCATAGGTTTGCACATTGATTTCAATGGAAAACGAATATTTTTCAAATTGTGAGCAATTGAGTGTGTAAGTCGAAGTCATCGAAAACTAACTTGTCGAAATCGAGTCATGCAAGAATTTTATATTGCGGCTATATTGACAAAAAGATTTTTATAACAGAAGTTTGGTTAATTCAGAAGAAATGTTCGGCAATTGTGGTATTTCAGTTAAACGGAGTTGACTGTTCTGCATTAAAAACTAATTGCTAGGTGGCGCAAAATTAATCACCGTAATGGTAGATGTTACAATTCTTGCAAATGGCGTCGTAAGTCAATCATATTTGACATTTGTGATATAGACAGCTGCAGTACACAAAGGGAGAAGCAATGGGGGCAATACTCCGAAAAAGCATGAAATAATTGTGTCATCGATTTCCTAATTGTGTCACTCTTCTACTCGAATCGATGAGACTGAAACCACAGAAAATCATGCAGGGCTTGGCCACCAATGCACTGGTCGTTCGACCGAGAATATCGCGGACTTTGGCTGCCGATTTCGCTGAGAACAATGTAACATCAACTAGACGACAAGACGGGCCAAGCAATTGGGCATCACCAAACGGAACCTACATCGAATTTTAGTGAAAGGCGTTCACATGTTCCCTAAAAAAGTGCAAACAGTTATTGTCGGCAGACTATCCGACGCGTGTGAATTACTCCCAAGCCATCCTCAATCCAAACAAATAAGAAGACGATCTTGTGTTGAAAATCATCATGGCCACTGAAAATCCGAGTGCAATGCATGAAGAGAAATAAGATAAAACGGGCACAAAAAAAGTCAGCACTGGCGGCAGCCACTTGGCGGATCATCTTTTTCACTTAACAGAAAAAAATGTAAAGGTCCATCCAAATAAAGAGTTTAACTCAAAATCATTTTATTAAATTTTAGTTAAAAAGGAAATTAACAACAAAATTGGGTGACACATTTTGCGACAGCTTGTATTTCCTACGAACTAATCCAAGAGAATTTTCGTTTTTTTTTTTCTTATTTCAGAAAAAAACTTTGTTCCCGGCGCGAATTGCCTTATTGTTTTCGATAGTTTGTATGGAAATATCGTTTTTATTTCTGTGATTGCGTCGATAATTTTTCGTTGTGGTTTATTATAGCTTACCCCATGCATGCACAAACAATAATTTCTTTCAGAAAATTGAACATGCAATGGATATTTGAAATGCAGACCACAAATTTAAATTTCATGAAAAAAAAATTATTTCACGAAATCGATTTCAGCTTTTATTTCTTACCAACTGTGGGGAAATAAATGTAGAAATAATTTGAAGTCTTATGCCAGTTCAACTGTTATTTGTGTACTTTTTAACTTTACATGTGCATAGTGATGGGTTGAGTTGGAATTCCATGATTGTCAATAAGATTTCATGAAATAATTTGCCTACTGAACGAAGAAATTAAAATGTCTGCAATAATTGCTGGAATAAAAACAAAAAATAAAAATTGCTTGTGGGGGCGCATGGTTAGTGGTTAAAAAAAAGACAACTGAGTAGGCCTTCAAAATGATAATAAAAAATGTACAATCTTACATTAAAAACGTTTAGTATTTTGTTTGAGTGTAGTTGAAAAAAGTATACTGCAAATGAATTGTCCACCAAACAGTTTTGCATTTCTATATGAAAATCTATTAAGCCTCCTGACTTTCAGGTGATTGGATATGAAGATCTGCGCAATTAGCGATGGTATACGCGACACATATATTTGGATATGTGAAGACAGCTGTGTAGTGAATAAGTGACGGTAAGGTATGGAAAGTATGGAAGCAGATACATACATTAAACTGTCATATCTCCAAAGGAAATGGTAGTTATTTCCACTCTGTATAACTACACTTTCAGTTAAGAGAGTTTTCATGTCGTTGTCACTTACAAAAATGACGGTATATTTGCATACCTTTAAATTAATAGACAGTGATGTGTTGTATATGTGTATATAGTATGTTTTGATATGGCAGTGGCGACATATATACATAGAGATTGAAATAGAAACTACTACAAGATGCAAAGTGCTTTTACTCGAGCTGGCTGTAAAGCAAGTTCAGATAAAATACGCGAAACAAGACCATGATGTGACGATGAAGATGAATGATTATAAATTGATGTTTTTAATGAGAATTTGGATTGTAAATTTATAAGATAGCAGCAAGTAAATTATGGTAATTTAGTCGCAACTTTAAGGTGATTAGTTTCATTTTAAAGTGAGAATTCATTAACAACTGATTTTCATTGCTGATAAAAAGGAGGATGGAAAACTGATGAAATAAATAATGATCTGTTTGAGAAAATAAAATTTAAAATTTCAATGAAGTTTACTTTTCTTTTCCAGATGCTTGCTTCGTTGTTCACAAGAATTTTAGAATGTTTAAGTTTATGGTGATTTAAAAATCGATTTTTAGAAAGCTTTTTTCAGGGCTTACGATTTTTTATTTTTTATTAATTGTGTACAACAAGGAAGCGTTTCTGGTGTTTGACTTTTTATTAGAATCCTTAACTATCTGCTAAGAAGTAGAAGGACGAACCCGACAGTCAATTAGGTAATTTTGCTGACAATGGATCAAATACCACAAGCAACATTCCTGCATCACTCATGGATGGGTCTAGACTAACAAACACAAATTCGAGAGAATTGGAAGAATTTAAAGACAGACCTTTAAATTCATCTAAATACACAATGTGACATTCTGTATCCTCTGCTCATATATTAGCTGTGTTTTATTGGTTCATGCTCAGCAGGGCCTTTAAAAATTAACAACAACAAAACGACTACTGGCAAAAAATAAGTAAGGAATGAATACGAAGAATAGGGTTGTAGAATTTATTTTGTGGCATTAGTTCTGCCAGACGTTCATTGCTAATGTATTTGCTCGACGATAACTTTTCAGTCACTCGTCTCTCTTCGACTTTTTTTTTGATTATTAAGTCTTGGCTCAAATTTGGCAGTGCCAAATAATACTTAATATTCCCTTACAATAAGATCCATAATTAAAAACACGAGTTAGTGACAGTTTATCTAACACTTAGACTAATTGCAAAATGTCATTAATAAACAGAATTTCTGCTATTTGACATTTACAAACATACAGAGACGGTGTTATAGTGAAGGAATTAGAATTGACATCAAGAAAAAAATGTACAGGAACGTAGAATAAAAAAAATAGAGTTGATAATTATTGTAGTAGATTTTGTTCGTCGGTTTTCGGAGTTGTATTAAGTTGAAAATTGTAATCCGCAGATTAACTTCAATTCATTGATTTATTGAAGTCATGGATTAGAGGTGGAATTTGTATTTTTTTATTAATAGGGCTATATATGTTTACATATTATCTGCACAAGCAACGATAACAAATGAATCGATATATGTACATTAAAATATTAAACAATAAAAAGAAAAATTTCAAAAATGAGTCACCCAACTTTTACCCTCGACTAATAAGACAGTTTGTTTTCAGTCTCACTTTTTTTTCTCTCACTCATTATAACTATCCATACACGTTTAATTTTTTGTACTTTGCCCTTGTTATGGATAAAACTGTGTTACCGGCGCGAATTATCGATAATTTATAAGGAACTGTCAATTTCTTGTGTATAATTGCGTCGATAATTCTCGATGGCATTTTTTTCATCCGATGCCTCTCGCGATAAGATTATTAATTTTGTGCTTCAAATTTTATGATTGTAAAATTAATTTATTTTGTATTCATCATCTCTACACACGACAAAAATAAAGCATTTACCCAACTGTTATATATTTATCAAAACAATCGGCAGTTTAATGTTTTGGATTCCATTCGGGTGCAATGGTTTACATGATGCGATATTTAAGGATTTAATTCTGTTAAAATATGTTTTCGCATTCTCTTCTTCAATTAATATAGAAATGTTTACTCGAATCTTAAAGAAAAGCACAAAGAAGAGAGGAAGATAACCCCGGAATATTTCATCGCGGGTATCCACATTAGTTTAAGCACCAAAACGCAAGGTTAAATTGCAGTGTTAAAGCAGACTAAAAGGACAAATACGCGAAATTCGAAAAAAAAGCTTACGAACATAGCCCTCAGCTACAGATACCAATTTGAGGTTCGAATGCTGAGTTGGCTACCCATTTACAAATAAAACACGGCTATTAAAAACATTGTGGATCAATTTCCTTTTTTTTCCAAGACTTGATTGGACTAAGCGGACATATGGTTTCAACAGGCCAGAGCAACGGCAACACATCAAGTGCATCGATGCTGTTTTTAGGGAGCACACCAATAGAGGGTGTGTATATTAGAACATAAAATATAATAAGATAAAACAAAATAAAATAAAATACAATAAAATAAAATAAAATAAAATAAAATAAAATAAAATAAAATAAAATAAAATAAAATAAAATAAAATAAAATAAAATAAAATAAAATAAAATAAAATAAAATAAAATAAAATAAAATAAAATAAAATGAAATGAAATAAAATAAAATTAATAAAAATAAAATAAATTAAAAGGAAAATACTCTATATTATAATACACTATCTGATCCGCCAATCCTTGCACGGGAAAAAAAATCTTAGTATTCAAAATAGCTTTTAACGGCCTTTAGTCCAACAAAAATTGGCGAAATCTATGTAAGTTGAACTGAATTGTGTATTGACAAAGGTCCTCACTAATCAACTGTCATCGCCGGGACGAAACGCCAATTTTTGTTGGACTAAAGGGCATTAAAAGCTATTTTAAATCAATAACTCAACAAGTCCAAATATTATAATGCCAAGTCTTCAATATGGCTGATGTATTTCAGTAGTATATAGAATTTGTATTATTAAAAAAACCTTCTTAAATCTTAATATGTTTTTTGTAAGAATTTTCATCAGTAATATTAACAAATCATTTTTTTTTTAATTAATTAATTCTTTAGAAGATTTATTTATAGATTGAAAAAAAAACTCTGAAAATGAAACGCAGGTACAGAGTTGCAAAGAATTTTTGTTGAGAGTTCGAACGATTAAAACATTTGTGGGTGTGTCAAATTGTTTTAATTATAAAAATAAAACTTAAATATTGCTGAATTTAATGTTGATAATTTTGACGACTTACTGACGAACAGATCAATACATTCTCTATTATATATCAGTGCATTTTGTCTATTCTGTCTATTCATAGAAATATCAATAATAATATTTGAACTTTTCAGTGATTACTAATCGGAGTGTTAAAATTTAATTCTATTAAACAAAAACTGATTTTCATTATCTGTTGGGGTGAAAGCATCAAATTGAAAAAAAAAATCTGGCCGACTGACGCCAGCTACATAAATAGAAGAGATTGCTGTTGTTTGTTTTCCAACCAGCCACGATCATAATTTAAAAACTCGTGCGCTGCTTTCAAAAAAAATAATAACAAAAATAATTTTACTCCTACACTTTAAATGACGCGAACACACTTGGTGGCTGAGATTTTCCTATTTATGTTAAATCGAAACATAAACTAAAAATCAAAAAATTAACAAAATATCTGAAATTAATCAAAAGTTTACGATCAAATTAATCAACACCCATATTTGGTAAGGCAGCGCGCCACAGCCGCCGCCGCAAAATTCATGCCAACATTAAATTGAAAGTGATTTTTAAATGTTTTGTTTTTTTTTTTAAGAGATTTGTTTATCCAAGAAAAAACAACAAATCAAAATGAATTATTATTATTTTTTTTTTATGAATTATAATTTATTTTTAAATTTCATTTATTTTCTTTTGTAGGTAATATTGATCTCGTGTTAAATGTCAAGTTGAAGTGCCATCGATCATGCTAGATTTTGTTTAAATTAGAACACTTAATTCAATTTCATTAACAAATGGCGCAGTGGCCATGCCGGATCCGGTGCTCATGGCAGAAATGGCCACCGAAGCATTAAGCATATAGGAAAACCAAAATCTAGGCCAAATAACTTTCATACGCAAGAACAAATATAAATTAAATTAAAAAAAAACACACTTAGTTTTAAGAACCTCGATCAGTGATCTCACATTGAGCGTACTGCATTGAGTTTAATTTGAGTGTATTCTTCGATAATAATACGAAATGTAACAGAGGCAGAGAATGCTTTTATGTTTTGAGAACATTGACATTGCACATTTGGTATGTTTGTGTGTGCGGTGCTGCGCGCGGATGTAAGAGGAAAATGAACAAAATACCACCGAAATAAATGGTGCGTGTTCTGAAAATAGCCAAACTGATGATAGGGTATTTTACTAAAGGAATCTAGTTTTCAACAATGTGAAAAAAATCAAAAAAATAAAATAGTTTCACAACATAATTCTTTCAATGTGGCAACAAAATTTATTTGACACATTTTTACATCATTGACCTACTGATTGCTAGGAACCAACTTAAAACGTGACGGTTTCACCTATAATAATTATTCATCACATAATTATCATATCGTCCCCTTTGGATACTAAAGGCGTTTTTCAGTCTTAGCTATGAGCAGACAGCTCCTGAGGGAATCGGCTCTGAGCAGAGAATTCATTTATCAGTGCTTTCCGATTTAATTATGAAACATATCTGAGAATTATTAAGATTGAACTGACTATAAAGCACCTGCAAATCTGTAAAAAATTGGTCTCGTTATACGTTAAGATCATTTCGTCTGTAGGTTGGAAGCAATTCCATCTGTCTATCTGTCTGCTCTCTGTCTTTTTGAATGTATGTAGGCACACCTACAGCCTAAGCCGCTGAAGCCATTTTCGTTAAGCTTCGTACTGAAGCGTTTTAGGTTAATGGCTCGAATGTTTTTTAACGGGAAAAATAACAGCACCTGTAATAAAATGTTAAATCTGAATTATTTCGACGGTTCTAAAGATTTTGATAAACAAAAATATGTGCATTATTATAGGTATTATCTACATTTTGGTCGATCAAAATTATAACTAAAATGTTATAACCCGTTTTCTTTTTTATTTTCGACTATCTCATGAACGCCTCAAGGCATTTCGATCAAATATTTTTATACAGGAGGTTCTTCCAATTCTAAAAAATACTGCATTGCAATTTTTTAGAAAACTAGTTTTTTTCTTGTTTGAGTTTATATTATTAAATATTTAAAATTGTTATACCATTGTTTTAGAAAAAATTAACAAATTTTGTATATAGAAAATTAAGTAAAAAAAACTTAAAAAATGTATACCTAGCCGTTTCTATTAAGAAGACAGCGTCATCTATCGAATTGTTAGAGTACTAAACATAAAAAGTACATTAGTAAAAATTATGTTTTCTATGTGATTTTATTGCATAATACCAAACTGGTTCGTCAATAATTTTAACAGGGTAAACGGAGAGAGCTGAATTAGCTGATTGTAATCATTTTAAGATCGATTTTTGGAACACGAGTTTTCCTTTTAAGCTTTACTACGCCTATTTCACCCACCTTAAGAAGTAATCTCATTTGTAATTAAAAACATTTCTTCAAAGTTTAACGCAATTCAAAAGACGTGATAAAAAGCTTCTGCCTCACCCAGAGAAACAGTAGTCTATAATCATCTCCAGAGTTCCATCTATTTTTATACCAAAATTCATCAAATTCGATTAAGCGCTTGGCTTGAAAAAGTAAAAAAACAAGCTCACTTTCACTTTTTTTATTATTAGTTATAATTTTACGGTGTACGACCCAGCAGTATACTATACTTTAAAGCAGTTGTAGAACAGCACTTGACTGGTACAACAAGTTAGGATTTTCATACAAATTTGGAATTTACCTCTTAGTTCACAGTGGCTTATGCCAGTACAATATATAAAAAGAGGCTAGGGTGCATGTATAACATAAATCGTGCTGGGATCAAGGTTTTGTGTTGCCATCGAGGTGAAACGATGAGATTGGTTCTGTTCTCACTTCAACGAAGCTTGAAAAATGTTCTTGTGATTGCGAACCAAATCTTCAGATTGTTTCAAATTCCGGTGCCCAGCAAGCAGCTCCAAAATATACCATATGTTGTTTTCTATTCAACGAAAATAATCGATCCCTCAGGAATTTTTTGATCGTGGACCAGTTTCACATTCGCTTGTATACCAAAATTATCGATTATTTTTGATTCGGGATCAAAATCACATATCTGGATTTTTAGAGGGATCTACACGTACATGAAACACCGACTTGCACCACTCACCAAAGTGCAGCTACAGTTGCTTAAAAGTCTGATACAATTTTCTTTACTCATAAAGAAAAATAAATGCACGCCCATAATTAAAAGAAAAGATTTTGCGTTTGTTTTCCAAGAAAAATCCGCAATACTTGATCAAATATCCTATTGGCAAATTGAAAACGATAATAGTAAGGGCTTATTTCACAACATCACCGTAAAATTCTGATTATGCAAGGTGGCCCAAAAGTTGACACCACCACAGTTATAATTTTTTGCAAATGGCGAAAAATGTCAGTCGAAAGGCATTACAAATATGTATCAAAGAATAGATCTTTGCCGACATTTAAAAAAATATAACAAATGCACATATGACTTTTGCACCACCTAGTAGTTATCCGGCGCATAATTTTCAAAAATTTTGCATATAAATTTACAAGTGTCAAATTTTTCCAAAAACTTTTAAAAGAAATAATTCTCACAGTTTCAATTTTAAAATTTTACCGAAATCCATTCAAAATGTGTATTAAAAAAAATTATCCAGAATCCGACTAAAAGAAATTAAACAAAAAAAAAACAATTTCATTTTTTTTTTATTTTCAGAACAAAATTTCTATCAGTAGTCCCAGATTGGTGTTTTTGCAGTAACTAAAATGGTTGGCAAATCGTGAGAAAATATTTCAGAGATGTATTTTTTACTAAGACAATAAGAAATACATTTTTGAGTGTTTTGTTTTCTTCGGGGACGTTTTTTTTTATTTAAAATTATAATAATAGAAGATTTTCGAAAACTAATGTCACAAAACTTTTCGTTGAAAATCAAAGATCGGCCAATACGAGCTCTTTTTCCTCAATTCAACTCCGACTATTAAAGTTCAGTCTTCAGATTTATTTTCATTTTGCTGAGTTGAAATAATCAATTTTTTTACTTTACACCAAACATTAGTTTATTACATTATCTTGGTTATTTGGTGAAAAAATATTGTGATTTTTTTTAAACTGGTGGGATGATTTTGACGCTTAGAAAAATATATTGTTTTATTTCCATTTATCTCGTTAATAGCTTAACCAATTTTGCTCCAATTTTACACTCTTGTTAATACTGACTCAACACAAAAAAATCAAATAAGAAATCAATTTTTAAATACATTCCACTTCTTTTTGTTGTCTTGCTTTAACAATGTTGTAATTATTTCAAATTACGGAAATCTTTTCACCAGAACTTACAAGTCAACTTTTATCTCATCGATGCGCATTTATTCATTTATGTTCACTTTTTTTTATTTTTGTTTTAAAGTAACTTTGTTTATTTTGATTTTCATATATGCACAAAATTAACTGCCATAATATTTCAAATAACATGCACAACGATGCACAGAATCTAAAATGAAATAATGATCAAGAACAAACACTCGTAAAATATTCAGAAATTAAAATAATAAATGAACCGCGCATCGAATTATTTAAATCTTTTATATTTGTTTTGTTTTGTGTGTGATGATGTTTTTGGCAACAAATTTCATCGTCAACATCAATCTAAATTATAAATTTCGGAGCAGGATTAGAATTAAAAAAAAAAAAATCTGAAACAAATTTTAATGCCAAATATTATCATCATAAAATAGATTATTGTGGTTTGAAGCCAAAAAATCAAAAATTATATTTGACACAAAATTGCTCGTACTATATAATTTATTTAAATTTTTAAATCAAACAACAACAACAAAAGATTTAATTCATTCGAAACAAAACGAAAGGTAGGAGGGGGAAGCTTTTATTTAGCTGAAAATTAAATTCTCACAAAATATTCAATTGTGAGAAAAAATGTAAGCTTCTATTTTTACATAAATTATGCATTTTTAATTATTATTATTTATCTGACGGGAAGGGGTTTGGTGTGCCTTTGAAAAGGATGATTTTGCATGTTGATCATGGCCGTGTGCATGTGAAATATAATGAAACGCATCCGATAAAATAATAAAACATTATTATCAGTCAATTTATTTCTGCGATTTTTCTTATTATTAGTATCATTTTATAAGTACACTGACATAAAAACAACACTCTTTAATAAAAAAAACTATAATTCACCTTTTTTTAAATTTTTACTTCGAGACATTTACCTCTTCGTACTAAATTTCTAGGAACAAAATTATAAATTAAGAAAAAAGCATTGATTACAACTTTATAAATATAAGAAATGACGAAAAATCGCAACCTTTCGCCATACGATAAGCTATTTTTTTTTGAAAAACCATCGAAATCGCACTTGCATTGCCACTTTTCATATGCCAAAAAAAAATGACAACGACTTTCAAAGTATATAAATTTGATAGCAAAAAAGCGTATAGTTTGAATGCTCCAATTTGTTCTCTTATTCTGACGTTGCGATTTTCGCAAGTTAACGCGGACCAAATACAAATATGTTTTCCAAAATTCCGAGTCTAGTACAAGATTTCTTGGTGTATTTATTCACACTTGAACTCATCAGCTCATTTTCTTGCAACTGAATAATAGTATGACAAAAATCGCAGGTCTTAATCAACTAATATATCAGCTTCTATAAGGTTCCGGTTTGGTATTATCGAAGGTAAATGACTTACCGAAGCATTGTCGAAGCTGAAATGTTAGTTGGGGGACTAGGATTGGCAATTAGTTTTTGTTGCAGTTGCGATTAAAATTCTTTAAGTGATAATCTCTGGCGATTTTGAAGTCCAATATATGAGTTTAGGTTAAAATTGTTAGTCTCATTTTTTGGTACTAAGAAATTTGCGATTACCATAGATGGCGTTTTTGATTGCACGATTATTTAATTTGTTAAGAAACAGCGCTGACATTTTTAATCGCAGCGACACATAATCGCATGGAAATTTTTTTCCCGGAACCATCAGCGATCAAGCATTTTAAATAATTGTGTTTAAGAAATTGTAATTTTAAATGATTTTCTTTTGCTCATTTCGTATTTTTTTCTCTCAGTGTAGATAATTATTTAGATACAGTTCTGCACATAGCTCATTTGTGTAGCCTGTAAGACTTTAAAAGATTTTTTTTTTAAATTGTCTATCGAACGAATGCCATGTCAGAGTCGATAGGTTTATGTTTAACTATATAATTAGATTGCATGGCATTCCAATTGAAAATATCTCATTGAAAGAGAAATGTTTTCTTTTTTTTTAACGACACAGAGGTAAATGCAACTTTAGTTATTTTTAAATTAAATTAAATAAAAAACTACAATAGCGAGCTGCTACTTTAGATAAATATTTTATTTAATTAAACATCAATTGAAATTAATGTAAATATTTACAGGTAACATTGTATAGTGATTTACAATGTGACGCTGCTGGTGACGATCGATTATAGGAAAATTTTTAAAAAGAAACGTGATTTTAATCATTTAACGGAAAAAATGCATTGATATTGCCAATAAAATGTGGTAGTATTGTAGATATAAAAAAAGTTATACACTTAACATTTTTTTCTGCAGTTTGAGAGTGTTAAGGTATTTTATATTATTTATTTAAAAAAAAAAGTCGAAAAGTTAAAGCTACACTTAATTCCTTTATTTGGCAGCAATAATAAAATAAATCGTTTTTTTTTTAAATTTGAATCTTTTTTAATTTTGTATTTTGATATGAAATTTGTAGAAAATAAAAAACACCCTGGGTTTTATAGAATTGTTTTCTATTTATAGTTTTCTAAGTGTCAGAAAACGTTGTTTCACTTCTCCTGAGGATTAGCTTCATAAAAAAAGAACTGTTACGAAATAGGAAAAAGTAACAACGCTTTAGCGCCTCCAAAAATCGTTTAATATATGTAAGAAGAAGAAAAACGAGTTTCTCGTAACCGAAAACGACTTTTGGGTATTAAATGCGTTCGTTTATATTTAAATTTATTTTTTTTTAATTTCATGCGGATGAATGGATATTCGCGTAATGGAAGCCGCGGGCCATTTTCACCACACTTACTGTGGTGAAAATCTTAATAAGTTTAACTTAGTATTTTCCACAGAAGGGTACAAATATCCGTAAGGGTAAACGTACTTCCATATTTAATAAAGATTTTCGTGTGAAAAAAACGTATTTCACATAACCAAATAATAAGAAAAACTCGTATTTTTCTTTTACCCAACTATTCTTTGGAAAGTAACAGAAAGTGGAAACATTTTAAGATTACAAAATCCGGAATTATTTTTCTTTGAAACCAATTTTTTCATGACTTTTTTCGAGTGAAATAACGGCGTTATTCTTTTTTCACAATTAAATTTCAATTGAATATACAAAATCTAAAGTAAGGAGTAACTTTGGACGTCAAATCGAAAATAACATTAGTAACATTCGATACGTAAACTACTGTAATGTGAAAAAAACGTATTCACCACTTTACATCTTAAAACTTAGACGTCTTCTGTAAAGACTTGTTCGCTTCGGCGATACAGAAGCTTATTATTTATTTTATTATTTTTTCTTTACCTTAATTTCCAGACCAATATTACATGGTTTTACAAGAGCTAAATAAATATTTGTATTTACTTTCAATATGTAAATTTGAATAGTTGTGTGACACATTTGACGTGTTCCTTAAATTCCATCACCATCTTCATCACCATTTCATGCATTATAAATATTTTGAATGGTTCTAAAAATAATACACTTAACAATGTGTACTTTTATAAATTATATGGGAACTGTTCGCAGCTTCGAAATTAGTTTCTCAGGGAAGCTTGTAATTTGAAACAAAAAAAGAAAAACGCAAAAAGACTCTCACTCAATTACGTTCGATTGTTATTACAAGAAAATATTTATTTACACACAGATTGGCTATGAGAAAGTTAAGCTTATTAGAGGAATTTAGAGAAAAAAAACAAGTACTTGAACAACAAACACAGATTGAATTGAAATGGGCATCAATTTTCTTTTTTCAATTAGAAGCTTATACAATTTAAATATTGATTCATGTAATCTTGGCTTTGATTGAGGTTTATTTTATTTGAACTTTGGGTTATAAACTGCTCGAAAACTATTTCATAAGATAACTTAAGTCGAGAGGATGTCAATCGAATATTTTTTAGCGTTATTGCATCTCAATTGCAATTTGAAAAAAAAAACAAGGCGAAGGCTTGCTCTGGAATTAGTGGAGAAAAATGGCATAGGAATAATGGTCGGATTTAAATCAAAAGCAATTTTCCAGTGGCGGAATAAAGTTCTGCTGTCAAAAGTCTCGAACGATTTGAGTGATTTTTTCTTGTTCTGGTCGAGATTGTGAGGAAAAGGTTTGTATGCAAGTCTAATGGAAAAGTCAGACATTTTGATGGTAGTTTTGTATAAAAATCTCAAATCACAAAAATCTCAAATATGACGTTTAGTTTGGCAGTTCTACTGTCACAGTCATTGAATATTGATATCTTTGTGATCATACATTTTTATGTATTCAAAACCGTTAAATTATTCAACTTTTTGTATTGCAAAGATCAATTCGTTTCAGTTAGTAGTTTATCCATTATTTTGGAAAGGAATGCCACGAGTCTTCTGGCTGAGGATTTCTGCCAAACACTGTCAGTCCTTCCAATATTAACAGCTGCTAATGAAATACACGTCATCGAATTTGTGGAGATACGTGAAAACTCACAACTTATACGCGAGTCCTATTGCGAAATAACTGACGAACCGACTGAAATATTTTCAAAGAAATTGTTGTATTTCATAACGACGAAAGAAGAATTAATCACAGAACTATTCTGAAATATTGGTTCAAATTACAAAAACCAGCGAAAGACCAATTTTGCCAGAAAGGAAAATAAGGACAAACACAATTTAAATTTAAAAAATTCAAAGAAAAATCTCTCCCCAATTGAAGTTGGCAATTATCTAATTGAATTCCTAGATTTCATTGCATTGGGTGATACGCAAACTGAAACAACCCAAACTGTATGCAATGGGCAAGAAGATGACGAAGAACGTGATTGAATCAGCGATAATCATAGCAAAGCTCAAAGACGAGGATATTCTTATTTCACGAATAACACTGAGTCTTCTTTTTTCCGGGAAAAAAGACGGGAAATATCATTGTTCACTAATAGTGGCGATTAATTCCTTAACACCAAAAACGAATTATTAAAACAATGAATTCCGATTTATTTAATTTCGTACCCACTGATTTTGTTTTTTTTTGCGATCCAAGCAAACTAAATGAAAATTTCCCTAGGATGCATTCCTTCTCGCAGAACTGACTCATATATACATAAAATTGCACTGGCAGACGGCGGGCATGAACAGCTAGTTAGGAAATAAAAATCAAACATAATAACATAGTACAAACGATTTTTGCAATCCCGGAATGAACGAGAAAGTGGAAAAGACCGGGGTGGCCGTGGCGCGATAGTTGTGTGTTCGCCTGTCAACATCATGGTCACATGTTCGATCCTTGCCGTAGTATATGTCCTCTTATTTTCCATTAAAAACCAATTCTAAAAATAAATGTCATACAATGAGTTGCTGGTTTACTCATTACATGCTGTTTAGGCATAGAAATAAAAACATGTGATTGAGTAAAACTAGTATACCGATAAAATATGACAAAGAATAAAAAAATTAATGCGAATTATAAGGGGCAAAGATAAATAAGACAAGGAATTTCTCTGCATTAGTTCAGCCGCCATCCCTGGAGATAAATCTGAGACAACAACCACCTACATTCTTAAAGAACATCGCGCCACACATCTTTACTATCATTCTTTCTCTTCCTTAACCTCAGCCTCACGCCCGCGCTGTGTTGAAACATTTAAAGGGTAGTATAATCCCTTGAGCGCGTGTAGAATATACAAAAAAAAGAGACAATCCCCTTTCTGAACGTGGTCTGCTATTGCCCAAAGACTTCTTCAGGTTTTATCATGAGCTTTAAATGGTTTAAAGAGTACATTCGTGTGGTGCTAACAATAGCCCTGTTTTATTATCGCTCATAACCCATATGGTTCAAATCCAGATAGAAACCTGGATCTCGTGTTGTTTTTGTAATATGTGTTAAAAAAATAACACAGACCCACACCCGTTTTTAATAAAACGCAGTTAATATGAATTCGAAATCGAACAGAACTATTTTGGAATACTATTTCGAATTCTGCAACTATATTGCATGCAATCAGAACATCAAAACAAAAAACACCAATCAAAATTTGCCCAGTAAATATGTTAAATAGATTGAATTCAAATAGGGTAAATGTATCTTTCATTTATTTCCTAAGCTTCTTAACCACGATTGCTATTAAAGTTTGTGCTGAAAAAAAATGCAATTATTTCCGATTGTTATGATATAGTATTCCATACATCTGCAAGCCTATTGTCAAATTGCTAAGTTCTGTAAGGATGATATTTCAAAACGTATCCTACTTATTAAATTCAGCATCATTCAAAAAACAAGAACTTCTTAAAACCTATTTAGAGAACAGGTATATACAACAAAAAACATATTTCCTCATTTCAAGGCTTGACAATTCCATCCTCGTCAGGGTGGTATGGTGTGCATATATATATTTGTTTGCAAACATTTTCCATCATATTCACCTACTCCACATTTAAGCTTCAGCTAAGCTAGATAATGGAAAGACTAAATAAAATCCCTTCATTGTCATCAGCAGGATAAAGCAAAAAAGTAGTTCATTCTAAAAAAAAATCCATTTCGAGTTTTGTTTTACTGGGGTTTTTTTTTTTGTTCATACACTTCTTCTTCATGACTATTATTTGTACGAAGAAGCCTCATAAATACTACCGGTCATTGTGAACCAAACGAAGGGACACTTTATCAAAGTCATCGCATAACAAAATTGATAACGAGCTTACGAGTATAGGTATAAGCTATAATATGAATAAGAGCCAATTGGAAAATATGAAAATACTCGACTTCAAGCTTATTATTTGACATTGACTGATAAAATTCCAGCATTCAATTGGAAGAGACGTAATATTAATAATTATTATTGTGTTTATTAATATTCCGCATCCACACCAGACGTACTCAAATCCAAAGTGTAAACAGATAACACAAAACTATATACACAAAAGTATCTGTGTATCTATCCACACACAATGGAAATGGATGTGAACAAAAAAAAAACTAAAAAATGAAAAGATATTTACTTTGTTGCCTCTCATCATCATGGCCACCATCTCGTCTGATGCTACTGCTGCTGGGCATCATCGAGGAATTGTTGCTCTCCCGCAAAAGACACTCCCTTAAGGCGAGCATTTTTTTCTTTATTTTTAAAACGTATCCTTTGTATCCCGTTCGTTCAAAATTAGTTTTTCAATAATTTTGTTTTGAAAAAGAAATAATCCGAAACACAGGTCACTCCCTAGATCACGCACAGGGAGTGAGATTTTTTTTTTAATTTCACTATTATCTAACTTTGATATGAACCGTGTTGATATAATTTTGCAGACCGATCCGATGCGCCTCGCCGCCACCAGTGTGTTGTGAACTTTATGACACAATATATTATGCTAATATCAAAACAAACAGTGAGAGTGATATATCACATTTCACGCACGAATCGGAATCACTCTCGGTGTGACAATGAGGAGATTCACTTGATTCACTTAAGTGTGATTTGCTTAACGATTGCCTTTTTATCAGCTGAAAGTATCTTTTACTCAAATAGTCAAACGAAATATTTATAAAAACAAAAAACAACAATAAACAAAACCTCGAAAGAATTTTTGTCTTTCTCCTCAAATTGGATCGTCTTCGTGCATCGGTACCGGAAGGCGGGCTGTCGTCGAAAGAGCTCCACGATAGACACCTTGTATAGAACTGCTTCGAGCAGAGCCAAAACCAAAAGCTAGAGCCCCAAGTTCTACAATGACCGACAACGACGACGACGACGTATATAATACACAACTCAACCGAACAACACGATTGTGCTTATTTTTTTCTTTTTTACTTTTTTTTTGTCTGTAACATCTTCTCTCTAGAGTGGTTGAAGAAACCTTCTCAATCGAAGAATTATTGAATTGAATTGTGGGAGAGATTGAAGTGTGTGAGGAATTGTTTCGATTAGTTCTAGAAGATGGCACATTAGACATTCATACCTTCCGTTTTATACCATTGCTAGAGTGACCATATTTGTATTTTATGGTGAATTAATGAACAGCAAATATTTAATAATGTTAAAAGTGGATGTTCGCAGTTTTATCAAATTCGGATAAAAAATATAAGGAATCATCTCAAAACTTCAAAACCATCTTTATGTATATATTTTCTTAGCCGATAACTCGAAAACACAATAGAGATTTAAAATTTGTAGAGTTGATCTTGAGAAAATTGTACGCTAAAAAAATTAGTAAATTTGAACCAAATTCGTGTTCCTGGTCAGACGATGATTTTGGGATGCTTTTTATCATATGCTGAGGTATGCTCGTGGGGTGCCGGATTTACTAAAGAAGCAACAAACTTAGGTGTATTTGAGGTTATTTTATTCACAACTCTGATTATTTTATTTTTTTACAATTTAAAATGTATCCACTCTTATGAGTAACTTGACTGAGATAGCAGGGTCTACTAGGCCAAATTCTGAGATAGCAGACAGCACTACAACAATCTGAGATAGCAGACGTCACCAAACCACAATCTGACATAACAGAATTACAGAATTCACTAACTATTTAAAATCTTGGCTTCCAATCTTCTTTAATAATTCTTTCAAATTGTTAAGCGTTACAACTTACTCCAGTTTAGTACATTTACTATTATAATGACTCGATTTTCGTCCACGCTCCCATATAGATATTGCCAGGAAAATTGAGTGTGAACTCTAAGTTCATAGAAAAACTGGAAATAATATTCTACTCCGGACACTACTTTCTGGTCAGCAAAGGTAGGTAAGTGGCAATATAGTACTATTGTCATACACTACTGTGATCGGTAGGGTAAAGGTAAGCTTTATTCCATGAAGTTAAGACGGAAGCTTACACAAAGAGCCATCAGTGCCTCCAAAACACGATAAAATTTGGTATCAACCCAAATGCAGAACCAAAAAAAAATATATGAAAAATTGTACGTTTGTTTCTGAAGCCAACGTTTAAATATTTTCAAACCCACCCCCTTAACACGCCCACTTTTTTCTAGTTAATATTTATTGATTATTCAACATTATTTGTAGATAAACGGAAGTTCAGGCTTAATTCTACGAAGAAAAGCCATTTGCTTTAATCCAAAACAAGTTTTTCGAACAAAAAACGTTTTGATTTTCGTCAAAACATTGGTTTATAACTAATTTTAATAAATATTAGTCTATAACCACGGCACTTTAAGAGTCGAAATTTAATTTAATTTAATTTTTGATGTCGAATGTTTGCTTACTTTAATTTTTTTAACGAAAAAATCATCTTTTAAATAAAATAGCAGCTGGTAACCGCATTTATTACTAACCGTATATTTGTGATTTTCGAAGGGGTTTTCCTATTCAGAAATGACGAACCAAGGGCGCTCTGAGAAGCTTATGGGGTGGAAAATGCAAAAATCAGCAGACATACTTCGCTGGCTGTTGGCAAACTATGTAGAAGCAACAAAATCGGTCACAATGCCAATACGATGATGGGGGTGGGTATTATGTGGTTGGTTTTTCTACGGTTTGGAGGACTGTTGTAAATGCATATGCGGTAAAATCTATTAGGATTCAGTATTGTATATGTATTACTACATTTATAAATGTGTTGATAGATGATGTTCGTGTAAGTGACAAATGATGAAGTAAAATAAATAAATAGAAATCATATGAATCCACCACTTGGATGCCAAAACAAAGAGGATTTTTGAATATTTTTTTGTTGTTGTGGTTTTGCTCTTGTTATAAGAGTTATTTGTAGCTTGACGCACATTCTATATTCACATTTATACAAATTTGCACATTTTGTTGGAAATTGAAATGCTGAATTGGCGGAGGCATATTGGAACGTCTTGAACTTCAGACCTAAAGATAAACAATGAATGACTGAGCATATATGGAAATATATAGATTTGTTATAATAATGTGAAATGAGAAAAGGATGTTTAGACGGGGTGTCTTAAGGGTGTGTGCAATGATTTGGAAGAAGTTTTTCAGTTTTTTTTTTGTTTTGTGTGTTTGTTTAGATTTATCGTTTCCTTCTTGGATATTTGATATGTTTTGCTTTATTTTGCTCAAACTTATTTTTAAGAGAAAAGTCTTAGATGTTAGTGTTTTAATTATGTATTTGTTCTGTGCTGAGAAAAGTTGGGTAGTTAAGTTAAGTTTTTGAATTAGCTAATTTGTTTTTGGCAAATAAAAAAGAGAATTCGTTGTTGCACAGGAAAATAATTATAATAATATGATAGCTTTCGTTGAATTATTTACAGAGTGGAGTGATGCAAAATTTACTCAAATTTTGAGAATCAATTTGTAGAATAAAAATTATCTGGATGTTTGTATTCAATAGAAGTATCGAATTCAGCCAAAAGGCGCCATTCAGTAGACTCCTCAGAAATTCAGATCCTTATGTCCTCTTAAAAAAAAAACTTTATATATACTTTTATACTATACCCACAGGAAAAAAGCTGGTAATTAAAAAAAACTCAAAACAACAAGGGGTACAGAGATTACCTAAAAAATATAAACAAATAAAATGCACAACTCGGTCGCACGTATTTGCCCTTGTATTTGATCACTTTCGATCCCAAGCACAAAATTCTTAGTAGAAATGTACACATTCTTAAAGTCATTTTTTAACCTAATTTTCTATATAAAATATTTGTTTAATTTTTTTAAAGTGTTAACATGTTAATTTTAAGTATTTAATAATTTTAATTTAAAAACATAATTTCACAAAAATCTGCCGTTCTCTAAAATAGAAATTAAAAAAAAAATTGTTTTAAAATATTTTTCACCAAAATTTTAATATGTAGTTAGTTTGTTTAGAATTTGAAGTTTGTTAAAAATGTTGATCGAAATCGGTAAAGCCGTTAATAAGAATGTGGAAAATTAAAAAAAAAAACCATTGTATGACAGGCAATGTTAATAACATTTTATGTATGGTACAATAGTACATTGATTTTTTAATCAAAATCGTTGCAGCCGTTTTAAAGACTTAAAATGGTTGTATGTCAGATACTGTTACTTTTGTTGCTAAATTTATCTAAGACGCTAAAGTACAAAGTTTGAAAAAAAAAATAGATTCATCCGTTTAGGCTGTAGATAGTGGTTCATGTGTGCATACAGACAGACGGAATTGAGGCACCTACTTTAATCGTGTTCCCTATCATCCTTATGTCAATTTTTATGAAAATCTGTCAGTTTTCTAGTGCAGCTGAGTCGTAATGCGCTAATTCAACAGAACAGTGTGAGAGTGTACCAGCGTCATAGTATGGCAATGTGAGATTTGGCCAGTTCTGAAAAATGAGACCTCACAAATTTCACTTCAATTAAAAAGTTAAAAGGCGAATACAATTTTGTTTCCTCAGCCTTTGACAGAAGAAAAATTTGGCTGAGAAACTGTTCACATAAATGAGATATGAAATGAGATGAAATCTTATTGTCGCTTATTGTCTAATTGTGAGATAATGAGTGAGTTTGTCAGTGTCACAGTAGAGTAGACAGCGTGACATAGGGATAATGTGGCATTAAAGAGTTTCCAAATGAATTATTTGATTTTACAATTCGCCCAGTGACTGATTGAGAAACTGTACGCAATTTTATTTCGTTCACAAACAATAACTGTTGGAGAAAATTCAACTGTGAAGTACGACTAAATTAACTTGATATAATTCACTGTCTATGAAATTGAAAATTTATTTCATAAATGGAAAATGTAGATACCACATTTGTATGAAATTTTTAAATTTCCCAATTCACTTTTATTTAATAGAGATTTAAAAAATTGGTCCTGCAACTTTAGTCAAAATGAAAAAATCCACAACATTAACCAAATAATTGTAAGCAAATTATTTTTATATAACATTTACATTCAATAATAATATCCTTCAAAAAGTTATATGTAAATTCGTAAAATTAAAGAAGAAATTCATTTACTCAACGAATGCGTTTTACATTTATGAAATTAATTTATTGACTCAACGAAAAAAAAACATTAAAGTTCCAATGGGTTTTATGTCGACTGAAGACTACTTTAACGAAAATTCGTTTAATGAATAGCTTCGTTAACGAATGACAGACTATTCATTAAGCCAGCCAGCGGTTGCTTGTTAATGAACACTTCATTGAATTAATAAATCTTTTCATTTAATATTTAGTGTAATTACGGTGATTACTAATTATCAGTTTATTCTGTGTTTGTATTTGCTGTTGTGCCCTTTTGCAAACTCAACAAAGAGCACAACTATTAAATTGACACAAACTATTTCATCATCTCTTCATTTTCTCGTTCAACAGTTAAGTGAATTCTTATCCAATCATCATGTTTCAGTGTCAAGTCCTCAGTAGGCCTCAGATATATATATATATGTACTATGCGAAAAAACAGTCTCAAATGTTGAGGAATTTTGCACTTTTGTTATCTATCATCGGAATTATTAAAGAAAAAATATTGCATGTTCCTAGAAATATTTCAAAACAAAAAAAAAAATGTGTAATAATAAAAATTGTTTACTAACACGAGTTCTCTCTACACACAATCTATAGAAAATATACAAAGCGTAGGTTACTCATGCACAAGTAAGCATTATTAATAGAGAAATTTTCCATCTACAGCTACTATAACTCTCGCACAAGTCCCCAGTAAATTCCGATTAAAAGCGTACGTAGAGAACATTCGACTGTCATAAAACAAGACATTTTTGGCAACTGAGAGTAACACCCAGCATGAATAATGAAAATATACAACAAAGCACGAAAATATTTCACACGGAAGAAGACGAACACAGTTTTCCCATCGTTAAAACTTGAAAACCAAAAGAAACATTTTGCCACAAAGTGCACTGCATGCAAAAACCAAACAAAAAAAAATATTTAAAGATTTGTGTGCAGTGCATCCCGAAATAAAAAAAAAAAACAAAAATTTACCAGGAAAGTTGTATATTTTGTTGCATGATAATTTGCTTCTGAAAATGATGCCGCAAAGCGAAAAAAAGGATGAAATGGTAAATTTATATTTTTTCTGTTCTGCTGCGGTATGCATTTTCCTTTTTCCCTTATTTGACTATGTAGGATTTGGTGTTGAAAGAAGGAAGAGAGGGTTGTATTATGTTATGTTGTAGGTGGTAGTACCTTGAGTCCCTGTAAATGCAGGGAAATTATGAGGGCGTAATGAGAAAGGTTTATTCGGGTTGCATAATAATCCTTTCGTGGAAAAAGTCAAGTTGATTCACCGAAGCAAATGAATCTAGGATTTTGAGTGGAAATTTAACCAACTAGTTTTTTTTTTGTTCTTCTGCTTTTGATTACCAAAAGGTTTAGCAAAAAAAAAACTGAATTTTGACGGATTTTTAAATTTGGTTTTCAGGTTTCGATGGAAAGGATGATGAGTTTTATGCACACAATATGTGTTGCAAAAAAATATAACTAGATTTTTTAAATTTTAATTATGAGAAGGAAGCAGATTTAATTAATTAAAGTCAATTTCATACACCATACATAGCCATGAAGTGATTTTGATTGTGTATAATTTTGCAATCTTGTTCGTTCAACTGGAAAACAACTCACAATCAATGCGTGTTTCAGTATAAGGCATATATATTTACCTATGGGGGTAAGGTTATCATTGCTTTGAAAAATAAATTATTAAAGTGCGCGAATATATAATTATTTTGTCTCACACAGTTTGTGATAGATTTATTTTAGCGCAAAGTGGAAAGGTGATTACACATACGTAACCTCCGATACTGTAATATAAATTCAGGGATTAACAAGGAAAAATAAAAAGAAAGAAATTACGTAATCCATTTAGACCATTTTCGATGCAGACTTGGTAAATTTTAGGTATTTATCTCAGTTTCCAGGAGAATAGTTGTTATAAAAGCTTTTGCCACTTTTCTTGCAAACGACCCTTAAACAATAGAAGAAAAATGGAAAAGGGAAGGCCAAGCGTGGGAAAATTTAAAATAAGCTGAAATTAAATTTTCTGCTAGGCATTTTTTTTGTGGTAGGTAATGGCACTACGACAAAGAAAGTAGCAAAAGGAAAGGATGTGTTAAACGAAAGTAGACTTAGTCAATTCGGGACCAAAATGAGAATTTAAGAAATGCTGCATTATATAATAATACCTACTTGTGTTTTTGCCCTGATAGAATGGGAAGTTAGGTAAGGTTAGATGGGATATGATACAGCAAACCGCATCATCTGAATCAGAGTTCAATAGTACTATTGTACCAGCTAATACCTCCTTCTAATAACCTGATTTCTGAGTAAATTTTAGGACGTTGTTTAGTGCAGTGATGAGATTTCGAAATTATACTCCGCAGGTTTATTTTATAAAGGCTCTTCCAAATGGGGCTTCCGAACTTTGACAGTTGATAGTGGTCAACCAAAACACGTACAGTGTGCGGCAGAATCCGAAGCGTCACTCAGAAAGAAGAATTCGGCCTTACGTAGACCACCACTTGGCAAATTTTGGGTAGTGACTTGCATCCCTACAAATGCAACTCACCCAGGAGCTGAAGGCAGGCAACCATGGGCAAAGACGTATGTTCCGCAGAAGTTAGAAACTTGCCCTTTATTTTTATCGAAAAAATATTTTGGTGTGGATTTAGGCTGAGGTGTCATCGGACCAGACGTCTTTAGTATCGACGTTGGAAATTTTGCATGAGCAGAAGGGGTGATATTGGCCACCGAGGTCGTGCAATTTGACCCCGTTAGACTTTTTCTTGTGGGATTTTCTGAAGTCACAGGTCTATGCGAATACGAATTAAACCACAGTTGTCCCCAAAGCAAACATAATCAGCCTAATTTATGCGCCAGTAATGATAATTTGGTCATTTAAGATGCGCACTACCCAGAGAAGCAGCGGCGGATAATTAAACGATGTTATACTCCTTATGTTCCTTTCTTAATGACAGCGATTGGCCTTTCAAGCGCATAAAAAATGTCGATGATATCTCAGACACACTTCGTTGTATTTAAAATAAGAATCGCTTAATAGAAGACTTAGATTTGATTGACTGGGAAATTCACAAAGAAAATGATCCTGAAATTCTCTAAACACGCTAAATGTGCCGATTCCCATGTTGGGCTCCATTATTGGCTACTGAACGAATAGGATTCCAAACAAAACTGTTGTTAAATGAGCCCTGCTTAGTTGCAGTAAATATTCTGTTTTCATCTTACAAAGGCCCGACCAAAGATTTCTCAAAACCTGACAATACTGAGGATTGGGTTAGGTTCGGATCAGTATATGACTCTTTTATGGCCAATTAATCATCACGGTGGAGTACTGGGACCTTATCTGGGAAGATGTCCGAACCAAGAGAGGATACGGTTTTTAATGAAGCATTCATGTTACCTTATTTCTTTTTACAAATGAAAAGAAAATTTTATTATAAATCGTCATCCACGCTAAGCGGTGATAGTAAGTAATTTTATTCATCAATACTAATCTTACAAGAGACAAGGTAAGTCGACCTGGTCATCATAGCTTGACGCCAGGGTATTCGGTACCTGCTGATTTATCAGAGCTTCGGCCTGCTGTGTCGAGTGGCAACAGCAGCGTTGTACCTGCCGATCCGTTCGCGTCTAAGGTTTAGTGCCAGAGGATTCTTGACAAGCCAGGGCTAAATCGACGACTGCTGTCGAAAGTCATCAATAGCCAGAAGCAGTGCCAGATCCAGCTAAGATAGATAAACCCCTGAAATATATCGATTTACTAATATAGTGACGTATTGTCCGTCATGGGAGATGGACAGATGCCTGTTTGTTTTACTTGTTCACTAAATAAATTAATGGATAATGGACTGTTAGTAACTCAAGAAGTCGGCATTTTTTTTAATTAATTGCAATTTTTTGAACATGTGATTGCAAGGTGCAAAGTCAAAAGCTCATTTCGTATTAAGAAAGAAATTGTACAAAATTTGAAATCTTCACGCAATCGCCAACGATTTGATATGACATTGTACTAGATTTTGTTTACTAAAAACCTTAGAGAACTATGTCAAAGCTATAATTGGTCTTCATAATCACTTCACGGATCTACTATAATTTTTAGATTTCAATTTTAAATTTCAATGTCAAACAGAAACTCTCATTTTTTCTTACTTAATAAAGACATCACTTTTTTTTTTTGCAAATAAAATACAAAACTCCAGATGCATATACATTTTGGAGCTAAAATCAACTCTTTTCAACTGAAATTGGGACTAAATAAGGTCACGTTCGTCAACAAATCCAATTCTCTTCAGTAGCTAAGCAATCCATTATGTTAATTAACCTTTTCTTCAACTCAAAATCGGTTAACCTTTTATGAAGCTACCCAACAACAAATTGTTGATTTTTGTTTAATTTATTTTTCCCTATATACTAACCTACGCCTACTCCTACATACATCACTATCTCTATTACCATCATCATCATTATCATCATCATCAGGAACAAGCATAAAATCTGCCTCCACTACTAGGTCACGGTGAGATAAAAATCAACTCAAATGGATTAAATAATTGCAAAAACAAAATCAACAAAATCGAAAAAAAAAATTTGATGAAGATGCAGATAATACGATATTCGCAAAAAAAATTAAAACAAAAAAACACGAGTCCGGAAAAGGAGAACAGAGAACCAAATAAAGTCATGGATACAAAACTTCTATATAAGATACTTTTATTAAGGTTTATAATCTTTTGCAGGCTGTGTACTACCACAGATGAACAAAACAACTACCTACTTACATCCCAAGACTTGACTCTGAGCCGAGCTGAGCTGTATTGGCGCTGGCGCTGCCCACACAAGCGGAAAGCAGCAGGGATTTCAAGTTTCAATCTTTTAAACAGCCACATCGAATGGTTTCCTCCGCCTCTTTGTTAGCCGCATTAATTTATTTGTATAATGAAACTGCAACTGTATTTTATTTTTGTTTTAATTTTTTTCTGTCGTGATTAATTACAACATTTTGATTTCTTATATGGTCAAGTTGGAAATGCGCGTAACTTTATGGAGGCACCAAATCCTTGCCCAAGTTGGAAAGCCTTGAGCTTCGGTGAACTAGAATAGCATCCGGTGGATCAAAGAAAAAAAAAATGTCGCTACCATTTGGTTAGTTTCTGAGATAAGGTCATTGTATATCGGGAACACTACCTATACACAAATGATTATGGACAGGTCTACCACTCGTTAAACTACATTGGAAGCGTTCAAGGTGTTGATCATGATTTTGGCATGGTTTTGAGGAAAACATTGGGAAATTATCCATTCGAAGATGGGTTACTGTTTCCATGAAGAAATGCAATCGGTAGATGGCGCATGCTGTCAATGTTAATACTGACTTTTGTGTGCGACGACGAAAAATATAACATTTTGATAGAAAATTTAAAATTTGTTCATTCATTGTCATTTAATTTTCTTTGGAATATTTTGAAAATGACACTTGCTGAATTAAAGGTTTTTAAAGTATGAATTCAGAGTCATCAATTTTTTTAAATTTACAACACAAAGTAAAATACCAATGATATTTGGTCTGCATACAAAATGCTGGGATTCTACAAATACATAAATAGTTTTCAAAATTGTATGATATAAATTTCATAAAATCCTTTGAATTGCATATTGAAAATTATCTAGAAAAAAATCTTGTCAATAATTTGATCAAAAGAAATGACGCAATACAATTATTTAGTTCAAATTCCAGTCACGTATCATATATAGTGCATTTTAAGGAACTACAACAGGATTCAATTCGATTCAAGGGAAGAATTCCTGCATATTTTCAAAGAATTATTTTTTTTACAGGAAATTTAAATCCTACTGGATTTGTTTTGTATGTTTGCTTCACAGACATAGAAGGGAATATTTAATTTTGAAGTTTTTTATTATATGAAAAGCAAGCATTGTTATGAATCTAATAACCGTCTTTTCTATAGAATACAGGATAATAATGCATAATCTGAACTTTATTGCTAGATAAAAGGAATAAGAGAAGTTTTTAGGAAATATGACGTGAAGTATGATAGGTTCACAGTGTTAGAAGAAAAGGGTTTTTAACAAAATTTTATATTTTTTTTTGTTCTTTGTTATATTTTGCTAAAAATCCATAAAATTAGTTAAAATTTAGGAAAGTTGATCAAAATCGTAACAGCCGTTTCCGATTTTTTTTAATGGATGATGCGATAGCTGATGGAGAATCAGACCCTATTGGGTACCAAGTTACAACTCTCAATTATTTCTGTGTGTGTGAAATAGAGAGGTAAAAAGGAAGTAGGACCAACAAAAAATTCCTTCAAAAAATTTACGAAAACACAAATCGTATTTGTTTCTTCATCACTTGTGATGTGTTTTTACAAGAAACTAATGCGGTAGGTGAATAAGTCTCTCAAAAATAAATTAAGGAACACTCTTTTCGGCATAAAAACATTTTATTTTTCAACATAGTCTCCTTCTAGTGCCATACACTTAAACCACTTTCGAGCCCGTCAAAATAAGTGATTATTTCAGCGATGACCTCTTCACTCGACACAAATCTCTTGTAGCCGAGTCATTTCTTCATGTTTGGCAACAAGAAATAGTCACAGGGGGCTAAATCTAAGAAATATGCTGGCTGAGGGAGGAGTTCGTAGTGCGTCGGTTTATTGTCCTGATGAAAAAGAACGTCTTTCTTCGCCATTTGCGACTGTTTTTGCTTCACACCGGCTTGGAATCGATTCAGCAGTTCTACGTTATATGCACCGGTGATATTTTTAACCTTTTCTAAGGTAACCATCTATATAACACCGCCAGCATCCCAAAGAACTGTCGACATGACCTAGTTTGCTAACAAGATCACCTTGGGCTTTTTCGGCTTCGATTCACCAGGAGTAGTCCATTGACTGTTCCCTGGTGTGTTCTGGTGAATCCAGGTCTCATCCAAGGTTACGAAACGACCAGGGCAAGGTTAGGTTAGGTTGAAGTACCTGTCAGCAGAATAGCTTACACATTTAGACCATATATTGGTCCATAGTGATACTACGGTATAACACGGCGCAAAAACTAAGTCGATTTTTTTCTGTAAAAAATTGCCAAACACACGAAGTTGTTGTCTTGGGCCTCTTTAAGCTCACGCACTTTCACTCGCCGATCGTCAATTATCAAACCATTGTGTTCACCACACCATTTCTCGGTGTGGTGAACTCAATTGGGCGACCAAACTTTCAGCGTCACTAAATTTTAAAAAAAATTCTTGACATTTATGTCCACCTTTAACCTTTTTTTTCCAAAATGAATGCTGCGACTTTAAGTAAACTCTCCAATTTTAGTTCACTCGTGAAAACAAACCTTCGACAAAAATTCGTCTGTGTGTTTCGTTATTAACAATTTTTAAATTGTCAACATTTTCCACGGTAATTTATCGATCCCACTTTTATGGCGTTCTCTATCATCTTAATGTAAAGTTTGATTAAAGTCTCGAGTTCGATTTTTTTCCAGATGCAAGTAAAATATTATAAAATCTAAATAAATTGTAGTAACATTGATGCATTGCTGAAATTGGCAGCACTGCATATTACAAAGCTAGGTGGAACAGAGTGACTTATCATTTCTAAAAATACTCAAAATACTCAAATTTATGAGGGAAATAAATTTGGAGGAAGAGCTATGAAATGAGGTATCCTTACCCAGCTCTAGGCGGGGCACAATAGATCTCAAGGTCGCAATGCAACAACCCCATAGTAATATTCATTCACTCATATTGCAAAGCTAATGTCAGCCAAAGGCTTTTAAAGAACGGAACCTCAGCTGTCATTTCTATTTGCCCACAAACTCGAAAAACAGCTGATGCTCACATTTGTGAAAAAGTAGAAGTTAATTTGAATGATCGACATTATCGCTTTTTATGAGTTTTTTCTGAAGTTTTTCTAACTTAACGCTGAATTTTTTAATATTGAATTTTTCAAATGAATAATAATGTAACTTTTAATGGACCGACTGGTGCAATTTAACGGGTTTTCGTTAATTGAACAACCAGAGTAATTGACCGAAATATCTGACAATATGGCAGTAGTACTAAGATGGGAATATTGCACTCGTAAGCCCAAAAAATATTGTTTTGGATGCGGCCTTAACATAATATAAAAATTGCAAGATGGCACCTATGGTTGACACCTAACTGCACACGCGGTGCCATCGATTGTGGTTGTGGCCTTGTCTCAATCTCGGTACAAGTGGAGATAAATCTGAGACAACAACCAGCTTTAGTCTCAGAACATCGCGCCACACATCTTTCCTATCCTTCTTTCTCTTCTTTCACCGGATGCCAACGCTGTGTTAAAAACATATAAAGGGTATTCATATTACCTTGAGCGCGTGCAAAATTATAAAACAAAAAAAAAAAAAATAGTTACACATTTCTGAAATTTTGTAGCTTATTTAATTTTTTCCTCTCTCAAACAATATAATTTATGCATTTTTAGACACATAAAATGTGTAGAGTGAAAGAATTAAATTAAGACCACAATCCATCACACTACGAGGTAAATCAATATGGTTATGTTACTAAGCATGCATGATGAACTTAGCCTTACTTTAAGTTTAAGGGCACAAATGACATTTGGTTAGAATGACGCGTCTACTTTTTCTTTCAAAATCTTAATGGCGAAAGAAAATTATAATCTTCATAAAATTTCATTATTTTTTCAACCTCATTGCAAATATAACATTTACTACTGAAATAAATATTTGCTGATAAATACCAGCATCATCATAATAAACATAATCATATTAGCTCACTTAATTATTTTACTACAATACTTAATCAAATTAAAACCAACCTGAATTTATGCACTAAAAATTTTGTAAATTACTGCAATAAACAAAAACGTGTGCCCTCGCAAATATTATATACCTATACACTTTCTGCTCATAAAACATCAAAAGCTTTTATACAATGGCTTATGAAAAAAAAATATTTAAACAAACAAAAATTATTATCAAAAAAATATTTAACGCATCCAAGTGAGAAGAATCAAAACAAACTAGAAACAAACAAAAAATTGCAAAAAAAAAATATACAAAGCCATATCCACCCTGGCGTATACGTAATATTTCTATAATGCTTTTATGGTTAATGAATTTACGCCTGAATGCATTAATTCCCCCTCTTAGCTTATGTTGGCGTAGTTTTTGCAATTTGGATTATTTTACAACAAAACCACACAAAATGAAGTAACCTCGAAATGGCCGTCGTCGTGTCGTGACGGTTGCTACTAAGTTAAAATGCCACTTCCGTTATGGAGAAGGTAATTTTTTTTGTGCGAGTGTACTTGCAGTTATTTATTTTTTTTTTAAGTATTATCGGCTATCAAATTATGGTAAAAAAAATACCACACACAAAAAAGTAAAATCCTTGTGAAGGACAAGGTTTAATCGAATTTATGCAAGAATTCAATCAATTCAACCAAACTTAGTCAACATTTCAATAATGTTGATAGCAGCATGTGTCAGACTTCCGCTAATTCAATAAAGCTTGCGCGAATATAAACATTCGTTGTGTTATTGTTTGTGGTAAACAAAATTCTTCTAAATTGTTTTTCTTTGAGCTGCAAATTATTAAATTACAATTCTTCATAGAATTTAGATATCATTTAGTTTTGATTGATGATTTTAATGAAATTCAATTGAATTGTAAGAATGTTAAAATGCGATGATTTTTTTTTTTCTTTTATTGATAAAGGGTTGTGATGATATGGAGCTTTAAGTGGCATTAAATATATATTTTAAATGCGCCATTAATTGAAGTGAATCACACAATCATATCAATTCTTAATATAATAAAAAAAACAATAAAAAGTAAATTAAAGAAAAAAAATCTTTAACTTTATCAAGGAATTGACTTGAGCTCAGGTCAGGTGCAACTTTTGACTTAATCTTATCTATGAATAATTGCGCGCTGTGGTCACTGCACTTGCAAAAACGGGAGTAATATTCCAACACCAATGCCTTCTTAAAAAATAGCCAATTAATCACGTACTTGTTTTTTTTATTATTTTTTGTTTTTTGATGGTTAAATTTGTTTGAACTTCAGTTGTTACTTTGAAGAACACTCTTCCAGTTAAAAAAAAAATGAAGGCCTTACAAAGAGTGTTCTTAAATTAACATTTTAATTATTTTATTTGCAATTTTACTTTAAAAGTAAGTAGAAGTTATAGTTCGCAAAATTCTAAATGTTTATGGTGTAGGTAGGCTGTATTAGCAAAAAACTCTTAAACTTTCGATGAAGGCCACCTGTTTCAGAACTGCCCTTTAAACTTTTACACCCAAATTAATAAACATGGACTAGAGAAGATTAAGGACTTATTCCTGGACTAACTGTTGCTTTTTGACGTTTACCAACTAAGTCCTTGGCTAGACCATCTAAGAAGGTGATATAGTGAAAAACTATGAATTAACATTTAAGAAAAAAAATTACAGGGACATAGTAGAATAAATAGAGATAGAGTTGATATTTATTGTAATAGATTTTGTTCGATTTTTTATTAATAGGAAATTTTAGTCCATGGTATAATTCTTATTACATGGGTTTGTAAGTCCATGGACTAAAGGTGGACTAAGCTTGTTTTATTAATAATAATTAAAACAATAATCGTCAAATATCGGATAAGCAGAGCATCGTCATCAAGACAAATATTAAACCATATTATGTGATTTACTGTGGAAGCATTTATCTGCATTCTTACGATTCACATTCTCTTATTAAAACAAATATAACCAGAGGAAGCGAAATTTACACGGAAAATGATGGACTTCTGCCTCTAAATGTTTTACATACCAATCTGGAGCAGCGTTGCCGAAAACAAAACTTTGTAAGTGCCAATTCTGACAACAGAAAGTGCCACTAACAAAAGAGTAACAAAATTCCGAAGATTTCATATGTAATTAATTTTTAGTGTTATTTATTGCGCCACAAAACTTAAGGAATAATAAAATAAATGAACACAAAATTCATAAAAAATAAATTAATAGATAAAATAAAAGAAATTGATATAACGAAACATACAAAAAATAAATAAAAGCATCAATATTTGTGTTCAATGAGGATGTTGCGACACGCTGCCGGAAAAAAAATGTTGTAAGTGCCAATGCTGACAATAGAAAGTGCCATTTTAGGCCACTGGGTGCCACCAACAAAAAATTATTTTTGCATCTCAAAACTTCAGAAATAATACAAATAAATAAACACAAAAGTAACAAATAATAAATTAATCGATAAAATAAAATAACTTTTTTAAATGAAACATAACAAAAAAAATGCCGACATATTTTTATCTTTAAATTCGATTTGCGGCTAAACTAAGAGTCGTTGACGCATCAAACGTAGCACCTTTTTTCTCTTTAAATTCGATTTGCGGCTAAACTACTTAGTAGGGGAGAGTGGGGCTAAAAGTAACCCTTTACTAAAGTTGAAGCTGTTCCCAAGATTTTGAAAATGAGTTTGGCAAAATTTTTCTGATTAAAAAGCAATGTTTTAGCTACGAAATTCAACAAAAAAGACAAAAAAAATACTGATCAGAATTTGTAAGAATATAGCTTTTAGACGAAAAAACATGTTTTTACGACTTACCCCATATGCGGGGAAAGTTGTAACATAGACCATTGTAATTTGTAACAAAAACTGTAATATTCTTTTAAAGAAGCTATCTAAATTGATAAGCAAAATTAACAATAAAAAATATTGCAAATACAGCACCAAAACTTATGAAATTAATATTAAAATTATATAAATTCACAAATTTAATTAATTTTTAATGTTTCCAGAAAAGAACTGAATTTAGTCACATAACAATTAGGAATGTAATTAAATATTGCAAAATCAGTATTAGATATACATATGCATACGAATTTAACCAATAACCCAGCCATTAAAACACATGAGCGACCTCCTTTCCTTTCAACCTTTTTTTGACAACCATATATGTCAAATGGACAATTTTCTTTTTATAAAAAATAAAGAAAAAAATGAAACAAAACTAAATAGAAATATAGAACACTATTTCCTTTACGTTTTGGTTACCAAAAATGTGTTTGAAAATATGAACGAAGTTTGTTTTTATCAATTTTGGGAACTACCCTTTTGATTTTTCTTATGATGTCCTATTCACAGATAAAGTACACTTAACATTATCTTGAAATAGACGAACATTTTTCTCGTTCAGGAGTTTCTTAATTTTCTGTTACTTCTAGCCCCGATCTGACTTACCGCACAACATGAAAAACCAATTTTAAAAAATCTACATAATTGTATCTTTAAACACGATTTTCGGCTAAACTAAAGTAACAATATAAGTCTTTAGGTGGTATGAAGTGCTGGCAAGTTTCAGCCTATATTATTCGTTTAAACGAAAAAGTAATTTTATTACTCTAATACTCTATAAAAAAGTTGATTTTTAATATGAGTTTTAATGTTATTTAAGCTTGAAAAAAACCCTTTGTGATGCACTACCATGTGGTAAAACTAAAAGTCTGATCATGAACTTAGATATATTTGAAAACATTTGCTCGTCGATTCCTAGAGTGCTATTTGGAGCGTTTGAGTGCCACAGTGCCATTTAAATTAAAAAGTGCCAAAAGTACACGATAGTTCCAATTCGGCAACGTTGTGTTCCGAACAGATTAGAGCACCTTAGAACAGAAAAGTACTGGATTTTGCTGTTCAATGAGAAATTTTCTGTTCTGGTTTGGTGTTCAGTTTGGAACACTTTAGAACAAAGAACTCTCAAAACTAATTGATGTTGTTAAAAAATACATATTGGTGTTAGATTTAGTTGATAAATCATTTTTCGAGTCGGAATCATCTCAATTTCATGAAAAATATTTTTTAAATAAATTCAACTTCATTTCCATTTATTTTTTAAGAATGTTTCTGCAAAAAAAAAACGATCTAGAATTGTAGCTAAACAACAATAATTTTATTTTATAATCTCTGTCAGATAACTGACTGTTCTAATTACCTCCATACACTTTAAGACTTCAATTGCTTAACCTCCCATCTCTTTCTGGTCACAGAGAGTACTTGCAGTTCTGCTTCATAACTGGTGTAATGAATGGATCTATTTTATGTCCATCGTTTCTCGTTCGAATAGGTTTTAATATGATTCAGACTAGCTTAAGAAGGAATTTACCACTTCGAAATATTTTTAGGAGATCAAGCTATGGCGCTAATAGTCCTCTTAATCAGTTAACCAAAAATTTCAATAAATTCTCTATTCTCATTCGGTTTTGCAAATGATAATTTTAAATCTGAAAGATTTAAATGTATTTTTTTTTTGCTCTCAGTAATTGAAATTTTGTTATAATTATATTTAATTAAATTTTTGTAATTTTAACGTTAGCATTTAACGTATTATCTTGTTCTGAAGCTCTCACGAATCTGTTCTGTTCTGCCCTGTTCTGTTCTATTCTGTTCTAACATTTTCGTCACTGAACAATCTTATGTCATTTTTATTTAGCAATCCGAAAGTCTTCCGGACTCTTCTGAAATCGTTAACTTGGGAAAAAATGACAGTTCTAATTCTGGAAAGAAGAGAATTTTGCTTCTGGATTTGAAATCAGAATCAGAACAAGAAGCACTCAAACATTCATATACGTGAACGTCAAATTCAACTGTTATCATTTTTTGTATCATAATTGTGCAACAAACATTTTTTTTTTGAATTTGAATATTCTCACGTACACAATTATTTTCACACATACAATCTCATCAAAATTCAGAATCGTCTGAATCACACAAAAGTGTTCAGTTGGGATCCCGGATCGGAGAACAATTCCGGATTGCCAAATAAAAACCCAATTAATATAAATGTTTTGGTGATATGAATTGCTGGCAAGTTTTAGCCTTTATTATTTTATTAAACGACCAAAGTGATTTTATTACTTTATAAGAAAGTCGATTTTTATATGGGTTTTAATATTATTTAAGCGCGAAACAACCCTTTCAGCTGTTGCACTACCTGATCTGATCATGTACTTGGATATATTTGAAAGCATTTGCTCGTTGATTCCTAGAGTGCCATTTGAAGCGTTTGAGTGCCAGAGTGCCATTTAAATTAAAAAGTGCCAAAAGTGCACGATCGTACCACTACGGCAACGTTGATCTGGAGTGCGAAACGAAATCCCAATTCCCAACGTATAAGAAATAACGTGTTAGTTAATTTTAAGGAAACCTATTGTGAAGTGTAAAGTTACCTTGTTGTATTTTTAAGCGAAACTGTTGTAATAATAAAAGTCGAATAAAAATTGAAAGTTTATAGTTATGAACTTTACACGAAACACGATACGAGTTTTATAATCGGAGAATTTTCTACTGAGTTCCGAATGAAACAGTTGACATCTTAAGAAATAATAACGCATATCAGAAAAATGATGCGATGAATTGCGTTCGGTAAAAAATATTTTTCGCCATTGTGTGTTCAATATTATCTTCGAAGTTCTCCGACAAATGGCGTGTACTCCAAAATTTTAAGCAAACTAATTTATTTTGTGCGTAAACAAAAAAAAACAGTCAAGGAAACAAGAGAAACTTCTTGAAATGTTGTTGCCGACGAAAATTTTGATGCTGATTTAATCGGTCAATTCAACCAAAAGATCCAGTTGAAGTTGAAATTTTTTACGATTGTATGGGTATATTTTATTCTGTTCAGCAAAGGACACTTCGGATTTCGGAAGTAAACCGAGTTCCGATCAGAATTGGCTTTTATTTCAGAAATTCTACGAGGGGATGATAGGGCTGAATATTTCCAATCTACCTTACCTGCACCACTTTGCTGGTTCCAAGGATTTGATCTCGCTCTTAGTGTCCTCTATACAGGTCATGCAACTCTGTTGCCTCATTAAGGATATGTAAAGACGCCATGCAGGCGCCTAGGTGAACAGTTTTTTTTTTTTTGACAACAGAATTTGGGGATTACGGCATTTTCGCTAGTCGGAATTATAGCTTTTTTTTATTTAGAAGAATTCGGGTTTTGGAAATTGTTTTCAAACCATTTTAAAATTAAATGAGTTTTATTGAAGTTTTGCTGTCCTATTTTCTCATAATACTCATACTAATAGATTCATGGTTCCATTTTTCCTTTAATTATACAAAAAACTAGACCACTTAACTGCAAATTCAGTAGGTACTGCCAATTCCATAAACGCCACCTGTGATTTATTAATTTTTCATCTGTATAAAGCTGCACAGCCATCAGAAATTTCCTCATTCGATTATTATTTTGCAATTTATATAAATTTAAAATATTGACCATTTTCGAAGCTTCATCTCTCATTCTCCATTTTAAATGAGAAAATTATAATTATTAGTCTCGTTCGTATGAACAAAATTTTAATAATGAACAACAATGACGATACGAGCCAAGCCGCTAACCTGATTAAAATGGCACCGAACCGAACAAAACAAAGAGGACACGATGAGTCAAACAAACATGATTATCTCTATGCAAACATCACATACTCAATATGCATACACTCCGCGTCAGCAAAATTGGCCCGTGTGTTCTGATGTTTACCTTATTTATGAGACCCAAATTGAGTTTGCACTCTCTCGAGTTAAGCCAGAACATAGTTGCAGGCATGCTGCACTTAATATGCAATTTAATTTAAAAAGTAAACCGACATATAAAGTTGCAACATGAAGCTAAAAGCGTAGGTACACACATGTACATTATACTGCACGCTTCTGGCTGAGGGTGCACTTTAAAAAAAATATTGAGAGGACCTTGCTGCAAAAATATTTCCTCTTTGTGTGTGTGTGTGTGTCCTTCTGTGCGGTAGTAACTTGGATAACCCACATTTTGCTAGAAAAAAGCCTTGAACTATTCCATGAACAAAATGTATATTCACGGAGTGAATAAACAAAAAAAAAATGAAGCAAGTAGCTTTATCCACCCACTGACACATAACACTTGATGGACCATTACCACAGTGATGTGGTGGTGGTGTAATTATTAATTTTAATTTTTTTTTTATTTTGTGCTGCAGGCTGCAAAAATTACCAAGTACATACGTATAGTAGTAGTCTTGAATTAGATCCATAAACTGCAAGACAATAGATTTTAAGCTGCAGTGATTAGCTTTTATGAAACGATTTATCTGCAAGGTGGCTTAAAAAGTAGAACAGTCCCTGATGCGATTATTAGCCCGTGAAAGAGTTTTAAGTTAATTATAAAAACTGACAGCTCAATGGTTGGTAATTCATACATATGTTTATAGTTCCTTCTATGTATTTTCTGAGAAAGTAAAAAGACAATGCAAAGATATCAACAGTTTTTAATACTGTTGTGATTTTTTTGTTTGTTTTAAAAGCAAACAGTTTGCAAGACTGTCAAAAATTGGATTGCAATGTTGCAACTTTTCTACAGATTTGAGGAAATGGTTATCGCACGCTGAGTTGACGTAAACTGTCACAGAGATCGGGGAGATTGTAGCCCTTTTCTGATGACGTTTTCTCCAATCGCAAGTAAACGGTGTCCTCACAAAGTCAAAGCTAAAGTCATACAAAATTTAACTTCCCAAATTCGTGCTACTTGGTGTTTTTTATTTTTTGTTGGGAAATCGAAAGCCAATTAGTAAAGAGGAAGGTGGAAAAAATGGAACTCGAATATGTAAAAATAATGAACAAAACAAATGATTTAAATATTGGAGATATTAGCATTCGAATGATCATTCGAATTATGATATAGTAAGGAAATTGGAATGGCAATTGGAAAAATGAAAATCACTTAAAGGTAATTTTAAGTACATGATTTTTCTTTTCTTAAATAAAGAAATAAAATAAAAATACCCGAAATTTGTTTCACTTTATTCAAAATATACAATTTTGCAATTGTCTTCTTTTCCGCCAACATATTTTTGAAAAAACATCACACAATTAATATACTTTTCCTTCTGTTTCATTTTAATATAAAGTTTAATAAATTATATTTTTATTTAACAACCATTCAATAATAAAATTAAATCACAGAACAGAATAAATTAATAAACAAAAAGAAAATTAAACAAAACCAGTCAAAAACACTAATTCAAACGTACCATAAAACAAAAAATCTCAGACCTACCTTTATCTCGAGTGATTATATGTGTATGATCAACCAACATGTAAAAAAAAACTGTATACGAGAACAGAATGATTACTATTAATATTACTAATTCATTCGAATGATGAATGCTACAGAAATAAATCCAAACAAAGTTTGTTTGCGAAAATCGACTGATTACTATTACTAATTCATTCGAATGACTGAAACAGATACACAAAAAGTCTGTATGCGAGAACCGAGTGATTACTATTAATATTACGAATTTATTCGAACGATAAATTCATAATAATAATAATAATAAATGAAACAGATACATACATAAAATGTCTTCACGAACATTACAATTCACAGTACACTAGACACGCACACATCACAATACCTCTTAGGTCTTCCTCTTGCAGTAGTTGTGAAGTAGAAATTAAGCGATGTATGAGAGATTAGAAATCATTCGGATGGTAAATGGAAATCATTCGAATGATTTCAGATGAAGCATATCGATATGTCTCGAAATAATGTAAGATAATCGAATGTGTGTATGTTTCCGCAGGCCAGTTCCAGGTTGATAGTAAAATGTACATCCGTTTTTAATTTTGTTGTTTTTTTAATATTTTATAAGTTTATTTTTTCATTGGGAACTAAGTTTTTTTTTCCAAAAAATGCTTTTACTCGTATTTCGACAGATCCACACAGTTTACCAAAGTAACGATGAGCGGGTCAGCTAGTCGTACACATTCCAAGGAAATTGAGTGAAAACAATATTTTAAAATAAACTTTAAGCATGGGATCTTACTACAAAGTGCAAAAAATGTCTCTAAATTTGTTTACCATTTTTTTTAAATTAAAAATCAAAAATCCCATTAATTGTTTGATTTAAAAAAAACGATCAATAATTTATTTTCTCTAACCTTTCACCTACATACGAGCGAGCACATAAGTCTCAAAGGCTCTTTAATCGATTGTGCCAGCCAACAACAGCTTCCACGCATCTTTAACCTTTTTTCTCATTTTTGAAATTTTTCCAATCAAGAAGTCATCTTTTATAGCATTTGGAAGTGGGAAAGCGTCTTGACATTGATAGATTACTATCAATTCCGGTCGGTCTAGGTTTGACAAATGCCTAATGTCATGGCATTTGTTTCCATCCCACGTTATGCTGTTAGCTTTCAGTTCCGGCGATGCAAGTTCTTTGTGCTTTCTATCTTTCTATCTTTTTTTTTTATTGCCATTAAAACAAACGTAGGCATTGTAGCAGACGGGGCCTTATATAGGTGGTAACGATAGTTGATGCATTGGCTGCATACAACTATACGGATGATAAGGACACCAAGGCTTAAGTGATTAATTATGGAGACAAAACAAAAAAAAAAACAACTAACGACCACACGGCGACGTGCATTGCAATTTGGAAAACTAAGTGTGCGTTTGTCATTTGTTTAAAAAAAAAAAGTGCGCTTTTATTATAGCCCCCAAGGGGTATAACACTTAAAACTTATCCTTGTGTCAATCTGTCATGTTATATATACAGCCTCCAAACTGAGGATGTTGGATGACTATAGATATTGATTTGAGTCTTATCTGCACTTGTTTGAAGGTAAAGTGTGGTCGAGTCGTGCCGTGCAATGACCATGTGGGCATAAGAGTTAATGATGAGTTGTCAATCAATTTGTATTACTTGGAGAAATTTTTAAAAATGTTTCTGGCATAAGTGGTCTTGTTTAAAAAAGGATTAATATTAAGTAAATTCTTGCTCAAGCAAGTTCAAACTTTCTTTGCCTACACACAGTATTCCCTGCTTCATTGCATGACCATATTGTCAGATTTTTTAACGAAATTTAGCTTATTGACCATTTAATTTTGCAAGCCATTATTCATCTAAAAACTTCACCGAGTAAGCCGAGCAGCCAACATAACGCACACTTTTGCAAAAATATCGGAAAAATTACGAATTTTCTGAGGTAAAATTTAAATTTGTTTTTTTATTTTAATTGGAGCCATTACCCGATCGATTTTGACAGTTCATGGCTTGACAGGTAGGCAACGAACTGAACTGAACTGTCACTCAAAAGGCTAAAAAGCAACTTTACCGGAGCAAAATATAAAATCGAAAAAATTTCGAATTTTGTAGAGATTTTTTAATCTATTTAAATCGGAGCCATCCGTCAATGGATTTTGACAATTTATGGCTTGATAGGTAGACAACAACCTATGTTTTGAGGTTTCGATAATATTTTTCCCAAATATCGCCGAAGTCTAAAAGCCACCTTTTTCCAGAGGGGGAAATAATGTCGGAAAAATAAGCGATTTCTATTCCAACGAAATGCATACATAAATTGTACGTATTCTTTTCTGGACGCAGTGCGTCTATCTGAGTAACTGTGCACATATCTGGTTTGATATTTTAAAACACAATAGAATATTTCGCAAACAAAAACTTGTGAATATTATAAAAATTGAACATGAGTAAAAAAAAAAAAAAAACAATTAAATAAGAAAATATTTTTTCTAGCGAAAACCGAAACCAAATCACCAAGACCCTCTGCGAATTTCGTTACCAAATATACGGTCTCGTCTCAGGTGCTTTTAAAATAATCTCGTCTCTGTGACCGAGACTGAGACCGAGACCGAAAGCAAGACCGAGACTTTAGCACTTCCAATATCTGTGACATATGGCGTTCCTCAAGGAATCCACCTTGGACCTTTACTCTTTATTTTTTTTGCTAAAGATATTCAAAATGGTCTGAATAAACTATTTAACTGGTGCTCTACTCATCAAGTGCATCTATCTGTGTCCAAATGTGAATACTTAATTACATGTTGAATTAATGGTAACAATTAGCTAATTATTTCCAAAAAAAGAATCCTGGAGTCATATTTCAAACTCTTTCCTCGGAATTATCTCCCACAGAATTTTCTCATCATTTTACTCTTTAAGACACTATATTAATATAGTATGTTGGACAAGTACTTGAGCATGCTGCTACTATATATTTCAATTAATATATACGTGTCCTACTTATATGCACTAGAATTCTTTGAACGCAATTTCATCTGTCGTTTGAGCGGAAAATTCATTAAACGAGATGCAATTAAGCGGGAAACACTGAATTTACAGAATTTATGGCTGACGCGGCATTGTAAATCAGCCATTACGTGTTAGATATCAAGAGATTGAGATTGACTAAGAGATTGTCCTGATATTTTAATTCTGTTTTTTTCCTTTTAGCTGCAGAGCTCCTGTATTTGCTTAACATAATTATAAGAACGGGGGTAGAATCAGCAAAATTGCATTCAGGATATGTTGGCATCTCTTGAAGAAAAATACGGAGGAGAATTGATAACCCTTTACATCCAGAAGTGATGTTTATCATTCGGTAGGCGTATGATTTGTGCCTACAAAACCACTGTGCACAGAGCCTAAGTTAAACAAGGATCGAAATTCTCGAAAAAGTCTTAAACAATTTGGATCAAATTTCGAAATTATATTGTCGAAAACTGTTTTAACAAAAATGTATACTAAGTTTTTTTATGAAAAATTTAACAAAACGAAGATCTGACAAAAAATCTATTTTAAATATTTTTCTTTTCAAACCGGCAAAATGATAGTCAACAAACGTGCTTTAAATTAGCTAAATTGCCGGCAATTAAGCAAGCCCAATTTAAATATAATTTAAGCAAAAAAAAATACACACAATCGAATTTCCGGACAACAAACACACCCAAGAACATAATAATACAAAACTTGAACTAATTTGAGAACCAAAAACCAAAAACCCCATCAAAAATTGAGGTAATTATCTGTAAACCACAATTTGCAGTGCCGCGTGGAAGTACTTAACTAGGTAGGAGGTTCTCCGAAACCTACATAAATGATTTAAAAAAAACGAAACATATACAAACAAGCACAATATCCATCTGATCCCAAACACCAAATATTATGTAGACAAGACACTATAACAAACAGCAGAACAATTCAAATCCTAACATCTAACCCCCTGCCATATCCATTGTCGACCTAAATTAACATGCGACCTCTATCAAGCCATGAAACAACTGCCTTCTGGCAAATCCATATGAATAGATATTATAGTCACAGACGCAATGTTGCATTTTGGGAAATTATTTTATTGATAACTGTTTTTAGGTTACAACTTAAAAAAAAAAAAAAACATATAAGGTTCGATGAAAAATAAAATAATTCGGGTGTCGCAACAGTTCGTGGAGGACCACTTCCTAGATCGTAGTGACGTACGTCAAGCCTCAACAATTTTTGACGGAGAAAGTGAAAACCTCCCAGAAATACTCATAACAGATTTGCCCCTTCCTCGCAAGTTTTTTGTTGGCAGCATAGTTTGACAACTCTAGCATTACAGTCCAATTGTTCCATCATGACAGAACAAGGTTAGATAACAATTTAAATATTTATTAAAAATATGTAACAAAATGAAGTTCTATTTTATAGAAGATGTTTTCAAATGAAAAATGAATCAATCCAAAATGGCGGTCAAATTATAAAAAAAAAAGAATCTTTATCATCCTGACTATCTGTCAAATCTATATAAATATCTGAACAACTAGTTAGATACAGTTGGACATGAAGTTCAGAATTGTGTTCATCCCACGTTTGACACTCACCTGTGACGACCGATGGACGATGCAGTAGCCTTGTTTCGGCCAAAGACACACGTATTTATACCTACATACTATAGTATGTTATGTAGGCTCATTTTATATTCCAAAGTCCGTAGTCCGGACAAGTAGACAAGTCACAGACTTCATTGCAAGTTCTAGATTTCTATCAGGGACTTTCAGATATACTCGTACATACGTGGGTATTTATAATATATATAAGCCGATTCATGGATTTTGCATTTCATCATCATAACAACTAATCCGAGGACGGAGAATATTTTTTTTTTTGTTAAATCTAATGAGGTTTAATTTCTTAAGTTGAGAATCGAGATCCAGTGACACCGCAAATCACCTCTGTTGCGGTTAGGATGTCTATGTCTAACTAGATCGATCTGTGGGGAGACCTGGCACAATAATAAGGTTGAATGAAATTCAACGATTGTCGATGCCGACATCTCTGAGATGTCGGAGGTTCCGAGAGTTTGAATTAAATCAAACAAGACACATACAAAAGTTAAAAAAAAAAAATAAAATAAAAATCGTTGGTGTTGATCTTGTTGTTGTGATTTTTTATACACCTTATTGCGGTTAGATAGATATAGTTGCAGATATCGAGTGCATCACCTTGCACATGTTGCAACAGCACCACAATCGATAGTTTAATTAAAAGTTTATTTTTAGTCGAGCTATAGATAGTTTTTTTTTATATTTTTTTTTTTATTTTTATATTCAATGTACCTGGGCTTCTTGGTGAAGGGTGATAATACTTTATCACACACAAGCCAGGTAGTACCATGCCACTATACTCGTATACAGGTTGATCGAGATTAAATTAAATTGTTAGGTGTTTTCTTTCTTGTTCTATTTGCTCAATCAGTAATTGTTTGAAGAGTGAAATAGGTAGCTAGGTCAATATCTCTCGTCGAAGTCAAAGTGGATTTATATAAGTATTTTGAATTCATTCAGATAAAGAGGTACAAAGGGGTGTAAGACAACACTTTAGTTCACTATGGAAGTAAAAGTGTTTAGGTTGAAGTTGAATCTGAATTGAATAGCAGTCCATCGGATATAAATACATAGGCGGGATACTCCGTTCGGAAAGACCGGGTATGAGAATTAACAATCTAAACAAATTGGATTGTCTGTTTTTAGACACCTATAAATATTGCAAGACAAAAAAGTGGGTTGACTAATTCAAACTGTGATTAATTCGGATCCATTCGCAAAAAAATTAATCATAGCAAAGTACTGAGAAACTATATTTTCCGTCAAAATAAGCGGTAGAGGCCCAGCAGATATTAAACTCAAATTGTTAAATTAGTTACTGTATTTTAATTTCTAAATACCTTACCGTCAATGTCAAAGCTTTCTACCAGTCTTCAAAGTCTAAAGCGTACAAATTTATTGCTTTCTTGATCGGTTCATAAATTATAACAACGTCTCTCTAGTTAGTGCCCAAAAAGATAAATAGCAGTAGATGTCGGTAAGAATATAAAAATATACACACTTTAAGTTAATTTGATGCTTTATGACTTGGTGACATACTGCACACAGAGAGTTAGGAATATCAAGCTTAACATTGCTTGCCGCTAGCACATATCCGGCTCGAAGGACCAAACTTTGAATCGTTTTAAATATATATATATATGTCTGGCTCAAAATATCGCACTTAAAAGCTCATATTGAAACACAATAGAAATAAAACAATCTAAACCTTATGTGAAAAAACTTCCAGTGATGATCTTTTATTTCCTTGCCCTCTATATAACCTTCAATCGTAAGTAAAATTTGGAAACTGATTAGGATTTAAAACATAGCGTCTTGAGGATGGGGTTGGTGTCGATGATATGATACACACTTCTTTTCTGATCAACTGCGCTAGGGGCAATGACACAGAGTGGATGAATTGCTGAGCTGCAAATTAAGAGGCTTATTTTTCGTTTACCCACAGACAACTTGTTCATAATCTAATGTGCCAAGAAATGTCTTATTCTTCGATCCCTTTTAACTAGTGCCTTCTTATCAATCAGGCTGCATTCAAAAGACTTATAGTCTTGGCGCAATTTGGATAATTTAATAGCACTTTCCATGGTTTTCTTCGGAACTTCGAACTATAGGTTCTCCAGAATACTCTGTTTCATAAATGTCCTAATTTCTTACGAACGGGAAACACCTGGTTCAGAATATCAGTTGTGGTTCATGATTCGTCCAGCTAGAACTGCAAGTCATAAAGTCCGATTGACCGTAGCGTTCTCAAAGTAAAATCCACCACTTTGTACTACGTACTTAAACTTACAGTGGATTACACAGTAAGCACAAGATTTTAAGGAGACACTACTAAATATATTTTAAGGCTTAAGAAACAATCGAAATTTAGAAAACCCATGTATGAGAGATGAGACATCATTCGAATGATTTCAGATGTAGTATCGAGATGTCTCGAGATAAAGTAAGAATCGATTATAATCGGTTATTTTATTCGAATGCCCACATCATTAAAATCCGTCCTGTTCAGATTCCGCTCTGTGTCGCAAATATTTCTTTCTGTATGCGTTTTCGTAAAAGGCCGAATAAGATTCGAAAGGAAAATTGACAGGGCGGGAATCCAGACACGCCAAATTATAAAACAGTTTTGTTTATAAAAGTACTATTTGTGCGGCCTGGCAGGGGGTAACCGTGGCGCGATTGTTGTGTGCACGCCTGTCAACCTCGTGGTCGCAGGTTCGATTCCTACCGTTGTCTATGTCTTCTTATATTCCATTAAAACCCAATTCTAAAAATTGTCATAAAATGAGTTGCTCGTTTACTCATTACATGCTATTCAGGCATAACACTAACAACATTTGATTGAGTAAGCTAGTATACCCATAAAATATGACAACAAAATAAAAAAAATAATGCGAATTATAAGTGACATAAATAAATAAAACACGGTAATTTTCTTCGCATTAGTTCAGCAGCCATCCCTGGAGATAAATCTGAGACAACAACCAGCTCTAGTCTCAGACCATCGCGCAACACATTTTTCCTATCCTACTTTCTCTTCTTTCACCGGATGCCGCACTGTGTTAAAAACATATAAAGGGTATTCATAATCCCTTGAGCGCGTGCGAAATTATAAAAAAAAAGTAGGGCATTCGTTTTCCGAAACTTTGTTATTTTAACCGCCTCTCCCCTACATGAGTGAAAGAAGCGTGAAACGTGGTGAGTTTTCACCTAGTGGTGAATAACCGGGAGAAAACTGTCATATCTCATACTAAAAATAAAAAGAACTCTACTATTATTTTGACAATTGAAAATAAAAAAAATATTACGAGAAAATGTCTAAGAAGTCTATTATTCCTGCCGAAGGACCCTACAATTTGAACTACCAATAAACTTACTGAAATTTGTTTTGTTGGAAAAACGAATTTAAATGTTGAACATTTTGTTAAATTTAAAAAGATGAGATAACCATTTGTTGCTAAAAACAATCAAATAAACACATTTTGGCAAAAACCTCTGCCAAAAAAAAATTAACCTGAATTTAAAAAAAATCCTTAAAAGCATATTTATTAACCGATAAATTACTGGAAATAAAAACAAAATTTAATACAAAACACTTAACCAAAAAAAAATTACTCTTATGTCAAAATGGTAATCATATTCCAAACAACAATCGCCATCCGTCAGTTAAGGCTTTCTAATTCACAAAATCTAAATATAGTTACAGGCTTCATTAAAATTTCTATCGCCATCATAATATCGCCGACGACGACGATGACTATGACGAGGACTTCTTTGAAGCCGAGCGTAGGTTTTTTTGTTTAAAACTATAAGATTTCTTTAACGCGATAAGCCTTCCTAAATCATAAAAATAAAATTAATCTCATTACCTACACGCGCGATCAATTCAATCAAAAATGGCAAAGCAAAAATCTAAATGCAAAAAAAACACAGAACTATGACTGAGTCGCACGGATTTGCTCGTTAAATAAATTATGTAATTTTAACTACTCAACAATGTTTTATTGTATTTAATGTATTTGTAATTATTCTCAATCGAACCATCTTTATCATAAGCCAAAAATGTGTTTATTAATTAGAAAATTCAAATATCAAACTGAGCGGATATTTGAAATGTATTTTCTTAGCTTTGAAATTGTATCAAAATCTGCTTAGGTTTCAACGAGAATTTCATACAAATTGCAAATTTGAAGAAAATTTGTTGACGCCATCTAGTAGACATTAATTTAAACAAAAACAACAATTTTTTTTTTTATTAAACCAATACTTGCCCTAAAAAAAACTAAAACAAAAAATTGCAAAAGAGCAGACAAAAATTTAGCTGCACTTAATCAATACTCCTCGTCCGCAGTCTTCATAGACGGCTTTGTGACTTAACATTAAACTATAAACGCAATGATTGCATTCGTTACACCGAAGACGGTGCGCGGCTGTGCAACCGGAAAAACGAGATATTAATCGTAGACATTCAGGCGGTTTTTTTTTGTCTTAAATCAATATTTCATAAAAACTGAATTGAATGGCGCGACTGACGTTGTTTATAAAGTTAAACTTCATACGAGTATATTCAACGGTCGACAGAGCTATTGACATGTGTCCCCGAAGGGAAATGACTTTTACTGTCGCAGATATGCTTGCCTGCTTGCTTGCTTCTTTAGAGATTGCGCGAATGCGTTTTGCATTTAAGTGGCAGCGCATTACATGTGAATCAAAATGCAGAAAAATATCCTCTCGCTATGTATATCACGTAGGTAAGTATCTTAATTTAAGCGGCTACAAAACAGAAGCATAAAAATGTAATATTAATTTTGTGCTGTTAATAAATTAAAAAAAAAAAAAACTACACTATCGTCAACATTTCGGGTCAAGTTTAAACTGGAATCTGTATTTATGTGGACTACAAGTAGGTAGGTTTTTATCATTATAATATATCGGCGAGAGAAAGTTTTTCTTAATCGATTCCATTAAAAGATTGACGGTAATTTTGATTGCAATTGCAGTAAAATATGTACAGTACAGTGTATTGCTGCTTTGAGAAGAAGTAGCGGTACTTATTTGGATGACATTGTTTGTCTATAGAGTAAATAGGGTGTCGCTGTGTATGAGATGAGTAAAGTGAAATTTGTATTTTTTTGTGGTTTTTCTGACAAGTTGACTTTAAGTTTAAGATCGGATTCAAGTTTTGAATATCATAAATCCATTAAGCTACGATTCGACGGCTAATGCAAATGTCAACGTGTGGACCTCACCAACAAATGGTCAAAGCACCGACAGTAATTCACGCAAATGACGTCCGTCAATATTGCTCCTTAAGATACGTTGACATGTAATTTGTTTCACCGAGATTTCTCTCAATCGGTCTCAAGGCGTTATTATCACAAGACTTGACCTAGCCTACGTGCTTTGACTGTTTACAAAACCACAAATCTGCAATGCTTTGCGTTGACGTTCAAACGGTGGCTGCGTTGACATAGTCAAATGTGATTTATTTCGGATGATTTATGATTATTATTTTTTTAGGTTATTTGATACATAGACATAGTAAGCATTTTTTAATGAGATTTGACAGTTTACAGCTTGACAGATGGGGCAAATAATGTATTTCGTTCCGAATGTCACCCAGTTACCCTTAATTCACCGAGTATAAAAAACTGAACATTTTGATTTCTTACCGCGTTGCCACAATGAAAGGTAAATCAAGAATGTGTTGGTTTAAAAAAATTGCGTACAGACACGTCAACACGCTGACAGATAAGTCAAAACAAATCTGCCGTAAGAATTTTGCTAAGCTTTTGCACACAAATCGAAAACAATCAACGTGTTGAGTTGACTCTAAGAAATGTGACAACGCAAGCAATTATCATAACAAAATTGTCAACGCAAGTGTCAACGCAAGTGCCAATGCATGTGACAACGCAAGTATCATCGCAAGTGTTGTTTTTTTGTCTGTAAGACCTAAGGTCTTTTAAATGCAACCTGAATTCCACGGTACCAGTTAGAAGAAAGAGAATGATAGGAAAGAATTTGTTGGCACGGTGGATTTAAGAACCAGGTATTGACTATCTCATTTTAACCCATGGGCGGCATCCAATTAAGATTTGAGGTATAGAAAAGAATGCGCCTAGCTTGGGGATCGAACCCACACATCTAAGTCAGCAATCAAGCACTTTATCCACTGCGCCATTGCCACCCTTGTGTCAATGCAAGTGTCAACGCAAGTGTCAACGCATCAATAACGCGTTGATGGCAATTTTCAATGACGATATTGATAACTTGGAGCAGATTTTGATGAAATTTTGACGTCAGAGAGTCGACACGTTGACTATTTAAATTTTGTTTAGCAGTTTACATTTAAAACAAAATTTTAGGGACTGAGAACCAACTGTTACACCCTGTGTATGAAGAAAGAGTAAAAACTAAAACAATGAACTGAACTATCTACTATACCTTTGTGTGGCTCCTTGTTTATAATCTTGACACGATATATCAAAAAAAAATAATTTAAAAAAAATATTTCACGCGACGAAGACGCTGATTCATCATACTTCCATACTTTATAGTCCAAAGGCGGGAGGGGTGGCGGGCGGTTAGACAAAAAAAGTGAAATCATTTTGATTGAGATATGAAATGAAAATGAAAGTAAACTAACTTGTAGCTTAATCTCATAATGGGATGTAACTCTCTGCCGCATTGCAAAGCTAAATTGTTCAACTCTAAATAAGCTGAAGTGAAGTAATTTAAGAGCATTTCCTTTTATTGATCGTTGGAATTTGAAATCAAACACTTTAAGTATCCAGACTGAGCATTAAAAACAATTTTTTTTTATATACAGTTATCGACTTTGAATGAAACTTTGGATACCTACAGTCAGCAACTGGTCAAAAAAAAAAACTTAATTAAAATCACAAAAAAAATTAATTTTGTTTATTCTAATCAATTTTGGTGTATGTGTTGTTCACACCTGGCTAAACAAAATTAACTTTCTAAAATTTTTAAAAGTTTAAACAAAAAAATGTCCAATGTGTTTGAGAAGATTTGTCTATTGTTGAAATGAGGATATATAAATTTTAGAATCACACTATATTACATTACATTGACATATGTCAAACAAAAAATAAAAAATAAAAGTTTGTTCAAAAGGTTTGAAATCAATCTCGCGCAAAATCTAAACTCCACCTAAAGTAGATCTAGGTTTTTTGCCTTGATACAACTAAACATATAGCGGCTTCCTGTCATCTTTTTATTAATCTAAAAAAGATAAATATGAGTGCGACTATATGACGTACACCCTACCCATGATACGCAATGCGCTATTTGTGTAGTACTGTCAAAGTGACATGAGTAGTAGAGTATTTGTTTTGTTGCGACTTAGCGTGCTGCATTGTTTATTTTTGATGAAATCAATGACGTTAAAATAATAATAAATAGAAAAATAAACTTCTATTGTGGATTGTGTGTTTTATATTTTTTGAGCTGATTTTTTGTTTGCAACTGTTGGCGTTGTCAAATAAAAACTATTACTACTACTACTATGACAGGTAACGTCAGAGAATTTGACAGTTTAAAAATGAATTTTTTTATATATGGTGGTGTAGAAGCACAATAAGAAGATAATTTTCTTTCACAGAGATTTGGAGCAGTCACATGGAATTCTTTCGTAATTTAATTTTGACATGTGTCAAAAAAAGTTAAATATAAAAGGTGAGCTTAAGCCTGATAGCGAACAACGAATTTAGAATTCGATAATTCATCTTTTTTGGATTTTTTTTTTTTGAATAATTCCTCTTTAACATTTTATTTTATTATTGATAATTTCAGATTTGTATGTTAGTCGCGAGCAAGGAATTTATTCGTTGAAGTGTGGATGGCATGTGGAACGCAGATAGAGTTCGACATGTTGTATAACAAACCGATTGAAATTCACGACGACAAATTATTGTATTTTCCATATGTTTCTGTTTTTTTAGTGATAATCCTAAAGTCTGAATATAGCTTTACTCGTACACTGCAATTTAAAAAAACGCTATGAGTGGGAAGTCCTATTATAGCAGCGAACGACGCCAGCAAAAATCACATCTGACATGAAGACTATAAAATAATATAAAGAATGACGAATATTTATATAATAATCACGTCGCGACAATATCGTCAACTTTTAGAAAAGAAAAAAAAAAACAACAATAACCATTGTGAATCCACCCCCGGAGAAAAATAGTTTTTTTTCTGTTTTGTTCTCGTAATTTGTGCTCGGGGCTAATTAAACGCATGAAAAGAAAGTGCGTTATTATTGTTTGGTCAATTTGAAGAATTTGTATTATGTGGGTGTTAATTATTAGGAAGCTCGATGAACTAATCACTCATTCACAATTGGATTTGAAAAAAAAATAAATCTATGTAGATTGTGCGGGGGAAGAAACACACTGGTTTGTTTGTTATTAATTTAGTGCCACGAAGATGACTAATGCCCAGCAAATTTGTATTTCATTTTTATTTGTTTTTATTTTCACACCAAATTTTCAGACAAACTATTTTTTAAAAAATGAATTTATATGGCACACAAAAAAACGAAAAATATTTGTTTGTGAAAATTGTGAATTGTAAAAGTTTCCAGTATACACTTCATAAATTCGTTCTTTATTTTCACTAAAAAAAATCTTAAATCTAAAAATATTTATGAAACATAAAATTTAAACTAGAATATTTTATATCACCTCTTGCAACTGCTTTTTTACCTGAAATTAAATTAAAATAAAAGGTTAAATTGATTTTCTAAATAAATTTGAGGTTAAATTTTTCAAAATATGGTTAGTTCACACAATAATTTCAAACAGAATAGAAAAGAAAAGCAATACATATTTTAAGCGCCAGTCAACAGAGACAAGTTAGATTTTCACAATGCAAAAATATGCAGACCAAATTCAGAGTATATAAATAAAATTTGGGGATTGTGAATATTTTGCCTCGGTCGCGATTTTGAGACGGACTCACTGTACACAAAATTTAGAGGCAGATATTAGACGAACAGTACGAACATTGTATTCTTTACACCTTACCATTTTCAGTTGACATCATGAGCAATTACCGTTCTGTCATCGTCAGACAGAACGGCAACACCTAACAAAAGTCACAGTTTGATGTCGGTGTGTCATATAAAACGTTGGCATCATTGGGCTTTATTTTGTTGGGGAGAATGGACCTATGGCTGTAGTAACAAATCTACATTATGTGACCTTGCTGGAACATTTAGCGGAGCCTTAATTACTAAAAGAATCCATACGCTACGAAATATTGAAAAAGTGAAAATGATTTTTTTTCTTCTAAAAATCCAAACAATTTTGTTCGAAAATCTTGGTAGGCAGGACCATTTCGAATTTGAAACCCGTTGAGCCGTTTATAGGAAATAGTCGAAAATACACGACTGGCTCTTATGTTCGGTCACATCTTACGCACAAGATTTTTAGAATAAACAGCTCAGTAGGTATTTAACCTTTTATACTTATTTTTGTATATACAGAATACGTAAATTTTTGTCTAAAAAATATTTTAGTATGAAAATTTTATGTAGATAATAATATAAATTTAAAAACTGTATTTCAAAAAAAAAAAAATAGTCCATTTTCAAAATATTGAATTTTCAAAAAAAAATGTTTTTTTTTCAGTAATCCAAAAAATATTTTTTTTTCAAAAATTTTGGTACGCAGTTATTATTTAGAATTCAGTTTTTATCGAAATCCGTTGAGGAGTTTATGAGAAAGTACAAAATCAAAGATGGTTGTATGGCAAGTACCGTTAATAACAAAATATGTAAAAAAAAATGTTAACCAGGCGTTTTTTTTTATCTCCGAGCAGATTTAGCTCTGAGTAGAGCATGATCAGAGGTCTCCGATTCAATTTTGAAATAAACTTAAGCGCCACTGTCATATATTATTTTAATTTGTTTTTCTCTTATTAAAACTTATTTACCAGCAGATCTAAGTTTTAGGAATTCATTTTTGTTTTAATTTGTCTTACTTTCGTGATTATTGCCAAAATTTGAGTAAAGTTAGCCGCTCCCTGCATTTAACTCCATTTGATCGATCATTTTATTCTGAGCTAATGGAGCAAGCTCCAATTTAGATCTGATTTAAAAAAGAAACACAAGTTGAGCGATTAGAAGTGTGTGAGCTAAAAAATAAACACAGATCTTTTTTTGGCAGCCGAGTTCTTTAATCGGAGCTAAAAAAAGAAAAACGCCTATAGTAGTTCGCATGTTTTTTAAAATCAGAATCGTTAGGGCCGTTTTCGAGATAATTAAAATGGTGGAAAAAATTGTATGACAAGTACCGTTAGTTTTGACCCAAAAAAACTTTCATCAAAATCTGGAGTTCAATTTTTTTTTTTAAATGAAAAACTTGCCCTTATACATATATCGCACGTAAAAAATGAACGCCTTACCAATTAATTATGTTGACATTTACTCATGTGAAGTAATGTGCAAACTTATCTTCTTCTCATCTGTATGAATCTTATAAAACTTTCAATCAAATCCCTTACAACATTTAGACATCATTATCAAGAGTGCTTTCGAACATAAAACTTTTAAAAACTTATCCAAATTGAAACAAAATAAATTCCAAGAATTCAAATTTCAACATTATGCTGCCAAGACACTCCAAAAATCAAACTAAACCAAAAAAAACCCTGAACTTTAATGCTGCCTCTAATTAAATTGAACTCCAAACGAAAGTAAAAAAAAAACTCAGCACTGCGGCCTTAAAAAAAAGTTCAACTAGAAAAATAAATTAACAAAAAAAAAAAAAACGCAAGCTAAAATATCCTTCCGCTTGACGTGTCCTTTGAGTGGTGAATGAACTCTCCTCTCCTAACATTCCGCTTTGAACTTATAAGTAAATAAATGTTTTCAGCTTTGTCTGATGTGTATTTATTTCATATGCCAGCGAGAGCAATTTTAATTTCCTTCAGAGGATTTCCTTTACTTTCACTGATTATTCATTCATTACTTTCTACATCACTCAACTCGTAGTGGATAGAAGCAAAAAAAAAAAAACTAAAAACTAAAAACGAAAAACGTTCCCACAAGTGATGCTCTAGACACAAATCTAACAAACAACAACGACGACAACCATCACACAAAGTCAGGCAAAAAAGTTAAGTTAAGAGCGCCAAGCTTGAGGTGAAACACCATCGCCATTAAAATCACCCACTTAATGCTTCCTCGCATATAAGGAAATACTCAAAAGCTCAAACAAATAAGACGACATAGCTTTGGCTATGTTGTACTTTACCTATAGTACCTAGTATGGTGTTCTATGGAATTTGCAAAAGGAACGTGAAAGAACTCTTGAAAGCGTCTACTTGCTGTTGATAAACAACATTCCAGAAACCACCAGGCATATGCACTACACTCTTATGCAGGTTGGAGTGGATTATGATGGCCGTTATGGGACGGAGGATGGTTCATAGGTTAAGTTCATATCCTGTCCAGGATGTGAAATAAAATGCAAAACGCTTTATACACTACAATATATATATACATATATGTAAGTTGGCGGCTTTGCTCATATTACATACGAGTATTTATTAGAAATGTATGCCAAAAAAGGGTATGCATTTTCCACCACCCTACCCATTCGTCGTCTTTCGACTTCGATATGATGGCTCGTAAAGGTGCAAGTACTTTCAATTTGACTTACCACTCATTTCCTCTAAAGCAATTACGGTGACTTTATTGCAGTTTAATGAAAGTTCACCACTCTTGCAACATACTACGCATTGTGTTACGTTACGTATAGATATATCTCTATAGATGAAGACACAATGGCGACTTGCTGATTTGTTTCCTGGTATGTCTAAGCACGAAGGGGAGACATTAAACTTTTTCTTCGGTCTGTTTTATTCTTATTACACTTACATAATCTCGGACTGCGTTCTTTCAGTTTGTTACGGAGAAGTTTGTTGCATATTTTTTTTTTTATTTTTTTTGAATGAACATCACTAACCCATGTAATTGGTTCTTCTTTTATAAAAGAAAATTGAGTTATGATCGCAAGATTTTCGCAGACATCAATGAAATGTATTGCAGATACAAAACAAGGAAAAATATTCTGAACAAAAGAATGTCTACAAAATATTAAATAAAAAAAAGTATTTATCTTAGTCGTCGCATTTTTGAAAACTTCATCTGCGTAAAAAATGCAATTGCAAACTGCAAAAGTCTTTTGTTCGAAAACGCAAACACAAATTCGAACTGCATTAGCATTGCGTTCGATAATGGAGTTCAAAAAAGTTACATGTTCGAAAACATCAACTGCGTAGCATAAGTGCAGTAAAAAAAATCGAGGTTACGTCAAAGGGTCAAAGACATCAAAAAGAAGCTATAGGTATTTAAGTCGAACCACATTCTGATGAAATTGACGTTGACTAGTTTAACAATTATTTAATTTCTCTAATGCATACGGTTTCGACACCGCGAGTGCTAAATTCACAATGTCCCGTTTACTCTATACTTTTACTCACTCCCTTTTCAATAAGTCAGCGCCGTCGGTTCTGTATACTAATAATTTTTACTTTATTTGGCTTAAAACGGTCTTTTTCGAAAACGTCATCTGGGTCAAAAATGAATGCATGCAAACTGAAAAAAATTCTTTTGTTCGAATTATATTTATTCGATTAATTTTGTGTTATTTTACAAGTTGACCGAAATGTCAAATGCCTTTGCAAATACGTCATTTGACGTTCAAAATGTATTTGTGCAAGCAAAACGAATGTATATTTGACGTATGCAACTTTTGCGTCATAAATCATAAACAGTTGGCAGTCATACTGACTTTGATTAGACGTTTTCGAAAACGGCCGTATTTTTAAATAGTTGGTACATACTATTATTTTTTAGTATGGCAACACTCCATTTTTCAGTTTAACTGTCGATTTTCTTGCGAGCACAGTGCGGCCCATTGGGGCCCCATAACAAATAGAGACTTTTTGAGCCAAGTAGAGCCCAAACAACTAAACTGGTGACCTCTCAGATATTAAAATAATGGTAATTTGGGCCCGTTATCTCATAATCCCTGGGGACAATTTGTTCGCCAACCCGTCCCTGCTTCAAATCAACATAAAAGAAATTAATTTATAGTTGAATTTTCGTGAATTTAGAGTGCATCATTGCATTGCAGGTGATGGTACTTCGAAAATTTCAACACAGTTTCCAAATTCTTTATATTATGCTGACACCTTAAAAATATCAAGTTCAAATGTCAAAGTTTGACACTGACTTAACTATGCAAAACTTGAAAGCTACTTTGATCACACTTTAAATTTTAAAATAGTTGATTTCAATGTTAAAATGAAAATTTTCTTTAAATCGACTAGTTGTCATTCAATGGCTACCTTTATTTTTTTTTGCAAATGGTGGCAAGTGCCAATTATTCTATTTTGACATTTATGAAGTAAACAGGCACAATATACAAACGTCAACAAGGCATGAACCACTACACTCTTAAAGAATAATTGTTGTTTTTTTTTTGACATTTGACGCCATTTGCAAAAATTATAGCATCTTTCGGTAGGTTGTCATCTTTTGCATCACCTGGATGGAGCCATTATTTTTGTTTTGAGACGTTATTCATAGGTGGCGATAGTAAGTGAGCTAAGAGGAAAATAACACCATTGCTTTTTTTAATCGAAATTGGAGTTTAAAATTTCGAAATATGTTAATTTCTTCTTAAATTTGGCCTAACTTTTCAATTGCTGTAGTTTGGTTTAATATAGAAAGAAACTCAAATTCAAGAGTCAAATCTAATCGATGGCCTTGCATCAGACATCTTTTGATGAAGAGCCTTAAATCGTCTGTGAAGCACAAATATATTATGCGTGACTTTAGCATGTCTGTGCATAACAAATCCAACAGCCAATCCATTACGCATCCCAAAAATGAATTATTTTTCGATTAATCCTTCATGAGCATTTACAACACGACAACAAGGACCATGACGACGATGATGATGATTATGATGAGGACGACCACGAAGGCGACGACGACGACGACGACGAAAACGACTACGACGCACACAAAAACATGAAAACCCAGCCAATGTCTGAATCTCAAAATGGAGACAAATAGACAGGCCCACTAATGCCTGCGATAGTTGTCGGAGATTATAAAGCCTGGTTGCATTGTTTTTAGCTTGGCCATCGTTACAATAAACACACCTATGAATGCGAAACGACACGACCATGACTGGCTTGTCCTTAACTCCTGCATTTAAAACGCATCTCAGAGCTAAAAATAGCCAAGCCTAGTATCCCTTTTTGTGTGTGGCTATATCTTCAGTTCATTGTGTTTGCTTTTGCATTTAGTGGTTAACATTGACGTTAGTTTAAAAGACTTAAACAAAAAAAAAAGTTTTCACCCATTGCCGTCGGCACTGTGACGCTATAAATTCAAAAATTGTCCAACAAAAATTCAGGAGGAAAAAAGCCTACAAAAATACAAAGCACGCGCTAACAACACAACAAGGTAAGTCTCACCAAGCAAGAGGAAAAGGAGGGGCAGATGATTCAGTACTTGACACTGAGTGTGTGGGCGGTGTTGGAACTTACGACAACATAAAAAAGAACTACAACAGACGTCCGACTATGAAGACAACGACGATTATATAGCAAGGACACTCTGAGACAAAAAAAAAGAACGTCCAATGGTTTTTTTTTTAAATTTTGTTTTATGTTCGCTGTCGTCTTCTTTTAAACAAAGAGAAAGAGCCAAACAATAAAACATTGACACGGCACATTATCAACATTGCAGCAAAGACAAAAGTCATTCTCGCAAAACAAAAGGATTAATAAACCGATGAAAGCTTCAGGTCTTTTGAATTATTCGCCTGACGTATGTCAGAATTCTGACACAACAACTCTCGAGTGTCGTGTATTGAATGCCAATCATCGACTACTGCAATTTAAGGAGCGTTTTGCCTCTTCGAGCTATTCGAGGAGGAGGTGCGATGCAGTGCATTGCATTCGATGCTATTTTTATATACATACAAACCCATCGTCCTATTTAGCAATTTTGCACTGCATTGCTGATTATGAGGGTGTAGCATTGCATGTCGTCAGGGGAAGAGGGGGTTGCATTGCATGAAGAGGTAGGTATATGATTGAATGAAGAATAGGGATCCGTGCATGTACATATATCATAAATGAAATGTAATTAAGCCTGGTAATGGTGTGTTATGGTTTTCTGCGGTGTTCCAAATAGGTTTTGGATTACCACTTGACCTAATTAGAGAAAATATAATGGACTGCGGTGGGCGCTTTATGAACTTGTTAAAAACATCACTTCCATCATCTGGATCTGGTGTTTAACATAGAAGCTCTACATACATACTTATTTAGAGTATAGATGGGAGGGTTACTCAATTTTGAAATTCAAAAGAGGAGTGAATGCAATTAATTTAAGTAGATTTTCTTTCTTATAAAATAATCGACGATGGTAATATGTTGCATGCTGCACTTTATAGTCTATATGTTGCATTTGAAAGGAAAAGTTGTAGACAAAATGTTTGAAAAATAGCAGTATGTAAATTTTGTATTAGATTCAAACTCGAGTAGTAAGATTGAGTGATTGTCGCATTTTTAGTGGCCGAGTGTTTCACTGTCTTTTGGTATATGCACAAAATGGAAGCTTCATCAAAGCAATTGTAATTAGATGAACTTCGGATTTTATTGCACTACTTCAAATAAAATAGGGCACACCACCTGCCGCTCTTGGTTACACCTGTTTTATCCAGATTCACAGTGGAGGCAAGATTCTACATACATTATGCGTTCCCTTCGGCGGACAGTTCCTTGTTATAATGCAAGTCGATTAAAATATTGCCACCGGCACTATCCGACTACAGGTGATTTCACTCTATTGTTTTATTCGAAGATATGATGTTTGTAGATAAAGCTAGTGATGGGCATAATCGAATGATTTTAATAATCGAGATATTAGTATTCGTGTGATAAAAATATTCGAATGATCATTCCTTAACTACTCATGTGTCAATTGATACTTAAACTTTTAATTTTAAGTACATGATCCTTTCCTATAAAGAAATAAAATAAATAAAAATATAAAATAAATAACCAGTCAAAAACACTAATCCGAATGTACGAAAAACAATCCTAAATTTGTTTCCCATTTGTCAGATTTAACTTTTATAATGTTAAACATAACGGTTACAAACAACAATGAGAGACAAAAATGTATATACAAATTACGAAATTCTGAAATACATCTTAGTTCATGTTAACAGCACTCACTCTTTTTTTCATTTACACGAAATGAAGTCATTCGATTCTTCCATTTTCATTCGGTCATTCCATAAAACCAAAAATCTCAGATACTTTATCTACCTATATCTCGAGCGATGAACCAAGTCATTACTATTACTATTTTATTAATTCATTCGAATGATGAATGAAAATCATTTGAATGATTTCAGCTGAAATATCGGGATGTCTGGAGATAATGTAGAATCATTAAGATAAACAACACTAAACTTTAAGTTCTGAACGTTTTGTGTCTCGGATAAAACTGACTGTCGTTAAATTGCCCCCCAAAAAAAATAGAGGGCAGCACTATAAACCGTACGATAAAAGCTACAAAATATAACTTTAATATTTTTGCTGGTGCGGCTTTAACACTGCCTAAGTTGGTATAGGTATTCGCAATATGAAATTCGCAAATTTGCATCTCAACTCCCTCTCCAACCATTCTGAATCTCGTCGACGAGGGAGAAAACTTTTCATTGAAAATCATCATGCGCGACTAGGCCAATTTCCATCTCTGTAGATATTGTGTAAATACGATAAATGATCGCTTCTAGAGAACCGAAAATCTATATATAAGCCACTAAAACCAATTCTACCCGCTCAAAATTAATGCCTGTTATATTGTTTACTGGTTTCCACTATTGGATGAGTTGGAACTGGAAAATATTGGGTTTCATTGTTTCAATAGAATGGAACAATGGCAGTGAATATTGCATGATCCACAACCGAAATTCTAAAAAAAAAACTAACTCATGCCTTGGCTGCGTTTTAAGCCCAATTCTATTTGCTTAAACACTTTGCGCGGATGTACATGTTAAAGTTTTGCTGCTGACAATCTGGATACGGCTGGCCGAAAATCCTTTTGCATTGCAGTTGGAAATTAATAGACTAAATTCTTTTTTCTTTTTGAGGACATGGAGCTTAAATGTTAATAACTAACAAAATCATGATTTTTGAAGCACGTCAAAGAACCTCAACCACCAATTGCGATCCGTTCTCAAATATTTCAGTAACGAATTGTCGTCCGAAGCTATATTTTTAGAGCACTGGTTGAGAAGTTAGACCTACATTTCATGTCACATCGAGTAGATGTAACTTAATAGTCTATGCAACATGCGAGAAGCTGAAGATATAAACCGCTTCATTGCAATTTGCCCAATATTACATGATATCCGTCGGTTACATTTGAACGAGAGCTTTTAATGTCCCAACAGATTTTAAGAAATTTTAAATTGGGCGCCAGTCTGGTCTACCTTATACAAGTATGATCAAAAGAAAGGGTGTAGCCGTATAATGGAGGAGGAGTTTATCACAATATCAATAAACGTATAGAACGGACAAATTTCAAAATCAAAAACCAAGAAGGTAAAACCTAAAATTCCAAAAATTGCGAATGACAAAAATTTTAAATTCTTATAAATCTTTAGGCAATGGTTAGGTATAATTCGCTTAAGGGATCTTAAGTGGCAAGGAAAGATTTTTGTACATTTTAGACTTATTCATAGAAGTGTTCTAGATTTTGGGCTTTCGAAATTTCATCATTCTAGAAAACGTCATGATCCACAAATAGCAGTGGTTTGAAAGGTCAAATAAAGTTATAAATGTGCTAAGTAAAAAATATTTGTTGCATTATTTTATTTCAATATGATAAAAGTGTCCCATCTTGCCCCTTGCTACCCTACCGCTTAACTACTATTCTTATCGCAAATACAAATATAGTTTACGAGCTTCCGAACTAGTACCATTTGAAACATGTGTTTTGCAAATTTAAAAACATATTTGGAACTATAGACTATAGAACTACGTACACAATATTTAACTAACAGCTGCCAAAACCTCTGTATTGTTATTTTCAACGAACTAAGTAGGTACCTCCTCCAGCTGTGTTATTTAAACAAAAAAAAAGAAACTACCTATAGAACTAGATATACAAATATTTTTATCCTTATCGCATTGGAAATTCCACAACATCGTAATAAAAACTGATAAACAAAAAATTACTCCAATAATATATTTCACAAGATTGCGAATTCAACAACAAAACACAACCCCACCGGTTATTACTTTTTGTTTAAAACTTCCCTTTGCAAAAAAAAAATAAACAATCTCATTTCTACTATGGCAAATTAATTGGCATAATTTCAGTAAAAGCTTACCATAAATCATGCACAATCAGTTGCCTTCATCTGAAAAAAAAAGAAAATAAACAGTGGCCCGACTCTGAACTAAAAGAAAAAAAAACCATCTACCTATCCCAATTTGGTAAGTCTGTCTGGAACTAGCTCACAAAACGACTCAGACGACATTGAAAATATAAAAAAAAAAATATAAACTCAAAAAGGCGATATTGCTCAACTACCTATCTTGTTCCATTTTAATAGCCAAAAAAAAGTAACAAGTAAGGTAGGTAGTTGTTGGTATTCTCCAGACCCTTGAAGGAGTTTAAAAAAGTAATTTCTACTTACAAGGCTATGTCGATGGTAAAGGAAAAAAAACGTTGCTACACATCCAAAAATAGAGCTGATGATGTAGGCCGTCGCGGCTCTTCCGTATTTTCGAATAGGTACACTTTACAAAAATTAACTTTTTTGTTTGTATTTAAACACTTTTAACTAAAACAAAGATTACTGCAGAAATACAAACAAATAATTAAAAAAAAAAAAAATATACATTAATTTGAAACAAAAACCGCTGAGCAAAGGAAAAAGCGAAAACCGCGGCGACGGCGATTATGATGGCGCAATTACAGACCGAATCTAACATGGAAACCAAAATAACCGGTGACACTACCCGATTCGGTTGGTTAGACGAAGATATTATTTTTCTAATTTTCTTCCGTGTCGGTTTTTATCAATTTTCTTTCCATTAATTCTGCTTAGCCACAACAATGTTTTTACAATTAATTATTTAATGATCCTCAAAACTGAAAAGCGATCTTCTGTGTGAATCATGATTGCAAAATCAAAATGAAAGAAAACAGACAATATCCAAGAAGGAAGAAAGGCACTATCGACGACAAAGAACTAAAAAAAAAAAATAAACAAAACCAGGACAAGCGATTTGCTACCAAAAAAATGAAGCGGAACGAACCGATCGTGATTCGTGATCTTTCACCAGAACACCGGTAGATATTGAAGTATAGGATTTTCCAAACCTAAATTGAAATGTATGTGTATATCCACTTAACCTGGTGGAAAAAAAAGGCCAACAAATAAAAAGTGATGAACACTTTTGGTTGGAAAAATTCCACTCAACTCAACACACGATCGCGCAACTATACGACGAAGTCGACTGCGCTCAGATGATCGAAAACAACAAAACGAAAACTAATTTAATTAATTTGAATTAAAAAAGAAAAATATATATATCCAAACCGTTGAAAATATTGTCACCGCAACAATCTAATAACTGTTTTGGCTTTTTACATATAAATACGGAGTATCGTGTAGCTACAACAAAACGAACGATCACCAACTTATCGTAACCGATTCAAATTTTATACTAAACAACAGTAAACTTACACAGCAGCGAAAGAGGGTTTTAGCAGACTTGAGTTTTCATCATTATTGAAGTTGGAGATTGGTTTGGAGGAGACTCACAGAGACAGAGTGGAGAATATTATTGGCTCTGCTGGTTGGAGTCGGAGTGGTTGTATGGTTTAATTTCTTTTGGGGGGCTCGATCGATATGGTGGAGTCTTGTATGCTTACTACTGTTTGTTTGTGTGCGAACTGTGAAATAAGCGCCTGGTCTGGCACTGGTAGAACAGATCAAAGCAAAAGAGAAAATAATGAATTTGCTTACAGAACAGTGTTGCCACATATACAATTTTTTTTGGGACACATGATCAGTGTGTTTCTTATTTATTCCGGATAAGGAACAGAATAGGTGGAAAAGGCGAAATGTTTATGTAGAATATCCATGGAATGAATAAAGAAACAAAAATAATATCCTGAATAGAAAAGAAAAAAGATGACATCAATCAGCTGTTAAAATAGATTTGAATCAGTTTTTTATAGTTGCGTTTATTCATTTGATTTTCGTTTTAAATTATATTTATTGTAATTGTAATTCCAAATGGATGAAAATAATGTTGCTAATTGTATATCACTGATGATTAATTAATGAAAACTCACATTTAATTATTATTTATCTATTTATTTAAAAATTAAATATATAAAACATTTTTGGCAATCCAATTTGTTGACTTATGTCGTTTTTATTTGGCAATCCGGAAGCCTTTCGGACTCTTCTGAAAGAGTTCACTTGGGAAAAAATGACAGTTCTAATTCTGAAAAGAAGAGAATTTTGCTTCTGGATTTGAAAACAGAATCAGAAGCAGAAGCACTCACACATTCATATACTTGAACGTCAAACTAGACTGTTATCATTTTTTGTATCATAATTGTGCAACAAACATTTTTTTGAATTTGAATATTCTCACGTACACAATTATTTTCACACATACAATCTCATTAAAATTCAGAATCATCAGAATCACACAAAAGTGTTCAGTTGGGATCCCGGATCGGAGAACAATTCCGGATTGCCAAATAAAAACGCCATTAGTTTCCGTCTTTGGCAGCTGTCATTTTTGTTTTGCTTTTTGGACATTGACATGAGGGGGATATGCCGAAAATATTCTTTTCATTCCGTGTTAAGCATGGAATAAAAAGAATCCATGCCGGAATGAATACAGAAACAACAATATAGTTCATCCGGAAAATTCCGTAGAATAAAGAAACGCACAACTGGTATTCCGAATTTTCTGGACATCCAAGAATAAATAAAGAAGCACTGGAATGATGAAACATAGAATACTTTTTTTGGAATAAATGTAACTAATGTATTTTTACTTTTGATTTATATCTTACAAAAAAATAACTGCCAAAAAAAATATATAATATAGATCCATAAATCAAAGAAAACAAGATTACGACAATTCTTTTTTTTTCTTATTTTATTGACGTAATGTGTGAAACAAAATCTGCAAATTGTTGCTGTTTGTTTGTGGATTAATGTATTTTGTTTCACATGTGACGTCAAAAACAAAAACAAAACAGAGAAGTGTCGTAATCTTGCTTTCTTTGATTCATGATATAGATCCAACTGATTTATCTCGGTTATAGAAATGCAGGGCGGAAGACAGACTGACTTTTTGAATATTCAGAACCAGTGATGTCACTTTCCTGCAATTCAATTTTTCTTTATATACATACATAGGTACTTTCCCATAACACCTTTTTACACCTAAAAAAAAAAACGGTTTTCTCGAAAAATAAATTTTCGCCAAAAAGTTACATCAAAAGCGTAAGTTTTCAATACAAAAATAATTGTTGATTTTATACTTTTGTTTAAGTTTTAAATGCATATATATTTAAAATCTTGTGCAAAGTTTTTAAACTTTTTTTAAAGAAAAATCTCTGTTATGAACCAATTCATGTCATTTTTTTTTGAAGTGGCATTACTGTTCGGTAGTAGAAACATATTTGAATTCAAGGAACATTCGCTCCGGAAACAAATATTTACTTTCATTATCATAATCAAAAGTGTTATCGGTGGAAGACAATTATTAAATTGATACACTTGTCTTCAACCAAATGTCAAAAGTGGTATATTAATAATTGTTGAGGATTAATGGTATAAATATTTAGTGAAAGATATTTTTTTAAATACCTACATTTTATTCCCATTATTTTAGTAAAAATTAATTTAATTCCATTCTAGTGGTAACACTGATTGAGAATTAAAAACAAATACCTGATGGAGCACCTTTACTTAAACAACGAATATCGCGCAGAGTAAACAAAAAAAAAAACGAAATAAGGAATCAATAGAGCCAAACCAAATAAAAGAACAAAAATAAAGAACTTTAATGAGTAATGATTTACAAACGTGAGGATAATGTAATGTACCTCCTTGAATTTGCCATGCCATTTATTCCAGTGATGTCACTTTTAAACAAAAAAAAATGTAGTGGAGCGTAGGATTTTTAAAAATATCTTTACTTGTTACTAGAGGCACTGAACTTAATTTTCATATAAAGCTTAATAGGTTGAAGTGAGATCGTTGTTCGTGGCCCCCAGCGACACGGGACAAAATGTAAATTTTTGGGTGAAATATGTAGGCATTCAAGAGCAAAACAAGAAACAGAATAATATTGGATAGAGCTGCTCATGCTAGATCAGATAACTATTAACTCATGACTTACTAAAATTATATATTTAATAAGAAAACGAAAACAATAAATAATTCTAAAAATTATAAAATACACTTAAAATATATATTTTTTCTTTAATTAAAAGGCGTTTGTGAAATACTAAATTTCAATAAGAAATCAAATTTGCCATATTAAAGTGTTTCCTTAACAAAATACTAACTTCGGACAGTTTCATCTGTCAGGTCAATTTTCAGTCACTGTAATATCTCAGTCATTTGCCATTTTTTATTGGAACTATTAAGAAAAAGAGATACAATAGAGTTTTTAGGTTATTTTCCATGTTAATAAAAAATCAATCAAAAGTGTTTCTGATTAGATAAAACCATAAGCGGAATAAAAAAAGTCAAAAAACCTATAACCTCACCATTCGAACGTCTTTTTCTTAGCACACTTGTTCAAAAATAACTTGTTGAACAATATTTCCAAGGAATATTTCCTTTCGGAAATATGTACTAAATGTTTATAAACAAAACAAATCTCAAATCCGCAAGTGTGATACCTATAAAACAAACCACGAACACTGCACACACCTCAGCTTAAAAAATAAACTATCTATTACCGGTTAACCATCAAAAGCCAAACATGCTTTGCTTAGGTAGATGAGTACATATATATATATGGAATTCTCTTTCACAGACATTCCCTTTATTTATTTTATGGATTTCAAATATTTCCCATGAGGTTGTGGCTGTGGTACTGTGTTGAGCTTTGAGTGAAATGTAAAACATAGCAAAGTTACGACTCAATCAACCAATTGAACAACAAATAAAAGATTAACAAACACAAACAAACAATTATTCACCTCCTTGTGGTGTAGTGGTATCCATTTCTGGTTTGGTTTGTGGAATGGGGGAGGGGGGCACAAATAAAAATTAACTCAAAGCAACACGTGGAAATGCGGAAAATGTTAGAAAAATATTTAATGTCAAATGAGTATTGCCAAAGGCGATGTAAGGCAGTATAATTACATAGTATACTCAACACAGCACACAACACCCTACAAAAAAATACAGAAATAAGAGAGATGAGCAAACTGATTCTGACAAGTAAATTCTAATTTCCATTTTATGCAGTGCACTGATCAATCTAATGTGCATCGTTCTATGAAATTAGACTTCAAGATTATGGCTTGCAAGTTGCAAATAAGAAAAAAAAATAAACCGTTAACTGATGTCTTTTGATTGATTTTTGCTTTTTCTGCACTCTTTTTTTCGTTCATCATGGTTTTTGTTCACTTCGACTTGGATGATGAAAATAAACTCAAGAGTTGAGTCAGTTCTTCCTTGCTTGCTTCTTTGGTAACGTAACAAAACGACAACAAGAGATGAGTCAATCCAGCTCAGTTCGTCATTGACTGCAATTTATGAACTTTGCAGAGGTGGGGCATATAAATGATCATATTTTTTTTTTAACTCTGAAGGCTTTGTAATGTGACAGTTGATTGACTTAGGTCATTTATGAGGTGGAACATAAAAATGAAATCTGAATTTTTCTAGGAGAGTTTCTATGGAACATCATGAACTTCTTAAGTTATTTTATTTTTTTGTTTAAAGGAATGATAATGATGACGATTTTGTTTTTACAATGAAGGCTAGGTTAAGCAAACAACAATATTAATAACGAATTGGGGGTATAGGTATTGACACTCATAAGGGGTGCGATTTCTTACGATAAATTTTAGGAGAATTGAATGTTCTGGTTCACACTCAGCAACGGTTGTTTGGGCGGCTAAAATGGCAAAGGAAAATACAATACGCAATTAAATTGATTTTGTATTTAAACAAAAAAAAAAAAACCAGATAGTAAGTAATATAAAGCAGGGTGCGTTAAATGTTGCCGACGCTGATGACACGGTTTACAATCTGAAGGTGTAAATTTCGGTTGAAATGTATTTTATTTTTATAGGCCTAAGTTAGACCAAACAGAATTTAGCGGGAAATATTTCAATGATTCAACGTCTTTCCATTTACCTTAGTAATCACGTGTTACTTTCAAATATTTTATTACAAAAAACCAGCATATACCTTAAGAAATGTATTGATTTCAAAAAAGTTGAGGTCAGCTGTAAAACCATTTGAAACAGGGTTCAGCCTCGGTTTAAGATTTTAACACACATATTTTGATCTATTTACTGAAGGTTCACACATGGATCAGGAGAAATACTCCAGTGTGTGCCCTCTTAACCCCCTTCCGAAGGATGTGGGCTTAAATGTTGAACGGAGGTTGAACCACATTTTTTCATAAGCAATTGAATAAGTCAAAATTGGAAAGAAGAGAAAGAATTAAAAACAGCGAGTTCCATAATAAAGATTATGGGTATTTTCATAAATTCCTAACAAAGAACTGCAATACTTTCGGTTGAACTAACCTAGTTCAACTGCGGTCCTACTGCGTATAAGCGTCAAAATATGATCGGCATTTAGAATATTGCGCAGTCATTATTTTTTGGCTGAAAGAAAGCAAATGTAAAGGAAATAAGATGCACGACTGGATCGCAGGAACTTGCTCTTATGTTCGATCACATAGTATGCAAAAGATTTCTATTAAAAATCTAAATATATTTTTTAAAGTCGTTTTTAGCTTAATTTTGTATTTATACAAAATTTCTGTAATTTTGTTCCTAAATAAATTGGTATGACATATTAAATATTTAATGATGCAGGGTGGCCCACGAATCGTGCTACAAAAATAAAACGTAATAACTTTTTTTCAGTGTGAGTAATCGGCTTATTTTTTTTTTTTTAGGCTACTATTTAGATTTATCAAATTGAATGCTTGGGATACTGAAAAAAGGTCCATCATTTCCGTCCAAAGGGAATTAAGGCTGGAGTTTGGCGGTACTCCCCCGAGTAGATGGACCATTATGAGGCTGGTGAACAATTTTGCCGAATCTGGAAGCATCGAACGAAGACCGTATCATCGAGATCCCAATGTTCGGGTTCAGGATACAATCGTGGCTTTTGCATCGGTAATACAGGCCAATCCAAGTGTTTCGACTCGAAACTTATCGGGTCAAATTAGAGTTAGCAGACAGTCATTATAACGGATACTTCATGATGACTTAAGCTTGTTTCCGTACAAAGTCCAAATTACAAGCAAGTTAAACCTTTAGGATTTGCCTGTTCGCATGAAATTTTGCCGAAAAATGATTGCAATGGCCGAACAAGATAACACATTGATAAATTGTTTGTTCATGTCGGATGGGGCCCATTTTGACTTAAACGGTAATGTTAACAAGCAAAATTGCCGTATATGGAGTGAATCTAATCCAGAAATGCTCCATGGGACGGAACTACACCATACTTCTTTGAAGAAAACGGTGTAACACAAACTGTCAATAGGTACCGTTATTTAAAGAAGTTGAAGCAGTTTTTTTGCCAAGAACTTCGTCGAAGACGTATCCCTTTCAGCAGGATTTAGTTTCAACAAGATGGAGCAAGTGCACAAGTTATGGCGGAGCTCCAACGAAAATTGATATCCAGAAACTGCACTTTCCGCTGGCCCTCAAGGTCACCTGACCTGACTACACCAGACTTTTTTTATGGGGTTATGTCAAGCAGGAAGTGCACAAAACGAAAACCAGGAATTTGACTGAATTGAAGCAGTCCATTAAGACAATAATTGAGGCGATCCCAATTTCAACCCTTCAGGACGCAATGAACAATTTTTTGATCAGGTGCCGCATATGCGTGGATGAGCGTGGAGGTCATTTGCGGTATATCATCTTTAAAAACCATTAGTTATTTAAAATAAAATTTAATTTTTAATCCAATAAAAAAAAATAATGAAATACATCGATTAAAATAAAAGTTATTTAAATTTTCTTATTGTAGCACGATTCGTGGGCCACCCTGTATAGACTTAATAACAAAAGATTAAGGCCCGTTTGCTGATACACAACTTAAGCATTTAAGTTAAAGCACTTATGTGACAGTTGACGCAGATGAAAAAGTAGCCCATAAGCGTTTTAAGTTGAACATAAATATTTATGATTCCTATCAGCAAACGGGCCTAAGTCGGCTTAATCAAAGAAAAAATAATGCAAAATTCTGAAATAAATACTTAAACTAATTTGAGCTCAAAAAAATACGCCATTTTATTTCTTGGATAAATTTGAATTTATGAGAAAAAAAAATTAAAAATCAGTGCAGCGGTTTTTGAGAAAAAAGATTTTTTAAAAAAACGTTTTGAAAACATTTTTTAAAAAATTCAAAAACGCCAAGAATTTAAGAACGAAAACGAACCTTCCACCTGTCAAGATTATCTTACGTTGCGATAAAAAGGAGTACCTACTCATCTCCCCGACTTCCATTGGTCGTACATTGTATGCAAACAGCTGGGTTCACTCATTCTCATTTAAATAATGGTTGCCACTCGAGTATTTTATTTTTCTTAATTCAGTTTTCGCGCATATAAATTTAAATTCATACAAACGAATATACAATTTTGTAGACCATAGTTAAAATTGATTTTGTTTAACTATCAATATCGTAAAGTAGACAAAATTAATGCTTGTCAAAAAAAAAACAAAACTAACTAAATTGACTGAAGTGAATTTTTATATGGCACGTTCTGCAACTGGCAACTCTGTTTTTTTGACAGAAAAAATTAAAGTTTACAGTTATTTTTCAATAATTTCTCGTATGATAAAGCCCCCTTTTGCAGGCCAATAAAAGTTCATTGACATATTCATTACTAACTACCTTACTTTAAAAATCTCAGACTTTACAGATGAAATTCCCAAGGATTTATAACTAATTTCACACAGATATTTTCACTTTCATCGCAAAAAAAAAAGTGAAAACAACGTCATCAGCTCGCTACATGCTATAATAATTAATTGCCATCACACCACCTAATTAGGCCTACAACAACTTGCGACTGCTATCAAAGTATCGCAGACACTATAGTAACTGGCAACTGGCTCCACCGATGTTCCACTTTGATTAATGACCTGTGCAATAAGATTTAGCAAACAAAAAAAAAAATTTAAAAGTACCTTCATAAAAGTAATATGTATGCTCGCTCACATAATCCCACGCAGATGACGATGTTTTTTAAACACCTCCAATTACAATAAACATCCCAGTATATTAGCAGACAACACCATTTGCCACCTCCAAGACATCTAGGCCATGGCTGCTCTAGGTAAAGTATATATGAGGCTTATGGACCGCAAATCACTGTAGATTCAGTGTCTGCTGTGAACTAATGGACCTATACACTTTGGTTCATTTACACTGGCTGTCATTCAAAAGGTATTAGGCATGGTTGCCAAGGGGATATTTTCAGAAAATCCATAAAAAAAACTTTGATGCAGACCTTAACATTGGTCTTAACATATACAATTAAGACTCTAAGGTTCTGACAGATATAATTTTGAACATGGTCAAAAGTCAACAGTTTATTTAAATTTATCTTCTTAAGTTAAAGTATATTTAGCAAAAGATATAAAAACTTGACAATAATCCTTCAAGAGAATGCAAAATTTAAACGTATGTATGTAATGTAGCTTTCATGTTTTAAAAACAAATATTTTAGTCTGTAGGTACATATGTATTATTTATAGTGCAATTTTTTTTTTAAGTTGCTCTAAAAATAATCGTAGGTAACCCTGTCCCATGGCCAAAATCTTACGCAGAGTACAGAGACAGCAAAAAAGGTGTGATGGGCTTTTCATTGTTAACATGGGGCTCAGCCATTATATTTTTTTTAATCTAATGACCTGTGATGGAAGTTTGTATTGCCTTTAACTAAACGCAGTTAGGTTTTGGACTTTTATACATACTTTATGGCATGAGATCAATAACAAATTTATCCGTATTATGTTACTTAATTTGAAAAAAAAATTAAGGTGGGTAGATATATGGACTATTTCTATTCGAAATGGCAGTAGCTTGAACTATATTCGTGTAAGGTGGTCAATAAAGTGTTTCAAATGCAATCTGAATTGCACAACTCTAATTGGAGAAAACGAAGGATAAACAAGAATATATATTGGCAACGTGGATTGAGAATAAGATGTTTATTTGTACATCGAATGATAAGAGTAGGTTTAAAAATACATTAATATTCAGTTAAATAATAGCCTGGATTAAGCTTCAGTTGTTACTGGGTAAATGAGGTAACATTCTACCAATTTTTTCTGGGAGAAATTTCAAAGTGAATTTGTGACGTCTTAAATGCTAGACAACAAATTTATTGAAAGAGATTGTTTTAAGCAGAACATGTTTTGACATTTTACGGAGGAACAACTGACACTAAATATCACTCTCTTTCCAGTTGACATTGGGAGAGTTTGGAAAGGATGTTCCAAAACAACGCTTCTTATAGAACCCACACCCCTCTATACCGCTATTACAGCCATTGCTATCCAATTTTGTGTTGCGAAATTTCAGTGAGCCTTAAGGAATATTCACATGAGAACGAATATTCATCAATTTTGACATTTCGATCAATTTTTTTTTATTTGTCGCGAATGACGTTTTATAATGGCTTATTCATGACTTTGATGTGAAACTGAAAGCAAAGAATTTGACAGTTCCTAAAAATCAAATTGCAAACCGCGACGATCAATATGTTTCTCAGATGTAAAATGCACAATGTAAACATTATATAGTAAATTATATTTCCACCATTTTACATTTATTCATTCATTCGTCAGTTGTTGCTCATTCTTATTTGAGATGTGGATAGTCCTTCATTGTTATGAACTGTCAAACTCTATTTGCGTTCCATAATACCATCCACGTTTTAAGGCATAACTAATAATAATATAATCAACTCAGAGATTTATGTGGTTTTCCATTGGTATAATAAATAAATTTATTTAAATCTGTCAAAACACCGATTTTCCCCTTTTTTGTGTTCCATTGGGCATAATAAATTCATTTATATTTTGATCTAGATCATTTTTGCAGATCTAGATTTTTCGCAGATTTACCCCTCTATGTACTAATATTATTACAATTTGACATATTTATCATTAAAATGATTCTCCAGAAGTATCATGTTATTCCCATCAAAATCGCGATGCTATATAAATTATTTATATTCATTTTAAATGTTTCATTTCTTGAAATATTAAATATTTTAAATTGTTTTGCTTACTTATCAAAAACAAATTTATACAGCTACACCGATATCATGTTCACAGACACGTAATTGCACAAATAAAATAACAACAAAAAAATCAAATCTAAAGTCACGTTCCATTGAGCTCTAAAAAAATCAAAATCTATATTGAAATCTGGATTTACCAATGGAAAACAACATTAATAAATAAATCATCATTCACGACGACTTAAAAAAAGCCATCTCTACAAATATTCGTTAATTCGTTGGTCGGTCTCATGAGCAACACCAACGGAAGATCACGAATTTATTTTTGCAATGGCGGCATAATGTCATTGTGGTTTGGCAGATAGAGAATTATTAGGTGCGTATAGTATTTTCTTTTTTGTAGTAAGAATAGCAACAACTCTCAAACTTCAAGAGTGGAGGAAATTTTGTTAATCTTGTAACAAAGTAAACAAACACAAATTGGCCACATTTGTGTGTAAAACGTCAGTGGGCACAAAGACAGAAAGTAGCAATGGGCATAATTGGTTGAGCACTCCAGACATACCAAAATAAACTTAAAAAATTAAATGAATAAGAAAAAACAGCACGCAACAGAAAGAAGAGTCCACGAAACAAAAATATTCTATAAAAAAGGGGAACATTCTAGAATTCCAGTGAACAAATATTAACATTTACACGTCTCGATTATTTGTGTTTTCATTGAGGGCGTTCGGTGACCCATAGCTTTGCTGTGCAATATGTTCACTGTTGTTGTAATACGTGTTAAATAACAACACATTAATAGCTGACCACCATAACAATGAACAAAACATATGATTTCCAAACCGAAGACAATCTAGCGCTAAGTTTCTGGTATACTAGTTAGGTATCGTAGTGCACAGCTGACAGCTGTGTTGTTTGTGAACTTTAATTACATGCCTAATACATCATCTTCTTCTGAATCGATTGAAACATTTGTGGTCTAACTTTCTGATTAATTTTAAATTTATATTTTATCCAACAAATGTATGTTTAATTCACTTTGCCCTGAAGCGTAATTCTAAGCAATTAGTTTTTTTGTCTCTGTTTTGCCTTGACAGAATTGGTTACCTATTGGGTTTTATACGTTCACAAACGCACAGTATATTTTTCAGCAATGTATCAGAAAGCTCTGCGACACCGAACGCCCCCATTATTGTTTTTTTTTTTATTGTTTTGTCTTTAGTTTTTTTTTCAATACAAATATTTAATTTTATTTCACAAATAATGAACTTTTCGCTCAAGTTCTCATTTCTTTCGAATATGCCCATCACCAACACAAGGAAACGGCAGAACAATCTTGGCGGCTTGGTACTTTGACAGTTTTCACACCAGTTACCCAAATTCACAACTTTTTCAACGAAGGGGAAGTTTTTTTCCCCCACTTTGACAGTCTTTGTAGTAATATTTTAGAGTTACCAAAACAGCATTTTGTGAAAATTTGTACAAATGGGTAGGAATTCGTACAAATTCACAAGATAATAAACAGACCTATTAATTGTCACTTTAATCGTAAGTGATAAGTGCTACGGACAGATCTCAGGAGAATTATTTTTGCTGCAAGTCACAGAATAAAAAGTATGTCGCAATGGGCCTGTACACACGAGACTATTTCCACCGGACAAAAACCGGTTTTGTGTGGCAAGGGAACCGAAGTGTGCAGTATGCAACGGACTGAAATTTCAACCCTTAATTTCGTGGATGAACGAAGACTAAAACTTAACACATACACAACAGATTAAACGGTCAAATACTAACTTATAAAAAGAGGTTCATGTATACAATTCTTCGCTCAGCTGAAATCATCTCGTGTGTGCTTGGACTAATGACGAAAACCGGTTTCAGTCCAAAAATTAATCATTCCGTGTGTGCAGGCCCAATGACATTTGCATTGTGTTTTATGAAAGAAAGATAGAGAACAACAAATTGGTTTACACCATACACGCTTTAGTGCAATCGAGACGGTAATTGTCGAGTTTTCGGAGCAGCAAATTTGAAAAAAGACAGTTTTAAGAAAAATGCCATCTGACAGTTGTAACGTTGGTGTCACTGTGTTTTGCAAAATAGCGAAAAACGAAATACTCATTTACAGACGTGTAAATTATCGGATTGCAACGACCCCTTATTAACTGTCATTCTACTGCCAGCCCAGAAAATGTTGATTCCACTGCAACTTTTTTTTTAATTTATCTTCCCTACGCATGTATAAATAGAATTTCAAAAAAAAAAATCGTATTAAATTTACCTTGAGACTTGGCGCGATTAATTTTATTTCCGTTGATGCAGGTTGAGATAGGTGTATACCCCTTTCAGTGTATCTTTAATTGAATCTTGAACATCTAGAACCCACTCATTCTGTGTACATTATGTACTTAACCAAACAAACCACAGCATCAAGTTAACAAGAATAAGACAGCACACAACACAGACTATACAGAGAACTTCTAGGCCCAGATTCAGACCACAATCATCATCATCATCACTGTGATTGTATATTATTCTCGAGTTTGTATGTATATACGACAACGACGACGAAAACCTAAAACAGGTGGGATCACTTTTCAAATCACTTTGACTGCTTTTTTATTATGGATGCAAAACCTTATCGCACACAAATGCAAATAAATTGCAACAACGCAGTCGCTATTATGTCCCTTTTTAATCGCACAAAGAACTTCACCAACGAAATCACACAAGGGATTCTCCGCACTGATTTATATCTCGAATATATTGTAACTATGGTCTTTTGGAGAATTTCTTTTGTGCAACTATACACCCCGGGCACAGGGTCAGGCATGCGATTTCACCTCCCCACACACAAGCTGCACCCAGATTAACACTACACGTATGAAGTTGAATTACAAGGAGGCACCAACTGCCGCTTGGCACGCGTCAGGCTTGGGCGTCAAGGTGCACCTTACGAGAACGCGACAACTCACGAATGTAAAAGTGCAACAGCTCCGAAGTCGAACCGTGTGCGGCAATGAAAGAAGGTCTTTAATTTAATTCACTTCTTTTATTCATTGGTCGGCTAGAAGATTATCACTGCACCTTTTCGTATGCACCACACTGCTTGCGATGAGATTCTTAACTGCTTACTGAATCTGAATGGCGCTGGAAACTTTTACAAAACCGACCGAATAATAATGTCGTCGTCTGATATAATGCCAATGGCTCCGAGGAGAAAATCAGCTGATTGTGAAATTCGTTCCATGTCCTCGTGCTGGTGTGGTGTATTAGTGGCTTCTCACAATGAGTCATCCGGAGGGAACAGGTATTCTTGAGGAAAGCTTTTCCTTTTACATATACAGTTACTCACACACGTATTCGGTATGAAATTCTTGTGTTGTGAGAGAAATTATTGTGTCCTAAATTCTCATGAAATAACCAGGACAGATGTTGAAATTATTCCGAATAGCTGATGGAAGTAAATTCTATTATTCGTCAATGTGCTGGGATGTAGAAAATGTTAGTACGGGATAAATGCGAGATGAGATGTAGATAAGTGAACCGATAGATTTTGTTGCTGTTCAGATATCACAATTAGACCGGGAAATACACACAAATATGCTAAATTGTAAAAGGAAAGTCTAAGTCTAGAATATGATATATTAGGCCCGTTTTTTTTTCCAAGCATTTGCGGGCTTAGCAGACCAATTTTGGCGGTTAACTCTTATTCCGTCGAATTAAGTCTTTGTTATCGATAGCTTGTGTGAAAATGTCCATTTCTTTGCATTAAAACGTCGCCAATTATTTAAGATGCCATTAATGTCAAATTGGGCTACTTTGCTTAAATTCTTGTCGTAAATTTATAAAAAAAATGCGACCGACTTTCTGAAAAATGGTCCAAACATTTCCGGGATTATTGTGAATAAAAATTTCCCACGAAATATTTCCGCCCTTCAAACAAAGGGAACGTGAATCTTCGAAAGTTTGCATGAAATACGCAATTAATTGGTCGCGGATATAAATTCCCCTGATGCGAATTTGAGGGTAATTTATTCGCTCCAGGTTGAAAATTTCGTGGAATTAAATTATGTAGGGGAAAATAAAATTCACTAAGAGGTTCTTAATCAAGAAAGCATATCGCCAAATGGGACTATTTGAAATTATTAGGCAAGTTGAATTAATAGCTTAGTTAGCTTAATTTGTGACAAATTTTTGCAGTTTAAGCCACAAAAAAATATTAAGCCTAAATACCGTTTGGTTTTTGAGGTCAACTGTCAAAATTATAAAATAATAAATACATAAAAAGGTAGACAGGATGACAAATGTCAAAATGGGCTACTGTCTTATATTTGTCGTAAATTTATTTAAAAACAGTGTCTAAACAGTCTTGAACCCCTTAACGATTTTCCCAGGCTTAATAGTTATCAGGAACCATTCGAGGGGAATTTGGCTGTCAAACATATGATTGGATTTTCTCTTCGAGGGAACTTTATTCGCTCAGAAGATTAAATTTAAGAATCAAATTATTTAGGAAAATATAAAATTCCTTATAAATAAGGCGTAACATCATATTAGACTATTTTAAATTATAAGGTAAAATAAATTAATAGCCAAGTTAGCCCAATGTGTGGTAAATAGCCCAAATATACACGTGTATATCCAACAAAAATTTTAGGAAAAAATAGGATTTGGTTTATGAGGTCAAGTGTCAAAGTTATAGTAACAAAGTTGCTTTAAAAAATTGTTAAATGTCAAATTGAGCTACTTTTTTATACCTACTCGTAAATTTGTTCAAAAAAGGTCCAAACAGTCTCGGACACAACCCGGCCCATCCGACTTTAACAAAGTTTTACGCGAATCCTGGAATAGAAGTAGATATTTGAGGGAAATTTGGCTGTCATTTGATTGGGTTATTTGTTCGAGGGAAATTTATTACGCGGGAGATTTCGACATCAAACCAAGTTCCGTGACAATAAAATATTTAGGAAGGAAGCAAAAACACCCTGAAACTACTTTCATTAGTTTGTTGTTATAAAATTATGAAAGAAAATATCCCGATTTGCGCAAAATAGCCCAAAACAGCTCTTCAGGCGATTTTAATAGAAAAGTTACATTTTTTCAACCATATGTATGTAAATCCATCTCAAAAAGAGGAACTCCTGTTTTATTTTTTACTAAGACTACGCCTTCAAGGTCGTATGCAATATCAATATGTCATGATATATCCAATCATTTCTAACTATCATGAGACATGTTTAAAAAACAGACATGGAAAGCACTTTTTGTGGAAAGCTCCAAATTTGTTTGTATCTGCGCATTAGTTATCCCTGTGGGGATTTTCCCAGACCAAATCATTTGATGCTTACCTATGTTTGACATAAGTTGTTCTCGAACAAACTAGATCGCATTGAGAGAAACAATTAAAAAGAAAAAAAACTCAACAAGGGAGTTTCCCGCTCAAGCGACAAATTAGTTTTTCTACTGGAACAGCCCTTTGTTAAATTTGTGTAGCAATTACGACTTGTTAAGGTAAATGGTATTGTTCCTTTCTAGAAGAAGGTATTCGGTTTTTTTGGTGTAAAATGTACTGACTGAGTGTGTGAGAGGGTGGTAAGGGGTAATTGACCCCTCTTAAAAGCAGTCATCGACATGAATAGTGTATGAGATTAATAGGTATCGAAGAGGACCTTTATTTTGAAAGAGAAAAAGTTCAAATCGAATTGGACAAAAACAAAAAAAAAATCCCCCAGACAACCAAGCCCACACACCTTGTTTGCTCTTGTGAAAATATTATAAGGTCAGGGACTTTGGAGTTTGGCTTATTTCTTTTGCACGTTTAAGAACTGTCGTGTACCACACAGCCGCATGATTTTTATGGTTTCCTAAAGGAGATTTCTCTGAGTTTTTTGTGACATAGCACATGATGAGAACGAGAAAGATTACGTCTAGACTGTTAAAAAACGACTCTTGGATTAGAATGAAGAAAAAGACTCACGGAATACAAAAATGCCATTACGTGGGCACATTTCAAGTCTTGAAAATTCTTTTGAAATAAAAAAAAAAACAAATAAAATATAAATGAACAGTTTTTTTTTCAAAGATAAAAGGTCCTTGAACTCAATCTAGGTCTTCTTGCGGGTGCCATGCCGCTGCGATACTGCAAACACTTATCATTCCATAGTTGAAGGAGTATACTGTGATAGAGGGAACACTCGATATGATGGTATGGTCGAATGGGGTAGGTATTGGGGTTGAAAATATGAATATTATTATCCCATATCATAGAGCGGAAAAAATGAATTTTCCATTGTTGGCGTCACGTTTGCCTTCACATCGTCAGTATTGAAATTGAAGGACTCGCCTGTTTATAGAGGATAGTGGAAGGATGAATGTTGAACTCTGGCCAGTAATGATTCTAAATGGCAATTGATAAATGCTTTTGACAGAGCAAAGCAGAGAAAAAATCGTTTCTGGTTACTAATAATGATAAAAGGAAGACTTCTGCATGACAATGTGCGCGGGAACAAAAGGACCTGGTTTTTTAATTTTTTTTTTTGTGTCAGTATGAATTTTTTTTAGTTTTTAAGTTTTTAAAGTCATCTGCTTTTCATTTTTAGAGAACAAAAGAGGGGATTTAAATTTAAAAATAGAAGGGAATATCCGATTCCAAGGATGGGAAATATGTATAGAATTTAATTGATGTTTAAAGAATAAATAAAACAGTTTATAGACAAATTACATTCTCTGGTGAATTCTCAGTAAATTCTTTGATGTATCTTAAATTAATTCTTCAGAACAGTCTCTAATACTTATCTGCGACTTGACATTTAACCTTGATAAGGAAAATAAGACAAAACCAACTCAGGGCAACATATTTTTGGTATTGTTTTTGTAACTCTTAACTTATTTGCAATTATTAAATTTCGACCCCAACCATATGGTTCAAGAAATAATGCATTTCTTCTAGCCCAAAAAAATATACCCACCACGAATATTTATTGCTGGAAAAATTAGAAGGTAATACGGATTTACATATTCGATTTACCATCTGATGCTTTTCTCTGGGGAAAAAATTATTTTTCAACCCACAATTTTTTTTTCGCTAGGTCGAGTTGAAGTAACAAATAAACTGTCAAAGTGACAGTGACAGAAACATTTATGTCGAATTACAAGCAACCATTTCAAATCGATTTCAGACCGATTTTTTTGTTTGTAAGGAACTTGCGAAAAATAGTGTAAAGTGTGTGAAACCTTGCTAAAAACGCAACATCTGTTTTGACAAATTTTGTTTAGAAATAATTCGATTGTGTTAAGAAAAAAATCGAATGTTTGGAATTCGACTAGCGCTTTGTATGTTATTTTTTATTTTTGAAAAATTGAAATTAAGAAAATATTCAAATTAAATGTCATTGAGAATTGTATATTTTACGAATCCTCAAATTAATTTTTTTGGACAATAATAAATCAAATAAAATCAATTGTCAAGAAGACCTGGTTGAACCATATGTAAAAATAAAGAAACAAATCGGCAACCACTGGTATTGAGGTTAAAATGCATTCATAGAAGTATGGATGGTATGTGGAAAGCGAATACAGTTTGACATTTCGGAACAATCAGACTGCGATTCACGTCAACCATTTTTAATTGCTATTATATGTACTATAAGGCAAGTTATGCATTCGTCGGAAAAAAAAGTTTTGAGATAACAATCAAACATGACATTGCGATGATAGCGAAGACGAAAAAAGATGATCTAAAAATGCTGTCCGTCTATATGTCTGTCAGTCTGTAAGTCTGTCTGTATGTATGTATAGACACCTACAGCCCAAACGGGTGGGCCGAATTGCTTCAAACTTGGTATATAGATTTTTGTATTTGTTGTACAGAGGAGAAATAGAATTTTGTTTAGTTTAAAAAATAACGGTACCTGCCATATAACCGTTACGTTCTCGAAAACGGCTCTAACGATTTTGATAAAAAAAATCAGTGCGGCTTTTCAGCTACGAAAAATGTCTAAAAACGGTACTTTCCATAGGCCCGTTTTTTTTTTTCTTTCGACTATCTCATAAACGGCTCAACCGATTCTTTCGAAATTTCACACATATATATGTTTAGGTTGCCCAAATTATACCGCGTACCAATATTTATAATTAGTATTGTTTTGTATTTTTAAAATCATTTAAATTTTATTTCGAAAAATTTATATTTCGAAAACTGCTCATTAAATTTTCTTCATTATACTTATATGTATTTATTGAATACCTATGAATTGGCGTTTTTGATTTTTTTTTTGAAAAATGTTTCCAAAAAGTTTAAAAAAAAAACTTTTTTTCTCAAAAACCGGTCCACAGATTTTTAAAATTTTTTTCTTATAAATTCAAATTTATCTAATAAATAAAATGGCGTACTTTTTTTTGAGCTTAAATTGGTTTAAGTATTTATTTCAGAATTTTGAATTATTTTTTCTTTGATTAAGTCGATTTAATATCTTGTTTTTAAGTTTATATTATAATATTTTAGATAAAAATTAAAGATATTTTGTATATATAAAAAAAATTAAGTAAAAATCTGCTTTAAATATACACTTAGATTTTTAACAGAAATCTTTTACATTCGATGTGATCGACCATAAGAGCAAGTTCGTGCGACCCAGTCGTGCATTTTATTTTTCTTAAATTTATATTATATTAGCTAATGCTGGTTGGTATTTAACCATGAATATAAATTATATTTCTGCAATTTGGTTTAGAACTTTTGATGTCTTTAGTTTTATAAATTCTTTAAGTCTCATTAATTTGTTCATTTGTGGATCGTTGGTCAGTCTCATGTGAATAGTACTTTATATGAAATAAATGGCAATCCATAACACGGTGTTACCAGGAGTATTATTTTATAGAATACCAAGTAGCATTGCTCGTGAAGACAGTAAAAATTATTTTAGAAAACAAAATCAATTATATATTTAAATTTTTTTAAATAAAATTTTCTTTTAAAGGAATTCAAATACCTAATTTAAAAAAAAAACGTTAAAATAGTTTCACAATTTAGAAAAAAAACAGAAATCCACCTCAGGTTTGTGTCTTTGGTAAAAGTTAATTATATACACAAACCTGTGGTTTCAGCCGATGTATATAAAGCTTATATATATTGTAGTTTTTCTGTTCATTGATAGGTGGCGTTGGCAAAAAGCTCTACGTATAAAAAAAATTGTTTTAATTTGAATTTAAAAGAAAATTGCTTTCTTTGGATTCAGTATGTTACTGGTACACGTTTATTTTTCAGTTTTTAGCGCTACAAAGAAAGTAATTGAACAAACAAAAAAAAGGACTGAACTAAACAAACATTAGAAAATATTCAGGGCTTATTGATTTTTTGTTCATACAAATTCGGGGTTTAAAAAAAACACCCCTAATATAATGTTCTTTACTCAGCCTTGATGGAATTTTTAAAGGCCCTGGTGTAGGAGTTTTAATACTGGTGAGTGACGCAAAGTTTGGAATACATATCATTTTCGTTTAAATTGTAAAAACTAATAATGATAGACGTTAAGCTGGAATTTTTTTTAATGATAGCTGAAGTAACTACCTTTTTTCAAGGAAGGTACAAAGATATATAAATATATATATATATATACATATTTAAGTCAGAAGAAAATTATCAAAAATACATTTATGTACGATTGACCCTGACTAAAGCCAAAAGGAAAATAAAAATACACGGATTGCTTTACGTCCAATTAATCGACTGTCAAATATGTTATATTTATTGGATAAAAAATGTCCACGTTCAGAAGTCTTATAGCTAGTTTCATTCAAATTTAAAAATCTCCTCTCAAAATCCAGATTTGATCTTTTCAATGAAATTTTTTCCACATTTAATTGTAGTATTGGCGAATGACTGACACATATCTCTGAAAAAAAAAAATTTTCATCATCAGATGACGAGGAAGACGAAGCAATGGCCTCATTCAATAACCGAACTAAAGCTATCCGGATAGGCTGGTGTTGTAAGAACACAGCTCTTGACAAAGCAACTGCTGCCAAAAACAAAATTACATGGGAATACAAAAACACCAACCTATCCGGATAACTATAGTTCAGTTATTGAATAAGCCCATTCAAAAACTCCACTGAATTTATAAAATATAAATTATTAACTTCTTTGTCCATTATTTCTTTATTTATTATTTTTTAGCACGGATTGCCACTAGTTAGTTCACAACAAATTAATAACAAAATATTTTCAATTTGACCCTTGACAGAAAAGACTTTTTACATATATGTGTGCATCAGTTCAAATCTGATAATCCATCAGAGATCCAATCTTCGTGTTAAGATTTGATCTAGTTTTGCTCTTTTTGTTAGAATGAAATTCTTAAAATTCAAAAAGATTAAATCTTTTGTCAGAAAGAGCAGATCTTTTTTTGAATGAAACTCGTTATTAGGTGATTAGGAAGTAAGGCAAGTTTCTAGGAAGCTGTCAAAAACTTATTATGAAAAATCACTAAATTCGTATTGAAATTGGTACAAAATAACAAAAAGAAGTAATTCCATGTCGCAGAAAAATATTGGAGTTACTTTTTTGCTTTTGAAAAACTGATGAAACTGAACTAAAATTGAAGTAAAGTTCAAAGCTTGACCTTGATGAGATGTTAAAAATTAACTAGTTTTCTTAGTCAAGCAATTTATAAACTCTTAAACATTATCTAAAATTAAAAAAATGATTAAGGTTTTGGAGTGAAGTCTTCATTGCGGATTTTATTTTGGAGTGAAGGTAGTGATAAGCACAACATCAAAACTTCCTCAAGAGACTATAGTTGTCAAACTGGTATGGTAAACGCCAATTCACCTCATTTATCAAAAATAAATTCCCAAATGAAATTAAACATGAGTTATTCCCCAAAATAATTTTGGAAAATGACATACATAGGTATGTCTTTCGAACTTGGCACGTGGCCAATATCCAATCTCCCTCTAGCACACAAAATACTCGTAAATCTTATTTAAGACTTTATAGGACATATAGTTGAATAAATCGAACTAACCTATTCCCATATTGAAATGAACACTTGTATTGGAAAAGTGAATTTTTGCTCCATTTTACACAAATGAAGATGCCAAAGTTAATCTATTTTATTACTATTGTCGAGTACCATAATCTGCTAATAGCTTACATTAAAAAAAAAACCTTTTTACTATTTTATTTAGCCCGTTTTAATTCTTGTAAGCTTTATGGTAAATTTTATGTAACTGTTATGTAACTTGCGTGTGTTTACACATGACATTTTGTTTTAAGTTTTAGGTACCGTGATACAACTAAACAAGATAGCGCATTCCCTTGTTTATTTTCGTTTCGTTCTGCGCATCTACGTCATGTACACACAAATTGCCTTACTTTAGCACTTTTTTTATAATAAATGCTTGGTGTTTTAGAATTTTTAAAAAACAAGTGTACTGTTTTTATAAACAATATTTCATATCAGCAAGTTCTTGAAAAGGAACAATACTATGTATGCAACAGGTTAATTTTGGATTTCGTTTTCGAACTCAAATTCGAATTTCTTCAGTCGTTAGTTAAAAAAATTATAGATGATTTCATAAATTGTACAAAAAGCGATATTCAAATGTATGCATACGAGTATGATCAATTTATATACCTTTATAGTTCGGATAGGGTTGGTTATCTATCATTAATCACACGAAACAACAAAACAATAGCATTATAGTATTTAGGCAAAAAGGAGGCAAACATTAAAGACAGTCAAAACTACTTGGAGCAAAAACACACAAGCGCCATTTTGTCAGCCATTTTGTTTTAAAATAAATGAAACACACTTAGATTTTGTTAATAATATTATATATATTTTTTTTTGTATTTTGTAAGTCCTGTTTGTACAACTTACGCAACTCTTTACCATTAACCTAAATTATGTATTTGTTTAAATTTTTTAAAAATATTTGTTTGGAAATCATATTTTTTAAAACTACATACTCATTACAACAAAAAAACAAAATTTTTTTAAACTTAGCGAGGGTAAATTTATAGAATAAAATTAAGTTTACAAAATTATATTTCTCTTCTCGATGTTAATTAACTTAAATTAAAAAATATATTTATGTGCTGCAAATAAATAAAAAAAAATATAAAATAATATTTTTTTTGTTTCATTCCTTTAAATTATTCAAATTTATTTTAAATCGTTGTTGTTTTGGGATGTAAAGTATTTTACATAATGATTCGTTGTTGATTATTTTTTTTTTTGGATTCGATATAATTAAAATTAAGAAAAAATAATATACAAAATTTCATTAAAGATTATCATTGGCACAAAATGCTATATAAAGAAAAAAAATAAAGCAATATTATAATAAAAAATATTTAATTGAAAAAAAAAAACAATAAGTTTGTACAAAATTTACAAATTATCCAAAAATTAACTTCGGGTTTCTAGTTCATACATTTCAAAAAAAAAAATCGTTTTCGACGTGGATTGCACTTAGTAAATAACAAACAAGCAAGCATAAACAAAAAATAAACATTCGTTAAATCTTAAAACAAATAAATAATATATATATTTTTAAACTTAATACTCTTGTGGCAAAATTCAATATCGGAAATGGAATAATTAAAAAATACAATTGGATAATTTTTTTGGAATTTAAGTAAGAAGGACCATTGCAATTACTGTCAACACTCCAATGATTATGGCTAACAAGGTGATAAAATCATTGCCAGTAACTACGCCAAGGGTGCATACTAGTAGGACGTGCTCTAAAGTGGTCATACGGTCGTCAAAACGAGGTTGAGCCAACAGAGACAGGGATTTCGAATCTGTCGATGTCGATGGGGCTTCGGATGGTGTTAAATTGGCTGATGAAGATGATGGACGATGAAGAGCTAATGAAGTTACATCCCCCTCGGGATTTTCTTGAGGAGATGGTTGATGTCTTTGGTTAGAGCTTTGTAATGATAAATGACGATGATGTTTTGACGATGATGGATCTGTTAATAAATCTTCATGAGACACTTGATTTGTGAGGTTTTGAGAAGTGGAAATTGTGGGTTGGTTCTTTATAGAACTAATTAGATCATCTGAACTTTCGGAAAGCTCATCATAGCTTAAAGCTTTTGAGCTTTCAGTCTTAACTTCATCAGAGTAACTCCTTTCGGTCAATTTCGAAAATGATTGTTCAGCTTCTAGAAGTTCCGATTCAGACAACTCACTAAATATTCTAAAATCTTTGTCAAAATTTGTGTCGAAATATGAATTAAAGCTTTCAAACTGATTTGTTAGATAATTTGGGATTTTTTCTTCCGAATTCGAATCAGATTCACATTCAACCACAACAACTTCTGAGGCTTGTTGGAAAGCAGGATCATTTTTGTACAAACAAAAATCATGTCTGGATTCTGCAAGGTCAACTTCGGAACAATCGACATAGCTGACTTTGGAAACTTGATTTACAATTTTTAGGGAAATATTTACAGGAGATAAACACGATTTTCGAGTCAAACTTGATACTTGAGCGTTACAATCTTCCAAACTATCTTCTTGATCTAAGTCTTCAAAAGAATCTACAGACTCAGAAATCAGAGGTTTCGTCTGATCTTCCTTGACTTCTGATAAAAAGTTTTCTCTAAGTTTCAATAAGTTTGTATTTGAATTGAAGCTTGAATCAACAACTTCGATAACAGAAACTACTTCAGAAGACAATGTGAGAGAGTCTTCAAGGTCAAGTGACTTATGAACAGGCGACTCAACTCGCTGATCTTGTTCTTCCGAAGCATTATGCTCGTAAACCTGTCGGGACTTGACTACATTGGACAGAGCCTCTTTGAGACTACTGCACTCATCCACAAAAGACCTTTCCATCTCATTGAAATGAAAGAACTGAGCATCGTCTTCATCAATACACGAAAATCGATCACTATCATCATCTTCATTATCTGAATCTGTAAAAGGAACATTGAAAATCTCACCCAAAGGTGGAATAGATTCTTCCGAAGATGAAAGATCATGACCTAGAAGTTGCAATGATCTCAAGCAGGCACTCTGATCTTCCTCGTGATCACTATCACATTCATCACTAAACCGCACCCTATGCCTTGCTTTTGAACTAATTTCATTTATACCTTCATTACTCTTTGCCTTGGAAGAATCTTGATGACTTAGCCGATCATTAAGATCTTCAACGATCTTTGTACATTCAGATATGTTTTCTAACTGGGAGATCAATTGCTTGCGATTGGTGCCGGCGTTTATACGGGAGACCTGGCTTAGCACTTCGTGAAGAAGTTGTCCCGGACTGTTCTGATCTTTGCTATAGATCTGACTTTCTTCATCGTGATCACTACTAATTTCAGGTAATGCGTCTTCGTTTGAAAAGCTTGTCGAAAGTTCATCCTGAGCATAGAGGCTTCTTAAATAATCCATATCGGAAGGTTCTTCGCTTATAGTGACTTCGTTAACAAAAGTTTTTGCAACTTCAAAACGGCTATTATGAGCCAGCTCTACCTCAAGACTTGCATTAATGGGACTCTGAACGGGGAAGTCAGACAAACTGACATTTCCCGAATCTGGATTTGAAGATTCGTCGATCGAACTAAGTGAATCAAATTGCTGGCCACTGTTATGGGCTTCAGGGCATTCACCCGAACCCTGATCGCCCACATCGCTTGTAACTATAATGCTGATATTACTGGCATAGCTCGGAAGATAAAGCCTACTAACTTGACAAGAGGAGACTTCCTCAGCGCCCTCATCGATGGTATCCAACTTACAAACTAACACACTCTCACACAACTCGGGATTAGTAGCGGTAGCAGTAGTATCAGCGGAAATCGAAAGAACATCAGGCTTGTTAGATATAGAATGGCGGAACACATCAACGGGACTAGGTACGGTAACGGTACAATCAACAACTTCAGCTTTTTTACCTGTAGTCGTAGTTGCTGGCGATGATTTCTCGATGCCAAAGATCATTGCCAACTCCTCGGAGGAGTTGTACTGAGAAGTACTGCCGCTACGTTCGCCTTTCTCGCCACCGCTATTGCAAACTGTCATATTCAGCGGCGGCGATGGTGTACTATAGCTGAATGGCGAGTTTGTGTTGTTGGGTGTGACACTCGAAGACTGTACATCGTAGGATGTTGTGCTAAATGTTTTTATTGGATCAGTGCTGGGTGCATGGAATTCACTACTTGGTGACTTTATGTAATCACTGGAGGAGTACGGGTTAAAGGATGTTATACTCGACGATAGGTGAGGTCCCACTGATGGACTTGAGCTCTTCAAACAGTCGCTCGACGAAGAAGATGCCGATGTTGTTGTAGCCGTAGTGGTGGCTGTCTTATTACCATCAGAATGCGTCACTGGATCGCTGACGCTCACCGTAGCTTTACTCACTTTGTTGCGTGCTTGTTTCTCGCACTCTTTCATGATCTTGTCAATTTCTTCTTCATTCTCGGCCGCAGTCACATAACCAGACCCTGGAACAATAAGAAGATCGGCGTTGTCATTTTTGCTGTCATAACACGGTTTTGTTTGGACCTGATGCAAATTGTCGTAGTCCGGCGAATCGTTCAGCTGGCTGATTTGACGCATGCAACGTTCGGCAATCTCTCCGATGCGTTCCGAACTGGGATCTAGCTTCTGGATGAGCGCTGGCATAACAAGCTTCTGTTCGGGCTGATTTTTCACCTCGACCGCATTTTGAACGATCACTGGTGGTTCCACAGTAATGATCTCACTAAGAATTTTTTCACAAACCTTATTGGCGGCAGTTGATACCTGATCAATGGCTTTGATCAACTTGTCCTCAGTGACCAGTCGTCTTGGTGGGCCTTGTTTTGGTTGGATCTCTTCGGCATCCTTTGGCGGGATTGTATCTAAGAGCATGTGACGGCAACGTTTTGCTGCCTCAGAAACAGCTTCGATTTGTTCGAGGTCTCTTTCGATATTTGGCTTAGTGACTTTAGACCGGGAGGTTGTGATCAACGCTCCTCGGCGAAGTTCCATGAGGTCTCTTGTGAGTTTTTCACTACTCTCCCGGGCTTCTTTGGCGATTTTATTAAGAGCGTCTTCCATTTTACTCTTTTCTGGATCTGGAGTTAGACTCTTTCGCGGAAGTGGAATTGGTGGGTTGATTTCTTTTGAGAGAACTTCGGGTAAACTACAAATGGCTCCACCTTTGCTTGGATGACGGAAAGGTATCACTTTGGGACTTTCGTGTTCCTGTTCTCTTAGATTGCGCAAGAGCTGAAGAGTAGACGGAATATCGTTGTCTTCTTTGTGAATATCCGACATGCTGCCGGGTCGTTCTAGACTTTTAGCAAGCTCGAGGAAATCATCGATGTCTCCGCCGGATGGCTTGGCTGCATTCCTTTGAATCAACGTGTAGATATTGGCCGACTGAGTGCGGGTGGCTCTATTTTTCTTCAATGACCCAGCGGGATACGCAAAATGTGTCTTGACTTGTCCCGGCGGGTCTTTCCTTAATGTTCGTACAGCCAAATCATCGCAAACGATGTCGGGATACTTAAACGGGCCCGTCCTCACCTTTTGACAGTCTTTGTCTGGAGTCACATGGAGGTAGTCAGATCGGGGAGATATTGCTATCGGACCAACGGGTATGCCGAATGGAGGTTGCTTCTCGCCGGCAGCAATCTTAGGGGCTATGCTTGAATGCTTAATATTTCGGTATGCGAAATCATCCCGCACAAGATCTGGTTCTCCCGCTGGCTCGTCATCATCATCATCTTCTAGGAACTCTTCGCTGTGAGCTTCCGCGTACTTTTCAAAATTCGTCGGCGTAGGAATATCCCGACGCTCGGCTCTGTCAAGAAGATTCTCATCGCCAAGCTTAAGGCTTTTGTATATTGCCTCAAGCTCATTTATTGCGTCTTCTAAGTTTGTTGGCTTCTTACGCATGATTACGTCTGGTTCCGGAGGCAGAGCTAAGGGTTTTGTTAATACCTTACGTTGTGGTGGATCAGGAGCGAGCTTCCTGGACTGATCAAGGATGTTTCGAACCCGCTTCTCAGCCACATACTCGTCATACTTGTTCGGAGTTGGAGAGTCTGCTTTTTCACCCTTTGGCATCGCCAGGTCCCTCCTTTGGTAGTGATTTGGCATCGAACTGCTCTTATTAGCGTTATTTCTTATTTCAACGAAGTTACTTCGACTATCTTTGGAAGGTTTTATCAGCAACTTGCCAGAAACCACATTGTGTACATCGTCCGGCATAGCCGGTTTTTGTTTTGGCTTTAAAACTTCTGAGTACATCGGAACCGAGTGAAGTTCTCCAGCTCGTGAACTTGATAAGGAACGAGGCTTATTGAAAATTGATTCTGGTCTTTGTTGGTGTGACTGTCGTCCGCGACGCCAGTAATCTGACGACAACTGAACATTCTGCACTGCCGGATCAGGCAAACCGCTCTTTGTAGTACGTATAAGCACCGGAGATGGTGGTTTTGCTGGGACTGGTTTGTTTTCGTTGAAAAGATGGATCGGCTTTCGGGACCTTGGAGCACCTTCAGCCACATATCGGAAATCAAGTCCCGCTGGAAGAGATTTTTTCGTCGGTTGGGCGTCCCTCTCAGCCCTCGTTATGAAACGACGATTCTGAGAACTAGCTATACTCGGAGGATGGTTTATGGAGGAAGCTGATTGGTACATTGGGGCATTCCCCGACCATATGCGATCGTCGGAAACACAACGACCCTTCATTCCGTTATTCGGCGGCATGTGCGAAGTACTTCGATCGAATGCATAGGAAATTGGACGGTGATCGTTGTGACCGGCCACGTTAACCCTTCGCATTGGATCACGCGGTGGCGGCGGTGGAGGCAGTGGCTTTTTAATGTTTTGCATGTGAATGTGACTGTCAAAGCTGATGCTGCGTTTGTTGTCATTCACTGTGTTTTGAAGGTTCTGTGTCTGGCGTGGCATTCCATAATTTATCGGATGATGCGGAGCCATGTGACTAAGACTTGTTGAATTCCTCATTGTGGGCAGATGCATCATAGGCGGGGGATATTGTTGCCGATTGACTTCAGGTGGGGGTATTTGATGTGGTTGCCCGTTATAAATTGTTAGTGGAACCGGTTGAGTTTTCCATCTTTGAGCTGGTTGAGCAGCATACATCACCTGCGGCACCTGTCCATGACTCACTTCTCCGTCTCGGCTCAAACGTTTGTAGTATCTCTCGTTTCGAGCTGCCCGACTTCGACGGCTCTGGCCATTGTTTCCATTTGCACCGCTTCCCAAACTCTCGTCACTGCGGTACTTTGCAAATGTTGTCGATGAATTCAGCGATATCATCTCCTCCTCACTCGAGGGATGACGTTGGACCTCATTGGGTCCTAATGCTTTATTGCGCTCCCGTTTCCCACGTCGATCAAGCGAATTCGTAGTTCGATTCTGCGGGTCATAGTCGACGCCGACAGGTGGTGCTAAATGTGTTGTTGAGTGGGACGCTCCAGCCGGAATCGGCTCGAACGGCAGAAAGAACTCATTGTCCCTTGTCGGACTAACCACAATATGATCGAACCCTCCGCTGATGTGTTTGCTGTTGCGCTTCTTTTTATCCTTTTTACGATACTTCGGTGAATTTGTGAAACCAGCTTTACGGTCCTCTTCGGATGACGACTCGGATTCGACTTCTTTTTTCTTGCGGAAGAGCCGGCCGAAGGACCATTTTTTGTTACCTCCTGCACTGATTTGTGGAGCACTCTGATATGAGTCTTTTTTGTTGCTTGATGTGTTGGCAGCGCTGCTGCGTCGATTCATTTCGGAAGATCTCATGATGCTTGGTTCAGCTGATGTCGTCGGTGGAATAACTTCCTTAGGTAGGGGCAATTGGGGCCTCCACGATGTCTGAACAGTCTGAAATTAAAAGAAGACAAAAAAAATTATTAGAATTTTTGTTCAAAAGCTTAGCTATTTGAATTTATAAATAAAAGTATGAATGTAAATCGAACGTATGTATGTATGTATTTGCTGAACACAACCATTTCGGATTATCATAATTTATTTTTAGATTTTCAACAAATGGGAAAAATACTTAATCTAAAAATATCTAATATCTCTTTTATTTTGTTTTTCTGTTTTTTGCCCGTTAAAAAAAAAATATGTAAACCTCACTAACTAGGAAGACATACTGCGGCAGCTATTCTGAAAATTGTGGTCTTGCATCTTGTGTGCATTTTGATATTTGATGATAATCAATTAGGTGGACGATTGGAGATTAAGGAATTAATGAGCAACTAATTGAATAAAGGGAAATATACGGAAGGGTTAAAGTTTATTAAGTGCTAAAAACTAATGAACACAAAAAATACACATTTGTGTGAAAGATGATGCTAAAGATGTCATCATGCTATAATTTTGCAAATGGCCGCAAATGTCAATCGAAACAATTTATCGTTCGTTAGGAGTATAGCGATTCCTGTCGTGTATCTTGTAATTCACAAATGTCAAAGTTTGTTTGACATTTACCGCCATTTGCAAAAAAAAATAAAGCATCTTTCGATAGGGTGACAACTTTTGCGCCATCTTATAGACAAACGTTTATTTTATGTTTTCATTAATTTTTAGAACTAATCCTTATCTATAATAAAAATCGGGTCTTTTTTGGGGAGATAATGCCGACATAACGGCAGTCTGTTCACATTTAAATGTGTATAACACTTTACGTTTTACATATCATATTTTATATATTTACGTGTCATATTTTAGATGTCATAATTAGACAAACACACTCAATTATAAGGCAGGAAAATAAGGCTATTATTTCTATTGGTGTTCACATTTTTGCACAAGTATGCGTTACCTGCTCGACTATGGTGTGTAAGGGTATGCATTTTTTCAGTTTTTCTGAAGGTTTTCTCAGTTGATGATAAAATTACGCAATTTAGTGGGATTTCTAAATTGAAGCACCTGAAAATTGAGATGCTTGTACAGCCTTTTACAAAAATGTGTGATTAACTTTATTTAAATCTTGAATTATTTTCTTCGAATCAATTTTGTTTTATGGGACAGAGTCACATAAGGACATTCACACTCCGAAAAGAAAATATGTCTTAACGTCAATTGCTTCTTGCCCTTTTTGTTTTGACATTTCTCATTGTAAGCCTCTGAACACGTACCTATACTGTCGAACGACAACGTATGAAAATAGGCAATCAGTAATAATGCATAGAAATCTAATAAAACAATTACTTTCTTGTGGTCTCGCAATATCTTTCGAAATAAGACATGTCAATGGGTTACCCAAATCATGTGATTATACTTCTTTTTTTTTGTGAAAGTTGAAAGTGAAGGTAAATGCCACCTCAGCCATAAACCATTATAAGAGCTGAACAGATTATTGAAATTGATCCGCAAGTTGACATTTTGTTCTATACATCATTGTAAAAAAAAAAAATAAAGTTCTGTTTGTTTTATTTACACATGCGCCCTCTGGTAGTTTTTTTTTTAATCGTAATAAACTCATCACTAAAGTTACAAGTTTAAGTAAAATTATCTGGACGAAATTCCAATTGTTGTGTCAATAATTTTATCAAAAGTAATATGTCTTTATTTTATTTATGTATCTATTTGTCTTTTGAAAAAATTCAGTAAGTAAACACAATTGAAAATCATCAATAAAATCTTTGAATCTATCAACAATCTCACATCCTGACAATACAATAATATTATCTTTGTGTTAAAACAATGTTATTATTATTTCGAACAAATAAATCACAAAAAAAAAACACAAATAAACTTTCTTTTGTTATTGTTGTATATGGATTCAAACAAAAACAGCTTAACGTCACATCCGATACAATGGCACATTGTTAGCTCTATTCATTCGCATTGACAGGTTTAGTAATGAATTTACTTTTACTTTTAACAAAACGTATTTGTCATCTGAGTTGTTGATTTCACATTTCAGATTTTAGCCGAGTTAGTCAAGTAGTTTACAAAGAAAGCATATTTGTTTATTTTTTTTTTTTCGGGAAATCCAATCAATATACTTTAAAGATGAGTCAACAATCTTGTTGAAAGATTTGTTTGTTTATTTTCTGGATAAGTAAATGTATTCAACATATAGGTTAAGGCTTTCTTATCATTATTGAAATTAAGAATTTTGATTGTTTCTTATTAATAGACACTGATCAATCAACAAATAATTAAGAACTGCGCTAGATTACTGCTTCTGTGACTGACATTTTGAGTGTTCCTTTTAACTTGTTCTAAAGTGTAGTGACCATTTATACCGTTTTTCCTAATTTTGGATTTAAGTAAAAGATAAATCCTGAAACATTTAGTCAATCAACATACTGACCAAACTGACATTCGGTGATTTAAAGAGTGCGCCATTTTGATCACTCAAGTGGTAAAACTAAATTATTTTCTTCGCGCTACATAAATATAAAAAAAAGTGTAGATTTTTTTTAAGTTAATCTTAAACTTGGTGCTATTTTTAACAGCTAAATTTTAGCTACCACATTTGCCATCAAACTTCATTTTCATTTTTGACATAAGAGAATTTCAGATCTGTTCGCTGCGCTAAAAATAAATTCAACGATTCCAACGGATTTATTTTGTAGGTTTCACAAATAATATATCTATCAAAATTAAAATTTGATATTAGCTTTATTCACTGAAGAAAAGATCAGAGCAGAACAGACTAGAACACCAGAGGACAACTTAGAAAAAACGTCAGACAAAGTTATGATCTGTTTGATTGGTAGTCCAAAAGCCTTCTGAACCTCATCGAAATCAGAAGCCTCACTCACAAAGTTAAAATGTCGTGATTATCAAACCAAAACTATTTAGAACAAAAAATTTATCACTGAACAGCAAAAAAATGTACTTCTCTATCCAGAACAGTTCAGAGCAACGTCACTGAACACAGGTATATTAACAAAAAATAATGTGCGCAATGCGCTCAAATTTGACAGATAAGCTTTTTTATGTATGTATATGATTTTTACCTCATTTTAGCTTTAAAATAATGCAAAGTGAATCGAACATGTTAGAAAAACTAATTGACTGTCATTTTGTTAAAAACGAATACAAAATTAGTCTCTGTTTGCACTCAAAATTTTTATTTGAAGTTTCCAAATCAGAGATTAATTCTTCAATGTTGGCTTTCAAGTTTTCCAAAATATTTGATATAATTATTAAAATACTAAAATTTGCTTTTTAATTGCCAAACTAAGATAAATCTGATAAAACAAATTGGTCGTCGGGAATTGCATTCTGATTGTTACGAACTGTCAAACTCTATTCGCGTTAAACATATGTATATACCATCCACCCCTCAACGAATTAATTAATGTTCGCTCACAGATAACCTCAAAATCAGAGAGAACCAAGTGAACCTAGTGTCAAAATGGACGAATATTTGTTAATTTGTTGATCGGTGGTCATTCTCATGTGACCAGCCCTTAATTGTCAACCTTTTGATGGTCAACAGGAAGCAATTGGTAAAAGGTTTCCGTTTACAATAACAAAAAAAATAAGTAAGCTAACAGAACTCATCATAATAATAAAATGGGGAAATTTGCCTAGTCAAAAATGGCGAATACGCTTCACTTTTTCTGCATGGAAGTTGTTGAGTTGGGTATCTTGGTATTATATTAAAGTATATGATTGTTCTTATTTATTTTTAAATGTCATAGCACAATGACATTTGAACCATTTGCAAAAATGATAGACACGCTTTGTAGTTAGTCATGCATTCACTTTAACACCTACATGTATCCTTAACCATAAAAATAACAACCAAAGACTTGCATATATATTAAGATACTGAACTCATTGTACTTTGCCCTGCAGATAAATTGAAGTCTAGCCGCCATGTTTTCAAAGGGGTTTCTCTAAAAAATGGCGCTATGGCTTTATTTTCTGATGGTTAGTTCAATGATAACAACATTGGGTGCATTCAAATGTCGGTACCATATCTAAAATAGGGATGCTAAAATATCTAAGTTCCTGAATAACCCAAATCGGTTAGATTAAATTTGTATGGGTTTGTGTATATGTTTTTGACATTTCTCATAAAATACAAAAGTATACCAAAGTTTTTCATATTTTGACTGACCACTAAGTGCTGCTATCTGTCTGGATCTATTATTTAAAATCAGGATAGAAAGGTACAAAAATTAGTTCCCATTCCGGCGTGCGGATGGCTTGCTTGCAAAGATTGGAAGAGTGTGTAGAAACAAGACAGCAAATACATCAAAAGTATACAAACCTACGGCAAAGAAAGAGAGATAAATATCAATTCTTGTAAAATTATCATGATCTAATACAGATTAGATCAAACGAAACCATTCTGATTGTTATCAAAATTTCTAGCACATGTCGAAAATAAAATAAAATCCATTTACGTTAAATTTTAAAAGGCTAATTACATCTTTCAACTTTACTTAACACTAACGCACTATATAATAAATAAACCTATAAATCATATTCATATCCACACAATTTAATCTCAAAGCTTCTTCAAAGATACACAAAAGTGTGTAAGATACTCTTTCTATCTATAACACGTTTCTTCGACATAAAACAATATATACAAAAATTCATCATATCTTATCAACACTTTTCAACAATTACGTATAGATAATGTTTAATTTATTTTAAGAACAAACAGTTTATAAAAAAAAATTAATAATAAATTTATGTAACATACTTTTCCAACATTATTCTGATACAAAATGATGCCTTCATTGCTCCTGGATTTTCGATTTGCGGATTTACTCATTTTATTTTCAATTAAAGAAAACTATATATCAATTTCTATTTATATGTAGATGAAATTGCACTTTATTGAGAAATCCAATTTAATTATTTGTTTTTTTTTTTTATCTTCTTCAAAACATCTGTTTCATCGTGAGTTAAAAATATATTTCTGTATTTTTTTTATTTTTACGAAATCTTATTTAATTATATCATTCTAGATGAAAAAATAAGAAACAAAAATTTAAACATTAATAAATCACCAATTTTTTTTTGTAGCAGCATATTTAAAATTTGTAAATTTGTTTTGTATTTTTAACTTCAAATGCATTGTATTTTTTGAAAATAAAATGTATAAAACTTGTGATTTCGGAAAATGTAGAAAATTTTAAAGAATTTAGAAAAAACATTTTTTTTTAAATATTTATTTCTTTTTAATATGCGATGAAAGTGGCAATTTTCCAACATAAAATTACACTGTGAGAAAAAAGTGTACGCCACTCGAGATCCAATTAAATATATGAAAAACGTTTTTATGATTTATTTTTTTTTTCTTAGAAAACAAAAATTTTTCAATTAGTTTTTTTTATGTTTTAAATTTAAACTAATTAAATCAATTTCCTACTTGAAACACAAAATAAATTATTTATCTAGCGAAAAAAAATTCAAAAGGCACACAAAATCGATAATTTTAGATTTCTCACGAATTTACTATAAAGAAAAATAAATAAATAAAAAAAATATCTAAATTTATTTTAACAAAAAAAAATGTATACTCGTAGAGAAAAAAATGTAGATTTGGCGTGCGAACTTTTTCCGTGTTCCACCGCCTCAAAGAATAACTGACTGACTTGGCGAGTCGGCTCTTACAGAACCGAACCGATAGGCCAAGACGAATTCCGCTGGCTGGTGCTTTGTTTTTTTTTGTACTCCTTCTCGGGAAAATGTTGAAGTTTTTTACAATTTTTTTTTTGTCTTAAAGATACTCGTACGCATTCATGGGATAACTTGTGAGCAGAAAATACATGCTGCTGCTGCTGCTGCCTCGGCATCGGTTGTCTCTACTGCCGTTCTCATGGGCTAATCATTTGAGTGGATTTTTGGATTAGAAATGAAATTAGTACGCATGCTGCATAGCGAATAGTTTGTGGTACGTTTTTTTTTAAAATTTTATAGATGTGTATCTTTGCGTGTGTGTGTGCTTTCTTGGGCTAAATTAATTGTTTATTTTTGTAATTTCGATTGGCCATACGGCCGGCAATACGGCGATACGGGTGGTTTGGGGCGATTATTGGGGGTAAGTCAACTCACGGTTGATAGATAGAAGTGAAGCAGCACTTTATTTTATTTAGTAAGCGGTTGGTATAATTTAAGTTTTCTTCAACATTTAGTATGTCAATAGATCGCGTGTAGTGGGTTAGCAAAGCTATAAAAAATTACGAGATAGATAAGGAGAAGTGGGGAGATTAGAAATCCCCCCATTCAAATATAATATGTGAAGGTCGCTTCAATCGACAGAGAATTTCGTCAGTCTCTAAAGTCTCGGCTGTCGTTACTACTTTGTATAATTCAATCGTCGCGCCGGGCGATGGGGAGGCCTGATAATGAAATAAGAAAACAAATAAATTTCAAAGAGTTCAGAGTGTAGATAATATTTAATTTTTTTGTAATAAGTTTTGTGTATATTTCTACGAAAGACCACACCGACTTATATATGTACATAGGTTGATGGTAGGAAAGCTAAATTTTAGGGGGATTCAGATTGTGCATTGCATTTGCATCGGGCGAATTATTATTCATGAAAATATATCTACATTCGTTTACGTATTGTTGCACTTTCTTGTTACAAAATTTATAAAATCCCATAATTTGTATTCATAAATGTTGGGTAACTTCACAATTAAAATACAAATCCGGATAACTTCACTTAATTACTTCATTGAATATAATAGATCATAAAATAAAATGCAAAACTGGATCACACAAAGTGCTATTAATTACGTTACCCATAATTAGCTTAAACGCTGCAATGAAGTTTAGTAATTGCATATTACCTCTTATTAAAGAGCACGTGAAAAAAGTCAAAAAATTGAAGTCTTGTTTCATTTTTTTTTTGTTAAATAAATTACTGAATATTTGTAAGATCGGATATGCAATTAACGAAATAAAGAGGAATAAGCTTTTTCCGTTTTGTCTAAGCCAAGACACCAAAGTTACAAAAAAAACGAAATATAAACAAAATTGCAAAAGCTATTTTTGAAAAATGAAAACTTGACTAAACCCAGAACCTACTCCATCTAGACCAACTGAAGGACTTAATGGATTTCGTGTTTAATCTTTTTCTTTTTTCTGAAAATATAAATAAATGCGATTGCGATTGCGATTGTAATTCTTCCACTTTAGTGGTTGGCAGCTAGTGATTCGCATGTGGGGTTCACCGGCTTAACCTCAGAAAACGGACGATTGGGACCTGAATCCCGATTTCCAAAATCCCCTAAGCCTAAATTTCTCCAAGACCCAAGACCCCCACAATTTAAAATTTCCAATTTTATCCCGCAAACCGAAATGAGTTCCAAGGATTTCAACTCAGTGGGTCACATGTATCGCTCACGCAACTCCGTTACGTGTTTTTAATTTTGAATTATGGGATTTTGGACCTTTAGTATTATGTGTTTTCTGGATTTTGTGTTTAAGATATTTGGGGATTTTGAATTCGAGGATTTGTCTGACTACTTAGATAGCGTTGGCAAGATTCCTGGATTGAATTGTTTAAGAATTTCGAGTTTTGTGGGCTTTGGGTTTTTGGGGATTCTGGGGATTTATGACTGACAATTGTGTCCAACTCCCAAAAAAAAAACGTTAAGCTTGTCGGATTAGATTGTTTTGGTTTAGGTGATTTCGGGTTTTGGGAATGTTGGATTTGGAAAGAAGTTGACAATCTTTCCGGATTGGATTGTTTTGGGGTTCTTGGAATTTTGAGTATGGTCTTGGGGATTTTGGATTTGGTGATTCTTTCTGGCTCCCCAAAAAACTTTGGCAAACTTCCCTGATTAGAATTTATTGCATTTAGCGGTTTCGGGGATTTTGGATTTGGGATCGGTGGGGATCGTTTCCCCATTCGATTGTTTTGGGATTTAGAGTTTTGGCGGTTTCAAGTTTTGTGGATTTTAGGATTTAGCGATTTTGAATTTGATGATTTGTCCGACTACCCAGATGATGCTGGCAAGATTGCAGGATCGGATTGTTTGGCAATTTCGGATTTTGTGGGGTTTGACAATTGTGTCGGAATATCCACATAACGCTCGCAAGCTTCTCGAATTAGATTTGGATAGATTTGAGATTTTGGGGGATTTCGAATTAAATGATTGTTTTTGGCCCCCTAGACAAATTTGGAAACCTTTCAGAATTGGATTATATTGGGGTTCTGGGGATTCTGAGGATTTTGGGCTTAAGAAATTTTGGGATTTACGGATTTTTTAGTTGGGAAAACTGGCAAGCTTTCCGTTTGGTATAATTTTATATATTATGAAAAATTTGTTTGTGCAAGAATTTCAACTAAATGAGACATCTCTGTGTCCTCTTGTAAGTATCATCATCCAGCACAATATACTGGAAAACCATACAAAGAATATAAGGCTCAGAGGATGTGGTGACGTAGAGCTACACGAGCCTCTGCCTTCGTCTAGCGCTCTGGCATTTGCAAAAGTTTATCAGAATGGATATATATTGATCTAAGTTTGTCGGTAACAATACCATAACCTAACCTATAAGGAGTTTTAAGCATTGGCACTCCTTCTTCGGTATTGTACGATTTGAACGATTTTCTAACGGTATTTAATTTGTAAATGGTTGTATTTTGTCTGCAATGCTGTGTTTTTGACGCGTCTCCAATCAGCCTTTGTCACTCCTGGCTGTCATGCGAAGAAACTGTAATTTTTTTTTGTTAAATATTTTTGATACAATGTCCAAAATTTTGAACCGTATGTAAGTACCTGACAAGCAATTGCAGAATTTAGCATTCATTTTAGCTGAGGAGGTATTTTTTTTTGTCACAGAAGAGGATACTGAAATACTGGGTATTTAATTATCCCATGTGGATTAGAAAAAGACCGCATAACAATTCTATCTTTTTTATATCATCACTTATTGTAACTCGTGCCAGCAAAGAATAACTGACTTTATTGACTCAAGCAGATCTTAACTATCTAAAGACTCAAGTTCTATGTACGAAGAACTAAAGCTCGTGACGAACCAAGATCTATGGTGATTAAAGACAAATTGTGCAAATATTTGATCAGTGGTTCAGCAATTTCTTGATTTCGGAGGATTAAATAAGGTTGAATGATGGTTAACGCATGTGTACAAGCTGTTATACTATACCTAAACCTTGAACCTCAGCTAATGCGGTAAACTTAGGAAATTGCTGAACAACGGATCAAATATTTGAACCACCGTTCTACCACTAGCACTAATTACTAATTACTCTCAACGACTCCCATTTGACATTATTTCGCAAGAGTCATGGAACATTGTAGTTTTAGAAAATAATACGAATAGCATATTTTGGTAAAATTTTGCCAACAAATATTTTCCTCTGAAATAAAAGCAACAAATTTTCTCATACGGTCATTCCTGATGGATTTTTCTTCATTAGATTATTGCCCAAATGGGTAAAAAAAAAACAATAAAGCATAGTTTTATTGATTTATTTTTTATTTCCGAGTTCTGTCATTAAATACAGAATTTCCAACTAAAACGAAGAATTATGGTAATTTTCGAAATGACTCATTACGAATTACTCAACTAATTCCCAAGCAAATTCATTTGACCATAATATGCAAATAAACACTTGAATATGACCCTACTGTTTAATTCAACAAAAGTAAACTTGCAACTCCACATCCATGAAATTCAATAGCATCAAGAACAACAAAAACAAAAATCAATAAAGCTGTCACCGAATAATATAAATAAAATCCTTTTAAATTTATTTTCAACCCTGAATCAACAGATATACACTTACACTCTCCACCATTCTCACTCTATTTGTATATTCAAGAACAATTTGAGGTAAATTGAAATTGAGACCACCCGGTATAGAACAGCAGCCGGCACGCTATCCAAGAAGCTTTCGTTTCAGAGCAAATAAATTCATAGCACGCAACTTGGGACAGGTGTCATTCAGTTTGCATTTTTAATGACTCGGCTAATGTCAATTTATGACCAATAAATAAAATCTCTTGCTCTATGAAGTTTAAGGAGTTAATTTCCCCTCATTGTTTTTTTTTACATTTAATTTTCTCTACAAACATTTTATTCTGGATACATTCCATTTGAAAGATTCATTCGATTTAAATTTGAGCGAGAGTAAGAAAAATTACAATAACAAATGTCGACGATTTTACACTCAGGTGGATGTCCCCATATCGCCTCGCCGTCGTCGAATCGATAGAAGAATAAAAAAAGCACACTCACAAAACGACAATCAATGGCGGGCGACGTTCCAAGTTTCATCATTTTATTTTTATTTTCGATTGGGTTTTGTGACACATTGGTAAGAGTATCGCCTCCGGCATTGTACGCATTCACATCAGTCACAACACAACACACGAGTTTGATGACTTACAATTATAGACGCAAGACGCCTCCACTGTCAGATGAATTGCGGTTTGATCTAATGTTGATGATATTTCTGTGGCGCTGCTGTTTCTGTTGATGATTCAGAGAGGATGGAATTTTTGAGGTCAACTGTCAGTGGTTTTTGGTGACAACTAATTGATGCAGCCGCGCAATGCAATGACTTGAAGATAAATGTTTAATGCCTAATGATCACCATAACACACAGCTACTGACGCAGGCGGAACATTTCAATTCTGAAATATGAGTGCTTCTAAAATACAAATGCGTTTCCGACTTTAATATGTCGCGCATTAAATTGGAAAGAGGTACGAGTAGTAAAATGTTTTAGGGCAGTTTTTATTAGTTCTAATGCTGATGGCTGACATGCAGGATGAAATAATTAATTTGAAGGTCGTTAGAAGCAAAACGATTCTGTTTGATTAAAACATTTTATTGCATGAAGAGAGTCCCTGAAAAATTTAGATTTTTTTTTATTTCACTCCGAATGTCACAATTTTAGATTTTTTTCAAGTTTTTAAAGATTTCTTTTTGTCTAAATGTAGATAATACAACTAAAGGGTGACCAGTCTTCTTATGTTGAAATTAAGTAGACATCATTAAAGGTACAAATATGCGTTCAAACCGTAATCCATCATCGCGTTGAGTTTCAACTTTTTCCTAATTCCCATACTGTATTGTTTTAGTGTGCGCTAAAAATAAAACAAAACTTTCTGGCGTCAACGAAAATTCATCAGATTTTGATGTCAAGTTTACATCAGAAAGGAAACGCGATGACAGATGACATATACCTCTTATAGGCGGTGTTACAAAAATTGCTCAAGTTGAAAAATTGCAATGTTATAGCCCCTTAATTGGAGAAAACAGTGAACAAAGTTAAAATCTATTAAATATCGACAGTATTTAAAATCATCTCTGCAATCGAATGGAATTCAAAACAGAAACAAGTACACATATTACAAATCGCTTGTGTAAAAGAAGTCGTTCATTATCCAAAAAAGTGTTAAAGCTTTAAAGCTGCCAAATAACGCTAATAAGCTACTTTTTACGTCTGAAATGTCAAAATCTAATTAATAAATTAATTGATTCGGTTTCTTTAACATTTTGTTCCACAAACGGTTATCTGTTTCCACACGAACCGAATTTGTTCGTCCCACCTGTGTAACAATGTTTTAACTAAAAGTTCTACTATGCACTATATACCTTCGTCGAGTTTAAATACGTATTCGTTTTTTTTTTTAATTTCAACTAAATTGATCGACCCTGCATATAAGGTAAGCACAGACGTCATTTACGTTGACATTCGATGTCAAAAATTATTTCTACATTAATTTACACAAAAATGACAGGAACTGTTAATACTAAAGTCGTTGGATTTTGTATTGGAATAAATTTATTGATTGGTTGCTAGGTGTAGGCAAGCATAACGGATGTCGATCAAAGTTGTTCTGCACATGAGTAAATAAATTTAACTAATGTTGTTAAATACTAAAGACTGTCAAATAACAAATAACACAGTTTTTACAGGTGTTTTGAATTGCTTGTGTTTTTGTTTTTTTTTTTTTTGTTTCAAAAAATATAAATATTTATAGCAGAGGGTGCTCCATAATTTGTATTCCACACCACGCTCTTTTATTTTATCTTGCTAATTTTTAGCACTTAAATAAACCTCTAACCCGAAGCCGAACCTATCGACTATACGGAAACTGTTAACTGTCAGTTCAGTTTTCTTTTGATATTTCTGAAGTAAACTAGGACATAATACACGTCGCGTAGACACCATTATACACTTCTCAAGATCGGACAAGGCGAGAACATGCCACGCAATTAACCAATATATGGCATGTTCGATGCAAATGGATCATTTAAAATGGAAGGACATGTGGATAGAACAGAGCAACCGCACACACATGTACAACATATTTTCCAATTTAGTTTCAAGTTCACAAATACGATTTTGTTATCCGATTGTTTAAGTCCTGAACGCAATGGAGTGCTGCAACTAGAGTTGTACCTGCAACAGCTGTCAATCAAAAAATGTCATAGGTGATATTTTGTCCATGCCCACAATGACACTGTACAGATTGCTCACAAAATAAAAACATCTAAAAAGTACTGACAGCTAATGAGGATTTGGAGGGAGTTTGAACCAAAATTCACTATCATGTAAATCATCATCGACATCAAGATGTTTGGACGAGTTCCATTGTGAAATGTCAGAATGGAAAACATTAATGAAAAAAACAGTTGTCAAACTTCCAGCTGTCAATTGTTCTAGAGTTATGTCGAATTCCAAACAACCAAACATTCGATTTTTTTCTGAACACAATCGAATTATTTGAAAACAAAATCTGTTAAAACAGATCTTGCGTTTTTAGCAAGATTTCATAGACTTTACACGCAAACTATTATTTGCAAGTTCCTTACAATCTGAAATCGATTTGAAATGGTTGTTTGGAATTCGACATTAGTAAAAAGGGAAGTAGATCCACAGAAAAATCAATGGACGGATTTAACTGTCAAAATCTGTGTTTTGACAGATTGTTATTAAAAAATAATTTATTTCTTTTACCAATCGAAAATCACATTGAATTCAAATTACATTTTTAATTTGCATACAATTAAAAGAATTGGCTTAGAATGCGAGTGATGCTTTTCAACTTTTCCCAGACTAGTAATAATGAAATTCCGAAAATTCCTAAATTTATTAGTACTGCTTCTATACTAGACCCACCTATCTTAGGAGATTTATTTATGTTTCTATTAGAATTATCTTAGGATTTATTATGACATAATTGATGCCTAGCTATATCCATTGAGTGTTTATTTACGTACGCCCGGGTAAAAACAAAAGTAGAAAAAAAAAACATTAAAATAAAACCAACAGACATTTTTAAATTCAAACTACTCGTATATATTTCGACTCATTTAAATTCAAATATACGAACATAAGGGATATGACTTAATTTAGAACCTTGTATACCTAATTTAGCCCTCATTAATACAATTCAAACACTACCTACGTTAAATTACTCTTCTATAACCTTACACTATTATCACACATAAATGTATACCTACTTGTAATAATTTACATTAACCCTAATATTATAATTAGAGAATTTGCATTTTTCGTATAAGGTTTAGTTACATTTTTGACTTTTGATAACAAAATGGGTTAGAAGTGATTAGTTTGAAGTATTCATTAAATACACTTTTTCACACACTTTACGTTTATTGTTTTATTTTTTTTATATAATAAAAAAATTACATAAAAAACCACCTACTACTAGCGCTTAATTTTTATTAAAATTGAAACAATAGCCTTAACTTTACTTTTTTGATTGGTGACCTTTCCGTGCGATCGAATATGGTTGTTGAATAATTTTGAGGTTAAATGAAACAACTGCGTTTCGTGAAATTTAATGTAGATAGCATTACTTGACAGTGACGTACTTCAGTTTTACTTGAGGATTTGCCAGTAGGGACGGTTAGAGTTTGACAGTTCATGGCGGCCATGTTGTTTTTCATTTTTTCCGACACACACAAGTTACAGCGATCATAGACAACACCATGACCTTAGTTCTAGAACTGTTTAAAGCAAGAAAAACTATATTCAGCGAAGAAGCTGATTTTCAGCAAAAAATTGGTGAATTTGAGGCGATTCCAATCCACACGAGATGAGTCAAGTCACAATGCAATATGTCATCTGTTCGTTTTTCTTTGAGATAGAGAAACGCATTGCCATTACACTCAACAGAAAGTGCTACCGAATAATGCTAACCAATTTTCTACCAAACACCAAATGTCAAATTGACATTCATCGTGATTGATTTAAGGGCTTGGTTATCCGAAGCAGACGTTTTCATATGTGCTTTTCTTCGGTCATAGGTTTATGTATGTCAACAAGCGGCAAACTGGTGGTGCCCTAAATCAAATTCTGACAGCTGAGGTAGCCATTTTGTATTGTAATCTGTTCTGAGACTGTTTTAAACAAAACTGTTTTGTAAGAGTTCTTGAAAAAAATTAATGTTTAATTTAAAGCCTTATAACTTGCGACAACGATTAAGCCATTGCCTATTCTATTTGGACGACATTTTATGACAAAGGTTGATTAATTGGTGTCGATTATGGAATTCGCAGTGCGCCGTTCGCTTTCATTTTCATCACAAACAATTAAATAGAAAAGAGAGCAAATTCATTAATCGATATGTTTTACTTAAAATCTGACATCAAAACAAATTAAACTTTCTTCAATTGCGTCATGAATGTCCGCCATCGAAATTCGCATCTGAACTTATTTTCCATGCTTTCCACCCAAGCCTATACGATACACATATATACGAATATCTAGAGATAAAAATCACTTTGTTGAGGTTTAACACAATCTCGAGAAACCTCAACCGATTTGTTTACAATAAAATAAAAATGCAAACAAAAAAAATATATAAATTCTGTGAATAATTTTATTTTTTTGCTTGTTTCTTTAAAAGCAAAAGAGTAAAAATTGATACGAGTTTTTCTTACATTAAGCTATTTACAACAATGCCACAGCGAATGATGATTTTTCGTTAAAATAATCTCATCACAGACATTTAACATTAAAAACTCTGAATTTTGTTTTTATTGTGAAAATTTAATTTTATGACTTTGGAAGAAAGTTCAAGGTCTTACGAAATGATGAGATTATAATTTTTAATGGAAATACAAAATAAAAACAATATTTTTTAATAGCTTTACTACTTTTATGAATTTAATATTGCGAGAAGAGAATTTATGTCATATGAAAGAAATATCATTTGACAGTCAGAACAGTGTTGTTCTTAATTAGGAAATATGTTTATTTATTTCCAATCTAGGTCTTGATAATTGATTTTATAATTGATATTGCTAAGAAATAAGCATACAAAAAATGTAAAAAAATGTACATATGTATACAAATCTAATAATGTATCTTTAGACTGATATAAAATGATTCCGACTACAGTTGGGCCCTAAGGGTGATATAAGAAGGATGGGAGGATATTTATGATTGTATAGCATACGGATTACAAATTCGTTGGTTTTATAATTTGAGTGAAGCCGATCGACAACTATAAGCTATAAGAATAGGCGCGGGGAGTAAGAGATTTTGTTGGGAGATCGTAAAGGAATTTGAGAAGGTTTGTAGAAGGAAGTTATAGCCTGAGACATCAGATTGATACAAGATTAAAAACAATAGATACTTAAGCTTAAGTACAGTGGGCGAAATGTGATGTAAGTAGGACAGAAAATGAGCCTTGATGTGAAAAATATCGGTCGCGTTTCTTCGTTGTTTTCGATCGACAAGAACTTTACTCTTTGATTGAAATTTAACAAGCTGAGGCAATTCTGCATATAAATAAACATAGAATTAACTTACATTAACTTAGCGTTACACTTAAAAAAAAAATATTAAACAACCGACACCCAAAAATATACCTAACCGGCCGACCCGGAATGTATTTAAACAATAAAAACTGCACCATTTAACAATCAATGCCAGCGGCCGTTACCCACCACTTGATGTCATTAGAATAAGTTTATTTTATAACTTAGACTTTAGTTTCTTATAATTCACATCAACTTTTAATCGCAATATTATAAGTAAATGTAAAATTCGTATTAAAGTAAAAAATCGAAACGCAGGTAAATCTGAAATTCTTTCAATCATCATGCATACTTATTAAGAGTAATGTAAATCGGAATATGTTTTCCACCTGGTGAAATTTAGTAATTCTGACCGGTGGCATTTTTGGCTTTCCAGCGCTTTACGAGACACCGGCTAAACTCCGTGGTCCGTGCTCCATAAACTGTCCTTCCGCTAGTTGGATTTGAGCAAACTCTCAGCTTCTAGTTCCTCTACTCTAGCATGTCTTGGGCCTATTCCATATTTCTAGATTCCTAACCAGAACCAGCTAATTACCACTACCAAGATTTGGTTATTCTCCTAATAAGGTGGTCATTGGTAGACCGTATTATAAGACCGTATTAAGACCGTATTATTAAGCCGTATTTACCTAGTTGTAGGACCGTTTTTTGATTTAAAAAAACACTATATTTTTTAAATTAATTGAAGAGTTCTTCTATACCCGAGTTACTGTTCTTTCCCGAGTAAACCATGGGAAGCGGCGAACTTACCTCAGCCTTTAGAAAACAGCACCAAACAGAAATTGCCTTCTTACTATCGAGATGAAGATAGCGAACCTTTCGAGATGGCCCTTTCCATAGTTTTTCACATTTATTTTAATAGTTTTTTGACAAGCATTTTCTTTCAGAATTATCTACTCAGTTCCCAGTGTTAACTCTACGAATTTGTTGAATTAATTCGAGATCAAAGTTGAGTTTACTCAAATTTAACTCTTGGAAAAATTTAACTTTAACTTTGGAACTTCCAATCAATAATTAACTAGATCTTTTATACATCGTGTTCATTAAAAAGTTTGAGAACTGAAAGGATGGTGTTTTTCTGATTTTTCAATTTAAGAAATACAGCAAATGCCTCCCCTAAATTCTGAAGAGGTGCCTTTTCACGATTGCTTTTAGTATTGTTCTATTATACTGGTTCTCCCGTCCGTAAAAAAATGCAAATCTTCTTACCTTCGAATGATCGTAAACTTGGTGTCCCCAAGGGATCCTTTCTGTCTCCCACACTCTTTATAAAAATTATATCACTCTTATTTTATCATTATACTCTTATGCTGGGGACAGTTACAGTGCCCCAGCCCCTACGGACTATTTACAAAACAACGGTCAACAAATGCCGAATAAATGTGATTACTAATAATTTATAAAACTAATTCTTCAAAAATTCTAAACAAAATGGTAGAAAATATTTTAGATACTTAAATTTGCTCGAAATTCACAAAATGAAAAAAAATGAGAAAATAAATTGGTCGTCGCGAAATTTAATCTGGTTGTTACGAACTGTCAAACTCTTTTTGATATCCACATTTCAAGGAATAAATTGGCCGCGCGCGACTAACGTCAAAATCAGAAATTATCTATTTAAAAAATGCTGAAAGAAATATCAAAATGAAGAATATTCGTTGGCGTATATATGAAAAGCTCATAACATTTTGATCTTCGACAGCATCTTTCGATTGCGAACAAACGGCCGCGCCGTGTTGAAATTAATGAATCACAAACTCAATGGTGCCACCTCTCCTTTTTTAGTCTTCGAGAATTTTTTTTTGTCTTCTTTTTTGTTCACAGTAAGTTAGTTGAAAGCCCATTATTACTAAGTAAGTTAGAACTCATAACCTAATAGTCATAACATAGATATCCAACAACAATAAACATGATCCGACATTTGATTTGTTTTGCTCTAAAATCAAATGTTTGGCCCCACTGTGCGTCGCTACTCTATTCTACTTATGCTATAGCTTATCACATCTTAGTTTAAAAATTATTTTCCATTCACTTCCCTACAAGTACAAAAAGCGACATCACATAAAATATAATATCATGATACTTATTTGGACTCAATTATGTTCCCTTCATCAAAAGCCTTGAAGCATTTTGTAAATTTATTAATCAAACGAACAAAAATAAATTAACCGAATTTCGTAAAAAAAAAAAAAAAACAGTAAGAAAAAACACTACGGAAATAGTTAAACAACACACGTGTGTGTGATTGAGTGGTCAGCTGTTATAGTAAGGCTTGAGTTTAAAAAAAAAAATTAAAAAGTTGTATCTATCTATATTATGTTTTGCTTCAAAAACCAAACAGAGCTTGAAGCTATCCATCATTCTTTTGTGAATTAAAATCATCTTAGCAAACAAAATTAATTTATTTTTCTTACTTGAATACATATGTTTGCTCCTTATGCAAAAATAGCAAAAGATTTAAAATTAAAAACATTAAGATTAATGATGTATTTTTATAAGAAATGCGTAGAAGATCTTTATTATTAATAAATCTGTCGTTAAGAACTTAAATGTTTATTTGTTTGTTAAGCCTAAAAAAATCATTTTGGAATTTTAGCGCGATGTGTATATTTATAAAATACTCATAAATACTTTTCAATAAATTTATTAATCGACTATGTTAACTTCAGAAACATAAAAACATAAAATAGAAATAGAAAATTCAGAAGTGGGATTTTTGCTTATCAAAACATAGTTATGTTGCAATTCTGATGTAAAACCGCAGAAAGTAATTTCGGGACATTGCGGTGACAACAAAGTTTGACACAACAATTTGATTGTTTAAACTTCAAAATACTTTCAATTTAATATCCAGGTCAGGTTTTAGTAGACCTAATAATACGCTTAAAGAATTCTTTCGGAATTATAGTAGACATCAAAAATCTTATTTTTTCTGGTCTAATCTCATTAATCCGTCATTTTAGTTTAAATGTGTTGCGAACACAAGAAATTAAACAAATGGTAATCTAAACTCACTAAGCCTAAAAGCATTAAATCACATAACCTAGGAATCCAAACTAAATCTGTAAGTGTTATAGGGTAAGTTATATACATTCGGTTATAAATTTCTATTTGTGAGTTTATATGGAAGAATTACGAGCATCAGATCAATTGAGAGAACTATTGAGGCTGTTTCGAATTCGAACTTGATTAGCATTGAAAACTCTACGGTCGATGTATTGAACTTACACCAAAATTTACATAGAAACTTAACGAAAGACTAAGGCCCCTTTGCTGATACGAATCATGAATATTTATGCTCTTCCTCTGTGTAAACTGTCACATAAGTTCTTTTGTAGAACTATAAAACTTAAATGCTTAAGTTGTGTATCAGCAAACAGACCTAAGTCTTACAGAGATAACTGTGATAAAAATGACTGCAGTTTAATAAAGAGTTGTGCTAAGGAAATACCTGAATCCTAATTATTTTTAATTAAAAGCTGGACTACGAGACAGAAGCGATATGGGCGTTCAGGGCTCAACTAAGAGTATATCCTTTCATTTTGAAATAGTTTAATGCTGCGAATTCTTCATAAAGTTCACAAGTTGGCAATTGTGCAGGAACTCTCCAGCGATACCTGTTTTGAGGTAAGGGATGACTTGGAGTGGGTAGAGTGTTTTTTTAAAAATCGTTTATGATTATGATTAAGACCTGAGGGTCAACATTTGATTTAAAATGGGTTGTCGTAAGGAAATTATCCTATCCTATAATTATCTAAAATCAGTAAAAAAAATACTCGAAATAAGCCTACATAGCATATGAATATGACAGAAAAAAAAATCAGATCCTGTACATTTTGAGATTACCTTTCGAAAAAATGAAAATTAATTATTTTTATTGGTCAAATAAGTACCTGAACGATATTAAGCATATTGAGAAGTTCAAAGGCAACAACTGCAACGGAGTTTATACACTTATCATACATTTAAGATTTTATTTTTATTAATTTCACTTTTGAGAAATGCTACAACCATTTCACCTTCGCATATGGTATTTCACTGTTTTTTTTTTAATATTTTTTTTTTCAAACGTCTAAACCGAACTTGGTATATTTTGATAAATTCTCTTCGAACCGTTCCAACAAATGAGGTCGGCAAAAAAACAAAAGAAAAAAAACGTCAAGGTTATTCCAGAGCACCTTTAATTGTTTATGCAAATCCTACTGCCAATGATCACCGAAAAAGGCAGTTGGTTAAATATTTATTTCAAAAAAAAAATTAAGTTTTTACCGCACACGTTAGATACTCATTCGATCACCCGCGTAGGTTGAAAGTTCCAAACGAACTAAAGGCCGAATTTATAACCTCCTAATCAAAAGACAGAAACAAATCCAGTTTTGTCATTTTATTTTTGCATCTGGTCGCGATTTGTAAAAAAAAAATTAACACTGTAAGCCTCAAAGTACTTTAAGAAACAACATCAGCAGTAGCAGCACGAATTTAATTCAAATAGAACATTAGCAGCGGATTATGTTATGCCTGAAGAAATCTGGAACACGCACCCAGCCAGTTAGTTGGAGCAGCGGACTTGAGTCGCCATATGGACGGATTTCTATAGAAAATACATTAAAACAAAACAAACAGAACCAAGTAGACAGAACAATGCAGAACAGAGGTATCAGTGTGTCTTTTGCAGCACAACGTATAAGTATCAATGTTTTTTTTTTTATTTAATTTCTTTATTCCGTTCACCTTGCCCTAGGATTGTCACTTTTAATTAAACGTTGTCTTACGGTGGTTAACGTTTCAATTTAGCAATGATTTTTTTTTCCTTTGCAATTGTTTACATTTGGTGGCTTTAGTGCGTACCGTCGTATACGAAGAGTACAATTCACCCAAAGCCAACTGTAAGGTATTGTTACGTCAATTTTTCATCGAATCGACCCCGGATGGATTGTGGTTTGTTTTGCACGCGACGCGCGAATAAGCTGCCACCAATGAAGCCAATGGTTTATTAACCACTGAAATACCGATGCCGATGCGAACTTGAGTTTAGTATAGTTGGTTTGGCATTTTAATGTCGAAATTTGAACAGATGAAGTTCATTCAGATGAGTCTGACTTGAAGGAGGGGGTTTCTCATTTCGATATAATGTACATATATGGTATATCAGTATTGCCGATGTAGCTTAAATTAATAAAGTCTGATCGAGTATACAAGAACTAGAGCTTTGGCACAACATTTTTGGGGAAAATATAGACTAAAATCTTCTAAGGCTAGTAGTTTAGATTGTTTAAGTGCAGCCTACACTATAAACAAAATATTTCAACAGGTTTAGTCGATATGGTCTTACGAAAAAGACGGAAATACAACTCTATTCAATAAAAATGACAAAGAACGAAAGGTCAACAAGAATGTAGATGATAGAAGATGCAGTTGCTTGTGCATTTTTGCAAATTGTTGGTTTAAGGTGGAAACACAAATGGAAGTTTTTTTTATACACGAACTATAGCGTGACTTTATGATCATATTACGCTATTGCGATGATGCCAAATGAACTTTAGACAGCACACAGGAAAACAGTATTCATGGAGTGGAGAGTTTCATTAAAATTTACTAAAAAGAAACTGTTCTCAATTAGTTCAGTGCATAAGAATAGTGGAGACTTCTTCAAAACAAAAAAATCTGCTACAATTGTCGCTTGTCAAACAGCGAACAGAAGTGAGAAAAAATAAATGCAATACGAAGTTTTTCGCTTATGATTTCGTTGTAATTTTTCAATTTCGCCCAACGACTATCCAATAAAAGAATAAATGTGATTTAAAATAATTTAACAACTTAAATTCCTCTCAAATTCTAAAGAAAATGACAGAAATATAATTTTCAATAAATGTTTAAATCCTAAAATGTCCCTTTTAATTGGCAGAATAAGATAAATTTGGAAATGGTCGTCCCAAATTGCAATCTGAATGTCACGAAATGTCAAACTCTACTCGCGTCCCACATGCCATCCACAACTCAAACAAATAAATTGTCTCCGCTCGACTAACGTCAAAATCAGAGATTATCAATTAGAAAACGTAATTTGCGTTATGAATAAAATACAACCGTGTCAACGAAATGTCAAAATTCGGTAACTCGTTGGTCACTCCCGTGTAAATAGACCCTAACCTGATCACATCCGAATGCTTTTTCTTTTGATCATTGAAAAATGAGAACTGTCAGTGAATGATTGATTACTGTTTTCCTACAAACTGAGTTTGAAAATACGTTCAGTATTTATCAGTTATCAATTGATAGTTGACAATCGTTAAAATGGTTTCTATGACCATTTTTGATTGGGAAAAAAAATTATCTGACTCGGAAAATCTGAAATTAGATAATAAGATGTAGTGACCTGATTCGATTGCTTCTTCAAAAAATTAATAAACGATTGATGAATTTTATCTTTTACCAATTGATTATCATTTGGTTATAAAAGGTTTTTTTTTGGGCAATGTGCTCTTAAGCCAAACAATTTTTGAAACACCCTGTAGCCTATACCTGCATCCGACAAATCATTTATGTTAATTTTAGTACAAATATAAAAAAATCGGTGAAAGGTAATATAGAGAAAACATTTTTTTTCTTGAATAATAACTCTTTTTCTGAATTCGTATATACACCGAGAATTGTTACGGTTTCACGCGTCTCTATATTTCTCTTTAGATATATAGATATTTGACAAACTAAGTAAGTTTTTTAGCTCAAGCGTGCCTTTTTGCTTGAGGTTGAATAAATTATCAATTTATAAAAAAATATTTGCAATTTTGGTGTATTTTTTTTTTGTTTGTGCTCGTTTTGTGTTTAAATTTGAAAAATATTTCAAGAATAAAAAAAACACGTTTTTGACGAAAGTTACGTATAGCTTCTTAATTTATATTAATGGCCTGTACAATTTCAAACTGCTGTTTATTATTTTATTTTTTCGACACGAGCTGTAAATTAAAGTACGAGGGTCATTAAATTTGATGAAATTTCATATTTGGTAATTTGTAATTGGTAATTGGGAATTTTTTTGTTGTTTGTTTGTCTTTTGTTTAAACAAAATCAAGATGTAGTTTTTTTTTTTTAAGTTAAACAAAAACTGGTATATATACAATTAAGTTCAATTTCGGTAATTTTCCAGTCAGTCGACATTGAGTGTGAATGAACTCATTTATTTAATAACTATAGGATGGATACACAAGTAATTGAACAGCGCAGCGTTCCGATGAACGTTTACATAATTGACAACAAATTACGAAGTTTTACGCATCGGGGCACGAGTTTGTAGTTAAGTTAACATCCCAGTCAAAGAAGAGTTTTTTCCTGCAAAATAAATGAATGAATCTAAACCGAATTGCCATTTTGTCAATTTCAATTTGTTGAAATAAAACTTAACGAGAAAGTCCAAATATACTTTAATTTTGCGATAAATCTGCGGATACGATGTCAGTTCATTTTGGATTCATCAACTGTCATTTGTACACGAAGATCATTCCGTTTCAATTCTTATGTATGTACATACTGGATTCTGTAAATATTCAAACTAATATTTTTGGATGAACAAAGACCGACATATGAAGAATGAAGTAAAATAAATTATTTTCAATCTCTTTCAACAATCTCATTGACTGATGAAATACTCGGATTCTGTTCAGACCGTCCTCTTCTAAAATGTCTTTGTGCCATTCAACGGAAACTGTCAAAATACGGAGAATAGCGGTCAAAGAGCAAGAGCTCTTTATATGACTTAACGAATATTCGTCGACTTTGACATTTCGTTCATATGGATTTATTTTATTTGTCACGAATGACGTTTTATTATTGATAGTCTCTGATTTTGAGGTTAATCGCGACTTATTTCTTGAAGTATTGATGGTATATGGAACGCGAATAGTAAATAGAAAGTTTGACATTTAATAACATTTAAATAGCAATTCAGGAAAAGTTTAACGTTCGCAACCATCCATTTAGAACAAAGTCTCTAAAATTTGGTTATGTTATTCTATCGTCAAGATTTAATTTCAAGGAGAACTAAATAAAACTCACCGATTGGCTTGACAGATAAAATTGTCGGGAGTTAATATTGGGTAAAACAAAAACTTTCCAGGAAATGCGTAGTTAAATAATCTCATGTAAACAAATCGATAAGGGAGATCTGTCAAGCTCACCGTAAATAGTTTACGCATTGACTCTGTGACGAAAAAATGACCTCAACAGCTTTTCTAATTGTGCCACGTCGAGTCGTGTCATTGTCAATGAAAACAGTTGTCAAAATGTTGACGTTGACACGAATTTATGGAGTAACGCATTGAAGGTGTGGTGGTAGATAGTAAAAATGGATTTTGTGGTGACGTCAGGGAATCAATGAGATAGCTGACTACGCTGAACATCTAGGTAATTATAGCTTAAGATGGCCTGAAGATCCTCACAGGCGTTTCGCATATAACTTTGACAGGAAGTGTCCATAACATGATTAATATACTAAAAAATAAATTTTTAATGGAAAAGCTGTTAATATTTATGTTTACCCCATATTTTTTTAATAGCGGACTTTAGGAGAACTCCTTTCACAATTCCATTTTTAGGAATAGATACTCAGAAAAAAAAATTCATCCGTATAATCTAAGTTAACGAAGCCCATTTCTGCTTCTACCCAATGCGATATTTATTGATCGTTTTTATGTATCGCAAGTCTTTAGCGGTTAAATTGTTTGAATTTTCAATTCCCACTCTACGCTTTTTTTGTCTTGACCCAATCACACAATAACAAGCCACATCTGTGTTACAAAATAACTTCGATGTTCAATCAATCTGTGATGCTAATCGAAAACAAGCAAAACGTTTACGAACTACACGTTCAACTGTCACTCCGTGCGCTGCCATGTGTTAATCGAAAGCCGGTTCGGCAATAAAAAAAATCCTATTAGTGAATTAAATTTCAACCAGAAAAAAAAACTCCAACAAATATAATCAATTTCAAACGATAGCAGTCTAACTCGGCGACGACCGCAGCCGGCGCGCTGCGCACGATTGTAAGACTGAAAAAGACTTGAGCAAAATCACTTCACCATTCCAAACTGATTAAAGCTGCTTCACTAATCCGATCGAACTTAAAATGCATAAAGTACCATAATATCGAGTTTGATGTGTTTATTATCTAAAATAAAATAAAAAAATTACAAAAAAAAATTGATGAGATTATCTAATCGATATGATCAATCCAGAAGATCATTTCCACACCTTATGACGACGACGCGACGACAGCAACCAGAGTGAAAGTTTAATTCAGCAAGCCAACCAGCTTAAAACTTCTTCGTACCTGTTATAGCTGCCTAGGAACGTTTTCTTACAGAAAACTAAAAAAAATCTCAACCAACAATAATTTCCTATCGACGAAAAAAGTGGTTTGCCATCCGGCTATTACTCCGCTGAAGTAATGGTTTTTAATTAAAAAATAAAACAAAAAAAACCAAATCGTTTAACGTCATTTTTTATCTCGAGAAATTGAAAAGATGCCGCAGACAGCGCCGCCGCTGCCTCGGCGGTCTGTCCGAGGTGGTCAAGTCTTATTTAGTTTTAATGTTGTTAAGTGTTTGATGTGTTTATAATTTAGCTGTCAAGTGGCTTGTTTTTATCACACATAATTATACGGCAAAAGACTTCTTCTTCTAAAAAAGATGCTTCATTAGGCAAAAATAAAGTTAACGCTTTAAAAAAAATTATACGCACAAATTAACTGAAAGCTATGTTGTTGAACTAGAACTGTAAAATATAATGTTTAGCAGAACAGCTTAAAGTAGGAACAAATTCGTTTTCTTTTTGAAACAGAAATCGAGATCAGTTGGGACAGTCGATCAACGAAACATGTGAATCATTTTTTTAAATATATTGCTAATGGTCAGAAGACGCGAATGTTAGACAACATATTTTAAATGGATCTTGAAACAGTGGACTCTGATTGGCATAATAGTTCCAATGACTTGGAAGATTGGACAGGAAAATTATCACTTTCTGTAGTTGTCTAAAAATAAAGGACTATTCACATGAGAGCTACAAGAACCCAACAAATGAATTAATTAATTAATGTAATTTTAAAATAATTTACACCTAAACCTAAATTCTTCACAAATTCAAAACGAAAAATAGAAAATTTAATCAGAAATTATAATCTAATAGTTAGAGCTGTCAAAGGTTTCGCGTTCCACATACCATCCACAATATACATATACTTTAAAACATTTAAAAATTAAAATTGACAACTGATAATAAGTCGGTTGGTAACTACTGCGGCAGATGGGGACTTGAAAATAAATGCTGAAAATCCAAAATATCGGTTTGCTTGTATTATAATTTTCTAGAATTATAAAAGATCATCCACCTGTTTGCGAAGTATTGAATTTTCATTTTTTTTTTTTTTTTTAAATCCAAACAAATAATTTTTCGAAAATTTTGGTATGCAGGTTTAGAAGTTGAAGGACCTCCTGTTCAAAATTTTGTATCGAAATCCGTTGAATAGTTAATAATAGAGTCGAAAATAAAATAAAATGCACGACTGGATCGCACGAACTTGCTCTAATGTTCGATCACATCGAATGCAAAAGATTTCTGTTAAAAATCTAAATATATATTTAAAGCAGTTTTTTACCTCATTTTTTTATATATACAAAAAATCTATTTTTTTTTTTTTAATTGGTATGACAGTCTTAAATATTATAATATAAAGTTTTTTTTTAAACTTTTTGAAAACATTTTTCAAAAAAAAATCAAAAACGCCAATTCATAGGTATTCAATAAATACATACAAATACAATTTTTGATTTGTATGTATTTAATTTGTATGAATTAATGAGCAGTTTTCGAAATATAAATTTTAATTTTTTTTAAATGATTTTAAAAATACAAAAAAACACAAATTAAAAATATTGGTACGCGGTATAATTTGGGCAACCTAAACCTATATATGTGTGAAATTTCGAAAGAATCGGTTGAGCCGTTTATGAGAAGCAAAAAAAACGGTCGTATGGAAAGTACCGTTTTTGACATTTTTCTAATTTTTTTTTTCAACCATATGATCGGTCGTAGCTAAAAAGCCGCACTGATTTTTTTAAAATCAAAATCGTTAGAGCCGTTTCTGTACAATACCTTATGTATATAGAGTACCAAGTTTGAAGCAATTCGGCCCACCCGTTTGGGCTGTAGGTGTCTATACATACATACGACAGACAGAGAGACAGACATACAGACGGACAGAATTTTTAGACCATCTTTTTTCGTCTTCGCTATCGTCGTAATGTCATGTTTGATTATTATCTCACAACTTTTTTTTCGACGAATGCATAACTTGCCTTATATAGTACCTATCGCAAGTAAAAAGGGTTCTACAGTTACCGCTACATTTAGGTACAGTAAATATTGAACCAAAATGTAGAGTATACCAGATTTTTTTATTAAATTCGTAAGAACCGTTTTCGAGATAATTAAGATTTACCATTTTTGGTAAAAAAAAAATTTATGACAGGTACCGTTATTTTTTTTTAAGTTAAAAAAAAAGAATTGAGTAAATCACCCGAAACACTTAAGTACCAAATTTTAAGGAAATTGCTTCAGCCGTTTAGGCTGCAAATCGACCTACAGACAGACAGACAGACACACGGAATTCCGGGAACCATTTTTCATGTTCTTTTATGAAATCACTATGACAGATTGCAGGAAAGCGAGAGGAAAGATGTTGCACATCAAAAACCTAAGGTCTACCTTAGGGCGAGTTTAGAGCATTTCCAGATCTCAAAAAACGAGATTTACGCACTACGTTGAGTTCAGTTTCTTTTAAACACACTTTAGAGTGATATAAGAGTGACTTCAGCACTCAACGAACAAACATATTATCAGTAAATAATATTGAGAAACTTAAACGTCATTTGCGACGAATGACAATTGCCATGTGAAGAAAATGTCAAAATAGACGAATATTCGTTAATTCGTTGATTGTTTCATGTGCATAGTCCTTTATCACGTTCTGATAACAAATTGAACGAACAAATCTTTAAACCTGAATGCATTCATCATAAAACAGACACACGAACCACTTAATCAACTGGTGTTGAATGCATTTGGCTTGTCAAATGGTTTAAATTCAGCTTCATTGTAAATGGCGCTATCACTGTTGTTTAATGCTGCTATCACTTTCTGTCATGATTTTCAAAAAGATTTTTATATGACTCAAGCTCGTGCCCTGGACATTTTTTTAGAGAAGAATTTCAAATCCACAGAAACACTCAACATTGTATGATGGATTATTGACGTTTTTGCCGAAATTTTTTAATTTTGTTTAAGTCTTACAAATTAACTTACAAGATTTTTATATTGAAATAACATTGCATCTTCTAAAATCAACTATTTTATTGTCAGATAAACTTATTTTAACAATGAATTTAGTTCCCGAAATTTAATTCATGTTTGAAATGTTTTCTGAGTGATGGATTTAACAAGCAAACAATAAAAACATTTAGCTCAACAGCACCAACTGTAATGAATTTAACTTAAACACAAAACCCCAACAAATTAAATAAATAAGCATAATTTTTTCATTTGCATTGTTATCACTCATATGAGATATTACAGTATGCCGCATTTATTTCCTCGTACAAAAACTAAAAGTTCTAACACGCGCCTTCGGTAAATAAAAAAACCCCTAACAAACATACACATTCTTTCATCAACGACTTTTCAATCGTGATGAATCTCTGGCATTGTTTGTACGCATACGTTTTTTTTTTAACACACAATCCACATCATGTCGATCGTAATGATCTTTTTCGCCAGCAAATTGATTAGCACACTTCCACGCACATCACAGCACGACAACAATAAAACAATTAACATGTTCAACTTCTTCAATTTTAAATTAAGGGTTACTGTCAATTTAATTTCACTATCACAGCTTGGGTTTCTTCTTACAGACCATGACGAAATTAAGAGCGCCCAAAGAAAAGTCAGAGATGTTTTTTTGGAATTTTTAAAAATGCAATTGTTCATTGCATGATTTTAGGATCATTCGAAATGAACTTTTCGTTTGTGTATTTTTAAATCCCGAATCATTTCCTCAATTTTCATTTGCAATTATTTTAGAATAACCTTGAAATGCTACACTCTCTTCGTTTTGCGCAAACACACGCGCGAATACGAGTACTTCCAATTTTCTAGTTTCCTACAAGATCAAGATTAAGCTAAATATTTTTTTGCAGATATTCTGCGGTCTTGCAATTTCTACACAACACAAAAGGAAAAAAAATCACACGCTCGTGATTTTTGAATTATGAAAATTACAACGAAAATTAAAACGTTCAGAGCGTTGAAAAGTGTATTTAGATTAGATATTATTTTTAAAATATGTATATAGTATGTACGAGCATGTACCTACAATTTGTTCTTTTAATTCGACGCGACGATCATTGATGTGTGTGATTAATTTTGTCACGCATCTGCATTGATATGTTGTTTGTGCCATAATTTTGTGCATGGTTTTTATTTTTTTCTTTACCGGCTGATATGTTAGCATGTTCGAAGAGTTTTCGTGACAACAAAGAAAAAAAAAATAACATGAAAACTCATTTTCCAAACCATTGCGTTTGCGGTTTTTGTGTTGACGTTGATCATGACATTGACCGTGACTGTGACAAAAGTCTGTTTATTTTCATATAATTATGTTGATACGGAAGACTGGCGAAATTATAAGTAATTTTATGTGTTAATTGGCAACTTGACAATGGCAACCGGAAAGAAAATATGACATTTTAAGTAAAGTGGATTTTTTTATAGTAAATTGCGATCGTAAAATTGAAACTTGTTTGATATAATTTTAATATTTTTCATGTGTTTATAATATTTAATATTAAGTCATCAAATAATCATAAATGAAAACTTTTAATATGACACTTGGCTTCCATTTTGTTCTTAGAATTTCATAAATTAAAAAACACTTAAAATTTAAATTAAATTTTGACGTTTATGGGGTATCCCGTTAAATTGTTATACAAACATTTAGCTATTTCACTCACTCACATCAATGGTAACGTCAAAAGTCCATCTACATATTTCTACATTCCACATTTTCTAATTTAAATCTGTCAAAACAGAATTTGCTTTTCGTATATTCCAGCGGGCAAAATAAATATAGATCATTTTCGCAGATTTATCCCTCCGTATATTATAGCCCATACAATCAATGTGATTTTTATTCTTCACTCGCAATGTTTGGATACTATCACTTTTACAAGCATGCAAACGCATAGACCAAAAATGACAGTTAATTTTCTGAATGATAAAACGAACTTTTTTTTGTTTTAACCTCATTTATATGGCCTTGACGAAGCGATTGTCAATTAGTTGTTCAAAAAATTCATATCAACACAGGTGTTACGACCTCGTCAACGAATTGACAGCGGGGTTTGTTGACAATCACACTATTTGCCATTTGCGAGCTATCAAACTTCAAAATCAGAGAATTTCAATATATACAACGTCATTCGCATCGAACTATAAAAGTCATGTGAACGAAACGTCAAAATGAACGAATACCCGTTAATTCGTTGGTTGTTCCCATGCGAACAGTCCATAACCACTCGTGGAATGCGTTCTGATGTAGTGGATTGTTAAGTTATGTTTGACATTTCGCAACTGGTGGAAACGCACAAAGTATTTTTTTTAATTTAAACTAATTTAACGCAGAGTTTCTTATTTAATTCTCTATGGACGGAACCATTTATTCGCTTCGTTAAAAAGTTCAAACACATTGCTATTTGTTCTATAAATGTTGATTTTTTTAATCACAACCTAGCTTGCACCATGAACCCACTAAAATTTCCCGTATCATCTACATATATGTACATATGTACATTGTTAAGCAACAAAACAATGTAACAAAAATATTGTTCTTTTTTTTTATTACACAACGAAACAAAAGAAACCAAGACCTACGCCTACGTCACACTCCTACACTTTGTGTTCTTTTAAATTGCATTTTTTTTTTTTTGGTTTTGTGTTGATTGTGTAATAGTGTTGGTTCCTTGTAAAAATGCACCATAAGACCGGCCCTCATATATTATCAAGTCTATGGCACCATAGTTCCTTTTTTCTATTATGCTTCCTCTCACCATTATAATGTGTGGTAATTAGTTAGCATTACCGAAACCGGAAATAGTCGACATCCGTCGGATCCCTTCACAGGGAAGCATAATAATGCAATTTAGTGGTTGTATGTTTGTTTCTTTGGTTGGCTGGTTGGTTGGAATAGGGGAAACTTTACTATGTTTACCGACCTTGGTTCATATTTCTATGTGTACCTACGTTAAACGCTTTTTTTTTTTAATAATTTCCCGGAAATTGACATTTGCGACTTAATAATAAGAAGGATGTTTTTAAATATTTCAAGTTAAGAAAAAATCAACTAAATTAAAATTAATCAACTAAACATAAAATAAATGAGTATAATGCGAGATTTGGGTTAACTATATTTAGAAAATTATAAAAATAAAAAAATTTGAGAGAAGAAAGAGAAGTACATCACTCCGGTTGGAATTACTTATTTGCAATATATACCTTCGTTGTGTACATATGTATAGAGTACGTAATCACCATACAGAAAATTTTCTACAACGAAGAACTGCTACAAGAAATTCTCTAATCCAACGCTAACAAAAAAAAACATAGACATTTATAAATACCTAGATACTGAACCACTGAACTGGACGTCACACTCGTGAATTTGTGTTGGATCAACTGTCAAACCGTGTTTTGACAGTTTATCCAACAAACTTATTATTTAAGAATGAAGATGGGACACGTTGCCGTTATCACTATTAAGCGGAATATTCACCAGTTGCTGAATTCAAATTGGTGTTGTATTGATGGGTACCTACAACGATTTCTGACATTTCTGTATGATGTGTCGAACACAGTGATAATATTATATATTATATAAGAGTTCTATTTATAAAATACTGTTTAAATCCGACTGCCGGAGCTTAGTTGTTTTCCTAGTCGCGCGGAAATGTTCTGTAAATATTTCACAATTTAAATAGTGAACAACTGTCATAAAATTATTATAACAGCCATAAATTGACATTTCCCTAAATTTGTCTCTCAATAAAATCAAAATATCTTGATTCCTTGAATCCGTGTCGGTAAATCTGATGGGTGTGTTGCGAAAAATATTTTCACAATTCTTGACACTGATATCGGAAGAAAAATGTTATTTGATAAATTATTAAATATTTAAATTTGATGTTTGACAAGGTGCAGGGGCATAACTTCACACTTCAATTAACTCCATATGGGAAATAACTCCTTTTCTAGTGGGAAATACTTTTTAGGAGTGAAGTTGTTTGCAACTTAAGGTGCGAAATAATTTCGTCTGAAGTATGCGTGAAATTATTTCCACCTGCCAACCTGTCGAGTGCAAACAAAATTATGTTTAAAGCCATTTATTGAAAATAAAAACATTTTTAAAAAAGTAAACAAAAAATAAAACAATTATGAAAGCGTAAGAGTTGTCGACAAAAAATTGTACGATATACAACTTCACTCGAAAAAAAATGAAGTTATTTCCCATGTGAAGTTATGCCACCGCACATTTTGACAAACCACTTGATAAATTGTTTGCTCACTGAAAAAAGCTAACCATTCATAATTTATCCATGAGCCATATTTTTGAATCCATGCTACATTATGAGCACATTTTTTTTTTTAATTTGAATGTATTTTAAAACTGAATTTAAGTCTAAATACCCTTTATTAGATTTCGAAAAATCATTAATTTATTTTTAGTCTTAGCCTGATTCCAAAAATTTACAATGATTATTCGAAAATTTAATGAAGTCATAATAAACTTAACGAATTTGGAAAAACTAATGAATGGATCTGAAAGATTTTGTTCGTGTTTTGAAAAGAATGATTAGTACTTTGAGGAGAAACATTTGACGACTTAAAAAATATTCCAATGTTTTTGAATTTGTAGATGACAATATTTCAAAATAAAATATACATTTTAACGTTAGACATGCAGCTTTTCCCAAGAACACTGTAACTCTTGTTTAATTTAAACGTCTAAGTTCGAGCTTTTGTACGGATGCAGCCATTGGAAAAGAAAGATCCTCTTTGAAAAGATAAAACCCTTTCTGAACTCATTTCTACCCTTTAAAGTTGTCATTCCCCTAATTCAACATGTTACTAAATACCAAACCTAACCTAAAACATTTAAATTATTTTCTCAAAACACGAAAAGCTAGCTAAATCTTCATTTTCCAAATGGCCCAACCCTCAGCTTCTATACTGATCCAAATCCAAAATCTGCCATCTAATTCGCATATTACAACAACAACAACATCGAACTTGATATAAGATTAATGCCAAGTCAACCAATCTCTAATAATGCATCCACTGTCTGTGATGGAATAAATGAGTCACTTGCAATTTCTATTACATAAATGACACATTTAACTTGAATAAATTTGAAACCTTCGCGAAAAAACTATTACAAGGTGAGTTCTTGAAATGACGTTAAGTTTATCGATTTTCTCGGATTATGTATTTCAATTTAAATAACCACGCATCGCACAATGAATTGCAAATGAAATTGTCTTTAAAAGGTTTCAATTAAACGCAGGAAAATTGTTATTTTTTTTTGTTAAAATTTAACTAAGTTAGCAAATAAATTCAAGTAACATGTTATCCGTCACAACAATTTTCTTATTTTCTTAGGCTTCATGGTTAAATGAATTCACATGTTCTTACTTACGATGAATTAAATGTATGTGCTTTTTTCAAAACAGTTGACTCTTACCTGTAAAGAGAAGAAAAGAGAAAAAAATCAATAAATTTAGATCATACGAGACAAGAAGAAGAAAAAATAAAGTGTCAGTGTTTAAAGTATCAAAAGTAATCATAGGAATTAAAAAAATTCTATGGGAATTAGTTTTATTATACTCGTAACACTTTGTTTAATGAATCAGAATTATCCAATAACCAAAAAATGAACCATACAATGAATGTTATTAACAGAACGGACCCTAAATGGCAGCCCTGTGGAACACTACACAAATATCTAAAGAAAAAAACATTGTCCATCACACCATAAAATAAAAATCTCATTAAAAGCTTATCATAATAAAACTAAGAGTTAACCCGAGCAGCCAGCTTAAAATAAAAAAGGAGGGATCAGCTAAAAAGAATCTTTATCTACGTTTTCGATCACAATTACCATCAATAAAGCTGCTACCAGATACTATGGCCTTTCGGAACCAAACCTGTTCAGTGATTTTTTTTTATTTTTCTTCTCTTGCTCCAGAGATCTATAGGTGTGATAGAACAATTTAAAAAAAAAATCCGTCCATACATTAAAACGAGCTACATCATAAAATTACGCCCATATATATTATGGAGATGCTTGGGAAAGAATAAAAGGATCACAGAGCAGGGTATCTAATCCTGTCGTAAAAGCGATCTTAGATATTACACCTGAGCGACAGATAGAAGTGGTTATAGTTAATTAGCTTCACATCACTGAAGTATATTGTAACGTCTTTCGTGTGATGCTGGATAAAAAGAGGTGAGATCGTATTGAAGAATTCGATGATGCATGCTCCTTATCAGGTCGTGCGCATGCGCAGCCGCGTCATCAATTGAAGATGTCAGTCGGTTGCGTGCGTGATTCTGACTAGTGTGGAAAATTCCATCGCTGCAGCCGGTCAATGATGAATTTTGTAGCAAAGACACAAACAAAAATCATTTTTAAAAAAGGAGAATCTTTTGTTTGATTGTTTTTTTTTTAATCTTAGAATTTGTATCATCTCGGGGGTGTGGAATAAAATCAAAACAAGGATGAACATATTTTTATTTTTTGAATTTTTAAAGAGGACCAAACAAAACCTGTTGCGATGATTTATTAAGATTAACATTCCAGAAGACAGTAAAAAATTTAATTCTAATGAAGATTGACTATATATGGACGAAGAATATGTTAACATTAAAAAACGAGTCGGTGAATCCATATATGCTTATCAGGAAACAATATAATTGATGGAAATACCCTTTTGAAGATGGATTAGGTCGTGATGTCTGTTATCCTGTTTATTGTTTAATGATTTAAATTTTTCTTCGTCAGTTTTTATTTTTTTTTTTAATTCAGTTTATTTATTATTGGAGTTTATCATTTTTAGTTGTGATTGGGGTTTTAAACCAAAAAAAAAACGTATTCGTAATACATACTTATGTGAGTCTGTTTGTACATGGAGGCAGAGCCTAATCGGATTGACGGATTTACCCTCAGATTGTTTATAGAATCCGACATGGAAAAATATTGTATTTTATTGTTCCTCAACTTTTCGACGTTACTTGGCAAACTGTCGTTAATTTTCAGTGCTATGGGTATTTTGTCAATATTTCAAAATATAAATAAAAGAACTAACATTTTTGGTTCAATTAGGACAATAGTTTTGGAACGAAAAAAATTAACTCCTCAATTGAATTGGCCATTTCTTAAAATATCTACATTCCAACATTTATCTCATACTTAAATTGTCTACATCCCAGCTGTTGATATAGAAGTTAGATGACAGCTATATCAACACAATTGATATGTCAAACAAAAACAGTTAAAAGTGAAATATGAACGCTTTTCTGCTTTTTGAAAACTTTATAAGTTCTGACTCACTGTATTTTGTCAATAGTTTCGAATTTCGAATACCGAAATATTCTTGAACACACATATTCTATTCGATATCGATTTTTTTTACTTATGTGTTTTCCATTGGTACAAGAATTTAATTCTTTTTTGATACAAATCTGCCAAAACACGGATTTCGACAGTTAAATCCTTCAATTGGGCAAAAAAAAAATTTCTGCATCAAATTCGCAGATTCGTATTTTTCGGTATCTACCATTCTTTCCACACACACTACTAGCCGCTAGTGAAATTGGAAGCATTTGGTTTGATAACTAAAAGATTTGCAGATACGAATATTCACTAACACTATAAAGCAAAATAATCTATTCAAAATGCGTTCCATTTGCACGAAAAAAAAATTAAATTCCGCATTAAATTCTGAATTTACCAATTCTAATTGACTTTCCCGCTTAATTGGTGGAAACAGTTGAGTTCGAACATTTCTTGTAGGAATAAGTAGAACAGTTTTTTTTATTCGGTTAATTGAACACCGCTTTACTGAATTACTCGCTTAATTGATCATTAAAAATATGCAGCCAGAAAACAACAACAATTAACCAGCCCCCAAAAAAAATTATTATAAAATTTAAATTTATCGAAATACTATGATATTGGCAGCACTGCTCACTGCAGAACTAATGACAGCCAAAGATACAAAAATATAAAAACAGGAAACCTGGACTGTCATTTCAATTTTGTTACAGAATCGAAAAACATTTTTTTTCAGTTCAAATTGAATTTTTTTTAGATAAACACGTACATACTGTAATGCAAGTAATGTCATAACGCAAATTATTAAAATTGTTTGCAAATGGCGTCAAATGTCATTGTGCTTTGACATTTATGTTGTGAAAGTTAGAAAATTCGCTTATAAAAGCTTCCAATAGCTTTTTGGAGCGTATTTGCAAATTCTTTTATTTTTAAGACGGGCGTCAACACCGTACCATACCATTTTTTCGAATTTCCATGAAAAAAAACACACAATGAAAAATATAGCTTTGCGATTTTAACAGCTGTGACACTTAAATGTCATTCGACTTATGATTTATTTAAGCAAAATGTTTGAAGGTTAACTCATTTACAATATGGATCGTCTGAGAAGATCAAAAAAATTATTCATCATTTGAAAGAAAGCGAGCTCAAGGAAATATATCACTGTGTTCAGTGTAAGTGTGTTATCGATTACATGGTGTTGGCCAAAAATTTGACACCGGGCGATATGTTCTTTTTTACAACTTAATTGTAAATAATTTATAATGAAACAAATTCGAGCCCAGAAGAGTTCGAAAATTGTGTTTCACTTAAATGTTTTGATTTTTTTTTCGAATTCGTATTTCACAGGTATTTGTATTCGAATTCACACTCGCGACGAAAAAATTATACCTTTACATAAAACTATTTCCTCTTACCACCTTGAACAAAAAATATCAATCTGGCCAACATATCCAAGGCTCCTTGTGTTTTTAAGAAAACCAAATCTGCATATTCACTCCACACCCTTTTCCGATTGTTATTATAACAATTATCTATATCACTTATAAAGCATTTAAGTCTTTCCAAACAACATAGTTATTCATATTTCTGAACATTTATATGCAAACTTTGTGCCTCAAATTGCTATGCTTCGTAAAATCGATAATTTCCTTTTGTTGTAAAAATAAGTATCGCTTTGACGCTGGGAAGCAGAAAAAAAATAATACACGTCTCAACCGCAAAACTATTATATTATGTACTCGTAGGAACTGCCAAAGACAGTGTTTAGGGTAAATCTAACTCGTGACATGGACATGGAACTGCAATTTTTTAACACCTGTAACTAGAAACGCGGTGATGACGACGCGACGGGAAGCGACGGCGACACGGATCGAAGGCACTGACAGTGTCGGTGGTGGTGATAGTGGCGCTGACGTCGGTCGTTGTTGTTTTATATATTCTTACAGACTTAACAATGTCGTCGTCCGGTGGTTTATTTTGAAATTAGATACCCCGCTGCGTTACAGTTCAATGGATAAATAAATAAATTTGTTTATGTTCGATGTGCGGAGTTGTGGCTGGTTTAATTCTGCAACATGTTTATTTTTGTTTTTATTTAATAAATTCAAGTCAAGTGCATAAGGAGTTTTATGTGGGGGTGCAACGGTCTGACTGACGATTAATGTGTGTGACGAACACGCATGCGTCATGTTTACGCACCAGTAGCAGTTCGTAGTGTATTTAGCCGGTCCTAAAAAAGAATAAGAGGCATGGGCCTAAACTAAATGTCATACTGTGAATTAGCTACCATTTTGTTAGAAATGATAAAACAAAATGGAATCAGTTTGCACGGAAAGTTTATATAAAATAAATGACATTTAGTTAAAATCATATGTTGATGCACATTTGAGCACATTTTACGGCATTTGACTATCGTTGGCATTTTCAACAGTCCAGTTCCACAGTCAGAGTAAGTGGAACTTAAGTGTTTAATATGTTGGGCTAAGGCCCACTGCACATTCTGCTTTTGCTTAAATAAATGTCACTTTCTAATTCTACGTTTTCACTGAACTTTAATCTCTTGTAGATTTACTAATCTCAAAAAGTGGTTCCACCGCTCCAAAAGTAGATTAATTTTGACAGCACTATTCAAAATGCATATATCTTTTCATTTTCTCTTATGATGTAGAAGTGAGACAGGCAGCTTCATCTGTGTCAACCGACACTTCACTTTCCCGTTGAATGTGTTCATTTCGATATGGAAATAGGGTAGTTCGATTGAAGATTTAAATGAGATTTATTTTAAGTCTTCATCTGAGATGATTAAAATTTCTATGGTAAATCCTCAAGATTTGTGGGAGATTTAGCTAAATCTACTTAAATCTCGGTTTAGTAGTCGGTGGAAACGTAGTATAAGTCTGCAGTTGGCCACTTCAGTGTCATATATGTAAACTGTCAAACTGTATCATAAATTCTAATGTTCCACAGTAGCGACGTTCCACTCCATCCATGATACGCCATTTCACTGACAGGTCGGCCGAGTGAGTATTTTAAATTAAAATATCTCATTCCTAAAACCTTAATCGACTTAATCACTCGAAAAAATCGACTTTAATTCATTAATTAAATATTATTTTTATCATTTATTTTGATTTCATAATCAATCACTTAAAAAGCAGCAAAATATCAATTTAGAAAACGAATTCCACATGACAGCAAAAATATTTAAGAACCGATTTTACTGATCCATTCTCAATGTCATGTCTCGTCTTAATTATACTACCTTTAAGGATTCCTTTATCTTTTGAATGTTTGCCCTTAAAACAGGTAGAATTTTACGATAACCTGCCACTCCCATCAATCATTTTCACATCAATTACTAAGGTGATTACTGATGGGTGTCTGGAGAACCCGCCGCGACGCGCCACAGCCACCCGCTTGATTTGATTGTTGGTTCTGTGCACCATACGTCAAATACATATTCCAAAACCTCGAAGTTCATTAGTTTTGTGTGGCGTCTATGTTGGTGGTTAAGGGTTCATATTCCTGACCGCAGGTCACAGACAAAAATTTCGTAATTTGAGTTTTATCTTTTTTTTTCTTGAGCTCGTACCTTTTGTTTTTTTTTTCTGGTTTATCGAAATTCGATAGTTTTTCGCATACTTTTGGTGACCAAACATAAACCATCATTGTTTCGAAGATAATCATCATCGAAGAGAACACACCTCTCTTTAAATGGATTTTTTTGTTGGGAGGAGTGTTTTTTTTTCAGAAGAATTTTGTTGGTTTACTGATGATGGCAACGAATATAACAAAATGTATCTTGTCCTTGTGACAAATTTGAATTCAATGGAACGATGCGATGATATGTAATGGGATTTTGTTTTTATTTTTGTATAAAACGATATATGGCTTGTGAATGTTTATTGGATGCTTTTCTCTAATAAATGGAGGCTGGCTGTTTTTTTTTTCAGGTTGACTTGTTCTTATCGTTGAGTTCTAAATCTTTTTTGGGGAATATTTAAATATTTTTGTTTTTGTTTTTTTGTTTGAGAACTGAAAATAAATTCTGAATTGATTCCAAACGAATTTTGGAACTGCTTTTGGGATTTCCAAGAGACGTAGTTTGATTTACGCAACACACGATTAGATACGAATAAAAAACTAAATGTGAATAGTCATGGGGATATTATGATATTTTTTGTTAGGGTTTCTACAATTGAAACGCAGTTTTTAAACAAATAAATTTTTTTACGACGCATAAATTAAAATTCTAAAGATTCATTAGTTTAACAAACTTATACCTAATGCGAACAGATCTTATGGGCGGTTATAACTCAATACAATAGACTTTTTCTTACTTCAGGTAAAACAGGGAACTAAATAGATCACTAACACGAACAGGTCGAACAGGTGGCCCTTGTCATGTATAGTTTTTGATATCGAGAACGATAGACAAGATTCACGTAAGCGTACAAATTCTCTATCGTCCAAGCGATATTGACTGCAAGATAGTTATTTAGTTTTCGTTTTGTTGTGCTTTATATAAAATTCAACAATGCTGCATTCTTAGAGATGTTTTATCACCATTTATAACAATTTGCGAAGACGATGCTTACATTTTTCAGTAATTTTTTGAATTCAATAAACCAATAATTTAAATACAGACACCAGACCAAAGACACTCAAAATAAAGAGCGGAAACTTTGCTGTCATTTCTATTTGCCCACAAGCGCGAAATCAGTCACTATTCGTAATTTTGCAAAAGGCTACTCAGCTGTCATATCAATATTAGCATAGAAATAGAATAAATCGTATATTTATATTTTTGCAAAGGTATGCGAAATATATATTAACGAACACCGACAAAACTTGCAATAACTTTCGAAATGTCAGTCGCCATGAAACTAATGACAACGAGGGCCCCTACACAACAGGATAGTTTTATAAAGCAAGTCTCCTGTCACGAAGGGTAATTAGTTGTTGGACATTTTTGACGTTTTCTTTCAATTGCTTTAAAAATCTGCTACACATTTCACACGAGGAAACGAAATCGCCAAAGATTATTTTTCGTTAGCTTTTAATGTTTCTTGAAAGCATATTACACGTACAAGTAATTTAAAAAGAAATGCTGAAAAAATCTATTCAAATCGTTCACCGGGAAATTTTTTCACTCTTTACTTAATTCCCTACAATTCAGTTTATTCGTGTGAAAGTGGTGCAAGCATATGGTGATATGATAACGTTTAGTGATATCGCATTGGCGCAATTTTCGGTCGCTCTGATTACATTGGGAACGTTAAGAAAAATAGGAATTTAGTTACATTTACAAAGAGACACTGATTATACATGTACAATCTTGGCAGTTCGTCTGAAATTGGGCTTAAGGGAAATATGACTAATTGAATCTTTTAAAGGATAATTCTGGAAGTGGCTACTTTGTTAGAAAAGGTATTAATTTGCTGAACCATAGATTACATTTTAATCCGCCATTGTACAACTGGCCAAATAGCGACATTGATTTGGAATATCTGAAAGTTCAGTCGTGCGTTTTACGCATTTGTGTAGTGCGACTAAATAACGAAGACTAGATGTGTATAGTAAAGGGTGTTTTTTTTTTTAGAGGTATATAACTTGAAATTGGCAGCACTGTTTTCATTGACAGCCATTCGTACATTCGGTCGAATGCTGTTGATCCCGATTTTCGCAAGAAAATATTGTTCAGCGATGTAGCTCATTTTTGGTTAAATGACAACGTCAATAAGCAAAACTGCCGCATTTTGAGTGTTGATAATCACCAAGCCATTGCTGAGACGCCATTACACCCAGAAAAACTGACAGTTTGGTGCTGGTGGAATCATTGGTCCTTCCGTCTTTAAAAACGATGCCGTCCAGAGGGTTACAGTCAATGGAGACGACCGTTATAGAGCCATGATCAGACCTTTTCTCTGCTGAATTGTATCGCTTTGATATGGGAGAGCTGTGGTTTCAAGAAAGATGGCGGAACATGTCACACAACGCTCGCCACAATTGATTTATTGAAGGAAACGTTTGGTAAGACCATAATTTCGCGTTTGGACTTATGCGTTCGCAGTGCAATCTGTACATTTTGTACAGATGTCTGCGTTTTTTTTTCATTTTTTAGTTATATACCACTAAAAAAACACCCTTTATATATTAAAAACATTACAAACAAGGAAACCTGGCCACTAATTCTGGCACACCCTCTGAAATGTTGTCGGTTATTTTTTCGTAGGTATCATTTTGTTCTGCCTCAGCTTCGGAAGTTATTTTTAAATCTTGGATACTTTTGACTGATCTTCTTTTCATCTCCTGTTTGCTACATAGTCGGCCTTTTCAATCCTCTGGATGCACCATGTCACATTATTATTATTTAGAAGTTCATTTGACCTGCCTTCAGCAGCTTACGACCAGTTATAGTTCAACTAACCTTCGTTAAACTTTTCTTCCATAAATACTGCACTTTCTACATAAACAATTAAAAAACAACAACTCATTAAATCTCCTAATACCACCCTGTAATATATTTTTTAATGTACATTGCGTGCTTGTAATTTTTCCTTTCATCCTTTTCAACTTTTTATTGAACAATAAAAAATCTACCAAACTCATCACACGCAATAAAAACAAAACAAAAACAAGGAAAACAATCAATCCAGACCCTATAAAAAAAGAAAAATTCTTAGAAGACCTAAAGAAATATGAACATACCAACAAAAACAAATCACGACTACCTGAGAAAACACAAAAAAAATACATTTTTTTCTGGGTTTTTTATCATCTATCGAAAACTCCATCTACCACGATAGGACAGACAAGGATTGGCAGAATAAAAATAATCCAGAAACTCCAAACGCACATGCGTTATTTTGTTATTGTTAACCAAAATCGAAATTATACAACCATAAAAGGAGCAGGTGTTTGTCATATGTGTGTGTGTTGTTTCGAGGACTCGCTTATCCAGTTCCATGCCAACCGCGTATGCAAATTCAAACGAATTCATTAAATAAAATAAACGGGGTCAAACAGTGCACAATTGAGGTACTCCATCAAACAAAGGCCTTTTTATCAATGTCTATCTATCTAATTCAAATTCAACTTAAAAAAAAAGAAAACGAATGAAAACATCGCACTATCGATAACAAAAATACAAACAATATGAATTGTTGAGATATTTGGGCAAATTGCAGTTGAGGTTTTTTTTTTGTAAAAAAAGCGGTATTCCACATTGCAATTGGAAATATGCGAAGGCAAGCCACATTTGGTAATTTTTTTGTTTTGTATTTATTTTTTTGTCCAAGACCACTTGTCGTTTGGTGGGTTACCTTGTAATTGCCTGTTCCTTATGGGTAGGTAGTAGGTACATATACATATGTCCAACGTCTGGCATCTGTGAAGTTTAGTTTTTTTTTTTTATATCGAAATTCGAGGTGCGGTTTCATAGAGATTTCACTACTGCACCATAATAATTGTAGTAAGCACGTCGTTGTTGTCGAAGTATTGTGCCAACGACAAATGCTTTTAATCGAGGAATCATTTGTTGTGTTTGTTTGGACAAATTTGGTAACTCCAACTGAGCAGTTTTTTTTTCGATTAGAAAATTATAGTTTTTGAATATTCATGAACGATGTCAAGGTGGAAATTTAATATCTCAATATAGAGAATCAATGAGAAGCACGTTTATTGTTTTATTTCGGACGGTGCTAAAGGTGATTTAGTTGTGCAAAAATGGGAATTAATTTGTTGAGAAATTTCAATTTCGAAATAAATCTACTTTGGGGTTTGCATTGGGAGAAACTTCCAATGAATTTTAATTTTTTGGAGTTTTAACATTTTTTTTAAGGAAAAGCTTACGAAATCGGGTTAATTGTAAGGTTTTAATTAAATGAGGCAACTGATTTGCAATCAGTGCTAGTTTGAAATTAGTTGCTGATGTGACTATTTGACATTTGGCTTAGTATACTTTCGGGTGCTGAAACGTCTAAATCAGAAAAGATATATGAAATCAATTTCAAACCTTTCGCATGAAATTTAGATGGTTGGTTTTAGACCGATTTTGGTTGTTTTGTTGGGTATGATCTTCACATAATTTAATTCAATAATTTAGTTGAGTCTGAAATGATACAGTCTGTGCAAATGGCGGAGCAAAAAGGTAATTGGTTGTGTTTCTATAACAACAACAGTTGAAAATGGGGCGTGAAAGTGGGCGGCTTTTAGGAATTTTAAAATTTATTTTTTAACTAAAACAAAAGCGCACATCCGAAGTTATGTTGCTTACTGCATGCTATTCTTTTGTAAAAGAGTACTCAAATAGGGCGTGGAAGTGGGCGTATTTTGCAAACTGTTACATTTAGAAGATTGTGAATGTATCTCATCCTGCTTATGCCCTGGAATAGTTAACACTTTTTCCATAAGAAATTAAAAGTAATTATTAAACAAAAAAATTTGATTTTTTCCATGACTTTTTGTGTCTGGAGCCATTATAGTTACAGGTCAATATGTAGGTTTATTTCTTCGGAATATTTATTAAGATGACAATGTACAAATTCAGCGTTCGCATAAAAGCAACATAATAACAATTTGTGGACATTGGGACATCGATTTCCACAATTTTACAAAAACCGAAAATAGATATTTTGACATAGTAACACATTTTGTTCGTTTTACTGACCTAATTTTAATAAACTTTGATGCACAAATAGTTCTTATTTTAAATACATAAAAACTTTTTTTTAAAGCCAATTTACTGGAAATTCGAGAAACACTTGATCTAATGCCAAAGAAATTGTATTTATTTTAATTTGTTTATTTATGTTAAAGTTTTGTTTGTTTTGAAATTGCATCTTCAAAATTTCAGAGTTTTTCAGTCATACTATTAATTAAATCATATCACATTTATCATTTTAGACATCATTGGAACATATGTGCAATCTTTCAAATGACCTCGCATTTCAAAAATGTTTTTTTAGTTTTAAACGTCACTTTGGATGGTTTCGTTCAATTTCGACAGAATTTCCCAAACATGTGCAAACATACCTATATATATTTCGTATTTTGCATCACTCATACACTGAACTCTGGAATTTAGCCAAAGTGATTTGTCTTTTTCTTTTGCCAAATAATATTTAAAAAATTGAAATGAAAATCAAATAAATATACACTCGAAAATATTATTTTTGTTGCTTTTACTTAAACTCAAAAATAAAAACATGTATGTGTGAATGTCACCAATGAGAACATCCATCGAACAATAAACAATAAAGTAATTTTAATGTTGCGAAAAATATTTTAAATACACTTTGTCATTCTCATTTATTTCAAAAATATGGATATTAACGATTTAAAAACACCAACGCTTTTATTAATAAAAATGCAATGATTCATTTTTTCAAAATATACTCAGGTATAATTTTCTTCTCTTTATCCGCAGCGGAAATCTAGGTTCCACATAAATAATTGCTTTTTTTAATGACTAACTTTTTAGAACAAGATCAAAAGCACACTATGAACAAAAGACAAAAAGTTTTATTGTGACAAGTGGAAAAGTTGAACAACATATGTCAAAAATACAGTTTTGAAAGTAAAATGGTTGACAATATTCGGAGGAGGTAAATTAGTAGAGCGTAAAATAAAGTAAAATAAAATAAAATACAATAAAATAAAATAAAATAAAATAAATTTATAATAAAATAAATTTAAGTTAATTAAAAAAAAATATGTAAATAAAATAAAGTAAAATATAATTAAATAAAATTAAGGCAAAATAAAATAAAATAAAATAAAATAAAATAAAAATAAATAAAATAAAAACAATGTAAAACAAAATAAGTTAAAATAAAATAAATTAAATTAAAATAAAATAAAATAAAAAATAAAATAAGAAAAGTGAAATAAAAGAAAATTCTAAAATAAAAGCAAAGAATCAACCCTACCAAATTATTATTACGACACAAGGAACTACATAAATCGATTCGATAAACTGAATACTTAAAGCTGCACCCTTTTGTCGTAGGTAAGCAAACTTTCTTGTGATATCACAGAAGAACCCAAATTAAATGAAAATAGGGATTACACAAATTGATTTTCTATTTTAGTTTACATACGCAAAACTCAATTGAAGCGAACTGCAAAATATATTGCCTTAATGCCAAATCCATGAAAATGCTGAGGTATTTCGTTTTAAAAGAAGAATCACGTTAAATTGGAATTCAATGATAAATTATTTTGTTTAGATATACAAATGAACGAGTGTATTTTTTTTAGTCGATTTAATTAATCTGATCTTAATTTGTTTGGCCTTAATGCATTTTCAACAAAATTTTATTGCTATTGTTTTGGGTTAATTTTTTTTTGTTATTGCAATTGCAAAATTGTTTTTATTGAATCAATAAGTTATTAAAATTTAATTGGTTTTAAATGTACCAATTTTATGGTGTTTCATATTTAGATTTTTTTTTATATTTTCACTCTGCCAATCATTATTTTACGAAGCCTTAAATTAGTTTGCTGTGGGAAATACAAAAAAAAAAAAAAAAACAGTTGAAACTACGCGACCAAAAAAAATTGAATTATTTTTTTTCCATTTAAGTTCAAGGATTCAAATCTTATGATATCACCACACCAGATGGCTGACCTTAGATTCCTAAAAAAAAACTTCACCTAAAATTATGTCCCGGACGTTGCTCAATTCCGAACTGATGACTTTTTTGGGTTCAGCTAACAAATATATTATTAAGACCCCTATTTGATTTGGTACCTGCGTTTTTTTACATTTTGATGGAATTTCATGAAATAATCATTTTTGTTTGCGTCATATAATTTTTCGGTTTGTTATAAATTTTGTTAAACATAACAAATTACAGCTAAAAAAAATTTAAATTCTTGTTTTTTTTCTAAAGAAATCATTAAGATCTTAAATTGTATAAGGTGGGGCAAATTTAATGTCATAATGTGAATGCACCATAATCTATGCAAATGTCATTGTCACTAATAAGCGATACCGACAATTGTTAAATGAGTTTTTTGCCGCAATGTACTCAATTGGGTTACGGAGATTGTTAGTTATAACCGCAGATATCTATGCACTACCTAGATACCCGACTTCAAATCAAAAAGTGAAACTGAGAATTATCCATATATAACATGGAAAGAATAAATTTGCCTTCTTCAAGATGGTGGCTTGGGTTCACTTAAGGCGTTACCTCCGAGTAAAAAACTCAGCTGTCAAAAAAGATCCGTGTTTGTTTTTTTTAACTCAGACACATCAATCGCTCAACTTGTATTTCTTTTTGTAACCAGAGCTAAATCGGAGCATTTTTTATTATTTATATTTATTAGTTTAGAATAAAATAGATCAAATGTAGCAAAAAGCTGAACGCTGCAAACTTCACTCATAATTTTGACAATCACGAAAGAAAAACGTACTTTTGACAGCTTATGTTAGAGATGGGCGTGTTCATCGATTTTAACAAAATATGTAAAAATATATTCAGCAAAAAAATGGTTTAATTTTAATTTTTAACTATTAGCTATATATATTCATTCCAATAAATTCATTACTGTAAAATATTTTATAATAGATCTTTAAGCAACACCATTTTTTGGTTTATTTAGATTCAAAAATTTATCAATTTGCACATTTATTAGATGGCATAATTTTAAAAACTCTATTTAATAAGAAACATGCAAAACAATGACTAAGCAAACAACACAACGAAAACGGTTAATCCGAAACGTCAATTCTTGTTCCGTGTCTATCGTTGATAGTGATGGGATATTTAAAACGATTGTAAATACCGAGTAAGAAAGAACTGAGTGATTTTGACTATCGAATGTACACGTTTCGTTCAGTATTCCTGATTGGATTTTTCTAAAGGAATTTGTGTTCTACTCTTTATTTTTCATTGAGTATAGGTTTAGCAGAAATTTAGACGAAAAGCAAGAGCAACAGCATTTAAATGCTATTAAATAAACTAACGTGTTATATAGTCTTATGTTAAGTTAGTTAATATTTACACATGATATTGTGCTTTTTTTACTTTCCGCGAACAGCTCAAAAAGTAGCCTACTTTTATACGCAGCAATTTTGTTTAACAACTCGTTGTTTTTTACTCGTTTGTTTGAAGTTTGTTAAAGAGAGACGCATGCTTGTGGCAGGAAGAGAAAAAATCGTTTCGGGGAAAAAACTGCAGGAAATAAAATATAGAAAATTGTTACGCATAAAACCTGATATAGAGACATATTTTCAATTGAATGAACTCTTGGACTTATTTTCGTTACATTCTACATAAATGCCTAGCAATTTTTTTAAAATCCAATCGCCTAAGACATAGGTCTCAGACATCTCGGAATGATAGACATTTTATGAAACACCAATTTTCAGACGGTTTTCCGCGATTTGAAATGATAGCCAGGCAGATCATCTGATTTTTCTTTTATATTATGATTTACAAATCAAAGGTGAGTTGGATTCTTTGTATGGGGACTCTTCACCATTATTTAACACAGTGAAATTTTGGGCAGCTGAATTTAAACGTGACCGTAAGAGCTTAGGAGACGATGAACGTTCGGGACGTCCAAATTCTGCAACTATCGACGAAAACATCACTGGAGTTTACAAAATGGTGATATACGACCGCCGAATTAAAGTGAGAGAGAGATAGCAGAGGTTATGAACATGTCAAAAGAACCTCAGCGGTTGCCATGGCAAAAATCCACGTATTACGGTTTGAAGTGCTTAACCATCCGCCTTACTCACCAGATCTAGCCCCAAGCGGCTTCTTTTCGTTCCCTAATCTAAAAATTGCGCTCGGAGGTCAGAGACTTTCGTCAAATGAAGACGCAATCACCTTTGTGAACAATTATTTTACAGAGAAAAACGCCGAGTACTATTTGGACGTATTACAGAGATGGGAGCAATGCTGGGAGAAGTGTGAAGAGTTACAAGGAGACTACGTTGAAAAATAAAATAAACATTTCTAAAAAAATGGCTTGTATCTTTCTTAGGTAAGAAACTTTTCAGACCACCCTCGTACATAGCTTTTTAAAATCTCAAGTTTACCAAAACAAACCTAAAACCTTGCTAGTCTTGGAACTTCAAAGCAAATATTGAAGAAGAACTGAGAAATGAAATTTAAAGTCAGAAGTTTTGCGAGAAAAAATTCAAAATATCTGCATTTGCAAAACGTCATTCCGATCATTGTTGGGTATTTTGACATACTGTTAGATAATTTTTAAATTTTAGACGATTTTGTTGTTGAAAGGGAAATTGTGTGGAAAAAAACCGCCATCATATGAATACTGTAGGTTTTGGTGAAAGAACAACAATTACAGTGCACTAATTCCAATCGTATGTTTATAGGAAACAGAAACAGGAACACCTGCCAGTTTATTCGATCTACAAACACTCACATACAAGCTCCAATATGCATATTCAAAGAGATTTTGTTTTAATTATCCTTTTTTTTAGCTAAAACAGCTCATATTTCACAAAGTATATTTTTTTCTTAATTCAAAAAAAATATTTCAAAGCAATTTTTAAAAGTAGTAAAACCAAAGGGTACCTAATCATTTCGATCTTCTATTTTTTCACAGACTTACCCGTAACACAAATGTTTACTTTTTTCTGCAACAAATAAGCTAAGTATACATTAGCTTAAAATTTTCAAACAAAAAATCTCTAAGCCTCCATCCATCGACAACCAACCCTTTTGTGTAAATTTCATACCCGTACCGCGCCTTCACACTGCCCTGTTAATTATTTCTGTCAACAAAGCCATTCAACATCTCAAGACAACAATTCGAAACAGCAGTTCGTTTAAATGCCGCTAAAGTTAAGTCATTAGTTTTTTTGTTTTCTTTTAAAAAAACAAATCAAAAAGTGTGAACAAAGCCCAAAAGCAATAAAAATACAAATCAAACGTTCCAAGTCTCACCGCATATAACATAACAATACCATAATTTTTATGGCATGGCTAAAAGGCAAAATTTAAAAGTAAAAAAAAGTCACAGTCTAGAAGAGGCATAATGGCGATATTTACAGACTTTACCCCTCTGCCTACACTAACAATGAGATTTTAAATTTTGTCACGTACGGAAAAAAGGTAGCTTAGCTTAGTTTGTGTTTGCAAAAATCAAAATTGAAAACGAGAAAAAAATCTTTTCATATAGAAATGATGTATCACTGTATTTTGACTTGAGATCCTAATCCCAACACACCTATCATTCCAGAGATTTCTGAATATTTGTAGATAAATAAGATTTGCTTAAAGAGTGCCTCCTACAGTTATAAGCGTATATCGCACCAAAAGGGCGTTGGAGCTAAAGCTGAGGATGATATGCATATTAGTATCTATAATTAAGTGTTTGTAGATATTTTTTCTTTCATTTTTATCTGCTCCTAATTATGTAAGCTTTATTACGAGGCTTAAGAGGTAGAGAGCCATATTTCATGCGTAGGTGCCGATACGCGCCGAAGCCAAAAAAAAAGGTTCGCCGTTAATAGACGGAAAATTTAGGCATTTCTGATTTTTCGTTTGAAAACTAACTAGACCGTTGCGTGGGCGGGTTTTAATTTGTAATTGATCGATTCAATGGACTCCGAAACGGCGGCAGCACAATCGGCGGGCGCCCGCCATCATATCGCAGCTGTTCAGAAAAGGTTACTTAAGGTCAATTTTTGTTGATAACTATTCGAAAAAAACAACAACAACAAAAATAAACGCGTCACGTTGTACATAGTAGTTGTTTTATGTAAAAGTTGAATATACGAAAAGTATGATAGATATTATCGTGGGAAGTTTTATTGTTTATGAATTCATGCGGAGAATTTTAAATTAGCTGCCAAGATTTTTATTTGTATTATGATGATTGTCATTTATTATGCAATTGGATATGCGTGAAGAGTTTTAAATCGAAACAAGAATAATATAGTTTAGATGGTAGAGTTACAAATTGAGTTCACCCTGGTGGTGCGGTGGTGGGTTTTATTTACAACCATGATTATGTTACATTTTATATTAATTTGAATTTGTAGACATGTGAGTGTGGTCATTATGTCCTAGAACTCGTTCGAAAGTCATTTAGAATTGGAGTAAATAATTATTTTTTAAGGGTTCCTAGGGTTTTACTGTATAATTTAGAGATTTGACTTTCCCATTTGACAATTAATATACAAATTGTTCTTTAAAAAAAATGTGGTATCAAATTTAGATTGGCAGTACTATTTATAGTAATTTATTGTTGTAGTAAGTTCAATCTTAAAGTAAAATATTTAATCAGTATTCAACAACAAAAATGATTTTTGCTTGAAATTTTACTACAACAGCATTAACCTACCTCGGTTAGATACAGATCAAATCAAGACTTAAGTCCAAATTTGGTATTAATTAGTTAGAGTGCAGTTCTAAGTGAGTTTTGGAAAATCAATCAATAAGCAATAATTGGCGCCCAACGTGGGGATTACTTGTTGCAGATTCTTTTGCAAGAATATCGTAGTCAAACATTTATAGTAAATCAGCACATACAAACATACTTTCGAATGAGGTTTAAAAATATCAATATCTTTATCATGGCCGCACTAATGGGGTTTTGATTACCCTAAAATTCATCATGCATAGTGCGAGCGTTAGGAAAGTAAGGAAGAATTTCCGAGGCGGTACCCATGCACATTAGTTATGAATTTCTGAATATCAAAATGGGAATAGAGACGGGTAAAGATTCTTTGTGCTTGACATTTTGATCGAAGTTGGGCTCACGGGTAAACTGATGAGAATCCTAGAAGCGCAAGTATTACTGTTGAATATTTTAAGGAGAGGTATGCAACTGGTTATTTTGCTAGAACATTGTTTATAAAAATAGCGATAAAATAATGAGACATATATAACATTTCGACGGTTTTCTATAAAATGTTTCCATTATAGTTCTATCACCTATCATTCTTAGAGCAATGTGAGAGTTATAGTCCAGCTTTGGAGGAATGAAGGCCTTATAGATTACATTCAGATCAGACGGAGAGCAAAATGTCTTGAATCTTCGAGGAAAGCCCAAGCGTTTTGCAGCGTTTTTGGCGACATCGAATATGTGGTCATTCCACAAGAGGTGGTCCCTGATGCACATGCCAATGACTGAAAGCTGATCGGTTTCTTCAATGGAAGTACCGCTCATGGATATCGACATGGGGGTGGGTTCTGCTTGAACGACAGAACGCGGTTTATTATTTGCCATTGGACAAAGCTGTGAAGATCAGAATTTAATGAACTTATTATTTTTATTATAATATACGCTGCCATTTCAGTTCCACATTCAAAGAACAAAAAGGTGAATCTGAAAACGAATATGAAAATTTAAGAATACTGTCGTCAGCAAAACAATTTATTCCTTACTGAAAATGAGAAAAAGAGTTGGAGTTAGGCGCCAGTTATAGTTTTCATTCAAACTCATCATTGAAAACGTTGACTATCAATTCTGAGGCACTTAAACAAATAAAACTGATATCGTTTTGGTACCAAAATGAAGGCAATAAGATATATAATATTTTTTGTCAAAAAAATATTTTATTTGCTCTACCACTTTCTTGTAAATTCACTTTCTATTTTCAATGATGAAAAGCGTTTTCAATGATCATTCAATGATCATTGAAAAATCAAAAGTGAATTTACAAGAAAGTTGTAGAGCAAATAAAATATTTTTTTGACAAAAAATATTATATATCTTATTGCCTTCATTTTGGTACCAAAACGATATCAGTTTTATTTGTTTAAGTGCCTCAGAATTGATAGTCAACGTTTTCAATGATGAGTTTCAATGAAAGCTATAACTGGCGCCTTCGAAAGGAGCACTGGTGTACACAAGCATTTTTGTTTGTGAATATCAGACTTGAAACCGCCCAATACAATTTTTATCGAGCGGTCCGAGAGGTAATTTCTAATCCAACGAAGAAGAGATTTATCGATAACAAATGCACGCATTTTCAAAAAGAGAGCTTGACGCCAAACTTTATCAAATCCTTTTGAAATATCAAGCGCAATAATCTTACTTTCTCCAAAACGATATAAAGATTTGTGCCAGTGTTAGGTGAGACATACCATCAAATCACCAGTGGACCTATTGCTACGAAAGCCATACTGCCGGTCATTAAGGAGCTTTCGTTCTTGAAGATATTTCTTAATCTGATAATTAATCAGCGTTTCCATGACCTTGGAAAGAAGTGATGTAAGCGCAATTGGACGGTAATTAGAGTGTGAAAAACATTTGCCTTTTTAAGGGACGAGCTATACAAATGCTGTTTTCCATCCATTCAGAAAGAGGCCAGTAGAGTAGGACAAATGGAAAAGGTTACGCAGTAGTAACCTTAAAAATGGGCAGAAAATTTAAGTCAAACAGTTTCAGAATTCAAGACATTCTTCTATTTTATTTATGTCTGAGAAAATTTCATCCCAACTCTTCAAAATTTAATAAGTTGCCAATTTCTGCCCAAAAATCATACATTATGTGTCCAGTGGGTTCCCGTACCTTTGTGAATGTTGTCTCTCTGAAAAAATGAGATTCTGGCAATTTTTTTTACATAAGGCACATAATAGTAAGAAACTCCTTAAGACCTCTTAATAATAGTCATAATAGTGAATAGTCATCATTAGAGATGAGGTTCATTTCCAATGTCACAACCACTACAAACATAATATTACTAAAGTTGGCTGGATATGTGTGAACATTTGACAGAACGACAAAATATTGAAATGTCAAACCATTCCAAAGTAAACATTGGTGTTTGACAGTTCAAAAACATACCCTAATAAAAAGGAGTTGCGTGAGAGAGACAGGCGACCCGATCGAAGAAACTTAATCAATTTTTTAACCCCGATTTGGTCCTCCCAAGTCAATGTTTTGGAAGAAAATTATTGACATTTGGCTTATTTGACATTTTGGTTTTGGACGCCATTTTATAAGCCAATTACCGATTTTTTACAAATTCTTTTAAGCTTTAAACTTTTAAGAAAGAACTTAAATTTACTTAAAATAAAATCTTACGCCACTAGGCTACACTAAAAGTAAAACAAAATCTAAAAAAAAAGTTTATCTGGTAACCCTATCCAAAATAGATTTTTATAATAAATAAATAAAATTAATAATGTATGACCGAAATCAATAAACATACTCTATACAGCTTCTCTTTGCCAACACACAAAGCCAATTACTATTTCATCAAAAATCTTACAAAAAAAAATAATTCACTAGACGTCATGTCAGTCTTTCAACTTTTAACATCTCATGTAAGATTTATATAGCAAAAAAAAAACATTTAACCCAATTGTTGTAAATAGATTTTTATGCGGGCAAAAAAAAAAACTTAACACAAACATACATAATAAAATAATTTATTCACAATTTCATAGCGTATCTCACCTGAATCAGATACATTTGAGAAATCTGAAATATTTTTTGTTGTTTTTTGCCTCTTCTTTCCTTAAGATCTTTATTGCAATAATTGCAAATACAACAATAACCGATGTTTTGCTCTGTTTCTCTGCCGAATTAATTAATTCATACGAGTACATAAATTAAATTAATCCAAATTCAAGTTGAGTGTGTAGATGAGATATATATGAAAAGCAACTTGTTTTTTCTGACGCAAAATATCCAATAAATTTTCTTTTATGTATTTTTAGTTTTAAAATAACAAATTTCAGAAAAAAAGTTAAACAAAAAAAAACTACAAGGGGCGTTTGCATAGATTTTCACTTGATTTTTCGTAACAATATAAATGTTTTGTTCAAGTGATACCAGCGAAGGACGACGAAATGATAATTTAAATAAAACTTCTTTTTTTTATAGGGAATTAAAGTATCTTAGCCTGTCCGACGTTAATCTGAATTATAGCATTTGTATAATAAAGTCAAGTCGATCAGGTAAGTTGAAGGATTTTTTTTTTATTCAAAAGTCACAAAAACAAGATTTTGAAGGACACACACAGGTAATTAATTTTATATTTCATTCGAGTATGTATGTAGTGTAGGTTGATGTTTAGTTTTATATTTAAAGTTGCACTAATAATGTGATCGGGTTGGTATATTTTTAGCAAAACACACGCAAAAATTTGGATATTTATATCTTTTGCAAAAGTGGAAAATAATTCGTTTTTAGTAATTTTGAATTTTCTTTTTTCATATAACTTTGTTGTAGCAACACGCGCGTAATGTTTTTATACAAAATACCATCACTTAACGACGAAGAAATTGTTCAACGGTGGCGCGGTGGTGAATATAATATATGAATTCCAAAACAATACATCGACAAAAAAAAAATCAATTCTATTTTTTCACTTTTCGCTAGTCTAGTTATTATTATTGATCAAACAAATCAATAGAAATTAGTTTGTTTTTCTTGAATTGGTTTAATATATTTTTTATTTCTATTTGACGGTTATTTTGTGTTTAAAATTTGAAACTAAAACTTCAAATAAAAAAGACGTAAACAAATCCCTTAGGAAGTTCATGGACTTGAAGAATCAACACAAAAAGTACAATTTTTCTTTTATTATTTGTTGAGTAAGATTTTTCTTTTTCTTAATCCGTCCGCCGTCTGTCTGTCGGTCCTTTCGCTTGGAAGGTTTACGCGATAATAACAAAAAATGTGCATTGTATTGGGAATGTTGCTGCCGCGCGCCGCTGTTGTTGCTGCTGTTGTTGGGGCAAGGTGATTCGGTGTGTTTGCTTTGGGACGTGTGTAGATATTTTTGTATCTGAAACGACTACGAACGACAAACGACGGAGACGACGACGACGACGAAAGAAAAAGAAGTTCGTAATCGTATGTAATAATAAACTACTGTATAGTGGCGATGGCGATGGTGGCATTATATTCATTGCTTGAGTACACTAGATTTATAGTAGAGAGCCATAGGCAAAATACTCACAGCTTTGTATGTATTTAAAAAAGAAATGTATCTGATAGATGTGAGGTTTTGGTTTGGTATTTGAGCTGAGCAACATAACAACGAAGCAACATTATTGTGCATTAGTTAAGAATATTGAAGACACAACATAACAACGGTTAGGTTTCGTTGGGTGTTCGATTCGAAATTTGAAATTTTTCTGTTTCGTTAAATGTTGCACTATTGCTGCAGTTGCAGAATGTTGTACTGGACGAAGGTTATGCATTCAAGAGATTTATTTAAAGCGTGTGGACAATGTCATTCAAAATACAAACCTGACCTGTTGTCAAAAAAGACGGTACCATTCGTCAAAACAAAAAAGACATATGTTGGATGAACGAATTTGTTTAAACATTTTACACTGAAAAAAGTATCAAGGAACCAAGTCATTTAGTTTAAGTTACACTAATTAATTTCGTTATTTATGAAAATTTATACTAGGTGGCGAAAATATGGTCATAGAAAGATGTTATATTTTTTTTTGTAAATGGCGGCAAGTGTCAATTATCGGTTTAAATAATCAGATACAAAATAAATGTCAAAATGACATAATCGATATATTCCTAAGCAACGGGAAATAGCTGTTTCAATTGGATATTTTCCGCCATTTGCAAAAATTGTAGAGTCTTTAAATAGGGCGAGAACTTTTGAGTTGCATAGGCATTATTATGTACTATAAAACTCGATTATGGCGTCAACTTATTTGCATTAAAAATTATATTCTGACAATTCGTCTGGGTTAACAAAATACTCTTTAGATATAAGTTATTAAATTAACGTTTTTATCTACGAATGTCACTTTAAGTCGACTTGAACTAAGGTTTTTTGACAGGAGTGTAAAAGTCCTAAAAATAATAGATTAATAAGTGGTTACTGTTGCCAAAACACTTTCGGGCAAGCCGAGCTTATTGGAGACCCGAGAGAAAATTACCCACGGAAACCATTGCTACTTTTGTTTGGTTTGACGAATTAAATTAGCTCACGTGTAAAACGAAGCTCACATTCAACAAGAAAATGAAAGATTTTCTTCAGATATTTGTTGATGTGTACAGGAAAGGCGAATGGAGGAGAAGATATAACGACGAACAGTATGAGATGTAACCATGTTCTCCATTTCAATGTAAATTAAATTTTATTTCTGAAATGACCATGGTTTTGGAAAATTTTTGAATTACTTCAAACTGACAAAACTGAAGGCTCTTTATTTTATACGGGGTGAAAAAAAGGATATTTGCTATTCTTAGAGGAAAAAGAAGCAAACATCTAAAGCAAAATTTAGATAATTTTGTGACACAAAATCAAATTCGAGTCCAATTAAATCTGCCCGCCATAGTGTAAGTAAATAATAATTTTTTTCTAATAAATTAAGGTGATGTTTTGAAAAAAAGGAAAAGTTTCAAGGGGATCATAACACTTTCATAATTTCCTGATGTTCATAAACTTGCGGCAATAGTCCGATTCCTAGCAGAAGCAATTTACCTAAATGAGGAATATTCATCCGTTTCCTTATATTTTCTTGTATTTTCTTCTTTGCTGTAATTTCGCAAAAAATTCACAAAGCAGAAACAAGTTGAATTGAATTCGTTCAGAAATAGGAATAACCAATAACCAGAAATGCGCAGAACACTGATTTTCATTTTACAAATTCTAATTCACATTTCGAACGAATTGTGGAACGCTTAGATTCATTTTTGAATTTGAATTCAAAATAAATATAGAATATAGGACATGGACAATATTCCAGAAATTCAAAAAAAAAAACAAAAAAAAACGAATACATTACATTGACCCTGGGCTATTTTCAAAGAAAAGCGAATGTAGAAAGAACATATATGATCTAGTGAAAAGAGTCTTCAAATCGCAGCAGGAATGACAGAACAATGAAGAACTATTCGCAGTGCCCCAAGCTGTCGAATTGACAAAGAAATGTGATTTAAAGCAATATAGAAATCTTCTTTTTTCACAAAATCGATACAAAATATAATTTATTTTGCAATTATATAATTATATATAACATTTGCAATTGCAAAAATAAGATAAATTTGAGGAAAAAAAATAATCGTCGGTAAGTAATTATTTGTTCTGCTGTTTACGGACTTCTAGTCGAAAATTTAATATTGTTTTTTTTTTTGTTTCCAAATTATATTCTGCTAAATCTTAAAATTGAAATTCCTTGCTTAATTTACCTACAGATAATTCAATTTTTTCATCACTCACCTATCAAGTCTATTAATTTCATTCAAATGGTGTACCACTTGATCTCATTTCAGAAAAAGTTATTTAAATAAATTATAATCTAATGAACATTGAAATTATTCAAACATCCGTCGAAATTCTCAGATACAATTAATTAATTTCTTAAATCTTATATACGTACATTACAATGAGCCCCAAATTAGTAATTTCTAATTACATAACTAATTTATTTAGAATCAATAACTGATTCACTAGAATATGACAACAAATAGGTTCTAAGAATTATATTATTAAAAAAAGGAATATTTAATTGTTATAAAAATAAATGTATCTTAAGATTTCCAATATGGAAAACCCCCATTATATAATAGCCTGGCAGTTTATTAAAATCAGCCATTCACATTTGATCGGCTACACAATATTTAGAAAATCATATATGCATCTACCCAAAAGTAAGTTTGGTAAAAGTCAAAGACAACATTCCAATAAAAATAGCATTTCACCCAAAAACCGAAAACATTTGTTCATACTTGTTCATAAGTTCCATATAAGCAGCGCACAGTCTGGCAGAAAGTCGTATGTCATATAATTGGCCCACATTTTGAACAGCAGCGCATGTTATACATTTTTATATGTATTATTTTGCAATGTTCAGTTATCATGTTTGCCGGGCCGGCAAATGGCAGGAACTCCACCAAACCAACCAGCATCACTTAAAACAGAGGCACGAACAAAATGCCACCTGCAGCTTTAACCTGCATGATGCTCATAAGTATATAATATGTGTTTGTGCAGCAGCGCACAACTGGACAAGCTAATCACTTAAGTTTAGTTTGCTGGGGCTGGCTGCTATAAGCTATATGGCAGTGAAGCGAGTGAACACTACGGTTGCGTTTGGATAATGGTTGGAATAAACGAAATGGACGACGCGACGGTTTAATGGAGTCATATTTTATAGTTCGGCAGGTAAAGTTTCACTTAAAAAACACAAGAAATGGTTGTTTGATGAATCGAAATCGGTGGAAAACACAGCCCACAATTCCACTTAGATAATTCCAGGTTCCAGCCCAAGGGTTAACCTTAGGGAAAATTACTTCGGAGCACGTTTTCATTTCATTTAAGAGGAGCGCAAGGAGAACAATCTGATTGCAGCACTTGGATAATCCAAGAGAAAACCAAAAACAATTAATAACCAAAACGGTCCACTTCAAACGTCACACGAGTGGACCGTGGGCCTTGGCTGCTGCTACCGACTATGATCTATGGGAAACTTGCTTCTCGTCATTAGCAATTCCAAATTGGGATTAGCATTCAATCATATTGTTGGCCCTATTCATAATGTTTTCGTACTGCCTCTTGTTAGTATTGTTGCTCTAACGCAGTGTGAGCTGTAAACATGTCGAATGTAAGCTGCCAACTGGCAGAGCTGACGTTGCATCTTTCTGGGTTCTGATGTGTGATGTTGGTTCAGTGGGTGGCTATTATGATGAGTCATACATGATTAGGAAGGGTATGGTAGAGGTCGTATGGTGTTGCTGGTATTCCCTGCTTGGTTTGTGTTGGCGATGATGAATTAATGTCGGAACGTTATCCGGCGGTCGGTAATTATAATTTTTTTCGGCATAAGGGGTTAAAGAAAAACGTTTTAAATATATTCTTAAGTCAATTGGTTTTGGTATATACAAAAAATTAACTCCCCTTATTACTTAATTCACAACCCCACTTCCTAAACTATTTTATAGCTTTATAGTAAAAGTATTTTGAATTTTTCACATTCTCTATTTAATTCGATGATGGCAATTGCGATGGCGATGGCGCACAGTGAGACGCAACAATTATTGAATCAACTAGCGGATTCTTTGATAATTTTACTTTTCATTTCGCACAATAAATTGTAGATTTATCGATATTATTTTTTTTTGTGAAATAGCCATTTGGACAGTTATAATGTGATGAGACTGCGACATGCGATTGAATTGGCTAAATTAAAGTTTTCACTTTCAATTACGATAAATATGCACACGATGTTGATTAAACAAATATTATAAAAAAAAAACTTTCTGATAGGAAATCATTTAAATTTTTTTACAATAAAATATGTCCATACTTTTTGGAATAGCAATTTGTTAAAAAAGCAGTTGTATGTCGTTGGGGTAATTGTCAATAAAAACTTAAGTGACTAATTTATTTGAAATGCAATAAATTTAAAAATCAATAATGACCGATGTTTTATATTGAAATGTAGGTATATATATGAGCGTATATTGCAACATTAGATATCCATTTTTTCTTAGCAGCATGGAACGTAAAATATTTATTTTTTTATTGCAATCTTCGTTTAAGCGGTAATTATTAAATTTAAATCGAGTTCCTGAAATCTATGAGTTTTGCAATAGACTTAGGAGACGTATGGAAAAATTTACGATTGTGCCAATTAAGCGGGTATTTTATGGCTGACTGTCTGTATGGAAATTGAAAAGGCGGTATTTGTTTGTTAGGTTAAGAAGTACTATACGAACGGTTGGTGGAAATTTTAATTTTGTTTTTTTGTTATTAACTGTCGATCACGTCGAAATAAACCGAAGATATCTGGAAATGGAACGATATAAAATGTTATATCATAATGGGAATGTGCAATAATAATTGTCATAATGCTTTGACGTGGACACAGGTTCAGCCATGTGCAGATAAGGAAATCAAAAAAACAGAAACAAATTGTTTTCATTCGTATCAAAATGGTAGCATTTTCACATTCTAACATTATTTTTGACCAACCTTGTATAAGTACATGCCCGATTATTAAGTGTAAGTATTTGCTTTAGAAAGTTGACAAGAACTGACGTATGTTGCAAGTAAAACTTACAAGTGTAATCTTTTCGTCTTACTGATCAACAAATACTTTCAAGCATGTAAGGAATGGAAATCGAAGACGAATAACTGCAGTTACTTCAAAGAGTATTTCCAAACGATACTGAATACCAAGAATTTAACGAATTCTAGTATCGACAAGCATTGATTACAAATGCATAATTTAATTATATAAACGTTATATACGCCGCTCGACCCGGAAGAAAGATCCCTAAATTGGTTGTGGTAGTAAGCAAAGGTGCCTTACCTATGTTTAAGCCAAAGTCCAAGTCCAATTCTAAGTCCAAGTCCAAGTCCAAGTCCAAGTCCAAGTCCAAGTCCAAGTCCAAGTCCAAGTCCAAGTCCAAGTCCAAGTCCAAGTCCAAGTCCAAGTCCAAGTCCAAGTCCAAGTCCAAGTCCAAGTCCAAGTCCAAGTCCATGTCTAAGTCCAAACCCAAGTCTAAGTCTAAGTCTATGTCTAAGTCTAAGCCTAAGTTTAAGTCTAAGTCTAAGTTTAAGTCTAAGTCTAAGTCTCAGTCTAAGTCTAATTCTAAGTCGAACTCCAAGCCTAAGCTAAAGTCTGACTCTATGTAGAGTTTAGCAACAACTTCAACAAGTTGTAGATTTAGATTCGAATATTACGTTGTCAAAAATGGCAACAAATTTATTCCAAATTTAAAAAATTCATTTACCTTTGTCAGAAGTAAAGCGTTTCCTATGAAATATTGACAACAAACAAGAAAAAATATATATTTAAAATTTTCAATTTTCACTCCAAATAAGCTAAGTAGTCACGCACTTAAACACGTTCTCCGCTAATTACGCGTATATGGTTACTAACAAGGAGATACGTAACATACCAAACTGAGTACCTGTTTGAAAAATCCAAAAATAAAAACCTAACCTATCTCACATAAAACGCACACCAATTTATAAATGATTCAATAATGCAACGCGTTACATCAAATTTCCTGTAAAAAATGTTCATTAAAATTTAATCAACACTATAGGCCTATGAAAGTCGTTAGCAACCAACCCCCTGCCAGGCGATAATACATCATAACAAATGTTTAACTCTTTCCCGAAACCAATTATGTATTTTTTTTTTCATAAAAAATAACAAATAAAAACCTAAAAAAAATAGTTTAACAGCTCCCCAGACAAAATAAAAATAAAAACGAAAAAAAAAACACTTTACTCTTTTTTATAGCCAGCCATCATATAACCTGTTGCATTTCCCAAGCGCGTGCATTTTTACTTTCACTCGCGCCGCACACCAGACGCGCTGTCATACCTAAATCGTCTGAAGTTAGCTGGCTAGTCATCAGCAACTCCTAACTGAACTGGTAAACTGCATTTCATTTCCCAGACAATTTTTTTTTTTTTTTAAATTTTTATTTATAAGATAAACGCACACAGCACTCTGGTGGCGACGAATGAAAACAACAAAATCTTGACCAGCATCATCACCTAGCCGGTCAAACTACATCAAGTATGATGACGACCGAAGCGACGAGACGCACGACGGAAATGCACCTTCGCAATAGTCGTCCAAACAATAAACTAGAAACCAGATGAGATGAATTTTGTCTTTGTTTATGGCGCGCAGCTTTGAAAGCCAGCCACGACACGACATCGACATGGTCCTCTCGAATGGGCCACCACTCAGACGCTTTGGCGACTGTCATTCGATAATGAATACCAGACAACTACTTCTGTCCCCTGGCTCTGAAACCCTCTGAATTAGAAAAATTGGAATTTTATTACAAAACTCCATTGGGGCATATCTTGTGAATCGCATGTGTCAAAAATAACATTGACTTGTTTGACAGCTTAAACGTCAAAGCGCGAAAGTCAATTTGGCAGTTCACCGTATACGAGTATGTATGCATTTCGGTTTAAGTTGTCAATTTTTTTTTCTGAATTAGAGGCAAATTTCTGACAGGTAACAGATACTTGACTGCACAATAGGAAATTGCATTTTTATGCTAATGGATTTTCAAGGGATTAGATTAGGTACGAGTATAGTTTTTATATATATTTTTTTTTTAATTTTGGTGGTTGTGGCGTAGGCGAAGTGCTATTATGTCGGCGGCGCCGTCTGTCGCCGGTAAATTTTTGATTTATCTTTAGTGACTTTGTGTTTTATGTTTCTTAATTTTTTTTTTTTTATTTTCAAATATTTTACTGCTGAGTCAATATAAATGACAAGCACAGGGTATTTGATTATTTACAATAAATTTAAAGCAGGAAGTTGACGTTTTAAGAGGCAAATAGCCCTTTAAGGGCACGTTAATAGAGGTAGGTTTTTATTGCAGCTATTACAGCGGCGCGACCATTAGCACCTGATATTAACAATTCCGTGTAATTTGATACTGCAAAAGTAGTGCCTTTTGAAACATTTTTGACTTACCTGAGATGATAAAAGAAAGTCGAATTTATATTTGATATTTTGACATTTTCGTGTTAAGTGTTTATTATTGATGGGCGTTTGATATTAAATTGTTATTAGAAGGTTGTATGAGGCACACATTGCTACGAGTATAAACAAAAACGAAGCAACCTAAGCTTTAAGAAAAGCAATCTTATAGAAGATAACAGAGTTTTCGTAAATATTGAGACGGAAGCAAAGGAGATGGGTTTAACTGTCATTAAGAAATAAATGACCAGAAGCGAAGACTTGGACAAGACGTCACCTTTATCAGCTATATATGTACATTTGATGTAGTTTTCTAGCAAATTGTAAGCTTTCCCATACAAAGTTCGTGTGATAAGAGTCGTGAACATGGTAAATCGGGGATTAGAAATTTCCAACGTTTTTAATTTGCTGGGATGTAGAAAGTTTTAGTATGGGTTGTAGAAAAATAAATCTCTTTTTTGCCAAATTACTCAAGAATCTATATACATTATACGAGTATATCATTAAAACGATTTATGCATAGAATTGTATAAATGTCATTTTATTTCCTTTGGCAATTTAGTTTAAATACTTGTTAATAAGTGGCGCTGTCATCGTCTGTAAAATTGTCCTAAATTTTTAGTTCCAGAGTGTTTTGCTTTTTTTTGTTTCCAAGGCCCTGTTCACACAGAAAACTAAAGTTGCTGTGAATTTTGTTGGTGCTTTCTTGTAATTGCTTTAAAAATCTCCTGTACTTTCACACAAGGAATCAAAATTGCCGGAGATTTTTTCTCTCCCCTTTCTTCATGTCCTTCTTTCCTACAAACTGCTACTAATTCAGTTTTCGCGTGTGAAAATGGTACAATTAATTAAGCCATTTAACAAAATGGTTTCGGCAACCATTTATCACATTAAAAAGTGATAAAATAAACAGAACATTAAATGGATTTACTTATGTGTTTTAGTGATGTGCGCATTCGAATGAAATAATCGATTATAATCAATTCTTACATTATCTCGAGAGATCTCTAAACTTCATCTGAAATTCGAATAATTTCTATGCACCATACATGGCTTTTCTCAATTTCCCGTTCACTATTCTACTATCTAAGTGTATGTGTAATGCAAATGCAATATAAGAGCCAAGTGTCTAGTGTGTATGTTATGTATGTGCACGTGTAGGTTCGAATTGGAATTGAAGACAATTAGGTTTGGGTATCTGTTTCTGTAGCATTCATCATTCAAAAGAATAATAATAATTAGTAATTGTAATCACTCGGTTCTCGCACACAAACTTTTTGTATATCTGTTGTCTTAATTTGAATGAATTATAGTAATAGTAATAGTAATAGTAATCACTCGATATTCTCAAGCAAACGTTTTGTGTATCTGTTTCTGTAGCATTTTGCATTCGAATGAATTAGTAATAGCAATAGTAATCATTCGATTCTCGCATACAGACTTTTTGTGTATCTGTTTTTGTCATTCGAATGAATAAAAGTAATAGTAATAACTCGATTTTTCAAAACAGAATTTTTGTGTATCTGTTTCTGTATCATTTTTTATTCGAATGAATTAGTAATAGAAATAGTAATCACTCGGTTCTCGAATACGGTTTGTTAAATGTTTGCTGATCACTCGGATACAGATAGATAGTGTGTCTGAGATCATTTGTTTTATGGAATGAACGAATGAAAATGCAAGAATTGATTTAATAAAGTTTGATGTAGTCATGGTGGATTTGAGCATTTCTTATACTTATGTATTAAAGAATAGTTTTAAGAAAAATTTGGACTAGAAAAGCGAATGTTTGTGTTATTTGTTTAGTTTTAAATGAATTAATGTGAACTGATTAACACTAGGCATTTTGTTTTATTATATTTTAAATGAATTAAAGCAAATTTCAAGTATTTATTTTATTTTTTTTTGTTTAGGAAAAGAAAGATTATGTACTTAAAATTTCAAGTATCTATTGGCATGTGAGTAGTTAACAGGATTCATTTTCGTGACCTTTCTAAATTTAAACGAAATATGGGACATGTGCATAGTAAAAAAAATGGAGTAAACTATTCTTGATTTGTTTACTCTTGCATAATTCCAAGGATCCATCTATTATTTTGATCACACGAGTGCTAATATCTCGATTATTGCAATCATTCGATTTTGCCCATCACTAGTGTATTTTGTTCACAAATCGAAGAGAAAAAACACTCCTGAACCATCATCCGGAGGAGTTAATGGAAGCCTATTGCTATAAAGGTAGTACAAAACATTTATATGACACATAACTTGAAAGTAATATATCAGTTGCAAGGACTATCGTATATTGTCAAAAATTTCAATCAAATTTTTTGTATGAAATGAAAATTGGTAAATTCGGTTTTCATTACATTTTCATTTTCAAATATATCAAAAGTACTCGTAGTTAGCTATGTTTATTTTCTAAATCATACCTACTCATTTTCAATTTCCATAAATTCACCTGTCAAAGGCTTTTCTAAATTGTCGGTCATTAAATTTTATTACCCCACACAAATGCGGAACAAACAAATAGTTTTACTAACACCTAATGGCAGACCTCGCCTTATTTATTTTTTTTTGTTAGAATTCGTGTTTTAAAATGGTTTGCTTGTTAAAATTATACAACAAAGATAAAAAAAAAGAATCATTTGAAAAATACAAATTTTCAATCATTTGAACTTAAACAATGCCATTAAAACAAATAAGCACTTGGTTGCTTTGTCATTTTATCAAATGACCATTAATCATTATATTTAAACGCTGCAACTTTTTGTTAACACTTGTAGCCAAGGAACTTCCCACGATTATACGATTCTAGTGTGGTCTAAAGTCTGTGACATTCCTTGAAATATTTTTCATTCGTGTAAGAATGCATCATCGGTCAAAGAAAGATAATATTTCATAACGAAATTCAAAATATGTAGATATTTCTATTCACTTAAAAAAAAAATAAAAAATAAAACATCATTAGTCAAAGTGAATTGGTTAGATTAATGAACCGGCCCCGAATGCACCACCTTGATGCTTACTCGACTAGAAATAGGTATGGCTAATTTCAAGTTCAAGATTTACTTCATCCATATAAAAATGTATCCATTCCTTCATCGCAGACATTTCGGTTTGGTTTGCTTGGGATCGGTTCGGTTGGAGTTCTTCACAGGTGTTATGGATGTTTATTTTCAGTCATGATTGCTTGTATTTGTAAAGCAAACTACTACAAATAGATCTACTGCATGTGCTGGATATATATGCATGAAGCCAGCTAGATACTCGTAGACTGCTTGCACAAACTATCAAATTCAATTTGAAAACTTTTTACTGAAACTGTGGCATTGAGCGGAAAGAGATGTTTAACTTTATTTAGTTTGGCTTTAAAATTTAACAGGCAGACTTTGTAGCTGGGAAAATAAAATATAGGAGTAAAACCTCTTTGAGGTTGCAAATATAATTTGGCTTGTTCCTGAGAAAGTTTTAAAAGAAAATTGATTAGAAAATTGAGTGAAAATTGTTGGATAATTGTTGGTTTACTTTCGATAAGTTATAACATGAAATTTTCCTTGTTTGGTTTTCAGTATGTACATATCTATGATAGACTTTTTTTATCATTCACAGCCGATCTGTGAACTGAGTTCGATTGCACACAGTAGTACTCGAACAGAGCGAACTCCATTTAAACTTTTAACTGAAATTAATTGAAATTTATCAATACACTTCCGTCTTACTTTATTATTTATTAACAAAAAAAAAACTTCGTCCGCCATTTTACTTCAATGAGTATTTTTTTCGAATTTCGCTCTCGACACACATGACACTTAGTGTGTTCAGCAATTAATTCAGAATGTCGATTATACCCGAGCTCATCGAATATTGCTCCTAACACGTTCAGACAGAAAAGAGAAATACATATTAGCTCTTAACTCTCTGAGTGAAAAAAGAAGTACAAACTTTTTTGACAGAAGATTTAAAATAATTAAATTAATAAAATTAAATTTAAATTTATTGTTGAGCACCAGAACTCGGACTTTCGGAAACATTAACATGACGAATTTATTAGCATACAAACTTCAACTAACCAAGGAGCTGAACGAAAACGATCATCAATAGACGAAGCTGGTATGTGCTAACTCATTTTTAGTCCATTTTTGGATAAAGCCAGTTCCAGATCTGGGATTTCGCAACTATTGTGCATATGGAATGTAAGTTCCCTTTCACAGTGGGTAAGTGAGAGAAGGACAAGAAGTAAGGGAAGTGAACGAAATTTCCCCGGTGAACTATTTGAAAATAATTTTTTTGACGTTCCCTTTTAAGCCAAGAAACACTAAAAGGAAACGAAAAAAACTCCGGCAATTTTGTTTCTTCGTGTGAAAGTTACAGTAGATTTTTTAAAGAAATTCAAAGAAAACGACAACAGATCTACAGCAAAAGTAGTTGCCCTGTGTGAAAGGTGACTAAGGTTCATATAGCCAAGAGTTCGTTCAATTAAAAATGTATATCGACGTATAAGTATATCTGTTTTATTGGTAGCAATTTTATATTTATTTTCTTTTGGTCGCACAGCCGCGTTTAAATCTAAAAATAATCAGTACGATTGACATTTCATGAAATGTTTGTACCCACGCTGTTAACCCTACCTCCACTACTATATATACCTATATCTATCTCTCTCTCTCTCTCTTACAAACACCATACTAACCAAAAAATACGAGACTATTCACATGAGTGTTGCCAACGACCAACGAATTAACGAAAAATCGATCACTTTGACATTTCGTTCAGTTGTTTTTTTTTTAATAATCGCGAATGACGTTTTATTATTAATAATGGCCGCGTTCAAAAGCATAACCAAAGCAAGCGGAATTGCTTTGTGTTGTTGTAATGCCGTTGAAAAAAAACAGCTGACGAGCTAAAAATCTGTTGTCAAACACAAATCTTAAGCTAGCCCAAAAATTATTGGTTTCATTTGGAAAATAAAGGAACACCTGATTTATAACTGCATCTGTATGTGCAACACAACTCACTTGACAGCAAATGCTGACTGATAGTTCGGAAACAAAGCCGCTACTAAGTTAGCTTGACTAGCCTAGGTGCTTCCTACTCGAATGCGAGAAATGTCTAAGTTTGAGGCACAAGTGAATAATTTATTTTTTGAGGTGTGGATAGTATGTGGAACGCGAATATAGTTTCGCAGTTCGCAACAATTAATTGCAATTCTCAAATATGTCATATTTTAGGAATTAAAAAGCTTAATTTAGTAAGTAAATATTCATGTAAATTATCGTCGGTCGTTCATATAAATAGTCATTTACTCCTTTTTTTTCAAATCGTTCAAAAGCCATGGGGGCACTATCAACGAGAGAGACAACTTAAGTTTCAGATTAACTGTTTCCGTTTTGTTATTTGTTAAATAATTGTTTCACAATTGTAAGGTATTGATCTATAATTTTTTGTTTAATAAAATTTTGTACCAATGAACTTGTGCTATTTTTTATTTATAAAAATGTTTTTCTTATAAACAAAATAGCATTGCCATCACCATCATCGAAAAGAGCTTCCGATCGATGATAAATATCTTCTTTGGCAATTGATATTCTGCATGAGCCATTTAACAGCAACACCTACCTAAGAATGTCACTGAAAAAAAAATAGAAAAAATCGTTGATTGTTATTCAATTTTAAAATCGACCCGTATCTATTGTGGAGTATATTTTACATACATAATGTTCTTGGAGGCAATAACCTTTTTCTAGCTTCCGAAAACTATCAGCTATTACATATTTTTGTATTAACTCACAAAGTAATAATTTTCATTGATCATCAAAACGATTGAAATCAACAATAGATCATATAAAAACTAAATACCAAAACGTCGTAGGTTCAATCAAATATACGCACCCGAACTTTTGTATGCTAATTTATTACGCCTAAAGTGAACGTTTTTTTGAATTTATATAGTGAAAACAAATATTTATGATCAATTGTTTTTTCTGTGCATATTTTCACGACAATATCAACGACAACATGCACACCTCCATCCATTCATTAAAGTGTGCATGATTTATGCGAGAGATATATAGAAATAAAACGCAAGTAAATCACACCCGAATGCACGTCAATTGACCCACTTTCCTTTTCAAGATCGAGCGAAATTAACGCCCAACAATTTACCATACAAAAAACAAGCATTATAAAAGCCTATACTCGAACATTGTGTTAGCTTAGGCACTGTGCCACACCTGTAGTCAATTATTAGAGATTCATTGACATTTTTTGTTTTGATGGAAAAAGAGGAAGAAGGCGTTAGTCAGGCCAATTTAACTCATAATCATTTTGTTAAATAAAGTTGATTTTAGAACAGGGTTCGGAACTCACTTCAATTGCAGTGAGTATATTTCTGTTCATTTAAAGTCTTCGAAATACGATGCGTTTACATGTACCACACTCAAGCACTAGATTCAGGACAAGTGCATATGTTAGTAGTGTGATGTACGTTTCGCTTTCCAGCCGAGGTTTTGCTCTGATAGACCAGCAGGTTCAAGATCCCTGGTGGTACTACAAAAGCACGTGTAGATCAGCAAGTTTAAAGCCGCTGTTAGCACAAAACAGCAGGCAAAAGCTCTGTTAGATCGACAGCGACAAAGCTTATTGCTGCAATTAGGATATTTATCTTCGAGCTACCCTTACCACTAGTTGGGGAAATCGTAGCAAGAAATTGCTCGACTGTTTCGTCTACCTAGTTCTTTGTGGTGGGGATTCAGTTTCAACTACATCAGCTCAATTGACCGAAACGACCTCGTCGCAGATCCTCATGTATACTTTTTAGTCAACACTGGGTGTGAACTGTAAGGATGATGAACGAAAAATAGTAATTACTATTCAGTTCTGGTGACGTCACGTATTGACCTGAGTGTGAATTGTATTCCAACGAAATGCAATTCATGCTAAGTATACCCCACGAGGTATCGGCGGAGGTGATTCTTCATTTTAAAACATATTTAGAAAAAAACATGGTTATTAGATCGCACTTCGTTCGTGTGTGAAAAAGTTATCCGTTTCTTAAACTCTGAATTTGGCGAAAAGTTACCCAGTGGACATCACATGATCGATAATATTCCACATTTATGAATAAGAATTAAAAGTTAACAAAAGTACAAGTGCTAACTCTCTTTTGATTGTCTTTTATTAATAAAGTGTTAGATTCTAGAATACCTTCTACTGTAAGACCTTTATAGCCTTTTCACACCGAACTCAAAACACGGTTTTCGCAAAATTATCGGTTTTAGCTGAAAACCTAAACGAAAGCACAAGTTTTCCCATACGTTTTTGATTAACCACTCGTTTTGGTAAACTACAAGTTTTAAATAAAACATGTTGGATTTGCAAGATGAACTAAACAAACACACCTTGTGAAACATTCAGTGCTCAATTAATCGTCACATAAATAGCTGACGGGTCGCTGCCAGGAAAAAAGAAAAAACAGCTGTCTGGGGTATTTTTTACTTCTTCTTTAAGTGGGTAAATTATTTCACGAAATCTTATTGAATATCAGAGTGCAAAGCAAACACAACAGAATTTTCGGTCTGGAATTCCAACTTATCCCATCTATATACATACACATGCACATGTAAAAAGTACACAAATGTCAGCATAACTGACATTAGACGTCAAATTCTTTTTTCATTTATTTTCACAAAGATGGTAAGAAATAAATGTTGAAATCGATTTCGTAAAATAATTTATTTCATAAATGTGTGGTATTTATTGGAAATTTCTATTACATGTTCGATTTTCTGAAAGAAATTATTGCTTGTGGAGACTCAGGGTTAAGCTTTTAATCCCGATGACATTTAACTCAAATGTTCTTCATAAATTTTATAACGTAACGTAATGTAACACTCTGATAAGGTTCTTCTTCACTTTCTTCAACATTTTTAAGAAAAAAAAGTATAAATTGATGTTTAAATCAGATCCGAACCCTGGTAACGAAAAATCATAATGTACATCTAAACATAAATTTAACTATGATGTCAAGCAACAACAAGACTTTCAGTTGGAATGTTCATTAGCGCGAAATGGGATGCATAATAAAAATATCTAACATGTGCTTTATGTGTTACTTGAAATCTCAAGCCAGATATATATATTGAATGGATAGTAAAAAAAAAGCTTGTGGCAAGTAATAACAATTAACCCGGAAAAAAATTGGAATTCTTATTTCTGCCACCGAACATGATTGGCGTTGTCAATGAGTATTTTCAATTTTCAATTTGCATGCGAATGAGTGAAAAGTAACGTATAAGATTACTTACCAACTAACTATACTCGTATGTTTGTATGTTCTTAGAAAAAGTATGGATTGGATACATATTATTGTTTGTTTAGAGTTTGATGGTATTGTTGTATTTTATGTTCTACTATATAGGTCCGAATTTAGTTATTGCGTTCGAGTGTGGTTATGAATATCAAATTAGATGTTGTTAGCATAGAAAATCAATCTGATTGACAATAATATTTATCAATTGTTTTTCAACTAGAGTCAGTATAAAGGCATATCAGCACTTAGCATGCGGTACTTTAGTGCAGAAACGTGGCGCCAAAGGTTTAAATGTATCTATTCTATAAGTACTTGATGATTTTTTTTATTAGGTTGAGTTCATTGGTGTATGGGACTAATTCAATAAAATGAAGTTATATTGCTCATACAATTTTCAATATTGACTGATAGTAACGAGATAAAAAGTTTAGAAATATTATTGGCTCTTTGAGAAATTTGATTTTTTTTTTATTTTTCTTGAAAATTCTTATAGCATGGTTCGTACTGTTTTCCAAGAAAATTCGGATACGATTTACAAATCTTCTAAATTAAATTAAGTTGCGATATTAGCTAGAAATTAGAAAAGAGGCCAGACAGCCTTCCTTTGAATAGTTCAATAAGCGAAAGTGCTGGTAATTTATGAGGTCGCAAATAATCTTGGCATAAGTGAAATAGTCAATGAAAATATTTATATCTTCACTATAAAAATCAAACGACTATTAAAAAGTCATTTCCTCGATGGTTTTCAAGACATCAGGAAATATAAGCTTTCGCAAAAATCATCTTCCGGTGTTTTTTGACCGTAATTTTGTTTATCAATGAAAACCTTTGGTTCTACCTTTGAATTATGTTTATTTGATCGCTTTTTCCATTAAGTTAAGAAAGTTATATCGGCTAAGTGCAGGCCACTCGATATAAGACATTTTTCATCAATATTTGCAGAACTACTGGCGAAGGCGATAGGTCCTCCTATTTTTTATGGGTATTCCATTCGAGGACTTCAAGAGTCTGAGGTTTGTTGACATAGACTCGTGACTTCAAAACACCCGACAACAGAAGTGTGAAACGGCTAAATCGGGCGATCTTGCCAACCTATGCAAATTAGCAAATTACCAAAACGGTAGATTAGGAGGAGAACGGATGCTTAGGGGTCGACCAGATCTGGCACCATATCGTGCTGTACCGTACTCTTCTATAAGCGAGTGTCTAAATTTCGGACAACCTCGAAATTTACACATTCGCTATACGCCACTTCCCAAATGTCAAATTGATGAATTGAAGTATTCCGCCATTTGCAAAAATTAAATCAACTTCCGATAGGGTAATGACTTTGGCACCACCTTGCTTTTAGAAGGTGTTTTTTTTTTAATCATAGAACTTGAAGTTGGCAGTACTGTTTTCATTGAAAGCCATCTGCCATCTTAGTTTGGTTTCCATTTCATCTTAAATCGACTTACACATGAACATGCAAGTTTGCAGATTTTTAAAAAAACTTGCTCGCTGTGGATCCTGATTTTCACAAGAAAAAATTTGTTCAGTGATAAAGCTCATTTCTGGTTGATTGGCTACGTCAACAAGTAAAACTGACGCAAATAGAGTGTAAATCTCAAGCTATTGTTGAGGCACCGTTACATCCAGAAAAACTGACACTTTTGTGTGATTTATGAGATGGTGGAATTATTGGTCAATGATCAATGAATTTTTTGTTCCTGAATTGAAACGCCTTGATATGGAGGAACTGAGGTTTCAACAAGACGGTGCCGAGTTATTGTCAATATTCGACCTCAAATACACTAAAGAATGATTGAAAATTGGGTCTCAAGATTGAACTATATCCGAGCCATGTCGCGGTGACAATATTCCATAAATCATATTCAATTAAAAATGGAACGAATTATCTTTCAAATAAAGTCAATTGGCTTAAAAAAAGGGATCATCTCGTCATCCGGGTCAAACCGGTTAAGCTTCGGAAATTATGAAACAATTTAATACATAAGATTTTACACAAAGCCGTATATAAGATGTAAATTGTATAAGTCTTACCATTTCTGACGAATAACAAAATGTAACAACCGTCACTCTGTGAAATATTGCGCCACCATATTTGCATATTTACCGCTCTCCACAAGAGCAAAATGTACATCTGCAAATCTGACTCATATATACATAGGTATAGGTTGTAGGGATGAGGAGTGGTTGGGTGGGGGATGTAAGATCAACTCATTTCCTATGTGCATGCTCCAGCTTCACCAATGTCAGGAAGGAAACCCTCAAAAAATACTTTTTCGAAGAAGTGAATGGTTCAGGGAAGCATCTATTCTTCAACTCCCTAATACCTTCTTTCCTGTCTACCTTATCTACATTCCTGGGAGGTCACTGAAGTGATGTTGATTGACGAAACATCGCCTCTCCAAATATATGTCCAAACATAAACTACAAACATACCAAGTTCGTTGCGGTAGTTCTTTGCTTCGTTGACCTTTAGTCGTAGATTAGACGACTTGTCGACATCCCAGACGTAGAAACCTTCATCGAATCCTCATTTACAAATCACCGATACAAACTCGACCGAAAACCTCTCGAAAAATTTTCCTCTCAAAACCCTGATGCTAAACTTAGCGTTAATGTTCAGTGTTTTCCATTAAAATATGAGATCAAACAAGCTCATCTCAAAGCAAATTCGCCAAATATACACTTTTGACCACACAAGAAATCAAAATGTTTTTGTGATTTTTGGTTGAACTTTACTATAAAACAATTAGGTAGGAAAAAATTCAAAGCTAGAACTGACAATAAAATATTTGGTTATCTGATTGAAGAAAAATATGGAATAGATTATAAATATTATTCCTATAAAAATCTCCTCCTGAATTTCAATTGCATCTGCTTCTGCAGTCATGCACGCATTTTCCACCCTTTTGAGATCCCATTATACTCGTAGTGTATACCTCTCGAACTAATCGAGTGCAAGAAACCAACTATATACAGATTAACCATTCCACTTCACTTGGCATAGCAAATGCTAATTTAAAACAAACAAAAAATTTGAATAATTCAAGAGTTTGAAGTCTGATAAATCATAGCAAAGTAAAAATACACAATTGCCGCTCACGTTTTCCAAATGATCTTCAAGTCTATCAATTGCAGTATATGGAAATTCTTGGAATCACACATATGCCAGAGGGTGTTCTCCGCACAGCCAGTCAGCAATTATTAGATCCACAATTATTATTGTTGCTGATGCAGTTGCAGGGAATTGGCTCCTTCTGTCTTCGGGCTTGGTTGTCTACTATTGCTCCCGGTCCTTTTTTCTGAAGTGTCATTCTACTGCCATTCCTATGATTGCCGCAAACCACCTCGAACCGCACCTAAACTATTGTTGTGAGTCTCTCTCTCGCTCAATATATATCTATCGAAAAATATCCGATTTACGTGATTGATTTACAAAGTACCCTAAGCATTGCTGCTGCTGTTGCTATTGATGTTTGGCATTGGAACGCGCAGGCGTAACGCAGGCAGGCAATTCCAAACTACGTTTATCTATACATGACTGCGCGAGAAATCGTGAGTGTAAATTGTATGAGTATATTTGAATACTCAGCCGCGTCGTCGGTCGGTCGCTTGGGTTATTAATTTCCTTGGTGTGTACGAGAATTAGCCAGAGAAAATTCCATAATAGCGGGGGAGGACGAAGCAAACTCGTAACTACTATTAGCGTCTACGTGCCGTAAATGGTAAATTATTTCGTGAGTATGCGACGATCCTATACACTATAGCTGGAATAATAAAAAAACAACAAGGAACACGCTTCTCTATAACAAAACGCAATGAAAATAATGTATTCTATTTTGGGAGGTTATCTATCGGATTGATAGTGCAATAGATCTTCAAGCCTAAACAAAATTACAACAAAGAAGAGTTGCTCGTTGCTCGTAGTTAAAAAATGAAGAGTTCGTAAAGGGTTGAGCATTGGGTGTGCCTCCTTTATCAAAAGGGGCATTTTTTTTTTGTATTATTTATGAAAATCTGATAGGCATGAATGACGTTTGCAGCAAGTTTGTGCTTTTGATTTATACTTATGGAATTTAGGGTATACGAAACCCTTTTAATTCGGTAAACATTAAATGCCAACATGATCAAAAATTTGACAAACCTGACGCTGATGTTTCGTGACAAATAACTTCCTGATAAAATTATAATTGAAATGTTGGAAATAAAATATTTCATCATGTAATTCTGGATTCATGAATTCATGTAAGAAGCATATGTCAATATAAGTTACCGTACAAAAGATCATCGGGGAGCGGTCTTTTATCTGCCCTGGTTTTGACAGAATTGCTACATCGCTACATCATTGCTAACAAAATTGCAAAAGTCATTGCTATACCTAAAAAAGGTAAGCCACCAACAGAAGTAACATCCTACAGACCAATATCGCTAATACCAATCATGACAAAAGCCTTCGAAAAACTGGTATTTAACAGGCTTAGCAGCTTGTTTGAAAGTAGTTGATTTCTTAAACATCAGTTTGGATTTAGAAATAAATATTTCACGATAGATCAAGTGCATCAAATTACGGATATTTTGGAAAGGGCACTAGAAGAAAAACAAGATGTTGCTCAAGCCTTTGACAATGTTTAGCAATTGGGACTTGAGTACAAACTGCATATGGGCCTTCCCAGGCAGTACTAAGAAATACTGGAATCCTTATTGTTAGAAATTGACTCTATAGAGTACGAAGCGATCAGAATTAATGGGAACTTAAGAAAATTGAAGCCGGTGTACCACAAGGAAGTGTCCTATGACCTACCCTGTATCTGTTATACATTAGGCATATTGCAGTGGACATCAAGCACGCTTCATTTTATAGCAATATTGATACGACATAAATCCGTTATTGAGGCTTCTCAAAAATTGTTTGATAGTAATTGGGCACACCAATTTCGTATCAAATTAAACGAAACAAAATCGACGCATAAATATGTTACAAATAAAAAACTAAATTATGTGCCAATTTAAATAAACTTGTGAGCTGTATACCTTACATTACTTTCAAATATCTTGGAATGACCTTAGACACAGAACTTAAATGGAAGGAGCACATCATAAAGAAAAGAGAAGAACAACAAAAATGTAATTCTGGATAACCTCTTTAAAAATTTTCGACAACTTGGCACAACTTTTCTTTTTCCTTTCATTTATTTTTACGTTTCGATTCAATCGCAACCAATATCAAGTACAGTAAATATAAAAATACAACCTTATTCATAAATGCAGTTTAGGGACTGTGTAAGGTTAAAAAGCTTCTATGCATCCATAAAAGTTATGTAACGTTGAACGCCATTTTGAACTAAGTGTTTAAAGGTTGAATAGTGGCTATACATTTTTCGGAGTGTTTTATGAATAGAGCCTTATGAAATGATTACTGCGTAACTATTCAACCATTGAGAGGTGTTTAGAAAATTCTATTGAATATCATTTGCTAAAAAAAATCACATACAAGTATTATGGATAGTTCTTTGAGTTGACTTTATTTTATTTGATTTTATTTAATTATTATTATTAATTTATTTCTTTGAAGCAAATGTTTCTTTAGGTAAATAGGTAAAAAAAATTGTATAAATTGTATAATACAAAATTCTAAGGGAAACAAATTATCAAGAAACATTTTCCCCTGCAGAGTAAATTCGTCATTCGGTTAAACAAATTGTTTAAAAAAATGTTATAATTCAAAATATATATAATTAAATAAAATGACTAAACTGGGAAGAATCTACTTTTTTGCCTATGGAAAAATGGCTACTGGATGATCTACTTTTTCATGCGAAGTTGGCTATCTAGTAGTATAGGAATCTGTGAAAATAAAATAAATTTGAATCCAAAGTCAACACGCCAAGAATATTTTGGATTTATTTTAAATGAAATTCTGGCCAACATTTAGTTACAAAAATTCCGAAATGGGAGTTTTCAAAACATAGCTTTCAGTGGTCAATAAAAACTCGACTACCAATAGTTGTAGTTAATGGAGTAGATTGATTATATCATTTCTCAAGCCATTTCAAATTCTGATAAAAACAGAGAATTCGCTTTAAGCTATTCTTTTTAAAATCACAAAAATAGCGTCACTAAAGGGTAAATCATTTTAGTCGCTAATGACGTTTAACTCTAAAATTGATAATCTCTGTTACTGAGGTTAGTCGCTAGCGAACAATTTAATTCGTTGAACTGTGGATGGTATGTGGAATGCAACTACTGTTTGACAGTTCATAACAAACAAATTGCAATCCGCGAAAACAAATTTGTTTTTTTTTCAAATTTATCTTATTTTGACAATTAAAAACCTAATTTTTACAAATTGGTTTAGAATTTATGAAGAATTTAGGTTTAAAATCACATTTACTCGTTCTTTCGATTGTCGTTGGTCGCTCTGAAATGAATAAATCCTAAAAGGTTAGAAGATCATGAAATTTGAAAATATAAGGGTGGTTCAACTGAGAATGCCATCTGTGAATTAATTTCAGAACTGTTTGACCGTTAGGTACATGAACAAATTTCACAACTTTCAACGCGACAAAAATGTAACTCTTTTAATATTTTACACAAAAAGAATTATTTTCAAGTTTGACATCTGCGCAATTGAAGGAATGTTTCTTATCAATTTTACCACCGTCAATCATGATTTATTTCATAACCTCAAAAAAGACTTCCTTAAAAATCAACTTCAATTATCGACAAAAAAAAAGAAGAAAACAAAAACATATTTTGTGCAATTTTTCACCGAAAATGATCACAAAATCATAGAGATCACAATGATGCACTGCAACGAATGATGCAACATAAATTGGATGGGAATTTAAACTCCCCCGTTATGAAGTTATGTGGTACTCGTACTCATTTCTTACCGAAGATCATGAGAAACTTGAACTGCTGCTTCTACACCAACAAGCGGATGACACATAGTGTCATCCGCAAACAAGATCAGCTCACCTCACATACGAGACGCTTCTTCCTTGGGAGAGTTGCCTTGCCTTGCAGCTAGTTCAAGCAAGCATCAAAAGCCACTGGGCCCCTGTTATATCATATTCGCGGGAAAAATATAATAATCTGAGGCTTGCTCGAGGTGAAAAATACCGACATGCCTTATGGGAAATAATATATGAGGTGCGCATTGCGCATACAGTTAGTGTATAGGCATATAAATATATCTACACGGCCTACTAGCTTTAGGTGAAATTCGCTATAGTGCAAACAATTTGTGGTATGCCACGAGAAAGCAGTAGTAAACCAATACGATTGCGCAACATATTTCAAGCTCCTCAACTCAAATTGTTTGCCACTGTCTTCTGATGTTGTTTGTGGCATGAATCAATTCTATGATCCGAAATTCAAACACCCGACATTCACAAGTTTCAACACTTTGTGATGGGTGTTCAAAAATAAATTCCCTAGTCCCGACACACATTAAATTTTTTTTTAATAAATACGATGGTGCAACATGAAGCAATGATGGAAATAATGTTTATTACCCAACTCCGAGATCAAGTGCACATAGTTTCACTTTTCTTCACACATTGGTGTTTTTTTCCTCGGTTCGGTATTTTTTCTTTAAGAACGATACCCTTGGGCATAAAATTACACAAGCTGACTGAGAAGAAGAGATTTTCTTATGTACGACTTAGAGTGAATGGCGCGACGGGAACGGGAGCAGACAAGGCTATAACTATATAAAGGAAAGTGTGAAAGCTACATATATTATGTTTCAAGTCATAACTTTAATGTTTAAAATATTCACTGCAGCAAGTCCGCATTCAATGTCAATGACCACGGTGTTTTTTTTTTTGTGTTATGTTCCACTGAATTGTATTACAAAGTTTGAAGGGTTTAAACTTTAAAAAGAGCCCTCGGTAGGCTATGATATAAATGCGGGAAGTATCTTTATTAGGTTTTACATTACCAGTTTCTTATATGTATATCTTGTAGATTGTAACTATAAAATATTTAAAGTTTTGTGACGATTCGCTTCAAAAGGAAATAATTTTTTTGTCGGTGTCTGCCAACTAACTATAAAACAACTTTTACGACTACCTTTCAAAGAAAGTCTACATGTGTGGACATTAAAGCAAAAGTAATGTCGCAATATATGAATTAGCGCCATTTTGTTACATCATTGGGTGTTGTCAACTAATATGTCTACAAAATAAATGTCAAATCACATTGACGCTGGCCGCCATTTGTAAAATTTATAGCGAATTCACATTATGACATTAATTTTGTAAAATCGAGGAGATTTGCATACTTTACACAAAGAAAATACTCTGCAGAAATATTGTATATCAGAACAGCGCTTTTGATTTATATACCTGTGGCATTTGACATTTTACTGGTAGAATACAGTTTCGGCTGGAATAGCTGTCGAAATATTGAATACGCACAAATTAATGTTACGATAAAAACGCAACGCCAACTTTTAAAATTTTCGATGCAGCATTTGTGAGGTTTCAAAATCAAACGAGTCATCGATGAAGGTTTACATAAGGTTGAAGTGATGTTCAACCTCACTTCAATTTCTCATATTCTAGTTTCGAGCGATTTTTCTTGTTTTTTTGTGTCAAAAACTGTTTTACTTGTAGGCTTTTTGACAGATAATGCAGTTGCGGCTGAATTTCCAAGTTGCAGTACTCTATTGTGTTCAGCGAGTTAATTTTTAAAAAAATAAGAAAAGTACTTATAGGCCTTTCACACCAAACCTAAAACACGGTTTTCACGAAATTATCGGTTTTGGTTGAAAACCTAAAACGAAAACACAAATTTTCCCATACATTTTTGATAAACCACTCGTTTTGATAAACTACAAGTTTTAAATAAAACCTGTCGAATACATGTTGGATTTGCAAGATGAAATAAACAAACACACCTTGTGAAACATTCAGTGCTCAATTAATCCTCACATAAATAGCTGACGGATTGCTGCCAGGAAAAAAGAAAAAAAAACAGCTGTCTGGGGTAATTTCAATTTCAATTCACAACGTATTTGTTGTTGTCTGTGGTGCTAAAATAATTGAAATGTCAAACGAAAACTTGTAAATGTTCAGTGTGAACGGTTATCGTAAACTTTTGGTTTGGTGTGAAAAGCCTATTACATACCTTGTAGATTACTCGCGTGTAACTCTATATTTAATTTTATCTGCCATTTAATAGTTGTTGTCTGATATTTCATAATAACAGGAAATTTATATCGAAATGGAAAAAAAATCTTAAAACTCAATGATCCTCAGGCAAAAAGTTGTCTGAACACGACGGCACACTTTGACGTCTAGATGTCATCAGACTTTATTACACATCCAAAAGCATTATGTGGTTTTCTATTGGTACAAGAATTTAACTCTTTTTTAATGCAAATCTACCAAGACACAAATTATTTTTTTTTGATTCTGAATTAAATTCTTAGATCCGTATTTTTCGGTTAATCTCACCCTCTTTTTACTAACACCATACTAAGCCCTAGTACAATTGGTAGCATTCAGTTTGACAACTATCAGTTTCACAGAAACGAATATAGCTACGTCAATACCATAATAAAAGCAGATTTAATTCAAATCGCGTCCTCATCGCCACGAAAAATATCAAATATCCGCATCAAATTCTGAATTTACCAATAGAATACCCCATCAAATTGGCTTTTTGGAGTGATGTTTTAGCAGTTTTTAATTATGAGTGAACTCTAATGTTCATCAATTATACAAATATGAAAACCGTGGTTTAAATCTGGTTCAAAATTTTAACCCTCAGATTTCAGCGGATTAACTGAAGTTCAACGATCGATGGTTAGGAGGCCAGGTATGTGTTAAACCTTGATTAATCCGCTGAAATCGGTCTGTTAAAATCGTAAACCAAGGCTGATCCACGGTTTAAATATTTGTACAACTGGCTCTATGCACTCAAATGGTGGTTTTCGCTTGTCAAAGTGATGCAAGTCGAAAGAATAATAGCGTCATTTAATTGAATAACAACTTAAGCCGGAAGCGCTTTAATTTCACATTAAGCCAATATATATATACTGTCAGATTTTCATATGTTTACACTGATTAGTCAGGGAAAATTTTGACAGATGATGAGAGCGCCCTCTCTTTGCTTGTAGCTTGAATGAGTAACTTAAATTTGCATTGTGCGCATCAGGAATAAGAAAAATTGTACTTTCTTAATTAACACACAAACCGAATGTCAAAATTTAACAAAATGCATTCTTTGAGCATTTATCACATTTTAATCCAATGCAGGTTTGTATATCTATGTTTTTTTTCTCTCTCTTTCTACAGTCCGATTAAACTTATCCGATAATTAGGAGCGCAAAAGGAGTGGAACAAGCGGTCAATGGAAAAAGAATCGATATTATGTATCCACGATATTTTCGTAGTGTCCCTTATCCAGTTCAAATTTTGAAAACAATTTCGTTTTATAATCTTTAAGCCGTTGAAAAAAAGAAGTCTTACATAAATTTAATAAACTTTCAATAAAAGTCTGATATAGATCAACAGGATTAATTGTTCACGATGAAAGAATGCACATTCGCTCAGCATCAACATCAATTTGATTTTTACATTTAAAATAAAAGAAACTTACATCTTTGATATTTACCGAAACGTCATATCAACAGGTGCGTTCAAGTAAAAAAAAAAACATCAATTAAACGGAATATTATTGACCTACCAACAGGGGCTATCAACATCAGCATCATCATCAATATTCTCATCAGGGCCACTGTCAAGGTGTGTCGCTGCAGCGCACTCTTAACTGACATGAACTTTCTCCAATATTCGTGCGAATATAAGCTTGCAAGTGTAATTTTACTTTCGTTTAGCTAAGCTAAGGCAGCACAAGAGGCGTGCGAAATTCTGGACACCCTGCAGTTCAGCCGCAGCAGTAACAGCAGCACCCCAACTAGCCAATCTATAAGTGACAGAACAAAGTACGTTGCGTCGGACACTGGGACAAACTATAGGACATACTTGGACAAATTAAAAAAAAAAATATTCGTATGTAATGTATCAACTAATTCAACCACTAAAAGCGTTTGGTCTAAAATGCCTCTATTCAACGTTAAATAACTTTTATGAATAACATTTTCACAATCAAATTCGTTTATGGATAAGATTGTTACCTCATTAGTTATATTATTAGTTATGATGATCTATCGACAGCGACGTGATCACAAAATAAATATCCGTATTTTTTTAATCGTAAACTATCTAGGTACTTGAAATTAATTGAGATTTGAAATAATTTTTCAGAATTATTCCAGTTTATATTATATTCTGCCCCACTGTGCATTGTGCTAGTCACCGTCGAGTCGTCGTCACAAACGCGTCCGTCTGAAGGTTCAGCATGAAAAGGAAATTAATTTTGGAGGAGAGCTAAAGTTTCGGCAATGTCTGGGCAACTATATTGCTCCTGCCCCTGCATCTCCCCCAGCCAGACACACCAACACCACAAAATCCGGTCCTCAGGGAAACGAGCACCGATGATGCTTGTTAAAGGCGGTTACGCGAAAGGTAAAGGTTAAGTTGTTTGTAACTGAGAAACCCACAACAAATGCAGTTCGTTCACTTGTCGTCATCGTCATTGCATGATGACCATGATCAAGATGGTGGCGGTGGCCATTCAATTAGTTTCACTTTCACTTGTTGAAGAGAAGGTACACACATTTACTTATAACCATATATAAGCTTCAGATCATGGATTCTGTTTTCGGGTATAGTAGCGGTGTCCATTGTCGTTCGTCGCGTGCGTCAAGTCGCGTTGGTCCAGCTGAATGGATGCTGTCCCATATTTCATGAAATGTATATTACAATGTTGCGAAATCTCCATTGTGGACTTGGCATCCGACCATTTATGCATATGCAGGTAAGTATTTCCTTAGAATAACAGCTCCGGGTGGTTTTGCAATCAAATGTCAATCAGCAGTAAATTTACACCTCAAGGTGATTGTTTACCACATTGATTGCCTATATTTTCTAGATGTATATATTCAAAAGTATCTCTACAGTGGCAACAGAACTGACAATTATTTAAAGTTGATTCTAGTTTACACGCTCCTTGACCATCTATTACATCTGATAAGGTAGACACAGATTGGTTGTACATTTGCATTTGAAACTCTCAGCAATTGCACCGGAAATGAAGAAGAGTTCTTGTTGGAATAACAAAAAAAATCGGTAGGCAGTAAATACAAAGCAATAATTTTCCTTTGCTGATTTGCGGTTTGGGAGATGCATAATTGTTTTAGAAAGTTTACATGCAACGATTTATTACGTTTACCTACAACTTTTTGATGCGTTGTTTGTGAGGTGTCTTTTTTATCAGCAGAATCGACTGAGGAGAACGAATGCTGAAATTTTATAGACTTATTTGGTTTTCGTGTTCATATTTACTTAATATTTTAATCAACACACCCTGCATTTAGATACTAACATTTAATTTTTAATAGTCAAAATAGAACTTCAATCTGATTGTTAAGAACTATGAAACTTTTTTCGCGTTCCACATACCATCCACACTTCACACCCCACACTTAAAAACCAGAGAATAAATTTCATTATTAAACGTCATTCGCGATATGAATAAAATAATGCCATTAATTCCTTAGTCGCCCTCGTGTGAATAGTCCTTTAACTTTAACTCAAGGCACTTTTACTGACCTATTTTACAAAATCGGTGTTATTTTTTATGAAAACTCTTTTATTTCGTTGTAACGATTTTTTTTGATTTTTTTGCTACTTGGTTTTTGACGTTTATATTTTTGACAGATCACACATGACAAATTCCACGAACATTTGACATTTCGATTCAGTATTGTTTGCCATTTCATCATGAATAGACTTACGCCTGAACAACGTTTGCAAATTATTGAAATTTATTATCAAAATTCGTGCTCTCTGAAAAATGTGTTTCGCAAGCTACGTCCCTTTTTTTCCGCTCATTTTTGGCTAAATGGATACGTGAATAAGCAGAATTGCCGTATTTGGAGTGAAGAGCAGCCAGAAGCAATTTAGCAGCTACCAATGCATCCCGAAAAATGCACTGTTTGGTGCGGTTTATGGGCAGGCGGCATCATTGGGCCGTACTTCTTCAAGGACGATGAAGGCCGCAGGGTTACGGTCAATGGAGAAAGGTACCGTTCGATGATAACAGATTTTTTTTTGCCGAAAATGCAAGAATTGAACTCGGTCGACATGTGGTTCCAACAGGACGGTGCCACATGCCACACTGCACGCGAAACCATGCATCAATTGAGAGGCGAATTTGGTGAGCAGTTGATCTCACGTTTTGGCGCAGTCAATTGGCCACCAAGATCATGTGATTTGACCCCGTTAGACTATTTTTTGTGGGGCTATGTTAAGTCTATTGTCTATGGGGACAAGCCAAACACGATTGCTGCCTTGGAAGCCAACATTGAACGCGTCATTGGTGAGATTCCGGCCGAAATGTGTGAAAAAATTTGCCAAAATTGGACCTTCAGAATGGACCACCTGAAGTGAAAATATTTTTAAAAAGTAAATGGCAGAAATTGAATTATCGATCCAAATAAAAATTTCATTCACTTTTTACAAGTTTCTGTGTTTTTTTGAATTTTCAAAAACCAAGCTCTTAAAAAATCACCGTTTATAAGCCAAGTTTAATAAGAGATTGTCATCTTCAATTGACACCTGCATTTGTTTCACCTGTCAAAATGACAGATGGGTATTGTTCAGGTTGCATGCACTAGGATTGCCTATCTAGGATTCCTTTCACAAGCGAGTACACAAATAGCTAGATTTCTTTAATTTTGATTTATTTCAATTTCTTAAACCTCTAATACTTTTCATACGAGAAAACAGAACTGAATAATGGTATTTTTTTCATAATAAAGTTCTCTTCTTAAAAGTGTGAATCAGAATGTCAGTAAATACCAAAAAAAAAAAAAAAAAAAAAAAAAAAAACTTTTTTTGGAAATATACATGTTAAATTAGGTCAGTTCAGGAAAGTGATATCTCAGAGATCTCAGAAAGATTAATCCTCATCAGGCTTTCTCCATTTGTTGGAATTCGCCTTTTAAACACTTTGACGGAGAAAAATTGGTGAAATATTATTTTTCTAAATTGACTAATTCTAATTGAATTTGCCGTTAAAAATCTGACAGCAAGAAAGTAAATTGAAGTATTGTTCTATCTAAAATATATTTGTTTTATTTTGAGTTGTTTCATTTTAATGTACAAATATTTGAACCGTGTTCTGCTAGGCAAAAAAAACATGGTGTGACAGAATCTGATGTTAACATAAAATGCAAGACGAATTTGTAATAAACTGTTACTGACATTTCGCTTTGGATAGATTATACTACTTAACAACGAACACACCCAATCTTCTGCTAGAAAAAAAATTCAAATCGCTGCAGTAAATAAACAAATATTGCTTCTTAAAAACAGTACACTTTTTATTAAATTCTAAACAATTTTTATTTAGTATATTTTGTATTTTTGATATAAAAAATTTAAATTATTACTATAAAATATAAATTTGAATATTAATAAGTAAATAAAAGTGCAAAATATTGTGCAATCTGTAAGCGAATTACGTAGATGCGCAGAACAAGACGAAGACACGAGTGCGCTATTTAGTTGTATATGCACCTAAAACAATGACAGTTCATGCATGACATTTATAAATGCCAATGTTGAAAAACACTAAAAAGATTAAATTTTTGATATGATACTTTTTTAACAAATACTACATTTCTGCCGGATGCTAATCTTTTGTAAATTATGTAAATCTCAAATATTATGTTCACCACTTAAAAAAATTAAAAAAGTAGATTGATTTTGACAGTGCCATTTTCAAAATGCAAATGGTGTTTTATTTTCTCTTATGATGTAGAAGTGAGACAGGCTGCTTTGCCTGTGTTAAATGAAGTGAACAATTCACTTTTCAGATGAATGTGTTCATTTCGATAAAGGAATAGGTAATACCACGTTTCCACCGAACTTTAATCTATTATAGATTTAAGATTTAATCTACAAAAGTAGATTAATTTTGACAGCACTATTCAAAATTCATATAACGTTTCATTTTCTCTTATGATGTAGAAGTGAGACAGGCAACTTCATCTGTGTCAACCGAAGAGAAAAATTCACTTTCCCGATGAATGTGTTCATTTCGATATGGAAATAGGGTAGTTCAAATGAAGATTTAAATGAGATTTATTTTAAATCTTCATCTGAGGAGATTAAAATTTGTATGGTAAATCTTTAAAAGATTTGTAGAAGAATAGCTAAATATACTTAAATCTCGGTTTAGAGGTCGGGGAAGACGTAGTATTAGGCTAAAATCTGGGTTTAGTGTCTGGTGCAACGGTTGTATAAGTACGAGTGTCAGTCAAATTTAATTTATTTGTAAAGTAAGTACATTTAATAACTATGTAGGTACACTAAAACCCGGATAAGTGCCTCACGCTGAATGCCCCACTTTAATATGCACTTATGCGGGTTAGGCAGTTATAAAAAGCCCGCTTAAGTGCACATAGGTACTTATCTCTATATTTACATATACAGAAATTAAAACATTTGATAAAAAAACATTTAATTAAAAATATCTTTTAATGGCCTTTAGTCCATAAAACTTGCGTTTCGTCCCAGCGATCTCACCTCGATTCATCTGTTGGCTAGTGAGTGGTTGGTAGGGCCAATACGCACTTTTTATTAGGTTCAGTTCATCTTACATGGATTTTTTGACAAGAAACCAATGTTAATAGTTCACCAACCATCCAACAAGATTAATTTTTTTTATAATTAAAATTAGAAGAATTTGTCCTGGCAAGATATAGTTAATTATGAAGGTGTTTTGTATTATATTTAATCGGACGTATTAAATTATTGATTCAAAATATATTTTAACGACCTTTGGTCCACGAATCATTATAATAGATTAAAATTATTACTTTTTTATTTATGAATTTTGAGGCATAAAACAAAAGGAAGCGCTAAAGGAAAACAAACTGTTTTATTTTATCAACTAATTTCAAATGTGTACTTAAAAGAATTTTTGTCAGGTAAATTTCAATAAAAGTATACAAAATAAAAGGCAATTAAGGGGGAAAGGTAGTTAAGCGGAAGGTACTTATAAGATGAGTTTTATATGAAAAAATCCTCAGAATTTCGGTACTAAAAAAATAAAGTTAGGCACTTAAGCGAGAGGCACTTATCCTGGTACTACTGTATGTATATTGTTTTAGCATTTTATCTTTTTAATATTATCTAACTGGCTCTGTTTTGTTTTCCTTGGTAAAACAAACCCTATAAATAAGCAAAACAAAGTTGAGGTTTTGTTTGCCCTGTGCATATATTCATGCTTTTATAAAAACAAACAATACACTCTATAGGTACCTATATCCAATTGGACTTATATCTAAGCGCATCTTCAAACAAATTAGGTCAGACGTTCAATCAATAATATGTACCGATTAAACCTCAAGGTACAAATGGTACAACTTAGCACCATAATGAAGGCATTTGATATGCTGACGACTGCGTGTGATTAGAACAACGCCCTAATTGCGGTCCTGATTTATTGCGATTTCTCTTCATGTACACAAACATACATGCATACATATATAAGGTATGTCTGCGGTTAGAATACTAGATAGCCCATATAACTATCAATATTATCTGATCAGGGCTTTGATAGGCAATTGTATCGTGGTGGTAAATGCATTCACAACCTACATATAAATAAACGACTTTTAAACAGACAAGGCTAAACGAATTGAATGCACACAGGCCACAATTTATAAAAGTAGCAACGGATTGTGAATACATAAATATACTGACATTGACATAGGGTTAACCCTTGAACAATGCTGACATTTGCCTCCGAATGGCATCGGCATCAAAATCATCATCCACCCACTACCCATGCATCACATACATCCCCCCAAAAATATTTACATTACGAGTAAATACCCTTTAAATAAATTCAGAAAGCTTTCAAGTGCCGTTCTCATGGTTCTCTTAGCAATCGAACTCGTCAGTTACGGTGGCGGCGGCGGCAGGCAACACATTATTATATTCTATTTGTTCAGCAAGTTTCCATTGTATTGAAAAATAAAATTAAAACAAACAAAAAATGCCTTCAGCAGTTTAGGGCAGGGATTATCTGATGGTACTCTAGGTGCCGCTGCTACCGATACATGGTGATTTCCGGAAATAACTTTCGATCTTATTAGTCTATGATGTTAAAACCACACACCGCGTGTGTGTACTATTTTCCACATATTGGAACATGTGGCAAATGAACTTTCGATGGAAGCGCGAATGCTATTCGTGATTGCTAAGTCGGTTAATTGAGTAATTAGATTGGGATTGATATAGCCGAGGGGGAATTGAATGGATTTTTTTTCGTACCACCTATATCTCACATGCAATGTTATATATTAACTTTATTTTCAGATAAGGAATGGTTGGCTATAACAATATATATTAAATGATTAGAAAAAATTAAATTCGGTTTTTCGTCACACTTCAATTTTGTTAAGGCTTAGGCTTCAATTTTGTCAAATCTGACAATTTAAATATTAACGTACTTATTTTTCTTAAATTCTGTTAGAATTGTAGTTTATCGCATTATGTTGAAAATACTTAAGCATAGCTCTCAGAAAAATAAAGCACACATACATACAGGCTTTTATTTCCTTAGGTAAGATTTTAAAACTTGGCAGGTAAATTCCGACTATTCAAAAATGTGTACACAGCTATAGTGCGATGTTTTCGCATTTAAAGTTTATAATCTATTTATGTATGTTTAGATAAAAACGGATGAGGCATCGTTAAAACATCTCTTGTTTGCTTGAATTAAGTGAGTTTATTTTAAATTAAAGAAATATCAGTGATGCTGTGACTCTGAATTTTTTTTTTTTGATATATTTTTCTCTGCATCTTGATTAGGCACCGAAAATTTGAATATGTTAAACGTGTCCGACTGTAACATATTATAGAAACTTTTTACCCCAAAACTTATATGCGATTTTCGTAAAAAATAAAATGCACGACTGGAACGCACGTACTTGCTCCTATGTTCGATCACATTATATGCAAAAGATTCGTAATAGAAACGTTTTTATTTTTTTATAAAAATCAAAAAAAAAAAACATTTTTTCGAAAATTTTGAAATGCAGTATTATTTTGAATTTGAAGGAGCTCCTGTATAAACATTTTGATCGAAATCCGTTGAGCCGTTTATGAGAAAGTCGAAAATCAATAAAATGGTTGCATGGCAGGTACCGCTAATAACAAAATATTTTTAAAAAATGTTTGCGATAAATGTAGACCATACCCAAAGTAGTACACACACCAATTTTTATCAAAATCGTTAGAGCCGTTTTCGAGATAATTAAGATGGTATGGCAAGTACCGTGTTCTTAGGGCTAAAACAAGGATTCAAAAATCTATTTTGGACAATCGCCTAAAACGCCTAAGCACCAAGTTTGAACAAAATCTGTTCAGCCGTTTAGGCTGTAGATCGTTCTACAAACATACAGACAGACAGACATATACGGAATTGCGGGTCCCACTTTATTGGAGTTCTCTAACATCTTAATGTAAACTTTGATTAAAATCTCGAGTTCGATTTTTTTCCAAATGCAAAACTTGCCATATAGTACCTATATCGCAAGGAAAAACTTACATTTAAATCTTTTTACGGTTTTGAAAAGTCCAGCGATAAAATAAAAGTCATTAAGTCATTACAATCCACACTAGACATTCACACAACACAATACCTCTTTGCTTTTACACTTGCTCTTACCTCTTAGTATTGCATATGCATCACGATAGAAATTTAGATGACCTATGTATGAGATATGAGACATCATTCGAATGATGAATGCACATCATTCGAATTATTTCAAATGAAGTATCGAGATGTCTTGAGATAATGTAAGAATCGATTATAGTCGATTATTTCGTTCGAATGTGCACATCATTAGATCTTATATTCGATCACATTGCAAGCACAATATTGTTAGCTCAAACAGCTTAAAATATTTACATAGTTTCTTACTTAATTTTTTGCATACCAAATTCGAATTCAAAGAACCTCTTATATAAAAATGTTGATTGAAATCCGTTGAGCCGTTAATGAGTAAGTCACAAACCAAAAAAATGGTTCTATGGTTAACGGTAGTTAACAATATTCTATGTAAACATTTCTTTGCATTTAAATGTAGACTATACTTACACAATATAATGCACAAATTTTTGTATATCAAAATCTTTAGAGCCGTTTTAGAGATAATTATAATGACGGTACCTCCACTAAAAAAATGATTTAAGAACACAAGCGGCCCCAGATTGAAGAAAATCGCTGCAGTCGCTTATAGGCTGTAGATCGACCCACAGACACACAGTTCTCTTTCAATGTCAAGTTTGGTCAGAATCTACAGTTTGATTTTTTTTCCAAATGCAAAGCTTCCCCTATTATTGATATTTGTTTGGTTTGTGAGAATTAGAACAAAGAGAAGCATAGAAATTGTGTTCTGTTCATGAATTTGGGAAGATCGATCACCAGTCTTTGTACGTCAAGAACTGACAAGGGCTACCGCTTTTTTGTGTCGATTGTGGGCCAGGGTTATCATCGATCAGAACTTCTTTGAAAACAACGATCATAAACAGTTTAATTAGGTTCAAATGGGATGATATGGATGTGAACTGCATGCCGTTCCAACAAGTCTACGCTACCTCGTTAAGCTTATTCCTCTTTAGTCGCAAGCTTATGCAATAAGCTACATAGTTATGTGAAAAATAAACCCTGTCATCACTCAAATTCAACCTGATCTCTGCGCTAGAGATATCGGAAAGTAAATCGATATCTCCACTGTGACGGCTCTTTGGCGCATGTATTATGCCTCAAAAAATGCTATTGATAGGCTTTTCACGGACAACTTGTTTTATTCAATTTCAAAATTTACTCGTCACTATCGTAAAAAGCTTACAAAATTCTCAAATCGATATACGTTCATAATCATGGAGTTGAAGTGTAATCTCTTTTTTAAGATAAATGTGTCGTCTTGCATAACATCAGACAATACAGATTTTCATATACTTAACTACAATACATCAAATGTACATACTATATAAATTACACTATTTATAGGTAGGTGTGTAGGTGCTGTTTATTTGGCCAAAAATAAAATCTGAAAAAAAGTTCAAGTTTCGAGTGCTCTTCGTGGTGTTTTTATATTCATTCAACTTTCATCATCGTTATTTATTGATATAGTCTAAACATTTTTACTTACCCGATTTCTAAGAACTGAAAGGCATGTATGTAGAAGGTGTTCTACTCTCAATATCAATCACAATTCATTTGATTTGTGTAAACAAATGTGTGAGTCTTCCAAAAATTTGGTCCCAATTTCCCTGTTAGCACATAAAATCAACCTTATTTCGTTATAGTTTCCCGTTATAGAGATGAACAAAAAAAAAACACTGCAATGCAAGTGCACACAATGTTGTGATAAGTGTATGCTTAATGCTTATGCTTTGCTACAAAAACAATAACACATAAACTATCCCGAGCAAAGCAACACCAATCGATACGTCGGCCATAGGTCAACAATGGAATTCCGCTTTTAAATTGTTTCGTTTTTTTTTTTTTGTAAAATCTATATATGTATATGAATATTATTTTCTCCTTTTGTAGTTAATCCAATTAAAGACGAGGCACTTGTTGTTGGGGGTATGGTAATCGGCAAAATTCAATTTCCAAGAACAATTTGCCAAATTTTCTTCAAAGGAGAAAATGAAACCGTCGAAAAATAATAATTTGATTGACCGTCAACGCGGCGCGGTTCGCGAATAAATAATAATATTGCAAACAAATTAAAAAAATAAAATGTTACGTATACGCCGTAGTGGATTTTCGAAAAAAAAATTCAAATAAATTATTTTTAATTTAACCGAGCGACACGACAACGACGACAACCCGGTGCGGCGAACTAAGATTCACGTCAATTTGAAACGTCTTCTAAATTAGATGTGATTTGTGCTGTGCACGTCTGCTTTTTGAACGCAACAACGGTCCACTAAAATTGTGTTTTGGCCTATCGCGCTGTCGAGAGAAGAAAAAAACTACATATTGACATGATATTCTAGGGTGCCAAAGTAAAGTATAGTCAGCCACCGCCCCCGGTCATGAATACTGTATTTTTCTTCTTTATTTTCCCTACAGAATAAGAACATTACGAGTACGAATGGATATATGTATGCACATACATATGTATGTATGGGGAGAATTAAAATGGAAAACATAATACAAAATACAAAACCACAAGAAGAAATAGAAACAAAATAAAATACCCTCATATCGATAAATATACATATGTTTGTGAAAATGGGCATGAGTACGGGGCTAGACAGGAAAAAAATGACACCGAAAACTTGGTCGAAAGGATGCACAAAGATGAGACGCAGAGTAAAACAACTATCGACAGGAACAGATGCCTAAAATTCGTTGTGATCTCTTCAGATTTATTTTGCTTTTATTAATTGAAAACAAGAAAACAACTTTAAAGAGGTTTATTGAATGTTAAACAAAGAAAAATGCATACACATAGATACAAGTGTGTGTGTTTGTTTCGTCTAGCGTAATTTTTTCCATCATTTCTATTAAAAAAAAAAAACAAATATGAATTATATAATTCGATTTGGTGTTTTGAACAAATTTCATATAAATGAAATGAATGAATGCAACCGTGTAGATCAAACTTTTAGGAATAAATTGTGTCAAAAAAATTGTTTCAGTTTAGCTCAAATTTCGCTCCCATAGAAAATTTTATCCAAAACTTAGCTAATTATTTTAGCCTACACTCTATTTCAAAATTAAACGCGAGATATAAATGTCCGACACATTATATTCTCAAGATAAATTGTGACAGATTGATTTTTTTAAACTTTGTTTCATGGGAAACCGATACATTTTGAAATATATTACCTATTACTTGCTTATTTCGTAATTTTATTTCGAAGAGCCCCTTTGTATTTATTTATCCAAGTATAGTGCTTTAATATGGTAGTAATTGCCACAATTTGTGCACCAGCACAATGACCAATTCTCTTCAATTTTTTTTTGTACAAACTTGAACTTTTCAAATTTTGAAATTTTTTTAGATAACAGCTGTTTTTTTAAGTATTCCCCACATAACTCTTGTGTCAAATTTCAAATTCTCCACAACTAGCCTATGTCAAATTATAGAAGGGATTTTAGCTGATGTTCAATGAGAAAAATGACAGTGAAATTTTAGCTTCAGCTGCGTATACCTACTATCCTTATATTCCAAAAAAAATTAGGGCATTATCTACTACAAGAACATAAATCATAAATGTATGTCTCTCAAATTGAATTCGAGCCACCCGACCTGATTAAAATTTAACTAAAACAACATCGGTCGTTAAAAATTGATAAACGTGCTGAGTTTGTGTTTAAAAACCAATGACCCATAATTTTAAATGACTTAGTACGATGTTAAACCAATTTTAATATGATACTGGGCTAAAAGGAGGATTTCGTTTATTTTACGTAAAGCTAAAATCACCAAAAGTCTACTTTATCTTTATAGATTCATAATAAATCCTTATGACACTTTGAAATTTACAAACGCCAAAAAGTTATGTTCGCTTAGTTTTTGCTCTCTTTAAGGTGTGTTCTGGTGCAGTTTATTAAGTTTATCAAGAAAATAGGTTTAATATGGTCATAGTTAGAGCTTTTATTTAGTAAGGTGCTTAAATATTAGCAAAATTTTTAAATATTACGATGCTAATATCATCAGACTGTTTAAAATTTTGCGTCAATTTTTTTTAAATACTTGCTTTCAAATTCTCTTTGTCTGATAGTGTAGTGACAAAGCTAATACAAATTTGACTTTTATGTTGCCCAATGGAAGGATTTCATTGTAGAAATCCATGTTTTGACAGATTTGTATCAAAAAAGAATTAAATTTTTGTACCAATGAAAAATCACAATAGAGAATGTAAATTATGCTATAAATTCAGTCTCGGAATTTATTGGTAGGGAATTAAATTTGCAAGGGGATACCATTTCGTAAAATTTTGTGTTCGACGTATTTTTTTTCACCAAGTGTGAAGTTTATTTTTAGCTGAATGTGAATTAAACAAAGGGATTCAAATTTTAAACATTGTATAATGCCACATTCATTAGGATAATTCTCTGGTGCCTGGTAGAAAGGGGTTAAGTCAGAAATAGTAGTTTTCCGCAAAATGAGATTTAAGATTGAATATTTATTTGTAAATCCAGATATTGCTTTTTCACAAAATTAATTATGCATAATAATCATCAAAACAACAAAATATGAGTACCTACCGAATCAGGTGGAAACAGGTGGAACTAAGGTTAAAATTGAGTACAAATCCTTTATTTGTCAGCGAATATTAGATTTGAATTCTTGTATATTTTTTACAGGGCATTTACGAAAATTATTATTATTATCTCTTATTAAACTTAGAAATGTGTATACATTCTATCGCAACCGAGTGTATTTTTCTGTTTGATACTACTACCATGCATAAGATGACTTAAGCCCTTAGGAGCAACAAGATTTTTGAATTATGTTTGGAAATAAAGGCTTAAGCTTTTAAAATAATTAAATACAAAGGACTTACGCCCACTAACACCCTTTATACCAAACAAATCTGAAATTTTCCTGACTAAAACCCTTTGTACCGAAATATTTCTATAGGAAGGAGTAACGCTAGATAGGACCAAAGATATAGAAAAAAATATGACAAATCGAATAAAAATCCAAAAACCGATTTTTTTGACTTAACCCCTTTCTACCAGACACCATCCGCTTAATAAAAATAAACAAGTTTCCAAAAGGTTAAGACATTTTTGAAATTATGTACCTACATAGATACATAAAATATTCCAATTTGGAACAAAATGATACAATCGCCTCAATTTAATAAATGCGTATTCTACCGATTGGCCGATCAAGTTCATACAAACAAGGTACACCTATAGGTATACTTTATAGTAAATCAATTAAACAAGAACCCGGTTTATGTCTGCCGACTATTAACAAAAATATCGTCTTGAGATTTTTTGCCAAAAAAGCCGGGCGTTAACCATTATTAAGGTAGGTATATGTTCATATTTTCTACATACTTATCCACCCAAGCGATAATTTTTTTTTGTAGTGTTTTAACTTTAAATGAAATAACATAAAACAATGAATACATATTTTTAAATGTTTATAATATATTTAAGCGACTTACCTTCGGGAAATCGTTTTAATTCATCACACTACTCCTCTGCTCGAACCTTCAGGAAAAATATTTCCCACTCAACACCGCATGTCCTTTTTATCACACACGAAAAATACACAAAAAACGACACTTCACAAGGCCAAAGGATGAAGGCCACACTTCGGCAACAAAATAATACAAAAAAAAAATTAAAAAAAGAAAAAAACATGTAGCTAAATGTTCATTCCCCGAATTCCCGAAATTCATTTTATATCATCTTTACATTACAAAGATTCATCAAAATAAAAATTTGCATAACTTACCTTTTGCATCTCACTAAAAAAAATTTAATTAAACAAACAAATCTAGATAACATAAAAGAAAGCATCAATCAGTTCAACTTAAGGAAATTTGCAGCATATCTTATTAGATTGAACATTAAAATGATTAAATACTAAAAGTATTGCAAATTTTTAATAGAATATATGGGAACACTTTTAATTAGATTTAAAGTATTATGATTTAATTCATAAATTTTGTTTTATTATTGCAAATATTTGATTTTTCTTGTATTTTTAACAAAACTTTGTAGAAGAACGTGGAAAAACGCGTCGCGACTGTCAACAAATCAAAATACACATATATGCATTTGAATTATATAACTATTTCTTTTTAATGCCATCACTTGATGAGAGTGAAAGAGAAAGTCAAATATTTGAAAATCAAACATTGACAGATATAATACAAATCACTATTGACCAGTAGATGGCAAAAGTAAATGAGCTCTGTTTCCTTTGAGTAGGAAATAAGTTCAATGTTCAGAAAAAAATTGTTAAATGGCACATTTATATATCAATTTTTGAGTTTATATAATGTCGATTTCTATTGGATTTTCGAATTTATGGGGTATAATTACACAATTGAAGGACCGTTGGGCTAGGCGCGCACATGCAACTTTCAGTTTTGCAACTGTTTGGTTGCTAAAGTGAATACCGTAGACTTATATGAGAGTGCGCGCACATGCAAAAACTATTCAGCAACTTAAAAGTTTGTGTTGTGGCACAAATCGAACGATCGCCCCAAATAAGTTCTTCAGTTTTTATCACACCGAACTATATGTAATTGTGAGCACATTAAATCAAAATATTGTCTGTGTGTTGGCTTATATCTCGTTGATTGATTTTTAAGTTGTTTTATGTGCGTGGTCATCGTTCAACTAGTGATTTAACTATTTCGTTTCGAAAAAATTGCATGTGCGCGCCTAACCTTATAAGCCGCACTCAAAAATCGATTGCTTCTGTCCGGATATGTTGGTGTGGTTGAAATCTAGTGTAAAACACAGCTGATGATAAAAGAGTTGCTGCAAAAATATAAATCTCAAGCTATCCGTAAAACTTTGGTATCCTTTTGTATCCCTTGAGAAATGCAAAAACATTATGCACCAAAACATTTACAAATTTAACCTACGTTGGTTAGTTGTTCAAGATCTGAAATGGATACTAACCTATCCTATATAAGGATATATCCTACCAACATCTGAAATGCAGTCATAGTGAAGCTGCCTATAAGTTTTTGTATAGTAGTATATACTTATACCGATTTCAATTGAGAACTTATAACTTCAATATTTGTATATGTATTATATTTTATATGCAAGGCTTCAATGGGTGAACACTGGAAACAATGGACACGAACCGCAACTGGTTTAGCAGAAATTAATTTTATTTACTTATTTCAATCTATCGAGCAACTCTCATACATATTTCAGAATGTGTTAATATCTTATATTCTATTAATAAATACACTATAATAAATATGTTAATACTTATGTATTAAAATAAATTAACTGTAACAAATAATCTTCAATATAGATCTAGGTAACGTATATTAATATAATGGCTAAAACAGATGTGCAGCATGTTTGCACCCATCGCTGCATACAACGCTGCGCCCGAAACACATGTGCATACTCTTTGACATTTATGATGCATAGTTTTGCCAAAATTATGTCCGCATTCTGAAATTGATACATAGCTATCCGTATAGGTTGGTGTTGTTGTAATCCCGTATAAAACCACAGCTGGTGACAAAATAGCTGCTACCAAAATATAAATCTCAAGCTATTCGAAAAATGTTTGTATACTCTTGTATCCCATGAGAAAATTAATAACATATGCACGAAAATCTACAAATTTAATCTATCCGGTTTTGGGTGTTCAGGAACTTATATTGGTATTAATCTATCTTAGATAGGCTATCCTATCGACATCTGAACGCACCCAATGAGTCATTGTGGGGTAAAACAATTTAAATTTATTAAAAATGGATATTAATGAATTAAAAAGGGAAAAACAAACACGTAGGCTCATTTTTCCAATCCTAAATTTTCTTATAACAAGAGCTTATGATATAAAAATTTATTTTCCTTAACCAATTCATAGATTTTCTTCCATTTTTAAAATCCTAAAACAAAAAATATTTTTTTTAAGTCAATATGAGTAATTCCAAAGAAAAGAGCGCTGCTTGCAGCCCTTGGATATTGTCAACCCTCATAAGAACCTGTGTAATTTATTTTTGCTGCATGTGAAAAAGCTGCACGTCTGTTTATGGCATAAGAGCATATACTAGTGAGTTAAAAAGTTCAATAAGTTAATGGTTCACTTGAGGTAATGTATGAGTAAAAAGAATTTTGTATAGCATCAATACAATACGAATAAAGAATTTCAGAACTAATAATTCTACACAAAATAAAACACAATTTATATTTCTTATTTGTCCTAATCCAATAAATTGCACAACGTATTGAATATGCAGGAATACCACCCAGATTACAATTTAATTTTTTTTACCACGTATGGAGTAATGGATTTTTTAACTTTAAGCTTTTTGCAAAATTTTGAAATTATAGTTGGGATATAGAAATTATTTCGATATAGAATAAATGCTGGGGCCCAATTCCGCAAATGTGAGTTTTCTCTGTGTCCCTAGAAAGTTGTGTACACATACATTTTTCCGATACCGCAAGGGTGCGATGCATTTTTATTTGACAGATAACGTGTACACAGATAGGCAAATTTATTCACGCATAATTTGAGGGTGAATAATTTTTTTGCACAGAAAAGCATTCACACTTGCGGAATTGGGCCCCTGGACGTAAAAATACGGTAGATGTCAAAAAGTGAATATTCTTCACAAAAAATGTCATCTTCAATTGGGATTACAATAACTATTTTATTCAATTAAATATCCAGTGTATTAGAAAACTAGTGGCGCTAACACATTGGGCGCATTTAGTTGTGCTGATGATTGTTCTTGAAAGTTAATTGCTGTGCTGGTAGTACTGACCTTCATAAAACATTTGATAGAGTTTATTCACATAAAAAAGATGAAGCAACTTGAAGACTGCGTTATAACTGCGCTGGTACACCAAATGCTAGTATAGCATTATAAAACTTCGAATCCCTTTTAAAGATGGCATTGTGCGATATTGAAATTCAAGTATTATTTGTATAAAACAAAATACAAAAACATAACTTACTTTGTTTGTACACATCACTATTTCAATTTATTTTTTTGTTACTCCAATAGACGCCAAGGATGGTACTATGGCAATTTCAAATCCCTTAAAAAAATTGTTAAACTTTTATACTTTAGAGAAAACAATATCGAGTGTTTAGAAATATCAGAGTGGCTACAAATAATAAACTAGTCTTCGATACCTACAGCTGTGCAAAATGTACACGAGGTGCTTCTTAACTCTACCTCGACTAGTAGATGACCGTCGTCATCTTCTCAACCCTAAAACAAAAACAATTCGAATCTGGTTAATCGAGTATTAATACCGTTATCGACCAATTTTGGACCTTCAATTCTATTTTGTCTTTTTCTTTGCCTAATCATTAAGATCACTTTACTTGGCAAAAGTATTTTGTAACGCGTACTCTAATGTACTATATATTTGTGTCTGTAAGTATAAAGGAATAAAATATAGTTCTCTATTTTTTTTTTTTTTTTTTTTTTCAAATTATTACCTAAATAAACCGCCTTATTTCCTATTACCGTATACATTTTGCTCATCAGTTTGGTTCCAATTGATTTCGAAATGAAGTTATTATCCAATGATGTGAAATATTTATGTTTCAATTTTCAAGTTAAAAAAGTTGAAAATGTATAATCCATTGAACCCGCTGCTGCAGAAACCTGGGAAACCTATTGCCAAGAAAGTTATTTGGTAGATCCAAAAACTAACAATATAAAATTGAAAGCTGTTAATACAAAAAAAAACTATATGAAATTAAATACACTATAAAGGATTCTATATTTTGTTTCAATCAAAACTCTGCAGTAGTTGCCGAGCTCTTCGATATTTTTCCGACGAAGTTATCAACGTCGAATCATCATCACCGGCCTTTTCTGCTTCCTTGTCTATTTCATCTATAACGGCCTCAGCAGCTTTAGTTATTTTCTCCTTGGCAGCTCCTTTTGAACCAGAAAGATATTCCAAAGCAATTGGCCAAACTTCAGGGCTAATTTTTGTATCATCAAAGACGGTAGTTTGAATACCTATCTGACGAAGTTTCTCAAATTTCCAATCGTCACGATTATTCTTCCATTTCAGTAGGTATTCCTGATTGCGAGCAATTTCTTTGCTGGGACATTGGTTTTTGTGTTCCTCTAATCGTTGTTGATGTTTGAGTTTTTTCTTCTGGCGGACAGTGATTATCGCTTTAATATTTTCAGGCTTCTCACTTTCCAAAAGTTCTTCAGCTGTTGGTTCTCGGATTTCTGATTCGATTTCGTTTTCAACGGCCTGTTGTTTATCTTTTATGTGTTTCTTTTGAGGAACAATGAGATTGACGGCCTTTTTCATGCCACTGGATTTTATTTTAGGTTTTTTTGTAATTTGTTTTTTAGCAGCAGGCAACTTTTCTGGGTCTGAAAATGAAAATAAGTAGGTTATGTTGTTAGGATTTTTTTTGTGTTTCAATTTCTGTTTACCTGTAGTCGTGGATGATTTCTCATTTTTTGATTTCTTTTTATGAATTTTAGAATTCTTTACAGATTCTTCGGACACTTTACTTAATTTAGTCATATCGGAATATTGTTTCGTTTTCCTATTTTTTCTATCAACTTTCATCAAAACAAAAATAAAAGCAACACACGTTGAAAATGGAATGTCAATTAAATGACCTGTTCGATGGAAAAAATGTGTTTATTATGTTCGATTAAAAAATACTGGAATGATTTTAAAACAGGGATCCAAAAAACTAAGGTCAAGAATTTGATATGTGGCAATTTTAATTCCTGATTTTGACAGAACAATAGAGGTCTAACTATGGTTTAAGTTTCGAGTATATAATACGCGCCAAACAAATGTCTGAACCGAGCGAGTTAAAATTGCTGAAGCACGGGTCATATATTTATATAAATAGCAGCCATCAGGAGTAAAACTAAGAAATTTGCTTAAGAATACAGTCCATATTAATGAGAATACTAAGATCTCTGAGAACTCTCTTTTCATCACCTGGGTCCCTGATCTGTAACTCAGGCGATAACATTTCCTCAGTTAACGCTTCTGAAATAATGGTTTTCTGTAAGTTGAGGCGATACCTTTAATTTTTAATTTGTTTGACAGGGATATTCCAATAAAAGCCGTTAAATTGAGTCATTTGGGCATCTTAATAACAAAACAAACATGTTTTTTTTTTTGTTTCTCGACTACTATTATCGCTTCGAAAGTTACAAAACATGGGCCCTGGTCTAATTATATGATATGCTCGAAAATTGTAAAAGCAATTTTCAACAAGTTTGACCTTAAAAAATAAGTCACGTCATAGTAGCGCTTTTCAAATTATCAAAAGTGCAAAATAAACATCGGGTGTTTTATGTTATTTTTTCAATTTGATTTTAATTGTTGATAGAATTAGCTAAACCAAACCAATTGTGTTAATAATTGTTGGTTGAATTTTTTGTACACGAATAAAAAATATAAACATGGAATAAATGGGTTACCAAAAACAAACAAGCAAACAGAACTAGTGGACACGTGTACTTTGACATCTCCTTTGACTTTTCGAATCCGCCGAACTCAAAACAAAAAACAACACACAAATTATTTCTATTTTTTAAAGTTCAAAATAATAATGGCAAAACCAAAAGGTAATAGAAAGAAAAAGAATCAAGTCATCGAAAAACCAAAAACCAGAAAGGAACAACGTAAAGAGAAAAAGTTACTAAAGAAAGAAAATAAGCGTAATTACTTCTCAAAATCATTCAAAACCCAACAACTACGGTCTCAACCGTCGGCGGTGGGAGACAAAAAAACCACTGTGCACAGGGGTCTACCTCCTCCACCTAAAAGCGATGATGATGACGAAATTCCTTCTGATTTCTCAGATGAGGAAGTCGATGCAATTATGTCTAAGAAACCAAAACAGCCGACTAAAAAGCCAAAAGTTCAAGTTTCAGGACGTCTCGATCCGGATGAAATTCATCGACGTGAAATGGCCAAACAAAAAGACCTAGAGATAGCGTCTCAGAAAAAACGAATGAAGCAATTGAAAGTTGCCAATGAAGAAGAAGATATAATCATCTCGAAATTGGAGAAAAAGCTTAAGATAAATAAGAGTAAAGATAAGAAGCGCCTAGTGCAGAAAATGTTTAACGATGGCTTAGACTATGCCTTGGAATTTTGTCTTGATGATGATGTTGATCACAGCAAAAATTCGAAAAACAAGACAAAAATACCCAAAGAGGACGACTTTGGTTCTGATTTCGATGAGGGAATGGACGAAGAAGAATCAATAAGTGATGGCTCGTTTGAAGAAAACAAGAATGACGAAGTGTCTGATAGTGATTCCACAGCCGATGAATCTCCCAAGAGTAAGTGCGATAAATCGAGATAGTGAGTATTAATATATCTCTTTCTAATTTCAGTTAAGGAAGACATTTATGGTCGCAAACGTGATTCCGATGGCAACATCATCTCCGATTCTACACCCGCTTCAACTACAGGTAAATACGTTCCACCCCATCAGCGTTCTGCTGTACCAACAGCAGATTCTAGCGACAACAACAATCACAAAGAACAACTAGACCGTTTGAGTAAAAACTGTAAAGGTTTTCTCAATAGGCTATCTGAAGTAAATCTTCACAAAATCTCCAACAGTATCGAGAAGCTCTATATGAATCATTCTCGTCACGACATGAATAACACTCTGTACGCTCTGCTATCTGAAGCTCTGCTTACCAAATCTCTTTGTAAGGAAAGAATGATACAAGAACACGTAGTTTTGTTGGCTTATCTTCACGCCGCCGTTGGAACAGAAATTGGTGCTCATTTCTTACAAATGTTCATCGTCAAATTCGACGAAAATCTTCGCAATATCACCAATAGCTCTGACGTCGAAAACAAACAACTCAACAATTTAGTTTTGGTCCTGTCATACCTTTATCTATTCAAAGTATTTGAACATAATCTGCTCCTTGAGCTCATAGGTAAGCTGGGAGATAACCTCTGCGAGAAGTCAGTGGAATGTCTGTTATTGATCTTTCAATCAGTTGGATTCAAGCTTCGCAAGGATGATCCGTTGGCCTTTAAGAATATGATGAATGGAGTTCAAAAAAAGATAGCTGAATCTTCCATGGAAATGAAAGAGAACCTGCGTTTGAAGTTCATGGTGGATATTTTAAATGCAGTCAAAAATAACAACATCAACAAAATACCGCAATTCGACCCTGAACTTGGAGAAAATTTGCGAAAAAAACTGAAGGCTATGCTGACCAATGACAAATACGTCATCACCTTGAATATAACCATCGATGATCTGCTGCGGGCCGACGAAGTTGGTAAATGGTGGATTGTTGGCTCCGCATGGAGTGGTAACATCAAGGATATCAATGCCGCTAAACAGCCTTCATCGTCGCTGCCGAAACAGGAACGATTCAGTGAGAAGCTTTTAGCTCTGGCGAAACAACAGAAAATGAACACAGACGATCGAAAGAACATCTTTTGCATTGTAATGAGTGCGGAAGACTATGTGGACGCCTTCGAAAAGATTCTCCACCTTGCTTTGAAAGATCAACGCAGTATAGCCTATGTGATACTTCACTGCAACCTCAATGAAGTCAAATACAATCCTTACTATGCGCATTTGGCTCAGAAGTTCTGCCAGCACAATCGGAAATATCAACTGGCTTTTCAATTTGCCTCGTGGGACCGAATAAATGACATCGCCCGTTTGAATAAACAACAGATCAAGAATCTGGCCAAGTTCTTGCAGCATTTGATAATGCAGGGTGGTCTGGCGTTGTCGGTGTTGAAGGTAGTAAACTTTGTGGACCTGGATAAGTCAAACTTTTCCCTAATGAAGGAGGTAATAGTGGGTATTCTACTCTCATCCGAAGCTGACTGTCGCCAGGTATTCGAGAAAATTGCCAAAAATGTGAAGCTGAATGTGTTCAAAAATAGTATACGACTTTTCATTCAACATTTTCTTTTGAAGAACGAAGCTTCCCTGAAATTGGACGAGGGAAAGATGACCCTGCTTAAGCGAAGAATAGATTTAATTGATAAACTTTTGGCCTACATCGATCTTTAGTACGAAAAAAAAACAATAAAAAAATTGATAAAAATTGAATTAACTTCCTATTTAATCAATTTCTATGTAAAGTATGTGTGTATCACTTAAAAATTTATATCGGATGGTATGCAACGTCTCATTTGGAATCTTCCACCGCTTTGTCGACCCAGGCACGTAGTTTGTCTGTGTCCTGCAGACCTACTAGCTTTGTCTGCACTTTACCATCCTTGATAACCATTAATACTGGCACGGAGGCAACTTCGTAGTCAAGAGCTAGTTCACTGTGTTCATCTATGTCGACCTTTGCGAGAGCAATGGCACCGGCTTTTTCACCAATAACCGATTCAATGCGCGGTGTGAGCATTTTGCATGGATTACACCATCTAGAGAAAAATTAGTTATGCTTTTATTATGCAGCATTTACGTAACAAATAATTGCTCATAGAACAATCCCGAAACTTACGTTGCAAAAAAATCCACAATCACTGGTTGTTTGCTGTTTTTTACCTTTTCTTCGAACTCCTGTTGACTCTGAACTTTGAATATTTTCTCACGAGGAGAGGAAACGGTGATTGCTCGAATGCTGGAGCGGACAATGCTTTGCAGGGGTTGTGTTCGGGCCAAGGCAAACATTTTTTTACTGTTTAATTTGATAATCTCAAATATATATATATGTGACGCAGTTTCTTCTGTTTTCCAAATTGTTCGGTTTGCAGCTGTTGGAAAAGTTCTTAAATATAGAATGTTATGTTTTAGTTGTAATGAATATACAATACATTTTTATTAGTCTTATAAGATATTTTTTACCCAATTGCGTTGTGTTGTGTACTACTGAAAATTTGAACGTGCTTGCAAATTTTTTAAAAATACAAAGTGTCAAACGGTAATGTCAAATATATGAACGCATTCAGTAAATATCCAAAATGAAAATGTTCAGTAATGAGAGAACTAAAAAAAATTGTGGAACAATTTTTAATGGATTATGATGTAAAAATTATTTTATACTACGTTTCCACCGAACTTAAATCTCTTGTAGATTTACTAATCTCAAAAAGTGTTTCCACCGCTCCAAAAGTAGATTAATTTTGACAGTACTATTCAAAATGCATATATCTTTTCATTTTCTCTTATGATGTAGAAGTGAGACAGGCAGCTTCATCTGTGTCAACCGAAGAGAAAAATTCACTTTCCCAATGAATGTGTTCATTTCGATATGGAAATAGGGTAGTTCGATTGAAGATTTAAATGAGATTTATTTCAAATCTTCATCTGAGAAGATTAAAATTTGTATGGTAAATCCTGAAGATTTGTAGGAGATTTAGCTAAATCTACTTAAATCTCGGTTTAGTGATCGGTGGAAACGTAGTATTAGCAATTTCATTCCTTTATTCCAATAGATAAATTTTGCCAATTTAACAAAAACAACATCTCTTACATTTCTTTAAAAATAATCCTTTAAATAAAGAAAAAATATCATATTTGACAATGCAATGAATATGCAAATGAAAATAAAATGAATTTCTTACTTACTACTTACATTATCATATTTTGATAAAATTAATTATTTTCTTAATGATGTATGAACTTAAAGTTTTCCTATTATAAATAAATTCATTCCCATCATAAATAAATAAATTCATTTCCATCATCCATAAATTCATTTAGCAGATCGCTTTATATTCTTGAAGGAATTTGTGAAAAAACAATATTTATTCCAATTCATTGTTGTCTGAAATTCTACCATAACTCCATATTTTTTTAGGTGCCAAATTTTTTTCTGAATTAGACCTAGTTGTACAATACGGGATCAAAATATTTAATTCGCGATTCTGCAATCTTAAGTCACCGATTTCATGTGGGTTAAATATGGTTAAACTATGATTTAAGGTTCAAGCAGCATTACAGCCAAATTCATGCCTGAACCATCGTTGAACCTTACTTAATCGGCCGAAAATGGTGATTTAAAATTGGCCAATTAAAACTGTTCCTAACTGCCACTTTAAAATTGAGAAAAATTCTCTTTGAAATCTTCTAAATCTTGAAGATTTCCCATACAAATTTTAATCTCCTTAAATGAAGATTACAAATTAATCTCATTGAAATCTTCTTCGAAGTAGAAAAAACAAACCTCATTTCATAGAACGCGCCTATTCTAATGTCATATTTTCTCCATTGACATTCAACAAGAAAAAAAACTCTACGACATTATTTAATTTGTTTTTGTCTGGTTTAATTTGTCGTTGCCTTCAAATTCTGTTTTTGTTTATAAAATAGTATAAAAATAAAAGATGCGATTAAGCTACAAAGACCAAAGCGGTCGGTGCCTCGAATTTGTAATAGAAAATGTTTTAGCTATCCTGCAGTAATACATTGAAGTTGTTCTTTCCCAAATATATAAAAACGAAAACCGTGCAAAGGCGATTCCAGTATTTATGTAAATATATCTATTTGCTGCAAGATGTCAATATCAATATATATCAATAGGATATCAATATTTTAAAGTTTTATTATTTATTGATATTAAATTTGTTCATTGCACCGAAGTTATTATTCTTCTTCAAAATTATTTTGTTTTTGTCTTGTTGTATTGACTTTTGAATAATAATTCATAGTGAAAACGTCAAACTAATCTTTTTTTCTCTGGTGAAAACACTTCAAGATTAATTTTTAATCTTCTCAATTTAAACCGGATTATCTTTAGGTGAAAACGTAGCATAAGTATTATTGCTGTGTTCCCGACATTGTTCACAAAAATGAACAGGCTGCAAGTTTTTAATTGGGGTTAGCTATTGATTAAACGTCAAAGCAAAAGTGTATTTTTGAAAATATTTGAACAAACAGTTTGTAAAAAAGTTTTTTTTTTAAATAACCACAAGTTTTAATTTATATGCTCGACCACACAATAATTTTGATTACATTTTTTCAATGTTTGTACCTTTCAAGTACCTATTGTTTTTTTTTCATTTGAATTTGTATTTTTTTATTAATGTTGTCCAAAGTAATTTCATGGGCTAAAATTCACAGTCTGGGAAAATATATTTTAATTGGTCATGAACGCGCTCTTTTTTGTTGAGCTCTAATGAAAACGTAGTAAAAAAATCTGCGAAAATTTGGTGTATGGCAACGGGATTTAACTTTTTTTTTCTTAGAAATTCGTAATTTTTTGCTGTTTTAAAGAGTAGGGGACAAATTCCGCAAGCCCTAGTTTTCTCTGTTTCTTTGTACACAAACAATCGGGTACACACACATACATAGTTGCGATTTCCGAAGGAGTGCGATTTGTTTTTGTTATGACAGATAACGTATAATAAACATAGATGGGCAAATTTATTCAAACATATTTTGAGTGTGGATAATTTTTTTCAAGGAAAAACATTTACGCAATCAGCGGAAAGGGCCCTTAGGCAAACCATGTTCCTGTCTTTTTTTTCGTCGAATTATCTAGACTGCTCTTACATCATTCAATTTCAATTTGGGATTTTTAAACAAGGGTGAGGGCGACGTATGTGGTGGCCGGGTAGACAAAATTTCTTAGGTTGAAGAATTGCTTTCTTCTTTTATATTTGTATTATGGTGCGATTAAATTTTTTTAAATTAAATGGATATATGTTTGAAGAAAATTCACATCTGCTAAATATCAGCCGTGTTTTGTTTGCAACTCCATATAGTTGTTAAAATAAAAGACATCGGGATTTAGGAATTTCATTTTAAACTTAGTGGAAGCACTGATGCATTGAATGACATTTAAAATTTAAAAACTGTATGTTAGTAACATAGACAAACATTTCTGACAGAAAATTACAGCTGCCAAACTGTCAACGACACTGGAAAAATTTTGCAGATGGTATTTTTCTGTTCCAATAGGGTTAGGGTATAGCAAGTGCAAAAGTGTTGTAAAATCTTAGTCAGTGTAAGTTGTTGTTGTGGTGCAAAAAAAGTTGCACTTTTGCATTTTTACAATGGTACTAGACCTGTTGCACTAGATCGTGAATACCAATATGAATTCAAACACTACAATCAAACATCAGTCTCACTGTTCACATTCATCACTGAACGAACTACGCGACAAGAATTTATGTCAGATGCTTTTTTTTAGCTGAATGTTGGCCACTCTTGATTTTATTCCAAATGTCGCAAAGGAACAAGAAAAAATAAAAAGAAAAAAAAAACTGAAAACACAAGTGTTTTTTCTCTTGCAAAGTAATTATTTGTAGTTCTCTATTGAAAAATCACAATTAAATTCAATCTAAATTTCGTTTATAAAATTAGACCCCTCACATCGCACAATTTTACTCCGAGTGAAAATGTAAAAGTAAACCGTAAATCTGCATTTTTCGAAATTATTTTTTTTTTGACAAATATTCTGACGTGGTTTTTCTTTCTTCTAATAGCAGCACCAGCAGCAAGAAAAAATTATTTTCACTTTCAATCGCATCTGAACACAAAAACTATACAATCAATCATTTTCGCTTAAAAGTGTTAAATTTGAAAGAACTCGCAAAATCACGCGTTTTTTTTTTTGTTGCTTTGTAAGACAAATGAATTCCATTGGATAGTGCGCGGATATAAAAAGAAAAACGACACAAATTAAACTGCAATAATGGATGACTTGTCTCAAGGCGACATTTGTCGCGTTTGTCGGTGTGAGGGCCAATCCGATCGTCCACTATTCTATCCATGTATCTGCACTGGCAGTATAAAGTATATCCATCAGGATTGTCTTATGCAATGGATGCGATACTCGCGCAAAGAGTACTGCGAGTTGTGCGGCCATCGATTCTCCTTCACTCCAATATATTCCCCGGACATGCCTCGCGTGCTGCCACTGCGCGACGTAGCCGGAGGACTTCTTTCGTCGGTGGGTAAGGCAGCAAAATACTGGTTGCATTACACACTGGTGGCATTTGCTTGGTTTGGCATTGTCCCGCTGTCTGCGTATCGGACGTATCGTTTCATGTTTAGCGGATCCAGCTTCGATATGATTCTCTCACTTCCATTTGATGTTTTCTCCACGGAAAACATTGCCTCGGATGCTTTTCGTGGGAGTTTCGTGGTGTCATGCACATTATTGTCGTTTGTGGGTCTGGTTTGGCTAAGGGAGCAGATTCTCCATGGTGGTGGACCGGACTGGCTGGAGCGAGATGAAGTAGCCCCTGTTGCTGGAGGCGGTGGTGGTGGAAATGGTGATGGAAATGCTGGGGATGATGCTCCTGGTCAAGCAGGAGCCGCCCAGGAACCTATAGCTGCAGCAATTGTCGATGGACCAATTGAACTAAATGATAACAACAATAATGAGAATAATAACAATGAGAACGAGGCACCTGTGGATGTGGCGATAGACAATGCAGAACCACCTCAAGCCGAAGCAGAAGCCAATGCCGGAAATAGGGCGTTGAACGAGGATCCGGCTGATATTGCGAATGCCAATGAAGAGGCTAACTGGAATCCTATGGAGTGGGACCGGGCTGCAGAGGAACTGACTTGGGAGCGCCTTTTAGGACTCGATGGAAGCATGGTCTTCTTGGAGCATGTCTTTTGGGTTATATCGCTCAACACGATTTTCATATTCACCTTTGCCTTCTGTCCGTATTGCATTGGGAACTTTGTCATCAACTGGCTTGGACTTCTGCGTCCTGATAAACCTTTATTGCACTTCCATGGATTGATTACGACATTATTTGGATATTGCAACATAGGACTGACGCTAGTGGTGCTTCACTATTTTGCTCGTCTTTTCAAAATGAGCAAGATTCGTTGGCTTCTTGGATTGTGTTACATTGTGGTTAAAGTATCGCTGCTATCTGTTGTGGAAATCGGAGTTCTTCCCTTAGTTTGCGGCTGGTGGTTGGACATATGCTCTTTACCAATGTTCGATGCTGCTATCAAGGACCGTCGAACTAGTTTCAGAGCAGCTCCTGGAACGTCGTTATTCATACACTGGATGTTTGGCATGGTGTATGTGTATTATTTTGCCGCTTTTATCTCACTATTGAGGGAAGTTCTACGTCCGGGTGTTTTATGGTTCTTGAGAAATCTCAATGATCCTGATTTCAGCCCAATTCAGGTTTGTTTTTTTCGAGAAGTTAGGAACTTGGTGAAATATTTTTTTTTTCAGGAAATGATCCATTTATCGATATTGCGACATGTTCGGCGGCTAATTGCATCTGTGATTATATTTGGTTCGGCTGTATTGTTAATGCTCTGGCTTCCTATACAAATTTTGAAATCAGTTTGGCCTACATTTCTGCCCTACACTCTTTCAGGAGACTCAGAAGTGAATGAGTTGAGCTTACAGCTACTATTGTTGCAGGTAATTTGACAGTAACATGTGTCTATACTTTTTAAAAATGTCACCCAACAGTGGCAGAAGTCTTTATATCGTTTTGGAAAAAGTAAGATTATTGTGCATGATATTTCAAAAGCATTTAATAGAGTTTGGCATCAGGTTCTTTTATTGAAAATGCGTGCTTTTGATTTTGATGAATGCCCCCTTCTTTGGATTAGAAATTACCTTTCGGCCCGTTCAATACAAGTAGTATTGGATGGGTTCAAGTCTGAAAGCCGCAAAATAAACGGTGGTATGCCCCAGGGCTCTGTTCTGTCTCCGAAACTCTTTCTCATTCTTATTAATGATTTCCTGTCTGAAACTTCTAATCCCCCTACCTGCTTCGCTGACGATAGTACCCCCAGCTTTTCATATTCGTTTTTAGATTCACAACCATATTCTTCGGATGTGGATCTTTAACGACAATGTATGGTAAGCTCATTTAATTCTGACTTAGGCAGCATTGTTAAATGGGGAATCAAAAATCGAGTAGAATATAATGCTTCGAAAACTCAATGCTGCCTATTGTCGTTAAAGTATAATTTACCACTTTTTTCACTATCCACTTGCAGCAAGGAAACTGGACGTCTCGAAATTCTCGGTATTTGTATTTCCAACCACCTCTTGTAGAGGGATCTCATACGCAATGTCGCCAAAAATGCCGCTAGATTTTTGGGCTTTCTGAGAAAATGCAAGAAGTTTTTCTGCCCCTCTGATCTGGCTGTTATCTATAAGATTTATATACGTCAAAAGCTAGAGTATAATATCTATCTCTGGGCTGGTGCTCCTATAACTTACTTAAGTCTTTTAGACAGTATTGAACGCAGAGCATTGAAATTGATTGGTTATAAAACCATCGTTGAATCACTTACGTTTACGTTTTACCGTTATTTTAACGGATTATACTATAGCGAAATATCCAGCTGCATTCCTCCCCTCAAACCTCAAACTATTTAACCGTAATACTCCCTCCTCCAGACATGCTCATCAGTATACCCTCTAGCCCAACTTCGGACGTCCTGTAGTTTCAAGTACAGAGATTCGTTCTCTAGCCGTACTACGCGAATGTGGAATGTTTTACCACACTCTGCCTTTCCCAGTCATTGCAATATTCAGGAATTCAAAACCAATGTGCACCAACCAACACCTCCTATCAAACCCTCTCCCTTTCATGCTCACACTGTCTTGTCATAATAAGGGCAACAAAAATCTCCTTGAGTGTGCTCTCATTCTAACAAAAAAAAATAAGAGAAGCATGAAATTCTATAATCGTTCTTAAATTCTGTAAATACATACAACTCGCGGTTGGTGTGTATTTAGTTCCACCTGAATCTGATTTTTTCTCAAATCGAAATCGGTTTCCTGTTTCCAAAAGATCTATTCTAGAAACCATTATCCCAATCCTTCTCTCTAAAATTGTCACTAATCTAATAGCTAAATCTAATAGAAGGGCCAATAATTGTAACTGAAGTGAAAAAAATCAAATTAACGAAAATATTAAAATTTACCATAAAATAGGATAAATTAGGATCGTTTTGGTATTTATGTTTTAATAAAAAAATCTCTCTAGGCAAATATTTATGAGTTCCAATTCATTTCAGATTATATTGCCTGGTTTCTTCGAACAATCTCACACTCGAGTTTGGCTTAAAGGATTACTTCGAATTTGGTGTCAAGCTGTATCTTGGACATTGGGAATTAAGAGTTATCTTCTAGGAAATGATACCACAGAAAATGGTAATGGCGGTCAAGCTGAACCGGAACGAGCACAACCCGACAGAAATCAAGGACTAGCGGCCGCACATCAATTTATTTTGCAACGCGATGCTCCTGTAGGATTCCAGCCATACAACAAACCGACATTCTTCCCTTTCCGTTTATTTGGTTTAATGGTGTTCATGTGCATTAGTTTGATTATATCTTCCCTGGTCACACTAACAGTTCCCGTTTGGATTGGACGACAAGTTATGGCTCTATGGTCGGTGGGCAATCACATTGCAAACCATCAAGTTTCAACACATGCCGAAGTTCCGCCACGTCCTCATGAGTTGTATACTGCAGCTGTTGGAACTTATCTTTGTTGGATAATTTCGAGGGGGATCGCAATTGCAGTTAATCTTTTGCCCCAAGGAAGAGCTGCTGTAATAGACAAAATAAAGCATTGGCTCCATGTGGGGGCATCTTATGCTCTTGCTGCTATTATATTTGTGCTAATGCTCGGCGTTATACCGTTATTATTTGGACTTCTCTTGGAGCTGGTTCTAGTGATTCCGTTGCGGGTACCCATTGGTCAGACACCGATTCATTTCTTGTGGCAGGACTGGGCATTGGGAGTACTTTACACAAAAATTGCTTGCGCACTTACGCTAATGGGTCCAGATTGGCGTCTTAAGAGAGCCATTGAACGGGCATATCGTGACGGATTGAGAGATATCGATTTGAAATTCATCATTCGCGAACTGGCAACACCTGTTATTACATGTTTTGGTCTTGCTCTGGCTGTTCCTTACGTGATTGCTCACTCGATTGTGCCAATATTCTATGAAAATATTAATGCAAGAACCCTAATTGCGAGGGAAATATACCCATGCTTCCTGTTGGCAGTGATTGTTATTGCCATAATCTACTTCCAGATACGACAGTTCAAGAAACTTTACGTTGCAATCAAGAATGACAAATATTTAGTTGGACAGCGACTAGTGAATTACGAGCATAGAAAGCGAAAACAGGAAACGGCAGATGCTGCTGCCGCTGCCGCCGCTGCAACAGCGGCCGCATTAGCTGCTGCTAATATAGACGCAGCTCCATTAGACGCTGCTCCTGAAAATGCAGCTGATGTTAATGTTGATGGAGGCAACGTTGTACCTCCATTAGTTGGGGAACAGCTATAGATATACAAAAATGTCTACAAATAGTGATTAAATAAGTTTGTTTTTATTTTCTAATTGGATTCTTAATTCCGCTAATTTTCTCTCTATCTATATGCTTATCTCTATCTAACACTTTATTTTTGCATCTTGAGCCTTTTTATTTTCTTTTTTCCATGCACGGAATTAACGAAAGTATGAATTGTAGTCATATAAATTAATTAAAGGTTTCTGGTAGGCCAGCTCTTAACTAAAAGTTGATTGGATATTTTTTAACAACTGGCTAACCAGGGGCTTTAATATTTGACTAAATATTAAACTTGCGTTGAACCCGGACAATCTGTGAAATATTTTTTTTTCTTTGTTTACAGTTACATTTTTGCCACAAACTTTGCATTAGGCTTTATTGCAATGTGAAAGTTTTTTCTTAAATCTGAATGAACACAAAATCGTTGATATATAGTTTTTATTGGTTACAAAAAATCATCATAAATCAAGTATAACACATAAAAAAGAAATGCTAAGCAAACTTAAATTTTACTTTAATTACATCTATGGATTTCATTTTGAATAATAAGAATATATAAAAGAAAAAATTATGTTCTATCTACATATAGTATATCATTAAAAATAACACATAAAATTTTATTATGTAAGACTTTAGTAACAATAATAAATGTAAATTATTTAAAGCGTATTATACTCGTCTTCAAACTTTTTGAAATGATTTTCAATCTTTATTTTTTTTACCTGCGATTTACTTGTACATATTTATATGGCAATCTATGTATCCGTTAGAAAATCGAACTCGACATTAAACTTCAATTATTTCATTAAAAAAAAACTCGACAGTTTTGAAAAAAAAAAAATCGGAGCTACTTTTTCGTTAAGCCAAACGTTTTAACCATGTATATGTTTTTGATTTTCGAACTTTCCAAAAACGTTTAATTTGAATTGTTTTTGCTCGCTCTGAGCACGAATTTAAACACGCGGATACTTTTGTAGATTTATTGTTAAAAGTAATAAATATCACAATTTTAAAGTGAGGAAAGTTTTATTACTTATCTACCAAATCCAAAAAAAAACTGCATACACAAACTTCTTCCCACCTCAAATCGTATATTCTGGCAAGCAGGAAGGCTTTAAGAGGGCTACATGTCCCACTTAAGCGCCGATCTTTTTGTACCGCGTGAACTTAATTGCAAAACACTTCACAAATGCACCCAACAAAAAGTACAAAAAAAAAACTCAAACTAGTCATAGGGAAGTATTAGTTGTTGGTAGCTGTTGATTTTTTATATCGTGCTGAGCTTTAAAAATAGAAAAATAAATATTTTTACATTAGAACATTTTTATTTATTACTTGCAACGATAAATCTACTGAATAAAAGTATGCGTGTGTTAAAAATCGTACTATTATAAACATATTTTTAATCACATTTAACAGTGTTTCCCACCGTTATATTTTGAAGCTATTTTATTGAGGTCCAACAGAAGTGTTAACGCAAACTAATCTAAGTTGAACTATTTAATTTTGAATTTTTTTAACTTGAAAAAACTTCAAAAGTTCTTCGTTAATTTAATTAATTTCAAAAGTTCCCCGTATGCGTAAAAGAAAGAGAAGCCAGACAGACTGGCGCCGTAACGCTTTACGTAATGAAGCGGTTTACCGTCCCATAAGAAGTTATTACTTCAAAAATCTAAGCTCTAGGCGTGCTCCCCTAATGGAAAATCTCCCCGAAAATTAATTCTATCTTTTTTTTCTTTTCAACATAAAAATAATAATAATTTAATCCTTTTTTTTCTTTTAATAGTAATTGTAATATTTTGTTTGCTTTATTTATTTATTTTTTCTTTTTCATTTCCTTTTTTCCTCTTTAAAATGGTTATTTATTAAACTTTTAAAATTAAATGTTCTAAAAATAAAACTAGAAATCAAAATAGCTTTCATTCTAATCATTAAAAATTTAACCTTACACTAATTTATAAGAAGTATACTCTTAATGTTTAGGTATTCATTGTATTCAATAAACAACAAACAACAATAAAATAATACTAAAAGCTAATAGGTAAGTTAATTCATGCCAGTACCTAAGCGGCCTAATTAAAAAAAAAGTCCACCAGTTTTCGAAGTCGAAGAACCTCTGTTTATGAGAGCGTCAAAAAAATTGGTTGTTTGGCAGGCACCTACCGTTAATTTTTTTTATTCAAAACCGTTAGAAACCTTTTAGTGATAAAAGATGGTAGACAAAATTGTATGGCAGGTATTGTTAGTCTTGGGTCCAAAAAAACGATCTCAAAATCTATTTGAGATAATCACTTTAAACGCTTAAATACCAAGTTTGAAGAAAATTGCTTTACGGCTAAAGCAATTTTCTTCAAAGGCTATATAGATCGTTGTACAGGCAGACTGAATTGCGGGATCCACTTTTTCGTGTTCTCTATCATCGTATTATCAAGTTTGATTAAAATCTCGAGTTCGATTTTTTTTCCAAATGCAAAACTTGCCCTATAGGTAGTATATCTTCATATATATCGCTATAAATAATTTTCTTTACACAGCAATTAACAAAAATCTCAAATTTCTTGATTTTTTTTGTTTGAGCTGTAAAATTATTATTATTTTTGTGCATATGGAAAAATCTTTTTTTATTTTTTGTAGAAGCAACCGTTGCACACAAATGTATACCTTGCATATTTATATGTGCGCTACAGCCAGCAAATATCATTGGGCCCAGCGCACACAAGGTGAATTCGTCCGGGTGGAAAATCAGTTGCATATACTTTACTTCACGCGGGATGAACTATACTGGTGGAAAAAATGTATACTTGTAGGTACCTAACTCTTTTGGGTTAGTTAGATGCTGCACACATTTTGTGCATCAGCCCTCGAAAGGAGTAAGTTGTGTGTGTTCCGCATCGTTCTTCGAATCAAAACTTGGTAGAACTTTTGTTCCATTTCGTACTGCACACTTCGCTACCCTCTACAAAAACTCATTATTCTGGCTCAAGAATTCATCTCATGTGCGCTGGCCCATTAATATTCAACTCTACCCAATGAAGAAAAAAACACACACAACCAACTCATAATCAACCTAAAAAATCCTTTCTTTCTTTCCCCACTGTGATGATAATAAATTAAAGTATATAGTTCTCTCATCACGAATGTTCACGTTACCAAACACACCTATTATCACACTATTCTTCTTCAAATGAGTTTTCTTTGCACACCAACACTGGCCTCGTTCGGTGCGCGGCCGATAGGCTATCCAAGATACCTTTGTAGCGGATTTATTTTCGAACCATTTAGGTAGCTTTCTCGTTATGTCATTTGTATTGCATACACATCTGAAGTTTTGAATCAGCTGTTCCTCACATTTCCAAACGAATCTCAACGAATCCAATAATTTTTGGGTAGCTTGAGATTTGTGTTTGACAACATATGTTTAGTTCATCATCTGTTTTTTCCTTAGGCGTTACAACAACACCAAACAATCCGGATCGGTTAGGTTATACCACCGACCGAGGCCACTACCTTTGAATTTTGTCGCCATGAAAGTACTTACATCTACACAAGGGTTTAAGAGTAGAAACAAGGATTGGTAGATCATAAAGTGGCAAAATATCTGTGATTCTTTGTGGGGAAGTTATACAACTTGAATTAAACAAATTGGTTCAACTAAAGGAGAAGAAGTACAATATAATTCAGAAGCGCAAAGACTTTGTTCGAGGAACATCAGTAAAAGTAGCTCACCAGTCGGAGAACAAAATTATTAACGCACAAGACCATTTTATTATAAGGAAATATCAATAATATTCAAATCCAGACGTGAACAACTCTTTGGTCTTAAATGGCAGCTCGTACAACGGTAAATTTGAGCAGTTCTGTCTCTCTGCAATATCAAATCAAAAGAAGACTGCTTCCATTTTATAAGCATTTGTCCAGTAATTAAACTTCAAAATAAAACATATTTCGGAAAAAACAGTTTTACAATGCAAGAAACAATAGAACATTATTAAATGGGTTGAATTGGACTGCTTTTTATACTCAATTTATAAGTATAGAAGAAATTGAATTCATTTAAATTTAATTATGTTAATAAGAATCGCTTTATCTATTTTTCTAATCAAGCTGCCATATCCAAAGCCTTTTAAATTCGTTATGTTATCAAAACACTATTGGAATATTTTAAATAAAATGAATTATTACACACGTTTGAACAACTACATTAACTATTTCTTACCATTGTCTTTTAATGTTTATAAAACGTTTCCACTTCCGAATATTTTTAATAGGTAGAACATCCGAATAATCAAGCTTACAAAGAAAAATAAATAATAACAAGCATTACTAATTACCCAAATTCGGATCTACAAAAAGTTGCAATTAAAAATTGAGAATTTATTTTATGTCGATTTCGTTTCAACAAAAACATCGATCTGCCGTCGATTTTTTGTGAAAATCAAATTCGTTTCAAATTAAAACCAATATTTTTCTGGAAAAACAGATCTGTATTGAATCTCTTTTTGGAAACGGATTCAAAACGGATTTGTGCACAGATTCTTACACACACTACAATATTTGTTTTTAAAGTTTCTCAATTGTTGTGTTGTGAATTAATTTTAATTTTGTGCCAGTGTACAGAAAAAGTAAATTAATATATTAAAAACTAAAAAAAAATTGTTAAAAACTTCTTGAAAACAAATATTTAAAAAGTGCAAGTGGGTTTAGGAACTCCTCCGCGTCGGAATCGGGAAATTAAAACGAAATAATGATGTTTTAACGAATTGAAGATTTGTTTTTTTTTTAGAGCTGCCAAGCAACACACACAGTCCCAAAAAGAGATTCGGTCCGTAATCGTTCGTTTCAAAGCAAGAAAGTATTGGTTTTAGTAGCGAATCCTAATTATTGAAACGAAATCGACATCATATTTTATGTCGATTTCGTTTCAACAAAAACATCGACTTGCCGTCGATCCGCCGTCAATTTTTTTTCTGAAAATCGAATTCGTTTCAAATTAAAACCAATATTTTTCTGAAAAAACAGATCCGTATTGAATCTCTTTTTGGAGACGGATTCAAAACGGATTTGTGCACAGATTCGTACACACACTACAATAATATGTTTTGACGTTTCTCAATTGTTGTGTTGTGAATTAATTTTTATTTTGTGGCAGTGTACAGAAAAAGTAAATTAATATATTAAAAAATAAAAAAAATTGTTAAAAACTTCTTGGAAACAAATATTAAAAAAGTGCAAGTGGGTTAGGAACTCCCCCGCGTCGGAATCGGGAAATTAAAACGAAATAATGATGTTTTAACGAATTGAAGATTTGTTTTTTTTTTAGAGCTGCCAAGCAACACACACAGTCCCAAAAAGAGATTCGGTCCGTAATCGTTCTTTTCAAAGCCAAAAAGTATTGGTTTTAGTAGCGAATCCTAATTATTGAAACGAAATCGACATCATATTTTAAACTGAATGATTTCAAAATGTTGAAGCACAGCTACCTTTAGGTTATTATTTATTTTGCCGATTTGACATTTCACTTTTATCTACTCCATTAGCTATTAGGATTGGGATATTCTTGTTATAATAATTAGTTGATTATTTTAATTGTTTTGGTTCGGTAATCATTTTTGCAATCAAGGATGTCAGAGCTAGCATACCCGACCTGTCCCGACAACCCAATTGTATATTTCGACATAAATATTGGCCAGGAATTCGGTTTGTTTAAATGTAGAACTTTCAATAAGTATTTTGTTAATGTTTCTTGTTTTTTTTTTCAGCTGGACGCATGATCATTGAACTGCGAAAGGATGTTGTGCCTATGACCGCTGAGAACTTCCGATGTCTTTGTACTGGCGAGCAAGGAATTGGCAGAATGGGCAAGCCACTGCATTACAAGGGTATCAAGTTTCACAAAGTTACCAGAGTTTATGTGGCACAAGGCGGCGATGTTGTAAACAACGATGGCACCAGTGGCGACAGTATCTATGGGCCGATGTTCGAAGATGAAAACTTTATCCTCAAGGTAAGTTTTTTCGACTTTATTTTTCCTTTAACTATAAATTCGTTCAAAGTAGCACGAGGAAGGTGTTGTGAGTATGGCAAACTACGGTCAGCGGAATTCCAATAACTCTCAGTTTATTATAACATCAGTTGTGTGTGATGTACTAAATGGAACAAATGTTGTAGTGGGAAAAGTATTGCGGGGTTTGGGTATAATTGGAGATATGGAACAGAATACCTCCGACGAAGGATTACCAGTGGAAGTAAGAGATTGGTTTCTTACTAAATAAATAGGTATATTGAATGCGTTTTTCAATTAGGAAATATATGTAGCCGAATGTGGTGAAATGGAGCCCGGTGAAGATTGGGGATATAAAGACAAAGATGGAGCCGATACTTTGCCTCCATTTCCACAAGATTGGGAGGAAAAATATTGTAAATTCAAGGTAATTTAAATTAAATGTTGATTGTGGCTTGGTTTTAACAATTGTTTTTAACGTTTAATATCGGCGTTCGTTTTGTTTGTGAGTTTTTGAATAAATTCCACAATTTTCCATTTTTCTCAATAGCCCCAGGAGATTGTCAGCATATTGACAACAATTCGCAACGCAGGCAATGAGTTTTTCGCCAGCGAGCAGTACTTTGAAGCTCGACGTAAATACCGTAAAGCCACCCGATATTACAATTTCTTTCGCAAGAAGTTCGAATGGAAAGAAGAAGGATACGAAAACACAGAAGATCTCACTGCTTTAGACCAATTTAACGTTTTGAATTGCGTCAACATGGCTGCGGTAGAAATTAAAGTCGGACAATATTCAAATGCTAAGCATTATTGCACAGAGGTGAAGGCACAAATATACTTGAATAATTTAAATACTATTTATTACCTTATTTCTTGCAGGCAATTAGATCTGATCCAGTAAACAGTAAAGCATTTTTTCGACGTGGCCAAGCGAATATTTCATTGAAGAATTATGAGGAGGCAATTATTGATCTTGCAAAAACTAAATCACTTGTTCCTGATAATAAACGTGTTCTCAATGAACTGAATCGGGCTAAACACCTGCAAGCTGAATTCGATAGAACTCAAAAGCAAGCTTTGAGGAATCTCTTTAAATAATTTTTTTTTGTAATTCAGCATTTGAGACGTAATCCAAAACGTAAATTAGATGTTGTGTATGTGTATGCGATTGAGACCAGAGAAAAAACTGCTCAGACTTTTATTCTCATTTAAAATTTATTTAAACAAAAATTTTGTCCAACATAACATGCTTAATTATAAAACATATATTAATCATTTTAGTGTCCTGAATTATTTTTCTATTATAATGATTTGAATTAAAAATGCATGTCACTTACATGTACATAGGTATGTTATTTAATTTTTAAAGATTTTTTGTTAAATAATAAATACACTATGAGATAGTAAACTCAAAAAACAAAGCTATCTCTGTCCATTTCTGAGAAACTCTCGGAGTTAAAAAAAATTTTATTTTATTTCAAAAGGAACACAAAGGCTTCAAACTACTAACGGTGTTGCCGAACTGCATCATTACAAGTTCAAATGTTACAATTGCCCCAGCCATCTGAAAATGTAAATATTCACACGTCAAAAATTTGTTGTTCTCTCTCGGTCGAATATTGGAATCAAATTACCGTTAAAATTAAGCCCCGAGTAAAATTGAAAAATCCCATAGCAGATAAAGCAATTGTTGAAGAGTTAATTTTAAACAATAATCGATTACTCTGTGGAAATAGAAAATATTATTAAAATGTAACAAATAAAGTCTACTGCTTCTTGAAACCTCTTCGTTCCAATGCTGCTGAGGAATGTTATGCAGTAAAACAATTGGACCACGTGCACTTTCATTAACAGCAGCCGCTGATACAAATAAATACAAAGTTCTAAAAATCAAATAGAATAATGAAAACCAGTAGTACACATAATCAGTAAGGTATCTCAAGACACTGCAAAATAAATTTATATTTTTATTAATGAAAATAATTATTTTCATTTACATAACTTACTTAAATGCATGCAAAAGTTGACTGCACACAAAAAACAAATTGTTTGCCGCAGACAAAAATACTATTAATCCCATATGCTTATCAACATACTCAAGTATTTCACAAATCGCTATAAAATCCATTCGAAACTTTAACATAGATTTTGAATCAGGAATATCCTGCTTTTTGTTGGTATAAAAGTTTAAGATATATTTTCCATTATATTTCTTGTTTTAACTTTATAAGAAATTACGTTTTTCAAATGACTTTTCAATGCCATGGTTAGTTGTTCAAAGCGAGTAGTAATGCCTATACTAATGACGATGATGAATAAATCCAAGAAATTCCATGCAACTGTGCCAAACCAACTTACAACCTGTTATTAAAAAAAGACCCAGAAATTTTAAAACGAATTTTAGCTACATTTTCTCAAAAAAATCGACTTTAAAGTTCTGAATAAAAATTAAAAAATAGAGCCTGGTAAAGCACTCTAAATTTGTGTTTTTCGGCCAAAGCAAAAATATATACTTGTCAGAGTACGCCCTAAGTAGCGGTCTCAATCTCAAGGATAAATGGATGGAAATTTATAGAAGCACCAGTATTTCTGTAAAATTATGCTTTGGAGTAGGAATCCAAATGTCTATTTCTGTATAAACACCATTATTTATAAATACATCTACGTACGTACTCGGAAACGGCTCTAACGATTTTGATGAAATTTTCACAGTTTATTTAAATCCACCCAGTGCCATGGTTACTATTTTAATTCATGGTTTTTTGGAGAATACTCGGAATGATTTGGATGACATTTTTAGAGTTTGTTCTTTTGTGTAAGAGAAAAATTTGAAACAAATTTTAGTAGAATCCGCCAGCCACCACGCCTATTTTTATCATTTCTTTCTTTCCCGAAAACGAATCTAACGATTTGGATACAAATTTCAGAGTTTGTTTTTATGAGCAATGAAAAATTCAAAAAATTTTTTTAAACACCTTGGGATAGACCCTAGATGAGTTTTCAAACTAACGCTACATTGAAAAACTGCAAATTTAAAAGAACCTGTAAATATCTATAAATGTCTATTATTGGAATATAAGGTACTTTTCCTACCGGAACTAATAACATAATATTTTCGTTTCAAATTTGAAATTCAAAAGATCCCAAACAAAGCTTGGTCTCCTAGGCACTATAACTGAAAATATACGAATAAATGATAAGATTACCTGGCACAAGATCACAGGAAGTATGCCCGGTATATAAACATGAACAAATTCAAATCGTCTATATAAGAACCTATCGAACCCATTGGTTACATTGCATTCCTTGCCTATTTGTGTATAGATATAAATTTCCGAGGCCTGAAATAAGCCATGTTCTACTAAAAGAATTTCATAAATTAATTTTTAAATCAATATTCGGAAATACAAAATCGTATATTATCTTACCAATTGCTGAAAAAGCTACAACAATGGCAACCGTTATAATTTTGCTTTTGAGCTGTCTTGAGCGCCTATTTACGTAAGGAGCTTTTAAAAATCGTTGTTCCTTTTCAGTCCACCATTCAGTAATCCTAACCCATCGCATGGCTAACAGCAAAAAAACTCCATAAATAAGTAATCCCATCGAACAGAAAACGTTTGCAGCTATAAATAACGGATATAATAAATATAGCTAATAAATTATTTTTACTTACAAATAATAGCTGCACTGATATTTGAATTTCTCTTAAAGTATACGTGTGATAAAATAACAATTGCATCCCAGAGCAAAAACGCCAAGCACATCATAGATGCAAATGAAAACCAGCTGAAACGGAATGTGGATGATGGCTTTGGGCGAATACCTTTTAGCGGAAATATTCCAAAAATTTGGGAAACAAAGAGGACTAAGGAAAAAATTATGTTAGTTTTAAAAATCCTTGAAATATTCAATTTATCTCATAGGTACTAGGACAAATAGATTCTAAGAACGACCCAGCATAAATGAGTCCATTATTTTTTTTGGATGCCATACTCCAATACTCTTAAACCACACAAAGCCTTATTGTATACAAAAGTAATTTGAAGTAACTTACGCTGCAAATTAAAACTGTATTCCTTCTTATATAGGAATAGGTAGTATAAGTAAACTAAAACGAAAGCTACGTCCATCTGTATAATTATCATGTCCTGCCACCTGAAATAGCAAGTTAAGAAATAAAACACAAAAACACAATAGATTTAATTAGATACACATGTCTACACATATTTAATTATTCCATGCCCTTTCAACTAAAATTATTTAATTATTACGTTAAAGCGCACATGAGGCTTTCTAAATTTTAATTGAAATAGTTCATTCGTAACTATCGCCGCACCGTTAAGATAATAAAATTTAATAATGAAAATGAAAACGAAACTATTTAATTGCAAGTGTTGCATTAAAAAAATGAACTGGGGATTTTGATCAAACATGACATTACGATGATACAAAAGAAAGTGGGTCCGACAATTCCATCTGTCTATTTGTAGTCAATCTAAAACCTAAACGACTTAAGGGATTTTCTATAAACTTGGTACTTAAACGTTTTAGGTGATTGCCTCAATTAGGTTTTTATTTTTTTTTGTCTTAGGACTTTCACAACGGATATCAATCAAAATTTGTATATAGGAGGCCCTTCGGATCTTAAATAATACATAGTACATACCAAACGTTTAAAAAAATATTTTTTTTTTGAAATTTCAATACATACATACATATTTCGAAAGCCGGTGAATGAACTTTTTTCTTGAAATTTTGTTTTTAAATTTGTATTTTGTTAAAAAATTATCATATACAGATTTTTTTTAAGAAAAAAAATTAAAGAAATTTTGCATATAAAAAATTAAGTAAATATATTGAACTGTTTCTAATAAAAATTTTGGACATAATGTATGTGTTCGAACATAAGAGCAAGTACATGCGATCTAGTCGTGCATTTTTTAATATGTCTTTATGCACATACATATAGATCTTCCGATAAGAAAAAGCTTTTTATTTAATGCTTGAAAATATACGGATATAATAACGGGTCCGCCATCTAACTTTTTTTTTCCAACTAGAGTTTATTTCGTGAATGGGGTAACACATAACTCATGTCTGATTTGACAGATAATTAGTTTTATCCTTCCGCTGAACGAATATGGTTGTGTATACGCTTGAAAAACGCTCGCTAAGTGGGCCTGCGATCGACTTAGAGAAGACGCCGATTTTGCCAAAAAAATCATCTTTTCAGATGAAGCTCATTTTGATCTTGGTGTGTATGTAAACAAGCAAAATTGTCGCATTTGGGGCACAGAAAACCCGCACGCATACATTGAAAAGCCGATACACCCAAAACGAGTCACTGTTTGGTGCGGATTTTGGTCCAGGCATAATTCGAAAATGAGCAAGGAGTGGCCGTTACAGTCAATGGCGATCGTTATCGGGACATGTTGAACGAATTTTTGTTCTTAAAAATTGAAGAGGAGGATATTGGCAATATTTGGTTTCAACGGGACGGCGCTACGTGCCACACAGCCGAAGCTACACTCGATGTTTTGCGCCCATTTTCTCAAAAAAAAAAGTTATTTGGCGGACCCATAATAAGTAGTTCGATGATTCGTTTATTTGTATAAAATTCGTATATGAAGTTAATTCATAAGATATTTTATTGCGATTATTGGTATAGTCTTATTTTATCACGCTCTCTCGTGTGAAATCTCTCTCGCATTAAAAGTCAGTTATTGTCAACACGTTATCGCTCAAATAAACCGTTATTATTTCATGAAAATTAAAAGGCCCAGTTGTACAAATGTGGTTTAAATATTTTATCCGTTAAAGTAATGGTAAAATATGCGATATAAGGTCAATACAGTTAATCCGCCGAATTCAGTTACTAAACCACGAATCAAAAATTTGTACAACTGTCCCTTTTAGTTTAAGAGGGACAATATAGGCCTCACATAATTACAGGTACTGCGAGAACACTACTCAACTCATTAACCCAAAATTGAACAAAGGAATTGTGAGGTGTCAGCCCCGAGATTGTGCAATATGACGCTTCAATTATTTCTTGTGCGGTACTCGTTTTTAATTTTTACCGAGTTCGAAAACAAAATCATGTTTCAAGATGTATGTACCTAACCAGATTCAATTATATTAAAAATCGAAGTCTTTTTATTGACCTATTTTGAAGGTATACGAAATGTTCGAATCTTTTAATGCGAAATGTCTGATTTGTGGTTCCGCCTTCTTTGCCCAGCACCTAGCTGCTTCTTATTGTATCTACGGGTCTGGGTTCTATTTTAACACGTATTACAAAAACAACACGTGATCCAGATTTCTATCTGGGTTTGCAAATATTAGTATTAAATTCTGCAAACAGAGTGTATATAATAAAGTACATAACCCAGGTCGTTTTATTTTCACGGGGTGAACCATAAAGGTTATTGGCGATAATAAAACACGGCTATTGTTCTGTCGTGCTTATATAGCACAAGATTTATCCGTTTTTTCGCCAGTTTGTTTTCTAAGCTATATGTCATAACTCATAACAGCCTTCAGTATCGGTTTCCTCCTTAATACTACGTTTTCACCTACCACTTAATCCAGATTTAAGTGGATTACCCATAAGTCCTCTTTCAAATCTTCTAAATCTTGAAGATTTCCCATACAAATTTTAATCTCAGATTAGAAATTAATCTCATTGAAATCTTCTTTGAAGTAAAATATTGTCCAAAGAAACAAAGCTTATTTCATAGAACGCGCCTATTCTAATATCATATTTTCTCCATTGACATTCAACAAAAAAAAAAAAAACTGTCCAACATTATTTAATTTGTTTTTGTCTGGTATAATTTTGCGTTGCCTTCAAATTCTGTTTTTGTTTATAAAAAAGTATAAAAATAAAAGATGCAATAAAGCTACAAAGACCAAAGCGGTCGGTACCTCGAATTTGTAATAGAAAATGTTTTAGCTTCCTACAGTAATACTTTGAAGTTGTTCTTTCCCAAATATATAAAAACCAAAACCGTGCAAAGGCGATTCCAGTATTTATGTAAATATATCTATTTGCTGCAAGATGTTGGGATAACAATATTTTAAAGTTATTACTCATTTTTATTTATTGAAATTAAATTTGTTCACTGCGCCGAAATTTTTATTCTTCCCAATTATTTTGTTTTTGTCTTGTTATGTTGACTTTTGAATGACAGTTCATAGTGAAAACGTCAAACAATTCATGATTAATTTTTAATCTTCTCAATTTAAACCGGATTATCTTTAGGTGAAAACGTAGCATAAGACAGAGGCGAATACGGACGCAACTGTGTGGAATTCCAACCGAACAAGTAGACACTAGCTTCGTGAGTTGAAGGGAGTGAATATAATGTGAGTGTATAACTCGTGTAATGCTAAACGAATATTTTCATTTTTTTTTGAAAGCATGACCAACACAATAATTTTGAATTCGGGATTGAAATTTAGTGAGTTTGAGTGTGTGCGGCGTAGTTATCTGGGCTGTCTTCAAATCCAGAATTAAATTTCTATTCTTTCAAATAACTATCATACCAATTGAACAATTTCACGGAAGCTTCCAGACGACCAATCGAGATCAATAACGTCATACACTATCTAGTAATTCGTATTTTTTTAAGCGAATTTCTTTGAAATCCCTGGCGAGTAATCTGCCATTTCACTCACTCACTCCCTCACATTTACTAGCTGAATCGATTATAAATGAAAATGTGACTTATCTCCCTCACTCATTGCGGTTTCGAATTAGCTGAATCTAGGTGATGGTTCAAATTCGAACTCAGATTGTGAGTTTATTGCAACGTACCATATAAGTAAACCAAATATTACGCCACACACAAAAAAAACATTTGCTTATCATCAAGTGCATTTATCATTTCCTTTTCTCTGTTTAATTTTTAAACTGCATTTTAAAACAAATTATTATTTCTTCAAGTTTTTCACATCCTTATAGGAACATCTTTTCCGCATCTCGCTGACACATTTCGCAATAGGGAAATTTTCAAGATGTCACAACAAAAAAAATTCCCACCCCTCATAATTCGAAAGAAAAAGAGATAAACCTAGCTGTAATTTTTTTTTTTAAGTTTTCGCCTATACCGCGGCTGATAAACTTTACTTGATAATTCTCCTTCCTGCTTCCTGGGAATTAACATTTACACAAACCCCAACAAAGGCACCATGCAATTCAATTCATAAAAAACATAAACTCATTCATAATTCAACCATATTTCGTCGGCTTTAAGTATTCTAAATGGAATTCGCTGATCTCATAAAAACTCCAAAAGTCGATGGTGTCCTATTGCATGACCATTTACATGCAACAGTTGAGGGAACTCTGTGCATTACAGGCCACCATTTACTGCTGAGTGCTCGACAAGAGAATAGCCAGGAACTATGGGTAAGCGTAACAAATTCAATTACACCACCTTTTCCCGCTTAAATAGGTCATTGCATTTATGTTAATATTTCGAAATCCTCTATTAGCTACTGCACAAGAATATCGATTGTGTGGAGAAGAAACCATTCGTCAACAACAATGTAGTTGTGGGCGGAATAATCACCCTCAAATGCAAGGATCTGCGGATAATTTCTTTGGAAATTAAATATTCCAAAGAGTACTTTAACGTTGCCTCTTCCTTGGAGCAACTGAGCTCTCTACACAATATAGAATTGGACTATCCGTTCTTCTATAGGCCTATGTATTCCATATTGGAAGATGGATTCACTATGTTCCGGTAAGTGGCAAACTACTTTTACGAGACGGTATCTTCTAGGAATACCTTTTAGGCCAGAGTCGGAATTTTCAAAATTGCTCACCAGTGACGAGTGGCGAATTTCGCATGTTAACAAAGACTTTAGTGTGTGTTCAACATATGGTGCTATCCTGATTGTTCCAAAATCAATAACCGACGAGCAAATATGTCAGTCGGCGTCTTTTCGAGATGGTGGACGGTTTCCAATACTTAGCTACAAACATGACAATGGAGTCCGTTTGATTATTTTTTTTTTAAGAAAAGAAACATGTATAATGATCTATATCGTAGGCAACTTTAATGAGAAGTTCCCAGCCGATTTCAACTCAAGGCATCAAACGGTGCCGTGCCGATGAAGCTATTCTTAATGTGGTTCTAGGACGAAGTAAAAAGGGCTTCATTGTAGACACCTGGGGCAAGGGCAAATCAAATACTGAAACAGATCAACACTATTCTCAGTGGAAGAAGGTCAATCGGTCAATTGGTAACATTTCAAATCCTTCCTCAATACTAGACAGCTTTACAAAACTTGTTGATGGTAAGAAAGAAATGATTTCTATGAAGAATTGATCTAAACATGTTCTTTCTGTAAAAGCTTGCAATGACACAACTTGTAGCGCTGACAAGTGGCTTGCTCGACTTGAGGGCAGTGGCTGGCTTGGCATGGTTTTGAATTCATTAAACGCTGCCTGCGTTGTGGCCCAATGTTTGGACCAAGAAGGCAGTCCTGTTCTAGTTCATGGTTCCAAGGGCTTGGATTCGACTTTAATTGTAACTTCATTGGTTCAAATAATCTTAAATCCCGACTGCCGAACTGTTAGAGGGTAAGTGCTCTGTTCCCATCCCGTAGCCCTTAGTTGTTGTTTTCCTTTTAATTTAAATTTAAACAGCCTCCAAGCACTTATCGAACGTGAATGGATTCAAGCCGGTCATCCGTTTTTCTCACGGCACAAATATTCCTGCTATACCCCACCACAAACACGTTTGAAAACCTCCGGAGCCACATTTATACTCTTCCTCGATTGTATATATCAATTGTTTTGTCAATTCCCCTGCAGTTTTGAATTCAGTACAAATCTACTAATATTGCTTTTCGAACATAGTTACTTTAGTCAATATGGAACGTTTCTTTGCGACTCTGAAAAGGAACGTTTTGACAATAAAGTGCAAAGTCGTACCACCAGCTTGTGGTCGTATTTGAATCGTCCAGATGTGATGAAGAGTTTGCTAAATCCTTTGTATGAACCAAATCCACATGTTATATGGCCATCTGTGGCACCAATTAGCTTGGAATTATGGGATGGTGAGTTTCAAAATATCTATTTACTAATTAAAAAATATTTAAAAAAAAATCTAAATATTCGTAGAACTTTATCTAAGATGGACTATGGATCAACAAAATATGACAAACACTATGTCGCAGATACAAGTATTGCTAACTTATGAAAAACAATTGAGAACGAAGGTATGAATTATTGTTTATGGCCAAATACCTAGAGAAATAATTTTTAACTTGTAAATAGATACTTTATCTTTTGGCAAAAAAGTATTATTTTTAAACATGAGGAACTAATGTTGTATTATCTTTTGTCTAATTGTTCACAGGTCTTAAAGCTACGAAAACAGGCGACTGATTTAAATAAAGAAGTTATTGATCTTATGAAGGCCACCAACAATTGATAATGCTGAAGTTCAAAAACAAATCTTTAACAACAAAAAATAAATCTAATAAGCTTTGTCTATACTTACAAACTTATGTCAATTTTTGACGCATTTATTTATGCATAAGAAACACCATCAACTTTATGTGGTTAACAAATTACTCGTAATTAAAAAAAAATGACAGGGATCTTATCAATGATCAACAAATATTTTTAAAATAATTGTGGAGCTTTTGCCTTTCTTTATTCATAAAGTAAAAATAAAAATGTTTAACAAAAATAATTAAAATAAGAAACTTAACTTAAACAATATATGTGTAATAAAAATGAGGTAGTTAGTTCTAGTCGCATGTTTGACTGGTTTCATTATTATTCTCAATAATTTTTTTTTAAACCCTGTTTTATGCATGAATACCAAGTGGAACTCATAATTTAAAACTAATGCAACTCTATAAATCTCTAAAATGGCACTTAACGCCATCATTTTATTTAGTAAAATCAATAGAATAATGGCCTTTTCGATTGGCCGTCTAGACCTGTTCTGACCCCCACAAAATGACAGTTGTTACTCTAAACAGAACAGAAAACGATTCTGGATTTCATTTCAGAATCGAAAACAGAATCACTAATACACTTACACAATTAAAATGTCAAAATAATCGGCTTGATTTGTTGTGTAATTTCGTTGTGTTTATTGAATTTAAACTCATTTTCTGGTAAAATAACATAAAAAGAAGCAAGTTATAATTATTATTGATACAAGAAAATGTGTATCTTAATTGAAATCAAGTGTTTTGGAAATTCTTTTTAGCCGATGTGATTTTCTTTTAATTTAATTTTCACAAATACTGTGATACATATAATTCAGAAGCAGTCAAATTGTTTACGGCTGTTTTATTGGGGGAACGTGTTCCGGACGGCCAATCGAAAAGGCAATAAGATTCATCATAGATCCTAAAATCAAATTTCAAAATAGCTTGGGATTATTCTTACACACACACACATACATATATAAAATGGTTTAAACTAAATTTCACTTCATTATTATTTGTAGAACTGGCTTTACTGCTTTAGAACATTAAGAAGAAACTGAAGAAAGAAAATCAAAATTATGTACTGTGCATTATAACATTAATTTGTATATTTATTAATTTGTTTAGTGATAATGTTTTTTTGTGCAACGATATCTATTTAATTATTAATCGAAATAAATTCAATCGAAAAGATTTTTTTTGCTCTATTTATCTTACAATTATAATAGTTTTCATGTTATTATTTTCACTTCACTTTAGTATAAGATCAATTTGTTTTATAAATAAAAAATATACACATAAATGTTTTTGTTTTCTTATTAAAAAAATGGAATGTAATCATGTGCACTAAATCGAGTCTTCAATAAAATATTTAATAAATATACATTTTGAAAGAAGTTAAAGAGTATTTTGTATTATTTTGAAATTTGTGATTGGGGCATATTAAGAAGGTAATGTGAAGTTAAACAAGTAATGATTTCTAGAAGAGTAAAGATTCGAAATCAATTTTGAGAAGGAAAAAAAATAAGAAATCGTGTGATTTTGTGATTTCGCCTTTTTTTTAACAGCCCTAATCCGCTATCCGATCCGATCGAATCGCTTGATTCACTCAAATGTTTCACTCAACTTTTCACTATTTCTTTTCAAATGTCTTCTATCTTTTAAGTCCAAAGCTTTACTAATATTTTTTTTGTTTAAGTCGTAAGAGAATCTTATTGTTAAAATTTATTTTTGATCGAAATTTATACACTTTTTACAACAATTCGTTTTTTCCGTCGGATAGCAGAATACAAATATTCACGTGAACGTTTAACAGAACAGGGCTGTAAGTTTAACAAAAATAAAACCTCATTTTTCTTTAAAATTCTATTTTTTAAATCAGTCATTTTTTTTTATTGGAGAAAATGCCAATTTATAATAGTTTTTTTCGCGTTAACCATTATTAAAAGGCTGAATTAAAAAACAAAATTGTACTATAATACAGGTATCGTCTACATTTTAATCAAAAATAGTTTTAATACATCTTAAAGAGCCTTCTTATTAAGGGCTCCACCGATTTCTATCAAAATTTTTAAGGGGTGCTTAATAATACTGCATATCAAAATTAAAAAAAAAATACTTTCTGGATTTTCGAAAAAAAACTCACTTTTCCTATCTAAAAATTATTTCGAAAACGAGTGGACGATTGATTGAAAAATCAGCTTTGTTTCTTTCGTCAAAAAGTGAAGAGGTTTGTAAAGTATTTTTGTATCTTATTTAATATAAATAAACTAGCTGAGAACTGGAATAATTTTTTGAATCGAATAATTATTTTTTTTCGTAGTTGTTCAATTTATAAAGAGATTTAGCGCTTTTGACTTTGTCTGGTGGGTATAGGTTTCTCCTCCTGGAGAGAATATAAACATTTAAATAAAAGTCGAATTGATTCTGAACTTTATGTTGACAGTTATTAAGCTAAATTTTGTTCTCAGAATCGAATTTTTCTTATGTAAATTGAATGGATTTAAAAATGGCTTGTTCGATTTTCCCTCAGATTTTTTTGGTATCGGGAATAAATTTTCCAGGGAGTTTTGCTGTCATTCATAAGCGCACATGTTCTGTATTTCACTTTTTGCTAATTTGAGGAACGAAAGTGAATTTAGATGTTCTGTATTCCACATTTTAGATGATCTGTGTTCCACATAAAATAAAGTTTGTAAATAGCTCATTCCGAATGTGGAATTTTAGGTTTCTGAATATCAAAATTCGTGTTCTATATTCCGAATATGAACCGTTTTTAAACAAATCGTCTGTATCAGGTGATTTTGATAGTTCGAAAATGAATTCGAAGTGAATTGGAAGGAGTTGAATCCACTCGAAATGCAGAACACGTTATTTTATTTTAATTGAAATTCGTTTTGAATTCATTTTCACTCGGAATGAAGAACATGTGTGACTATTTTTAATTTTTTGTTGGAGGGAAATTTATTCCGGGCCAGATTTACGATCGTAGTAAAAAAAAATTCAAGGGATCTTATAACTTATGTTTTTGTTTGCTGTCAAACATATTTTGGTCTCTGTCTGCCGAACCGGTGATATCTTTTTGGAACTGCATTTGCTTTGAATTATCTCAAATTCTTCGTCTTGATGAGAGGTTTCTTCTTCGGAGTCTTCGTCACTATCAATAAAAAAATAACAATGGAAAATCATTTATAAAAACAGAATGTAGGTATTTGATAATAACATATAGGCATGAAGTTAGTTGCGCTTAAAAATAGTGATTTTTTTCTATTTTATCCGGCAATATTTTCATGGATCGTTTTTTTAATGGCTCTATCGCGACTATTTTTTCCTAGGTTTCGAGTTTTTGCCTTATGTGTCGTAATACGATATTGCAAAGCAAATTGATGGGAGATTGCCGATAGACCCCCTATTACTTCAATATAGCACCTAATAAGGACATCAATGTCGCAAGGTAGTTATTCTAGCTTCGATTTTCGCCTGTAGCGGCCAGCAGTACGCAGAAAGCTTCCATCAATTTAATTTCGAAAAGATAGGTCACGCACACATTTTCGAATGCTAAATCTTTTCCCCAACAACAGACATCAAAAATCATAACACCATGTTATATTTTTATGTTTTTTTTTTTATTATTATTAAAATCATTTTTATTCATTATTCGTTAGGAAATTAGTTTGTTTTTATTTAGATATTACAGTACAAAAAATATAATAGTATAAATCTAAAATTGAATATAAATAATTTGTATTCTTTTATATAAATATACAATATGATTTACTACTAACTATGATAATAATGTATGTATTGTATTTGTTTGTATAGTATATTTTTAAACTATCATAGAAATTGTTTTTTTTTAAATATTTTTTTTGTGTAATAGTAATTAAAAAGTTAAAAAAAACAACAATTTAGTTTATTATTAGTTAATAAAGAAATAAAAACATAAACTTCATACAATATTTTGTTCATTCATCGCGCTTTCTATTTACAACCTAAAAATAACTCGCGTTTGATTTTCTTTTGACATTTTTTTCTTAAACATTAGTATTTGTACATTCATTTAAATCAATTCAATTATTTTCCAAAATTGAAAAAAAAAATTTATTTCATATAGCAATATGAAACTTAAATTAATTCGTAGTCAATTTTAAATTTCTGTTATTTTGAGGGCAAATAATGTCTCTAATTTCAAAACTTAACATTACTTTGTTGCTACAAACTCTAAAACAAATATAAATATATTTATTATTTAATGCTTCTAAGCAGATATACATTTAAAAAAATTCACTTTCATTATATTCTTAAAACTTAATTAATTCTTAACAGAGAAAAATATTAATTTCTAATATTAATCGAATGTGTTTGCGTGGTAGTACATATTTATTTTAATCGAATTAAGTTTTTGTTGCTTATTGCTAGCTGAACTCATACAATATTTGATTACAATTTATTTGTTTTTTTGAATATAAAATAAAAAAAAAAAAAAAAAAAAAAAATAAAACCTTAAATTTAATTTAAAATTATTGTTCAACGATGGGAAGAATTTTATATGAATTTTATTTCATATGCATATTTTTTTGTATCAACTAATTATTAAAATAAAGATTTTAAGTTAAAAATAAATACTTTTGTTTATAATTATTTTTTTTTTATATTTATTAGTTTTTTGTTTATATATATATATAATTTATTCGAGTCGTTGTTTGAACTAATTTTTTTTTGTTTTAATGATTTTTTGCTTCTTTTCAAAAGAAATAAATGAAATATGTTTTATTGTGTATAAGGATATGTGTAGGTAGAAAAATGTTTTAATTTAAAAAAAATAAGCAATTCACAGTTATGTTTCGATTGTTGTTGTTGCTTAGATCTAAGAAGAAAAACATACTATTTTTTATTCTTAGTCAATAGTTTTTTGTGCATTTTTGTTTTTGTTGTAACTTATCATGATGTGTGCAAGTAACTCTTCCAATAATTTCTACATCTTAAACTATATTTTGTTTTTATAAGCTTTCATTCTAATTTGTGAAGATAATACGATTCTAGTTAGATGTCGGTTGGAAATATTACCATTTTCTTTATATATTACATACATATAATGTATATAATATTAGGGATAAGAAATGCAAACTGTGAAAGATGTTCAAGAGAAAAACAAATAAAAAACATTTTGTTTTGTTGATTCGGCTAAGCTTTAAAATTGAAATGGGATGTACATATCTAAGTAAAATAAGATATAATCTAATATATTTCACTAAAATTGGTAACTTTATTTTTGAAAATGCAAAAGAAAACTTGAGTGATCACAATAATCACAAATTCCTATGCCTTATAAATGTTATAGTAGAAAACTTTTTCTCAAAGCTGTTGTTTAAAATATTCGAGCGTAAGAGATTATGTAATGTAGGTATTTCACAATTTTGCTAAAGAACTAGTAAATTTAAATTTAAAAAATGATTAAAAAAATTGCTAAATTGAGCATCAGGAATTACATTTTAAAGTGAAATATGTTTATGCAGATCTGATTTTGAAAATTCACTCCTTAATTATGAGCCTTTAAACACTAAACTGCTTATGATTTTCGTTGAAATAAATTATCACTTGGTATATTGTAGATGTTTTTTTATGGCCCAAAATTGAATAGCTGAATTCTCTTTGTTCGAGAAATTGTAAAAGATTTTGCAAAACCTGATGGATCAGACAGACAGATAATTTTTTTTTTATAATTTTAATTATAAATGTTTACGTCATATTTAATTGAAATCCCATGTTTGATATTTTGTGAATTCATAACTAATTCTTAAACATAGTATCTACAAATTGAAGGTAAAAATGCTACAGACAATTACTATTTTTGTTTATATGATAAAAGCAAAAAAAAAAACATCAAAGGAAGCACTTTAAAAAAAAAAAACAAGTATAACAATCAAAAATTGTTTGATTGTTGGAATGCATTAGGATTGACAAGCCAAGAGATTATACAGATTGATTTTGTCTCTTGTTTTTTTTTTATTATAACGGAAGAGCAGAGTAACAAATTAAAGAAAAAAAATATGAAATTAAAAAATAATAATAAATACTTAACCCTATGCTCGCCCACCCAACTTATGAAAAGGGTGAGCTTGCCTTCTTATATTATAGTTTAGAATTTAGTTCACTCTCTCACTTCCTCATTGATGTTGGTCTATTTTTCTCTTATTTTTTTTTAAACTAAAACTAAAAACTAAGGTTAGACCTTATTAGCGATTACAAAGCAGAACCAAAGAGCGATGATAACTGCTGTCCGTTGGTTGCATTTGTTGCATTGAAGCACCACGCATCATATGTAAATAATTGTCATCTCCAATGGGTGCCATTCGACTGCCCAATTTGAGTTCGCGAGCGATTCCCTGTCTGTAGTTTCGATGAACAGCATCAAGGCTGCATGCAATTTCTAGCAGCTGATGGATTGTATTTCGAGTGCTTTTGTATTCGTCCTCACTTATAGGATTAATTGATTGATTGTTAATTGGTTCCATGCGCGCTTTTAGATGTGTCACATGTGTGGTAATGAGTGTTTGTATGCGCTGCAGATCCCTTGCAGGATCAAGAGCTGTCGCCAACTCCATTTGAAATGGTTCGCTAGATACCTTAGTACAACCTTCGGCATTTTCATCTCTTCGCGAGCAACAGCTCCAGACACCATTAACATATGCGCACGGATGGAAATTTTGCAAACGTTTCGAGTTCGTGTGGCAGATTTTACTAAGCAGGTCAATCCATTCTCTTTCTTCAACACAATTGCTCGTTTGTACATATAAAGAACGATCCTTGCGAATAATCTAAAAAAAAGAATCAGAAAAAGTTATTAATTTCGTTTTCACTTCTAAAGCACTTGTTTTACTTAATAATTGAGTAGCGTTACAGTGTCTATCAAAATCACTTTTGCCTTGTTCTAGGCCATTTAAGGGGGTTTAGTATTCAAGTGACGCATTCAGCTACCTTGACACACCATACGGGTGGAAGGAAGCCACATTACCTTAATTGTTTGATATAACGTGTCGCTATATATACTATATGCCCCCATATAAAGAACCATTTGGACATAAAATTTTAATGAATTGACTTTCAACCTAATTTCGAAATGAGTAACTTTTCATTCAGAATTTTGAATTAAAATAAAACACTTTTTTTTTTTTAATAATGTGCGTGCAGCGATTGATGATGAGTTCGTGAAATATGTGTGACTAGCGGATAATGAGCATAACATAATGAAAAAGAGCTCACGTGCGAATTTGAGGGTGGTACGACCGGGCCGGCGTGCGGTTGAAAATGTTTATTTTAATTCATTTGAATGAGTAATATAAACAGAAAATGGTAAGCGACAGGAAATGGTAGACATTGTGGCTTTTTATGATGGAATTTCAGGGTCAGTTGTTTTAGCAAATAAAAAATAGAAGCTATAATTGTATCACAGAAGGAAGCTTTCTTAAAAAAAAAAAATTGATAGAATTAATTAATTAATTAACATGAAATTTGCCAAATTTTTGAGAGGCAAATTGTGTATTAAACAAAAATGCTATACAGAATTGGTGACTTATATTACACATGATTTTGTTTTAAAAAATTCCCTGGAATGCAAAAGTTTTGCTAAAGAACATTATCATATAAATTACTAAATCATTAACGAAGTGGCATAAGATATCGACTGTCGACTAAAACATTTTACATTTTCGTAATACTACAAAGTGACCAAATCGACAAGTATCCAACACCTTGAAGAGACAAACGTCAATACTAACCATTTTTTTAATTGCGACAAATTCAGAGCTCGAATGTCAAAATTGAAGAAAAATTTTGAAACGCCGAGAAGAAGATATTCAAAGTTGGACGGCTTTGGAATCTTCAAACTGACAAAAGTTTACGAAAAGCATTTGTGCATTTATCTAATACAGCATTAACAATCAAGTGGCCAAAGCAAAACTACATATTAACAATTATCAAAATACCTATAGGAAAATTCTCGCGTAATTTGTTTGTTTATGTCTAAACTTATGGCGTTTTTATTTGGCAATCCGGAGTCCTTCTCCGATCCGTGATCCCAACTCAATACTTTTGTGTGCTTCTAAATTTTAATGAGTTTGTATGTGTGAATATAGTTGTGTACGTGGAAATATTCAAATTAGAAAAAACGGTTTGTTGCAAAATTATGATACAAAAAATGACAACAGTCGATTTTGACGTTCAAGTATATGAATGTGTGAGTGCTTCTGGTTGTGATTCTGATTTCAAATCTAGAAGCCAAATTCTCTTGTCTTCAGAATTAGAATGTCCTTTTTTCCAAGGTGAAGAAGAGTCTAGAAGGCTTCAGGATTGCCAAATAAAAACGTCATTAAAGTTTTTGGTATTCATGATTTCTTTCTCAATTTGATATCCAGCTACCTAGAACGCACTTTGTGAAATTTACGAAAATTTCGTATCTAAGATTTTAATAAGATACATCTGGAGTTCCTCAAAGAAGTCATCTTGGTCCACATCTTTTAAATATTTTTGTAAATGATATCCCATTTTTTCTCCAAAATATGCTTTATATTTGATCATAAAAAACAGAAATGATCAAGAAAAACTTAAAAATTATTTAAATATTTTATCTGTTTGGTTTGAATTCTTTCTCCTTCCTTGAATATACAAAAATATATTTAATATTTTTATGACACACCGTACTTTACACCCATATTATGATTGTCAATTGCAAATTGATGGCAAATTGATAGTTGACAAATTCTGAAATTTAATATTAAATAACCTCATTGATGAGAGTTTTTGATAATTGAGAATGATGCAGACCATTGAAAATCGACAATTACCATTAAATAGTTGTGCAGACAGTTTTTAAATATGCCGAGGATCTAAAACAAAATGTCAGTGTTTATCAATAAGCAAATTGATAATTTAAAATCGTAATAGGGCCCTAAGTTTCAATGATTCATAAATATAAACCTTTGAATTAGATTATTAATCGCAAATCTGAGATTCGGCATCTTAGAATCGTTTTTGATCCAAAGTTTTCGTTTTCGTTGCATGTAGACTTGCTAGGGAAAATTCAATACATGTCTTTACTTCGACCCATTCAAGAATAATTATTCAATTGTCTTCTTCCATTCCATAACGCGTATAAAAAGAGTTCAAAATGTATTTACAAGATTTGTAGTCAAACAGCTAAGGTGGAGAATTAATGTGTAAACTCTAGACCAAGTCTACAACAGTATGCAGAATAATCTTATAAAAATCGTTACAGTCGTTTTTGATATAATTTAGATTTTTCTAAATAGTTGCATCCCAGATATAGTTAGTTACTTTTACGAGCTAAGCAAATTTGTTGTTCCCTAAAATAATCACCTAAAAAGGGACATAGTTTGATGAAAATAGCTTATTCACAAGCTTAGGAAGTAGCTAGCAGCACAGGCAGATAGAATTTTTGTCTTTGAACAAAAAAACATGTATTATCTTTTTATTTCAGAAAAATAAAAAAAAAAAAAACACCAACAACATAAATTATTCTAGAAGTTTAACAATTCATTAAATGATACTCAAAACACATAGATCTCGACGAGCCGATTTTCCAAGAAAAAAACCTAGCAAACTCAATTGCAAACAGTCTTAAACCCAATCAGAAAGGTGTAAGATCCAGTTACTTTTATGTGGGTGTCTTTTAAATAATAATTCAATAGATAGGTATACAAAAATTCATTTAATTTTTTTTTTAAGTAGGTAGATAGGTTCTTTCAAGAAAAATCTCGGATAATCGAGTTTGGACTGTACATGAATTCTCTACGCATATTAAAATTCCCAACTGCCACACTTCAATACAATGTTTTCATTGCAAACATCAAAACGCGAATTATACAAGCGTTTTTATAATTTTTTTTATTTTAATAATTCAAGAAATTGCACAGGAAACTAAAATAAAACTTCAACATCCAACCTATCCTAGTTTTCTATATTAAATCAAATTTGACTCACATCCTACTTTAATTCCATTCAACATTTTTTTTTGTTTTACTGACTCTGAGTCGGTGGCTGAATACCTATTCCTTCCTTCTTTTTTTTTCTTATCTATGTGTGACAAAAAAAAGTGTAAACAATTTCCCATGCTTATTTTTTCTTGTATATCGCCTTCATCTTCTCATCTCATGAATAAATGAACACAAAAAAAAAACTATAAAATAAATTCCAATAAAAATAATTTGAATAAATTTTATGCGTTATGCGTTCCTATAAATTTTTTTTTCTTAACCAGCAAGGTTTGAAAATTTAAAAACAAAATAAAAAAACAACACCTACAATACGAGTCTGAAACGAGTTCCAAACAACTACATACATACACACGTAATATCACCACATACCACCAGTAGAATCAATGAAGCAAGAGTCCCAATCCAACTTACAATAATAATGTGAGAAGAAGAAGAAGTAAGCTCAGAAAAGGGGAGCAAAGTAAAATATGTGTACAAGACACCGGAAACGCAAAACTACGATACACGTTTTATTTTTTTGTATTTTTTTTGTTTGTAGTATTTCTTGAGTTATCCACCAACCACCACCTCCTGCTCTACATACATCATAGCCGTCTTGATCAACGATCGTTGTACTGGAACGTAAACAAGCTGAAACAACCAACCAAACCGAACCAAACCAACGAAGACGACACCTTCGTGCTGCGCTGCGGCAATTGCTTGACTTGATCTAGAGAACCAGCTTGGTCATATTAGTAAACCGGCCGGATGGATGGTGTCAAATTTGCATAATTAATACAATAAAAAAAAAAGATAATAATAAGGAATGAGAAAGAGAAAAGTAGGCGGACGGCACCAGCAACAGCTACAGCAATTGCTGCAGATGCCTAATGAGTATGTTAGGCTATGTGACTTCTGTGCCTCCTTGTATTTTACTTGTCTAAATTGCATAGCATGCCCCAAGTGAAAAGTAAAGTAACTTTCTCTGTTTGCGTGTGCGTGAAGAAGTGTAATTAAATTGCCAAAAGGGTTGATCCAACCGACGACGACGAACGCCGGCCGTCGCTTAAACCAATGGAGCAAGTCTCACTTTTTGATCAAAACGTCTTAACGTAGAAGAACAAACAAAGCCCTCTATGAAGCAACAAAAAACCAAACCGTGTGAAGTTCCCCTGTTGGCTTTGTTGATTATACAACTTTAGGTTGTTGTTAAGTTTGTCTTTGTGGTTGCCAATCTTGGGTCTTCGGTCTAAAAGGGCTCAACATTTCGCACAGGAAATAATTATCACAAGGCAAAGAGGAAAAAATGTTTCAATCGATTCTTTGTTACAGTTTTTTTTTTTTTGGGTTCACATACTTTTAAAACATGGGAAATATAATAATGATAAAAAGGAAATAACTTCTTAGCTTACCTGAAAACTGTTTTGCATTTTAAAGCTTCGCTCAGATAATGGTTCAACTCCCAGAATTTCAGACAATGGAATATCACAGATGGGTGGCTTTCCCTTCGATTTAGCATAGGTAAGCGAATGTGTTGTTAGTTTAAAGTAACGATTTTTAAGTATGCGTCGACCGAAACGCTTCCGTCCTTGAGGGTGTTTTGTCATCATTCTGTAAGGAAGACAACAACAAAAAATAATGCAAAATTATTAAATTAATTTTTAAGAACTATACTAGCAGATACTCGTAGAAACATTTATTTAAAATAAAAATTTAATAAAAAGAATTATTTAAGCTTACCCTTCGCTTTAAAGTTAAACAATATGAGAGCATAGGAAGAAGAAAAATATATCAGTTAAATTAAAAGTCCGTCTAATTTTTAGTTTAATAGTTTTAGAGGAAAGTAAAGACCAAGACTGTAATACATTTATTGATCGTTCAATACTGTTAAGATGTTTCTAATTTCGATACATACTCGCACAAGTTTTGAAGGATAGTTTGTTCGTTAAGCCCTAAAGCCACCCTAGGGTCGCCTTAAAGCGTTTCTTGAAAAACCTGAAGTCACCCTGGTGCAATCTGTGTTTTTTGAAACTAAGGGTCGCCCTGAAGTAGATTTAGCCCTTTATCTGGGCGAATTGAGGTAAGAGCAAACTGTTAAAACCACACGTGATCATTTTCATGTTGATTAGCGTTTTTTATGCAAATTGCGATTTTTAAAATGGAAATTATAATACAGAAATTTATATTCATACAGAGAAATAGAAACCTTTGAATTTGTGGATTGTGCATAGGACCAAAGCAAATGCACTAAGGAATTAAATTTAAACATATTTTAAGTTTTAATTATTAGATGACATAACTTGTATTTCAATAACATAAATATTTATGTCATAGTTTATTTTTTTTGCAAATCTTGGGGTTGTCAGAAAAACCATGTTCGACCCTGGATAAAGTTCAACGAATGAGTCTGATAACCCTTACTCCATACGAATCACAACTTGCTAACCAGTTGGGTTCATACACCGCCTCTCAAAATCTTATCTCTGACCTTGCGGCGGGAGTAAGCAGCATAAGAAAGTTCCTTTCAAGTTGTTAACTTTGAGAGAATGACAGAAGCGGTAGATAAAATAAATGTCAACAACTTGTAATGCCAGCAGCGAAAAGCCTACATTGGAAGTGCATCTTTTCAAGTTCTGTCGAGTTACTTCGTCCTAACTGGCTTCCGCAATTGGCTTCGGAAAAAACAAACCAATAGACGAGCAAGTTATTGAAGTTTGTGTGTGTTAAAATATTTGATTGTATTTGCGACTGGCTCGTGTAGCCTCAGGGTGACTGAGGTGACTACTATTTGTAAGAGATCAGAACGTAAAACTATCCAGACTACGGGCGCCACCAATATTATTTATATATATATGTATGTTAAAGAGTTAGATTTGGTAATCATCGCCCAAAAAATAATGCATCATAGAAGGGTACATCTAACTGCTGAACCCAACTGTCGTGCCAGGGCGAACAGCATTTTGGTCTATAGGACATAACAAAACTTTGAAGTTGACTTTAAATCAATACATTCCACACAAAATATTTAATTATTGTTATTGTTTTTCTTCATTATAGAACCTATTCAATTGGTATAAAAGTTATTAAAAAAAAAAACAAAGTGTTAACATTGTCAATTAAAAATTCGTTAATTTTTAAATTTCAGTTTGAGACATCTGATTATTACCAAACATTCGCTTTGTGGCTATTATTGGGACCGCACAAGAAAATAATGTATATGTATATACAGAAATGTACTGTAATTAATAAATTCTTTATAAATTTAGAAACAAACACACATTAAAACCAAATAAATAAATAACCACAATACTATAAACTAAAATATTACCCTTCTTTGAGTAATACTGGCTCGAGAATAGTCTGTTCTCCACCTGCAGATGTACTTCCAACAGTGGATATAACTTCTAGAAAATGCTTAACAGCCTCAACGTGTTTTTCTGTGCAGAATTTTTTATACAACTGCCCAGTGTACTCTTCCTTGCATGGTTTATGTGATGATCTTGAACTTACTAGATTGCCAAGTGATTGAATGGTTTTCGATATGAGTGTAAGTGTTCGACTTGTTTGGAAATCCTATTAAATAAAAAAGAAAAATGAAAAATCATTAACAATTAATTCTTTTTGTATATAGAAGTTGTTTTCAATTTTACCACTGGCTCTGTGGTGAGATCAAATAGCTTTGGCCCAAGTATCGCAGCAGCAAAGAATCGCAAGAAGATGAAACCCGACACCACCGAATAGCGCACCTCACGATTGTAGGGAAAATGTTTTGCTGCACATTCTCTGAGATCGTGGAATATCTGACACAATACTGTTGGACACTTGACTGCACTTTTAGTGATTGCATCAAACACCCGTTCGACGTATTCTTGCAAATTAATCAGATTATAATCAACTGCACTTTTGTCCTTCACCTTCGCCGGATCGATTTCGCATGGTTTCTTTTCTTGCAGAATCTGCTCCAGCACAGGACGTAGTGTATTGTGTAAGTAATGCAGCCCAGATAGACGCATAGCCTCGTCCATCATCTTCGATACCAGTGTATTGCCTCGAAAGATCGTCGTTGGATCTGTCAGATTTGATATTTCATGATCGGCAAGTGTTTTTATAATAGCTGCAATCTGTCCTGTGTAGGTAAACAATCGAACCAATGGTTCGGCAATGTCTGTTTTGCAGGTAACCACTTCACCTAGGATCGAAACAGCGCTAGTGGTGATTGGTCGTTGGTCAACGCTTTCCAGCAGTAGATTCATCAGACCATCATAGGTGGCTAGGGGGAACACATGATCGTAAGTGTAGACCAGATTGAGGCGCAGAGATCCTATAGAGTTATCACAGCTGAGGCGAGTACCCGGCGGAGTTGCACACGTTCGGGTCGGCCTCGACTGGCTCGCTCGCGGCTGCAGGTAATACCAAGCGTTTGGTTGCACAGCTACCTGTTGCTGTTTGTTGCGCAAAGGTATTCGCACTTCTCCAAGGAATACCTTCTCACTGATACCAGGTGCGTCATGCCATAGAGTGACACAGATCTCACAGAGATCTGCCCCACCCAGGGGATAAATTGTGTACGCCTTATTCGAAGATTCGTGTTTAGAATCATAGTCGATGGTCAGGTCAAAATGCATTATTTCGTCAAATTGTGGATTAATAGTTTTCTTGCGAGCTTTTGTTCTTTTGATTATTTGCCGTTTATTTGAGTACAGTGCCGTAAAGACCACATACGGGTCACAAGCGCCATTCTTCTTTGCCAGTTCCACACACTCGTGCACTCTAACCGCCACTCGACCGCGTCCAGTAAAATAACTCGCTCTCGATTTAACACTCGATCTTTGACTGTCACGACCGTGCAGGTCGTTGTTTTCTTTGTAGTCATTTCCACCACCCCCACCAACACTACTACCGCCACTACTCAGATCAATATGATCATAGGTTGTGTCTTCAAATTGAATTTCCACCCGTGCCATTCCTTGGACTTCTGAATCAGCATCAACTGGTCGCAGAGAAAACCAGTGATCCTTATGATTATACATGTGTAATTCTTCGCGACGGATTGCTATCTTCCCGATTGGTTTGTCTTGTTTTAAATGGCGATCTCGATCCCAGACGTACACTGACAGATAACGGAATCGTCGCGGAATTTTGAAATAATACTCCTCGCCAAAGAACGGACTCAACGTCCGTTCGATAGTTGGTGTTCTGCATATTTCTTCTTGGTCAAGGGCTACCGTACAATAGACGTCTCTTGTACCAGACGCACTGCAACTGCTACTAGCTCCATTATTTCGACTGCTTAAATTTTTTGCTTCCCCTAAAAAAATGAAAGAGAGAGAGAAAAATGTTAGGAATATCGGAGTAAGGATTAAAAGTAAACAATAATTTTAAATAATTATACAAAAAGGACCTTTTTATTAACCTTTAAATTTTACAAAATTACATTTTTGTATACAAAATTAGTAAGGGGTGTTTTTTAGGCTTTTGGTAGCACTCCGTTTAGGGTTCTGTGGGATAGTGTAATATCTTTTTGATCTAATCAGATCTATGAAGTTAATAAAAGATTCTGAGGAAATCTCGAATGTTCAAAAAAGTCTTTATGCTCTGGACTTCCAGAATTCATTTCAAAATTTAGAAGAGCAAGTCATAGTAAATTGTAAGGGTTTTTTTACTTGGGAAAAACATATCAAACTTGGGATTTTAATCAAACTTGACATTACTGTGATAGGGAACACCAAAAAAGTGGGTCCCGCAATTCTGTCTGTCTGTACAACGATCTACAGCCTTAGCGACTGCAGCGATTTTCTCCAAACTTGTTTTAGGTGTTTCAAATAGGTTTTTAAATCTAAAATAACGGCACCTTCCATACAATTTTCTCTACCATTTTAATTATCTCGAAAACAGCTCTAACGATTTTCATTTAATAAAATCTGTATATTACTATAGGTATACACGGTGGGCCATATAATGGTTTGTTTTTAAATCATAGGTTATTTTGACACTGACAGGTATTTCCCAGTCAAAATATTAACAGAAAGACAGTTTCTTACCTACGAGGTATGAAATGAGTCGCCTAACGCTTGAACAACGTTGAATTGTTTTTCCAAAGTTAGTGCTGCGTAGCCCAAAGAGTTCGTTTTTTGAAAAGAAGATTTTTAGCGAAAAATAATCTTTTCTGAAGAGGCGCATTCCTAAATTGCCGCATCTGGGGCTCGGAAGACCCGCACGTTATTGCCGAGAAGCAAATACATCCATAGAGTGACAGTTTGGTGAGGATTGTGGAGTGGTGGTGAAATCATTGAGCCATTTTTCTTCGAAAATGAAACTCGGAACAACGTTTCGGTGTATGGTGGGCATTACATAACCATCTTAACCGCATTTTTACTGAAACTGAAGACATGGATTTCTTCAAACTTGTTATCGGCCGTCTTGGCGATGTCATTTGGCCGTCTAGGAGCTGGGATTTGACCACTTAGGACTTTTTTTTGTGGGAAACCATGAAGGACCGAAGGTATGCCAACAATCCGGAAACGATTCAAGAACTTAAGGCCAATATCATCCAAGCAATTCATGAGCTATAGTGCGAATTGATCAACAAGGTCTTGGAAAATTGGAGTGACAGAATGTGCTACTTCGAAGACAGTCAAGGCAGCCACTTCAACGACATTGTGTTCCATATAATTAATGTGAAATCTCGCTCTAACTATGAAAGCCTTAATACAAGGACAAAAATTAATTTGTTTTGCATTTTATTGAATTTTTGAAAAGAAACTTATATTTGACCACCCGTAAGCCAATATTTTGATCCGATTTTTTTTTTTTTAATATTTTGTTATTATTGCTATATATACAACCATTTTTTTTTTTACTTTTGACTTTTTCATAAAGGGCTAGACGACTTTCGATAAAAAAAATGAGGAGGTCAGTCGAATCGAAATAATAGCCGTATTTTATTTCCCCAGTGATCCAGATCAGATCATCTATTTATTTGCGTTACAACAACAAAACGAAATCCTTTTGTTGTAACGCAAATAAACAACTGATCTGATCTGGATCACGGGGAAAATAAAATACGGCTAATAATGCATACCAAAATTTTCGACAAATATTTTTTGTTGATTTGTAAAAAAAAATATTATTTTGAAAACGGGTGTACGAATTCTGAATTTAAATTTATATTCTTAGGCCTAGTTTTTCAGTAGTGAGTTAAGCCAGAGTTAGCTAATATTGCAAATTATTAAATGATCCACAGCTACGAGTAACTCGCCGATTTTTTCAATTAATCCAAGGTTAACCCAACATATTTGGTGAGTTAACCCGGGTTTAAATTTAATCTCTCACTGTGAAACTGGGTCTTAAATACTTAAAATTGCCATAACAAATTTTAGTTACGATGTGATCGATCATAAGAGCAAGTACGTGTGATCCAGCCTGGCATTTAATTTTTTCAAACAATAAACATAATTTTAAACTGATTTGGCGCGAAAAATAAAACGACTCTACAACTCGAAGCTGCTCGTAAGCGTGACAGCTAAGTGTGTTTCACATAAATAGATCTGGGTTCTTAGAACACGCTTTAGGGGGAAATTCAGATTCAAAGGCATGCTCGTTCGTTCAGGAGACTAACACAGAAGAAAGGCTAATTCTACGTCAAGAATCGAAAATAGAAACGTGACTCTATTCACGATTCTTCCCTAATCTATGTAATCTCTTAGTCAGTATACGTAAATCTAAAACAACAAACGATTTAATTCATAATTATTGTTGTGAAGGTCATTAAATGCCCATTCTAAATATTGTAGTATCATACCAGTATACAACAATAACAATAGATATCACATTTAATTTTAATCTTTTAAACAAAGCAATTGACAAATGCTTTTTCATTCAACAAACTCTTAAAAGAAATTATGCGAGTATAGTAGCCTATATATTTTTGCAATGAATACAAATTTGTTATTTTTATCTCAGGAAACTCCACCTAGTTAGATACAAAATATTATGTAGATGCTTAGATACAATGTATACTAGTTGTATCTAATTTCATTCAAAATGATGCCAGGTGTGTGTGTGTATTCCACCGGCACAGAGTGGCTATTCCATTTCATTCAACCCCTCATTTAGGGCGCACATTTATGTATAATTAAGTACGAAGTAATTCATTCATTCGCAATATTATTTCTATGAGATAAGATTAGATGCCATTTTCGGCAGAGTTAAGTCGGTAGATAGGTATGTAGGTATATATTAGTTCCCGTCAAGTATAAATATTTGTGACTGTGGCTAACCACATAAGGCAAACGGAAATGAACCGACTCAATACTCTCAACAAGTTATCTTATCAACCGACAACATGCTATAATAAAAAAAAATTATATTATTTTTTGTATTATTATTGTGCATTGTTGTATACTAAAGAATTGTTTATGTTTAATAAAACTCTTCCTGTAGGTACTATTTTGAATATAGTTTTGTTTGGTATAAGATTCTGTGATAGAATCACAGAAATGTGATACCTGAGTTATCAAAACAAAATGCGTCTTAATCAATAACTTAAGAAGAAAATAAATAAAAATAACAACTAAACGATTAAATTGGGAAATTAATTTAATTTCCAACGAGAGATTAAAAACTGAACAAAGTTGAAATAAACAGGAAATTGGCATAGAGACAGCTAGAACTCAGAACAGACACTTTGTCGGATATGAACTAAATACCTACGTCAGCGCAGAAATATAAAATCGAAACAAATTTTCTGAATCATTGCAATTCTATCTTAAACGTCGGTTGTTTTCATTTTAGAGAGAACGGGAAAAAGCTTTTAAAAAAAATATATATAAACACAAGAAAAAAGAAAAAAAAATTAATCGGCTGGAAACAAAACGAAGGAAATTGAATTCAGAGGAAAAAATTAATAATAATGAACTACAAAACGACAACCAAGACAGTCACGCGGCTACCACATAAAACTCATCATCATCATCATCCGATCCATCCCCGTCCATACGCACCATCACCGGAAATCTATTTACTGCTCTGCGCAACACGGTGTTTCAATTTCGTAGGAATTAAGAATTTTATTGCGAAACATTCGAATGATTTGTTGTTCGCCGTCCGTTTTGTAAAATTAGAAGAGCAACGTTGGATGGTGGAAACAAGTCAAGGGATAAGCCAACCAGATCGGTCGGTCGGTCGGTGATGGTGGTGCGGCATAAGTGAGCAAGTAGGAAACGGGCGGCGTGATGCGCACACGTCTCACAAGGAGCAAATTTATACTTTCCGTGGTGGTGGATCACCTTTTCCAAAAAAAAAAAAACAAAAAAAACATCTTTGCACAAAGAGTTGCTCATAAAAGTTTTGTATTTCTTTACATATACAGGTAAACACCTTCATCCATACATATATGAATTGAAGCCTTTGGATGAAGAAGGGGGTAAATGACATTTGTAACATTTCGAGGTATAAGGACTTAAAGTTTTTTGTTGAGAACTTTTTTCTTATTACAATCTAATTAAAATTGAATAAACTAATAAAACAAGAAAAATAATAGCTTTTTAACAATGTTACTTTTATTTCATTACAAAAGCTTGGTATATTTAAAAAAACAATTTCTTCGGAAAAAGAGCAGTTAACTCTTTCTTGCACAAAAAGTTTATTAGTATTTTGAATTTTTAAGAATACAAAGGGGTTAAGTAACAAACATTTATTTTTTTTTATTTTTATTTTGAAAAGTTGTTTTCTGTTCGCATGGTTCCGATAAAGCTTTTTCATAAAACCAGTGGTGTTCCCTTGGTATGAACATCATTTGTTCCTTTAAATTTTTTATTTTCTCAACAGACAGCTGCTTTATCTTTTTTTCTCGAACGAAAAAGTCTTGGGTTTTGTCTGGAACTATTCCGATGTTTTTTGCTATAACAGCTTCATTGAATAAAGCATCTTCCTCGTAGCATTCCTTATAAAAATAGGATCCATATTTGTTTATTCGAAACCATTTAACGCTATCACGGAAATTGATTTTTTCATTTAATATGTTTTTTGTGACATTTTTAACGTTTAATTTTACTTGCAGATTTTCTAATGATCGAAAGTGGTTCTCTATGTCAATTATAACGGTGTTTTTTTTGCTGGCACTTTTTAGTATGTGTCGGTATTGCTCAGCAGTGTAAATGGTTTCGTTTTTTCGTAACTCTTTTTCGATTCTTCCAAAATCCCTGTCGCTGTCAAGATAAGTATGGCCAACTTCAGGAAATTTGTGGTCAATCAGTTCAAAATATTCCGTTAAAATAAGGACTTGGTAAAGGCACAATAAAAAGAAGTTTTTGTTTTGTCCAGGGCAAGAATCGGTCCATGCAATCAGATGTTTCCTCTTTTTGGCTATTTCACATTCTTGGAAGAATGTATAGAGTGCACTCATTACCTCGGTGCTTCCTCTGTCTGCAACATCTTCGGTCCAGGTTAACATATACGACATCTCCAAATCGGAAGTAATGACATGGATTCCTAGATTATAAAACCACATCTGCCTCAAGTAAAATGCCTTAGACGTGGTTAATTTTGGTAAAGGCATGGTTTGGTGGAGGTCAAAAGTAATATATAATATATTGGGATCGGACCGAGCCTTTTCGCGGTCAATTTTTTGACTTTCGAATCCGGACTTATAGCTGTTTTGGTGTTTAGCTGAGTTTTTACCAGAGTCACAAATGCTACAAGTGTCACTTCTTGGTAGGCGGAAAGACAGATTGAACTTCGTGTTGAATATTTGTCGGTAAAAATGTTGACTAACAAAATATTCGACATTTTTCTCTTGCCCGGTGCATTTTTCAATGTTAAGGCTATATAATTTAGAAATATTTAGTAAAGGTGAGAGATAAAGTTTATTTGGCTTTTTGTTCCTTCAGTAGTGCGATTCTTCGGCTGGAAATTCGTTAATATGCTCAAAAATATAGTCGATTACATGATCGGATATTTTATTTGGTCGGTTGAAATGCTGACCTCTTTTTTCCAAAGGTGGAGCGAACTCTCAGCTGTTCATTTTGCTTTGAAGAACGTCCAATTTCTTCTTTCCAATTTGAAATAAGGAACACATTGCACTTTTGCAAACTCGTATGGAATCTGTACCCACTGTAACATGGTATTCATATGCAAATTTTCTTTGCTTAAGGGTGTTTTTCTTAACTCGACTTGTTGATTTTCTTGTTATGCTTTTAAACAGTAGAACGTTCTTGGCATTAATGTCGATTGAATAAAAGCTTGATAAAAGTGCGAATCTTTGCTCAAAATTTATTTTTTCGGAACAAGAATAACGGCAGTTATCACTTCCGCAAAAGTTTCTAGAAATAGGTTCCTTTTTTTAACAATAGATCCTTTTGCTGTGATATATTCTTTTCCCTGTTCTCTTAACAAAGAGGTTGCTCGTCGTTTCCATTTTAATGGATTTTTAATTTTTTTTTTGTTTTTTTTTCGGTGACTTACCACTTCTATCATGTGAGGGAACTTGCGTTTTTGCTATTTCCGGAATCTCCCTTGTTGATGACTGCTCTGGTGTGGCTGGTGCATCTTCTGCACCTTCGCTGAGCGTTGAATTGTCTGGAAAGTATTCATCACTATCGCTCGCAGAAAAATCAAGCCCATGATCACTTTCCTCAGAAAGACCATCATCAAATTCTGTGTAGAAAACTATAGATAAAAATTCACAAGTATTTGAATGACAAACATTTCTTACTCTGTAAACATTAGAAGCAGTATTTAATACTTACTCTTTTTTTTTTCTTCATTGTCTTTGAAACATCTGTAAATCATTTTTCCTCGCTCCATATTGTAAATAATAACTTAGGTATTACACTTTGTAAACTCAAAATTGATTTCAAGTGATAAGCAGAAAATAATCAACGCATCACACAAAACACTGACACTGAGTAAATAAAAATTCAACAAAAGACGGTTACTACGAGTGTATTTTTGTCACAGCCTACTTCGAATAGCGTTAGCATAAAAGGAATATCAAACAAAAAACAGCGGTTTCGCTGCCACAGCCTACTAAATAATTTAAAAGATAAAAAGCAATGCGTGAACTCCAAAATAGAAAAATTGGGCAGCAGTTCAACTTTTCGTATTTATTTTTTGTTTTGCTTCAAGAAAATGCATTGATGGAGTACATAGTCCCTTAGAACCTTCATCGTTACTAAAACCACTTTAAATATGGGTTTTAATTTGTCTGCAAGAAGGAGGTAAGTAAGCACTTAACCCCTTCATGCAAAATACATTTTTTAAAGTTATTTTTATTTCACCCAAAAAGGAGTTAAGTGCTGTTAGCCCATTCTTCCACTCATATTATACGATTTTTAGTTGTTGGTAACCCTTTTATACCAAAAATGAAAGCGCTAAATAAGAAAATACGAATCGTAGCTCGACGTAGATTAGACAGAAATTTAAGTTTTCGCAAGGCACCCTCATTTTTCGAAAAAAACGAAAATCGAAAAAATGTCACTTACCCCCTTCTTCATCCAAACGCTTCAATTGTAATTGGCTTTTGGAAAATATATTTTGTTTTATTTATAAAATATACCTATCCAACAACAGTAAACAAAAATATAAATTTAAGAAAACTTTTGTTTGTTTGTTGAAGATACAACAAAACATGATTAATGTGGAGAGCTACGCAAATCAACAAGGAAAAAGGCTATACGCAAATTTCAAACAGATTTTAAATAAATATTTTGTTTGAAAACTTTAAACAATACCTCAAATTGAGGGCACTTTAATATTGTAATGTGCGTCAGTCAGGTAGCCAGCCAGCCAGTTTTGATGTAAAACCTATTAAAAACAAAATTTAAAAACAAACAAGAAAAAAAAAACTCAAAAAGAAAACAATGAACATGTGTTGAAGACTTGGGTATCATACATATAAAATATCATCAAAAGCTTGTTGAATTTTACAGAAATGATTAGTCTGGGACTACCAGGGACTATGAACCCTAAATTTTTATTTATCGATATTAGTCTTGTTAAGCTTAGTCTGTATTCAGATTAGAAACCTGTTTCTTTATCGTTTTCACCTCAAATTGAAATATGTTTTTCTTCTTTCGTTTAAGATAAATTGTATGTATAACCCATACCTTATGTCAGAAGCGTCAACATGTCAAATGAAAATTGAGAAATCATTAAATGTTGAAATTTAATTGAAAATTTGAAAAAAAAAATACTATTTTAATCAAACTTGACATTTCGATGATAGAGAACACGAAAAAGTGGGTCCCGCAATTCCGCCTGCCTGTAGGACGGGTCGACATACAGCCTAAGCCGCTGTAGGATTTTCCTCAAACTTGGTACTTAGCGTTTAAGTTGATTGGCTCGATCGTTTTTTTTTTTGTTTTTATATTTTTAGATCCAAAACTTACGGCACCGGCCATACTTTTTTTGGAGAAAAAATGGTAAATCTTAATTATTTGAAAACGGCTCTAATGATTTTGAAAAAAAAAATACTGCACCTGCATTATGTACATACATTATATTCTAGATTTTGGTCAGTAAAATTTTTTAATTAAAATGTAATTATTTTTTACTATCGACTCATTGACGACTCAATAGATTTCAATCAAAATATTTTTATACAGGAGGTCCTTCAAATTCTAAATGATGCTGTATAACAAAATTTTCAAAAAAGTATTAATAGTATATAAAAATTAATATAAATAAATTTTTGAAAGTTCAATATTACGAAAAATATAATAATTAAAATTGACATACTAATTTATTTTTAGAAAAAAAAAATGAAGGAACTTTTGTATATAAGAAATTAATTAAAAAAACACTTTAAAAATATACCTTTTTACTCTTTGCTACTAAGAATCTTTTGCATACGATGTGATCGAACATAAGAGCAATTACATGCGATCTAGTCGTGTATTTATTTTTTGTAAGCCGAAGTTCAAATTCTGTCTTGACATTTTTTATGTGGTTTTCCATTGGACATCCAAGCCATTCCATTGGAAAAAAAATCATCTTCTGGCGATTCTGAGAAGAGAAATTCTCTTAATTTAAAATCAGAATCCACTCAAGAAGCAATTCATACTTAAATGTGAAACCTCTGATTTGTCACAATGAGTAAATATTTGAAGAAATCAGCATTAGAGTGATTTCAAATCCATTTCTTTTCAGATTCAGAACTGTAATTTTTTCCCAAGTGAACACTTTCAGAATAGTCGAGAAGGCTTCCGGATTGCTAAATAAAAAACAACATTACTGTCATTATTGCTACCAATCGAACACATTCAGAATCATTCAGAAGCTTTCCGGACGACCTATCGAAAACGACATTAAAAAACACCAGTTTATGTTTTTGACAATAAGCAACAAGTGATGTCATCTAATAGTTAAATTTAAATTTTGTGATTCTCAAGCAGGTGTGATTTGGACGGACTCAACCAATGCATAATGCACAACTTCAAAGGTTTCTATTTTCTATTTCTTTTTATTAAATCATTAATGAGTATTCTTTCAATCTCCATTTTAAACATTACAAATTGCGTACAAAACGCAAATCCACATCAAAACAAAAGCTTCACATCACATGTGGTTTTGACAGTTTATTCGTTACCTCAATTCACAGCAGCAAAAAAACTAGATCTATTTAAAGAGTGATTTTGGGGCGACACAGGGGTGTCGGGTGAGTTTAGGTTTTCCCAAAAAAAGCTTTAGGGCGACTTCAGGGCTCAACGAACAAACTTAATGTAAACGGTGATTTTTTAAGAGCTTGGTTTTTGAAAATTCAAAAAAAACACAGAAACTTGTAAAAAGTGAATGAAATTTTTATTTGGATCGATAATTCAATTTCTGCCATTTACTTTTTGAGAATAATTTCACTTAAATGTTGCCCGCGGCTACGCTTCAGGTGGTCCATTCTGAAGGTCCAATTTTGGCAAACTTTTTCACACATTTCGGCCGGAATCTCACCAATGACGCGTTCAATGTTGGCTTCCAAGGCAGCAATCGTGTTTGGCTTGTCCCCATAGACAATAGACTTAACATAGCCCCACAAAAAATAGTCTAACGGGGTCAAATCACATGATCTTGGTGGCCAATTGACTGCGCCAAAACGTGAGATCAACTGCTCACCAAATTCGCCTCTCAATTGATGCATGGTTTCGCGTGCAGTGTGGAATGTGGCACCGTCCTGTTGGAACAATATGTCGACCGAGTTCAATTCTTGCATTTTCGGCAAAAAAAAATCTGTTATCATCGAACGGTACCTTTCTCCATTGACCGTAACCCTGCGGCCTTCACCGTCCTTGAAGAAGTACGGCCCAATGATGCCGCCTGCCCATAAACCGCACCAAACAGTGCATTTTTCGGGATGCATTGGTAGCTGCTGAATTGCCTCTGGCTGCTCTTCACTCCAAATACGGCAATTCTGCTTATTCACGTATCCATTTAGCCAAAAATGAGCCTCGTCGCTGAAGACGATTATGACGACCATAAAACGGACGTAGCTTGCGAAACACATTTTTCACAGAGCACGAATTTTGATAATAAATTTCAATAATTTGCAAACGTTGTTCAGGCATAAGTCTATTCATGATGAAATGGCAAACAACACTGAATCGAAATGTCGAATGTTCGTGGAATTTGTCATGTGTGATCTGTAAAAAATATAAACGTCAAAAACCAAGTAGCAAAATAATCACCCGTTACATGGTAAGAATTTGTGGCGTAATTTGAAGGTCAAATTTTATAATACTCTTTGAAATAATTTAGTATTTCTTCAATAACACGTTAGATATTGTTTCTGGTATATCGACTTAGAATGCGACTTTACATAAATACTTATAACGGGTGATTTTTGTGCTACTTGGTTTTTGACGTTTATATTTTTGACAGACCACACATGACAAATTCCACGAACATTTGACATTTCGATTCAGTATTGTTTGCCATTTCATCATGAATAGACTTACGCCTGAACAACGTTTGCAAATTATTGAAATTTATTATCAAAATTCGTGCTCTGTGAAAAATGTGTTTCGCAAGCTACGTCCGTTTTTTATCGCAAAATTGTTTTCAGCGACGAGGCTCACTTTTGGCTAAATGGATACGTGAATAAGCAGAATTGCCATATTTGGAGTAAAGAGCAGCCAGAGGCAATTCAGCAGCTACCAATGCATCCCGAAAAATGCACTGTTTGGTGCGGTTTATGGGCAGGCGGCATCATTGGGCCGTACTTCTTCAAGGACGATGAAGGCCGCAGGGTTACGGTCAATGGAGAAAGGTACCGTTCGATGATAACAGATTTTTTTTTGCCGAAAATGCAAGAATTGAACTCGGTCGACATGTGGTTCCAACAGGACGGTGCCACATGCCACACTGCACGCGAAACCATGCATCAATTGAGAGGCGAATTTGGTGAGCAGTTGATCTCACGTTTTGGCGCAGTCAATTGGCCACCAAGATCATGTGATTTGACCCCGTTAGACTATTTTTTGTGGGGCTATGTTAAGTCTATTGTCTATGGGGACAAGCCAAACACGATTGCTGCCTTGGAAGCCAACATTGAACGCGTCATTGGTGAGATTCCGGCCGAAATGTGTGAAAAAGTTTGCCAAAATTGGACCTTCAGAATGGACCACCTGAAGCGTAGCCGCGGGCAACATTTAAGTGAAATTATTTTTAAAAAGTAAATGGCAGAAATTGATTTATCGATCCAAATAAAAATTTCATTCATTTTTTACAAGTTTCTGTTTTTTGAATTTTCAAAAACCAAGCTCTTAAAAAATCACCGTTTATATGCCCTAAGAAAAAAATATAATGGCGTTAGCGCACGAACCAGTTAAAAGCTCCATTTCGTAAAATTAATCGTTCGTAAAATGGGCCGACCTGCTGAAACCACATCTCTGCAACATTAATTTCTTTTAATTTAAGCCACGAAAAGATAAGTAATCATGCTTCTGTACCGTCACGCTTGACTGTTACCTTGTGACCATTAATTTTATAAGACATATTTTGGAGAAATGATTTTTAAAGATATGCATCAATGATTCTATGGGCTCATAAAGAATTTCGACTATGGCTTGAGAATTATCCTCACAATAAATGTTGGCAATTCCGTTTATTGATTAGTTCACAAAATTGACGTTTCATTCTGGCGATCTGATTGTATATTGACGAGGCCCTCATAAGTTAACAGAGATCGCCAGTATGAAACGACAATTTTGTGCTATTTTGAATCAATAATTCAACAAGTCCGATTATATAATGATAAGTCTTCTACTTGGCAGATTATAAGAGAAAACCTTTCAAAATTCCCTTTATAGCCATTTAACCAAAATGGATTAATGATTACGAATTTGAGATAATGCATGTAATGCCCGATTATTTTCTTCAAGTTCAAATGTATTTTAAAATGAATTGTCAAACAAAACTAGCTTCAAAACTCAAAACAACAGAACAGAAAACAGTTTGGTCAATTTAAACTTATACACCTCTAAAAAAAAAAACAAGAGATAATAATAGAAATATTTCCTAAGCTCTACCCAACTAGAAAAAGTATCAGAATTAAATCTGTCACGGAAAATTCTTTGACTTCAGAAGTCCCACTTAATAAAATGAAATTATTGGGGCTAACCAAAAGACATTCCTTGCAATGCATGGGCTTTAATGAACTATTGTCGGATTGTAGTTGTTGTACTTATCTCATATTTGTCATTAAATTTGTACAAGTTAACCCTGATTAGTTTCTTAAAAAGAAAAGCACTTTTTCAATTGAGCGCCAGGTCATAAAAAACTACAAGCAAATATAATTATAAATATTCTGAACGGTTTAAGTGAAAGAAAACCGTGTATTAGCGGGTAAAAAGTACAAGCCTGGATTCTGCCCACCGTTCGCTAGAGTACTTAACGTACATAAATAAATACGCAGATCTTTTCCTTGGTTAATTAAGACCTCATTTGCATTTTGTTCGTAAGAATAATAATTAGACTCACTAGAAATACTGTGCTTTTAATTAAAACCATCGTAGCTACGCAAATTACATACATACACATAAATTTCATCATAATAATCTTTACTAAATAACATTTTTTTTTAAAAGAATTATATATGTATACTCCCTCCTCTCCTATGTAACTATAAACCAAACCTGTTTTCCTAACATCATCGTTTGTTTGGTAGTTTATTTAGCAACATAATTATAAAAACAAAACTTAAATATATACAGTACGTCATACATATACGAGTATTGTAAAATAGAAGAGAAACAACATCTATTTTATTACAGTGTGCTCATCTAAAATAGCCAATTAGACGCGCATTTTATAAAGCCTTCAAACGCTACATGAGATTGACGACGCACTATTAACTATGAGTACGGCGCAAAGTAAAATCAACCAAGCAGCCCAACAAACCAACTGAACCTCTTGTGTTTGTTGCGCTACTAATAATTCCAATTACTTGAAAATTTTAAGCGCGCAGCTAATTGCTCGTTTACGCGGTATACTAGCTCATCTTTGTTCGCAATACTCGTCATCATTAGGCCCCCACTGGTTGACCTTTGATTCAGGGCTCAGCTTTATGGTGGTGGTGATGGTATGGCGGCAGAGACGGCGGGCAGTTTTTTTCTTTTAATTTTTCCAAAATTTTCTAGCATTACACACATCTGTGGCGGCTGCTGCTTTGTGTTACTACTTGTGTTTCACTTCTATGTTTACGCGATGTGAGTCTATTTTTGGGACTCGAAATGGGGCCGTGCGTCGTCGATAGAGAGGTGCACATTGCACAGCAATCCAAGAGGTGTTGCTCTTGCTTGTTAAATGTTTATCCAATAGACACACGAAATAATATTAATAAAATCGAGAGAAATGGCTGGTTGTATGATGAACAAATAAGCAAGCGTGTTTTCGCTGTGGGCCTATTTTGTTTCTTAATGCCCCCGGTGAGTTAAATACTGTAGAAAAATATTCATCCGCCCTGACAGAGTGTGGCGATTTGTGAACTTATATTTGAATTTTAATTTCGCTTCATCAGAAACACAATTTTAAATATTTGTATATGTAAATTTTCTTACAATATAAGTAAGAAATCTACCTATTTACTCCTGGTTACTAATTTTATAAATATCCTTGATTATAGCTCAATTTTAAAAATATAAACTGGAAAGATTTTTTGGATTTTTTATTATTTTTTTTTTAATTCACGATCAGTTAGTAGGTGGTACCTTCTTTGTAAAATATTCTAGCTGAACTAGTATAATTGGAATTCTTGGGAAAAAAAACGAACAGGAACAAATATTATTGTTTTTTTTTTTACATGACCAATAAACTCTTACCTTATGAGTCATTATCCCGAGATCACTATTTACATTCATAGACGAGTCTGCATTGGAAATGACTAAACCTTTAAGAAACTTGAATAAACAACTTAATACAACCAGATGATAATATAACAACGATAGTTTGAAATGATTCAATGAAGATTTGAACAAGTGATTTTAAAATTATGAAATCGGTGATTCATATTTTTTTTTTGTTATTTGGTAAATTTTTAGTTACAATAAATTAGAACATTTCGATAATATTGTTAGTAAGGAAGACACTTATAATAGACTGTGCAACCATTCACTTGCAAAGAACAATTTAATTAAGAGGCACAAAATCTATCAACCATGGGGTCTACAATATTTTAGACTAATCCGAACGTTTAAGGTGGAACGTGCTTTTCAAGCCGAGGTAAGGACGTTTTGAAGAATTACAAAATTGAGCTTGTACCTACAAAAGTAAAGGAGTTTTTCGCCCAACCAGTACAATGTAGTTTTGTACTACATATGAAGAGCATAATTCCTGTAGAAATTGGAGCAATGAATGTTGTTATCGCCTTTCTTCTTCCAATTTTTTTAAATACTTTTTGCCCCATCTTTAGTTTTTCATCTATCCACAAATTTTCAATGCGGTTAAGATTGGAGCTTTGCGATGGCCAGCTTAGAACAACAATATTTTCTAATGTTGGCTTATAAACGAATAAGGAGAAAATAAGAAAAAAACCCGAATGAACAACAACAAACTTGTGTGGCTAATAAAAGCGCTAGTCGTTTGTTTCAATGCAATTGAAAAACAGAAAAACCTGCATTAGGTTGGATCTGATCATGTGGGCTCGGTGGCGTGATGCGTTGGCTTCTTAGCAGCTGGCCATGGTTCAATACACGATGAAGGCACAAGAAGTTTTTGCAATTAAAATGAAAAAGTATACCATCACCACTAGAGCAAAGGAATCTGATGATCGACCTTGGCAAGTCGTGAAATAGCTATAATTCCAGCCAAGAATAATATGAGAAAAACTTGGTGGTAGAACACTCAAGTTGTTGTTGGTCATTCAAAATCATTAAATGATTTTTTGTGCTTTAAAAGCAAGTATGTAATCATACAAAAATTGAAAACAATATTTTCTTTGGTAAACCAATCCCTAACAACCATGGCTGCATGTTTTGGATCATTGTCATGTATAAAAATCCAGTTGACTCGCATTGACTCGAACGAAAATGGTTCCATTGTATTTTTCAATATGCTAAGGTATACAAATTTATCCATCCTTCCATACTGCTGGTCCCGCTCCATGACACTTCCTCCACCGTGATTTACAGTTTTTAAAGTGTATTTCGATTTGTAAGCCTGACCTTCCGGGATAAACATATGTTTTTCCATCTGGTCATCCCTCCACAGCACTTTTTTCCAAAATCTCAGGTCATTGTTAGAATGAGTTTTGGCAAATTCCAACGATCATTAATATTTTTGTTTTGTTTTGAAAGCAGTGGTTTTTTCTGCATAGATAATACTCCCATTATATTATGATTTATAATTATGGTACATAATCAAAATAAATAACTTTTGCTGCCAGGTGCGATTAATAAATGAAATTTTACTACCTAATTATCAAGTGTGCTATTTTTGTGTGCACTATAAATGTACAATAGAATGACTTAAACGACCAACAATAAAAACCTGTAGCTGATAGCGGTCTATATTTGCCTCTTTTTTAGTTGTGGCAGTTGCTGTAACTAACATACCTAAACAATATTTGCAATGATCATTGAAACAATATTTTCGGAAACGGAAAATATTTTCCAATTATTTCTATGCTGTCTCTATATTATATCTTTTCTATTTTATTTCTCTGTCCATAGCTGTAAGTGGCATACAGAGGTTTAAACATTTCTGTAGTTAAACAATTACAGAAATATTTTTAAAAAATCAGGCATACGGCTCAAGAACGTCATAACTTAAAATTTCAAGTTTCGCGATATAAATTCGATTAAAAATTTCGTTTCCATGAAAAAATTATAGACAAACGCGCGAGATATCGATGTTTTATGTTCTACAAAAATAAGGTCGAAAACCGATTCTCCATAAATTTGTACTAAGTTCAGCATGAGATGTTTTTGAGTTATGTCATTCTTTCAGCAAATGAGCAAATTATTTAAAAACAAAACAGAACTGTTCTACATAGGATTTATTCTATTTCTATTTTTTTAAGTTTATCATTCCAAAATATTTAAAGATATTTGTGTAGTAAAACAAATTAATATTCTTATAAAAATATAAAATCAACAATTTATAAGTAAAATCGGATTTTTTTAAAATCAAAATTATTAGAGCCGTTTTCGAGGTAATTAAGATGTTAGACAAAAATTGTATGACATGCACTGTTATTTTTGGGACTAAAAACAGATTTGAAAAAAAAATTGACCTATTTATGTGAATAGAAGCTTAAGTAGGTATCAAGTTTGAAGAAAATAGCTTTAACCATTAAGTCTGTAGATTGACCTAGAGACAGACAGATGGAATTGCGGGGCTCACTTTTTGGTATTCTCTCTCATCGTAATGTCAAGTTTGACTAAAATCTTAAGTTGTTTTTTTTCAAATGCAAAACTTACCCTATAGTAGCTACAATCATTTTATATCACAAGTAAAATGGTTCAGTATGTAAGTACTTTGTTGTATTACTTCAATATTTAATGAAGACGTTGCTACCATACCATGTACTTTGGACTGACTCCCAAAGCTGACTGGCTGGATCGGCATCATGAGCTGCTCATTCAAGATAACTATCCCCAACAGTTTTAAAAGCAATTCAAGTCAGGAACTGGACTGGCCAGTCCTTAACATGAATTTCATTCCTTCTAAACCAATTTTTGGCTTTTTGATTAGTGTGTTTCGTACCATTATCCTTTTGGAACACTTCTTCAGAAATGGAAAGCCATTTTTGAAGATGTCGATTATCCCATATACATACACAATCCCATCAGGGTATCTTTTTGCATTGATTTTTAATTTCACTTCTGATTGTTCTTCAATACAAATTTGTTAGCGACTAAAAATTTAATTATTGAGTAGGTACCTACCCAACTGTAATTTGTTTACAAGTTGGTGTTATATAATAACTTTGTTTTTTGAAAATGGGCGCAAAACATCGAGTGTAGCTTCGGCTGTGTGGCACCTAGCGCCGTCCTGTTGAAACCAAATATTGCCAATATCCTCCACTTCAATTTTTGTGAACAAAAATTCGTTCAACATGGCCCGATAACGATCGCCATTGACTGTAACGGCCACTCCTAGCTCATTTTCGAATTATGCCTCTGGACCAAAATCCACACCAAACAGTGACTCATTTTGGGTGTATTGGATTTTCAATGTATGCGTGCGGGTTTTCTGTGCCCCAAATGCGACAATTTTGCTTGTTACATACCCGCCAAGATCAAAATGAGCTTCATCTGAAAAGATGATTTTTTTTGGCAAAATCGGCATCTTCTCTAAGTCGATCGCAGGCCCATTTAGCAAGCGTTGTTCAAGCGGATACACAACCATATTCGTTCAGCGGAAGGATAAGGCTAATTATCTGTAAAATCAGACATGAGCTAAGTGTTACCATTCACGAAATAAGCACTAGTTGAAAAAAAAACGTTAGATGGCGGACCCGTTACTATGTTTATATGGAGAATTGAATAGTTATTAAATCAGGATTTATTTTTTATTCGATGCAATCCCACTAGACAAGCTGGATCGAATTGAAAATATATTTGTATACCTGAATCGAGGAATTGAAGAATCGAATTTACATCTGATTCTTGGTGTGTGTGTGCAAGAAAAGTGTTTTTTCTTGTGTTCAGTGTGTTTCCGCTTTCTTTGTATTTTTTCTGTTGCATGTTTTTTTTTTTTATTTATTCTGTAAGCTCAGGTTGTCACTTCGATTCGATTTTAATTCGATTCCGCGAGGCCATATACCTGAATCGAAATCTCAATTCGGATTCGATTCGATTCGATTCCCCAATTCACTCATATAACCGGGGTAATAGTCCGGGAGCCAGCGACATATTTATGTCGTCCATTTCCTTAGGGCTGAATGACACGTTAAATTTATTCAGATAGATTATTTCCTTTCGTTTGAATATATGTCAGGTATTTATTTATATAATTAAGTAAATATTAAAAAAATCAGCAGGCAATTTGTTGGGGAAAAATACGACAGCTAGGCTAATTAAAATCGGGATCGATGTTCCCAACTGTCTCTTCCTCACACCCTTTTCTGTATCAGTCTTTCCCCAATACATAACCAGCTAATGATTTTATTTATTTTAAATATTATATAAACTATCTTTTGTCAAAGTTTCATGTAAAAGGGAATGACTGAATTAATATTTTTTTTCGTCAAGTTCGTATGATCAACTGACTTACTATCCACCACCGTACATTCAGCTGACTTTTTTTATAAAAGATCATTAATAACTATGGTTTCACATTTTTCAATCAAAAGGTAATGACTAAAAATAATATCTTTTTTACCGTGCGTGGGAGGCCGCAGTTGTCTAATCCACCGCTAGTGCCGCAGCTGACGGACACGATGCTTCATAGTACAACGGTCTATAGCATTTAAGAAGTCATTAAGCTATAAGGAAATTGGTAAGCAAAATCTGTCGCTGGCTCCCGAACTATTAGAAATTGTAGTCAAAATTTTTCGGCGCAGAAATTTAATGATATTGCAAAGTGAACATGAAATTACGACAAAAATACAACTAATACGAATGCGAAGGTAATTGTGATACAAATCTAATCCTCCATTTCTTATAACACTTATGTAAGTAGGTTTGTAGGTAAACTATATTTATTTCATGTAAATAAACATTCAATAATGACTGAAATAATTAAAACCATCTTAGTTTTTTTCAATACTGTGATCTAGTAGGTACCTATTAGGTACTTACTTTACTTTCCTATATTAATGGGCGCTTATTGTCCATGATGGACCACGGCCTCAACCACCGTTTCCTTGCAGCTAATTAACTATAATCTAACCGTTTTATTAATTTTATATAATAAAATGACTAAAATTAAAAACTAATTAGGTAAAATACATGTATGTACCTATTCAAGTTGAATGAAAAGTTTGGTAGGTCTCGGTAGCAAAACAAAATAAGCTACATCTTTAAAATACAGACCTAGATATTGCAGGAATTAAATATAAATTTGAAACATTTTGTCATTGTCGATTATTTATTTCTCCACACAACTTTGTAAGTTATTTATGATATCATGTTGAAATTTCCCTTTTCAACAATAAAATATAAAAATACTTACTACAACCTCCCATTCGGGCAAATAAAACACAGTGACCCCCTTCTTTATGAATCACCGTTCATAGCAGCGTGTAGAGAAGACAGAGGTGGTATTTATATAGCTACCTACACACCATTCTGAAAACAGCCAAAATTGTATCCCCAAATCAATGAAATTGGGGCAAGTAGTTACCTAAATACATATCTATTAACATAGAGAATGAAAGTATGTACATTATATAGTTATCAACCGAAAAGGGGTAAGTAACATTAAACGACCAGTGAAATAAGGTTTTATACTTATATGTGTTTACATATTTTCTTTCCTTTTTAATGAATGAGGTTGGTTGTTTTCATTTGTTACTGCATAATCTATTTAACGAAATTGAACCTCCATCATATAGAAGATAAAAAAATAATCGGATGTTAGTCCAGAGTCTGCATTAGGTAGACACATGACGAAGGGTGATTTTGTTTAGCAGATAATAATCGTTGGTGTTGGGGTATCAATAAAACATTTGTAATATTGAACCCAATACTGACAAAATTAGAGCGCCATAAAAAAAAATTCGTATTTTTAAATTCTTTTTTCTTTGTCGTCTTTTTCTGTTCAATAGCGCAACAACAATAATAAGCGGGGGCGGCAAACGACACCATTCATAAAAGAACACACACACTTTCAAAACCACCCGACGACCATTGCCAAAAAAATTCATTCATAATTACACAAAAACAAAACTATCTGTATTGGAATTTTCTTCGTTTGCTCTAGCTCTAGAGCGCAACGCGCGCACACACAGGCGCACACCACATTGGCTCAGGGGCAACAGAATTCCTGTTTCCTCCATCAATTCATCTCTCTTCACATTAAAAAAAAATAAAGAAAAAAAACGAAAATATACAAGAAACAAGACGACGAACGAACAAGAATATATAGGTAGGCACTTTTGTGGAAGCGATGTTCTATTCAACTTTTTTTTCTTGTTTTTTTTTCTTAGGTTAACGCCAAGTCCAATAAAATGCATTTATCAGAAGAGGGGTCATTCTGCAGGTCCTTGCATAGGAATTCCATTGATTAGAGGATAATTTACACACACTTGATACCGAATTCGGTTTATTTAGGATAGGAAATTATATTTAATTGACACCTGTTTAGGTTTTTCCTTTGGATTATTCTGTTTGAGAAAGTTCAGAGACACAAGCGTTCACTTCCTTTGAGAGGCTATACCATTCCAACACAAGACACCTTCCACATGAGAATTTCAACAGAAATTCCAAACAGATTTACACAGTAATGGTCTTAAATTGAAGATATTCTTAAGAACTATTGATTTTATTGAAATTTTGGCACTTTTTCACTAATTTACATACCAATTTTAACTCTTAATTGCTCCTCAATTCGAACTTTGCGTGTATCGTCGGCCATGTTGAATCCATAACTATTGGGGTCGTCTCTTTCATCCGATATATGGCGTTTCTTTTTCAAATGCATTTTAATACACAAGAACGAGAAAACGTTTTGTTTAATTCAATTTCAAGGCTTTGCGCGAGCAAACGACAGAGCTAGGTAGATGAAGATGGATTTTTATTTCTTTTTCCTATATTTTTTCATAGGCAGGAAAATAAATTGAAAGAAAAAAAAATTCTTGGAGTTACGCTATACACGCACACTTTTACAAAACAAAAAAAAAACTCGAGCGGAAAGAGGCAAAAAATCCTTTGGCGGAACACGGAATAGGTACCTATGTATTATTCTTCCTGTTTTTTTTCTTCTGTCAACTTTTTTCATTTAACGATATTTTGTGTTTTATTAATTTCACTTGTTTTCGGGGTTTTGACACCATTTTCATTTGGTCTAGGATCTTTCACTGTTATTTCGGTATTTAGCACTTAAACTCATGGAGAAAGAAAGAAACATAAAATAAATGATGTGGACTTCCGGTCGATTTTCTTTTATGTTAATATATTTTTGGATTTATTTTCAAAGGAGTTTTTTTTTAAATTTTAAAATTTTCTTTTTACACGCACGTTGATGATGAAAATTTGCAAAGTTTAACAGAAACAGAGACTAATAATTGAACGTCAGAAACGGAAGAAGTTTTGCGATATACTACGAATACGAAAGCGAAACGAAATCAACGACGGCTGGCTGGCTGACAGTCTGGCTGGGTAAGTTTAGTTGGATTCAGACAATTTCTTTCTTTCAGTTGCTTTGCTGGTTTATAATATAGGTATGTACATGTATGTACGAAGGTGTTTTGTAAGACGTTTGTGTTGATGTCGCCAGCGGTTCGGAACGGAATGTTGTGCTTGGGTCTAGTGCATGAATGAAATAAATTTTACAATGAATAGAGAAACAACAAAACAACAATGAGGAATTAAATGCGTAGCCCGTGTTAAGAGGAAATGGGGAATTTGGTTTTTGGGTTGTGTATAAAGATTAGTACATGTGTGTCAGTTGTGCAAATAGAGCAGTACGAATGGTTTTGAGACGGTGCTTATGTGATGTTAGAAAGAGATAGCTGAAAAGTAATAGAAATGACAGATGCGTTTCAAAGAGGAAATAGTAACAGAATCTTAGCAGAAAGTAACATAATTATAATAGCTGTTAATTAAGCATTGCCAGAATGGATATTTTCATTGGACACTGAGGGGAATTTTTGCTATCCTAATTACTATTTGACACAGTAATGAAAAAATTAGCAGCAAACATTTTAAATACCTCTGTTAGCATTGTAACTACATATTTGTCTTATATACAGTTACTCGAAGATGTTTTAAATTTGTAATGGTTCGTTAAAATTATATTTATCTGTTGCACGGATCACTTTTAACATTAAAATCCCACTAAACGATCCATTAAACTAAAGTCCCATTTTTCTGGAGTTAAGTTTTAAAATCTTTTCTTAAACATTTTTTTTTCATTATGCAAAAATTATTAAATTTTAATTGAAAGAAAATTGAATATTACAAATGAGGAATAAACAACAGGTAAAAAAAAAACATGCCTGAACATTATGTATGATCTGTTAAAATTTACAGTTATACCTATGCATGTTTGCAATGTACCTCATCTAATGACTACGTAGGGATATGTGCGTTCACGGGAATCAATTTATTGCATTCGTTGATTTTGTTTTTTTTATTAATTAAGATTAGGATTAGGAATTAAAATAAGGATTCGAAATTGAAAAAAGTGTTATTATCCAAAAATTTGGGATATGCGCAGGTTAATATAAAACAAAATAATATCAGGAAATATTGGTATCTCTCTTAGTGCTATCTCACTTGCACTGGGTTAACGATTAAATCCATGGGTGGTTAATAAACTAAATTTTAGTAAAAGTCGCTTTTAATGTACTGCATTTTAGCACAATCTGCCATTATTTTATTAAAACTTCTGCTTTCACACAGGTCAACTAATTAGTTGTGATTTTGTTGACGTTCTCTTGGCTGTTAAAATCTCATGTACCTTTCACACGACGAAACAAGATTGCCGGAGATTCTTACCAGATTTCAATAAAGATTTTGATATTATTTTATAGCCAAAATTGTAGCTGTCTAAATTTGTTTAGTTTCGCTCAAATTTTGATACACGAGCAAAAGATTTTAAAATATCAATAAATCTTTAATCTAATCAATGTAAATTTTTTCAAAAAATTAAATATTTTAAAATGAAATTTATAAATTTGGATTATTTATAAGCATTGTTACTGATGATAACTGATGTGTTTTTCTTCGAACATTATCACAACATTTGTAAAATTATTTTAGTGAGTCCAGTGCAGATATATGTATTTGTCAAGTTGACAGCTGAAAGTTGTATATAGACATGAGTACAAGAATCGGTAAACCTCCCGAAGGATTTTGTTTTGCAGAAATGATCTAGATTCAAAAAAGGGGAAATTGGTGTTTTGAGAGATCCAAAATAAATTGATTTATTCTACTAATGGGGAAACCACATCACACTTCCGGAATTAGACCCAGGAATTAATTGTTTGCTTACACCTATGGTAGTTAGGAAGTAGTAGGGCATGCACATCTCCAATATTCGGCCCGTACGTAGTTTTCTTGCAATAACCCTTTAATTTAAATTTCAATCTCATTTTCTGGAACATTATTTTTGGGACTAAATGCATAAACTTTGGTTAAAATTTGTATCTGTGAAATAAGAAAAAGTAGGTACACGACATACATAGCTACGATTACACTAGCATTTCAAAACAATTGGGGTTTCGTTTACCGACAGTGAACTTTCACTCTTATTCCCAGTCTCATGGCTTGACAATTAAACAAATTACATGTTATCACCTTTGTTGGTGTTTGAATGATCGTACTTAGGTAGGCATTGTTCTCAAAATAAAAAAAAGAGATAAATTTCACTTTTCAATTTGGTTACAGCTTTTTGTTTCTATTAACTAAATTATATTAACTAACGAGGCTTTGGCTGTGAACTAGGCCATCAAGAAGACTTAAAACATAAACCTTTATACTTACAGCATGCGAATTTCCAAATGAAGTTCTTTTGTTTTCAACAAACAAATAAAATTACAAACGCAAGTGCAACTTTGAAATACATTTACACATATAATTTCAAAGATGTTACAAACTCCAAGTAGTGAAGAACAAAAGAAATATCCATAGGTAAATACCCTGTCATCTAAAAAACAGCACCAGAAGATTTTTTTGTTGAAAAGAATGAAAATAATAACATAGAGAGCAAGAGCATAGATCATCCCGTCACACGACTTTTCAATAGTAGTTACCAAAGACCAAAGAAAAAACAAGGTGCCATATAATTATGTCTTGTGGACTTCAATACTCACCTGCGGCTATCAACCTACCTGTCAGAGCAATTGTCTATACACATATATACATACAGTGAAGTACCATCTTGAGTCAATAAGAAGAAAATAAAGAGTGTTGGCGTTTCAGCAGGGGCTTTAAGTGGCTCCTTCAGACTGTCGCTATGTGGGACAGATGCTAAACAACAATTATTACATAGCGATTACTTCCGATTCACATTTCGACAGAACAATACATACAATAAGCTTATTAGGTTAGGGAGCGGAAGTAGACAATTCGAAATTGTCACTGAATATATAGGTAGTAGGTACTATTTAAAAGTGAGAACGCAGATATTTGACTGATCGTGATCAATGTGTAAACACTATGACATCTGTTTGCATACATAATTAACAAGTTGTGGTTACTTTTACCCGGGCGCCACTTTAACAAATGGATGGGATTTGATTCCTAAAACATAAGATCTGCCAATTGGTAGCTTAAACTATCGATTTAACTGGAAGGCTTAAGAATGGTAAAAATTTCGACGTTGTAATCAATAAACATCTTAAAAATAAGTATGACGCTATGCCACTCACACTATCCTTTTATATGCGGAAAAAAACATAATCCAAACCCAGTATTGGAGCAAACCTGACTAAAATAGGCCTTTCAGTTAAATGGAAGGGTAGATTTTGACAGGCATGGTGGCCACGTTGTTTCACCTGTTGTTAATTTCTCTATTTTTTAGTTTTCATTCGTGGACTGCCCACCGATATCATGCGATTCTCTTCGGGGTCAGTTGTACAAACTTGGTTCAATTATTTGATCTGCGGTTCAGCAATTTTTAATTCTCGATTTCGGCGGAAAAGCTGAGGTTCAAAGATGGTAGAAGTTTAAAATATGCAATAGCATCCAAATACATGCTTAAACCATCGCCGAAACTCAGTTAATCCGTCGAAATCGGTGAGTTAAAATTACTGAACCACGGTTTAAGTAGTATATTTGTACAATACTAGTTTATCTAGGCGCATCTGGTTCTCATATAATTCATGGCTCAATAAGTGATTCAATGATCTTGATAGATCAAAATGCTAATTAATGTTCGAGTTTCAGTTTGTCTGAGTTCCTGTTGTGCAATTTTAATAAACGCAAAACAGATCTATAAAGAAACCCTGACTCGAGTAGATTAAGGTCAGATCAGATGTGGACATCCGCCAGTCAGCGTTGGCGTGCGTCGTGGAGGCCGGCAAAAGACAATTTCTAAAGCTGAGTAGGCGAGGTGTTGCTTTTTGACAGTTAAAACTGTGAATCTAGCTATCAAAGCATGGAATATTCTAAGGGGAAAGTTTATGTGTCTTAATCAGTAAATTAGCTACTTACTCGTAGCTTATCGCCCCATCATGCTCTGAATAAAAATTATGGGTGTCTTTAAGCGGCAAGCTGCTATAATAATTTAATAAATTTAAAACAAAATTGTGTCTGTCAGCAAGTGGTGGTCGCATAACGGAACTGAACCTTTCTAATCTCTTCTGTGCTTCCTTTCCACACACGAATTTATTTGCAAATGAAAAACAAAAAAATATGTGAAGAGCGATGAAGATGTGTTGACTGGCATTTCAAGATCTTCCTCCTTTTTGTCGGTATATTGTAATTGTCTAGAATTATCCAACATTTCCATTGTATATAAAAATGCATTAAAATAAAACATAATTTAAATTTTTTCAAACATCAAATATATACCTACTATTTATTATACAAAAAATATAAATACATATTGGAAGCAATATTAACTTTCAAATGTGTCAAATAACATATAGATGTAGGTATGTATCTACTTGAAATACAGTTAATTAAAGTAATTTTAAATGTCATAAAGGCTAAATTATTTATCAATTCTTGACACAAATTAATGTATTCATTTTTTTTTATAATTTAATGCAAAATATTTTTTATAAAAATAAATAAATATCTAAATAAATTCTATGTAGATAAATTATTTTTTTTTAAATAATTAATTTATTTTATCATTAAACATTTCCTTATTCTTTTTCATTTGGACAATTTAAATTTATATTTTTAATCTTAATTTATTTAGTAAAAATATTATAAACTAAATATAAATAAATACAATTTAGGTACTTATGTTAAAGGTGCATATTTACATGTAATTTTATGTAATAAAGTGTGTGCTTTAAAATTATAAAATGAAAGACCAGAAAGAAATTTTATACCACGGAGCGTCGTGCCGTTTATAAAGCTGAATTTTGAACATCACTGAATTCGACCTGTTCGATTTTTCTGAATGTTGGTATAAAAGTGCTGCCACTCTGATTAACAATCGAACTATTCGATGTGCTCTTTGACATAAAATTAAACAAATCAAAAATTATATATACATAAATATAGTTACATGTTTATTTTCTTATAACAGGTGGTGCAAAATTATTCACGGAAGAGGCTATAATTGTTTTTGGTAATGGCGGAAGATCTCAATTGAAACAATTATTGCTCGTTTTTTTTTTATTAAGTAGAGCGATTCATGACTTGTTGACGTGTCTTTTGTATCTGTTTGTTTACTTCACACATTTCAAAGTTGAATTGACATTTGCCGCCATTTGTAAAAATTATAGCATCATCCTAACATCTGGTCTAAACGAAATAAAATACCTTTTTCTGATGATAACTCCTTCCTCTTACTCTTGTTGTATTCCTTCGGACAGGATTTGCTGGTGTTTTTTGTGAAAGTCTCACTGAACTAAACGTACTTCCTCTACGCCCTCTTCGAATTTGTGGTGATGGAGTACCCGTTGCTATACAGAAATAAGAACTCAAACATTTTTTTATCATGAAATCAATGTAATCGTAGGAAATTACGTGTTCCAGCAATTGTATTCCTTTTTGAAGCTTGCAACATCTCAAAGACTATAGCACTAAATGTTCCATGATATGATGTCTGCCTCTGGAGGGATGGCGGCTGAGCAGTTTGAGGCACACCCGGCGGCAGTCGTACAGGTGATGATAATTGACTAGTAGGAACACCCTTGGGATGTACAAAATAGGTTGTCATGATTCCTTTGCCCTTGACATTGATTTCTCCACGAAGCTGCAGTAAACAAATGGTTTTAATAGTTTCGTCTCAAACTATAAACAATTAGTAGATTAAATTTACCACACAAGTATAACCTTTAGCTTTAATAAGCTCTGCAGTCGTTGAAGGAACTTGAATCTTCCAAATAACCCCTGTTGAATCCATACGGGAAGCAACATTTACTGTATTACCCCATATATCGTAAACAGGCTTTCGAGCACCAATTACTCCACTAACAAGTGGACCGCTTGAGATTCCTAAAATTTGTGTTTTTCAACCGTTAAAACTTACTACCTTCAAATAGGATTTCCAAGGAGGTAAAGCATACATACCAACTCTTAATTGAAAATTGTTAAAAGCCTCTTTATTAATTTCTTCGAGTTTTTGCCTCATTGCCATGGCAAATTCTACAAGATCACAGACACTATCTTCAGAAGTTTCACCTCGTTCAAGAAGATGCTTTGAATTAAGCCCAGAAGCTGCCATGTATGTTGCACCAACTGTTTTTATTTTCTCAATTGAAGCAAATTGTGGTTCTTCAAGAAGGGCATCAAAATCACCTGGAAAAAATCACATTCCTATTGCACATTATTTGTTATATTATTTGTGGGGATAAAAGTAGATAATTCACTTTTTGAAACTAAAATAATTGCTCATGTGACAGATTCACTTGATACACCAACCACAACTTCCAACTTTCTTTGTACCCGTTTTGCCTATTTAACTAAATTTTAATATTCTCTCAATTTTTATTTTCAAAATATATTGCATACAAAACGCGACTTTGACAGTTTATTCGTTACTTCAACTCGCCACAGAAAAAACTTACATATATCAGGGCGCCACCAGGTCTCAAAAACCTCAGAATTTGATCACCTGGTGGATTCACGTTTTTTAAAAAACGTCTTAGGCGACATATCGGTAACTTCAGTGATTTACGAACAAATCTTTTCTCTGACTACAAAATAAATATTAAAGTATTTGACAAAATTTGCAAAAAAATGGCATAACGATTGATATTAGATTTGTTCGTTGAGCTGAGTTCGTTTTTTTAACTTAACCTCACCTTAGTGTGCAAATTTAGTGTTTTTTGAGACCTGGGGCCCAATTCCGCAAGCGTGAGATTTCTCTGTGCATACAGAATGGCGTGTACACATATGTGCATATTTGAGATTCCACAAGGGTGCGACTCATTTATTTTTGACAGATAATAATACACAGATAGGCAAATTTATTCACGCTTATTTTGAGGGTTAATAATTTGTTTGCACGGAAAATCATTTAAGCATGAATAATTGGGCTTCTGGGGCTCAGGATAATAAACTCGCCGTTTAATAGATCTAATCTTTAGGCTTTTAGCCGTGGTGAGTTGAAGTATCGAATAAACTGTCAGACGTCAAAGTGCAATGGTGCAAAAGCATGTGTTTTGTTGTGGATTCGCGTTTGGTATGAAATATATGATTTTTTAAATTGAAATTAATAGAATACTTAAATTTAATATTTTTAATATTATAAAAATATAAAATGGAATCGTTTGAAGTTGTGGATTGTGTATCAGCGGATTTCGTCCAAATAGAATTCACATTTTAGGTTTAAGCTATCTAAGACATAAATTCTCGCTTAATGGCCATTGACAGCGGGTGGTTGTTTTTAAAAAGCGAAAAATCCCGTAGGTAATTCAACGAACTCGAGCCTTTACGAAATGTCTTTTTCCTCAAAGAGTAAATGACTTTACCCATGAGAGCGACCAACGACCGACGAATAAACTTATAAATTCCATTTAAAACAATTTACCAACCTAAATTCTTCACAAATTCCAGACAAAATTGTAAAAATATAATTTATATTAATGTTTAGACACAAAAATTTACTTTTCAATCGCCAAAATAAGATAAATTTGAGCAAACAATATTGGTAGTCGCGAATTGCATCTGATTGTTACGAAAAGTCAAACTCTATTCGCGTTCCACATACAATCCACCCTTCGGCGAATAAATTGTTCGCGCGCGTCTAACCTCAAAATCAGACTTTCTACTTGTATTCGTGACGAATAAAATTAAAGCCATGTGAACGAAATGTCAAAATGAACGAATATTCGTTGGTCGCTCTCATGTGCGTAGTACTTAAGTCAAATGGATCAAAGATACAAAAGATTTGATTAAAAAAACATGTTCTGTTTACGTGCGCATTAAATTAGAGAAACATCTAAAGAAAGCTTGAAAGGACCACGGAAACTTTTGTGTGGAACCAGAGCTAACTTTCAAAATTGCTCAACAATTATGAAACCTATACATTCCAAATGAAAACCAATGAAGGGGAAAGCCAATATCAAGTGTAAAAGTGATGCATTCTCTTTCGCCTTTGTCTGACAGCACTAAATTTAATTAACTTCAACTTTATGCAACAAACCCTGACTTAATTTTGACATTTCATGCGCCTATGGGTTCTTTTAGCACTTTTTAATGAAAGTTAGGCATAGGGAACCAAACCCCAACACTAAGAAAAAACGTTGTAATTTGAGAAAAATAGTATTTTTTTAATAACTCGTCGTCACAAACGATTCGTATTAAGTTGAACTGGTAGATAACTGTTCCGACAAAAATGAACTTCATTTTGACCTGACTAGCTTTCCATTCCCTTTCCAATAAAAGTTGCCTTTATTAGAAGGTAGACATTTTCCTTATTTTCAAGTCGCATTCGTCTTCTGAACGTAGGCATTGTAGTAGACGTCTCTTGCTAGATGAGTGGCCGATTTCAATGACAGCTAGAGGCTACACATGCAATATTTAATGCCAATGGAGCCGCATTGGCAATGATGACAGTGGCAGTATTGCCCGACTTATGTAAAACAATAATTGCTTTCCATCTCCGAGGCAATAGGTATATTTTGACATTTCAAAATGGATTCCCGTCAACTTGACTGCCTTCCCGATATTTTAAAATGGAGCCGTGTGTAAAACAATTTACTGACTGAACAAAAACGAAAACAAATGAATAAATGTGCCTACAAAAATACAAAATATAATTTAAATTAAAAATGAGTGAGCATAAATTAACAAAAATAGAAGCAATAAAATATATTGAAATTGAAATTACCAGCAATGAAATGCCCAATATTTTTATTGTAATTGCAAGTGGAGCCACAGTGTTAGGCTTTAAAAGAGTCTTTTTAACGGACAAATCTGTTTCTAGGAAGTCGAACATCAATAAATTTCCCCTCTGAGAAATCTATATTCTCTATTATCTTATGCATGTTTTGATTTTTTACGAAACCAATTTTTTTTGGTACTGTACAGGTATCACAGGTAAAAAATAAGTCTGAGGTCGATTTTGTAAGAGTGTCCTATAAATTATTCATGAGAAAAGAAGTTTTAATCAAAGAAATTTGTGAATTCCTTTACGGGGCTGAGAAAGTGAGGAAATAAAACATCAATCAAATCAAAGGAATGAGCACCATCTAAAATAACTTGACACATTTTTCTATTTGAATGTATCATCAAACATATCCGCATTTGGTCAGGCATGTCACATGAAGAACATAAAGAAAATAGAAATATTCAATCATACATACATTCAGTAAGAACTCCCCCACTCAATACTGAAGGGACAAACAACCTACACATTTCATATACTCGTACTTACATATAATCTCATTCAATATACGTATGCACGCCTTGCCATTATCAATGTCCTCCGAATAAAAATCCTGGAAGTTTGGAATCGACGCAAACATAACGCCACACAAACTGTGCATGTTCGAGTAGAGTTCGTCCGTTCGTTCATCCGACAAGTAATAAGCAGCCACGTGATCTGGCAGGATATTCTGAAGAAAAATAAAAAAAAATAAAGACAAAATACGTCAGTAAAATTGCAAATGGCAGTCAATAATTCTGCTGTACAGGATAATAACTTACTTTTATTAACGTGTCATTGAGAAACCGATTCGATTTCATATTAGTGAGCTCCTTTTCTGCCTGCTCCTTCCAAATGAAATCCAGTCTAGATGTAACCTAAAATGACATGACGTGAGCTTGATGTTTTAGTCAGAAGAAAAAAAAAACGGCTATGTACTCGTATATCTAGACATTTTTACCTCAACCAAACGTGCATGATATGTCACCATGACCAGGAAGACGGCCAGAAGTATCAGCATTTGCCCAGACAGCGGCATCCCTGCGTTCGATGCCACCATTACTTCGTTTACGGTTGAGAAAATATTGGGAAACACCGCCATTATAAGTAACGTGTAGCCGGCGACCATAACAACCGCCATCATGGTCTTTACCAAATAGTAAAGCTTAAGAGCAGTAGCCAAGGCGATCAAGCAGAGAATCCAAGTGAACACAATATACTCAGGATGTGTGCAATCAGGTAAATCGACCGGCATTGGTTCGACTGAGGGTTTTCCTGTTTCATTCAATCCAATGGTGGTGGTGACGGGGAAAGCTGTTGTTTGAAGGACGAGGGCACGCTTAGACGATTCGAAGCTTTCGAGTGGTTTTTCGAGGACATTCAGTGATGGAATTGATTTTGTAAGATTTATGGCTGCATCAACAATGGTTTGTTGCATAACTTTGTTTGGCATCGAAGCAGCTAGAAGCTTGCGACTTGTAGTGTCGGTAGTATAATTTTCTGTGTTAATGGTGTCAACCAAAGCATAATTCACTACCGGCTGTTGAAGATTATTTATGGTGATGTTATGATAAATTGTGGCTGAGAGGTAGACATTCACCTTAAGGCCACTATTACTGTTGCTGATACTGCTGCTGCTGCTTGGTGTTTGAAGAACTATAAATTGTCCTTCGATGTCGAAATATGTTGACGTTGGACAAAGAACTAGACCAACACAACTCAATACGGACATGAGGACAATAACTAAGCATATGAATACTGTTCGCCGCTGTCGCTGGTGAACAAGTTTAGCTGAGTTAATCTTTAGGATTTTAGGAAATCCTGAAAAAAAATTAAAAATTTATTAACATTCTTCGTTATTTTGATCAAATCAACTGTGACATTTAGAGGCTTTGTTTTTTAAAGATGGCTATGTCTGAACAAATTTGATCAATAAATGGACCTAGCCAGCCCTCAAATTATGCCGGACTTACACGATAGACAAATTGACATTATTTCTTCAATTTTATTGACGTTAATGACAAAATCGTGTAAATAGTTTTAAAATGTATATCATTATTTTTGTTATTAAAAAAATGGAAGGCAAAACTGATATTAAATATTGCCATTATAAAGGAGTCATTAAGTGCACAATGACACAATTTTGAAAATAATGGCACACCGTGAGGAAGAATGAACTTGATCATTCTTTAGTGGCAGTTTGCCATTATCAATCAAACTGTCATTATTTTGCCGGTGTAAATGCTTATCATTATTATATATATTTATTTGATTTTAACATTATTTTTTCCAGTTTAATGGCATGCATTAATGGTATTTTGTTACTCGTGTAAATCCGGCATTAGTCAAACTAGGTTATGGCTGATTTCCAATGACGCGTTGGGCGCCGCTTTGGTAAATTTTTCTCTCAACGCGAAATTTATAACATAGCAATTTAAGAAAAGTGTAAAATGATGCTTTGAGAAAAATTGTTATGATTCAACATATATTATCAAGTACAAAAACCAACATAACCTTAACGACAACAACGCTCAACGGTCATTGCATTTTTCTTCATTCCAGTATCTATCCCACACTAAAGTTGTATACATCACAACTAAGTTATGTCTGATGGAAATTCCTAATTGCACTTTACTTTCGCTTAAAGTCATCTGTCATGTTGACGCGTTCGTAATGCTTGTTAAAGTAATGCGTATATAACGCGAATGCGCTATTAGAAATCAGTCTTGATGCGTTGAGTACTAATGCTACGAGTCGGCATATATTAGCAAGTACGTACAAGGCAACGTAACATAAGCGATAGAAACGTTCAAGTGAAAAAGACAAACTTTTGACAATCCAACATTTCATTGTTCTACATCCCATCATTTATCCCACAGTTACATTTTCTACATCCCAGCTAATTGACGTCTGATGGAAATTCTTAATTCCACTTTACAATTATATACGTATCTTAATTTGTAGATGTCCGTTTCTCTACGTTATGTTACATTATTATGTGATGCATTGTGTTTTATAAGACTGCCTTACATTACATTAGATTACAATTACAAAAAGTTTTAATAGAATAGACAAATACCAATTTATAACAGTTCGCCATTAAAAGCGTTAAATGTTGATAAGCTGCTGGATTAAACAGCGTCAGGCATTCGGAAGTCGAATGCCCTTCTGAACCTTTGTGGGACTCATAAACTATACTTTTTTTTAAACAAAAGTGATATAAATTGTCATGGTTGGGAGTCACTTATTATTTAAATTATGTAAAGGTTTTTTTTTCCAGGGGTATATGATCTAAGCTGGCGGCACTGTTTTCACTTAGAGCCATTTTTTCTTCTGCAAATTATTTATCTTTAGCTTACGCATTACCGCCATACACGGTGCGACATAGTAAATTCGGTGAATGGGCATACATTATGACATAAATCATTTTCAAATAAAAATGATAAAGAATTATCTTTCAAATAATATCACTTTTATGGCAATTATAATAGAATTTATCTGTATTTTATTTCATTTCTATAGTTTATAACTATGAAAAAAACACCCTTTACAATTAAATTATTAAATTACAACTAGCATCTATAAGACAACACATATGTGTTGTCGGGACACACGTCCCAACGCAAACAATTTTATTATTATAAATAGAATTTAAACTCTTTCGTCAATGCCCGCGCAGTCTGTTGTTATTGGTTTTTGTTTAATTGTTTTTTTCTTATTTGTTTATATTGTTCTAAAACTCACCTGAAAATTCTTCAGCCATTACAAGGATGCAACCAGCAGTCAGGACAATAGTGCCAATTGCCAAGCAAATAATTAACTTTGTGCATTTAGGTATCACAATTGTTTGGCAAAGAACAATGAATATCCATATCACAAAAACACACAGCATATTGGACCTGTTTACCGTGGTAGGGTGCAAAAAACAACAACGATAAATGTTTACTTTTAATTAACTGGGAAATTATACTGTTTGCATATTCCATTATGTGTTCTGTTTTTTTTTTGTTTTGCACAAACATTATTGTTACTTACCTGAACATATCCTCGCGTAATTGACAAAATTTAGCTTCTTGAGTTTTTTCTTTGAACTTTAAAGTCCATCCGTTTAGGTATTCTCGGCGAATTTCTTTATTCGAATTGATTTGAATGTTTTGATCGATAAAATCGTCAATCTATACGAAAACGCAATAGTTGAATTAGATTTTTTAAAATACGTTTTTAATGTTTAATATTAGATTTAGATTAGATTCGATTTTTTATTGATTCACATTCTTAGAGATTGGTAGTTACAGTATTAAAATAACAAGAAAAATCGTTTGTTTTTTGTTAATACTAAATATTGGATTTAAATAACAATGGCGCAAAATTTTATTCGATTTAGTAATATGTTAAATCATTTTTAGTATGATACTAGGCTAAAGAGGGGATTTTGCTAATTTTAAACCAGTTTAGTATCATAGTACCCTTTCACACTAGGAAACTGACTTGCCGGCAACTGGGAGTTTTGATGACGAGAAGGGCAAGAAGTAAGGGGAATAAAAAAATCTCCCCGGTCAACGATTTGAAGAGATTTTTTTGACGTTTTTCTTTGCATTCCAATTAGTCCAACAAAATCTTCCCAGTTTCCTCCTCAGTTTCTTCGTATGAAAGATACAAGGCAATTAAAGGAAAACGTCAAATATATCTCCAGCAACTGGTTTCCTGTGTGAAAGGGGACATACTACTTTCTTAACATTTTGCTAAAGTTAAAATCACAAAATGGCTTCTGTATTATTTTAGTATCGTTTTAAATCCATATGCCACTTTGACATTTACAAATGTCAAAAAGTTATGTTCGCTTACTTTTTTGCACTATTTTAGGCGTGTTTAGTTGTAGTTTATTAAGAAAATAGATTTAGTATGGTGCTAGTTAAAAAGTATTTAAATTAGAAAAATATTAGTAAAATGCTTAAGTATTAGGAAAGTGTTAAGCAGTATCATGCTAATCCCTTAACATCCGGCTGTTTAAAATTTTGCGCCAATAGTTTTAACTATGTATACCTAATATTAGCTCATAAAATTCTATACAAATTTCTAACATATGTAAAGTGTACACCCTTTGTCATAAATAATGTATGTAGGTGTAGCTTCAAAAATCTCCGTGGCACTAGCTGCCATTACCGCCCGCCTCCGCAGGCCATAATCGATGAACATGCAATGAAAAATCCAATCGATTCTAAAAAATCAATGCCAATGGTTGCGTTTGATCACAGCTGATGAACTAAAAATCTGTTGTCAGACAAAAATCTCAAGCCACCAACAAACTATTGGTTTCGTTTGGAAATTCGAAGAACAGCTGATTCAAAACTGCAGCTGCGATACAACTGACTTGACAGAACAAATCTACCTGGACCGTTGGCCTGGCCGTTATAGTATACTAAGGTAGCTTCGTACTCGAACGCGAGCAATGCAGCGACATGTTAAATAAAATTACTTTTTGAACAAAACATGAGCTCTGTTCAAAGCAAACATGAGCTCTGTTGATGGACATCTGAATGGCTAGTGGAGTCGGCCTGTTATAAAAACGCAAAACAGTTGTCACTCTATCGGAAAATGGAATAATTTTTGTAAATGGTGGCGGATCAATAGACAATAATTAGACTGTTCCACAACCTGCCTCCAACTGCCAATTAGCATCAATTCGTGCCAATCTTATCCAGACTTAAAAAAATTGGTAGTTTAGGGCAGAAAAAGAGAACTCACGAGAGAGTAAGATATTTACCCTTCCCTATAATTTCTGCTCAATAGTTTTTTTATGCAACAAAATATGGGCAGCATATTTTCAAATGTCAGTTTGGGGCTTGTCATAATAAAACATAAAATAAAAATAAAATGTCAATTACAACATCTTATGTTGTTGACGTTTAAAAATGAACAGACAATTTTATTCAAACCTTTCCAGACTTATTCCACATTTTATTTCTCTCTGAGGGAATTTCATTCCCACTCTTCAAAATTTGATAAGCTGTCAATTTCGACCAAAAAAAGTCTGGACAAGACCTAATTATTCCGAATTACTGTAAGGAATTCGAAATAACAATACTACGAACTATAGACACAGTTGTTCCAGTCATTAGGCATGTTTTATTGGTAAATCTATCCATAGTATAGGATAGATTATAAGCTGAAGTAGATTCCTAATGTATTGATTTCCAAGAATCTTTCATTGAACTTTACCCAGGGTATACAACTTTTGGGTTTGTTACAAAAAATGGGTTTTTCGGTTATCAAAAAACAGCCGAGGGCAATTGATATTTACCTAGTTTAACATTTAACTGCATACTATTGTGTTAATGCCGTCAAAAATGTTATAATACTGTTAATTTACCTACGTTTCAAAACAACCAATTTCTCACAATTTCGGTGTAGAAATGCTGTAAAATTTGTTCAGAGCTGCGAAGGAAACAAAATTGCGAAAAACGTCTTTTAATATGAATTACTTTCTAAAGTATTTCCCAAACACCGTCAAAAAGTTATATGTCATTAACTATTTCATCGCTATTTTTATAAACAATATTCAAGTGAAATAGCCAGTTGCATTCCTCTTTTTAAACTATTCATACGTAATAGGTAATCTAGAAATGTTCATCAGTTAACCTTGAGCCCGAATTCGGGCGTACTGTCAATTACAGAGATTCTTATCTTTAGCCGTACAACGCGAATGTGTCTACCTGACTCTATTTCCCAATCCCAATTTGAGATTTCCTCTTAAATCCTTTCCTACTTTCCTAACACTCGGACTGTGCTTGATCATTTTAAGGGTAGTCAAGACCCCTTTAGTACGCGCATCATTATAAAAAAAATCACAGACCATATAATATATGTCGGGAGGTAGTTCGGTATGTATATGTCTGTAACAGTTAATAATAATTGCCACTAAAATGCTTAAACCACAAAAACTACATACATTTCCTAAAATAAGAGTGTGTGGGAACTTACCTTACCTAACAAGTTGACAGAATAATGTACCTACAATCCCAATTAAATGTTAAGTTTTAACCAATTTTCTTTTCATTCTCTACTTAAACTTAAGTTAAATACCTACCTATCCACTAAAAGAAAGCTACTTAAATTAAATCAGGCTATGAATGAATTCCTCAAGCCTTTAACAGAAAACAAACAAACAAAAAATAAAAAAAAACTACCAGACATCGTAAAGTCAATTTAGCAATATAAGTCATGGGAATATACACTTCCGGATCTACCTACGAACTTGTACATATATATATGTATGTATCTGCATATACTGCTCGTACGTTATATAGGTTTGTAAGCATATTTGAATGAATTTACGTAAGCAAACTTACTTATAAGCACCCGACGTCAAAATAAAATTTAAATCAGCTTACATGTAAATGCAATGAAATTTTATGTTACCTCTTCAGCTGCAGTTAAGGACGCACTATTATCCTGTTTTACATCACACAAAATGGAATCGGTACGATTAAGTGCTTCTTCTGGCTCGTTTAGCTGGAAATAATTAAATTAAAAGAATGGAAGCTATGAAATCACACACACGCAAACAGGCAAATCCAATAAGCAAAAAAAAAAAGAGGCAGAGTAGAATGTGGCGGTCACACAAAATTGTGCTGGCAGGTTTGCTTCGACTTCGTCCTTCCCAAGTCCAGACATATCCACAGGTGGATGGGTGAGGATTGAGAGGAAGGAAGTTAGTTGAAACAGCAAAAAAAAAAACTTGTCTCCTCTTTCTTCGTCATCCGTTTAAAGTTTGCATTTTGTTTTACTGTTTAGTTTATAATTCCAGTTTTCTGCCACAAATAAAAGGATCAGTTGAGGCCAAAAGTTGGAAGCATTTTTTTTTATTGGTTCTTTGCCACAAAACTAATCCCGAGAAAATTGACAGACAAAGCTGAGAGTCTTACAACGACACAAAACTAAAAAGGGATGACAAGGATAACAAAAAAAAAAAACAAGAAGGATGTGGGCAGGATTGTGGATACATATATCTCAATATATGGGTTAACATCATAATGTTGATTTAGCGTTAGTAGAAAACGAACTTACATTTTTGAAGGGGATTTCCGGTGTCCACTCTGTGGTTGGTTCATCTTCCGTTATAACACTCTTGGGATCTAATTTATCACTTTCAACTTGTTTTACAGTATTGATATTATCGATGGTTCGCATATCGTTGGCGATTGTAGCTGGAGACTTGCCATTTGGAATTACAACGTGAGGGTCGCCGTTCACTTCGATTGCATTGACTTCTAGCGAATTATTGTTGGCGAGAGGTTGTTCATTTGTTGGAGTTGGTTTTGTAGTGTTACTAGGACGTCGGTTGCCGAAACGGCGACGTGGCCTTTAAAGAAAAATAATGGAATGGAATTACCTTAATGAAATATAAAAATCCAACTTTAGGGTAGGTAATTAAAATGTCTAAAGATAGGGTTACAGGTGAGAAAATCTTACTATTTGTCACATAAACTTAAATTTAGCGATAACACTACATTTTGAATTAAATTCGTATCAGTTTTACAGGGATTTAAAGCTTAACGAAATTCGGCAATACTATTTAAGCTACGTGTACAACGGAAATCGGGTATCGCGTTGACTATTTGACGTCTTCACAAAATTTATTTTCACTCTGTCATCACGCCCCGCTGGCAATGCGTTTATCGATAAATTCCTGATAATCACAAGACGTGCCATAACTAGGAGAGATTTACTTAAATATTCATTAACTTAAATGCTCACATCATTTAATTTTTCAGTTAATTTGTAATCCATCTTCAAACTTAAAAGTCGAAGTATGAAGACATGAGGTTGTATATGTAAATTGGATTGAAAAGATAGGTTAATGTGCACGTGAAAAGCTAGGGATTATATTTGAATTAATTTTTTTAGCACCGGACCCAATGCCAAAAGAGATATTAAATATCACAGAAATATAAAAAAGGACAAGTCTAGGGAAATTCCAATTTATACCAGTTGTTCGACCTTCAAAGCGGGGCGTGCTGAGGCAAACAACTAATTTCCTAAAGTCGAATGCGCTTTTAATCCTAGGGGGCCATATAAACCCTACTTTTCTGTCAACCTGTCACACTGTTGACATTTACCGAGTCACGTCCATAAAAAAAGTAAAAATATTATTAACATCACTTCACCAGTTTATTTTATTTATTATTTTATTTTCCCAAAGAAAATAGTCAAAAGGCTTTGAATTACAATACCTATGCGTGTTTTTTCCGAGCCAATAGATAATGTTCCAAAAGAAATGAGGCCAAGGGCCAGTTGAACAAATATTTGATCCTTAGTTCTGATGCAGCAATTTTAGCACACCAATTTCTGCGGATTAACTTAGGTTCAAAGATGGTGAAAAAAATCCATTAATCCACAAACAACAACAATTTGCAGATTTTGTTTCACATATGACGTCAATAAAATAAGAAAAACAAAGAAGTGTCGTAATATTGTTTTCTTTGATTCATGTGTTAAATCCATCTAAATATTGCTGAATCATGGATCAAATATTTAAACCACTAACAGAAGTTTTTGGGGTATAAATCCTATTGTGAAGAAAACTGTGTTACCGACGCGAATTACATTTTTGTTATCAATAGGTTGTATGGAAATGTCAATTGTTTCTGTAATGGCGTTTGGTTTTTTCGTCAAATTCTTTTCATGTTCGAAAAACACAGCTTATGTTACGATTTAGTGACGGTTTATCTTTAGCAAGTGGATTAAGTACAATAACTCATTATCTAATAAAATAAAGGTGGTTTAGGGAAGGAATGCAAATAGACGTTTGAAAAATTTACGGAAAATGGAATACAAAAAGATACAGTTCTTATTGTAGTAGATTTTCTTCATGGACGAACTCTTTTTTTTTATTAACTGAAATATTAACTCGCTTATTAACTTCTTTTTTTTTTAAAGGCGTGGATTGGACGTACAATAAGCGTTTTTATTAATATGGATGGTCACGTTGTACATATATTTGATCCGTGGTTTAACAATTTTCATTCACCGATCAATTGACGTTCAACAATGGTTCAAACATTTATTGGGGTCTAATCGCATACTTCAACCATTATTCTAAACCTACCTCTGGTTAATCTGCCGAAATCAGGAGTTAAAATTGCCGAACCATGGATCAAATATTTACACCACGTTTGTTTAACTGCCCTGAGGAATGCGAGGACTTTACACAAATAATCCTGAATTTTTTCTTTTACATCATATTTGTCTGTATATACATCAAATTACCTCAATGGTTCAGTCCTCTTTATAAGATATGTGTTGACGTTCAGGTGCTTCAAATGGTTATCTCTGCTACCACCATCTCCGGGTTCCACTTCATATGTGTCATTCAAGCATTTTAGCGTGGCTTCCGATATATGTACACGACTTTAGTTTTCAGAGCAGGTAAAAAGGTAAAGAAAGAAAATAAACATGGCCATATAGGTAGATCAAAAGTTGAAACGGTGTCCAATGTTGGTTATTGTATATCTCTGGACTGAACACATACAATTGGTTCACTTACCCAGGTATTCCACCGGATTCCATATGATTGGCAATGATAACATCGTTGGACCATACATCAAAATGCCATTTTTTATTTCCCAGGACCCCACACATCACCGAACCACTATGTATGCCGATTCGCATATCCAAATCGACCTGCAATGATAAATATGAGATACCTATGTACATATATAAATAAATTGTATGTATGTAGTTATATTTGAGAAGGACGAAGAGGATGGTAATGATAAAGGAGTCGTTTCGTACATACCTACTAGGAATATACGTATGGAAATGGGAGAATATGCTATTTATAAGTTGAATGAGATTTATTGTCTGAAACTGTAATATTTGTTATTGTTAATAGCAGATAGTGGTGCGCTGATGTTATAAGGCTTTAGGTGTACCTAGTGGTTTGGTGTCCTGGGAATGTATATACATATGTAGGTAAGTGGAGTGGATGAGCTTGTTAAAGGGGGACAACAATGTCCGTTTTATTTTTATTTTTCATACACAAATTAAAAGGCGCAATAAATTGACTAACGATTAAAATTTTTAATTGGTTATGTCATGGCAAACACGGTGTTTTTTTTTTAATAATTATTCTTTTTTTCGAGTAAAAATATTTAATCCAATTTTATTTTACTCAATATAACATAAATCAAATGTAAATATTTCATCACGTCATAGTCGCTGAAAAGACTTGCGTAGGCACGCAACAAAGAGTGTTTTTGGATTAAACGTTTCGACAAGTTATTTTCGTCCCAACGAACACTTCTCTACAGAGGTATGGAAATACAATGAACGATTTGTATCACAGGAACTTGCTTTTGTCGGTTGAAGGCCATAATGTTTCTAAAAGCATAAAGGGTAGGTACATACAATCATACTTAACGATTATGGAGAAAGTGTGACGAAGATTCTAAATATCTAAACAAATTTTATACATTTTGGACGTTGATTCATAAAAGAAAATATTTCCGAATGCTTTGAATGTGACTTCAGGAGAGATTTACTATAATTACACTACGTTGCGACACATCAGGTTTTCAATTTAAAAGAAAGTGTAAAAAAGATTTAAAATTGCTGCTAGATTTAACAGTTGATGACACCCATGTTGTTTTATTTGCTGTTAATTTTTTGTCAGTTTTTTAAACTAAATCACCATCATAAATTACTGTGACTATAGAAAACGCCGTGGGAGTGTATAGGAATCCGATTTTCTTTTTAAATCTTAAGTCTTCTAAAATACTTTTTTTTTTAACATACCGCCTTTTAGAATTCCTCTTACACAAAATCTCGATCTATAATCGTTCATTTTAAAAATTCCGTTTAATCCAGCTTAGCCCGTTTTGTATTTTTATAAATGTTACACAAAAAAAAATGCATAAGCCCAAATTCGAAACCACTCACTTAAAATCCTATATGAGGGCAAGCGGGGGCGTTGCAGGGAGGCAGCATGTCCCTCTTACGCGCCAGTCGTACTTTTTGCACCTTGTGTTGATTCCAAAAGCGAGAATTGAATAAACGGGATAATAACAACTGGGATTATTCAAAATCTGGATTATAAAAAGGGGAGTGAAAATTGAAAATTGTGGGCGAAAAATTTAAAAATGTCAGGTTGGCGTTTGTTATAAAAGTGAAAAAAAAGCTGTGGGAAAATATTTGTTGATCAAGTAAATAAATTCAAAAGACCTTACACAGTTTTGAAGAGAAAAAAATGTGAATTTTAAAAAAACAAATGTTGTGCTAACGTTTAAAAATTGACAGAAAATTGTGCTTAAGCCGTTCCAGACTTTTTCTGACTTATTATTTCTTTATCAGAGAAATTCACACCCAATCTTCCAAATTTGGAAGGTCTGGATCAGACCTAATGTACAATTTTCGAAATAAGGTAAATGTGATGAAACTGTTGGAGCTATCAAATGACTTTCACGTTCCACATACCATCCACAATTTAACGAATAAAATGTTCGCTCATGACTAACCTCAAAATCAGAGATTGTATTAATAATTTTAAGGACGGCCTTACTAAAGTCAACGGCGTTGGATCTGATGACGGCATCGCTTCCGATCGATAAGCGAAATTAGCCATCGTTGCGCGTAATTGGTACCTGGGCGTCCTGACATGTGTTTCTGCTGCTGTTTGTTCTTTGTCAGTTCTATTAATATATGTAATATTGCCATCAGTGCTTCAGTGTCACTACTTTGTAGAGAATGTAATAAAGACAGGAAAATAAAACGTCGTTCTAAATCCCTACATTCTGCCATTGCTATGGCTCACATGTTCAAATCTCTATTAAGTTTTGTTGTGATTCTATGTTATTTTCGATATTCTACTTCAATCTTCACAAGATTTAGATATTCAGAATTTGTAATTCTAAATTGACAATTCCCCACAAATGTTAAAATACTAAATCTCAAAAGTACATTTACTTTGTGAGGTTTTTATGACTTGTGAGATATCAGACAAGAATATAAGATTGTATAAGACTTTTTTTCCGAAATATTTATTTAATTTAAAAAGAAAACCAGTGAGTGAATTTTAATCTTCAATCTCCATTAAAATAAAGGTACAAATAATCAATTCAATAAATACTGTCTGGATCAGATTTCACATCACAATCTTAAACAAAAAACAGAGACCAAATATAAAAAAAATTAGGTATGCGAGAAGGATTTTTGTTAACTTGAATGTCTATAGCATCCAAGACAGCAATGAAACAGTTAATATTTAATGTATCGAATTTGCACTTGTCATGTCATCTCGATTATTTAACAGGAGACACTTTTAATTTGTGAGACATCTCACTTTTGAGTTCTGAGTGTTGACGTGCGTTGCGTAGTCGGTCGTATGGGTAGATGGTTCCACATAAATAAGATGACGTATGACGAAAAAGAAAACCATACTTTTAAGGACCTTTTGTAAGAACAACAAACAAAACTTAAAACTCACATGAGTCTGTAGTCTCACATCCTTGATGGCTTTTATCATGTGCAGGCCAGTTTCTACACTACACACCGCATGATCCGGCCTCGTCTTCCAATTATCACTCTCGAACATTGAAACACAGTAATAACAGTCACCCAATAACTTTATCCTTAGACAGTGATTATCCTACAAAGAAATAAAATTCAAAAATTAACAAATCATCTCCAAGTATATAATAGTTAAAAGAAACACGTCGAACAAGATACGACGAGACACAAACCTCAGCGATCCTATCGAAACGTGCAAATAAGTCATTAAGTATTTTCACCAGCTGTTGTGCCGAAGTTTTGCTTGCCAGCTCCGTAAAGCCCTGTATTATTGTAATGAAAAGGACAGCAAAAAAAAAATAACAATCATTAAAATAAGTCAAAAAGGCAATAAACCGTAAACCTAAGCAAAAAACGAAGTAAAATAAAAAAGTTGGAGATACAAAAAAAATTCTAAAGGACTCTAATAAAAACATTTGTTTGCACAATTTAAATTGCTAATTTTATGGCTTTCGGCCAAATAAACGTGACGCTACTGGCGCTGCGCTAGTGTACCTTGCGCTAACTATATGGACGTGAAGTGGGTACGTACCTTAATATCTGCGAACAGGATGCTTACATTATCCATTGGATACACGTACAATTTGTTGAACTGCGTTTCCACGTTCGGATCGGTACCTTTGTACATTTCTTGGCGAATTTCATTATTTACAACCATAGGAAGGACTTTGCAGAGTAAATAGAACAGGAAACGGAAAAGAGAAAAAGATATTATAAATGTAAGTTATGAAAAAAATACATTCGTCCTTCTTGCTAGAGTTGAGTTAAGTTTAGTTGAGAGAAAATAAACACAACGAGTACCTTGCATCTACCTAGTTAAGTATAACTATTTTATAGTTTACATGAAAGAGTTGATATACATAAATCGATTGAAAGTTGAAATAAAAAATTTAATATAAAATTTGTTTTTCAAAAAAATGAAAGGTCCTTATGTTGTAGATTTATTTACGCTTCAGCAACATTTTGCAGAGAAAATAGTTATTTTTTTTTTCACTTTTCTCTTGAAGGTGCTTAATAAGAAGTGATATTTTAAAGTCCTCGAAGTTAAATAACTTTCTCTAAAAAGAATATTATATTGGAAGTATGGAAGTTGATGTGTATTTTGTAGGTCTTTATTGAATATTTCTTAAAAGCTTCATGGAATTAATAATACTCAAAGTTAAACTCTTTTTTTCTTGGAAAACGAAATACTATTACAAAGATATTGAGCTAAAAGGAATAAAATAAAATAAAAATAAAAAAATTTAAAATCTTTATTTTTCAAGGTAATATGCTATCTTTAAAGTACCAACCTAAAATTTGTATGTGTTCCTATTAGTCGTGTTCATTTGGGACTTGCAAACAACTCGTGAGAACTTTACTGCTAATCCATCAGTCTTAATATAATTCCAGCTCAACTTGATCATTTCTGTTGTTACTGTTTGCCAATGGAATAATTTATTATTGATTTTTTGTTGGTTTAACATGAAAACATATCTTTTGAATTCTTACCGAAGAAATAACAAATTAAAAATATGAAAGCAAATTTGAATGAAAAAATCTCTTAACTTTATTAGACGCCCTCTGGTGTTTTCTAAGTGAGTACTTAATTTACTCCCACATGAGATTACTGTTTTCATCTTCTCACTAGTAATCAGCCAACTCGAACGGATATTATTAGAAAAATTTGTTATATTTTGTGAAATGAAAAATGAATACGTTCCAAGTTTTCTTTTTACGCTTCAGTCATATTAAATACTTTCCACGTCTTTTCGAGTGCCAATTTAGTTTTGTTTCTAATTTTAGTTAATTGAATTTATTTCTAAATATAATCTGTGGAACGTATAATTTCATATAAATTTCGGGCAAGAAATCTGACAGAAAAAATAGAACAGAAGCTACTTAAGTTCGTCTTAGAACAGTAGGCTTGTTCGATGTTATCTTTATCAGTGCGCATTGGGAAATGTCAATGCATGTCAATCGACTTTCAAAAAATGGAAAATTGCTCCTCTGCTCTTATAATGAGGTATTTTTTTCTATAGGTATAAGAATCGATAAAATATTAAATATATTTTTTTTAATTGCCGGTAACTATTTTTTTGGAACCAATTTTCTTTCCGCCAACGGCTAATTTAATAATTTTCCCTAAGAAAAAGAAAAATGTATCGTGGTAAGAGTAATTTAAAATTTGATATTTGACAGCTCTGAAAATTTTCTCCGTGAAAACAAAGCAAATGCACTTATGGAAAAAAAGACTGACAGCAACCAATAATTTGAAATTTGACAGCTATAAATTGATGTCTGAATTTCATGTAATTGCTTTTGAGTGAAAAGAGAACAGGTTAAAAAAATATCTTTTTGTTGTGTTTTGAATTCGTACAAATTAGTAGCAATTTTCACATGTTCACTTGAAAGAAATGTGTCATGTAGTCAATATTTCTTGTGAAGACTACTTATGTCAGTTTTTTTTTTAATTTTCAGTCTTAATTAAGGTCTGTATTAATTTCTTTTATATTCCGAACAAAAAAAATGGAAAAATAAGATTTGATATTTCGTCACCTCCAAAAATCAGAAATTTCTTAGACGACAATGGCGCAAAATTTTGCCTGATGTTAAGGGCTTAACATGCTACTACTAAACAGTTTGCTAATACTTAAGCACTTTAGTAATATTTTCCTAATTTTAAACACTTTTTAACTAGCAGCATACTAAATCTATTTTCTTAATAAACTACAACTAAACACGCCTAAAATAGTGCAAAAAAGTAAGCGAACATAACTTTTTGACGTTTGTAAATGTCAAAGTGGTCCATGGACTTAGACGATACTAAAAAAAATAAAGTAGCCATTTTGTGATTTTAAATTTAGTAAAATGTTAAGAAAACTGGTTTAAAATTAGCAAAATCCTCTTTTTAGCCTAGTATCATACTAAAAATGATTTAACATACTACTAAATCGACTGAAATTTTGCGAAATTGAATCTTGATCACAGTGTGCTTATTTTCATGTTATATTCCAAAATTTCATTAAAAACAAAACAGGTTACTATACGTATTCTAATTTATATAAAGCGCTTAGCGCTCCTTGGATAAGACATATTCAGGACATATTTTTAACCACGACAGTTGAACAAATAAATATTTCTAATGGAGTAGAGGCCTTACGACAATAATTTCTGCGAGTAATTGGGGTAAGAACTGTCAAAACACCAAGCTATTAAGTTTCGTTTCGCAATTTTTATCTATTTATTTTGACTAGTTGAAGTTTTTAAAAAATGGAAAAAGAAAAAAAATAAATAGAAAAATTTAACAAATTTTCATAGATAATAATAAACAAAAAAGTAATTCAAAACAATAATTTGTTTTTCAAAATTACAGTCGGACTTCGGATTTTTAACTTAAATGGGTATGTAACATGGTAAATTTTGGTTGCGAGAAATCGATTACAATTTTCCCCGTCCTTGCTGTTTGACAGTTGTTATAATTCTTAATATAGAACAGGCCTAATACCTATTCGCAAACCCAAATCAGCTAATATATGTAATTTCTTTTAATAAATGTTTGGTTATTAGTGTTTTTTTTTGCTTATTGCTGAGGTAGCTATTTACAATTAGCATATTCTGAAATTTTAGACAAATCTGTGCTGTTCTCGTATGACTTTTTTGTTACTGAACACATCTAATTACTATAAAATACCTGAGAATTGCAATAGAAAGAGTAAAAAAGGTTGTTCTTTTACTAATATTTTGATACTCTGTCAGGAATTCCTATAAATATCTATTAAATAAATTGCAGTAGCTATACCTATGTTCTTTTATTTATTTTAATTCGATATATATTCGTTTCCCATTTTAAAACCAAGTAAGATTATTCACAATCAAACGAACAATTATTATCACTTTGGTTCATTCCTACATATTGTATTTAAATGCTGTTCTTTATTATGACCTCTTCGGATTTAAAATCTGAATTTGTTTTATTTTTCACTTTAAGTTTATGCCATATATTTTCGCACATTTTGTCTTATATGACACGAACATAAAAGCATGTAGAGTGCAAAATTAGGATGTAACCGTTTTTCTGTCTTGTAGAATTACCACCTGGTTTAAGGTATTAAAAAAAGCAATCAAAAGTTTATGAACACATAAATCTTGTTTTACAAGCAATTGTTTTCACTCTTTTATTCAGAAAATCAAGTAAAAGGGGTATTGAATTGATTTCCTTTCTGTCCACAAAAAAAAAACTTGTTGATATAGGTAGTTTATTATTCTCAGAGGAAAATTTAAAGATTCTGTAGGTAGGTATCAAATCACATTTTATAAAAAAAGATCTGTCAAATGGTTTCAAAATCAAATCAAAAAAGAAATAATTTTGTTATGCATTCTGGAAATTGTATAAGGTTATTGCCAAAATCTCTCTAGGCATTACTATCTGCACAAATAATTTTTAATATTTTAAAAGTATTAAAATGTCATTAAATTATTGTTAAATTAAAATTTGTTTTGATTAACTTCGCAAAAAAACTAATCTAATACCGTTTTCGTTTGGTCGTTTGAGAACTTCTGGTATAGCATTCTGATTACTTCTGAAATTGTTCGTTTGGCACTAGATGACAATTCTTTTTCTAAAAAGAAGAGAAAATCGATTTTGGCTTTGAAAAAAAATAATCAAAATCAGAAGCAATCACACATCCGAACCTTTCAAACGTCAACATCGTGAAATGACATATTGTTATTTAATTTTGTAATTGTGTTCCGTTCCAGAAACGTTCACTCCATTACGCCAAAAGAAATCTTTTAAATAAAAAGCCTGTGTTCCTCGAAAAAGCTGGCATGTAAATCAATTAATTTTGTGGAATGTAAGGAAGTGGAATGTTAAGATCTGAATTTCTTGCAACTCATTTTTCTAATTTGATTTTCTTCAAAATTAAAAAGTTGAACTTCCTAGCACACAATTAATTTAAGATTGAGAATGCATAAGAAAACTTTGAATAACTCGAGCAAGAGATTTATTTATGTCATGTAATAAATTAAAATGTCAAATAAAATAGATTAAATTGTCATACCCGAGGGACTCTTTTGTGGATTAGGAATCAAATTTATCGTTGTTATTATTTTATTCTCAAGATAGAATATTCTTTTATGGCATCTATATTGACAATTATGTATATACATATTCGATTCCAATATGAAAGGAATTATTTTTGACTTGAAATTTGGAATTTTATTTAAAAAGGAAAAGCAAAATTCATGGATTATATTTTTTAATCTTCTTTGCTTTGGAGTGTGTTTATGTCGGATAATATTAGATTTTGATATTTTAATTTGAAATTATGTGAAAATCAAGAGGATTTAAAGAAGCTTATGTATGATTTTTTGTTAATTTATAAATTCCATATGATATACAGTGAAACCTCCTATTAGGGACAGCTGTCTTGAGCGGAAAAATTCTCCCGTCCGTGGATCTAGGATTCCAAGTCCATAGATTTTGTGTTCCTCGATGCTGACACTCCCTTGACCGGATGCGGCGGACAAGATTATCAACCGTAATTTGTTAAAAGACAGAATATTTTTTTTGTTATTTAAAAATTGCCACAAAGTGACTGTCCGTGTTCGAATATGTAGATACTTAAACAATTTTTCTGTCTGCTAATGTTGTCCGCTAATGTATCTTATAGCTTCATGTCACATTTCTTAAAGATTTTAAAGCTTCAAACTCGTAAACTCTATATTCACATGTCATAAAATACAAAAGTATTTCTGGTGAAACGCCAAATGTAAGCCTAGGTCGTGAAAATATTTTTGGATAAGTTATCTTTGCTTCGCAGTATTGTTTGCATTTACAATAATCTGCCTGCAAAGAAAATCCCACTTAAAGATCAAACATGCAGATCTGAACAATGTTTAAAGGAGGGTCTCAATTTTTTGCCTTGGACGATCAAAACTATTGTCACCCGCCTAAGGGAGGATTCACTGTAATCGAAAAGCAAGGCATCTTCCCTAAGTTGGAATTTTTCTTCCAAAGGGAAGCAAATCAAGTTTATAAAATGAAAAAATAGACGACTATACAGAAAATTAAACATACTTTAGTATATAAGGGAGAAGTTGCAGATATTTCTTGAGGTTTGAGAACTTCTAAAAAAATAAACTAAATTTCAATAGAAAATCCAAATAAATGAATTAAATGTAATAAAGTATTAAGAAGAATGCTGGAACCCCTGCGAAAAAACAAGAACGCTTGGCAACATATTCCTCACTGACGGATCACAACACGCAAGAGGCAACTATAATTACTTTTGCTCGCTTAAGTCAACATAAGCAACAAAAGCGAAGACACACTTTGGTTTCGGTCAGTTTCGATTATGTTCGTGAAGTTAAGTGAGAGCGAATGTAATGGCTCATTACGTAATAAAATTTGACAGTTGTCGATACGTTACATACACTACGTATGTTTTCAGAAGTTATTGTGTGTACTTGCTGTTTTAAAGATGTTTTTGGTAACTTTTCGCTAGATTTTGATAACAGCTTAAGCTCGGTTGATTCTTCAAGAACACCATCAATAACATTGGCATGATCCAAAAATTCCATTGTGGGTGAAATTTTTCTCAAAGTATTTATTTTTCAACCAATGAGATTTTTTGCATTCAACAACAGAAAACATTCTCCAGAATTCAAAAGATTTCCAGTAGCAGAAGCTGCTGAAAGTAATTTTCAAAAAAAATTAAATTCATCTGTGAGATCCTCGGTTATCTGATATTTTACACTGTACGACTCGGATTTAATTCGAGGGTTTAGAGCAAGACTACCTAAGCAATTTAGGACGTAGAAGAAATTATCCCCCAAGAATTTAGTGCATGTTCTCTTCCAAATATTTTAGAGTCCGATTATTGTAAGAGAAAGTGGGAAGTAATGGAAAGCATTAAGACGTTCAAATTTTGTAAAAAATGTCAAATAATTGAGTACCTCTATTTTTGTTAGTTTAATTTAATTTTAAACTTTACCATTTTATTTACCTGTAGAAATTATTAAATAATAACTGATTACCCCTTCGCTTCCCTGGGCTTTCTGTAAGCCCCTTGGGTTATAAAAAGTATTCTATTACATATTCCAAGCTATGTGGCCTAAATCAAGTTCATTATTACCTGAGTTGCTTTAACATCCGATAGATCACACTGTTTTTTTAAATAGGTACATATGCATATAAGAGAACTTTTGTAGATTTAAGATTTTATTGTTCTTATTGTGTAAGTATTTTCTAGGACCAACCATTTTTCAGATAAAATTAAAAATATATAAAGGAGATTCATGAAACTATGATACGAATTATTTTTTGTTTGTTGATCCGATTTATTTTGTTTTCTATTTGTTTCCAAAAATTATTGATTCACCATAAGAGGTAATTATACCAATGATTTATTTTTTATATTATTTAAATGCAAATAATAGGTACATACGAATGAAGGTTCCTTATTCAGAATTCATATAAAAAAATCCACCTTCCTTCCTTATCCAAGTACATACTGAACAATTACAATAAATACAAAAAACTTATGGCACCCGAATATCACCAATAAACACTCTCTACTCCAAAGAAATCCTAAATATCTTCCATTAGATTAAGCATATAGGCCTTTTAATAAATAACTACCATCTTATGAATGTAAGTGTGACAATTTGATTTTATCCATCTACAAGGCGTCTTATTACACAGAAACGTGTTAAGAAATTGGTTCATAGGATAAAACATTTAGAGCATGACATTAAAAATAAACAGAGCTTATAATTTAACGAAGCATCCCAAATCAGATCTTAGACATTTTGACTGCATCTCACCTCCCCCATCAAGTAACTTAACGTGATTTAGACAAATGAATTCATATCAAATTTGTAATCTGTACATATAGGTATATCAACTTTCTCGATGATGATAAGGATAATATACTTTTTAGATCGTATGGTAAAACGATACTCAAATATATATGACCCTGCAGTTTGTTCCGCACTTAGTTTTAATAGATATGAATATGCCATCTAGAAAATAAGCTGTAAACTTAGTCGTGCGTGAAGCTACACATGTGTATGGAGTCCATTTTTCATTTCTGTGAATCATAAGTACTTATCTCTCTCAACTTCACTAAACCCACCCACATTAGCTGACAGCCAGAAGTGTTTGGAATCAAATTTTCACTTGACCCTTCTTCTGTTTACAATATACTCACTTGAGTCCAATAGTTTTTGTGTCCTTTGCAGTTCCCGCTCTGATTCCTTTTTATGCTCCATTGCCTTGTGCGTTTCAATGAAGGCGAGTCGCTGTCCTCGATCTGTCAAGTACTTGGTGTACATGCCGGCAACATTGATGGCCGTATAAAGGATAAAGTTGGCAATTATTTGATATAGAACACACGTTGTAAACTTTTCAGATGCACACACACCATGAAGAAGAAAAGAAACACATACAATAGACAAAAGTAAATAAATACAAGTATATATGGAAGTTCACAAACAATAAAATTAAGTGCATATTCGGATGTCAACCATGTTAGCACCATCATAGTGTTAAGTTATGAGAGAAGGAAATGTGGAAAGGAGACAAAGAAACGGATAATCGACTTAATCGTGGTGAGGGTGAAGTCTAAAAAACGGTGACCATATTCGTAGTTTCCAAGTATATTATTTTCTTTGGTTTCTGAGAGATTAGATTGCTCAAAAATATTTTTTTTTGTACGAAGAGAGAAAAGTGGTGTGTTCCTAATTCTTAAGCTATTTAAACGTACTCTTGATAAAAAATTATTTAATTGAAATATAAAGTAGGTGCATAACGCTGATTGTTGTTTTTATATTCTGTAATAATTTAGATACAAAACTCATAAGTAAACAGAACAACGAAAGGTCGTAACATGGCAATCACGCATTTTTTAATTGTGTAAAAAAATTACTAAAAATCTTATTGCTTCAAAAAATAATGTAACAGGTAAGTAATTCCAACTTGCACTGAAAAATTGAGCAAATAGGTATTCCTGTTAAAAGGATTTATCTATATTATGTGTTAAACATCGACAATATTAATTTTCCACAATTCAAAATTCATTTCAAAGATAAAAGAGGTTAGGTTGGAAATGTGAGAAAGAGATTGTCGGTTTTGCTCTTCGTGTAAATGCTAAGACCAACAACAAAAATTGAAAAATCCTAGTAAGTTTTCTTTTCGAAGTGCACATATAAAATGAGAGTTCATAGTGTTACTGATACATACTATTTACGGATAAGTCCCTGAAAAAATGAAACAAAGAACACTCTTTCGTTGGAAAAAGATTTTATTTTTCAATATAGTCTCCTTTTAGATCGATAGATACACCTCTTCATTTGACCCAAATCTCTAACCTCCTAGCCATTTCTTCATGTTTTTGAAAACAAGAAATAGTAGCAAAGTGGCTAAGTCTGGGGAAAATGCTGAATGAGCCTAACTCATGAGATTTTCATATTGTGACTGCAGATTTGTACGCCGGCGGCCGTTTTCCTTTAAATCGGCATTATTCAGTTTCGATTCACCTGGAGAATCCATTGTTTTGACTGTTCCTTGGTTTCAGGTATATTGCGGTTAATCCAGTTTTAATCCACGGTTACGAAACGGCCGAGAAACTCATTCAATTTTTCTGGATTATCGCGAAAAACACATTTGAAGTTGATAAACGAATGTTTTCGTTGTCGATTGTGAGCAAACGTGGCACCTATCTTGGGGAAATGCTTTTTCTGTCCAAATATTTATGTAAAATCAAAAGCCTAGGGCCTGTTTAAGCCCGCGCACTTTCACTTGCTGATCTTACATCATCAAACTATGGATTTTGTCGACCATTTCTGGTGTGGTGACCTCAATTTGGCGACATGTACGTTCGGAGTGACTTGCCCTTGAACGACTTCACCAAAATTTTGTGAACCAGTAAGTGAATGGTTCCAATTGATGGTGAAGAGTCCCCATAATATTTGTCAAGCTTTTGTTTGATTTGAATGATTTTTTTCTCGCAAAAAATAGTGTTTAATGAGCACTCGAAATTTACTTTTTTCCATTTTAACGAAAATTTTTACCTTTGGGGCAGCCATTATATATAGACGAGAAGCCTGAGTCTATATATAATGGCTGCCACAAAAGTATTTGACAGATCTGTCTGAAAATTTGGAAGCGTTCCTTTGAAAGATGATTCTTGAATAAAAAAATGGCAAATTTAAGGTTATGACACAGTTTTTATTAATTTGCAGGAACTTCTTAATCCACCTCAATTAACTCATATCAAAGAAGGAAGTCATTTTTAGTACTGGTTGAACATAAAACGAAATTAATATTATGATCTGATTCCGTATCAATTTTTCAAATCTACTCTTAGCTATTTAAAATGCTGTCTCGGCCCTCTATGAAGCGCAGTTAAAAATCTTTTTTAACTGAACAAATACTACCAATCATTGATAATTATACTGAAAGAATTCCTGCATAACATATTCAACAAATTGCCCAATACTTCTAAACTTTTCTTATTTTTATTTTAAGTTAATTATAATTCTAAAATTTTTATTTATTTATTCTTTTATAAATAAATGATCAGGCTATTTTCTGCACTTTACAATCAGAAAAATATGGCATGGTCACCATAGGTATTACAAAACATTTTTATACTTACAGTGTTCTTTTGAAATTTGATTACAGTTATTACGGCTAAATGACAGCTAGCTGATAAAGTTCCACCAACTACACACCATTTAAGTGGCAATGGTAACATTGCATACGGAACAAATATCACAAAAAGAACGTACCAAACTAGATATTCGCGGTCGGCAAAACCCAAACCTTGACCAAGGAATCCTGTTGGGAAATATGAAAAACCAATATTTAATTTTTGTTTTATTAAAAATATTAAAATATTTATAGACTAGATGAAGAGTAATTTTTAGTCATGTGTGAGCTTGAGTAAGTAAATAATATATTAGGATAAAATGAGGTAGTTCTTTTTTTTCTCTAAGAGAGTGGAAATATGCAGAGAGAGCTAGGGCTTTTGAATGAATGTTAACTGAGAAAGGACAATGGCAGGATTAAGCTTAGGATATTTTGTTTTAAATTGGACTTTTTTATGTTAGGTTAATTTTATTGGATATTATGTTGTTAGCTTGGTCTTAATCACTACGGTGATAGCCAATAAAAATAAAGGTACTGATCTTAGCTGACGAGACGGAGCTCGAAAAAAAAGAATGTTGTCAACATAACCAGGTAAATTGAGAGTTTGAAGGATTAAGTAGGTTTACATAGTAAGAAAGTAGGTTGCAAGGATTATATCCAGTCATAGCCACAGGAAACAAAGGTAATATATCCGCACTTCCCTGTCGACTTGACGATAAGGTGACCAGAAATGCGATGCATATTGTAGGAGTGACCTTACGAACATAAAAGAAATATATTCGATAATCTTTTGGCCAGCTAAACTTATAGTTGGCTTTGATAATAATGTAACTCCAAAATTTAGTTCACGGTCAGAGCTTACTACATTTCTTCATTAATAGTTAATAATAATTAAGTAAATTATTAAATTTTATCTGTTCAATGCCAATAATAATCAAAAGAAAGGCAAGATGTCCTATATGTCTTCCATAAGGTACGCCAGCCAAATAATACAAATTCATAAATAGTGTGGGTGTAGCATAATGAAAAGTAGTCTATGTTGACAGTTTTTAAAAGCAATTACCTATATAGCAAACCATTGAAAGTGTTTGTTCACAAAATAATATTTTAAAGCAGTGGTACCTAATTGTAAAATATATTTTGTTGCAGAAGCTATTACAGCCACGATATATATTTTAATAGCCGTGTTTTTTGGAAAATGCTATCCACAACACAGTACAAATACAAAATCTAGATGCGGATAGATTTGTGACATTTATTCGAGTATCGAATGAAGTTATAGTTCTTTCATTCGTAAAAGTTAGTACTTCTGATAGCGTCCATGAATCTCGAATGCTTTGTTCGTAGAGTTAAAAAATTATGTAACGCGTTCTTATTTCTATCAATTCTTATATTTATTTTAAAACACATACGCACAATGGGTGATGTATTTTAATATTTAACACTGCTTCAGACTCAAGATAACTTCTTTGTTAGAATTAAAAAAATAATTAGAATACTAATATTCGACGCGTTTTTTTGAAAAGGTTAAAAAGAAGAAAAATACTTGTTTCATAAAGGTTGGTTAGGATAGGTTCAGAAATATATATTAAGTAAATCAGCTTCCGTCTGTCAATAGGTTGATCTACATTTTAAACTGCTGAAGCAAACTTGGTACTTAAGCGTAAAAAAAAAAAAAAAAATGACAGGTCACCTGAACCCGTTATAACTTTTTGTATGGAAATTATCCATTTTACTTCGATTTTTTAATTCAAGTTTTAATTTGCTTATTTGCCTTTAAATTAAAAAATGTAAAAAAAAGCGTTGTTGCTTTTTTGTATTTAATTTATTAAACAGTTAATCAGCCGATCCGTTTTTTTTTTTGGGAAATTCTGTTTCACTGGAGATATATGTATGTACGTGTTTGCGAAAAAATACACGGTTAATGATTCTAGCGAACATATACCCAATATATCCGCAATTTTTCTTACTGTTCTTTCAGACTTCGGTTTGACAGATAAAAAGGAAGAGATAAAGGGAAATTTCTTGTAAAAGTTAAAAAATGGCTGTTAATTGACGCAATACTCCATAAAGTGAGTCGAAAGAATTTCAGAGCGATTGAATTAAAGGAAAGTAAAGGCTGCGTTCACATTATTATTGAAGACAATTATTTGACTGAGCCCCGCGGCGGTCCGCATCATAGTTTTTGAGCTTAAAAATGAAAGTCTGAAGACGAAAGTGTATATACTATTCATTTTAAAGTGAATAGTATATACACTGACAGTCAATAAAATAGGTCCATTTTATTGTTAACTTTAATAATTTTGTGCAAAATGAGTTCTTGCTCAAAATTTGATTTTTGTACAAAAAAAATGGTGGGTTTCATAGGGAAAAAAATCAAATCGAATTGCACCCCGAACAAAATTTAAGAACAAAATGCGTGTAATATTGAAAAATAAAATAGGAATATAGCAGAAATCTATGGTAAGAAACATAAAATGACGAAAAATGCAGCAACACAAACACATTTTTTTTTCAATATTTTATTTTGCTGTTTATAAAGTGAACCTATTTTATTGACCGCCAGTGTATATGCATATTTACTTGTATAAAGTCAATGAACTACCTATTTGGATCATTCTTCAAATGATTCTAAAATTATAACTAATTTATTTGAAAATTTTTTCAGTCTTGCTTTTTCCGAAGATAATTTTGAACCAGATATAAACTACTTTTCTTATTTAAACAGCTGTAACCAAACGTCATTGTTATCAATCAACATTAACGTTGAAGATGTGGTCCACAAGATTAACAAGCTAAAAGGCGATTTCTCATCGGGCTCAGATGGTTTGCCTGCCATTATTTAAAAAAAAATGTGCAGCCGATTTAGCTCAACCTCTTGCTACTCTTTGCCAAAAATCTCTTAGTCTAGGGATTTTTCCATCTATATGAAAGGACTCTTTTACTATTCCTATTCATAAAAATCAAATGTTTCTAATTATAGACCAATCGCCAAACTATCATGTATTCCCAAACATTTCGAGAGTACTGTCTTCGAAACAATGTACTTTTATTGTAAACCATTATTTTCCACCAAACAACATGGGTTCCTTAGGGGTAGGTCCACGTCCCTAACTTAGCTGAATTTGTTTCATATATGCTTTAAATTTTTTAGAGAAGAAAATCGAAGTTGATGTAATTGCCACGGATTTTAGCAAGGCGTTTGGCAAAATTTGACACAAAATTATCATTTTCAAGCTCAAAGCTCTTGGATTTCCTCCTGGTTTTTTTCAATGTATATATTCCTACCTTTCAGATCGTAAATATCGAGTCTTGTTTATGTCTGCTATATCAGATCCTTTAATTGTTAAATCTGGCGTCCCACAAGGTAGTCATCTGGGTCCTATTATTTTTATCCTGACAGCAAATGACGTAGAATCTGTGTTAAAGGATTCTGAACTTTCTACTTACGTAGACGACATGAAAATCTTAAGAGTAATTTCTTCACCTTGCGATCCTTTACGTCTGCAAAATGACTTGGATAATTTCTTTGTGTGGTGTCAAAAGAACAATCTAGAACTTAACGTCGATAAATGCCAAGCAATCACATATCCTCACAAACGTTTTTGTCCGCAATAACGGGACTACTACATAAATAATGACCTTGTTTCAAGAGTAATGTCCATTCGGGATTTGGGCGTTATCTGTGATAGTGAGACCAATTTCAGATCTGATTATGATAACATTATTTCTAGGGCAAACTCTGCTCTTGGTTTCGTCAGGCTTTGGTCTACGGAGTTTTCAGACCCTTTTGTTACGAAATCTCTGTACACAACCTTTGTCCGACCTTTACTTGAGTATGCCAGCCAAGTATGGTCCCCGTATCACCTTGTTCACATTAAAAGAATCGAAGCAATCCAGCGTAGATTCCTCCGTTTTGCTCTAAGGGGCCTTCCTTTGGTTGACAATTGTAACCTGCCACCATATCAAGGCTTCTGGCGTTACTGTTTTTTCTACCTTACTCGCATTAATGAGTATTAACATCAACTCACTCTATGATCAGTACCCCAATTTCATCAAGCTCCTCACGAAACAGATTATGGTAGAAATGAAACAGTTACAAGAATGTTGAGGGAAGTAAATGCAAATTCTGATATATTTGATTATAATCATAACAAGATCACAAAAAAAATTCTACATAGTCCTTCATCTTTTTAATACTAATATAGATAATATTAAAAAATCTAATTCTCCATAGAAACTGAAACTGCTAACTATAAAAACTTATAAAATTCATTAGCATGCTTTCCTTTTTAATTCTTTAACTTTTACGTTTTTTAATTTTTGTTTCTCTTCTTCTTTTTAATTTATGGATCTACTGATCCTAAATTTTTTTAATTTTTAATCATTGTATTTTGTGTTTTAACTGCTTGCATTAAGCAGTCCCATAATCCTTTTTCTCCCATACTCAATCGCATATACAAAAAAATCCAACGTCTTTCTTTAAACAGCTTAAATTGAAGGAATGTCTATTTTGCAACCCGAATAACATATATAAATAATCATGTTGCAAATTAGCAATATTACCTAACCCATATTTGATTTCCAAAATTATACATAAATATATTCGCTCCAACTTCTCGCGTTACATTTAGTATTTTTTTTAAATCTCTCTTAGTTAGTTAATCAGGTTGGAAGGATAAACCAAACCACATTTGCTACGAAAACAATGTACAACCTAGACAACACCACAGTGTACATTGTAGAGAAATCACTTCATTCTTGAACTCAACGTGTTGTTCGGTTACACACACTGTTAATTATGTGTTTTTCCAACCGAACAAGATAGGTAGATATCTCTGAATATATTACACTATAAACTCATCAGACAAACACACGCACATGTGTACAAACGAATTACCTTGAATATTAAACAAAATCCATGTGCATACCGCCGCCCAATGAAGGTAATTATTGGCAAAGCATCTCCAATATCCGAGAAAACATATTCCGAGATTGGCAACCATGCAGCAAGCAGACCAAGTGATTGCGACCTCGACATTGCTAATCTGAGAAGAATAAATGAGAAACTCCCAACGGAATCGGCCAGCAGCTGGACTCACTGTTTCATTTTTCGTTTCGGCCTCCTTAAGCAGCCATATAACAGCCAATACTGCTTTGAGCACAAAATCCACAATATTGACAATGATTAAGGACTTCTGTCGCTGTCGGTGGGTATATAAAAGGTAAGATCGCTCCAGGGAGCTATTTTTGAATGAATTCGTCAGTGATGGGCAAAGTATACCTTTGACCACGTTAGCACTTTTGAAGGCCGAATAGATTTCATTGTTAAATGGACGTGGTTGTGATTTGGCTCCAGTTTCACAGGAGTCTAAAAAAAAAATAACAGAAAATTATTAAAGAAAACCAAAAAAACTACTCAAACACTCACCAAGATTATAGGAACATGTCAAATCGCCAATTCTGCGATAAACATCACTGGTGTCTTCATCGAAAATCCCACAACTCTGTGTTCGTCTTCGTGCGGCTTTCGTTAGCTGAGAATGACTTTCGACAATCCGAACTGATTGTACTCGTTGTGGGGATTTGCAATTATTCTTACGGCCATTGGCACATGGATATAGAGTGTTCAATTGCAGGCTTTTATCTGCACTGGAAGTTTCTTTAGATTTTAAATTGACATGATTGACGTCCTCCATTTGGGCACCGTCGCCAGGCAGCCGGGGCAATTTGGCAATTTCCGATGGCGGTAGATCCTGTGAAAACAGACATTTTGTAGATAGAGTGTTGCTATTATAAAATTGTGCAAGTATGTGTGTCTTTGGTGTATCTTATAATCAAAAAATGTGTATAAATAAAACGGATTTGACTATGGATATTTAGAGGCAATTGCGTGTTAATAAATATAATGTCTTGTCATGTTGATGTTTTATGGTTCAATGAACAACTTAAATCGCTGATAATAAATTAAAGGTCTATACAAGGGAGGAACACCAGCAAGGCAATTAAAAGAAAATTACCATAATTGACTCGAATTAAGTGGTAAATTATTTCCCTAATCAAAAATTTAAATAAGTATACATAGGTTAACAATGGTGTGAGATTTTTCATTTTTTTTCCTTAAATTTGATAGCCTTATTATTCACGTTGACATTTTTAATTTATTCAGATAAAAATGAGGCTATGATTATAAAGGGGAAGATTATTTTTGGAGAAATTCTTATTTTGAAAATCTAAGGCATTTTGTTGCAGAAGTGTACGAGTAAAAGTTATAATTAAATAAATAAACTATCAGAGTATTATTTGTAATTTAATGTTAAATATAATATTGTTAAGTAAGCTATAATTATTCAGTTAACGTAATCTGTCATTGCGTTAACTCTCTAACGTCACCACGAAATCCATTTGCACACTGTTAGCACATTGTCAATGCGTTGAACGTGAACCAAACATTGCGTGTCAACGCAGGTGTCAACGTTATTGTCAACGCAATGTTATCATTTTTCCATTGACAACCAGAAGTCGTGACACAATTATGAAAGATGTTGACATAACTTTCACTTATGTTGGTTTGTCTGTTCTTTTGTTTTAGAATTATGCGGAGTTTTGACTACCCTTAATATGGTCAATCCCAATGCGAGCGCTGGGAAAGTAAGAAAGGATTTAAAAAGAGATTCCGATGTATGTACATAATATCTAAATGGGAGGGGAGAAATAAGGTCTGCTAAAGAAAAAATGTCTGTATTTGACAGTAAATATGGCCGAAGTTGGACTCAAGGGTAAACTGATGACCAAAAGCTCGAGTAATGTGTCTGAAATATTTAAAGGGAAGAATGCAATGAACGCTAAAATATTTTTTTATGAAATAGTGATCGGAAGGGAAGAAGAATTTCTTGCATCTTCGAGGAAATCCTAAGTACGTAGTAGCATTTTTGGTAGCATCGAAGCACAAAAGTTATTTATTCAGTTTTCTCGAAGCAAGTGCCTGTTATGGATAGCAGCGTTCGAGTAGCACTCTGCTAAAACGGTAAAAGACTGTACTATTGTAAATGCTGTTTCTCATCCAGCGAAGAAGAGATTTATCGATATTAAATGAGGCAAGAGATTTTGATGTCTCAAAAATATCAAGCGCAATTATCTTATTTCCTCCAAAATTATGTAAAGATTTGTGCCATAGTTCGATGAGATATTTTTTAATATATTATAGAAGGGCCATAAGTGCAATTGTGGCTGTTATAGATGACCAAAACCCCTTACTACCTTTGGGACTTTTTTGGTGAACCAAAAATTTGCTTCTCCGGTTTTCCTCTGTGGAGTAGACTTTATCATTGTGTTTTTTCTTTATTTTAATTATTTCGTCATTTTTACTATTTGACTATGCATATTTACCGTCGAATGGTAACCTTAAAATAAATTATTTTTACTTGCCTGCCATATAGATATGTATAGGTAGTATAGGACAAGTTTTGCATTTGACAAACAAAATTCGAACTGGAGATTTTAATCAAACTTTACATTACGATGATAAAGAACATGAAAAAAGTGGAGCTCGAGATTCCGTCTGTCTATCTGTAGGTCGACCTACAACCTAAGACGCCGAAACGATTTTTTACAAACTCTTTTTTTAAATCTTTTTTAGCTGCAAAAATAATTGTCCCAGACATACAAATTTTAGTAGCAAAAATGGTAAATCTTAATTTTATCGAAACGGGTCTAACGATTTTGATACAAAAAATTCAGCTCGCTATTAAACAATTTGGTTAATACATTTCTTTTTTTTTATTAAAATGTTATTAACGGTACCTGCTATATAAACGTTTTCCCGATTTTCGACTATCTCATTAGTGGCCCAATGGATTTCGATCAAATTTTTTACCCAGGAGGTCCTTCAAATTCTAAATAATACTGTATATCAAAATTTTCGAAATCATATTTTTTTGGATCGAAAATGGATGGACGATCTTTTTTGAAATTGTGTTTTTAAGTTGCAATTGCTTTAGAAATTACAAATAGTTAATAAAAAAAAGTCGGTCGAGTCGGTAAGAAGAAAATTCAAGTAAACAAAATGATTGTATGGCAACCCTGTTATTCTGAATTAAGAACATTTGTTTTATTTTCGACTTTCTCGTAGACGGTGAAATACGAATATTAAATCATTGTACATTATGAATCAATCCGTCATTTGGCTATTCTAAAAACTTCTTTTCGTCAATTTATGATTTCACTGACTTAAGTCACCTTCCAACTATTAAAGTTCTTCCTTTACTTCATCTCATCAACGTTACAACTCAACACGGATTTTAAAAACATCGAAACCGCACATTAGATACTAAAACTATTTCTTGAACCACATCTGGAGTTTTCTAAAAATATCAGAGTTTCATGTTATTAATGAAAATATCAACCTTTTATAAATAAAATTTTTTGAACTCGATCGATTTTATTTTCCAGAAAAACATTTTTTACACAATTACCTATCTGTTTCTTTTTTTACAAATAGTAAGACACGTTTTTTGTTGCAATGTTCGAAAAAGTGAAGTGTTTTTAAGATCGGATGCTTCTTTTATTTTTAAATGTGCAAAATATTAACAACTTGCGGATGGCAATGGCGCAGTGGATAGAGTGCTTGACTGCTAACTAAGACGTGTGGGTTCGAGGCCCACGCTAGGCAGCATTCTTTTCTATACCTCAAAATTTTAATTGGATGTCATCCGTGGATTATAATGAGATAGTAAAGACCTAATTCTCAAATCCACATGTCTTACTATTCCTTCTAACTAATGCCGTGCAATGTATGTTGCAATTTAAAAGACCTTAGGTCTTACAGGCATATAGTTAAACTTATAAACAAAAATTGAATTTCCTTTATTTGTGTTGGGTGAAGGACTTATCTCTTCATATAAAAATTTTCAAAAATTCATTCAGAATAATGTTTAAAAAAAAAAGTATGTGCTTTGAACAATAGCCCTTTCCCCAAAAAACTAAAAAACCCATTTTACCTTTTAATTAATGCGAATACATTTGTATGTAGAGCAATTCCCGTCGTAAATTTAATAACTTATCTTGGAATTGGAATTTCTGAACAAGTTAAAGTGGGAATAAAAAAATTAATAGCTTTTCCTAAATGAAAACTAAAAACCAAAACAAAAGAACTTAACCATTTTATCCCTATATTTATTTCAGTAAGTTATGTACCACCTACCTAGCTCTACTTTAGACAATACATAGTTTTCTAAATGTAAAATTCCAAAAATCCCTGTTAACGTTCAAATAAATTTGAATTTTTAAAAACAACCTCACAATTATTAAAGCATCAGCTTATCATGAGACTACTTTGACGAACTCATAAATTTAAAGGTACATATTCAAATTTATTAATAACCACCAAACTTGAAAGCATTAATTCTGCTCTAAAATGTGAACATTATTCACACATAATTTATGTACATTTTCACACACTTTTAACGCCCTTCCGCGTTGTAATTATGTTTACGAGTATACCTACATATCCAGCTTGATGCTTATGCTTTCAATTTACACATAATATATCATTTACAAGTGGTGCCGTTCCGTTTTAAATTAGCTTTGCCTGACGTAATGAAGCTCTCAAATCCCCACCACAGTAACACCATGGTTATGTGAGAGAAATATATCTGTTAATATGCCAATAATATATAACATCCGTTCGTTCACACATGAATAAGAAACCACACCACCACAAAGCAGACATCTCCTCTCCATAATTATCCGCAATGTAGAACGGATATCCTTTCAATCCTTTCGTGCTTGCCATTCAACTTTTCAAAATTAGAAAAAAAACTTACCTCAGCTCTGCCAAATCCAGTGTCAGTTAGATCATCAAAGTCAATCGTTGTCGCCATGTTGGTTATACCACATTCAGTGTCATCTTCTTCTGCGTTTGCAGTTGTATTGCCATTATCATCACTACTCGATAGAATATTGCATTCTTTGGATAATCTCCGATTTAGCGTCGTTATTGACTTGTTCGTCGTCGTCGTCAATGAATCCTTTCTTTGATGGTAATCCGCTTTCAGTTGATGCAATGGTGATTGACTTACGCCCCGGATATTCGATTCTTCGGAAACCAATCCAATGTCCATGGTTTGCTCGTGATACGATCTGCAAGGATATACAAGAAAAGAATATACATTTTAATAAATCTATGTATGTTTAAGTTGGTAAAGGACATTTTTACCATACCCAACTTACATACATTATCTAAAGGGCGTAATACAATTAATGTTAAGGATTTAATGAATAGAAAAAGATAAATTTTCTAAAACCAATCAAAGAGAGACCAAATGCCAAACTTTAATGAAATAAGTCATTTGCCTATTTTGCAAGAACCAAATTAGTGTCTTTCCTTGTGTATGATGAAGGTACCAAAGAAGAAGAAGAATTGAATTTATGCAAATTGCATTTTCACCAATTAGTTTTGTTTGGTATTTGTTTCTATTTTTTACGGAGTGTATATCTACGTATCTGTATATGTATGTAAGTTGTGTGTTTAGAGAGAGAGAGTTAAATATCAAGACTGAGGCCTTATAAGGAAAGCCAATTTGGTTTTTGTAATTGAAATCAATTTTATCCTTGCGGGGATGTGGTTAGCTTGGAAAATTATGCTGATACCATTTGAGATTTTCTTGCTCTTGTGATGGATCTTATATGTTGTACGTATAGTTATGTAATTTATTCGAATTCTCTTTTTGATTTAATTTCATTTTACAAATTTGAGGCTTACCTACATACGAGTATATATGACTTGAGATTGGATTTTAAAGTGTGGAATCAAAAATGATTTAATACACATTCATACATAAGGGAGATATCAGAATTCAGATAGCTTAACGTTACAATTTTTCCTAATAACTAAGACTACACAATACACATTCTTAAATTTATAGATCAAGGGGCTTATATATCATATATGTACATATGTATTATCAAGCCTTGGCAAAACCAATTGCTCCTTGGGCTTAATTCTATCGAACTCGAGAACTTGAACTTGATCAAACTTGACACTACGATGATAGAGAACACAAAAAAATGGGTCCTGCAATTCAGTCTATCTTTATGTCTGTAGGGCGATTTAAAGCCTAAGTAGCTGAAGCGATTTTCTTCAAACTTGTTACTTAAGGGTTTTAGGTAATTGTCTGAAATAGATTTTTAAATATTTTTTTAGACCCAAAATTAACGGTACCTGCCATTGCATTGATTTTCGACTTTTTCATAAACGGCCAGACGGATTTCGATCAAAGTTTGTTTGTTTTACAAAGAATCTTGTGCTTACCATTTGATCGAGCGATTAGAGGAAGTATTAGCGGTTTAGTGGTGTATTTTATTTTGACAGAAATCTGGTAAATATGGGTAAAAAGATGAAAATGAGCGTAAAAAGCTTGCTTGCACGTTAATGTTACATTTCCGCCAAAAACTTTGACATTTTTGACAGTAGATGTCTTCAGATTATAATTTTAATTTGAGTGATTTTTATTTTGTATACGGATAAATTAAAATTTTGTATTGACTAAAAATGTAAATATTTTTGATTCAATACGCATACTTCTTAACTATCGTTTCATAGTTTGTGCATCTTCTCCAAGAAACGTAGCAGAGTCATATAGACGATTATGACACTGACAGTTCGCAAAATGACAATTGGCTTAACAGATAAAACTGTCCTAAGAAACTACTAGGTGGAAAAAAACAGTAGGTATAGCATTTTGAGTAGTATGAAATCAAAACTGATCGGGATCCAAAAATATATGTAAGAATAATTATTGCACATAATTTGTTTAGTAAAAATAATAACGAGTGTATTTATCATAAGATGAAAAACACTAAGCTTATCATATGGTTATTGAACTGTCAAAATTTTAACCGTTCAACGTCAATTCAAACTGTTTAATGTGGTTTTCCATTGGTAAATGAAGAATTTGATGCGGAATTTGATTTTTTTCGTGGAGAATGGAATGTTATTTGGGTTTATTTTTTTTTTTTGTTAAGGTGTTGGCTTATATTCGCGTCAGTGAAACTGGTAGCTGTCAAAATAAACGCTTCCAATTGCACTAGTGTTTAGTAGTGTTAGTAAAAGAGGGGAAGATTCGCCAAAAAATAAAAATCTGCGAATTGTCTTCGCTCTCTATCGCACAAGTATGATTTTTTTTATTTTGTTTCCTCTTTTTTTGCACATGTTAATGCAGATGAAGATGAAGATACATGTAAAGCCTCCTTAATACTTTTCCGTTAAAAAGGTTAAAAGATAGTCCGCTTCTATATGAGCGATTTGTCGAACTCATTGTTTTCCACTCGTTTGCTTGTACTTGGTAGCGGATGGGTGTAAACAAAATTGATTGGGTGTACAAATTGCAGAAAATGTTAATTGTACTGAACATTTATACGTGTAAGAGTGGATGTGCGAGAGAATGGAAATAAATATAGAAAATTGCACTGTGGTTGATCACTTTAAGGTTAGTCAAAACCGCTTTAGTGCGCGTATACGTGTACAAAAAAAGCAAAACGCTTTTTAATCTTTTTTAAAGTATATTTTATTCAGGTGACATCTGGCATTTCTGAAGAAGAAGATTTTAATACTTTTGAATTTTTTTTAGCTTTTCAGAACAAATCTGTTCGAAGACCTTTCAATTTCAATTTTATTAAAGATACCGATCTGACAGAACAACAGTTCAATTTTTAATTGAAATCCTCAATATAGGAAAGCCAGTATCAAATCGCAGTCTTCCTATTTTGCCAGAACTGAAATCGAAAAAATGGTTTTATTTTAATATTTTAAGACCAAGTCATACAATTGTACAGTAGTAAACACACCTCAGTACTCAGAAAGATTTCGCCAAGAGGCATACAGAGAAATTTTTCATTAACGTCAGTTAAAGGGTATTTGTAGCACTGATTTTTTTCAATCCACATTCTCAAAGTAAACACGAAAGCAAATGCATTTAAAATTGATGTAAAGGGTGATTTTTTAAGAGCTTGAGAACTTTTTTTAAAAAAAAAACGCATAAAATTTGCAAAATCTCATCGATTCTTTATTTGAAACGTTAGATTGGTCCATGACATTTACTTTTTGAAGATAATTTCATTTAAATGTTGACCGCGGCTGCGTCTTAGGTGGTCCATTCGGAAAGTCCAATTTTGGGTAACTTTTTCGAGCATTTCGGCCGGAATAGCCCGAATTTCTTCGGAAATGTTGTCTTCCAAAGCTGGAATAGTTGCTGGCTTATTTGTGTAGACTTTAGACTTGACGTAGCCCCACAAAAAATAGTCTAAAGGCGTCAAATCGCATGATCTTGGTGGCCAACTTACCGGTCCATTCCTTGAGATGAATTGTTCTCCGAAGTTTTCCCACAAAATGGCCATAGAATCGCGAGCTGTGTGGCATGTAGCGCCATCTTGTTGAAACCACATGTCAACCAAGTTCAGTTCTTCCATTTTTGGCAACAAAAAGTTTGTTAGCATTGAACGATAGCGATCGCCATTCACCGTAACGTTGCGTCCAACAGCATCTTTGAAAAAATACGGTCCAATGATTCCACCAGCGTACAAACCACAACAAACAGTGCATTTTTCGGGATGCATGGGCAGTTCTTGAACGGCTTCTGGTTGCTCTTCACTCCAAATGCGGCAATTTTGCTTATTTACGTAGCCATTCAACCAGAAATGAGCCTCATCGCTGAACAAAATTTGTCGATAAAAAAGCGGAAACACATTTCGAACCGAACACTGATTTTGGTAATAAAATTCAATGATTTGCAAGCGTTGCTCGTTAGTAAGTCTATTCATGATGAAATGTCAAAGCATACTGAGCATCTTTCTCTTTGACACCATGTCTGAAATCCCGCGTGATCTGTCAAATACTAATGCATGAAAATCCTAACCTCAAAAAAATCACCCGTTATTTAATGTGTATATTTTTAATGCTGGTTCTGTTTGATACATATATCTGTCAATTAAAGGCACGTTCAACTGAAACTTTTGAAGATCGTGTTAAAACGCTCATTAGTTAGAAGGGTTACTTAAAGTGTTTGAAATTATCAAAAAGACTCGCAAATAAAGGACTTTTTTTTTAACTAGAGTCATGTTTTTACATAAATAAGTATACTGTTTAAAATGTTGCGCAATTATCTTTAAGTTCTCGCAACCATCCACCGCGTTGGTAAAAATCAAACCAATTATAGGGTTATTCCTAAGTATTCCACAAAAATTATTAATTTTTTTTACTCTAAAAGTCAGTTCCTTGCTCATGTAAAGTAGGTAATATGCATTTAAGACAACAGAAATGTTTCTAACAAAAACAATACACGAAACAACGGTGGAACAACTTAAATTAAGAGTCATTTCATCACATCTGTAAACTTAAATAGATACATAATAGAAATAAAAAGTTTGACTAATGAAATTGATCAAAGATTTGATTATAAAATTTCAAGACACGAATGCTAGATGGATATGGATTATCATGAAAATAATTGAATCAAAATTTTAATTAAATCGTTTAATAGGTTTATATATATTGACGAATATATACATATACGTTCGAATCTACTTAATAAAACAAATATTTCACCTTATGAGTTTTTGAATTAAAAAATACACTATTGCATTTTTTGTTAAAGATAAAAAAAAGTTATAAATTAAATATTAATCAATCAAACTTACTTGTGCGTGCATTCAATTGCGTAAATTCGTTTGAAAAAATACAGTTTTTTCCCGCTAGGAATTCCCGTTCGCTAATCCAACATTACTCACTTTCACTTTATCATCAAAAAACACTATAAATGTTTTGTTTTCTTTGATAAAGGTAGAACAAAATGTAATATCAACCTTATCATTTCGTATTTATCTATCTATCTTTCTAACGTTAGCACGAAACAACGCAAATCCGCATACACTAACTACAACATTAATTCCAACAAAACTCACTCACAACTCACATACAAATAATAATTTCCTCCATCAAAATGCATCCGAATTCAAATGAAATTAGCGAGTTTAAAACGATATCTTCCGCACACCCCGGATGTTTGGCCCTGAATAGTTCAACTAGCTGAGGATAATGAAATGAATAAATCGATATATACACACTTTGACAACAAGAGTACCCTCAAAATTTTGTAAGGCTTTTAAACAAAAATGGTTTGACAAAGAGTGTATGAAAGCTAGAAAGAAGTCCTTTGTCCTTCTAAATGCACTCCGGAACTCAAACTGTCAAAACTTGAAAAATTGGTACAACATAGCAAATAAAAGATACAAAAATCTGTGTTTCAGGAAGAAAACTGAATTCGAAAACCATCTAGCCGATAAACTTGGTAAAACAAGAGATTCAAGAGAATTTTGGAAGGTGACAAAAGAAATAATTGGATCGAATTTTAAAATAGGACCAGGAGTATCTGCTAACGAACTTTCAACTCACTTCAAAAATATTTTAAAAAATAAAGCAGACCTTGTATTTTCTTATGCAGAACCTTTTTTCGTTGACAATATATTGGATATTGAAATCACTGTAGCTGAAGTACAGCTTGTTCTCGTCAAGGCAAAAGATGGAAAAGCTCCAGGAGAAGATGGGATTCCATACGAATATTTCAAGAACGCCACACCAACCTTTATATGTCAACTTACATCCTTTTTCAATGAAGTGTTTTCAAAAGAAGAAATTCCTACATCATTTAAAAAGTCTGTTATATTCCCTATTCACAAAAAAGGAGACATCAACAATGTAGACAATTATAGAGGCATATCGTTTATGAACGTCATCGCAAAATTGTTCTGTGGAGTACTTGTTAACAGATTGGAGACTTGGGTAGAATATAACGATACATTGACCCAATTCCAAGCTGGCTTCAGGAAAAATTTTTCAACCATTGACCATATCTTCGTACTAACCTCCATCGTAAAAGCATTTCAAGCGAGGAACAAGAAAGTCTATGCATTTTTCGTAGACTTTAAGTCTGCTTTTGATCTTGTGAATCGAAATGCACTCTTCTACAAGCTCTCACAACTAGGCATATCTTCCAAGTTCATCCGTGTAGTAAAGAAGATGTATGAAGAATCAAAAGCTGCTGTGTGGGATGGATCAATTTATTCAGAATGGTTTGAAACAGATTCTGGTGTCAAGCAAGGATGCCTATTAAGTGCACTTCTATTCGCCCTTTTTTTAAATGATGTTGAATCTTACCTACCTGGAGGTATTCGGATTGCTGATTTGACCATAAATGTCCTTTTATATGCTGATGACTTAGTGATACTTTCCGAGACTCCAGTCAACCTCCAGCTAATGATTAATCGTCTCGCGGATTACTGCAGAAAATGGGGACTTACTATTAACGCAGATAAATCAAAAGTAATGGTATTCTCAAGATCTGCCCGGTATCAATCAACATATAATTGGTACTACAATGGAAATCTTTTAAAGGTAGCTTGTGAGTATAAGTACCTTGGAGTAATTCTTAATAAAACTATAGATTTCAACAATCATATAACCATCAAAGCTAAAACTACACAAAGTCTGTTAAATCTATCTTGGAGACATATCTTTTCGAATCAACGCATAGTACTTTCAGCGAAATACAGGATATTTGATGCTGCTGTTAGGAGTTCACTTTGCTATGCTGCCCAAGTATGGGGAATTAACGAATACGAGTCGATAGAAAAATTTCACAGATGCTTTTTGAAGAAACTTTTTAATTTACCTTTAAACACACCGAATTATGCTTTATATCTGGAAACTGGGCTACCCAAAATTTTTACTGGCACTCTGAAATCACAGGCAGACTACATTGTCAAGGTGTTGTCTCATCGTGATGACCGACTGACTAAACGAATGGCACTTTATGAGCTAAGAAACGAGGACTGGTGGGTGTCAAAATGGAAACATCTGGGAAACAATTGTGGTGAAGTAGTATCGTTAAATTCACAAAATTTGAGTCATGTAAAAGAACAGCTTTACAAAATAATACAAGCGCACGAAAATTCTGAACGCGATGGGTTTATAATACAAGCTCGAGAATCAGATAGCAGACTACTTTACTCACAACTGGAACTTAACCTTATGCAATCAAACTACTTTAATGATTCACTTAATTACAAGGAAATATCTTTAATATTTAAAACAAGATGTGAAGTTCTTCCGCTAAACGGATCTCCTTACAACAACAGTTTTAACCGATTTTGCACGTTATGTAATTTGAAAGCCAAAGAGGACTGTTTTCACATCATAGGTATATGCCCCATTTTTGCTTCCCACAGAAAAACATTCGTTGGAAAGGAAACTATGACGCTCCACGAAACTATTTCAGTGCTAAATGATTCCGATTGGAAAAGACTCTATTCTTTTTTGAAAGTTATTTATAAATATAGGATGTTACTTCTTACCGAATTTGTTTAAATATTTATTAAAAAAAAAAAAAGAAAAAAATCAGTATTAATGTTTGTACTTAATTTGCTAACCGAGCTGACGGCAATGCCATAGCTATAAAATTCATTAAAAATTATAAACATTATATCAAAAACGAAAACGAAACAATAAATGAATTCCTTACTTACTTACACACTTTGAATGATGATACAATCGAAAAATTGATGAAAACTAGTCAGAAGCCATCTGATGTTTGACACTTTGGAGACTTTCTTCGTTCAGGAGATGACACAACTTTAAAGAAGACACTTTTAAACAAATTTTAAAAACGAATTTCAAAAAGCTTGTTGTTTTTTCAAAATATTTTTTGAAGATCTCTAATTTAGTGTCGGTTCAGAAAGGAATCCATCTAAAGACTTTGGCTAACAGCTTTTCACTAACGCACCGTTCAGTCTAGCATTGCTTATCAACCCTCATCATCGAAATGTATTAGACCCTGAAATATCAGAATGAGAGTGGGAAATTCAGCTGTAGAAAGGGTGATAACCGCAAACCCACGTTTTCTTGATGATGGAGGGCGAAAACTTTTAGTTATTAACACTCGGGCGTATACGTAACTTTTTTTCGTTCATTTCCTGCAGAAGTACTACCGAGCCTTGTCGGTTTTGGAAATGAAAATTGAACATTGCTAGATTGGTATAAGGGAAAAAGTCCATGGAAAATGTTTGTTATCAGGAGATCGCTTCAATGAACTGCAAAGGTTTCGACATTCAATGTGTTTTTGTTTTTTTTTTTTTTTTGGCGAACATGACTCGGGTCGTGGTCGAGGGTGGGTTGGCAATGGAACTGCCTCTCTCGTGTTTATTTCGTATTAAATATTTGCTTGTTGTTGTTGTTGTTAATTTGTTGTTATTAAAGAATAAAGGACCAGAAACGTTTTCATTGTTAAAATATATTCTCTGCAAACGTATACATCGAGTCGCAGTATTGGGGCACTTTCCATGCTAGCAGCTGATTACTATCTACCACCATGAATGCATTTACTGGCTGGTAGGTTTATGTGTACTTTTAGTTATAGCACTTTATGTCTAATTGGTATTTTCATACAAATATAAATGGTAAATATTTATTATATTTTTTTTTGCAAACGAGAGCGTTTGTCTAATGGGTGCACTTTTCCTGCTGCAAGATTTACCGATATCGACAAACGAAAATATCGTTATTGAACTTGACATTGGTTGGCTTGCTTAAAGGTCAGTTTAGAAATTCAATGTTGTTGACATTAAGAAGTTATTGCATTTCAGTTTTATATTGTTTCCATAAAGGCTAGTATACATACTTAACTACTCGCATGTACCTAATAAATTACTTTTATAGCTAGAATTGTTTTCCTGATTCGTATTAGCCCAATTAAAAATACTTACAGGTCGAAAATAGGAAGTTTTGAAAGAAAGTCCATTTGTAACGATATTTGAATACTCCATTTTCAATGGAATAATATAAGGAGAAAACAAACAACAAACACTAAGGAATTGACAAATCGGCATCCACAAGAATGGAAAGGCCAGCAGATGGCGTTACTCTTTAATACACATGTTTGACGTTTCGATATATCGATTGGAATAAAAATTGCAATTATACCTTTAAGTTAATGTATAAGACGACATCTGAACTCAATATGAATTGTGTGATTTTTCATGCTGCTACACCAAATTTTCAAAACAGATTTAGAAGCAGTACCATCTGATCACTACACAATCATTATCAGCGAAGAAAAAAAATAGGGACGCGGTGTTCATGCATGGCAATAATTCGATTCGATAACTGTATCAATATCGATGATGAGTCCTCATGTGAATTTGACAGTTTATTCGTTTACCTCAATTCGCCCCACCTAAAATCCTAGATCTACTTCAAGCTGAGTTCAGATCGACCATTTGTCTCAAAAAACACAGAATTTGTTCACCAGGGTGAGTTTAGGTTTTTCGATAAACGCTTTATGCGACCCTAGGGCGACTTTAGTGCACAACGAAAAAACCTAGTTTCAACTCGTCATATAGACGTAAAGGTTACACGACATAATATAATGTCTGTTTATATTTCGGGAAGGCGATGATGACTAGCATTTTAAAATTAAAAAGTTAACCCAATTCACCGGTTATTAGCTGAGTTTTCTAAAATAGTGTTATTACCGATATTAACCACAAGATTATCTTTCGATCAATGAAATAAATATTTTTCAGATTAATCACTGTATCGCTGTATTGCAGACATTGTTGTCCTTTATCAGAGAAAAATCAAACGAAGCTTCAAAAAAATGAGAGAAAATGACATTTTGCAACACAACACGCTGTATTTCTGTAGACGCCAATGACATGATGATACAAAACATTAATCCACAACCAAATACAAGATAAGTGTCATTTCAACAAGCATTATGTTTTTACATTTCATCTTGCATCATCCAAACTCTAGCCAAAAAGTATTATATTTTTTTCAAAATATACAAAATTAATAACAAAAAATAATAACCACAACGGATAACACAAAACTTGACAACAAACCCCCTTCACAATAATAACATGCCAGTCGATTAGCAATTATTAAGTTCGACACCTGTCAAACGATGTCAATGAGCTCGTCTCGCGCAATAACGCCCTAGTCTTGTACAATATGCCTTCGTATCCAGTGAAAGTAGATTTCACAGACTAATACAAAAATGCAATCGGAAAAAAAAACAAAATGTGTCCTCTACAAAAAAAAACTAGTTTAATAAAAGACGGTGTTCTCATTAAATAAACCATTTCATTTCAGTTTGATATAACCGTTGTCGATCGCGAATGACAAGTTAATTCATTTAACGTCCCTTCGTTTACTTTCTCAATTTTAGCATTATTTTTTTTCAATAACTATTTCTAGTGGAATGGATTACAGTTATAGCGAATGGGTTGTACATATTTGCTTAGAAATCATCATAAACATACTTTACAGGTAAAACAATAAAAAGCATGTATATAAAGCATATATTTTCAACTTGTCAAACAAATCTTCTTGATATCAATTATGGAAGTCATAATTATTCTGAATTCTATAGCTGCCCTGTTCTGTTTGCTCATTTATTGTAAAAACAAAAGGGAATAATTGCAGGATATCGGTAATGTAGTTTGCCCATACCACTGCATGTATCTATTTAAATAAAATCTGACACAACAACCACCTACAGTCTCCGAATATCACGCCACACATCTTTCCTATCATTCTCTCTCTTCCTTAACCTCACCCTCACGCCCGCGCTGTGTTGAAACATTTAAAGGGTATTCATAATCCCTTGAGCGTGCGTAGATTATAAAAAAAAAAAAAAAAAAAAAAATTTACATTTAAATTCAATTACTGTTTTTTTTGGAAATATTTTTTTTTTTTAAATTACTAGACCAGTTAGGGAAAATCATGTCTCATGGGCTTTCCGCTTTACAGTCAAATAATGAAAAAAACAATTTTGGATTCGCCTCCTCAATTTTTGATAAAACAACATTATTCGAATTAAAGCTTTCATTGTCACTGAAATCAATCATTCTACTATTTTTTTTTGCAGTTTTAAAATGACATTTCATATTTTATGTTTACATTGAATGTCAAAAACTGATAATATCGATAAGAAAGTTTGCAACTGATAAGGTAGTTTTAAAATGGCGGATGTGAATGGAGCGTGGATCGAGTCTCGACTTCCCAGGTTTGAGTTTTAGTTGATTTTGTAATTAAAATGACTAGTTTAATAACTTTTGTGGAATATATTTTACTTATAAGTTTTACTCGAAAGACAAGTTGCATTATAAGCTCTACAATATACATGTCGGTAATCTTTCTAAGGTGCAGAATTACTTAGAATATTGGAAACCAGAACATTATATTTAAATTGAATATGTTATTGTTTGCAATTCCAATACTTACCATCAATACCCTCAATCACTGACAACAAGTACCTGTAATAGTTTTGCAACTGTGCAGTCATGCAATTTAAAATGACATCTACTATGAAATCCATGTTGACAAAGGTTAAAAAAAATAATAATGAATAAAACGACATGCGGAAAATGTATTTTACAAATTTACAATTTAAGGGAATCGACTAACACAACAGAGAGAGCGAGAGAGAGAGAGACAGAGTATATAGTATTTTATCGAAATACAAACCCAACAGCAGCGAACGACTACTACAGCAGAAAAATGCACTTCCACTAAGAGTGCTGAATTTTTAATGCAAAAAAAATATCCTTCTGCTCCTTCCATTTTAATTTTTGCTGTCTGCACTAGAAACCTATGATGATAAGTGGTGGTAGTTTATGTGGATGGTTATAGAGAAACCAAATTATGATAGAACATAAGCGTTTTTTGTTTTTGATTTGAATGATTTATTGCCGCTAGGTGGTGGCTCTGTTGAGAAATGGTTGCGGAATATTTGAATGGTTGTCAATCAAAAGTCAATAACCTCCCAGGTAGAGAAGAATTGATTTTGATTAACTCATGTCAATTTGCTAATGTTTGTGGAAGCTAAAATTGTACTTATGTTACACATTTTCTATTGAAATACCATAGACTTGATGATAATGGATTATAATTGCACTTTTGAAAATGCCAATGGATATGCATTCACTGTAAGGAATATGGCATGGTTAGGGCTCAATGACATATGTATTTGAATTTGTTATTACAAAATTTTCCAATCAATTCCCTTTTGGCCTAGAAAGCCAATTAGATTCTAACGTCTTACATTCTTGTAGTACAGATATATCTGTCGAAACACAATTATTTCAAACAGGATAAAAATATTCGAGTAAGTGTAAGCCATAAACATCGAAATATGCAAAACGCGCCCCGTTTTAAAGGGTCCGACGCACAATACAATCCGTCAACAGATTCGTTGAAGTTTACGAATATGACAGAAAAGAATGACATAATAAATCCGTTGTTTTGACAGATTGTTAGGTTTGTTGAATGCTTATTGTCACAGTGCGCACTGGTTCTACGAGTATTACATTCAAGAGAATTGTTAAAAAAAATGTATATAATGGAAGCCTTATTCATAAACTGATTTTAGCAACTACTGTATGTGAAGTTATTAGATCACTATCGTGGATTAAGAGTCTAGTGCACTGCTGAAGGCAAAAATTGCCTACAAATTCCATTTTTTGTGCGAAAAAATTCTTTGTGATTTGTTCGTGTCGTGTTTTAGTCATTAAATTTTAATTTTAATTTTGGTGGGGGCAAAGCCCCCATTTATTTGGCTTAATACAAGCTATTTTCTTAATCTAACTTAAAAACTAAGAAACTTAATAGCTAAGACTAAAATTAACTGGTAGGGAGGCTTAGGAGACGAAGCCTTGGGCAGGGAGTACTGATGCTAAAGTCAAAACAGGAAGCGTTAGAATTGACGCTTCTCAGCATTCGGGAGATGGGTTCGTTGGAGCCATAAGAGGTTCGATGGGTGGGAAGATAGAATAGACGAGGATTACGAGTGTTACGAGGGTTAGTATTTAGAAAGATAGATTCAATAAGGGCTGTGCAATCAATGGAACCAGAAAACATTCGGTGAATGAAGAGAATGTCAAATATTTCTCGTAGATCTTTCAGCGAATTCAGATTGAGAAGTTTGATTCTGTCTTGATAAGGAGGTAATATTAAAGGATTATTCCAATTAAGACCTCGAAGAGCAAATCGAACGAAGCGGCGTTGTATGATCTCAATTCTGGCAATGTGCACTTGTTGGTAAGGCGACCAGACTTGACAAGCGTATTCAAGAAGCGGACGGACAAATGATATGTAAAGGGATCGGGTAACGTAGGGGTCAGCAAATTCCTTGGACCAACGTTTCACGAAGCCAAGTGTTGAATTTGCCTTAAGGATTATATCGTCGATATGTTTGAGAAAATTCAGCTCATTGTCGCAAATAATCCCAAGGTCACGGATCACCTGAACGGTGGGAATGGTTTGACTGTGTAGAAGATAGAGACGGGGAGGATATTTGATGCTTTTACGTGAGAAGGTAATTGATTGGCACTTGGAAATATTAAGCTCCAAGCTGTTTTTGGAGCACCATATTGAAAAATTGTCGATATCCTCTTGGAGGTGGGAAGAGTCTTCAGGAGAAGAAATTACCTTGTAAAACTTAGTATCGTCTGCGTAGAGTGAAAGGGAGGAATGTTTGACTATCATTTCAATGTCATTGATGCTTAGAATAAAGAGGAGAGGGCCTAAATGGCTGCCTTGGGGGACACCGGATGTAGCTAAAAACCGGCTTGATAAGACGGATCTGAACCGAACGCTGTAAAAACGGTTTTAAAGAATTGTTTGTATTATATTTTTCGCTTGTAATCATTTCGTTGACTTCTTGGTTGTCAGATTATGATTCTCAGTGACACTGTCAAACTGATTTTAACATTTTTGCCCAAATTGCACGTAAGAATAACCTCATGCACGCAAATCAGCTCTATGAAGATGAGAAAATATTTCAAATATTTATTTAACTTATTCATACAACGAGAGTTTTTTAATTAGAATTAAAGTGACAGGGTCACTGAAAATAATTTTGTATTCAGATGCGCTAACTTGAAAGAAAATAGAAGCTCGGAAGATATTAATTTTAATATGAGTACTGTAAGTTAAGATTATAAGAGTGCACAACACTGCAATGCCGAAAACAAACAAACCTTTTATTGACAGCTGATCTCAATAGTAGACAAAGTAATAGAAAAGTTGTGTGTGTGAAGTTCTTTTATAGCTTTTAATCTGTTTTTCTACTTCTAATACTTCTATATACATGTACATATCACATCAACTAATTTAACAATGAGATATAGAAGGTTTGTTAGATGTTCCCTGCCATTAAAAGCAGTGGGAAATATTAATGCATTTCAATAAACTGTCAACTGTTAACGCTGAAAAGCTATTCGGCTTTGAATTTACATCAATCACCTGAAATCTTAAAGTTTTTTTTTCAGTTGCTGATATTAAGTTTATGTATTTTGTTTTTGTACAGTGACGAAAATCAAAATTTAAGACAAATAATATCTAATTTTTACTATTTAAATTCTTACCATTCGCAAAGAAATGAAATGTTTTGTTATGTTTTGTTTGCAACTAATTTTTTTGTATCTGTTTCACATCGAATAAACATAAAGACTAGCAACTTTAACCAAACCAATTGACAACAATTTCTCTCTGATCTATGTTTAAATTTTTAAATCTGTAGGTCTAAGAAAACTAGTTGAAAAATTTATACCGAACAGAAAGGAAAAGAGAAAACAAGAGATAAATGACAAAAAGTGTTAAAGAGAATGAAACTCTTATCCATTATAATGTAATCAACTTAATCGAATCTCTCCCACATGCACACATTAAAAAAAAATAAAAGAAAATATTTTTTATCAAACAAACTTTTACCAGGCGAACAGAAAATTTCAACCCAATTTATCTTTCGGTTTTTTTTCTCTTAAGAATACATACAAGTTTGATAAATTACTTTATTTTGAAAACAACAAGATTTCTTATTAAGGAGGATTCCATCCTTAATATAATAAGCTAAAAAGGGACTTGTTGTAAAAAGTAAAGTAGGTACTTTAGATACATAATGCTCAAAAGGCCTTACTAATACATAAAAAATAGAATAACCACCTTTTTAAATTTGTTATGGTTTCTTTCGCAGACAGTAGAAAAGGACCAAATTAAGTAGGTACACAATACCATACTAATATAGGTTATGTCTATTTTTTTCTTCACCAACAACAATATGACTAGCTATAAAAAAAATTAAAAGATAAAGTCATACCCAGGGTACCAGGAAAAATTGAAAGTGTAATGCTATACATAAGATGGAAATTTTTCCCATTACATCTTTCGAGTGTCTGAATAGAATTTAATTTCTTATTCTAAACCTTTTTGTGGTGCTGCACTTTCTATAAAGTAGCACTTTCTAGGTTAGACATGTTAATAAAATAAATATAAATGCTCTTGTATAGGTAGACTGGTAAGATAAGAAGAAATAATTCTTTCGGAAAGTTTGCTTGCTTTTGAACTTTTAGTTCTACCTTCAAAAAGGAAAGCAAAAACTTGATTACTGTTATGACTTTGCTATGAAGGTGGATAATGTACAAAATATAAATGAAATATTTCACTCAAGTCTATTATATGGTAACTTCTACAGTACACATTCTTTAAACTATTCATCTTTGGTTTAATATAATTAAGGTTTTCACAACAATCACTGCTATTATAATATCAAGTCAAACGAAATCCGTTTCGCCTATTGTACATAGGGCGATATCACATGTAAACGCAGCATAAAAATTAATTTCGTGTTAAATCTGTTAAAATAATTACTAACTGTTTGTCTTTTTTCATATGTGTGCGTTCAAGCAGAGTTTCATGGTGTCACTTGAACTGTCAGTAATCATGACATTGACAGTTAACATTAGTTATGACATTTCATAATTTTGCTCAAATAAATTTCTTGGACTAAAACCCACATCCTGCGGAAATATTTTACTATTTCATTCTCTCTTAAGCGGTCTTTTTTGTAAAAAAAACTATGAAAATTTGGGTTTAAGAAGTACGGGAACATACTTTATAAGAACATAACACATGATGTTATAGTATTTTTTTATGTAAAAAAATATTTTTATAAATAAAATAAAATAACAAATAAAACAAAACAATATAAAATAAAATAAAATAAAATAAAATAAAATAAAATAAAATAAAATAAAATTAAGTAAAATAAAATAAAATAAAGTAGAATAAATGATATGGCATATCAATGACCATCGTTAAACTTTAAAATTAAATAATTATAAAAATTCATGAAGATCATATCAAGTGAACAACACTGTAAATTCAAAGGATATTCAGATAAATGGAAACAAATTATAGGAAAAACAAAAAATAAGCACCCAAAGAAATATATGTAGTACTCATGCATTATATTTTTTACATTATCTAAGCAATAATTCTCAACATTTTGTTAGTTGGAGATTAATTCAAGTTGATTTGATGTTGCTTCCATGACAGACAACATTGGAATCAAGGTCATGTTGAAAGTAATGAAATGACCATAAACAACTTTATCCTGATTCCGTCCATTAGGCAATGGTGTAATATGTTTCATTTGACTTATTTGACACTGACAGACATAAAAGCCATTTCTTGAAAAAAAATGTATATACAAAAAAATCATGGTCAATCACACTTTCCACCATAGAGTAATTTAAAAAGATTTGTTTGTCCAGGAAGGTTGACTGACTGCTAGGGATGTCTTTCTTTCAAATATTTAGGCTGGTAAAGTAATAAGAACTACTATCCTACTATGTAGATGTATAATAGATGTCTTAAAATGCTTAAGCTTCTAATTCATAAAATGTGGATTGGCGAAGCCTAACCAAATGGAGAGGCGTCAGAAAAGTTTGACGAGAAGAAGTGAGCGGAAACCAACCGCAATGTTCTCATTTAGAAATATGCCGTACGTAACTTTTATTAAATTAAATGAATAAAAATATATAGTACTTTTCATACTTAATTTAAATTTCAGCAAACCTGTATAGTATGGTTTTGTATTGTACATCCCTGGCCTATTTTTTAAAAGATTTTAAATACATACATGTAGATAGGATACTAGATCCCTTTTTATGTAAGCAGAAGAGAATTGTGCGTACAGATTTATATAAAATCAGACAACAATCATCTACAAATAAACAATAACAAGTTTGTACTAGGCAACCAGATACAAGTGCAAGTGGGATACCTACCCCTACAAAATTATTCACGTTGAATTTTGAGCGCCAATTTCTAAATTCATTGAAACTTATTTTCCACATACCTACAGAGATACAAAAAAAAAACAGGTACTTCTTCTTTTAATAAACAGTAAGTACATAAGTTGCAATGCACGTTTCATGAGGACCTATCAGCTGGTATAGTACGTTTTTTTGCGGTAGATATCTTTTATATACATTTTGAGCATGACATGACCTAGCTTGGATTTTAATTTCTAAAGCAAAATACAGTGGTATCTCCCTCTCTCTTTGAACGGAATGAATGGTTTGTGAGGTGAGATGTAACAACACAAGTTCCCAACTCTAGGAGAATCCTTTAAAAAAATGGCTGCACTTCCGGAGGTCCTTTTTCCACTTTTTGGGGCTTAATGGACTCTCAAGCTAATATGACATTCGACATGATTCAAATTTGATTGCATTTTAGGTAAACGCAAGACGAAGTATAATTCCGGTTAATGAAGCATTACTGTATACGGTGCGATGCATATATATACCTACGTTTTTAATAATAGAAAAAACAGAGAAATGAGGACTCAAGGTAGCAATATTTTAAGAATTTATACGCAAATACTACAATCACTTTTTATATAAAAAAAAATCATGAGAACGATATTAAACCCAAAATAACATTATATTAAAACAGGGATGCGCGTTGGGCGCCATTTTTCTTTTGAGCACATTTTTTATCATTGTCTGGAACAAACAGTTGCTTAGAAGTGGTCCTACTCATCCTTTTTTGTAATAAAGCTTTATGAGATGACAGGTCTCGCAGAACTAGACATTTTTGTATTCTTAAGACTTCGTCGAAATTCCAGTGCGCCCGAAATCAACAACATTATATCTGCTGTTTTATCGAAAAATAGTGTTTAGCGATGAGACTCATTTTTGAGTCGATTCCATGGGTAAGATAATGTATTCTTTTATGAATTAGGCTATCAGCTTATTGCGATCTTCGGTATTCGCTATAAGGCTGTAATTAGACTAAGTGCCAAATCAAATGACACGAATGCTGAAGGGATACGAATGGTTTGACCAGGATGGCACTTCGTGCGTCCGAAACAGTCAACTTATTGAACGAAACATTCTATTTTGTATATTAACCCCCCCAAAAAAACATTTGTGTGTATATTCGGAGTCAAACATAATGTCATCTACCTACGAGTACAACTATGCAATAGAAGTTATGCTTCTTATTATTATTACCCCTATGAGCTACGACTCAGGTAATTTAAAGTAAAAGTTTGAAATATCCAGCGGTTATGTACAACATCAGTGAAACACATCAGAAGGTACCTACACAAATAAACAGACGTTGTATTTCTTTACATAAATAAATGAAAAGTTGAAATTCACTTCAATAACCGAAATCAAATACAAGTCGGGCAAGTTTCTGCCTCAGATTGTTTAGAAGAGTTAAAAATTCATACTTTTTAAAATGATACAAATTCATCTCATTATTTATTCGAAAATGAGTGATGCATCTATGATTTCACCACAAGAGGGCCCGTTCAATTTAAATTGTTTATCTATGGTGGTATTATACGTAGCGATTTCCTAAATTAATTTTTCTTTCGGTCACAAACGTGACTTATTTAAAATCAGTAAATAAAATCGCTCAATATTTCCCAACACTGTCACCGAGATGACTGCAAAACAACTGACGTTTCGGAGTCAGCTGAATTTCATTAATATATACTTACGATCCTATTACGACACATGTGACAGGACACCCAGAGTATTTAAGTTCACTAAATGATCCAGTCTCCCTGAATTTTTCAATTATTATCTTCACATTTTATGGTTTTAAATCAGTACGACAAACCTTCATTATTTTTAAAATATTGCTCAACACTGAAAATGCGTTGTTCTTTTAAATAGCGCTCCATTCTTAATAACTCTAAACTGTCTTCTGTCACGTTGTTATATTTTAATCCGTTGGCAACACTGACCTATTAAATGGCACAAAATTTAAATTTTACGTGAATTATAATGGGACATTTTAATATTTTAAGCAAACAAATGTTGGTATAATTTTTATTTAAAAATATGTCAAACCTAATTACCATAGGTACAATTTCTCTCTTCATCATTGTTTAAATAAAATAATACATTACGTATTTTAATGAGCAATGCAAACAAAAAAAACCATAGTATGGATCATTGCAAGCTCAAAAATGTATTTTTTTATCTGCTCACTATGTTTTTGTTGTCAGGCGCATAATGTTCTAGCTACGCCACTGCACACCCTGGCTTTACTATGTGACATTCAAATTTGTATGTTCATCATATCCGTAATAACTGGAAAAAAAAACAAACACAGTTCCATGTAAGCAAACAAGTATGGTGGTATATCCATCAATAACAAAAAAATGTGTACATATACAACTTTTTGCCAGGGCACCAGAATCTAATGTAGACTTCGCTCAAGATTTTACAAAACTAAAATATCAAATATGTACAAGAAAAAAAGCTATCTACTCGTACTCATACGTTCTTATGTTTGCCAACCCTTGTTGGTCTCTCAATACAAAACAAAATAAAAAAACATACCCCAACCCCAGTCATTACACACACGCCCCAACCCTGAATATACATTATGTTATACTTATTTAACTTGTTTTGTTGTTTAAGAATATTTAAAGTGTATACAACATACGTGTAAACAAGCATTTATTTTTTGAATACTTTCAACCAAGTGCTCAGAATTTTTGGCAAGTTGTATTTTGTATCTTGTATCGTTTCGATTGCCATTGACTTATGTGTGTTAGGTGTCATGGGGAAAGGTATGTTAGGAATCTATAAAGATGCTTATAACCTATAATAAAGTAATGGAACGTATGCATGCGATGTTGTGTTTTGTGTGCAAAGTAATCGGAAGTAAATATTTCCTGAGGAGGCAAGCAGCCCCTAAACAGTCTTGTATTTGATGTAGGAATTATGTGAGATAAATTTGAAGTAAGTCACAGATTCTCATTTAAATTGGAAAGGTTAGTAGGTAAGGTATACTCGTAGATTGTTGTGTAGTTAATTTGGAATCCAAATTAGTGGTATCATTAATAGTTATGTACTTTTAAAAATAAATAGAACTCAGATTAAATTGAATATATGTAGATATGTAATTATATTTTTTTATTATTCCTTTACTTATTTTTACTTGTAGGAAACCTAAAAATGGTTCACTCACATGTTTTGTTTTAACCAACAACAAATTAAGAAAGGGACAAAATAGGGAATTAGCGATGTCATCAAAAACAAAAAAATAAATTGAAATTTCCCAAGGACTTTAATACATATAGTACTGGTTATGTTCACACCCTGCCCAAAACTGGCAATAGACATCAATTAGTACAAATTCCTGTGTCCAGCCTTGAAAATTTGGTAGTTTTGGACAGAATATAGAGCGCTCTTAAAGAATATAAAATATTTCCCATTCCTTATAATTTCTGTCCTTTTAATTTTTTTCGGCAGAAATTTTTTTATTCTGGGATATGATTTTGACCACAAATAAGCCATAATAAGATTGGAAACCTTCGTAGTGTATTTGTAGCTATGAAACTCTATCCATGTATAGATGGGAAATCGAAAAACAAAACAAAAATAAATTAGTTGGGCTGTGTTGTCTATGTGTCTATAGGATCAATGTGTCTATTGGAAGAGGAACAGAAAGGTTACTTGTGTGCGTGTTTCAGCTTGTAGGCAAATGTCAAATGAAAGCAGAGGTTTCGGGTCTTTATGTTTTTAGTTTATGATTTTGACGTTTAAAACTGGCCAGACTATTGTACTGCAACCGTTCTAGACTTTTTTCCACTGTATTTCTCTCTGAGACGACTGCCAAATTGGCAGTATTACTGTCAAAATCTTGGCATTATTTTGAAGGTCGTATAAATGGTCGAAAATGTGGCAGTATATTTGTCATTAAAAAACTGCCAGCCAGAATTTTGATTAAGTTGTGGCATTATACTGTCATCGTGTAAATTCAGTAGTGACAACAATTTTCAAATAATAGGTGTGTTTTATTGGGAATCTATCCATTGTACCGTAAGTAGTTCCCAAAAAAACGCATCGACCGTAGCATGGACCGTAGCTTTTTTATTTTTGTAAAATTGGTACCCCTGCACAGCAGTCACAAGTAATTAAATAGTCTTTTGCAAAGTAAAATTAAGAAAATATCAAAATTAAGAATAATAATTAGCTTTTATTCATACAAAATAGAAAGTAGAAAAAAGTACCAATATTTAATTTATGTTCCAAACCTATTTATTGTTTTCATTTTTTCTGCAACTGCAGTTTTAATTTATTTAAAAATGGAGTTTTCAAAGATTTTAGAAATACTATAAATAACACTTGTCAACTATAAAAAAAAATTTTAAAAAAGATTCAAATCGATTTGTCTTACGAATGAAATTAATAATTATAACACTCCTTGAACACATCCATCGAGATTCAATTCAATTATCAATCGTACCAACAAAACTAACAAAATCAGAATCGAGACTCGACTGAACGTCAACCAGCCATCCACCGTAGCTTCTACTTTAGCTTTTTATCGACCGTAGCGAATTGTATGTAAAATGCTACGACGGATAAACTTACGGGGGATACATTTCCCAATAAAACACGGCTAATGACAATTTGCAATAAAGAATGAACTTTCTCATTCTTTACTGCCAGTTGGCAGTATTTTTATCTGTCATTATTTTAGCTCCGTGTAAGCGCATGTCGTTAATTAAATTAATTACAGCAGTATTTTTGCAGTAATTACTGCGAACTTGGCAGTCGTGTAAAAACGGCAATAGTTGTACAAATATATGATCCGTGATTCAAGAATTTTCGATTTCGGCAGATTGACTGAGGCTTTGTATATAAAAATCATATAGTATAAGATGTTTTTTAAGGAGCTTAATAACTTTAAATAATAATACAAGACAACAAATTTGTTGGAATTAATTTTTTGTTGGAAGATAATTTCATGCCACTTATTTTTTAAATATGATTTCCGGCATAAGCCCTATTTCTGAATACTTTTTCCAATAAATCTGGCCGTATGGCGTCAATCGTTGTTTGAATATTGGGATGCAATGTTTCAAGCTATGCTGGTTTATCGGCATAAGCCATTGACTTAACATAGCCCCATAAAAAGCAGTCGTTAAGTCGCACTAACGTTGGGGGGGGGGGCAGTTAACAGGACTACTTCTGGAAATAAAACTGTCACCAAATTGATGTTGCAATAAATTTATAGTTAAGCGTGCTGTATGGCAAGTTCGGCCGTCTTGTTGTAACCAAATATCGTGGATGTTTAACTGATTAATTTTTGGAAACAAATTTATCAGTCAGAACGACTTGAAAGCTCCCGCCATTCACCATAACGGCAGCTCCTTCATTTTGAAAGAAGTAATGGCCAAACAGTCAATTTTAATGGATGTTGTGGTGATTCGTTAATGGCTTAAGGATTGTCTTCGCTCCATATATGCAATTTTTTCTTGTTGACGAAGCCATTTAAATTGAAATGAGCTTCATCGCTATACACAATACTTCGCGAACAGATTTATTATTTTCAAATTAAATTTCCACAATTTGCAAAATTTGTTCCGGCGTTAAACGATTCATGATGAGTTGCTAAGTCTTACTGAACAGAAATCCCGACAGAGTGGACATTCTCAACTGTGAAACCATAAACAATAACCTTCGAAACTGCTCATGCCACAAAAAAAAAACATTATTATCTTTAGACAGATTTTTGTAGTCAAACACACAGTACACTTACATTCATATATTGCGAATAAGGGATAAACGCATAGGCTGTCACCAATCTCAACCTTCAAGATGATAGCACTATGGTTTGTATATACAAAGACTGAGGTTCTACTATGGTTCCTGGTTCCAGCATGTATTTGGCTGTTATCACAAACTTTAACCATCGTTGAACCACAGTTAATCCACCGAAATCGGGAATTAAACCTGTTAAGCCAGGGTTTTACTCGTAATATTTGAACCCCATTTGTACAACTGGATTTCATTTTATGAATACTTTTTAAGCCATTTGACGATTTTATTTTGCTACCGCAAACGTTTTTTAAGAAAAATAAATACAGTTTGTTATCTAGTCGTATATAGAAATCTGTGGCATTTCGAAACAAATTATCGATAACAAAATGGTGAGTTCGTCGGTAAAATAGTAGCAAAATGGCACCACGCCCAAAATTCTCAAATGGAAAATTGTTCTGTAGTTTTCTTTTGATGGTTTGACGTTTTTCTACAAACTTCAAAATGGAAATATTTTTGGGGCATTCATTCATTTCATAACTTGGTATTAAAAACTGTGAATTTTCATGTCAAAAATAAGTAGATATACACTGCTATAGCTTGGAGAGTTAAGTTATATTCTGTTAGAGCAGAGGAAAGAGATTTTATTTTTCCAGAAGTACAAAATTGCCTATTTTGGAATTATTTTCTTGGCTATTGCATTCTGTAAATTCTACTTCCTTGCCTTAATTTTTTTTACAGTGGCTGGCTTAACACTAAAGTAAACCAGAGTTTATTAATTGTTCAAATAATGAATATAAATAATAAATTAACTTTAAATTTCAATTGTCAAAATTCTATCGAAATCAATGTGCGACACTATGGAAATCGGCAGTTTACAATCAAAATGAAGATGGCGACTCTATCGATAACAATATATTTCGACAAGTATGTTTCAGAAGTATTTACTTTGTTAATTCAAAGTTAATTGTACAAAGCTTTTGAGTTAACTCGGGATCTTAGAAAAGTATGTGCAGCATTTACCTGAGACTAAAGGTCGTACAAAAATATTTCAATTTATTATAATTTGGCATAGTTTATTACAAGTTATCACTGTTTTCTTATCCTGGGCAAATTGCAAAATGAATGCTCGGAAAAAATAACTGTACATCTACTTACTTGAAATGCTTTACGGGCTCCAAGGATCTTAACTACCATAAGCTTTTGAAGAAATATATTATTTAATTTCTACCAAAATGACAATACAATATTGATTATCTCTTAGTGCATATAATTTCCTTGTTCTGTATTAAACTTGAACCGAACTTGGAAATCTATGGTGTTTTTGGTTTTGACGAAAAACCAAAGATTAGTTTGCTTCATAGATTAATCTTACAATTCCAACCTGCAAAATGGTTCAATAAATTTTCCCAGAAAACCCATAAAAACCACATTCACATTTGCATGCATAAACCCCAAAGTTCATTGATAATTTTTGTCTCGTTTTGCTCTGTTTCAAATCGTGTTTACTCAATAGCCACTTCAACCCTGTACTCCCAAAGCTATCTTAACCCTCAAACTCGCCCATTATTATCGTAAAATACAGAACTTTACCACGCCGAACTAAATTTTAATGCAAATTATTTGTCCCCAAAAACTCCCTATCCCAATTTTATCGCCCTGCACCTATCCGTATCATATAGCGAGCTAGAAAATTACTCATAATGATTTTCAATAGAGGAATTTGTTACGTCCTTAATGTTGCCTTAGTGGATTATGGTAGAGTTTGACTTTTTGTGAGGAGCAGGAAAGAAGTCAACTCTTATGGTTTGGTTGCCCCATTTCCCTGTCTCGTGCATATGCAGTGCAGACTACTATGCAGAATATAATAATATTCAATGGAACGTCAGCATGATACACCGCAAAGGTCCTTCGAGTTCGAGCAAACACAATACACAAATTATTAAGGACACTCCTCTCGTCTTTTCTTCAGTTCCATATCCATAGTTTTATGTTTGATCATCTAGACTTTAGACTCGAACTTTTATCGTCGACGTTCGACGTTGGCTTTGTCTTTGTAGCTCGTAGCAAGTAGTCGTCTAGCTAAACAGAACAATGTCTCGAGTCTTGCATTTTGCTATCCTATATGATTCTCCAGCTACGATGGAATGTGAATTGAATTTGCTTATTGTGCGAATCCCGAGCTTAGATTGTGTGCGCGGCAATGTATTGCATTCTTTGTGACAAAAATAATAAAAAAAATAATAAAACTCTTTGACTAAGGATATATTTATGCAAATATTCAAATGAGCTGTCATTCTACGGGTTGTGAATAAATTTCAAACAAACATCGAGAGAAGGGTTCATCGTTTTCATTCAAATTTTTTTATCCTTAAAAAACGAACAAGCACGACACAAATTGGGGTGTCGAAATTTGAGTATGAATTCTCAGGACAGGGGTTATGGTTTTAATTGAATTTTCAAATGGATTTCCAGGAAGAAGAATATGAGAGTCTTTGTGTTGATTTTAATTCTGTCAAACATTTTTTAAGTGAAATAATCATTTTTAGTTCCAAAAATATTATGCTCATATATTTAATTGATGGAATTTTAGAAGAAGTCGGAGAAGTTTAAAAAGTTCAAAGATATTTCCTTTTTTTAGGTATCTTGAATGTGGAAGTTATTAAGAATGAATCTATCAACATTCAATTTGAGGATGTTTTTATAAGAGTCTGGCAGGGAATGTTGCAATAAAAGACTCAATACTTTAATCAAACCTGAGGTTAACTCTAGTGTTGTGAAAAAGTTAATAAAATCAATGATTGAAGGTTTGAATTAAAATAAATAAATTTTGGTATTTCAAAATTAAAGACTACCGCCAGGAACTAAATGTTCGATTTCGTGACAACGTTAACCTACTACTAAATACCTGAACAATCCACACAAAATTCATCAAAAATAAGTCGGAGAAAAGCGTGTTAATTTTGTATGCATAAGAAACCGTGAATTGAAAATGTTCGCTGGTAAAAGAACGTTATGTAGGTAATTTCCTGTAAGAATACACCTCGGATTCTTGGCAGCGGCACTGTAGATGGAAATTATTATTGTGTTGATTTCTCAATCTGAAAATTCCATCTATTCCGTTAGGTGGTTTAGTTTTCATGAAATTTTGTTTTTGTTAAAATGTATGAGTTCACGGTTTCTTATGCATAAAAAATTAACACGCTTTTCTGCGACTTATTTTCGATGAATTTTGTGTGTACAGCTATCAAGCTTATTGAGCAAATTATCCAGGTAAATGTAGGTTTCTGTTTGAAAAATTGAGTTTTGAATGAAAAAATAGCATGGTTTTTGTGAACTAATTTTGTGAATTATGTATATATCTCGTTGCGCTATTAAATTGCAAAAGTTTTAAGAATCTGTTTAATTCGAAAAAAAATACGTCTATTCTCCGATGATTTTCAAGGAGAGGTAGGTTTTTGTTTGAAAAATTCAGTTTTACTTCGAAAAAATAAACCACATTTATCCGACTTATTTTTTTTTAACTTCATGTGTAACAGAATCCGTTTATGTGTTAAAATTATTGAGCAAATCAGAAAAAGGTTTCTGTTCGAAAAGTAGAATTCTTAATTTGAAAAATAACCCACTTTTTTCCTACTTAATTGGTGAATTTAGTAAATGTCTCCCTCCCCAGCTGTTGTAAGTTCGTAAGATCATTATCAGAAAAAGGTAGGTAGAAAAACTCATTTTATTAACTGAAAAAAAAAACAGCTTTTCCCCGAATTATATAACTTTTGGAAGACATTTAAAATTTACTTTTGAAGATGACTAATTTTTCTTCGACTTTCAATTTGAAATTATCCACCCTACTCTAATACTGATGAATGCATCGATAACGTAGCTTTTTTTCATACGCCCATTGTTTTTAATTTTTACTTGCGATTATATGTATGTAGGTACCAGTGGCGTAGTGTGAATTATTAAGAGGGATGTGCGATTCGTGAAAATACATATATTTTTACTTGCGATAGAAGTAGATACTATAGGGTAAGTTTTTCATTTGGAAAAATCATCGAACTCGAGATTTTAATCTAACTTGACATTACAATGATAGAGAACATAAAAAAAGTGGGTCCCGCATTGGTGATTGTCTAAAATTGATTTTAAATCGTTTTTTTAAGCCCGAAACAAACGGTACCGGCTATACAATTTTTTCTACCATATTAATTATCTCGAAAACGGATTTAAAGATTTTAATAAGAAAAATATGTGCACTACTATAGGTAGATATAGTAAATGGTTAATTTGGTTAAATTTGTTTTTACATATTTTGTTATTAACGGCACCTGCCATGCAACTTTCTCATAACCGGCTTTTATGTAGGAGGTCCTTTGTTTTCTAAATAATACTTTATACTAAATGTTTCGTAAATTTTTTTTTTTAATTGTTCGAAATACAATATTTCGAAAATATATGGACGATTTTTGTTGAAATTCATTTTTTAAATTTATTTTATTAAATACATAAAATTGTGATACTAAAAAAATTGTTAGAAAAAAATCTACGAATTCTAAAAACATATTGAGCTGTTACTACTAAAAATACTGTGACTAATATGTGATCAGCGAACATAAGAGCAAGTACTTGCGATCCAGCCATGCATTTTATTTCTACTGTTTGTGTACAAGACTTCTTTACAAACAAAGTAAAACATTTTCTCCTACAAACTGACCATCATTTCTGTTGTATCCTTGAAACCAAAGCCAACGTTTCTTTTTAAAGATAATACAGCAAACTGAACTTTATTTCATACTTAGACGCAATTATATAGTTGTCCTTTTCTATATACCTTTTATTCGACTTTCTTAGTTTACACTATAAGGCGTGTTCATTGATATGATAATATAACATTTACATTGGGGGCGTTCGGTGCCACATAACTTTGCTGTGCAATACGTTCGTTGTTGTTGTAATACGCCATTAACAGTTGATGACCATGACAATGAACAAAACATGATTTCCAAATCGAAGCCAATCTAGCGCTAAATTTCTGGTATTTATAAGGTATCGCAGTGCACAGCTGACTACGAAATCAGCTATCTTTTCAATTGTTGTTTGTGAACTTTAATTACGTGCCTAATACATCATCTTCTTCTTTTGAAACATTTGTGGTCTTACTTTCTGATTCATTCAAAATTTATATTTTACCCAACAAATGTATGTTTAATTCACTTTGAGATGAAGCGTAATCGTAAGCAATTAGTTTTTTTTCTCTGTTTTGACATTTGGCAGAAATGGTTACCTATTGTGTTTTATACGTTCACAAAAGCAAAGAATATTTTTCAGCAATGTATCAGAAAGCTGTGCGACACCGAACGCCCCCATTATAATATAACAATTAGTGTGTTCAATGAGGCTATTCGGAACAGATTAGAACACTTTAAAACAGAAAAGTACAGGATTTTGCTGTTCAATGAGAAATTTTCTGTTCTAAACTGTTCTGGTTTGGTGTTCAATGAGTCTAAGTTTTGGAACACTTTAGAACAGGATTTTCTGCACTTGCTTTTCTGGTATAACAGGTTAGAACAGATTTGTGAGAACTGTCAAAACCAATTGTTGTTGTTTAAAAAAAAACATTTCGGTTTTAGAATTAGTTGATAAATCATTTTCCGTGTCGGAATCATCTCAATTTCATGAAAAATATTTTTTTAAGTAAATTCAATTTCATTCAGATTATTTTTAAGAACGTTTCTGAAAAAATAAACGAATTTGAAATGTAGGTAAACAACAATATTTTTTTTTGTCAGATGACTAACTGTTCTAAGTTGTTCTATCTTGTTCTGAAGTTTCTCACGAATCTGTCCTGTTCTGTTCTATTCTGTTCTAACCTTTTCGTCACTGAACAATCTTAATTTCAACATTCGTTACCCAACGAAGAACCATTGGTTGATTTAGCCGTTACTATTTAAATTCAAATACAACTGTCAATCGCTTCTAATGTTAAGCATGTACATCAACCCATGTGAACCAATAATCGTAGATATCCGAAAACAGAATAATATGTATTTTTCTTATTTGGCACATGGGTCACATTATTTATTGTCTATAAATATGATAAGGTGGAATTTTCGCATTTTGTGTTCTTAGTTCGACACAATTTAATATAAAATATCGCTTTGTTTTTCTTTTTTAATTTTAACAACAGAGTTTTTGTATTTTCCTTGGAATGACTTCCGCTAAGCTACCATAACTATACCGCCTAAAAAAGTTTTACAGTATAGATTATTCCATAAAATGTGAAATATTACTATTGGGCCTGCTCACACGAGACTATTTCCACCAGACTAAATCCGGTTTTCTGGGAAAGGGAAACATAGGATGCTGGTGTGAAGCATACTGAAATTTCAACCCTAAATTTCTTGGATGAACGAAGACTAAAACTAATACATACACAAAAGTTTTAACAGTCAAATACGATGGAAACACATATAAAAAGAGGTTCATGGTTCATTTCAGCTAAAATCATCAAGTGTGTGCTTGGACTAAAGCCAAAAATCGGTTTTAGTCCAAAAATCCTTCATCTTGTGTGTGCAGGCCCATTGAGATGCTAGTAGTTCATAGCTGTTATTTTTAAAGTATTTTGCTTGTCACTTACAAAGAACTATGAGTAAGATATACGAACTTTGAGTAAAAGATGGCTAAGGCCCCAAATATGGTTTCGAATATCTACTAACCACCATATTGATATTTATTGCATCATAAAATTCAACACTACTCCCTCAGACTATATAGCCAGTAAAATCACCGATTTTACTAAAACTTGCTGCACAGAGCGATTGAACACTATTTGTGGGATAATTTTTTGACGTCATCGCCCTAACATCTTCTTTAAATTATGCGCCATCATACCAGAAGCATCAGGAATTTAAACGTCATTGCTCAAAGTACCATAATAGAAACGGTTTCTTATTTTTAAAAGAATATCTGTTTTTCTGAACATTCAACCAGAATTCTTAAAACCATCACACACCCACGAAGAGACATCAAAGTAAAACTTTACAACATCCATAGTACATACAACGAGTATATTGTTTGTGTTTTATATTTTAAAGAAGTAATAGAGTTAAATTTGATGGTATGGGGTGTGGGTTACAAGGCAAGGATTGCTCTATAATAAGGAAAGAAAATATATAACGGGTGATTTTTTTGCTACTTGGGTTTTGACGTTTATATTTTTGACAGATCACACATGACAAATTCCACGAACATTTGACATTTCGATTCAGTATTGTTTGCCATTTCATCATGAATAGACTTACGCCTGAACAACGTTTGCAAATTATTGAAATTTATTATCAAAATTCGTGCTCTGTGAAAAATGTGTTTCGCAAGCTACGTCTGTTTTATGGTCGTCATAATCTACCCACCGAGCAGGCTATTCAGCTCATTGTGACCAAATTTCGCACCAGTTTCACTTTATTGGACATTAATCCACCAAATCGTATCCGTAGAGTGCGTACCGAAGAGAATATTGCTGCTGCATCCGCCAGTGTTGCTGAAGATCGCGATATGTCCATTCGGCGCCGATCGCAGCAATTGGGTTTGTGTTATTCGACCACCTGGAAGATTTTACCCAAAGATCTTGGTTTAAAGCCATACAAAATACAGCTGGTGCAAGAATTGAAGCCAGGTGACCTACCACAACGTAGAATTTTCGGTGAATGGGCCTTAGAAAAGTTGGATGAGGATCCGTTTTTTTATCGCAAAATTGTCTTCAGCGACGAGGCTCATTTTTGGCTAAATGGATACGTGAATAAGCAGAATTGCCGTATTTGGAGTGAAGAGCAGCCAGAGGCAATTCAGCAGCTACCAATGCATCCCGAAAAATGCACTGTTTAGTGCGGTTTAAGGGCAGGTGGCATCATTGGGCCGTACTTCTTCAAGGACGATGAAGGCCGCAGGGTTACGGTCAATGGAGAAAGGTACCGTTCGATGATAACAGATTTTTTTTTTGCCGAAAATGCAAGAATTGAACTCGGTCGACATGTGGTTCCGACAGGACGGTGCACATGCCACACTGCACGCGAAACCATGCATCAATTGAGAGGCGAATTTGGTGAGCAGTTGATCTCACGTTTTGGCGCAGTCAATTGGCCACCAAGATCATGTGATTTGACCCCGTTAGACTATTTTTTGTGGGGCTATGTTAAGTCTATTGTCTATGGGGACAAGCCAAACACGATTGCTGCCTTGGAAGCCAACATTGAACGCGTCATTGGTGAGATTCCGGCCGAAATGTGTGAAAAAGTTTGCCAAAACTGGACCTTCAGAATGGACCACCTGAAGCGTAGCCGCGGGCAACATTTAAGTGAAATTATTTTTAAAAAGTAAATGGCAGAAATTGATTTATCGATCCAAATAAAAATTTCATTCACTTTTTACAAGTTTCTGTCTTTTTTTGAATTTTCCAAAACCAAGCTCTTAAAAAATCACCGTTTACATTTCAAAAGTTTCATGTCTTTGAGTTGAATTGAAGTTGAAGTAATTTCTTCCAGATTTCACCATCAAATCAACATTGTCTTGTGGTTGTGCCAAGTCTTCTTCATGTGTGGCATTAAAAATGCGAATTATAAATAATAAAGACTGCACGACTCAAAATGCATTCAAGGATTATTTAATTTAGCATCATTCTTTTGTATGTTTCTTGGAAAAGAAAGGGAAATGTAAAACATTATAGTGCAGGGTTACCTACTTGTTTTTTTTCAAAGGCTAATTGCTTTTCTTTCAAGTGTCACATCATCTAAAACTTAATTGCAGAGAATAGTTTAAGCTGTTGCCAATTGTTTGTGTAGAAAGGAGAGTGAGGTAAATTAAAATCTCAAGATGTCACTAAAATATTGTTGTTTGTGATGCTATGAGTGGTAAAGTGCAACTTTACACCTTACAGGGAGAATTTCAAAAGAACCAGGTATTTTGTGTTAATTTAATTAATTTTCTTATGAGTGCAATGAAATGTTTTTTCCAATGATTTTTTTTTTGTGAATGTCTTTATATGATCAATTTTTGAAGGACCGTTGTGATAAAGAATACTTATTCGTTGTTTTACTTTAGAAGTGCATAATTAACTGTGTATGTCTGTATTGTTATAATATAATCTAGCTGATTCTTGAGTACTTCAATGTTCTTTCTTCTACCCCCTTCTATATTAAAAAGTATCTTTTCTCCTTTGTATAACATAATGTAAGAGATTTAAATTCGAAGCATTTTCAACCCAGTTTTAACGTCAGACAAATTTATCTGTCAAACAAATTGTCAGATTGCAAACTGTCAGTGTCATTTTTGATTTTGTCATATCGCAATGGCATACATACACATTAGGTTTATTTAGGATCAACCTAATGTAAATCCAAGGTCTCCTTGAACACGCCCTAAAGTCGATCAAGGAATATACTGTCAAAGTAACATCTTGCTTTATCATTGTGTTGTAAGTTTTGTATTATAATTTATTTATTTTAAAATTTAATTTAATAAATAGAAATAGAAAATGGTTTTTTTTTAAGTTGTGGATTGTTGATCAGGCGAATCTGTCTAAGTCACACACACTCCAAAAGAGAAATTTAAACAAATTTTACGTTTTATTTATTATTGAACAACGCAATTAATTGACAACTGATAACTCTGAAGCTGAGATCTTTTTGGGTTTGTCAAGAAAACTTGAGTCCACATTGGGTGAAATTTAAGGAACGAACATAGGTTAGGTTAGGTTGGATGTGATAATTATACAGCAAGTCCCATCATCTTATTTGGATCTCAGTGGATCCATTTTACTACCCAAGATATAGGCAGGGAACGTATAGGGATTGAAAAGAAGAGAGAAGGTAGGATTTTAGTTAGGTATGGGTTGCCTCCCTGAATTCAGGATGAATTTCAGGTTGTTCTTTAGTCGCCGAAATCGTAGAAAATTACTAGTTCTAGGTAGGATGGGGCACTTACCGCCTCAAGTCAGATGTGAAGATGTGAAGATGTCCATTCTTTTCATTTGGGTTCTCATTGAATTGTGACGGGTTAGGATTCCAACCAAAAATTATAGTTGAGGTCTGCGTTACTCTAAATATTTTGTTCATTTGCGTAGAAAGACCCGGTCAGAGATTTCTTGAAACCTGATATGTGTTGCTAACCATCTGTCGTTTGCAGCTTTGTGAAATCTCTGTTCAGTTTGATCTAATGGTACAAGTATTGAGAAGATCTGATCTGAAGATCAAACTTTTCATACCATATATCACGGTGTCCTGGGACCCATTGAAGGTTAACTGTAATTGTGGCCAAATAATCGTAGCTAAGATTCACTTTTTTTTACTTTGTAATGAATGTAGATCTGGTTTTAGTTACCGCCGCCTATCTGTCTACGAAGATGACAATAATATTATTGACCGTTTCACATGCTGCAAGATTTTTTTCAGATTCCAAAACCGCACTAACTTCTGTTTAAAAGACACTGTAATGATTTGGAGGCTTTAATGATCTGTTTAAACCTCTGCTTTCTCAGAAGATGCCTGAACCTACCACATAGTCCTTCTTGGATATGTCAGTAAGTATCGATACATAGTTTTCTTTTATGACTCGGTTTTCTTCTTGAGGTCTCTTGTGGGGAAATCTGTTAGGGCTATTGGGTTACAGTCAACGCATGATATTCTGAAGTCAGTTCGAAATTCAATATCTGCAAAGATCATAATTGTATTATGACTGAAGGAGGTCCTTTTCCAATTATTACACTGCTTAAGTCAACATCATTACAAAAAAGTTTATTTCGGAAACATTTTTCTTTGCAATATGCAATGAATCCGAGATGCATACCTATGTAATTAAAGTGCGCACTGAAGAAAATATTGCATACGTTCAGGAGAAGAAAAATGTTGAAGTAGATTCAAATTTCATGCGACTTTGTCTTGTTGGTCTTTGTCTGTCCACCTTATGCGATATTTTTATGCAAAAATCGTGTATTAATTTGAATGCTTACAAGATGTAGCTTGAACTAAAAATGAAACTGAATGATCACCGTTTGCATTGAGATTTTAAAAAATGAGCCAATAATATAATCAACGGCCATTGTATCCAGTTGTTTTATCAAATAATTATCGCACGTGAAGTAAAAATATTCAACATGGTATCAAAACTTTGACCATCATATCCCGATAAAAGCAAGCTGACCAACTAACAACAACCGATGTAACATTATGTGTACTGTTGAGGACATACAATCACAAATACATGAAAAATTGGTTGCCCCAATAATTGCTATATGCTCTAAATTGTGAGTATAACTTATTGCAGGGTGTAACCTCCCGCTTTAGTACAAATTGATAGATATTGAAATTTAAAATTAAAGGTAGTACTGGCTTTAAAAATATAGCTTTATAGATCACTTCAAAAATAATGCCGGCACAGAGACATAACTTCTCAGGACATAAGTTCAAAATTCAATTAAAATAAATATGTTTTAAGATATTACGAGAATGACTTATTTCCCATTATGCGCCAAAAATATCGACTTGTGAAATTTCACAACTAATTTAGAATTGAAATTCTTATGCAAACATTAAGTAGCTAATAAATTTAATTCATTCTTATTATCCTTCTTCCTTCTTCTTTTTAAATCTCTATTAAAACTAGATTCCATTAATGAAGACCTAAATATCTTGTTCATTTAAATGACTTTGACAACAATAAAAAAAAGATCAAATAATCCTTTTATATAAGGTCCTGTCCTTAAAGTTATATTACAAAACCATAGAACTTTGTTTTATCCTCCTTTTTGAAATCCTACCGTCTGAAAACCATGAGCATAATATGAACAAAAAAAAACCTTTTTCTCTGGAATACGTGCTGCATTTAATCAGCTTTCTTTTTGGAGGATATACATCTAATGTCGTCTAAGTTTTAACTTTGTTACGAACAAGTACGTATTGATTGGATTCCATTCAGGAGTTGCAGAAGGAAGTTTTGGTCTTGAATGCAAACAGATAGGCAAATGAAAATTATTCACGGGTATAAGATTACAAACAACAACACAAAATATTCCACATACGCCACAGTGAACGAAAAAAAACTGTTTGCTACAAAACAATGTCTATCTTTTTTTTGTTAAAAATAAGATAACTAGACACCTAGCTATGTTTATAATACATATGTACATATATCATATCAATTGAAAATGAAACAAAGAAATCATTCTTAATTTCTCAAATTAAAAGTTAAAATTTCATTAAGCGAATTCAATGCCTCAAAGCTGGTATTATTTCATGTATGCCTTTGTCTATGTGAACAGTAAATTTCATTTTGAGTACATCGTTAATTTTATGAAAGGTTTACCACCTCACCAGGTGAGAGGGAATTTCTTTTCCCATGATACATATATACAACAATGCACAGTCTAGAAAAAAATAAACCCGAATACTTCTATTGAGCTTCAGACTCATTTGTCACCTAAGAATATAATGGGTTTGGCAAATTGCCCCACCCTGTTCGGAATGGAAGTATATGTTGTGGAAAAGTAAATAAAATGCACGAATGGGTCTCACGAAATTGCTTTTGACTTCAAGTTGCTTAATTCTTTTTAAGTTTTAAGAAACCTTAAATTTTTGAAAATCGTTTTAGCAGTTTAATATAATTATTTTTATAAATATAATTTTGCAAATACATGCTTGCAAAAGAAACAAATTTTCAGTTTTAAAATTTATATAAAGAACTAATTTTAAAATTAACACTAAGTCGCCATCGAGAAACTAAATTTTCTATTGGAGCCTTAACCAATATTTTTCTTAAATCAAAAAATAAAGTATCTTATTAAAGTTTTTTTTGACGTTTTTCTTATCACTTGTATTGGATTATAACATAATTCGAGTTCTTACAAGACCCGATTCTGACAAATCAATTTGCGACGATTCTTCGACACATAATGCAGTGCCTTCGATAAGATCAGACATAATTGACCATAGATTTCTATATATCTCCTAGATACCCAATATATCGCATCAAAAAGTGTCGCCATCTTGGAGAAAAAAGGCAAGTAAAGATAATTTTGTGACAAATCTGCTTTTTTGCTTCTCAAAGAAGTAGAAGATGGTTTCACTTTACATGCAGATGCCCAATTCCGCAGGAGTGAATGCTTGTACGCTATCTGTGTACACGAGCAACCGGAATTTGGACACAGGACGAAGTATATTAGTTGGGTATCTAGATATATATAAGAGTCTATGTAATCGACTAAGGGTTCTGAGTTATTTGTTGAACAGTGACATGCCAACAAAAAAATACTGATCCAATTAAAATGGCGAAATAATTTGGGAGAGAAGGTATTTTTTAATGAATAATAAAGTTATACGGAAAAGGATTAACAAATGTCAATTAAGGACAGCTAAGAATTTTAGTGGACTTGCTTAAAAAACAAATAAGATTGTTTGCAACAAATTCAGAGTATACTCTATGCGCTAGAAAACATTTACATCTCATAGTATTTCAGTGAGAAATGATCCTAGTTTTAGAATTAAATCGTAATTAATACTTAAAAAATGTTTTGTCCAAAAACCTATTGAAATAAATCTATCAATCTATTGAAAGATCAATTTTGATAGTGTCGCCATCTCCGTTTCGGTAGTAAGATTGAGAAAATAAAATTCCTTAACTCTATGCGCCGTCAAAACACATGGCAAATAGCGATCCAGCAAATATATACAATCTTCGAGTTGCACCCCCTTTTATATAAGTGAAAAGTAAGAATGTACATTAGGTGAATTAAAATTAATCTATTCGATTCTTTCATGAATCGGGAGCCAGTTTAGTGTAAATAGTTCCCCAATTTCAATACATTGAGCCTGTTAAACTATCCCTATTTTAAAATGAGCAAACCATAAGTGTAACATATATACAGTCGGGTGACAGTTTGGTTTGACGATTTTCATTACTTTAGGTTAGCTTTTTGTTTGGTTTTTGAAACTTGGGAGTGTTCAGAAAATCACGAACATCGCTTAGGCTGTAGATAAACGCACAACCACGCTCAATGACAGAATTGCGATAGTCCCACTGTGTTTCATTATTTAAGTACGTTCAAAAATTAGAGTTTGATTTTTTTACGAATACATAACGTGCCATAAACCTAATAGCAAAATGTCGCAAGGAAAACAAAAGAAGAGCATTTGTCGAAATAAATTGATATGAATGTAAGTGTGTTATCTTTTTGTTATATCTTTATAAACATTCAATGGAATATAAATCGATTAATTGATAAGTATCAAGAACTTAAATGTTCTTTTGTGAACTTAATGAAGTGTAACATTATTATAATATTATAACAGCTTAATGTAAGATGGATGCGTCTTTAAATATCAATTCAAAAGGAAAACTTAACTTGAAATATAAAATCTATATATCTGTACACCTGTGTATATAAATACATAATGTACTTACATAATCATACATATGAATGGAGTATCTGTCATTAATTTTGAAGTAACTGTCGTTCTTTTCCAATACGCAATTAGAAACTGAACACCTATTTTATGCCTGTCTGTGCCGAGAAAAATAATCAGAGACGTTCAGGCAGATCGCAGAATTGAATGAATGTACTTAAATGCAAAACTGCAAGTCGTTTGTTCTAAAACGTAGATTCGAATGTGTGGATGGCAATGGCGCAGTGGATAATGTGCTTGATTGCTAACTTAGACGTGTGGGTTCGATCCCCACGCTAGGCGCATTCTTTTCTATACCTCCAATTTTAATTGGATGCCGCTCATGGGTTAAAATGAGATAGTCAATACCTGGTTCTCAAATCCACTGTGCCAACAAAAAATTCATTCCTATCATTCAAAAGTAGAAAGTAGAAAATTGCTCCAAGATGTTGATTGTCATCAAATGCCACTTTCTGCTTTTATTTCTGATTTTCTTTGTGATAGCTATTTGTCATATATAAAATAAGCAATTTTCGGAATGTCTTCGTTTACCATACACAAGCGCAGCGCATCTTATTTTATTGAATGATATTAGCAAACAAAAATGTATTCTATAAATAGGACGGGACACACACAATGTGTCATTTCTCTTTGATTCAAGCAATTACTAACGAAGTACATATTCTTCTTTAATCTAGTTTGTCAGTATACATAGTTAAAATCATCTAATACGTATTGACATTTGATTAAAAAAAACAATAATTGTATTTACTGCATATGTCACTTTGACGTTTAAAAATGTTAAAAAAGGTATGTTTGCTTAATTTTTTGCTTGCTTGTCATGTTGATGTCAATGATTTAGATGTGTTCATTCAGCCTTAAAAATAAAAGAAAATGGGAAGGTAGAGATGTAACGTCAGCTGGGAATAGGCAGAAATATAGTTCATTAAAAATTAAAAAACAAGAGCTACATTAATCCTGAATAAATATAAATTATTATGTTAATACATTAAGTTTACAGGTTGTTCACATGATTCGAACTGTGTAAATTCATCACATGAAAACATCAATTTTCCTGCTCATAAACATGAGAAGTTTAAATATATATGTACTTCCTGTCCGAAGAGGATTTACATTGGTAGACCTATAAAGTCAATACAAACAAGTTTATTGATCATTGACCAATCCCTCATCGACCAAAAGACTATGAACCCAGTGTACACTGTGCATATACAAACCTTGAAATTCCAAGCCAAATTCCGGAAAATCCCTAAACAATTTCAATAGTCAATAACAAACAATAATATTGACTTGAAAGAATGGAAACACACAAGTCGGTGTGTCGAATAATCATCTCCTTAATCACAATGCCTACGGCGCGCGGCGGCGTTATGGTATTTTCCCTTAACTCCTTATTGCACAGCTGCTTGCTTCTACAACATAAATTAAATTCCACAAGTTCTCTTCTTTTTTTTTTGATTATTTATTTTTTCTGTAAAAATGTTCATGCAACCACTCAGGAACTCTTTCGCTGTTGTTTGTTTAATTAAAATTCCCTCGAGCAGGACGGAACTCTTGGGATAGAGCTCGAACCACACCGTACAAGACGTCAAGGTTATTAACAGGGTGGCCCGCATTAAGGCCAAATAAACATGAGAATGACTTTGCTCTCCATGAAAAACCAATTAATACAAATCAACACGATGACGACGCTGGTACTTTTCATTGAATTATTTTTATTTCACTGTGTTTCATGGCTCCAGGACAAATCCTTCCAAAGGACAACACTAATGATTTCAAAACAAACAAAAAAAAAACAATCCATTTTCCTAAATAATTCCTAATGCATCCACGAAGTAAATAATCTTCAGCGTAATTATTTCAACACGTGTGCAAATTAAGAAATTAATCTTTAATTAAACCTGAGCTATCTCAAGAATCAAGACCCTGTCGTGTTTTTCATTGAGTTGTATGGCATCTAAGAGGAGCAACACCATAACTGTGTAACTACCTTAGCTTTAATATCAATCCGTGTCGAGCTCGAGTCTGTGAATATAAAGAATTCACACAAAATTAAAATTCATAAAGTTCCGTGAGAATTTCATTTAACGTTTTTGGAATTTCAAAGTAGATTTAACGCCAACCCTCGACCATTAACAAGGGATCCGCACCTTAACTAGTACTAGTCGATATTAAAGGGAGTAGAGATTATTATTGTTAGGTATTTGGAACCCAGAGGTCGTCGTCTTGCTTTGGTGTTCAGTCACCTATGCCACACCACGAGAATAGCAGCAATGTCAAGCGAAAAAACTGACACATTTTGTCAAGTATCTTTCTCCTTAATTAATTTCTACTGTCTAGGTTTTGGGGAGATGTAATGTGGTGTAGACACGTTAGGGCAACTAACCAACCACCGAGCGACGCACGGCTACATCAGAAATTTGCTCACCTGGGATATCATCAATATTCCTTTCGGCTGTGTTACAAATTCGTTGTAAATTCGTGAGGTAGTTACGAATTTCCATCGCAAAACCCGAATTCGTGTGCAGAATCTACTTAACTGGCCTGGCTGGATTATTCCTGGTGCTGGATCCTCCAACACCTAACGGCAAAGCACCATTGAAGAGTTTCATGTTCCTTCAGTTTTTCTGTGTAGTCATCAGAAAAAAGGGGATTATTTTAGTTTTACACTTTATGTTTTAGGTATAAGTAGAGGGGTTTTTCTAATAAAAAAAGGACCTATGTGAGTACAATGTGTAGGGACCAAAATTTCCAGGATTTCAGGAATAGCTTGAATATTTATAGCTTGACTTGGTTTGGCTGCAATAAAAATAAACCTCTGGTATTGCAATTGAGAGAGAAGATGAAACATGTTGTGCGATGGTGATTGAATGTTTACGTCAGTACGTCGGTTATCCCATGTTTTAGAGTATACGAGTACGTTTTCATGGTATTGAGGATTAAGTTGTTGAAAGTTATTTAAAATTTATTGATTTTTTTTTATGTTATTGCTTTTCTTTCTCAGAACACAATAGTTTACGTTTATGGTAAACTCAAATTAGTGAATCAACTTTGCAGCATGATTTGTTCTAGGAATTTCAGCAATTTGTATAGGGCTTAATTCCAGAATCACTTAGTAGAAGGTATATTGCTCTAGGGGCCATTTTTGTTTGTTGGTACAGGGTGTTTTTGTTTTAGCCAGAACCAATTGAATACTTGTTGTTTGCTTGTCGTAAAGCGGATGAATACATATTTAAAACATTGTGACCATCAAGGCTTCAATTAGTGGATTTTTATTTGATTGTTTGTCAGTTTTCTCAACTCAAATGCATCTCGGTTAGTTGACCTCCCCCCCAAAAAAAAACATTCTAAAAATGTATGTATAAATAGAACAGCTTTTTATTCTCTTAATTAAACAACGCTAATTTATTGATCTTAAAAAATGCAACTAATAAAATAAAAACATGTAAATGTGTCGGTTAATTGAACACCAACAACAAAATTATTATAAAATTTAAATAAATTGTAGTAACTTATAAGCATTCAAGTTGGCAGAACTGCTGAAATGACAGCCAAAGACACTTAATTAGAAAGATGACAATTTACTGGAAAAACTAATTATACTATCATAAGACAGACAGTTTTCAATCTGACAGTTGGTTTGACAGAACTGTCTGAAGTTAATGGCCTTTTCGATCGGCTATTCGGAACCGTTCGAAATGCGTGTAAGCTTCTCTGAAAGTGTTCTATTGATATCCAGAGTGACAGTACTTCTCCTGAATAGAAGAGAAAACGATTCTGGATTATATTTCAGAATCGAAATCATAATTACTCACACATTCAAACACAACTAGTTTTCAAGGGTGTCATTTAATGCAAACACCAATTTCAATTATCCAATCCAATCGAAAGTGCCTTAAAGCAAAAAAAGAAAATATTTTGCCAACAACGTAGAAGACGTTATGGTACAATTTGGTTGTTTAGTTGTAATTAGGTCTGATTCCGTATTTTCTGGACATAAGCTTACAAAATGTCAAATCTCGAAGAGTTGGGATGAAATGTTTGTCAAAAAGTTTATACACGCCGCAAAACTACGGGGAAGCTTTAAAGCTATAAAAATTATATTCGTGACAATCATCCTCGATAAATGTTTCGGCTTTTTCCAAGCAGAAAATCGCGGGTAAAAAACATTTTTACTCTCTCGTGAGTATTCTCTTATGTCAAAAACTGTGCAATTTTTGAGTACGGGAACGATTCAAAAAACAAACAAAAATACACAACAAATAAAAAAAAAAATAAAGTACTGGATCAGAGTTATTGACTTATAAAGTGGACATTGTTATAACTGTTAATCTTATAACAAATATTTATATATTTGTAAGTATCTAAATTTTATTGAATAAGTTAGAAGGATAAATTTATTGTTCTACCGTCAGATGATATTCCATCGAATTAATAATGTACGCTGATCTCGAATTTATTTTTAAAATATATTTCATAACTGTAACCGCCAGCATCTCTGTGGAATTTGCAACTCCACTTATAGTTAAGTTAAGTTTAACTAGTATCACAGTTTCGTTAAGACCTTGAACTGAATTAATTATCATTGTATTGTTTAAGTTAAAACAGTTAAATTGAACTAAATTTCATATTACAGTGTGAACCCAACAAGCTGAACTTAAAATTTAAACTCAAGTGCAGATTCAACTGAACCACATTTTTACCGACCATTTATCTAATGTAGTTTTACCTAAATCTCAAGTTAATGTGGTTTTCCATTTGTACAAGAATTTAATTCTTTTTTGATGCAAATCTACCAAAAGACGGATTTCGACAATTAAATCCTTCCATTGGGCAAACAAAAATAATATTTTTTTTGATTCTGAATCAAGGTTGCAGATTCATCTACCATCTTTTTACTAACACTACTAAGAACTAGTTTAATTGGCAGCAACTAACAGTTTCACAGAAACAAATATACGCCAATGCCAAAACGATTCAATTCAACTCGCGTTGCGTGTGGCCCGAAAAACATAAAATTCGGCATCAAATTATGAATTTACTAGTGGAAAACCCCATAAAATTTAGATGACTTTTAAAAGCAGTAATCAAAACGCAATTGTTTTATTTGCTCTTATGGTGTATAAATGGGATACGAAGCTGCATCTATATGTCAAACGAAGCGAATAAATTGATTTTTTCGATGATTGTGTTAGTTTCGATATACAATGAAAATACACGACTGGATCGCACGTACTTACTCCTATGTTATACTATATAATATGTAAATGAAACGGCTAAATGTATTTTTAAAGTCGTTTTTCACTTAATTCTTTATATATAAAAATTCTTAAATTTTTTCAAAAAAAAAAATTGGTATGAACATTTTAAGTATATAATATTATAAATCTAAAAACAAAATTTCAGAAAAAATCGTCCGCCCGCTTTCGAAATATTGTAATTTTCAAAAAAAAAATATTTTTTTTTAAAAAATATTTTTCGAAAATTTTGAAATGCAGTATTATTTAGAATTTGAAAGAGCTCCTGTATAAAAATTTTGATCGAAATCCGTTGAGCCGCTTATGAGAAAGTCGAAAATCAATAAAATGGTTGTATGGAAGGTACCGTTAATAACAAAATATTTAAAACCAATTTTCCACCAAAATGTAGAACATACCCAAAGTAGTATACACACCAATTCTTATCAAAATCCTTGAAGTCGTTTTCGAGATAATTAGGATGGTTGAAAAATTTGTATGACAACTACCGTTATTTTTGGGGCTAAAACAACGATTAAAAAAATCTATTTTGGACAATCACCTAAAACGCTTAAATACCAAGTTTAAAGAAAATCGCTTCAGCTGTTTAGGCTGTAGAGAGTTGTACAGACAGACAGACGGAAATGTGGGACCCACTTTTTTGGTGTTCTCTATCATCGTAATGTCAACTTTGATTAAAACCTCGAGTTCAATTTTTTTTCCAAATGCTAAACTTGCCCTATAGTACCTATATCGCAAGTAAAAACGTTAGTTCCATATGTACTATATGTCCTATGGAGATTTGAATGAGATTTATATTAAAACTTTATTCAAAGACATTTTAAATTTTACTGTAAATTATCAAGAGAGTGTGAGAATATATTCATACGATTTTTGGAAATTTCCATTTTTTCAAACTCGATTCAATTTTCATTTCTTCATATCCTGGTCACATTTATCAATAAAAAAAAATACAAATCTTCACTCAATATTAGAGCTTAGTTGTAGTCCTTTAATGTAAATATGAATATGTACATCTATTCTTTTCGATTCCATCTTTGTTAAGCCATATGTTAAAAATTCCCATCAACATCTTCAACCATTCGTTTCAAATAGAAGATGTAAGATATAGTCAATTTAGTGTACAGAACATTTAACGCCATCGCAAAAACAAAATTTTAAAGCATATCTACATATCCTTTATGAAATTACATTTTTATGTTGATCATGAGCCATGTAGGTAGAAAAAAAAAATAATTTCTAAGTTATTTCGGAGAAACGGTTTGGGTTGAGGAGATTTATTGGGAATTGAGCATTACAATAAACTGACTATAAATTTCATATTGCATTCAAAATGGATGACATTATACTCTTAGTGAAATATAGAGTATACATATGTATGGTTATGACACAAGGAAAATTCAGTCGATATTATGACTAGTTCGGGTATTCTATTATTGAAACAAGGATATAGAAACATTTTTACCGACATACTTTATTGGATTTTTATGAAAAATCTTTAATACACAATTCACATTTGTTTGAAGACGTTATCGAAGAATATTCAAAGAAAGCATATCCAATTTTAGCTTAAAAGCTGAAAATGCTATAAAACGTAATATGTTATTGAATATTAAGCAGGAATTTTATAGAGTTAACATAAAAATGTAATACACATAACATGTAATCAGAATTGTATTGTGTATGTACATAATGGGATTTTATTATTTTTCAATATGATGATTTTATTCTCTAATTTTGAAAATCTTCAAAAACAACTATGTACTCATTGGTATATTAGTTTATTGTATGATATTTGAAGAAGGATTAAAAAAGGGGTTTTGCCAGATGGTCCTCACAGTTCGCAACATCCCTGGTGTTGAAAATTGGGTTCACAAATAACTTCTAACGGCAACGCATAATACAAATTTGAGGACAATTTTACATACATTTCATTTTAAACCTAAAAATATTATTTTGGGAAGCTTTACCACGCTCTATATTTGGATACTAATCACTTGATCTGTAGCAATGCCGGGGAATCATGGGAATATCCGCTTTGGTGAGGATTTCCAGCTCAAAAGGTTCAAAGAGAAAACCAACTGATTTTCTGGGAATGTCTGCTTTTATACAAATTTATTTCAATAAAGAGATTTTCACAAGAATTCGAATTGATTGTGATTTAGAATTTTAGGTCCCTTTCCAACTCGTTAACTACCGAAACTTACTTTTGTTCAAGTAAGGAGACAAATAACTCAATTGTGTTTGGTGCTTAAGTTTTTCATCTTTTTATTTGCTTGTTCTAATTCGAACACACATAGGCATTCATACTCGTATATACCTAAATAGTGAATTCATTTACGTTGTCCTGAACGTAAAGTGAAGCAGAGCCGCCATGTTTTCATAAATGAGGGCGTTTCGTTATCATTCTGGAATGTCCAGTATAATCCGAATACAAGTTTTTCGCTTAGCAATATTAAAGAAAAACGGAACTTTTGTAATGCATGTTAAACACGGAATGAAAATAATATTTTCAGAATATCACCTCATATGAATGTCAAACAAGCAAACAAAATGACAGTAACCCAAAACGGAAACCAAGTAAGTCAACAAAATCGATGGCTAACAATTTGTTATATTTTTATTATTCAAATAAATATATAAATAAAGGGTTATCCATTTTGCGGTTTCAAAAGTATAGGGCTGGAATTTGACATCTGTCAAACTAAGTTGTTAAACCAATTTTTTTTTCAGTTGAATTGTTAAAACCTACTACAAAAATGGTGATTCTGCCACAGCTACATATCGTGCTTAAAGAGGAGATTATGGCTTACATAATCGTCCAACTACGCAAGCAATTGGCAAAATTGTGAAGAAATTTGAAGAGACTGGATTGGTTACAGATATTGTAAGGCCTGTGCATCATCGTTTCGCTCGTACCACTGAAAATATCGCTGCTGTAAGTGAAAGTGTTGCCGAAGACCCGAATGTGTCGATTCGTCGTTGTTCCCAGGAATTAGGACTGAGAATCCTCAAGTAATTGAAGAGAGGCCATTACATCCACAAAAAGTCACTGTTTGGGGCGCTCTTTGGTCCGGAGGTGTGATTGAACCTTACTTCTTCGAAAACGACAATGGAACGACTGTCACCGTCAATTCGGAGCGTTATGGTCATATGATAACCGACTTTTGTTTGCCTGCTATTGAAGAATACGACTTGGAGAATATGTGGTTTCACCAAGACGGTGCCACATGCCACACAACTCGAACGAATATGGCTTTATTGCAAGAGACATTTCCTGACCGCGTAATTTCTCGTCGTGGCGATAACAACTGGCCACCAAGATCATGCGATTTGACACCGCTGGACTTTTTTTTGTGGGGCTACGCGAAAGACCGTGTTTATGCAGATAAACCTTTAACTCTTGAGCACTTGAAAACGAACATTCGTCAAGTTATGGCTGAGATACTGCCCAATATGTGTCAAAAAGTGGTCGAGAAATACCTCAATAGAATCGATGCTTGCAACAATTCGCGTGGTGGTCATTTAAATGATGTAGTGTTTCACACATAATGTCAGCGTTCAAACTTTATAATAAAAAAGAAATATCATGAAAAATATATTTTATATGTGTTTTATTTACGTTTACTTTTGAAACCACAAAATGGATAACCCTTTAATAATTAAATGTGAGTTTTCTTTAATTAATTAATCAATAATATTTTATTGCTACTATTTCCTATAGAGTAGAGATACCGTTTTTTGTCATCATTACATCACATTCAAACAGCTAATTGATGTCATCTTTTTCTTTTCTATTCGTGATATTTCTGTTTCTTTATTCCTTCCATTCTGAATAAACATTTTGTATTTTTCATCTATTCTATTCCTTATCCGGAATAAATAAAGAAACACCCTCAGATTGTGTATAAGAAAGCGTATTTGGTTTCACTTTCTGATGTGAAGTTGGGCATTTAGGTATACGAGTATGTGTAGATGTTTGAAAGTCCAGCTGTGATTCGTCTTGATATCTTCATCGCAAACAAAATATCTGATATAAAAATCACAGCATTTTCTTTTTTCTTCGCTGGGCAATTCATGCATTTACATTTCATTTAAGATAAGACCGCACTTAGCGGAACTACACTTCACAACGTATTCGTATGAAATTTTGTGATGTTCAGTTGCCGCTGTGTAGGTAAGGCTGTTTAGAAAGATTTATCAAACATGAATTTCATGAAAAAAAATGTTTTATGACCTGGTGTATTTGAATAATTTAAGTACACAAACAAATATATTTGAAGGTCGTCAAATGAAGTTACGGGCAAGAGAGACAAAAAATAATAAGGTGAAATATCATCTGAACGCGAAAAAGGAAAGCAACTCACTCGTCGAAGCTGTTGTTAGAAAACGATGACAAAACAGAGACAGCTCTATACCATTTCAATATTAAACAGCTTTACTGCATTAGACATTTCAATTCATGATGAGTATTTGGAGAGAATTTATTGCTAGTGAAGTCGGCCGTAAACAAGAAAAACAAAATATGAATGTATTTTTTCTAGATAGCTTACATAAATAGTTTTTGTGAATAGAAAATTGTTCAGTGAAAGTGTGCATGCATAAACTAGCGTAAGAGTCTTTTTTGTCTTTAGATTTTTTTTTCTGGTAAATCTGTTTAATTTACAATTTGAGTAGTTCGGTTACATAATACTTACTCTTGTTGCCCCAAATAAAATTAAATAAACATTTGCCGTCACATCATAATATGTATACTGTGGTAAATACTAGAAAACAGTTTTGTGGTTTATTACACCATAAAAAGGAATTAATGTAATAAATTAAACTTACTTGCTTATACAAAAATAAGTTTTTGGTTTTGTTTTTTTTTTGTAAAAATAAGAAGGAAAAACATAAAAATATTTGTGGGAGAAAAGGGGAATTTTCGGTGTAATGTTTTGTATTATAAATAATTAAAATTTAGATCAACGTTTTATGATATAATAATTTATTTCTAAAAAACATTCCGTTTGAGACTACTGATCCTATCTGTCCAAAATATCTTAGCAAAACTAAATTTAATTTTAGTAATTTCCATAAAACAGTGTTACCAAAAATACATTTCATTTTGTCATAGATTTATAAATGCTGCCAATTAGTCAGTTCTGAGATTTACTTAACATTCGGATTGGTAAGAAGAATTTCTTTTTAAGTAGCTCCCAGTACTGTTGCAGAATACAGATTTTTTTATCTGTAGGGGACGGTGATGGGGTGGAGCGGAAGTATGCGGCACGTGCTTGCATACTTGTTTAAGCACAATGCTTCCGGTTTTATTTCGAATTTTTTTAAACAAACAATTTAATTTAAATTTTATTTTATTTATTTCAAGATGAAGAAATTATTTAGTTTGGTCCCGGTAATCTCAGAAATTTTTCAACTGATTAACTTGATTGGTTTGTGTTAAAATATTCTTAAAATTTTGCGAGCAACGTGAACAGATGTCTGATAGTATATCATTTTCGTCTAGAAAAAAATTGAATTATTCAATTTCACCTTTGAAAATCTAGAAGCAAATGCCTGTGTATTTTCCAGACGGGTTGGTCGGAAATTGCCATCAAAATTATTTTTTGGTCAAGTTATGCCTTAGAAACAATCAGCTTACGACAGGGGTAGACAGCCCAAACTGACTGGCAATATTGTTGGGTCCTAAGTGTCTCTAATCAACAACTGACGGAAGGACCCCTCAGATAAGAAAATAATTGTATTTTTGGGCACTTTATCTCAAAGTCTCAGTACCCCCAGACCATCTGCTCTGCATTTACCCAACTATAGGAACATTTTAATTAATGGTTTGAGTTTCTTTAATTACACTATAGTTTATATAACTCATTTGTGGAATATACGAAATTTTAACTATAGTTTTAGGAATTGGTCACCTTTTAAGTGATTTTAACTGTTGATTAATTTGTTTTATTGAAAATGCTGACCTTCTAGAGTATATTTTCACATATGTTCTGCTAAAATTCCAAGGACACCCAACTCCAGTTAACCACTTAAAAACTGCTTGAATGTGAAGATCTTATGCTTTGAAATCAAAGCAAGAAAAACTAACATTTTATTTAGAATGTAAATTTGAATTTTAATTTAGCAGAAATCATTAAATTCAAGTTGACAGGCTGAATGCTTGTTTCACCAGGATATTTCATTTAAAAATAATGTCCGAGTGTGTCGAAACTGTATACCATCAGATTAAAACTCCGTCGAAATTAATATTTGCTAAGTACCTATGGTAAACAAACCCTCCTAAACATACCCGAATAAAAGTTTTAACAGAACGAAAAACCCAACTTTGCTACTTTCTTTAAATTGTCTCCAAGCCATTTGATTATTTCATAACAATTCAAATGTATTTTCTACAGCAGCTTGTGGTAAAATAAATAGGCACTCATACCTACCAGCTGCTAATAATGGACAACACATTTAACTATACTATTTGGCCAATGTTTTGAATTAATTCAAATCATCTTCGTCCTTAAATGAAAAAACAACAAAATATCTAATCTTTTATATGTACAAGCACATACATACATATCTACTTACCGAAGACACATCATTTCCTCTTCTTCATCGTCGTTCATTGTGTTGAAGTTCTTTGTTTGTTATTCTTATTAAAAATTATTATCGTCGTCGTTATCCTCCCACCCACACCATCTCCAGCTCCAGTCGAACAGTGTTGGAGAGTTTTGTGTTTTTAGAAATATCCTTGCTTCAATTCACTTGGTCCCTTGCCACTAATTGAAAACTTTTAACCTTTTAATTGATGCCATAGGGCGTGTCGCCCAAACGCATACCCACAAAACACATATAGAATTAAGCACATAACACTGCATTGCAGGACACACATTAGATCCTAGACACAGCTGAAATCGAATCCTCTTTGGCCATCATTGCATGCTGGTAAAACAATAATATTATAAAGCCGTGTATAAGTATTTACAATTCGACAAAAATTACACTCTCGCTTGCCCCCGTGAGGGTTGCATATTATTCTGCGACGCAGCATAAGACAATTGCTCGAAAGTGCTCTTGCAAAACTGTATCCGTTTTCTTGTCTATGAAACCTCTATTGGCGACCAATTGTGGGCTGTTGACTCCTTAGCAGAACGCAGGATATCCTTTTGGTTTCTATATACGAGAACACAAAAAGTTCTACTGGCAAATGGCAACTGGCTGGGCTTGGGTATTGCGTCCTGGGACAACGATGAAGTCGACAATGACAGGAAATATAAATTTCATTTGGAATTGCATATTTGCGGTGAATGGAGCATAGTGTAGAGTGGACACAGGACAATGACAAGAAAATCAAGAATGACGACTGTGTTTTCTGCAACAAAAAAAAAAAAAGAAATAAAAAAAAATAAAAGAAAAAGAAAGTACAATAAAACGATTGTGTAGAGTAGAGGAAGAGAATAAAGAAGTGTGGACAGCAGCAGTTGTAATGCAGCAATTTCATTTTTCTGGAGGAGAGGGAATATTGTATATAAACGGATCCTTGCAGAAATGGTTATGATTTATTATTGTAAGTACACATACATGACTATGATGATGGTGATGAGGACGACGATGACGATGATGATTATGATAGGGCCTTATACTGTAAATATGTGTGCTTTTATGCTGACTAAATTGAGAAGAAAGGACGAAATAAATGGTTGTGTACATCGTCCGTTCGTATTTTTGCAGTCCTTGTGGCAAAATTCTGGCTTTATTAGTTTATATTCTCTGTAGAGTAGAGAAATGAAAAAGATGCAAATATGTGAAAGAAATAGGTAATTAAAAATTCACAAAGTAGCAAACTTGACAGTTCTATTGTCGTCGAGGGACTCACATTTATCCAGCTAAGAGTATAATGAAATAAATTGTGAGCGGAAACGGAAAGTGTGAGATACAATGTGTCTGTTTTTGAGGTTTTTGTTAAAGAATATGGTTTTAATGGAATATGCGTTTGTACGGATTGAATTATTTATGACATGCAGTTGGAATTCCAGAAGAAGAAACTTAAATCTTAAACATTTTTTGTTAATTGTTTAAACGAAGCTCATTTTATTCTTTCACGTTCTTTCACAAATCCCAAATGTGAATGCATTACAAAAAAAAAAACCGATTGGTGGAACACTGTTGGAAGAATGGCACATTGATCACAAAAACTTCCGTACAACCTGCAAATCAACGATCAGTTTGCTTGACACATTTCAAGTGCATTCGGTCGAACATTGATTGTGTAGCGTGTGGTTTGGGGCTGTGATGATACTATTACCAGGAGACTTCCGATAAACACTTCCCATGATTTCCGTGATGTTTTTGTGGCGATATGTGAAAACAATTCCATTGTCCATTGAACCGAAGAAGTTTTCTCCAAAAAAAAATTGCTGAAGATCCAAAATAAACACATTCCGGTAGATACTTCTAGTCAGTGGCTTAATATCGATTCCACTTACCATTTGCCAATTCACTTCAAGGAAAGATGAATCCATAACTAATCTATTTCCGAACATTGGTCAAAATTGTCGTAACTAAAAATGGTTAAACCAATAGTTAAATCCAATGACTTGAATTGGACGATTTAAAATATATAATCGAAATATACAAATCGATATATCAAATATCACATTGAAAACGAAAAATAAATCGTCAATATTGTTATGTGGAACTCCTAATCTCTTTAGATTTACCTGACATACTGCTTATTTGTTTTCTTCTTAAAGTTAGATCTGTCCTTTATCAAAACTTTTGTTTTGAAAAACAATTCGTTAGGAATACGAATTTTGCCCATTTGGGATTATGCGTTTGGGGATTCTGTCCGATTCTACAAAATTCCGAATCTATTTTAAGTCGTGAAATAAATAAAATAAATTAAATTCTATGATAAATTGTATTGATACTATTTGAATTTTACCCCTGAAAATATGCAAAACCCTCACAAGAAAATTTCCTTTTTTTGTTTTACCTAGACCTTGAAATAGACAAAACCGTTTTCCTGGCTTGTACATTATCCCCAAAATGAGTTCTTCAATGTTTGAAATTTCTAACCCACTGTGTAATATTTTCTATATATCCTAGGTACTCTGGTATTTTTCCGAGTGGATTAAAAATAGCATACCTCCAGCTGGTTGTCAAAAAACGACGCAATCTCTTACCCATATAACTATTGTCCAATTGCCACACACGTTACTTCTTTTCAAGGTCATGAAAACGCTGATTGTCCGCTACAAAAATATTTTACACTAGTAGGTAATTCGTGCGTTGCTGCGGCTTTTCAACTCCACGGAAACAGTTTTTTTTTTTATAAAAGGTAGGTTTTTTTTTATAATCTACACGAGCTCAAGGGATTATACTACCCTTTAAATGTTTCAACACAGCGGTGGCGTGAGGTTAAGGAAGAGAAAGAATGATAGGAAATATGTACTCTTGTACTCTTGTACTCTTTTTCTTTACCCTGACAATATGTTTGCGAAATTAAATGATGATCGGTCGAGTACTTAAGTAGTCAGTTAGTTAAGCAAAATCTGTAGTCATTAAACATTTAAATATTAAGAGTCTCTGACAGTGAATTTAATTTCACATTGTTGTTTCTTTTAACAGCAAAAAACGTTTATATATGTGCTTCCAAACATATGCAAATATACATGCGTTCCACTGTGGTTGTATGGATATGCGTGATTAACTAAAACAAAATAGCTTGCTTTGTATGCACTCAGTACTAATGAGTTCTTGTAGAGCTTTCGTGTTACTTTGGCTTACTGGAACACTGGATTAGATACTGGAGCGGCAGCTGCATATTGTGTATGTGTGTGCTTTTTAGTTTCTTGTAAATAAATGCTATGTTGGATATTTGTAGAATGAGCAGATGTTATATATACTCTATGCAAAATGAAAACAAATCTATACCACGGGAATCATACATTTTACCGGGATAAAAAGTATCCTGTATGCTATTCCAGGCTAATATCTCTGTGCCAAATTTCATCCAGATCCGTTCTGCCGTTCTGGTGTGATTGAGTGACAAACATCCATCCATCCAAACTTTCACATTTATAATATTAATAGGATTATGCCCTTTGAATGCATTCAATATGTATTTAAAATTTGATTAATAAATTATGGTGTGCCGCAGGGTTCCCTTTTAGATCCTATTCTCTTCCTTTAATCGTTAAATGATCTTTTGCTTAAACATCTAATCTAATCCACTTAACATTCTCGCAGACAAATGTCGATTCTATAGACACGCTTCCTTTTCCCTCTGATGTGGTAGCGGCTCATAAGATTCTGATTTAGACGATGGAGAACGAAAAACTCAGTACATTCTCTTTTTGGTAAAGCGAAACGGCTTTTGGTTGATATTTTCTTTGTTGTGTTCGTAATAATGGGAATAAAGATTGTATGAAAATACATTTTTTGGAAAATTAATCGGAAAAGTTAGAATTTGTTTGGTATTTTTGTATGCAAATCTCAACAACAAATTCAACATTCAATATTAATAAATTTGTTTTCATATCTTTTTGGAACATTCAAAATTGTAAACTTTTGAACTATACGTGTGTTAAAAGGTTTAATTCTATTTCAGTTCGTGGCTTAAACAAAAATGACAAAATATTGATCACCGAATCAATTCAACTGATGAAGTGCGTGGACTACTCTAGAAGGACGGTGATACTTCTGAGAGGCGATGTTTACAAAAGGCTCCCAGGCTTTCCAAGATGATTAGTTGCTTATAAAATAAACCGTTTCGTGAAGTCAGTCATCATGAAGATTCGTGAAAACTCTTAAATTAATAACGCGGCGTGCTGAAAACCGATGCAACGGCTGAATAGTTTTTCAATAAATTTTTAGATTTCAATGCAATGAAATAATTAATTGGTGCATATTACAAAAACTATATTTGATTTAGCAAACGAGTGATTCTGTCAGCGGAAAAATTCAAAGTCTCCGGCTAATTGCATTCACTTAAGTCGATCGATTTTATTAATTATTCTGTTGAATTAAAAACATCCACCAACTATTTTAAAACAATGAATTCCGATTTATTTTATTTCAACAACTTCATAACCGTTTTGAAATAGTCTTATTTCGATTTACACCAATTGAATGAAAGATTCTATTGGATGAATTCCTCCTCGAGCAACTGACAGATAACACACAGACAAAGCCACTAGAGATAGAGACATGTGAAATTTAATCGGGCGATGGCCCGACGGGAAACCCCTGGAACGAATGGTTTTCAATGTTTTAAAAAACTACAACCATTATTCATAAGATTTTATGTAAATTTTAAGAATTATAATAACCGAAACAGCAATTAAGTCTTCAAACCTATTATGTACATGGAAAACCTTTACAATATAATTCAAAAATGCAAGTCTTGTTTACATATGAAAATAGGTAACTTTAATTATAAAAGCCATTACTTTAATAAAGGTTGTCTAAAACAAACACACCTAACTTTATTCCATGCCATTAAAATCCCTCGAGGACTTCATAAACATAATTCCTGTTAATACATAAAATAGAAGAAGTATATCACCTCACTTATTAAGGCATAGACACTACGTTTGTGTTTTTTTTTTAATGAAATGTCGTGTGGGGTTAAGGTGGTGTTCATTAATTCTATTAATTTTCTTATACATATTAGATTAGTTTTTATAATAAGTTTGATATTAATTCTGCAATTAGGAAGTTTTATATCTTATATTTAATTAATAATTTACGCAAAATTATTTCGAACATAATATAAAACCCTAAGATTTATAAAAGCATAAAATTCACAAAGGTTAAAATGAATAGATACGAAACAATTTTCATTCAAAAACAATACATGCTTGCCGATTAAATTTTCAATTCACCAGGAGATTTTTTTTCATTGAAAATGTCAGGATTAAAATTAAATATATAGCAAGTTCGTGGTTTTAGGTACTTGCGCAAAACAACACAAGCAATAAGGATTTCGCTTCAATTTTATTGGCAGTAAACGAAAGCATTGAATTCGAAAACAACTGAACCAAGCAGGATGGAATTATTCCACATCGCTTGTAAAATTGCAATTCTAAAGATTTATCGTTTACTTTTATTTTATTTATTTATTTTTTTTTTGGTAATTCCACAATGTAACCTTTGTACTACATGCAATATTTGAAAACAGCAAGAATATCTACTAAAAAAAACAGATGTTTTTAATGTTTGTTTCTATTTTATTTTTATTGTTTTGTCTTTGATTTAAAAATCATGTTAAATTTGTATTGCGTGACTGCTTTGAAAGATCACGAAATTAAGAAGCAAATTGTCCTGGCTGTGAGCAAGGATGGAGGACACATTCCAGATGAATGATATTGAATTATTTTTTTCTTTAAGATGCTTATGAACATAAATTGTATGGAAACCGAAAAAATATACATATGTACATCTACATATATTATTTATCAAATAATGAGTTGATTGAGGATTTTATTTTATTGTGTTTTCTTCAATTTTAAAAAATTGAGAATGACTCAAGCGGAAAACGATTCTTCATTATATCCCCATTTTTAAACTTTTATCCAGAACAGGAGAAAATTACACGTGTCATGAATACACATACGGCCTAAAAATATATTTTTTTTTTGGACACAATAAGCTGGGAATACTTAGCCTGAAGCAAGCCAGCAAAGAACACTGTTTTCTGTGAAACCATTTTTAACAGTCATTACTCATTTTTTTGTACATTGTTGTTAGCCTAAAGGGTAGGAAGGTATGTAGCCTTGTAACTCTTTATTCTTCTTTTGATCAATTCAAAGTTGTTGGTTTGCGACCTTTAGTCCAAATTTGCCATTCAGTTAGATGAGGTAGTACCCTTCTGGGATGAATTTTATTAGTCTTTTAAAAATATATATTCTTCTAGAGGAATTCGGTTGAATTCAGACTCCTAAGGTATAATTCCCGTGCTCTGGGTGTATAAAAGCATCTGCAAGCAAACGAACATGGTAAGGGTAAACTATGTTCGGGTAAACCCCGAACTCCCGCAGACAGTGAAACCAAACTGAGAGCAAACTACTCGAACTTCATTTTTATTAATTTTTTTTTCTATAATCGTGAAATAAAATTTCAATTTCCCGTACGCGCACTCAGGCATAGACTTTCATTAAAATAAACTGTGACAATTTGACATTTCGACTAAAAGCGGTAAGACCAATCCGCAGACACTAGAACTCGAACTTGGTTTCACAAACATGAAGCCCGCCATGTAACATTGAAAAATATCAAAGTACTTTTGATTTTGGTGAGGCCAAATTTTTGGTTTACTGGAACCACGAAATTAGTAACCGAATAAGACCCCAGACAAGAAATAAGTAAAATCAACGCGAACATAGCACTCGCACTAAGTTTACTCGTAACATGTTCGATTGTTATTACAGAGCCAATAAGAAGAAACACAAATCATAAAAAGATTTTTTCTTCTTATTCTTTTTCTGTCAATAGGGGTATTCACGATCGGATGTATCTGGTCTTGTGTCATTGTAAAAGTGTAGCATTTTTTTGCACTACAACAACAAAATATACTGAATGTCAAAGTCTTACAATTTTACACTTTTACAATACCCGAACCCTGTAACAGAAAAATACAAGAGTGTAAGATTTTTTTAATACAAACTAAGCCTTTTCTCAGAACAAATGTGAAAAAGATTTTGCCATTTGATTCAGTGTTGCAACAGATTAGTAAAGGTATGTTCAAAGTCTGTTGTATAAAAATAAAATTTTACAATTTTACAAGAGTTGGTACACCAGATCGTGAATACCCCTAATATGTTTTGTTAGAGAAGTTTACACTTTCAAACATATGTGGCAAAACATGACTTGATGAATGTTTGCTGTGTAACATCAGTACTCTGCAAAATTTTAACCATGACAAATGTAAGAATGGTTGGTTTTGACTTTGTTTTAATATTATTCGAAAACTTCTTTCCAGAACTCGGTGTAGAAACAGGCATTTTTTGAAACTCACTGAAATTTCTATAAGATTTAACAAGCAATCGTTCGTATTCTCAAATTTGTTTGTCAAATCACAGTCGGGAAATTGAAGTTCTCATTTTCATCAATAATACTGTCAATTGACTTAAAAGCCATCAAATCACCTGGAAATAAAAATTTGAAAAGAATACATTTAATGTCTCAAATTTACGTTTTGACGGTTAATGAGGACGTTGCTGGTAGGAACACACAACCAATGTTATTTACATATGTATATTAATTTTTTCATATTTTTTTTTCGATTTCCTTTAATCTTCTGCGAAGAATTGGAGGAATTTGAAGCTATCGGATCTTCAACAGCAACAACGACAAAATAATTGAATAAAATAAAGCTGAAATTAAAGTCTGTTTGTGTCATTTTTTCAGACACCCTGTAATGAGAATATCTTGTATGTATTTACTTGTGTACTTACTAGATATCTTAATTCTCAAATCGTAATTTTCATAAGTTTCATGAAATTCAATCCACAATCACCAAAAATATGACTATTTTGTACATAAGCAAATAAGAGTACTTACACATTCAAGTTTGAGTGGCGCAGCCATCTTGGATTTAATGGAAATAACATAATCACAGATGAACCCCCAAAACACTTTTGTTTACATTGTTGTATTTGTAAATTTGGCTTTCTATCCATGAATAGATGTGAAGAAATCCAACCTCAAAACGTGGTGAAGTGTATGTAACTACACACACTTAGATGGAAAAATATCAGTTTTATAACGGAACTAACTTGCAGGTAAAGCAAAATAGCTGCTGAAATTTTCCATCTTGGTATGGCTAGTCTGTGGCTTGAGTGATCATTTTCATTCGAGCAGCCATCTTATATTTAATGGAAATAACAAAGTGTATTCCCGTACTTTGTGCACAAGAATGTGAAGACCGTCAGTTTTGCAAGAGTGGTGGTAAAAATCTCTCAGAGAGCAACAAATTCCTACAAAAGTACTTTAACGCTTTGAACAACAATTTTAGCCATTTTTTAAACGTCAAATTAGAAGTTTATTTTTGAAAGTGTTTATGTATTACATGAAATTATTTCTTAAAATAACCAATTTGATATCACAAATTTTAATTTATTGCACGAATAAGCTAGACCAAACTATAAATTTCATTATTTTCAACTTTTGTAACGACAGGTACACTTGGCAACTGACAGATTATGTATTGTTTCTTTTTTCTTTCTTCATAATTTTGTAAAAAGAAATTTTTTTAGTCTAAAATTCGCAGCTTGGGGAGGGAAATATTTTACTCTCTCATGAGCGCTCTTTTCTGTGAAAAACTACGAAAATTTTGGGCATAGAGTAGGAACTTTGACTGTTTTTCGTAGAAATTCGTAGATTACCACAGTCTTAAGGAGTACGGGACGAAGCTATAATCAACCCGCTGCTGATCTGTGTTGCCAATCATTAATTTTTCTTCTCTAAATTATAAGATGCGAAATCTGTACACAAATTTAATGATAATCTGAAAAGTATTACAAAATAGAAGCTATATATCCAAACTAAACAGCTGGGCAGCAAGGTAGTAGGTACACTTTATTTAAATACCTATATCTTGCTATTTGATATACTTCAAGGTGGATTAGATGGAATTGTTGATTATTAATTATTTATTCAATTTCATTGACCAAAGCAGCGCGACTTAATTTTAATTATAAAAGAGAAATATATCCATTAAGGATATTTCTCATTAATTACTAATTCACTATCCTCCTAATGAAACTTTGTACGATGCCGGCATTCGATTAGAGATTTTCGAAGCACACAACGCTAAAAGCCTTAATGCTTAATGGATGGTTTGGTAAATAATGGATATATAACATGCCGCCTTCACTGAGCATGCACGATGTCCAACATCAAAATATCACGCTCTAATTTTCATTGACATGTCCCTGCATGGAAATAGTTTTCTGAAAATTTTGTCCATTCACATTTTTCATTTTAACAATCTAGAAAAGCAAATATAACCTAATCTGACTCTTCTGTGGATAGTTTTTTCTGTTAAGGCCTTGTAACTTAAGGTGTATATCATTACACCTTGTGATATAATTTTCGAATGCCGTAAAAACTACCTTTAGTAGACTCAACAGAACGGTTTTCAAAGAATCTCTCTCTTTCGCCTTGAGGCCTGCTCTTTATTTATCAGCCGGTACTTTTCATTAAATTCAAAGGTTTATTTGTGGTTGCCAAGTGTAACATAATCTTATTAATAATTATATCACAATTCTTTTGGTGGCGAATATACTCAGAGATTAAGAGAGAGGAAGAATAATGGCCCGAATCTAAACACTTTTTCAATAAGGATTGGTTGATTTAATAATTAAATAAAACAAGTTGCGTATGAGGTGTAATAAAATCCATAAGTTTCAAAGGCCTGTAAATAACATAATATCATGACCACTTTGGTGGATGGTTCATTCGACCTCCAAATTTACCTATATATTCTAAAGTGTGGGAATTTATTGATTTATGTGACAACATTTCTACCAGATGATGAGCCAGCCGTATATAGGACAGCCAATATACACCTCCACTACAATATTTAGATTGTTAAAATTTCCCAGAATAATCGTCTCAAAAAGATCAAAGACTGGTCTATGGCTAAGTGTTCTTACTGTTCCGTTATTACATGGAAACATTAAATATAAGTTTTCTATTTTCCACTTCATGCCAATGGGCCCCCTTTATCACAAAAGCACACACAAAAATCCATTGACCCAGTTCTTTAGAAATAAAATCTTGTGATATTAGACAAGATTTTATTTTTTTACCACGCTCTCCATCCAACTATACTTCCTGGATGACAGTTTAAATTTGGTACTTTTGTTTCGTTTTATCACAAGAAGACTATTTAACATATGATCATACTAAATCCATGACTTTTTGACGTTTATAAACGCTAAAAAGTTTTTTTTTTTTTATAATCTACACGCTCTGAAGGGATTATACTACCCTTTAAATGTTTCAACACAGCGCGTGCGTGAGGTTAAGGAAGAGAAAGAATGATAGGAAAGATGTGTGGGGCGATGTATTGAGACGTTGGTTGTTGTCTCAGATTTTATCTCCAGGGATGGCGGCTGAACTAATGCAGAGAAATTTCCGTGTCTTATTTATCTATGTCCCTTATAATTCGCGTAATTTTTTTTATTCGGTATCATATTCATCGGTATACTAGTTTTACTCAATCACATGTTGTTAGTGCTATGCCTAAACAGCATGTAATGATTAAACCAGCAACTGTTTGTATGACATTTTATTTTAGAATTCACGTTTTTTTAAACAAAACATTTAACTCGCCCTGGTGAGCAACTTCGGTGTTTTTTGTGAATAGGGTCGCCCTGAACTAGCCTAAAGTAGTTTTAAATTGAGGTAACGAATAAAATGTCAATGTGACATGATAATGAAGCAACTGTTTGCTGTGGATTCGCGTTTCGTATTTAATGTGGTATTTTCTAAACTAAAATTAAAAGATTACGCAGAATTTGAAATAGAAAATCGAATCGAATAAAGCTGTGTATTGTGCATCGGGAAAATCGCATGCTCTTGAGAAGAGAAATTTAAACAAACATTAAATTTCAATTATCATAGGACTTATGTAATTTCATGTTTCTAACTCGTTTGCTCTAAATGTCAATTATACAATTGACATCCATTGAGTGTTTTTAAGAACCAAAAAACCTCTTGGTGTTGTCAAGAAAAAAATGGGTCAATTATGGGTATAACGGTCAACCAACGAACCTCTTATGACATTACTTATATCTATTTAATTTTTATCAAACGATGTTTTTCCTCCATAATTTAATACTTCTCGGATTCTTACTTCTCGAATACTTAAAGAAAAGGTTTTCCTGCGGTTGGTTTATCGCGCAACTTTCCTTAAAATATTTAGTTCTATGTAGATTCTCTTGAAGTAATCGCGATGAAAAGAATCTTTTAAGGATGATGATGGTGCTAGATATAACACCATTTTTTATTTTCAGTTCAGTGGTTTTGCTTTTAAAATTTTGGGTAACTGGCTATAGGTGATGGTTTTATTTTCAGTAGAATTTCAATAAAAAGCCTTTTTCATTTTTAAAACGGAATCTCAAAATTGATTACAAGCAAAATAATCCTTATTTTAAAGGACGAACATCCATCCCTACCCAAGCCAGCCACTTTTCTATTTCTATACTCGTACTGATTGAAATTTGAATATAAAAAAAGAAGCAATTGAGGGTAGATTGAACAATGAAGTGGTAACAAAATAAAACACAGACCATGACATCCTGTCGATAATTATGTGCTCTATAAAGAAAACAAATCCGTCATTATTGGACGTAAAAACATTTTCAAATGTTTCCTTATCTTGTCTTTTGAAAGAGAACAAAATTAAACCACATGATTTTTTTTATCATCGGCAAAAAAGAAAGGACCTTTTTGCTATTTACTAATTTCAAAGGAAGGGTGACTTTATATAATGAAATGGAAGCCAAATATGCTTGATGGAAAAATGAACTTTAGTTGCTCTCGTGCAGAGAAGATGTCCTTTGCAGTAAATTAGTAGACTATTTGGTGAAAAGAAAAATGCCAAAACTGTTAAACTTGTGCAATATCTTTTCTTTCAGAGAATGCTGTTTTTTTTCCTCAAACTCACTCAAGTCACGCCACAGACGTTTTTTTTTTGTTTTGAACATTATTTGTCTAGCTATTAAATACCAAAAATACAAGCACGAGTATACGTTGCATTAAGTTTGAGCACGTTCGTCTATATTTCAGGAATATATTATATTATTCTTATTCTCGAAAAACTTGGTATTTTCTTATTTGATTATGTATTGTATTTCGTTCCAAATTAAATCATAGGGAGAGTAAATTGTACTTGGATTTATCATCATTGCCGCTAAGGGGTACCAAGATAAGAATCAAATTACACTAGATAGCTACTGTCTTATTCCTACAAATAAAACACGTCATGTTTATTTTTATGGCTACATAGCTTTACAATACTTTTGTGTAATCTTTGATACAAAACTCTATAGAGAATCTGGGCTTTGGAGATTATATAAATACTATTTTGGTCGGTATTATCTTAAGATACGAGTACCATACCGGATCTTGAAAGTTGACAAAATGATAATAATCAATTGAAGATTGTTTTTTTTTCTTGTGTATTTACTGCATATATTTGTGCTACCAAATAAACTCATAAGTAAATAAACTTTTGTGAACAAAAAACACAAAAACTATACAAAATTTACCAGTTCCAAAAGAAAACACACAGAATTCCGTTTATGAATGCAAATGGAAACATAAAAAATGCTAAAATAAAAATAGCACCTTATTTGCTAATGATAACCAATTTATGCCTTTTATTTGTATGTTGATATTTTTTAATCTTGAAATGCAATCTGAAAAGCTCTCTCGTTCAAAATTGCAAATCCTAGTACAATAAGATATTGTTTATAAATTTTTTTTAAACAAAAAAAAAACTAAGCATCTTGTCATCTGTCATGGATGTCGTCAGACTTAGACAACAATAATTTGATAAGGGTTTTGAGCTCTCTGCATTAAGATTTTGATTTGGAAGATATTTTTTTCAAAATCTATTAAAGCAAATAACTATGTTCAAGCACATGATAAGATGACAAGTTTCTGGCTTTCAGAAAAGCTATAATTTTTTTTTATTGTAAGTGTAAGTGTTTTCAGGAAAAAATTATTGTATTAAACCGCTCTTTTAACTATAATGGATTCCGCAACGTAACGTAGCAAATTTAGGTGGAACAAGAACAAATGTGACAGATTAAGAGACAAACCACACCTATAAGACAATTGAAAAAAATACAATTTATTAAATATGTTTTTAATATGCTGTGTACGAAAGTAAAAAAAAACAGCATAAATTGGAATACTGATTCTACAATAATAAAAAACAAAGTTGTTGTTGTTCCTCTCCAGTGGGCATTTTTTTTATAGAATTGTACAGATTTCTCTGTCCTTCGCACGTTACAATATTGCAACATTCGAAATTGTCAAGCTCCTTTAAATGAATGTGCCATATTTAAAATGTTGTTGCATTTTTAAAAAGCTCAAAATAATAAAACAAATTTCTGAAATCATTTTCGTTATTCTTTTGTTTTCGTTGTGAAATGGCTAAATATAAACTGGATAGAGTATACTTTTAGGAGATAAAACAGTCTTTAGACGAACTGTTTTTACCGTTATAAAAGCTATAAATAATATCCAAGACGGGTCTAACTATTTTGATAAAATATTTTTTCTCATTAACACTACCGATATGGATCAGAATTTTTATACAGTCTTCAAAATTATTAAAATTTTCGAAATAATATTATTTTGTATTTAAGAGCAATTTTTCTTAATTCAATATTTCGAAAAGAATTTGTTTAAATTATAATTATGAATTTTTATTATTAAAAACGTAAAATTGAAATTATTAAAAAAAATTCAAAGAATATTGTAAAAATGGACTTTAACCATACAGTATTTTCGAAAACATAGTTCCTAGCATTATTCTAAGAGAAAAGATATTTATAGGTTGTCGAGGTGGGTGGGCGATGGTGTCGTTCGGTACGAAAAGACTTTAAGTTTTCGAATCTCAAACATTCATTGAATGTTTTTCGTCGGATTACTTATCAAAAGTGACAAATTATTGAAGAAGTAATTTTGCTAAATGGCGACAAGTTCAAATGTGTGCGTGCAAATTTTGGAATGACGAATTTTCATATTCCATGACTGAAATAAAAAAGAGTGAAACATTGATAAAAACTAAAAGAAATACATGCATTGATAAAAAATTGTCTATGTAGCTAAAAAAAATAGTTTTGGAAAATACTTTATCATACATAAAATCGCTCAAAAATATGTATTTATTTCACATCCGCAATAATTGTTATTTAAAAAGAAAATTTATATAGTGATTTTCTTTAAAAAATCAAGAATTATTTCTTCCTAAGTAATTTCCTGAAGCTGTCCATTTTCCCATCTGGGTTTCTTATTTGTCTTAAATAATTTCATTTTCAAATGGAATGATAGAAAGGTATGCACAAAAAAAACAAACACACAGATTTGTATCACATGCCTCAAAATGCCAATTAAATGAATTTCAAATCCCTTTGACATGGAAACCCATTTCCACCGCAAATGCCAAAGATTATTTAGTAAATTATTTTGGAAAATAACTCCATTACGTTTAATACTCTATAATTGATATATGATGCGTGGTATGTGGTGAATCATTTTATTAACATCAAACAACAACATGTTTCAATTGCGCGCCTGAAAATAATTTCCTTAAATAAAATTTGCACCCGCTGCATAAAGCAGAACCAATATAACGCAACTTTGAATATCATTTGCAAATTAAAATTCAGCGAGTTTATTAGAAATTATATTTTTTTGTTTGTATTTGCATGTGTGGCTTTGAAACTGTGATATAGATTGGTTATTTTGAATTTGCACAGAAATACCATTGTGATATTAATTGATGGATGGATTTCCAATGGTTTTAAATTTTATTTTAAATCAGAAAAATTCAGTTTGAAATCGGATACAAGGGGCGTGCATTTGGGGAAATAGCCAGATTTACAATTTCATTAAAATTCACTCTGGAATATTCGAAAAAATTTAAACTTTCTTGTGCCAGCCAACCAACATACACATAATGGAAGAGTTAAATATGACCTGCTTTTAAATATCCTTTGGAAAATGTCAACGTCCAATTTATATCTTACATTTCATGACTCGTGTTTTTTAAGCCGCTTATAAATCATACTAATTATGAAATAAAGTTTATTCTTTGAGACTGGAGTCGTGGAATTTTCATATTTAAATTCTATGACAACATTTTTGTGACAAATCAAAGTCAGTTTAATCACCAATTGATGGTCATTTATGACGCAAAAGTTCACAAACGTTAAATATGCATCGCATTTCTTGCAGAAATGCTTTTTCTTGAATGTCAAATGAATGTTGCAAGGTTATTTTTTTATGTACGTTTGTTTTCGTAGAAAAGTTAATAGCGAAAATTTTAATTTGAAAAAAAAAATAATTTTAGTAACACTTTCATAAAGAAAAAATCCAAGAATGTGTTAACATTGACCACACTCAGCCGATTTATTTTGACGTAAGTCCAATACGTCTTAAACAGTGTTAACACACCGAATTCAATAAAATACAATACCGAATGCCAAAGAAAAATCTGCAGTAATGTTGTTTTCGATTGGCTATTCGGAGTTATTCTTTCTACTCTGATTTCCATATTCTTTAGGAATAGCACACAAAAAGTAGTAACTCTGAATAGCCAATCGAAACCGACATAAGTTTTGAAAAATATAAACCAATCCTGTCTCACTTCGTCATTTCGCTTTAACTTTAAAAAGGAAGAAAGAGAGATAGGACTCGTTACTTCGATTTATTGTCCTGTACAGCTGTATCAGATGATAATTTCGAACACGTGACTTTTGGAAACTGTATTATCTGTTCTGGTTTTTGATTAGTGTCAAACTAGAACAAATTTGGGAGAACTGTCAAATTTATTTGTTTATTCTTATTTGTTTATTTTGTGGTTTATTCAGATTTTGGTTTGTGTTTTTATATAAGTGACACCTCTTTTGTTTTAGTAAGTATTTATTAATAATAAATTCAAAACGTTGCATTAATAACAAGCAGAAATTCACAAAATATATAGAATCTGTTATTGATTTGACAACTAACGTTTGTTTGACTGTTGCCTTTTGTTTAAACTTGTTTTGACATCACTCTTCAAAAATGTTTTTTTTTTCTGTGCTATTCTGTTCTAAAGGTGAATATAAACGAAGACAAAATTTCAGGGAATATTTTTTTAAAAAAACGTTTCTGAAAAGTTTCCCATTTATTTTAAAAACATTTCAGAAATGTTTCTGTGTCCAAAGTCCAAAACAGAAATATGGATTTAAAATTCATGTAAAAGCATTCATATTGCTAAAATTTCTATTTACGCTTTCGAACAATAGAATTTTCCAGTTTGAGTTTAACTTTACAGTTTCACTTTTAAAGCCGATGAGGTTTCGAAAAAAAACTTTTTTCCATACGTTAAATTAAGCGAATGAAGGTTGCAGAGCATAAAGTTATCGTAATTGCAGGAAACTAAAAAAGCAGTCAAGTATAGGTACAACACCACTTTTTTTCTAAGCCATTTGCATCTGTATTTCGTGCTTCGCTAATTGATCAGCGAAATCGAAAATGAAAAAATAATAATAGGTATGACAAAAGCGGAAATTGCGGCAGATTTTTTTCTGGATCAAAATTGAAATTTTGGGGCAGCATGCCGCCCCTTTCGCCGCGAACTTTTTGTATGACACTGTGAAACTAATTGCAGAAAACACTTCACACAAGCACGCTTGTGTGGCTTGCCTTTTTTTTGGCGTTTTTTCTAATTCCTAAAATGGAAAAAACGAAAAAAAAACAGAATTTTTTTTAGGCAAAAAGGCCAGAATTTTGTATGAAGAATTTCTTGGCGTTTTTTTCCAAAAAAAAAATCTGAGGTAATTTCCTCTTGCGTAATTTGCGGGAACCGACAAATTCCAAATAAAAATGTAATCGATAATTCCTATGCAAAGTGTCACACACGCACCAATTAAAAAAAACAAGGAAAAATAAAAGGGATCAATCAATTCAATGGGTCGAATGATGGTAATTGATTTGTATGCAAAAATCGATTCATCCGAAAACTTGGTCTAAGAACGTTGAATGAAATATAAATGCAGACTGAAAATTTACCTTCATGCTAAGCTCATGTTTTGTCTTAAAACTTTGTCTTAATATCACATATAATCGAAATATAAATGCACCAGACAATATTACAAAATATTCTATTATCCTTGACCAAGGCAATGGTGATGCATCCATTTATTTATTTTTTAAAACAATAAAAAAGTTCATACCTTTTATTTTGTACATTTATTTCTCCAATTGTAATTCCAGTTTATTATTTAGGTCAATTTGAAAACAACTTCAAATACATTACGGTATTAGTCTGCTCAAAGCAAAGAAAAACCATTCGTAATCATTAGGGAAAAGGACGATGCCTATAAATGACCTCATATTATTCAGACAAAACTCATACACACACATTTTCCATTAAATTCCCCAGGTTCCATCCGCTAATGCCCGGGATAAGCTGATACATTAATCGTCTTATTAATAAGTTCTTAGCCCAAACACACATCCGTCTGTCCACACTGTCTGTAATCGATTAATTATAACATCAATGTAGACGAAAACTAATTAACCGTACTCGGGGCTAAAGAACTATTTCCGTAGGACTTAATATTTATTAATTAATTTAACTTTACCTATTCATTTTCCGTAAATAAGAAGAAGAAGTAGATTCAACCATAAGAAGAGGGCGGTACATCTGACATCGTGTTGTTTTACCATACGCTCACAATTAACCTGTTGGAAGAATGAGGCAATGAATTTTATTATGGATGATGTCCTTTTTCGGAAATAAGTGTCATACTTTGTTAAGTTTGGACATTTTATTTCGGAATGTTTTTTTATGGTCATGATGCTAATGACCGACCTAAATTAATTTACGTTATGCCTGTGTGTCGAGAGGAATCGGGGGGTAGAATGAGTCATGAGAATATAATATTTAACAAGAAGAGTTTGTTTCTAGTTTATTTTTTTGTAAGCTGAAGGGGACCATGAAACTTGAGATAAAAATGTTCTTCAACAAAAAAGAACGCTTTTTCATCTAATGATGATTGATTGTTGGAAAATCGTTCATTCTGATATTTTCGAGTGTCATCATTGATTTCAGATTAAAATAGCCATTTGACCCTTAGGTATTTTTTTCATCGCAGTTAACAAAAATAGTAGAGTATTGAAGTAGGGGAATTATTGACTTAAATAAAGAAGAAAGTCAAAAACACAACAAACAGCTTATGCTGTTGACCTTTATTTTTAAATAAAAAGAGTATATTTTTTGAAATATGTTGTTATACACAATCTTATAGGCGTGTGTGAATTCAACGAAATCAGAACAAACCAAATTAGATGTTAGTTTAAATGCAAAATAGCTTAGCTAACAGATTGTTCTGGAGTTACTCTTGTTCCGAAAAAGAACTGTTTTACGGCGGCAAATATCCTCCTTATCCATTTTTCTTTTTTAGCTCAGAGCACAGAACTGAGCTGTCAAAAAAAGATCAGTGTTTTTTTTAGCTCAGGCACGTCAGACCTCAACTTGTCTTTCTTTTTTTAACCAGAGCTAAATCGGACCAGACTCCATTTGCTCAGAATAAAATAACCGATCAAAAGGAGCAAAAGGCTGATTGAGGCTAACTTCACTCATAATTTTGATAATCACGAAAAAAAAACAGTCGTTTGACAGCTTATGTTAGTGATGGGCGATGTTCATCGATTTTAATAAAATATCGATGTAAGAAGAAAAACATATTCAGAAAAACCTTCAAACCGATTTTATTTTAATTTTCAACTTTTATAATAATATTGATTCAAATTAATTCAATACTGCAAAAAATCTTATCATAGATCTTTAATCAAAAAAATTATCATCAATATTCAGAAAGACTCAGATTATACACATAATTTTTAGCTACGTTTCATCATTTCGCAATATCGATAAATTGTGAGAAAAATTGAAGCTTATTTTATAAAGTTATATAATATTTGTTCCATCAACGATCAACTAAGAAAATTATTTTCAACATTTAATTTGAAATGGGCTGATATTTTGATGTCCGAGATATGTCGTAATACTTGTCAAGAAAAACGAATGAAAAACATCGATATTTAAAGTATTCAAAATAATATTCTTTTGAGCTTTAAAATTTTGAATTTGCTGGTGAAAAATGTGCCCAGTATACCTCTGTGCATATCGAACTCAATCAAGTCAAGAGGTTTTCCTTGTCAAAATTATGTAAAAATGAACACGACTAAATGTATTTTCTTGATTAAAACTAAGTTTTTATGCTAAGAGCATCGATGTTTTCGATTCGATTATAAAAAAAACATCGATTTTGTTCCTTCGATTGTTGACATCGATGTAAAAATGGATGTTTTGTCAATACTGATCATCTCTTGTGAGCTTGTGAGCAAGTTTGTAATTTATGTCGGTTCAGCGCTTGATTGTATTTCAAAACAAAATCGGAGAGCTCTGATCACGCTCTACTCAGAGCTAGATCGGATCGGATATAAAAAGAAAAAAGTTTTGAATTAATTTATACCCTAACTCAAAAAATGAACTGTGGTATGTTTATTTTCTAGTCATCAGCCAGTTGATAGCAAATTGCTGGACCGATTTAAATCAAACTCTATAAAATCACTGCAAACCCCAATACAGAATATTGGCTGAAACTCAATCGATTCAGGGGCTTATAGATAAATTGCTTATATGTACATATATCCTTACATTTGTATGAATAATGAGTTTTACCGTAAAGGGTATTTATATGCACATACAATACATACATATGTTATGTATAGATTAAAAATATGAGCAATAATGTTAAAATAGTCAAAGTTTCCCAAGCATTTATTTCCGTAATCTTAATTTGTCAAATTGAATAACTTTAATCTTAAAAGTGTAAGCTCCGAAAATCTGTAAACAAAATAAACCAAAATGTATCACCAAGAAATCCCAAACAATGCAGGCCTTATATGAGCCCAAAAAAACATCAATGATCAATATTTCCTTGAGATCCCGAACTACTGACACACCTTATTTTTACTTTGGTTAATTAAATTTTACAATTTGTTTAATTTTTGGCACTTGTTATTTTGAAGATTTGGATTTTCTGACATTCTATTTTACTTTTTTTTTATCTTCACAAAGGCATGAAATTCAAAGTTAGCTTCTCTATTCTATCTAATAAATTCGAATGACAAACAAAACAACCTAAAACTAGACATGTTAAATGATAAAACAAACATTAATTAAAAGTTGGTCAGAATTTAAAATAAACAATTTCAAAATATTATGCCTGCTAAGAGAGCCCTAATGAATTCGGTTTGTTGCACTCAAGTCCACATATCTACTATATACAGATGTGTGTACATCCATATTCATCAATTTCCTGCTTGGCCTTAAAATTCAGAACGTTAAGTGCTTGTGTTCGATTTTTGATGGAGCAGCACAAATCCTAATCGATACTTATTCTTGAGGACACACATCATTATTGAAATACACATAAACAAAGCCAAACAAAAAAATGCAAGATACTTACAATAGCCATAAATTGCTATTAATATCGCCATTATCGATGAAACATTTAGGTCCTGTATTCTTCGCTTATAATATCCTTATGTCCTTAGGATATTTATTTTCTCGTTTATAATTTTTTTTTCTTTTTGTTTTAACATCAACACACATAAACACTTTCTGACATTTTTTTGTTTTATACCATCAATTAATCACTATATTATAATTTCCAACATTATTTACACACGTAAACATTGGCCAACCTCTTTTTTAGTGGGAGGCTTTCATTTAAATTGCACTTCCGGTCAAGTATCCTCGCACAGGATATCCTCTTTTATAAAATCAACAGTTTTGATCCGAAACACAGAGAATTAAAATACTCGTATATCGAGAGCACTTATGTCCGTGAGGGTATTGCGCTAAAAGTAAACACGTCCGATGCCACAGAATCCCACAAGCTAACTGAACGTAACAGTTTCTCAAAAATTCAAATTTCCTTCTTGACTTGTTCGTACGTTAGCCCAACTTGGGAACAAAATAATTTTTTTAAGGACAATTATATTTTTCGAGAGTCTAGTCACCGTGATGTTGAAAGGAAAACTAAACTTAACGGTCCTCAGCTGGTAATGTTTATAAAAGTAGAACGTACAAATTAGAACCTTTTATCGTAAGAAAGCTTTTTAGCAATCTTGCAAGCTCTGCAACATGTTCTACGCGCAATGCCGGCACCGGCATTAATTTTGCCCATCGGGGATTGGAATGTGTATGTAGACAGTGTATATTAAATTAATGGATGCTGTGCAGTGGATTGTGTTTTTAATGATTGCGGATGTTCGCGATTTGAATGTGGTAATATAAAAAAAAAAACTTCCAAATATGTTGCAGGCTTAAGATACCTGTTTTATGATTATACAGGCGTAATTGAAAGTTAACCTTCAACTTCTAAATGGAAGGATTGTGGTCCAGAAATGTTAATATATTTTATTGCTTTAATCGAGCTAAACCATAAATATGTTTTGTTTCTCGGAAACGGCTATAACGATTTTGATGAAAATTTGCAGCTTGCTGCTATGAGCGGAAAAAAATAAGAACATAGATCTAAATAATTCTAGCAAATGGAAAACCCACTTTCTTGGAAATAGGCTTATTTTTGGAGATGAAATCAAATGATTTGGATGAAATTTTCAGAGTTTGTTCTTTCTATGTTAGAAAAATCCGCCCAGCACCAAGGCCACTTTTATCTTTAACTGGTTTCTCGGAAACGACTATAACAGTTTCGAAGAAAAATTCAGAGTTTTTCATATGACCAGGAAAATAAAATTCATGACTTTTTCGCATGTAATTGCTGTTATGTTCGAACATATCTTTACTTATTTTTATTTACAAAATCACTTATATTTTTCTGTAAAAAATATTAGTATAATAGTTTGAGTCGGTATTCAATAATATACAGTGGTGTGCAAAATAATAGGTGCGAAAAAGAATTTTTGAAAGCTTTAGTTTTCTTAAGAAATAGTGAAACAAGTGTTACAAAAATGACTTATTAAATATGTCGCACCACTCTTGTATAGTCTTGTTACTAGCTTACGTGCATGCAGCCGTTGTTTTTGTCCCTTTAATGAATAGCTTTGTTAAATTGCGCTGTGCAAAACAATTGTTGTATAAATCTAATACTCTAATTCGTGGTTTTAAATTAAGAGAAGTAAGTTATTATTTTTTTATGACTAATAACATTTGTATTAATTAATTTAACTATTTTTAAACTGGTAGGAGCAAAACTGGGTCGTAAATCACATTGTTCACATCAGTTAAGAGATATTATCAAAAATCTTCTGAGTGAAGGAAACACCTATAAAACAATCGCGAGACAGGTTGGTTGTTCTCAAAACATGTTCACAAATGCCTTAAAATGGACCATCAATCCAGAAAAACAACTAAGACCACTATTCGACAGATTACAAAAGCTGTTAAGACCAACCCAACATTTAAAATTTTTCTTACTTCTTCTTTTTTTTAGTACAAACCTGTTATTTTGCACACTAAATTATTTTTGACTCTAATTTAAAAAAATAATTTCAAAAAATACATTTACCAAAAAAAAATATTTTGTTTTTCAAAAATTAAAAAAAAAATTCTAAGATGTTTGCCATTCAATATTATTTATTCGAAGGACCTTATATGTAAAAATTTTGTTTGAAATCCGTCAAGCCGCTTATGAGAAAGTCGAAAATCAATTACATTGTTGTATGGCAGGTACGTATACTTGTACTGAATTGTTTTCATTAAAATCGTTAAAGCGTTATAGAGATAATTGAAATTTACCTTTTTTTGCTAAAAACAAGTTTTAAAATCTTAATAGATACAATTAGCTAAAACGCTTAAGTGCCAAGTTTGAAGAAAATAATTCAAACCGCTTAGGCTGTAGATCTACCTACACACAAACAACAGATAGACATAAATTATGAACGAAAAAAAATTAAGAAATTGGTTTTAGTAAAATTGCGCCGCCTACTTCGACGACCACTTTTATGATTGGGCTTTTAGAAATGGCTCTAAAGATTGTAATGACATTTTCATGGTTTGCTCTCATATGATCGAGAAAAAAATTCAAAATTAGATGAAGTAAAATCCGCCAACTGTACCACACCTTATTTTGACACCTATCATCTTTAAAGCTCTAATTTTAATGTTGTCCAAAAATTCTGACTGAATTTTGGGAGCATCTGTTCAGATGTGAAAATTATACTCAAGTATTACACGAATGAAGGCCTTATAGGTTATAGAAATTTTATGGGCATTTTCATCAATTACCGGCCTCTTGTTTCAACAAGCAAGAATTTCATCATTAATATTAATTATTAAGCATTTGTGTTATTGTCTGTTCTCAGAGGGCGGCAATAACCGATCATTTCATTTGAAAATTTTAACAGAGATGTTAGAGCTTTTTCTTAAAAGGTCGCATTTACCACATCAAACTATAAACTTATGAAGTTTAGAAAAGAAACGTATGAAATCACTAATTTAAAGTCCAATTATCAAAATGGCTTACACTTCTTAATATTCAATCAAACCACATTCTTCTCTTAAAGAAATTGTTCCAGAGTAAAATATTAGAGGTATTTTTTTCAGGCCCATTTGTTAAAAAAAACACATTTCCCTCATTTCCTGTTATATAAATTTCAAAAAGTTACAAATAAGCTGTTATAGGCAAAATGACCAACAAAATTTTTCTGTAGTACTTTTTAATTCCATTTTCAAAAGCAGGTATACGTTATTGACTACAATTCATCCATTTCAATACCTAAACATCTAGATTTCCCTCCAAATTGAGACATTTCAATTGTTATTTAAGGAAAAGAAAAGGAAATTACACTTCTCCTGTTGTATTGTAAAAACTTCCTTATTCCTTATTGCGTTTTCTTTTTTTTTTAATATACCAATATTTTTCTTTGCATTTCTTCACTTTTTATTCTTCAACCACACTTGGCATATGATAAGTCTCAGAAGCATTATACAAACAAAATATAAAAAACAGGACAAACTAATGTACAAGGAAAACTACTCAAGGATATAATCGTAGTTCGTGATGACACAGTAACCTGTCAATTTCCGGTTAAGAAAAGAGAATCATATAAATTATAGGTATGCCTTTCAACATTGTATTTTAATATGTTAAAGCTACCAGGAAAAAGAACTTATAAGATTAAGATATTAAAAATCAATTTTTATGGAAATAGTTACGCTATCTTTGATTTTATTTATTTTTCTTATTGTCTTTATTGATTACTTGAAAGAATAATTATGATTTTTGTTTAAAACGTCGCTTTTAATAAATTCATTTAATTTTGTTTTCTTATTATTTCAGCCAAAGGAAAATAAACAAAGAAAGAAAAAAAACTCCCTTGGCTAACGCTTTGCTACTAGTCAATTATTTCAATTGACGGTAATAGATCGAGCTATAATTTCAAACTCTAGAATGGCCACAAAATGGATTTTTTTGTCTACTTATCGAACAACATTGATACACTTCTTAGAATGATGTCATCGATATCACTTAGATAGTTATTTATGTGAAAGGATGTACTTTACTCTCTTTAGTGCAAAAATTGTGTCACTACACTATACATACTATAAAATGTCCTTATTAAGTTACATTTTCAAGGATAGTAGAAATAGAAATAGAAATTAAATATTTTGCACAAAAAACAAATTGAAATTGTATACAAAGTGCATACATACATACAAAAAACAATATTATATTTTTGGAATCTCAGTCATAGTTTATTGGATTAATGTTTTTGATTTGCAGTGCTTAAGAAAATAGCGCCGCCTTTAATGTGTTATTTGTTGAAGATTTCGAATATGAGATTTAAACTTAATTTTCAGTTCAAATATAGGGAAAAGTACTTCAAGAACAGTTTGATATATGCATTTTTTTTTTCAAAATTGAAATTAAGATTTCTCAAAGAATAAAAGCTAATAAAAAATTAAGCCGTGGCTTAAAATTTTCAGAAATCATTTCATAAAATTTCCTCAAAAAATACTAAAAAAAGTATTTTTTTTTAATAATACGAAAATATTTTGAAAAAATAATGCGATCAAATTTTTCTGAATTCGGACTCGAATTCGGCACACCTCAAAATCGTTTGGATAACTAATGTCTGGTCTCCGTAACGAAACCAATATACAGTAAAGTTATAAACACTAAATATTTCTATTTCGAAACTCAATTTGTCAAAAAAAAAATTTAGTATTGAGTTATAATTCTTAATTCTTAAGGATAAATAATTGTATCAAAATTGATTTCAGTATTTATCAAATATCAATTGATAGTGGACAATTGTAAATAGTAATATACATACATAATGTTTAAGCCAAGATATCAGGTCTAACCAAAATGTTAGCTCGAGGTCCTTAAAATTCTCAATCATATTGCGTGCCAACTTTTTCGAAAAATATTTTGCGATTTAAAAAAAAAAAACAATTTTTTTTGAACTTATGTTCTTAAGCTTATATTATTAAATACTTAAAATTACAAAAAGAAATTGTAAAAAACTACTTTAAAAATAGTTTTTAACGTTTCTACTAACAATTTTGTGTTTAGCATCTATCATCGTAATGTCAAGTTTATATAAATCCGAAAATATTTCAGACACAGTGTTGTTTATGGTCGATGTACCTTGTTATTTGTCCATTTTTTAGGGTATGGAAAACAAAAAAAAAGCTGTAATAAAATTGACAATAAATGGCCGCCATTATTAAATATCAAAATTACAGAACAGAAACCAGAAACTAATTAATACTTCTTAATGTATATTTCTCTAAGAACAAAACTAAGGTCACCATGGCGTATGCGTAATATTATATTACTAGATCTATTAGTTTCTTAAATTATGTGGAAACCGATTTTTGTTGTTTTTTTGAAATTAAGAGAAAACCAAGTCCTTAAAAAAATGTATATAAAATGCATGTATGTATGTGTTAATTGTATCTACCTAGATACCCAACCTCGTGTGAGAGACTGAATCAAAAACCGCAATGTTTTCATGGGGCACTGTCTTATAAAGTACAGAGGAGGGTAGAAAACTGTGCATATACATATATATAGCTCTTTCATGTAGATACTTCAATTACTATGAACACATGGTGCTCGGCTGTACTTAGTGTTCAGTACAAAGTATATATGGCCAAATTCCTAAGCGCATGATTTGCAAAGTAAATCTCAAGCTAAGCAATTCGTGCATTTGTTTTTAGCATGAGACTTGATAAAAAGTGAAAAAAAAATGAAAAGCAAGTGGAGTGTGCAAAACTTGCACAATTGCAATGAAGTTTGCGCAAGAAAAAGAATGAACTACGTTTTGGGATAGTGTGCTTAGCAGAGATTTTTCTGTTTGCGTTTAGGGACAGTTTGCTTGGCATATTATGCGCAATATTTCGTTTAGGAATTTACCCTATGAGATCAGTACCCAGCTATACTATATACGAGTACATATGAATGTCTCAAACAAATAAACAAAATCCCCAAATAGCAAAAGGACAAAGACCGAAATTCCCAACATTTTTTTTTCTTACAAAAATCTCCAAAACCACAAACTATATTATATTTGTATATTGTAATGACATACGCCATTAGTCTTATTCTTTTTATTATTCTTCTTCTCCTTCTAATTCGATTTGCACAATTCTGGTTGCACATATGTATATTTCTAGAGTTTTGTCATTTAAAAAAAAAGAAATACATCGATTTAAAATTTTACAAAAAACCATAACTCTCCAAATGCGTATTAGACACAATAAAAATCGTACCATTAAAATTATTCGCCTTATGGCGAGCCTACAGGCACTACTTGTCCTTGCTGAGAACATATTTACCAGCATCCGTCCTTAACAAAACGCTATCCATTAACAACAACTTGATCGACTCAACGATTTCAATACCAGGAACGGAAAGTGAATTTTCAAAAATAACTTATACCAAATCATTGCCAACAACCACAATACTCGTACACAAAATCGATTTTATTCAATTTAAAATGCTAATAAAGCTCTTTTTCCAGTCACTTTACGAGCAGCACACATCATTCTACCTATGTATACGAATTTGTCTAGAAATTATGTTTTTTTACCGCTGCTGTCTCGAGTTGTCCTTTTAATAAAATTACCATGGTCCAGGGGGCGAAGCCAAACGACATACAGAATCGGAGATACAACCTGGTAGGAGTGCCGTTTGCTACATGAGAAAACTTTGTTTGCGCTCTTGAATATTTTTTAAACTCTTGAAAATGTTTTGTAGGGCATAAATTGAACAGCATTGTTGTTGCTGATGGTGGTGCTCCTAAAATCCAGATACAAAACACAACTGTTTTCCCTTGCCCATTTACATCCCCTAAGGAATAATAAAATATTGCCATTAGGGCGTTTGCTGGTTATTTGCCTGATGTTGTTATACGCACTCATGGCACTTGGGGAAGAATATCTTTTACGAATATTGTGTTTCCTTTTAGGTAGGTGCAGGACGCTATGGACTATATTTCGAATATAATATTATTAAGTTATGAATTCTTTTCTTTTGAGACGAATTCTAAATTTGTAGACTTCATTCCTTAAGGTCAAGTGACAAGATGGGTCACTTTTTTTATTACCTGTGTTCTGACCAGAATCATTGAAAACAAAATTAAAATCCCTTTCCAGCAGCGAAGCGTGCAAGTGACTCACAGAATTTAAAATAAACTTTATCTCGAAAAATTCTATGGAGAAGTGGTCATCGTCTCGGTTTTGGTTTGTTTCGTGTGTGCCAAGTGCAGACAGTTTTTTTTTTGGCAAATAATATATATTGCAGTTGCCTAAAACAAAAATGACATACAGCTTTCTCACCCCGGTGGTTTTCAGGTAAATTTTAATGGCAGTTGGGATACTATAGGGTGTTTTTCTTTTCTTTGATATTGTAATAGAGCTTTTCCTCGAAAAGAGTGACTATCTTAATTGTCACTCTGTATTTTTGATCTGTTTCATAAGCGTTTTTGAAATGTTAAAATAGGTATAGGTATATAATAGATATTTCCAGGCGAGAAAACTAAGTTAACATCAACCTTGTGTTTGTTGGAAAGAAGGCCAAGAAGTAAGGAGAATAAACAAAATCTCCCAGGTCAATGATTTGAAGAGATTTTTTTCTACATTAAAGAAAGAAACTTTAAAAGGAAACGAAAAAGATCTTCCGCAATTTTGTTTCCTCGTGTGAAAGGAACATTTTGGTATCAGCATTATTTTTTTTAAATCCTTCCTGCATTTTTTAGCAAGAAATTTTGTTTTAGCAGGAAATCTTACTCATAGCTAAAAAAATATTACTTTAATACATTAAAAATCAATCAAACTTAATTGCGTACTGACCCTTAAGCCAAATCAATTTTTGTGTAATACAAAAAATGCCAAAAAATCAAGTCTTTAATTTCATAAATGTCATTTCTTGTTTTCTTTTTTTTCTTGAACCTGTTACTGTCATTCATTTGAATTTTACAAATATAAAAATTATGCGTATAAAAATTAAAATTATTCAGCGAAATTTATAAAAATGAAGAAGTAATCAAATTTGTTTGATTGTTTGGGTTAGTTAAGTCATAAACTTATTTAAGATTCAACATACTAGAGGTAAAAAACTACAAAAAAATGCAGTCTTTATTTTAAATGTTACCCGAAGACAAGTTCGAGTGGTCCAGGCGTTACTTAACGCCGTTTTCTGCTAACTACAGGACTTCCGGAGTTGGCAGTTTTTTTTCTAAAAGAAATTTTTTACATTTTTTAGGATTTCTTGTTGTAAATAAAATCCCGTTAAATCCATTATTTTATAAAGATTTTTTTTTTATTTTTCATTAGTTACACTGATAATAATCTTGGTAGGGCGCGGTAATAGGCGAATTATACAAAAACCAATGTTCGGATGTTTTCCCCTGCTTTGAATTTTTATTATACGCATTTCTGTTGGTAACTGGTGTGAAAAATGTCAAACACCAAGCCGTCATGTTTTTTCTTGCGATTTTCTTGTACTAATGATGGGCACGCTCTAAAGAAATAAGAGGAACAAAGAAAGAATTGCTATAAGGAAAACGCAAGTAATCGAGAAGTGGAAAATTTTAATATTTGTTCATTGCAATGCTCGAGTATTTCCTCATTTTGTCTTATAAAATATTTTGGTTTTGTGTGCTTGCGTTGCGTGTTCTTTTTGTCTTAATGTATTTTCTGTCTTAATGTCCGTTTTATATACAAATGGGATCAATTTGCGTTTGTTTGTTAAAAGTTTTACAAAATTTCCCCAATCTTAAAGTTTGAGAGTTGTTACATTTCTTACTAAACAAAGATACCAAAAATACCTAATAATATCATAATTTAAAGGTTCCATAATTTTTGCAAGTGGCGCCATTGGGTAAATTCACAAACGCATTACTGAAGTAATGATGCTCGATCATTTGCGTCAAATATTCACAAACGCAAACTTTCCGCATCCTTATTGCAATGTTGTATATGCTGATGCGCAAACATTAAACAAACAAGCGTCAAGAAATATCAGGGGTATTCACGATCCGGTGTATCTGGTCTTGTATCATTGTAAAAGTGTAAAAGTGTAGCATTTTTTTGCACTATAACAACAAAATATACTGAATGTCAAAATCTTACACTTTTACAATACCCGAACCCTATTGTAACAGAAAAATACAAGGGTGTAAGATTTTTTTAACACAAACTTAAGCCTTCTTCAGAACAAATGTGAAACAGATTTTGACATTTGCTTCAGTGTTGCTACAGATTAGTAAAGGTGTGTTCACAGTCTGTTGTAGAAAAATAAAATTTTACACTTTTATTAGACTTGGTACACCAGATCGTGTATACCCCTATCGTGATTACATGTTGATGCCGGTGATCGATTGGTATAAATATGGGGAATGAAAATGAAATTAATTCATTTGAATGATATATCATTTCTCTTAAAGCCTATTTGCTTCGCTTTGCGCATTTTGTATAAGAAAATATCACATTTTTAATCAATTAAAGCTTTTTAAAGTATTATGTCCGTCGTTCGAAACACACAACTGTTTTTTACCGTCAAACACATAAACGATCAGCATCGCATCCGCAACAGTTATGTAATCATTAGCAAGCATCATAAACAAGCAGTGATGCTGAATCGCTGCGCAATTATTTGACGTTTGAAACTTACCCATTGTGATATGAGATTAATGTTTTAGGCCCGTTTGCTCATCCGCATCATAAATATTTTTGTTCAATTTAAAACTCTTATAGGCTACTCTTTTCTCTGATTAAACTGTCGAAGAGCTTATGTAGAGTTTCAATGCTTACGTTGAGTATCAGAAAACGAGGATTAGACACATGGAGAGTTAGAATTGACAGCGACATCTGAATAATGCAAAACTATTTTAATGTTTATTTGACTATTATCAGTTGAGTAGAATTTGGTTGAAAGACCATACACTATAATGGCTGCCTGCTGGGTGTTTAAAATGAGGTGAAATAACTGTTTTCGTTATTCAAACAGCCCAGCCAAAATCCCTACCATAGTACATTACGACATTAAAAATAATATTAAACATGTACAAATGGGTGAAAAATTTTTATCAACTGATGAATTTTACACCTTCTCATAAAATTTCCATGAAAATATTATTCATTAACATTATGACATTACTTCTACCAAACGTTCTAGAAAATGAGTACACATCCATTTTTAAAAGCATACATACAAGTTTATTGTTACATAAAATATAACAAATTTATATTCAGAATTTTGCTTCTGTCAAAATTTAGAGTCCAAATATCTGTGTCAAAAGAATCATTTTTTTCCAAAATTCTGCTGAAACTAAAAAAAAACACCCTATGTAATTTGTACATGAAAATTTAATTAAATTGGATTGGAACTTCAGAACAAGAAATTAAGAATATAACCAAACTTTTTGTGACAAGGATTCTATTAATTTACACCTATCGGCAAATGCTAAGAGCTTCTGTGGAAAGGGATAGTACTAATTTCTTTTTTACAGTGAACTCATTTCTGCCCATTGCTCACTGCTTTAAAGAGGAAACAAAATAAAGTCTGGGTCTTTGATCCTTCTTAGGCTGGCAGTCATCTAAAAAAAATAAAAATGTAAATTTTTTTTTTGTGTGCAAATTTTATTATAAAGTTGAATTGTTAAAAGTGTTTTAATTTTTTTTTCTATTTGAGATTTTTGATGTTTCCTGATGATCAATTAGACATGGAATTTAAATAAAAGTGACATGAAGTCATCAAATAAAATATCAATACAGAGAGGAATTTTTGTTTGATATTTGACTTGTTTGTAAATCATAATCAGAGTCGTAATCTGGGGTGTTGGGGACGACTTTTAAAATACAAATGTATTTTAATGATTTTATTTATTTAAAAAAAAACAAATATTTATTAGGTATTATGTTTATTTAGTTTACGATGAAAGATGAGCATTGGGAAATAATTTTAGAGGTCTATACTACATTTAAATCTTAGCGATGACAGGTATGTTAGATATCGTTGGTGTCATTTTTAATTTTTTTAATAATTTTCATATTACAGAAAGGCATTCTAAATATAATGTTTATATTAGGCAAGGCAAGGTTTAAATTGTGTAATTCCATCACTAAACAGATTTATCAAACATGATGTCCATACTGCCCTGACTGTAAAAATATTGAAATTTGGAAAAAAAGATGAGAAGTTCATGGAAAATAATACGAAAGGCGAAACAATTACTGATGCAATATATTAAAGAAAAATTTAAAATAGAATCTTTTTAAAGCATCTCGTGTTAAATATTTTGGAATTCAATTTTTATGTACATATATACTTTTGAGGAAACAATTTTTTCAATTTAATTAAAAATTGTCAATCAAACATTTCCGTTTTAAGTTTATATTGTTGGTGTCACGAACACAAATGTTTTTTTTATATTTTGAGATTATTCTCAATAAAGTTAATTATAGACGATTGTCAAATCATACAATGTGAAATCTGTCAATGCTCTGACCCCTGACAATGAGGTTGAGAAGAGTCAACTACCTAACCATGAAAAATTGTAAGTAGGTATACACGATTGGCAGACTTTATGCCAAAGTTTGAAAATTTCATTGACAGATGACTTTTTGGTAAGGGGACACGATTGTCATGCTTAAATTTGTTAGCTTTATGTCGTTTTTATTTGGCAATCCGGAAGCCTTCCGGACTCTTCTGAAAGCGTTCACTTGGGAAAAAATGACAGTTCTAATTCTGAAAAGAAGAAAATTTTGCTTCTGGATTTGAAATCAGAATCAGAACCAGAAGCACTCACACATTCATATACTTGAACGTCAAACTCCACTGTTGTCATTTTTTGTATCATAATTGTGTAAACAAAACTGTAACATAAAAAGCACTTGCAACTAATTTTAACTAATTTATTGGAATGAATCGCATTACCATCGTAAGACGTCTAGGAGCCCTGTCTTCCACTTTCCTTATAGTTAGAGAAGTAAGACACGATTTTTTTATATCGAATTCCAAACCATTTCAAATCGATTTCAGATCGATTTTTTTGTTTGTTGCAAGGAACTTGCAAACAATAGTTTGCGTGCAAGGTCTATGAAATCTTGCTAAAAACGCAAAATCTGTTTTGACGGATTTTGTTTCGAAATAATTCGACTGTGTTTAGAAAAGAATCGAATGTTCGGATGTTTGGAATTCGACATTAGATAATTGCTAAATTTTTGTTTTTGACATTGATGTGTTCTGACACACATTGATTGAAATAGTTCAATGGCCTATTCACACTAAATTAGGTTTTTTTCTTCTTTAGATCAGAATCTGGAGTTGTCAACAAATTTGTTTGTATTTCGCTTACACTCAGAGCGTTCAGAGCTAACTTTGAAAGTTGTCATTAGTACAAAATAAGTTTTGTTTTTAAATAATCTACTGATAATTCTGAGTAAATCGCTTAACAGACCAAATGTTATGTGTGTCCACAGAGAAATGCCGAAATATAAAGAAAAAAACTACTTTATATAATTAAAATGGCGAAAAAGTTGGCAGCATTTTCTTTTTATGAAAAATGCAATAAGACGGAAGTGAATGAAATGAAACAAACCAGAGTATTCGGAGCTTGCTCTGTTCGGAACAAATTCAAAATAGACTAAGCGTTCGAACTCTGTTGCAAACCCTACTCTGAACGAATAATGAAAAACTCCATTGTGTCCAAACAAGATGTTTTGGACTTATGTATGTATGTCCGTCGGTTGATTGTAGTCAATAATGACATTTTGTATCAAGCTTAACAGCTCCGATGTGTTTGAATTTGAATAGTTGGTGCCTAGACAAACCCCAACAAAAAATCGAATGTGTTAAAATAGCATGATGTGGACAGCCATTTTGTTGGTTTACATTTTCAAAATGTGTGAATTGATCCACAATAATTAATAACCACCCAGTTTAAGGATCGCAATGCCAACTGAATGTTGACAATGAAAAAATGGATCCCGCAATAGCTAAAATACCCATAACGTTGTTTTATTTTTCACAAAATTCAAAAATAATGTTTATATTTTTACCCCTCAAACAAATCTAACAAATATACAATTCAAAGAAAGCATTATTTATTATTTCAATATTTAATCCAAAATAACAAATTTAATTAAATCAATATCAATCAGTGTTGACAATTACGTGTAAACCAAAATAGACAAAATTCAAAACAGAAATGCATACAAAAATATAAATTGTCGATGCACAATAAGTAAACTAATACATAAAGTGTGTTTGACTCCATACATAGATGACTTGTCGAACTTCAGTAAATTTCCGAATAAATAAACAAATGTGTTCTAAATGAGACTTGAGGGCAAACAAAATCAGTTCCACCAAAGAAAATTCTATAGGGCAACAGTTTTATTTTGGAATATAAAAAGTTTAATTTCCTCTGGTTATTCAATTTGTAAAGAACTACAAGACTTTGTTGTCTGTTATGATCTCTTGCAAAGTAAAATAAAAACCAAAACATTATTTTAGCATGACGAGGAAAAATATTGTTTCCATAAGACAACAATGATTCTTTTATTATAAATATAAAATAAAGTTTGAATGGAAATTTTTCGTTGTAGAAATATTAAGAGTCTTTGGAGAGAGAGAAGTTTCTTTTAGCATTTAACAGGTCATGGCTAATTTATTGTTATTGTTGATTTAGCTTGACTTCTTCGTCACGTTTTTTTTTTTAATAACAAAAAAAAATTGTAAATTGCAATGACATTGATACAGTGTGTTGATGCATAGATTTTTAGTTTTGACAAAATGGAATGAGATTTTTCTTACAACCACGGTAAATGGGCATACAATTTTATCACATAGTAGGTATGTATTTTGTTCTAAATTTATTCTCAATTTGGATATAAATAATTTGCCTAACTAAGGCCGTGTGTGAATTGCGTTAAAATGTTGGTTAAATTTTGTAACTTGGTTAAAATTTGACACTAACGTGGTGAATAAAATGGGTTAAAATGTGGGCAGCTGTGGAGCAGTCTAAATTTTCGTTAAAATTTAACGTTTCTCAAGATAGAGTAATTTGAAACTGTAAACGATAACCGAAAAGAAAGATGAATTCCAAAAAGTCCAGATCTACTGGGAAACCATATAATAAATGTAAGTTTTAATTTATTCAATTGAAAAATAAAATTACATTAATATTTTTGTTTGTGTAGGGTCTCAAGAGGAAACAACAAATGATATTATCCGTTGATATTTTAACAAATATAAAATAATTAATTAAAATACTCATTGTATTTCATTTTGCAAATTGAATACAAATAGATTGATTTGTCAGCTTGTCAAATTCTTCAGCTGTGAAAACTAGTGTTTACATACTAAATTAACAAACTAACCATAATGGGAATTGTTTTGAAAAAATTTGGAATTGTTGTTTCAAAATATTAAATTAACGATGTAAAACCGAAACATATTAGTAAAACTGAGAATTCGTTACTTTATATCTTTTAAGTCGGATTTTGGAAAAGAAATTAATTAACTTGAGCAACAACAAAAAATATTTTTAGGGAAATTTCTTAAATCTTGAAGGAATTTTAGCCAAAATAGTGTTTAAATAAATCCCTTTTAACGCAATTCACACAGCAAAAAGCTAAATTTTATCCCACCACAAACCAAACTTCAAAATTTAACCAAGGTAGACAATTTAACCAACATTTTAACGCAATTCACACACGGCCTAAGACCAGATTAACTGAAAGGCACGTTCAAAAATGTGTAATTATTTACACATATAAATATGCCTTGTGACTGACAACTCTCAACAAGTTGACTGAGCGTGTTTGCTACCCACGGTGGCGCATCTAAGTAGAATAGGGCCACAACTAATTTGCTGTGCAGCGCCACCTAGTGTCGGTAAAGTTGGCCTTTCCAAGCACGGTAGGGTATAATAAATGCAATATTTTTAGAAGAATCAAATAGTATATTAGTTTTTTGTGGTATTTCCTTGCAATTGATTTCTAATACTTTCACGTAAAATGAAAATCCTTGTTTTACATTAAGATCAATTCCTAAATGGCTTCGAACTGTAAAAACTATCACCGATTCTTAGGTGAAGGAAATTATGGAAATTCAATTGGCAATGATTTAAGCATAACCTAAATTTTAAATTATTTGTAATCGAAATTGTGTCACAAGTCAATTAAACAATAAGTATGTAGATGAATGAAACACAAAAGCAAGATTCATATCAAGATATTTATTTTTACATTTTGCAGCAAGAAATACACAGCTGAAGGGTTATTCACATGGGAGCGACACACGACTGAAGAATTAATGTGTTTTAAAACGTAACGTAACGTAAATTTTTCCCAAATACTAAACAAAATTGTAGAAATATGATTTATATTAGTGCTAAGACACTAATTTACTATTTAATTGCCAACACAAGAAAATCAGACTCGGTTTTTCGTTGAGCCCTGAATCCGCCCTAGAGTCGCCATAACGCGTTTTTTGAAAAACCTAAATCGCTATGATAAACAAATTCAGTGGTTTTTTAAACCACGGGTCGCCCTCAACTCGCCCTAATGTAGATCTAGGTTTTTAGCTGGGCCAAGTTGAGTTAAATGAATAAACGTCAAAGTCACATAAGATCTGATTTGACTTATTTTTAAAATGTAAATAAAAGAATACTCAAATTAATTTTCAGACACCGACATGCAAAATGGAAACCTTTGAAGTTGTGGATTGTGCATAGGGCCAAACAAAATGTACAAAGATGCTAAATTTAACATATCTCAAGTTTTAATTATTAAATGACATAACTTGCTTTTCTGCAACATAAAATTAATGGCCCTCGGGTGTTTTTTGAGAACCAAAAAAAAAACTAGTTTTTTTGACAACTATTTAAAAAAAAAACTAGGTCGACCCTGGGTAAAGTTCAACGAACGAACCTTCTATCAACTCACATTCGTGACAAATAAAAAAAAATACCATGTGAACGAAATGTCAAAATGGACGAAAATTTGTTAATTCGTTGGTCGATCTCATGTACAAAGTCCTTAATGGTGGTTGCACCAATTTCAAAAGAATTTCACGGAACATAAACAAAGTTATTTGAATCCGCTCAGAAAATGGAATAAAGCGAAATGCAGAACATCCAAATTCATTTTCGAAGTTCCAATACACAAAACCATTTCGAACGAGTTGTAAAACATCCAAAGTCACTTTTGCCGTTTATTAATTCACAAAAAGTGGAATGCAGAACATGTTTGTTAGTGATTTTTTATAGCCGCCCATCGAACGCGGAAAGCACTTTACATATTTCATACTTTTTCTGGCGAATAACTGTAAAAAATTGGCATTTCTCTTATCTCGTCCTTTGTTTTATTATAAAGGATCAAAAATATTACTAGACATACTACTACTACTAAAATTACAACTATCGAATATTGTTGGGTAATATTGCCTTAAGCGTTATTGCCTAACGTTTATATTTTATCAAAGATTTCAGTACTTAAATGTACAATCCCAAATGTATGTACAAAAAACATATTTACGAAAGTACATACCTTTATCTACATATGTCAGTAACATATAAAAATTCAAAAACCTTTTTCGAAGTTATCTAGGTTTAAGTTATCTCGGCTTAAGCATCAATCTCTTTGAATTCAAATAAAGGACATCATCCTTCTATTTATAACACAAACCACAAAATAACGGTCTGCTTTTATAAATAGCTAAAATTGTGAAAATAAGTGATTTCTAGGTTGACCCTGATACTAAATATTTTCACTTCTTCCAATCGATATTTTTGTTTGATGCATCATCACACGTCAGTATTAAATTTATTTTCAGCACAAATAGCCTACGGGTTAAGCCACGCGTGGATAAAGAGCCACCATATTATAAACCACCATTATCTGCTTAACATAAAATCTTTACGTCATTGAAGTCTAGAGAGACCGTAAATACCCATTTTACGTTTCTAGATTCAATATAAAAATATATATACATAATCAAACCAGACATCGCTGATACATATGAGGCGGATCATGTAAAGGATTTTCTTTTTTATTAATAAAATTTAAACTATGTACAATATTTTTAATATAAAAGAGAGGACAACTGATTACATAATAATAATAATAATAAACCGAATATCTTGCTATCAACAAATCTTCTAAGCATCTAGATTCTAAAACGAATAACATAGAGATAAAAGGTGATTGATTTAAAATTGTATCGTAATTAATATTTCTTATGAAAAGCTTTCGACTTCAACATGTTGCTAGTGTCATACAATATGCGATTGACTGTGTTGAGGGTGGTTGTGGAATGTGGATCATATAGTTCATATTGAAACTTGTGACTTGGTTTTATTTTTATATCTTTGTTTTTTATACATCAAACACATAATAGGTGTGTTTGGTAACGTGAAATTTCGTACGAATTTGTAGGAATTTTCACATTTTGCTGTCAAAAGACATAGGAAAAAAACAAGTTTATTAAGCTTGGTGAAAATATCTATTTACAAAACAGGCATAATATCCCTTTTTGGTAACTAGAAATTTTCGCCACGTTTCCCCAACTTGGGTTTTGACAGCAAAATGTGAAAATTTGTACAAATTCGTACGAACCAAACAAAATGTAAATAATAGTTTCATCAACATGGGAAATTTATTAACGACACCTTTACCGAAAAATAATGACATTTCCACTAGATATTGCAATCCCGGGATGCCGGTACATTTTTCAAACCTGAAAATCCCGGGATTGAAGCTCTCCAATCCCCGGACTTCCGGGATTAGTGGCTTTCGTATTGTATTCGCATACAATTTTTGTCCTCATTACATTTTTTGATAGGTACTTTTTTACAGCAACCATAGAGAAATTATTATAAAGTGAAAAGACTTTGTTTTCGTGATCTAATTTGTTATTTTATTTATTATGATATCGTGTACGAGAAACTCTATTGATAAAATAAAAAACATATCGAACAACGACGCAATTTTCATACCAACTTGGCCTAATTTTGCTCTTCAGGATACAGTTTTCTACAGGTACCAAATTCAAAAAAAAATCCGCGACTAGATCGAACGTACTTGCTCTTATGTTTGATCACATCTTAAGCAGAAGATTTAAAGTAGAAACAGCTCAATATGTTTTTGTTTTTTATTACTTAATTTTTTATATACAAAATTAAATTTTTTTAAAATTTTTTTATTAGTATGAAAATTTTATGTTTATAATAATACTAGCGGACCAGGCGAACTTCGTCTCGCCACAATTTAACACCCTCAATGGAACTGCAGAGCTATAATAAAACATAGATATTAAAATCAGTAGAGAGTGATATAATAAACAATGTTTTTCGATTTGCTTTCCGGCTCAAAAACAAAGACTGTTTACCGAGCTATCGTCGGCCGTTCACAAATCCAATAGGGATTTTTACCTAGTTTTTTACAATACCGGGGAACACTTTACTTTGGTGATGAGTTTCTCCTTCCACGTTGTTAACAGGCAAAAATTAGCCGGGAATGATATCAATCCAGTCGAGACATTAACAGAAATTTGTCCATTGCCAAGCGCCAGCAGTCGCCTTGAGAGTACAATGCCACTCTCATATTTGTGGTCCATTTCAACTTCCTGACATGACGGCACAAGAACAACGATTTCGAGCATGGATTAAATTCATCGGCAGTAGTAGATTCAGGATTACGGGAATCGTTTGACGAAAATCTCCGCTGAGCAATATCATATCCCCACCATATCATCTCGAATCACTTTATAAATCTTTCATTGTTAGTACAACTGCCTCCAGAGCTCGTTTATGCGCCATCATGCATTGATACCAAATTATAATTTTGCATTCTCGCACCAATTTCGCTCTCGTCGAATTTTTGGTCATTGTGCACGTTATTGGCTTTTCAACAGTGAGAAAATTCATCGCAAGCTTCAAAGCGGAATGTGTATGTGTATGGGTATGGGCACGTCTCCATTTATTTTTTCTGCACGTATCTACCTCTTGCGTTTGATTATCATGGACAATCTAATTAATTATTGCAAGACGTGTACGTCGTCCAAGGTTAGATCGGAATCAGTGTAAAAATACGCAAATCTCGAATCAAATGCAGCAAGAAAATAGCACATTTGCTGCATAGAAAACTATAATGTGAAAATGACACCTGTCAAATCGCTCACAGCCCAAGTTAATGTACGAGTATAACGCAATCTATCGGGTTGTGGCATTGATCGCAGCACAACGTCATCTATGTATCTCCACCCAAAATGCACGCAAAACGTCTTCTATCACAATGAATTTCACAATTAACCAACACTTTCCAAGCTTCACAACGAATGTTCCATCTTAAAGTCGTCCAAATAATCCATGGAACATCCCAGACAACCGACAAAATAAAATATCAAAATCCATTTAATGGGAATCAAATGCTGTAGTCGTCTGCATACACGCGGCAACAAAGAGAAACCAAAATGAAATGTGTGTATACAAAACAAAACTCATTATTTATACTAATAAAACAATAACAAATATGTGAGTGACATTTTTGGTCATAACTCCCGTTCTAGATATCGGACGGCAAAGAGATTTCTTATATGCACTCTCCAAACATGTCCTTAGATCTCCTGAAAATTTCATTCAAATTGATCGAGCCGAAAAAAAGGAGATAGCGCACAAACATAATTTGGATTGTTCTTTTTATATATAAGATACATTTAAAAACGGAATTTTAAAAAAAACCGTCCACCATTTTCGAAATATTGAATTTAAAAAATAACAATTTTTTTTCAAAAATCCAAATAAATATTTTTCGAAAATAGTGGTATGCATTATTATTTAGAATCCAAATAACCTACTACATACAAATTTTACTCGAAATCCGTTGAGTCGTCTATGAGAAAGTCCAAAATCAAGAAAAGTGTTGTACGACAGGTACCATTAATAAGGAAATAGGTATGTAAAAAAAACAGACAGACGCAAGACGCACGTTTTTGGCGTTCTCTGCCATGTTAATGTCAAGTTTGATTAAAATCTTCAGTCCGATTTTTTTTTTCAAATGCAAAGCTTCACCTGCAGTATCTAGTTTTTCTCCTCCTACTTAAAACGGTTACCGCATATTGGTTTTAACTGAATCTGGCTCTTGCTCAGATTTCGTTGAGGAAATTATTCCCAAGTCTTAACTTTATCTTCATGTTTTGATATCCTTTGCCTTTCCTTCTATATGTACAGGCTGGCACACGAATCGTGCTACAATAAGAAATTTAAATATCTTTTATTTTAATTTTAATCGATCATTAATTTTTTTTTATTGGATTAAGAATTAAATTTTATTTAAAATAACTAATGGTTTTTAAAGATGATATACCTCCACGCTCATCCACGCATATGCGGCCCCTGATCAAAAAATTGTTCATTGCAGACGAACTAGCAGACGAACTCCAATTTGGCCCGATAAGTTTCGAGTCGAAACACATGGATTTGTCTGTATTGCCGATGCAACGATTGTATCCTGAACCCGAACATGTGCATCTCGATGATACGGTCTTCGTTCGATGCCTCCAGATTCCGTAAACATGTTCACCAGTACCGCCAATCTCCAGACTAAATTCCCTTTGGACGTAAATGACGGACTGCAAAGAATGGTATCACTGCACTATCCAAATCCTTTTTTCGGTATCCCAACTGCATTCATTTTGATAAATCTAAATAGTAACCTATAAAATAAAAGAAAAAATAAGCCGATTACTCACACTGAAAAAAAGTTATTACTTTTTATTTTTGTAGTACGATTCGTGTTCTTTCTATGATCGTGAGAGGTTGTTCGTCCATACAGGAGAATTATAAAAGGTGAGTGGATGTTTTATATCGCGGAATTGAAACGAACATTCTGGGATTGCAATTTCTAATTTCCACACAAATTATATAGATAGCAAAGAGATAATTCGCACCGGTTACCGGTAACACTATTTATATTTAATTTAAGCCACGCTTAGCTTAACCCAGAGAGAATTATATTTGGTTGTATTAAGCTTTTAAATTGTTTTATAATTAACCAGTTAGCCTATTTACTGAGGTTAAGCTCTAAAAAAAAAAGTTAATGAAACCCAAACCATTTTGTGAAATTATTTTCTTGGTAAGAATAACTATGCGGTTAGGTTAGAAGTAAGAATTTTAACAACTGGTATGACAATAGACCAATGTAATTAAAATAATATTAATTGCCTTTCCGTTGCACAAAACTCCGATAAACCCAGCCAGATGCAAATTTACCCAAAAAAAAACGCAAAAAAAGGTTAAGGTGGTTAAGGTCAAGGAATGCACCTCACCGACCGCCATGATGAGTTTTGTTTTGTGTATATTTAAGTTTAAGCTCTTTTTGTTAAATTGCGTGCTGTTCCTTTCGTGTTATCCTATTTTGTTTCTCTTGCTGCTTTTATACGATGAATTACATCTTATCTTAATTTTCAAATGAAAGTTTGCACTTCTTCAGTTAATTTGCTATTCCATCGTTGCCAAAGAGGTAAACCATGCTCTTTCTTTTGCGGAATTCCTCTTTTCTATTAATTGTATTTCCTGCCTTCCTTAATTACTTGCTTCAAAGGATTGAAATACAAAAAGTAATTATAATGTCAGATTGAAAATAGAAATGTCCTTCTGGGGCTTTGTGTTGATGATGACTATAAAGTTACCTATAACTTTATCTGGCTGCAGAAATTAAAAGTTTTTGGTTATTTAGTTCCTTTTGACTTATCGAATGCATACTAAGCTTTAACTTAAGGTGAACATTGTATTGAATATAATGATGGATCTAAGTAAAATTCACTCACCAACTGAATTTACAAAAGGTAATAACTATCAAGTTTGGTAGTTGTTTTTCTAAAAAGGTTTGTATCGTCTTTCGCACGTTATTTGCAATTCTTAAATTTTGAATAACACATATACAAACATAATGTACATAGGTAAATGGTTAAAATCAAATCTCAAACAATTAATACTATAGTACTCTAGAAAACTGTACATAAATTATCAACAAAAAGATCAACGAAAAAGTTTCATACTTCAATATTTTAAAATTGAAAAAATATATTAATAACTGAAACTAAGCTTCGAAACCAGGCAATTGAAATTTCTTGTTAGTAAAAAATTTTATTTGTAACAAATTATCTACATAAATATCAAATGGCTCCAACCTGCAACTGCAGCTTACAACAAAAATGTATGAAGCCCGGTCCACTAACCCGTAATGGGTATCTTAATTTTTTAAGGGATTTTCGAATGAAAAACTGTGGTCTTTCTGCCGTCGAAACCGTTATACAAGGAGCTAAAAAGTGGAGATCCATGCCACTAAAGGAGAAATCCAAATATATAGAAATGGTAAGAAAATGATAAAAAAAAAATTATATCACTAAGTATTTATTAATGTTTCATGAAATTTTATTAGGCACAAAAACAACCTAAAACTCCAAGACGTGTTCGAAATCGCATGAGTGGTACTAGGGTGGTAGGTCGTCGAATGCTTGGACTGCGCAAGGCCCGTGGTAGTCGAAAACCACTTAGAATTAAATCAAAACGATGATGTTATAAAAACAAATATTATTTCTTACATATGTGTCCACAATTTATTTTTTTGGTAAAATTTTCGATTTTTGATATAAAATACATACATTTTTCTATCTAGTACATGATGTCTTAATTCAATAGAAAACGAAATTTTTCTTAGCAATATTTAGTGAAGCTGTTGGCTTTTTAAGCTGCGAAACGTTTCTAGTGGGGCTAGTGTACGGTTTTTTTCCATTATTTAAAATTGAAACTAGCTTTGAACATCCAGTATATGTAAACAGAAAATGAAATCATTTTTTTCAAATTTGCATTTTAAGTAGTACATTTGTATAGAAATCATTTCATATACATACATAGGTACTTACATATAGAACGCTATTGTTTGCTTAATCCTCTTTCTATCACGATTAACGATGATGAGAACATCATCAAGCTCTTATTATAACTCTTCTAAATTAAGGGTTTTAAATACCTACCCTTAAAATAAGAAAGGATCTATCATATCTGCTACTGGTAAGGTTAGGTTAGGTTAGGTTAGGAGGGGCGTACAAAGCTCAAAGGCTGCTGCGTACACCGTGGCCTATTGCTCCATTGTGATCCCCTTTCACACAGAGATATTCCCAACTAATGTTTCATGAAGACTGGTTCATTTAGAAACCAGCCCGTACTCTATATATTTTTTCATATTTACCATTGGTATATGCACTAGGTCGTCTAGCTCATTAACAAACCTGTTTCCGAAGTGTCGGAGGCGATTTGTTTGTCGATTTGGACATTCGCAGAGCATGTGTTTAATGGTCTCTGTCTTATCAGCGTCTTGACAGCTCCAGCAGAAGTCGGGTGCCAATGCACATAGTCTAGTGGCGATTGTACCTATGACAAAGTGCCCTGTTAGTACACCTAGGTTCTGATGCCCTTTTTACTCAGTCATAAAATATACTGGGTTTTCTTTTCATTTATTCTAGGCCATAAACTTCTAGAGATAATAGAGTTGCTCCTGGATATCCAGGAGTTGTTTATTTTCTCTTTCATTTTTATGTATATTTTCCTTTTCACTACGCCAAACGGGACTTCAGAACGTGTACCCAATAAGTTTTTGCTGTCCCTATTTGCTATTGATCCCTTCCTTGCCATTTCATCTGCTTTATCATTCCCTTCTACATTGCTGTGTCCAGGAACTCAACAAAGTTTGACTCGTTTAGAGTTACCGATGGCATTCAGTACGCTTCGGCACTTTGCCACTGCCTTGGATCTTATTGTCTCGCTGGATAGTGCTTTGATAGCTGCTTGGCTGTCCACGATAAATGTGATCTCTGGTGAGATCAGTTTTCTCCTTTGAATCATTTCAGCTGCTTTTTCAATTGCGTAGATCTCAGCCTGAAAGACACTACATTCATCTGGGGGCTTATATGATTCCTTAATATTAAGAGCTTCACAAAACACCCCGGTTCTGCTACTGAGAGCAAGGGAAAGTTAAATAGCCATGGACTTTGTTCACGATAATCAAAATGTACTAAATTTCCTTTCTATTTTCGTGATGCACGAACGCGTAGGCCCCGTCATCACAGGAGATAATTTCTCTCAGAATTCTCATCTTCATATGAAATGTCCAACGGAACTGCGTTGTTTCATCTCATAATAGGATCTTAGCGAACTCTCTCTGCAATTATATCTTATGGCACAAGTATGTAACATGAAAATTAACAGGGTCCTTATTATGAAATACGAAACGAACGGCAGAAAAAACGACACCCAGAGAAACGATAGTAATTGCGTAGAGCGATTATGAGAAACGACAATGGAATCAATATCAAGAAAATATTGCAGACAAGTGAAAAATTATATTTTTTTTTAAGCGCAACTAACTTTACACCTTTTTACATATAATATTAAAATGTGAATATTGAAACGACAGTTATTTTAATTTTTTTTTATTTATTAACTAACTATATTATTATATTAAGGTCTTTTAAATGCAACCTGAATTGCACAGCACTAGTTAGAAGGAATAGAAAGATAGGAAAGAATTTTTATTGGCACAGTGGATTTGAGAATTAGGGCTTTACTATCTCATTCAGCCTTATCACGAGTTCCATCGTAATCGCAAAGTGCTACGAATCCCGAAAAAAGGTATCGCTGAATCCTTTCGTAATGGCAATTTGTATGAGAATTTCCACTACGATGGATTCTGTGATAGATTTTCACGGGATTCGTAACAAATTTCCCATTACGATGGTACCTAAACTTAATTAAATTTGACATTACGATGAACAGCAAAAAGTGGTCCCCAATTCTGCCTCCCTGTCTATTTGTAGGTCCATATACAGCCTAAGCGGCTGAAGCGATTTTCTTCAAACAAACTTGTCTCAAATAGATTTTTGGATCGTTTTTTTTAAACCCAAGACTAACCATACCTGCCATACAATTTTGTCTACCATTTTAATTTTCTCGAAAACGGCTCTAGCGATTGTGATATATTTAGCCGTTTCTGCTAAAAAAGTCTTGAGCTCATGATGTGATCAAACATAAGAGCAAGTACGTATGATCCAGTCGTGTATTTAATTCTAGAAGAATCTCAACCCTAAATGAAGGCTAGTGTCCTGGAAAATTTTCAAGTTACGTGCCTTCACTTCAATGTTGGTTGTGTACTATAAAGGAAAGTATAGGTAGTCAGTCACCTTAACAGGTGGAGGATCAAGAAAAATCAATAAATATATAAAAGCAACAAACATTTCTTAGGTTAAAAATATTTGAAATAAATTTTAAATACAAATATTTTCCAACATTTTTAAATTATTTATCATGACTTTCGCCGTTTTTGTCGGCCTCATTATTGTACATTTCACCCAATAGCACCCTATTGTGATGTCAATTGCAAATTGATACTTGATGAATACTTAAATTTAATATTAAGCCGCCTAATCAATAATGATGCATACTGTTGAGACCTACAAGAAAATCGATAATAACCAATGAATTAGTTGTGCAGTTTTTTTTTTATAAATTGAGGTTTTAAAAACAAATTTCAGTATTTAACAATGATCAAATTGATAATTGACAATCGCAATACTATTTAAGAATTATACTACAATAAAAGTACTCTTTTTTGTTTTCTTTAAATTAAATTTTATTCAAAATGTTTCGCTTTTAAATTGTATGTTCTCTTATCACTATAACTTTCTTGAAAATCAATATTCTTTGATTTTCTTTAAGTTATATTTTAATAATTTTATAAAGTCTCGATTTTAAAACTCTCGTATTAAATTAAAATAGTTAATAAAAATAACATGAAGACTTTCTTGCTTATATTATTTAATATTTAAATTGATCACTTTTTATAATGAAAAAAAAATAATAAAACTTAATATATTTTCTGTTGTATTATTTCAAATTATTTTTCAATATAATTAGCTTAGTTACAATTTTATTCAACTTATTTTTTGTTTTTTGTGACATGACAAGTTACAAGTTTATTTTGATTTATAAATTTATAAAGAAATATAATATATTGCATTTCAATTTTCGCTAGTGAACCGCTTTAATTTATAAAATTGTTGATGTTGTTTTTAGATTATAATTTTTCTTTTGAAATCACTAGATTAAAAACAGTTGTAGCTATAACGCTAACAAACGCTAATTTTATTATTTATTTTAATAAATCATTTTTATTTGGTTTTGAGATACACATATATATAAATATCATCCATCCATTATTGTATAAGTTCTATAATAAATTATTTTAAAAAAAATTTAAGAACTATAGGTAAACAACATTTTTCATGTTCCATTTATGTATATCATTTTTATGTTAAAAAAAAACTAAATAGATACAAGTGCATTTTTTCAGGGAATACTGTCGTTTATTTTATTTTTTTTATTTTTTTGACACAATAGCATTTCCCTAAAAAATGCCTACAAAAGAAATATTTGTTTTTTTTTTAACAGAAAAACCTTTTAAAAAAATAAACAGTTTCGTTGTAAATTTAACGAAACAAAAAAATATAATATTTTCATTATCATGATAACAACTTTCTTCCGTTTGCATGCACCAATAGGTTAATGTACTTTCAATGCATGTTAAAATTTTCAAGAGATGAACAGTAGTAAGTTCTATTGATTATACTATATACTATATTAAGGCCTATAGCCTAAAAAGATAGAGAGAAAAATAATCAAAATATAAACAGTTGTAAGCAAGGAAATATTGAAAGAACTTTTGAAAGGATGTCAATAAAATGTCTCGTCTCTCTTTAATGGGATCAATACCTATTTTAGTTACTTCTCCTTTCCTCGTAGTCATCATCATCATCGTCATGTGATGTTGCAGTCGCCGACGATTTCTTCGTGTGACGGTTTTCCATCGTCGATGTTGAGGCAGCAGTACGATAAGAACGCCTCGCTGATGGAGATTGTTCAACAGTAGTTGTATCTGGTATTTCTTCGTCATCATCAAAATCTTCATAATCACCATCAACTGATCCACTAGGACTTCCAGGCGGACTTAAAGCTTGTATTAATTTTCCTTTGGAATTATTCCACAAATGATTTAGACGCTCCCGTCCAAATAGCAAAAGGAACGCATCAATAAACTCGCGAGACTTTTCCTCCCATTTTGTGATAATGTCACCCTTTACTTCAGTCATAACACGACGACCGCGATCTTTGAGTTCATCCATTTTATTTTGTAATCTGAATTTCTTTTCAGACAGGAATGATACATTGAGATCTTTGGCTGAATAACCTCGTGCAAGATTACGACGAACATACAAATCGTAGTCTTTGACAATGCGAGCTACAATATCAGAAGTGGAAACACCTAGAAAAATAAAATGTTATCTTATATAATTTTTTTATTTAAACTAAATGTTCACTCACCTTCTGTGCGTTCAGTAGCCACAAACATTCCTCTTGCTTTCAATGGAGCATAGATGTCATCGACACCTTCTCCGGTGTATGGAATGTCATCGTGGGCAACAAAGTCAATTTTGTGTTCATCTATGAATTCATCAGTAAGCTCCCATGGAGCTTCGGGAACAACCTATGAACAAAATTAATTTTTTAGAATGAATAAGTTTAGTATATTTAGTATTAGTATATTTACCTCATCAACATAACGACAATGACGAACACCTTCATAGCGTTCTGAGTCGTTCAATACAGTACGGCCCTTTTTACTATGTGTCAGTTTATCACTGCAAACACCAACAATCAAATATACATTTGGGAAAAGGTTTTTAGCCTGCAAAGTAAAAAAAAATGTATATTAGTTTTGAGCTCAACAAAAAAAACTACAAGAGCAAGGAATGATTGTTATAATTTCTGAACATGAAATTAAAATTTACAATTACGAGTAGACAAACAAATCTAGGTTCACTATTATTTTTAGATTTCTGCGAATACAGTTTTAAAAATGCAGTAAGCTGAACTGCCTCGACTACAAAGAATTATGGCATTTTCGATTGGTAGTCCGGAAGGCTTCTGAATGTTTCTGAAACTGTTCGATTGGTACCAATCTGGATAGAAGACAAAATTTCCTTCTGGATTTTGAAGTCAGAATCAAAACCAGAAGCACGCTCACACTAAACCCCAATAAATTTCAAAATCCAATTAAATATCAACAACAATGTCGTGTAGGGATGAGCAATATTAAAAAACATCGAAGTTTAAATCGAAAGAAAAAAATCAAGATTGATGTCAGAAATTATCGAATCAGAAATGTCGATATTTTTTAATATCGAACTTTTGTCAATGCCTTTTTTTGAAAAATAATAGCACGTCTGCACAATCATAAATCTAGTGTTCACTTGTTCGATCGGAATTCCGGATTGGAGAGTTCTTCCGGAAATGACATTAAACAACAAAATCACACATGCTCTGCATTCCGAGTGAAAATGAATTCAAAACGAATTTTAATTTCACTTAAAATGAAATAACGTATTCTGCATTTCGAGTGAATTCAACTCCTTCCAATTCAATTCGAATTCATTTTCGAACTGTCAAAATCACCTCTTGCAGACAATTTGTATAAAAACGGTTCATATTCGGAATGTAGAACACGAATTTTCATATTCAGAACCCTAAAATTCAACATTCGGAATGAGCTATTTACAAACTTTATTTTATGTGGAATACAGAACAACTAAAATGTGGAATACAGAACATGTGATATTCACAAGGAGTGAAATACAGAACATGTGCGAATAACTTCTTACATATGTATATGCATGTTTCTCTATAGAGATTTAACTAAAGGTAACTTTATGATGAATTTTATTGGGCTTTCTCATCTTTTTATTTGGTAGGTAATTAATAAAAACAAATTAATCCATTTTTAAAATTGTTACCGGCTTTCGTTGGTAATTTTCCAACTTCTTCAAAGGGTATTTTTCTTTGGACCTATAACGTAATACAATTTTTGAATCTTATATAACTTTTGTTTTTGAATATTATTAGATTCAAAAATTCAAAAATTCAAAAATTGTAATACGTTATAGGTCCAATAAAAAAAATACCTTTTGCAGAAGTTGGAAAATTACCAACGAAACGTCGGGAACAATTTTAAAAATGGATTAATTTGTTTTTATTAATTGCATAAAAAATAAAAAGATCAGAAAGCCCAATAAAATTCATCATATATAATTTAAATTTAACTGATCAATTCTTAATAATTAAAGGTAACTTTATTTATAATATAATAACTTTGTAGTTAATTTTGAGTTATTACCTGCATAAGCTGCCTTGCGTGACCTTGATGGAACAAATCATATATTCCATCAGCATATACACGAACACGTCTTGGTGTTTGTCCAGCACGTGCCATTTGGTAGGTTATTCTTTGTGCGTAGTCGCATCTTTCACATTCCAGAATAGCTTCTTCATCTGTCGAGAAAGGTGCTGGCTTGCAAATCGTCTACAAATAAAAAATACATACATTATAATTGATAAAAATTAAAACATACAAAAAAATTTCATTTACATGAATCATTTTTTTTCTTTTGAATAAGAAATTTAGTATGTACTATATTTAAGTTTGAATTTATTTCTGTGTATTTATTTTTAAATCCATGAATGCTGAGTTGTTATAAAAAAAATTATCGCCACTCTACATCTAGGTACATATCCAGATATCTACCAAGTTAATTTGTTTGCGAATATTCTAATATCTGAAATGGTTTAGTGTCTTACTCTGCAAATGTTTCCGAGATTAAGCCCGTGACCTAGTAAAATAATAAAATGGACGCAAAGGGATGGAAATTACCAACTATGTTCCTTTTTCTTCTCTTTGATGAAAACATTTTAAGCCATTTAGATCCGAAATTTATAAATGAAAAGAAAGAATTTTCTAGCTTGCTAATACGTATTGTTGTCATTTTCAATTGTAGTTGATAGATGAGCCCCTTTGCGTCTTGTCTCAGGTTATGTTCGTGACAATGAATGTCTCTTTAACACCTTTCTACACGTTGAATGTAGCTATATTTTCATTTTGACATACAATTGCCATGTTGTATAGGTATACTCGTAGTTGCAACCAGCCATGACAAACGTTTTTTTTTATTTTATCATCCGCAAAATTTAAGTGAATGATTCGTCTTTAAATTAATCAAGGAAAAGAATAAATACAAGCAGACAAAAATAAGAATATATGTATTGCCCATACGAGTATGTATATTTATAGACCAAATTACGTAGTGCATCTTTTTTCTGTTGTTTATTTATTCGACTTATATTTTTTTCTTCTTCGCCTCAGAGTTATTTTATATCGCATGATTCGGAGCAAAGTCTATGGTATGTACACATACATATTATTATAAAACGAGGTTTATATATATATACCTTAATTATATCATTAAATCAAAGTTAATTTTATTAAAAGTAATTTATCACAAAATTGTTAACTATGGTAATACACCTACCTAATTAAACGGAATATTGATTTAAAAAATAATTCAGAAATTGGTTATAAGATGATTAAATCTTTTTATAACCTCAAAATATTATGCACCGATTATTCGAATTAAAAAAAAATAATTATAATATGCTTCTTTTAAACATTTTTGAGATAAAATTCTAACTTATCTTTTTTTCGTATGCGAAATTAGGGTTATGTAAGACGAAAAGCTATTAAACATTTCACTGATAGGTTGAAGATAGTTTTAAGGGGTTATGACTGCCCTTAAAATATAAAAAACACAGTGCGAACGATTAGTGAGATTTTATTCGGGCAGCATTTCCATATGTTGCTTCAAGTTTCTAAATACTGTTAAACACTCTTATTCAATCAAAAACAAAAGGTGTAATTTGAATTCAAAATAGCTTCTTTCAAATTACCAGTTTCGCTACTGAATTTATCATTATAAAAACGTAGATTTATTTGTTAAATACAATAAGGCGTATAGCTTTTTTAAAAATTTAACACACTTGCAGGTCTAATTCGGAATCTCTCTCCGATCCGAGATCTCAACTGCAAACTTTTTTTGATTCTGAGGAATCTTAAGTTTTGTGTGATTGTCCATATAAAAATAATTGTATATGTGAAGATAATCAAAATCATAAATAAGTTATGTTCCACACTCTGCACAAAACTGCCAATTGGCACCAATTACTGCCAATTCATATTCCAATCTTACAAATTTGGTAGTTTTGGGCAGAAGAGAGCGTCCGTGAGAGAGTAATGTTCAATTCCAAAGAACCATTTGAAATCGATTTTTTTTTTGTTGCAAGGAATTCCCAAAAAAATAGTGTACGTGTTAAGTCTAAAAAAGATACAAAAACAAATGTCATGTTGACGTTTAAAAAATGTTAGAAAATTGTGCTCAAGCCATTTCAGACTTTGTGGCACTTTTATTTCTTTACGAGAGAATTTCATTCCCACTCTTCAAAATTTGATAGGCTGCCAATTTAGGCTGAATAAAGCCTGGATCAGATATATAATGTTTGTTGCACAATTGATATACAAAAAAATACAAATGTCAATTTTGACATTTTAGATTTCAAATCCAGAAGCAAATTTCTCTTCTTTTTAGAATCAAAACTGTCATTAAGTGTCTTAATTCCCACTTTATACCTACTTTAAATTTTCTTCGAAATCGCTTCAAATAAAAATTAATTATTTTGTCTGTTTATCTTCACCCATTTAACATAATTATTTTTTATGGGAAAAGTTATATGAGTAGGATTCTTAAAATTTCGCTATCCTTATCCTTAAATAAAATTACAACACTCTACAATTACAATACAAAAATTAGAACATAAAAGCAAGTGCACATTTCTCCCTTATATATCCTATAATGGATTTATTATCAGTACAATTTTTTTACTTCTCCGCTACCAATTTAGGCAAATTATGATGTCACCATTTCATTTTTTTTATTTCCTTGCACTAAAATTCGACGTTGAAATATCTCATAATTGGTCTATGTTCCTTTGAGATTTCAAGATTTTATAGGGGAATAAACAGATCTATATCATTCAATCGTTCTTATTTGGTTGGAGTATTATTTAACTAGTGAAGAAAACTATGGTTTTCATTAACACACAAATTTATCTATTTAAGTTAGTTCTTAGAAAAAAATATTAGTATTGTTGATTCCAAAAAGGCTTGATTGTAACACACCGTTTCATCTGTTAAAGACGTTACAGCGACCATACGACCCATTTTTGTGGGTATTATTTATCTTAATTTAAGAGTTTATTTTTTAATTAATAAATGATACACAAATGATTCTAATGTACTTCAACTTTGTATTCAGAAGCAAAAAAAATTCTGGTAGTCAGTTTTTTCTTGTTTTTTTTTTTTTCAAATGTAGCTTGCTTTACCGGCGAATGCAAACTTACAACTGATTGGACAGAATATTTTGTAACCTTTACACTGATAGTAAACAAAATCACAATGAATTTTTTTTTAGGTTTTGGCTGCTGACAATGCATTGTGGAATAGAATTGAGCTAAATAAACCATTCAAACAGCGCAAATTCATTACATGATTGTTGTGATTCCCCTTTAACAAATAAATCTATGTAATCTACTTTTTAACGAATAAAGTCTTGGTATATACTGCATGCATATGTACTGGTATGTATGTTTACTAAACAAATAATTTAAGTGATAATTTAAGAATTTTGTAAACAAAATACTGAATTACAAATAGAAATAAAAGTGGTTTTTGTTTTAGCAATTATGTTTTACAAGTTAAATGAGGAGTTAAATAAGTCATAAATTATGTATAGTTTGATGGAAAAGGACCACCAAACAAAAAATAAAAAAAAACGGACAACTTAATTTCAGGAATGTACTGGCAAATGCTATGCTAAAATAATTGTTTGTTTATATAGTTATGTAAATGTAATTTTAAATGTATTGCAATAAAATGTTTTTATCTATCTATCTATCTACTGGAGTAATATTAACCTAAAGATTCGTAACTATTACTCGATATTCCTTTCGTTTTATTATTGCAACACCTTAAACACATCTGTCCAACTACAAGATATTATTTTTAAAGTCTTTTTTACTTAATTTTGTATATACACATTTTCTTTAATTAAAAAATTGGTACGGCAAAAGTATTTAATAATATAAGCTTAAAAACATAATTGCAAAAAAAACCTTCCGTTCGTTTTCGAAATATTTAAAAAAAAAAAATGATTTTTTTCAATCCCAACAAATATTTTTCGAGAATTTTGGCATACAGTATTATTTAGAATCTGAAGAACCTCCTTTATATCAATTTTGATCGAAATCCGTTGAGCCGTTACTGAGATAGTCGAAAATCGAAAAAACGGTTATATGACAGATAACTTTAATAATTATCATTTTAATTAAAAATCTTACTTGATCAAAATGTAGTGCACAATAGTGCACTAATTTTTTGTATTAAAATCGTTAGAGCCATTTTCGAGATATGGTAGATAAAATTTAATGGCAGATACCGTTATTTTTGGGGCTAAAAAAAACGTTTCAAAAATCTATTTGATAGTTTGAAGTAAATCGCTTAAGCCATAAATCGTTGTACAAAAAGACCGACGAAATTGCGGACCCGTTTTTGGGTGTTCTCTATCATAGGACATTTTCGTTCTTATGGTTTATCAAATTCAAACTTAAATGTAAGTTTCAGGGTCAAAGATTCTTTTGAAAACAAATTTTTAGATACTCAAATTTCATCAAACTTTTTTCAGTACATAATGTACCTGAACAATCAAGGCAAAATAAAAAATAAACCCAAAATTAAATATAAAGAGGGCGAGAAACGAACTCAACTTCTCAAATTTACAAAAAGACTTAGCTGTACATAAAACAAATTTGGTTTTACAAGAAACTTGCCCTGATATACACAACTAATGTAATAACTTTTTTTTTTGCAAAGCACATAACTCGAGTTTCTGTTGCTTGCTTCATTTTAATTATACTACATTTTCGTCATTTAACAAGACGATAAGCTTCAACATTCCATACTTAGTAAAAACAATGTCGCTTTTAGAAAACAACAACTGCCAAAAAAAAAATTTAATAAATTAAATTACACATCATTTAATAATAAGTACCTATGCATAAATATGGGCATATTTAATAATTTAATTCATGCGTTTGTAATAATAATGTAAAAACTTCATTTCTTAATTTATAAAATTTGACCTGAATTACAAGAATACATTATTTTCAGCCAACATAGCTGGTCATTCTATAAACCAAATTAAAGACGTCATTTGTTCTGTAAGAGATTAAGCCAAATCAGTTAATAAAAGTAAATATTTTTCTATTTGATCATTTTAAATTAGGAACTTATTTACAGATGTCACGAGTCTCCCTTGAGACAATGAAGTTGAAATGGCTTGCATTCTATATGCAACAAAATCAATAAATAGAGACACACTCATTTAAACAAGCTGGTCGACAAGACACCATAAATAAAATCGAACCATACAAATTGTTATTTCCTAGATTGATTTTTTTTGTTTCACACTTTTAAAACATACTTTTGTTGCACGCAACTTTTGAGTGACTACAAGCAATGAAAAAAAAAATTACTTTTTAGCATTTCGTTAAATATTTTATGTGACAACTTACCGGAATTTCAATAGAATTGCAGTAGTTTGTACTTTTTGGCGGCGGAATATACTTCTTCTTGCTACTAGTGCCATTGGGAAATTGGCCGGTAACTCCTTTAATTATTTCTACATCGTTTGGCAATTCTGGTATATTGTCAGCTTCATCACTATTTTGAATATCCAAATCGATAATTGAAGGGGATTTTGTAGTGAGAAGTCCTGCTTCGTCGTCCAAGGAAGTGGCCTTCATTGCTGAGGTGGGCATCGAGAGTGCACTTCTATATGTTCTCTTGCGAGACGATGAAGATAAATTCGAAGATGTAGTTTTTGAAGGTGACGAAGAAGTAGACGACGACGAAGACGAGGCAGACGTCCCAAGAGCTGAGTGATTTGTAATTGGATTGTTAGATAGCACAGACGATGATGCCATAGCAAAGTCGAATTGGTCGTCTTATCCAAATGCTATTCGGTTAACCGAATTGAAACCAAAAGCAACAAAATCTATTGACACAATACCCTGATTGAGATTAAGATTTGTGCAGTGATTTGCAGAAAATATATCTTCTCTAAGAATCCCCCCACTGTATAGTAGGACAAGTATCTTGTGAGAAGATTTTTTTTTTTTTTTTTTTTTAATTTGTTCTCTTATCTATTGTTGAATTTGTGTGTTGTTTGATTGGATTGAAAAAAATACGACAAACGGCATGATATGGTTCCGCTTGTGGAACACAATGCTGTGACGCGTCGACGTCAGATCGTATGATCTTCAATTGACTTGTATTGACCTGCAATTGAATAAGAAAGGAAGCAATTATTTTCTTGATTTTTTTTTGTATTTGTTTTATGTTTCAATTTATAAGAAATGTGGTGCCATTTTTCATAGCATATGAACAAAATATAATATAAGAGGCAAATTAGGATTTTTATTTTAAACAATTAAATAATAAAAGTCATAAAATATTAAGCGCGTCAGAATAATTGTCTTTCTCGTAAAGGTTTTAAGGCGTCGTCAGTTATAGCCATTAGCGAAACTCAGCATTGAAAATTTGAATGGTTAGGGACAGTGGCTAAGCATATTTTCCCCAGATTTGCTTTTAGGAATTTACCAATATTTCCCCAGGAAACAAATTTTAGTCCTTTGAAATTTCTTTGGAAAAAATTGTAAGAACTGCCAAATACATGAAATAAGGAACAGTAACATTAGCTATCAGTTAACAGGTATGTCATCACAAAAGTTAAAAATAACCGAATTTATCGTGTGATCGGGCGTATGCGTTCCCGTACTTTTGAAAATCTCTGTCGCTCTATAACAGAGTTTTACCTCCACTATTGAAATAAAATGCATGACTGGATTGGACGTACTTGCTCTTATGTTCGATCACATTGTATGCAAAAGATTCTTAATAGAAACGGCTAAATATATTTTGAAAGTCGTTTTTTACATAATTTTTTTATATGTAAAAAAATTTCTTACATTTTTTCTAAACGAAAATTGGGATGACAATTTTATATATTAAATGAAATAAACTTAAAAACAAAATTTCAGAAAAAATCGTCCACGAAATATTGAATTTTCAAAAAAAAAAATATAATTTTTTCCAAATATAAAAAAAAAATATTTTTCGAAAATTTTGAAATGCAGTATTATGTATTTAGAATTCGAAGAACCTTCTATATAAAAATTTTGATCGAAATCCATTGAGCAGTTTATGAGAAAGCCGAAAATCAAAAAAGTAGTTGTATGGTACCGTTAATAAAAATATATGTACAATAATTTTTTGACCAGAATGTAGATTCTACTATAAAGGGAGTGCACACACTAATTTTTATCAAACTCGTTAGAGCCGTTTTCGAGATCATTAAGATGGTAGAAAAATTTGTATGGCAAGTACCGCAATTTTTGGGGGCTAAAACGATGATTCAAATATCTATTTTAGACAATCACCTAAACCGCCTAAGTACCAAGTTAGCAAAAAATCAGTTCAGCCGTTTAGGCTGTAGAACGTTCTATAGACAGACACACAGACAGGCGGAATTGCGGGACCCACTTTTTTGGTGTTCTCTACGATCGTAATGTCATGTTTGATTGTTGGAATTTTTTTTTCGAATGCATAACTTGCCTTATAGTACCTATAATCGCAAGTCAAAATGAAAACCATTGAAGATTTATAGACAAAAATATACACAACACCAATTCTGGATCAATTTCTGAGCTTACCAATGGAAACCCCATTATTTTCCATTTCTATATCTTTATACGCCCAAATAATTATTGTGAATCGTTTAAGCAAATGAACCTTAAATAAATTTGTATTATTTGAGCTATTGGGATAATGAATGCTAATAAGAGAAAAACTAAGAATTAAATAGTTCTGGATAAGTTTTTTTTTATTGCAGTTAATAAAAATACAAAATTGATTGGCAATAATGCAGATTTATAAATAAAAACAATAAAAATCCAATTCAGTCAGGTTTTATATAATGAGCCAACTCAATTGTATTTAATTAATGGATGCAAAGTAATTTATAAGTTAACTGGAAGAAGGCCAGTAGAGCACACGTGATCATTTAAATATAATAACACACGTACAAACAATGCACACAGCAGAACAACTGATGTGTATGGTGTATCATATATGTATGATGATGGTGGGTAAGTAATACATTTTATGGACCAAGACTTATCCCATAAATAGCTATTAACCATTAACCACAAAATTAGAAACTGCGTATGAAATTTTATCGCACAGCTCGTTGGTTACATTATACATTATGTATTATGAATAAAGCAATGAATATTAACAAGCAAACTTCTGATAAAGAATTCAATGATAAAAATATCTGAGAATTTTCGACGTTTTCTAAGAGCGAGCCTCTAGTCATAATTTTCCCATACAAATTTCGATGGTATTTTCAACTTTTAACGTTTTATTTTTTTCAACGCCGAGTCCGCTATATGTCAGTTCCGGTCACGTGACACCGCATGTCGTTTCTATTTGACAGTCCGGAAGCATACTGGACTCATCTGAAAGCGTTCACTTTGGAATGACAGTTCGGATTAGGAAAAGAAGAGAAATGTTCTTCTGGATTTGAAATCAGAATCTGTACCAGAAGCACTCACACATGCATACACTTAAACGTCAAACTCCACAGTTGTCATTTTTAGTATCTTATGTACAACCAAATATTAGATTTTTACTTGATATACATACATATAGTACAACTTAATATTCTCTAAAACGTCTATAACGATTTTTATAAAAAAAAATTAGTGCACTATTATAGGAGTAGTCTACCGTTTTTTTTATTTTCGACTGTCTCATGCGACTTTCGGATTTCGACCAAAATTTGTATACAAGATCCTTCGGATTCTAAAAAATTACATACTGCATATGTTATTAAATTTATATTATTAAATATTTAAAATTGGCATGCAATTTTTTTTAGAAAAAAATTTACGAAATTTTGTATATAAAAAAAAATAAACAAAATCAATTTTATGCAAAATCTTGCGTTTTAAGGAAGATTGACTTTACACGCGCACTTTTTGTTTGCAAGTTCTTTACAACAAAAAAATCAATCTGAAAACGATTTGAAATGGTTGATAGGAATTCGAAATTAATTGTGCAACAAACATTATTACGATATTTTAATGAAACTTGACAATACGATGATAGAGATTAAAATATCGATTTCGATTTTTTCCAATGCAAAACTTGCACTATAATACCTATATCTAAACGGTGATTTTTTAAGAGCTTGGTTTTTGAAAATTCAAAAAAACACAGAAACTTGTAAAAAGTGAATGCAATTTTTATTTGGATCGATAAATCAATTTCTGCCATTTACTTTTTAAAAATAATTTCACTTAAATGTTGCCCGCGGCTATGCTTCAGGTGGTCCATTCTGAAGGTCCAATTTTGGCAAACTTTTTCACACATTTCGGCCGGAATCTCACCAATGACGCGTTCAATGTTGGCTTCCAAGGCAGCAATCGTGTTTGGCTTGTCCCCATAGACAATAGACTTAACATAGCCCCACAAAAAATAGTCTAACGGGGTCAAATCACATGATCTTGGTGGCCAATTGACTGCGCCAAAACGTGAGATCAACTGCTCACCAAATTCGCATCTCAATTGATGCATGGTTTCGCGTGCAGTGTGGCATGTGGCACCGTCCTGTTGGAACCACATGTCGACCGAGTTCAATTCTTGCATTTTCGGCAATTTCGGATTAATGTCCAATAAATTGAAACTGGTGCGAAATTTGGTCACAATGAGCTGAATAGCCTGCTCGGTGGGTCGATTATGACGACCATAAAACGGACGTAGCTTGCGAAACACATTTTTCACAGAGCATGAATTTTGATAATAAATTTCAATAATTTGCCAACGTTGTTCAGGCGTAAGTCTATTCATGATGAAATGGCAAACAATACTGAATCGAAATGTCAAATGTTCGTGGAATTTGTCATGTGTGATCTGTCAAAAATATAAACGTCAAAAACCAAGTAGCAAAAAAATCACCCGTTATATACATATGTATACCTATTTGTTTTCTCGTGTGAAAAAAGTACAGGAGATTTTTAAAGCATTTAAAAATTGCCCTGTGTAAAAGGGAAATTTGACTATAGTAATGATTTGTAAATATATATTGTTATTATAACGTTTTACCGCTTTCTATTTTATATGAATAAAAGCTAATGTTCATATTTTCTTAATTTTGCTTTGCACAAAACTCTTTCATTGCTTGTGACAGCTATGCAGAGGAATGGAAATATTCTCAATAAAACACGACTAATGTCTTACGTTATTAGTATTACATTGAATATAAATTGCAAAGTGATTTATAAACAATTAAAAATTTAAAAACCACACTGTTTAAGTTACTGTTGGTCAGTATCAGTACCCAACAATTTTTTTTAAACAGATAACTCGTCGGAAGTAAGAAAAAAAATGCATACATTCTATTAATTGATTCTCTCTCAACGGAAGTATCTGCATACTAAATAAATATCTGACATACAAAATTATGAAATAGGTACTAGGGTTTAAAAAAAAACAATGTCAAGTACAAATAATTTCAATCAGAATTGCCAAGAAAAAACTTCATGGTTTAAATTAAATTTTAATATACCTAAGGTTAAGCTAAATCTTCGAATTGATAACCCCATATTCTGTTTTAAAGTTGCCTCTTAATATAAAAAAAATATTCAGTCAACAAATTTTTGAGAAAATAATTTGCATCTTATAAGGTTCAATAAACTTGAGAAGTAGTTCAAAACATAAATATGCAAACATATTTGAAATGGTTAGCATTCTTTTAGATTTGACCAAAACCTTGAAAGTCGCCGAAAAAATACTACTCGGTCTCTACAAATAAACCGCGCAGTAGATTTACGTAAACATAATGTCTTAAGTGTTTTAAAGATAAACTTTTGAATGATTTTACGCTATGATTAGCAAATAATTAGTTTGATTTATCGTTAAACCTGATTATACAATAATATTTATGATAAAAAATATCTTTTGATTCTATTGTCACACGTTTCCGCTGACATTTCTACAATAGTAATAATTATTAATGTCTGTTCTACTTTTCGGCTCAATACTATCAAGGCTACACATTCGTAACTCGCCTTATCTCTCTAGTCTATAAATTAATATAAAAACAACCAAATCGTGGGCTCTTTTTTTTTGGCAAAAGCCAAACATAGTAGTTGTGTTTGAATGTTTTTTTTATTCAATTTTGTTTGTGTTTGAAAAAAACAACTCCCCTTGGAGCTAAAACATCCGATCAGGTCTAAAGTTCATTTTTTTCCTTGCAAAAAAAAAGTACACATATGAACGATGGCGTTGCCCTTTCTAACTGAAATCTTATCTGATTTCTGGTTTTTATTTCTGAAGTTGATTCACTTTATGATTTCCCAGTTGCGGCGTTAATGATGGTGAAACGTTTAACGTGGCGTTCTTAGTAATAATAAAAAAAAAGTTAAACAAACAGTCCAGCAAGATCCAATGAATTCATTCGCATACAATTTATAAATTATGAATTAAAAAAAAAGAATGTCTTATTGGCACTATGCCTTAATTGTTTCCTTTGAGAAATTTTGTCTACTTTTTGTGTGTGGTTCAAATTCTAAGAGGAGCTATCAATATTTAAAAAAAAAATTAAATTCATGAGCTTATTTTAAAATATTCTTATGCGCATTTCTATTTTGTTGATTCTAAGTTTATATACTACTAAAATGTGTCTTCGTTTAGAACGTAAAAAACATTAAAATAGTTATGTAGATAGAATTTTAATGGTGCGATGTTGAAGCGGAGGCAGAACATGTTTTTTTTTATTTTATTTGAGACACCGTGTTCTTATCTTATCAGAATTAGTTCAACGAAAATAAGTTAGTGAAAAAAAAATAAAAAATAACAAGTATAATACAGCAACTTCTAATAATAAACCATTTCCTCTCTTGATCTGTCAAATTTCGAGAATTTAAAATTTCAACATACATAGAATTACAAATCACAAACGCACAATTCCTAAATTAAATAACAAAAAATAACATTTCACGGTTTTGACATTTAAAATCGTTTTCGATTGGTTACCCGGAAGAACTCACCGATCCGGAATCCCAATTGAACAAGTAAACCATAAACTAATAATGTAAAGACCGGAAACCTCTGCTTTCATTTGACATTTGCCTACAAGCTGAAACACGCACACAAGTAACTTTTCTGTTCCTCTTCCTATAGACACATTGATAAAAACGCACACAAGAATCTTTTCTGTTCCTCTTCCTATAGACACATAGAAAACACAGCCCAAGTAATTTGTTTTTGTTTTGCTTTTCGATTTCCCATCTATTCATGGATAGAGTGTCAAAGCTACAAATACAACAATGTAAACAAATGGGTTTTGCGGGGTGAAACGTACGAAGGTTTCCAATCTTTATTATGGCTTATTTGTGAAGTAAACACTATGTTCTCGATTTTGAAGTTTAATGTGTAAAACGAGAAATTTATGGCATTTTCGATTGGCCGTCCAGAACTGTTCTGACCCCCACAAAATGACAGTTGTTACTCTAAACAGAACAGACAACGATTCTGGATTTCATTTCAGAATCGAAAACAGAATCACTAATACACTCACATAATTAAAATGTCAAAATCATCGGGTTGTTTTGTTGTGTAATTTCGATGTGCTTATTGAATTTAAACTACATTCGTCTTTTTAGACGATGTGATTTTTTTTTATTTAATTTTCACAAATACAGTAATACATACAATTCAGAATCAGTCAAATTGTTTCCGGGTGTTTTATTGGGGAACGTGTTCCGGACGGCCAATCGAAAAGGCCATTAAAATGAACATTTTGTAAACATTTGACATTTAAAGTGTGCAATGTGGTTTTGATACTGACTTTAAAACCATAATCGATGTCCATGAGAAGAAGTGTGATTTGAAACCAAAGGGACAATTTCATAAGCATTCGGAAGCCTTCCGAAAGATCAATCGAAAATGACTTTATTCATCTAGTGCCAAACGAACAATTTCGAAAGTATTCAAAATTATTCCACCAAATTACTTTTACTAATGGCATTTTCGATCGGTAATCCGGGTGCCCCCCAACAGAACACCAGGGCACAATTTGATTGATTCTGAATTGTATTTATCACTGTATTTGTGGAAACTAAATTAAAACAAGTAAAAATATCACATCGACTAAAAAGTTATTTGGAAAGCACTTGATTTCAATTTAGATACACATTTTTTTGTATCAATAATAACTAACTTTCTTCTTTTTATGTTATTTTTACCGTCAAATTTGCCGTATATGGGTCGAAGAACAACCGGAAGGGGTTCAATAAATGCCGTTGCATGCTCTCAAACCAACCGTGTGGTGTGGTTTATAGGCATGTGTCCGCATTTCTTCAAAAATGAGGCTGAAGCCAGCATTACTGTAAATGGGATCGTTATCGCGCCATGATAACGGATTTTTGTTTTGCCTGAAATTGAAATCTCGTCAACATTTGGTTCCAACAAGACACCCGTTAAACAAGGGACATATTAAAAGACGCTTCGATGAGTAATTAATTTCACGGCCAGCAAGATTTTGCGATATCACACCGTTAAACTTTTGCCTTTGGGACTACGTAAGGCCTAAGGTGTTTGTGGATAAGCTACAATTAAAGCATTGGAGGTCAACATTACACGTGTTATTTGTGAGATACCAACGAATATGCACCAACGCATCATCGAAAATTGGAACATCCGAATGGACGAGCTACGGGACTAGCTAACAAAAAGCAATAATAAATATTCATTTAGAGAATAGAGTAGACAATTGAGACAGAATTAAAAACACATTCAAAATATATAAATACTTTTTCTAATACAAGGTGACAAGATAACCTTTAGACAACAAATTGATAACACCAAACCCCTGATCTAGACTCAAGATTCAACCAAATAAAAAAAAAAATGACTCATCAATAATTGTATTATAATCAATGCTGTTGATGACAACTGACTGCATGTGTATGCAAGGAAGTGTGTCTTGTATAGTATGTTAGATTAGACATTGTATCTAATTCTATCCAAGTTTTGATTTGATTTAATTATTTTTCAAAGACCTTTTAATTGTGGTTGTTCATTAACTTTTTATTAAATAATTAAGGTTGGGTGACCTCTCAATGCAAACGTATATTTTTATTGTAGCATATAATTAAATGAAATAAAAAAAAATTTTATACATAATTGAAACAAGCATCTCATTAGAATATTTGTTTACTACTTTCCTAATAACGTTTTGTTTTCCTATTTTGCTTGATAGGACGGTATAAATTTAGAAGAATGTTTAACGTTTTTCGTTGAAACAAATGTTATTATTAGTTCTAAATAGAACAGTCAGTCACAAGACACATATCTCATTCACTCGAATTAATTTCTTCAAATATTTATACACACTTCTAAGCAGTTGATTGTGAGTAATTCGTTAAGTAATACAGGCAGACAGTCAATTTGCTCTTTCGTATCGCAGAGCTAAATTCAATGAGCATAAGGTATGTACTCTAAAGATAATACAAGCTTCTAGGCAGTTGTTAAAAATGCCTTCATTTAAATCTAATCAGACTAGGTACTTATTTACACAAAATATATCATCATCATCAATTTAAAAAAGACTATAGGTCTGTTTATAAAATATACATTAATATGTATGTACGTGTAAGTAAATACATAGGTGTTATTTACACAGGTTGACCCCAAATCAATAAAAGACCATAATTTTGTATTCATGAAGTATCCCATTAATACCAAAATTATAATTAAAAACTACTTTGTCGCAAAACAAAATCGGATGAGTCTTTCTGAAAGTCTTAACTAGTTCTTCTTCATCAAACAAAATTTGGAAGTCTTAAGCAGTTCTTCTTCATCAAACAAAATTTAATGATCATAAAGAGTATTATCTAAAATATGTAGGCGTCGTTCATTTTTCCGAGATTTATTAACGTATTGCTAAACAGCAAAACAATTCGCATATATCAAAAAGTTTATCAAATTCTGCAGATGATTACAAACGCTGTATGCTTAATCTTTAAATATGAACTTCCTTTAATCCCGGTAATAAATTCTATATCCCAAAATTTTAAACATTGTTCATTTAAGGATTAAAACCAACTCTAGTTAATGTAGTCGTTTAGATCCGAGGTCGTGTCTAACAATTTCATAATTTTAAACACTTAAACAACTCTTCTAACGAATATTTTTTCGCCAAAGAAAATAAAATTGACAAAATTTGCAGTGTAAGGTAAAGGAGACATCATAGGGAAAATAAATATAACATTATAAAAAATATAAATTTTGTTGTTCCTCTCCAGTGGGAAATACATTTGCACAGTTTTCCCTGTCCAAATTTCTGCGAAAATATGTTTGTTATTTTTTTCGTTGTGAAATTGACTAATTGTGAACTCGATAAAGTATACTTTTAATAGATAAATAAGCGTTTAGCTGCTTTTAAAGTTAGACAACCTCTTTAACACTAAAATATACTTTCTATCGTTTAAAATTATCAAAAAGTCGTCTCTGATTTCAAAACGCATTGTTTGATACTTTTAATATTCTTAAAGAATCCAATTCCAATTTTCATTCTGCTTTTGTCAGACGCAATAAAATATTTGAAGGATTTTACATCGGTCTGCAGGTTGGGGCAGGGGAAGAAGCCTTTTTATTATCAAGCGAAATATTTGCGCGGCTCGAAAAAAAAAATCAACGAATTTTCATACCATTTGTTATTTATAACATGACTATCCGAACCGGTTATAAAAACAGGAAATACCGATATAATTATAACATTAGTTATTATCAAATTATCACAAATTTTATTCATGCTCAACTGCTGCAAGTCTCAACATTTCAGAAATGTTTTATTTAGTGTACACACATCTATACAACACATTTCAAAAATATCATGCAAATTTCAACATTGATTCCCAAAAAAAAAAAAATCCATTTGTGTCACTTTATTCCAATGTACCTAACCTACCCCAATACAACAGAGCGTAATTTGACCTCAATTCGCTATGAATTCACAAGGCTATAGTTATTCTTGTAAACAAAAGGTACCCTTCCTTCTTGTGCATAATCTAAGATTCTAAGGTGTACAAGTGCACTTCACAATTATGCATAATTACTGCCTTAAAACCTTACACCAAAACATTTCATCATTTTGTGATTGTGATTTTATACTAGGTTGATTGTCTTCATAATTGCCTCCTTCAAATAGTGCAGATTAATTATACATCAAAAGTAGTTCACGAGCTTAGCAAGTATGTTCATATGTATGTATATGTATGTAAGAGATTACTGAAGGCCAAGAAATCTGATGTGCCATCAAAACTATTTGTTTCGAAATTTAATAAAGAAAAAAAAAACATGTCAAGAGTTCAGACTTTAACCATAAACAAAATTATTTTCTTTAACGAGAATATAAATCGTCATAAAGAAAAAACAAGAAAAAGACATAAACATCGTATGATTTGAATAAAAAAAGGAGGGGATATTTAATGTACACCATTTTATAAGAAAAAATATTTTTATTTTGTAGAAAGATTAAAAATAGATTTCTGAACAACAATTGAATGGATTCTTTGGCAAAGCACATACGAGTAAAGAGAAATCCGTGCGGTGTAAGTAATTCATTGTAAATAAAAGTCAAAAAAACAAGCACAGAGGCAAAACCGTTTTTCGCTCACCTGTTATTTGTTCAATGAAGTGCATGATTGGCTAACAAGAAAATATGCATAGGTTATTTAAATTTACGCCACCATTAAGCAAAACTGATATTTTTGTTTGTATTAAAGGTTTGATAAATTAATTGTAGCTGTTTTCGTGTAATAGCCAAAAGGATTATTAATTAAATTTATATTGCATGTATAAGTTTTTTTGTTATTATTTTGTTGAATCCATATAATACCTACAATGTTCATACATATGTACATTTATGTACATCTTCACATATGGATAAGTGAAACAGACGTCATTAAACAAAAGTCTTTCGGAACACATGTTATATATTATTTGAACCAATATTTATTGGACTATAGATGTTTTTTTCATAGATAATGGAACTTTTATTATAAATTTAAAAAGTGTTAATCGACTGGTAATCTCAACTCTTAAATAATTTTGTTTGAATATCATAATGGGAGGGAAAAATAGGACCGCGTAAAGCCTTCCAAATTCGTGAAGTAAGGCTAAAAAAGGAATCTCTATGCTTGACACTTGACAGTATGACCGAAGTTGGACTCAAGTGTAATCTAGTGAGCATTCGCATCACTTAAAGCTCATTTTTTTAATTTTGCCCAAGAGAATTAATTGAGTTATGGAAGCACCTGCCCATATATGGAAGTAGTACAAAGCTTTGGACGAGTGTAGGCTTTATAGATTACACGCAGATCAGATATTTCTTGCATCGTTTCAGAAAACCGAAACACCTTGCAGAGTTTTCGAATATGTGGTCACCCCACAAAAGGTGATCGGTGATGCTCATACCGAGATCTGAAGGTTGTTCAATTTCCTCGTTGCAAGCGCCCGCCGCTCATGGACAACGGCATTGGTGACACATGAAAAAGTTTACGCAATTGTATTGCCAGCGTAGAACGACTCTTCAGAACAATAGGGGAGATACTATCGGAACCAGAGGATTTATCTATGTATCTTTGAGAACTCTAGCAATTGTACGAGTACGAAAAATGATAAATCCCATGAAACTGTTAATGTTCTCAAATACAGGAAGAATTATCACTCTTTGTGAAAGCGTAAAATTAGCAACAAACTGAGCTGCTAGCAAATTTGCTTTATCTTGTGAGTTTACTACAGAAGTGAGTTTAAATGAGCATTGGAACCGATCAAAAGGTACAATTTCATACATTTTTTACAATTGATCAAAAATGTTTACTACTTTTGGGCCATTGTAATATTTGTTACCTTAATTTTTGTTCATGTAAGAATTTGGTTTGTTTACTTTTCCAGCTTGTTGACTTATTCTGATTTCCCTAAGTTCGGTTGACTTTATAACATGGAAAACTTACATCACTCAACCTATTTACAGTTCCAATCGAACCACGAGTTTCTTTGGGTTTAATGCTTTTGCTTCTGTTCGGTATAAGACTATGGTACCGCTGCAAGTAAATTTTATTCGCGTTTCATTTCTATTTCACCAGAACCACAACATAGGAAATGTGTATATTTGAATGAATTTTGCGAACTTTGCGTATTCGTGTAAGTGAAATTCGCTTACATTCGCTTTCAGAGGAACTGCAGCCTTAAAGCTTTCATCCGTTTAAGAATTATGATTGTAATCATACTAACGCTGGAGTCAACGTCAATATCAAGGAAGCATAGTCTCTATTCTGGATCTGGCCGAATGAACAGTAGCTCCGTTTGTATGGAAATGTTATAATAATTAAATAAAATCTGAACTAACTAATCGGTCATAATAAATATCACGCTCACATTTTTGAAAAAAAAAAGTAATATAGTCCAGAAAATTTGTTGTACGCTGAGAAGAATTTACTGATAAATGCTATTTTTACCCATTCGCCAGTTAAAAAGGGGATGTTTTTCGATATTTTGTTGTTCTTGAACGTTTTGATTGAGCTGAAGTCTTAGCTCGATAATATCTAAACTATAATGATAAAAATGGTTTCAGATAAGATATACTCAATAACGCCAATAAGACATATGTATGACCGCTAAGAGCTCTAATAAAATTATCTAAATGAAAGTCCGTTATAACGAAAACAAGCTCAATTAAAAGTGAATTTGCAAGTTTCTGCAGTTGATTTAATTAATGCTAAAAAGCTAGCCTTTTAGGTAATACATATATTATTTTGTTGTGGCGTAACGTTTAAATGATGAAAATATAAACATTATTAAGAGCACATGTCCATCAACATATAATTAATTTATAACGCATAAAAACAATAATTTTGTTCATCAAAATGCAAACCCTACAAATGTTTTGTTTTCTGCTTAATTAGCAATTTACTAGTTAACAAAAGGTTTAAAAAAATTGCATAGTTATTACATCAATAAATACTTAGGAAATTGCTAACTAGTAAAATTCTAAGCCCTTAACAAAAGGCTGTTTAAAATATTGCGCCAAAATATTTAGCAATTTGGTAAGAAGATAGTACGATACTTAACTCGTTTAATTAGGCACAATTCTCTTTGTAACCTAGTATCATGCTAAAGATGATTTAACATACATATTACTAAATCGACTAAGATTTTGCGCCATTAAATTTAAGTTCAAACTATGTAGTTCTAACTAGGACTACTTACTAACTACTCAATTCAATCCTAGCAATTATTTTTTTGCATTTCCGTCGTGACAGATGGGCCCAATTTTTTATGATAACCATTAAAAGCAAACATTTAAAATAATTTTTATTAAAAAAAAAAAAAAAACTGCAAACGTTTAAGAAAATTTTAAACTTTGTGAGTGTAAAGCAGTATTCTTTTTGCCCGCGAAAGTTTGTTTTTGCATTCCTTAACAGGTACCTAGGTGTTCCTATATATATTTAGCAGATTTTGGGAGTGAGTATACCCTATCTTCACTCAGTGGTCCAATTTTATATACCTATTCCTTCATCAAAACCGGGGCTTTAGACTTAAGAATTAATCGCAGATTAACTTAAAAGATTAATAACCATAAGGGTTAATCAGTTCGTTAAAGTGTTAAAGTTTTCAATAAGTAAATGTCTGGCACACACCACAGAAATGTGTTTATTTAAATAAATACTAAAACCACAATAAACACGGGCATTCGTAAGAACTTCAAGATGTATACGGTATAAGCCCATACATATGACATCAACTAAAATCAAATCCCAGAAAAAGTGAGAAATATTAATTTTTCTTCATGAATAATACACAATCGCAGAATCCGACTAATTAATTTATTCTAGTTTTCTTAGAAAAAAGGGCCAAGTACCTGCACAATATAAGCAAATAGGTATCTCATTACGTGGTTTATCGGCGGGCGGAGCTATTATGTAAACATTGCGAGCATTAAAACACATCCCCTCACCACAAATAATTTCAAAGATCACAAAGGACTGGCACTTGACCTCTCCCGGAAATGTTTATCGTTTTGACCATTATTTATGGACTTTTAATTTATTTGGCCAATTTTGTATTAGAGAAAGTGGTTCAATTTGTAAAACGAAAAATAACTAGGTAGGCAGAGACCAGACATTCGCTCCCAATATGGGTTTCATGAAGAAAAAAAAAAGTAAAACGAAAGAAAACTGCTAAATATTTTTTCCAAGGCGGAAATATTTTTTTTTTTTTCAAATCGATACTAGCTAGTGCCAATTTATAAAATCAATTTTAATAAATATAATAATGTTTAACCGTGGTAAAAGGAGTAAAATCAGAGATGAAAAGATGCAATTATGCAAGAAGGTGCGGACAAATTGCTTCATTTCAATGAATTTACTTACCGTTTATTGTATGTATGATTCAGATGAGCAAATCACAATTAAATACAAGTTAGTTTTTTTTGCAAAGAATTTTTAATATTTTAGATAATTTATAGTTCACTATTTTTGCACAAAATCAATAACATATGTACGTGTTAGGTACTTTTTTTGGGTAAAATATAGTGAATACGCGAACTTGTTTTTCTACTATTTCGTTTTGTTATTTCAATTCGAAAATAATAGAGATAGTAACTTAAAATCAAAACCACAAATAAAAATATACAAATTGCCTAATGGCTTTAAATATTTGCTTTCTAATTTATTTTTCTTATTAGCGACTGCTTTGCTTTGCTCAGTTAAACGATACACGACTAAATTGAAGATAAATGATAAACAGCCGAACAAGTTGAACGCAAAATAACGAGTGGTAAACGAAAATGAATTATTCTGTGTGGCAGAATGATTTTTCTTTTTTTTTAATTCTTTACGATAGAAAAAGAAAGAGCTTGTGTTGTTTTAAACGGAAGCCTTGTATTGGATATGTTAAAAAGAGAAGAAACTTTCTATAAATATCGGATGACATTTAAGTGACATCTCATCGTTTTGTTAAAAGTTCACTTTTGATGAATGAATTCTTTCAATAACAGGGATGTTAAGACTAGGCGCGCACAAACAATTTTTCCGAAACGAAATAGTAAAATAGTTTAAATTGTTGAACGATGATCGCGCACATAAGCAACTTAAAAATCAATCAACGAGATAAACCAACACACAGACAGTATTTTGATTTAATGTGCGCGCAGTTACATATAGTTCGGTGTGATACAAGGTGAAGAACTTATTTGGGCGATCGGTCGTTTTGTGTCAAAACTCGAATCGCGGATTAAATAGTTTTTGCATATGCGCGCACTATCACATAATACCGGATTTACACGGGTGACAAATTGTCATTAATTCATGCCATTAAACTGGCAAAGTAATGGTAAAATCAAATCAATAATGATAAGCATTTACACGGGGTAAAATAATGACTGTTTGATTTATAATGGTAATCTGTCATTAAAGAATGAGCAAGTTCATTCTTCCTCGCGGTGTGCCACAATTTTCAAAATGGCATCATTGTGGATTTACATGACTTCATTATAATGGCAATATTTAATTCCAGTCTTCTCTGCCATTTTTTAATGACGAAAATAATGACAAATTTTCAAACCACAAACCACCACCAACACGAGTTTGTCAGTAATGTCAATAAAATGAAAGAAATAATGGCAATTTGTCATTAGTGTAAGTCCGGCATAAGTCCATGGTATTCACTTTAGCAACCAAAATGTCGCAAAACTGAAAGTTGCATGTGCGCGCCTAGCCTAAAACTTTTTTCTTAGAAGATTATGGGCAAAGGTACTTACAAATTCATATCAACCACAATTCCGTTGACTACATGTAAAAAAAATGCAAAATTATATTTTTAAGAAAGTACAATAACAGAATCTAACGAAATTTAGCCCAAGAATAAATTTTACCGAACATGTAAAATTTGAACAGGTAAGAACCAGTTGTATAATCGTCATTCAGCATGTTATACAATGGAAGTGAACCTATAGAAGAATCAACTAACCGATTTCGACGGATTAAATGATATATTCGGCTAGGGTACACGCATATGATTGGCTATTACTTAACTCTTGCTGAAAAATGTTTTTTTTTCATACATACTTTCTCGCTTTAATCGGAGTTTTTTTAAAGTTAGGCTAAATAAACTATGATAGCAGTGTACACAAAATAAATAAATAATTAATTTCTTATTATGCTCATCGTTATGTTATTTTTTTTACTTCAGTATGAAACCTACAATATTGATTTATATATACATCCTGACACATCCGGATTAATATTCTTTGGACATGCGCAAACGATAAGCTGATGATAATTATTCCAGATGTTGGAAAACGTTTTAACACTTTGTGTGCAAACTATCGTAAAGGCAATAGTTCCAAGAAATCATTATTATTTTTATCGTAGTTACTAAAATACGTTTTACCTTAAAAAATAATTATTCAAAAATGTTTTTAACTTTATTTAAATAAGTACAAAACACTTTTAAGCGGGAATGCTTTTCCGTACAAGAAATGAAATCACCCTCAATCTCATTCTTATGCTGAATTTACACGAGTGACAAATTACTATTAGTTTATGCCATTAAACTGGCAAAATAATTGTAAAATCAAATCAATAGCTGCGTTTTATTATCTACGGTCTGGGTCCGGGTTATTTTTTAACACGTATCACAAGAACAACACCAGATCCAGGTTTCTATCTGGATTTGCAAATATTAATATTAAATTCTACGAACAGAGGGTACATATCAGTATATAACCCAGATCGTTTTATTTTTACGGGGTGAACCATATGAGGGGTATGCACGATCCGATGTATCTGGTCTTGTATCATTGAAAAAGTGCAAAAGTGTAGCATTTTTTGCACTACAGCAACAAAATATACTGAATGTCAAAATCTTACACTTTTACAATACCCGAGCCCTATTGTAAGAGAAAAATACAAGAGTGTAAGATTTTTTTTAACACAAACTAAAGCCTTCTTCAGAACAAATGTGAAACAGATTTTGACAGTTGCTTCAGTGTTGCTACAGATTAGTAAAGGTGTGTTCACAGTCTGTTGTAAAAAAATAAAATTTTACAATTTTACAAGACTTGGTACACCAGATCGTGAATACCCCTATGGGTTATTGGCGATAATAAAACACGGCTGATAATGATAAGCATTTTACACGGGCAAAATAATGTCGGTGTTACTGCTTTCACACGTCACATCGATCTATCATGTCACGCACATACGTCGATGTATAATTTTATTCAAAACCAGCTGACAAACAGAAAAGTTGTCAAATATACTTTAAAAAAATAAATTATTGAAGTGAATATGTTTGTACGCCATATTATTTTTAAGAATTAATTAAGCAGATTAATTTAATATGAAAGAAAAATGCAAATAAGATAACTTCAAATTATGAACATGAGCAGACAACAACAAAAAAACAAAAACAAAACATATACTGTGCTGGTGTACTGTACTAGTTCGATCTTTTTACACGCCATGTCGACATACCATTTCGATCTCCAGAAATCGAACTGCTGTGTCGACACAGTTTCTTTTCACACAACAAAAAAAACCGTGCCGACATTATAGATCGACGAAGTAGTTGGCGCCGTGTGAAAGCGGTATATTTGATTGATAAAGGCAATCTGCTTTTAAAAAAATGAGCAAGTTCATTCTTCATCGCGGTGTGCCATAATTTTCAAAATGGTATCATTGTGTATTTATATGACTCTGTATTTTAATGACAATATTTAATGCCATTATTTTAATGACGAAAATAATGATACATTTTAAAACCATTTAAAACATTTTGTCATTAATGTCAATAAATGGAAGACATAACATCGCTTATGTAAATCCGGTATAAAAATATAATTTGCTTTCGATGGCATTAATTTATGTATTCTATTATTCTTTTTAAATTACTCATTTACTTCGTAATATTGATAAGCAAAACGTTTGAAACGTTTTAAACGTTTGAAATGTTTTAAACGTTTATAATAATTTTATTTATCTACGTCAACAAATTACATAATGTACTACACTATTTTGTATTTAAGTCTGCACAACCCATTAAACTCATTACTTCGTTTTTAGTTTCGTTAAGTGTGCACATTCCAGTTCAGTGGTAAATACATATAAATTTTCAATGGCGTTTTCACAGCACAGTTGAATTTTTTCATTCTCGAAGTCATTTTGGGTTTTTACTGCAATATTAATTGCAGATTTCAAGCAATTTTTCGCTACATAAAGCACAAAAATAGAATTTTCATTGAAAGCAAAAAGTTAATTTAACAAAACCCTACTCCACAATGGCGGGAGGAGGAGCAGCATCTAGTGCAAAAGTAATTCAAGTCACCAACATTGCACCGCAAGCCACCAAGGACCAGATGCAAACTTTGTTCGGCAATATAGGGAAAATTGAAGAAATCCGTCTCTATCCTACAGTCCGTGATGTATCTTGCCCTGTGCAATCTCGCATTTGTTACGTGAAGTACGTAGAGAACTGCTGCGTTCCAGTGGCACAACATTTAACCAATACTGTTTTTATTGATCGGGCTTTAATTGTGATCCCTGTGTTGTCGATACCCGAGGAATATCGAGCTTTGGAAATGTCCAAGAACGGCACTATAGTACCAGGTTTGCAGAAACCCGATTCTAAACTTCCTCCCGAAGTTATTAATAGAATCGAAGGGCAATCGCCGCAGCAGGTAAGTCGGAATAGAAAACGAAGAAAATCGAATATAACAAAATATTGCTTGCAGGTAATCAGAACCTACGATCCCAAATTGTTGGACCACAACCTTCCAGAATATCCGGCTCTGCCATCATTCTACGACTCAAGGAAAATTGAAGAGATCCGTCGTACCATAATCGTCTGCGATGTGAAAAACGAGTGGCGTCTGGACGATCTTATGGAATGTTTTTCTCGAGCTGGCGAGGTTAAATACGCTCGCTGGGCCGAGAAAGACTCTAAGACGTACTGTATGATTGAGTTTTGCGAACAGCAGAGTATCATTCATGCCCTGCGCATGCAAGGAATGGAATTCAAAGGCGGCTACTTGAGTATCTACCACGCAACCGACTCAATCTCAAAGCCAGAGGCAAAGAGCAACGAAGCTGCCCAGGCTGAGATCGAAGAAGCCATGACTATAGTAAAGGAAGCGCAAAGTATGATATCAGCGGCAATCGATCCAGTGATCGGCATGTTGGCCAAGGACAAGCGCCGGCGTTCGAGATCGCGGTCTCGTTCCCGAGATCGACGAGCTTCGCGCTCCCGCTCGCATCGATCTAGGTCGAGGCGTAGGTCGCGCTCGAGAACGAGATCGAAACGATCGCGCAGCAAGTCAAAACGATCACGCTCTCGCTCGAGACGTTCGCATTCACGTAAACGTTCGCGTTCACGCAAGCGATCGCGATCTCGCCGCAAGAGTCGCTCTCGCTCGCGTTCCAAACGTTCGCGATCGCGTGATCGTCGCAAGCGATCTCGATCCCGTCGCCGCAGCGCTTCACGAACATCCCGATCACATAGATCTAGATCGCGGAACGCCAAACGATCTCGTTCACGCGATCGTAAGCGTTCCCATCGTACACGTGATGAAAAGAGACCCAGGGGCTCTAGGTCACGCAGCAAGCGTCGTTCGCAATCGCGCACTACATCGAGTCGCACTAAAGAATTGGCCGTCGTCAAGTCCAGCAGTAAAAGGCGTTCTCGTTCACCAGATTCGCGCAAACTCAAGAAAATCGTTGAAGATACCGTAGTGCAGAGGGACTACGATGCTGAAGAAAAAATTGGACTACGCCGCAGCTCCGACAAGACCAGAAAATCAGCCAGTGTCGAGAAGTCCGACAATATGGACATTTCTAACTCACCATAGGTTGACTGGTCGTTGATTGACTTATCATATAATTTACCTTAATAAAGATATAAAATGAATACATACCTAAAATTATTTTTTTCTTCTCGATAAAAAAATGCCTCAAATTGCACCATTTGAAAGCAATTTATTAGACTTTCATTTTAGATTTTAAGGGGAATTTGGTTTCTACAAACCGAAATGGAGAGAGAAATTCTTGGGACATTAATGCATAGCGGTGTCATTGCGTGTAATTCACATAAGGTAATTCGGATAAAACAAAATTTAATTTATTTTTTTGAATGAACACCAAAACTTGAGCGTCCAACTTTGTCGCATTAAAGAACTAGTTGTTTCAATGCAAATGATAAACAAAACAAAAAAAACTTGTATACTTTTTACTCACAAGCGCATTTGATCTAGAACAGTTTTTTTTTCGAATTTGTAACTTTCGCATTATGTAGTACCAAATCTGCTAATAAAATCAAAGATTGGTTGGCAGAATTACAGAGTACCGATTTTGAGAATCTAAACAGTTTCATTGTAGAATCGAGTTATATAGTAATGGCGTTTTTATTTGGCAATACGGAATGTCTACTTTGCAGAACCAGAACTGTCATTTTTCCCAAGTGAACACTTTCAGCTGAGTCCAGAAGCCTCCCGAATTGCCATATAAAACGACATAAGTGCCCTACATTGGGTTGTAGCTGATAATGTGGGTTCGGTTGCGTTGGCTTCTAACGCAGCTACAGCTGGTTTTGGAGAAAAAATAAGAATTTATTCAATTAAAACGAAAAAGTAGACCAGCCCCAATAGAAAAGTAAAGGAGTCTCATGATCCACCTGGCAAGTCGTGAAATAGCCATAATTCAAGCCAATAATAATAAGAAAAAAACTTGGTGGTAGCACACTCAAATTGTTGTTGTTCATTCAAAAGCATTCAATAAAATTATTGGGCCCTATCGGGAATCTCCCAGGGAATATTAAATTCCCTCGAATTTTTTTTTTAATTTCCCTCGACCAAAAAATCCTATAAAATTACAGCACAATTCCGTGGGAAAACTTATTCCGGATATTAGAATTCGAATTTCCAGGAATTTTTTATACACGATAAGCTACAATTCAAAAAGTGCTTAGAAAAGCAGGAATGTACTCATACAAAAATTGATTTTAATTTGTATTTAGATTTGTATTTAATTAATTTAACTAATTACCAACAGTATTTTTTATAAGTACCTTAGATTTTGGAATTTTGTCGCTAATCAACCTTACCTTATCTTTAATAACCGGTTTTGTATTATTCACAGAAGATTACGAGGTTTGGATTAAAATTGATTTCGAGTATTCAGGCTAAGATTAAATGAAGGGCTAATATTTAAGCAAAGTACTTCAGATACTGTATTGCACAGATGTAAGGAATAGGCAGTGGTTAAAAATACGATACAGTCAGCGACTGCTTAGTAGAGATTGATTGACATCTTAAATATACGAGAGAGTAAGGACCAAACCTCAAATCATAAAAAAATAAAAGTAAAGTATTAAAGCTGTAAATGTATATATAATTTATATTTCATGTTTACATGAAATAATTATTAAAAATACAAAGTTCAAAAATAACTTTAAAAAAAACGAAGACAATTAAGAATTTTAAATCCTTCGGGAAATTTTAATTTGACCAGCGTTTTAAATTTAAAAAAAATTTAAATTGCCAAAATATGTGAACAACTATCACCTTCAACGTCCAATGGCGCCAATTGTGTCCATTTGTCAGTCTCTGGATCATATTCTTCTGCGATTTTTAAAAACTCGCGTCCATCGTGTCCACCACATGCAAACAATTTATTATTGAATGCAGTAACTGATATTCTTGAACGGCCTACTTTTAAGCACGACACTTTTGTCCATTTTCGAGTTTTCGGGTCAAATCGTTCGACTGTTTTGCTTCTTCCTTCCGCATAATGGCCACCAACTGCATACAAATACCCACCAAGTGCACCCAATGCATACTGCGCAGAGAATTCATTTTTTGGTGGTAATCTTGACCATTTGTTGGTGAGCGGGTCGTAGCATTCTAATCCACGATTTTCAGCACAAAGTGCATACAAAACCCCATTGACAACAGCAGATTGTGTGTACATAAGTTGAGAATTCATCGGTGGCATTTCAGTCCATGTGTTTGTATCGAAGTTATATTTCTCAACCGAATTTGTCCAATTAGAATCAATACCACCCAACGCGTATAAAAACCCATCCAAAACAGCCATGGAGAACCATCTTCGGGGCATAGACATCGGCGGCATACGGCGCCATGTCAATGTCTGAATATCAAGGCATTCAACTTCATCCGTAGACCGCCCACCACTGTCTCCTCCGCCTAAAATCAAAATATTGTCCATTACACAAGCAGCAAAAAATTTTCTTCTTTTAATTGGATGTGGCCAAACAACTGCACTCCATTCGTTCTTTTCATGGTCGAATCTCTGAACTTTGAAATTTGACGTGTAATCCCAACCACTAATAAAATAAAGCCTTTTAGATGATTTTCTCGGTGTGATCGATGCTAGCGGAAACTGCCTACGACTCTGGGGCGATAAGAGATATTGAAGCCAGTCTAAAATAATGCTCTCACATCCTCGTGATTTGCATAGATACTCTCGATTTTCAATAATATTTTTTGGTTCCAACAAAGGATAACGAATAAACTTAAGCAAATTGGATACCGACTTCTGACGATTTTCAGGGTCATGTTTAATCCACTCAACGACACTTTGTAGGAGGGCTTGTTCGGAAGATACTCGAATTTCGTCGCTCGCCAAGAATCGCCCTAATTGTTCATCATTCATTTCAAGAAACTCTTGTTCCTTGATTACCCTTTCGAAGTTTAAATGTGCAAATGCTAAAGTTTTCTCTAGCAATTCCGAATAATTGTGTTGCTCTGCAAAAAATACGAACCTCAAACAATTGCAACTGTCCAGCTGTTCCATCATGAAGGAACAACATAATGTTACAAGGGATTTAACTTGAAAAAAATCAGCAGCCAATAGAATGTTCTGTGCATTTTCATTGGTAATATCAATTGTTGGTTTGTACATAAAGTCGACTATAGTTTTGAGTGTTATACCATCTAATTGCTCAAGAGTTACTTCAGGAGCATTTGCGTCGCACAGATTACTACGGAACATCGTTTGAAAATACATACTTGAAGCCGACAGAATAATCCGATGAGCCGACAATTTGAAATTATCTATTCCAGCAATTAAGACAATATCACAGAACTCTCCAGATTCATAGAAACTCCATATTTCTGCAGAGACTCTTTGGGTATGATCATCACATAACGTATTTCCCTGCCATTCATTTGGTGGATCAGGTTCTGCCATAGAGTAAACTTGGAACAACAAACAAAAATGATTTAATATTGATTATTAAAATTTTACATCTAAGGCAACGCACTATATCTCCAAAGTTCTGGGATGTAGGACAAAAATTTGATTGTGTTAAGGTCAAATAAATCGATTATTGTGAGTACTAAATTTTCGAGATCTGTGCTTTGCATTGGTATTTTAAATAATAAATAAACAACAAATTGAAAACAATTTATTGAAATTTTAAAACTTGCAAATATGATTCTCGTCTCGAAGAATTATAGCTTTGTTCTCGAATAACTTTTCTTACTGGAACTAGCGGATTGTAAAATTTTGACAACCAAGATGACAACCTGTTACATGCCAGAAAGAGGTCTGTCAGTGAGATGGAACGGGCTGTGTTGACTAATAACCGCCGAATAGCCGGGCCATAACGTGGCAAAAATGGAGCGATTTGAATCAAATTTTCTTTTGCTATAACATTGTCTTATGGCCTTTTCGATTGGCCGTCCGGAACACGTTTCCCCAATAAAACACCCGGAAACAATTTGACTGATTCTGAATTGTAAGTATCACTGTGTTTGTGAAAATTAAATTTAAAAAAATCACATCGGCTAAGAAGAATTTCCAAAACACTTCATTTCAATTTAGATACATATCTTCTTTTATCAATAGTAATTATAACTTGTTTCTTTTTATGTTATTTTACCAGAGAAGTAGTTTAAATTCAATAAACACATCGAAATTACACAACAAATCAACCCGATGATTTTGACATTTTAATTATGTGAGTGTATTAGTGATTCTGTTTTCGATTCTGAAATGAAATCCAGAATCGTTTTCTGTTCTGTTTAGAATAACAACTGTCATTTTGTGGGGTGAGAACAGTTCCGGACGGCCAATCGAAAAGGCCATTATATTCATTTCTGCGAAAGAAGAGGAATAGATTCTGCGAATTTGATTCAGAATAAAAAAATTATAATTTTTATTGCCCAATGGAAGGATTTAATTGTAGAAATCCGTGTTTTGGAAGATTTGTATCAAAAACTAATTAAATTCTTGTACCAATGGAAAACTACATTAGGGACTAGTTATAGCGATCAGGAAAACGCATCAGGGAAAATTGAAACAATATGTAAGTGAAAATGTTTCCCGATGGTCGTTTATAGCAAATAGGAAAATTATGACAGTTGGCAAGCCTCACTCACTACCAGTATGCCATTAAGTTTTCCTGATTTTAATCACGCTCACGAACAAATTTTTCGTCCACAATTCTGTCAGTGGAAGGAGAGAAATTGGAACCCAAACCATTAGAACGATTTGTTCCACTTCGACGAATATTTAATTTTAATCAGGAAAATAAATAAATACTCGTACCTAGATTAAAACAAAATAATTGTTCTATTGCAAATATTTTTTGCCAACAAAAATTATGATAGTTATTCGTCATCGATTATTGTAGCATTTGTATTTTGAAACGCTCGAAAGCATCATAATTTATCAATTAGAACTTTTTCCTGATCCGTTTTCCTGATCGTTAAAGATTAAGTTCATGGTATTATTAAATTATTTAAGCAAATATCAAGTCTACCTCTACATAAATGAAGAAATATATATAGAAATTGGAAAAGAAAAAAAAATATTGCATAGAGGTTTTAAAAAAGGACTATATCATAAAACGTTATCGCAAAGCAACGATAATGAAGGATTATGTAATAAGTTCGGAATTGCAAATTTGCCAATTCTGCTAGACTGAGTTTTCAAAGAAAATCGTGTAAATGTAGAAATTGGTGATTCATTTTTATTTAAAGATGATGTTAAGCCAAATGACAAATTCACGTATACCTTGAGGGTGAATAGATTTTACTACTTGATACACAACTTCGCATGGAAAAGTTAACTATACATCCGCCATTTTGTAATAGGCAAAAAAGTAAAATAAATGATTAGGGGTATTCACGATCCGGTGTATCAGGGTCTTGTATCATTGTAAAAGTGTAAAAGTGTAGCATTTTTTTGCACTACAACAACAAAATATACTGTATGTCAAAATCTTACACTTTTACACTTTTACAATACCCGAACCCTATTGTAACAGAAAAATACAAGGGTTACGATTTTTTTAACACAAACTTAAGCCTTCTTCAGAACAAATGTGAAAAAGATAAAATTTTACACTTTTACAAGACTTGGTACATCAGATCGTGAATACCCCTATTCTTTTTCCTTTGCGTCAAAAACGTAATTATTGCAAAATGTTCTTATAAGAACTGCAATCACCTCGATTTTTTTTACTGCAAACAGTATTGCAGATTTTGTCAAATATATACGTTTTGTAGTTTGCGATTAATATTTTCCATATATTGTCGTGAATTAAAATTTCCCTTGTTCGAACGTATAGAACATTTGAATCATGCTCAAGTTTCCCTAGGAATTTATTGGTATCGGAAATAAGCTTTCCTGGCGAAATTTGTCATTTCATTTCTTTTTTTGTTCGAGAGAAATTTATTCCATAGAAGCACCATTTTCCTGCGAGATTTCCAAAAGGGCGCATTGTATTTTTGACGCAGATGACGTTTGTTTTCGACTCGTACTTGCTTTTTTAAGAACTTTTTTAATTTTGTATATTATATTATGTTTTGAATGAACAACTTCAGTGTTCTACCATCAAGTTTTTTCTTTATTCTGAAAATATAGCTCACGCTCTGGCTCAGACAGGTCGATCATCAGATTCCTTTGTTTTAAAAATTTCACACAATTATATCAACATAACCAGAACGTTAGCACTTTTAAGGGTGCGAGAAAAATGTTGGACAAAGTTTTTCTGATAAATACGATTTTACTTTTCTGAATATCTTATTCCGTCGAAATTTTTTCTGCGAACGTGAATCTCCCACGGAAGATTTCTATGAAATGACAGCTAAATTCCTGGGACAGCTTATTCACAATACCAATCAATTCCGAGGGATACTTTTGAGCATCATTCACGTTCCATAGATTCGAATTGGAGAAAAATTTTCAGAGAAATGTTTATTCACGATAACCCAAAATGATTTGGTTTCTACTCCAAAATCATAATCTATTTGAGTTATGTACATACATACATATGTATACAACTATTTTTTTAACGCTTAATTGTTTTTTTTTTAAATAAAATCTGCTAGGTATTCTGTTAAAATCGAGAATGGCCCTTTGATTGAAACATGTTTATTACACATATAGGCTGTCAGATTTGTAAAAGTTTCATTCAAATTTTAAAGATCTCTCAAAATCGAGGTTTGATCTTCGCAATGAAACTTGTTTCCAGATTTAATTGTAGTTTTGGTGAATGACTGACAGATACATTTCTGGAAAAAAAATATAATCATCATAGAGAAAATAATTAGTTAGTTTCTCTATAATCTTCATCATCAGATGACGAGGAAGACGAATTAAAAACTCCACTAATTTTATAAAATCTAAATTATTACCTTCTTAGTACATTATTTGTTTATTTTTTTTTTATTATTTAGCACGGACTGACACAAGTTCACAACAAATTAATAACAAAATATTTTTCATTTGACAGAAGACTTTTTACATTTGTGCATTCAGATCAAATCTGCTAACCCATCATAGATCAAATCTTTCGTGCTGAGATTTGATCTAGATTTTCTCTTTTTGTTGCAATGAAACTCTCAAAATTCAAAATGATCAAATCATTTGACAGAAAGAGCAAATCTATTCTTCAATGAAACTCGCTTTAAGCTTGTTCACTCTTCAGATTACTATAGAACCAACAAATAGAATAAAATACACGCATTCCGTCAGCATAGATATAGTAAAAAAACTTGGTTATATTTTAATTAATAAATACTTACAAAGCACGTCATAATCGTCGCTTCACAGCTAATTGCTTAAATGTGTTAGTGAATGCAGATCAAATCTGCAAAAGTAGATCTCCATCTTCAGATCTTTTTATACAATAAAATATAGAACAATGCAAAAAACCAAATCTTTTATATATGTATGTGCAATCAAGAAAAACAGATACATTTTAATTTTTATTAATTAATTTTATTATTTTCATTTTATTCTATTCATTTTTCATTTTCACAGTGAATATTAGAGAACTACATATATATTTATATGCATACGTATGTATATATATATAGTGGTTGTAATTTATAATAATAAATTTTCCTATATAAATTCTCTTAACTTAGTTTTAATTTATTACAAAATTAAATCATTTCAAATCAAAAAAAAGATACAGATATTATTGTTAAATAGAAAGCAAAAACAATATTAACGTAACAATTGCTAATACATACATAGCAGCAGTTTTTAGTGGTTTTTATGTGTTTGTTTTATATAATGAAAAAATATCAAAGAAATTATTACCAATGGAAAACCATCACTTATATAAATCGTTTAGTTTTTTCTGTAAATAATAATATTATGAGTGAGATCTATTTAAATCTAATAAAAGTTTAATAGGTTTTGCATTTTTGTTTATTTAGTTTTTTATGAAAATTTTGCTTTGATCTGTTACAACGTATGCTCGTTATTATTTTTGTTTTATAACTTAATTTTTCTTTTGTTCTATTACAGCATATGTTCTTATTATTTTCATTATAACTATTTATTACTTTTTTCTTGTATATTTACTCTTTTATTTATTTCTCTTATCAATTTGATTTTTTGAAGAAAAAAAAAAAAGAAAACGCGAATGGCAAACATAAAAATTTAATTAAATTTTTATTGCAACTTTAAAAAAATAGATTGTTAAAATTTGGAAAATAAAATGTCTTTTTTTTTACCAACAGTAAATAAAATGTATGAAGATATACATATTTTAAAATTTATATAAAAAAGTATTATATTAATTTAAATATTAAAATAAACGAACACTTTCTACTCCAAGAAAGTATGATCGTTGTAAACAAAATATAAGTAGTTTATATTCTTTTTTTAAGATTTAGAAGGGTTTGGATTTTTAATGACGCTTGGTTGATTTTCCTTAGTATTAAACTTATTTATTTAGTAAAAACATCAAAAGTCTGATCAGAAATGAATAAATTTAATTAATATTTTGTTTTATGTTTTTATTTAACACAAATCAATACGAACCTGAAGTTGATTGCCTTGTTTGAAAGCAAACGATTACATTCCGAACTATCTGGAAGGGGTAGAGTGTAGTAATCACTTTCTGTGTTCTGGAAATAAAGAGTATTAAAAAAAATTAATTTAATAACGAATCAGTTTAACTTTATAGTCAAAGCTTATTAATATTATGCTTAATCTAGTCCTGTCGCTCTCAGTATTATGTGAAAATTATTAATTCATAAACCTGATAAGCTTATATATATATATGTATATACAGCTGGTCAAAAAAAAATAGGTCGGATTAAATTTGTGCTTACCTTTGATTCAAGCTGAGCTATTGCATTTTATGTTTGCTAGCCGTTCAATTAATTTTGTTACATTAAGAGTTGGTGTATTTAAAAAGTTAGTCATTAAAATATGGGTGTCATTCCAAATGTAATGCACAGAACATATCTTTATTATTTCAAAAAAGCACTAATTTAAGGTGAACTGTTTTTAATCAAACAATAGTTTTTTTTGTTTATCAGGTTCTTGTTATGGGTACAAAGGTCTACTGTCAGTCGGAAGAAAGAAGGCTAGTTTTACGGTTAAGAAATGAAGGTAAGACATACAAATTTATAGCAGAATGCTTGGAAAGATCCCAAAATTTTGTAACACATGCTCTTGAAGCCAGATTAGGGCGTGGAAATCTAAAAAAATCAGCTAATACTGATCGCCGTGCCCCTTTTAGGTAGATCAAACCCTTTTTCCTTAAGGAATATAGGCGCTAAAATCAGGTCAGTGCTCGCACAATCAGCAGAGAATTCAGAACTTCAATGTACCAGGAAGAGCTGCCAGGAAAGTTCCATATATCAGAACTAACAATATAAGGTTCCGAAAAGAATTCGCCTTAAGACATAGATATTGGAGTACACCTGAAGGAGTAAAAAAAAATGGCGTAATATCCTCTGGAGTAATGAAAGAAAAATTAATTTGTTCTCATAGAATTCTGGGCGTGATGTCAGGCGACCAAATTAAAAAAAATATTTTAAGTGAGATTCTCCCACAGCCAGGCCCACTTTTCTTAGTTCTTAGTTTTTCGAAAACGACTCAAGAGATTTTGATGATATTTTAAGAGATTATTTGTATGAACGAAAAAAAAATTAAGATAATTAAGAAATAAAATAATAAGAATTTCGAAAATTAACATTAGTGGTGGTATAAGGATTAACCATCATACTCTTATTTTTGTTATACACCCACTTTCAGAACATATTATCGGCTTTTGCATTGCGACATTGAGATCTATTGTGCATATATACATACATGATAGTGGTTTTACTCAATATTCTTCAATTTTATTTCTAGCCGACTTCTTCTATTCTTATGTATAAAATAAATTTTAAATTTATAATAGAAAAAAATATTTAACAATCCCTATATACATATGTATGTATGTCTATTATTGGAATACAAACAACTTTTCCTATCACAAACTCGAGCTCGCATGTACTACTACTAACTACTAATCAGCTCAAAGATAAAAGATAGCGGGAACACAAATTAAAATTTATAAAATTTCATCGACGTGTTTTCAAAATATGAAAAATTCTACATGGGTAAACTTTTATGCCAGTTTGTCAATGGATGTTTGTAGAGCTTAATTAAAATTTAAGTCTAATTACCAAAAAAATACTCACTTGGTCTGTGAAGTCATGTTTGTAGATTTGAGTAGAAACTTTCATATCAGAAAATGGTCCTTTGAGGGCAAAAAAGTGAATGCTCAAAGGCGTACTTGTCTTGGTTTTAAGAATAAGCTGAAATTATTGTTTAAAAGATAAAAAAAATTATAAATATTTGAACATAATTTTTAATATCAAATCCATCACTAACTTGATAGGTAATCGTTCTATCATTTGATTGGTGTGGGTCTCGTTGACTGTTATTTATTCTGGATTTAACAACCCATTGTTGATTAAATGCAGAAAATCTTGCGGTCTCATAGAATAGCTTATGAACGTACTCATCTGTTCGGTATGGCTTCATTTGTAGATCTAGAAAAAAAAATCACATTACTTTAACCATACGAGGAAACATCAAATAAATCTAATACTTACCATTGAAAATAATTTTTTCATAGCTCAATAGATCAATGAGAGTGCTGAACATTTTCTTCTCGTCTTTCATTTTAGCGTCATATGCTTCCAAGGCGGACATAACTTCATAGCCAGATTTATGTGGGTGTAAACAAACCCTTTCATGTTGTGTAGCTTCATAATTATAGAATAATGATATAAACATTTTATTTTGATTTTTAACTAGATTCGTCTTACTTTCATGATTGGGTCCACGCCATTGGCATCCAATTCGTGAGTATTTGCAGTTTGTAGGACGTTCTTGGCATTCATGTTGCTCGTGACGTTCAAGAGACTTATATGGAAACTCTTTGTTGCAGTACTAAACTTCCATTCAAGTAAATAAAACAGAATAGAAAATTAACTAATAACTAAAACATACCTGGCATTCGCTTGGAAGCTCTGAAGCAGCTTTCTCAACTGCCAAATTTCGGGATGCAGTACTCTTTGAGATTTCAACACGGCAATTGGGACAAGTAGCTATCTGATCCCTTAAACTATGAAAAAAAAATAAAAATATTAATTAAATCAATCAACAAAACGAATATCATTATGATTATCTATTTTGAGAAGAAGAAATCAACTTAATACATTTTAAACACTTTACATATTTGAATTAATCATTTTAAACTGTTTGAAAAAATATCCACCCAATCCAACATACCGTCCATCGGCTAAAAGATGGGTAAAGCAAGCTGCACACATCAAATGTCCCATTTGGCACTGAAAAATTGTAAATAAGAAAATTGATTTATTTCATTTACATAGTAGATCAGATTTAAGAAACTAGAAATTGTTAAAATTCAATACAGTTATAAAATTTTCCAACTCACTACAATCTCTGTTAAATAAAAAAATATAAAAAAGACGAAGTTGATTAATTATATTTATTTAGCTCGTAAATATAAAATATTATTTTTATTTTACCAATTATGTGTGTAATTAAAAAAAAAAAATGTTTCCTAGAAAAATAAAAGAAATGAAATCAAATGTGAATATGCAAATGAACACTCGAATGTTGTTTTTGATCTGAAAATGATTGAGCGACGACGACGACGAACAAGTTGAGAAAGAGAGAAGGGATTTGAATAAAACAAAAATATTTTTTCTTGGTGAATAAATCACTTTTAATATTTTTTTTATTCTTTATTTTTTTTTTGATTTTTGTTTTGTTAATGAATTGATATACAAAACAGCTTACATAAAACAAATATGTACAATGTTTGTAACAACATTTCTTTCGTGAGTTTGTTTAGTTTTCTTTTTTAATTATTTATTTTTTTTCTTGTTTTTTTTTTTTGTAAATATGAATTCACATTTTGTTTACTTTTTATTTGAACATAACTTTAAAAGACACACACAGTGGAAATAGAAAATTATTATATTTATTTTTTTTATCAGGTAATTAATTTGTCTTTAACTTATCAATATACTATGTAGTTTCTTTAATTTTTCTTCCACAGTAACAAATCAATCATATAAGTTCTTATATATAATTAGTAAGTTAGTTATCTAAAAATTCTGATAAAATTTATCATAAGCAGTTTATTATTATTGTTTTTATTTTTAACGAATAAACTTAAAACATTCGATTAAATATTAAAAATAATGATAAGTTAAAAATTAAACTTTTGGAATGTACTATGCATTGTAATCATATCTACATCAAATAAAACATTTAATATTATTAAATAATTTATTCTTTCTCGCTCTAACAAATAAATAACACAATGAAATATTTTGTTGTTATGACCAATGAAATGATACTTTTGTAGATCAAAATGTGTGACAGATTCAATTGTGTTACAAGCTGAACTAAAAACGTGACTGAAAAGACTCTATAAGCTTCACAATGGAATAAAAGACTTAATATTATTCCATTTTCAACAATTTCGTTCAAAACATATTTGTTCTTAATACATAAAAGCTTTAACACCAATAACTCTTTTATGTTGGATCTGCTCTTACTTCGTGAATTTATAGAAAGCAGAAAGTATGGCATTTAAGTACATACATAACTTAAATCTATCTATTTTTTTTTCAGGTAAACACATTTTGTATCGTTTTTAAAGTGAAAATGAACTTATTCGGGTCATAGCAAAAATAACTTGTTTACGCTCGTTGGGTATCATTTAAAGTAATTGGGGCTAAATTTTTCAAAGCATATTGTTAAAACCGATTCTTTATAGGAATCGACAAAAATTGACAAAGAGAATAAGTGGAAATAGAAACAGTGCTAAAAAAAATTCACCAGACTGTTGACTTCATCTATTGTTAGGTATCTACAATTTTACGGAGGATGTTGGCCTGAACTTTCCTTAACGGGATCATAAATTTTAACATTCGGATACTTTTATTAGGTAGATTTATAGTTAAGATTAATAAATATAACAATTGTAAAATGAGGAAAATTTATTTCTATTTTTAATATTAATTTTTGAAATTTTCATTTTCCACACAAAATGTATACAATTTTATGACTATTTTTTTTTTAGATGTTTTAAAAGGAAATCTTCAAATCTAACAAAAACTTTGTATAATACCCAAACTGTACCCATCCCAAATATTGGGCAAAGCAGGGGATTGCGCCTTACGCGCCGATCTTATGTACGCCCTGAATTTAATTGCAAAACGACTTTAACCAAGTAGTTTTATAGCATTAAAATTTCTCCAACAAAAGTACCACGACAAAAAACAAAATATTATAACATCAACCATATGAATGTATTATTTGTTTGTAGCCTCGGATTTGTATATCGTATTGAAAACCTTAAAAAAATATTTTAAAAATAGAAAAACTATTTTTTTTCACAATAAAATGTTTTATTTATTCCTTGAAATGATAAATATACCAAATAAATGTATCTGTGTGTTAAAATTCTATTTTAAAGGAAAAAATGAGCCAAAGAACGAAAAACTTTTTTTTAATCACATAACCTCGCGTAACTCTATTCTGCTATTCTATAGACATATAGCTCACTGTAATAATGAAATTAAAGTTCTAGGCATGCCCCCCTAACGGAAATTCGCCCCAGATTTTGTTTCGTTTCTCGTGTGTTAAATAAAAAAACAATAGATCTTTAGGTCGAAGTCGCAGTGCACTAAACCACCATTCATTCACTCATTAAATAAAAAAGGACAAATTCCTAAATAAAAGTCCAAATAAAAACCAACTTGGTCAAAAACTTCTAAAATACAAATTCATAAACGCAAACAGTCTCTAAAAATCTCTGCAATGCAGACTGCCCCAAAACGCAGTTCATTCTTTTTTCTGGCGCAAAAACCCGTAAAATTGGGCAAGTTTCAAAGTTATGTTGCGCACTTCATTTGCTTTTGCTTATCATGAGATCTTCTCTGTAAATCTTGCGTTTAGGAATTTGACCAAAGTAACAATTTAAATTGCATGTGCAAAAATAGTCACTTTTAAGAATTTCTTTAATACATTTTGCATTGCTTAGTACCCTTAATTATGGAAAATAATTTAGAATAAGTTTATTAAAGGATATTATAGCTGCGTTTTATTATATACGGGTCTTGGTCTAGGTTATTTTTTAACACGTATTACAAAAACAACACGAGATCTATGTTTTTATCGGGGTTTCTATCTGGGTTTGCAAATATTAGTATTAAATTCGGCGAACAGAGGGTACATATCACTACATAACCCAGATCGTTTTATTTTCACGGTGTGAACCATATGGGTTATTGGCGATAATAAAACACGACGGCTATTATTACTTAACTAATTACAACAATACGTATTGGAAATTTTGTAATTGAAACTGTAATGAATGGGTTAGTGAGTCCGTTTATATAGACTGAAATTAAAATTACGAGATTCAGAAATTGTCAAAAGAGGACTATGGGTATTTATATTTGCAAAAAAAAAATCAATAGGTACGTTGTTATTATTGAAATGCTAGAACTTAAAAAATTGGCAACGTTCACATCAAAACAATCTTCTGTTTTCATTATTGATAGTTTTTTTTTTTTTATTTGTATTCTAATAACATAAACAAAATTAGGATTTGACAATGAAATCTGTAGAAAAAAATTACAATTTTTACCGTGTTCATTGGGGCCCTGTATATTAACTATTAGGTAGAACTATCATCACATTCGAAATAGTTAGGTACTTAATAATTATTAAGCTGGAATCGATAATACTATCGTATCACAAATAAATAATTCTTATGAAAAACATAAGATTACAATTACATTTACTACAGCAATTAATAAATCCTGTGTTAAATCTGTCCATGCTTATTACTGATTTCAGACGTGGCGCTCAGAGAAATTTACAACTGTAGTCCCAAATAACTTAAAATCTCGTTTAGCTAATGATTTTTGTAACAAAAGTATGGAATCTAAAATCGATGTATTAAAAAAGGTAAATGACAATTATATTGCTTATTTACTACAATGTTTATAACAACATTGTTCATTTAATGAAACATTTTTGCAAAACACCGGAAGTATGCCTACTTAACATGGCAGACTGAAAAAAAAACCTATGACCAAAACGCTTTGTTTACCCAAAATTTGGCACCAATAAATAAAGCATGGTTACATACATATAGCTCAAGTAATCCGTCACAATATTTATTTATATACTTAGATTTGTATCTCTGGCAGTGGCCTTCATGACTGCGCTTCTACACAACAATGTCCGGGACCGAGATATATATTTTTTTTCTGAACAGATACAAATAATTTAATTTGTTAAGTTGATAAATAAGTATGTATATATGTATGAAGGTGTATAATGAACATATGTATTCGATGACGTTTGCATTTGATGTAAACAAAGTGGAGGGTGATAAAATTAGAATACTCAAAATAGAAAGTAGGTATCTATCTATCTATCTCGACAAGATTTAGATTTATTTTTTTTTTATTTTTTAGTTCACATAACTTAAAAATGATAGGTAGATATAAACAATTATTTGAGTTTCTAAAACAAAAATTATAGCTGCGTTTTATTATCTACGGGCTGGCTCTGGGTTATTTCTTAACACGTATTACAAAAATAACACGAGATCCAGTTTCCATCTGGATTTGCAAATATTAGTATTAAATTCGGCGAACAAAGGGTACATTTAAGTACATAACACAGATCGTTTTATTTTTACGAGGTGAACCATATGGGTTTTTGGTGATAATAAAATACGGATTATATCGGTAATTTGTAATTCTATCTACCCACTAAATAGCTATTAACGCCATTTTATCAACAGATTTAGAAAACGATCAGTTAACAATTTCAGTATTCAATATTAATGCATGTAAGAACAATATAACTGAATGCTGACATAAAGTCTCATTTATTCAAATTTACAATTTTGGGCTAAGTATAAAACCGCCTCTACACATACATACCTACATTTCACACAATAATATAACTACCTAAAATGTTATATGGAACAAGAAGAATAAATAATTTTAAATTTGTGTGCCCTAAAAGATTGATTCGTCTTACTAAGTACCTATAATTTAATTATTTTTTTAATTTTGGTGGGGGCAATACCCCTTTTTATTTGGCTATGGAACTTAGGGCTAAGATTGGATTGAATTGTGCGGACCTATACCTATTTATAACTTTATTAGAGAAAGTAAAACTAACTACATCCCCATAGCCCACAAAGAAACAGATTTTAAATACTTTTATCAAAATCAGGAACAATAAAGCAGATTTATTGTTTTCTAATATCATGGCTCTCATACACGTTTTTAAAATAATAAAGTAAATATAATTCTGGTTACCTAAAAGATGAATATAACAGCTGTTTGCTGGCTGTTGGTAGGTAAGTAAGTAGTATTCACATAAGTACAATGTACATATATATAAATAGTTAACAAATCATACAAATAATTTCCAAACATTCAAAATAAAATCTAACCGAGCCGATTTTATACATAATAGAAACATAGATGGTGCTATGATTACTAGTTAGATAGTAGGTGCCTACCTATCTACATAGTCAAAAAAAATGTTCGATTGATTTGTCTCTTTTGTGTTCTTTGTTTTAGGTATGTACACCTACATACCTTATTGTCGAATGAAATCAATGGAATATTAAATTAATAAAAGTAATAAGAACCTATTTGTTGCCTATTTAAAAAAAAAAAGTATCGTATATAGTAAGGTAGATAATAATAATAGTCTACACCTAATAGGAAGCTTGTAATAGATACATAAACATAGCAAATACCTACTACGTAATAAAACAAAACAAATTGAATCGCAGATAAGGAAATTTATAATTTAAAAATGGAAAAAGGTGGTTAATTTATTTGTGCAGTGTCCAAGAACAGAAAATGAGAAAGTACTAAATTCCTAAGTTTGATGATGAATTTCACCAGAATCTACATTATGCACCGAGAGGCAGAGAAAAAATCAGCAAGCAATAATGTAAATATGTAATAATAAAACAAAAAAACATCTCACTCAGCTGATGATTTTATTTCCATGCATCTTGTAGATACGTATATAGACAATTGTATGAGTTGTCAATAACAGAGAGCCGACTCTTTCTATCTTAAAGTGTGTGAGAAAGAAACATTTATGGGGAGTATTTTATATAATCCTTAGCTATTTACTTATTTATTTGTTTATATACATATATACACATGCATATGTATATGTACATATGTATGTCCATATGTGGTTTAAAGGCTCAATCAAAAGCCAAAATAAGCATGGTTGTTAATTACAACATATTTGGTCTTTTCTTGTTTTTTTTTTATATTTATGTTGTTGTTTCAAGAATGAGCTACTTAACAGATAATAGGTTGTCGTTGTAATCTACCTAGACATTTGACAGGTTTGAAAAGGATCGAGAATAGGTATGAAATCATCTCATATTTAAAACCTATACCTACATAGTGTAAAAATTGCTTGAATTATGGTAGGTAGCTACATTAATCCATACTAAGGATCACGTCATTCATACTCACAAAAAAAAAATCAAAAAAAAATTGCGTGACAAACCATCATTCTAAATTTCTATAGGTACACAACATACCGCCATGTCATCCGAGAGCAAAACTTGTGGTAAGCTGCTGATGCGAAACGAAAAATCTGGCACAAAAAATATCTTTCTGCTTTGCAGCCCTACCTAGCACAAAGGTACCTGCGTAATACACTTTTAATTTGCATACAAATAAATGGTCAGAACATTGAATTCAAGCTTTTCTACGAATTTTCTATTTTTTCGATTGTTTCCGTTGATCTCGATAGTATCGATATTGTGTAGATAGCTAAGATCCTTTTTTTAAAGCATGCTGATGCGAAACAACTAATTTTCAAATAGGATAACGCAATTGAAGAAAAGGTTGTTGAAGCTAAAAACAAATTAACAGCTACACCATAATGATCGGCCAGTAAAAGACCTAAACCCAAATTAATACAAATGACTAGGGAAGGTTTAAGACTTATTCCATGGACTAATTTGCGAAATACTGTCAATTAATCATATTTGACATTTACAAACTTAATCCTTCCTAGACCATCGAAGACGGTGTTTTAGCGCAGGATTAAGAAATGACTAATGTAAAAAAAATATACAGGGACTTAGATTAAAATGATATAGAGTTGATTCTTATTGTAGAAATTTTGTTCGTGGATTCTAGACTTTTTATTAATTGGAAATTTTAGTCAGCAGACTAACTTTTATTCTATGGTCATTGGCTAGCGGTGGACTAAGCATTTCTTTTATTAATAGGGTTGCTTCTTTTTATGCATGAAACGGTTGCCAATAAAATTGCATTTTATTCGTCAAATGTAAATTTTTGTCACATTCTGACTTTTCGTTAAATGTTATCGCTATGTGTTTATCCTCGGTTTCAAACAATTATCTCACCAATATGAAATAACTTTCTGTTGTTGTTATCCTTGCAAAAGCACAGCTGATGGAAAAACAGCTGTACTCATGAAAGTTTTCTTGAATTATCCTTGAAATATTCGATAAATTAGCTATCTGACGACAAATGTATAGAACAGCTGACTACAAACTTCATTTGATATGAGTTTTGTTCGATTTTGATTGCATTCACATAATAGATAACCAAGATAAGTTATCTAATAAGTGATAGTGAACGCCCTCAATAATTCTAAATAGCTTAGGGCCAGTTGTGCAAACGTAATTTTAATATTTGATCTGTGGTTCAGATATTAATTAACTTCCTATTTCGGCAGATTTTCAGAGGTCTAACGGTGGTTCAAGGTTAAAGTAAGAGTTCATTACATGCTTGAACCATCTTTTTGAACCCTAGTGAATCCATAAAAATCGAAGAGTTAAAATTTCAGAACCAATATTTTGTAACTAAAACTGGCCAGTTTAGTTAAGTCTTAATAGCTTCCTACAAAAATTTTTGATCAGTATAATTTAAGTATGTTGATCTTAGCATGTATTGACTGCAGACATAACAATCACATTAATATGAATAGTGTCTTTTTCAGTTACTTGTGTGGATGAAAGGCAATTAAAAGTTGGTCCGTATGAACTTTAGGAAATTACCGTAGTTTACTTAATCAAAGTATATATAAAATAGTGTTTAAAAAAGAAATAACGAAGAAAATGCAAACAGTAAGTTAATATTATTTTTTTTTCTGGACTGTGGATTAAAGTCAACTTGAAAGCCCAGACAAGATAGTTGGGCTCATCAATTAGATGCTCCTAAGACGAAATATTTTGTTAGATGATTATCCACTCTAATAAAATCTATAGCATATACACATTGCAAATTATATTTTTCTAGAGGAATTTGGTTAAATTACAACATTGACTGGAATTTCTGATTCTCCTAGCATTTTTATTTTATGTACATACATACATTTACTATAAACACCAACATAAGATTATTTTCATTCCAAAGAACATTAATTTCAGCGTTTTAACTTTTGTATTCTAAAACTTATCTACGCCGTAAAATATTTTTTTTACATGCACTATGCCTATTTACTAATCCTAACTAACCTCTTCCCCATCCCCTTATTAATTTAAAGATTAAATTTATCATTTTTTTTAACTGCGCCACACTACTGTTGCGTCGTTGCACTATTTCTTTTTACTCACTCTGACCTTTTAAGAACCAAGAACACAAATGGGATAGAGAATATAATAAAAAAAAATTAAAAATTAGGAGTAGTGTAGTGCATAAGAAAAACCTTTCCTGCTATATTATTTACTTGACTTCTCTATTTGTGTCTCTTTCTCAAAAAAATGCACCGACATTTCCACCATGCATACTGCATAGTGGGGCATGGTGGTTGGTGGTAAGGTAATTAAATGAAAATCACAAACTTTCGCATACGAATTAGTTAATTACCAACCACACACTAATGCTTTGGTAGGTAGCCTAACTCAATTATATACATACAATTGGTCTCATCAAAACAAAAATCGAACTCAAGGCCGTTCTTGTTTATGGAAAACCTCCTACAGTAAAATTCAGAATATTAATCTTTTCTTGTGTATACGGATATATATATGCAAGTATATATTATTATGTACTCTTTTCTACAAAGCCCCAGTTTTTGACTTCCAATTCCTACCCAACCCATTCCAAACAAAATATTAGCAAGTACTCACCTGGTACATAGCCGTCTTGGGCAGATCCAAACAAACTGCACAACAGAGTATTCCACCCAAACGATATTCGAGCTTTTCGTGTTGTGTGGTAGTGGCTGATGTACCAGCTGTTACCAAGTCCAGCTTGGGCTTTTTTGCTTCCGGCTCATTAGAGTCTCCACCAACAACAACGGACGATGTTCTGGTCTGTCCAGCACTTGAAGCTGATGCCGAGTTTACTGATGATGATGACGAAGCACTTGACGATCCACCAACCCCCGACGAAGATTGGGGTTGCAATTGCTGCTGCTGAATACTCACTTGAGCATTGCTGTTGTCCACCATGAGTTCGGCAGCAATCAATGGAATCGAATTGAGGTGACTTGTAGAAGTTGGGGGCTGTTGTACAGCCGAGCTAGACGATTCAACATCCGCCATGTTTGATTTTTTTTAGGGGTAAAGACCACAAAAGAAAATTTTGTTCTTTTTCTATTTATTCTATTTGGTCTATTTCCCCTATATAATTTATTTTTTCTCGATTAATAGAGAATGAAAATTTCTATTAATTGAATCTCAATTCTTTTCTTGTCAATTTCACAAATTGCAGAAAAATAATGTGAACTCCCAAAGTTGGAATGAAGAAAATTAATCTTTCTTTGCCACCAGCCACAACCCACGTGAAAATGATGAAATGTTGCTTGTTGTAAAATAATATTGTTTTACTGTTAACAATAACAATTAAATATGAAGGTTATTTTTTAAAAATATCCAACACAAAATAAATATATCAAAACAAATTATAAATTTTTTTTAAAGTAATAATATGAATTTATATGTATTTCCTAGTTTGCTTGCACACAAACGCAATTCGGAAAGAAAAACGAATTACGTCTCACTTTAACAAAGATTAAATTGAGAATGAAAATCAACTTAAAAACTTGTAAAAGAAAAAGAAGGTGGAATTTTGAAGCAAAATCACACACATACTTTGGAAAATTGATAGGGCTGTGGACATTTAGCCAGATGTGTTTATCTCGCTTTGTTCAGTGTAATAGCAGTTTAGTAAGGTAGTATTATATAATCTGTTCCATTTCTCTCTCTTCTCCATTTAAGAAAAAAATATATACATGATAAAGCTTCCACGCATGTGTTGTTTTTTGCATTTATTATATATATAATAAATGCAAGTGCACTTCGATGAACAATACACCGTGCGCATCGAAAATAAATAAGAGAGTCAAATGTATATGTTTTCTTTGTTTGTCGCTGAAAGAATTTTTGCACTGGTACGTATGGGGAGACGACAACAGCTATGTTCAAAAAATAACAGATGATCATGGAGAAAAAGAGATGGTTGCAACTGGACAGGTAGATTTTCGGTGGGCTGATAAATTGGGTAAATTCTGATGTCGGTACGATAGGCTATCTAATACCCCGGTTATATGAGTGAATTGGGGAATCGAATCGAATCCTAATTGAGATTTCGATTCAGGTATATGGCCTCGCGGAATCGGAAGATTGAATTAAAAGGGAATCGAAGTGACAACATGAGTTTACAGAATAAACAACAAAAACATGCAACAGAAAAAATACATAGAAAACGGAAACCCACTGAACACAAAAAAAAAACACCATTTGTACACACAAACACCAAGAACCAGATGTGAATTCGATTCTTCAATTCCTCGATTCAGGTATATAAATATATTTTCAATTCGATCCAGCTGGTTTAGTAGGATTGGATCGAGTAATCCGATTTTAATCCGATTCAAGTATACATCGACATAAATCCTGATTCAATTCTCCATATAAAACATAGTATAAGATATGTTAGTATCCACTGAAGTTCCTGAATAATCAACATCGAATAGGTTCAATTTGTATGGGGTTGTGCATATTTTTAAAAGTAAAGTATACCAAAGTTTGTCGGATAGCTTTAGATTTTTTGTCGGCAGCAGTTGTTTGGTCATCAGCTGTATTCTTAGATGGGAATACAACAACACCAACCTATCCGGATAGCAATAGTTCTGTTATTGAAAAAGGTCTGTTTAAGGTTTTGCAAATTTCTGAGGACAGAATGGGATAAAAACATCTGTCAATTTTGTATGTCATTTATCTTATGGGGTTTTCGTTTGGTAACCGAAATCAATTTATTTTTGATTTAGATCTGTCAAAAAACTGATTTTGACAATTTTTGCCTTCGATTGGCCAACAAAATTGTTTTATTTTTTTGATTTTAAATCAATTTTGGAGATCTGGATTTTTCGGCAGATCCACCCCTCTTTTACTAACGGCACTATGCATCATAATTGACAGTCATCAGTTTGACACGACTAGCTGATACCGCTAATTGGTTCACGGACACAAATATTCCTCAACACTAGAAATTGAAATAATTTAAATTATCAAATCTTAACCACTTTTCTATTGTTTTTTTTTTTGTTAAAATTTTGCTAGCTTGGCAAGAATATTTGAAAATGAAACTCTCATTCCACATGCAAAGCGTCACAGATCGAATGCAACTGAGCTATACATAAATGTCAAAAATCCAATCCACACAGTGCATTTTTACTGAGTGGGCAGTTTAATTTGTCATTCATTTCCATTTTACCTCTACCTCTATATTTTTCCATCACCATTCACATTTTTTTATTGAGACTTAGACAAATTTCACAGAAACTAACACTACGCATCTGGAAAAAATCAAAGCCATTACAAAAAATAAACACGTACATGAAACTACGTTAAGGCCAATCTTTAAACATCAGTGCTCATTGTTTGTTCAAAAAGTAATATTTTTCGACATGTCGCTGCATATATGGATATAATATATTTTTGGACTCCATTGCAGGTTCACAGTTCTGCCATCGTTGTTGAGGTGGCTTGAAAGAATTATAATTTTGGTTAGCGGCATGCATAGGTTGCATTCGCGAGGGCTTTATTTATGGACGAAACAAAATTTTTCAAAATACTGACACAACTGGAAAACAAAAAAAGTTTTCTAATTAGATTTTCTTAAAAAGTCTCTAAATAGACATTCCAATTGTCACAAATAAATTGAAATTCTAATGCACATACGTTTAGTTGAAACTATCTCAATTTGGAAATTTGATTTTGGACTTATAGCCTGATTCTCCCCCTTTGTGACGAGTCACATAAGCCCTGTGACTATTCTTTTTGAGAATTATTGTGACTCGATAACATTTATCGAATTCTCCCCCCATCGTCACAAGAAAACTCACAACTAAACTCACCACAGCTAAAGTTAAATTGCGTAGTGGCATTATTGGAACAGCTGAAACACAATAGAAATTGAAATTGATGCAGATTATTATTATTATAGATGTAATAATGAAGACACACAAATATGTATAAATGAATTTATTTTTGTTTAAACAAATAAACAACTTTCAAGTAGAATCCGTTTTCATTTATTTTCAAACAAGAAAATGTTAAAGGATTTATATTTGATATGAAATTGTATATAATGAATAAAATACCTACAGATAATTACACTATTGTGTGCTTATTGGTAAAGAGCTTATGTAGGATGCTCTAACCATTTTTGGGTGGTAGTCGCTGCTGAAGTTTTCATCTCAAATAAAAGCTTTATATTTTAGTTGGCTTCATGTTGGAATATAAAAGAAATTGTTTCACAAAATATTATATCGGATGCCGCATCGAAATGTCGAAATTCAAACTATTTGTGAGTTGTAACCTGCTCTAAAGTAGATCACAATTTCGATTGTTCTTATGACTCTCATAAGTTTTGACTTTGGGGGAGAATCCGAAAAAGTCAAAAAATTAATTTCACCTCTGCTTGTGAATTGTGAGATCAGTGATGTTGGGAAGAATCTGCATGTTATTTTGCAAATTGTCACTGAAATTACGTAAGTAGACCTAATGAAAACGAGCTATTAATGTTTATATTTGTAAATAAAAAAAAATAACTTCTAAAGCAGAAATAGAAAATAAAATCAAATTATAATACTCAAAAACTGTAATATGATGTCAAAATAAAATAACAAAAGTGAATTGGAAAATGGATATTTTTTCGAGCTGGCGAAATGTCCACACAGTTTGTACTTTTCGAGACATTTATTGAAGAGATAAGAACGCCGTGTGCCAATGCTCTGCTAGTAATTCTAATCGACAATGTTTAAAAATCGCAAAAGTAAAATCTGTAGTGTAAAAGTAAGCACAGTAAGCCAAAAGTGCCTGAACGAAGCCATTGAAAACATACAACATTCAGAGAAATAAGTTATCGCTGAGGGAACTCACTCATTTTTCAAAACCCACTCTTTTCATTTTTTCGTATATCCATCTTTCTCAGTCGCTTGCACTTCTACAAATTCCAAAAACAAACTGTTCACAATTTAAATTGAATGGATAATAACGAATTTCCTTGTAGCATCTCCCACCACCACCGATTTGCAAGATTTCGCGGTTACTGAAGAAAAAGTGAACATCTTTTTATCTTATAACTAAAAATTTAACTTCAAAATTATCAAAATTACAGTGTAAATATTTTTTATTTGTTTATTATTCGTCAAAATCATGGCGGACCTATTTAGCAAAGCCCAAAAAGACATGCAAATCCTGACTCAAACATACGTGCATGAATTGACAGAAATTTGGAAGAAAATATTTGACGAAAACGCTTGCAGAGATAACATCGCCAAACTTGAAGAGCACACGAAAAATTATTTTGAGGATCTAGTGATGGAGTCAATGGAAAAGCAGGAACAAATCGAAAAAGAAATTGCCGATCTCCGCTTGGAAGCTGAAAATCTTCAGCGCCTGCTGAAGGTAGATATAAGCTTGAAAACTTCGGAAGGTGTTCCGTTGCTGGTGCTCCAGTCTGAACTTGATGAAAGCCTTGCTGATCTACGTGAAACCCTGCGTCTTCGCAGAGAACAGATTTTCGAACTTCTGTTAGAACAAGATACTCTATGTAGCGAATTGGGCGAAGAGTCACGATCCCTTGTGGCTGACCCATTGCCATCTGAGGAGGAACTTAGGGAATTTCGGCAGCATTTGGAGGTGCTAAAGTTGGAAAAGGTTGACCGTTTAAATAGGGTTTCGACAATGCGACGCGAAATCAAGAATTTTCTTCAGATTCTCGACGTAAAGATGTTCTCCGAAAACGATGATCGCCTGCTCAACCACCGCCAGATCAAGCTCAGTAAAGAAACCTTCGATGGATTAAAGGAGATGCATGCTCGTTACAGGAATCAGGTGCTAGAACTCGAAGATACAATCGACGGAATGAAGCGAAAGCTGAATGCGCTCTGGGATAGATTAAATACTAGCCCAGCGACTAGAAACAAATTCAGTCGGTACACAGAATGCTCCCAATCTACAGCTGATATTCTGAACAAAGAAGTTAACCGTTGCGAACTTTTGAAGAAGCAAAACATAAAATTATTTGTTGAGCAAATTCGAAAGGAAATTTTGGAATGGTGGGATAAATGCATGAAATCTGAGGTGCAACGGAGTCGTTTCTCAAATTTCTACAGCGATTGCTTTACTGACGATTTGCTCATTCTCCACGAAATGGAATTGGAGGACCTAAAGACATTTCATCACAACAACGAGAAGATTTTTCAGCTTTTTGAAGACAGGCGTATACTTTGGGAACGTATGAATGCTCTCGAACAAAAGGCATCAGAGCCGGGACGATACAATAACCGAGGAGGACAGTTGCTCAAAGAAGAGAAAGAGCGAAAGACAATTGCCAGCAAGTTGCCCAAAATTGAAGCGCTCCTCACAGAACTAGTTCAAGCTTACGAAGAGAAGGAGCACAAAAAGTTTTTAATTTACGGAGAAGATATTCTCGAATTGTTATCTCGAGATTGGGAAAAGAAAAAGATGGAAAAGGAGAAGCTAAGCAGTGCAAGAAAGAATCCCCAGACGCCAATAGCCAATCGTACTCCGATGTCTATAAGAAACTGCCAGATGTCGGCATCGTCCATCAAACGTACTCCGTCCACTACCAACATCTCGTCAGCATTGAGTGCAAACAAGCGAAAGCTCGCTGCAACAGATCGCCAAGTTCCTTCGGCTAAGCGGAGTCTGTTAAATGTCCTGAACAGTCCCACTGTGTTTGGGTTTTCGACCTCGAATAACACAAAAACACCGTTCAAGTCACCCTACAAAAAAAATCGCGTCCTCGCAACGACAATTCGCCGACGATCGACGGCACGGCATAGTGGAAGCATTAAGAAACGACGATCCTCATCGCGACAACCCAAGAGCCAACCCAAAATAACCATCACAGAAAGTTCAGATCTATCGGACGCAGACAATTACGAACACTTTCAAAAGTGCATCGAACCAGCAGCCAGATCATCGATCATGCCAACATCCACAGCGTCAGGCAGCACCGTAAGTCGACTACGCAAACCAGCAAAGGAAAACATCCGACTACCCAATCCTCGACTAGCACGAGTACCTTCCAAGATGAACTTGATGGATACCATGTCCAAGTCTCCAGCTAACATTCATCACACATCTCATTCTCCGTCTACCTCTAGCAGCAGTAGAAAATTAACTACGAAAAACCTACCTATTCTAATTTAGTTTTTGTTTTTACCTTTTTTTTGGGCATATAATATATAACAAAAAAATAAATGTACAACATTTGAAGATATTTTAGTTAATTTAAGTCGTTTAATATATTTTGTTTTTTTTTTTTTTGTATTTTTTGTATTGTACTAATGGTAGTGGATTGTGTCTAACGATAAATATTTAGAGAGTAATTTTTGTTTTGCCTTACTTTTTTGCAATGACTGTACTGTTTGTAATTATTTGAAGATATCAATAAAAAAAATCTTTGTCTACTATGAAAATGGGACTTGCTTTATTCATGTTTTTGGATTTAACAAGGCAACCGGCTGCTTTGTTGAGCGAGCACATAATAGACCGAGAGCCCTCAGCGATTCGTGGGTGTGATTGATAACAAAAAATAATTAGTATAATTAGATAGTCCTTACGTAGTTACTTACAAATATTGGGGTCTTGCATTCTCAAGTGGGAGCAATAGTATACCAAATATGCATTTTTTCTAAAGTCTAGATAATTGTGATAACAACTAAAGCATAACTTCGAAATGAAGAGAGATGAGCTCCTTAATTGCAAATATGGTAGTCCAAGACGTTTTGCTGGCGGCTTTCTGGTTGCAATATGAGCTCAAAGTAAGCGCTTGCTGGCAGAAGGCCGTCAGCAAAACGGCTTCGACCACCATATTTGCAATCAGGGAGCTCACCTCTATATTTTGAAGTTATGCTTGAAATGTTATCACAATTATCTAGACTAGAAAAAAAAATTCATATTTTGTAAACTATTGCTCCCACTTGAGAATGCAAGACACCCATAATTGTAAGTAACTACGTAAGGACTATTTAATTATACTAATTATTTTTTTGTTATCAATCACACACTAAAATTGCTGTGGGCTCTCTCTCTCGCACTATAAGCAAAGGGCGAAATTGGGGGTGGCCGTGGCGCGATAGTTGTGTGCTCGCCTATCAACCTCGTGGTTGTAGGTTCGATTCCTGCCGTTGTCTATGTCTTCTTATATTCCATTAAAAACCAATTCTCAAAATTGTCATAAAATAAGTTGCTGCTTTGCTCATTACATGCTGTTTAGGCATAACACTAACAACATGTGATTGAGTAAACTAGCATACCCATAAAATATGACAACGAAATAAATAAAATAATGCGAATTATAAGATACATACATAAATAAGACACGGTAATTCTCTCCGCATTAGTTCAGCCGCCATCCCTGGAGATAAAATCTGAGACAACAACCAGATCTAGTCTCAGAACTTCGTGCCACACATCTTTCCTATCCTTCTTTCTCTTCTTCCACCGGATGCCGCGCTGTGTTAAGAAAACCATATAAAGGGTATTTATAATCCCTTGAGCGCGTGCAAAGTTATAAAAAAAAAAAAAAATAACGCCGAAAATAAATTTATTACCTCGACTCGAAACAAATATTCTCTAAATCGGACGATTTCGGAGAATTCTCCGCTCCGACGGTTATCTCGCTAGGGCCCATTAGTCTCTGATAAAACTGCACTCAAGTCTCCTTCCCAATTTTCTGTCAACATCGCTTGCCAGTTGGCATCAGCATATCCAATCAAAGGATTGCTCCGCAATATTTTGACTTGCAATAAGGCAAGCTTTGAATTTGAAAAAAAAAAAAATCGACTCGAGATTTTAATCATACTTGACATTACATTGCATGTAAAAATTCGTCCCGCAATTCCACCTGTTTGTGGTTTAATCTCTAACATAGTCGCTGAAGAAATTTTCTTCAAACTTTGTAGCGTCTTAGGGTGATTTTGTTCACTATTACTAAACTTGTCGGAAAATCCAAAGTTGGGCAACTGTGGAGTTGGTCTCAACTGGCCTGTTATGTGTTTTTTTGAGAGGTAAGGTTTAGTTTGGTTACGTAGAATACGCGAACAGGGGATGCTGCTTTCCAATACAGTACCTCTAAAATAGCATTGAAAACAACTTTTGAACAGTAGAATAAAATTACAAATTACATAGTAGGGCCCCAGCCCGCGTTACCAAACTAGGCATTCGTTTCATTACCTCTATTCCGCCTCATCCTTTTTTCTTCCTAGCTACCATACCTACCTTATCCTTTCCCATCCTTTGCCACGCAACAATAATGGCAATCTGCAAGTTGAAAATGCTTTTTCACTGTCTTATCAATAATCAACTTTAGAAGTTGAAATTCAAAACTATAGTTTTGAAAATTTCCACAGGGTTATATGGGACAGATGACTAATAAATATCAGTCTGAAGTTTGGATTTGATATATTTGTTTACTTTTATTTTGTTCCGTTTAAAAAAATGCATCGGTTTTGCTTAAAACTTTTTTTTGGCCCCAAAAATAATGGTACCTGCCAAACATTTTTTTCTGCCCATCTTAATTATCTCGTAAATGGCTCTAACGATTTTGATAAACAAACAATTCTGTAAACTATTGTAGATATAACTATACATATAAGATATATACATAAGTCTGCAAAATGATAAAAACATAAAATCATATTGACGGTACTTGCCATAGAACCTTTTTTTACTTGCGATTATAGGTACTATAAGGCAAGTTATGCATTCGTAAAAAAAATTCTAACGATCAAACATGACATTACGATCATAGAAAAGCCTAAAAAAGTGATCGACAAAAAATGTCTGTCTGTCTGTCCGTCTGTATGTAAAACGAGCTGCAGCCTAAACGGCGTAAGCGATTACCTTCAAATTTAGTATGTTTATTATTTGGCATTCCTCAGAGGGAAATTGAAATTTTATTTTTAGGCCTAAAAATAACGGTACCTGCCATATGACCTTGAAGGAAAATCTTATTTTTCTCGAAAACGGCTAAAACTATTTTGACAAAAATTTTCAAGAATTTTTTTGTTGGTAATAGCTATCTTCTGTTATAAACCAAGTTCACGGGAAAAGTCTATTAACGGTACATTTCATGTAACGGTTTTTTATATTTTGGCTTTCTCGGTAACGGTACATTGGATTTCTTTCAAATTTTATATCTGAGAAGATATAATGGCATTTTCGATTGGCCGTCCGGAACAGGTTCCCCCAATAAAACAACCGGAAACAATTTGACTGATTCTGATTTGTATGTATCACTGTATTTGTGAAAATTAAATTTAAAAAAATCACATCGACTAAAAAGAATTTCAAAAACACTTGATTTCAATTTAGATACACATTTTCTTGTATCAATAATAATTATAACTTGCTTATTTTTATCTTATTTTACAGGAAAGTTAGTTTAAATTTAATAAACACATCGAAATTCAACAACAAATCAACCCGATGATTTTGACATTTTAATTATGTGAGTGTGTAGCCTCGTTCGGTGCGCGGCCGATAGGCTACCAAAGATATTTTTGTAGCGGAATTATTTTCGAACGATTCAAGTAGCTTTCTCGTTATGTCAGTTGTATTGCATACACATCTGAAGTTTTGAATCAGCTGTTCCTCACATTTCCAAACGAATCTCAACGGAATCCAATAATTTTTGGGTAGCTTGAGATTTGTGTTTGACAACATACTGTGAGCGTCAAAAGAAAGTGTGCAGCTATGAAATGCATTTTTACAACCCTGTTAAAACAAGGGGGTTCGATCTTTTAGTAAAATACTTATGTTATTTTTTTAGGTAGTTTATTTTCAATGAATTGCCATATAAAACTTAACAGAAAATAATGAAGTAAAAAAAAACAATACAAAAATAAAAAAAATATTTCAGTTTTAAAGCGTCAAAAAAGTGTACAACTTGCAACACATACTGTGCAACTTTCCGCTTATCGGGAAAACAACCGTTAAATTTTTTTTTTTTTCTTTACAACTCATAACTAATTGATTAAAAGTGTTATTGAGTTCATTTCTATCGAAAGTACCTTGTTGCTTAAATTATTTTTTTAAATTACTTCAAAATGGGTAAACAAAGTGCAGTAGAAATACGAGAATTTATTATTAAATTAAGAAAGGAACGAAAAGGCTGTCCGTAAGCGATGAACGTGCTATTGTCAGGGAAGTGCGAAAAAATCCCACGTCTAGTGCAATAAAGATTGCTGAAAATATTACCCAATCTTCTGGAGTCAACGTTAGCGCGAGCACTATTCGGCGGACCCTTCATAGTAGCGGGCTACATGGAAGAGTTCCTCGCAAAAAACCATACATTTGTGAAAAAAATCAGAAGCGAAGACTTCTTTTTGCCAAGAAGTATCAAAAAGAAAGTTCTTCATTCTGGGGAAATGTTCTCTTTAGTGACGAGAGCAAATTTGAGATTTTTTGTTCAAGAAAGCTACCAAAAATATGGAGAACGAAAAAAACTGAATTTGAACAAAAAAATTTAAATTCAAAAATTAAGCACGGAGGCGCAGGCGGTTCGGTAATGGTCTGGGAATGTATGGCTTCATCTGGAGTTGGGAACCTCGCCTTTATTGACAGTACAATGAGAAAAGAAGATTATCTTAATATTTTAAGAGAAAATTTGCCAAGTAGTGTTGCGAAACTGGGTTTAAGTGATTCATGGGTCTTCCAACAAGACAACGACCCCAAGCACACATCGAAAATAGTCAAGGAATTGTTACTTTACCGTACACCTAAGCAACTGGATCACCCTCCGCAATCCCCAGACTTAAACCCCATCGAGCATTTGTGGGAGTATCTAGATAAGCAGATCCGAAAGAGGAACATTTCAAACAGAGAGTCACTAAAGTCAATTCTAGTTGAAGAGTGGCAAAAAATCTCCAACCGAATTGACAAGGAAGCTAGTAGAGTCAATGCCCAGACGCATTGATGCTGTTCTAAAGGCGAAAGCGAAGCAGACAAAGTACTAGTTTTAAGTGTTTTACTTTAATTGTATAATGTACACTTTTTTGACGCTAAAACTGAAATATTTTTTTTATTTTTGTATTGTTTTCTGTTAAGTTTTATATGGCAATTCATTGAAAATAAACTACCTTAAAAAATAACATAAGTATTTTACTAAAAGATCGAACCCCCTTGTTTTAACAGGGTTGTAAAAATGCAGTTCATAGCTGTACACTTTCTTTTGACGCTCACGGTATGTTTAGTTCATCAGCTGTTTTTTCCTTAGGCGTTACAACAACACCAAGCAATCCGGATCGGTTAGGTTGTTCCACCGAACGAGGCCTGTGATTCTGTTTTCGATTCTGAAATGAAATCCAGAATCGTTTTGTTCTGTTTAGAGTAACTAATGAAATTTTGTGGTGTCAGAACAGTTCTGGACGGCCAATCGAAAAGGCCATAAGTATCCAAACTAATTCTGCGCATCTAATGGTGTTCTTGCTTTTTTCGAGAAATTGGTTAAAGTGACGATTTTGGCAGTTTTTATAAGTTACAAAACGATGTTTACCCACCTATACAGCATTCACTTCCATTTATACATATATATGTACATACCTAGGTTCTCTAAATATAGGTAGGTACATATAATTCTCCTAATTTTCATAATTCAAATCCATTTAAATATATATTTGTAGGAAGGTACCGATGTAACCATTCCTTGAATAATATGAATTGCACAATTCATTATATTAAGAATCAAGGTAATTGTACCTACATTGGCTTTAATCCTGCAAAGGATAACTAGACAACCTAAAACAGCGTCAGTGGTTAGCTGCAATAAAGTTGTTAGTTCCAAGAGCAAGTTCGTACGATCCAGTATTGCACTTTTTTTTTTGTATTAATTTTGACTTTCTCCTTAACGGCTCAACAGATTTCGATAAAAAAATGGTTCTTGGAATTCTGCGTACCAACATTTTCCAAAATATTTTTTTTTTTTGATTTTTTGAAAAAGTACATAAATCAAAAATGGAACTTTTTTTAAAACGTTCTTAAATTTATATTGCTAAATGCCTAAAACTGCACACCATACATTTTTGTATACCTAAGAAAAAAAATTAAAGAAATTTTTTATATATAAAAAATTAAGTAAAAAACACTTTAAACATTTTACACACTTCATAACATTAAAAACTTTCTAAAAAGGTTTCGTTCATCAACTCACGGTGAATGGGTTCAATTTTCCCAGGTAATCTTAAATTTTCCACCATTAGTTTTCTCGGTTTTTAATTAAGGAAGTGTTGTCCTCGAAATAAAAGGGCTCTAGTTTTAATTAAAATGTTGAATGTTAGTAGTTTTTGTTGGTCACTTTATGTTAGCTTAAAAAATTAAGGTAGAAAAAACATTATTACTGCTAATCCTATATAATAGTAGCTAAATTATAATAGTTGCAATTCTATCATAAAACTTGAATAATAAATTATTTATAAATTTTCATACAAAGCAAAACAAAAACTATGTATTCCCCTCATCGGCAAGAAACTAAAAAAATTGTAAATAATAAAAAAACAACTCAATTAAAAATATTTTGTATATTTAAAATTAAAACTAAATAATGATTCTAGCCAGTTCCGTATTTCTTTTGTACGAACGCGTCTGGCAGTTGTTCGATCAACGAAATAGGATTCACTCCGACGGCAACAAGTTCGTCCATACTTAGCCATGCAAGATGAATGAAATGCTGAGTTCAAAAAAGAAATTAAAAATTAGTTTATAAAATTTTCCTACAAATGAAATAAAGCAAATCCAAAATAATACCTCATAATTTTTCTGAAATTTAAGTCTCAATCCAGCGACATTACTCTCCACCATTTTCAATTTCTTGGATGATTCGATATCCACAAAGTTGGGTTCACATTTTTCCAGTGCAAACAAACTGTTATCGTTTTGCAGAATAAAAATGTTTGGATTCCGTCGATCAAGGACTATACTATGTACACAGCGAGTTTCACACCCTTGGACAAAGAAATCCTTGTCTGTGCAGGTGAAGCACATTTCCTCAAGATCATACTCGAAGATTTTCGAATCGGAAAACACTGCTACCAAACGAGGAGAGTCATGATGAATTGATATCGCCGTTGTTGCAGCTGTGTAACGAGGTAAATTCAAATGATGTTTGTAGCGTTTGTCCTTTTTAATCCATACGCAAATTGTTCGACAAGTTCCAGCCGCAACAAAATAATTATTACAATTTGATACGTCCACTAAATGAATTGTGTCCTTAATGTATTTAGCTGCTTTAATAGTCTGAGAATGATCAATATCACCGTTGGAAAGTATGCTAAACACATCTATTGTGTTGTTTACTTTACTAAGGAACAAAGTGCTGGAGTCATGTGAGAAGAGAATATTTGTACACGCAGAAAACTCTTGGGGCAGATTTTTAATTCGAACTACCTGCGAGATATTTTCATCCTCTCCAGCTACAAAGGCAAACATTCGAATTTCAGTCATTGTGGAATAGACCAACCAGTTCCCATCGGGGGATAGTGCACTGCAAGTAATTTGGTGGCTGTGTTTGCTTCTCATTTCTAGAAGTTTATGTGCAGGTTTTTTCAAACTTAAAAGCTTTCTTTCTTCATCTTGTACTTGTTCTTTGTTAATATCATCCAAACGTATCTCCTGCTTGTCGATGGACTCTCCTAATCTCCAAACTTCAACCGTGTTGGGATAGCGCAGAAGGACTAGTCTTTTTTTAGGTATAACACAAACGGCAGGACTCTGAAGAAATGGTCCATGCTTCACCGTAGAAACATATCCAGTGGCTCGATAAACCGGCATAATGATAAGGTAACCATCAACTCCACCAGATGCGAATTTGTTGCCCATGCAAATGAGAGCTTTAACATCGTGTTCATGGATATTACGCTGGCGGTCCTTCACCCATTTATGTAAGATAATATCTTTCATTTTTATTTCAGTCAGGGCATATATTCGTATAACAGGATCGATTCCGGAACAAATCAACCTGTTTTCCTCTTCGTTCACAGCCACGGCTAGTACGTCGGCTTTCAAAACACAATGCTCCTCAACATATGATGCGCCCTTTCCATCCCATATGGTGACAACACCTCGTGAATCCCCAGTTATTATGGTCATGTCTTTAAGAACCTGAAGTGACCAAATAATTACCTCCTTTTTAACGTTTTGTCGGGTTAATGATATTTTGTGAATGGCATGTCCCGTTTTTACGTCCCAGATGCGAAAAGCGTCAATTCCTCCAGTTACAAGTTGATCTCCTGTGCTGTTGAACTTGCAGCAAAGAATTCGACCCTCTTGCTTGTCAAACAGCTTGCAGTAGTCCAGTTTATCGTCGCTTATGTCGAATAAGTTGATGAAACCCTCTTCAGTGCCGAGAGCCACTTGATTGCCTTGAGGAGTGACATCGAGACACCATATCGAATTGCCTGTTGCAGTTTGCGACCGACGCTGGCTTAAGGCGACTAAATCCCATTCCACGAGATGACCCGTGAGTCCAGCGGTGAAAAAACGCTGTCCAGCAAATACCATACCTTCGATAGACGAATCTTTTCCAGTGACAATTGTTTTTTCATGGAAAGCTGCATGTTGCATGTCCCATATTTCAATAGTTCCATCGTTTCTATTTATTTAAATTAAACTTATTTGAAGATATTTATTTGAAGAAATACAAACCTTGAGACGGCAAGTTTTTTGTTGATTTTATTGTAGGCCATGCAATTAATGTAACGAGGGGTTAGATTATAGAAACGTACATTGTGGATCTTGGTACGTCCGTCTTTTTCTCGGTTCTCTTCTTTCATTTTCATTGTATAATGAATTTAAAATAAAAATCGAAGATATGCAATTTATAAACAAGAGGTAAACTTTTTTCACTGCACGTGGTGGTATTAAATTTTGACAAGTGACAGCTGTTAATTAACCGATTAATTTTGTTCGAAGCTGTATACCGATAAGTATTTACTTAAGGTGTAGCTTATACTACTTTTACAATTTGCAATTTGCCTTTGCGATTTTTTACCTATGCAACGATAAATTTATAGAAGAGCTGACTTCATTTGAAAAAGGGTTTTTCTATTGACTTATCGATTGTCATCCATTTTTTATCGCGATCGCCACTGTAACCGCGTATGTTTGCCCAATGCTTAAAAACTTAACTACATTCATTAATTTTCTACAAAAGTGAACAAAATATTTTGTACGTTAGTACGTTGTAACTTTTCTATTTCACGATGATGATACGCTCTCTCTGCGCAAAAGGCTAGAGGGGGAGAAATCGTTGCAGCACGACGAGACTATTATACGAATCTATGATGCGACCACTGATCTACATAATTCACTGTATAGTGTATATTTTATAAGTATAACTGTTTTTTTAATGTAATTCGAAGAGGGCATAAGGTGAGCTGACGTGCCTTGACGTCGAGAGAAGAAAAAATAATGAGTTGGCATTTGTGTTGTGTTTTATAAAAATAAATAATGGGCGAGCCTTGAGAAATGCTAGCTTATAACAGTTTTATAACTGTTGTTTGCCTTTAAAAGAGTTAAATATTCCACGCACTTCGCGCGGTTGGAGGGCAACTAGAGAAAAACGACTAATTTCCGGAAGTCAAATGCCCTTTTAAACCTACTGGTCGCATACACTCTACTTTTATATCACACAATATTTTCGTCATGTCTCTAGACAAGTCCATAAATAATACCTGAATTTAAAAAATAGCTCAATGTAACTTCTAAAAGTGATTCGAAGTGTTATAAGGTTATACTGGTATTGTACCAGCGCACAACAGTCTTCGCAACCATGATACAATTAGTTGTATCATGCTTCGCAACATGGTTTGCGTGTTTTTTTTAATTCATACTGGGATGTCCAGAATATTCGGAATACCAGTTTTGCGTTTCTTTATTCCGTGGAATATTCCGGATAAAATATTTTGCTGTTTCTTAATTCATTCCGGAACGTTTGGAATTCATTCTTTTTATTACATGTTAAATACGAATGTAAAGAATATTCTCGGAATATACCTTTCCCTCATGTGAATGACAAACAAGCAAAATAATGACACCAGTCAAAGACGGAAATCAAGCAAGTGAACAAAATGGATGACCCCACATTTTTTATATTTTTATTATTGAAATAAATATCTAAACAACAATTAAATGTGATTTTTCATTAATTAATAAATCAATAATATTTTATTTTTACTACTTTCCAAACAGATATCTGTTTTTTTTGTCATCATCACAACACTTTCAAACAGCTGGTTGATGTCATCTCTTTTCTTTTCTATTCCGGATAGTATTTATAGAAACATTCTCCTTATTTCCAATCGAAATTGATAAAACCAACGAAGAATGGACATCGCTGGTTGAACGAATAATCGATAACAACCACAAGCAAGGCGTACCAACGCCATAACAAAAAATAACAAGTATCTGTTATCTGTCAAAAATCGAAAACTGTCGTATTGCAAGTGCCGTACCACCTACGTTCCGCTGACCAAGAAAAAATTAATAAATTTTAATAAATTGAAGTTAATTTTCTTAACATTTAATCAACGAAATGGGTGATGATGAACTTGATGCAATTCGCCAACAAAGAATGGCCCAACTTCAATCGCAATATGTAAGTGTTTTCTTAAACTTCAGTCCAAAGCAACATGCGGCGGTTAAAATAAATTACCAAAAATAGCAACAATTCGTACAAATGTTCATGAGGAATTAAGTACTATCCTAAATTTCAAAAATAAAAATATCTGACTCATCGGTATATTGACTGTTGTACCAATTTCTTTTACTCATCTCTAGGGTGGCGGCGGCGGCAATGACCCAGAGAAACAAAAGCAACAACAAGAACAAATGCGCCAACAGGAAGACATGAAGAATTCAATCCTTTCTCAGGTTCTAGATCAGCAAGCCAGAGCTAGATGTAGGTTCATTCCTTGAAATAACCTAGTTCTCATTAAACTTAAGCCATAAACCCTTTAATTGTAGTAAACACTCTCAAACTAAGTAAACCAGAGAAAGCACAGGTTTTTGAGAACATGGTAATTCGCATGGCACAGATGGGTCAAATATCGGATAAACTTGATGATGCTCAGTTTGTTTCGATTTTGGAAAAAGTCAACTCCCAAATGCCGCAGAGCACGTCCACAGTTAAATACGACCGCCGAAGAGCTGCCATCGATTCTGAAGATGACGATGACTACGGATGCTGATTGCTGCTGACTAAACTACGGACTCACATTATCTATATAAAAAAGTTTCATCTCATTATTTGACTAACTAACACTCCAATTAGATTGTTTGTTCTCAAAATAATTTAATATTTCTTTTAACTTATAACACTAACTGTGACAGACAGAAACACAAAACACATTTATGTAGAAGGAATGAAAGAAACTCAGGAGAAAAAAATCTTTCATACAAAATATAACAAAATAAATACAAATGAGAAACAAATTTGTTTAAATTGAGATCACAACAGAAATGTACAACATTTAAAATTTAATTTGATTTGACTTTAGATAGGAATTCCTCAAAATTTATTCCTTCTTCTCGTGCTCCTCCTCGTCTTCTTCGGATGCGTCCAGACAATCACCACAAAATATCGAATACAAGATCAATGCGAGAAATCCCAATGGCAGACCAAACAACACTGTTGTTAGCACGGGATTACCAAGCCACATTTCTCTTAGTGATTTTTTGGCTTCGAAGCAGGCCCGATATAGACGCACCAAGAAGGTGTCACCTCCATAAATAGTTGCCGTTTGATTGCTTATCGATTCGAGGAAAATGTGGAGAGATTGCGGGGTCATCTGCATGGGATCATCTTCGGGGATGTGATGGTGTTGGGTTGTTGAATTGATGACGATTATGTGAGGTGTTGGCAATGCGTCCATCACGATGGAGTGTGCTATACTGGGGTCACCAATCTGCATTCAAATGAACAAAGAAAAGTATTAATTTTGTTGTTTGTGGAAAAATCAATTGTAAAACATTATGAGTTGCTCATTGCCTTTTAAGTATTGCCTCGATATACCTACTCGATTAAAAGCTATGCTTTAAGGCAAGTCTGATGTGCAAGACAAGTTTAAAAGAAAAGTGATTAACAACTTACCCATCCAAACTGAAACTGATCGTGATAGCGATCTCGATACTTTCGTATAACTCCCTCAACCATATCTCGGAACTCCAATTCGTGTGTTGCCACCTGATTGAGTTTGTCCTCCTCGACCACAGCGACAACTAGGTACTTTTTGGTTTTCATCAATTGATGAATATTAAATCGGGTAATCTTAGGGAAAGTGACAAAACGCTCAACATTCACCCAGTGATGAATTGTTTCGTTAACTTCAGTCGGATCCATTTCATGAGCTACATGGGCGTGCATATACATATGCTGTGCCTCTTCTTTATAAACCAGCACAGCTGGCAGGTGTTCGATGTCAAAATGTTGCTGAGCAATATCTTCAGTTGTTGCATAGAAGAAACCATGCTCTTGATAGCTCTCAGCAGCTGCATAGAATGTGTCCCAAACGACACCCTCTTGCTGTCCGACAAACATGAAGAACAGTGTGTGTGCATCTTTAAGCATGTCGACGCTTTCTGTTCGTGTGACTAGCTGTACGGGGGGGCCACTCATGCGAAGTGCATAGTCGACAAGGTCTTCTTTGGTTCTATCGCCACTATAGGTGAATTCCATGTTACCCTTGATAAACATGATAGTCGGATAACCACGAATACGGAATTCTTTAGCGGCAGCTGGGAAGCGGGTGCAGTCTAACCGACCGACCCTGACATTTGTACTATGAAGCGATTGCGCCACTAGCCCAAAAACGGGCTCAGTACGTTTGCAATATGCACACCAAGGGGCGTAGAACATCACAAGCCACTGGCTTTCATGGCGGACATCGATAAAACGATCGCTGAGTTCAAGTACTCGTGTTGCATGGCTGTATGAAGGAATTACTAAAAGAAAAGATATTTTAAAATAAAATATTTATTTTTGGTTTATCACTACTTTACCATATAAGAATAGAAAACCAGCTAAAATCACTCTCGATACAGATAATGACATGATTTGCTTTTGAAATCGTTACCTCTTTTTCACAAGTCAATTGCTTGATTTAGTTAGTTATGGCACATAGTAACACGGTTTTTAAGGCGACTAGAGTGCTAATTATTTGGCTAATTAAGTTAGTAAATGCAATAAGAAAATGTTACTTAAATATAAATGCACACAAAATAGAAAAATTTTATTTTTTTCAATTTTGTTGTCAGGATAAGGTTAGAAAGAGAAGCATATAATTTGTGACTGCTGTCAAAACTTAAGGAAATTGCGGCGAATTGGTGTATAATTATGGTCCTATTTCACTCGCATTAATCTTAATTACAAACGAGCAACTATGGTCGGGTTAAAAACAACAATGGCAAAATTCCGCAAGTGTGACTTCTCTGTGTACACATACATTTTTGCGATTCCAAAGGTGCGATTAATTTCCTGTGACAGATTACGTGTACACAGATAGGTAAATACATGCACGCTTATTTTGAGAGTGAATTCTTTTTTTTTTAAGAAAGGCATCCACGAATATGAGTTTGAATGAAATTAGTTTGTTGTTGCACCTGGTCACGTACTTCTAACTTCTAACACTTTTCTAGTAGGCATTTTAAATGGTCACTATTGAGAATTTTAGCATTTTTATCGTGAATAAAAAATGATGGAAAATAATTCTATTTTTAATTTCATTTGGTGTTATTGTATTCCCGAGAAAAAGCGCATACATATATAATCGAAATATTCGATAGAAATTAAATACACACTGGACCAGACGATGAACCTCAGTCAACCAGCAAATCGGTGAAAAAATTCCTGAACCGCACGGATATAAAATAATGAGATCTGAATGTACCCAATATATTTTAATTCAGCAGCGAGCTGTTTTCTGTGGCCTATTATCCACAGCGTTCTTATGTAATCTTGTTTAGGATATTAGCTGATATTTGAAGTGAAAATTGGGAGCTATAGTCTAGAGGCATTTTGAACTTATAAGAATGACAGTAGTTCTTATAAATAGAAGAGAAAATCATGCACTCCTGTTAAAACCAGTTAAATTTTACTAAATGTCGATTTCGTTTCAATTAATAGGATTTGCCACTAAAACCAATACTTTTTTGCTTTGAAACGAACGAGATTTCGGACCGAATCTCTTTTTGTGACTGTGTACGTTGGATTGGAGGCTCTAAAAAATCGTCGCCATCATTATTTCGTTTATACTATCTGATTCCGCCGCGTGGAGGTCCTAAGTCCACTTCCACTTTTTTAATAATTGTTTCCAAGAAGTTTTTAACATTTTTTTTTATTTTTTAATAATATTAATTTACTATTTCTGTACACTACCACAAAATACAATTAATTCACAACATTTGAGAAACTTCAAAACAAATATTGTAGTGTTTGTAAGAATCTGTGTACAAATCCGTTTTGAATTCGTCTCCAAAAAGAGATTCAATACGGAAAAAAATTGGTTTTAAATTGAAACGAATCTGATTTTCAGAAAAATATTGACAGCGGATCGACGGCAGATCGATATTTTTATTGAAACAAAATCGAAGTTTTTTTCCGAATAACGTAAACCCAAACCATAGTTTCATTTCCTTACTGTACTTACTCTTTCCACAATGCGGCGAAATTCGTGACAGCTGCCGCAAATTATCCAAAAAAATACGCTTTCTCAGATCTCTGCCTCAGTGATTTTTCTGTTGTTTAGTGTTGATTGTTAATTATTTAAGTTTAATTTTGCAGCGGTATACTCGGTCTTTAGTTTAGTTTATGAAAAAAAAAAATGAAAAGACGATTAGTGCAAATCCTCTGACCGTTAAATCTACAATATTTTAAATATATTTTTGCTTTAATAACTCAACAAATTTAATTCCACAAATCCAAACCATTAAAAGGTCAGAATTCGTAACAAGATACCTACCTACCTTACAATGGAACCATCCGCTTGCGAAGGTAATCAAAGTACGAAACAGAACAGAACGGTGAACTTTGTTTTTTTGTATCCAATCATATCTTTATCATCCATTCCTTTCTTTTGCAGACCTTAAAGCATTTGAGCGTCGTTTAACCGAGGTAGTCTCTTCGTATCGTCCCTCAACTTTGCGATGGAGAAGTAAGTTGTTTTGAAATGATGGAATATTTTTATTAAACTTAAATATCCGGATTTAGTTGTTTTAGCAGTAATATCGATGTGCACAGCCATTGGAGCTTGGTATTGGTTGCGCGACCCAAAGACTTCAGTTATTCCCCTCACGGAATCTCTGCTCATACACCCAGTATTTTCTTTTGCAACTTCAACACTAAGTAAGTTTTCAATGGTTTAAAAATAAGTAATCGATTGGTCAACTAATATTAATTGACTTTTTACAGTTCTACTCTTTCTCTTCGGGATACATAAGCTTGTCATAGCTCCACAAATAATTACCTCTCGTATGCGACTAGTGCTTGGTGACTTTAATATGAGCTGTGATGACACTGGCAAATTGATTCTCAAGCCAAGACCAAATACCAACTGAGAAACGGAGAAGAAGCCACGCCGGCGAACTAGTCTTTAGGATATTGATTTTTTGGGGGACATATACGGATTTTAACATAATAGACGATGATCGTTAAATTGTTGAAATTGGCCAATGAGCGTAGGTCATTTAAGATCATATTGTAAATACTAAAGTGAACTTTTATTTTGATGTCCTTTATCGCTCTTTTCCTTTCAATTTAAATTAAAAAAAGAACAAAACATTTTATAATCCAATGCTCTCTCCGAAAGTTTGTTGTTAGGTTTGTCCAAATAAATTAAAAGATAGTTAAAATTTTGAAGTTTGTATATTATGGCTTACAGGTCTGTATTTAACTGCAGATCTTAAAGCTACCAGCTACTACACCAAATTTTGTGTTGTCGTTTGAAACCGTTGCAGAAAACACATTTCTAGACCCTGGATCTTTAACTGCGATGTCTTAAAAAACCCTTGTTTAACTTCACATCAACTCTCAAAGATTATTTTGAAGAAAAATAAATTCTGGGCGAAGAAGTTAAACGTATTTGGAATGTATTTGTTGAAGTTGTTTATATGAAATCAACTTTTTTTTAAGATTATTTGTTAAATTTAAGATACAAGTAATTACTATTTCAAAATAGAAAATTAATACATTTTTTTTCAAAACATTCTAACCAGCAGAATTTGATGAAAGCCTTGGATTGGGATGGACTTTCCCAAAACTTTGAACTTTTTTAATTTAGAAAAACATCAAAATAACATGAGAAGAACATCTGAAAGTAGCGCATGCATCTACCGATACCTAGATCACAGCAGAGGACTTTATTTCTCTGCTTAAAGTTTGTAAAATAAGTTGGATCTTCCTTCAAAGCAAATTGTGATCTTATCTTAACGGAAGGAGTCATAGTGTTAACGAGTCGCCCTCATTTAGTCTTTGTATTATGGGAAAAGCGAAAAATATTCAATACTTTTTAGGCAGATGTGCGGCGCTACGAGAATTGAGAATCAGTTAGTTCGGTAAATCTTTTTTGATGGAAAGTGAGATCATATGTTAGCTGGTGAAGATACTTTTGATTGGAAAAAATTGGTCAAGTACATAAGTGAGGCCATAACTTAAAGAAAATGTCTTGTATTTTATAATTTCATCATAATTCAGTATGTGCCTTTTATTGAAAATTTGTGTCTTTAAATCAACTTTGTCCAACTTTATTATATTTTGGATTATATAATTTTATAAAATCAATCTGGCCCAGGCTTCTTGGACTATTTTCCAAATGCTTTTTTTTATTCACGCCGACTTGAAGTCATACAAAACGTTTATGATGGGATTCAATTTAGGCGATGAAAGGTAAATCAAATATATCACCTTTATCGATCAAATCAAAGCTTTTGTTAATTTTGCCGAATGTTTTGGATCATTGAGTTTGCTGGAAGCACCAATATAGGTGCCGTGGCCTCTGCCGTGGTAGCATTATATCCTGCATACTGCTAAAAAATCATAATAGCGTGGATTAGACAAATTGGAAACACCTCAACAAGAGAAACAACCCCTTACCATGATTCTGCCAGCATCATGTTTTACTGTGGGTTTTTTGTAGTGTTGTTCCATTTTTCAAAAAAAAAAATTATTTTAAACTGTAGCTACTAATGGCGTTTTTATTTGGTAATCCGGAATTCTTCTCCGATCCGGGATCCCAACTGAACACTTTTGTGTGATTCTGAGGATTCTGAATTTGAATGAGATTGCATGTGTGATTGTACGTGAGAAAATTCAAATTCAAAAAAAATGTTTGCTGCACAATTATGATACAAAAAATGACAACAGTCGAGTTTGACGTTCAAGTATATGAATGTGTGAGTGCTTCTGGTTCTGATTTCAAATCGAGAAGCAAAATTCTCTTTTCAGAATTATAACTGTCATTTTTTCCAAGTGAACCCCCACAAAATGAAGGCTAACCCCTTGCGGAAAAAATTACATTTTCAACAATGTTCCCTAAACCCATCTATATATACATCAACATAAAGATCTGTTCAATACCTATCTGCTGCTGAGAATAAAAAGTATCTGCGGTATCTGGTTCTTGAGATATTTCAATCCAAATTTCTTCGCATGATTTTCCACCCAACTGCATTTGACTTGATTTGGATGGTAATATCTTCGCATCCAAGACCCGCTAAAACCTGCGGCTGCCAGTGCTCGAAAGGTATTGCACAGACCTTTCAATTGGTGTGTAATTCGTTGTACAATTCTTCACTTCACTTTTTTCGACATTTTAGGAAAAAAATCAAGGCTAACCCCTTGCCATTTTTAGCAATGATCGCCAAACCCATCGATATATACAGCAAAAGAAAGGTCTGTTCAATAGCTGTTCATCGCTGAGAGCAAAGAGTATCTGCGGCATCTGGTTCTTGAGATATTTAAATCCAAATTCATTTGCATGAGGTTCTTGAGATATTTCAATCCAAAATTATTCGTATGATTTTCAACCCAACTGCATTTGACTCTTGTTTGGATGGTGATATCTCCGCAACCAAGCTCCGCAAAAATCTGCGGCTGTCAGTGCTCGCTTTGAATTGCACAGTCCTTTCAACTGCTGTGCAATTCGTTGTACAATTCTTAACTTCACTTTTTAAAAAAAAAAAAAATCAAGGCAAACCACTTGCGAAAAAAATTACATTATCAACAATGTTCCCCAAACCCATCAATATGTACATCAAAAGAAAGGACTGTTCAATACCTATCCACAGCTGAGAACAAAAAGTATCTGCGGCATCTGTTTCTTTAGGCATTTCAATCCAAATGTAGTCGCATGATTTTCCACCCATCTGCATTTGACTTGATTTGGGTGGTAATATCTCCGCATCCAAGACCCGCTAAAATCTGCGGCTGCCAGTGCTCGAAAGGTATTGCACAGACCTTTCAATTGGTGTGTAATTCGTTGTACAATTCTTCACTTCACTTTTTTCGACATTTTAGGAAAAAAATCAAGGCTAACCCCTTGCCATTTTTAACAATGTTCTCCAAACCCATCGGTATATACATAAAAAAAGGTCTGTTCAATACCTATCCACTGCTGAGAACAAAAAGTATCTGCGGCATCTGTTTCTTTAGGCATTTCAATCCAAATTTAGTCGCATGATTTTCCACCCATCTGCATTTGACTTGATTTGGGTGGTGATATCTCTGCATCCAAGACCCGCTAAAATCTGCGGCTGCCAGTGCTCGAAAGGTATTGCACAGACCTGTCAATTGGTTTGTAATTCGTTGTACAATTCTTCACTTCACTTTTTTTGACATTTTAGGAAAAAAATCAAGGCTAACCCCTTGCGGAAAAAAATTACATTTTCAACAATGTTCGTCAAACCCATCGATATATACATCGAAAGAAAGGCCTGTTCAATAACTATTCATAGGTGAGAGCAAAAAGTATCTGCGGCATTTGGTTCTTGAGATATTTCAATCCAAATTTATTCGCATGATTTTCCACCCAACTGCATTTGACTTGATTTGGATGGTAATATCTCCACTTCGAAGACCCGCTAAAATCTGCGGCTGCCAGTGCTCGAAAGGTATTGCACAGCCCTTTCAATTGGTGTGCAATTCGTTGTACAATTCTTCACTTCACATTTTTCGACATTTTAGGAAAAAAATCAAGGCTAACCACTTGGGGAAAAAAATTACATTTTCAACCATGTTCCCCAAACCCATTGATATATACATCTAATGAAAAGTCTCTTCAATACATATCCACAGCTGAGAACAAAAAGTTTCTGAGGCATGCGGTTCTTCAGATATTTCAATCCAAAATTATTCGCATGATTATATTTTCATTTTGCATTACATTACAATTTAAGGAATAAACTGTCCGTGCGCGACCAACCTCAAGATCAGAGATTGCCAACTTTAAAACGTCATTCGCAACGAACAAATAAAAGGTCAGGAATGAAATGTCAAAATGGAAGAATATTCGTTATTTCGATGGTCGCTGTCATGTGAACAGTCTGCAAATGCTTACTCAACAGACCATGTTTGTAAGGATGCTGTAAGATTTTTCAACGTAACGGTAATATATATTTACTTGACATTCTTTACGCCAAGTTGGGGGACGCCAAGTGATGAGATCTGTCAAAAAGTAGGTGCAGACTCTGCACTCTTGGCGTCCCCCTGTATTACTGACGAAAGAGTAAAGAAATGCGGAAGTTCACTCAGTTATTCTCAGCAATCTGGAATAACTTTCTGTTGTTGTAATGCGTGCAAAAGCACATCTGATGAAAAAACAGCTGTTCTCATGAAAGCTATCTTGAGTTATCTCAAAAATTTTGGAATAACTAGCTATCCGAGAACAAATGAATAGAACAGCTGACTGCAAAATTCATTTGGTATGCGTTTTGTTCTGATTTTTTGACAACTTCCAGCTTACCTATCTGATTCGTCCACAGATAAACTCCGATGTATCCGAGATAACATATCTAATAAGTGTTCATTTGAATTTTTGTATGGAAAAGTTCTTAAAAATTTAAACAGTATTCTAAACCAAAATTTTTCAAAAACAAATTTTTGAAATTAAGAAAAAAAAACATTTTTTTTTAAAACTCAATATTTCGAAAACGACTCGATCGATTTTTCGAAACTTTGCATTAAGTCGTTTTTTTGGTATTATCTTGAATATTTGGAAAAACTATTTTAATGTTAAAAATCGTTAATACATTTCTGGTTCTCAAAAAACAACTCCAGGAATTTTTATTAACAAAATGGGTATGTTCTTAAATTAGTAAAGTAAGCAATTTGTTTTATTTTGCGTTCTTATTTACGGTACTTCCCATTCTCTTTTCATATTTTCGATTTCCTCACTATTGAATGAACCGATTAAAATAATTTTTTTAAGACAAATGCTCTCTAAAATCATAAGTAAAATGAGCAATAAATAACTATTTGCTAAAAGCATGGTAGAAAATCTTTACACGATTGAGTTTTGTGCTTAATATTCTTATCGTATCATGTGAATGTGTTCTTAAATTTTTAATTTTAATTTCATCGCAAAAATTCTAGAAATAATCTGAGCGCAGTATTAGAAATATTAAATTATAAAATCAGAATTATTCGTAAAAAAATGGATGACAGTTATAAAAACTTCTCATGCCTGATCTCTACTCCATACATTCACAATCTAAATTTAACCACAGAACTACAGGAAGACAGCCGAAGAGGTATTTTCAAAAAACGACTTATGAGTACATAAGTATCCCCCAATATATCTTAGCCCATTTTTCATGTGTCTATTCGAAACAACTTTCTTCATTTCAAGTAAAATTTAAATCAGGTTGATTAATAATTTTTTTATTATTTGTTTAAGGGCTTTTATTTGATCTATAAAATCTTGTCTTTTGTATTTGTATTACCGAAACAAAATATGTAAGAATTTCAGAAAAAAAAAAACACAAATGACTTCGCTATTTATTTATTTGATCATTTATTGGTATCGTAACACACTACAGCTCCTCTGATTAGTTCATTTTATCATCAGTTCCAATACGTAAACGAGATTTATTAAAAAAAACTCAGAGTTCATAGTTTACGGTCTAAAATGTTAAATATTTTTTTTTCCAAATAATTAGATAACAAGAAAAATGTTTGCATTTATTTATTAATTTCTAATTATATTTTTTTTGGTACAAAAAACGCAAAACAAAATCTTCATCTTTATATTGTATAATATAATTTAATAATAAATGCATTTATATTTTGTGGTATTTGTTTTTTTTTCTCGAAGAGATGTTATTCATGTACATTATCTATCCAATCTTTTAACACATACATATGTATGTGTTTTGGTTTAAATATATATAATATTTTTTTATTCCGTATCAATTACGCTACATATCATTGTAAATTAATTTTTTTGTTGCATAATTTTTCTTTTTAATATAAATTTTTAATTTTTACGGATTTTTTCATTATTCGCTAAAAATGCATACTGTTTTGGTGTGAGTGAAATTTACTACAGTTTTAATGTGATTTCTTCTAAATTATGCGCAGCAAAAAGTTCTTAAGATTTTTTTATTCCATTTACTTATTTAAAAATAAAATAACATACCAGTACACTACATTCAATGAAATATAAATAAATTATAAAATTAAAATACAAAGTGAGTTGATATTGGTCAAACAATTATTTTTTTTAAAGAATTTTTACAAACCTTTATAATGCACAATAATCTACTTATTGATTAAGAAAATATTATACTTTTGATATATTAAAATAAATGTTTATTACATTACTTAATGCTTATTTATATGTATTTAATGTTAAAATGAATTTAAAATCTACAAAAAAAACACAAACAAATCAAAACAAAACATTGTATATTGATTAATTTTTTTTTTTAGAATTTCAAGAATTTCCATTGTAATTCAAAATGCAATTCAGCATCAGCACTCATAAAAAGTTGAAAAAGTAAAAAGGTTTAAATGCCGACTATTATGCGGCTAACAGATTTCGGATATTTTTCGGCGTATTTTCCTCGTTAAGATGCTTAGTTGTGTAGCGCAAAGCATTTAGGAGTGGCTCTGCTTTGATGGCGGGCTGGGCCTGCAGCAACCGTACACACCCTTTGACGTCTACATGTGCTCCACGTGCGAACGCTCCTACAGGGTGGACATGGTCGTAAAGGATGACAAGTCCAACCATTACTCTAAGGACTAGAAGATGAGTTTCTTCACGTTCGATTTGAGACAAAAGTTTGCTAAAAAAAAAAAAAGAAATAGGTAGGTTATAAATTTAAGAAGACATTTTTTTCAATAATTAAAGAGCAAACTTACGGGTTTTCCAACATCCGTAGGCAAACTTTCGCCATTGTGCCCAAAGTCTCTGTTGTATTCTCAACATCTTGAGCATTATCTTCGACGAACTTCGACGTTGCTTCGCTAAGTACTTTCAGCATTGGTGTCGCGTGGGCATAAAATAATGACATTCGATTTGCTAACTCCGTGCTAACCAGTAGGTTATTAGTGCTATCGATACGCTGGCGACTCACGATGCGTCTGTAGTAACTAAAGTCATTTTGTATCGCTGGGGTCTTCATCTAAAAAAAGAAGGAAAACATAAACATAAAATAAGTAGTAGATAGCATAGAACAATGACCAAATGGCCTTTAGTGCTTATCAACCAAGGGTTCTGTAAACTTAATGTGTGTTACACGCATCATTGACCATATTTAATGATTATTTATTACAGACACGCAAAATTATTTATTGCTGATCAATCTAGTCTTGATTGTTTAGATTGTTGTTGAATCTAAAAGAACGTTATAAAGTACAGAATGCATGTACATATGTATGTGCACATACAATCTATGTGAAATGTAGAGAATTTTATTTTAAGTACAAATATAAGAATTTCGTTGAAAACATAAATATTGTACAGAGACACAGGGTCAAACGTCCACACAATACTCTTAACCAATTTCAGTTAGTTACGAGTATAAGTCCCCACATCAATTGTGAAATTATAACCGACCTTGGCATGCCAAAAGTCTGTAATTAAGGGAGTGTCAGTTTGCCAGTATGTTTTTAGAAAGAAAGCCGATAATAAGTCTACAAAGGTTTTTAATAGTTTCATAATTTTTAAATTATTTTTTAATCAAATCAAAATAATTTATCTCTTTAAGCAGTTAACACAATGTAGTGTTGATTACGACAACTATGTTTGACATACGCAGAGCATCGCAGTTGCTTGAGTGGAGCATTCTACCCAAGTGCGAGTTAAAATCCTTTGAATCCACCAAGTGGGTCACCCAAGTTACTTTTGAATTATACCACGTTCAAATGCAGGAGCTAAAGATCGTTTGTGTTTGGATTTTCGACTTATGTATGTCATTTTTATTTGACAACTAGCACTCTTCTGAAAGTGCTCACTTGGGAAAAAATAACTTTTGATTCTGAAAAGAAGATAGATAATTGTGTACGTGGAAAGATTCAAACTAAAAAAAAAATGTTTGACGTTCAAGTATATGAATGTGTGAGTGCTTCTGGCTCCCATTCTGATTTCAAATCCAGAAGCAAAATTCTATTCTTTTCAGAATTAGAACTGTCATTTTTTCCGAAGTTAACACTTTCAGAAGAGTCCAGAAGGCTTCCGGATTGCTAAATAAAAACGGCATTAAACTTCATACTCAACAGTTATAATTTTTTGCATTCTAAATTGTACAACAAATTTAATTTTTGGTTTTGATTTTATTCGCATACACAATCACAGAAAACTGCCACTATTGACCACATTCGATAGCACAGCCAAAACAATTCGAATGTTGGTGTTGTAATTATTTTGACAAAAACAATCTGCTGATGAACAAAACATAAGGTTAAGATCCGCCAAAAAATAAGGATCTGCAAATTTGATTAACAATAAAAAAAAATCAATTCTTTTTGTCCAATGGAAGGATTTATGTCAATAATTTAATTTCATCACGTTTTTTATGTGATATTCATTGCTAGTCTAAAACACTCCGTCAATTTCGGAAATATTTTTCATATTAAAATACATTAATCATTTTTAGATACTTGCTAAGGTGGCGCCACAGTTTAGGGTGATCCTGGCCTTAATTTTTAGATATGAGGTTATTATTTTCACGATTTTCTCCCATCTGAAAATAAAATAAGAGCAATAGGACAAGCCTATGTTTTTCAATCCATTTTTGTATATACATACATAATTGTAGGTATTTCAAGTTTCTACACATCCCTTTTATCTGCATAAAACCATCGTTTAGATACCAAATAATATACATGTTCATATAAATGCTCGTATACCAGTAGTATTGAAAAAAAAACACTAACAGAGGGCGGTTGGTTATACGATGTGAACAATATTATAATGGTATAGATAGCCAGTTATGATGGGTTATAGCTAAAAAACAATACATGTCTATCTAGATCATGCAAAAAAACATATCGAATTTTTTGTTGCCATTAATATTTTTATCAAGCAAAACAAAAAGCTGGATGGATATGGGAAATTTGAAGTGTATTTCATTTTATTAAATTAGGGCGTGTAGAATAAATGTATATCGATGAGTGGTAACACGCACGTTATAAATTTCAAAAGGCTAAACAACATGACAGATTTCACTTAAGACACAAATTTCCCTGCTAAAAAAAAACATGAAGATTGAGACTGGTGGAAAATCAATAAACACACCTTTAAAGTGTTGTAATACATATAAATAAACTATATCTACCACAACATTTTTTAGGTTGAAAAAACTTAAATACATACATATACATATGTTTAGCATGTTCAGCAAAGCAATCTTTAATGAAGAGGATTATACATTTTAGAAAATTTGTATTCAAAATAAATATCTTACAGACAAAAATATAAATCAATAGTAGGTAGATACAATTTATTAACAAAACATTATTCGGGAACAGACTATTTTATTTTTGTTTCCGAGGTTCTTTATAGTGAATATATAATTTTACTATTTTGCATTTTATTTATATCTATATCGTATAGCAACAGAAAAATACAGCAATGTAAAATTAGCACTTATGTACATGCCAAATGTCATCCTTACTGTCCTTTCTGTCAGTTGTCATTCGTTTGCAAAATTTTATAAAGTTATGTTAGAATTCCTTGCGTTCCCAAATTGAAAAAAGAAAGTTTTACCAGGCATTTTGCATCGGATCATGAATTCCGATACTCTCTCTTTTTGACAGATGATTTATATTTCGCACGGCGCATCGGTGCAGGAAACAAACTAAATAAAACATTAATCGCTAGTTTCATTCAAATCGAGATTTGATCTTTTCAATTAAACTTTTTTTCAGATTTAATTCTAGTATCGGTGAATGACTGACACACACATTCCTGAAAAAAAACATATCTTCAACATCAGATGACGAAGCAGTCAAAAACTCCACTAAATTTATAAATTTATAAAATCTAATAATAAATTTCTTTCTATCTGACGTTCATTACGTGAAGTTCCTTTTAACCAAACAATCGATTTCTGAACAACATCGATTTTTTCTAAACAAAATCGATTTTATTCTGTCAAAACAAATTGTACAGTGGTCCAATTGAAAAAAAAAGCAATTTGAATAATATCTCGCGTAAAGAAATAATTTCAACTTGTGTTGTTTTCGTTTGTTATTCCGAGTTACTCTCTTTTCACTCTTGATACTCAAACAACGTTCAATTATCTGCTCCGAGTAAGTATTTCGGAGTCTGTTTCTGTTACCGATTTCATAGAGGAATATAGATATAGAAATAGAACACACTTTCACATTTAAAGTTTTTCGTAGGCTTATGTGTCAAACGAAATAAATATTTAAGAAAGCCATTCTTAGATGACGACGTTAAAGTGTGTATGTGTAAAACTGTATTTGATTTGATCCATAAAAGAGTAGGACACTCCGAAAATCCAATCGAAAACGAAATTTTTTAACTATTCAGTTTTTGCAAATTAACATTTTTGTTAGCATTTCGATAAAAACTTTGACTAAAATCTTAAAAGTTTCATATTAATTCAAATAAAAACAATAACATATTTTAATTAAGACTTGGGTCGCCAAGTGGCAAAAGTAGAAATTTTAATTTTGTTTAGAAAAAAATACATAATTAGTGATGATATTCAACTGGCAGTGTCGAATCATATCTGCTTAAATCATAACTCCCTGAGTCTAAAGCCAACACTCTGTTAGCTTCTTTAGCTTGGTGTTTGTAAAACGGCCAAGAATTTTGAATCGCTCTGGTAAAGCCTTTTTGTCCTGTTTCTTGCACCTCATAATCATTTTCATTTGGTAAAAAGTTTGATCTAGGATAATTGAGAATAACTTGATTCGATCGCGGTTGGGTTTGTTCTGGAAAAAATCCAAAAGTATGTTGCGTGCCTGAGTCTGGAATGTCTTCAACAATTATTGGCGACCCAAAATATGAAGATTGACAACATACTGAAGTTATTAATAAAAATCCAAGTGACTAAAACGAACAATTACACAATTTTTCTCTTTTCACAAAAATAACAAAACAGTGATATATTTTATACTCACCAAGCCTAACATGTCGAAGTTGCTTTCTAATATGAAACTGATATGTTTTGAGAATGAATTTGGCTTTTATACCAAAAATTAATTTCCTCCCTTTTCCTTAATTGCATTACGTTTATTTTTAATTGTTGATGCTTTTAAATGTTTAATAGCACTCGTAAATTTAAAACTACAAGCAGTGAATAAATCTACAAGCAATTAATATTGGTCATTTAGCTCACCACCGCGTCAACGGGCTTCAGTGAATACCATAAGTCATGACCTCTATAAGATTCAATCTATCTACCTGTGTTATATGTAGATTAAGATTAATTTGTTTTTCTTTTCCTATGTTTTGATATTTTTAAATTCTATGAAACAATTAAAGGAAAAGTCAAAATAAATTTTAAATTCCAGTCATGAACTAATTGGTCTTTTTATTGGAGCTTGTGTAAAAAAAATGTAATCCATGACTTACGTGTTTCCTTATACTGGGTCATCTATTTTGTTGTTCCGAAAGTAAATTTAAATGAAATAGAGTTATAATTTCGATTTTTATCCAATTTTTTACTCAATTTATTATTTGAATTATACTTCTGTGAATGGAAGACAACATACCTCGTAAATGGGTTCCAAGTAAGTTCTAGTAAGACTCGATTTTGAAAAATATCAAAATGACAATCAACATTTTTGGGAGAACTCAAGATAGATGAATGTCAAAAGAGTATATTTTAATGTTTAATAAAGCGTTTTTTAAGAAAAGTAACAAATAAGCCCGACGACACGATAAACTCGAATATTTTCAACTTTTCTAATGGCACACCAGACCACTGACAGTCTTCGTATTGTTTTTTTTCTTTTTTCATTCGTTCAAGAAATTTCTTTGGCCAAACGTCAGAGCTTGGGGAAATATTTTACCGACTTTGACAGTTAAATTCATACAATTCGCGATAGCGGCCATTCGCTGATTAAATCTAGTTGTAGTTTAAGTAGGTTTACTATGGATACTCCTTGTCATTATTAAATTTCAATAGCCTCCGATTTAATGCAACCTCGTCCATTTTGGGCCTGTTCTTATGTATTACCAGGGTTGATCCAGAAATTTTGTTTGGGCTGGAATTGGCAGCTTATCAAATTTTAGAGAGTGGGGATGAAATTCTCTCATAAACAAATAAAGTTCGAAAAAGTCTGGAATGGTTTGAGTACAATTTTCGGCTAATATATTTGTTTATTTAAAATTTATATTTTTTTCTCTTCAAATATTTCAATAATTTCACTTCAATAATTTTGCATTTTAGTGCTTTTAATTTAATTTATTTCTTCAACAAAACTTTTCCAACTTTTATGCCAAACGTCAATCTGACAATTGTAAATTCTCTGTCCACAATTTGCTGGCTACAAACATTAGGTCCGTTCCCGTACCCCCTATAACTGCGAAAATCTACGAATTTCTACGAAAAACAGTCAAAACTGTTCCCGTACTCAAAATTTCGTAGTTTTTCATAGAAGAGAGCGCTCATGAAAGAGTAAAATATTTCCCCAGTCTGCGAATTTTGGGTCAAGAAATATCTTTGGACAAAATTATGAATTATCTGGTCGGGCTTATCCGTGCAATAAATGGAAATTTGTGATATAAAATTGGTTATTTTAAGAAATAATTTAACGTAAGTCTTTAATAAACATTTTCAAAAATACACTTTTACGTTGACGTTTAAAACATGGCAAAAATTGTAGTTCAAAGCGTTCCCGTGCCTTTGTGAAACTTTGTTGCGCTCTGAGAGATTTTTACCCCCACTCTTGCAAAAATGACAGTCTTCACATTTTTGTGCAGAAAATGCGGGGAAACTTATTATTGGGCAGAAATTGTCAGAAAGGGGAAATATTTTACTCTCTCAAGAGTGCACTCTTCTACCAAAAACTATACCAAATTTGTTAGTCTTAAACAGGAATTGGTAGAAATTGATACCAATTTGTGCCAATTGGCAGTTTTGTACATCGTGTGGATAAGATCATTAAACACAAAAATTAGCAACCATTTAATTGAAGATTGATATTTTGTTTGTCCGGTATGCGATATAAAATCGATGTTTGAATTCGAAGGTGGGTAACAAGTTGTTTGAGCAGGAATATGATTTTTTTCTTAATTTATCAAACAAAACAAAAAAAAGTTGTTTTTCCTGTCGAGTATTTTTGCCACCTAGGATAAGAAAAAAGCACAATAATAAACTCCCAATCTTATAAATCGTTCCCACGCACAGTTTACCGAAGACAAAACCAAAAATCATTTTGTTGTAGGAAGCACAGTTGAAATTCAATTTGAATTGTAGTTGTAGATTATTTTCTTTTGCCAAACGCAAGCCATTATGGCGACGAGATGATGAAAAACTCGTTTATATGGTAAGCCAAGTAAAACAAAGTTCAATTTGATGAATGGCCATACTATTTCCCACAAACGGGCATCTATAAAGATGATTATACCACCGACACGGCATACGCATAACGCCTCTGCACGCGTCATTTCCTGACGTGCTAGTTGCTCTGTATAATTTGAGCAGAATGATCTACGGCACACCTACACGAAGATTGCATCGTGATGCAACGATGCATAAACCCATTTAAGTCTACCTTTAACTCTTTTCTTATACCTACTTCCTTCTGTTTCTTCATCTATGCGCATCCACACTTACCTTGTATTCATCGAATTTTAGCACAAATTCAAGAATCTCCGCCAACTGCTTGACTAGGGCCTGTTGTGTTTCTAGATGTTGAGTAGGATTCAATTTACCACCAACCAATTGGCCCAGTAGTTTTGGTACAATTTTCTCGAGCTCCAGCGAGTGTTCATAACAACGTTTCAGTTTGATTACCAGTGGCAGAACTGCGTTCCAGGCTTTTTCTTGGCACTGTGGCGATGGGTCAGCTATAGCCTCTCGTATTTCTTTTCCAGCACCCTGCAACAAAAGAACAAAAAAAAAATACACAGTTAAATCGCAATTTGTTTTTATTCTATACAGTGAATGACAGGAAGGAATGATGTATTACGAGGTATTAAAAACATGCGTTCTTTATGGGACCACCAGGCACCAACCAGGAGACCCGACCCAACTACGCTAGCTAACCCTTTAAAGGAATCCAACTGACTGCCCATAAAAAGAGACTTGGAACAAAAACATAGAACTGTCGTTAGCTTGTAATCAACACACGGACGGGGCACATGACACGACGATAATAAAGTGAAGGGTGAACATTGAAAAGCAAGTGAATGAACGACAGCAACAGAGGTAAACTAGCCAAATAAGGAAGTTGTTAGGAAAATGCGTGAAATGTGTGTCGTCCGTCGTGTCGTCGTAGTCGTTGTCATCAGAGCAGAGTATTGGTCTGATCGCTGAGAATTATTATTGTGAGATTGTGACTTCTCCCATTTAATTAATGCTATCATTTATTTCATTCACTGCAATTCACTCAGGCGGGAAGAGTGAGAAGAATTTTAATTAATTAAGAGAATGTTCGCTGATTGGAAGGAATGCATTATTGTGTTTGCAAGAAATAAATCCCATGGGAGGACGCCTGTATGTGAATGGAATGATGGAGACGGAAGTGTTAGGTGTGACAGCTGCTTCAATAAAAGGACATGCTTTGCAGTTGGAACTGCAATTTCAAATGAAAAAAATAATAATAATAATAATGTGTACATAAGCACAATGAAAAATGATGAATTAATCAGAATCACATTTATAAGTAAGATGTGGGTGGTTGTTTCGTGGTGTTTATAAGATATAATATAATTGATTGATATAAGGTTTTGTGACAAATTTGAGGTGGTAAGGGATTTGATGGAGACAGTAAGGAAACTAAAAATGTTTATTGTATTTAAGGACATATAACATTTAAGCGATTCGATATTTATATGCAAATTTTTCAGTAAACATTAAATCACAGAATATAATCACATTTTAGAAATATGTGAACAAAATTCAGCTATCGTCATTCACGTGGACTTGGAAAAAAGCTTAAAAGTTTTCTCTTAAACAAAACTTAAGATTTAATCTTAAACAATTTAGATCTATTCACATAAAAACGACAAACGGCAAATGAGCTCACGAACATTAGGTATTCCCTTGTTTGACATTTCACATTTCGTTCACATTGCTTTTTTGTGAAGTTGCATAGTTTTATAGTTGTAGCGAGAACAATATTTATTCGTTGAAAATGTGGATGCTACGTAGAATGCGATAGGGTTTGACAGTTCGCACCGTTACAAACAAATTGGAATTCGCGACCATAGATTTGTTTTCACAAATTTATCTTGTTTTTTTTCTTTCAATTTTAAATTGTGTGACGGTAAGTTCAGAACATCCATGGAATTCAAAAAATTCCGTGAGATTGTAGCTTGATTTTCATCCATCGCGGGGTCGACGAATTTTTATGAATGTAACTTAGCTGCGATTTGATTTTAAATGACGAAATTAAAATCAACAAGCATTCAAAATATCAGTTGGTCCGTTTAACTCAAGAGAATCAGTAAAAAAAACTTATAAAAATCCCAATCCGCACTTAATAAACTTGAAAAATAATAGGTCTAATTCACACTCTCCCAATTGGCACAAATTGGCACCAAATCCTTTTTCAGACTTACAAATTTGGTAGTGTTGGGCCGAAGGGAGATCTCTTGAGAGAGTAAAATATTTCACCTTCCTGACAATTTCTTGCCAATTTCTGCCCAATAAATTTTTGTAGGCAGCAATTTGTGGCAGAAAATTTACAATTATCAGATTGGCGTTTGTTATAAATAAAGAAAAAACATCTCGTGGTTGTTGTGACAAAATTAGTTGAACAAATAAATTAATTTAGAACCACTAAGATCCAAAATTATTAGTTAGAAGAGGAAAAAATGTGAATTTTAAACAAACAAATTATGCTCAAGCTGTTCCAGACTTTTTTGGACTTTATTTCTTAATGAGAGAATTTCATCTGAAGTCTGGATCAGACCTAACAGTTCATAAATAACCATAAAGAACGAACAATCAAATCTCGTACACATGTACGACGTTTCTCTTTTATATTATATATTTTCTCGAGATTTTTTGAAAACCTAACACGCCGAAGTCGTTTCTATAAAAATAACTGAAAATGTTATGTCTGGAAATGTCAAAAAATCCGATGTAGAAAAAAGAAACAAAAAACGAAAAAAAAACAATGGATTAACTGCTAAAACAAATAACAAACTGTCAATCACAATTATAAGGATCTTAGATAAAAAAATTGTACCTCACTTATTTACATAAAAGTGATTCGATCGCTGCGTTTTATTATATGTAGGTGTGGGCCTGGGTTATTTCTATCTGGGTTTGCAAATATTAGTATTAAATTCGGCGAACAGAGGGTACATATTATTACATAGCCCAGACAGTTTTAATTTTACGGGGTGAACCATATGGGTTATTGGCGATAATAAAACACGGCTAATAGCTGCGTTTTATTATATGCGGGTGTGGGTCTGGTTTATTTCTTAGCAAGTATTACAAATACAACTAGAGATCCAGGTTTCTATCTGGGGTTTGCAAATATTGGTTTTAAGTTTGACAACATAGGGTATATTTAAGTACACAACCCAGACCGTTTCATTTTCACGGGCTTAACCAAATGGCTTATGAGTGATAATAAAACACGCCTAATATAAATACAAAATGTTTCTCAAGAACGGTTTTAACTAATTTTATGGTATCTTGTGTTAATACCTCTGCAACCAGCAAATTGTTTAAGCTGACACATGTCATGTTAGTGTCTAGGAAATATTTCATTAATAGGTTTGCTGGAAGTTATCTGTCCCAGGGCCCACTGGGAAATGTCTGTTGATTTCTAATGCTCGAACTTCTTTCATTTGTTGACATATAGTCTAAAATAAAAACAATGGTTTCGAGAACTACTATCGCAATTTCAATGAAATAAGATAAGGTATGGTCTTGGGTCTCAAGCCCTTCGTTAGTCAAAGTGTTTGAAATTTGTTTTCTATACTTTACATATTACAAAAAGAAGCTATAGAAATTTAAACAAGAATTTTACATACAATTATGGAAGAGCCTTATATACATAAGTAAATATATGTAGATGTTCCGTAGACACATAATTCATTTGTGTCAATTTGATAGAGGCAGCAGACAGAAATAAAGAAAATAACAAATGGTACCTAACATGTTATGATTTCAAAAAAAAAAGGAAAGAAATGTGCTTTTAGTTTAAGTCCACTAGACCTAATCCTTTAAGGCTGAACAAGTACCTACTTTTTTCTAAAAATAGGTATTCTATTCTTCTAACGTCTACTTATAATTCTTATGAGTAAGTATAACAAGTACTGAGACTGACACCAATTCAATCACATCCTCCTCTACTGTTGTTATTGTTTCTTAGAAACATACATCACAGTCTGCAACACATGTGTGCAAAAATGTTTCAAATTATCCAACAATTCACAAGAAGCACAAGGGAGCATTCTTCCGTTTATTACGAAAACACAACACACACCCGAAGACACCTCTTTCCTGAAATCAATCCCATATTAGGCAAACACAGTAGGTATCAACAGAAACTGAAACACTCTTCTACTCATGGGTCCCAATAGAACACATCATTCTACGAGTATATACTCGTACATATATAGTATATGCACCTAGTCTGCTAGTCAACCCGAGACAATAAAATCCAGATTTGAAAAATAAAGTAAGAAAAAAGAAATTGAGAGCTTTAAAATCTACAAGGTTTTTTTTGTCTTGGCATTTCTAAGGCATGAATGCATGCATTTCCGATTTAAGCACAAGCAATGTTTTCTACACATGTCTATGTATACAACAAAACTTTTTTATAAGAATTATGAAAAAAATAAAACACAAAAAAATATCTTACGAAAAATGAAAAAAGGAGATTCCAAAACATTGCCGCCACCGTCATCTCCGGCATCGACATATTTGACAGACGAAATGGGGTTTCAGTTGCACTGCAATTTCGTATGCAATGGCAATTTGTAATTCATGAAGGGGTTTGATTCTTCCAGCTTGTTTGAGTTTAGGGCAGGCACAAGAGAAAATGATATTTTAAAGGGTTGAACGGAAAAGCACATTCTGAAAAGAAACCGCCACTCCATCAGCTATACCATCATCTTGCCGATGACGACTGTGAATAATATTCAGCCGTACAATTACGGTAATGAAGCCCAAGTCTAACGCAATGCATTTGCGATTAATTGCATCGCAATTAAAGCGATTTTTTCACGCAGCTGTTAATCGCAGGCTGTCTATCTTTCAGCTGCGATTAGAGCAGCACTCAATTTGAAGGCATTTTCGTGTTTATTTTTGTTTGACTTTCTTCGAAAAGTGTGTAATTAGTGGTTCTGGCGGTTGCGGAGAAAGAGAATCTCTTCTTACTTTCGGTGGTGGTGAAAAGCTTGATGTTCGGTCACTGTTCAGGCATTGTGGAGCAAAAAGAAGAATATAGTGTAAGCCACCCAATTATTGGCACATTCTAGCGATCAGGAAAACAATTCAGAACAAAGTTCTAATGGATAATGTATGATGTTTTCACACGTTTTAAAATACAAATGCTATACTAATCGATGACAAATAACTCTGAGAAGATTTTATTTTGCAAAGTATATTATTTGAAAGAGAACAATAATTTTTTTATTAAAAAAATGTATTTATTTATTTACCTGATGAAAATTAATTTTTCGTGCCAGCTGATTGATTTGACACAAAGTGGAAAAAATCTTTCCAATGATTTGACTTCCAATTTCACTAATTTCACTGTCATAGTTGTGGAAAGAAAGTCTTTTTGTGTGTGTTTCAATCTGAAAAACTTGGTGCCAGTCTGTCACCTGACGAAATTTTCCAGTTTACTATAAACGACCATCAGGAAAAAATATTCACTTTCACGTTGCTTCAAGTTTTCCTTATGCGTTTTTCTGATCGCTATAACTGGCCCTTAATTTAAGATAATTGCGTGAATGGAAATAAATACTCAATATTACTGCTAAAAAAAATTAATACGTTCCATATTGTTTTTCAGGGAAAATGTGTAGGCTTGTAAGTGAGTTTCAGGTTAGCACATCTATAAATTTGACATTTTCACGTCGACGAATTTATATTCGAATGTTGATCTTTATGAAATTATTCCAGAAAGTTGATGTTTAAAAACATACATGAATTTTTTCTGCAAGAAATTTTGGAAAACATACCTGGGTCTTAAAAATATAATATTAAATATTAATATATATAAACTGGGAACACATATCACCCAATTAGATGGCAGATGGCTTACACGGAAAAAGTTATCCAGCTGTGTGGCGTAACAATAAACAAAAAGCGGTCTAATATTCCCTTGTAAACGATTACAAACATGTGGCGGGTTTCAGCAAGATTTGATATCATGTGGTTTTTTCAATCTTCTGTTGGAGCAATTACATAGCCGCTCCCTACGTACCTACGTACCGTACTTTTCGACACGTGTGGTGATTCAAGAAAAGACGAAACTTGCTGTCAAGAAAGAAATATTTGTTCAGCATTAAGGGAAAATTGACACTATTGATAGCATCAATACCAGGGAAGAATATGAGCTTACCTACATCGAAGTAATTTAACTTTACGACTAATACCGGCGAAAAATTATCGTAGGCAAACTAAGCTACATCGATTTGGGGAAAAAAATGGGCTCAAGACTGTTTATACTAAAAGTTTTGTTTGGGGAGGTACACGAAGCATTGGACAATAAGCGCAAAAAATAGTTCTCATAATCTATTTGGGAAAAAAAATCTGTACTGGACTTTGTTCGAGAAGGGCGAATGGGGGAAAGGATACCATAGTGAACTTTAATAAGCAGCACAGGATATAAAAGTGTTTAGAATATATTATGCTGATTTTATGCCTTTACCGTTTTGCGGCCCGTTCAGCACCCCAAGAAATATTCAAAATATTATTGAAATCAGTAGGTTAGTAGTAAAAGATTTTTCAATATAGAAGGGAGATTTCGACAGTTCATGGCGCTCATGTTCTCGACAGTTTCTGTGACCATACACAACACCGTGTGTTTTCTGACAGTGTTCTCCCTGATGGAAAATTTGAAGGCGAACCTGGTTTCAGTAAAGCGGATATTTTTTTAGACGAACGACTACGGGACATTGTCCAGCCCCACGAGCTAAACCAAATGGAAATTTATCCACAAAAGGCCATTATTATGTGTATCAAAAAATTGTTTAATATATCATTTTGTAAACAATATTAATTTCCTAACCAAAAAGCAACAACTAAATTTGTTTGTTATTTTTAAAGGGAGAGGATTTTATTTTATAAAAGGTGGTAACATTTATTCATGCGTGCCAAAAATAGGACAATTTACCCCATATTCACTCTAAAAATAATGCAAATAATAATAATGTGTGATCATTTTCTGATTGGCATGACATGGTGTAGAGTGCACTACAGTATTAGTATGCATTCGAACTTTTTGTTTGTGTGTTAAAAGTAGCACTTTGAGGTGGCCCAGAAATGCCAGTTTAATAGCTTAAAGATATTGTATTTGATGTTGATATTTATTTTGGCAATATTCTGGTAGAATATGTTCTATATAGAAAATAAGGTGGGTAATTAGATTCATATATAGCTTTTTCTTAACAAAAGAAAGTTGCAACAAATGAAGTATTATAACTGCAGCGAAATCTTTTGCAAAATGTGTTTGTTAATAACATATTAAAATTAAGAAGGCAATTCAATTTTTTCTGCCCCCCCCCCCCCCCCCCCAGTAACTGATAAATTTTTCTAGAACTGTTTATAGAAATAAGCACTCTTCTAACATACTAAGTATAAAGAAAATTTTATTTCATTAAATATTATTTCAATGAACATTATTTCTGGCCACCACTTCCGCAAAAAAAGTGGCAAATCGAACGAACAGTATAACAAAGGATATGAGTCAATTTTAAAATTATATTTACTACATTTAATTTTTCATTAAAAAAAGAAAGGAAGCAGTCATCATTTGGAGCTTTCTTTATTAATTAAAAAATCCAATTGCAATTCAGAATTTATATAGACTTATTTTAATGAGTCCCGAAAAATTGAAAATATACATGAATGAAAAAATTTTGCTTATAGAAACATTTGTTTCTTTTTTTAAGAAATTGCCTTGTCTATTTATTCTTTATTGAATTGGGTTTACATTCACAAATTGTTGAAGGAATTTGAAATTCTAAATTGAGAATTTTTAAACGGTGTGTGCACAAATGAAACATATTTTTTGTTTGCCTTCTTGAAAAACTCAAGCATTCTATGCTATACACATACATATGTATATTAAACTTGTCAACAAGCAAAAAACTAAATGAAAAATGTTGAATAGATTGTGTACAGATGTTATTTAAAATGCATTTCTAAGATAGTTGTTTTTCTGTAGAATTATTTACGCAACCTTGAATCTTAGCATTGATGGTAAAGGGGGGTTGAGTGTAAACAAATATTTGCTCAAGAAGAAAATAAACCGTTCGTCTTTCAAAATTAAACATTTTGAAGAACAATAAAAGCGTACAAGAAAAAACTACGAGCGCTTGGATGAACTGTTTTTAATAAATCTTATATTTATAATACAGGGTGGCCCTTTAATTTCTTGAACCATGAGTATACAGTAAATAATTAGTTATTAGTAAAGTTGTTACTAGTATAATGTTTTAACTAAATGGGGAATATTCATAGTCGCTGATAAGCCCAGGTTTTACTTAACTACAGTTTAAGACAATTTTGGCTCAATAATTGTAGACCGATTTTACTTTCAAATTGTTGCTTTTATATTTTTATTTGTTTTGCTATACAAATAGCTTCAAATATTCTGGAATGATAAGCTTAAGAAAATATAATCAATGTCCGAAAATTCAACTAAACATATGTTTAACTTAGCCACAGTTTAAAAATGACTATGAATACGCTCCAATATTTATTAGCATTGATTTTCATGAAAACGGTTACTTTATTATTTATTAATTTTCACAAGTGCTTGAAGAAAATATAAATCTGATCTAACGAAGTTTTAAAATAAACATTGTTAATTTCAAATCAAACAAATCTATTTTAATACCGAAACTAACACACTCATTCGAAATGCGAACTTTTCTCTTCTTTATTTGTTTGACACAAATAAAGATGCCTGTCTCACTTATACATTATAAGAGACAATGAAACAGCATTTGTACTTTGAAAATTGCTGTCAAAATTAATCTAATTTTTAATCCTTTTGTGTGGTGAAAATACTTATTTAGATTTAGGTGATTTAAATGAGACCAACTTCCGCTGAATAAAATTTAATTAACTGTAACTGACGTCTTTTTTCTAGTTATATGTATTACCATCATGTGTCGGTTCAATCACTTTACAATTTTTTCTCGTATTGTATCATAATTTGTCTGACTTTTTTTTTTGCTGTGAAACAAATTTTAAACAAAGCAGGTGTATTTTTTTGTCAATATATAGGTACTTATCTGAACAATATATGCACCTGTCAGAACATAAACAGTAAAAGAAGGATGGAAAGGGAGAAGAACAGCATTTTAACTGAGCACATACAAAAACAAGAGGAGAGTGTTGTGATAAATTATTTTCCTTTTCAATTTTAAGTATTTTTGTGTTCTTAATATGACAGGCATACATTGTAGTTTTTTCGGTGAAAACAATGTGAATTTCGGAGAGTAGATAACGGATTCAAATTTTATTGTTAAACTATTATGAATAGAGTTTATAAAACAGACAGACCACGACCGCGAGTGCATTGACAAACAAATTCTCCCTACAGATATATGTGTGATGAGTGTCTTTTGTGCGCAGTTATATTAGGCGTGTTCCCTACCTGCTTTCAAATGCCAAGGATTTTTCTAATATTAAACAATTTAATCATCGCACTATCTTTTAACATTTTACTAAACTTAAAACCGCCACAAGGCTACTTTAACTTTTTAGCATAGTAATAAGTCTTGAGATTTTGACATTTACAAACGCCAAAAAGTTATGTTCGCTTAGTTTATTTGCACTGTTTTAGGCGCGTTCAGCTGAAAATGTGTTTAAAATTAGGTACATTTTAGAGGAGTGCTTTCATTTTAGCAAATAGTTAAATAGTATCATGATAAAACCTTAACATCATTCCACTAAAATTTTTGTTTTAAACTATTAAGTTACCAGAATATCGTTTTTATTTGGTAATCCGGAAGCCTTTTGGACTCCTATGAAAGGGTTCACTTGCGAAAAAAATGACAGTTCTGATTGTGAAAAGAACAGAAATTTGCTCCTTGATTTGAAATCAGAGTCGAAACCAGAAACACTAACATATTCATATATTTAAACGTCAAACTCGACAGTTGTACATTTTGTTTTGTATCCTAAATTGTGCAACGAACATTATTTATCATTTTGATTATTTCAACATGTTATACAATTAAACTAAGCTTCAGAATCGAAAAGTGTTCAGTTGCGACCCTGGATCGGAGACAGATTCCGCATTGCTAAATAAAAATGCGATTAGAGTTGCCCAAGTGTTACTTTATATTTTTGATTACATTTTATTCAGATTTATATACATATAACATTTTCATAAAATGATTGTTGCAAATTTTTTTATTTACGTTATTGGTAAACGATCCATATTGTAAAACAAACAAACCATAAATTAAACATATGCAGTCTCTGATGACAGTTCTGTTTGACGTTTTAAGCATATGCCATCTCTGATGACATAGTACGATTTGAGCCATGTATGTGATCGAAAGAAAGATATCAAATCCGAGTCGTTACCAGTTACTACGAGTAGTTGTAAGGGTCAGTTGTACAAATATTTGATCAGTGGTTCAACAATTTTGACTCGCCGATTTCGGCGGATTAACTGAGGTGCAATGATGTATTGAGCTGTTATCACATACTGACACCTAGACCCATTGTAAAACTTGTGTGAACCCACAAAAATACGAAGTTACAATTGCTGAACCACGTATTAAATATTTAAACAACGTTTTAAAAACTGCACCTAAGTAAATGTTTCAGGCATTTTTCTCAATATTATTCAAAATATCAAATCACAATTCTTTGAAACATGAAAGTTGCTTAAACTAAAGAAGTCTGTTTGTAAAAGTATGTTTGTTGTAACGCATGGTGTCTTATGAAGCAGACCCCAAGGTGTTCTGTTAGATACACCAGCAATATGTACCCCAAAGAATACAACTATATGTATCTTCTTATATAAAGTTAAAAGCTGTGAGCTTTTCAATTTTATCAAATGTGTTTTCATTTTGAAAAGAAATAAAAATATCTTTCTGCAACATTCTTCCTTATATGGCTACATACATATTTAGAAAATATATATATATGTACTCGGTCTGTAAAATAATGATAATTTGAAAAAGGACTCCAGGCAATTGCATTTATTGTATGTATATGTTTGAAGCCTCAAAACAGTACTTTTAAAGAGCTTTTCACAAAAGTTAAACACATCTGGAGGGAAAAAATAACACTACGACCTTAAACTCGAAATATTTACCATTCGTTGGCATTTTAAGAATGTTTTAAAAGTCCTCCATGAACGTTAAATGCATATTGTTGCCTTAAGGGCAAAGGACGTTCACATTACACCAATGTCTTGGTCCTTTCGTGCGGCTCGACGTGTTTTTTTTTTGCTATATCGTCACCTCACAAGAACAATTTCTGGTTGGTTTCAATTATTTGTCATCATAACCAAGCCCGATTAAAAGCAAAAAAAAAAAAACAAACAAAAAAAAACTAAATTGCAAGCAGAAAATCTCGCAACCATCAGGCATCGCACGAAACAAAGAACATCATCGCCAGGAGTGTGTTTAGTGTGTGCTGTGCAGAATGCCACCAACATGAGTCCTTGCATCGCTGCACTGTATAACTTGAGACTTAAACTTGCATCCCTGTCTGTTCCCTAATGCAAGTAAACCCAAGGAGACTGTGTTTTTTCATTGGCATCTGAATGCCAGTGCAGCGTTATGTGCAAAAATCTCAGAGTAAAAGTATAATTCATAACATTTTTCTTTAGAGATTTTCCACCCAGACTGGAAGTACAATAACAACGTCGTGCGTCGCAGACAACCTAAACAAAACTCACATACGATGCACAACTGCATCTCATTTTGTATGTGTTTGTGTTTTTAGTTCTTGAAAATTTAAAGAGCCTTAGGTATTCCTGAACTCGAGGAGCGCGTTGAAACAATTTTCCTCTTTTTTTTCTTTTCAAGAACAAGGGCTCAAATGTAAAACCATATAAAAAAAACAATTTTAAAATTGTGTACATAAAGCTGAAAAGAGTAAATTAAATAAATTGTTGTTTGGATTAGAAAAAAGGAAGAAATGTTTCATCCACAGATAGGGTTGTTTTATTCATACACGAAGTTTTAACAATATGTAAGAAAAGATGCTGTCAGTTCATGATGATGCTGTCCTTGCGAGAATATTGAGAAACTGTATATATAAACGGTGATTTTTTAAGAGCTTGGTTTTTGAAAATTCAAAAAAACACAGAAACTTGTAAAAAGTGAATGAAATTTTTATTTGGATCGATAAACCAATTTCTGCCATTTACTTTTTAAAAATAATTTCACTTAAATGTTGCCCGCGGCTACGCTTCAGGTGGTCCATTCTGAAGGTCCAATTTTGGCAAACTTTTTCACACATTTCGGCCGGAATCTCACCAATGACGCGTTCAATGTTGGCTTCCAAGGCAGCAATCGTGTTTGGCTTGTCCCCATAGACAATAGACTTAACATAGCCCCACAAAAAATAGTCTAACGGGGTCAAATCACATGATCTTGGTGGCCAATTGACTGCGCCATAACGTGAGATCAACTGCTCACCAAATTCGCCTCTCAATTGATGCATGGTTTCGCGTGCAGTGTGGCATGTGGCACCGTCCTGTTGGAACCAAATGTCGACCGAGTTCAATTTTTGCATTTTCGGCAAAAAAAAATCTGTTATCATCGAACGGTACCTTTCTCCATTGACCGTAACCCTGCGGCCTTCATCGTCCTTGAAGAAGTACGGCCCAATGATGCCGCCTGCCCATAAACCGCACCAAACAGTGCATTTTTCGGGATGCATTGGTAGCTGCTGAATTGCCTCTGGCTGCTCTTCACTCCAAATACGGCAATTCCGCTTATTCACGTATCCATTTAGCCAAAAATGAGCGAAAAAAAAACGGACGTAGCTTGCGAAACACATTTTTCACAGAGCACGAATTTTGATAATAAATTTCAATAATTTGCAAACGTTGTTCAGGCGTAAGTCTATTCATGATGAAATGGCAAACAATACTGAATCGAAATGTCAAATGTCCGTGGAATTTGTCATGTGTGATCTGTCAAAAATATAAACGTAAAAAACCAAGTAGCAAAAAAATCACCCTTTAGTACTTAAGAACTTCTAAGAGGCTTCATTTATATTTATACCATCTTTGCTATATTATTTAAATACGAAATACTTGTCAAACAAAATCATAGAATCTAAAGGGTACATTTTGTTGACAGTTCATGTCGGCCATGTTGTTAATTTTTTTGTAACAGTAAAAAAACTTAATAATCAAATTTAGATAATCGACATATATACTTTGCCATGCAGAAAGAGTGAAGCACAGGAGTCATTTTTGACTAGGAAAAATGCCCATACCTACTAGTTTAATGGAGAGTTCTGTTAGTTTATTTAATTTTTGTGAGCAATTTTATTTTAACATAGGTATATATTCGCTCCAGGAGAATAAATTCCTCAATCGGTAAATAGTATTATTTATAATTCAAAGGACCTCCTAAGTAAGGACGGAGAAGAATTCTTCAATTTTTCATGTAAAGTTGAGTATTTAGCACAAGCCAATACAAATTAACGTATGGCTTGTAGAGAAATGGCCACCCCGTTCATTTGAGTGTTCCTGACATGGGTCTCCACGAGCTAGATTTTCTGGTAAGCTAGGTCGCGTTCTATATGAAAATTGATCATGGAGACCATTCTATCGGTAGTATACTATTTGGCTGCCATTTTTACTTTGAGGTTAGATTTTGTGGTTGGTGATCGGTTGTGGTGTGTGTATTATTATAACTCCTTATATTTTTTTAATTCCTTTTATTGAAGATTTTTTAAGTCTTGTAATGCTACTAGAGCAAGAACACAGCGATACGTATTACTTCGCGACATTTGTGCAATTGAAATAGTATGCTATGAAATGCCCAATGAAAAATTTTCTAGCATTCTATTTTTCTTTCTTCCTATCAAACTGACAGATAGTATAAGTTTACGATGACGACGCCGAAGCTGCAGGCGAAACGTATTGCACGAGCCGAATATGAGAAAGAGGAATGCAGATGTCAGCGTCTAGCGCTTTGATGAGAAAAATAATGAAATCTGAATACCTGGATATCTGTGGGAATGAGTTGGCTTGGTAATGTGCAAAAATTAGTATTTAAGCTTGAATATTTTAAGTAACATTGTCATTCTTGTGTTTATAGGCAGAAACACTGCCCGTTTGAAAATAAATCTTTTTTAAAAAATAAAAAAACTTAATAAAGTTTAATTGGCGCCCAACGTGGGGCCCAGGAAAAAACTATCAGTCGCGAATAAAATAGTATACTGTCTTAAGCCGACCTCAAGAAGCTCGCCGCGGTATATTAAATAAACACGTGAAATAAGAAAAATCCCGATCTAAGTCGACCTAAAGAAGCTCGCCGCGGGTAAATAAATCGCGATAAGTGTAGTGAATCCTGGGTCCATCAACCGTCGACCTAAATAGCCGCGGTAAAGACAGACAAAAACAAGAAAAGGAAAATTCTTTGGCTTCCATCTGTAGATATAAAGCCACAACGAGGGAGTGCGAAGAAAGGTCCTGAAGTAACTTCAAGAAGACGAGCCGGAACTAGCCCTTTGCCAGCGTTGGAAATGTGGTTCCTTACCACTTTTTTGTAAGATATCTAATTTAGAATTATAATAAAAGAAAGTAAAACAAAAAAAATCATATTTAAAGTAAGAAAAATTTGCATTGGAAGGAAATTATTAAGTAAACAATTTTAAAACTTAAGACTTAGTTACTTTTACAAAATTAAATAAAAAAGAAAGGCTGAAATTATTGAAGTGAAAAATTAAAAAAAAAAAAACTTAAAACTTATTAACTTTTACAAAATTATAAAAAAAAGAAGGCCGAAATTATTAAGAATACAATTAATAATGTACTAGAGAACAATAACAAACAAGCTGTCATCAATAGAATCACAATAAGTAAAATTTATGAAATAACTAATATGACAAATAGAATTTTTAAAATTGTAAATGAAAAAAATCAAGACAAAGAAATTTGGGATATAAAGAAAGTATAAGCTCGAAATTATTAAAGAGGAAATTGCGAATGTCGCTTATGCTATTCATTGGGCTAAAGCAAATATTATTAATTCTTACATTTTAACCAGTTCTGAAATTAAACTATCTGAACAAGTCCTTTAAAACATTCCTTTTTTGAACATAGCTGAGGCATTTGAATTTGCCAACGTGAGAATTACGCCTGATAGAAAAAATATTATTTATATAATTAGTTTACCTACCACAAGCAAAATTGGAAATAAAATCAATAAAATCCCGTATATCAATATTTTAGAATGTAATGATAAACTGTATGGAATTATAAACGAATGTAAATCTTTCAATAAACATACTATTTGTAGTTTTAACAATATAATAGACACATTCTTGTGTTTATAGGCAGAAACGCTGCCCGTTTGAAAATAAATCTTTTTTAAAAAATGAAAAAAGCTTAATAAAGTTTAATTTATACTATAAAATATAGAAGGTGGAGACACCGTGTTGAGTCGTAGGTCTATGGAAAAAGCAACCAACGCCCCAAAAAAAAAAAAAAAAAAACGTATGTAGGTGGTTCTTTTTATGCGAGTACAATTTCAAATATAACCCCAAGCGCGTCCTCTAATTCAAACAGAGTCTAAAACTTCACCATCTTAACAATCTTTTTCAGAATTATTGTTGGAAACAGTTTGAGGAAACAAGACTGCAAGTGCAAGTAAATGGTGGCGTCTGATCGTCTCCATTTAATTATGTAGGTTCATAGGTAGTGGCGTACGTGGCTTATTTAAATTTTCTGTTTCGGGTTCTTCGAAATTTCATAGAGCACAACACACACTCAAACGAAGTAGGGACGAAAACTACGCAGTTCCTTTTTTTACAGTTCAAATAAAACCAAGAACAAACAAAAAAAAAACTATTCTTAGAAGTTGTGTGTTCGAATAACGATCCAGTGAATTGAGGTCACTGAATCACTAATAGGTATATGCTTTTTTCTCGAGAAATTTGTTTGCACATTTTCCTCCTTTGTCGTTGAAGTATTTATTTAGCAATAAGGAAGAATTTCCATCCTTACGACCGACAATGACGATGAAGTCCATGGACGCGAAAGGCGATGTGAAGTGATTCTAATTTTCGACCTACCCTATACAGAGAGCTTTAGATTTCCTTTGCTTGATGAGGATAAATTGCAGTCATAAAAGAAAGGAAACCATCGTAAAGGTTAAATGGTATTATAGTTGCTGTATGTAGGTGTGTTTGTGATATTATAAACGACAAACGAGTGCACTGCCGTTGTTATAATCGTGCTTCTGAGCATGCAAACATCCTCCGTGTTATGAATATTTTTACCAACTTCTTTAAATAGAAATACGATGTGTGTTGGTATGTGGGTAGGGGGTGAAGGTGGAGCGCGGAGAGCTATATGATGGGGGGTTAAAGAACAGAAGGTGTGGAAAACTCGAATTAGAATGCCATCCAAGAAAATAACAAACTGATTGACGCTTGTCTGTTGGCTTTTTTAGTTAAGTTCTTAATGACTGAATTTGCAGTTTTATTTAGTTCTACGGTATTATTGCACACTGAAAATAATATACTGTTGATTTTAAGCAAGACGATTTTATCAAGTATGTATATAATGGTGTCTAGTTAAAATCCGAATTAAGATCTAGAATTTTGAGTGAGGGTAATTTTGTAAAAAGTGAATTAAGCCTCTTCATACAGTTACGCCTGCTTATACCAAATCTGTTAAAAACCAATTAAATGAACTTATTTAACTTATTATAAATAATCCCATGTATTTTTTAACAAATTTGCCACAAATTCCAACACGATTTATAGAAAGAAGGATGTGTAAAAAATAGTTCAATTCATAAAGCTACTATAATATGGTCAATGCGTTGAATCTATCACGCAGAAATGGAGTCAAAATCTTTCCTAAATGTGCCACCTATCGTGAGATTGTCAACTAAAAATGCTGTCAATGCATTCGCGAGAACTTTAGCACATTCATTTATATGGAATTTTGAGTATTGTGACAGATTAAATGGATAGAATTAGAATTCTTAGATTCTTACTCCCAGTTTCACAGTGGGAGTTTAAACTTAAGATCAACTGAACCCTGAACTAAGTTTAAATTTTTAGTTTAATTCGTCCGGTTTCACAGTGAAATCTGATGTGCAGATCAGTTGAACTTCGTTTAACTATATTTTAGGAAAAATAGTTGGCAGCATTTTTCTTGCCTCTTCCTCCATTTCTTTCTCTGACACGAGAATAATAAATAAAATAATATTCAAAATCACTATAACAACTCGATAACATTTGAATACACAATTTTGTTTTGTTCGTAATATTTTCTGAAAAAAAAACAAAAAAAAAACAATACAAGCACTGAACTGAAGTTTAAACGGCAGAATAATATCGGTTAACTTAAAATACAAATTGAACTCAGTTCAGGGTTTAAACAACACCCTGAAACTGAATAAATTGCTGATCTGAAGTTTAAACAAAAAGTGGAGTTTAAGCTCGCACTGTGAAACTTGGGGTAAAACCTAAATTTGTTTCTTTGTTAACAAATTGGTTAAGAAACGGATCACCTATGTATAATATAATTGTCAAATATCAATTTTCTTGTGGGACGAAGTGCAGATGGCTGTCAGATCGGTCAATGCCCCAAATGTCTTACAACCCTCTGAAACTACAGTTTTGTCAGAAAATTCATTAACATGTCCCTCTACTTGCACACCATCTGCTTTGAAAACGTCAAACACATACAATAATTTTAGAATCAACATTTAGGACCATACACCTATGGAAAACTTAACCTTTTGTTATTTTTTTTCTACATTTCCATTTTATTTCGATTTTTTAATTTAATTATTTGACAGATGGTCAGGAATTCAAATATTGAAATACAAATATCAGGCGCAGCTGCAGATACGTTTTTGTGCGAAATCCTGTTTGGCTGCGGATAGATTTCCCAAAAAATACGCATATTGACAGGCGACCAGTTATCAGTGAAAATGTCAAGCATCTGAAATTCGTCTGAACACTTTCGAAGACAAAGTGTGTGTTAGGCTTTCAGTCTTATTTGAAATTGTAAGATATCGTAGTTTATGACATCAGTATTACCAGATATAAACTTAATGATTTATTGTATGTGAATTTTGTATTTGTTACGCAATAGAAAAACAAATAAAAATAAATTAATGATGAACAGATTTTTTTAAAGGAAAAGTGCAGAGTCATACATTGAATTTCAACCGGCAATAATTGTAACTTTTTGTTCCAGTTTTATTTGTAGTTATATTTCTTAGTATAGTAAACACGAAGAAACCAAGTAAACTGACAATTTTCAACTGAACAACGTTGTCAGAAAAGTCATTGCCATTTAAACCACCTGGCAACAAACAAAATTAATTCCCATCGTGTAAACTGACAATTTAGCATTGCAAGATACCTGAATATTCTAAGCTCATTGTCAGTACATTGACATATCTGACTACTTTCTGTACTTATCTCACCTATAACAACGGTGTATGTGTGTGAGGCCAGATGCAAGTTCTGGCGACACATTTTTTCCTTGTTTGAAAACAATTCACACAAAAATTAATTTTTACATAACTTTGTGCCCAGTGTAGTTGATAGAAGTTCATGCAATTTAAAAACAACAACTATAGTGAATGAATGAACACGATGGACAGGCACTTCTTCATCGAATCTTAAAATAAAAATCATTATACAACATGTACATGTTCATCCGGTAACAATTATGAACAGTTAATTACATTATCTGCGGCGTGTTATAATCTCAGTTTGATGTTAATTGAATCTGAATTAATCGTCAGTGTGCGCCACACCACGACAAAAATGACGGAAGAGAGATACTTAATAATGAACCGATGCATTATGATATTAATGTGATGGACAAGAGAATTTTCTCTGTGCTGGCAAATACATATATATAATTATAAAATTATAATTTTCATAATTTTGTAATGAATTCCTTCTGAGTAGGATAAATTGAGATTTAAATGGAATTGTAGATTTGAATTTAAAAGCAAACGGAAAATTTTAATTTTCAATGAAAATGATCGGATATCGGGTCTGTTTCCATATATGGGTGGGTAAATAAGTGTCCGAAAATTAACACATATTGTGTGGTCACCTTAAATTTAGGATTTTTTTTGTGAAGAATCACCTTTCAAAAAACGCACCCAATTTTCAGACAGATCTGTCAAATAGTTTTATTGTGGCAGCCATTTTATATCTACACCTGCAAGCATTTTCGTTAAAATTGAAAAAAGTAAACTTCGAGTGATCATTAAAAACTATTACGCAAACTAAACAAAAGCTTGACAAATGTTATGAGACTCATTCATTATCGATTGGAAAAACTGACCTCTGGCTTACTCAAATTTGGTGCGGTCGTTCAAGCATAAGTGACGCCGAGCGTTCTGTTTGCCCAATTGTGGTCACCTCATCAGAACTGTTTGCCCAATTGTGGTCACCTTATCAGAAATGGTCGACAAAATCCATGGTTAGATAATGGACGATTCACGAGTGGAAGTCCCCGACCTTGAAGAGGCCACAAGCTTATCACATGGCTCAGTTATTTCGATTTTGCATAATATATTTGTAAAGGTAGATTCCGCGTTTGCTTACAATCGACAACAAACCTATTCGTTTGACAACTTCAAAGGTGTTTGCGATGTACCAGAAAAATTCAAACTCCTCCCTCATCCAGCATATTCCCCACATTTAGCTCCGGCGACTAATTATTGTTTAAAAAACATTGATAAATGGCTTGGAGACAAGAGATTTGGGTCGAATGAAGAAGACATCGCTGAAATAAACGCTTATTTTGAGAGGATCGAGAAATCGTATTATATGGAGGGCATCAAAAAATTGGAGAAACGTTGAAGTGTATCGAGCTAACAGCAGACTATGTTGAGAAATAAAATATCGAAAATCGAATCAGCCAATTTCCTGTCTATAACGGTTACTGTTTCCATGTTTTAAACAAAAATTAAGAAAATGATAAGAGCCCAAAAATGATTTCTTTTTTTAAGAACCCATTAAACTGCAATTGGATCTTTCGAATAAGTCAAAACCAAAATAATGGGTTATCCATTTTGCGGTTTCAAAGCGTAAATAAAACACATATAACATATTTTTTTTCATGATATTTCTTTTTATTATAAAGTTTGAACGTTGACATTATGTGTGAAACATTACATCATTTAAATGACCACCACGCGAATTGTTGCAAGCATCGATTCTTTTGAGGTAATTTTCGACCACTTTTTGACACGACATTTTGGGCGGTATCTCAGCCATAACTTGACGAATGTTGGTTTTCAAGTGCTCAAGAGTTAAAGGTCTTTCTGCATAAACACGGTATTTCGCGTAGCCCCACAAAAAAAGTCCAGCGGCGTCAAATCGCATGATCTTGGTGGCCAATTGATATTGCCACAATGAGAAATTACGCGGCCAGTAAATGTCTCTTACAATAAAGCCATATTCGCTCGAGTTGTATGGCATGTGGCACCGTCTTGTTGAAACAACATATTCTCCAAGTCGTATTCTTCAATAGCAGTCACAAAAAAGTCGGTTATGCAAAATACGCCATAATGTGCCCTAAAACAGTCCTAATTCCTGAGAACGACGAGGAATCGACACATTCGGGTCTTCGGCAACGCTTTCACTTACAGCATATTTTCAATGGTACGAGCGGAATGATGATGCACAGGCCTTACAATATCTGTAACCAATCCAGTCTCTTCAAATTTCTTCACAATTTTGCCAATTGCTTGCGTAGTTGGACGATTATGTAAACCATAATATCCTCTTAAAACACGATATGTGACTGTGGCAGAATCACCATTTTTGTAGTAGTAGGTTTTAACAATTTTTATGCGTTGTGCGATAGTTAAGCGATCCATTTTCGTAAATGTCAGAATTTCAACTGAAAAAAAAAATTGGTTTAACAACTTAGTTTGACAGATGTCGAATTCCAGCCCTATACTTTTGAAACATCAAAATGGATAATCCATACAATCCACTGAATTTCAATGGAAACATAGTTGAAGAACATTTTTATTTAATTTTTAATCCTGATTTATACTGTAATCGAATTCTTATAGCCATTCTTACCACCAGACATACTTCAGAAGTAAAGAACTTCAAAATAATAATTACAGGAATCTACCGAGCTCATCCACCAGCCGAAGGGTTCCCTTTTGTCGGAATCACTTTTATTTAGTTTTATGTATGCCCGTATTATCGTCCTTTGCAGGAAACACTATAAGGAAATACTACTCGACAGCTATGACAATGTCGACAACGACGACCATGGGAGGCCGCCTGATACTGCTCTGATAGTGTGTGCCTGTGCATAAAAAAAGTGCCAATTTAGAAATGTTTTCTATAGCCACAGAATTTTTTTTTTTTTTTTTTTTTTTTTTTTTTAAATTCATTTTTATTTCATATTAACTTATAACTATCTTAAAGCTAGACAAAAATGTTTAAAACTAGCCTAATTATCAATAACTTACAACTAATTTACTGGCCCTTTACGGGCGCTCTAAATTAAACAATAACTCTTACAACTAATGTCTTTCGACCTAAAAACTATTTTAATTAAATCTAAATTTTTTTTTTTTTTATTTATTTTATATTTCAAGAAACTTTTATACAGAAAACTTGGTATCTGATCATTTTTTTTTTTTTTTTTTTTTTTTTTTTTTTTTTTTTTTTACCTATAAACTAAACTTAAATATATATTAAAAATAATTAAAACTAAATAAAACTAACTTATACTAACTAAAAATAACTTAAACTACTTAAAATACCTAATAATACTTATAACTACTTAAAAACTAGAACAGCCACAGCAGCATTTTTTTCGTTTTTTAATTTTTTTTTTGTTTATTTTTTATATGCATGCAGACACACACTAGCATGCAACCCACCCACACATGTACATACGCACATACATATACGTACGCACACACATGTACAGACACGCAGATACATGCACGCATGCCCCCGCATACATACATATTTTTAATTTTTTTTTTGGTGCCACCCTGACTGTTACCTATACCTAATGCCCTAAATCTATGTAAGTCGGCCAAGATATATCATCTTCATCGACTTTAAATATCACGATGCTGTTCAGAGAGCCACCAGAACTGGTTCTCCTGTTTCGCCCTATCCCTCCGGTCCCGATCGGACACAGTCCTACTGAACCGAAGGCGCTCTTCTCCACCTTGAGCGATGACGTCTCGACTATACAGGAGTCGCCTATCCACAGTTTTCCGGCTGACGTGGTAGATGAGCGGAACCGCCCCTCCATCCTGTATCAGCCCTCGACTGTCTAAATAGAGGAATGCCTCAGGAGGGATGTAACCACTTAACCGCGCACTCTCAAAATATTCGTTATTGGGGTAATAAGCCCCAAAAATTAAGCTGTTAGTTGAGGACATCGCTCTTGCAACGTGACCCCGAATCAGCTTGAACAAAAAATTATCTATTCTGTTTATGTTGGCTCCGTTGTATAGAACCTGGTTGGAATAATATCTTGTGTACTCCGACTCTGGTGTTCTGTGTAATCCAAGGCAACGTCTCAGACATTGCCTCTCAAACACCCGAATCTTTTCCATTTGAGATGGGGCAACGTTGAACCACACCGGGCATCCGTAGGCAATCATCGGCCTGATGAGGGCCATGTAGCAAATCACCTTCACCCTGCTGTCAAGACGGCTGCTATAAAACAGTCGTTTTGTCAAGGCTAAGGCTCCCCTAGCCCTGGCCAAAGCAGCACCTATATGTCTGTCGAAATACAGGTACTGATCCAACCAGATGCCAAGGTACTTTACTACACTTTTACTCGCCAGTGGATGTCCATGTGGCCCTACGATCACCAGCTTGCGCCAGTTCTTTCTCGTATCCCTTGAGGCGCTAGACAGCGGAGTCCTAAACAAAATAGTTTCTGATTTCTGGAAGTTGATTTTCAACTTCCAGTCATCACAATATCGCTGAATCTTGTCGAAGTCACTCTGCAAGAGACTTTTGATGACCTCAACTGTATGAGCTGTTCTGTACGCAATTAGATCGTCGGCGTACGCAATTGCCTGAGTTAGACTACCTATCAGATCGCTGGTGTAAATGTTGAATAGAATCGGCGAGTTAACCGCTCCCTGCTGAAGACCATTATTAATATTAAAAATTGCAGTAGAAGTTACATTGCCACTCTTGACAACAAACTTTCTACCATTTAGCATGTCATAAAGCATATACAATAGAGGTTTACTTATACCTAGTCTGGTTAGCTTTAGATAGAGACCTTCTAACCATACGGTGTCGAAGGCCTTCTCCAAATCAACCAGACAGGCACCCGTACACTGTTTTTTAGTTTTGTTCCATTGGATATCAGAAACAAGTTTAGACGCGGCATGAATTGTGTCATGTCCCGCCTTAAAACCGAACTGATTATCCGGGATGATATTTTTGTCCTCCGCCCATTTGAACAGGGCTCTATTAATAACCTTTTCAAACACTTTGCTGATACTCGGAAGAAGACTTATCGACCGGAGATTCGCCGGATTGGAGTTGTCCTTTCCCTTTTTTGGGAGAGGGTGCACCACAGCTGTCTTCCACCGCACTGGATAATATGCATTATTCAGCGCGTTGTTAAACAGTGTGGTATAAATGTCAACTGCTTCTTGAGGCAAATGTCGTAGTACAACGTTGGATATACCATCGAGTCCTGCAGACTTCTTTTTCTTTAATGAATCGAAGATGAGCTGGAGCTCATTCTTCGAAATTAACAGGGGGCTGGGCCCATTTCGGTCGGCGATTATGGCGTTTGCCAAATCTTCATCATTAAACCTGGTAAAACCAAGGTTCTCAGATCGCCATTCGGTTATATCGTTCCGGAGCCATAAGTGATGAAGCAGAGCTCTGTTCTCCAGGTCATGATTCGGGCGAATGCTAGCATTCACCTTGTACACTTGCTGGAAAGCAGCCCCCACAGCCTCCACTCTCTCCTGCGGATCTTCGATTATATAGAGGTCATCGTCCAATACGGCATCCTCTGGGTCTATGCCTGCTGTCAGAAGTACGTCTCTGTTCTCTGTCGTCCTCTGGAGCTTAAGACACGGAAGATCGTTTTGATCCTTTCTTCTAAAAATCTTATTAATTTTTGGGAACATACTTGGGTCGCTGGAGTTAACGGCACGAATTTTATTGTCCCATAACGAATTAATAGCCAATCTATAATTTTCTTTGATCAATTGGTTGATGTTTTTGATGGACGACTTCAGTGTCCTAATCTCCAGGTCTCGTGTATCAGTAAACCGCCTGTACAAGCGTTTTAGTCTTGTCAGTAGTCCACTTTTTTGTCTGTGAAGTGCGTCAATTGTCGCGTTACGGTACATGTCAGTTGCGTTACGTTCTTTGTATTTCGGTATTGTTCTGTTCATTGTTCGTAGAATCGTTTCGTCAATTTGTTCTAAGTATCTGTCGATTTCAGTATTTGTTAGGTTCCTGTCATTTGGTGGGGATATACCATTTGAACGTAATTCACTCAATAAGGCATTGGAGAAACGTGGCCAGCGCACCTTACTGTAATTGTAAGTATGCACAGGCACATACTCCTCCAACTCCATAAGCTGGTTCGGAAGTTGTATTACGGCTGCGAGTCCGCAGTGGTCACTGTCGTACTCGATCGTTCGTAAACAATTTCTTGGCCTTTGACCCACAGCGTCAGTAATTGTTAGTCTTGCGTCTTTAAGCAATAGATCCAGATAGGCACCGCTTCTTGGGAACGATGGCCTGTCTGTGGCTAGAAGATCGATGCGATACTCAAGGTTGTATCGACCCATCCAATTAAATAGATGGTTACCTCGAGGATTTTGTATTTGATTTCCCCAATCTGTGTGCTTGGCGTTTAAATCACCCGCCAATATATAGTAATTCTCTTCCGAGCTCAATCTTAAGCATTCAAAAAGCTTTTCAAGCTCTGTTATAAACTGCGTGGGCTGAGGTGTTTCCGGTGCATAGGCAGCGATCACATACATTCGCTTCCCCTGTTGGAGATGAATGCATATGATGCATGCCTCTAACGTCCGAAATTTTCGCACATCACTATTATATATTACCTTATGACTAATGCCTTTACGTATAAAGATTGCGACGCCTCCTCCTTGCGTGGAGTTGGGTCGGTCTCTTCTTACGATATTGTAATTGTTGTTAGTCAATTTATGTTTCTGGTTAAGCTTAGTTTCGCTAGCCATAAACACATCTGGACTTATGTCTTTAAGCAATTGGAATAAATTCGCTCTACGTTCGGTCCTAATCAATGAATTTACATTCACAGCTAGGATCTTAAAGGGCCTCTCCGGCAGCGCGCCCTTAACCTCTAAGTTGCGTTAAGCTCGGCAAAACAGAGTAGAGATAATCCACCCTAGTCGCCTGCTCCCTGATCTGGTTTTGGAGGCCGTTCAACTGGCCCTGGATGGCCAGTAGAACGCCCATAATATCCGCCTGTGCCGCCGGCGCCTTAGGCACGGGGGCCTGTTGGGCGACCTTTGGTGTAGGCTGTACCGTGCTTCCCCTTCCTGACGCCATTTGGGCGTAAGAAATTTGGGGGTTGACGGACGTTGTTGTAGGAGGGCGCACTGTTGGACGCTTTTCTACCACTGTTTGCTTTGCTGCTTTATTGTTTTTTATAAGCTGAAACGTCGGGCATCCCCGATAATTAGCGGGGTGTCCGGCGCCTCGGCAGAGTACACATTTAAGCTGGGTCCTATCTTCGACCCGTTCTTTTCCTAACTTGCATTCATCTGCATTGTGGTTCTCTCCACACTTAACGCAGCGTGACTGCATTTCGCAGTTTGCTGCGGCGTGGCCGAACCTTTGGCAGCGCATGCATTGAAGCATGTCGCCGCGCCTTTTTAATTTGTCCCAAGTTACAACCTGGCAGTTGAGGACGGATATACTCCTCAAACTATCCAGTTTGCTGCTGGGTGAAAGTTGAACGAGGAAGAAGGGAAGACTCCGCTTCTCCCGCCTAGCTCTAACTGTAGCGAACGGCTTGACCCCGATAAAGTCGAGATCGTCATTCGCTTTTTGGCGGAGTTCATTTAAGAGCACCTGTGGTTCCGTGTAGGAATCTATGCCCTTCAAAAGGACCGTTTGAAATTTTTCGGTTTTAGGAGTGAAACTAAAGAATTCGGTAGTAGTTTCTTTCAGCAACTCTTTAATTTTTTTGTGCTGTTCCAGTGTGAAGCACTGGATAGCATGCCTATCGTTATTTAATCTTTTTATAGTAAAATTTTGACCTATGGTCAACTTACATAGATTTATGGTATCCTGTAACTCCATTTTATAAGTATTAATGGGTGGCACCTTTTCTTTTTTCATGATCGGCGGCTGTGGCTGCTGCTGCTGAGACTGATTTTTCTGCGGCTGTTGATTCTGCTGCTTTTGAATCTGCTGCTGCTGTTTTTCTTGCGGTTGTTTCTGGACTTGTGTCTGCTGCTGTTGCTGTTGTTGTTGTTGTTTTTGCCGTTGTTGTTTTGGCTGCTGCTGTGGCTGTTGTTTTTGTATTTGTTCTTTTTTCTGTTGTTGTTCTTTTTCTTCGAGTTCTTTTAGTTGCCTCGCTCGGCGCGCTTCTTGGCTGGCCTTAACTTTACTTTTTATCTTTTCTATTTCTGCCTCCAAAGCATCAATTTGGGCGAACATTCTTTGTTCGTCCTCCTCAGATGACGCCTCTGATGTGGAGAGGTTCACGAAGGCAGTACTATCGCCCGTCGTGAAGTGCCCTTCTCCTTCTTCAGACATATATGCTATACCCTCTTCGGGTGAAGTGTCTAACTCGGTTTGTCTTGCTGCCTCTGACGTCTCGTCTATATCGGACGTATGCACCCCAGCTGGCAGCTTTGCTGAGGTGGCCGTGGATCTCCTTTTTACCAAATTTGGTGCGCACTTGATCCTCTTTCTGCGCTTTTGATTAGCATCGGATGATGTTGCCGTTGTTGTTATTGCTGTTGATGTTGTTGCTGCAGAATCACTGCTTGTAGTTGGAACATCTTTCGATGTTCCCTCAGCTGATGCCATCGCTGACCTCATTGGCCCTAGGACACCTTTCGATGCCCCGGTGCTTAAACTCCTCCTCCTTTGCTCGTTTTCCCAACCAATAAAGTTAACTACTTCACGGTTGTGAAAAAAAGCTGATAAAGTTCTGATGCCCTCTTGGGAATCGAACTGGCGACCCTCGGATTCTCGGTCGGCCACTCTATCCCTGTGCTACTGCACCACTTGTGAAATTTTGATTTAATTTAGAACTTAAGCTCACACACGAATTTTAATTGGAAAAACTGGGAAGCCGAAAACGTCTTAACACTTCCACAGTACGAGATCGACTGATATAGCCACAGAATGCTTATACACATATTTATATACTCCTGAGAAAAGTTTAAATGTGTGCATGTAGATTGGTAGGAAAAGGATTATGATAATGGTTTTTGGTATACTTGGACAACAGTCGAAGGGGTGCAGGAATTTTTTTTTCTATTGTTTGATTCGTGGTGCATTAATGGCCTTTTCAATGTCAAAACATTGAATGAGACAAAAAAAGAGGATTTTTTTGTTTGTGCAATCTTTTAAGTCTGCCATTTAATAGAGAAGAATAGAAAAATTTCAATTAAAAAAGGTTTTTTTTTCATTTTAATTTACTTTCTATTGTTTACGATGTATCTCTGGGGCATGCTGCCGGATACTAGAACTATGAAGTTTCAGCTGGGAAATAAAGATAGAATTGTTTTGGAAAAATAATTATTAAAGTGCATTCTCTTAAAGGATTAATTAAACTGGAAAAAAGGAATAAGCCAAATGGGGAATTAAAACTGAAATTGAAGTTCTATACCATTGAATGACATTTATGTCAGAATTTTTGAAATTTTTGCTCAAAGTTTCGGGAACCATTTCAGAAAAAAATAATTTGCTAAAAAAATCACATTACGTGAAATTTTAAAGACGTTAAAACAACATTTCTAAAATGAGCAAGTACTATTTTTGTGGTTTCGCAGGTCTGAGAATCTTCATCGGTAGGCTTAGTTCGGTAACCAAATAGACGCTTGAAAATTTTTAAATTATTTATACTTTTAATGGAGAAATCCGATATAAATCGAAAAGTGAAATATCCTGCCAAATTTTTCTTGTTAGCTTATCAAATAGCAAACTTTTTTCAGGATAAATTCACGAGATGGTGAAATTCAAATGTTCGACAATCTTTTACGTCAGGAAATACTTTAAGTTTTTGAGCACTTATTTGGTTTGTATTTAATTGTCTTATAGAAGAATTAAGCGACAATTTAAAAATGAAATCGCTGGGAAAATTTAACAAATACATATTTAGAAATGTATTATTTTTGTAATATTTATTTGTGCAGCTTAATGTGCATTATGGGAAATTTTACTTTAAGAGATAAGATAAAGTCTGTGGTTAATTTGTATCTAGTATCGTATCTTATCTTTTCCTAACGCAAACACGTCATAACCATAAGATATTTCCCTATCAATGCAATTAAATTGTTGCGCACAATGTCACTAATATTTTACACACAAAGAGTTCACGTATTTGTGTTTTTTTTATAATACAACAAATGCTTATTTACCAAAGTTTACCACTACCACCACCTTAAAGTAAATAGAGATTAAATTTTATATGAGCGTTGAGTAGGTAATTAATAACAATAAAGAAGAGTTTTTTTTTAACAAATAAAAAAATATGTAATACAGAATTGATGTGCACCCCTAAATTTACTCTATGGTCTTGGTGTCATAAATCCTATTTGTGGAGTCGTCAAAATAGAACCATAAAAGTGACAGGTGATATAACTAAAAGGAAACATTTACAAGACATTAATCCTGCACCAAAGTTTTAAAAATATTGTTTGTCCGACAAAAAAAAATATGCACCTTAATACATATATACAATTTGGAGGATGCTCTGCTAAAACATCTAATTTATTACAATTTGTTTATTAAATTTCTAAGCTCACTGCGTTGCAGTTACTAAGGGGAGACCTAAAATGATGACGATTCAAATTATACCTTAATATGATTAGATATGTATGTCCCCTAAGTTGAGTTTAATTTTGAACAAAGCACACATTTATTTTATTTATGCCTGAGTCTTTTTCATGTAATTTAAAAAAACGTTTGACTTTGAATTGACTACAATTTGTTTAACTGTTGTGGGTAGTTGGCCTTATATACATTTTCTATTAAATCTTTTAAAGTCTGAGATTCGAATTAAATAAAATTTTGTTTTTGTTCCACATCCTGCCTGTGGCCTGTCCAATTCCTGACCCTGATTAAAAAATTCGGTAGTTTTAGGCAACGAATATTTCCTGTACGAGAACAGGATTTGATAGTTTTTCGTATAGAAACTCGTAGATCTTCGCATTTTTAGAATGTGTGGGAATACCTACATCTGCTGTGTTTGTCCGGTTGACGTTTGCCATAAAAAATCCTGTCGTGGTTATAGCGAAAGGTTTTGTTGAACAAATAAATATATTTAAAAGTGCTAAAAGGCAAAACTATTCGCTCAAAAGAAGAAATTACGAATAAAAAATAAAAACAAACAAAACATGTTTTTGACGTTTAAAGTGACAGAAAATGTGTACCCAAATTGTTCCCATTTTTCGCACGATGTTGAAACATCGATTTTTTTTGTTAAATATCGATGTTTTGCCAATATCGATGAACATCGCCTGTCCCTAGATTAGCTGGTTAGTCCCCTTTCACACAAGGAAACTGAGTTGCCGGAAACTGGCAGTTTGTTAGCGAGAAGGGCAAGAAGTAAGGGGAATGAAAAAAATCCCCCCGGTCAACTATTTGAAGAGATTTTTTTGACGTTTTGCTTTGCATTCCAATTAGCCCGAAAAAATCTTCCCAGTTTCCTCTTTAGTTTCTTGGTGCCAGTTTCTTCGTGTGAAAGGTACAAGGCAATTAATGGAAAACGTCAAAAAAATCTCCAGCAACTGGTTTCCCTGTGTGAAAGGGGACTTATTGCTTTGTGTTTGCTGAAATTTTGTAGTTTCAATGTGCGTTTTACACTTTGCGCCTTACACATACACACATACATACATTAAACTTCAGAATCAAGAACATATAGTGTTTAATTTTCCATAGGGAAATCGTTCGGAGAAATCTTCCAGATTACAAATCGAAAAGGACATTAAACGGATTCATTTCTTAAAATGTCAAATCATTTGTGTTGTGACGTTTGATTAAGCGCTGATCTCGTCAAAAGCTTTGTTTGTTTTATTCATCTCGGAAGTGCCAGAATCAAGAAATAATCTAACCGGAAACACTCGCTCAATTTGAACATGATGGACATTCGCTCTAGCCTAAATTTTTGTAGAGCATATACTCTGCATATGAGAATGCACGTTGATGCCCACACAAGGAAGCATACCTTATTAGTCTTTAACTACCAAAAAACTTTCTAATTCGTTATAGTTTTAAAATTGTTGGGATATATGATCCATGCCGTATGAATGGACGATAACCCAACGTGACAATTTCCACCACAGAGCTTGCACACTTCGATATAAAACAAACGACACTAATTGAGCCACTGGGCTAGACTGCTCGGATCCACTATTTCTTCCAACATACTACCCCCACTTCCGCAAGCTACTACTTTCGCTTTTGGAATTTTATTTTCATCCATCAAATCCAACCAATAAAAATAAATAACAACGATTTGCTATTTTATCGTTATTTTTTTAAGCTGGCAATTTGTTAACAATTTAACAAAATAGATAGGTAAATACAAAACTCTACACATTTATTACTCCTTCCTCTCATTCCCTTTCCATTGGTAAATAAATTAAAAAGCGAGAACGGTGATCTTGAGCAGAAAAAAAAATAATACAAATACAAACATACTTTAAAATTGTGAATAAAGGCGATAACAAAGGCCGCGCAAAAATCTTTATCATTAATATTCATGAGAATGAAAACGTGAATGATGACTCGTTGTCGTTGTGTCGTCGTCGCGTGTTCCTTCCCGTCTAGAGATCAGTATGGCATGTGTCATTGAAAATTGAAGCACATACCACACAATTTTTCTCGAGTTTCTTGCAATTTTTCTATTAAATTTCCCCCTCATGATAGTGAAGATGAATGTTATTTACTCTTTGAGCTTGATTCAGTTTAGTACTTAAGTCCGGCGCATAACAGTGCGAGTACACTTAAGCGCAAGACACTTAATTGCATACCATCAAATCACGTACAGAGTATTCAGTGAGTTTTTAATATTTTTTGTGTGGTTTGGTTGTTTGTGAATGGAATAAGGAGGATCTCAGTCTCACTATGTCTCCACTCTATATCGTGATGGGACAGCGCATCGCACGAGTGGGAAAGGCAAGCGCAGCGGATCGTTTATGGTTTTCACCTTGTACGGTAGTAAGGTGTCGTTTAACTGCAATGACACACGAGTGCAGGCAGATCATAATAAAAAATAACGATGAGACGGAGTTGTGATTGATGTGGTTTAATGGTTGAATACTTAAGTGAGAAGCTGTAGTGGGAAAATAGATTTAAGCAAAGTTCTTTTTAGAAATTAAGTCATAATGCAATGATAGTTAAACAAATTATAGCGATTTATAAAATTTGCCATTCGTGAGCAGCTGCTTTTTTTTTATCAATCAACTATCGCACATACATAGATTTAAGAACAGAATGTTAACAAAGGAAACAGAACGGAAACTCAAGAAATGTCAAATAAAACCGACAAGGAAGTTTTTATTACAGATCGACTCCGCTTGATATTTGTATCGCAAAAGAAATCTCTGATATAAAAATCACATCATTTTCTTTTTTTTATAAAATATATAAAAATTTTAATTTTTTATGACCTGATATACGTCTTTTAATTAATATTAATTAATAAAAATGGTGTATTTGAAGAAGTTAAGTACACACAAAAAGGAATAGGTTACCGATTATCGAAACTGTAACAAATTCTTTAAAATTGCAATGTAACAAATGTCAGTTTGACAGTTTAATTTGTACACTCTCTCATTACACCAAAAAAACTCAAACAAAAAAAAAAACTGAAAAAAACACAAAAAAATTTATATAGCGAGATCAGGGTGATGTAATTGTCAGGGTGAGTTCATGTTTTCTTTTTAGAATGGAAACTCTTAGTAAGGTGACTGCGCAGCTCTTTAGACTAAAGTTCGGTGACAGCTAACAATGAAATAACTTTTCTTTGACTTAGAAGAATTAGAATAAGTTTTCATTATCATTCTTATTTCCAACAATACCTACTCAAATATTGTTTTGTTGTGAGTTAAAAACAGGTTGAGTTGTTTCCAAAATGAACGCTCGGGACTGTTCCATTTTTAACACAGACACATACGAAACTTTAAAAAAGTATTATTTTGCTATTGGGCTTCAGCAAAATTGCATATATTTCTGCTACTTTTTTGTTGATTTAAACAAACGTCAGTCTTTATTCTGATGAAGCTGACATTTTTTTATTTAATTTCGAAAGCAAATTCATAAAGGCATTGAGTGAGTAGTTTTCTAAATAAAATTACACTTTACAAAGCGAACCACAATATAGCACATGCTTAAGCACTGTCAATTTGACAGTTTATTCTTTTCTTTTTTCGTTTTATAAATTCGCCACAACTAAAAACGAATCTACTTTACGGCGAGTTGAAACGCCAGTTTGAAGAAAAAACACAGAACTTACTCTCCAAAGTTACCTAAGCGTCCACGAACAAGCCTACTATTCGTATGAATTTGTCGATCACTTTTTGGAAGTAAGCGAACTTACCTTTTATGAAAAAAAAAATTCTCAGGTCAAGTTTTCACGTTTCATGCATTATTCTAATAATACTTATATTCTTTAATTTTATTATTATTTCAAAAAATAAGACCCTATGTAAAATAAAAACAAAAATAGAAGCTTATGGGAAATTATTATAAATCTAAGGCAAAGCCACACCCAAATGATTTCTCGTCATAAAGTAAGGGTATGTCTACACGTTTTTTTTAAGAACTGAAACTATATTTATTTGGAAAATCTACCTACATAATTATGTGTATTGGAGTCGCTGCAAACGAAATTAATCGCAAAGCAATTCAAATTAAATGCATACCATGTAATCATAATACACTAAAATGATTCATTTTATGGTCAGCTCGTGTTCACTTGGATTTAATGAGCAGCCAAACAAGCACCAGTGGTCGTTGTCTTATATATGTAGATAGGTAAGGTAGTGGACGACGAATAAGAACACGACGGACGATGTTAAAACCAGATTAATGCACGCAACTCGAATGCCAATGCCAATCTAACTGCAGTTGATTGCTGTTATGGCCGTATCACGATATTCTATTCAAATGTGCAGCAAATTTTGCATTAACTTACCACATTGATTTAGGCACACTCACTGTGAAAAGAAAATTTACAGGCGAAAACATTTTTTAAAGCTGTATTCACACTTTAAATAAAAATAATCCGCCACAAGTTTTACGTCATTATCGCATGTTTAAATTAATTTCCAGAGAATTAAGAGCTTGAATATGTGATACGAGTAAACTATATCAGTGAAAACACAAATATTTTTGCCGATTGTGGAAACCGCAACATTTTACTGCCTGCTATTCGTGAACTTTTTATACATATACATAAGTGTAAAGATTTATTTACTGTTTAGGATCCGTACAAATTTTTGGCCCGACAGGAAGGTCAGATTATCCATACCTACTCATTCGAATATTGCTTAGATGAGTCTGAAATCTGACTGCCGCTGTGCCAATTCGTTTATTTTGGTGTAGTGGTAAGGTAGTGTCGTAATAGGTGTTGGTTTCCCGCACTTCTTAAAACTTCTTAAAACTGCAAAAATCTAAGAGTTTCGCACTTTTTCATAGAAGAGAGCACTCTCGAGAGAGTAAAATATTTTCCTAGGCTGCACCCAAGAAATTTCTTTAGACAAAATTACGAAGACTTTCAAAAGAAAGAAAAAAAACTAAAGTTATCAGTTCTGTCCTTAAAAAAGTTAAAAAGTGCAATTAGTTAATATTTTGGATATTAAATTGATCATCTTAATGAGAATCTTGGAAAAATGAGAGTATGTGAATTTATGTGCACCAACTACGGGAACACAGCTCTATCACTATGTGAATCGGCTCTATTTTCACGGAAAAATTGTTCGAGGGTGTAAATTTGTTGATATGATACATGGTATACAAAAAACTATCGATGAACATTTTTGTCGTTTAACGGTATTGGTACCAAGTTGGTAATTTCTTCTTCAATGTTGGCTTTAAAGGCTTGTGAATTTCATGGGATGTGATTGTTTCTTAATCATAAATTAGACTTTAAAATAAAACTATAGCCAATTTATCATTCGCTTTCATTCATTAATTATACGAGTACAAAGAAGTGAAAATGGCTTAAATTTTGTACGCAATTTAGACACCGACTTAATAAATTGAAACACTTCTGATTTCGCAAACTTTTGGTTTGGTCTGTTAAAAAATGATCCAATGTCAAATGAGAACCCCATTTTACAATGCACTTAAACGTACACTTTCGACAGTTACTGTATAATATAACCATATCATTGGACTACTAGGTATATGGTTTTTTTTTTAAGTTGGTTTCTTTTCACCTGGTTACCTTTTGTTTAAAGCGAATTAAGTCAATTCTAGACACTGTGGTAATAGTAGGTGAATGAACGTTATAACTTTGAACAACGTTAATCCACATTCCGGGTAATGCACCAGTTGATTTGTTTCTTTGTCCGACAAGACTTTTTCGTTTAATATACTTTTAAATGTATACTTGTATACCTATATGCATTAATACCATATTGTGAAGCTACAAATACTCATGCATGTGATTTGTTTTGTCGAGCGAACGTAAATGTGGAATCGATTATAACGGCAAATGCCTCTATTGCAAATCTATAGGTATCTGAAAATAATATGTATATAGATTTCTTCAAGTCAAGAGAATTAGAGTGCACTGTTACTTTTTTTTGTCAATTTGCAAGAATAAGAAACTGTATTCATGGATTAAAATAGAATATTTAACATTGTTGCTGTCACCGTTGCAATGAAATTCTAGACGTTTTTTTGGAAAAATAATGAACATTCCTATAGATTCTTGTTAATTTCATTTCATCACAATCACATTGAAGGAAATCACTGTTTCAGTTACCTAAACGAACAGTTCTAAATAATTTAAAATTTATTATTATCTTGTTAATTTCATTTCATCACATTGAAGATAATCACTGTTTCAGTTACCTATGCGAACAGTTCTAAATAATTTATTATGATACATGCGTTTCAGCTTCCGAAACATATTTGTATCATGTTAGACTGAGCACCATAACAAGCACCCTATTTTTCAATCTCCGTTTTCCTAATCATTGGAACTTATGCAATCTTATATCAGCTGTTTTGATCTGTTTGTAGGCAATCAAAAGTTTTCTATCTTATATTTTAATTCGATTATGAGTGACGTTAACGGTGGAAAAGTTTGCGTATAACGGTTTCAACTAACAATTCAGTTAGAAACACGAATGATGTTTCATATAAAGATAATCATTTATTAGATATGTTAGCTGTCAAAAACTAAACCAAATTTCATATCATATGAAGTTTGCAGTCAGCTGTTCCATTTCGTCGGATAGCTATTTATTCGAAAAATGTTGGGTTAAATTAAGATGGCTTCCATATGAAATCAGCTGTGCTTTAGCTCGTGTTATACCATCATAAACTTATTCTAGATTTCTCAGATTAAATGACTGAACGGCCCAATATCACATTTTGAGGTTAGTTGATACAAACAATTTATTAGTTGAAGTGTGGACGGTTTGTGGATTGTGGAACGGGAATAGGGTTCCACAGTACGTATAATAAAAATATATACAAAGGTGTGGAAACATTGAAAGAGAGGTCTTTACCGGGTTTGGTTATTACTTTACCCGACTTGAATGTGGCGAAAAGATTGATGAAGTCATAACTTTCTCGAAAATATGAAATGAAACTACAGTTGAATTAAGGGACTGTTCCTGATAGTCAGGAATGCTAATGTCAAATTAGTTTAAGCTTTAATTAAACGCATTTTTTTTGGCATTGTCTAACGCCCTACTCTCCCCTAAGCAAATGTACAAAGTAATAATAATTTTGTCTAAGTTCTCCTTTTCATTCACATCATTAAATATGCACACAAGACATCAAAGTATATTGCAATAATCAGTAATCACCGACCGCCAACACTAACGGGTTATTTAGTGGCACTTAAATTTATACAAGAAACCACCGGTTCCTACTCAATATGGGGAAGCGCATTAGGTCATCGAATATTAACTTTGTAGTACCACCGAGCGATTATAATATGGTAACCGCTCGATTGTGTTGTTGATTTCATTTACAAAATATCAAATCAAAATACGCGCCCCCTTCATTTAGAAATAAATTTCACAGCCCACTACATTTATCAGAAAAAAAAATTAGACACAAATCGTGTGGAACGAATGACCATAGGAATCGCACCATCTGATGCACTTTCTATTGTGAATAATGGCGGACACACACACACGTACATATCCATACAATTTTAATGTGTAAATTCTCCCCCTAAATCGGTGGACATAAATATATTATTTTGCTTGAAAAAAAAGCAAAGTAATGTGCTACTTCCGGTCACAATAAAAATGCTAACTGGGAGCGTTGAAGTCTGTGCAAACATTGATGTCATGTCATGTTAGACACTTATATGATGCACTCTGACTTTCACGCGACTAGACTACGAAACAGGGTAACTCAATTGCTGTTTTGGATGTTACATGGCTGTTGTCTAATCGTATGGTTGACTAGATTTTTTAAAGCAAGTATTCTAGTAATACCTGGAAAGTGGGTCATCAAATCCATGTGGAACGTATATTCCATTTGATGATTCCATGGATTTCGAAATCAAGTAGTTATGGTTTTGACATTCAAAACTGGAAGTTATACGGGGAGATTTTGTCAGTAATAACGTTGAGTTTTTTAATCTAGTTGTATTCTATTTTTTCATTATTAAATATAGCTGTGTTCCCGTACTTTGTGCTCAAAAATTCACCGACTGTCATTTTATCAATAGTGGGGGTAAAAAGCTCTCAGAGAGAGGCAAACTTTCAAAAAAGTACGGAAATGTATAGTATGTAAAGACAGCCCAACAATAGAGATTTTGTATTGCTTTTTCTTTTATTTCACATTCTTCCGACAGTCATTGTTTTCTGGTGTCTTTTGCAGCTTGGGGAAATATTTTATTCTCTCCTGAGCCCCCCTTCAGTAAAAATAACATCAAAATTTGACTTTATTAGGTCTGATCCTGAACTTTCTGCACAGATTGACACAATAGCAAATCTCGAAGAGTGGGGATGAAATTTTCTCAAAAATATACACACAGTGCAAAAGTACGGGAACTCTTTAAACCTTCAAAAAATAAATTGACATAAAAACAAATTAAATGACAGCCATCCTCGTCAGATCCGTGGGTTTTCTGTTCGAACCAATTTCCTGGAAAATCACAGAAATATGGAATTTTTGTTACTCTTTCGTCAGCATTATCTTATGTCAAAAATTGGGAAACTTTTGAGTACTGGAACGACTTTGGATTGAAAATCAAACATATGTACAGAAAACCACAGGCAATTAAAGTACGGGAACAGACCTATTATTTTTTTTAGATTAGTCGCGTAATTAAAACATATGGCCTTTCCAATTAAAAATACGGAACCGTTCCGAACAGAAAATTACAGTTTTTACTCTAAAACGAACACAAATGGATTTTAAATTTAATTTTAAAACCGAAGCTTGATTCAATAATAGAATAACACAGTTAAAATGTTAAAATCATAAACGTTGATTAGTTTGAGTTTATCTTGATCACTTTAACACTTAAGTACTAATTTTTGTGTTCGGGAAAAGATTTGACATTTTTTCGTACAAATTCATATTCGCAGTTTTATGAAGTATGGGAACAAACCTTTTATGTCAAATCAAAATCGTGCTACAAATTAATGGAATTAGGTAGATAAGGGCAGTCCAATTGTTGGGTGACCTTATATAAAAGATTAATGTAAAGTGAAAATTGTGACAGATTTACTGATAAGAAGCTGTTTAAAGTCGCAAAAAGTGTCAACTTTAATTGCTGCGTAGGTGATAATTGTCATTTAATCGTAAAAGCTTTGTATTGCTGACCTTGATGTTTCAGCTTTGCGTTTGGATTTTTGCGTTATCTTTATTTTTTTTCCCAGTGGTTATACTAAAATTGTTTATTGACGATTGGTGTAAATAAGAAAATCTAGAAATTAAATTTGAAATCATTGTGCAAGAGGGTTTTACGGACGAACTTGTACAAAATATATAGTTTCGTATTTGATTTTCATGTAGTAAAATTGGTAAATACTATAGTTCCTTGTATTATCCATGACTTATTCGATTTCTAAGCCAATTTTATTTATAGCGTGACTAATGAAAAAAACTAATAATGGCATATTACTGAGGTTGAGATGTCTAATGATGAATAATTTAGTTTAGCTTTTGGAAGGTTTTTATACGATAAGCTTTTTGGCGTAAATATTCCCCCATATAGTTAAATTTTGAAGCCGTTTTTGAAAACTTAAACTTTAATACGATAAAAAAAAGCATAAAATGCCGAATCACCCTTTAAACTTGAGCAAATTTAAATGAAAAACAACTTAAGGCAGTCATGTTTAGTATTCCTCAGCACAAAACATATAAACATTTATACATACATCGCGCGTACATTATATATGTTTTGTCATTTTAAATTATTCGGCGAGGGTCTGCTGTCCCCTTTGGCAATCAGAGCTCAGCTGATGTTTGTGTGGACTTTTTTTTATTATTATTTTTTTTTTGTTGCTTAAGTGTGTAAAAACATTTGTAAATTATTAATGTAAGCACTTCCGTTTTTTGTTTATATTAGATGCCAACAAACAAATCATTCGCCGGATATATACAACAGTTTCTGTATACGAGTATGAGGAAAATATGGAAATCGCCGCGAATAAGGCGAAGTGAAAATATCGTCAGAAAATGTAAAACCAACCGAGCTTAAGTTTGATTTAATGTTGGCCTTGAAAATCCATAAAATGGGGTTTGACATACATATGTATATATCCACTGTTGAATTTAAAAATAAACATTGGGTCATCTGGAACATTTTATTTTTGTTGTTGGTGTTTTTTTCAAATTTGATTGCAGTGAGCTTTATCAAAGAGAGACATACTTCTGTTTTGGCAATTTTGATATCTATACATAAGTTGCGTTTTGGTGTATTATTAGTCAGCTTTTTCATATTTTTCTTTGCCGGGTCCATTATATACCACAACATTCCTTATCACGATCAGGAATTTTGTTTGTTGTTTTTTGTATACATGTTAAAATTTCTGTTCAATTAATATTTATTTTATTTATTTATTATTCTAAATTTTACATATGCATTACTATGTCCAATAATGAATAAAAAATGTGCTTAAATTGCTTATGCAACTAAATGTAATAAATGTTACACCTTAAAATAAGCTTCATGGAAAAAGATCTAATTTTGTTTATCTCCAACAAAATGGCAGTCACTTTAAATTAAGACATTAGGTCTGTTCGTTGATCCCTGAAGTCTCCCTAAAACGTTTTTTTTTAACCTGTGAACCAGTTAAGTGTCTTTTTTTTTAAAGCCTGAAGTTGTCCTGAACACGGCTTAGGGTTTAACGAGTAAACTATAAAAGTGACAAGGTGCTGAAACATGTGTTTTGTTGTGGAATTATGTTTTGTATATAATTTTTGAAATTAAAAGAATACATAAATTTAATTGTATAAATAAAAAAAGGAAATTTAATCCTTTGCAGTAGTGAAACTCACATGCACTTCAGATTCCAGAATAGAATTATAAGCAAACATTTGAATTTTGATTATTAGAAGACATTCTGTCATGTTTCTTGCTGTAAATGTCAACAACACAATTGACAACCCGTGGTGTTTTTTTGGACAAGTCATTAGGTTGTGAAGAAAATCTTGGATAAGTTTAACGAACGAACCTATTAAAGATTATTCACATGTGAGCAACCAAAGACCGACGAAAGAACAGAAGAGATATAATTTAAAACAAATTGTAAATCCAATTTTTTCTCAAATTCTAAATAAAATGGTAGAAATATCATTTACGTTAATGTATATTTACTAAAATTTACTTTCTAATTTCCAAATAAAAATAATGCGTTGTCCTGGTGAAACGGAACTGTTTTTCTTCGCCAAATGCGGCCATTGCGCCGGTTATCATTTTACCTTTTCGAGGTAATTGATGTGAAACACATCACATCCAAAAAACTGTCTCCATGACCTAGTTTGTTCACAAACCCACCTTGACGTCCATGGTTATGACTGTTGCTTGGTTTGTGGTTTTTTTGTGGTGAATCCAGATTTCATCCACGGTTACGAAACGCAGCAAAAACTCAGTCGATTTTTTCTGGAATACTCACTACACTTCTGAAGTTGTCAAACGAGTGCATTTGTTGTCGATAGTGAGCAAATGCGGCACCCATCTTTCTGAAAGCTTTTTCATGTCCAAGCTTTTAATGTAAAATCGATTCCGTTGAGCCTGTGGCCTTTTCAAACTCGCGGAATTTAACTCGCCGATCGTTCATTATCAAACCATGAATTTTGTCGACCATTTCTGGTGTGGTGGACTTAATTGGACGAACAGAACGTTCGGCATCACTTGTACTTGAACTACCGCACCGAAATTAAGTATGTATATCAGTGGTGAATGGATCCAATCGATGGTGAATAGTCCCCATAATATTTGTTAAGCTTTGTTTGGTTTGCGTGATAGTTTTTTCTCGCAAAAAATAGCGTTTAATGTGCATTAATTTGATAGTGGAGATTTTTAACGTGTTTTTTATTATAAATTAAAAATTTTATTTTAACAACTTAAAACACAAATTATTTATTTTTGCTAATATGTATGTACATTTCGGAAGCTATGCTTTTTTTTATAAATTTTTAAATAGGGCTTACTGAGGATGGAAGCATAGCTTCCGAAATGTACATACATATGAGCAAAAATAAATAATTTATGTTTTAAGTTGTTCAAATAACATCTTTAATTTAATGAGCCCTCGAAATTTCCTTTTTTCTCTTTTAACGAGAATGCTTTATAGGCGTCTATATAAAATGGCTGCCACAAAAAAAATTATTTGACAGATCAGTCTGAAAATTTGGCTGCGTTCTTCTTGAGAAAAAAAAACAATATAAATTTAAGGTGGCGACACAATTTATGTTAATTTTCAGGGACTCATTGACCCACCATGTAACTATAGTAATTCAACTGGCGTAGGCAATGTGATTGCTTGATTCATTATTTGAACACTTACTATTTTTAGGATTTAAGTTGCTTTTTAAATAAATCCTTAATGCAAAATATTAAATCAAGGATTCTTTTTTTTAATTTTCATTGCCATTTTCAAACTAAATTTTTTTTAACAAGAAAAATCTCAATAAAAAGCAGAAATTTCTTTTCAATATTGAATCAGACAAAAAAAACTCATTAAAAATCTCATCATGATCATCGTCTATATTTTTTTTTGAAATATGTGCAAATGACACAGACGAAATGCACCTACGGCATACTACCACCTATCTCGATTTTAATTTTTTTTTGTCAATTTAAACGAAGCAATACAAAATCCCAGAAGAAATCCAACAGCATGGAATAAAAATCTATAAGTACACACATCCTACACATCATGTAGATTTTATTACCACACACATTATATGAGTCTAGTTGATATACATATATCTGGATTGGGCTTAAATGTAGGGAAAATGGCAAAGAAAACTATGTGAGGATGTGTGAAGATTGAAAACGATTAGAAAAAAAGTACTGAATACATACAGTATATCTTCCAACTAGGTACATTAACAGCTTCGAACAAAAGTTTACGAGCGTGTAAAATCAATAGAAATATGAACAATTTTAGCACTAGAGCTATAAGGAAATTGCCATAGTTAACTAGGTTACTTGTCTCTAATGATAGAATCCTTCTGCTTGCTTTTATAGTTTCGAGAAAAGTACCTATAAGTACGTCTTTATGGCACAATGATAAGAATATTATCGACTTTTTTTTCTTTGTATTTACTTTGAAAGGTTTTAGAAATGTTTTAACTTCCTGGTAGGATACTTTATGAGTAAAGTATGCTTAAGGCTAGGCTCCCATAAGGGAATCTTTTTTTTTTGTAACTAACGTTCATTAATCTATTAGATTGACTCTCAACTGCATCTAAGGAGATTCTTAAACCGTTTTACTGAGTAAAATTATTCACCCGCCGAACAAAAGATATCCGGGTAGCTTTTATGCCTTTGAATTCTTTGATTTAGTTTGAATATCTAACGATAGATATTTTCAAATAAATGTATATGAGGGATGTTTGCCTTCAAAGAAACTTTAAAGGAAACCCACAAGTTTAAATGTAGGTTCCTCAGAAAGTAATATCTTTTATAGGGAATTCGGTCTTAATCTTTATGCATTTACTTTTTTGATAAAATAAATCTGCAGATACAATTTTTATATAAATTGATAAAGTCTGCTATGCATTTAGAAGTTTAAATAGAGATAGGCTTATTAACTTTTTTCCAAAAAGAGTAAAAAAAGGAGTGCTTATTTTGATGGATATCTTCGATTGTGCAGGGACAATGTTTAAAGTGAACTGCAAAATTTCAAACGGTTCCCGCTTGAGATTTGCGTTAGATGGAATATCTAATTTACGAAGCCGGTAAGCGATAGTAATCGATAATTTTGCAAGAATTTTGCTTATTGACATACCCATAGCGTGAAGCTCTCGTAAAAGGGAGATTTAACAAGGTGAGAAAACAGAGCACTTTGGGAGTATAATCTCTACCGAAAGCGGAAACGAATATGACATCAGCAGCCGTATTAGAAAAGCAAAGGCTGCTTTCGGTATTTTCGAAAATCTTCCGGCTCTTCCGCGCCAATGTAGAATCTGTGCTACTATATGGAAAGTTACATCAGCAATCACAAGGAAGCTGCAAACGTTCGTTAATAGATGTCTACGAAACATTCTTAGTATAGTGTGGCCCAATCGAATATTCAACGAACATCTTTTTTTTTTTTTTTTTTTTTTTTTAATTTAACTATATGCCTGTAAGACCTAAGGTCTTTTTAAATGCAACCTGAATTGCACGGCACTAGTTTGGCACAGTGGATTTGAGAATCAGGTATTGACTGTCTCATTTTAACCATGGGCGGCATCCAATTAAAATTGTAGAAAAGAATGCGACTAGCGTGGGAATCGAACCCACACGTCCTAGTTAGCAATCAAGCACGTTATCCACAGCGCCATTGCCACCCACTTTACAGAATAGCTGAAAAACCCGTCGACTTTGTTATACGAGGACGAAAGTGGCAGTGAATTGGACACACGCTTCTAAAAGGCTAATATACTGCAATGTCCCCTTTCACACAGGGAAACCAGTTGCTGAAGATTTTTTTGACGTTTTCCTTTAATTGCCTTGTAGCTTTTACACGAAGAAACTGCCACCAAGAAACTGAGGAGGAAATTGGAAAGATTTTGTTGGCTAATTGGAATGCAAAGCAAAACGTCAAAAAAATCTCTTCAAATCGTTGGCCGGGAAATTTTGTTCATTCCTTTTTTCGGCCCTTCTCGCCGTCAAACTCCCAGTTGCCGGCAACTCAGTTTCCTTGTGTGAAAAGGGACAATCAAGTAATCCGCTCACACAAGAAAGAAGAAAAACACAAGGCGTAGGAATCAGCGCAACCAGGGAAAAGTTGTAGGGAACTGAAACACATTTCTGAATATCGCACACTATGGCGCGTAGGCGTAGTTGAAACCATGTGCCCCGCTAGGGTTATCTCTAAGACTTAATAGGTCTGAGAGACTTCAGTAAGTAATTATTGAATTAAAAATTAGCATCTGAACTTAAGACACTTTTTCGAAAAATGCTAGTTAATTTTAAGCCTATTTACCGAAAACGAGAACTATAATTTTGTTTGTTTTGGGAGCGTTTCAAATACTACTCAATAAAAATGACACTGACAGATGATTTGTTCGACCGATACACAAACAACTGTTCGGAAGACGTAGAAGACTTGAAAGCTAGTCAAATTCTTAATTTCTGATTGGTCAGCTTCAAAAAAAAATTCCAAGTCGACTACGTTCTTCTAAACGTGTCCAACAATTGGTTCTTTCGTTGCCAAGAGCTGTCAAAAATCTGTTTTTTTCGGTTTTCAAAAAACACCCAAGGGATGTCAATTGAGTTGTTGACTTTTAAAGTAAAGAAAAAGAAGTGAGCTCCTCGCTAATAAATAAACCTTTAAAAAAATCGAGATTTGCAGAATGATCTAGATTCAAAAATAAATCAATTTATTATGCCCAATGGTACACAAAAAAGGAGAAATCGGTGTTTTGACAGATATAGATGTAAAATAAATAAATATATTTTACCAATAGAAAACCACATTAAAGAATGACTTCAGTGCTCAACGAACAAACCTACTGCGTTAAAAAAACACCCTATACGAATTTGAATTCGCAAGTGACATTAAAACTAATTCAACTCATGGACCTGTTTTCCAACCATCAATTAATTCTAGTTTTCAAGCCATCATCGGGCCCTAACCGGAAGAACAACCTTAATAACCTATCTCTGCTTTAATTGTGGTGGTATATGTCTTATGCAACAACAAACCAAATGACCTAAAAAAGCCCCTCACGAAGTCAAACAACAACAATAATGATAACAATTAAAACAAACCAAAATAAGCTTCCTATCTTTTGTACCGGGGATTGTCGGGATGACATTTAATAAATTTCGTGTTTTACTGGTTTACATCACGACACAGATAGAAAGATAGAAATCTATATAGAAAGGAGTCACACATTTTTTCGTCACGCCCCAAATTAATGTCAGTCATCATTTATTGAATGCAGTTTGAACAAAAAACCCGGACTGACCCCAGAGATAAAATGTGGACCGAACAAACATAATACAATTCAACACGACGACGACGACAACGCCGGCCGCGCCGATGCCGATGAAGCCATGGATGGAAGCACAACAGCAATCTCTAAAAGTTCACCATGCGGATAGATAACCGAGTGCAAATGGTCCACAATACATTCTATACACTGTGTATGGCTGATGGAATCACATTTCATATGGATTTAGGAAAAAAAGACTACGGAAAAAATAAACATAAGCATTACTCTTATGGAAGCAACAACTCCCATAAATCAATACTAGTTGATTAGACGCAGTGAACAAAATAATAAAAATAAAACATACATAAGCAAAACAAAAAGCGCCATCACTACTAAACTAAAGGAACTTCGACTTTTATTGTTATTTTTTTTTGTTGTTGCTTAGAGCTAGCTGGTTGCTGTTTTCCTGTGACCTATAAACCAAGTTTATTGCTTCCGATTTGTTAAATCCCGAAAATGGTATTCCTTGTATTATACATTATGTACATATATATGGCGGAAGAATAAAATGAGGGGGAGGAGGCAAATGGTAGAATACCTATTTTTGCAGTTTTAGCTAAAACTGGAATCCTGCCAAAAACTTAAACTGTAAACGTGAGAACTTCCTGCAGGTTGCTTTTAATTGGCTCACCTCTGGTGAACGAGTACGTATGTTTGGCTGTTGATAATTTGCCAGTTGCAGCTATTTTTTCCAGGCTTTGAGTTTTTATCGAGGGTTAAATGTTGGTTATTAGGGTTTAGCATACATTAATTTTTAAGCAAAATTAAAAGTTTCCAGTTGAAAACAAAAAAGTTTTGTGTAGGTAGGTACCTATAATGAAAGTGCTTTTTAAACACCAACATTCATACATACATTATGATAGGTTGAATTAAGGTCACATATTAAAAAATCTTTTTTGAAATAAATCGTAGGTATGTTCAAAGTAAAAACAAAATTAACTACAGTAAAAAAGATCTCAGCAGTTTCATTTATCTGTATGAACAGGATTACACTCAGTAAAATTTGGCAGTTTTGCTGTTAATGAAGAAGAAATTTACAGTTTTTCAAAGAAAATGGGTTATGGAAAGCATTGTACCGAAAAACGGGAAATTATTTTTAAAAAAATGATATCGGAAGGTAAAACGTATGGAGAAGTTAGACGGTTTGTTCGTTGTTCCAACAAAATGATTCGATATGCAATAACATACACACCTTAAACCGAATCTAGTGGACGAAAACCTGTTATGACGAAAACTCCCATCAGGCGCCTAGTCCGAGAAAGCCATAAAAATCACTTTAAGCCTGCAACTGAGCTAAATAAAGAGCCGAATATTACAGCTTGGGTGGGAACCGTTCGCCACAAGTTGAAGGGACATAATTTAACTGCTTATAGTACAAGAAAAGTCGTTTTTTAACTTAAAAACATGCTAAAAAGCGTTTAATATTTGCAAAACATCATTTGACTTTGCCAGTAGAGAAATGGCCCAACGTTCTATGGACAGATGAAAGTAAAATCGTATTGTTTGGCGGTAAAGGATCTCGTTCTTAAGTGGGAAGACCTCCGAAAGTGGAATATAATCTCAAATACACAAATAAAGTATTTAAGCACGGAGGTTCAAGCATAATGGCGTGGGCTTGTTTCTCCTACTATTGAGTTGGGCCCATATATGGGATTAAACCCATCATTGATCAATACGTTAACGTTATAATTCTCGAAAACATCATGCTCTCTTATGCAGAGGAAGATATGCCCCTTTTGTGGGTCTTCCAACAGGACAATGACCCCAAGCTCACCAGTAAGAAGGCTAAAAAATGGTCTGGAGATCAGAACTATTGGCTGCAGTAAAGGTCTCCTGGGCGAATATTCCGGTAGAAAGGGCCAAAATTTGGTAAATTCAATAACCAGACGTTGTGAAGCAGTAATAGCCAATAAAGGCTATTCAACAAAATACTAATTTTGCTGGACTACCTCTAAAAAATAAAATCATAGAAAAAGATTTTTTATTTTTATTATGTTTTAGTTTTAAATTGTATGATGAAACGATGGTGCTATTTTTTGTACCGCTAATATATTTGAGTTTTTCGAAAAAAAAATTATTTTTTTTAATAAGTTTTATTCACCAACTTTGTTGGAATTCTTTTTTAAATGTGAATTTTTGGACTTAATATAAGCTTTTCGCATATTCAAAATGTTCCTCAAAAGATTATCTTAAACTTCATTTCTAAACGAAATCTAGTTTTCGCAAAGGTGCTATTTTTTTACCGCAGCTGTATATCTAATAATAATACACACCCAACAACTATTTTATACAGATTGATCGATTACAAAACAAATGCAAATAATTCTACAGTAAGTAGGCAGGTTGGTACATATATATATAGAACCAGTTGAATATCCTCATAAATATTTATATTTGCAGGTCATTTATAACAAAGTAATTCACTTCCTTAGAATTCTGGTAAAACAAGATAATTCAACTCGTAATGAAATACTCATTCTACTTCTCAATGCTTAGCGAATTAAAAACGGAAATAATGAACCAGAAATATTCCTCTGAATTAATGGAAGTGTGCTCTCCATAGTTATACACTCAGCAACAACAACAACAAGTTGTTTAAGCAAAATAATAAAACATCAAAAAATATTTCATATGAATCACAAGCAATATCCCACAGCACATACCATGCTCTGCTGCATTCTTCTAATTAAAATTCTACAGATATGTTTCGCCAAAAAATAAAACAACTTTACAGCTTAGTTCACCCGTGCATTGGCCGCAAAAAAAGTATCTATATGTATAATACTGTGAGTAGGTGCGAGCAACAAAGCAAAATTATTAGTTTTACTTTTTGTTTTGACGTCAGACTACTCAGGGCTTGCTACCACTATTTAATAGGGTCCGCAAAACCGGCTAGGGGCTTACCTAATGGTCATGACTCAGAACGTCAGAACATTTCCAGTGACTAAAGCCTTTCTCAGAAGCCAGAGATAAAACCAAACGTGGATTAGTGGCTCTGGTTCACAGATCAAGCTATACGTAGTATTATTTTTTCTCTTTTTTGATACAAAAATAGGTATATTATTAAATGGCTTTGAAATGTATATTTTAAGTACGTGCCACCGCGGAACAGCCTTGATTGGAAAATATATTTTAGCCGAGACACTGTGTCACTGTGAATATTCGAATGACTCTGGTGTTGGGTTTCAGTTTGATTGAAATTGATACACTACTCCAGCAAGTGCCCTATTCCCACAGAATATAATCATTCGAGTTTCGTATAATTGAAGGGTTAAAGATCAAATTTAAATTGACTCATTACTTATGCAGAACAATCGTTTGATAAAGAAAATGGAGTTCAATGACGAATTTGATATAAAGATGGGACGACTTAGTTTGTTTGCTTAATTTTTAAGAATTTTTTTCTTTGTCTATGAACTAACTAACTACCTACGAAGATTTTCACTGATGTGATGCACATAGGTAAAACTAGATCAACAAAGAACACCTACATATATATATACTCTTTAAAAGAAGTATTGTGAAACACCAGAACTTGGTTTGACTTAAGGTTTTAAGTTAGATATAGAATTTAATTTTTACTTGCGATACATATACATATGTATATTTGGAAAAAAAATAAAACACGAGATTTTGATTAAACTTGACATTTTGAAGTTAAAGAACCAAAATGAGCTCCGCAATTTCTTTTGTCTGTTTTGTCTAAACGGCTGAAGCGATTTTCTTCAAGCTTCGTACTTAAACGTTTTAGGTGATTGTCTCAAATATATTTTTGAATCCTTTTTTTAGTCTTCTTCATCTTTATTATCTTGAAAACAGCTCAAACGATTTTAATAAAAAAGTGTGTGCGCTACTTTAGGTAGAATCTACATTTTGGTCAAACATTTTTGTTTACATGTTTTGTCATTAACGGTACCTGTCATACAACCATTTTTTTGAGATTTCGATCAACATTTTCGAAAAAATATTTCTTTGGATTTTTGAAAAAAAAAATTATTTTGAAAATTCAATTTCTTTTAAAACGGGTGGATAATTTTTTTTTTTAAATTTTGTTTTTAAGTTTATTTTATTAAATATTTAAAATAGTCATCAAATATTTAAAATTCAAATCAATTTAGTATGCCCAATGGATCATGAAAAAGAAAATCAGTATTTTGACTGGCCTAAAACCAAAATAATGTAATTTATTTTACCAAAGGAAAACTGAAAATGAAGGTAATATCTTTTGTCAAAAAAATAATTTATTTGCTCTGCCACTTTATTGTAAATTCACTTTTGATTTTTCAATGATGTAAAGTGTTTTCAATGATCATTCAATGATCATAAAAAAATCAAAAGGGAATTTACAAGATAGTGGTAGAGCAAATAAAATATTTTTTTGACAAAAAAAAAATATGTCTTACTACCTTCATTTTGGTACCAAAACGACATCAGTTTTATTTGTTTAAGTGTCTCAGAATTGATAGTCAAAGTTTTGAATAATGAATTTCAATGGCGCCTAAAAGAGATATCTGAGTCCATGGGAGGAGCCGACAATTTTCTGCGTGACCTAACGTCGTGTAGAATTTAGCATGTTGACGATCGTCAGGTTGTCCCATCCAAAGATATGATGATTTTTCTGAAAGATCAAATCATATGCGTGCCGGAAAAAATAACAGAATTTTTATGACCTTCATTTTCATATAGATCGACAAACATGAGCCTTATTGAAACTTATGTTCAATTTTCCATGTAGGTAGGTATCTTCCTATTAGATACATATTTTTATATTAGTCAGTTCTGATTCATATATATATACGTAAGTAGTATGTATGTATGCAAGTATAAACATAAGTGTGTTGCACTGAAGAAATGTTGATGAAACTTGTCTGATTGATAATTAAGTAGATCTTCAAAAAGTAAGAAAATGCAATAATTCCTCTGCAAAAAAAATACATGGATTGATGTGCTAATAAATTGTTTAAAATTGAGGACTTCTTTTTACAATTAATAAGCAAAGTTCTGATTATTTGTTTAACTCATACATTTTTGTTACTTCACAAGTTCAATTTGTGAATTCAATCTTTCGAAAGACTACTACCCCAATTGGCCAAATGTTAAACATGCCTTAAACATTCTAATACAATGCAAATATTTTAATAGCAAAACATATATATAACCCATATGTCCTCTCCAAAAAAAAAAACATTTTTACATATTTCCTTTCACAAGACTCAGACACAATAAACCAATTTAAAGAGCACAGTCGTGACATGCGCAAATAACAACAAGACTGTTGGAAAAGTATCTAAAACCCGAACAAACCAAAAGACCCACTAGGTTTACCTATCTAGGTAAGTATCTATTCTCCCACCTTATATAACAAGATTCAGCTGGAGCTCTATTTATCTCTTGAAAGTTTGTTTTCATAACAAATACTTTAATCTTATCAAGATGACATTTCCCAGATAGAGCAGGATAGCATCCCGCTCTCCCCATTTACACTTACCTTATAGACTTGAATTTCATCCAAGACAGCATCCGACTCCTTTAGTACCCGCTCCACTTCAACATACACTTCGCGTTCTGTATCAGTTGGAGCTGCATTTTCAAAATCTAAAAACACATCATAAGATTTTGCTGTGCAACAATTGGAATCATCCCGAGCAAGTAGACTCAATAGTTTTCCCATTGCAAATGTGTAATGTTTTAGTGTGTATTTTTGTGTGTATCACGAAATCCTTGAGAAAGCACCAACAGCGAGTTCAATAGCACCCGACGAAGAAAACACGTTATTTTTTTTTATTTTTTTGGTGAACACCGTTAAAGTACCCCCGCGGAGAGAAGCGAACTTATTTCGTTATTTTTTTTTTTTCAAATTGAAAATGATAAACAAATCCGATAGACCTACAGCAGAAACATTAATGGCGGCGAACGACTGGAAGAGGAGCCAGGCTTGTTTATTTGTATTATAATTCCAGAAACGTAGTTTTATCAGATTATGACTCCCGGGCAGTGGATGTTTGTAGTTTGAACACAATTAATGGCAAATTATTCACTAAAATATGAGTTAACTTTATTTTGTTTGATGAATCACTTTTTATTTATGTTCGTTTGTATATAAAACTGCGATAACTTAGCTTTGTTTGTTAGACTTGGTTAGACGAGACGAGGGAGTCGGCCTCGGGTGTAAAATGAATTAGTTAATAAATTGTTTCCAATGTAAGCACAACTACGAAAACGATTCCAAAAGTAAAAACAAGGGATGGATTGTGGTGGTGCGGAGTGCAGCTGTGCAGTGGCGACACAGACAGGGACAACTCAAATTTTATTGTAAACAGATAAAGATCGCACAGGAGAACGAGTACGACGCACGAGGAGAACAGGAGACAACGACGAACGAAGGCACGAAACTATACAAAACCAAGAACGAGATGACTACGACGACGACGACGCAAGGAAATATAGGAAAACCAATCGAAGTGGTGAGTCGAGCGAGTTTCGACTTTCGTTTCGAATGATGTTGTGATGCGACGAACAACAGAAATTCTCCCCCTGGCGATTTTATTTTCCTACGGGCGCGTTTGTTTCCGTATTTTTTTGTTCAACAACTGTTTTTTATTCACAAAATAAACTTGCCAGATGTTTCAAACGAAACAACAACGAGAAAAAAAGCTGGGAATCTTCCAGGACGATTCCTTTTTTTGAACAAGAAACAAGAGTCGGAAAACAGGAATAAATAGCTAGCAAAGAACCAAAAAGTGGAAACACTACACTGTTACTGTTGTAGAGAATTTTTGCGCGTATGTAACGAGGCGGCGATAGGGAAAATCCAACGAGCACAACTTACAAATAATAGAAAGAACCTTTAATTCAATATATAAACAAGATAAACTATAAATGAGTGTTTATCTATATAAGGGATTTTTGTTATAATTTTTACTCAATGAAATTTTATTATTTTTACAAGACTGACGAAGTCACAATGGAGGAAGTTCTCGACCAATTCAATTCAAATAATCAAAATCAAGGCGAAGGCAGCAGCACAGCAGACACAGAGGTGAAAATTGACTGAAAATATTTAATGGGGAAACTGAAAATTTGTTTGTTCGCCAGACAAAAATTTGTGGAAAAGTATGAATTTAAGAGTGAAATGTCAAATTTCTCTTTATTTTAGTATACTATGAGTCGATAAGGTAGTATCCGATGACAGTAAAGTGACTGATTAGAAAATTGGGGGAGTGTGTAGAGTTTAATGGCATATTCACACTAAAGTTCTGTTAGACAAAAAAATTGGTACATACAAAATGTTTTATATCTAATTTGATTTGGGGATCATGAATTAGAATCGTATTGTATTGTATTGTATTCGGTTAAGTAGTTGGAAGATAACAATTTAGTTTTATGCTACGCGATAAACGATTTGGTAATGATTGACTTATTAAAGCTTTTATATTTATTAACTCGAATAATACATTATTTCTTTAAAATTCTCTTTAAGACTCCCCATATAAAATGAGTTAGAAAATTTGATGAAGCCAAAATGAAGACAAGGATTCTAGCCGATTGGTATACATAAATATCTGTTATAATTTAGCAGACATTGGCCACGACCTTAATTTTCGCAGATTCTAATAATTATGGGGCTTGCGTGTGCTTTACTTTGTGAATGTAAAATTAAATACAGCTATAATTTTGGACCAGCTTGAAAGCACTACTCTTGTGTAAGCTAGTATTACCCGGTATTTTGTTTTGAAGGGGTTAAATTATTACTTAAAACGTTTACTAAATATTTTTTAAAGTTTCTAGTTTCTGTATTCCAATCTATAAAAGGTTATTGCGAATATGCAACCAAAACGAGTGATTGCAGTATTTTATTAATAGAGAAACTTGTAAACGCGCGAATTGTATATAATACGATTTTCCGTGAAAAAATGTATTCATGCTCAAAATATACTCTTTCACATGTTCTTATTTTGATATACATTTATCTGTCTCGCTCGCCTAATTTCAAAATTTGTAGACGATGATACAATATGTAAAGGTGTAACTTCTTAAGCTACCATTTGGATAAATACAAGAGAAAAAAATCAAAATTCAAGGTATCTAACACATTTTGAAAAACTGAAAATTAGAAAATATATTATGGTTTGGCAGTTTTTGCAAAAAGTAGCTAATGTAGTTACGCCTTAAGACCACCATACAACCTATTTCGAACACACTACAAAATTGGCGGAAACATTGTCTTCTATGGTTAGTGCATAGGCTAAATGCTTGTAGTTGATACTCAAGCCCACATTATGAAAATACTGTCGAACAATTTCATAATGGAGTATAGGGTGGTTTTTAGTTTGATATATACAAATTGATGATGGAAAGAAGCTTTGAATTAGTAGGACCAAAATACCTGATTTAGAACTCGTTGCAGTTCAACGGAAACTCTCAAGAATTAAATGATATTTGCATTTTTCATTGTTCAAACAATAATAGTGTGAAATCATTATTAGTTCTTGTCAAGTCTTATTATATATTTCGTTTCGGATCGGATTTTCCGTGTGTTCTACTCCTTTTTGATTAAATTCGATTCTGAAAGTATCGTATCGACAAGCTTACGCATTTACACTTAAATATTTCCATCTTAAAAATAGCTTCTTCAAACACGTACAATCCGATGATCCGAAACTAAAACATCCAGATTATGATGCTTATGCTAGCTGAAAGACAACTTAACTGACTTTCATAATACATAAGCCCATATAAAGAAGGTTAGTTATATCCTAGTTGGCCTTTGACATACAACTAGTTTTAACTGATATTAAAGCCTAGCTAGAATTACACGTCATCGCGTTGACACCTCTGTCTAATAGCCTATTCACACCAAACCATAAACAAGATTTTACTCGTTTTCTTCAAAACGAATACTAAAAACTACTCGTTGTCCAATACATTTTTCATAAACGACTTGTTTTGCAAATCGACTCGTTTTTAATAAAACGACTTGAAAACGAGTTGAAATTCAAAGATGAATTACACGAACAGATCTTGCGGCAAGGGAAATTGATATGATTGTGAATAGGCCCTCAGAAAAAGAAGAAAAGCTGAGTGCTTGCTGTCAAATAAATTAATTTCAAATCGTTCAAAAAATTATGGCAGCGGTAAGGACATTTTTGCAAATACTAATTTTTAATAAATTTTTAATGCATGAATTTTTTTTATTTATAGGAAATGCAAAAGAAAAAAACTAAATGAATGTTGGGGAGTGCGGACGAGGAGTTCTTAATCGAACTTTGGGTTGAATATTCTTACTAAAAGCTCACCATTGTCCACATGCTTATATGCATTGCACAATTTTGAACTATTATTTTTCTTTTCTTTATAAGTTTAATCATTATTTTCCAATGAAGAACACGATACTTCCTGCTTATAGATACTTCTGGCTCATAAATAAAATTGGTTAAAACCTCATATTTAGTTCTGCTCTCTTCTTATGTAGCATTATAAGATTTGATTGCTTAGCATTCATGTTGTATCAACGTTTTGACAGCTTTTTCAAAAACAATTGAAATGTCAAACAAAAACAAGTGAATCACAAATAAGCCATAATAAGATTGGAAACATTCGTACGTTCACCCCCCAAAAGCCATTTGTTTAAATTGTTGTATTTGTAGCTTTGAAACTCTATCCATGAATGGATGGGAAATCGAAAAGCAAAACAAAAACAAATTACTAGGGTTGTCTAGTCTATGTGTCTAAAGGAAGAGGAACAGAAAAGATTCTTGTGTGCGTTTTTATCAATGTGTCTATTGGTATTAGGAATAAGCTTTAACAGAGTTTTGATGAGACGATTTTTTGTTCGAGGGAAATCTATTCAATGGGACATTCACAATCGCAAGAAAAAATGCGAGGAAATAAAATAATCCGTTGGAAACGAAATTAACTGGGAGATACCCGATAGATCCAAATATGGATTATATTAAACAATGTATATCAAGTAAAATATCGCAGTACCATCTAACAAATTGGCAAATAATTCTATATTCCTAATTAAATTTTAATAGTTCACACTTTAAGCGTATAGGATCAGTTATACAAATATTTGATCTGTGATTCAACAGTTTTAAATTTACGATTTCGGTGGATTATGAGCTTCAATGATGGTTCAATACTTGAACCATCGTTAAACCTCAGTTAATCCGACGAATTTAAAAATTTAAATTGCTGGACCATGAATCAAATTTTTAAACCAAGTTTGTACAACTAAAAGGGGCACTTTTCTTGGTAACTTTCACTGTGCATGTGTAATATACAGCCATATTCCGATTAGTGAATATTTCACTCAATTTTTCACTATTTATTTTAAAATGTTCTGCGGATAAGCAGAATACAAATATTTCCGTGAAAGTGTATCAGAGTAGGGCTGATAGTCTATGTATAATTTAAGTGTGTGTATGAAAAACGGGGGAGGAAGAAGGAATATTCTTTTAACATAAAAACATCAAGTTTTTTTTCGGCGTTTCATGTACTTATAGCCCTATACTTGAACATTTCTCGATATTGACATTTTGAATAACGGCAGTATATCGAGTTCCTTGTGTAACATAATGTATGGGTTTTTGATGATCAATATAAGAGAACTAATGTCGGATTTACACGACTGCCAAGTTCCAGTATTTACTGCCAAAATACTGCTGTCATTAATTTAATTAACGACAATCGTTTACACGAAGCTAAGATAATGACGGATAAAAATACTGCCAACTGGCAGTAAAGAATGAGCAAGTTCATTCTTTATTGCAAATTGTCATTATTTGAAAATTGTTGTCACTACTGAATTTACACGATGACAGTATAATGCCACAACTTAACCAAAATTCTGGGTGGCAGTTTTTTAATGACAAATATACTGCCACATTTTCGACCATTTACACAACACAAAAAAATAATGCGAAGATTTTGACGCTAATACTGCCAATTTGGCAATCGTGTAAATCCGACATAAAGATCAAACTGGTTATTTGTTGACCCTAATGAAAGGGTTTAGCTTCCAAGAGTTTAATTAATCTTCCATAAATAAAACACGAAAACCATTATTTCTGGAATTTTTAAGAGACGTTTTCTTGTTTATCTTTATTTATTTTGTTTTCATGTTTTTGTATTTCTCACAGTTCACAACCTTACAAATTGAAAATTGATATAACCAATACTAAGGTTTTTTTTTAAGAATATATATATATACTTTTTTGTTTAAATTTAATTTCATATTTTTTTTAAATTAAAAACAAAAACTAAAGAAATTCCCCTTATTTATGTTTGTTTATTCCTGTTATTTTGTTTTTGTTAGATTTATTGTTGTTCTTATTGGAAAATAATAAACATAAGAAAATTTGTGATTTATTTTATTTGCGTGTTGTAAATGTGTTGTTGTTGTTTCTATCGCGGTTCTCTTTTGTTTGTAATACTTTTTATTTTTTGAATTGTGATGTTGTTTCTATTAAAATATTTTTTTTTTTAAATATATTTGTTTGTATATTGGTAAATATATATATATTTTTATTATGTGTATATGATTTCCTATATAATTTCTTAATGCGGTGTTTTTTTCTTCTTCTGATTTTAGCGATGGTTTTTCATATTTGCTTTTCTCTTGTTATCATATAGAAACTAACGAAGATATTTTTAAAAGTATTTTTTTTTCTTAATGAAGAAATTCAAAAAAACAAAAATAAAATTAAAAATTGTTTTGTCCGTTCAAATGGCATGTGGGCTTGATTTGAGTTTTTTTTAAATTTAAAATATCAGCTATTTACATACATATTATATTGTTATATTGGTAAAAAATAAATTAACAAAAACAAGAAGCCATGTCCTTTTATTAAATTTTTTTATTTGTGTTTTTACCTGTGAATCTTTGAATTTTCTTTGTAAGGAAGAGATTATATTCTTTTCATTATTCCAAAAATCATACATATACATACATTATTATTTATACGTTTAATTTTTTTTTTCATTTCTTTAATAATAGTTTAATGGATACATCGTACAATTTGGCACATTTTATACTTAAATTGTTTATCTTATTTATTTAAAAACGTGTGTGTAGGTATTAATATTGTTTTGTGTATGATTTTTTGTTTGTTTAAAAGAATTTTTATTTGTGTCTCCCATTTTATTCTAAAATGGATTTTCTGTGTTTGATTTTGTTTTTTAAACTGTTATTCATAGTTATCATATTATTTTCACTCTACAAAATATTTATGATTTTAAAATTTATTTACCACTAAGCTTAAAAGTACGTATAGATACGATATTTTTTTTCTTGTTTTTTTTTTCTAATTAAAAATTTTGTATAGCATTTTTATTTTAGAGATGATAGCTGGTAATATTGAGAAACAAAAATATATTTAATTTAAAATTTATAGCTGCAGTGAAATTCAGTCAATGCACTGTTTATTATTATTTTTATTTTTTATACAAGAAGACAAAAATACATATTTTAGGGGAGAACTATATATTGTGTGTTTGATCAAGTAAATTACCTACATACATAAGTTTTACCTAAAATTCTTTCAGAAAAATGATATACACTACCATCTATTGCTTAGTGCGTTTTATTTATTTTTTTTGTAATAATTGGTATACGCTTGTTGTTTAGATTTTTTTTTCTTCAAAAGCTATACATTTGGCAATTTCTGGATTTTATGTTTATGTTCAAAAATATTTTATTTTTTTTTTAATGATTTGCGCGATTAAAAATATTATTATTATTTCTCACTAAATTCTAAACACTTAAAAGCATAAAAACACAACTATTTAAAAACAATATATCAACTTCACAGAAAATAAAAAATAAAATATTTAAAAGTAATCCTTTGGCTTTATATAATATGTATTTTTAAAAAGAGTATTTATTTTTTTTTTAATTTTTATATTTGATTGCTAACAACTACTCAAAATATATATATATGTATATATAATTTTAAATAAATTCACTCCAGTTGTGAAGAGTGAAAATACATGTTTGATATACAATTTTTAATATTAGATTTAATTATTTTTTTTTTGTCATGTGCGCGAAAATTCGTGAAAATGTGCAATTTTTTTTTGTTTGTATTTTATTATAAATATACTTTTTGGAAATCAATGATTTTGTTTTTTTAGTTTAATTTGTTTGTTTTCAATTGAAGAGGACAGAATTATGTTATCCAATTAAAAATATAATTGTATTATATTTTTGTTTGTATTATACTTTTTTATGCTAAAAGTATTAATTATTATTATTTAAAAATATTTATTTTGAGCAAACACTACATCAAACAAATAGATGTAGAAATAGGTTCTTTTTTTGTTGTAATATCTTTAATATATGTATATATTTTTAATGAACTAATTTAATATTATGCGTTATGTACTAAGATTCTAGTTTTTATACTCAATTCAATATGACAAAAATAGTCAGCGATTTTAAAATTACTCTCTCATTATTATTTTTTCTTTGAAACTACGGTTTAGAGATTTTCTTTTTTGATTTTTAATAATTTTTTTTTTATATTATTTAGTAATATGTAAGCAGAAAATAAAACAGGATTTGAGCTAATTTTGTCTGTGTCTTTCTTTGTGAATCCTCGTTTTGTGCAAAAAATTCGAATACTCTTTCTGAGTATTATTAACTTTCCTTTCTTCCAACGAATAATAGTTTAAAGTATAATTATTACACTGCGGTCTGTTTGATAAGACACACACGATATATGTTTATTTCCAAAAAAACTTTACTGGGAAAATATTAATTTTCATTCAATAGACACATTAACAATTGGACAAAGATACTGAGTATATTTGATTCATTTGCGATCTCAAGTTACAAATTGATTCTATTGCAGACAAAATCACAATACAAAAAAGAGATTAAATTTAAGAAGCGTTAGATTTTGTTATGGAAAATAAGCTGCATTGATGTCAAAAGCAAATCAAAGGTGGACTAAGGCCACTTACACAAAGTCCAAAACTGGGAAAGCTTAAGAATTAATAATTTTGACAGCAATTTTAATTGAGCCGAATTGTGCAAATTGTAAAAAATCAGAGTCCATGATATTAAATGTGTAATTTGCAAACTGCTAAAGTCAGGCTTTTGATAAGAAGCTAAATATCTTTGAGCTATAATACTTCAGCTTTGGTAAACTATGCTAGAATAACTATGAATGTCTGCACTGGACACTAAGAGCTTGAAAATCCTTACGCATTACAATTCTTGAGTCAATTATAGGAAATATAAAAATTCCATACATACTAGATGTTTTATGGAACCAATAAGAAGATGATGCTTCAATTACGGGGTTCAAATTTTACAATTATAGACTAATCACATACAAATTGTGACTTCTTTAGACTGTAATACAAAAATGTATATATAATTCGTTTTATGTTTAAATATTGCAAAGGTATATTGTTGCCCCTGGCCAAATCTAACTCATTTATTAAAATAATTCAAAATTTTACGGCTTTTGGAAATATGCAAACCGTGTGCGTATGACCAAATGAATCACATCGTGTCCTATAAAACATTTACATAATTCTTTTCAAAAGAAAGAACTTGATAAAATAAAAACAAAACAAAAAAATTAATAATATTGTGCGTTTTTATTTTGTGTGTATTTTTTTTCTATATTTTTATTATTACCAAACATTTTTTTGAGCATAAGTTCAGCTTTTTTGAGTATTGTAATATTTAAATCTATAAATAATAATAATACAAAATAAATGATTGATTTTTTTTTGTGTTTGTCATGGTAATACAACTAATTCAAAGTTGAATTCAAAATTTTGAGCTGCCTTTTTAAAATTAAACTTAAATATTTATAGGAATAAAAAAAAATAACTTTAAATTATTTCGAAAACAAAATAATAAAATAAACAAAATTATTTTGTGCTGAAAATGTCTCAATTATTGCTTTTCATAGAGAAATAAAGTACAAGTAGTTTTACATTTTAGATGTTGTTTTTGTATACATACATATATTTTAAATGAAAAATATAAAATAAATTGTTTTTTTTTTTTTTGTATGATTGTTCAAACTTAACTTTATATTTATTTTAATAATTATGAGTAAAAAATAAAAATGACTATCTTGTGCTCTACAAGAATATGTTTGTGATTATTGTATGTTTTTTTTGTATAAACTAAGCCTTAAATTTAAAAAAAAAAAAAAAAAAAAAAACTAAGGAAGAAAAACAAAATATAACTGACACTGCATTATACTTTTGGCTTTGCTAGTAAGTTTGTTACTTTTTACACTTGTTTTTTTGTTGTTTGTTTTATATTACGCAGTCATAATAAGATAGCAGGTAAAACTTATGGTTTTAACTATTTTGCTTTAATATATTCTAGTCATAGATATTGTGTTTGATCGCATCTGTCTTGTTTGTATCTTTTTTTTTTTGAGAATAAAAGTGGCATTTTAAATCAAATCTCTTCTTTTTGTTTTTTGGTTTAATACTTCTTACATCATTTCATTTTCATCTGTTTGTCATGGCAAAAATGTCCCTTTTTTATTTTCTTGTTGTAAATTGTGTATGCGGGAAATATATTGTGTTGGAAAAAGGATTCTTGTTGTTTGTTTTCTTCAAAATTAGATGAGTTGTCCTTAGATTTCTATGCTGAGTATTTAGTTATAGATGACGAGTATTTTTAGTGTGTTGATTTATATAGATGTTTTAGTGTGTGTATGCTTAGTATGGCGTGAAACGATTGTATCCTCCACGATACATTTGTGCCTGTAAGGAAAAAAGTTCAAAATATTAGATTAGTAAATAGAAATTTATAATAAATTATTTACCCCATATCCGGGTACTGGTCCAATTCCATGTCCCAAGTATGGATCGGCATATTCTCTTGCATAGCTATTATTGATTAAGGTAAAATATAAGAATTATTATTAATTTTAATTGATTCGTGATAGATTATGGAAAATTGAATTAATATTTCTTGATTGATTGAATTTTCTTGAATCTTGATTAAAAGTCTTGAGATATCTTGATATTTATTTATGCGATCGACGACGGAAAGTATCTGGGAATTAATCCGATTTGTTTTTCTGTGGAGAAATAATGAATTTAATTTGCAAGGGAAAAAGCTAAATTCATTTTAAGTTGTTAAATTTAAATAATTTTCATCCTTAAGTTTTTATAAACTTCAAAATAACGCCATAGTCAAGATCTTAAACGTAAGGTACGTACAAAATTTTCTGTTTAAATCATCAAATACTCCTTTTTAAATTAAATCTTAGGTTTATTATATAAAACAGCAAAGTGAAGATTTCATATCAAGACAACAAAATTCACAACTGTTGTTAAATTTGTACCAAACCTTCATGTTCGTTGATTTTGAAAATAGGCCTAGTCTATAAGAATTTAATAATAATTTAGAACCAATGAGTTTTGTATTAAATTACAAACGCCTCTGGTTTTGTCATGGAATTATAATTCACACTTAAGAATTGATAATTTATATATAAAAAAAAACATGGGAAAACGCTGGAGAGATACTAGATAGTTGTGTATTGTATTTTACACTGCACAATACTGCCAATTGGCACCAATTCCTGTTTCATTTTCCATACTTATAAATTTGGTATTGGGTAGAAGAGAGCGCTCGTGAGAGAATACAATATTTCCCCCTCCTGATAATTTCTGTCCAATAAATGTTTGTACGCTGCAAATTTACAAATGTCAGGTTGACGTTTTTCATAAAACAAATGGCGAATAGATTTTTTGAGCAAATAAATAAATTTAAAGGCCCTAAAATATCAAAAGTATATGAATTTTCCACATTGTTCGCATTTTATTTCTAAATGCGAGAATCCCCGCTCTTAAAATTTTGATAATCTGTCAATTTCGGCCAAAAAAATCTGTACATACAAATTTTCTTTTTTTCAAGAGAGGCATAAGAATCTCTTCAGAGAAACAAACTTTCACAAAAGTACCAGAACGCAAACTTTATGGGGTGTTCTTTTGGTAATTTCAGATTTTGATCGGAAATTTGATTTTTTTCCTCGCGAATGGTATACGATTTCAGATTTATTTTTTTAATCACGATATTGGTGTATATTCTTGGCTGTGGAACCAGAAGGTAACTGATGGTAAATGATTTGAAAATTGTTTTTTCATACAAGTTTTTTTTTTTTTAAACATGAAGCGATCTCAATGTTTAAAAAATGAATGCCGAAATTAATTTGGAGGATTACATAATTGTTAATACATAATTGTTATTATGCTTTTAAAATGTATGTATGTTTTCGCAGCCTTATTTCACTATTCACAAAATAACTGAAAACAAAATCTTGTCAAAACGACGGCTGTCAATTGCTCTGATGGTGTTATGGTATTAGTAAAAGAGGGTAAATCTGCCGAAAAATCCAGATATGCAAAATTGATTTCCGATTAAAAAATAAATTGATTTGTTTGCCAATTGGAAGGCTTTAATTGTAAAAATCTGTTTTTTGACAGATCTGAAGGGGGAAAAGATTAATTTTTGTTACCAAAAGAAAACCCCATTAGTAATTTTTTAAACGTCAAAACAAGTGTTTAATAAAGTTTTTTTTTTTAATTATGAACAATTTGCTATCGTGCTTATTAACTGAACGAATAAGCGCTCATTGATTATAATGTCGTCGGGCTTATTCGTTCAATTATTTTCAACTTTCGTAATGCCACAATCGTCAATTGACATATTTTGGGTTGACTTTTTTTCTGGATTTCACAGTGTTCATAGTTGTGTCAAAGAAATTCCTTATAAATTCTGTCTTCTGTGAAATACTGTAAACAAATTGGTAGAAAGGAACAGGATTTGCCAGTTTGTGGTAAAAAATAATAGATTTGCCCTCTTTTACGAAGTAAACCACCATCGGAATTTTAATCGTATTTTAAACAAGCAAACAAAAGTAAGAAAAAACAATTAAAATATATTATTTGCAAATAAAATAATATCAATTAAATCCACACATCCTAATTTCAAAGCAATACGCGTAATAATAATAATACAACATTATGACTACATTCTGACAGACATTAATATATTTTTCGGCGTTTCTACTTTGACAGAAGCTGTCGTTTTTTTCTTTTGCTTCAAGAACTTAACGAAGGTGTCAGATTTGTGCACCACCACATTTCGAACTTTGTAGACGTAATTTTCGATTTTGTTTAATTATTTCAAAACGAAATTTAAGTGATATTATGTATTTGTAATTATAAAATCGTCGCGTCCTTGCAAGACATTCTCAATACTAAACATGCTCAATCAATCAAGAAGTATCAATCCCCATTTTTGTGTTTCGAGCTTATTTATCTAACTTACCCAGCAACTGTGGCGTAGCCAGCTAGAGCGGGCTGTGCAGCTGCTGCAGCGGCAGCGTTGTACGCGCGTGCTGCTACCGCTGTATATGTGGTTGCTGCTGTATATGCCTGTTGAGCCTGTGATAGAGGCGTTTTTAACAGTGGTGCTGTTGCCTATATACACAAAGAAAAAAATTGTTTTCTAAATTTTATATTTTTATGTTTTTTTTTGTACAGATTTTTTGTCGTTTTCTTGTTATTTTTTTTTGTTTGGTTTGGCGTATCAAATAAATAGCATTTCAATGGAAAATGAAACTACAGTGGGTGAGAGAGAAAAAAATAGGAAAAGAAATGTGATAGTCAAACGATTCTTCCATTTTTATTTTATTCATTTTGCCAGGGAATGTAAAAACAATAAATATAAGGAATTCAAAATAAAAAAAAAAATAAAACAAACAATGAAACATGTTCCACACTATACAACAACTCACAAAGGACATAGCGTGAAGAATATAAAGGTATGTATTATATGTATGTAAAAACAAAATTGCAAGAGCAGTCAAAGGAACCAAAACCGCTGCACGAGTTTGTGTTATTGTACTTTTTTTTTTATAAATAACGTGCATGCTTTGAAAAATATTCGTAAGAGCTATTAATAAAAAAAAGAAAACAACACACACTTTAAACACAAACTGGGAAAAACAGGAAATTAACAACTTGAGCTCTATACACAATGAAAACCAACAACAACAATAACAACAACAATAATAATAAACAAAAAGTCAGGAAGAGTGTTTTTCAGCTTTTTCTCTATTGAGAAGATATACACAATTGAAAAACTCTGCCGGAAATTTATTTCTATAAATTTTCCAAGAGAAAAACACTCGAGGGCTTTTTATTTTGATGTTTATATGTATATTTTAAAGATTGCTTATCTAGTCGTAGGATGTTTCATAAAACTCTATTATATTTTATTATTCTACTTTATACAAGGGTAAATGTAAATTTTAACACAAACCAAAGCACTAAGTCTACAAGATTATGTTATTGATATAAATATTTTTTCATTCACACACTTCCTCTTATAAACAAGAATCACACACATTCTGTCTTCTTGCAAAACACATACTAGTCTACCAATTCAAATTTAATTTAACATTAAAATTAACACTTTAACTAAAACCAAAAAAAAAAAAAAAAATGATTTAAATAGTTGGTATTAATTTGCATGATTTAAATACAAAAAGATTATTCAAATCAAACAAAAATATTACAAAACAAAACAACAACAACAGGTTATGTTTCAATTTGGTTACCAAAACATTTTGAGGAACCTGGATGCGGTTGATCGAATGTGGATTACTGTTTAGCGTTGTCACTGTGCGGCGCTGTAATTTGAATTTCGAACAATTGTTTTTTAACCGCTTTCAAATGTATGAATGTATGAATTTTTTTTTAAATAATTGTACGATATATAATATGTTATTAAAAATTTCGGAAAACATTGAATTTCGATATTTTGGGTATTAAAAGAAAAAAAAACAAGAATTGCTGGATGTTTGTGTTCGAAATAAGAAAGGAGAAATATTTATGAAACATTAACGGTTGATTCGATTTTGCTTTCGAAGATTATTGATTTTAATTTAGAAATGAAAAAAAAGACAGGGAGATAATATATCCGTGGGTAGGGGGCTTTAGACTTGCATTCCAATTTGTAAGCAGAAACATCCCATTTTATTAGGACGAGACTAGATAAATGTCAATTTATAACAGTTTTATAAATGTTGTTGGTCCTTTAAAAGTTTTAAATATTCCGAAGGGCTACTGAATCAAACAACTGATTTCTGTAAGTCGAATGTCCTTTTAAATCTAGGGGGTCACATAAACTCTACTTTTCTGTCACACTGTTGGCATGTCCTGAGTGATGTCCTTTATTATTATCAGATCATTGACTGGCAAAATTTTCAAAGTGGGCCATTTTTTCTATAAAAGATTGTACAACGTGTGACGAAATTGTGAACCAAACACAAAAGGCAAGGGATGGCTTGGAAAAACAACAATATGTGTCAATTCTGTCAATGAGCTGTCTAAGCAACTACCTAACAATGCTAAATTGTCAGATTGACCAGTTGAGAAAAATGAGACTTAACATATTTTTTCTCCGTCAAAAGTGAGGAGGCCTTAGAGTGTCAGTTTAAAATGAGACAATGACATTAGAGCCTGACAATTGTCCAATATGGTTTGGACAATTGTCAGATACTAATTGACAATTGCCTGAAAATATTGTTAGAACAATTGTAAGTTCAGACGTACAGTTTTTACTGACAGATCTGACAAAATTTTGACATATGATAGACGTCTGAGCATAGCATTAGTATATTTTGGGATATAAACTTGACAAAGTATAGTTTGCAGTTGCACAGAGTGCCAATTCGAAAAATTAATTTGTTAACAATTCCTCAAAAAATTGAAACGAGAGAACAAATAATTTCCCCTCCAATGGATAATTTTTGAATTTCTGCAACTTACATTTCTTGTGTGCAACAAATTTACAATAACTGTCAAAACAACCAGCTGTCAATTTTAGTTTGAATACTATAGAAAATGTATTGAATGGAAAGTGATTTTTACTGGAAGGCTCTGGATTTTGATGATCTATAGGTAAATACTCTTACTTTCTTCTTATTTTCTACTCTATTGAGAAATTTTCGATCACTTACTATTTCCACAGGTTTTACATATTTTTTCTAAAAAAAAGACTCTGCAGATCACACATATCTAAGTGTATTACGTATATTTGATATGTCACACAACTTCTCACACAAGAAATGACAGTCAATTCCACAGAATTTGACAGTCCATCGTACACGACTTGACATTTGTAGGAATGATTCTAAGATGGTGTTCAAATTGGTCTCCCCCAAATACAATTTATATTTTAGACGTCAAGTCTATGATCACTATCTCTTTACGTTTTTAAAGTAAGAGCGAAATGCAGAATTCAGTCCAGATTTTTTAAAGTTTTTTTTTAAACTCCCTGGATTATTGTTGACATTTGGTATTCTGATATTTATTGATTCAACTAGTTTCCACTTGTTATTGTATTTTTTATTTTTTATTTATTCCTCCCACACTAAGTTTATTTTAGTTTTTATTTGAAGTTATTTGCAATTATTTTATGAGCACAGGTGCACATTAGAAGCAATTCCCAGATGCCATAAGCTATGACTTGCTTGCGAAAAACGTCAAAGTTATTCGGGTGTTCACACTTCTTTGTGTATGAACAAAATGGATTCAACTTACGTAAAAAAAAAATTGGTTGAGTGAGATCAAAAACACTTGAGTGTTTAATGTCCTCTTCGATTGGTAATCCAGAAGAACTCCGGATCCGGGATCCCAATCGAACAAGTACAGAATAAATTTTCGATTCTGATTTGTAAAGCGGACATGTCAGACGGACTTTATGATTAGTTTATTTTGTAAACATGGCCGACACAACAATGAGTTAGAGTTTGACATTTAATTGGTGTGAGTGTTTGCGTGCAAATGTCTCTTCAGACAAACTTCAGAGACAAACTGTCATTTGATGATAGGAATCTAACATTTTCAGAAGTATTCGGAAGCCTTTGGGACGACCAATCGAAAACGATTGATTTTTTCGTTGTAATATAAAAGTTTTATTTCTTTTACACAGATTTCACAATCTCGTATTATATTTTCAATTTTGCATGAGTTAATACTCAGTGAGATATTGTGAATGGACTTTCACACCCCTTCACCAACTGCTGTAGTTGGTGAGCATAGTTAAAAATTAAAACTCTGATAGCTTTTATTAATAAAAAAAAAAAACAATTTATTATGAAAATATCAGAAATAATTTAACCCTCTCCTGTTTGCTATAGAAGCAAACATAAACCCGGTTAAAAAATGTAAATTTTGTATCTATTATGTATATGTACAACATATAATAACTAACGTATTCATTTTTAATTTATACAAAGTAAAAAGTTCTCATTAATGACATCACATCACATACGTAGCACATAGCATACCTATCTCGGGGATAAAACTCAAACGATTACAAAGCTGACGGATACATAAATGTGTGCTAGTGTATTTAATTTTATGCCACATGTGGCAGAGATGCACTCTTGCAAATTTAGCTGAATGGAATATATGTATGTACAAAAAAAAAATTGCTTCCGTAGCCTCGGTTGCAGTTTTTCATAATTTTATGGAAATTATCATATGTATTTTAACGTTCTGCTGATGATGCAGTAAAAAAAAGAATAAAAAATACAACTATGCCTTAAGGGTGTTGTGGTTCACAGGTCACCGCCATATTAATTTTTATTTTAAATATTTTTCTTTTAATTAAAACTAGATCCATTTTCGAAGTTGTGTATATAAATGCAAAATCAAACCAGACCGTCAAATGATTTTTTTTGTATAAAACTATTAAATTTGGGTGTAATAGAAATGTATTTATTTATATTAAACAAGCTAAGAATAATTTTTTATAAATATTTATAAAAATAAAGTGAAAAAATATCTACTTCATTTTATGAAAATAGATTCATTCTCTAACAAAAGAATATTAAATTTTTAATTAAAAGTTTTAGTTAAATATATATCAACTACTGTTTAAAATTTAGTTTTATTTTTTTTTTTAATTTTTATTTATTATTTATATCCATGTGTTCAAGCGTTGCACTAGTTTAAGAACCACAACCAAAAAAAAAAACAAGAAGGATTAATGTATATATTTATATTATATGATTTGTGATGGCGGATGATGATTTTTTTGTTTTAAGTTCCACACACAGTTTAGTCATAGAGAAAAATACAAATAAAAAACTATTACGAGACATTTAAAAAAAAAGAAAAAAACTAGCCCGTATTCACCATCAATGCCAAAATCTAATGATTTTAATAAATAGAACTTTTTTAAATTAATTAACCAAAAGAAAAAAAATGAATAGTGTTATTTCAAGTTCCTATAGTATCCGATTTCAGAACTACCAATTTGTCAAAGCAAAATAAAAATAGTTATGTATATATTTATTTATACAGTTAAATTAAAAAAAAAAACAAATGTGTATTAATTAATTGAAAAAGTTTTTTTAAAAAAATATTTAAAATTACATTTAAGATTGTTGGCTGTGCGGGTACCTCCGTGACCGGTTTGGCTGCCTGAAAGAAATATTTATTTTTTTGTTCATGGAAATTCTTTTTGTTTGTTTTCTTTTTTTTTTGTAGATATACGTATATTAACAAATTATAACAGGACGAAAGGACCTACATAAGTCTAAAACAAAAAAAAAATCAACTACACAATCGAAATAAAAATCATAAAGATACGCTATTTTAAGTACAAATACGGTATACTCGTAGTTTTCACATTTGTTAAAATATTGGATACTTATTTTCCTAAGTATGTGTAAAGACTTGATTGAAATAATTACCTGGAAGCGAAGATTTGGATCAGCTGTTGCAGCGGCTGCGGCTAAGAACGGATCATAGTACATGCTAAATAGAAAGAAAATATAAATAATTAATTAAATTTAAAAAAAGGGAACATACGTAAATTCAGAGAATAAAAAATTCGATAGCGTATATGTTAAAAGCAAAATTCAATTTATATATCCTTTTCTTATCTCAGGGATTATTAAATGTTTCTTAAGATTATACATATATAAATCATGATAAAGAGGAGATATCTATGATTGCATTTCTTGTCCCTCAACTAAATTATCATATTTTATGTTCGATATATTAAATTTTATGACTAAGAAGTCTACGAGTATTTGAGAAAAAAAATTACGTTTTTTATATTCAAGGGCGATCGATATATAAGCTAATATTATCTTAGGATAAGGAGACTTATATATTTTGTATGCTGCTGGGATTTACGTAAAATTTTTGAATTATGAAAAATCTTTTTTTATGCAAATTTTTAGAAGCAGATTTGTTTTAGATATTTTTTTTTGTGTCCATTTACTATGACAATCTCTGTAAGAAAGAAAATATCTTATCTTCATTTCACTAAAGAATATACATACATATACATATACATTTTGAATTTGAATGGGAATTTTTATAAGAAGGGTTAATTTTTTTTGATGAATATTTTTTTATACTGAAGTAGGCATGGGTACTCGTATATAATATTTTTAACTTTATGGCAAATATTCACAAAATCTTATGGATAATTTAATGTTGACGTTTAAAGAATGTTTTTGCGAGAATTTTCGGTTTTTAATGAAACATTTCTATAATAAAATCTCCAAGAAGGGAATACGTGTCTAAATGTGTTATGAAAATCGGTTTCATGTTCAAGTAATATCTCAGGGCCAGTTGTGCAACCGTGGTTCAAGATTTGAACTCGATTTAACTCTTATAAAGTGTTGAAGAATCGAAGTTTTGGACTTAACTCAACTGATCGATTAATTCGAGAGAATTTAACTGTCCGATTTCGAGTTCAAGCATTTGATTGTCTATTAGTAATTGTATAGGTGTGAACACCACAGCTGTCATTTTAGCAAATGGCGTCAATTTCAATGACATTTTTATGTTACATACAGAGAGAGAGAGAGAGGGATATAACAATCAATCTAGTATATGGAGCCATACACATCACAGACCCACTTAAAGAGCGTAAGCACAAAATGATATCCAATTCACACATTATGACATTCTTCTGTGTTTTTTTTTTACAACGAACTTTTAGTTGAATCAAGAGAAGAACCGCAATAAATGTCGATTAATGTTTTCCATTGGCCAATTCTGATTTGAATCTAGATTTTGATTTCTTTTCATGCTCAATAGATAAAAAAATGGTAATATTTATTTCGAGTATAGGGCTCCATTGCTTGCCTGTTTGTATACTGCAGTTGTTTAGTTCACAAATGTCACATATGATTGACGTACGACGCCATTTGTAAAATGTATAACATCTTTCAATAAATAATTTTGCGCCACCTGTTAGCATCGTCACTAATGATGAAAGAAATGTTTTTTGTTGCAAATAAGCATGGTTCGTTTAAGGAATTGTTTAAGCGAGTTGAGTGCAACACATACATTTACAAAGCTGACAGTTAAAAATTGTATCGGTATTAGTACAGGAAGGGGGTATAACGACCAATTTAGGTATGTATTCAAAAATGTTCCAGATTAAAAAAAAATAAATCAATTAATTTTGCCCAATGGAACGCAAAACAGCGGAAAATTGACATTTCGACAGATCTAGATCAAAAATAAATTTATTTTTTTTCCAATGAAAAACCACATCTGAAATGCAATTCAAATGCAAAATGTGGTTTTGAAGGAAACCCATACAGACGCAGACGCAAAGAGAAATTCTTGTCAAATGCAAAAACTAGCATTGGACATTGTTCTACAAACTATGCATATCCGACATTTTAATTACATACTGTTAAAAAACCGGTGCATAACAACAGAAGAAACAATTGGAGATAAGTGGAAGCTGACACATTTCGTTGATGTTTCAGTAAGGCAAATTGGAATAAACTAGAAAAAATAAATTGAATTACAATAGTTATAAATTGGCATATCTCTAATCCCCACAAAAGTCACAACGAAACTCACCACTGAAAGGTGAATAATTGTTTTGATTGTGAATGATGACGTTCAGGCATGACAGATGTTTAAAATCTTTAAATTGTGTGAAGCTCTGAAATACCATAAATAGTTCGATTTCTAAGCTCAAATTCTTTATACAACAGATACTCGTATCTTATAATTATTTCGCTTGTCCAAGAGACCGATATCTAAGCCTAAATTTAACATAAAAACAGCAATGTCTCATAATATAAAAAAAAATCGCATTTCTGAAATAAAAGCAATCGTTTTCAACCGGAGCTTTCAAAGATTTTCAATGAGAGATGATATCAGTTTTAGAGTTAAGCTCGAGATTGAAAAATTTAGTAGATAGTTCGTCACAACGTCCGGCCCCGATTAAGACCACCAAGCTATGTTGCATTTAAAATATCATAGGTCTTACAGCACATAAAACGTAGTTAAAATAATTAATTATCAAGAATTCTTGCTCGACTAATTGTTGCCAAATTAACGACAATCCTACTAAGTAAAAACTAATTAACAGTTTTGTATCTTTTATTGAACATTTCATTCTATACAATATTCTGATAAATATGTAAATATATTGAGTAAAAATATCCGCCCATTAATGGTCAACGATGAAAAAATACGCCAGCAAAGCATTTTTGAAATAATAATTGCATAAAAATCCATTAAGGCGTGAAGATACATAAAATTGATAGTATAATAAATGCACGTGAGTGATGCTACTGAAAGCAATGAAATATATTCTTTATTAAAATTATTTTAAATGAATTTCGATTGAAAGGAGGCAATATTTCTGTGTTTATTTCATTGATATTTCTATGAGGAGGCAAACACAAATAAAAATCACATATTGTCTTTTTTTATATGCTTTCTTTTGTTTAATAGTAAATACTCTTTTTCATTTGAAATACTCAGAATTTGAATGTTGTTTTAAATATACATACGAAGGTGAACCAGCTTTGTTCAAATAACATTTTTGAATAAAACTTATCAACTTATCACCATTTGGTTTTTGAATTAAAAACAAATATTTTAAATCTTATATCATCTCTTAAATCATTTAGAAAACAGACAAGCTCCTCAAAATGTCTTCCTTCTATTCCAAAGGTTTTCTTAAAGAAAAATCATACAAAACAAACAAACCAATTCGATGGTTATTATGTCGTCGACTCTATCATTATAAGTGCATTTTTAAATCAAAAAAAACCTAGCTGAAACGCTATAATTACGTTCAATTTGCTTTGTTATATTTTTATATAATTACATAATTATTTCAAAGAAAAATGATAAATCCGTCTACTCTCACAATGACACTGTTTGAATTCATCTTGAAAACCCATTTCTTCTTGGACACATTTTCTGAAATAAAACAAAAAGAAGAAACAAAAAATCATCATCTCCTTTGGAAAATTTCGCAGCCTTGGGCAGGGCAGCAAAATGGAAGGACACAAAATACTCAAAGGATAAATCGATAACTAAAGTAAATGTCTCTCAATTTATTATACTCTTAGGCAAAAGAGTCATATCTTTATTGCCATAGAAATGTTAGAGGATGAATCAATTTTTTTTTCTACAAAAAGATAATGCTAACTATATTATACGAAGAAGAAAGTTCAACTATAAGATACATAAATACTATTATGCGAATATTCAATTTAGAAAGGAAAGCAGGATCTTATTTTATTTTTTGTTGTACTGTAAAGATGATAGATGTATGGACGATGGTGGTATGGGATTGGATATTTTCACGTTCCAAGACAAACATAAAATCCTTGCCAATAGAAAAGGATTAATTTGATAGACACTTGAAAATGTGTTGTTAAATTTCAACTATAAGCACTTCTGATGGTATTCGGCGAAAAAGCTATTATAAGTGTAGGGTGCTTGAGATAAAATTTCAAAAAGCACAAATATCCTTATTGTTTGGAGGGGGAACAATTTTGAAAAATTTTATGATGTTGCCGAAGATACCAAAAATCCGGTCTGTGTGTAGTAACATATAAATATAACCAAGCTTAAAATGTTAAGATCAAAGGTTTTTAAAGTAGCCCACACCAATTTTGCTTAATACTTAACGATATGTAAGGTATAATGCTATGGTGACCATATGATGTGAATAAAATTTAGGTTGACCAAATTCTCAAAAACTACAAAAAAAAAAAATAATTCAAGTACGTAAGAGTTTAAAAAAAGGATAAAAATCGGTGGTTGAGATTAAAAAATCACAGCCGAGATATAACACACTTACTTACGGTTTTGAGCTGTATAATTTTTTAGTCGCGTTTGTTAATCGCTGCGATTTTAAGATAGCATAAGAAGATTTGTTTTAAAATAGTGCATTTCTTTTCAAGCGGTTGAAATTCAGCGGCTACAAATTTGTGGTCGTTGTCGTTTAAGTCGTAAGTGTGTCTATACTTGTTACCAGATAAATGCACTTGGTTCATGTTTACTTGCGACAATCGCATTTCCAAAAAATTTCATTTCTATTTTAGCAATGCGATATTTTTGGTATCACATTTAAATTTATTTGTATGGCGTTTGAATAATACTGTTATTGAAATCACAACTGAGTTTAAAGCTTATTGCATTTTCAATCCTTGACTATTTTATTCTAGTAAGGTGCTTACGATTTTCTGTCGTGGCCTTAACAAAATTTGATAAAGCACGCACTAATGTGATGTGAGTGAGCCAATTAACAATAAACAAATCGCAGCGATTACAAAATATTCTTTGACGACTGTCTTTTTCGTCGCAAAATAGACTAGACCTAAAGGAAGTCGCACAGAAAAACGAGCGCATTTCCATTTTATTGTCGCTGCGATTTTTTAGAAGCATATTTGTGCAATCATATTGAATAGTTTTTTAAAATTTTTCTTGCGACAAAAAATTCGTGCGATTGCAAACTAAAAAAGGAATATTGAAAACTGTTTAATCTAAATTCTGTATTTCGATTTACTTTTTCGTCAATCATTTTACATTCAAAAAATATATTATTTTAAATTTACTTTGTAGATAGAGAACTAATATTTTAACCTTAATATTGAGCAAAATAATGTTTTTCAGAGTTAGATGTAATTTGTTTGTACTTTTTTGTCGAAAAGTTTGACATAAACATTGTGTTGGACTAGTTCTGATTAAACTCATGTGATTTTCCAAGTTGCGATCTTAGCAAGATAAAAGATTAAAAAAAACCACAACAGCAATCTCCGAATATAAACAGGATCCCTCAACAAATTCCGTAGAGAAAGAAATGATTTAGACTACTCAAATTTTGACGAATAAAAATTTCCCAAATTAAATTTTTCTGAATTTGTATGACATTTTTTTTTTGATAGTTGTTATTTGTTTTGAGAATTATATCCCTTAAAAATCAGCAATTAACATTTACAATAGTATTTTGGAAAGCATTCTGGAATAAACCATAAAACAAATTCTAACTGGATAAGGTAGGGTCATACGAGTTTTGAGAAATTTTCAAATATAATTTGAGTTTCACTCATACATTATTTCACTTTCATTGCAACCAAAAGGGCTCAATTTTTCAATCCCTTTTTTGTAACAACCAATCGCATAAATGTTCTTTCTTCGATCTCCATAAAACTATAAGGTAGTATCTGTCATTGGACTTTGAACTGGGACATATTGATACGTTCGTCGATTCAAAAACGTTAATTTTGTTATCTATCCGTGTTGTAGGTTGTTAGAGATTATTATTAAATTTCTTTATTTATTCTCAATACTGTCAATTTGACAGTTAAAAAATCTTTACTGTAAATTTAAAAAAGGGTTCAGTTTTCAGAGATATCAGAAATCTCAGAAATATGAACAAAATTCCTGAGCTGAGTTTATTGGTTTGGAGTCAAACAGGGTAATAATGAGGGGAATTGGGATTCGTCAACTTAAATATGAAGGAGCAATATTTTTGACGTCTCAAAAATGTGTAACGATTCGTTTATTTGCAATATTTTAGTACTAAGAAATATGTATAAGTAAATGCAAACAGGACATTTTATTTTCAAAGTTCAAATACAAGTTGGCATTTTTGTTAAGCAAAATAAGGATTATAACTAAATTTTGGATATTTTTGTAGGTTGGTATAGCGATTATTAAAAAAGTTGTCACTCTTTTGGTATTTTAAAACATGAATGCAATTTATGAGTGTCAGACCCGTGTTATTTGTAAAATAAAATATTAAATTTTTTTTTATAATGTAAAAATTAACTTCTGAATTTTTAAATGCAAATGGTCAAACAAATTCACAATTATAACTTAGTATACAAAACTAATTTAATGTCATTCTTAAACATAAATTATTCAAACGCAAACAAATTAAACAATAAACCTTCATGTAACATGCACAAGCACAAGCGCACATTATTATCAATGTGTATAATTGCTTGTGTTTTATACATATATAAAATTCGTGCTTTTCTAGTTCAAATCACAAAACTTCCCAGGATATTAATAAAGTTTCACATATTGTTTGGTGTATGTGTATGGGTGTGTTTACAAGGCTATAAGAACAAAACTTTGTTGGTCTGCATACATATTCATATCAATAACTTGTGAAGGAAGATTTACAAAAATATATACATATATATCTACTTACGGGGTGAATCCATGCAAAGCATTAGCTGCTGCTTGTGCTGCCGCAGTATTCATTGGATTTTGTAATCTTCCGGTAGCTGCAGCAAATGCTGCGGCAGCTGCTGCATTAGCAGCTGAAGAAGCATTTGGCGGCGTTGGAAATAGTGCTCTTGAAGCTCCTGGCCTTTGTATGGGAACTCCACGCATTGCAGCAGCTAATTAATTTTTCGTGTGTTCATGTTCATTTTTTTTTGGTTTTATTTGTTTGTTTGGTTTCATCGAGTTATTTGATTAACAATCGTGCAGGTGTTAAAATAGGGGAGGCATGGCAAAACATAAAAGAAATAAATAAATAAAAAGATGGAAACCAATTAGTGTTACATGCAATTAATGGTTATTTTAAAGATTTTTTTTGATAAAATTACAAAAAAATATAAGATATTTTATACATTTTGTTGAAAAAAAGTTTAAAACAATTGGCAATGCTAAGCAGGGTCTGTGTGAAGCTGTAAGTATTTAATAATAATTATAATGTTACTATAAAACAGTGTTGATGTTTTTTTTAAGTATTTACTAAAGTTAGTGTTGGCAAATTTTGAAAATAAGAACTTCATCTCGTCGAAATTTCAAAAGATGTAATTAAACATTTTTCAGAGTTGCTTATCAACTGGGACACCTACTTTATTGAAAGGCACCTTATTTAACTGTCAAAAATAATTAAAAGAAAAGCTAAATATACTTAAAAATGTACTTACTAAAAATATTCCTTATGTTAAACACTTTTTAACGACCGCCATATTGAACCTATTTTCTGGACAAACAACAGCTGAACGCGCCTAACTTTTGGGGCTTGCAAATGTCAAAGTGCCATATGAGTATGATGTTAAAAAGATAAAATAGCCTTTTAGTGATTTTAAGCTTAGGAAAATGTAAAGGATAGTTCGATGATTGTTTAAAATTAGCAAAATGCTCCTTCCATCTTTTTTTATAACATCGCACTAAATCGTTTAATATTATGCGCCATTATTTGTTTGGTTTGTTCGATATTCCCTGTACCTGGGCCCGATTTCGCAAGCGTGAATGCTTTTCAGTGCAAAAATGTATTCACCCTAAAAATATGCCTGAATTAATTTGGCCACTAGGTGCTATTTCAATCAACTGTCACATCGATATATTTCATTTGTTGACATTTAATTCATTTATTTGCATTTAATCTTGTCGCCGACAGCTGATATGATGATATGAAATTAAAAAATAGTCAAAATTCTAGGTTTACACGAAATAAAAATTACTGTTTTACACAGTCATACATTCAATTTTTTTTGTGACAAAACAAACGGTTAAAATATGACAGATGAGCTATAATGACATTTTTTCCGTGTCGTCGTGTAAACCTAGCGTAAAGATACTACAAATAAATGAGCCAAATAAAATGCCTTCTATTGAAGAGAGTTGGGTTGGGTTGAATGGTTTGACATTTAGTTAAATGTATTGCCTTCAAGACACAACAGTTCCACTTAATCAATTAACACAATGGTTGATTTGATCAACAGCCAACCATCAACTAATTTCAAAGCGAATCGAATGCATAAGAATCTTAAAATAATTGTCAAATCCATAAAATGGATACTGTCAACAACTGTAGGTGTTATTTACTGCGACATCACTGCCCTTAAGACACTTCTCAGTAATTTACACAAGTTCTAGATGGGTAAAAAATAATGTACTAGTTTGCTACAAGAGTGATTTTAACACAGCGTTTACATGTAGCGTCGATGATTTGAACAAGAGTTGAGTTGAAATGTAATTCGTCCGACTTGGTCTTACATGCAGTGATTGCTTTGATGAATTTGATAAGATTACAAAGTATCATTCTACCGTTATTTAAAATCACGTCAAGAAAGTGTAACGTCTGAACGAGCGTTCTACCATTTTGATATCTCCTCTCGCTTTCCTATGAATTGTGGAAGAGATTTCGAAAGAGAACACGAAAAAAGTTGGTCTCTTTTAGAACCCAATTCTAAAAGATCGTATTAATAATTTAATAAAATGTTTTTTTTTGAAATATCTTCATAAGTAAAAAGATTTAAAATAGAAAAGTTAAAAATAGATGTGTTAATTTTAAAAAAAATTCTCCATTGATATTTTTAATGTTGATAAGAAACAATTAGTTGCTGTGTCAGATGGTTAAACATCACATGCGACAAATGCCCCTTCGTTTTTTTATAATTATAAAGAATTTTCCCATAGTGATAAACAGAATTCGACAGTTCAAATGCAGCCATGTTGCTGTCAGTGTTGTTATTTTTTCTGTTTTTTTTTTATTATTTTTTCAGGCACTAAGGTAAAATTACCATAGCAAGTAACAGCGATCATAAAAATCGCACTGTGATCACTGACTGGGTTCTAGAGCAGTTGGAAGAGGATCGCTATGTCAGATGTCACAGACAGACTCGGCATGAATTATTCATGACCGATATCGTTCAATATGAATCCATTTTTTTAGAGTTTCATTAAGTCACAAATATATGCCAAAAAGCCGAAATAGATCGCCCGGTATCCTAAAGTTCAGCATAATCTAAAATTGGACTTCGGGACGCACATTATCCAACCATGTAATTTTTCATACAAAATGTCAATAATATACATTTGAATAAAACAAAACATTTGTTGAATATCGCACACAGATTTGTTTTATATATTTTTAACATCTATGCATCCCTATTGGAAAACCCTTTCAAAATGCTAAGAATTTTGCCTGAGCTTCTCCAAAGCTAATTTCGAGTCGTTCTCTCTTTTTCTCTTAAGTAAAAGAAGTATCAGAAGCCTTTTAATAAAAAAAATTCATATGCACATATACGAGTAATCATTATTACTGGTTAAAAAGTTCTTAATACTCGTATTTCCACGGATACATCGAAATATACAGGAAAATTATAATGCTCATTAATATGCAAAAACTTAAACGCTATATTAATTTATTTGAGTTTTAATTACGTGAATATTATTTGTGTAAGCAGCTTACAATTTAATGAAGTATGCAATGGTAATAATCACAGTAAAATTAATTAGTTGGCTTAAATTAAATTAATTTTGTATTTCAGAAAATAAAAAATTGATTGAAAAAAATCTACCTATGGTCCTTCAAAAAAAAAAAAAAAACTTACACCACAACAGATCCCAACATAATAAAAAGGGTTGGAAAATTAAAACATTATGTAAATGCGAAAAAACCCTTCACACACAAAACCACATTATAGCCGATCATCAATCTCAATTTTTTTTTATTAAAAATAATAATAAAGAAAAATAAGATATACAAGTATGTCTAGATTTTTCGTTGAAATAAATGCTTTTAAAAGGTATTTTTGTGTAAAAATATTAAAATTGCATTTACATTCTACAAGGACAATCGCTTCAATCAAAATCGTATACTATTTTATAATGTAGTATCGAACAATATTTATGTAGCTAGCTATGTATTTATAATTAATAATATAGGAATATATTTTATTTCAATTACCATGCATTTCGTGCATTTTTTTAATATCAGATATGTATATTTTATTTCTTTAAAAAATCCATCATTTTAAATTGGGAAATCACACAGAACACTATTTGAATATTATGTATTGATATTTTATCTTGCTGGCGATGCTCTACTTGTAAATATACAATATATATATATTTTTGGTTTAAATGGAGAGCGTGCAAAATGGGCTATAACATTGTTCCTTTATTGATAACAGACAAAAATAAATTATATATGTATAAAAAATATATAAGTATAGACCACACAATATTTCAATGATTTTTTTTCTTGTATAATATAGTAGGTTTCATTACAATATAAAGCTTCATATTCACGTCGATGATAACAATACAAAAACAAAAAAAAAATAAATTAAAACGAAAATCGATTTCAAAAAACTTTTTCATTCAACATACGACAGGGGGTTAGAAATGCAATCATAACAACTCTTTTTTTGTTTAATTTAGTTTTATGCGAAAAATTAAAATTTTTAAAATATAAGTTTTAACAAAAAAAAAATCTCACAAATAAAATTATAATAAACAAATTTAAATCGAAAAAAAAAATTATTATTTTCTTTTTTTAAAGATTTGTTTCTCTTTAAAAAAAAAATTGAATTTTGCTTTTTTATTCTTTCTTTTAATTTAGCGGTTTGGTGTTTTTTTTTCTTGTTTGGTATATACCTCCGTCTTTGTGTGGCTGCACGTGGTGCTAATACTAGTGGTGTTGTTGGAGCTAAAGGAGCTGCAGCTGGAGCAGCTGTTGGATTCATTGGTGAAGCACCGACGGTAGCGCCTAAGAATGGCCAAGTCATCGGAAGTCGGTAACCTTTTTTCAAATTATACATTCATATTTGTTTTATTCTATTTTTGTCCTTGGCAACATACATACAAACAAATTAAAAAAAAAATAATAATTCCTTCCTTGAAGATAACAAAACAACAAATAGTACGTATACGCCGTGTATGACTCAGTTTAATTAGCTTTCTTTTCGAATTTTTAACTTTTATCGGATTTGATTATTAAGTTTAAACAAATTAAAAGTGAGAACAATCAAACATAAATTAAATATTTGGACTATATTTGGCATCACTTGAATTTCAATAACATTTGTCATAAATAGTGTTCGAAGCAAATAAAGGGTGTCCAGAGACAACATCTCAAGTTTAAATCGTAATTGCTCGTTTCTAAGAAGAAGAGGTAAGTGAGAGTGGTATTTTTTGGAAACGGTTGTTTGCGGATTTATCTTTCACAATGTGTCACTAGGATTCGTTTGTGAGGAGACGAGCACGCAATTTAGCAGGGATTGGTTGCGAAATCTCGCAATTGAAAAAAAACTCGCTTTTCATAATATCGCGATTGAAAAATCCCGGAAAATTGTTTGGGGTAAGATGTGAACACGAGATCCTGAAATTCAAAGTTTATGAAAACGGGAACTCGTTTTTAGAGATTTGAAAAAGCGAGATTTCGTTATTCGATGTCCTGCAAAATAGGACCATGTTGCCAGAATTACAATTGGCTTGTACGGATACATACCCTCCGGTAACCTGGGTCACCAGATCCTACACATTGCGACTTATTTTAATGGGGATACCTAAGGCCAAGCAGTTGATGCCTTAGAAAAAATATCCACAGTAAAATCGCTGGCATTGAAAAAACGTTTTGTTTTTCTTTTTCTTTTATAAACTAAACGGTGCGATTGCCAACGTTTGTTCAGAGCAATTGGTGGCGTTTAGACGATGTTGTTTTAAACCTCTATTTTGTTATACATATAAAATGAAAATGACGTTCGCACTATTTTACATAATAACATTGTCTATGAATGCTCGCAATGTATAAACAAAATTAATATTAAACTTTAGAAATTCTTCCGGAACATCTTATATTACAAAATTTGAATTCAACTGTTGAATAAAACATACTGTGCTGTCGCTGCTTCGATTTAAATTGTGATATCCAATGAAAATAGTAGAAAATTAGCCTAACACTATATCAGTCATTAAAATCCTCAACTATTTTTTTTTTTAGAAAATTAAGAAAGAAAAAATCTTTCAATTTTTAAAAGCCCCATATCAAATATATTCTTGTTGATTTTATAAGGAATTTGTTGATTTAAAAATGTTTTTTAATTAAATTTAAATTTTTGATTGCTCCGATAAAAGTTAACGCGCCTATTTTAAGTTTAATTTTTTCTCTAAATAAATAAACATACAAACATAAAAACAACTCCATCAAAAAACTTATACAGCACAACAAAAACAAGAAAATTAAAAAAACACAAAATACAATTCCTCCCAAAAAAAAATTAAATAAAATCAAAATAAATAATATTAATCGACATTTCAATATCACAAAAAAGAAATCATAAGAATGCAGAAGAGAAACGTAACTCGATTTAAAATTTAGGTAAACAAAGATATCAAAATTAAAATATCAATAACATACGATTAATTGTTTTTTGTTTGTTTATTAAATTATTTTTTTTATGCGGCCTACAAAGGAACTTCACAACTTGTATAACAATTAATATATTAAAAGCAGTTTCATATTTATATAAATTGTTTCATCTGTAAATATTAATTAAAACAAATAAAAAAAAAACTCGAACACAACAAAAGAGAAAGAATTTATTTTGTGTTATCAAAAATTGATATCAACCCAAATCAAATAAATTCATTATTTTATAAATATTCAATAAAAAAATTAATTTATATGAACATATATATAGATATTATGCTGCTTAACAAATCGATGCTTTTAATTTTTGTTTTTTATTTGTAAAGAAAATTATGCTTTTCTCTAAACAGAAAATTCAAATAAAACTTTATAAGATTAAATATCAAAGAAATTCAAAAAAAATAAATGAAAAAACTCTTTTAAACACAACTTTCATATTGGCTTCTGTCACGGTGCAAAAAAAGTTCAAATAAAACATTAAGATTGTTTTCGTTTCGAAAATTATAATTAAAACAAAAAAAAAATATCTACATTTTAATTTTTGAGTTTTTTTTTAAATATAATTTTGAGTGTTTTTTTCTTTTTAAGCCTACTGTAGTCTGAAAGTGTTAGCATTGCCCTGTTTTTTTTTTTAAATTATTTTTTAATACCCTTGAGTACAAAACAAACTTAATACAAAATAATAACATAAAAACAAAGTTTTATTATGACTTACCTTCTGGCCATTGAACGCAAACTGTCATCGGTGAAAAAATTAGAAAAGAGAAAAGAAAAGATTTTTTTGAAAGTTAGTTTTTGGAAGAATTGGAGAAAAATTATTCAGTTAATTCAGTTAATAACATCCAAAGACATATCAATTTGTTAGTTAAAATCTAAAAGTTCACTTGCAGTTAATTACAGTTATCTAATGTTAAATTTATATTACTAAAATACAAAATCTACGAAATTATTATTAAAGTTTTTTTTTGTTTAAATAAAAAAAGTATTCAATTATTGATTATTCTTTCAACTTTATATAAGTTCATTATAAAAATATTTTATAATGTATTTGACACACTGCATACTTGAAGGGTCATTTTAGGTGATATGTATAAGTTTACATTTGCATTTATTTCTTTTAAGTGAAGAACTAATCAAATATTTCAAACTTTAAAAAGAATATATACTTAAATATATCGTTTTAGGGAATAAAATTCATACAAAAAAAAGCAATAAAGCGGAATTTTTTTTTGAAGTATGCATACTTCAAGGGGCACTAAAAAGTTTATGGAAATAAATTGAATAGTGTGCTTTTAGATACACAATCTAATATAGTTTGCACATATATTGCAAACAGTTTTAGTTCTAATGAAAATTAAATATCGATTAATAACTCGAAGATAGCAGGTTCCTGAAAATATGCAACAACATTTGACTTACACTCGAAAGATGAATTTATGAAATGGATAGTATTTATACATCGAATTTGTATAATATAGTTCCGTTATTAGAATTGTAATAAGTACGTAATTTAATATATAATTAGATGAAGTTAAATTGAAACAATATGTAGTATACTTCAAGGGTCACCTAGTAAAAAAAATCATTGTCATCGAAACTAAATTTAAAAATAACAGAATAAGTTAAAGAAAATCTTTCATGAATACTTCGACCAATGGAAATGAAAAATATCCCCTAGGTAGGATCCATCCGGCCCAATGTGAAAAATTTTCGGAAAAGAAATTTTTTTTAGAACTAAATCGTGCTCCTTATTATTTAAACTTAATTTTGAACTCGATTTTTCTTAAAGGTATCAAAGATAAATTTAAAACAAATATCCTTTCAATGTAAATGTCACATACTTAAGGAATAACAAAAAAAAAACTAAAAAAAAACTTTAATCTTGCCTTGCAAAAATTTATTCAACTTCACAAATTCACCAGGCTTCCTGAATCCTTAATCAACTTTCTTCCCTCCGTTTTGCCAGTTAAGCTGGCCAACACAGCTCTTCTTCTGTGAACAGTACGGATAGGATATCCTTTTCACATACCCTGAGAGAGAGAGAAGTTAAAATATGATCTAAAAGGATTATATGGAAATCGCATTAGCCCAAAAGGACAATTTCCGTGGATATAAGTAACGTCATACACTTCTTTTCCCTATATAGGAGTATATATATCTACATATACCGTTTCTTGCTGATGCTGTTGCTTTAGGTAGCGAAAATCCTCTCATCCATTTATCCTATTTTTGCACGACGAACGACTACAACGAAAGGTGTGAAGTTTTAGGAGCACCTTTAACTTGGAATCAACAATCTACTGCACCAAATGTACACCATATGGATTCAAGGTTTGGTTATGTGGAGTAACACATATATTGCACATGTGGATTAAGACTGATTTTCATATAAGTACTGGAAGAGAACTTAAGTTAAAAATATGAATATTACACATGGCTGAGAAAAAGCAGCAGCAAAGGAAGTAGAAGTAATATACGATAGGATTAAATAGAAACTGATGTAGCTCTTGTTTTTTTTTGTGTGGACTTCTAAGGACATCTAAGTATCATATTGCTTTCGAAAATGAATTCGTAATGTCATTTCTTGTGAAAAGACATAATCTCCTTGAAAAATAAGACCTCAACATAACATACATGTGTTTCTCTTTGACATATAATGAGAACATATGCATCAAATTAAATTTTAGAAACACAAAATGTTTATAATTTCAAATGAAAAGGATAAACAATTAAGCGCATTAAAATATGCAAACAGAATTTAAATACTTCGTGTTATGTATTTATTTTTAAATGCGGGAACACCAGGATTTTAGGGTTAAACTTGAAATAATTCTGAAATATAATATTCTAAAGAAAAATGTATATTAAGGGTATATCCTATCCTACACATATGCAACGATTTCTTTTTTTTTTTAGAATTTCTTCCATTTTTTTTAAATTTTTTTTTTGCAAAAAATTTGTTTAAATTGAGCTTTGTATGAACACGAAGTTATAATCATAACAAATTAACAGGACAAAATAAATAATTAATAACTCTTCCTACGAATATGCAATAACATTTGATTTAAATTCTTAAATTCAACCTGTTAAATATTTTTTTTGAGAAAACGTTATACAAAAAAAGGAAGCTTGCTACGTAAACTCACCTCCACGTATAAATAAACGTAATTCATGAAATGGCATTAACCAAAATAATTGTCCCTAAAGTATGCAAAACAATTTAATTTCCTGCTTTGTCATAACCAAATACAACTACCTTAACCATTTGTAATTTCCAATAATTATACAGATTAAACCTTAAATTCATGCTTAGTACCATTTCCATTATTAAAAAAAAATACGTGCTTGAAAATTTGAGGATGCACATGCCTAAAACAATTTAAATGAATTTAATCATTCACGTTGAACATTTATAAACCTACAATAGTATATTAGAATACTATAACTTTTATATAAGCTATATTATACATTTTTTGTGTTAATAAATTTAGTAAATTATTTCATTAGCATCTTATGGTTTTAGTTTTTTTTTTTTTTGATTTCATTCTAAGTATAACAAAATTTGAATTACAGTAAAATTGTTGTTTGTTTTGCTCACCTAGAGCTGGAGCCGCAACGGCACCTTCTTTTGTTAGACAAACTGATGTAAGGTGATCAACGAAGGTGTAAAAATGGAAAAAAAATTAAGAAGAAAAAAAAAATAATAAATAAAATTAAAAATTCTTTGAGGGATATTTTTAAACAATTTTTTTTGATTTTTCAAAATAAAAAAAATAAATAAAATGAACGCTTGATGTTGTTCTAAACGCAAGAAAGAGATTATTTTTTTTTTTAAACAAGCAAATAAAAAAAATGTTCGTTGATAGTTCGTTTTTTTTTTTCAAATAAATGTATACTAATTTTACTGAACTAAAGTGATATATTTTTTTCCTAAGCAAACAATAATAATTAGAAACTAACTATTAGTTGAAGGTTTTCGATTTTTCTATTTACCAGCAGTTTTCAGTAATTTATTTAGTTTTATATTTCTTTTACGCCACGCCAAAAAAAAAAAAAAAAAAAAAACTAAGGAGTTTAGCGCTCTTTTTTTCAAAGGTTTGAGCCTTAAATTATTATCTTAAAGTACTATGTTAAGATCAGCAAAAAATTTCCACCCGTTTGGAAAAACAGAAAGTTCAAATCAGATTTTGTTCATATCATTTGAAAACATCTGGTAGATTTGAAGCCAAATCAATATTAAAAAAATAACGATTTTTCTGCATTTCGGAAACTTATCCAGTGACCGAAAATTTGGACCAATAAATTCAAAATTCAGAAAACCACATTAATAGAATTCTGCTGTTCAAAAGGACTTTGACCGTTTCTTTTTGAAATTTCCTGGCAGTAGATGTAAAAGTAAAATCGGTAAAAAAATATACAGTTTGGTGTATAGTTAAAACGAATAGTCTAAATATCAGATTTTTGGAAACATTGTTAACTGGTCTGGCACGTCAGTTAAAAAACAGTTTGACTCAAATTCAGTTTGTTCTCCATTTCAAAGCGGTATTTCATTAATTTATTTAGTTTTATATTTATTTACGTCGTTAGAAAAAAAACACAAAAAACTTGGAAGTTTCTTTAATCTTAAGTCCGGCCAATGGGTAAGATTACTAACTTCAACGACATAAACATAAAGTTCAAATCAGTTTTGTTCAGAAAATTTGAAAACGTCTGGCAGATTTGACGCTAAATCAATATTTAAAAAATGTCGTTTTTTTTTGCATTTCCCAAATGGATGAACAAAAATTTGCACCACTGAATTCAATATTCAAAAAATCCATTTAATAGAATACTGCTGAATAATTTTAAGACTGTTTTAAGGAAAATATCAGATTTTTTAGAAATTTTTAACCGGTCTGACCGCGCGCCGCGCCGCGCCGGTGGCCTTTAGAAAACAGTTCAGTATTTAAAAATTTTATTTTTTCACAGGTCTTACAGTCATTTAGTCCGTTGAAAACGATTTTCGACCTTAACTATCGGAAAAGCTGATTTTTCGAAATAAAAGTTGTCAGTTAGTCACGCAAAATTAGAGAATTTCGTTTGGTACTCCTTGAGTGGAAACTAATTAAGTCCTTTTATAAGACACTCAAAATGTATTAAAGAATTATTATTGAGAGAAATGCGAACATGGTTTGATTTTGAAAGCAACTTAAAGTTTGATAATTAATCAAATATGGCGTATTAAAAAAATAGCTTAGTTTCGAAAAAAAAAACGGACGTAATTATAAAAACAATATTGAAATAGTCAATTTGAAAAGCTCTTGAAGGTTATAATATAAAGTTTGATTTAATATAAAGACCAAAAAATTAAGTCAAATCCCCGGAACAAAATGCAAAATTTTATAGAATAAATGCCGTTAAATGCTTTACCTTCTATTTTTTAATTTGTTTTAAAAAATAAATAAAAAAACACCAGATGGTTATTACGAGTAAAATAAACATTTTAACGACATAAAATATTGAACCGTTGATAATGCCTGTTTAATTCTCATCAAACATTGACATTAAATCGACGGGATTTAATATTAAAAAAAAAACTACCTAATTAATTAAATCCACTTAAAGTAGCGAAAGACTACTGGATTGTCTGTTTTTCTTTCGAAAACCATCAACTGAACCAAAAAAATCAATATAAGCTTACCTACTCATCCATAAAGCTAATAAATTTCTATAAAACAAAATAAAGCCATAAATTCTATATTAACTTGCTGCACAAAAAATATCAAAAATCTAAAACCCCACTAAGTTTTTTTTTTATAAAAAATTTCCAACCACATGCATCCTAGAAGTTATAGAATTAAAATTTAAATTCTGTAAATATTTTATAAACTGCATTAATTTGATATTTTTTTTTTTAAATTATACGAATGATAACGACAACAATGACGTGACAAGCGAAACACTTTTAATTAGGTCCCCACACCATTATGTTTTATGTAAATCGCAAATTAATTTCAATAAAACTCCGTACATGACTTCAGCGGAATTTTACGCCACGCGTGCCAAAATACATAAACAAAACATAATTCGCGCATAAAATAACAATTGTTGTGGGAGTATGTATGTGTGGTAGTGAATGTCCTGTTTAAAATTCAAATTATATAATTTTGTGCTCACTAATAATAATTTAATCATCAGAGGAAGTGAACGAACAAAAAAAAAAAAAAAAAAATAAAAAAAAAAAAAAAATGGCTGATTTCAAATCTTCCTCATCCTGTCAGATGAGAAATGCGAAATGGAAATGATTTCATTTCCTTTTTAGCAAAATGTATCCTCTCTATTTTTTTTTGTTTTTTTTTTGCAAGGGAACGCAGATGGCAGACATAAAAAAAAGAAGACTTATTTGAATGTCCTTACCCTTGAAGGGGGGCTGTGAACCCTTTTTTCAGTTTGACGACGAAAACAACGACAATGTTCCGTGAAAATTGCTTTTGCCTTCGATTTTAGTCTGTACGATGTTATATGCCATTGAAACACACACACATTCACAAACATCCATAAAATATACTACTATATATGTAAAGAGAAAACTGTTAATGAGCGCATTGATGCATAAATCCTTTTAAAATAACTTTTGAGGAGGTCTCATTATGGAATGTCATAGTTAAACGTGGCTTATTTGGGGATTTGTTTTTGCCATTCATAGCGGACATAGAACTCCGCCTTCTTGGCCATTGCCGAAGGGAAATTGGCTATTATTTTTGCTCTAGAGGGGAGGTCCATGGTTTTTAGTTAAGTCCATAACAATTTAGATAAGTGTGTAATGTTTGATTGCTAGGAAAATTAATTGAATGTCTATTTGGGAAAATGTTGTAATTAAGATCTCTCAACATAATCGTACATGACAGGAAAAAGGACTGCAAAAGAAAACAATTTACCAAACCGGAATTGCAATGATTATGATTCGAAAATTTATTGAAGTGTTTTGGGCCTTGGCAAATATTACTTAACTAGAATCAGATGGTATTTATGAATATACTCGAATAGTGAGGAGAAGGACTGTAATTTTGTGATGGTGTATATTCACTGGAAGGCGATGCAAGTCCTTGATATAATTTTGTAATTGGTTTGTTTTTGTGTAAAAGCTTCATTTCCATATAAATTTGAATAGATGGAGGGGGTGGGGTTAAAGTTAATTTCATACAAAGTGGGGGTACTCATTTATGTATATTCAACCCTATTATCGAAACCGACAGCGGTAGGAGTGATCAAACTTGAACTTTTCCATGTACTTTTCCAGCCATACTAATATTTTCAGGATATAAACGAAACTAGAAGTGTTGTGGATTGAAAACAATGAAAAATTCCGTATGCATGTGAAAATTATGAAAATAATACCATGTTGCGGATTCCATAATTGACTTGATCACATTTATATTAATTATTTTGTTTTTATTTAAATTTTAAAAACCAAGACAAGAAGTTAAGAAAAAAATAGATTTAGAAATTATAATTAATTGCTACAATTACCATGAATTATAATTACGAAAAAAAACTAACATCTTATTAATAAGTGTCGATTGCTCTTAAGATAAACAGTCATTATGTGATCGGGCAATTTAATTAAACTCGAGATAATAAATTGATTCATTCATCGAATCTTTGTTAATGGTTTGTTTTAATTAACTTCTTAATCGTGAGTGAATGAGTGGATATTAAGTACTTATAATTTAGCATTTGGATAAAAATAGAAACGACTTGATCGTATGACTAATACTCGTATGTATATAAATCTTATCGAGTCGGGAAAATAAGAATATTTGAACAAAAAAATATGCAAATTCTGAAAAGTTCAAGGGTTTTGTTGGTGCAGATATTTGTACATCAAGTAAAAAAGTATTTAATTCGGAAATATTGTCCGCAGTACTTGAAAGATACATAGATGTCATCATAATGCTATATAATATATGTGACTGAGAGAAACTTGAGATGGGGCTCGGCAAAGTTTCAGACTAGTGTGTTTCGTACAATCACACATGGTCTGCATTCCGAGTGAAAATTAATTCAAAACGAATTTCAATTTCACTTTAAATGAAATAACGTGTTCCGCATTTAGAGTGGATTCAACTCCTTCCAATTCACTTCGAATTCATTTTCGAACTGTCAAAATCACCTGTTACAGACAATTTGTATAAACACGGTTCATATTCGGAATGTAGAACACGAATTTTCATATTCAGAATCCGAAAATTTCATATTCGGAATGAGCTATTTACAAACTTTATTTTATGTGGAACACAGAACATCTAAAATGTGAAATACAAAACATCAAAATTCACTTTCGTTCCTCAAATTCACAAAAAGTACAAAAAGTGAAATACAGAACATGTGCGATTGATTTGATGGGGAGGGGAATACGTAATTACTGCCATTTTTGTGAAATGGATAAAATTAAAATGCCATCAATTGAAAATTACAAAATTTTAAGTAAGACAACAAAGCTGGAATAGTGTTACCATTCCAAGAAAATTGTTATCCCTAAAAGACAAAAATTGGAGTTGATTTTTCAATTTGACAGAAGTTTTTATTTAAAAAAGAACTTTTATCTTGCGCATAAATTTAGGAAAAAAATTAAATTTTTGTACACCATTTATCTTAAAAAATTTAGCGCATGGAATAATTTTACTGCGTGTAATTGTCGAGCTAAAATTTACCCAATTAACCTAAATTTAGTGTTTACGCACCAAATTGTTGAGATTTATGAGTTTCAAATTTGGGCTATGTTATTACCTTCGTAGTTTGTTTTGGAAGGGTTTAACCAGACAGTGACCAAAAATGAACCAGAATTTTCGATTGTTCAAAATTAGGCGTGGCAGTTTATATGTAAATGGGCGGGAGCCATACAGATTGCTAGAACTTAAGGAAGTTTCTTTTTGGTCAAAATATTAGATAAATTAATTTTACTGTCTTTACGACATCACACATCTCCTTTTTTTTCAATAACGAAAGAAATTTACAAAAAAAATATTATCCCTTGTAAAAACAGTGTTACCAGCTCTCTCTAATCGAGTATTTTTTTTAAATGGCCATTAAATGCCTTGAAATTGAATTTTTAAATTTTATATACATTTTCTATTGCCGTTATTATGAGTACATTGAATGCTACTTTTTTGTCCAATAGGAGATTTTTCGAAATTGTCGGCCTCAGAAGTGACAGCTACTTCTTTGTTGTTGAGACTGACAGCTGCAAAATTACAAAGTGAACATTAAATGTTCTTTTTATCATCAATGAAGTTTTTGTTTAGTTTGGATTTAAAAACTGTTGCAATATTCTTACAAAAATAGATACAAAAATGTCAATTTCAATAAAGTAAATGTTTTGACATTTATAGAAATAAACAAGTTACGGATTTATTTCTTTTATTTAAACAAAACATTTTCTTGGATTTACCTAAAAAATCAACTTTAATACGTCTGTCATTTTATTAAGAGGATTATTTTGGTAACCCTAGTTTAAACTTATGTCATTGAGATCGAATGTCAGATTGAAAAATGAGACATACAAAATTAACCAAATGCTTTGTTGTAGTTATCTGTTTTATGAAGGATTTTTGCTCTTCTTTAAGGACATGGCGCGTATCTCATTTCATTACACTCAGAGTATGGTACAAAGACATGTAATTTATGTGCAAAAAAAAAAAGATTGAAAAAATTGATGAATATAATTGTGTAAGGCATTACTGGAAATTAAAAAAGAAAGTGAAATATATGTAAGAATTGTCCCAAAAATTAGTACCGACATTCACGCTTTGTTTCGATATAATTAGCTTGTTTTTATCTTTAACCAATTGTGTTAGTTAAATATTATATTAATATATCAAATTAAAATTTAAAAAAAAACACCCTTTTTCAAGCTTTATTCATAAGCCCTCTGTGTTTGGTTTTAAAAAAGTGCAGCAAGTTAATCAGTTCATAAAATTTTGATGCAAAATATAAACAAAAAAATAATATTAAATTTAATTAACTCCAAGAAAACTAATAACTAAGCAAAAATATTTAATATAAGATTTTATTTTAAATTATTTAAATTAAGAAAATCCACATACCATTAAGTAAATATATAAAACATAATAATTATTACATACTTTATAAAATAAAACTCTTGCCCACATTATGGAGGATTAGATACTCTAACCACAGTTGAATGTTCATCCCATTCTCATATACTGGGATTATGATTCAACTACAGATATGTATTTAAATATATCCAAACCATAATATGAATATAAATTATTAATTTATATAATGTTGGGGAGAAAAGACAAGTTCAAACATTAAAAGCAAACTCAATTTACAAAAAAAAAATATATATATATATAAAAAAATATTTTATTAAAGAAATTAAAAAAAAAAATGCCAAAAATTAGGGATTATATTTATATTATTATTGAACTAAGCCAATAAGCAATTGAAACAAAAAAAAATTACAAATAAAATGTTAAAATACCAAAATTACATTTTCGAATTTGACTTGAACTTACCATTTGGAACTGTTGGCACTTTTTTGGTTTGTACACGAGCTGTTGCATTGTTCACCTATTTTTGATTCATTTAGTTTGTTGTTGATTATGATATTTTATTTTAATTAAAAAAGAAAGAAATGTAAAAGATTAGTAAATTTGTAGGAAATTTGGTTTTATTTTTTTTTTAATTCTAAAACTAAAATATACTAAAAAAATAGATTTAAAATTAAATTTTAAACCATCGGACGGACTAGATAAAAATTCAAAATATACACATATATTTTTTATTCTAATAAGGTTTTAAAAAAATTCTTACGAACAATTAAACCCTCTATTGTGAATGTCAATTACAAATTATTGATAGTTGGTAAATACTCAACGTTAATCTTAAAGAACCTAATTGATAAGAATTTTGGTCATTAAGAATGAATCAGACCGTTGGTAATTGTCAATTACAAGAAAGTCGATAATTACCATATTACCAATGACGAGCTGTGCAGTTTTTTAGGTTTTAAAACCAAATTTATCAATAATCAAAGTGATAATTGACAATAGCAATAGATATAGCATTTGCACTACCCGGCATTATCGACCATCTGATACCGCTATTTGCCGTATTTTTGATCGGCATTTTCTTTGCAAAATGCTGTATCACCGAGATGCATAAGAGGGCTTATAACATCTATTTAGGACAGTGCTGAAGAAGATTCATCGATCGATAACGTTAATAACGGCTTGGTTATTATGTTTTAACTTTGTGCCAAATTTTGCGCAAGCCTCTTAGTTTGAAGACTTAGAATATTCAGTTCGTGCAAGCTATCAAGTTGAATGACAAATCTTCCCCCGAAGTTTATGTCAATGGGCAAAAGCTGTTAATGGATTCGATATTTTACCAAAAAAATCTTTTGGGCTAAATATCAATAAGCAAAATTGGTACATGTGAACCAAAGGCAAAACACACGAGATGCACAGTTGACAAATGACTTTCTTATTCCTTGCTTTGGTAGCATGAATACATTTGTGATTTTTTTTATAAAATAGTTGTTAGGTGTATACTTTTCTTTTTAAGAAAACTATTCCAGCAATTTAAAAACCATGGCGCAATATTTAAAACAGCCTGATTTTAAGGGCTTAGCATGATACTACTTAACATTATGGTGTTTTTTCGTCTCCAGTTGTGTTGGTATATAAGAAATAAAAGTAAATATAAAATAAAAGATTTTTAAATTTTAATTAGATATTTAATTCATAAATAAAACTTATTTTTTTTTTTAATCACAACTTTCTTAATTAATTTGCTACGCGTTTCGGAATTATCATTCCATCATCGGGCTGTTGGCAACTTTTGTCTACTTAACAGTTTGCTAATACTAAATCACTTTACCAATATTTTCCTAATTTTAAACCCTTTTTAACTAGCACCATACTAAATATATTTTCTTAATAAACTACAACTAAGCACGCCTAAAGTAGTCCTAAAAAAGTAGTCCAAAAAAGTAAGCGAACATAACTTTTTGACGTTTGTAAATGTCAAAGTGGCATATGGATTAAGTACGATACTAAAAAATTAAAGCAGCCATTTTGTGATATTAACTTTAGTAAAATGTTAAGAAAATAGTACAATACTAAACTAGTTTAAAATTTGCAAAATCCTCTTTTTAACCTTGTTTCATACTAAAAATGATTTAACATATTATGCGTCCATCTTTTTAAAAATATTCTTTGAAATTTAGAGGCGCTTGACTTTTATCAGTTTTTTTTTTGCAAAAAAGCCTTTAGCAGAAAAAATGTAGATCAAAAGGACAAACTCGATGAAGGGTGTTACTTTTTTACAGAATTAATTGTCGCACAGAATACACAAACTAAGTTTAAAGAATCAATATTCAACATTTCTCAATTTTCTTTTGTCTAAAATAGATATTAACATTCTGTTTGTCATTTTCAAAAGCCAAATACAGATTTTATGTCTTTGGTTTTTTTTTAAATGTCAAATATACGAGCAAATGAACGTGAAGATAAAAGTACGAGAGGCAGAGCCAAGCACATTATTTTTCTTAATTTTATTTTTTTTTCTTGGAACGTGACTAAATGCGGAAAATCACAAAGTGCTTAAATCTTATTTTAGAACTGCAGTTTCAGTTTTGAAACTGCTGAAAATCTTACATCTGGACACTAAAACAAGACCCTGTTATATAGTATAATTATAGCTAGGCATTATAATAATCCTTATTTTAAGGCATGTGCTCGTTCGTAATCCCAAAACAAACATGATTATTTTAAGATACTCGAAAATAACTTTTCCATTTCGTTGTCATAAGATAATCCAATCTTTCATAAGCCCACGGCTATCGCATAAATTTTTTGACCAAAATAAAATAAATATAAGAAACCATGGCATTGAATTTAATTTTTGATAATAGAAAAACGAATACTGTCGATATTTTTGTTTAAATTTGAATTCCAAACTCTGAGGTTAATGTCAGCCAAAATTAAATAATTTATTCATCACACGTTTTTTGCATAATTGAGTCTGTATTTTTCAACTACCGCTTTGAGATTGCACATGGAATTGTATATTGCTGCGACTAAAATTTGCACTGCAACTACTCAATTTGTAGTTGCATCTTGCATGCGCTCTTAATCGTGTGATTAAATCGTAAGTGATGAAAATCAATTGAATTCTCTTTTCGAAAAATTCACACACCGACAAATTTTTTTACGCAAGACGGCCATTGTTTCAGGAGTTGTGTCACAACTTCCCAGCTGGCATCGCGTTAGCAATATTTTTAAAAACACACTAAGGCCTATTAACTTTGGAAATCCAAAAAATTACATCTAACTCCTATTCGTCGTTAAGAAAGAGGTTGTTCTTCAATAAGATACTCTTGGGGTTTCGATGCGACATTTTTGCTTGTTTACGTTACCATAAAATAATACAAATCAGCCTCAAAACTTAGAATAATTTTCTTTAGAGTGTGGGATCGTATATCGATTAATGCAGAGATTCTCTCTTTATCCGTACAACACGAATGTGGATCTATTATATTTCTATATATTTTTTTTTTAAATTTAATTATAAATTGTTTTAAATCACATTTAGGCGATCTTATGTGAATAGTCCTTAAATGCCAGTTGTAAAAACTTGGTTTAAATATTTAATCCGTGGTTAAGCAATTTTAACTCCCGATTTCGTCGGATTAACTGATGGTTGAAGATTCAAATATGTGATAACACACAAATCCATGTTTGGACCATTGTTGAACCCCAGTTAATCCGCCGAAATCAGGAGTTGAAATTGCTGAACCACAAATCAAATATTGAACCCAGTTTCTTCAACTGGTCCTAAGCACTTTAAGTCACAGTCTAAATTTTTAAATAGACAAGTGGTTATCTTATATATTTATTATTAAGCTATCGGCTCATAAATATGTAATACACATATAAAAAATATTTTGATTAACCAAAAAAAACAATCCCTTAAACTTGAACCAAACAAATCTAAATGTGAATTCTAAAATCCAGAAATTTATTTAATTTTTTTTGGTGTTCATAGACATACCCAAACTAATCAATTTATCTTTCATTAAATTTCAAATTCTAAACCCAATCAGGAATTCATCTAACACTTGGATATACATATGTATATGTACATTATTTTCCAAATGTCCACTAAAAACTCATTTTCAAATCCTTAATAATCAAACTTCCGCGGACATTCTCTCGTCGGTTGCATGCATGTCCGATCAGTTTAAACCACAAATAATCATGTAGAATGAGATGTTGTCATTTGTTTCAATTACCATATCATCAAATCTCTTCTCTATTGTCCAAAAAATATATGACTAGCGAAGAGTGATACAATCCCAATTTCTAGTTGCTTTGCAAAGTTTTGTGTTCGATGTTCTCGTATATCTATAGTTAATTTATGGATTCTCGATATTGGTATCGTCGCACATATTACATGATAAAATCTCTTCTCAAAAATTTACCTGACAGTAGAATCAACAGAAAAAAAAACAACAACAACAAAATAGTCGGAAATGATAACGAACCCAGAGTATGTGTCGCAAGAACTTGCGTTAAGGCAAAGTTACGTAATTGGTAGTGCATTGGATTGTCATGCCAGAGGTTTGAAGTTCGAATCCCAGCCAATGCATAATCCCCAAAAATTATGTTTCTGAACTTGGTTCGAAATCGGTCAAAATATGCAAGCCATCAGAGTCACCCAGCCCTGGTTTCCAAAGGCTGTGTCTGGATCAGCTTTTTTGAAATTTCGATAAAAATCAAATTAAATTCAATATTTTTTTTTCAAAGACCATAACAAACCCTTAAGGTACTCTCATATACACTCCTATATAACAATGGTATGCAAAAAATTAAACAACAAGCCTAAAACACAAATTGTTCCTCTGGGCTGAATAATTTACGCAAAAACACTGTATTTTAAAATGTCCCTTCAATTTTGCCACAATAACCCAATTGTACATTTTACGAATCTGTTCACTATTCGTGTGTAGGTTATGTCGTTTATATTTTTTGAACATCCCCCAACCATAACCACAACCACATTCTCTTTGTCTCTCTGTACAATATGACATGACAAAAATATCTATAGATCTATATAATTTTCCCAAACGTAAAGTCGATAAATTTCGAACTGCTGGAAAGCTCGAAAATTGGAGAATTTCAATATTAAAGTGTATTTTACAATCCATTGGATGGCATGTAGAACACGAATTGTTAGTTTCGAATATAAGTTTTATTTATGCAGAGAATGCATTCGAGTTGCATTATATGACCCCAAACAGTGACGGGCGATTAGTCCGATACGGTTTTGCAGTTTGACCTCAGGTTAAAAAAAAACACCGTTTGCGGTCGACAGTTCTCTATATACAGTGTAACCTCTCGAACCAGGAATATACACTTTAAGTGGACAGTCTGTTTTTACATTTATTATGCAGGCAATTTTCTATTATACATATACATACATATATATCTAGATAGATACAAATATATTTTTGCACGTGCGGGAGTCGGATATGGTAATTATGTATACGTGAGGGTTAGTTTTTGTATAGCTATTGAATTTTAGAGTGCCTTTATGCAGCATACGGTAGGTAGCATTAGCAGCAGCAGCAGCGGCAGCAGCATTGCAGACAGCAGGAATAAAATCATTAAAAGCCCATTCTCTAAACCAGGCTGCATCGACGAACGACGTTCTATGGCGATTATTTTAATATCAAACGATACATAGAATGTGGTTTTTTGGGGGTATGATGCTACTACCACCACTCTCGTTTAGTTGCATATTTTTGTTGGCTACTTTCCAACAAAATTTTACAATCTAGTGTATCTTTAAATATTTTTGTTTTTTTTTTTTGTTTTTTTTTTTGTTTTAATTTTTCATCAGCACATGGTTAAATTTACATAAATATTTTAAAATTCAATAGAATATTTTTGAAGATATTTAATTAGAATCTGTATTGGTTTGTTATCCATAACACAAATGCATCGATGATTTGCAATATTTTTTTTTGTTACATGAAAACATAATGAAATTCTAGCATTTCCTTCGTTTTGAATATTGATGTGCATCTAAAATTACAGACATACGAGTACATGGTTGGCAATTAAAATTGAATTGTTGTAAAATATGTGGATGGTGTTGATGCAAAGTTAATAATATTGATTCTGTCTATGAGTATGTAATTCCTCGTTTACATGTGACGTTTAATTAAGAGTTTTTGCAGCCGCGAAACCACAATTGTTTCGAATTCCAAAACTTTATAAAATGTACGAGTAAAATCTCACTAATTGGGATGTAATTATAGTAAAGACCTAGATGATTTTAAAATAAATAAAATGCACCACTCGATCGCACGTAGTTGCTCTTATGTTCGATCACATCGTATGCAAAAGATTTCTATTAAGAATCTAAATGCATTTTTAAAGTCGTTTTTTAATTTATTCTTTATATACAAAATTTCTTTAACTTTTCTCTAAAAAAATGGTATGACAATTTTAAGATTTTAAATATTTAATAATGTAAACTTAAAAACGTTTTCGAAATATTGAATTTTCAAAAAAAAAAAATATTTTTTTTTTCAAAACAAAAAAAAATATTTTTGGAAAATTTTGGTATACAGTGTTATTTATAATTTAAGGGACCTCCTGCTTTAAATTTTGATTGATATCTGTAAAGGCGTTTATGAGAAAGTCGAAAATCAAAAAAAAAAAAATGGCTGTGTGGCGGTATCGTTAATAACAAAATATTGAAGGAAAATGTTGACCAATATGTAGACCTAAAGTAGTACACGCACTTTTTTATCAAAATCGTTACAGCCGTTTTCGAGATAATTAAGATGGTAAAAATAATTATATGGAGAATACCGTCATTGTTGGTGCTAAAAAAACGATTCAAAAATCTATTTGAGACAATCACCGCGGTCAAAACAGACTGTTTTGATTTACTTACAGAACTTTTAGATGGGCCAAGACATAGAATAGTAATTGTGAAGTTCCAACTTAAATACTTAAAGAATCGATCGACTCGATGACTTACTGTCACAATTGACAGACCAGACAAAATGAAATGTCTAGTAAAATATTAACTCTACAAAAAAAAAAAAAAATGGGACCGTATCGGAATCTCGCTTTTAAAATCTCGTCTTTCAAGAATCCCGCAAAAAAGGTCTTCTAAAATACTGTTTTTTTTTTTTTTTTTTTAATTTAAATCCCGCCTTTTTTTTGAAAACTCTCTTATTCAAGATCCCGTTAAATTCCGCTTAGCCAGTTTTGTATTTTGATTAATGTTACACAAAAAACTTTTATAGGGCAAATCAAGGGATTGCTATTTCAACAAATGTCATTTTAAGTTGATTCTGTCTAGAAGCGATCCTCATTTAAGTCAAGAAATTCTTGGTTTTTTGAAAATTCAAAAAAACACAGAAACTTGTAAAAAGTGAATGAAATTTTTATTTGGATCGATAAATCAATTTCTGCCATTTACTTTTTAAAAATAATTTCACTTAAATGTTGCCCGCGGCTACGCTTCAGGTGGTCCATTCTGAAGGTCCAATTTTGGCAAACTTTTTCTCTCACCAATGACGCATTCAATGTTGGCTTCCAAGGCAGCAATCGTGTTTGGCTTGTCCCCATACACAATAGACTTAACATAGCCCCACAAAAAATAGTCTAACGGGGTCAAATCACATGATCTTGGTGGCCAATTGACTGCGCCAAAACGTGAGATCAACTGCTCACCAAATTCGCCTCTCAATTGATGCATGGTTTCGCGTGCAGTGTGGTATGTGGCACCGTCCTGTTGGAACCACATGTCGACCGAGTTCAATTCTTGCATTTTCGGCAAAAAAAAATCTGTTATCATCGAACGGTACCTTTCTCCATTGACCGTAACCCTGCGGCCTTCATCGTCCTTGAAGAAGTACGGCCCAATGATGCCGCCTGCCCATAAACCGCACCAAACAGTGCATTTTTCGGGATGCATTGGTAGCTGCTGAATTGCCTCTGGCTGCTCTTCACTCCAAATACGGCAATTTTGCTTATTCACGTATCCATTTAGCCAAAAATGAGCCTCGTCGCTGAAACGGACGTAGCTTGCGAAACACATTTTTCACAGAGCACGAATTTTGATAATAAATTTCAATAATTTGCAAACGTTGTTCAGGCGTAAGTCTATTCATGATGAAATGGCAAACAATACTGAATCGAAAAAAAAGCAAAAAAATCACCCTTTATTATCCTGTTTGGCATTTTGCCAGTCGTGAAAGTGCGATACAGAAGGTGTCTCCTTTTAGAGTACTTTCATGGCGTTGAAGAAAGAGGTCAAGTGATTAATCCTTATTTCGTTAAGGTTGTCAAAAAGTTCTTCTATTATAGCCCGAGTTGGACATTTATAGTCAAAATGAACTACTGTTGCCCTTTTCTGCTGGTCCCAAAAACAAGCATAACTATAACGACTTTTGTTCAATTTCATTTCTTCTCAAAAATTAAAAGAAGAACAAGAATATAATTTTAATTAAAGATTTCGAAAGTAAACGTGTTCAAAAATATTCCTCATTCACTTTTTTCTTTGCTGCTGCTTCCCATCTTTGTCGAATTAAAAATCGAATTAAACAATTTTACACTCCCTGCTATAGCAATGGATAACGTAGGCTGTTTTTTTTCTAATTCGAAAACGTACGTCCCCATTTTACCTTCGTATGTTTTTATTTGAAAAGTTTTTACTTTTTTTCTGTTTGGTCGCTAAGGGGACTTTGAAAAGTCTAATGACAATCCTTGTGGCGTAACGAGATTTTCTTGGTATATACCAACGAACGTCACGAGGACTTTTTCTGCCCCCAATAGATAAAACAAATACAAACATACCTATATCTATGAATGTACATACATACATAGATACCTATTTAGATTTTTCGATGACACGATAATATCCGTTTCTCATTTAAACGAGATAAAAGTCTTGTAAAACAATGTTGATGTTGTTTTTCAACAAGGGTATTGGCAAAGTTAAGGCAGCAGGAGGTGGAGACGGAGAGAAAAGTTGGCCTAAAGTATATACATACATATACTATACGAATTGTTAGGAATGGGAAATGTTTCCATAACATTAATGCCAAAGTAAAAGTTCAGGATATTGTGATAGGCACGAACAAGGGTTTTCTCCAGGTGGTGCTCCTCTTTTTCATTCGTCTTCTCTACCCTGTAAAATCTCAATCGCTCTTAGTATTAACACAAACTGAAAATGAATGTTTTATTTTTAATTAGTTTTCTCTGGATACATATAAACGCACAGTCACACACATACCTTTTAAAGATGCTTTTATTGAAGATGATACACATTGAGTAGCTAGTTGGGACAAAGGAGGAGGATGTTCATTGTGTCAGTGCATAAATGAAATACATTTGGACTTTAGGCAACATAACCTATAAACTGTTAAAGATCTTATAGGGACCTTGGGTTCATTCAAAAACACACTAACTCAAAGAAAGCAGAATGTTTCCGAGTTAAGATAGAAAATTCAAGTAGGTATGTCTGTACTATTTTTCTTCTCCTATTCTGTTTCCGGGATGTTCCTTTTTTTCTCAAAATGTGCTTCACAATTATAAAGGATTTTATTGTTTTATTAGAAAATGCTTTATTCTTGATGTTGTTTCAGGAGGAATAAAATGTCTTAGTCCATTGGACTGTCAAGCCAACATCCCGTTAACTGCCTTTTTCGAAGAATGAAAAAGTGCCTCTCCAACCACTAACAACATATATAGAAATGCTAGAGGGTTTACTTACTAGGTCCTAACTTTGAACAAAAAAAAAATTAAATCTTTGAAGCTGAAAAAGTTTACCATGGTCAGCTCTTGTCGAAGCCAGTATACTTATGATGAAACACTCGTGTATTAGTTTATTTTTAATGAACATAGTTAAACATCCCATGCTATAAATTAAATTTCACTGTCAAGATCCTGACGATACGACCGACAGCGACGCACAGGAGTGGTTCTTCACTATGTCAGTTCTAATGTTTCGCTATTCCAGTGTTTTACCGCAAAATGTTAAGTATTTTTTTTTGTTTAATTATAGCTTTTTGTTCAGGTTCGTATATAAAACCCTGTAATACGGATAGTCATTACTTGACTGCAATTAGGTTAAGCTGTCAGAGTATCTCTCAGATACACTATCTCTAATCTCTCCCTTTCTGCTTTGTATAGATAAATTTTGTTCCACAAGCACCGACCGTTGCGCTACAACAGCATCTGTACTTTGTCAGTGTACACTTCTTTGTAATTTTAAATCTAATGGAGTCCTTAGCGAAGTCCTGGATGAAACACATAAACACTCACACACTAAAACACTTATACATTGAGTAAATGAAGAATTTCCAAATAAAATAAGGACTGCCTTATAAGAATTCACAAGTCAATTAACACTGAAACGACGACGATAGTTAGTTATTTCTAATGGATTTTTATGTTGTTGTTGGGGTTCTTCACTTTGTATTAGTATACTTTAGCTGTCTTGAGCACATGTCCTTTTTTGCTTTATCCCTGTTTTTTTTTATATATATAAAGCGAACTTAAGATTTACTGTACATAATTGGATCACTTGGTGGAATGTTGACTGAACCAAGAATAGAAATCAATTAAACACAATAAAAGAGAGATACTTTTTCATCGAATTGTTTAACAGCACTAGTAGAGGTAGTGGTAAATTCTGTTTCAATCTACGCGAAAAAATGTCGGTATACCAATTCAATCGACTTTGAAATGGATTAGTTCTATTTTCAGATTTTTAATTTAAAGAAAAAAAAAAAAAGAAGAGAATAACATACGTTAACTACACGTTGGAAGAGAAAAATTAAAGAAAAAAGTACATTTCGATTGTTATAACATTTACCTTATTTAAATTGAAAACTGATCAATTCAACTAATGTCGTTTTTTAATTAAATCTGAGAATAACATTTGCTGAGTTGGAACGGGAATAGAACAATTTTAAATTGACACAAAATGATTTTACATAATATGTATCTAGTGATTTAATATTGAATATTGACAGTTGAGTTGGAATTTATAAAATTTCCTAAATTGGTGATTCTAACAGGGTTCGTTCGTGAATCGTTCGATTGTGTGACAACAGGCAAATTAAAAACAGGTAGAATATAGTTCGCTCACGATTGAATTGAAAATATTGGTTAAATGAACAATTCTTCATGAAGTAAGTATTTTTACTAAGGTTAAAAAGTGAAATGGTTAGAGATAAGATATCTAAAAAAAATTAAGCATTTACACATTTGAATTTAATATTGGAATATATAGCGGTTCTTCAATTGGAAGACAAATTTGTGAACGAATAATACTTTTCGGATGCCAGAAGATTTGATTAGTTCGTAAAAACAAATTCGTGAAAAAAATGTGAGGGACCAAATAAAAAAAAAGAACTCGTGATCGAAACGAAAATAAAATTAGTTTCTTTAATTTTTTGCACTAGAGCACGAATAAAAATACAAGAAGGAACAAAATTGAAGACGTATTCGCCATTTCAATAGTTTTTAATAAATTTATTTTTATTTTATTTATTTATTTTAATCGAATCGAAATATTAAAAGAAACTTTCATTAATTTCTTAAATTTTCACAAAAAAAAAATACACTGAAAACATATAAATGATAAAATTATTGCAAATGAAAACAAATGTAAGAGCTCTTTCAATTTGAATTATTAAAAAAATTTAATTTTTGAATATTTGAATAGTTTTTGCCATGATTTTCAATTTAGGAATTTGAGTTGTTTATTCTTTTTTAAATTAAATGTATGCGTAATTGTATACCTTTCTATTCGATCTATTAAAAAATCATTCGTTGGAATGTTGAAACACACCCAAGTTTAATATTTCCCTAAAAAAATTGGTATAAGAAAAAGGATTTTAAGAAAAGTAAAATAAAAAAGTATATGAAAAAAAATTGCAATGTTTTAAAACAGTTGCATACTGTACGGCTCTCAGAGTTTAAAGGAGAAGGAAGGTCTAAAACTATGTCCAATCAAATCGAAAATTTTCGATTGATTCTATTATCGTTATGCATGGTATATTGTTTACACAATCGAATGAATCACACTAACCAGAACATCGATCAGATAATTACAATCGACAAATTCCAATAAAAAACCACAATTATAATATGAAATGCAGAAATCGACGATGGATAATCGGAAAAATTCTATCATTGATCCGCAAATTGACACCCTCAACAAACAAGCAAAAGATGTCGACGAACTACAAGAATTATATAACCAGCTGTATTTGAAAAATGCCCAAACGCAGATTAGGATAAACAGGACTATTTAGTAATAGAATGTAAGGAGTAAAATCGATTTAAGTATTTATTTTTTCTTCAATGCAAAATTATATAAAATCAAAATATTTACGGCCTGCAGTGTAGATAGCAATATTTTTTTTTGCTTTTGGAGCTTTAATAGGACGTTTGGCTCTTTATATTGTAAATGAGTTCTAGAAACTATCCCAAATTATTCACTCTGCATTCAATAAGTCGCTGTTAAAAAATGAAATTTTTAATGTCGTAAAATTATCATTTTTAATAAAGATTTTAAAATTAATGGAGAGTGATACTCAAATCAACTTTTTTAATGAAAAAAAAGCAATTGATTTCGGAATTTGTAATAAAAAGAATCTCATGAATACATCTCTATTACCTAATCTATAAAAAATCTTACAACACGATATAAGTAATAAATTTTGTATAACGTTTCGTGCAAATGGTCAACATTCTTACCTTAAATACAATCCCGTCGCGTCGGTTCAGATAATTTTTTCAATCTCATACATCATTTTTAGACTTTTGTCATTAATATTACAATTAGTTCACTAAATAAAAAAAAAACACACAAAAAATTAAAAATGAGTTTGATTACTTCAGGAAACTCACAGAAGAGAATTAATATTTTTGTCCCTATTATGTATTCTAAAACTATAGAAAATTCGAGCCCGGAAAATTTTAAGAAAAGAAAAATAAATACTATATAACTTAAACATATTTTCAAGATTCTCTTGATTTTCTTAATGCAACATGAACAAATCTTAATTCTGACACACACACAAAAAAATTAAGCTCTAATAAAAAGATCAAGAAAATTAAAATGCTTTAAATATGTCTTTCTTAGGGAAAAATATTAATTTTTACTGACAATCAATGCATACTTTTAGGCTAATATTTCGTTTTTCTTTTCAATAAAATGCAATTAATAATAATAATTTTTCTATTTATAGATGGCATACAATGACGCATTCTTTAAAGAGCTCAACGTACTCAAGAAAATTCACCAGAAGATGAAACTAAATCATGTATTTAAGATTTAAATAAATTTATTTTTACAAAAATCATGAATCAATAACAAATTCGAGTAATGTTTTTGCTATTAAAAAATCGTGTTCTTTAATTTTTTTTTCTATAAGAAAAGCGACATTTTGATTGGTTAATAAAGTTTGTCATTTTTTTACAGCAATGCAAGTATATAATATGTAAATGATTTGTATTATGGAAAATACGGAACCCATAACCCAAGATCAGTTTTTTTTTTTCAATTGTAAAACAATCTTAACTATTCATGCTGTATATAATGTTTACGTGTCAAAGGGTTAAAGCAATTTAAACAGAAATTTTCGATACGTGGCATTCGACAACAAATACATTTTTTTAATAAAAGTAGTACATTTTGCGAGTTTAGTGTCTAAGATGAGGGACTGATTACTTTGAGGTTTAAAAAAAGTACTTTCTACCAAACATAACACATAACAAAGACTATGGACCTTAATTGTGACTGATTTTTTTTTTTTACAAACAAAACAAAATTTTAATGTTTTTTTTTAAATTTTTTTTGTTACGTGAATTGTTATGTTTATTTATTTCGAAAATCAGAATCGATGATTGAAACAAAAATTGATTGGCATCACTGAACAACACGAATTTTGATAAGCTGTCATAACTTGACGAGAAAAATATTGATAACCTAATGATATTGCTTGTGCTCAACTACTTGCGTGTTTTTTGATACCCGACAAGAATTTGACTAATAATAAGACATTGGGAATGAGTGAAGCAATTGCAGGAATGAAATTGACATTTCCATAAAAACTTTCGATAAATAATATGTAATTTTTCCCCAGAATGAGAGTTAAGCTCCGAAAATTATCTGCACTTAACTATGAAATTTAAAAGCATTCGTCATTGAACCGAGATTTAGTAGGAACAACTTGGGATGAAACACCAATTTGGTTCTATTTTCATAAGTAGTGTTCGCTCTCTGTAAGTTACCAATTAGGTTTCAAGAGACTCAATTACTTTTGACTTTCCATTAAAACTTAACGAACAAATGCATATAAATATTGAAATGACTATTGGAAGGAACTTTAGATAATTCTCAAAAACCCATACTCAAAATTCGTAAGATTGATGTGAACAATGCTTTCCATAGTGTAATATTTGACATTTAAGCTGTCAAAACTAAACGAAGAAACAATGAGAAAAGATTGAGACAATGGTTGTCTTTGTCCTCCCATCTGTCAAAAGCTAGCAACCTGTCAATTTTTTAAAGGCGATTCAAAAAGCAAATGAGATTAAGACGAACAAAAGAAACAAGTTCAAAAACAGCTTATAAGCCTTTGATAAATATTATTCATATTTTTTGTTTTAATTTCTCGCAAGTTTGACTTTTTTTTTAAATCCACTTAAAACTAAAAACAGAAAACATCTTCAAAATCCATCCAACTCTGAATTGCAGTATTTTCTTAAGTGTTAATTTTTTTTTTGAAAATATTTATGCACTAACAAACAAAATTACAAACAAGCTGCAGCGAATACCGTGAAATCAACTTGAATTTAAATTAAATAATGTTCCAAAGAATTATGACGACGACGCGACAAGATGAGAATAAAATATAAATCACAACAAACAGAAATATGAAATCCTTTCTGTAGATTTATTTAACGAAGAGAAATGAAAAAAAAACACACTTCAAAGTGTTTTCACCTCAATTCATAAGCTTCTAGTATAGTTCGTTTTTTTTGCTGCTACATTCGACCTTAAAGAAGGAAATATCTCAGGGAAAAAAATATATATAAAATGAAAAGAAAAATAAGCACAACAAGAGGGCGTTAACCTCGTTTTTTTTAACCACACAAACAAAATCTCAAACAAAACAGAAGTCTTCGAATCCAAAAAAAAAAGACGAAGTATTTAAGTGAATTAAATTATGTTGCCTAGAATACAAGGATATCATTTAAGCAAATACGATTTGTGTCTGAGGTATGATGAAGGAAAAAAGGGTTGCCATTCTTTCTAAAAACAAATGTTGAATTCTGGAAATCTTTAAAAAAAAGCTAAGCTGAACATGATTGGTGAAAAGTGACATTAATATTTAATTTGTTACGATAACGTAATATTTTTTTTATGCATTGAAATTTTTAATTCAATTTAAGTATTTTTCCTTCTTCATTTATAATATGACATAAACACAATATTCCCACATTTTAGTGTGAAAGTTTAATCAGAATAGTTATTGTCGTTTTTAATATACATTGGCGAAATTTTTCCGGAAAAATCAGAAATTGCATACAAATGCTACAGTATAAAATTTTTAGCAAATCTTTTCATCCATTCTGTTTCCATCTAGAATTTTTTTTCACATTTTTTCTTCAAAAAGAGAATACTTGATCCATAAAGCAAAACTCCTCTACCAAGTATATTCCCGATACCAATAAATTCTGAGGTAATCTTTCTAGTACGTTCGAAGGAAGTATAAAAGTGTTACTAAAATAAATACTTAAAAAAGTTTGATAAAATAAACGATGGCAACTCTACCCACAAAACCATACAAAGAAGCTAAAAAACAAGCACTATGATAATCCAGGAAGGTTGTTATCCTGCTGTACGTTGCGTCACTACTCTACACTTTTCCCCATCTTTGAAAGCTATTTAAAAAAAAACCACAAGCTATAAGCTGGCAGTAAATATCAATTTGTGGTAATAAGAAGCTTAAGCTGCTTTAGTGACTGCGGCAGCTGCTAGTTTACGAATGGAAAAACTATTTCTTGTTGTGTACCCAGGTATACCTGAAAGTGTGTACAATATAACCATCATCATCAACGGCACCAGATAATTCCAAAATAATTAAAAATTGTTCTTGTTACTGGTAAGTTTCATTTTTTTTTTACTTTAAATCTCCTTGTTAAGTTTTTTTTATTGTACGAAAGATTTATAATATTACCGGAGAGTTGAACTTTTTCTTGTTAAAAATTAAAATGTAAATTTACGATGGCATAAGTAATAAGTAAGTGTGATACAAGAAAAATGAAAAATAAAAACGAAATAGAAAATGTTGGCTATTAAAAAAAAAAAAAAACCAACAGGAAGACTCCTCGATGTCTAGGAGAATAAAAGATGCGGAGTGCGCGGACCGACCGACGACGACCACCACACATTTAAAAAATAAAGGAATATTTATTCTTTTCATAAAATTGCAGGTAAATGCAACAACGATGTCGTAAATTGTAGAATACACGTGAATAAAAGCAATTGGGGATACACAATGTGCGAAGATCTCTCCTAAGGACTACACACAGATAAAAAAAATGTACAATGTATATTATGTGGGGTTATCGTTGAATAAGGATACTAACTTATTTATGAGTATACGCTATACGTGTATTTCAAACCAAAAAAAAATAACTAAAGAGATGAATCGGGCCATATCAGGCAGGATTTATTGTTTCAATTTTTATTTATGTTTAACGAATGTGGAAATATTTTCATTTTTAAGGAAATATTTCATTTAAATTGAAGAATTAAAGTCAAATTAAGTTTAAATTTGACTCTAGGGAGAAATGTACTTTTGAGTTTTTCAAATTGTGTCAGATTACTAAATTTTTAAATAAAATGTTTCTTCGATGAATAAATCAAGAAGGTTTGGCAGCACCTTGCTGTAATGGCTGATAAATAGTCAAGTGGATGTAAGTTAAGAGTAAACACAATTTAGGAAAAAACTTAAACAAAATTACTTCAAAAACATAATATAGTATAACACAGAAGGTGTTTTCGAGGAGTGCCGTAATACAAAGACCGTTACAATTTTCTAAAAAAACACAATTCTTATATTTCTCAAAACTATTAAATGAAATTCATTAATTTGACTTCATTAGTATATTCCTTAATATATTTAATCATTCATTGTTACATGCTATATGCAGTGAAACAAATTTCAACTGATTTTCTTTGTAAAATCTGGGGTTCCACAGGGTAGTATTTAAGGGCCTATTCTTTTAGTTTCAATGAATTACATCTTTCCATTCGAAGTTTGATCAAAACAATGAAAACGACGCCATTAGGGACGCCGGTGTGAAATCTTTTTGGCATATTTTTAACAAGACAATGAAATAGAAAAAAACTGTGTAGTTCCAAGAAATTTGTTGAAGGAAAAAAGTTACAAATTTTATATACATGAAATGCAATCATATATATATTTATTTTTAAGGCATTGTGTGCTTTTTTTTTAATTTCTGGAACGACATTTGACATCCCAAACCTACCATCTTTAAATTTCTGTCAGCTTACATACAAAATAATTAGACTTCTACCAAGAACTCGATAAATTCCGATAGTATTTTTTTTTCTAATAAACGTACAAGCTTCAACTGTATTGAATTTAAATAAAAAGCATTATATGAAATTGGCTTTGGATATAAAATCGCCTTAAGCATTACAAATGTAATTTTTATTTTCATCTCATTTTTTTTTATTTTCTTTTTACGTAGGAACAGATTTGACAACCCAATCGATTCGACGTGAAGTACAGACAGACAAGATTTTTTTTTTATAAATCCTCAAATCGAATACACTCCTTTTGCAAATGTATTTAGGAAAAAAGCCAATTTCTTTAATTTTCAATTTGGTATGTGATTGATTCAATACTAACCTGTCACCGTCACATTCAAATTTATCAAAAAAAAGAAACATTGAGTTTTCATTTACAAAAGGCCATTGACTTCGATTCAATCTCTACCTCATATACTCTTCTCGCATGTGAGCTTGATGTGGAAAGAGTTTTTTTTTTTCAACTTAAAGATTTTCTTTTGGTTTAACTCGAATGCCTAGTCACCGTTGTCGACATCGAGGACAATGTTCTCGCGGCAAAACGGAAAATATATCTTGGGAAAAAACACACACACATTCACACAGCGGGACCTTTTTTCCCTAAAGGCGTACATGGTGCACCTTTACTTTTCCGAACACGAAACCAAATATACATATATGCGCACATGAATGAACCTGTGGCAAGATAACAACCAGGCACAGGATTGGATGAGGTACTACCTTCAACCTGGGTAGTATTCCCATTTTAGTGACATTGTTAAGAATGCATATTTAATGGAGTTTTGTCCCTTCGGCTTTCAGGTTGATGTCGCCTTCATATGCAACCAGCGAATTCAATAAAGTCAAGTCAACACTCAATCCTCTGCTGCCTGATAGCAACTCAACTTACATTATTCTGTGCAATTTCTATGCGTTTCGAATAAGAAATTCGACGAAAATTGAAAAATAAGTAAATCACACACTCTGACGTATACGTAACTTTTTTTTGAAACTTTCTTTTTCTTTGTATATTAGCGTGTATTGGCATGATTTAATATCTTTTAATAATAAATGGATGGTATTTGAGTAAAGAGGGGACGCCATGTTTGAATGAAAAGGGTGAAATGGGGTAAAAGTGATAATAAAAATAAGGGTATTGACTTCAAACATTTGAAAAGGGTTTATTTTTTTGTGAATGACAAATAATAACACAAAGCACTCACTCGTACCATGTGGCGTATACGTAACTTTTTTTGGTTGTTTTTAATAATACAAAAACGAACTTTTGGTGAAAATAATGAAGATAAGATATTGGAGGTAAGACCCCATGACTTCAATACAACACTTGGAGTGGATCAAAAAGTCCCTGAAAATTCAATAAGGAATACTCTTTTCAACATAAAAACATTTAAATTTTCTACATAGTTTCCTTTTAGCTCGATACATAGTTTATCCAACGTTTGTCCAATTTTTTTTATGCATTTGATTCAGCGATGATTTCATCATTCCATTCATATCTCTTACATCCAAGTCATTTCTTAATGTTTGGAAACAAGAAATAGTCACAGGGGCAAAATCTAGAAAATTAAACTGGATGAGGGAGGTGTTTGTAGCTTAACTCCTGCAATTTTGCCATTGCGACTGCGAACTTGTACGCCGATGCGTTGTCCTGCTGAAAAAAAAAACAGTTTTTCTTCGCCAAATGCGGCCGTTTTTCATTCAATTCGGCTTGTAATCGACCAAGCAGACCTGCGAAATATGTGCCGGTGGTCGTTTTACACTTTTGATGGTAATCGATGTGAATGACACCGCGTCCTTGCAAAAAAAAACCGTCGACATGACCTTATTTGCTGACAAACCTACCTTGGGGTCCTTCGGCTTCGATTCACCAGCATAGGTCTATTGACTTGACTCATCCTTAGTTTCTGTTTTTTCGTGGTGAACCCAGGCGCGGCGCAAAAACAATTGGGCGACCAGAACGCTCGGATTTACTTCTGCTTGAATGATGGCACCGAAATTAAGTAAACCAGTGGTGAGTGGTTCCAATCGATGGTGAAGATTCCCCACAATATTTGTCAAGCTTATGGTTTGTGTGATAGTTTTTTATCGCAAAAAAACGTGAAAATCATCTTTTTTTTCATTTTAATGAAAAAGATCTATGCGCCTGTATAAAATGGCTGCCACAGTAAGACTATTCCGCACATGTGTCTGAAAGATAATTGACAAATTTAAGGTGAGATACAATTTGTATTAATTTTCAGGGATTTATCGACCCACCCTCTAGTTCTTAACTCATAATCTCTGGACGCAAATTTGTCTTCGAATACAAAATTTTCTATAATCGAATATAGCACTGTATATCGCGGTCTTCTGTGACAACAAAAATTACCCTCTAAGCTAAAAGCAGGCCTCCCAAAAGTATGAGATCAAACTGACGGCAGCAGGTGAGTTGTAGATTCTGCGTATCGTAATGTAAAGTTTTATCAAAATCTCAAGTTAAATTTTTTTTAAATCGAAAACTTGCCTAACATTTGGACCTTATAAACGGTGATTTTTTAAGAGCTTGGTTTTTGAAAATTCCAAAAAACACAGAAACTTGTAAAAAGTGAATGAAATTTTTATTTGGATCGATAAATCAATTTCTGCCATTTACTTTTTAAAAATAATTTCACTTAAATTTTGCCCGCGGCTACGCTTCAGGTGGTCCAATTTTGGCAAACTTTTTCTCTCGCCAATGACGCGTTCAATGTTGGCTTCCAAGGCAGCAATCGTGTTTGGCTTGTCCCCATACACAATAGACTTAACATAGCCCCACAAAAAATAGTCTAACGGGGTCAAATCACATGATCTTGGTGGCCAATTGACTGCGCCAAAACGTGAGATCAACTGCTCACCAAATTCGCCTCTCAATTGATGCATGGTTTCGCGTGCAGTGTGGCATGTGGCACCGTCCTGTTGGAACCACATGTCGACCGAGATCATTATCGGCAAAAAAAAATCTGTTATTATCGAACGGTACCTTTCTCCATTGACCGTAACCCTGCGGCCTTCATCGTCCTTGAAGAAGTACGGCCCAATGATGCCACCTGCCCTTAAACCGCACTAAACAGTGCATTTTTCGGGATGCATTGGTAGCTGCTGAATTGCCTCTGGCTGCTCTTCACTCCAAATACGGCAATTCTGCTTATTCACGTATCCATTTAGCCAAAAATGAGCCTCGTCGCTGAAACGGACGTAGCTTGCGAAACACATTTTTCACAGAGCACGAATTTTGATAATAAATTTCAATAATTTGCAAAGGCTGTTCAGGCGTAATTCTATTCATGATGAAATGGCAAACAATACTGAATCGAAATGTCAAATGTTCGTGGAATTTGTCATGTGTGATCTGTTAAAAATCAAAAACCAAGTAGCAAAAAAATCACCCCTTACATATATCGCAAGTGAAAAGTTAATTAACTCTCAGTTAAAAATTTCTTCCTTTTTTAACTGTGAAAAAACTTGTACAAGCTCAAATTTTATATGAAAAAAATCAATACGACTTTTGCCTTGAAAAGTAAAGCCTTGTTACAAGGACTTGGAGTTCATTCATATTCACATTCAGAATCAAGTTGTTTCGTTTCAAACGGAATTTTTTGTAGCTCTGCTTTTTTTATTGTAATGAATAAAGTGCATATTCTTGCATCAATAATGAATGCCGAAAAAGAAATCAATTAAGCCCCAGCTTCATCCCTTTCTTTGCATCAATGAGGTTAAACAAAAACTTCAATACAACGCCGCAATAACATTTTTCCTTTGCCCCATACAAAATTGGAGCAGCATACAATCTCCCAATACGGTATGCTGGAAATATACATTGTACATGCATACAATTGGGGCTTGCAAAAAAAAACCAAAAAATCATCCAAGGGATAAACTATTTTATCCCTAAATTCTCCCAAGCGTCAATCGCCTATCTACCACCCTAAGCCCCCTACACTCAAACCCGCCCAAATGAGCTCCAATGCATAAAATGCACTTAGCTCAACTTATTGCTGCGCTGTGTAGAGAGCACACAAAAGTTGTTTTGTGTGGGCAAAATGGTTGCATGTTTTTTCGAGTCTGCCGCATCTGTACCGAATGATTTTGTATTTTCAAAAAAAAAAACAAAAAAAAAAACAAAGCCTACATAGAATGAAAAAAGTTGCTGATATGAAATAACATTGTGCATTCATGTTTTCGGGGGTTTTATTTGAAATGTAAATGCAGTCCGTTTCGACAATGATGGTGGCTTTGTATTATGCATTGTTGTTTTTGTTGCATAGTGATATATACTTCATATGGCCTCTCTACCGCTACGAGTATAGTCTAAATAATCGATTTTATTGCATAGTGGAGTTAAATAAAGATAGGATTTATAAAAAACGATAAATGCAATGTCACTGGGGCTCAGGGCTCATCCAGGATCAACGTTTTTTTAAAACTTTTTTTTTACTTTATTGAAGTTGGTTTTGGATTGTCTGAACGTTTTTATATTTGAAGTAAAGCATTTTTGGTTTTTGAATTTAAAACCGAGCGAGAGAATATGCTTTTTGGGCTAACTCATCATGGCAGAAGGTATTGAAGTGATAAACTAGGTTTTTTTGTGTGAATTTCAAAAACCCATGAAAGGTGTTAAGAGCTTTAACTCTTAATGAATAGAATTGTGAGTGGTGAAATATGCAGAGTGTTGAATATACACTAATATTATATCGAAACATTTTACATACAAAAATCTAAATATCCGTTGAATTGTACTGCTTTTATTTTAAGTATTTTGAAACAAAAAATGTAAATAGGATGTCTACATTTTAACTGCGATGGTTTGAATGGAACAAAAACTTTGACTTTTATACAAACAAGTTGATCCATCAGCTTCAATTAATTTAAGTAGGGAATAGTCTGAATATTGGAAGAAACGTGATTCTATTTTCCCATAGAGTTTTGTGATTTCGAATTTCGATGTGTGAATTCGATAATGAACAGATCTATTTTTAAACTTCACCATAGAAAGTGGAAAGTATTTTAACCACTCTCTTAAATGACACAAAATCAGAGACAGAAAAAGATACTGAGATTGTTTCTATTTAACAGTTAAATTTCAATTTACAAACAATTAATTAGGTATTAAAACCTTTTTGTCTCAGATCTGTCATCGTCGCGAACAAAACTATGTTTACCCTAAAGCGAAATTTCGCATTTCACAATTTCACATTTCCTACTTATAAAACTGGTGGATTATACAAATCTCAAAGGAATTTATTTTTAAACTTCACCATACTAGGTAAAACTATGTTTACCCTAAAGCGAAATTTCGCATTTCACAATTTCACATTTCCTACTTATAAAACTGATGGATTATACAAATCTCAAAGGAATTTATTTTTAAACTTCACCATACTAGGTAAATAAGCTTTTTTGGGCAAATTACGAGCTTTTACTAAAACGATTATGAGGTAAAAAGAAAAAGTATGACTTCTCATTTGAGAGTTGAATTAGGTAAAATACCAACACACATGAAAGCACGGCTTGGGTTTGATTGATTACTAAGACAAACACAGTTCTTGTGTGTGCTTTTACGAGACGAACAAAAATTGAGTTCTCGAAAGCTTCTTCTTGAAATTTCCAATCTTCGCATTTTACCATATAGTTTTGGGATTTCGAAATCCGAGATTTCGTTAAAATAACAATGAAATCGCATTACCGATGTGGGCCATTCATAGTGAATGAGTCCATTTTAAAGTTCTCCATACTTAGGTAAAAAGCTTTTTATGTGCAAATTTCGATCTTTCACTCTAAGGCTAAGGAGAAAAACAGAGAGAATATGAATTTTTATTCAACAACGTGGCTTGGGTTGATGGATTAGATAAATAAAAAATGGTTGCTGTTTGTGATTTTGAGAGACAAAATCGTGAATTAGACGGTGTGACCACCAATTTGAAATCTCGAAAGCTTCTTGCTGAAATCGCAGATTTCGCTTTAGTGGGAACATTGTATTATACTACAAATTGGTGTTTACAGCGCCAAATCTAAGAGTTCGTCACTCAAAAGCACAAACACCAATCATTTTTGTTTTTGTAATCCACCACCCAAGCCACGCGCTCATATGGGCTTATATTTCTTCAAGTTTAAATGCCAAATAAAAAGTCATAATCTCTCTTTTAACCTCCTTATCGTAGTAAAAGATCGGAATTTGCACAAAAAGCGTCTTACATAGTATGGTGAGGTTTAAAAATAAGCTCTTTTAGCTTGAGTAGTTGGCAAAATGTGCTACTATAATAATTTAGACTGAAATCAACGAGATCCGAGATTTCGCAGAGCAAGTTCTGTTTCTATAAGCGTTTCAGTCGCGATTGTCAACGTCAATTGTCAATTGATAAATTAACTAAGAGAATAAACACGATGTACTTTTTACTTTTTTTAAGAGAATGCTAACAGATTTTTTCTGTTAGAACAATAGACTTGAAAAACCCACAATGGTAACACTGATTCGCGACGATTGGTCTCTTAAACTAAATTCACGATTAAATTTGACGACGTGAACAATCATAATCAAATTATTACACAAGAAACTTGGAATAGTACAACTTTTTAAAGACTCATTAAATAAACATTACAAACAATTCAAAATTAAGATATAGATAAGATATTCATATAATTGTTCAAAGCACATCTTTATGGACATTTTTTTTTTTGCTCCAGAATATTAATTTGCAACAATTTCTTTTGAATAAAAAAATATGGCGCAGGATAACAATTACACAAAAAACAAAGATCCATCCATAAAATTTCTAATTTAATTAAAATTCAGAATCAAATAAAACAGATACAGAGAGAAAGAGATACAAATAGAAAAAAAGATGGAAACATACACACCCCTCCGCTAAATTCATCACTTGGCGTTGGCACAAGCAATTAAAATAACGAACCAAAGAACCAGCAGCAAAAGAACCAAACGAAAACGAAACAACAAAAAAAAAACCGTCTGCTTTCACAATTTGCATGAAACGCACACAGCAAATTGAATGCCAGCTACCGTTATAATTAATACATTCAAAACAGAATACGTTCGTTTTTCGTTCACTGCTTCGTCGCTCGATGTATATGTGTGAATCCAATTTTGATGGATAAAAGATGCATCACACCGGAAACAGTCCATCATTGCGAGCAAGAGCACACAAAAAATGATGAATTAATCCATCGAACTGTCTGTTATGTATGGCAGTGTTCGTTATCCCCCACTCCAGGTATCTACATATACATACATACATATAATGATGCAATAGCAACAGCAGCAGCAAAAACAACCCCAAACAAAACCCAACCAACCACAAAAGGGAGAAAGAAAATCATAATTAAATACAATGGAAGAAATTAAACATTTCGAGGAGTTTTAAAATTCCATATTATTTTTTCGTCCTGTTAACCAGTGTCACAATTCACAACCGCCCTTCACTTAAAAGTTATTGTAATTTCAAGAATAAATTTTAATCGTTTAATATTCCAATTATAATATGTTCCTGAGGAAAAATTAAAAAAAAAAAACAACAGAAAAACCTTTTCCAGGAGCTCAGGGCTGCCGAATTCAATTAACAACTTTATTTAAAATTTTCGTGAATGTGAAACTGCGGACTAAATGGTAAGTGATGGGGAAATAAAAGTTGATCCTTCCTTCGGAAAATTGTATATGCACAAATTGTATGGCATTGTTCTTGTATTTTTTTGAGTAGAATTCAGGCATTAAAAATAATAAAAAATGTAAAAAAAAGCCAACACAATGTAATGAAAGGACCTTTCCAACACCAGCCGTTTGGAAGTACAATACTTTCTCAACTTATTTTCGAGTATCGAAGCATCCAAATTTATATTGGGCAGAATAAAAGAATCCTTTCAAAGTTTCATATTCGATATTAAAATATACAATTTAAAAAATATATGTGTATAGTTTTTTTTTCTTTTTGTTTAATCATCAAACAAATTTGTTTTGTTTGTTTCTTTTTTTTTTTGTTTAATTTAATGTTTGTCAACAAAATTACTAAAACAAAAGTTATAATTTAAGTTGAAAATTTGTAAACACTATTTATATAATATAGATATATATATTAATATATTTATGTAATTTTTTTTAAAGTAAAAAATGTTCATGCACACCTCAATCTTGCGTCCCTCAACCACAGTGCCGTGAAGACGTTCGCGTGCTCTCTCCGCATCGCTACTATTAGCGAATGTTACAAAACCGAATCCCTACATGCAAAGGACAGAACAAAGATACATGCAATTTTGTATTGGTTGATTTTTTTTTTTGAATATGTATGTAAAAAAATATTTCTTGTTTTTCTTGGATTTGCAATATACTTAAACTTAGTTTTTATAAAATATTTTTACAAATGATAAATTATTTTTTAGACTTTTTTTTAACGTTAAATATTATAATAAAAAAATAAAATCAAAACAGGATTTGCTCAAAAACAACGTGCAACAATAATATGGTTTATGTTTTAATATTTTACATATTTAATAAATTCTTAACTGGCTTACTTTTGGCTGACGTACTTACAAGTATTTTGTTTTTTTTTTTAGAATTTTCTAAAGCCGTTAAACACAGTCTTAGTCAAAAGAAAGTGTACACCTTTTTTTCTTTAGAAATAGAATTTTATAATCAAAAAACTACAGGAATCAATTAATATATATTTTGACAAAGAGATTAAATGATGAACACGTAACCTGACACAAAATTGAGTTTTAGTATTTTATGCGCGACAGAAAATATATTTTTTGCGAACTGTCAAACTCAAATTTGCAATCCACAAAATCAGACCGCATTCCACAATGCGGTTGATAAAAGAATTCGTCCGTACTTAATCTCAAGTACTGATTGCACTTGTTTTGATTTATGATAGTGTCTTCGATCAAACAAATTGTTCATGCGAATGAAATATCAACATTTCCAACCATTCACATTTCGCAAATCACTATAAATGGAAATTAGCAATCCACAAGACAAGCAGTCATTCCATAATCCAGGGAATAAAACAACTAGATCTAATTTACTTTTTTTCATGATCAATGACATTTCGCAACTGTTGCGGATAAAAATATTATTCATCTGAATTAAATGTGAAAATTCGCGTACATTTACAATTAGCTGACACTAGTTGCGAATTCAATACTGCGAAATTCCATACACGTCACTACTTTTACAAATTGAGAAGTAGATCGAGCGGTTTAGATGCCAAACATAATGTGAAAATTATGAATACAAAATCTCTGAAAAATCTAAATTTAACGAAACATTCGAAGAGTTTGGCGTATTTTATTTAACGACTACAGAAAACCAGTTGTGAAAAATATCGTCCTTCCAGAGAGAGAAATCGCATTCACTTTCTTCTCGCAAAAATTACAAAAAAATGAAATTTTCTAGAAATTATGAAAATGAACACGTGAAAAGAAATTGGTAATAGGGGTGGGATCTTCTAATGAAAATTTATTCATGTGCAGCTCATTTAAAATGAAATACTCAAAATATTAAATTTTTAATTTCTAATCAAAGTGAAATATTGTCGCTTTTTTGATAATTTTAAAAGCAATACAATATTTTCTGTATTTGTAGAAATTTCATTAGCCATTAATTTTTTACGGCATTTAAAATAATTACAACGCTTTAAAAATTTCGTGTTTAAATTAGTTTCATCAAGGTATTGAATAAATTTATTTTTAAGAAACTAAAATTTGATTGACATCCAGTTTTAACTTCCAATTCAAGGAAATTACCTAAGGTGAAATTATTATTCACTTCAATGTAAGTGAAAACAAATTGTATTTGGCATTCATATGCTAATATTAAAATTGACAATTGTAAGTCAGATCAAAATGAAATTTTCTAAAAATCCAGCCTTTCACACAATTTCAAAAAAAATTTACTTTGTGAAGTGAAATTTTCTTAGTAATCAATTTTTTTTCACATTTTCAAGTTAAATTGGATCAACTTATTGTTGCCATTTATTCAGGTTGTTGAAGCTAAAACAGGGTAAACTATTTTTTGTTGAAATTCGCAAGATTTGGATTATTTATTAGTTTGTTCTCTGGCATATTGAATTGTCGTAATTCAAAGTAAAACCTTCCAACCATTATTCAAAAATTCAACACTTCTTCAAGTGCTACCCACCCACACTGTAACACCATATTATTTACCGTTAAACTTGGAGAAACAAAGAATCAAAAATCGTCTCCAAAAAACTTTCAAATTAATCCAGACATTGGAAAAATAAAAAAGAAAAAACCAAATCATTCTATCTCCTGTTATTTTTTTATTTCCTTGTGTATATGTGTATCAGCAAACAAAATCCTTTCCCCTCCTAAGGATAATTCTACAAATTAATCTTCAAAAACCAGCACTAACAACAACAACAAAAAGCAAACAGAAAAACTACTTTTTTCTTGTATCTTTATCGCACGGTCCACATTTCTCGGCGAATAAAACTTCGATACATACATAAAAAATTTATTTTGTACTTTTGCTTGCCATTTTGTGCCGGAGGATATGTCTAAAGTTTTTGCGGCAGTCTGGCTCCTTGCACATAGTTTTGCCAGGCTGATTGTTGTTGGAGATTAAGATTTGTTAGCAAATTTTCGTGTCCTTCTTAATTCCCATAACAACCCTCTGTTTTTCTTTTCATTTTCGTTGTTGTGTTTGTAACGGGTTTTCATTTTAGTTTTATTTATTTTATTTTTTATTTTTTTTTTTTTGGTTGGGAGTTTTTCGTCGTTTTTGTCGCAATTTTATTTGCATCCCGTCGTCGGTCGTGTCCCGTATGTGTATTTTTTCTGTCCCATTTCATTTTTTTTATTTTTATGTTGTATGTGAGATTATACGGCAAGTGGATAAAACACATGCAGTATGCATGAAGAACAAAACAATTCAATTTTTTTTGTTTAGCTTTTTCAGTTGTCGTTTGCAGGATGCGAGCTTAGATGATTAAGTGCATTCACATAAACCCAAGAACTTGATGTATGTCCTTTCGAGATAAGAACATTGGTTGGATTTTGAATTAACAAAAAAAAAGGATATTTTGTTTGTTACTTTAACTGACTCCCAGGAGGATAGGTAATCGTGTGGAAAAGGAACAGATAATAAGAGAGGTCCTTTCTATCCAGGGATTTAGCATTTTGTAACCCTTTCAACCGTTCATATGTATGTAGGTGCATATGTACCTATCTTAGAGTTGAGGCGAAGAATTGAATTCTCTTTAATGTCCTTAAAAAGTTCACTAAAGGTAGATTGGAAAAAGGACGAAACAAAACAAATCGCAAACTGTTTGTGATCTAGGAATGTTCTCAATTCGAGAAATGTGTAATGTGGAACAAGAAGGACAATCGACCTGAAGTATCCACATTGTGTGTGAGTATGTGTGGGTAAATCTCTTGACTGGATGTGTCTGTTAAACAGGCACAATGGTTTAGTTTGAAGATGACTGCGAGACACGACCCCAATATGAGAAGCGGACAAATACATATCTACCTACCCAAGTTACGTAGTGCAGTCAAGATTATCAACATCGAGTGGTGTTCTGTTGTAACAGAAGTCGGTACCAGGATCAGGAGCAGCAGCAACAGAAACAGCACCAGCAAAATGAAATGGCTTGACAGGGAGTTGAGAGTAGGTGTATGAAATATATATATCCTGTTTCGTGTTTGCCTGTTGTGAACTTTGTGAGTCCCCTACTAGGCAATTGAATATTCATAAAGCTTCTCTTTCTCTATTGGTGTTGCACCATGTTCGTTGTTGTTTCCTGACATTGATGTTAAGAAGGAAATGTGTAATTTGAAATGCATGGGCACATGCACATGACAGAAAGCTGCATTTTAGAAAGAAAAAGAGATTTCTTCTTTTTTTATTTTTATTTCATTTTCTCTCATAAGGATGATTTAATGTATGGGTAGGAAGGGTTTATTTAAAAGGATAAAAGTTCAGACGTTATGCAAGTAAAACTGACATAAGACTATTAATTATTTGACTAGAGTTAGGCATACCTATAGCTTTTGAAGTAGTCTCAAGACATATTTAACCGGGGTGATGATGCAAGTCATGAACTAGGTACCTACAATATTTTCCAAATTGTCTATGAGATATTTTAAAAATTATGAAGATGCACGAAGTTGGGACTTGGCTAGACAACTCTTTAACGTGTTTGGGGATATTGGTTGGCTTTAATTAAAATGTATGCTCAAAAATGTTCTGTTATTGAAAGGACAGAATTTAAAGTCAAGGTTTGAATAAAACAGCAATAATCTGAGTGTGCTAGGACCAAGTTTGTAGGCTGTAAGGGATCCCATAGAAGTTAGTAAGCCTCCACTTTCATCTTTCATAAAAAGAGGAAAGATGAGAAAGCCCGATATTTCTGGGAAAATATTGAACACATTTTTCTACAGTTTTTAAGAGAAAATGCTTTTTAAACTATGAACAAGCTCGATTGTTTAGCCGGCCATATTCTTAAGAACCGGACTGACTATTGCCAGCATTCTCAAGGGATTTGCAACAATGATAAATAATCTCGAAAAAGGTTTTACACATTATCGAAATCCACAGGAGGTCCTTTAATTTGCTTTTTTTTGCTAAAAATTTCAGTTATAAGTTCACAACACAAACTCATACTTATCAATAAAATTCCTCACATCTGTACCATGTATACACCAAAATAAAGTCCCCAAGACATCCATTCTCAATCTTTATCAACCCTAATTTACTAACAAAACACAAAACATTTCGAAATATGCAAAACTTTCGAAATTATTTATGATTTCAGTTCATCCCTAATAATAATAGCTAGTTGCAGGGGAACTAAAATCGTTTAAATTCCTTCTTCTTCTATCGTATTATTAATACACACTATTTTACACACTCTGCAACAATATAAACCAAGTTTATTACAAATAATATCCACATTCGGTAATAATGCTGAATGAGAATATTCTCCCCCAAAAGTGCATCAAATATTCGTACAACTACAATATCGTTATCCTTTTGTTCGGTTTGTGCTTGAAAAAACATTGAATACAATGCACACATTATACAAAAGTTTAGTGTGTTTGGTTTAAGGAAACGGTAATTATAAAGCATCCTAGCATGGTTTCATCCCTAATTTTATTAACTCCTCAAAAGATACACTAACGTACAAACATAGAACAACCAGAGAGAGAGCACACGCAAATATCATCTAAAATGTTAACAGTTTAATAAAATTTTACGACCGTACTTCCTTTCAGTTGTTGTCGGGCAGGGCAACCAGGGTCGACCGAGGTAACTTTTGCAAATGTAATAAAGGGCGTATTTGTATTTTTCTTTATAAAGAAAGTTATGCTTACAAAATTAAATATACCAATCACATCCAGACAAAATTGCTATATTTGAGCTCTCTTGTACAATATAAGCTTAATGGCTACAAAACTTTCATATTCAGCGCACTGTTCTATATTGCCGATCATGTTAAGAGTGATATTCTTTCATATTAGCTCAATAAAATATGTCCAATATTTGACTGACTTATTCAGCACACTTTTGCTGACAAAATTGAAACATCTGACAGATGATGTGTCTAGTGGACTCAAGTGTACAATATTTAGACCGATTGTCACAATTCAGCAAACATTTAGCAGAGTTTTTAAGTCAAACTTACACATCTGTTTTTATCTTTCATTGTTTTTTTATAAGGAAACGTATGCTTACAAAATTTAATATGTGCTGACTAATATTAAGCAGATGTTATAGTTTGGTAATTATATATTGTCGGGTTTGTATTATTGAGCTTACTTTTTTTATTCCCATATTCTTTGGAAAAAGAATTGCTTGCTGTATATAAAGGCCTCGTGATGCCTGTCATATTTGACTGATACTTGAATTGTAATCAGCGGATTCAAATACAGAAAACTATAATACATTTGACTTATCTTTTGCAATAAAGCTTAATGCTTACAAATTTTTCGTCATCTGATCGACATTCAGCGGACTTTTTTTTGATAGTGTCGATACTGATATGAGTGGTATTCTCTCACATTAGCTCGGTAACAAGAATGCAAACATTTGACTGGTATTCAGCGCATGTTTGCTGACAAAATTCAAACCTCTGACAGATGGTGTGCCATAGTAGATAGTGGAGTCTAGGTGTTTTTAACATTAATCTGACATTCAGCGCACAAAACATATACAAATTCGAAATGATTTATCAAAGAAAATTAATGCTTATAAAGTTTTCAAACCATATTAACTCATAATCAGCAAATTGTCACCCTGTCAGCCGTACTGCGCAAGCAATACGGCCCTGAGTATAACTTATCCTCTTTATGCCATGTGTCTGTTCCCCCCTTGCAGTATTATAAAATGGAAAATCATCGTGAATGAATATTTTCTTCCAACATTTTATGCAAACGTCTTTATCTTTATTTTAATATTCCCCAGCTAAAAGTAGCAAATGGAATTAGTGTGCTACTGCTTCTGTGATGGTTGGTTGTTTTATTCCCTATCGTCTTGGTCCTGCAGCCCAGCCTATCCTATCCTTATACCTACATGCTTTTCCTTTTTGAGACAAAATTTAATTGCAAAATTAAAAAGCACTCTCTTTTACACTTTTACTCTCTCTCCGCCGCGCCATTCGGTTTCATTTTTTTTTTCTTATTTAAATTAATTTTTGACAGAGTAGAAAGTTCAAGTCTTAACTTATTAGACACTCTGAAAATTTGAAAACTGCTTCATGTCCTGAGGGCCGGTGTTTATTTAAGGAACTATGAAGCATCCTGGCAATTTAAAGTGAGTCGAGTGTATAGTAGAAACTTCTACTTCATCGAGGGAAAAGTGATTTGGGTTGGTTCTTCGTCGTTTCAAGATGTGCTCTGGTGATCATTGAGGTTTCACTGACTTGGGTTGTTAAAAAAAATGTGTGTACTGTACATATACATACGTATAAGAAAAGAGAATTGAAGTTCCTTCTCCTTATCACAAAAGTAAACCAGAACAGATGTGTACGAGTTGTTTTATTTGATTTGAGGTTTTTTCTTAAAGAAAATATTAACTTTTGAGAGAGAAAAAGTTTTCCTCCATTGGTGAATAGAATAGAAAAAATAAAATGATTATAATCATATAATAGAGAAAAAATGGCGTTTCTTCTTCTCATTTCTGTCACAAAATAAGATATCAGAAGTCAAATAGGAGGAGGGTCCTTTTGAAAGTAATTTAGTTGAGAGTGCGGTACAAAGTTTGGCCAATCAAAGGGATGAATGTATGAGGTTTTTTAATGGTGTTTAGATGGGGAATGGATTTACGGATTTTGGAATTTCTGCTTCATTTTACTTCAAAACAGGATTTACTTTATGTTTTAAAACGTATGATGGTGGCATGTGGATGGGATACTTTACTTTTAACATTGTGAATTTTGAAGAGGATGTTAGGGAAAAACATGCATTCAAAAGCTTCGATATACAGGTTATCGAGACGGTTTCTTAAATTGAAATTTCAATTACCACTCAGAAAATAAAAATGTACCAATTAAATTTGAAATCACATATCGAAATTGGTATCATTTTCGCGAAATGAATGTTTGTTTCTCAGACCATCACACATTTTAAGATCATAATGAAATTGATCTTTGTGTTTGCATGTGTTTCAACATAATATTTGGCAATCGCAGGAAACTCTTAAAGCTTTATGTATTATTTATTGTCAGATTTATTTAGAGATACTTTTGGCAATATTAAGATTATTTCGTGTTCAGCAATAATGCTATTTCTATTACTTGCTTAACAGTGTAGATTTCTTCCGCTTTTCGACCAGTCATTTTAGCATTAAACAATTTCATAAACAAAAAAACAAGCTTGAGACAGAAATGTCAGTGAAACAAATATTGTGACGATCAAAATAGCTAGAAGAGAAATATTCGTTTATTTCCCAACACTATGTACCAATAAGTTTAAGCCTCGAAATTGGTAAAAATTGCAGCTTTGATCGACTTACTACGAGATTTTACACGAGGCATGTTAAATACATTTTAAGAGCTTAGAGAGCTCTACGTTTTTTACAATTCATTTAAGCTATTATTACGATTTATTTTAAACACCAACGCCATCTAGGTGTAACATAGAAGTACAAAGGGAAATTAGCAATGCCAACCACCTAGAGATATTAAACTTAACAGACTTATTGCTGAGTGTTTTTTTATTCCCATAGGAAACGATTTTTTTCAAAACAAATGCAGAACCTTCTTAAAAAGTTTGAAAATCATAGAAGGGGTATAAAAGCACCTCTAGGAGCTGCCTTCAAGATATACATACACTTGAGTACGGTTGCGTACATATAAACCGATTATTGGGATAAGACCTTATATTATCGAATCTTGGTAAAAATATAACAGTATTTTACGAAGAAGTGCTAGGGCAATTGACCTTCATTTTTTCCAGAAGTGTGATTTAGAAATATTTCTAATATTAGGAAAAAACAAGGAGACAGCTTTTCCCTCCTATCTAACAAATTTTATATTTATGATTACATAGATACATAACCTAAACATGTATAAGCTCTGTAAGGAAAGTTTAAATCAAAAAACTCATTAAAAAACAAATGGATTGTACGTAAAATAAATTCCATAACTGTTCTTATTTCAGTCTAAAATCGAAAGAGAAGCTTTCCAATCTTAGCCAATGGAAACCTTAAAACAACTTACATGACGATGACGATGGTTACTTTTTCTTTTAACTACGATTCTAAAATCCAGCTTTTATGGAGTTTCGTTTAATTATGCTACTTATTTTTATATTTAATGTGCACTCTCATGATAAACACATTCGTTGCAAAAAGTAATCAAATCTTAACATCCCCTTTGTTTAAAACAAGTCTGCTGTAAAAATATTCTAATGATATCTTTATGCACGCCAAATTCAAAATACAAATTAAATATTTTAAGTAATACTAGACACGAGACTAAGACTGGACTAGACTTTGTGTAAGTCATTCGACCGACAACGACACAAGCAGTAAGTCTAGTTTCGTTTTGATCTCGTGTCTAGCTCTAAAATTTTAAAAATCAAACACGATGTCTATACAATTTATACAAGAAGTATGCCAGCGACGTAAACTGTTAAATTCTGATTTATGGTTAAACATTTAATTACGTATTTTTTTCTGTAACAAATAAAATATAAAATAAATAAATAAAACAAAAGTACAAATTAAATAAAAAGAACATTCCTTACAGAAACACAACAAACGAGACCTACTAACAAAACTACAATAAAATTATGTCTCATAAAAATGTCAACGTAAAATACAACAAAAAGCAATAATAATTTAAATTATTTGTTTTAAATTTAAGAGAAAAAAAAATAAATGATTCAAATTAAAAAAAAAACATCATAAATAAAAATATTAAAAATAAAATTCAATGTAAAAAATAAAAACAAAATGTATTTTAATAAAATACATTATATTTAAAGTTTACCATTTTTTAAATATTATTGTCATAAATTGTTTTTAAGCAAAAATCCGTTTTAATATATAAAACTTAACATAATAATAATACTTTATTTTTTTTTAATAATTACATACATTTGAAGCAAGTAATTTTTTTTTGAAAGTACACATTATTTTTGTTTTAATTTATTTAATTCGTGAATATTTAGATATTTTGTTTTCTTTTTTTTGCGAATGCAATTTTTCGAACAATTGTCACAATCGATTTTTTTATACAAAAAAATACTAGCAGTTAATTTAGTTAAATGAAAAAACACTATTTTCTGAAGAAATAATTATTTTTATTTTTATTTTAAAGTCAAGTTTTTCTACTACAAAAATAATTGTAAAATCAACGATTTAAAATCAATAATTTAATGATAAAATTGCATTCTTCATCGGACAGACAGACAACTGTTTTTTTTTTTATAATAATTACTAACATTTTTTTAAAAATTGTTTCTTCAATATTTCTTTAAAAAAAATGGGATTTTCTTCTTTACAAAAAAAATTATGAAACAAAAATACATACCTTGCTGCCGCGCTCATTGAATATAATTTCTACATCAAGTATTGTTCCAAATTGCTAATTATATATTTGGTTTTGTTTTTTTTTTGACGCATTTCGGTTTTGTATTGAGGGATATATTTTTTTTTTGATTTGGATGTGTTAACGGATGCAAAACGACCACAAATCAAGGGGTTGGTTTTGTTTTGTTTTGGTATTTTTTTTTTGATTCGAATTGAATTATTTCAGTTGAGGGAGGAACGATCAATAAAAAGAAAAAAAAAGAAAATAGTTTTTCAATATTAAAACAAATTGGTATACAATCAAGAGCGAATAAAATTAATAATAAAAAAAATAAAAACAAATTTAAAACTATGAATTATATATCACTTGGTAACTAAAATTTTAAACAAAATGTTTTAAAAATTCAACTCCGAATGCAACAAAACATTCAAAAGTCCCAAAGAAAAAACATTTGTAACTCTATGTACTGATTCTAGTTAGCGTATATGTCGCATTTTCTGTTAAGAATATACATGACGTCATAACTTACCCCGAACATTGCACGCAAATCAGGATCACGAAATCTGAATGGAATATTGGAGACATGTAGCCTCTTTGGTTGACTCTTGTGATCGATGGGGACTAGAGCTGATGCCAAAGATGAGGCGGGTGTTGTTTGGACAGCGGAAGTCATGATTCCACTGGCGGCGGCATTTAAGCACGCTATAACTTGTGATGTTGTCTGTGATGCTACAGTACTGGACGATACGACAGTGGGGCCGGCGATATTTGCCTGCAAACTGGATGGAAGACCACTGACAATGGATGACACAATTGTGGCAGTATCGAGTCCTGACGATGTAGTGGCCGAACTTCCGGGCACGGTCCCAACGCCGCCCATCACACTTGCGACCACAGATGGTGTCATCTGCTGGGAGCTTGTTGTAACTGTTGACATATTACTGCTGCTCTGTGATGCAACTGCAGCAGCCATTGCAGCGGCAGCTGAATTTGTGTTGTTGAGGATCATCTGTGTGGTGACAGCTGACTGATTTGCACTGTTCATGTCAAGCAGGCCTCCAGCGGCACTGGTTACAATGCCATTTGTTGTGGGTGTGGCACCGACTGTCGACGATGTATTATTTGCACTAGAAATTGCCGCATTGACGCCCAGAGTGATGCCAGTTACAAGACTTGTACTGCCTATGCCTACCGACGACGTTGTAGCTGCTGCTGCGGCTGCTGATATGCTAATTGGTGTTGATCCACCTCCTCCGCCACCGCCAGCTGAGCCTGCGGTACTATTTTGTCCAGCATTAAGTTCTGGCTCGGTTTTAATCAATACTGATGACTGTAGAAAAAAAAATTAAATAATTCAAATTAAATTCAGTAAAAAATATAAAATGATAAAAATTTTAATTTGAATAGGAGGACAAAGCGTAACATTCCCACTGCTGGAAAAACAAACACACCTAGGTGAAAATGTCAAAACAACAAACAACACAAACCAAATATATTATGTATGAATATCTTAAATTACAAATTCTTTGGAATATAATTCTAGAAAATACATGCGATTTCGAAAAAAAGGATACAATACAAATCCTTAAAATTAATTATTTGTTCTTTAATGATACCAGTCACCACAAATTTTGCGAAAATTATTATTTTATGGGAGAAAATCACATTTCACAAAAAAAAGTATTAGCTCTACACATGACAAAATAATAATTAAAAAAAATAATTAATTGGTAAATGTTTATATAATTCAAACGTGAGAAATTAAAAGTTGTAGTTTTTTTTTTACAATTTTTGTTCTGTTATCGAGAAGGATAATTGTTATCTAGACATGTTCTGTGAGTGTAAATAAAAACAAACTTACCTTTATTGTACTTTATGGTAAAAAACTTAATTTAAAAATTTGAGTAAAGATAAAAGATAAAGATAAAATAATTCTTAAAATTTGTATGTGGGTAAGCCTGAATGTCAAAAGTGACAGCATCACTTTGGAGAAACTGACAAATAGAAACATACGTGTACCAGGTATATGTGAATTTACGTTAAACAAAAATATGGTAAATTTTTGGTTAAAAAATATTATTTCTATAAAAACAGCTCACACAATACCAAACAATTGATAAATGTCAGTTCCAACAAAGTGAATAACTGAAGAGGTGAAATGCTCTTTTGTCATGTGATCGTAAAGAAAAAAATATTCATGAGAATGAACTGTCAAACATTTTTCGAATAGAATATTTTCCTGAATTCTGTGATATACAGTCGGTTTCCTTTAATTCGGGCATATTTTTAAACAAGCGTCAATATTTGATAATTCTATCAGGCAATTTGTGGTTTTTTATATAGATAATGGGCGGATAAAATGTCTAAACATTTTTTTTCACGTGAAAGTGGTAAAGGGACATCTACCTACAGCATCCCACAAAATGTATTCCTTTCTTGATGGTATTACCAATACCAACTTCTTAATGCATTGCAATGCGAAGTAGTTTAGTACCATGTAGTTGTCAAACAGTATAATTTAATTTTAAACATAGTTTCATGCGCTTGTCGAACTACGTTTGTGTTGCAGATATTGTAAATAAATGGTTTTGAAATATCAATTTATTTCCTCACTAAACATTATTCATCATTGTCATAGTTTGTTGTATTTAGCTGAAAGTTAAGTCAGCTCGCAATATGTTAAAAACTGTAAAATCCTGTTAACATACACCAAATTTTCAGAGTTTTTCACAGAAGAGAGCGTAGAATATTTCCTCAGGCTGTGAATTATAGTCAGAGAAATTTTTTGGACCAAATTGTGAAGGCTGTCAAATGAAGGAAAAAAGAAAAAAAAACAATACATAGCTAATGTCAGTTGCCAGGTGTGCAATTACAAAAGCTGAAAATAATCGAATCATGTCGTCCAGCATATTCGCGCAACAAATTATAATCTGTGTAGCAACTTATTCACACAAAAAAAAATTTTAAACACTTTCAAAAATACACTTTTGTTTCTACGTTTAAAAATTGGCGACCATTTTTGTTCCCGTACTTTTATGCCACTCTCTGAAATTCTTACCGCAACTCTGACCAAAATGATTGTTTTGCATTTTTGTGCACAAAATACTGGAACAGGCTTATTAAGTTTGTCAATTGAATTGGTAAAAACTAACGATGCAGAAACTTGCTGATTGCTTGAGACTTATGTATGAAACAGATTAATTCAGCACAGCAGCATCGTCAGCACGCTGGCCAGCAAAATTTTTGTAAACGCATTACCAGCAGCCCTGTCATTTCTATCTGCTTGGCTTTTCGAATCGAAACAAGCACAGCTAAATTTTCCATTTCTTTTTTTATATTTTGCAGTGTGGTTCTGCTGAATATCGTAGTGGAGAAGTTGTCAGCATTACCCCAGCAGCAACAATTTTAGGACTTTGACCTAACGATGCTGTTGACGTTGTTGCTGTATCAAATCTTGTGTGTGCTCAACAATGGAAATACATTGATTCTAAAATAATGGCGGCCGCTGTTGCTAAATTAATCTGCTTCCCACTTAAATCAAGATTAGACTGTCGAGGTAAATATAGTCAACGCGTTGACTCTTTAACGTAAAAATGACGAAATATGTCCTATCCTTGCCCAGTGGAGTTATCAACGAAAAATGTTGTGTATGTGTTAAAACGATGTTTTTTTGCCACTGAGCATTGACAGTGTGGTGAAAGCCTGACAATGTATTCCGTAGTATTATCAGAGATTCAAAGCAATGCTCATTAACGTTGACGGTCTAATTGTAGATTTAATGCTCCATTTTGTCCATGTACGCATTTACTTGATAAATGACCTAACTGCTTTATTACTTTTGTCAATAAAATAAAGTGGCAAGCGCAATTCACGTTAAATTTTACCACTATATTGTCATATGCTAAATAACATAATGTGAAATTTTGCTAAGATGAAAAAATTGCGTCAATGTAAACAAGGATGCAATGGACGTTTAAACACTTTCCATCCAAATAGTGTTGGAACTTGGCAGTGAGTTTGGGAACGGATATGAAAAACTGTAAAAAAAATTGAATTGCTTCTAACTAACGTTTTTTTTTTTTAATTTAACTATATGCCTGTAAGACCTAAGGTCTTTTAAATGCAACCTGAATTGCACGGCACTAGTTTGGCACAGGGGATTTGAGAACCAGGTACTGACTGTCTCCTTTTTAACCCATGGGCGGCATTAAATTAAAATTAGATGTATAGAAAAGAATGCGCCTAGCGTGGGGATCGAACCCACACGTCTAAGTTAGCAATCAAGCACTTTATCCACTGCGCCATTGCCACCCACGTTCATTGATAAAAATGAGGAAAAGTATTGGAAATAAAACAGAACCCTGTGGCATACCGATATTTATTTTGCCAGGCCATCAAATCTCTATTATTAAATTGCATTGATTTTCATCTGACAGAATTCAACTTAACAGTTTTAATTTGATTTAACAAGAACTTTTCAGTACATTTATTTTTTGTGGTCATACTTTTATTATTCTTGGCAACAAAAAAAGTCGCAGTTATCAAAAATTATTCAAAACTTTTTGCTAGGACATTAAGTCATATAACAGAATTTTATATGACTTACAATTAAATGTCTAATTGTTTCAATTGTTCATTAAAAAACTATTTCACCACCACCACCATCAAAAACTTTTACCACCACATCTTTCTCTTTTAGCAGACAACTAGTTTCTGGCATCGTGTCAGATATAGCTTTTTCCGTCATCATTTTTTTTTATTATTTTCCACATCATTTCTACAAAAAAAAAAGATCTGCTAAAATGGCAAACAAAAGTTGAATCCCTAAAACTTAACCTCGTATTAAGCTGCAATTTTTTTTGTTGTTGTTGAAGAACCTTCATCATCCATCAAAAAATATTTCCAGATATTGTCAGATCATACAAAATCCCTAAATCGTAACATTACCCACAGAGTTTTGTACTCGCACCGTCAACAATTCTAAATAGTTAAATAGAGGAAATAGAAATACACACACACACACGCCAACTCAAAACTATAACTTTGCCTAGGTCCTTTCTACACACTCGACGCTGATATTAGAAAAATAATACTATGAATAAGTAGGTAATATACATACCTATATGTATGTATGTAAAAGCAAAAAAGAAGGACTTATTTTATGTGGAAAAGCTCTTGATGCTCCCCCTTGATAGGGATACACGGTCGATGGCACAATCCGAAGTCCTCGTCAAAACGTCATTTCTATCATCATCGCATTCGCAATAGCAAGAACAACACACAATACAGTTTCGCTTCTGTCATCCCGATTCACTGTTTCAAGAGAAACGAACAATACAAACGCCACCGCGCGCTGAAGCAACATTATTTCAGTTTAATTAAAATGCTCGAACTCAAATGTTAGCATATCATTATAAGTTCTTGCGGTTAGAAGTTAGATAGAGGTCGGCTCCATTCGAGTAGAGTCAGGTCGGATCTGATCCATTCCACAACCCAGATATCCTGGCTGCTGTGACTTAAGTATTGTTCGTAGTCAGTCGAATGAAAGTGTGTAAAATGAATTGAATATGGTTTTTTTTCTGGTTTTTGCCTCCTCGCTCGGCTCGAATGGAAAAATGGTACTTTTTGTTTTCAGAATTTCTTTTGTGTTTTTTTCATCTTTTTCACTACGAACTACGATAAGAAGAGGACTTCTATTTCTCTATACACGAGTACCTATATATTATGTAAATATAGTGAGCTCGGTGTTAATGGAAATTCTAATTTGCGATATGTATTCCCACAACTCTCTGAGTGGGATGAAACTTTTTCGAATGTGTTCTGCTGTTATACTTGAATATTTTCTAGAAGGAAAATGTCCTTTGAGAATTTGTCGAGGTGTGTGTGGGTTGGGTATGTGTGGGAATGTTGGGTTTGATTTGATAAGATGAGATTTTATGGTTCCTTGAATGACATTATAGATTTAATTTTTTTGCTTTACTAACAGATTGAATATGAGCTCATTGTGCTCAAGGATAAGAGGTTCCGAAGTAATAAAATTGTCAAATCTTCAATTTGTTCATATGAAACTTATGCTTTCAGAATGGAAAAGATGTTCTTGGAGGGTAAGTACTAACATTTATAATTAATGAGGAAAGTACGTGTTTTGAAACAGATTTAACTAAAATCGTTTCAGCAGTTTTTAAAGATGAATGACCATATTACATAGTCAGTTTGATATTGCCTAATATAATTACAGAAATTAATAATTTTTGTTTCAGACAGCGTTGGGAGGTTTAATAAAAGAAATACTACATGATCGCACAGTTTGGAAAATGGTCGGGCAATAATTTACGGGGACACGTCACACCAAAGCGATAGTAAATGAATTTTAGATATTCTGCAAACTATTGCCAAAAATCAGCTGGAAATGTTGAACAAAGTGATGAATCATTAATAAACTGATTGAGCGCGTTAATGTTTACAAGGATGCGATGGACTGGAAATTTTAATGATATCTTAACCTGACGTAGTAGTTCCACATCTATGTCTGGCCCAGAAAAAAATATTCCAATTTTAATTATTATGAATTTTAATCTTGGGAAATATAGTTCACATGAAATATCCATCTAAGACGAACTGAACGTAACAAAAATAGCGTATTGAAAAGGCCCTCAACAGTCAACTGCTAAGTCCTAGTGAGATCTCCACGATGAAATGCAAATTTTGCGGATTAAGGGCCGTAAAAAGCAATTTTGAACCGTAGCCGTGAATTTGAAAACTGATAAGAGAACCTGAGAGTGTTGATGCCAGTGAAACAATGAATTGTTTTAACCCAAACGATTATTGATACAAATGAGAAAAAGTGTTGGGAATAAAACAGAGCCCTGTGGCACATCGATTTTTTGTTGTACACACCAATGTACTAAATTTTGTACCCCAGAACTACTAGTTTTAAATGGTCCTAGGTATTTGCTGAAAGCAGAGATTTGTTAAAACTAATTAAATTATTTTTAATTTGGTCTTTCAAAACTAAACTAATTTAAAATCGAGTTTATGGAAAATAAGTCAAAACGCACATTTTTCAACAAAAAAAAATATCTGTTGTCGAAACTCTAATTTTTTAAGCCCATTTTTTATAAATATAATACATTTATATTTAAGACTTCTTCCAAGTTAGGAAGTATGTAGGTACGACAAACTGGCTTGTTGTGACCACGGACACCCTACAACCTGTAATAGATCTTAGCTAAAACTTCTCTATTTTAATACCCAAAAGACAGGGATGGGTCAAACATGGAAGAATGAACAGGATCTGGGGAATGTTGTGAATCTCTTAATATATTAAATCAATATGAGATTTATTATATTGAAAAAGTTTAAAAAATGATTCACAGGGTTTTCTCCTGAGATCACATTTTTCGTGGACAGCCAAGCTGCTTTCAAACTATTAGCCTGTCAGGCAATAAGATCCAAAGCAGTAGCAAAATGCCGAAGCATACTGAATAACATTGGCAACACCAACCAACAGTCAAATTCTTCTGAGTTCCTGGTTATAGCAATATAGAAGGAAACGAAACTAGGTGATGAACTGGTAGGTAAGGGTTCAGTAACAAATAGCGATAAAAGAAAGATATACCTAACAATGAAAGAACAAGTCAATAACTCTTTGATATCCACGAACGACTATGAAGTTTATTACCAAGGGTTAATGAAAAGGGAACCGAGTATATTTTATTACTAGTTAAGAGAAATATTAGGACATTGAGAGATGTACTAACAGGACATTGTGCCATATCGGCACCCGATTTCTATAGGAGCTGCCAAGATGTCGAAGAAATGTAAAACATTGAGAACTTGCTCTAAAATTATACAAACCGCCAACTTGCCACTTCGGAAACAGGTTTTTTTTTGAGAACTGGACGATCTAGAGTGCAGCTTTCAATGGCAAACATGAGAACATATACGAGTATAGAGATTACATGCTGGTTCCAGTTTTTGTCAAACATTAGTTTTCGGACCATCTCTGTTCTTAGGGGGTCACAATTTGGCCTCCTAAGCTAAAGTATGTAATTAAATACATATCAGATCTTGAAAATTCATTCCCGTGTTTTTCAAGCCTTAGAAAAATGAGCTTGGAAAATGTAGATATTTTTTAAATTATTTTGCTTAGAAAAATGCTAGAAGACTGTCTTGGCAGAGAAAGCTTAGTTCAAGGTAAATGTGCAAGAAACCTTATTAACTCAACTAATTTTTAACAACTTAGTGAAACACTTCATGTAGCATGTTTTTGAAGTGGTTTCATATCTGTTAATGGATATGACTTACTTAAGAAATTTTGGATGAATATAGGTACGTATTTTAATTCAATTTAAACACTTTTAGTATTTTCTCTCAAAAGTACAAATGATGAAAGAAAGCATAATTGCTTTTTACAAAAGGAGTGAACGCTAAGTTCTAAAGGCATTAATGTCAAGCATTTATTGAATGCATTAAATGCTTTTAAAGGACTAACTAAATTGTCAATATCTTCATTAAGTCTAATGTGAATTTCAAATTTAATTAAAAGAGTAAGGGGAATTCGTCAATTTGCTTTGTCTTTAATACAAAAAAAAGAAAAAAAAACTTCAAACACCTTTAACGAACAACCGAACGAATTAACGCCCAAATCAAATTATATAATTATCTTTAAATGCTTTTCGCCAAAAGCATTACAAAAATTCTCTTCCTCCAACTAAATGATGTTAGGGTTCATTTGAAACGACAATTTTGCATCGTCAACTTAGTTAAACGAAAAAAAAAAGAAGAGAAAAACAAAAATAAAAATATCCTTAGCAATCAATAATTCGTCATAAAATTCAATTCAGCAAAAAAAAAAAAAAAAATAACGAATAACTCGCGGCAAGAAGTGCTCTTTATTTTTTTTTTCATTCGAGCTTTTCTATACTTAAATTCAAGATGAAATTTTCTCATCGCTGCTGAGTGGATTAGTTTAATAAAGTGCATAATCTTCTGTGCTGTGTCATTTTGCTAAGGATTTACCATTTTTATCCTTGCGCACTTTTTCCAATCCAACGAACTGTGGTCTAACGCTGCTCATGTACAGAAAGTTTCCTAGCGAAAGGCAAGTAGAAGGAGAGTGATAAGTAAAAGAAGAAATATAATCAGTTGAAACACAGTTGAGGGATTTTTTCCAACGTCCTTTTGTATTTTGATACAAAAACTTTTCGGTTTTTTTTTCAATTCATTTAATGGATAAGTACATGGACGTAGCCAGAAAATTATCATGAGGGGTACTGGAAACAAATGTATTGGTCCCAGCGTTAATTTTTCACCATAAAAAAAATCAAAATACGTTATTTATTTAAAAAGTTATGTACAGTATTGAATTGATTTCGAAAAAAGAACACTCTCAACCATTTTGTATGATTGTCAACTATCAATTGATAATTGGTAAATAATTCAATACGGTATTTAACAACTCAATTGAATTAAATGTTGGTATCCCCCATTTTGTTGTATTTGTGACTGTTTTTTTTTCTACATTTTAATTGGAAAGGAAAAGGCTGGGATACGATAAAATTTTTAAATTGTTTATTTATCAATTGATAATTGACAATTAAATCAATTTTAGTTCACCTCTAAACAAAAAAAAATATAGAAAATTTCAAAATTTTAAAGCGTCAATAATGAAATTTTTAAATTTAAAAAAAAATTCTAGTTACGTGCCTGGTTTTCAGTATAAGAATCAGAATATATGTACATACATATAATCCCATACAACCTACACCTCAGGTGACATGTTTTCTGTCAAAGATACCTTATAAACTGTCCCAGAAAATTTTATAAGACCATAAATTTAAGCAACAAATTGAGAATAGAGATGAAGCAGGATAAGGGGAAAAAAGTAGAATATGGTGAACGTTAAAATTTGGATCAAGTATTCCATATGAGAAAAGTGGATCACTTACGGTTGCTTAAATCAAATACATATTCTCAGTATTGGCACACACAAAAGTGCGTCACGTTTTAGCAACATCATCACAATAAGTCCCTACATTCTGCTAGGATCCCAGGTTAACTTTGTGTGGATTAAAAAAAAATGAAAAAAAAACTTTCATTTTTAATTTCCAAAGTAGATTCCATTCATATGAGAACATATGTATGTGCTTGTGCATGCATATACTCTTATATCCAACTTTGCTGCCTCATTCTGGTGTTTATGTTTTCTTTTTGTTGCTGCCGCCCTGCTTGCAAGCAAACAAGATTATGCCTGAGGGCACAAACAAAGTTATTCAACTGAGTGGGATTTGTCACTGCATTTTCATGCTCCACTTGCCATCCAAATGATATGTAGATGGGAAGGAGCACTAGCGACACGGGGACTGCGAGTGTAATGTGGCTTGACGCTTCTCTGAATAGAATAAGTTTAAATTTATGCTAAGCAAAAACAGCATAAAAAAAAATAAACAAAATACATAAAAAAGGACTTCTATTTTAAGCCATTGAGGGAGGAGATAAAGAAGGTGACAGAATAAAAAGGTCCTTGAATTTTTTTTTTCAAAAAAAATAAACACGAAAAAATTGTATATTTTTGCACCTTGAGGGTGTGAAATGGTCAATTGTACACATGTATTTGAAAATCCTTTTTTATTGCACGAAATCTCCTTCAGGGAATTACGACATAAAGCCGCCTGAAAGGATTTTTCTTTTATGAAATTTGCTTTGGATGCGATGACATTAATGAGTTATTTTAAAAGTAGTTACAATTTGACTTGCAACGAATTTATAATAATTTTGCTAGGATTTTAGTTTGCATTTGGCAATTTGTTTTTCGGAAGTCTGCTAAATTAGTGTTGAATTCGGTATACAAAAATGTTACTAAGACTTTAATTCGTCATAAGACTAAAATTCGACTTTTATTAATTTTAAGAAAAAAATTCAACTGAAATAAATACAAAATATAAGATGTTATTTCTAATGAACTAAAAAAGAGAAAGCTGCAATAAATTGTCAAAAATACGAGCATAAAATGAAAATTTCTAAAATTCAAAAGAAATTTTGGTATGGCATTTCCTTAGTCAATATCTTCACTTGATATTGATTGCATGGATTCTGTTCTTAGCGACAACTTTTTGCTGTCCTAAGAATTATTATCGACGAAGAAAGGAGCTTACTCGTAAAAGATGAAAAAATGTCCTCCATGGAATTTTAGAATACCAAAAATGCATGAATAAATCTCACCAACTTGATTTTAAGGTAGCTAAGGATTAATGGCATAAATAATTAAAACAAGTTTTAAGATATTTTCTTTTTTCCTTGATTTTGTTTGTATACAAACATTTTAGTTAAACATTTTTAGAGCGCAATATTGTTCATTGAATGTTCAAGCATCTTTGTACAAAATTTTAATAAAATCGGGTGATTCGTTAACCAGATATGTATGACTAACTCAAAAAGTAGTCAAGTTTCTATTTCCGTTATGTGAATATTTCGCCAAAAAACTTGAAACGCAGTTATTCTACAATATAGCTTTGCACACATTACAGCTACGAAGTTTAATCGAAATCATTGCAGACGTTTTCGAGTAAATTTGAAAAACCCTTAACAGTGGGGAGCCAACCATTTGTGATTTCTCTAGGCTCTATCAAATACCCTCTGGAAGAAATTCGGTCTAAGCGTTTAGACTCTAGCTCGATGCACCAATCGAAAGACTGTAAAGCGAATTAAGATCCTTTGAAAATTCCTACCAATTTGAGAGTTTTTTAAAGACTCGAAGTGTTGGTCTTCGAAACGAAAGATAGTTAAATAATTACAGAGTTTGACTTCAGGTTTTTTTTTAAGTGAGTACTCAAGGGGTGATGAATACCCTTAAAATGTTAAGACACAGAAATTAAGAAACTAGAATACGATGGGGAAGGGAATGGTGCCTCTTTAACGACAAAAAAACATGGGTTTTTGAAATATTAAATTCTACGCGGCTTTTTATTCCCCATTTGACAATGCTGTCAAGATTACAATTTGATGAGCATATCATAGGCTGACGTTGAAGTTCCACATCCGAATGACATGGGAGTGAATCTAAAAACGAAGATGAAAAGCTGAGAGTACTGTCGTCAGCAAAATAATTTAGTGGATTCGACTTTTCAGACAAGAGATCATTAGTGAATACGAGAAAGAGAGTCGGAGACAAAACGGAACCCTGGGGCACACCAGCATTTATTTTATAATACTCAGTCTTGAAACCGTCCAATACGACTAGTATTGAGCGGTTGGAAAAGCAATTTCCGATCGAAGGAATAAGAGATTCATCGATACCAAATGTACAAATTTTCGATAAGAAAGCTTGATACCCAACTCTATTAAATACTTTTGAAATATCAAGCGCAATAATCTTACTTTCTCCGAAACGATGTAAAGATTGGTGCCACTGTTGTTCGCTGAGATATACCTACTATCTGATCACGAGTGGACCTATTGCTTACACCGGACGTTAAGGAGGTTCCGTCCTTGAAGTTAATTCGTAAGCTGATAGTCAAGCAGCGTTTTCATGACCTTGAAAACAAGGGACGTAAGTGCAATTGAACGGCAGTTAGAGGTTGAAGATTCGCCTTTTTTAGGGACAGGTCGGACTAAATGTCTGTTTTCCATCCACTCGGAAAGTGCGCGAAAGAGTAGGACAGATGGGAAAGCTTAGGCAGTGGTTTTGGCAACGGTGAAGAACACCTATTCAGCACAATAAGGAAGATACTTTCTGGACCAGCGGATTTGTGTATGTCGAGTTTTTTAGAATTCTAGCAACTGTACGAGAACGAAAGAAGATAAGATGTGAGCTACAGCTATTTATCGAAAACTTGGGATTTTTTTTTTTAATTATACAAGAATTTGGCAGAAGAAGACCACTTTGACTAACAACAGCTTAGATAATTCGTTCGAACATTTTTAAAGTTTATACTCAATCATCCTAAATTTCAAAGAAAAAAGGACTAAGACTTTTTCAATGAGGTTAACCTAGGCTTTCACATTTATGGCAGCCATTTTAAGCATTAAATTGATTCGGCTATAAAAGACCTTAGGATCCTGGCACCCCAGTCTAAGTCAACATTTTTTTCTCAGATTTTCAAGCTTGCTAAACACTTTTCTCAGAATAAATCTGTTTATTTTTTTTTGCAAACGTGCAAAATAGGTGACAGCGCTCTACCTTCGACAAAAATCATTACATTTATCTGATTTTCTATTAAGCTTATCCTGCCTAATTTTCCAATTTATTTCGTCCTTTCAAATGACAAAAAAAAATCACACTGTTAGATGCTTTTATGCTGACAAAGCTAGAAACAAAAATTATCGGATATAGGATTATTTAACAGTTATTTGAACATCCTGATGGTAAAATAAAACTGAAAACAAATAAGAAAGGAAGAGAACAAAGAACAAAAAAAAAAAAACCTATACCATTTGTGGTTTGTCTTACAAAGGACGAACAAGAAACTAAAACCGCATTGAAGCAAAAATGCCTTATATGGAGAAACGTGTTTGGCATAAGGATTAATCTAGTTACTGGTCCTTTTCTCTTGTGTTCTTCTCATGTCTGTTATAATTCGTGAACTATTTTTGCCCTGCAAAAGAAAAAAAGGTCAATCCACTGAAGTACTTTGTCGAATTTCCTTTTAGGTTTATAATATGATAAAATGTTTGATAACAAAAAATAATAAAAAAAAAATAATACAAAGTGCAAAACAAAAATTAATGGAATGTCCTTTTTGTTTGCTCGTGTCATTGTTTTTATCTTTTGAATGAAATCATCTCAGGTCCTTTTACTCAGGTAATATTGATGTATTTTTTTTTAATGAAATCACCTATATATTTATTTCAGAAAGATTTAATTTTGGACGATACATATACAATTTGGACAATGAATCCTTTCCATAACCATTACATCTCATAAACTTTGATGTCGGTTCAGGATATACCCACCTACGGCCGGCGGCGCTACGACGAAAAACAATTTCATTAGTTTTATGGGGAAGCCTTAGTCATTCTTATAAAACCTTTTTACTCAAAGATATTGGAAACAATAAAAAAAAATAAAGAGAAAAGATACAGATGTACCTACCCATCATACAGGTTCAGCCAGGATTAAAATGAATCGAGTCAATTATTCAAGATTTTATTGCCCCAAAACGAAGTAAGAAGATTGATGCAAGGTAAAACACATTTACTTTACTATGAAATTACATGGAAATACGTTTTTTTATTCGTCCTGTCGTTTGTTATTGTGGTGGGCAAAGACGACGTAAAAGAGCCACAAGGAATATAAGTTGCATGTCACATTAATGTTTGCTCACTCCTTTACTGTATGTTTACAAAAGAAAACAAAAAAAAAAAAAACAAAAAACTCCGTAGTTATACAATAATGAAATGTGTTGAAAGTTAATTAAACGGAAAATGTCGCATTTGTCTACTTTGACAACTTTTACCGTTAAGCGTTAGGGTGGATTATATGGCTTGAATTTCATTAAATCTTTTTTGTTGTTGTTTGTTTGTTCAGGATAAGGAATTATGTAAGTTTTTCTACCTACCCTTGTTTTATAATGTTAAGCGGTGTAATTAAGCTGATAATGATAGCCTATAACTAACTAACTGTAAAATCAGGAGGAGGGGGTGTGGGGCCAATGTTTACCCAATGAACTTGACATTCCACAAGGGGTTCTTTTGCGTTAACAGGTATTTTTTTTATGAATATGTGGTGCTAGGAGGTGGAAATTCTGAAACACTTATATGCTGTTCGCGAGTTTGTTTTATCGAATGAGCACTTCTCACCCCTCATGGTTAATTCATACAAATATTCAACGCATCCATGCGTGCGTACTCATATGTATATCCATTAACAAAAAAAAAACAAAATACACTCCAGTCCGTCATTTAAAAAGAAATTGAAGATTATAGTGAGTTTTTAGCGCATGTGTGGCAGAAACGTGTCAAAATCAGTCAAGCTGTTAACGAAAGAGGACAAACTAACGATTTATTTTTAAACTTAATTTATTATTCAGTTATTTTTTTTCAGCTTTATCTAAAGTACATTAAACAAAACACCGCCCACATTTATCTAACGAGGGGCGTGGTGTGTTTTAGTAACATCGGAGCACTGCCACGCCCATTTTAAACTAAATTGAATAATTATCTCATTGAACGTCCCTGGTATGCAAATATTTTGTCTGTAAGCTTTTCGTAACCGAAGAAATGTGTATTTTTGAACGCCCAGTGACACGCCCTCTTTTCGTATATTGATTTCAATTTTGTCTTTCGATTAATACGATTAAAAGTTAAAAAAAACGAACTCTTGCACATATGCAGGTATAGTATTTTTTGTATTTATTAAGTTCTATTTAACCTAAGGTACGTATTGCATAATTTCTCTTAAATTCTCTCACTGACACGGTCCTTCTCATATTTTCTAATTTATCCTTTAAGAGTTGACATTATGTTTAAGCTTCCATCATAAAGAAATCGAAGCAAAATTCCAATTATCTTCCAGGTTTAAGTTTAAATTCGTTTGTTTTAGTTTGTACTAGCAGACCCGTGTTCGCGTTTCTTTGTGAAATTTTAAGGATTTTTTTCACATTTTTAGTGATATTTTTATGCGGAAACGTCAAAAATACTACTGTTTATAATCAGATAATATATGAGACAGTGCAATTTTTAATACACATAAATCTTCATCACGGTGAAAATGAAATGCAAATTGGCCTCTATCAAAGTTTAAAATACAAAGTGGTACTTTTCACGGACTTTTCCTCTATTTAACGCTACAATTGCATGCAGCCAGACAAACTTATTCATTTCCATAGTGACCATGACTAAATGTTGCTATTACGCTATCTTTTAGAATTGGTTTTATTCAAAAAAAAAAAAAATCAAACAAATTCCAGAACAAACCCCCGATTTAATGAATAAATACCTTAACGAAAATTTCACCACAAACCATTCAGCTATCCCTAGAAGTAGGCACATTGATCCTTTTAACAAAATCCTCAAAAAAAAACAAATATTTTTGCGTCTGACTTATTCATCAACCGTATCTTTAATTTCAACCTAAACACCAACATATTCATTAAATCCTTCATTTATTCCATGTAAACGTTGGTATGTGTCTGTAGAAAATAATACACACAAAAAAGTCCTAACCACACCTGCACATGGGGATGCAGTTCCAAAGCAACATTTCGTTCCTTCATCCAAACATCATAGAATCAATATTGAGCAGAATGGGTCACCTCATTCTACAATTTCAGTTCTATATTCTTGTTGCAGACGTCGCGTCGGTAGCAGTGTCGTAGCACAATGGGGCAAGATACTCCACACACTGGTAAAAATTCATTGGTTGGACTAGGAACCACAAAGCAAGAAATGGTCTTACATTTTAAATACAGCAATTTAAATGAAGAGTTAGCTTATTTCGATTTACTCCGAAACATAGGAATTCTCATAAATCCAGTTATGTAAATATGGAAAATAGATTTCTAATTAGAAGGTGGTGGAAATAATACAAATTGGATATTTTACTGCATTATACTACAAAAAATCGAGATTTCCATACAAACTATCGATAACACAGAAATAATATGCGCCGATAACACAGTTTTATCCAGAAAAAAAATAAGTGCTGAAAATTCTATACTTTTAGTATAGTCCGAAGGGGATTCGGTGTTGCTGCATTGACAAAAATCAACATTTCTCTACAAACTATCGATAACACACAAATAGTTTGCGCCGATAACACAGTCTTATCCAGAAAAAGAGTTAAGTCCTGAAAATTCTATACTTTTAGCTAAGTCCGAAGAGGATTCGGTGTTGCTGCATTGAAAAAAATGGAGATTTCCATACAAACAATCGATAATGCAGAGGTAATTTGCTCCGATATTACAGTTTTTTTTTCGGAATAAGAGCTAAGAATCAAAAAAATCTTCGCTCTTAGCTTAATCAGAAGGGTATTAAATGGTCTTGTATTAAAAAAATTGATATTTCCATACAAACTATCGATGACTCAGGGCTAATTTGGGCCGGCATCACAATTTTCTCCCAAATAAGAGCTAAGCACCGACAATTTTCAGCTCTTAGCTAATCCGAAGGGGGTTAGATGTGGTTGTTTGAAAAAAAATGAAGATTTCCAAATAAACTATCGATATATTATTCTTTTTCGGGCTTGAAAAAACACGTATATACCTACTACATCAATGGGAATTTAAAAAAAAACATTTTTTTAAAATGTTTTTTGTTTGTAATGAATTCCGACAGGCTGTCCCACTGTGTGTGGGAGTCCTTTATCGTCATCATAGTCCTGCTTTTTCTTGATTCCGATTGCAAATGTTGAGGGTCGCTTGAGGGTTGAGAAAAAGAAAAATGTCGTGCATTTAATTTTATTTGTAGATGCATAGAGAGCAAAACGACAACGACAACCCAAAACCCTTTGGATACGAGGACTTATGTATTAAGAAAAGAGAGACTACTCCAGAATTTCAATTTAAAGTTGAGTAACTACATTCCAAAGCGGCATTGGGATAGCTGTGGATGAACAACAAAAGAGGAATGCATGCTCCTGCAATGAAGAATTTACAACACACATACATATACAAATAAATTCCATGAAATCTTTTGTTGTTTTGAGATCTGAGGGGACAAAAATCTCTTTGTCAATTCGACTTTAAGCACTGGACCTTAAACAATCAGGTTTACCTTTGAAGTAATAATAATAATAAAGCAGGTGAACCTATTATTTTCTTCAAAACTAAACTTCTTCAAATAAAATTTTCAGGTTTTTCAGGGAATAAACAAATATACATATATATGTATTTATACACACTCGTATACACGATGCTGTGTGGAGAAAAATAACATCAAGGATCAAAACAAATTACGGTTGCCTAAACAGTTTTTTTTTGTTTGAATTCAAAAACACAAAATGTCCTCAGGCCTAAGCAATTTAGTCTAATTGCTTTACCTTATAATAGGATCAGGAGCAGTAATGTAGCACATAAGACGAGAATCCTGACTCTAACAACCATTTTGAACTTGTGAATTTTAATTTGTACTGACCTTTCATTTTCTTTTCTGCAACTTCTACTTCTTATGTACATTTGAGTGTTCTTCTTCCAGTCTGGTGTTCAAATTAGGGCTTTGAAAACTTCATTGTGCAGAATGTAGAAAATAGTAATCCTGTTGCCGGTTGCTATGTAATATAAAGGATTCAGCAGTTTTGACTCCCTTCGTTAAAGGCACAAATCAAAGGAAGGGTATGTGAATGTGCCAATACAGACAACCCCAATTGGAATGTATATTGATGTTTCGTCCTATTCAAAGAATACACGCAATTCTAAGAGAAAATAATGGCCAACTTAATTCACAAATTCCTTTGTCCAACAATATACATAAATCGAATTCAATCATGAACCCGATGCGATGACTCAATCTCAAAAAGATACATATGCTAGTCCTGTGTGACTTGATTGCAATTTAAAAGCTTGTTATGCCGTAAACATTCAGCCGGGTTGAATTGGGTTCGAGGACATTAAATACAACACACATTATTCTACTTTGATGGTAAATATTGACCTTTGAACGAGCACATGACTACAATTTAAATAGGGGTGCTCTCACCACACAAAGAAGAGCAAAAGTCCTTTTTTTCGATTTTCGTTTGGTCAGAGGGGCTAGGTATACAAAATGGATAATGCACTATACATAAAAACACAATCAAATCGAAACTAGCAAGGATTAAAGAATAAGTAGGTATAGTAAGGAGCTATCTACAAATAATCCCTGTAGAACACCTTGAAGATACAAAAATGTTTACTTTTAATTTAAAGAAATAAATTATTTCTTTATTCTCAAGTGATTTAAAAAAACAGGAAAAAGAAAAGCAAAAGCAAAACGAAAGAAAATTAAAAATATATTTTAAAAGTGTTCTCGTGGGAGAGGGTATTGTTAACTTTTTGCAATTCTCCAAACGCTCCGAACGTGGTGAACGAGATAGAAGGAAAATAAACAATTTGCTGAAAGATTAAAAAAAAAATGATAACAACCCTTAAATATTCAAAACTGTCAGGGAGGAATTTAATATTAGAAGAAGTTAGATGTTTGTATACGCAAGTGCTTTTCGAAGAAGTTTTTAGGGTTAAGGCCTAAGGGAAATAATGGTTTTGTTTAAGGTAATTTAGTGCTTAGTGTTATCTTTAGAAGCAACCACCATCAATACTTGGTCCAGCTAAATATAATAAGGACTGAAATGAGCGAAAAGGAGATAAAGTACCTATTCAATGTTCTAGGAGGACATTTCGCGGCAGGTGGAATTAAAGACCTTTAATTTAAGCTTGAAATTTTCCGTTAATCTTTAGAAAATGCGAGTTCAACGTTTTGCAGTGGTAAGCTGAGTGGATTATTTTCTTTTTTTTGGTTCATACCGAAATTACAATAAACACAAATACAATAATTAGTAGTGTAGCTTTTAGTGCTGACTTTATAGAGGTCACTTGGAAGGTATATTTACCATTACCGATCGATCTGTAAGACTTTATAGAAGCAATATGTACACTTTTCATTGGGATAAGCTTTACCACGTGCCTTTCTTCAAAGAACACTATTTTTTCCACAGGCAAGCATGGTCGGCACCATTTGGTTACATGACTTTAGAGAAACCTTAGCGAAGGTCGAAGCTATTATAGTCCAAAACAATTTATTTTAAAAACTTTTGAATAATTTCCAATTTTCTTTTATATAAGAACGCTCACGTGGGTCATGCTTATACGATGAACTCAGCTGTTTCTGGATAAAATTTTGAACTGAAACACGACTCAATCACATTAAATTCACTAGAGCTTCTATTAGACTTCCCTATTAAATATTCTAATAAATGTTTTATGATTGAGTGGAAACTCCTTTTTAAGACATATTCCGAAATGTTAGGTTTTTATTCGTAAGTTCCAAAAATGTGTGTTACTTTCCAAGGGAAGTTGTTGCAAAACAAACGAAACTAACAATAACAAGCAACGCGAAGGGAAATTTGATTATAGTTGTGAAGAACACATTTCCTGTTTTTTTTTTTAAAGAATTTTACAAACAAAACTTTTACAGCATACAACGATTGTAGCGAAAGTTTATAGAAGTTGATAGGCCCTGGATTTTGTTTAGACAAATTATCGAAGCTTTATGGAATCTAACATACTAACAGTCAAATATACAAAGTAAATTTCCTTAAAAGAGGTAACACCTGAATTAAGGCTTCTAAATTTTTAACTTCCGTAAACAAACTTTAAAGAAATATTATCGAAAAATCAAATGTTTAATAATTTAGCTTATTAATTGAGTACGATTTCCTCGTGTTGAGTTGTGAACTAATTTATAAACATTTAAGAGAAAATATTAGCAATTTATTTTTAAATGTCCATTTCAGATTTATCGCTATTTAAAATAGAGCTTCAGAAATTAAAAACTTGTGAACCGCACCCGGATGAGAATCCCGCATTTATGATCTTATAAATAGACACTTAAATAAAAATAATTATTAAAATTTTTCTCACATTTTCAAAATTTATTTTAATAATATTTTGAAACATGAACAACAATTAATTACCATAAGATATAAGCACCCGATGCCAATTGCAATTAAACACTTAAATGTTTTAAGTGGTGAAATTTAGTTTGACATACAAATCGCATTTAATTAATCAACATATTACAATCCAATAATTTTTGTTTAATTCAATAATCTAGTGACCACTTTAAAACGTCCTTGCAAAGCTTTGAATTGTTTTTCTTGATCGATGTATGTGGGAGCTAAATTTTGAAATTTCTTTTTTGATTAATGCAATTTTAGCGGCAATAAAAAAAAAAAAAAACAAATATGATTTAAGAATTATATCAAGTTTTATTTGGAAAATAGCAAGAATCACTCTCTCTCTGTCAGACCAAACCATCTTAGCTTTGTTCTAAATGTTACAGATAGCGCAAAGCCTACTGGTAAATGCTTAAATCGTCAAGCGTTTTTAAAACCTAAACTATAACTTCGTTAATATTTGTTATCACTCATGTTATTTGCTTTGGGTCTGTTTGTGTTTGGCTTTGAACAAAACCAAACAACTCTAAGTTATAAGCTAAACTTGAATTATTTAACACTGCGAAACCGTCTTTCAAATCAGAAAAGACCACAAAAGCTCTCGTCATTCAAACTATAATCCGTCATTTCAACCGCACCCTTAAATTTCCACATTGTTGTCCATTTCATCAAGCAGTGGACAAACGACCGAATAACAGTGGAACAGATTATAATGAAAAGTGGAAATATTTTTTTTAATGTCTTATTAAATGAAATTAACTATTTATAAATTTCTAATTGATATAATGAAAGTTAAGAATAATACAAATCGAATATTGCAAACATTTTAAGTAAATTTGTTTAAAAAGGCGCGTTCTTCGTAGGAACATGGAAAGTAATAATTATAGTTTAAATTAATACAAGCAAAAATCAACAAATTGGGATTGTCAGTGGGCTTTTCAGAAGTCTAAAAAATACATAATTTCGATCTGATATATGAGAAGAAAAGAAATTTAAAATATTTAACCATTCAAAGTTTAAATTTTTTTTACAAATTTCATGAACCGTCAGTCCCACTGTTCGGCGAACGAACGAACAACGACTGAGCCAATATCCAAACACATATCAGATCGCATATCTCAAAGGCATTGCGTACAACTAAAATACATAACTGAGTGAGAACGTTAAATTCGTTTTGATATTTACGAATGCTGGGATTTTTCCAGCAGGAACATCAATATATTCACATATACACACATTCCATACTGAAATGTATCCGTTTGCGGAATTATCCTTTTAGATTAAAATCGCAGAGGCACAATTCATATTCGTTGGCTTTTCGGATTGCAGTGACAACGCCAACGGAACCGGATAACGTGTATGAGGAAGTGATATCTGTTTGTTATTTTGCTGTGCGCCATGCCGTCCATCGATTCATTAAATATTTATCCTGAATTAAATTTTTTAACAATCAAAATCCCTGTAGCGAACACTTAAAACCTTAAAACAACACCCCCTCCACCCCCATACACACAAAGAATATCTCGTTTAAATTTTTCGTATGTGAATATGTATTATCAACTCCTTTTTAAAAATTGATACGAAGTGGCCCGCTGCTTCAGGAAAGATAAAATAAAAAACAATCCAAAATGAAACGGCACAGAGATTATCATTTATGCTTGAAGGAAGGAAAAAAATGAGGAATTAAAAAAAAAAACTAAGAGATGATGTCTAAAAATCCACAATTTGCAGCAGCAGTTGCAATGCAACTCAACGATTTCAATAGGAGTGCTCTGAAGTCTATTCACTTAAGGAGCTTATATATTTATCGCTGTCCATTTGCGCTTAAATCTTCACGAAGAAAAGTACCTCTACAAATTTTTACATATATATTTTTTTATATATATATTGAATACGTATTACACGATGAAGTGTAGGAAATGATTTATGCCATAAATAAATAAAAAGAATTCATAATAATAATAAAAAAAATGTGTACAAAGTTTTATAGAGAGGAAAATCCAGAATGGCTTTAATAGAAAATGTCCTGCTTTTGGAGTTTCAGGGCAGGACGACGAATGGGTATAAAAGGGAAGAAGAAATTTATGAATTATAACTCCAGCATCAGCTGCTATGAATTGTCTGACAAAAAAAAACTATAAATTTTAAAAACTGTGATTTTTTTTTGAACTTTCGACAATATTGCTTACAATTCATTAAATATTTGATTTGCTTTAAAAATAAATTGTTGTATTGCAGAAATGAATGGAAATGGATGGATTCACTGTGGCGAATGTGTGATATATGTATTACAGCTGTTGTTGCATTTTTTTTCTGCTTTGAATTTAAAAATTGTTTTAATTAAGTATGCAAAATATTAAAGAATAATATTACAAAACTGACAGAGGGAGTTATTGTGAAAAATTGAAGTACGACAATTTAAAATTTTAAAGAATTTTAAATAATGTATCAATGTATTTGAAAATTTATTACAAATAGTAATTTTATTGAATAGAGTAACGGTCGCCTCAGCTATATTTTAATATAGGACCAGCGAAAGTTCTACACATAAGCTATTTGGTAATATACAAATTCTAAACAAAATCTTGGTGTCGCAAATGTTGGTTTTAAAAAATAGGACGTTCTCTAACTATCAAAGATAGACGGAAAACTTTGTGTGAAGAGTTTTGGAAAACAGATTTTAGTAATGCGGAATTTTAGTTCAAAATTAAAAAATAAAATAAAATGCACGACTGGATCGCATGTACTTGCTCCTATGTTCGATCACATTATATGCAAAAGATTCTTCATAGAAACGGCTAAATGTATTTTTAAAGTCGTTTTTCACATAATTTTTTATATATAAAAATTCTTAATTTTTTTCCAAAAATAAAAATTGGTATGGAAATTTTAAATACTTAATAATATTAATTCAAAAACAAAATTTCAGAAAAAACCGTCGACCCGTTTTCGAAATTTTGAGTTTTCAAAAAAAAAAATATTTTTGTTTCAAAAATCCAAAAAAACTATTTGTCGAGAATTTTGAAATGCTGTATTATTTAGAATTTGAAATAACTCTTGTATAAAAATTTTCATCGAAATCCGTTTAGCCGTTTATAAGAAATTAGAAAATCAATAAAATCGTTGTATGGCAGGTACCGTTAATAACAAAATATTTGAAATTTTTGTCTGGCCAAAATGAAGACCATATCCAAAGTAGTGCAAACACCAATTTTTATCAAAATAGTTAGAGCAGTTTTCGAGATAATTAAGATGGTAGAAAAATTGTATGGCAGGTACCGTTCTTTTTGGGGTTAAAACAACGATTCAAAAATCTATTTTGAACAATCACCTAAAACGCCTATGCACCAAGTTTGAACAAGCCGTTTAGGCTGTAGATCGTTCTACAGACAAACGGAATTGCGGGACCAACTTTTTTGGTATTCTCTATCATCGTAATGTCAACTTTGATTAAAGTCTCGAGTTCGATTTTTTTTACAAATGCAAAACTTGCGCTGATAAAATTCATAAAGGCCGTTTTAGGGAAAGAGGTATCTGAATTATCCTGAAAGGGAATCTATAGGTTTTGAAAAAAAAAATCAGCGTACTATTTCAGATATAGTCTATATTTTCGTGTATACATTTTTTTACATAATAAAAATAATAATAGTACCTGCCATAAAACGGTTTTTTTTTTATTTTCGTTTCTCATTAACTTCTCGACGGAATTGGATTAAAGTTTTTAATCAAATTCTAAATAATACTGTATACCAAAATGTTCGAGAAATAATATTTTGAATTAAAAAAAAATATAATTTTGTTTTAAAAATGCAATGTTTTGAAAACTAGTAGGCGATTCGAAATTAAACATTCATTGTTAATTATTTAAAATTGCCGAGTCCACTAAATGCGATCCAGTTGTGCATTTTATTTTTCCCAAATTGAATAGCAGGAATGTCCAAAAAACTCATAATTTCTCATAATGGACTTGTAAATTAAACTTCAAGATTTTAATATTTGACTGCTCTTAATTATTTTCTTATGGTTGCTAGTTTATGTTGATAAAACAGCAACTATTGAATCCGACCTGTCGGGAGTTTACCAGTTTACTATTTTTTTGTTTTTAACGACTACGCTCGACCAGAATAAGAAATCATTTGAAAAAAGCGAAATTCGATACTAATAAATTCCAAGGGAACCTTTCGACTATAATTCACGTTCCCTACCATCGAAGTAGGGAAACATTCCCCAGGGAAATTTTAATTCACGATAACTTCCATTGTTAGTCAACAATTAAAAACATACGATCAGATATTTTTGAAAAAGTAGTTGAATAGCTATTTTTTCAACAAAAAAAACACCCTGTATTTTAGTTCTTATGATTTTTTTTTCATTTCGCCAGTTCAGAAAAAAAAATTCACAATAACAGTGAGGGGCCGACTCCAAACTTTTTTTGTTTGCTCAGTATTTGATAGCAAGACTGAGAAATATTGTTGATGAAGCCTTTTCATATGTGTAAGCTGAGATTGCTGAGAATTGTTTTTTTCTGAATTAGCCTATTTATGTAATATAGCTTTACCTGTATTTGTGAATTGGACGCATTTGTTAAATCAATTCTATTTTTATTTTCTGTTAGAAAAGGAATATTAGACTGCTTTCAGTTTGTAGAGACAAGTCTGTTTTCCTTAAAATTAAACTATCTTAAATTTTTCCATAGCTAAATTTATATACAGTATTGTAGAAAACCTAGGCAACCATTTCGCGACTGTTTTTTCCATGCTTTGGATAATAAAAGAATAAAGGCATAAAAGAAATAACATAACCTAAAATTCCACATAAATTGCGTAATTGCATACTTTTAATTGTCCGTGTGTATAAACTACCAACATATTTTTACTATATCGTAGTGTTGTAGTAAATATTAAATTTTTCTTTAATAATTTTGTAAAATAATTGCTTATTATGTAAAAATATTTAAATATATTTAAATTTTAACTCATTGCATACTTTTAGGCATTTGAACTACATATAATTGTTGCGAAATTTATGAATTATGATTGAATTTAGTAAATAATTTTTTTTTCTTCTGAAAACAACACACACCTAAATAAAACATTGCATCAAACTTTGTTTAAAATGCGATGAATTTGTAAATTTAAGGACTGTAATTTTAAGCGAAAATCAATGCATACTTTTGGACAATCTTTAATGAAGTTTTTCTTTCAAAAAATTCATATCAATATCAAAAATCTCTCAATAAAAATACATAGTTCTTTTTATATTTTTAATTTTAATTTATCCAGGAAGATTGAAGAAAGAAGTTTTATTTAATAAATATATTTCGAAAGTTGTACATTAAAATTCGTGATAGCATTTTTCAAAGTTACTCATCTCTTGGTTTTTGTCGAAAAATAAAGAGCTTTTCCAACTTAAATTTTTTTTTGTGTTGCTCTTTTGTTTCAAGAGAGAGGTTATTATTAAGTAACGAGAACAATACCATACCAAGTGTAGAGACAGGAGTAAGGTCATTAGCAACTCGGCAAAAAGTTTTAATGATACATTCATTGAATTTTTGGCTTGTGTTTAAAGGAGGTTTAATGGTTTTTTTTTTGTATGCCATGCATAGAATTATTCATAGAACGGAGTTGGTATTATATTTAAAATTAATTTTATTTCAGGTAGCTGAAGGTAAAATTTTACAGAAAATGTTATAATAAACCCTAATTATATGCAATTTTTTTTCGTTTTAATTTTAAGTGTTTATACAACACACACATACACACCAGTTTTGCATTGTATTTGCTAACCTTTATGTCCGACCGAACAGATGATGTATTGTAGATAATTAAATGTATATTTTCACCAGGAGCTAAATTGTTTTTTCTTTTTTTTTTTGCTATTTTATGTGTGTGCGCCGTTGTTCCTTACAGTTGATTGCGTTTCCATTGTTAGGTAACATAATTTCTATTGAAAACTTTTTTTCTCCATCAATGAGTTTTTAATTACCACGTTTCAACCACTGGATTTTCGTTTCAACACTTACAGGAAAAAAAACAGAACAGGAAAAAATAGATGATAAAAATTCAACAATTTTCCAGGACATTAAATAATCCAGTTAATTACACACGTTGTCAAAAGAATTTAATGCGCAAAATTGAAAAGCACTATTATCTTTAAAATGGGGACTAGATGCACGGACAGAAGTTACCCTTTTCAAACATTCCATCCCCTTTATTGGGGAACAGACCTAAAAAAAGCTTTGGCGTTTTATTATCCTCAAAGTGATTACATGGGACTCGCGCCCTTTAATAGCACCATGTTCCATTCAGAGCCAGAACGCGCTCGTAGGTAGGTAGGAGTAAACTAGAACGAGACGATACGAAATCATATCTATGAATTATGTTTACACACTCAATTAAACCCACTTGTGCGTGCAGATTATGCATAGAAAATCCATTTATGCTTAAAGAAGGATGGCAAGATGTCCTGAGTTTTATTTTATAAATCATAGTCCTTTTTTCAAATAATTTATCGGTTTAATTCGGTGGAATCCGAAAATGGCGGGAAATAAGCTTAAATGTAAGCACGAAATACTGTTCATTGTTGCCTAAAATATGTTAGATGACAGGAGAGTATGTGGAAGAAATTTTTGGGTTTCGTTAAAGCTGTTGTACACTTCTATGTATTGAATATAACAAGGATTAAAGGCAAACAAAAATAAACAAGGACAAGGATCGAGATTCTAGACGATTGGGTTAATTAATGGGAAAATTTATTTCCCCCAGCACTGAGGATACGTAGGTGTACTTATGTATGTATGTGTAAAGAACAAGGAAAACTAAACATAGTCGAGGCTTATGAAAATAGGATTTGCAGATAGGAGAGCACATCATTGAGTTTAGTGGCAAAATCTTAAAGATTAATTAAGAGGGTATTTTTTTTTGTTGGTATGAAAAAGTTAGAATGGTTATGAGCACCGTAATATTAATATTGAATGTTTTGAATGCTATAACAACAACAATTTGAGTGTGCTACAACCAAGTTTCTTTAGGTGCTGCCAAGTCGATCATTAGCGACTTCCTTTAGTGGTGCTTGGTCCTATTAACTTCATTTTAATTGAAAAATTAATATTTTATGACAATAATGGGGCTTAATTTTAGGCATTTAGCATGATGCTACTTAACAATTTTCTTATTTTAAAGCAGTTTACTAAATGTGTCCAAATGTAAAGCCTCTCCTTTATGAGTCGAACGTTTCTCTCAAGACGAAGTCTTGTTATAAAAAATAGTGAATAGAGAGACCAATCAATTCACCAAATTTTCGACAAACAACTTTTTTTATAATTTTTGAAAATATTAAAATTGATGGCGTACGGACACATGGGTAGTTTCCAACGATAAATAATTTCTTGAGATGAAATTCAGTCGCCAAATAAAATCTGGTACCTAAAGTTGTATTAGTGATGAAGTTTGTAAATGAATTTGGCAATTGAAAATCGAGTATGTGGAGATGAAGTTTTTGTTTCCAAAATAGAAACAAATTCCTTCGAAAATGTATTTTAGAATTAATATACATGAAATTTGTTGAATGGAATATTTCCTTTATGGAATAAAGTGGATAAGTCCATCAGTTCACTTATAGAAGTTTTACTACTTTAGAAATCGTAACTCTCTTGTGTAAAGAAAGTTAGAAATTTAGATTTTTAAGGAGTTTTTTTTTCCTTAACAGTCTGCCCTCTCTGTTGAAAATATTGATTTAAAATTTTAATAAAAATGTCGCAAATTTTACTAAATAATAATCAAATTGGTAGTCCAAAATATAAAAACACTTTTTCGACAATTAAAAGTATGCAATTGTGCAATGGTTTAATTTGACTTATTGAAAAATTTATAATGAAAAGAGAAAGCAACAAAAAATTGTTTTCAAACAATATTTTACGTATTTTGTTATTAACGGTACCTAGTATACAACCATTTGTTTGATTTTCGACTTTCTCATAAACGGCTCCACGGATTTTGATCAAAATTTTTATTTAGGAGAGGTCTTTCGAATTCTTTATAGTACTGCATACAAAAATTTTCGAAAAATAAATTTTTGGATTCTTAATATTTATTTCGAAAACTGGTGGACGATTTTTTTAATTTAATTTTTATTTTGTATTATTTAAAAATTAAAATAGGTGTTTATTGGAAACAAATTTACATAAATTTTGTTTATATAAAATCGTAGTTTGAAGTTAGAAATAAGCCGATTCGAGTCGTTTTCGAAACAAATAATTTTTTTTTTAATTAAAAAAATGTTATTTGAACGATTTTTCCACAATTTAAAACGGCTATCTATGTATATATATAAAATTTTATCAAAATCAGATCTGAATTCTGGGGAAGCTTAAAATTAAATAACATGGTTCTATGGGAAATAATGGGAAATACGAGTACAGTTATAATTATATTTATCAAAAAAAAAATCCCCCGTCTGTTTTAATAAGAAATTAACTAGAGAAATGCCAACCTTTAATGTTGCCCGTCAAATTTCTTCAGTCAACGAGCTGTTAGGATCTGTGGGAAATCTGTATAGAATTACTGTATAGAAATCATTCAACAAACTGTGAATGCCATAGTGTGAATGAGTTTTAGTTCCGAATTGAGGTCTAAATAAGTCTCTTGGCCAGCTAACATTTCGCTTAGATTGTCTTATTGTTCTCAACCTAAAAGCTTAAGCGGTAGAGGTGAGGAAAAACCCCTTGTCTAACATCCATTTTTCAAGGCTGTTTTTTCGACATTACAAGTTTGAAATATTGAACACATTGTGAGTGAATCGAACGCAAAAAAAACATGGAATGCTCGAAATATGCTCAATAGAGTATTTTGTATATTCGGATCCTGACATTAGACTTGAGAGTGAGATAACGCTTCTCGTATACATCTACAGTTGCCAGCTCCAAAATATAACAAGCCTGACGGTAGAAAAAAACCTGATTCTCGAGAACGAATTTGGTGGTTGTATTCTTTTTCGCAATTAATAAAAAAAGAAATAATAAAAAAAAAAACACAAATATCTCATCCAGCAAACATCATTGACATTTATGTACATAAGTACATTTACCTAGATACTGAATTCGTATACCTTTCTCTACACACAATATGAAGCCAATCCGCCATGTTTTCATAGGCTAAAAAGAATATTCTTCCCATGAGAGTACTGTCAGTAGGTATATTTAATTTTTTTTTTTCAAATTTTAACTTTTTGAAACAATTTTCTCGTCGTTTGTTAATTTTATTCTGCTGTGAGGCAAATGTTTCTTAGTATTTTTCTTAGTGTCAATAAAATAAAAAAGTATATATTATTATATATTTAATAAAATATGTTTAAAAAAAACCACAGAACTGCATAAAATTAATGTATCACATTTTTTTTACAACTAAAAGAAGCAAAATTAATACGTTTAACGTGATTTGCAAGTATTTCCATTTGAATGCATTCAGGATAAATTTTGAAAAGTTTTTCTTTATTCAGTTTGGTAAAATGATTGTTTTTTGTGAATATTCTTAAAAAAGCCTGACAGATCACGAAGCCTGGCTAATGCCTGACGCGTCTGGAAATATCCTGGCGGATGGTAAGCCTACATAAACGATACACCTAATTTTTCAAACCAGTTTTATAAAACAAAAAATTGTTTCAAATTTTTGAAAATACATAAAACATTAATAGGAAGAATTGTGATATTTTTGTACCGAAATATGTGGGAACAACAATAATTAACAGTGATTCTTTAGTTAATCAATTATACAAAAATTTAACTCATTTTATAGTTTCAGAAAGTTCAAGATGTAGGTTTTTTCTCCCTAAATATAAAAAATAACCCTAGAAAATTACTTCCGAAAACACATACCTACATGAAAATTATTTTAACAATTACAATTTAAATTAGGTTATAACTAAAAAAAGTTTTGTAACTTTGGATGCTCTTTAAAAAAAATAGGTATAGTAGACCTGAAAATATTTACTTAAAATTATTTGATTAAATCAATAAATTGCCAAACATCACAGAACACACCTTTACAATTTGCATAATTTCTAAAAAAAAATACTCACACTTATTTTCATTATTTGTGTAAGTTATGTCTGTATATTTTTCTCAGTTAATATTTGGTGCTAAAATGACAACATTTAAATTTTATTGTATTTATAATATATAAATAAATTTAAATTCGCAGTGCCAATAGCTTATAGTTGTTATATTATATTGTGCATGCGCTTTAATTTGCATTATACATTGCTCTATTAATTTTTTTAAGAAAAATATTTGTATTTAATATTAATTATATTTTTTTTTTAAATCTTGATTAACAATTTACCATTATGTTTGATTAATTAAAAAAACAGAAACATCCCTTTACCAAACAAAACAAATTCAACTTATAGGTACTAATTTATTGCTCATCATGCTGTTGCTTTCCAAATAAAAAAAAAATGGTAAAATTAAAATAAATTTTCCAAAAAAAAAAATCAATTCAATTTAATCATTTTTTTATACATCATGCCTTTTTGATTTTTATTTATCCTTTAATAAAAATCTTACGAAAAAAAACTCAACATTAAAACTAAATTATAATGTATCCCATAAAGGAAAAAAAGAGAAAACTTTAAAGCTATTTGTCCATCAGCAGTCAGGACATTAAAAGAGAACAAAAAAAAGGAAATAAACTTTTTCGATTTATCGTTACACACAACTACATTCATTTGTCAAAAACCCTTTCGAGAAGGATTTTTGTTTTGTTCAAAAAAAAAGGAGAAAATACGATGATGATGCAAACTTTCAGCATAAAATTGCAAGTTCGTAAACAAACAAGTTCCAAAAAATAAGAAATAAGCAAAAAAAGGAAAAAAAAACTAATAATAATGAAAAAATAAAATAAAAAAAAAACAAAACATAAACAAAAGTTCCAACAACTCTAAAGCAAATTACAAATCCCGCGACCAAAAACAACGTGTGCAATGTCCTTCGAACAAAGAAAGGACATACTTTCCAAAGATGGATAAAAACAAACAACAACAAAGATGCGTTGCAAGGAGCAAAATGTACAGGCCACACAAGACAAACGGGTTTTTATTTATTTTTTGGTTGCTAAATTATTTTGAAATGATTCTTTTGTTGGATTGGTATTGGAGGACTCACTATGCTGACAGATGGTTGATGCTGTTGCTGCTGCTGTTGTTGTTGCTGCAGTTGCTGTTGGACATTGGACGACTGTTGCTGTTGTTGTGAATCAATTCCATTTGAAATACTATTGGCAACCGAAAGTGGAAGAGTTAATGTGGTGGGCTGGGCCGATGATGGCACTGTTGAGGTAGCAGCAATATTGTTTAATTGCTGCTGCTGTGGAGGGATTCCTAGAACTGATGTGGAACTATTATACTGTGATACTGATTGTTGCTGCTGCTGTTGCTGTTGCTGCTGCTGTTGTTGTTGTTGTTGTTGTTGTTTTTGTTGCTGCTGCTGCTGTTGGTGGTGGTGTTGTTGTTGCTGTTGCTGAAGACTTGCCTGTTAAACAATACCAATGAAGGCAAACTCGAGTTTCAAAATATATCTACATAATACATATTTGTATATTTTTGTATTGTTTTGAGAAAACACAAACTAAATGTTTTTTTTGTAGTTTTTAATGCCCAGCACCAAGAATGTGGTAATCTGATATTTTTATGAATTAGGTAACATGCATTTTTCAAAACCATAAATATAGGTATTTATTTGCTTGTAATTTGTTTATACTGCAAACTGCAAGCGATAACAAATGGCAGCATTGAATCAATCTATTACAGTTTGTTTCAACAACTGATAACAATTTCAAGAGATCAATGATGACACACGTATGTGAATTCGAATCAAGTTCACCGAAATTGTAGATTGGACTTGCAATCTAGCAAGGAGGTCAGGAGTTTCTTTTGTTTGTTTTTTTTTTTTTGGAATTTAATATTGCCCTGAAACATATACTCAAAGTCATACCAGCTGTATGGAGTAAGGTACAAATTTTCGGCTACGAAAGTGCAATATTTTGGAAAATCACGCTTTGAAATGCTTTCAATTCGAAGTTCGAAAAAATAAATGATCAATAATTTCTTGTATTTAATTAAGACTGACCCTGATTATTTAGCAGACAATTTGAATTTGAATCTTATGTAATTAAAATCTTTCGGAATCTTCCCAAATACTATCTGCATCTTTTGAGAGACAATCGTTGATGACTTAAAAAAAGCCCGTATAACGTAGACTTTTCATTTAACAGATCGTTCTGTGTAGTCCTTTGAGAAGAGCTTTGGAATTTGGAATTTACTCTTTAAAATATTTAAAGACTTTTGGACTAATATTTTGAAAAATTGTCTAAAAAATGATTTTCAGAACATTATAAAATTCTTGTCTTATCGTCAATCATTCAATTCCATTAAAGTTTAAGGATTTTGTTGTTAAAAACGGCAAATTTTTGAGTTTCCAAAATTTTTGAAAATTTTGTTTGGCATATTTGATTTATTCCTTCAAATAAGTTTTGCAAATAAATAATAATTAAATTAAAAATGAAGCATAGAAAGTTTGTCGAAGAAAAGCAATTAACGTGCTCTTTTTTTTAATTAAACCATTTTTTTCGATATTTTTGAAAAATTCTCCACCGTAGAAAAAAAATTAAATTTAAGGTTTGTTCTATATTTTTCGAGCACTCAAATTTAACATATTTAAGCACAAGCAAGTGTGACAATTGGTTAGAAATTACCAATTGCATTTGACATTCGTGCAGTGCGGGTAAAGAAGGAATCTAGACTAAAATGTTGTGCATTTGTAGAATGGCCATTTTATGTTTTCTTGCGTTGAAACTCTATATCATTAAGAGTTGTTACCGTTTTTTTTTGCAAAAGAATTTCGTTGGCTTTTTTGAAGACTACCGACAAATTTTGTACTGCATCTGCAAAGTAGACTAGACTTAGCATTAAACACAAATAAAATAAATCAAATGGCGTATTTCTCTTCAAAATCGATATGTTTAAAGTCTTGTTCAGGATTTCTGAAAATGTTCATCTACATTTTTCTAAAACAATAAATAAAATTAAGATTTTTAAAACTCTGTAATTTTTTGGACAAAGATTTGTATTCAAATTGTCTGCAAAGTTTAAGGTCATTAGAAAAAGGCAATGATTATTTTGGGTTTTATTTAGCGCAGCCAAAAGTTACAACAGTACCTTTTGATTTTTAAAACAGCTTTGGAATTAATAAGATAAACACGAGAGTCAATCAAATGCGCTATAAATAAAATTTCCCAGTGAATGAATTATGCTTAGTTTACAAGTCATACAATTTTATATTTTGAAAAAAATGTCTGTTGAGATTTTAAGCACTTTAAACGAATACTTATTACCAAAACCGTTTTTTTTTTAATTTATTATTTTTTCATTCAAAAACCATGCAGTAAGGTCATTCAGAAAAAAATCTTAACATTAAATTAAATTATTTAAATATAAAAATTCTCTATTGTTCATATATATTATATTTTTTTTTGTAACAATTTCATTTCATTTTCCATAAACAAAAAAAAAAACAACCACTTGGATTATTATAGATTAAAAAACATTTTTTGATATTATTTTTTTTAATTAACATTTTGTTTAAATATAGCGAAAATATTATTAATTTTGTACATTAATAAAAATTAGCAAATTAAACCATCTATTTCCCATCGCATGCATTTTCTAGCTCATTGAGCATTATGTTTAAAGTTTAAACCTATTTTTGTGCATTTTTTTTGATTTGAAAAAAAAATTTAAAAAAAACGCAAACAGAAAATAATAAACCAACAAAGAAGGATTTGCACCCCACATATCCCTCGTGTAGAATTTTCCACTTTTATATATATTTATTTCTTGATTTATTCACTTTATTAAAGAATTTAATAGGAGTGACAAAAAAAAACGCCAAAAGGGACATTAAAGTGTCCTTGAGGATTTTAAATAAATAAAAAACAATTCTCCAAAAACTTCATCATTGAGAAACAGAAACAAAAAAAAAAAAACTTTTTGACTAAAAAGTTAAAAAAAAAAATGGATAAAAGTTTACAAATCCGTACTTACTTTTTTCTGCTGCATATATAGTTGTGCGGCTGCTGCAGCTGATGACACAGGCGGCGGAGCTCCATCTGGCTTCATTTGTGATGCTTGCTCAGCCTTGACAGCAGCCACTGCCATCGAGAGGCTATCAGCAGCTCCGACATTAGCTGGTGCCGGTGGATATCCTGTTGGGGCACCTGGATATGGGCCCACACCCGCCTGCACCATGTGCTGTAAAACAAAGCAAAAAAAAACAATATCCATTAGAATGTGCTGCGCAATATAATGTATTCTATAAATAAATATGTATGTTTGTAGATCAAAAGAGTGAGTGAGGGAAATAACATAACAAAACAATATACACTCATACATACATGAAAATAACTAATGCTATCGACAAGTTTTGGCCACCAGATGGAGCTTAAAAAAAACTCTCGACAGGATATGAAAATTTAATATAAATTTCTATGTCCTCTTATCGCCATTGAAATGAAGGTCCAGTCTTTTGTATATATGTACATGTGTATATGTGCAAAAATGCTTAAGGCCATTCTATAGTGGGTATAGTTAGGTATATAAAACTATAGACCATTCGAAATCTATGTGGATAGGTCTTCCAATTAGTTTATGACCGGGAGTATATTTGCACACGATTCTATGTGTTTGTGAGGATGTATATCAGATGGGAAATAGGGACGAAAATCCTCAGGGACTAGCTTTATATGATGACCCTTTCCAAAACACGGAGCTTCCTTCCGCAAAATGGACGTCAGAGGCACTTTTGTAATAGGCTGTTTGTATCTGTACTGCATTTTGTCATGAAGCCAATAAGATACTTTTTTTGTCATTTTTTTTTTTTGATAATGGTCTTTTATTCCGCCCATTAAAGAAAAACATTTTTCTGCGATTTAGAAAATGTTAGTATCGAATGACTTGCCTTGGGGGTGTTTTTTACCTTTATTGGCGCAAATTGGTTTTTCGATAATAATATCTTTTGAATAAAATTGAATTACTAAAAAAAAACCGTTTATTCAAAAAATAATAAAAATGAAAAAAAAAAATGTTCAAAGAACTCAAATTTAATGAAAGCATCAGATATTGAATATTATTCGCATTCTCCTCTCGACTCGATGATATGATGTGTTGCTAGGTGACAATATTGCTGCTATCCCGCGGGAGGAAATTTTCAATAAACGTGGAGACGTCGTCGTCTGCGCGAAACAAAAAAGAGTTTGTGTATTTTTTTTTTCTTCAACAAGCACGAACCATTCAATATGAATTTGATGTTAAAGTTGTTCAACGTCGTACAGCGTGGTGGGTGAGGGAGGAGGAGCTATCTCATTGTCTACAATAAAGAGGTTTACTTTAAATTGCTGAAGGAAATCCGATCCTCATTTTAGAGAGAAATATGTTATGAATATTCTGAATATTTCTTTGAAATTGCATATGAATTGATGTTGTTATTTTTCAATTGAAACAAAAAAAAAATTATATGATGAGGAAAGGACGAGTGGGAATATTTTTTTTATTGATATGAAAGTATTTTTCATTTGCCATCAATACATAGATACAGATACATACATGTATTTTGATATTTTTTATGGAAATTTTTCTGTCAGCTCAATTTTAATCATTTTAATGGAATTTGAATCCTGAAAAGCAATTCCGTGAATTCAGATTCACTTCTATAGGTATGTGCTTACATTCGGTTTAAGTAGATGGTATAATTTAAATGTTAAAGATTTTGAAATTAATTTTGCCAGAAAATCTATTAACCAAAATGTTATTTATCCAACTGATAATCCCAAGTGAGACAGAGGCGTACGTGAAATTCATATGAAAGAACCATTGTCCTGAACGGAATGTCCTGAAGATAATCCATCAATGACACCTTTAATGTAAAATTCATTTCATTCAAAATGCTTCCTTTCTTTTTGAGCTTTGAATTAATTATCATTATTTTTTATTGATAATTCAGTTAATAAATTTGGAGATGCAACACATCATGGCAATGAGTAGAAATACTTTTAAGTCTTAACAATTCTTGTTGTTATTCGTCACGAACGCCTAAGGTGAGAAGCCCTTTTTTTATACGCAAGAGATATTTTTTTTTGGAAAAGGAGACAACATTTTTTACTGGGTTTTGAATGAACGCAGGCATTTTTTGTTTTAGTTGGAACAAACCTTCAAAATTCGATCCTTGCAAAACTTCTATGAAAAAATAACGCACGGGTTAAACAACCGAATTGAAACGAAGTTTAAAGATTTACGTGCAGTGAAATTAATCTCCAGAAAATAATTCCACTAGTTGACACTTGCTTAAAAATAAATTAACTTTATTAATAATAACCAAGATTGTGTATGGGAAGTAAGGTGACTTGCGTATGGGAACTATCTAGACATTCAGAAGAATGCCAACAATAACTGAACACCACAAGAATGTAAATTAATGTTGAGTTTTGTTTAAATTAAATTTTTTTTTATGAATTTTTTTTTAATACTAACTTTTTTCAACTAGGGCGGCCATCTACCCTCATGTCCTTACTTAGGTGCGCCCTTGAATTAAGATACAAGAAACGATAGGAAACGATACTTTTTTAGGCAGTTGAAATCTATTATGTATCGATAATAGGTAATTTACAAAATCGATGAAACAGTGATCAATCTTCTTATTGGCAAATTAATTTTAGTACTGAATTAAATGTCATTGTTAAAAATATTAGGAAAGAATATTGTTGTTAATCTTAATCTTAAATTAAATTGGTAGACAGTTACTAGACTTTACGTGGTTCACCGCTTCTTGAAGACCTAAGAAATCGCTTTCCGCATTATTCATCTACAGTTTAAAAAATGTATTTAGTAAAAAAGGTTAGTTCTACTAAGATTCAAGAAAAGTTAGAGTTTATAGCCGAAAATCACCAAGCACACGGTGGTAATTTTTTTTGCATTTTGGTAAAACAATGTCTAATGCTTCAAAAAATGTACACTGACGAATTCTTAAAAGAACGTAATAGACTTATTTTTTGTTCAATGAATTTTAGTGCTGAAATGTTAGTAGTTCACTTTCAGTCGACTTATGAATATAATAGTCATTTTTGAAAACAGTTTTCCACTGTCTAGATTCTAAGGGCAAGTTTCTCATTCACTGACTGAGTCAACTTTTAAGGTACATTTTTTAATCCGGGATGGTCCCAGTTAACTTCTGATTTTTTTTCAGTTAGTTTAAATCCCGTGTTAACTAAAGAAATTATTCGAGTTAACTCTCCTCTACCGAGGCTATCAAAATCCATGTGTGAATTCGACAGTGACGCCATTTCGGTAGTGAAAAAGGGCATTATGTCGCACATCGATTTCAGTTTATAGAGTTTTGACTGAAGGACTATTAAGCTAAGCTAGTAAGTAAGTAATTATTTCACAGGGATCCCTAACTAATTCTGGTTTAACTTACGAGTTAAATCATCCACTGAAAAATCTATGGAAATCGATGTTCAACACTTCGATTATCGAAATCTAAAGAGAACGCTATCGATAATTGTGTCTAGTTAATCCTATTTCAAATTCATCTCAACAAATTTGTAGAGTTAATACAGAATTTAGAGTGATAGAAAAAAAATGATTCAGTTTAATCACAAAATTATTAAGGCTTCTAATTATATTATTTACGCCGAAGTGCTTAGAAAACACTCAACAAAGACCAATTCCTTTCCAGTGAGAATAATTGGAATATTAACAGAAAACTTAAGCACTCGTGAGGCGTGCTTTTTTGAAACCGCGAGGGAAAGTGGACAAAATAAATGACATCTGAGATTTATCGACACAATTAAAGAAAAAAAAATTAAAATTTCGAAGTAAGTACGGGTAACACAATTTTCTCCGGGTTAAGATATAAGATAAAAAAATCCACAGAGAAGTAGTACCAATTTTCTTCATCCTTGGTAAAAAAACATTCCTTAAAGTAAGCATCCATGAGGATTCTTCACACTAGATCCAAACCGAGAATTTTTTGTTTGAAAACAAGTTAAATTGACAACTACTTTGTTCCACAGTTTCAATTTATTATCAAAAATTTAAGCAGAACTGTTTGTACCCTTGGGGTTTGACGGAGGAAAATATTTTAAATCCCTAAAGAACCACTTATCAGAGACTAAAATTAATATTCACAACTGGTATCTTAGGCAATTTATAACTCAAACTTATGATTATGTTCAATGAGGATTGTTCAATTTAACTCTTTTGCCTATGGGAAGAAATACATAAGTCTTAACCGCCTTCAATTAAAAATAAACATTTTGCATATTTAACTTAGCCCACCAGTGTTGCTTTAATTTAAATTTTCTCGCTTCCTTTTCTATATTTTTATTTTAAAGTTTATTTTGCATTAATTATAAACTTTTAAGACCTAACCAAGTTCATAAAATATTCCCATCAGATTTTATTTTTTTTTGTTTTGTTGCAAGCCAGACAGGACACTGGATGTGCTTCAATATAAAATTAAGTATTATTCGTCCTTCGTCACAATTATTTAGTCTTTTTTTTTATTTTGCCCTCTCATCTCTCTTCATTTTAACTTCTCCAACATTGAATAAATAATCTTATTAGCAAAATATATTTCTTCGTCAAAATTTTATTATAGATAGATAAGTCTCCTGGAATGCATATTTAAAAATGACAGCTACAACGATTTCTTCGTGACGCACAATAAAATTTTGTCATAAATTCTAATTTTGTGTTTGTTAATAATTTAGGGAAATATTAAATTTCGTTTAATATTTCAATTTCATTTTGATGTAGTATGAAGATTGGAATACATAATTAGGATTAAGATTAATGAGCTGCAGATTGAGATACAAACAGGAAGAACAGAATCTACAGAAAATGTCAGCAAAATTAAATAATAATTATTATTGTTCTTAGGAGAGAATTAGATGAAATATTAACCTCGATTTAAGTAAATTTTTATTTCCAAATGGGAGATATATTTATGATAAACAAGACAACATATTCTCGGTAATTACCTACTTATACGCGGGTTGCAATAAATATATGTAGATACATAGATAGATAGATAGATTGACGTATTTTTTAATTGAGAAATTGTGTGGTTGATTAATTTAAATTAGCATAAGGTTATACGCTAATTATGCATTAAAATCATTTGCAATTATAATTGTTTATGGACCGCATGTGTGGCCTGCAAAATTGAAATTGATTGATGATGAGCTAAATATGAGAATGAATGTTTAAATTATAGAAAAATGCTTATGTTTGCATCGAATTTTTTTTGTTTAAGACAATTTAAATGTATTATACTTTTAATTAATTTTAATTAAAATTATTTTTAGGACATGTTCCACAAAGTCTGATTCAGACATTGGTCTCAAACACACACAGAATAGATGCCATAGTTGGGGTTCGAAAATATGGTGGTTGGGGAAATATTATAAAAAGTTAAAAGTCCAAAAATTCCATCCAATTTTTATAGGCAATACTTTCCCTAGGGCAGTTTCATAACCATGAAAAAAATATTCGCAAAAGGGCATATATTTCTCTTGTAAAATCTTAAAATTCTAGTTGCTTGACTTAAGACAAGAAAAAAATCATGCACCGACGAAATTTCCTACAAACATACCGATCATTATTAATTTGGAGTCAAATTGAGGTAAAAAATTCCGAATGCGTCAAAATTATTTTTATACCTTTTATAAAATACTATTTTTCAAAATACTCCTTTCTAAATTCTGATTTAATTTTTTTTTAACAGCCGTCAAAACTTTGGTTGTCACTGAACAATATTAATCAGGTCTATAGAATAACGAAAAAAATCAGAAGACTTTAGAGGATGTGTTCCAGAGCATTTCTTGACACCTCGCTGGCTCTGGCATGATGGTCTAGACTCTAAAAAATAAACTACGACTTGTATTTCCAGAACAAACAATTTCCATCCTAGAATCCTACCACTAGTTAAACAAGAGAGGGGCTATTCAGGATTTAGTGAAATAAATGCTGGTGTTCCACAAGGAAGTGTCATTGGTCCGACGCTGTTCACATTTTCGATGGATATTTTTATAGATTTATTTTTAAAACTATTGACTAAACAAAATGTTTCCGTCGACTTCAAAGAACCTATTCATACTAGTGAACGTCTTGCCTCTAGTTATTTAATAAATTACAATTTGATAACAGTGGTCACATTCTTTACAACAAAATCACATTCTAAGATAGCAAATGTGAGCGTGAACTATAAGTTCAAGAAAAAAAAAAACTAAAAATAATATCTCGCTTCCTCATATTGAACTTCATCAGGACGTACTTTATTTGGGGTGATAGGATAGATGTGTACAACATGAAACAAGCACTCTTTCACATTTGGTTTTGTATATTTCCTTGATAAATGTTACAATAAAAAAAATAAATAAGGTAAATATTTCACCAGACAAAATTAAACAAAAAAAAAGTGAAATGGAAAACCGAAGTTTTTGTGAAAAGCCACTCCCATAACTAACGTCAATTTAAAATTAATTTTTGATTGTCAATATAATCTCACACAATCATGATATCTACTTTGCAAATATTTTCAAACTGAAATTTCCCAATTATTTATGCGCATTGTAATGGGCTTGGTTTATAAGGTAATATTATTTTAGAACGTTAGATGACCAAATTGCAACAAAAGACGATGTACTATGGACGTGCAAAAAGCTAAAATTCAAATTAGCAACTTTCAACTATTTTGTGTTGTACAGTGCATCCTTGATGATAGCTTGCATGAAGGATAGACTTTATGAAGCCATTTTATCTCCTACCTTCACTGTCTGCGCAGGATTTAACTAAATGCCCTTGAAAAAAAAATATCCACTGACAGTTTTAGATAAAATACTGAAAAACAATCCTTCCCATCAACCAAGCTTAATTAGTTTTCATCATTCAAAGTCCTTTAGGAGCGATAGAGGACCGGAACACCAACATTATCCTTTAGAAAGCACCACAAAATGTTTTGTATCAAACTTTGTTTTATTAGTGTGTTTTCGCCGACGATGCCACAACTGCCGCGTCGGATATATTGTATGTATAGTTGTTTTTTGAGGGAGTAATTAATTACATTGTGATGGAAAGCTTTTAGGATTTTTTTTATCCTAAAATAAGTCTCATTTCAACAACCGCAGGAACACAGCTGATAATGAAGAACTTTTAAATTAGGATTTATATCTTCTGTTTAGTGAAAACAGAGCAAGGGTTGTGTGGGAATAAATTACCATAAATAGCTGGTTTAGGTTTACTAAGAAATGGATTGTATAATATCCTTTTTTCCTGTAATTAGGATAACTTGATAACAATTGGCTTTTGATAATGGCAAAGAACCCAAACTGGCAAACTATTAAAATAAATTTAAAAGAAAAAATAAATATATTTGGTAGGGCTAAAGCTCGTCGAGAATAAGGACCTAGTAATTTATAATTCACAACCATTCGTATATGTTCATATACATACCTATATGTATGTGTGTCGGCAAAAATTGAGGGACCTAGAATTTCATTAGGAATCCGAACAGACAAGATATGCCCTTTTTCATGGAAAGATCTATAAGTGTTTTTTTATGTGTAATAGTTTTGGCTGAATTGTTGCCCCGGTATGTGAGGGAGGACTATTCTGGAGATACAACAAACACGAACTGTATGCGATAAAAGATTAAGTTCGGTAGAAGAGGAACCAGCTTTTGAAGGTCCGTTGTAGCTCCTTTCATGGAGCTGAATGACATCACCTCGCGATTGGGATAGGTGGAGAGAATTAATGAAGACCAGGACAGGATCTCGGTTGTCGTGTGGATGATGATTCCTTTTTCAATTGAAATATATTAATTAAAATTTAACCTTTAAAAGCAATAAGACGTTTGCAATTTCTTAAAATTTGGTTAAGGTCGATCCCATCCAAAATACCCAGATAAGTAAACTGCAATTCTGACAAAGGCAAAATGTACCCAACAACGAGGCTCTTATTTAGTTAAATAATTTATTAAGTTCCACAATGAATTTATTTAGCTCCACTTTTGGTTTTCCCCTTCACTACACAAGATTGGTATAAGTTACTGCAAGTAGAAGAGAATTTTGGTTCGAAATTGCATTTCTACCAATTATGATCTTTGCTGAAAAAAGACACTGTGAATTCTAACGACAAACAACAGCAATATAAATAAGAGCCATAACCATATGATGCTTTGCAAACACCTAGGTGTATACTTCCTTTAACTCGTTGAAAAAAATGAAGATATCTCGTTGCATACTTTTGGGCAATATTGTGCCACTTGAATTGTAGCATACTTTGCAAATAATCTGGGCAATAATCGTTGCATATCATGTCGAGTCTCGTCTCAGTGATATATAGATATATTTTATATTACGGATTTGCGGTGGGGGTATCGTGGTGGCTTGAAAAGTGTAATGGTTTATTACAATTCCTTAAACATTGCACCCATCAATAATTGCTTTGGAGAAACAATACCATACCAAACCTGCTCTTGCCATTTTTCGTTATCATTTCAGTTTTGTGTTCGAGTATCTATCTATTCTCAATTTGCAGATACCAAAGATACTCATACAGCCAGGGATGCATTTTAAATTCTTGTTCGTGTTCCTATTCCTTGTCTAATCTTGTTTTTTTTTTTATTTATTCAGATGACCAACTGTCGAATGTTCGGGCGCAAAAGACCAATCTAATGCTATTTTCAATAAAACCCCTCTTGGACAAGGATAATCATTTCACTGTGTGCGAAGTAAAACATGGAAATAAACACACCCTAATGGGAATTCGATACAAGAAAACATCTATCTATGGAAACAGTTTTGGAAAATTTCACCACTTCCATTCTGACACTGACATGTTGTTTCATTTATTTACTATTTTGAAATAAGTAACAGACAGACAGATATACAGACGGATCTACTTTGCTCTCTGACAAAGGCAGAAGCAGAAGAAAATTTTGTAAAATTGTCTGTGGTTTTTAGTTGGAAATACACAAAAGCCTCACCAAAAACCACTCCATTACCAACCTCAAAAACAACCCATCTAAAACAGTGTGTTGTTTTCAACAAACCAACAACAACAACGGGTTCGTCTCGAGAATATTGTTTACAGAAGTTTCCATCAAACGATTAATACAAGCGATATGTAGAAATGCAGTAAATAGATACAAAGATACAGATAACTAATAGATGAGATGATGTTGTGCAATTGGCATTGGCGGCACGGCGCGTAGCGGTAATGCATTTACAGTGTCGGCAAAGGCGGGCCTCGGCGGGCGTCTAGAAATATCTTAATTTTGTGAATTGAATTAATTACGTGATCGTTTATCACCTTCACACACACAAAACAGCCATATCGGTGAGGAGTATCTATAGTTGTTTTACAATTCAATCCGCACGTTTTCTAAAGTATCTATGGATACTTCTTTATAACTAGACAATTGATATATACTTAATATGTGTATATATGTAGTATGTATGTGTACTCGTGTGTTCTTATAGAGATGGTACTTTTGCCATTGGTTTAATTAAAAATAGTTTGCCAAGGGCTTTGTGTTGTGATGCTGCTGGTGGCATGCTGTTGCATTGAGTTTGTATGTATGTATGTAAGAGTGGTCGGTTAAGTGCAAATGCATTTCTAAAACATATCGAAGAGTATACTAGTGTTGATTGAATTTTCGTTTTTGAAAACAAAAATTAAATTCTCTTGGTCGATATCATTATCCTTCGGAATGTTATATAGATACTCCTTGGGTAGTTTCAATTAGAAAAATAACTCTTATGAATAACACTTTGAATTTAGGGCAAAGTGGGGTTTAATAACTGGTTGTTTTGGTAAAACAATTTTGTGTTGGTATTGATTATATTTTAAATAGCTTCTATTTGGTGGTAGGTGGATTTCAAAAGGTATCAATTTTTTTGCTTCCTTAAAGTGTAAATTTGTAAAAGTAGTTTATCCAATCCCCCAGCTCTCCGCTCCCTCGATAAGCATTTTACATTATTTAAATCTATTTATTCTATTTCTTATGAAAAGAATGAATATTATTAGATTCCCCTTGAAAATTTGAACACTCCATTCATATTTCCGAGGCACTAGGAAAATCGTGTTGCCTAAAAATGATTTTTTTTTCATACCAAACAATAATGTTTAATTTGACACTCCTTTCTAGCACCGCTCTGAATCTACCAACTTTAATATTGGAAGAGTTAGTGATGCGGTGATGTCAGAACATGTGGCCCAATGTTCGGAAGGAAATTAACTAAAATATTCTTTATTTTAGAACGCATTCGAATATCACGAACGCTTGGAAGCATATTTTTTACTAACCAAACAAATATTCATACTGGCGATGTTTAGAACAAGGTGGACCAAAAGTTGTCTCTAGATGTTTGTTGGTTGAAATTTATATTATGAATTGCTGTGGGATTATTATTTATTTAAGTTTTATTGTTTTCCCCATGAAGTCGAGAATATGATATTGGCTAAGTGACCGGCGCCGAAAGAATTATTGACCATTTGGGACATATTTATGACATTTTCCATTACTCTTGCCAGAACTTCTTTAAGGTATTCAGGAGTCTGAGGCTTGTATTACGATAGACTAAAAAAAACAAAAAGAGGTCCAGAAGGGTTAAATCAGGAGATCCGCCAAAGCAGCGATTATGAGACCCGGAAATACAGCCCTCAGAATTTCAGTTGTGGCTGGACAAGCACAGTGAGCGGCTGTGCGTGAGTGTTTGTCTAGTTGGTGTCGGGCGACTGGTACCGATGAATTATTCCACAAACAAAAATCCTTCTTTACATGGCTTGCTGACGTTTATTTTTGAATTGACAAATGTGAAAAAAGAATTGACATTTGCGGCCATTAGCAAAAATTATAGCATCTTCAGATTGGCTGATGACTTTTGAGCCACCTAGTATTAATGACTGACCATGAGATACTGGTACCTTAAAAATCTTAAGGATCGATTTTAGAAACGTTTGTAAATCTAAAAAAATGATGCTGTTTTGTGTAAATTTTGTCTACAACTATTATTGGCTAATATTTTTTTCAATCATGGATATGATGACGTGTACATCTGAATAATTGACAATGGGACCACTAGACACACATTTTAAATTCCAATGGAGAATCGGAGTATTTTTAAAAATTAATCATCAAGTGCGTGGATACATCTCATATCTAATGATGTCTATTGATTCTAATGATAAATATATCAACAAAATATTAGTCGAAGTTACAATCGTTTTGTAAACTTATAAAAAGTGCCAAAAATATCACTTTAATCGGTTTTTCGACAAAAAAAAAACAAAAATACAGTAGATGCCACGGATCATTGAACATTTAATAAAAGTGTCTCGAAAATTGTAGAACGGATTTTGTTGATATCCTGTTTTGTGTTTTTAGTTTTTTGAAAACATTTTTCTTTTTGAAATTTTGGAATACCTAGAGTTTTTTGTAGAGTTTATTAATACTCCTGTGCATGTGATTATCAAATTTAAAATAATTTTGTCTGATTAGATTTAAAAATATTGATTTTTCACAAAAAAAAAATCAAAAAATTATTTTAAATAGAAAAGAAAAAGTTATTCAAAATTTTGATATGCTGAATTATACCTAGATCTTCTCAAATATAAAATTTGACAGAAATCCAAAGAGCCATTACCGAGAAAGCCAAAAATTAAAATGTTAAATTAATGAGGTAGCGATAATAGACTTTTTCCTTAAATTTGGTTTTGCTTAAATGATAGCTAGCACCAAAAAAAAAAGTTCTCAAATTTTTTGTATCAAAATCGTTGGAGACGTTTTCGAGAAAAATAAGCCTTTCCTTAACGGTTATATGGCAGGTACCGTTGTTTTAATGTCTAAAAATTAAATTTCATACCAAATTTGTATGTAATCACTTAAGCCGTTATACATACTAGGACAGACAGACAGACATTTTTTGTCGATCAATTTTTTAGGCTTCTCTATGATCGTAGTGTCATGTTTGATTATTTAGTTTTTTTTTTAAATACAACTTGCTTACAGTCCCTATAAACGCAAGTAAGAATGGCCTAAACTATTCCAATTTATATACTCTTTCATAATTCGAATGATCATTCGATTAGCTTAATCACTCGAAACGCGATTATTGAAATCATTCAATTATGCCCCCTATTAGCGCACTTTGGTCACCGGCTCAACCATCAGAATGGAGAGTTTACAGAAACAATGCGAGTGATTAGACGATGTTGTTTTTTTAACAAAAGATTGGCAGTGTCAACTTAAAATTTTAACACTCCTTCAAAGCTGTCAGATTTATAAAAAAATATAATTTAAAAAATAAATACACTAAAATGCATTTCTTCGATCTCATTTTTCAAATTTGTTTTTTTTTTCTAGTTTGAAGAAGAAGGTAGAAAGGTGCATTAAGCTGAAATTTTGTAAAAGAAAAATGAAGACACAAATTAAAAAGAAACACTCGTACACCGCTTGAATTAAATCCTTCTTACTTATTGTGCTTTTAAAATTTTCCAACGTCATAAATATTTATTCGACGAATCGACTCTGCTACATAAATAAGAATAACTACTACGAGTACACTCCACTCACGTCTCTTTTTAACATAAAACCCACTTAAAAATGTGCATAAACTTTGTGCTAATTTCCATTCGGAACGAAAACTATTTGCCCAGGATTGCAATTATAAAACTGAATTCCCCTCAACTTTTTGCCGCATTCAATTTTTTTGAGTTAGTTGAGTTTTCCCTCTTCCCACTGATTTCATCTGACATAGTCAAAGTTTTTAATTTAAATCAATTAAATCGATGTGGAATATTGGAAATTCGACTACGAAGACTTGCATTTATCCATTATGCAAACCTTTTAAGAGTGCCCATAAAATTATTTTAATACACCTCCCCTATTTGAATGTTCATTTGAAATTTGAAAGTTTTTCAAAAATTTACCCAAAAACCCGCAAAACTAAATTTTACTTCAATATTGAGTGAGGGTGCATTAAAAAAGTTTTTCCATATAATGCTCGAATGGAGTTCTGGAATGTTCCAAAACTCAATTTCAAAAAGCCGCACTAAATAAGTTTATTGAATAATTAAAAAAATAAAAGACATGCATGTGTGTGAGTGAGTGTATGTCATGATGTATGTATTTAAGAAAAAAAAAAGAAAACAATATTTGTAAAACTTTTCGCTCAAAGTTTAACCCTTTTCGGAAGTAAGACAACAAAAAAAAAAAAAAAAAACTTTTCGTACAATGTGGTGCCTAGGGGAATTATCCGGGCTCCAAAACTGACGTTCAGAGAATATTGTAGGTCTTGAAATGGATGGCTGAATGGAATGCCAAAGTCGTCGCTGACTTTTGAGCATGATTACGTGCCGTGAATTGCAGAGAAAATTGTATGACTTAATATCTACTCGTAGTCATTTGGTGGTGATTGTTAATTCGATGGTTACACATACGTCAACGACTATACGACAATCGGAATGTCAAAATCATTATGGGTTGCCATGGTGTGCCATTTATGTCAGTGATGCAATTAGTTTCACTTTTTTTTTGTATTTTTTCTTTGGCAAAGTCAAAATATTTTTTCTTGGCGCTATTACGACATACTGCCACTGTTGGGCTACTAAAAGTTACTTCACCCAGAAATGTGATTAGACTTCCAATAATTACCTAAGCTCTTAATCGTTCGTCAGGCTTTAGGTCAGTCACGTGTCCAAGTGAATTTTTAATTCGATATTTTTATGTTCTTTGAGATTTTTCCTATTTCAATTTTTTTTTTTTGGTAAGCAATAGTCTTCTAATGCAAACACACACACACAAACCAAAACACAAGTTGAATAATAAAACACCTTGTTTGTGTACCGTTTTTGTTAGTCAATAGCAGGATTTGCGTGTTTATAAATTAAACGGAAGGAAGGAAACAAAAATTTGAATAATAGCTTATAACATTTTATTAGGACTGTGATGATGATTTAGGTAACTTAGTCACGCCTATTGTAAGGTTATTAAATGTAAGAAAAAAAGTTAGTCAATTGAAGTGTTACCTGCGAGTTTTGTGTCAGAATTTCTTATTCCATAGGATACATTACCGGGTTGTTAAGAAAGTTATCATAAAAGTACAAAGGGATATTTTTTTTTTTTGAAAAATATAATTAGAAATGGTGGATTTATTTTTGTAAGGGTACGGATATAGATGCAAATAGTAGATTAATTAAGGAATAAAAAATGGATATTTTGACGTTTTGGAAATTAATGGTTCGCGTCGATTTTTAAGAAGGACCATACAAATTGTACAGTGTGTTGGAATGAAATTGAAAGGACATTCCTCTCCCACTACAAATGTTGGTTGAGTTTTTAGTTTGGGCCACAATTTGTCCAAATTTTATTGCCTTGAACCTCAACATATTAAAAGCTCATTTAATAATGATGTCGAACAAATAAGAATAATTTAGTCATACATTACAGTTTGAATGGAAAAAAATGTATACAGTGAACTCCCGATAATTCGAATTGCATCAAACTGCGTCTTATGGAAGTCATGACAACCAGCTTTGCACCTTTCCACACCATAGACACACCTCTCAAGCATTTGTTTTCATTGCATACTTTCGTCATAGTAGCAGCGTCAGTCGAAATCCAAAAATTCAAAATCCCTAAAACCCTTAATCTGCGAATTTTTTTCGCGAAATCAATATAACGAAAAATTCTCTTTGAGCTGCTTTAGGTTAGAGTAAATTATGTGAAAAGTTTTTTTTTTCACAGTTCTTTTTGATAATGTGATTTTCATTGGCGACTATGGATTTTCGGGGATTTTGATATTTTGGGTTTTAAAGATTTTTTGGGGTTTTGGTTTTTCTTTTTTGAGTTTACGGTATTTTGATTTTCGATGATTTTAGAGATTATAGTGTTTTGGGTATTTTGAGGATTTAGGCTTTTGGAATAATTGTGTTTTTTTGAGTTTCAAGGATGTAGGGTTTTAGGAATTTTACGTCTTTGTAATTTTGTTGGTTTTGAGTTTTGCAGAAATTCTGGCTATTTCAGGTATCTATGGTTTTGGGGATCTACATATGGCTTCCGAGAATTTAGATTTTGACATTTTTGGATTTTGGTTATTTTGCGTTTTAGGGGATATTGGGTTTCGAGAATTTTGTATTTCTGGGTATTTTACTTCTTTTGTTTTTGTTTAGGTATTGAAGATTTTGGGGACTTATGTGTTTGAGGATCCAGGCTTTTAGGGACATAGGGCTTTGGATTTTTGGGTAGTTAGGTGATATTGGGTTTGGGAAGTTTGAGGACCGATTTTGGGTTTTGAGAATTTTAAGGATTTATGGTTTGGGGGATGTACTACTTGCGGGTATTTAGATTTTGGTTATTGTGTGTTTTAAAATTTAGACTTTTGGGTATTTTGCTCACATTATTTTTTTAAGGTTTTAGGTATTTTGGTTTCAAAGAATTTTGGGGGCTTTGGTGTTTGGGGATTCACGGTTTTTTGGATTTAGGGTTTCGGACATTTTCGTGATTTTGAGTATTATTAATATTGACAATTTTGGGTATGTTAGGTTTTGAGTATTTTGAGGACTTCGGTGTTTGGGGATTCAAGGTTTTAGGAGATTTACGGTTTCGGGGATTTTAACTTTTTTGGTTATTTTTGATTTTTGGATATTTTTCGTTTTGATGAATACATTCGACTCCCATTTCAATGAAAAAATTAACAACAATAATTAGAACTAACAAAAGTAACGAGATTTTTTTTTTCATTTAACTGACGTTTTCGAATTATGAAGATTCTAATTCAGAGAGTTCACTGTACTAGCCGGATTTAACTTAAGAAATACGAATATTTTACAGTGAATCCATTTTTTTAATTTAAGATGTTAGACGAAGAACGGCAACAATATTTTGAATATTTCGCCGGATTTTGACTACGTAGTTTGTACTTTATCAGAAAACGTAGACAAGAGTGAGTTACAAAGCTTCTAACTTGAGCTTTGAAGTTAGGAAATTAAAATTAAGGTCAGCATGTCTGTATATTTTACTGAGAGAAAAAATCATACTGGAAGGGTGTTTGAAGCCCTAATCAATTCGATTTTTGTTTAATAAAATGTTAAAGTTAATTTAAAATGTCTCACGCTAAACATTTAGATTCGGCAAAAAATGATTTCTACTAAAGACTCTAATTCTCCATGAGCTTCTTCATTTGAATAAAGATATGTAGTTGACAAACCAGCATCCGCAGAGTTATGATAAGCATATAGTGAGTCATCGGAATGTGGACCCTGGTGGGGTGGGTTTCAAATAAATGACCTTGGTTTCAACTGGATAATCAGTCATATCTATTCAATTTTTGTTAGAAACCACAACTAGCTTGATGCTTTTCATTGAAAACATTCATACGTCAGTAGCAAAAAGTCACAAAATACAACCGTAAATCGCAGAGATCCCATTAAGCAGAAACAAAAAAAAAATACATCCAAATTCCTCTTCTATAGAACGACGACGCACCATAACTAGTTGCAAGTTGTGCAGCAGCATCAGCAGCTAATTCTGTTTGCCTACTTATTAGCCGCTTGACAAGCTTCCAATTTGAGATAGTGAAGTCAAGTATATATCTCGCAGCCGCGATTGAAAGAAACACTTGAATATATGCAACTCGTTTTGGTCAATTCAACTAGAAAATCTATGTCGCTGTGGATGACCACTGAAACTGGCCGCCGAATGTGGCAAAGAAAACTCTAATTGGCATTTGTTTGTTTTTTTTTTTTTTTTTTTTTGTTGGTTGGAACGTTTTTATTTATGGCCATTAAGTTTTCTGTTGCTTCTGTTTGTCATCAGCCTCACCATCGGCAATGTTTTCATTGGTTTTGACCTCAAAACAATTCAAGAAGATGATGATGTATACCTATTCGTAGCTCGCTAGCTAAAGGTGTGTCGACACCAAAAGAAACATTAAAACATAAATGTGGGTACTAAATGACTTAATCCATAGATTAAGGCTTAATAAAGATAAATAGATTCGAATGCTGGATGCAGAGAGAAAGATTATGTCGAAATGAAAATGAAACTTGCGCATTTGAATTTACGATCCATAAATAGTGATTAATGGGAGAAGAAATTTCATATTGTTTTGTCAAAACACGACCGTTTTCAAATGTCACGTTTAAAAAAGAACACATTTGTAAATTAATATGGATGCTTTCAGCATATGTGGTGGACCGATTAAGGGAACAATAGAAAACCGGACGATTGAAAAATGCAATAACCCAGTAAAATTGGGCTTTCACTCCAAGAAAATGTATACAAGGTTGAATTTTCTGCAGAGATTTATTTCGAGGCCTTAGAATTTCCTAGGTTTTTAGGGCCTGGAAAAACAAAAATTAAATTTAACTTCTCGAAAACTATGAGTGAAATTTTATGGCGGAAAACATGTTGATATTTTTCCAAGCAAAAATTGTGCTTTGACAGTTGATGAAAAAGTTTTGAAAATTTTCGAAAAAATTACAGAGAAACAGTGGAGTTTTCACAAAAAAATTATCCCATTAAAAATTACAAAAGGATGTAATTATTAAGCTTAGCAAAAATAGTGTTAGTAAAGCAAGACTTACACGGTTGACTCTCTGACGTCACCACAAAATGTATGTTCACTCTGTCACCACACCTTCAAAACCTTGAAATTGGTGACAAAGCTATGTTAACGCTCTCATCAGCAAATTCCCAATATTTTCCGTTGACACTAACCAGACGCTGCACAATAAGAATATATTTTCATGTAACTTTTACGTCAGTCATCGCGTTGACCGATTTCTTTGAACGTGTAATTCTAGCTTAACACTTTATAAGCTATTTTGTTATGGCACATTTAAGAAATGATAATTTTGACGACACATCCATGAAATGAAATTTCGGCTTCTTAAAGCCTTTAGACCAGACCTAGGCACATTTTAGAAAATGCATCATTTTGAGAAAGATCTCCAATAAAAGTCTTACTAAAAATTTATTCTAATTTTCTTAAAATTTCAGGAACAATAAAACTTGGCAAAAAATGATGTTAAATCACTTTCTGGTCAACTCACCTAATGAATGTCAGAAATTCTGTCGGAAAACAAAATTTCATAAAAAAAAATCTGTTTCTAGAAACAGAAACAAACTTTCTTGGAAATCTTTCCAAAGCGGCTGACACAGAAAAAGGCGGGGTACTGTCAGAAAATATTCTAGCGTGACGGAAGACGTAATCGCGAATCGACTTCGGATTAGCAATTTAACGAGAATTAAACATGACTTAAATTCATCAGCACTACTCGAATAACGGCATGACAGGATAGTGGTTATTTGCATTCATCCGGGATTCAGTTCGCACTCAATTTCTACGTAAAATATCATAAGGTGACCAAATTCAATACTGGAAAAATACAGCCTGGAAAAAAGGACGATCACTGACGTAACCTGACTCATTAACATTGCTGACAATCTATGTGAGAATGAAAGAACTACCAGATAGTATGAAGGTAACTTCAAAGTGTTGCAGAGCTATATCGAACATAACAATAGATAATTCATCAAGAGACTGCAAAGATCGAGAGACTGATTGACAAAGTTTAGGAAACCGCCGAGTTTTTTGAAGGAAGCTTCATCCCCAAGCCATTAGCAGTTCCAGCCTTACTTAATGAAATAAAGGATTCCATCAAGCAATCCCAGCATAGAAAAATTTTTTTTTAGCAAAACCATTGTCTTAACAAGAATTATACCTCCACCAAAAATATGAAACAGCGAAGATCGTGGAAATCGCGAAAAGGATGTCAGAAACATATAGGCCGATAGCAACCTAAGCAAGCTCTTGAAAGAGAGGAAAATAAAGGAATTTAAGAATTTATGCAGCTCTGACACAATTTCTAATATTTCCAGCATTTTTTACAATTTTACAGTTACGAATTTTCCAGGTTTTTCCAAAAAATAAGTATCATTTTCAAGAAAATAAGACACCAAATTGAAATAAAATACAATATTATGAAATTATTAACCTGGGAAATTTTTCAGTACGGATTTTTTTTAAATTTATTTTTAATCTTTTCATGGATCTAGCTGATGTTGTATACCATTTTAATCCTTTAAAGTCTAAGGCTAAGCTTTTGAAACAGTTAAGTCTCTTGTAGAATTGGAATTTTTTTTAACTAAGCTTTTGTTTTGGATTTCCTACAGTTTATGTTCCAATAATGACAGTGACGCAAAGTATGAAGTAACACGAAAACACGATGATAATTTTTCCAACGAAGTTGATGTCATACTTATTTGTAAAATCCTCACAAGAACAAACAAATGAAAACTACATATACGCCGATACAATATTTTCAAAGTCATTACCTGCCATTTCGGTGACTGTCCTAAACGTTTCTGACATAAAGTTAAAACAAAAACTTAATGAAAAATGGCATTTTCAAAGAAACTTTTATAATTATTGTGAAAATACCGGAAAAATACCATGGCTTCAATATTATACGTTTATAAATAAAACCAAGTGGAACAACAAAAACTTAATCAGCTACTCTTGTCGCTACTTATAGGAAATTAATTGCAGTTGGAGAAAGTCTTCTAGAGCGCGTCAACTAGTCTGTGTATCTGTTTCTTATTTTTTATTTCTTATTTCTATTGCTAAAGCACGTGCTTCTTCTGATTCAATCAGCCACCCCTATACTCTGGAAATTGCACAACAATTTTCTTATGTCATATACTCGAAATTATTCCACATCTAACCAGCTACATATACAAGTATATATCGATCGAATAGAAAATCTAAAACTTGAGATGTCATCACATGAAAACTAATTAAACCATTAGAAGATGAAAATCAACTTCACAGAACATTGCAGAACGTTGATGGAAGCTTATAATTCCAACAAGTAGCAGCAGCACTATTTCCATCATATTCGTGCATATAGTTGAGTCAAGTGTGTAGTAGATAACTGTATGTACGAGTATAATATGTTGGCTGATATCAGAGCAGAAGTATCTACTACATAAAACTACTTGTGTCATGTCGAACGTCGGTCGGGACAGACAGATTGAAGTCAATCTCTATCAGTTATCCACTTTCGTGTAGACTCTAGAGAGCAACATCCAAATTATACAACAAGTCCTCATCCTCATTCCTCTGCAAAGGCTTAGGAGGTGGTGGAGGCGGCTGGATGAGTATTAGTGTGATCTGTGTGCATCTGTATAGTATTTAATATAACAGACAGACAGAAAACAGATGAAAGCTTTATTCACGCCAATTGAATGTTTCCGGTCTAATTTGGTTCATGTGGGTCCCGTGTGCTGTACACTAGATTGCCTTGGTTATATGATGAAAATGATGAGCACTGAAATTGGAATGTCACATCAGCTATGTACATCGTATATGCATGTATCTACTAGGGCTGGATAGAGGAACTGGGCTTCTTCATCTATTTCCCTACGTTCGTTCCATTAATTCATTAACAACATGGCCGCGGCGAGCGATGCTGAGAGCTGCCCATCCTCATATTTTTTTTTTTTTTTTTTTTTTGTAAATGCAAATGTATCTCTTTTGGGTATTCATTTCAGTCACTAACGTAAGAAGATTGAACAAAATTAATTTAACTAGTAACAGTATATAAACTTATAGCAAAGGATGATAGAATAAATATTTAATAAAAATAAACCAAAAGGGGAGCAAACGGTAGGCATTTCGTAAAGAGATTTGAATATGAGGCGGAGTCTTAACTGATTGCTTAATTTTTCAAAACTTTGCAGATACCTTTTTTCAGATTTTTCAAAGCAAAATATTTAAATTAAATTTAGTCACTCATTTGCGTTTATTTAGGTTTAAGCTGAACAAGGTTATTATTAGAGATAGATATGTAGGTACATGTTTCGAAAACCGAGGCCAAATCAATTGCAAACAAATTTCACATTTGTACATACCAAACAAAAACATGGTAAACAAATACAAAGCTGCAAAATTCAATAGCATATTAGATGAAGTGTATAAATTTAAAATTTTTGTTCCGATTTTTGCCTTTAGATAATGGTATATTGCCGCTTAAAAAAATAACTTGGCCCTGTAAACAGCAAAGAAAATCTTATTGTTCCCGAAAAAGCTCTACAAAAAGCTTTTTTCCTCGGTAAAGCTCTACAAAAACGATTTTTGCCTATGCAACTTTCAAAGCCTGTTCTTTTTCCGATGTATTATTCAGAAAGAGGGCAAAATAAATCTATCGTAAAGGTCGAATTTAACAGAGAGCCTAACTAGAAGGTCGGAAAAAGAGCTTTTTTAAAATTTCATCCAAAAGGCTTTTCGTAAAGCTTTTTCCTGAGAAAAATCTCTAATTCACTGTTTATTTTTGAGCAAAATTGTAATTCATTTATGATCTAGTTATAAAGGGACGGCAATGTCAAAAGATGAGGTGCATAAGTGGTGCGCTTCGCCCGACTAACTCCGCGGCACTTGATATTCTTCTTCATCTGACACCCATCGATATATTTAGTACCTAAACAAACAGCAGTTAGAATCCGTCTTAAAGTCTCTTCACAAATGAAACTCAACTATTATAAATTCATTCAGATCAATTCTAAGTATCATTGACAACACCCTTCCACAGTTCCAGCTTCGATAAAAACTTCCACCTTGCCACGCCATTCAGATCCACAGAATATGGCTTTCTTGGAGGATGAATCGAACATATTAGAGAGAATTGAATCCTCATCTTCTATCATATCGCAAAGAGAATGATCCAAGTGATCTAATAAGTACATACATATTAGTTTTGTTGAGTTGGAATGTAAATCTCCAGATTTATGGCAGCCACTTCAACCTACCCTAATCTAACTTATAACCGGACCATTGTTCTGTGACCTTGAACATGTAAAATGCTCTAGAACTCACGCGAATATTTTACCCAAAACGCACAATAAATCAATTCAAATAACTCAATTGCAAATAGCCTTAATAAGTTCCTGATAAAAAAGCAGTCGTTGAAATAAATTGCTAAACATTAAGGGACGACATATGGAACCCTAAGGTACACCGATTTAATACACCTGAAAATCTAATTAAATTTGATTGCTGGCAATCTTTTAATCAAGTAGAAAAAATAATCGTTTTGCGGCAATTGCCTAAAATGAACATATGCATTTTTGAGTAAAATATCGTTATGCTGACAGCAAGTTACCAAATATAGCATCAGAAAGTTTACACTTTATAGTGTTGAGATTCCTGTTTTTAAGTCAGTTTTAATCTCCCACTTTAACTTTGATTTAATCTACAAAATTTGGTTCAAACACATCCATTTGTTTTAAATTTCTTGAGTTACTTCTGTACCAACTAAACAAATATTTTTTGATATTTACATATTAATGCTTAACAGAGATAATTAAATGCTCAACAACAAAAACGAATGGAATTTAATTGTCTCGTATAGTTTGACAATAAAGCAAGAATAGATCCACAAATGCTGACGAAAAAGAGATTAAAAGATTGCAAAGTACTGTCCAAAAATAAAAATAAATATCTCCAAATTGAGTTGTGGTACAAAATGTTTTTTTTTTTGTTTTTATTCCTTTGCTATTTCAACAGAGCATGCAGATCTATTCTCAATTTTCTCCTTGACAATTTTCACTGCATTAAACACAAACCTATTACCATAACGAGAACGATGGAGCGAGGAGAGGACAAACATCCAAGGAACACAATCAAATATATGGTACCCGATTAAATTGCTTTAGTTTACCTCTTCATTTCGATATGTATGTAGTATGCATTTGCTTTGCTTATGCAATCCTATTTAGATTTTTTTTTTCAGATACTCAAAGACTGCTTCTGATGCCGGTGTCTCAGAGTATCTTGTTTAGGTTTTCTCTCCCTCTATAACGAACTTAATCGCATTTCTTAAGGTTTTACTCAGAAAATGTTCAACTCCATATCTGCATTTTTTCTTTCCAACCCTCGTTTCGTATCTTTCACAAAAAAAAAAAATAAAAGCACACACATAAAGAGTGTACCACAAATGGATAAGGTTAACCTCACACACAGCTTGGGAAGAGAGCCTCATCCATGTTCCTTACAAAGAAAAGGAAAGCAAATTCGAAATGGAAGCTGCAACACGTTCAGTGAATAAAAGCAAAATAAATTCATGTCCTTCTCCACATGAGAACGTGTGGACAGGAGTAAACATAACAACAATTAGGAGCCATTAATGCGTCGCAAGTATTTGATCCTGCAGATGAGTTACTTAGAGTGCTTACAAAAAAGTATAAAAGCTCAAAAGCTCAAAATTGAAGCATTCTTTACAAGTTCTTTAAATTTAATCGTAACTGGTAAATTTGGAGTTTTAAATGAAGCTCATGGCCAGCCCAAAGACAAAGAGACCACCATTTCTAAAATAAAATAAAATTGTTGCGGCAAAAAGCGGCAAGGAGCTTCATTACCTTATACAAAAATAATTCTGTAAATGAAGCTATAATCCAACATAAAACAATTTCAAGACTGACTTTTTTACGAACTATCAAGTTCGATTAAAATCACACACGTCATTTACTATGTTTTGATGAACGCATAAATTGTCTCCTTATAGAATCAATAGTGAAAAAAAAATTCTTGAACACGACCTTCAATAAAATGCGAGACGAAAAAGGATTTTAGGAACAAAAAATTATTGTGCGGCCGACCGACGACGAATTGTGAGAAAAACCCAACAAGAATAAACTACCAAAAAAATTATATATAAATAATTGATTATGTTATTGATTCCCTGTCGGTATTTACAAAAAGAAAAATTTATAAATAAGTCAGAAAAAAACAGAAGGACCTTCATTGACAGATTGATAAATGTTCTTAAACGAAAAAAAAAATCATCGAACACGAATGACATTGAAAAGAAGTTGAATTCGCTTCGATGGTCATCTATTTTGGTGACAGTTAAAACAAAAAAAAATAAGTAAATAAAAGAACAACATTCTTTGGGTTCTTAAAAGCAAACAAAAAAAAACACGCGAACTTGTTTATTGTGTGCGAAGAAGATATATGGATGTGTGTATAAACAAAGTAACATTTTTTGGGATATTTTATTAGTTTTTTTTTTCTTTGGCTTAAACTCTTGAATAACCAATGAGGTTGACATTTTTCTTCCAAGATATCTTTGATCGAAAAAGTCAATGAAAATAATGAAAGGGCTTCCATTTTTTAATTGAAAACCCGATTTTTGTAATCTACGGAAAGTTCAAAAAAGATTTTAATATATTTATAAGATGAAACAAAATTTATAAAAAAGTTTTCACAGTGTATATGAGGTCCAGTTGCCAAAAGCTATTCAAATTTTTTGACTGAAGAAAATGGCAAAACAATTGGCACTTACATTTTATATTTCAACTGATTGAATTAAAAAAGCTCCACGAAAACACTACTGTTAGTTATATTGATATTTGAGTTGGCACACGAATCTTAGAAATGTTGACAATTAAATGAGCCAATTAACGTGCCTTATTGCAATTAAATAAGTATCTATAACAAAACACAGTTATTATGTTCCTAGAGACAAATAAGATATGTATTTTTAAATATCATTTGAGAGAATTCTTAAAATAGAACTTTTTGTTATTTAGAATCAAGTGACAACGAAAAATGCAGAGTCAAAGTTCTACTGACGTGATAAGACATACGAAAGTTCCCAATTAAGTTCTTCAATTAATTGGTCAAGTTCAACAAGCATTATAAGACAATTATCTCGAGGACAGAATTTAGATTTGTGCAAGCCAAGAATTTTTTTTCTTTTAAATGTATTTGTTTTGGTCTTCTAAGAGTTCGCAGATCGTTACAAATTTTTAGTAGTTTATTGCTAAAAGCTGCTTGCTTCCGACTTATTCCTAGAAATCAAACTCTCTGCAACATAAACCATTCAAAGCTTTATTTCTACCGTCTACCATCTTAATAGTTTCCCCCACAAAAGTTTTCTTTTCTATACCTCCGCCCGTGGGTTAAAATGAGATAGTAAAAACCTAATTCTCAAATCTACTGTGCTAAAAAAAAAAAAAAATCTTTTCTATATTTCTATTCCTTCTAACTAGTGCCGTGCAATTCAGGTTGCATTTAAAAAGCCTTAGGTCTTACTGGCATATAGTTAAAGTTAATTCATCACTTTTTGAAATTTAAATGTCAAATAGATACTCTTACTCTCTCTGTTTTTACTTACATGCCGGCAGAGAGAGAGAGCTCGTAATTTTTATAGAAGAGCTTTTTTATAATGAAAAGCTCTCATCTATATTTAGATTTCATCGTTCTCTTAGTTCGAAAATTCAACACTGGATAAGGAAATTTGGAAGATTTAAACTAAAATCACTTTTATACTATGTTCCAACCAAAGCGAAATTTCAGTTGTAATCTGATTTGAGTTTTTAAAATGCGAGATTTCGTTAAGATTTCAATGAAAGCACACTACTGACATTAGTCGATATTCAGTCTACCTTTCACTCTAATCCTAAGGAGGTAAAAAGAGAGAAAGAGAGAGAGAGAGAGAAAGAGAGAGAGAGAGAGAGAGAGAGAGAGAGAGAGAGAGAGAGAGAGAGAGAGAGAGAGGGAAAGAGTAGAGTGCTGCTATGACGAAAACATCGTTTTACCAGTGTGAACACCATTTTGAAATCTTGAAAGCTATCTTCTAAAAGCTGCTATGATTTCGGTTTGGTTTGAGATTGTACAATTTTATTTATTTTTTTTTTTTCAAAGGAAAGGCTAAGATTACCATTATTTTTTTTTAATTGGTTTTCTCTGTCAATCTATGCTGTTTTCGGTGTTTTCAGTTGTAAGTATATCGAGCTAGGAGTATCACAACGAAACAATCCATTACGTTTTTTTTTAGTTAAACTGCTCCAGCGCGCCATTTCTAAAATCTAATTGAAAGGTTGAATTTTCTGTAAATCAAATATCTGTTAGATATCATCTAGAAAGGACAGCTTGAACTTTATAGTCAAAGTCATCATACTTCTGAGCAAGCTAGAAGTATTTTATTCTAACATTTTGATATCAACAGTATTTTACACAAATTCAATTTTTAAATTGTCAAACTTAACTGTTTGAATTTGCCAAATCAAATCAGTTTCCGAAAGAAATGTAAGTACAGTCGACTCTCTATATTTTGAAACTCAAGGGACCACTAAAAAAGTTCAATATAACGAGAGTTCAAAATAATCAGAGTTCAAATGAACAAGATGGAGACAGGGAATAATTCAAATAAACAAGAGTTAATTAAAATTGTACCTTTATTTTCTACGCTTAAGTAAACAAGCGACATGTAGACAGGTCTGTGCATGTCAGACTACAAATTATAGATAGGGAAACAGAAATTCAAATAATAGAATGTTGGTGATTGAGATGTCATTCCTTCAAATTACCTAGTGGACCTAATTACATTGATTTTATTCAATTTATTGACAGTTTTTTAAGGGACAAGAGAAAAATTCAAATTATCGAGAGTCGACTATATAACTTCAACCTTTCAACATTATTCGTTTCCATTGTATTTGTAACGGGTGATTTTTTTGCTACTTGGTTTTTGACGTTTATATTTTTGACAGATCACACATGACAAATTCCACGAACATTTGACATTTCGATTCAGTATTGTTTGCCATTTCATCATGAATAGACTTACGCCTGAACAACGTTTGCAAATTATTGAAATTTATTATCAAAATTCGTGCTCTGTGAAAAATGTGTTTCGCAAGCTACGTCCGTTTTTTTTCCGCTCATTTTTGGCTAAATGGATACGTGAATAAGCAGAATTGCCGTATTTGGAGTGAAGAGCAGCCAGAGGCAATTCAGCAGCTACCAATGCATCCCGAAAAATGCACTGTTTGGTGCGGTTTATGGGCAGGCGGCATCATTGGGCCGTACTTCTTCAAGGATGATGAAGGCCGCAGGGTTACGGTCAATGGAAAAAGGTACCGTTCGATGATAACAGATTTTTTTTTTGCCGCAAATGCAAGAATTGAACTCGGTCGAAATGTGATTCCAACAGGACGGTGCCACATGCCACACTGCACGCGAAACCATGCATCAATTGAGAGGCGAATTTGGTGAGCAGTTGATCTCACGTTTTGGCGCAGTCAATTGGCCACCAAGATCATGTGATTTGACCCCGTTAGACTATTTTTATTTATTTATTTATTTATTTACATCAATTAGAGATAATTAAATCTACAATTAGACTACAAAAAAGAGATAAATAGGTATAACATTTAACATCTAACAAAATTACATTAAGTATTTAATACAATAAATTGTGTAATCATAATTTGATTAATCAATTTGAAAAGAACAAAATTAAATTAATTTTTAAAATGTATCTGCTTTTATGAAAGTTAAAATCAATATAATTTGAAATGAGATTAGTTTCTCTGATACAACGAGTTATTGGTTCATTACGAGCATAGTTTACTCTGTGTTCCTTTTCTCGGAATAGACAACGTTCTCTTATCTGACGCGACGGAGCATACAAATCAATCAATGATAAAAGCATAGGGCATTTGATATGATGTGACAAAATATCACTAATGAACATTACATTGATATAAAGTCCAAAAGTTCTCAGAAAACAGCTCTTGCTAGTCACAGCTTAGAAAAAAATCATGCTCCAGACTTTAAAAATGTGCAAATTCTTCAAACGGAAAAACATACATCGAAACGATATACGTTAGAAACTTTGCACATTTTGAATAACAAAAATAACATGAACAGGAAGCAGGATACACAGTGTATCTCGTCGGTGTACTGTTCCCTAGTCTCTAAATAACTGCGATACATACATACATACATCAATAGTTTTGTTGCTCTTTTAAAAGAAAATTTTATTAAACAGTTGTTGACTTAACTTCTAACTAAGAAGAAGTGCTTTAATTTAAATATTCAATTAAAAAACTGTCATTATTTTTAAAAAATTTTATATATATATATGTAATTTGGATAAAATAGTTTCATTTATAATTGTAAGTGTAAAATCTTAACAACTAAATGTAAGCATACAAATGTTTCTCTTAATTTTTTTATTTCATGGTTAATAAAGTGCCCCTGAAGAAGACTGAAAACTCAGTCAAAACGTTGGGAAAACTAATGAATATCTTTCATTAATAAATTATCACGACCAAAAAAAGCCGAAGAAGTGAAATCTTCAAATTTTAAAATTTAACATATCGAATTGGTCAAAACACTTTTAATTATATAATGAACATTACAGACATCATTTTTCTTCTATTTTCGAGAGATTGAGCTCCAAGAAGTTTACATCTAGTTGAGTATGACGGGATTTCGATGTTCCAACCTAATTTCTGGATTGTATACCTTGTAAATTTTCTTTGGATCATTTCTATTCTGTTTGAATAAATATTGTAGTAAGGATTCCAAATCACACAGCAGTATTCTAAGTTAGACCTAACATAGGCATTATAAAGAGATTTAAGGGCATAATGGTCCTTGAAGTCTTTGGTATTTCGTTTAATAAACCCTAGCATTGAATAAGATTTAGCTACAATAAATTCTATGTGCTTGGTAAAACTTAGTTTTGAATCAAATATTACACCAAGATCTTTTTTCTCCAAAACTCTTTCAAGAACAAACGTGTCAACTGTGTAATCAAATGTAATTTTTGAAAAATTGCGACAAAAAGAAAAAATTTGGCATTTCTTAATGTTCAAGAGTAATTGGTTAGTTGAGCACCATCCTGTCAACTTATGGAGATCGTCTTGTAAGAGAATACAATCATTTAAAGACTTAACGCATCTGTAAAACTTCAAATCATCTGCAAATAGAAGCCTACTGGAGTTCAGAAAGATATCAGCCATGCCATTAATAAATATTAGGAAAAGAAGGGGGCCAAGATGGCTACCTTGGGGGACACCCGAGGTTACTACAATTGGATTTGACAGCACTTGATCTATAGAAACAAACTGTATACGACCCTTTAGATAGGATTTTAGCCATTGCAACATGTTTGAGTGAAAACCAAATAGTTTCAATTTTTCAATCAATATACTATGACTGACTCGATCAAAAGCCTTCGCAAAATCAGTATAAATAACATCAATTTGGTATCCTTCTTCGAGTTTATTTAAGATGAAATTGGAGAAAATTGAAAGATTAGTGGCTGTAGATCTACCTGCAACAAAACCATGTTGAAATGGTGAAATATGCTCCTTAAGTGGGGCTATGTTAAGTCTATTGTCTATGGGGACAAGCCAAACACGATTGCTGCCTTGGAAGCCAACATTGAACGGGTCATTGGTGAGATTTCGGCGGAAATGTGTGAAAAAGTTTGCCAAAATTGGACCTTCCGAATGGACCATCTGAAGCGTAGCCGCGGGCAACATTTAAGTGAAATTATTTTTAAAAAGTAAATGGCAGAAATTGATTTATCGATCCAAATAAACATTTCATTCACTTTTTACAAGTTTCTGTGTTTTTTTGAATTTTCAAAAACCAAGCTCTTAAAAAATCACCGTTTATATATGTATACATCGATCCATAGGCAAGGTAAACCTTTTTTTTTTGTTAATTTCTAATAAAATTACGACCGAAACAAATTCTGAAAACATCAAAACTTTGGTATTAATACCATGACAACATTAATTATAATGAGTTACTTGATCCGTAAAGAAATACGTACCTACACATTCAAAATAAATACCTTAACATTTTACGAGGTAATACTCTCATCAAATTCCGCTTGATGAAATCTTTATCCCTTTTTGTTGGTATTCATTTTGCAAAGTCTCAAAAACACACTCACCTTTATTTCTACCTACAGACACAACTAACATAATAAAACAAAATACACCACTACCTTTTCCCTGTGGAAAGCGATATAAACAGGAAAAGGAGTAACAACGAAAATACCCTTTGTGAGCATTGAGAATAATATCGACCGAAAAAGGAGCCTATTTTGGGGATAAAAAATAAAAGGAATGGTTAAACAATTTAAAATTAAAACCTAATCCTTTACACAAAAGATTGTATATATGTATATATATAGGGGACAAAAACAAGAAATGTGTGTTGGATGTTGGTTGGTGCAATTCATTTAACACAACCTTCGGCGTCCTTTTGATGTTTTATAAATGAATGTAGGGTAAATCCATTACCGACCTGCCATCAGAGCACCCACTCACTGTTTCACTGTTTGGCTTGTGTGTTTTCATTTTAAATGTGGCATGCAGGCGTAAAAGCATACAAGCCATAACAGAGGAACGCCCGCTGCCGTCTCACGCTGCCATCGTTTCCGCCACCACCAACACCACCACCAATGGATGGTTGTTGGTTGCGGCTAAAAATACATCCTGCAGAATAAATTGCCACCATTGCTCATTACGTGCATCCAATAAAAATGTCAAAAGTTGTTCTAATTTAATTGTGCGCCAAACTTATTCTACTCATTAATAATTAGCTTATAAAAAGAGATCAAGAAAATAATCAACAAACAAAAAAAAAATTAAATACAAATGTTACGTATACGCCCGAGTGTAAAGGGTTGTCATCGACATATAACTCGGCATGTATAAGACGACATTGAAAAATGTATGAAAGCTATTGCTTCAATCTTTCATCAGAAGTTTCTTCTGTTCTGTTCTGTTCTCGAAGACCTACACCCTTCCTAACCGATATATCACCCCTCAGGGCAGACACCATGATTAAATCACATGTAATACTGTTTTTGAGTTTTGGCATTAAATTAATTTACCGCAAAAAAAAAGATAAAAGTAAACTCTCTTGTTAAGAAATCAAAATGGTGGATTACATTTTTTTTTTGTAGTCTTGATTTATTTTTGCCAGCATATTATCTAAGTGTATCTACAAATAAACATATATTTATCTGTGTATAATCTGATGATATGACATCAATTAAATTAGAAACACAAGGGTTTGCGAACATGAAATGGAAATGTCAGTCAGAGAGAGAATGAAATATTTACACCGCGGGCTTGCAATGTTTTCATTAAAATGTAGTAAGGTATTTTTTTTTGTTTTTTTTTTTAATTTTGCATAGAATATTTAATTATCTTTTTTGTTATTTTTTTTTTAGTATGTGCTATTGCCAAATGTTTCAATTTGAATTTAGGTGCATGTGCAATGAAATCTTTACAAATGCATTTATCTTTATTTTGGGACTTTCAATCCGTCTCTTTGATTTATTTATACATTTTTGTTTGATTGTTTTTTGTTGTTGTTATTGTTGTTTTTGGTTGAAGTTGGCTATAGGTAGACAAGCACATTTATCTGATGCCGGAAATAATACGCGATTTAAAAATTGTTGTGAAAAATCTGCACTGAAAAATGAATTTCTACGGATGCAGATTGCATTTTTTAATGGCTGACATGGGGTATTGTTTAATGCTTTTAAATATATTAAACATATGAATGAAATTAAGGTTAATTTAGACATAAAAGTATCACTTGGAATTTCTACTATTAGATAGATACTATCTGATAGCTTCATCTTTTGTTGTACATTTTTGTTTAAATAGTAGACACTCAAATATATAGTCAAAAATAAATAAAATACAAAAATAATAATTTAAGCCAATGGGAATCAAAAATAACGAACATTTCAAATGACTGTAATTATTTAAAGTTAAAAATTCGGAGGGCTAATCATTCTTTTGAAGTGCTTTTGATAGCGGAAAACGATTCGATTTCGCTAAATTTGATAATCACCATTTTTTGCAAAAAAAAATAAAAAAATATTGGTTTTTCAAGCCTTCCGCAGTGGTTTGACCGTATTTAAATTGTCCACACAAATAATATTAGTAATTCGTGTCAAATCAATGAATTATCTGGTGTTCCTCAATGAAACCACCTGGGTCCACATCTGTTTTTAATTCTAATATATGATAGTCCGCTGCATAATCGGTACTCAGCAGATGGTTTCTTTCAAAGCAATACTGAGGTCAATACAAACTATTTAAGCTATTTGAACAATTGTCCTCAGACCTCATTCACGCATATCAGCATTTCCCTAACTTAAGTGTTCAATAAAATCAATCAGATATTTCTCTCCCAGCCCAGATGGTATTTTATAAATTGTTTTTGAACAGCTCCTCAGTCCTATAACTGCGCTCATCCAGTTACCTTACTCTAGTGGCGTTTTTCTCTAACTGTGGAATAATTCTATTAACATTCCCATTCATAAAAAAACACCCTTGTATTTCTAAGCTTTTTGAAAGCATTTTTATGAGTTTTGGTTTCATCACTATTAATTAAATTCTTCTTAACGACAAGGGTTCTTCCAAGGGCGATCAACAAACACCCCCTTTATTGAATTCGTCTCAACAATACTGTCTGACTTAGTAAATGCCAATTGCAATAGATTTTAGTAAAACATCACACAAAATCATTCAATTTTACTTAGCTTACCGTGGGTGTCTTGTACATTTCAGATTAGTGCTTCCAAACCTATTCTTCTACTGTCTTGGATACCTCAGGGAAACCAATTAGGACCACATTTATTTATTTTGACTATAAATAATGTTGATCAGTTTTTTTCCAACGATATAGGTATCGAAAAATACAATCCCCTGAACGATATATTTTTGGTGACATTAAGAAATGTCAAGACATTGACGTTTAAGCTTTGACCTTCATATTCATATATAATATTATAGCCAACAGTTTAGATTCAGTTATTGTAAATAGTTCTAGAAAAGAGCTATAGATATCATTTTCTTTGTATTAGTGAATAATATGTCCCCCATATATTTTCCTTTTAAATTACAAAAAAAAATATCTGGAATTTTACTGTTAAAAATTTAATTAATTAATTCGCACATTACAAATTTGTGCATTTTTAAATAAACAAAAAAAATATAATTAGGTAGGTTCCAATAATTAAATGTTTTTTACAGTTTAATAAATACCTATCTATATATTTACACATGTATGTAAATATTTTGTCATTAAATTTGCATTTGTCACCCAAAACTTCACATGTGTGAAAAATAATTGAAATAACCCAACCTTAGCGAATAAATTTGACAAATATAAAAAAAAAGAAAATAAACAAACAAAAAATTCGTATTTGTGTAACAATTTAAATAATTTAAAAACCAACACAAGTGGATTCACGCATATAAATATTTTCAGAAACAAGCGAAAAAAAAATTCTTTACAAAATTGCAATTTAACAAAATAAACAATTTATTCTCTGACTACCTACAGTAAACACAGCCATTGGCACAAATAAAAAAACGAACAAAAAAAATACCAACAAACCCTCAGACAAACACCAAAACCATCCTTTGAATGTCAATCAATTTGTTTTACAAATATTTAACTAGATGGCATTTAAAACGACAAATGACACACATCCACATAAGTATACCTATGGGCATATAAAATCATTGACATAACAAAATTAAAATAAACCAACAAAAACAAATTCCTCAATGCGATATCCCATACCGATGACATTACGTGGCACACATCCCCCATCATAATGTATAATATACAGCACACCACCACAACATAACATAACTACTCGTACATCAACGCACGGAATTGTGAAATTTTAAATGAAAAAAAAAGACAAAAATCAAATGAAATCATTATACAAAATTTTAAATTAAACGGCTTCTCCGAAAAGTACACGCCTTTGATCACCACTGGCGATGGATTCCTATTCGAATGGTTGGATGCTTTGCAACAAGGGGTGGAATGAACTCATTAAATTTTCCAACGCCTAATTTACATAAATAATATTTTCGCCTAAAATCATTTATACTCGTACATTTATTTTTAATTAAAAAAAATATTCTATCTCACAAATTTTGGTTTTTAATAAATAATTCAAAATTATAGAAATTATCAAAAAATCCAATAAAAGTTTTATTTGCGTTATTGGAACTAATTTAAGGGACCGGTTATTGTGTTCGTGAAAAATGCACCGCAATGAACTAACATTTTTGTTGAGTCCTTAAATTTTGTAACATTAGTCCCAAATCGAATATTAATAATTTTGTCCATATCACAGTATGTCTTAAAAATATAAAAAAAAAATTAAATTGATGAATTCTAAATATGTTACTTTATTTGCGGAATGTTGTGGGACGTAAAATCTTTTGTGAACAAAATAATTTGAACTATATTATTTTTTAAATTACTCGTAAAGCTCAATACAACGTTGAGTCAAAATAGAATGTTCATATGCAAAATCGAGAGCGTGAAATTTCAAACTTTACATTCCACATCATTTAATTTTAGCCAAAGCGTATTCATTGCCAAATGTAAAATTTTGCCACACTAAAAAAGATTTGAAGGTTCCAAAAAAAAAGTGGAATATAATAATTCACAATTTCAGTGTTGCACGTGAAACGTTTGCGTTTCAAAACTTCTATTTCTTTCCAAAACTTTTTCACACTGAATAAGAGTTTAAGTTTCAAAAATATAGTGGAATGTATTAATTTTCCATTTCAGTGTTCATAGAAAAGTTTAGGTTCCAGAACTTCTATTTCTTACCCAAACTTTTCCACGCTGAACAAGGTTTTAAGGTTTCAAAATATAGTGAAATGTCTTAATTTATCTTTTGAGTGTTCACGTGAAAAGTTTTCCACAACTTCTATTTCTTTAAAAAACTTTTTCACGCTGAACAAGATTTTAAGGTTCTAAAAAACTTGTGGAATACAATAATTTTCCATTTCAGTGTTCACGTAAACGTTTACGTCCCAGACATTCTATTACTTACTAAAACTTTTCCACACTGAACAAGAATTTAAGTTATTGAAATGTATTAAATTTCTATTTCAGTTTTCAAGCGAAATGTTTACGTGCCACAACTTCTATTTATTCCCAAAACATTTTCACACTGAACATGATTTCAATGTTCAAAAATAGTGGGGTATCTTAATTTTTCATTTCAGCAGAGGTAGATTATAGGCTAAAAGAATTCAGCGTGAACGTGAAACATTTACATTCTACAAATTCTATTTGTTATAAAACAAAAATATGTAGATATCGCATTAGAAGCTTTTTCGCACGCAAATTCAGTATTTTTCCTTTTGTAGTGAAATAAACATTGTACACGAAAAATATGGTGAATTAAATAGATTTATAAATAAATGAGAAGAAATATTACTGCGACCAAACCAAAGCACCTTCGTACAACCAATACTTTCAATTAACTTTGTTTTCGTTTAAAAATAATTCCAAATATTAATATTAATTTTAAGAAGCAATTCCCATCTTTAGTGGGTCGTAAATGTTTCACCAGGGAAATACGTTTATGCCATAAAATGATAATGACAAACTCTAAGTATGACGCGACGCGACTGTCTGGACGCTTGTCTTTCCCATAAGTTTTTCCATTTGAAAGCAACAATGACGAAATAGTGTGAAGCTTCCACATCGATTTGTGTTCAACTTCTTCACTTGATGTGTCCATCTGAATTTTTTTCCAAATAAATTTATAATTCAAAAGACTCTGTTATTGTTTGTTTGTATGTTTTTTTTTTGCATGATAAATTTTCTCACAAATTGCAATGGCATTAGATAAATTTGATTGTTTGACAAAAAAAATATGCAGAAGATAATTCCAACGACATCAATGTGACACATCAATAACACAGACGTGTCACCACACACCACACAGTGGAATTCTTTCTTTTGACAAATTGACAGCATTTCCAAGATGCCTACAATACTTTGTGACAGTTTATTGCCCACGACCACAGAAACGGGGACATTGGAATCGGCTATTCACAATGTGTTCTTTTATTGCTTTTTCTATTTATTTTCTAATAACTCGCTGAAGCTGCAGGAGAAGCTGCAACATTAAATTGCATTCGACAATGAAAACATCACCATCGCCAACTACGACGACGACAACGACAACGACGACACATTGATTGTCACTTCAAAAAGAAATTCTTTTGAATCAATTTTTTGAAAATAAAATGAAAATAGCAGCTTTTTCTGCTCGAATAAAGTTGAATGTCTGAGATGTGTGGCATTATTCTTTGTAAGCTTAGGAAGTCTTAGCTATGGAGGATATATAGAAAATGATATTGGCTCAAAGCAACAAAAAAAAAGGAAGAAATGAAATTAAACACAAATTCATCACAAAAGGATAGAAAGAACGATCAATAGTTGAAGATTATCTGTTCAATACGAGAACATAGCTGTTCTTGAAGAACAGAGCAGATTAAGGAGACAATTAGTTTATTGGTATTTGAGTCCCAAGAGGATGCACAACTCCCAGGGTGTCATTTCTTCGCTGTAAACAGAAAATTTCATATATACATCCATTCATGATAATATACAAAATATTTAAAGATATTGAGCCGGGCCTTAGACACAAGTTATAGCGATCAGAAAAATTCAGGAACATTAGGAAATGTTGAAACAGTATGAAAATTAATATTTTTTCATTATTATCATTTATAGCAAACTGGAAAATTATTTCAGTTGGCATGCCTCACTACCATTCTACAATCAATTTTCCTGATTTAATCCCAGAATACAAATTTTTTCGTCCACGATTCTGTCAGTGGAATAAGAGAAAATGGAACCAAAGTCATTGGAATGATTTGTTCCATCACTTTGTGTCAAATGGCAATCACCTGGCACGAAAAATTAATTTTCATTAGGAAAATAATTAAATACATTTTTAACAAAAAATTATTGTTTTATTGCAAATATTTTTTGCAAACAAAATTCTGTGAATTATTTGCCATCGATTAGTGTATCATTTGTATTTTAAGACGAGTGAAAACATCAATTAGAACATTTTTCCTGATAAGTTTTCCTGATCACTATACCTGGCCCCTTAACAGATTGAAAGGAAATAAAGTGGTTTTATTCCACACTTCTACAGTTTGAAAATCTAAGGGAAATTATGACAAGGATGAAAAATTTTGTCACACATTTGAGCCTTGTTTGTGAAAAAAATGTGGATCTTGGGAAATATTGTGGAACTTAACTATTTTTTCTTTTCTTTTTGGAAATTATTTATAAGGCCTAGTTTATAGCTATGTACATTTAAGTGAAATTTTCATCTGGAAAAATTCCATGTGTGAAAAATTAATTCAAATTAATGCCCAATGAGCAGATTGAAAAAAGAGCAGCAGCGCGTCGGGAAGAATTTCCAGACAACAGCGAATGAGTCCCCCAACCTATCATAGAAGAAGTACGCCCCGCCATAGAGGCTTAAAAACAACAAAGCCCAGAGGCAGATGGCTCGACAGCAGAGCTGCACAAATGTGGAGGTGAGCAGGAGCATACACCAAATTATCAATAAAGTGTGGAAGGAGGAAAGTATGCCGATGACTGGAAAATAATTGATGTCTATCCAATCTTTAAGAAAGGCGCTCCAATGTTAACGAACAAATAGGGGCACTTCCTTGTTAAATGTCGCCAACAAGATACTATCCACTTACTGTGTAAGCCTTTTTGCCCATCACTCATTGCTAACTACCAGTGAGGCTTCCGGCCCCGCAAACCGACCAAAATAGACCAAAATTCCGATTAAGGCAAATCCTGAGAAAAAAAACCACCGAATTCGAAATCTTAAAGCCGACCGTGATAGCAAAAGCTCGTACTCGTAAAAGGGTTACGAATCCAGGGAAAACTGATTCAGATGAACCGCGTAACTGTTTAAAAAAAACTAGTCTTGTGCAATTACGAAGTTACATTTGGGAACTTTTCGACACTTGCACTGGGTAACGGCAAGGCGATGGCGATGTGCTGTCATGTGACCCCTTCAAATTGGTATTTGAACATATATTGGGGTCCAAAATTAACAAGAAATAACACCGTCTTTACGAAATTCACAGAATTGTAGGGTTTCGGAGACGACCAGAACATCATAGGACGTAACCAAGCAGTAGGAGAGGCTTTCAAGGCAATTAAAGAAGTAAAATTTGGGTTAAAAATAAAAAAAAAATATATCGTTCAGCCACTGTCTTGGACAGAGCGTAACAATTGGTAGCTACAATTTTGAGGCAGTTAAGGAGTTTAAATCCCACGAATGACATCTTATTGGAAATATGGCAAAGATTATGCATACCGCTGCTAGTTTTGTTTGGCAAAACAGCTTGGCTCAGACTCCTCACACGAAAGTCAAAAGTAATGTTCTGTGGTGGAAATTGAGTAAGAAAGAGGAGCAAAGATTGGGAACTTTCCTTCGTCTAATATTCGGTCCTTTAAGTGATGAAGGTGAATAGAGGATAAGATTGAACCGCAAACTCTGTGAGCTTTACTAAGATGACATTACATGACTCAGGAACATCGAACGAGTCGACGAAAATCTATCTTAATACGATCAGTTTATAGCGGACTCAAGAAATCTTGATTCCTCAAACTGGAAGCAACTGGCCTCGAATCGAAAGAAGTGAAAAAGGTATCTCAGGCTTTGATTTAAGCTCGGTGATATTTTTCCTGTTCCATGTTTAGTGAAAAGGAGTGTGCAAAATATTTATTTAAATTTCATGAGATTCATCTATTTAGATTTAGGTTCAAGTTTTAGTAATTGAATCATATAAAACGAAAAACTTTGTGGAATATATTCGATTTGAATATTCGATCAGTCAGTTTCAGAGCCCAATATTAGCCGCCAATATAGAACATGCTTTCAAAGGCTAACCAAGTGAAAAATTTCGTTCCACCGAAAATAATTGTGGTATGAAACTTTTTTATCGCAATACGAGACTTATTTTGTTTACATTAACATTTCATTTTGCGTCTAGGTATTAACAAAGTCCTAAATATTCACATAAAAAGCATACAAAATAAAAAATGTTCTGTTAACTAATTTATGGAGTTAACATACACAATGTTTATATATATACTCAAATTGCCATTGCTTACAATATAATACATTTAGTGTACACGTATTGCTTTAGGGAATTCATTAAAATCTATTTTTATAATTTTTTTTGCCAATTTCAGAAAGCTTCTACATCACGACACTCGGCTTCATTCACTTGATTCCTAAAAGGATACATTTCTTGGCGTTAGACGTTTCCCATTAAATACCTGTCAGTTTGCTTCTTGACAGCCCGCCCTTTCATTCATACCATAGCAACAACAACACAAAAAAAGAAACGAGGAAATCAATTTTGCTTTCATTTCGGGATACTGGGGCGTATACGCAACATTTTTTTCTCTCCCAAATTCATGATCTTGCAAATGAAATTTTAATAATTTACCTAATCAAATGATGTATCAAAGCACTAACTGCCAACTTCTTACAAACGCAAAATCCATCAGAATATCAAACAAAAAAAACTTGGTTAACCACAAAAGTGAAGTTTGATTGACGTTTGGGTTACAGCCCCTGGCGATCTGAATATACTGGTATTCTGTATTCTCGTATCTTTCAACGTGTGCCATTGTGCGGCGAAAAACTGTCAGTGTCAAAAAATAAAATGATTTGTATTAGCCAGAGCATTCTATACAATCCGCAAAATGTAAGCAATATATGTTCATCATACTGGTACACCTATATACAACCATCTACTAGGTTTATAAGGGTTGTGATGGCAAAGTGATTTGGGTAAGTAAAAAATACCCTTCCATTCACTGCGCTACTTCTATACACACCTTCACTCTCAGAAAATATTTCAATTTGAAAAGAAGCAATATTTCATTTCGGTTAAATGCACATGGACGATGCTGCTCTCTCTAAAAAAAAAAAACCTCTCAACTTGAATCTGCCAAGCTCACCTCTTATGCACCATCGACCTGTCAAGGTAATAAATAATAAAAAAAAAACCTATGTATATCGATGGAGGGTATAGAATTTTGGTGTCGTAAGTCCCCTCCTATTTTTGCAATCAAATTGAAATTTTAATTGAAAACGGAAGGAAATACAGAATTGACGGTGAATGCTAGTTCCAGTCATCATAATATTTCTTCATGCAGCAATTTTAAAGGTCACAAAATATAGTCACATTCGGTTGCATAAAAGTTCCTAAATATACACAGGGTGTTCTAGTTTACAATTATCCAAAAATTCATATATCTAAAAATGTAGACCAGCTTTTATCCTGTTAAAATTTTTAATTTTCGAGATATGTATTTTGAGAAGTTTTCGAAAATATTAGCTTTCCAGTGTAACAGTTTGATTGTTCGTTGCTCTAAAATATGTTAAATTCAAATTTTGCGTATTTTCCTGGACGACGTTTAAACCCTACTGTACCCTATTTTTGTAAATAAACAAATTTGCTTTAAGTAGTAGACGCAGAGCGAAAACACACAACTTCCAGCTCTAAATTTGTATGGTTGTAGAAGCCATGTTCTATGCCTTCCTGGAGAGACGTAACTGAGGAATGAATGCTCACAATTTTAAGATCAACAGGGCTTCAACTTTCCTACTTTTTACCATATAGGACTCCAAATAAATCGGGTTTGCCTGCGTTATAATTACAAGCATTTGCAGAACAAAATCGAATTCGAGATTTTGATCAAACTTACGACATTTAATATCTCGAAAACGCCTATTACAATTTTGATACGAAAAAAATACTATGCACTGTCTATTGAAGAAAAAGGTTAACATAATACGAGTATGTGATCAACGACACTTGTCATAGAATCTTTTTTTTTATTTTCGACTTTCTTACTAAGGACTCTAGCGATTTCGTTCAAATTATTATTTATTGAGGAGTTCCTCCAAATTCTAAAAATTTATATTTAACGTTTTGAAAAAAAAATTTGGTTTAAAAATATAAATTTTTTCTTTTGAAAATTCAATATTTCGAAAACGGGGACGAGTTTTTGTTGAAACTATGGATTTAAGATTATGTTATTAAATACTGAAACTTAGCTTACCAAATTTTCAAGATTTTTTGTATATAAAAAATTAAGCATAAATAAATGCTCAATTTAAAAAAACAATGTTCACATAACTGAGTTCCATAATTCAGGCAGAATTCTATTAGCTGTATCTACTACGAATCTAGGTCATACAATGAGATCGAACATGTCCTAGGAGTGAATTTTATTATGCCATTTTTTTTGTGGATCAATAAAATAATAAAAAGCCACCTCATACAAATTTTGTTCATCTAATATCTTATTTCATCGTACTACGAATATAACGATTACTAGAAAAATTTGTTGGTAATAATAAAATTAAGAATTTTCTAAAAAACACAGCTTGGAAAACCAAGCAACCACTCCATTTTTGGTAGTATTTACTCAGACCACATGCTCTGAGCAAATACTCAACTCTTTTACTAACATTGAAATTCAATATTAAGTAATCATTGGCATAAGTTCCGCATCATCATCCCACAAGTTATCATCAGTTCCCGGAACACCCCATACAGACAAAAAGATTGTATGAATACTCGATGTATCTATTCCCATCATGTTTGATATGACATTTAAAGGGGATAACGAACAGCGATGTCATGATTAATTATGCCGCATGACATTTCAATGTTTAGTGCGCACTACAAACGAATGAATGAGAATTCCTTTTCCACGGCTAATAAAGGGTATAGATACTCGTAGGTTTTGTAATAGCTTAAAAGAAGACGACTCTACACTATCGAGGTCGCAACAATCCCAAAGAACCACGAACCTGTTCAATGAGTTAATTTATTTACTTTTATTTGTGGTGGCTGTTTTTTTTTTGTTTTTGTTTTATTGCATGTTTGAAAGAAGTTCCAACATTTTTTGAGGAAACCTCCACCACGATATATAGTATTCGAATAAAAAAATACATTGCATCACGATTGAAAATGAAAACGTGATCTCTTGAAGGTGATTTCTTATGAGATGATTCAAGTAATGGGGCACCACTTCATGTAAGCTATATGGCTCCAGGAGATACAAAAGAGACGGAAGAGAAGTTGTGAAGTCGTGAAGATGAATGTTTCGGAGTGTATATTTCCAGTTTATTAAATTGTGCAGAAGTGATGATACACTGCTGACCTATTGACCTATGAACCCGTGGCTATCTCAATTCATAGATGACATTTGAATAACTCTCGTCGCCATCATGCCGATAGTGACAGTAACAATTCCTATGAAGATGTGTTTTTTTTTTTAATCTCATTGGTGCCGTGGAAGAGATGAGATCGGCATCATGCTATATGACATCGTTTAGGAATATTTAAAATTTTTTTTATCGGCAATTACTTTGGGTCTTAAAATTCGATTTTCGTGTAGTCATGGCTGACTTCCTGGTGGCTTCGAGTTCATGTAGAAATTTGCCTTTTTAAATTAAATATTATTTTATTTAGGTTTTTTTTTTTTGATAAAGGTTAATGTAAATTGTAAGTAGATAGTTTGTGTTGGAAAAACGATCTAGCCCCACAGAAACTGCCATCTTTCTATCATCAGGGTCTGTCTAATGAAGTTCTGCCAATTTAAGTAATTTTTTTAAAACATTTTAGTATTAAACGCATTTTATTGTTTTATGAAAACATATCACTGATAACATGATTGTACAGTGAAACCTCATATTGCGGGCAACTCTTTTAGAAGGACAAGAGTGTTGTCGCTTTCGATCTAAGGGAGGTTTCAATTTTGTTGATGAACTCAATGCATTTAATATCCGTTGCCTTCACACATTTTTTTTTGTTGATACCTAAGACGAATTGGAAAACTCCACAGTTCAGAGAGTATAGAAGGACGAAACCGAAAGATTTGATCTTGGAACCCAGAAACAAGTTTATCCACGGAACAATCTCTTGATAGTTGTTCCTCGCAGCAGAAGACTAAGGAAAAATTGTCTAACTGCCCGCCAACCTAAAACAATGGAATGAAGGAATTAAAGACCTCTATCAATAGTAACGGCCTTTCTGGTTAGGTAAGTAAGTCCTTAAGTATATCAATATGGCCTGGTACCCGAAAAAGTGTGACGTTATATATCTTGCCGAATTCATTCAACCTGCTCAAACATAATAGCATACCTAAGAGTGTAATTCTTTTAGGGCTGCTTGATTGTATGAGAGAAAAACAGTTGGTCAAACGATCAGGATAGCGAGCATGAAGTTGAAGTAGTGCAATCCTAGCAGCCAACATACATATCCCTATGTCCCGGCACCCAAATCAGGTGAATGTTTAACTGTTCTGCCATCTCCGTAATAGGCGATGAGATTGTGGAAGTAGCGCTAAGTGATTTGAGGGCTGCTTGACTGTCTACTGCCTGGGAAGATACGGATATAGGATGTGGATTTCCCTTAGCCAATATAATTTCTCTCAGTCTGCCTGAGAAGTGAGCTGATTCATCTTTTAAGAACCTCTCATCCTCCCAAGCATATCTTTTTTTCGGAAATTGGTGTCGAAGATAAACTAGCGTGTGGTGTAGTCGGATCGTCCTAATCTAGGTACAAATGTATACTCAGGATATTAGAATGACCTATGGAATTACTGTTCCATTGAGAGATGGCTTTGAGACGAAGAGCAGCACTAACGGCCACTTGTTTACTGAAAATATCGAGGGGTGTAAGGTTAGTATGTTTAAGGCAGCCGAGGGTGTAGAGCCGAGTTCTTCACTGATACGTAAACTGGCTGACCTTTGAAACTTATTTAATATGCCACAATATGTGACTTTGTCCAATGCAGCCCACCATACTGCTACCCTATAAGTATCCGTCTGAAGACCGCTGTGCATAACCAGTGGTTAATGTGGGGGATACGCCCCACTTGTCCCAAATGGCTTTTTTGCAAGAGAAGAGTGCAACTATCTGTCTTGTTTATTTCGAGTTAGCTTTTTGGCTAATATGGCCCTAGATACATGGCTTCATCTGGGAAAGTCAGTGGCGTACCATTTATTAATGGTGGTTTAAGTTAGAGAATTTTATATTTCCCAGTGAAAAGGACAAGTTCTGTCTTGGCCGGGTGTAAATCCCGACCACATTTGGTTGCCTACAATTTTTAGTCGATTGAGAGCAGTTTGCATTTAGTCTGTTAGAGTTAGAGCGAGCTTGCCGAAACAACAATATGGCAACATCATCAGCATAAGCTATTACCCTGTTTCTTTATGCTTCCAGGACTACTATCGTTTCGTTTACCTCTCTATTCCATAGAAGTGGGGACAAAACACCACCCGGCAGAGTCCCTCTACTGACATATCTTCTTTCGGAATAGTCTCCCAGAGTTGAGTTCATTGTTTTGCTACCTAGCATAAGACTTATCAGCTATGTCAAAGAGACAGATACAGGTTTCTCAGGGCTGTGATTATTGCCACTTTACTTAACATTGTTGAATGCACCTTCTATGTCAAGGAATGCTAACAGAGTGTGTGCGATCTACTTTAAAGCAGATATTGTGACAAAATTTAACATCGGTAAGCTCTCCGGAGGTCTGGTTACCAGCTCGCATGAGGGTAGAGCAACCGGCTCGGAAAGAACTTTATAGCTGCTTTCATGGTAAACTACAGCCTGGTAGACCATGGGAGATGACATAGACCCGCCCGAAGCAATGGGGTTGGAGATATTTGTTTTGGGGTGGAGACATTTAATGAAGGGGCCAGAACCGGACCTCCCGGTTGTCGTGCACGCCGCCAATGATGATGGAAATATTTTGGTTGCGGTAATTTTTGTTCGAGCTTTCTTCATTCTGCATGGAAAATGTCTGTGTCATCGGTAAGGAAATTTGGGTTCTAGGCCTTAAGATTCCTGTCCCTTAAGGCATTCTCCAGCCATCAGATAGCATTTGGGTTAAGTACATAATGTATCGTTTCATCTATCCTGTAGCAGTTGTTTTTGAAATTTATTTGATCCACATACAAATCCTCGAAAAATCCACTCGTATTATTATATCGATGTAAAAGTATAAAAACAAAGATATATAAATATCTGTTAAGAAAACCTGACAAAATGGGAGGTCGTAACATTATATTGATACAAAAACCTGAGCTTTAATATCTATCACAATCACAACCCTTGTCAAACAATAAATTTATTGGCTGTACGACTTGTTAACATGTCCCAAGAGTTAAGTTCTAGACTTCTCGTAAAGCATGTTATTCATTTTATTCTTCCATTTATTTCTAGAAGAAAAAAAAATAATCCCTAAGTACACACTAACTTCTTCATTATGTCCAACCATAATGTGGGGAAGCAGAAAAAAAAAACAACAACACAACTAAAATAAATCACGATTTTTTCTACCCAGCTCTTTGGACATTTCTAACCTAAACCAAAGTGTTCGGTTCAGTCAGTTTTTTTTTGTCAGTTCATGCACGATGCAGCACACAGAATTAACGTCCACATCTGTGACACTCTTTAACGAGGCTCTCCGCATCCTTGCTGTAATAGAGCAAACATATTCGTACAACAACGAAAAAAAACAAGCAGGAACACAACAAGGACTCATTTACCTTCTCTTGACTGTAAAGTTGATTTTACCGCTTCTTTCCTGAAACAATACAATTTCGCACTATGCTACAAAAGAGAAGTTGTTTTTCCTATTTTTTTTTTGTTTTTTTTTTGGAGAAGCAGCAAAAAGATATAAAAAAATCCTTTTGTATCTTTTTACTGATATGAAAAGAAGCACCAGTGAATTTAGAACAAATTGAATGTGGGGTTATTGGTTGGAACCTGGAGCCCGTATGTGAAACACAAAGGATATCAAGATAGGGCTTTTTTTTATTAATTTTAACAACATATTGAAAAAAAACATCTATAAAAATGGTAAACATACATTCAAATAAAAAAAAAGATACAAGACAACAAAAAGTTCGACAACAAAAGGACGAAGAGTTAGGGGCGAAAATTCCAGTCAACTACTGTTAATATTCAATGAAGAAACATTATCCTTTCATTACTTTAATTTTTTTTCGTTCGTAGAGAATATTGTACATGGGAACAAAACACTGTCTGTGTGGGAGTGTGAGGGTGTACTACAATATGTCCTTATAAGTGTGTGTGTGTGTGTGTCTCTGCACCCCGTATCATATATTTTTTGTTTATTTTGTTTATCTAATTCTGTATTTTTCATGTTTCTTTTATTCCATAGTTCCATACACCGGAAAATGAAAACGGGAATATTGTGTTTCCCGGGATACCCAGGAAATTGCAAAAGAAAAATGTATGACTACATATAACAATTCTCTCAATTTCTCTTTTTGCAAACACATACAATACATATATGTAAAAGTATGTACATATGATTTAGATCTAGATGGGGAAGGAAGACGTAAAAGGAAAAGAATTCACATTAGTGTGATATTTATGGTATGTTGCCGGTTTAGCCCGCACAATGGCGCTTACTTTCGGGTGCAATTTCCCTCATAACATCGTTAAGAACACTTAATTTTTATTTTTTTGGACAATATATGTATGTGTGTGTGTATGTATTGTTTGTATTTTGTTAGAGAAAGGATTTTTAATGTGTTGTATTTTTTTGCATTTTTTTTAGGGAAGTGCGCAAAATTTTATTGCTCTTGGTGTTTGTATAATATTCCATCATGGCAATAGGATACATTAAAAGGATGCTGTTGAAAATGGTTGTTGGGTTATGTTAGTGCGGTTGGGGTGTTTTTTTTTGTGTTGTTTTGTTGTATATTTTTTTTAAAGAGCAAACCGAAACATTGTTTTAGGTTTGTTTTGTGCGGTGCCAACAATATGGTGGACCTTGAATAACTTGGAAAGAGAAGACGAATAAAATATGCGATACGCGACCACCATATGCGAAAAGGACCTTTTAGATTTTGATGGACTGCAAAACGACTTCTTTTTTTTTTTTTTTTTTAGCGTGATTCATAGTGATCTTATTGCGCGCACGGAATATTTTGTCTGCAAGTCACGTAAAAGGGTTATTGACTGTATTTTTTTGGACTTCTTTACGAGTGAAGTGTGCAGTGTTGTACATTGTGCAGATTGGCATAATTTATTTTTTTCACACTATGGGTATTTTTTGCAGGGGTTTTTTGTTAACTTGAATACCAAATGGACTCTCTTAAGTTGGTTTACAATATATAATTGAGGCATTTTGTTAAAGAACTGAATTTAGGTTGAAAATTGAGTTTAAACTTGGGAATTAGTGAATTTCCCACTATGCCAACTTAAACTGATGGTCCGATGGTCCAATATGATAATTTAAAAAAATGCTATAAAACTTGAATGAAGTAGGAAAGAACTAAGATTTAGCAAAATTTTATTCCACTTCGACTTCACAACTTACAAATTCAAGTTGGGCAAAAACGGCTAAACTGCTAGAGCTATTTCCGGACCCTTTTCATATTACATGGTAAGCTGTAATGGGAACTGAAAGGAAGCGATCGAAATAAAGTACTATTTCCCCTGCCAATGCGATTATTGGGGTAATCGTGAATAAAAAGCACCCTAGAAATTTGTCTCTCAGTTGAACATATAAGGAACGTGAATAATGGTCAAAACTTTCTCTCTGAATTTATTGGTATCAGGATTTTTTTCCTTTTTTTTCCAGGGAGTTTTGCTGTCATTTCATACCAGTTTTTGTTTGATGGAAATGCATTCCCTAGGAGATTCACGATCGCTGGAAAAATTTCGAGGGAATAAAATATTCCGTGGCAAACGAAATTCCCCGGGAAATACCCGGTAAAGCCAAATTTACGGTTTACAGTGCATATTTAGTGATTCGGTAAGCCATTATACCCGTACGTCAATAAGAAGTAGGATCATCAAGGTAGAACATCATTGTTGTCCGTGAGAAATTACAATTCCGCAACACCCACAACAGGTCGACTTTTCGCAAACAATTAATTGGCGACGTCCAAATGTCCAAATAGAATGACATATTTTATTTGTCTGCATGTTTGGCCGCGACAGGTAGATCAACAAAAATACCTAATGGATTTTGGACTATGACACTGTTTGGCGTGGATTGTAAGCTGGCGGAATTTTCGCTCCATATATGGTCCAAATCACCCAAGATAGCTAGAGATCAATGATAACTTAATTCAATTCCTTTTAAAAATGTGTTGAAATTTTCAAGACCAACAGTAAATAGTATTTCCCATTATATAATTCAAAATATTTGTTTGGCCATTCTTCTGATGTGCAGCAAAATATATGTTGAAACCAATTACTGATTTACACAGCTGTTTGAGCTGTAGCAATTTATTTCAATGGCTTACCATCTAATTCCATTAAAAAGGGGAAATTAGTTAACTGGATAAACTAGAGTAGCATCAAATAAGTCGCCTAATGAAGACGAAAGTTAAGCTTAATTTGAATTTCCTTAATCACTTTAGCTATTTAATATTCACCGCTATTCCAATGCAAGGCCAAATCAAACAAATCAGCCACAATATAAATAGAAATGTCATCGCTAAGTGCTTGTAAACTAATTAAAGATTGTGCCTGTAGTTGGGAACGTACATTTATAAAACCTTATCTCAAACGTTTAGTTATAGTTTAACCATTCTACCCCTACTCTGCGAAGCATGTAAATCGTTTAAACCAAAATCACCCACTTTATGCTAGTGTTGCCTGGCCGGCCGGCATGCATGGCGTTCAGTGTTGACTCAGAAAATGCAACTTTACCTCATCATCAGTCAGCCACACTGACTCCGTTTTTGTTAAAAGGTGCAAAGCAATCGCACAAGTGCAAACACAAAGTCATTGCAAACTTGCACTGGTCATGCACACTATCGCACAGTTAACGATTACAGTATATGAATCAAAGAGACTTGCAGACGATTGAATTACCACATCGCACAGTAGAGCAAAGGGTATGGCAAATTAGGAACAAAATTAAAACAAATAACTTACCTATTCAAAAGGCAAAATTTTATAGCTAGATAGGATAGTTTTGGCAAATGGCAGAAGATATCAATCAAAAAAATTATTCTACGTTCCCGATAGAATTAGAGTAATTCAGATATTGTTTATGTGTATTTTGAATCTATTTATATCCATAAATGTGACAGTTGAAGTGACATTTGCCAGAGTAGAATTGACATTTGTCGCCATTTGCAAAAATTATAGCACCTTCCTAAAGGTTAACAACTTTTGCCCAACCAAGTTTATAAAGTTGTACACCTGTTTAGAGGCGTTTAGAATTGTTTCGATTTTTGACATTCGAAATGGCAAAACTTAGACACATTAAATAATTATAGATTTTCGAAAAAATTACGTTTTATTGCTTGATATAATTTAAAAAGCGACCAGATTTAATATGACCTTCCTGATCAATTTAGTTCAATTTTTGTAAGACATTTGTCACACTGTTCATCAGCAACCAGCCAGTGAATATGAATGCAATCGGTATGAACAAACAGAAAGAAATGTTAAGTATCTCGTGTTTGAAGTTAAACAATTGTATCTTGCATCTGAAAGGCTTCGGTTAGTCTTAGAGATACAAAAGACCGACGATCAATAATACCATGAGGTGGCTCACATAATTACATGGCATTCCATCATCATCAAAATATCATCGATGAAGACAACGCGTCCAGTTCAATCCACTACTTGAAAACTGGGACTAATGGTAGTCTTACCAGAAACAACCATAAGGGGCTTACGGAAAAACTCTGATTCCAACAACGAACAACGACGACGCGCAATGTAAATATTATGCGGTTTGTTAATTTCATTGCGTCAAGTGAAAGTCATCGTCGCTGCGCGCCGTGGTTGTCGACATCCGCAACCGTCCAACACCTAACTTGCACCGGTCGGTCGACTAGATAGTTTATTTGTAATTTTGTTCAATTTTGTACCAAATGTGACAGTCGAAGTTGGTTTGGCGATAATTGACTTTGGAGGTTTGTCGACTTTACCGCCGTATGATAACGATCAATTAATTTTGTAGCCTGATGCTTATATCCGCGAGGATTTTAAGACCCGGTTGTACAGTTAAGTTTTTCTGTGATATAAGGAATTTCGGGGAAGTAAGAGTGCAACAATGTAAAATTACCTGTTTGAGCAAGTGCTTTCGATGTAATATTTTATTATAATAATTCGACTTACCTGGAAAAAAAATAAACAGAAAATATAAATTGGTTAGTAATATATAATTGGTTTTAATTTGAGAAAATGTAGTTAAAATAAATAGTTTTTTTTACTTTTTTAGTAGAAGTGAAAATATTTGTGGGATTTTGGGAATTCAAGTAGGAACAGTAATAGCTTGGTGAAATGTGGATGGGAGATTAAAATGTACATAAATGTCAACTTATTGCTAAACAAATCTTTGGGCGGATTCAAATTACTCAGGAAGTTATCTCTGAAAATAAACAGTAGAAATTTTCTGACTCAAAGTACCGTTATCTTTTAATTGTTCATTCGAATTTAAAGGCATGCAATTAATTTGAACAAATGATGTGATCAAATATTTAATAGCTTTATCACGGCTTGATAATCAATTTACTACTGCGCTCATAAATTACAAGCGTGGGAAATAATGAGGGATACTGGTCAATTATTGATATTTTTGCAGAGAGATACCCTAATATGATGTTTTATTTAATATTTATGGGAAATGGCCAAAAGCAAGGAGTATGTGTGATTCTGTAAGCATCGAATCAAACATTAGTAATTAGTGGCAGATTTGAGGATAAAATGAGCCGAGTTTTAGGTTGCAAGTTCTCTTTGTGGATTTTTAATAATTCACATTTTGTAATGGGAACATGACTTCAAAGCAAAGCAAGCGTTCAGTTCAAGTACTTTTTTCTGAAGCAGTATAGTTCTATTTACGATAAAATTAAATACACGACTGGATTGCACGGACTTGCTTTTATGTTCGATCAAATCGTAAACATAAGCTTCTTAGTGGATACAGATAATAAAATGTAATCTGATCGCTAAAGAACTTCTCTTAAATTTTACTATAAAAAATGGTTATATGGTAATTTTAAATAATAAAAAATTTAAGACCATAATTTAGAAAAAAAAAAACGTCTAACAGTTTAATAAAAAATTGTATTTTCAAAACAAATGATTGGGTATTTTTTTATCAAAAAATATTATTATGCAACAATATTTAGAATTCAAAGGACATTCCGTATAAAAATTTGAAGCAAATCAGAATAGCCGTTAATGAGAAAGCCGTTGACGTTAGAGCAAGCATCTTTAAAAACATTTTATGTTAAAATTTTTAAAAAGAAGACACTGTATTTTGCCTTATTTAAATTGTTAGAGTCGTTTTCGAGATATTTATTAATGTAATCATCGTACAACACTCTCTACACTGGGACTTAGAAAAAGTATTAAATACGATCAAATTCTATTGATTGGGGTTGCTTTTATGCAATTAGATTTGCCCACTTATAAATCTCAAGACATTCAAGAATGGAAGCCAACACCGATTGGGTAATTGAACATTAGTGTTCGCATAATCAATTTTGACACGACATTTTTTTTGCGGTGTAACTAATTTTTACATGCGATATATATGTACATAGATATGGCAAGTTTTGGATTCGTAAAAAAAGCGAACTCCATATTTTGGTCAATATTGACATTACGATGATATCGAATACGAACAAAGTGGGGCTCAAAACTCTGGCGTCCGCCCGCTAGTCTAAGGGGTTGAATATATTGTTTTTGGATTATATGTCCAAATGATTTTTTGTTTTTTTTTTTAGTCAAATGGGTAAATTTTATTTTTCTCAAAAACTCGTCCAACGATTTTGATAAAAAAAATCCAATGGTTAATTTTCATAAAACAAAAAACACCGACAGCCTACTATACAAATGTTAAAAAAAAACCGTTAAGAAAAAAATGTGTGTCACAAAAACGTATTGTATTTTTATTAACGGCACTCCCAATGGAACTAATTTTCACGTTTTCGACTGTCTCGCTATTGGATGCTCTGATTAAATTGATTTTTGTGCGAATGCTTCTTAAAAGTATAAATAATATTGCATATTCAAATTTTCAAAAAAAAACGATGTACAAAAAAATATTATTTTGAAAACCAAATTCAGTACATATATTTATAATTACATTAATTTGGGAAAATTATCAAAGTTTTATACACAAAAAAATATTTTGTTTAACCGCTCTAATGTTAATTTTTTTTTTAATATATTTAGATTTATCCAAGAATTTAAATCGCATCTTTCTTTCTTTTCAAACTATAAGAACTAAGCAATACAAACAATTTTAGTATGTGTTTTTCTTGTCGCCCACACTTCTTCGAAAGTGAGGAAGGTTTAACTGTCAACTGAAATCAAAGATATGAATATGGAAGGCATGTGGTTTAAGCATGTCTCCCCCACGAAATATTGCATGCAAAATTCCCAGGACGATATATTTAGGATTTTGGGTGTGCCTCAAAATCGTGTGATTTTTTGTCATTAGATATTTCCACAAACTTGTTAGGCTTTAACAACAAACAATCATTAAGTTATGTGTGGAAAAATCATTGAAAACTTCAGAGAACGAGTCCTGCGAGAACTCCCTTCAGGGACATTTAAATGATGTTATAATTCATCCATATAGCAGACAATATATTGAAATACAAAATTAATTCAAATGCCAATCATAAAAGGATGATGCTATATACATACATATCCTTAGAGCAGTGTTATTTGAAGTAGGACTTCTGTGAAACAATTCCAATGTCATCAGTTAGAATGTACAAATAAATCAGTATTCTTTTTCGAATTCAAGTCTGATCAAGGGCACACAAATTTGGCATCTGCGTAATGGTAGGTGCCAAAGGGCCTACAAGCTTTCCGATTTATTACGCTGTAAGGTTTATGTAAACGAAAACAATATCTCATCCGATTTTAAAAGTTTAGTTTGTTTCAAAATGAAAAATTCCTTGACATTAAGTAAAAGTCAAGTCAAACTGTGAGCGACCCACTCGCACTGGTCCTATTCAAACAAAAAAAATCATTTTATATTCTTTCAAATTTATTATACGTACATGTCCTTTGACTTTTATTACTTTCACCAGAACAAATAAATTCCTATTTACGACCTCGACTACTCCCTTCACTGTTCTCCGACAAAACAAACAAAATTATGTTCATACTCGTCTACCCAAGGACTAGGACATCCCTAATTAAGATATCAGATGTCCTTCTTTTCATTTTTTCTCCCTTTGGATTTTTTTTTTTGGATTTATATCCCATACCTCATCAACAAATCTTTATCATATTTTTTGTTCATCATCATGATCATCATCAGCATCATTATCATCATACAAGAGGGAATGTGTGAAGTAGTCCTCATACGTTTTAACGAAAAATGTCACTCATTAATTATTCTGGATGAAACAAAAAATATATATGTAGGTACATACATACATAAAAACAGGAACAGTAGTGAACAAGCATAAATTATTCGTCATGTTCGTTGAACCTTAATAATTACCCTATACACTCATTAATAAAATATTTTTTTTTTAATGAATAAAGGTCCTTCATGCTTGCAAGGCTTTATTAAAAAAAGCAACAAAAACAAGAATAAATAAAATAAATACAAATAAATCAGCGAATGGATTAAATTAAATTTTAATTCGAGTTAATTTATTTATTCAAGGTATCCTGATGCGCTGCGTCGGTCGGTAGACAGGTATATATACAATGCATCTACATATATCGATTAATATTGTGATACCAATATTTAAGTTAGCTGACTTTTGCATCCAATGTGCTGTGCATCATGAAAGGTTGAATAAACTAGTTGCCATATCAATAAACGAGGAATAACAGCGAGTTAGCACTTAGACATCACACATATGTGTGTTCGCCTGTTAACTTGTAAATCCTATTAATTAATGTGTAATGGCCTGTGAGATATGATAGTGAACGACCTGCGGCGTCTTCACACGCACAGGCACATAATGTATTTCATAAATCCATTTACTAATACAGGAATACACTTCATAAATCAGTGCGTGTATGTGACAAAATGTGGATTAGAGTGTTGCTAGATTTCGATGAAGTGTTGCCGTGTTTTCAGGAAAGATATCATAGAGCAAAAAGATTAGAAAACCTATCCAGCGAATAAGTTCTGAAATTCGAAAGTAAGATGATTAGCCGATCCCACCAAGGACACTTTAGTACTTAGTAGTGGAATTACGCTGGCATATGGATTGAAGGTGGAATGAGACTTTTTTTTATTAATTGGGCTCTATGAACTGTACCAATATGTGGAAGCAGTCCAAAAGCTCAAAACACCTCGACAAGAATGCCACAACTAAGAGTGTCTTCGAATTTAAGCACCCTGGTTCGAGGCGAATACTGGAAGAATCGTAATCAGGAACGAGGATCTTTTAAAGGGTCTTTTCGGGAGCTAAATAGAGACAAATGGACATATGGACTGTTGGTGGACAGACCAAAAGAGGTTTTGAATACCCTTAAAATGATCAAACACATTGCATGCGTTTGTAAGCCAGGAAGGATTTTTAAGGATATACCGATGTACGGTCGCTTTGAAGTTGTAAAGAAGCTGTTTATGCTACTTTGTACTTTTTTGTACATTTATTTCATTGGCATACAGCACTGTTTAGTACTAAAATACTATATACAAACATCATACACACATTTGTTATCATTGGCAATAAGGCACTGATATGAGACATAATAGGAATGGTAGCCACAGCGTCTGATGTAAATTTCCCATGTCACATCAAAAGAGAACCCAAACCGACCGGTCAAAAACACGGTTTGGTATTGGTTTGAAAAGCCTTGTTACTGAAGTTTTGTGTTTTCTTCAAATACAGGGTGGCGCACGAATCCTGCTAAAAAAATAAAACGTAATAACTTTTTTTCAGTGTGAGTAATCGGCTTATTTTTTTTTTATTTTATAGGCTACAATTTAGATTTATCAAAATGAATACTTGGGATACTGAAAAAAGGATTTGGATAGTGCAGCGATACCATTCTTTGCAGTCCGCCATTTCTGGAGTTTGGCGGTACTCCCCTGAGTAGATGGACCATTACGAGCCTGGTGAACATGTTTGCCGAATCTGGGAATCTGGAAGCATCGAACGAAGACCGTATCATCGAGATCCCAATGTTCGGGTTCAGGATACAATCGTGGCTGTTCCATCGGCAATACAGGCAAATCCAAGTGTTTCGACTCGAAACTTATGAGTCCCATTTTGACTTAAACGGCAATGTTAACAAGCAAAATTGCCGTATATGGAGTGAATCTAATTCAGAAATGCTCCATGAGACGGAACTGCACCCAGAACGAGTCACTGTGTGGTGCGCAGTTTCATTAAGGTGTATTGTCGGGCCATACTTCTTTGAAGAAAACGGTGTAACACAAACTGTCAATGTGGACCGTTATTTAAAGATGTTGAAGGAGTTTTTTTTACACAGAACTTCGCCGAAGACGTATCCCTTTCAGCAGGATTTGGTTTCAACATTATGGCGGAGCTCCAATGAAAATTCACAAACAAATTGATATCCAGAAACTGCACTTTCCGTTGGCCCCCAAGGTCACCTGACCTGACTGCACCAGACTTTTTTTTTATTGGATTATGTCAAGCAGGAAGTGTACAAAACGAAACCCAGGTATTTGACTGAATTGAGTCCATTAAGACAATAATTGAGGCGATCCCAATTTCAACCCTTCAGGACGCAATAAACAATTTTCTGATCAGGTGCCGCACATGCGTGGAGGTCATTTGCGGTCTATTATCTTTAAAAACCATTAGTTATTTAAAATAAAATTTAATTTTTAATTCAATAAAAAAAATTAATGAAATACATCGATTAAAATAAAAGTTATTTAAATATCTTATTATAGCACGATTCGTGCGCCACCCTGTATGAATGGTTAAGAAACGAAAAAAGCACATCAGAGTTTGGCGACCGACCAGAATCTATTTTGAGGTCAGAACCCGAAAAAAAATCAACACACACATCCAAATATCTGAATATCAAAATATGTATTAGTTTAAAGTTGAAATATGTAAGCCATTCCAGATTAGTGTTGTATGGATAAAGAAAGAAGCACCGTACTTTAAAAAAATACGTTCGTCGTTGGATTCAAATAACTCGAAATTTTAAAATGAGCATTTTTTCCCGAATAGTAGGAATGGATTTAAGAAATAAATTACTTTGGCTTTATTATTAATTTGTTGATTAAAAATTCGAACTGTAAATAAATCCTTAAGTAATAGGCTGACCTTTTATCAGTTTACACAAGCCGCTCAAATGTGAAACCGAAAAAAAACATACTTGCTTTCGTTTGTGCTTGATTGAACCTTAGGTTTATTTTAAGATTCACCATCATATACATCGTTGCGTCTTTTGTGGGCCTCAAGGCACCAGCCATACAGTCTACGAAACTCAAACAAAAGTAAATTCTCGAAATGAAAAGTTCCAAGACACAATTAACAACAACCAAGTACTTTTCGAACTTTGCCCTTACAAACAAAATCCAAAAAAAAAACAATCTAAGAAATAAATTTATATTATTTTCCCTTACACACAACACAGCTTCCCGCACAAAATTTAATGAACTTTTTCCTTCTTTAGACAAAAACCAAGTAAGGCAAGCATTTTATGGGATCAGGGTTAACCAATGGCCTTCTGCAACTCTCTTGGGAAAAAAAAAAATTAAAAGAAAATGAAGCGAAAAAAAATTCCAATGGTGGCAGGAAAAATCCACATTTGGAAATTTGATCATAAATCATAAAAATACATCCCAACCAAAGCCACCCTCTAGGCTACTTTGGTTGTTTTATGATTGTGTGTATTTGTGTTTAGGTACTAAAACCAAAATTTGGAGCTACCAGGACATCGTTTCACATATAAAGTTGAGTGATTTCTTTAGGGACCCAAAGAAACTCGCCGAAAACAAAATGTTGTAATAACAAATTTCAAGAATTGGCCAAAATTAATGTATTTCCCATTGTTTGCACACTAAACAAGCGCACACCACCATTAGCAATTCTTTAATAACAGTAATAACCGCCATCTTCATAATTACCACCAAGAAAATAACTAATGGTCTGTCTGGAGTATCTCCCATAGATACTCGTTCCAAAAAAAATGTACTATAACTTTTTCCATATTCTCATTTATACGTACGAGAAGTACACGGAAAAAAAATTTTTAACTGGAATTTGAAATAAAATGTTCAAGTACCTTGTAACATTGAATTAAATTTATGTCCTGTCAGGCAGGCAAAGGCAATCAGGGGAGCAAGGACGAACAAGCAAAATCTTTATAATTGGTTTTGAGTTGGTCTTTCGTTTTCCTGACAGAAAGAAATGTCCTTTGCACGTGAATTTTCAAAAAACAAAAAAAAATGAACAAAATTGCAAAACCGGAAACAATGTCGCCGGTTACCGTAGAATTTTCTGTTCGGTATTTTTTTTTCTGGAACTTAATAAAATGAGCTTTTTGATATTTTGTATGTAGGTAGATACTAAAGGTATAAAACCACAATGAATTCTCTACTTCAACAAACAAAAAAAAAAGAAGAGAATACCCTTCTGGGAATCTAAAATTCGAAAGGATGAACAATTTCTATGTGTACAAAACGGAAACAGTTTTTCAATGAGCGGCAAAAGGAATCTTTTGAAAAGTGTATATGAAAACGTTGTAGATTCCTTGGATACACACCCTTCATATATCTTTTGACTTTCTATTTGTGTTTTTCTGAGTCTAATTCTGAATGCAAATTTTACATAGAGGCACCAACGTTACCGTATACCGTTACCTGGGGTGTCAACACATTCGTTTCGGAACATTGTAAATGATGAAGTAAATTCTCAAAGTTGATTCTGTGTTTCCTTAATTAGGAATTGTTTCTCAGTCATGAACGGAGTTCGAGGTACGTTTGACTGAAATATTTTACCAACGAAAGAGGATATTCAAGGGATTGTTTTGTTCATCATGGTTTTTTCACAAATAACAAAAAAAATAAGAGAAGGAAAACAGCATGAGTTGGAATTTAGAATAGAAATTCAAAACCACAACGAACGAGGTATAAATAGAGTGCACAATCTATCTGACAAGGGTAAGCGCAGATAATAAGCCAACTTCTTCAGAGCTGCTAGTAGGGGGATTGAACAAAGAATTTTGTATAGCTTTAATTTAAACCTAAAAATAATACCTGTATCGAGATTTTGTAATTCCTCGGTGTAATTTATTTGTAATAGCTTAACGGCGACTCGAAGTCATGATCGTAAGAAACAGCAATACCTGTTGGAAAACATGGTATTCCTAAAGATGATGCTAATAGCTACGAGTCTGTATTATATAATTTCCACAAATGCCTTTAGTAAATTATGAGAGCCAAAATAATAAAAAAACAAACTTCATAATCACTTAGTGGAATTCAATATTTTGCCACAATTCCAATCTAATTTAAGAATCACAAAGTTGAATGTTTTTAGAAATTGCGAAAGAATTTGGCATTAGGCATCAATACATAAGATCTGTACGTTTAACTGTTCAATATCAATTATTTCAAAATAATTTTTTAAAAATACAAAATGATAAAAATCGTGTACCTCAAGGTTCAGCACAAGGGCCTGCCCTTTTTATTTTTTTTTCAGTGACATTCTAAACATGTTGGGGTACAATTTTTTTGAAATTATTTGTAAATTACTTGGAAATTATTGGAAAAAGGGAACAAATATCTGGTTGAATTACTTGTAGACTTTTTACTTGTACTGTAGGGCAAGTTTTGCATTTTGGAAAAAAATCGAACTCGAGATTTTAATTAAGCTTGACGTTACTAAAAGAGAAATCACCAAGAAAAGTGAGTCCGCAATCCCGCCTGTCTGTTTGTACAACGATCTACATGTATCCGATGAGTCCGATTTTCTTCAAACTTGGGATTAAGCGTTTTAGGTGAGTGCCTAAAAAAGATTTGAAAATTTTACTTAGCCCCTAAAACTGCAGTACCTACCTGCCATACAAGGGGCTGTAGCGATTTGGATTAAAAAAAATTTGTGCACTACTAAAGGTATTCTTTTTGTAACATATTTTGTTATCAACGGTACCTGACATACAACCATAACTGCTCAACGAATTCAAAGTTCTTCGAATTCAAAATATACTGTGTACCTACATTTTCGAAAAATATTTTTTTTGGATTTTTGAAAAAAAAATCATTTTAAATTTTTTTTTAAATTTTAAATTTACATTGTTAAAGACTTAAATAATAAAATTTCAGAAATTTTGTATATACAAAATTTGGTACAAAATTTAGTTTGACGTTTTTTTAAACATATTTAACATAGGCGTTATAGTGGTTGATAATAAAAAAAAACTGGTCAAAAAAGTCTAACCACAGCTTTACTGCATTTAGTATCAAAATTCACTGATACGACATTAATTAATGCCGATAGGAACGTTCATGCTTCGTCGGAGTTTAACCATGTTCGAAAATTGGCGTTATTAGAATTTCTTGACAGTTATTTCGAAGCTAACAGAGTTATAACTACTCAAGGTTGATAATGTTAAAAAGGTCAGAACCAGTAAACAAAATATACCGTAAACAAAAATCTCGAAAACCCCAAAATGTTGAAAAACCCAAAATTTCGAAAAAAAAACAAAATTCCGAAAAATATATTCACAGAAAAATTTGGTGGATGTTTTAAGATAAAGTCATTTTATATCAACAGTTTTCTTGGACGCAAGTGCATAGTCTAGCCAACTTCAAGAGTTCCAAGGATTTTAGCGTCAATTTTTGTGTCATCTTCTGTACCTCTTTCACAGATTCAAATCTCCGCTAAAGGTTATGTAAATTGTAAAGTCTTCAGACAGGTGCTTGTACTTGGAGTTTAGTGCGAAACTGGCTTTGTGGGATTTTGGTGGGTTTTTGTGATTTTGGTGGGTTTTTGGGATTTTCGAGGGTTTTTGGGATCTTCGGTCTTCTGGATTTTACATTTTTTTATAATCTACACACGCTCAAGGGATTTTACTACCCTTTAAATGTTTAATTGTCTCAGATTTCATCTCCAGGGATGGCGACTGAACTAATGCGGAGAAATTTCCGTGTCTTATTTATCTATGTCCCTTATAATTCGCATTATTTTTTTATTCGTGGTCATATCTTATCGGTATACTAGTTTTACTCAATCATATGTGATTAGTGCTATGCCCAAACAGCATGTAATGAGTAAACCAGCAACTCATTGTATGACATTTATGTTTAGAATTGGTTTTTAATGGAAAAATAAGAGTACACAGACTACGACAGGGATCGAGCCTACGACCACGAGGTTGACGAGGCTAACACACAAATATCGCGCCACGGCCACACTATTTCTGCCTTTTAAAAAAGCTAAAGCGTAGTACTTAATTTTGCAGTATTTTGGTGACATTTGTCCTTCCTTGTAATATCATTTTTACTTCCAATATACTAGCAAGTTTTGTATATAATTGGAAACAAATCAAAGTCGATCGAAAACGGCTCTAACTATTTTGATACACAAAAATCTGTGTTCTAATTTAGGTATGTTCTATATTTTGGTCAACAAAAACTAACTTTATGTTATTAAAACCGTACCTGCCATAGAAACCTTGTTCTGATTTTCGACTTTCTCATTAAGAGCACTTCCGATTTTTGCCAAAGTTTTTATACAGAAGTTTCTTAATAAAATCTAATAAAACTGGGAATTAAACATTTTTGATTTTTAAAAATTCAATATCCCGAAAACTGGTGGGTAAAATGTTCGAAATGTTTTTCCATTTATGTTATTGAACATTTGAATTAAAAAAAAAAACATTCTCAAACATTAGAAGAATTTTGTGTTTACTGAACATAAGAGGTACTAAGTGCGCCCCTGTACTTTAATTTCTGAGGAAAAAAATGTGAATAAAAGGGTTGAAAACTATTATAAGTAAATACTCTCGTAAACCCTTTTTTGTACACATCGGATATTAACGTAAGCATGGAATTTAAAGGGGAAGAATTTACTGTTATTTTGAAATTACAAACAATCTTATGTATGTATGCATGTTAACGACAAATTTCAATAAAACCTACACAGGCAATACATGTACGATGTACAAATACCAAAACTTCCCTTTTATTGCCTCATGTTTGTGAATAAGATTTAGTGTTATGGGGTTTCAGAAACTATTTTTAAGACTTCAAATCATCATCTATAGTTTCTTATCATAATCCCATCACTATCTCTCAACCATACCAACAACAAAACATTCTTTTGACTTCAACCTCTCAAATACCATACCAATGGACTTGCTAACTAATTTATATGTACATCATCTAATCCGTTCATGCCATTTCATTCAAATAAGCTTGCGAAATAATGCCCGCCTTTTCAAAATTACCAAATAACAAGCTTAAAAAGGCCTACACCAAAAAGGGTTATAGTCTCGCTCGGAGATGGATATTAAACTCCTGTCAATTAAACCAAAATAATCAACTTTACGTGTATTAACTTTTGTTTTATGCAAAGGCAAATGCGGGTATAATGAATAATCATGGATTTAGTTAACTTAAATCTCTTCCTGCTTTTAGCAGATTACATTCCAAATTTCCAAAGTTGGTACATCCTTAAAGAAACAACAAAACAAGTTTTAGGCATGGCTGATTTTATGACTTGCCTTCCTCCAGTCAAGTCAGTTAATGCCCTTCATTTCTAACATCATCATCATTCTTTTCTGAAGAAGACTTATACAAAAGTTCTTAGTATTCATCAATATACGATACGAAGGAAAAAAAAACTTTTAATTTAAATATTGTACAAAATTCAATAAAAAGACCATTTCGCCAACAGATAAACCTACATTCCCTTCACAGACCGAAGCGCATTTAACCAACGACTTCTAAGCAAATAAGATATTTAGAAAAAAAAAAGACAAGAGATTTTTATTTTGGCCCACAGCTAGCTTATTAGCCATGCGGACGAGAGAAAGGACGACAATCGTAAAACAACTTTTAGGGTACATACTTTGCCGAAAACTTCATTTTTAATAGCCTGTTTTTCCGTGCGCCTTTAGAAATGACCATCTAAAGGATTTATCTGTAAGCTTTCAAACACACACATCCAAATTTAAGACAGGCAAACAAGAACAAAATTCAAATTAACTCCGTCAGATGAAGAAGGAAATCTCAACCGTATACGAGAAGAGTTCGTGACCAGGCGTTGTTGGGCGAAAATGCGAAAATTTCAAACGGAAATTGAACACCGAACAAAGTGAACCTTGTAGTAGTTCGGGGTCGTTTTGATGGGGCTCTTTCGTCTGGGGAAGTAAGCCAAAGCCAAAGCCAACTGCCAATGCACGTATAACACCTCTATCCACTTAGATTCAATGTTCTTTTCTATCGAACGAATAAAAAGCAGGGCTATTTGGTCTCTGGTGCGGACTGGGAAATGATTTGAGGAGGGACTGACAGACCCACCGGGTACCCTAAGCCGAAGACTAAAAACCGAAACAATGGAAAAGTGCTGTAAATATTGTTTGTTGCAGGATATGCGTGATCCGAATTTCAATTAGAGCCGCAGTCAATCATTTTGTGCCTATATGAACGATGAAACGCGACGGACCTGAGGTTTTTATGGCCTCTGCTATACCCAACTCAATGTATAGTTCCAATAGCTATGAATAGACAAGAGGCTTCAACGATTGTGTGCAGAATTCAGAAGCAGGTGAATTCGTAAATTCGAGTTTGGAAATTTTTTTTTTTGTCTGTTTTTGAAACTCTTTGCCACTTCACCCGAAAAGGATGTCGACCATGCTCTGACGACGGATAATAATGAAAGGGGGATGGAGTGTTTTGTTGAACTCATCGTGATGAATATGAATGCCGATTGTGTTTGGCGTATAAATGAAATTGAATGAGTCTGTGTGCAATTTAAACCACCACTACAAAAATTCTGTCTCGAAATACATTTAGCCAGAAAAGAAAAACAACTTTTCTTTATTATCTCTTCGATTGTCGTAAATATGCAAATTTTCATTTGACTGACACAAATCCTGGCAATGATTTGCGAAGAATAATTTATTTTCAACAACACTCTTTGATGGTTAAGTGTCCTTATCGAGAGAGGGAGGGAAATACAGAGGACGACATGTCAAAGTTCGTTTTTCTTTTTTTGTTTTGTCATTGATGTTACACCATTTTCTTTTTTAAGGATGAGGGATGACAAATAATATCGAGTATCTGTCAAGCATAACACATCAATGTGCCACTTGATATACACTCCCCCCCACCCACCCCCTCCGTCAATTGCCTTGTTGATAGCTTCAATTATTAATTTTGAAGAATAAAAATTCGATTGCAAGTCCTAGCAGTAATCACATCGAAAAGGATATTCATGTTCGAGTTTTGCGTGACTAAAACTGTAATATATGTATAAGATATATATTTTTTTTGATTCAGTTATATTGGAGAAGGGTATTATAATATGCATGTGTGTGTGTGTGATAAATGTCAGTCATTTAGAGAGTCTTCGCTGTCTTTTGTGTTTTTTGTATGTCTGGAATACCTGTATCGCCATTATCCTTAATTTTTTTCTTTTTAGATACAATTCATTTTTGTATTATATTTTTTTTATTGTTGTGCTAACACGCGATTTTTATATATCTTTTTGTCTTAGTCTGGCTATAAGACGGTACCAAATGTATGTCTGTATAATAAAAACGCCATTTATTTTGGGTTGAAAAAAATAAAAGGTCTCCCGATGGAGTTATAATAAATTAATAGTTTAATATGAATAATTTAACATTAAACAAGGCACTTTTTATTATTTGCTAAAATTGTTATGGCTTTAATGGGGGCAAATAGGAAAAGCTTAAATGGGTTACAGAGAAACGCTTTGTCTTATTTGATTCGAAAAAATGTTTAGTTTTAAAGTTATTGTAATTTTAACTATAGAAACTGTTTTTGTAAAATATTTAATATGTATTAAGTAAAAACGTATTATTGTACGCCTAAACGAAAACGGATATAAGGTAATTAATAAATGCAACACGGCAATACATACAAAATGAAAACTAAGGCGAAATGAGATACTGGATAAGACTCAGCCCACGATATGCACTTAGAGAAAATAAACCACAGACACAACGATACGTGACTCCAACTCAAGGCTAATCCAGACGGAAATTAATTAATTTTAGCCCAAAATCTCACTCATAGAGAGCAAGCCGGGATAACAATGGAAGCAATCTGATTGCAGCCCCAGACAAGTCCAGGGGTAAACAACAAATTTTGATAGTTAAAAAGAACTACCATCAGCCAAAAAAAAAACAATTTACTACAAACTATGATAAAAGATAAATGGGAACCATATTCCTCAGAAATTCCAAGACGAGATAAGGATTCACAATGAGTCTAAAATATAAGTCCATCTATCGCCATGTTTATTCTTTTCTTGTTCTCTTTGCTCCAATGCAGTGTGAACTGTAAGTATGACAGATGTAAACTTCCCTCTCGCAGTGCTGACGTTTAAACACTGTGTTCTGCTGTTGATGTTGACTCGGTGATTGGTGGTATAATAGTCTGATGGGTACGGTTGTGATGATGGTGGTATTTATTGGTAATGGTTAATGTTGTAATGCTTATTTGGACAAACAAATAATAATGATTTCCATATCACAGGCATAATTGTTGGGAATTCAAGAGATTTAATTTTAAAAATAATTGAAGAAACTATTTGTACGCAAACTCCACTGCGTCGAATTTAAACTGCTTCGTTAAACGATTTATTGAGATTGTCAATTATTAATTAACAATTTTACTATTGATAAATACTGAAATTTGGTTTTGAAACCTCAATTTATTAAAAAAAAATATAAAATAACTCTTTATTGGTAATTGTCGATTTACATAAAGTTTAAATTTTTCGGAATTTACCGCGTTAAATGTTAGAAATATTTTCAATTTCTTTTTCCCGAGGTTTCGAAGAAGTTTCAAACTTCGTGGTCACGGGATGAGACTGGGGATATTGCCAGTTGAAAATATTTCTAATATTTAACGCGGTAAGTTCCGAAAAATTTAAACTTTATATAATATGAATATCATCCGCGAAAATAATAACCTAAAATCTCATAATTATCGATTTTCTTGTAATTCACAATTATCTGAAAAAATACACAACTCTTTATTGGAAACTATAGATTTTCTTGTAATTCACAATAGTCTGAATCATTCACAATGACCAACACTCTTATTAATTAGGTTGTTTAATATTAAATTTCAATATCTATCAATTATCAATTTCCAATTGACATTCACGATAGGACTGTAAAGCTTAGACTAGAAGTGATGTTTTTTATAGTTTTTTTACTTTATTTTTAAAGCCATTTATTATCAAGGTAACTATTGTTTTTTTTTTATAAAGTTTGTCATTTCGATATACATATTTCGATTTTATATAAGAACTTTGTGTTTAGATCTATTATCAAGTCTGCTGCATTCTTATTTAAAAACAAAAATTGAGCTTGTATAGTCTAAATGTTCAGAATTATAATCTGTCCAAGAAAAAAAAAGCAGTACACGTCTTAAGGGAAAGCTTTTTCAAAATCAGTAGCGTCATATTGTCATATTTTTGCACTATACTAAATTAAAAGAATTGCTCCATAAAAAGTGTATGTCCGACCATAAATCTGCGTCAGATGCAATCAACGTCCTAATAAGCGCACATCTAAATGTGGACTGAACTGCTTTTCCTACGGCATATTTCTGCTGCTGCTATTCAGCCACTATTAAATATTGATGTGTATTCAGAGTCACCCTTAGGTTTATTTTGTGGTGCTTTTGATTTAAGAGCTTTAAAACAACTTTTCAATGATGAGTGTTATCGTGGTGTTTTCATTTTTTGCATTCCTTTTAATAAGTGGAAAATACGTAAAACAAATTGTAAGCTGTTTTCTTCGAATAAGAACATAATGTGAAGTAAAGTATTTTTTAGGTAAGGTGTATTTTTAAAAGTTGTATTTGTTTAAAATTTTGTAAAATTTGTGTTTTTAAGACGGGTAGTTTTTTAAGAATCAGTTCTAAAGTTTTTTGAAAAATTGTAAGTATTTATTTTTAACTTCTGTGCAATTTGTATGTTTAACTCGTGTATTTTTGAAGAGGTGAGTTTTCTTACAGTTTCGGACAATTAGTTCTAACTGACGCGACAAAAAAAAGTATACAAAACTCAAAAACGCGCCTTTATATAAACTCATGGTGGTGATTTTTAATTTTTATAAATAAAACAATTAAAAAAAATTCCTATATAAAAAAGGGCGGTAACCCTACATACTATTCTTTCATATTTGAGTTCATTTAAAATAAACACTACGAAAACCCTGTAAGAGCTTTCTTGAATGGCATATTTATGCAATCCACTGCAGCCAGAATGAGAGAAAAACGTCCTATCTTGCCTACACTGTCTATTTTTCTTCGACAGAGTATATTAGATGCGCGGGTTAATTTTTTGAAAAAAATATGTTCAAAATTGAAGACCGAACGAAAAAATAAGTATTCTTTATTTAAAAAACAAAAAAAAAACTGCTCTATTTTAAAAAATGATCAATCGGAAAATCAGGATATGCCATGTTTTTCTTCATATACACAGGCTGTTTTCATTTACAAAATTTACAACCGCTTGTAAGGTACTATCAGTGTGGCGACTGCATCAGACTACATTGGTGCTAAGAAAAATATAAGATTTCTGCAGTTTTGTTTCATTGCCCACCTTGCCCCTTGTATGTACAACTTGTGGTCTGGATTTAAGGTCTTCTACATTTTTGAATAGAGTTGAAGTTACAAAAAAAAAATTAAGTTAATCAAGGAAGTGCACGAAATGCTTAACGTAATTTTATAATCTGTCCATACAAAATTTATGCAACAAGAAGTCCTGATTCAATGGCAAATTTGTAGAACTTTAACTTGAAGTTTCGCCAAGAAGTACCTACTTTTTTCGGTAGATTCCCTAAAAACCCCTTGCCTGTCTTGTTAAATTGTTTACATCCTTTTTTTTTAATTTTATTTTTTGGTTGTATTGTTTCTCAAAATTTTAAACCGTACTCCCCAGTATTTGGTGTCAACCCCACACTTTATAACACATTAATGGTTTCCGTCATTTCTTCTTAATTAACCTACGTTATCAAGCTATAGGAATAGGTTTCAATAGGAAACAGTATCGACTATTTTTAATGACTCTCCACTGAAGCTTGACGCTACCTAACGACATTTTTTTTATTCTGTCTCTTTAAAAACTTCAAAGAGCGTAAAAAAGTATCTAACTTCAATAAATATTAAGAAGTTGTTTTTAATGAGGCATTTTTTGTTTGTTTAATGAATGAAATTGCCCTGCAGAAAACCCAAGTGAAAGTACCACAGTAATTTATCTTACACTTCCGCTTTTATTTTTTTAAATATAAAAAAACTACTATTACCTCACACCTAGTGAACTTTATTACCACTTAAGACTGATCTATGGGCTGCCGGGATTTAATTTTAGTGCAACTACCTATTTTTATCTGCGATTTATTAAGACAACTAGCTGATTTTACCTTCATACACCTATAATTATCTCCATGTCCTAAAAAATAAGGAACACAACCACATCTATTAAAATTGAGACCACCTTTCTATCTTACGTCCTACTTGTAAGTTCGAACCTACATTCACCCTACAGACGTGTTGAAAATTTCCACTCAACTAAAAAAAACAATTGACGATGAAAATAACATAACATGCCATATAAAATGCATGTTTGTGACTTGACTATGCCACTAAGGAAACATAAAATGTTTTAATTTCTATGCACTTTTAGATAGACTCTTCAAGTCCAAGATACAATATCTATCTATAAAATTTTATTACTAGCATAACATATAGGACAAGTGAGTAATACAAAAGAAAAGACTTCGTTAAGCTGGAAAAGAATAGATGCGAGTTTATTTTAGAAGTGCAGTGCAGCAACCAGCAAGCAGCATTAAACGAGAGTAGTATTCAAGTGAATGCTTAATTTTAATAACAGCTATACTTGAAATTTTATTCCCTTTTGTCTCTCAGTTTAAAACAGAGTGAAGCTCTCCTCAACAGTTCTCTTTGGAACTCTCTTTTGTTTTTGTGTTTTTTGTTTGTCTTCTTTTTTGTCAAAATGGAATAAAGTAAATTTTATCGAAAAAGGAAAGGATAACACAGTCGTTAAGTTTTATTACTCGAAATCATTGTGTGGATATTCGTTTAGATACTTTTTCATATATACAAATGTATGTTCTATAATATACTTATCAAGAGCTATCAAATAGCAATTAAATCTAATCGTTTCGACGAGCATAAAAGTGGAAAGTTCTTTCCAATCCTTAGAGTATGCAACAGGGAGTGGATATTAATTAAGTTTGTATAATTTTTGTTTGTGATACTTTTTCCATTTTATCCCAGCCCTTGCGGCCCTGAATGTATGTACTTAGGTAGGAATACTGTTCCCAGAGACTTTACTTAATTTATCTTTATATTGCTGCTCTGCTGCGTCGATCCAAAAATAGATTCCCACAGGAGGAGCAGAGAACGCACATGTGCACTGCATATGTCTGGGGTCTTAGTTTTTGCCTTAAGCGCGGAAGCCTATTGATCAGCAAACATCAGTTTTGGTTGTTTATTTTTTTTGGCCTCCTCTTTCTGCATAGGTAGGTATATCTACCTTACAATGAAGGAATAAAAAAATATAATTCTATCTTTGGTGTTTTCCAGAGAATTTGTTGGGTTCTGTTGTGTTTTTTTGTCTGCTTGCTTTTTATGGACTTATTTTCTGTAAAGCGACGACGAGCCCCAGACAACGGAAATATCTAAAATAAGCCTGAAAAAAATACAGGAATGGAATAAAATGCACACACACGAGTGTGATGTGTGCACAAATGCATATTGGCTTTGGCTTCGGATCTGGATCGGGTCGGGATGTGTGGTTCTTTGCATTATTTTTTCTGTATCTGTGTGATCTGTGATTGTGCACAATGCCGACGGGCATAAGATGCAGGAATAAAGGGGATTTACAAACGACGACGATGAGTGTGTCTGGAATACTTAATCCCAAAATGAAGTTCATGCAAGAGATACTAAGAGAGTTCTCAAAAAACGAGAACAAAAAAAAAACAACAAAGCCTCTGCAACTAGAAAAGTACAAAACAACAAAAAAAAGGAATTTTCGTATTTTTAACACAGAATCGTTAAATGTATCTGAACGAAGTTGGGAAGAAATGCTTTGTTTTGGTTAAATCGAGGGGATTCAGTAGGAACTTTTTTCTCAGTTTGATTGGTGCAGAAATGAAGCCCTTCATCCGGTATGTATTAAATGTTGCATTTCTTTAATTGGTCATTTTTGGTGCTGGAAATATACAAAAACTCAACAAAGAAGATAGTTATTAATAGAATGGCTCGCTGAATTTTGAACATTGAAGTGATTTTTTGTTTGCTTTGCATCGGTCGGTTTCATCAAAGGCACTGGTGCAATTTCAAAGAAATCCAATAACGAAATATGATACGTAGGTTCTGTGTTAATATAAATATCCATGTTTGTAAAATTATTCAAATATCATTGCAATTGGAGTTTCAATAACCAAACAAAAAAAAACGACAAAGGACTTGGATTCCAGTCAATAGATACGCATAAAATCTGATATAAATTTTCCTAGAAACAGGATTTTTTTGAATGAAATTTTACTTTGGGAGTCAATCCTTTGATAATTTTTTTTTCTGTTGATTTGCGTTTTCGTTTATTTTGTTTGGTCTTCTCTTTTAAATTACGTAGAAATAATTGAAAACATATTATTTTTTTATTTTTAATTGATTTTTCGGGAGAACCAAGGAGAACTTGTACAAGACCTCATCATCCTGGTCCTGGTGTTAGGGACATAAGCATGAACCCTAACAAAAATGAGTGCAAATCTACTTGGATGATTTGAAAGATTCTTCGGGTGATCCTTAGCCCAGTCTCTGTCAAAGGAGTATGGAGGAGATTATATAACAACGAGCTGTATACGGGCTGTATAGCGACGTCGACCTGGCCAAAAAGCTTACTTTTGATTTGTAATAGTTGAAGAATAAGGTTCCCATTAATCATAATTGGCTCTTGTCAGGTGAACCTGTAGGTACATATATGATATTCAGTTTAGACTCCTACCGTTTTTTTCGTTTGTTCATTCTGAGTGAGATCATGAGTTAAAGCTGTTTTCAAGGGATTTGGCTTCGACTGGAATAAGATCCTTTCCATCTCGCCTCTGGTTTACTTCTTCTAATTGGAGATCTAGGACTGAGTCGGCTTACCTCAGCCATTGAGAAAAAGGCAGCATTTTCAAACAATTAAACAAAATCAATTCAACTGGTTTACAAATGTTTGATTTTGTGAGACTTTCATTTTCTGCCAAAAAGGCGTTTTGAAGATATCGCTATATAAAAGTTCCAAGAACAGGAATTATGTTTTGACAACAAAAAAACTTATACGAATTCTTGCTTACGAATTTTTCAATCGTTTAGGCTTTAACTATATATTTAGGAAAAGCAACCGTTTAATAATAATTAAGGGACACTCTTCCTGAATGTCTGATTGAAATAAATAATCTTTGATGAATTGAAGATTAAGACGGAAATATTACAAGAAATGTGGGTATACAAAGCCATGAAAAAGATTAACAAATGATGCGAAATCTCATTGTACAATCTATCCTATATTGTGACATGGCACATCCATTTTATCGGAGGCCCACCAACAAAAATAAAAAAAAAACCAGCTGGCACTTTAAGGAAGTTATTGGAGACAGTAATGTGCCAATATTTTGTGTGACAGCTTATAAAAATTGAATTTTTGTTTCTGTATTGACATGTATCAAAAGCATCCAAAGACTATTGACTCACAATATTTCTCGAAAACAAAAATCATACCTGATTGACATTTGACATTGATTTGACATTTTTTGTTTGCACAACGGAACGTAACAAATACTAGTTACTTAGATTTGAAATGATAAGCCAAAGAAAATAAAATGCACTGGATGAAGATTCTTAATAAAACTGCTAAATATATTTTTAAAGTTTTTCACTTAATTTCACATGAAATCTTAGAACTCCTTCATACCACCCATTTTTAACTCACAAGGTTCATTAATTAAATTACAATACAAATCGAAGAATATTGCTACTTGTGAATTTGACGACCATCACAGGATATTCATTCTTAAGGAAACCGTTTAATAAGCACCTTTTAGTTGTACAAATTAATTGGAATCGTCATATAAATCACTTCTTAATGCCGAGTACTAACCACTCATGGTGTGAAAATTGGTTTCATTACAAAATCTGTTACAAGGCACATTACACATTTCTGAGAATGTGATTGCAGGGAAAAAAGTATTAGGTAAAGTGTGAGAAAAATCAAACATTTGGAGAGTAGCTAAGTAAAAATGAAATTTTCTATATGTTATTTTGTGATGTGGTTTTTGTCTCTAGCTAAGATGGTTGGGCGGGTCCAGGGTAGTAGCGAACTATAATTAATTAACAATTTTATTTATGTTTTAATCTTACAATTACTTTACACACAAATCTTACGAGATAGAGTCCCGTCTCTAGACGAAGCAAAACGCACAAAAATGAATTTGTTTTATATTTAGACGTGTATTTCTTGGTAGTTTTAAATTTCCTTTGCGTGTACTTGAAATTGGTACATTCATATCCAGGACAAATAGAAGGCAGAAGTGCGATTTCCATTTAATTTCCACATACCCATTGGGCGGTTGGCATTGGCGCAGTGGATATAGTGCTTGACTCCTAACTTAGACGCGTGGGTTCGATTCCCACGCTAGGTAGCCTTCTTTTGTAAATGATAATGAGACGGTTAAGACCTAATTCTCAAATCCACTGTGCCAACAAAAAATTCTTTCCTATCTTTTTATTCCTTCTAAATTTTGGCGTGAAATTCAGAATGCATTTAAAAGACATATGGTTTTTCTTACAGGCATATAGCTAAAATTATTATTATTATTATTATCCTTATGGAATTTCTGGATAAAAGGCCCAGTGAATCGTATGAGTTGTGAAAAATGTACATGGTTAATCTGTGACTGTATGTCCGGGTTGATGTCTCCACTTATCGATAACACTTAAAAGTATGCAATTTCTAGTTTCTCCTATATTTATTATAATTAATAAAAATACTCAATGCACAAACCACTTTTTCACAACGATCGGTTGGTAGAAGAAAATTTAATAAATTTAAGTAGGTTAATCTGAAGAAAGGTCCCGGTAGTATAGGTAATGGAGGCAGGCTGTTATACAGCCAAAAAAATACATTTTTTAAATAGGGAATTTATTTACATAATATTACTTAAATAATTAGGTACGAAAAACATTCTCATACAATTTGTGTAATCCCCTTTTTTTTTACACAATAGACAAAACTTAAGAAAAAAAGTATTTTCGAAATTTAAAAAAAAATAATGACAATGCGAAAAAAAAACGAAAGCTCAAAACGCTTAAAGTCATTTGTTTCATTATTTTGAAACTGCTTGCTAACCAACTTTGATATTTATCATGTAAATTTTTTAGCTGCCGAGTAAATAATAAGTTTTAGTTAGCAATGACACCAATTTTTTTGTATTTTAACTCAAAAGAAAAAATCACTCAGTCGTCACTTGTCAATGTCAAAACACATATAAAAACACAGACTACACGCGTGAATACAATATCAATTCAACAATAGATGTTATTGAATCCCGTTTTACACAACAACAACCAAATACAAAAAAAATACAAGAATACTTAAAAATATTACAAAAACCAAAAAAAGCTCAATTATATAGTATATCGAGTTGCACCATTAATAATTCTGTCAAAATCAATCAATCATATGCTTGGCAAAATTCAATGAACACAAATTTGTATATAAAGATACATTTATTATCCTCAAGGGTGCTTCGATAACGACACGACGACGTAACGTAACCATAGTCGTAAAAGTAGGCAAATTTCCTTCCCAATACATAAAAAAAAGAATTAAATTTAAATTAAATACTTAAATAAATATTTACACCTCGATTCTCTCAAACTCAAAAGTATCTGTTTGCTCTTCAGCGTACCTACGCGTATGTAAATTGTAGGTACCTACGAGAATTTTAATTCATCGCACGTTTTGATGAGAAGACTTTTTGTGTTTTTTTTTTGTTCGTGTTATTTTTATTTTTTGTATAATTAATTTCGATTTACATGCAACAAAATTTTGTTGAAGGTGACGTAGGTACGAGTATATTCTCATCAACATCATAGCAGAGACGCATATCTTCTTGGTTGAAGGGAATAATAATTACAAATTGAACAGAATGCGAGTTGTCTTCTCGCAGTGCATTAAGTTTTTTTTTATGTCAGAAAGGCCTCTAAAGCCGATCTCATCGGGAAATACAAACAAAACCAAACCAAAAAAAAAAAACTATCAGATAGACAGACAGACAGCAGAATAATATACATTATGCCAGCCTTACATAGTAAAGAATTCATTTTTTTCGTGTTTACTTAAGGCTGAGTTTACACAGAAGTGGCACGAGTTAAGGCATGCTGTCGATTGTAAACAATCACACAGCGATCGGGAGTATAATATTTACTTTCCTCGGTGATTGCTGGAGCAATCACAGCACAAGTTGTTAACAATAACGGTTGTTGGGAGAAATGGGTGTGGTAGGAAACAATAGAATGTAGAATCCTTATCCAGTTTTGAAGGTACCGATAGAGTAAACATCAATTCCAAAGAAACAAACAAGAATCAGAAGTAATTAACTTTCTATCATTTAGGTGACACTGGCAATATTTTCCAAATAACAATTTAGCTGCATTTAAATTGGCAACACTGGCAATATTTTTTAATTCTGTATTTTTTTTTGAGTAATGGGTGTAAAAATGAGATTTAGATGAATCTAATATTTAAGAAAAGGACGAGACTAGATAAATGACAATTTATAACAGTTATACCAGTTTTAAAATAATGACACATAAATAGTACTTTCATAAGTAGAACTGTTATAAATGGACATATCAAGTCTCTTGCTTAAAACAGCGGATTTTGGATGCCTAAATTGGAGGTTATCATGTAGGCAGGACATACACACTTTAAATAATGATTCATATATAAACTTACAACCTTATTCAAAAGCACATTTTAGAGACTGCGCAAATTTATTTTACTTTTTTTTTACACCAGAGGATTGTAACTAAAATGGGGAAAATGTTTTATGAATGTGATTTTACGCAACGTTGAATAGAGCCTTAATAAATGCTTATTTACTGTGTAACTATTCAACCGTGGAGAGGTGTTTTAGCGAACTCTATTGAATACAGCTGTTCTTCAAGAGTTAAGCTTGTAGGATTATAAAACTGAAGATTTAACAACATGCATCAGTAACTCGACAAAGTTTATCACACCAAATACAAAGGTTGGTACTGGCTTTAAAAGATGCACCCTATAATCGACAAAACGAACTGATTCTTGTAAGTCGCACATACATTCGTAAAAATAACGCCAATATATCAATCAGATCGCTTCAAATCTTCTGTCTAAGCCCGGGGTAAAAGACCAGACCATCTCAATGTTTTTTTTCCTCTCCAAATTCCTCCAAGTGCGTCGTTAAATTGAAGGACACAATGACGAATACCATTAATTGCATTTTTGTTTGTCCCATTGTATATAGGTATTAGGTACATACGTTCCTATCTATGAGAGAACATTGGAATTCAAATCTATTAAAGATCCCTCCTCTCATGTCCAATTTACTTCAGACAAACGACATCAATGGATGCAGAAAGAACAAAAAAAATATAATTCTATTCACCTACTTTTGCAAATCCTCTCCTGTCAACTGTTGTTCAGCACTAAAGGTACCCTCCCTGGCCCCACCTCCCTGCCAGTCACTACTTAATCTTCCTAATAAAGTACACCCAATCAATTGTTCCACAAGCTGAACTAGCAATTTTGATTAGAGTCAAAGTTCGCAGGAAATATCTCCATTGGAACATCCATCCATCCCGGGCACTGCAATGCACATTGCACAATTCTCTCGACGACGACAAAAAGTGTTGACATTCTCTCACATAGTATCCCAGGCAACTTTCAATTCCATCAGTAAATATTAAAAAAGCTAAAAAAAATTTAAAACAAAAAATGAGGAAACTCGGAAATCCAAGCCCCATTCTTGCAATCCTTGATCCAGAAGTGCTGCACACAAAAGCGATTCTCATCAACGTCAGCTCTTCATCGTCGTCGTTGTAGTCATATGATGGAGATAGGGCTGGAAGGGAGGTAAGGGAAAAACGGCCTCTATAGTACAGAGTGCCTCGGCATTTATGCATGCCTGCATTTGTCGTCCTCACCGTCCAAATAAGCCCAGCGCTATCAGTGGGAGTTCACCCTCCGGCGAGAGCTATGTAACACTTCTGTGCTATTCTCCAGCTACCTACGCCAATTTACACAGCTCCCAAGCGTCATGGAGATGAGTATTGCATGTAAGGTAGCCTAACGTATTTCGATCCACAAAATTCGCAATCAATTTTGCGAAAATCATCCTCCTACAACCAAGTGGATCCCTATCCGTTTTGTGGACGTATATAAACGTGGACTACTATGACGAGGACGACACGATAACGGAAGAGGAAGGACATTTCTGATGATTAATTTTCAGCAATTATTTCTCTGTTTCAATGCGATAACACGAGAAGGCGAACGAATTGAACGAACGAACCAACGGAAGAGCAAAACGGATGGACGGACGGGCGTTGTTCTTTCGGATCAATTGATGCACAATGTGCAGTTTTCTCGGACTAACCTTAAATAGGTGGGGATTGGGTGCGGTAGGTATATATGTACATATTGGTATGTAAGTATTTCCTGTGATTTTAAATTTCCACCTTTACGCATCCCCTCAACTCTCCAAATGGAATTTTTAGTCCTCGAACCGGAGACGTTCAATCGTCTGGATTTTCAATACATCTCCTCTTTCTGATACCCCAAATCCACTTTGGCTTTTACCATGATTGATATCATGGCCTTGCGCGATGCAACTAGATACACTGATATTGTAGGACCAAAATTCAAGTGTTGCAGAAGGGTGTGCTTAAAAGAGTCCTTTGACGATGTCAATTGCAGGTTAGACAAAATGTCTATAAGCTCGATAAATGCGATAGATATGCAATTAAATTTGATTTGACTTGAATTAAAGGATATTCTTTTTGAGGACTCGTTTTCATTTCAAAAGCCTTCGTTTGGTCTGGGAAATGGAGGAGTAAATGTATCCGGGGGTTAAATGATTTAAATTGATGCTTAAGATCTTCATGGGAAAAGGGTGATACAAAAATATTACGAATTCGCAATAACTTATTGAAGTTTGTCTGCTTATATACACATACATACAAATTTTGTTACTAAAGCACATATACAAACCAAAGTTGTTCGACTAGTTGCATGAAATTTGCATGGCAAGTTGAGAGGCAAATTGAAAACCAAATAGAGAGAATGTTAAAATAGAAACGAGGAATTGATTGGAAATTGAAACTGTAACGAAAACCAGAGCTTAGAAAATTGGAAGCTTCAATACACACACACACATACTTTGTTACTAAAACCTACAATTCGAAGAAAGTTGCTCGTCTAGTGGCATAGAATTTTCGAAACAAGTTGAGAGGCAAAATAGAAATGAGGAATTAGTTGAAAACTAAAACTGGGTAGAAAATTAAAGCTTCAACACTTACACACTCGCACACACTTTATTTCTAATATTTAAACCGATGTAAATTGCTGGCCTGGCATGGAATTTACGAAGCAAGTTGAGATGCAAATTGAAAAGCGAATCGAGAAACTATTATATTAGAAAGAAAGAATTGGTTCGAATTTAAAACCGTGAAGAAAACTAGAGCTTAGAAAAATTGAAGATGCGATACACACTTTTTAATAACACCTACAAGTAGGATGGAATTTAAGTTAAGAAGCATAGCTTTAAAAAAAAGAGAAATTGTTAAGAAAATTAAATTGAAATAAGGGATAAATTAAGAACTAATAATTTTTTTTAAAAAATTACAAGATATAAAAAAAGAAAAGAAAGTATACTAGAATAGCAAGTTGGCTATTTAGTGGCATCTTAATAAAGCTAATTAAGGCATATCTACATATTTGCTTATGAAGCAGAGTCTAAAAAAAAATGGTTTTTGGACTAATTGATTCAAAGGGTAAGGAATGTCACACCCGCAACGAAAATACAAAATTTGTCATAAAATAATCTGAAGATGTAAAATTAACCTCAAATTTACATCAGCTTGAATGTGTAAATTAAAATTTTCATTATGTAAATTGCAGAGGTTATTGGAACAAAAGATAGCTCCAGTATGTCTGCCAATTTTGTATTCCATTTTATAAAAAGCATATCATCATTTGATATTTGAATGCTATCATGAAAAAAAAACAAAAAAAAAAAAACAGTAACTAACAATATCCCTAAGAATTACGCACGAAAAGATATAGTTCTGACTGTGAACCTATTCATAAGCCCTGAAATTGAATAATTAACAAAAATTATTATCGTCTCTGATAATTAATGATAATTAACTGAATACATCATCAAATATTAACAAGTCAAAATTTTCTACTAAAACAAATTCAATAACTCTCAGATTTTATTAAAGCATTTTTTTTTGTTCAATTAAATACCGTGCAAATGACGGCTGTTTATTTTATCACTTGAAAACTAAAAACTGTTCGTTTTTAAATATGAATTCAACAATAAAAATTTAAAATATGTTCATTCTTTCCAACAAAAAAAAATATACACAGAAATACAGAAATAAATTGCACCCGAGGTCAAATTAATTTACAATCAGAGTACCAACTCATAGACTATCACCTCATGATGAGTAAGTAACTCAAGAGTTTTATATACATGTAAAATATGAATACAATAATAATGACAAAATCTGAAATAGTGTTACCATCGAGCTTCTGAACTTGAATTGATTACAATATTTATGTATAATAATTAAATTGACCACAGTGTAATAAGCGTTACTGACACTATTCGGAAAGATATTGATCTTGAAAATTTTAAGTGGCATCACTGAATTATTACCATTTAATTTTTATTCAAAATTGAAGATGAGAGTAACTACCGACTAATGAATGAACGAATGAATGGAATTTAAAATAATTTATACAACTACATTTTTCACAAATTCCAAACAATACTAAATTTTGTTTTTAATTGCCAAAATTTGATAAATTACAAATAAAAAGGTGTGGAATCGGCTAAGGTGATTTGTGATAGTTGACAGTCACAAAAAATAAATTTGGTCTGCGTAAGGTGACTGACACATGTGATAATCATATTTTTGTGACTTTTTCTTGTGACAGCTATTTTGGTGTTTTTTTACCATATAAAATTCATTTGTTTTCTAATTTTGTAAATTTGTAAAATTGCTTTTATGATTTCACAAATTTCGAAAATAGAAACCATATATGTAAATGTGCACACCCATATTCATTAATTCAACAAAGTATTTCCGACAAAACAGACGTATATATGTACGTGTAATTGGGTAAAGGCATTGTTTTTCTCACACATATTTATATCAACTTTTAATTTATTTTGTTACTAATTGGCATTTAGAATAAATAAATAGTAGGTACAAATTAAAAAACTTTTGGCAAACAAGCGAAACATTTTTATTTTCTCAGTTTGTAGAACAAATTGGAAATATCCTAATTTAATCTCGCGAACTCAATGGCTATTATTCTACTTTTTATTTCAACTTTTTTGGATTGCGAGATCACTATAACATTTTTTTTAATATCAAAAGGTTAATAACGTTTGGGCACTCAACATTGCATGAAAAAAAAAAAAAACAAATAAAACAATTTGCAGATAAACAAAACCAAACATAAACATATGGATTTAAGTCAAATTGTAGTACTTCCCTTAAAGTGGTGCTAAGTTTTGTTTAATTTTTTGTGATCACCTCACACAGACGAACATTTTTATATGATCAAATGTGATTGTCGGAAATGTGACAATCACAAATCACCTTAGCCGATTCCACCCAAGATTGATTGTTAGTGTCAAATTCTATTTGGGTTCCACATTCCATCCACACGTCACCTTAAATTATGTTTTGGGGCGACTAACTTCAAAAGCAGAGATTATAAATTATGAAACGTCATTTGCGATGAAAAAAAAAAGAAAACCATATTAACGGAATGTCAAAATGGACGAATATTCGTTAAGTCTGAATTGTTTTTCACAAACATTGTAGGTACAACCAATTACTTATCAAGTAACATATTTTGTAACTTTATTCAGCAGCTGTTCAACTTTAAAAATTTATGGGAAATAATGTCAAAATCAACACAATAAGTTGCTTAAGCCGTGACTAACGTGACATTTCGTTTAGATAAATATTGCAAGAAAGATAGATGAAGATGAACTTTGTAACTCTTTGCAAAATAAATTTCAGGCTGGCAACGTTGAATAAAGAAAATTATTCTTTTTATTATCTTTTTTCCCCAGCCATCATTTACTTGAACGAACGAACATTCAACGAATCGCAGATACATTTTTTATTCTTTAATTTTTTTTTTGTTATTTTCTTTTTATTGGCAATTCTTTGTTGGTCGGCCTTTTCGATGAGTGTATCTCTCTACATTGTGTACACACAGAGAAAGAAGATGTTTTTTTTTTGTTTTTTTGATTTTCGTTAATTCGGATGACGACGAAGTTAAATGGACAAGAAGAACAACGCACTATGAAGACAATCCATGATGAGCATGATGATGATGAAGAAAATAGACATTCCATTCGTGTTTATTTTTTATTTATTGTTTGTGTTTGGTTTGTTATAATTTTGCCAAGTTACGCATCAGTGCAGCCGCGACGAACAAGTATCTTTTGGATGCCCAGTAGGTCGGACATTGTATTCCGTAGAAAATAAAATGAAAAAAAGAAGACAACAGGAGGGAAACAACAAAGAGAAAAATCGAGAGGGTTTAGTTTTTTGTTAAGTTATTCATGTAAAATAAATTAAACAAAAAAAAAACATATGGAAGCAACACATCTATATTCATTCCTATAAATACAAAAGAATATTTTTAATTGGCTGTTAATTTAGACAGAGTGATAGTTATATAAGCGTTGTCACTTATGTCAAATAAATAATAATCTTTTTTTTTTTAATTCAGAAAGGATGAATAAATTCGCTGTATTTTTTGTCTATTGAAAATTCAAAATGGGATAATTTATTTTCATGATATACGTTTTATACAAATGTGGTCACATTATTTAACTTTTCAAGATAATTCGCTTTCAGGCTTCAAAAAATAAGTTTTAATAAACAAACAAATTCTGTCATAATTATTGCGACGCAACTACCTCTATCCCTCCAAAAGATGCATTCATTCATAATTTCTCTGACGATCGAATGCTTTTGGGTTAGATTAAAATCTTGTAAATAGTAGTGTTTTAATTTAATTTACTTATATTGTTTAGTTAATAGTGATAATGATGGATTTTTAATTTTAAATTATTTTGATTTAGTTTTCTTTACTATTTGCTTATGCAGATGATATTGATATTATTGGTAGACAGAAGCGAGCTGTTGCCGACACGTTTGCAAGTATTGAAGCAGAGGGGGGAAAATGAGTTGAGCTTTGTTCGAGTACAAGATCTCGTTAGGTATTGAATTTGCACGATTTGATTTGCAAAATCAGTATGGAAGTAGTACATCTATTCATTATGAAATTGCAAACCAAACTGAGCATAAATCAAGTGACAGCTGTCAAAAATATCAACTCCGAGAAAAGTATTGCCAGATTGAAAACCACACGTCTAAAAACGCCATATTTACAATTTTTTAAAAATTTGTTCCTAAAAAAAATTGTTTTGACAATCTTATCCAGTTACACAGTTCGAGTTTAAAGACCATTTTTGGTTTAAACTTCAGATCAACAATTTATTCGGTTTCGCAGTGTCGTTTAAACCTTGAACTGAGTTCAATTTGGAGTTTAAGTTAGCCGAGATTGTTCTGCCGTTTAAACTTCAGTTCAGCGTTTGTATTGTTTTTTTTCCGAAAATATTATGAACAAAATAAAATTCTGTATTCAAATGTTATCGAGTTGTTATAGTAGTTTTGAATATTATTTTATTTATTATTGTCGTTGTTTCGCATGTTTTTTTGTGTCAGAGAGAGATAGGGAGGACGAGGCCAGAAAAATGCTGCCAACTATTTTCATAAAATGTAGTTAAACGAAGTTCAACTGATCTGAACATCAGATTTCACTGTGAAACCGGACGAATTAAACCAAAAACTTGAACTCAGTTGAAGGTTCACTTGATATTAAATTTAAACTCGCACTGTGAAACTGGGGGTAAAAATTTAATAATATAAACTTAAAAACAAAAATTCAAAAATCATCCATTAGTTTTCGAAATATTGAATTAAAAAAAAAAAAAAAGTTTTATTTTTTTTTCTAAAATCAAAAAATATTTTTCGAAATTTTTGTTATGCAGTAATATTTATAATTGAAGGGACCTCATACGTAAAAAATTTGATTGAAATCCGTCTAGCCGTTTATGAGAACGTCGAGAATCAAAAAAATGGTTGTATGGCAGCTACCGTTAATATTAATATTAAATAAAATTGACCGAAATGTAGACTTTATCTAAAGTAGGGCACACTTTTTTTTATCAAAATCGTTTGAGCCGTTTTCGAGATAATTAATATGGTAGACAAAATTGTATGGCAAGTACCGTTATTTTCGGGGCTAAAAAATACATTCAAACATCTATTTGAGGAAATCACTTAAAACACTTTTAAGTACCAAGTTTGAAGAAAGTCGCTTCCGCCGTTTAGGCTGTAGAGCGTTGTACAGATGGACAGAGAGACAGACAGTCAGGCGGAATTGCGGTACCCAATTTTTTGGAGGGCTCCATTGTCGTAATGTCAAGTTTGTTTAAAATCTCGAGTTCGATTTGTTTCCAAATGCAAAACTTGACCTATAATACATGTATCGCCAGTATAAAGGATTTTAAGAAAAAAATGCAGTTTACCTCAGAGATGGAATAGGTAATAGATATAATTTCTAAAAGGAAGTGGTCACTAATAATGAAGTATGTAAATGTCAAAGAGAAACTAATTTCTTCTGTGTTTAGCAGATTTCCTCGAACTGTTGAAATAGAGATAATCACCCCAAAACTAAGGCAAATGCCTCAAAAGATCTAGCGTCCTTATATGATTTGTCATTTACAATCAGTCAATGCATGTAGTCCAGAGTCACGGATACTCCGTTAGTAAGACAAGCTTGGTAAAACCTAATTTTTATTATTTTTAATTCTATTATAAATTACAGGACTTTTGTCACGCAAAATAAATTAAACATTTTGAAAATGAGCGTCCTTAAAAAACAAAATAAAAACCTACACAGATATTAATCAAATTTTATTAATATCAAATGGTAAGAAAAAGAATGTATAATAACTTCAACTAAAAGCCATAAATATCCCTAAAATGGTCCGATCATAAAATCCAGTTGAACGAACTTCTATAATAGGTACATACATAAGTATTAATGGTTTAAAATCACAGACGTCTGTACAACAACAACAAAATATATAAGATACAAAAATTGCTCCCAAGAGGACGACCAACAAATAAATCATCTTCCCATATTTTTGGGTGTTACAATTCGTTAAACACATTTTAATTATATTTTAAGTGTGGAAAAGCCTTTTTCCCGTCGTCGTAGAATTCTTAAAAATGCCCCAATCACTTTGTAAGCATTTTTCCAGGAGTCCAAGGACTCAGAGCGCGAGAGAACGAAGGCAAAGAAAATTAATAATAATCCAGGAATTTTCTTCTTTCTGAAAATCCATTAGGTAGAAAACGCTTGAAAAATTTCATTATTTATCCTTTTATTTTTCAAAAAATAATAACAAAAAGGATACTTTGCTTCCAATTTCACATCAAAAAGATAACCATTTATGAGCATTCTTGTTGTTCTTTATGCCTCCTCCGTCTTCTTAGTCTTGGCAACAAACCGGAAGACTGTTTATCTTTATCTTATAGTTGTACAGTCCAACGAAAATGAGATATTTTTTTCAATAAAGCAAATAGTGTTTTTCACACATAAAAGCCACTCACACCCACACCACCCCAACTATCCCCCGTCAACGCCATTTCTACAAGCCCTTCTGTCCAACATGCACATACTCGTAAAGACGACATTTTATCGAGTAGAAAAATTAAGCAGCAAGGACGTCAAGATACAAACAAATATATATATATATATATTGAAGGCAAGGCGAAGCCAAAACGAAAGACACTCGGCGCGAACAAGCAATGGACGCGACGTTGGGCGGAGGGTGCTGGTGCGGACTGAAATCGACGAGAGTGTTTGCATTGTATTTCGAAGATATTTCGCTTAAAACGAATCTGCAATGAAAAGTCATGCGGAAAATTGGTTTTTTCCCCTCGAATATAGAGACCTTAATCATTATTTGCTTCAAGGATGGAAAAGGGAAGGAGGAAGGAAATTCCTTGTACTCATCCTTGTTTAGAATTCTGAAATAACCCGTTTATCTAAGAAGTTTTTTTTCGGATTTTTTTTTTTGTTGAGAAAATCACAAAACAATAAAGCTCTTGGGTACTTTTTGTTCTATCTGAACGCACTCATCCCGTCCCGTACTCCAATGCAAGGCGCGCGTCACTGGCTATACAAGTATTGCCGACGTCATTTGTGATGTGCAACAATAATGGCTATATCGATAACACATTTAGGGCGAAATGGGATGCGAATGGGAATATTGTGTTGATTCAAACAGCACACATACACACATACATAGTAGGAAGCAAGCAAGCGCCAATGATGATGAAAATTGAGTTGGATTTATTGGAATATGCAATTTTGTTGTTGTTGTTAGATTTTTCCGTTATATCTCAAATTTACTGAACACTGATGTGATGGAAAGGAAATGATTTTAGCTTGTGATTGGGAATTGCCTCATCGATCTATAGTTTGTGGGCACTACTGATTGGCCAATTGGAAGAGGAATGATATTGCATTATCATGACAGTTATGGTTGATATGGGACGAAGAAGTATAGCAGAGGGTGATAGAGAGATAGATATTATTTTTTAAACTATATTTCGTGATTCTTACAGTTTGTGGGTATCCGAAGATGGGATGATATTTGCTGCTGGGATTAGAGATGCTTACCTGTAAAAAAAAAAAGATTTTTTTTTAGAAATTAATTTAAGCTTAGCGAAATTAAAATATGTATAAATATGAGGAAGTTGAAAAATATCAATAAATGGATTTGGGGATTATCATTATGGGTCCTTTAATCAAATATCTACATATCACCGAAATGGAATGATGATTAATTTTATGGTGGGAAATATCTAGGATTTGAATTTTATGAGGGTATTTACCGAAATGCCACAAGATCTGATAAGGATGACTTAAAAGTAAAAGTTCTGAAAATTATATTCCAGAAGTAAGAAAACAAAGATTATCCTTTGTCGTCTGTAGGATAAGGATACTGTTAAATACAAAGTTTTCATCGTTAGCCACACTACACGAATGGTTGCGAATTTACTTTCCAAGGCGGTACTCAACACCAGGAAAAAACCATAGGAATGGCTTAGGCTAGCACGTCCAAGACTTTGGGGTACTCATTAACGAGAGGTGACGAAGTTAAGTTGGGCAATACCTTGTGGAACAATTACTTGAACTTATTTTAGTTCTGCGAATATTTACGATCATATCGAACTCCAAATTAACATTGCGCACATTAAAGTCTTCATCATTGGGGAATCAAGTTTTGTGTAATCCATACTTCTATTAAGCCTTGTCAAATATTGGAGGAATTTTATTTGTCTGCGTTCCAGACCGCCTAAGCAATAACTGTATAAATAGCTTCGATAAGGCTTCGTTAAGTCATTTTAGCTTCGATAAGGCTTCGGTAAGTTATTTTAGCTTCGATAAGACTTAACAGGAACCTTTTAGAAGCTTAAATGTTATTAGAGACATCTTTTTCAATTCTATCTTGTTTTGTTTATTATTTCATGTTTCCCTCTTTTGCCTAGTACATAAGTACCTACTAAAATTCCACGTGAAATTATTACGTTCCACATTTATTAATTAATTTCACAGTGTGTCGCACAAAGTTAAGCTTGACAAGTGTAGATGCCAAAAAATATCGAGGAATATTGGCTGTGTCAGTCATTAATTCAAAAGAGACTATGTGAATTGGATGTATCGAGTATTTTTATGGAGATATAATTTCCACTATTTTTATAAATATAGTATCGTAGCTTACTAGAGAAATAAAAATTTAATTAGCCACATTAAAAAATATTCTTGGCGTCATTGGACAAGCTGAAGTAAAATTAAATATTCATTTAAAAAAATTCGCGTGAAAATTTCAATCTCACATTTCACAGCATCTAGTTTAACCAAAATGATTTTATCTTCAAATGTTTGACTTTTTGACACTACCTAATTTTTTCCCCTTCCAATTTTATACACAGAAATTTGTATAATGTCAATTAAAAGATTATGTAACGTATTAAATTTTTACTTCACGAGAGGTGAAATGTTCGAATAAATATCATTTGTTTAAATTAAATTTTCACAATCATCAAATTCCATTTTTTTCACGACAATTCATTGATGTGAAAAGACATAGAAATGCACAGTGAATTCAGCCAGTATTATATTAATTATTATAAGCGGCACGGTTAAATTTTCAATTTCTAATTAGACAGAATATGTTTAAAAGTTCGGAAAATTTTCTCACTGTTCAGATTTGAATTTTTTGTGAAATGTTAGGTAATTTACCACGAATATTCAATTTTATCTCGAACTGTGTGAACTGTTTAGACTGAAGTTACCTTTCTCATATAACCTAAACTTTTTTTAATGTTTTTTTTTTGTTTGGCTTTTATAATGAGGTTCATTAAACTTTATCTCCAGCCATTGGTCTTGAACTTTATTGTATCAAGACATAAACCAAAAAAAAAGTAACAAACACATACACTTGTCACCGCGCTTCCTTTTCCATTTTATATCTCTCCGCAATTATTATACTTTTTTCATTATAATTGTTTGGATTTTATGTCTCTCAGTGTTATCATTGTTTTGTTAACTACACACCGTCACGACATGCAACAAACGCGTTGCTGTTAAGCAACATTTCGCAATAAAAACCAAAACAATCATTATTAGCCAACATCATTTAGTCTTTTTCTTTCTAAAAAATTATGTTCTCAAAATATATACAAAGGTATATGTTTTTTTGTGCCGTTTTATTACATTGTTACTTCATTTCACAGAGCGCAATAAAAAAACAAATGCATTGTGTGACAATAAAAAAAAAACCAAAGTGAAGAAGTTATGACCCCAGAAGAGCTTGTGCACAAATATTATTTATGGCCTCTCATGTATGTTTTAATTAAGCTGATTTTTCAAAGGTGTAAACATTTAATGTTCCACATTAAAATGTGTGTATGTCGGTTCTAACTGTACTTAGGTAGGTATATCTATGTGCATATGTATATCTAATGAATTCTAAAGTTGTTAAATATCTAAATGTAGTTAAGCTTTTGAATTGTTTATAGAAGGGTAATTATGACAAGTCCTTTTAATTGTATCTGTATTTTTGTTGAAGCATTACGTTAAATTGCATTTTGTTTTGATTTTGATTGCGTATTAATTACGTAACGTATTCAATTATTCCGACAAACTTGTTTCACATGGATAATACAGAACATTAATTAGGTACTTTATGCAGAAAAAAAAAAACAAAATAAAAGAAATAGCCTTGAAAAACCATAAGAATAAAACAAATCTTTTATTGTTGGTAACGTTTTTAAATTATGGGAATTTTGATTTCGATGTCAGAGTGATTTTGAGCATATTCATGAATATCGAATCTATGAACCCGCCAACCATCCGCAGCAATAAATGTTGAGAATCGAAAAGTGTACATTATTTAGGTACATTACAAGACAAAAGTATAAGCTATTACCGACTCCCCGGGAGTAAAATGCTACGGGTTCCAAGACCGCAATGATTATATTTGGTAACGCGGTTTACTGTACAAAACAAATTATTGAGATTTATACATTCCACAAATTTACACTCGACTGGCTTTGAGATAGTGGGGAAATGACATCTATAGGTATACACACTGCTCTCGCCTTCTAATTTCTAAATACAAGAATGTTCAGTGAGTCTGGTACAAGATGGCGCAAAAGTCGTTACGCTATCTGAAGATACTACACTAATTTTTTCCAAATGGTGACAAATGCCAATTTTACTTTGATATTCGTGGAGTAAACAGATACAAAATGCACGTCAATAAAACATTGATCGCTATACTCCTAAAGAGCGTGTAATAATTTTTGTGACCGTAAATTTCCGTGAAGATTTCTTGCCCGTAAAATTTCGTAAATATTCGAAAGGCAAACCGATGTTTTGTATTCATTAAAAATAAAATGCACGACTGGATCGTACGAACTTGCTCTTGTAGCTAACAACTTTAATGTAGCTAAACATAGACGCTGTTAATAGTTAGGTAATAATTATAAGACAGGTTTCAAACCGATGTCGGTAAGTTTATCTTGGTTCTTAGAATAATAAATTTAAATAAACCGAAGTTATGGATTTTATTTATGTAAATTATGACGGTATTGCCTACATACATAGATCGAATTAAGATTGCTTAGCTACAATAGATTGAGGGGAAAAATGCCATTTGAATTCTTGAACAAATATGAATATATCAAACAAATTCAAAATTCGTTGAAGTGGTATAACATTTTATTAACATTTAAAAAAAAAATGAAACGCCAATTTAAATTTATTACGTTTTAATATATCTACGTATAAAAATTTAATTAAAAAAAGTCAGTGACTCGTTTCTGAAAAATCGAAAAAAACATTTTTCGAAAATTTGAATATGCAGTATTATTTACATTTTTACGGAACATTTGCATAAAAACAATTATTTTAATCGGTTAATCCAATAGCGATAAGATCGAAAATATGAAAAGTGGTGCTATGGGAAGAGAGAATATTGTTTTACTTAAAAATAAAGTGCACAAATTTAAGAACACACATTTTTGTATCAAAATTCTTGAATCCGTGTTTTAGAAAAAAAAAAACGAATTCTCTCTTTTAGTATTTTTAATTTTAATTTATAAAAAAATTGTTTATCATTATTTTTAATTTAGAAACAATTTTTTTATTGAAAAAAATTGAATTACAATAATCTTTAAACTTTTTCGGAGATTCTCCATAAAATATTTCCAAAAAAATCAAATTAACTGTTTTCCAGAAAATTGAAAACAAAAAAATGCTTCTACTAGAGGTACCAAAAATAAACAATACCAAAAAGTACATTTTTCCTTCATTAACTGATTTTTTTTATAAAGAATTGTTGGAAACGTTTTTGAAAAAAATTAGATTTAACTTTTTGGCCTAAAAAAAATGTATGGCATGTATGCCATTATTTTCGTCTTAAGAAAAAAATAAAAAAAACATTATGTATATTATATTTGCAAGAAAAAATCCATCAAACCATTTAGGCTGTACACTCGCGGACAGACAGAATTGTGAGTCCCACTTTTTTCGTCTTCGCTATCATCGCAATGTCAAGTTTGATCAAAATATCGAGTTCAATTTTTTTACGAATCCAAAACGCAAGTAAAAAAATTACAGCAAAAGAATTGTACCAAATAGAAAAAGTATTGCGTGTTTACAGTTACATATTATGTAAATTGTGTACTCTCAGCCTCAGTAAAAGGAAAAGAAGTTAATGGTACGAATTTAGTAAGTTTTTTTTTTGATTTCCCATAGGTATAGTAATACTGTTGTAGCTACCCGCCCTATGTATTGAACCTCTATTCTTAAAATCTTACTTGGTAAACCACTACTACAACGTTCGATTTAGATCTGGCCTACCCAGTCATTTTTAAGCTAAGGTTGGGGTGCCTCAAGGCAGCTATTTAGGTCCTCTCCTTTTTATTTTTAGCATTAACGATTCTAGCGACTCTTCGTCGACAGTTTATAAGGCTGGTGTATAAAAACCAGCTTGGAACTAAATTTAATGACATGCTAGTCTACTACATTTTCACAAAAGCTCCTTTATCTCCTCCTCGTTTCTACTTTTTCTGCACAATGAACTCCAACGAACTTACTCCTTTTGTATGATAAAATTTACTTTGCATCTCCTAAATCGTACTCCCAATTCATTCCAAACAATACCTATTTTTTAACTGAGATTAAATTAAGCCTGCATAAATTATTAAACAAATGATTTCAAACAAAAAATTCCAGTGCACCCTTTAACTCTGAGAGCGAGTGCTTTCGACCCGGCCTTACCCTTTATTTTTTATGATAAACATTTCTGTTCCTGAATTAAATTATGGCTTACATGTATTGTGACAACTTAGTACCTATTTTTCACTTTCCTCTTTAAGCTTTTGCAACAATAAAAATTATTATTTTAAACTAATTGAAGTCAATAGACAAAGTTGAATATGTATCCATATACTCATAAAATGTTCATGCCCCTATCATCCGTAAATTGGCAATTAGAGCCAAAAAAAACTTCACTCAATTTTCATGCCTATTATGTCGACATGCATGTATTTGTGTTTGAATATTTAACATTGTATCTTATATGCTTCTATATTGTTGTTGGGTATCGTGTCGTTGTGAAAAGTTGACCAGAAACAATTGAAGTCAATTTATATTCATGTGACGACGTCGAAAAAGCGTCAGAGGAGAGTGCCAAGTTCTAATGGAATATTAATTTGATTCTGCTATAGTGTTGTTGTATGATGTGTGTGGATGTGTATGAACACTACCATTTCTGAAATATAATTTACTTATACTCAAAGTAATTTTCTATAAGGCTACGCCACACACAGGCACACATACACTTTGTGTTCTTCATTATCAAGTTTTGGCAGCAGTCATAAGTACCTATGACAAAAAAAAATTATATAGACTCCTTGCTCGGAAGAAATTACCCTCACAATTATTTGTATTGCAATATCGAATTAGCCACTTAGCTCAGACATGAAATTTTTGGTCCTGCGGAGTAATAAGGATAATCATTACTTTCGGTGATTTGCATCTAAATATAGTCTGAACGCATTCGATCCTGGACCAATGCTATGAATATTCTCATACATTTATATTTTTTTGTTCACTGCACAGGCGCTAGACTTCGAAGACCGTTTAAATCCCATAAAACACTGATGGGATGGCTGTGGGATTAACTCACCGTGAAAATGACATTTGGAGTTGCAAAGTGTTTCTTGCTCGTATAGTGGTGGTTGATTGTGATGGAAATGTCTATGGTTTTTATGCCGGATCTTCATTAAAGCTATCAAAGGAGCAAGCGGTATAAAATAAGAGAAATGAGTTCCGTCATCACAATGTGTATGGTTTATAATATACAGTGAGATTTTTTCCACAGAAAAAAAAAAATCCGCAACAATGACAAAATTGCGCGAGTACACAAAAAAAAAGGATTCAGCATTCAAGAATTATGAACGGAGATACGAAAATATTATTCTCTTTAGCTCATTTCTGTATGCAAAAACAAAACGGATATGCAGTGCAGTCTTTGATATAAAAGAGCTTGAAATTAAATTTTTTTTTTGTTTGCAAATTTCTTTTCTTCTCAGCTTTGTTCAAATTTAATTTTCAAAAAACTCAAACATATTTGGAAAAATTTAGAAGCACCACCAGTTCTTGGATAAATTGCTGACAAAAAACTTTAAAGAAGTGATTTTGCATTAAAAAGAAAAACTAATATCAACTTCTTCGATATAAAATCCCTAGAATATCTCTATCTATATCATTTTGTAATGATACGGTGGAACAGGCAAGCGATATTCCAGGAAATTTTAAGGATTCAGCTTATGATATACTTTTAGACTTTTAGAGAGAAAGTAAACCAGGGTCATAAGTGTATCGCAAGTCTAATTCAAAGAAAAAAAACTTTGACTCATGACGAAGGGCAGAAAATCCTGTTCTAAAGTGTTCCAAACTGACTCATTGTACACTAAACCAGAAAAGTTAAGAACAGAACATTTCTCATTGAACAGAAAAATCCTGTACATTTCTGTTCTAAAGTGTTCTCATCTGTTCGTTCCGAACATCCTCATTGAACACTCATATTGTTAGTTGATGCTTTTATTTATTTTTTGTATATTTCATTTAATGAAGTTCATTTATTTTATCTATTAATTTATTTTTTATTAATTTTGTGTTTAGTTAATAAACTAAAAACTAAACTAAAAATTACATATGAAATCTTGGAAATTTTGTTCCTTTTTTGTCGGTGGCACCCAGTGGCCTAAAATGGCACTTTGAGTTGTCAGAATTGGCAATTACAAAATTTGGTTTCCGGCAACACTGGTCTCAACCCAATATCTGATTGTAGCCCAAGGATAATCCAGGAGAAAACAACAAAGTTTAATAATAAAAAAATTCCATATTCAATAATATACGGTTGTACCAGACAAATCAACATAAATTCATCGATGGTTGGCTGAAAACTAAGATCCATGGGAGTATGGTTCCAAATATATGGATTTCGGCCAATATTAGCACCATTCTTTCCTTCTGGTATATGTTATAATTTCCACACAAACGCAGTGTGAACTATAAGCATGACGAATGTAAATCTCTTACTCGCTGTGTAGACGTTTCATTGTTTCGTGTATCTACTGCTGTTAATGTTGACTCGGTGGATTGTGGTATGATCGAGAAGAATGACGGGCACCATAGTGGTCGTGTAATATTGCTGGTATGTTGTGTAGAGTAGTATAGTGGTCGTATGGTGTTGCTGTTTTTTTTTTGTATTGTTTTATGGGTTGAAGCGTAGGTGAGATACGGCGCGCGGTGGGTAATTATAATTCAGAAGTGAGGAATGCCAAAGACATAGTGGAAGTCAAAATTAGAATTAAAAAAAAAGGAGTGTGATAATTAGATTTTGTAGAATTGTTTCAATCAGCTATTGCACTCAAACTTCTTTGATGAACTCAATTAGAGAATAAAAGATTTAAATGAAAGAAAGGAACAAAAATGCATTTCAAAAATATCAGCAACAATTTAAAAGTAACTATCAGCACGTTCACAAACCTTCTACAATTTTTCATCAAACATGCATCATGTTGTTGAAAATGCAAACATTTACACATTGGATTTATTACAAAAATTAATAATTCAACTGACGTCACTTTAACTTTTAAACAATGACAAATTGTTAAAGGAACCTGCTGCGGTGGCAAGTCTTCTTGGTTTTTGTTTGCTTTTATACTTCAACGATGGGTGATATGTGGAAAGAATTTAAATTATTTTGGTATCGCTGTAGGCGTGTACACACTCTAAACAAACTAATTAAATATTACATGCCATCGATTCATTTGCTTTCAATATTAATTTAAATTTTCAAAAGCCAACATTTCTCAAAAACATTCTTTAAAGTTTTGTTGTTTTTTTTTTTAACAAAAAAAAATAATATATGTATACTGGAGTTACTTGGTGATGGATTTGGCTTTGACAAACATGGTCCCCATTTAAGAAGACTTAATATATGTGGGCACTGTATATATGTATTTTTTTTTTCAAAACCACAGAGCATAAGCAACCGCTATTTTTGCTTCTATGAAATTTAACGACTTGAAATAAAACTGATGAAGATGAATAACAATTTTGTGGCACTAAGGCAACACCCCATATTTCAATGTTAATCATTAGGTAAAGATCCTCAATGGCAGTTCATTTTCATTGAATTTCTAGTCAGCTAGTATTGCCCGAAATTTATTGGAATTTTGTGAATTAGTCAAAAGAATTATTTTCAGCAAATTTTAAATTTTTAAATATATACTATATGCCAAGTTTTGGATTCGTAAAAAAAATAGAACACGAGATTTTGATCAAACTTGAAATTACGATGATTGAGAAGTCGAAAAAGTATGTCTCCAAATTCTGTCTGTCTGCCTGTCCGCGAATCTACAGCATAAACGGTTTGGTGGATTGTCTTCAAACTTGATGCATAATTTTTTTGTTCGGTAATATGCCCATAAGTTTTTTCACTTTCTGTTTTTAAGACGAAAAATAGCGGTACCGGTATAGCAGGTAACACATTTTGTTTTCAAAAAGAAAAATCTTATTCTTCTCAAAAACGGCTCCAACGAGTTTTATTTGCGATTATAGGTACTATAAGGCAAGTTATGCATTCGTCGAAAAAAAAAGTTGTGAGATAACAATCAAACATGACATTACGATGATAGCGAAGACGAAAAAAGATGGTCTAAAAATTCTGTCCGTCTGTCTGTAGGTATGTAATGACACCTACAACCTAAACGGGTGGGCCGAATTGCTTCAAACTTGGTGTATAGAGTTTTTTTTAGGTATTGTACAGAGGGGAAATAGAATTTTTTTTTAGCTCAAAAAATAACGGCACCTGCCATATAACCGTTACGTTCAAACCTATTTTTCTCGGAAACGGCTCTAACGATTTTGAATTAAAAAAAATCAGTGTGGGTTTTTAGCTACGACCGATCATATAGTTGAAAAAAAATTAGAAAAATGTCTAAGAACGGTACTTTCCATAGGACCGTTTTTTTTTGCTTCCGACTATTTCATAAATGGCTTAACCGATTTTTTCGAAATTTCACAAAAAAATAGGTTTAGGTTGCCCAAATTATACCGCGTACCAATATTTTTATTTTTAATTTTTTTTTGTATTTTTAAAATCATTTTTAAGAAAAAAAATTAAAAAAAATTATAATTCGAAAACTGCTCATTAAATTTTTTTCAAAAATTATATTTATATGTGTTTTCTGAATACCTATGAATTGTCGTTTTTGAATTTTTTTTTAATATTTTCAAAAAGTTTAAAAAAAAAACTTTCTTTCTCAAAAACCGCTCCACAGATTTAAAATTTTTTTTTCATAAATTCAAGTTTAATAAAATGGCGTACTTTTTTTTGAGCTCAAATTAGTTTAAGTATTTATTTCAGAATTTTGAATTATTTTTTCTTTAATTAAACAGTTTTAATCTTTTGTTTTTAAGTTTATATTATTAATTATTTAATATTGTCATACCAATTTATTTTAGAACAAAATTAATGAAATTTTGTATATGCATATACAAAATTGAGTTAAAAATGACTTTAAAAATATTTAGATATTTAATAGAAATGTTTTGCATACGATGTGATCGAACAAGTTCGTGCGATCCAGTCGTGCATTTTATTTAAAAATAAATCAGTTCATTAATGAAGGTTAAAGGTAGTTTTTCGTATTTTTTTTAGTAGAAAAAATGTTTTTTTTTTTTTTGTTATTTTAAAGTATAAATAATATTGCGTAGGTATTATAATTGTCAAAAATGTATCAACCGCTCCAACGAATTTTGATTATTTTTTTGCTGGTAGGTTCATATTTGTACAAGTTTTTTTCCATCAAGGAAAATCATGAAGCATTTAAAAGGAGAGCCGATGCACAGTGGTAGGGAAAATAAGAGCCTGGTAAAGCATTCTACATTCGTGTTGTTCGGCAAAAGAAAGAAAATTTCCAAAGTTGGAAATTAATGAGCATAGAGGCGGGAGTGTTCAATGCGTTGTTTGTCACTGCCATAGTTCTGTCAGCTTTAAATCTCTATTTTGAATTCTGTCTAAGACCTTCAAATAGGTGAGCATTTGTCCATGGTGTCTGAGAATTATACACAAGCTTTGGATGAAGGCGAGAACAATTTCTGGCATCTTCGAAGAAATCAGTCTTTTTGGAAACATTGACGATTTAATCATCTCACAAAAGGTAGCCTTGATGAAAGTTTTTCGGTTTCTTCAATACAAGTGTTGGGCCAATAACAAAATACAGCAGTTTTTTAAGCCGTTTTTTGTTGAATTGCCATTTGGAAAATAAGAATTTAATGATCTTATCATACATTGCCATAGTAGATTCATCAATATCATCAGAGAAATAATTTCATGGATTAGAAGGTTCAAACGAGAGATTAGTGAAGAATATGAAAAAAGAGAACCGGTGAAAAAACGGAGCCCTGTGGCACACCAACATTTATTTTGTGTATGGCCGAATTAAAACCGTCCAATACGATTTGTGACCGCAAAATAACCAGGTTTGACGGCTCCAGAAGTCAAAGTTCCATGAGAAAAAGCGCTAGAAATTTTGGAAGCTTTGTCGAAATATTTTGCTATGAAAGTCCAGTAATAAATTTCTTCTATCTCAATATGTTTTAAAATATAAGAAAATTCAAGTTTCACACTTTAACTGTGCCCAATGCCAATTATAATTTCCGGTACATTAGAGAGATATTTTTACGCTTACTTGAGTGTTATTATGTTTATTGCATAAATGAAACTCTACTTTAAAAAAAAATCATTTCAAAAAAATGTGTTTTTCTTCTAATACCTATTTTTTGGATTCACAGAGCCCAATACCCAAGTAAGAAAAGTTCAATCAAAAATTACAGTATGTAATTTGTATACAACTTCAAAGGGTACCTTAACCACCGCTCCGCCTCCCGCCGACCACATTAGACGTACATGAGTACCTATGTCAAAATTATCCACCCAACAATCTTTAATAACCCACAAAATATAAAGAAAAGTAGGTATGTCTCTTACAAGTTTGCCAAGCCATCATATAAATTAATGAGCTCTGAGACATCCAGCCACACCCTGTATAGACCAAAAAAATCATCATTACAAACCCTAACATAAAATTAATGATCCGACCCTATTATGATTTGTTTGTTTAATCTTTAAATTGTTCAAGAGAAGAGGTCAAGATAATAATAATAATTCGTTATTGCTTCATATTCTTGATGTTTAACATAAACTAAATCACAATAAATAAAAAAAACATAGCCTTCGCACTTAGGCCATTTTTTTCCTTTATTTTCAATTTAATGCTTGAATACTCATGAGTGAATAAGGTAAGAGATTCAAACAAACTGGCCCTTAAAAAAAAGAAACAGAGCAACTTCAAATACTGCATCAATCTAATTAATCTCAGCCTATCTGTGGTAGATGGTGCCATAAGACTAATAAAAATAATAAATTTAAAAATTGGGGTCAGTATAATCACTATCACTACACCGTATGCGTACATACAATAAATATTTTCAAATCGTCCTTGCAACCAAGCAAGAGATTACACACCATCGAGATACGCTTTTAGTTGTTGTAAAAAAAGGGACATGGGAATTTTTCTATCTTTTACCTTTGACGTTTGTTACAATGCCATCATTTTGCGGTGCAAAAAAAAAAATTAAAAAAATATGAACACAGCAGCACAAATAATTGCCAATAAATTGTAACCAACATATAAAAAACTAGCGAGAGCAAAAAAGCATCAAACAGGATGCCGCCATTGCTAATATATACTCTGATAACCACCACTACCACCACGACACAAATTGGACGTTTAATAAATTGTTTAAATCTTTCCCCAGAGCCCGGCGGCGGCAGCGGCGCGACGCACAAAAAGATACACAACATATATCCTGATGGGGCTGCTCCACATTCCACATTCCCTCCCTTATATCCCTCCGCCATTTTATTGTATAGTTATATTCATTTTCGTGCACCACAATTGCCATTATGTCACAAAATCAGCGTAAATTGGGTGATTTATGTTAAATTAAATTGTGTACACAGAGATGCGAGTTGTTTTTTTTTTTATGAATCCACAAATGTGCGTGTTGTGCTATTGAACTAAAATCCGGGAGAATTTTTGTTTGCTATTTCGATACCAGAAAGAAAAAATAAACGATCGTAATCACCATTATGGCTTCATGTGAGGATTTGCATTTTAAATTCACACAAAAAAATATTCTTTTAAAATTGGATATATCTAAGTACTTATGCATATACACAAGGATATTTTAAGAAAAGAAAAAAAAACAAGATTTCTGATTCTGATTCCGTCGAAACGAGGCAGCCATTTTCTAAACTTATTTTTTTTTTTTTTGGATAATATACAAGCCATTTTGTTTTAATTTAATTAACTTGATTATTTTCTCGTCCTTCTATTACTTAAAATAAACCAAAGGATCTCACAACGAAAATAAATTGCGGATCAATTTTGTGGGAGGTTTTATTTCTTTTGCTCTTGTATAAGTAAGTGCTCGATGTAAAAACATAGTAGAAGGCGTCAACAATAAATTGGTATTTTATTCAAATGAAGGTTTTTCGGTTGAAAGTTTATTTCTATTTAAAAATGCCTGCGGCTCTATAAGTTTTACTTTGAAATGATTTGTAGTGCGGTAAAGGCCGGGTGCGGGGGCTGGTTGGTTGATGTGTATGTTACGAAAAGGCAAAAAGGACATTTTGGATTTTTTGTTTATTGCTAAAGCTTGTTAAAAGGTTATCGAAAAACATTATGTGTAGTAGTAGATATAGGGATGATGATAGGTAATGGTTAAACATTTGTGTAGATTTTATATGTTGGAATTAGTTTTTGAAAAGAGAGATTTCATATTTTGAAGTTTTTATTGTTTTGTCGGTTTGATATTGGATTTGATTTTATATAAATGGGCGAAAAGGGGCGTAACGAACTTTCATGGAGTATAATAAATTTTTTGCTTTTTTGGTTATTAGTTTTTATGTAAATTAATGTTCGAATAGCCATTCTATATTCATCAATTTATGTAGTCGACTTTGGAAAATGTGTGTTGGAAATGATTTTTTGTGTGAAAACATTTATGAACTTTTGTAATTTAATCGAATAGTTAATAAAATGTACAACTTAATCTTATGATCGAGCACATCGTTAACACAAGATTCTTATAGTAGAAAATGCTAAATATTTTTAAACTTGGTTTTTACCTATTTTTTTTTATAGACAAAAATACCTAATTTTTTCCGAAAAAAATACGGTATTTTTTTTTTTTATAATCTACACGCGCTCAAGGGATTATGAATACCCTTTAAATGTTTCAACACAGCTAGGGCGTGAGGGTCAGGTTAAGGAACAGAAAGAATGATAGGAAAGATGTGTGGCGCTATACTCGAAGACTGTAGGTGGTTGTTGTCTCAGATTTCATCGCCAGGGATGGCGACTGAACTAATGCGGAGAAATTTCCGTGTCTTATTTATCTATGTCCCTTATAACTCGCATTATTTTTTTTTTTCGTGGTCATATCTTATCGGTATACTAGTTTTACTCAATCATATGTTATTAGTGCTATGCCCAAACAGCATGTAATGAGTAAACCAGCAACTCATTGTATGACATTTATTTTTAGAATTGGTTTTTAATGGAAAATAAGAGGACTACGGCAGGGATCGAACCTGTGACCATGAGGTTGACAGGCGAATACACAACTATCTCGCCACGGCCACCCCAATTCAAAAGCCATCCTTTTAAAATGCTTGATCGAAATCCCTTGAGCCGTTAATTTAAGTGAAAAAGTTGAAAATAAAAACAAAAATTACAAAATATGTAGGTAAGCAAACATTTTGGACCAAAAAGTAGTAGTGCGCAGATTTGTTTTCATCAAAATCGTTAGAGTCGTTTTCGAGATAATTAAGATTTACCATTTTTGGTATAAAATATTGTATGACAAAATCGAGCCAATCGCCTAACCTTGAAGAAAATCGCTTCAGCCACTTAGGCTGCAGAATCGATCTAGAGACAGACAGACGGAACTGCTGGAACCACATTTTTGTTTTTCTCTATTATCGTAATTTCAAATTTGATACAAATCTGGAGTTCCATTTTGTTTTCCAAATGCAGAACTTTCCTATATCGCAAGTAAAAATAATGTTGAGAGTATTATTTAAGACATGTCAACAGTGATGTTGCCTAGGTGTTACCATCAAATAGCTGGCAGTGTGCCCATGTGAGTGTTTTTAGTTGGCTTTCGTTTAAATGTGACGGTATATAATAGTGTAATTTAGTGTCATAATTGTATTTTACGCCAAAAATTTCCACATTGGTAGCTTGTTTTTTTTTTAAATAAAGATGACGTTGAAGGACTTCTGGTTCTTGTTTGGGATTTTCGATAAAAAAAAACACTCCATCCGAAATGTCTAACAATTCACAGAAAAGGTCATCTAGTTTTAGTAATTAGTCAGTAAGAGATTTTTTTTAATGAATTTTCCAAAGTCACTTTACATTTTAATAACCAATTATTTAAATTTTAAGTGGTTTTATTTTATAGGGAATCACTCTAAATATGTACCAATTTATGTATAGCAGTCCTTTTTCACGTTATGCCGTTGTCCAGTGTAAGAAGGGTAGTATAATTCGGGAATTTAATTTGTTTTTTCCAGGCCCCTTCCACAAGCGGGTGAATATTTCATATTTTGAATGGTAAGCAGCTGTTATAAATGTGTTATAACTGTTATAAATTTACATTTCTCTAGTCTCTCCAACCTCTTATTATTAAATAAGATAAAGGGTGTTTTTTTATAAGTCTTTGTTTTGTTTTTTAAATCTGAAATCCACAAAACAAAACAACAAAATTGGTGTGCCACAGGGCTGCGTTCTGTCTCCGACTCTGTTTCTCATTTTCATTAATAATATCTTATCTGGAACTTCTAATCACTAAATTGTTGCGCCGATGACAGTTTGTCATATTCGTCGGTCTTCCATGTTTTTTGGTTGTGTAGTTGTGTAATTACATAGATGGCGAAAGCATTGTCTATACTCTGTCCAACAAAAATAGTCAGTACAGGCCTTATGGTAAAGCTTTTAGAAATAAACTGGAACCTGAGGCAAAATGCAATCGCGAACATTCTGCTAAGATGTTAAGGCTTTCTTCGAAAGTGCAAGAAATTTTTGAGAAAAGCTTCTGACGTACTGTCAAGTGCAGAAATTTTTTAGATTCTTAATTTTTTTTTTAGATAATTTGTATGTTTCCCTAAATTCTTATTTTTATAAAGAGTACAGAAATTTGTTTAAATACGATTACTATTTTTTCCTTTCATTTCCATGGGTATCTTTCTTTTCTTACTTGCCCAACACTGGCATCATTGTATTACATATACACAAATAGGCTCCAAATTTATCCAAAGCGATTAAGGCAAATTTTCCTTGATGGGGTATGCTGGCGCCATTACTTCCATTACTTCAGGAATAATATTAGCGTTGGTCTCCTTGTCTGAGTTTAAGGTGTTGTCTGTGTGGACAAAGTCCCTAACTACTTCAAAATAATATAGCTATTGATGGTGAGATCATTTTTTTGGTGTTCTTTCCTTATACTATCAAGTCGTATCCTCTGTAGATACTCCTCATATGCGATCTTAAAATCAATGAGGCATAGATTTGATTTGGTTTTTTTTTACTTTTGTAAGACCTTTGAAGGCATTAAATTAAAAAGTTTGTGGATTTAAATTGAGTATTTTATAGCCAGTTATTTATTTTAATTATTTTGTTTAATTTATCAAAAAAAGTAAGGGACTAAGGCATCGAACGATTTATGTTTCCAATAAAAAAAAAGATTAATCAAAAAGAAAACCTCATTAAATTCGTGTTCCCTAAATTGCACCCAAGGATGAAGTTTACCAAATTGTTTCCCACTCAATTTTCTAAAAGACAATTCGTTACCAGTGTACCTACCTGGGTATTTTCCCTTAGTAACATTATCCTTTACATTTACTCTCTAAATCATTCTATATATTCCATCTTGAGCATGTATGTATGTGTACTATTTCACTGTCTTTTGAAAGTATTTTATTTCCTCTATTTGTCCAAATAAGGAAAAAGCAAAAAAAAAAAAAACAAGGGAAAAAACATCTCTTAAAAAGATTGTTAGTTTTACATTAAGTTTAAATTTTACACAACTCTCTATATTTCTCTCGCTCACTTTCTTTCATGTCATCCTTTTATTTGTGTTTGTTTGTATTTGTTCTTTTTTCTACTAAGAAACTACTTGAGGCTGTAAAAATGTTACAAAGTTAAAAATTAAGTTATAAATCCCTGACTATATTCAACTAAAAGGAACACTAATACTAAATAAATCACCTTTTGGAAGGTCCTTCGAGAATGAAATGTGAGCAAGCTTAAATCTCAGCTATACCCATAAGTATCTATGATGGACCAGTGAAGAAAAAAGCTAAGAAAACAACGTAGTAGAGTAGTTTTCTTTTTTCTTCTTATTTGGGATGTAATCACTTTTAAATGTATTCACCCGAACCATTGAGACGTCTTGGTCTTAGCCGGTGTGCACAAACCTTAACTCCTTTATACCAGGTACGATTGGTTCTGAAGGGAAGGGAACTTGCAACAAAAAAATTGCATTTCATTTTGTAGTTTTATACTCGCAATTTTGTTCCTGTATTGTACACTGAACCAAACAACAGTGTGAAATTAAAAAAAAAAATCTAAGAATTTTATAAAAAGGACTGCAGACTATAAACAAAAATAAATAAATAGGTAAGTTGGAAGAACCAGATCTTTATATTAATTGTCAATTTCGATTTGAGGATTTGTCATTTCATTTCCTTTCAGTTTACCTGATTTTCCTGATTTTTTTTGGATCTAACCGCAAATACCAATCGACTAGGAAGAGAAGATGTGTCTGAAAGTGTGTGGAGTAGAAGAGGCTTATCTTTATGTGTCCCTAAACTTTTTTCCATCCTCTAAGACTTTTAACGTTTTGTTAGAATTTCCTAAGGCAAAATGGATGTCTTTTTCGTAAAATTAACCGTTTACTTTATAATCTCTTTAAAGCTGTTTAAGGAAGACACATATTATCTTGCTGTGAATGTTGATGAAAATATATTATATGAAGTAAAAAACATTTTCGGGACTTTTGAGAGGTACTTGAAACTTGGAATTGGAAGTCATTTTCTCCAGATCTTTACTGAATTACTTTACAGCTATTTGGTTTGGCTTAAAGACCAAAAGCCATTACCTCCTGATGCTAAAATCGAATTTGAAATTGGTTTTATTTTTTTTTTTCATTTTTTCCAGTGTATATCCTATCCAACCCTTCTCACCGTTGTTCCGTTTATTTTTCCTTTGGATAACAACAACAATAATAGCTTAACTGATGTATCTAGTATATGTATGTAGGTACAGTTTATTTAAGATGTGTAATCAAGGGTGGTTTTTCGCATCGTTCAATTCTGACAGAAATTACACAAGCTTATCTCCAAGGACACTCACTTAGGTACTCGTATGTATAAAGCGTATCAAGAGGGAGTTCAAATTTCAAACCATAATCGAGGGTTACACATCGATTTCTATCTACACTTTATAACCCAACCATCAAGCAGAGCTAGCGGGCTATAAGACCTTCATAATAATTACAAAACAAACCGAGCACGAGCACGAGCAAAAAACAGAACGGGAAATTATTGCCCTTTGAAAACAGCAGCAGCAAAAGCAGAAGCAGCAGCACAAAACTTTTATCGTAGGTAATCGCTGCTGGCAGTCGTCGCAACTGGCAAACCCTTGATATATCTCAAGGGTGGCAAAGAAAATTTAACATTAAATGAATATATAGCTGGAAAATTTCGCCCTAATGTCAAACCGCTCCGTATCAAAAGTAATAATCATAAGAAGATATGCATATGTGTTTTGACGATGGATTTACGCCCACCACCCCCAACGATTTCTCATTGAAAACCATAACATGTTTAGACGGCGCTGGTGGATAGGGGGGGGGGGGGTGGTGATGAAGGTGGCGGAGGGCGTGGATAGGCGTAGGCTGGTACACACGTTTTGCTCAAAACGAAATAAAATAAATTTTCAGTTCAGTAGTTGAATAACGTTGCTCTCATTCTCTTCTCATTGCCACATTGGAATTGCGAATAAGATGACAAGGTGGTGCTAACTGTCATCCCTTTGGATGAGGACTGTTTCACTTGGTCTGTCTCCCTTGTGTTTCGTTTTTTTTTTTTTTTTGTTTTACTTTGTGTGTCGTTCTATTATTTTTTATTTCTATATCTTCTGTGTCGCCTCGAGCTTGGAGGTTTACAATTTACATATCATGTAAATAATTCATGTTTCCACACCAAGTTACACCCCAAGTAGGTATATGCAAAGGTACCTATTTTTGAATGCTTATGAGAAGTGTACACTATACATACACTGTACCGAGAGAAAAGGGCTCTTAGAGAACAGTATAATATTTTGGGATGCAGAAATGTTAGTTCTATGTGTTGTTTTATTTTTTTTTCTACATCGTCGTCGACACCTGGAATAAATATTAACGCATGTGGACGGTGTTTTTTTTTGTTCTAGTTGTTACAGGGTGGTGTTTTCTTAGGTCTCTGTGATGCGGATATTTATGCTCGAGTAAGCTGACTACATAAAAGGCTTTGATTTCGTTAGATAGACAACAATATACATATGTGTGTATATTGCGGTGGAATCAGAGTTATTTCGAGTAAAGGTTTATTCAAAATTCTATGGTCCTGGCTTATGGTACATATATCGGAAACAGGAAACAGGAAAAGGTCTGCATGAACATTTTGATAACCGACAAAAGATTCCGGTAAAATGAGTTTGCTAGTTTTAATATATGGATGTTCTAAAAACAATACACATACATAAGAGTTACATACAAGTTCCTATATATACATGTATATTATGCTTCCTTTGGAAGGAAACTTGAGCTTTTTTTTGAAGAATCCATAATTTTTTTCAGCAAATGCCCATAAATGAATTTTTGTTTTAAGTGCGCGTTATGAAATATATAACTCAAAGTAATCTGTGTGCTCTTAAATTGAAATCTCTTTGTTTTTGATTTTGTGAGAAATATTAATAGAAAAATATATTAAGAGACAAGTGGCAACACTTTAATTATTATAATGGTTTTATTCGCAAAAGGACCTTCTTCGTTTTTATAACACTTTGTTCCATTTTTTATACATCTTGTTAAATTAAGTCAAAGACATTGGCAACATTTATTTATAATAAAATGTAATTTTTCCTGTTGCAATTAAACTGTTTCGTTTGATTGTTTATTTGTAGTTTACAAAAAATGCACTTATTTTTAAAACATATTACGCTAAAAATAAAGGACGAGACTATATAAATTTCAATTTATAATAGTTCAAAAACAGTTGATCGCCCTTATTTACAACAATTATTGTATCACTGTTAGTAAGCACTTATTTTACTTTTTAGATGCAAGCGGTGTTCGTCGTTAGGAAAATAAATCCTGGCGAAAATAGCAGTTTTAAGAAAAATAATGACAGGGTAGACTCTGCTTTAAGACAGCATTGATTTTTTTGAAGCAATTTTATTCCCTATTGGACACTTCTGCCGATATTAGAATTTAAGGTGCTTATGATACTCTTTTATCGTACATATACAGTTCTACATCCCAGGAACAAAAAGTATTAAAAGCTGAGAGTAATGTCCTCTTAATGAAAATAAGTAGTAGAGCGAAGAAGAAATCCCAAATTCCAAATTCTTTTCTATAAAAGAACTTAATGACAAATTCTACTAAATGACTGATATATTACGAACACCAATCGGTTCTATTCCATTATATTCTATTTAATTTAACTTAATTTAATTTATTTTTATTTATTTTAATTTAATTCAATTCAATTCAAAATTTAATTTAACTTAATTCAATTTAAAATAATTTTATATTTTTTTTTTCATTTTATTTTATTTTATTATAATTTATGTTATTTAATTTAATTTTATTTTATTATTTTATTTTATTAAATTAATTTTTTTAAATTTTATTTTGTTCTATTCTACTCAATTAGTTCCAATTCTATTCAACTATTTTCAATTGTATTCAATTCCGTTCAATTATTCTCAATTCTATTCAATTCGATTCTGGTATTTTTTTTTTGGACATTTCCGCGGTTTGAAGAACTTAATAATAAAAAATGTTAATTCCTCCAGTGCTTGAGGAACTTAGAATTGCCGAGCTGAAGCCACAGAATCTTAGTATATATATATTTGTTTCTATTATTTCCTTGCATCACCCTGTAATTTTGTATTAACATTTTCGCAATGCTGTGAGTTAGAGAACTGCCAAGTGCTCTTGAATTTTGTTAAGCTTCAATGAAATTTTGCGCCCGTGTGTTAAAACGGTTTTTATATTTTTTTTTTTTTGGTTTGCTCAAGTTTTCCACCCTATGAATATGAGGTTAATTATTTTATATGCTCACGTTTTTCTGTTATTTTTTTTTTGCATTTGAAAAAGAAAACTTTTCTGTCCTGTCAGAATTTCATTATTCCAGTTTTTTTTTTTTTTTTTAGAGAAATATACATGACTGCTGAGAAAGAAGAAAATAAAAGTTTTTTTTTTTTGAAAAAAAAACTAACATAAAAATTCATACATTTTGTATGTCAAGTTCAGAAAGAACTGTGTGCTGAATACAACTATAAAATGACAGCTTTTGGAACTTTCAAGGAGTCTTCTTCAGAAACAAAAGTGCTAAAATCTAGTTGAAAGAAAGATGTTGAAATAATACACGAAAAAAATAAATAAATAGTTTCAAGTACGTTACGAAAAATATATGTATGGACATGTATGCACATATATATATACATTCAAGTAGATGATATATAAATTTATATATTTACAATTTACATTGAAATGTATGTATGTGATGACTGATGATGAATGGTTGTAGTTTAAAAGCAAATAACTTTTAAAAGTATTCTTTTGTGCATATTTTGGAATTTTGATGTTTGTTTATTTGTTGTAATTTATCAATGAATTATTCATACATATCTCTCTCATGGCCAGAAAAATAAGTTTCAAATCAATATATGTACATATATATGTATTTACTTGTCAATTTTTACAAATATAGACAACTATTGTTCAGATGTTGAATATAAATTTCACTTGCAAAATGGAAAAATGGGGTCAACAGAACTATTTTATGGAATAATGTTGAACTTATTGGTCAGAAATTAGAAAACACATCAAGGATTCATGTTCTCAAAAAAATTATAGGGGTTAAAAGTCTCTTACAATGCTTTTTAAACATACGTACATATATTTTAAACTATGTAAAATATGTTTGGAACAAAAGATTAATGGTTTGTACATAATTTGATTTGACATTATTGGTCTAGTCTTTAAGCATTCAAACCTAAATCATAATGTCACTTTTGACACAAAGGTCATCTAAAAGTAAAAAAAATTCACACCGAAAATTCGTCGTCTTGTAAAAAATGGAATTGATAACCGCTAACTCAAAGTTTGAAAAAAACGACCAACATTAGGATTAATATAATTTGAAATCGCCCAAAAATAAAATAGAAAATTATCGCTTTGACAAATCGCCTGAAATGCCAACAGTACTTTGAGTTGACCGATTCTAGAGATTGAATGATTGTCAATTGTCAAATAATCCAAACATTTTGCAACAGAATCCCATTTCTACTTTAGGCGATTTGACAGCTTTACTTTTTTGGCGTTCGGGCATTTTATGATTTTGGTTTGACATTTTTTAGTTTTTGCGTGATTTGATTTTTGCTTACTTGGCAATTGATCAACTAAAATAGCTGAAATACAAAAACACGCAAAATAATATTTCGGGCATTGTTCGGAGAGAAAGTCGGCAATTTTGCAGACATATCGTTTATTTAAATTAAAAATTCTTAAAAAAAATTAGAATCAATTTATACAATAATTTAATTATACAAAATGTAACTTTTGTCTTCAAATTCTGCCAAATTTCAATTAGACATTTTAATTTGCAATCATTACATTCGTAGTACGAAAATGTCAATGGGCTGTCAAGTGATCATTGGGGTGCGTTCATTAGGCTCATAAACTGCATTACGGGATCGGTTGCATCGGACATAATCTGTCAAATTTTCACATCAATTTAGGAAAACTGCAATTTAAGAAGTCTTGCACAATTATATCAAATAAATCATAATTACCGACCGGCATAAGATTCGCCTGTATTTATTCATCATGCGCAACACTTCAAAACTTTAAAGAAACTCCTATTTGGATTAATTGTCGTAAATTTGTCGAGGAAGAAAAAAAAAATTGTCGCGCTTGCTTTTTTTTTTAAATAACCCCTAGTAATTCCAATTTACTAACCTGTCAAAAACGGTGTATATGAAGTCAAAAAATAAAAAGGGGTATGCCATTAATTGTCGTACATTTGTCGTAAATCAATGTCGAAAGAAAAAAAATCTCTTTTGTGTTTCGCTTTTGTACGTTTTCTATCCCACCGATGAATGTTTAGCGAAAGAATAAATAATTGACATTTGACAACAATTGACAGAACCATAGAATCAAAAAAAAAGAAAGTGTTCATCTTCATGGTTTTTCGGACTGACCCTTTATTTTTATTAATCAAAAATTTTAACTCACGGAATAATTTTAATTCGATGGTTTAGTAAAGTCGTGGATTAGACGTGTATTAAGCGTATTTTTATTAATAGAACTGCTATTGGTTTACCCTGGATTAGCATTTGACTGGAATTAGATTTCAACCTTTCTCCGTGGTTCACTTCTTCTGGGTGAATATCGTGGGCTAAGTCTACTCCTGTATCTCATTTCCATTTCTTTTCTTCTGTGAAGGTTAAGCACGGGTAAAAATGATGGAAAGGTAGACGCGCTAATTTTGTAAGCTTTCGACTTTGACTTTATTGTGGTGTGAAATGTTCTACTACATTTTAGCATGAAATAAAAAAAAATTAATAGGTACCTACATTTTATTTAACGGATCATATATTCAGTTTCATGGCAAAAGTCAAAATAGTCCAAAAGGTTGGTTTATAAATGTCCTGCCTTTTGTTTGTATGACTTCTTGGGGAAACTATTTTACTAAAATAAATTTTAAAATTACAATTTTCAATTTATTTAGTGTAGAACAAAATTGCTTAATTGAGAGCTTTCATTTGGAAACCAGGTATACTACGCTTCCCCAGATTCTGAGAAATAGATATTGCTAATCCCTTGCATATCCTTCTGTCCTTCGAATGCTTAAAATCATATTCAACTACCAGAAGCAATTTGAAGAAAAAAATAAAACGCAAATGCCTAAAACAAAATTCTAACGAAGGCGAAGGTAACCGACCGTATGTCAAATATCTAGGCGTGAAATTTTAATTAAAAACCTTATAAACCCATGTGACGATTGTATTCGTTTTTCAACAAAAATGCCCGAGGGATAACATTTGCACACTTATACATATAAACGTATATATCATTTGCATATCAAGCGTTGGAGTATATTTCCAACAATTTTATACATGCCTAGCGACACATTATAAAGCTCCCGGAATGCAAACAAAACAGCAAAATGCATTTGAGAGAAACCAAAGGAGAACTTTAAACCAAAGGGAATTCGTGTACCTATGGCGAAGGATGACGATGATGATGACGACAACGTGACATCCTCATCCTTTTAATTTAACATAAAGTTGCCAACGATATTGTTGTTCGACGACGACGACGACTACTACAACGACAGCGACTCTGATCGACGAAGAAAATGACTGTAACGGTGATTATATAGGATAAAGGCGGGAGGCTTGTAGGTGCTGCTGCCTGCATCTAGCTGATGTCGTTGACAATGCAATGGTTGCTGTTGGGGAGCTAGTGTTTTGCGGGCTCGTAATGCAAATTGAGATTACTCGCTAAAGGATTCCATCATCCTGAATCCTGGCTTTGCTTCAACATGGCAGATAGACAAAATCCAGCCAAGTGTAAGGCTGCAGTGGCATAGCTTGTGCCAAAGACAGTGCATACCTACGTGCTAATACAATATGAAAATTAAATATTTTTTTGTTTTTGGTTTTTTTTTTTGTAGAGACGAGAAATGAAGGAGCAAGATGGATAAAAATTGCTCTTAATGAAACTGTGAATATGAGGTGAGCGTGATGCATGTGTGTGAATAAGGGAAATCCCGTTTTGCTTTCTTGTTCTTGGTTTTCTTCGTTTTTCTTCTTCTCGAGCCATCATTATCCTTTTAGTGAAAATAATTTTAGTAATTACGTTTTGACGATTATGCAATAGTGTAAAAAGGGTTGAATTGCATTTAAATATGCACGTAAGCATATGTGTTGTGTTTGTGTGTGTGTGAGATGTAATCATAATGATTGGATGCAAATTCAAATGAAGATTTACTGACGTACACATACACAAACACATACATACACTCAAGTCCTTCATATCGAGGGAATTGTCGTAGAAGTCTGAATGTGTAATTTAAGAATTCATTCGAAAGAAGCAGGATGTCAGTAGTCAGTCACATTCAACGAAACGAGATGTGCGCGGATTCATTTGAATTGTTTATTTTAATGAAAGGGGCACATAAGTTAAAAGGCAGAGTTGCACAAACGTTTACTTTTTGTTGCTAATGAGCGAGAGTTGCGAGTTCAATGAACTCAACATGATGAGAGGGTTGCTATAGCAAAAAGAGAAGTTCGTTTGCATCAATTTACTACTTCAGGTGAGAAGGGCTGTCGTCGGAAAGAATGGTCGGAAAGAACAGGTTTTTTTTTGTATGTACAAGGATGAAAATCACGATTCTTACTTGCTTGGAAGAAGTCATTATACTACGTGTTATTAATTATATGGCATCATATGCATAGATACTTCTACCCTTGATTTTAATTTACACATAGGTATTTGTTTATCCGTCAGGGGTTCTAAAGATACAAGTGTCTTGTTAAATTTACACTGTGCAATTTCACAAAGAAAGTTGCTGGAAACTTACACATTAATGTTAAATGAGCGTGACATCTTGACTGATAAATTATAGTAAATTTAACAAGATACCATGTTAATTCAAAATGAAATGTTTTGAAGCTAACGAAATTGACCAGGTTTTTTAAGGACCAACTGTGTTAATTTTTAAGAAATCGTGCTTTTTACACCCATGATTTACTGTCAATTTTTATTTTATTACATTTGTTATTTGACAAAATTTAATAGACGATTTATCTGTTATTTGAAACATACCATCATGTTGATGTTGGAAAGTCATGTTTAGAATTAGGCGTAGTTGAAAGTACAGTGTGTCACTGGCAACTGGTTTAGCATAAGGGAAAGGTGTCAGGTAAAATAACAAGATGAACAATGTCAAACTTACTATTGGTTTAATAATAAAGAGACTGTATAATACAAAATCTGGGGTACGTAGCTTAAAAGTTGATGTAATTAATTTTTCTTGATGTCGATGTTGATTTAACAGGTTTATGTAGGTATTTGTTTAGCTTAGAACAAAAACGAAAATCTACTTGTCTTGATTCAATCGAAAGGCAGATAGGAAAAACTTTAATTGTGTTAAACATATTGAACGATGGTCGACAATGATTGAAAAAAAAAACAACCTGATAATTGGTTAATTTTACCTGAGAATTTCATTTAGTGATTTGTTAGATTTTTAAAAGAAGTTCAATGGCATAATTAGGGTACGTTCACACAGCTATCAATGCTTTTTAATTTCTCGATTTTTTTTAATTGCTTAATATTTTCGAGTTAATTTGAATCCAAAAGTTCAAGAAGCTTAAAAAATTCCAACAGTTGGATTTGATTACGCAAGGTAGGAATTTATCTGCACATCTTGGGAGGAATGACTTTTATCTATCAAAAAAAAAATTGACTATCAAACATGTGATAGATCCAATCTTCCAAATTATATAGCTCCAAAGATGAATTTTCAACGAAGATGACTCTTCCTCGAAGCGACAACATAGAAAAGGTTGGCGATATTTTAAAGGGAAAGCATTCAAACAACTAAAGGTACTGTCAACTAGGTAGTTTACCTCAAATTTTTCATTCCTTCTACAAAGGTTAACCCTCTAGAAGAGTAATGAAACTGCATCCGCCTCTGCAAGCAGCATGCATTTTCATTGAACTCTAAGACCAAGCATTTAGTGTTCTCAATCAAAAAGTCAAACTGTCAACTGATTGTGCTGAATTCGAGTGTTTCATTCCCATATCATTCACCCCACTACACCCCACCCATATTTTTTTTTTAAATTGGTAAAGGGTATAGCCATCTTCAGTTATCTAATGCCTCTGAAACCGCTTCTTTGACTGACTCTACTTGTGTGTGATTCATTTGTTTAATTTCCTTTTACTTGCACATTGTCACTGAGCTCCCATCCATCAAGCGCATATTTCGTATAGTACGACCGACGCGACGCGACGACCACGCACCGCAACGACGACTACGAGAAAGCAGAAAAAGTTCTACGCTAAAACTTAAATCACCCACGACGACGTTATCGTGGGTATAGTTCATTCCTTATAGAGTCCTTTTTTTGTGTGTCGTTGGCAAAGATGTGTTGGTTTCAGCCATCATTTATATTCGTTTGACTTTGGTATATGTCAGACTATAGATATACATATGACACTGCAATCGCAGCACAAACGCTACACATTTAAGAGTGTCACTTCGAGAGACGAAGACGAGTACAAAAAAAGTCTTGCGACACATAGACTGTACTGATATTTTTTTTCAAAACAACTTTTTTTTGTCCATCTATGTGCGATGGAAGAGGTCACCCTATCTATCTCAAAAGGCAGTGTTGTCCTAGTCAACACTACAAAAAATAAAAAAAAAAACTGAAAAAAAAACACTACAAACAAAGATACTTTTTCAACCCTTGCTGATATGCAAATGTATGTGTGCAAAGTGCACTTTAACGTGAGTGATTGTTTACATTTTTTGCGTTCAATATTTGAGGTGGTTTTGAGATTTTTTTTTTTTAAATATTTTTTTTTTTTGCTTTGTACGAGTAGTATATCTCACCTATAAAGTTTATACAGACTTAATTAATATTTCATGACAAATGGGGGGTTTTAATCCTTTTTTATTTTGCGATGAACAGATAGTTATGATTTCAATATTTACACAGGCGTCTAGACATAGGCTGTTGACCTTTTGAATTTTTGCTAAAAAAAAAACAATATGTGAGGACTTTTAGTAGCTCAAAAACAAATTGACTACTTTTAGGTATTAAAAGCAAATATAAATTGTTGTTGTGCATATGAATTGTAATAGATTAACCATGACGAACAGGGTGAACAAATAATGTCAACGATTTGATTGAACTTTGAAAAAGTGTCTGTTTCTTTTCATTCATCATAGATCGTATAGTTGAGTCTAAATGATCAATTGACCATCGATATCTAGATCTCTTGTTTTAATAAGCCAATTTTGGGCATGTTTCAATTTAGCACCATCCTTTCAGAAATTTTGAGAAACACCAATTGGTTGAATTGTCGGTAGGTTGTTTGTGGTAAATTTGTCGTTAATATTGTTACTAATTTTGTCGTAAATTTGTTGTGATTTCGTAGTTATGTTATAGTTAATTCATAGTAAACTCGTAGTAAATTAGTAATAAATTTGTAGTGAAATTGTAGTGTGTTTGTAGTAAATTTCCCATAAAAGAGTAAAATAAGTCGCGCTTGTTTTTTACTTGCGATATATGTAGGTACTATAGGAAAATTTTTGCATTTGAAAAAAAAAATCGAGGTCGAGATTTTAATCAAAGTTGACATTACGATGATAGAGAACAATAAAAAAGTGGGTCCATCAATTCCGTCTGTCTGTCTGTCTGTAGAACGATCTACAGCCTAAGCGGCTGAATCGATTTTATTCAAACTTGGTGCTTAGGCGTATTAGGTGAGTGTACATATATTTTTGAATCGTTGTTTTAGCCCCAAATATAACGGTACTTGCCATACAAATTTTTCTATCATATTAATTATCTCGAAAACGGCTCCAACGATTTTGATAAAAATTGGTGTGTTCTACTTTGGGTATGGTATACATTTTGGCCAATTTTTTTTTAATAATTTGTTATTAAAGGTACCTGCCATACAACCATTTTATTGATTTTCGACTTTTTCTTTAACGGTTTAACGGATTTCGATCAAAATTTGTATACAGGAACTCCTTCAAATTCTGAATAATACTGCATTTCAAAATTTTCGAACAATGTTTTTTTTTCGGATTTTTGAAAAAAAAAATATTTTTTTTTTGAAAATTCAATATTTCGAAAACGGGTGGACGCTTTTTTCTGAAATTTTGTTTTTGAATTTATATCACTAAATACTTAAAATGCTCATACAATTTTTTTTTTAAATTCAAGAATTTTTATATATACAAAATTAAGTGAAAACCGACTTTAAAAATAAAGGGTTATCGATTTTGCGGTTTCAAGAGTATAGAGCTGGAATTCGACATCTGTCAAACTAAGTTGTTAAACCAATTTTCTTGTCAGTTGAAAGTCTGACAGTTACGAAAATGGATCGCTTAACTATCGCACAACGCAAAAAAATTGTTAAAACCTACTACAAAAATGGTGATTCTGCCACAGCCACATATCGTGCTTTAAGTGGAGATTACGGTTTACATAATCGTCTAACTACGCAAGCAATTGGCAAAATTGTGAAGAAATTTGAAGAGACTTGATTGGTTATAGATATTGTAAGGCCTGTGCATCATCGTTTCGCCCGCACCACTGAAAGTATCGCTGCTGTAAGTGAAAGTGTTGCCGAAGACCCAAATGTGTCGATTCCTCGTCGTTCTCAGGAATTAGGACTGTCTTACGGCATATTATGGCGTATTTTGCATTTGGATCTACACCTACATCCATATAAGGTCCAGCTCACACAACAACTGAAGCCAGCTGGCCATTCACAACGTCGCTTGAACAACAGGCGGTGGATTTTTCGAACAATTTTTTTTTTCAGCCACGAAGCACATTTCTCACTCGGTGAGTCGTATTTGGGGTTCTGAGAATCCTCAAGTTTTTTTTTTTATAATCTACACGCGCTCAAGGGATTATACTACCCTGTAATTGTTTCAACACAGCACGGGCGTCAGGTTAAGGAAGAGAAAGAAGGATAGGAAAGATGTGTGGGGCGATGTTCTGAGACTGAAGGTGGTTGTTGTCTCAGATTTTATCCCCAGGGATGGAGGCTGAACTAATGCGGAGAAGTTTCCGTGTCTTATTTATCTATGTCCCTTATAATTAACATTATTTTTTTATTCGCTGATATATTTATTGGTATACTAGTTTTACTCAATCACATGATGTTAAACAGCATGTAATGAGTAAGCCAGCAACTCATTGTATGACATTTTATTTTTGAATTTGTTTTAATGGACAAAGACTACGACAGGAATCGAACCTGTGACCATGAGGTTGACAGGTGAACACACAACTATCGCGTCACGGCCACCCCCAAATTGTAATTGAAGAGCGGCCATTACGTCCACAAAAAGTCACTGTTTGGGACGCTCTTTGGTCCGGAGGTGTGATTGGACCTTACTTCTTCTAAAACGAGGATGGAACGACTGTCACCGTCAATTCGGAGCGTTATGGTAATATGATAACCGACTTTTTTTGCCTGCTTTTGAAGAATACGACTTGGAGAATATGTGGTTTCAACAAGACGGTGCCACATACCACACAACTCGAGCGAATATGGCTTTATTGCAAGAGACATTTCCTGGCCGCGTAATTTCTCGTCGTAGCGATGTCAACTGGCCACCAAGATCATGCGATTTGATACCGCTTTTTTTTGTGGGGACTTTATTTTGTGGGGCTACGCGAAAGACAGTGCTTATGCAGCTAAACCTTTAACTCTTGAGCACTTGAAAACCAACATTCGCCAAGTTATGGCTGAGATACCATCCAATATGTGTCAAAAGGTGGTCGAAAATTACCTCAAAAGAATCGTTGCTTGCAACAATTCGCGTGGTGGTCATTTAGATGATGTAGGGTTTTACACATAATGTCAACGTTCAAACTTTATAACAAAAGCGAAATATCATGAAAAAAAAATATTTTATAAGAGTTTTATTTACTTTTAATTTTGAAACCGCAAAATGGATAACCAATTACATTTAGCCGTTTCTATTAAGAATATTTTGCACATAATGTAATCGTACATAGGAGCAAGTGCGTGTATTTTTTTTTTTTTTTTTTTTTTTAGATAACCTCTAGTAATGTTAATATGAGAGCGAAGTAACTTAAAATGCTTTGAAGTAACTCGAACAAGAAAAAGGGACATGTCGTAATTTTGTCGTAAAAGCATAAGTGGCGAAAGAAACAACATTAAAGAGATTTTTAAGACAAATTCCTGATTGAAAAAAAAAATTGATATCAAAATTAAAAAATAATCATTCCTATAACTTGCAGCCCCACATCCATACAATATTTATAGCAACATGAATACATTTACTTATAAAGAACTTGCAAATAGGGTAGCGTTCCATCCCATTTTAAACATTCATCTTATCAATTCATTGTGGATATTTCAAAGACACAGTTTCGTGATTAAGTTTTCCTGCAATTTCAGCATCAAAAAGCAGCTTAACACAATCAAGAGTATTCAAATATCTAATGCCAATAATTTGAATAATATGTACAGATGAGATACTGGATATAACTTCAGCATTTTCGAAAAGGATTTAATTTCAAAGTTGTGATGTTGGATATGTATATCAATCAATTTTAATGAAACCCTATACCTACTCTAGTTTTCGTCTTTTGAAAATATTTAAATTCTGAAGAACGTTGCCGTTCTAAAATTAGAAGTTTTTTTTTCTTTTGCTTTTCTCAACTTCATGTTGTCCCTGTTTATATCCGCCTTGGAAAATCTCATCATCTGCATTGTGTTTGTTGGGCGAGTGCCTATACTGTTATAAGTCGTCGTCGTCGTCACTATGAGAAACTATGAATAATTTTGTTCATTTGCTTTGATTTGCATTTGATTTTTGTTTTCATTATTTTCGTTTTTTTTTTTGTTGGTTGAGAAAATGACGCAAAGAACCACAGCAAAATGTATAAATTATGGTCAGAAATGGCAGATGAATCCGAATTCAAAGAAGCCCCTTCGAGAAATTTGAGAAAAAAAAGAGGATGAAAAACCATCAGGTCCGCGTCGGCAGTTCTCCAAAAAAATATAAAAAAAAAAAAACAACAATAGTGCTATTTCGAGAGGAACATTATAGTGATCCTTTCTTCTTTTTCTCTATACCTACTTCTTCTTGCGAGGAATTGGATTTATCTCTTTTGGAGTGTTTTCTTTTTTTGTTTCATTATTTGTATCTCAAGGGTTTGGCTTCTTTTTGAAAATTTAAAATGCGGACTTTTATTATAGTTAGGAGTGGAAGAATTATAGCACGTCCTTTTTTTTGTTTCTGTTGCATTGCTGATGAATGTTCTGTTTTCTGGTTACCATTTGTATCTTGTGCAAAAATCCTTTGATGGATTTGTTGCAGTTGCAGATATAGTGGTTATTTTCTGCATTATAATTAAAATAGTAGAAAATAATTGGTTTTCCATCCAATTGGTGGTGTATATTAAATTATATCATTCGATTTGATTGATTGCAAGAAGTGATTTCTCTTGACGAGGTGGGTACACAATAGTTTGTTGATACCTAGATGTTTTTGTAAGATTTGATGTTTGTTGGTACTAACGAAATATAGGGTCCGCCAAATAACTTTTTTTTTTGAAAATGGGCGCAGAACATCGAGTGTAGCTTCGGGTGTGTGGCACGTAGCGCCGTCCTGTTGAAACCAAATATTGCCAATATCCTCCTCTTCAATTTTTGTGAACAAAAATTCGTTCAACATGGCCCTATAACGATCGCCTGTAACGGCCACTCCTTGCTCATTTTCCAATTATGCCTGTGGACCAAAATCCGCACCAAACAGTGACTCGTTTTGGGTGTATCGGATTTTCAATGTATGCGTGCGGGTTTTCTGTGCCCTAAATGCGACAATTTTGCTTGTTTACATACCCGCCAAGATCAAAATGAGTTTCATCTGAAAATATGATTATTTTGACAAAATTGGCATCTTCTTTAAGTCGATCGCAGGCCCACTTAGAGAAGGATAAATCTAATTATCTGTCAAATCAGACATGAGCTAAGTGTTACCATTCACGAAATAAGCACTAGTTGAAAAAAAAAAGTTAGATGGCGGACCCGTTATTTGAATTTACCTTTTATTCGGAAATTGCTAGCAATACATTTTTCGAATAATTTATTGATTTGTCAGTTTCTGAATAAATTAATTTTTTTCTAAGTTTTCAACGAGTGAAAGAGATCATTCCAGTAGTTCCCGAGATAAAGAAATAAACAGTTATCATTTTTCAATAGATGTTAAGACTTACTGTTTCCTAAGATACGATATACTATACACTTTTTCTATTATGATTGTTAACTATCGATTGTCGTTTGATAAATATTGCTAAAAGTATTGATCATTGAAACTTGAAAATTATTAATTTAAATATAGTTGATCAGGTTATGAACAAATTAATATCAAATTTTACTATTTATCAATTGATAAATGACAGTTAACAGTCGTGTGACAGAGTTAATTAGTGATTATTATTATTATTCAGTTTATTTATTTTTTATAAATTAAAAAAAAATCTCCAAATTTTTGATTATCTTCTTTATGAGAATTTTTTTTTAATGATAACTGTCAACTGTCAGTGGCATGATTACTTTCATTCAAAAAGACAAGTCATTTCGCGACGTGATACAAAGATACATATTGCTGCTATTCAACTTGACAGCATACATACCATTTTGATGATTACATGTATTCCCATATTGGCAGATGGCAGAGGCGGAAAAGGAAACACAAATTGAGAATATGATCAGAAAAAAAAATGTGTAGGTATGTTTTTTTTTGCATCGATGCCATACATTGATATATCAAAATCTACCTATATCCTTTGTCATGATGTGAGGATATTTTTTTTTTGTTGGAAATCATCAAGGGGAATTTGGTATGAATAGGAAGAAAAATTGTTGTTGTAGGTAAGCCTGTTTGCAGGAATAATTCGCATTGAATTTGTTTGGGGTGGATTTTTGTGGCTTGCTTTATTATTTGGGAGTGACTTTGTAAATATGTCAATTGTTCGCAGTTTCTATAGGTATTGCCTGCATAACAACCATAGTGTGTTGTTGAATGTTTCGTACTTTGAATAAGGTGATAAATTGTTGTAATTAGATATTGCATGTTCATGCATAATTTTGGCATGGCAATTTCCAAAGATTACCAATAACGAGATAAAAAATATTCGCCCCTGGCCTCCGTTCAAAATCAAGTTATTAAAATTATGCAAGCGAGAAAAGCCAATTTGTTTTGTTTATAAAAGCACAATTTATGTGCCCCAGCGAGGTCGTAACGACAATTGACTTCTGGGACAAGTAGTTCGACTCAGCAGACCGCAATCGCGCGAAGTGCAAGGAATAATTCACACTTTTAATTGCGAACAACTGTTATAAAAAATATATAACTGTTATAAATTGGAATTTTTCTGGTCGCATTCTAAGATTATAGCAACTTTTATTTATTTTTTTGCTTACTAAATTGTTGTTCTTCTTGCAGCTGTAAGATAGTCTTAAGGTCTATTCACATGAGAGCAACCAAAGAATTAACGAATATTCGTTCATTTTGACATTTCGTTCACATGTTTTTTTTTGTGTTCGTCGAGAATGACATTTAATAATTGATAATCTCTTATTTTGAAACAAGTCGCGTGCGCATAACTTTTTGATGGAAGTGTGGATGATATGTGGAACGCGAATACAGTTTGACATTTACGAACAACAGATTGCTATACGGTACGACCAATTTTGTTTGGCAGGTAAAAAGGAAATCTCATTATCCAACCATTTTTAGAAGTTATATTTCTACCATTTTTTTTATAAGAATTAAGTTAATAAATACCTAGTTTTAAACCACATTTATTCATTCATTCGCCGATCGTAGAGCTCATGGTCTAAGAGCTTTGGGAAAGTTTTAAGCTACAATTAGACGGTCAACGTAATCGGTCATTGCGTTGACTCTCTGACGTAAAAATGACGTCAAAATCTGTCCTAAGTGTGTCACGCATCGTGTGATAGTCAACGAAAAATGTTGTCAATGCGTTGACACCTACGTTGACTCGAATTTTGGGGTCAGCGCATTGGCCCATTTCGATGACCGTGTAATGACTGTGTCAACGTAATTGGGACGCGTTGACAGAGTTTTTAGACCTATTCGTCACCGCATTGACTGTATCCCAACATTGACACGGCACAATTTTATACCGGGTCAAGGTAGCTTTGTGATTTGAGATTGACACAATCGGTTTTGTTTATAAAATAAAAACAAATAATATACACATACTCGTATTTACTAGCTTTTTTTTATTGTTATTGTAAATTCATATTACTGAATCTTATTAATTTGGTTTATTTTGAATATATGTTGTGTGATTTAGAAAAAACTAGTAAATAATGCAAGAAATTGCTGGCTGTGAAATCCGAAGAAGGTACTGTAAGGAGCAAAAATTTTCAACACTGGCCAAGAAACGCCTTGTGATGGCCAAGCATACCTCGGCGGATATGCTGCATATTTGTGTGTTTTTTTTTGTATTTGAGGCTTCACTGGGGCCAGTAATAAATAGAACTGTTTAGCTGACATGCGCAGGAAATTCCGATACAAGTTTGGCTCCTTGTTTCGCAATTCGCGGAGTAGTTTCACACCGAATCCTTCCTTTTCACGCAGCATCAACCAACTTAATGTCCAAGCGGAACGACGATTTCCTTGCATCTGACCAATTTCCTCATCTGTTGCTCTCATTTATATAAGCGGGAAGCGGCTAAAACAGCCATTTCCAAATCCAAGTTTCCCTGATGTTTGCTCAAACAAAACGTAAAAAATGACCGCCATTTCTTCAGTCATAGCATCAACGCATTTGAATTTGGTCAACTCGTGTGATCGTCAAAGTTTTGAGTGTCAACGCTTTGGCAGTGACGAATAAAAATTACATTGACACACAAGGCACGTCATGGCATTTTGGGATATCATTGACCGACTTATGTCATTCGTGTGATCGTTAACGTTTGAAGCATTGACACTGTAAACATTGATGCTGAAGTGGCACAGTCAATATTAGTTTTGTGGTGACGCCAGAGAATCAATGCGATGACCGATTACGTTGACCGTGTAATTGTACCTTCATAACTTTAAACTTCACCCATTGCGATGTATAAATTAAGAAAGTAAAATCATTGGTCGATCTTTCATAGATTGGCCTGATTCACCGGTGGTTTTAGTGCGGTAAGAGTCCCACACTAGTCGGTACGGATTCTTACCGAGTGTCTTTTGAAGATTTCCATCGGATAAAAAAAATCGCCGGTCGTCGATCCCTTTTACGTAAAAAGTCCTTACAACTAAACAAAACTGCAAGCACAAAAAGAAGAAACTTAGGCAAGTTTTGGACTTTTTTTTTCATAAAGATTATAATTTTTAAAATACATAAATCCAACAAGATACATAAAAGTGCATTTTTTTTAATAAATAGTTTCTTTGTAAACAAAACTTTGGCATGCAACAGATAAAGTCCAAAAGAACTTATATTTCTTAGAAATTATTTTTCAAAAAAAAAAAACCGATTATGTCAAGTAAAGTGTTTAACCATCTTATTTTAATGCAAGCAGAAGGAAGGAAATGCATCGCTTTGCAGTTTCCCTAAAAAATATCAAACTTTTTTATTTGTCCTGCAACAAAAATCTTCTTTCTTTAAAAAAAAAACCCACTCCTTGTTTAATATTCCTTTTGATTTTCTACAAGTAACTTTCTACAGATACTAAAACAGTCAACCCTTACATCCATTATTATCTTCATCAGTGCGCCCTGGCCCACCACCAGCTCGTCTAACTTCTTCTTCGCAGACAATATGTCGTCAACATTATAAAATTTTGGTCTTTTTGAATACAAAAAAACAACAAAAAAAAGCTGAATGTGCTTTCATCAACTTTTCATTTTTGCCTCTAAGAAACAACGGACAAAAAAAAAAAAAAACTTGTGAAACAAAAAAAAATAAAAACTTAAGTTATTACAATTTTATCGCGGTGAATTTCCATTCGTGTTTCCGGCGACTTGTAGTGTCGGTCGTCGTAGAACGTAGAGCCCCGTTAACCGTTAAGAACTCGCGCAAAGTGAACAAAAGACCAAAAAACTTTGCCTTTGCTCGAAAATTCATTTCGTAGCATATACACATCCCACGTTATCGTCGGCTTCGTCATGATCGTAAGTCTTTCAAGGAAGGGTGAACTTTTTATTTGTGGATGTATGAATGTACCTACATGTACCTACTTAAAGTTCTCGGGCCTCGTCGTCGCCGTGTTGGTAGTCTTTGAGATCAAAATGCCGGTCTTTCCTTCCTTGCCTACATAGAATTCATTAAGGCTCGAAATAATTTGGAACACATTGTTTCCACACTTGGTGGGGTTGTAGTGATGTGTTTTTAGGGGGGTCTATACTTACAAAAAAAAAAAAAAAAAAAAAGTGAAAGAAGAACTTTGCACCAGCTATTATCTTCTAGAATCTTAGAAGTCGAGAAACAATGAACGAGGATGCTGAAAAGTTTATTACACATTTTTGGTATGCACCGGGCGTATATGAACTGCCAAAGAGGAGACTGATGGCAGCCTTTAGCCTCAACAACAGCTTGGTATATATCACACTTTTTGTTTCTAGAAGAAAACCACCCTAAATAATCATCATACATTTTCGAAAGGGAAAATTGACGGAGTGTGTTTCTTGCGAAGGGAAGGAACACAAAACAAAGCAAGAAAATGCACTACAATATCCGTTTTATTTAGATTCAAGCCGTGGCGGTCGTAAAAACCGAAAAAAAAGATCAGAAAAAACAAATTATAAACCCCAAGGAGTAGAGTGTGAAAAAACACCATAATATGTATCTTTCGAAAAAAAGAAGATTCAGAAGTGGGAAATGGATCAAAAACGTTGATTTTGGCAACTAGATTGAGTGCATTGTGTAGAAAGAAAGTTTTCTTCTATTGTTGATTCTTTTTTTTTTTATGGCACATTTGATGGGAGAAGTTTTGACATGTTTATGTTGTTTGTTGGAAGTTTACTTTGTTTTATATGCAGAAATGGATGTTGTACTCATTTATAAAGTAACTTCAATGTTTCAAAAATATTTTGTGAGAAACAAAATTGAAGGTATCTGGTTAAAAGTGCGGATTTCATCCAAAAATTTAACATTGATACTCAAGCCAACTTTTTAGAGACGTATAATAATAGCGCTTAATGGGAGCCTTTCAACAAGCAGACAACGAGCAAACAAGAATAGAAAATGTTATTCAAATGGAAATGTTTGACGGGGGCTCGGAAACAGGGTTGGATGGTATTTGAGCCTGTACAAAAAGTACCTAAATACATCTTTAAATACTTTTGCTCTTGAACAATAAAAAAAAAACAGTCAAAGGAATGCAAATTGGGACTTTTTAACGGGGTCTTAAGTATCATTAAATTGTACTTTAGAATAAAGATTGAAGGGGTGCTGGCATGACAATATGGGGTTGTTTTATTTTTACGCAAACGACCAAACAAAACAAAGTACATCTTAAATATATGTAAGTAAATATTTAAGGTACAACTTAAATGTAAGGGGGTGTTTTACAATTTTTGTTACACGCTTTAGAGCCCAGAGACAGAGAAAAGCTTTGAAAAAAAAAACATTATAGCTCATATACCTACTAACTCATTACGACATCATTTACGGCATGGGCTGCAGTCCTGGTTAGAAGGTTTTTTTTCTATAAAATTGGATACATCCCTCAAGGGAAATTATAGAGATGTTGTTAAAAGTTTCCACAAATTTTTCACCCATACATTCTTAACATTTGATACTTGATTATCTTAAATAATATGAGAGGGGTTTTAGATTCAAGTGATCAATTTCAATCATCAGTTATAAAGCCATTTGAGAATTAAATTACATGGCACCATTAAGAGTAGTGATGGAATTCGAGTCATCAATATAATCGAATGATCATTCGAATTATGAAGGAGTAAGAAACTTCGAATAGTTTAGTCCACTGTTTTTTACTAAGTTCATGTTCCATATTTCGTTTGAATTTAGATTTGTCACGAAAATCAATAATGTTTACTACTTATTGCATTTGTATTACGGTTACGGTTTAATTGTAGTATAGTGAAGTAGACATTGAAGAAACTAATGTATGAGAGATGAGACATCATCCGAATGAGGAATGGAAATCATTCGAATGATTTCAGATGAAGCACCGAGATGTCACAAAATAATGTAAGACCCGATTATAGTCGATTATTTCTTCGAATTCGAATGCGCACACCATTAATTAAAAAAAACGTACATACAAGGGCTATTACGCTTTAGTTTAGAATGGTTTTGGCTTAACAAAGGCTCTATAGCTGATATTGGCCAAAATGTAATCTTAACAATACAGAACTGCGGTTTTTTTTTGTTTTTACAAAATCGTTAGCCGTTCATGAGATAATTAAGCTTTTTTCAGAATTACGGTATGATAGATACCGATATTTCTGAAACAGAAAAAAAACTTCAAATTTCTCCTTTAGAGAACTTATTAAGCGGCATAACTAAAGAACAAATATACAGACAGACAGACGGGCATTCAGACAGGCGGAATTGTAGGCACAACTTTTTTTTCGAGGTGACCGTAACGTCATGTTTGATTAAAATATTGAGTTCTCACCTTACCAATTCGAATTAGGCAGAAAATGTTTGGACCTCTCCATTCTTGCCAAAAAGAGCATGGATTCTCCAATAACTGGTGCATCGTTCAATTTTTTTTAGCCCGAAAGTTGTGATGCAATGTTTGCCATTACAAAATCTTTCACTAAGGTTTAAACAAAAGCGGATCAGTAGGTATAATGCCCCTATTGCTACTCGACACAGGAGACCAAAGGTCTGATAGATCAGCAGGTACACGGTGTGAATCCTAAGTTGATGAACTAAAATCTTAACCTCAGTTGATTTTCAGATAACATCATACGTCTTTAATGACCGTAAATTGATTCGAACTATGGATTGGATTGTGGAAAAAAACGACATCTGCAACTAACAACGCAATTAAAAAAATCGACACTTCCATACAAACTATAGATAACGAGGGGTTAATTCTCGTCGGTAAATCATTTTTCATCGAAATTAGACTTAAGCCTCAAAAGGTTTAACTAAGTCCTTAGATAATTGTTTGTTGTTGCATTTCATATTTTTCTCAAATGTCGTTTTCTCACCCAAATGTCGTTTTCTAACCCAAATTTCGTTTTCTAACCCAAATGTCGTTTTCTCAACCAAATGTCGTTTTTTCACTCGAATGTCGTTTTCAACCAATTCTCGCCTTGCTTGAAAAAAATAACGCCAAACTGTCTTAATTGATTAATGTAGTAAACAACACTTCTGAATTAACAATTTCTGCATAAAAACGTTTATAAGAAAACGGTAACTCTATGGGCAAGTATCAGCCTATACAATACTACACGGTATTCCCATTTTGCTATCGCATTGTTGGCTGTTCCCATGTGAATACTTCTTTAAGAAGCTTATTCTACGAACAATGAGTTTCCTTACATATATATCTGGGATGGTTAATAACGGTCAACAACATTCAACGACATTTTTCGATAACGAATAGAAATGCTAGTCGACCAACTCTCTGTCCTCAAAAATGACCCCAAGCTGAATGAGATTATGAATCCCTTCTCCCAAGACCATGAAATGCAACCTAGAACTTGAAAAGCTAAAGCCGAATTGTAACATTCACATATCCACTGACGTCTTATCAGCGCTATGACAGCTCATTTCTGATTCTAGATACAAAGCTGTACTTTTTGCATAAATTGTGCATCGTTTCTCGTGAAGCTGATTAAACCCAAGTTTGTTTTAGTTGTGCTTAACTCGTCAATGCCTCTTCAAAAAAAAAAAATATCTACAATGTACATTTGCTAAATGTATCAAACTCAATAACTATGCTTTTCAGTCATGAAAATTTAATTACCTTTTCAATGGTTTTCATGGAATTATCTTCAAGAAATTTGATAAGACTTGACTGGAGACTTAATAAATTACGATATCATATTAATGGTCCACTCTTTGTGACATAACAGAGTAGTCCTCCAATATCAAATGAAATATTATCCATCAGCACTCAATTCACGTCCTTACCTACATAACCTATTATCACTTCAAGAAAAGTTTTAAATTTCATCCAACTTGCTGCCAATATTAAGAATTTCTCTCTTAAAACGTCTCATTGAATTCACCGCACTGACTGGTCCTATCCTCGATATTATTAAAAAAATGACATAAATTGTTTTGGAACACATCCAAGAAGTATCTTCTGAAATTCACTTTCAACAATACTATACACAAGCAGAAAAAAAACATCCCATTTTCCAAAGAAAATAATAACAGTAACAATAAAAGCGAAGCCAAAATCTACAAAATCCACAAGAGCATCAGGCTAAGGCGCTCAATATAAAACGAACATAAAAATAAGTTCAATTTTATGCAGATGCAAAGTGCAATTACAAGTGCTGGTGTTGCTGCTGCTGCTTCTGCAGCCAGCAAGCAAGGAAAGCAAAGGAAATGTCCTTTAAAAAAAAACATGGCGGTGATGACAACGGCGACGGCGACGACGAAGGGAATAGAAATTTAGTGTCCAAATGATTGTCATCATGATTGCAATTTACTTGTTGCACTTTTGTGCACTTGCTCGGAGGGAGCACAAGAAGAACATAAAAAACAATTTTCTCACTCTAATTTCTCAGATATATAGAGGCCAACATTTTAAATTTTTTTTGTTTTCTTTTTACAGATGATTTAGTACCCCCAAGATTCGTGGCCAATTGTTGGATTGAAATATATTATACTCGAAATAACTTTCATATTCCAACATTTGCAATTAGCAAAGTGGATGTCTGCCAAGGAGCAAACAGCAAAATCGCGGGCGTGCTGCTTGAATCCACGGCATGACTCTAGAGCCAAAAGTTGCTCGTAAAAGTGTCACTAAGTTGAACTTGGCTTTGGTCATGAGAGTTGAAAAAGTGATTCGTTTAGGTGACTATTAGGTTGGCAAAGGTTTATACTGGGGTTTACCTTTATTTAGATTCTCTCATGAGGACAGCGTTTACTGGACGTAGAAAATTTTATTTCTTTTTTTTAGAGTGCACCAGGATATGCTAGATTTTAGGTTTGAGGAGATTATTTCAAACAAAAAATGTCTGGGGAGAAAACAAAACTTGTACTCGTAGCTTCCCATAAAACTGTAATCGTTGAATGCTGCAAATCAAGATTATCAATGACAGATTTAGGAAGGTTTTTAAAAGGACGTGAATCGGAACATGCCAACAGTGTGACAGCAAATTAGAGTTTATGCGGCCCGTAGAGTTAAAAGGGTATTTGACTTCCGGAAATTAGATTATTTAACACTTTAAAAGGGTTATATTCTGGCATTTCTCTAATCTCGCCCCTTTATAAAAAAAAAGAACTTGAATCAACATTGAACACGTTAAAATATCGACAAAATATTTTAAGCTTTAAATTGATTTTAGAATGACGGCAAATTAGAGATTGGCACAGGGAATAAGACAGGTATGCAATTAAGACACATGACATGATTTGCTCGATTCAAAAATAATGATTTCTTAAGTACGCTGCGCAAATTTGAAGGACTGTGCGTCTTAGCCCCAGTTTAAACGTGCCTTTTCCGATTAAAACAAAACTATTATTATATCAGCCTAGTAACAAAGATCTGCGGAAAAATATTTTACTTTAGTTCATCGATTGGCGAAAGGGAATTAAAAAGATATTCAATTTTCAGAAATGACGCGATTCCCGTGATTGAACAATATGATGTACTAGCTGGGCTACTTTGGAGGACGTGAGTCTTAGTCCTTAGCGGAAACTGTACTTCCCCGAAAAGACAAGGAACATTAAATCAGCCTTGTAAAATATGCATAACTCTATTGCAAAATATTTCACATTGGTTAAATGGAGTTTGCGCGAGAAATTGGAAAGGTATTACATTTACAGAAATTATGCGATTCGCGCGATTTTAAATATTGATTTTTTAAATAGGCTGGGCACCCTTGGAGGGCTGTGATTCTTAGTCAGAGCATACGAGTTGTTACCTTAAAAAAAATTACTGAAAACAAATATGATATAAGACATAAGTAGCATGACGCGATTCGCGCGATTCAGAAAAAAACAGCAGGTATCTATGAAATTTTCCTGCTTTATAGGAAGTTAGGTTTGAAGGGGTCGTAAAAACTCTACATAAGTCAGATGTGTTGATGCCCATATCTGGTCATAAGGGTTCCCATTGAGTGTGACGCGTTGGGAGCCCATCAGAAAGGACAGTTGAGGTCTGTTTAGCCTAAGTAAGTATTCAGTTTTTTCTTAGAGATATCCAAAAATTCCTCGGAATCCAACAACTATCGATTCCTGGTCATCTGTCGTTTGCCGTTTTGAGCAAAGTTTGTTGGATTCTTGCTCCAATGGCACAAGTTTCCCGGAAGCGATTTGGTTCGGTTCAACTTATGATCCCGTTCGTCTGCGATTTCATTCCCTAGTATGTCACTATGTCCTAGGAATCAGTTTAGGATGGCTAAGTTGGATTCCCTGAGCAATCTTAGTTCGTTGCGGCGACGATCTACTACTAATTTTGACTATCTGACGATTGCGGAGATGTTCTATGGCTCCGATGTTCTTTTTAAACAGTTTTAATTGCGGGCACCTCCACCTGAAAAACTGAGTAAGAGTTTGGAATTCTACACGATTTGTTTAGGGGAGGATTTTTGAAAAGATTCCTGACCATATTCCCCACATTTCTGTCTTAGATCCGTCCGTTAAGACCGAAACATAATGAAGGTCGATAACCATAATGGGCCATTTTCCAATTCTTACATTCTCTGCGTCTGGTGCTTATATTTAGAACGTTACTTTTCCTCATGAAGAGAACCAGTTCGTTATTTAATGGGTTTACATTAAGTCCGTAACTGCTGGCACAATTACTGAGCTTTTCAAGTTCGGTTTCGCACACTTCCTGATGACAATAATACGACGTCATCAGCATATGCCACGAATTTGACACCGGTTGTACTTAGTGTTATTAAGATCCGGTTAAGATTCAGAATTAAAAAGAAGGGGAGATAAGGCTCCCCATTGTGGAGTGCCTCTGCATGTCCCGACTTTAAGTTTGCAATCGCCTATTTTTCCATTTACAATCCTGGACTGACAGACTCGATCCAATTTGACAGTAGCGGATCAATGCCAGTATAGCGACCAGGCCACTTGTCAAGTTGTTATATTTTCAACATTGTCAAAGGCCCTTCTATACCAGAAATGCAACCAGCGTAAGCTCTTTGAATTGGACTGCCATTTTAAGCAAGTGTGTAGGAAAATTACACTACTCGAGAAAAATTGACTCACTAAATCGATTCAGGAAATATCCATAGCTACTTCGAATCGCCAAACATTAGCTTGAAGTAAGAAATGTACGCCTAAAATCTTATAAATATTTAAAAGTAGTCTAAACCTATTGGAAGGGAAACAATGCATTTTTTTCCTCTTCTTCTTAGCCTATAATTAACTACTAAAGCGCCGTCTATTTCCGCTTGCTAGACACTACCTACTTTTACTTTTGTTTTTCACATTTCTAACTCTCTATAGCCAATTTAACTGCATTAAGCTGAAACTCATGTTTTAATTAATCATTCAAACGCCCTTTTCATAATCATAATTTTCTGTTCGTCTTCTTTCATTTGCATTAAGGCACCCTGCGATGAACCTTCCGCCGGAAACTGTTGACCATTTGAATGATTTTCAACTTAATAAACATTTTCCGGAATGACTTAGACATTATATACAATATATTTACACACAATAGTGTTTAAATGATATTTAAAAAAAAGTCTGACAGCAAGCGTAAGCGTGAATGTAAATGAAGTTGCCTCCGTGCCAACTATCTCAGATTGATTACTCTTTTTCGATGGGGCTACTTGATTGGGAAGGAGCTAGCTATAATAATTAATCACTCTTGTGCGACTCTATAGTTTGGCAAGAAAGTTAGCTGCTGGCTAGTGGTCTGGAATCCATTTTGTTCCATTTTTTTTACTTCGTCACTGTACGTAAATTAAAAAAAAAGAAGGCGAAACAGCGGGTCAGATTTAATTTAGCGTTAAACATTCTGTTGGCGTTGGTGAGTCCTTTGCGTTATCGAAAGAAGGTAAATTGCTTACTATGTCCAAAATAAGGATACGGCTTTCGAAATAATAAAAATAAATAAAGATAAATCAACTGTAAACTTGAGTGAATTAAACTTATCTCTTGGGTAAGGATTTTTTTTTTGGACTGAAGAAATGAGGCTATACGAATGAATGGTTTTGAACACATATTTAGCCCTTTTTTGGATGAGTTGGTTGGTGACGACCATTTGATTTAGGGCCACCGGAAAAAGAAGACTGACGAAGGTTAATGAAAAAAAAACTCTTTTTTGAAAAAGATGGCAAAATGGATGCGGTTAATTGATGGATTAGAAAATAAATGCTGCAAAAGTTGGTTTTTGAAATGTGATAAGGGTACAATCACTCCGAAGGATAAATTCAATTGACAAAATAAAAAAAAAAATTGGGGGCACGTGTAAGGACATTATTTATGAACGACATTTCTGCATTGACAAGTGAATGGTTATTTGTTGGAGATAAGATGTATTGACAAAACATGGTGAGAAGGCGATGTGTGGGTTTTTTCCAAGGATTGTCCTTTATTTATTCATGAGATTTTCAATAGAAACTTAATATAAAGAAATACCCTCACTGAGCATATGGTGTAGAGAATTTAACTGACACCAAAGTGTCGGAAAATGTGAGAGTTATCTATAAAAAAAAAATTAAGTTGATCAGCAGGAGAATTTTTTGAGATACCCCGTGTTGGAGTGATTGATTGATAGGTCCCAAAATAAATATATAAATTAATCACAAACTTGGAACTGTATCAAGTAAAATGTTACAAAAGAAGGTCGGTAATGGATCTTTATTAATGGACAACTTTAATTCAAAATATCTACGTATTGAATAATATTTATTTGATTTCTACGTATTATATAAAATATTTGAATAAGTCTCCAATATTTCTCGTTATTTTTTTTTTTCAATCATATTTCAGTTTCATTGTGATTGTTTTTCTTGTTTCTTTCATTTCAGCATGAATTTCTGTGTGTTTTGTTGTTTTTTGGTAATTGGTGAAACTCTCCACAAATAGCTTCCAGCTATTTTCGTGAGAATTTTTTCGGCCTATTGGAAATCAACGAACATTTTTCCCGCATTAATTATAATTGGCCCAATTGAATTGAAATGGAAATTATTTGGATAAGTCCCAATCTTTTTTTTCACATGAATATTAGATACCCGAGGAGTTTTCATGTCCGGAAAATGTGATTTCATTTTTAGTTTATGTTATTTCTTTTTATATATTTTTTAGTATTATTTTTTAAACAAGCCTCCATAAATATTTTTGGTAAGGATATTTTAATATTGTTGCAGGACAACTAACAATTTTGTTTGCAGCAGCAAAATAATATTCTTTACGAAGTGCGACTGGCGAAAATAAGAAATAAGTGTAGTGGAATATTTGGATAAGTCTCCACTTATTTACGTGTAGAATTAATTAGTGTCTGGAGAAATTATTTGTTCGCGTTGATTTTGTTTAGTTCATGTCACTAAGTATGTATTTCTGGTTTTTTTTTGCTTTGGATTTTAGGGTTGGTAAAACTCTCCACCAAAAGATTCCTGTTGTTTTCGGGAGCATTTTCTCGTCTTGTTAGATACCAACAAACATATTTTTTCATTTCAATGGTTACTGTGTCAGACTATTTGGATGAGATTCCAGTCTTATTTCTAACAGAATTTAACTAGTGAAAGTCTCCATAAATATTGTAGAAAAGGAAATTTGTATCTTGTTGCAGGGCAACAATCAGAATGTACTCTTTACGGAATTCCACTGTCGAAAAGGTAATAAATTGTAGATAGTAGAATATTTGGATAAGTCTCCACTTATTTTTCGTACAGAATTAACTAGTGTTAGATAAGAAAAACAATTACTGCTGCTTCTTTTAATAGTTATTTTCTGTGATTTCTTCTTATTTGTATTACATTTTTTGTGAAACTCTCCAGCAACAAAATATATTGTTGTCTTTGAAAGTCTACACACAAATTTTGTTTTCTATCAGCAGCGTACAATGATTTGATGAAATAAAATTTGTTTAAAGGACGTGTTGACAGAAAATATTTTTTACTTTAAGAAAATATTCTTTGCAGTGCCTTTAAGTCAAACTCTCCACATTTCGAACAATTATCGTAATCAATTTATGAAAAAAACTGAAGTTGATATGAACTTTCGCTATTTCCACAGACAAAAATATTGTTAGGCACAAAAAAATAAAAAAAAAACTATAAAACAAGTTTTTTATCTGAGTTTCTATTACTACGCCCATTCCGCCTGAAGTCAGTGAGCAATGTACCAGCAACTTCCTCATCATTTTACATGAATGATTGGACTCACTGAAAAGTTACTAAATGAAATTAAAATGCCAATTGCAATTATTACACCTCGTTTATAAAAATATGTTATACCTGCAATACCACGAGATACAGATAAAATCTCAAACAACGGAAGTTGCAACAAAACCGTAGGCATCCTTGCATAAGTACTATCTATGATGCACTCCTTTATTGCACATCAACAACATACAACAGAATACTCTGAAATAATAACATGGATCACTGATTCTCCCGAGTGATATCCAACATTGCATACTCTGATTACTCATTTCAACTCATCTTCCATTGCACGTAGACTGTAGAGTATGGAGACTTGTACTATGTTCATGTGTTAAACAAATAAAATCAGGGAAATGTTTATATTTATGTCATGCAAAATGAAGAGTGCTCCTTAGAAGTTGCACATCTGCTACTGACTACACATCAACTATACAATTATGAAGCCATCGAAGTCAATAAGTTCTACAGATACCTATACACTTTAACTTGTATTTACCATCCACTACAACATATTATCAACTCCCAATTCGCCGAAATCGAAGAACGATGATGTCCAGATTGATTCTCTCGATTGTTAACTGGTTACTGGTTGGGCTAGCAGTTAATCAAGTTAAAGTGCTATCCAAACTGTATTTCTGTTTACCTACACACCAAATTATTTGCATCAATAAAGGCCGGACAGAAATATTAAGGTATACTCTGTGTGTGTATGATTTTGGAATTCATAGATTTTGAAGCACCACTTACCTGCAAAGAAAAATAAAGAAAACAAAATAATTAGATTTAACCCAATTTAAGGTTTAATAATATTGAAGTAGCTTAGAAAGTGTGGATTGTATTACAATGTTATGACTAAAATAGCACTGGGGTGGAATATGTAACTTGTATCGATAAAGAAACCAATTTAGAATAGGTTAATGCTGAAGAGGATTAAAGACTCTGTTAAACTATCTATCCACTTAAAATAATTATTTTTTTTCTTATTTTCATCAAATTTCCTATAAAAACTTTAGAACTGCTTGGGGAAAAATCGACCATTTTTGTTTGACTTACTGATACTGATTTCCAAATTGTGCTAATAAAATTATTTAGATTTTTATATTTAAACATTTTAACTCGCGATATAGGTACTATAGGGCAAGTTTTGCATTTGGAAAAAAAATAGAACTTGAGATTTTAATCAAAGTTGACATTATGATGATAGAGAACACCAAAAACGTGGGTCCTGCAATCCCGCATGTCTGTCTGTCTGTAGAACGATCTAGAGCATAAACGGCTGAGACGATTTTGTTCAAACTTGCTGCTTAGGTGTTTTAGGTGATTGTCCAAGATAGATTTTTGAATCGTTGTTTTAGCCTCAGCAAATTTTGTTACCATTTTAATTATCTCGAAAACGGCTCTAACGATTTTGATGAAAATTTGTGTGTGTACTACTTTGGATATGGTCTACATTTTGGCCAACATTTTTTTTTTCAAATATTTTGTTATTAACGGTAACTGCCATACAACGATTTTATTGATTTTCTAATATCTCATAAAGGGCTAAACGGATTTCGATGAAAATTTTTATACAGGAGTTACTTCAAATTCTAAACAATACTGCATTTCAAAATTTTCGAAAAATATTTTTTTTTGATTTTTTTTTGAAAATTCAAAATTTCGAAAACGGGTTAACCTTTTTTTTGAAATTATGTTTTTGAATTTATATTATTAAATATTTAAAATTTCCATACCAATTTGTTTTGGAAGTAATTTAAGAATTTTTATATATAAGAAATTATGCGAAAAACGATTTTAAAATACATTTAGCTGTTTTCATTAAGAATCTTTTGCATATGGATCGAACATAGGAGCAAGTACGTGCGATCCAATCGTGTATTTTATTTTAATTTCAAGTCAGTGATTTTTGGATTGTGAAATAAATTGTAGGCTCCCTCTATTTCTGTCAATTAATGCCACGGTAACAGGAAAGCTTGTAAGGTCTCAGCTATTCCGCCATATTGATTTCGAAAATTAGGTGTTTTAGCAGCGGTTCGAAGTTCATTGACAAAATTTGTGAACTTCGCATCGCATTTATCAGGACTACCTGTTTTATTGTTTCGCAAAATACATCGTAAGGAACAATATTAATCATTTTGCAATGCTTGCCTTCTGCGTTAAAAATTAATTCCGTAGGCAATTTGTATACCTATTTTTTTCATTATTCAGTATTTAAATTTCATTTCTCAAAAATTATTTCGCAATTTTTTATTTGGTTTTTGAAAGAATTTAGACTTTAATTTGGCAAGCTTATTATTAAAAATTTGTATTTTACTTATTATTATGTATCGCAGTTCATTGTTTGATATTCATAGTTTTTGCAAGAAAAAAATTAGCTTCTCAATTCGCATTTAAAAAATATTTTATTTCATCGATAAACTAAATTATCTGCAAAGTTTTGTAATATGGAAATTTAAAACAATAAATATATCAATATCAAACTCAGAAATGAAAAAAACGTGCAGAAAATAGTTGCAAAAAATTTCATTTCCGACGATCACATAAAATGTCCTCGCAGAGTAACACATTATCTATTGATTTTAATTAAGCAAGACAGTTCAATTTGCCCGAAAGAAAAAAATTGCGAAATTGCGAAAATGATATTGATTCAAATTCAATCATTTTTTTTGCAATGCATTTTCTGAAGGGATGCGAACTTGTAAGAATAAAGTTTGCATTTTGAATGCCTGTCTCACATGACATACAGTCAAATTTAATTCTTAAACAAAATTTTGCGAACAATACGAAAGCAAAATTATCTAAACTGTTATTTATGTTCGGAGAATTAAAAACAAGTTGCTTCATATCTAAATGAAGATAACTTTTCGCATTAATCAATAAGATACACAAATACTTTCTATTTTATTTTATTTCCTTTGTATTTTCAAAGGAAGTAATCAGATATTTATCTAGTCATCATTTACATTATTCCATTAAGTGATTGTTTCACGTAATCCGGATATCTTATTCATCAAAGGGAACGTGACAGTTGGTTGCATAATTTAGAAAACTAAGTAGTTGTTAACTATATTCCGATCAAAGCATTGGATAGCTTCAACAATTAATTAAAGAGATACCATGCATTGGATTAAACTTCATCTTTTTAAATGAAGAATTAGAAAAAGAAATAAAAGTAGGAGCAGAAGGAGAAATAGAAATAATCAAGGACACACGAATAAAAGTAGGAGTAGAAGTACTGTAGAAGTAGAGGAATGATAAGAAATAGAAATAGAAGAAGTGGAAGTGGAAATAGAAGAAAAAACAGAAGTTGAATAAAATGAAGAAGTAGAAATAAAAATGGAGAAGTTGATATATAAAATAAAAATAAAAGAAGTTAGAATAGCAGTAAAAATACCTAAGAACTGAAGAAGTAGAAATAAAATGGGAAATAGAAGTGGAAGAGGAAATAGAAAAAGTTGAAGTGGAAATAAAAGATTTATAAGATTTTGTATTAATTTTATAAGATTTTTTTACAATAATTGTGCTACTAAGTAGATATAGCGGTAGAAACAGAACAAATAGAATAGGAAATAGAAGAAGTAGAAGTAGAAAATAGATGAAGAGATATAAATAGAAGAAGTGAAAAAAGAATTATAAATAAAGTGTAGATATAGAATTAATATTTCTAGAAGTAAATTAATTAGCTCCAAATAAAACGGGGAAATACGTTTAAAAGAGTGCTCAGTGACATACAGTAAATTTTTCCCAAAAAATATCATCAACATTTAATAAATCTCTCTAATTCTCTTAATATCAGAATGTGTTTTTGTTTTTCTGCTGTCGGCCATTTAATCACCATGTGATTGATTGATAAGAAAATCCAAATTAATATGAACCAAAAAAAAACCTAAGCCATTCATTCATCAAAACGAAATTTGTCAACAGAAGAAACAATCGAAAATATATTATATTTTCTACCTCCAAGGAATAAATAGAAATTTAATTAAATGAGAACCTAAACGATAAGAACGACTTAACGAATTAATAAGCCGGTAAAGGCAGAAAACAAAAAAAAAATAAAGTGAAACTAAAATAGAATCGATAATCAGATTAATCCTCTTCCACCTAGTAGAAGTAAAACAACGATTTGTATCTGTTGAAAGCATTTACGAGGCTAGATACATTCATTTCGATTTCATTCATTCAATGTTGTGTAATATTCTTCGTGATGAATTACATTAATTTAACTATCAATGGAATTATCCGCTTGAGGGTTACAATTCATCAGTTAATTGGTAAAGATGAGCAAACTTTCAATCTATCTCTTCTGGACTTAACTTAAACATAGAATTAAAAAAAATATCCAATATTTGCTAAAATATTATTCGTCCTTCGATCTTTTTATGCGATTGAATTAAAAATCTAGATGCTATAATTAAATCTTAATACTTTTTCGGGAGAAATTCGTTCGGATATATCTGTCTAGAAGCGCGTTGCTTGCAGTGATTTCCATAAGATACACAACAGTAGGGTATTTGCAAAAAGACTTATTATGGCTATGTGTGTACTGAACCTATAAATGCCAACATTAATTAGACCACGTGTACACTTGTACAGCAGTGTAGTGATATATACAAATATAACAAAACAACACCCAGTCCCTGGTTGAGTTGAGTAATCTGTTTTTCTAGCTCGCAGCTAGAAATGTCTGAGTGTTTTTGCTTTAATGTATGAGAATGTACAAATGTATGTACTATATAACAGGGTGAATTGGGGTTGTTGTTGCGGGATGATGCGAGAGAAGATATTCTAAGCTTCTAATTTGTTTAAAAGGGCGACACCGGCCGACAGAGGGGAAACGCGGAATGAATTCTACACAACCGACAAACGACGACGCCTGCTAAGCTTTTAGTTCTAGCAAAATAAATAATGCATGACTTTGACTTTAAGAAATAGCCATAAGCTGTATCTTTTGTTTGATTTGTTTTTGTAATTTCTTATGTATAACTCTATACACGTACAGTACATATGTGAGGAACTGGACATAAATAGTCTGGGATTATCTCGTAGACAAATTGGTTTTGACTTGAAGCTATTTAATATAATGCTAAATTCCTAAGGGATAAGGGAGTCTCTAAGGGGGAAATAACAAATCAGAAAATTACAAATGGCATAATAAGGAGAAAAACAAACAAAGAAAGGGATGGCTTATTTTAGGAATTGCATATATGATTTAAGGGAAATAATTTAAACTAGTTAATTTACTTGTTATTTTTGTAATATTTTATTACACCTACATACATATACCTACACTGTCGTTCAAAAGTAGAGGTGAAAAAAAAACATTAAAACTCGAGCTAACTAGAAGCTGTAAGAATTAAACCAATAAGTTTTATTTGCGCAAGAATTGTCATCCCATCGGAAGATGCTATAATTTTTGCAAATGACAGCAAATGTCAATTCTACTTTGACGTTTGTTAAAAAACGTGGAAGAAAAGTTTCGATTAACGTTTGCCGCCATTTGTAAGAATTATAGTAAAATTATAGTATTATAGTGCCATTATTTTTGCGTCACCGTGATTTTAATTTTCAATAACACATGATGTAAAGAGCAAACTGCTAAAAACAATAATCATAGTTATTGGCAACTCCTCTAAATGGTCTTAAATAAATTTAAATAAAATGCACGACTGGATAGCGCGTGCTTGCTCATATGTTCGATCACATTATAATGCACAAGATTTTTAATAGAAACGGCTAAATGTATTTTTAGAGTCGTTTTTCACTCATTTTTTATATATAAAAATTCTTAAATTTTTTCTAAAAAAAAAATTGTATGAACATTTTAAATACTTAATAATATAAATTTAAAAACAAAGTTTCTGAAAAAATCGTCCACTCGTTTTCTAAATATTGAATTTTTAAAAATCAAAAAAAAAAAACTTTGAAATGCAATATTTTTTTAGAATTCGAACTCTTGCATAAAAATTTTGATTGAAATCCGTTGAGCCGTTGGTGAGAAAATCGAAAATAAATAAAATGATTGTATGGCAGGTATCTACCATTAATAATAATAAAATCTTTGGCCAAAATGTAGACCATACTTAAAGTAGAACACACACCAATTTTTATCAAAATCGTTGGAGCCGTTTTCGAGATAATTAAGATGGTAGAAAAATTTGTATGGCAAGTACCGTTATTTTTGGGGCTAAAACAACGAACCAAAAATATATGTACACTCACCTAAGACGCCTAAGCACCAAGTTTGAACAAAATCGATTCAGCCGTTTAGGCTGTAGATCGTTCTACAGACAGACAGACAGACAGACAGACGGAATTGAGGGACCCACTTTTTTGGTGTTCTTTATCATCGTTATGTTAACTTTAATTAAAATCTCAAGTTCGGATTTTTTCCAAATGCAAAACTTGCCCTATAGTACCTATATCGCAAGTACAATTCTCAAACCTCAAAAAAGAGAATAAGTAGGTATTTATGAAAACTTCCATTTTTAAACTCGATTTGTTGCGAGTGCTATTATTTAACCTTACCAACAATAATTACCAACATTACGATAATTTCTTCATGGGAAAGTATACAAAATATCTAATGGTATCGATAAAACAAAATGCGAACGAGGAAAACTTGTCGATATTCATTCGTGCGTATCACATGATACACCTTTAACTTGAAACTCACGAATGTTAACTTTTTTGTATGACTAATTTAACGGCCAAGTCATTGAGGTGTTTATCTGTTTTGAGATATTTTTTTTATTTGTTTTCTTCATAAAGAGATTCAGATACACTTTTTTGTCAAGAAATTATTTTATGCTAAAACCATAATGTAAAATTCTTACCTCAATTGAACTTTCCATACAGAGAATTTAGTTTGCAATCTAAAAACTTGATTGCTAAAGTGTGACAAGCCCTTTGCACGTGTCTTTATATTTTTTTTATAAAAATTAACGTAATGTGAATATGCATATTCTATTAAAAAGATCTAATGAATGAATATAATATTTTCAAATAAAAAAAAATTATAATTTGGTACAAAATTTTATGTTCGCAAATTGTTGCTAATGAAAAAAATGTACAACATAGTCGCACGTACTTGCCTTTTCTTTTAAATTGTAAAAATTTTATTGTTCGAAAATTTTAGTAGGTATGCAGTGTCATTTAACATTTGAATTGCCTCCTGTATAAATATTTTTGTATCCAAATCGTAAAAGTCGTTAATGATAAAGTAGAAAATAAATAATATTTCTTTGATTGCTGCCGTACAACATTTTGAGTTAATTTTTTTCCACTGACACTGATTTGTTTTTTTTTATCAAAATAGATATATAGCCGTTTTAAAGATAATTAAGATTTACCATTTTTGGTAGAAAAAATTGAATGACAGGTAGTGTTATTTTTGGGGCTAAAAATAGAATCGAGCCAATCACCTAAAACCCACTTTTTTGTGTTCTCTCGTAATGTCAAGGTTTGGTAAAAACAATCGGGTTTAATTTTTTTTCAAATACAAAACTTGCTGAAAAATGTGGAATGTATTAATTTTTATTGGTCAAATTTTTAGTGAGTTGAGTTATCAACTCAAAAACCAAAAGGAACACGTTCTTTAAATGATAGTGTTCTTTACTCAGAGAACGAATACGTTCCACAATCATTTTCACCGAAAATTCTCATTTATACATCTAACTAAGAGCATCATAGGTGTGAAATTTTGGCTTGAGTTTAGCATTTTTGCTTTCGTTACAAATTTTGTGATGCTTTTTTTCAAAAGATTGAGGTCGCCTTATTCTCTTAGCAGTAAAGGAAAAAGGTAACAATTTTGTTTTACCAAAAATTCCACCGGTCGGATTTACTTAATTCCACCACGTGAAAACTTATGGCGATCTACCCTTAATAATTAAAATTACAAAATAATTTCAGATTTGATAAGCTTCTTTGGGATATTCTATAGGAATTTTACGTTTGCGGTTAAAAGTAAATGTGAATTATAAGAAATTAAATACTAATTAATAAAATAAACGTATTCTAAAACAAAAAGGTGGTTGCACTAACGCTGGCATTCCTTGTTGGCTGGTACACTCCGGATCGGTGAATGGGGTACACTTTATATTGTTTAGGAACACTCCGGGTCGGTGGGATAGGTACGTGTTTATGTGTTGGTGGTTTAATTACGTTTTGAAGTGTAACGTTTCGTTACATCTCAGTTAGGGAAATAATTAATTTTTTTTAATTGTAACAGTTTATTGGTCATGCCTGAAACAAATGGTATAAAAATTATAATTCGATTTAATATTTCTGCATAGGTAGATACATACAAACTTTGTTTTGAAAACTTTGCAGGTACTTATTTCGAGCCAACATTTTTGTCCACATAACAGTGATGTTGTGAAATGCAGAACTTTAGATTCCACATTGTTTAAAACAAAACAAAAATCGTTGAAATACATTACCGTTCGAAATTTTGTGGAACGTAACATATTAAACTGAATACACTGTTTCAAGTAAATCTATCTATGTTCAATAGTTCAATATTTGCTGTTTAAAAATAAAACTTTCTGTTTCATAATCGTGACTGCCTACAGTCTCTTCCACTAAATACAGTCTCGTTTAGAAGGCGTCTCCTACCCACTTCAAAAACGATCAATTCTTCCCAAAAGAAAAATGTCAACATAATTTGTTGCTCCAATTATTGTTATCGAACAAATTAGCAAAATTCCATTCCCAACAGATTTAGTTGCAGTAGGGGTGATTCAGAGGAAAAAAAAGTGCTAAAAGTGTTCACCCTTTCACCCAGATTAACCGTTTCATTAACTAATAACTCAGCACCCTGTGGTGGCATTGTTCACGCTCACAGCCTGTACGCATTTCAATCCTTTTTCACTTCGTTAGACCTCTTCTTCTAGAATTTCCAGCAAAATTTCATCAATTTCTTTCAGTAATGTTAATTACTGCCGTTGGCATTTCCTTCTTATTTATTTCTGTATGCACCAACTGAAAACCTCTGCCCTGCAAAGGATATACCAACATCGTGTAATACATCACGTGCTGGACGAAACTTAATTATCCGAAATATTAAAACCCCAGTAAAGGACTTATCCATGGTATTGTGGCAGAATACAGTGGGACAAGTTCGTTTATGAAATTGGAAAAAAAACTTGAAAAAATTTTGATTTTTGATGGAGAAGAGATTTTGAGAAAATTATGTGATACTTAATGTTTCTGAAACAGAATAAAATTCATTCCAAAAAAGCCCTACATTTTACCTTAAAAGTTTACTTATATTAGCTTAAATTTTTTTCATTAAAAAAATTAGTTTTCGAATAAACTAGCAAAAAAACAAAAACTGATTTTTTTCTTCGGTTTTCTTAAAAAAAAAACATTCGTTTAAAAGATTTTCTTCCACTGTTTGACAAGTCAAATATCAAGTGCTCTCATTGCAGCTGTTAGCAACTTGTTAACTTAATTACAAAACTATGCCAGGATGTCGTTTATTATTTTACTTCAACGTCATTGCACCCACACTATAGAATGCTGCTACTGCTACTGCTCTAAGGCTTGCGTTATAATTTTTTTTTCCATTTTGCTATATCAGTTTTGTGCCATATGGAATGTGCATACTATGTGTGTTTGAGTGCTTCATGTCACCCAACAACGAAAAACGAACAACGACAACGATGATAGCGTGTTGCAGATGCATTTCATGTGTGCAATTCCTTTATGCTTAAGTGAGCTCAATTGGCTTGATTTGAAATGTCATCTGTTCATCTATTTAGTGGCATGTTGCAAGCACTTTAAGGCCTGAGTGTTTGAAATCGAATATATAATTTGAAAAATTCACACATTTTATCGAGGATGTTGCTGGGATTGCTAGCGTTGATGAAAATTGGATTCAAATATTGAAGTGGTATTTTCAAAATTGGTCCTTAATTTAGTTGGATACTCTGTTAAGTCACACTTACAAAAAAATATTGGCAATTCGTTCACTTAGCAGTGATAATGAAATAGTGAAAAACTAATGGCAAATACTGTTATATTGGAATTCGGTGATAAGTCTGTTGAACTTGAGAGCCAAATCTTCAGCGATATACAGAAATTGTTGTATGGGAATCCTTCTCATTTCTGGTTAATTCTATTTTCTCCATTATTCACTATTTCGATTTGACGACCTTGCGTTTCTTTCCATTATCGAAACTTACAGAACGTTTTAGTAAAATACGGATTTTTGAAATTACTGCAAACTTAGTTTATACGCAGTTGATGAGAAAAATATTAAGTGTCATAACCGTAACAAAAACAACGATGAAAACTATGTTTTCATTAAAATGATAATTTAGAGATTGGAAATTGTATAGAATTTCTGACAATGATTTCAATTTAATAATGGTTTAAAAATTGTATAAAACGTTTTGACTTTTATTTCTGGTAGTATGGAACTTACGAGAAATTGGTCAACTGCGACGGTGGGTTTTGTTATGAATCATACTAGTCAATGTTCAGTACACGTCCCGCCTACTTACTTACTTACTTAACTCCTTGACACATCCGTGGAGCATTGGGTGTCAAGTGCCGATACACGCCATCTTGTCTTGTTTCCGGAATTGTGTTTGAGTTCTCCCCAAATTTTCCCATGCTTCGGAGATTCATTCTGGACAGTTCTGCGCCAGGTTTTTCTCTGCTCCGAATGACTTCTGCCATTTTGAGTAAAAGGATCACACTCCATTGCGTGTCTCGCGATAGAGTCTTCACTGCGCTGTAGGGTGTGACCAATTCACTCTCAATTCCTCTTGCGGATGACGATGTCAAAAGGAATTTGGCCAGTTCTCCGATGGAGTTGTTTGTTAAAGACGGCATTCGGCCAGAAAATCCTATGGATATTACGGAGACATCTATTCACAAAAGTTTGCAGCTTCTGTGTTACGAAACAGTGACTTGGTCTTCGTACTGAAGACGTTGCTCTTCCACACTTTTGACAGCATGCCGAAAGCAGCTTTTGTTTTGCTTTTCATTTGTACCACCACCGTATTTTGAAACCACACTTCTTAGGTACAGAAAGGTGCCTACCGCTTCAGCCAGCCTCTTGCAACGTTAACTTGAGCAGAGTTTCCAGAAATGCTGAGGATCTTCGTTTTTCCGTTATTGATCCTCAGCCCAACTATGTTCGCTTTGGTTTACAGATTGCTCACTATCTGGTGGAGATCCATGATGTTGTGTGAAAACAATATCGTCCGCTTAGTCAAGATGTTGTAGAAAGCTTGTTACTTGTTCCGCTAGGGCTGGACATCACCAATAACCACCAGGAATAACAGAGGCGATAGTGAACACCCCTGTCGGACTCCACTACTAATTTTGATGTCTTCAAATACCTTTACGCTGTACAAGACTTGGTAAGTTGCACCCTCGTATGCAGTATGCAAAAAAGAGTCTCCTGCGAAAGGCTGAGTAAATGAATCTCGGCTCAGACTATCGAAAGCCTTTTTTAAAATCGAAAAGGAGAAGATAAAGAGGGGAACGGAACTCCACGCATTGTTTAATTATGATCCTTAACGTGTAAATATTATCTATGCAGGAAGAACCTGCCCGAAATCTAGCTTGCTCTTTATCGAGGTTGGAATCCATTTGTTCCTTGATTCGTTCCATTATATTAACCACCGTAGGGAGGATATATAAGGTAGTTTGTTTGGGAATTATTACAGTAGGAAATTTTGTAGTTAGTTGAAGTGCCCCAACTACATACATCTAGATTCGTAAAGAAAACTTAAGTATATAATTGGTCTTTTGATAACTCCAAGGGGACACTTTCCGGAAGTGAGCTGTGAAGGACTGAACCTCGCATGGTCAGTTCGTCCACCCCTCGCGTTTCGACAATTATTGACAAATTTTGTATGATGTTGAAACTGATTTGATGGTTTTAATGATGACTGTCTGTCATCAGAATAGCGGTCTTGGTATGGGTCTTATTTTAGTATTTTGCTTCTTTGAATAGCAGTTGAGCTTGAAAGACACTAGCATAGTGGAGAAGCCGATAATACTTAGAAATATTTAGAAATTCGGACAAAATTCCTGCGATCACCCCCACTCCATCTTCGAGTCATCAGTAAGATTGTAGTGTTAAGTCTCTCATCATGTCGTGCTCTTCCTAGTCCTTTCTGGATGAAAATTTGACTTTAAAGTCCTCACTGATGCTAAACGTAGAGGTGCAGTAGTCAGGGAAAGTCGAATCCATTTTGTGATATTGCTGTGATCGTAGTGTCTCCCAAACTACCAATTTTACTTATTGAGCCTCAACACACTGCAAGATAAAAGGTATTTAATATGTTAGCCAAGTGGTAAGAAGTACATGAACACGCTAATGACATCCGTGGAACAAGATCCTAAAGCCCCTGTGATATCAACGCTAGCTCTTCTTTGAACCTTCTCAAGTTTGTCGAAACGATTGCTGTGTAAAATCATCTTCGACTGGAGGCTCTATTTTTACCAACCGTTTTATTACAGCCTAAACAGGCATATAAAGCCAGGCGAGCTTTCCTAACCAGCTCTTCAATATTAAGCTTCCAATTCATTTTAGGTCCAGAATGACACGCAGGTATTTTGAACTGGAGGAAAGCGCGAGTGTTTGATCATTAGGTATTTCGGGATAGAGGGGACGGGTGTATCTTCGTTTTGGCAGTAAATAGAATATTCAGTTTTGCTTTGGTTAACTCCTAGACCACAACTTGAAGCCCATTTACTAACATGCGCTAAAGCCTTTTCCATGATATCGGTTATCACTCGCGTAAATATGTGGAAAAATTAATAGACCTGCCAGTTTTAAGAGATGGAAATGTGCGAGTCAAAATAGTTGTCAAGTGTCCTTAGATCATATAAGGAATATCAAGGCCTGATAATGTTTAAAGAATGAAACATTGCTTTTATTAATTAGGCTTAACATTTCTTGATTAGAACATTTCGCTTTAATTTGAATTAGTCGAATATTGGAATAACATTCTATGGCCAAAATGAAAAGCTAATAACCAATCAATATCGGCGATACCTACATTCCCACAGGATGTAGGTAGGCAATATACATACATTATGTGGTTGCAACATATGCGTGGATTATTAACCGAAATAATTCCTCATCACAAACTTGGCATGTCTCTTAGCTACAATATCTAAACCCCAAATTAACATGATATTAACATCTCACACTATACAAGTACCTATACCTACACACTCGTACAATAGACCCTTAGGCTAGAAATTTACGGTAGCATGTAGGTAGTAAATGTAGGTAAACCAAACAATTTGCAAATTTATAAGCCAAGAACAAAAGCAGACATAGCATATATATTTCAAAGAATTCGCCCTGATTCGCAACCAAATATAAACCATTATATGAAGGTATGATGGACTCGATATGCGAGAGGAGGCTTAAAACTGAAGTCCCCCAAAGGCCACAACAACAATTCACCAAAAATATCATTTCCTTTTTAAATGGCATAATTATTGGCCATATCATCAACGTCCTTAGCCTTAAGGCTAAAGCAATTACTCAATCAAATTCACTCACGGTCATATTGTATCTAGAAGATACTGACAGACCCGCCTGGTTGTGCCTGCAAGTTAACAAAAGCAACCCACAGCTATAACTATTCAAAATCGCATGTGGGAAACTTAAATCGTTTCCTTTTTTATCTACAGTTTTATTGCGTGCATTTGTCTTGACATGATAAACCATCAGCCATAGGGATCGTTCTCCAAAGCCCAACAACTATCAGCACAAAAACAACGGCCGTCTCATCCTTGTTGGCAATTTTTCGCTGTCTTCCTTTTATTTCACAACAAAAAAAAAGTAAGAGAAAACGCATAAAAGAAGAACAAACAGAACTCAAGAAGGATATCTGTCTGGGAAGCAAAACCATTGCTAGCATACGGCAGCGGCATGCAGTATATACCTCGTTCGAAGGAGCTGCATGTAAATACTTTTATATAATGCCAAGGGATTGAAGCAGCAATTAGTAGCTCTGGGAAAGCACAAAATTATACTCCCCAAGCACGATATCAGGCAACTTCATCGAACCAACAACTAGCTACGTATACATATACTGACTGCTGCATGCGATATGCAGCGGCAGCAGCGGTGATGCGACGGCGGAGCCGCTACTGATGATTGTTGCAACACAAACGAGCAAGAAACGACCGTGTTTGGTGCGGATGCGGATATCAGGATAGTAAGTATGTATTTTGTACGTAATAAAGGACTCTCTTCCTCTAGCTCTATTTTACTTTAATTTTCCAACCAGGATAACCGGTATTGATTAAGTTTAATCACCGTAGCTTACTACAGGTGGATACCACCGCCGCGCCGCTTCGTGCGTGTCTGCATCTGTGCTGTGTAGGATATCTATTTGTGTTGAGGCTTTCGTGTATAGATTAGAGTATATTTGTGTTTTCGCGCTACTGGATCTCCTCTTTAATCTATTCCTGCAATTATCCTTGAACTTTTTCCTTTTAATATGCATAAAATAGAAAACTTTCCTTTTGTAGGGCAAGCAAAAAATTACGGGATTTTTTTTCTTGAGTCTAATATACAAGTACACATTTGATATACCTACTCTTACTCTACTTAGCCATTCCTATTTTGTTTTTCTTATTTTCAGGGCAAATGTTTTTCGTGTGTTAAAAGGATATGACAGAGAGCGAGAGTGTGTATTTTCGATGTGGATTTAGCGTAAATGGACAAATGCGAAATGTCATGACATTAATTTGAATGACGTTATACATTATATCTCGGTTACTCATGATTTATTGCCGAGTTTATTGAGTGGGATTTTTTTGTTTTTGTTTACAGTGAAACCCGCTGAAGCGAAACGACGAAAAATCAGGAATTTTTTTTTCAGTTAAGCGGGATTTTCACTTAAGTGGACGTCGGATAGGTGAAAAAAATTTCAGTTAAGCGGATCGCGGATAAGTGAAAAATATATTTTACTTAAACGGGTTTCGGATAACTGAAAAAAAATATTTCAGTAAGGCAGACTTCGTGTGACGTAACACGTTACAATTTTTACTATATATATTGAAATTTAACAGCTGAAAAACAGCCTGTGTTAAATGTTTACCAATTGCTTTTATAAATAAATTTAATGGCGCAAAATTTTAAACGGTTTAGTAAAATGTTAAAGCCACTTTTAGCAATTTACTAAGCTAAAAAGATGATTGAGCTAATTTAAAACGATTTTAACATTTTACTAAAGTTAAAATCACGGAATGGTTACTTTAGCTTTTAGCAGTTTGCTAAATCCATTATGGAATCTGATAGTATATCAGCCTTGCACGCGGGGTGCCTAGGTTCGAGTCCTGCTGGTGCACAATTTTTATTTTGTTTTTTTTTGTAAATAATTAAGTTAAAGTGATGAAAATAGAAATAACTAATACCTTTTTAGAGTACATGTTGGGTTTTAATCAACATATAAATAATTTACAACGCATAACAACAATATTGTGTTCATCAAAATTCAAACACTACAAATGCTCAGCTTTCTGCTTAATTAGCAATTTACTAGTTTAGAAAAGGTTTAAAAATTTTGAAATAGTTATTCAATCAATAAGCATTAGGAAATTGCTAACTAGTAAAATGTTAAGCCCTTAACAATGGGTTGTTTAAAATTTTGTGCCAATTTATCTATATAAAAAACAGGACCTAGTTATCAACAAAAAAAATAATTTAATTTTAAACAAAACGAATTTGTACCCAAACAACGCTACTTTGAGTTCAGTTTCTTTTATTCACAGATACATTTCGTGTTACAATAACAACAATGTATGTAAGTAAATGGAAATTACGAAGTTTTCCCTTTTATTTAACACTTAGCATTTACATGTGTCATGAATGCGGAAGTGGTGGAGGATGGAAAAATGAAACAATTCAGCACCCAATTTTTTTTCAATTTTTAGTTTTCCATTTACATTACATTACATTTTATTCTACACCGCAGATAAATCTACGAAGTAGAGACACTGAAGCACTGGTAACTAGACCATTGACTTAAACTTTTTTACATACATTAATACAACAGAGAGAGACATAGATAGTTTTTCATTTAACCGAGTTGTTTTCTATAGAAAAATAGCCAACTTGAAGGATTTTTTTAAGTTATGTGGGTTTATCACTAAATCGAGTTTTCAGTTAAGCGGGGTAGTTTGCATGTAAATATATACGGGGACTTGTGAATGTTTTTAGGTAAGAGGGTTTTTTCCTTAAGCGAGTTTTACTTAAGCGGGTTTCACTGTATAGTAAAAACATCCTGATCATTTCTCATTTCACTTAAGAAGAGATAATGGATAGGTAAGATTTTTTTTGATGAATTGTCGTTAGGCAGGAGTTTTTAACAGGGGATGATTTTTAGAAAAAAATTGTTTTGATGTAAAGCATTAGCATTCAAGTAGGGTCTTAAGCCAGTTGGTACTATCTTCTGACAGTTATTATCATGTGTCAAAAAAATCGTAAGATTGTCTGGTCATTTTTAATTTTGCAATTTTATAATCATAAGAACTGTAACGACAACTTAAAAACCAACAAACTGCAGGCTGCCACCTTGAACGTGCAGCAAACCAAACCACCCACTTTTTTAAAAACAAATTTTTATTTATTTTTTAAAAATAGAAAAACTTTTTTTTTTTTGAACTTTCATTATTAAGAATAATGTGCATCAGCAGTGAAAACCAAAGAGAGCCATCCAACTGGAGTAACCGATAAGGCACTCGAGATACACTCTCATTAAATTCAGACGAGATTGCTGGAAGTTGTTTTTCTATGCTTTCCCAATTCACACTGGGTTAATAAATTAAAAACCATATAGGAGGCTGCTGATTTGTCTTAAAGAAGACAGCTTTCTCTGGCCTGGTGTCCGTTGGTACCAATGTAGTGTATTGGTATTGGGTAGCTCCGGAAGGGAAGGGTACGTTGGGTACGTAGTGTACATAGTAAGAAGCTTCAAAATAGATTTTTGCCTTTGGCATAAAACTGCGCTCCCCTTTCTTTAACCTTAGGTTAGGTTAGATGGGATGATAGTTCTGCAAGCCCCATTACCGCACTCGGATTTTAATGGATCCATTGTGACTAATGATGTGCACATTCGAATAAAATAATTGATTATAATCGATTCTTACATTATCTCGATACCTGAAATCATTCGAATGATTTGCATTCACCATTCAAACTATGTCTCATCTCTCATATATTGGACTTCTCAATTTCTACTTCACTACTACTATTTAAGTGTAATGCAAATGCAATACCAGAGGCAAGAGAAAAAGCGAAGAGGTGTTGTGATGTCGTCTAGTGTGGTTCGAATTGGAATTGAAGGCTTTTAATGTATCTTTATCTGTAGCATTTATCATTCGAATGAATTAGTTAAATAGTAATAGTATTCACTCGGTTCTCGAATACAGACTTTTTGTGTATCTGTTTTGTTTTAGCATATTTATCGTTCGAATGAGTTAGTAATATTAATGGGAGTTACCCGGTTCTCGTACGCAGATTGTTACATGTTGGTTGATGACTAGAGATACAGGTAGGTATTCATTTTCCTGAGCTATTTAAATTCAATCGATATATGGAACATGTACATAGTAAAACATTTGCTAAAATATTATGATTGCATTACTGTTTCATAATTCGAACGATAATTCGATTATTTTGATCCTCGAATACTAACATCTCGATTAGTGAAATCATTCGATTATGCCCATCACTAATTGTGACTCCTAGTGCAGACTGAGAATGTACAAGAAGTGAGTGGAATTTAGGTATGAGGTTTTTCCTTGAACAAGCCTGAATTCTGCGGCAGTCACGAAATGTGGCTTAGATCTTCTAAATAGCATTCACCGAACTAGTAACAACTAAACTGGGCCATACCCCCATCCACTGTAGGCAGCATTCGTTTCTATTACTGCCAGTTTTAACTGAATGCCACCCGTGGTTAATAATGAGATAATCTGCCCTATCGAGGTAACCGTCGGAGCGGAACATTTTCCGAATTGTAGGAGCAATGTTCCGCACAGCTGTCGGAAGACTACCTCGAAGCAAATATTCTCCGATTCGGACGATTTCGGAGAGTTCTCTGCTCCGACGGTTACCTTGCTAGGGCCCAATAAACACCTAATTTTCAACCTTCTGTGCAGAAAAAAAGGTTCCCTATCTTTATGTTCCTTCTAACTAGAGCCCTGAAATTCAGGTTGGATTTAAATTTCATCAGCCATATCATTTACGTATACATCAAGGCGGCCTGGTAACCATCAGTAAATACCAAAACATGATTTCCGTTTATGACCATGACCAAGTTTCTATCCAAAATTCCATCGTAAGTATATTTGTTAGGACTACCAGCTTGAAATCAAATATTAGTTAAAAGCTAAGGATCAAATCCCCCCATTTAGGACTAGCCCTGATTTGTCTAAAGCTAGGGATTTAATTCAACACACCGTTTTCATTTTGCCTACCATTATTGATGCTAGAGAATTCATCCCAATTCCGTTTTTACTTCAGTCAGTCATAGGGAATTTATCCTGCTAAGAAGAGTAATCATTTTAAAAGAAGATTCAATGTTATTGATTCGAGTTCATTCAGAAAAGCTTGGTAGTCATTGTCCTTCCAATTTGTGGCAAATTTTACAAGATTCACCTCCTGTTCTGAATGACCCTTGTTTTCGTCGAAATTTCGGAAATTCGTCCAAAAATCAACTATTTCGGTGGGTCCATTGTTTGAACGAAGAATTTGTTCTCAGCAATGATGCTTATTTTTGCCTTTGTAAAAAGCTAAAATGTCGCATTTTAAATGAAGAGAAAAAAGAATCTTCGTTAGGGAACCCATTTAAATGCCAAAATTTGTTCAAATATTTCAGTAGGTAACAAAAAAATAACGACAAAAATAGAAATTTAATTAACCCAATCCGGCTGTTCGCATGTCGACTTTCGCATGAGTAACATTATTTTGACATTTTAAACTGCAAAATGAAATACCTACATATTCATTTTTCCACGAAACCTTTTTTTAAACAAAAATAGAACTTACTCTTAACGTTTGGCATTCTAAATCTAAATAGACGCGCATAGCTTAAGGGTCGGTTTTTCTTTTTTTTTTCACCCTATCCCCCACCCCAATTACAGAATGATGAACGAGTATGTGTATATTTCGCCTACACTTTGCTACATCGCTAAGGGTCAAATTTTACCATAAACCTTAGTTTCTCTAAGCTAGCAACAATAACACACAAAAAAAAACAACAACAATTTGAAAAAAAAAAGATGAAAGGAAAGCTCTGCATTGAGTTTATACAGTGACAGCAGCAGGTTATAGGTATACCGTGCCCAGGTCGGTCGGGTAAAACAACCCCTTTCCTCGCATATCATCACGTTTTATTTGCAACACATTCAAAGCGAAAAAACGTCCCTGACCACCTTGAGGGTTTGATAAAGGGTGGCAGAGCAATATACAGGAGGATATTTCTGTCATTTCTCCCTTTGGTTGTGTGTGGATATTCATTCTCTCACTCGCGCGCCACGCCATTCTGTTTTTATTTTAGACATCCTTTTTGTGATGCTTCTGTACCCCCATTTTGTTTTCTTTCATTTTTGTTTTGTTGGAAGGTTGGTGATGATGATGGTAGTGGTAGTGGCTGAATTTAACAAGACTTTAATGAAAAAGAATATTCCCTCACAATTCCTAGAGTCAGAGCCTGCAAGGGAGATGCCATATATGCAAAAGTTAAGAATGGAATGGGGCTATAAAAGAGGCCTGCAATACCATGTAGCAGTATATTCATGATGGGTGTTTTTTTTTTGTACAGATACATATATATTTACTCCACGATAAACCTGGTAAAATTTCCTTTTAAAAGGATCTCGGGTACTTGTTTTTGTTGTTGTGTATCTTGTTGTGTTGACTTACGAGTACGTGTTTTGACATTTGGGGTGAGCATCAAGCCAGGCCAAGTGCCACTATACTATATGTTGCTTTGCACATTCTATAACAAAGAAAGCCTATGTAGTCCTCTCCATTCAAATCTTGGAATGTTGCAATTATTTTGAGAGCCTGGAAACTTTTCTTAAGAAAGTACAGCAAACCAACACAAAAAAAAAATGGAGAAAAAAGATAAGAAGAATACAATATGGAACCTATTATGTCAAAAGAATCCTTAAGCTGTCACAATGCAACTTTTTTTGTCCTGTCAAATGAATACCTTACCTTATATTGTTGTGTGCTTATAAGGCAACCGCAATTTTTATGTTGGGTTCAGATGGTTTGAATTGAAAAGTTAGAATTTGAATTTTTTTAAGCCAAACATTTTTGAATAGACTAATTTTAAAGGGATTGTCCTTAAGGACGATTTTTTTCAAATCTTCCTAACGGTCGATATGGCTTCTATAAATTAGGGTCCGTCAACCCTCTTTTCAATCGCCTTAAGACTTAAAGATACGATATGATTTTTCAATGATAGTGAAGCATTAAGCCATCAAATTAATAGGTTCAAAATATTCAATGTTATCCTTGATCAATTATATTTTAAACAATACAAGGACTAAATATGACAAGACAAGACAACATAAAAGCTTTCTTAACCCATCAACCTTTTAACCAAGTGCAAAAAAAAAACAAGAAAAATTCTTCCTTTTTCGTTTAATTTCAATTCTTCTGATCTGACTCCCGTTATCGATTCAAAATTACTTTTTATTTCTTTGAAAAGAAATATTGCAGGAAAATCATATCCCACTGAAATATCCTTTACTTTTCTCATCCCCCCGTCCAAAAACTACGATGCAATGAAAACAGAAGGGAGAAACAAAAATAGAAACCAATACACACGCACACATAAGAACTTTCTGTTGTATAGAGAGTTGTTTGAAAGAAGAATTGAAACAATCAAAGGAGAGAGAGATGCTTGCTTATGGGATTTTTACAAGGACTCGCATAAATATTCAACAAGACTTTTTCGAAGGGGAGTAATGGCAATGATGTTATTCTTCAAGATTCTTTTTGTTTGATTTTCAATTAAAAGTAATGTTCAAGTTTCATATTCAATAGCGAATTGAAGTGGCTTGTCTTTTGATATGGCGCGCGGCGTATTTCAAAATGTGAGTTGTATTTATTTCCGATCGAATAAATAAGATTTTTTCCATGTTTGTCTCTGATGGGCAAGGGACTAGGTATAGCGTAGATATTTTCGTATACATGGTTGCTGTTTTAGTGGGTTGTTGTTGAAACAGCAAAAATGTGTCCTTTCTTCTCCAAGACTCGGTGAAGTTTAATAGGCTTTTATTGTTTGTTCTTTTTCGTAATCAGCAAATTTTTGGAATTTTTTTTTTCGTTAGTCCTTGATATTCTTGTGATATTAGGTCTGACATTAAATGCGCTGGCCATCATTATAGGAGATCGAAGTGAAATACTTTGTTAAAAACCTTTTAAGAAATTAATATTCAACGTTAGCTTCTTTGAATATATTTTTCTTTGAAATGAGATTCCAATTTCCAAGAAGAAAATTCTCTTAAATCGTTTATGTTAATAAGCAGTGACCCGTAAGCTTATTGTGAATGGAAAATAAAATTAACCAAAAAACCATTTGGAGGGCTATTTACGGCTCCGAGCATTTCTAAGAACATTGTGAGCTTATACATATATTTACATAGCCATGAAATAAATAACATGAATTAATTCCAATTTTACCTCAAAAACTAAGATGATTTTTTACTGAAAAATTAGGCTTAAATGGCTATTCACATAACTGTCTATTCACAGTCAACAACTTAACAAATATTCATCCATTTTACTCACATGGCTTTTTGTTGTATTAAGTGTGGATGGTATGTGGAACGTGAATAGATTTTGACAGTTTTTTAGACATACGCCACGAAATTTACAAATATATCCGAAATTTTAATATTTAAAAATTAATATAAATTATTTGTCCACCATTTCTTTTATAATAAATCCCATTTGTTCGTTCTTTCGTCGATCGTTTGTCATGTATGTCAATAGTACTAATATTTTAAAATTTTAAAGAGACATCCTTAGTATTAACCGTCGTAAGCTGGTCGTAAAATTGTCGTAAGTCAATGCGTATAACCCTAAAACACCAGTGAGAACACTACCGTACTAAAATTATGTGTTCTTTTTGTATCTGCTGGAAATCTTCAAGAGATACTTAGTGGTAAGCGGTACCAAGTAGTGTGGGAATCTTACCGCGCCAAAACCAGCGGTAGATCAGGGCCAATCTATGAAAGATCGACAAATTATTTTTCTTTGACACGCCATTGTTGCGTCCAGTTATGAACTTTATCGACTGCATTTTGCAATCTTTGAGTAGCCTCTAACTGATTTATCTGTCAGCAATATTGCAGTATATCGTTGCCATGATAGCGAGGCTGTCCTCTAGAATATCCGTAGTATAACATATAACGTTAATAACGTTATATAACAGATACAGGCTTGGTCCTAGGACACTTCCTTGTGGTACTGCGGCTTCAACTTTCTTAAATTAAATATTTTCCAAAAGTTTTGCCATGATTCGTATGAGCGATATTGGTCGGTAGAATGTGACATCTGTTGGCCTCTTTATGTCTTCTGAAACTTTCTTTGGAATAAAATTTGTTTAAACAATTTTCGTTCGATTTGTTTGAATAAGTTGTGGAATAAAAGAGTTGGTCGCTTTCTTCCAGACAGAAACGTGTTAAATATCGCTTAGACGTCAGTTTCAGCTAACTAACTTGAGCGTCAAGTTAGTATTACCACATTTATTTTCTATTGCCAATGATTTACGACAAATTTACGACTATTATTGGTAAGCCATCCTTTACTTTTATGGATTTTTTAAACCAATCGTCTACAGTCAGGTTGGTATTACCAGCCGTCATTTAAACAAAATGAAACGGAGCAATTTTTCTATCAAGGAAATATTTACGACCCAATTTACAACAGTTATTCCAATAGGCGTTCCTTCAAAATTTTGAAGCAGTAGTGCTTATTAGGAGGCATGCTAATTTTGTAGTATTGTATTGTATATTTTATTGTAGCACAAATTTATACATTTTTTCTTACTTAAAACTATATTGCACAATTTACAGAGATTTAGTATAACTCTACTTTACTTCTGAAAACAATAACATCTTTAAAACAATTATCACAGTTTGATGTAATGATGTATCGAAGGAAAAGCTACAAGAAAAACCTTCTTCAAATCGTCAGAAACATGTTTCCAAGATTGGAGAGAATGGGAGGCTAGTAGGCACCGAAAAGTACTTATCTCAAATATGATTTACAAGTGATGAAAACAAAATAAATAAATAAATAATAACTTATAAGATAACAATAATGTAGACAAACGAATAGAAAAAATAAATAAATAAATAAATAAATAAATAAATAAATAAATATTAACAAAATAATAACGCTAACGATAATATCATTGAAAATAAATATATAAATAACAGGGAACAATGAAAAATAAATAATTTAGTAACAAAAGTAAATAATAAACAATTTATATGAAAAAAAAAGATAAATAAGAAATAAATAATTAAATAACAAAGAACAATAAGAAATAAATAAGTTTGTAACAAATGTATAAGCTAATACAAAAATAAATAAATAAACAAAATAAATAAATAATAAATAAACAAATAAATATATATATATAAAATAAATAAATAACAAATATAAAGCTCTAACCATTTTTTTTAAATTTTTATGTTTAATGTTTTTTTTTTTTTTTTTTTTTTTTTTATTTTTATTTTTTTAAATAGCCAAATTTGAGATTAAGTAGTTTGCGGATAGGGTACATAATGCGTTATATCGCTCAAATAAATTTGTAATTCTAAATGAAACTTTTTCGATGTTGGCCAATACGTGAAGGTCTTCCGTTGAATAGTGCCATGGTAGATTTAGCATCATTTTAAGTATTTTATTTTGGGTTCTTTGTAATCGCAGAATATGGTTGTTGGCACATTTACCCCAAACAGGTGATCCATAGAACATAATGCTTTGAAAAATAACTTTAAATATTATAAGCTTGTTTTCTGTACTGAGCTTTGATTTTCGGTTTATAAATGGATATAGAATTTTTATAGCCAAGTTTATCTTGTTAATTGTTTCTTCTATATGAAGTCCAAAAGTAAGTGTTTTGTCTAAGTGAACCCCTAAATACTTAGCTCTAGATTTCCACTCTGTCGGTATGCCATTAATTTGAAGCATGTTATTGGGTAAGAAACAAGCTTTTCTTTTTCTTGTGAAAAAGACAGCTTGAGTTTTCCTAGCATTTATTTTAATTTTCCAATCTTTAAAATACCTTTCCACAGCGTTAAGCGCAGATTGCAAATTGATTTCAATGTTAAAACCAACTGAATCTGATGAATACAAGCATGTATCATCCGCAAAAATAGCTGATTTGCAATTTGTAAATCTCGGGAAATCATATGTGTATATAATATATAAAATGGGACCAAGAACTGATCCCTGAGGTACACCAGCAGGGATTTCATAAAGATTGGAGAAGCAATTACTGACTGAAACTTTAAAAAACCTTTCAGACAAAAAGGAAGTAATGATTTTAATAATATAAAGTGGAAAATTAAGATCTAATAGTTTATGTATCAGGCCGCTATGCCATACCGTATCAAATGCCTTCTCGACATCTAATAGGACCATACCAGTGCTTTTCCCTAATGCTAGATCACTTTTAATATCATTTGTTATCCGATTTACTTGATGCACTGTACTATGACAACTTCTAAACCCAAATTGTTCAGCTGGAAGAATATCATGCGTGTTTATATGCTTAAGAATTTTATTTTTTATAAGTTTCTCAAAACATTTACTCAGAGAACTAAGTAAACTTATGGGTCTATAACTGGAAGTTGTAGAAGGATCCTTCCCAGGTTTTTGAATAGGGATTATTTTTGCTGTTTTCCATTGCTTTGGGAAATAAGCAGCTTTAAAACAAGCAGTAAAAAGAACTTGTAAAAATTTCACTCCTGTTTTGGGAAGATTTTTTAAGATTATTAATTTTGTAGTAAATCCCAACAAACTGCTAAGTTACTGAACAAGTATTTCAGACAGTCGATTGTCAAAAATCTTCCCACTTTCTGTCATTTAAAAGTAATATGACATTTTGTGAAAATAAATAAGAGAAAGTAGATTTCTAACATTGATTTATGCTTTCGTTTAAAATAACTATAAAAAACTGCGACACACTTTTTTGTCCATCTAGAACTTCTGTAAATAAATCAGGGTTGTTTATTTTGATAGCAATGACATGTGTCACCATGTCCCTTACACTGAGATTAATCTCGTCAGTGAGAGCTCAAAAATTAAATGCATAAACTGTTAACACACCTAAAGAAGTATAACTTCAAAAACATTTAAACAAAGAGAGGCAAAACACACAAATGTACGTTTTCAAAACTTGTGACGTACTAAAACAAAGAAATTTTTTTTAACTTTATTTTTGACTTCTAATTTAATGTTTGATTTTTCTCTAACCTTCGCAAAACTGTGAGAAAAAAAGAACATACAACTTTTCCATGGCTTTATTTCTACACCAGCATTTATGAAGTTATAATTTATCTAAAAAAAACTTTTTCACTAATTTCAAATCTAACTTTTCAACTTGTTTTTTTTATTTTATTTTAGTTTTAGATTTTTTTGTGTGTTTTACACAAGAACATAAAATCCCACTCTAAAATAACTTCTCAAGGAAAAATATTAAAAAGTTTAGGGTTACTTCATAAAGAGAGTTCTAAATCATATCCCTTCAGATTCACTAATGCCATGCAAGTCAGTTTAATATTAAAAGAATTTTAAACTTAATTCTATAAAGCAAAACAAAACAACAAAGAAAATACGCCAAACGAAATTACAAAATTTTAAAAAATAAAAGAAGGGCTGAGAGCAAATAAGAGAGTCACAAGCACAATGGAATACTTTTAAATACGGAAGCCATTAAAATAATTTCTTTAAGCAGTTCGGCTGGCACGCGGCTGACACCCTTTTTTTTTGGGTCCGGTCGGTGGAGGTTAGGCAAGCGAAATTATGAACAACTTCACTAATTTTTTATGTATCTCCTTTTTTTTTTTTTATTAAACTCTATAAAAAAAGGACCTTAAAATTGGTGTCTCGTCTCCTTGGGATGGGCGGCAAAATTACAAAAAAAAGCCTTCCATCCCGAACAAAGTGAATTTTGGACGTCCATTATGAGCGGGACGTCCACGTCATGACTATGTAGAATAATTTATCATACTCGGGAGACACGAGGACGAAATTTTATTATGATTTTACTATGGGAATATCGCCCGGTCAAAATCCTCCTCTACTTAGGGTTTTTTTTATCGTTTTTATTTTGTTTTTTAGTTTTTATGGCATAATCGTTTTTCACTTCCGGTGGTTTAATGGGTCATTATCATCATCCTACACCTGTTGTATGATTTATGTGAAAGCAAGCTAACAGATGTAAGTTTATGTATGGGTATTTTGTATTATGAGAGATCGTGCGAGAAAATTTATCTCTTTTAGTTTGCATTTTAGCCATGCTCTGTCCATCACTAAATTGGATCCATTATGACCCTCTATAGATATTATTATTAATTCTTGCTAATGACAAAAACCCGAGGTTGTTCTTCAACCATAAAAGAAAGTAGTTTTTCAGGCGACACTAAAGTAAGTTTAAATTGTCCTTTATCCATGTGAAGAAGAGCTTCAAAAATGTGTCTGGGTTTGATAATGTATCTGATAGATATCTGAGTATATTAAGTGCGCCACAAAGGTTAATGAGAATTTATGTGTTGAAAGTAATAATGTTGGAGGATTTTTGATACTTGAACGCGGGCAGTGAAAGAGGGGTTTGAATTTCAAGTTGAAAAGTGAGGAAGAATGATTAATCTCTTACCGTACACCGTCAACTAGAATATAATGTAGAGGGAGTTCAATACCTTTTATCGGATGAATGATTGCTTTGAGCACTTACCTGGAAAGAAAAAGAAGAGACATTTTGTTAGAATCATTTACATTTATGGGTTCAAAGAAGGTTAGTTAGGAGTAGTTGAAAATAAACATAATACAGCTAATGGACTTATGAACTTTTTTTATTTACTTCTCAATAGTTTTAAGAGCAGAAGAACTTCAGTAGAAAAATATACTCAACTGATATTTACAAAGTGGATCTTCGAATAGAACATAGGGCATTACTCTACAACTGTCAACCATTCCTGGGTACGATTGATAGGAATGAAGGAATTATAAGAAAATTTATAATTTCAATAAGTGATATCTAACTGTTGCTATTGAAAATCCCTTTCAAAAGATATTCTAGATCTTGTATGTCGAATGACCCCTTCAGATATTTTTCTCCTACTGTCTACACTATACCATTATTATATATATATAATATATAATTAAAACCGTTTCGATTAAACTGTTGGAAACATTTTTTTTTGTTGCCAAAAAGGGGGTTTGACTACCCTTAAGATAATCAAGCACAGTGCGAGTGCTGGAAAAATAAGTAAGGATTTAAAATGGGAAACTGAAGCACATTGGTTTTGAAGTTTTGAATATAAAAATGGGAGAGAAAAAATAGAATAGCATTCCACATTTGTGGTATACAACTAAAGAAAGAATCTCTGTACTTGACAGTATGTCCCAAGTTGTATTCAATAATAAACTTATGAACATACCTAGAAATTTTACGGTTGAATAGTTTTAGTTTTTTTGAATATTTCGCTGAAACATTCTTTAAAGACATAATGATGATCTATGGTAGTAAATATTTCTGTTACCAATTTTTTGTTTACAGTTCTAATTTAAATTCTGTCCAAGAGATTCAAATGAGTATTAGGATATATAGCTTACAGGTAAAATCTATACTCAAGCTTTGGACGAAAGACACTTTATAGAATACACCCATGTCAGAAGAATTTCTTGTAGCTTCGAAAAAAACCTAAAACATTGATTTCTAACAACATCGATTATGTGATCATTCTACAAAAATGGTCTATAATGCAAGCTAATCGAATTGTTCAACAGAACTGCCGTTGTAGTTCCACATCTAAAAAAATGAAGAAGTGAATCAGAAAATGAACATGAAAAGCTGTGAATACTGTCGTCAGTAAAACAATTTAGTGGGTTAGAAGTTCCAGATAATTATTAGAGAAAATTAGAAAAAGTGTAGTAGACAAAACCGAACCCTGTGGTACACCAGTATTTATTTTATGGATTTCAGACTAAGAACTGACCATGTGTGTCAAGTTAGCATTACCACTTCAAAATTTTAAAGAAATTCTTATTGGATTAATTGTCGTAAATTTGTCGTGAAACAAAAAAATTTGTCGCGCTTGTTTTTTAAAAAATAACCCCTGGTAATGCTAACTTGACAGTCAAGTTAGCATTACCAGGGGTTATTTTTTAAAAAATGAACGCGACAAATTTTTTTCTTTCGCCATTGGTTTACGACAATTAATGGCATACCCATTTTTATTTTTTTACTTCATATACACTGTTTTTGAGGGGTGGTAATGCTAACTTGACTGTCAAGTTAGCATTACCAGGGGTTATTTTTAAAAAAACGAACGCGACAAATTTTTTTGTTTCGCCATTGGTTTACGACAAATTTACGACAGTTAATGGCATACTCATTTTTATTTTTTTACTTCATATACACCGTTTTTGAGGGGTGGTAATGCTAACTTGACTGTCAAGTTAGCATTATCAGGGTTTATTTTTTAAAAAACAAGCGCGACAAATTTTTTTGTTTCACGACAAATTTACGACAATTAATCCAATAAGAATTTCTTTAAAATTTTGCAGTGGTAGTGCTAACTTGACACACATGAACTGACCAACACGCCTTGGATTTATCGATACCAAATGCATGCATTTTGGGTAACAATCTTGATGAATAACTGTTTTAAATGCCAACAGCTTATGACAAGAGTGCTACGTTTAACAATTCTACGAGAGGATCAACTAGAAATAGATTCGAGTTGTGTCGTGCGTTGGGCTAGACCAGCTGCGATACGTAGTTTGGATTGAAATTTACCAGGATCGCTCTTAAAAATAACCAAAAGCGTATTATTAAATCAATACAAACTTTTGTCGATATGGTGCTGGTATAAATTACTTTTCATTTCGAAAGTGATTACAGTGGCAAAGTAAGTCTATAGTTATTAAATTTTGGAAAATGAGTCGATGAGCATTCTTCGGACTCCCAGGTTCTTTTTTTTTAAAAAGCATTTGAAGTGAGTTTTATGAGCGAATATATAAATGGACGTTTCTCGGAACATGCCAAAAGTGTGACAGAAAAGTAGATTGTATGCGGCCACGTAGGGTTAAAACGCATTTGACTTCCGGAAATTAGTTGTTTGATTTAGTAGCCTCCCAACTGCTCGAAGAGTGGGAAGTATTTAAGGGCGAACAACTGTTATAAAACGGTTATAACTGTTTTAAATTGACAATTTTCTAATCTCCTATGATATTATATGATCATTCTATATATTACTGTTTTAAGTTTCCATTTTTTCCATTTCTCTGATAGTAAAGAAATGCCGATTTATAAAAGCTTATAACAGTTGTATAACAGCTGATCGACAATAATAGTCTGCTGTTGGGAGGATGAGTACTTGAGTAAACAGAAATGTTGTAAATTATAATGTCTTGAGTCTATCACATATAAAATAAAAGTTGCAAGTTCTATAGTTTCACATTTCCGTCGCACTCAGTGCATTTCTCCTATTTCCATTTTGTCAGCAAAAATATTATTACGACTTTTCTTTCTTCTTGGTTGTTTTTCGTTCGCTCGTTTTCTTCCTTATTTCTAGGAAATCATTGACAACATTTTCAAATAGGGAGGGGTCATTGTCATTAGTGTTCTGTGCCTTGGCTTGAGTATTACACATTTTAGAAATACTCGTTTTGTTGATGAAATATTATATCTGCAAAACGTAATTACTGATAATATTTTCCAGCCAATTAAATAACATATGTACGACGAACCCCTATGTAATTAAACGAAACTTTACATCTCTATCTCACAAAGGGTAGCATTGAATTAAAACCTCACAAAATGCGATAACACTATATTACTGATTGACTATGAACATCCCCACTATTACTTTATTCTCGAATAAGAAAAACACGAAGATAAGATAAGAGAAGAATCTGCGTCACAAGTTCAACCAATAAGTCAATTTTAAACGCCATCAACTGATATGAGATCCTCCTACTTGCACTAATACCCAGTAGCAGTAAAGTAATACACTATATAACAGCACAACTTACTTAAAGCCATGAAAGTTTTATAGCATCATCGTCATTGAGTAGAGTTTGCAATTTTAACAGCGTAGATTTAATTTGTGTTTTACCTCAAACCAAAACTTAATAAAACCTAAACGAAAACCAACTACATATATATACATACATATGTTATATGAAAGAAGCCTTGGGGGAAAATTTTGAACAATTTGAACCAATACAAAATTCATTCTATTTAGAACTCGCTCTTATGGGGAGGGGAAAAGTTTTCGCAAAACTTTTAATGGCATCACAATCGCACCTCAATAAAATTCCACTCTCTCGTACAAAGTCATTGAATTAATTTACTTACGCACTTGCAAACAAACACACACAAGGTGAAGGTCGATATTCTAGAGCAGCAGCCTAACAGGGGTAAAGGGTATGGGCCAGATATGAAAATATGTATGGTGGTTTATTGTTTTCTTCAGCGAACCATGTTAGTTGGTTAAAGTTTTGATGGGAGAACAAAGGCTTGATAGTATACACATACAACCTGGAGAAAGGGAGTCATGCGGTTGAAATAAAAGGCAGGAATATTTCGTTTTGGTTTGAAATTTGATTGAACTAGTTGTTTCTTTGAGCGAGAAACGACGAAAAGTCAAAATCAAAATATAAAATACCCCAAGGGTGGAAGAATTTTTAATATAAGCAACACTTCAATGATTCTCTGGATGGAAGTGCTAAGTTCAAAGAAATAATAATTGAAAAAATAATGAAAATTTCCCCCTTGGGCGGCAAAAGAAATAGAGGAAAGTACACAAGTTAGGGTTTAATATTTGACATATCTATCAGCTCGAGGCATGTTTGATTTGATATTGAAACCGGGAAAACAGTGACAACCACAAAACTTCAATGGAGGGTTTTTAAAAAGAAAAGCATTGCTTGTGTATAGAAGACCATACCCTCATATCTTATCTGGATTTTACCTTCGTCAAATTCAATCGTTAGGTAGTAAAGTTGATACCTTAGTATTAAAACTTCGAAAGCACTTTAAGTTCTTAAAATTATAGGTAAAACACGGCACCAGCTCTCCCCTACGAGATGTTAGATATTTTCAACTTTTGAGGAAACAAGGTCAGGGTCGTACCATTTTCCAGCCCTATAATCATTGCTGAATCTGCGCCACATATAGCTGTAAATAAAAATATCTGTGGTAATTTGTCTCTCAATCAAAAGTATGGAACGTGAATGATGCTCAGAAATTTCCCATTTTTTATTGGAGGGAAATTTATTTCTGGGAGATTCACGATCGTAGGAAAAATTTCGAGGGAATAAGATATTTCGCGGAAAGTGGAACTCAATTGGAGATTCCCGAAAGGAGTCAATAGTCTACTAATTGGGAGTTATTTCTTAGACTTAATTCAAATGTCCCAATATCAAACAGGAGCAAACTCTTTTGACCACTCTATGGATCACTGAGCTCTTCAATTTTAGTGGGAATTAGTTCAAAGGGCGCTAACAATTCTATCAATTGCCACACATAATTTTTTTGTTTAATTTTGATCCGGCGAAAAATAAAAAAGTGAAATCAAATTTTCTTCTTCAGTGTTTGACAGCATAACTGAGCATGTGTCTGAGCAATCTTGGTGGTACCTATTTCTGAGACTGCTTCGATCTATATGGCATTTCATTTTTCTGAACTGGCCAAATAACTTTGAAGTCTTTTGAAGGCTCTCTCAGGGCAATTTGTAGAGAAAATTTGTAGGGTGAGTACAGTTTTGAAGTCCAAAAACTTCAAAATATCATTTAAGAATTAGTTTTACAGATGCTACAGGGTCATAAGCCCAGCAGTCAAAAGTATGAACAAAAGCATAAAGAAACTATAGTGACTTTGGACCTTTGAACTTATGACCCTGCGCCAATATTTATCAGAACTTTTGTCAGACGTAGTGAAACAGGCCCTTAGCAATTTTCTTCAAGTTTTGTAGGTAGTTACTTAAGCGACTCAGGTTTATATCGAATTTTGTACACAGAATATCATTTAATTTCTAAATACTGGATAGGAGTACCTACTATTACATATTCCAATTTTCGAAAAACGGCAGTTGAGTCTTGAAATATTTTTTTTTAAATAGCAAATTTTCCTCGAATATTTTTAAAGACATTTTGTGTATAAAAAATTAAGTAATAATAATCTGCTTAAATTTTGTTGGTATCAATTGATATTAGTTCCACAAATCAGATGACATTCTATTAGTTGTCTCTACTAAGAATCTGATGGTTGCTATGTAATCGAATATAAGAGCAACTACACGCAATAGGTAAAGCGAAACAGGGCATATATTCGAACAAACCGAAGCCATTATAGCTTTGCATTATAACGAAGGAACCACGACAAAGGTATCAACATTTATAAAGTATTGGAAGAATGGTAAAGGGGCACGTTTTGCATTGGGAAAAAAATTCGAACTCATAATTTTAATTAAGCAAATAATCTAACTCTGTTTGTCTATGTGTTCAAGTTTAATTGAACGAAATAGAAGGATGCGCATACAAAATTATGACAACTCTTCTTTCAGAGTAAAGAATTTTGTCAAGAAATATTGGACTATGTACAGCTTCTACCTTTGATATTCAAGATTTTGGACTCTTAAAATTTGGTCTGATCATTTAGTGGTTTTCACATTTTCTAAGCTTTGTATTAACGGAAAACAAATTTGGGCGTTTTATTTCTAAGGTTCTAATTTGGCAATAAACTGTAGGTCCCTCCAATTCCTGCCAATTAACAACCGCACAAACGTGTGGTAGAGAGTTGAAAGTTATTAATTTAAAAAAAAATGCACGACTGCATCGCACGTACTTCCTCCTATGTTCGATCACATTATAATTCGTTTTTCACTTTATTTTGTTTATATATAAATTTTTTTATTTTTTTCTGGAAAAAAAAATTGGTATAAATATTTTAAATATTTAATAATATTAATTTTAAAATAAAATTTCAGAAAATATCGCCCGCCCGTTTTTGAAATATCGAATTTTCAAAAAAAATAAAATATTTTCAATAAAAAAAATTATTCTCGAAAATTTTGAGATGCAGTATTATTTAGAATTCGAAGGAGCTCCTGTATAAAAATTTTGATCGCAATCTGTCAAGCCGTTTATGACAGGTACCGTTAATTTAAAAAAAATATTAACAATTTTTTTAGCCAAAATGTAGACCATGATCAAAGTAGTACACACACCCATTTTTATCAAAATCATTAGAGCCGTTTTCGAGACAATTAAGATGGTAGAAAAATTCGTATGGCAAGGACCGTTATTTTTGGGGCTAAAACAACGATTCAAAAATATATTTTGGACAATCACCTAAAAGTTTGAACAAAATTGGTTCAGCCATTTAGGCTGTAGATCGTTCTACAGACAGACTGATTTGTGGGACCCATTTTTGGTGTTCTCTCTATCATCGTAATGTCAACTTTGATTCAAATCTCCAGTTCGATTTTTTTTCCAAAGCTTGCCCTATAATACCTAAGTACATATATCGCAAGCAAAGTTATTTAATTTTTCATCTTGCGAAAAATTCAACTATCCACTGTTAACTAGATTGGAAATAATTCAAGGCACTATTACTATTCACAAGTTACTAAAAATTGGAAAGGTTTGAATCATAACTATATATCAAATGCAAAAGGTTAACTCTCATAACTACCAACCAATAAAATACAAAAAAAAATCAAATTATAATTTAATGTACAAATGGTCATATGTATAAATATTATTACCAATCTGCAATCAATGCTACTGAATATAACAACCATGCAGATGTTCATATAACTATTTTTTATGAACTCAGACTTACTGACCCGGATCAAGCTATCTCTGTAAGAAAAGAAGCTATAATGATGCCAAATATACTTGAGAGTTAACTTGAGAGTTAACTTGAGAGTTACTTGTTTAATGCTTCCTCAAGGTCGATTTTGATTCTCCGATTAAACGCGCATCATTTTTCAATTTAAATAAAACAAAAACTTACTCTAGCGTAACAATAGAATTTTAAATTTAAAAAAAAACAGTATCCTACTGTGCCATTGACCACGAAATAGACCCTCAACAAAGTTTCTAGTTCAAGAAAATAAGAGAAGAGACCTTTCTGGATGAGTTAACTCACGTGCTCCACACATTTGATTTCCTAGTCAAGTCATTTATTAAACATTAAATTATGGCTTATATAAACAACATTGTAATATTTTTTTATTCAAAAAAGAAGAAAAAAATTAATTACTCAACAAAGTGATTGCACTGTGTTCATTAAAAACAAGAATAAAACTGAACACGAACTTTCATCGGTTCGGTGCTCACAAAACGGAAGATGGTTATAGATGGCACTGTGCGCTTCGCACTAATTATTTATTCATTCGTAAATATAAAATAATTTAAGTGATACCAGAGAGCGTGAACAAAAAAAAAATAGAATAGGTACACTTAAACAACAAGATACAATTAAATGAGGAAATTACATTTAAACTGAAAAAAAAAAGTAATTAACCATGTCAGCATAATTTGACGAGGAAGTAGGAAATACTTGTTACATGTTCAGCCCCCCACACAATATCTTGGGTCGTCTTGAATTTTCAGCAGAGCATACATTATGGAAGGTTAATGATTAAAAACTGATCCGAGGTGTATCTAATAAAACAAAAAAACAAACTCGTTCTTTATAATCGAGGTTAATTGAATGCCCACCCAATAGCAAAATGTTAATTTATTTAACAACTAAAATTTCTCAATTTCTTTAAAGCAAGCAACAAAAACGAAACAAAATATGACTTGAAAACTTGATAGTTTTACTTGATCTGTCATTAAATATGAAAACTCATGCCTGACTAAGCATTGAGCCCAATATCATCATAGCCTATCAAACAGTACCTAGCATAACTAAACAGGGCCGTTGCCAAAAAAAAAAATATAGAGTGATCTAAGATTAGTGAGTTTATCAGAGCGAGATCATTTCAATTTTGAGGTTAAGCTTTGGTGTTTGTTTCGTTAATTTAAATCGAAGTTCACACACAAATACACTGGGTGGTAAATTCATTTCCAACTTTCCCCACCAATTTACCAACTACGCTCCTGTTTTTCGCACAAGATACAACACTTCTAGTGGACACTAAAAAAAGAAGACACGCATGAAATGTGACACACAACACTCTTCACAATCGCCAACAATTATTATGTAGACCTAAACGCATCAGACTAAGAAGACCAACCGGCTTTGCTTGCATAACTCCAACCTCCGCAAAGCTAAAAAAAACAACACAAGACCGGCTTTTGAGAGCAGAGCGGAATAACAACAACCACATAGAAGAGTAAAAGAGGTTTACAGCTCTCAGTAGTGATCATTTTGCATCAAGTGACAAGTAGACGACTTTCACTGACATCATTACGCCGCCACTGTTGATATACATACATATATATTCACACACATTGATCGGAGTCCGATAAACAACAACAACAACCTAACCCAGTTTCCCTTCGCGAACTAAATACAAAATGTATCTTTTTCACTATCAACCAGTTTTGATCGTTTCCCTTGTTATGTGATATTGCAAGAAGGCTGAATGCAGTGACGGTTACAAATATACATGAGTATATCCTTGCAATTACAACGCCCTGAGATTTAAAAAAAAATATCTTAAAACGAGACTCAGACAACAACAGGATAGCATAAAGCAAAAATAAAAACTACATTCTACGCCTCGGAGAAGGCCTATAGCAACAACAACTTACACATAAATTAAAACAACATCAGCCGGGTGGAGTGGCAGCAGCAAATAGACGGCGGAAAGTCTTTGAAGACCATCATCGGTGGGTCTCCAGAGTGACGAAAAAAAGGAAAGGGGCTCCAAAGCGAAAGAAACAAGTAAATGCAATATTAAATGAGAAAGTTGAACCTATTAGACTTTAATTAAAATATTACGAACCATCGCTGTCACATCACTTAATTGAATAATATTTTTTCCGAATAAAGACATAGCAAGCTTATGGAGCGACTAGATTTTCTTGCAAATATGTATGTACATTTAAAGAACTAAGGACTTAAATACAGTGATGTTTTTGTTTTTATTTGGAGACTTGTTTAAATATTTGATGATGAAGTTGAAGGTGTGTTTGAAATTTTTATCACACAACGCAAAATAATATATTAAGAATATTAAAATTTGATCTCAAGAAATTCTCCAATAAAAAATCATTATACACGAATTGGAATTCTGGTTTCTGACTCTAAGGACACTCCTTTATATAGCGTGGGTTTGACGTACAAATTGCTGAACTGCTACATGTATGGTATTTTATTATTCCGAAAAGTTGTAAACTAAATGCTTGAACATTTTGAGGTTTTAACTTGCTCTTATAATTTAAAATACTTTGTCGTTATTTAAAAAAAAATCCAATCTTATGAACTTATCAATTGATAGAAATTTTAGTACTTCGGGTGTCAATTCTTAATTTTTTCCAAGCCCCAATAAAATCGGACGGTATTGAATGCACAATTTACATGTTAAATGGAACAACAACTAAATCCCTCGGGCTTAGCTAAGCTTAAGAAAATGTTTTTTGCTCTGAGGAAAACTGGTTTACCGGCGCTAATTACCTCTTTGCTATCGACAATTTGTATGGAAAATGCAAATTTTTCTATAGTGGTCTCACTAAAACTCGATGTTGGTTTTTCGTCCAATTCCTTTCGTGATGTTGTTGTACTTTTGCTTAAATAAGTCTATTGCTAAAGAAAACAGCGAAAAAAATAATTTTTTTTGTTCACACAATTTTTGTTTAGTAAAACTATTCACAAAAGGTTAAAATTTAAAAAAATTAATATAAATTCACATTTAATCAAAAATGTTGATGATTAATCAATTGATTAATCAATCTTGTTGAAAAACCATCAAATATCGTGTCAAGAATTCACAACAGTTATGTTGCTCTGTGTTGTGAAGCCTAAGAAAAATAGAACTGATATAATTGCTAAACTCGAAAAAGTTGTACACAATTGTACGTGAATGCGTGTAGGTCAAGCGGGAAAGACAACAAATTTTGATCCCTACATAAATGAAAGAAGGAGAAAGTACAAAATGGCATAGGTAACGACAATGAGAAGATTTGGCAAAGCAACTACTGGAGTTTAAATTAATTTAGCTTAAATCTGATTTTAGCATTGACCAAAATTTAGTCGCCTTTCATGTCAATTGCAATTGTAACTGTAACTGTAATTGTACTTGTAATTGTTATTGCGCTTGTAATTTAATTGTAGTTGTAATTGTAACTTTTAGGTGTAGTTGTAATTGAAACTGTAATTGTTATTGTAATTTAATTGTAATTGTAGGTGTAATTGTAATTGCAACTGTAGTTGTAATTGTAAGTGTAATTGTGCTTGTAATCGTAATTGTAGGTATAATTGCAATTGTAAAAATTGTAATTGTAATTGTAAAAATTGAAATTGTAATTGTGATTATAATTGTAATTGACTAAAATCTGCGGAGGTAACCAGTTCTAACCATCTAGGGTGTTTTTTTTCAGATTCTTGAACATTGTGCATTTGATCTACTTCAAAGTGTCCAAAATTATTCATTGGCTATTTCCAAAGCCAAAACTCTAATCTTCAAGCTTTGGGAAGCAAATTTAGCAACTATTTATCCGTGCCATCATTTCGAACGAATCACTTTAGAAACTTAACTTATTTAGTCCTCCTAATCAATATTTTTGATTTTTTGTATTTAAATTTATTACATTTTCATTATTTTCAACTTATGTAAATCATTCCTTAATATTTTTCACCCCACATAATTTATTAATAGTTATTGATAGTCATTTATGACTATTTGAATTGTAAAATTTAAAAAGTCACTATAATAACTTTTCTTATAATAAGAATAATAAAAAAAAAAGAATTGTAATTGTAATTATAAATGTGAATGTGTAATTTAATTGTAATTGTAGTCGTTACTGTATGATAATTAAAATTGTAATTGTAAACGTTCCTAAATTAAAAGGTTTCGAAAATTCGAAATAATAATTTTTTTTATTAATTGTATTTTCTTTACACATATTTAATTTATATTATATGAAAGTGAGAGGTTTATTAAATAATAATCGTGGTTGACTAATTAAATTAATGGTTTCCATTTCTAAACAAGCACAATACTCGGCTAAACGAAAGCTCAGATAAAAAGAAATTTACACAATATAAAATTATGTGCGATGTAATCTGAAAATCGATTTTTCAAACCGCATACGAAATATTTAATTGAAGACCTATAAAATTAGTTTTAAATTGATAAAAAATAAAAATACAAAATCAGCACATGATTTCTTCATTATATGACCTTCCCTAAAAATAATGATTAATCGCTAAGTATAGTTGGTAATGTATAAAACATTAAGGTGAAAGGTGATATCTTTGAAGTTTGGTAAATGTTAAAATTTAAGAAAAAAAAACAATCTTTTCTTAAACGTATCTATACAACATGTTACCTTGACAAATTTATTAAAGATTATTTTTTTTCTCATGCATAAAAGGGACAAACAAATAAGTCAAGTATTATTGAAACATAACGTCAAATATATGTAAAAAAAAAAAAAATTAATACAAAATAATGATGATAAACGATGTAATTTATCACAATCTCAAAGGCAACCTAAGCTATTCCTTTAATCTTAGCAAAAAAAAAGAAACATGTTTATTTGCGCATAAATCAATCTCCCATTCCAGCAGATGGATATCTTCTATTTACACAATAGTATTTCTTTTTTTTTTATTCATTATTTTAAATATGAAAAAATTTTTTTAATGTTTAAAGTTTCAATTGCACAACCAAGAACGTCCGTATGTTGGTTGTCTACATCCTATTATCATAATTTAAGACGTACTTACATACAAATACCTACAGCACATCCTCATTCATTCATTACCAATTCTATGTATCTCGTTTTATGTAGATACAATAAAATGTGGAAGAATGGAGTGCCCGTCAAAGAGTATTATTAGAAAATAGGTAATGACTTCATGTCGCATTGTGTTGGCAAGATCATTAGCCACTCTACAACAACTCGAATTCGAATCAGCAATTGATTTAATCAAAAGCTTAAGCATTGCGCACCTGCCGCCAGCATTGACACTAACAGCAACTCTATAATCAACTCCCTCCCTGTCAATTATTTGCATAGATTTTCAAATCTTGCCATTAGAGGTTAGCAGCTTGTTAAAATTTAAATATTTAAACATTAAATTAGAAAAAAAAAAAACATAAACGGACACAAAGTGGCTTCTCCTTAGTCGTGTTTCTTGTTCGTCAAAACCAATTCTCTCATCATCGTCTAAAACTAGATATGTGTAGAGTTAGTTAATCGCAATCAACAAACTGATGAAGCAATTAACAATTTTCCAGAGGCACATTGCCATGTAATATGGCAACAGCGCGCAGCGACACACTCTTGGCGGCCAAGGTGGAATTTGCTACTAGGTTACTACCTTGCCCCAAGACCAATTGCCAATTTAACAATTTGAGAAGAAGGGGTTCAAAAACATCATGAACATCGACCTCAACATCGTCATTATTCGACCCTCAATGAAATCCTGGTGTTCTAGCTAGCTTTTGGACAGCTGGAGGCGATGCTACAGAAACTTCAGCTGGTGATGTTACGTAATTGCTGTCAAAAACCATAAATGCAAACAGCAACAAGGAGATTAATTGTCTTTTGATTTTGTATGTGGAAAGTACACTCAGAGAAATTGATTAAGACTACAATGAACATTTTTATGAATCTAATTGCTTTTAGTATTAGTTTAAAGGGATTCTAATGAAATTTGACATTAATTCGTAAAATTACTAGATATTTAGACGTTGAAAAAATAGTCGAGTTATTTTTGATTTAAGCGTTTTGGTTTTGTTATTTTCAAAGAAAAAATAATAAATATCGAAAGTAATGACTTCTGACAGTTTTATCTGTCAAGCCAACTGTCAGATTGCAAACTGTCAGTGACACAATGTGACATTCGTTCGCTTTGAGTAAAAATAATCAGGACAGGTGTTGTGCCATTTCAAATCGTAAATATCGGACCTTACGCAGGAATAGATAATTTGTCTGTTCAGTCGTGCGTTGACAGCTGAACTGACAGTTGTGTTGTTCCTACTTATTCCTAATTTGAAACCCATTCCTGTGTTGTTCATGAAATTGCATTCCTGTCGATAAATACATGTGCTGCAAACATTTGCAAAAAATGTGATTTTGGTGTTTTTCGAGTTTCCTATGTACCAGGTATCCTTATAGACTTGCTAATTATCGGTTTCGAGATTTTAATCAAAGTTGATACAACTGTGATAGAGAACACCAAAAAAGTGGGTCCCTCAATTCCGTCTGTCTGTCAGTCTGTCTGTTTGTCTGCACAACTCTCTACAGCCTAAACGGCTGAAGCGATTTTCCTCAAACTTGGTATTCAAGCGTTTTAGGTATTTGTCTACAATAGATTTTTGAATGTGTGTCAAGTTAGCACTACCACTTCAAAATTTTAAAGAAATTCTTATTGGATTAATTGTCGTAAATTTGTCGTGAAACAAAAAAATTTGTCGCGCTTGTTTTTTAAAAAATAACCCCTGGTAATGCTAACTTGACTGTCAAGTTAGCATTACCACCCCTCAAAAGCAGTGTATATGAAGTAAAAAAATAAAAATTGGTATGCCATTAATTGTCGTAAATTTGTCGTAAACCAATGGCGAAACAAAAAAAATTGTCGCGTTCGTTTTTTTCTAGCAAAAAACGCCCTTTTAGTATAGCCTATACCATAAAGTAAGAATTTTCACTAAATCTAGCACTTCCATACCAAAAGTATTTGTTTAACTACTTTTTTCCAATAAAATTTAGTGAAAATTCCTACTTTATCATATAGGCTATACTAAAAGGGCGTTTTTTGTTAGAAAAAGGTGCGCGACAAATTATTTGATTACACAACTTACTCAAGGACATCGAGCGACAATTGTTTAAATATTTTTTTTTTTGGGAAAAAGTAGTTAAACAAATACTTTTGGTATGGTAGTGCTAGATTTAGTGAAAATTCCTACTTTATGGTATAGGCTATACTAAAAGGGCGTTTTTTGCTAGAAAAAACGAACGCGACAATTTTTTTTGTTTCGCCATTGGCTTACGACAAATTTACGACAATTAATGGCGTACCAATTTTTATTTTTTGACTTCATATACACCGTTTTTGAGGGGTGGTAATGCTTACTTGACTGTCAAGTTAGCATTACCAGGGGTTATTTTTTAAAAAACAAGCGCGACAAATTTTTTTGTTTCACGACAAATTTACGACAATTAATCCAATAAGAATTTCTTTAAAATTTTGAAGTGGTAGTGCTTACTTGACACACATGATTTTTGAATCGGTTTTTTAGGTCCAAAACTAACGGTACCTGCCATATACATTTTTCTACCATCTTAATTATCTCGAAAACGGCTCTAAAGATTTTGATAAAAAAAAGTGTGTGCAGTATTTTAGATATACGCTACATTTTGTTCAATGTTTTTTAAAATATTTTGTTATTAACGGTACCTGCCATATACCAAATTTTTTTGATTTTGATATTTCATAAACGGTTCGATGAATTTGGATAAAACTTTTTATCTGAGAGGTCCTTTAAATTATAAATAATACTGCATATCAAAATGTACGATAAATATTTTTTTGGATTTTTGAAAAAAAAACACTTTTTTTGAAAATTCAATATTTCGAAAACGGGTGGCTGATTTTTTTTTGAAATTTGTTTTTAATAATATAAAATTAAATATCTCAAATTGTCATAACATTTTTCTTTCGAAAAAAATTAAACAAATTTTGTATATAAAAAATTAAGTCGACTTTGAAAATATATTTAGATTCTTAATGGAAACATTTTGCATACGATGTGATCGAACATAAAAGCAAGTTCGTGCGATCCAGTCGTGCATTTTATTTTTCCAAGTGATTGTTATTTGGCCATTTCTTGCATTTAGTAGATTATGACTTTTACGGGAAGACGCACAATTTCGAGTTCCACGTCTCCCATAGTTTTTCAAATTTTCGTATACCAAACTTTTATGATACTTGCACAATATTACATCTGAGAGTAAATTCATACTTAAGAAAATATTGCATCCGTGTTGAGGAAGATCCAAATTCAACGGTGACTCGTAAAGAACCAGGGCATCTGACCCTCCCAAGAGGAAGTGCCCATAAAAAAAACATAGACTGGGATTCGAACCTCATACCTCTGGCGTGACAGTCGAACGCCCATGTCATTAAGCCTCGAACTTTGACCATTTTTTTTTTCAAATTTGAGGACATTCAGCGTCAACGGTATATCGATGATTAATCACTTTTTCCTTCCCCGATTGAAGGGCATGAATTTGGAAGAAATGTCATACCAGCAGGAAGGCGACACGTGTCATACAACAAATGAAAAAACAATCAAATTATTGGATTACTGGAGGAAAGATTGCCTGAAAAAGTGGTTGGAAACTTTATGCTCTTTTGATTCTTCTTTCTATGTTCTACAAGCACAATTTTCTTCAAACTATTCAAATGTTTCTCCAAGTGTATCACTTTGATGCTGCAAAAAACTGCATTCCACTCTAACTATGATGAGTTAACAAAAAATCAAAAGTTTAAAGCCGATAGAGTGGGCGTGAGAAAGTTGCTGTTCGGATGACATTTCTACTGCCTGACTAATGATAGAATGTTTCGAGTTTCATCTCAGCAGCAATGAAAGAATGAATAAAAAAAACACACTGAGAAAATTAATGAAACCAACGGACGTTGACTCTTTCGAGATGCGAAGTGATTAATTGTGTAGGCGAGAATGGGCAGAAGAACGAACGGGTCGACAAGTCGACGATGGGGGACGGTAATGCCAGGCGCCGAGGCCGCTGACGACGCAGCTCTATAGCCGCTCATTATGCTAAGATAAAAAGTGTGCAGTTCCATGGTTGTGGAAAGTGAATTTACGAGTTCAAGGTTGCGACGCACGACGACGCGACGGCGACGATGTTGAAGAAGAAATATAGGCAAACAACTTGATAAACTTGAACGAAAGTAGTTCGCTGATAAACGCTCTGGGGTATGAATGGAATCGAAAGCTTTTTTTCTTTTTTTTCTCTCTATCTATGGTCTAAGATATGGAAGAAATAAAGTTTCATTTTTATTTTTTGCTATTTTAAGGTTAAAGTGGTGGCGTTGGGATTAAAATGAAAAATTATATTTTTGCTGTGGGAAATCTGTAATTCATTGATACCAGAGGGAAGATAATCAAACATCAACGAAATCGAAAGGAATCTTCTTAATGACAGATATACACGCAAAGACGTTTAGGTGATGCGATGACCAAGAAGTCGATAGACGTTACTTTTATGTGGCCTTCATTTTAACTAATGATTAAATCATGTAAAGATGAATTTTTCCTGAGGCTGGCACCTGTCAAATGGTTATGATTAGCATCGCTGATGAAGATAGTTTAATGGCCAATATACTTTTAACTAATAGCTCACGAATATATATAAGATATGAATTCGTGTCATCTGAGATTTCGTCATCTTATTAGCCTTTTGATAGTTTGCAACTTTTTTTTTTTAATAAGTTGAGGTAAATTTGATGTTTTTTTTTCTTCTAAAGGAAATCAGTAAGAACTTTAGGGAAGTCTGATTTATGACCCTTTTTAAAGATTATGAAAATTCACACAACGTTGGCAATTAATAAAATCAAAACTTAAAAACTACGAAATTTCAGAAAAAGCAATTAATATTTATACAAAATGGAGTTATTTTTAGTAGGTTGACTAATGAGTTTCGATATTGTCAATTTTGTGGTGTGAGAAGATACAAAACTGTGGAGCGCTTTACTTTGGGAAACTTTTCCGACGCTCTTGTGTTCTCATTAGAGGATATTCGAAAAAGGTGTCCGAAAAGATTTTTACATATATTTCGATATTTTTTAATTGGAAGAAAAAGTATCTAGATAAATGTTAAACTCAAAGCTGTGAACAATTCTCTTCCGAGGTTAGATTCTCAAGAGATCAGTGCAGATATAGAAATATCTTGAAGAACAAAAGCTCCTTAACGACCAACAGTCCACTGCTGATGACATGTCTTATCAAATTGCCGCACAAGAGAAAGTCAGAGATTAGTGCCCTTGATATTTCTGAGACAATTGGTTGAGTTCGACATCAAGCTCTCCATTCAAAATGTGTGCATTTGCTATCGATGAATCTCTTCCTTACTGGATTAGAAATTACATTTCGGACGTTCATTACATGTCGAATTGTACGGTTTCTAGACTGAAATCTAAAAAATAAATGATGGTGTACCACATGGTTCCGTTTTGTCTGCTATCCTCTTTCTTTAGACCTTTTAATCTACTGAATTCTTTTGCGAAAAAAATTCTCTCAGCTTTTCAAATTGATATTCAGATACCCCTTCTTTTTCTTCTGATGAGGCAGAAGCAAATAAAAAGCTCAATAAATTCTGATCTCGACAGCATTAAGAATAAAAAAAAAACGCTTCAAAAATCCAATGCTGTCTTCCGTTTCGTCTTAATACGCGGGACTTGTAACAAGGAAATAGATTCATCTATTCAATGTTGTCAAGTGTTAAAAGGTTTCTTCGAAGATATACAAAAATTCTTCTCTCTTTCCCATCTAGCTATGCTTCAAAATAGAGCTCGTAAGGTTATAAGGTTACCTGCATCTGCCTCTGTAGGTTGATCTAAAGCTTAAACGGCTAAACCGATTTTCTTCAAACTTGGTACTTGCGTTTTAGGTGATTGCTTTTTTTATCTTTTTTTAGCCATAAAACTAACGGTACCTGCCATACAATTTCTTGTACCAAAAATGATAAATTTTAATTATCTCGAAAACGGCTCTATCGATTTCGATAAACAAAAATCAGTACACTGTTTTAGTGTATACTCTACATTTTGGTAACAAAAATTATCATATAACGTTTTTCTGATTTTCGACTTTCTCATTAAGGGTTCGGCGGATTTCGAATGACATTTTTGTACATGAGGTCTTTCAAATTTAAAATAATATTGCGTAGGTAGTAAAATTTGAGAAAATTAATTTTTTTTGATTTTTGAAAAGAAAATCTTTTTTTTCTTTTGAAAATTCAATATAGCGAGAACGACTGGGCGATTTTTTTTTAAATTTTGTTTTAAAATTTAATATATTAAATACTTGTCATACTAAACTAAATTTTAGAAAAAAAAATTATGAAAGTTTGTATATAAAAATATCATGTAAAAAATTACTTCTAAAATATATAATTAGCTTTTCACTAAGAATCTTGTGCTTATGATGTGATAGAACATAAGAACAAGTACGTGCGATACAGTCGTGCATTTTATTTTTAAAATTTACTTATGTTATTTTACATACAAAATAAAATGCGCGACTGGATCGCACGTACTTGCCCTTATATTCGGTCACATCGTATGCAAAAGATTTTTATTAAGAATCTTAATATATTTTTAAAGTCGTTTTTTACTTAATTTTTTATATATGCAAAATTTCTTTAATTTTTTTCAAAAAAAAAAATTGGTATGACAATTTTAGATTTCCAAAAAAAATCAGCCACCCGTTTTCGAAATATTGAATTTTCAAAAAAAAAAATTAGAAATGATTGTATTTTAAATCTAAAAAAATATTTTTCCAAAATTTTGGTATTCAGTATAATTTATAATTCAAATGACCTGCTACGTGAAAATTTTTACCGAAATCCGTCGAACAGTTTATGACAATGTCGAAAATCGAAAAAGGGTTGTATGACAGGTACCGTTAAATATTTAAACAAATTTTTTTAACGAAAATGTAGGCTATACCTAAGGTATAAAAATCGTTAGAACAGTTTTTGACAGAATTAAGATGGTAGACAAAATTGTATGGCAAGTACAGTTATTTTTGGAGCTAAAAAAACGATTCAAAAATCTTTTTGAGACAATCACCTAAAACACTTAAGTGCAAAGTTTGAAGAAAATCGCTTCAGCCGTTTAGGCTTAACATCAATAGACAGACGGAATTGAGGGACCACCTTTTTTTTAAATGGAAAACTTGCCCTATAGTACCCACCTACATATAGATATAAGTAAAAAGAAACTGCTATACCCTTATTTTAATTTAAAAAAAAATACCCCAAGGGAACATTTAATAATTGATAAACCTGGCGCAAAGGGAAATTAGTCGCAAAAAGATAATATTCCACTCTACAATGTCCCTTGTTTCAAAAACTTTTTTTTTTGTAATTTTTTCTTGACGAAAGCACATGCTGTTGCTGACGGCGACTACCGGTTATTTAATTTTGAATATTCGCAGCCACCATTCTAAGTGACACTTTAAAGTGACGATCTCGGGGACATATTTCCTTTGCTAAAGAACATAATGACTTGATTGCATCATTTTTATACTTTTTCTTTTTCTTTTTTTTTGAAATTGCTTTCTCTTGTCTGAGATGTCGCCAGTTCTCTGTTGTCCTTCTAACTTTTGATGAGTTTATAGTCATAACCATTTTTTTGTTTTGTTGATTCCACACAATTTTCTAGTGTACAGATTTCTTTACTAAAAACGAGCCTTGTTTGCTGTCGCTGCCTAGATACAAAATTTAGAAGTTTCTGGCGAATAAACATTCACATTAAAGTTAAATCACATTCATAAAAAAAACCTCAGTAATAAATTTATACCAAAGCAAAGTAATAAACTGCAGTGCATGGGGAATGGTGATGGTTCCTCTGTAATTTGTTTACTAGCTTGTAACAAGTTTCGTGCCTATTATTCTATTCAAATATTTAACAAATCATTTTCACATGGCTGTACAACATAGCTCTGTATAAGGAAAGGAAACAGACTTTTCCTATAGGGAAAAAGCCGTTTCACAATTTTACAAAACTCATGCAACCAACGACATACCTATAAGTTTTTAGTTTTATTCTCCCTGTCTCTCTCTCTATCTATATAAATTGTTTTCTCTCCGTTGCTGTTAGTTGTAAAGGACTTTGAGGAAACAAAAAGAATTCCACTTACTGAAGTTGAAATAATTGAAGTCAAACATGATTCTCTGCAGTACGAGTCCTACTACACACGAATGTGGCACACTTTACCTTATGATGATGAAAAACTATGATGTTGGAATCTTGCTTGCCACACACCCATCCTTAATAGCTGATGGAATAGTGTATATATACTCTCTTTTTCGCCTCACAGGAGAATCGATTTTTATCTTGAAAAAAAAAAAAAAAAATAATAATACCGTCCTCAGCCTGATACGTTGACTTCCTTTGACGGCAGATGGCATTGACAGCATCTTCTGATGTGCACCACCACCTCATCCTTTGTATATCACCGACAACGATAACGACGACCAACGCCAGTCTGTCTCTCTAAATATTTTCTGTCGCGAACGCAAAGCCATTTACAAAATGTTGGCCCTTTCCATCCAACAGCCCTAGAGATTCTTATCACAAGCACTGTTGCCAGTTTTCAATCACATCTTTCATTTCTCTATAAGGGTGGATGTTATATGGTTCGACAGGGTCGGATGGTGCAAAGCTACATATTATACAAAAGGTGGTAGCTCCGTTATGTCTCGTTGTGTATGTTGATATGGAGGAAAGGAATTTTCTAACTCTTGCAGCTGGCCGGAGAGATGATGAAAACGAAAACGAGAGAGAGAGAGAGAGGGTTTTAAATTGATTCCATAAAAAGGGGTTCCAAATGTTATGGCGCTGCTAATATCCAAATGGATTCTTAATTATTCTACGCGTGCCGCTTTTGTACATACATATACTCGTACACAACAAAGCAGGCAAAACACCACCCTATTGCGTAGTTGTTATTTGGAAAAGCCTCTTTTTTTAGTTGTAAGGTGTTACATCGAAGTAAGGACTAGGATTCGGATGAAAATAAGTTCATAGAGGTCCCGCCTTAGCATGATTAATTTGAAATTATACTTAGATTGGAAGGGGTGATGGTACACGGCAAATCGTATCACCTCACTCTGATCTAAATGGATGCATTGTGCTCATGAAATAAACTTGAAGATTCTTGAGATGAAAAAAAAAAAGGAAAGAGAAGTCAATTTTGTTGTTGCTTACATATTTTGTTTGAAAGTTAATTCAATTGTTGGATCAGCTTAATGTTTTAGCTTTTAACAAATTGAGTACGCATAAGAAAAACAGCTAGTAGACACACTGGATAAGTATTCCAACAGTTATCTTAAAGAAAGAATAATTCTATAAATGAACTAGAAGAACCGTACATGCGTTGCTTTGCTAAGGAAGCTTAGTAGTTTTTAAAAATCATGTATATAAATCACCATGCAAGGTTATAGCGACTAGTGGGTTTCTGAGCAGTTGTAACGCAATATTGATTTTGGAAAAAAAATTAGGGCGCGGGGGTGCAAAATTGAGGAATTATGGACGATGCCAATCCACACGAAGTCCACTAAGCGACCGTTAAATTCCCTAATTTTGGTTGGATTCTGAATTTTCTTTTAAAACCACGATGGCATTCCGATCAACTTCAAAGAAAACCTCTGCCGATCTGTCACCAATTGGATCATTTGGATGTTGAAAGTGGTGCCAAAATAGACTTTCTGTATATCACTATATGGATATGGTCGTCTGGCAACTTATAACTGACACTTCAAAAAATTAAAAGGAATACCCTCTTGGATTAAATGTTGTACATTTTTCGTCATATAAGAAAGTTTGTAGGGCTTCATCCTGAATATTATTGTCGTAAATTAGTGGTGAAAGAAAAAAAAATTGACTCGTTCGTCAAGTAATATGGCAGTGAAGATAGCTTTACCATCACTCAAAAATGTAGTAAATTTGTCATAAATATGTAGCGAAAAGAAAAACCTTTTCGCTTTTATTTCATAAAAAAAAAGCTTAGCCTTTGGTTAGCCTGTACATATTATTTTGCAATTAATCTAATGTCTACTGACACATTTTTACGACAAATTTACGACCACATCCCTTCGTCATTTTTGAATTCATTTAACCTAATTTTGAGAGATGGCAAATCCAACTTGATTTTTTTTGTCGTTTAACTAAAATTTCAACTTCGCTAAGGCTTCGGTAAGTCATTTTAGCTTTGATAAGAAGCAAGAAATGAAGAAGAAGAAAACTTAGCTAAAATATTAAGTTGAGTATTCAACAAGTGTGTGATTAAAATTTTGAAATTTTTGTGCTAACTTGACAGGCATGATATGGTTATTGATTATCTCACGTAGATGCAACATAAGCTGGAATGATTTTACCCGTTGGATTTTTTTCTTGGATTTTCCTTATCTTATCAATATTTTTTACAAAAATAGTCATTTATGTATATATGCCTTCGAAAAAAAATGCTTTATATCTCAATCACTACTTGTTATGTTTAAGTTTAGCATTTACTCGTCCATAGTGGAACATCCTTTATAATTGTCGCAAGGTAAATCACAAGTCGATATAAAAAAAGGATTTTTCACACGGTCCACCGACCACTTTGGGTATTCCAACTTCTCTGAAATTATTTTACCACACGTTATATATATAAAATGTAATTTTCGAAGAAATGTGAATGCAAAATTTTTTGAAATATAATTTTTGTTTAAATCATTTCAAAAAAATTGATAGAAAAAATCACAAAATACTTTGGTGATTTGGAAATACATATTATGTCCTCGTACTATATTTCCGACAGTTCCAAACGATTTTATATTTCAAGAAACTCATAAATTTCAATCCGGAACATCTGTTAACAAACATTTTGTCTGTCTGTTTTAACGACTATGAACATGAACATGTAGAAAATGTTGGGTGGAATGTGTACAATTTCCAATAAGCTCCAATCAGTCTAATCGATAAAATAACCAATCAAGATCATCGAATGCAATTCAATCATAATAACTTTTTTGAATCTTATAGATACAGAATGTGAAAAGCCAATTAATATAAACCATCTTGGCGAAATCTTAATTAAACTTACAAACTGCTAAGGGATTTATGGAATAACATTAAATTACCGATAAGCTATATAACAACCACAATTCTCACTGACTGACTGACCAATGACCATGGCCCATCTTAGCCGCATGACCACCACTCTGTGTATCGGAGAACAGCTGGATGTATCATAAATTCTTCACAATAATTCATTAATTTCGAATTAAACACACCCAATCCCATGATTAATTATATTGTCTTCGTGTATGTGTCGATGTACTCGTACTCGCGTATGATAAAGCCCACCACACACACAATATAACCGTCTTCTGCATTATGCATGCAGGTTTATTGGGTTGTATCATAATATGATTATTATGTATAAAACAAGAATGTTAGCTCCATAGCACCTCACAGTGAAACAACATTTTTACATAAATTCGACACTCGAAACTAAAAATAATTTACCTGCTTTCGAGCTAAATTAGGCGCGCTCGCACGCGTGCTCCCCTCAAACAACAACAAACTATACTGCCAGCGAAGGCGAGAGTGATGATGATGCTAATGCACCTGGAGGTCGGAACAGACCACAACGTACGAGCAGCGGCAAACATTCTCATCACACTTCTCATGCGTCATGGATTTCAAATTAAATAAATTATTATTTTAATTTTTGTTGATGCGAGAGTGCGGAGCAAAATCGATGTAGTTTGCGCTGAATATGGTGGAACGCATAAGTTGTGTTGAATTTTTGAAATTCAAATAAATAATTACCCAGCCATCAATCCAGGCGCAGTCTAGCTTTTCGGCAAAAAAGAGCTCCTAATGATAGTTTTTAGGATAGCAACAGCAGCACCGCGTCGCACCACCTCATCATTGAAACAAAGGAAGGAACTTTGTATGCGGCGCGGCGGCAAGCTGGGAGGGTAGAGTCGCTATATTTTCGAAATTAACTTCAAACACCCACAACAGCCACATCAAAGGAGGCGTAAGGGAGCGGCGCGTCTAGCGAACTAATTACACCGTCCGCGTAACAGTGGGATAGTGTTTCGAAATAAAAATCTAAATATAATCCAGCTTGATATCTAAAAGCAAATATAAATATTTTAAATTCGAGCAAAAAAAAGACTCAATAATGCAGGATTTTCGTTGTTGCTTACTAAATAGTTTCAGTGGAAATAATTAAAGAACAAAAAACTGCCTGTGAGAAAGAAATTTAAAAACTTACCTTCGACAGGTAATATTATGAAATAAAATTATTTGATTGATTGTAATGTAAAGACATTTCCAACTTATATCTTCAAAATTGTGTTATACATTGACTTTTCAATTTTTAAGAAATGTGGAATGTTACGAAAATTGTAGATGTTACCTTAGTGTCAAAATTTTACTACTTTTACTGAAGAAGGCGTAAAACCACAACGAATCACTCCACAGTTGTTTATGCCAAAATTAAAATTATAAACTTTTCCACAATCTCTAGCAGCTTTGTGCCCTTCTTTTATAGTTTGTGGCATTGTGGAACGTATTCAAATTTAATTTCATGGTACAAAATTATTTAAAAAATGTTAGTATTTAACTTAATTACATGATCCAGATGGAAATATATCTAAAAAATAAATTTACGTTCCACAAATATTTTGAACCTAAACTAATTGATTGCTAAATAAAAAATGTTTTTCTGCTAATTAAACGCCTTCAAATTAATATTGAATCATATTCATAATTGAAATTCAGCCTCTAGGCTTTTATTCTCTCTCGACTTCTTTTCAAGTCAACAAAAATGAATGCATTCCACAATCTTCTGAAGATAATTTTTGTTTAAATTTCGGTAGTTTTAAATATGAGATAAAAAGAGTCTAATCTGTTATAGTGTGGAAAAGTTTTACAGCTGATAATCACTAAGCATTATCTCAAAATTGAAGCTGTGGAATGTAAAGACAACGTTTGATAAAAATTCGATCTTTTACAAACTCCCTCAAAAATATGTACGAATGCGTTTAATTTTCTTTTTTCTTTGCAGGGTGTCTGAAACAATTTAAATATTCATTGGATTTTTTTTTTGTAAGCGAATTCAATTATTTTTTTTTTTGTTTCCAACTATTGGGTATATATTGCCCCACTGTGCAGGAAGTTCGAAATGGAGTTTTTTTATTATTTTTTTTTGTGAATTGTTTTTGCTTTATTATGGTAAACTTTTAGTTTGCACAAATTACTAGATGATGGTGATGATGATGGTATGTATTTTGAAAAATGTGGTTGACGTTGACTATATTACAAAAATTCACCTGAAAATTGAAAATAAATATGAAAATGTGTCAAAGACTCACCAGTAAAATGTCAATTACTCGTTTTTGCTTGCTATATGAGTGAGTAGGTATATGAGGTGGTATATGATGCCTGTGTTAATAGTTGATATTATATTGTGCAAGATGACCAAATGTTGTCATTAACATTTACTAGTCATTTATTTTATGTTGAGTTCAGAGGTGCCAGAGATAGATAGAGAGAGAGTTCAAAGAACTCAGATGACCCAACAACACAAAAAGTTATTAGACACACGGTCACAACCAACGGTAGGCAGTATGAGGTGTGCAATTAGAATATGTGACGAAACTATTTTGCATTGTTGTAAATAATTGCAGGCGGCAACACCTGTCTTGTTTTATTTATTGATCATTAAATTGAGTAATCTCAACCAATACATTAGGCTGGCGTGGTGTCGGTTTAGAGACGAACGACCGACTGACGCAAGGTGACTATAGGTACTCGTATGTATATGAAAGGGAAATCATCAGCAAATGGATGAGATCTGTCTATCAATGAAATTGACGGCTTTAATCGAATCGTGTCGAAAGCAGACGTTGATTAATGTCTAATGCACACGTTTTTTTTAACAAGGTGATTGAGGTTAAGATTCGATTGCAATTTCGTATGAGTAAGATGATTTCAGGGCCCTATTTCTCATTAAGTATGGAGATATCGTCTTAGCGATTATAATGTACATACACACTAGACTTACATTATATATCGTCACAAATAAAAACAATCCATTTTAAATGTAAATATAAGACGATTTCTTTATGTTAAGAAAGTTCAAATAAGTTTTTCTTTGATTCGGGATAGGATTAATATGTAGGTGTTTTTGTTTCGGTATGAACAAAACCTAGAGTCTGTAGTTTAGCTTTCTAATTCTGTGAAATAATCTTATCGATCAAAAAGTCTTTGTTACAAAGAAGTTCCTCGTGGGTTAATATTTATGTATGTAGTTAGTTAGATGCAATCTTTTAACTTTATAACTTATATTTTTAATTAAAATTAATCAATTGACTAACTTGCAACTTTGCATTACTACCCTAGTTTGTTTTCTTTTTGATCTTATAGGCAGAAATCAAGTGTAATGTCCTGTAGAATTTGTGGAACGCATTCATTTTTTTTCCAATTTCCCGATAATGATAGAAGCACAGTTGCTCATGGAGTATTGATGTTTATTTTAAGGCAACTAATACACCTCGGAGGGGCCATTTAACAATATGCCGTGTAGACATGGTTAACTTTATACTCTTTATACTATTTATTTTCTTCAAATGAACTCGCCATAGCTCCTCTTGCACAGAACAGAAGAACAAATAAAATATCAGGAAATACAAAGAGACTCGGTGAAATTACGTACCCCTGGGGTACACCAGAATTTTTATTAGAAATTTTGAATCCCATCAAAACATATGACGTATATTTGTAATGATTTTTGTCGATAATTTTTAATCGATCGATACACAATTTATCAACCACTTGAGGAAGTGTAAAGTTTTGCTTTACCTTTCGGGAAAGGGAAAATAAAGATACAAAATTGAAAGACATGAAACATTACTGCTGTGTTTGAAGGTAGTAAATGTTTCCGTTACATTTCTATTACGTATCATTTTTACAGTTCTATTTTGAATTCTATCCAATAGATTCAAATGAATTTTTGGAGCTTCAGCCCAGATACGAATGTAGTATTTATAGATTTATTGCCAGATCAGAAGGTTAGAAGAATTTCGAATTCGAAGAAAGTCGAAACAACACCGAACATGTGATCATTCCAGAAAAAGTGGTCTGTAATGCACATATCAAGGACTGATTACAAGCTTTGAAGAATACCTCTTCAGAACGATGGGAGGAATACTATCCAGGCCAGCGGATTTGTGTTTATCAAGGTCTGTAAGGAATCTAATAACTTCCCTAATGTGATAGAAGGTTTTTTCCAATGAAATCATTTACGCTCTCTAGTACTGGAGGAGTCATAACAATTTCTGGCAGCGTTGAATTAACAAATTAGCCCTTTCGTGTGAGCTGACAAAGGACAGGGGGTGTCATTAAAGATGAGCGTTGGAACTAAAGAAGAAGTAGTATTTCGAATGTTTTTTTTTAAATTACGAACAATTTTACTACATTTGGGACATTGTAGTATTCTACCATATCGAGGTAACCGTCGGAACGGAACATTTTTCGATTTGTCGGAGAAATGGTCCGCACAGCTGTCGGACGATTGCCTCGAAACAAATATTCACCAATTTGGACAATTTCGGCGAATTCTCCGCTCCGAAGGTTACCTCGCTAGGTCCCATTGTTTGCATTCGTATTTGGTCATGCAAAAATTTGGTTCCCTTGAGACTTGACTTATTCCGGTTTTCCTCAGTGGGCTTGGCTTTATATTTCCGGAAACTTACTTCTATAACCCTAATAACCTTTTAACAGCTAAGATCAAATCATACAATTCCTTATTCGGTTTAATATGGATTAGTGGATCTTTGCAGAATTTAGAAACAAAACTCTACACAAACCTTAAGTTGCGGGTTGTTGCTGGAAAAATGTTACTTATACATTCATTAATTTATTAGAAAAGTTTCTGATTCATGTTCAAGTTCATGCATAACACAATGTCTCTATATCAACAAAGCTCTCCACTATAAAGCAGAAGAATCGTTTAACACTGAATTTGATTTTGCATAAATTAATAGTGTCACTTTATAATTTTTAGCAAAATTTGGTACTTAAACATTTAGTGGTTAAAATGTGACTTTCTTTTCAATAACAATTTAAAGTGGAAAAAGAAAACGAATAGCTAATAATACAAACTGGACCAAAAATTCGGAACTCGAATTGTGGTTGAGAAGGTAAGGTAGGCTAGGCGCGATTTCATTGTGATCGTTACAACTTATCGTTTTCAGATATCATGACAGACTTATTTTCGGGATATTTGGTTTCAAGGGCGACATGTGCTGAAAAGTTTCCCAAAACTTTAGAAACCGACTACATAAGTGTATTGCATTTGAAGCCCTCCATCTTGCTCAGATTATATGAAAAATTTGAGGAGAAAAACTATATTAATAATAAAATAGAAAACGTGTAAATTTATTACCATAGCATAGAATTTCTCAAAAATATGCCAAATTTCATAACGTTGCTGTTAAATCAGGGACATTCATAAATTTTTATACAAATGTCGCAAATTTCCCATGTTTTCAATTTTCATTTTAATGTAGAGTGAATAAATTGGACATTAGGAATTTTATTGAATAAAAAAATACAAAACTTCCAAGACATGGAAAATCTCCTACGAAAAATTTCTAACAATATCTAAAGTTCTTGGAACCATGTTTTTTTTTTCAATCAAAGACTTATTTCGAGTCTCCACCATCTAGTTTCCATTGTCACTGTGTGTTGGTCCTTTCGGGATAAATCGCCAGCTATATCAATTAATCTTAAACTCAATAACACAGACAAAAACTCTTAAAAAGAAAATTAAGATCATTATCATTTGTCGGGAAATGGGAAATATTGAAATAAAACACAAACAAAAAAGAAAGCTACTTGTCTATTGAGCACATTGTTTGCCAAATTAGTTGCACATCTCACCCAGTTTCTAAAGGCGCACTTCCAAGGATATTTTTATAAGGAAGAAAATTAAAATGTTGATTGTCACAGGACTAATGTTGGATTTTTTTTCTCCACCATAGTTGAACGCGCTGTATTTTGTTGCTCTCTACGAATATTGATGGTAATACCTTAGTTGAAGAAAAAAAATACATATTTAGTCCATTTTCCATTCCGGCGGCGCTGCACTGGCGGTGTAATTATCCCACCAGCCAGCCATCGCCCCAACATATTCAAAAAAAAAAAAAAAGAAATCCAGATATGATGTTGATTCTCTGTTGGGAGTTCTGTTCTGGTCCTCCCATAATTTTTTTCCCTTTTCTTTCTTTTGTTGAGAAATTGGTTCTTCCTCTGCTTTAATTACGCGCACATTCTCGGCGATATGACTGTCGTTTTTTCCCTTCTCCCATCCACCGAGAGTGTAATGGCTATGGGTAATACACATTATGTACGAGCATAGTATAAAATTCTCAAGGAGTCCATGCCCGCACTCGAAAAACATGTGTGGCAACCAGCATTTTTTTTTTTTTTTTTTGAATACCATCCCATTCCAGTGCATTAAGATATTTTTTTGTATATATTCTTCAATTGGATTCTTTTATTTTTTTTATCTCATTAAAACAGAGAGCATTGGTTGCAACTGACGTTGCCGTCATTATTTTCCCATAATTAGGGTTGAAATTTTATGACAGGGTGTTGGTACATGAGTTTTAATTATTATACGAAAATCTCACAGTTTTTTTTCTTCTTGCTGATCTCATTTTCTTTGATGAATTTTGTGAAAAATTTCTTATAAAACATGTTTTGAAAATCTTAAAATAAACAACAACAAAAAAAATGAGAACCGGGTGCAGACAGAACGAATGAAGCAACAGTCTACCGCAACTTTAGTCTCGAAATTCTCATCAATCTCAATCACTTTCATTTTTTTTTTTGATTTATTAAATTTTATACTTTTAAATTTTTTTGTTTTGGTTTTTGTTTGATTTTTGTTTCGTGACGATGATTTTTTTTTAATTTTTGAGTTCAAATAGTTTTCTTTAAGTGTGAAGGGGAGAGCCCCGCTTTTGCGTTTTTTTTTTTCAAAGAAGCATAATTTAAATGACACTTAATTTGAAATTAGAACAAATGCCAAAATGATGGTTTTTAATAAAAAAAAAATTGCTGAATTAGGCCGGATTAGTCATAAAATATGTATTTCCGCATATATTCTGTTTGTGGAGTAAACATATTCTATAGTAAAGAAAATACAACCAGTCCTATTGGAAGAAGCGTTTGTAAAATTTACAAGCAGAAATAATAATTCGAATTTATCCTATTTTTCGTCAGCCAACATTTCATAGGAGAAAAAAAAAACAAATTAGAAATCTTATGGCTTTTAATTTCCGTTTATTTATTTTTTTTTTGTTTGCTCTGGTTTCTTGTGAAGAACAAGTTTTGTAAATAGCTTCGTCTACACTTCTTGGTTATTTAGTCTATTTTCAACTGTTATTTCATTTGACTTTTGGATCTTCTGTGAGAATTTTATTGTGAATGGTTATTTATTTATTTTTTTCATGATTATTTTATGTCATAAAATTGTAATCAATCGAGAGAATCTTTAATTTTTTTTTTTAAATGACCATTGAGTCAAAAGAAAGAAAAACAAAAAAGAACTGATTTGAACGAAAATTAGAGCATTTATTGGATTGAGCAAGTACAAATAATTTTTAAAAAAACAATAAACATTTATATACACACACACGCACATGTACGTATTTATTGATGTATGTATTCCGTTTGCATAATTTCAAATGAACAATAAAGATGTCAGAGACATGAAGTAAGACTTTGAATAAAAATAAAAGATTATACATACACGATTCTTGAAAATGAAATTGATTTAGATTTACAAGTGAAAGACCCAAATGGAACCACACACAGCACCTAAAGAATACTTAAGTAGCCGGTTCTAAAGTTTACATAAGTAGATTCCGTATAAATTAAACCGATTGCAGAATCTCAGAGAAATAGATAGTTTTTTCCGTTTAAAATAAGCCACTTGAAGTTTTTTGTTTGAATAATTAGTTTTTTTTTCGAATAATTTTTTATATTAGATTGAATTTTGAAGAATGAGCTATTTATGGTGAAATAAGTCAAAAAATAGTTCTGTTCCGTAGTAAGACTGTATTAAAATTATTCTGTTGCGTCGGGAGTCCCTAAGCAGAAGAATAATTTTTTTTTTATAATCTACACGCCTCAAGGGATTATACTACCCTTTAAATGTTACAACACAGCGCGGGCGTGAGGTTAAGGAAGAGAAAAAATGATAGGAAAGATGTGTGGCGCGATGTTCTGAGACTGGAGGTGGTTGTTGTCTCGGATTTGATCTCCAGAGATGGCGGCTGAACTAATGCGGAGAAATTTCCGTGTCTTATTTATCTATGTCGCTTATAATTCGCAATATTTTTTATTTTTTGTCATATTTTATCGGTGTACTAGTTTTACTCAATCACATGTTGTTAAACAGCATGTATTGAGTAAACCACCAACTCATTGTATGACATTTTATTATAGAATTTGTTTTAATGGAAAAATAAGAGGACATAGACTACGACAGGGATAGAACCTGTAACCATGAGGTTGACAGGCGAACACTCAACTAACGCGCCACGGCCATACCCAGGCAGAAGAAAGATGAAAAACTGGTATGCCTGTAGACTTAAAATTTCTGATAGCAAGTCATATTGGCGCAACATTTTAGACGATTTTGTGCTTTGTTTTAAATAATATTGAACATTTCATTTCACAAGTAAATTAAAATTAAGTACTTAACGGAAAAATGTCGCTATGAAAAAAGTGCAAAAATAGCCGTTTTAAAAGTTGCAACAACGTAAAAGTGGGATATGATTAAATCGGTGTGGTTGTGTATTTCAGGTTTGAAAATTTCACTGAAAATGTGAAAATAAATTTTATTATTTAAAAGTTCCTGAAGCAAAGCAATAACAGGAATGCTAGATGCAAAAAAAAGTTAAAATTGGTTGATTAATTTGGATCACTTGGTACACCAAATGAAGAACTTCCCAAATTTGAATTGGTATCATTGATGAAAGCTTTCAATTTATTGATAGTAAAATTGTTGCATATTTACATCTCCACCTCTATACCTATATGTGTGTGTGTGCGGATAATTTTAGAAGCACACTTTTACTCTGATAGCTAAAAACACGGATACTTACGCAACCTTTCCATTCTAAATCAGAAGTTCCTAAGGGAAATCAATTAGGGCCCCTTTTTTTTAAAAGCTATTAATTATAGAAGAGATCTAGGACGTCTCGCAGTTTTAAATCGTGCCTTCTACCGAGATCCTGAAATCGCAATTTATAACTTTTCTATAAACACATTGGCGCAAAATTTTAAACGATTTAGCAATATGTTAAATCATTTTTAGTATGATTTTGCTAATTTTAAACCAATTTAGTAGGCATTGTAATATTTGCTTAACATTTTGCTAAAGTTAAAATCACAAAATGGCGGCTTTAATTTTTTAGTATCGTACTAAATCCATATGCCACTTTGACATTTACAAACGTCAAAAAGTAATGTTGGCTTACTTTTGTGGACTATTTTAAGCGTGTTTAGTTGTAGTTTATTAAGAAAATAGATTTAGTATGGTGCTAGTTAAAAAGTGTTTAAAAATTAGGAAAATATTAGTAAAGTGCTTTAGTATTAGCAAACTGTTAAGTGGTATCATGATAAGCCCTTAACATCAGGCTGTTTAAAAATTTGCGCCATTGTTTTTAGACGTTTGTTTGTTTTTTAATTAACTGCCAAATTTGATGTAACAACTGTCACCCAAACCAACATGGCGACCAATAAATTGTACGATTTGACATTTAAGCTCCACCACTCTGATTTTAAATATACAGAGTGTTTTTTAAGCAGAACTTACTTCTAACAAGTAGGTTCTAGGTTTATCTGCCACAAACCAATATTCAGATTTGCAAGCTGTCAGAGTATCTCGATGCAATAGTTTTGTTTGCAATTTATAGCAAAACTAATCTCCTGTGTGTCAAATACATCACTTTCTTCATATTATTACCGACACAATTGTCAATCGACCACCTGAGTCTGCTAGCTATTTGCGGTATTGTTGATAGTTTTTATTCAACATGATTCTCTGCAACATAATTCCCTGCAATTTGCAGTTCCTCGAGACAGAGTATGTAAATACTGACGAGAATATTGCGACATGCTTAGGAAGTCTGCTAATTAAGCTCCAAGCTTACAGACAGCTTTCACTGTCCGTCATTTTTACAAAAAAAAAATCTTATTTTGAAGGTTTACAGGATGAAGCTCATAAAGCATTGAAGTCGAATGATTGCCATTTGCCTTGAAATTTTGGCATTAAACCCGCTGTTTTATCGAAAAATTGTGTTCGGCAATGAGGCTCATTTTTTGACTAAATAGGTATGTCAATAAACAAATTTGTCGTATAGATTTCAAGAATGACGCTAATCAGCGTGTTACGGTCAACTTTATTCGATATAGGGTCATGATTAATGACTATTTTGTTCCCCCGATTTAATGTCGTGATTGCAAAAGCAATGTGGTTCCAGCAGGAGGGTGCTATACATATTTGTAATACAGCAAACGAAACAATCAACTTAATCATGAAAACATACCTACTATGTGGGTCATTAAATTGTCCCCCAATATCTTGAGATTTAACGCCTCCTGGTCTTGATTATTTTCTTTGGAAAGGGTAAAACATTTCTGCTCATGGATATGGCATTAATTAAATCCAGTCGTAAGTGTATGTATAGGTCATTTGCCCGAAGTTGACTTTTAAGAACTAATTACAGAATGTATTCTTTCGATTGAACACAACAAATCTATCAAAATTAGTAAAAGCTTAAAAAAAACTAGGTAGATATGATTTTTATAATCTTAAAGAAAAATACTGCATCTGCATCACACTTAAAATTATGAATAATGTTTGTGTAATATCAAAACATACATAAAAGTAAACTGAAGAAAATAGCATGAAATTCACTGAAATACCGAACGCATCATATCTCCTCCAAGCTTAAGCTAGTTTTACACCATTTAAAGATATTTTCCATCTACCTAATACGCAATCGATGTAATGCAAGTGTAAGTGATTAATCAAAACTGGCCAGCTAAATCCCGAAGAAAATTGAAAGAAAAGGCAAAAAAGAAAAAAATTACATCTGAATGGATCCGACAAAGCTCATTAAATTCATAACAACAGTTATGTGGATAAGTGTTTATTGCAAGATTTTAATACAAATTATATCTACCTGTAAGATAGGTATATTACAACCAGTGTGACCAATGAAAAATTTCAAACCCTGCTAAAATAGAGGTTTTAACAGGATTTTTTGAATACAAAAACTACAAAGAAAAATACTAATTGTTTTTGAAAAAAAAAACAGCCAAAACCGCAAAAAACGTAAATATTTATATGCCTGGACCAATCGAACTTGTCTTAGGGTGACGTTTAAAGTGGTAGCCAGTATATATTTTTTTTGTAGTTTTTTACTTTAGTATGTTGAATTTTAAATAATTGTCAAAAAAGAATTGTTTATTTTGTTAAGTTTATGTATAAAAAAGGAAATAAACTTACAAATAGTTATTAATCCATTTTGCAACATAAAGAAACAAAAAGAGATCAGGTCCAGAGTATGTTAATCTGATGAAGTCAAAGGTATTTATATAATTTTTTTTCTCAAACGATTTCTGCTTCATTTAAATATCATAAAATTCTTGTTTTTCTTCTATAGTAAAATAAAGTTTTGATAAGGCAACTCGTTTGATTATATTAGGAGGAATAATCAAGGCATCACAACGTTTCTCAGATAAATTATCTCGGATAAAAATTATACTATTTAGCAAATCAATTTTAATTCGATTCCTTCTTTGATCCTTTACAAGATTCATTAAACTAAATACTCTTTCAACTACAGCATTTGAGATAGGCAAAAACGAATTGAAAAAAGTTTGATAAGTCTTGGTTTTTATTGGATGCATCTGTGAACCTATTTACCTCGCACTAAAACTCAACAGTATTTTCAATATTCTCCCATTTATTTGGATTTACGTTGTCCAATTACGATTTAATTTTGGAAATAATTTCAGATTTCATGTTTCTATTTTTAATTTTAAAAAAATCTTTAATGGTTGTTTATGAAGCCGCAAACATTTTTTAACATAAAAGAAATTTACTTGCTGCAAAATTCGTAGATTTTGTAGAGTTCGCGATTGAATCTCTGTTATGAGCGATACGCATTTATGTTTGATTGAGTCTTCACTTTTTAAAGTAATATTTTATTTTAAAAAAAACCTGCTAGATTTCCTGCTAAAAAAAACTGCGGGCAGGATTTGAAAATAAAAAATGCTGAAAGCAAACTTTTCCGGCTAAATTTAGGAGCAAAAATGTTAAATTGGCCACACTGATTACATCCACTTATACCAGATACCTACCTACTTTAGAGGTAAAAAAATATTATTTTTTTTTAAATGTGCAGTTTTTTTTTTCTTACGATTTGGTATACGAGTAGCTTAGAATTTGAAATACAAACCTTTTTGTTGTGATGTTTCCTTAAGAGCCTTTAATTTTATCTATTCCCGGGGATTAGTGCATAAGTGCTTCCACTTAATGCAAACAAAATATTCATCAACACCTTTTCACCCACCTTAATGTCGTCCACTTTCATAAAACAAAAAAAAAACACTAAATAATAAAACTTCGTGTATCTCTTGCATACAAACCTTCATTATGTACGAGTATCTACCCCACAATCTATCTATCCATACCCATAAAAACAACCCTAACTCGGGTGAAAAAATAACCATCGTGAGGCTTAAGTTTAAGAGCTACTCAAACATTTGCCTAACCTCTGATCTATTCCCAAGAAGTGGCAAAAAGATACGATAAATATTACTGCATTCAATATGTTTTTATTCTTTAGTAGACGAACGAACGACAAAAAAAAAATACCTATAAGAAAAGCTAAGATAGACAAGGATGCAGATCCTTTAGAAATAGTAGATAGTTTAGTTTTTTGTTTTTTTGTTTTTTTGTTCATATCAACTTACCGGATAATACATTCCTTGCGGAGGAAGGAAAAATGCCCCTGAGCCCCACAGTTTGACGGCTTTTTATTAACCTTTGGGGGAGAAGAAGACCAGATACGAAGAAGAAGAATCAGAATATATTCAAGTTTTCAGACGAAGGATGATGTCCTTTCGTTGAAATGACGTCGTCTTCGATGAAAACCAAGACAGCGACTGTAAGCGATGACGATGAATGAACGACGAACGTACGTTGTTGTTTTGGTGAATCGAGACGGAGGGGGCAAAACGATGTAATGGCAAACAGCGGAAAAGGATGCTTCTTATGCTTGGTATCCTTTCGATTTCTTGTTGTATTTAGACAGCTTTCCCTTCTTGAATATTAGAGGGCAATATATATATATATATTTTTTATTTTCACTTTTTTTTTCTTTGTATAAAATATTTGTATGTACGCACCACACTTTCTTTATACTTTTTTTATATTTTGGCACAAATTTTCAAAGATTTATTTTGATTTATATTTTTTTCTTTATTACTTTTGGATTACACTGTAAAAAAAAATAAGGGAGAAATTCAATCAAAAATAACAAAAAAAAAAACAACAACAAATAACATAGGAACAAGTGAATGATGGGAAATAAAATAAATTTGACAACATTGCCAATGGATTGTCAGTCACAAAATGAGAAACAGAGAGAGAGAGAGAGAGTGAGAGAAATAGGGGTTGTTTTCGTTTGTATAAGTTAAATATAATGACGGTCGACGTTATTCACTTGTATAGGGATAAGGAGGGATGCTGTGTGTGGTGCTTTGCATGTGTGTCACATTTTATTTTTTTTTTAACTTAATGTCCTTTTTTTTTATTTTACTGATGGAGCTCGTGCTGGCTGTTGGTATTTTGTTGCTGTTGTTATTTTGTCCTTTGACAATCAAAGGAAAGCAAAAACGACCCGAATTATGATGGTCTCCAATGGTCTCCAACGCGCACGACAGAAAATAAGGTCTATTAAAAATTTACGAAAGAAAAGAGGGAATAAAACGGAAAAAATCTTCTGCATCATTAAGGAGATTCATTTTTTGTTTGCCCATTCTCCTCTTTTTTTTTTATTATTACATATGTATAGGTACCTACCTACCTACTTGTTCATCCCTTGGAAATAGAAAAGGGAAAATCACTAGTGTTAACAGATGAGGATTTTTTATTTGATGCTGAATTATTTTTTTGTTATTAATGAGACAATTTGAGTCATAAATTTCTGTAAACAAAATAATAATGGACATAAGAGTCTGTGACAAATTTGTACAACTTTCAAAAATAAAGCTTTAGGGGATTTTTTTTTTGTGTTCCACTTAAGGGGAAGTATTGTTGTATACACTTGTTTTTATTTTGTTTATAGATATCACCAAAGATTAGAAAAGATTATAATGCCTACCAACCATAAATTGAAAAACGACAACACTTGAAGCTTAAAAGAAAACGATTAAGAAAATGGGAGCAACTAAATGGTGGTTGGTAGCTAGGCATAAAACATAGAAATAGGAACATCTGAATTTTTTGGTTTGTGTTTGGTTTGGTTTTTGAGTGGCGGTATGGCAGCATGGCACTTAACGAAAGTGTTTTTCTCGAGTGCCGATGGCTTATCTCATTGAAAAAGCATTACAGGTTCAATAACGCTGATCTTATTCGGGAATATTTTGTTTGTAAATTCTACTCCTAGTCAGAGATTAGGAAAGTGTATGTTTTTTGTTTTCTTTATTTTTTTGATAATCCAATTTTATGTAGATGAGGTAATTGGTTGCTCAAGAGTAGGGACCTATCTCATATTTATTCATGAAGCACAATTTATAAAATTGTACAGAATTTCTATGTTCTTTGAATGAAAATTATTTGGCGTGATAGGTACCTACCTATAAAAAACAATGTCTTAGTCATTTTTCAAGAAATTGCGATATAAAAAACAAAATTTTCTGTTTTTTGTTACATGTTTTCGTCCATAATTAGAGAAATTAGGGACACACAAAAATATATAGCTACTTCAGCATGGCAGAGAAGTTGTAACCAAAACTATTAATGCTGAAGTTTTTTTTTTGAACGAAGGGATTTTTAAAGTCAATTGATATTTTTTGCGAACTTTGGCCTTAAATGCGTTTCGCTCAGCTACGACGAAAGTTGCACTCATCAGTTTTATAAAAAAAAAATAGCACAATTTCCGAAAGAATGTTGGTGGCAGTTCTGGCGGGACTAGAAACACCGAAGAATAATTTTCCAGTAATTTGGCAACTGAACCATCAAGTAGGTAATTTGTTTCAAGTCTAATTAAAAGATCTTCGGTAGATTTTTGGAATTTGTTTTTAAGTGTTAATTTTAACATTTCAATTAAAGATTTAATGCTCTTTTAGGCTGACGGACGGTATAAGTTTTAATAATTGCGCTCATCTAGCTTTCTAGATAGAACTGATAGGGCGTGTTTTTCATTACTTCTGTTTGAATGAAAAATAATTCAATTAGACATTTTACTCTAAAATCTATATAGGTATGATATGAATAATAGAAAACCTGAACAAATGACAATAGATACCTTTAAAATATTGAATTTATCATAAATAATTAGGTATTTTAACGAAAATACTAATTTTGCTGAAGAATTTTATTCAAGCTCAGGAGAAATGAGAAAGTTAAACGAACTTCCCAAATATATCTGTTTGCAAAATCAATCATTTGAATTTTTGCATACAAATTCTAGATTTTGAACATACGGAATTATGTAAGATTTGAGACACATCGGGGGTTACAGTAAAAAAATTCATTCATTCGTGAAAGAGGAATTCATTGAATTAACTTTGCTGTCATTTCATACGATTTTTTTTTCCACTGAAATTTATTCCGTGGGAAATTCATGTTCGCAAGAAATATTTCGAGGGGATAAAATATTCCTTGAGAAACGATATTCCCTGGGAGATTCCCTATATGTCCCATTAGCTAGGTAAATATTAACGATTTATCTGATTTTGGCAGTTACCTACAACCTACCTACCTATTTCATTACTTTTTTCATACATCTGGTTAAAATACGGCTGAAACACGTTTAGTTTCAATTTTATCAGTCTCAAAATGAAATTAATTGTTTAAAAAAAATACACGAAATAATGTTCGGCAAAAATGAAATCCGATGGTAACTCTTTCGCAGGTAGGCAGTAAAATTTAATGCCAGAGAATGTTTATAAATAAAAGAGTCACATCTTGAATATTAATTAAAAACTGTTACATAAGCTATAGGTGATAAGATTTCACTTTTGAACAAGAATTTTTAATGAAATCGTGAAACAAGTGAATTTGGAATTGTAGCGACATAGATTGTAGCCTTTTTAATATTTGAGTTATGATAATATCTGTACAAAATTCTACGTGATATATTTTCTAAAATGAAATAGGTGAAAGATGAACCTATGAATCGATGTCACTAACTTGACTTTTTTATTAGTAGATACTCGTATGTACAAATGTACTATGGATATCTATGCTGAGGTTTAACTAATTTTTCTATGTATAATGCAGTTGACATTGGACTTTTTTATTACAGTTTTACGATTAATAGAAGAAGTAGAACACTTTTTGATTGGCTGCATGTGTTATAGCGCGAATTTTTGGAATGTGTGGAAACACTGTATCTTAGAAACTTCCGTTTAAAAAAATGCTCTCAGATGTAGAGTTTAAGAGTAAAACTCATTTTAAAAAGAATTGTGTGAAGCTTGAAAAAAATTACCTTTTTGGAAGATACCTATTACAAAGCAATCATCTATTATAAATTGGTTACTTACAGTACCTACAGCTGTTAGGGTGTAAACCATCTTCGTAAAGGCAATCTGACTAGATTACTTCCAAAGTGATTTTCTATGCTTCGTGTGCGTATGTCAATTATTGAAAAACCTAGCGAGCTTAATACTCGAATTTATTAGAAAACTTTTTTCATTAGAAAAAACCTTGTCTTCCAACATCGGAGGGGAATGAAAATTTAAATTCCTTTTAATGTAACAAGTATACCTGACTGCAAAACTCCTATATGAAGTAAAGTAGGTAAGTACCTTTTATTAATTTACTGCCACTGTTCATGAATTTAATGATAAATTAGATCTAACTACATAAATAGGTTGCTTATTTATAAGAGATTTTCAGAACTTTGTTTCATTCATAAAGCATGATAAAATTACAACATTTCAAATAATGCGTATTTGTGTTTTCCAAAAAAAAATGTACACACCTATTAATAGAAAATTTTCTTACATAATTGTCTTTGAGTTGTTAGCAATACAATATTGCATTGTTGTTGCTGTTTTTGTTAAATGTCGATTATATCTCATTGACAAGGTTATCCACATCCCTTAATTGTGCATCTGCCAACGATGCAAGAGTATTTCAGTCGTAAAATTATGCCTCATTGTAATTCCGGGTTGGTTACTGATATCCCGAAAAAAATAACCCAATGGGAAATAGTAAACGATGGGTAGAGCAATATCTTCAAGACAAAAATGGCCTGGAATCTATTTAAAAAGTTGACTGCACAATGAAAATTAACGCAAAATTTTTAAATCTTATGTAGGTAAAATTGTGAGTTTTAGGACCAAGTAGGTACCACTGAAGGTATAGGACATTAGATTCACCTATATTATACAAAACGGCTTTTATTAAAGAACAAATTCTGTCGTTTTTTTCACACACGTAGGTTTATTTTGCTGCAATTGGCATTGTGTGAAATATATTAATATAGACAGCATTATTATGGTAATTCAAATGGGCGCGTTCGATATCATACCCAAAGTAATCCACAGCTAAAGAACAACTGATGAACTAACTATCTGTGTTGTCAAACACAAATCGCAAGCTACCCAAAAAGTATTGGATTCGTTTGAAAATTTGGGAAACAGCTGATTCAAAACTACAGCTGTATATGAAATACAACTGACTTTACAGAAAAAGTAACCTGGATCTGTCCAAAACAAAGCGTAAGGGAGCTTGGCTACCCCAGCGGGTTTGTACTTGAACACATCAAGCACAAAATATTATATCGAATTCCAAACAACCAAATATATGATTTTTATTTTTATTTTCTGTTGTCAGCGTTTTTATCAAAGATTTCATAGATTTTAAACGCGCAATAGGTAGGCATATTTTTGCAGGTTGCTTAAACAAAAAAATCGATTTGAAATGATGGTTTGGAATTCAACGTTAATTATATAGGTGTCAGTTTTGTTAGAGTAACAGCTGTCACTTATGTATGACGTTAGAAAATTCATAAAATAAAGACACCGCCAACTTATGTATTCTTTTCTTTAGGACAAACATTTACGCCGCATGTAAATAGGAATAAAAAATGTAAGTAAAACTGTCACTTTGAGATTCCATTTTACGGAGCCTGCCTAATGTTATTTATTATACAGGGTGGCACACGAATCGTGCTACAAAAATAAAACGTAATAACTTTTTTTCAGTGTGAGTAATCGGCTTATTTTTTTTTTATTTTATAGGCTACTCTTTAGATTTATCAAAATGAATGCTTGGGATAATGAAAAAAGGATTTGGATAGTGCAGCGATACCATTCTTTGCAGTCCGTCATTTCCGTCCAAAGGGAATTTAGGTTGGAGTTTGACGGTACTCCCCTGAGTAGATGAGGCTGGTGAACATGTTTGCCGAATCTGGAAGCATCGAACGAAGACCGCATCATCTAGATCCCAATGTTCGGGTTTAGGATACAATCGTGGCTGTTACATCGGCAATACAGGCAAATCCAAGTGTTTCGACTCGAAACTTATCGGGCCAAATTGGAGTTAGCAGACGGCCATTACAACGGATACTTCATGATGGCTTAAACTTGTTTCCGTACAAAGTCCAAATTACAAGCAAGTAAAACCCTCAGGATTTGCCTGTTCGCCTGGAATTTTGCCGAAAAATGATTGCAATGGCCGAAGAAGACAACACATTGATAAATTGTTTGTTCATGTCTGATGAGGCCCATTTTGACTTAAACGGCAATGTTAACAAGCAAAATTGCCGTATATGGACAGAATCTAATCCAGAAATGATCCTTGAGACGGAACTGCACCCAGAACGAATCCCTGTGTGGTGCGCGGTTTCATCAAGGTGTATTGTCGGGCCATACTTCTTTGAAGAAAACGGTGTAACATAAACTGTCAATGGGGACCGTTATTTAAAGATGTTGAAGGAGTTTTTTACCCACAACTTCGCCGAAGACGTATCCCTTTCAGCAGGATTTGGTTTCAACAAGATGGAGCAAGTGCACACGTAGCCACACAAGTTATTTAAAATTAAATTTTTAATCCAATAAAAAAATTTATGAAATACATCGATTAAAATAAAAGTTAGTTAAATTTCTTATTGTAGCACGATTCGTGCGCAACCCTGTATTATGAGATAAGTGTGGCAGAATCTTAGTTAGGATGTATTTGGTTGTTAAGCGACATCCTTTGTATGATCGCAAACTACCATGAGGAAAAATATTCATTTTTACCCTCTTCCAATTTTTTTTGTTAATTTTCCTGGTCGCTATAACAATTTCGTTATCTCGCTTTCCTATTTCATCAAAAGAGAAGTCATGCATAATGCATTTTAGTGAACAGAACAATTTATGTTAATAAATGGTCTGTTTATTGCTTTTGGTTGGAAGCACTTTCTTAATAACAAAAAAAGGATACAAAATTAACAGTCGCAATACGAGGGCAAGTGCCCTTCGACAATTTTAAATACATAGTTACTAATGGATTGCTACATTAAGCTCATTTGTGATTTGTACCAATTTTAATTGCTAATGAAAATGAGGCTAATAACTACTTAAACAGATACAATTGGTCAGTTCTTAAATTCTCAGAATTGTTAATTCAAAATGATAGAAGTTAGGTATTTCACATTTTTACTCTAAATAATATAGGTACGCACATGTCACCAGCTATGTTTGGTCAATAATTAACACACATTTTTATTAAATAAAAAAAAAAACTAATAACTACCTGCCTCAAAAAAATAACATAAAATTATTCGATTAACACAAAAAATGCCTTAATAAAATAATAAAAAGGTACATAGGCATGTTTAATAAGTTAGTGGTATGTATGTTTCTAATAAAAAACAGTGGTTAATATTTAAATACTTATTGTCGTATCTATATGAAAGCGCATTCTAACTGTAGGGTAACTACAACTCAACTTTTTTCAATGAAAAGAAGGAGTTCAAGGAAATGCAAGTTTTTGCTAATCGATATTTATATACATATGTAAACTTAACTTAAATTCATTACTAAATTCATTTGAAATAGATAGATTAGTTGTAGGTATGTCAATATATGGATATGTACCTATAAGGACATATTTAAAGAACTAATGGAATGCTAAGTATTCGATACACCTAGGCATTCAAATTGTTCAAAACATAAATAGCTTTGATGGCTTATTTAGCTAAAGTGAGCATAGCTTAAGTTCTTACAATTTTAGACTGAGATAACTTCTTGAATAGGCCTACCATCTTCTGAAATGCAAAAATAAGTAGGTACCTGCAAAAATTGAGAGTGAATGTAAGTACAAAAAACTTGAATTTTAAATTAAGTACAAATACATCTAACCAAAATAAATGTTGATGATCCTTCATTAATTTAAGGACATTCAGCCCTCCATTTTACTAATAAGAATAGCCTTCAACTGACTAACGTTCTAGGTATGTAAGCACAAATTGTAATTACTGGAGAAGATGAGAAAATTCAACATGTGCCCAGTTTCCAAGTGCTAAAAAATTGTCACATGCCGTTTTAAAGTCGAATAGATGGCTTTTGGATGATGTACCTCTAGATACATATATATTGGGATAAACAAATATGTATTTGAAATTAGACTTCATCCCAAAAACGGGACAAATTAGTAATGGGCAGGTGTTCACTTAATTTTTAAGTATTTAAGGCCAGTTGGCTAATACGAATCATAAATATTTATGTTCAACTTCAAACGGTTATGTTTTTCCTCTGCGTTAACTGTCACATATGGGCTTAAGTAGAACTATTGCTTAAGTTAGGTATCAGCAAGTGGCACTAAGTACTGTACTCCGAAAAAAGTACGGTTGGACGGCCTAGGTGCCTAACACTTGGAATATTTACGTAAATCTTTAATTATTTAAGCACACGGACTTAAAAAAGATTGCAGATTTATCATTCTTATGAGAGCGAATGATTATTATTTGGACTTGATTGGTCTTTACGACATTTTTAAACTAAGAATAACTGACATGATGTACATATATCATCTTTTCTTTTGTAATTTATTATGTTTGAGGCTAATCACAAAACATTTTACTGATTTTTTTTTGTTTTTTCATTATTTATCTACAAAATTTATATTCATCGCAAGTTTACAAGAAGAATCTTTCCGCTTTAGAATTCGAATCAATACAAATTGTTTGAAAACTTATAGGCAGATTGGATAGATAATTTCAAATTGGTTAGGTAATTGCTACAAAACATTGAGGCCCATTTGCTGATACGACTCATAAATATTTATGTTAAACTTATGTCGATTTCGTTTCAATAAAAACATTGATTCGCCAAATCAGATTCTTTTCAAATTAAAACCAATTTTTTTTTTACTGGAAAAACAGATCCGTATTGAATCTCTTTTTGGAGACGGATTCAAAAATGATTTGTACACAGATTCTTACACACACTACAATATTTGTTTTGAAGTTTCTCAATTGTTGTCTTGTCAATTAATTTTTATTTTGTGGCTGTGTAAAGAAAAATTAAATAAATATTATTAAAAACTTCTTGCAAAAAAAAGTATTAAAAAGTGCAAGTGAAGTTAGGAATTTCCCCACGACGGTATCAGAAAATAAGAACGAAATGTTGATGTACAGTGGTGGTCCAGTATAACGAATGATATAATGTCCAGAGTCAATTCATTATATCGAAAATTCGTTTTTTTGTATTTTTCATTATTTTATTTCATACTCGACTTAAAAGAACATCAAAAAACATGTAATTAACTTGATGCACCTTTACAATATACATACATATTAGGATTATAGACTCATTAATTTTATTCAAATTATGTACGTAAATAGTACGTACAGATATTTTGCTTATATTTAAGAAAAAAAATCGTCTATATGCATTTTTTTTTGGCGTTGAGTGTTATGATTGAATGGATCTCCAATAAACTTCTTAGAACTAACCCTTTAGAGTTTCTGCACATTGGGTGTACTTGTCAAAATTTCCGACAGCTTCGTAATGACTCACTATTTGAACTTCAGTTTATGAGATAGCATTTTCATCGCTAACATTATCCCCAATTTCGATTTCTTTAATATTGTTGCTGTCAATATTTTCGGGTTGAAGAATTACTCCATCTGCATTATTCCAGGGCTCCAAATAATGTGTAGTGAATTCAGTCTAAAAAAAAATGATGTAAGACTTTATAGCTTACAAAATAGTTTTTGCAATTGAAAATTGTGTTTACATCTGGGAAAATATTTCTCATAAGAGCTAACGTATTTGCTACAACAATCATATCGTCTTAATTACGGAGAGCTGACAGAACTTGGATATAAAATGTGCTGGAAACAGAACGTTTGAAACACAACCGCGAATACTTTTTGCCATGCCAAGGCAATGTCGCTCAGCTCGTAAAAATTAAGATCTTTTAGACTATTGATTATGCCTTTTCCAGAATTGACAATTTTGCTTGTTGTTTGTAAACACTTTTTTTTCATTTTCTGAAATTCGTTAATTATTCGTTATACAGAATACCTAACGGACTTGAAAAAAGTTTTCGTAATATCGATAATTCGCTATATTGGCATTCGTTGTACTGGACCACCACTGTATTAACGAATTGAAGATTTGTTTTTTTTTAGAACTACCAAGCAACACACACAGTCACAAAAAGAAATTAAATACGTAATCTTTCTTTTTAAACAAAAAAAGTATTGGTTTTAGTAGCGAATCCTGTTGATTGAAACGAAATTGACATTCAATTTAAAACGCTATGTGCTACCTACTTTTTCCCCTGCATAAACCGTCACATAAGTGCTTAAGTAGAACTTAAATGCTTAAGTTGTGTCTCAACAAAAGGACCTAAGTTAAGTGCGAATAGGTAGATATATTACAAACTTTAATTTTATTGAATTGGAAACAAATTTTCACGACAAATAAATATCATATTCAACTCTCGGTGTATTCCTCATCTGTTAACACTTAAACTGGATGCTGCGTGGAAATAGGTAGGTACTCTTCTCCGACGAAAATTAAACAAAAAAAAAAAAACAACGAATCCCTACAAAGAACCTACAGATTTGGAAAATTCAATAAAATCCAAAAATAAATCACATTTCAGTTCAATTTCTGTTTAAATATTTTCACTTTTTAAAAAGTTCAATGTTTTACTACACAAAAAAAAATAACAAAACACAACAGAATATTCTCCTTCAATTTTTTAAGAAGAGCAAGTTAAGAAGAAAACATCCTTTTAAGATCGTATTTTTTTTTGGTCCAGAATTATAAATTTTCTAGTTTAGATTGTACCTTTGTCTTTTCTCTTGTTTGTTTCAAAAATAAAATCCAGTAAATCTCACAGGTTTTTGAATTTTTTGATATATTTTATAATCAAACAGAGCTTTAATCACAAATTAAACAAATAAACACATTTTTTTAGGTAATTTCCCGAAATAAATCACCGTTCACCATCACCACATTCCGCAGCATGGGGTGGACGTCGGACGAGATACGAGAATCAAGAAGAACAAATAAAACAACAAATCACATACAAGAAACGAAAGAAAGAAAAATAAAGTCTTCCTTGTTTTTGCTCCTTTTGTTTTTCTTTGCTCTCAAAACGCACGAGAAATTCTTAAGCAAAAAAAATAATTTTACAAGAGGTAGAGAGATAGAGATGCTGAATAATTTCTTTGAATTACAAAAAAAAAAAAAATGTTTTGAGCGGTCGGAACCGGGCACGGCGCGCGGTACAGAATCAGAAAAAAATCGAAGAAAAATTTATGGGAAGCGAAAATCACAGCAGAACAAACACACATATTTACAACAAAAACAACAGCACGGGCACGGTAACAACAGTGGACGTCAAGGCGACGTTGGAACGAACGCATGAATCTTTTCTTTATTTTTAAACTTTTTTCACGGCACTTCGGATTTGGATGCTCACTGCTCAGCTGAGCAGGGTTACGATAAACGATTACGAGTGCAGGTGCGGGTACGGGAACGGGACTACACTCTGGCCACTCTAACCGAGCCTACTAAGAGAAACATGCGATTTTTTCTTTCGTTTTTCCACACTATTCTTTGATTTTTGTTATTTAACTGTGAAAATTGTATTCCTATTCTTTGGCACTGCGAATGAATTACAAACAAAATTGTAAAACTAACCCTTTTGCGGCAATTAATTGAGTTTTAATTGAATGAACTTGAACGAGGACATATTTTGTCTTTTTTTTAAATTTATTTTCTGGGAAAATGTAATTCTTTTTTTTTTCTTTAAAATTTCAACTTTATTGGAAAATGTTGATTCTATTTGCTAAACTGCGGACTTCCAATCAACACAGCACTGCGACAAACGGTAGACTGACATTCGGAATTGAATGAGAGAGAGAGCAGAGTTAGATTTTTTCGAATTGCGTTTTGTGTGGATGATTTATTGTCCTGTTTGCTTTGTGGTTGATGTACGTTTTTCGTTTTGGTTTTACTTCTTGTTGCTTGGCCTTTTGTTGTTGTCTTCGTTTGTATTCAGGTTTAAATTTAATTTCTGGGCACACACAACAATCGCAGGGCGATGATGTTTTCTTTGCATTAGAACCCACGGAATGGAACAACAAAGAAAAGAAGAAAAACAGTTGATTTTTTTTGTTATAATGTTGCACCTGGTTTTCTAGCTGGGCTGTTGCTTTTGTTTGAAAGTGATGCGGGTGGAAAACAACATGAAAAAAACGATGGACGAATAACAATGTAATGTGGAAATGTCAGAAAGCATGTGTGATAAATGTTTACTTATTTTTGTGTAAGGGAGAACGATAGATTGTAAAAACAAATATGGCCGATTTTATGTGTGCCGCGAAGACAACAGAGTAAACGAGACAATCTAATTTGTGGATTGTGGAAATGTGGATGGTGTTTGGAAATTCAGTGGCTCTCAAAATTGTATACAATTTGTAGAACTTGGAACAGTGAAACAATCTTATTTTCGTTTGAGAAAAAATCAAAATAATTTGAATTCATATTTTGTTTCATATAAATTACAATTTCTGTATATCGGCACAAAAAATAATGATTAGGTTAGTATAAAAAAATGAAAGTATGGTTTAACTTAAATTGAGCCAAAATAAGAGTTAAATACCACTTGTTGTCGGGTAAGTATGTGTAAAAAGAAACGCCTGGGCTTCCGAAGTTGAACGCGAAATACCTAGTGTCACTCAAATTTCTAAAATTAACAGTTTAGCCTTAATTTTAGGCTTAGGTACTGAGGTGTTTACAAATAAGTAGGTATGTACTGAACACTCAAATTTCACCTAAGGCCTTGTGAAAAGGGCTTTAAGTCTTTAATTTACTCCAAAAGGTGTAGTTAACTAGGTCAATTTTTTAAGCTTAAGTTTAATAAATTAAACCTTATTTTGATTGCACTTTTATTCACTAATATTACCCATTTTCAGCAATTTTGACTTACAAAATTCCTAAGTGACAGACCATATATTTCACCCCCGTTTGTAGAACTATGGCCAAGAAATTTTAAATATGGACGAAACTAAGGAAATGCCAATTTATAACAGTTTAAAACGGTACTTTCACAAACAGATCCATTATAAATTTCGATATGATTCGAACATGCCAAATGTGCAACAGAAAAGAGGAGTTTATGCCTCCCCGTAGAATTAAGAAGATTTGATTTACGAAAATTAGTTATTTGATTCAACAGCCTTCCAACGCGGGGAATATTAAAACTTTCAATAGCGAGCAACTGTTATAAACTGTTTTTTCTCTAGTCTCGTCCTATAAATTTGCATGTTTGGAGTCACTCCTTTTCAAGACATTTGAATTACCTTTTGCTGCATTAACATGTGAACATTTTCGTTGATTTCATGAAATCACTTACCTGAAAGAGAAAAGAGAGCATATTGTTAGATAAAATAGGTATAGAATAAAAAAATTTTTAGTTTTTATTATTTTTGCTGCACCCGAGTGACTTTTTTTATAACGCCACTTTATACTTTCAAGTTATATAATTGTTTTTTATTTTGTAATCTGGTAAAAGAAAAGTTTTGATAAGAATTCTCAAAGCAATTTGCTTTCAACTTAACAATTTGATGCTTTAACTGAAAGACATTTGGCAGTTTGAACGCCATTGGTTTAATAATACTCCGTATACTTGTTTCTTCAACATTGCATGTTGCTTGCCTAACCAAAAACCAAAACACAATAAAATAAAAGTGTATAGACAAAATTTCAGGACATGCGCCGCCGTTAGTTATATATGTAGCTTTGTATGTATGTATCGTTTATTCAAATTACTGAAAACTTCCTTTGTCCTTGTATTCATCCTGTCTATAGGTAATCAGAAAACAAGAAATAATGCAAAAAGAAATGCATTGTTGCCACTACCTTACCATTATGTCAACCCAACCATCCCAATTAGAAACCGGATGCCTTCATTGCACACTACTTTTTCCTTTCGTACAGACAGAAAGATAATAAAAAAAAATAATTGAAAAAAAAACAAAAGCAGGGGAAACCGCAAAAGAGTAGAGAATCCTATCGAAAACGAACGTCGAAAGGACAATAGACACTAGACTGCCACTGCACCGGGTGAGACCAGATGGGAGTTCCGGAAACCGGAACTTCACCAAGGGAAAGGGAAGAGAGGACGAGCTGATGGCTGGCGGGAGAGTCCTTGATTTTCATTAATAAACATTTTCCGGTTGTGTGCCTTTGCCTTGTCTTTCATTTGGGTCTTATCTCTGCATCCCTCATTTTTCGGCTGCAGGTTCTCTTCCTCAAAAAAAAAAAAAAAAAAAAAAAACTAGAGGACGATGCTTGGATATGTTGGATCCAAGTACACAGCTCCACTATAAGCGGTAATGATGATGAATTTATTAACGCCCCTAGTTAAGGCTGATTTAATATTTTGATATAAACCTATAGTTCCCGTTCTCGTCGTCTCGTCGTCGCCGTCAGGGTGCGTCGTACAGGTAGGTATCCCTGGGTTATCACATGAAATGCAAAAAGGATGCATTGTAGCAAGAAAGCTTTGGCTGTAACCAGAATCCAGGATAATATTCGGAAGTCTCAAGGGACCATGGCCACGACCACGACGCCATAAAATGCTCTTAGGGAAGATTGATTTATTATAGAAAGGCAGGTATACCGTAAACCTATCTACCTAAAGAGGGTTTATTATTGGAAAACCCAGAGGCGTCGTCGTCATCGTCCCTGGCATCTACTCGGTATATGTATATTCATTTGGGGGCTTTATGATTGCTATCTTCACTCTCTTACCATTTAGCAATTAAGGTGCAAGGAGCTAAATTGTCCCCTGTTTTATAGAGATAAACATTTTTGAGGGTGTTTGGGGTTTTGAAATTTTAGATATAATAGTGTGGTTGAACATAACAGATAATCGAGAAAACACAACCAACACCCTTGCCTCAGTGAGCGAGTGTTAGAAGTCTGATGTGTGAGGTTGGCATTCCAGATACTTGGATACAATAAAATATTTTAGACGTAACCTTGAGGTGTCTGACATTTTGTCACTGCGTTAGAGAGTTCATAAATAAATCTACAAAGGGCGACCAACAGTATTATCGTTGTTTTGGTCCTTTTGGTTAGAAGGATTATTGTGAAATTTAAAAGGAATGTAGGAAGTACATTTGGGAAAGGATGATACAAAAAATTCTTTAGTTCTTAGTGATTCAGTAGCTGATCTAGGATTTCATCATGTGGATCGAAAAATTTCAAGGAATTAGCTATGTAAAAAGTAGATTTTGGAGCTTAAGGTGGTTTTTAGAACAAAATTCGTCAAATATTGCGCCTATCGGTCAAGCTAAAAGCTGTCAAATTCTATAAAATGACCGCTAAGAATGAAACATTTTCGAGCAGTTAGAACTTTTGCTCCAGGAAAGCCGGTGACCTGGTGGAATTCAATCACGTTGTTCCTTTTGAGAGCCCATTTTATTGCCTCACTTGCAAAACCAAAAGTTCAATAATTTTTAACGCTTCCTGAAATACGACTTGCTTATCCTCAGCTATGCTTACTCATATAATGCTTTTATTTGTGTAGGCCAGGATATTTTAGTACAAGCTACTAGGGGTTGGCCGTGGCGCGATAGTTGTGTGCTCGCCTGTCAACCTCGTGGTTGCAGGTTCGATTCCTGCCGTTGTCTAGTCTTCTTATATTCCATTAAAAACGAATTCTTAAAATTGTCATAAAATAAGTTGCTGCTTTGCTCATTACATGCTGTTTAGGCATAACACTGACAACATGTGATTGAGTAAACTAACATACCCATAAAATATGACAACGAAATAAATAAAAAAAATAATGCGAATTATAAGGGGCATATATAAATAAGACACGGTAATTCTCTCCGCATTAGTTCAGCCGCCATCCCTGGAGATAAATTTGAGACAACTACTAGCTCTAGTCTCAGAATATCGCGCCACACATCTTTCCTATCCTTCTTTCTCTTCTTCCACCGGATGGCCGCGCTGTGTTAAGAAAAACATATAAAGGGTATTCATAATCCCTTGAGCGCGTGCAAAGTTATAAAAAAAAAAAAAGTAAAGATTCTTATACACTTTGACTAGTTCTTATTTTCAGAATTCTCCCCAGTTTAAGTGTGTGATTATGGCCCATTTACGTGTTAGACCATCAAAATCTTATTAAAATCAGTCCAATGTTCTCGAATAAGCTTACTATTAACAGGAGCACGAGAGATGGTATGGTTCACTGAATTCTGAACTGAACAGAAGTTGCAGATATTTTTAAGATCTGAATGAAAATGAACCTGGTATTCATTTGCTCGGTGTATCATGTTGGAGTTGAACGTGTTACAGCATAGAAGTTAGTTTTTGCGGCTATCGGCTGCAAGTCCTTTATTGCTATCTCCAAATATCAGTATTATTTAAAACATATTATTATTTCTACAAGCGTGAAGTGCAGAGGTTGAACACAAGGTGGAGCAAAAGTCATAATTTTCTCGAAATAATTAATAACTACCATCTACTTTGACATTTTCCACGCAAAGATACAAAATATACGTCAACAAGACATGAACCGCTTACTCTTATAAAGAACGCCGAATAATTCGTCAGTATTGCTATGGAGTAGCGCTCAGATTTGCCGGCCGTCCGACACTAACTGAGCAAACAGTACGATGTTTAAACGCTCAGCTAGAAGAGTATGGGAAAATACTTATTGCTGCCAGGCCTGTCTGGCACCGAAAATGGACATTCTTTAGAGAAAATCGAAGCAGTGGCTGAAGATACCGCAAGAAGAGAACCATGGATTATGGACCAGGCGACATGCCAAACGCATATTGGGTATCAAAAGACGATCTTACTAAAAAAAAAAACATTTGTAAAAGGCTTGAAGATATTCCTTTACAAATTACAGCGCGTGTAACCTACGCTCAATCCATCCTGTCTCTCTAGGACAAGGGAGAGAAACTTTTCATCGAATATCATCATTAGGGGGTGGCCGTGGCGCGATAGTTATGTGTTCGCCTGTCAACCGGATGGTCACAGGTTCGATCCCTGCCGTAGTCTATGTCCTGTTATTTTTCCATTAAAAAACAATTCTAAAATAAATGTCATACGAGTTGCTGGTTTACTCATTACATGCTGTTTAGGCATAGAACTAACAACATGTGATTGAGTAAAACTAGTATACCGATAAGATATGACAAAGAATAAAAAAATTAATGCGAATTATAAGGGCCATAGATAAATAAGACGCGGAAATCTCTCCGCATTAGTTCAGCCACCATCGCTGGAGATAAAATCTGAGACAACAACCACCTACAGTCTCCGAACATCGCGCCACACATCTTTGCTATCATTCTTTCTCTTTCTTAAGCCTCACGCCCGCGCTCTGTTGAAACATTTAAAGGGTAGTAGAATCCCTTGAGCGCGTGAAGATTATAAAAAAAAAAGAAAAAGCGACGAGGCCAATTTACATCCCTTTGGATATGCAAAATTATCGCTTTTTACACCACAAATCCGCATAAAACCTACGAAGACCTATTACACACGCTAGATGCATCATTGGTCCTTATTTTTTTCTAACACGGCGCGTAGATCAAACGACTATTGCGGACGGCATCGCATGCTCATCGGCTTTCTCTTTCTTGAATGGGAAGACTGAAATTCTGAAGGCAGGATTTTTGGGTATCCTATATCCATAATTTAGCGATTTTCTCTGGCCTGCCAGATCGCCCGATTCAAAGGTTTCAGGCTTTTTGTGTTTTTTTTTTGTAAGTCACGAGCCTTCATGCTATCAGCCTCAGAATTTTGAAGCTCTCAACAAGAAGATCAGTCAAAAATGCGAAAATCTTTTGCCAGAGCCCAAAAGTTGTGGTACACATATACCTATATATGGATGCAAAGAGAACCAACATTTTTCATTCATGACTAAAAAATAAATAAAGCCGAAGAACTTGGAGTGACTATACCCTTACCCCACCTGTTACCTAAGTTGGCAGGTGATTTTTTGTCTCCGACTTCCTTTTTAAAATTGTTCCCGCCATCCTACAGATTTTTAAATTGATATTAAATGTTTAAGCAAAACATTCCTAATTATTCTAAATTTCCTCTTTAATATTTATTTAATATTTATTTAACACAATTATTTTTAAAGCACAAATAGCGTATCTCAAAATGGATTGTGTAAATGCAAACAATTTGTTCAAGTAGAAGCAATGGTACATAATACTGCAAGCAAACCACAAAATTCCATAGAATGAGCAACATCTTCTTCTTTCAAAAATAATATAGCAAAGGGTAATGTTTCTATATCTATCTTTATATATTTATCTATTAGTACGTATAGATATTGGTGTACAGAAGTCCATTGCGCAAATACCACAAAGTTCTATAGGTAGGTATAGGAAAGTAGGTAGAAATATGGGAAGGAATAGTCTTGTCTAATTCCGTTTCACCCACAAATCGCTTGTAATTTTCCACAAATCGAGACAATATTAGCACGCTCATTAATTCCAAGGCTCTGATGCAAAGCACAGCTGCAGGGAGCAAGTGCTATATGTCCTTTGGTACCTTTGAACTTACCGCAGCACACTTTGAAATCCCCCTCTCAAAACCGAATTTCACCCTGTTATCTCGACTCGGCTACATTAACCAATACCATCCTTCTCTCCCTCCCTCTCTCTCTCTCTCACACACACTCTCTTCATTCAACACACATACTTTCTCATTTAAATTAATGCAATCTAAATGCATATCAGTTTAGAACTTTCCACTGGCATTAGTTTCACATTGACCGCACTTACTTTACAACTCCTGGGTGGGATGGCACACGAGCGAGACGTGTGGCAGTGAGTGCATCACACTGGATACAGTTATTTTCGTGTATGTATGAAGGTACATGTCTATGTTGTGCAATTAAGCCACAATATTGAGCTTAAGCACATGGATAGAAATAACAGAGAAATATCCTCATTAAGAGTGTTATATTTCTCCACTCATTTAACGACCCATTCTATATTCATTCAACAAAAAAAAAAACCCTAAATTCTTCTTCGAGACTATTTGATCCTTAATTGTGACTATAATTCTTTTTTTGGTCTTGACCAATATATAACTTTCTCCTAGGTCTTTTTCTTCAGTGTCAGTATCATAAATTACAATGTCCTTGTCATTTGGAATTTAAGAAAACGTTAAAGTAAGTTGAATTGCCTTTTTATTGCCTGGCCGGGGAGAGTATGAGAGTATGTCCTTTGAGAAATGTGCGGCATCTGAAATTTCTCCTGCGATAAAAGATTGTTAAAATATTATCTAATAACAAAAGCTGGAATATTCTCTACTGCTGGGATATTATTGTGTGACATTTAGAAAAATCTTGATATAATGAAATTCCAGCAACGCCTGACCGGTTGTTAAAATCGACATGTCTTCCGGCTTATACTAACTTTGACTGTGAAATTAAATATTTTATATACCTAATGAAAAATGACGAATGGTATAATAAAGAAATACAAGTATTATTGTTGAACAGTGAATTTGATTGCTATTACTAAAAAAAAAAATACAATGACAAGATATTTAACTACATTCGCTGATTGGTCTAAATTCATAATTAGCGAGTTCACATAAATAAACAGACAGTTAATCAGTTCAAACGCCTAAATTACCTAATTCATTGATTGGCAGAAACGAGGCAGATTGTAAGTGATGATAATGACGTCGCTTCGAACATTAAGATAATTTTATACCATTTAGATAAAAACTGAAATTTTTTTCCGCTGATTAATGAAAATCACAAAGAGGATCATAGATAATTACCTCATTGCACAAAGATTCATTCACTGATTATCCACTGATTGGTATAAACTAGATATTTTTATTTATTTTAACGTTGATTGATAAATATCAATCCAAATCTGTGTGATTTCAAGAGTAGGTTTCATGGGTAATAATTAGTCTTTGCATAGATGTACATTCATTAATATCCACTGATTGGTATAAACTGGTATAAAACACAAACCAAATCCGCAAATTAGACACATTTTGTTATGCTAGCTATAAGTTACAATACGTATTGAATTCGTTTGCATCACTGTGTTTTGCTACATTTACATGATATTTTCAGGCAACATTTTATCTATTAATTGTTCGTTTCGTATTTTAGGACAATTGGTATAAAATGCGATAAATGCACGTAAATGCGGAATAAACTGATATAACACAAAATAGAAAATTCGATCAATGTCATTTATAAAAATGAAGAAAAAAATAATTTTCAGTTTTTTAGCTGATTGGTATAAACTTTTATTAAAATAACTGAAAATACACTGGTGGCATATAGACTAGAGGACATAGAATATAAAAGGATATATCAAATAGAGATACCTTAATATATCATCTGGATGGTATAAACTCATTTTACGCATAGGTATAAACTTTAAAAAATTAAACTTTGATAAAAATTCTTACATTTTTTTTATACCTATTACTGGATTATACGTTAGTTATAGGTATTACAAAAAGTGGGAAATTTTTACAACTTTTACCAACAAAATTAAAAATTTAACGAATTTCCAATTGGAAAATAAGCTATCTGCGAAAATTCTCCTTCCCATTAAAATTCTACCAAAACCACATACATATATGTATTTTCTACGGCCATTTAATTAAATAGGTACCTATAACATCACAAAAGATTAATGAAATAACTTCAAGACAGAGTTATTCTAGAAGCCTAAAGTACCTTAGCAAATAAAAATACCTGGTATAGATATATGTATGTACATGTGGACATACCTATATTCTTCCCCCTGTTGAATACCCACTTTACAAATGCTGCCACCTTACGGGATACCTACGTATCTACAACATCTAATTTCCTGATGTGCGAGCAAAAAAAAAAAGAAAAAAAATAAATTAAAACGATGCGTTCTTGTGTCTTCTGTTGTACGTACCTACCGAGAGTAAGCTCAAGGATAAAAAAAAACTTTGAAACAGCACAACACACACTCACAAACATTAACATTATTTTCAACCCTCATTTATTTTTGTTGAGCTATATACATATGTATGTATGTATGTATATTTTGAAATTGTTTATGATAGTATCTATATGTATCTGCCGTACCTGGAGAAAAGAAGTTCTTAATGCAATCTTTTCGACGAGATCCGTGCCAAACTCATGTCCTATTTTGCCTTTACCTTTATCCATCTTCAGGTCCCATATGTACGTAAGCCACCTCTTTCTCTCTTAACCCCCTTCTAGCAACCGAACAGAAACACAACATCCTTCTCCCAAACCATCCCCACTCACATCCATATCAAAATAATTTGAGAGAAAACTCGTTGCTATAGAGATAAAATAAGCAATAAATTCGCATGTTACATTCGCCGATCAATATCCTGGGAAATGCGAAGGATGTGTAATATTCTTTAAGCGGGTTGCTGTTGTTGGAGGACATGTGAATGGATATACATATATATGTACTTAGACGGCGAAATGTAGATACATAGGTTAATAGTAGTAGCGGCGCAGCGCTTTGGGGGAAAAAATGCTATCATCAGGATGCCATAGAATCCTTATAGAAAAACCATGATATATGCAGGAGTTTTCATATTCTGTGCTATTCCTTATGTGTATAGGTATGTAATATAAATAATGTTTTAGTTTCACTTTACATTTTGAAAGATTGCGTTTAATATTGTTCTTTGCACTGTGACTGACAGTTGTTAGAAAACGTACTTAAAAAATATATAAGCGAAAGAACTTTCAAGAGTGGCAAAGTGCATACAGGTGTTTCGTTTGTAAAATTTAAAAGCTATCTTGGAATTTTATATCTGGGAGAGATTTTGGCTTTGATAATGAAGAAAAATAGAAAATTCTTATGGTAGGTATGTCAAGTGTGAAATCATCTCACGAACCATATTGAAACACTCCATGATTTCGTATAATTGGATGTTCTTTAAATACTGAGCTAAGGTTTTCGATTGGAAATAATTGGGTAAGGTTACCTTTCGCTAAACTGGAAGTCAATCAAGTTCGGCAAGTTTTTTGTAAGACTAAGTGTGATAGATGTCGTTATGAAAGCAGCCTGCAACCTCTGATTGGGCTAGAAGCTGATTTTAATCAAAAGATTGCATATTAAATAATTTTCGGTGATCTCGGTAAGGGAACGTAATCGTACGCATCCGACCTGGGAAGGTCGCGGAGCACGAAAGGAAAGAATCTATGTTTAACAGCTTCGATTCGTGGAAAATGAGTACTGTAATTAAAAGTGACTAGTCTTAGAGAAGAGGCCTAACATTGGCAAAAGAAGTATAGAAAGAATAAGTGGTTTCGGAGAATTTATTAAAGATTATCATTTCACAGATACATACCGAAATCAGTATGTATCAGATATTAATCAGCATGTCAACTGTAGATACTGACCCACTGTTGAAAATATACATTCTAGGAAACAGTTGAAAGGATTCATGGGAGCAGGTGATAGTTTGACACTTTGTTCAAATTAAGTACAAGAAAGTTTGTTGATAATAAAATAGAATAATCCATCGACAGATGTCGTTGCTTATCAAAATAAAAATCTGTGGACCAAGGTGGTTTTCCCGTGGGACACCAATTATAATTGCTAATTAGGCCTATTCTGCCACATCTGTTATTCTGCTACGAATTTTCTGTTATGATGCATAACAGATCTCCACCATAAAAGATATTTTATAATTGGTATTCCGGAGTTCGATCTTTTATAAAAGTCTGTTATGGAACTTCGAAAAAGAAACTTTTATACGAACAGACCTAAAATCTGCTATCAAATTATCAGCTGTAGTAGGTAAATAAAAACTCTCGGCAGTAGGCACTGACTAATGAAAATATTAACCTGCGCAATAATCGTGTTTTGTTTCGCGTAGATAAATAATATTTAATTTTTGCAATTTGCCCATAACAGTTCCTGAATTTATTTTATCCAATATAAAAAGTTGTACAAAACGCACATCGGCAAGATAAGCGACTAATTTCTTATGTTTCATCCATCAAATGTGTTCTGTGCTTTAGTGTATTGAAATAATTTAGGTTTCAAATTATTTAAATATTTGAGTTTGTTATTATGCATTTTAATTATTTTTTGTTATATCTGTCTCCTTTTAAGAACAATTCATTCACGAAATAAAAGTTTTTACTACATATGTTGAAATCTTTTATGATAAAAGTAACCAAAATGTGTCTTTTATTCTTTTATGATTCATAAAAGATTCCATAACAGATTGTGGCATGCTGAATACCAAAAATGCAGTTCATAAAAGACTTGTTCAGAATTTCGAAGTTTTGACAGCTCAATAGCAGATTTCTTAAAAGATTTCATAGCAGATTTAGCATGCAGAATACCAAAATTATAATTCATAAAAGATTTTTTGACAGCTTAAACTTTTGTATGAAAATTCATAACAGAATAGCAGAATAACAGAATAAAAGATCTCGCCGAATAGACCCAAATATCTTTCGGATCAGATTCAGAAAATCTAAAGATAACTTTACGTTAAATAGCATTAATCCAAAAACCTTAGACAATGAAGCTTGACAGGGTTCAGAAAATGGAAAATTTACATAATAAAATTGTTTAAGTTCTTTATTAAATTGTCGTTTACTGCACGAACAAATTTTGAGGAGTTTCTTAAGGATTTTATTTTAGCTAAGCTCAGACATTTTTGTATAGTATATAGGCAGCTGAGTCTATACTATATTACTTTCTTATAAAATAATAACGTTACCCTTAGTCTAAATCAAGGGTTCATTTTTAGTTTAGAAAATGCTAAATGCTCTCGATCTTAAATTTGCCTTTTTTTGGGGCGTTGAAGTATATTTTTTTTGTTTTAATATTTAACGCGCACTAAAGGGGTTATTACTACCCTTTAAATGTTTTAACACAGTGCGAGCGATTAGGAAAATAGGAGAGAATTTAATAGGAGATACCGATGCACATTAGTTTTGAATATTTGAATATTATAATGGGAAGGCAAAATATTGAGAAATTATCAATAAATTGTGGGGAACAAGGAATTGGAGAAAAATGGCGATTGGCGAATTAAGTTTTCTGGAAGGTTGATTTTTTAAAGGGTATCTGGAGGCTATAGGGTATCATTGTTTAGTTGTTTGGTAAAGAAACAGAGATATCACATGAGTGGATTAAAAGAAAAATATATCCGAAATAATGGCGGTCAACAAATAAAATAATTTAACCAAAAACTAATCACCTTTTTGTTTTAGATTTACCGTCAATTTTGTTTGCTTTTAGAATAACAGCTCATGATCATCAGTGGCTTATCTTTACACTAAAAAGATTGAATGTTAAACCTGGTGACCATCGTAAGCAAAGCATGAAGGCAAATGCAAGTGAAAAACACAAATAATTCAGACTTTCAAAAACAAAAAAATCAAATTCTAATTTAATTTGTAAGTTCTAAATTCGTAGATCTAAGTATGTATTTAAAAAAGTAGAATTATTCTAATAAAAACGTTATTTCCAGTCTGTCTAATTTTTTTTTTTAATATTAACCTGATTATTCGATTTTTATCTTATGTATACTTGTACATTTAATAAAATCGTTGAATTTTTAAAGCAAGCTGATTAAGGACGTACTCGTTGAAAATTAAGTACAATTTTGAAATAAATGAGTGTAAACTTATTGTTTCCTTTTATTTCTTTGAAAATTTTGACTTTGAAAATATTTAAAGAAAGTTATTCTAACAATTTAATTGAAATGCCAACGCCACCTAGCTGAATTACATATATAAATACAGAAAAGTATTAGCAATGACAACCACCTAGGGAAATTTAGATTATCTGAAAGGAAATTTAGCAAAATCAGAAAAATTTCATGGAAGTAGAAGTAAAAATGATTTAGTAGTTCTAAAGGAAGTAAATTGAACTGTTCAACTCTTGAAGCATGTAAGTTCGAAATTATAAAAAAGTATAAGACCATTATTTATTGAAATACATACTTATACATATATAACTTTGTAATAAATATAGTTATCTGGATTAAGAAAAAACTTTGGGAAATTATTTATAAATTTAAGCTAAATTTTCTACAGCAACTAGCCTCTCGGAACAGAATTAAGTTAGATTTTTCTTCAGATCGTATACAATATTGATTTTTATGGGGGCACCATGTTTACTACTCTCCTAAGCTTTAACACCTATACGTTATCTGTCTGTCTGTTGTACACATTATTGTTGTTATTTAATTGACAATTGAATTGTTATTATTTAGTATTAAATTGCTCCTTTTGAACACCAGTATTATTCCTTTTTTTTGCATGTATAAGGATCATTTCCTGATAAATTAATTAAAATAAAATAAAAAAATAATTCTATTAAACAAAAAAAATATCATTCAAAAGAAAAGTAAAATGTCACGATTAAAACCACTAGAAACATTTCCATGAAATGCACGCACTTATGAATGCCACGGAAATAAATAAATTGCATACTTAAGGACTCGGATATATGATGTGATGTGTTATATCCTTTCTCTTCCCCTTTTCATCCATCTGTTTCGGCGTCACCAATCTCTACCATCGCAATTTCAATTGTCAATTTATACACCTACATATGTGTGTCCTCGGATTTATAAGCACTGTAATTTATCCAATTTTCTGATGTGCATCTGTGTTGTAAATTAAAATTCGTCATCGTCACAATTTAAAAGGCAAAACGTTCATATGTGTAGGTATGTACTCGTATGACTTCCACACCACATCCACCATGATTTTATTGCAGATAAAAAGTGACTGAGGTAATCTGTTTTTTTTTTCGTTAATGTACAACATCAACCAACAGAATAATGTTGAAAATTAAACATGAAAGCTTGATTATCAAGGACTGGATGTCCTTGGAAAAAATCCAAAGGCACTTACATACTGGTAATTTATGTAAGTAGAAGTAATTCTTTAATTTGAATTGTTTTAAGTTGAATTTCCCTTTGAACCGAATGCAGGGAAAGTGAATTGTTAATGATGTTCGAAATTCTCCCTCGGATTTAATTAGTATCGGGAATTAAGTATGTATTCTATTTCTAGGCTGTCATTTCATAGGATTTTTTTGAGCTTTTGGGAAAACAATTTCCCTCGGTTTTCGTACTACTTTGTGAATAACTGATAGTTCTGGTATCAGATTTAGTGGATTGTCGAAATAAGTTATTGAAGGTTAATTAAGAACAGTGCATACTTTATGCGCACGTTCTAACACAGTTTATTCTAGAGCTTATTCATTACAATTTGGATAGTCAAACATTTTGCTCTTTCGCATTTACTATCATTTAGGGTCAGTTTTTCAGTGAATAAGTTAAATCAAAGATAGTTAAATCGAAATCCAGTTTTTCAGAGGAGTGAAAGTTTTGTCCTTCAATGTTTTCTATTTAAGGATATTTCATTCAACTGTCAGAAATACTGAATTGCTCTCCTGTTTTTTTATTTCACACTAAACACTTCAGAGTTGAAAGTTTCGACATCTTTATTTTTTTTTGTATTTATTGATTGGGAAATTTATGATATTTGTATGAAATTTCCCTTATTTAAGAGCAATTTAAAATTTAATGGAGATTGAATAAATTGAGCCTCAATTTATTAATTTTTTTCTAGTAATACTAAAAACAAAAGTTAATGAAATGGCAAAAATAAAAAAAGTTACAAAATTTAAGCTTGTGTCTGTCGAAAATAGCAAAAATATACATTTTTGTTTACTTCTAATACTCTTGCCACAAACAACCTGATTTTTACAGGTAAAAAAAACAACAAATATCAAAACACAGTGAGCCAGCATGCGAACATCAAGCAAACCTATTAATCCCTTTCAGTGTTACCACTTTGTTGCAATTGCAGTTGATATATGTACTGCATTTTTTCGAACAAAAATAAATCTAGCGCACTAACCCACAAAATATTTCTCTTAATTCTGTCATGCAGTTAGATCCATTTTGATTTTGATTTCGTTTTTATTACGATTGACAGCTGTCACAGCTAACAAAAACCTGTTTTTATTTATTTGGGTATTTTTTGTCTTGATTGCTAAAAAAGCGTATACGATGTAATTCTTTTGATCAAATCTACACGCTAAAGTTAAAATTGTTTTGGGATTGGTTGAAGTTTGAAATAAAAATGTATGATTATTTGCATTTATTTAGTAGTGGTTCACAATAGAGTTATGCGGAGTAGGTCAATCAGTGTATTAATCAAGGTACTGCCTCTTGTAATTTTAAATTTTAACATTATAATAAACGGGCATAATGTATTTGCTGGGTTATTTTTTGTTTAGCAAAGTATTTTTTTCATTGCAGATTCAACGACGTTGATAAAAATATAAATATACTGCAAACAAAAATGGAATTTATGACATTTTTTCCCAATATACAGCGGAAATGTTTTCAACAAGTTGGCAACACTGATCCCTTGCCATCTCAAATCGAATTAGTGGTAGTTTCGAAATTGCCTTTTCCATGGTTTTGCAGACTTATGTCGATAGTTTTTTTTTGAATAAGCATCTTTCAAAAATATCTATTCAATTAATAAATCAGAGGATCTAAATTGAATTTGATTTAACCTCGAAACTAGAACGATCTCGCACTAAAAAACTTTTCCGTATCTCTTAGATACTTTTTACGAGCATACCTATCTCTTAAGATTGTTACAGAATACCAAACACTCATTTACATTCCCAACCTTAAACAAAAAATTCTATAGTCGGTGTTGAATTGCGAAATGTGAAATGCGTTTTTTTTTGTTTGTATTCGACATTAAATCCCGCCACCCAATTACGCAGCTCGCTATGTGGGTTTAATACGGATGGCGATGTCGCTAATACAAAAAGCCTGTTGGATGTGTGTACTCACAAGGGAATTGAACATCCTTCCAAGCTACCACCACGACTGTAGGGAGGACGGTAGAGGAGAATACCTTTTATGAATCCGAATACCAAAAAAAAAAACCTGGCATTTTTGTTGACACCAAATATACGGAAAAGGTTGCATTGGGAATAAAGAGATTTTACTCACTTAAGTAGATATAGTTTGTATCATCCCCACTCACCCAAATATGTGTGTATGTATGTAGGTACTAATAGAGAGGTATTTTATTTTTTGTTTTTCAACACTGATAAATAAAATGCTTTGCATAACTCTGTAGAGATCTGTATGTTGTGCGGGTGTATGTAGATAGCTTTTGCTTTGTGGGTAGTAGCTACATAGGTAGTAAAAGCTTGGGAATAAAATGAATAGGAATATTTGTGACAGATGGTCGGTTATGTGGATGTGATTTCAACTGGCTATGTTGGCCCTGGCTGGGTGAAAAATTTAATTAAATTAATGAGTTTTGTTTTTGGTTGTCATTTATAATGGTGAACATCCGTATACAACTAAGGTAGGTATACAATTGGAATTTTAGGACCCTTTTTTGTATAGTCCTGCTGAGTTACTGTAATGGGATATACGATGTACCTACCTAGATGGGCTTATTTTATTTCAGAAAAGGGTGTTTTTGGTGTCACAACATAGCTTTGTTAATTTTATGCTCTATAAGCTCTTTGTTTTGTATTTTATTTTTATAGGAAAGATGTAGATGGGTACCATCCTTTAAGTTATGTTAACAAAAGTGTATGATCCGCATTTTTTCATATATGGGTATTATTTACACTTTCGAAATATGAATCCCAAGTATTTAAACTTTTGTGTCAAAGGCAAACAAAATGTTAAGGTTAAGTTTATAATGGTATTCACTAGGCAATATATATATAAATACGTATTGTTCCTACCTATGTAAATAATATCTATGCCTGTTTGGTAACTAGACATTTTCACCAAGTTTACCAAACTTGTGTTTTTCTCCTATGGGTTTCGACAGTAAAATGTGAAAATTTGTACGAGCTTTCAAGTTACCAAGCCCACCTAGTATACTAATTTAAGCCTATTTCACTTTTAAACACTAAATATTGGAAGCTTTTACAATGTTTATATTCACTTATAGGCGGGATGTTCGCTGGTTATAAGTAAAATGCAATCGGTGATGACTTTTCAATTAAATGGCTGCATTTGTTGAGTTTACTTTTGTGACTGAATTTAAATAAAACAAAAAAAATTAAAAGATTGTATCATGTGTTTCACTGTATTAACTTTATAGTAATCAATTGAATGCAATCTTCGGAACTTCGCGCCAGTTCTCGACGTGTTTTGGGCTCGTTAAGCGGCTATTTTCTCATTGTCGATACGTAGTTCTGAAATCAGACACCAACGTTATAGTACAGGTTTTAGAGATGCCGACACTCCTGCTCAAAATAAATGCACAATTGCACTTTTAAAATTATCCACCTGTATCTTTTTTTTTAAGAGATAATAAACGTTGTTGTGCATTTTTTGTTATTTTTTATTTAATAACGATCCAAACAAAAATTGTGTCACAGTATTGCTGGCAAAAAAAGAAGTAAAACTTAAAAGAAATTAAGAAATTGAAAAATCGATACTTAAAACAAAAATGTATTGAAAGGAGAATAAACAAAAATATAAAGCCTGAGATAAATCGTTTCCAATTGTTTTCTCAGTATTTGGTGTTGCCTCCTCTCAGCTCCAGCACGTATGACAGTCCGAAGCCTTCTGTTCATTCCTAGAATTGGTTTCTTTGAGTCTAATTAATTTTCTTGAATTCTTCTTTCACTACAGTTTCCAACTCAGCAGGTTTGTGCGGAAGTGAATTTCACACATTTTCAATGGGATTGCCATCCAAACTTCTTGGCGGCCAATGCATAGTACGGCTATTCCAAAGTCATAAAGATATGATGTAACCGCACTTGCACTATATGAGGTCGAGCATTTTCGTGCATCATAATAAAATTTGGAACAATTTAAGGAGCAATAGGTACCACATGTTGTTCAATATTTTCAATAACGTATCTTAAGGTTTTGGAATGCTCATCAACTCTGTACGTACTGCAAAGCAAATCTCTCCCCAGAGCATTACTAATCGTCCTCAAAATAGTGCTGGTCATGAGACACAAGCTTGGGAAAATCTCTCTCCAGCCCGGTTTCGTTCACTTTAGCAACCGTCTGGTGAATTTTCTCTTGTTTCATCTGAGAAGAGAACTTGGGTCTAGCCATCCAATGACAATTGAAGATGTTCTCGAGCAAATTGAAGCCTTATTACTCGGTGCTGTTCCTGATTGGTGACCCATGGGAAATAATGCAGGATACTGTTTAAGCTTATTAATGTGATTTCTCGAAGACAGCGGCAGACTGTAGATCTAGTATAGTTAAGCTAAGTCACTTGGCCAACGGTCATTTGCGCAAAGGGTGGATTCAAGAGAACAAAAATGGTGGGCAAGAGATTTAATGAGTATTGTACGCCAGAGATGAAATACTTTCTTGAAAACTGCACAATAAACTACAACAAATGGCTCCTTTCCATTACTATACACTTATTACTGCACTCCTACTTATGTGGTGCAGAAGCGTGGACCTTGCCAGGGGTTGTTAGGAACACTTTAGATTGTCTTGAAGGGAAAATTCTCTGGTGTCGGGTATTACATACGCGGTGAGTGTAGGAAAAGAAAAAAAAAAACAGCGACCTCTACGGGCTGTAAGATGGACCTAAACAAAAAAGACTTGTTGGTTGATAACCAGATCCACAACAGATTGTAGCGCCACTCCATTGAAATTAAATAAACGGCTTTTAAATAAAATTGCATGTGTTTTGTTCAACATTCAAGTTAGTACTGGCTTGAAAAAAAAAACACTTGGTACATCAAATTCACACGAAAATCTTACGTTACTCTACCCTTTAAGGGATTGTTAAACATACTTCCATGTTGTTTATTCCGCGTTCATTCTCGATATAGTCGAGATTTTGAGACAATGTGCGCTGGCCCAATTAGATTGCAAGTACTTTATCATCAACGAAAGGACAAACGTTGTATGTTGTATAATTTAAATAAAAGCTCTCTCCAAATTTATATTTACCTACAATCTTCTTCCAACATACCGATGGTGCTTACTATATTATTACAACTTCTACCCTTTTCTGACATATTTATTCCGAAACAAAACTCAATTCGCATTTTAATAAACACCCGCCCTTTCCCCCAAAATTTTCTAGAAATATGAGACTTCTTTTCAAAGTGTTACCATAAAACTTTATCTCTCCAACCATATAACCAGACAGAAATGTACCATTTATGTTTCAAAACCACTTTGCCAGGAATATTTTTATAATTCCTTCCGCACAGTGCTTAGAGCTGCTTAGCTTTTTCATCCAGGTAACAGTAAAACCCAGCATCACCATTTGCGGTCGAATAACTTAACAAAATCCCAGCAGAGATGTAAACTTTATTTGACAAAAAAACACACACCCTTTGAAAAATACTTTCCACAAGTCGTAATGTTGTTTGCGTCATCGTCGTCGCCGTCGTCGTGCTCACTGATTAGTTGTGTCTCATAGATGGGTTTCCATGGTTGGTCATACCTTAAATTCTTTTCCCTTCACTTCAAAACTCCGGGTCTATACAAAATAGAAACGTGAAAATACACAAGAGAAAAGAGTTGATGGTCATTCTTGGTCAGGTGGAATTTTCAATTAACAAAACGGGAGAATATTTCCTGTGCGGTTTGGTATTTCTTATTTCTCAGAAAAAACCCGCTACACGACTTCATGTCGTCCTTTTTAAAACTTCTATAGGTACAAACAAAATCTCACAAAAGAAACCAATAACAAATCTCCAACTACTTAGATAGAGGAAGCATGAATCTGTTTCTGCAAAATGAAAATTAAAAAAAAAAACTGCTATTGCTGCCATATGCGCTCTGTCAAAAGCTATCTAATCTCAAGACAAATATACAGTCAGAAAAAGAAATCAACATTTTTCCAAGAAAAATTGAAAACTTTGTTTAAAAAAAAAACCGTCATTGTCCCTTTGGTTGAACAAAAATTTTGGAAATACGTGAGAAAATTGTGAATTGCAATCGCGTCTCGGTGGCACCAGCTTTTTATTCGTGCAGCCGATCTGCCAGCCTAAGATAATGGGCTGCAAAAAAAAAACAGTACTCTAGTCTATAGTAGTTCTAATCGATTTGCTTTTATATTATGTCAGCCACTTTGAATGGGCGGAAATCGCCCACAAAAATGAGCCGACAAATCGAGCCTCGCCTATTTAACGTGAGCAATCTGGCTATATGTTCATATTCATCCTTGAGAGAGCCTGAGAGCTGTGTCTTTTTCTTTAAAGGTTTGCAAAACTAACTTTCGGAGATTCGCCAAAAGAATTTTTTTCGGTTACACTTCAGAAAGGACTTGTCGTAATTTTTATCTTCGACATGGCTAACAAAAAAAAATCCGTCCACTTGCAATTGAATTGGCAGTTTGGCCGATATCCAAAGGGAGTGCATTTTTGTGCACTTGTTTTTTGTTGGTCCCGATGAGGTTGCTGCGACCTCATCAAGGATCCTTTCTTCCGCAGACCGTGCAGCATAAAGATGTACAAATTTATATATTATCTGAGTCCCTGGGGGCAATTGCATTCAATTCATTTCATTCCATGCAATGTGTACGTTTATTTTTTTTTCGTTTTTTCATCTACCTTTGCCCTTTCCATTCAACAGCACAAAACAAGTTTTTTCCTATTCGAAAATGGCGAATTGGAAAACAGGGAGGACAACAGCACACGGCCAACATCTCTAAGGGAAGGTTGGAATTTATTTTGGCGTTGTTGCTTGTCGAGTATGCGGTGGTCGGGGGAATGAAAGAAGATCGAATCGAATTGAATCCGCTATTCTTGCAAGAAGGTGATGGTAAAGAGTGTATCGAGCACCATTTCCTTTGGACTGATGACAAGGTCGACAGTTTCCTTATTCGTTTTTTTCTGTTGGTGTATCCTTATTCTTGAGTCAGATCTTCCACCCAACACAGGAACCAGGGAAATTCAAAGTCTTCGAGATATAAGACATGAAAAGGAGGAATTTTGAGCACGTAGTTAGGAGTTAGATTTGTATATTACCGAGCACAGCAAAGTGGGGCACTTAAGCAAGCAAGCAGTTCGTATATCCAAATTGTCACCATCAAAACGATTCTAGATAAACTTATATTGTGGGAGGCTTTCATATAAATGGATTTCGGGTTATCGGTATATATTTGCTTATAAATTGATGAAGTTTATCAGATTACCCATAAAAGGAGATGATGGATCTGAGATAGGTAGATGATGAGGTTTTAGCATAACTTAATTATGAAAGTCCAATAACGCAGGCTTATACATGCAATATACGTTTAAATCTTCTTTGATTATTAATTTCTTAATTTAATTTAATAAAATGGATGGCTATTATGGCACTTTTTAAAATTGAATATGTATTAGAGATTATCATAGTTAAAGTTAGGGATATACAGATCAGAAATTGTCCTTTGCCTTTGAATAAGAGACGATTTATTTATCGTTGGCAAATACGTACTGAAACTGAAAGTTTAAACATTTTTTCCACTTAAGTGGTATTTTCTCCTAAGCGCGAACTCCGGATAACTAAAAAAATTCACTAACCGGAGTTCGAATAACTGAAAATTTGTAACTCAACAGTCCAAGAAATAGATATTAACCAAAGTAAGATCTGCGGAAGTGGATTTGAGAACCAGGTATTGACTATCTCATTTTAACCCATGGGAGGCATCCAATTAAAATTGGATGTATAGAAAAGAATGCGCCTAGCGTGGGGATCGAACCCACACATCTAAGTTAGCAATCAAGCACTTTATCCACTGCGCCTTTACCACTGTGGAAGTACTATTTTCCTGTCGAAATTGATATACTAAAATGTCAAGCAGACGAGTTGTAATGAAGGAAAAAAAATATTTTAATGATGAGCGCATTCAGTTGTTTTATTTTAGTTGAAGTGTTAGTAGCTTGGAACCGAGCTTTGCTCGTGATCATTCGAATTTGACATGAATGATTGAAAATGCTATGTTATTAGTTCTCGTAGGAAAAATTGTTTGTATTACAATAAAAGATATATAAATGTATTTATATGCTCTTTATTATAAAATTTTAATTTATATATAAGAATAGAAGTCGTTTTTTTAAAGGATCAATTTTGCCATTTTTCAATGTAGGGCTATTGCAAAAACCCATCTAGGCTCTATCCAAAGATATAACCTTATAGTTCAACGTATTCTGGGAGTGGACGTACATATAACAAAAATAAGAAAATGAGGTTAATCCTTATAAAACCACTAATATTATTTTTCGAAATTCTAAAGATTTGTATCAATGTTTGCATTCTTAAAAAAGAAAATTAAATTAATAACGCATTAACCCTCTCGTTAAGTAATAAAAGGCTTTGTCCATTCTCAATAATTTTGTATTATATAGCCTGCCATTTCTTTTATATTTAAAATACACCTTAAAGACAAGAATCGTCTATTCTCTGTCCAAGAAAAATAGGATGTTTGGTTTCCATTCTGGCTACGTGGATTGCATAAATCTGTCAAAAAAACTACAAAAACAACAAAACTCTAAAAAACACACCTCATCAAAAATACACGAGTTAAAAATGCAAATTAAACAGAACTTTAAAATAAATACATACATCTTTTCAAAAAACCTGACAAACGATTCTTAAAAAAACAACCTGTGTTAAAAACACAAATTGGACCGCTCGCTTCGAAAATCTACGCAAATAATGTTCTTCTTCAAAGAAAACAACTTAAGATTATGTAACTGCATTTTAACGTATTTTCACACAAAGGAATGCAAAAAATGAAAACACCACGATAACACTCATCATTAAAGTTTTTTTTAAGCTCTCAAATCAAAAGCACCTCAGCAGAAAGAGAAACTCAAGGAAAAAACTGAACGAGTTACTAAATGGACAGGGACACGGGTAAATCTGAATAATTTAATTAGCAATTCAGCCCACACTCAGATGTGCCCTCAATAGGACGTTGGGTCTGCGTCAGATGCAATCAAATTTATGGACGGGCAAATACTTTTTATGTAGCAGTTCCTTCAATTTAGTATGGTACGAAAATATGACACGCTACTGATTTTGAAAAAGCTTTCCCATAAGACGTTTACTGCCTATTTTTCTTGGACAGAGTATATTGAAAAACGAAAAATTAACATTTCTTGGCAACCCCTGGCTACGGAATTTAATAATAAGTACCTAATTAGATAGACTTGATATATAAAACATTATCTACATACAAAATTACATCACTTATGGTTCCATATTTAGAAAAATACTAAGGGCCAATTTTTCAATAGTCAGTTAAGCAGTCAGTTAGTACATATTCTCCAGATAGAGCAAAAATCAGTTTTTCAACAGTCAGATATAACTTAATCTAGGAATAAATTTATCTGCTCATTTCACAACGGAATAAGGAGTTATCTGAGGAATATAACACATAGCTGTTTTCGATGTCAAAAACACTTTGAAAAATTATTGCTTTGAAATAAACGTTAAACAAAAATTAAGTTCTATGAAAAGTTCGATCCTCGAAATAAAAGTGACGTTCAAATTAAATTATTCTATAGATCGTTTTTTCGTGATTGAAAAAGTCGATGTTGGTATCCGGTTGTTTAACAGTCAATTAAGTTTATTACTCTGGCAACTAACTGGATGCTTAGCTGGAGACTGAAAAATCGACTCTAAGAAAAATAAAATTATGTATGAAAGTTAGGGGATCGTACGTTAAACATTTTAATTTTTTTTCTTGCCAATAAAATCAAACTATAAAATGTTCATCCAAATCGTTTCCAAAAAACCAAGAAATGATAAAAATGGGCGGAGCCACTTTTAACCAAGTTTTTAATTTTTGTTCGTTCATACAAATTAAAAAAGTGGGCGTGGCATGTTGCGGATCTGACTTCGAATATCAATTCCCAAATTTTAATTAAAATCATTACGAGTCGATTCATAGAAACCATTTAATGATAAAAGTAGGCGTGTGGCGTTGGGTGGATTTTACTAAACTTTTTTTCAAATTTTTCTCGTGCAAAAAAAACCAACTCTGAAAATGTTATCTAAATTACTTTAGCCGTCTCCAAGAAATACAGCTATTTCCAAAAAAGGAGGGCGTGGCATTAGGTGGATTTAACTTGATAAACATATTTTTTTACTATGCAAGCTTCAATGATTTTTTAAGGAATTATTTTTTTCAAATAAGCGGATGAGAACTGTGAAAAATCCTTCTAAAGCGTTTTTTAAATGAACGGGCTTAACTGTATACGAAATAAAATGCAAGATCGCACGTATTTGCTTTTAAGTTCGATCATATCGTCAGTAAGCACAATATTTTTAGTAGAAAATAGCTGTTTAAATTTTGTTCGGAAAATAATTTTTTTGAAATTTATTATTTAGAATTTGGAGGACCTCCGGTATAAATATGTTGACCAAAATCCTTTGAGCCGTTAATGAGAGAGTCGATAAGAAACGGTTGTATGGTATATGTATATTTTATGTACAAATAATTTTAGACCAAAATGTAGACTATCATCCCTATTATGATTGTCAATTGCAAATTGATGATTGATAAATAATGAAATTCAATATATGTAGTTACAGTTTTTTAATAAATTGAGGTTTTAAAATCAAATTGCAATGATAAAATTGATAATTTAAATCGCAGTAGGGCTTTGCAGGTATCTACAATAGTGCACAGAATTTTTCTTATCAATTGGGAACATACGAGTAGTTTACGATTCAGAATTATTTTTTTCCCACGAAACCAATAGTTTATAAAAATGGAAATTTAACATTTCAAAGGACACACATTAGTTTTCTCGAACCTAATAATAAGTTGGGTTACATAAAAAGCGAACCTACACTTACACTGCACTTTCTCGGGACATTAAGTATGTATAGATTAGAATACCAGATAGTTTAAATAAGCCTAAAAGAAACTAAACTTATTATGAGATTTATTTGTTCAAAGATAATTCAAGGACTCGCCTATAGCCCCAGAAGTGCATTTCTGTTTGTCAAACACTTCAACAATATTCCAAAACTAAAAGAAAACAAAAGAAGAAGGAAACAAAACTTTCGTTCACCCCTTAGGTAGAACTTGTGTTCCACTTCCAACTTTTCAGTGTTGTGAGGAGCAACTAAGTTTGATTTTAATTCTTGTAAAAAAAGTTTAACATCATTTCTCTTTCAAAACCACATTTGGTTAAAAAAGGTTTCCAGGACACCTACACCTAATATGTGTGTAGCTATAGAAGTGAATACATTCAGACATACAAATACATATAACCTAATGTGCCAAAAATGTTGACATTGTAAAATGTTGATGAGAAGCTGCTGTAGCACCCTCTATCAAACGTATAAGGTTGTGTCCTTCATCCTGCCAGAAGCAAAAAGTGTTAAGCGACACAACTTTCCTTTTTGTCAGTTAAATATAGTTTTAATGTCTTTTTTGGATATAGGTACGTACATATACAGGTAAGCACTCTAAATGAAGCAGATTAACCCCTTCATGTCTGCACCTGCGTTCTTTTCATTTACCACAACAAACTTCTACGGAACGGATACCGAATCGCAAAAGCAAAATAAAAGCAAAAAACTACCTTAAACTACACTAAACCATGTTAACGGTGCATATTAAAAACCATTCAAGGCATGCGACATTAAATCAAGTGCGAGATGTGGTCTAAAGTGGTGAGTTTTTGGAGGGTGCGAAGTGAATGAGGCGGGCTAATGCCACAAAATATGTATATCGAATGAAGCTGACATTAAAAACTTTTTGATGATTGTTTTTTTTTTTCATTGTTGTGTTGTCGAATATATTTATTTTTTTTTTGGAAGGGGGTGTTTCTATATAAAACAGCTTTCAAGGAGATTTAGTGGAATTGGCAGGAGCAGGGGGGGGGGGGGGAGAAATTTATTCAAATTGTTGACACACATATTTTGTATTGTTATGGTTTTGTGTCGCAGATGTCATTGGCAGACTTCTGTTTTGTTCTGAATGAGTATGTCTTTATTCATTGTGAATAATTTATTGGTCGAAGAGTTAATCTTGTGTTGTGTTGGAACTATAATGGATTTTCTGATATCGGTCGGTTGGTACACATACATACCTACCCACCTTTCCCTTCTTTTCTTTTTTGGATTATTTTTCTCGTTGTCGTTATTTTGTTTGGTGTTGTTGTACTTTAGAATGACTGAAGGATTCGAATTAGATAAAATATTGGAGTCATAACAACGAGGTTATACATATGTTATATCTGAAATTGGACAGATACCGTTATTTATGTAGATATTAACGGTGTCGTTGATGTTTGAAGTGAGGTTATATCCACACTCAAATGGGGGTTCTTATTAACAGCTTAAGGGTGTATTATGTAATTGAAGTTGTTGAAGGAACAAAAGCAAATTGTTTGACAATGTCTGAATATTATAATCAATAATTAGTTATAGATAAATAATTTACTTAAACGACACAATAAATGGCAGGTAGGTACATAATCTATAGGATACACTCAAGGTTTGTTTACTTATTTCTTAAAATTACCAGTGGCATTGTACATACAAATGTATATTTAATTTTTAATTGCGGGTGCAAGTTTTGCATTTGCGAAAAAAATTGAACTGGAGATTTTGATCAAAATTCAATTTACGTCGAAAAAGGTTGGTCCCTCAATTCCGTCTGTATGCATGTCTGATCTACTGCTTAGACCGTTGAAGCGATTTTCTTCAAACTTGGTAATTAATAGGCTTTTCACACCAAACCCAAAACCGGGTTTTCAGCTAAGAGCTTACAAAAATCGAAAACCGTTCACACTGAACATTTACAAGTTTTCGTTTGACATTTCAATTATTTTGGCACCACAGACAACGACAAATACGTTGAGAATTGAAATTACCCCAGACAGTTGTTTTTTTTTTCGTTTTTCCTGGCAGCAACCCGTCAGCTAATTATGTGACTATTAATTGAGCACTGAATGTGTCACAAGGTGTGTTTGTTTAGTTCATCTTGCAAATTTAACATGTTTTCGACAGGTTTTATTTAAAACTTGTAATTTATCAAACCGAGTGGTTTATCAAAAATGTATGGGGACACTTGCGTTTTCGCTTTAGGTCTTCAGCCAAAACCGATAATTTCGCGAAAACCCTGTATTAGGTTTGGTGTGAAAAGGCTATAAGCGCCTTACAGAATTAGTTTTTGAATTTTTGAACATACAAAATCTTTTTTTTTTTAATTAATATATTAAATAAAATCAGGCGTTGGGGATTTTTTGTTGGAATTATGTTTCTAAATTTATATTGTTAAATAATTAAAATTGCGATACCAATATTTATTTTTAGAAAAAAAAAATAAAGAAATTTTGAAAATAAATATTATGCACGCCCAGATCGAACGAACTTGCTCTTGTAGCCCTATTTTTTTTGACACTATTAGTAGGTAGTAAAACTGAAACATAATTAGGTGGAAATAGATAGATGAAGCACATAATAAAATTGCTTACCTGTTATAGTTTGAGAGAAAAAGATGCTATTTGAATTTTTGGCCAAATATGAATATCAATAAAAAAGTCAAAAATCGTTGGAGTGGTATAAGATCTTGAAATCATTTTTAGGAAAAAATTTCGAAACACCAATTTGAAGTAATTATTAACAAAGATACGTAAAAATTTTGAATTAAAAAAATCACTGACTCGTTTTTGAAAAATTATTTATTTTTTAAAATTATTTATTTTTTTTAAAATCGAAAAAAAAAAACATTTTTTTGCAAATTTAAATATACAATATTATTTATACTTTTAGGGATTATTTACATAAGAAAAATAATTGTAATCGGTTCATCCAATAGTGAGAATATGAAAAGTGGTTCTATTGGAAGTATACACAATATAAAGTGGATTGCAATGATTTAAGAACACACACATTTTCTTATCAAAATTGTTGGAGCCGTTTGTGCGAATATATCAAAGAAATAATAAATTCAAAATTTCGAGCAGTTTTCAACTTGTATTTTTTTTATTTAAAAAAATATTGTTTTTGAAAAAATTGGTTTAAACTATACCGTTTTCCAGAAAATCGAAAAACAATAAAATGGTTCTAGTAGGTATTTTGGAATTTATTAATTTAATGCTTTTTAATTATAAAATTAAGATTTACATTTTTGGCTAAAAAAATATGTGGCAGGTACCGTTATTTTTGGTCTTAAAAAAAAAAAAAACAAAACGTGTGGGCATCCAACCATTTAGGCTGTAGAATCGCGGGCAGATAGACAAACAGAATCAGTGACACACACTTCATTATCATCGTAATGTCAAGTTTGATCAAAATTTCGAGTTCGATTTTTTTACGAATACAAAACTTGCCATATAGTACCAATGTATATGTTAAAATATGTAAGTAAAAAATAGAAACGACTTTAAAATATAGTTAGCTGTTTCTTCTAAAAATCTTGTGCATTTTATTTTTGTATTCAAATTTGTAAGAATTTCTGAAAGTAGATAATTTTGTTTTTTTTTTAATGCAAAATCTTTTATATTTGAAGTGTATAAGTTGTCATATTAAACTAGCGGACCATTAGGCAACAGCACCACCTGAGTGGTCCATGTATGGCTAAAACTACTCAAGTGATCTAATAATTAGTGTGATCTAACAAGTTAAGATGGAGAAGAAATATGAATAGTCTATTTGAGCAAGAAAAAAAACTGTTTTAGCAAAATTTCTAACGATTTCGGAAAGTACTAATTTTCTTCGTTGATACCCAAAAACTTTTCAATATTTTTTTTTTTGTATTTTTCTTCAAATTTACACCCCTTCAAATTTTATGTGACAGTTAATGTTAAATTCCAATATGCGGTCGGCATAACAAAATACTGGAAAAGCAATTTTTTCATTTTGCTAACGAAAATATCTTCGAAAACTCTTTGGACTTTCACGTCAGATATTTGGGAATCGAATCCCCGCATATTCCCTGCAGAGTATTACATTAATACGAGTACTATCAGAAGTCTACTATACTTAACCTAACAAAAGGCACTACAGCTTTAGTTACGAAAAAATATATACTCCATAAGTTGTTTCCAGCAGGGCGGAGGAAACTTTTTCACAGTTCGGACAAAAAATGAAGATTTTGAAATTTGTGGGCGGTTTTTTTTTTTTTTTTTAAGCGACTTTCTTCTCTATTTGAAGTTTCCCTTCATACAGAAAACTACAAACCTGAATATTCTTGAAAGACAATTTTAAATAAAATTCAAATTTTCAATTAATTGGTATTAATTTAAATAATTCAAATAAACTTGTCGTGAAAACAGAGCTCAATCTTGGGTCATTTCTTGAAAAATGCATTCACATCACTCGCCTAAATGTTTGTTAAACAATAGATTATAAACTATTAAAAATGTTTGTCCCCATTGTTGGTGTTATGGTAAAACTTCAACTTTAATTTATTTCTAGCCAATTAGACAATTATTAAATTTCATCTTTGTTCTCCGTCAGCTGCAACAATTTCAACCCTTTGTTTCAAAATTCAATAAGAAAAATAACAAATTAAGCCCAAACCGGACTTATTCCCAGCTTTTTTTCATAATGAATCCATCGCCTCTAACAAAAGGATACCTCTTTATCCACTGCCACACAAGGAAACAATTAAAATAATGTTCCCTCGTCCCTCCGCCCGCCTCAAATGCGAAATTATATTTTATTTTACATAAAAAAAAATATAAAGTAGACCCTCGCCGTTGTTGTACATATTTAATTTTGTATAAGGTTCAAACTTCAAATCCTTGATGAGGAGAAAAAAGGACCAAGACATAGACACACCAGTGTTAGCGAATGCAACGCCACCATTTAGAGCGGATATCCTCCGAATGCAACAGTAATGTTTCATAATTGTTAACATTTCGAGTGGGTGGTAATGGTGAATTGTGATGAGGGTGGTATAGTGTTGCTGCGGATTCTTTCCTTTGTCGTTGGTTCTTCTTATTCTTAATGATGTCAACTAGAGCCCATGCCGTCGTGTCGACCGGTAACAGCATCAACATCAATACAAAATTAAAGTGCTAGAAATGAGGAGGATTTTTTTCCACAGCTGCACAACTCAATCCCATGGTTAACTTTTTTTTCAGTTGGCGTATATAAATGAATGCCTATTGAATTCTATGGAAAGAGCTCTTCTTTTTTGGTAATTGACCAGGACCTTTGACTTGCAATATGCTGCCAGGAGGAGGGAGGATGTTTTACCTTCTTTCTGGCTTCTAACAAAGAGAAGAAGGTCGAGTGCTTATAAATTTAACTCGCCAATTCGGCATTTCGGTTGAAATCATGTAGAAGATGAAAAGTTTTGCCATCACAGTAGTATATTCGAGAGAGCTTTTTGAGGCAAACACTTGGTGCAAGTAAAATTACCAGAGGCCAATTCAAGAACATAGCATGATGGGCTTATAGTTGGGTGTTTTATTATTGTTGGGCTTTCATCCAAACGGAAAATTGGATTAAGACACAAAGATGGTGCCGATGATGAAGTTGAAAATTACGGATAAAATTTCGTCTTCCTGCATTGCAAAAGTTTTGGCATTGGATATAAGGGTTTGAAATTTTATCAAAAAAAAAGAAGGAAAACAAAGGTTTTCGGGCGAATCATTTTGATGAATATTCCTGTAGAATGTATAGGTATATTGTATGGGAATTTCATAGTTCGAAATTGGTGAAATACATAAATTTCAGAGTATGCCTTTGTTTTAACTCGAAGTTCAGAGGAGTTTTTAGGCCATTAGAGGGATGTGATGAAGAAAAGACCGACAGAGTTTCAGTTTCAGGTCCGTAAAATATGCAAACAATATTTGGAAATAGTGTATTTTAATTAATTCTATAGAAACAAGTATATGGCTCTGGTTTATAGTTTCATTGTTTGCTCTCTAATTTTTCCTTATTTTTTGGCAGAGAAAGAGATTTATTAAATTTTAAGTCTCAGCTGAGATTATCGAGAAATTAAATTGAGTTGGAGAATTTAGTTTGAAAGGAAAAACTTTTGTTTTAAAATAAAAGAAAATAAAATACTTTTTTGCTTCGATATTCGGAATGGTCAGATAGATGCATCTGACTAGCATTTCCGTACTTCTTAGTAGATATTAGTCTATTGATCTTCGAGATTATAAAGTTTGTTCTTCCATCATCCAATCTGAATGAAGAGAATGAACATATAAGGATGTGGGTGATTTGGGGGCTCGTTGATGGATCTACGCAAGAGTTACACATCAAGTGGACATATGTGGCCTGAATATAACGTATCGATTATTGTTGTTGTGTCAGGGTAAACTATAAATTATAAATAAGTAAAATTACAAATATAATCAAGTTATACAAGTCCATTACGCGAAATTGGGAGTTCATCGAATGTTTCCTTCAAAAGTTGTTTGCCGCGTATGACACAATATAGCATAACGCCACCCTACTGGAACCAGAAATCTGTCTTCCCTTATTATACAATTCTGCCGGCTAACGTAAGTCATTAATCATGACTTTATTGCGAATACCCTTGACTTTAACACGCTAATTAGTGTCATTTCGAAAATAAAATGATGAACTGATGACTCAACCAGCACACGCAGATAAAGGGATACAACGGTTATTCAATAAACTCACTCCTAATTATATAATTCATTCATTCATTTATTGAGCCAAAAATGATCAAAATTATCAAGTTTGTTCAATAAAATATCATTTTGGAGTCAAATTTCGAAAATTTAGAAACACAACAGGGTGTATGTCATTAGAAACAACTTTTAAATACTACTTAACTAAAAATGACTGACAATTATTGGTTTGTCAGGTAAACCTGTATTGGGGTAAAAAAATAAATAAAATGCACGACTGGATCGCACGAACTTGCTCTTGTAGCTAACAACTTGAATGTAGCTAACCATTGAGGTTTAGTTAGTTAGGTGTAGTTATCCTATGCAGGTTTAAAGCCTACGTAGGTAAGATTACCTTGATTCTTATTATAATGAATTGTCGAATGGATGATTCAAGGAATAGTTACCTACAAATGTATATTTAAATCTAAGTTATGTATTTTAATTATGTAAGTTAGGAGAGTAAAATGTATCTACAATATGGAACCTAAGTATGTAAACATGTACATATAATAATGAAAATGAAGGACGTAGGTGGGTAGATATCTATATACATACAAATTCATCATTTAGGTGGAATATGCATACATAAGATTCATGTGATTTTTAAAGACACATATGTACATATAAGCCTACATTGTATTTAGTTTTAAGTGACGTACGCAAACATTTGTAAAAGGGGAATAATAATAAGGTAGAAATAAATGGATAATACACATAATTAAATGTTTTTATATTGCTTAGTCGTTATAGTTTGGGGGAAAACAGAGATGCAATTTGAATTCATGGATAAATAAGAATATATAAAAAAAAATAAAAATCGTTTTTATGTATAAAATTTTGAAAACATTTTTAGAAAAAAAATTTGAAACGCCAATTTTCAAAAAAATTCTGTGACTGGTTTTTGAAAAATCGACTAAAAAAAAAATTGTATTTATTTTTTAAAAATCGAAAAACCTTTTTATTGAAAATTTTCGTATGTATGTCTTATTCACAATTTTAGAGAGCATTTTTATAAAAAAAATTATTTTAATCGGTTATAACGAGAAAATCGAAAATATATGAAAATTGGTTCTATGGGAAGCACCGTTAATAAGTACGCAAAAAAAATATTTTTATACTTGAAAGTGAATTGAACACACACTTTTTTCTATACAAATTCTTGGAGCCGTTTTCGAGAAATACATTTTTTTAACGGTTTTTAACATTTGTATGGGAGGTACCCTTGTTTTTTATTTTAAAAAAAATAGTTTTTTTTAACTATTCAAGATAATGTCAAAAAACCACCAAATACGAAGTTTTGAAAAAATCTATTGAGTCGTTTTCGAAATTTTGAGTTTTCAAAAAACAAAAATTAATTTCAAAACAAATTTTTTTTTTTGAAAAATTTTGGTATACAATAGTCTTTAAACTTTCTAGGAGCTTCTGCCTAAGAAATTTTAAAAAGAATCAAAGTAACCGTTTCCGAGAAAGTCGAAAACCAAAAAAATGGTTGTACTAGAGGTACAAAAAATAACATTTTTTTTCCAAAACAAAAATTTGAAAAAAAATAAGGGCTACTGTTATTTGTCGTCTAAAAAAAATGAAAAAACGTGTGGGCATATTATCGAAAAAATAATATGTACCAAGTTTGAAGCAAATCCACCGAACCGTTTAGGCTGCAAACTCGAGGACAGAGAGACAGACAGAGTGACAGACAGACAGACGGAATGGCGGGACCCACTTTTTTGTGTTCTCTATGATCGTAATGTCATGTTTGATTGTTAGGCCTTATAATACCTATAATCGCAAGTAAGAATACCCTACACATGATCAATTATATTTACGTGTGCCATCCAGGCAACAATTTTATTTGGAAGTGTGTTTTTGCAGTAACCCTTGATAAATCAAAAGTAATGTAGTTCTCCATTGGTAAATCCAGAATTTTTTTTTCGTGACGAATGGAACGCGACTTGAATTGATTTTTTATTGGTATTATTTTGGTGTATATAAACGTCTGGTGATTTGTAGTAGTGCTTTAAAAAAAAGGGGGTAAAGTCACCGAAAAATACTGATACGTGAATTTCAATCACAATAAGAAAAAAAAATAATTTCTTTTATCCGAAGGAAGGTTTTAATTGTTTAAATTTGTGTTTCGACAGATTTGTATCAAAAATCTTAACACTGCTATCAAGAAATCCCTTTGATTTATTTCCAAAAGTTGTGTAGATGAGACAAGAAGAGAGGTATACTTAAAAAAAACATTGACCTGAGGTATAAACTCTTATGAGCAATGCGTTTCGGAATAAATTCCATACAATCAGGCGAAAACTTGGGATGTATTGTATATTTTTTTATTCCGAAAAGCGTTGCTCTTTAAATAATAAAATAAAGCTGTGTAAATTTTGTATTTAAATACAAAAAAATTAAATGAAACAAATTTTAATAATAATAATAATAATTTTTAATTTAGTTTTTCATAATTAATATAAGTATTGGTTAAGAACCGCTCAAAAGGAGACAAAACACATATAAAATGATAAAACCACAAATTTGTTCTCCATTGACACTGATCGGATATTGAAAAAGAATTATCAATATAGACACGCCCACATTAAATTCAAACTACATACTAAGATTTTAATAAGTTTTCCACAGCTAATTTCAAACTAACGAACTTTTGTGGTATTTTCAAATGCGTTTCAATGCAGAATCGAACTCTAAAGCTTTAATAAGATTAATTAACTGGCAGACCGAGCTAGGCCTGGCAGGGAAACCGAGATGAGACTACTTTAAAAGCAGCCGAGATGAGACCGTATTGTTGGTACCGAAATTCGCCTAAAGTCTCGCTGGTCTTGGTGTTTTGGTTTCGGTTTTCATTAGAAGAAATTTTTTTTATTTAATTATTTTATAGTACTCATATTGAATTTTTATAATACTCACAAGTTTTGTTTGGAAAATATTCTATTCGCGTTAAAATATCAAACAACATACATACGTTTGTACATAATTATACTCAGATATGCTCACTGCCAAAATCCAGAGAAGAATACGTACGATTTAAATATGCATGTCGTTAGAATAGAAATCAGTAATTTTTCGGAGGGAAACAAAGCCTCCGGAAAAATGTGGCTTTAAGACTTTTCGGTGACACTTGGGAAAAAATATTATCGAAACGTGAAAATATAGTTTGTTACCTACCTATCCCACCATGAGCTGTCCAAATCCATTGAAGGATGGCTCAGATTAAAATGGATTTGGAAATAAGGCTCTTCAAAGGTTTCTGATAACGTTACCATATCAAACAATTTAAAAGACTAAAGATGAGTCCAAGACCGATACGAGACATCAGAACATTAACATTTTCACGAGAAAAAGACGAGATACGATCGAGACGAGAATTGGTTATGCGAGACCGAGATGAGATTTTATCGACACCGAGACGAATTTAACAAAAGTCTCGCCTGGTCTCGTTTCCAGCCTTAGACCTAGCTTTGCTCGGGATCTACTAAATTACGAATTTGACATGAAAATTTAATGTTATTAGTTCCGTAGGAAAAGTTATTGAGTATTTGAATAATTATTTATTTCATTTATTTCATCCTTTTTTATTATGAATTTAAACTAAGGTAAGATCGAATTTTGTAGCTTGGGCTAGGACAAAAATGCATTTACGCTCTATCCCAAGGTACCCATTTATAGCATAAAAGTCAACATCTTCTGGGAGTGGATGTATAATTAAAATAAGAGTATGGGGGTTAATACTTATAAGACCGCTAATGTTATTTTTTTGAAATTCTGAAATGTTGTATCAACTTTTGAGTTCTCAAAAAAGAAAATCAAATAAATAACATATTTACTATCTCCTTAAATACCCTTTCCGCCTTCCTAATCATTGTAGCGTGTTCCAAGCGGAAATTATGGCAATCAGAGAAGTCCTCTCCTGGCTGAAAGAAAACGTGATACCAACTACTGATATCCGTATTTTCGCGGATAGTCAGGCGGCTATTAAACCTCCGGAATCGTCTTCTACAAACTTCATAATTACTTTCAACTGCCGTTTATCTCTCGTGGAGATGGCGCAACAGTTCAATATTAACCTATGTTGGGTGCCAGGGCACAGGGATATTCCAGGGAATTTTAAGGCTTATGAACTTGCCAAAAATAGAACGACGCTACCTCTATTACATGAAAAGGCAAATATAGGTATACCTTTCGCCACATGTAAGTTAATGCTGAAACAAGATGCTGTAGAAAAGACAAACCGAAGATGGAGAAATAAAACAACCTGTATGACGACTAAACAATTCTGGTCAAAACTTGACCTGAAATGTTCCAAGTGTTTGATATCCTTACGCAGATTGCACATGAGCTCCGTATTTGGTGTCATAACTGGATACTGCCTCATAGGCAACACGCAACGAAGCTTGGTGTTTATTCAAACGATTTTTGCGGAAGCTGCATGGATGAGGAGGAGTTGGAATCTGTTCCTTACCTTCTGTGCACATGTCCTGCTCTATTTCAAAGACGTAAGCTCCACCATATAAGAATAAACAATATCTTACAATATCTTTCAGATTTGGAGACTTTTTCTTCGATGATCTCAGCGATCTAAACAATATAGGCATCTATAGTCTCTTAAGCTTCATTAAGATCTCCAAATGGTTCAACGAATAGGAAGCTTATCTGAGGATTCATGTGGTATCACAATGGACCAACTGTGGTCTAAGTGTGTCAGCTACAACGCTGACAGCCACTTCAACCTAACCTAATCTATCTCCGTAAGTATGACAGGCTTTGCCCATTCTCAATCATATCTATATTTTATGTACAGCCTGAAATTTCTTTTATATTTATAGAAAACCTTGAAGATCGAAAACGTCTAATCACAACCAAAAAATCAACATATCTTGGCAACTTTCAGACTATTCAGAAATTTCCTTTTGCTTGCCGACGCATATGGTGAAAGTTTGATATAATTTTAATACAAATTATTGTGTTAAAAAGTTTTTTTTTTGTTTTTTTTTTAAATTAAAAATTAAGTGTGGTGTTTATATTGTTGAAATATCTTCCAAATAACTAATTTAAAAAGCCATTTGGCACAAATAATTGAAAGACAATGAAATATATCTTTTACCGTCGCAAAGCAGTGTTTTTTTTTCAAAGTCACACCATTATTGCAACTGAATTGAATCCTATCCCTTGTCTTTCAACTTAACCATGTTTATTTTTTAATTCAAATCAATATTATGCACACATTAGATGAATAAAAAATTTTAAACAAAAACATTAATATTTTTGATAATAATTTGCTGTAAACTTCTATTAATTTAAAATCACCACATAAGAATAAACAATATCTTTCAGATTAGGAACTAGGTAGGTATCTATGTACATTATCTTAAGCTAAATATCTTATATATTTTTGTTCATTTCCCCTTCAATTAGACAATTAGAAAATTCCAAAAAGGCAATAATTTTTTGCTCAAATAATTACGACTGTATTTTATTTAAACCTACAAATACTTACATCTCTATACAAAAAAAATCATGTTGGTAACCTTAAACTTAGAAATACAAAAGAAAGCCCCCAAACACCTAACTTTTTGTTTTTTATTATTTAAGTAGTCCACCATGTGCTTTAACAGTTTATGCTATGCATTTCCTTTTCTCCCAATTCCTCCAAAACGAAATTAAAAACACATTTTGTTTCTTTCCCATTGTCTGGTGTCCGGTGGTAGTGGTGGTGGATGTGCATGAATAAATGATTTACCGTTCTTGCGTAGTGCAACAAAAAACTCATTCAACCAAACGAGTAAAGAGTGCAAAAGAACTCTAATGCAATTTTTGTACATGCGAAAAGAAATAAAATAAAAATTCTTTGAAAACGAACCCAAATCTCGTCGTTTATTGCGTCCCATTCTTCGTTTAACTCCTGATTAATGGCAATATTCCTGTAAAAGGTTCCCCAATAACCAACAATTATATGGGGTTTTGGTTGCATTTTTACGAAGTAGAGTTCAAGAACAAAAAACCAATAAAAAAATATATACGAAACAAAAACAACACAAAGTATTTTTTTTAACAGAACACAAACATTAAACAAACAAAAAAACGGAAACAGAAAATTAATAATGCAACAAAATATTATTAACAAATTATTTACAAAATGAACAAATAATTGAACATAAAATAATAATAATAACAAAAGAAAATAAAAAAAAAATAAAATTAAAAGAAACGAAGTCAAACAAAAATGACAACCGGACGCACTGAAGTTGTAAACGGAACTGCGTTATTCTGCCTGCCGGAATATCCGGGAAATGGGTAATTTTGTGTAGACTTTTCAATCATTCGAAAGGACTGGTTGGTGCATAAGATGGTTGGTTGGTATAAAATGGAAGAAAGGGATTTTTTAGTGGATACAATCTTTTTGTATATTTCTTTTTAATATACAAAGATACAATATAACAGTGCGAAAAGTGTAGACTAGCGAGTAACCAAACCGAAAAAGGTTTGAATTCCCCACTGTTCAGAGATGGCGCTAGAAATAGTTAGTAGTTTTTTCGTTTTGTGGAATTAAAACGGAAATAAATTTTAAATGTTTCATTGATGATATTTTTAAAATTTAACGGACATTTTAATTTTGAATATTATTGATTTCAACATAATAGTGCGTATGTTGAGGAATAATAGTGGATGACTTATACCACAGACAATTCGAGATATTTATTATAAAATTAGATTGACAAGTGGTATGACACTTTACATACGACTTTCGAAATGTCAATACTTTATCCATTTTATTCCATTCATTTATATAATAATGACCAATTTCATAAAATTGTTCCAAAAGCAACAAAAAAAGGTGTTTGAGATATTTTGAAAGAAACGGTTCCCCAAATCCAACATTATTATGAAGACAAGTTGTCTCATGCAACGTGAATGGTGCCAATGGATGAACTTAAGAGGTAACGAGTCAGGCGGACTATTACCTACTCTAAAATCAACAAAAGAACATTCTAAATTTCACTTAGCTTAAAAATGTATTCTAAAGTTTATTTTTTGTTAAATTCTTAATTCTGGTTTTAAAGTTTAAACCGATTTTAGAAGAGCTATCAGAATTGAGTTAATATAGAGTAGGTTTCTACTTCGCGCTTCGAATCGCATGCGAATAGTTATTTTTTTGTAACTTTTTTTCTCAGTTCTTCTGCCTTTTTCTCGATTTTACTTCTTTTAGATTTTTCTCGGAAAATTTAGTTGGTGAAAGGTCTGAACTCGCCATTAAGGTTCGGCAAGTTTTGGAAAGATATTCAACAACTTGCTGAATTCGTGAATGTGTAATTGAGAGTAAGTTTCATTGTGATCCGACAACGACAACTGAGGTTTTCGTGGAAGCGGAGAAGCTTTCCAGAAAGCCGTGGTCGTGATCACAAATAAGCCATACTAAGATCGGAAAAATTCGTACGTTTCACCCCCCAAAACCTATTTGCTTACATTGTTGTATTTGTACATTTAGCACCCTATCCATGAATAGATGTGAAAGCGAAAAACAAAACGAAGACAAATTACTACGGCTGTGTTATCTATGTGACTATAGGAAGAGGAACAGAAAAGAGTCTTGTATGCGTCTTTATTTATGCGTCTATTGGAAGAGGAACAGAAAAGTAACATGTGTGCGTATTTTAGCTTGTAGTCAAATGTCAAATTTTAAAGCAGAGGTGTTTCGGGTCCTTATGTTATTAGTTTATGGTCGTAACAGATGATCAACGAAAACGAATGGCTGATTACGTTAATGGCGAGTGACTGGAAAGGTCGAGAGAGGAATTGGTTTTAGCAGGATAGTTCACTCTTGTGAGCGCTTACCAAAGCGAGTAGTCAGTTAGAGTTCGAGAAAATGTAGAAAGGAAAAAAATCGACGAAAGTTGACAAAGTAAAGCTAACATTTACTAAAGTTTTGTTGCACATCGTATGTATATTCTTTTGCTTTTAAAATAATTTAATTAATTCGCAATAACCAGTACCTACGACTAGCGAAGGAAAAGTCAAACAAATTGGCGCCCAACGTGGGTGTAATTGTACCCCGAGTAAAAACAGTAATTTTTAGTGAAATATATTTAATAAGAGTTTATTTAAATTAATTTTTCATAATGGGGTGGCAAGCTACTCTTAAGTACATTACTCGCCAGCTTAAATGAAACGAATAAAAAACAACTTTAATAGGAGCAATCTATTATAAATGTGCATATTGGCAGGTCGTCTAGTCTATTCGTGTTGGTAAACTATTGATTTGTATTTGGTTTAAAGATGCGAAAGTTTTTCTTTGAATTCTTTGTTCCCGAAAATAATAACAAAATAATTAATAATATGAAAGCAAGTTTGAATGAAAAATCTCTCAGGTGCATCAAGAGCTAACCTTGTGTTTTCTAAGTACATACTCGCATATGGGATCATGTCTAATCGAGATAGTACTAGATTACTGTTTTTATCTATTCACGAGTACTTAGCCAAATTTAAAGGAACACGGCTAATATTGTATTTTTTCATTGTGACATTACATTACATTACATATTAAACTACTCCGTAGATAAATCTACGAAATAGAGACACTGAAGCACTGGCAACGATACCATTGGCTTTAAACATCAGATACATTAATACAACAGAGAGAGACAGAGAAAGAAAGAACACAAAACAGAAGAAACACATGTCAACAGCACGTGGTTGGTTTCCGACGGTTCCCCAGCGAAGTACTAACCACGCGCAACGATGCTTGATTTCGCTGATCTATGGGAAGCGATGCTTTCATCGGAGCCAAGGCCGTTGACGGGGGGTAGTAAATTTATTACAAAAATCTAGTACTGGAGTGGTAAGAAGTGTACCTGTACATGTATGAATTTACTGACAGTATATTAAACGAATTCACATTGGTACACTCACTCTTTTTTTTATTAATTAATTCAGAATATATATTCTTATTTCCTGCAAATCCACTAAGCAAGTTCATTCTTCCTCGCTGTGTGCCATTACTTTCAAAATGGTGTCACTATGCATTTACATGACTCCATTTTAATGGCAATATTTAATGCCAGTTTTCCCTGCCATTTTATTAATGACGAAAATAATGACAATTATTCAAACCATTTACACGATTTTGTCATTAATGTCAAATAAATGGAAGAAATAAATGGCAATTTGTCACTCGTGTAAATCCGGCATTAGGTTCAATAGATTTTTAAAACAAAATAACAACGTTCTATGGTGACGCTAATAAGCTATAAAATGAAGTTTAGTTGTAAGAGTTGAGATATATAAAAAATTGATGTAACGATAGTTGTTACTCAACTAAATTCATATTATTGGACCGAGGAAAAATTACACAAGAAACAGCTTACAGGTTTTTCATAGATATATGGATTGATAGGACTTTACATTTCAGGGCGGCCATGTTGTTTTATCTGTTGTTTCATTGACTGTATTCACAAATCGATTCCGGATAGGTTGATATTATTGTAATGCGTAAAAACACAGCTGATGACAAAACAGCTGCTGCTAAATAAATAAATGTCAAGCTATCCGCAAAACTTTGGTATACTTTTGTATCCCATGAGAAATGTCAAAAACATACAAATTTAACCTATCCGATTTTGGTTTTTCAAGAACTGAAATGGATACTAACCTACTTTTTATTATACTGCCATTTAAATGCATACCCATCTTCAGCGACTAATTCCATTCTTAGATGAACTGGTATGTCGAGCTAAATAACCGAACTTGGAACAATGCCAGTATCCTTAGGGTCCACCAAGTGTCAATAATGCATTCAAAAATGGTACGTTACTGTATAGAACATACAAATTATATTCAAAGCATACATACATAATAATGTACCAACATTCTACCAATGCCTCTTTCTAAAAGACAGACCGAACCGATAGGGAGAAAAGGCTCTAGTGTTGATACAGCCTCAATTTAAATTATGAATAGGAAATTTGCGGTCGTCGGAGAAATGCTCGGTTCGCATCTGTTGAAACCTAATTATCCCCAAATATTAAAGACATTTTGCTTCATAAATTATCGGCAAACAATATAAAGTCCAACTAGGAGAACCATAAATTATAAAACCACAAGTTTCCCAATGCCGATCCACATTTCGACCTTGTCGCTATAAAATAAATCACACGACAGGCTATTCTCATGGCAGAGAGTCTATATCCGCACTTGGAATATTGAAATGAACTAAATACATATCTGGCAGTTCAGTAAAAAAAAAATAATACAAAATATTAGCATCATCATCCGGAGAGAGGAAATTCAGTCTCCCATGGGTGTATCCTTTTGTCCTTCTCCTACGTTCCACCCACATCACATCACATTGAGAACGATTTGAATAAAATCACTATGGCAATGATGATTCGTGCAGACTTGAGAAATCTGATACACAATCCATCAATCCCAGAAAAAATCGAAAAAGATACACCGCTCGAGTGGTTTTCAGAGAGCAATTAATCTGTAATTTGGAATCTTGGGTTATTTATTTTATGCGGCTAATCTTGTTATTCTGATATAGAGGGGTTGCTCAAGCCCATCACCATCACCATCACACATCATCGCCCAGAGACAGAAAAACAAATCAAGCAACACCTACATTTTTATTGATCAAGCTTAATCCAGACCGTTTTGTTAACTAGGATAAACCCTGATATCCTGGTTATATAAGGATCTACAAAGTTCTCAGGGAAACAACTGCTTAAACACTCATTACTCTATGGACATCTGCTCTTGTCAGCTAATTAATCAAACTCGAATTACTCGAGTAGTCAAATATAAAATGGAAGGAAACATGTAGATCCTTTTTTTCATTGCAAGTAGAGCTCCATTACTGACATTACTCAACCAGGGATTTAATCCAATTTATTTCTTCAAAAGGTGAGCAGGGGGAAAAGGGATAAAAACAATTCGGTTGAAGAAAAAATTTTGAAATTTCCTCGGGGTGTTTGTTTGGCATTGTTTTTTTTTTTTTAATTAACAATCATTGCTGATGAAATATTTTCTTGGTAAAATATTCGCTCAAGAGAAGGAAGCTTTGGCTTTTAGCTTTCCTCACTTGGTACACACTTGCGGTGCCCCACGCCTTATAATTGTTTAGCGCCCCATCTTTTGGATAACATACATAATTAATTATACAATTAGATTGAGTAGTGTCTGGTATAACTCTTCGCCAGATTGAAGGCTGCTGCGCGTGTACCGCGTAATTGATGGCGTTGATTTTCGTCCTTTCGAAGAGGTTTAAAGTTCGTGTACTTTGTCTGGTAAAGGAGGAGGTTTAAGGCACTTAATAAGCCGTATTTAACAGTGTACCAGTGGAGGGATTTAATTATACATAAATATATATTACTACTGTCCTGTTCCAGAGAAAGTGTCAAGGTTAATTAGATCAGAAATTATTTCAGCAGGAAGAAATGTATATCCTCTGACAGATTCCATTAGGTTAACTCGTATATTAATTTGCATTACATACTTATGGGTTGACAGGTACTTTTATTTTGCCTGCCATCTGACATACAAAGTAGAGCTATACGAATTGTATTTTTTTTTACAAATTAGGATTAAAAACGCAGTTATCTGGCAACAAAATGAGAAAAAAGATAAATGAACAGACATATCTACATTTTAGAATGAAAAAAATGTCTTGCAAATTTGCAGAATATATAACCCTGTTTATGATGATCAAATGTAATTTTAAAAACTCTCTGTCCTTGTTTATCCTCAATGAAAAGTCTTTATTATTAATCATCATGTCAAGCTTAGAAATATATTCACATTTACTGAAAAATGAGGAATGCCTAATAAATTTAAATATATGACTTAAGGCTCGTTTTCCAATTTCTGACTAAAGTTCTGAGTAATTATCCGAGACATAAATGTTAGCAGAGGTATAAATTCATATTGGTTTTGTGTGGTTTTCGAGCCACCTAAATGTGTTATAAATTCACAATTTCATAATTTGGCGCCAAGATATCTAATTAGAACTTAAAGTCAGACATTGTGAACAGGCCCTAAGCATTTTTTATGATTTTATGTAAAAACACTTTCAAAGAGGACAAGTTCTGTTTGCTTTTAGATAGCCAAATTAAGATAATCGAGTATCCTCTTATATTTCTAAACGAAGAAAACCGAAAACAGGTGAAATTTACTGTCAAATATCAAATCAGCTGACAGAAGACTTTAAATATTTTTCTTTCAAACGAACTTGCTTCATTTAGACTAGTTGAGAAAAATGACGTTTAAGAAATCTCTTTCATATAAACAGGATTTTTCAATGAAAGTTTTTAGTTCTGCCGTCAAATATTGATGAACAAAATTTGGATTCGCTTCCTCACTTTTTAAGGTAGTAACATTTGTTAGATCTTATTATCTGAACGAGTTTATTTATTTAATTCAGAAAACCAGTGCGATTCAAATTGATGTAAAAATGGGCACGTGCACACAGTTATTAAAAAAGTTATCTCCGATACTTATAGCCTTTTCACACCGAACGAAAATTCCGGTTATCGTGAAAAAATCGGTTTTCGTCGAAAACCTACATCAAAACCTCTAGCTTTCCATAGAAGGTTTCGTTAACAAATATGGTTCCACAAAAAACCTGTCAAAACGGCTAAAACGGAACTATTCAGCCCTCAATTGCATTTTACATTTGCTTAAAATGTCTGCATTCCATACTAAAATTTTCTACATCACGACGTAGAAGTTAGAAGGTAAGCAGGTATCAAAACATTAATGTGTCAAACGCTTTTCGTGTTTGTTTTTTTTTTGCCGAAGACCGGGTTTTTAGTTCGGAATTAAAAGGCTAAAAGCTATCCGAATATGTTTGTGAATGATTGGATATCTGGATTAAATAAAAGCTGTCAAAATCAACACAAAGTTCATATCAACTAAAATTTGCTGTCAGCTTTTGTGGATTTTTTTTCCGTCGGATAGCTGGTTACTTAAATATTTTAAGATAACAAAGATTACTTTCCTGAGAACAGTTGTTTTTTCACCAACTGTGCTTTTGCACGGGTTACAACAACAGAACATTATCTCATATAGCTAAGAATAACTGTTTGAACGGGGCCAATGAATTTAAAATCAAATTTGTAGCCAGCTTGACTTTTCTAATTTAGTATCTTCTATCATTTTTGATTGACTAATCGGAGTTATTCTTTTTCGCTCTGTCTGTTCGATGCAAAATTGATAATATTATTCTCTATATTTTAATACTGAAACAAAATACTAAATCTGCAAAGTGCTTAATTGTTGTTCAAAAGCACACAAGAATTCATTCAATTTGCAAACAAAAAATCACATAAGCTTTCAAAACTATGAAATTAGCTACAATCTCAATGTCAAAAAAGCCATAACATTCATTAAAGTTCTGTGAGAGTCCTTTAGACAATTTGACATGATGCTGTGATAAAACAATGCTTTTAAAGTAAGATACAGCTGTAGATTGCTGAATATGTATCCACGTCAAAAGTGACAACCATCGTTTCAGAGAAACTGACAAACATTATTAATAAATGTCAGCTTGGTCAAAGTGAAGGTTTTGACGTTTAGGAATAAATGAAAGAGGGATCATATATGTATTACTATTTACATTCAAGTAGGTCACACCATCTTATCGTGACATTTATTGTTTTAAATATCAAAATAGATGTAGGTACATACTTCATTTGACCTGAGGCTGTCTTTAATCTCAAACGGAAACAGAAAAAGACAAGTATTTGTTTTCGTATTGAATATTTTCTGTAAATACATACATATGTTATATTCAGATTGTGGATTTTCACCATACGCAATGACGTTGGTCAATGTATCTATGATTGACGGATAAGAGAGGAGACGTGACTTTTGTTCGATACACAGATAGATAGATACTCGTAAGATAAATAAAATTAGTAAGTATGTTCATAGAAGAACAAAAATGCTTATGGGTATTTTGATATAATTTATTTAAAACTTTAACTTCAAACTCATTGTAGACGGTTCACAAGAGCAAATGCTCCAATTCATACTTCTTCCATTGGCCGCCACGGATTTTTAAATGCAAATAATTTATAACTACTATAATTATTATTCTTGTGTGTACAAGACGAATTTTTACTACGTAGGGAACGAGACAGTCTGTCATCGGTGTACCCAATTGGCTAAGTGCGTCGACTATTCTTGACGTCTCAATATATCGCTTCCACAGGGGGGTGGGAGGAAAAAAACTATATGAAATTCTAAATATCAAAATAAGTCGTCAGAATGAATCCAAGACGGTTATGACATTTGCCTTACTCAACTGTTTTATTTTGAAGTAGTGTAAACACACCGATTCATTTTGAAGTCCTTCACAAGTCTGTCAACTTTTTTGGAAACATCTGTGATGTGCTGCTGGGCCCATAAACTAATTGCGCATAAGTTTAATCGATAAATTGAAATTTAATTTAGTGAAGAGGAAGAAACACAAAATAAAAAATACAAAAAACGCTTGTACATTAATTGAATCAATAATGTCAAAGAAATCCATTGTGAATTAAAAAAGAATCTTGCCGCTCGCTCTAAAAAGAGGAAGATAGAGATATAGATCTCATAGACGTCAAAATAAATCAGTTGAGTGAAGCCAATGTGAATACCGCCTAATGAAAACAGTGCACTTATGTACTTTCGGAATCGTTCGGCATGCGTGTAAGCCCTTCTGAAAGTGTTCTATTGACATCCAGAATGACAGTTCTTTTCCTGAATAGAAGAGGAAACGATTCTGGATTTCATTTCACAATCGAAATCAGAATTACTCATACAACTAGTTTTCAATTAAACAATAATTTCAACTTCAATTTTAAGTTAAAAATATTTTACAAAGTTAGGAAATAAAAATTTAAAATTTTAATCACATAATATTAAAAATACAATAACCAAAGTTCTAAAAAAAATTTTAACATGTCCACAAATTAATTTGTAATAAAATTGTAAAAAAAAAACAATTTTGGAAATCTGTGCATGAACATGTGAAATTGCACACATGCAGCGATACGAAACCTTCAGAATCAAATTGAATGTGTTTGTTTGTTTCATTGGTGTTATGGATCGGAGAGTTCTTCTGAATTGTCAATCGAAAAGGACATTACTCGTATATTCTTATTTACGAATACCTATACTTCAAACATTTTTGACGTTTTCACGATTAATGTCAGAATGACATTTCTTGTGGTTCTGATACGAACAAAAATACTTTTGGATAAGCAAAATCGAATATATCACAAGCGTTCGTTAACGTGAATCGCTTTTTTCCTTTGTTCGGAATTACCAATCGGAAATGACATTAAAATGAGAAAAAAAAACCAAAAGATTTTTTAAATGTTATAAGCTTAAGGTAACTTATTAAAGGTCAGTCAAAATATATATCTACACTTTAGATTGTACATACATACATATTATGCATGTTAAAATGTCTTTAGGCAAAACTTAATCCCACCATATTGAATGAGAACAATTACCTACGTTCGCTCTAGGTATAAATTAAATCGGGTTAAATTCTGAATTGATTAATTGCTCACTCACCTGTCTTTGGCGAAAATCCATAACAGAGACTGAAGTCTTTAATTCCACGGTAGACATTTAATCGGACGTTTCCGTGCTGGATTGTTTACTGTGGTCGTGCTGCCTGCCCTTTCCTTCCTTTATTTCCACGCGGCGCCAACTGTATTACAGCGTGTCCCTGATAAATAATGTGTGTGTGTGTTGTTGAGTTAGCTGTGAACCACTTTTTGGTATTGTCTGCCTGTCGTTCCTTCCTTCTTTTTGGTCCTGGTTTTGTGTGGAAAAAATCGACAAAAAAAATTTAAAATTCCTTTATTACACTTTGATCCCTTATTTCAGTGGGTTGGGCCGTTAAATGACGGTGGTAGTGGTATTGGTGGTGTTGATGGTGGGTTAGTGATAATAATTATCCTCAGTCCGTAGGTTTTCCATGCGCTCTTTGTGGTCGGGTGAAAGCGGCGAGGAGCTTAAGTCCGTTGGTTGGCCTTGCTGGTAGGTTATGTTCTACAGATAGTTTCGTGTGCTCTTTTTGTGTGTCCTTCTCACCTCACCGAATGTGGATCATTTCACTTCGATTTTGTTAAGCCTTCTCTGGATTTATATGAAAACCACTTTTCCCTTGATCCTTTCTGAATAAAACTTGAGTTCGTGTGGGTGTGGTTGGAAACTCAGCGGGAGGGTTGGAGGAACTTCAAGCACTCCCTCTCTGACACGTCACTAAATCCTTTTCTCTTAGCAAGCTGAGTTGTTCAAGTTTGAGGGATTCACCTATAAACAAGAATGACGGGGATTAATAATAAACTTGCCGTGCTGTGTGTGTGGTGATTTATATGTGTGCGTGTGGTTTTTTGCTGTCAAAGCAGCCAAGGATTTCTATGAATTTATATAAGGATTTCATCCGACAGAGAAGATAAGTGAGAGGAAATTGCCAAACGTTTTGAGCGAATTGTGTTAAAAGATATTAATTTTTTTCTTTCAAATTTTTTTGTTGTTGTTTTTCTTAATAGACTTTCCTGCAAATGAGGCTTTTTTGTTGTTAAAATAGTTTTTGATGGAAAGTTTATGAGAAGTTTTTCTGCTATAGGTACACTTGAGGCAGGCTGAGATGAAATTGACCCAGTTTAGTTGCATAAATTGTGATTTTTTTTGTTGTTCTTTTGCTTTATTATACAAATATTTGCATTCAACTTATAAATAGTTTTGATTTGTTTTAAAAAGAGCACAGAATAAACGTGAAAGTGAAAATGATTTCGTTTGCATAAAGCAACACACATACATACCTATATATACATATACATATACATATACACTACACTTCAAAAGTAGTTGAAGATAAAAGTAGGTAGGTAAACGCTTTAATTTGCATAAATAAGTGAGAACTATTAAACATTTTAAATAATTTAAATCAATTATGGCGAATTTAATTTTAGTCAACATTTAAACGGAAATGATTGAAAATTTAATTTTTTTCTATTCCCAGTTTGTTTGGAATAAATAAACGATTTTAATATTCGGTTTCACAGTGTCGTTTAAACCTTGAACTGAGTTCAATTTGTAGTTTAAGTTAATCGAGATTATTCTGCCGTTTAAACTACAGTTCAGAGTTTGTATTGTTTTTTTGTTCACAAAATATTATGAATAAAGCAAAATTGTGTATTCAAATGTTATCGAGTTGTTATAGTTTTTGAATATTATTTTATTTATTAGTCCGGTATTACACAGCGCGTGACTGTTGATTGTTTTATTTTGAAGTTCTATTCGGTAACGCGCGTGTTATTAAACGAGGCCTTTTTCTCATTTTCAGTACTGCGCTTTTATTTGACAGCTATCTTTCATTTTATCTTCTTACCCAGTGCAGATATTGAACAAAAAATAATTTTTAAAAGAAAATTTGAAGAAAAGTTATTTATATACATAGGTATTCCGGATGCCAAGGTCAAGGATTGTAGAGAATGGGGTTCATTTGGTAATTTAAAACAAGCTTAGAAGTTTTTTCTTTGCTCCAATTCGTCAGTTATTTGGTGTTCATTCATCTGCAGCGAAAATTAAATGAAGCAAATCCGAAAAAGAAAGAAAGAGTAGAAAGAGAAACGTCAAAAACACGCAAGGAAAATCATACCCGCGAGTGTTCAGATATATTTATTTCTGTTTCATCGTTTCGTTCTTTATTTCTCTTTCGCACTTCATTCACGCAGGGGTAAACACGCGCTGTGTAATACCGGGCTTATTCTAGTTGTTTTGCGTGTTTTTTTTTTGTCAGAGAGAGAGAAAGGGAGGAAGAGGCAAGAAAAATGCTGCCAACTATTTTTATCAAATATACTCGTAGTTAAACGAAGTTGAAGTGATCTGAAGATCAGATTTCACTGTGAAACCAGACGAATTAAACCAAAAATTTAAACTCAGTTTAAGGTTTATTTCATCTTGATCTTGAATTTAAACTCCCACTGTGAAACTGGGGGTAAGTGTATTTTTATATAAGTTTTTCCTTTGGAATTTTTAAAAACTTGTGGTCTGAAGTTTTTTTTTGTTGATTTGACTAATTAATTTATTTCTGACAGTTTTGGAGTGAGTAAATAGTTAAAATAAACTACATTATTCCTCAGTCGAGTAAGATATGTATGAAAACTTGAAATTCTAATTTGAAGTTAAATTGGCAAAACTTAGAATTAAGATGGTTTAAACTAATATTTTAAGGTGTGTATAGGAGTCCAGTATAGTGGGATAATAACCCCCATTTATGAAAAAGCTACAAATTCTTGAGACAAAATTTCTTATTAGAAGAATACACCTTCCTTACCATGCGGTTAAAATTTTCATACCAAAACAGCAGCGTAATTATGGAACCTATTTAGCTGGTTACAGTATTTCCCTCTTAATTGGCTCTCCATCCTTTCTTTTAGAATTGAGAGCAGTTTTAATTTATTTTGAAGGTACATTCCAGCCATATTAATACAGGAAATATCACATCATTTAAATTACGGCCTCGGTTGCTCTGACTTTATGTGGTGGGTCCAATATATGTGGCAGTGTTTCGACAAAAGAATCTTCAATGTCGTTCACGAAGTCAGAGAGAAAATAATTGATTGTCAAGTCACATGATTGCGGCGCGCGACCGAAATTGAAGAATGCTCCCCGTTGCCACGTCTGGTCATTTGACCAACATCTCGGATATACATATCGATATTGTTGAGCTCTGGCCACAAAATGTCGGTTAACAACTAACAACGCTCTTATACTTGAGCCAGTGGACAATAACGGTATCTCAATGCATCGCCTCATTTGGGAAAAAAGCGAGGTCGCACCAAGCATTAAATATTTTTGTGGATGTATTGAGGTTTGGTTGAACACTTGTGAATTGTGTTCGTGAGATGATTTTTCAATCAAAATCCGGACCTCGGTATTTTATAACTGAGGCAAATTTACATATTTTTTTTTAATAATGTCAACACATTCATACAAACCTCAAACGATACAAACGATCAAATAACAACCCTTAAAATAAATGTGACAGGTGGATGTCAGTGGTAACCCTGCTAGCTGTCATCTGAAAATAAATGATTGACGTTTCGTGACATCCAATTAATCTTCCACAGCTTTCTCGCAAGACATTGAATCAATATCATAGCTTGCTTATTTTCATGGTACGAGTATTTTCCAATATTTCATTTAAAAAACCGGCTATACCGATTCATAATTACCTATCTAAAGCGTTTTGCGCTCCTTAGAGAAAAATGCAATTTAACGACATATTTTTGCTAACGTAGTTGAAGAAATATTACTCAGTAATAGAGTCTAAAATAATATTAGAAATAAATATTTCTAATAAAGGTGAACCCTGACAACATAATTCCAAAATTTTGTAAACTAATATGCACAAGTGAACTGTGGGAATTATGACTATGCCACTTATATCTATCTTCTGATTTGAAGTTTACCCTTAATTAAGTCTCAGGGTCAGGGGTTATGTCAATTAGGTCACTTCAGAAAACTGAGATATCACAATTTTCGCTCCGTCAGAAATTGAAGAGTCGAATCCCAAATGATTTTCCTCTGTATTTGCGAGGAATCCTGTTCACATAAAGAGATTGCTGATATCTAATTCTTTTGGACTATCCTAATGTATGTATGTACATTAGTCATTGGTAATTCTACTTTGGAAAACAGTAAAATTTGTATTTTGTGTTATCTGTTATAATCGGAAGCCACTGCATATGGCCGGCCGCAGCCAAACTTTAGCCCTGTGCAAGATTTGTAGAAAATGCCCTCATTTTTATATTTGCACACATACCTACTTAACAGTTTTGTTTTTGTTTGCACAATATTAAATTGCACATTATTGCTTCTGATAATGCCCTCTCAGAATCTTGCGCCCTGTGAACTTACATATCTTGCACATTTGGTTGATTCGGCCCTGCAGATAGTGTCCTGAAATCTTTAAGGAGCATCAGTATGAAATTTTGAATTTTGGGATATGTTGGAAAAGAAGGTGGAAAAGAACATATTTCAGTAATTTTTATGATTTATGTGTTCTTCTGTTTAAATAGGCATTTTTTTTTGTTTGGTAAATTTAAAAATTCTGGAAACAAAAAAAAACATCTGCTATTTTTCTTAAGAACTTCTCCTTATTTTAAAATGAATTTTAATATTAGTCTACTTCGTTTCAAAATACTACATGCCACAGTCAATTTTGCATTTATGGTAAAACTTTTCTAAAATAATTGAGATCCCACAAATTTTACTCAGTGGCTTTAACGAATGAAGAGGAAACATTTGACTATAATTTCTCAGAACTTTTCGCATTTAAATATGTATCTGTGTACATTATGTTTTTTTGAGAATCTTGAAATTTATGTTAGTTTTTTTTTCTATTTGCTCGAAATCAATTTACCCTCAAATTAAATAGAACCCAGCAAATACTAAAACAGAATTTTATAGTCAGAAACAATTTAAGCTTTTCAAACATTATTAAGCTGAAATTGCCAACCGCAACACACACAAAATATGTATGTATCTGTCTTTTCATGTGGAACGAATCAACTTCATAAAATCAAACTCTTTCTCTTAGTTGAAATTCTGTTTCGCATAAATTCTCCTTTAAATGATCAAACTTCAAAGATTTATCTAACTCCAATGAATTTATATCAATATCTTCAACCTAAATTGGATTAACGTAGAAATATAAAGTTGAGTCGTTCTTTTAGTCTTTTATTTTTCTTCGCAGTTCGGAGTTCGCACATGGCTTACTACATTTGAAATGGCTTTTAAATTGTAACCTTAAACTTTCACCGAAAAGATACCGAAAGAGAAAATAATAATAAAAAGAGGAAGACCTTTCGAGTGGCGAAGTTCTGGCCATTTGCTCCCGACGAGACAATGTACCCACGCTATTGAAGATGATGAACATTCTATATAAGGACCTGGTCAACATGAACCAAGAGAGACGCAAACCGAAAATCCTTCTGGCTGGTGTAGTGGCGTTGTAGTTATAATGATAACTATATTTAGTGTCGCGGCTATACCACATTCAACTATACCAACTTTGGTGATGACAAAAATACCAACAACAACAACCAACGCAAAAGGACAAATTACGAAAGCAGATATCTAGAAAATGAGAAAACTTTTCTAAAGCTATATTCGAATTTTCGAGTCTGGTTCGTTGTTCGTACTGGAATACGAAGAGGAAAGGACAAAAACGCTCATTTCGCTATTTTTCCTCGGTTTTGTTGGTTAAAGTTTTAAAAAGATTTCAAGTTTGTTCGTTCTGTTTAGGTATATTCATTCTATGCAATTGGCAGGCCAACTATACACAAACACCCACCAACCGAAGCAGCAAGGGTTTAAAATAAAAGCGGAAGAATAGAACCAGCGGCAAGGAAGTGGAAAACAAATACTAATTTCGGTGTCTTATCATTTTTTTCTCAAACTACTGCATTTTTTATGAGTTCGCATAAGGCAGGGATGGCAAACCTATTTATACCATATCGTGCCATTTAAAAAAAAGTACATAATTGGCACTACCTTTTACGTACATAGCTAAGTTAAATAATTTCACAATGCGCAGCATTTTATTTATAAACATTAATTAATTTTTGAAATTAACAGTTTGTAATTCATTTTAATAAAAGAAACACTGCAATTCAAAAACCAAATGAAAACGATAGCCGTGTTTTATTGGGAATCTATCCATAATACCGTAAATCTCGTAAGTAAATTCCCCAAAAATATAAATGCATCGACCGTAGCCGGGTTTTTAGTTTTGTAACAATTGTACTTCTGTTACAGCTGTCACAAGCAATGAAAGAATTTTGTGCAAAGTAAATAGAATTAAGAAAATATGCTTTCAATTCGATATTCACTCAGCAGACTTCACTTAACATATGTACATATTTAAGCGGAGTAGGGAAAAAGTTAACGTTTAGCCATTTGTATGCACATATCTAGAAAAAAAAAACAATGGAAGCACAAACATGTATGCCCAATCCAGTTCATGTAGTGAAAAGACGTTCATGGAAAACGAAGAGGAGGGGACATGCGAGAGAAAAAAAAAATTAAAGATATGTGAACAAAAACCAGGCTTTGGCCCTATACAGTTTTGGGAGCACTATGCTATTACCAGTGTTGTGTAGTATAGACTATTAATGTAGCCAACATGATTGACTTCATGTAGACAATTCGATTTAGAAAATTTCCAATTGTCGACATAACTTTGTCGACAATGTAGACATCGTAGACAATTCGTAAAACCATCTTCATTCATAATTTTACTACCTAAATTTATCAAACCATAAAACAGAAATGTTAAAAAGGAAAGAACCAAGTTCATCTATAATACAAAAACGTGTGATAACAAGATAGTCTTGAAAAAATCATTTAATCTAAATTTAAACGTATACCTAGTTCCTAGTAGATATCGAAACACTTTAAATTATGGGAGAAATCTGTTATGAAATCTATTCACAAAAATTTGACAGTTCAACTAAATCACTTTACTTCTCTATTACTGGTCAAGGTTTAAGAACCTTTTAAAATTTGAGAAATTTGGTAATAAAATAAAAACAAAATACGAGTAAACCTTGCAAATTTGTCTCATTAATTAAATCGTCAACTAACAAATTTCTCACATAATTTGAAGTTGTTTATATTTTTAGTCCGATTTCAATCGTTTTTGATATTGGCGCAAAATTTCAAACAATCATCGCTTAGAGAACAAACCCAATTCTAATTAAAGTAGTCGTCTAGTTGACAGCCCTTGCCATACTTTGTCTAAATTTTAAACACACTAAACAACATTTCCAATTAAAAATCTTTAGGGCTACGTTAATCAAATTTATAATGAACACACATTATTTTGACAGATAGAGTAATGGAACAGAACGAAAATTAAACACACACACAAGACCACAAAAAAATATATTCATTAATTTATAAAGGCTCAGGCACAAATAAGCCATACTAAGATCGGAAACCTTCGTACGTTTCACCCCCCAAAACCCATTTGTTTACATTGTTGTATTTGAACCTTTGAAACTCTATCCATGAATAGATGGGAAATCGAAAAGCAAAACAAAAACAAATTACTAGGGCTGTGTTGTCTATGTGTCTATAGGAAGAGGAACAGAAAAGATTCTAGTGTGTGTTTCTATCAATGTGTCTATTGGAAGAGGAACAGAAATGTTACTTGTGTGCGTGTTTCAGCTTGTAGGCAAATGTCAAATGAAAGCAGAGGTTTCCGGTCTTTACATTATTAGTTTATGGGCTCAGGTAAGATGTTTACAATTTCAAAAAAAAGGAGTCCATATATAATTGGTTCCAGATAAAGAAGCAACTTGTTCAACAAATGGAATCAGATGTATTACCACTCCGCTTTCACGTACATTTTTCAATTAAAAATCAAACCGTTTTTTTTCAAATCGGTTTCTTGAACAAAATTCAAGACCCTCAAGTTCGAACCTTATATATATTTTTGGCTTTCTAAAACATCCTCCAAAATATTATAATCTTCTTCTACAGAAATTTTTGTTATGAAATGTCAAACGTCAACTGGAAAAATTATAGTTTAGAAAGATAAAGAAGCGTTTTGCTCCGTTTAAAGTTAGACGACGTCTTCAACGTTAAAGTATACTATTTGTCGTTTAAAATTATCAAAAAGCCGATCCCCTTATTCAACTCATTTGTAAAGTCGACTCCCATTTTAAAACTCATTTAGATTAGGGTTTAAATGTTTAAAATTTTGCGCTAATATTATTTGATGATAATAACATTTTCCATTTACTGTACGGTGCCTGCAAAGACGGTTTTCAGCAGTATTTTGCAGCACACTGTGCAAACAGCTGCCTATTTATTATTGTTTTCCAGCAAGATATATCCTACCACTTTAAATGCATTGTTTATAGATCGGCTAGATATGTTAATAGCACGCACGCGTCTTAAACTTTTATTTTTAAAGAAAATGTTATAATTTGTAGCTTGAAACTTATATTTTTATGGATAATATTAAAACCACTTGTAATCGTTGTAGCAAAGACTAAGTATGTGGAATGATTTTATTTGTGAGATTTAAAATGCCAAAATTATTGTTTATATATTGTGGATATATTGTCTACATTGTCGACATTCTTGTCTACGTTGAAATGTAGAAAATAAGGCTTCGCACGTATAGATAGAAATAAATTTTATAATATTTATTATATTATAGCTTCTTCAAACAGCTTTTTTTGTCGGGAATTGAATTTCAAGGTTCCACTAATTTGAAACTGGTATTTTTCGTCGTATTGGTTGATAGTCTTCCCATTTCACTTGATTGCAACCCTTTCTTTGTTTCGACGAATTTTTGAGCAAATATCGATATAGACCTGACTTGATTTATCTGCTTTTCAATATGTTCAATTTCCATCTTTGGTTGAAAGAGAAATTTTATAGTTGTGGCTAAGTGCACTCGACTATATCAACGAACGGCGCTTTTCTTCGCTTTACTAAAGAGACAAGAGAAACTAAGTATTTGACGACGTGTCTAGTGTCTATAATATTTCATAGTGTGCCATAGGTTCGCCACCGCTGATGTAAGTGGTTCAGTTTGACTTCTCGGGTCAATATACCTACCTAGTTGAAAAGTCACGCGGAAAACACTCGGTTAATTTTGCGGTTTTGTTAGTAGGCCTTTCGCTTTCAATGACCTTCTTAGTAATTTTTTTGTTCGCTTGGATTCAAAGATAAATTTTTTAACTGGGGAAAAAAAAGACTCCTTTATGTGATTTTATTTTCTTCTTTCTTTCTAATTTAACGATAAAGCGTGTCAAAAGTCAATTTCTACTATGTGCATAGCATAGTTTTATTAAAGCTTTGTTATGGTCGCATGACTATGAGTCCTTAGCAAGAGTGTTTAATCGGTGAAATCGATTTCTTCTATAGAAAATTTATTTCCCGTTAAGCTTAGGCAGGTTATGAGCAAATAGAAAACACTGCATGTGTCGAAGAACTTATATTAACCCCGGATGGGGTGCATTGGAACATAGTATGCATGGAGATATAAATCAAATTTTATTTCCTTGTGTGCTATTAAAAGTTAAATCGGAAACTAGTTTATCTGGCCGTTTCTTTAGTGTTAAATAATTAAACTAAACAAAATGGTGATTGTGCGCAGATTTTTGTTTGTTTCAGTATGTAGGTACCTTTTTCAGAAAGTTAGGTCAATAATAATATTGATATCTTTATAGCCATTCGGCAATTAAAGCCATTACCTCATTCGTCATAAAGTCAATACTATTTATACAAGAATAGTCAGCCTTAGATGGGTCACATGCCGCGAAAATAATTAGGCTAATGAGCTGGCCAATAACGAATAATCTCTTCATTGGAATCAAACCGAACGATCAGTAGATACTTATGCCATTTGAACAAAATAGGACTCAAAAGAGGTTTATCAATGCGAACGAAAAATTTTGAAAAATTGACACCTTTCGGGTTTCGAGAAATCTTTACTACCTACAGCCGATAACCATGCATTAATAACTAACACTTTTGGTTGGCATCCTAACGGGCTAGAACTCAGTAAGAGCCCGCAAAAGCTAACTGGACATCAGGGCATATGACTTGTGCATTCCGGGCTGTCCGAATGAAAAGGCGTGTAAGGACTTTTTTATTTTCTCTATTAATGTCCCAGTTAAAACTAGAAAATTAGTCATCGGGAAATACTTTTACTGCTGAGAGCATTGACTCTAAGGAACATCCTGGAACACATTTGGAATTCAGGCTGATTCAGAGATATAACCCCAAATCTTCCCAACCCCTATGTGAAGCATATGCCCATAAAATATATATTTCAACTAAGATCGACTAATAATAAAGGAACGATTACTCAAAAATTATAGAATGGATTAAAAAAAAAACAATCTAAATTCAGTTTTGGAGAGAAAAAGTAGAACTGTCAGATTTCGTGAATACCAGTTAAGATTAAGAAGCAAGCATTAGACAATAATTTTTCAAGTGCATTTAATCGCTGATTTTCTTGAAAACGATCTTAAAAAAAATGTTGAGTACCTTGCACTCAAGACTGCGATGTGTAAGCATCTTATTGTTTAAAGTACGGCATATAGAAAGTATATATGTATGTAGGTATATTTATATTACAAAAGCAATTTACTTTATTTTCTTCATATTTACCATATTTAGTAATGAAAAACAATTTTTATAACTCAATAATTTTTATTTACATCCATTTTTGCAAATAATGAGAAGCATACGGTTGTTAAATCAGAAACGTCAAAGTGCCCAGAAAAAGTCTTGAAATGTTCATTTGTGTTTTCTTTACTCCTTCCCTCTACATTTCTATACCCCTTACTCAATTTGTGAAAAAGGCGAAAGATGAAACAACAATGAAACGAATCGTGTAAGTCTGCTTTTGCATAATGCGATTTTTAACAAAATCTAACTTTGTCCAAGTGAGAGGAATAATCCACTTCAACGTAGGGGAGTTTGCTGAACAATAAGAAAATGCACAAAGAAGAAGAAACGATAATTGCATTGTTTAACAATTTCAGTACGTGCTAAAAAATCGCAGCCTCAAAATGTAAGGTGTAATAGCAGTCTAATTGGATTCGGTCTTACATTAATGGTTCGTGCATTTACTTCGTACATTTTTTGAAATGATTAGTGAATTTGATATGGGATGTTTTAAAAGATAAAAAAGTTCCTCTCGAATTCAAGAGCCTTTTTAAAAATCCCTAATCAAATTTCCCAACCATTTTTAAAAATGAAGAAAGTGAATACTAAATCCCATATCAAATTCTCCAACCATTTTAAGCAAAGCAAAAAGGAGTGCGTTACTTCCGTAACTTAATTTTCAATTTTAGCCCTGCCTATAGCTTAGATGCTTAGACGCCAATAAAGTGTGTTCGGCGGTCTTCTTGGATATTTTGAGTTTTTAAATATTATTGGCAAAAATACCTCCCACAAGTTCTACCTCAAGAACTCTTTATAATTCTAAACAAAAAATATCTTTTGAAGAAATTTTTTAATGGAAATAGGTTATCAGACTTCAAAGTCTTGGGGTGCCACAAGGAAGTATGCTAGATCATGTCATGTACAGTTTCCTTTCACACGATAAACTTAAATCAACATCGTAAGCTTTTTAATCTGTTCTAATATATTTTGGTGTCTTTCCGAGTCGATGAAAAAAAGCATTTTTCCAGTTTCTTCAATCTCTTAACTATCGTCCAATTGTACCTACGTCCCTTGTTCCCAAGATCATGAAAATGCAGATTTACTATCAGACTAAGAAATATCCAACATAATCGTATTGATAATCCGGGATCACACTAGTGATAGTTGATGGTATACTTCACCGAGCAATCTTTACATTGACTTAGAGAAGGTTGAATTATTCCTCCGTTCAATACTAGTACCTCCCATTGGACAGTTTCAAATCTGATATTTACCAAAAAAATGCTGGTATGCCCAAGGGCTCTGTTTTCTCTCCTACTCTCTGCCTTGTATTGATAAATCATCTTTTGTTCGAAAAGACTAATTTATTAAACTACTTCACAGACTACAGCAACATCAGCACTTCATTTTCGTTTCTAAAGACGTAAACCCTTCTCCCTCAGATGCGTAACTACCACGACAACGTACCATATACTCTCTCTCTTTGTCGTTGAAGCGGAATCGACTTCTAAATAAACCATTTCGTGCGCGCACATTATACAAAGAAACTGCCTATTTTTTTATTAGCAAACAATAATTTCTTACAACTTCAAAGCTTACCCACGTAACAGCCTTGAACAACAAGCCAAGTTCGTGTCATTCAGTTGTTAATTTTCAATATTTTTCCATTTAATTGCTTATTTCACTGTGAATTACAACCTTTATAAGGACCTTGCCATACTCATGGAAATAAAATTAAAGCAAACAAAGTGCTACGAAGAAATCACTTAATTTCCACAACCAAAAGCTACCGGATATTATAATTTGCAAACGCACGAATTAAAAAATTACTAACGTTAACGGTTCTTCCGACTTTTAATTACAAAATCATTTCATTTCCACTGGAAAACTTCATTAAGGACCTTAGAGTATATGACACGTAAAATCCGATCTAATAATTCAACTTGCACAGACCACAAATGCACAGACGGTCCGCTCCACAATTTCACAATGCCACAAAGTCGACGCACGGCGCGGCGGAAACAATAATGTCTTTATATCTACCAATACCTAACTGATGGTTAATTCAACCGAAATGCTTCACAGTTCAATAAACTACTATACAAGCTCGTGTATTTGAACTCATTCTGTAATTAAAAATGCATTAGCTCCTTTCGAATTTATGTGTGTGCCGAATACGAAATGAAAGGCGCTCTTAGCCAAATGCCACACACAGCCTGTATAAAATCTTTCCCACCTCACCCACCCTCATCCTTTTGAAAAACCCCTTTGAGTATCAATAACTTTCACCATCGCATCGCATGTCTGTTCCTTTAGACGTTATCCATCCAATATCTCTATATCACTGTACCGACCATTAAGCTCACGCCACATAAAACCAATTTTTCCGATACGCAGGATACCGGCACAAGGCTGAGTATCAGAAAGAAGTTTTATACTCCACACCGCACATATGCGTATCTAACAATTGTAATTTTCCTCCCTAAGCCCCAGTTTTATCCAAAAGCTTTTTACCAAACTTGCATTAGAAGAATAGAGAAATGTCCTGTATGAAAGGGAAGGGTAGGTATATGTAGTAGAGTAGGAAACTTCACAGTTTACTGATAAATCTAGACTCTCGTTTCGAAAACAGTCTGCATATGCACACATTCAAAAGGACTTTGAGAGAATTAAATATTTATATGGACGGTTTGGTTCCGAAGATTCGTTTATGCCAAAAGTACTAAATCTCTTTGGGTGACGTTGTTTTGGTGACCAGATGTCCTTTATTTTGCGTAAATGAAAGAACTATAAAATGCGGTTTAATTAATATCTTATGGATGGGGCATCTCTGAACTGCGCGAATCAATAAAGTGTTTATTTTTTTGGAAAACCATTTTGAAGATAAATTGATTTTTAAAATATTGCGACAACTAAAGTATTGTTGTTGGTTTTTTTTTTGTATGCGGTCACTGGTCACTCTAGTTTTGCATGGAAATTTTATTCAAAGTCCCAGAACCTTATGGTTAAGGAATATGGTAATTTAGTAACCCAACCCTACCTGTCTCATATGAGCTGTATACGTGGATACTATTCGACATTGAATGTAAAATAGGAATTGTTTCACACACAATTCGACATTGGTTTCATAGATACTTTCTCTGTACGTGTGCGGAATGGTATTTGTGAGTTAAAAGTTAATCCTAGATTTAAAATTTTGCCAGTGATGTAGAATGTAAAGTGTTAGTGCAATTTATGAATATTGATATGTTTTTATGCATCTAAACACACACATGTATTTACATATGTATGTATGAAATTGGGTATATATCGTTTGAGGACTTTTCGTTTTTTACTCGTCGTATCTTTTGCAATCAAACTAATTTGAAGCTTAGAACTTTTAAGCCATATGTGATGGGGTGAGTTTTGCAACACGTATATAAAGTAGGTACAAAGTGCTTGAATTGAATTTAAATGTTTTTTCATCGAAAAGACCAGATTAAAACTCAAATACAGTTTTATACGGATTAAAAAACATTTGTCGACTTTTCGTTGGAATTTACATTGAAACTTTGAAATGGAGTGAGCTTTTTTGCATTATCACTAAAAGGAGACATTTTTTTATGATGTAAAATTCTATGCAAGGTATCACGGACATGTATGGAACTATTTTAGAGTCTGGTTATAGAGTACATTCTTAGTAAAAAATCATTCTACAGTACAGTCTATCTCCAATTTTGAAATCATTTTGCGTGGATTTAAGAGAACGCTTACTTTGGTGTACCGTGCCCCATGTTACCAAGAATTGCTCCGATAAAAAAAACTTCGTTTGGGACTTTATTTTTAAGCAAACGTTCTAGCCTTTAAAACTGAGTTTAAATGAAGTTGTTATAATGTCTTAAGATATTCATTTTTCCTGTTCATAGTAATTGTTTGAGTTTAAGGTCGATTTACTCGAGAAAATGCATGCATACAAATCAATAGCAAGATCATCGGAAAACCCATAGATTTTATGATACTGGGTAAAACCGGCAGGAAGTAAAATTTAAAAATGGTAGTTTTGCCTTAAGCAAAACATGCTATGCATAAAAATGTGTAATGAAAAATTTAATTGTCAACTTTTACAAGGAATGTAGGGATGTAGAATGTTTTGTTTTTCTTATAATATAACCCAATAATGACACACTAGAATGCTCTCAAGCAGGTTTGGCACTACCTGTCTAACAAAATATTGTTACACTTTTTTATAGTAAAAATATTTGATGAAAAATGTGCACAAACGTAACTATTTTCCTGCTCTAACATTGCACAAAAGGCAATAGTCAAATCATGCAAAATCCCGATTTTAAAAATTTGACATCTAAAAGCCTTTATAAATAAGTATCTTCCTCAAACAACAACAGAAATAATCCGACGAAAAACTTTAATAGACGTATTCAATAGAATTCACTAAAACAACTTTTCAATGGCGAAACCATTAAGTCTCTATTCAACGTTACGTAAATTTATATTCATAAAATATTTTCAGGTTGATTTTAGATATAATGCGCTTGTATTAAATAGAGTATCTAAAAGAGAAATCTATTACCAGTAGATATCATGGAAAGTAAATCAAAACATTGTGGTTGTTAATTGGGCTACTGCCTAAAATATGAATTCCAAAATTAAGAGCTAACAGATAAGACCTGTGAATTGGGATTCATGTGATAAAGTTAGTACAAGTACAGTAAAACAAATTTTATAAAAATTACATTACTTTGTAGAATGTCAAAATGAAATGTCGATACTAAAATATCATTATGTAGGCACTATTCAACCTCTAAATGCGTTTAATTTAAAATGCCTTTATTCAATGTTACAACATTTGTATGAATAATATTAGCTAACAATAATATTAGATAATAATAATATAATATTAGTTTAGCTTAAACTGCCTTTATTCAAAGTTATACAATTTGTATGAATAATATTTCAGCATTGAAAGGCATTTTAACTTTAAGCTGTCTTTATATTGCATTTATGAATAAGTCTGTAAGTGTATGTGTATGTTATATTTACTTTTCTTGTGAAGTACTCCGAAAAACTTACTCAGAGCCGACAATCAGTTTATATTGTCCCTCATGAAAATGGGATCGCTAACGGATAGCGTTGTGCTCTTAAACTCACTTTTGGCAGCTGATATCTGCATAGCAAAAAATTATTAGCGTTGGTCGAATAAATAATCAAAATATCTCTTAAATGATCAGAGAGTCTTTGCTAATTTCTCTCCGCCTAATTGTTTAAGAGGTGGACCGGAAGATATGTCAAATGTGAATATGCCATAATTTTTGTAAATGGTTTCAACTCTCACTACGTCATTACGCAGTTAAAGAATAAGTTGACAATAAGCCATATAGAAATATACACATTTGAAGAATGCGGAATTATTGCAACTTCTTATTGTAACAATTTCCGGTCTAGTTTTAACGAAACTGATATTTCGGAATTGATCTTCTTTCTTCTTTCTTCTATAGTTTTGTTAAGCCTGTTCAAGAGCAGTTTTTTTTTTTGTCATTATTGGTATGAGTGATACTGGTCTGTAGGATATTGTTTCATTTGGTGGTTTACCCTGCTTAGGCACAATAATGACTTCTGCAATTTTCCTATGATATGGCTCTATCTTAGTTTAAGGCATGCATTTTTTTATAAATTGGAATTGGCTTTCCTGTTAATTTTTTGTTAGATAATTTATGTTGACACATGCTTCTAACTGCTTTGAGCTTAAAGAAGTGAATTTCACAATCGTCGCTCCTATCGGAAAACTGTAGGGATATGTAGCTGTATTTGGATGGAAATGGCTTTAAAAATTCGTTGCCAATCCATTTCCCATCTTGAGATTTTATAGGCGGGTTGTGAGTCTGAGGTTTTTTAGACAATTGGAAGGTTTTTATAAAAAGTTTTCCCTGGTAGTGTCCGTCGTAAAAAAAATTGAACTCGATATTATAATTAAACTTGACATAACTCTTGGCAACGTCTGGCTATCTCTGTCCGTCTGTCGGTAGATCGATCTAAAATCTTAGCGGCTGAAGCGATTTTCTTCAAACTTGGTATTAAAGTGTCTTAGGAGATTGGCTACAATAGATTTTTGAATCGCTTTTTTTAGTCCCAAAACTAATTGTACCTACCATACTCTTTTTTCTTTCTACCATCTTAATTATTTCGAAAATAGCAACGATTTTGATTTTTAAAAAACCCAAGCACTACTAAAGATTCATTCTACATTTTGGCCCAAGACATTTGTTTACATATTTTGTTATTAACCGTACCTGCTATACAAACATTTTTTTTGATTTTCGACTTTCTCATAAGCGGCTCGATCGATTTTTATATAGACGGAAAGAAATTTTAGATCAGATCAAGCGAAATGAAATATAATTTACAAAAAATGAATCCAGGTTTGGACCCTAGCTCCGAATTTACGAATTCCAGACTTTTTGTTCGCAATTTGCAAGACTATCTGAAATGATGATATTGATATTCAAAAGCCTTGAATCATCACTTTCTAATGTCAATAATTTGAGCGAAATAAAACAACATTGGCATCAACGAATCGCAATTTTATGGAAACATTTACCAGTTTTATATTAACTGAGGTTTTATTTGGTGGGACTGAGCTAATAAAATGTGTTATAGGTTCACCTCTTTTTATTATATTTGTTATCTACATACAAATATACCTACGCACCTAAGTTACATATTGACACAAATAAATAAAATTTTGGAACTTTAAAATATTTCGACATTATAAAGCCGGAAAACCTATTATTTTCCTATGGAGCGTTGAAAATAAAGCCTAATCTTAATCTACGGCTATTGAAATTGACAAAAAAAAACGAATCTAATTAAATATGTATTGTCAATATGAAATTCAATATGAATATTTAATATTTGAATACCTTAGAAGTTTGTAATATTTATACAAGCAGTCAGGCACACATACATATATGGATATGTGTATTATTACATTGAACAAAGAGTCACAGTATTTTGCGACAAATATATAAATCACGATTTAACAAATATGTTGGTGATTTATATTTATTCTAATAACGTTATAAATTGCAACAAAATAAGCGTGATTTGCAAATATATATTTTGTAATTTACAAATTTCTAAATAATTGATTGTATATCTCTCAATATTTATCGCAAATTATAATTGTTAAATGGTGTTGGTGAACGTATGCTCGTGAAGTTATAAAATGCGGTAAAACAAATCGCATTATGTTACGACTATTAATAATGTAAGCTTGATTTATACTACGTTTCCACCGACCACTAAACCGAGATTTAGGTAGATTTAGCTAAATCTCCTACAAATCTTGAGGAACCATACAAATTTTAATCTTCTCAGATGAAGATTTAAAATAAATATCATTTAAATCTGCAATCGAACTACACTATTTCCGTATCGAAATGAACACATTCATCGGGAAAGTGAATTTTTCCCTTCGGTTGACACAGATGAAGCTGCCTGTCTCACTCCTACAACATAAGAGAAAATGAAACGATATATGCATTTTGAATAGTGCTGTCAAAAATAATCTAGTTTTGGAGCGGTGGAAACAGTTTTTGAGATTAGTAAATCTACAAGAGGTTAAAGCTCGTTGGAAACGTAGTATTACTGTTTTTGAAAGCAAATCTTCACAAGCAAAATTTTGTAAGTTGCAATTTTTTGAATGTAAAATTAACAATCAAGATTAACGAAAAATACACTTTTCGTAAATTGCAACTGAAAATTTTGCAATTAGTGATTTTGCAATTCTTTTCGTGTAGGATGTAATTTAAATTCTAAATAATATTGCATACCAAATTTTTGAAAAATAATTTTTGGGATTATTTGAAAACAAAAAAAATATATTTGAAATTCAATATTTCGAAAATGGATGGACTATTTTTTTTGGAAATTTTGTTTTGATACTTCAAATTATCATACCAACGTTTTCATTAGAAACAAACTTTGTGTATGTATAAAAAAAAAATAAGTAAAAAGCGACCTAGAAAAATATTTTTCCATTTTTTGCTTAGGATGCGACAGAACATAAGAGAAACTACGTGCGATCCAGTGGTGCATTTTATTTTGTTACGTTTTGACACTTTGTTAAACGTTCTTAGTATACTTTGAAGCTGAAACATGGCTGAATTTTATCTTAAATCTTAGCAGGAGGTTTGGTTTCCGTAAAAAGTGTCACTTTTAGCCCCACTCTCCTCTACACTTAAAACTATAAATTAATATTTAGCAAGACAGCAAAGAGATTACATAGAAATATAAAAAATAATGTATTTCCCCAATATAATCCTCAAGCTTAAAACATAATAATACTAAGTGTATCCGCATCCTTGAGGTTGGGAAAACACAACTCTCCCTCAAGGTTGTTACCTAATGTTTGTGGAACATAAAAACTCTTTATCCCAATGCAGTCCATCTATAACACAAAACTATTTCTCATCTTTCTAAGCAAAACCAATGAGAATACGAGGATAACTTAAGTCTTGTGAAATAACCATTTCAATGACAAACTAGTCACCGCATTTTCCTATATTTTTTCTCCTTGTTTTTGTTTTGAAAATAAACGTCTTGTCAAAATGATACAAATGAGTTTTACAAATGCTGGCACAAGCACAAGCTATAGAGCGCGTCCTCAAACTATAATAGCTTCTCACTTCTTACACATCGCTTGCGGTAGCTGTGAATATATTATATATAGGATATACGACAAACTATTTATAAGAAGTACGTACGTAGGTACTATACATACGACGATGGCACAAAAGACGGAAGACAAATCTTGGCCGACATAAAAAATATTATATATACATTCTTCTCCAAACATATACATAAGAGCTAAGGATCTCTTTCCCCCTAGGTATAGCAGAATATCCTAGTTTAAAAAAAAAAAACACGTTTTGTCGACGACTTTGAAACTATTTGAGTCCTAAGTCCACCCGGGCTTTTTGTTTGTACTCTTTTTGCCGGGAAACTTCAAAATGAAACAAAAATACATAAAAAAATAAATCTCAAAGATATCATATGACAAAACAAACAAGATACGCAAACTTATTGTAATGCCAGCAATGGAGAATTTATAGGACACAATTTAGAGAAGCGCACGTCCGTCTAAATAAAAAAAACAAAATAATAAAAATAAAAAAAGGACACAGCCAAGGAGGAACGAAGTGTCCTCACACACACGAGAATAACCAGCTTTTAAACGCATCCAATGGAGCAGAAGTTGGTGTGTTTGCATGATGGCCTCCTCCTCTCCGGCTTAAATGGTAAGTGGATGTGGCATAGTTGCAATTATTGCTTGGCCCAGAATCATATGAGTAGAGAATAGCAACAAGACAAGTGCTTGTTGTCTGTCATTGTTAACATTTTTGTCGCAGAGTAGAACACTAAAGATCTCTAGCCAAATAGAAGAGCACTGCGAGTCCTCATTTAACATAGACATTCACAGAAAAACGCACACACCCTCCGCTACTGCTGGTGCGGGCGCTACTGCTTAGACAAATCGTCATAATGTATCAGATTCTTCCTTTTTCTCCTTTTATTTCAATGGAATATTTTTATAGCTCGCTCAACTCAGATGCAATTCTCTGTTAACATATCATCTATCCTATCACTATATAGCCGACATCACACCCATCAGTCGAGATTCGTCCTCGAAACATTTAAGCATAAATGTCAAATGTATTTTCCCTTATCAAAGAGAGGAAGTATAAAAGAGGAATTGTCGTTTGAAAATCCATTTGTTCAAGCTCGAGCTCTCGATGGGACTGGGACTGGGACATGACAGTGAATCTTGTGTTCGGATTTTGATTCGGATCGGATGCCAAGTGATGTACGAAATGCTGACGGGTATTCTGATGTGTGCCGCAGTTAGGTTAAGCCGGCAAATGATACTCTTATATAGAGAAGGGTATATATGGTGCCGTATAGTGGCCAGAAGGAACATATTATACAGACATTGCTGTGGGAGAGGATTAAGGGAAAAAGTTAAAAGGATATTTGTGTTTTATTTTTAATTTTTTCACTTTCATCAATTTTCCTTAATGCATATTGTTTCACAGTCACTTTGTATGCCATAAGGAAATACTTAAATAAAAGAGTAGATAGAGACTAGGCAGCAGAGGTAAAATTAAAGTTTATTTTAATTATTAAATACCGCTAAGTTTGAAACAGTTATTAAGGATCTAACTTCTCCTTATTGTTTTCATTTTTTGGCATTTGGCTATAGGACCCCAGAAATTATGTAGAAGAACTTTTATATAAACAAAACATCTTATACTTTTAAAGTGCCGATTTTTAAAGGTTGTACTCATTAAAATGGAGCTTCGAAAGAAATTCGAAATAGGTACTTGTAATTCAAAAGAGTGATTAGAGAAGATTATCTTTTATCTTTTCAAAATTCCTATAATTAACGTAAATATTGAAAATTCGGAGAGTTGTTAAGTCTTTAAAAAAGGAAGATTAACTTATGATACATAGCAGATGAAATGCGGGTTTTGTAATTTTTTGTTCAAAACTTTGTTTTTGATAATTCTTGTTCGTAATCAGCGTTTCTGCAGGTTTTTTGATGAACAGATAATGCCACCATTTAACAGAATGAATAAATATAAATACACATAATAAGAGATCAGAGGCGTTTACAGAGAATTGCGGGAGGCGTGGACTGAACAAAAAAAGGACACTGCAGTAGATTGGTTTTTGTTCTTTAACAAGCAATTCAGAATTTTCAAAAATTGTTCCTTAAATAATTAGTGATAAATCAAAGACAATCCAACAATTTCAATTTGAAATATCAATCTTTTTTTTTTTTTTTTTGAAAGCTTCTAAGCTTTACATTTCTCTGAGATTGATATATCCTATAGTTTTATAATTTTATTTCTTTTAAGTTTCTGGTTTTTAATTATAAGGGAGAATTCGCATAATGTGTGACAAAAAGCATGCACTAAAACGTAGGATTATGATCGAGAAAATAAAAATAAAATTCACAACTGGATCGCACGTACTTTCTTTTATGTTCGATTACATCGTATGAAAGCGATTCTTATAAAAAAATAGCTACCTAAATTTATTTTTAAAATCGGTTTTACTTAGTTTTGTATAAAGACAAAATTTAAAAGTTTTTTATCTTAAAACAAAAATAGGTATGTCAATTTTAGATATTAAACAGTATAAATTTAAGAAAATGTTTCCAAAAAAATACCACCCTTTCCGAAATATGGAAACAAAATATGCTTGGAAAATTTTGATAAGACGTTTTATTCAGAATTTTAAGCACCTCTTGTATAAAAATTTTGATCGAAGTCCGTTAAACAGATAATTAGAAAATCGAAAATTAAAAAAAGTTTCAATGGCAGCTACCGTTAATAACATTTTATGTAAACATTTTTTCAGACCAAATCTTAAACTATAGCTAAAATAGTTAACTAAAGATGTTTTAATTCCTTTGACATTTTTCCTGACAGACTCTTTGAGGCTCAAATATCTTTTTTTCAAAAATAGAAATGTACATAAGAATGATGTTTTTATACTTTAAAAAATTAAAAACTTCCGAATTGCTGCAGAATTAATACACACCGTTTCTTCATCCCGGGTGTCACCCGTTGGATTTCAAAATAACAATTTAATTTGACAACACAAGTTCGTTCCTATTGTTCTCACTAGTCCCACAAATTTCAGAAGTCAGATTGTATTTGAAAAACCATAAATATTTAAACAGATACACTCACCCCGATATTGTTTTGCTAAATTGGATGTTTCCCGGTGGCATTGTTGGGCATATCCCTATAGTTCCGTTATATGATACAAAATGTTTTTTAAAATATGAATTGTTTGAAATTAAAAGCAAAACTGTTTTTTTTATACTTTTTTTTTTAAATACACAGTGTAAAATTGAATTGTAAAATCACCGAAAGAGTGTGTTAGTTTATTAATAATGATCATACAGTATCTTTATAAGGTATTGGTTACGGGGTCTTTGAAGAAATGAGTACCGATGACCATGAACACCTCCGGCCCTGCGCGGCCTTTTTCTTCTTGATGTGATTAGTACGAGGTCACGTATTCAGCCGCCTTTTTTGTAACATCTAAAGTTTTTTAGAGTCACGAGTACTCTAACGATGAAGATCTTTATTTGTTTATCGACATCTGTTTATTTAGAAAAATCAAAGAAAACTAACAATGTCTGCCATTATATAATAATAAGATATTTTCCAGTACGGTGATACATTTTTATTCAAATTTAAAAAGAAAGGAACCCAGTTATTTTCTCAGGAAAACTATGCATTTTTGTTGGTGAGTTTTAATGAAGCCTTCGATCTTAGAAGTTTTTCTTTGAATAACTTAGAAGAAAGTGAAAAAACCCACGCCCGCGACTTCTTTGTCATCTTTTTAGAAAACTGTGTTAAAACCTTTATAAACTAAAGCTGGTTGATGAAGGTAAGACCAAAAACATTTGTTGTCGAAGTAGATAATGATTTATGACTAATTTTTTCCAGTGACTTAATTTGGAAAAGGATAAAAGGAATGAGGATATTGATCGGCCGAAAGATATATTAATGACGTTAACAGGATATTTCCAAATGCAACCAAGAATTCGATTCAGTGACAATATTATTGATTATCAACGTATACCGTTACTCGGAATACACACGATTATTTCATAAGCAATTATGTAATAAAGTTATATCCTGATAGTCACGAAAAATTCTCACTAGAAAGAAAATAGAAGAAAGTAGTCTTTATAGCTCTTACAGGGTTTCCAGAGTTTAAATTATAAATTGCTGCAAATGATAGAAAAAAGTTCGCAGGGTTACCCTCTATTGATTGAAAACACAAATTTAAGAAAACTCAAATTACCTTTTTTACTACTAATTTACTAATTAAATTCAAATAGAGCAAAGATAATTCATTACCCTATTAATGAAACACAAATTAGGTCATACATTTTTTGACTGGAATACATTAAATTTATCTTCTTCCACGCCACCAAGTGGTAAGATAACGGGTGCTTTTTTAAGGTTATACCCAGCCGGCCTAAAAATCACTTATCATCATTTACCGAAACCCACTGTAATAAACATTCACTCAATTAGCTTTTTATCCTAAATATCGGAATTTCTATGCGCATAAAAAGAAAATATGATAACATACCATACCCACGGACAACACTTTTACTCATTGAGTTATTCTCAAAAGCTCTAAAAAAGCACGAATTGTCTATATTCTGTTCAATTTATATTTTCAGTACAGGTCTTTTGGGAGAGCATTTTCAAACACACTGGTGCCTGTCGCTGCAATTCCCTTTCCCACAGAAAATAAATACTGAGTTACATACAAATTATATTTGTAATCTTGTTAAAACCAGGGTATTTCCCACCATACAAACTACCTACTGCACATCCAAGTACGGGTACACACTGCCTCCACCATGCACTCAACCCGCGTTGTGTGCTTTTTAAATAAACTTATTGAATCAGAGTTAACGCTGCTTACGTTTGTGCTAGTTTAGTATGTTTACTACTGTCATCAAGTGCTCTGATGATTGTCTTTTATTGCAAAGGGACTTACTTGGATAAATGGTGTAATAAGAACTTTTTGTTTTTGAATCTGAATACCAAAGTTTTACGTGTTTTACGTTAGAAGAAACTCTACAATCTCTTTTGAATATTCTATTAATAATATTGTTCTAGATAAAGTTAGTCAAAAAATAGACTTAGGTGTTCTATTTGACCATAAGCTAACATTCAATGATCATATTGATTATATTGTAAACAAAGCATATAAAATGCTAAGTTTTGTGAGGAGAATACGAAAGAATTTTCTGACTCTTACACGCTGAAATTTCTTTATTTTGCATATGTAAGATCCAACCTAGAGTACTCTAGTGTAGCTTGGAATACATACTACGTTACACACTCGCTAAGAATAGAAAACGTACAGAAAAATTGTATCCAATATGCTTTTAACAAGTATATAACAAATTGGAATATGAGTAGACCACCGTATATTCTTAGATTCCAGCTCTTTGATTTGCAAACGCTTGAGATTAGAAGAAAATACTTTTTTTCTATAATGATGATTGGAGATATCATAAGTAATGGCGTGAACTGTTCATACTTGCTTGAGCGTTTAATTTTTGTTTTCCTGAGAGAAGTCTCCGTACGAACTTTCACCTATCAGAAAATTTTTTACAGGAGCAACTCTGGTAGAAATGAATCCGAAAAACTAATGTTCTACAAATGATTGATGTTTTTAGCCTGTGTTCTAGAGATACCTTTAAAAAAACTGTTATACTGGCTTTATTACTTTTATCTACTGATATAACTTAATTTACTTATGAATCCACGGTACATAATTATATATATTTTTATTATTTTTAAGTTATTATATATTTATTATTATTATAATTATAAGTATTATTATACATTTATTATATTCTTGTTTTTGTAGTTTATAAGAGAATGCAAAGTTCTGATTGATGTTAAATAAATAAAGAAATAAAGGAACTACTGCAACCCTGTAACATCTTTAAAACAGTACGAACTTATTGGCATCTTTTAAAGTAAGAGTGAAAGGCAAATATCCTATCTTCCCTGTTCTGAAAATATATTTTGACTTTAAGGGATTAAAAAAAAAGGCATGTACTGTAGTGAATTTTATGTTTATTTTTATTACATTCACAACGAAAAAATAATAAAAGTTTATGTTTATTAAGTATTTTCTCGTCGACTTTAAAGTCATAAAATAGAAAAATGCTAGAAACTGATACCAGTTGCTATAAAAGTTATTTGAATGCAGTTTTAAAGAATCGTGTTTCTTCTAGAAATAGAAATTTAAACGAAGTATCTACCACTACAATTAACAAAGCAATTTTTGTTAACATAGATCAGGCTACACCGAAGTAAGCGCTTTCTTAAATCACGATAAATGATCTAAAAATTGGAGATAGACCCTTACTGCAGAAAGATTTTTTTATTTGAATATTCGCAAAAACCAAATATTAATATACTTCCAACGAGGTCCGGGACACCCTGTATAGTTAAAGTCAAACAATTGAGATCACAAAATTTTTAACAGAACGTTCTTCCTCAAACTCTACCATGCTTTCTTTCCATAGTCCTTTCAAAGCAATTAGTTTAGCTATTCCGATTTCTATTTGTCGATAAGCAAAATAAAAAACGCGTGGAAAACGTTTATTTCCATTACCTAGACCTGAGAAACAATAAAAACAAAGTTTTACAGATTCACTGAGCCTTACAAAAAAAAACATATCTATAAGTGTACCCCTTTACATGGAGCTCAAAACATATGAGATAACTGTGATCACAAGAAATCTCAATTTTCCTATCCAAAAACTTTTAAAACTTTCTAAAGATCAAATATAAAATATGTGCATAGCTATCACTTATTTTCTTCTTAAGCAAAACCCAAATTCTATTTTATTCAATTTACATCTTAATACCAACTTAGCATGGGGATACCCTTAAATTTGCACAACAAACACTTTTCTTAGTTATCGGATCAAGTTTCGAAACAAAAAACAAAGTTACCTGTCTCAAAGGCTTAACTTTCGAAAACCTGAACAATTTACACAGCAATCTTGTCCCATGCACACAGTTCGTCCTGTCAGCACGTTTAAAACTTTACCAAAACGAACGACAACGAAACTCAAGAATTTATATGTATGGTGTATACCACTCACTAGTCACCACAACCCCACACCAATGCCTTTAAGAAATGTTTTCCAATTTTACAACTTTACTTTCAATCAAACTCTAAAAATAAAAAAAAATCTTTAAAATGGAACACACACGCTTTACAAAATTTATCTACATTGCAACTCCCCCACTGTCTGTCATCTGAAAGTCTGCAACCAGGATGTTATTCAAATGTTGTGCCAATGTTGACACATAAAACTATCCTACAACTTTCGCCATATGTTTCCTTCAAAACAATAAAATCAAATAAAAAAAAAATGGGAATGAGAAAGGAAACATACATACATATGAACACAAGCAAAAAAAAGGAACAAGGACGAAATCGATACGAGAGATGGGGTGGCGCGCGTACAGTATGTCGCATCTGTTTCCATGACATGATTCTAGATTGCATAAACCAGGAAAATGTACGACGACAAGTTTCACACATTCAATTAAACGTCATATCGATGGCTTTTGAGATTTTTTGTTTTGTGCATACGTGTCAGTGTCAGTTCAGTTTTTCAATCACATCAAAAACCAACGACATTCCCAGCAATGATGCACATTAGAATAGAAATCTAAATAGAAACCGAAATCCTAATTAGCGGCAAGAGCGAGTTTGTGATAGGTAGATCAAAAAATCCTAGCGCATGAAATTTCAAATCAAATTAAAACACATACACATTCCCAAGCAACAACCACAATGATGCGGGTGACTGCAACAAAAGAATAGAATTCTGCATCCCATATCAGAAGGATGGCATTCAACATGGGAGAATAATTCACGATGCACTTCTGCTGGCATTTACACATCAGCTGGTTCAAATCCAGCTATAGCAGCAGAAACACAACCAGCTGCATCAGCTGCAAAAGCCAGCGAAGCATCAGTAAAGGATTCACACGTTTTCCATAAATAATGAGGAGCTCTTCTAGAGCTCTATGTTGGCGGTGCGCATCTATGTAATTGAATTGTGTCACTGCGAGGAGTGAGGGATGGAGGTAGTAGAAATATGGGACTCGAACATGGTACTCTGACGCTCGGGGTGGTATTTATTGCTTTGGGCTCCAAAGAGTAGTTCAAACTTTATACAACTGACAGGAAACATTTTATGAATAATTCATACCGAAAGAATTTTTATGAGCTAAAATAATTATTGTCAACGACATTGTATTCTCCACTACTATGCTTACTTTTTCCACAGGCTAAAATCTGAAATAATGTTTGATTGTGCAACGGAATAAATTGTTGGCCATTTTATATTGAATTGAAATTGGTATTGGGTGAAATAGTAAGTGAAAACTTTCCACAATATTTTCATCATCATTTCTTTAATTTGGCAGCGTGTATGATGAGAAATGACGAGGATAAAGCTTGCCATTGTCAATAAGTTAATTTTGATTGAAAAGAGAAACATTGCGGTGCAGAATGTTTGAATTTCACGCCGACTTTTTCATCAAGAGGAATTTTTTTCCACTTTTTTGGCCATTTTGTATTTAAGCCGCGATTGTAATTCCAAACAAAAATGTTTCTGAAAACTTATAAATCCTAAATGGTGAAACAGTAAGTGAACATGAATACGTTCCACAATCTTTCGTACTTCATTCTATAAATTGGACCGTATGTGATGACTGGCGCAAAAGATGGAGTATTATATTCATCTATCAATAATTTAATTTTGATCAAAAAAAATTCCTGGGATACAAAATTGTGTGAATTTCTTTAAGATAAAAACTTATTTTCACTTCGAAATCACTAATCAGGAGTTAATATATATGGGAAATGCGTATTATATTTGATTCCTCGTCCTTATAAGCATCGGTGTATTTGAAATAAGAAAAACAACTTTAGACATAAGATTAAATAATTCACAATCCAAAATTCAAAAGCTTATATTCCACATCTTTTTTCCTGCATCTATAATTGACAAATATCAAGCTTTATTTCAATGTGTAGCATACCGCTTAATTTGTGTCAAAATAACAAAGTCAGCATAAAATTTTTCACTTCATATATCATATATTTCAGGGACTCTATTTTCCACCAAAGCAATTGATTGTCTATTTTAAAACTTTAACATCCAAAAAAAAAATGATTGCAAATATTCTAGAAAAAAATAATGATGTGGAATGTATGCATTTTTCATTTTCACGCAATGATAATATTGGACTTTAAATCTAACACATTGTGGAATGTATTTAGTTTCCACTACACACGAGATTTTCATTTTAAGTTCGTAATATATGCTCTATTGCCTTTAGCTAATCAGGGATCAAATTCCACAAACGTAGATGATTTTCCGTGTAAAAGATCTATTCATCCTCAAAAAAATGCATGATTAAATTTGCATATCTGCATACACGTTATTTGATAAAAAATAATGAATCTCACTCTTGCGGCATTGCAAATATGTGTACACGAATTTTTGTGTATACAAAAAAAATTCACGCTTATGGAGTTGATACCAAGGAAACCGATTGTTGGATTTATTTTCATTTCACTTCTAAAGTTGTTTTTAATTCAGTACGGCTACGGACCTGTACTCTCGATAAACTTCACATGTTCCAAAAGAGGTGCTGGTGCTGGCTGATAGATAATGTAATCTGATTTCCATGTCATCCCGCTCCAAGCCCCTTTTCTTACTGTCAAGAGACTTCTTCTATTCGAGGAGAGGAGTGAATATGTGCACTGTGCCTGATATGATATGACGCATGGTTAATATTTTCATTTAAAGGACAATTCTCTAGGCCAGCTAACATCATAAAAAGCCACATTATTTAGAGTGTTTGTATTGGTGATGAGGCTTGGAATGGCGTTGATGTTGCAGATGAAAGCTTTGTTCAGCGCTGGCATTGAGTTTTGCAGCAGAGATAATGATGAAACGTGTTTTATATATAAATGTCTGTTTATACAAATATGTAGATATATATATAAGTATATAAGTTGAACGGAAGGATAATGCCATAGAGAGTTGATAGAAATAAAACAGGAAGGTGTATGGTAGAACCACACAATGCACACTATACGAGATGTGAGTGAATCAAAGTGTAATGATATGAATAAGATAATAATAAATGTCATGTACTACAAGTAGTACGAGGCTATGTTCAACTTGTCATTATATGTTGATTAAACATAGCTAGTGAGTGAATGCGGTTAGATTTGTAAATTGAAATGTGTATCTTTGATGGTTGAAAGGAAACCAACTCTAAGAGAAATGATTGCATATTAAATGCTGGTTTATGGATTGCAGTTCCTGACAGAAAAAAAATCGTTCAAATTATAAGCTTGCGGAATACGTAGTATATAGGGGTTTCAGTATTTGAAGTGCAACATTATAGGTTTAAGAAATGTAAGTGGTATAACTCTATAAGTGGGATGTTGGCTCTTCTATAATATTCAAGGGAAATGTCCAATCTTTTATGACGAAAAATAAAGTAGATTTAATTTGACCGCAAAAACTTTTGATGCGATGTTTTTTTGTCAAAGTTCGTCAGTGTACATGGTATAGCTATTTATATCGAATTATATATTTAGTAAAAAGTTAAGGTTTTAAAATGGTACAGTTTTATTATGTTCTTAAAATAAATAACATGTACTATATAAAGTTAAGTTACATAATTAGACTTGGCCGACAATCCCACTTAGAATAAGCAAGCAGGGAGACCTACAGCATGGGAATCTAATTCCAGCTCAAAGCTAATCTGCGGAAAACAGTTTTTCAGGAACAAAAAATGTCCGACTTAGATTATCCACGAATGAACCAACTAAAGGACCTTGAATTGATCTGTAGTGCGCTATCAAACATTGTCAATAGGAGTCTTATTCCTCAGTAATTCCAAATCGAAAACAAGAGCCACACTAAGGCTAAAAGTTTTGGTCTTCATCAAACATACTGTGAACTCTAAGCATGGAAATTGTAAATCACTTGTTTACCGAACTAACGTTCTGCTATTGATGGTAACTCCTTGGATGGTGGTTGGATATACTCTCTTCAATTTATTATCAGTACATGCTTTATGCAAGAGCTTTTTTTGTCTAGCTTTAAGATATTTATAAGTTAATATTAAATAAAAATGAAATTACAAAAAAAAAGCTTTTTCAAACACACTGGTACCTGCTGGTTTGTGCCCGCCTGAGTTCATTGAAATTGATTTTGTAATATTCCATAAGCCCAACTGCATTTCACCAGGAGACTGATCGCCTCTCGCTCATTGTGTGGGTGGATTAAAAAAACAAATTGAATCAGAGTTACCATTCCTCTGTTGATCGAAATTTTAATACTCTTTTCTTTGGTTTTGCTATGAAGCTTTCAGAATTGAAGCTTTCTTAGAGCTCTGGGAGCATATTATATTTAAAGTTTAAGGAAAATTGTTGTCGTTGCGTGATTTTCTGCTGAAATTTTTTTTCTTGAAAAAACGTTTGAATTGCAGCATTACAAAATTTCTGTGCTAGTTTTTTAAAGAAAGATTTAGATGGATGGCAATTTTGATTTTGAAATACAAAATAGTTTTTTTGTTCATGAAAATAAAAATAAAACGAAAAGGGTTTCTGTGGGTATAATATTTAAAAAAGTGCAGTGCATTAAACATTTACATCCATTTGATTTTGAGGTGATGTAATTTTTGTGCTGCGTGGATTTGCATTTGAAATGCCTTATAGTTCTTCGAATAACTTAAGTGCCCATCAATAGACTCTTAAGAAACGCTGCTACTATCTAACCTTATTCTTAGATTTAGTTTAACGTTCATGAAATCTTTATAAACCGTTGGTAACCCTACCGACATTTGTGAGAGAATTTCGCCAACATATAATGCTCATTTCCGCAACCATGTGAGAGCTTTAAAATGCAGATAGCTTATTGAGATCCATAATAGTAATGGTGAAAGGCAAATATTCTATTTTCCATGCAACGAAAATAAAAATTGAACAGAGTATAGTAAGATGTTAATAAACATTTGCACGGGTACCTGAGTGGTTGTATGTTATTGCGGGATTCGAGTGGGTATTCTATGATCTGGATGATAAATTATTATATAGTTTGGAAACGTAATAAAATCGTACTTTATTGAGGAAAAAAAACTACGTCCGTCAGCAGTTAATTGGAAATGGGACCAAAATATGTCAGCCTAATAGACTAAGAACCCAGGGCCGGCAGACATACGTCATTTTATCATAACTGATTTTACGAATTGTCAAACCTGGGGCTTTTCGGAAATTTGCAGTTTTAACAGTGCATTCTCAAGGTGACATCTTAAAGGTGTCTGCCAGACGAAACGCCCCACTTTAGGGGTTTGACAAGTGTCAAACAAAGTTTGAGACACTATCCCCTTAAACATATCCAAAAATCAGCTTTGATAAAATAACGTAGTTGGGAACGCACTGTTAAAACTGCATATCTCCGAAAAGTCCCAGCTTTGAAAACTCGGAATGTCCATTAGTTCTTATCTACTTTGGTATCTATACGCAGAAAAAAAAACAGCTATGATAAAATGATGTATGTCTGCCGGCACTGTGCTCTTAGTCTATAACGAATATGTTTTGTTTTTAGAAAAGACCGGCGGCATTTTTGAATATATGTAATACCACGGAATCATTTAGATAAATTTCCACTTAAGCTATTACAGTATTTTCGGCTTAATTACCAGCGACCTTTTGCCTGATTTTTCGGACAATTAATAAATACGGAAATATTCGTATCCGTTTTGTTCCTTCAGTTAGCAATCGCGTATTGTAATTAAGCGGGCAACACTGTAGAGTGATTTGCATGTTTTATGATAAATGGGGCTGCATCTCTTTTGTGCTATAAATATTTATAAAATCAATGTAAAATTAAAACAGCTTGTGTCCGTGATTGTGATCTAAATATTTCATGATTTAGTTTGAATTGATTTAAATTGACTAAATTCATTAAATTCAAACAACAATATAAAAATTATGTATATTAATGACCTTACGAATCCTAACAAACTCAGAGTGAGAGAAGGATTGTATGTATGTGATGCTAAATTTCGAATTCATTAAACCACAAAAACCAAACTAAATTCCACCCTCAACAAAATTTCATCACTTAGCATCGTTAATAATAATTTTTCCAGCATTTAACACTTAAACATCGTAACTATGGACGGCCGGCGCAGCGTATAGTTTTGGAAAATCACAATAATTACTACCTACATATACCATGCCACTAGCTATGGGTGTTAAGTTGATATTGGACAGCAACGTGCACAATTTATTTTCCCTCATTTTACCCGAACGTATACCAACCATAACCACTTGGATGTGGTATAAATTATACTTAGTCCTTAAATGTGTTAAGGAGTGTTGTTTAAGTTCTGAACAAAATTCCTTTATGGCCTTCGAATTAAGGTTCTTTTTTCTTTTTTTTTCCCTTGATGTTGATACCCTTCATCATTATGAGAAATAAGACGTCTTCAAACCATGAAATTATTTCCTTTTTCTTAACACGTATCAGGACTTATAATTATATAATTAAGCAAGGCATATCCTTTCTCATGTGGAAAAATATAAATTTCACTCTCGGTGAAATGTGTTTATTTCAATATTTTCAACCAATTTTCGTTATATGTATTTATAATTTAATAACCACATTTTTATTTTTCATTTTTGTAAAAATAAAAAACTGAAAGTCTTTCTTGTAGGTAGTACTTTTTTTTTTAATTTTAGGTTAAACACAATTATTCCGTTTGCAGGTAGGGGTAGAAATCAGCAAAAAAATATGCATTCAATTCCAGAGGTCGAGTATGCGTTAAATGTGAATTAAATTTCGCTTAATTTAAATCTCCATATATTTTTGTCCATATATAAAAAAAAAAAATTGAGCACGTCCGTTGTTGGTTGATTAAGTCCACAAAAATGTATTGAAATTGATACACCCAGACATAAAGGATTTACGTTTTTATTGCGATATATGTATGCGTGTAGGTAATTAGTGGCAAGTTATGCATTCGTAAAAAAATCGAACTCGGGATTTTGATCAAGTTCTTGGCTTGCACGATATTATGTCTTTCTCTTGGCTTAATTTATTTATTGTTTTTTAGCGGATAAAAAATAGGGATAAAGATAAGAAATAGTTACAGGCGTTAAACTTAAGACCTTTGCACTTATGATCATGGGCCAATATTTAGATACATGTCGGATAAATTTGGCCATCAGATATCGGGAAATGGGCCCTTAATGTCTTAAAACGAATTATTAGCATAAAATCTTAAACATTTAAAACTTACTCAAAAACAAAAAAATTAAAGAAAAACGTTTTCTGAAGATTTTAATATTTTTAAAAATTTAGAGTTTGTAAGAAAGCCTAAAATATATCAAATTCGTGGAAATCGTTTCAAAGAATTTGACGACTTTGAATTTTACTCACGATGCCGGTTTGACAAGCAAAACAACAGCAATTCATGGGATTCTACAGTTAGCACACCACACAGGATAATTTCGCCAGAAGATATACATACAAATGTATCTCCAATGTGAGTTAAGGGATACGGATTTTCTTTTCTTCATGATTTTACAGTTGGAACTCTAGCCGAGTCCTTAGTTATTTTCCGTTTTCACTATGCACATTCTCAAAGTAAGCACGAAAGGAAATGCATTTAATTTTAAATTCAAAGTAATGTGCTTATATTTATTACTGGTTCTGTTTGATTCCTACATCTGTCCGAAATAGGCGTGTTTAACTGAAACTTCCTAAGATCGCATTTGTACGATCTAACATTACTTAGAATAGCTATTTACAGTGTTTAAAATTGCCACAAAGTTACATAAGGGCTCGCAAGTAAGCGACTTCTTTAACTAAAGTCGTGTTTTTCCTTAAACGAGAACTGTTAAAATTTTGGGCTACTGTCGTTTTTTGAAATTTCTTTCTTAAAAATGTTAACAAAAATTTAATATTTTATTACCTCAAAAAATTTTGGTTGAATGATCCCCAATTATTTCACTCTCCATTAAATTGTATGTCACCATATTTAACCGACATTTAAAATTAAATGGAGAATGGACAAACTGGTGCTTTGCTTACCTTAGTATGTTTTTAAATTTATTTTAATACGAGTATGAATCAAATTTTAAATGATGAAAATCATGAAATTATGTATTTCATACTAAATATTTTCAACATTTTATTATACTTAAACTCCAAATGTCAATTTGTCGTTTATAAATTCCAGAAAAGGTGTTTTTTTAATATGCGCGCACTCAAGTGGTTATGACTACCCTTATAATGTTTAAACACAGTGCGAGCGATTAGGAAAATGGGATAGGATTAGACAGGAGATACCAATGTACATTGGTTTTAAATGCCTGATTATCAATGGGAGGGAAAAATTCGGTCGGGTAAAGCATTCCACATTCGTGTTGTGCGGCTAAAGAAAGAATCTCTATACTTGACAGTACGTCCGAGTTGGGCTCAAGGGTAAGCTGATGGGCATTCCTAGAAGCGCGAGTGTTACGGTTGAATAGTTTAAGGGAATGCATGCAACTGGCTATTTCACTAGAGCACTGTCTGTACAAATACCGATAGAATAATGAAAGGCATGAAACATTCCGACGATGTTCGAGAGGTGCAATTGCTTCCGTTATTGTTTCATCACCTATCATTTTTAAAGCTCTTTTTTGGATTCTGTCCAGAAGACTTAAGTGAGTTATGGGAGCACCTGCCCAGATGTGACAGTTGTACCCCAGCTTTGGACGAATATAGTCTTTATTTATTACAGCCAGATCAGAAGGAGAGAAATATTTCTTGCATCGTCTCACAAAACGTAAACACCTTGCAGGGTTTTTGGCGACGTCGAATATGTGGTCATTCCATAAAAGGTGAACGGTAATGCACATACCGAGAGCTGAAAGTTGTTCGGTTTCCTCGATGCAAGCGCCGCTAATGGACAACGGCATTGGGGGAGGGTCCCGCTTTAACGACAAAAGACAGAATTGGGTTTTTGAAGCATTAAATTCTACGCGGTTTTTTATTCCCCATTGGACAATGCTGTCTAGATCAGAATTTAATGACCTAATCATACGCTGCCGTTCAAGTTCCACATCCGAAGGACATGGATGAGAATCTAAAAACGAGTATGAAAAGGTGAGGGTACTGTCGTCAGCAGAACAGTATATTGGATTAGAAGTTTCAGACAAGAGATCATTGATGAAAATGAGAAATAGAGTCGGAGACAGAACGGAACCCTGGGGCACACCAGCATTTAATTTATGAATATCAGACTTGGAACCGTTCAATATGACTTGTATTGAACGATCCGAAAGGTAATTACTAATCCAACGATGAAGAGATTCATCGATACCTAATGCATTCATTTTCGATAAGAGAGCTTGGTGCCAAACTCTTTCAAATGCTTTTCAAATATCAAGTGCAATAATCTTACTTTCTCCAAAACGATGTAAAGATTTGTGCCACTTTTCGGTGAGATATACCATCAGATCACCAGTGGACCTATTGCTACGAAAGCCATACTGCCGGTCATTAAGGAGCTTTCGTTCTTCAAGATATTTCTTAAGCTGATAATTAATCAGCGTTTCCATGACCTTGGAAAGAAGGGACGTTAGTGCAATTGGACGGTAGTTAGAGGGTGAAGAAGATTCACCTTTTTTAGGGACAGGCTGGACAAATGTTGTTTTCCACCCCCTCGGAAAGAGACCAGTAGAATAGGACAGATGGAAAAGATTACGCAGTGGTTTTGCCAGCGTAGAAGAACACTTCTTCAGAACAATAGGGAAGATACTATCTGGACCAGCGGATGTGTGTACGTCAAGATCTTTAAGAACTCTAGCAACTGTACGAGTACGAAAGAAGATACGTCCAATGAAACTGTTAATGCTCTTAAGTACAGGAAGAGTCATGACACTTTGTGGAAGCGTAGAGTTATCAGCAAACCGAGCTGCTAGCAAATTTGCTTTTTCTTGTGCGCTTACCACAGGAGTGTTATTGGAAACGAGCGTTGGAACCGACGAGGAGGTGGAATTTCGTACATTTTTTACAAATGACCAACAGTTTTTACTACTTTTGGGACATTGTAGTATTTTTTGCCTTAATTTTTGCTCATGTAGAAATTTGGTTTTTTGAATATAACTACGAGTATTACAGGCGTTTCTAGCTAGTTTGAACTTATTCTGGTTTTCCTCAGTTGGGTTGGCTTTATAACATCGGAAACTTACCTCTCTCAACCTGATAACCTCTTTACAGGCCGTCCCAGTTGGCTCGTATTGCCATACGGTCTTCTTAGGAATGTTTTCTTTAACTGGGAAGTTTGAGCACGAGACAATGGCTGATATGACAAAATGGTCCGATATGCCTAATTGTTTACCTCAGCAAAGAGCTCGACATACCTTCCTCGGGTGTTGTGTGACCAGAATAGCGTAGCCACTTGGAATTGTGTACATTGAAATCGCCCGTAACAACAATTTCACTGTTCGGATATTGGGAAAAAATTCTTTTGATAGAGTCGGACAAAGCATCGAATTCGTTAAAAGTCGAATTACGGTCCAAACTAGGGCTACTATAAATAAAGCATGTGTGAGGGTGTGTTTGCGGGTGTGTTTCCTTACGTTATTACAGGAGCTGTCAATTTTTTAGGCCTGTTCAAGTGATGTCGATTAAAAAAATGTATATATAGGCTAGTTTAAAATAAATAGCCTTTAAGCCTACCGAAAATAGAACTCGGTTTTCGACAAAATATGTTCAAAAATTAGTAAAGCTTTTTGCATTTTGCAAATTACGTGTTTTTGTTTGACATTTCTATTGTGTGTCAACCTGGCTGTCAAATGATTCTATTCGTGGAATGAATGTTTTTTTTTATTTTCTTCTGCAAATAAAACAATTATTTGTTATTCTGTGAAAGATAAATACAAAAATATATTAAAAATTTTAAAATGTAGTTCTCTTGACAGCAGCTATTTGTTAATTAACATTTAATTAGGCTTTGAATGTTCCATTGGTGTTTGAATATTTCATTATGCATGTTTGTTATTCTTTAGTTCGTTTCTATATTTCAACAGATTTTTGATGTTTTGCTCAGGAAATCAATTTGCTTTCAAAACAATCTCGAGGAAGTTAAATTTATTGATTCTTTATAACTTTAAGAAAGTACAAAGTTGCTTGAATTATAAGAGCAAGTATTCACGACTCAGTTGTGCAATTTATTATTTTTTATTCCTTTATATTGAAATTAATAAAATAACAAAAAATAAATGAATGTCCAGGGCACAAAAATTTGTTTCTCTCGGAGCGCTGGAAGTTCGATTTCGAATGTCTGCTTCGTGTTATTTAAAATGTTCATATATACAATATATGTGTATTCGTTTATTCGTGTGTGTGTTTTTTTATTGTGTTTCGTCTACCGAAACACGATTGTTTTAACAACAATAATTATTATTTCAATACGATGATAATACGTGCGTCTCTATACAATATTCGAATAAAAATGTCCAGCGATGAATAAGGATTATATACGTAATATTGGAAGTTATTTTTTTCATAATTTTTAAATACATACATATGTACCGGTACGTAGAACATGGATATTTTTTGTGCAGATGGTTGAGTATTGTGTTGATTCTTAAAATAACGAACTATATGATTCCGTTCAGAAATCGATATTCGTTCAAGGGCTCTTGACTTATGGACGTAATGTTTTATTTTTTACTATAATGAGTCCTTTTAATTGCATTGCATTGGACTTAAATGAAATGAGGGAGTATTTTTATACATAAATTTAAATAAGAGGGAAATTCATTTACGTAATGGGATGTTCCTTATAAAAAATATTCATTTTTCTACATTCTTCTACTTCCGAATTTTTTTCTTCCGACGGAGCCCACCACAAGTCTTTTTCTGTTTTTTTTTTTTTTATAATAATTGTGGGCAAACTAAATGGGTTTTGACTACCCTTATTGTGTTCAAGCACAGTGCGAGCGTTAGAAAAATAGGTAAAGATTTAAAAGGAGATTTCTTAATTACTTTTACTGCCCAAACAGTATATTTACTTCGGTAAAGAAATCATTTCAGCTACAGAAAGAGCTTACCAAAATCTATTAGAAGCTGACATGTTAAAAGTGTGGTTGTAATCGTTGCAATAGTGACGTTTTATCCTAACCGTAATAAGACTGATGCTTGTTTGTTTATTGATAGCCGGTTATTTTTGGTCTTGTCCAATTGAATCTACGTTGAGTATTCTAACACTTTCAACGCCCACAAATTATCTGCTTTTAACGTGTTCAAAGTTAATTGCTGTTTCGTCTATTTTAGGTCATGTTTTTCAATATTCAGTAGATGAGTTTTCCTTAATATGTTGTCAAATATTTTTTGAGAGTTGGAGTCAGTATCTCCAAGTTTTTCCCTCGAAATCGAAATTCCAAAAAAATTATATAAAATGAAAAAATTTGAGTTCCGCCGCTTCCAAATATTTAAACGCCTTTTACGTATATCTACCAGGCAGGCGTCTATGTCAATGGTTTTATTTTTGAGAACAGTTTTTTTTGGATGTTGGGAGTTTTGAATTTAGTAGTTATATATTGTTCTCATAGTCGAATCGTTGACTTCCCAATATAATCGTAATGGATGTTTTTCTCAAAAGTATAGAACTTTAGATTGGCAGCACTATTTTCATTGAAAGCCATTTTTCGTCATCTGTCATGTAATTTACCTCTATAGTTTCTCTTGTCATTTCGCCAGAGTACATGCAAATTGAGTAGATTTATTTCCAAACATGATTGCTGTTAATCCCGATCTACACAAGAAAATGTAGTTTAGCGATCAACCTCATTTTTGGTAGACGTAGCCACTATAAGCAAAACTGGCAGATTTTGAGTGAATATAACCCTCAAGATTATCTAGAAAAACTGATAGTTTGATGTGGTTTCTGCTGGTGGAATCATTGGGCATTACTTGTTTAAAAACGATGCCGGCCAGAGGGTTACAGTCAATTTTATAGTCACGATCAATGACTTCTTCGTTCCTACATTGAATCGCATTGATGTGGGAGAGGTGTGATTTCAATAAAACGGCGCAACATTCCACACAGCGCGTGCAGTAATTGATTTGTTGAAGGAAACGATTGGTCAACGCATAATTGGACCTGTGAATTCGGCTCCAAGATCCTGTGATTTACCACAGCTAGACGGTTTTTTTCTGGAAGTATGTGAAGAAGCAAGTCTACATCGATAAGCCATCAGAGACGATTGACAACTTGGAAAACAACATTCGATATTTTTTTGCAAATATACCACCCCAAATGCTAAAAAGAGTGATCGAAAATTTAACCTCCTCAAGATTGGACTACATCTCAGAGAGTCCAGCTGCGGTCATATGTCAGAAATCATATTCAAATAAAAATGGAAAAGAACTGTCTTTCAAATAAAGTCAATTTTATTGCAGTTAATAAAATGTACCTGTTTTTTATTTCATTTTATAATTACATACTAGAAATTGCTGAAGTATTAAAATTTACAGTATCACAAGACTTAGGTAACTTATCCTTAAAAGTAGAGGTTATTTCCCACTGTGCTGTGGATTTCTTTAAAAGGATAATTCGAGAGATACCAATTTATAACAGTTTTATAACGATTTTTCAACATTAAGTATGTGATAAATTAATTACGTTTCCACCAATCAAGTTCCAGAAATCGAATGTCCTTCAGACCCCTAACAGTATTTCTATACAAAACACAACTGGTATTTGAAATCGCTTCCTATTTGAAAACCTCTAAATTATTTTGCAACAAACCAATACATATAAGAAAGCATGATTAGGTAGGTAAACATACATATAACGATATAATCCTAATTAAATTCGTATAATCGACAAAGACAAACCAGTCTATGATGCAACTACTAATCGGAACTAATCCCAGAAACCCCCCTCCACTCTCAAGTTTACTTTTTACGTACCCATAATCCGCTCATTTCTTTCAGCCCACTTGGCTTACATCCTCCTATATGTTACTTATGTAATACTAATATCAATGGTTCTTTTTAATTGCTTTTTTATTTGGTAAGACCGTAATTAATTTCCCTCATCATTTCACATGCCTACATAGCTAAAGGCATTATACAAACATGTGAGTCATGTTAACTTAATTATAATCTGCATAATCATTGTGTGTGAAAGCCAAGACCCTCGAACCAACCGCATTTCTTTCTATGTATCTAAAACAATCTATTCCTGACCATTGATTTTATTATAATCCTTTATATGTATATGGCTGCCATAAATGAGTTATAAAACCCATTCAAATATTTATGATTCCGTTTTTGCATTAATTTGCAAAGGGTGTATAGAATTTTGTAGAGATATCTGGTCCTCCTTTGACTATATAGCTTATCTTCACTTTTCCTCTATAACCAATCTTGCCAATTTATTTTGTATTACTTTGAAATGTTGCTTAGGCATGTTGATTGTGTTTTTGAAATGTGAATTTTGAACCCTTTTACACTTGCACATAGAGAACATACATTAAATTTGAAAATTTCATTTTACAGAATATGGTATCGTAATGAAAAATGTATGTTATCCTTTTTGAAATTATACAATGTGAGGATTGTATGAGTATATGGTTTTATTTTTATATATACAAAAGTCTAAGAGCCGACTATACCGAACCAATTAACACATAAAGTTAGACATTTTAATGGCACCTGATCGAAAGAAAATGGTATATGTGTTGTCTGGCCTCCAGCTGATACATTTCGGAATAATTTATAGTAAAATTGCAATAAAAACGAAAATACAGGTATATGTGCTATTAATTCTGGTTATTTTATTTATTTATTTATTTTATTTTATTTATTTATTTATTTATTTGTATACTTGTATTTTAAGATACATTATCTTATAAACTAATACAAGTTTGTAATGAATATTTATTATAAGCTAATTTAAATTTAAATATGTTATACAGCCTTTCAAATTACTTATTCTAATCAATTAGAGAACTTTATTACTTAAATTAAATTTATGAAATTTTCATTAATATTAATTCTTTTAATTTTTTTTTCATGTTTCTTTGCCTCAATCAACATTTCCTTTCTACCTTGAGCAAAATATAAAAAATGAGAAAATTAATTAATTAATGTTGGGATAAATGTACCCCTAACTCTTTCTTAAAGATATTAATGTCACTAATTCTTTTTAAATTTCGAGGAAGTGCGTTCCATAACCCAGTCGCAAAACTAAAGAACTGCCGCTCAGAGGTTAAGCAAGTAAATCGAGATATTAGAAGATGTGGTGACCTAGTTGATGAAGACATATGCAATCTGTTATAAATATAGCAAGGTTGATGAGATTGCATTATCCTAAACAGCAAGTTTAATGTCCTATAGCGAACGAGATTATCGAATGTGAGATTATATATTCCTTTTGATATTCTATCATACCTTCTTAAACCAAAGATATATCTAGCAATGCTATTATATGCAACGTTTAACTTTCTTCTGCTTATGGAGTCACAATTTTCGTATATTTCATATCCGTAAATCAGTATAGGAATAATTAACGTTTTGGAGAGCATTATTCTAGTTTTAAGTGGAGTAAAGTATTGGGTGGCCCATAAAGTACGAAGCACTTCATATACCTTACCTACAGTTCTATTGATATGTGTGTCCCAAGTTAACTTCCAATTAAATATCATTCCTAGGTTTGTCACGTTTTCGACATACTCTATAGGAAGACCATCAAGATGGATTTGTGGAAAGTATGACAAGTCTACCGGTTTCTTGGAAATGATAATACAGTTATCAATACAATTCAATTTGTCAATTTTAAAATTATATCTTGAACTTACCAACGCTATTAAAAAAAAAAAACAATTTTAATATTTTTTTCATTATAACTTTAAATTTTAGATTAAAAAGCATAGTACTTAAAAAATAAAACAAACAATAATAGCTCAAAAAAACAGGCTATCCATTTTAGTTGACAATAAATTAGACATAACCGATCCTAAGAACTATCGATCAGTTATAGTTTTAGCGTCTTTAGCATGTATGTAAGACCTTAATCGACAAATAATATCAGTGTGGCTTTGTGTACGGAAGACAGACAATAGACCAAATGTTCATACTTATTACTTATTACTTAAGTAGCTTAAGTTATTTTTAGTTAGTATAAGTTGTATCTAGCTTTAATTATTTTTAGTCTAGCTTTAGGTAGTTCTAGGTAAAAATTTAAAATGATCTGATACTAAGTTTTTGTAGTAAAGTTTTCTTGGTGAAATAAAAATAAAATAATTAGATTTAATTAAAATAGTTTTTAGGTCGAAAGACATTAGTATTAAGTTTAGTTTAGAGCGCCCGGAAAGGGCCAGTAAATTAGTTGTAAGTTATTGATAATTAGGCTAGTTTTAAACATTTTTGTCTAGCTTTAAGATAGTTATAAGTGAAGATTAAATAAAAATGAATTAAAAAAAAAAAAAAAAAAATGTTCATACTTATAGGAAAATCCTGGAAAGCAGCAGCAATTTATAGCCGAGACCTGATATTTATTTATCGTCTTCAAACCTCCATATGATAGCAGTCATCGTCAAGAGTTCAATATGATTATTGACAAACTGGGCATTCCTGGAAAACGATACTAGTTGTGTCCCGAGACGCTGGAAGACTCAATGTGGAAAGCAAAACTGTAGAATAAAGCTTCCGCACTATTCAACAATATGCCCTATAATAAGACTTCTTTTTTGCACAGATAGTGTATGAATGAATGAATGAATATTTTGGGGTTGTAGTTGCACTGCGACCTTAAGATCTATTGTGAACTCATTAAGAGACAAAATGGCATTGCTCATTTAAAGCTTTTCCTCCAATTTTATTGCCTTGATGAACTTTAGTGGAATATTTTCAGAGAGGAAATTTGCTTTCTTCTGTCTGGCGACGTCCCAGATGTCTATGTCTTTGGTGCATAAGTGTTATGCAACTACCTAAAATGTGGCCAGGTGTTTCCCCTTCTATGTTGCATTATCTACAAACTACAAGTAGGGCTGCTCACTAAGCCAAGAGTACTATGGTATTTTCATAGTTTGCAGTGGCTTGTGAGGATACCCGTTATTTTCCTTAGGTTATTTCTAAGCTAATGCAGGCTATAAGCCGCTCTAGGTTGTAGTTGTTAAGTAGTAGTTTTGCCTGTCTCAGCTTTGGGAGTTCTTTCCATGTTTTAGGTCTTTTGGTTTCCTCTATTGTTTTGATTTTAATTTGTGTGTGTTGCCGCCCCAATTAAAGCTAAGGAGTCTGCCTCTTCATTGCCTTAGACACCAATATGACCTGGTACCCAATAGAGTGTTACATTGTTGTTCTTGCCCATTTCGTTCAGTCTCTCCACACACTCCCATACTAATTTCGAGCTGACACAGATAGTTCATACAGAGCTAGCGATATTGTAAAATATCGATTGAAAAATATCTGATATTTGTTGGTATTTACTTCACGATGACAAGATTGAATATCAGCTTTCCAAAAAAAAAAAAAACAATCATCTGCAAATTGCTAAGGACAAATCATCACTGTTAGGAGCAACTTTGAGGTATTAACTCAACGAATAACACCTCGGTGAAATTCTGACGGGAGAATTAACCTAAAAAAAACTTGCGAGGCTAAGTATAAGACCTCAAAATTATAGTTATATTGCAAATCTTGCATTTTAGAATACAGGGCTGGATACAGGGAACTTGCAGAAGTTATTCGAATGGTATTTGGTGCTGTTTGCGAAGAGGTCGAATGGTTGAGAATATATAACGCGAATTCTATGAGTTGTAAAATTGTATAGATGTTGTCCAAAAATTAGGTCACATGGAAGGAATGAACAAATATGCTCCGGCCAAAAGAATCTTCGAATACCAGCCCCCAGGTTCAAGTTGCCAAGGAAGACCGATCTTATAGTTTAAACAGGGAAAGGGATGTCAGCTTACTTAAAGACACAACAAAGATGCCTTTTATCACCACAACTTTATGTGCTCCACATTTAGCAGTCCCCTGTCTATACACCAAATTATGTCTTATTAACATGGAGCTGTAGAAGAGAATTCTAAAACACTCGACCTACATCTTAAACCATGTGGTTAAGTCCATCAAATTACAATATAACAAAAATACTTTTGATGAACTAGGCGCAATCCATACCACAAAAATGAGACTGGAACACATAACGCGAAAAACTGATTGAAAATGAAATACTGAAATTATAAAGTCAGAAATCAGTAGAAATAGAGGGAAACTACAAGAAATTATAAGTTTTTTGATTGCTCGAAGGATCAGCAATATTCGTAAAATTATCTTAATGTTAATAACTCTGAACTTTTTTATGTTTGAAAACCCTCTCCCACTCAGCAGACCGAAGCCATTAAATATTACAAACAAAAGCTGTCCGTTTTCTACTTTTCTAAAATTTTAATATCAGTTCCATGGATTTTCTTAGAGTAAGTAACTTTCCAAATGCACTCATTTCTGTACAGAATGATGAAAGTATGACTGATTGTAACAGACTGGCAAATTTCACAACCGTGACCACGCCCTATAGACAATGCTTTTAAGCGGAGACCTATAAGTTAAAAGTTCATTCATCTGAACCTGCACTTGAGCTTAAATTTGAAATTCGACGTGTTTGGGTTCACAGTGAATTTTGAACTTTCCTTCGATTGAACGTCTTCTTGTCTTCTCTTTCTTTCTCTGAAGCAAAGAAAAGAATATAAATATTTTGTGACACAACAAATAAATACTCAAAAAAGTTATGTAACCCGTGGTCAATCAAGAGGTAGGTATATTTTTAAAAAGCGAAATAACACAACAAATAAAAGATCTCGTGAAATCTTTATTATTTATCTAAAGAACCATTCTTTTCATTCGCTTTTTAAAGATAATCCCTTTCAAATATTGGCGGCAACTGCGCAGTAGATCGTCCATGCGGAAGTTCCAATTCGATTACGCTTTTGAGCATATTTAACGGTGTCTCTCTTATAACACAGGTAATTTAAGCCCCCAATCCAATGCATCGTAGCTGACTTATCCACAAACACCTTAGAGGTGTCGTAGCCCCTAAGGAAATAGTCTAACAGTATGATAATCTTGCAGGCCAATTCACTGATTAATTGTTCACAGAATCGATCTCTCATTATAAACATTGTTTCACAGGCTGTGTGTGAAGTAGCTCCGTCTTGTTGGAACCAAATATTGTCGAGGGTTCGGGCTTCAATTTTAGGCAAAACAAATATTTCACTCACAGCAATGTTGGTGGCAGTCTCATTTTTGAAGAAATGCGGACCGATGTTTCCACCGGCCCGTAAACCACACCACACAGTTGTTTTGCGTGGATTTAACGACATCTATTGAACCTCTTCCCTTTGTTTTTCAACCCATATGGCAATTTTGCTTATTGACGCATCCACCAAGCCAGAAATGGAATTCATCGCTGAAAAAAATGTTCGTATTATGAGAGCCCGCAATGACATGTCAAAGAATACTAAATAAAAAACACATTACAACTTGACATGACTCATGCGCCATCTGACGGAAAACACCTTTTGAAAATAATATCTCGTGACTGATTACCCTTTATAACAAATTCTCAATAATATCAATAGTAGGCGTAGATTTGGCAATGGAATTGATTATGAAAATTCAAATTACAGAAAACAAAAAGACTCATAAAATGCAAGTGTATCAAGTGCGGATTCAAATACTGAAATAAGGTTCATAAGCTCCAGAATGAACTCAGTTCAGTTAGACATCCACTTTAGCCTTAAGTTCAACAATTACTCCTTGTCCTTTATATAGGGATACACCCTATCTATTCTTTTTTTGTGAATATATTCTATCTCTGTCTACAATATACGATATACCTACTCGTACATTTTAAAGCATAATGACATTTGACGCCATTTGCAAAAAAAATTATTACACATTCATAATATGCTATTATTTTTATCTCAACCTGCATCAATAAGTGAAGTGGTGACAGTTAGGAGAGTACTCTCAGGAAATTAACTTTCAATATTCTACCAGGGAACTGGGAATTCAGACAGGATATTAAAATATCCACTATAGAAAGTAATCTCATATAAAGAGACTACTTTTACAATGAAGGGAACATGACACAAGTAGGTCCTTCAGTTATGTATATCTGAAAATTTGATAATGTAGCTTAAAAAATCATACATTGAACGAAAACTGTCAGTAGTGTCAGTTGAGACTGAACTTAAATAGCTAGCAATAAAGTGTCGCGTTCAATTTCTGCTAAATTCGATTAATGATATTATTGCTTTATTTTGGTGTGTAGGTACATTTCGAAATCTAATACAGTTAATTTGTCTATAAATTTTATGATAGTATTTTACGATTGTGATAGAACATTATGCAGTAGATAGTTATTTTTATGGTAAAAGAACTTCAATTACGAACAATGCCAGATCAGGATATGCTGTGTAAGGAGGTCGTTTATTACACCTGCACAGACTTTTTCCCCAGCATACCATTAAATATCTCCCCTATCTAAGGAAATCCTTTCGAATAAAATTCAAGTTAGCTCTTCCCACAACTTCTATATTTCTGTCTTATGATGATTCGGATTTTATTGAGTACAGAAAAAAAATTTGCCAACCATCAGCGTCAAGCTTCTCAAAACAGAAAAAAAGTAATTGTCAACTTCCGGTACATCCAATTCAAACTTTTGCCAAAGACTTTCTTGTCAAGGCAAAGGCAGTTCCATTTGTATTTTTTATTGCTCATCTCCACCCCGGTAATGTTCTTTTGCAGTAAATATCTTTACAGATTACTTACAGTACACAAAAAACTACATTTTGATTCTTTTTTCTCTAGTTTTTTTTTTATTCCTGGATCCGTTTAACTAGGGTTATTCAATAGTTATGTTTATCCTGAATAGATTTGTTTGTATGCGAAAAAAATATTCCTTGTCTCTTGTCTAGCGCAGAATCACATTTATCTCATGAACATTCCATTACCAGTTTATCAGCAGCAGTATGTACATCATAACATCATGATGAAGAGTGAGGTGAGGTGCCCTTACGACTAAAGTGTGACAAAACTGACGATGATGAGCAGAATATGACACTTTTCAGCTGATACACAAAACATACGCATAGGTAGTGTACATAAGTTGTCATTATCTTCTGGCATGGCAGTATGTATGAATTAATGTGCCCATGGTTTAGATTAGACATTATGGAGGAGATATCATGTGAAAGGATATGTTTCCAACAGATTTTCAACTACTTTTTTATATTGTCCCTGCCTGTGATCCGAAAGAGGCAGTCATCACTTTAGAAAGTTAACTCTGCTTATAGCTTGGTTCAAAGGAAGGAAAAAAAATAATAACTGTGGCAAATGGTTTTTGTTTTCGTTTTTGGATCCTTGCCAACAAAAGACTTGTTGGTTGTTCTTATATATAAAGATGGCTGATGGCAAAGGCAATAAACATTTTTGTAGATGAAGAACCTTATGACGAAGTTATTGTATTATTGTTATGGAGGACATAAAATAAGTTCAAAACGTGATTTGAAATAAATTGCAAATGAAATGTATCTCTAGCGGAATTCGACAGATGATGTTTTGTAATATATTTAATTCGCCGAGTGACATAGTTAAGTATTATTAAGTTTATGGAATTGGAAATGCGTGGTTGTTTACGAAAATTATTCGCACTGTTTTAGTATTGGAATTATGGCGAGATTGTGTTTGTAATTGTTTACGCAAGGATATAATCTGCTTTTATGTTGTTGGAATGAGTTTAGATTAATGCTGTTTTAAAGTTAGAGCTTTATAGTTAAGGAATTATATTAGGAACATATAGCAACAATTTTTTTTTTATAATCTACACGCGCTCAAGGGATTATGAATACCCTTTAAATGTTTCAACACAGCGCGCGCGTGAGGGTGAGGTTAAGGAAGAGAAAGAATGATAGGAAAGATGTGTGGCGCGATATTCGGAGACTGTAGGATGTTGTTGTCTCAGATTTTATCTCCAGGGATGGCGGCTGAACTAATGCGGGGAAATGTCCGTGTCTTATTTATCGATGTCCCTTATAATTCGCATTAATTTTTTACTCTTTGTTATATTTTATCGGTATACTAGTTTTACTCAATCACATGTTCTATGCCTAAACAGCATGTTATTAGTAAACCAGCAACTCATTGTATGACATTTATTTTTAGAATTGTTTTTTTTTTTTTTTTATGGAAAAATAAGAAGACATAGACTACAGCAGGGATCGAACCTGTGACAATGAGGTTGACAGGCGTGCACACAACTATAGCGCTACGGCCACCTTAATTGTGCCTGAAGACATATGTATAATAAAGTTGAGGCTAGCTTAACCAAGTACGGATATACAAATAAAGACACTACAATCGGCTTCTAATAATAACGAATCCAACGAATCCAGAAATTGGTGAATTCATAGTACAATATGGATTTATAGTACTTTCTGGCAATTTTGGCGCAAAATTTTAAACAGCCTGATGTTAAGGGCTTACCATGATACTACTCGTACTTAAGAGTTTGCTAATACTAAATCACTTTACTAATATTTTCCTAATTGTAAACACTTTTTAACTAGCACCATACTAAATCTATTTCCTTAATAAACTACAACTAAACACGCCTAAAGTAGCGTAAAAAAGTAAGCGAACATTACTTCTTGACGTTTGTAAATTTCAAAGTGGCATATGGATTTAGTAAGATACTAAAAAAATAAAGCAGCCATTTTGTGATTTTAATTTACTAAAATGTTAAGAAAATAGTACGATACTAAACTGGTTTAAAATTAGCAATATCCTCTTTTTAGCCTAGTATCATACTAAAAATGATTTAACATATTACTAAAACGCTTAAAATCTTGCGCTTTATCATTAGGGTATCGGCTGAAGAAAAGGGTGAATGTGTCCATAACCTGAAATCTATCTGCACTTGCACTCAATAACAAAACCCACTACTGGATCGTACGAATTTGCTCTTGTAGCTCATAATGTTAAATGTTGCTAAACATTGACGTTGTTAGTATGTAGGTAGTTTATAGTTATCTTATGCAGGCTTAAAGCTGATGTAGGTTAGATTACCTTGGGTCTTAGTATATTAAATTGTCGAATGAATGATCCAAGGAATAGTAATATGTGTATAATTTAGTAAAAGTAAAAATGCATACAAATCAAATACAGTTAGGTAGAATTAAATAAAATTCTTGGACAAACAAATATATAAAGAAAAATTCATAAATCGTTTCACCGGTTTTTTAAGAAAAATAATTTTGTATGCATAAAAGTTTTAAGAAAATAAATTAAAAGGCCAATTTAAAAGATTTTTTAATATACGTATAAAATTTTTAATATCAAACATATTCAGTAGATAACTCGTTTTTGAAAAATCGATATTCAAAAAAAAATAATATTTTTATTTCTTAAATAATATTTATATTTTTAGGGATCATTTGCGCACAAAACATAATTTTAATCGGTTCATCCAATATTATGAATGTGGTTCTATAGGAAATACAATTAATAAAACGCAAAATAAAATGTTTTTTTGCCTAAATGTGGATTGCACTAACTTAAGAGCATACACATTGTTCTTATAAAAATTCCTGTAGCCGTTTCATGTATATTAAAAAACATTTTTTTCTTAAATGTTTTTTAATATACATGAGCTACTGTTGTTTATTTTTGTTTTGAGGAAAATTGTTTTTTTTTTAATATTCAAATAATGTGAAAGAACTACTAAATAAAGAGTTTCAAAAAATGGATTGAGTCATTTTCGAAATATATTCAGTTTTCAGAAAAAAAAATATGCCTTAAAATTCTGTTTAAACTTTTTAGTAAAAAATTCAAATAAACCGTTTTTCAAAAAATCGGTAAACAAAAAAATTGTTAAACTAGAGGAACTAAATATAACCATTTTTTCTAAAAAAAAAATTACCAACAAGTACCTTTTCCCTTCTTATGAACTAATTTTTTTACAAAAATAGTTGGAGGCGTTTTTGAGAAAAATTAAGATTTACCTTTTATGCAAAAAAAAATTAGGACAAATACCGTTATTTTTAGTCGTACCATTGTATATGAAACCTATAGTATTACTATGAGACAGAATTTTTTAGCTAGTAGTTCCGTCGATGGGGGCGCTATTTTCTCTTTTCTTGATATTGAATTGTTGATGTGGAAGAAGAAAAGGTAGATGCAAAAAGGAAAACAAGCAAGGGAGACGGTCGAATCTTATTAGTTCTGACAACAATATAGAGGGTAAGGGAGAAAACCGAATAAGCTGATTTTGTTATGGGAACCTTCAAAATATGGGGGGTATAAATAAATTATATCAAAGCTATTGCCGTATACATGAATTTGAAATAAGAATGTACATATATGGGTATTATAGAATTTATTTTAAATTTTCTTTCAAATTTTGGATATTTGGTGGATTTTAGATTTTTGAATTGTAGCAACGTTGCTATTTTTCACTTTTTCTATGCGAAAATAGCAAAGCAGTATTGAGATATCTCAATATTTTTTGTTTAGGTGGGTACATATGTACCCAGATACCCACCTATTTGGAAAAAAGTATGTAGGTAGTACAGAGCATTTTTTTAATATATTTTTATATATGTATGTGGGTACTATATTGAAAGTTATGAAGTAGTAAAAAAATCGAACTCGAGATTTTGATCAAACTTGACATTACGATTATAGCGAAGACGAACAAAATGGGTCCCGCAATTCCGTCACTCTAAACGTTCTATTAATAAACAATTCTTATTTGAAAATTCGTCAATTCGATTTTTTACGAGATTACTTATCAAATCTAAATTTTCAAAAAAAAATTTTTTTTTCAAAATCCAAAAAAATTTTTAATATAAAATAAAAAAGAAAATTGTGTCACAAAACAACTTTTTTTGCACAATGATTTACAGAAATCTCAAATTTTAACTGTTAAATTATTATCATATTTGTGCATGTGGTAAAAAACTTTATTTTTATTTTATTATTCCCTACGGCCAGTAAATAATTTTCAATCTATCTGCCAGTAGAATAAAAAACACAAACACAACCAACTTCTACTCAAAAAAAAAAATTCTATGAAATACATTGCTTTCCTTTGCTCCTCCAAATTATAATAAATTTTGTATATAGTTCTCTCATCAATCTATTATCACGCTATTCTTCTTCATATCGGCTTTTCACACCAACACTACCTAACCTCCGATTTTGCAGTGGAACCCATGATGAGTAGTGGACATTATTGCAGGCTGGATGAATTTCGTCGTCATGATAGTATTATAAATATTTATATACAATGGTCTTACAAAAAATTTAAAAAATGTGTAAAAATCCATTATGTACCTGGGTTGCTGGTTTTCGACGAACGTACTCGTAGCCAATTTTTTTTAATTTTTCGAGCACAAAACCACTGCTCAAAATGTAGCGAATTTTATATTCAAACATTTAATTCTACATTTTTGCATGCATTTTTGTGGATTTGGTGATAAAACAATTTCCTTTAACTTCATGTTGCAAACTCCGGAAAAAGATATCCCAATTAGCAATGAACTGACAACCGTGCTTTAGCAAAAAAATAGTGGCCAAAAAAACACAGTATTTAAAATCATTGGGGTTAACCCAAATGTAATGTAAACATAACTATATACAAAATTAAATTAACAGGATATATATATACATCAAAATTGAAATAAATACTGCGCTCCTGCATAAATGTACCCAATATTTTTATATGTACTATTGTAGTATTGTCAAATACATATATATTTCTTTAATAACTAGCAGATATCCCTATGATGCTACAGTTTTTGTATCCCACTCCTACTGTATTGTCTAATGCCATCATCTATCTACCTATGTAATGTTATTACAATCCGCTCACGAAAATTATGCCCAAACATACAAAATTTTACAATCAAACAACTCCTACTAGAATTGTTAATTTTTCTGGGATAAAAAATAACATGTTTTTACATCTGCTTACGAAAACAATCTGCGTTTCAGTTTCTTGACGGAAACCTTACATTTACGAGTACATATTAATAAAATATCTTAATTATCTTATTATTTATAATAATAATTTTTTTGTAAAATTAAAGGAAAGAAGGATTACAAACATTATGTAGTCTAAAATATTAAACCAGTAAAAAGGTTGGTTGGTTTTTTCTGGGACAAAAATTAACATTTTTTTGAGAGTTTAACATTAAAAATTGAGCCTGTATGTAAATGTAAAAAGTAAATCTAACACTTTTTACCTCTATTAAATTTCTAAAAGTTTTCTTACTCGATATCGATTCAATGTCATAGCAAGCCTCTTTTCAAAATGTATCCACCTACTTTAAGATAAACTCAATATTTACACAATAAACTTTTTGTATAACCAAATAGATACAAAACATATTATTCTAGGTAAGGTATACCTACTCATAATATTGATTTTATTCATTTCGTTTCTGGTCCTAGTCGTCCTTTCAAGAGCTTATCTTTTCTGTTCCTTCATTCGGATTGAGTCAAGTGTTTGTTATGTGGATGCAAAGCGGAAACAGGTGTAGGGTAGTAGGATTTTCGAAAATTCATTCGTTTTTGTTCTCTCCAAAAATACACAAAAGCATTTTCCTTGTGTTTTGTTCTTAATGTTTTGTATAAAATTTAAGAAGATTATTATCAATGACCATTGAGATTGTTTTTTGAATTGAAAAATTCAAATTCTCAAAGGGCTTCAAATTTGAAAAGATTTTATTTAAAAAAAAAAAAAACAACAACAAAAAACAAAAGCTGAAATTAATTCAGAGAATATTTTGTTTAGATAGGTAGACACTGAATGAAAAACATAAAAATAATTTAATACCAAAATATTATCTTCTGAGAATGTTTATTTATAGATAAAAAAAAAAGTGATTGGAATATTATGTAGGTCCATTATATTCTGTTTTTATAATAAAATATATATATATGTATATATGAGCTAAGCTATTTTTTCAGAGCCTCATTCTTGGACATTTAATAATTTAATGGAAATCATTCAAGAGACATTTTACCTATTGTTATTTGAACAATCATGATGTGTATCTACTAAAAAGAGTGAGTAATAACTTAGCATTTAAAAATATGAAAGCTATTTCAATTGGCGTAGCTACAATATTAGACGCCCAGGGGCCAGAGAAAAACAGTAATCTGCCGCCCCTGCGGGCTAACTATAATCCAAAAATATATGCTTTTTGCTTAATTAAAAAATAATTTGTTTTGTTCATTTCTAACTTATGTAATAAACAACTAGGATGATTTTCCCGCCCTAATGATTTGAACACAATACCAAATTAATAGATTTATTAATTAAACAAATATTTAACTTTTGTGTTAAATTCCAACTTCTTATGCACAACAAATATGATTTTGCCTTTTACCGTCCCTAACTCCTGGTGCCCGAGGCGACCTCTCACTTAGTCACGTCCTTGCTACGCTACTGACTATTCCCAAAGCTCTTGTCATCATGAAGTTAGAAAGTAAGAAAGGGATTTATCATTTGAAATGACGGGATGAAAGTTTTATTTTAATTAGATTAAGAGTCACCATTCCAAATGTTGTCATTGATTTAAGGATCTGCATATTAAAACAAATTTAAAAGGAATTTGTCTTAAAATACCAATCAAAGTATTTATAGCGATTTTCTCCGAAAGTATTACGCACGCCTAAAATTGGATTTTTATAAGTTTTTATGAAGTTTTAGTAATTGTATATTTCTTTCTTTAAATATTAGAACCAAAATGATTTACTTATTGTTAAGTTATTGACCTTCAGTATAAAGATAACTTATACAGACAAATTCATGGAATGCCAATGGGAAATCCACTTTCTCCTACAATTGCCGATTTAGTTTTGGACAACCTTTTGGACAATAAATTTGCCGATATCGTCAAATATGTAGATGATATATTTGCAGTTGTTAATGAGGGGGAGGTCGACAATGTTTTACGATGCCTTAATTCATATCATGAAAAAATACAATTTACCGTTGAGAGGGAACAAAACAGAGCGATAACGTTCTTAGACGTCAAGATTCATCGCGATAATGATAGACTCTCTTTCAATTGGTATCAGAAATACACAGCATCTGGAAGACTTGTCAACTTTAGATCCAATCAAGCAAAGCATATTCTTATTAATACAGCCTCTAATCTAGTTCAAAAAGTCTTTACGTTGAGTGACCGGGAATTTCACGCCGCAAATGAGAAAATAGTCACACAAATTCTCCTAGATAATGGCTATCCAATGAAAATCATACGGAGCTTGATACTTCGCCAAAAACACAAAGCTCCTGTTGAAAATCGGCAAAAAGAGAAAGGTACTTATAAGAGTATAGTTTATGTTCCCAAACTGTCAGAAAACTTTAAAGAGACGGTAAAATATAGTACTAATGACGTCAGTTTAGCGTATAAGTCCAATAGGACGCTGGCACCTCTTTTCACCAACATGAAAACAAAAACGGAAAAGGATAAGTGCACAGACGTAGTCTATAAAATTAACTGTCTTGGCAATGCGGAAGAAAATTGCAATCTTTCCTATATCGGTACAACGAAACAACTTCTTCGTCAACGAATTTCCAACCACAAATCCGACATTAATTTAAAAAGTACTGGGAAGACAGCATTGGCCTTACACTCCATTGAGCATGGACACAAACCAGATTTTGACAGAGTGGAAATCCTGGAAAGGGAGAAACATGTCTCCAAGCGGTATACTCTAGAAACGCTTCATATTATTAACAACAAAAACAATATGAATCGTAAACAAGACAGCCAGAACATTTCATCGGTTTACTGCTCTTTGGTGACTAAGCAGAATCTGTGACAATTTAACTTCAATCGAAGTGTTTTTTTTTTTTTGGTTTATTATTGCTTTATATTTGTATTGTATTATTTATGTTTATCTGTGATACGTACTAAATGTAAGTTTGCCAAAATCTTACACTAAATGTTCTTATGTGTATAATGTTCTTTTTATTTTTGTTAATAAAAGAACCCCTGAAGAAGACGACAACCACCGTCGAAACGTCGGAAAAGGAAATGAAATTGTTTCATTAAAAATACATTACGACCAAAACAGCCAAAAGAGGTATATTTAAATCTCGAACACCTATAATAACAAAATGATTTACTCTCAATCGATTTACTGTTATAATCATGTATGCAAATCCAAACTGTCTGCATTCCAATTATATTTTAAAGTAATTAACTTCCTGTCCGCCATCTTGATGCGTATAGTGTTTCTTGTCTTTACAATTGAGTATCTTTGTCATTTGTTATGAAGTGATCAGTGCTGACAATTTAGTGCTTTTCAGTTACTACAAGAATTAGATTTTATAATAATTTTTGTTTGGAGCGGTTCAATTAACCGAAAAATGTATATAAATATATTTAGTTTGAAAGCTGTATATTTTTAAGCAAGAAATTAAAATAAAGCGGGTTAATTAACCGAAGAATATTCGGCTATTTACTCGAAATATAATAAGCTAATTTGAAATTAAGTGGGAAATACAGTATACCATTCAAAATCCTGGATATTTAGTAAAAGGAATTTGTAATCTAAAATAATGGACGTACAAAATAATTCAACACGTTCATGCAGAATTTTTCATTCATATGCAAAATTTTGCGCATTAAAATTTTGAAATATACAGACTAACGAACCATTTCAACTTAAAGTTCGTGGGATGAAGTCATAAATTTTATTTATTATGAGACGATGCTTTTACACGCACGAAGCAAAAATGAAATATCCTATTCTGAGAAACCACTCAAATTACACTTTTAAACAAAAAAGAGTGTCGACACATGACGGAAGCGAAGCTTTTTACCCCTTTGTGTAAAAATACTGAAAAAATACATAGACACTTCTTTCTCTCTCAACCTCATTTTGTTAGCTCTTATGAAACAACACAATAACTTATTTAAACGTAAGACGTAAGAATGTTAAAAATCTCATCCTTGTTGCTCCTGTTTGATTTATTGGATTTACGTTTGTTTGTAGTTTTAAAGTACATTATGTATTTTTAAAAAGTTTTTAATTCGTTGCGTGCTTACCACTCACAAGGTTCTTTATGACAAATTGATGTTATTTGTTCTGCTTGTTTTTTTTTATAATTACAATTCTTATTAAAATTTATTTTCGGCCTTTTTTAGAGAATATTATTAAAAATGTTTGTTTGCAATTTAATTTTGGAGAACATAGCGTAAGGCTTTTGTAGACAACTGTAATTGGGAATTTAAAAAAAGAAATATTTTATTTTAATAAATTTCGCGTGGCGTCTTGCCGAAGAACCGAAAAAAATCTGTTCTGGAAATAATAACGAAATTGGTTAGCATTTCGGGAAAATTCCATCATATTAAAATAATTTAGCAAACTTTTATTAATTAATTTTTCATGTTAACTTGCGTTCCTTTAAAAGAAGAACGTAGCTCCAAAAATATCAATCTTAATCAGTGTAGGATTTATTTCGTTTTATATATTACAGGGTGATCGTGTGACACTGTTGAGTATACAGTAATTCAATCACTGCACTTTTACAATATAAAATTTAGTAATTTTATTAGTAACAGTCGCACCATGACAGTTTATATTAGTTTTAAGAGTGAGAGTTGGATAAAAAGTGCATGAAAGGTATTGTGCAGTGCAGGTGAGATGATTTGAAAGGAGAGAGTGTGAAAAGTTAACAGTGTTAAAATATACAGTGTGTGAAACAATTTGACAGTGCGAACAGAGTCACATAGACACATTTATACGAACAGTTAAATTTTACTCCAATAATTATCCCCCTCCACTAAATCATAATCGACAATATGAAGCAAGCAACCAACGAATATTACGAACATCACACTGTTCTGCTAACCTACCCGTATAACATCATCACATAACCAGTCATAGAGGCACCAGAGTCAGAAACATAACAGAACGAAGAAACATCTGCACTGCGAGTAAGTAGTTTTCATTCGAAATGCTTATAGTTCACACTATGTTAGAGCAAACTACATAACAAGAGGAAACAAGAATTAGCGATGAATGATTCGAAGTGAATTTATTATAGTTGAGAAATAAGTTTCCCACTGATCATAGTTGGCTCGAATAATATTCCAACCGTTCTTCTTTTAAGTTGATAACCTGGACTAAGTCTACTCCTGTAATATATACCATGCTATTTAATTGTATAATATTTTCTGGTAGCTTATAGTTATAACTGGTCAGAATTCTTTGCTTCTCAAACCCTAGTTTAAATTTCTTTCTATAGGATACCCTGGATACGGACGGAACTTATCTCAGTCCCTTCAATAGACTTCTTTGTTATCTGGTAAAATTCAGAGTCTGGCCACAATATCTTTGTTATATCGGAAAATAAATGTTAATGGTAGAACTGTGAAGTTCAATGAAGCAAGAATGAAGCAAGTCATATACCCTTGACTATTGAGTGTTTACCTTATTACTCATAGAAAAAAAAAAAACAAGAATATTTTTGCACACATTTCCTTAAATTGTCCTGATGTTGGTCTTTTGTACATGCCCCCAAAATTATACGTACTTATCCACCTCATGAAAGAGATTCTGATAGCTCATTCAGAACGTTCATTGAATATCCCATTCGAAATAACAGAAACATCATGACTGTCGTAAAAATATAATAAACAAGTAAATATACGTCATTGGACATAAGTTCTCTGACAACCATAATGAACAAATCGATTTCCAGATGATAAATAAAACATTTTTCTTCTCCATGAAGATGTACAGCCAATAGTAGCAGCAGAGACATAAACTTTTCGGAGTCAGCAATCATCGTTCAATATCGAAATCAATTGTTATTACGCATCGAAACAAATAATAAATCAGGAAGGAGACATTAGGTACATTCGAACATAAGTTTCGCATTAATAAAACTTGAAGCTTCTATGTTCATCAGAGACGAACGGCAATGAAATTTGGGACATAACATATATCCATGTTTATTACCCAACAGACTAAACAACTAAAAGACATCTTCAGCGACTTATGTATTTGTGACTCATCATATTTCAATGATTGAAACGGTTTTCATGCTCAAACAAATTACATATTATTGAGTAACATGTTTGATGATTATATAGGAATACTCGAAATGCCATGAATATTGGAGCACTTGCTTGGACACAAATCACTTCAATATTACAATCACGGTCGGTGATGATAATTTCAAAGGTTAAGTTATGACTTGGGGCCCAAGTTTCACTCGAAAACTAAAATCGTTACTTGTTACGTCTACTCGATGGCGGATCCATAAAGGCGGCGTCCTTCTGTAAGAAAACCACAATATTTTGCAAGGACTTATACTTAAGAGAGCATCTTCTGCAATCAATAAATAATTTCCTGTCCATTTCTATACAACACTCGCAGAACGGCATCTTCATTCCGCCTCCCTTTTTGGCATTTATAAACATTCCGCAGTCGAACGAACCAATACTCGTACAAGGGAACATTTAGAATTTCTTTTGTCAACAGTACGCAATAGAGGAAAAAAAGTTTCGTATCGCTTTGTGAGTTTTTGACAAGCCATCAATGGCAGAAGGCAAAGAGCTTTGTGAACGAGCGCTGCTGTGAGCTGAAATTCTTTAAAGGCGGCAAATGTCCAAGTTTGTAAGTCAGTTTTATTGCTGCCTCGGTTTCGGTTCACACAACAGCTGCATGTAGGTACTACTATATCGAAATCAGAATAGTTTGGTTGATGTGATGGTATTGGTTGCGTTTTCTGATTTTATATCAAAGTCCTTTTTGTATGGTTTCTCCTAATGGAATTTTCATTGAAGTTTCCAAGAGTTTCCTTCACAGTGTTTTTTTTTTTGCATCAATGTTGTAAATGTATTTTTTTTCTTCCTTCTATAAGTTATTAATTGCATAAACTTTATATTTGCTTTGGTCCTTGCGAAACTGTGAGGATTTTCAAACCAAAGAGATGTCCTTGCGGTTTTGTTGAAGGCATTAATTAATTTGGGAAAATAATAAAAATTGTTTTTTCAGCCGTCGTCATCGGTCGTAGTCGTTAATTTTATAAATAGATATTCGATAAGGACCGCAGCTGAGGGAGCGCTCCTTATGAAATTAGGGAAATCCTTAAAATCGAATTAAATGAAATTAAAACTGACGATGCCTGTTCTTTAGGATAAAGTTTATTAACAATGTCCCATTAGCTGTCGTTAAAAATGGAAATTTCTAATTTATGGACTTTGTAATCATTATTACTTACTAATACTTAATCATTACATTTTTAAAAGTTGTAAAATAATGGGCGAATAGATTGCACGAACTTACACTTGATATAAGTAGACATACGGCCTGAATAGATATTGAAGATGTATTCGTTGAATCTATAAGAGTATACACGGTGTATGAAAAAAGTTAAATGTACTAAAGAAAATTTAGTTTATTTTATTAAGGTACCTATACGCGTTTATGTAAAGAATAACGTATTTGTAAAAATCGTCAATAATTGACGAGATATACGGAAAGAACAGAGAAATATATGTCAATTTTTCTCTAAAAACATCTTTGTGTATTTTAACATTTTGGCAAAATTTGTCTGCCTGCAGACCATATGTCTGAAGTTTGCTTAATGATTTAATATTTTCAAAATTATATTATATGTATTTTAAAGCATTTTTTTTTTAATTTAACTATATGGCTGTAAGACCTAAGGTTTTTTAAATGCAACCTGAACTGCACGGCACTCATTTGGCACATGCTTTTAAATTTACATTTTTTTGGAACAAAATTGTTCTTCCGGCTTCATTCTATATGCCAGAAATTCGGTTATTAATATTTTGTTGTAAAATAATAAGAAAAATAATTAGGTAAACAATAAATGGGTGATGCACATAACAAAATTGTTTAGATTGCTTAGATGTGATAATTTGAGAAAAAAAATATTCCATTTGAATTATTTGAGAGTAAAAAAAAATTTTTATACAGGAGCTTCTTAAAATCCCTAATTATACTGCATTTCAAAATTTTCGAACAATATTTTTTTTTGGATTTTTAATTTTCTAAAATTTTGTTTTTGAATTTATATTATTAAATATTCAAAATGTTCATACCAATTTTTTTTAGAAAAAAATTAAGAATTTTTATATATAAAAAGTTAAGTGAAAAACGACTTTAAAAATACATTTTGCCGTTTCTATAAAGAATATTTTGCATATGTAATCGAATATAGGAGCAAGTACGTTCGATTCAGTCGTTCATTTTATTTTACTTCAAAGTGGATTGCATTTTCTTATAAAAATGATTGAAGCCTTTTTTTGAGAAAAATAAGATTTACTTTATCGGTTAAAAAATTGTATTTCAGGTACCGGTATTCTTGGGCTTAAAAAAAGTCCATGTCTTAGCCAATCGATGGTTTCAGTTTCCCATATTACTTGTGTGTAAATGTTATGTAATTTTTTGGACTTAACAGTATTTCGCAAGTTTTGGAATGAAAAATATTAACTTTAAAAATTGAATTCAGAATTATATTCGTACTGGATTTTCGAATTAGGGAATCTGTTTTTTTTTTATTCAGAATTTTAAATTTTAACAAGGTATAATATAAGCCGTATTTTATTTTCCACGTGATCCAGATCAGATCATCTATTTATTTGCGTTAAACTAATTTTTGTTGTTGTTGTAACGCAAATAAATAGATGATCTGATCTGGATCACGGGGAAAATAAAATACGGCTTTATGTGCTAACCCAACTAAGCCATTTACATTAAAAAATTAAACATTTACAAACGCAAAATTAATAACTGTCGACCATCGATTTGTCTTGCGATATATGTATTATAGGGCAAGTTTTGCATTTGAAAAAAATATCGAATTCGAGCTTTTAATCACACTTGACATTATGATGATAGGTCGATCTATAGCCTAAGCCGCTGATCGGCTCTATACTTTTTTGCAGTCTTTTTTTTAGCCCCAAAAATAACGGTACTTGTCATAGAATTTTTTGTAACAGAAATGGTAAATCTTTGTTATCTCGAAAACGGGCCCAACAATTGTGATAAAAAAAATCATTGCACATTTATAAGTGTAGTCTATATTTAATTTAAAAAAAATGTTAGATATATCAAATTGTATAGGTGGTACTTACAATAGAACCGGTTTTTTTTTATTTTCGACTTTTTCATTAACAGCTCAAAACATGATTTCGGTCAATGCATACTAAAATTGTCCAAACATTTTTTTTTTAATTTTTGAAAAAAAAATCAATTTTTCTTTGAAAATTTAATATGTTCGAAAACGGGTTGACAATTTTTTAAAAATTAGGTATGTTTTAAAATTTATATTATTAAAATACAAAATAGATTGCCATACCATAGTATTTTGAAAGAGAAATTTTGTAGTTAGATATATACAAAATTAAGTAAAAAAAGATTTTAACAATATATTTAGCAGTTGCTACAAGGATTAGTAATGTAAAAAGTACAAGTTTTTATATTACTAATACAATTTTTTTTAATACAGTATTGTATTTGAAAAAAAAATGCAGTATGCATCTTGAAATACAGTATTTTATTAATTCAATTTTGAACCATCGGCATTTGACTTCACACCGAATCGATCAATTCCCTTCCCTGCTGCGGCTAACAGACTATATAAAAGTCTTAACAATACCGTTCGTGTAGAAGTCTGTAATAATATTATAACATTTGTGTGCCCGACCGTAGGGTTTAGGGAAAGAAGAAAGTAGCCCTTAAGCGTTTTAATTTGAACATAAATATTTAGATTGATTCGTATAAGAAAACGGATCTTACCAAAACTAATTATATTTAGAAAATAAGAAATTAAGCGAATTAAGCGAAGGAAGGTTGAGATTGCTAAAATTGAGTTTATTTATTTTTTGGCTATAACACATATATAGGTAAATTTTTTCATGTTCACAGTGCGAATGATACAACTGAGCTTCGATACTTTTTTGTCGTAAATGTTCAAAAATAATATGCCATCGATGAAAAAAGAGGACATCGTTCAATACAAAGTACAACTATGTAGATACTCTTATACCTTCCACTGATGGTTATATTTTTGCAATAATATTAAGGAAAAGATCAAAACCTCTTTCTTGCTCATTCCAAATAATGTATCTCTGATAAAATATCTTCCCCTTGAGACTTATTAGAACAGAATATTCCAGTCAGCTATTTTTCGAATGTTTTTTTTTATGTTTGTGTTATCAGGACATTGGATACCACTCAGCTTTTTTCTCTAATGTCATACACACTGAAAGTAGAAGTGGAAGGGTTAAAATAACTGTGTATGTCAAACATTATCCTATACCATATTTTCTTGTCACAACTTCTGAAAAAAATGTAGATAATGATAAAAGATATTTCCGATATTCCCCGGGGATATCCCATGCTGCAGGGTCAAAAGAAAAAAAGGTTAATCTACTTTGTGCCTCCTCTAGAACCGCATCACACAAAATCTACTTCACCTACATACATACATATTAAATATTAAAAATATCTTCTAAGCAAATCACTTTCATTATACGAGTACAGAGTACCAACGATAGAAATTCCATTCAGGTTATTTTTTTTTTCCAAATACGATTTTGTGTTTCGAATAACAAGTCTACCGAAAATCCATAAATCACTGGGCAAATCTGTTTGCCAACTTGACTGACACAAAACTATATACATTAGTCTAACCAACACAAAAAAAAAATATATATCTTCAAGGAAACTCCTCAGATCCATCATAGGTTTGCTTGAGGCCATCATGTTGTATAGAATATCAACCTTATCCGCCCCCCGCATGTATACGAGTATCTGATTTCTTTGTAATCGCTATTTCTGGTTAAAAGAGGAAATAAATCTTTTAAGGGAAATCCGTTTTATTCGGTACTCTCGGTCATATTTCTAATATCATAAATATTAGCCACTTAAACGTTTATTTATGACCGAAGGAGCTCTTCTTGATTTCAAATCAACAGGATCCTATGCGTCATAAAGCACAAAGGACTCTGCAAAAAGTGTTTCATCTATGAAATTGTTCACAGCCCACAACAAAATTTCACTCCTTCTTTACACACCAAAGATAACATATACAAGAAAAGAAAATGTACATCCATGTCCTTCCTTCGATTGTTATGGTAAAGTGCGGGGAAGGCGGAAAAGACCGACGAGAAGGAGGGAAGGATGAATGGGCGAATTAGATTGCCAGCCTCTGTATTTCCATTTCAGAGAATGTCAAGTAGTGTTGAGTGTGAATGATGCTGGCGTGTGTGTTTGGTTGGTGTGAAGGAATGGCGAGGACCAGAGATGAGCGAGCGAGTATTTTTTGACATAATAACGAAGTGTCAAAGTGGCAAAACAAGAAATGGAAAATGCGTAAAGATGATTACATTTTTTGCTGTCGTTGCTTATCTATCGCATGAAACCATCAGCTGCGGATACAAATACACAACAGTTGAGAGCAGGGAGGCTTGAATAGATTAAGGCTTCGATAAGCAAGAGTGTGAGACAAATTGAATCAGCCGCAGTCTTGGCAAAGGATACGGAATTCATGTAAGCGAGCAGGATATTTATTTTTATGTTTAAAATAAAATTAGTTACTTAGAGATCAGCAAAATACCATCCATCTATCTTAATGTCTTGTATCTACATACGAGTGTAAGTGTATACCAACCATTCACGAATGCGTATCCTTTTAAGAAATATCCAATGATATAAGAAGAAGAAAGATAATCCAACAAAGCTAATATATAATCCTTGGTATCCTTGAAGTGTTTTTTTTTTGTATTTATTATTTTTTCGTTTACACAAATCACAAAATCACTGAATTCCTTTTTCTTCTTTAAAGGATTGCGGGATGTCCTTAAACAAACACTCAAAATATTTTATCTAACTTCACACTTTTTTTCTCTTTTCGATATAGGAGAGGGTTGTGGTTATTAATATATTTTCTTTTTTATTTATTTCTTAGGACAAAATGGATAGTAAATGGTATCCCTGCTCTATTTTTGAAAAAGGATATAAAATCCTAAAAGGATTCCTTATTATAGTAGTTGTTGTTTTTATTTTCTTTATTTGATTTTCTTAAAGTGAAAACTACTATGAAACACTAACACCACCTTTAACTTTTTTTTTCTGACACTTCTACGAAACGAGGTAACACACACGTATTTCGAGTAAGGACCAAAAGTTACTACTGACCAAGTTTTCTATTTCGAGGATAATTATTATGTTTCTGTATAACAGTGAAGCAGGGGATGTGCCTTCTATGACGTTCGTAGATGAATTTTCCTCTGTTTCTGTTTTTTTTTTCATATCAGAAATTACATATTGGAAGGGAATCCTTCCAGATATTTTTTGAAAGAAGAAAATCTCTGAGAGAAGAGTATGAAGGATCTGCGCATGTTTTATTGTTTTGGTGTGGTTAATGTGGAGCTGGAGAGATTGTTTTTCGTTGGGGTTGGGTGATATTAAACAACATCCCCCATGCAACTTGTTCGGAATAAAAATGTTTATTTTTGTTTTTATGCTAAAGCGTTTGCCCTGGAGGAAAATATTTAACTCGCAGAGAGGTGTTAATCAAATCATGTTAAAATTAGGGAAGGCTATTTCCATATGGTGTTTGTTGTTGTCGACAGCGACGTAGGTTGTTGTTTTTTTATTATGCTGATTTTTATGAATGAGATTTTGGAAATGATAATATTAATTTACCCTTGTGAGATTATTTTATTTTCAATTTATGTACGAGTATAAGAAAAAACGAAAGTACGTTGGAAATAATGCTTTTCGTGCATGTTAATTTATCTTAAATATTATACTGACGAATTTTGAAAAATGAGGTTGTTTATTACTTTTACTTCATTTTGCCTCTCATTGCTATAATTTACAAATGTAAGAAAACATGACGAAAATTGTCAATAGTTTTTGTGTGGCCGTTGCCCGATAGTTGTGTGCTCGCCTGTTCGATTCCTGCCGTCGTCTATGTCTTCTTATATTCTATTAAAAACCAATTCTAAAAATTGTCATAAAATAAGTTGCTGCTTTACTCATTACATGCTGTTCAGGAATAACACCAACAACAAGTGATTGAGTAATCTAGTATACCCATAAATATGACGACGAAATAAATAAAATAATGCGAATTATAAGAGACATAAATAAATAAGACACGGTAATGTTCTCCACATGAGTTCAGCCGCCAACCCTGGAGATAAATCTGAGACAACAACCTGTAGTCTCAGAACATCGCGCCACACATCTTTCCTATCCTTCTTTCCCTTCTTCCACCGGATGCCGAGCTGTGTTAAAAACATATGAAGGGTATTCATAACCCCTTGAGCGCGTGCAAAATTATAAACAATAAACAATCCTACAAAGATTAACATATTGCTGAAAAATTTTAGAGAACAAGTCGGAAGATGAAAGCATTGCAATCACCTTGGGGCTTTTTCATCACCTACTCATGGAACCAGAAATCTTTACATTGGAATTAGCCGATATATACAGGTGATGCTCGTGATATGTTTTTGTATGGTAGATTAGTAGAGTGTCATATTAACCAGACGAACTATTTATTGTAATATTTACCATTGTTTTCATTTACTCTATATCGCAATTCTGATTTTTGTTCAAGAAAGGAGACCCTCCAAAATGTGCCAACTACAGAGGCATGAGTCTTCTTTGTAGTTATATAGCATATAAGGCCAGAAAATTCCAACATCGACCAAACGTACACTTCGACAGATCTTGGAAAAAACAGAGGAGCTTTAATTGAAATCCACCACTTGTTCATCGATTTTAATGCCGCATATGATAGCATCAGTGCAAGATCACGATAAAAAATTCACTCTGTTCCATCAAGGTCGGTAAAAAAAAACGATACCATTGATGTCTAAAAACCCAAGGCGACTTGAAAGAATACTGCAGAATTCCCGAGCCAACACCAGAGGCATTATCTTTCGAAAGTCCGTTTAATTACTTGCATGTACCGATGATGATCATCATCATATATATTATTTGTGTTGGCAAACTTTTTTTTATTCATTTATAAAATATTCAAATTCACTAAATTAGGTATCACTGGATATGAATTTAAACATAGCGATGACATTGCACAAAAACTGTATGTTATACCACCTTAATTTCTAAAAATTTCGGCAATTTAAAATAATTCAATAAATGAATAATTTGACATAAAGAATGCATCACTTTAAACCAATTAAATGAGTGAAAGAGAAAAATATGAATTACTTCGGTAATTTGAAATTCTTTTTTTTCGCGTGCAAAATGAGCGAGTGGAGGAGAAACATTATTTTTCGCTGCACCATGAATGAGTGGGAGAGAAACATATTTATTTGTCACTTCTTTTGTGTTTTCGATTGTTTTTTCTCAATTATAAAAACCCAACGCACTAAATTAGGTATCAGTCTTCTAAATTGTAGATGATTTGATCGTATTTGCAATTAGAGACTTTGTAAAACTAATATGTTCATATCAATAAAGAATTTATTTATTTTGTTTCAACTTTCTATTTGAAAATTTAATTGCAAAACCTTATTGAATGTGCGACATTTTCGCACGGGTCTTCTGGTATTGAAAAAGTAGGAAGAACGCAGCGTGGTGTCAATGACGCCTTTGTGAGTATTGGCACGGAAGCTGCGGAGATGGGTTTATCACGAAATGAGGGCAAGACATAGTACATGCTGTACTGCAAGAAAGGACACGCAACACTGACGTCTTCGACGTCGCCATACAAAGCTTTAACTTTGAGTTAGTTAGGGAATTTATCTACCTATTCCCCGCTATAAGTATAGCCGACTATATCAGCGGTGAAATGAACGAAGAATAACTCTTGCCAATCGCTGCTTCTTTGAGCTTAGAAGGCAAATGACGAAAAGCCCCCTCTCGTGCAACTAAAGTGTCCCTTTCTAAAACACTAAACACTTTATCAAATGTGAATGAGGATTCTCTAAACTGCTTTAATAGAAAAATTCTTCGGGTGATTTTTGGTCCCGCGTGCATAAACGGTGAGTTGAAGAGAATATACAACATATGAAGCGGCTTAGATAGAAGATTTAAAATACAACGACTTACATAGCTGGGTCATTTCGAGCGGATGGACATCAATGCTCCGGCTCAGAAAATCTTCGAATCCAACCCGGAGGGAAGACTCAGTTGAGGAAGACCGAACCAACTTCGCGTGCGAAACTGTAGACAGCTAAAAAAGGAACGAGCTGTATAGAGGAGCTGGTTGGTTGAGGTCCAAGTCTACTCCGGACAGTAGCGCTATAATATGGAAGTAATTCTGATTTTTGTCTAGATGCGTATCTATCCAAACTGTTTCCTGAAATTTTTGACCCAAATCAGGTATAGATAATAGATCCAGTCATGTGGGAGATCAGTCGCAGTCCAAACAACATTGAATCAACAAGATTTCAAGAGACTATGAAAATTAGACAAGTCCGAGATTGTGTATTACCGAAAGTGCAGGCGGGACCAGGTGATACTTTTGTTAGTCTCGCCTCGGCCTTGGACTTATCCTTAGTCTAGGTTTCTTTCGTATTTGTTGGTTGTTAAAAGGTGTAAGATAAGAAGCGTTTTCAGATTGAAAAATATTGATTACGGAATTTTCTGCGGTAAAATTTGAATTCTGTAGAGGTTTGTTAATCCATTTAAATCGGAGCCATCTTTCAATCGATTATGACAGTTTATGGCTTCACATTGGCATCATACTGTATTTGAGGTTTGGATAATATGCTTTTTCCAAGAGTCACTTAAAAGTCTTAGCGATTTCTATACCAACGACATACATACATAACGTACATATTTTTCTCTGGATTTGCGTAGTGCGCCTAACTGAGTGAACACAATATGTGGTTTGATATAACACGCATAGAATATTTTTTTTTTCTTTGTGAACATTTTATTTAAAAAAAAAAGTTAATTTGAGTCATTAATAATATACATTGTTAAGTGAACAATGTACCATGTTAATTGATTGCGATTTTTGAGTATAAGCGTTACTAGGACATTGGGCTAATTTAATACGAAAGAGTGTTGAGTACACGATACTTATTAATGCCCTTTAATCTAATATTAAACCGAGTTAAATTACATAAACTGTCATGTTATTTCAATGTGATTATTTATATAATTCCGAATGCGAGGTGCTTTTTTAATTGAACCTCATTTTAAATGCTTATGTACCTACATTATTAAGAACTCTGGTCGTTTAACGTGGAGCTCGCTTGTGCATATTTAATAGATTTAACACCAAATTAAAACCACATATATATTCCAAGACAAGGAATTTGTTAACGATTTAAGTTGCATATTAAATGAGATAAATGAGTTTAATGGACACTTAATTTTTTGATTGCCTCCGTCATCAGCTCGATTCACGCACTTTAAGAACTACATAATTGACGAAAATAGAGGACATAAGTCCGTAGGGCTTCCATGAAACCATTTTAAATAATTGATACATTTTTCAAGAAAGTGTATCCGATAATTTACATTTTGTTCCCATTTTTAAAATCACTGATAAATATTTTTACAGATTTTAGAATTTATAATATTAACTTTGTTTTTGAATCCTTTCTAATCATATAACCTAGCCTAAATGTTGGAAAAACTTTCCTTCCTCTGCTTTAAATGAACTCTAATTATAAAACTAAATAATCATAAATAAAAAAAAAATAAACTTCAATTATACCAAAAAGTACCTTTATAAACTCTCGTCTAATTAACATTTTCTTTAATGTGAAAATATTTTATAACAACCCTCAAAGGATTTTCCCCGGCATGACTTTAAGCTCTCCGCAAGACACTCAATATTCTTTCCTTATTATAATGCTGAAGACAAAATTTTCACTTTTCTTCTAAATGGATCCATTAAATCTCAACTTTATAAATAAAATAAGTGAAACAACACAAAAAATTCAGCAACGACAACGTCTCGTCGCAAAGCTAAAACAAAGCATTCGACGCCCTAGAGTGAGGGATATTCAAGGTTGGATTTTAATTTTAAATGTTGTTTTGTTGTTGTTTATAAATCGAGCGACCCAAACAGATGTTATGAGGTGCTCAATTACAATACCATTAAGCATTACAATAATTTTAAGCTCCTACAAGATATTCTTTTCAATGAGATCGTTTTAAAGTTTTGTGTTCCAAAAGGAAACAAAAAAAATTAATTTAATTCTTCTGCTTAATGGTAAAGCAACAGTGATGTAGCGTGAAGTCAAATATGACCTCGAAATACCTAAAATGATGGTAGATTTTTTTTTTTTTTCAATATTATCCATTGGGGAGTTTTGCTGTCGATGTTCAAGAAGTACTTTTAGAAAAAGTTTTATGATTTTAATATTTTTTTAAGGGAAAAGTGGAAAAGTCCTGTTCTTACACTTGCATTAAAATATTACGGGTAAGAGTTAGTGCGTTGGCGCTTTAGTGGTTATTTATGAAAGATTAAATTTATCTAAATCGAATCTAGAGGAAAATTATCATTCAAATTGTCTATTAATAAAGTGTATTTGAACATAAAGCTAAATTTGGGAGTTGATTGACCTCGTTTTTTTTTTCTCTTCAACTTTGAGAACAGGACGGTAAAACAAACTTTCATTTACTCTTCTTTCAAGTTGGTAGTGAATTTTGTACATAAATTTATAGGTACTGACAAGTTTGGAAACAAAGAGCTAAATTGGAGGATTGATGATGTTACACGTTTTATTTTTTTATTTTATTTTACTTTTAGACTTACTTATACTTATTGTATTTGTTCAGGAATGCACCGTTAAATTATTTTATTTTTCATCCTAAATTATTATTTTTCTATCAGAAATTATTTATTTTCATCATAAATTCATTAATTAATTGCTTCTTAAAAACTTAAGCAATTTTCATTTCAATTTTTAAATATTTTGTTAAATTGCCAAACATAGTCATATAATACCCTATGTATTATTGACTTTATTTTTTTTGTTGATTTGTTTTTCTCAATTTGCTAAGACCGCTAATCCCTTTGCACTTGCAAAGCATTGGGTATGCAAGATAATTGGTTTTTTTTTTGGTGTTTGAAGATTTAGCATCGACCGATGGTACAATCATGCAATGTAATATTCGATCTCTTTCCTAAGCAACCACCATCGAGTCAACACCTACAGTCCGCTTATTGCTTGTAACATCGAATTTGGCTTGATCTATTTTTTTCTAATAAAACAGTAATTTATAACGTTGTTTGAAATTTGTTGTTTTTTATTTTCTGTTTTTGGAAATTATTATTGCTGATCAGTATTCAAGCAAAGAATAATTATAGCTCACCAACCCCAACTCAAGGCACACACATAGAAGGTGTTTCGGCGCTAAAGTTGTGTATTTTCTTATGATAAATCAAAAATGATTACTTTGATGTTTCCATTCAAATTATCGAAAACTCTCGATTTTACCTGGCTTTGATATAATTTTAACTTCTAATGTAATGTGACTCCACGAAATTATGTCTATTTTTCTGCAGGTGCTTTTTTTGTTAGCCCCAGAGGATTGGACGAGAACATAACATCGGAAATAGAGACGACATTAAAAGAAAAAGTTGACATTTTTACACAAACTATCGATAACAAAAAGCTAAAAAAAAAACAGTTTGATTTGTCAGTGTCTTGATCTGCGGCCCAATTCTCTGAAATGCTGACTGCCTAATAGAGACTTTGTGGGAAGACCTTTCTATATCTTTCATAGAACTAGATTTTTTCGATTTTCGTACTTCACTAATTTTAAACAATATTTTTTCACAGAAAAGCTATTTACTTAGAAAATACGAACATTTTCAAAAACAAACATCTTTGGCGATCTCTGAAATAGATTAGTAGGGGTTTTCACTTAAATTAACTTTTTAATGTATACATACACTACAGACCAAATTAATAGGTTCGTCCTGTAAGCAGCCAAGAAGAGCCTTTTCTCATAAAAAAGCTTTGTAAAATACTTTATATATATACCTTCAAAGAGTGCTCTTTATTTGACATATTAAGAAATGCGAAAATAAAACTACAGTAAAGGGAAATTTTAACAGTTTTTATTTGTTATGGCCCAAAAATAAGTGCACATCTGCATGGCACGTATTCGCTCTTATATTCGATCACTTCTTAAGCATAAAGTTCTTAGTAACGATGTCGAAATACGTATATTTTAACGCTGTTTTTAACTTAATTATTTATATACAAATTTATTTACATTTTTTTCCTGGTATGGCATTTTAAGTATTTAATAATATAAACTTAAAAACATAATTTAAAAGCAAATAGTCCATCCATTTTCCAAGTAAGAAAACTTGATTTTTTTGTTTCAAAAAATCAAAAAAAATATTTTTCAAAAATTTTGTAAAATTGATCGAAGTCCGTTGAGTCGTTCATGAGATAGTTGAACATCGAAAAAATCTGTTATATGCAAGGTACTGTTAATAACATTTCAATTAAATTTAAAAAAAATTTTAAACTATACCTATGATAGTGCACTAAGTTTTTGTGATCAAAATCGTTTTCGAGATAATTGCGATTTACCAATTTTGCCCCAAAAATTTGTATGGCAGGTACCCTTATTTTTTTAACTAAGCAAATATTTAAAAAATAGGATTGAGTCAGGAATTTAAAACGCTTAAGTACCAAGTTTGAACTAAATCGCTGTAGCTGCTTAGGCTGTTAGGCGACTATACGGACAGACAGACAGAAGCACTCAAGTTTTATTCCCTGTATAACACGATTTATATGTTTCCTTCTGTTCAGAACAAAAAAAAAAACGCAAGCTTTTCTTAAAGCTTTTTTTTGATAAATAAAGCTCTTATTTGCTGTTAACAGGGTGTACCTATTCTATTGACCGGCAGTGTATATACCTATAGTGAACATTTTTTTTTGTGGACTTAGTTGGTATTAGAGTAACTCCTTCCTCTTTGTGTCGGTGAATATTTAAAGAATATTTATTCCCAATTTCCATTTCATTCCATAAACTAAATCCCACTGTATTTTCGTAAATATACTCAAATTCCCTAAAAGCACCCTGTTTCATTGTGTATACATTCTTCAATTTCCCAATCAAGTGATTGAATAAAAAAAATATTTACCTACAATAAGTTCCTCTATCGCAATCAGTTGTTTCCAATAGAAAAAAAATGTGAAGTAAAAAATAAGAAAAGAGTTGACTTTTGTTTGTAAAAATGTACCTATGTATTTTTGCATGCACATAGTATGCATATTTTTGTCGTCGGATATTCGTCCCCCATCAGACGTCACCCACCATCCATCCCACAAGTCACCACAAAAAAAAAGAAAACGAGAAAAAAAAAACTTGCATGGCCTGGAAAAAATATAGTGGCATATCTGACCACACATTCAAAATGAGTTTTTGTATGAGTTGACTTTTGTGTGTGTGTCAGCAAACAAACTGTCAAAAGCAAAAAAGGACATTTAAAAGGCTATTTATTTCAGCTGCTACTCCAAATGTCACTTTTTCAGTCTTCTGTCAGTATATTTAGATTTATGTAAATATTTTGATTGAGTTGAAAACCAAAAAACCGTTACACAGGTAGAACTAACTAAACTATGCATTTGTATATTCCTGGATCAAACTATTCTGTTTCGCTCTATAAATAAAAAATTAAATTGTTTTTTTGGAGAAATTAACATTTATTCAAAAAATTAATTACATACATTTATGTAGCCATTTTACAATTTATAGGTTGATTGCGCTTCATTACCCCAAAAACGACGCACGTTCGGTAAAAGCTTTTCGCCGTCATGAAACAATATTGAATTTCCAAAAGGACTAAATAAATGAATGTGGTTTTATGTAATTTGTATCAGCTTTGACAATTCTGCGAGGATCTGAGTTCATGTGTGCTGCGTGCCAGGTAAATGTAGTGAAGTTGAATGTTAACTTTTTGCTAATTAATGTTTGCTGACAGACGAGAGAGTTGTGTGCGTTGTTTGGGCTTCGTAAACAAAAATAGTGCACTGCTCGATTTGTTTTTGAATAATAATTGGTTTACGTTGATGATTTTTTTCAATTTATTTAAATATTTATAAATACCATAGTCATGTATGTATATTTTAAACTTGCTCTACAGCCACAGTATTGGTTTTGTGTAAATAGAATGTCCAATTTTGGATTAAGTTTTACATCACTTGTTTTTTAATTTTTCTCCAAAACGCCTCTAACGATTTAAATGCGCAAAAGGTACAATTTTTAAAAAATAACGTCCAAAACTCAATTGTAAGCATTGCTGTTATTTTTTGTTTCCAAATGAATCGCTTGTTTGTTTTAGGAAATTTCACCTTCCGCGTAAAAGGAAAGAGATAAACCAACCATCCCACTTTAAAAAATGTAAATTCTATACAAATCCGTTATTGAACCTTGTCGCCTGAGTAATCGTACTCTCTCTCCCCAAACTATATTTGCAACTATATTGTATGTTAATGAACATTACACGTGCAACTTTTGAATACTTTTGACAATGCATATTGACCTTAAAGTAGGTGTGCAGTTCAATAGCAGAACGCGTGCCAAGGCCTCGTATAGGTTGTGAAACGTGTTAGACTAATGAACCCCAGCCAAAGTAGTCTGTGATCTACATGCATACATGGATTCATTTTGTTAAATTCCAAGTTCGATCTTCGAACTGGGCATCCCATCGTCAACTTTAAATTTTTAAATACACATTTTCCCGAAAGCATCAAATAAAGAAAGCGATACGAAAATTATATTGATAATTTTGTTTTTTTGTTTTTTAAAATCTTTAAAATAAAATTAAAATTGTTTTGTAGTCTTATTAAAAGATTTTCTTTTGTTTTAAGCTATGGTGGTTACTAGTGTTCACGCCAAAGTCAGTCTTGTACGAACTCTAAGCCAGAACGGTTGTTCAGGCTTCCTTTTTTAAGTTATTAAAATTATTGTTTAGTGAAACTAAAGTCGGTGTTTTTCTTTAAGAAATATAAGCGTTTTCGGCGTTTTCATGGTCCTTCGAGCCGCGATGTATATTAATTTATGCATATAACTACCTAAATTCGTACAAGACCAATACCGCAAAATTAGTTACAATAAGCTAAACAAATTAAACAAATTGTATTGCATACATTTCCCCTCGCAAACGCATTACACAGCATTACTATGTACAAGTTATATTTAAGCAGCGCATCCACTACAAATTACTTGTACATAGCTGCTCCTCGCGCCGCGTAAGCCAGTGTATTTGTTACCTATGTGCTATACAACCACACACATTGCAAACAATTCATTATATAACTGACAACATACCTTTCCAACTCAAATCAAAATCAACATACAGTCTATGTCTCCGTCTCGCGCTAAAATAAAATGTATTATACATACATACATACACGAGCCTTTGATGCGCAAACCACTAATGTGTCTCTCAAGTTTTTTTTTTTTGTATGCTTTTCTGTTACTATCATCGTATATAAAAACAGTTCTGAGACAAACAGTAAAACGGAAGGCTTGGGTTTTTTGCAAAACGGTGTCTATTTATTTTTTTTTTAGTTTTCGGTACATGTATGGCGTGATTTTATTATCGAAAAATATCAAGTGCTCGCAATCTTCCGCAAAATAAAATAAATTTAACAAGTTAATAGACGCAAATTTACGTTAAAAAAAAAAAAAACAATTATGACGGGTCGAAATAATGTGATTAAACGAGACACGGCTCGTAATGGTATTAAAAGGTGTTTAATCGCGAGTAAAAGATGTGAATCCTATGACCAAGCAGAGTTAGAAGCTTTCTCCGCACTTTTGGCAGATCACTGGAGCAATTTTTTACTAAATCAGGAGGCGGTAGAACTATCGTGCGGTGAGGATACGCTAGCCAACGAGACAACCGAAAGGGAGCAAGGTGAGGAGTGGTATCGAGAAGCCTATGCAAATTTTAGCAGAGCAATGAATAAGGTAAGAGCAAATCAATTTATAAATTCCAACGACAATGCACAGGGGTCTGCGATTGTTCCTGGGTTTGCACCTACGCCTACGCTAATTCGAGCTGGTGTTAAGCTCCCCCCAATGAGCCTTCCAAAATTTTCTGGAGAAGCTAAGGATTGGAAACCATTCTCTGATGCCTTCGTTTCCGTAGTTCATAATGCAGAGTCGTTATCGGGTGCCCAAAAACTACAATACTTACGTGGGTGCCTGGCAGACACCCCACGAGCTCTTCAAGTAGTAAATGGGTTCCCAATCACCAACAGCAACTACGAGGAAGCCTGGAACCTATTGAAAAAACGCTATGACGTCCAAAGGGTTATTATCGATTCGCACTTCCGATCTTTGTTTGCATTAAAAAAGCTAAACAAGGAATCCTCTACCGCTTTAAGAGATTTGTTGGACGCAACCCAGGAGCATTTCCAGTCCCTAAAAGCATTGGGTAGACCTATTTCTAACTGGGACGATTGGCTTGTCCATTTAACAGTTAGTAAACTAGACGCTGAAACCCATCGACAGTGGGAGTTATCTCTCACTGAAGACGTCGTTCCAAAGTTTGATGCGCTCGTTTCTTTCCTTGAGATAAGGTGTCGTTCTCTGGACGCCATAAGCTCCCACCAGAAAACCGTAACTCCCAAGGTGGTACAATTAAAAAGCAAAATGAAACCAGTTGTTTCTTCCTTTCTGGCATCATCAAACACGCGCCAAACTGTATCGTCCAACCTTTCATTGGATACATGCTCGTTCTGCTCCGCCACTAACCACAAAATCTTTATTTGTGATAAGTTCCGTGCACTGGACGTAAAAGCAAGATTGAATACTGTGAAAGAGAAGAGACTGTGCACAAATTGCTTGGGATCTGGTCACGGGGATGAGAAATGTCGCAGCGCAAATACTTGCCGCACATGTCACGTGCGCCATCACACTCTGTTACATGAAATTTTGCCAGCAACTTCTAAAGCATCATCGTCCAACAGCTCGATGCATACATATTTCACACATACAGAACAGCACGTCCTTCTGGGTACTGCTATGGTCAATATAGTCGATCAATCAGGACGGTATCAGCCAGCCCGAGTGGTTTTGGATACAGGATCTCACCTTACGTTCATAACTGAAAGTTGTATGCAAAGACTTAAGCTGAGGAGATCTCCCAAATCGACAATAATTCAAGGCATTGGCGCTACCGCTGTTGGATGTTCTAAGGGAGAAGTTCAATTTACGCTTTCTTCATTGGACCACAGCTTTAAAGCAATTATAAAAGCTCAAATTTTACCAAAATTAACGGATAATCTTCCACCTTTTCAGCTTTGTCAAAATAATTGGTCGCACTTAAATAATCTCAAGCTAGCTGATCCGCAATTCCACACGCCAGCTGCCATCGACATTTTGCTGGGAGCAGACGAATTGGGACAAATTTTGCTCGCTGGCATCGTCAAAGGCCAAATTGGAACACCTTTTGCTCAACAATCTACGCTTGGATGGGTTCTTTTTGGAAAAATAATTGAACCAAAGTCATCAACAACCACTTTTACCGCAATTCCCGCTCGTACAACAACCGCTTTTACCACCGCAACTCCCGCTCGTAAAACACCCCCGTCTACTGCCGTTTCAGCAGCAACGCCCGCTTCTACTGCTGCTGCCGCTTCTACTGCTGCTGCCGCTTCTACTGCTGCTGCCGCTTCTACTGCTGCTGCCGCTTCGACCGCAACGCTCACTCCTATTGCTGCTTCCTCCACTAACGCTACAACCGCTTGTCTTGGTGCTACCACTTCAACCGCAACGACCGCTACAGCGACATGTGCAATCTTCGCCTCTACCGCAACAACACTGCTTACATCCACCGCTTCTACCACCGCTCTCGACCCCGCTGTATGCTTGTTCAGCAATACAGAACTTACGAGAGCTGTTTCCAAGTTCTGGCAAATTGAGTCGTTGCCAGATGCCAAACATCTAACAATTGAGGAAAAACTATGTGAAAAAATTTTCGAAGACTCACATTACCGCCAGGAGGATGGACGATACGTTGTCAGCCTTCCGTTCAAGGCCGACTGTCCGCTCGGCAACTCACGCCATGCTGCCGTTCGCTCACTTCTTCGCATGGAAGCTCTTTTTGCTAAAAACGAACAGCTCAGAGCTCAATACAAAGATTTTATCCAAGAGTTCATTGACTTGGGCCATATGGAAAAGGCAACTCAACCCCCTGTAGCTGGAAAGCACTACTACATGCCCCACAGAGCCGTTATCAAGGACACGAGCACCACAACAAAACTTAGAGTCGTTTGTAATGCGTCTTGCCGTACCACCAGTGGCTTTTCTCTTAACGATACCCAAATGATCGGACCACAACTCCAACCAGACCTCTTTTTGGCACTAATACGAATGCGAATCTATCGTTTCACTTTGACCGCTGACGTGGCTAAAATGTACCGGCAGGTAAGAATCAACAGCGAACACATCGATTATCAACGCATCGTTTGGCGTGATTCCCCTGAAGACGATATCGACGAATACAAGATTTTAACTGTCACGTACGGAGTTGCTTCATCTTCTCATCTTGCGGTTAAATCAGTTCAGCAGGCTGCGATAGACGAAGGCAAACGTTTTCCTGAAGCAAAGGAGATCATAATGAAACATTTCTACATGGATGATCTTCTGACTGGATGCTATGAGGAAGAACACTTGCAACGCATTCAAACAGAAGTATCCTCTATACTAAAACGAGGTGGCTTCTTTCTTCGAAAATGGTCTTCAAATTCCTCTATCGTTATAAACGCAGTGCCAGAAGATCAACGAGAAGCCCTTCAGCCTCTGGACTTTTCGGAAGTGGACGGGGTTCGAACGTTAGGACTCCAGTGGGATCCATGTTCAGACTGTCTGTCTTTTGCTGTCCAAACATCTGAGGTAAGAACAACAACACTCACTAAAAGATTACTTCTTTCAGAAGCTTCAAAACTCTTTGATCCACTGGGTCTCTTGTCCCCGAGCACCATAGTTCCGAAAATGCTTTTTCAGCGCCTTTGGCAACCAAAGGTGGATTGGGACGAAGCAGTGCCAGACGAAGTGAACAGACAATGGCTTCGCTACAGACAACACATCCCAAAACTTGCAGAGATCAAAGTGGCAAGATGGGTTGGTTTGGGAATTCCGAATGCTGTATCTGATCTCCACGGGTTCGCTGACGCCTCGCAAACTGCATACGCCGCTGCAGTATTTGTTCGCACTGTTTCACCAAATGGCGACATATCTGTTCATCTACTTACTGCAAAAACCAGAGTTGCCCCTTTGAAGACGACAACGTTATCTTTACCCCGCTTGGAACTCTGCGGCGCGGCTCTTTTAGCGCAATTAGTACGGACGATTAAGCCCACTCTAGAAACCCACATTCGTCATATTTTTGGATGGACAGACTCAAACATCGCTCTCGCATGGATTCGCCAATTTCCTGGAAAGTGGTGCACTGTTGTCGCGAATCGGGTATCGCAAATCCAAGAAACAATCAAACCTGAGAACTGGTTCCATGTACCGTCTGCACAAAACCCAGCTGATTGCGCAACGAGAGGCCTACTTCCGGAACAGCTGTCCGAATACTCGCTTTGGTGGGATGGTCCACTTTGGTTACGACAAGCAGAGTCCTCATGGCCTCCACAGCAGGTCTTCGCTACGAATTTAGATCAACGGGCTCAAGCAGTCAACATTGCAAGCTCCTCCAAACCACCTATTTGGGATCTAATCGACCGCTATTCATCATTGAGAAAACTAAAACGGATTACTGCATATATCATGAGGTACATTTTCAACATTAAACAATCGATACTTATCCGCAAGAAAAGAGAAGCAAAACCTTTTCGCTCTCATAAACATCTGCAGCTTTTTGAATTGAACGAAGCTCTAATCCTGTGGGTGAAACAAACTCAACACTTCTACTTTGCTGACGACATGGAACGCCTCGCCTCTAATAAACCCGTCAAACTTCAAAGCAAACTTCTGAAGCTCCATCCATTTTTGGACAAAACCCAAATGCTCAGGGTAGGAGGAAGATTACGCAATGCTGCTTTAAACCCCGACAAGAAGTATCCACTTTTGCTGCCTGGCTCTGCAACGCTCACCATGCTTATTTGTGACGAAATACATCGCTTAACTCTTCACTCAGGACCTCAAGCTATGCAGGCAATGCTACAAAATTACTTTTGGGTCATAGGTGCTCGAAGAATCCTGCGAAAAATTTCCATAAACTGTGTAAATTGCCGCAGACAGACTCATATTATACGTCAACAGCTCATGGGCGATTTACCCAGGCCACGTGTAGCGGCATGCCGTCCTTTCTTCAGCAGTGATGTTGACTTTGCTGGACCAGTGCGCCTAAAATTCTCCAAAGGACGTGGTTCCAAAACTACCAAAGGGTACATTTCGGTGTTCATTTGCATGGCGACTGGCGCAATGCATCTAGAGCTCGCTAGTGATCTTACTTCAGGAACCTTTATATCGGTATTCAAGCGCTTCGTTTCTCGCCGAGGTCACTGTAAAGATTTGTACAGTGACAATGGCACGAATTTCACTGGTGCCGAAAAGGAGCTGAAGCTTTTGCTCTCCGCAGCCATCAAAGATGAAGTGCTTGCCAAACATCTCTCAGAAGACGGAACAACTTGGCATTTTAATCCCCCCGCATCTCCTCACATGGGCGGCTACTGGGAGACAGCTGTAAAACGTGTTAAGTATCACCTACGCCGAACACTTGGAGAAATCCTTTTGACCTACGAAGAATTCATAACTTTATTGGCTGAAATTGAAGCTTGCGTCAACTCGAGACCCCTCTGCGCTATTTCGTCAGATGTGAACGACTTGTCAGTCCTTACTCCTGGACATTTTTTGATCGGGGAACCGCTCAAAACTATTCCTGAACCCGACATCGAAAATTTCAAGGGGCATCTAGTGAACAGATGGAATCGTATATCAAATCTCCGTCAACACTTTTGGAGGAGGTGGAGTTCTGAGTATATCGTCCAGCTTCAGCAACGTTCAAAATGGACTAGGCCTTGCCCTAATCTCAAAATGGGTGACCTGGTCGTCATACGAGATGAAAAACTGCCGCCAACCAAATGGAAGCTTGGAAGACTAAGTAGCGTTCATCCTGGTGCCGATGGCAAAGTACGAGTTGTCACTGTCAAAACAGCTGATGGGGTGCTCACTCGGCCCATTGTAAAAATTTCACCGCTTCTTACGGCCAATGATGATTACTAAGTATATTTTTTTTGTTTGAATTACAGTAAATATTCTATTGTTTTAAACTAATTGTCGTTTTCGAGTTAATCTATAAAGTTTCTTAAAAAATTTTGAATACATTTTGAAGTAGTTTATGATTATTTAACTAAACGATTTGCAAACTTTCCTTTGAATTAATTTTGAAATTTGACCTAATTTATCAATTTACTCCAAGGCGGGCGGAATGTTCACGCCAAAGTCAGTCTTGTACGAACTCTAAGCCAGAACGGTTGTTCAGGCTTCCTTTTTTAAGTTATTAAAATTATTGTTTAGTGAAACTAAAGTCGGTGTTTTTCTTTAAGAAATATAAGCGTTTTCGGCGTTTTCAACTAGTATTGCGAAATTTGTAGTTTTGGTCCATCTATCGATAACTGTTGCCAGTAGCCGGTTACATATTGGTAACTATTATAATCTGTTATTCAATATTAACTACATAGACGTACTTTTTGGCTAAAGTGCAAAAGTGAGAAATACACACATACAATACCACGACAGCTGGTTGCGAAAAAGCTATCGAACATTGAGGCTGTGGTGCCCATGTTGCCGTACCAAAAAAAATTATCTTGCCTATTAAAAGGTTTGTTCGCTTAAATTTCCTCTCATTAGAGATAGCTAGTAGTGATTTCATTTAGCTATTTGTTTGAATGTAGTAGTGTTCCACTTTTGCAATAAAAGTTAAAGTTAAAAGCGTTCTAGCAGTTATTTTGGAAAAAGACAAAACATTTCTGTTCACTTTTGTATAAAAGTTTGTTGAAATTTAAGGCTTTCATATAATAACAACTAAGCTATAACTAACTATAATGAAAACAAAATTTACTTAAAAATTAGATTTTTAAGGACATACAAATAAACCAAGAAAAATAGGAACAAATGCATGTTAATGTTAGCTGTTAAATTATTTTTTTCGACTCTCAACACTCTGTCAAATTTAATCGAAGGATGCCAATGAATTGAAAACTTCTAAGAAATCCGGAACAGAAATAACTTTCACCCCCAGTTTCATGTGGGAGTTTAAGCTTAAGATCAAGATTAACTGAACCTTAAACTGAGTTTAAATTTTTGGTTTATTTCGTCCGGTTTCACAGTGAAATCTAATTTTCAGATCAGTTGAACTTCGTTTAACTACATTTTATGAAAATCAGTTGACAGCATTTTTTTTGCCTCGTCCTCGCTTTCTCACTCGACACAAAAAAACACGCGAAGCAACGAGAATAATAAATAAAATAATATTAAAAATCACTGTAACAAATCGATAACATTTGAATACACAATTTTGTTTTGTTCATAATATTTCTAAACAAAAAACAATACAAACGCTGAACTGAAGTTTAAACGGCAGAATGATCTCGGTTAACTTAAACTACAAATGAACTCAGTTCAAGGTTCAAACGACACTATAAAATCGAATAAATTGTTGATCTGAAGTTTAAGTCGTGTTTAAACTCGCACTGTGAAACTGGGGTTAGTGTGCGGATCTGTCAGTTGACATTTGGAACGAAATATTATGATATCAAAGTTTCGTGCTTAAAGCTTTAAAAACTGTCAAAATCAATCAAAAGGTGGCTGCAGTTAAAAAAAACACAAAGAAATAAAAAGTTCTATGTATTGAATATTTTGATTTATCAACATCACATCTAGTGGATGGTTGTTAAGAATAACTCTAACTGGAAAATAACAGTAACTGTTATAACAGTTATTCAAATTAACCGATTAAGTCATCACTAGAAGTTTGGTGGATGTGGTTGTATGGTGATGTTGTATGCCGTTTTTTTTTTTTTGGTTGTGTTAAATGATTTACTTGACTTTATCCGAACACTATCCAAGTTTCAACAAATAAAGCGTCTTTCATAATGAGCTAGCTAGGAACTGCGAATGGTCACAAATTTTGACGTTTCTTTTGGTCGCCAACAACTAACAAATGTCATTCGTATGTAAATACATAATGTATTTACCACATAAGGTGACGTCTAAGATTTGAGGTGACGTCTAAGATTTGAGGTGACGTCTAAGATTTGAGGCTATGAATTTTATTCGCCAATTTGTAGAATGAGTCCTGTTGCAATGGATTGCAAATTTGCATTTGACAATTCGCAAAATTCTGTTGTTGGTCACGTAGAAAATATTTAAATGCAATTTATTAATATTTAAACAATATTTGTGTAGTGTTTTCTTTTTAAATTATATAAATAAGATCATTTGCATTGAAAAGCTTAAAAAATGTGATATTTTCTGTTGGAATTTCTTAAAAAGATTTATTCGCAGTTAGCAGCGCATGTGAAATGCTCCTAAATTGTTTGCGCTCGCATTACCTCAAAATCAGAGATTATCAATATTGTCAAGATGAAGCAGTTAAACGTCATTCGCAACAAAAAAGAAAAAGCCATGCAAACTAGGTGTCAGAATGGACAAATATTCGTTAATGCGTTGTTTTCTCTCATGTATCAGTATCAGTCTTCATGAATTCCAAAAAATTATGGCTCATTTATATTATGAGACAGACATTATCCTTTCCTCAAATGATGCAAGAATCTTATCTAACCTGTAAAATTATGGCTAAGACCAAACGCTTAATCACAACTCATACTTATAGTTACTTGGAATGTGGCTTATAAATTCATAGCAGTCTTTTGAATAATATGGGTTTGTACTGTAATCTTTTGTGGTTCTATTTATTATACATCTATATTTTAGTAATAATCTCTCTAACATTTTAGACTTTATACATCCGCATCTGGATTTCTCAGCAATTCCCTAGAAACCTTGATTTCTCAGATGTATATTCTCTAATTAATAAGTATATTATTTTATTTGTTGCATTTCACGATCGACCTTACTTTATTTTTCCTTCCCATTGTATTATTTAGAGAATCCAAAACAATGTGCTCCAGTATCTCCTTTGAAATCCTTCCATATTTTTCTTAAGAATACAATACTAACCATTGGAAAGGTACCTAACTCTTGAGCAACATTAAGAAGGATATATCTACATTTTTGATAAAGGAGACTTTACCACACCAAAATAACGATTTCTAAAATTATCCTTGTTTAAAATTATTCGCATTTGCTTCATGTGTAGTTATTTTTTTTAAGATAGATCTGCTTGTTTGATTTATAAATTTATTAACAAACTATTAAAATCAAAATTAATTCTATTTGAGGGTACTCAAGCCAAATCTGATATATCTCTCTCAACATATGATGATACACGAATTGCCTTTAATGAATCCGTTCTTGTGTTCATGTTCAATGTTCATCCAGTTGGTATCCTTAAACATAATATACGTATGTACTCTCCAGATTCTGTGCATTTTGTTATCTTCATTTCTTCATCATCTGATGCTCCCTTTTCTCAGCCAAAATGTTCAGTGTATACTATAAGTATGTAGTGTATATTATATATTTCTAAAAAAAAGAACACAATGAGGGCAGATTTGATTTGAATCCTGCTTCCTGCAGAAGGAAGATAAAACGGGTCATAAGAATGCAGAAAAGCATCAAGAAATTAAATTATAAGAATATATGTATATAAATGAACCTATTTCGCCTAAGCTTTAGATGGGTTAAAACGCAAAGGAAGCCATCCAAAGCTGCTGAATTACATAGTATTTGAAGCTGAAGACAGAATATAGCAAAATAGAATAAGAAGAACATAGTAAGTGTAGTAGAAAATACAAATACAATGCTAACCCAATTTTCTTGAAACGAAACCAACTTTTCACACATTACAATATCGTACTGTATGTTGGAGTTGGCTTGGCATTGGCTGTTTATACAGATATCAAATACTCATTCTAATTTCTGCTCGAGGATAATTCCTTTAACACTACGCGTCGAGTGAGAAGTTCAAATATTATACTCATTTAATTGGTGTATATTATTTAATTTATTTGTGTAGGTGTAGGTAGAAAGTGTAGAAATAGAGTACAAAGATTACGGCTTGTAATTATGGTTGTAAATATGCGGTGAAGACTTCACTAGACTTGAATTTTAATTAGGAGAAAAGCCTTATTATGGAACCACTAAATAACCCACAAATGTCTGGGGGTTATATTTTTGTGTAAACTGTAATGGAAAGGCGTTTGTAATAAAGATTAATTCATTTTAAGAGGTTTTAAATTGAATAACCCTCTGGATATAAGAATCCTTTTAAAATCTGCCCGAAAGCAATGCCAACTTAAAATATCGTTTTCGAAAATAAAACATCGTCAGCTGTATAGCTGTCAGCATAAGATACTTCGTCTAAGTATGTTTTTTGAATCAGAAGCGCGTTTGAAAAAACCGCAATCTCACACAAAGATACTCGAGTTACAAAATAGACAAAAAAGGTCCTTTAGAAGTTTTTGTTTTTTTTTTTGTATTTTTTTTAAAAGAAGCTTTTAAATTCGTCGCATTGTTTAAGTGAAGTATGCAAGAAGAGTCCTTGCCAGAACAAAAAAAAAACAAAATAAAAACGGATTGTTCAAAAGATAGTGGATGGAAAACACAAACAATTTTCCATCATCTGCACTTTTTTGTGTCGGTCTCTATCTCTTGTCAAGTAGATTATTTTTTGTTTGTTATCAGAAATTCTTTTTATCGGCATATGCAACACGATGGCATTTCATATCATGCGATCATTATGCAAGAAGTAATGATTTCTGAGTGAAATGCTTACTTTTTGCAGAAGTATAGTTTTCGAATGGGGATTACCATTTATCGGTTAATTAAAAGCCCTAGTTTAAGGAGAAACTGAAGTCATGGGGTTGAATGTATGGACTTCATAATTTAGGCCTAGACACACACACCACAATAACTTTTTGCTATTGCTGGAACTTTTTCTTATTACATTTGCATTATGCTTTAATTGTTTTAGTGGACATTGAAAAATCACATGTATGAGAGATGAGAAATGGAAATCATTTGAATAATTTCAGGTGATGTATCGAGATGTCTCGAGATAATATAATAAATTAGTTCATTTGAATGCGCACATCATTATATGCAAGCTACTTTGCTTTAGCTTGCATAAGATGACTATAAACAAGCTATAACATATATAAGATGTCTATATAGAAGCTATAGCTTTTAGAAGATGCCTATATACAAACAACATGCAAATGCATGTGCTATGGCATGTATTAGATGGATATATACCAGCTATTGATTTGTGCGATCTGACTAAAAACTTTGCAGGCCTTCAGAAGGCCTTATGCAAGTTGTTTTGAAAAGTTATATCAGTGATATGTTAAATTTTCATAAGGAAACGATATGCAAGCTATGTACAAGCCTTATATATTCTCAATATTCGATCGACTGCAAGCTAAATTTATAATAGGATAATTCCTTCATCCTCATCAATCCCTCCGATCTAGAATTCGCAATAACTTCTTCCTTAAGTCTTATGTACAACCTTCATTTTTGCCTCGAACTTGGAAGATGGGCTTCTAAGACTAACTTGGTTAACCCATTGATATCTATTTGTCCACTGTGGATTAGCCAAACTGAAGTAATAGCGGTAATTCTTCGTCAGATTTTCACCAAGATTTCAGTAGTAGAATTAATATCCACTGCAGCTGACCTCCTTAAATATCTCGAAATTACTGCTATCAATATATTGACGATTAGTCCTTATCGGTTGCAGATGCAAATGGAACAAATTTCGACTCTTCTTCAATTACCGTAAGGCCCGCATTACTTCGCGTTGGAAGCGGCCTTTTACGTCATTATCTTCCGAATACCCAAGTAACTAGATGGATTTTGTGGAAGGTGCATTGTGGGTCTGCCAAAACGGTTTTGAACAGTTCAGAATAGTTTGAAAGCACTATTCCCCCCTTATACATTCTGCCATGAATTTTCAGTGTCAGAGGATATAACTGGATTAGCTTTACCAGAATCCCGAGCTCGGTCATCGATGAATGCTTTCCCATGATTTGTCTTATTGTGAAGATTTGGTATATTGTCTTTCGTTCAGGCAGAAAATCAGATTGATATTTGGCAATTAAAGTCTTGAAGAACTACTTAGGACGCTCACACATTACGCTTAATAAGTTCTTTGCATGGATATACCTCTATAGTTTATGAAACACATATCATCAGCTTTTTTGTAGATGGGGCATATTTTATCAGGACTGGGGGCCTCCATGTTCTTTAGTATTTCTTTGTTTAGCTAAGTCGAACTCCTCTATGTTGAAAGGTGTTACTGGGTCTTGAAATGGGTTTTGTTTGGGTCCTCAAAATATGAATCCTTAGGTAGAACTGTATCTCTTCAACTAAAAGTAACAGAACAAGAGGCTTACCTTCTCACTTTTTGTATTTTAAAAAACCCAATAATAACTCAAGTCCTTAAGTTACTTTAAAATCACGAACCTTGTGTCGTACTTTGTTTTTAATATCACACTTGAATGAATGCAATTCATCTCCCCCAGGGTCTTTAAATATGTCCTTAAAGGTAAATTATTCAACGGTGGAAAAGAAAACTCAAAAAAAAAAATACATTAATCAGGAAAGACACATTAAGTAGGTGGGGAATATCTTGTTTCGCTTTAAAGGAATCTCCAGACTCCTGAGATTAAAAACTAAAAAAAAAAAATTGAAAGGTTCATTTCCCTCTTGTGACAATTTTATTTTGTTGTTGTTACGTATTTATCTGTTTTCGTATGCCTTTTTGAAATGTTTTATTTATCACTAACCTTGCCCTTCGCCTTCACCTTAGGGAACATTTTTGGGAGACTTTCATCTGATTGCGTTATATATAAGCCAATTTGTCATGAGCTTGTTATTTTTTTGGATCCAAAACTTATTTTAAATTATATGGCAATAAAATAGGACATCACACCGATTTTAAGTTTCATCAGCATTGAGGATAAGAGGATAATCATGGAAGATGAATTGCCTTATGACAAAGTCAATTTAATTTTCCAATTTGTAAAACAGTAGTGAATTTGATGGATCAATTTGCTTGTAATATGCTTCAACTGTTGGAGACGCGAAGCACGTCATAAAAAAAGGACAGCTTTAAAAATTGAATTATGCCTTATGGTTGTGAAGAAGTCCTTGAAGTTTTCAAATAAATTTATTTGTAAGGGAATTTTGTAGATGTGTTGAAAATTAATGGCGATTTGATTACTTAAAAAAATATTTGTTTTATCTATTTACTACTATATTGTTGTACCTTGATGTCGTATGCACCTCACATGTCGTTGAATGTGGGTATTCTCGTTAAATACTATGTTTTACAATTAACTCAAGTTCAAAAACTTTTTTATCTCTGCACCCAACATATGAACATTTTGAGAACTACTGTATCATCTCCATAAATATTGTGTATTTCTTGTAAAAAATATTTAAAGTTTTAATCAACCCAAACCAAACGATTATGGAGAAATAAAAAAAAATCCTTCTTACCATCCCATCTGTCGTTTTTCATATCAGTTGGGTTTTCATCTCATAAACTAAGTAATTTGTATTTGCTTTAAAAATGGCAAGCATAATATTGTACAACATATAGCTCATCTGGAAAGTATGCCACATATTTTTGTTAATATTAAAAACAGCTGTTACGATTTTTATTACACCTATCAAGTAGAATGTTCAAATAAACTGTTTAAGAATATAAAATGCTACAATTTATAGATATATTAAATAAAAATATGAACATACCAACGTAATTTTTAAGTATATTAAAAAAAATTCTGTGAAATATATGTGCATAATGTCTCATTCTCAAAAGCTTTGTAAAACCACCGGTTCATAAAATGAGGACCACAAAACGTTATTACACACTATATCGCCCCATTGGTAAATATTGTGTTATTTTGAAACTGTTTGATTCCACCATTTCTAAGGACTCGTATTTAAAGTCTCCACTATATGTGTCTTATAAAAAAAAGTTCAACTATCATCAACTTAAATTGTCAATTTTATTGTTTTGTTTTTTTGTCTGGTTACTATTGAACACCGAAGACAAGTTGACTGCGTGATTATTGATTATAGCAAAGACCATGACAGATTGTGTCATAAAACATTCTAAATGATATTAAAGAATTTTTGATATTATGAACATTTTCTAAATGAATATTTCCTTGTTTGGAAATCGAACTTACTGTATTACTCTTCGTAATTTGTGGTCTGCTTCACCGCATTTTCTGTTTGGTGTCCCACAAGTTAGCCAGTTGGGTACTTTATTATTTATTCGGTTTATTAACGACTTAATTTAGTCTTGAATACTTGTGTGTGTGTGTGTGTGTGTGTGTGTGTGTGTGTACTTATGTACACGCGGGAAGTACCACATAGAGCACTTAATTTCAAACTCAGAACTGCTTTAATCATCCAAATTAAGTTAGTAGTTTAGAAATAGATAACACTTACAAGAATTCGTATTATTTTCTTTTGAAATTTTTGTAAATCGCTGACATTTTAAAACGATATGATTTTGTTGGTTGAAACGTTTGTGAGTTTTAAATTAAGTATTCTTATTGCTTTTAAAAAGCATTTGAAATTCCAAATTTTCTAACATCAATAACATGTTCATTATTTTCTTTAAGTAATACATTTTGTTGACACACCCTATTTTGAAAACATTTTTTTCATAACTCTTTGTCAGCTGCAAAGTAATTTCAATGTCATGGAAATCATTTAAAGAACAAAGAATTGACAGTTTTTTTAATCCGGCTCCGTACTTGTATAAATACATCAACCCATAACGACCCCATCATTCAATTTTTCAATTAAACAAGCGTCACTGTCATCGTTCAAACTTTGATCAGTGATTCAGTAATTTTAGTTCACGGATTTCGGTTATTTAAGTGAGGTTCAATATTGGGTTAAATTTTGACCAATGATTAAGCAATATCAACTCACCGATTTACCCTTGTAAGATCTCCAATATCAGACGTTTGTATTTTTTGTGAAAGGGAAAATGTTTTTTCTGGTTCTGGTAGTTGCTCTTCGTTGAATTTCATCTGGTATTTTAATGAAAATATGTATTGTGCGGTTTTATCCTTGTGGAAACATTTTTTTCCGGTATGAAAAGTTATTTTTTAACTATTTATTGGTGGGTAAATTTTTTTAGAGAGCTAAGACAAAAACTGTTGTAAAAAAATCTGTTTGTCGACGGCTTTTGACAGAAAACGTGCCGAATTGACATTTCACTGACAATCCCATACAAAATGGTTACCCCCTACGCCACAAAAGAAGTGTAACATTGAATAGTAAACAGTTTTGTCGAATTCCAAGCAACTATTTCAAATCAATTTTAGAGCGATTTTTATGTTGTAAGGAACTTAAAAAAATTGTTTGTGTGTAAAGTCTATGAAATCTAGCTAAAAACGCAAGATTTTTTTGAATAATAATTCGATTGTATTCAGAAAAAAAGCAAATTTTTGGTTATTTGGAATTAGACAATAGTTACTCAACGACGAAAAGAAAATTCGAAATGTCAGCAAACATCCAACTCTTCTATTAAAAAAATGTAATTAAATACAGAAATGTATATCTGAAAATAAAACCAAAATCAGACATAAGCCGATCCTGAAAGAAATTTTGACTTCGTTTCACATTTGTTTCATTCATTTACTTTAAGTTGAGCCTCAGAATATGAGTATATACTATGGAGTACTTGTTCCTATATTTAATGTATTGTGCTGCCTGAAGCTGAGATAGAGGGCGCAGTTCCACTTTCAGTTAAAGTTCACGTGTTCATGCAAAACTACCAAAGATACTTTAATAACAGATTATTGAGTCTCTTTTTATCAGCAGTCAGCTGCTGTCAAATTGCCTAAAAAATGCGAGCTAACTAAAATTTGAGTAGCGTCCCCTATATGAATGCTTCACAATTTTAATAACAACAATCACTCCATATTATATTATATGTACATTTACTTTAAGTTGAGCCTCAGAATATGAGTATATACTATGGAGTACTTGTTCCTATATTTAATGTATTGTGCTGCCTGAGGCTGAGATAGAGGGCGCAGTTCCACTTTCAGTTAAAGTTCACGTGTTCATGCAAAACTACCAAAGATACTTTAATAACAGATTATTGAGTCTCTTTTTATCAGCAGTCAGCTGCTGTCAAATTGCCTAAAAAATGCGAGCTAACTAAAATTTGAGTAGCGTCCCCTATATGAATGCTTCACAATTTTAATAACAACAATCACTCCATATTATATTATATGTACTATTGTACTTAGTCAACGGTCTTGGCTCTAATGAAACCATCGCTTTCCTCCGATCAACGAAATCAAACTTAATTGCTCGTGATTAGTACTTTGAACCAGGGCGACACCGTTAAAACCAACCGCATGTTGTTGACATATATTTTCTCTGTTTGTTTTTTCTTTCTGTCTGTGTCTCTCTCTGTTGTATTAAAGTCTTGTAATGTTTAACTTGATGGCCTCAGTCCTTCAGTCTGTCTAATTCGTTGATTTATCCGCGGAGTAATCGATTTGTTTTATTGTATGTACTACTTGTGTCAAACTAAGTGTCAGATTGCAAACTTAGTTTGTTTCATTATTACTTGCAAATTTATAACGAAGACATCAGTTTACCAATTTTAAGAAATTTGCTTTTAAAATTATAGCCATGGGAATGTTAATTGGAATTTAAATGTATCGATTCATTGTTGTTCACGACATCTTCACAACAGAATCCACCTAGTGAAAGAATTGATTTTCTAGTTCGCCGAAATTTCGATGAAATGGTCACTACTTTATTAAAAATTGTATTCTGTCTAACGAGGCCAATTTTTTGGTCACCGTGTATGTGAAAAATTGCAAATCAGGTTGTATCAAACGGACCACGGAGTTCCACAGCAAACTTATTGATGTAAAATGTTGATACATATACATAGACCTACACATATTGATGTGATGTTAGTATTATTGTTTGTTCCCATCATATTTGATGAAAATCTCGACTTCTCTTTGTCGAATGCGAAATTTGCTTTATTGAGTCCTTTATTATATCAATCAAAAAAATGTTCCATCAAAGAAACTATTCGAGTAGATTAAATTGAAAATTCGTTGAATTCTACAACCAGATTAGCATTTATGAAGTGAAATTCCTGCAGTAAATTGCTTTTTGTTTCTGAAAGCTTCCACAGATTTCAAAGAAATTGAGTCGACTATAGTCGACAATTTTCACCGCCATCTGGCTCACTAAAATAATCAATAGTTATGATCCTCGAATGGTGCCTTAAACCTTGAACAAAGGCAGTCCTAGATTTGCTTCCATTTAAAAAAAAAAAGTAATCTCCCTTACTTGATAGTCCACAAAAATCCATAAATGCATTTAATAAAAACCAGCTGAAAAAAAAACGAACAAAATAAAAAGGAGATAATCCAATCGATATGCAGTTAGAAAATTCTCTTTCCAGTTCCGTTGTTTCCTTACACTGACTGGCGCTGGCTGGCGGTACTATACTGCCCGCATCCTCCAGGAAATGGTTTCGTCCATCTGCTGTAAGTTGCTCATTGTTCCATATTTTCTGAAGTGCTTTTCTGACTCGAATCCAACCAAACTACAGACTATGATATTATCCTCAAATAGTTTGCGATATTGCTCCAGACATTCAATTTTATAAAATTTTATTTAAGCTTACTTGTTATGCAGATAGCTGGTATACATCTGTATAAACGAGGATACCATCCTACCTACCTATTTGAATAGGATTCATTTCCGCGCGTTATTACTTTCGTTTGTTAATGGATACCCTTTCTTCACAGAAAGTTGATAGTTTCACCTTGTTGTGAGTTTTTTCCTTACTCAATATGCACACATAAATAGGTTCGAGTATATATACCTTCACCTTTTAAGAAAGGGACTCATTTTTCAATTTGTTAATGAAAAATTATTTCATCCTTAATTAAGGTTTGTTAGCGTACACTTCGAGGATACAGCATTTTATTACAACTCGTTTTTTTTTCATTTCTCTTTTACTCTGCTTTTAATCCTTGCAATTCTTGAAATTAATCACTGAATATTTACTTCCAAGGCAAACTACAAAGAAAACAGCAAAACAAAATCCTTAAAGCTCAAAGACGTCGTCGGCGAACCAAAGAATAATTATACGGCCACGAATTCTAGGTAAATGTCTTTCATTAAATCAGGAAAAATTGGCCTTTTGTAAAAAAAAAAATGAAGAACAAAATGTTTGCCCTTTGTCGGCAAGACTTTTGCGTATCCCAAGTAGCAATTACTTGCAACCCTATCAGCAGAAGACTTAAATTTCCTGAAAATGAAGCTGAAGAAAATTCTGTGTTCAAAAGAGAAACTTGCGAGGCATATACATATGTAGGTGAACTGCACAGCATTCTGGTTATAATAGTTAACTGCACTGCAGGTCAAATAACTGGAAGCCTTAAAAGGACAAAACAAAATATGGTCAATGGAAACAGGATAATAAATTTTATCAAAGGTTTTCTCTCTTTTATATCACATTATGTTGTCGACGCATTTTTAAGGAGACAGTCTAAGGACATTTTGTTTCATCTTCTTGAGTTATTTTTATCAATGTGTGTAACTGTATATGTTTGATTATAGATGTTTTCCTATAGGAACGTATTTTTATTAGGTTATGCTAATTTTATTTCATGTGGACCAGGCTCCTATGGGATATTGAATTCATGAGTCCTCCGATTCATATTATGTATGTTTTTTTTTTTTTTTTTTTGATAAACATGAACAGACGATTTCCCAATTCCCGAGGGGATAAATTATGTAGGCATATAAAAAATGTTGTTTTTTTTTTTTTTTGTTATTTTAATGTCACCGGTAGCGGGAAATATACGATAGAGCTTATGATATTATCGATTTCCTTAGGGAAAGATTTATTTATTTTTTTTGTTTGCCTACAGTTATATTGAAAAATGGATAAGGGCAAATAGCTGAGCGGGGATGTGAGGGTGAGATTTGGGAATCAATGAATTGAACTTAAAGTGTTTTAGGGTCAAGTTATAGTACACAATGTTAAATCGGATAGCGTTGTGCAACCAATCGTTAAATTTGTCAAAAGAGTTCTGGCATCTACTACTCTCCTTAATTAAATTTTATTGGCATTGATATGTACTTACTTCAAAATTATCAATAATAAGGAGTAGATGTCTCTTGAAATAGTTTCGTCCTTCAAATTATTTATAGAAAATGTATTTTTCATATTTTTTTGTTTAACCTGCATTGACGAGTGAGAAGTTTGCCAGAGACGGTTGATAGCCAGTTTACATCGCCTCTGCGTTCAAATAATCATGCCCTCAAATCGCTCATGCAGAATGTCCATTGTGGCAGCATCTAGCTGTAGCAGTAGCAGACAGATGTCTGTCTCAGCCATATACCCAAATTCGAGTCAAACGAAATTGGTTATAATCGATTGCTTGTGCTGGCAATACCATGTCCTTTTTCGGAGCAGTACGAACCGATGATGATGCCAATACCCAATTTGCACTTTTCATTGTTAACGCACCAGAATGCAACCATCAAACACATGGTGTGCATTGTTTGGCACCATGATTTGTGATAAAACCAAACAATGAATAAAAATAAAAACCTTCAAAATCTACCCGTCCCTAATTAGATACCGTCTTCTAACCACGATTATTCTGTTGAAATATGATTTTTCGTGGAAACACATTTCAATCTCTTCCTTGGAATTTATCAGAAACGGACCTTTTTTAATTTAAAAAATAAATCTTTCGTACACTGTGACGTATACATAATCTTTTTTGTTGCTGTCAATTCTTCTCCCATAGTATAATCGTCTTTAAGGTACAGCTAATATTGAGTGCCTTTGTAAAAAAAGCATTTGCAAAGTGCAAAGCTTGCACGTATTCAATTTTCCATTCCAGATTCATGCTAAATTCTCATTTCTTCATCTGAATTTGATTATGTGACATTTCATGATGTGCCCCAATACCTGCCTGCCTGCCTCTATCATATATCCAAGAACACGATTGCATACGACAACGGATGCGGGGATACCAAAATGATTGCTAATACAACAGGAGCCTAGCATGGGCACAAAGAAAGGAAACTGCTTGGGAGTTTCAATTGAATTTGCTTTTTGTTCTACGGAACATTTACAAATACGAATTCAGTATATTGTCGGATGGTAGAAGTAGTTGTGTGATGGCTGCATGCATATCAAAGACACTATTCGTTTTGTTGAATGAATTTTAGAAATCTGAGAATTTAATTTCGAGATAGATTTGTATTCGTTCGTCGAAATAATAATGTCTTTCCTGAACAGTAGGGTCGATTTAAAAATTCATTCAGATATGGGAAAGAAGATTTCATAATGAAAAACCACCGTGGAGAGTGTGGGAAAAAGGTCTCAATTCCTGCGAGACTTACATATGTATGTAGATACTTCTTTTTAGCATGTATTGATTTTTTTTTGTATTTGAATATAAATTGGAATAGTATGGATCTTTTGTAATAAGAAAAAAATGAAGCCAACCTTGTCAGTCTGATGGAAATAATTAACAACTGACATGTTTTTGACATGTTCATGCTTTTTAGTCTCTTCTAAGATGATATATAGTTGAGCGGGTTGAGGATATGTATCAAGTACTGCGAGAAATCTCAGTAATTGAAGCTTTCAGAAATCTAATTACGCATTAAACAATTATATTTTACATTTTACTCCTATATACAATAAGCTTACAACAAGCCAAAGTCCTTATTTTTACTTATCTCGATATTGATAAATTTAACACCAGCCAGGATTGAAAACTGAGCCCCCCTTTCAATCTGATTTTTACATTACCTTAATATAATTTCAAGTCAATAGGTAATGTGACCTGAATGCAGGATGACCAAAATACATTAATTCAGTGCGCAGTGGATTGGTGTCTGTACTTATTCTTGCACAAGGGTTGACGTCTATACTTATCATAAGCAGTAATTAGCGGTTGCATGTGAATTTAAATAATAACGGCCAAAACGGAAATTGGCTCTTGATTGGGTGCAGTTCCAATGAACTACATTGTTATCAGTTGGTAGCAGAAAATGCGTCAGAGTGATAAAATTGGTACAGTTTAAATTAACTTTTTAAAAAGAACATTCTTGTTTAAGGTACTTTCACATCCAAAATTAATATTATCGAGGAAAATGTCGATGCATTTTTTATTTCTTTTAGGCCCAGTTTTTCAGTAGTGAGCTAGGCCAAAGCTAGCTAATCCTGCAAACCAAATGATCCACAGATAACTTACGAGGCAATATTTCAGTGGGGTATGAAGACAGAAATGCCTAAAACACTTAAATGATAATGAAACAAAGATTTTTTTCAGTTTATATAGGTTGAATAAAAAATACATATGGATATTGTCAATTAACAATCCATAACCACAAATATTTTGCTTTTTCATGTGTAAAACAAAGAAACTCTCGGCAGGGGTAACATTGAAAATTACGTTACAGAACTAACACACGCCATTTTGCTTAAAATGGTTGGGGAATTTGATAACGGATTTAACATTCACTTCCTTCATTTTTAAAATGGTTGGAGAATTTGATAAGGAATTTGTTAAAAAACGTTCGTGAATTTGGCAGGGATTCTTAGGAGTGGAAACATTGCGCACATATTTAATGATAAAAAGCCGGAAATTAATATTGTTGTAGATCGTGACGCGGTAAATGCCAACAGTGTGACAGAAAAAGAGAGTTTGTACATCCCCTAGTGTTAAAAAGGCATTCGTTTCATTTTTTTTCTAAATATCTTAGTTAAGAACCATTCAATAAAATTCCAATTATCAGTTTTTCGTTTTTGTGATTTTTAATATTGTTTTTATGCAGTAAGGAAAGCGGTGATATTATTGGTCTCACTTGGAAAATAAAGTTAATTTTTGTTAAAAATCGCATTCATGTAAAAGCAAAGGAGAATCCCCTCTTTAAGCAGACTTAATGATTACTTTCTTTGTTGTTGTTTCGTCTTTCTTCTTTCTTCACAGATTAAGTGAGGGGTTTAAAAATGTAGAGAAATGGAAGTGACAAAAACACAAATACAAATTCCATGACTTTTTCAACTTGAACTTTGACGTTTCTGATTTACCAACGGCATGCTTACCGTTGTTCTAAAAATTGGTTTTCATTATTAAATATGGTATATATGAAAAAATTTAAAGTACATAACTTTTGTAAATTTTTTCTATAAACCTTATTTTATACAAGAGAGTATTTACACATCGCGGCCTTGAGTCCAGGGTACTCAACAGTTTTTGTTTAACAGGGTTTCTTAATGATGCCTAAACGTAATTTGTGAATTTATTTAACACAAGGGTATTGTTACTAAAATAGGTCGGAAAATAAAGCAGCGAAGAATATAACCTTATTTATTCTTTTTTATATATATTTTGTATTTATTCACTGCGTCACTATTTATCAGTTGGGAGGACGTATTTAGACATATTCTATTGAATATTGAATATAACTACTGAAAGGCGATTTAATCATATCATATTTAATTAAAGTAAAATAAAACACTAAAATATATAGGGAATATTATGCAAAAAGAATTCCAGAGAGAGCCGCTTTGCCCAAGCTTATGTTTTCTTCTAAGACTGTTACATGAACGTTTATTGAAATTTTCAAAGATTAACGTATTTTCGGTCATCTAGTTAAGCTAGTTTCTTATCTGACCTAAAAAAGGCGTAAAAATCTCTCCTAATTGTGCCATGTCTTGTTATTTTCAACGAAGAATTGTAAGAATATTAACACTTGTGTTGACACCAAGAAATTGATGGTGTGGTGACAGAGGAAAAAATAAACTTTGTAGTGGCGTCGGAGTGTCAAAGCTTGTGACACCTATGAGATTTTGATCTTCCGGTATTTTCTAATTATTGTCAAATTCTTTACTTATCAAACTAACTACATTTTTATTCATTCATTCGTCCGTCGTTGATCGTTGGTTGCCACTCTCGTTAGGTTTGGCTGAACTGTCACTTTTTAGAAATGTAGTAGACGTATTTTAGTTTGTCAAATAAGGTCAGCTGTCACTCAAATTTAAAAAAAATAATATTGCTATTATTGCGAATACGGAAAAAGTTGTGCCTGAAATTTCGTCTGTCAAAATAATATGTCCCCATTGTTCATTCATCCCTTTTTATTAAAATTTTATTCCATCAACCATCAGCCATATTTAATCATGAACAAAATGTAGTGTACCTAATACGGCCAACCAAATGACACTCTCTAATGCATGCATTATACAATTTGTGTATGTATGTACGTATTTAAATCAACGCAAGCACTGCAGAATAAAAATACATGTATTATTCAGTATAAAATCTAATTTTAAATTAAAAGACAAACGTATTTGTATAACTAAGCAAACAAACACTGATATGATAACAAAACAAATCCAATTAAATGAATTCAAACGACTCCAACGACGTGACGATGCACGACTCCTCCGCGACAACACGATGAGATCGGACGATCCCAAAACAAAACCAGGAATACCATCTACCCAAAGCACATGTACATTAATATATGGTTTTTGTTTTAATTAGGGACATATCGTTACAATAATGTTCCTACGAAAAGGACATTTTGGCATTTTAAAATGATATTTCTCCAAACCGAACATGTAAGGATTTTCCACCACAAATAGGTATTTAGTTGAATTCTCCATAACAAAGAACACTTAATTTGTTTTTGGGATGTTCTTGTTATTTATCAACATTTAGTCCTTAAAGGGCTTATTACTAATGGAAAAGGCTATATTTACAAGTAGTCATTTGTATATTTGACTGGACAAGGATACGGAGAAGTGTGGTGCTATCTATGTAAAACATACACAATCAATTAAGTAAAATTTATAACGCAATTAGTGCTAAAAGAAGCGGTTACTGGAATAATGAAATCTGGTGATGTTGGAAGAGAACGGAATTATTGAGCAATTACAAGATTAAATTATCCAAAAATTATCTAGAAATCATTTCAAAAAAGAACAACAGTTCTTGATATCTCAAAAAATTCCAAAATTCCATTTACAAGCACATTTTTCCTCAAGAATTTCCTACTTCTGAACATTTGTACACTTGCTTTTCCAACATCTGGGATGTCTTCAGTGGTACTTTAAGGACATTGTTTCATTTAAATTGTATTTCCCATAAAACTCAGTCCTGTACGGAATTGACTCGGGTAATATTACTCCTTTTTTATGGCGATGGTGGCGCGCTGTACGAATCAAGGAGAGTTTATAGTTACATAGTTGGTCTTGGTGGTTGGTCCTTCTTAATTCTCTTTTTAAACGAAAACATATGGAAACGATACAAGCAATTCAAAATGTCCTCAACAGATTCAGAGGCAAAAAGGATATTTTTCCTTTCTCATTTTTTATCTCCTTCACGATTTTCTTTTATTTTATAAAAAAAAAAATTTAGTGAAAAGGCATTTTAAACGAAATCTACATAAATTAAATTGAGGCCATATCGTGGGTCCTGGATTAATGGCGGAATGGTTAATTTCCGCTTTTTATTTTCCGCACCGGTATCTAGAGAGGTGCTCGCAGATACGTGTAACCGGAAAATTTATAGCGCTCCATGAGTCGGAACATGGACTATATTTTCTTTGTCTGAACTTTAAGGATTTGGTTTGGGTTTTTTTTTCTTTTTTTGTGGAAACCCAGAAGCATTCCACTTCCTTTTCCAATGCGCGTCCTTGAATCATTATTTGACTGACAGATTTTACTTCATCGACGTTGTAGAATGGCAGGTGCGAAAAGCATTAAAATACAAATCGTTGTTGGAGAGATCGGAGAAGGAGTATGGATTTTTTTTGTATGGTGTATCAGGGCAATAGAAATAATTTCCCTAAAAGCCTGCCATCGTAAATCCTTCAACGATAGCATTATTGCCTGTTTCATGGTTTTCGGTGGTTTAATGGCACATTTGATTTATTTTCTTTCTTATTATTTTTTTTTGTTTGGTTTTTTGTTTGTGGGGGATGGTGCTTTATACTCAATTGGCTAAGCTATTAAATTTTGAGAGCTTATGACATGTTAAATTTGCTAAACGTTCTTTTTTTCTGCTTAGTCACTAGAAATAAAATGTCAAACACTGAATTTCATGTCTTACAAAGAATTTTCCCGCACTTCATTCTCTGAGTTTTTGTTTGTGGAATTTATAATTTAGCCAAAAAATTTAACGTCTTTGTATTTTTATGATGTTGTCATATTTTGTTTGTTTGGCTTTTTATTGTTTTCAATGGTTGGTGTAAACTTGCAAGATGTTTACTTTACGGATTCCCTTTTAGTCAGAAAATGTGTGATGTGGGGGCCGGGGAAGACACCCTTTAGAATCATATAAAAGGTTTTCGTGAAAATTGAATAAAAGAGTTTTTGCGTGAGATATTAAGGATGTTCTTGTTTTATTTGAGAGGCCTATTAATTAGGTTATGTACGGAATAAGACAATTGAATTAAATGAATTTAAGAAAAGACATATATCATTTAAATCTTGTTGGAAAACAACAAAGAAGAAAAAGCCTATCGGGATCAAATCAAAGTTTGCATACAGAATAACCATTGCTGAAGTACAATCCACAGCAAGCAGTGCCTTTCTGCTGAGTATGATTTTTTTTGCCGAAATCAGGGACCGCTTCTGGATATCAGTTCATTTAATGGAGAAGTAAGTTAAGTTAGGTTAGATTGAAGTGGTTGTCAGCGTTGCAGCTGACACAATTAGACCAGAGTTGGTCCCTTGTGATACGACATTCGCTGAATCATTTGGAGCTCCTAATGAAGCGTTATGCCGGGTTTACACGAGTGAGAACTGCCGTTAATTCATGTCATTACACTTGCAAAATAATGGTAAAATCAAATCATTAATGATGAGCATTTACAAGGGGCACAAATAATAACTGTTTGATTGATAGCAATCTGCCATTGAAGAATGAGCAAGTTCATTCTTCCTTGCGGTGTGCCATTATTTTTAAAATGGTGTCACTGTGCATTCACATGATGTCATTTTAATGGCAATATTTAAAGCGAGTTTCCCCTGACATTTTTTTAATGACGAAAACAATGGAAAATTTTCAAACCATTTACACAATTTTGTCATTAATGTCAATAAAATGGAAGAAATTATGGCAATTTGTCATTCGTGTAAAGCCGGCAGAAGAGACTGTAGATGTCTATATTTTGTTTAGATCGCTGAGATCATCGAAGAAAAAGTCTCCAAAATGGAGCTTACGTCTCTGAGATACAGAAGGGCATATACACAGAAGATGAGGAATAGATTCCAGCTTGTCTTCGCCCATGTAGCTTCTGCAAGAAGGTCCTGAGAAGTCTTAATAATATAGTAAAACATTAATTTTTTTTGATTCAAAATAGCTTTTAACAGCCTTTAGTCCAACATAATTTTTCTTTTTGAAAATGAAAAAAAACTTTTTTTTTAAGTTCAATATTTCAAAAACCACTTCATCGATTTCTTCAAAGCTTTATTTTTAGTAATACCCCTAACTTTACCTCTCATACAAATGCTAAAAACTATTACGAAACAATTTTTTTTTCTCAAAAACGGACTTTTAAAAATTAAAATATTTTATTTGGCGTTCTTATTAACGGTACTTGCGATGGAACGATTTTTCATATTTTTGTTTTTCTAATAATTGGGTGAACCTATTAAAATATTTTTTTCATAAAAATGTACCTTAAAGAATAATTAATTATAAAAAAAAATATTTTTTACGATTTTTAAAAATATACATAAATAAGTTTTTTTTTAAATCGATTTTTCAAAAACGAGGCAATGAATTTTTTTTGAAATTAAAATCCGATATGTATATTCAAAATTGCTTAAAGCTGGCATTTCAAATTTTTTTCAAAAATATTTTCAAAATTGTATAAATATAAATAATTTAAAAAAAAACCTTATAAATATTCTCGAATTTTTATTTTTTTTTATATATTCATAATACTCCAGCAATTCAAATAGGATCTTTTTTCTCAAATTATAACGACTAAGCGATATAAGCAATTTTATTATGCGTTTCATCTATTTATGTCTGTACTTAATTATATTTAAGGTTTAAGCATTTTTGACTTAATAGACAGATATGTTTAGGCGGACACATTTTTTTGGTTTTTTATTCCATACATTTCACGATCCCCTGTAAATAGTTTGCCACCGCCAGTGTCTGCCTAAGGGAGCTCTCAGTGTGTCTAACATTAGAGTACTTGAAATGTTTAAATTAGAATCCTCAAATTTAACCAAGTTTATAGAAAATTAATTACCGGGATACTTGACATCTACACACAAGTAAAAAAAAGTACTTACAAAAAATATTTTTAGTGAATCGAGGCTCGCAGATGTTTAATAAATAGAATTAAATTTCAAAAGTGTTTAGTATGCATCTATTCAAATTATTTGCAAAACATGTGCAGTGCTCTACCTAAATTTAATCCTTGCATAGAAATTATATCTCCCTTTGCATATAAATACCCCAGAAGTATGCAAGAAAAAAAAACTTAGAAAAGTCCAACCAACTGCACTGCAACAAAGCTTCACAATCTTAATTGGCTCTTTGGAATTCAAACTTGTCTATTTAAATAATTTTCCTACACATACATTTAATGCATGAGTTATCATTTAAAAGGTACAAAAGTTCATATATAGTTCTTACCTTAACTATATAGTTTGTAAGATGGGACGACATGACAGTACACACAAGTAAGTATATTTCATGAGAGAAAGTGCCCTTTAATTGGAAAATACAAATTTAGTTTTGCATTTTAAATTAAGGCCCTTATAATGATGATTATGATGCTTAAAAAGTTACAAACATATTTAAATAATTTTTGGTTTAAGAGTTGCTTAGGAGTAAGAATTAAAATTGTTTAATAAGGTGTTTGTGCATATGGGGTGGACAGAGAGTAATAATGGTCATAGTCCATTTTTAATTAATTTGGACTGTATCCCCTGCCTAACACATGTAAGATTTTTCATGCATAGGAACAATTATTCATGCATAAGAAAAGAAAGAAAAAATTAAAATTGGTACTTATCCATCCAATTGCTGCAATCTCGGTAATTCTCAAGATTTTCGAAGCAATGGTTTCCAAAGCATTAACTTTCTACACAAAACCGTTTATTGTTCCTAACAAACATGGCTTATCTGAAGGAGATTTCACTATAACTTTTTCGCTCTCACTTTTATAGTGAATTCTGGAGTACCCCAAGCCAGGCATTTGGGTCCAATTCTTTTTATTTTTATATAAAAAGCCGCATTTATGCGGGACCATGACTTGAGAACGGTTTGACTGATTTGGCAGATTTTTCTTTTGTTTCATTCATATTTCAGTTTGACAGTTCTGCCATCATATGTTTTATAACAAAACAGAATTTGGCAAACACTTTAATATATATGTTATTGCACGTTTTTAAACCAGCAAGAAATACCGTATTGAATAATGATTTATTGTTCAGCCTTATATTATATTTTAGCTTCTATAAGGTTTCGGTAAGGTCTAATCAAAGCTGAAATATTAGTTGGAGTGATATCTCTGTGACACTATCTTTGGCATGTTGGAAATATTGAATTGATTTCAATTTCTAGATTATTTCTTTGGAAAACATGCGGGTGTACACTCGCATTCCGACTTATAACACATCTCAATGCTCTTATATTTTGACAAGAACGCACGGTGCGATCGAAAAGATTAAATTAATACAATTGTCACTGGTATTTGTTACTTTTTGGCAAAGACCCCCATCGAAGACATGCTTGCTCCAATTGGCGTTCCATTTCTTGCCCACCTTATTTGTTGTAAATTACGTCCAAAAAGAATTGATCACGAATATTTCCGTAAATTATAAAAAACCAAGTCGTGTTACGCAAACTGAATCACTGTTTAAATCACTGTGAAACTATCCAATTAAACAAATCTCAGAATAAACAAGCCGAAGAAAAACGTAATTCGAGCTACGATAAATAAAAATAATGATTCAACCGACTTTGTGTAGTAATCTATGCTTTTCCCATTTCCGATAATCACAAAGAAAATGGTTGGAATCGTATGTAATTAATCTTGAATTGCCATATTTTGCGATGGTCAGTTGTACGTTGCATCGCTGTCATGGAAAGACAAATAATATACTTGTTAAAACAATATATTCCGACTTATTTCATTTCAATAAATTCCTCGTACTTATAAATCAAGCAGGAGAACTATAGGGTATGATTCTAATTTAAGTCCAAGACTAATCCAAATCAGAGGCAAAGCAACAATTACCAAAAAGTTCCACTTAAAATTATACACAGATGCACCATACAAAGCTTAATCTGGACTTGGATTGATCAACAGTTGCCTACCAACTACGATCACTAGAAAATTTGTTCTTCAGCAATTCCAAATCGAGATTGAGTCACTTCAATATCGACAATTCAATCTTATTATATTTTCACTCTTTAACGCACTGTGAACTATAAGCATGACGAATGTAATGTTTTAGTGGTTTTACCGTGTTGCTTGATTGGTGTGTGATGTGAGAGAGTTGTGGAGCAGTCTATAATAATTAAAATAATTTTATATTGGATATATAACGCTTCGTTATAAAAAAAAATACATGTTTTTATATAGAAGCTAAAAATTGTGTGTCTGCATGCATTGGTCCACATTGTACAGAATTTAACTAAGACCCGCCCATTGAATTTGAATGTTTTATTTGAAAAACTAAATTAAAAATTAACACTCTTTTTTAATAAAAGCTCTTCAACTCACAATATTCTTCGAGATTTCTAAGTTGTCCCAGATCCCGCATTATTCTCAACTGGACTGATTTAACTTCTCTACTTGACAGTTTTCAATCCAGATTGTACCTAGATTAGGCCAAGAGCTTAAGATTTATTGAAGTTGATTTAAAATGCTATGAACTCACTCATAAAAAATTAGAAGTGTTCACCTTTAAAAAGGAGCTCATACACAACACACATGCTACACATCTACATTATTCTTTCCAATCTCTGCATCTTAGTATCTCTGGTATATGTATCTCCGGACCAACTTAAGTAATTACGAATTATGCTTGAGGGATTTATAATCATTCTAAACATTTTCTAATCACTAAAACTTTTAACGTTTAGATGACTTCTCATTACCAAGTAACAGGATTAAATTAGCTCAGGGAAATAAAACTCAACCGAGTGCCACACATTTCACTCAAAGAAACTTTTATATCCTCTTCATTCTTCTTATAAACCAACAGTGCTGGAAGGGATGACCTGTTTCCGGATTAATTTTTATTAAAGTTTAAGACTAAACGTTGCGTTGCCATAACATTGCTGCTTCGATCGAAATAAATTCAATTTTAATTGCGGTTAAGGTAAAACAAAACTTTTTGTTCAATAGATATATATTTGAGCTTCCTCCTTCCTTCTCAATTGAAACTTCAAAATGAATTTGATTTCCTGCTAAAATTCCCTCGAGACCAATTAAATTTCTATGAAGTTATATCATCATTAAAAATGTACTCCAAAGATGGGTATTCAAGTGAACGAAGGTAAAGACATAAAGAAAAACCCAATCAATTCTGAATGAAAAAGGATATTCGAATCCTTTTCATTCAGACAACGCAAATTATACATAATGTATGTACATAACTTTCTTTTTTTTAAATCAAAGATTTATTTATTGAATTCTGCCAACTTTCTCTCTGCAAATAAATCATTCAATTCATATTTGGGTTATTATTGAAGGGTTTGCAATAAATTACCCTTGTTATGTTCACCTTTTTGAAATTGACACCTTTGCTATCAAATTTAATAAATTAAGTTACTCACTTTGCCTCACTCTGCTGTACTCGTATCTCTTACTTACGTATACATTATACTAGATAACATAGGAAGGCGTCGAAGCGCAAATGTGAATCTGTTGGGAATATTAATTAACTCATTTGCATTAATTAAGGATAAGGAGTGTATCTTTTAACAAACTCAGTTTGTTGCTTTGCCTTTGTTTCCGATTTCAATAAATTATCGAAATTTATTGAAGGAAGGGTTTCTTAGATGTTCATTCAATTGAGAAGCTTTAATCGAAACAATAATTAAGTGCCAATGAAAATAAAATATATAAACATTACAAGTCCAAGTTGGGGGTTGATTTTGGAAAAAAAATTAGGATTAAAAATATGACATACGCTATCTTCAACACATAGTGTTAGGGTTCGGGTCGAGCGTTAGGACAGAAGGGAAATATTTAAAAGGAAATAGCAATGCACAGTGGTATAATATTTTTGAATATTGAAACGGATTTCTTGCGTCTTCGAAAAAAATTTACAAAAAAACAAAAATTAAAAGCAGAGTCCACAAAAAAAGAACAAAAGCAATACCAGACCACGGGCATTATTTTCTAGGTGTCTGAATTCGGCCGAATTCCCTACTTAACATCGAAACAACATCGAATATGCAAAAAATCCAACAAAAAAGGGACTACTGTGATACAATTACCGAGAACTAAAAATGTAACGAAGGTCAGGCGTGTACATTCAACTTTGCATTTTGCTGCAGTTTGATTGCTAAAGTGACTTCCATTGTCTTATATGAGAGTGCGTGCACATTCAAAAAATATTCAGTCGTCGATTCGAGCAATTTAAAAGTTTTTGTTTTGACAAAAATCGAACGATCTTCAGTTTGCGCGCACATTAAACCAAATAGTTGAACTTTTTTCTTTGAATGCAAGAGAAAAACTCATTGCATTCAATAGTTACCAAAAATTAAGAGGGAAGAGAACCACCTTACATCGCAATATTATTGATTTTCTCTTTAATCTGTTGATTGCGAAGATTGAACAGTTGCTCCAACTGAAAAAAATCCTGTATCCTTGATGCGCGCACATGCAACTAAATAGTTTCTCCGCGATGTGTGTGCATTAGTAAATTTCATTCCGATGTTTTTGGAAGTGGGACGAGCTAAGAGTATAAACGCATAAAATATTGTCTTCTCATGTGTTATTTTTGATTTGACAGTTGTTGTTCTTAGTTTCGGCTTGTGTATTGTGTGGTTCTTTCATTAAAAACCTAAAACTTGTCTGTGTTTTGGTTTATCTCGTTGATTGATTTTTAAGTTGCTTATGTTTGCGATCGTTCAACTAATGATTAATCTATTCAGTTTCGGAAAAATTCCATGTGCGTGCGGCGTTCCTAACCCATTGTCACCAGTGATCCATTAAATACTAGCCACCTAGCACCCACCACGCACCGAGTCACCATTAGCAGGCCACATTACTAAGTGACGATGTCAGCAATGCGAGTATGGTAATTTCATTCGTCGGTCTTACAATTCACATTGCATCATACCAGAAAATATAACAAGGGGATGTGAGAAATGACTGTTCGGCGCGAAATTTATATACTCGAAGCGGGCTCTAGTCTCGATTGGAATTTGCTGAGGAGTGAGTTTTCCGTTGATCATAATATGTAAGTGGTGGCCACCTTTTTAATAAATTCTGTTACTTTCATTGTTGCACGCGTTTCGTTTAGGCGGAAATATTTTATGTAATAAAAGTTTTTTTTTCCTCGGGTGAGCTTTGGGCTGGAATTAGAAATATGAATCATATGCTCATAAAATTTTTATTTTTTAATGAATTTCTTTTAGACCAAATAAATCAACTTGAATAATTATTACCTTATGAATTCAGCTCAGTTTGTTTCATTCAATTTAATGACTGACAACTTAAATAATTTTACATGAACTAATAATTGAACATGTGAGTACGTCAATTCCCACCATCGTGGTGGTTAAAGAATTTTTCAATAAAACTGCAAACGACAGTCAACACAATAAAAGGCCAAAACGCACCCACAAACTAAGCACCATAACCTCATAAAATTTAAATACAAAATTTTCACTTCAATTGCACTCAACCAATATGTGCTGTACACACAAAACAGCACACACTATCCAACCTAACCGAACTGAAATTACTTTTTTTATTTCTCTTGTCCTCTTCATTGGCATTAATAATTGATGTTAAAGACTACAATATTGTAGGAACAATGTACCTATAGAGTAAAACATTTTATTAACGGTAGAGTTATTTTATTGTTCCAACAAATAAATAAGGAGTACATATTGGCGATATTAGTCAAATGCATATCGTCAATTTAATTTTTTTTGCGAGAACTTCGGGCCATAAATATTCTCTTTGTTATATTATAGAATCTGTTTTCAAAATTCTCTGACGTCAAAACAAACCAAAGAAAGGAGTCTGGCCGGTAAGTGAAATTTAGTAAAACAAAACATCTTCCTTCTGGAATCAATACTCCACACACTTCAACTTAAGTGAAAAAAAACTAAGACATTAAATTAACTAGTGGTGAGCAAAATCGGATGATTTCAATAATCGAAATATTAATATTGCAGTGATCAAAAAAATCGAATGCTTATTCGAATTATGAAAGAGTACGAAGATTTTACCCCATTTTTTTACTATGCTTATATTCCATATTTCGTTTGAATTTAGAAAGGTCACGGAAACGTATAATTTTAACTAGTCATATACCAATAGATATTTTAATTTATAAATGATAAGTACATGATCTTTATTCTTAATAAATAAATAAAATAAATTCTTGTTTTCAATTCAATATTATAGTAAGAGAAAATATATAAAAAGAAAATTTAAAATTAAAAAAAAATAACATAAACGTTTATCTAACTTTTTCATTTAGACAAATATATAATATGAATGCGAAATGCTCAAATTCTCCATGACCAAATCCAACTCTATAAAAGCAAATGGAATTATTTATTTTATTTATTTATTTATTAATATCATATTCTCCTAACAATTTTTAGATATCTTATTTCTAATTTAATAATATAATTTGTACAATTAATTAAAGAGAATAGGTCGTAGTGTTTGAATTTTAAGTTAAAATTGAGTTACCCAGAAGGAAATTTCGACATCAATGAAATTTTTTGGTGAATTCATCAATGGGTTCATCGACTATTTCCATCGATAAGCAGTATGCACTGATTTCATAAGAAAATGGTTGGGAATTTTTGCATCAGTTAACTAAATTCAAATAAATTGAATACTTACAATTCATTACAATTTCAGTTACAAAATCATAAACGATGATTCCACTGATGAAGAGTAATGCATAGGTTCATGAGTTCGTAAATCATGTTTGGTTATCTGCGGTGGTTGTTCTGTTTTCTTCCCGAGAACAAAAAAAAGCCTTAAAAAAAGGTTTTCTCTGCCATGAGAAGAGCGACAAACATAGCGTTTTTTCTACCTGCCCCGATAAATGCGATCAGTCCTCATCAATACTTGAGTTCGTGTGTTTTTTTTTAGAGAAAGTGGAAAAACATATAAACCAGAAATTCCAGTTTTGTTCGCGATCATTATCATAATTTAACGCATCACACGAAGTTTATTTTTTTTTATCAAATTGTTTTTTTTTTGTTCAGAAATTGTATTGAGGATATTTTTCGACTTTATTTAAAACAAAATTTAAAAATGCCAATATTTCTTTTACCGCATATATACTCAATACGTAATGCTGTGGACTGAAAGTGCAAAGCATTCGCAGAATTAACAAACGGAATTGCTAAAACCGAAATCAGATCAAATTTAAGAGAATCAAATAATGATAAGGTTTACTTTCGCATCAAGATTTTATCAAGACTACATTTTAATTCTTATTAGCTAAACGTTTTTTTTTCTTAATTGAATGTTTATATGAAAGAAGTAGATATCATATGGGCTTTACCAAGTCATAATTGAACATTCATGGCATTTTTCATCATATATAATTCATATGCGAATTAACGAGTTACATTAACAGTGATGAGCATTCATGTTATTTTTCACCTGCTGAATAAACAACTCTAAGTTATCTAGTCATTTCACTGCTTAACGTTCATGCTATTTTTCATCACATATAATTTGCTTATGAATAAACTAGTTACCCCTACTTTGTGATTTCACTGCTAAATATTTACCTCGAAAATCACTTGGTGAACGCCTATGACAGACCCATGTTAAATTCATCGATGTTTTCATATCAAATTCATGGGGTGTAGCTTCCACTCATTGATGAAAAAGTTGCATATTTTTTTTGAAATTTCCAACATTTACAGATATTGTTATATTGTGGGGTGGACATATTATAAATAACGTATATGATAAATGAAAAGGAACAAAGAAAAAAAGTGTATTATGAATCTTATCGACTATGAACTGCATATAGAATTTTTAAATTATTATACGTAAATAAATAAAGAAAACAAACAATTCATTTCTCGCTTCTTCCATTTTCATTTAGTCATTCCGTAAAATAAAAAATCTTAAATACACTACTTACCTGTATCGCTCCAGTGATCAACCAACATGTAACATACTGTATATGAGAACTGAATAATTACTATTGCTAGTTCAATCGAATGATGACTGCTTCATAAACAGATACATAAAAAGTGGTCAAATCTAATTCAAACCGACCATAAATTCCACTCCACACTAGACTAGACAGTAGGCAATCACACATCACAATACCTCATGGTTCTTGATGGTTTTTCATTTTGCTTACGCTAACTCTTAAACATGAATATAGTGAAGTAGAAATTGAGAATACCCATGTATGAGAGATAATACATCATTCGAATGATTTTAAGTGAAGTATTGAGATGTTAATTTGATAGTGGAAATTTTTAACGTGTTTTTTTACTTGCGATATAGGTACTCTAGGGCAAGTTTTGCATTTAGAAAAAAAAATCGAACTCGAGATTTTAATCAAAGTTGAGATTACGATGATAGAGAACACCAAAAAGATCGATCCCACAATTCCGTCTGTCTGTTTGTCTCTCTGCCTGCCTGTCTGTACAACTCTTTACAGCCTAAACAGCTACAGCGATTTTCTTCAAACTTGGTATTTAAGCGTTTTGGTGATTGCACAAAATAGATTTTTGAATCGTTGTCTATTGTCTTAGCCCCCAAAATAACGGTACTTGCCATACAAATTTTTTTACCATCTTTATTCTCTCGAAAACGGCTCTAACGATTTTGATAAAAATTGTTGTGTGTACTACTTCAAGTATGGTCTACATGGCCAAAAATGTTTTTTAAATATTTTGTTATTAGCGGACTTTCGACTTTCTCATAAACGGCTCAACGGATTTCGATCAACATTTTTAATACTGCATTTTTTTTTTAAATTTAATATTTCGAAAACGGGTGGACGATTTTTTCTGAAGTTTAATTTTTGAATACAGATTATTAAATACTTAAAATGTTCATACCAATTTTGTTTTAGAAAAAAATTAAGAATATTTTATATATAAAAAATTAAGTGAAAAAGGACTTTAAAAATACATTTAGCCGTTTCTATTAAGAATATTTTGCATATAATGTAATCGAACATTGGAGCGAGTACGTGCGATCCAGTCGTGCATTTTATTTTATTATAAATTAAAGATTTTATTTTATCAACTTAAGAACACAAATATTTATTTGTAGTTATATGTACATTTTGGAAGCTAAGCTTCCATCGTCAGTAAGCTCTATTTAAATAATAATGACATTTTGATATTAATATCAAAATTCAATACAAATAAAAAATTAAATAAAAACAAAAGAATTACACAATCAAATTTACAGTGAGTGTAAGGTCTAATATAAAACCTTTTGAAAATTGGATTTTTTATTAGTCCATCGTCTAGATAATAACCATAATTTTATTTTACAAAATTTGAAATTAATACGTAATGTAAATAATCCTTATGAGCCAGATGCCTTTGAATCTCTTTATATATTTAAAAATAAAAATAATTTAATGAATAGTGACGATCAACCCATAACAAATCCAATTTTCAAAAATTTGTATACTAGACCTTAAGTTCACTGTAAATTTGCTTGTATAATTTTTTTGCTTGTATTGATTTCTTTATTTATATTTAATTTTAATATTAATATCAAAATGTCATTATTATTTAAATAGAACTTACTGACGAGGGAAGCTTAGCTTAAAAAATGTACATATAAGTAAAAATAAATATTTGTGTTTTTAAGTTGATAAAATTAAATCTTTAAATTATTGAAATGTCTCGAAATAATGTAAAAACCGATTATAATCGATTATTTCATTTGAATGCGAACATCGTTATTAAAAGTTATCCAAAAGTAGAAAAAAGTGCTTCTTTCTTTAAAATAATTATGCCCAAACAAAATGGTAACAACTTTTGAGCCACATTGTACTATACTATTTTTTTTTTCAAAAATTTAAAACCAAAATATTTTTCTAAAAACGTACTCAAACAATAATACCTTATAATTAAATTGTGAGCTGCAAATCTGATTTTGTTTTTAAACTGTAGGCTGGCTGCATCCCTTCGAGGCATACTTCGAAAACTTTGAAATTTCAAATGGAAAAAAAATCACAAAACAAATATGTTCTGATTAATGCTCCCAGCTAGTTTAACTCATAATAAAATTAATATTTCTAAGAATTCTTAAGGAAAACGGAATTATGAAATTCCTTATAATGGTAGGGGTTTCGGTAAATTAATCCCAACCATGTCACTAAAGCTTTCACTTACATCAACAAATCACAAGGAAATCCAATCTATCCCAAACAGATTATCCCACTTCCCCACATTATCAGTTGACCCATACGTAACATTAAGTCATTCAACTTGAATCTTGCCTCTCATGGCCAAATTGATGTGTCATTGGTATACTTACATTGAAGCACGGAAAACTTTCACCTTCTGTGAAAACACTTCCATCGACTCTTGTTACACATATTTGAAAGTTATTTCCTAACAATTTACATATGTATTCAGTTAGTTGACCATCCCATAAGTGTGCATATAATATACAATGTATTACAAAACTGTGTGTTTCCCATTGTGGCTATACCTAGATAGTGATTGGTATTAACTTTTGAGACTTCTTCGGCAAATCGATTGCGTCCCAGTGAGTGCTGGGTAGTAGATTATGAAGCTGTTAGGGGTCCGTCGGTCGGTAACCAAGTAGTCAAGGTTAGAAGAAGTCAATGGGAAATCGATTTAAGTGTACTTTATGGGTTGAGCTTGAGCCTCTCTAACGACAGGCACTTAAGATGGTTATTATTGTGTTTTGTGTGCACACATATTGGTTGGACACATTTTTGATTTTTTCTTCTTATTTATAATATACGAAAAGGATATGAAGGATATTTGCTCTCAGAATTACGCAAATTGCAGATATATAATATTTTATTTTGAAATAAATCCGTCCTGACTTGAAAAAGAAAAAAAAAATGGAAAATTGGTGCCATTATTGTATAATGGAGTTGAAACATGGTAAATTAAGCACTTGAATGTCTTTTTGTTGTTGTAAGTGCCCTATATCTCCTGTCTGAGGTAAGAACAGCGTAATTCAAATGCCAAAGCGTTCCACAAAAATATTTTCATACTCGCATAAAAAAAACATACAGAAGACGCGAGGAATTTCTTGCATTTTAGATTCACGTCATGAATTCAGGACTTTGCATATGCAAACAACCTTATTTGCTGGGGGAGGCTTAAACGAGGGGTAACCGAACCACACATCCTCATTCCGCATTTACATCCACATCACCGCATTGTACGAATAAGAGCAAATGAAATTTAAATCTTCTGACATTTTGTTGCGGAGCCTTTTTTTTATGTCTTTTGCTGTATTCTTTCTTCGGCAACGGGACTAACCAATTTCCCAAAAGAAACAAAATATTTTCCTACCCCCTGTTTATGTTAATTCAATCCCCCCGCTGAATCTTCTTAGCTAGTATATGGTATTCATGATGAGATGATATTGTGTGCTTGAAAAATTATTTTGCCTTTTGTTCGGAATTATTTACATTTCACCGATCTCATCACAATCCTTATTTCTATTTGTATCTTTTTTATGTGTAAAAAGTTTTTGTAACAATTCAAAATAAATTGTTTTGGGGATATTTTCACTTTTATCAATATTGGGTTTTCGAACATGAGAATGATATTTGATGATGTTAAATGGGTAAGAGACAATCATGGAAAAAAAGGCAAGAGGCTTTATAGTGTGATGAAGATTGGGAGTTACCAGGTGTAGAGGATTTTTTGTGCAGACGTACAGATGATACGCCAAATGAATTAAGTATAATAGTCTGGAAGGGTTTTTTTAGTACAGACGTGTAGAAATTGAATAAACCAAAGATGTTGAAAAAAATCGGCTTCAGCGGCATTTTTGATTGGCATATATTCGAATTCGAAGATTCTAGCAACCAAATAGCCTAAATTTCAGTGATGGCACGGGTCCTATTTTCTTTGAAAGTACCAGGCTTATAGGTATAGAACTGTGACTTAAAGAAATCTCACAAGTAAATGTCTTAGAAAGATACATTACATACTTCCATCTTAATTTCAATGGATAGTTACATACTTGGAAAGTTCCTTGCCAATACGTCTCCGTTAAAAAACATCTCCAACGAAAACCATTTGGCAATACGAGAAAGCCAACTGAAATGGATCCAAGAAGGCACTTGATAGAGCCTAGAGCCTCCTTCAAAATACGTGCCTTCTTTCCAAGGTCATGGAAAAGCTGGTAAAGTATCAGTTTAAGTAATGTCTTGAAGAACTGAGGAACGAAAGCTGCTTAATCACAGGCAGTATAGCTTTCGTAGCAATAGGTCCCCTAGTGATCTGATGGTATATCTTACCTGGCACAAATCTTTACATCGTTTTGGAGAAAGTAAAATTATTGCACTTGATATTTCAAAAGCATTTGATAGAGTTTTGCATCAAGCTGTTTTATCGAAAATACGTACATTTGGTATCGATGAATCTCTTCTTCTTTGGATTAGAAATTAACTTTAGACGGTTTCAAGTCTGATATTCACGAAATAAATGCTGGTGTGCCGCAAGGCTCCCTTCTGTCTCCGACACTTTCTCTTTTTGATCAATGATCACTTGTCTGAAATTTATAATCCAATATATTGTTTTGCTGACGATAGTACCCTCAGCTTTCCATAATCGTTTGTAGATTCACACCCATCTCCATCGGATGTGGTAATTGAACGGCAGCGTATGATAAGCTCATGAAATTCTGATATTGAAAGCATTATCAAATGGGGAATAAAAAACCGCCTTAACAGTCTCCCCTTCTTATCTGGTTGTAATATATAAAGCCCACATTCTTCTCTACTCTAATGAAATAGCCAGTTGCATTAGACGTCTTCAAGTCTGAAATCTATATAATAAAAATGGGGAATAAGAACTACGTTGAACTTAGCGCTTCAAAAATCCAATCCTATCCCCAATGTCCGTTGTTCAGGTGGCACTAGTATTGCGAAAACAAAACATCTTTCAGTTTTCCGGATAAGTACCGATGTTTCCAAAATTGCTGATAAGTTTTTCTTGGAAGATGCAAGAAATCTTTCTCCTCGTCCTATTCAATGCTAGAAATATGCTCATCAATTTATCTTTGAACGCAGCTCCGGATGGACTATCAAGGACAGAGATTCCATTACTTTGCCTACAACACGAATGTGGAATGACTTACATGATTCTATTTTTTCCTCCCATTTTGATATTCGAAACTTCAAAACCAAGGATTTAAGAGAACCTTCCTTACTGTCCAAATGCACGCCCTCTCTTTGATAATTTTAATAGTTACCAAAACCCCTTTAGTACGCGCATAATTATAAAAAATCACCTTTCTGATCGACAAGAAATCGTTATATCGGAAAGTTACCAAAAACAAAAATTTTACAATCCAAAAAAGTCTTCGCAATGATACAGCCCACAAGCCCATCTATATCATTGATAAAAATCGACACAATTTCTTCCGAACTTCTTGGAACAAAATTAAAAACAAAAAGTTATTACGATACTTATTCGAAAAAGTTTTTTAACTTTTGAAAAAACGTAACTTAGTAATTTTTGTTTACCAAGGAAGGTGCTATTTAATTGCTTAAAAAAAATGTCCATTTTTTTTTTAAATATTCCCTTCGGCTTTGAAATTTAACTTGTCCATTCTCTTTAGTATAACGTTTAGTTTAGTTTAAGATTTTTTGAATTGATTTTTAATATTTCAATTTCTAAAAATGTAGCTCTTCTCATGTTACTTTTTGCTTATCCTTTTTGATTCTGGAACTATACTTTGTGCCAATTTACTTAGCTAGCAAACAAAAAACATTTTAATTTCTCTTTCACTTCTTCAAGTTATTCTCTGAAAAGCACTTAGCTATAGATAAACGAAAACACCCTTCCAAAGATTTTCCTCCTATATACCATATTGATTTGAGTTCAATTCTTGTTTTTGTTCCCCAGTAAAGCATTAAGGTAGGTACCTATGTAACTAAATGATTTATGAAAGCACCTTTCACCTTCAAAATTCTTCTCTATCAAATGCTAATCGCTTGTCATGAGTGTATACGTTAGTTTTTAAAGTTTGTTTAAAGCATTTTTATTACAAATGGCAATCAAAAAAAAGGAGAGGATATTTTTTGGGCGTAGCCCTTAAGAGTACCATGGTGCTTAATCGAAACAGAATGCTTTTATAAATTTCAGGACCTCCATAAATTGTAAAGCCCTGCTCTTCTTTTCATATATGTTTTTGTTCAAGAGAAAAACATGCACATGGTACTAGGGTGTGATTGTGATTTTATTTTTATCATAACTTCTTTTCTGTGGTACAAGGAAATAGAAGGGAACCATATTCGTATGCACACAATAATTCCTTGTTGTTTAAATTTATATCTTTGCGGATTTGAACATAGAGATTACCTTTTGTGATTCTTTTTCACAACACGTACTTCTAACCATTTATAAAGATCAAATTTTAAATTGTTCTTTTCAACTTATAAGAACGTGAACACATGTAGTGGAATATATGGGAAGTTAATTGTCTAGAAAATTTAACGACGTTTAATTTAAAATTTCCAAGGTTCTTGAAAGTTTGAGGTTCCTTTTGTTCCTCAATTAATTAAAGTAATATTATCAAGGTAAACGTTTTTAAATTCTCAAGGTTAAATATAGAGAATGAGGAGTATATTTCTATACAGAAGTGTTATGATTTAAACTTTCATTAGTTGCAAAAAACAACTCAAGGAAAAATACAATGATTGGTACTTGGCGTATAATCTCCAAACTATGGCCAAGTTTCGACAAAATATAAACAGAAACCAGGAACAATTCCGGAAATCCCCGAGTTCTCTTATAAGAAATGTAAAAAATTTAGATGTGTTCCCGTATTCCTTAAAACTGTGAAAATCTACGAATTTCTACGAAGAAGTCTCAAATCCTATTACCGTACTACAAATGTTCGTAGTCTTGCACATTAAAGGGAGCTCACCAGAGATTATTTCCCAAGGATGAAAAAAAAAGAAAAAAATCAATCCATAAGTTGTCAGTTGTGACTTGTGAGGTATTTTATAGCGACGCCATTACACAAAAAAAAGTGACATTTTCAAACATCGATAACAAAGAGCTAATTCGTGTCGATACAACAGTTTTCTCCAAAACAATGGGTAAGCTAATTTCCCATATGTAGAAATATAACAGCCATGGACATAATCATACCCCGTCGACTCGCCAAAGTCAAGTTCTCAATTTGCAATGATCTTCCATCTTTTTTTCCCGTATTTTAAGTAAAATTCGAAAGACAAAAATCACTAATGTCATTCAGCATTTAACTACTACTTTTGACAAAAAAAAATAAAATCACTTCTTTTGAAATAATGCAACAAAGGAACGAACATGAAATGGAAGGTCTTGATTGTTCAAATTGTGTCAACAGCATCTTATGATAGATGGCGAATGAATGGCATTCTTTGAAATGAAAAGGATGTGACGACGACGATGTTGACAACAAAAACGTCAAGAAGGTAGCAGCGCGGTGGTTATGGCGTTGTTCACAAAATAGAAATCACTTGAAATGGAAATTAATTTCTATCAAATGGTGCTCTCGACGGGTGTGACAAGCTCTAAAATGATGTCCTTCAGTTTGGAAGTTTGATTTTTAAAGGTGTTCTCCTTAAATCAATGACTTTCAAAACAAAGGAAATAATTGCAAATTAAAACAGAAGACCAGAAAAAAAATATTTTATGAATTTCAATTGACGAAAATTTGAAGCATTCGTTGAAACGTTGAACAATATAATGGTGCTAGTGAAAAGCAAAGCTGAAATCCTACAATACCTACAAGTATTAAATTCCATATTAAGTTTTAAAAATATGATTTCAACGTGCTTTTTAACAACATAACTGCTTATATAATGAATTAGGTATAGATTCACCTTGTTGGCAATTTAATACAAAAACCGATTTCGGGCTATCGAATAAAGGCAAGCTATGTACACATACAATAACGAAGGAAAATAACCTCAATCACTTTCGAATTATACTATTTTCTGGGGAAATGGCTCTCTGCGGTATACGGCCTAGAAATTTATGGAGCAGGACACAGTGCAGAAATAATCCTATTAGTGTAGCAAGTTTGAATGCTGGCGACAATATCAGTACTTAAGGGTCGTTTCTAATCCAGGTTAGACTTTTTTTTACCATGGATTTGGGTTGAGATGTAGACCATAAAACTTTATGGGTATAAGCATTCGGTACATGTAAGGAATGGTTTAAATTTTACCAATATTTTGCTACAAATAGAAATAAGATGAAAATACCATAATTATGCAAACAAAGATCTTAACTCACAATTTGTTTTATCAAAATTTTTATTTAAAGGGCTTGCAAGAAAAAAAAATAAAAGTGTATCTTGAACGGAAATATGTAAGCTTTTGGGTTTCTTTAAATATTTTATAAACGCTACAAGTACAAATTTTATTTTTGAAGTAAAACTTCTCTCTTGTGGCGTTTGCGATAAAACATTTCTTTTAACCTATCAGTGTCATTATGTCAAACGTTTTCTGTCAAAAACTGAATTTTTCGCGGCAGATTTTGCTTTAGCTCTATACCGAATAATTAAAATTAAATTAAATTTTCTCCCACCAATAATATTCAAAAAAAAAAAAACATCTTTTTATACCTACTGAAAAAGAACGTTTTTTTTTTTGCAAAAGTTCCACAAAGATTAACCGCACGCAAAACATTATTTATTTAAATCAATAAACACTTAATTCTATTTAACACTTTTCACTTTTTTATAATTTGTTGCAATCTAACTACATACTTAAATTAACAAATAAACCGATTGTTTTTCATCCCATCAGTTTATTAGTTGTAATTTGTAAATGTCATTCACGCTCACCCTCTTGATTAAAGTCACCACCAGAAATTCATCAAAATACACTGGTATGGGTGTATTCTTATGTTTTTGTGACGTCCATTGATTCGTGTGGTTGACACACTGATCTCTATAATATTATAGAGATCAGTGGGTTGACATTGATCTTCATATATCTTTGGCTTGAATATCAATCTCTGTCTCTGATCTAAAGTATGGCCTTGTTCGGTACGCGGCCGATAGGCTATCCAAGATACCTTTGTAGCGGATTTATTTTCGAACGATTCAGGTAGCTTTCTTGTTATGTCTGTTGTATTGCATACACATCTGAAGTTGTGAATCAGCTGTTCCTCACATTTCCAAACGAATCTCAACGAATCCAATAATTTTTGGGTAGCTTGAGATTTGTGTTTGACAACAATATGTTTAGTTCATCAGCTGTTTTTCCTTAGGCGTTACAACAATACCAAGCAATCCGGATCGGTTAGGTTGTGCCACCGAACTAGGCCATTGTTTTGTGTCTATGGTTTATTTTTGTTGATGTTTCTGTTTGGTTTGTTTTGATTCTTGAATTTTTGGTTTTCGTAAAGTATCTACTCGCAGTGGGCAGTGGTTTTCATCTGGTTTTAAAGTTCGAAATATTTTGTGGTAATAATTATTATTAAATGAACTGAAACTGAAAGAATGATGTTTGATTGCTAAAATTTGTTGTATTTCAGTGAGTGAAATGTCTTTGAAAAAGAAATCTTACGTTTGGAAATGTTTGTTGTTTTTTAAAATACTTGAAAATATTTATTTATTATAACAAAATGTCTACTCATGCTTTTATAATGTTGATTCCCTGGTTGTTTCTGTTAATTTCAAATATTTTCAGTTTGCTTTTTTTTTAAATATGAATTTAAATAAAATGCACGACTGGATTGAAATAACTTGCTGTATGTTCGATCACATTGTATGCGAAAGATTTCTATTAAAAATCTAAATATATTTTTAAAATCATTTTTAACTCAATTTTGTATATACATAGACACATTTTTTATTAATTTTGTTCTAAAATAAATTGGTATGACAATATTAAATATTTAATAATATAAACCTTAAAACAAAAGATTAAATCGGTTTAAATAAAGAAAAGATAATTCAAAATTCTGAAATAAATACTTAAACTAATTTGAGCTCAAAAAAAAAAGTACGTCATTTTATTTCTTGGATAAATTTTAATTTGCAAGAAAAAAAATGTTTAAAATCTGTGGAGCGGTTTTTGAGAAAAAAAAGTTTTTTTTACAAACTTTTTGAAAATATTTAAAAAATAAATTCAAAAACGAAAATTCATAGGTATTCAGAAAATACATATAAATATAATTTTTGAAAAAAATTTAATGAGCAGTTTTCGAAATATAATTTTTTTAAATTTTTTTCTTAAAAATGATCTCAAAAATACAAAAAAAATATTAATTAAAAATATTCGTACGCGGTATAATTTGGTCAACCTAAACCTATATAAGTGTGAAATTTTGAAAGAATCGGTTGAGTCTTTTATGAGATAGTCGAAAGCAAAGAAAACGGTTCTATTGAAAGTACCGTTTTTAGACATTTTTCTAATTTTTTTTTCAACCATACGATCGGTCGTAGCTGAAAAGCTGCACTGAGTTTTTGTTTATCAAATCGTTAGAGCCGTTTCCGAGAAAAATAGGTTTGAACGTAACGGTTATATGGCAGGCACCGTTATTTTTTGAGCTAAAAAAAATTCAATTTCACCTCTGTACAATACCTAAAAAACTCTATATACCAAGTTTGAAGCAATTCTGCCCACCCGTTTGGGCTGTAGGTGTCTATACATACATACAGACAGACTGACCGACTGACAGACAGACATACTGATGGGCAGAATTTTTAGACCATCTTTTTTCGTCTTCGCTATCATCGTAATGTCATGTTTGATTGTTATCTCAAAACTTTTTTTTTTCGACGAATAACTTGCCTTACAGTGCCTATAATCGCAAGTAAAAATCAAAAATGTGTTATACGTATATTTGAGTATTTTTCTCTTATTTTGCTTAGGTAAAATGGAAATACATTTAAAATAAAAATTACTTATACAGATGGTTTCTACTATACTACTATTTTGTAATTATTTTACTGGGACTATTATTAAAAACATATGTTCATTTTCTTAATTAAGATATGCTTTGTAAGAACTTGTCAACATATTTGAAGTTTAAAAATGATTTTTCGATTTTGTGATCTAGAAAAGGCCAGGTTTTTATTGAAAAACAACTCAATAATATCGCAGCTGAGGCTGAGTAAGCCGCAGAGGACACCGAAGTATTAACCAGACTATGCGATGCGACCTGCAATTGGGCTGAATCTCAACCCAAGACCCAACCAACCTCCTGACGGCTGTATTACCAGGTGGCCTAATCAATCGTTTTAACGATTTGAAATGAGCACTCAGATCGCCCGATTTACCCATTGTAGATTTATTTTTGTAAATTTTGGTTTTAAGTTATGATCAATGTCAACAAATCTTAGAATGCGAGGACTTTTTGTAGGTGGTTCTGAAAAGAGTAATGAAAAACACAACAAATAGGGCTAAATCCTAAACGCAAATCTTGCGCATAATATGCTAAGCAAACTGTCCCTAAACGCAAACAGAAAAATCTCTGCTAAGCACACTGTCCCAAAACGCAGTTCATTCTTTTTTCTTGAGCAAACTTTAATGCAATTGTGCAAGTTTTAAGCTTTTGTTGCGCACTTCACTTGCTTTTCAATTTTTATCGGGTTCGTGCATTTGCTTAGCATGAGACTTGCTTTGCAAATCTTGAGTTTAGGAACTTGGCAATATATCATATTCTCGATATTATTTTCTCGACTTACATAAATATAAACAAAATGGACATCAATTAATCTTAATCCCTAAATAGAACTAAAGTTTTTCATTCATACTAAATTGCAGCCAAAGACCTTTGGGTGTCATATTTTGCACTACTTTGTGCATACCTATCCAAGAAAAAGATAAATGATCCATTATGCTGAATCATCATATTCCTTAATTTTGTCATGCCTTCTATAGAATTTTAATTTGACAGGATTTGCTGTCATTATACTAAAATCGACTCAACTCTCCACTTCCTAACATAAACCAATTAGTAGATAAAATATCGGTTCATATTCGATGAATAACTCTATTTTCAAAGAGCTTAAAATGCAGTCCTTCAAAGCATTCGTAGCGAATTCAAAATCAATCTGTTTTGTTATTTTAATTAAATCCTTAACAACTAAGAGTAATACTACTCTTATGCATCAGAATTTGCTTATTCAATTAAAATTGCATAAATGTATTGCTAATATGCAAAGTGTACCTTCACATGTTCCACATCAACACAAGTATCTTGATTTTCAATGCAATGCATAAACATTATACGATCAAGTAAGTGAATGTCAAACAAAGCACACCCTTCACGTCCACCCACTTCCTCTTCATACAACTTGACAGACGATAGATGATACAAATACGAGAACGAGACCACATATAGTACACCGACACCGACGCGACGACAACCACGACAGACCGTACGTCGCGTCATGTTCCATTTTAAGAATATTGTGTGTGTCACGCAAACTGTTTCATTTTCAGGAAAATGTCGCTACAAATATATTTTACAAGGATATCACTTTTTTGTTGTATTCGTACTGTTGTTGTTATTTGTATAGATATTTCTGTTTAGGGCTGCCAGGCATTGTTTTTTTATTTACACAAAAGTTAATTCTGCAAAAAAAAGAGTGTACAACACAAATATAGATGTTCTTATTTTATATAGAATTGTGTGATATTGTGCTGCATTTTGTTGTATTGAGTGTATAATTTAAATTGAAAAAAAAATAGTATCCTTTGGACTGTTGAATTGAATAAATGTTTCAATTATGTAAAAACGTAGCTTGTTCTGTTTTTCTCGGCTTGTTGTGATATACCTACATATTGTTTTGTAATTATTGATGTTTTTTCGTGTAGGACAATATAGAAGGATTCACTCATATGGGACTTGTCATATCCTCTCGGTTGAATAAATTGTACGTTGGATATGAGTCCTACAATAAGCAAAAGTTCAGTTAAAATAATTTTACAGAATTGCAGGGCATATATATTGTTAATTTGACATTTTGGTGATGTTTGAAATTCAAATAAAATAAATCAATAATTCAAATTAAAAGCGAAATTTTAAGGCTCGTTTTGTAGTTTTTTACTACAGTACAGGAATTCGAAAAATTAAAATGCATGAAGCGAAATTTACAATCACATTCAAGCTGAAAATTGATGTTGATTGAACTAATGAAAGTATTCGTAAAATGATGGGCTAGCTTAGTTTGTGATCATTGAAAACAGCCATCCTCATTTGTAAGGCCCTGCTTAACTTTTGGTTAAGATACATACCTTTCTTTAAATATTGATATTAATCGGTAGATCTTGCTTCACATAAATATTCGTATGCAAACTTTGCTGTCAAAATCTTAATAAAATATGAATCAGAGAGACTTACATTTTATGTTAAACTTCTTTTACGGTGTTGGAGATAGGATTAACTATGGATCTGTCAGTGACATGTCAAACCAAACCGACACGTTTTCTGTCAAAAACCGACAGATTTTGCTTTAGCTCTCTAAACAAAAATTTTACCCACCAATAAAATATTTGAAAAGACATCTACTTATACAGAAAAAGAAGGTTTTTCAAAAGAAGTATACGAAGATTAATCGGGGCAACATTTAAAGACATATTTTCATTAAACAACCACATGAAAGTAGTTTTTTAAAAATTAAATTCAACCCTGGTGGTTTGTTATGTTAAACCATTTTCATTTACAAAAAAAAACACCAAAATCATCTTTTACAATTTTTTTTTTATATAAATCCATGAACAATTTTCCCTTTTTTCTACACATAATTTACTTAACTACTTAAAATTTACAAATAAATTTTCTTTTAATAAAAACATACACAAAATAAACAAAGCTGTCTTGTTGGCAAAAGTAGACAAGTATTGCCATAAACGAGCAATCCTAAGTCCTCTGACAAATCCAAAATATTATTACCATGCATTTTCTTTATTCCTGAACAAAATGGATGCGATAAGAAAAGGTGGGTGTGAGAAGATCTCGTCGTTCTAGTTAAATTAGTGTCAAACAATGACGAGGATACACATAATATAGTATTTCATGTCATCACATTAGGTTAAATTAATGAATTAATAGCCAATTTCACGAAGGACTTTTAAGCATTTAACATGCTTCTAAACCTTAAAATGGGATTTTTAGGTTTCAACAAGCGCTTTTAAACTACACAAGCTCTTAAATACCTATATGAACTAAATGCCCATTTAAGGCTCAATAAGTGGATTTTGCAGTTAGGAAATTAATAGGTTACAAACTTTTCTTTTTGCAGGTTAATAATAGTATTTTCCTGCTTTTTATTTAGAATAAAGGAATGGTCGTCCGACAATGAAAACAACACAGTAATTTGACGTGCAAGGTTTTCAATTAACAAAACAGGCAATGGACATGTGACGGCAATTTAAAATTCTCTGATGTTGTGGGAAAGTGGCCTGCAAGTCAGAATGATGTCATTTTTTTTTGATGATTCTTTTCTTTTATGTAGATGATATTACTTCTTTATGTAAACAAAGTTTTAAACAAATTCATCTATTCATTTTTTGGTAGTTCTTGACATTTTTCTCAATACATTATGCTTTCTCATTTTTACTTGCGATATAGGTACTAAAGGGTAAATTTTGCATTTGGAAAAGAACCGAACTCGAGATTTTGATTAAATTTATATTGCGATTATAAAGAGAACACGGAAAAGTGGGTCCCGCATTTTCGTCTGTCTGTGGTCTGTCTGCCCTCTGTCTTTCTGTCTGTAGGTCGACCTACAGGATAAATCGCGATTTTGTTCAAGCCTGGTACTTAGGCGTCTTAGGTGATTGGCTAGATTCTTTTTTTAAATCTTTTTTTTCAGCTCGAAAAATAACGGTACCTTCCATACACATTTTTAACGATCTTGATATTTAAAAAAAATCAAATCACCATTATAATGGATTTGTTATTAACGGTACCTGCCATATAAGCGTTTTTTCCATTTCCGACTATCTAATGAACGGTTTAACGGATTTCGATCAAAATTTTTATTCAAGTGATCTTTTAAAATGATAATCATAGATACCAATATTTTCGAAAAATATTTTCTTGGATTTTTTGATAAAAAAAATCTATTTTTTTTTTTTGTTTCTTTTTGAAAATTTAATATCTCGAAAACGGATTGACATTTTTTTTAAATTATGTTTTTAAGTTTATATTATTAAAATTGTCATATCTGCTTTTTTTTAGAAAACTTATAGAAATTTTGTATATAAAAAAAATTATTAAAAAACGACATTAAAAATATATTTACGAACATAGGAGCAAGTTAAAATTCGGTTATTAGAAATAAAAAGAGAAAGAAAATTAGAAAGAAAATTAGAAAGTGACATCACTGGAAAGAACTCAATTTTAGCAAAAGTTTCTCTTTTATAGATTGGTGAAAATAAAAAGAGTTAAGTGTCTGATAAAATTTAAAAGTATTTTTTGATAAAAGTGCTTTTAGTTTTTTTTTATGAATTTGGCATACGTAAAAATAGAAAATCAATTCGCTTCAATATTAATTTCTGAAATCTCTTCGTTAAAAGTTTCGTTCCTTTGAATTGGGGAATGTAACATTATCTCATTTTCTTGTGCAATTTCAATCAATCTTAATCAGTGAACTTAAATTATTAAACTTTAGATTGAAGTTCGAATGACGGTGACGTTTGTATAATTAGAAAATGTAGGCTTAAACAAATGTCAGATTCGTTGTTCGTTGACTGATTTGCATGAAATTGAAATATGTTGTATTTATCTACCTATCTATCTATCATTATTAAAACGGTTCTGAATTTCAAATTAAGTGCTCTTTAAGTTCTGGCTTGTGTACATACACACTTTTCATAAACTGGTATAAGAATGTGAATTAAACATATAGAATCAACACTCAATCGGCAATGTTGATGTTATGTTATATTGAATTTTTTTTTAAATAACACTACTGCAAAAACATAAGTTTCTAAGTTTCCTAAGACAAAGCAAAATTCTTAGAGTATTGTACTGAAAAGCTGCTTCTACATTCTTTCTAAGCGGTTCCTATCATTGCGCATCAAATTGCGTTGACAGATTAAGTAATCGAAGACTTTACTCTTTATTAATTCCTACAGAAATTCGTACCAACTGTCATATTTTCAATCGAAAATATGGTTGGAAAACAAATGTAATTATATAAGATCTGCGAAGGGAATTAAGCTCATTTTTGACATTTTTTCTATCGAATAAATGTCAAAAGCAGATAGCAGCGAATTGTCAAACTTTTTTAATTTCGAGAAAAAAATCAATAACAACTGATTGATTATTTCCAGAAACTACATTTGTCTTTTTTATTTCTAATATTGACATTAGAACAACAACAACATCCATTGAATTTCTTGAAAAACGGTTTAATTTTCTACATTCCAGCATTTATCATATACTAAAATGTTCTACATCCGAGCTATTGATGTATGACGGAATTGTTGGTATCCAGTTGCCATAATGCAAGAAAACTTGCTTTCGATTTAACCATCGCTAATGGAGACCATATGTTATGGGAGTTCAGAGTTTCTACAACTTTCACCAAAGGAAATTCTGCCATTCTTCGATACATAACTTAACATTTCGAGACTTAATTGAAAAGTAAACATTTCAAAATAGTTCCGACTTCAAATGGACCATAATAAATATTTCAATTAAAATGACTCACACGTCATATCTGTGCATAAACAGAAACACTACAAGTGCAGTTAATCCATCACAATCACAACAAAACGAAACCACACGCAAAATAGCTAAACATGAATTCCATCGATATGGTAGAATTTCAACAGCCATCTTGTGCACCATATGTACGTTGCATTGTATTGTATTAAAGAGAAGCCAAGCAAAATCTGGCTTTGAAAAAGATGAAGTAGTAGAGTAGATATGTATACCAAAAGCATTCAGGCAGCACCAGCAGCACAGCATAAATAAATCAATCAGCGATAGCCGAGCTTCATGATGTTGTACAATGCCCGTGTGGCCGTATCCATCTACTACGTAGCGTACATCCAGTTTCCGGAGATACGAACGATAGGCGTCTCCGTCCCGTCCTGTCCCGTCCAGGCCTTAAAACCTGACAAAAGAACAAATAGCTGTTCGGTGTTTGGTTAAGTTTGGATTTTTCAGTGAAATCACTATGCGATGTGATGTGATGTGGTGACTCCATGTAGAGTGACACATATCATATAGGCAAAGAATGTTTCCCACGGATATGGGTGGATAATTCCGCTGGCCGCCTGTTGGTTATGAGCTCTCGTCAGTTTCATGTGCCCTGGTCGTGGTTTTGTTGTGATATTTCACTATCGAAGTATATCCTTTGATGGTTTTGGGTGGGGCAAGCTTTTACGGTCAACGGGCTTTCAATTATGTCAAATATGTTCAATGACTGATGATGGATGTGATGATAGAATGAACTTGCAAAATATTTGGAATATTCATTTTCAATTATTAACAAAAAAGTGTGGCTTTTTTTTTGAAAAATTCCTGAACATAAATTACAGCTTTAATTAATTTAATGAATGAAAGCATCACGCTTTAGTTTATCTTCCAGGGAATCTAATTGGAAACTTCCGTAGATTTAATTGCTGGATGGATTTTAAGTAGATCCATATCTGATGTGAAATTGTGCTTTGCAAAGATCAAAAATGATTTTCAGCAGATGTATGCGCTGCCCTTAGGCAATTACCTAATCAAATACAATTTGTGATAAAATCACAGAGAATTTCTTATCTCGAGGCCGTTGGTACGAGGCAATTTAATCTATACTAACCATCAAACAGGTAGCTGCGCATTTATATAATTTCCCTTAACAAAGCTAACTTCAGATGGATTCAATTATACCTCTCTGACATTGTCAGATTTTATATCTTATTGTTGAATTTTGAGAGTGTGTAGTACTTTGTGTGGATACTGATATAAATTCATCGAGTCTAGGAATTATGTAAATATTTGTATGCATCACTTTATAAACAAATACTACGTATACGCCCCAGTGCATTTGTATATCTGATTAGTGTGTGTGTCTGTTTCTCCCATAGGAATATTTGAAAGTCAGTAGTAGCTACCTAAGAGGGATTTCAATATCTTGCTACTAAATATAGCTCGACGTATTATTCCCCTTATTCCAATATCAATTGTATACACCATCACTATTGATTTGCTTAGCAGTAGTGGCTGGAGAGGTTGGTTATCTATTTTATGTTTTCCTGCTGCAATCGTCTGATGTATATGTGTGCAAATTTTGTACAAAAGGATTCAGACTGAAATGGTTGCTAGATAGCGTATATGTGATTGATTTCACTGAATACAAAAGTGCATTACAAAAAATGATTGCGTTAATGCATAAAAAGATGTATTACGTTATAGGAAGAAACTGTCAGTTGTGTAAAGTTAAGTGAAGTGAAGTGAACAGATGCAGAATACACTTCGATAAGACATGAAATACTGTTTTCCTCAAGAAACGTCAGGAATAATTTCGAATTGCTTATTAAAGAGATTACGCAACGTAAATTTCGGAGAAACAGATTACTCGAGAGTTCCACGGGTCTACGATTTTTTTTGAAATTTTGTTTTTAAATTTATATTATTCAATACCTAAAATTTTCATAGCTTTTTTTATAAAAAACTTAAGAATTTTTTTAATATAAAAAATTAAGTGAAAAACAACTTTAAAAATATGTTTAGCCGTTTTTATTTAGAATATTTTACATATAATGTGACCGAATATAAGAGCAAGTACGTCCGATCGAGTCGTGCATTTATTTTTTAATAACGACGGAAAAGAGTGGTAAGGTCATACCTATATGTCATATTGATATATCGTCATTGCCTAAAGGGACTGATGAGTTTTGATGACGATCTGATATTTCCATACCGATATGGTACAGTCTACTAGCATTCTTCCTAAAATAAAGTCCTTGGGAAAATGAGTAGAACAAAGCCTAAATGTCAAACAGCTAGTCCCAAAGCACTAAGCTTCAATGACACAAGCAGTCTCCCTCTATAGGATAACAGGCTGCGTTAATGAGTTTTTATGCGAAATTGTAGAAAACATAAGAAAAGAGGAGACAAAATGAACCAAATAATTGTAGGCAAAACTATATTGAGAATTAATATCAAAAAGTTCTACCACTTAGCAGAAGGAACTATTGAACATAGTAATAAATAAATTTAGATTCTTTAATATTCATATATTTATAAGAAAGCGCTAGACCTCAATAGTTGTTGCGTTGTGTATACTTATAAAAATGACGTATGTCCACTAAATTAGCTTTAGTTCTGTTCGCGTACTTTGTGCACAAAAATGCACAGACACTCCTTTTTTTTTAAAAGTGATGTAAGACTCTCTCAGAGAGCGAAGAAGTTTGACAAAAGTACGTGACATGATACAACTAAAGAAGAAAGCGCATTGCGCATGGTGGGGGTTGGCTGTCAAAGTTACGTGACGTCACACGGGCACACTACATAGACTTTGATATTTATAATATTTTGCCCTATTTGTTGATGTTGATTGATTATGCTGATCGGAGAATTAAGTTACCTATAAATATTTAATTGAATAGAGATCTTATTCTGTAAAATGGAATTTTTAAATTTAATAATTAAAACTTGCAATAAGTTAAATTTAGTTCCTTAATACATTTTGTTTGGCCCTATGCACAATCCACAACTTCAAAGGTTTCCATTTTGCATGTCTGTGTTTTTTTTAAAATAACAAATGAAATCAGATCTCATGTGAATTTGACGTTTATTCAATTACCTCAACTTGCCCCAGCTAAAGACCTAGATCTACTTCAGGGCGAGTTGAGGGCGACCCTAGGTTTCAAAAAGCACAGAATTTGTTTATTAGGGTGACTTCAGGTTTTTTTCAAAAAAACGCTTTAGGGCGACCCTAGGGCGACTTCAGGGCTCAACGAACAAACCTATTAGATACCCAAACTACAAGGTTTTGGAGTTGGCATTTCGCCAAGGACGATTTTTTTTATTCAACACCTAATATGAAATGGATAAGCAAAGATTTCGTTGAAAATTTGGAAGCCAGCAATTTGTTATCGTGCGACTTCGCACGTTTTAAGACCTGATGGGGTTCCAACTATCCATCATCTGCCTAAGGTTTCCGAAAGACCAGCAACCATCAACAAAAAGGTTAAAGCATATTGAGATAAAAATGGTTAAGAGAACTTGGGCGGATCGCTTAAGAATCAAACTGATTGATTTGGAGGATTAGGAGAATATCTGTGTACTCCATTGGGATGAAGGTGGCCTTACTAAACCGTGTCGGAAGACATGATAACTAAGTTTTTATCTTTGGAAATAGTATCAATGCCGTCAACGGAGAAGTCAATGTAGGAAGTACAGAGTAGGTATATTAAACACATGATTCAAATATCTTCAAATGTCGTTTACGATATCAGAATTAAGTCACTATTTTTCCGATCGCGAATTATTTTCTAATGCGAAAACTGAATAGAGAAATAGAAGAAAACAAAAACTCAAAGAAAAGAAAATACAAAAAAAAAATTATAAATTAAAACCACGAAAATAAAAAAAAGCATTTGAAATTCATATATGTACAATATTTTATTGATTTCTGCAAGTATGTATGCTGATCCATGGAGCTATTGCTTTTCAAATATTATATGTATGTATACTATTGATGAATAATAATAAATAGAAGTTAAAGGAAAAACTCAATATTTCCTACGTAACACTTCATTTTTGAATTTCGTTTCAGATATCTTTTGTTTACAATAGTTTCCATACAATTAAAACAAAATGTCAAACTCAATGGGCTCTTGTGACGTAGATGCGCAGAACGAGAGAAAAATTAAACTCGGAATGCGTTATCTTGTTTAGTTGTATCATGAGTACGTGACATAAATTGCAGTTATTTTTCAAATGCAAAACAAAATTGTATTTTTGAAAATTTGTATTAGGTAAATTTTTTTTGTGAAACAGTTTATGTAAAGAACAAATTTGCTATCAGCAAATTGAATTAATTGCATGAATAAGCCCGCCAAACGATAAATTCGATTATGTTGGCCATTTATAATGACACACGTGACAACTAACAGCTTATGTATTGTTTTTTTCATAATTTTGTTCAAAGACATTTCAACTAGATTCTGTTAAATATCAATAGGCGTAACAGTATTACAATTATTTAGTTGTACCTAAGTGAATTCAATTTTAATCATCCTTAGATTTATAACAATTTTGATTGAACAATATTCTTATAATCATAGGCAAAGGCTGTCAGCAATATTGGAAATGTTGGTGAAACTTTAATTAAGGCGTGGTTGATTTGTAGCAGAATAATTGTATTATATGTTCGTATTAGCTATATTGGAATGTTGGTTGTCAATTTTAAAGCATATATTCTTAAGTTCTGATTTGCAAAAATAAATTTAATACCTCTAGTATTCCAAATATGTATTTCTTTATCCAAGAGCATCAGAGACAAATTAGCAAAAGGTTTTCCTGTTTGGCCCATTTAAGATCTCCATGATTTCTTCCATTTTGAAATTAAATTGATTCAAATAATTTCATCCGGTCTCCTGCAGAATTGGACTTTTCCCTCTCAGAGGGAAAACATCTTACTTCTCCCGTAGGATGTAGAGGGTACAAAGACATGGTACCCTATACATCCATACCAGCGGTTGGGGGCCTTCTGAATCAGAAAACTTATTTCCGGAAGTTAAATTAACCCCGCACGGGTTCGCGTAAAATCTACTTTTCTGTCACACTGTTGGAATGTCCCGAGTCACGTCCTTGCTTAAAACATCGTACCGACTTTCTTTCATTTATTTCCATTATAGGTGAATAAATTAGTATTTATTTTGAAAATTCAATAAAACCTAAAACGAATAACAACTATCAATTGATAAATATTAAAATTATGTATTTACCAACACAAATGCTGAAAGTGTTTATACTTGAAAGTTAAGAACTTTCACTGCATAATAATTTAGATTTTTAACAGATTGTGTTTTTCCAATTTTCAAAATATGTAGAAATATTGACTATTTATCAATTGATAATTGGACACAATATTTAATATAATAAATAATAGAAAACTATTAGATGTCCTTACTAAGAATTTTTTGCTTATGATGCGATGGAGTCGTTCATTTAATTTCTGATATATTAACTTTAACCAAATGTGACGTTCATAATGTCAAACGAAAATGAAAATTCATATACTCACCAAACTTAACAGTAACTGCCCTCCATTTATGCAAGCAAACAAGTATATTTCAATCTAAAATTTTTAAAACACGATGATGTATCCGTGTCTCGTTGTCATAACTGTCGGCTTCCATAAGAGCGGAACACCCCGACATTTTGTCTGACATTTTTAACCCAGTATTTTCTTTTGTTTGCGCTCAAAACTGCCAGTGACACTCAGTATACACATGCACTTTCCCTTTCCATAAAATCCAACCACTTAAATTGAAAGAGCTTTAGATACAAAATATATCTGAGTTTATCCATTTTCTAGATACGAGTATACTACAGATTTGCTTTGCCTGGATATATACTCTTGCTGCATCCTTGTTCCCCAGAAAATGGAGACACACATTTATACAAGATCAAAGCACTCAAAGGTTGTCATAGCATGACGAGGATGACGACGCCATATCGCCACAGCAGCGATAAAATGAACAATGTTCTCGTATTTATTCCTCCCGCCTCACATATGCCACATGCCTGTCGTTATGTGGAGCATATTTGATATCCTTGGGGATTTGTGTTGACGGTGTTGTTCCGAGAAATTTCATTTCAATTTGCTGTCCAAGAAAAAAAAAACTACACACAAATAAACGTCATTGAATGAAGGTAGGTATGGTATCTCTGGAAGATGTGATAACGTTGGTGAGATTAGAATTTGTTCGCATGTCGCCCAGTCCATAGACCTGTGGAATTATGTTGTCAGGTTGTTGGGAAATCATAAGTCCAGGGTTTATTGTTTCTGGTTGTTTCTGATAGTTGCTGATGGTTGAACAATGAGCGGAATGGAACTTTGTGTGTTATGCTACGTCATTTCAAATTGAATTCATAGACTTGTTGTTGAAGGAAATCAAAGGAAAGTATATCAATAAAGCACTCTATTAAGTTGAGGAAATTGCTTTGGGGAAAATAAATTAATTCAGTGATATTTATGTACATACTACAGATATGAGTTATTGACGCAAAATTATTTACTGGAAACGTGGCTTAAAAAGGAAATAAAATAGTTTTGAAAGGTTAAAAAAAAACTGCTACACTTTTCAATAAGATAAAACATTGTTAAATATCAGTTATGTAACTATTTCACAGTTTCATATTTAAATCATTTTAGAACTTGTTGAGTATGTATTATTTGTCTTCAAGGGTTCAAGTCATTTTTACTGTTTCTGATATCGTTGGTGACACTTTGGGATCACTTATTCGAAATCGCCAAAAATTTTGGAAAGTGTTTGGGCTTTCTTCAAACATGCAAGAAATTCTTCTCCGCTTCTGATCTGGCTGTATTCTATAAGGCCTTCATTCGCCCAATCCTAGAGTATATCTCTCACATTTGGGCAGGAAGCCCCAAAACTCATTTGAATCTTTTGGATAGAATTCAAAATGGAGCTCTAAGAATGATTGGCGATAGAACTGTAGTGGAAACATTTACATCTCTAGAATACCGTCTAAACGTTATCAGCCCTATTAATAAAAAGGCTTAGTCCACCTTTATTCCACAGACTAAAAAAACCATGGAATAAGACTTAGACAATGGACTAAAATCTACTATTAATAAAAAATCAAACAAAATCTACTACAATAAGTATCAAATCTACCTCTTTTTTTTCTAAGTAAATAGTAGTAAATAAATTTTGTTCTTAAATGTCAATTTTAAGTCCATCGCTAAACCACCGTCTTCGATGGTCTAGCCAAGGAATACGTTGGTAAACGTCAATTATCAGAAATTTTGTTTTATTAATAGTATTTCGCACTTAGTCCACGGAATAAGTCCTAAACCTTCGCTACTTCATGTTTATTAATTTGGGTGTATGTCTCACATTATTTTATAGCTATTTTTATAAACAATGTTCTAACGAAATAGCCAGTTGCATTCCTCCCCTAAAACTATGCGTTCAGGAATGCTCATCAGTTTACCCTTAAGCCCAACTTCGGACATACTGTCAAGTACAGAGATTCGAATGTGGAATACTTTAATCGGCTCAATTTTCGCCTACCATTTTTATATTCAGAAATTCAAGATCCTAACGATTGCACAGTACTCGTTCATTTTAAGAGTAGTCAAAACCTATTTAGTGAGCGCATCCGTATAAAAATAAATTACACGACTGGATCGCATGTACTTGCTCCTATGTTCGATTACATTGTATGCGAAAGATTCTTAATGGAAACGGCTAAATGTATTTTCACTTAATTTTTTATATATAAAAATTCCTAAATTTTTTCTAAAAAAAAATTGGTATCGAAATTTTAAATATTTAATAATATAAATTTAAAAACAAAATTTCAGATAAAAATCGTCCACACGTTTTCGAAATATTAAATTTAAAAGAAATTTTTTTTTTATTTCAAAAATCCAAAAAAAAAACTATTTTTCTAAAATTTTGAAATGTAGTATTATTTAGTATTCAAAGGAGATCCTGTATACAAATTTTGATCGAAATCGGTTAAGCCGTTTATGAGAAAGTCGAAAATCTATAAAATGGTTGTATGGCAGGTACCGATAATAACAAAATATTTTAAAGTTTTTTTTTCGGCCAAAATGTAGACCATGCTCAGTACTCACACCAAATTGTATTAAAATCGTTAGAGCCGTTTTTGAGATAGTTAAGATGGTAGAAAATGTGTATGGCAAGTACCGTTATTTTTGGGGTTAAAACGACGATTCAAAAATCTATTTTGGACAATCACCTAGAACGCCTAACCACCAAGTTTGAACAAAACCAGTTTAGCCGTTTAGGCTGTAGATAGTTCTACAGACAGACAGACAGACAGACGGAATTGCCGGACCTACTTTTTTGGTGTTCTCTATCATCGTAATGTCAACTTTGATTTTTTTTTCAAATGCAAAACTTGCCCTATACTTGTACCTATGTATGTCGCAAGTAAAAAAGTTGCCAGTACTTCCGGAAGTATTGTTGGCCCTGCTATTAAGAGTCCGAGTGTTATCAAACATCCTCTCTAGTCTTATAATTTTTTGACAAGCATTTCTTGGAGAAAATATAAGTTGTCAAATCTGAAGGTCTTGTCGAATGTCTCAGTAGTTGTACCTTCTGATATGCTGTCGGCCTTAAATGTGCTACCCGGAAACGGGGTATTGTCGCATTGCCTTAATGATGAAACTTGATAATGCTGTCAAATGATTTATATATTATTATTTTTTTGAGAAAATAAATTTTGAAATTTTTCTGGCTGGTTTAGGATTTAGTTGAGTTAATTATTGGTAGCAATATTGGTTCTGTAACAACTTGGCGCTATTAATAGTATGTGCTGCAATTTTTGGAGCCAATTCTAGCTAACACTTTGGAAAACAACTTGCTGATAAAATTAGTTCGGTTTGTATGGAATTATTACTATTATTTCTATACAAACCAAACTAATTTTATCAAAAAGTATATATAAATATATACACAAAAAATTATATATCAAAAATTTAGAACTATATTTTGATTTTCGAATATTAGCCAAACACATGGACTGCAGTTTATTATTTTTATATTAAAGGCTAAGCAAGTACTGAAATCAAAATGGTTATTTTTATAATTTAGGAAATTTGAACGGTTCGCCCTACCACTTATCGTAACTCACATTTGACTAAGAAAAATTTAAGGTTTGTCAGGTCTGACGAAAATGCTGTTATATTATCACTGAAAAAAAAAAGAATATACATATACAAAATTTCACCAAATTTAGGCAAATATTTTGACCAAATTTCATTTTAGTCAAGGACATCTTTTCTGTTCTGTTCTAGTTTTTGACTCGTCAAATTCCAAACCACATTATAAATTTGTTCTGTGATAAATAATCAATTAGAATAATTTTCAGTAAAGTACCTACCTGAAGTTAATTGATTTCCCTTGAATTTAATCAGTCATTTTTATTTTATAACAATGTTTTATCTATATCTACACTCTAAATCGAATAAAAATGTACAACCCACAGTCAGTCGTCGTATTAGTGTTCTTCCGTTCTAAATGATACGAGCATCACTTAAAATCGTCTGACTCACTGTCAAAAATTAGGTCAATATCGTTAGCAAATGCTACTATAATTGTGCCTGTCTTAAATACTACTGTTATTCGCCGAAAACATCGACAGAATGTGACTGATGGAATATGTCTTATGTTTGGCATATTTCGATATCTTCTAACTGTACAAGCTAAACTTGTATATATATCCTTGGTTCCTTGGTAACGGCTCTAACGATTTTGATTATATTTTCACATTTTGCTCCTATGAGTGAGAAAAAAATAAAAAATAGATTTAGTTAAATCCTCCCACTACCACGCCTACTTGTTTATTATATTTTTTCTCAGTAATAGCTCTATTTCTTGGAGACGACTAAGATGATTCAGATGACATTTACAGTTTGTTTTTTTTTTATAATTTTGTGCAAGGGATAATAAACACCCTTTAATGTTTTGACACAGCGCGGGCACCCGGTGAAAGAAGAGAAAAAAGCATAGGAAAGATGTGTGGCGCGATGTTCTGAGACTAGAGCTGGTTGTTGTCTCAGATTTATCTCCAGGGATTGCGGCTGAACTAATACGTAGAAAATTACCGTGTCTTATTTATTTATGTCTCTTATAATTCGCATTATTTTATTTATTGCGTTGTCTTATTTATGGATACACTAGTTTATTCAATTACATGTTGTTCGTGTTATTCCTGAACAGCATGTAATTAGTAAACCAGCAACTCATTTTATGACAATTTTTAGAATTGGTTTTTAATTGAATATAAGAAGATATAGACAACGGCAGGAATCGAATCTGCGACCACGAGGTTGGTAGGCGAGCACACAATTATCGCGCCATGGCTACCCCCAATAGAGAAATTTAAAAAAATATTTTAGTAAAATCCACGCCCACTTTTACGATTTATTGGTTTCTAGTAAACGGCTCTAACGATTTAATCCAACATTTTTGGAGTTCGATTTTTTTGGCAAAACAAAAATATTTTAAGTAAGATGCGTTCGCTGCATCTTTTTTTTTAAACAGTAAATTTTGAAGCTAGTACTAGTCGGTTTTTCATTTAAAGTGTAATCATCCTGTCAGAAGTTTTGGGACACATTCACAGATTTGCTTAGTCTACCGTAAGGTCCCTGTCAACGTATAAGGCTTTAAAATTCTTTTTCTTTAATTGTTTTTAATTTAATGTAAATTCTTATAAATTTATAATATCGTCTCAAAATTTATATTTGGATAAAAATTACTTAGCTGAACAAAATGTGTACCAAATCATTAGAAGAAGAGTGTAAAGTAACTATAAGCCTCGCGTTGTATACAAACCAAAATCAAGTTTGAAAACGCGTTTGGTATTTCCATTTTATTTTATGCTTAAAAACAAAAGGCTCGAAGTACGCTGATGTACATAGCAACCAACAATATGGGAAATTTCAAAAGGTATACGGCTCTCAAAACAGGCAAAAGTATATACAGCTATACAAAATACTGTATATTGATGCAAAAACAATTTAATTCTAAAGGATTTTGTTATACATGTACATAGGTTTTCGAAATAAATTCCCTGTTTCCAGCTTCCGCTATTGTTAAAATATAAAATAGAAATTCGTCAGGGTTTAATAGAGGAAGCAAATAAATTTAGAGTTCAGATTTTGCTGTGGTATATTCCACAGGATTTGTGTCATTGTTATAGAGGTATTTATTCAAAGAGAATGCAAAGGCTATAGATACTTCTGTGGTTGGTATTGGTATACTAACTTGTCGAACAAAAAAAAAACACTTTAATAGTATTAAATAGATGATGAAGAGAAATATTTCTTTTTAGCTTTTAGTTGATGAAAGCAAGGGAAAAAACCATAAGGGGCTTTAAATAAAATATCGACAATATTAATATAAAGCTTTTCAATATTACTAGGTAAGAAGAAGGGAATTGAAAAACGATTTTAAAATGAAGTTTGTTCAACATACTTACTTAGAAGATTGTTGAAATGGGCGCATTTATTGAAGAGAAGTGTGGAAATAGCAGACTTACCATCGACTTATATAAAGTCCTTATTTAAATTATGCAAAATAAAAACTGCTCTTTAGAAGTCTGTTATGATATAACAACCAATAATTCTAAAAAAATAGATTTCACACATTTTTAATCATACTGCGAAGAAAAATTAAAAAACAAGGAACTCAAATTTCATACATTTGTTATGTTTTTATTTGTGTAAACTTATAATTGTATCACTAATTTCCTACAACTTATGCTTATTGCGATTTTATCGAAAACTGAACTGATTTAATTAAAAAGTTGTTTTCCTAGCTCTGCACCATCATTAGCTTCTATTACAGCAGCATCAATGCCATCAAGAACACCACCAGTGACACCACCGACAACTGCACCAAGTAAACCAGTAGACGAACCAACAGCATTACCAGCAAAATCTAAACCTCTACCGAGAATATTTCCAGAATCCCTATTTTCAGCAGAAGCAATAATATTATCACCAAGCCCTGTGCCGATAATTGTCCCAGCTGCAGATCCTCTGACAGCACCTGCAATACCATCATCAGCTGCACCAATTACAGCACCCGCATTAGCACCAACAAAACCAGAAAGCGAGCCAAAAATTCCACCAGTTAGACCAATTAAGCCTCCCATGAGGTCTTCAGGTCGGGTGCCTCTAGTAGAAGATCTTAAATATTCACCAAGGTATCTGCCCTCAGCTGATCCAACTTGAGCACCGATTTGTCCACCCTCAGCACCATCTGTTACAGTACCAATTATATTGCCCACAACACCACCGTAGGTACTAATAGCTGTTCCGAAAACATCACCAAGGACATCAGCAAGTCCATTAAATATTGGAGCACTTGCAGAAAGTCCATACAGAATCATAAACAGAAACTGAGAAACACATATTTTAAACATTTTCTTATTGCTTTCGGAATGACACTGTTTAGAGGAAAAAAGTAATTAATACTTTGATATTGGAAATAATATTTCTAATTTATTTTTAATAGCTTCAAATAATTAAAATACTATTCAAATGCGTACAAAATCTGCTGATAATATTTTATTATTGGTTTTTATATTTACAACCCCGACTTGACTTGGCTTTTATTTTAATTGTTTCTAATTATTAGCTTAAGCTGCCTGCATCTATTGTCGGAACTATTCACCACAATGTTTTCAATGAATGTTTCCTGCAAGAAAAGTTTTCATTTCACAACCTGTGAGTGATGAATGGAACAAGCAAATATTAATTTTCTTAGATATCTTAATTTCAAGAACAGATCATCTTTTAAGTAGTTGAACGTTTTTGTTTTCCACCATTTTTGCTATGACATGTCAATTCAAAGCGTCAAATAAGCACATCACATTCAACGGACGTCTGTTGATGCCAAAATGTTTATACATATCGCTATTTCGTCGAATTAAATTTATTAAATTTCAACTACTCAAGAAAGCAACCTCCAAAACTCATCTTTATTTTTTAAGCACACTTGAACTTTTAGTTGTCATAAGCTGACATTTATCAATTCGGCTCCGTCATATTTTCGTTGCGTTCCTTTGGAATCCAGTATGTACTTCTGCTTTTACTTTACTGTCAAAGTAGTTAAAAAATGAAGTAACGAAATGTTTCCACAACAAACAGCGACCATTGTACAAATAATTTGCGTAGTATATTGTTGTTGGCTGATATGACGTTTCTCCAAACGGAAAAAATTATTTCGAAAATATTTTCTCTTGCAAATTAATAATAAAAATATAATGTAACAGCGGAAAACCCAGATAAACCTCAGAAACCAGATCATTTTATTTCTGTAGAGATGAACTGTCAATTTTGTATGGGAAAAATATTCTTCAAATCAGATAAAATTATCTCACAAATTTGATGTAGAAAGAGAATACACAAACCTCATAAATTTATTTCAAAGAAGATCTGATTATTTTCCACATTTAGGCAAGTATTTTTAATGGGGTGTTCATGAAAACGTCTGGCGGAAAATTATATTTTCTGCAAAGCGGAAAATTATCTCGTTACATGAATACCCTTATTATGAAAGCAGTCCTATTATTTAAAAAAATACTTTCTGCTATTTAAATAGCCAAATTTCACTATATAAGTACGTCAATGTACTGGGATGTAGAAAAGTTATTTTGTTTCCAAGATATACAATAGGTGTTGTTGTCTACCAAATGTCAAAATTAATGAAAGATAAAGATAAGATCTGAAAATAACACATTGTATGAGTATTTTTTTTAAATGGAAGTTAGTACTTTTATTTCTTAAATTTCCCTCTTGACACCAATGGCATTCCACGTTTTTAGCAATTAGATCAGAAACTATAAACGAATGCGCTCTGAATACGCTTCAGAATCAAAACGAAACACAAATTCAAAGGTCCAAAATTCGCTCTGAAGAAATAAGAGACATACATTTTTTTCTTGTATAGTCAGAATCTGCTAACCAAAAAAAAAGAAAGAAAAACGCCTTATCGGACTATAATGACATTTTACACCATTTATTAACATTATGACGCATTCACAATATTGCATTATTTTTACCTTAACTTTGTAAATATTGGCGCAGAGTCATTATTCCAAAAGATCAAATCTCAACATACATTATTTTGGATTCACCAGAGATATAAATCCAAGTATAAACAACCTTAATTATAAAATCAACGATTTAGTAGCGGTTTATAATTAACATCGAAACATGTTGTTAAGCAACGGAATAAGAATTGACATCTGACAATAATTTACAAAACCATACAATAAAAGAAAGATAGAGTTCAAACTTATTGTAGTAGATTATCTACATATGGATTTTCGGATGACACCTTTATTTTAACTCGGGATTAACTTCTATTCTATAGCTTAGGCCAGCCATGGACTAGAAATGAAATAAACGTTTTTTTGCTGTTAACAGGATTGAAATACATTTGGTGCTTGCGAAAAATTTTCCACTAAACGACAAGTGAGCATATTTCAAGTATTTCTTTAAAATTGCTGAACTTAGCTTAACTCGAGAAATTAAACATAAAATAAATTTATATATTTATTTTATAAACTGAATATGTTATAAATATGTAACTATGTATATTTCTATGTATGCTATGCACAATGTCATATAGGCTAATTCAGAAAAGTGAGACCTCAGCAATCTTTTTCATTTGAACAAGATTTCTCAAAAAAATTTCTCAGTTTTTTGCTGTGAAAACTGAAGAAACAATATTTTGGTGTCGCGTATTCAATTTTTGATGTAGCGAAATTAGTAATATCTCAGTTTTCTGAACTTGCCGCATTATTTTAAACTTAAATACTTTATATATGTGTATGTATTTTTACATTTTTTTCGAAAACTAAACTGATTTAATCAACAAGTTGATCTCCAAGCTCTACACCAGCATTTGCGGCAACACTAGCCTGAACTATACCAGCATCAATACCTTCTAGAACAGAAGTTGTTCCACCACTGGCAAATGCTCCAAGCAAACCAGCTGCAGAACCAACTCCATTACCGACTAAATCAGTGGTTCTATCAAGAATACTTGCAGAACCCCTATTTTGCCCAGAAGCACTAATATTATCGCCGAGCTGCATGCCGATAATTGATCCAGCAGTATATCCTCTCAGAGCACCTGGTATTCCATCAGTAAGTAAGCCAAGCACTCCAGCCACATTACCACCAACAAAGCCAGTAACCGAGCCAAAAAGACCACCAGTTAGACCAATTAAATCTCCAATAAGATCTCCAGATGGGTTTAGTCTTGTCGAAGATTTTATGTTTTCACCAAGATATCTGCCCTGAGCTGATGCAACTTGTGCTGCTATTTGACCAGCTTCCGGACCTTCTAAGACACCACCGATTATACCACCACCCAGACTACCGTAGGTACTGGCAACACCTCCAAAAATATCTCCAAGGACATTAGCAACTGTATTTATTATTGGCGCACTTGAAGAAAGACCAACTAACGCCACAATAATAAAATGAAATACACAAATTTTAAACATTTTCCAACTGCTTTCAGAATGATACTGTTTAGAGACAAAAAGTAATTAATACTTTACTATTGGAAACAATATTTCTAATTTATTTTTAATAGCTTTAAATAATTAAAATGCTATTGAAATGGGTACAAAATTTGCTGAAAATGTTTTATTATTTGTTTTTTAAATTTTAAAATATGTACAAGCTCGACTTGACTTAGCTTTTGGAATTCTTTTATACGAGTGTTATATGTATTTTTTATAAACAAAAAAGCTAAAACTACCTGGCGCTGTCAGATTTTTTTATAACTTTGCACGCGCTCAAGGGATTATGAATACCCTTTATATGTTTTTTCTTAACACAGCGCGGGCATCCGTTGGAAGAAGAGAAAGAAGAATATGAAAGATGTGTCGCGCGATGTTCTGAGACTAGAGCTGGTTGTTGTCTCAGGGATGGCGGAGAATTACCGTGTCTTTATTTATGTCCCATATAATTCGCATTATTTTATTTATTACGTTGTCATATCTTATGGGTATGCTAGTTTACTCAATCACATGTTGTTAGTGTTATGCCTAACAGCATGTAATGAGCAAAGCAGCAACTTATTTTATGACAATTTTGAGAATTGGTTTTTAATGGAATATAAGAAGATATAGACAACGGCAGGAATCGAACCTGCAACCACGAGGTTAACAGGCGAGCGCACAACTATCGCGCGACGGCCACCTTGTAAATATCTTGCTACACAGTTCAGGTCGTCAAACCAGAAGATCACATGTCCCGAATAATAAACCTAAAATAGCGGCAGCCAGTAGTCACTTAACATTTTCGGGTAAAACTGTTAGATTCGACGCAGCGAACGTCTTTTGATCAATAAATGCACCGTGTCTTCGTTAATATTTTCGAACTCTAATAGTGGTCCTTGACCGCAGCAATAATGTTCGCTGTTAAACGAGCTATACTGGACACATCCTGTAATCTTATCTGTTCATGCACATTCTATAGGGACTTTAGAAACACGATGAAAAAATTCAATTATTTTTTTCCCTAACTTCGTCTCATTCAGAGTACAATGTTCGAGAACTTTCGCTCGGAATTTGTTTCAAACAAACGGATTTTCGAAAACTTTGATTTTTTTAAGCAAAATTGAATTATACCAGTCATTGATTATTTATCAATTCTCTTTCTTCGCACTTTTAGTACGTTCCTTTAAGCACCAGTATATTTTGCTAAGTACCTTTGGCTACTGTCAACTCAGCTGTCAAATTAATTCATAAATGAAGTAACGAAATGTTTCCATGCTACACGGAACTATCAGTTAAGTGAATTAGCGTAGTATATTGTTGTTGTTTGATTTGACTTTTCAACCAGAACAATTTTTTTCGATAATTATCATATTAATTATAATATTATGTACATATATTATAGAGGCAGTCGTATTATTATTTATTTTGAAAAATCATTCCGCGCCTGAGCAAAAAACATCTGTCATTTTAATTGTGAAATTCCACCATATACGTCAATGTGCTAGGGCGTAGAAAAGTTAACTTTTCTTCAAAACACGAGCCCTTAAAACGACATTTGACGCCATTTGCAAACATTATGACACTGGGTCATTATTCACAATAACAAAATCTCTCAATACAATTATCTAGGAATTCAGCTGAATTAAATAACACGACTTCGGTTTATCTTTAACACAGAAATAAGATATAGTTCACACTTATTGTGAATTTTCGGAAGGCCCCTTTATTTTAGCTTAACCCAACATTCTATCTTGCGGATTAACTTCTGTTCTATGGATTGATTAAGGGATGTATTAGAAGTGGAGGTGGAAAATGGCGGTCAAGAGCGAACTCGCATCTCAGACCCAAGTAGCACTGGAAGGATCGGTTTTGATAATAAGAACTCGTATGGGATAAAAAGACGATTTTTAGCGGGAAATTGAGAGGGAAATTACTCAAGCGGAGCGCCGCAGCCGCTAGAACCATTTCAAATAGTTGAGGAACGGGATTAGGTTTTTGATTTGTGTATCAGACAGTTCTTTAAGATCAGAAAGGACACTTGCAGGGGAAGTGAAGCATTGTTTCCTTTTCTAACCGGTTTTTGCAGCTACGACAGATGGTAGAAGACAGTATAGGTGTTATGTGGAATACCCAGCTTTGCAGCGTGTTCTACCAAGGGTCAATGTCCAGTTCAAGTAGCGCAACCCTAGCTTTGTTCCGCCTCGGTCTTCAAATGAGATCATTTGTGCGGGATTTATTGTAGGTAAACCATATCATTCTCGATATCGTACAGTCGGTTAGATTGTTGTTGGATTCCGATGGGAAAATTGAAAGAATGTTGACTTTCATTGCAGCAATTGGTATAGAGACGCTTTATGTAAACGAGCTATGAAGGACCGATCCCTGTCGGCCCAGCTCGTCTGCCCGTTCACTACCCTCGATGACAGAGTGTCCTTGAACCCAGACTAAACGGACTTGTTGGTAAACATTTTAGCGTCGAAATATTTCTATTCTTCCTGGATGGGAAGATAACTTGAAAACGTATGCTGATACCCAATTTAGAGATGCAGAAGTCAGTGTGCTTCGGTGGATCAACTGATGGAATAAGTTTTGCAAAGTTGCTGTGCGCTCAAGATACTATAGATTTTCAATGTAAAAGTCAAGATGTAGAAGATATAAAATAACACTTAAGGCATCCGTTGGACATGATAAAGTACTGGCAGTAATGGCTGGTGAAAATGGAATACTCTCAGAGTGTGCCAAATTTTGATTTTCACGCCATTTAATTTTCAGAAACAAGTATTTTTTTAAAGTTGGTGCACTTAGCTTAATTCGACAAATAAAACAAAGAAGGAATTTAAAAAAATTTTTTTTCATAAAGGTTTTCTTTCTTTTGAACAAGGTTCTGAGAAATCCTCAAAAGAATTCAGTCTAGTTGTCAATGCTGAGAAATCAAAAGTTTTTACTTTTTCTTAATTTTTGAAAGAGCCAAATTTGTGAGATCTCAGTTTTCTGAACGGGACACATTCTGTTAAACTTTAATATTATAATTGCATTTCTTTTTTTTTTTTTTGAAAAACTGATTTAATTAAAAAGTTCATCTACAAGCTGCATACCAGCATTAGCACCAGCACCAGCCTGAAATACACCAACATCAATACCATTCACAGCAGCACCGGTTGCACCCCCAACAAATGCTCCAAGCGAACCAGCAGTAGAACCAACTACATTGCCCGCTAAATCTAAGGTTCTATCGAAAATGCCAGTATTTCCAGAAGCACCAATATTATCGCCGAGCTGCGTGCCGATAATTGATCCAGCTGTATATCCTGTGAGAGCACCTGGTACTCCATCAGTAATTAAGCCCATCCCTGCAGCCATATTAGCAGCAACTAAGCCAGCAACCGAACCAAAAACACCTCCAGTTAGAGCAATTAAATCTCCAAAGAGATCTCCAGATTGGTTTAATCTTGTCGAAGCTTTTAGGTAGTCACCAAGATACCTGCCTCGTTCTGACGCAACTTGAGCTGCTATTTGACCAGCTTGAGGACCTCCTAGAACTCCACCAACTATACCACCACCCAGACTACCGTAGGTACTAGCAACACCTCCAAAAATATCGCCAAGGACATTAGCAACTGTATTAATTATTGGAGCACTTGCAGATAGACCAACAAATGCCGCAAGGACAAAATGAAATACACAAATTTTAAACATTTTCAAACTGTTGTCGGAATTATACTGTTTGAAGGGAAAAAGTAATTAATTGCTTACGTTTCCATATTTGCTTCGCTGTCTGTAATTAACAAAACAAATTCATTTTTACGATCCAACCCCGAAAATGCATGTTTAATTATTTTTAATAGCCTTAAAGCTTTAAATAATTAAAATTCAGTTTTATTTGCAATAAAAGTGGAGTGTGTTGTATAGGCGTATCTATGCACTGTACAGGCTCTAAATGGCAAGTTATGCATTCGCAAAAAATATCTGAAACAGTTCAAGTAACTTTTCTTAAACTTGGCATCTATAGATATTTCGACATAAATATTACGGCCGATACTATACATATATACGAGTACTATACAAGTATTTCTGGCGATTTTGATAGGATTTTGATTGGATATTGATAGGATTTTGATTGGATATTGGTTAAACTCACTTTTGGCAATCCAATTTTTCGACGCTCACTTCTTAAACTTAAAATAATCTTTCACAAGAACTTTATGCACACTACAAATTATAAAATAAGGTATGGGATCTTCCAGGATTTCTATTTTTTACAAATTTTTCCTGAATTATCCCTCAAAGCGTCTGCCGTGCGCCAATATAAATCCATCAAAATAAAAATCATTAAAATCGAACAACTCGTTCTCGAGTTTTCTCTCTCTCCGATGACACTCTCTTTTATATATGTATGTGTATGGATATAGTAAAAGTATTGTCATTAATAGGCAATTCACACCAAACCATAAGCGAGATTTTACTCGTTTTCATTAAAACGAATACTCAAAACTACTCGTTTTCCAATACATTTTTCATAAACGACTTGTTTTGCAAAATGACTCGTTTTTGATAAAACGACTTGAAAACGAGTTACAACTCAAAGATGAATTAAGCGAACAGATCTTCCGTCAATAGAAATTGATATGATTCTGAATAGGCCTTCAAAACAAAACAACAGCGGCTGATTGCTTGCTGTCAAAAAAAATTAATTTCAAATCTTTCAAACAATTATGGCAGCGGGAAGGACATGTTTTCAAATACTTATTTGTAATAAATTTTTAATACATGAGTAATTTCTATTTACAGACTTGGGGAAGTACGGACGAGGAGTTCTTGATCGAACTTTTGGCTGAATTCGAGCCGGGCCTCCGACGAAGTCGGAAAAGTGGCCATATCTATGGAGAGATGGCAGCGCCGTTCGAGATCCGGCCAGTGGACCTTACCCACCAAGGAATCAAGATTTTATTTTATTTTCTAATGAAGGAGATCCTGCTTGTAGATACTTCTGGCTCAAAAATAAAGTTGGTTAAAATCCTCATATTTAGTTTATGCAGCATTATAAGATTTAATTGCTTAGCATTCATGTTGTATCAACGTTTTGACAGCTTTTTCAAAAATAACTGAAATGTCAAACAAAAACATGTAAATGTTCGGTGTGAACGCTCTACTCGTTTTGGTAAACGAAAAGTTGAAACGAGTTTGGTGTGAATAGGATATAATATAAATGTGCCTTAATTTTTTTACTCGCCGTCTGTCCGTTTCCCCACATGCTGTCTCTCCAAATCATTTCAAGAAATGATAAAAAATGCCAATTTTTGATATTTTTTGCCATTTCGATTATTTTTTCTTTGTTAACGTAAAGAAAAGTTCATTTTTCTTACAAATGTTGTGTTTAATTTTCCACAAATTATAGTTAGAAAAATACCCCAGATAACTAACTCGTTTATAGCAGGAACCAGGTATCTATTCTTATCATTTGTCATTAAATTAACGACTTCACTATTGCCATCTTCTCTGAATACTAACCAGGGTTAAAAAGGGAATACAGTAATGCAGTTAGGAAATTCAGTTTAAAAAGAAGTTAGCTATAATCTATAAAGAAGGAGTGATGAAAGAATGAATCTGTGTTAGGATTTAAAATCCATTTGAAAGAAGTATAAAAGCTTAATTTTATTGCTAATGGGTTTTGGATACCGAACATACCTTAATATAAGTTCTGATCTTTCTTAAACGAATGTCGTACAAAAGTTTGTATTTTTAAAATGGAAAATGTCCTGCACATTCCTTGCAATTGCTATATTGAACTCTTTATATTTTTCAATTCATTGACTATAAATGAATTTATACTGCTAACCTCTCTTCGCTATGGGGGTGTTTAGAACTCAGTTTACTTAGCCATGTAAACAGGACTTGTACTAAAGGTGCAATAAAATATTACTGAAAAACGTGATAAAAATATACGACGGACTTACAAGGAACCATTTGAACGACGTGTTGAAATTGTGAACATTGGAGAGTTCCTGAGTAACAGAAATTGCTCCATAACTAATTCAATATAAAATAATAATTGAAAATGTTAAATAATCTCTAACTCCACTAAGGAACATTCACTTCAAAATCGAATGCATATTTAATGCCTGCAGAATTAATGTCATTCCATGTGGTGAAAATAAATTCGCAAAAAAAGCAAGCCAATTCCTTACGGTCATAAACTTCTTGTAAGAACTCTGTGTGACAAACACACACAAAATTTCAAATAACATTTCAAGGACTAAGATCCTTTATAGTTTTGTCCAAACGTCTTGCTGAAGTCCCGAGAGTGCTATTAAACTGCATTTCAATTACATCTATTTCCTTCTTCCTTCATTGTATTTGTTTTCGCTCAATCCTGTTTTTTTTGTCCATTTTCTTTCAAGAAAATGATTGCATTTATCTAGCAACAGCCAGCGCAGCGTGTGTAAATAAAAACAAAGATAATGGTATAATCGGTGAAAGAAAAAGTGATATGAAAACAAAATTAAAATCGCCATTTTTCTTCTATGTACACTCCTAGCAAAGTAGTGATAGCCATTTTGTTCTTTAAGTAAATAACCGGGAAGGGAATTTAATTGAATACGTAAATATTGATTTTTTTTTCGAAAAATTCGAAGAAAAGAAATATTTTTCAATTTCGTAAATTTAGGATAAGAAAAAAAAACAAGAAAAGTCCTTATGTTTGATGATGTTACTTTGCTTTATTCATTTTTTCTTTTTTTAATGCGATGATTATGACGACGTTATTACCACCCCCAATAAATGAACTGTAAGAAGGGCGGAATTTTTGTTTTAATCGATTTTATTGACTTCTTCTTCACTCCAGGATTTCCATCTGTCTGTGTTTTTTTTTTATTATTTTTTCTTATCTATGGAATGAGTTATTGCTCGTTGTGTGCTTATTCGGTGCAAACACGAGCTAATTTAAGTAAACGATAAAAAGGACGAAAGTGAATATATAAAATTGTAAATATGTATGTATGTATACGTATTCAAAAATAGAAATCGAAAAGAAAAGTTGATTATGTTGGGCAATGTTTTATGTACGGAAAAGGAATCTAGGATATATATATAACTAAATCAAATAGAAACTTGGGAGAGGAACAACACGCAATTATTCGCTTTAATGATTGCTATAGGTTTCAACCAAAATAAAGTCAATTGATACAGTTACTTTGTGTGAAAATGTTTAAGTAACAACTATCTAACTTTTGGTGTTTTCAATAAAACTATACCTATTTCTAACTATCATATTAATTAGATCAAACATGTTATATTTATATATCGTGAAGAGGGTGGCCGTGGCGCGATAGTTGTGTGCTCGCCTGTCAACCTCGTGGTTGCAGGTTCGATTCCTGCCGTTGTCTATGTCTTCTTATATTCCATTAAAAACCAATTCTCAAAATTGTCATAAAATAAGTGGCTGCTTTGCTTATTACATGCTGTTTAGGCATAACACTAACAACATGTGATTGAGTAAGCTAGCATACCCATAAAATATGACAAAGAACTAAATAAAAATAATGCGAATTATAAGGGACATAAATAAATTAGACACGGTAATTCGCTCCGCATTAGTTCAGCCGCCATCCCTGGAGATAAATCTGAAACAACAACCAACTCTAGTCTCAGAACATTGCGCCACACATCTATCCTATCCTTCTTTCTCTTCTTCCACCGGATGCCTGCGCTGTGCTAAGAAAAACATATAATGGGTATTCATAATCCCATCAGCGCGTGCAAAGTTATAAGAAAAAAAAAAAAGTGTTTTAGGGCTACATTTGGACTTTCGGTTAATTTTGGATTTCCAACAATTTAAATAATAAAATCAAATATTAACAACAAACATAATGTGTTATCCATTTTGCGGTTCCAAAAGTAAACGTAAATAAAACACATATAAAATATTCTTGTACATGATATTTCTTTCTACTTGCGATTATAGAACTATAAGGCAAGTTATGCATTCGTCGAAAAAAAAAGTTTTGCGATAACAATCAAACATGACATTACGATGATAGCGAAAACGAAAAAAATGGTCTAAAAATTCTGTCCGTCTGTATGTCTGTATGTCTGTCTGTCAGTCTGTCAGTCTGTCAGTCTGTCAGTCTGTCAGTCTGTCAGTCTGTCAGTCTGTCAGTCTGTCAGTCTGTCAGTCTGTCAGTCTGTCAGTCTGTCAGTCTGTCAGTCTGTCAGTCTGTCAGTCTGTCAGTCTGTCAGTCTGTCAGTCTGTCAGTCTGTCAGTCTGTCAGTCTGTCAGTCTGTCAGTCTGTCAGTCTGTCAGTCTGTCAGTCTGTCAGTCTGTCAGTCTGTCAGTCTGTCAGTCTGTCAGTCTGTCAGTCTGTCAGTCTGTCAGTCTGTCAGTCTGTCAGTCTGTCAGTCTGTCAGTCTGTCAGTCTGTCAGTCTGTCAGTCTGTCAGTCTGTCAGTCTGTCAGTCTGTCAGTCTGTCAGTCTGTCAGTCTGTCAGTCTGTCAGTCTGTCAGTCTGTCAGTCTGTCAGTCTGTCAGTCTGTCAGTCTGTCAGTCTGTCAGTCTGTCAGTCTGTCAGTCTATCAGTCTGTCAGTCTGTCAGTCTGTCAGTCTGTCAGTCTGTCAGTCTGTCAGTCTGTCAGTCTGTCAGTCTGTCAGTCTGTCAGTCTGTCAGTCTGTCAGTCTGTCAGTCTGTCAGTCTGTCAGTCTGTCAGTCTGTCAGTCTGTCAGTCTGTCAGTCTGTCAGTCTGTCAGTCTGTCAGTCTGTCAGTCTGTCAGTCTGTCAGTCTGTCAGTCTGTCAGTCTGTCAGTCTGTCAGTCTGTCAGTCTGTCAGTCTGTCAGTCTGTCAGTCTGTCAGTCTGTCAGTCTGTCAGTCTGTCAGTCTGTCAGTCTGTCAGTCTGTCAGTCTGTCAGTCTGTCAGTCTGTCAGTCTATCAGTCTGTCAGTCTGTCAGTCTGTCAGTCTGTCAGTCTGTCAGTCTGTCAGTCTGTCAGTCTGTCAGTCTGTCAGTCTGTCAGTCTGTCAGTCTGTCAGTCTGTCAGTCTGTCAGTCTGTCAGTCTGTCAGTCTGTCAGTCTGTCAGTCTGTCAGTCTGTCAGTCTGTCAGTCTGTCAGTCTGTCAGTCTGTCAGTCTGTCAGTCTGTCAGTCTGTCAGTCTGTCAGTCTGTCAGTCTGTCAGTCTGTCAGTCTGTCAGTCTGTCAGTCTGTCAGTCTGTCAGTCTGTCAGTCTGTCAGTCTGTCAGTCTGTCAGTCTGTCAGTCTGTCAGTCTGTTAGTCTGTCAGTCTGTCAGTCTGTCAGTCTGTCAGTTTGTCAGTCAGTCTGTCAGTCTGTCAGTCTGTCAGTCTGTCAGTCTGTCAGTCTGTCAGTTTGTCAGTCAGTCTGTCAGTCTGTCAGTCTGTCAGTCTGTCAGTCTGTCAGTCTGTCAGTCTGTCAGTCTGTCAGTCTGTCAGTCTGTCAGTCTGTCAGTCTGTCAGTCTGTCAGTCTGTCAGTCTGTCAGTCTGTCAGTCTGTCAGTCTGTCAGTCTGTCAGTCTGTCAGTCTGTCAGTCTGTCAGTCTGTCAGTCTGTCAGTCTGTCAGTCTGTCAGTCTGTCAGTCTGTCAGTCTGTCAGTCTGTCAGTCTGTCAGTCTGTCAGTCTGTCAGTCTGTCAGTCTGTCAGTCTGTCAGTCTGTCAGTCTGTCAGTCTGTCAGTCTGTCAGTCTGTCAGTCTGTCAGTCTGTCAGTCTGTCAGTCTGTCAGTCTGTCAGTCTGTCAGTCTGTCAGTCTGTCAGTCTGTCAGTCTGTCAGTCTGTCAGTCTGTCAGTCTGTCAGTCTGTCAGTCTGTCAGTCTGTCAGTCTGTCAGCCTGTCAGTCTGTCAGTCTGTCAGTCTGTCAGTCTGTCAGTCTGTCAGTCTGTCAGTCTGTCGGTCTGTCGGTCTGTCAGTCTGTCTGTATGTATGTTTATACACCTACAGCCCAAACGGGTGGGCCGAATTCCTTCAAGCTTGGTATATAGAGTTTTTTAGGTATTGTACAGAGGGGAAATTGATTTTTTTAGCTCAAAAAATAACGGTACCTGCCATATAACCGTTACGTTCAAACCTATTTTTCTCGGAAACGGCTCTAACTATTTTGATAAAAAAAATCAGTGCGGCTTTTTAGCTACGAGCGATCATAAGGTTGAAAAAAAATTAGAAATGTCTAAAAACGGAACTTTCCATAGGACCGTTTTTTTGCTTTCGACTATCTCATAAGCGGCTCAACCGATTCTTTCGAAATTCCACAAAATGTTTGAAATTGAAAAATGTTTTCAAAAAGTTTAAAAAAAAAACTTTTTTTTCTCAAAAACCGCTCCACAGGTTCTTAAATTTTTTTTCTCATAATTTCAAATTTATCTAACAAATAAAATGGCGTACTTTTGTTTGAGCTTAAATTAGTTTAAGTATTTATTTCAGAATTTTGAATTATTTTTTCTTTGATTAAGCAGATTTAATATTTTGTTTTTAAGTTTATATTATAATATTTAAGACTGTCATACCAATTTTTTTTAGAAAAAAATTAAAGATATTTTGTATGTATAAAAAATGAAGTAAAAAACTGCTTTAAATATATATTTAGATTTTTAACAGAAATCTTTTGCATTCGATGTGATCGAGCATAAGAGCAAGTTCGTGCGATCCAGGCGTACATTTTATTTATTATTAAGTTTGAACGTTGGCATTATGTGTGAAATACTACATCATTTAAATGACCACCACGCGAATTGTTGCAAGCATCCATTCTTTTGAGGTCATTTTCGACTACTTTTTGACACATATTGGGCGGTATCTCAGCCATAACTTGACGAATGTTGGTTTTCAAGTGCTCAAAGTTAAAGTTTTATCTGCATAAGCACGGTCTTTTGCGTAGCCTCACAAAAAAAGTCCAGCGGTGTCAAATCGCATGATCTTGTTGGCCAGTTGATATCGCCACGACGAGAAATTACGCGGCCAGGAAATGTCTCTGGCAATAAAGCCATATTCGCTCGAGTTGTGTGACATGTGGCACCGTCTTGTTGAAACCACATATTCTACAAGTCGTATTCTTCAATAGCAGGCAAAAAAAAAGTCGGTTATCATATGACCATAACGCTCCGAATTGACGGTGACAGTCGTTCCATTGTCGTTTTCGAAGAAGTAAGGTCCAATCATACTTCCGGACTAAAGAGTGCCCCAAACAGTGACTTTGTGGATGTAATGGCATCTCTTCAATTAATTGAGGATTCTCAAAACCCCAAATACGACAATTTTGTTTATTAACATACCCACCGAATCAGAAATGTGCTTCGTCGCTGAAAAAAATTTTGTTCGAAAAATCGCCGGCCACCGCCTCTTGTTCAAGCACCCATTCGACGTATTTACGACATTGTGAATAGTCAGCTGGCTTCAGATGTTGTGTGAGCTGGACTTTATATGGATGTAGGTGTAGATCCAAATGCAAAATACGCCCTAATGTGTCGTAAGACAGTCCTAATTCCTGAGAACGACGAGGAATCGACACATTCGGGTCTTCGGCAACACTTTCACTTACAGCAGCGACACCTTCAGTGGTACGGGCGAAACGATGATGCACATGCTTTACAATATCTGTAAGCAATCCAGTCTCTTCAAATTTCTCCACAATTTTGCCAATTGATTGCGTAGTTGGACGATTATGTAAACCATAATCTCCTTTTAAAACACGATATGTGGCTGTGGCAGAATCACCATTTTTGTAGTTGGTTTTAACAATTTGTATGCGTTGTGCGATAGTTAAGCGATCCATTTTCGTAAATGTCAGACTTTCAACTGAACAAAAAATGGTTTAACAACTTAGCTTAACAGATGTCGAATTCCAGCCGAATTTTCAAAAGTAGAATCCGCAAAATGGATAACCCTTTATAATTATAAACATTTTCGAAAAATTATATCTTGGATTTTGAAAAGAAAATCTTTTTTTTTTTTGAAAATCAATATTTCGAAAATGGATGGACCATTTATTTTTGAATTATTTTAAATTAAATATATCTACACAGTAGGTACTAGAATAATTAAATCAACTTTATATATGAAAATTAATTAAAAAGCGACCTTAAACATAATATTGAGCCGTTTCTTGAACGATGTGATCGAACATAAGAGCAAGTACGTGCGATTCAGTCCTGCATTTTATTTTGTTGGAGTTTGATATCCAGCTCTAAGCTGATTCAAAAGCATTAAACGTTTAACTTCTTGTTGTTAAGGCATTAGCATGATACTACTTAACAATTTGTGCTAATATTAAAAGAATTTTTCTAAAATGTTTCCAATTTTAACAAGTTGCACCACACTTAACTTACTTTCCTGAAAAAAAACACCATTTGAACGCACCTAAAAACACTGAACATTTCTGAACAAACATAACTTTTTGACGTTTTTAAACGTCAGAGTATCATATATTTTTAGAGTGTCGTACGAAATCAAAAAAAAAATCCCCATCGGAAAAAATTCCCAAAAAATGAAATCCAACTAGCCAATATCCCCACAGACATAATACACAAGGACAAAATCCCCAACAAAACAATCGTTCTTGCCAAAATCCCCACGGAATCCCCAAATCTCCAGTGTCCGGTCCGTGCACATCTTCATTATGTGCACTTAGTTTTCGAAAAAATCTAATGAATTTCTCTTATTGTGATACTAATAAGTGATAACAGATACAATTAATTGTTTAGAAACAATAAATTACTATTAATGCATGCATTTTTCATTCTAACATTCGTTTTCATGGTGCGTAGTGAAACTTTTTTGTGAATTTTTGCTTTCCGTTTTATTTAAGACTTTAAGAAAAACTTATTTTGTTTGCATTGTTTTAACATATTAATTACTTATATTATAAATATTAATTTGTTTTCTATAAATAAAAAAAAATATATTTACTCTTTGGATTACATTTTATCCATGCAATATAAATTAAGCCAAATATCCCCAAAACAAATATGTTCAAGTAGTGGATCATGCCATGAAATTGCGCGCTCGAATGTAGTGTTCATGCGATGAATTCGAGCGTGATTCACTACTTGAACATATTTGTTTTGGGGATGTTGGCATGGGGGTATTTGCCCTGGGAATTTTAATGCTGGGGATTTCAATTTGGGGATTTCTCTTTGGGGATTATGTCTCGGTAAAAATGTCACCAACCATTTCATGGCATGATTCACTACTTGAACATATTTGTTTTGGGGATGTTGGCATGGGGGTATTTGCCCTGGGAATTTTAATGCTGGGGATTTCAATTTGGGGATTTCTCTTTGGGGATTATGTCTCGGTAAAAATGTCACCAACCATTTCATGGCATGATTCACTACTTGAACATATTTATTTTGGGGATATTGGCATGGTGATTTTTGCCCTGCGGATTTTTTCTTTGGGGATTTTAATTTGGGGATTTTGCATTTGGGGATTTCACTTTGGGGATTATGTCTTGGAGAAAATGTCACCAACCCATATGTTTAATATGATGCTAAATAAAATAGCCTTCTGGTGCTTTAAACCTATGTAAAATGTTATAAAATAATTCGATGATTATACCTTGTTTAAAATTAGAATAATTCTAGCTTATTAGCTTAGTATCAGAGTAAAACTGCATTACTATAACGTTTAAAATTATGGCGACATTTATATTTATTTATTTTATATGAAATCAAAAGAAAACTATCAAAAACCTTATTAATTTAGACCACTGGAAAAAAGCCATATTTCTGTCAAATTTGAGGCATTATACCAAAAAATTGGTATAAAATACAACAAGTCGTGTAAATGCGGAACAAGTTAGAAATATATTCACTTCAACCATATATCGAGGTACAGGCAGATACACAAAATTATACGATCTACTGTTTCTATGTTAATATCATCGTAATTTAAGGATTGATTAAAATCTCGCGTTTCATTTTTTTTTACTTGCTTTAAGCCTATCCGTACTACCTGTGTTTATCAAATGCACCACTGACACATCTATGTCCCAATAGTGTCATTAGGCAATAGTATAACAGTTGATACATGGAAGGAACATTGAACTCCTGCTGGAATGTTATACGTGCTCAGCTGTTTGTCAATGGAAAACAAATTCACATTGCGCATGTTACTGGAACCAAAGTTGTGTTGATTGATATAAACCTTTTGGTAGATATCGAGTACAGTTTTGTTTTGACCTTGCCTTTCAATTTTTTTTTTATTTTTGTCAAACGTATAGGTATGTGAAGGGTTAAAAATGATTTTTTATGTGGCATTTAAGTTATTTTTGATAGTAGACAAAGGAGTGTTTTCGTTGCGATAGCCATTTTCCTCGACGGCATAATAAACGTATAATTTTATTGAATTTATATTTTGTATACTGTTTACTGCTATGCTTAACAGAAAATCTTCATGAGACAGGTGGAACTCATTTATGATTATTGAATATTTATTAGTCTATTTGTTTATGATGTCTTACCTAGTAAATTGATCCTTTTTAAGGATATTGCATTGAGTTATGACAATGAAGTTTAGTAAGTCGGTAATAGGCTTAAAAGATGTTTGTGGTCCTTTTTTAATAATGTATAAATAAATTCCAAAATTTGTGAAATTACCTGTCAGCTACAGATTTCAGAATTTGGTTAAAATAAAATATTATTATATTTTATGCTTCAAAATTCATAAATAAAAAAGTAATAATCTTAATCTATTATACTCGTAATGCAACACGTCTGATTAAATGTAATACAAAACATCTTCCTAATTAACTATTTCTGACCCAGGAAAACATCTTCCAATTTTAATGATTAAACATTTTAATCTTGTTGGATATAGTTCGCATTGGCTTCTTGTCAAAATCAATTGGTATGGCCCTCACTAGCCAACTTATGGACTAAAGGGTTAAAGGCTAGTTTAAATTAAAAGTTTTTTTATCAAATATGTTTGTTTTAATTGTTGTTTATGTAAATATAGAGATAAGTTCCTATGTGCACTCAAGCGAGTTTTTTTATAACTGCCTAAAACCTAACCCGCATAAGTGCATATTAAAGTGGACATTTAACGTGATGCACTTATACGGGTTTAACTGTACATACTTTTTGCATAAAAAAAAAAGTACTGAACTTTTAATAATGTGTTATTCTATTCATTTTCAGTTATTTAGCTAGGAGGCAAACTGAGTGTTAAAACAACAAAACTTTAAGTATTTAGGTTCTTTTAGTTCTCAACAAAACGTTTTGTGTCAAAACAACATGAAAAATAAAATTAGTTTCCTAAAAATCTCAGTCGCTAAAAATATTTTTTGGAAACTTTTAACGGTTAACAACTCACAGAACTACCCCTAACCAGATTTTATATTTAAAATTGTCAATGCGACCGCGTCGTCAAAAATAAAAGGTTTTTTGTCTCTCCTGTAAAAAAATAAAAATGTCGCTTATGTTGCTTTAATAATCACCGATTCTTTTCGACGAAGCAAGAACAGATTGGACAGGTTCAAAATTAATTATGAAGGAGAAATGTGGTACTCTCTAAAGCCATTACATAAACGAGTTTTGTAAATGAATGAATTATTAAACTTCTTGCAATGAGCCCCATCTACAAAACCTGACAGTATATCCTCAAAATTATTTAATCGGACAAATTTGTGTATTCAGATTAAATAGAGAAGACGAATCGATTGGTATAAATAACTGTCATAAGTGGATCATAACTTCGTAATTGTATATGTAGAGCCTTCCCGGTGCTTCCTCATGAATATTACAGAATCTACTTGTGGTATTGCTTCTTAACCCATGAGGAAGTAGGTACTTCAAGAGGTTCTTCTTAGATATTTGCTCCTACTTAATCCGCTATATGTACCAACTGTCTGCAAAAAACGTTCCTTGGGTATACTCCTTTTCAAACTTTATATACTTTGGCTTTATCTCCTTTTTAGGTTTTATTTTTCATATCCTTTACTAATCCACTTAAAGAGAATATCATTATAAATTTTATTTCACTGAAATCTTTTTCAAAATCAAAACCTGAGAATATCGAGCAATTACATTTCAGGCAGCATCTTTCATTAAAATCGCTTGCTGAAACTATATTGCATATCCTCCGGCAATCTAATACAATATTGTATCTAAGCATAAATTCCTTGCTTAGACGATGCGAAACGAATCGAAGTAAAGCCAACAGAAACCCAACCATTAATTCATACGTGATTCAATGTCGATAGAAATAATTTCAGTAAAGTTAAAAAATAATGTACTTTGCCCATAAGATAGGAAAGGACTAAGGCGACGGCAATGCCGGCGGATTATTGAAAACGAGCAGATTCGATTTCATGTTCTTCTTTTAAAAAAAATATCACGTACTTGTACTTGAGAGAAAAAGGAACATCCTTAGTTGATGTCCTGTGTACTTTTTTATACAAATATATTATACAAGGCAAAGGTATTAGAGAATTTTTTTTTATTTTTTTTTTAACAGGATAGAAAACAAATCGAATCAAGAGCTGATGTCTATGATCTTTTACGAATTAATTTCGATAGAAAGAAGCTATTTAAAAGAACTGAAACCTAAATGTACAACTGGATCGCATGACTTTGCTCTTTTATTTCCCCAGACTATAATTTTTTATTACTTAAGAAAATGTGAAGAAAAAATTTCTAAAATTTTGTAATGCAGTATATTTCAAACAATATAGAAATACAGGTTAAACAAATTTAAACAAAATCAGTTCAACTCTTAACGAGATATATGGGTTTTAACCAACAAAGTTTGACAATCTCATTGAAAAACTTCATCATCCTTTATTTTTAGGGCATTATTATTTCAACTGGTTTATGTACATTTCTGGTAAGAAATTTAAGCAAAAGCCTTTAGCAGATGTCGAGAATATATATTATGAACAAACCAAACTTTTAGTATGATTTGTATCGTGACTGATATTTGATCTAGGATCTGGCTCGTTGAACAACTCGAACAAAATCACAGCCTAAAAGAACAATGCACGGTTATGTTAGATTTGGTTACAAATTAGACTTTTTTTCACAAAGCCAATTCTTACCCTATAGAGCACTGATAAAAAGCTAAAGGAAAACATGTCTACAAACACGATTCAATTACTTTTCGTTTAAAATTTTTTTTTATAATTTAAATTTTATTTACCCTAAGGTTGCGAATTAAAAAATCGATGATAATAAAGCTTGCATGCGTCGTGTCGTCGATATGTGCGGATACATACTTTATATCCCTAATATAGTTCGGGATAGGTCATAAGTGGATGAAAATAACGATATAACGATTTTCGGTTTGTTAAAACAAACAGATTTCTTAAAAACTTCGTTAACGAATTTGATTAAACCTTACACTTGTTCTTATTTTAATATTATGCTTAAATACAATGGCGCACAATTTTAAACGATTTAGTAAAATTAACAATTTACTAAGCTAAAAATATGGCTTAGCTAATTATAAGCGATTTTAACATTTTGCTAAAGTTAAGATCACAGAATGGCTACTTTATCTTTTAGCAATTTGCTAAGTCTATTATGGCATCTGATAGTATATCGCTGATAGACCCGAGGGTCCCAGAGGTTCGAGTCCTGCAGGTACACAATTTTTTGTTTTGTTATTTTTTTTTTGTAAATATTGAAATTAAAATGATGAAAATAGAAATATCTAATAGCTTTTTAGAGCACATGTTGGATTTTCATCAACATATAATTAATTTACATAGCATAACAACAACAATTGTGTTCATCAAAATTCAAACCCTACAAATGCTCAGCTTTTTGCTTAATTAGCAATCTACTAGTTAAGAAAAGGCTTAAAGATTTTGAAATATTTAGTAAATCAATAACTTAGGAAATTACTTACTAGTAAAATGCTAAGGCCTTAACAATGGGTTGTTTAAAATTTTGCGCCAATCTCATTAATGACTGAACCGTATTTATTTATATTTTTCTGAAGCTGAAATACAACAAAAGTTAAAAGAGGAGATTAAAATTATTAATACGTTTTAACGAACTAATTTAAACTTCTTCTTATTTTAGAAGTTAGGAACAGTGTTGCCATTTGATTTTTTTTCTGACAAGATTTGTCTATTTCATATAAATAAAAATAAATATTCATTATAAATAAAAATTTCATATAATATTTATACATATATTCGAGAATCCAATAGAATCCAATTTTTGTTTAAAAAAAATATAAAGGTCAACAATCAGGATTTTTTAAATATCAACTTTGGTTAGAAATTATCACTTTCAGTGTTTCATGTCAAAGTGTAGAAATCGGGACCATGGTCCTATACATCAGCAGCTCAAAACCGATAGATGGTTAGATTTCTGGATTTCAGAAGCCCTGACAGGCTACAGTAGACTTTTTTGGAATTGAGCAGACACCCGGTTAATTTCTTCTTTCAGTCGATAAAAACATGGAAGAAGAAAAAAATTAGTGTTCCAAAAAAAAAAAAACAAAATACGTCAATTTTTCAATGGCTGAGTTATTCTATATTAAACCAGAGTTTAAGAGCTGCAATAAAAATAATTAAGCTCCCGGGATCCCAGGTTTTTCCCGAAGAAAGCACAGTAAAACGCGGGCAAAGAAGAAGAACAATAGTCGATTTCAAAAATATAATCGTTTTTTTGTATCTTTTTATCAAAAACGGTATTATCCGTAAATATGACTTAATAATACATCTACCAATACATAACTAGCTTAATTGGAGCTAGGAGTAGAGTTTTCTCCCAAATACAAGAGCGGAAACTTTAGGAAAAGGCGAAACTACTTTCTATTGCCAAAAATTTTATAGACCGTATTTGAGTTACTTCACTTGGGAAACTTATTCCGATTAACTTTTCACAATGAAAATGAAAATAAAAAAATAATTTCTCATTTCATAAGCTTCGATTTTCTGTAGGAATTTATTTTTACTTGTTATACATTCGGTTAAAAGTAAATGTGAATTATAAAAAATTTAATACTAATTTGTAACTTAAAATGATTTTAAAAATATCAAATAGGTGGTTGCACTGCCGCTGGCATTGCTTGTTGGATGGTACAGTCCAGATCGGTGGATAAGGTTTCTATTATATTGTTTAAGTACAGTCCGGGTCAGTCGGTTAGGTACTTTTTTGGGTGTTGGTGGTTTAATTGTGTTTTGAAGTGTAATGTTTAGTTATAATATATTTGTAGAATTGTAGAAAAACCATACTTTAACAAGTAGAATCTGTTGATTAGCTGACTTATTGGGGGCATATAACCGCCAGCTAAAAGAATTCAAAAGTAGTTAACTGTATTATAGTTATATTTTTGATGCGAAATCGTAACCCAGACAAGTTGTTCTCAGGTACAAACCAAATTTACCTCAGATATCTTGTGAAAAGTTAACCCTTTTCCAAAACTAACAGAAAATTCTCAAAATACAGGGTGGCAAACGAATCGCGCTACAAAAATAAAACGTAATAACTATTTTCAGTGTGAGTAATCAACTTATTTTTTTTATTTTATAGGCTACTATTTAAATTTATCAAAATGAATGCTTGGGATACTGAAAAAAGGATTTGGATAGTGCAGCGATACCATTCTTTGCAGTCCGTCATTTCCGTCCAAAGGGAATTTAGGCTAGAGTTTGGCGGTACTCCCCCGAGTAGATGGACCATTATGAGGCTGGTGAACTTATTTGCCGAATCTGGAAGCATTGGACGAAGACCGTATCATCGAGATCCCAACGTTCGGGTTCAGGATACAATCGTGGCTGTTGCATCGGCAATACAGGCAAATCCAAGTGTTTCGACTCGAAACTTATCGGGCCAAATTGGAGTTAGCATACGGTCATTACAACGGATACTTCGTGATGACTTAAGCTTGTTTCCGTACAAAGCCCAAACTACAAGCAATTTAAACCCTCAGGATTTGCCTATTCGCCTGGAATTTTGCCGAAAAATGATTGCAATGGCCGAAGAAGACAACACATTGATAAATTGTTTGTTCATGTCTGATGAGGCCCATTTTGACTTAAACGGCAATGTTAACAAGCAAAATTGCCGTATATGGAGTGAATCTAATCCAGAAATGCTCCATGAGACGGAACTTAGCCCAGAACGAGTCACTGTGTGGTGCGCAGTTTCATCAAGGTGTATTGTCGGGCCATACTTCTTTGAAGAAAACGGTGTAACACAAACTGTCAATGGGGACCGTTATTTAAAGATGTTGAAGGAGTTTTTTTCCCCAGAACTTCGCCGAAGATGTATCTCTTTCAGCATGATTTGGTTTCAACAAGACGGAGCAAGTTCACACGTAGCCACACAAGTAATCGCGGAGCTCCAACGAAAATTCCCTAACAAATTGATATCCAGAAACTGCACTTTCCGCTGGCCCCCAAGGTCACCTGACCTGACTGCGCCAGACTTTTTTATGGGGCTATGTCAAGCAGGAAGTTTACAAAACGAAGCCCAGGAATTTGACTGAATTGAAGCAGTCCATTAAGACAATAATTGAAGCGATCCCAATTTCAACCCTTCAAGCAGCAATGAACAATTTTCTGATCAGGTGCCGCATATGTGTCGATGAGCGTGGAGGTCATTTGCGGTCTATCATCTTTAAATACCATTAGTTATTTAAAATAAAATTTAATTTTTAATCCAATAAAACAAATTAATGAAATACATCTATTAAAATAAAAGTTATTTAAATTTCTTATTGTAGCTCGATGCGTGGGCCACCCTGTAAAAATATTGTACATTTTAATACTAACATTTTCGATACGAAAAATATTTTTTTTTTAAATATACTTGCCCCACTTTCCCCTACATTACCCATATCGTTGAATGAATAAACAAACTTTTAAGAAACAACAATTTTGGACCCAACAAGCGTGACTGGACTGGAAGCCAAACACAAAAATCCTTTTAAAACTATTATGAAAGCTTTAATAAAAAAAACCTTAAGTGCTAACATATTTTACCAGCAATAAAAAGTTCAACAGGTTCAACAGGAGGTCTAACTTTTTTTATTTGAAATATTTTAATACGAAATTATTTGTATTCTTCACAATAAATCTTAAGCTACTGCGGTTCGGTTAGAATTTGTATTAAGTTTATGTAATTTGAAATGTTAAAGAATTTTCCATCCAAGGACCTCATCCCCGGAATATCTTCATTCAGTTTGTTAGACGCACCATAAACGTTTCAAAACATCCTGATAATATTCTAAACAACAAAATAAAAATATCTATTTAAATTATACAAAAGCGAGAAACATAATGTTGGTTGTCTTAATTTCTAAGTAGTTGCCTTCAGTTCAAGTGTCATCACATATGACACTTAAGGTTTATTCCCATATAGGTACACCCAATATGAGAATGTTCAAGTAATATTTATACGTATACGCCCTCTACGCCTATGGACACATCAGAACACACTGCAGTTTCTATTATATTCAGAGTTATGTTTCCATTGTGCCTTCATCCCCATAGAAGAACTACGAGCTGAGTCAAGCCGAGCCGAGCCGAGTCGAGCCGCAGGCTGTCGTGTTCAACATGCAATTGGAGTGTAGCTACAAGAAGGACAATACAACTAAGTATATGAACAATTTTTATCCTCAAGCACTCGGTTACAGTTACAGCATTTGTCACTGGCTTTTTCAACTTCTGCCTCTCTGTGCGGTTATATGATGATGTGTTCTCCAATTGGGAACGTTTCATTGTTGCAGTTTTAATTACAACTCAAAAGCGTTTCGCTCTTAGCTGAAGGGCAGCTAGCAAGCAAGCAGACTACAGCTTATGTTGTGATACTAATGGTAAGGGGTGAGTGAGTGGGTGGTGTTATGGAAACATAAACTATATACATTCCTTATTATTAAACGCTATGTTATGAAATCTTGGGGGGGTTGGTATTTCACTTCACTTCATTTTTTTTAATAAGTTACTTTAGGTTATGGGTGCATTGGTGCCTTTGAGCGAGAGGGAGGACAGCAAAATAAGAGGTTTTGATACTTTTTCTTTGTCTCGCTTGTCGGCTATGTAGGTGAAGTTAAAGGCATTTAATAGTAGCTCAAAGTTGACTTCAAAAACTTTTGCAACTTTAGATGCAAAAGAAGAAAAACTAAGAATGAAATTGAAGGTGGTTCACTAAGGATACACTAACAACAAGGATAAGTTTTAAATTGTTAGATTTTCCGAGGCGGTTGTGTTCGGAAATGGCGTAAAGATTAATTTGGAGTAATTATGTAGATTTTTTTTTTCGCTGAACCTTTGAGATGCGATGTCTAAAAAACTTGAAAGAAAATATTCAGGTCACCGTTGTTTAAAGATTAAATTTTTTGGTCGTTGTAATTTTGTAACAGAAAGTACAGAAAACTCAAGATTTTTTCAATTGAAATATCCTTCAAGTTAACAAAATAGGAACAATGGATACATCTGGCAACATTGTTTTTCACAAGTCACAAAAGATGCCAACATTCCCTTAAACCGATTTTCAATTATTGTGAATGAATTATTCTTTTTCTCAAAGAGTCAATAGGATAAAGAACAATAATCTAGTATAAGTATTTTTCTTCTTCCTCTTCACCCCTTTTTGCAATGTTTGTCAACAAAACAAAATTCAAACCAAAACACAAAGGCAAGTGTCAGTTTCATGGGCTGCAATGATAGTTTACTCACGACCAAGATCTAAGCAAACAAATGGCCGGATTGCTACCAACCAGACCAGTATCTAGTTTTCCACGTGAAATACCGAAGACGACAAAGGACATTTTGTTGAGTATGAGAGCCAAGTCTGTCGTCGGCAAAGTGAATACAATTATGTAAATGGACAGAGTTATAGAAGAGCCAGTTGTTGCATGGTTTATGTTTTCCCTTCTATCATTGAAGGACTACGGGTTTTTCTGCTGGCGGTCGGTGGTGGCTAAGGACAATGGTATAAAATTGAATAGAATATATTGATTTGGTTTAAGGCAGTCAGTTGTTGACAATGTCGCTGGTGATAAATGTGTCTTGCTTTTTTTGTTATTTGTGAATACAAATTAATTTATTCACACTGAATGAACTTATATATACGTTTATGGAAAAATTCAATTTTTATTTATAGAAGATTTCTGTTGAATTTCAACTTCTTTTAGTGCGGACGAAGGTAATTTGTTTCTTGACAAAAATTGGTCGAAAGGACGAATAGAAGCAAAAAGCAAATATTTTTTTGAACATTGATTTTGTAATCTTATTTATTGTAATCACATTTTTTTAAAGAGGCTTGTAGGTTTTTGCCAGAGATCAGAAACTTAACGAAACTTCAGAAGAAAATATCTAAGAAGGTCAAAACGCTTTCAATTAGCTTAGTCATAGTTCAAGTATTAGCTGATTGTTATGTGAATGAGTCGACTACGACTCAACAACTAGAACATTCATTTGCCTAATAAAAAGTGGCGATACTGTTGTCACTCTAACGAAAGATGCTTCTATATTTTTTTGCAATGGCGACAAAAAAATTTCAATCGGAGCAATTATTCCAAGTTCTTTAGAAATGTTTAGAAGTGTAGCGATTCATGTTTTGTTGACGTTTATTTTGTATTTCTTTACTTCTCAAATGACAAAGAAGAATTAACATTTGCCGCCATTTGCAAACATTTTAAAATCTTCCGATATGGTGACAACTTTAGCGCCACCTAGTAAAGTTTTAAGAATTTACACGTATTGCTCGACACTGTTAGTAGATGATGATCATTTGTCTGAAAATATGAACTGTCAAAATATACCCATTGCTACATATATGGACTGCGATCTTTTAAAAATTCCATTTACATATATTTTTAAAAATGTTCGCATGTGTAGATGCTTATGTTTGAACACACTTTTGCCTACATGCAGTTTTTTAACTGTTTTTTGTCATAATTTCAAACGAAACTAGTAAAAGAATGTACGAAAATGTTATGGTAATCTGGTAAATTCTTCTAATATTAACATATCTCGCTTAAATAAAATAAAATGTCTTTCATCGACAAAACATATTAAAAAATTAGCAAAGGCGCACTTAACTCCGAAGAGGGTGAAAAACCTACTTAGTTTTGCAATTTCACAAATCAACATTTGTGAGAAAATAAGTATCGCCACTCTTACTCACATTTACCCCCAAGCGACTTATAATTGTTATATCTGAAAAACAAAAAAAAACTCAGAGCCTTGAAATCGTATAATGAAATTTCGTATATAGCTAAAATTTTGTAATGCCTGTGGAACTTTTTAAAAAATCATTGAATGAAAAATTATAGACAATCTCAAAAGACTCAGTCTTTTATCTTCTTATCTATTCGGCTCCTGACCCTAAAATTTCGGGCAGCATAGCCATTAATTTTTGAAGCCTTACTGTTATGAATAATTGGTATATCAGCCATTTGTAGTCACAGACTTTGCAAATAAGAAAAATACTTGCAGGAGTCCCCCAGGAATCAGTTATGGATACCCTACTGTTTTATTTCTCTTAAATTACTTCAAGAATATTTTTTTTTAGTTCAAGTTTTGCATTTGGAAAAAAAGTGATCTCGATATTTTAATCAAACTAGATATTGCGATGATAGAGAACACCAAAAATTTGGATTCCGCAATTCCATCTGTCTGTCTGTCTGTTTATCGATCGACAGCAAAAACGCGTTTTTCAACGATTTTTCGAAAAACAGATAAGTGAACTTTTGGTCTATATTTTGATTTTAAAAAAATATATGTGCATACGTAAAATTTTAATAACTGCAACATTAACGGCTCAACGGATATCGATACAAAATTTTATACAGAATGTCCTTCGGGTCTTGAAAAATACTGCATACCAAAATTTTTGAATAATTATTTTTTGGGTTTAAGAAAAAAACAATTTTTTTTTTGAAAATTTAATATTTCGAAAACGGGTGGAAATTGTTTTGTTGTTATTTTTTAGTACTTAAAATTAACATACATTTTTTTTTATAAAAAATAAACGAAATTTTGTATATAAAAAAGGAGTGAAAAACGAATATAAAAACATATTTAATCTTTTCTATTAAAAAGCTTGTGCTTACTATGTGATCGAACATATGAGCAAGTACGTGCCATCCAGTGGTACATTTTATTTTTCAACACAATAATTCTTATTGAAAGAAGCCTGTTCTTGTGAAATGGATTTCTCTCTTCCCAACTCCTTGTGAGTCCATTAATACATTAAAAAATAATTACGACCTTAGAATTATTTTAAGGATTTATCTTGAAACATTGAGATTTAATTTCCTACTTCTTGGAAATATCATAATTAAATTAATCAAATATCAACGTTAAATTTCTGGAAAAGGTCTTCAAGACTTCTGTTGGTCTTTTTGTAAACTCGATAAACATCAATAAAAAAATCATAACAAACCAAAATGTCAGAAAATAATTAAAATGGTCTTAAGGACCAAATAAAATTTATTGCCATTTGAATTGTCTTTAATGATAAAATACCTCATAAAGAAGCCCTTGGTTCGTTCGTTTCAACAATGTTAACAAATTAAGTGCTTCCGAACGAAAATGCTACACTTTTACCTTATGATTTCCTTTTAATTAAGAAAGTTTACTTGGATTTCAGATGAGATTCTAGATACATACGCGCATATTTTCAAATTCTTTAAAATATGATCGCTTAGCTTGTATTAACAATATCCTGTTTACAACATAAATTAATCCAATTACAGATTCTTGAGTCCTTTTTAATGATACAACACGAATAAAAAAAAAGCTGAATAAATTTTTAAAAAAACAACTTTCCTTTGTGGAAAAACAACAAACCGTCATGCCATGCGGCAGGGCCAACCTCAAACAAGCCATTCAACCAGCTTTATCCTATTATGTATCCGCAACAAGCCCAACAAAGTGTTAGGTTACACCCGGAGTAATAAAATTGTGGGGCTTCTCTATAAAATTGTTGCCTTCTGCATCCGCAAGTGTGAAAATGGCTCCCTTGACTATGATTGAAGCGATTAGCAAAACACTTTATTTTACAACATAAATTAACCACAGCAGCAGCAATGACATGGATTATAGGTTGTTTAGCTGTGTAGTTAAGATTGTGGATTAAACGTATACACCTTCCACGGTCCCGTTGGTATATTTATTAAGTATGTATTTTATTACAATTTATGAGTACACATAGCTAAGAATAAAAAAATTTAATAAATTCTTATAATCCAAACAAAAAAGACTCAAAATAATTTTACTTTTTATCTAGTAATTTTATTTTCATTCTGTGGAAGAAATATTTTTCTATTTCAATAAAATACGTGTTGGTAATCATTACAATAATATCCTTTCAAGCTTAATGTAATCCCTATTGGGGAGCAAAAAAAACTTGTTTAACTGTCTTAATGGAAAAAAAGGACCTACTGAAAGGGATTACTCACATGCTCGTCTGGCCATTTGTATTAAACCTACATACGTAAGGACAAAAATATTCTTTTCTACCTTGTGGAAGGAAATACGATTATTAAAAATACATATTCGAATTTTCACATACTCGTATATAGTATAAAATCTAGGATTTACCTACATTCATAACAAAAGGATTTCATAAGCACAAACTCTTGGACCGATGCCAAAATGTGTACTTGTTGCAGATTTACACACTAACTTTCGCCCTGTTTTGTACGAGCACAGAGTGAAAATGAATATCCTGCCAAAAAGACAATGGGATATTATTTAGTATTTACTCATTCACACGAGCTCCGCACTGCCAGTGAATTGTGATTCCTGCAGCACACCTCTTGTGCTCTATAAAGTTGCTTTAACAGTTGGTGGGATTTCTAGGCTCTGGAAATGGCAAATGGGTAAGTTTGTTGTACGGAGTTCCCTTGGGATGCGACACGTCGGCACAGACGTCGACGAATACAAATACGAATATATACGACGGAAAAATCCTTCCCGCGGTCGGCATTGTTTGAGTTCACTTATAGTCTCATATAATGTTGGATTTAAAATTATGAAGCTTTTTTTACATCGCATGCAAAGCATACAACATCAATGTGCTATTGTTCATGAAAAATAATGAGCAACCGAGCGTTGTGGGAATAGAATTCATCTATTGATAAGGAGAAATATTAAATCGTGCGCTTAAGGATAATAAACTTTAATGCCTATAATAATAACTTGATTCCGCCATTTTGTCAAAATCATAGAGCGTATTAAAAGACTAACTGCCATCTCCGTTCCCAAGGGAAAATCATCAGGTAAAAGTATTTAGTCTGATTTGGCAACTGGAAAAATCTTGAATACAGAAAAGCCCTTCGCTAGTGAGTCAAAACGACTGCTATACTTCCACAACATAAATACGACAAAATCTTGCATACAGAAAAGCCCCTCGCTAGTGATTCAGAACGACTGCTATACTTACGAAATATAAATACGAAAAAATTATTATTTTGGCGCAAAATCCGCAGCAGTCCACATGTCAAAAATCCAAATTTAATTTTACCCTTTTCAAAAAGGGTTCGGTTCGATATCCCGATTTTTATAATCCCGTTTCTTAATATTCAGTTTCTCAAAATCCCGCTATTAAAATCCCGTTTTTTAATCCTTGTTTTTATTATCTCGCTTTTTAAAATCCCGCTTTTAAAATCCTGTTTTTTATAATCCTGTTTCTTAATAACACGCTTATTATCCCACGCAAGGTGCAAAATGGACATCGACTAAGTGAGGGCATTCTGCACCAAAATAGGATTTGTGGTCAAGCTTGGATGTATGCAAAGTTTCTTGTTTAACATGCATCAAATAACAAAACGAGCTTGACGGGATTTAAAGGAATAATTCTGAATTTTAAAAATAGGGATTATAACCGATCAGGATATTGAAAAAGCGAGATTTTAAGACTTGGGGTCTTAAAAAAACGGTATTTTAGAGGCCGGGATTTTAAATTTTTGTTCGGGGTTTTTGAAAAACGTTATTTTAAAAAGCGGGATTCCGATACGCTCCCATTTAAAAATCTGCTTTGACCTTATACGCGTATACCCCATCCTGGTGGTGTAAAAGTCCATATCAAATTCTAGTAGAGTCTAAAGGTAACAACTACTATAAGATGGTGCCAACGTCAAGTTTTGCAAATGGCGGCAAATTTCAATTCTAGTTTGACATTTGTAAAGTAAATAGAAAAATACTTGTCAACAATACGTCATACTAATACGACTACTTTTACATCATGCAATCAAATGGGGTTTTAAGGTTGATTAGAGACGTACATACATATGTGGTGTACGGGGTAGTCAAAATTGCCCAGGTTGAAAAATTGCCGAGTTATTGCAATTTCTTCTTTGTGGTACGATTGAACTTTTCTTAATTAATTGGATTAAACAAATGCAGGATTTATTAAATATCGCAGTGTTGAAAAGTATCTTTACAACTGAAAGGAATCCAAAACAGAAACAAGGACTAAAAATCGCTATTGTTTAATAGCAGTCTAAAGAATGCGGAATAATTATTTTTAATTTGCGGAATAATTCGTCGGAATAGTCGAAATAGTGTTGGCAAAGTCTTAATTTCAGTGAAGATTTCCACAGAGATTTCTCAACCTACAGCGATACAGTTTTTTTTATCGAAAATCATCATGAGCGACGAGGTCCATTTCTATCTTTGTGGATATGCAAAATATTCGATGTGAGGCACTAAAAATCCACTTTTAACCCACGAAGAGCCATTACCCACTCGAATGAATGAATATAATTATTGGGGTATTGATGCACTGCGACCTTGGGATTAATTGTGGTGTCCCCTACAGAAATAGATGAGACTTCTCATTCTCAGGTACTCTACGTACTCCAAATTATTTTTGGTATTTGGGGTATTTTATTAGAGGATAGCTTATTTTCCACTATTAGGCGCGATGTCCCAGAAATGTGTGTCTCTTGTGAATCATGGCATTACACCAAAGTAATATATGGTCTGATGTCTCTTCGTACAAATTAAGAGAGCGTTTCTCTTCAATCCCAGGATGTTGAGGTGCCTATTCAGCATATACAATGGCCAGTTAGAGCTAATGGAATAAGAGCTTGGTGGTTTTAATACAGCTTGATCATATGACATGATGGCAATATTTTGGTTTCTATAGTTTCTTTCGAGATTACGTTATGCGCATTTTTCTACGGCGGTAATCTCCGCTTGGAAAATGCTTGTGTACCCATCGTTATACAGTTATACCGCATAGTGTGCTGTTTAGGCTGGAGGCATCATCGGGACTTAGTTTTTTTAGAAAAAATACAGCGAGCCAAACGACTTCTGTTGACGGCGAGCGCTACAGAGCCATGATCAACATTTTCAGCTTTTCAATTGGATAAATTAGATTTAGAAAACCTGTTGTACCAACAGACTACATCGACGCGCTACAACCAAAAGTCTGAGTGTTGTATTTCCGGATCGCCTAATCTCTCGTTTTAGTGGCTTTCACTGGTCCTCAAAATTAACGGTTTAATGACTTCTTTTTGTTTGTTTTTTGCCACGACTCTATGTCAATAAGGCTTAAGCTCTTAAAACCCTCAGAGAGTGAGGTAATGCGAGTACCTAAGCCATATATTAATCTCAAATGGACATCATATCAACTGTGGGCGGTCACTTATGTACCTATATCATTTTCTCGTCATGAAAAGCTTATAAGTACTTAATTACTCAATTACTCAATATAAATACCATACACAGCATTTTTATTGCCATGACTAATAATTGCCGTTTTTCAATTTTAATATCTTTCCGCGGATTCCTCATAATACAAATAATTTCTTATACCTAATCGCTTTTGAATTGAATGAATACAAAAAGTCAAAATTTTAAGTTCATAAAATCCTCTTTGCTTCTGCTCTGCCTAATAAAGTGAAACTCTACCAAACAAAAAAAAAAAAAAAACGCCCACAGGCGGAGAATTCAATTTAATAAGACCTCGTCAGAATTCCCGTTTATGGTGAATTGTTCCCATTCTTGTGGTCCATAAATACACATACCCATGCATGTATATACTTTCATTCTTCAGCATACAAAATATTATAATTTTTTATGAGCTTGGAACAAGAGAAGAACTACAAAAATGAACTTTTGCCTGAAGGCATCAGCTCAGCTTCAGCAGCGAGCGAACGAAACCATTATAAATTCCACATTCATCGAATCCTTTTGAAAAAAAAAGACATAATAAAAAATACATATTGAGCCAGCCAGCCAGCGCATCGCAAAGAGCCAGTCTCAGTATACCTACATATAGCTACACCTTTTTACCTACTAACCCATCTCTATTGTATGTTGGAAATAGATTGAGCGATGCATATTATATATAAAAAGGACAAAATCTCGAATAAGGATGTGCATTCAACGTCAACCTTTACACTGTTTCTTGTTCGCTAGTAGAGTCCTATACCTAACAAGATGCCTTCATTCTGAACGTTGAACGATAAAATCTGAAGAGCGCTTGTTTATTTTTATTATTTCTAAATATTAAATTTTGGCCGGCGATTATATAGTGGCACGGTAATACGATGACTTAAAGCTAAGTTTTCATATGAATAATTTATTGCCACTTTATGTCATGAATTCATAATTGAATTATTGAAAAGAACGGAAATTGTTTATTTTAAAGAAACCGCAATGAATTTCTGACACGAAGAAATAATGTTTACACCATAAACTAATAACATAAAGACCCGAAACCTCTGCTGTCTTTTGACATTTGCCTACAAGATGAAACACGCACACAAGAAACTTTTCCGTTCCTCTGCTTATAGACACATAAACCCAAATTAATAAACATGGACTAGGGAAGGTTTAGATCTTATTCCGTGGACTAAATGCGAATTTCTATTAATAAAACACAACTTTTAATATTTGACGTTTACCAACTTAGTCCTTCGCTAGACCATCGAAGACGACATTTAAGATCAAAATTTACAGGGCCATATAATAAAAAGAGATAGAATTGATACTTATTGTAGTAGATTTTGTTCGATTTCTTATTAATAGGAAATTTTAGTCCATGGTCTAACTCTTATTCCATGATTTTGTAAGTCCATGGACTAAAGGTGGACTAAGCGTTTTTTATTTATAGGGCTGATAGACACCACCCCTAGTAATTTGTTTTTGTTTTGTTTTTCGATTTCACATCTACTCATGGATAGAGTTTCAAAGGTACAAATACAACAATGTAAGCAAATGGGTTTTGGGGGTTAAGACGTACGAAGGTTTCTGATCTTAGTATGGCTTATTTGTGGTTTACACGACCGCACAAGTTCAGAAGGGCATTTGATTTCCAGAACATTTTTTTTTTTTTTTTTTCAGATCTCCCCAAACCAAGCGGACCGCTTTGTATATTGCACACTAAATGGTGAGCAACTATTATATAACTGTTATACATTGGCATTTCACTAGTCTCGGCCTTTTTATAAAATCTCACAGTTATTTGCAATCTTAATCAGTATTCAGCACTGACTACTGACATAAAACTCATGGTTTATTCTTTTGATTTTCATTTATAAAATATTAAATAAATATGGCAACGTAGCAACGATTCGGGTTTTTTGCTTCAGTCCTCAGATGAGTAATACAAAGATGGGAAATTTCGGCAGCTATTATGGTTTGCCCACAGGCTAGTACCCTTGTGAAACTGGAATTTGTGTTCATAAGTGTGTAGTTACAACCAGATTTCACATACCCAAGTGCAAAAATATCAGGTTCACTACACCACATATTTTTGTTGGATTTCATATTTATTTATACGCGATCACAGACAAAAATTGACATTTCCATACATACAAACTTTGGATAATAAATAAGAGAAAATATTATTCGTGAATGCTTTTCCGTGCAAATTAGTTATTCACCCTCAAAATATGCTTGAAAAAATTTGCCTATCTGTTTACACGTTATCTGTCAAAAAAATATGCATCGCACCCTTGCGGAGTCGGAAAAATGCATGTGTACACAACTTTCTGTGTACACAGAGAAAACTCACGCTTGCGGAATTGGGCCCCTGAGATAATTAGTTATTGTTGAATGTAAATTGTGTTTGTGTGTAGAAAATTCTTCGTTCTCTTTCGTCCAATTTTCTTTGGCAAGGAAACAAAATGTGAATGCCGGGACTCACAGTTGAGATATGTAAACAGAAAGTACGCAATATTTTGCAATCTTCTGTAAGCGTAAGGTAACGTGCTGTACGGAACGTTTTTGATTTACCCTAGCACCGGCACAGATATTTACAAATCAAAAACACACCTTATGTGAAGCCACGTGCCATACATAAACTAATAGCGTAATAAGGATTCTGAATGGCCGATTAGAGAATTTTATAGACACTTTCGTGTAAGTTTTCCTTAAATCAGAGGACTAGGCCAATAAGCTGAAAACGACCAGGTTCCCTTCCCTTTCAGAAGAGCGCAACCAAGCACAGTCGGTATACATTTTTAAACCAGTTAAAACTTTCATAGATAAATGGTTTTCGTGGAAATTCCGTAAATAAACTAAGAAGTTCAAGGAATACAATAGAAACGAAACATCTGTTAACACGTGTGTAATTACATACTATCAACTCGACACTCCAAAACTTACCATAACAAAATTCTCCAGCACAAAGTATATCAGTAGTGACTAGCAGTCAACGCTTTCATACAGTTTCCATGTCGCTTTTACTGAATTTTACATACCCTCTACAATCTACGCATACATATGCATACATCATCGTAACAAACTTTGTGACACTGCTTGACTGCGCGCCTCTGTTCTGCTTACAAATTCAAAAGAAGCAACCGGAAGTGTTCCTTCATTACAATACCCGGATGCGAAAATGTTATAACCTCTTGAAAAATCCTTCAATTATTTTCTCTGACGACTATGAGGCTACGACTACAACTACAACAACAAGAACGAGAACGATGGCAACCGTCAGAGTGCATTCATTTGCATCAGTAATTTAAAAAAATTTAAAAAAAATAATAAGAAAAACTGACTATCGTTGTCGACTACGGAAGGATTTTATTTCCTTTTATTTGCCATCAACTTAAAGTTAAGTGAACTGTGCTATAGTCATTGCTGGAGACTGAAAAACTGCAAATGTACACTTTGTTTGGTCGTTAAGCATAAAATCACGTTAGTTTAAACAGAGTAAAAGGATAAACTAATAATAAGCATTATTGTGTGAGCTGAACAGCATTTTTAATGAAAAATAATGTAATTTTAGGTGTGCAAAATCAAATTAAATTGTGTTTGGAAATAAGCGGGATTTGTGCTTGATTTTTGGATACACAAATAAGTTGGCTGGTAAATGGTAAGAGTGCTCATTAACTCAAAGTGAAAACGGCTTTATTAATTTATATGTTTATAAGAAACGCAAAGAGAAACACCATGCCTTCTTTTTATTTCTTTCGAAATTAATCGTTTATAAGAAGCTCGCATATAAGAAAAACACTGTTATGTCTTGCTTACACACCAAAATCAACTCTTATAATAAAAAAGTACGCTTATAAGAAACATATGCCAAAATCTTTTGAATATGCATAAGACCTTCATTACAAGTTCCCACTTTCCAAAGGAATGCCAGCTGAAAATTGGAAAGGCCGCGAATATTCTGACCACAGATGAGCAATACAAAGATGCGAAATTTCGGCAGCCATTTGTATTTGCAACAATATGTGAACAAATGGGATTCTGACATTTGAGCTTGACTTCTTTTTGCTGGTTGACTTTCGACAATAAATGTTTAAAGATTACTACCTGTAATATAAAACAGTTCATGTACATTTATATGTCGATTGTATCAACCTTAATTGCATAGACTCACAATATTTTACTAGATTTTATTTATTTGAAGAGAAGACTTATTTATTTATTTTTTTTTTATTGAAGATATATATGAACATACATTCATTATGCATATAAAGTTTGTATAGCCTTCTTCGTTTTCATGAAATTTTGTAGGTACACAAACAAAATATTTTCCTGTGCACATAGTTTCTTATATAAGAAATTTTCTTTCTTATATCCAATGTTTGGATATAAGAAAACATCCGATATAAGAAAGAAATTTCTTGGATATTCAGACTTTCTTATATCCGTATTGCACTGTAATTGATTTCAATTTCCATAGGCATACATTTCGTTTTCTTAACCTTAGACAGTTGTCTTATAAAGTACATTTTCATATGTCGCAGAGGTATATTAGGTAACTAAAGAGATTTTATATTTTTAGACACATATCTGAATGTCAAGGAATTTCAGAGAACACAGCTGAACACTTCACTTACTTATGTACGGTTTTTTTTCTCAATTTCTCAAATACTGTTCGCGTATATAATATTTAATAGTTTTTTTACAGAAGCCGACCAACACAACACGTTCGATTAATTTCCACTTTGTAATTTCACATCCGACAGCTTATATTTTGTTTTTTGCTTCATTTGACATTCGTTATAGTTTTGTGCAAAAAAAATTGGTCTAAATTTCGCAGCTTGGAGAAATATTTTACCCTCTAGTGTCGCTTCCTTCAACAAAAAACTACGAAAATTTGGTAACCGAAAACAGGATTTGACAGTTCTTCGTCGAAACTCGTAGATTTTCGCAGTTGTAGGAAGTACGGGAACACATCCTATATTTCTCTTGCAATTAATTTTAGCACAAGAAATTTCTATGGTCACAAATATGAAGCTTCTCAAATGAAGAAAAAATAAATACAAAAGCTGTCAGTTCTCGGTTTTGTCTTTGCAAAACGTGATAATAATAAAAATTACCCGGTTTTCGAGTTTCGTAAGGTTATTTTAATTCTTGATTAGTATATGTAAATGAACTTTTGATTCGACGTTTAAAAAATGGCTACAGTTTTTGTTCAATTAATTTCCGCAACTTTTGTTAGTCTTGCAAAAGAAGATTCTATACATTTTTATGCACAAAGTACGGGAAGCTAATTATAAAATATAATATAATTTGTGAGCTTGTACATAGGTACGTGATTACCAAACATGTCCCGTTTTTCTTTTAAAAATTGAGAGAAACAAAATTTGGTTTACTACACTTAGCGCTTTAAGTAAATCGAATGGTTTTAATAGTGAGCACTGAGTACAAATTTCTGACAGTTTTATCTGTCAAAAATATGAACCTAATGGCATTTTCGATTCGTAATCCGGAAGAACTCTTTGATCCGGGATTCCAATCGAACAAGTTAACACTCCATTCTGGATTTTGAAATTGAATGTGAATGTATGTGTAAGGTGGGAAAAAACAAAACAATGACATAAAAATGTAGGGATGGGCAATGTGAAAAAAATATCGATGTTTCAACATCGATGTTGAAGCATGTGAAACATCGCAGCATCTATGTTGAGATTCCGAAGATCAACTTATAAAGGTTAGACAGCACTCGACGCAACTGCACTTCAGAGTAACAACGATTCACAACTATTTATGTGAAATTGTATAAAATTCAATTTGCGCTTAGTGGAATTTAATGTACCTCATACACACAAAAAGGGAAAAGAAATTTGCGATAAAAAACATTGCTACAATTTTCATTTGAATTTATACTATATTGTATTTGTAATTAATGATTGAACGTGCTATTATTTTTCAAAAAAAAAACATTTAAAAACATCGATGTTAAAAAACATCGATATACTGATATCGATATTGTATTTTCGATGTTAACATCCATGTTTTACAATATCGCTCATCCCTACAGAACATTATTGTTGACATTGAATTCGCGTTTGACGTTTTGATTCTGACTTCAAATCCAGAAGCAAATTTCTCTTCTATCCAGGAGAAGAAGTGTCATACCAATTGAACAGTTTCAGAAGCATTCGGAAGACTTTGGAAGCCTTCCGGACGACCAATCGAAAAGGCCATAAGTCTAAACTTCCACTGTGAAACTAGGAGCTGTATTACAAACTGACAGTATCTGTATGTAGTGGTTTATAAGGCACTACAAACGTAGTGAATGTTTGAAACAGTTTGAATTTATTCATTTACAAAGCGCGCTGAACACATTCAATTTAGTTATTTAATCGAATAGAAAACGCAGTTCTTTCGTCTTCAAACTGTTTTGATTATTTAAATCTGACAACCTTCGATTTACATCGCTACAGATTTTTAGTTCAAACAAACTAAAAATTCAAAATTATTCCCGTTATTGATGGATTCCAGAAACTCAGATGAATATTATTATCAAATCTGACCTCGTGGTTCGGTGGGCATGCAAATATGCCAGAAATTTCAGACTTTATTTTGGGAATTAAACAGAAATAAATGGCTAGTTATTTCATGACATTTCTTGTATTTTGCTTAAAATCAAAGTTGGTTCTAAAAAAACGCCCTGTATAAACGAAATAAATTAAGAAGTAAAAAATGTAGGAATTCACTGTACGCACTTTAGTAGTTAGATGAGTTTTCACGAAATCCCAAAAAAATTGTATTCCTTCTCAACCATATTTACCCAGATTATGATTACGAATTTGCGTTTTATTCATAACATTTACATATGTAGGTACCTACCTACATATGTATATGTTTATATGAGGATATTAGAATATTTTCTAAATGAACCGTGAAATTTAAGACCAATATGTATTTACATTCGAAATAAAATATCTAATTTATACATCCTTTTGCATGGCAATAATAACCTGTAGCCTCTCCCGCCATAATACACGTCATACATATGAACATATGCATGTAGATATAGAATCACACAAATATCCTGCCTGAACATGAACCAGCATATCGCAATTTCGCCAACAGCAGGAAATTTATATTTCCCTATGTCCTCAGAAACTATTTTATTTTTTTCCAACTTGCAATGATTTACACATTATGAAATATAACCAGCTTTCCTGTACACGAAACTGGTACACTGTGTCGTATACGTAACATTTACCATCATAGTTTTTTACCATGCGATGCGTCGCGTCGCGTCGGTCGAATCGTCACGCCCATCCGTCCTCAATTTTGAGTGAAATCTCGAAACTGAAAGCTAAAGTTAGCTACAAAGCTATGTAAAATGCAAATGCATTCAATGTGCGAATTGGCAAAAAATATTTAGATGACATTTTTCCCAAGGATTTCTCTTAGGGTTTTTTTTCTGAATTAATTTCGAATATTCTTAGGCTTCTCGTTCGTGTGTGGTGATTTATGCAAAATGCCATTTACAAATGGCGACGAAGTGAGATGACATCGCTTGTGTGTTGGAATTTTATTACCTTGCCTGCCAGGTAATGAACGCTAAGTTTAGCATAGTAAACGAGTGCTGTGTAGGTATTTTGTTTTGTGCCGTTAAGAAAGTCCTTTAAGGATTATGACATTTTAATGCAGCAGCGGGTGGCTCTAAATGTCTTCGTTTCGTAACTATATGCTGTTTTGACTATGAACCAGGGTATGGATACATACATAATCTAAAAAAGAAGTTAGTTCTTTAGTTCGTATGAAAGGACCTTATTTTTAAACTTACATTTCATTATGATTGATGATGTTAATAAAGTTTAAGTGGAATGATCTTTTTGTGCAAAGTTACTACCTACATACTGGGTTTGGATTAAATCTTCATACCTATGTATATTTCTCTCTTCCTGCTCGACTTGTCATTTGAAATAAAAAAACAACAACAAAATTCTTCAACAAAACACAAATACCTGAAGGATATTTTTCCATTTTAAATGATATAATGATACCCGCAGGCAAACACACAAAAGTTTCATTTTGAAATACCTTATGTTTGTCTTAAGTGCTTATAAGGTAAGCGCGCGCTATTTTGGAAGACAAAAGATAAACTTTGCTCATAACTCTGAAAAAGCTGCCGGTTTTATTGCCGACAAAAGATGTAGGTGTTCGAGAAGTTTTGACGACATTTTCAATAGATGTTTGTGTTATTGTTATTGTTTAGTGTTATACGGTGTATCCATTTTTATTGTTGTGGCAATGGCAGCGGTGAAAGTTTTTTTTTTTTAATTCTCACTCGGGATGGGGTTGATGATGTTGAGTATAAATGCTCTTTTAAAAAGGCTCTATGCACTAAGGGTTTCGCAACAAAAAAAAATAATAGAACAGCTTGTATATTTTTGAAGATGCGAGAAGTGCTAGGATAAACTTTATTGTGGTTGTTGTTTTTTTGTTTTTGTTTACCTTAAGGGTTTATACAGATTGTAAGTTAATGCATAGGGCACACTATTTGTTTTTGTTTCCGGAGTCCGGATATTTTGTTAATGAATCAATATATCTTTTCTAAACGAAATTTAACGAACTTGATTTAAATTAAATCTCATTTAATTCTTCATAGGGCCAATGGATAAACAAATCGAACTAACCTATTCCCATATCGAAATGAACACATTCATCGGGAAAGTGAATTTTTCGCTTCGATTGACACAGATGAAGCTGTTGCCTGTCTCACTTCTACATCATGAGAGAAAATGAAACAGAATTTGCATTTTGAAGTGTGAAAACAGTATTTGAGAACTAATAAATTTACAAGAGATTAACGTTCGGTGAATACATAGTATAAGCATTATCATAGGCGTTTTTCTTCTTTTTTTTTTGTTCAGACGGACACATATTTGGCAATTAATTTTGTTCAAGCTACAAATTTTAATAAAACCCACTTGAAATTGCGAGATAGACAAACAATGATAATTATCAATGGGGGTGTTCATGTTCACTCATTTATTCAGAGCAATCTGGAATAACTTTCTGTTTGTGTAACGCGTGCAAAACCACAGCTTTCTCGTAGGTGACTGCATACTTCATTTAATATGAGTTTTGTTCTGGTTTTTGACAGCTTTGAATCGTTCCCAAATATTTATACTCAGATAGTTTGATTGATTTAACTACAAATTAGTACCTATTAAAATAGGGAAATCTAAATGAAACTCTAAATGAAACTATACTTTCATTTTAACAAATTTATTATCTCTCCTTATTGAAGCGTCTATTCACAACGGCGGATGGTTTTTTCTCCTCTTCAAATCATTTCGCTTGAAGTTAGTTCTCGTTTGTTTTTGACAGTTCACCTGATGACCGCGAGGCGGCATGACAAAAGCACAAAAGTACAAGAATAGCTTAAGGCTCATATTACATTTAACATTTCTCAGTAAAGCAAATTAATAACAAATAACATTAATTAGTACAAATAAATACATTACACTATGTATAATATGTATATCTATACCTTCTTTTTCGGGCGAACGATTTAGTTTTAATCTGTCAAAATACATCTCCGTCAGTCAATATATTTTTTTTATGAAGAAAACGGCTTATTTTCATAGTTTCAATTTTAGAAAACAGTTCGAAAGACTTAATTCGAAACCTAAAATGTCGATTTTTTTTTTTAATTAAGCCTCAACTTATTATTTCAAATGTTGCAAATGTATACGGCACACTCCCTGACTTTCTGCGATGCCTATATATTCGTGTAGTATTCACCTAACTTGAGTTTCAACCAGTGTTATATTTTGTTTTTTTAAGACATTATAGAGTTGTTTGTTTGTGTCCCAATACCATTGCACTAGGGTTTTTATCTCAAAAAGAATATTATTTTGCATAAGTGCATAGTTTCCGCTAATTGGGAAGAAACTTTAAACTTTGCCATGTCGATGTGTGAATATAATTTGCATACAATGGAGTTGTTAAGTTCAAATCTCTAGACTTTAGAGAAACTTTTCAACTTGAACGATGTGTGCTGGAGAAACTGAAGTGCAGAAAAATAAACAAAAAAAAAACAAAAAAAACATTAAAAAGTTTTCATAATAAAGGTTTCGAGGTTAGTTTATTTTTGAAAATTCTTTAAAAGAGAATATTGAATTGTTCAACTCCATTCATATTTAAATTGTTTGAATCTTCGATGGATGAAGTTTTCTTAATGGGGTAAATAAATTAAATATTATGTAAGTAGATATTTAAAAAAACGGAAAATTAAGTTAAGTATCTCAACTAAGGAACATTAGATCTAAAATCTTGCCATGTTTTCAAAAATCAAAAGAAAACTGATACATTATATTCAATTTGTGTATGATCATATACTGGCTTTTAGCACTTTTTGTATCAGTTTTAATCATTTTGAATGACTAACAACAACTTGATTGTGCTACCACCAAGTTTTTCTCATATTATTTTTGGCTGGAATTATAGCTGTTTCACGACTTGCCAAGGTCGATCATCAGATTCCCTTGCTTTAGTGGTGCTGGTCTACTTTTTCATTTTAATTGAAAAACTTCTTGTGCCTTTATCGTGTATTTGAACCATGACCAAGCTGCTTAGAAGCCAACGCACTACGTATCACGCCACCAAGCCCACCACGTGATCAGATCCAACCCAATGCAGGATTTTCTGTTTATCAATAGCATTGAAATGACTAGCGCTTTTACTATCCACACACTGATGATCGACCTTGGCAATTCCAGCCAAAAATAATATGAGAAAAACTTGGTGGTAGCACACCTGTCAAGTTGTTGTTGGTCATTCAAAATGTTTAAAACTGATACAGTTAGTTGCCGCCATTTACAAAAGTTATGGCATCTTCAGAATAGGCATTTCCAGAGCCTAGGTTAGTTCCTTGAACTTTACCTAGGGTCGACCTAGGTTTTCTTGACAACCCCAAGAGTTGTCAAAAAAATCTGGGGTTTTCGGTTCTCAAAAAACACCCGGAGGCCATTAATTGTATGTTGCAGAAAAGCAAGTTACGTCATTTAATAATTAAAACTTAAAATATGTCAAATTTAAGTTCTAAGCACAATCCACAACTTCACAGGTTTCCATTTTGCTTGTCTATGTCTGAAAATTAATTTGAGTATTCGTTTATTTCCATTTTAAAAATAACAAATCAAATCGGATCTCATGTGACTTTGACGTTTATTCACTTACCTCAACTTGCCCCAGCTAAAAACCTAGATCTACTTCAGGGCGAGTTGAGGGCGACTCTAGATTTCAAAAAACACAGAATTTGCTTGTCAGGGTGACTTTAGGTTTAAAAAAAAAACGCTTTAGGGCGGCCTTAGGGCTCAACGAACAAACCTACTATCTTTGCTTTTTCTCTTTCTAATTGTGACATTGGAACAACAACAATATCCATTATATGTGTTGAGACTTACGGTTCTTTATTCCTGTCTGTTATTACACGACGACTGTTGAGTATTGTCTCTTCTCCGAATTCTTTTTTTGAAACTTTATGCTAATACTCGGTGCTGTGGGTTTAAAGTCTTAAGTCAAATTTAAAATTGGGAGTTCGCTCATATTAAATTGTATTACATTATTATTACCTACATTTCCTAGACACCACATCAAAGTTAACCTACATGTGTCTCCAAAACAAAGGAAAAAATGAAACAAAGATCAACCCCACGCGAGTCATAGGGTGGTTTGTTTTCCGTCCCACATTTTTCTTCTCTTTTACTATGTTCAAAAAATTCACTATTTAAAAGTCTTGTGTAATAGCACATATACTAAAATTTTCTACATCCCAGTTATTGACGTATATGAGGCGTTTTTCTTTTTTAGTTCAGAGCAGAGTCTGAGTTGTCAAAACAAATTGTTTGTGTTTCTTTTTAACTCAGAGCATGCAGAGCTCCAAATGTGTGTTTCTTTTTTCGTTCTGAACATGTGTAGATCGTACTCGACGTGTTCGAACACAATTGACTGAGCATGTGAGTAAATTGCTGAACGCACCAAATGCCATGTGTGCCAAGCAAATGTGAAGAAAAAAATAATTAGATACATAAGTTGGCGAAAGAAGTTGATCGCTTGTTGATTTTCTGCATCTGGTGTGTATCAGTGTACTAAAAAGGGTACGTATTGATTTTTATGGTTAGAAATGAAAATGTATTCTGATTTGTGTGGTTCAAGTGTGTTTAAAAAACATATCAGTATTCAGAGCTCGCTCTGTTTGGAACAAGTTCAGTGCATAATCTATATGTTCGAACTCTGTTCAGTGCTCTGCTCTGAACTAAAAAAGAAAAACGCCTATGGTAAGTTGGATAAGTGAAATTATTTTCCGTTATCAGAACTCTGATTAATCTACCGTTTAAGTAGATATGCTGTGCAATGTGAAAACTTGATTTTTTGTGACAAAACAATACCTTAAAACGTAAAGTATCAATATTTTATTTTTTGACTGGGTATTAATTTTAGACAAAAATACTTCTTCAAATTGTACTACTTGAAAGTAAAGCAAATTTATAAACTCTGATTTGACAGCTGTCAAAAATCTGTTTTTGTTGGAAAATTACTGGAATTGTAGTTAATTTGAGTCAGAATTATTAGTTGCCACTTAACTACAAGTTCGACTTTATATGAATTATGTGTGCATTGTTTTGTTCAAAGTCAAAGTTAATACTGCCACAAGAATCATCCATCCTAGAAAATATATAGCAAGAGGTTTATGAAATACAGAATAACAAATCAATTTCTTATTAAAAGCATGTAGGAATTTTCTTCACAAACGTGCCTTAACCAAAAGAAAACTTTTTTCCTTTTGGGTCTACATTATTCCCTCTTGGGGGACTCATTCAACTTATGTAGCAATGAATTTAATAACGGTTCATACATAAATAAATAAATCAATAAGGAAATAATTAATATAATGAAATGTATCATCATTAAATTTCAACTGACAAATCGTTTTACCACATTTTTGCTTGATATGTGAAAAACATGCTTGTGTCCTTTTTCTGCCTTCACAGAAAAAGAAATAATATCAATGTGACATCTAGACGTTAATTAAAACTAGAACGTGACACTCAGTTGACTTGGGGGAGGATTTTTTTCTGGTTGAGGCATTTATTTGATTTTTAATTGCAAAAAAAATAGGTCCTCTTTTGGCAAAGTAAAAATGAGATATGTATACTTTCAATTTCTGCCTGGCATTCTGCCCAAAAACAGATTTTTTTTTTGACAACACTATTGTCGTTTCTCTGTGTTTTTTAAGAAATATCAACTTTTGAAATTAAAAGAAGAAGAGAGTTTACCTTTAGAGTTTTAAAGGAACTATGGTGCCATAAGAGCTTTAATAAGTAGTTTTGTTCAACAAAAAGAAGAAGGAAATTTAAAGGCAAATATGTGAAGAGTGTACTGAAAATTGGAAAAAAACTCGTTCGCACGGAAAGTTGGGAATTTCTCCCGAATTAAATTTCACATCGAATCGGAACTCACGGCTCTAAAAATCTGTTTATCGTGCACAAAACTGAGCTCTCAATAAATTTCCCCCTTTCGCAGAGGCTAAAATCTAAATCATTGTTTAATAGAAAAAACTCAAGAAAATTAATTCCCTCGGAATTTATTTGTTTATTTGTATACATTTTCCCAGCGAGTTTTCCTGTCAATTCCTGCGATTTTGTGTTCGAGGGAAATTTATTCCGTAGGAGATTCACTATCGCTGAAAAAATTTCGAGGGAATAAAATATTCTGTGAGAAACGCAATTTCCTGGAGAAAACGCACAATAATAAAGGAAATAAGGATTTTTTTAGTGGGAAATCTTGTTTCCATGGAACATACAATGGGGCGAATTATGAATTTTACTTTTTAAATTTAATGCTGAGTGAATAAGATGGCCTAAGCAATTACAGCAAACCGAATAAATATGGGGAGATACCGTGCATTTATTGGCATCGGGAATAAACTTTCTCAGGGAGTCATTTGCTAGGATTTTTTGTATGAGGGAAATTTGTTCAGTGGGTGATTAACGTTCACAGGAAAAATGTCGAGCGAATAAAATATCACTGGAATATTTGCACGATAGGTCCCAATGTTTCTCCTGGATGTACTAACTAATGGTTTGCCTCCAACGAAACGAAAGTTTGTGTTATAACCCATGGCCAAATCAAACTGACGGCTTGTTTGCAAAGCCCTTAGTAATTGGAGAGTTTTGTAGAAGCATTTTGCTTCGGTTTTTATATATAGTTTTGCTCCTGAGATATAAGCACAACTCATTTTAATTTTTGTTGACTCGTCTTATCGCGTTCGGTCCAAACAAATAAGTAAACATTTTAGCTGTTAATTACGTGATATTTCACACGGAAAAATGCTAATAATAAGGAAAATGTTTCGAATAAATAATAAAGGAAATTGAAATTTTCCGTGTGGAATCTTGTTCCATCTCGGTTTAGTTGTCGGTAAAAATGTAGTAAGGCTGATTAATTATATGAATTCCCCTTTTTTTTTAATTTATTGGAGAGCGTATAAATTGAGCCTAAGCAAGTAAAGCAAACCGAACACATATAGGGAGTTATCTTGAATAAAAAAAATCTAAGTGAATCTTTTCCTCCATAGGGAATATAGGAAATTTGAATGATTCTTAAGGTTTCGCTTTCTACTTTTTGAGACCGTAATTAAGCTTTTCCTGAGGAATTCAGCTGTCATCACCTGTAGGTTTCTTATGTTCGAGGGAAATTTATTCCGGGGAAGGCTCACGATAGGTAGCAGAACGAATTTCGAGGGAACAAAATATGTATACGGTTAAAACTAAATTGTGTAGGTACGTTTTTACTTGCGATTATAGGTACTATATAAGGCAAGTTATGCATTCGTCGAAAAAAAAAGTTTTGAGATAACAATCAAACATGACATTACGACGATAGCGAAGACGAAAAAACATGGTCTAAAAATTCTGTCCGTCTGTATGTCTGTCAGTCTGTCTGTCTGATAGTATGTATACAGCCCAAACGGGTGGGCCGAATTGATCCAAACTTGGTATATAGAGGTTTTTAGGTATTGTACAGAGGGGAAATTGAATTTATTTTTTAGCTCAAAAAATAACGGTACCTGCCATATAACCGTTACGTTCAAACCTATTTTTCTCGGAAAAGGCTCTAACGATTTTGATAAAAAAATCAGTGCGGCTTTTTAGCTACGACCGATCATATGGTTGAAAAAAAAATTAGAAAATGTCTAAAACGGTACTTTCCATAGAACCGTTTTTTTGCTTTCGACTATCTCATAAACGGTTCAACCGATTCTTTCGAAATTTCACACATATATAGGTTTAGGTTACCCAAATTATACCGCGTACCAATATTTTTAATTAATATTTTTAAATAAAATTTATATTTCGAAAACTACTCATTAAATTTTTTTCAAAAATTATATTTATATGTATTGAATACCTATGAATTGGAGTTTTTGAATTTTTTTTTGAAAAATGTTTTCAAAAAGTTTAAAAAAAAACTCATAAATTCAAATTTATCTAACAAATAAAATGGCGTACTTTCTTTTGAGCTTAAATTAGTTTAAGTATATATTTCAGAATTTTGAATTATTTTTTCTTTGATTAAGCCGATTTAATATTTTGTTTTTAAGTTTATATTATAATATTTAAGAATGTAATACCAATTTTTTTTTAAATAATTAAAGATATTTAATATATAAAAAAAAATTAAGTAAAAAACTGCTTTAAATACTCGTATATATTTAGATTTTTAACAGAAATCTTTTGCATTCGATGTGATCGAACATAAGAGCAAGTTCGTGCGATCCAGTCGTGCATTTTATTTTTCTAAATTACTGACATGAACGTAAGCCTGTAGTTTTATAATTGTGCGCGCACTAAAGGGATTTTGACTACCCTTAATTTGTTCAAGCACAGTGCGAGCTTTGCTTGCGTTGCTAATTACTGTCAACAAGAAAATTTTTGATTGTAGTCCACGGTCTAAAGCTAGCGTCACAACAATGTCAATGCCTAGATGGAAACATTTTTGTCAAAGGACGTTCTCGTCAACACACTGACAATATTTTTTTTGACAATTACAAGACGGATCACACACAATTATAGCAGTTTCATTCTGGAAAAGATTGGCTCTTTCTGTAAGAATATTGGATGTTTTTGAATTTTCAGAGTTTCATTCCAACAAAAAGAGCAGATCTAGATCAAATCTTAGCACGAAAGATCATCTCTGATGGGTTGGCAGATTTGTTTTGAATGATGCACACATACATGTAAAAAGACTTTTCTGTCAACGATCAAATGGTTAATATTTTGTCATTAATTTGTTGTAAACTTGTGGACTAGTGCTAAAAAAATTTAAAAAAAAAAAAAAAAAAAACGAACAAATAATAGACCAAGATGTTAATAATTTAGATTTTATAAATTTAGTGGAGTTTATAATTGCTTCGTCTTCCTCGTCATCTGATGATGAAGATATGATTTTTGTCAGGAATGTGTGACAGTCATTCACCAATACTACAATTAAATCTGGAAAAACGTTTCATTAAAAAGATCAAATCTCGATTTTGAGAGGAGATCTTTGAAATTTGAATGAAACTCGCTATTAGATTTTGACGCCAGATAGTTAACGCGTTGATCGATTACGTAGTCGTAGTCTGTGTAGTCTAAGCGATAATTGCATTATTATCGACCGAGAAATTACTATAGGTATGCACTATGCACCCAATTTTATAACTCTTCAAAATACATAATACTGTATTATTTTAAACATAAGATTTGAAATTTACAAAATAGGGATAGGGGCCCTTAAGGTCTGGACTCTCGGGGAGAGAAAGAAAAACAACTCTAAAATCCATCTAAATAAATTGAATTTTAAATAGAACTTGAAGTTGTTTTTCTATTGAAGACTTCAAACTCGTGTACTCCATAATACAAACCTATGCAGACATTTTTACTCATCAAAGATAAACAGAATGTTAATAGATCTAAACAAAAGTAAGTTTTAAATGAACATTTTATGTAACGACGTTGTACCAACTATTACTATTAGGTATACTAAAAACCAACAAACCGCACATAAGTAACAAATTTCATTAAAACTTTGTCCAGCCATCATCAACTCTAATATGAGTGCGATCGTAGAGAAAACGGAAGAACTATGTAAAATAATTGAGATTTTTATGAGCTCTTTTACCATCTGTGTTTGATAACAAACTTTGTGCAAGCAAAAGGTGGTATACTCGTATCTAGGTAGTTTTAGATTGAGAAAACGGTAGTAATACTGTATTTTATTATTCAGCAAAAACAAAAATGCACAAAGGCTGACTTTAAAACGAGTGGTGAAGTTCCCCACATAAAAAAAAAACAAAAACCACAACGAAGAAAAAATAAAGCACAAGTTTTCAAGAACATTAAATTATAGGTATTGTCATAAACATAAGCCACTATATCCTAAAATGTGTATAACTGAAGCGATATCTAAAAGTTTTCAACTTGCTCCTAGCTCAGGACAAACAAAACTCTAGGTTTTAACCATAAAACTAACATTAAGATGATGGAGAAGTCCAAAAAAAAGTGATTTCCGAAGTATGTGCGACCAGATGTGGATACATCGAGTTTTTCGAGCACAAATGTGCTTCAAATTTGATAGACCCCTTCCCCCATAGTGTATAAATTTGAATTTTTCTTTTACCTCATCTAGAACGGACATCGCTTGAAAATAGGTTTGAACGAATATTGAGTGTACCTTGCATGTTACCTTGATTACTTTGAAAGAAATCGGGAACATGTGGGTGATATGCAATGTGCAGGGAAGAAAAAGTATAACTGGATCTAATCGCACAGGAGATAACCAATAACCACACCCTCAAATCGTTGGTGCAAAATGTTCATGGTGCATTTAGAAATGTTTCACGCCGCCACACTTGCCGTCCTGTTGGAACCACACGCCATTCATATGCATATCATCTAATTTGGCACAAAATTAAATGGTAATCATGGCAATGCCAACGAGTCATGTTCCGGAAAAAATACGGCCACTATCCGCTGTAAAATAATGAATTTCTAAGGAACCATTTTCCATCGGTGGAACTTGAGCGGATTAGCATCGTCCAAATCCGGCAATTTTGATTGTTGTCACAGTCCAAAAATGTAAATTTTATATTTTTAATCGGCATTAGTTTCCAAGTAGAACCCAGTATACCATGTCAACTATAGATCGACAACACCTTGAATTTATTTGCAGTCTGCCAAGCGATAATTGCTAAGACCCAAATGTTGAATCCGTTATGCCTTCTAGGAAATCGAAGTAAAACAAAATGATGATACACACCCGATTATTTCCATCGTTCGTTCTTCATTCAAAAACAGAAACCAACTACACACTAACTACTAGTGTTGATAAAGATTTCTTAAACTGTATAACAGTTTTGTTATATTTTCCCCTAAATTCCAGTATTACTCTCGCAACGAACCTGGAAGAATGTTTGTATTTAATGTCCAAAGCACGCATGCTTATGCAAACACATATCTTCTGTATATAGAAGTAACGTTTATCATATAAAAAATATTCCCATATGATTTGATGAAGCTCTTTCGGAGTAAAAGATTAGCTCCATCGCTTCATTACACCTGACTGTGAATGGCTTTTGAATATAGTGTGTATGCATCTCAACAGACTATATTTAAGGATCTAATGATATCATGGGTTATATCATGAACACACAAGCTACTTTCTGTTGAAAATGTATACTTTTTATATTTCCTTTGTTCGATAAACATTCAAGATTGGTATATGATATTGCTAAGATTGTGTGGAAATGAGGTTTGATACAAATTGTAATTAAGCTAAGAACTCTAGATTTTTCATGGCATCGTGAGCATGTAGGACACAGCATGTCCTTTAAATGCACTTTTGGCCGCCTTATAAGAATTTCTGAAGGAGTTTTCAATAAACAATCGATTTTTTTGTTTCAAAAGCTACTTCTATATTAGAGGTAACGATTATTTTATTCTATATTCTCTCTTAAACCCAAAAAATTCTTCGTTCTCGCTTGTAATTTTTTTTTTTTAATTTTATTTGGAGCTTTTACACCACAATTACATAAAATCTCACGCGATTATATAAAATAGAAGATAATAATAATTTATTACACGACCTTGTATCGACCCTTGTTGAAGACATGATGCGCTGAGCTGAGTTTGAGGAGTTCTTCCTTTATCAATCGTGTAATTTCTCGCTTTGCCTTCTGCACTGACATTTCACTACAGCTCTCAATTGCCAGGTACAACTTGCGCTCACCTTCGGGTGGATTCTTTCCAGTCGGTACATAAGTACCTCGGACAGTTAATCCAGCCTCAGAGTACTCAGAAATCTGCGCCAGTGCCTCCTTCGAGGTGACTTTCCATCTTGCTTGTTGTGGGAAATCATTGATTTCCAATTCTTCTTCGTATTTGGTAAAGGAAGATTGTTGCAATGTTGCTAGACCTTCTTCGTCATCCTTTGGTTGGTAGTTCAACTTATTGTTAAGTTTTGCAGCCAACTGTTCCACAACATTCCGAGCTGACATCATCGGCTGAGGCTGGGGTCCTTTCATGATTAGTTCGGCGGGTGGTTGCTGTATTACCGGTTTTATATCGCTGGTTAGATTTCTAGCTGTATTGATCTTGGAGGCCAGCTTCTTGGCAAGCTCAAATTTGTCGGAACCACCAGCAGCTGCTATCGACATAGCCGTTGCTGTGGTGGTTGTTGTGCTGAGGCTAACGGGCATTGTAAGGGGAATACCTCCTGTTGCAATCGTTGTCATCACGGCTGTTGATCCTGGAATGATTGGAGCAACAGAAGTTTCTTTAACATTACGTTTGGCAGCGAATAATTGTTCGATTTGCTGATCAATATCTTGCTCAATATCCTCATCGTCGTCAGAATCCGCCAAGCCAAGAGCTGCCTTTTGTAGTTTCTTGCTCTCTTTGGCGGCATTTGCTTCTTGTTCGTCGAATTTAAAGCCTTTGCCGCTGAATCCACCGCCACTATGAACTTTCTTGCCCTCGGCTTCCTGCAGAGTTTTGTACACGTCCCATAGATCTTTCAGATCCTCGGGAACGGGAGTCTCTGACAGCTCCAGGGCACGGATAATGTCTCCGGCATAACGACCTTGTTCCGGTGTTAAGAAAGTCCAAGCTTTACCCTTATTCCCAGCTCTTCCTGTGCGCCCACATCTGTGAACATAATCCTCGTAGTGATTAGGACAATCGTAGTTTATCACCAGAATCAAATCCTTTACATCAAGACCTCTAGCAGCTACGGAAGTAGCTATGAGGAGACGGACTTTGCCTGACTTGAAATCCAGAATTGTCGAGTCACGATCAAACTGATCGATGCCTCCATGAAGACTCATGCACGGGTAAGAAGCCTTCATGAGGTCTTTTAGCACAACGTCAGCGTTTTCTTGCTTATCCACAAACACAATAATACTTCCTTGTTCCTGATACATACCCAACAGCTCAAGCAACTTAAAGAACTTCGCATCGTCTTCGAGAATGGCGACATTCTGCTCGACGTCCTTGCATACCACCGAACGCCCTCCCACAATGACCTCAATTGGCTTCTTGAGAATTCTTCTTGCCAGAGCTTCCATTTGCCGAGGAAATGTTGCACTGAACATCACTGTCTGCCTGTCTGGACGAACATTGTCGATGATTCTCATCACCTGCGGTTCGAAACCCATGTCAAACATCCGATCAGCTTCATCCAGAACAATGTATGTCACTCTTCGCAAATTCGTCACTCGTCCTGAATTAGCTGCCAACATATCAATCATACGACCTGGTGTACATACGATTATCTCAGCTCCTCGCTTGAGTTCAGCAATCTGCTCAGAGATACCAGTTCCTCCATAAACGCACACTGCTCGCAGATTTAGCGCTTTAGAGAATCGCTTGATGTCTTTGCCAATTTGCATGCACAGTTCTCGAGTTGGCGCCATAATAATGGAGATGGGACCATCTCCGTCCTCCATCGGTGGCTGATCGAGAATATGTCGGAACATTGGAAGTATAAAAGCTAAAGTTTTGCCACTTCCAGTTTTGGCAATGCCAATCAAGTCCCGACCACTCATAATTGCTGGAATTGCTTGACATTGAATCGGAGTGGGTTTCTCAAAGTTAAGCTTCCTCAGGACGTCCATTTCTTTTTTACTCACACCGCACTGTGCCCAAGTCTGCAATTAAATAAATTCATTTAATTATTTATTTTTATATTTGTAAAAAAAAATTATTGATCAAAATCTAAAACACGAAACCGTTAATACCGAGTGTAAAAATCCATTCGATTCACACCTTAACGACAAGTTTTTTGCCCAACTTAATTTGACATTTCTTTGTGTCAGTGTTTGACCATGGAGAGGTACACAATTTACCAGCTCGTTAAGTTTGTTGAAACCTTTTACGAAAATGGGCGTTCAAATCAAATTGCATTTCATAATTTTGTTGGTCAGCATAATCGACGTCCACAATCGGTAGATCGGTTGTGCGCAAATTTCAGCAAACCGGGTCTGTAGGAAATGTGAAAACACCTGTGCGTGCTTGCCCAGTTCGTTCTGTTCTGCGAAAAACATTGCTGTTGTTCGCGATAATGTGGCAGAAGGGCAGTCAACATCGACTCGCCGTCATGCCCAACAATTGAACATCTCACGAACATCACTGATGCGAATTTTGAATAAAGATTTGAATAATGATTGATGATGAATTGACGATGAATGGTTAGTTGAACAGACAGAAGTGAATGGTGACTTTACACAGAAAATCATCTTCAGGGATAAGCACACTTTCACCTCAGTGGACTCGTGAAGAAGCAGAATTGCGCCTTTCGGTAAATGAAAATCGACGAGTGATTGTTGAAAAGCCGATGCATCCACAAAGAGTGACTGTTTGGTGCGGTTTAAGGGCTGTCGCCGTCAGCAGTTACCGTGAATGGTTTTGCTATCGTGAGATTATAACCGACTTCTTGTGGCCAGAAATCGAGGATATGGACCTGGACGATATGTGCTTCCAACAGGATGGTTCCACTTGCCACACAGCCAACGAAACAATGGATATTTTAAGAAATTAAGAAATTCAATGGCCGTGTTATCTCACGTCGCGTCGTGGCGATGTTAATTGGCCGCCATGATCATGTGATTTGACACCGTCGGACTTCTTTCTTTGGGGATATTTAAAAAAAAAAAAAAGTGTACGTCAATAAGGCAAGAACAATTCAAGAGCTAAAGGATGAGATAATTCGTCATTGAAAATATGGACCATCGGATACAAGTATGCTACCGAAGCCGTGGCGAGCATTTGGCCGATATTTTTGTTTCACTTTTTTATTAAATAGCCGACTGCATTCCTTATCATAAGGCCTAATGGAAGCAACACTTTTCTAGACTGCTAAACTGTGAAGATGGCCAACATTCTGCTGTTAGGCAGAACACTATTTAACTTGGACGATGATGGCCAAAATGTGCGTCCACCCAACCTACAAGAAATCCGGTTAGCGATATCAAAACTTAACTGTCCTATTCTGCTCTACATCGAGGGGAATTTTCTCTGAATTTTCACTATGCACTATTATGCTGCTCATTCAAAGTGGTAATATTGTGCGGTATTCTGCTTTCATGTGAACCACACTTCATACAATTCAAGTCCGCATATCAATTGTTGCGGATTTGGTGTTTGTTTTCTGTTTGGCTGAGTGTTAAAAGGTTAGCGGATCTTGAAATATAATAAAATGGCTTGACTGGCTATAAGCTCCAAATAACAACTTTTCTATTTAAAAAAAATCATCGTATCACGTTTAAAGTTTTTCTATATTCCTCCGTAGTTATCAATTTGGGAATTGCCTTATTTATTTTTTGACAGGGAAAAAAGTCCGACAAAAAAAATAACCAAACATTTTTATCCAAAATTTTTACGATTTTCATGCATGAGCATCTATTATAAATATCAATGAAAGCAGAATGGATAGCTAGAACAAAAGGGGATCGAATGGGTTAATCGAATTCACAGATAGTTCATGTGAATAACATAATAGTGCAGTAAATCTTATAAGGCTGCCGGTGCTGAACTATTCAAAGCAGCAGGAGATGACTTGCAAAATTTGGTCGGAGGAAAGTATGTCCCATCCACAAAAAAAAGGAGATGCTCTCAACTGTGCCAACTACAGAGGTATAATTCTCCTCAACGTTGCATATAAACTCCTATTATCTGGACTGGGTGATCGCTACGTTTTGCTAACGATCTGATTGGTCCCTATCAATGTGGTTTTAGGGCCGGCAGGTCAACAGTCGATCAAATGTTCACACTCCGACAGATTTTGAAAAAAAAAAAAACAACTCGGAAGTTTTTATCGATTTTAAAGTCGCATATGATAGCGTAGACCGGGGGAATTGTACAGAGCTATGTCGCATCTTGGCATCCTTGCCAAATTCGTCCGCTTGTGAAGGATGGCGATGAAGAAATCTCGCTGACCCGTCAAAGTCAGCAAGAACACCACCGAACCCTTTGATGTCAAGAAAGGTATACGACAAGGCGACGCGTTATCAAGCAACCTCTTTAACATCATTCTTGCCTAACAGTTTAACATTGAGCCAAACTTCGGAAGTACTGTCAAGTCAAGTGCAGAGACTTGAATCGTTTTACATAGCTCTGATTATCCTCCTTATTTCACTCCCTTGTCATCACTTCAATATGAATTTTTCATCTGGCAATCTTAAACACCAACAGTTCTCGGAAGCAAAAAGGTGCAATGAATTATGAGAAGACGAATTGGAGTATCTAGTCTCCAATTGATTACTTAACTCTAAATAAATGCAAGGTTAACTGAATGTTCCGATGAATCTGATTCAAATTTATTATTTCAGTCGAGGTTTTTGAACGATAAAATACTTGCAAAGCGTCCGAGCATAAACACATGGTGCATATTCATAGATGTTTGATAATTTGTTACTAGGTTGTTGCTAAACTAAACTGGAGTTCATGTAATTCATAAACAATTTAAATCCATTTCTAAAATAAAAACTCGAGTCTCACGTTGATCACGACAGATGTTTTCTTTAAGTTCTTTCTACCGATCATCATAAATTTGTGACACAAAAGTGATTTGAATTAAAAGAAAGAAAAATGTCAATTAATGAAAATAATAAAGAAGATTTTGATATCTTGGTTGATTTGGACATGGTACTACAATAAGACGAAAGCGCTATAAGACAAGAATCGACTCCTTTGAACTGAGTAATAACGAATTTTTTGAAAGGTATCGATTCGACAAAAATACGGCAACATTTATAATTGATTTGCTAAAAATTGAAGACCAACCAACTAAAGGAGGTTTGCCAATATCGGAAGCCTTCAAGAGTTAACAGCATTAAGTTTTTTTTGGCTACAATTGTTCACTCCTGTAAGGAACCCACAAAGTCGAGAGGAGGAAAAATTGAATACTTAAGACATCGCTACAAGAAAATAGGCAGATTAAATCAAAATTCCGATCTATTTTGATAGGCTGAGAGTTAAGAGAGTTCGTATACGGCTAAGAACTTTGTGGTGTCAGTTGCAGTTCTACATAATTATAGCGAAAGAATGAAATATCTCATGTAGGAATAAACTTGTTATTCTTAGCATGTATTAGGTGTGTTGGGTATCTTTTTTGTAGTAAGAAGTGTAAAAACTGTTAAACTTCAAGAGTGCGGGAAATTTTGTAAATCTTGCAACAAAGTAAACAAACACAAATTGGCCACATTTGTGTATAAAACTTCAGTGGACACAAAGAAAGAATGTAGCGATGGGCATAATTGAATGAACACTCCAGCCAAACCAAAAATAAACTTAAAAAATAATAGAAAAAGAGAAACACAACAAAATATTCTATAGAATAAAATGAGAAAAGACTCGATAATTCCAGTGAACAAATATTAAAATTTTCTTCTTCTCGATTATTTGTGTTTTTCTTACTGCGTTGTTTTTTATTACTATTTGTCTCTAGGTTTCAATACAAAAATTTGATTCTGGTTCACAAATAATGAACTTTTCATATCTCATATCTTGTGAATAAGCCCATCACTAACACCAGCAAATGGCAGAACAATCTTGCCGTCGTGTTGCTTTGATAGTTTTTGCATCAGTTACCCACAAAAATTCTTCCCTAAAACTGCGAAAATCTACGAATTTCTACGAAAAACAGTTAAATCCTGTTCCCGTACTCCAAATTTTCTTAGTTTTTCACAGAAGAGAGCACTCTGAGAGAGTAAAATATTTCCCCAGGCTGCGAATTTTAGTCCAAGAAATTTCTTTGGACAAAATTATGAAGACTGTCAAATGAAGGGAAAAGAAAAAAAAAACAATACATAAGCTTTAAGTTGGCATAGTGTATCGTTACAAAAGTTGAAAATAATGGAATTTATAGATTGGCCTGGCTTATTCGTGCTATAAATTAAAATTGTGATATCAAATAGCTTATTTTAAGAAATAATTTTACATAAATCTTTAATAAACATTTTCAAAAATACACTTTTACGTTGACGTTTAAAAAATGGGAAAATTGTTGTTCAAAGCGTTCCCGTTATTTTGTGAAACTTTGTTGATTTTTACCCCCACTCTTGCAAAAATGACAGTCTTTACATTTTCTTGTAGTCAGAATTCGCAACTTTTTCAACGTAGGGGAAGTTTTTCTCCTTTAATTTGACAGCCTTTGTAGTAATATTTTAGAGTTAAAAAACAGCATTTTGTGAAAATATGTACAAATTGTTACGAATTCGTACAAATTCACAAGATAACAAACAGACCTATTCTCAACTAAAGTAAAGAATGTTTTGCAGTTTTTGATCACAATAATGAAGTATTTAATGAAATATAATTTCCAATACAAGAAGATGAACATTATTATGTAAAACTTCATAACACACTTCAAAATTAATTTAAGGTGCTTTTTAGCCGTTTCAGCTCTTGAATAGGAGTTTCTATTCCAGCTGGCTTTTCTTCCTTCCTGCATTGTATTACAGTATCAGCATCTTGTGGATGATCGGCAAAATCATCACACAAATGAATCTCTGCAACTTCCCTGGTATTACTATCTATAAGTATTCCATCCTAAATAAAGTCCGGATAACTGCACTACATTTCAAAAATTTCGTTTTTCGGTACAGTGCATTAACGCCCACGGAACTATCACCCCCGGGTGTTAATTCCTAAAAAAAATTTAAATTGGAACTAACACCCGCGTTGGTTAATTCCTTTTCCTGACGGGTTTTAATTCCAATTTTAAACCTCCGCGTGCAAAAAGCTCGGCGCGTAAACCCCCCTGCTTGGCGAATATAAGATTTGGGGTGGGTACAAGTTTGGGTATGTAAATTTTGTTTGGAACTTTTTAAAAAGAAATCTTCAAATCCAAAAAAAATTTGCATATACCCAAATTTGAACCCATCCCAAATCCTATATTGGGCCATCAGGGGGGTTGCATGGGGACAGCATGCCCCCCTTACGCGCCGAGCTTTTTAAAACTTCACGCAACTGCCAAAAAAAAACTTATAGTGGGACTCGGCTTTATTTCTCAAGCCACGTTAGGCGTTATTTATTCCAAAAGGCAGTAACACCCGCGGGCGTTAGTTCGTTTTTGAGGTGGGCCTTATTACCACCCTTATAACCCCCGCGGGGTTAATTCCTTTTTTTTTTATAATTAACACCCGCGGTTGATAATTCTGTGGGCGTTAATGCATTGCAGCTGTATTTTTATGTCCCCTCGTTTTGACATATCGATGTTTTCATGATAGATTGAAAGAAAATTGTAGCACAGTTGTAATCGAATTTATGTTAGAGTCGGGTTTTACTAAATATGGCTACAAAATTCTCTATGAATAGTAGCTGTGTCTAACTTGTGTGATAAGTTTAGAAGTTCATCTGGACTCGAGTTTAAAATATGACTATAAATATGGGCCATTTAAAAACTGATGAACATAGAGAGCGTTTAAATTTATACCCTGTTCAATGATGGAGTCAAGCCACTAATATTATTCCATAATTTTTGAAATGTTTAGCCATTTATGGACATAGTCATGTATTATAAGAAGATTACTCCAAAAATAACAATTAAATTTAGTCTTACATTAATAATACTTTTAAATAAATAATGCTTCAATTGTTTACCTTAATTGGCTTGGGACATCCTTTGCCTTTAACTTGTATGCCTTCCAGCTCGACTCGATACTTCTCAACCTCGTGTGACTTCATTTTCGCGAGTTCTGGCACCTCGACATAGAAATTCTTCCTAAACGGTGCATAGTCCACATCGGCATGATTGATCTTAGCCAATTCTTTTTTGTGTTTATTAGCTAAATTGGCGGCGGTGTCTTTGATATTCTCTAGGTCATCATCGCTGGAATAATCTAAACTGTCTTGATTCTGTTCGATAAGCTCGCCCTTGTTTGCACTGACGTCCTGCGATGTTTTCTTAACAACGCCCGTCATAATTAGCACCCCAGAACTGTCTGTAGCCGAGGGATCGACAATATTGTTAATTTTTCGCACCTCTTTGGCCACTTCCTGCATATAGGCGTCCAACGGATCGATGTCATCGTTGACTTCTTTCTTCTCCTCCTCCTTCTTTAAAGTGTCCTCTTCCACTTCGGCTTGTTCTTCTTTTGGCTTTGGTTCCTCGGTGAAAACAGCTAGAGGCTTAATATCCTTGATGTCCTTCGTATCTTTGTCTTCTTCATCGTCTGATTCGTCTTCCAGACTCCACTTCTTTGTATTCGCTGGTATAGGGAGGATCATAGATTTGAAATCTTTCTTGTTGGCTTCTAGTTCCTTGAGTTTGCGTTCTGCTCGCCAGCACTCAATGCGCTCACGGCGCTTTATCATTTCTAACTCTAACTGACGCTGTTCCTCTTCCTTGTCGATTTCCTTTTCGGGACTTTCCTTCGGCTCAGGTTCAACTTTGACTTTTTCAACAATCTTCTCTTTTACCGGTGATGCATTGGAACGGTCGTTCCGTTCTCTGTCCTTTTGGCGGTCTCTATCACGACGGTCTCGGTCACGGTCACGTTCGCGTTCGCGGTCACGTTCACGGTCACGATCCCGGTCACGATCTCTCGAAAATTCTTGGTGGTTCACGTTACCTCGACTGCAAACAAACATTTTAAATGTTGGTGTTCGTGTATTTTAAAATAAATTTACCTTCTGAATCCATCGTTATCTCTTTGTCTTGGCGGCGGTGGAGAGTGCCTGCGCCTTTTATTATCATCACGTTTTCTGGCGTCCCGGTTGTAGGGGCGCTTCATATCATCACGCTGCCGGTCATAGTCATCGATGCGCTTACGATCTCGATTGGGGGAGCGAGAACGGCTTCGGGAGTATCGTCGTCTTTCACGTTCCCTATCACGACTTTAAATATATGTTATAAATAAATGTTATAAATATTCAAGTTTTTCATAAACGTTTTAAAAAATTAGTTTTAGTTTACTCACTTCGAGTGCGACCATTTTGACATTTTTAAAGGAAATGAATTTGACATATGTCAATTTAACCAACGTGGTAGATGGGAAACGAAAATTTAATGAAAGCATTCAGTCAAAGAAGAAAAGAGCACTGCCCAACTAGGTAAAAATTAGATGCTTTTGTCTTAAAAAAAGGTAAGCATTCAATGAATTTTTGTTTATTAAATATTAATTTATTTTTTTTTTTACATTTTTCTTCTTATGAAGTTTCTTCGTAGCAATACTCGTCCACTTTTATTCACACAAATAACACTTTGAAAATCTTTTATGATAAAAGTCAAACAAATCTGTCTTTTATTCTGTTATAGTTTATAACAGATTTGGAACTGCAGAACACCAATTAATAAGAGAATAAAAGGTTTTTTGACAGTTCGAAAATTTGTATGGACATTGATAAAATAATAACAGAATAAAAGGATCAAAGATTGCGCCGAATAGGCCAAATTGTTGGTATTATCTATTATTGGTATTTTTATAAAACAAATTTACATTTAACGGGAAGCAATTTATAAAATATACTTGCATCGAATTTGGGGTTTGCATTGGTAAGAATTTAGGTATTAATGTCACAGACTAATATAACAAAGGCAATTAAATTGTCGGACTAGTTGCATGGTTGAAGGATTAAGACTTGCATTATGATAGCGAGCTGCGTGGCGATAAAAATTAAATGCTGTATAGTAAATCTATAAATCAGTAAAGGAGGATGTATTTACCTTCATCTTCATCTGCATCGACTTCTACAAAAAAAGAGGTAACAAAATAAAAAAATCATACTTGTGTGACAGAGAGCGAAGACCAAAATGGAGATAATCTTCATGTATGAAGATTATAGGAAGAATGAATCTGAAGATTGCAGATTATAGTGAAGATGAACATGTTCATCTTCATTATAGCATTTTCATATACATCATAATTTGTTCCGTTCAGGTAACGAATTTTCAAGTTTTTTTTTTAACATTTCACGTCAATTTGCTTAAAAGCAACGAAAACAGCGAACATTAAGAACATGTGATTGTGAGATGTGTCAAAAAAGTTATAGCAGAGTTCGAGTAAGTTATTAGTAAGTTGTCTTAGTTTTATGTTTGTTTTATACTATATTCCCACCGAAGCGAAATCTCGGATTTCGCAGATTTCAGCCCAAATCTATGCATTTCACCATATAGTTTTGGGATTTCGAAATCCGAGATTTCGTTGAAAACACAATGAAATCGCATTGGCGATGCGGGCCATTTATAGTGAACGAGTCCATTTTAAACTTCACCATATTTAGGTGAAAAGCTTTTTATGTGCAAATTACGATCTTTTAAGGAGGCTTTACATGGATCTGCATCTGCAGACTTGAAGAAAAGTAGAGCGGGACCATAATATAAAACAAACATAAAAGTAAGACAGGCTACACACTAATAACTTACTCGAACTCTGCTATAACTTTCTTGACACATCTCACAATCATATATTCCTAGCGTTCAGTTATGTAGTTTTGAGAAGATAATTTTCGCTTTTTTTTGTTGTTTTTAAGCAAACTGAGGTGAAATGGTAAAAAAAACTTGAAAATTCGTTAACTGAACGGAACAAATTATGGTGCAGATGAAAATGCTATAATGAAGATGAACATGTTCATCTTCACTATAATCTGCAATCTTCAGATTCATACTTCCTATAATCTTCATACATGAAGATGATCTCCATTTTGGTTTTCGCTCTCTATCGCACAAGTATGAATTTTTTATTTTGTTTCCTCTTTTTTTGCAGATGTTAATGCAGATGAAGATGAAGATGCATGTAAAGCCTCCTTTACTCTAACGATAAGGAGACAAAAAGAGAGAGTATACATTTTTATTTGACAACGTGGCTGGGGTTAATGAATTAGATAAACAAAAATGGTTTTTGTTTTTGCTTCTGTGAGACGAAAGCGTGGATTTGGCGGTCTGAAAACAAATTTGAAATCTCGAAATCTTCCTGCTGAAATCTCAGACTTCGCTTTGGTGGGAACATAGTATTATTTCAAAAACTGAATAACAATAAGAAAACATTTTTAAGTCAAATTTGAAGTTTTATTAGGCGTGTTTTTTTCTAATCTCCGGGGAAATTGGACGAAAAAAACGATGAGTAGGATTAACAATTTGCATACTAAATCCAACACAAACTAATCCCCGGGGGTGCTTAGCTTAAACCCAGAGAATTCTCGGGGCTTAGCTACTGGAGAGGATAAAAACTGTGCTACCAAAAACTTTTTCACTAAGTTATCGATAAAATGTATAGAAACTTCAAAACCGACATTTTGACATGTCAAATAATTATCAATTTTGTTTGGTTTAGTTGAGCTTTTGCTCTAAGTTTGTCAGTTGTTTTCCTGACGACCATGTCAACCTAACCTAACCTACCTTTTAATATACATTCCGCAACACAACACCAAATCAATTTCAACATTTTCCGCTTTTGTATTGCCTCTATGGTGTCTTAGATTTTTTCCACCTCGCCATGAGCACAACTTTCTACAGCGATTTTCATTTTTCCGTTTATTTTTATTATATGTATATTAAAACTTGACTGTGAAATTATTATTAAATAAAAAAGTATTTCATGAAGTTGATATTCGTTCAATTAACATGAATTGAATGAACTACAAAACAAAGGTTTCTCTGAGAAAATTGTGTTCGGCTGCGTTTTGTTGTACCCAATACAGATTCTCTGCTACATCCTAGGCATACTTTAATCTTCTTGATCGTCATCCGCTCTTGCTCAGACTTATATTCCTAATGACATAGGAACTGAGAGTCCCGTCCCGGTCACTAGTGACCAACGAATGGGGTAGTTTTCAAGTAGTTGAATTCTGTGTACCACTGTATTTGTGAAAATTAAAATTAATAGAAAATCACCGGCTAAAAACAATTTCCAAAATACTTGATTTCAATTTTCAAATTACTTGATTCACATTTTCTTGTATAAATAATAATTAACTTGGTTCTTTTTATGTTATTTTAATAGAAAAGTAGTTTAAATTCAATAAATATATCGAAATTACACAAAACAAATCAACCCGATGATTTTCAGAACGATGAGGATAAGGCAAATAGTGCTGCCAAGTATTTCACTAAGCCCCTTGGTCGTTTTTTTCAACCAAAAATTGCAAAAAAGCGCTCCTATTATAATATATGCGAACACGATTGTGAGCTAAGATCTGAACTTATAAAAAATTTATGATTGAAACCTAAAGAATTATGATGGATACGGATTCGCCCATATTGAAGTGAGTCACTTTTCACACAGGACAAGCTAGTGCTTGGAGATTTTCCTTTGAATGTTTTTTTGGTTTGAACGCTCACTACACTATTTTTAATAGGATCGTCAAAAAAATCTCTTCAAGTCATTGACCGGAGGAATTTTGTTCAAGCCGCATAATTCTTGTTTTTCTTTGATACAAGCGAAAAGTTGCAGTTAACTCAGTTTCATTTGTGTGAAAGCGGTCTACATTTCAATTTTTAAGATTTATAATTTTAATTTTGCTTCAATTTTCAATGTTTGCTATTGTTTATAATAATTAAAAAGGGCAAGAAGTAAGGGGGATGAAAAAATCTCCCCGGTCAATGATTTGAAAAGATTTTTTTGAAATTTTACTTTACATTCCAATAAGCCAAATATTAATCTTCCTAGTTTCTTCGTTCTATTTTCTTCGTGTGAAAGCTACAAGGCAATTAAAGGAAAACGTCAAAAAAATCTCCAGGAACTGGTTTCCCTGTGTGAAACGGGACTTTGCAAATTACATGTTGCGTTTATATTTACATTGAATTTCATTTGTGTCGCAAATATTCGTCTGTGTATGAGAAAAATTAAAAAAAAGAATTAATAAAGAGCGCATGTAAAAATTGAAAATCAAAGTGTGTGCCCGACTTAATTATGTGAATCATTATTGCAGAACTGAATTCTGTCATTTCTAATTGTGCATCCTTCTTCAAATTCAGCTGGTGACAGATTATGTCGGCTACTTTTTGGCTAGTAAACAAAAAACTCCTCACCGGTTAAAAATGGTAAAAATTAATATAAATGAATGTATTATTACTAAATTAAATTATTATTTAAATTGTTAAGCTCTTCTATTCATTCTTCAAATCATTGGTTGGCAAAGACGTCGTTGTGGAGCTGAAAAACGATCTCAGGTTTGCTCCAGTTATTTTTGTTTTTAAACTCACATGGCCCTGCGTCATTGCCGAATATGTGTGCTCATTTGAATTCTTTGAATAATTTCAGCATTTGTGGAACTTTGCATTCCGTGGACCAGTATCTCAATATAAAACTAACAGACATTAGTGTCACAGATCCAGATAAATACCCTCACATGTTATCGGTGAAGAATTGTTTCATAAGAGGATCTGTTGTTCGCTATGTCCAACTGCCTGGCGACGAAGTCGACACTCAATTGCTTCAGGATGCAGCCCGTAAAGAGGCCGTTGTTAGTACAAGATAAATGTGACATTATTCTTAAGTTAAGAAAGACGTAAGTCTTTTTTTATGTTTTTTTAATTAATATAATTGAATTATCAAAGAATTGCATAAAGGGTTTTTTACTTAGTTAAAAGACTTAATAATCTCGAAAACTTAGAACTTGTAATGGCTTAGTTATTTTAATACACAAGTAGGTAAATGCTACTTATTGAAAATGGCCAGTGGGTGCAGTTAAAACTCCAAAGTAAATCTTTAAAGCCACAGCATGAAATATTTCAGCTTTCCGACTAAGTAGTAAAATTTTGAAATTGTAATAGTAAACCTTGGGTACATATCGTTTAAAGTGGCTTACCCGCACAAGTATGTAGGTATATCTATTTTCTTAGAACTAAAATTTTTAAGAATGTTTCATATTAAAGTGCCTATCCCTCTCAGTACCTTTCAGGATTTATGAATAGTCACTAACCAGGGATTCCTGTAAAAATAATTTGGTTGGGTAAAATATCGTTAAACTATTTCTTTATACCCATACTTTAGTTAAATTCGGTTATAACGACCATTATGACGGGAGTTTTATTGTCAAGGAAATCCGGATATAATGAAAGAGAATTTTCCTTTTTCCTGTGTTGGGTGTTTAGACATGATACAATTTATTTGAATACATCAAGTCAAGAATTTATTTTGTTTGCTACAAATTTGGATCAATTGTTCTACTTATTTTTCATTGAGAAGTGTTAATTTCATTGTACTACAAGTTGATGTATGGTAAAATCATGTTTTATTCTGTAGAATAGAATCTAAAATAAAAAACTTTGAATATTGAGGAAAAGCTTGCCATAATTTAGGGGAATCCTCTTCAAATCTTGCAACAGAATTCAACGTTTCACATTCTACTATTAGTGGAAAAATAAAGAAAAGCTGTACAAAAAAGTTTGGAAGAAGTTAAAAAGATTTGTTCTTCAAAAAATTAGGCCATTGAAGAATCATTATTGAAATGGATTAAAACTCAAAGTAGCAATAATGCGAACAAAAGAAAATGAAATTGGACACTTCGAAACAACATTGTGCTTGGAAAAATTTCGGGGAAAGCTAATAGCTTTAAACCAGGGCATTGAGATGAGTGGTTATGACCATTAATTCAAGAAGAGTACCGAACCTGTGAAATTTTTAATGTGGACGAAGCTAGAAATGTTTACAAGTTAAAAGCTGAAAAAACGTTAAAATTTAATTGAGAAAAATTCACACGTGGTACAATGATGAAAGAAAGAATTATTATTGTCGAATTAAAAAATCCAGGATGTTTCAAAGGTAACAACTGCCTTCCAGTTGAATACAACAGCAAACAAAACGGGTTAGATGACTTCTGAAATTTTCGAGGGAGTTTTCCGAAAATGGGTTACAAAGCTTAGCACAAAGAAAAATTAAATTTTGTTTGCTTGTCGATATCTGTCCTTCACATCCTAAAAAACGGACTCCTTCCGCGCATTCGACATCATCAATATTGTAAGTAAGATACCAGGGATTTGATAAGAAGCTCTTAAAGGAATTTCCAAAAAAAAAATGTTCTAAAAATTATTCGGAATGTGTCTACCATTGGCTTATTAGATACTGTCAGCCTGGTGTATAAAACTTTGGATCTGCTACAAGCAGAACAATGGCTAACTGTTTTAAGCATGCTGGCGTGCAGACTTTGAACAACTTTGTAACCAAATAACAGTTTGAAGAAGAGGATGATAAACAATTCAAAAATCGTCCCTTCAGAAACAAAACTTTGGAGCGTGGTAGGTACGTTACCGTTGGTGACAGCATTTTAATAGCAGGTGATCCAAATTTAAAATAGTATTTGATGTTACTTTGAAAAATTCAGTATTTTTTTAGTACTCTGATGACGGTCCTGTAAAAGGAACAAGTCCTTCAATAGCTGAGGCTTAAGTGCCACAATTAACAAAATAATATAATATAAAAAACAAAAAAAAAAACAATCAACTATCACAGATTTTTTCTAAAGAAGTGAATCTTATGGGGTTTTCGTTTGGTAAATTTATATTTTGATCTATAAATTGATGTATTTCGTAAAGATTCGAATACGTTTTCAGATTGATTTTTATTTGCTATAGTATTGGTGTATATTTGTATTTTTGAACCAACTATCGGTATCAGCTGTCTTGTCAAACTGATGACTGTCAATTATAATGCATAGTGGTGTTAGTAAATGGGATAGATCTGCCGAAAAATCCAGATCTGCAAAATTGATTTAAAATAAAAAAAATAAACCAATTTATTTGGCCAATCGAAGGCAAAAATTGTCAAAATCAGTTTTTTGAGAGATCTAAATTAAAAATAAATTGATTTTTGTTACCAAACGATAACCCAATTAAAGTTATTAAATAAACAAATTAATATACATATATTTGTATATGAATTTTGTGTATGTACATAATGTATTTGTAAAATTGAATTACTTTTATTTAAATGAAATAAAAATATTCGTTCGAATAAAGCGACGGAAAATTTGTATCCCAAGAGTGGTAGTTATAACCGAATTCCACTGTTTTTTGAAAACTTCGTGCTAAGATCTGAGATTTTGCTTTCATGAGAACAACATAATGTTTTTGACGAATTATTTGTCACCCATCTCAATTTTTTTCTGATTTAAACAAAATGTTGTTTAAAGAAAATTGCATCTCGATTTTAAACGATTTTTGTCCTTGTCTGGCATCAACCAGATCAACAGTTAACAGCGACTAAAAATAGAAATGACAATGGCGCAGTGGATATACTGATTGATTGCTAACCTAAACTTATGGGTTCGAGCCCCATGCAGGCCAGCTTTCAATTTTATTTGGATGCCGTCCGTGGGTTATAATGAGATACTAAAGACCTAATTCTCAAATCCACAAAAATTAATTTCTTTTAATGACTTTGAATGCCCAACAACAACTTAAGTGTGCTACCACCAAGATTTTTCTCAATTATTTTTGGCTGGAATTATAGCTATTTCACGACTTGCCAAGGTCGATCATCAGATTCCTTTGCTCTAGTGGTGCTGGTCTACTTTTTCATTTTAATTGAAAACCTTCTTGTGCCTTTATTGTGTATTGAACCACGACCAGCCGCTTATTTTCTATCTTTCTTTTCCATCTAACTAGCACCGTGCAATTCAGATTGCTTTTAAAATAACAGGTCTTAAAGGAGTATATTTAAAATTATTTGATCAAAGTTATTTGTTTAACGATCAGCCTTAGATACTTATATTAAATTTTACCAAAATCAAAAAATTATATATCAACAACAAATGCTTTATAATGCATATTTTATTTTATTGTATTTTCTTATACTATTATTATACGCTTTCTCAAACTTTCGGAAAGCGTTCGGTAATATATTAGCCACCCAGTTCCATCGAAATCGGCAGCAGCTACAGACACAATTGAAATCCGATTACTATCCGAAGTGTATGTTTGAATCGAGTCCTACAAAAAATTATTATTTACAAAAATATATATATATTAAATAAAAGTCTTTACTTGTTCACAATAATGTCTTGCAATTCGTTCAGTTCCGTTATTGGCAATTTCAATAATATCTAAGTAATCCATCTTACAAACCGATCCCATATTGAATTCTAATTAATAGATATAATTTGGATTAATTTTGATTATTTCTAATATCTGTTAAAATTACCATTGAAAAACAATTCAATTCGATTTGGGGAAGTTGTTGTCAAATTCCATCGACACACACTTGAATTTTTGTACTCCTGATAGTTCGGACTCATTAAATATCCAGTTTGTGTTTCCAAATTCCCACCGCAGCCTTGAAGTGTTGATTTCGGGCTTGAATAGTAAAATATTTCCCTTGTCATAGAACTGCTAACTTTAAGTTCCAAACGAACTTGATTTGATGATGTAAAGATTTTTCTTCCGCTGTAATTCTCTTTGCAATCTTCGTAGATTTGTAAATTTGTTTTTTTATCAAAGACCTTAGGGAAATTATAATGTGTTTAATTTCATTTATGTATTGTATCTAGAAACTTACGCGAATATAATTTTCGGAGCAATTCGAACTACTAAAGTAGAAACTTGAAATGTATAGATTAATTGAATAATTCTCTGGTAATAAAATTTCATTTATGCAGCCGATATCATTCGATAAAATTCCACTCATCACTCCAGACGTGTGGGAATATGTCCGATTGCAAACTATAAAAAAAAGTAATTAGTAAACAGATACAATTTTATTGTGATTTCAACAACACTGTAGGCAACAACAAAAATTAAATTCCTTGGAGATATTTATAAACTATGAATGTAAAGCAGATACAAATTAGCGAAGTAAGTGTATTAGCACTCCATAATTAATGAATGATATCTATGGAGCATAACAACATAAGTCTAAAATCTGAGTTTTGAGATAAATGCATTTTAAGGGTAGACAAAATGCTTAAAATCCAATTTTATTTAATAGATATATATTTGGATACAATATGTTTTTAAATAATAATATTTACACGAATATAATAAAAATAATAATTTTTAAGCTTGTTTATATTTTTTGATTGTGATATGTTGAATGAATATATGAGTTATATTGAAGCACTGCAACCATCAGATCTATTGTACCCCCCTACGGAACTGGGTAAGATTTCTCAGATAAATTCCCTTAAGCAATTTTAGTATTTGGGATATTTTAATAGAGTATAGTTTATTTTCCTCTATTACTCGTAGATGATGTCCCAAGTATTTGTTTCTCTTGTGAATGAGTTCTCAGGTGCCTATTCAGCTTACATCGGGCTGTGAGGAAACCTGCTATAACTCTTATATTATTTCTACTCAAGCTAATACAGAATAAAAACGATTTTTGGTTATAGTTATTTAGCCTGACGAGTTGATTCTTAAGTTTTGAACTTTTGGCCTCCTCTTCAGATTTGGTCTTGTTTTTGATTAGATTTTCTCCAATTCAGTAATACTGTTCTGACCCCGTTAAGGGTGGCGTTAATCCTTTTTTAGCTAGTCTACTTCTTTATTGCGCTGGATGCCCCCGGTACCCAAAAGCTGAGACATTATTGTACTTGGCCAGCTCATTCAGTCTACCTACGCATTCCCATACCAGTTTTGATAGAATAAGAGCTTAGTGCTTTTAATGCAGCTTAGATATCTGACACGATGGCAATATTTTAGTTTCTATAGTTTATTTCGAGATTAAGTTCTGCGCATTTTCCTATGGCGGTAAGTTCCGCCTGGAAAATGCTAGTGGACTGCCCCATCGGAACAGAGAATTTGGTTCTAGGCCCAAAAAACTCGTGCACCAGTTCCCTTAGTTGCGATCCATCAGTGTACCACTAGATGACATTTGCTTTGAGTAGTTAAAATTTTCATCTACCGACTTAACTCCATTCTGTAGTTCTTTTCGAAGTTCTATTGTATGTCGAAATAACGAATTAACATTTACTATAGTAAAATGTGTTTCAAACTTCAAATCGTACCTTTATCTCAAGTTAAAAACAAACTTACTAACTTTCTAAAGTCCATGTGTTCTTAAATAAAAATACAACATTAGGACTGTCTCTGCCTGAGTGGGATTTAAATCCAAATTTTAACTTACAGGCGTAGGACATTGTAGCAAATTGTTGGCACCATTTTGAAACATGATTTATTATTTATTATAACACTTTATGGGCATTTTGTGTGCTTCAAAATTAAGAATATGGAAACATAACTTTAAATTTCTGGCATTTCTATTTGCAGGCGAATTCAATAGAATTCGCTAAGACACATTGCGGCTGCGTAAATGCATATTCATTATTCACATGCAACATTTTTAGTAACAATATTGTGCCAAACTAGTGCCGTGTGATTCAGGTTGCATTTAAAAGACCTTAGGTCTTACAGACATATAGTTAAATTAAATTAAAATTATTTTTGTGTAAATAAAATACCAAAATGAAAAACATGTTAAATTTAGAGCTCATAAAGTCATGGATGCAAATTGTTATTTTTTATTGAATAGCTATTAAAAAAATACTCAAAAGTATGTTGTGGATTGTGCATTGTGGGAAGCCGTATATTTAGGTTTTAAATTTAAACAAATAACTTGCTATATGCCAACAACATAAATATTCATGGGTCTTGGGTGTTTTTTTTTGAGAACCGAAAAACCCAGGCTTTTTGCAGTTCTTGGGGTTGTCAAGAAAACCTGAATCAACCGCAGCTAAAGTTAACGAACGAGTCTATTTTAACTTTATGTAGTCTCTAAAATGCGTTTGTAAATAAGGCTATTCATTGTTAAGCGGTTGTTAAGACTAATTAGATTGGAGATAATGTTTTTTTGTGTAGAAAAATATTGACTTGAAACTGTTATAAAATATGGGGAAAGTGTTTTATATTTTGAGTATACAAAACTTCAATTTTTTATTACTTTTTCATCGTTAAGATTTGAGTTTTGTGTACAAGGACAATAGATCATATCTTTATTTGATAACTGAGTCAAATTTTTTTTAAAACCATATACCTACATACATACATACCATATACATATACTTACTATCTGTTTTTGATGCTGTTAATATAAATCCAGTAGACTCAATTGATTCATCAGTATGGAAAGTTATTTCCGACACAGCATCCGAGCCAGATAGTTCAACTTTGACAATAAATGATGGAATAGTCCCGCAATGTTCGCTCATGGCATTTCTCGAATATGGCTATGCAAAGTAAAAGATATTTAATAAAATGCTTGACAACAGAGAATAGTATAAATACATCTGAATTTCTTATGAGAATATAGTCCAAGCATTGACCCGTTACATCGGATTTATTTTGAAGATTAAATTGTGTGAATTTAAGCTCAAAATCAGCCTTTGATATAATTCTCCAAGTACAGTGAGTGTTGGGATGGTACAAACCATTTGGTGATCGCAATGGTTCGATTTGAAGGGTCTGTGGAAAAAAGAAATACATTTTTTGGGTGTTTGTGTTTTCTAACAGAATTACTAAAAATAGAAGTAGAGGGCGCTATTTTAATAAATTAGATATTCCGAGTGGAATCGAATTTATATTCTTTTGAATGTGCTTTGAACATTATTCTCGACTTTTTTACGAGCTTCTTATTTGGACTCTAATGATCGGCGCCTAATTTGAATGCTATTTTTATAAATTCTTTTTAGACAAGGTGGGACAAAAGTAATGTCATAATGTGAATTGGCTGCCATTTTGTAAAAAATGAAAAACACCAATTCTGGTTTGTGTGTGCTATCCAGGAAGTAATACATCACTACACTCTTTTGTTTGCTGTCAATTAAATCTCCAAATCTGTTCGCAACATTAATATTGAAACAAAAATAATGGCACATTCACAATATGTCATTACTTTTCTAGTTATGATTTGTATTGTACTCACCCCATCATCCTCAAGAACATATTCATCTTGCCTGCCACATTCCGCTTGAACAAGACGAAGATTTAATTTAAATAGACGAACTCCCGGTCGCTCAAAATAGGTTCGAATTACAACATCCTTAAAGGATGAAATCAGATTTGTCTTCGCCGTCCCCAACGAACAGTATCTAGCCAACGTTACACTGTCAGCCCTTAAGCTGTCGACTACTTCCAGATATTCACAGTTTTCACAAGCACCACTGCATGTTTTATACTGCTGAGTTAGATTAAGCTCTTTCAATTCAATTTCGATCCTAAAACCAGGTGGTCCCATCGCCCTAATATTACAACTCATCACTTCATCGCTGCCAACAGTTAGATTTCGGGAGATATTAACCGGCGAATTGGCTTGTGTCAGTGTAATTCGCTCATCGCACGCCTTGCTAAACATAATTCGCGCCGAAAATCCGTCTCTCGAAATTGTGGAATCAGAAACTGCTGCCACAACTGCTAAATTGCTTTCGATATGGAAGCTTGGTGGACTTAGTGTTAGATTGCCGCAAAGATTTGCCTCCAAATTGTCTTTGTCTATCTGGGACCCTTTGTAAATGGAAACATAATCCATCGAACAATCGTAGTTTTCCTCCAGAATCAAGTATTTAAATTGAATTACAATATTGTGACCCACTGGTGCACTGATATTCCATACACAATTCATGGAATTAGCATAGCCATCACCTGCCTCATTCTTCAGACTTGAAATCCACGTGGGCTTTCTGATTTCGCCTCCGCAGTTGTCCAAGACGAATTCTATTTCATAGCCTCCTGTCTCTAACATCGCTTGATAGTTCAGGGAAATGTAGTCCTTAGCTCTCAATTCTCTCACTGCATTGTCCTTGCAATACGGTCCCATATCAATTAAATAACCATCTGCAGATCGTTTCTGCGCCGTTAGCTGAGTCAGTGAACAACGATCGCGGTATCCAAGGGCCAGCTTTCTAAACTGTACTTGTATATATTTGTCGGGGTCCGATGTCTGAAGAATGTAGTCGCAAACCATACGAACTCTTGTCATGCTCCACCTGTAAGGGTACTTTATCACCTGTGGCTCATTAGTGACGTTGAACACTGCATAGCAGGTCTTCTTGATTGCCAAATTAAAACCATCGCCAGTGTTTGCCTCGTCACTTCGGAATATCAACTGAAGCCTTGTTGCAGTAGTATTGACGTCGGATGGTAGATTCCTGCCACAATACCTTGGCATAGATATCCAGCCATTGTTTTCAAACTTCCGTATTTCCAGATGATCCTTGAAACAGTCCTTGCTTTCCTCAATGAAGAAACGGCCACTAAATCGAATTTGCAAATAGAAACCTTCACTCGCTTGTACATCCCATACACACTCCAGATTGTTTTTATAGTCAATCGAGGTGAATTTCAAAAATTCAATAACTGACAGTTGCAAATTGAGTTTTTCGCCGCAGTTTGTAGCTTTCTGGAAAGTTATCTGCATTTGACTGCTGGGATTATATGATTTCGTATGATAATAAACGTAAATCCGTTTCGAATTCAATCGATGAATGTTGAAAGTTTCACCGCGACAAAGTTTTGCTATTTCTAAATGTTCGATCGAAGGCCCCGCATGCACCGAAACAAATTCGTCTTCGCAAGGCAGTGTAAAGCTAAAATTCGCCGTTAAATCATAGCCGTTTTGATCTGTAGTTGTTAGAATTTGCCAAGCGCAGTCAAGTCTGCCGTATCCTGCCGTTAGATTAGGCATTGATATCTCAAAACGTTGCCCTAAACTGTATTGACCGCCGCAAGGGTGTTTCTTATAAGTTGCGTATAATTCTTTAACCCTAACGGCATCATTCTGAAGAATGTTTACGGATCCATGTTTGGGTGCAATTGCGAATACGTTATCAGTCATGTTCCTGTTGAAAATACGAAGGGTTTCAAAATAGCGTTCATCTTTGAATCGGACGGCGAAAGAAGGTAATCGCTGATCACGATTTTGAACAACCAAGCGGGTTATATTGAATGACATTGTTTGTGCGCCATTTAACTCAAAATCGAAAGAACAAAAGAAATTCGCTGTAGAATCTAAGCCTGAAATTGATATGGAGCCAATATCGTTGTCTATATCATCTGGGCAGTTTGATTCCTCTGATGATGAATATTCAACCCTCATTCGTCGCAAACTAGTTGTGTAAGCTCCAAAAATTCGAACAAACATTTTATTGTCGGAAGAACGAATAGATGCAGCGTTTGTTATGTTGTTCAAGTCCAACACTGTGATGCGTGAGAGCATTTGGAAGTCGTTATAGAAGGTCGTCCTAAAACTTTACGAAAATTTATTAAATGAAACATCAATAACTAAAATAACACTATATGAACTTACTTTTTAGCTGGATCAAAGACTGTGCCTGCCCCATCCGCATCTAGTACGTTCAATTTTACTCGTCTGCCTTTCGGAACTGTAATCTTCCATCGGCATAGGAGGAACATTGCCATTCGCCGTGGTGCAATACTAAGGGTTAATACGCCACTTTCACCAGAAACATCTTTGAAGCATGCTCCAAATATGCGTTCATATTTGACTTTAAAGCCTCGGAATTTTGAATTCGCCTTAAAACTGTAAAACCGAATCAGAACTTCATTGGTGTCGATTTGCACTGCTGGCGGTGAAGTTGTATTGCCATAAATAACTGCCAACTCATCTTCGACTCTTTCCGAATCGCCTTGCAAAATCTGGTAGATTCTTATGTGATCGGAATTATTTAAATTCGCCGCATAAAACGGCAAATCAATGTCCAAAAATGTCAAATTGACACGAGAAAATGTCGATACTTTTATAATATATTCGCATACAGAATTGGCCGGGTAACCACCCGGTGCTGGATAGTTGACAGATGTTATTAAATTGTTGAATTGTGTAAATGTTCCGCCACAAGTTGAGAGTGAAATGTTAGCTAAGAAGCCATTACGAGGTTCGGCGATATCGGTAAGATACCGTATGTAGAGAACATTACCTGATGATCGAATTGTTCCTGGCTTAGTGCAATATTTCCCCAACTGCCTCGATATTTCCGTTGCTCCATCACGAAATTCAATAAATTCATTTGAACATTGTCGAATATTCATATCAAAGTTGCTAACAAATTCAACTTGAACTGTCTCACCAGGTGGCGCTATTATTATCCAAACACACTCTGTGTGAGGATTGGGGACGTTCGGGTAGTTAGGTGAGTTAATGAATACGGATTGCGAATAGGAAGTCAGAGGAACTTCTCCATTGCACTCGCTATATTCACGGTAAGTTAGATTCCACAAGGGAGCTTCATAGGCATAAAATGAGCTACTCGGTTTGAGGAAGTACTTAATGGTGGCACGATTTGTGGTCGTTATAATTGAACCGTTGATTGCTTTATTCGAGCAAATTCGCCCTGGTGGCAAAATAGGTGCTCCTGCATTCGTGCCGTCGCGTATCAGAGCGAAATTCTCACACTGATCAGTTGAGTTTTGGGTCATGTTCTTCGGGAAATCGAACTTGAATTGAATTTTTCGTCCCGGTCCAACTTCAATGTGCCAAGTACAGTTATGTGTAACCTTCTCATTTCCTGGGCTTATGACATCTGTACTGAGTATTTCCCCAATCGAATTCGTCAAATTGCTTCCACAAGCCGTATAAACATTGCCTGTAAAGCCAGTTTTATTAATTGACGAATCGGTTCGCAGTTCTAATTTAAGATATGGAGTTCCATGGATTACAGCCATGGGATAAATTTTTCTCGGAGGACTGTCACATATCTTAAGCTCCTCGTGCCAATTCATCAAATTGTTTGAGCTAAATACTTTCAAATGATCAGCATAGCAATCATCAATCTTCTCTAGACGAACTTCATAGAGGTCCAATACAGCATGACGGGTTGGATGATCCGATTTGATAAGCCATTGGCATTTTAAGTCTGGTTCATAGCCTGTGGGATATCCGGGTGATGTAAGACCTACTACAGCTCCGTAAGCGATGAGTAAAGTTTCATTGCAGGCTTGAACTGTTTCATTTTTAACTATTGCATCTCTCGATAATGCCTTCCATTCAATTATGAATTGGTCGAGTATTTGATTGTCACTCATGAGATAAATGACATTTGTACTGGAAGTTACTTCCCATGGTGACAGTTGGATATCAATTGGCAGAGCAGTGCTGTCAAAACCATCGTACAACTATAAAGAGAAAGTAAAAGAGCAAATCGTTTGATTATTAATGGCCTCATTCAATAACCGAACTAAAGCTATCCGGAAAGGTTGCTGTTGTTGTATTCACATGTAATAACACAGCTGATGGCAAAGCAACTGCTGCCAAAAGAAAATGTTTACATGGGAATACAACAACGACAACCTATCCGGATAGCTAATAGTTCTGTTAATCAATGGTGCCAATTTAATGGATTAACAATTCGTAGGCATTATATCTGTTCGTTTTCTTCTCAACACTGCTGTTAATAAAATTGGTCAAAGTAAACGAACAGACAATATTTATGTCGATTTTGTAATCTGCTATGTGGATTAATACACGTATTTACAATGTTTGGTGACCTAGTTCGACAGTTCAGTATATCTATTCGCTTCCAATTAATAGTGAGAAAGACATGACCATCAATCTCACTATCAAGAAGAAGCAAATCGTTTGCTAATGAAACGTCAAATTGACAGAACAGAATAAGTTCATTGTGTGCCATATGAAAACGATCTGTCAGAAAAACAACAACAAAACTGAGGAATTTTGCTCAAAATTTGCGTTCAGATTACTAGGACTGCTGAGTTCTCAGAAACTTAAACTTGATAAATATTTATGTAATTGAGATTAATGTATTTAGAAATGTATAAGTAGAAAATGAGCCCCGTCTGTAATTTACCATCAATCCACGATTGTATTCCTTAAAAGTTAATGAAATAACATTGTCTCGGGGCACTGTTATCCGCCATTGGAATGGTTCTTTTTCAGATTTCATTGACACAATCGAAGGCGGTCTTATTTTTCCATTAAAGCCAGTTATTTCATTCAATTGTGCTGTTTAAACACAATACAATTTTTTCATAAAATGAAAGCTCAATATAAAGATACAAAACATTACCATTTGTCCAAGTCAGTCTAAATCCCTTTCCGGTGTTGCCTTCTGAACTGCGGAATTTTATCCAAATATTTTCGAATGCTTGAAGATTGTTTTTTGGTAATGCATTGGAACAGAATACTCCAAGCATTCTTCCAGTAGACGATGATTCACGAAGCTCTAGATAATCCTGATTGCAATTATCCGAACTGGATATATTCATTTCATTAAAATTCAATTCCAAATAGTTTCCCGATGGAGCGTTAAGGTTCCAAATGCATTCAATATTTGAAGGATATGATTCAGGGTAAAACGGAGATGCCAATGATCCACGCAAAGAAGTCAAGACACCGCCACAGGCAGTTTCAATGAGATTATATTTAGCAGTAAATGTTATGTATTTTGCATTAAATGCAATGTACCCGGATGCGGTTAAGGTTAAATCAGGAGGATGTCCTTCACAAATGTGAATATCTTCTTTTGATAAGTAATTTATCTAGAAAAAAAGAAGCTTTCAAAATAAATATATAACGCAGAACTAATAGAAGTGTTTACCCTCAAACCACGGTTTTTTACACAGTCTTCCAAATTAAGTCCATTACAATGACATTCAACGTGCGTAAAGCTCAGAGTTAAGCGAACTCCTAAAAAAAGAATATAAATATTTCGAATTTATAAGATGTAAATAAAATTGGAGTTTTTGTCTAAATGCATATGATTATTTTCATGTAGTTTTTCTAGTAAGATGTGTACCAACTGTCAAATTTTCAAGAGTAGGGAACATTTTGTAAATCTTGCACTTTGTTGCAAATCCAATTGTTCCAATTCTGTGTTTTCACCGACCACTTAACCAAGATTTAAAGAGATTTTGCCCAAATCGTCTATAAATCTCGAAGAAAATTTAAATCTCCTAAAATGACATTTCAAACAAATCTCATTTAAATCTTTATAAGGCTTTTAATTATACAAATCGAACTAACCTTTTCTCAAGTCAAAATGAACGAATTCATTAGAAAAGTGAATTCTTGGCTTGGTTTCACTTCTACATCATAAGACAAAATGAAACAGCATTTGCATTTTGAAAAGTACCTACTGTCAAAGTTATTCTACATTTTTTTAAAATTATTTTTATGTGATGAAAACACTATTTCAGATTTAGATCATCTAAATGAGATTAACTTGTAAAAATGCAAAATCCAATAAAATACTGACAGAAAAAATTTTAAAGCTTAATATTTTGAAAATTTTAACCGCAAAAATGAGTAACACTCATCATATATGATAATTCACAAATTTTTCAATTCAGGGAAAGTTTTTCTCCTTCACTTTGACATTCTTTCTGGTAAATGTTCGAGGTAAAACAACACTTTGAAAAATATGTAAAAGTTGTTACGAATTTACAGGATAAACAAACAGAACTTATATTTGATGATCTAGTCTGTCTCTTTGATTTGTAACATCCAATCTTAAAAACAACTGAATATTATAGAACTTCTATGGACTTTAAGAATTATCTTTCATTGTCTGTGAAATGCTCCCAATGAGTAGTATTAGTGTAGATTTGGCGCAAAAAATGTTTCCATTAGAGTCGTTAACAAATGAAAACTACCAAGACGCGCGACAATTTCAAATAAATTAGAATATGCTGACCAGAACTAACAAAATATCGTGAGCTTTTCAATGGAGTGAATATGGACTTGTTTTTTTTTTTGTGAGCGCGTTAGAATGGAGCGACAAAAACCGATATCGCGAATTAGCGATGTCATTACATACAAAAATTGACGTTTGCATTGAATATATCGATAACAAAAATTTTGCTTCGCGCCGGTAACACAGTTTTTTCGTTTTTCCTGGAATAAAGAACTATTCAACCAATAACGAATATTCGTCCATTTTGACATTTTGTTTACATGACATTTTTTCCTCGCGAACGACGTTTAACTTACACATCCTTATTTTTGATAGGATCTGATTTTGGGGTTAGTCTAGTCGTTTGAACAATTTATTCGTTGAAGTGTTTGCTAAAATACACTTTCACAACCGATAATTTGACAGATGTATAAACAGAACTGTTAAGAATTCGCATATTTCAATAATACGATTATACATACGGCTTACCTGGTTTCATAAGAATCAGCCAAGTACAACTTGCATCCTGCTCTTTAGCCCCGAAAACACCAATTTCCTTATTTAAAACACTCCCACAGGATTTCTAAAATAATGATTTAAAAAAAACACAAATCACAGGAAAACAATATTTTCTGCAAAAAATCAAACCTTTCGATATTTCATAACGAAACCCCGATTAGACGGTTCGTCTTCTGTGTTAAATATTACATTTATAATGTTATTTTCAACCCACATGTCTGTTTTGACAGCTAAATTTAAAGAGCAATATTGACCAATAAGCTTATTATTGGCACCGCTCTTCAAACCATCGTATACTTCAAACAAACTCTTTGAACAATTTGTTGCATTCGTAAGGACCGGTGATTCCAAGGAAAATTCCATGTATCTTTTAGATTCACTTCCGATGTTAATTATCCATTCACAGTACGTGTTTGTCGGGTAGTTGTCCGGGTAGTTCGGTGATAATATTTCACCCTGTGTATTACGAATAACACCTCCACATTCTGATTAAACAAAAAACAGTATAAATCAAAAGGGACTTTAATATCTTATATCTCACATACGTCCTTGTCTTCTTTTGTAAGATGCCTTGAAATACTTCCTTGATCTTGTAGAATCTGAGTAAAAACGGACGTACATTTTGTTTGCATGTGATGTCACTGTTAATGGCGGTGTTTCGACCCGACATGCTCTTAAGAGATTTCTTGTATCGGTCTTATCGTTTTTAACCTGAAATATTTAGTTTAAATAGTTTTTTGGAACTTTTTTCATTCCTTGGACATAATAACAAAACAACTTTAAAATTAAGACCAATATCGTAAGATCGCAAGAAAGGTATAAAAACTTTTGGAAGAGAACTTACAATCAGCCCATTGGTGGTACAGTTACCATCGCCACCTTCTAAATGAACATCGGAAACATCTAACACAATTTGCATACCAGCTGGTGCCTCGATGAACCACTCACATTCGATATCAACACTGTACGGATAGTTCGGTGATCCAAACCAAGCTGCAGAGCTGGTCTTGTGTCCTCCGCATCCGTTACGTTTGTATTCCAATCGGAAGCCATTTCCATTATTATTACCATCCGTTGTAAACTTTATCAAAAATTTATTACCATCCGACGTTAAGAGTCCTGTTGGTTCCCGGCAGATTTTGTGAGTTTGAAGAATCTCTTCTCCCTTCATATCGATAACTTCAAATTTATCATACATGCATTGTAGATCGCGTGCTTCTAGCTCGAAATGGGAGAATGTCAAGGAAATAGTATCAGCTTTTCGACCTTCGATAATCCACTCGCAATCGAGATGGTCAGGATATTCTTTTGGAAAATTAGGTGATTCGATAACACCTTCGAAAGAATTTAATGTCTGTTGGCAATTAGTCTTGTATTCCAGATAGAACTTTTGATCTTCAGCAGCTCCAACATCTGGCAAAACATATCGAACAAAAATCATATTTTGACTTGATTTGATACTTATATCTCCATCCGAAGAGCAATTGATTGAAAGTTTCTTGGCCAAACTGTCAGGACCATCATAAATAGTTAGAACATCGTTCGAGCACAAATTCGCAGTTGGACCAATTTTCGTAATGATTGCATCTATTGAAGAGCCTTTGCTAGTTGTGATCTTCCAATCGCATTGTATTGGTCCAGGGCTAAGTTCCGGATAATGTGGTGAAGCTATGGATCCCAAGTGTGAGATTAGCGAGCCTCCGCAACCTGTCGAGATCTGCTGGAATATTATATCGAATCCTGGGTAGCCTATAGATGAATCCGAATGAAAATGTAGATACAGATGATTTGTGAAGGAGGGAATGTGTTCTGGAATATCATAGCCGCAATATCTTCCGATTAATGGAGATTCTTTGGACATTCCATTTCTGTGGGATATTAGAGTTATTTTAATTGAACAAGCTTTTACCCTCATATTTACCTAATTTCTAAATAATCATCACTACATTTTCTATAGCTTAGTTCGAGGGAGAAATTTCTTGGGATAAGTACAATTTTGTTGCCCAATGGGGCGTGTATCACCCAAATGCAGTCCATTGATTCATAATATTCGTCTGGCCAGCCAGGTGACTGAATCGATCCCGAAAGCAAACTATAGTTTCCTCCACAATCTTTAGAAAATTTAAAGTAAATATTAATCAAGTTTCTAGAAACACAGGGCAATTGGGAAAGACGGCTAATGAAATAGTGCTGGACGTCTGCTTGAGAAATCTCCATTTCAAAGAAATATTTAGCAATCTTTCGCAATCTTTCGCTTGAGGGGCTTATAGAAGAACACTTTCAATACTTACTTGATGATCTAGGAGTGAATGTATAATTTGCTGAAATACCATACGTCACTGCAGGTCCAAGAAATGGTGGTACCAGCTTCAAGAATATCGTTGCTAAATTCGATGGCAAGATTGTTACAATTCGTTTTTCATCACCGCAATGGCTAAATGGTAAAAAAAAGGATATAATTCATCATCCAGCGATGACATTAATTTATGTATACCTTTCAACCAAATTTCCGTAATGTGTGCCAGTTTTGTTGAGGAAAATTTTAAGATCAACTTCACCAGGAGCACATTTAGTGCCATATCGACGGTATATAAGATCCAAGGAAATCACATTCGACTCAGGAGCTTCTAAAATCCACTCGCAATATGTACTAGTTGGACTTGTGGGATTCAAACGTTCAAAAGAACCTTCAGTTTCCCGGAGAACTCCCCCGCAACCGATTTTCTCGAAATGGTACTCAGCTGATATGCCTCTGCGTCTCTGGGGATTTGTATTCGAATGGAAAGCCATGTGGAGATAGTTGTTCGGAGAGACAACATGCATCTGTTCACCTTTGCAATAACGTTCCGGTGATCCACTTAACGTATAGTAGATCTGTGCCAAAATTTAAAGGTTAAGTTACAAAGCTTAAGACCTTTTTAAGGGCGGAATTACCTCAATAAAGTCAGCATCATCATCACAGCCTTGGTTGTACTCAGATAGGTCGTAATCGGTTATGTTCAAATGAACTACAGTATCAACCGGTCCCACAATTGAGTAAACACAATCTAGCTCCTCGTAATAGGGTTTGGGATAATTAGGAGTTATGAATGTTCCGCCTAATGGTTCATTTAGTTCCTGTCCACAAACTTAAAAACAATATATATAATTTTCTTAGTATCTAACTTTTATAGATGTCATTTTGGGCATACCTCTCTTAAAATCCGCCTCGTATAAAATGGTCTTTGGATAAAAGCCCATAAAATCGGACGATCTAACCTGGAACACGACCAATAACGAATTTCCCGTTGAAGTAAAATTACCAGGATGTATATCAACGTTGATCATAGATAGAAGGGGATCATCTTCGGTCTTTCCATCATAAATCTAAAATTAAAAAAAAGATCAATTTGTACATTCTTAAGAAAGGCAAAGAAATCTACCTTGAACAAGTCAGTTGCCGCTTCTGTATTCTTGTTAGAGAAGGATATAGTAACCCTTGTTCCAAGGGGTTGCTGAATTAGAAACACACAATAAACCATGTCTAGCGTGAATAGTATTTTCCCCACAGGTTCTGTATGGAGTCCTCCACACCCGGGATTGCCGTCGACAACCTCATAATGCATTTGGAACATGGTATCTTGTCTTATGGGGTCCGTATGGAAGTGTATCTTAACTGAGTTGGTTGATGAATATTTTGGTGCTGGTGTGCCTGCTTGGCAAACTTGCTCCAAAAGTTCATTTGTATCATAAATGAGTAATGCATCTCTGGTGCAGTTTACTGAGTTGTCCATAATCACCTCGAAGAATCGGAGAAGTACACGTTTGCCTAGTGGCGCTATTATCTCCCATTGACAGTCGCGATTTGGTGGACTTTTGCCAGGATACCCTGGTGATTTAATAACCCCTTGACCATGTTCACTGACATTAAAGAGACCCCCACAAATTGGTGGTACACTTGTCCAACTCAAACTGAAGCCAGTGGCATTAATAGTGTCATCCGTGTGAAACCACAAAAATAAAAAGTTGTGGGAAGATAATATGTTGCCTCCTTTTGGTAGCTCGTTACCACAAAATCTACCTATCACTGGCGTTGCTAATGATTTCCCATCGTTAATCTGTAACCAATCTTTGCCGCATGCCGAATCAAACTGCAGATCAAAACGGCTAAAGGTCACATTCAAAATTAGATCAGGACTTGTGCGAATAACCCAAGCACATGCCTGATTGCTTCCATATTCACTGGTTCCATATGGACGTGTCAGTTCACCAGTAGAACCGCTTAAAACGCTGCCACAAGAATCACGTTTGTATTGGCATCTAGCACCAGAATACCCTTGGGCACAAATGCAACTGGTTTCATATGAATTGAAACGTCGTATACAGGTTCCACCATTTAAACATGAATCCATCGAACACGGGCTTTTCAGGTCACAATTGGGTGGTTCGAACAGAGGGAGACATACGCACGTTGCGATGCCACCATGGTTCACGCATGTACCTCCATTCTAACAATAAAAAATTGAAATAAACATACTTTTTTTTTTAAATGGCGCCCAACGCCTAATCAACCATACCTTACATTTATGCTCATTGCAGGGATTAGCGGAGCCTGATCTGCAACCATTTCGCCCATACCCAGAGCCTGTCAACCCCTCGGGACACACGCAAACCATCACATTCGATATGTACTCACATCTTGCAAGTGGATGGCAAATATTAGTTGACTCGCAGGAATAAGTTTCCGCCTGGGTGCAGTAACGGCCATCACCGGTCCAACCTGCAGGACAGTTGCCACATCGATGCGAACCCTAAATGAACGAGTTTTCAAACAAAAAGTGTATCCAACATGTTTTTTTTCCCTACGGCCTTTACCTCGGTGTTGATGCACTGCACCTTTGGTAGCATGCTGCAGCCCCCGTTATTTTTCTCACATTCATTGATGTCCCGGCAAATCACCCCGTTACCCGTGTATCCACTTGGGCAAGGACCGCACGTGAAACTGCCTTGCAAATTTATGCAAGTTGTATGACATGAAACCAATGATTCTAAACATTCGTTAACATCAACAGTGCAAGACTGAGTGAGATTGTCCTTTTTCCATCCAGCATCACATATACACTGATAGCCTAAAGCATTATTGGCAGGTACACACTGACCCTTTCCACACAACTCTCCGGGTTTTGACTTGGCACAATCTGAAACGCGATCTCGACAATGGGCTCCAAGAAAACCATTTGTACAGTTACAACTATAAGGAACAAAAATACAGATAGATGCGTGGGATCAAAATTGCTGCAGATTTATTAAAAAAATTTATTTTTCTAATTTCACAAATTCCATTGGAAATTATTAGAAACAAAATTTTGAATTGATTCCTGGATATTTATCGATTTATTGTGTTTCATTGAGAATCTTATTTTAATAATATTTAATGCTTACAAATTCAAGACTAGTCGTTTTTGTATACCCGAGGGAAATTAAAAAATAAGACAGGAAATTTTAGACACCAAAAAATGACATTTTCATACAAACTATCGATAAACAATAGTAATTCATGGCGATAACACAGTTTGTCTACAGAATTAGAGTTAACCTCTGAAAATTCTAAAATTAAGCTCAATGTAAAACGTTTAGCCCAGTTCTTGTTTTCCCTTCAAGCAGAGAAAACACACGCCTTCTATAATATCGATAATAGGCGTGTTTTTTTTCAAGCCCGAAGAAATTTGCATGAAAAAACAAGCAATTGGTTAAAAAATTTACCTGTAAAATTCAACAAATTCACTTCGAGCTTAGCTAAGCGCAGAGATTTGTCGGAGCATAACTCTTTTTCTGAAGAAAAACTGTGTTATCGGCACGAATTAGCCATTTGTTATCGATAGTTTGTATAAAAGTGTCAATTTTTTCTGTCATGGCGTCGCTCCGGGCTCACAAAGGAACGCCTTATTAAGAAATATATGTTTAGACTAGCCTACTGTCTTTAGAAAAATAAAAATAAAGTTCACTGAAATAAAAGATCACAAATAGTCCTGCCAATCAAATGTAGTATTTTCTTTAATTTTTTTGATCTTTAAAGTTCCGAATATTTTATTGCCTGCCTATTTGCCTATAAATTGTAAAAAAAAATATTGCTCAAAAAAAACATTACTCGTTGAACACATCCTATAAAAGTATTATCCTGTACTACATATTAGTTACTTAAAATAAAATAAAAGCTTACACATACCGATAACTTCCAGGTAAATTTATACAAGTTCCATTATTTTGGCAACCCAAATCGGTTCCGGCGAAATTCTGACATTCGTCAACATCTGTCTCGCATGTCTTTCCCTAAAGACAAAATCATAAAATAGAAATACTTTCTCATTTTTTTTAAAGAAACTTGTATTCATACCGTCCAAGCTTGAGGGCATTCACAATTAAAATCTTCGTACAAATTATAGCAAGTTCCGCCATTTTTACAAGGAACTGTTTCACAAGCTTTACTTGATATTAATTTATTTATTATACCATTGACTCGAGTTGTAAGTGTTAATACACGTGCTTTAAGACTTCTAACACGTTCAACTGGCAACGATGAAGTTCTAAAATTTTACAATGCACATTTTTACATTCACATTTTTTAAAAACAAATTTATAGGAGTTTCTCACCCATTTTCATAACGTCTCAAGCGATTTGTAAATCTTTGAATATCCGTTTTAAGAATTTGTACCTGATTGATTAATTGTTCGACATTGACTTCATTCGTAGGTGTATTTCGTTCTGAAATTGTTTGCAGGGAATCCAACACATTAATATCGTTGATTAAAAATCTTGAATTGCCACTTAGTCGAATCGTTATATTTTTATCTTGAGCCGATTGAAAAACGAAATCTCCTTCGTGTGAAATAAATTTTGGCCTATTTTTAACACATAGAAAAAAAGAGGATAATTAAACCAGGAGTACGTGGTATTAAACTATACGGACAATAGAAAAAAAAACTCACTGATCACAGTAGATATTTTGCAGTTGCACACTTGTAAAAATTATGAAAATTAAAATAAAAGTTCTAAATGTTTTCGACATTTTGTAGGTCCTTTATGGACGGATTTATACACTCAAGAGTTAAAAACCGATTAGTTTAAACACCGGCGGGACTCAGTATCCATTTGACCACTGTTAAATTTAAAAAGCAACTAAACGAACTTAAAGAAAGTGGGCGACATTTATTCAAATGGGGGCGGATATCGTTGATTGAAGATATAGCTGAGAATGTTTGGATTTGTGGGGCGATTTGTGTTTGGGAATAAAAAATAGATAAATGCATTTAAAATACTTATCATGAAATGCCAAATAAAAAAAATGTTCCACTGGGTCGCAAGAACTTACTCATCTGGTCAAAGTGGTTATATGGATTGAAGATGTATGAGTAATGGCTCAAATACATATACAATAATAGTGTTAATCATAAAATGTCAAATGAAACTACTTTACTTTACTACTTCATAAAAAATGTTTAATTTTTAGAAGACAGGTATTAACAGCAGTGTTTTTAATAATTTTCAATTTTGTATGCCAAATTAAAAGTACCTTAATGAAACAAATATGTATTGTCAACTGCCGCATAGTATAATCTTCTTTGTGTGAATTGATAAATTGATCTAAAAGACTTTAAAACATAGAGCTCAAAACTTTTGCAATATAAAGTTAGGGATGTAGCCCGCCCAAAAGTTTTAGTTGCGTTTTATGTAACATGTACCATGTTTGGAATGAAAGGAAATTTGCTCAAAGCAGTTCGCGACAAAAACTGCATGTCTTACTTTTACAACCTTCAGATTTTCATCAGTATTTAAAATGCATACTCAAAAATTAATTATTAACAATTTTTGAATTCTAAATTAAATTATTTTCTTATCGATAAGTCGTTTGCGAAAAAAAATCGAAAATCGAAATTTAGTAAATTTATACTAATATAAACTTGGATTTACATTACTGTTAACCCACGGATTGGTTGATATTGACCAGTAAGAGTATGAGGAAGAGATTACCTCAGAGAGTCAGAGAGCTTGTCCCACATGAATACACGCCGATATCAATTGTGCAAGTGAGTGATGTCGTAAAACTGGTTGTGATTTTTTTTTTCGAATTTAAAAATACATTATTTTCTCGGTCGTTCAGTGTCGGTTATATAGGTAATAGTATGTCCCCACTAAACCCGAAATTGTGCAGTTTTGCAAATTCGACAAATTTTTTTGTCAGTTAAATTAAGTAAAACAGGGCAAGAGTGATAAAAGTTAAAGGCGCTTGTTGCCGACAACGAAATTCTAGAATATGAAATTCAATTCATCAATCAGTTAAACCTTTAGGTTTCGGAAAAATTAAAACTAACATTTATGTACATATTTTTATTTGCACAATTAATAAAATACAATCGGAGAGTTAAATACTTCGTAATAAATTAATAGTCATAGACAACTGATCAATTATATTTTCCTCCCAGAATTTATGAAGAAGTAATTCTCCCGACTTCCATATTTTATTTTTGTTTAAACTTTCTTTTAGATATAAACTTTTTTAAGAAACATTTTAGTTAATATTATCCAAAACCAAAAGAAGTAAAACCAAACATTGCTTTTGATAACACAAATTAGTAAAATGTTGCCGATTGTTTCATTATCGAAGAACTAGTAAAAAATCGATATACTGGAATTTCTTAGAATTAGAGGTTGTTAGTAATTTCGATTTTGCATCAATGTATGGGAAACTGTGCAATTTCAAAAAAGAAATATCTTAATTTGTCGTGAGGGGTCACTTCTGTAAAAAAAAAAACTACGAACATTTGGAGTTCGGAAACAGGCTTTGACAATTTTTCGTAGAAACTTGTAGGTTACCGCATTTTAGGAAATGTTGTTTCGTGCTAAATATCATGTTTCCTGAAATAAATGTCTAATCATAATTTGCAAGTGTGATTGTTAGTTACCTTTGTATATTATTCGTCAATTGTATGTACCCACTATTGATTGAGTATATTTGTATATCAGTGTACATATACAGGGTGGCGCACATTTTTCTCTATTTTAGCGATTTACTACTTGTTGACGTATCTTTTGTATCAGTTTACTTTACACATAACTAAGTAGAATTGATATGTGTAAACATTATATCATCTCTCTATAAGATGACAAATTTTGATCCACCTGATAATTATTTTACTTTTTAAACAATGTTATACCAATTCTTTAGCTTAAGAGTTCTGGAAAATAAAACGAATAGATTTTTATTCCATTTTTAATGTTTTATTCAAGAAAGACTCTATACGATCAGATTTCTAATGTCGTTTTTCATTGGAAAAATGATTTGATATTTTTGCGAAAAGATGTGTTCCTTTTGCATTTTTTTTTGTCGACGAGTATTGTAAAAAAGAGCCATTCTAGATAAGATGTCTAGACCAAAATGAGATCTCTTTGGATTCATCAGCAGTCATTTTCATTTGGCTGTTCGGAGTTACTCTTTTTTTTTACTCCTTATGTTTTATTCCAATAGAATATGAAAAATTTTAAGTAAAAAGAGTAACTCCGAACAGCTAACCGAAAACGACATTACTCAAAATATTTTTATTTGCATACCATGTGTATTAGCAAACAAGTTTCATTCAAAAGGGCAATTCTTGAGCTTAAGTGCAAATCTTTGAGATTTTTTATCAAACACAACTTAAGTAAATGATGCAATGTATATTATATATTTTTTCACGAAAGGGATATGAAAATTCTGTATTCTTATTTGATTCGTGTTGATCATAAAGTTGTTCTGTTCTACCTTAATATTATATTTATTAAACAATGCAATGAACTGACAGTATGTAAATTGTATCATTTAAAATGTTGGCCTTAATGTTTTATTCCAAAGAACATAAGTCTCTATTTTGACAGAATATTATTTAGAATTCAATGAGAAACGACATTAAGTGCTGTCAATTTGAAAATTCGCTTATAGCAACGTTTTTATATTCAGTTACTTGCTGTACACCGGCAAATTGTTCATTGCTTTGTATAGAAGAGGGGAGAACGGTATGATGGTTGGTTAGCAATTAAAAAATACCAGCAAATTAATATAGAGCTGCTAAACTTAAATACATTCTTAACTTGCACTTTATTTCTCGGATTCTAGCGCCATCTATATTAAGCTCAAGTCAACCTTGCGAATTTTTCTCTTAACTTACTTCCATATTGATGGGGTGTTAAAAAAAACACTTCTGTAAATAAAAAGCAAATATTTGCATGTTTGTTGTTTAAATTGTTCTTATTTACACAATAATTATTGTTATTTTTACATTACTTTGTTTAAGTTTATTCTTAAACTTTTTTTTAAATAAATTATTACTTAGAATTAATTATCCCATTATTATATGTACAAAATATTTAAATTTAATATATATATATATTGTGGTGTTACAATCTTATCACTTAAATAAATAAATTAAATATTTATATGTTTACAACAAAAATGTACAGTAATATATTTACAAAACCATATTTTGGAATGTGTATGTTTTTTTTTTGTTTATTAAAGGCAAAGTACACATTTCAGTACCTAATGAATTAATATCTATTCAAAAACTTCAATGTAAAAAATGTCAACATTTTCGAACTCCTTTAACTCTTTCAGCTTTTTCACATGAGATCAGGCGTATCAAAATGTTGTTTGGTACTTGACGGTAGGCTTTAATTTAAAACTATAAAATGTGCCTTTCATTTTTTCTTTTATGGAAAAATTTTTGTTTTATTTGCACGACCCTGCTAGTAAAAAATGATAAACGTTAAACAGCAAACAGTGACATTTCGAACAAGCCTAAAGCTCTTCATCGAATAAATGTGGCATTTTTTCAAACATGGTTTGGGTAATGACAAACGTCTAAAGTTTTGGGTGAAATGTATAATTTCTACCCAATATTTTTGTATAGATATTTTCCTTGCACTGCAATTGTCTACTATACCGGTTTTCATTGAAATTAAGAACAAAACGGAATGACATGAAATGACAGATGAAATTGAACAAATAAAAATGGGCCTTCGTTATTGTATCTATACATTTCCTTCCACTATTCTAATAAATTCGTATTTGCTCGGCCCAATATTTTAATTAATTCTATAGCGTTGCAATAAATAATTAACATAAGTTTATATTTGGTTTGTTTTTTTTTTTGTTGTATGGCACTATTGTTTGAATTATTAATTTTATACACTTTTTTCTTAATTTCATTGTTCGGAATTAAAATATGAGTTTTGCATAAGATACAACTTATCAATCGGATTAATTATGTTGTGTGAATTCAGATTCGCTAGTGAGTCGTGCGCAGAGTTTCCATTCGAATTGCGCCCCTGCGTTCCAGGCGTCTGTAATTCTAGATTTTGTAATGACAGTGAATCGCCATCGTCATCTAAATGATCGAAATTACTGCCATCTAGTGATATGTCAGAACTGCAGAAGCTGTCATTTGAATTCGCTGGATAATCTAAAAATAAACAAACTAAATTAAAACTAACAGGAAAAGAGATAATAATAATAATTGCACTAACCATCTGGTGAATAAGGCAGATTTGGATTTAACGGTTGAGTCGAGAAGGAACCTAGATAGCCATTCTCACTTCCTGAAGATTCCTGTTTCACACTCTTGTCGTCCTTGTCTTTGTCAGATGAATTTTTGTCACCATCTTGCTTCGATTTGCGTTGGATTTTCTTCATTTTCGCCCGCTGATTCTGAAACCACACTTGCACCACTCGTACTGACAGTCCCGTATCCTTGGCTAGGGCTTCACGGACTTTACGACAAGGTTTCGGTGATTGATCGAAGGAGGCTTTGAATTGTTTTCTCTGCTGGGACGTTAGAATAGTTCGTGGTCGTTTGGGACCCCTACGACCATCTCTCGGTCGTAGGATGTCATCTTCATCACCACAATGCTGCGCTAGGTAGAGTTCCTTTTCCAAATCATGTCTATAACAAAAGAGCTGTCCCTCTCGCAGCAGAAACTGTTCTCCCTTTTGCAGCGGCTGCCGACAGACATAACAAACAAAGCACGATAGGTGGAAAATATAGTTCTGTGGTCGCATAACCATGTCATGTGGCAGGATGGGATGACAGCAGCCGGTGCATTTTACACCGAAAATTCTGTAAAAAGAAAAAAACGAATAACAAGTTAGCGTTGGAGAAGGAAAAATGTTGCAGAATTCCTTAGAAAAATCTCCAGACAACTTTCTGTGGGTTTGGGCTTGTGAATCCTTACAACTTTTTTTTTGTAATTATTCTTTCATTCTCATAGGAGAAGCCTTTTAAAAGGACGAACAACAGCAATGACAAAAAAAAAATAATAAGAGGAAATATTGACAAGGGGACAATGAATAATGTTAAAGCATCGCTTTGTCCTGCTCTGGGAGCTGAATGCGGCGAAAACTCCACCCTTAAGTCAATTTCCTTGTACATATCAAAATCCTGAGGGATATTTTCTTCTACTTTTCCACCATTTTGCTCTCATTTAATATTGTTGATTTTTTTGTCATCGCACACGTCCTTTCGGTTATTTTTTTTTATTGTTATTATTTGTTGATTTTTTTCTGCGCTCATCTTTTGAGGAAGATTTTTTCGTCGCCCATTTTTTTTATCATATTTTTTTTCATAATACCTTCTTTTACATGCTCTCAACAAAAAAGACGGACTTTGAGTAAAAATTAGAAAAGCACTGTGGATGAGTTCTGGGATGGTGGATAATTTAAACCTTTGGTGATGAAGCGAATCTAATCGTGAAGCTGTATCAAAAGGAGCACATTGCATGGATATTATGAATGAATTTCTTTGTTAGAGACTTTTTTATATTCATCATGGTTTTTTTTGTTCTTTCTTTAAAGAGCCGGATAACATTTTTATTAATTTGTATTTAAAGGAAGCTTTGAGTCAAAGAGATGTGTTTGCAAGCTTACTAGGTCTTATTTGAAAAAAATTGAAAAAAAGATGTTTTTGGGATTTTTATTTCATGAGCTTAACGAACTGAAAGGAATGGAAAGCTTAGTTAAAAAAATATAATAAACAAATTTAAAAGTATGTTATGATCATACTGAATGAATATGTAATAAGGGTATAATTCGACATCTGCTTTTTAGAAAATTGACTTGAAAAAATAGTTAAAATGCTTTTTGTATATAGACGTGATTAAATTGCGCTTTTTTAAGGATTTTTACATGATTTTTCGATAAGCTGAAGAAAATATGATATGAGAAGAGAACAGCACAGGACAGAACAGATTAGAACAGAAAAGACGGAACAAAATAGAACAGTCAGTTAAGTGTCATTTTTCAAAACAATTACAAACAAAAAATATGGAATTTTTGTGTATTTTTAGCTGATAATGCAAATTTATGATTTTATTAGATACTAATAAATAACTATTTAAACAAAAGATGTGTCGGCTTACTCTAACCAAAAATCCAAAAGTACGTAAACATGTCACTAAATAAACAAAACAGAAAGAAAAACAAATAATTTTGGCAGTTCTCACTATTCTAGTTTGATTTTACTCAAAATTCAGAACAGAAAATCCTGTTCGTTTCTTCTCTAGAATACTTCACTGAACATCAAATCAAAGTAATTTAGAACAGAAAAATCCTCACTGCACTTCAAAGAGTTGTACTTTTCTGTCTATAAGAAAAAGTCACTGAACAAAAGTATAATATGTTTTGTCGGGTGGTTTCTAACCTTAATAGGCTTTTCAGACCAAATCCAAAACCGGGTTTTCAGCTAAAAGTTTACGAAAACTCGAAAACTGTTCACACTGAACATTTTCGAGTTTTCGTTTGCATTTAATTATTTTGGCACCACAGCAACCCATCAGCTATTTATGTGACGATTAATTGAGCACTGAATGTGTCACAAGGTGTGTTTGTTTAGTTCATCATGCAAATCCAACTTGTTTTCGACAGGTTTTATTTAAAACTTGTAGTTTATCAAAACGAGTGATTTATCAAAAATGTATGGGAAAACTTGTGTTTTCGCTTTAGGTTTTCAGCCAAAACCGATAATTTCGCGAAGGCTATAAGGAACTATTTACACGAGAAAAACCAAACGAATTAACGAAAATTCGTCGATTTTGACATTTCTTTCACTTGATTTTTTCTTATTCGTCATAAATAGACACAATTTATGATTTGGTGGTTAGTTGAAGTGTGGATGCTATGTGGAACACGAATGACAGTTCTTAATAATCAGACAGGACAATTTGTTGTTTCACAAGTATCTTACTTTGACATTAATATAAATTATATTTCTACTATTTTGTTAGAATTTCTTTGGACATTTGTGTCGCTGCTCTCATATGAATATTCAATAACTAATAGATCTAATTCAGATTTTTTTTCGGAGGAAAATTGGCAGCTTATACATTTTTAGAATATGGGGATGAAATTCTATTCAGAGAGAAATAAAATTAAAAAAGTCTGGAACGCTTTGAGTACAATTTTCTGTCCATTTTTAAACGTCAAACATTTTTGTATACATACACATTTTTTTATTTTTAAATTGTTTTTTTTGTTTTTTACCACTTTTCCACTTCTTTTTATAAACGTCAACCTGACATTTGTAAATTTTTAGCAGCATGTGGAACAGTCTTATTTCGCCTTCTTAACAACTATTTCAAATGGATTTCAGGTCGATTCTTTTTGTTGTACTGAACTTGCGAAAAATAGTGTGCGTGTAAAGTCTATGAAATCTTGATTGAACTAAAGATTTGTTTTGACATCATAAAATTGATTTAGGTTAGAAACAATTCGATTATGCTAAAAAAAAAAATAGAATGTTTGGTTCTAAGGAATTCGAATTAAGCTTTAACAAACTTCAGACAATTGTATCTGTCAAACCAATTGTCATTGTCATTTTTATTCTGAAATCTTGCAATTTTATCTTGATGACATTATTTGTAAGTACGCCCCTTAACAAATTTAACAAATTTAGATTGTAATCTTAAAGTCAAACTTAAAGTACTCGATTGTGATTTCATTTTTTTGATTTCAACTCTGTTTAATCTAAAAAAAAATGCTTTCAATTTGACTTCACTCACCTATCATAGTCCATTTTACAATACAGCTTTGAGTTTCTCACATAACACGTATGACTGAGTTGTGTCCCACAATAACAACACGCCAGACAATGTTCATGCCAATTCGAGTCGCCGACATTCATCAAATATCGATCCTGAATTTTTCGTCCACAACCTTCGCAGATTTCGTAATTTTTTTCGCATTTAATTGTGCCAACTTCTGAAAATACAAAATATAAGAAGAAAACAAATTAAATAGGGTTCAATTTTAATGTCAATCAGCTTCTATCATGTCTGTAGTAGTCAGGAATCTTTCAACTTCCCTACCAGCATTCCTCCTTTCCTCATCATTGTCATTTGATAAAGTCAATCAAAAAAACCCCGATAGTATGAATAATGTAACGAGGAAGAAGGGGAATTTATAGACATAAATAATAATTTATAAGACCACAGAAAGCTGATGTAATCTGGCCTAAACAAAAATGACGGTAAAATAAAAAAAAAAACAGTTTTATGTACTAAGTAGGATATTCAACTGCTCATGATAATGTTTTAATCGATATTTACTATATTATTATCAAAAAGGGTTCTTTTCGCAGATAAACAAAAAAACTATAGGGGTAGACTCAAGTGGCGAGCTGTCAAAACGTGTGAGGTGATAATGCCTAAAGCGAACAACCGAAAGACGTAATTTATTTCTAAAAGAGTCTAAACTATACAATATTTGTATACATATTTGACTTGTGACAGGTATATCTATCAGTAAAAAATTATATTGACTCCATAAAGTTAAAGGACCTTATTTTGTGTGTGCCTATAGTTATATTATTTATTATGCGACATACAATTGATGGCTGTAAGTGTCATTGTTGATTAATTTATCAAGTAAACAAAGCTATTGAAGAGTTTAGTATAGAATATTGGTTGGAAAAATTCTCGAGATATCATAATGATAAGTATATAATGAGGAAAAAAATTGATTAGATTTATTAACTGTGGTAGTACCTATTTATACTACAAGTAAATATTTATTTTGTGCAAAAAATTTCGAGCCTTAAGTCAATATACCCGTGATGCCTATCAGCAAATTCACCCACAAGATATAAGTTACATGTATTCGTCATATTAATCCGTCGTTTCTAAAGGTTTTATTAAATACTTTTTACAAGGTTAAATTTTGAAAAAAATCGAACTCTAGATTTTGATCAAACTTGACATAAGGATGTTAGAGAACTCCAACAAAGTGGGTCCCGCAATTCCGTCTCTGTCTGTATGTCGACTTTCTTCAAACTTTGTACTTAAGCTTCTTCTTTAGGTGATTGGCTCGATTCCTTTTTTCTAATCTTTTTTTAGCCCCAAAAATAAGGGTACATAGCTTACATTTTTTTTGTACCAAAACAGGCAAATCTCAATAACATATCTCGAAAACGGCTCTAACTATTTTGATAAAATATCAGTGCATTATTTTAGGTATAGTTTATATATTTTTGCCGAACAAAATTAAACAAATGTTGTTTACATATTTTATTATTAACGGTACCTGTCACACAATAGTTTTTTTTTTATTTTCGACTTTCTTATCAACAGCCCGACGGATTTCCATCAAAATGTTTATATGCCAACATTTTAGAAAAATGTTTTTTTGAATTTTTGAAAAAAAAAATATTAAATTTTTTTGAAAATTCAATATTTTGAAAACAGGTGGATGATTTTTTTTTTAATTCTGTTTTAAATTTATCTTGTTAAATAAATAAATTTCGTATACAAATAATTAAATAAAAACAGACTAACAATGTGTTTAGCTGTTTCTAGTTAACGTGTTGGTGTTAAGATGTGCTCGGGTATAAATCAAGTAATTATACAATGCGATTCAGTCGTGGAATTTATTTAAAATGGATTTAAAACTGAAAAAGCAATTAACGGGAATACCGCAACATAATATTTTTTAGTTTTCAAAAGCAAATAAAAATATAAATCATATTTTATTTTTGATTCGTCTTATAATGTAGATAATTTGATGGAATGTTCCCTAAATCAAATTCAACAAGTAAAAGAGAAAAATCTATAAAAATTCGTAGATGTCTCACAATGGATCAATATTGAAATATGTCGATCAAATCAATGAACTATTTTAAAGGGATGGTGAATAATTACAGTTCCAAGTATCATTGACTACACAATCATATTCTTCCATTTCGACAAAAAAAAGTTCAAGTTGCCATCCAGTCCTTTACTAGGAAAAATTAGCAACACCCTGATACTAAAATTTCCAAAATTACCTTATCACAAAAAGTAACAAAATCCAGATTCTTTTAACTTTTAGTACAAAAGCTGAAATTCATGATTCTAACAAAAAAGACAATGCTTTTTCCCTTCTATTAAATTGAATTTCAAGTAAGTTAAGTTTCAGTTTAAAATATTGCCAATCCGTTGCATCATAAAACTCTTCAATCGCAATCTGTTATGTTTTATAGTAATATGTGTATCGCACATAACATTGCTTTAATTGAACCCAAAATAAATTCTCCACAGTTTGCAGTTCAAACTTTTTTCATATCTCTCCATCCATACATTAAATATCTATCCTTCAACCTCTTTAATTTCATCCTCCCATTTCAATAACATTCCATCTATATTCGTATTATTCGAATCCAAAAATCGCAACTTCCTCACCAAACAAAACATCATGCTTGTAAAAACAAAAATAATAATGAAAAAAAAAGTATAAAAACTTAGTCCCTAAAACCGTAAAAAAGGTTATCAAAGCTATGTGGAGCGCGTGTCTACTTTTAATCTAAGTCAAACCAACTCTGACATCACCTGTTCCACAAACATCAGAACAAAAGTTACAATTGTATCAGAAGTGGGAAAAAATTAAAATGAAAATAAGAACAAAGTTTCGGAATAAATTTATTGATAAAGGTAAATTAAACCGCCCTTTGTGGGATTGAAAACAAACGCGAACGCAAAAAAAAAACAAAAACCAAGGTAGCCTTTTATCGATTGCGTCCTCGCAGTTTCTATATTTTTTTTGGCTTAACTTTATGGCGAAAAACTCTTGTGCTTGGGACGGTGCAATATTTTTGTTATCTATCAGTCTCTAGGACTATAGTCGATCGATCCCCATCGCACCATCAACAATAACACCATACTATCAGGATATAAGAGAATAGCAGTAGCAGCACATCACAGCATCAGTTCCAAGTATTATACCATACCAACCTACTGTCAGCACACCACAATGGGGGTTTGCATTCTCAGCCATTTGAAATAAGAAAAAGAGATTATAATGCTTATACGTACGAGTATAGCTTTGGATTGGAGCTTGAGGTATGAGGGTGGCATTTGCTTTTACTGATTCTGTCTGCGCGTCTAACTTGAAGCTATGGCGCCTTTTGTGTTTTTGTAGTCAATATTTTCGCATTCTTTTCCAGAGAATTCAGTTTTTTTTTTATTCTTTTCGATGAATCATACCTAAGCTCTTTAGACAGAAATAGATAGGATAGGATTGCATACAGACTTTCATCATACAGATTTTATAGCATTTGGACCAACTGACGAACATTATTTTTTTAGCGTCTGCCTAAATCCGTAGAGCATATAGAATCTTTGGTTGAAAAAAAGGGCTCGCTTTCTATAGTATTTCCAAAAAAACTGTTTTGTCCAGTTTTTTTCTTATTATTTAACAATCATATTTTTATTCGCTTACTGGCTCTTTTCCTAATTCACATTTACCCATACATACGAGTATAGGCAGCAATGATGTTTTATTACAACCTAATTTATACAACGAGGCATTTCTGTCAAAGATGAAAGTGATATTACTGATAAATAATAGTAACAGAAGTTTTTGTTTAATTTTGATTTGGAAATGGTAATATTAATAAAATTTGGCCAGTTCAGGAAAATGATAGATATCATAAATTTTGCTCCGTCAAAAAGTGGAGAGTCAAATTTAATGCCTCTAAAAGAGATTGCTGATATCTCATTTTTCCGGACTAGGCTAATGAATAATCTTACTGTGCATATTAATATTTTCTGACAATGCAAATAGAGTTAACAAATGTCAATTTCATCCAGATGAAAAATATGACGTTTGGCCATAATTTGATAGAAATACCTATGGTCTGCCATTGCGTGAATTTTTTTTTATTTCTTGGCAATACGAAAAATACTGCAAGAATATTCTTAGTTTTCGTAAGCATTTCGTTACCTCGTTGATGATAAACGAAAGATTCAGTTTGTTTAATACAAGTCGTGTTTTTGTTTTTATTTTAAGTTTCCCTTGACAAACCACATCAATAAATAAACCCCGCAATGTACTGTCAATAAATAAGTCAGAAATCTAGTGAATATTTTTATGAAATTGCGATCGAAAGTCTGTTTTATACCAGTTTTTCGATACCGTTAACAAACAGAACTAATAAAACTGACAGCAACTTCTTATTAATTTGTGTTGTCAAAAGTTATTTTCGGATTTTCTTCTTTTGGTTTTGATTTGCTTAAAGTAAATTAATTTAAAAGAATAAACAAAAAAAAATTTGAAGTTAAAACAAAAACGAGCAAGCAGAAATAAGAAAATACCCGAATAAACAACCACAAAATATGTGTGGTTAATAAAACCGCTAGCCGTTTCATTAAGTTTGGCAAACAATACAAACAGCTGCATTGGGTTGGACCTGATCATATGGACTCGGTGGAGTGATACATAGTGCAAGTGCGTGGGCTTCTAAGATCGCCGGTCTCACTTTAAAACTCGGTGGATGCAAAATAAGAAGTTTTCAATTAAAATAGTAAAAGTAGAGCAGCACCAATAGAACATGACCTGAAAGTCGTGAATAGCTATAGATAATTCCTGCCAAAAAAAAGAAAAAAATCTTGGTGATAGCACACTAGTTGAGCTATGGGAGAAAGAGAATACAAAATTGTGAGCATGATCTGCATCATGAGCAGTTCTGGAACACTTAATGGAGCACAAAGTGACAGAATACGCGCAGTTTTGTTATGGAACAACACAAAACTCAGAACAGATTGATTTAATACACCTTATGTATACTCCGTCGTTATCAATAAACTCCTCTAAAACACCTTTCAACTATTAATTATTATTTATGCAGTGTATAAATATTTATTAAGACTATCTGTTTAACTTTGCTTAAATTCATATTACTTAAGCATATCCAAACCATTTTAGTTACAATGCCCTCCTGTCAAATAAAGTACCAAAAAGAGTAATCTATTACGTTTAAATATCATAAAGCAACTCTGTTTGTCAAAAAAAAAAAAAGTGTGATTTTTTTATCATACATTTAAAATATCCGTACGTAAAATCTATTCAACATCTGAACGCATTTAGATCAAATGCATCTATTGAACGTTACATATAACTTCTAGGAATATAGCATTTTCGCGTTAAGGTTGATATCATATAAAATTTCACTACATAATTAGTCCAAATAGTGAAAGAAATAAAAACTTCACAAATAATGTCTGACATAACGAGCGCAATAAATATTGCTAATGGGGGCGTGGGCTAATGACAGATCACGCAAAAATTGAAATAAAGTAAACAAAATTATTGATTTTGCGTAATGACAAATCGCCAAAAAAAAGTCACAGTTAAATCTTTAATAAATACATGGTTGAACGATTTAACTTGGAGCCTACTCGCATATTTATTCTTGGAGTACCTATATCTTAGCTTTAACAATTCAACAAATTTCTTTCCCAAAAGATGCTCATCTGTACGTAAAAGAGAACATTATATGTATGTCACTGTCATGTGGCGTCATGGGACGTGTTATCTGAGTCCAAAAAAAGTTATTTTGCTTTTTCTTTTCTTGAAAATAAAAAAAAAAATGTCATCCATATCCTGCACCAAAGCCCTTGAAACATCTGTACAGTCCATCACATTTGTTCATCCATTCAACTTTACTGGTCACTTCCTCAATTCTATTCCTAAGCAATACAATACCCATCACATGACTAAACTGTATCTTTACCATATCAAAATCTCAATGTGGACCATGAAGTTCTAACTGCACACACATGATGTCTTGTGTGTACCTTTTATCTATTATATCTGTCTGTACCTACCTGTGTGTCAAGTGAGCTTGGAATTTTTGCAGCGTCCAATAGTTTTGATATCGATCCATGCCTGCCTGTGATGGAAGAATGTGAATCTACCAGAAATGTGCAGAAGGAAGCCAACAGACCTTCTCACCTGTTTTTGTATCTACGAATGTTTGAATTCCATAAATACCTTTATCCAAGACGAAGGACTATGTTGGTCCTTGTTGGGGTTCAGTCCATCGTCTATATGTAGTAATTGATGGAGTTATATGGAAATTATTCAAAGAGACACCTACTATGAGGATATGCATTTTGAGAAAATTTTCATAAGAATTGACCAAATTTGCATGTCTTTTTTCAGGTTCAGTGGCAGACAGACATTAAAAAAGAGATGGATGAGCAAACAGGGTAACCTAAATTGAATTACATACGTAGAAATGTGGGTGTACAGTGGTTTCCGTTGTTGGCTAGATTTGTAGTTATAACTGGTTGAGGGTTTGATTTGGGAATAAGCGCTTAGTTAGCTTTAAAAACTACTGCGGTCAATTTGGTATGGTTCATTGACTACCTATAAACTCTGTGTACACAGCCTAAAAGTGTTCTAGTTTTGTTTTCCGTGAAAAAATATTTTTTTACTACCTAAACCGTTATTCGTATTTTAATAAAATGAAAATTGTCAGGTGTAGTTGGTATAATACAGCCATAGCTTTACTGATGATATACCAATTGAAATAGAGAGTGTTTTTTTTGTCAGTACTAATTTTGATTTTGAACAAAACACACGTAATTTTATTGAAATTAGATATAGGTATTTATTATACACTTTGCAAGTCTTAAACACAAATTTGGACAGATTTCCAGCACTGCTAGACCTGATAGAGTACATCGTCTAGCGACAAAGTTAATAACTACTTTTTCAAGAATTTATGGCCGTATGTCATCAAAAACACAAATAATTTTGGTTTCCGACTGTTGTCAGCGTAATTTTCCCAACGCAAATACCAACGTAATTATCAATATTTAGAAGTTAATTTTCACAGCCATTATTGGAAATTATCCCTTCTTCGAATGTATCAAATCTATCCAAATGAATGCCCCTTAATTGGGGAAAGTCATTAAAAATGAAGCGAATAGATACTGTTAATCGTAAGTCCCGTTTCACACAGAGTACCTAAAGTTTATGTACGTTTCTTTTTGACGTTTACTTTTAATTGCTTTAAAAATCTTTAACTTTCACACGACGAAAAAAAAAATTGCCGAAGAATTTGTTCTTTCCCTTTTTTTTCTTTGCGTTCAAACGCACACTACACGTAGCTTAAAAGGTAACGTCAAAAATATTTCTTCAAATCGTTGACCGTGGAGATTTTACTTACTCTCCTTACTTCATGCCATTCTTTCCTACAAACTTCATACTTAAAATTGGTGGCAACTCAGTTTCCTCGTGTGAAAGATAACTCGTCTGACTCGTTGATTAGTCTCATTTTTGGAAAAAAAAATATGGTCCGACTACACCACTAATTTACAGACCTCAGCAAACTGTAGTTTTTGGAATGGAATTTGAAATTGCGCGACTAAACACAAAATGAGACCATATACTTAAATTTGTGACGAATGAAAAGAATCCATGTAAACGAAATGTCAAAATGGACGAATATTCATTGATTCGTTGATTTTTGGTTACGTGCATGATCGGACTTTAAAAAAATAACCGTTTCCCACGAAATACAATGGATGGTGTTGTTGTTCAAATTTCAAAATAAGAAAGAGAATAGGCAATGTTAGTTTCTGGAATTTAGACTGGATTGGGGATGTCAGTCAGCTATTGACAGAATGACACAATGCTGAAAAAGAAATGCGATGGACTAATCAAAATTTGAGAACTGTCAACAGAAAATATGATAAAATTATTCTTTTTCTTTTGTCTATGTTTCATATTCGAATAATTTCGCCGTCTTATTCGAATCGCTCGCAAGTTTCTTTCTCACTATCAAGTCTACGTCGAAGAGGGATAAGATACTGAGATGTCAAAATAAACCTGAAATGTGAACATCGTTTTTATGATATTAGATCAATATCAATCAATAACGTACTTCATTTTATTCTGATCTTTTAAGCTATACGAGATCTAGCGACATTCTATGAAAGTATTCACATTATCAGTTGCGGCCTTCAAATCTTAAACCTAAAATAAACTCTAATTGATCAAATCTTTTTTACATATCAACCATAGTTGAGAAATAAAAGCTGGGTTATTATATTTTTTTATAATGTGTTTACTTATTAATATGATTAAAATTTTTGATTTATGTTTCATAAAAACTTCAAGTGTTTTCTTAAAAACTAGATGCACCGAGAGTATTCGTTTCCTTCCCTGAGCTTGTAATAATGTCCCCTCCTATAATTCTAACTACGCCCCTGATATATACATTATCCACGAAAAGTTTTCCAATAGATATTAGAAAAATAATCTTAGTCGGTTTTTGAAGTGTTTTTTTTTATTGATATCTTATAAGTGACACCTATGTATTCTTTTGTAAAAAGGTATGAATGCTTTTTTTATGTGAAGAAAATATCAACACTACAGTGATGTCTCGCTAGTCCGGATCAATTATTGCATGGAGGTATCCGGAAAAGAAAAGCTGTGGTATTGAAAAAAAATCATATTTGTGTTTTAAACCCCAAAATATGTTTTCCTAAATATTGTTCCCATTTATAGCTAATCGATAATTTCATTACCAGACAAACAAATACAACTTCAAAGTAGTCACTTCAAAATTCCAAATTTCGGAACTAATGATACTGTTTTCCTGATACATTAATTAGGAAAGCCGAATATTGTCTTCAATGTTTTCCTCCAAGAAGGGAAAATATTCACACGTACCGTAAATATTACAGAATGCCAACAGAAGAAAGTATTAAAGAAAATAGATAACCAGTAAAAACAAAACTAACTAAGAAAACCTATGCGTTTGAACATGTTTAAGTCGGAGTTCGGATTACAGAGTTGGTACAAAATTCGGAAAAGTTCGAAATGTAAAATGCATAATGTATGAAAAAATAATATTCGGATTATCGCGATATTCAATTTAAAAGAGAAGGATTCGGATTAGCGAGACCTTACTGTATTTTTTTTTAAATTTTGTAATGGTTATCAAAATTTAAGGTGTCTAGTTAAAAGAGATTAGTCTATATATATAGTCTTGAAAAATGACATCTCAGAAATTTCAGCAATATCTTCCTTATAAACAAGATTCCTTATCATAATTTCATAGATTTCTTGTCAAATGCTGAAAAAATCAAATTTTGGATTCGCCGCCCTTAATTTTTACGGAATTTCTGAAATCTGTTTTCTGAACACTGGCCCATTAAAAATGACGATAAAAAATACAAAAACTAATTATTTTATGTTCCGTCGGAAGAACAATTCTTGCAATATGGAATCTGCTAACTTTTTTGAATTGATTGAAAAACTTTGCTTTAAAGAAGAAAAAAAGCTTTAATTTATTTTTTTTTAAATTTATAAACATTTATAGCTATGTGTTAGTGCAAGACTATACAAATATTACACACAAAGAAAGTGCAATGTTTATGTTTACCTGTTCGTCCATTACAGTCCGAGGTTTTGGTTGTGGTGTTTGCGTCTATGAAACGATTTCCTGATACATGATGATGCTGATGGTGGTGCATCATAAGGTTTCCCCCAATGCTTAAACCCCCACCACCACCAGAAATACCCCCACCCACTCCCGAGTTCAAATTCGTTGGCATCGGATAAAATTGTAACATTTTCTATTTTTTTTTTTGCACTAAAACTTACAAGACACACCAAAATATGTAAAATCAATGATCACAGAAAACGCCCGCACTTTTCTTCAATATTTTTTTTTTTACATTCAAAATTAGAGGTTTTTCTTCATAGTTATTTATGATTGAGAAATTTTGCGGCAGAAACGGTCAGCTTTATTTTTTTTATTTCTCGATTTTTAAAACGAGTCCCTACTAGGTAGGTATAGGTATTAAATGATGGTAATCGCGAACTGTCACTGCACCGTGCTACTTCGTTCGTCGTCACCACCGTTATTGTATTACGTCCACTAACCGTCAATGTCAAATCGCATGTGATCGAGTTCGAGATTTGGTGATACTGCTACCGACACTGACACCACAGCTAGGAGAATCATTTTATGCGAGATAAAAATAAACAGAATCCACCAACTAGTCCACCCCTTTTTGTGTAAGGCAATTTTTCATGAGCTCTCAATTATCCCTACTAATGAATGCCGCGCAACGCATGCGAAACTCTCAAACTACTATAAGCACCCGCTGTGTGACGACCGACCGACGCTACCGGCAGCAGTAATTTGGTTCTGTAGGAGAGGGAGAGGGAGAGAAAGAGAACAAAATTCAGCGCAATTCACCCTCAAGGGTTAAAATTTCTAACGTTTTATAGGCAATTTTTGACAATTCTCTATTTCGCAAATGCTTATCAATTTGCGCAAGTTCCGAGTGATTATCGTCCAGCGGAAATAATCCTCCCCCGGAAGATAATCACAACAAAAAAACCATCATCAAAGCGAGACAAAAGGATTTTTGCTTAGCCACTCCCTTTGATGCATGCTCATTGGCTGTTGTTTCCCCTGAGTAACTGCACATGTGAATGACTCCATTTTGAGGAGGTAAAGTGTGAGTGAGTAACGGTGCGTGAAGCGCATGTTTTGCCAAGGGAAATTTCCCAAGAGAATATTTAAAGAGTTTCTTTCTTTTCCTGTTTATAGTTTGTCTTTGAATTTTTTTTTTGTTTATTTTTTTTTAGAGTAAAGGAAATTAGAAGGACGAACTTAAGGAAAGGGAAAAAATGGTGTCCTTGTTTATCATAAGAATGGCGGAAGAAAGCTCGAAGAATGGGCAGGCAGGGTGAATTTTCTTTGTCCACTAAAACTTACCGAACAAGTCTGCAAAAAGAGGTTGATGATTTTTTTTATATTTATATGTAGGTATACTTCGTCTCTTTGTCTTCTTCTTATTCTTCTCCTTTCGGTGTTTATGTAACTTTTGGAAAGTTCCTTTGGCATAAGGGTGCTCTACACTTTGTTTTCAATATCATGTTTACAAGGATATTTTGTATTCGAATGTTCCAAACTATAGGAGTTGGTATGTAGGTATATTGTATAACTCTCCAAGTATAGGTACAAAAGTAAAAGCCCTTGTATTCGTTGAAAAGTGGGGTCATGCATTTTGATGATGAAAAGTTTAAAGTTTTGGTGAATTATGTTTAGACAAGAAGTTTTGAAGATATGAATTGAGATACTAAAAGTGCCTACACATAAATAGGTAGATATTCTTATACAAAAAAAGAAAGGTAGGAAAGTTGAGAGTAAATAATGTGAGGCGAATTTAGTATAGGTATACCTCAGTGTCTACTTTAAAACAGTGTTTGACTTTTATTCCAATATCCTTTAAAACAAAATTAATCCCTTAGGAATTAGATTTAAGCTTGGAAAATAAACAATTTATCTACGAATTGTATATTTATATAAAGGTATGTAGTTGTAGGTATCTTCCGTCTCTTTTCGGCTCGTTATTATCATAAAGGTATCTATCCCTATAGAAGCGCAAAGAGCTTAACCCAAAACACTAAATGGGTTCAGCTTTATAAATGGGCATTTTACATGTTTGTAATCGCAAAACTCGCCTTTTCGATCATTCCATGACAAGAATTGGGCCTATGTAGGTATAACATTCACCATTTAAAAAAAATTAATAATATATTCCCTCCAAATAACAGTTTACATTTGTTTCGGCTAGTTCGACATATTCGATAATTTATATTTAATTAGAACGCAATTGATTTCGTCAAGTTAAGGACGATAAAAATAGATACAATGAATTGAGGACTATTCACATGAGAGAAACCACCGAATTAACAAATATTGACTATTTTGACATTTCGGAAAAATGACTCTATTATTTCGCCATTTTCCATTCCCATCTCTATAATTGATAATCTCTGATTTCGGGGTGAGTAGCATGCGGGGTTAGGAACACTATTCGTTAAATGTGAATGGTAGGTGAAACGCGAATAAAGTTTGACAGTTTGTTATAATCGAATTGCAATTCTGGACAACCGCCGAGAGTATTACAATTAAATATTTTAGGGAAATGAATGCAACTATTTCGATAGTTGTCCAGAAATAAGAAATTCACTTCGAAAAAATTACGACAAAGCTGAATTTTTATGGAGAGTTTTATTTGTATGTCCTAAGCATTTCATAAAAATTACCCTAAATTTGAAGCAGTGCAAGCATTTTTAGGAGGGGGGAAAGAGGGAAAAATTCAGTTTTTTTTTAATTACTCGAAAAGTGTAGGTTCTTTTGAAAAAAGTTGTTAATACGCATTGTAGGTCATATTATTCTACATACAAAATATAAGCATACTTCTTATCGTTACAGTTGATAGATTTGGAGAAAAATGGTCGAAAGCATTGGGGTGTAATACATTTTTCAAAAAAAAAAAAATGTAGTAAATTTATGTTTTTGAGTGGGGAAATTTTTTGGTTTTAGTTATGTTTGGATAAACATGTTCTACTTAAAAAAAAGCAAGTTTTAAGTGTGGAACCGGAAGGGAAACGCTGACATCTTAAAAATAATAATTTATTTTATTTTGTTCAATAACTCTCAAAACCGTTATTTTGCTCCAAATTTTCTAAAAACAACTTATAGACAGTAAAATTCTACAAAATGACATATTACCGACTTCTGTATGTCAATTCATTCTTAAGTTATAGCGTGTCAAAGTTTAATTGAACGCTCTGTATATCTCTGTTGTATTAATGTATGTAATGTTTAAGCCAATAATGGTGCTTCATAATTGTCTCTATTAAATGTAATGCAAAATTAGGAGAATAGAAGGTCCATATAAAAACCTTTCAGGAAAATAAACGAGGGTGGGGTACCTAAGAAAGCACTTAAGCACACCTGCATATAGTTTTTTGCAATATCGCAGACTTAAAACCATAAAAATATGACTTGTTCTGAACGATCAGAAAGTTTATTTCTAATCCAGCAAATAAGCAACACATCGATACCAATAAAGGCAAACATAAAAACACCAAAAATCATTTGAGTGTTCAGCTACAAGTCAAATTTGCTAAACCACCGTTTAGCGAAGGTGTAAGTTTGTGAATATAAAATAGCAGACAACCTGTTTTATTAATACCATTTCGCACTTAGTGCACGCCATAAGTCCTACACCTACCCTAGTCAAAGAGAAGGAAATGGAATTAGTGCAACAACGAAATTAAAAGATATTCTAGCGTCTAGGATGTCATTAAGCATTCTCTCGAGTCTACCTTTTACTTGAAGGATATCCTTGTATGTATAAGGTTATCATTTAAATACGAAAAGAAGAAAATTTTTATACTTCAACCTTTTATTTTAAAGCATTACCTTATACTTCTACCTTACATATAGGTACATTGACTATACTCAATTTACCATTCGAGCTTAGCGTATGAGCGTAGAGAATTTTCGGGGTTTATTTTGAAGAAAACTGTGTTAGATGTCAATTTCTTTCTGTAATAGCGTCGCCAATTGCCTATGTCGTTCTTTCGTTCAATTCCTCTCGCGCTTTAAAATCACGCCTACCGTAATGATAAAATTGAATTATACCTTGACATTTAACTCTTTTTTATATTTCGTTGTACATATTCCTGAAACTTTAAAAGCATTTTCAAACCATCAAATTGTCGAACACTACTTTTAAAGATCTGTTTGTGATAAAGAAGAGATATTCTGTTCATTTTTTTTTTGCCCGTGGGTAGGTGTAAAACCTTCAAAAGGCTCTATGAGGACCGAAAAACGCGTGCTCATAGGAGTGGGAGATTCTTACTGCACTAAAAACACCTCTTCCTCCCGATTGCAACTAGGTTGAAACTTATCTAGCAATTTATTTTTAACGAATTTAATTAACGTGTTGCAGGTAACTATCCGGTGATAGTTCCTGCTTATACTGCGATTTTAAAGCGGATTCGCGTTTAGTGCACCAGATCGGAGGGCTTAGTCCTTCGCAGGTGGCGCACTAAATTCGTCTCATCGATAATTTCGATTATAGTATTATTACAGTGTTGTAATAGCCGGTTTCTATGATTTCGTGCAAAATTTTCTAGTTCATCGCGAACCGTGGGAATCCCGAGATCTCTGTGGAGATCTTCGTTTCTAATGTACCAAGGTGCGCCTACAAACGATCTTAGGAGTTTATTTTCAAATGCTTGTAAGGTATTTAAATTAAAATCTCGCGTACAACCTCAGAGTTGTATACCGTAAGTCTAGACAGGCTTAATCACCTGTCTGTACAAAATTAGCCTGTTTTTGATACTGCGCTTAGAGTGTTTCCCGAGAAAATAGTACATATCTCTGAATTTATTATTTAACTCCTCGCATTTCTTTTTAACATGCGGTTTCCATTTTAATTTCGCGTCTAGAGTCATTCCGAGATATTTTGCTTCATTAGCAAACGGAACTTGAACCGTATTAACAAATACCAGTAATCTGTTAATTTTTTTATACTTAAAATCTACGTGGACTAATTTCACTTCGTTAAGCGATATCCGCCATGTTTTTGTCCATTCACTGACATTATTCAGAACTTTTTGTAATCTAGTCGTCGCATCATTTATCGTTTGGCCCACTGCTAGTATTTTAGTGTCGTCAGCTAACATGGCTACGATAGTGTCTTCTGTTTGAGGTATATCACGTGTAAATAATAGGTACAATATTGGACCTACGACACTTCCTTGTGGTACCCCAGCCACTATATCTTTGAGATCCGAGTAATCGTTTCCATGTCTTACTCTAAAAAGTCTATTCTCTAGATATGCTTTTAAAAGCGTATAAAGTTCTTCAGGCAGAATTTGTCTTAATCTAAAATTTAGGCCTTCGTGCCACACCTTATCAAAAGCTTGCGACACGTCTAATAATACCGCCGAACAAATTTTCTTCAAGAGTTTTCTCAATGACGTCAGTGATCCTATGCACTTGGTCAATTGTCGAATGCTTGCTTCTAAATCCGAACTGATGTTCAGGTATTAGGCGCCTTTCTTCTATTATTGGCTGCAGGCGCAGAAGTAATATTCTTTCAAAGACCTTAGATATTACGGGCAGAATCGAAATGGGTCTATAAGATTTCTTATCAAGTGATGGTTTTCCTGGTTTGAGAACCATTATAACTTCCGCAACCTTCCATTGGCTCGGAACGTACTTTAGACTTAGAGTGGCATTTATTATATAAAGAAGATTATTTAACCCTTTGCGAGGAAGCATTTTGAGAACTTCGGCCGTAATTAAGTTATATCCCGGAGCTTTCTTATACTTAAGCTTTCTTATTTCTCTACTTAATTCGGTAAGGGTAACATTTCTTGTGATGTAATTTTCGCTTGATCAATATATTAGCCGCGTTTTATTATCGCTAATAACCCATATGGTTCACCCCGTGAAAATAAAACGATCTGGGTTATGTACTTAAATGTACCCTCTATTCGCCAAATTGAATACTAATATTTGCAAACCCAGGTAGAAACCCCGATAGAAACCTGGATCTCATGTTGTTTTTGTAATACATGCTAAAAAATAACCCAGACCCACTCACGTAGATAATAAAACACAGCTATTATGGCGAAAGATTAGCAAGCATACTAGAGAAATAATCTACTTCTCCACCTAAGATATTTTACTCCAAAAATTGCACAACATATTTCATCAAGCTCAATTGAAAATGGCGGTGATGAAATGTTCGAGTTATCCATGTTCTAATTTAAAATATTAGTAAAGTCATAAGTGCACAATCGAATTTGTAAAATTGAATATCATGAAATGACATTTCACAAACTTCTCATGTCATATCATGTTATGTCAAACAAAATGCTCTCAAAATCACATTCCGAATGCTTCCAGAATAATCAAATGAAACCCCTATAAGCTTTGGTAGTATTAAAAGATTAACATCTCAAATAAAATACCTAATAAAGCCTACAGAATTTTCGAAAAGACTTTGGCCATCTTTTGCATCTGCAATCCTGTGATTAATAAAAAACTGTAGTTCTAGTATCATATCATTTGGATTATGCCAATTTTGAGTATGTTTATACTCTTACATCTGGTTGTGTTTGTGTGTGTTTTTTTTTTTTTTGTTAATGATATCTTAATAACGCAACAAACCGCAACGATCTGTAACCCAAACATATTATTATGTAGCTAAACATATAGCTCTTTATATTTCAAAAAATCTCAAACGAAACAACAAAACTCGAAAATGCATCCCACTTGTGTCTTCATTAAAGCGTGATTCAAATAAATATCCACTTAAGATTTCATTTCGATGTCCTCTTTCCCTTAACAAAAGCCGCATACAAAAAAAAGTCTCTGCAACTCTTTTATTAAAGGCAAGTGATGCGTGAACAACTATATATATCTTCAGACCGCACAGATTCACCTCATGATTCTCTATGAATGATGACGATATGGATGATGGTTGCGTGGCCTGAGGGGGAAACCTTTGGTTTCTTTACTTTTTTTTAATAAAAAAAGAATTAAACGGAATCATAACAGCACAGCGGGTTCTAGTAAAATTCGAACATAGAAGCAGGCCCTTAAAGACCATTCATTTGTTGTTATACCTGCTTCTGATGATGATCCAGTATTGATTGAAAAGTGAGAGTATCTTTCATACCGAAGGTGTTGTTATCTTTTTGCAATCGGAGAAGATGCACCCGCGCTCGAGTGTGCCTTATTCAAGTTGGCTTCTTCCAAGGAATCTTTCCACATCTGCACGGCCAATGTCCGAGAGATCTTGCCGAAGTAGTAAACTATTTTTTGTGTTCCTTTGGTATTATGAACATCCTTGTTGACTCTTAAGTGGGTAAATATGGAGAAGAGAGCTCATGGCGCGTCAAGAGAGCTAATTTTATCCTGGTCTGTGGTGGTGGTGAGCATGGTGATAAAGGATTTACTACAATCCCAAACTAATTTCGCAGATGTTTGATAACTTCTGCTGCGAATGAGAGTCACAAATTGGTCTACTTAAGCGCGGGTTGATTCTCAAGTCACATTACACTCAAGCAGCATCCCAAAACTAATTATTATTTTGGGAAACAGAAATACAAAAAGGGTTGCCTGTTGCCTCACTGTCTGGCTTGGCCTGCACTAGAATGTGTCCTTTGGCTATGTCATTCATTATATATGAGTATGGATGTTTATTTTGGAGTATCTTTTGCTTAGGGGCGATCATTAAATGATCATCATCGAAGGGGACACACTAGTTCAGAATGAATTGGAATTTTTATGTCTTCTTGGTGTAAACATTTGTGACAAATTGACGTTGGTAAATGATGAAGTTCGATTCGCAGTTTGTGTCGAAGCCAGACGATGGACGTTAAGATGGGAGAGGTGATTGAGAAACAGCTTAGGGATCGTACAGACTTTGTAGACAAATAAACACTTGAAAGTGCATCTGGACTATAGAGAGCATTCTTTTGCAATGTTTACAAATAGCATACGAGTATATGTATTTTGCAGCGGATAAGATCTCTGGGAACTAAAAATATTCGTCTTCGTCGTAAAGTTCAATGTTCTGCAGACTTTGATTATTGTTTTTTTTCTTTTGTAGATCAAACTAATATTGGATGATCATTAACTGTCAAGTATGCTCTCATTCCTTTGGAATTTGAATTATCTCTCAGGAGAACCTACTTCACTAAGTATTATATGAATTCAATTGACGTAACAATTTCAGTGAATAAATATAGATGGCGCTGTTTGTTGATTTTAAGTTCTGTTTTTTTTTGTGTTTGTTTCTATATTCTATAATCAATTGTATAATGCGTAAATATTTGTTCGATATTGGATTCGTACGTTCAAAATAAGTAAATATATATATGTACATATATTTGTTGGCATAGCAGCTCATAGGGAACCTTAATCCAATAGTGACTTACAATTTTGAGCAGTATCTGTGTGGGGAGTGTTTCTTATCTACAAATAGAAGTTGTACCTATATTAAATGGAGAGGTAACCTACAAATTCCTACAATTGTAATGTTGCTAATCAGCAGGAATGGATTGAACCTACACTTTCCTGTCAAATTCGAGACACAAGAAACAGTGCCTGGTTTCAACATTTGCCAAATAAATTAAAGCGTTAAAAAATAACTTAGAAACTTATCAATTGATCTAAAACGTACACAATCCTATACATTATTTATTAAATTGGAAGTAGAAGTTTTCTCCTATAGAAGTCGCCGAACACCAAAATCGCAAATTTATCGAAAGTTAATAAAACTTTGACAATTAATGTCGAAATGCATCCAAATTTTAATATGTAATTAAAATTTGTAAATTTAATAAAGTTTTCAAATAAATTCAATTATATAATTTGGCAAAATCAAATAGGTGTTTTTTTTTGCAATCTAAATTTTATATTTTACGGACTTTGCGGTCATTTTTATCGTTTTTATTTTTAATAACATAATGTATCGAAAGTTCTCAAAAACTTGAGTTTTTTCGATTCTCAAAACACAAGAAAAACAAAGAAATTTATTGTATTTTTGATATTTTATATATATTTATTAGATACATTTTATTTCAATTACAATTGCTCAAATAAAATTAAAACATTCCGGATATACTAAGAGCCCAGGGCCGGCAGACATACGTCATTTTATCATAGCTGATTTTTTCTGTGTATAGATACCAAAGTAGATGTCACCTTAAAGGTGTCTGCCAAACGAAACGCCCCACTTTAGGGGTTTGACAAGTGTCAAACAAAGTTTGTGACACTATCCCCTTAAACATATCAAAAAATCAGCTTTGATAAAATAACGTAGTTGAGAATGCACTGTTAAAACTGCATATGTCCGAAAAGCCCTAGCTTTGAAAATTCGGAATGTCCATTCGTTTTTATCTACTTTGGTATCTATACGCAGAAAAAAAAACAGCTATGATAAAATGACATATGTCTGCCGGCCCTGGGCTCTTAGTCCATGACACACATATAGCATTCGAAACTAAAACAAATAAATTGACAACTAAAGGAATATAAAATGTCAATTTGACATTTGTTCTCTCAATCAACTTTCAGCTCGCAAAAACCTACACTGTTCTAATTAAGAGCAAATTGAGGGCAGATTTATATATAAAGCGTTTTATTCTTTTTTTTTAGCTCAAAACACGACACTAAGCTGTGAAAAAAAATATACATATGTTTCCTTTTTAGATCAGATCCATCAGAGCTTTCACATTGTGTTTTTCATCAAACAGATCTATTTTAAAGCGCTCTCTTGATTGCTATATAAAATGACAGAACAATCTTTCATTCGTTTTTTCATTTTATTTATAGTCATGTGACAGTTCAGTGCTCAAGGGTATTTCATAATCTGATTTTGATTTGCTGAGAGATTAACCTGTTCACTAAGGCTCTGGGGGTCAATACCCGATCTGTGAAGTTTGTTTGAAATTTAAAAAAATATCATTTCAGTTTTCACAGAGAATTTTAATTTTCCAACTCCACGGAAACGCCTAATACGATTCCCGAACTCATTCTGATAAAGCTTGTACTAAAACATTACTAAATGATTAATTCTGTCCGTTTTCTGTCATTTTTGATTAGTTTATTTTTTTGGAAAGGTAAATATTTTATTTCAGTTTCTAAATGTGTTTGAGAATAATGTCCGGAATAATAATTCGTTTAATTATTAACAATAGACGTCGCGTCGTACTGAACAAATGTGAATATAATATTATATTCAATCCTTCGAGATGGACAGAATCCATTCGAAGTTACAACGGAGGAATACTTTATTGAACGTACAGTACCTACTTCAGAGTGACAGCTAACAATAAAATGACATTTTACATGTCTGTATTATTTTTAAAGCTCGAAGACACCGATAATACTTAATGACATTTCATAACTATTTTGAATTCATAAGGTCACGTGTTTTAGTGTTAAGGTTGACATTCTTACAATGGCACATCATCTCGCACATATCTTTGTGTCATGCGATTAGTTTCTGTGCAGCAGAGCTTTCTGTATTATCGGCTAATATTATTAGGGCGCAGGATTTTCAGTGGATGGGTTAACCCTAAGTTAAGCCACAGAGTTAGTTAATTCTGCAAATAATTCACGCCGATAGTTAACTAGAGAGCAATTTTTCAGTGGCAGATTAGTTATAACTTTCAATTGTCAAAAATCTAATATAAAATATCTATCGAAATCATATTACCGATGCAGGTCATTCATAGTGAACGACTCCATTTTAAACTTCACCATAGATAGAAAAAAGAATTTCTTGTGTGCAAATTACGATATTTCACTGTAACCCTAAGGTCCTAAGGGTGTAAAAGAGATAGTATGACCTTTTACTTGACATTTGAAATGGAGAACGCAGCTGTGGTTGATGAATTACAAAAACAATTAAAGATTCTTGTTTGTGCTCTGAAGGGGCAAATTCGTGGTTTTGGCGATTTGAAAACAAATTTGAAGTCTCGAAAATTTTATACTGAAATCTCAGATTTCGCTTTGATGGGAACATAGTATTACGTCAGATTGGCTAACTGTGAACACCGTCGTAGCCCGTAAATTTGTTGTCAAATTCCCATAAATTTAACACCATTTCAAATCAATTTCTTTCAATTTGTATAATTTTTTGTAAGGAATGTGGAAAAATCAATTTTTTTGGTGAATGTGTGATTGCTAATTAATAGCTGTAATTTATTAGAAACAACAACAAATATTATTGCTAGAAAATGAAAAAATTCAATTTGACGTAAGAGAAATGTCAGATTTGTTTTGACAGCATAAAATCGATTTTGTTTTGAAATATAAATTCCATTGTGTTAAAATTATCACTTGCCAATTCTTTTAAAACAGGAACTCACCCCGCAAACATTAATAACAAGAATAATTTTAACTACATGTATGTAAGACCTAAGGTCTTTTACATGCAACATGAATTGCACGGCACTAGTTATAATGAATAAAAAGATAGAAAAGAATATTTTGTTGGCACTATGGATTTGAGAATAAGGTATTTACTATCTCATTTTAACCCATAGGCGGCATCCAATTAAGATTGGAGGTATAGAAAAGAATGCTGCCTAGCGTGGGGATCGAACCTACACGTCTATGTTAGCATTCAAGCACTATATCCACTGCGCCATTAAAGGTTTTAAACTTTAAAAATTATTTCTTGATTATAAACAAGAATTTTAATATGTAATTGCAAAGTAAATTAATTTTAATGAGAAACACTTGTTAAATTTTCAGCAACTAATTGTCATTCCCGACGTCTTGGTTCTATCCATTGCAAGTAAAAATTGTTGGTTGAAGACTAAAAATTGCGGGCAACATAAATGTCAAAAAGCATTACCAGTGTGGGTCTTATTTTAGTTATTTTCCCTTTCCTTAGTCTTATTATATTCTTTTTTCTAAAGCGCATTTGAAAAAAGTTATTTCAAAGTCAAAAACTAATTTTTGAAGCACTTTAAAATTAAATTCTCGTCCTTTGTATCCATCCTTTCCTACAGGCATTTCTATTGACCTTTTTAAAGCTTGCGGTTAAATTTGATTAATTCTAACTAACTTTATTGGGTATTTTTCTTCGAAATTGTTCAATTCACATTCATCTTTTGTTCTTAAAAAATAACTGGATTCAATATAAGATATAAGATGAAGACCCCAGCTTAACCGTATACCTACATACCAACTTCTTCGACTTTCTTCAATTAAGAACCCAATTTATGTACCCAAAGCATAAGAAATATTCTCAAGCGTTTTTCATTAATATATCCTTTGGCAATTCGCCGGCATGCCTGGATGACGGGTGGCCTGCCTAAATGTTCGACAAGCAGCTCCAATATAAATATATATATGTACTGGAGTAACTTGCAATGTCCACATTACACGAACCCAATTTGTTAGTCCTTTTCCTAAGCTTGGTTAATAAAATACAAAATTCCATCACCCTACAGGCCATCAGTATCTCAAAAGGTCCTCGTCTCCTGTACACCATCTAGACGAGGGATAGAAAGAGAGAAAGTTCTTTATTGTACGCCTTTTCTTTTTCGAAATGAGACGATTACTTAACCAATTTGGTCAAAGTTCGTATATACATACAAACCATACTATATAGGTACAACAAGATGTCCTTCTTAGTTCGACACTTATCAACACCCGCATAAATTAACTCGGGGAAGACAACAGAAAGAATTGGATTTAGGCCAAAGTTATTAAGGAGAAAGAAAATTCTTGGCATAGGAATGACATCTTACCCAAGATGCCCGTAACCCCTGGCCATGTTGGAAGTTGGAATTATATATTTTTCTTCTTGTATAGAAACCCCCCACTCAACTCCTCAAGGTATTTTTTTTTTTTTAATTAAATTTAACAAATTCAAGAAAGGAAACATCACACCAAAAAAAATCAACACCATCGCAGACCACTCATTCCAAAAAGTCAAAAAAAGTTTAGAGGATGTTTTTTTTTGGGTTTCCTTTCCCAGAAGATATACATACATAATAGCAATGGGGTTCAATGCGAGGGCGAATTAAAAATCCAGCGATCCCTGATTCGCTTTGTGCTGGTTTTTATGGTTTCTTTGTTTTGTGTCCCTGATTCATTCCCATTCGCGATGAATTCAATTAAACAAAATAAGAGAAAGCCATTTTTTTGTTTTTTCTCCTTATGTTGTTGATACTAGTATTATATTCTTTTTTCTTTTTTTTTAGAGGGACAAACAACAACACAATAAAAATGAGAACACATTTGTCCAGGATATTTTCAAAAGCATTCAGTTTAGATTGTTCCATGTGATGATGGTAATGGCGATGGGTGGATTTGGATGTTAAAAATAAAAAAGAAAAATGTTAGATTTAATTTTAAGTCGTGTTTTTTTTTTTGGTTTATTTTTTTTTATTTTTAGAGAAATGCTCTAAGGAAAAAAACAAATCCTTTAGGTTCTTAATAAAAATCACTCCCTAAATTATTTCAATTTATCTCTTGTTTTATCGTTGCACCACTGGCTCCGAAAATGTTGTGTTTTTTTCTGTTTTTGTTTTTTTTCATCAAAATTCTTTCTTTCCAAAAAGAACACAGACAGAGGATACCCTCACATATACAAACAATCTATGGCAAAAAAAAGACAAAATAGAACAAATAACAAACCCGCTAATATCCTTTTGACTTATGCGCCCTAACCCTTAATTCGGGATACAAAAAAGAATGAAAAAAGGAAAATAAACAAAAATTGAGACAAAATAAAATCCGCATCCGAAACAAATCCTTTTTGATGAATCCCTAATATTGGTGGATTTTGCCTGTTGACTGAGTTGGAAAAATCGCGAATCTTTCGAATGGATGAGCTATGAGCAAGTACTCCTCCTCTACAAGGAGACGGAGGACGAATGTATATATGCTGGTGTATATGTAGAGTATATATTTTTTGGCACAAGGGCGATGCTTTGCAGATGAATGATGTTGGCTTATTTGGATTCTGAGAAATCTATCTTTGGTTAAGGAATCCAAACAAAACAGTTCAAACAGCTGAACTGTTTAAAATAGGACATTGTATAAGAATCTGGCGAGGATAATACATTTTGTTCACAGAGAATGACTTGGCTGGTCTGCTTTGACTTTGGGGTGAAGGCTATAAAGTTTTTTTTTATGAAACTTAAAATTCTCATGAAATGGCATTAAGGAACTCTTTTTGTGATAGACTTAGAGTTGACTAAGCTTATCTTAAAGGCCTGTATTATATATCTACCTAGATACTCAAGTTATGTCAAAAACAACATATTTTTCACTATTTTAACAGCTATGCGGGAGCAGCATTATACGATATTATTCCAATTTAAGTGGAGAGAAAATGTGTAGAGAATTCTATAATAAACTGTAAACAAATGCTCCTTTTTCAAATAACACAAAACTTTATACTAATTCTCCTATAATTTTTCTTAATTCTGCATGCAGTGAAATAATGGTGATAAATGTGTTATGTTTTGTCTTTGCGATAAAGTACAATAAAGTCGGCTTTAACCTCAAGAGAGTTCAATTACAAAATTATTATATATCTTCTTTAAAATGGAATAAGGTGGGTGTGGTAGTAGGCGAAATGCCAAGCTTTAAAATTCTCAGTGTTCTATGGACGTTTTAAGTTAAGTCAGTTTGGCCCAAAATTTGTACTTTATATGCCTTCTTGTTTTGTCTTAATATTAAAAGAACTTATAAAAAAAATAATTCTTTCTTTTAAAAGACGTCGAATAATATAAAAACTAAGTGGGCGTGGTTTTACTATTTGTCAGTGTTCATAAATTTCTGTTCAATAGGGAGAGCACATTCATCCACCAAATCACCAACCCTTCGCACCAAGTCGTGAAAAAGCGTGCGTGTATCGGTAGGCTGATGTAGATTATTTTTGTTTGCGAAAATTTTTCTTTCTGACATATCCATATAACGCCAGAAATGACACTCATCTTAATACAATCGATAAATAAGAGGATCAACTGTTAGCTCTTAAACCACCAAGATCTTGAGTTAACGGACGAAGATCAAGCTACTGCGAACTATAAATTCAATAAATATGGATCTTCTTCAACCCACTCACGACATCAGATGCAATATAATCTTCAGTATGCAGGAGAGCCTATAAGTCCAATATTCTTGTGCTAACGATTTTATCGAATATAAGAGCAAGCACGTGCGATCCAGTCGTGCATTTTATTTACTCGCGGATATTGACGATATTTATACAAAAAAAATCGTAATATGTCAAAATATATAGTTTATTGCTTTAATATGTTAAGCTAGAAAATGTCAAATTTCTTTGAATGATATCGGAGGTAATCATATTGACCATAGAATTCGTGGGAAAGCGAGAGCCAACCTCTTGACAATGCAGAATTACACGGCATTTTGATTTCAAGAAGACTAATTGACGATTTGCTTTCACCGTTTTGTGTGCTGGACTTCAACTTTACTTGAAGACTAAGTGCAGAAATTAATTTTAGAACGCTCCCAAACACTTTTTCAAAAAAAAGATTGGCCATGTTCTTATACGGTAAAATCACAAAAAATGAAAAAAACTACTGTTGTCCTGAAAATTATCCTTAGTAATCTCAACATTTTTAGATGAAAAATGCCTAGAAGAGCTGACTAGTGATGTGTCAACTCGGTTTGTTAAACCGAGTTTAATTTTTTTTTTTTCAAATCGAGTTCATGTTTACTTGAACCGAAAGACAATTCAGTTGCGTTTTCAATAAAACAGCAAAGCCAGAAAATTGGATCCGGTTCGATTTCGAATATAGTTATAATCAGTTTTTGGTTTGAAATCGACTCTAGCTGAATGTGCTCTTGGTTCGGTTGTAACAGTCGAACCGAAAAGGAAGAACGAATTGAAATAGGGCATTTTGCTTTCAAACAAACCGCAAAAGATCTCTGTCTCCTTTTTATTAATAAACGTCAAAATCGTCACTTGGGTGAACTATCATTTAGCAATTTTGTGTTTATTTTGGCTGAGTGAAATTATTTGTGAAAAGAATATTTTTTAAAGCTAAATTTATACAACAGGCATTTGAGTATATACTTCAGTTAATCATAAATAGAGGTTATCAAAGCTTTTTATATAAATTGTTTTTATAATTGCTTTCGTTTTGCAGTTTTTAATCATCGCATCTGTCAACTCACTCATTCAAGTGCTAGTTGTTACTTTTAGTTTTTATGTTGACAGTTTAGCAAAGTACCATATTAAATAACACTTTAAACCGAGTCGATGGACTAAAAAAACCGATGAAAAATCGTAATTTTTCATTTTTTTGTAATGCGATTTAAGGACAAATGTGTGATATTTGGAACGAAATACACTATTTGCCCAAAATTATAGTTCGTCGACCATCTGTGAAGCTATAAACAAGCCGTGTTCTCGTGACAGGCAAGTACAGCAAAGTAAAAATTTTACAAGGAAAACAACAATAAGAACATACTGGCAATTACTTTTCCTTTTAATCGGAAGTATAATTGAGTTCCCATAATTAGTAAGTCTATTCAATAATAGAGGGCATTAAAGTGATTTTTTTTAGTAATGTATGCGTGTATTTTTTTTCTCCTTGTATTTTGTATGGTTTTTGACAGAAAAAAAAACACGGATGTGAAAATTCCTCCTTATTAAAATAAATAAAATGAAGAGTGTGGATCGTTTTCGTGAAAATGTTTTACTTTGCTGTACGTGATTGTCACGAAAACACGACTACAGTCAAATTTCATATGTAAAAGCAGGTTTATGCAACCCTGCAAAGCATCTAATTTGGTATATGGTATTTTTTCAGTTCTATTCTATTTTCAAGATATAAGTTAGACTCCTTTTTCCAAGAAGGTGGTCAACGCGGAGGGCTCTCGACATCGAAATCTCAACTTACAGTTAGACTCGCTAAGTACATTAAATTAAAAATATCTTGTACTAATCAAAATTCCCGTTTCGGGAAAAATTTTGTAATATTTTTTATTGCTGACTAGCAATACAACTAAAATCTAGTTTCTCTAAGCAAACCCACCGAACCAATTACAAAATTATTCAAAAAACAACACATGAAGAGTATTTATGGATCAACTTGTCTTAAATCGGTTTGACACATTACCAAAGGTGACTGCAAGTTTCATTTGATATGAGTTAGTTTTGATTTTTGACAACTTTCAGTTAGTCTATCCGAATCGTTCAAACAAACATTCGTATAAATTAAGCAGAGATTTTTGATTGAGTTTTTTTTCACTCATTTCATATTTATATTTCCAACTATGTAATCAATAAAGAAGAGTGAATATGAAAGTAATGCGTGAAACAGATTAAAATTTTGAAATATTTAAAATGTATTTCTTGCCAAATTTCGCCGAAAAGATTTAATCAGGCGTGCCAGCACGTAACTTGATACAATCGAGCATTGTTCATCGTCGTTGAACTCAAAACAAACATTTTTTGGCAGCACGTAACTTGAAACGAGTTTCATTTTGACTTGCCCTAAAAAAATTATTGTGAACTAGAATTTGAAATGTCAAATAGTATTTTTTAAATTAAAATTCTTTTCTCAATTTTAAATCCGCATTGAATTATGATATTTTTTGATTCGAAAAGTAAAAATGAAGAAGCTTCCAATGCTAAGGTCAATAGAAAATATTTAAGAGATAATACCAACCCATTAGAGTTTTGTGGAAATGAGATTAAAAAAACATCGAAATAATATAACTTTTTTTTAGTTTTTACCAACAATAAAGAATTTTTCCTCTTGATATTCAACACTACATATCCCAAGAAACGTAAGAGGCACTTCGGTTCCCCAGTTTTACAGCTTTGTGCAACATTAAAGCTGCTAGCCACTGGGAGTTATCAGACCAATGTGTTAAGAAATGTATTATTAAGTATGTTTTAATGTCTGCAAGAGTGCAAATGAGAAATATAACAGCAATCCACAAGAATTTAGTGAACAAAATAATTCAATATGTTGATATGAGTGGAACAGACAATGTCCAAGTTTTTTCAGCGAACGTTTATCGACATAATGTTTATGCAGATGGGACTAGTCATGTTAGTAATTCTATTTAATAATTTAAAAAAAACGTTTTGAAGAAATAATAAAGAAATTCGAATCTATATATTTTGTTTTTTTGTTCCAAAGTCAGCCGACCACAACTATTTGCTTTCGAGTAAATTTATTTGTTTCAAGCGTCATTTTAGAGCTTATATGCTGCCGATTCTACCGATACAATCGAGTACACTCGATCGAACCAAAATAGGTGCTGTCAATTCCCGATTGTATCGACAAAACTCGATTGTTTCAAGTTACGTGCTGCCACCCCAGCTTTTTCCGCAGATGAAATTAAATATGAGATTTCTTAGAAGAAATCTTAATAATCGTTCAATGGATTTCGACAGTTATGTCTTGCACGTCCTATATAAGTGTTCTATTGATAACACACCCTAACGTACGTACATAATAGATAAGATATCTACTGACTTGCTCCTTAAATGCTTGTCTTTTATTGAAGTATCGTTGATCTGGCATTTTCGCACGAATAAGCTAACTTACACTTTAAATGAAAGTGAAGAGCGCCAATGGCAGGAAGAGGAACTCTATGAACAAAGACTTCGATATTCATGAAAGTCATCGCAACTACCAAATAAAAAACATAATATATCATTGAATAAATGTCACAACTCACAAATCTATCTAAAGCAGAATTTTGTTTTTACTTTTATCGAATGCAGGTTCTTGTATTTGTAATGTGTGTAAATTCTGCTTTGAATTATTCAGACTCGCCGTATTGCGTTTGTATGCATCTTATACAAAACACCCTGTAAGCTAAATGTGTGTAATTTCTAATTGAACATTTTTGATGTTAAGTGTACTGAAATAGAGTGAAAATTATAAGCAAAAAAAACCATATCAAGCGGTTATTCAATTCCAATTCCAAATATTAAACACACCTTCAGATAAGACGAACATTATTTTAGAGAATCTGATTGGGAATCTGATTATTCCAATAAGTTACCCACTTGAAACACTAGCGACTTATTGCTTATCAGATTTTGCCATTATATTCTCACCCTCTGTTGTTGAACTCTTAATATACAAGGATACAAACGATGTATCAGTAACGTGTATTTGGATCATGCCATTGCAAATTGTTCTCATTCAATCACATGAAAGATAAATAATTTAATCCCACGGGAACATTGGCATAAAATCTCACCTCGTCTACTTTTGATTATCCTTTGTTTGTCTGATCTTAACTGAAGATATTTGCTTAAAGTGCAATTATCTGATTTTCAGTTTTGTTTGCTATAAGTCATACAATATACAAGTTATATGTCTGTCATGCCCCCAATTATTTTTATTTCAATATAAAGACAGGAGAAATTCTACGAAAAGGGCAAACACCGTACTGGCACTAAATCGAACCCCTTAACCATACAAAGTGTTCGCGATTAGATCATAGATTACAAAACAAATACAAATTTTCTGGAGGGCGAGTTTGCAGGTTTAACCAGGGTAGGCAGTTTAGTGTAAGGACTACGATGAGTATGGGTAATGTTTGATTGAAGGAAATTGATTTTTTGCACATTTAACTTTAACATGAAATTATGACAGGTTAGTTTTTTTTCCTATATATCTAAATATTTTGAATCCACTTAAAGGGTTATGATGGAAGTTCTCCAAACAACTCAATTTCAAATACATATTCAAATTTCAAATAAACATGGCTCTTATGGAAAGCTTAAAAAATATTACACTTTTATTTTTGTGAAATTAAGTAAATTCCTTAACCCTGTTGAGGTAAATATTCTGTTTACCTAAATTAAATTATTTAAATTACGAATTTTATAGTCTTAATTTTTTTGTACAGAACGGGAGATTTTTTAAAAATTCAAATAAGCACTATGTTCTTACTTGAAGGACCTCGTCAGTTATTAAAATGTAGCATTTTTTGTATCCCGTTGCTGGAGCGTAGAAATAGCAAAAGACGAGGTTAAATTTTTCTAGCAGTAGGTACAACAAGTTCTGAGAGCCATAAAAAAAATAAACAGAAGTCTCGTATAAGGAAAGCGGTTGACTAGATTTTTTTGTAGGGGATGTCTGGGGTTTGTGCTTAAATTGGGTTAAAAAAATAATTTTAATTTTTTTACAAATACAAAATATTATTTTGGGAAATTTTGTAAATTGATATGATATATGTACTCGAGGAATATTTGATCACAAGACGTTCCCAAATATCTGCTACAGATAAATATTTTTGGAATCAATTTATCAGTGAGCAAACAAATTCAAAAACATTAAGCAACCATAACCAAATAAAACGGTCGGCATAATAATTAGTGCGTAAGATGGGAACGCTCAAGGTCTTAGGATAAAATCTAAAATCTAAAAAAATGGGGTATGGCTTCTCTCTTACCAGTCCGTTAAACTCAAAATTATTTTCTCTATTGGATTTTTTCTTAACAGAAGGCAATGCAGTTCATGCAAAAGCGATTTTCGATTATTGTTTCTTCTATCTTTCCCTATAGATCTATGACAAACACAGATATCGTAAAATGTCTGTCAAAAGTGTGACAACCAATTACCAACTCAACTCATCCAAAAATAGATTGGTGAGAATTGTTTCCGATTTACTGTAGCTTTAATACTGTGACAAGCTGTTTATCTGATGTGTTGTAAAAAAAACGTTAAACTAAGGCATTCAGATTCATCCGAAAATTGTAGGTCAACACAAAAGAACTATTTAAAATTGTAAGGCTCTGACTTACGAGCTAGTATATTTTGCGAAAAACTAGAATATATCAGGCTCTTCCAAAAACGTCTACAAGTAATATTTTCAGCCTCACAATGACTCAGTCATTTCTAACAAGGCGCAAGATCAAATTATTTCTCTACAATTCTGTAGCGCATTAGGAAATAACATTAATCAAAAAAAAGATTGGGAAGTCAATAAATGCGCTGAATTTTGGCTCCAAAAATTGCAGAACTTGCAATTACAATCTTTTGTGATACCAAAATTTAGTTTAAAGAATATTCGCCCATTTTGGCATTTCATTCATGTGACTCGTTTTTTCGTCTCTAATCAAGTTTTAAATTCTACAATAATTGATTTTGGGGTTATTTTCGAGTTAACAATTTATTGCTGGAAGTGTGGATAGTATGTGGAACGTGAATCTTTTGGAAAATTAGAGAATATAGATATAAAAAGAGCGTTGAAGTGTTCTTTTTTTAAGTAAAAATTCTATTTTATCCTATTTTTTCAACCCTAGCTTATGACAGAATAAGCGTTGATTTTAACAGATTTGTTGGAAGTCTCCACTTTTTTTTGTACCAAAATAATTGCATAATTGGAGGGTTTTCTTAATTTTCATTGCAATTTTAACTTATTTACTTTCTTTTTATGACTTTACCCTTAGAAAATTATGATTAAACTGCCAGCCCCAGCTAATAAACCATTTACCGCAATTTCTGAAGACAATATTATCTAATTTCTGTTTTAACTTCTCAAAGAAGACAGTAAATGTTTTTGTTGGTCTAAAGAAACTTGAATTGAAAACACTTAAAATAAGTTAAAAATTATTTTCTACTCGACAACACTATGTTCTGCGAACTGTCGGACTTTAATTCACAATCCACAACACCAGGACACATTCCACAAAGTGTCGAGTAAAATGTTGGTTCTAATATTTATCCTCCCGCACTTATTTTATTTATGACATAGGTATTCATGATTTATGAATACCGCAGCAACAAGATTCCTTATTGGAATGAAATGTCAAAATTTGTTGATCATTCACAATATATTGTGGAATTATCTTTCCACAGAAATTTTTTAACGATCTATTGAGGTCTCCCTCTTTTGTGAAAATATATGAAATTCTTGAGCACGTTAACAGCCTTATACTTATATGTACATTAAATTTATAAAATAATAGACTTTGCTTTTTCTTATCCTCATTTCCCCTATTCCTAACAAGTATAAATGTACGCGTAAACGAACATTTTGATTCTCATAGCAGGCCGCCAAAGACCCGATATGTTCACTGCAAATATTTGCATGCATCGCATCCACCCTGAAGGCAAAACACACATAAACACGAGACAAAGAGAAAGAAGCCACCGGCAATGCATATTCCGAATTCAACATTCCAAAAAAAAAAATTGTAAAAAAATGTTTTTAATATAAAATTGTTGATTTATATTTCTAAGTGTGGGTACAAAAAATCAGGACCTAAACCGCGTTGATGCCTTCTTTCAGTAAATATACGCTATTGAGAAATAGCATCAAGCAGAAAATTACCGTATAACCACCTGTGGATCGTGTCTGCACTGCAACTTTCTTTGATTATTAAAAAATATAAACCTAACTTATGTGTGTATAAATTAAACTACCCCATGTTGTGAGGAATAGCTAATAATAGGAAATGCAATCCCAAAACGATGAGTTCATGATTTCCCAGACTGATATCCAAACAACCTTTTGGGCAACAAAAAGAAAAAGACCTTATCGTTCAAACAAAATGGTCACGTGTCAATCAAAGTGAATATTTTTTTTAGAATCTTGTACTGCGATTGCTGAGGGGTTGTTTAAATTTTTGTGTTTAATCTCTCAAGTGTGAGTGTGAGCTTCTGATTTTAATCTGCAAGCGAATGTTGCATAACATTCGAAACAATTAAGTACAAGCACGCGGCGGAGTTTTTTTTTATCGAAGAGTTAAAAAGAACCGTTTGACTCAAAATTGATATCGTTGCATTGTAAGTAGGCGATTAAAATTGTTATAAGCTGGTCATGTGAAAATGATACTATCTCAAAAGGGTGAGAAAATGAAAAGGGATATGTTAAGGTAGGCAGATATAATCTACTCGTAAAAGTGAAATCAGTTTAGTCTTATGAGTTAAAGGCCAATGATTGTTCGTACCAAAAATCAAAGCTTAGGTCAATACATCCATATAAACAAATAAGTATATGTATTTATTTCCCATAGGAAAATCGGGTACAAAAACAAGACTAAACAATGTATTGCTTGAATTTTTAGAAAGAAATTTCGTCACAAAAATCCGGATATAGGTAGTAAAGTCCACAAAAATAGCTGTTGTTTCCAGTAAAGCTAATCCCTCGAAGATATCCACACACCCAATTTTGAGTACTGGACTGGCAACAGTTGATAGATCGAAATAACTGCTTTCTCCTGGTAAAGTTACTAACCTTTTTGAATCCAGGATAGAAAAGTACCTCATTAGAGCGAATAAGAATGAGCCGGCTCACAGCACATGTCTAGAAGATAAGGCTAGCTATTTTCAGCATTGTGTTTAGAAAATCGTAGACGCGACCAACAGTTTCAAATTTAAATGAACACACGTAGATATGTGATAAATTCATCGCAATGATAAAAAAAACTTTAGAAATAAAACATAGCATTTTTTTAATCACTGCGATTTTAAAATCGCATATCTGTGCATCCTTATATCCTGAGTTTCATTTCGAGCGAGATTGTGTACATGTTTTAGTGTTTTGCGACTACAATTTTTAGCCGAAATCGTTTTATTCGCGAGTTGATGCATCATTTTCATTTTGGTTCATTCGTACCTATTTGCGAAAATGGCATCGCCGAAAAAAATGAAACAAATTATATGATTTTAGTAGCTGCTATTTTTTAGTAGCATGAAACGTGGGTACCTATTCTAATATGTTTCTAGGTTAACTAGGCAGCGTGTACTATTGTATAACATCGGGTAGAATATACAGAAAATTAAATCTCACTTTTCAAATTCAATGAAGCATTCCACAATTTGAAAGAATGATACTCGTAACAAGTAGAGCGACAAAATTTCCAGAAATGTGTCGAAGAAACTAGCTCTGATGTTCCCGTACTTTGTGGAGAAAAATGCACAGACTGTCATTTTTCAAGTTTCAAGAGCGACGCTCTCTCAGAGAGCGACAAAGTTTCACCAATGGGTGAGAAGTGAGAACGCATTAAACAAAAATGTGAGTCATTTTTTAAACGTCAAAACATAAGTGTATTTTTGGAAAGATTTAATAAAGTTTTTTGTGAAAAAGTTTTTAAAATATAACCAATTTGCTATCACAACTATTAATTCATTGAAGCATCAGCTTATGTATCGTTTTTTTTTTCCTTAATTTGACAGTCTTCATAATTTTGTCCAAAGAAATTTCTTGGACTAAAATTCGCAACGTGTAAATATTTACTATGTATTACGTTTTCACCGACTACTACACCGAGATTTAAGTAGATTAACCCTAATCATAAATCTTAAAGGTTTACCATGCAAATTCAAATCTCCTCAAATGAAGAATTGAAATAAATCTCATTTAAATCTTCAAATGGCGTATAGTTCTACAAATCAAACTAATGCCGGATTTACACGACTGCCAAGTTAGCAGTATTTACTGCTAAGATACTGCTGTCATTAATTTAATTAACGACATTCGTTTACACGAAGCTAAAATAATGACAGATACAAATACTGCCAACACTGGCAATAAAGAATGAGCAAGTTCATTCTTTATTGCAAATTGTCATTATTTGAAAATTCTTGTCAGTACTGAATTTACACGATATCAGTATAATGCCATAACTTAACGAACATTTTGGCTGGCAGTTTTTTAATGACAAATATACTGCCACATTTTCGACCATTTACACGAGAACAAAAATAATGCCAAGATTTTGACAGTAATACTGCCAGTTTGCCAGTCGTGTAAATCCGGCATAACCTATTTCCATATCGAAATAAACACATTCATCGGAAAAGTGAATTTTTCGCTTCGTTTGACATAGAAGAAGCTGCCTGTCTCACTTCTACATCATAACAGGCCGATTACACTGATATCTCGATTACCAACGAAATGTCTGTTATAAAAATCAATGCATTTTCTTTCTTTCTTCGCTAGGCTGTTCATGTCTTGACATTTCATTTAAGCAAGAGAGGTTGACGTGTAAGTAAGGAAATAGATTTGTCGAAAATACGTAAAACTACGAACATTTGATGTACGGGAACTGTATTTGATAGTTTTGCATAGAAATTCCCATGATTCCCAGTCTTCAAAAGTAAGGGAATACACCTACTGTTTTGCGGTTTCTTCTTCTTTCGAAAATGCATCACTGTAGAGTTCGAGACATAAAAAAATATACGCAGTGATTGTACAAGTATAAGCCTGTTACAGCTAAATTACAATGTTGCCTTCGGTCGCTTGGGTTATGAGATGACATATGTGGAGTAAGAACAATGGAATCTTTTGAGGCAGTCTGAAATGTTACATCAGATGTTGTGCCGCTTCAGATCGTAAATATCGTAAGCGCAAATTCAACCCCGGAATAGATCCATCTTCTTGACAAACACTGCCAATTGTATTCTACCCTATCGAGTTAACCGTCGGAGCGGAACATTTTCCGATTTGTCGGAGAAATGTTCCACAGAGCTGTTCGGAAGATTACCTTGAAGCAAATATTCTCCGATTCGGACGATTTCGGAGAATTCTCCGCTCCGACGGTGACCTCACTAGGGCTCATTGTGTAGAATTTTTTCGTAACGCTAAAACCCTTCAATACGTATTTATTTGCTTTGTTGTTTATCAAATTTCATTCATACGGTGTGAGTTGATGTGCCGCATACTTTTGCAAAAATAGAGTTTGTATTCAAATAGAAATGACAGCTCATTTTTCCGGTCTACTGTGGTGTCTTTGGTCTTGTTTCTTCTCTTACCGTGATATTTTAATCTTGAATTTAAAAAGCCATTAAAAAAGAAAAAAACTAATAATTCTAAATTTGTTAAAAATTCTGAGTAAAAAGTTACTCCCGAATTCCGACTGATAAAGAAACGAAAAACTCCAACAACTTAATTTAATAAGATCCATGCAAAAAAAAAACACCCACAATATTACCCAAAAAACAGCACAATTTCTAAAATTCCAGGCTTTGTGTTAAGCAATTTTTGAGTTTATTTAACAAAAATTTTCTGTCTGCGGTGTATTTTTATAGAGTATAGGTAAAAGGATATCATTATATATGACGTATCTCGCTATACCTATCTTCAAAGGCCAAATGAAGCAAACACAAAATAAGCAAACTGTCACCGCATATATATATATATGTATGTATGGGAGGTCCAGCGGAACACCACAAAAAATAGCACTCAGGAAAAAAGTTCCTTCAACAAAAAGCTATAGTGCTAAATTAAACACTCAAATAGAATGTTTTCTGTATCCTTTGTGGTTTGGCAATGAATGTTTGTCGAAACTCGCCCCTCCGACGCAGAGTGTCACCGGGTAAAAAGTAACCCTCTCCACATGTCCACCTTCATCTCCGCATCACCATCTCCATGTTGGTTTATTATTTTTCGAAAAAGTATTTTACTCTTTGAAACCCCCTTGGCATACCCTACATTTCGCCAAGGTACGAGTATGATGGTTTGCTTACCGAATGGACCATGAGTTTTGCCAACTGATGGAAATAAGTATTTGGTTTTGTTAAATACTTTTCCTCCGAAACGAAATTGTTTTCTCAGCACTGACACTGTGGACTGTGGGCTATATGGGTATGATGAAATGAGTTGTGGGTGTTGGGGTAAAATTACCGGCAGAGGTTTCATTGGACTGGTCCAATGAAAATAAACAACTTCGGAGTTATTTTGCTGGCATTAAGATGTTCATATTGTGTGGAGAGAGCAACGTGTGGCATTGGAAAGTTGCCAGTTCTTAAAGCTCTTGACATCCTTAAAGCTGTTTGCATACTGCGATTGTTGACAATTTTGATGGTAATCTCTTTCCAGATGAAATGTTTCACCTTTGCCAATCAAACTATAAACTTGGCAATTTGTTAATCTATTCGACGCGTGGCGTAAATATTTATCTGAACGTCAAAGTGGATACGTCAGCTCATATATACATATATATTTATTTCTATCGTTCAGGGGAGTTGGGAATCACACTTTTTGCTTGCTAGTCACGTGACCGTTTGTTTGACTAGCACCCAGCGCACGCCTACGACCCTTTTTATGTTTAATTCACCAGAAAATAGCCGCGAGACTGTCAACAATAAACATTGAATATCACAACGATTATAGTCGAATATCATAAAAAGAGGAATAGATAATAAATCAAAAATTGAGAGGGTGGATAGTTTTAGGGCTTAAAAATAAAATACCTATTAGGGTGGGTAATAGGAGTCAAATACACATCATCATACAAAAAATCAATTTGATGTTGAAATATTTGTAACTGTAGAAATAGGTATTTCTAAGAAAAGCTTCCAGTTAGAAAAACTAAATTGCACTACTGAATCGCACGAACTTGCGCTCTTGTAGCTAACAACTTAAATGTAGCTACAGTTCATTGACGATATTAATAGGTAGTTAATAGTCTAGCTATCGTAGAGTAAAAGTTGTAACCTACCTATATTTTATGCTAAGTTATATGTAAATTATGAAGGCATTAGATGGAACCTATAATTATGTATGTTGTTTAAATAACTTAGATACACAAAATTTGAGATAAAAAGATGCAATTTGAATTCTTCGAGAAATTATGAATGTCTCCCAAAAAAAAATTTAAATCGTTGGAGCGATTTTTTTTTTGTTTTTTAGTTTTTGCGTAGTAATTAAATTTTTGAAAACATTTATATGAAAAAAAATTGGATCGCCAATTTGGATTTTAATTTCAAAAGAAGTCACCACCCCGTTTTTGAAAACCGATAAAATAAAAATGATTTTTTGAAGCGAAACAATACCCGCATTTCTTGGGTCGCTTTTGAGAAACAAACACTTCTTAACGTTTTTTTTAAATATTTTTATGGTTCATAAGAACGGTCAAATAATGTTAAAAACTAATAAATTCAAAGTTTCGAAGAATTCTATTGAGTCGTTTTCGGAAACCAAACAAATAACCACTTTTCGACTAAATCAAATGAATAATTGGGTCGCACGTACTTGCTCTTATGTCCGATTGCATCGTATGCACAAGATTATTAGTATAGAAACAACTAAATATAGATATTATTAAATTTCTTTTCAACCTATTTTTTTTTAAACAATCACATTTTTTTAAATTTCATGTATGTATTTAACTATAGGTAGGAGTAGTCAATTTATAAACATAACTAGCAGATAACCGTGCGATGCTACAGACCCACGGGAATCTAATGAAATCATCTATCCAATTACAAATTTTCATTAAAAACCGTTCAGTCGTTGATTGTAGGCACAAACGATAATCGTGCGATGCTACAGACCCACGGGAATCTAATGAAATCATCTATCCACCTACAAATTTTCATTAAAAACCGTTCAGTCGTTGAATGTAGGCACAAACGACGAACAAGCTCGCCCAGCATGATAGCGAAAAATTTAGATTTTGTAGTGTTCGTTGGTTTCGATGTTCGCCGTGTATGGTCATGTTCGCAAGCAAAGCGAAGATTTTATATTGGATTTAAAAAGAGAGAAATCATAGATAATCTTCCAGCTGCTTACCAAATTTCATTAAAATCCATTCAATGGTTGAGGCATGAATGCAGAAGAAACACCCAAGTATATATTTTGTTTATACTTAAGGCTCTCCCATAGGAACCCTTCCGGTCCATTGTTCGGGATAGAAATGACCTTTGTGATAATCCAGTACCCCATCCATCTACCAATCAAATTTCATGCAAATCCGTGTGCTTTTAGACGACACCTTGTGAATAAAAGCTATGTTGGCTATTTATAGAATGAGCTCTATGAAAAATTAAAAGAAACCTATCGCACGGGAACCATACATTTTCCGGGAAAAAAAGTAGTATGTGTCCTATTCCAGGCAATAATCTATCTCTGTACCAAATTTCATCCAGATCCGTTTAGCCGTTCCGAAGTTATGGAGCAACAAACATACATCCATCCATCCATCCAAACTTTCACATTTATTATATTAGTAGGATTTTAAAAAAATGCTCAACCCGTTTTTAAAATATTGAATTTCAAAAAAAAAAACATTTATTTTTTTTAAATATCCAAATTTGTTTTTTTCGAAAATTTTAGTACGCAGTATTATTTCGAATATAAACAACCTCCTGTATACAAATGTTCATCAAAATCTGTTTATCGTTAATGGGAGATTCCTAAAAATACAATTCTCTATGAAAGGAATTTTAATAACATTTTTGCATTTGGAAAAAAAATCGAACTCGAGATTTTAATCAAACTTGACATAACGATGATAGAGTACAACAAAAAGTGGGTCCCGCAATTCCATCTGTCTGTCTGTCTGTATAACGATCTACAGCCTAAATGGGTGAATCGATTTTCTTCAAACTTATTACTTAAGAGATACGTCTCTAACGATTTTGATAAAAAAAAGTATTTGCACTAATTTTGGTATAGTCTACATTTTGGTCTAAATATTTTATTGCATGTGTATGTATGGATATTGTTATTAACGGTACCAGCAATACAACCATTTTTTTGATTGTGCACTTTCTTCTCGACTGATTTTGATCAAAATTTTTATATGAGAGGTCCTTCGAAGTATAAATAATATTGCATACCAAAATTTTTTTGAAAATTCAATATTTCGAAAACGGGTTAACGATTTTTTTTTAAATCCGTTTTTTTTAATTCATATTGCTTAATACTTAAAATTGCCTTACCAATATTTTTTTTTAGAAAAAAATTAAAGAATCTTTATTTATAAAAAAATAAATTAAAAAAACTACTTTTAAAATATATGTTTAACCGTTTCTACTAAGAATCTTGTGCGTACGATGGGTTAGAGCACGTGCGATCCAGTCGTGCAGTTTATTTTTATCAAAGTCGTTACAATCGTTTTCGAGATAATTAGCAATTAAAATTTTTGGTGCAAAAATTGTATGGAAGGTATCGTTATTTTTGGGGCCAAGAAAAAAGCTTAGAAAAATGAATCGAGGCAATTATTTAATACGTATACCAATTCCTTCAGCTTGTGAGACCAACTTTTTTTCGTCTTGCCTATCATCGTAATTGCTCAAAATCTGAAGTTGGATTTTTTCCAAAGGCAAAACTTGACTTAAAAGCTCGATGTAGAAATCCAACAAAAAAGTATCGGAGAAGGGAGCAGGAACGAGCACTTTTTGATATTCAGACCTTCGTAAATTTTTAATTATATTTAAAAAGCGAACAGAATGGCGACCGTTTATAATATGTCTGGGCTAGGGTAGAGTTGTATAATAGGGCTTCTTAAGCTTTAGAATCAAAATTTTAAAATTAAAAAAAAACATTGAACACTTTATTAAAAATCTAAGTCACATGTTTTATTTTACCCTCATGTACTTTATTACTAAAAATATGCATTTGCATATAGCTTCCCATAAAAATGCAAGATTTGACACCTGCTCATCTAATAAATGCTTCATAAACGATTTGTCAAACTTCATTGAAATTGGTCCAATGTTTTAAATTTTTAACATTTGTTAACGTTTTTTTAGGCATAACTTTTCTATTTTTTTGTAACAGCTACAATAAAATGTTACATGATATTTACTAATTTTTTTTTTCCAGAATTAAGAAAAAAATGAAGTTCTCTTAAAAATCATAGTATTTTTCCATTGGCCAGGTTGTTATTTTAGCCGCCCTTGGGGACGTGTATCCGAGCCATAATATCACCCCTGTGCACTACATCCCCCGCTGTCAAACAAACAAACGAAAAGCGAATAACCTTTGATGTCACCAGTGTCGACTATCCAGTCGTCCTTCTTAACCTATCCAAATCCCATGGAAACATCTTGAAACTTAAATGGAAACATATTGAGGGCATGTTGCTTTATTTTTATTATTCCCTCTTTTCTTTTATTTTATCTAATGTTTTTTTTTTTTTTGTTCTTCGTCGAAGGTACATTTTGTGCGTCGTCATCGTTATCTTGAACCTCGAAGGCTTTTCTAGTTCAGCATTTTTCGGAATTCTTAAGCACAAAAACAAAAAAAATAAAACAAAGTCAAGCTTATATAGGGGAAAGTGGGAAACATATGCTTTTGTCAGAAGGCGTCACGTGGTCAGAACATAAAAACGTGCTAGAACTTAAAATACCGTCACTGCTTAGGATGTTGTATATTCAGAATCTAAGGGAGAATAATTCCAACGACGACGGCAGGGCGTTGAGAGTTGTAGAGATGTGGATTATGGGAAGATTGGCATGGATACCTTACCTATGTATAAGAATATTTACGTATCCTTTTTGATGATTTCTCACATAAGTGATTCAGTTTTTTTGTGATGATGATGTTTGTTCATCGACGACAGGAATAGTATTTTTCTTCTTTTTTTTGTTGTGGTTTAGAAATGAGACCATTTTCAATGTGGCTGGATAGAATTTTATTGTTTTGTTTTGTTTCGTGAGATTATAGAATTTGTACCTGAAAACGTCTTCATATTGAACCAAAATTTACTTAAAAGAGTCACGATATAAGGATAACAGCATAGTTAATAAAAATCGAGGGCATAATGAACAGGGTGGTACCTATGCGAACGTTTGAAAAACAACAAACTTTTCTGCAAATGCCAGTTCTTGAAAAGCTTCTGGAGATGTGTGGGTAACGACTGTCAAAATTAAGTATATAAATAATTTATGTATAACAAAAACAATATTTATTTTTGAAAAATGTCTTTTAAAGTGCCCAACAGAATGGTCCTAGCACTCCCTATACATCATATTAATAATATCCTGCAATTCTTCTAAGAATGTAGTCCGTAAAAGTACTTAAAGTCACATTTCGTACGAAAAACAGTGAGTATAATAAATTTAAATAGAATCGTATTAAAAATAAAAACAGTTAAAACAAAGTACTCGAGAGTTTGTTGCTATATCTATTCATTTTCTAAATTGTAACACCCCCATAAAGATTGCGTTCTTTTGAACATCCCTTTTTGTTAACATAAAGAACAAAAGTCATCACTTTTATTCTCATTACAAGGTCATTGTTACAAAATTCCTTATAAAATAGGGAGTAAATTGAACGAGGGAACGAATAATGTTTTTTTTTTGTAAGAAAATGTTTAAAATGACACAACTGGGGAGAACCGAAATGTTTGTCAGGATAACAAAAAAAATATACGACAAGCAATAATATATAAAAAGTTTTTTTTTTGGAATTCGGAGAATGCATTATAGGGTTTTCTTCAAGCAATTGAAGTATTTCTCGGAAAGCTATGTACACATATTTTCCAAGGATATCTTGAGGGAGAAATATGTATTTTGCTTACAAGAAGGTATTTAAATAATTGTAAATTGGCAAATAAGAATATGTTCTTGAAAAAAAGGGTGATTTGAAGTACCTAAGAGGTTATGCATCGTTTAGATTTACATTTTTGTGATCTTATTCATTTTAATGAAGAGCCTTTCTTTTTTTTTAATCTCAAAGATTTACTATATAAATTTAAATCTGCTGGATTTAAATAAATAGATAAAATAAATCTAATTTTAATTTTCATTGAACTTGTAGTTACAAATCGAACTAACCTACTCCGACATCGAAATAAACGCATTCATTGGAAAAATTAATGTTTCGCTTTGTTTGACCCAAATGAAGCTATCTGTCCCACTTATACATCATAAAAGAACATAGAATAACATTTGCATTCTGAGAGATGCTATCAGAAATAGACTAGTTTTAATTCTTTTTGGTGAAAACACAATTTTACATTTAAGTTTTTTTCACTGAAGAAATAATCAGGAAATACTAGCACAGACCAGCACAAGAAAGTCAGACCAAGATAGAACAGTTACATTAACATCAGTTGTTAAATCAATACCTAACACGCATAACAAATACGGGTGGGTCAATAAGTCCCTGAAAATTAATCCAATTTGTGTCGTCACCTTAAATTTATCATTTTTTTTCTGCTATAAATCAACTTTTAAAAGAACGCTACCAAATTTTTAGACAGATCTGTCAAATAGTTTCGATGTGGCGGCCATTTTATATAGACGCATATGAGCATTTTCGTTAAAATGAAAAAAAGTGATTTTCAAGCGCTCAGTACATTTTTGCCAGAAAAAATTATTTATGACAGACGGGCTTTATATTTCATGTCCAATTATTATTTTATTGTTATTTAATTTGCAATTATTTTTCTATCTGACACGATTCAAAATTTTGCTTTCAAAAATACTAAACATTATAGCGAATTTCAACAAAGTAAACGTTTTGACGTTTGAAAAAAAAAAACTAAATACCTACATACGTTAAAAACAAATATAATAACAGCGTTTTTTTCGCTTATTGAAATTTGTATTTCGTTATATTTGTTAAATGTCAAATTAAAGTTTCTTTTTCTTTTGGAAAATTAAATAACAAAAAAATGACATTTCACAATTTCGAAGGTTTAAGTTTGTACATGTTTCGTGCTTCTTAGATTGATTTTTTTCTTCAATAATCCAAGATCGATTTTTCCTTCTTTTCAGGCGAATAACTGTCATTTAGTGTCAAAGGAATGCTTTCAGAAGTATTCGTAAAGCTATCGCTTGGATAACCAAACGAAAACGCTGTCCTCATAGCATGAGAGCGACTGTAACGACCGACAAATTAAAATGTAATTTAAAACAACAAAAAAGGTTATTTACAAACATAAATTCTTCAAAAATCCTAAACATATATGTAGATACTAAAATTAGATTTTTAATTGCCAAAATAGGATAAATGCAAATGAAAACATCAGGAATTGTAATCTGATTTGTACGAACTGTCAAAATCTATTAGCGTTCCACATTCCATCCAACCCACAATTAATGAATTGTTCGCGCTCAATTATCAATTATAAAACGTCATTAGGGCGATGAATAAAAACAACCATGTGAATGAAATGTCAAAATTCGTTGGTCACTCTCACGTTCACAGTTATTTTCAATAACTCGTCGTTGATTGACTTTTAACCTAATGGACTTACACGAGAAAAAAAGTATTATCATCTCGACTTTTTATATTATAGTCACATTGTACATTGTGTGTCTTGTATTTTCATACAAAGTGACAGAAAATATGGAGAATTGTCAGTGAATCACAAATGTGTATTATGGCAACATACATTTGACAGTTCATTGTAGACATTACGACTATGTTCTTTCTCTGTTTTTAATTTTCAGATATTGGAGAAAAAACACCATGAAAAGTTACAGTGTTGAGCACCAATGTCGCGTGTGGTCGCTGATTTGGTTCTGGAGCAGTTGCAAGTAAAAAATCATGTTTATCGAAGAAACGGCGCGGAATCATCAATTTAACAAATACCTTCTAATTCTGCTTGACTTTTGGATAACATTGAAGAAAAGAATATACACAATTGACATGACTCTTATAGCTGGTGCATATTTAATATGGGAACTGAAGCAGGTGCGTGCAAAAGGTTTATTTCTTGAACCCTCCCTGTCTTCCTCTCCACCATCTAATTTTTTGTGTAACAGACAAGTACTGTAGTACATAGTCGGTTGGCATCATCCTGCGTAGCCAATGTAGTAGATACATACATATATGTAAATAGGTAACAGAGTATGTATGCGCAAAACAATTCCAACAATGAGAATTGAAATATTTTATTTATTTAAATTCTTTCCTATTTTATTTTTATATTCCTCGTTTTCTCTATACTCCTTCCTATCGTTTACATTTCGAGGGGATGATTTTTGTTAAATTTAATTCATTTAAACAAAAATGTGTCCGTGGCAGGATTACAGAACATTTATACCCAACCATACCCGGTAAAAGAATAACAATGAATGGCGCGTAATTGCCAGGATAATAGGGATATGAGTATATATGGAACACAAGAGCACAGAGTATACAACCATACAACAGGAATTGTTTAAATTGTTTACAAATGGACTTATCTGCACCTAAGCAGGGTTAATTCTATGAGGTCTAATGGAAAAGGACTTTTCAAATGAGAGTTTTTATACGACGCACGGAAAGAGATGTGAGAGTGAGTATTTGTAATGTTTGTATGCGACTAATGTGGGCAATTAGCACGTATAGATTTGTTTTGTTCTTTTTTTATTTTTTTTTTTAAATAACCACACAAATTTATAGAAAACCGGCATTAATCATTGTCTGCTCATCAAAAGGACGAAGAAAAATTGCCTTCTTTTCTAGGACATTTTTCTTTGAACGAAATAAAAAGAAACAATATGAAAACATTCTCGCCTTATATTTTTTAGGTTCTTTATTGCTTCGTCCTGTCGTCTGTCGTCCTCGTAGTCCTGGTAGTGGTAGTAGTAGAGGTTGATAGATGAGCTTTTGTTTTTTTTCTTTTCTTTTTTTGCCATAAGATTCAAGGGGTGTTTTCTTTAAATACTGCAGAGGCTGACTGTCTTGCTAATACTGTGACGTGGCATCAGCTTGGTATGTTTGGTATTCCTTTATCATCAAATATAAGGTTTTGAATACCAAGGAGCAAATCTACCTTCCTATGCCATTACTTCTTATTGATTACAAAGATTTTTTTACGCAAATCAGAAATCATCGGCGCTTGACATAAGAAACTTTCGAGTTTTTTTTGTTCCTCGTATTGTTTTCGACTTTGTAATTTGAATTAAATACAAACATTCATGTATACAAAAAGTCAATTTGGTTTATAGGATAAGGTCTACTTACAAACCTGCTTAGATTCGTTTTTCCTTGTCGCAATCAAAGAAAATATATTCCACGGTATAAAGTACATTCTTTATGTGCCCACCTTCTAAAATTCTTTGGGTATCAGATCAGTTTTGTATTTTAAAGCTAGAGACATGTTCAGAATTAAGTTGGGCGTCCCATTTAGCTATATATTTTTATCACATATAGGTAGGCACAAATATATGTGGAAAAAGTACAGGCCAAATGAAGCCCTGTCGCCATTTTTTATTAGGTGAGAGTATATGAGAGAGATCTCTGCAGAGTAGCCTACTTAAAAATGGCGTTTATTGCTTTACTTTTTCATACGATATTCCGTATTTTGTAGTGCTTATATAGAAATCTGTTTATTTTCATCTAATTCTCTATCTGACCTTCTGACAACATAGACGTTAAAAGAACATTTGCAAAAATAGTGGCATATTAACACAATAGATCCTTTTTTGAAGTATGTAAGATGTGTAAACTCTGTCAAACTTCAAAAGTTGGCATAATTATTTGAATCCTGTAACAAAGCAAACTAATACCGACATTTGCCCGAGATTAAAGTTTATATATCTAAATCTCCTATAAATCCTTAAGGTTAAAGGAGGCATTACATGGATCTGCATCTGCAGATTTGAAGCAAAGTAGAGCAGGACCATAATATAAAACAAACATAAAAGTAAGACAGGGTACACACTAATAACTTACTCGAACTCTGCTATAACTTTCTTGACACATCTCACAATCACATGTTCTAAGCGTTCAGTAATGTAGTTCAGAGAAGAACAATTTCGCTATTTTCGTTGTTTTTAAGCAAACAGAGGTGAAATGGTTAAAAAAAACTTGAAAATTCGTTATCTGAATGGAACAAATTATGGTGCAGATGAAAATGCTATAATGCAGATGAACATGTTCATCTTCACTATAATCTGCAATCTTCACATTCATACTTCCTATAATCTTCATACATGAAGATGATCTCCATTTTGGTCTTCGCTCTCTATCGCACAAGTATGATTTTTTTATTTTGTTTCCTCTTTTTTTGCAGATGTCGATGCAGATGAAGATAGATGTAAAGCCTCCTTAACTGTACAAATTTAAATCTCCTCAAATCACAATTAAAAATCAATCTCATTTAAACTTCATAGCGCGCATAGTTGTATAAATTAAACTAACGGATTCCCCTATCGAACTGAACATATTCATCGAGGGAGTGAATGAAGGATGAAGCTGCCTCTCACACTTCTACAGCATATGGGAAAATGAAACACTAGTTTGCATTTTACTCGTAAATATCTACTTTTCAAGCGGTGAAAACACAATTTGAAATTAATCTAATCTATGAACATGAGATTACCAACAGCGCAAATATAGCATAACACAAATTTAACACATTTTTTTTTGTGTTAAACGTCAAAAATGTCACCGCAGAGTTGGACTCACAAGTCAAAACGCGCAATTATGCGCTCACCAAATATTTCCTTAAACAAATGAATTTTAGAACGCGCTGTATGACATGTTGCACCGTCTTTTTCAAACCAAATCTCCCTCAATTCAGTAACGAAAGACTCGTTGATCATGACAATATCACGGTTTTTCTGGATGTAATGAAACGGCAGGCGTCTAGCTTGAAGAATATATTCTTGTGAAAATCGGGATCAACATCGTTTCGAGCACATTCAGTCGATTCATTTGTAATGTCAAACCAAACAACTTTGAAATAACAAATAAGATGACAAAATGGCTGTCAATGAAAACAGTGCTGACAACTTTAAATTCTATATACCTATCTACCTCTAAAACAAAATTCTTTTTTCCACAATTCCATACTAAGTCCAAAAGATCTTAATTCAAACCTAACTTTTGACAACACAAATTAATGAACAAAAAGTTGCAGTCAGTTTCGTTAGCTCTGTTCGTTAACTTTATCGAAAAAAAAAAATAATTTAAAAAACACAATTTTGATGACAATTTCATAGAAATTGATTTTGAGTGATTTCAAAATTGCCTCAATGTATGGCAAATTCGGAAAATATTTCAAAGTTGCATAATTTCATCAATCCCATAGTGTACATTTGTGCATTGGTGATCAATCAAACGGCAATGATGTCGCTAATGGGACCTTTGAAAGAAGTGAGTCCGTTTTGGAACCTTCCAGGAATCCACAAAAGCCGAATCAGTGAATTTGTTTTAAAAAAGGAGAAAAAACAGCGAATGATCCAAGTCTAAAAAGTGTCAACCAAAATAGTATAAATGAAAATAATAGTATATACATACTTTCATGCTATAAAATAAATTGTATGAAAACTGCTTTTATGTCTTTAGACTGTACCAGGAATATTTTGAACTTCATGAAGTTCTGTGCACAGAACGCCTATTTTTTGTATTGTCTGCTTGTAAAGTTATAAGAAAACCTACATCACCTTAAAGTTTTTGATCTTTCCGAAAGAAATTCAAGTGAACTTCAAACATTTGCATGTTTTTTTTTATTTTGAAAATGTTCTGCAAATCGGAACTTGTAACCAAAAACTGAGATATCCGTTTTGTTTTGTTAAGAATGCGTTTGCAAAAAGAACGTTTTACACTCAAGGATATCCTTTGTACTCTCTACACTTATGAGCATGTGTTTGCTCGTCATAACAACAACAATATCAGATACGAGTAAAGTAAAAACAAGACGAGAAAGGATATGTGAAGTTAAGAAAAGTTTCCTTACCACAAAGACAATATACATATAAACAAAAGAACATTAGGTTCAGATTAAAAGATGTTATGTATGCATATGGGTATGTACGAGTATGTATGTATATGGAAATGGGAAATCTTCAGCCTTTTATTTTATACCTACCGCACTTTCTGTTCTTTGTTTGTGTGTTTAAGCTTCAAGTTTTGTTCCTCTTATGGTTTATCAGCAGCAGACAACAAGTCTTATGACTTTTCATTTTGTTTACATACTCTCACGTGTTTACTTAAATAATTTCTTATGGTTTTCTTAAGTTTGCTGGTGGTGTATATTACAGAAACCGCAAGAACAGTTTTCCTTAGAATATTTACCTTGTTTGCCAAAGACTTCCTTTTTAAATTAAATATATACATATGTATACCTATAAGGTAAGACTTAGCTTATATATGGGATAATAGAAAAAACATTTTAGTAGTTAGAATAGCCTGATATTTTCTAAGATTGCCTTTTGTGGATTTCCATTGGTATAAAATAAATCGATTTACTATTATGTCACAACACCATTTTATCTCCTTTTTTGTGTTCCATTTGACCTAATATATTGATTTCTCTTTGAATCTAGATAATTTTTTGCAGATCTAAAATGATACTAACACCAACACAATTTTCATCTGTCAGCTTGGCTATTTCTCCAAAAGTATTATGTTGCTTTCAACAAAAACACATCCTTTATTATTACTGACGATGTTGTATAATCAGCAAAATTAATATTTCCTTTATTGAAAAATTAAATATTTAAAAAATTATACTCCCTTACCAAAACTTGAATGAAAATAAATAAATTTAGACAGTGACGCCTATTGCAATTTCACAGGCAGGATATTACACAAATACAATAACAAAAAAAAAATGGAATCAGAAATCTTTTCCCATTGGGCTCAAAAAAATGAAAATCTATATTATAATCTGAATTTCCCAGTGGAAACCACATTTAATTGATAACCGAACGCGTTCATTTTTAAGTAAATTAACTTTAACAGTAGTGTTTCATTTTTTTCTTCTAAAGCAGAAGGGAGACAAAAAGTTGTTGTGTTGTGTCCAACGAAGCAAACAAAATCACTCCAATGAATTCATTCAGCAAAATGAAAAAGCATAGTACCTGTAGAAATAGATGTACAAATCGAACAACCCTTTTCCCATATCGAAATATACGTATTCATCGGGGAAGCGGTGAAAACACGATTTGAGATCTAGTATATCTACAAGAGTATTAATGGGTTAGTATTCATATACGTTCCTGAACAACCAAAACCGGCTAAGTAGTTTTCGTATTTGTGCACTAGACCAACCGATCTCGATTATGGACCCCGCTACATCAATGTATTGTTTTATATTCACAATACTTTCGGTGCTGATATAAAAAATAAAATATTTATATGAAAATCTGATAATATTTGGATCCATAAATTCGTTAAAATTTAGCCGCCGAATCGTGCTGATCGTATTCTGTTTGGTTGGTTTATGATAAAATGTATAAATCAATGGATTTTATGAAATGAATTGAAAGAAATCAAATCATAAGAAGCGTGTTTTCAAAAATTTCAATAACTGATGGACGGATAAAGCTCGGGCGCCATTTAAAAATTCAGTAATGCAATGAAGGTCCTGCAATGAGTTCTTTAGGGAATCTTATTATTAAATTCTAGTCACTCCTGGGTTAGTAGAGATTAGTGTTGAAATATAATTTTAAGATTCTGTATCTTAAACATTAATAAATATTATCAATGTCATTTTGCAGAAAAAAAAAATGTATATCATTTGAGTTTTTTAAACTGTGTGAGTATGAAATCTTGAAGTCAGCAGTCTTTAAACTATTAATTTTAATTTAATTAATCATTCAGGCAGGCTTTTCTCTGGATCATCCGATACAATCGCTGTAAAAATGGATATGTCATCAGTAATAATCTCACCGATTGTAAAAGACAGTTATTTCTATTGCGCTGGCTTTTTGATTTAATCTGATTTTTCTCAAAGAATATATTGATGAAAAATAGACATTTTCTGCCATTCATTCCAAATCAATTTGAATTCATGAGCTGATATGGATAAGGCCTTTGAAAATTTATTCATAAATTCCGAAAATTCATATTTGAAAACCTCTTATCCTTATATTATGAGAATGTTAAAGGATATCCAGGATATTTTTTTTTTGACAACTTTATATGATTTTCTCACGCCTCCTGCCATTTATCAGTATAACACAAATATTACAATTCATACATATATGTATCTATCTGCAACCCTGCGCCTCGGGGCCAATGAATAATAATTTAAAAAAGGACCTCGATTTAATATACGAGTATCATATTCAATAGCGGCTAATCCCTGACTACCGCTAAATGATTTCCGAGCAACCATATAAATATTAAGGTTGATGGGTAATCCTAGCGTATCCCGCACTGACACGTGTCGGCAATTGTACGATTCACGCATATAAAATGAAAATATTTCTCCTTTTGGAAGAATGACTGTGAGTATACGAGTAGAGTGTCATTCGGTTGCCCCCTGAGGGCATGCTTGGTATTAAAATTCCACCGATGATAGCCCTGAAAAACAAATAACCAATGGTCCGATACATATACGTGCCATTGTGCGACAACAGCCTACAGTCTTAGGCTATATTGACAGGACAAGAACTCCTTCCGAAGCTGGTGTGCGAATTCTTCAAAAGCTGAAAATCCTTTTTCAATGCAGCATCAGCAGCAGGTTGGCATGGGTTATCTCCTGTTTCCGTTTATTTGTTCCCGGAACAAAGCACCAGCACAGCATCATACACACCAATGATGGATAGCACATTATTGTCATTTCGCAAGGATAATTCGCTCTCTCTTTCCCTTTCTTTCGACTCTTCTCGACTTTACTCTATTGCCATTATTGATCAGTGTGTGAAAATTGACGAAAATAGATGTCGAGGGTATGGTGCTGATGGTGGACAGTTGAATAGTCGGTTTTATTGGTATGTAGGATAACATGTCCTTGGGGCACACCATACGCATAAAGTTGTTGGTGATATTTACTTAAAGTTCGTATATAAATAACTCAATTGTTTGTTGACAGTCTTATGCCACGTGCCTATAGTTTAGACCCGACTCTCTTTTCGGTGTCATTCTTCTTTTTCAGAAAAGATTTTTGGTTGCCAACGAGAGCCGCGTGAGTATTTAACTATGGAGTGTTATGCCTTCGCCTTTATGATATTAGAAAATAATTAAAGTAACTATTAAGGTGGGAGATTGGTGTGGTTTTGAAGAATTAACAAAGAGACTATTCTTTTCAGAATAATAAATAGAAAAGGAGATTTTAATGTGATCGCAAAAAGTACTAACCCTTAGGATACGTGAGAAACTCATAGAAAATAAAAGTAAACTTTTGTACATTAAAAAAAAAAACGGTTCAAAGGTGTCTCCGCTCCATCTCATATGGACGCAATCCCTCTCTTTATGCACGACTGGTTCGTACGAATTTGCTCTTGGAGCTAATAACTTTAATGTGGCTATGCATTGACGCTATTAGTGGATATGGGCAATCTAAATTTGAGTTACTACGAGGTAATAATTTAATTAAAACAGCAAAAGAGAGTATTATAAAAAACTTTACGCGTGGAGAAGACTGGTTTAAGTTGAGCGCAATATCTAATGAGGTATTATGTCGATCTTCATCTTACGGTGTCGGAGAAAAATACTAAATACAGAGTTCTTCCAAAACGATTTTTAACTCCGTTGAATTGGCTCATGCCACACGAAGACATACCATCTATTAATGAAAGCTCATGATTCGACGCAATAATTGGAACGTAGAAACAATCGTTATCAATTGTAACCCAATCCACGTTAGATAGGTTAAAGTCACCTACGACCAAATTTTCATTTAAGAAGTAGGTTCTAGTAGGGTATAGACAGTGATAAAATTTTTAATAAATTTCATTATTAGAACTCGGTGGTACAGGGTGGCGCACGAATCGTGGTACAAAAATAAAACGTAATAACTTTTTTCAGTGTGAGTAATCGGTTTATTTTTTTTTTATTTTATAGGCTACTATTTAGATTTATAAAAATGAATGCTTGGGATACTGAAAAAAGGATTTGGATAGTGCAGCGATACCATTATTTGCAGTCCGTCATTTCTGTCCAAAGGGAATTTAGGCTGGAGCTTGGACCATTATGAGGCTGGGGAACATGTTTGCCGAATCTGGAAGCATCGAACGAAGACCGTATCATCGAGATCCCAATGTTCTGGTTCAGGATACAATCGTGGATGTTGCATCGGTAATACAGGCAAATCCAAGTGTTTCGACTCGAAACTTATAGGGCCAAATTGGAGTTAGCAGACGGTCATTACAACGGATACTTCGTGATGACTTAAACTTCCGTACAAAGTCCAAATTACAAGCAAGTTAAACCCTCAGGATTTGCCTGTTCGCATGGAATTTTGCCAAAAAATGATTGCAATGGCCGAAGAAGACAACACATTGGTAAATTGTTTGTTTATGTCTGATGAGGCCCATTTGGACTTAAACGGCAATGTTAACAAGCAAAATTGGCGTATATGGAGTGAATCTAATCCAGAAATGCTCCATGAGACGGAACTTAACCCAGAACGAGTCACTGTGTGGTGCGCAGTTTCATCAAGGTGTATTGTCGGGCCATACTTCTTTGAAGAAAACGATGTAACACAAACTGTCAATGGCGGCCGTTATTTAAAGATGTTGAAGGAGTTTTTTTACCCAGAACTTCGCCGAAGACGTATCCCTTTTAGCAGGATTTGGTTTCAACAAGATGGAGCAAGTGCACACGTAGCCACACAAGTTATGGCGGAGCTCCAACGAAAACTCCCAAACAAATTGATATCCAGAAACTGCATTTTCCGTTGGCCCCCAAGGTCACCTGCCCTGACTGCACTAGACTTTTTTGTATGGGGTTATGTCAAGCAGGAAGTGTACAAAACGAAAAACAGGAATTTGACTGAATTGAAGCAGTCCATTTAGACAATAATTGAAGCGATCCCAATTTCAACCCTTCAAGCCGCAATGAACAATTTTCTGATCAGGTGTCGCATATGCGTGGATGAGCGTGAAGGTCATGTGCGGCCTATCATCTTTAAAAACCATTAGTTATTTAAAACATAATTTAATTTTTAATCCAATAAAAAAAAAGTAATGAAATACATCGATTAAAATAAAACTTACTTAAATTTTTTATTGTAGCACGATTCGTGCGCCACCCTGTATGTAAGCCACTATGATAAATAAATTGCCGGACACCAATTTAATCTTTATGCACAAGACTTCAACATCGGTGGGGCTAAAGTCGTGATTCAGCCAACATATGAGAGGGGTTTTGATTGCAAAAAGAATTCCGCCTCCTACAGTATTGGAGTTGTCTGTGTGGTGAAGATCACGTCTGAATATATAATAAGAGCTGTCGAAAAGTTCCGATTCAAGAATATAGTTGTTCAGCCAAGTTTCAGTTAATATAATAAAGTGAGGAAGATATTGCTTACATTTTTGTAGATCGTGTTGGTCTTTTTTTTTATAAGTTTGCACGCGCTCTCAAGGGATTATGAATACCCTTCATATGTTTTTCTTAACACAGCGCGGGCATCCGGTGGAAGAAGAGAAAGAAGGATAGGAAAGATGTGTGCCACGCTGTTCTGAGACTAGAGCTGGTTGTTGTCTCAGATTTATCTCCAGGGATGGCGGCTGAACTAATGCGGAGAGAATTACCGTGTCTTACTTATTTATGTCCCATATAATTCGCATTATTTTATTTATTACGTTGTCATATCTTATGGGTATGCTAGTTTACTCAATCACATGTTGTTAGTGTTATGCCTAAACAGCATTTAATGAGCAAAGCAGCAACTTATTTTATGACAATTTTTAGAATTGGCTTAGAATGGAATATAAGATGACATAAACAACGGCAGGAATCGAACCTGCACCACGAGGTTGACAGGCGAGCACACAACTATCGCGCCACGGCCACCCCCAAAGTTCGAAGTCCGTTTACATTTTGGTATTATATTAATATCTGATTAAGCCGCTTTGACGTTGATTTAACGTTGTCTTGACGAAAAGGGTTTTGAGTTATTTCATGTTTTGACGGCCTATTGACAAATTCATGAATGGAAAACTGAATCAGGTACACGTATTTTGAATGAGGAATATTTTGAGTTGTTGCGATGCAGTATTTTCTCAACATTTAAGATGAGTGAGGTTACCAGTTTTTGATATCTAGGGCGTTTGTTGAGGGCGTAAGTTTAGAAAGAAATAACACTTTTTGTCCTTCTACACTTTCGAGTTGTTTATACTACATCAGCGACATCTTTGTGGTCAACCAAACTATAACTCATCGATTTATAATGACCACCGTTGCCCCGAATTGTAGTCTTCCAGTCACAGAGAGACAACACAGAAGAGGAAGACCTCATCTAAGATGGCGTGCACAAGACAGCTTCAACCAACTTGGAATGTGGAACTGAAGTCTAAGGACGTAGCTCAACTGGAAGAGCCTTGTCGGTTGATGCCCAGTTTTACCAATTACCACGATATAATATGTACGAAAAAGGTAAGTTTTTCATTTACACTTCTTCCAATTTTGTTATTAAATTATGCATTCGATAGACTTACCTCACTTCCACAACCCGTATCTATATTTAAATTTTATTTCCTTTCCTCAATTATTTTTTTCTTAAAAAAAAAAATCTTACCTAACATCCTGTTCGCTATAAAAATTGTCCTTTTCCCTAATTCCAGCATATTTCACTCTTTACAAGTATAGGTACTTTTTTTTTGTTTTAATTAAAGTTGTGTCTTATTTCTTTTGCTTTGAAGGGTGTCAACTAAACTCTTAAGAAAAAGCAATCTCGTTTGTAATTTTGACCGAATCCACTGGTGTCAGCCTGCAATGGAAATAAGTATTCTTGACTACGTAATTCAAGATTGTCATTGTTATCTTGGTAGCTATGATAATTTTCACTGTCCCTATGTTATATATTTTTTTTTAATATTGGTGGCGCATATAGGTCGCAAACGGGACGAGCGGTTTTTTAATTTCCTTGACGTTTGAGGGTGCTGCGAAGATTCATTAAAATTTTCTGCGGTTTCCGGTTTTATTGCTGGCGTTTCATGGTTTTGTTTTTTTTTTTTTTTTGATACTTGAAGTTCTAAATTTGAAATCACTGCCAAGTGGTCACCTCGGCCACCACAGCACTCGAGAGAGATAAAATTAAAACCATTCTAGGATTGTTATTATAAAAAATAAAGGAAGCCTTATGAGAATATTTAAAAGTAATTAGAATTTTCAAACACTCGCGTTTCCTATTATACCATAAGGATATATAATAATCTCTTTTGCAATTGAAACAAAATTTAGTCTCGGTCTCTCGGCATCCAGCAGTTTCAACTCATCATAAACTTTGAAGCGTACTCATTTTTGTGTTTTAAATGCCAATCTAATACGAGTATAATATGTATAAGTAGATATATAGTATAGTATGTATAGTTTACTATGTTCAACCAAAAGTAATGAACTTCAATTCTATGAAAATCTCTATTTGACAAACTATCACATCCTTGATATCAATTGACATTTTGTCCGTCGGACGCGACGACCGACCGACAACCGTGCCAATAGCCAACAGGACCTCCTATAATCTTTTTTGTGCCTTTGTGTTAGCACACACATTCCCAAACCGCATCCATTGTTGTTTTGCAAGCCCCAATGACACTGATGCCATTCAATACCTACGACCATCGTCGGCATCCGTCTGTTTGTTTTAACGATGTCCTTTGAGCCTTTCACATTGCAGGATATCGGCCGCCCATAGAAAATGATGGGATTCTTGTGAATTTATTGTTCGGATGTCCCTCTGGGTGTGTTCATCTATGTATATACGAATACGAGCATAGGGACATCAAAGGATTGTGTTGCCAGTAGGTTCGATTGCGGTGTCAATATTCTGTTACATATATATGTAGGTACAGTTACGTAACGTATGTAGATATCGAATAGATGTTCTGGACCTATTGACTTAAGGTCAAAAACATACAACCAAGAAAGAGTAAACAGCGCTGTGGTTCGGAATATCAAACAAAAATTTGCATTTTGTCACCGATCCGCATTCAAAGCCTGCATATATATATGCACCACACATATGTACGTACCTACTATAGGATGCTTTTATTTAACTTTACAAAAACAACCAAGTCCTTTGAACATCATCACTCATGAAGGACACTAGGTATATCTGTGTTCCTATAGTTGATATCGACATCGACAAGGGGCAAGTGAAGGCTGAATTATTTTCACTGTTCTATCAGTTTCCCTTATCGTCATCATCAGAGGGATATTCGAACAATCACTTCCTGATGTGTATGTATATATGTATGTATGTATAGTCTTTAGCGGCGCGGTGACTTGTGAGTCCTTTTTTGTTGCTCGTTTAACCGATTATTTCCGCATATATACATATGTATGTATGTAGCTTATAGAGGTTCGATTTTTCAAAAAGGCAACGAACCAGTTTTCTATCCGCAACAGGAACAATCTGACACGCAGTTTTATACAATCGGCTTTATGGAGCTGAAAATTAAATGATTGATTGAGAATAGCGAAACTAATTAATGTGTGGTTCTGAGTGAAAAGTAACAAGGAAAATATCAACCATTAACACGGGGGAGATCACAATGGACCGTGCACAAGGCCACAAGTGTAATGGAAATTTAACTCGTCGATTTTTATCTATGCAGGTGTTCAACGAGCATAATATCGCCTTTGAAAGGGTTTTAAGTAACTAACCTAGAGATCGTAGATAAATGCGCCTTAAAAGTGAATATTGATACTTAATTTGAATTATCATTTTTAAAACCATTTCTGGGACGCTGAGAAAGCATTTGACAGTTCAGCGACATAAACTTCACATATAATTTTCCTTCATTCCTCTAAAATCAAAATTACGTTGTTTCTTTCCGAAACTTTTTTGTACAAGCAAACATGACATCTTAAAGGTGTCTGCCAGACGAAACGCCCTACTGTAGGTGTTTGACAAGTATCAAACAAAGTTTGAGACACGAGTTGGGTATGCAATTTTAACACTGCTTATCTCCGAAAAGGTCCAAATTTGAAAATTCGGAATGCCCATTCGTTCGTATCTACTTTGGTATCTATTCACAGAAAAAAAATTCAGCTATGATAAAATGACGTATGTCTGCCGGCCCTTTGATCTTACTCTATTACATTCTAAACAAAATAGTAATAATAATATAATTTATATTATTGTTTAGATACTAAAATTTGTTTTTAATTGACAAACAAAAATAAATATGAGAAAGCAAATTGTTCATAGCGAATTGCTATCTAATTTTTGCGAACTCATTGTGATAAATTGTTAGTGCGCGACTAATTTCAAATTATCATTATCATTAGGAACTGCCAATTATAAAATGTTATTCGCGACGAATAAAAAAGCCTTCGTTCACATGTTAAAATGGACGACTGTTCGTTTATCGTTGATCGCTCTCGTGTGAATAGGTTGTCCTTAAGTTTTCAACTCAGTAAACAGGAGGCTGAATTTAGATCGTTGAGTATATGTAGTTCTCTGACTTGATTTCCCCTCAGATAGACATGCTTTCGGTTCTCCTCTCACTTCTTTTAAGTGAATGTCAACGCTACGGTAACTTAAACTAAAATATCTTCTGGTTTCTGTCAATGGTCATTAAGGACTACGGGCAGCTGAACACAACCACGTAGGTACACGAAAGCCAAAATTGTGTGTCAAATAAATTTACGATATAACTCTTTATTTATTAGTATTATTTTGTATCGCAGAAAGTTTTGGTCCTTCGAGCCGGATTGCTTCAATTCCGCATTCAATACGGTATTGCATTGGAGTTTAATCAATAACCCACCCCCCGTTAATATGCATATAAATATGCAAAAGGCGAATTTTCACGCTAAAATATTCTTACTACGTTGGCCTTAGATAAGCAATATTGTGTTCTTTAACGAAATGTTTTAAAACAGTAAAACCTTTATTTTGTGAAAATACAAATAGAAACGTATTAAATAAAACTGGTAAAAAAATAACATTAACTTATTATTTGGGTTTTCTTCAAAATTAAAACTGGTATATTTACTCCGAGTTTTTCTCTTTTCAACTCGAGTCTTAATTAAGTTACCCCAGACTTTAACAAGCATATCTCGCCTTGTGAAAAAAGTATATCAAACTTTTTTTTATTTATTAAGTTTCTTAATTATACAAATACCTGCGACTTTATGGGATATCGTAATCAACAAATCCTGAAAATTCTCTAAGGCCCGTTTGCTGAAACGAATCATAAATATTTATGTTCAACTTAAAACGCTTAGGGGCTACTTTTTCCTCTGCGTAAACTGTCACATAAGAGCTTAAGTAGAACTTAAATGCTTAAGTTGTGTATCAGCAAACGGGCCTAAATTTTTTAAATGTTTTTTTTTCTACTAAGAACATTTTCAAATATACCTTTATTGATGTCCAAACAATAATTTATTTTTTTTTTACTTTGTCACCAGAAAAAAATTCAACCAGATTTATAACTATGGTATACCATACAGACCACAGTTTGATTTTGCTCTTTCATGGGCATTGGACAGTTTATTTGCAGTGGTGTAATAAAAATACTTAATGCGATAACCTCTCCTTCCCAGAAACACCAAACGATTTCCAAGGTCCATCAATCTCAAGTCAAATTGTTTTAACGACCAACGGATGACCGGACCCAAACCCGTCTACAGACTCTATACATTTAATGAGTGCATGCATATACGCAATCTTTTTCCTTGAATAACTTGCAAGATTATGACACGGCCGCCGCCCGCGCCGCCCCGCCCGTGTATCATTCTCAAGCCCGTATAAACAGAAGACTGCGAATTTTATTACCTAGCCATTCGGTTTATCTCCTAGATTTATACAATACTTCTTACATATAAGGTATGTCTGCCAAATGTCAAATATTAACGGTCTACGTTCAACCGATGCGATGATGGTTATTTTATTGGAAAAATCTTTATCCAATGGAATGCTTTTGTCCCGTGACAGTATGCGCCGCGTCAACACACGTAAACCATTTTATTTTTTTATGTGACACTTAATGAGAACATTTAACGTGTGTTTACAAATAAAACTGACTCTAATGGTCCATTTTTATTATTGGAGTCTTCTTTATTGATTCTAAACCATAAGCCATGAGCATTGATTATATTATTAAAACGCGCGCCAACAAAAAAAAACTTTAAAGACCGACTTTATTTTTTTTTTTTTGTAAAATACAATTCATGCCACATTCTTGGGGATTAAACAATATGGCGTAGGTTAAACTTCTATTTGCAAATGGAAGAACAATCAGGTCCTAAAAGAGCGTAACAAATTTTATTGGGGTTGAAAAAATATATAAAGGGGATTGAGGGATATCATGCAATAACGGTAATAGAGGATTCAATGGTATTATATTCAGAGTTGCTATAGCTGCTTAGATATGCACCCTACTCGTATCATATTGCCTTGCGTTGTCGTAGTCGTCGTCATCATCATCATCATCGTCCTGTCCTTCCTTGCTAATTCGTCACTAAATGAAAGGCGGAAGAAGGTCGAATGATGTAATGGGTTGGCGGTAAAAAATGTCAATGCGTTTTTCGTCTGGTTGAATTGATGCTATTATAGAGAGACAAATGTGATTCGACGATAGAAACAATGAGCTCAGAAACAAAGGTTTTTTGTCGTGTAAACAATTATGTGTCTACGAGACATATTGTTTTGGCCAAGAATATCCTGAGGGGATGTTTTGGAGAATATATCACCTTTTTAATATAATTAAATTGAAAATATTATAGCTATATAAACTCAACTGATTTTAACAACAATCAATTTATTTTACTGTACCTATGAATCTTAAAGCAGAAAGATGGACAGGTCTCTAGGTCTGTAATCGTTAGCGGTTTCTTAGTTATTACATTTTCCATTAACACTTCTGCCAGTAGTTTGATATGGCAACTGCTGACATACGACGAATAAATCAGAAAATAAATAAAGGCATTTATACCAAAAAAAAAAACAATTGTTTAATTGAACGTTATTTAAACAAGAAATTCCTGACCGCTATATAACTGGCCCTTATTTGGTCAGTTTCGAGTGCGTTATTTTAACACAGGGTGAATTTTGTAGTTTTTTTTAGATTTTTGAAAAAAAAAACAATTATTCTGAAGAATTGACTTTCTGTGAAGAAATCCAATTAGTATAGTTTTAGTTACAAAAAATAATAAACAGATTTTTCAAACTTCCAGTTGAGTTCCACTGACTGGAAGTGGAGTTTGTTTAACGCAGAAAGACAAAGACAGACTGATTTCTGACAGTTCGCATACCATAGCAGATTAAACGAGCACCAGCAACATTACCATGAAGAGCGGCCGCCACTATTTTAGAAGCAATGTATGTATTTCAATTCGTTATGCCGAAGCCTTAAAATTGGTACATTGATCACAACTTTGACACTGACCATATTCAGGCAATGGCACCACATTGCAAAAAAAAAAATAAAAATGGCTGCTGTGTTTGTTTCAATACTAAATGTCAACCAATTGAAAATGGCGGTGCTGGTGGCAATGTGTTTTTAAAAAATTTCACTGTCAAGCGTGCTGTTTGCTGTTGAAGATGATGGTAGTGTTGCTGTGGTTTAATCTGTTTGGAAAATGCAAGTAAAGGTGGAACCACATGCTTTTAGGCCAATTATACATTTTAAAGATTTGTGAGCCTTTAAAAAAAAACCTGTAGATATGTTAAAAGTTAAAATAAAAAAAATCGTTGTGCAAAAAAAACCGAATCCGCAGCTCGCAAAATACAGAAAGAGTTCGCTATAACTCATTAACATTTATACCGAAAAAGAATGATCGTTTTTGCAAAAGAGCCATTAATATTAACCGGCACAATATTTAAGCACATATTTTCATTAAAACCACATGACAGTTAATTTTTAAAAATTAAATTCAACAAGAACACCAACACACATCTTTTTACAATTTGTTTTAATTTAAATTAATAAACACTTCATCTTAAATAACACATTTTACTTTGCTATGCTTTTAGTGAATCATGTCACGCTTTCGTTTAATATTCTTGGGCATTCTGAATCATTCTTTTCTTAAATCTCATCATGATTTCGGAGATTTTACTGAGGTAAGTGGGTGAGATTAAATCGTTGAGTTGTAATTGTTAACCCACGGATCGGTGAAATGAGCGAAAACAAATATTTTTAAACTAGGGTGGGAAAAAAAATTTGATTTTTCAAGAAAATAATGAAACGTGTTCTTGATATATGCAATTTTTTAGAAAATTCTACTTGAATTAGAAATGGTTTTTAAAAGTAATAAGAATTCAAATACCCAATTTAACGCTTCAATCAACAAAATTAAATAAATAGTTGTAAAATGTCAGCGTTTTGTATATAACAGTTAAAAAATTCAAAATAAAATCATACGAATTCTTGTAAGTGTTATATACAAAATGCTGTCATTTCAATACTACTTACTAGATTTGGATTATTACGTTTTGCTTCAAGTTAAGTGCTCGAAGTGGTTGGACCCGAACAATAAAAAGGCCGTGTACATAAGTGTTTTTGATTGAAAGTTTTAACAAAAAATGTAACAATTAGTTTGACAGTTCGACTGTCAATTGATTTCATAATAAAACAAAATTTGACGTATACTGGTGTCACATGATTTATTGAATATTTATATTTTGCGAAAAAAGTTTGAAAACGCAAATTCAATGAAAATTCGAGAACCTGACTCAAAGAAAAACAAAAGCCTAAGCCATTGGAGATATAGACCTATATCATATTTTATACCTTTTCAATCAACCATCCACTTTCCCGAATTGTATAAAATGCTGCACAAGTGCCCAATGATGTCGAAAAATTCCAACTTGAAAAATTCCAATCACCAAAAATACCATTTAGTTACGTGAATTGCGTTTTGCGTATGTAAGGTAAAAATTATAGACATGGCAAGCCCTCTGACATTTACAATCGGCTAAAGCCCGCCTAAGCGATTTTGTAACAATTGTGCAACCATTTTACCATTTTGTATAACCCGCCACTTATCTGGCAATTTGTGTGCAATTTTCAACTCCATTACAAGCTTTTTGCGGCGCGGTTCGAAACAATTTTCCATAAACAAAAGGAGGAATCTTTTGCCAGTTTGCCTGATGCCACATCCAACATACCGTAAATCGAATTCTAGCAATAATTACAAATCAGAGGACACCCTCTGTGTCCGTGTCCTTGTCCCGGTTTATATACGAGTATCCATATCTGCACTTTGTAGGTTGCACATCCAAACACCGGATACTGCCGCGTGTTATTTTCAAAATGCAACCGCCATTCATCTGTTTAAGGGCAACACCGAACACGAACACCTCCACCGCACGGAAGCATCCAATATGCGTCATTGTAGAGGATCAGATCGACCGGACTGCACTTCAAGTTTTTGCATCAAACCGAACCGATTTGGTCAGAAGGATGATGCTTGGATCTGGGTGGGTGTAGGTATCTATATATATATCTATAATCTATAATATGTTGGCCCAAAGGATGCGTTGGTTGATGAGGGAATTACATATTTGGAAAGCATCAGAAAATGTGAAAACGTGGAAAATGTTAATCGGACGCATCCTGTCCGGTGGCAGGATAAATAGAGGACGCGTCCTCGCAATTGTGTATCCGCTTCAGTTTTTGCTGTTCTGTTTCGTTCTCGTGTGGCGGAAATGCAATTCGAAATTTCGTGGTTTATTGGTTAATGTTATGCGCATTTCACAAATTGCTTTGGTTGAATTATCGGGTAAAGTGCCATTTTTTCCGGACGCGTCTGGTTTTCCATTTTGTGTTTTTTTTTTGCCAGCAAATTGTTTGTTCTTGTGACGGATGTTATTCTGATGATGATGATGGTGGAATTTAATGCGGACATCATCCGGTGTGTGGATATTCTCTTTTTTATTTTATTTAATTTATCGGTTTTGATTGCAATTTTTTTTGCAGTTGTTGCATGCGTAACTATATAGTGTTGTATACATTTAAAAGGCGGACACTTGAAAATAGTCGAATTACATAAATTTACACAAACGCTCTGACTCTGACATTACCACGAAAATAAGAGTGGAGTGTGGCTTGAACCGAATTTAATTCAAACGAACTGTTTGTGGTCAATTAATATATTTTATTTTCATTTAATAATTTTGTTTTTTTCCCACTTGCACGAGTCCGTAGTTTATTTTATTTGATTATTTTGGCTTTTGTTGTTATTAAATTGTGTTTTTAGTTTTGTGGTTCTTTGTGCAAGTGATGTGCGAGCTTATTTGTTATTTCTGTTAACTTTTGTCTATCAATAATAGAGCTTCATAGTAGTAAAAGCCTACTCGTATTAAGTGAGTTACTAAATTTAATGGTAGATAGTTAAGGTTACCAAAGTAATAGACTTTGGTAGTTTTATTTTTAGGATATTTAGCGTGTGCTATTTGCAACTGTCTACACCCAGTGGGTGGATATCTCCCACACCCGAGATGAGGATTGTCTCTATTCATCATTCTATCTGGCGTTGAAGTTTAGGTCCACATGACCAAGCTATTTTAACCGAATCAAAAATTGTTTTCTGACCAGGGTTACTTCCCCCTTCTCCGCACGACTCTCGTAAGGTCGTTGGTTGTATCGTTTTTTTAGATTAATTAATTTTCCAATTGATTCTGAACCATAGAGCAGGACCGGGGTAATGAGACTTGTCTACTTGGTACTTCACGACAGGGCCTTATTCAGTAATTCATTCTATTAAATATAAAGAAACAGTAATCATCATTCAAGACTTCATTTCAGCGCTAATGTTGTTGCAGAGTTCACCACACAGTAGACAATTTAACTGGTCATTACGAAGTCCGACTAAGTTTGCAATAGAAATCGACTCTATTTGATGACATGACAGTAGTTCCTTTTCTGCTCATTGATGACAAAAACCATTGGCCGCATTCGGTAGTTGTTGTAACGCCTAAGAAAAAAACAGCTGACAAACTAAAAATATGCTGTCAAGCACAAATCTTAGCTACCCAAAATTATAGGATTCGTTTGGAAATTTGAGGAACAGATTAATTTGGGAAAAAATTTGTTCATCTTAAATTGGCCTCATTTAATAACAGAACTATTAGCTATCCGGATAGGTTGGTGTTGTTGTATTCCCATGTAATTTTTTTTTTTTGGCAGTAGTTGCTTTGTCATCAGCTGTGTTCTTACATTGGATTACAACAACGCCAACCTCTCCGGATAGCTATAGTTCGGTTATTAAATGAGGCCATTGAAGTTTGATGTTTACGAAGTACTAAACAATCTTTGAGTGCCACAGACCATCCACATCCTCATGTCAGAATCATTCGCCATTAATAGAAAAAACCATGTCAATGAAAAATCAAAATGGACGAATATTCGTTGGTCGCTTGCATGTGAATATGTCCGATGTGTATATTTTTGAAAGATAAGGCGATTTCTGTGTGTTGGCTTTGGCGATGGTCACTTTCTCTCAAGAACAATATTACAACATTAGAATACATTTCACAGTAATCCGTAGACAAATCTACGAAGTAGAGATACTGAAGCACTGGAAAACTGAGGCCATCGGCTTAAACATTACAAGACATTACAACAGAGATAAACAACAAACCATAAAAGAATCACATGTCAACAGCACGCCGTTGGTTTTTCACTGTTCCCATCCAAGTACTAGCGACGCGCAATGATTCTTGATTTCGCTGATCGATGATAGGCGATGCTTTCATCAGAATTAAGGCCGCTGGAGCAAGTATATGACAGTGAATCATTTGTATCACGCCTCTGATAGATAAGTTTGGAAGATAAGGGTAGAGTCTCTTCGAATTTTGACAGAGCGCAGCCAAAATTCTACAACGTCAACCTGGTTGGCACCTTCTGTCAAATTTGTTGTTGATTGTTTATTAGTGTATTTCTAATCACCATGGAAAAGCTTTAGAGTTTAACAAATTGACAAATTTAACAAATTCCAAATTTGAAAATTTTATTTTCAAAACTATCACCCATTTTCTGTATTTCGATCGAATGAAATCACTTTCAAATTTCACGTGAAATACAAATCCTTGTTTTAAATTTCGATCGATTTCGAAAAATTCGAACTGTCAAAACTGCAGGTTCATCCATTTTTATTTTGTCTCTTAAGTGAAATTATTACTGTTTATTAAAAGTGAGATCAATTTTATGGGCGATTTAAAGATAAAAAAGTAAACAGAATTGTAAAGAAAATAATTAGAAGACATTCGCCCATGAAAAATCATGGCCGAAATTTTAAATGTTTTACAATTGAAATTGTGCCACAAGCTTACTGTTAATGCACTAATTTCACGTATAATTCAGGAAACATAAGCAAAGTGATTTGAATGAGCTCAGAAAATAAAATAAATTGATATGCAGAACATCCATTTTCATTTTCATAGTAACTTCGAACGAATTGTGGAACATCCAAATTCACTTTTGCCGTGTGAATTCACAAAAAGGCGGAACGCACAAAATGAGAGTAGGATTCGATGGGGAAAACGTTTTTAGTGGAAAAGAAAAATTGATGGGGATTGGTTAATCAACACAAGATCTAAGAACGAAAATCGCTTTGAAGTAGCAAATATATCAACTTGTAGGTTTAACGAACAAACAGCAACAAATTATTGCCTTCAAAGACAACGAACGTTATAGCCACCAAATTCAACCAAATTTCTGCGACAAAAGTTATCAAAATCCGACATCGAACGGGTCCACAGACAACTTAAATCAGTTGTATCATGGTTGAACGTCTCCAGTACCCTTTATATACTATAGAAGACAGAAGTAGACCTTACTCTTCGATAAGTCTCTTTTAATTCTACCCACTGCATCAGCTAATCTGAATTTCTGAATATTTTCATACGAATCCTTTTTAGCATTAACGGTAAACAAACGACGTGAAAAATGCTGACTTCAACTGAGCAATATAATTATAGCCAAAAAGAGCTCAGTCCAGTCATCCATCTCGGTGGATGAGTAAACGGCGTTATATCTAGTTCCCGTCATCTTCCTTCTCTATCCCGAACGTTATTTCTCTCTTTTTTTTATTAGGACCGCATCGTCATCATCTAAATGCTGAAAGGATCAACTAAAACTGGGAGAATGACGACGACAAAGATGTGGCAGCCAGCTAATCTTTATATTTTTGCTTTTCACTTCTACTAGCTGCTCTGTAGATTATATCATAAGTCGCAACAGGATGGATGTCTACAATGACGACCACCCAAAAGCCCGTCAACACGAACAAGGACTAAGCCCAAAGATACCACATAGTACATCCTTGGCTGTATAACTAGGTACACATACATATATATACTCCATCATATTTTTATGGCCGGAATAATTTTTTATCTTTATGTATGCTAGGGATTTCAACATCGTCCTGAACCACCACCAGCAGAGTCATGGAAATTTACTGCGGATAAAGTATAAGGCATCCACCGCACACACCTATCCTTCAGGAACTATATAGCCCGTCCATCTTTTAAGTATTTTTTTTCTCTTTGTTTGTGTTGTTATGCCGGGCGGGGGCTTAAGTTCTTGCATTGTGAGCAGGATAACTAAAAGCGAAAAAAGAATCCTTTCTTTGCCTTCAAGCCCACTTAAAGCCGTCGTCGTCGTCGGATGTGAATGGGGCACAAAATTTCATCATCATTGCCACCACCCACTGTGCAGGAGGAGGACGAATGAAAACAAAACTGCACAAAGATTATTTTCTTTTGATCCTAGGTCCTGACTGAGGCTAGATGCAAACATAACCCTCCACCTCCACATATATTGGCCAAATACTTTGCCAAAGTCAAATAAAATGAAACCTTATTTGTCTTTAACGTACAAAGCTACATACCTACATACTTACATACATATGTACATAAAAGTATGAATGTACATGTGAATATTAATGTTCGTACATATATAGAATTGGGGGCATCGTATCATCATGTTCGTGTTTGTTATTTGTTGTAGGCAGGCAGATCCTTTTCATGGCTGTTACAGATTTTTTATTTGTTTTACTTTCTTTTGCTGTTTTTTTTTCTTTCTTTTTTTTCTAGTTGTAAAGAGGACAATAATTGCGTTTCGGTGGAAACTGAATCCTTGGCAGGAAGAGAAAAAGAAAGTCAAAAGCTATTTTGACAATTCGGGATCAACTATAAATTTGTTCTTATTGTGTTTGCGTTATAACGGTGAGGTTACCCATACTGGGGGTTAAAATGGACTCACATTCGGGACAGGATAACAATAATGTTTCAGGATATGTGAATGGGACACGTTTGTTTATTTATTCCATTTTTTTTTATTTTGTTAGATACTTATAAGGACAACTACATAGTATCTATGAGAAAATAAAAAAAATGATTATGAAGAAATAAAGATACTGCAAGGATTACCTGCAGAAAAGGTCAGAATGAAGGAACCTCCTTTCTATTACTCTGTCCTGTAGTCGACATTTTATAAAGATACAAAAACTAAACATACATAGATACTTAGATAATCAACAACAAGTCTCTTGCTTATTATCCAAGAGGACTTTTTTTTATTTCATTGAATCCTATTTTCCCTAAACAAACTACACTAAACAGTTAAACGATAAGTTTTTGGATAAAACCTGTTAAAATCTAGTTGGAACTCACAGATGGACTTAACAAACAGAACTTTTGAAAAGTTCAGCGATCAATCAATCATTTTGAATGTTTATGATTGATTGAATACTGAACTTGTCACAAAAGAAGAGATATTTAAGAAATATCAGACAAAAACATTGCCATGTTCACACAAATATTAGATACGTCATGTCTAATTCCAAATTTCCTAACATGTTCCAATAGATTAGCTGAAAGCTGTCAAAAATTAAACCGTACTCATATTAAATAAAATTTTAATATCTAGCTAGGAAAGCTAGTTATTGAGTACATTCAGATTTCAATACAATAACCTGAGAACAGTTAGAATCCATATAAGTTAGTGAATGATCGAAATTGGATAAAATAGGGTGTATGTAATTTTGCATACCTTATGTTTTTGATATTTCTCATGGAATACAAAAATATACCGTAGTTATTCGGATAGCTTGAGATTTATTTTTGAGATTTATCTTTGTTTGTGAATCGTACACCTTTTCAGATAACTCCGCATAGATTTCTGAATGCGCTCATCCTAAAATTTCACGTTCATGCTAAAAGATGTTTTTTCATCATAACTGTGTCTTCTAACAACAATAGAAAATTATTCCATATTGTGGCAATATTAAGTGTGAACTGTGTTCGATGTCACACTTCTTTATCCAATAGCATTTTTAATAGTTGTGTTCCATTGCTTTGTGCACAAAAATGCACAGACTCAAATTTTATCATACTGGAGTATAAATCTGTCAATCCGTCAGAGTGAAAGACGCATTTTCATGGAAGTACGAAAGGATATATTAAATACTAAATTTATCAATTTTTTAACGTCAACACTAAAGCGAATTTTTATTACTGCTTAATAAAAATATAACTGACAGCTTATAAATAATTTTGTTTCTTACTTCATTTGACAGTATCTGCATAATATTAATTAGGTACGTCTGGTATCTTTTTTTAGTGGGAAATGTAACAACTGTCAAACTTCAAGAGTGGGCCAAATTTTGTAAATTTTGCAATAAAGTAAACAAACGGAAATTGACCACATGTATTGTGTGTAAAGCGTCGATGGTGACTCTCTGGATTCAAATGCAATTTCTGTTTATGACAAATTGCAAAAATTTGTTCTGCGAGAACTAGATTTCACAATTTTTCGTAAAAAATCGTATGTTTTCAAAATTTTCGATGCTGTGTTCAGTACAATAACTGAATGCGCACTGAACAGCCCCAGTTATTTTTTACCATTTTCGAAAATTAAAATTAAATATTTTTCTGGGATTTTTTTACTTCTTTTTGTTGGATTTTCATTGCTCATTTTATTAAATTATGAATGTTGTTACTGCAGTAAGAAGAAAATAAGAAAAGAAATAAAAAAAATCCATGCAACTTTTAACCCTGATCTGTCCCGTTTGACTTTTGACAGATCATTAAAATGCAATGACAGTACAAAGTGCCCCATATGGTAGAGAAAATCGAACAAACTTTTTATTTAATTTTTTCCAAGAAAAAGAACTGTAGGACTGTTTGTTTTGATGCCAAATGCTAAAAAATTGGAAATGGTGACAAAGGGTTTGAAACATTTTTTTTTGGCCAGCAAGCTGTTTGCTGTTGACAATGCTAGTGCTGGTTCATCTGTTTGTGTGTTTTTTAACCAAACGACTACGGTCTTAATGATAAGACACCGAGTTATTTGGCAATAAGTTTTCTTGGTTAAACAAAAATAAAATAATTAGAATTTAATTAAAATAGTTTTTAGGTCGAAAGACATTAGTTCTAAGAGTTATTGTTTAGTTTGGAGCGGCCGTAAAGGGCCAGTAAATTAGTTATAAGTTATTGATAATTAGGCTTGTTTTAAACATTTTTGTCTAGCTTTAAGATAGTTATAAGTTAATATTAAATAAAAATGAACTAAAAAAAAACTACGGTCTTGAGGCTCTATGCGAACTCACTTTTATGAATAGATATGTATGGGCGTTTATGAAGATTAGAATACATATTATGTATCGCATTTATCTGCACATACATACTGCCACTGCTATTACTTAATGGTTTGCATAAATCCTAAATATATTACGCAAATTTGCATATACGCACAAGCTCAATACACACCTCCGTTTATTATAGGTATACCTAAACATTAACTTGCTGTCAAATCTACTGATATGTACATATCCCGCAACTTTGCGGTACTATAGATATATTCAAATTTTATAGTAGTACCGCCCTGGCGTATGGCGGCGATACTTAATTTTTCCAATTTAATTAAAACCTCAAAGTATCCCTCAAAAAGTGTCAACTTTCTTCATAGTTTTCCTTTTCCGCTATATAAACTTCTCTCTGTAAATGTTTAAGTTGCCGCCTCAACATACGCTTCTTAAGCCCATCTATAAAATATACACTGAAAAGATTGAATCGGGTAAAGAATAAACCCATTAAGTTTATGTAATTTATTCATGACATCATCATTAATGGCAGAATCGTGAGAGATTTCCCGCAGCCTCTGATATGGTACTCAGTGCGTTTCATTGGATTAACTTTGCGGAAGGTTGACGTTTATACTTTAAAGTGAAAGAGAGGCGTTCTAACATGAGTCGAAAGGTGGATTTTAAAGGCTCATTCGCATATAAATATTCTAGGGATCCCTTTGAATTTTAATAAATTTATGTTCATCAAGTAACCAAGTATCTATATACAATGATGATGGCGGCAAAGGGTGGGCTCTTATAAGCTAAGCTAACTCTGGGGTTTGGCAAGGACCTCATAAATTCATCAGGAGCAAAGAAGTCATAACTCTAAAATTTTGTACATACAATTCTCATAAATTGTGTAAAGGAAGTCTACATCACACGTGTTTGCATACAAAATATTGAGTGTTTGGTGGTTTAGCTTGGAAATTTAAAAGAAACACACAAACAAGCAATATTTAATACAAAAAAAAAGAAGTTAGGTACGATCAGAAGACTTGATTAAGGACTAAAGTAAATATGAACTGAATAAGTTTAGAGGTCTGTACTCAGAAAAAGCTTGTTTTCAAAGCCGAGTATAATTTTAAAATCTGAAACTTTAGGGTAAATTCAATTAGTCAATGAAAATTTAAAATCTGCAACCGAAACTGTAAAATGCGCATATAACAATAGGACATAATTATGATAATCATTCATTTCTCAATTTGAACGAATTGGTTAACAATTTACAGGTATTATGATTTTAACAAACCGAAATTGCATCTAATCAAGATGGCGTCATCGATTAGTCATGCCGAAAGTTCTCGAATGTTTCTGAAAGTCTTCAATTGGTATCAAATTACAGTCATTCTTCTGGAAAGAAGAAAAACCGGAGTAACACTCTTACAGGCACTAAATGTCAGCGTTGTGTCGGCCATTAAAAAAAAAATAATCACATGTGAGGTTTAACGATGGATAAAATTTTGATCCTAAGTTTAACAATTTCAAGCCACCGATTAACCTTAGTAAAATTTCCAAAATCGGGACGGTGAGAATGAATCACAATCCGCAAGAAAATGAGAAGAGAGCACGACATGATTCACTGCAAGCATTTTAATTGAATGTTACGAAACTTTTCACGACGAGATTTAAGAAAATAATATTGAAGCTCGGTGATTTTCCATTACTTACACCTCTATTATGATTGTCAATTGCAAATTGATGGTTGATAAATTCTGAAATTTAATATTATATAACCTCATTGATAAGAGTTTTGGTAATTGAGAATGATGCAGACCATTGTGAATTACAAGAAAACCGATAATTACCATTAAATAGTTGTGCAGTTTTTAAATAAGCCGAGGTTTTTAAACCAAATTTCAGTGTTTATCAATAATCAAATTGACAATCGAAATAGGGCCCTTAATCTATTAATTTAACGTAACGTGACAACATAAAATGCTTTACTATGTGTATCCTCGTCATATTTTAACGCTAATTTAACAATATCGGCGAGATTTCGCCACGTTCGCGTCTCTTTTTCTTATCGCATCCATTCTGTTCAAGAATAAAGAATTCTTCTAAATGCATGCCACTGCTATTTTGGATTTGTCAACGGGCTTAAGATTCCTAGTACATGGTAATACTGGTCTACGTTCTTCCCCAAAGCAGTTTTGAGTTTTTTTATACAAACAATTCGCCATCTGGCTTATGTTGTGACATCATCGTCATCTGCTAGTTTGACAACCGAGGTCGTCAATTGAAATTTTTCAATTGGTTTTTGTTATTTTATTTGTTTGCCGTTTAAAAAGTGAATTTTAAAATTTGAAAATGGTTGTGTGTTCTGGGCAGAAAAAACTGTGAACAAAAATTAAAATATCACTATTTCCCGAAAGATGCTAAAATGTGCAAACTGTGGATTAGTGTTTGTGGGAATGCAAAAGAAAAACAGTAAGGAACATATATACACAGAGTAGAAGTTCCTGGAAAAACATTTTTAACAAGTGCTGAAGTTATATAATTATAAAGCTTCAGCATTTAATTATATAGCTTATATATATTACTTATATAATTGTAAAAAAACATTTGTAAGTGAAATTAACTGTAAGAATAGACAAATAATAAAAACAATGCAATATTATATCCGAACCAGATGACGATGACGTTACACCACATCCATCAAAACGCAATTAGCATAACTTATAGGTACATATCTGTTTATCGTGGGCACATACATTATGTCAATGTATTATCTTAGCGCTTGTGATCTTGTGATATTTTAACCGTAAATAGGTATAAGTTGTATCATCGCTTGATAGCTATGAACTACCATTTTTTTTTGTAAAACTCACATTTTGATTTTTTGTTCACAATTTCCGAATGCATCCATTATTTCAAAAACATTTTTCAAATTACTGTAATATCTGAAAAAAAAATTAGATTTAAAATAGTAAAAAAGTTTTAGTTCATGGAATTCCTTCAGCAAGAATCCTTATCATAAAGAAACCCTTTTCTTTTCCTTATTCTAATAAATTTTCTAAAATCATTCATCATCAAAAATAAATCATTTAAGAGCATATTTTCGAAATCAATATCTCTTGCTCTGTGCCTAAAAGAAGGGCCATCGCACACGTTCCTCATTAGCCACTCAATGACCCAATTAATCTTAATTTTTGTCCCCATTCATGAAAAGTGTGCTTATCCCACATCTGTTCCGCACTACACTATACCTCTAACATCATTTGTTGTCATCGGATCGGCTTCTTCTTAAAGATGAACCCGTTGTGTCTCGACGATGATGATGACGTGGTCTACGTTTAATTTCTGGAAACCACACCATATCAATCGCACCCCCATCGGCAACACTTTCTCTATATTAAATCATAAAGCGACGATGAAAACTTTAGACGAAATTTCATATCAGTTCTCGTACTCGTATATGTATTTTCCATGAAAATGAAATCGAAAGGGTGCCATTGCAATCACAAGCAACCCCACCCCTCTCCCTATTAACACGCAGTACCTAAACCTTACCTAGTCGCTTATATACGGTTTCTTAAACAACTCCATCTAGTCATTAACACCATTCAACAATATTTATATTATTTCAATTGATTTTTGTTTTGTGTTTTTTTTTTTATTTTTAGAAATCAGCGAAACAATATATAAAATCGATGAATGGCCTAAGGAAATTCCTAGAAAAAAATCTTTTGGATCGAGAGTGCAAGGGAAAATTTCCCCCAGAATCGCCCTGGAGAAATGAAAATGGGGCGTTCCTCTCCTTTGTGGGTGACATCCTGCGCAATCTCCATGTATATGCCATTTATGAATAGATTTTTCTTTGTTTTATGTTGTATTTTTGGATGGACACAAAATATGGCGATGCTTACTGATGCACGCAATGGCTGACTTCTCCTGTTTCCGTGTTTGGGGAAATTTTTAAGATGGTGAGTGCAAAAAAAAACACCAAATTCGCAAACACTGAGAGGTTCCGACTCATTCGACCGATTTATCTATATTGCAGGAAAAGGAATCGGATTTTTTTTTCAACTTAATATTTGGAGAGTTTCCTTTCAGTCGGTTGGTTGGAATACGATTATCCTTTTAAACAAAATCCGTCGGGAGTGCATTTTGGAATTATTTTCTTATCCAGTTTGTGATTGATAAGTATAGCTAATATTTTTTGTACGAACAAAAGGATTTCTTAAGGATGCTCGAGGATCAACATCATGTTTCAATTTCAATGTGTAAGTATATCCATTTGAAGTTTCGTTAATAAGTTGATCACTTGCCGTCGCGTCGGTCGGTCGGTTATATTTCATTGACTCTATACCGACACGGACACCCTCTGGTAGAATACCAAAACATCAAAATCCACATTTGGACAGAAGGATATACTAATCGGATTAACTGTATAAAACTATATTCCATTGTGTCTGTCAGTTTACAAATTAATGTTGTGATGGGGTGTATCAGTGTCAGTAGTCATTTAAGCCGGCCAACAGAATTCAAGTGTTGACTTCTACACCTGTTACATTTGAATTAATACCGTTGATCGGTAAGGTATACAAACACACATACATGTACACATATAAGGACATCTGTAAGGTGCATATCATATAGTGAAACCTCTTTGTTTGGGTGACATATTGAACAACGTGATTAAGAATAGCATTTTGTTATTAAAACTCTGGATTGTTGTCCTTATTACTGATACGCAATATAGTGTCGCAGCGTGAAAAGGATAATCCTATTATTGGACAATAAGAATGTTTTTGATTTCAAGATTATTATAACAGAATTGGGAAGCATTCAATGCCGATTTCCCGGAGTGATGGATAGTAAGATGACATTTCGAGGGTGCAACATATGGTTAGAGAAGAGTTGCATAAAGGGAATCTTGATAAAGAGGATAATAAAATTAATATTTATTTATTTTCGATTTTGAATAGTTTTTGCATAAATTTAAAGGGTGGAACCTATGTTTGGATTCTCTTTAATTTTGCATGCGTCGGTATTTTTTGCCGACGGTAAATACAAATGATCATTATTGATTAAAAAAAAAAACACGTTTCATCAATTTTTAATAACAAATCAGTAGGTAATGCAAATTTAAGTTTGTTAATTTTTTTTTTTGTGGATGTCTATTAATAATAATTTTATTTTAAATTGATAAATATAGTGCTAAACTCCGTCGCTGTCGGCGGCTGTAATATAATTGTATATTTGTTAAAAATTAACATTAAGGCCTGTTTTGCTTACACGGGTCATATACATTTATGATCAACTTTAAACCCTTATGGGTTACTTTTTCCTCTGCGTAAACTGAGCACATACGTGCTGAAATAGAACTTAAATGCTTAAGTTGTATTTCAGCAAACGGTCCTAAATCATAAAGGTATTTGATTGCGACGATATAAATAATCTTGTGCAATATGTGATAGGAACTAAAGATTTATCTAAAGGTTAAATTTTCAGTTTAATTGATAGAATATCAGAACCTACCATTAGCAAATTTTTACCGTGAGGGTTTCTATTCGATATTTTACAAATAAGTATATGTTAATATCTAAGTATAATGTTGGATTTACACAACTATCAAATGTTCATATTCTTGAATCTTATTTTAGTTGTACTAGTTTATTTTGTTGTGTTGCCTTATATTCCAAATATTCGAATCGAAATCTCAATGAAATCAAATTACTGATGCGATATAATTATGTATTCACTATCAACGCTTCCGTTTTAGAAATTCACCATACCAGGTGAAAAGCATTTTCCCTGTAAATTACGATCTTTCACTTTAACGGTAAGGAGGTAAAAATAGAGAAAATGACTTTTTATTTGACAATTGAATTTGGAGAAAAACATAAGGTTTGTTCGTGAATGAATGAATCCTGATGAATAAATTCCGTATTATTTTAGAACTGTCAAAGTGACATAAAGCTTAACCAGCCTGTTGTTGTGGATTTGAGTTTTGTATGTTATTTTTCATTTTTGAAATTGAAATTTAAAAAATATTCAAATCTGATTTAATATATTAAAAATATAAAATTGAACCTTTTAAAGTTCTGGAGTTTCAAACAAACCTATGTAGCATTTTTTTCATAGAAAAAAATCATAAAAAATACAACTCGCATTTGATATTATATATGTATATCCACACATGCATACTTACTTACTTAGTTAATTGTGTTACACTAACTTTGTTCGTGACTTGTTGTTGGCAGAAAGGTTCAACTTTTGCTGTTAAGTGAGGAATTTTCTGTTCTGGTTTGCTCTAGTTTCATGTTCAGCGTTCAGTGTTCAGAAAAGACCTACATTTTATATTCTGGTATCGTGAGAACTGTGAAAACTATTTCTTTTTTTTTATTCGCTGGTTTGTTCACTTTTGGTATATGATTACAATTAATAGACTCCTTTTTTGTTTTAATATTTATTTATTAGAAAAAATTATTCAATAAGTCCGATTAAAAACCATTTATAAACCTAAATTCTTCACAAATCTAAATAAAATCGTGGATACGTAATTTATATTAATTTGCTTTTTAATTTCCAATATAAGATAAATTGAAATCTGATTGTTACAGACTGTCAAACTTTCGCGTTCCACATACCATCCACAGTTCAGAACGAATTATATTGTGCAGGTGTTATTGAGGTAACATTGAAAAAGGTATAGGTAAAGGACTTGATGTGAAATGAACTGCATTTATTAAACGCAAATTTGATTATAATGGTGTTTTTTATGGCAATACGGAATCTCCCTCCTTCCCAAAGGTTAGAGCGATTGTATATGTGAAAATAATCAAAATTAAAGATAATGTTTGTTCCATAATTAGGATACATGAAATGACAACTGTCATATTTGGCGTTTAAGTATATGAATATTATTCTTTTCAGAATCAGAACTGTTATTTTTTCCCAAGTGAACACTTTAAGAAGAGCCCAGAAGGCTTCCAGATTACTAACTAACAAAGACATAAAAAAAACTATGTTGTTAGTTTTTCAAATTGTATTTATATAAAACTTGGAAGATTACTTCAAAAATTTACCTTTAGTTGATCTTGCAAAAATATTTAGTAACGTTTGTATAATTTATTTTTTGTTTACTAAGGAATTTGCTAACACAAATTTTTATTTATTGCGTAATATGTCCAAACACAAAATAAATGCAATTATTTTTTAATTTTGTAATGTCACACTTGGAAAGTGGCAGCTTATGTATTGGGGGTTATAGTGAATACAAATTTGCCCGGAAATTTGTATCTCATTCGAATGTTAGGAATGTTGCTCAAAAGTTTCCCTCGGAATTTATTGGTACCGGGAATAAACTTTCTCCGGGAGATTTGCTGTTATTTTATATGAGTTCTTGTTCTAGGGAAATGTATTCCGTATGGGAGATCACGATCACAGGAAAAATTTCGCGGGAGTAAAATATTCCGTGGGACACGAAATTCCCTGGAAGATTCCCATTTGGGGCCATTGTTTTTTTTTTATCTTCATTTGCGAATCTTCATAATTTTGTGCAAAGAAATTTTCTTGAAATAAAATTCGCAGCCTCGGAAAACATTTTGTTCTCTCGTGAGCACTATCTTCTGTGAAAAACTACGAAAAATTGGTGTTTGGGAACAGGTTTGTACTGTTTTTCGTAGGAATTCGTAGATATTTTCAATTTTAGGAAGTGCTTTCTTAACTAGCTTTCCAGTAAAAATTCTCTTAACTGGAATGCAATTTTTTGACAGCTGACCAATCATCAATCAATTTGCCTTACTTTCAAGCCCCATTTATAACTTCTGAACGTGGCCGTTATTAATTATAAAACGCCATTCGCGTCGAATTGTTATGTGAAAGGAATATCAAAATGGAGGAATATTCGTTATTAGTACATCGTCGCTCTTATAAATCACACAGTTAATACTGTGGTCCTACCAAATCTTTCGAGATTTTGAATTTCTGTTCACAAAAAATTATGATTTCATCTCATAGGATGACAAAGCATAACATTTTTTTTTTGTTTCTATCATTTATCAAACCAAGATGTTCCCTTATGCGTTGCAGTTAAATATCGTAATTTGCTCAGAAAAACCATTTCACTCTTGCATGGTGAAGTTTAATAAATAGACTCGTTTATTTTGAAAAGTTCGCATCCTTATAACGATTTACTTGAGATTTTAACGAAATCTCGGATTTCGAAATTGCAAAACTGTGTGGAAAAATGTGAAGATTTAGACTAAAATCACTGAAATGCCAGATTTGGGCTTCGGAAATATAGTATTAGTCAAAATATCCCTCAGTCTTGAAAGCATATTGAAGTAATGCGGAATTCAAGTTTTTCCTTAACGTCACATAATAAGGAATTTGGAAAAAAAATGCTAATTGCACTTTATGAATGAAAGGCAAATTGTATCTATCGCAGTAACTATATACTTCCTTATACCGAATCATGAAGTATCAAGAATTGGTCCCAAAAAGCTTTAACTCCATGATTTTATAACATCATAGTGTGCATTACCATATCTACCCATATACTATGAACCTATAAATGACAAAACATTCAAAGGATGTTTACTCACTTCAAACTACATTCACATTACTCTCACATTTATGAACACTTTCTAAAATAGTTTACAAAACTTTAATACACAGTTCCATTGGACATGAAATGCCATCAGCAACAGCAACAGCAACAACATCCCCATCATTGTCAACAACCGATTGTATCCGGCCTTGGACCTGGCCCCGGAGTGGTAGTGGCATCATCAACATCATCAGCAGGAGCATCATCTTCATCATCCCTGCCACCACCACCACAATCAATGACAACCGGAAACGACAGAATGTTAACAAGTGCAATCATTCAACCGACAATAACCGAAGCTATGTCAGATGTTGGTGGTGTCCTCGGAAACAGGACAACCAACCACAATAACAATGCCACCAACAACAGCAACAGCAACAACAACAGCAGTAGCAACAGTAACAATGTCACCGATAACAATATCAATGGCAATCATAAAACTAATAGTGTTGGTAACCAACAGCACCACCTCCATCACCCCCAGCATCAGCAGCACCCTCCAGCGCCTGCACACCATCACCATTCGAATCAGTCCAGGACGATTTTAAGTGATTGCAGCAGTTCTTTGTGCAGCATGCAAAATTGTGGCCCACAACTGCATAGCAACCATCACAATCCACACCATTCGCACTACCTGCATCATCAATCCTCGGCGGCGGCGGTAGCGTTGCATCAGCAGCAATCGTTATCTTCGGTCCTCGCGGCTGCGGCCGCTGCAGCAGCTGTTTCTGCCGCTGCTTCTGTTACTGCCACATCCACATCCTCGCTCGGCTCATCAGTGTCCTTGCAGTGTGGCTACTGTTGTCAGCAAATTTGTGATCGATATATTATGCGTGTGGTGGACACATCATACCATGAGGGATGCCTCAAGTGCACTACGTGCTCCATACACTTGGTGCATTCGTGCTTCATACGCGATGGCAAGCTTTACTGTCGTATTGACTATGAAAGGTAAGAACAATATTTCTATATTTAAAATAGTACAGCAGAAAATTTATACATAGGTCTCCCAATTCTTTTACAAAATGTTCAAATATAAGAACAGAATTTCATACATCAATCAAATGTGTTTGAAATAATGTCAGAATCACCGCGGGAGAAAACGTGGGCTCCCTGCCCGAAAGCCATCCTGTTAAAAATGTTTGTAATTTTTGCAGACTGGAACGAAACAAGAAGCAACTATGTTTAGAAGACGTAGTTTACTTTAGTATTCACATTAATCACCTGTCAAAAAAAACGTTCTTGTTGTTTGGCAGCTGGCCAACCAGAAATCAGAAACTTGACTAGCTTTCAATAAGTGAACTGTCCTTCTGAACTTGACCAATGTGAAGCCCAGATAAACGCCAATTTGCCAGCACAATTCAGGTGAAATGCACCAAAGTCCAGTTCCGGCAATTCAGATCTTCTGTATATACTGCTTGTCTGGATTGGCTTATCTAGATTTTTTGTACACGTCTTCACGTCTCGAGCATAATTTTACAATAAAAATGTTATACTATAAGCATAACCAATTACAAAATATAGCTAAACAAGCGCTTAGATAAGCGCCATCTTAAACTTTAAACAAGAACTTATTTCTGTGTTTACCAATAATCAAATTAAACACAACTTTTTATAAGTTCGTTGCCAGATTGACAGCTGACATTTATGGGGTTATCTTCTGGTAACAAAAATCAATTTATTTTTGATTTAGATCTGTCAAAAAACTGATTTTGACAATTTCTGCCTTCGGTTGGCCCCAAAAATTGATTTATTTTTTGATTTTAAATCAATTTTGCAGATCTACCCCTCTTTTACTAACACCGCTATACATCATATTAACAGCCACCAGTTTGACAAAACAGCTGATACAGCTAGCTGGTTCACAGACACAACTATACACTAATACTATAGCAAATATAAATTAATCAGAAAACGCATTCGATTCGTTACGAAAAAAAATCAGTTTATAGTTTACCAAACGAAAACCTAATTAGGTTATCTTGAAAAATTATCAAACTGTTGTTTATTTTGGTTGTCTCCGAAAAAAGTTAATAACAAAGCTTCAAGTGACAAATAGAAATATATTTGTATTTTAGGGGGGATTGTCAGAATGACAGCACCAACATTGGTGCGAAGTTTTCAATAATTTAGTATCGTACTTATTTTTAGTATGATATTAGTTTAACTTTAGTTGTAGCTAATTTTAAAGGAGTTAATAATCGAACTATCTTTAACGATTTTACTAAAGTTAAAATCACTAAAAGTTTAAAAAGTTACCCTTATACTAAATCCATATGACAATGTGAAATTTACAAACAGCAAACATTTTGATTCGCTCAGTTTTTAGCACTCTTTTAGGTGTGTTCGGCTGGAGTTTATCAAGAAAATTAGTCATTTTAGGATGATGCTTGTTAAAAACTCTTTAACATTAGGAACATTTTAGTAAAGTTCTTTAAAATACCTTAACAATAGTACTCGTTTAAAAACAAAAATGACTCTAGATAAAATTAAAGTCGTTTATTTTAGAGCCTTTATGTAACTTTTTGGTGATTTTCAATACTTTAAATAGCTCTTCTAACTAAAGTAGGTTTTTAACGCAATCGTAGAACGCAACTATTTTTGACAGACATATATGAATCAAACAGAACCATAATTACATAAATGCATTTGTTTTTTTGTTTACTTTAAAAATGATGATTGTCAAAACGAAAAAAATAAAATGCACGACTGGATCGCACGAACTTGCTCTTATGTTCGATCACATCGTATGCAAAAGATTTCTATTAAAAATCTAAATATATTTGTAGGTCGTTTTTTACTTTACTTTTTTATATATACAAAGTTTTTTTAATTTTTTTCTGACAAAAATTGGTATGACAATCTTAAATATTTAATAATATAAAGTTAAAAACAAAAGATTAAATCGGCTTAATCAAAGAAAATATAATTCATAATTCTGAAATAAATACTTAAACTAATTTGAGCTCAAAATAAAGTACGCCATTTTATTTCTTCTATAAATTTGAATTTATGAGAAAAACATTTGTGGAGCGGTTTTTGAGAAAAAAAGTTTTTTTTTAAACTTTCTGAAAAAAAATTCAAAAACACCAATTCATAGGTATTCAGCAAATACATATAACTATAATTTTTGAAAAAAAAATTATTGAGCAGTTTTCAAAATATAAATATTTTAAAATACGAAAAAATATTAATTAAAAATATTGGTACGCAGTATAAAATGGGCAACCTAAACCTATATAATATATGTATGAAATTTCGAAAGAATCGGTTAAGCCATTTATGAGATAGGCGAAATAAAAAAAAGGTCCTATGGAAAGTACCGTTTTTAGACATTTTTAAATTTTTTTTTCAATTATAGAATCGCCCGTACCTAAAAAGCTGCACTGATTTTTTTAAATCAAAATCGTTAGAGCCGTTTCCAAGAAAAATAGGTTTTAACGTAAATGTCATGTGGCAGGTGCCGTTATTTTTTGAGCTAAACAAAAATCAATTTCCCCTCTGTACAATACCTAAAAAACTCTATACACCAAGTTTGAAGCAACAAGTCCACCCGTTTGGGCTGTAAGTGTATATACATACATACAGACAGACATACAGACGGACAGAATTTTTAGACCATCTTTTTTCATCTTCGCTATCATCGTAATGTCATGTTTGATTGTTATTTCAAAACTTTTTTTTTCGACGAATGCATAACTTGTTACTTGTTTGCTTATATTGAGGTCTTCAATTAAAAAATTAAACCGTTGTTTTGCCAAATCGGTATTTTGAATAAAATTCAAGGCCATCAAGTTCTACGAACGGATTTGCTCGAACTTCAGAACAAAATTTTCTTTAATTTCTTGTTATGAAATGTCAAACGTCAACTGAATAAAGTATAGTCTAAAAAGATAGATAAGCGTTTATCTTCTTTTAAAGTTAAGCGACCTCTTTAACGTAAAGCATATGTGTATTAGGTGTTAATTTTTTTTAAATTTTGGGCTAGGCCATGAAGTTAAACATGAGTCTCCTTACTTTAAAAATTAAAGTGACGTTTACCTTTTTTTTTTTTGGCAACTCCTGAAGTTATTAAGAAAACTTGGGTAAGGTTAACGAACAAGTCTAATGTAATCAAATGTTCATTTATCAAAGAAAACATGCAATACCTTTAAAGTTGTAGGAAACAATTATTTACATTCATCTTTTAAAATCTAAAGATTCAATGTTTCTCTCTCTAAAATTCAAGAGTGCTCAATATTTGCACTCAGTCATGATTTCCAATATAAAAATTCTATTTTAATAAATAAAAGAAATAAAATTAAAAAAAAAAAAAAACATTTAAAATATTTTTCCAGGCTCTTTATTCGAAATCGTTGCCTTGGATGCGGGCATAAGATTGGCTCTGATGAGCTCGTCATGAGAGCTCTCGAAAACGTTTTCCATTTAAAATGTTTTGCCTGCGTTGTTTGTGGTGTTTTGTTAAAAAAGGGCGAACAATATGTGGTTAAGCAGGGACAACTCTTCTGCCGATTCGATTATGAGAAAGAAGTGGAAATGCTCCAAGGATACGGTATGAGTTTCTTTTTTATCTAAAAATACATACATATATCACTAACGGTATAGTCGGCAGTTAAAAAAAAATATTTTTGCGATGTTGTTGCATAGTTCTTGAGATTTTTTTTTTATTTTTTATTATTAACAGAAGATTTCTATGGCGATGAATTGTTTCCACCTAAATTGGATGGCCGACGAGGACCGAAACGACCGAGGACAATTTTAAATACCCAACAGCGAAGAGCTTTTAAGGCATCATTTGAAGTATCACCAAAACCATGTCGCAAAGTTAGAGAAAACCTTGCAAAGGACACCGGATTGAGTCTGAGAATCGTTCAGGTAAGCATTAAGTGGCAATGAATTATGAGAAAAAAAATTTATATTGATTTTCGTTTTTAAAGGTTTGGTTTCAAAATCAACGTGCCAAAGTGAAGAAAATTCAAAAGAAGGCTAAGCAAGAGCAAAAAGGTGCTAGTGAAACGGATTCTCAAGAATCGGACAGTAGTTTGGCCAAAGTTAAAGATGAAGCACATAGTGACAGCGAATCCCTGGAATCGCCATTTTCGTTAGGTGAAAAGGCACGATTAATAAAGGACGAAATTCAAAATGAAAATACTCCATTTAGTTGCACGGAGACAAATAAAGGTAAACAATAAATTAGTTACTAATAATACGTAGGTACATCTTATCAAAATATCATCATTCGACCAAAATTATGTAAATGCAATAAAAAAAGGCAAGCCCTTTGGCAAGACTTCAACTCGCATTTCTTCTTCAAGCGTTTATCATTTTTTTAGTTGGGACAAATATATACATATGTTATAATCCCACTAAGAACTCTATAATTGTATGCATATGTTTATGTTCCTTGTGGACTATTAGTAGTGAAAAACGCTAAAACGAAAACGGCAAATTTTATTTTCCATTGGTAAAAGAAATCAACTTTTTCATACTTATCTGTCAAAAAATGGATTCTTACAAAAATTGATTTGTTTAGTCTGAATCAATTTTGCAGATCAATTGCAATTTTGTGAATCTATTCTCTTTTTACTAACACCTGTGCACACCTGTTGACAGCTGGCAGTTTGACAAGTGTTTGTTTTCAATAATTTATTTCAGTAGAGAAAAATTTACCAGATTCACAAACACAAATATAGAAAAATACCTACAATAACAAACAAAATCAATTCAAATCGCTTTCCATTCGTCATGAAAAAAAAACGAATTCTAAATTTACCAAGAACCAAATCAGATTACCTTAAATATTTCTTTCCTTGTACATAATACCGATCCAAAAACAAACTAAATTTGTATTGGGGGCGTTCACCCATTTATTCCGAGTGATCTGGAATAAATTTCAGTTGTTGTAACGCGTGCCGAAGCACATCTAATGAAAAAAACAGCAGATCTCATGAAAGGTATCTTGAGTTATCTCAAAAATGTTGGAATAACTTGCAATCGGAAAAAATATGTATAGAACAGCTTTGTTCTGGTTTTTTGACAGCTTTTAAATATACTCAGATACCAATAATAGTGCACTGAATTTTTTGTATCAAAATCTTTAGAGTCGTTTTCGAGTAAATTGATAATTGCTCACAATAATTTCGTTCGCTCGGTTTATTTACTTTATTGACAAAACTGCTATAAAATATAATTTTGTTGGCAGTTTCATTAATATTAAAAAAAAAAGTTGTATTGTTAATTTTACATATTTATAAATTGAAAATAATTTTGTTCTGTACATTTCAGAAAATTGCAACAAAACAAACGAACCCATCCTGAACACAATTCTTGGCCTAAGTTATGCCACATTCCAGCAGCTAATGGGTCCATTCAACCAGCCACCGATGATAAATCCAATTGACCGATTGTACAGTATGCAGAATTCTTATTTTCGTCCTGAAGATATAAATTTCAATGAATGCAAGGACCCTGACGAAAATTAAACCCAGCACTAACTTCACACTAATTAATTGTAATCTGTTTAGTAAAATAAAAAAAAGCAAAAAATTAGAAAGTCAAACTTTTTTGCAGGTGCATTTCCTTAAAATCTTACCCCACCAAAACAAAAAATTAAACACAGGAAATGTTAGAGGATAAAATTAGTTCCATCCATTTGACAAAACAGAGCAAGCCAAGGATGCTAAAATAAAATTCCAACAAAGAATTTGTCACACAAAATTTTGTAGAAAATGTGCTTTCGTCATGCATTGTTCTTACGCACATCAAACAATTACATATTGTTAGGCAGGAATGTTAGCATCAAGGACAGCAGCAAAAAGAAGGATTCATTCAAAGTCACCCTTGGCAACATTATAAACATATTTTTGCCCTGCAATGCTTTTCGTCGTATAGTTACCTTCAAAATTTATGCAATTTGTCACAATATGTGTCACATTATGTAACAAATTGTTTCGTCTGGATAATAAGGGATATGTCCATCGTAAGGGATAAAGTTTTGAAGCTATATCGAAGGGACTTTAAGATTATAGTCATATAATAAGGTTTTCTTAGTTTTAATCAGGTTCATTGGTGAACACTGAAAAGCGAAAAAAAAAATCAAGTAACTTGTTGTTTTATGTTAGCGATGCGTGCACATTTGGGATTTGTGTGGGCATATCGCAGCATCCCTTACTAATAAGCGAAACAGTGTCAGCGAAGGGAGGGTTGGATTGTATAATTAATTACCATTTTATAGGAGTCACTGAAATGCATGTCACGACATTGATTTCGATTGGGGTTTGCAATTCGAAATGAACACGTGGTTTTTCAGAATTCGGAGTCTTTGGCTGCAAGTGTTCAGGCTGGTTTTGCGTATAAATGGTTCTTTTTGTGTAAGGGGTAAAAGTTACAAGGATGTGGCAAATGTTCGTCATTAAACTTCTATAATTTTGTGGTTGAACATATTTAAAAGGAAATGGGTGAATATAATATGTAGGTTCGAAGTGAGACTGAATAATTTAACAACGTTAAAGGATTATGTAAGATTTCTCTGCTAGACCGGATTAAATTTATTAAAGACAATAAGCGATTAAATCAATTGGCAATTTGCAAAAAAATTAATAATTTTCAAAATCCTGCAAGTATCTGCGCAATCACCTTCATAGTCTGTAGGTAAGATAGGCATACTAAGTTCTGTTTTTTGGACCCCGATATTAGGGTTGTCAATTATCAATCGCTCTTATCAATCTTATCTTATCATACAATTTTTTATAAGCATATGAATTTGCATAATATATGAAATCTAAGTTCTACTGAATATATTGTCAAAAAATGTGTATTTCTTAATTTTCTAGTTAATTCATAGAAAACTTCTTTTTCGGCGACTTAAAAATGTTTTATGGAACTGTCAGTGAAACCGACAGAATTTTTCGCTTTAGCTTTATAAAAAAAAAAACTGTTCAGAAAATGAGATGTGAGTCGTTCTGTTAATCGGTAATTTGAAATTGCTAAGCCGAGGATCAAAATTTGAACCAACGCTTAACTTGCCGAAATCGGTGAACTCAACTTCGTTGTTCTTTTACCGACTCATGAAATTAAAACATATTGTAGCTGACATAGAAATATGAATCAAAAATTAGTTTCGAAACAGGGCAGGTCAAACAAATTTAATTTTTCAAGAAAATAATGAAATGTGTTCTTCATATATGAACATTTTTAGAAAATTTTGTTTGACTTAGAAATGCTTCAAACAACTAAATAACGTTGATAGTCTTAAAATGAAAGCGTTTTGTAAATAACAAGGTTAAAAAAATTTCAAAAGAAAAGCATACGAATTCTTGAATATGTTATATACAAAATGCTGTTATTTCAAAACTACTTGTAGGTTATTAAAACGGTTTTGGTTTGCAAATTAAGTGCTCTAAGTGGTGGTGGTAAATATACGATTATTTGCTGTTTTAGTTTGGAAAACGAAAAAGTTCGTATTAACAATAGATGCGTTTTGAAGACAAATATAACTGAGTATTTCACTGAAGAATTTGTGTACCAATTTATCTTCTCTGATTTTTTTTAATAAATATGCAGACAAAATCAATAGTTCACAATTGTTACAGTTGTTTAATATTCACAATAATAGATAAGTCTGACTGTTGGTAATTCTCGTCATATAAAAATTCAATCAAATGATTAGTTTGACAGTTATTAAACTATATAAGTAAAAAACGTGGGGGCATTTGTATAAAAATCAAATTTATGAACGAAAAATGCTTGGGTAAGTTTAAGCTGACAGTAAGCATAGATATACAATCCCAAACTGAGCGCCATATTTTTTGTCTCAAACTCAATTAACACGCATTTATGAATATATAAACAATATCAAAAGAAAATGTGAGCCAGTTTCTTTTCTCAACAAACATTCATACAAAGGTAAAGGTTATTGGAAAAAATTACTTACGATCTCACGCTTGGCGCCATTTGTCAATGGTCATGTATTAATGAAAATCTAAATAATGTTAATAGAAATCTGATCGATATTATTGAAAGTAAAGATATCAAAATCCCTTCTAAATTAGATGGCTCATTTGCCTGCTTAGCCTTCAACTCGATAGCCAGTCAAAGCGTACAGACGCATACCATCAGACGGTATAACGAAAATAGATTGCGTATACTTTACGCCATCGTAAGACCAAGTAAAAGTTACGTACTATCAGTATATTTCATTGATAGTCTCGAATTGGGCCCCATTTGTTAACATCAGTCAAAAATAAAAATAAGTTCTATATGGGAAACCATTGGTGTTGTTAAACAGCAGGTTTTATGGTAGTGTTTAATAGATAGTTAGGTACTATAGATACTTACTCAGTTGTTTCACTTCGTCATATTTCAATATCGGCAATATTTTTTTTTCTATTTAATCGAATGTCTCATCGTTGAAATAAGAGCTTTGAATAGAATTCAATACCTATGAAAGCTTCAGAACTTCTAAATAGAAAAAGAAATCAATATTCTTAAATGCAAATTATATATAAATATTATAATAAAAAAATCATTTAGCATAAACGTATGTCGAACGTTAAAATAAAACCATAACCACAATATGTCACCATAATCATCCACCAAATTTAACCACAAAAGCATTCGATTTTTCATCGGCAGCGGTTATCGCCGAATTTTAAAATACTTTATTCCTCTTTTATTTGTCTCCAAAAATTGAGCTTTAATCGAGATAAATTGCTGTGGCTTATAGGCTCACAGAATGATTTTATTGTTAGTATAGCGATAAGAATAATGCTGTACTTTTTTGTTTGTTTGACAATAAAATTCCTACTTGAGACTAGCACACAATTTGAAGGAATCCATAACGAGTTTATTATTATTATGTTTGTATATTCAAGTTCAAAGCCTATAGAATCGCACATTATACGAATATAATTTATGAAGGCATAATAGATAATGTATTTATAATAAAAATTATGTTCTTAGATAACTTTGGCTTTGTGTGTGTTATATAGTAGGTATTTAGCATAATACAATCACAGAGGGGGTTAATAGTTTAAAAGCATTTAAATAAAGTTTATATTTAATCATATGTCATTAATACATGAATGGCGACTCATTTAAGCTCACTAAACTAATAATTCTACATCTGATAAAATTATATCTAATTAATAATATTAATTATAAAAGTTACTTTTACAACTGCTTTTAATAAATATCTTGCAAACATACTCGACGTAATCATCTTGAAGGACTGGAGTTTTCCATGGATCTACTACCCCTCAAAATGGCAATTTTCTTTCTAATAAGAGAGAAAATGGTTTTGCATTTTAGTTCCGAATCTAAAACAGACAAATTTTGGCAAACTATAATGGGACATAAATATAGTAAATGGCGCCCAACGGTAGTCCCATTTTTTTCCACAAAACAAAATTGAGATATTTTGCAAGAATGAGATAGTAAAATTTAATTATACCATGTCTTAAGCAAAATCACAATTGGAAAATCGTGATTGCTTATATATTTGGGCATCTCTTTAAGCAGTTTGTTTTATTAAATTAATTTTAAAATTGTTTTATTAAGAGAGAGAATATTCTGCCATGTAACCAATAATTAAATTCCATAAAACTCCAAAGGGTTATGCAATATATGTTGGGACATTTTTAGCCTCATATATTTTCCAAACACGTATTCGTTTAGAATTTCCACCCGAATATATTCTATGTAGACCTAGAGCTAATTGAGGGAACTTTATTTTTGTACTTATAATGCTAACTCAGTTTTCTTCCTGTTGTAAACGCAATGGTAACATTCTGTTGCTTATTCTGTTATTCTAAATTTATGAATCTTGAAAAAAAAATATAGAAAGATGTATATTGTTTAGTAGATACTTTCGTTCATTCCTTTGGCATATTCCGCACATAAATGCAAAAAAGCACGCGTTATTAAATGGGCCATCATGCATAAATTGCACTTTGTATTCTATTTTTCTTTGGTTTTTATTCCTTGCTCACTTTATGTGCGTGTGTGTGCAAGGACGACTTTATCTGTCCTTACCAAGCTCCAAAGTGTTACATTTATACCAATCAGGCATCACCATCAGTATCAGTAAGAAGCCCACCAACGCCAACGCAAGGACTCTATGTCTGCCTCTGGGTGCTTTTTTGTAACGAGCACGTCTTTGCCTTCTAATGCCATGCCGTGTATGCAAATATCCATTTTTATTTCTCATTTTTCCTATTCCTGAGACTCTTCGTGTACCTACTGTTCTACAAAAAGATCTGTGAATAGTTTCAAGGATAGCACCAACATGAGAGACGAGAGCGAGAGGGTGATGGGATGGGTGCCATGGTTTCAAAGGATGAACAGAAAAAATTGAGTTGTTGGAATGCCACGTCTTGCTAAAGTCCCGTATCAAGTCAAATGCACTCGTATGATGAAAGGAACGGGGAAGGTTTACTGAGAAAAAAGTCATAAAGTCACATTAACACGTATGAGTTACCAGGATATTAATATACCGTTTTGTGTCATTTCTACTTCTATTCTATACTACGCTACATATGCATGCGTTGATGTTTTCCAAAAGGCATATTACAGTGCGCGTTTATTTTTTTTCTGTTCTGAGAAGTCTAACTGAATACCGTTGGCGTTTAATATTTTTCCCCCATTTTTTTCCATTGGACTACCTCCAGCTCTCCCTAGCTGGGCTTGCAATTGAAAAGGATTCAATGTGATAGTGAAATGTCGAGCAATATATTTCTATATAACATCTAACAGCTACTTTAATAGTGATTGAGTATTTTGTGTGTGTGTGTAATTGTCAGGACTATACCTACCTATATTTTTTCGTTGCTCATATTTTTTTTATGAAAATCCTTTGTGTGATTCAGGTGTCGCTTCAACAAGGATGTTCTTAATTGAAACTTATGATAGGTGTTAATGTAAAAAAAAAAATATTTTGCATAGGTTTATGAATGTAGGTATCCATATCATCCCTAAGATATACATATGTACGTTTGGATTTGCCTTGAATATCTATTATCATTTGCAGAAAAATAAAACTTGATTTTTTTAGAAAAAAAGCTAAATCGTATAAATTTTGTTAATGAAACAAAATGTTTTCTGCATCTCATTGGACTTTTACTAAGTAATTGAAAAAAAAATATATCAAATAAATGCGGGAGATTGATTTATTATCGGTGGCATAACTGCAACTGCGTGTTACTAGAACAAATTCAAGCTTTCAAGTTGTCTCCTGGCGGAGTAACACTTTAACTTATACTTACACACATTAATTTAGGTGTAATTGGAAAGTGAAGATGTTAATATATTTTATGTATGATCCATGCATTGGGCGCCATTTATGTATATTTGTGTCAATTTACTTATAGTAAACAGTTTTGGAAAGAAAATGTCCCTTCGCGAAACCATTGTTGCAACGCATGTTGGTTAACCTGTTCTAAATTTGTCTACTTTGTAACTTCGCACACCATCACATTTATAACAAGCATATCTGTATTCACAATAATGCAGTGTGTTTGCTAAAATATTTATGGAGCATTTCAAATGGCATTCCGACACTACAGGATTTCATAAAAAAATCGTCCTTAGCGATGGGGCCAAGTTTTCATAAATTGGTAGGCCAACCTTCGCAAAACGAAACAATTACCCCGCTTACATTCGCTTTTGAAGATTGCCTCAGCATATTGCAAACCTACATTAAGTTGAAATCAATTTGAATCTAGATTCCATTTCAGTGCAGTCGAATCGAAATTTGTGCTAAAAAAAAACTGAGGGTCAGTTGTGCAACCGTGGTTGAAATATTTGATCCATGTTTCAGAAATTTTCACTCCCGATTTCGGAGAATTAACTGGAGTTCAACAATGGTTCAAATATATGTGATAAAAGACAAATACATGCTTGAACCATCGTTGAGTTAAAATTACTAAATCACTGATCAAATATTAGAACAACTGGTCCTGAGTTTATTTAACTTAAGCAGTCTGATGACTAGAGAGACGCCAGCTGCGATCTCAACATATCTTTTGAACTCAACTCCATATTGAGAACTTAACTCAAGAGATGAAAAACCTGTGTTAAACAGTGTGAACGGGGTAAATGCTATAATCATCTGATTATAAACTTTAACGCTATATCCTACCAATCGATAACCAATTCTTTTCACACGCATTTTAATGTTAATAATTCTCCGATTTTGGGTGTTCCATTTCTGGAGACAAAAATGGCTTATTATTATTATTTGCACTTATGTAGACACTTAAAGTTCAGAAACTTTTTTTTGATCAATAAACTTGACACTTGGTAGATTTTATGGATTGTATTTCTTAAATTTTTCGAATACTTACGTATATACACTGGAAAGACGTCATCTAAAAAATGTCTTTTCAAACAATAAATTATTACTTTAAAAAAAAATCTGACCAAAGTATTCAGTATATTTGTGTTCTACGTTAAAAAAAGAGCAACCCAAACAACCAAACGAAAACAGCATAAGAATACGTAATAAATTCTTTCTCTAATTTGTGTTCTCACAGGGTCGTAAAATATCAATTCTGAGGAACTTCAACAAATAAGACTGATCTCGTTTTGGTACCAAAATTAAGGTACTAACATATATAATATTCTTACCTAGGTTATTAAAATAGTTTGTGGTAAATTTCAATTACAATAATCTTACAATTTGTTTTTAGGAAAATATATACTAGACCACAAAATGGCAGCCTAAACGGTTGCGAATGAATGCGAGAGAGAGATATATTGAAAAAAAGCTTTATAGGAAACGTTGCACAATGCATATGACAGAGAAAAAAAAAACTAAACGATGCTTTCTATAATTCCATTGCTTGAATTACTCAATTCTTTTTAAATGGCGCCCAACATACAAGTACAAGAGAATAATAAAATGTTAAAATAAATGTTATTGATTTTTCAAACATATTGTAAAACCTGTACGAAGAAATCGTGATTTTTCATAATTTACAAAAATATTTATAACAATTCATGAGCCCCTCGGCTCTAGCTTTTTTTTCGTAAGTCGACATTTTTCCACTCGTAATAATACAAGTGAAGTGTTAATTCCGCTCCAAACACAAATTTAAAAACATCAAGCAAAGGAAATAGAACAAGAGTGCTACACAGGCTTATGTACCTACATACCAGCTACTTTCCATTGTGAACTTTTAGCTTCAAAAACAAAACCCACTTCCGTGCCGCCAATTTCGCAGTCATTTTCATCAGTGCTAAAATAAATTTCCTCCAATTAATCATTTGGAAATTTCTTCTATTTACAAAGGCGGTAGGTATCTACATAGTTCGTATGAAGTAAAGTCATAGTCAATCCCATAGGTCGACAAAGTATTCCACCGATCAAGAAGAGGGTAACCTCCGCGACTGTCGACTCCTTCACAGTAGAATGCTAGCTTACATAAATTACTCAACAACGAAACTTGGCATTAATAATGGCACCAATAAAAAAAATTTTAAAACTCCCTCACGTTCCACCCCCATAATACAATTCACAAAATGACTATTGCGCTACACAGATGAAATAAGCTGTGCTATGTAGATTTAGAAAAGGAGGAGGAAAGGAATGTCTTTGACCCCGCCTGGCAGTCGTCAAAGGTGAACCAGCACGGAGTATTTACATAATTTTCCAGCCATTACTGATTCATGACAATTGTTAGATTTTCCAAGCTGTCACACTTCCACCTCAAACGTGTTTGTCAACCTATACCAACAGAAGATGCCAAAGGGTTTGATTTGGGATGTGGTAGTAGAGGAAAGTTACGTCTTAAGAAGAGGAAACCTTCTTATCCGGCGGTGCAACACTGATTATGATGCGTCTCTAGGGGGGTAGAGAATATCTATGAACATTCTTGAAAGGTGTTCCATGTTATTTCGAAGCTCAATGAGATGCTATCTCAGGTTTTGGAATTCATTACTTTGAGCTCTGATATAAAGGGGCTGTTTTGAGGAGGTGGGTTGTTAAACCATCACAAAACAAGTTCGTATCTACCTATATTTATACTTATATACATATTACACATGTATGTGTATATATCTCTATCTATAGACCTATACACAGGATGTTACAGTTTTCCTTTTGATATGTAAACGAGTATTTATGTAGATATGTATATTTGTGATGCATATGATGAAGCTGTGTGTATTTGTTGTTCGAGTGTTTAATAAAATGTTTGAGGTACCCACTCCAGCTACGAATTATAAATGCCGAATGCCAATCGCAGGAGAAGCTCCACAAAGAGCAACACAGCTGAAGGATTTCAGCTGAAGTTCCATACTCACATAGCTCTATCAGCTTGAGCATGAATATGAATACAATTTCGAAATTTGAACAGAATGTGTGAACGATGTGTTATAGCTGGGACGAGAGTTATGTCAAGGCTGTATTTGATTTACGATGGAATCCTAGGCCAAATAGCCCAATTTTCCCAAATAATCTATTCTTTAATATTTTTTAAAGCTTTTTAAAAACTCCATTTTGTTTGAGATAAACGTTGAAATTGAGAATTTTTTTAAGTAGACCGTATGGTAATTAACATCTAGCGGTGTTGCCAATTTTCCATACATTTAAATAGGTCTGAAAAAAATGTTTAGGTAAAAACTTAAAGCTGTTAACAATACCAAAGCTCAATTTTGTCTGCGGTTTATGCTTTCATACATAACCTCACTTAGGCCCAAATAAACCAATCTCCTTTAAATTTATATTCGGCTCTATTGAGGTATTCGTTCGGTGAAAAGCTTTAACCGATCTGTTCAAAATCGGAGAATTTTATGGGGTTTTCTTTTGGTAACAAAAATTATTCTTTTTCCCCTTCAGATCTGTCAAAATAGAGATTTTTACAATTAAAGCCTTCCAATGGCAAACAATTCAATTTCTTTTTGGATCGGAAATCAATTTTGCAGATCTGGATTTTTCGGCAGAATTACCCCTCTTTTACTAATAGCATAACACCAATATCGTAATAAAAATAAAAAAATCTGAAATCGTATACCATTCGCGACGAAATAAATAAAATTTCCGATCAAAATCTGAAATTACCAAAAGAAAACCCCATTATACGAGTACTAGTATCGAGTATCTATTTCGAATGACACTTCCAATAGATCTTTCGATAAAGATCACAGTGATGCGATAAAGATGTATCAATAAAGAAATTTTCTCAGCTGTGCGTTTCGGATGAAGGATTGGTGGGAAATCTGGGTCGAAATCGTGTCTTTCCTAAAATTGTAAGTAACAAATTAAAAATTTATTTTGCATGAAAAGTCTACAACCATATTTGTTGAAATGTCGTCGAAAGTTGATGTATCTACCACACAACTCTTTTTGGTTCGCTTGGTATCTTTTTTGTAGTAAGAAATGTAACAATTGTCACAAACTTCAAGAGTGGGAGATTTTTTGTAAATTTTGCAACAAAGTAAACGAACGCAAATTATGTAATTTGTGTTTAAAACGGCAATGGTTATCCTCCGGATGCAAGGACAGAAAGTATAGTGTATTGATGGGCATAATTGAATGATCACTCAAAACGTTACCAAAACCAAAATAAAACAAAAAGAAAAACAACACGCAACACAAAGAAGAGCCCACAAAACAAAAATATTCTATAAATCCTTGTGTTTTTCTTTGTATTTCTTTCTTTATTCTTGTTTGCCTTTAATTTTCAATATACGAATATTTCATTCTTCTACACAAATGAACTTCTTGCTCGAGTTATCATTTCGTTCGAATGTGCCCATCACTAAATCAAAGAAATAGCAGAAACAACCTCACAGCTCCCCTATAGGGAATCTACCAGAGAATTTCTTTTTTCATGTAATATTTCCTGTGAAATTTTTCATTCGATATTGAATTTCCTCCGGAATAAATTTCCTTCAAACAAAAAATAGTATGAAATGGCAGCAAAACTCCCTCGAAAATCTTATTCCGAGGGAAACTTTTGAGGATCAGGATCACTAACGTTCCCAACATTCAAATGAGAGAAACAGTTTCTGGGATTTTTTTATTGGGGGTTATCGTGAATAAAAATTTCCCTGTACATTTTTCTCCAATTCGAATCTTGGGAACGTGAATAATCCTAAAAGGTTTCGCTCGAAATTTATTGGTATCGGGAATAAGCTTTCACAGGGAATTTTACTGATAATTCATACGATTTTTTGTTCTAGGGAAATTTATTCCGTGGGATATTCACGATAGCAGGAAAAAATTCGAGGGAATAAAATATTTCGTGGGAAACAACATTCCCTGGTAGATTCCCAATAGGGCCCATTGATGATAACCCCCAACCAATTGTACATGATGAAATTTGTTTATTTTTATAGACAAGAAGAACTTTTGTGTCGAAGTCAAGAATTTACTCAGGTATTCCGTCATAGATTTTCATACCACTTAATATTTTCTCGCGAAAGATTGAAAAGATCTAATTGATGTCTTCACATCATAAATCAGGAAAGCAAATGTTACAGCCTGGACTTTCAATTGTATTGTTCCTCAAACTCAAATCGGCTTTTAAAAAAAAAATGGTGTATCATACAAAATCAAATGCGTCCATGGATATACCCTCTCCTCTCTAGCCATTTGCTATTCCTCTATAATATGAGGCTCATATGAAGTACTTCCGAATGCATCTGCACTCCTTAAAAGCGTACTAGGCTTCCCAGTACGAATTCGCTTGTTCCTATTTGTACACATACGTACTCTACATACAAAGATACGAACATTGATAAGGATACTTTTGTATATATATAAAAATACTTGAATATGCCTACATGGGTGATTATCCCGGTTAATATACGAACCAACCGGAAAGCCAAACCAAACCACCAGCTGCTGACACCGGTGATTTTAGGTCGGGTAATAGTGAGAGCTTAGAGTAAATGTGTGTATGATGGTGGTCTAGGACGAGTAGATATATGCAATTTCTTTGATTTTCATTTTTCAATCGAAACCGAGACCGAGAGAGAAGAAAGGGTTTCGACTTAATATTTTTTCCCAAGTCCTCTATGATATGTATACTGCTTTCTAGTACCTACAAGTTTTGAGTGGGTAGAGAAGTGAAATGCCACAAAATGAAGCGAGTAAGCACGCAATCACAATTGCACCAGCACAATCATTTTTCTTTGTATCTATAGAAGGTTAAGTGGGACAAAAGTACTACTCGTATTGCTAGCAGCAGCTGCAAGTTAGTGAGATAGGTGATGTTGAAATGGTTTTTGATTTTCGTTTTTTTTTTAAATTGGTTTTTCGATGTTATTAAGTTTGGTATAGGCAGTTTCGTTGGGACATTATTATTTTACAGAAAAAAAACGTGAAATTCAAGGACATACCTACGTACATACCTAGTGCTATGATGTGGGTGGCTTAATGAAAGAATATAAGATTAACATAGCTCGGTTGCTGTTGAAATGTTTGGCGAAAGGTTTACAATCACTTATTGGCTATGGATCGATACATAGTGCAAATTCAATACAAAAACGGTAACAAGTGGAAGATTTTTCGATGACAAGGATGACTTTCAGCAGATATTGGGTTATTAATTACTAACCACAGTGCGTTTTTTTTAAATAAAACCTCCTGTTAGAAGATCCTGAATTAAAAAACTTACAATGTATAGGTACCTATCTTAAATGCTTATTCAAAATACAGCCTCGAATCGAAACACAAGTTTCTTGTTTAATATATATCTAGCAGGCCTATTCTGCTATTCATCAGGGGGATTTTTTCTTGAATTTTTACGCATCACTATTCTGTTATTCATTCGAAGTGAATCTGTATTAAAGTCGGTAACGTCGGTAATAATGCCCCGTATGCTCTTATTCACGTGAACTCTTTCATTCTACACAATTCAGATCGGCATATGAAATGTATCGGATTTTTCATTTGGATGTCGATGAATTATTAACATTTTTTGGGGTAGAACTACAAATAAAAGACCAATTTTCGGCAATAATTTCTGCAATGAAATTAAATGCAGAGTTTTGGAATAGTCTAAAAGACGGCTCAACCTCCTGAGACCAACAATGAAAGAGGTGACTGAGTGGATAAAGGTAGGTGTTAGGCCAAGTTCAATAAAACAATATTTTTTCATAACAACAAAGTTATCCAGGTTTGGAGCAACTTCAAATCCTATTTGAAAAAAAAAAAAACTTTCCCATAATAAACGAGATTTTTAGATTTTCTAACATTCCTCCGAAAGTCCAATATTGTCCATTTCCAAATTTAATTGTGAAGATGAACAAAATTATAAATGAATCAAAACAAATTATCAAGAAATCACAAGATTGTCTCATGAACAGCTGTTTACGACGTGAATGTCAAATTGGCTCGGGATAGTTTACCCGATGGATAGGAAAATATAAAATGCAGTGTGACAGGGAATCGAATTGGTTGATCAAATATACGATTCACGAGAATAGCAGAAAATAGGGTTGTAGGTTACAATTTTTTATCGACATACTTCCAATTTTTGTTTTTGAATAAAAAAACGTTGATATGAAAAAAGTAATATGATTTGGTTTTTATTTAAACATTATTTAAGAAAAATTAAATAATTATAAAATCACAAAAGTTAAGTTATTAAAAACTAAACAACAATATCAACAAAAAATAGAATTACAAACAAAAATAACTACAAAACTAGAAATAATTTAAGTTTTTTTTTTAATTCGTGCGAACCGGGGACTTAACGTTCAAAACGTTACCTTATTTTTTACCACAGAATTGTAAAAAAGAAGCGCTATTATTGGACAGAGCGAATAACAATCTTAAATCTAAAGCGCAGAAAACATACTTTTTTGTGTCTTTTAGTTATCTAAGAATAATTTTACTACCTAGAATTAAATTATTAGATTTAAACTTATTTTTAATCTTAACATTGCCACAGAGATTCTGCTATAGGTATTACTAATATTATATTTTTAAATATAAACATAAATTTATTTATCTATTTATTGGAACTAACAATCAAAAGAGAGATAGTTTACTATTATAGCCATCGCTAAGGTGACTTAAGGCCTATTCATTAAAGCACACGACCGACTGTATGAGTACGACTAGAAAATTAACGAAAACGAAAATTAAATAAAATTTAAGTTTTTTTTCCCGAAGGTTTGATAAGAATGCCGTTTTGCCTAAAGATATGCACTACATCTATCTAGAGGAAATCATTGTACTGAACAGACAGCAGATGAACCAGTATACTGGTTGTTGAGACGACGCTTCATTCCCTGAATGTAGATATCACGATTGAATAATCCAGCTGCAAGTGGAATGCTAAAAGGAAAAATTTCAATTTTATTCCTTTTTAAATTTAATTGTTGATATTAAACTCACGAATCAGTTCCGGCACGAATGGAGGTCTTGAACAGGGCCCAAACAGGTTTATGGTCCGACGATATTATCGAAGGCACTGAATCATAAGACAGACACTCCACCAAAGCCGCTGGTTGCCCAGCTGCGGCAGCAAAATTACTCGATCTACGTATAGGCAGTCCCTGGGTTTGTCGAAACTTATACAGGATGCGATCGGTATATGCTGGCGCCCGCTGTTTGCTTGAAGTATCAAATTGTTGCGTACCAGGATCATACTGTAACAATAATTTTTTTTAAAATAATTTCATTTTAACAGAGTACACATTATAATAAACTCACCTTATAAGTTGGCGGAAATGTTATATTAGCCTCCATAAACCCTCGAAAAGCTGCTCCATCGGCCAGAACAGAGGACAATTGATCAGTGTGCATATAACCATGTGGCAAGTGTGACGGCAACGGGAATTTTGTATTTTGAATCCATTCCAATAGCTTCTCTCGGGGTTCGCCTAATCTAAAATTGAGATCACCGCACCAAAATACATTGTCAAAATTTTGAGTCACATCTTTGTTCTTATGTCGCAATTGAAGGTTTTTTGGCAAATCTAGAGCATGAATTATTCTCTTAACATCCGATACGCGTTCTTTGACTTTTTGTTGATGAGCCGTAAGGTGGGATGTGACAAAAAGCATGGAGGTTCCAAACAAACAAAATGATATAGCTATGGCGCCTTTTGTGCGAAATGCAGTTCCAGGCCGTACTGACATACTGGCGTCTTCGGGTGCCGAACAATACCAAATTAGATCACGTCGCATAAATATAGCTAGATGAAGGGTTCCCAGAGTCGTCGAATGGAAGAGCACATGCGATGGCCCAAGGGTCTCTTGCAGTATTACTTCCCATTCGACACGTTCTGGGCATGTTTCTTGAGTTCCTACCGCAACGATATCAGGAACATTTTCCATAGTCGCAGGTAGCACAAAATCATTCATTTGTCTGTAAATAAAAAGAAATATATATCTTATTACTTTAGATTCTTGTTTTCCACGGTCCTTTAAATGTGCTGAGGTTATCCCCTTATTTAAAAAAAGGCAATACAAAAAAAGTCTCTAATTACAGACTTATTGCCCTTTTACCAATTTTCGCAAAACTTTTTGAAAAGCTGATTAAAACCAGAATGCTTTGTTTCTTAGATCGTAATAATATCTTCAGTGCTAACCAATTTGGCTTGATGCCTGGTTTAACAGAGAATGCAATTCTCAGGGCATGCACTCATCCATACCAGGAGTTAAACAGAAATCTATTTACAATTTCTTTTCTAGATATGACTAAAAATATATGATGATTGTATAATGCTGGGTTTAGTTAGTGGACCAATGCATAGTTGGCTAACTACTAACCTTGAAGATAGAACACAAAAGGTTAAAGTAAGTGGGGTTTTCAGTATTTCTAGAGTTTTAAAAAATAGAGTGCCCCAAGGTTCTGTATTTGGTCGGGTTTTATTTTTGATCAACATCAACTCGATCTTTAAGCAATAAGCAACAATTAAATGCGGGTGGCAATGGCGCAGTGGATAAAGTGCTTGATTGCTAACTAGGACTTGTTTGTTCGATCCCCACGCTAGGCGCATTCTTTTCTATACCTACAATTTTAATTGAATGCCGCCCATGGGTTATAATGAGACAGTCAATACATGGTTCTCAAATCCACTGTGCCAAACTATTACCGTGCAATTCAGGTTGCATTTAAAAGACCTTAGATCTTACATGCATATAGTTAAATTTAAAAATAAAAAAAAAAACAAAAAAATGGCTTAGCAATTGCGTTCGCTGATGACATAGCATGCAAATACATGTATCCAAAATGTTTAGAAAAATTAAGGAAGTGCTTTGTGACTTACAAGCTAACTATTATCAGTGAAAAAACTAAACTGCTAATTTTCAAAACATCCGGTTTAATTTTTAACGACTATAATCATTTTTTTTCATACACATGACTGTAAACAATGCAGCTTACCGCTTTACAATTGTAATTTTTAAAACTTCACCAGCGAAAAATCATGACCTACCATGTGTTTTAAAATTGAGTCAGTTAAAATTTTTAAATATATAGGGGTGTTAATGGACCACAACCTGAATTGGGAAGATCGTTTACAAACAATTAAATCAAACAGGTGTATAGGTGCTAGAAAAATGTATCTAATTAAACCTTATTGCTCGACAAAGGTTCTATAGAGTAATTACTATAGTCTTGTACACTCCAAGTTATAATATGGCGTTATCATATTTGGAGTAGGACTTATTTTAGTACACTGGAACCTGTTCTGATTGCTCAGAAACATTTGGTTCGCATTCTCTCTAATTGTAATCTTCGCACTCATAGTTGGTCTTTATTTAACAAAGCTTCAAATATTACCGTTAAGGTATATTTTCAAGTCTTAAGAAGAAATGTAAAAACAATACAAACGCATGTACGTAGGCATTGATTTTGTCCTTTTTTTGTGGACTCTTCTTTTAATTTTAATTTTTGTTTTTTTGTGACCTTTAGTCCAAATTATGGGTTTCGCCCGGGTGCTATAGAAGAAGATAACAGCATCTAACTGATGAGCCCAACTGTAGTACCTAAGCAAAACGCATGATTTGGACTAAAGGTCACAAAAAAAACAAAAATTAAAAGTATATTTTTAAGGTACTAAGAGAATTTTTTACGCAAAGTAGAAATAATCAAACATACAACTTACGAATAAACAACTTGGGTTTTGGTAACATACAATTATCATGTACAACTCATTTTCCTAACTTTTACACGCATACTGCCCCAACGTATTTTAACAAGCTTCCATTTTCAACTCGAAGTATTCTTAGCAACAACTCATTAAACAAATTAAAGATTGGTTGTTTACTTTTGATCAAAAAAAATATTGAGTAAATATAGTCAGGATTTCAATGTAAAGGTGGCATAAGATGGATGTCTTTTAATATCTTTCCATTATACTCTTTTGCTTCATCTGTTTATATTGTTTTTTTTTTTTTTTTGTCTGTTCTATGTACTAAATATTTACTTTTGTATACCATTAATTTACTTTTCTCTCATTATGTTCAATTAAACACTTTTTTTCATTTGTTAACCTTGCAACTGATGTCACCCCACATCAGATTCATTCATATTTATTAAATTTCATTGAAGTGTCGTGTAACAATAATTTTGAACCTTATGTTCCTTAGATTTATAGAATGGCAACTATTTATTTATTCTTAATACGTTTTGTGCTATGCATATTTTTATCTTTTAATTTTGAGTTGATTTGAATTAAATGAATTATCTATGTTATCTATCTATCTTATGTCATACCTACTTAAATATTTTATGTGCTACTTTTTCTAAAATAGAAACTATGTTCTACTTAACGACTTTTATGATTAGGTTTGAGTGTGGTGCAAAGCTCTATGTATCACTTAATCGTTTATGTGGAACATAAACTCTCGAAATTCGTGTCAGTAAGCGAACCTGAATCTATCGAAGACAGATTGGTAATAGTTTTTGATGTTTCTGCAACAAAACCACCATGTTGAAACGGTGAAATAAATTCTTTCAGTAAAAAAGCCACTTTAACGTAAACAATTTTTTCAAAAAGTTTTGGAATAGATGACAGTTTACAGATTAGACAATTAGATATTAGATATTTCCTGTTTGGGAGCAATTTTGTGAATTGTAATAATAAACGATTTTTTCCACTCTGAGAGAAATTCGCCACTCACAAGAGCTTTAAATATGTAATAAATCGGGGACAGAGAGAGCAGTTGCGTATTTTTTTTTTGGAACGATTGGAGGAACTCTATTAGGAGCGTAATTTTTATCACAACCCAAATTCAAAAGACCATCCTCAAATTCGACAGTAATTACCTGTAAATAACGAATGTCAACCATATGTTGGTAAGCAAAATATTCAGTACGTCGAGGAAGTACTTCATTAGAAGTATTGTAGTTAGATTTAAAATATTCACCAAATATATTACAAGCACTCGGAACGTCAGAATATGTCTATTGCATAGAGCTATTAATACTATTTGATTTTTTTTACTTCGATAATTAGTCCTTTAGAACATTTACTATTCCTTTTTTAAATTTGATTCAATTGATATGTAATTTTTGTACCGACATTTGTTAAAAAAAAAAGTAGAATTCTCTTGCCAAATTCATATACATAATTAAGAACTACGAATTAGTTTGTAAGCTCTTGTGTTTTTTATTTCTTAAATTACAAAGCCTTATACTTAACCACAGAGGCCTTAAATTATTTTTTTTAATTGCCTCTTTTAGATTATCAATAAACAAATTTTACGATTTTTAGATAGAACAATGACATGCATGAAACATTGCAAAGGTGTTGAAGAGGTGCGATTGTGTCAGTTATTGCTGTATCATCTACCATTTTTAAATCTCTTTTTTGGATTCTGACTAAGAGACTTAAGTGAGTTATGGCCCATTTATGGCAGTTGTACTCAAGTTTTGGACGAATGTCCAAATAGATTACAGCCAGATATGAAGAGAAGAAGAATTTCTTGCATCTTCGAAGAAATTCCAAACACTGCAGCGTTTTTGAGGACATCGAATATGTGATCATTCCACAAAAGGTGCTCGGTGATACACATACCGAACACTGAAGTTGTTCGGTTTCCTCGATACAATCGCCGCTGATGTACAACGGCATTGGGGGAGGGTCCCGCTTTAACGACAGAAGACAGCATTGATTCTTTGAAGATCAAAATTCTACGTGTTTTTTTATTCCCAATTTAACAATGCTGTCCAGTTCGGAATTTAATAAGCTTATCATACGCTGATAAGAGAGCTTTGTGGCAAACTCTATTAAACGCTTGTGAAGATGTGATGTTAAGATTTGTGCCACTGTTCGGTGAGATAAGCCATCAGATCACCAGTGGACCTATATTGTTAAGAAATCCATACTGCCATACTAGGAGCTTTCGTTCTCCAAGATATTTCTTGATAATTAATCCATTAATTCCATGACCTTGGAAAGAAGGGACGTAAGTACAATTGGACGGAAGTTGGACGGTGGTGAAGAAGATTCGCCTTGTTAAGGGACAGGATGAACAAATACTGTTTTCCATCCACTCGGAAAGAGACCAGTAGAGTAGGGCAGATGGAAAAGCTAAAAAAGATTGAAACATATTCAAGAAATAAAAATTTAATCATCACGAATAACTCGCAGTGCATTCAAAATTAGCCTTTGTGTAATTGAATTTAAAATTATTATAGTTAACTGCAGGGAAATTGGACTGATAATGCATTACGATGAACAGATTTGGGAAAAATCGGTTACTACTACTCATATGACTCATATAGTTAATTCTCTATCAGAAAAAAACAAGATCTAATACACAATTAAAATAATTCTTACAACAATAAATTTGAACTGACACATAACTTGGAAAAGAATAAATAAGTTCGATGTCATAATCGTTATTAACATTTAAAGGTAAAGATTTAAAAATCTTCAGGACAATAAACTCATTCGATACTTGTTCAACTTAGTCATCAAAAACCAACTCAGGCAGAAGTGACGCAACAAATCCAGTTATAATTATTATTGACCTATTTTATTTAAAACAAAATAATCATAAATCTTATAGTAGTTTTGTTCTTGTCCAGAAAAAAAACTTGTTTACTCCAAAAATCAGGAAAAAAAACAACCCACAGAAAGCAACAACAAAACTGATAAATATTTAAAACTAGCTAGCGCCTATCCTAAAAACATCTCGCATCTTGCATGTTTTTATTTTCATCATTTGCATTTTTTGTTTATTTATTATGAATTTAATTATATATCTAACTACGTCACTTGTTTCAACAATTCTTTGTCTAGTGATTATCTTTAAAGACAACAGTGAATGCATAAGATCACAGATTGAGCAACCAGATGTGCTCTGATGAATTAGTCACGCAACCAAAATAAAACGTCCTATTCATTACTTACTTGGGTGGACTCTGTCCATTCATGTTCCATGTGCCAACAAATATGGTAACTTGCTTATGTGGTAGCACTCTTTCCAATTCACTTGGACCCAAAAGTGTCGACGAACCCAAGCGACCATCAAGATAACTTCTAGAAATTGGAATTAATTAATTATTGAAGCTGATTCATATATAAAATATTAATTCTCTTATCAAACCTATCTCGGGCTTTCTCCGTTGGTATCAAACTTAGAACCTGTGCTGCCATTAGTGCTTGCCTCGCTAGTCCTGAACCACTACTTCCCTGCTGTTGTTGCTGCTGCATGTGCTGTTGTTGCTTGTCTATCCTTTGCATGGGAATATTATCATGCGACCAAGAGCGCACTCCCTCGGAAACGTCGTCTATTGCCCTCACCTCGGGCTGCGTCGAGATATTTGGAGACGACATGTGCTGCACCTCATTCAATAGTTCCTTGCCCGGCGGAAGAAGCTTCAATCGTAGCCGTGATCTACACGCAGTCATAGCAATCGACCGGGGAACATTGCACTCACTCTGCGTGCTCTTCACAGACGAATTCGATGGAGAACTATGTGAATTATTGAACGATTGCAGCAGCTTTCCATTCATAGGCGTCTCCGGAGCACTATTGCACTCCGAAATGGGATCTTCCATTGCATTTGCATCGAGATTCAGAGTGAGGTTTTCGCGTTTCAAACAACCGGCATCTGGCAGTGAATTATAGCGCACACTCACTGGCGGAGTCATCGGTTTTCTATCCACTTTGCAGCACAAACTGAACTGATGACTAAATCGATTATGGTCAGCACTGTGTCCTCCCGAACTGCCTCGACTCGACTTATTCCTAAGTGGACGGTTCTTAATTCTACGTTTAACACTAGTTATTGCATTGTTATCATTGTTATTGTTATTAGCATTGTTGTTGTGGATGTTGTTGCTACGGAGACCGAGTTTCTCGGGCGAACACTTGGCAAATGACACATCGTGTGGCACAGTATTGGCATCGGTGCTCAGGTGGTTGGTATCAGGTTTTTCCAGCACCGGATGTGGTTCGACTTTGGTCGATCGCTTTGGCCATAATCCACTGAATATATTGCTACTCCCTTTGCTCGATTTGGGACTGGCGGTAATGCGTTCATCACTGCTAACACGATCCATTACTTAGAACAAACTAAATTAAGAAGAATAAGTTATTAATCCACAGTTGCCTCTGTGGCTACTGACTGCTGTTGCTTCTACTGTTGTAGAGCTTTCGGTCGTCGATGTCGTCTTCGACGTTCGACGTCGACAATAATAATTTTACGCTAATGAGAGTAAATATCACGAGATTGTTGACTAGAGAAGGAAATTGTATTTTCTATGAGAGAAGAATGGCAAGGGAGTGTGCCGAAATACGCTATGCTATGAATATACAAACAAAAACAAAATATAAAGAAGCGTTTCTATGCAACCTTCAACCGAAACACACACCACATGGAAACACGCAGAGAACCACTCCACCCACCCACTGTCAGCAGTCAGTTGGGTTGGCCCTCCTCGAACTTGACTTGATTGTTGCTCGTTTTCTGTGTCGGATTTAGCCTAAATCGAAGAGACCTTGATGGTGCAACATTTTGGTCTTCATGTTGAGCTGTGTACGAGATGCTTGGTGTTGTTATTGATTTTAAGCATCTTGTGGGAAAACTCTATTGCGAATTGACATCTCCTGCTGATTATCTGAATGAAAAAATCAATAATTTTATTTGGACTCATGATTCTGCATGACGACATAACTAATAACTCACTGCGAGAAGGGATTGAGCAAGATGTCCTTGTTGTTGTCGCGTGTGTGTATTACCTGGTTTATGGGTAGTTCCTGAACTTTTCTTGATGTCGTTTCTATTTTTATAAGAATTTTATTTTTAATATTTGATTTAATTTTTTCTTGTTAATTCACATCGTCATCGTGTCTTGGTCTTGGGATTTGAATCTATTCGTCTTACGTCGTTTTCCCCCCAAAGACTGTTTATGTAATGATATGTGATGTGATGCCGTTGCCGTGAGTTCCGAGTTTTCTTTTGTCTTTTAATCACAAATTAATTTAATAGAATCTGTCGCTGTCGTCGACGTCGACGTCAACGTCGTTGTTGTCTCGCTGCGATGTGTGTCTGCCTTTTGTTTGAATAAAATTATTTATAATTAGCCATTGAAATCGAATGGATGATGATGATAAACATTAAACTCAGAACAGCCAACAGCCCAGAACTCACGGATGGGACGTCGACGAGAATCCGCACGAACACGAAACGAATCGACAACGATGATGAGAACGAATGATAGAACAACAACAACCAACTTGACTTTGCACGAGGAAATTTTTGTTCATTGTTCATCGGATTTTTTTATCCCTCTTATTGTTTTTTTTTTTTTTTTTTTTTTTTTGAAAATCTTCACATGACAGGAAGGTGTCAGAACTGTCATCATCGATAAGGTTTGTTTTTTTTGGCCTTTTCGATTGGCCGTCCAGAACTGTTCTGACACCCACAAAATGACAGTTGTTACTCTCAACAGAACAGACAACGATTCTGGATTTCATTTCAGAATCGAAAACAAAATCACTAATACACTCATATAATTAAAATGTCAAAATCATCGGGTTGTTTTGTTGTGTAATTTCGATGTGCTTATTGAATTTAAACTACTTTTCTGGTAAAATAAGGTAAAAAGAAGTAAGTTATAATTATTATTGATACAAGAAAATGTGTATCTAAATTGAAATCAAGTGTTTTGGAAATTCTTTTTAGACGATGTGATTTTTTTAAATTTAATTTTCACAAATACAGTAATACATACAATTCAGAATCAGTCAAATTGTTTCAGGGTGTTTTATTGGGGAACGTGTTCCGGACGGCAATCGAAAAGGCCATTTGATTTCAAAAGTTCCCAGCATATTGGAAAATGAAATTTATGCGACGACTGCATTATAAATATTAATTTCGGCCATTATTGCATACACTATTACTTAAATTTATATTTTTTTTTTCATTTTCGGGCAAATTTTTTTTGAGAAGACAAGAAATAAATACAGATTGTTTTGTCTGCAAATAGGAAAAAATCACACATAGAAATATTGGCTACATGACACATATCTTGCAATAACTTATTTTAAGTGGAGGCCTATAGGGTTATGTCGCTTTACAATAGTAAAAAGAAGTGATTACTAATTATTGAATTCTTTACTCCGAATTTTCTTTTGAATTTTATTACTATTAGTATGATGCAAAACACTTACCGGACTATCGCACATCTGTTGTTCCATTAATACACACTCAGCTAAATAAAATCACTCCGTTTGTTAAAAACAAATTCAAAAATGAAATAAAAAAAACTCCCCTAACCCTGTATTCCTACGTAATAATTCAACTAACTTATTAGGCGTTTTTCTTTTTTCGTTTAGAGCTTGCTTAGTTTGGTAATTTTGCGTTGATAAATAATTTAAAACCAATCGAATTGATTAATTGGAAATCAAAAGATCTATATTTACGTTGGTGTCGCGTATGACCAAGAGTGACACCAAGTAAAAGAGGAAGCAACAAAATGTAACTTACAAGCCTGCGGGCAGTAGTGAAAACATTAAATTAAATAATATAATGGATGCGATTTTTTGCATACCTACTATGTTATGAAATCTAATTAAAAATAAAAACAATACCAAATATGTATGGTATAATTTAATAATCAACTTTTTTTTTCTTAAAATTATATAAAGCACATTATAATTTTAAACAGACTAGATAAAAGCCTGAAGAAAAGTAAATGAAGAGACTGGGGCAGGATTTGTTGGTTCACGCAAGATTTCTGGTCAGATAGCGTTCGTATCGGAGGAAAGCTGAAATTCGCCGCCTGTGTATTCTGCTTCTATTTCTATGAATTCTATTTTATGTTCCCGAATTGTTTTCAGTAGTGGCAAAAGAGTTCGTTATTTTAAAATATTTCTATGATTATGTGAAAAACACTATTGTTCTTTAGAAAATCTATACTCTTTTAGATGGATTACTCAGAAAGAAGTGCAAATGTTTTTCTTCATTATTGCAGCAATTGCCGAAACTTTCGCATACCACCAAATCTTTTACACGTGGATCAATATTTATTTTAATTATCATACTTTGTTTGTTTTTAAACCTGAATTTTTGAAATTTAAATATTTTTTCAGAAATCAGTTGTTGTTTGACATATTCAAATTTTAAATTATCCACAACTCTTGTCAAATTTTAGCTAGGATTTTAGCTGATGCTTGGAGAGAAGAGTACGAGCCAAATTTTAGCGCGATCTGCGTACTAGGCTTTAACCATAAAAAGCCATATAACACAAAACATTACCCTTTTTTTGTACACATCCAGATTAAGAAAATCAACAAGCGATCAAATTCTTTCGCCAACTTATGTATCTAATAATATTTTTCTTCGCATTTTCCTTCTTGACACATATGGCATTTGGTGCGCTCAGCAATTTAATCACATGCTCATTCAATTATGTTCGAGCAAGTCGAGTGTGATCTACACAGAAGGAAAAAAGAAACACTCATTTGGAGCTCTGCATGCTCTGAGTTAAAAAGAAACACAAACAAATTTTTTGACAACTCAGGCTCTACTATTAAGGAATCCTTAAAACAAGAAATTCGTTGAAAATTTATTAGAAATATTTAAAAAAAAATAATATTTAGGCCAGCTGTACTTAATATATATTGATTTAAATGTATATTCATCAGATATAAACACGAATGTGTGGAAGAATACACAGGTAGGTAACCCCATTTTACTTTCTACCAGGTGGCGCAAAATGAATCATCCTATGGGAAGATGTTTTTTCCTTTCAAATTTAATATGTGTGAAGTAAACAGATACAAAAGAAACGCCATCAAGTCATGAATCGCTATACTAAAAAAACGTGGAACAATTGATTTGTTGACATATTCCGTTATTAGAAAAAAAAATTACAGCATCTTCCGCAAGGTACCAACAAAATTATTGGATCATGTGAACACTTTCATAAACTTACAAATGCAGGTGATGCCATTATAATATATCAATGAATATTTTAACTATAATCTTCATCTGTATTTCTCATATCTTATATAATTTGCATTTATGAAGATGTTCTGTGTTGTCTTCTCTCTCTATCCGACAGAAATAAAAATTCACCATTAATGCAGCCAGCGCATATGCCAAGTGACGGGCCTTCTTTTGTAAGACTCTACTGTTAAGGGAAATAGATTTTCCTATTTTCAAATTTCCCCTGCAGAAGCAGAATGAATTTTCCAAACCGAGCCGGATTCAAGGGAAGTTTCTTCTGTAAATTTTGACAGTTCGTTTGAGTAATCCTATCGGTGAAGTTGTTGTTCTCGCCTTGCATCCATCTCGTGCGTGTATAAAAAAATCTTTATTTTTTGTAAAAAAAATCGCAATAAGAAAATTCAATTTAATTTGATTTCCCTTGAAAATGGCAGCCAATACAATTCTTTTCGACTTTTCTGTTGACCCTGCTAAAACAAAAGATCCCAATGAACGTCAGGAGATCTCAAAGATTATTCGATCCGAATTGGAGCACATCTTCCCGCAGCTAGAATTTGTGCACCACATGCCCACCGACGATGGATATTTCTGTGTGCTTTCTGAAAATATGCAGACTATAATTACTTTCCGCATCTTTAGTCAAGGGTTGATTACCATCAATGTGGAATACTATTTGGAAGAGGGAAAGGAGCAACTTTTGTCTTTTGATGTAAATTTTTTATTTAACTCTTATTTTCATTCAAAAATATTGAATAACAATAATTAGCTGGAAGCAGAACAGAAAATCAATGTTGTCGAGGTCAAAAGTGGCTGCTGGCTTTTCCCTAAAACTGCAGCCTTCATAATGTCAAGGCAGTCATTGCTGTTTTACCATTGCACTGGCGACACGGCTCACAATCAAAAAAAAAAAAAACCTTTGCATTCCCAACCTCACTCAACCCATTTATTTGATTCAGTGGAGGTTTATTGATTTTTCCGCGCCAAGACGAATTGCAATCAGTTCCATTATCACCTTTTAAGTTGTTTTTTTCATTCTCACACATTTGATTCATTACCAAATAGTGTGAGAAAAAAGTAAAACAAAGATCAAAACCGCGAGGAAAAAAGAATTTGAAGCACATGGTCTCCTCGCTTCACGTTTTTATGTATTTTGTTTTATTGTTTTATAGCTTGTTTGCATTTTGGAGAGATTGCACTGCTTAGTCATATTGTACTGCCATCATCTCATTTCCCATTCATCATCCTCATGGTTTTTGTTTTGATATTTTTGTTAGGTGATTAAATACATCCCAAGTGGATTACGCAATATATTCAATGTTGAAGTTTGAAACTCGTCACGAGACGTGAGGGCAATGTACATCCAAATTCTTTTTTTTTTCTATTTTTTTTACTGGAGCCGGTTTTAATCAACTTTAGTTGAATGTATATTTTGTTCTAAATTTATTACTATCTGACGGTATTTGAATTTAATAAATTAGACTACACATTTTTAGATGTGTACATAAATAGTAACTGACACATTTTTGAACGTTTTTAGCCAATAGCTATCAAAAATCTAGTATCAAAATTCTAAATCAGTTGAATTGAGTTGGTAGTTACCGTATCGTAGAGAATAAGTGTAAATTCTACAGACAATGAATGATACAAAACTTTACTACAAAGTACTGCTGTACATTTTTACTTGCGATATACATAGCTATACTCTGTTCAATTTATATTTTCAGTACAGGGGGTCAATTCCCGATCTGTGAAATTATGAAGTGATAAAAAAATATCATTTCAGTTTTCACAGAGGTTTATCATTTTCCAACTTCACGCACACGCCTAATGCGATTCTAGAACTCGTTGTGATAAAGTTTGTACTAAAAAGTACTAAATGATAAATTCTGTCATTTCTCATTAAATTTTTTGTTGGGAAAGGTAAATATTTCATTTCAGTTTCTAAATTTTCTTAAGAATAATGTCCGGAATAATAATTCGTTTAATAAATTAAAAAAAGACGTCGTACTGAGCAATTGTGGGTTTAATATTATATTCAATAGTATCTCTGTTTTAAGTAAGATTTATTATTTTTTCATGTGAGGATATTGAGGCTTTCCGTTCGAGATGGGCAGAATCTATTCGAAGTTACAACTAGGAGCACTTTATTGGACTTTATAGATTCCCAAAACATTTATGCATGGATTTAATACGCATTCTTGAAAAACACTCAACTTATAAGTGCGCTTCAAAGCCATTTAAATATGTTAAAGTGCTCTGCATTTTTTGCAATGGGTAGTTTCCAACGATCTGTCGCGTGAATGAGCACCGTCGCGTCGGCTGTTGTCAATCTGTTGATTTAACAATTTCGTTATTTACTCGAATAAACACAAATATAACTTATAACCAAAATAAATTTGTGTATAAATATAATTGTTGCTTACTTGTCATGTGCCAAATCCTGTTTTTCTTCTTAATATTCGATTAGAAACATTTTCTTCACAAAACAATTGACTGTGATAAAAAAATTATCATATGAAAAATGTTTGGCATTTAAATTCACTTTTTCACGAATCGAGAATAGAATAAGATTTGAAAGCGTGATCAAATTTATCACTTCACATCTTCACAGATCGGGAATTGACCCCCAGGCCTTATGGGAGAGCTTTTTCTAACACACTGGTGCCGGCTGGTGTTTGGATAGCACACAACTTAAGAAATTGCTACTGAAATATTCCATAAACCCACAGAAACCATCACCTATGCTCCCCGGTTGAGAGGAGACTGATCGCCAATTTCACTCTCGCTTATAGTGTTATTAAAGAAATAAACACATTAATTAAGAATTACCATTGGCCGTTGGAGGTAATTCAAATACCCTTTTCTTTGGTTTTCGCTATGGAGCTTTCAGAATTGAAGCTTTCTTAGACCTTTTCAGAGCATATATTTTAAATTTAAGGAAAACGGTGTTGTCGCTGCGTCCTTTTCTGATAACATCTTTTTTTTTTTGGAAAAGGGTTAAAATGCAGCTATATATTATTTGTTGGGTATTTTTTTTAATTAAAAATTACTATTTGAACAAGTTTTTGATGTAGTTCGGTTCATTAATTAAATGCAACATTAAATTACCAAATAGTTTTTTTGCTCATGAAAATAAAAATAAAATTCTTCATTTTCGTGTATATAAATATAATATTTAAAATAGTGCGGCGCAATTTCAGTTGATATTATTATTTTTATGCTGCGTTTATTTACATTTAAAATGGTTTCAAGTTCTTCGAAGGACACAAGTTCCTTATTATACCTTATTTATACGTTTTTTCTGTGATTTATTTTCACGTTAAAATAGATTAGGTCTTCTGGGGAACTCTTAAAAAAAACGCGCTTACTATCTGGCTTGTGTGGAGAAAGATAGATTTATTTTTATTTGGATTTAGTTTAATTTTTTTTAGATTTAGTTTACGATGTACATGTTTCTGTTCATGAAATCTAAATTAACAATCGGGAACCCTACCGACATTTGTGAGAGAAATATTCCAATTTATAATGCTCAATACGGCAACCATGAAAAATGGAAAAGCTTTATAGAAATAGAGATAGCTTATTGAAATCCATAATAGTAAGGGTGAAAGGCAAATATACTATCTTCCGTGTACTGAAAATAAAAATTGAACAGAGTATAGTAACTATAGCGCAAGTTTTGCATTGGGAAACAAAATCGTATTGGAAATTTTAATCAAACTTGGCATTACGATGACGGAGAAGCAGAAAAAGTGGGTCTAGCAATTCTGTCTGTCTGTTTGTCTGTAGATCGATCTACAGCTTAAACGGCTGAAGCCATTTTTATCAAACTTGGTAGGTACTTTACTTAAGCATCTTTGGTGATTGATTATTTCGTTTTCTATTGTATTTACGGAGTATTCTACCCTTTTTGAATTCCATTCGTATATAAGGCATACACACTTAAACGTCGCCATCTTAAATAAAATTCACAACTGGATCGCATGAACTTGCTTCTATGTTTGATCTATTAAGTCAAATTATATATAATATATGTAAGTCATTTTTTATTTAATTTTTTTATATGTGCATATATACAAAATTTCTTTAATTTTTTTCTAAACAAAATTGGTATGACAATCTTAAATATTTAATAATATAAACTTAAAAACAAAAGATTAAATCGGCTTAATCAAAGAAATAATTCAAAATTCTGATATATATAGAAACTAATTTGAGCTAAAAGAAGTACCCCATTTTATTTCTTGGATATATTTGAATTTATGAGAAAAAAATTTAAAAATCTGTGGAGTGGTTTTTGAGAAAAAAAACTTTTTGAAAACATTTGTCACAAAAAATCAAAAATGCCAATTCATAGGTATTCAGCAAATACATAATTATAATTTTTGAAAAAAATTTAATGAGCAGTTTTCAAAATATAATTTTTTAAAATTAAAAAAAATGCTTTTAAAATAAAAAAAAATATTAATTAAAAATATTGGACAACCTTAACCTATAGATAGTCGAAAGCAAAAAAAAAAACGGTCCTATGGAAAGTACCGTTTTTGGACATTTTTTAAAATTTTTTTTCAACCATATGATCGGTGGTACTGAAAAAGCTGCACTGATTTTTTTAATCAAAATCGTTAGAGCCGTTTCCGAGAAAAAATAGGTTTTAACGTAACTGTCTAATGGCAGGTACCGTTATTTCTTAAGCTTAAAAGAAATTCAATTTCCCCTCTGTACAATACCTAAAAAACTATATACCAAGCTTGAAGCAATTCGGCCAAACCGTTTAGGCTGTATGTGGTCTATACATACATACAGACAGACTGGCAGACATACAGACGGACAGAATTTAAGACAATTTTTTTTCGTCTTCGCTATCATCGTAATGTCATGTTTGTTTCTTATCTTAATTTTTTTTCGACGGTACCTATAATCACAAGTAAAAATAATTACCTTAAGCAATTATTGTTTTGACAAATAGTCCGGCGAATATGTATATTATGTGTGTCAAGAACAGAAATATATTTCCAAAATCTTACTCGCTACAGCCAATCGAATATTCTTGGAGTAACAATTCGAGACAATCAATTATCTCGAAAACGGCTCTAAGGGTTTTGATTAATAAAATCAGTATACACTATTTTCGGTATGGTCTACATTTTGGTTTTAAAAAAATGTTATGACGGGACCTGCCATATAACCGTTTTTTTTTTTTTTATTTTCGACTCACATTAATTGCTCAACTGATTTTTTTCAAAAGGTTTGTACAGGAGTTCCTCCAAATTCTAAAAATGTCTGCATAACAATTTTTTTGAAAAATAATCAAATAATTACATGTTTTTTTAGTTTCGAAGTCGGAACAAGTGACACTTGCTTTGGATATGGTATTTGATTTGTGTAAAATATTTGAAGCATATCCCATTTAGTTTTCACTATGGAGCAGTGTAGTATCGTCGTTCACCTAGGACACATTCGTTATTGTTTTTATTTATGAATGATGAAGTTTATTTTCACCCCGACGGTTTTGTAAATAAGCAAAACTGTCGTCATTATGCTTGAGAAAACCCTCAAACCCTCCACGAACGACCGTTGCACATCCCCAAAGTGACTGTTTGCTGTACATTTTAAAAAAAAATTAATCATTTGTATATTTACCGGCTGTCTCATTTCCCGCATAGCCTCCTAGTCACATGTCTGGACAACTGTCACTTTTTCAATTTGGAATAAATGTGTTTACGAGTCAAAACCCGCACATTAGGCGAACTTAAGGATCCAATAAAAACGGAAATTGCTTTTATAGACGAAAACTTACTTTAGCTCGTTCATTCAATTTTTGCTGGAACAACTTTCTTCGTGCTAAGAACAGTATATGTTTGATGTTGTTCTTTTTAAAACTTGGCAGCTAGCCAAATTTCACGTATTTGTTCTATATGTAAGTTCTTTTATATCTGGGGCCTAACTATTTAATCATATTCTACAATAAAGTTGTTCGAATTCGCAAAATTTTAACTTTATAATTCTTAGGTAAAGCACTTATCAACTGAAAAGAACAGATTTAATTGAAGATTATGTGGCGAAGAGTCAAATACGCGAACATTGAATGCTAATTTCCAATACAGTACCACTTAAAAATTCGAATAGATGCGAAAGTAGAATGAAAGTTATATTGTAGGGACCCTGTACTGTTTTATTATAAAAAAAATGTAATCAAATATGAATTTTCATACCAATGATTCTAATATTTAAATAAACTACCTGCCTACAACACGTTCAGATCAATGAACTGAAACAAACACAATTTCTAACAAATGCAATTAATATTTGTATTTATTTCTGTTGCATTGGATATTTGCCAGAGATATTTGAATTTTATTTCCTATGGTGCAACTATGAAAAAGTACATATTAATGTAGGTATGTGTACTTAGATACATTTCGGAAATTATAAATGATATAAGTTTTTGATATAATTTAAAATATGTTTGGTTTAAGCATTTCTTTCATTTATATTTTGTAAATCTCTCCAAATAAGCACTATATTGTGTTTATTTTTTTTAATTTTGTTTTCTTCCCTTCTCACTATCACTTACAACTCATTAGAAGAAAAATCCAATTTTATACAAGAGCTCATCATCTAAGACCTTCTAATTCATTAATTAAAAAAAATATTAAATATTTTGTTTACAACAGTAAATATAGAATTTTAAAAAGAAAAATAAATTTTTAAACATTCCAGACCATCAGAGCTATGGAACTTATTTTACGAAAAAAACTAGATTCAATGCGTTCGAAGTATTTACCGCCGGTTAAGCGTGGTGGATATATTGATATTTACATGACTAGTTCAGGTCAGCAAAATAAAATCAATATCTATTGCTAAACAAATATCTACATCAAAAATATAAAATTACACATTTATCTTATAAGACAGTGAACAAAAAAGAACTATAGCAATTTATAAATTTATAAATCATAAAAAAAAAAACTAAATAAAAATCCAATTTAAATTAGTTATTAATTTTTTATTTGTATAATTATTGTTTTTATGTTAAGCTGTACACGACCCTGTAAAATAATTGCAAATTTTCATTTTCTCCGACAAAAAAAACATCGATTTTGTTCATGTGTAGCAGCAGTTAATAAACACATACTTAAAACAGTTGCTACCTCACATAATCAATTAAATTTTAATTTTGTATAATTTCTCAAAAATAATTCATACATCTAATTTTATCGGTGTTCGCGTATATATTTTTTTAATAATATAATTTTGTTATTGTTATTTTTTTTATAATATAATTTGTATTGCTTTCTTTTGGTTTAAATATAAAACAACTAAATAAAGATGTGTACAAATCTATAATTATACCTTTAAATACGATGCCTCTTTAGCTAGCTCAATTTTGTAAATGCTATTTTTTAACCGGAGTTGTTGAGTGAGTTGGAATTATTTTTACCTTTCCCCTTTGCATGTAATTCGAGTCAGTTTTCTTTTTCGATTCTTATTTAAGTTTTTTTTCTTCTATCTATTAATTTGTTTCAGTTTGTTAGAATTGGAAATACATATTTTCCTGGCATTAAAAAAGAACGACAATTTTACTGTTCATTTAACACTAATTCACTAATAATAATTGAAGTTAAAACCTAAAAAAAATATTTTAAAATCATTGTGCATTTTCATTTTCAGATGGATCCTTATACAAAATTTATCAAATGTCATTAAACAATATTCGTGATATTATGCCTAATTTGTACATATACAAATTAATATTATTTATATATAAATCGATATAATTTTGGACACACAAATTCCAATGCCTGGATTCCTTCTCCCTTCTTTAAAAATTTATTGTTTTTCTCTTCAAGTATATTTTGTATTTTTGCTGCAAATATCGTGAATTATTTTTCAACAGTAGATTTACCCAAGTGAATGGACATGAATTATACCAAATAGATTTTAGACTTTGGTCTTTTAAGGCTCTAATCTTTGTGTCAAGATTGGTTTTGGACAACCACAGCTATTTTCTTTATATATATTTTTTTTTAATTTGTCTTTTCTATTTTTAGTGCGAATTTGTGTTTTGGCCCATGTTACATCTTTTGTTTGATGGCGTATATTATTTGCATATCTGTTGACCTTCATCAAGGAAGCATGCAAAATACTTAATTAAATGCCCCAAATCAAAAGCATAATACAATCAAGTTAATCTTAATAACATTAACCTGAATATTCACCTGAAAGTCATTCTTATTTGGGTTCAAGGTCGCTGCGGAATTAAGAGAAGTGAGAGGCCGGACGAACTGGCCAGGTAAGGATCAGCCCTTCTCAACTTACTTGCGGAAAGAGTTCATATTCCCCTTTTTTTTTTTTTTTTTTTTTTTTTTATAACTTTGCACGCGCTTAAGGGATTATGAATACCCTTTATATGTTTTTAACACAGCGCGGCATCCGGTGAAAGAAGAGAAAGAAGGATAGAAAGATGTGTGGCGCGACGTATTGAGACGCTTGGTTGTTGTCTCAGATTTATCTCCAGGGATGGCGGCATAACTAATGCGGAGAAAATTACCGTGTCTTATTTATTTATGTCTCTTATAATTCGCATTATTTTATTTTATTGTGTTGTCATATTTATGAGTAGTTTACTCAATCACATGTTGTTAGTGTTATGCCTGAACAGCATGTAATGAGTAAACCAGCAACTCATTTTATGACAATTTTTAGAATTGTTTTTTTTTTTAATGGAATATAAGAAGACATAGACAACGGCAGGAATCGAACCTGCGACCACGAGGTTGACAGGCGAGCACACAACTATCGCGCCACGGCCACCCCTTGTAGTCGTGAAAGGCAATCCAGTCATAACTGCAAAATTTCCAGAAAGATCTGGCTTTACTATAATAAATCCCGAACAAACGAACACGCAAACCCAGGCGAGACAAAGCCAGGGTTGTTGCAACTTTCAGAGAATGCGGCAAAGTTGGGCGCTCCTACCAATATCTAAGGTGGCGAGCTGCGGCTATGTTTTTTTTTCGGAGAGCCTTGGGTGCACAACTACCGGATTGACTGGTTGTCCCATTGGTGGCACTCTGCTAGCTGCCAAGTTTGCCACAATGTAGAAGTTTTTCAGGGTGGTTGGTAATTCAATCAATTGAGTGATCTAAGATCCGTCTATATCTCCACAAGCAATAAATCCGTCGACGATGTCAGTTTCATTAACGGAAATACACAAAACAATTAAAATCATTTCAAACCCACATTCAATCGCGCTCTAGCGCAAATTTTGCCACAGATCTAGTTTGGTCGTGACCGCCTTCAATATCCATTGAGAAAGTAAAAATAAAAGACAGAGCAATTCTATACTAACTTGTTAACAAATTTTGAATGTTTTTAATGAAGCAACACTTGTGTTTTATAACCAATTTTTTTATTTCTCTTTGAATATTCCAAGGTTCCTTTGTTTTACTCACTTAGTAGAATTTAGAGAAACCTTCCTCTTGCACTATTGTCGAGTTGCTTCCAGGTTGAAGAATCAAGTTTTCTGGCATCCTCGATAACCTGATCTTAAACCTAAAACCTAACCTTTTTTCGTTGTTTTCGTCTGTAACACAAGGCAGGAATTCCTGACCATTTTCGTCCATTCTCTCGATGTGGTCGAGCCATAGGAGCCGCCTTGGTTTTACTTTTTGGCATATGTACATCCATATCTTGGTACCGCTCATGCAGTTTAAGGTTATATCTTATCCCCCGTTCACCCTCCTCACATACAGGACCGAATATTCGACGAAGGATTTAATTATTTAAGACAAAAAGGAGAAAAGGTGTTTTTGCTTTTAAATTAAGAAGAAATCTTATGAATTATAAAGTAATTTTTTAAACCAACTATGTATTCTATAATTTTACCCAATTTCGATGATGCCGTGCTCAAATTTAAAACAAGCAAAGCCGGCAAACATATCGTTTCAAATTTCATCTTTTGCTATTTTCGCAACAACAAAAAATTAAAACCAATTGAACTGATTTTTTTCTGATGATCTAATGATGGATCCCCATGAGCCCTTAAAAAGCATTCCATTTGTCAAGTGTGATAGAAAAAAAAATAATTTGAATCCCAAATATCCTTCCAAATTATCCTCATTTACACTACCCATCATCATTATATCTCTTCTATCTAAAAATTCAAAATAAAAAAAATCCATTTCGACTTCTATTATAAAATTTACATACATTATTATAATATGTAATGTAAATTTTAAAAAAAATATCATTATCCACCATTATTGAATTGAAATTAATTTAAAATTATTATTTTTGTTTCATGTTTAAATTCGTATTTATATTTATTTTTTTATTAGTCATCCAAACGACTTGAAAATACCTTAGCAAAGAAATTAAAAGTTCACTCCGGACAAGTATTACCCCCATTGAAACGAGGAGATGTATCTAGGTATTTTCCATCAGCAGGTAAATCAACTACTATCATCTTAATACTCTGTAACTTCTATCTGTACAAAATTAAAATACAAAAAAAAAAAAACAATTTGCCTTTGTATACTTAATTTATTATTTGTTTTTATTTTATTATTTTTTTTAATTGTAGAGCTAAAATATTTTAGTTAACATTTCACATTTAGGTTTCATTGTTGTGCTTTAGTTTGTTGTTTTTAAAGAGAAAATTATCCCCAAGCACAGTTAAAATAGTTTCCTTCCTGCTCGTTAAGTAAATATAATAAGTTTTTCGTTAATAAATTTTGTTTTTGTTTGATAAATACGCTTGGTCTTGTTTTTATTGATTTTGTTAAAAATTATTATTCTGAAAAATCAAAACTACTTATTTTTTTTTTATGAAACAAAATGTGAAATTTCAAGTGATTAATGTTTTGTCTGTGTGTGTGATTGCTACATTTATTATAAATTACATAATACACAATATGTATATGCATTGTTTTTAGTTATAACAATTTGCTTAATGATATTTTATTTCAGATGAACGCATCATCGAGTATGATATTGATTCTTTGGTGTACGAGGAACGTTCGCCATTCCAAAAAATTCAAATTCTACACTCGAAGACCTTGGGGAACATGTTGATTTTGGACGAATTGCAAAGTAAGTATATATTATCTAGTATTTAAACCAGGAACGATTTTTCGTACATGCATAAAGCTAGTATTAGACGGCCCTTGTAATGTGTCATTGCCGTGACACTCAGACGTCACTATGACGCAGTTGTCTGTCCTAAAAGTGTCACGTCGTGTGATCGTCATTGTTTTGCATATCATTGCCTTGACAAAAACAATGACAGGCACCGTGACACGTCACTTTTAGGTCATTGCAATGTTAAATTGCCGTGACCGTGTGATAGCCCCTTCATTGTTGATGGGACACCCTGACACGTTGCCTGTCGCTGCAAGGACTGTGTCCCAACCGTGACACGGCAGGAATTTCTGCCATGTCATTATTTGTCACGGTTGGGCATAGTTATAGGTACCTACCTACAAATGTATATTTAAACAGATTTAAATTATGTAAATTTGGAGGGTAATTTGAACCTTTCTACATAGATGGAACCTAGGTATGTAAATATGGACATATATAATGAAAGTGAAGGATATAGGTGGATAGGTAATTATATATATGTGTATGTGACGTTTGCAAAAATGTTATAGTTATAGTTTGAGGGAAAAAAAGATGCCATTTGAATTCTTGGGTAAATACCGTAAATTTTCTCATTAAATGATAGCTATAACCAATTCTCAAAATTTTGTATCAATATCGTTGGAGCCGTTTTCTAGAAAAATAAGCTTTTCCTTAACAACCAAGACACAATTACTCGATTGATCGATGCCGTGTGATCGTCACTGCTAAAAATGATAAATGTCATTGCAGTTTAAGCTCACCGCGCCAATGATCAGCTGTTTGAGAGTTGTCACGTCGTGTGTTACTCATTGTTTTGCATGTCATTGCCGTGACACCGAGGCACAAATATTACCGTGACACACTTTGACGTTCATTGTATTTTGGGACAACAATGACAGATATGTGTCATTCGTGTGAAAGTCATTGTAGCTAGCCATGACACGATTACATTTGTCATGGCAATGACGGTGGTAAGACCTATTTTGTTGTGACGTCAGAGTGTCACGGCAATGACACATTACAAGGACCGTCTAATACTAGCTTAATAGTTAGATTTTTAAATTGAAAAGTTTACACTGCAAATCACTATGACTTATTCTGGGTAAATGGTTGCGGAAGCCGAAATTATTTTGCAATTTCTTGTTGTTTTCAAGTTTTGATGAATTATTGATCTTTTAGACAAATACAATTCATGTTTTTGCATTCGTAACGTAATAATTTTTTGCATTCTTAACGTAATCATATTTGAAGTAGAATGTTTCAGAATCTTTATCTTGACAATATTGTCCCTGCATTCGAGAAAAATCAAAAGATTGTAATTTGAAAGTTCTTAGAGTACATTAATGGGTCTTTCTCTCTATTATTTAAAAATATTTTACTTATAGGCAACTCTCCCCAATGTTAAACAAAACTGACCGTTTCAGTGTACGTTTTCATTTATTGTCCAGAGAACCAAATTTTTGCATGACCAAATATTAGGGCAAGAAATACTATATCCGTCTGTGAAGAGGTTATCTTCAACGCTGGCAAAACCCTGCGTAAGCTTTTCCATATGTCCTGTCTTTTGGTCTCTTTCCGATTGGATGGGAAACAAAATTTGTCCAGCATATCCGTATAAAGGCGAATCTTGTTGCACTTACGTCCCTTCTTTGCAAAGTCATCGAAACGCTGATTAATTATCAGCGAATAAAATATCTTACTCTCTTATCAAAAGTGTGTGCATTTGGTATAGATGAATCTCTTCTTCGTTGGATTAGAAATTACCTTTTGGACCGGTCAATACAAGTCGTATTAATGGACGGTTTCAAGGCTGAAATTTATAATATAAATGCTGGTCTACCCCAGAGGTCCGTTCTTTCTCATATTCATCAATGATCTCTTGGCTGAAACTTCTAATCCAATATATTTGTTTGGCGACAGTACCCTCAGCTTTTTATGTTCGTTTTCAGATTCACCTCCTTGTTCTTCGGATATGGAATTGCAATGCCAGTATATGATAAGCTCATAAAATTCTGATCTCGAAAGCACAGAACCCAAAAAAGAGCTTTAAACATTATAGTTGATGGAACAATAACGGAAACAGTTGCACCTCTCGAACACCATCGCAAAGTTTCGATGTGGAATTTGGAACCTTTACCCCACCTTATTTTTCTCTCCCATTATGATATTCAAACATTCCAAAACTAGGTTGCATCGGAATCTCCTATTAAATTCTCTCCTATCTTCCTAATCGCTCCACTGTGCTTAAACATTTTAAGGGTAGTCAAAACTCTAATAAAGTGCGTGTAAAATATATATATAAAAAATCGGATTTCAACTTTCGCAACTTTTGTAAAATATATCCAAATGTTGTTAAATATATATGTGCATTAATAAATTAAATCAACTTGACTTACAGCCGACTCCCGGTTAACTGATCTCATGATGAGTAAACCAAAAGTCCACGTTAAACGTGAATTGATTATCTACTCTTTAAAAAAATGTTAATTATATTTAAAACAAACTATAATCAATTTGTTAAAAATAGAATAATAATAATAATAAAATACGTGTATTGTCGGTAATAGAGCAAAGTAAAATATTTTTTATAAAAGATCATAGGTCCTTATTTCAGGATTTCTTTAAAATACTTAGCCCAACAAATATACTAATCAATTATTTATTAATGTATTGCTAAGGAAAAACATCCCAGTAGATTGATAACCGGATGATGGAGAATCTACTGTTAATGACTGCCTTTCATAGTTGTTAACATTTAATAGCGTCATGAAATTCTACCCTCAAGGCAATTTTTTTCAAAAGCGTTGTGTTTCTACATCAAATCAAGAGTCTCACATTTTTAATTAAAACCTTCATTCATCCTAATCAATCATCCTTTTTATATTATTTCCCAAACATATGTTTCCTTCAATCCATTTGTATAGTTTGAGAAAACTAAAACAAAAAACAAAACATCACTTCGATTGAAAAGATACAATCATTAGAAAATATCACACATTCGAAAGAAAACCTTGCTTGTAAGTTCAAGGTCGCTTTTGTATACATATCTAGTGCTTCCATTACGCCTGCCGTGTTTCAGAATAGTTTTGTTTTCTTCTAGTTTTTTTTATTGCTTATTTTTTTTTTTTAAAGCACATGATGCATCCATTAGACTGCTATGACAAGGAGCTATTATATGAAGTTCATGGTCGATATAAAATAAATATATATACATACAACATACATACATATATATTTTTAGAAATGAATGCTCAGCCTAAAAGCGGAAATTAAAAAGGGGAAGAGCTGCAAATACGAAATGCAATACAACAGGTTGTTAATCTTGGGGTTTGGAATCGAGTGCTAGTAGTTAGTATAGTTATTGTATTCTTGCTATTTGCCTTCAATTATATGACAAAAGCTACCTTTTCAAAGAAAGCGAGAGAGAGAGAGAGAACACCCATAAATTGTTAGTGAATATTTTGTTGAATGTAAAATACCTACAGGTAAAGTGTGGAATGTATGAAAAGACCTTTACTTCAAGAATATTTTATACGTACTTGCAAGAAAACAGTAAGGTTTTCAAATGACATTCAAATAAATTGGTGGGTGAGTGGGCGAAGGATGTTTTTTATTATATGTGGTGACGTCAATTAAATATAAATTTATGTTGCAAATGCGAAAAAAAAATCAGACCTGGAACTACAGACAACTGAAGATTCTAATTAAGGAGGGATATAACAAATTATATTTGTATACAGCCTTAGTTAAGCTACCCTGTCTTTAGACTGAATGTTTCCAAACATCTGAAGGTGAAGTTCATAGTTGCAGTATCTAGCTACGAGCTATTCAAAATAGGCCTTAAATAATTTATGATTCTCATGATAGATCCATTTAGATACAATTTATTAAATTTATTTGTTTATGTGTTTTTTGGGAGGAACCTAATTTAATTTTGGTTTAATGTTTTGATGATAATTCTTTTACTTTTGTGCAATTTAAAAATAAATATGTAATAAAATGCACGTACTTGCTTTTATGCAAAAGATTCTTAGTAGAAATGGCTAAATGCATACATTTTTGAAGTCGTTTCTACTTAATTTTTTATATATACATTTTTTTCCAAAAAAAAAAATTGGTATGGCAATTTTAAGTAGGTACTTATGGCGGTTTTATTTGGCAATCCGGAATCCCTCTCCGACCCGGGATCCCAACTGAACACCTTTATGTAATTCTGACGATTCTGAATTTAAATGAGATTGTATTTGTGAAAATAATTGTGTACGTGAAAATATTAAAATTAAAAAAAAAATGTTTGTTGCACAATTATGATACAAAAAAATGACAACAGTCGAATTTGACGTTCAAGTATATGAAAAATTCAAAATTATCTGCTTTTCAGAATCAGAACCTATTAATAGAAATATAAAAACATAATTTGAAAAAAAATCCACCTGTTTTCGAATTACATATAGAATTTTCAAAAAAAAAAAAATCAAGAATTTTGATAGGTACCATTTAGATTAGGTAGCATTTAGAATTTGAAGGCCTGCATACAAAATTTCATCGAAATCCGTTGAGTCATTTATGAGAATATGAAAACAAAATAAAAAACGGTTCTATGGCACATTTTATTTTTTAAAAAATTCAGACCGAAATGTAGAATATATAATAGTGCACGATTTTTATCAAAATCATTAGAGCCGAGATAATTAAGATTTGCTATTTATGGTACATAAATTGTAGGTAGTGTCAAAGGATGTCCGATCTAAATACAAAACTTAAAAATGTTGATTTTTTTACACGTTTATTGAATTATTAAGAAAGATACGTCCGAACGCTTCGACGATAACTGATCGAATACCCCTACTACATCACCATAGCCAAAAGCGATATAAGAATATTGAAAAGAGTGGGATAGACATATGAATATGAAAAAGGATATAAAAAGGAGGGTGGATGGGTTTAGAAAAGAAGGTGCTGACAGTAGGTACAGTTATTTTTGGGCGCTCAGTATCAAATTTGAGAATTACTTCAGCGGTTTAGGTATAGATCGACTTCCAGGCAGACAACAGACTAAAATACATACAGAGGGAATTACGGGACTCACTTTTTTTTAATGTTCTCTATTATCGTAATGTCAATTTTGATTAAAATCTCGAGTTCGATTTTTTTTCAAATGCAAAACTTGCCCTATATAGTACCTATATCGCAAATAAAAAGCTAAAAAAGATTTCAATTTTAATTAAATGCATTAACCATAAGTATTCTGCCCTATCACTAATTCCATCATAATCGAAAAGTCTTACGAAAGCCAAACAACAAATTCTCGAAGAATTCGAGAAATCAAACGAAGAATCACTTGCCAATCGCTGATTTGTTGGGTTAAGAAGGCTAATGTGATCTTGCTTCAAACCTTAATCATCCCAATCCCACTTTATTATTTTAACCTGAACTGTAGCGCCACCTAGGTAAGTAAGTAAGAATCGGATCGTAATGGCAATTTGTATAAGCTAGCTTTTCCATTATGATGATGAATTATTTGATAGATTTTTTAGTGATTCCTAATAGGTTTACGATTAGGACGGAATTCGTGATAGGGCATACATTATACCTATACAAATAAAATCATAAGAAAAGTTACTGCGGCAAGTAAATAGCTAAGGTATTTTTGTGTAAGCATTTCTCAAAACAAAACCAGAGTAACCCTTTTCTAAAATCTTTGGTAAATGATGTCCACCATACTATCCACAAGTCACTGCATCGTTGAAAAATTTTTTAAAATATATAAATAACATGTATATAATTTTCAAAAACTATAACTTTAAAAAATCGTGTATATCATTTCTATACCGTAATTAAATGTTTCCGTAATAAACAAAAAAAATACACCCTCAACAATAATTAACGGATTTTTTAAAATTAAAGTACAAGTTAATGTGGTTTGATCATCTTTCTTGATGTTTATATAGGTTTGTTCGTTGAGCGCTGAAGTCGCCCTTGGGGCGACCTAAAGCGTTTTTTGAAAAACCTAAAGTCACCCTGACAAACAAATTCTGTGTTTTTTAAACTTAGGGTCGCCCTCAACTCGCCCTGAAGTAGAACTAGGTTTTTAGCAGGGGTAACTTGAGGTAAATGAATAAACGTCAAAGTCACATGAGATCTGAAGTAGGAATGGGCGATATTGAGGAGAATATCTAGTACTCATCATTGATGTTAATAGTTATCGAATCGAAAACATGGATGTGTTGAAGGGTTTTTCCTTATTCTTATTTCAACATCGATATTGAATCATCGATTTTTTGTTTTAATATCGATATTTCAATAACATAGATGGACTTATCCATCATCCCTAATCTGAAGCATTTGTTTTGTTGTGAATTCTCGTTTTGTATGCAAATCGTTATTTTTAAAATGGAAATAAATCAATACTCAAATTAATTTTCAGACACAGACATGAAAAATAGAAAGCTTTGAAGTTGAGGATTGTGCATAGAGTCACAATAAATGTACTAAGAACTTAAATTTAACATATTTTAAGTTTTAATTATTAAATGACATAACTTGATTTTCTGCAACTTAAATTTAATGGCCCTCGGGTGTTTTTTGATGAGATTTTGGGAATTGGAACAACTTTATTGTTGAATCGAATTACATAGTTGCACCCCTGAAGTAGGGATGAGCGATATTGAGAAAAATATCTAATGCTTCGATGTTAATAATTATCGAATCGAAAACATCGATGTTTTGAAGGATTTTCCTTTATTCTTTTGTTTTAAAATCGATATTTCGTTAACATAAATGTACATCGCTCATTTGTTTTGTTGTGAATTCTCGTTTTGTATTTTTTTTTTTTTTTGTTTTTTTAATGGAAATTAAAAGAATACTCATTTTGTTCCTACAGAGTAACACAAAATAGAAAGCTTTTAACTTGTGAATTTTGCGTAGGGCGAAAGCAAATGCACTAACAAAATAAATTTAACATATTTTAAGTTTTAATTATTAAATGGAATAACTTGCTTTTCTGCAACATAAAATTAATGGTCCTTGGGTGTTTTTTTAAAAACAGAGATACCCAAGTTTGTTTGATAAATCTTGGGCTTGTCAAAAAAACATGGGTCGAATTTAGGAAAATACTACTAATTTTTTCGGAAAATCCTGGACTGATAGCATATGAGTACATCCTACGAGTAAAACGTGAACAACCGAGAATGTCACTGCTCAGTTGAATTATTTTCTTAAAAATTTGTTTTATTTTTAATTTTCTTAGAACCAATTGAAAAGGGCACCAAGAAATTTCTTGGTAGAAAATGTTTTTTTTCTCCTTCCGGAGAATAACTCCTGTTAGGAATTGACAAATACTCCTTTTGAATTGTATAGAAACCCTCCATAACTGCCGAGTAACAACACGTGTAGATGAATGGTTATGAATAAGTTTTATAAAAAGATCTTGAGCCACTCAATGTCAATATTTCTACATTTTCGCAAAAAGAATTATATAATTCTTAAATGATGATATTTTTTCTTTAATTTTAGATATTGCTGAATCTGATTTAATTTATACAGAAACTCTGATGTGTCGTGGCACTGAAAACTACAAAGGCAAGGAAATTTGCATCTTGGGCGGCGGAGATGGTGCCCTTCTATACGAACTGCTAAAAGAAAACCCCAAACATGTTGTCATGTTGGAAATTGACGAACTTGTCATGCAGGCATGTAACAAGTATCTCAATTCGATTTGTGGCGATGTCCTCGAGAAACGAAAGGGCGATAACTATGAAATTGTTATTGGCGATTGTGTTGAATACATGAAGCGTTTCATCGCCGAGAATAAGAAATTTGATTATGTTTTTGGCGATCTCACAGACATTCCAATATCGGATAAACCAATTGGTGAATGTTGGGACTTTATACGAACAATCCTCGAACACTCGTTCAAGATACTTAAACCAGATGGAAAATATCTGACACATGGCAATGGCACCAGTTGCTTGGAATCACTTCAACTATTCGAAGATCAGCTTAAGATACTTAAACCGGCTGTAAAATACACTACTTCCAAGGCATTTGTACCGTCATTCATGGAAGAGTGGCTTTTCTATCAGGTTACTTTCGCTTGACCATCTAAACGTAATTGTAACAGTTCATTTGAAAGCGGTAGCTGTAGCAGTAGTCCAAAAAAAGACTCCAAGCGAATAAGATGACGACGCCGACGACAAAAATTAGATAACTCCAAACCAAAATCAGCACAATTTCGACATCTCCGTATAATAAAATACGGAAAGCTTATATTTTATTCGTAGTTCTAGTATTATTTTATCATAAACATTTAACCCAGTAGTCAGTAGACTGTTTAGAAAGTCATTGTTTCAAAAGCATTTAATTTTTTTTTTTTTATTAAAACTTATTATGGTAAAACCACCAACAAGACAAGCCAAATGATATGAAATGTCTCTTTAGTTATAGTTTGTATGTTATATTTTTGTGTAAGCCCGCCAAAGAGGCTAAATTGCCGAACTCATGTATGTAAGTAAGAAGTACAAGTTAGAAGTAATATTTTCATTTAATTATTTAACTACTTTTGTATATTTTTGTTTTGGTTTTGTAGTGACAAGTTAATTTAGACGATTTTTATGTTAACGATTTGTTGTTCCTCTTAGAGTTATGATTTAAAAAAACCACCATGTGTCATATACATACATATTTAATTATATACATAAGTTTAAAATCAAGATTACAAAATAAATAAACCAACCATTGGACCCGTCGTAAGCGTCAAATTTAGTGTCGTTTTTTTATTTCTTTATTTGGAATACTTTGAATATCTAAGTGTTCCTAATGTTATAAAACTCAACTCTGTCATTTCGATTTCGTCTACATAAAGTGATAAAAAGAACACAAAAGTATTTGGCAACATCGGCAAATCCCAATATAATGTATACCTTACACAATAGTAACTCTCACACCAAATCACAATCTCGGGGACTTTAGCAATTTTAATGTATGCCTTTTGTACGTACTACAAGTCCTACCACTCTACCAATTTTCAAAAGTTAGAAGTGCTCCATTGAAATGATAATAATTGATAAGAAGTGGGTGGATGAAACTCCCCTGAATGAATAATTTCATAATTCATTTGAAAGCTGACCGCTCTACCCAATTTTATAATCCTGCACCAATCGGAAGTGCTCTCAATATATTTAATATTGGGCCCTAGCAAGGTAACCGTCGGAGCAGAGAACTCTCCCAAATCATCCGAATCGGAGAATATTTGCTTCGAGGTGGTCCTACGACAGCTGTGCGGAACATTTCTCCGACAAATCGGAAAATGTTCCGCTCCGACGGTTACCTCGATAGGGCAGATTAATTCTGTAAAAATGGGTGGTTGCCACGCCCACTGAAAATAAAATCTCAAATTTTTAATTTTCCCTTTTTCGCATCTAAAGTCCTACCGCTCTACCAAATTTAATCATTCTGCGACAATCAGAAGTGGTGCTCATAATTGATATCAATTCTATGAAAATTGGCGGGTAACACACTTCCTGAAAAACTTAAAATTTCTTTTTTTTTTACTTGCGATTATAGGTAATGTAAGGCAAGTTATGCATTCGTAAAAAAAATTCTAACGATCAAACATGGCATTAGGATCATAGAGAAGCCTAAAAAATGATCGACAAAAAATGTCTGTCTGTCCGTCTGCGTGTATAACAGGCTGCACCCTAAACGGCATAAGCGATTACCTTCAAATTATGGTATGTGTGATTATTTTGGAATTCCTCAGAGGGGAAATTGAAAATTATTTTTAGGCCTGAAAATAACGGTACCTGCAATATGACCTTAAAGGGAAATCTTATTTTCCTCGAAAACGGCTCCAACGATTTTGATAAAAAATTTTGAGAATTTTTTTTGTTCGTAATAGCTATCATTTGATATGAATCAAGTTTACGGGAATAGTCTATTAACGGTCCTTTTCATATGACGGTTTTATAAAATGTTTGGCTTTTTCGGTAACTGTACATTGGACTTCAGTCAAATTTTATATCTGAGAAGATCTAGATAGCTAAACTAATTCTGCATACTAAAATTTTAAATAACTTTTTTTTATAATCAAAATTAATTTTTTTTTGAAAAATCAATATTTTTAAAACTAATCCAAAAAAAAATAATTTTAAATTTTATAGTCACATGTAATTTCAAAAAACTAAAAATAAAAAACCGGATTTTTTTTAATGAGTTTGAATGATCAACAACAACTTGAGAGTGCTATCACCAAGATTTTCTCATATTATTTTTGGGTGGAAATATAGCTATTTCACGACTTGCCAATGTCGATCATCAGATTCCTTTGCTCTAGTGGTGCTGGTCTACATTTTAATTGAAAAACTGTGTCTTCATCGTATATACTAGGACCAAGCTGCTTAAAAGCCACCGAGCCCACATGATCAGATCCAACCCAACGCAGGTTTTTCTGTTTATCAATTGCATTGAAACGACTAGCGCTTTTATTAGCCACACAAGTTTGTTGTTGTTCATTCGGGTTCTTTCTTATTTTCTCCTTTTTTGTTGTTCTTATAAGGAGGGAGATTTTTTATATAATGATTTGGCACTGGTCATTTTAATTTGTATTATATTCAATTTTTGTATGCTCACAGATTTCATCAAAATCCGTCCTAAAATTTAATGGTGTTCTTGGTTTTTTCGAGAAACCGATTAAAGTGATGGTTTTGGCAGTTTTTATAAGTTTAAAAAACGATTTTTACCCACCTATACAGCATTCACTTTCATTTATACATTTATGTGAATATCTACATACCCAGGTTCTCTATATATAAGTAGGTACATATTACCCTCCTAATGTTCATAATTCAAATCCATTTAAATATACATTTGTAACCATTCTTTGAATCATATGTATTTCACAATTCATTTGTATTATCCTGCAAAGGATAACTAGACAACCTATACCTACTAACAGCGTCAGTGGTTAGCCACTAAAGTTGTTAGTTATAAGAGCAAGTTCGTACGATCCAGTCGTCCATTTTATTTCCTTTGTATACACCTCAAAGCCTACCGTTGTGCGAAATTAGAAGATTCTACGATGTCAGGAAGTTCTTCATAATTTTGATGATCTGTCAGTGAGTGAGTGAATCAGTCAGTCAGTTTCGGCTTTTGCGATGTTTGCAGCCGTATATACATATATCGGGAACCAATAATGTTAAAGAATTGAAATCTGGTGAGTAACCTAAACCTGGTAAGCTGATTTTGAAGTTTCTGTTGGTACTGACGTTAGAGGGGGTTCGAAAATAACCTCAGTTTGATCATGTATAAAGGGTGTAGTACCAGCACTTGGCTGAGCACTACCGCGCCCTTTGATAAAATGAATATGGATACAATTTTGAAATAGCTTACAATTAAATTGTAAAATTGGAACGATCATATTTGCTTTTAAGAATAACCTAAAGCGATAGTGAACGAAATTATGGTATCACTTTTCACCTCGCTTTTTTGAAAATAGTAACGATAACGTAACCCACCCAGTGACATTTCTTATATCTATAAACGCTTGTAACAAAGAAATCTAATAATTTATAAATAAATAAAAAAAATCTTGTGTGCTTTTGTGTAAATACTATAATATTTCTTTATTTTATTTCAATTTATAATAATTAAGTACATACGAGTAAAGTTTTATTTGTTCATTTATGGTTAAAATCTGGAATATTTCTTTATTTATTATAAATGTTTGTTATTGTTTTTTTTTTTTAATTTAAAAATTAGTTTTCTTTTGATTTGAACTATTTATTTCCGTTTTATAGAAAGAGAAGACAACTTAATTTTATTTAAAAAAAATATAAAATTATTTCCAAAATAAAAATTATAACTTTAAAATCCTTAAATAAAATAATATATAATTTATTTTAAAATAATCTAGATCTAATAACACTAAACCACATAAATCCAAACGACAAACAAGTTATAAGTTAACTTTTATTTTTCAAAGTTTTGTGATGAATGTTTGTGAACTATTTTGACAAAAAAAAGTGCTGAAACATATGATGAGTAAAGAGTGTACTTTATAATGAAAAATGTCTATGTCGATGTGAGATATTAAATGCTTTTAGAATATTACATACATATGCATTTTCATTTATGTATAATGTATGTTTGTTGTATATGCAATGTGTTAAAAGCATTAAATTTCGTTTTGTGATCTTATGGTTTTATTTCGAAATCGCCAAGTATGTAATTATAAAGAGCGATTTTATTGAGGTTTCGCAATGGAAGACTGGTTGTTTGTAATCATATTGGTCAAGGAAAAGGCAGAATGATATTATCACACAAAAAATTGACAAAACTTAAAATAAAGAGCTTATCATTTGTATTTGTTTAATATATTTGACTTGATAGAAGGAGTGGGCTGCTATATCTAATCCGAAAACGATCGCTCGTTATTATTTTGATCAAGAAATTAAAGGAAATTATATTTATTGATGAACAGTAAACGATGACCAATTTTTATAACTCATCAACTCTATTCCTTAGGGGTTATCAAACTTCTACTGAGATTAATATGCCAATGGAAAAGGTTTTGGTTTGCTGAAAAGAAAATCATTTTGGAATGTGTTGAATTAAGAATGATTTTTGTTATATCGGAAAAACGTTTTGAAATTAATGTGAGAAATAGAGCAAAATCCTAAATTTTTCATGCATAAACGTTCCGATATGTCATTGTATTCAACATAATTTTAGAAACAAAATTAAATTAAAAATAATACAAATGCATACTGCAATCCCGTAAATATTATAATGTGACAAATCTATTTTTAATTAAATTATTTAAGTTTTTCAAACTAAAAATATGTGCGTTATTTTTATTTTCTTATATAAACAATTCCTAATTTTAAGGGATCACCAAATTATAACCAATATTTTTATTAACAATAATGTTTTTAATTTTTGTTTCTCATGAGTAAAATGGTGATTTTTTAAAAATCCAAATCTAGAAATGATTTTAAGTTTAAAATCGAGGAGTGATCTTATAATCCACAAAATGAAGCAATCGATTACTTCATTTTTATTGAGTGACGATAGACATGTATGTACATAGAAGAACAAAATAATTAGAATAAAATTAAATTTAATCAGTTACCCGAATAATAGAATATTCAAGGTGAAGACATTTGAAGTAGTGGAAAAATCCCTTGTATGAAGGTTCGAAACCGTGTGCTTGTGCACATTCATTAGATTATACAAATAAGATACGAACATACAAATCAAATTATTTTACTGCTTATATCGATTTTAAAATAATTTTTAAAAATACAAAACAACGTCCTCATAAGCCTTCACAAATAAAAATCATAAATACTTGACCCAAACATCCATTTTTCTTTCTCCGATTTGAGCCTTCGCATATTAAAATATTTTTTTTTTTAATACTTAAATCTACCCAACTGTAGTTGTTAAAATAGTCCACACTATTCAACAAGTCTCACCATGTATCTTACTATGTTCCAATATATCAGTATTTTGCATTGGTTCGATTTCTGTTTCTGATATAATCTCAGCTAGCCACTGTTCAATTTGAACTGGGCGCATCACATCACTGTTATCGTTGGCTTCTAAAATTATTTTTAAATTTTCAAAATTCTTCAAAACCAACTTTTTATTTGGTGCAATTGATTTCGATGTCTTTGATGATGTATCATTGCCATTGCTATCGCCAGTTGTAGATGTCACTGGCTGGCGTAAATCATCGTCATCATTATCTCCATAATGCTGATTATCGGTGATGATTTTAGGAGACTTTTGCTTGAGGCTATTCTTGATTTCATTCAACAAACGATTATAGAATTCACAAGTAGCCGAACGATCATCGTCATTGAATTCCACATCTGCATAGCGGCAATTATCGTTTTGCTTTGGTGAAATTACATTGCTGCTGGAAGCACTGTTGCCACTACTGTTGCTATGATTGCTGCCAGCACTGCTGGTGGATGTTGTTGTTGTGACAGTGGTACTCTTTGGCATTTCGCCATTTTTGTTTGCTGCGCTATTAATCTCGGTTGCTTTAAAAGATTCTTCTGGTGCGCAATTGATTGTTAGATTTGAAATATTTTTCAAATTAATCGTGCCGTTGCAATTGTTAATTGTGATTTTGGGCTTAAAACGTGATTTGCGTTTATTTTCGACGGTTTGAGAAGATTTTGAATGTGTTGGTGCTGGCATACCATCACCGTCTTCGTCATCATATTCCTCTTCGTCGAGAATTCCTGATGGTTGAAAAGAATTTGTTACTAAAGATAATTGTATACAATAATGCAGTTTGAAAAAAAAGGTATTTGGAATGAAGGGGATGTTAAGTTTAATTCTTTCCTGATGTGAATCAAAATCGATTGAAATATCTCTGTTGAACTTTGAGAACGTTGGAGTAAATCCAATGATAAGAAGGTTTAAATTTAACCGAGTTTGAAACTCAGCTGGAATGTCTGTACAATTGGAATTAGAGCAAGAACTCTGGTTGAATATTAAACGAAATTTGTCTCTGTATAGAAATAAAATGCACGAATGGATCGTACGAACTAGCTCTTTTAGATAACCACTGACGCTATTAGTATAGGTAAGTAGTCTAGTTATCATTACGTAGATTTAAAGCTGATGTAGGTAAGATTACCTTGGTTTTTAGTATAATGAATTGCCGAATGGATTATTCATGGAATAGGTACATATGTAAGTTAGGAGCGAAATATGCACCTAAATATGTACGTGCATAGTTGTAACCAAGGTATGCAAATATGTACATATAATAATGAAAGTGAAGAATGTGGGTGGGTAGGTCGCCATTTTCTTATAACTTTTTTATGTAAGGTTCAATATACATATCAAGTGATTGTTAAAGATATAAAATATAAGAGTGCGACGGCCTATGTTGTATATACAGTGCAAAATAATAGGTGTGAGAAAAGAATGTTTGAAAGCTTTAATTTTCTTAAGAAAGAGTGTAACAAGTGCTACTAAAATGACTTATAAAATATGTCGCACCACTCTATCCTCTTGTTGCTGGTTTACGGGCATCCAGCCGTTGATTTTGATTTATTGTTCCCTTAAGTGATTACCTTGTTTAATTTCGCTGTGCAAAAAATTGTTGTATAATTCTAGTATGTACTCTCATTCGTGGTTTTAAATTCAGAGAAGAAGGTAAGTTATTAGTTTTTTTTATGACTGTAATAACTATTTTTAAACTGGTAGAAGGAGTAAAAATGGGTCGTAAATCACATTGTTCACATCAGTTAAGAGAAATTATGAAAAAGCTTCCAAGTGAAGGAAACACATAAAAAACTATCGCGAACATGGTTTTTTGTTCTCAAAACATGGTCACAAATGCCTTAAAATCCAGCCCTCCGGAATCCCGAGGAATACCAAAGAAAAACAACTAAAACCACTGATCGACTGATTACAAGAGCTGTTAAGACCAACCCAACATTTACAATTTATTAAGCGTTTTTGATAATTTTTGTGCCGCTTTATAAAAAATAGTTTTTTACTTCCAAAATTTTGAAAAAAAAAATTGAAACACCATTTTCAAGTAATTTGTTGATGTACAATATAAAAATAAAATGCACGACTGGATCGTACAAACTTGCTCCTGTAGCTAACAACTTTAGTGTTACTCACTGACGCTGTTGTTAGGTAGCTAGTCTATTATAGTTATCCTATGCAGATTTAAAGCCCATGTAGGTAATATTACCTTGATTCTTAGTATAATGAATTGTCGAATGCATGATTCAAGGAATAGTTAAATAGGTACCTACAAATGTACATTTAAATGGATTTTAATTATGTAACTTATGAGGGTAATAATGTAAATATGTACAAGTATACATACATGTATATAATCAAAGTGAATGGTGTATAGGTGGGAAAAAATCGTTTTTTAAACTTATTTAAACTGCCAAAACCATCACTTTAATCAGTTTTTCGAAAAAAACGAAGAATGCCATTAGTTGCCTGGGATCAATGAAAATTTTATAAAAAAGTATCTCGAAAATTGTAGGACGGGTTTTGATGAAATCCTGTTTTATATTTTTCGTTTTTTGAAAACAAAATTCATTTGAAATTTGGGTATGCAATTTTTTAGAGACTATTAATTTTCATGTGAATATAAAATTTTAAATTATTTTTTTTGGTTAGTTTTAAAATTATTGATTTTTCAAAAAAAAAAATTAATAAATTATTTTAATTTAAAAAAAAAAGTTATTCAAAATTTTGATATGCAAAAATAATTTAGCTACTTAGATCTTCTCAGATATAAAATTTGACAGAAATCCAATGTACTGTTACCGACTAAGCCAAAAATAGCTATTATCAACAAACAAATTCTCAAAATTTTTTATCAAAATCGTTGGAGCCGTTTTAGAGAAAAATAAGATTTTCCTTCAAGGGAATATGGCAGGTACCGTTATTTTTAGACCTAAAAATAAAATTTCAATTTCCCTTCTGAGAAATGCCAAAATAATCACACATACCAAATTTGAAGGCAATCGCTTAAGCCGCTTATGTTGTAGCTCGTTGTACATACAGACGGACAGACTGACAAACAGACTGGCAGACAAACAGACATATTTTGGCGATCACTTTTTTAGGCTTCTATATGATCGTAATGTCATGTTTCATTGTTAGAATTTTTTTTAACGAAGCCATAAATTGCCTTATAGTACATATAATCGCATATTTATTTAAAATCGAGAAACCGAAATCGAAAATTTGAGTATGCAGTTTTAGTAACATTTTTAGGGACATTGCATAAACAAATAATTTTAGCCGATTCATTCAACAGTTAGGAATTCGAAAATATAAAAAGTGTTTATATGGGAAGTACCGTTAATAATTACGCAAAAAAAATATTTTTTTTTTACTTAAAAGTGGACTGCACAAATTTAAGTACACGCACATTTCTTTATACAAATTATTTGAGCAGTTTTTGAGAAATAAATTTTTTTCTTAACTTTTTTTAACATTTCTATGGGATGTACCATTGTTTTTTATTTTAGGAAAATAGTTTTTTAACTATTCAAAATAATGTCAAAAAAAACTACCAAATACGAAGTTTTATAAATATCCATTGAATCGTTTTCAAAATTTTGAGTTTTTTTTATCTCAAAACAATTTTTTTTTGAAAAATTTTGGATTATATTAGTGTTTAAATTTTCTAGAAGCTTCTGTATAAAAAAATTCAAAATAATCAAATGAACTGTTTTCCAGAAAATCGAAAACCAAAAAAAAATTGGTTCTGCTAGTTACTGTAATGGTTGGAGTTGTTTTTGATGTTGACAAATAAAAACAAGATTTATTGTAATGTAATCTAGATATCGATTTTTTTTACGAATCCTTAACTTGCCATTATAAACATATATCGCAAGCAAAAAAGACGTCAAATAGAGCTTTTAAGGGAGATTAATTGCAGATCAAGAATTTTCTGTGAAATAATACAAAATAAGCGAAAGTCCAAGGTGAAACTTTTTATTTACAAATTAAATAAAAATTTCCTCAAATAACTTCTAAGACTAAATTATAAATTCCTAAATATGTTTAACCGATTAATCAACTTTTATTAACATGTTCTTAAGTTCCATCTTAAATAATTATAGCCTTCCTCTTCAAAGAAATCCTATTGTTGCATCTTCTAAAATTATAAACAACATTTTAGCAAACAATGTATGTCTATTTACATATCATCTGCCTATTAAGGAAGTCAAAACATTTTAAGAAATTGTGCTACGTCAATCTCCACGCGCTAAAAGATTCGTTATTATAAATAAAATAGAAATAGGTAGATGAAGTAATTCTTAATATGAAAATTGTGGAAGTGCAGCATAAGAGTTCGAAACTAAATACTGACTTCTCAGATAAGTACGGATTTGACAACATAGACTTCTTTCTTTGAAACACGACGAGCATTTAATTAACTTTGTCAAAGAAATTGCCAATAATAAAATTAAATTGAACTCACCTTCCAAATTCAAAGGCATATCTGGTGCATCTGTTTCAGTGGCGGTAGTCGTTGCTGTTCCAGACAACTTGTGTGACTTCCGAATCAATTCTTTGGCTTCGTTCAATGTGATATTGATTATGGAATCATTCATGCAGCTAACATTCTCACGAATAAGTTTCTTGTTCGTGGAGAAATCAACAACAATTGACTCCTCATCGTTGCCATTGCTTGCATCACTAGAATTATTACTGAGACACTTGTACATCGTGTCATGGTCAATACCAGGTGCAATATAATCCTCGTTTATGTACAAATCCTGCAGAGCCAGATTAATATTGTCCAAATTAAATTTTCCATAAGACCTTATGGAATTTAAGATATTCTCTTCGTTGTCGGCGATGAATTGCATTTCATCGCAATCATAGGATGTGCCAGCACCAGTACTTGTTATTGGATTTATAGTAGAAGGCAATATAGATCCAGGGGCAGATGCATTTTTGTGCTGTCGGCTGGTGAGGATGACATCGATTTGTCGCAGTAAAAGCTTTTCACGGACATTTAAGGCTTCGCGAATTTTATCAAATTTAACTTGCACATCTAATTTAAGCTAAGAAATAGATTTTATGAGATTTTAATGTGTTTAAAAATACATAATTTAGTTTTAAAAAAATTACTTTTTCCAAGTCAACTTTTCCCAACGTCGTCGCCATGATTTATTTTCCTAACAACCCTTGTTTTTGTGTTGACTGACAGGCACTTTTTTTTTTGTGATTTTTTTTTCGAATATTACCAATCGAAACCGAGCAAACGTACGCCTAGAGATGGTCAGGTTGAAAGATCCACCTAACGGCGGCCGTCAAGCAAATAAAGAAAATGTTGTCTAATCGATTTCAAAACATAATTCTCAAATTAATCTGATGACCGACCTGGCAAGACGAAGACGTAAAATAGCTGTAATTCAAGTAAAAAGAAATAAGAACTTAAGTGGTTGTGTTTTTCATTTTTGATTATTTAAAACCTTTTCTCCATTTATTTTAAATTTTAAATGCTTCAACTTCCTTCCCAAGTATGTTTTTCTTCTATTGTATACTATTGAAAATATCGTATCATTTAAGAAATGGTTTTCAAAAAATTATTACTTTTGACAATAACCTGACGTAAATCCTGAATTCTATTTTTACTCACTGAAATCCAGAACAGAAAAATTGTCCAAAATTCTTATTCGGTGAAAAATGAGTCTTTCCGAAAGCCAAACAAAAACCTTAATAGAACATATAAGATTTATTTTTAAACGAGCCCTGAAAGGAATCGCTCCAATTTGGTGCAATAGTGAACTTATGGTTCGATAATCTCCGCAGACGATTATATATGGACCCGCCATCAGCCAAGTAAAATCAACTTTATATAATACGCGAACTACGTTCATTAACACCATGTTCGAGCGTCTTCCAGAAGGCAAATTCCGCAAGCCTGAATTTTTTTTGTGTACATAAAATATCGTGTGCACGATATTTGGAATCCCGCAGGCGGTGAGGTTCAATTTTTTTTAAAACGTGTACACAGATATGCAAATGTATTCACCTTTAATGTGAGCGCGTGAATAAAATTGTTCACGGAAGATCATTCGCGCTTGCAGAATTGGCAATATCATCATTGAATATGAACAGCGAGCAATAAAGAATTATAAAGCCCCGTTTAACTAGTGCGGGTAATTTCTTAGCTGTTTCTTTTTCAATATGTTCTGCATTTTTTAAAGCTCACGCGTGTTAAAACAATTATCTCTGCATCATGGCTTTTTATCATGGAAAATGCATCCGAATTATTAAATTTTATGTCTTTTCGGGAACTTTTCGACCTATTTACTACTACACAATTGTATACAAACGTTTGGTTTTAATATTTGATACGTGTTCAGCAATGTTAACTTCCGATTTCAGGGTATTAAATGAGGCTTAACTAAGGTTCATTGATAAATAGATAAATCTTCTTTATTTTACACATAAATGCTTTACAAAATATCCAGTATATATAGAATACCGACATTATGATATTCTGGCGTCTGTCGAGGTTTTGTTTTTATTTAAATATGTGATACTTCAGTAAATCGGCCTAAGCTGGGGAGTTAAATTTACTGAACTACGGATCAAATATTTGTTGACCCTGAGTAATCAGATGAATGTCCTGGGGCCAAATTTCGCAAGCGTGAATTTCTCTGTGTACACGAAAAAGCGGGTAAACATTCATATTTGCGATTCCGCAAGCGTGCGATTGATTTTTTTGACAGATAACGTGTACACAGATAGGCAAATTTATTCACGAATATTTTGAGGGTGAATAATTTTTTTGCACGGAAAACAATTACACTTGCGGAATTGGGCCCCTGCTGAGGGAATCGGACTCAATTATGACATTCTTACTATAGAAATGTTCTTACTAGTAGAAATGTTCATGGCATTCTACAATCGGAATGATTTATACCGTATCATCAAGATTTTAACGCACCAACATTTTGTCGAATGAAAAGTTAGGTTAATTAGGCCTATTCTGACACATCTGTTATTCTGCTATGAATTTTCTGTTATGATGCATAACAGATATTCACCATAAAAGATATTTTATAATTGGTATTCAGGAGTTCGATCTTTTACAAAAGTCTGTTATGCAACTTTGAAAAAGAAACATTTATACAAACAGACCTAAAATCTGCTATCAAATTATCAGCTGTAATAGGTAAATAAAAACTCTTGGCAGTCGGCACTGACTATAATGACAATATAAAATTAGCCTGCGGATTTATCGTGCTTTGTTTCGCGAAATAAATAACAATCAATCTTTGTAATTTGTCAATAACAGTTCTTGAATTTAATATATCACATATAAACAGTTGTACAAAAACGAACTCCGGCAAGATAAGCGACACATTCTTTTACGTTTCATCCATCAAAATGTGTTCTGTGCTTTCGTGTATTGAAATAAATACTTTGAAATTACTTTCATATTTGTGTTTGTCATTATGTATTTTAATAATATTTCGTTATATCTGTCCTTTTAAGAACAATTCATTAAATAAATAAAAGTTTTTACTTCACATATTGACATCTTTTATGATAAAAGTAACAAAAATGTGTCTTTTATTTTTTTATGATTCATAAACGATTCCATGACAGATTGTGGCATATTGAATACCAAAAATGCAGTTCGTAATAGCAGATTTAGCATGCCGAATACCAACATTATAATTCATAAAAGATTTTTTGACAGCTTAAGCCTTAGTACGCAAATTCATAACAGAATAGCAGAATAACAGAATAAGTCCCCTTTCACACAAAAAAACTGAGTTGCCGGCAACTGGTAGTGTGTAGTCGAGAAGGGCAAGAAGTAAGGGGATTGAAAAAAATCTCCCCGGTCAACGATTTGAGGAGATTTTTTTGACGTTTTGCTTTGCATTCCAATTAGCCCAACAAAATGTTCCCAGTTTCTCGGTGCCAGTTTCTTCATGTGAAAGCTACAAGGCAATTAAAGGAAAACGTCAAAAAAATCTCCAGCAACTGGTTTTCTTGTGTGAAAGGGGACTAATGGCTTTTTCGATTGGCCGTTCAGAACTGTTCTGACCCCCACAAAATGACAGTTGTTACTCTAAACAGAACAGAAAACGATTCTGGATTTCATTTTAGAATCGAAAACAGAATCACTAATACACTCACATAATAAAAATGTCAAAATCATCGGGTTGTTTTGTTGTGTAATTTCGATGTGCTTATTGAATTTAAACTACTTTTCTGGTAAGATAAGTTAAAAAGAAGCAAGGTATAATTATTTTTTATACAAGAAAATGTGTTTCTAAATTGAAATCAATTGTTTTGGAAATTCTTTTTAGTGGTTGTGATTTTTTTATTTAATTTTCGAAAATAGTGATACATACAATTCAGAATCAGTCAAATTGTTTGGAGGTGTTTTATTGGAGGAACGTGTTCCGGACGGCCAATCGAAAAGGCCATAAAAGATCTAGCCGAATAGGCCTAAATATAGTTTTTCCTCCTGTACTACAGTAGAACCTACCCCCAACAAATTGTGCTCACTTCTTATATCTTGTTCACACTTTGGGAGTAAAATTTCCACATTCCACTTCCAAACGTCACCAGCGCATCTACAAGAATTCCAATAAAAAAATCTAACAAGTTCCACAATAATTTTTGACATTTCATTCCAATTTGTCGCTTCGCCGTCGCTCGGTCATCGTGTTGTCTTCTGTTTTGTCGTCTTCGTTGTCTTCAAATTGTCGTGATCGGTGTGTGTCGCTCTGTGAAAATATTAAAAAAAAAAACATTAAAAGAAAGAAACATCTTGCCAAGTAAATTTTTATTCTCATTCCCAACTAAAAAAAAAAATGAAAATCATCTCTTGAAATTTCAAACAAAAAACAAGAAAACATTTTTCGAACGCCCACGGAAAGAACCAATCAAGTTTTTTTTTATTCTTTTTAATTTATATCCGACGAGGTGTGTGTACGCACGTGAAAATCTGATTTTTCTTTCGTTTAAGTTTTGCAATTTTTTTCCTTAACGCAATAAGCACAAAATTACGCCAGAGAACAAAACCAGCCAGTGAAAAATTAAGAAGAAAAACACGATTCCAACTCCAAGGTTGTTTTATTTATTTATGTATTTTATATTCCTGTTCAATCTGAAGCCCCCATATAAATTGTAACTCAATTAAAAAAATAAAAATTATCGTAGGTTTGTGGTTTTTGATATTGGACGGGACGGGTGGAAGTTAGTGGAATGACGAAATAAATTATGTGAATCACAGAATACCTATATAAAAAAAAAAAAAGAAAAAAAGTGCATCGCACCGAAAAAAATACAATTTGCCCGGAAAAGGATTAACACAGAAGAAAAAGAAGAAGCGAAGTGAAAACGAGGGCACGACAACGACGACGACGACGAAGTAATTTTTTCCCTTTTTTTTTTGTTTTATTTTGTTTTTTGAAATTTTTAATTGTTTTGGATAAAAAGTCAGGCCACTCGAACTCGCACTCAGCAGTAGTTCCAGTTCTTTCGACTTTTTCTCATTTGTATGCTTCTGTCCAGCAACCAGGAGAAGCTCTGCTGGAATGTCAAAGCGGGTAAGTAATTCTTGAACAACTAGGTACAACATATTCACTTGACAACTTGACTGTGAATTGGGGTCCGTGTTCGGTGTGTATTTTGTTGTGTGATGCTGATGAATTGGGTATTGATTTAGTTCATATAATTACGACGACGACCGTCCCCGCATTGACCACTTTACTTATAGTTATAGTTTGTAGCATACTCGCCGCCACGGTCGTCGTTCATGTATTCATGCCCACTCACATGTACACGAGACAAAAGAATGAAGAACCACTGCAATTCCCAGTTTGCAGTAGGATTGATTCATGTGCTCTGCTTGTGCCTGTGTGTATTTGGGTGGAGTGTCTGTCTGTTCAGTTTGGTTTTCCGCCTTGAATTCTGAATGATCCAGATTGAGAACTTAATTTTGAGTGATTTAAAGCCTTAAACGTTTCCATTTTCTGAATGAATGATGATCAACTATTTAAATTTGCTCCATCCAATACGGTGGTAGTTATACGAGTACCTCTATGCATAAAAACCACAAAATGATATTGTGATGTAAGTTACTTTAGTTTCTCTTCACTCCATTTGACCGTCTCCTTATCACAATACCTTTACTATATACCTCTCGAATCTCGATCGACCTCATCCATTTATCGAGGTCAATATGACTCTGTTGTGGCCCTGTTGAGGTTGCCAAAAAGCATTTATTAATGTATTCTGTGTGGCAGGCCACAAAATGTCGTCAAATTATGCTATAAAATTAGATTTTGGTCAATCGCGTTTGTTTTTATTTTTTCCCCGGAGGTCAAAGCCACTGGAATTTTCGAATTGGAAGCGAAAACCTTCGAATGTGTCGTAGAAACACCTTGATACTAGTGTCGTCTTATATTATTATAACCATTGCAGTATAGAAGAGCATTATATTTGCTCTTCATCATCATCATCATAGTCTCTCTTGATTGGCCACACAGGTGCCATATAATTTGTGTAGTTTTTGCAATTGATTGCATCTGCAGAATGCACGTGGTTAGGTTTTTCTTTTGTTTATTCTTTATCTATAATTATTTTATGAGTCAATTGGTTTTGATTTCTATGTAAATTGTCTTTCAATTGCCAGCACAGTGTAATATAGAAATGCAGTCTTTTTTGGTTTGTTGAAAATGTTGTCGTCACATCGCCATAATTTGATTCTAGTAAAAGTAAAAGTTTAGTAATGAGGATGCGGCTCTTATAAGGAATATTAATATGGGACACACATACAGCATTCATTTGGCTCTTTTTGGACGTTTTTTCATACGTTTTGGGCTCTTATTTGGAGAGAGAGGCGAGTAGGTAATAGAGTTTATCTATTGGGGCCTATAGCACAATACGATTTTTAAAATATAGATTCAGCACGTCTTCAAAATTTGTTTGTAATTCGTATACAAGTCTCTGTGAATTATAATTACAATATTCTTTTACATATTTCAACAAGTGCGAGAATTGATACATTTTACAGCTCTTCCTCCAAATTTATTTCCCTCATGAATTTGAGTATTTGCAGTATTTTTAGAGATGGTCAGTTACTCTCTGTCACCTGGTATCGTCCAAGGTGTTTTTTCCTTTGATGAACAAGTGCATCACAATTGCCCAGTATATGGTCCGGCGTTACCTCTTTTATATCACAGAACCTGCATGTGGCACTACTTACTAAGCCAAGGATATTAAGATGAATGCATACTCAATTGATAATCAAATCACTGCGATTGCTTTGACAGCATAATTTCTTGAGGCGCTGCATCATTGGCAACGTTCAGAAAACGTAGTCGAATTGTAAGCTAATCAAGTTTCGGGTTTCTCATTGGCTAGTTGCCAGCAAAATTCCTTGTTGCTTAGCAGATGGCCAATCAGAAACCAGACTATCTTTCAAATCGGTTACGACATGCTGAACGTCACCATTTTACAACAGTTTGTGCTCCAAAGATTCTTTCTTTTTCTAAACTCATTAGTCGTCTTCCTTACCTAATTGTAAACTGTATTATGACCTAAAAAATTTAGTACTTTCATTTTTTCCTGTCCCACACCTCAAAAATCTTGCCTTTTCTGACAGAAGAGAGCATTCATGACAGAAAAAACCATATGTTTATATTGTTGGCAACATTTATTTGTCGGTTTGAGAATTTCTAAAAACTTTAATCATTAGTATGCGCCAACCCTCGTCAAAAATGTTCCTTAAAATTTTAGATGAATTTAAGACGAAATTTTTCAAATGAAAATTGAGCCGCAACTGAAATAACAGTCAAAAAGTCTGCATAAAACTGCCAATTAAAACAAATTGGCACCAAAGATTCTTAACAGAAACGGCTAAATATTTTTTAAAGTAGTTTTTGCATAATTTTTTATATAACAAAATTTCATTCATTTGTTTCTAAGAAAATTTTGTATGTAAATTTTAGTTACTTAATAATATAAATTTAATAACATAATCATATCAAAAAAAATCATCGCCCGTTTTTGAAGTACCTATTGCATTTTCAAAAAAAAGAAGAAAAAATATTTGTTTTCAAAAATCTAAAAATTATTTTTCGAAAATTTTGGAATGCAGTAGTATTTAGAATTTTGAAAACCTCCTATTAAAAATTTTTCATAGAAATCCGTTAATCAAAATCGTTAGAGCCGTTTTCCAGATAATTAAAATAAAAGAAAAAAATGATTGTTTTTGGGACTTAGAAAATGGTTGAAAAATCTACTTGAGACAATTGCCTAAAATACTTCAGTAACAAGTTTGAAGAAAATCGTTTCATCCGTTTAGTGAACCCACTTTTTGGTGTTCTTTATCATCGGGTTCGATTTTTGTTCTGTTGACGTTTAAAAATTGACAGAAAATTGTGTTCAAGCCGTTCCAGACTTTTTCGGACTTTATTTTTCTGTGAGAGAATTTCATCTCTCTCACTCTTCAAAATTTTATAAGATGCCAATTTCTGCCCAAAGAAAGTCTGGATCAATTCTAATTCCTGATTAGCTTTCCTAAAAGTGACTTTAATTTGAAATAAATTTTTTGACAACTGGCCAGAGACTAGAAACTTGCATTATTTTTAAGTCGCCTACATCTTCTGAATGTTACCATTCGGATCCGAAACGATTCCAAATTGGATCAAATTTGTACGCAAATAAGAATCAGCAAGAAGTCATTATGTGAATGTATTGTAAAGAGAGAGTTTTCTATTTCACCATATTCAGCGAAAACCGAACATAAATGGAATCCAAAACGGAGCCAAAAAAATGAACGAATCAAGAAGTATGCTACTTTACGCAAATTAACTTCTTTGTTTATTTGATAATAATCCCGTTTTTCCATTTTAAAATATTATTTTATAAATTCCTTTAATATTTTGGTTTTCCTTGAATATAATAATTTCCTTCTTGCTTGTTTACTCTGCAAAATTGAAAAGAAAACAATAACTGTTTCTCTCCATTTTTCTTCATTTCTAGTCCATTAAAAATACTCCACATTGGAATATCGACTGATCTCACTAGTCACTACACAATACAGTTCAAACCTCGACCTATGTCTCCATTGTGGTAAATTACAAGTTTTCCTTAAAGTCAAATATAAGGTCGAATCCAGACTTTTTTTTGGCAGAATTTGGTAGATTGTCAAAACTTGAAGAGTGGGGATAAAATTCTCTCATTGAGAAATAAAGTCCGAAAAAGTCTGGAACAGCTTGAGCACAATTTTCTGCCAATTTTTAAAAGTCAACATATTTGATTATTTTTTATTACTTTATTTGCTATAAATTCACATTTTTTTTTCTTCAAACTAATTATTTTGTATTTTAGTGTTTCTAAATTAATTTATTTGTTCAACAAAATATTTTTCCACACCAACTACGAACCGTTTTTTTTTCATTTATGACAAACGTCTGACAATTGTAAATTTTCTGCCCACAAATTGCTGCCTACAAAAATGTATTGGGCAGGAATTGACAAGAAATTGTCAGGAAGGGGAAATATTTTACTCTCTCAAGAGCGCTCTCTTCTGCCAAAAAAAACTACCAAATTTGTAAGTCTGGAACAGGTTTTGGCAGAAATTGGTGCCAATTTGTGCCAATTGGCAGAGTGTGGATCAGACCTATACACTGTTCAAACGCATGGCATGCACGTGTAAGTGTGTTAGTGAAAAATTCACACGTATAGATTGGGTGTATGATTGAAGTAAAATCAAATCTTTTTGATTTTCCTTCAATCAAGCGTACTGCATTGAAATAGTGTATCTGCAAGATTGATGATGGATCAAGCATGAATTGGCTCAATTGCGTATAGTACGTTAAAGTAATAAGAAAATAGGAAGCGGAGATAATAAAAAAAAATGGAAAAAAATGTATGTTAGAATTTATCGATTTAAATATTAAAATAGGAAACAAAAAATGTATGGTGAAATGGACAAAAACAAATTACTCGTACACAATTAAAAAAGTATTTTATATAGAAGAACGTCACACCACACTGTGGTTGTAAAACTTAAAGATTTAAGACTCATGCTTGATGTGTGTATATGCAACTACAATCTGTATTTACTAATACACTTGGACGTGCATGTCATGCATTTGTACAGTGTATATCCCGCATAAGACTGAAAGTATGCCAGTTTTAAGCCTAGTACGCTGCTGATGCGAAACGAAAAATCCCATACAAAAATGACACGACGAAATCATGAACGAAAAATTTTGCTCTACTTTTCGTTTTCCAGTACGCTGCTGAACGACGAAATGTGTAATTTTAGTGGATAGCTGTACTAGATTTCTTAGTACAATTCTCCACTCTTTTCGTTCTCAATTTAATTGACCTGCACATTAATTGCTTGCGAAATTTTGACATTTCATTTTTTTTTATAAAAAAAAGTCAAGCTCTTGTATTGTTTATTTGATTTTTCTTTGACTTTGGGGTTTCTCTAGTTTGTCTGGTTTTTCTGTGTATTTTCTGTATTAAATTCTTCAAAATAAATTCAATTCAAATTTTTGTAAATTTTCTTTTAAAATTAATTTATTTTAAGTGACTACCTATTAAATAAGTTTGTTCTGCAATGTACTGTCCATGTCATGATTTTTAAAATCCATTTATTACTCCGAATTTTAAATTCTATGCGACCTTTGACACCATATAAATATCAAAAAACACTCACCATTTCTAACTACATACTTTCAACACATAAATTAACTCAATTGACACAAAGAAAAAATCAAATCGACCGCCCGCTACTGGCAGTACGAATATGAATTTCCGACCTGGTCGGGACAAGATGTATCCAGGCCGGAAGCCAAAGGTAAGCGGCCTTCCGCTGCACCAACGACAATTAAGGAAATCATCGTTACCACAATAATGTTTGGTTGCAAAAAGGCCATCTTAAACGATGCCCACCTCTATTTAGAAAGCCTGTTTCCGATCTCATTGATTGGCGATTTTATACCATACCCCAGAACTTATTTCTCAAGTTCAGACAATCTGTTTAATGTTTACTTCGTGAAAATCGGCACGGGATGGACATTGTTATTTAGTCTACAATTTCTGGTGATGACCTCGCTAGTCCTTTGTTGTGTTGATAGAAAGAAGATGATGACAAATCACTTACCTCGCATTGCCATCGCTACCTTCTTTTTCTTTTCTGGACGAAGTTTTTTAATATAATTGAACCATCGTATGGCAGATGCCCTGCTCGTGGATTTGATAGCAAATCAAGCTGCTTGTAAGCTGGTCACTTGTCAATTGGATTTGACATATAAGGCCATGCATTTATACTATTCATTCGATTTTGGTATTAATTGAGGAAGCAAGACTTATAGTTAAAATGGGAATCGATCAAAGAGCATTCGCAGCGTAGCAGAGCGGTCAAGTACAAACCCACTAAGAAAACTCACTGATGAACAAGTGAAAATGCAACCCGTTCCAAAGATATATTCCAAAAGCTATTCACTGTTCTCTTGGAATATATATAATCTGAAAATACTTTGGAGTGTATCTTTGGAACGGATTATCCTAAAAACTTGGTCGATACCTTTTTGTAATCTACTCTTGATACTCTCAAAATCAGCATCAAAAGTTTATAGGTAGAAGGATTATTGCAAAAAATCACTCTTGAAATACGCATATTTAGAATGATGTATGCGTATTCCTGCAGCTATTTTTTTTAAAACAACTTCTTTGCAAAAAAATGTTGATGCTTCCTTTGAAAGTATGAAGTGCTGATTCTAAAAAGATATCGCTCGCCTTTATTGGACAACCCGTTCCAAAGTTATAGTTCAAAAGCTATTCACTTTTCACCTTGAAATACATAATCTGAAAATACTTTGAACTATATCTTTGGAACGGGTTGTCCAACAAAGGCGAGCAATATCTTTTTAGAATCATCACTTCATACTTTCAAAGGAAGCATCAACATTTTTTGCAAAGAAGTTGTATTAAAAAAAAAATAGCTCCAGGAATACACATACATCATTCTAAATAGCGTATTTCAAGAGTGATTTTTTGCAATAAGGCTTCTACATAAAAACTTTTGATGCTGATTTTGAGAGCATCAAGAGTAGATTACAAAAAGTTATCAACCAAGTTTTTAGGATAACCCGTTCCAAAGATACACTTCAAAGTATTTTCAGATTATGTATTTCAAGGTGAACAGTGAATAGCTTTTGAACTATATCTTTGGAACGGGTTGTCCAATAAAGGCGAGCGATATCTTTTTTGAATCAAAACTTCATACTTTCAAAGGAAGCATTAACAAAACCAAAAGTAGTTTTGTCACCAAATTACTTTTAGATGTATTTTTTTGTCACCAAATTTCCTTTATATATAATTTTTTTGAAATAATTCTTGGACTTGAAAATGGTATCCGGAATTAGTAAGAAACAATAATTTAGAACTCATAACCGTTTACACCATCCCAATGAAGGACGTAGTTTTCGAATTATAGAGTGGTTTACCTCCCTATTTCATTGATTTTCTTAAAATTGATAGAAATTTCATCAAATCGGCAGATAAACCAGTTAATAAGTCCCAAAGTATTTGCTTAATTTCCATCATTTAAACGGTTCTGAGTTTTATTTTCAATCCTCTATGTGTAACAAGAACAATTTTTAAATCCAAGAATTATTTCAAGAAAATTACACCTAAAAATAATTTGGTGACAAAATAAGTTTTTTTTTACAACTTGTCAATTGTTTTTGACAGCTTACAGAACTCTCCTCAAATATTTTTCCGCTGTGGTTTTCGTTAGCATTTCGCTCTCCTAGTGGAGACCACCGAAAAATTTCGTTTCGCATCAGCAGCGTACTAGGCTTTAGTCTCAAACGCCTGACTTAATTTCTGATTCTGTTTTTGACATACAAACTAGCTCAGGGTCACACATGTTAAAATTATGAAATTGTACCTACAGTTATTGTTTGTAAGGGGATGGCAAAAACATTATTTATTAAAACATACCATTTGTCTGTTTTTAAACTCATTCATTTGTTTTTCATAAATTTTTGTCACGCAATTTTACTAAGAGTGGAACTTAGTAGTTTAGTACCACACCCACTCTTCCATACTAAAACATTACTGTAGAGACAATAATACCGCTATAAAATTGCGAGCTAATTTTATCAGCATTGAAAATTTTGTTTTATTTGAATTTTTTCTTGATTTTTACCAAAAAAAAAAAACGTCCGAAACACCTCATGAATTTTATCTTAACAGACGATACGGAACTTTTAGATAATAGTACTCGTACATTTTATAGGAAAAAATGCGCATCGAACAAAAATAACATTATTTGTGTGTCAATATGTAAATGTTTTCCTTAAAAAAAATATTAGAACAATGTAAACCATTTCCTTTATTAACTTTGCACCCATTAACACATAAATTAATTAATTTTGAAAATAAAAAAACTTCTTAAAGCTTCCAATGTTGTTGTTGGTTTATTTTTAATGGAAATTTTTGCAATGCACTTAGTGATTTCCTGATTGTTATCATTGCCTCAGAGTAACCTCTGAAAATTGTTTTTTTTTTCTTTTATATTTTTTAATAAATATCGCATGATTGAGTGACACACTTACAGTCAAATTACACCTTTGGGTCTGGAAAAAAAATACCAATTACTGAATCGCAATTATTTTCGTTTCATGCGTGTTTATGATAACAATACAAAATTGTATTGTTTTCATAAATGTATGATGTCGTTTTGTGTTTCATCGAAAATTGGAGTAAAATATTTATAATGTTTATCCTGAACAACAGATATCTATGTACATATAGTAAATAGTCACCTATCGTAGGTTTGCCGTTCCCAAAGATGGAATCGTTTTGTTTTGGCTTTTTATAATTCGATAATGGTTAGGTGTGATAATATTGTTAGGTCAGCTTTCTTTTCATTTAAATAAAGTAGTTCAGGTTGTAAAATAGCAAAGTTGTTTTTGTGATTTTCATTATGGTTAGTCGGGAGTAAAGAATACGAATATATATTTGAGCAAAGTTAACACCTGTTAAATCTTTTCCACAGTTCTGATTCTGAATTATCTTCTGGATTTGAAACAGAATCGAAACCAGAAGTACTCACACATTCATATACTTTTTTATAAACAATTTTCTAGTGAAATAGTCAGTCGCATTCCTCCCCTTAAAATTTTCAACCGTAATACTCGCGCTTCTAGGAATGCTCATCAGTTTACACTTGGGCCTAACTTCGGACGTACTGTTAAGTACAGAGATTCTTTCTTTCGGCGTACAACGCGAATGTGGAATACTTTACCCGGCTCCATTTTCCCCTCCCATTTTGATATTCAAAAATTCAAAACCAATGTCCATCGGTATCTCCTGTTACATCCTTCCCTACTTTCCTAACGCTCGCACTGTGTTTGAACATATTAAGGGTAGTCAAAATCCCTTTCGTGTGGGCACAATTATAAAAAAAAACGGCAAACCCGAGAGTTGTCATTTTGTGTATCCTAATTGTGTAACAAGCATTACATATTCAGCCCTATCACAAATTCCATCGTAATCGAAAATATGCTACGTTTCACGATAAATCTATCACAAATTCCATCGTAGTTGATTCGGAGTGAAAAATACGCTTACGATTTTCGAAGTTCGTAGAAATTGGGATCAATGAATTCGAATGGAATGAAATGAAACAGACTTTTTCTACGACAAACCGTTTGTGTCGGACAGTTATTTAAAAAAAAATGTAAGTATTTTTACAAATTCTATGGTTTTATGAATAATATTTGATTTTAAATGAAAAAAAAAAAAAACAATTTCAATATGAAAGTCTCTAATAAGCGAGGGAGCCGACCTGGCCCATGGCCGCAAGAAATTGGCAAAAGAAGAAATAGAAAATTTATGGGAAATTGTAAAAGGCAACCTTAATATTCTTGGACCACAAGATTGTTTTAAATTTTTAAATTTTCACATAATTATGTATGTAAACTTATTGAAATTGAAAATAGCACGGTTTTGCTATCTATGCTTTCATTTTGAGATACACCGATGATTTCGAAAATAAGAATATTCCACTCGGATTTTGTGAAAGCTATTTGTGGTAGATCGGGGCTAACTGTCCGTGCGGGGAATTATTACGATGGGATTTGTGATAGGGCTGATTATTGATTTTGATTATTTTCACATATACAATTACAAACTTTAGAATCGTCAGAACCAAAAAAGTGTTCATTTGGGAGCCAAGATTGGAGAGAGATTCCGTATTGGCAAATAAAAATGCCATAAGTTTTCAGAACTAAACATTTAGGTTTTTGTTTGACAGCTAAAATGTCAATAATGTCGGATAGACAGTTCTTCCGGATTACCAATCGAACATCGGATAATTTTTCCTCGGAATAGTAAGCATATAGTACTTTCGAAAAAAAAACGACAACTCGGTTGAAAATTTCATTATTTATGTAGTAGCACGAAAAATAAAGGGAAACATGAAGAAAGAAAGAAACGAAGTAAAGAAAGCACCATTAGTCGAAAAGCTTACTAGAATTCTTCAGTGTTTTCTCATTTAATTTTGTATAACATTTTTCTTTTGTGCACTGTTCCTTGTGTTGCTTGTTGTTTTTTTAACTCATTTTTTTTAAAATTTGGTTTACGCAATTTCTCTCGTCACCAGATTGTGACCGAAGAATCACAAGTGAAGTTTTACACACAAATGTGGTCATTTTGCGTTTGTTTACTTTGTTGCAAATTTTACAAAATTTCCCATATACTAGAAGTTTGACAGTTGTTACATATCTTACTACAAAAAAGATACTAAACAGACCTTTTATTAGGTATGTTTAACTTGATCAAAACAGAACAGTATAAGTGCGTTTTTAAAACTGTCAGAACAAGAACAGAAACAACAACAGCTTCGTGTTTTATAGTATTTTTTTTTTTTTTTTTTTTTTTTTTTTTTTTTTTTTTTTTTTAATTTTGCACGCACTCAAGGGATTATTAATACCCTTTATATGTTTTTAACACAGCGCGGTCATCAGGTGAAAGAAGAGAACGAAGGATAGGAAAGATGTGTGACACGATGTTCTGAGACTAGAGCTGGTTGTTGTCTCCGATTTATCTCCAGGGAGGAACTAATGCGGAGAAAATTACCGTGTCTTATTTATTTATGTCTCTTATAATTCGCATTATTTTATTTATTCCATTGTCACATTTATGTGTATACTAGTGTTATGCCTGAACAGCATATAATGAGTAAACCAGACAATTTTGAGAATTGGTTTTTAATGGAATATAAGAAGACATAGACAACGGCAGGAATCGAAGCTGCAACCAAGAGGTTGATAGGCGACCGCGAAAACAAATCGTTAACTTACATTTCCTTATACGGGATTAAACTTTTTTATATTCTTGTAGGTATTAAGCCAAACAAACAAAAAAAAAACAATCAACTGACGCTTTGACATTTCCCATCAACTTGCTCTACTACAAAAGTATATACATATGTAGGTACAAAATGTTGTACTAAATTGCTGTCAAAAAATAACAGAATGTATAATAGTTTTTTGCAAAATTTTTACTTATAAAACAGACTATACAACTATAAATTTACAAATACAAAATAAATACAAGAGTATGTACTTATAACAAAGCTACGTATGTAGGAAATTGCACTTAAACTCTTTCGTTTAAAATTTTAAATTATTTTCAATTGGCAATGACGCAGCTTAAAGTACATACAAATACATGCTATAAATTATATGAACATCATGCTAAAGGTATGTTCTATAATTATCACATTCATTCTATTTTAAATGTCGGTTCTGCGAGTTCGATAAGACTTCGAAATTCAATGACATCGATTATGATATCTAATAAAGAACAAACTTTATATAAATTGATATTGTTTTGTTTAAATTGTGACATGCCATCGATAAGTAAATATTCAACACTAATGAATCATCAATATTTCAGAAGCTATACATAAAGTTATGTATATCCACATCAATAGCAAGACTGCTTTGACAAACTACGCTTTCTGTGTACATTTTGTATATTATTTCTTTATTTGTTTTCCTACTTTAATGGTTGTACTAAGCTTACACACATTTTGTCATAAAGTTTAATTTCAACTTTAGCAAAATTGAAACGTTAGCAGCGTTTTGTTTGACAAAACAACAATTAAGTGTCTTAATAGATACATATTTCCGTAATCTTAAATTGAAACGTCAAAAATTTGTTTGCTTTTTGATTTGAAATTATTCATCAAGAGTTGTTCATTATTTCGAAACAAACAGACCGATTCCAGATGTGACAGTGACAGAATGTCATTGTACGCGGTAGCGTAACCGTCATTGTGCTCAGCAATTACACACATAACTTGATATTTTCAATAGAAATTGTTCGTAAATCTTAAAGCCTCGAGCAAACCTACGTGATTGCGGTGGCAATTACAATAGCACAGTCAGTAGGTACCACTAAACATTTTAGGTCGAATTATTTGATATTACATTTCAAATTTCTGTTAGTTTAGTACAAGGCACTAACCTAGTTTGATTTCAAAAAGTGACAGTTCTGTCAGAAATCAAATCAACATATTCTAAACTTTCCACTTCTGTGGATCATGATAAACATTAGGTGTGTTCCCGTACCTACTTAAACTGCGAAAATCTTCGATCTGAGATTTCAGCAGGATGATTTAAAATTGGTTTTCACACCGCCAAGTCCACAATTTCGTCTCTCAGAAGCACAGGCAACAACTTTTATTGTTTATCAAATTCATCAACCCAAGCTACGTTGTCAAATAAAAATTCATACTCTCTCTTTTTATCTCCTTATCGTTAGAGTGAAATATCAAAATTTGAACATAAAAAGCTTTTCATCTAAGTATGGTGAAGTTTAAAATGAATCGCAACGAAATATCGGATTTCGAAATCCCGAAACTATATTATGAAATCCGAAGATTTGGACTGAAATCTACGAAATCCGTGATTTCGCTTCGGTGTGGGAACATAGTATAAAAGTGACAAGTGACATAAAATGTTCATAGTTTTTCGCAGAAGAAAGCGCTAGCGATATAGTAAAATATTTTTACAGGCTGCGAATTTTACTCCCAAGAAGTTTTTGTCAAATGAAAAAAAATATCTGGCATTTCAAAAATTGAACTTATAGTGTCGTCGGGCATATTCGTACAATAAATTATTATTTGCGATATTATATTGTTGATCTTAAAAAAACTTTTTCATAAAAACTAACATAAATACACTTTTATGTTGACGTTGAAAAATTTTCTAAATTTTGTGTTCGATGTGTTCTCGTACTTTTTTGAAGATTTTTACCTCCACTCTTGAAAAAATGAGAGTGTTTATTTGTGTTGTGCGAGAAGTACGGGAACACAACTGTTATGAACTTGATTCATCAACAGCAATAGATTTTATGAAATACTTGTAAACATTATTAAAAAATCGAATTCTGTTATTATTGCTTTTTTATGGAACGCTACTATGACGACTACAGCATTGGTTAATAAAATCATGCCAATTTTAAACCCATTGTAGAAGAACGAACACATTCTGTTTCACCCACTTACACATTGCGTCTAGTGGATCTTGTTTTTTTTTTTTTGAACAAGGACATTGCTTTAAGGCCGTACAAAAAAAATCTTTACCTCACACATCCACTAATTCTTCATGATGCAAACTGAAATTGGTACTTTCTTATTCTCAAGAGCCCATTCAAAGGCGATTGTTCGTTTTGCCAGTGGAAGGTCTTGTCGAGATATTTTCCCTTCAATTCCACATCGGACACGTTTTGGGCTTGTCCCCGTAGGGGATATCTTAAAGTTTAAGTATGCGTCTAGGGTAGATTTTTCTCTTATCAGTCTCGATTTTGAGAAGAATAGACCCATGTACCTTCAAAAAACTAGTAGTGGGCAAATTGCCAAACATTTCGTTTTATAAAATATTTTCTCACTAACATCTTATCATACGTCGCGTGTTGTTCGTCGTCTTATTCACTCACGCACCGCAAGCAAAATGCAGCTGGTTTTACTTTTATTAACGGTCCATCTTCTGTTATGTGTTAAATTGATTTTCACACTCTGTATATGACGGATTAAAACGATAGGCAAACAGTTTTATCGATTTAAGGGTAAAATTTGAAGGACACCCATTGAATTCAATTATTCACTTTTTGTTGTTCTTATGTTTGCTGTCTCTCTCTCTCTCTCTCTCTCTTAGGGCGAACTCACAATAAAATGGGATTAGTTCGTTGAGTACCTATTAATATGAGTGGTCAGGGGTTGGTAAGGTATAAAATACGGGAAAAAGATTGTGTTCACATGTAATCTGGCATTCGCACGAACATGATTTGTGCAGGAAATGAAAAAATTATATAGAAACCAAACCGAACGGGGGTTGATTATGGGGGTTTTTACGCTTTCTTAGATTATATTGGAGCAATTTTGCACCGTCACGACAACCGTCAAGCAATTTATTTGTTTTAAACGGTAAAAGGCTACCACGCTCTACCAAGCTATGATTGGGAATTGTAAAGAGTGGAGCAGTAAAAGCTCTCCTTCCAGACAGGTAACCAACTATTTCCGAAGTGTATTTATTTAATATTTATACAGAATATATTCTATTTGATAAAAGAAGGGTTTCTAGAGAAAAAATCAATTATAATATATGTATATTTAAGTGTGGAAAAACAAATTAACGAAGTGAAATCTGATTGTAACGTCAAGTCTATTTTCGTTCCACATACCATCCATACTTCAATGAAGAAATTGATAGTGTGTGACTATCATCAACAAAATTCAGAGATTATTGATTATTAAGATGACCAAGTTAAACGTTGCGATGAATAAAAGTATTTGACGATATGTCAAAATGAACGAATGTTCATTAATTCGAAGGTCGTTTTTAGCTTTCGTGTGAATAGCCATTAGGTTTTTAGATTTGTCGATTTTATTCATATTGAATTCACTTTTCATACTTATTTTGACGTTTCAGGATCTCATCTCGCATCTAATTAATCGTGTGACCACAAAACGGCCAAGTGCGACAGCCGCTTATCACCATTAAGTGGAAGCGAGATGTAAATACTGAGAAGTGGAAACTAGTCGTTCCAGTAAATCCAAACAAATATCCCAATACAAATAAGTGAATGGAAGATGTCGCTAAAAAATTCGGAAACTTAACCCGATGTTTATATAAAATTAGTCGATCTAACGTCATAAGAAATTACTAATAGAGAAGCTCTTTTTTTATAAATAGATGTGTTTTAAATGTATTGTGAATTTTGTTTTGTTTGACATTTTTTTTTTCTTTTTATTATTTTCTATTGGTCTCATTCCATTTACGTTTCACCGAATACTTCCCATAACTCATAGATGGACAATAATGAGTATACAAAGAGTGTCCGTTTATGAGAACTTTCACTGTATTAAGTATTAATTTTGCTGGCTCAGCAAAAAAAAAGAAAAGAAAAGGAAACAAAAATCTTCCATGACACGCACAATACTTACGATGAAAACAAAATACGCTTCAAGTCAAGTGACTAAATTTGGCCTTTTAATACAAAGTCGAAGTAATTGATCGTAATTAGGTTTTCCACACGTAATGCCTTTGTCATTTATCAATTAAATTATAAAACAAAAATTGTTTACTTTTACTCAATATTTTTCGAGCGCTGAATGAGAAGTTAAATAAGAAATGGAAATGCTTAAAGAAGAACATATATAAATCAATTTTAATTGAAGGTAGTCGAAAAAGAAAATACTTAAAAATGTATATTAATTTAAATGCTGTTTCAATTATTCTACAGATGTGAATTTAGCTTCAAATTGATCAAATTCTGAAACAGCTAGGATGCAAAGCAAAATTTAAAATGGATTTTAACGTCGTTTTATATTGGATTTTCGGAGTTACTTTTTTTCCACTACTGTTGATCCAGAAACGTCGGATTAGCTGTTCCGAGTAAGGGTCTCGGAGTATTTTTTCTGTTCTCGATTTCATAAGGAAGTTAAAATAGGACATACTCACACATGTTCTGCATTCCGAGTGAAAATGAATTCAAAACGAATTTCAATTTCACTTAAAATGAAATAACGTTGTCTGCATTTTGAGTGGATTCAACTCCTTACAATTCACTTCGAATTCATTTTCGAACTTTCAAAATCACCTGTTACATACAATTTGTATAAAAACGGTTCATATTCGGAATGTAGAACACGAATTTTCATATTCAGAATCCTAAAATTCCACATTCGGAATGAGCTATTTACAAACTTTATTTTATGTGGAATACAGAACATCTAAATTCACTTTCGTTCCTCAAATTCGCAAAAAGTGAAATACAGAATATGTGCGACTTTTACAGTACTATAAATAAAAAATGCTTATTCCTCCGCTAATCCATGACTTTACCATACCATAGAATAAAAGTTAGTCTGCGGACTAAAATTTTCGATTAATAAAAAATCGAAAATCCACGAACAAAATCTACTACAATAACTCTTTCTCATTTTATTCCATGTCTCTGTAAATTTTTTTTCTTAATGTCAATGCTTACTCCTTCACTAAACCACCGTCTTCAATGGTTTATCGAAGGGCTAAGTTTTTATTAATGGCAATGGCATTTTGCACTTAGTCAACGTATTAAACTTAAATCATTTATAAATCGTGTTATTTAAAATGGATTTTAAAGTTTTTCATCGGATTTACTTGTCAAAAGTATTAATTCTATGAAGAAGCCATTTTTTTAGATGGCAAGGTTCACTCGTGTATGTTTGCAAATTTGTAAATACTATACATTTACATATTCGATTGGAATCAAAAAAGAGTAGAACACTCCTAAAATTCAATCGAAACGACATAAGTAACAGAGTGGAAAAAGAGTAACTCCGAACTGCCAATTGAAAACGACACAAATTGTTTGTTTTATATTCTTTAAACGAAATTCGTGTAAGTTAAGCTGTCATAAGCAATATTAATGTTGTTTTCGATTGGCTATTCGGAGTTACTCTTTTCCACTGTTTATGTTCTATATATTCCTATAGAATATAGAAAATTAGACGGTCAACGTAATTAGTCAACGCATGAACTCTCTGACGTTAAAACGACGTCAAATTTATTCCTAATTATACGACAGCATGTGATTGTCAACATGCGTCGACGTTTTGTTAACACTTTGGCCATATGTTGACAGAGTGAGAATGGTTTTTGTGGTGATGTCAGAGAGTCAACGGCATGACCGATTACGTTGACCATCCTATTGTAGCTTAACAGCTACGGTTTGATTTCTCGAAAAAGCAGTTATACATAATAAAACCAAAATGATTTATCACATGAAACTCCAGTCCGTAGAAAACAATGAATTCGTCCACAAAAAAAGTCAATTATTTCCCCCAACCAGCATGATAAATTCTTCAACGCTCAAATTTCAACACACTTGAACTCTCACTCAATTGAATTAACCTTTTTAACTGAAAACTAATCTCTCACCATCATCATAGCAAAAAAAAAACAAAACAAAAATTAAACTAGGTCACTCAAGGTCATAAGCCTCCATCATTTCAATTATGCAAGCGTTCACTATGACGTATACGTAACGTATTTTTGTAATCTTTTACTCAGTGTCAATTTCGGCAACTGCGTGTACAGCTAGGTATCATAAAAAAAATCAAAACAACAACAAACTTAATCTATGAGCCTATAATAAAATCAACACTTCAGATAGATGATTAAGTCATTTCGTGAGCACTATCGTGTGCACAGTTAATGGGATACGCGAGGACAGGCACTGGCATTATACCGAGATACGCAATTATTATCTCAGTGTGAAGGAAAGGAAGGTACACATAACCGTAATTGGCATTTTGGTAACCAAGTCACAGACAGCAAAGCGAGTGAGCGAGAGATGAGTGTGAATTTGTTAAAAGGGGGTGAATTTGTTTATTTTAGGGATGGAAAAGGGTGTCATTTTATAAGTGCACACAACCGCACAGTACACATTATTAGTAAAGCTTCTCTAAGCGGCAGGTAGATAGATAAACACTACCAATTTGTTTCGAACTCACTAATTAGTGAATATTTGCTTGTTTAGAGGAATGATTGTCGATATACGCCCGTCGACGCCGCCGGCCGTTGCCGTCATCGCGGAAATCTGTTTATCTGCTGTTGATTTAGATTATAATTATAGAACTCCGACACACTTGGCTTGTTTGGTTTTCAACTCACCGCGTATTTTAAAATAAAATTGAATATTTCAAAAATAGACGGAATAATTATCTTTGGAATTTCTCATTGAACAGATAATTTACAAATAAAAACAAAAATTGCTGATTTGTTTATTGATAAAGCAAATAGTAATTTGTTTTGAAGAAAAATATACAAAATAAGATCTCAAATGTTTGAAATGTTTACTTTGACTTTTTCTGCCAAAACAGCAACTCACTGAAATTTGTTGCTGCAATTTTTCAACATGAAAGAATCCTAAGAAATTCGAAACTGACCTAATGTTCAAAGGCGTTTTTGTATTTTAATTGAAAACAGACTCTTACAACATGTTCAATACTAATTTGTCACCAACATTATTTTTTGAATATAAATATTGTCGCTTCTGTCGGGTAGTGTTTGATCACTTATTAGGTAAGTTGTGTAAATAGGCGACATCTAGTGTACACATTATAATTTGTGTATGTTAAAAATTGATAAAAAGAAAATGTGATTGGTACTTAGAAAAGATTAGTTGTACCTAATAGGAAAATTACTCGGTCTTTATAAATTCTTTTATAAATATGTAAATAGTAAATTTATTTTAATACCAGTTGATTCGTGGGGAACAAAATTAGCCGATTTTTAATTCCATGATGTTTGTCATTCCTATAGAATCAATATCTTGTTCTTCCCATATGAAATGGAGTATTCAGGAGTCTACAACCTGAAAGTATTCGATTTCGGACTTTTTATGATTTTCCGACTTTTCCCGTCGAAATTTCTAATTGTCGTTTCTGTAGTTTCTGGGGATCAAAAATTACTGCACCTGCCATGCACTTTTTAGCCATGGAGGTAAATCTTCACCCTTATTGCGATAGTCGTTCAACGCCATACCAAAACACGACACAAAAATTTGCTATTGCGTATGGCGTTGAACGCCAACTGGTGTTTATGTTCATGTGGAATGCATTCATTCAGTGACGTCTGTCGTCATTTCGTATTGCGTTAGTCGTTTTTAAAGCAAAAAGGCCTGTTAAAACGCCAAATTTAGTCGTTCACAAAATTGCAAACGACAGAGCCAAAAATAGTGGCACAATGTAATTTTTTTTTCGTTTGTTTTATTAATTATTGGTAAAAAAAGTTTCTTAGGGTAAAAATAACAAATGAAAAACATGTTAGTTCATGGAAGCAAATTAAAAAAAAACCTAGACACAAATTTTAGAGCATGTGTCGACAGAAGTCAACAAACAAAGTTTGAGTGGGAGTACTTGGCTAAGGAATTAAATTGTATTGGACTACCAACACGAAATGAAAAAATCTTTTATTTCTTTTTATTTTTATTAAGTGTATACACATGTTGTGAGCATAATAATTACTAATCAGGATCGAATTCATCGCCTCTGCACAACTAAATCTTTTTTCCTTCTTTCTTCCCCGAGCTCAATATTGTCACTGCTGCTTCATTAGAAATAGCTATCCACACGTAGTAGATAACTGCATTTTGTACATTTTTTCAAACATTTGTATTGTGGTAAACAAATTTTCACAATATAGTTAATAACAAATTTTATGGAACCAAAATTAAAATTTAATTGCGAATTGATGCAATTTCTTACTTTGGAAAAAACTTTAAACTTTTAGTTTTATCTGTCCTATATCTACATTAATATTTTGGATCAAATCTAAATAAATTTAAAACTATGCTTACAAACATCGAACAGCGCTGTTCACTGATTTCAATTGCAATGGGGACGTTCACTCAATTATTCTCAGTAATCTGGAATAACTTTCTTTTGTTGTAATGCGTTCAAAACCACATCTGATGAACAAACAGCTGCTCTTATGAAAGCTATCTTCAGTTATCCCAAAAAATTTGGAATAACTAGCTATCCGAGAGAACAAATGTATAGAACCAACTGACTGCAAAATTCATTGGTATGCGTTTTGCTTTGATTTTTTGACAGCTTTCAGCTAGAATAAATGAGTGAACGCCCGCAATTAAAATTTATATGTCAAAATATCAGCTGTTAGAGTGGATCTCATGTGGAATCTAAGAGCGACAAGGAGGATGGCGTTTAAGTTACGCAATCGTTCTTCGTTTTGAAGAAAAACGATTTTTATAAAAAAAAAATCAGTAAATAAAGCCGAAAGATACTTTTTCGTATTTTCTTTGTCAAAAAAAATGGTTATTTTTGGGACTTCTATTAGATCAACTTTTTTTGGTTTTCATTTTTCTTAAAAAACTGTGCGGTTGTTTTTTTTTTATTTTTTTATAGCGAAGGTCCTAAAATAATTGTAAACCCAAATTTTTCAAAACTGTTTTTTTTTAAATTTTTTTTTGAAAAATGAATATTTCGAAAAAGAATAAATCAATTTCATCGAAAGTTTGTGTTTAGAAGTTTTTTGATATTTTCTTGAATACTCAAAAAAAAATAGATATTTTACTAAAACAAACTGCAACGCTGCTCATGGACATTGGAGGAGTGTACCACTTCGACAACAAGAGACAGAATTAAATTCTAGGCGGTTTCTATTCCCTATTTGATATTGCAAGTTCAGAGTTCAGAGCGCCCACTTTTCATATTTTCGAATTTCTCATTAGTCCTGTTCTCGTGACAAGTACAGCAAAGTAAAAATTTTACAAGGAAAACAACAATAATAACATTAATTTTCCTTTTCATCCGAAGTATAATTGAGTTCCGATAATTAGTGAGTCAATTCATTCATAGAGGGCATTGAAGTGATTTTTTATAGTGATGTATGTTTGTATTTCATTTTCTCCTTGTATTTTTTATGCTTTTTAGCATAAAAAAAAACATAGATGTTAAAATCCCTCCATATTAAAATAAATAAAATCAAGTTGGAGTGTGGATCGTTTTCTTGAAAATGTTTTACTTTGCTCTGTATTTTATTGTAACGAGAACACGACTATTATTTGATGAACGGAATACATTTCTTTTTATAGAGATGGTCTTGGAAATACATAGAACTAATATTGCATATCTAAACTTTTAAAAGAATAATTTTTCGATTTAACAAAAACTCATTTTTTTTTTTTGAAAAATTGAGTTTTTTTAAATTTTAAATTTATTAAATTAAAATTTAATAATTACTTTAAATTCACAATCCAGACTTTTTTCCTAAAAAAATGTTTTCAAAATTGTATACATAAAAAAATATTTTCCTTAAACCGCTCCAAGGATTTAACCAACGATTCCACCAAAATCTTCGAAAAATATTTGTTCGGATTTTTGAAAAATTTAAATTTAGTATTTCCAAAACGGATTGACGATTTTGTATTGAAATTATGTTTTCAAATTTATATTGTTTATAATAATAACAATTGCGATAGCAAATTAAAAAAAAAATCGTATAAAAAAAAATGAATTAAAAACCGACGTTAAAAATATATTTAGCTGTATGTATTTACTAATAATCTTGTACTTTATAGGGCAAGGGGTTGAGCATAATAGCATGTACGTACATATGTACGTTTTATTACTGCAAAAAATACCAATTTTAACCTCACACTTTTTTCTAATTTAAATAAAAAGCCAAACAACATAAATACTACCAAACCAGCCATCACTTACTCTCAACACGAGATCAAAGTGTAAGAAATTTTAAATAAAATATGTATAAGTAAATAAAACAATAAGAATTCAAGATGCCAGCGTAAAAGTTTTTTTTTTGTCAACAAGTTTTCCCTTTCAAAATAATATCGAAGAAAATTTATTTTGATATTTTTTTTTTTTAATTATTTTTCATGAAAACTTTACTTACTTTCTGCTCTGTGAAGTGATTTGAAATTTCCTTTTTCTCATTATCTTTATCTGGTTAAACCAATTTTCAACCACTAAGTAGCTATTAAAGCGAACGTAAGCTATATAGCTTGTAAGTGGTTTATCATCCTTAACGAGGTTAAGTAGAAAATAACAAAATGAGGGACGAAGAAAGAAAAACAACTTTTAACCGTTTACATGGTTTCTTTTCTGATAAATAATAATAATAATCATTTTCTTTATTCATGGCGCCATATCGTAACTAACCCTATAAGGACATCATCCCATTCAGCCCTCAAATAGCTTAAACCTAGCCAACTGTTAGCTTCGTTTTTTTTCTCTAGTTATTCCATTCTTAAAGGCAATCCAATGACTAATGGTTAAAAAATGCTAAGCGATTACTTCCACACTAAATTATAAAATTCTTCATCCCTAGTTGTGAATTGTGAAATGGGGTATGATGGAGCTCTGGAAATGGGGGTGGGGGTAGATGTTGGTTATGGAAGAAAGAGGTTGTTGTGGTTGTTAGTGTATAGCGTTAACATATAACACATTCATTCTCCGTATGCAAAATAAGGGGAGGATTTTGATTTGCATAAAACGCTGGCACGACAAGCGCATGCAAGAATCGTATTCAAGAAGTCGGAATTACATAGAGCAAGTGTGTTCATAACACAAAAAAAAAAAAATACACAGACACAAAAAGAAAAATGTCTGAATTTCAAAAGAGAGCAAAAACCTTTAAAGCAGCTTAACACGAGGTTAAATTTTTCTATAGTTAACCCTCGCAAAGCTTACCGCCATCCAGACGTGTGGATAAATGTAATCTTGTTTTTCGGTTTTCGAACTTTCTTATCGTTTGAAAACTCCGACAAGACTTGTGTGGCGGCGCAGTTGGTGGCCAATAACACTCACTGATACTGCACTTTGTGTTAGCCGTGTGATGTTTATTTGCTATCCTGTGTAAGGGATTATGTATCTAAAAGATTACCGATGGAGTCGTCCTTTGTGCGTTGTGATGTCTGGTTACGCCAGTAAACGCCATAGAAATATAATCAATTTACTAATTTTCTTAATAGTCCTCCATTTAAAAAGTAAACTGCAACATTTAAGTCCTCGTGATATTGCCTTGGAGGGAGGTCTACGCTACATACAAAACTTTTCATATAAAAGTTATTGAAACTAAAAGGTTAATTGCTGCACCACCCTTGAAGCCTTCACAAACTTTCACACTCAATCGACTGACGACGGCAGACAAAAAATATTGAGGAAAAAAAACGACAACCAAAAAGCCAGGAAATGGCTTTTGCAGATTTTATGTGGACACACATACATACATCCATTCTATATATGACGAGTAGATGTGCTGCAGCAGCAGCCAACCAACCAAGTAACACCATTTCCATGCTCTTCTCAACCACTATACTAGCTATTAAAAATTAAATCGACAGTTGATGCAAAATGCAAAGGACAACCGTTTCCATCCATCGTCCTGTTGCTCGTCCCTACCTCCTGCCCCCACCCCCCACATTCATCGGTTTTTTTCATTTTCCATCTCTTAAAGGAAAATTCATGTTGATATCCTTTATGCCGTTGCCAAGAATTCCAAATGCATGAAGATACAACTACTATACTCGTCCCGTACAATATTATAAGACCCCGACTAAACTATACTATATACAAATGAGATTATGCAGCATTTCCTTTGTCTTGGTCTCATGGGAGTTAAATAAAAGAAATAAAAAATATATGTATGTAGATGCAATTGCACGAATGTGAAAGGAATAACTTAAAAAGAAATAATTAAAATTTCCTTTTATTTAAATGTTAAATAAATGAAATACATAAAATATAGTTAAAGAATAAATATGTAGAATAGGAATATAAATAAACGTGCAGGTATTTAGGAAGAAAATCATATAATGTGGTATTCCCTGATGAGACATGGTCTTGAGATTGTTTATGTCGATAGTTGGTTCGAAATGAGGCAAATTAAAATCTTGCATTTGCAATCTTTGCTTAAGGGAATCCTGAGCCTTAATAGGTGAAAATTCTGATCAATCGGAATTTTATCTGTTTGGCTAACTTAGTGCCATTATTTTCTCCCCACTATATGGCCTCGCCATAGTCATAAGAACTGATGTTGCGTACGAACCTCAAGCACAATATGGTTTGGGCTCAAACATCAATTTCAATTTATTGTGGTTAAATTTCTCGGTAAACAAGCGCATCATACACAAATGTTTCATTTATCGGAGCCCAAATTTGGACAAAAACTTAACTTTTAATGAATTTGATGTGCTTTGTCCGTCTCCATTCAAAGAATTGTTTTTGTTGATGTCTTTCCTGAGTTAAACCAACTAACTCAGCTTTTTGATGAGCCGACACGAATCTCTGACGTTCCAGGTCAAACGCCAACACTCTAGAATTCTTTCTCACCTCTGACTCTGATAAATATACTGTAAGTTTATTATCGCCTTTAGTCACATCAGACCATTGTCTCATATCTACAATTTCTCATGCCAACATCTCTCCAGTTAAAGCAAAATCACCTAAGAAAACCGTATGGCAATTTGAGAAAGGCATCTGGGACGGTCGCAATATATTCTTCAGGAACTTAAACTGGACGTAAGTTTCCGGAATTTTGAAGCCAACCCCACTGAAGAAAACCGAAATAAGTTCAAAAAGCTGGAAAGACTTGCAACATTCACATTCACAGAAGCAAATTTTTGTATGACCAAAAATTAAGGCAAAAAATACTATACAATGTCCCAAAGGTAGTAAAATTGTTTGGTCATTGTGAGAAAACATTCGAAATACAACTTCGTCTTCGGTTCCAACCCTTTTGTCGGCTCATGTGAAAAAGCCAACTTGCCAGCAGCGCAGTTCGCTATTAATTCGACGTTACCAGAAAGTGTTATGGCTCCTCTAGTACTTGAGCGTAAACGGTTTAATGTGATGAATCTTCTTTTGAACTCATGCAGTTGCTAGGTGTTTAAAGATCTTGACATACACAAATCTGCTGGTCCGGATAGAATCCCTCCCATTGTTCTGAAGAGGTCTTCCTCGACGCTGGAAAAACCTCTGCGTAAGCTCTCCATCTATCCTACCATAATGGTATTTTTCCGAGTGGACGGAAAACAACATTTGAGCAGCCTGTCCATAAAAAATCAGAATCTTCTTTATCCTCTAACTACCGACCAATTGGACTTACGTCCCTATTTTCAAATTTAATGGAACGCTGATTAATTATCAGCTTAAGAAGAAAGTAAGATAATTTCGCTTGATATTTGTAAGGCATTTGAGAGTTTGGCATCAAGCTCTCTTATCGTAAATGTGTGTATGTGGTATCGATGAATCACTTCTTCTCTGGATTAGAAATTACTTTTCGGGCCGCTGAATACAAATTGTATTTTACGGTTTCAAGTCTGATATTCATATCAAAACTGATGGTGTGCTTCAGGCTACATTTTGTCTCCAACTCTCTCATTTTCAGTAATGATCCACTAAATTGTTTTGTTGACGGTAGTTACTTTCAGCTTTTCATATTCGTTTTCAGATTCACCTCCTTGTTCTTCGGATGTGGAACTACAACGGCAGCGTATTCATTAAATTCTGATCTCCACAGCATTATCCAATCCAAAATAGAGCTATAAGAATGAATGGTGATATGACTAAATAAGTGGAAACATTTACATCTCTAGAACACCGTCGAAATTTTATGTCTCATTATTTTATCGCTATTTTTATAAACAATGTTCTAGCGATAATAGCCAGTTGTATTCCTTCCCCTAAACTATTCAACAGTAATACGGAGACGACCTGCTATGAAACCGTCTACGGCAACCAGAAACTTGTATCGTATGAAAAACTTCTTGGAGAACGAAAAAGATATCAACGATAGAGACAACGATATTGAACTTACATGACAGTGCAACTGAAACTGTATGCATAATATTTGACAAATGGAATACGATCCACTCATAGATTTTAATATACACCCAGATTGCCAACTCGCTGGCATATCAGCCATTTTGTAAAAGGTAAGAAATAAGATGATCCATATTTAAATAAAATAAAATATGGGAATACGAAAATCTACTGTCTGAGTGTCTGACGTACTCCAAAATGACGACTTGACTTCAATTTTACGTGCCCAATTAATCTAGTTGTATGTTCTCACTTGAGAACGGTTTGACCGATTTGCGTGTTTTTTACTTGCGATTATAGGTACTTTAAAGCAAGTTATACATTCGTCAAAAAAAAAAAATCTAACAATCAAAAATGACATTACGATCATAGAGAAACCTAAAAAAGTGATCGCCAAAAAATGTCTGTATGTCTGTCAGTCTGTCAGTCTGTAAGTCTGTCCGTCTGTATGTATAACGAGCTACAGCCTAAACGGCTTAAGCGATTGCCTTCAAATTTTGTATGTGTGATTATTTTGGGGATCAGAGGGGAAATTGAAATTTTATTTTTAGGCTTAAAAATAACTGTACCTAATATGACCTTGAAGGAAAATCTTATTTTTCTCTAAAACCGCTCCAACGATTTTGATAAAAAAAATTTTTTGTTGGTAATAGATATCATTTGATATGAACCAAGTTTACAGAAAAAGTCTATTAACGGTACCGTTCATATAACGGTTTTTTTAATTTTTGGCTTTCTCGGTAACGGTACATTGGATTTCTGTCAAATTTTATATCTGAGAAGATCTAAGTAGCTAAATTATTTTTGCATATCAAAATTTTTAATAACTTTTTATTTTAAATTAAAATAATTTATTAATTTTTTTTTTTGAAAAATCAATAGTTTTAAAACTAACCAAAAAAAAATAATTTAAAATTTTATATTCACATGAACATTAATAGTCTCTAAAAAATTGCATACCAAAATTTCAAAAGAATTTTGTTTTTAAAAAACGAAAAATAAAAAACAGGATTTCATCAAAACCCGTCGTACAATTTTCGAGATACTTTTTTATAAAATTTTTATTGATCCCATGCAACTAATGGCGTTCTTCGTTTTTTCGAAAAACTGATTAAAGTGATGGTTTTGGCTGTTTAAATAAGTTTAAAAAACGATTTTTTCCCACTTATACACCATTCACTTTCATTATATACATGTATGTACTTGTACATATTTACATTATTACCCTCATAATTTACATAAATAAAATCCATTTAAATATATATACTACGAATCAAGGTAATATTACCTAGATGGGCTTTAAATCTGCATAAGTTAATTATAATAGACTAGCTACCTACCAACAGCGTCAGTGAGTAACACTAAAGTTGTTAGCTACAAGAGCAAGTTTGTACGATCCAGTCGTGCATTTTATTTTTATTGGATTTCTTCATTTTGAGCAAAATGTTTGTATACATTTTTTTTTTCAACGAATACGTCACAAATTTGATTGGAATGGTTTGTTCAAAAAATCAAAGAAAATAAAAATGTGAAGTTCAGTTTGACAGTTTTAATGTCACAATTTTTAAAAACAAATTCCACATAGAATATTAAGATTTTGGAAGCCACCAGTGGGGTGTCGAAATATCATATCGTCATGATAATCGAAGATTTTATACAGATTTGGGCAATTACAAGCAAAAAATAAGGACGTGGACGTTTTTGAATTTAAGCATTCAAAGTAAAATCGCTGGTCAGTTGTATTCATTTAAATCGATCGATTCCATTACCGACCCCGATGAAGTCATAAATTATACAATTGAGTTCCTGCATTTCAATGGATTTGCCAGAATTGCCACTGAATAATTTGCAGCTCGGTGGTAATCATGTTTCAACAAATACAGGGTGTCCGCCGGAAAGGTATACTACTTTGTTTGTTTATAATTTTTGATTAAATGAAAGAGAATGGATCTTATATTGATAAATATTTTATTTAATGTCGGCAATTATGTATGGAATACAATATCAGGTAAATGTACGCCTCTGTTAGTCTCACAAATGGGAGCCCTTTGAGCACATTTTTCATTACATTCTCACACATTTCACGCGGTATTTCATTAAATTTCATCACGAATATTTTGTTTGAGTTGCTCAAGCGTTTCTGGTTTGTTTGCATAAACCTTGCTTTTCAGATATCCCCACCAGAAGAAGTCCGGAGCAGTCAAATCAGGCGACCGTGGATGCCAATCAACATCACTATTTCTTGAAATAACTTATTGTGGAAAGAGGTCTCGCAGTAATTCCATTGTAATCCTGGCTGTATGCGAATTGGCACCGTCTTCCCAAAGCATGCAGTTGTAGCGTTAAAAAGTTTTCAATCATATCACGATATCGCTCCCCATTCACAGTTACGGTTACGCCGTTTTCATTTTCAAAGACTGTAACTTTTAATGTATGCAAAGGTGACTGATGAAAAATTTGAGGGTTTTCCGTTGCCCAGAACCGACTATTCTGTTTATTCACGTATCCATATTCAAATGAAAATATGCCTCGCCACTCATTATGATTTTTTCATGAAAATCTGGGTTGCTAGCTGTAACATCCTATTGGCATATGTACGGCGGCGTAAATGGTCTTGTGGAAGAAGTCCTTGTGCAAAATTGTGGCCAAAGTTGTTCTTTGAAGACCAAGCTTTTGAGCACGGCGTCGAATTGAGGTTGATGGATTGTTTTGAACACTTCCTTGATCAGCAGTAATGTTTTCAGCCGATCTTGCAGCACGTTGTGGTCCATGCTTGGGCCTATCACCTACAGACCCACTTTCTTGGAAATCAATTACTACACGATAAATAGTGCGTTTCGTTGGCACGTTGTTTCTCCCAAAAATTTCACGTTACTTTCTCATCGTCACAGTAATCGTTTATTGATTTTGATAAAATGTTTCAACGATTAAAACACATTGGTTTATGGAATATTTTTCCATAATAAGTTTGTGTAACACGTGTCTACTTCACGACTGCCAAATATTAACTGTCAAGACTAATGTTTACCAAAATGGCGGCAAAAGAAAATAGTATACCTTCCCGGCGGACACCCTGTATTATTCAACACTAAGCGATGCGATGAGAGTTTTAAAAAGAAACAAACAAATCCGATTAATTTGATTTCAATAATTTCACTATCGGACAGAAATTGATGTAGGTATCTCAACACAAATTCAAAAACGAAGATGAAACCCTACTCCACAAGACTTCGCCGGACAGAACAACAAATTATTTATAATTGCACTGTAACTGATGTCATTAACTGATAGCCTTTTGTGATCTCTAACTATTCTCCCTTAGCTCAAAAAAAAAAAAAAAAAAAATCGGCCCGTAATCATTTGTGATATTACCCTGACGAACGTTGACACCTCGGGTTTTATCTGAGTGAAACTATATATGTAATTATTCCGGTATATCAAATCAGCGAGATCATCTGTTTGCGACACCGACAAAAATATTGTTTATCTTGTTTTCCATAATTGCAACTATTCAATTTGAATCAACAAACAACAACAAGCACCAAGAAACGTCCCCCGCACTAAAACATCATTTAAAACAACTTCATTGTTATCCGGACTACACGCCTCGATGTAATCACATTTTCAAAATTGAATATTCTCATATCTAAGTCTCGTTTAATTATCCATGCACAATGCAGTGTAATGCTGAATCTCTATGGGCGCATATACAACTAGCTATGTTAGAAATTCCGAATCGTTCATGTAGTACGGTCTATGTTAATGTCACAAGTCATTTGTAGAACACTGGATCCTTCCGTTGCGACTCCGCAGTACTACTACAGAACTTGCACAAGGTATACATTTGTATGTATATATTCTCAGGAAGGAGGTTTATTTCAAAAATTCTTTCACGTGCACAAGGATACTAGAATTCCATTGCAGTTCGATGCGCACATTTTACTCCATTCTTTTTGTTCATGAATGTGTTTTTTTTGCATTTTTTTTTTAACTCGGGACAATAGAAAAGTTCTACAACCTAGAACTGCAAAACAATGAACCCTTTGGTAGTACGCGGCAAACATCCTTTGTCCCCTCATCATCATCACCATCAGCTGCATCATCATATTCTACTTCAACGAGAAGTATGTTGCTTTAGATAGTTTTATTTTTTGGAAGAGTCATGGCGAATCTATCAACGCAACTACTATAGGTACTGTTGGTTCGTCGGGTGATGTTGTGCATGAGTTTTCTGTAAAGTTAACTTCAAAAGTTCATCTAATAAATCGCTAGAAATTACAAAAGTTTTCTCCTTGAAATAGAAGATATGAGCTCTAAATATACACACTTTCTGTCTGTGTGACATATTATATGAAATAGATTCGGGTAAGTTCTAAAACAGTCAGTGTAGCCCGCATATTAAATATTCTACTTAAAGTTTCTATATTAACTATACAACACTACATTCGTTGTCCCTGACAGTAAATTAAAAAGGGGAACATGCTTAGAAGTAACTGATATAGTTTAGTTTATTAATTTAGACTCTAGAAAGTGAGCTGGCATGTGTGTATTTTGAAAAATGAACTTCGAGCAATCAAACTTAATTAAAATTTAATTTGGTGTCGGTGTAAGGAAATATACGTAAAATCTTTTTGTGTTCTTCAGCAAGTACAAGACAGCCTTAGAAATATTTGAATACATTAAACTCAGAAGAGCTTTTCTTCACGAAACTGATGTGCTTTCGCTGATGGTACAAGGAAGAATGTGTGTGCATACATTTCTTTAGAAGATTACGTATGCCAGCCATATCACCATTCCTGTGCTCATGTTGTTATTCGAAGGAATGCAATGGAGGGAACCTACAATATTTTGCCAGTTCGAAATACTCGTGGGGAATATGTCACTTCCTCAAAAGTATTTTTTTTTAAATAGCTAGGTCGGAATTCGAATAGAATATAAAATAAACCGTTACAGCAATTGATTTTGTCTTAATTTTTTTATATAGAAACAATATTCTTTAAATATTTTATGATATAAAATTTGATATGCCAATTTAAATATTAAATAATATAAATTTAGAAACGGAATTCGAAAAATAAAATCGCATATCAGTTTTCGAAATATTGATTTTTCAAAAATAGAGATTTTGATCAAACTTGAAATTACTATGATAGCGATGACGAAAAAAGTGGGTCTCATAATTTTTTCTGTCTTGCCAGTCTGCCTGTCTGCCCCCGAGTCTACCGTTTAGGTTGCATGGACATCCTCCAAATTTGGTACACACCTATTGTTTTTCGGTAAAAAGCCCACACTTTTTTTTAATTTTTTCTTTAAGGCCACATATATGCTTTTCCTTAACCAAAAAGTTAAATCTTATTTTTCTCAAAAACGGCACCAACGATTTTAATAAAAAAAATCAACTTATTAATTAAGGGAAAATGACCTTTTTGATATTTTTTGCTATGAAAATTTGGTTATTTTTAGTGCCTTTAGTTAGTAGCACCATTTTTTATTGTTTTCGATTTTCCGGAAAACTGTTCGTTTTTTTTTTTTTTTTTTTTTATGGAGAAGTTCCTAACAAGCTTAATCAGTATTTTGAATCTAAAGTTTTTTGAAATTAAAAAAATAAAATTGTTATTTGAAAACTCACTACATACATATTTCGAAAACCATTCAATTGATTCTTCAAAACATTTTATTTATGTAGTATCTTTTTGACATTTTCTTGAATACTAAAAAACGTTTTCGCAAAACAAAAAACAACGGTACCTACCATAAAAATGAGCTCCGAACACTCTGATTTGTTTTTCAAACACAATAAAACTCTTAGATGTCATTAATTGACATTTAGTTAATTCAGTAATGTGGGAAATAATCAGATGTTCATTGAAATAAATTTATGAATTTTATTTATTCTCTTTCTTCATTAAATTCGTGAGATAATTTTATCTGATTTGCAGAATATTTTTCCAATACAAACTTTGACAGTTCATTTCTGCGGAGATAAAATTATCTGGTTTCTGAGGCTTATCTGGGTTTTCCGCCGTTGCATGAATACCCTTATTGTGACATTACTTTTGCCTCAGCTTGAATGGATGTGTATTATGTAAGTAAATTTAAAAAATTAAATCCAGAGTTCCTCATAATTCAATTAAACGAACTCTCTTGATGACACAATGGAATGTTTTCAATTTTTCCATATTGACCTACCTTTTTTATCATTATAATGACATCCGCAGTCATTTCATTAATTTGATCACATAATCACAAAAAGAAACTCTGCTTCACAAAAAAAAAAAAAACTCACCATTCGTACTTTCAAAACCTACATAATATCGGCCAACAAAAAGCAAAAGCAAAAAAAAACTAAAATAAAATGTTTTAATTCAATTACAGAGGACTATTTTACTCGCTCGTTTCATTATTCGAGAGGCAGGACTAGGTCATTTGCATTCAGTTGTGTGCCATTCAGCTATGCCATCAAAATTGCCGGGTACGGCTACCCACGCCCATCGCCCACATTGCATTGCAAAAATTGGGCCTATATATACAAAATTTGCTAAAATGGGCTGCAAATTGACGAAAAATAGGTAAATAATAGAAGTATCTTCTCGCCTCATTTCTGCATTATTTTTGCAGTGCCCTGCCCGTCAGTAGCATCGATGCACCAAACTATCTGATAAAATAAAAACGTTCTGCTTCTTGTTGGGCCGGTATTTTTTTTTCTTTTTGGAATTTTATTTGCACATATTTATACTAACCACAGTTTACGAAACGAAAAATGGAACAAAAATACAGGGTGTTTTAAATTATCTTGCTTTTCTATATTTGCTTTGAATTTGTTAAAAGCAGATTGTGATAGTATAAACTGATCGAAAATGGTAATAGAATTATACCTGTCGAACAGTGGTTAAAAAACCTACATTTATCTGCCGATTTCTAATTATTCGCTGATTGGTATAAACTGGTCTAATGAACACTGCTATCGAAAATTTAACGAAGCATGTTGCCCTTCGTTGAATGAAAGGTATACGTTTTTTATTTGTTTCAAAGAGAGCCTTCATGATACACTTGCCACTATGATGTTGTGAAAAATGATCAAAAAATGATTCAAAATAGACTACCTTGTCGTTTTTGAAGACGTTTACGACATTGATAATTCTATGAAGGTTGTATACATGTACAATTTCCAGAATTACTTCAAAGAATGCACGTACTTTATGATGTATACTAATTTTTGTTTTTTTTTATGTTTCAAGTCGATTTTGCTAAAAAAAATGTTAAAGGTAAAACCAAATTTTCAAGTTCACTCAAATTAAAAAAAAGCAATCTGATTTAACAGCAACCCACACAAAAAAAAAACACCTTGTTTAAAATAATAATTCTTGCCTTCGTCACCCACTCTAGTTTTTCACTATTTTTGCTGGCAATGTTTCAATTAAATACGAAAGATTTATTACTCGGAAAAATGTGTAAAATAATGGAGTATGGAAAGCTTTGGGAAAGTTGGAATTGAACGATGCATGTTTCAAAAGTTGTGTTGAACACAGTTATTTGAAAGCATTTTAATTTAAATTTAAGTTACTGCAGAGCAGGATTGGGAATGTGATATAAATTAAGAGGGGGGAAAGGTGCCATTTTAAAAAAAATGAAAATATGAATGAAATAATTTCAAAAGGACAACACTATAACATTTTGAGGGTAATTTTTCACGGCTAAAAAAATAAAATGCGCGAATGCATCGCACGAACTCGCTCTTATGTTCTATCACATCGTATGCAAAAGATTTGTATTAAGAATCTAAATACTTTAATTTTTTCTTAAAATAATTGGCATGACAATTTTAAATATTTAATAATATAGAAACTTAAAAACAAAATTTCCAAAAAAAAATCATTTGAATTTATCAAAATCGCAAGTAAAAAGTTTATTTTCTCTAAACGTCAAATTTCTAATCGTAGAAAAATAGCGCGTTAAAAATGTCAATTTTCCCAAAAATATATATGTAAATGTATTTAATTTACTAAGAGTCGATTTTTCAATCTCCGGATAAACATGCAGTTAGTTGCCAGAGGAATAAACGTATTTGACTGTTAAACAATCGGATAACAAAATTGAATTTTTCAATCAAGAAAAAAACAATCTATCGAATAATTTAATTTGAACGACACTTTTATATCGAGTATCGAACTTTTCATAGAAATTAATTTTTGTTTATCCTTTAAAATAAGCAATAAATTTTCAAAACATTTTTGACATCGAAAATAGCAATTTATTTTATTACTCCTTCTTCCGTTCTAAAATAAGCAGATAACTTTTTTCCAGAGGTAAAGATTTATTCTTAGAATTAAGCTGTATCTGACTGTTGAAAAACTGATTTTTGCCCTATCTGGAGAATATGTACTGACTGGCTTAACTGTTTATTGAAAAATTGGCCCTCAAAAATTTTTCTTTTTTATCGAGTTTTAGTATATATATAGGGGAGTGTGGGGCAAAAATGTTCAAACCGATTGGTAGCCTATTTTTTTTTAAGTGAAACCTTTCCTCTCGCTTTCTTGCGATCTGTAGGAGTGTTTCCTATTGCAACACCGTCTGTCTATCTGTCTGAAGGTCGATCCAGAGCGTAAAGGGCTGAAGTGATTTCCTTCAAACTTGGTACTTATGCGTCTTGGAAATGAAATGGTAAATCTTAATTATCTCGAAATCGTTTTAACGATTTTAATAAAACAAAATATCTGCATTATTGTACTCTTCATTTTGGACCGAACAAATTGTACATAAATAGTTTTTAATGGTTCTTGCCAACTGTTTTTTTGTTTCATTTTCGACTTTCCCATTAGTAGCTCATCGGATTTCGATCAAATTTATATACAGGAGATTCTTTAAACTATAAATAATACTGCATAACAAAATTTTTGAAAATATTTTTCTTTTGATTTAAGAAAGAAATCCAATTTTTTGGGAAAATGACTTACTTCGAAAACTGATGGACTTTTTTTTTAAATTATGTTTTTAATTTTATGTTATTAAATGCCTAATATTTCAATACCAAAATTTATTTTAGAAACAAATTAAATACATTTGTTTATACAAAAAAAAAAATTACTTTAAAAATTTGTGCTTGCGATGTGATCAAACATAATTTTTATTTTTTGTTGAACTCTATCTTATTTTCTAGTTAAGAATTTTATAAGTTAAATGACATTGGCTTGATTTGTATGATATTTTTTATGGTTTTTAATGGCGCATGAAAACAGTTATATTTTAAAACTCCAAATCAATTAGATTTCAAAAACTTGGTAAAGATAAACGCTTTTGAAATCTAATTGATTTTTTTTAATTATTGGTTTAGTGCAGTCAGTTTTACCCTCTACTCCCCTTTATTTGAACGCGAAGACATACAAGTATAACTTTGGGATCAATAATTTTGAGATAATTTGTGAATTCTCACATTAATTATCGTGTGAAGTGCCTTTAATACTTCATTTAATTATTAAATTAAGTCGAGTTTAAATAAATAAAAATCTGAAATAAATAATGGGTTATCCATTTTGCGGTTTCAAAAGTATAGGGCTGGAATTCGACATCTGTCAAACTAAGTTGTTAAACCAATTTTTTTTTCAGTTGGAAGTCTGCCATTTACGAAAATGGATAGCTTAACTATCGCACCAAGCATAAACATTGTTAAAACCTACTGCAAAAATGGTGATTCTGCCACAGCCACATATCGTGCTTTAAGAGGAGATTATGGTTTACATAATAGTCCAACTACGCAAGCAATTGGCAAAATTGTGAAGAAATTTGAAGAGACTGGATTGGTTACAGATATTGTAAGGCCTGTGCATCATCGTTTCGCTCGTACCACTGAAAATATCGCTGCTGTAAGTAAAAGTGTTGCCGAAGACCCGAATGTGTCGATTCCCCATCGTTCTCAGGAACTAGGACTGTCTTACGGCACATTATGGCGTATTTTGCATTTGGATCTACACCTACGCCCATATAAAGTGCAGCCCACACAACAACTGAAGTCAGCTGACCACTCACAACGTCGTAGATACGTCGAATGAGTGCTTGAACAACAGGCGGTGGACGGCGATTTTTTTAACAAAATTTTCTTCAGCGACGAAGCACATTTCTCACTCGGTGGGTATGTTAATTAACAAAATTGTCGTATTTGGGGTTCTGAGAATCCTAAGTAATTGAAGAGAGGCCATTACATCCACAAAAAGTCACTGTTTGGGGCGCTCTTTGGTCCGGAGGTGTGATTGGGCCTTACTTCTTCGAAAACGACGATGGAATGACTGTCACCGTCAATTCGGAGCGTTATGGTCATATGATAACCGACTTTTTTTTGCCTTATATTGAAGAGTACGACTTGTAGAATATGTGGTTTCAACAAGTCGGTGCCACATGCCACACAACTCGAGCGAATATGGCTTTATTGCCAGAGACATTTCCTGGCCGCGTAATTTCTCGTCGTGGCGATATCAACTGGCCACCAAGATCATGCGATTTGACACCGCTGGACTTTTTTTTGTGGGGCTATGCGAAAGACAGTGTTTTTCAGTGTGCATAACTCTTGAGCACTTGAAAACCAACATTCATCAAGTTATGACTAAGATACCGCCCAATATGTGTCGAAAAGTGGTCGAAAATTACCTCAAAAGAATCGATGCTTGCAACAATTCGCGTGGTGGTCCTTTAAATAATGTAGTGTTTCACATATAATGTCAACGTTCAAACTTTATAATAAAAAAGAAATATCATGAAAAAAAAATTTTATATGTTTTATTTACGTTTACTTTTGAAACGTTTACTTGGATAACCTATTAAAAACATATATTTACAATGGTCTTAAAGCCATTCTTGATTTCGTCTATGAACGAATTTTAATTAATATTTATTTTTGTTCAATCTTCAATAAGAATCAAACCGTTTGTTTAATCAACAAATTATATACTGACAGTTTCCAATCTGACAATTGGTTTGACAGGTATAACTGTCAAAAATCCCATACAATCAAACGCTGACAAAAATGCATACATACATATTTATGAACGAAGGCATTTTTACACAAAAAGCAACGCATTCATTTATCTAATTTTTTGACACTCAACTCCATGGGTTACAAATTCTTAGTGCAAAATTTAATCATCGTTAAAACAAGACCATTAATTCCAGTTCTCATTACTTTTCGCTACTGACCGAAACAATTCTCAATTTCATTCCCCCTTATGTGTATTATGTCTAGAGAGTTTCTCTTACCGTTAAATTACATTTTCCACCAACAAAATATATCCTTCCTTTCGAGAAAGAAAAACGTTTTGTTTCCGTCAGTCACTCAGTTCGTTTCAACTTAACAATACCCAACTCATTTCTTTGGACATAAGCCAAAAAGAAATCGTTATTCTCATTCTGTTGTTCAACAATAACAAATGACATCTCTTTAAAATAAACTAAAAAAAAATTTTAAAAAATAGTAAACCCATCTCCTTTCAAAAAAAAAAAAAAAAAAATTCAATTCCACTCCGACAACATCATCAGTGTACTCGTAACATGTAACAAAATGGAAAGGAAGGTTGCAGGGGTAGAATTATAGTCATGTTAGAATTGTAATAGCAAACAAACGGCCACGGGGAATCCGCATTCAGGATCAAAAGTAAAACCATCACATTGAATAACATGAATGAATACACACTCCTTCCTCACTTACATACTCATAATATTGTTTCATGTTGTACAAGAAATATAAACGTGAAAAATGACAAAGGAAAACCTAAACGGCAATATAAATGAATAAACTTTACGACTACCCGAATGATTATTGCCTCCAAGGAATTGCCTGTTTTTTTTTTTCAACCCAGAAACGTCCTGCCAGCTAAATGTTTTACTAATCAGGATGGGTGACATAGGCGTTGCCGCTGCCGCTGCCTTGTGTGCCAAAGCACAAGCAATATCCCTAATAAGAAAATGGGACATTATATTCACACAAAAGATCGAAGTCTGGAAGAAAACAGACAAAGCAAACCCTGGCGCGCGGTGTCTCATCCTCAGAGGAAACATTTCACACTAACAGAACAATAACAACAACGAATCAAGTCCCATATGTGTTGTTCTTAAACGAAACAAATAACTGATAGTAGTGCATACGTGAATGAATACTCGTATATACAAAATGACCCAATTTCCAGAATAAAGCAAAGAAGTACGAATGAGCACATCTCCATAAGTATAAATGAACCAGGCCTGGGACAGGGAATCCTTTTAATATTATTTTATGTGTGCGGAGAAACTGTGGACCACCGCAAATGCAAAGTAAATAAATGGGGAAATAAAAATGTATATAAAGTACATTATACTGTAGTATAGTTTGTATCTAGAGAAAAAGGACGAAAAGAAAATTCTCTCAAAGCAATGTTTATGCGGAGACAGGAGAGAGAAACATTTCTATTATAACTAACCTTAGCGTTAGCGTATAATGTTTTGTTGTTGGTTTGGTATATAACATAAAAGGATCATATATGCCAGGACATGCCCTCTAGCAAACCAAAAGAACGCAGCAATAGTGAGTGATTGTGCGGTGTTGAGATGAAGACCTCGCCGCCGCGCCACCCGCCGACGACACGCCGCACAACTAAAGAAAAACATCAGGACAAAATGGGTTACTTGTTATAGAAGACAACAAAGGTGATACTCGTGACAATAGACAAGCAAAGTCAACCAGAGCACGTTTACTTTGTTTAAAGCAACGGATCTCAAAGGAAGAAACGAACAAAAACAACAGTGGCGGTGTAATGCTTGCAGCAGCTTCAATGAGTTTCCGCGCGCGAGGTTTTTCTTTATGCAAGAAAATGTGTTTTTTTTTTTAGATCTAGTACATTCAAAGAACCTTCTATCGGTCGGTCGCTTTTCTGACTTCTGATAGAATTTTTTTTATGGCTTTATAATTCTCTTCTTTGACTCCTGATCTGTTGTAACCATTAATATTAAATGTTTCTTTTTAAAAAAATTTTATTGATAATAATACGAATATTTTCGAGGGCCTCGAAATATGCCTTTGCTTCAGCGAACCATTTCTTCATTTTTGGAAACAAGAAGTAGTCGCAATTCTGGGAATATGCTAGATGAGGAAGATGTTCGTATTGTCTTATTACTCTAGCAATATCGCCATTGCGAATGTGCTTCAAATCGGCTGGGAATCGATCCAGCAGGTGTGCAGAAAATAAGAATTAAATGTTAATATTTTTTATCATTTTAACTTAATTTGTTACAACAAAAAAAATGGTGTGTACCAGCAGGATTCGAACCCAGAACCATCGGATTCCATATGGCGCATCGATTAGATAATTAGAATCGACAAATGTCAATCAAAACCACAATCACAATATGAAATGCAGAAACCGACGATCGATAATCGAAAAAATGCGTTAATCGATCAGCAAATCGATTACCGCAAACGTGGCCTGACAGTCAAATTCACAACTCCAACTGACAAATGCGTTGACTCTCTGACTTAAAAATTTTGTCAAAATTTACCCTTATTGTGTCGCATCACGCTTTGTCATTATTAACGAATAACGTTGATGAGATCAACGAAACCTGCGTTGACTCGAATTTGTTGGACAAGACATTGACGCTGACAGAGTTTTAATGACTATTCGTCATTGGACCGTATTCCAATATTGACATGAAAAAAATTTATACTCGATCAACGTCCGCTTTAATTTTTTAGTTAGGAGTGAGATATTAACGAAATCCTGGCTTATGTCTTTGTAAGTTGACAAGGATCCCAGAGGTTCAATTTTTAATTACTTTTCTGTATATATCCAGTTGAATTTGAGCCATGTCCTGGGTAGTTCTTTTGACTTTCGTTCGCAATCGTTGGGAATAGTCCTCAGAAAACCTCACATACAAAAAACTAACCACATAAAATCACACGATTTCGGTTTCACGTCGCATCTGCCTGAGATAATCAAGCCCACAAATCGATGGTACAGAATGTTAATTGTGACGTTCATTATATGAAACGTAGTACCATCTTACTGGAACCACACATATTCGATGTCGCCAAAAATGCTGCAAAGTGTCTGGGCTTTCTTCGAAGGTGCAAGAAATTCTTCTCCCCGTCTGATCTGGCTGTAAGATATAAGGCCTTCATTCGTCCAAAGCTGGAGTATAACTCGCACATTTGGGTAGGAGCTTCCAAAAGAGACATTTACATGTCTAGAACACCGTCGAAATGTTACATGTCTGTCATTATTTTATCGCAATTTTTATAAACACTTAAATTTTTCAACCGTAACACTCGCGCTTTTAGGAATGCTCATCAGTTTACCCTTGAGCCCAACTTCGGACGTACTGTCAAGAGAGATTCTTTCTTTAGCCGTACAACGCGAATGTTCCCATTTTGATATTCAGAAATTCAAAACCAATGTACATCAGTATCTCCTCTTGCATCTAATCTCCTAACGCTCGCACTGTGCTTGTTCATATTAAGGGTAGTCAAAACCCCTTTAGTGCGCGCAAACGTTAAAAAAAAAAAAAACCACATGTCATCCAGACCCATGTACCTCGATCTGGCCCAAAGGAAATTGGTTATCATTGATCTACAGACCTCGTCGTTGACTTTGATGTTTTGATGGTCTAACCGACGGACACGTCATTTTCGAAGAAGAATGGGCCAAAAACTCAGCAGTCCAAATTCGCACGAATCAAAATGTGCCTCGCAGCCAAAAATGATTGTGTGGACAAAAAAAAATTATCACCAATCGTGTAATCTGCAATGGCGATTTGACGTCAGTGACTGAATTAAAACAACACACCGTTAGTATCAACGTGTCCCTATTACAAATGACTTTATTCGCGCGCGAGTCGTGACATTTCTTTTGTATAAAAACTCATCAAAGTCCGCTTAGCTATTATCAACAAGAAAAATTACCTATCTTTTCTTCTGTCATTGGATTATTGCATTTGAATGCTGTCAAATCTTGTAAACGTCAAAATATTGATTGTCAACGCACTGACAGCGAAGAATAAAAATCACGTTGACACACATGTGTCAATGTATTTTTGGAAAACTTTAATCGACTTCCGTCAGATCATCAACGTTTTATGCATTGAAGCCGTTAACATTGACGTTGTGGTGACATTTTCGAATAGATATGTTCAACAAGCATAAAATCGTTGAAAAGTCGATTTAAATGTAATGTGGAATATTCGTTTTATAGTACGTACAAAAAATATTTGTTTCTCTGTTTCAATATTATAAAAATCTCCCTTATCTGATTTAAAATGTTTGCTTTACTTTTCAACAATACTGTTTTTTTTTTTTATTTTATCTGTTTTATTCATTTTTTGTCACTTTTCATTAAGGTCTTGCAGGCCTATATCCTGGGGTAATAGTTTGCAGAGTAAAATGATATTAACATCCTTAACTCAATTCTCTCGTATCTGATGAACCCTCCACTTTTGGTGTGAGTAGTTCAGAAACGTGGTCTAGTACTATTTGTTAACTCCTTTTAAGCACTTGCCCACAAAAAAGGTCACGTATTGGTATTTCAAAAAAAAACTAATATTTATTAAAAACTTGAAGTAACATTTGTATATGTATTCGACATACCTGTTAATTACTTGACTCCTCTGTGGGGCATAGGTCGTCATTTACAGCTACAAGTTCTATATTGTTATTTTATCTAGAAATGTATTTGAGCTCTCCCCAACTTTTTCCCAACTACAGAGATTACTTTTCAACTGTTTTCCGTTTCTTTTGCATTTTCGTGCAGAATCCTTCGACCGGTTTTCTCACTTTATTTAAATGGTTGCTGTTCTGGAAAAAAATTGACTTTGAAAGGCCATCCCATTGTGTTGCCATTGACACAGAGTGCGCAGTGGGGAAGAGAATTTGGTTAAAAAAGGGGTTAAGATAAGAAACTGGGTCAGCAGCTTCAGCAGCAATTCGGTGTATCCTTTTCGTAAATTCATATGAAAATGCATGTACACATTTAGTAGGTACATAACAACCAAATATCCTTTCCCATTTTCTTGCTCAAGGTGTTATTTGATGAAGTAAACACCATTTGCCAAGGGTTTAGGTTTATAGGCATCAATTTTCACTCAAGCAGCAGAAGTAGTTACGTGTCCTTGCTGTGTAAGTAGGGCTTTTATTTGTGGACATATAGAAATGGCGCTACACGTGGTCATTTTTGTCCATTCAAACTAAACCAAACCAAAAGTACACAAAACAGAAGAAAATTGGACAAATGAAGTATTTCTTTATGACATTGCATATATGTATATGCAAACAACATACGTAAATACATACATACATACATAAATGTATTTGTACACATTTTATATGAGAATGAAAATCGTGTAAAATTAAGGGTAAAGCAATAAATGTCGTTCATGGGAACAAAAGGAATTTATTGAAGTGTTTTTTGCTACGATATTATATGCAGAAAAGGATACTGTGATGTTCGATTCATTGTATGTAAATTTAGATCGTTAAAGGACGAAATAAAAAAAAAGAGTCCTTTTGCATTGTTGCATGATTTTATTTGAAAATCTTATTTAATCAGCTTAAACGCGCACCTAACAATATTTTGTAGGAGGTTTTTATGAGCTTACACACATATTTTAACACATATCCTTGGGGATTATGAATTGTATCGAAGCCTATTTTAAACCGTAATTCTATTCAATGGGACGTAAATAAGGGCAAGAGGACTATTTGTTTTAAATGTTGGGGTTTTGTAAAGACGAAGGAGCGTACGTAATATTTTTTTTATTAGAAATTTATACTTGAGAATGCTCTTTATGGTCGGAGGTTAAGAACTGTGACAACATATTGTGGAACGTATTTACATATTTTATACATTATGAGGGTTTCGAACAAAAATTGAATTGAGAACAGAAGTTGTTAAACGTTTTACAATCTTTAGGGCACCATATTACGTAAAAGTATATGGTCTGGATTTGACATCCCTGTTTTAGTCACAAACGTCAAACCGAACTGTCATCCGTGACAGAGTTAAGATTTGGCACATTACTTACAAGAACCTCAAAAATATTAATGCTGTATTAGTAATATTTCTCGCATTACGACGAGGGCTCTCATCATATAACTTAACTAATAATAGTCGTTAAGGCAATATCCCTCAATGGTATCACCATATGTACGTTTGCTTCACAAAACAAGTAGCTATCGTATTGTATCGTGCCACTCTTGATGTCACAAGTTTGAGAGAGACTGACATTTCGCGAATTGCTGTCTGTTGTTTCGGTGTCGTTAAATATATATGTATGCCGCACTCTTGCAAAAATGTGACAGCAGATTTTCGCCATTTTTCGGCCTTTATCTTAAGAAGTCTTTTGTGTGTACTTAACATATTAGCTTAAATTTTGGAAATTATTGAAAAACCATTCGCAAAGTATTGTAAGAGGCAATCAAAATAAGTGGCCAGATTCTGTAATAAACCAAACGAAAGCGATTCGTTTGTTTTTTTTTTTTTAACGAAAGAAATTGTGCGAAAGCGAAAATTTTCATTTCGGATCACATTTCGTTAGCGCGATACAAAATATAACCCAAGGTTTTTAACACCATTGGAAAAGATGATATTGTTTGACTGCTTTTCTTGTAACGTGGAGTAAATATTAAATCGTTAAGGCGATATCGCTTAGGCGGTAGAGAATTTTTATGATCAAGCTGTTCAATCGTTCGCGATTATGAAAACTATAATGCCTGCACAGATTGAGCGCTTGAACATAAGAGTTTGGATGACCACAACATTTTGTTCGTGTTTACTCGTGTGTACGTTAAAAAAAAAAACTAAATTGTCGCATATGGGAAACTAAAATTTCATTGAAGACACTGACCGCTGTGCAATTTGGCCTGGTGATGTCAATGATTGATAGTTCCTTAAAAATAAGGAAAGTGTAACCTTCACCGTCGCTTGTCATAGCTAGACCAAATTTTAGCCCTTTTTTAGTCTAAAACCAAAGACAGGTATGTGGAATACAAAGAGGTTCACACGAAGACGTTTTGTATTTGTTGCAATCAAAATATGCTCGCCGATTTATTCATCTTGTTTTTCAATTTTCATAACCAATTCATAGTGTAATTATTTTTTTTAAGTTAATTCAGCTTTAATGCTTTGCAAAAGCTTTTGTAATTTTTCTCAAAATCGATAATACACCATTTATTAGCAAACATATTATGCATATTTCCTTTATAAAGCAAAAAAAAAAAAAAATAAAGTACCACTGAACGTCATTCAAGTATGTGACCACGTGTCGCCATTGCCACGATTTAACATATATATACGGGAAATCCTGCCAACTCATTGAGAATTTTTTCCGCCACCGCACCACCACATAGAGTCATCAGCCAACAAAAGTTCACCTTTTGCCGTCAGCCAGGACATTCAATAAATTTTAAAACTTTATAACATCCATCAGGACTATTTGACATACCAAGTCAATTACAATGTGCCATTCTGACTGCATATGAAAAGTAAAAGACCAAGAAACTGAAAATACATCGCTATTGTACAGTGGTGTAGTTTATAGAGTTTTCTAAATCAAACTTACAATGGAATCTGCTGAATATTGTAACTTAAGAAAAAAAAAAAGACCAGACTTGCTACTATAACATCTATAATAATCAATAGCCATGTGATATCGATATAATCGATACGAACAATCTTAATAAAACTTGATTGAACATTTCATATCACGGAAAAATAAATGTGGTGAATATTAACAATAAACCTTCGGTATGGGGAAAATCTGTGAATTTTTTTAAGGCACCTTCTCGAATAACTTCATTCGCACTGAGTCTGGCAAACGTTTAATGTATACAACAACCAAAATAGAATTATCACACACACCTTGGTAAAAAAGAGAACTAATATAGATCACGCTAGTGCGTTGAATATAGACGTCAAAAATGTCGCAGCGGTTAATTTTTTTTAAATTTCTTGTGTTAAGAAAGCTTTTTGTATATTTCTTCTGGAATTTTAACTGTCGTTTGATAATATGTTGAGGTTAATAATAATCATATAATTAAACGGCGACCATGTTTTTTGTGGTACACTTTTCGCGGCCCAAAAAAACTGAAGGGGCATAAATTACATATCAAACGAAAGCATTTTTAGATGTGCAAAATGCCAAAATTATTTAAATATACTACACAGAAATTGTTTAAAACAATAAATAAAAATGTAAAAAAATACACACCTACACTAGCGACATCTGTTGCAGTAAAGGTACACCATACTGTCATACAGTTTAAGTTTAGTAAAAGTTAGAACCATTTTAACTTTTGCTTTTGTTGTTGTTTGGAAAAATACAGCACATTTTGGGTGTCAAGCCAATTGAACACAGGACAATTGAACACACTATAATGGAACACTGAAAAATTATAGTAAAAATAAAATTCAAGAAAATGGTAAAAAATAAAATTCAAGGAAATGGATAATTTAATGAAATATATAAAAGGAATTAGAAATTGCATACTCTTGAGTGTTCGTTGCAGACTTAGATTTTGAATTGTGTTAGTGCTCGACAATACTAGGATGGTAAATAGCTGAGTACAGGAAAGTGGTGGAAAAGTGTAAATAAATATTTAATTTCTAATGAAAACTATGTACAACTTGAACAAAGACCCTCACAATAAATTTAGAAAATAATTAAGTGTCATTTTCGAAGTTAATATAATTGAAACAATAATTATTTATTTCATATGTGGTGGCATTTCATAAGAGGCGTGCCCATCTCTAAATCCATTGTTTTGGATTATTTTGATATTTCTTGATTTTTTTAAGGCGTCAGTATTGTTGTATGTATGTATTTTGGTTTAGCATGGAAATAATGAAAGGTGCAAGAGTAAGAACCAGGAACATTTGTTGTTGTACAAAAATTGTTAGTGTGTCAAAAATATGTATAGATTTACAAGTTTGTTTACCATTACCTGTTTTCCTTTGGACTCCAGGATTGAGTGCTTAGTAGGTTCTTCTCATTGCATTCAACAATTTAAAAAAAATCATAAATTCTCTGTCTTTTATTGAATGATAATGAATTAAATAAATAAATTGGCACTCGACTTTTGAGAGCTGGGTCGGCTAGTATATATAAACAAGCTATCGCAAAAGTTTCATTGACAGATGCCATAACTTTTGCAAATGGCGGCAAATGCCAATCGGAACATTTATTTCTGGTTCATTTGGTGTGTTGGGATTCATTTATTATTGACGTGTATTTTGTATCTGTTTACTTTACAAATGTCAAAGTGGAATTGAAATTTGGCGCCATTTGTAAAAATTATAGTATCTTCCAATAGGGTGACAACTTTTTTATTTGAATTAGTTTAATAAAGCGTTTTATTTTCCTTTGCTATTGTTTACCTTTTAAGAATTCCTTAAAGCTCCCAAATTAATAAAACTATATTTAACAAATTTAATCTTTAAACCTGTCAGAAAAATACACCGATATTTGTACCACAATTTTGTGGGTTTGTTGTCACAGTATCATCCATTGAGCCTAGTCTAGTACTGATTCATCCGTCGCGTCGCCCATCAGGTGAACAAAAAAAATAAACTCAAATTCGACCTATACCCCCTTTTTAACCTCACTCCAAAAACAACAAAAAATAATAATAATAATAATACAAAAAAAACATACGAATAAAATGAGGCTTCCTCCGCTTACCACAAAAAAGATTTGTCATTGCAGTAGAATCATATTTTTTTGCTTTATGAGCCTACAAACAATTTGCGGTGTGGCTTTTATTTAATGCTACAACAGTACTGCATCCTTTTGGCATAAGGACTATACATAATATAGGTATTTTCGGGCATAATAATGATGAGGCACACACAAGGATAATTTATGGCCCCCTTGATGTTTGTATTATTTAATGTAGTTTCATCGAAAACGATTAGTTTTCCCGATAAATATGGAAACCTATGCATTATGTGTTCCGAGAAGGATGATGATAAAAATATCCTTGCGTTAGCAAAACTATATTACTTCTGGCTAAATATGTTTTTGTAGAAAAAAAAAATATGTTTATATCTTTATTTTTTTGTTCGTACAGATATAAAGAGAGATGAGAATCTATCACAGCTTTTCTGATATCCTTTTGTCCTATTGGAATATGTATTATTTTTTTTTTTGCTTTTTTGTGTTGTGTTGTTGTTGAACTTTGGTATGAGTAAAATCGACGAGATACATATCCATTGGCAGAAAGGACATATCTACCTATTTCTAACATTCATATGGGCTTTTGTGGGCTTTGATGTGGGGATGGTGATATTTTTCGATTACTCGCATATGAAAATAATTCCCAATCCGTTTGTTGTTTGCCTCGTATCTGTGTCGCATTCAATTGGGAGCAGCATTGAGAGTGCTGATATGTGTGTATTTCGAAAGGCTATGAATCTGGGGTGTTCAATTTAATGACCTAATTTTAAGGATCTACTGTGACAGTAAAAAGTACATACACAGTGCGCTTGATAGATAGATAATTGGAATTTTTCAAATGCAAACAAAAACCCTATATATGCTTGTGTATATGTTTTGTACATATCTGTTTGACAGATGTCAAATCACCTAACTTGTGACAGCCTCTGGAACATTAACTAAACAACAGACGAATACAAATGATTTTACTGTTTTATGTTGGCAGTTCTTTTTTTGTGTAATTTTTTGTTTGTTAAAAATTCAAGCAAAACGATATGCAAATATAAAAATGCTTATCGGTGTGGTGGGAGTAGATACGTCCATCTATTCGTTATGCCGCAATTTAGCATCACAGGATGTGACAGCAGCACGAAACAGAATCAAGCCATTCCCGGTGGGGATAAATGTGTCAACATACAAGTATAATTCGTTTTCTCACTGTTGCTGCTGTCGTTTTTTCATATTCCATAGTCCTTCATCCTTCTATTTTTTTTGAGGACATACATATATACATATGTATAAAGTATGTATGTAGAAATTGTAGAAAACGTTTTAGTTTTGTTTTTTGTGTGTGCTCAATATTTAACCATATGATACTACTGAAGATTAGTGTTGGGGACATTTTTTTTGTCAAGAGGATAATAAGCCAATAGAAAGTGATATAATTTTGTTGATGTTGGTGTGATGAAAGCAAACACATAACGTCTCTAGGAGGAGGACGCATATATTAAATGTCGTATGATGATAATGATGTTGCACTAGACCTTAACGATATGCTAAATATGTGATACTAGTTTTTTATAATTCTTTTTTTTTGGTTTTGAATAATTAGATCTAGGGATTGGAAATAATAATTCGCATAAGATAAATTGCTCACTTAATTAATTCATACGTTATACAAGGAATATTGAATAACGCTGCAATGGTGTAATGTTTGCATACTTAAGTAATAACTCTTAGACATGGTCTGGAAGTTCAAGTAGGTTTCGAAGGCTTAAGTTGTTAGCAAACAAAATTGCGGGAATTTAATTTTAAAATTACGAAAATGATAGAATGCTAGGGGGCTACCATTAATAAAAATTTCCCTGGAAATATTTCTGTCATTCGATCTTTGGAAACGTGATGCTCAAAAGTTTTCCTCGGAATTTATTGGTGTCGGGAAGAAACTTTGCCAGGGAATTTTGCTGTCATTTCATACGATTTGTGCTCGAAGAAAATTTATTTCGTAGGAGTTTCACAATCGCAAAAAAAAAAACGAGGGAATAAAATATTCCTTTCGAAACGAAATTCCCTGGGAGATTATGTTTTTATCAAAACCGATGGTTGAACAGAAGCTTTCCACTCTATTCACATAAGAGCGGCAATCGCCCGATGATTGAACGAATACGAGTGATTTTAAAAATGTTTAAACCTAAAATGATCACAAATTCTAAACAACACGTAAAGATCTAAAAACAAATTGACAAAACAATTTCGTAAAAAAGGCTACATGCGATACTAACTAAAATTAAATTCCTGATTCCAAAATAAGATAGATTGTTATGAACTGTCAAACTTAATTCACATTCCACATACTTTTCACACGAATTAAATTGTTCGCACGCGACTAACTTCAAAATCTAAGATCAGCTGTTTTCACCGAAGGAAAGATCACAAAAGAACGGATTAGAACAGAAAAGTTAAAACAAGATAGAAACGGCAGTTTTAAAATAATAACAAACAAAAATATGGATTATTTTCTTGTTGATAATGCTAGTTTTTTGATTTTTTTTACTAATAAATAAAAGTTAAACGGTGGCTTACCAAATAAACAAATTGACATTTCTCACTATTCTTTGCTGGTTTGATCTTACTAAAAAGCCAGAACAGAACGTCCTGCCTGCTCTTTTCTTTTGTAGAACACCTGATTGCACGTCAACTCAGAGAAATTTAGAACAGAACATTTATCACTAAACAGAAAAATAGTTGTACTTTTCTGTAAATAGTTCAGAAGAAGTCACTGAACAAATCAATTATAAAACGTTATTCGTGACGAATTAGTAAATCCATGTAAACGAAATGTCGAAATGTCTCCCTCACTCATTTAAGAAATTATTCCAAACAAAAAAATTTTTCTATTTTTTTCTGCCAGCATATTATAGTTTTAAAATTAAATGTGGCTAAACACAATGGTGTGATCCAACTGGAGATGGAGCCGTATCTGGAATAAATGTCATACGTGCTACACAAACACAATACGTACAGCTTCGATTGCTTTTACACAAGGAAACTGAGTTGCTGGCAACTGGGAGTTTGATGGCGAGAAGGGCAAGAAGTAAGGAGAATAAAAAAAATATCCTCGGTCAACGATTTGAAGAGATTTTTTTTACGTTTTGCTTTACATTTCAATAAGCCCAACATAATCTTCCCAGTTTCCTCCTCAGTTTCTTCGTGTCAGTTTCTCCGTGTGAAAGCAACAAGACAATTAAAGCAAAACGTCAAAAAAATCTTCAGCAACTGCTTTCCCTGTGTGAAAGGGGACTTCCTTACATTAAATACCATTTGATGTTAACTGTGATTTTTGTTTGGGGTTGAAAAGAGTTTGAACCTCCTAATCCAATGTTCCAATGTGCGTTACACTACTTGTAAACTTGTGATAGTCTTACTGAGAGAGTTTTGCCGCAACTCTTTGGGGTTTTCGTTTGCTAAATTTATATTTTAATCTATAAATTGATTTTTGTCGTAATGAATCGAATACGTTATCAGATTGATTTTTATTTGCTATAGTATTGGTGTACATTTGTGTCTGTGAACCAGATAGCCTTATCAGCTGTCTTGTCAAACTGATTACTATCAATTATGATGCATAGTGGGGTTAGTAAAATAGGGGTAGATCTACAGAAAAATCCAGATCTGTCAAATTGATTTAAAATCAAAAAATAAATCAATTTTTTGGCCAATCGAATGCAAAAATTGTCAAAATCAGTTTTTTGCCAGATCTAAATCAAAAATAAATTGATTTTTTTCAGTTTTTTGTATGATTACATACTTGCTTTTAAAGCACTTGTTCGTATCATTTAATGACTTTAAATGCCCAACAACAACTTGAGTGTGCTACCAGAAAGTTTTTTTCTCAATTATTTTTGGCTGGAATTATAGCTATTTCACGACTTGCCAAGGTCATTGTTACCAGACGAAAACCCCATTAAAAAAATGACAGTCAGTGAATTTTGTGCAGAAAGTCGAGACAGCTTTTAACTATAACATCCCTTTGAAATTCAATATTGTTTCAGAAACTAGAGACAGGGGCTTAAACGTTGCGGTCTTGAAAATATAAAAATTTAAAGATCCAGCTCAATTTTTAAGATGAATTAATAGATGTGTTTGGTGAAGTGAAAATTCGTATGAATTTGTACAAATTTTCACATTATGCTGTCATATTTTGCCCACAGGAAAAAAAAACAATTTGGAAAACTTGGTTTAAATTTCTAGTTACCAAGCAAGCATAATGTCTGGTTGTTATTCTTCCTTTTCACATAAATTTATTTCATAATTCGAATTAGTGAATTTAAGATATGATATTTTTGACCAAAATAAGCTTTTAGCAATTATTTCAAATAAATTCCAAAATACCAAATTATTTATTAAATACCTACCTACTCTTTAACATTTCTATGAACTTTCAACGAATCTCTTCTTTTCAAAACAAATCCTTTGGATTATGTTCAATTAAACTTAATTGCTTTCTTTCCGTTTCCTTTTTTACAAGAGAGTCTACAACTTTGAATACAAATTACGTTTGTTCCTTTCGTTTTTTCCTGACTTCAGTCAGTGTTCAACATTTACAGTAAAAAATTTTTTTAAACCAATCTAATCATCCAATTTCCTTTTTTTTTATTGCAGAAGAAATATCTCTGTCGGCGGATGTAAGTGAACAGCAATCGTCATGTGGTTCGAATAGCATCATTCCATCATTACTCCAGCACAATTGAATGCAGCAATTTATTCATTCAAACAGAAATAGAAATAGAAACAAAAGAAGTAAGGACATCAGAAGAAAGCTCAACACAACGAATAAATATAAACAGAAACACCAGCACCAACAACACAAGAGAAAACTCTAGTCTTTTTAGTAAAGTTTTGCTCGTCCTCAATAAATCAACACAACAAAATCCAAAGGCCAAAACCCACAGCACTGTTCAAGCAATATATCCTGTCAAAATATAACCAGTGATGATTCCAAATGTCTGTGGAGTGTGATAACGTCGTATATCCTAGCCATCGTCGTTGTTGTCGTCTCTGTTGTAACACCATCCGGAGCAACAATCTCTGCTATTTAATGAGAGGACATTTAAGCGCGAATCGAACTGAATTCGTTTTCAATTTCGAATTCGATTTATCTGTGGCACCACCATAACCTCTACTGCAACAACTGTCCGCTGAAGTGCCACACAAAGGAATCCCCCTCTGCAACAAAAAATAACACAACAAAAAAGGACATATATTACAACAACGGTGTTAAGTGTAGTTGAGAATTTTCAAAAAAAAAGAAGGAAAACTACCCCCAGCAACCGTTTGTTCCTTATTCAATGAACTTATTGTGCTGTTGTACGATGGCGCCCAACACCAGAGTCACCAGGAAATGGGAACACTTTGCCGGCAGAAATAAGTTCTACTGTGATGGTATGCTAATGTCAGCACCGCACACAGGAGTGTTCTATTTGACGTGTGTGCTGATTACGGGAACCAGTGCTCTCTTCTTTGCGTTCGAGTAAGTTGTTGTCCTTCAAATGTAAATAAGTACACTATGATATCCATTTTACATTATCCTAGATCCTTTGACAGTGAAATGTGGAGATGTTTTGCTGTAGCATGTACTGTTATGTGCTATATGCAAAAACATCTCCTACTTATGTATATTTTCCGTTGTGTGTATTCTTTTATAGTAGATACCTATTCTTATATTTTTTTTTTTACAATTGCAGCTGTCCTTTTTTAGCAATGAGAATAACCCCAGCTATTCCAGTTGTTGGAGCTGTGCTATATTTCTTCACAATGAGCTCTTTACTACGTACTACGTTTACGGATCCTGGCGTAATCCCTCGGGCATCCCAAGACGAAGCTGCATACATTGAGAAACAAATTGGTAAGTGGTGCTGCGATGCACAGGCACACAAAAAATGTTCCTTTGAAATTTATTCTTTTCTTCTTTCCTTTAATATTTATTTTTTTTTCCTTCCCTGCTCATGTAGAAGTGCCAAATTCACTCAACAGTCCCACATATCGGCCTCCGCCGAGAACAAAAGAGGTCCTCGTTAAAGGACAAACGGTCAAATTAAAGTATTGTTTCACATGTAAGATTTTTAGGCCACCTCGGGCATCACATTGCAGTCTATGTGATAATTGTGTAGACCGTTTCGATCATCATTGTCCTTGGGTAAGTTTTTTTTTTGTTCTCTTCCTCTCTATCTTATTTTATTAAGTGTATTTTTTTTATTTTTCTTTCTTTCTTATTTGTCGTCCCACTTAGGGTTGTCTTTAAATGTGATTAGATGTGGAAAAGATTGCAGGGGTAGAAGAAGATTGTTCTTTTTGTTCGGCTTTTATTAAATCTAATTTGATGCGACTGATGATAGCATGAACAACACGAAGATAATAATATACAGATCTAGATGCTTTTTAGATAGAAAATAGTCAAAGGTCAACGCCTGGAGATATGTCTCATTGTGTTCGACTTAAGGTCGTTAAGTCTGCGTGAATTTATAGTTCCCGTCGTCAACAGTATTATAAACATGTTTTGTGGGGTATCTCTTTTACTAGTATATGGAATTTTATATTCTTTTTTAAATAAAAAAAAACCTTACATTTCCTTGCAAATCAAGGAAATGTACTTCTGGATATCATGGCGATGCCGTTGGAAAAATTGTGTTGTTGATAAGGTCAGACCCTGATTTCTTCACTCAGTATATGCAAATGAAATTGATTTTTCCCATGAAGGCTATTAGGCAGAGGGTGAGCATTTTTTTTGCTCCATTCATTGGATCCCTCTGTTATCAGCTCTCAGGTTTGCCAATGTTTGTTTTAAGATAATTTGTAATTTATGGTGTCGTTTATTAAATTGAAAGATTGCTATTTTGGTGTGTGTATTAGCTTTTTGAAATATGATTTTGCATGGCTTCAAGAAGCCAGACACATTTCTTTACATTAAATCAAGGATGTTTTTTTCATCGTAAACCCCCTATTCGATTCGTTACTTGATCTTCTCAATTTAGTCTCTTACATATTTTAAGGGGCTATTTTAAAATGTCTAAGTAAATTTCTGATTAATTGCTGGACACATAAATAAATGGTTAAATTACTAGGCTTTCACATACCATTAAAGCGAGATTTAAGAAGATTAAGAAGAAGCCTAAATCTCCTATAAATCGTGAAGATATACCTACCATACAAATTTTAATGTTTTCAAATGAAGATTTAAAATATATCTGTGGTGACACTCCGTACCCAAAAAGGCACAAAGTAGTGATGGGCATAATTGAATTATCACTCATTGCCTGCTTTTAAACGACAGCGGTTTGAATCCTTGTTTCTGTTGTGTGGCTCCTTTCGGTTGCATACAAATCCTTTTAAACGCTGCGTTATTGTATAGATTTTAGATTTGATCAAACTTGCTTATATCCTCACTGTTTACACCAATTAATTTAGCTAAGTTCAATCGTACTGTAACGAAAATCTCACAGAAGAAAGGCTGATAACTCTCCAATTCTTTAACCTGAGCAATTTTATGTTTTCCTGTTACCACATACGTCACTCACCATCATGCCTAAAAATCTCAAGATGAAATTACATGATGTAAAACCAGTAATTTATTTCGAATGTGTCCACCACTAACACAACAAAATGGCAGAAAAAGCTCGATAACTTTGTGTTCCGACAGTTCTACTCCGGTTATTACCTGCCAAAATTTCTTGTGGTAAGAATTTACAACTTTGCCTTTCTGTCAACCAGCATTTTCTGTCAAGACGGAATTCCGAATGCATATCAATCTGCAGTTTTGAACCAACTGTTCCTCAAATTTCCAAATGAATCCAATAATTTTTGGCTAGCTTGAGGTTTGTGTTTGACACAGGTGTTTAGTTCATCAGCTGTTTTTTTTTTTCAAAGGTATTACAACAACACGAATCAATCTGGCTTACTTTGGCTATGCTATGGAAAGCGGCCATTTTGGGGGTGGCAGTGGCGAGATAGTTGTGTGCTCGCCTGTCAACCTCGTGATTGCAGGTTCGATTCCTGCTGTTGTCTATGTCTTCTTATATTCGATTAAAAACCAATTCTCAAAATTGTCATAAAATAAGTTGCTGCTTTGCTTATTGCATGCTGTTTAGGCATAACACTAACAACATGTGATTGAGTAAACTAGCATACCCATAAAAAATATGACAAAGAAATAAATAAAATAATGCTAATTGTAAGGGACATAAATAAATAAGACACGGTAATGCTCTCCGCATTAGTTCAGCCGCCATCCCTGGAGATAAATCTGAGGCAACAACAAGCTCTAGTCTCAGAACATCGCGCCACACATCTTTCCTATCCTTTTTTCTCTTCTTTCACCGGATGCCCGCGCTGTGTTAAAAACATATAAAGGGTATTCATAATCCCTTGAGCGCGTGCAAAGTTATAAAAAATAAAAAAATTCTTGACTAGCTTTTCAGTAAAAGGGCCTTTAATTGGAAGGAAATATTTTAACAGCAGAGCCTAGAAACTAGACGTATACTTCCAAGTCGGCTTAGCCCAAAGAAACAGCAAATAGTTATTCCAATTCTTTTGAAACTTTCAAAAAACACGTCCCTGGCTTTGGTTCAGATTTTATTCAAGAAAAAATAATCTCTTGGCATATTTTTTTCAATTACATATGAGTAGTATATATGATCTTATTCTTTTTTCATTATTCTTATAAACATTTAAAAATAAACGTTTGTTTACAGGTGGGCAACTGTGTGGGGAAACGTAACTATCGGTTCTTCTATATGTTTTTAGTGTCATTAGCATTTCTTGCTGTATTTATATTTTCATGCTCAGTAACGCATTTAGTTTTATGTAAGTATAACACAAAAAAACACTAATTACTTTTGAAAATAATAAAATGTAAATTTTATTTCCTTAGTATTAAAGACGGAACAAGAAGTTTTCGAAGTGATTAAGAAAGCACCATGTACTGTGATTGTAACATTTATTTGTTTCTTTTCGATATGGTCCGTTATTGGACTGGCGGGATTCCATACGTATCTGACAACTAGTGATCAGACAACAAACGAAGATGTAAGTTTTAACAAAAAACAATTTTTAAGAAAAATAGATTCAAAAAGTATTTTTTTTTGCTTGTGTATTATTTAGCTCAAAGGATCATTTTCATCGAAAGGTGGACAGCGTGCCGTAAATCCATACTCTCGAGGGAATATTTGCCTTAATTGTTTTCACATATTGTGTGGTCCAATGACTCCATCATTAATTGATAGGTACGTACCTATTCAGAACTCATATTCCAATACATATTTATAATGCAACAATTTTGTTTCTTAATTTATTTTAGACGAGGCATCGCAACCGATGACTTTATCATTCAAATGAACCAATCTTCCATGACAAACACCCGCAACCAACTCTCAGAAGTCATTAGCTCAAGCCAAACCGGCATGATAACCAGTCAACCTATGTTAAGTGGCAGCGGTCTGGGAGATATGAAGCCTCGATTATACGATGAGGTATTTATTCTTATTTAATTTAATCAATTTAAGCACAATTTTTTGCTTATATGCACTTTTTACTTTTTTTTCCTTCCATCTCTTCCACCAACACTCTCTTTATCTTCCTGGCTTGGTTACCAAAAAAAAAAAAAAAAATAATAATAATATATCAATACACTACCTCATCTCTGCGCGACACCATCCAGTCAAATCCCTCCTTAGGTGCTTCTGGTCTTGGTGGCGGTGGCAGTGTCTATCGACCACGCAGCTACGATAATTTACAAAACGGTAAGTCACAACATTCGCCTGCAGCAGCACAAGCTGCTTATCGTTTAAAGAAAAACATGCAACTACCATTATCGCCGTCTTTCGATCGGAACTCACCACTACCGCTTTTGCACAGAACTCTCGTAAACAATCCACATAGTAGTAGTTCGATGACTACGCATACATCGAATACAATAGCATCGTCCGCACCTCCACCACCAGTGCCAAGCGAATTTAAATATTATTCGCCGCAACGTAGTTCCGATACGAATTTGGCGCGGTATCCATTTCATAAAAATCGTGCTGTCCGTCGCATGAGTACCCAATCGGTGGACTCGACCAAAGCGACAGCCCAATATCAACCATTACCAATGCGTCCAAAATACAAACACCAAGAGGTCATGTTCGAATTGAAAAGTCCGACAAATCGATTAACGATTCGCGAATGTGATTTCGGTGGTGGCGGCGAACCGTGCGACGATGATCAATCGATCAAGGATAGTCAAATATTTCGTGTTAGCAAACGAAATCTTTATATGAATCATAGAAGTCCGTGGAAGGAGCGCGATCGTTATTCGAACCTTTACGAGTACTCATTCAACATTGACCTCAATTCGATTATAGAAGATGCTGCCGCAAGTGATTCTTCATAGTACCTCATTCAAATAGTTGTTGTTGATTTTGTTATATCATTGTTTATATTTATTTTTATACAATTATTATTATCTACTAATTCTACGTCAAAGTATCTTTTATTTACGTCCTAGTGATATTAATTTGAGGATTTATTTGTTTTTAGTTTTAATAAGACTATATGCCTTATGGTCATGTAGTGTAATTTTTATAATTTAAGCTTTATTATTGATTTGCTAAGTCATGTTTGAATCTAAATTTGTTAGCATTTCATTGTGGATTAAATGAGATAGTAGCCCTTTTTTATTGGTAAATGTTTAGGCCACGCAACAAAATTTTATATGGAAAAGAATAGTATTGATAAATCAGGCAGTAAAAATAGTGCCGATACTAGTGTAGATAAAGCTTTGGAATATTTGGAATGGAAGGTCTCGCTCGGGTTGCAGACAAAAAGCGTGTACGCCATGATCGACAGGCAGAGGGAGATGATAAATAATAGTGTATATAAAAAGTGCATAAATGTTTTGAATGAATTAATGGGGGTTTAGTGCACTGCAACCTAAAGATCTATTCTACCGCCCTGTATAATTGTTTTATTCAGGATCTAATTATTGCGCTACCTATATGTTACCAATAAAATATGGCTCTTTAAGTTAGTTTGTCGATAGTAATTTTATTTAATTTAAAGAAATATATTAGTACTGTAGGCGTACAGTAAAAGTCGATTAGACTCTTCCAATGAAGTTGGCTTCATATTTGACTATACTTCTAAATTTGTTTAAGTTATGTAAAATACTTTATGAGAAAATGAGAGGGATAAATACTAGGCTTGATATAGATATAGACTGTTTAATGTTCTCATTTTCAAATTATTGATAGATTTAGTTTAAAAGAACATTTTAGGTAAAAATGACATATCCATAGAACCACAACTGCGTGTGAGTTTACAAATTAACATTCCACAGCTTTAATTGATTTAGAAATAATATCTTACACTAAAGGATTACTTACATGGTAAATCTTACTAGGATTTACAATTCCAATTTGTATTCAATCATTTCACCAAATTCAGACAAATTACTCAAATCTCTTAAATCTATTTGATTGAGAAGGCATATAGTCTTATAATAAATTAGATCAATTTTATTGCTTAAAGATAAAAGTACAAGGTAGTTCTGTTTCTAAATAAGTTCTCTATTACAATAACAAATACTTCTAATATTTTTTTTTCGAAACATAAACATTGTTGAACTTCCGGACTCTGCCTTAAGATATAAATAAAAACAACAAAAAAATATAAAAAAATCTCTTCGCAACAAATTCGAAACAAAAAAATCAAAATCTCGGTATAACAAGAATACCTTCTCTCTTTTTGAACCAAAGAATAAATAAACAAAAAAGTAGAAATGTTAACAAATTCTAGTCGTTTATACTGTTAAAATATAAGTTTTAAGTTGAATTTAATTCATTAGTAGTTTTTAAGTTTACTCGTATTATATTTTTTTTTGTTATTTTGCAATACTGTGTTAGCTTGTCACAATTTCCTGATTTGAAATCGGTGGTGCAACCACGTACAAACACCATTCATTTCGTTTATTTCATATCACTTGAGCTTATATGTAATTTTTTTTTGTGCAAAGCAATTCATTACAAATATTATGAAAAAGTTTAAAAAAAAAGAAAAAAACATACATAAACTTCGGTTTCAAGGTACTCGAAAAATCAATTCGAGTTCATTATATACAAAGACAAACACAACAACAAAAAACAAAAATTACAACTTTTTTATATATAGATAAAACTATTAACAGCCAATAGAACTGCCATGATCATAATGTAAATCAATTATGATCAGTTTTTTTCTAATAATACTCATCATTTCCACCAAGCGAGTATAGTGTTCCATACATTTTAACTTCGAGAATGAGTATTTTCAAGTAAAGTATTTTTGGGATTGATGTAGACGTTGTTTGAAAATTTGTATGTATGTATGTACATCCATATGACGAAAAAAGTTGATATGAAAAAAACTTATGGCGTTTTCGATTGGCCCCCCGGAACACGTTCCCCCAATAAAACACCCGGAAACAATTTGACTGATTCTGAATTGTATGTACTACTGTATTTGTATTACTGTATTTGTGAAAATTAAATTTAAAAAAATCACATCGGCTAAAAAGAATTTCCAAAACACTTGATTTCAATACACATTTTCTTGTATCAATAATAATTAACTTAATTCTTTTTATGTTATTTTACCAGAAAAGTAGTTTAAATGCACTAAACACATCGAAATTACACAAAACAAATCAACCCAATGATTTTGACATTTTAATTATGTGAGTGTATGAGTGCTTCTGTTTTCGATTCTGAATTGAAATCCAGAATAGATTTCTGTTCTGTTTAGAGTAACAACTTTCATTTTGTGGGGGTCAGAACAGTTCAGGACGGCCAATCGAAAAGGCCATTAACAGTCACAGCACGTTCAATTTTTTGTTTGTACAGTCTTACCTGCTCGTAATGCGCGAAATATAATCTATTGCAGAATCAATATTTTTGAAGCGAGTTTTTAAAATTTTTACACTCATGTCGTTTTCTATTTGCCATTAGGGATTTTGATCAGGAATCTGGGAATTTTCTTGGAAAATAAAGCAAATTCTTTTTTTTTAATTGTATGTGTGTGTATTTTTTTTTGTTATGAAGATATAACAAAACCGTTTGACGTTTCAGCAAATTTAGCTTTATTTTGGTGTGTATGCAAGTGGGTGTTTCATGAATGTGTAAATCCATCTCTTTGATCCAGATCTGTGATTTTGATGCAGGATTAAAAAAAAAAATATAATTTTGGTAGAATAAAAAATTTCCCCAACATTGAGTAAGTAGTAAATTCTTACTATTCGCATTTCTCCGGATAATTGGTAATTAAACTGTCAAAAAATCCCGGGTGTCACTTTTAATACTCAAATGTGATAAATTTGGGTTTGTGTACTTTGTCGGAAACTTTACATAATTTTCGTTACTCTTGAAGTTTGACAGTTCTTACCCATCTTACTACACAAACAATATTCTGCAATTCGTGAGTTTATCTAATATCTTATTTCAGTGGCTGTCAGCCCATGTTTTATTTTTGTTTGTATTGACCCGTAAACGATGCGATTATGACCCGAAACGAACAAGCCTAATTTAGAATTAAATCCTATTTTATAATTAATATTTAATTTATACTTTAAATAAAGTATTCTTTTATTATAAGTGAATCTAATCAATTTTACAGTAAGTTTGCATTTCACTTAATTTGCAAGGCTTTTCACAACACTCATTTACAACTCCGTGTCTGCGTCGTCGGCGTATCTGTGCTAGTTCATTGTTTTCCATGCTTGTCAAGAATGGCAACATGTCAAGACTCACACCGAAATTGAAATCTTCATCTGTGTTATTGTCAATTAGCTCTGTTTCAATGGTTTCTGTAGAAAGTACATATATTTTTTGTATGGTTAGTTTTTGGTTTAAATGCAATTTATTTTATCAAAATATGCCTACCAGAGCTTCGTTTAGTTTTTAATCCTAGAAAGCCATTTGGACACACAATATTTAATACATCTCGTAATCTTTGGCCACAAATTCTTTGGTCGCCAACTGTTATATTAATTGTTTCTGTATACACTACCAAAATCAATATAGCTACAATTCCAGAGTAGATTTTTGAAAATGTCATTCTATTGATTAATGTGAAGAATAATTGATACTATGAAGGTAGGCTCTTAACTAATGAAGGGTTTTTTTGTTGCGCCTCTTTATATACAAAATTTGTTATATCTAATAATACCCCCCAAAATTCGGGTTGGATGGTTTTCCTATAAATAAACTATTTCAAATTTAGGTTTAAAAAAGTGACGAGGCGTTATTTTAGTCGACAAGTTGTGTGCTCGTTTGTCCCATTAATTATGCAAATTTAATTTTTCCCTTGATATACAACCTACACCTACTAGTAATTTGTACACAGGGAATCTTGAGTGTCAAGTTTGCTCAGTTTTTGTTTGAAAATTACGTTAAACACATCCTTATTGCTATTTTTTCTTGCATAGTATGTCATTCTTGAAGTAATTGACTTAACTTTTGAAAAGTGTATCGCTTTTATTATAGGCAAACTTAAGGGTTTCAATATTTCAAAGATGTGATGTGATTTGGTTGCAAATTTAATTTGAAACCACTTAGGTTTGAAATGTGGGCGTCTGTTTTGTTCGCACTAGGACGCAATGTATTCGCGCTTAAGTGTTACATGTATAACACTTTTTGTCCTGCACTGCGCTCTGCGGCAAAGAACGTCAATTAAATCTAATTCTTGCCCTACATCACAAAATCAGAATGGGTGGTATGGCTTGTGGTCGGGATAAATAAGTGAAATTTAAATGTACATCAACTTCTAATTGGAAAAGGCTAAGAACCAACATTTATTAATCAAATTAACTTTATCGACGTATTTTGTTATTCGTATAATTGTTTGCCTACCTACAAAATAGGGACCTTTTCCAAAATCGTAAGTTATAAAAAATAAAATCAAACAACGTTTACACCAATCCCCAAGAAAAAATAATAATAGATTATGATTATCATTTATAAAAAAGTAGCTCAAGTGATTTAAAATAGTATCACCATTCAAACATAACCTTTGGTTCCTTATTCTTCTTACTCACTTCATTGAATCCACAGGAAACTATAAGTTCCTCAAAGTATCTACTAAAAAATCATTAAATAAAACAAAAAAAAAATATTAAAGTAAAATTAAAAAAATGAAACATTAACAAAATGGTTGAACAAATAAATAATTAAACAAACAATTAAATATAATGATCTACATATACATATATATATATTATATATAATTAAAAAATATACAATTATATAAGTATATTTTAAAATTATTTTGTAAATAATATAAAAATATATATAAAAGCAAAAATAATGCAACGGTGCAAGAAGCAGCAATATCGAAATGCCCCTGTGGGGCATCCTTCGACTACACTCATTATGTAAAGCAAAAACAAACAAAAATTATATTTATATATATATTAACAAAACAACAAAAAAAAATAATGAAAATACAAAACAAATATGAAGATAAATTTTATTTTATTTTCAAACACAAATTTAGTTAGAAAAATATTCAACGACTAATAAAAAAAAAAACAAAACAAAATAATATTATACAATACATATTTTATTTTTATTTATTTATACAAACAAAAACTTAAATTTAAATTTAAAAATATTTTTTTTTTTAAATTATGCTTTGTTATACAAAAATTGGCATTGTGGTGTGGTGTTAATAGAGCATTTCAGCAAAACTGATACAACTTTTTTTTGTACGGTCTTCTTTCGAAATTTACTTACACTTACCTTTACATCTCTCTTTAATTTTTTTTGTCTCTTTTTTTTTCTTTCTAAAATACAAAATATCTATATATCTTTGTTTTTTTTCTCTCTCTCTTTTTCTCTTTAAAATTTTATTTTCATTGAATACCCCATGCTTCTTTTGCGAGTAAAACAATTAAATTCGTGTGGTGACTTTTTTGTTTTGAAAAAGTTGCTTACGATTGGGTGAGTTGCCATTGACCTATTATAATAAAACTTACAATTTTTTTTGTTATAATAATTTAAAAAAAAGAAGCTTTTTATGTAAATATATATATGCAAAATTTAAATATGTATTATGATATAAATAGAGTTTCTCACTATACTCATATTGTTCATCTCATTATTTTAATTGTTTGTTTTTGCATTTATAAACTGTTAAATAATTATTGTTTTTGAATATAAATAATTAAATTACACAACACTGCTGCTTAGATTTTTAATATTCGTTGATTTGTGTTGTTTTCGTTTTCTTTTAACCTTTAAACGTTTGATTGAGCTTGTTAATTTTTTTTAATGTGAGGAGTTGTATGAAGGGCGATTTCTTAAAGAAAGTAAACACCCTCTTTTTTGACATGTTAACAACATATAATGTGTTACATTTTAGGTTTGTTCGTTAAACCCTAAGTCACCATAGGGTTGCCTTTAGGTTTTTTTTTTTTTTTTTTTTTGTGGAAAACCTCAACTCAATATAGTTAGCTAATATGTTTTTTTTTTAATATTGTCCTAAATTCGTCAACAAGTAGACCTAGGTTTTTAGCTGTGGTGAGTTGGGGTAAGTCATGAATGAACTGTCAAAGTGACATGATGCTGAAGCATGTGCTTTGTTCAGAATTCGTGTATTTGTATAGTTTTTTTTTTTTTTTTTTTACTGAAATTTAATTTCATAAATAGAAAATGGAACCCCTTGGATTTGTGAATGGTTCATGAAATTAACTCCAGAAAAGAAATTTAATCAAATTTTAAGTTTAACTTTATCAAAGAACATTATTTCTGTTTTTTTTTTTTAATGTCAATAACACAATTGACATTCATTGGATGTTTTATGAGAACCGACAAAAACCAATGTTTTATATTGTCAAATCTTGGGGTTGTCAAGAAAACCTAAATCAACCCGGAGTAAAGTTCAAGGAACGCACCTATTACTTAAGATTGTGTGAAAAGAAATAAATTATTTTAAATTTATACTGATAAGCTTAATGTTAAAATATGAATTTTACCCGTGTTAAATATTTTATTTCTGAAATTTGTTTTTTGAACGCCTTCCGTATATTTCAATTACGTCCTCGCGTGCGTCGCCACCACCACATAAAAACGGATAACTTCGCAAATCGTTAATTACTACTTAAACCATGTGTATAAAAACTATTTATGTACAATATGTTCATAATATACCAAACGATCAGAGTGTTCCAACAAAAAAACTGTCCTGGACGAAAAAGTAAAATTTTAGAAAAAGTTTTAAAGGAAAAGATACAATTGTTTTTTTTTTTTTTTATTTAATTTAGAGATTCTGTGCAAAATTTTCGACTCCACAAGTTTTTATATACCCAATTTTTGATACAAATTTAAATACCAGATTATATTTTGGCTGAATGTTTTGGATTTAACTTTGCTTTTTAATCCAAGTACGGATCCGTAAAAACCGAGTTAATGTAAAAATAGAGAATACTCAAAACTATATTGTAAAGCCTTAAAAATGCTTAGAAACTTTTTGCCAAAAAATTCTGTGAGAAGGCAATTACAGTGCTTGACATATTTTATTCCAGAACAAGGACTTTGACAATTAATTGCTTACATTGGCTATTTTTTTTTTAATCTACCCAGAATCGAATATACGCCAATACCATAGCAAAAGAAAAATCAATTCGAATTGCCTTCCATTCGCCACGAATAATATCAAATTCTGTATCGAATTCTGAATTTACCAATGGAAAACCCCATAACAGTTGCATTGACAGATGGTTTGCATTATAATGACTGTCATTTTACATAATTTGTTTATACATTTGTATTTGCTTTTGAAAAATCGTTTGATTACTAAATATTAATGACACATTTTCAAAATTATATATAGGTAATTACATACTTTTGAATTTGGAACAAGTATTTTTATAAATAGATAATTACGTATTACCATACCCATTTTTTCATTAACCTGTCATAATAAAATTTTACGTTTCATCACTATCGTACTCGTGAGTAAGTAACGCAAAATTATTGCTGTCTAAATGCGACGATTTTGCTTATTGACTAATCCTTCAGTCAAAAAATGATAATTGATTTTTTTTATCCTTGCACCTGTTGTCTTTTGTAAGCTTTCAAATCAAACCAAGATCCATCCATCGAGTTAACGAACAAATAAAATGAATCGAAACATTTTTTTCTTACCTTCGATAGGAAATTCTTTATGCGTATGCGTTTCTCGGTACAAATGTATCTTGCGAAGAAAAACGGTAAACAAATTGACAAATATTGGTAGTTGGTAAATTATGCCAGATGTAATATGATCATATTGCTCTATAAAAGCGAGCTTCATTCAGGAAAAGATTTGCTCTTTCTGTCAATAGATTTGATCTTTTTGAATTGTGAGAAGTTCATTGATACACACATCCATGTGAAAAGTGTTTTCTGTCAAACGTCAAACGGAAAATATTTTCTTATTAATTTTTTGTGCCAGTCCGTGCTATTTAAAAAAAAATAAACAAATACTATACGAAGAAGTTAATAATGTAGATTTTATAAATTTAGTGAGTTTTTGATTCCTTCCTCGTAATCTAATGATAAAGATATGTTTTGTCAAATATTGTGTGTGTCAGTCATTCACAAATACTGCAATTAAATCTAGAAACAAGTTTTATTGCAAATATTAAATCTCGATTTTGAGAGATCTTTGAAATTTGAATGAAACTTGTTTTAAGTTTGACACACAACACCATAATCCTAAAACGTTGAAATAATACTGACAGCTTGTTTGACAGATTCATTTATCTGCAGTTAAACAAATTAAAAAAAAAAAACGATAACACTAGGTACACGTATTTTAAAATCTTTTGTGGTAGAAACAAAAATATTAATCCATAATTTTAATAATATAGAATAAAATAATATACATATATAATACATGCCTCAAGACATAATGTATTATCTTTTTAATCCAACCTCGATTGTACGGCAATCGTTTTTTTTCCAGTAGAAATGTTATTTGTTACAGTGGATTGTGAAAATGTTGGTTAATATTTCATGTTAATTTTTTTCATATAAATATATGTATTTACAAACATTTATATTTTATATTTATATTTATTTTTTTCTTTTACTTCTCTTTTCTTTTTATCTATGCGATTATTCGTTTATAGATTTAGAACTCTTCTCACCATTGTTGGATGAACATAGAAACAGCATTTGAATGAAATCTTCGAGAGAAATATTAAAACAAAAGAAAAACAAACTTAAATTAACTAATTAAATATAAGATCATTAAAATCGTTAAGTTTTAAATATATATATATAAAAAAAGATAATTTGGAAAATGTGAACAACTTAAACGCATGAATTCTTTCAAAACCAAACATAAAAACTTCACAAGTATACAAACTGTTTACACATTTTGAATTACAACCTTAACTATTTATTAGATAAATAAGTACGAGTAGTTGACTGCTTATAAAAACAAAATACTTAGCTCAATTTGAAACTCTCCCGTAATATGCTAAGTTTTTATGACGTTGCGAGTCTCAAACACAAAAATACTCTAATTAAAAAAGTTAACCATACACAATAAAAAAAAACACAAATTCTTTAACTTAAAATGTAGAGACCATAGTAAAGTATCTTGCGCCAGAACACTGTTGTTTCTGTAGCCTCCTTAAAACCGTAAACTTACAAACTATATCCCCAAAATGTGTATCTACGTTTCAGCCAAATTTTATCCAACACAAAATCAATTGCGGGTTAAATACGCTAGCGATCAATTTTTAGAATTTATTGTAAAACCTTACTTCTATTTTTTTTTAATTAATTATTTCTTACTGTACAAAAAATTAATTTTAATTTATTTATTTAATTATATATTTTATTAAATTTATGCTACCAACTAAAATTGCTGAAATTTAAAAAGTTGTTTGCAAACATTTTTGAAACGCTTAGTTATGCAATAGTGTTAAAATTTTAGAGTTTGAAACGATAATGGTTTTAAGTTGCATTTTTTTTGTTTTAATTTTAACAAAAACGATTTTTAGCTCATGTTATATACATATGCTTGCACTATCATTAGCAGAAAAATACAACAGTTATACAACCAAAATCTACCATATCCTGCATACATATTTATCACAAAATCACTCATACTTATTTTTGTGTTTTTTTCTTTTTCCATTCTCTTCCATAAAATCCTCATTCAGGTAATTCCAATAGTTTAGCCCACTTGGTCGAAAATGAGATTCCTCTGTCAAATATGGAAAGTCCACCGACTTCGGGCCTGATGGCGGCAAATAATGTTGTTGGTGTCACTTCTGATAATAATAGCAGTGCTGCCATATCACCCATTACACCAGACGATGATGTGAATTTCGATCCAAATCTAACCCCTGGAACTGGTTTGCGCTCAAATAACCTAAGTGGCAGCTACAATAATCTATTCAGCGAAGAATTCGATCCGACCGACAGTAATTTGCTGTCGAGCTATCACACTGCTCGCTATTACATCGACCCCACAGACAGCAAGCTTTTGTCTAGCACTCGAACGGCGCGCTATTACAAAGGTCCGAAGTCAGGCCTTATGGCCGCAGCGGCTGCAGGTGTTAGCAGCTGTACCGAGGTGGTTACAGCAGCAGACCCGGTGCGGCTTATGAAGTCGGCGTCGGAGTCTGAGAATGTCTATAGCAATATACCAAATTCAAATTTGTCGTCGACAGCGGTGAGCAGTAACGACAGCAATAAGTCTGATCCTAGTTTGCATGTCTATTCGAATTTGTTGGAGGAGCGCGAGTTGGCGCAGGATACCACAGAAGCAACTGCAATTACACAGCTAGCTTCGAGCAATAGTAAATCACTGGACGAACGAGTTGCGCCGCCAAGTTCAATTGCCGCTGATAACAGTTCAACAGTTATGTCATCGACCCTGTTAAGTGACGACCTGGATCTGGACGATCCGGTGAGTGCATTTGTGGTCAATAGTCGAAAGAAGTATGCGTCGACGAGTAAGGCACGGATCAAGCGGAATTCTGATAGCGACAAAGAACTCCATAATGTTGTAACATCACCCGCCAATGGTGGAGGCGGTGGTGGTGGTGCTGGCTCCGAGACGACTGTCCGAGCTTCAACCATGAATCAGTCTGATGTGATAACGCCGAGTCGCATGCGGCTGCTCCATGACACCACAATGATAGATACAGCATTAGATTTAGATAGTTTAGATGGCTCCAGTATTGGTAACAATTCACAAACGTGTCTTGTGAAAACAGCTATTGTTTAAGGGCCTCCACCCTCATTTATGTGTGGTATTTTATGTTTTTTTTTATTGTATTATATGTATAGTTTTTTTTTTATTTTAATTTTTTCCTTCGAAATTGTATTTTATTTCGGAGTGACTGCATTTATGCCTTAAGCTTAAAACGAAGCCATAATTATTAATCATTTTAAAAAAATTGTATTTTTGATATGTATGACTTTACTGAATTTTTAAATTTTGCGCATTTTTTTTTATTTTAATATTTAATGGGTGTTTCAAAGAAAGTTGAGAAGTTGTGTAAGGATTACTTTTTTTAAAAATGGTTATTAGTTAAATATTTAGTTGAGAACAAAAAAAGACAATTTGTTGCATAATTTATAAATGATTTTGTTTAGTGCGATTGAATATTTCTTGTAGGTAGGTATTTTAATTCTTTTATTAATTTAATATTGTTTTTATTTTTAAGTTAATTCTTAGAAAATTAAAACAGATTTTATGTTTTAATTTATAAAAAAAATGAGTGCTTCTGGAAAAACAAAGTAACAATTAAATATAATTATTTAAAAAAATAATAATACTTTTTAATGTGTTTTTTGTTAAAATACGCGGTTCTATTAATGTTTGGCTGTATGAGGTTTGTCTTTATCTTACTTAATCTTCAACTATAAACTCAGACTTAGAATGGAATCTCTTTTCCAAAACATTTTTAAACACACAAAGTAGTTTATTTGCTTATGGCGTTAGAAGACAGCCTTGAAGGCTTGGGTCTATTCTATATGTATTTTACGACATCCTTAAGAAATGCTTACTGCTATACAGAGACAAGAAAAATATAAATAATTCTGTTATGGATGTAGATGTACATATAACCATTGTGACATCTCCAATGGATCCGATGCATCCCTTAGGGATGTTCTTATAACTAATGGCTGCCGATATCAGTTTTCTTCAAACTGCTCATTCAAAATTTTTAGTGCGATGCTGAACATTTAACATTTAAGATATTTTAGATATTTAATGTTTCACTTTATTTAAGTATTCGCTTTCACATTGGATACATTATTTTTTTCCTCTAAAGTTTTTTTTTTGTTGATATATCAAAAAATGTGAAACAGTTGATTCGAACATTCAGAATACTCTTTCCCCCTTTCGAACGGAAAAATAGTCTCCAGGCGAAGTTATAATTAGATAATTCTACTCCCGGTTTTCACGAGAATTATTTTTCGGGGAAATATTTGGAACTGTTTAGAATTACATATTTTTCAAAGCTCAAACCAAAATGAAAAATTAGAAATACATCTATTCACAATTGTCACGTTCAGAAGACATAAAGAACTTAACTTCATAAAGAAGTCAACCTCATTAATTGAATACAAATCGACTAAAGAAACTGGTTAATAATTGATATTTCAAACACATGCACTTGACTTGAACTGAAGGGAGATATTTTTTACTTGCTATGCAGTATCTAAATTGGAAGACAATTTTTTGACAGCTTGCCTTACTCTAAACCGCTTACATCTTCTGGACTCAAAATGAGTTTATCTTTGACTTTTCCACATTATTAAAGTTTTTTTTTACTCACGATCACATTCTCAAAAAACCGTTAATTAACAGATTTTTGAATTTTGTCTTGTGTACTAATATAATAGTGAATAATATTAGTCTGAATGGTAACTCCATTGAATACTGGAACATAACTTAAATGGGGCTTATGATTTAGTTCCCAAGGAAATAACTTTCCAACAATTATCAAATCACGTTTTTGCAACTTAAAGCTTTAAAATACTTGCGACATTTCCTTACAGAAAATTTCTTTTTAAAATAAGTTCTTTTTACTTTGTTTTTAGTATTAGTTAGTACTTTGTTTTAAAAAAAATTATCTAAATTGTTGTTTTTGTTTATTGGAAGTGCCTAGAGGCGTGCCAATTTATAACAGTTTATCGCGTTTTAAAGTATGAAGTGTCCAACTTGAACAAAGAAATCCATGGATATCCGAATTTCCTGGCCCTAGGAAGCCGAAAAAATAGTACCTGTATTAACAATACTGTTATAAATTGGCGCATGCCTTTAATAAGCAACTTATTGTACCTTATCACGCTATACTCTTTAACTGCACATAGATCAATCCATATTATTGCCAGCAACAATAAGATGTATAATCTTTATACAAACTGCCATTTTTTGTAACAAAAAAGATACTCTCGGGTACACAAATGCTCCATAAAAATCACAAAAAACTACATTTTTGCTTATAGCATAACAGCTTTCAGTAATATTTTCTTTTATATAACAAAATCAGTTTTCTCAACCAAGGCCATTTACTATAGGGTTGATGCAATCCAAAAAAAAAAATAATTTAAAACAACTTTGAATTAAAAATGCCATTAACAACACACCCACCATTAATATTTGAGTTAAACCTTTGAAACAAGAATCAATCTATGCACCATTTATATATGGCTGATATATATGTACAACGAACCTATGTATATGAAATAGAGATCATTAAACTATTTAATTTTAAATGTTCTGCATGTCCTCTATATTCTCCTATCAAACATTAAAACAAAACAAAATATATAAATCTGATCAAAATGTATGATATAAAAATTGTAATTTAATTGCAAAGCAATATTACCTATACTATACCTAATTGTTTTAAATTTTGAATCTTTGATAATTTCATTTTTTTCTTTGTAAATACATAATTTTTTTATTTCAAAAATCGAAAAGAAAAACTTTATTTAAATAAACAAGGAACAAAAATATAATAAGCAAAGCTTAACAAATTATAATACTAAAACACGACAAAATAAAAAATAATTTAAAAAAATGTAAAATGAAAATATAAACAAACATTTCCAACAGAAAAAATAAAATTATTGTATGAGAAGCGTTTTGGAATATAAATGGAACCACAACTGAATTAATAAAAAAAAAACAAGAAAAAAATATAATAAATACAAAATGTGTTATTAGATTTTATATTTTTTTGATGCTAGTTCATAAGTGTTTATTTAAGAAATATTATGTAAAATAAATAAATGGAGAAAAAAAAATGAAAACACAATAACAAAAGTTTAAAATAAAAGTTATAATATTTGTAAAAAATGGAGAATTTTTTTGAAATTACTTTCATATCTATCAGTCTATTTCAGTTTTAACCCAATTCTAATGTCGTTTTTATTTGGCGATCCGGAAGCCTTCTGGACTCTTCTGAAAGTGTTCACTTGAGTAAAAATGACAGTTCTGATTCTGAAAAGAAGATAATTTAGCTTCTATATTTGAAATCAGAATAGAAAGTGGGTGGCAATGGCGCAGTGGATAAAAGGTGGCTTTACATGTATGTATCTTCATCTGCATCGACATCTGCAAAAAAAGAGGAAACAAAATAAAAAAATCATACTTGTGCGATAGAGAGCGAAGACCAAAGCGAAGATCATCTTCATGTATGAAGATTATAGGAAGTACGAACCTGAAGATTGCAGATTATAGTGAAGATGAACATGTTCATCTTCATTTTAGCATTTTCATCTGCACCATAATTTGTTCCGTTGAGATAACGAATTTTCATGTTTTTTTTTTACCAATTCACCTCAGTTTGCTTAAAAACAATGCAAATAGCAAAAATTATCTTCTCAAAACTACATACCTGAACGTTAAGAACGTGTGATTGTGAGATGTGCCAAGAAAGTTATAGCAGAGTTCGAGTAAGTTATTAGTGTGTACCCTGTCTTACTTTTATGTTTGTTTTAAATTATGGTCTCGCTCTACTTTTCTTCAAGTCTGCAGATGCAGATCCATGTAAAGCCTCCTTAAAGTGCTTGATTGCTAACTAGGACGTGTGGGTTCGATCCCCACGCTAGGCGCATTGTTTTCTATACATTCAATTTTAATTGGATGCCGCCCATGGGTTTAAATGAGACAGTCAATACCTGGTTCTCAAACCCACTGTGCCAAACTAATGCCGTGCAATTCAGGTTGCATTTAAAAGACCTTAGCTCTAAGAAAAAAAAATGATTTCTGTATTCCACATTTTAGATGTTCTGTATTCCACATAACATAAAGTTTCTTAATAGCTCATTCCGAATGTGGAATTTTAGTATTCTGAATATGGAAATTCGTGTTCTACATTCCGAATATGAACCGTTTTTATACAAATTGTCTGTAACAGGTGATTTTGACAGTTCGAAAATGAATTCGAAGTGAATTGGAAGGAGTTGAATCCACTCGAAATGCAGAACACGTTATTAATGGCGTTTTCGATTGGTCGTCCGGAAGGCTTCCGAAGTCTTCCGAATGCTTCTGAAACTGTTTGATTGGTATCAAATGACAGTTCTTCTCCTGGATGGAAGAGAAATTTCCTTCTGAATTTGAAGTCAGAATCAAAACCAGAAGCACGCATACACTCACACCCACTAAATTTCAAATTCAAATTAATTTATTCACGTCATTGTTTTGTTTTGGTTTGTCTGTAATTTTGTAGTTTCAATTTCTTCTCTTTAGAGAATTGAAATTATGGATACCTGTTCCGAAGACAAATTTTCCCATCAATAACTGTAGTTTCGCATTTTCATCATGAATAACTTCGAAATCTTCTACATTTGTGTCAGCCATGTTTACAAAATAAAACAATCACAAATGTGCGTTTGACACTTCCCGTCTTACACATACACTCAAATAAATTTTCATAATCTAGAATCTAGTGTTTACTTGTTCGATTGGAATCCCGGATCGGAGAGTTCTTCCGGATTACCAATCGAAAAGGACATAAATTAAACTGAAATTGTTTTTGAATTCATTTTCACTCGGAATGCAGAGCAAGTGTGATACAATCACATTAAAATTCAGAATCTTCAGAATCAAAAAATGTGTTAAGTTGGGATTCCGGATCGGAGATATTACGAATTGTCAAATAAAAACGCAATTAATTAATACTTCACGGCTGTTTTTTGTTAGGTAACTTAACAAACCACTGTTTTAAGAAAGAAATGATTAGTTTTTGGAAAAAAACAAACTTGGTAATTTTCCGTTGTTTTATTATGCAAAAATTTTACCAATGTCTGATCAAGTTTCTTGTTTCTGATTGGTCAGCAGCCAAACAACAAGGAATTTTTTCTTGGTTCTATCAGAAACCAGAAACTTGACTAGCTTTCAAGTCATTTACGTCTTCTGAACGTGGCCAATCATCTAGGGTAAGTTCACAAACGTCAAATAATTGCGCAGCGATTCAGCATCGCTGCTTGTTTTTGATACTAATGATTACATATCTGCTGCGGATGCTGATCGCTTATTTGTTTGACGATGAAAGACAGTTGTGTATTTCGAACGACGGACATAATACTTTTAAAAGCTTTAATTGATTAAAAAAGTGATATTTTCTTATACAAAATGCGGAAAGCGAAGCAAATAGGCTTGAGAAATGATATATCATTCAAGTGAATTAATTTCATTTTCATTCGCCATATTTATACCAATCGATCACCGGCATCAACAAGAAATCACGATATTTCTGGATGCTTGTTTGTTTAATGTTTGCGCATCAGCATATACATACATTGCAATAATGAATAGTTGACGTTCAAAGTGATGCGGAAAGTTTGCGTTACTGAATATTTTACGCAACTGATCGAGCATCATTACTGCAGTGATGCTTTTGTGAATTTACCCCTAGTTATGGCCTTTTCGATTCGTAATCCGGAAGAACTCTCCGATCCGGGATTCCAATCGAACAAGTTAACACTCCATTCTGTATTTTGAAATTGAATGTGAGTGAATGTGTAAGGTGGAACAAACAAAACAATGACATACAAATATAGGAATGGGCGATGTTCACTGTTGGCAAAAATCAATGTTAGTCGAACAAAATATCGATGTTTCAACATAGTTTGACATTTAGTATTTGCATGTGTGCGTGCTTCTGGTTTTGATTCTGACTTCAAATCCAGAAGGAAATGTCTTCTATCCAGGAGAAGAACTGTCATATCATACCAATCGAACAGTTTCAGAAGCCTTCCGGACGACCAATCGAAAAGGCCATTACTTTAGGTTTGTTCGTTGAGTCCTGGAGTCGCCCTAAAGCGTTTTTTTAAAAAACCTGAAGTCACCCTGATAAACAAACTCAGTGTTTTTTTAAACCTATGGTCACCCTCAACTCGCCCTGAAGTGGAACTAGGTTTTTAGCTCGGCAAGTTGAGGTAAATGAATAAACGTCAAAGTCACATGAGATTTGATTTGATATGTTATTTTTAAAACGGACATAAAAGAATACTCACATTAATTTTCAGACACAGACATGCAAAATGGAAACGTTTAAAGTTGTGGATTGGGCAGAGGGCCAAAAAAAAGTACTAAGAACTTAAATTTAACATAATTTCAAGTTTTAATTATTAAATGACATAACTTGCTTTTCTGTAACATATAATTAATGACCCTCGGGTGTTTTTTTGAGAACCGAAAAAACCAGGTTTTTTTGACGACTCTTCGGATTGTCAAAAAAACCTCCTAGGTAAAGTTCAATGAACTAACCACTGGACTGGACTTGACGTATTCAGGAAAAAAATGGTCATCTCGACTTTTTTATTGCACAGATGTATCGCAAAAGATGATTTCGAACATGCTTTAAACGAATTGCATTCAAGCTTTTCTTTTTTCGAATAAGAGTTTTAATGAATACATTTGTAATGAAGAAATTTAGGAATGAATATGCAAAGAAATATTGCCACTACTGATTTGGAAAAAGATCGTCCAAAAGGCCTGTACTGACAAATACGTTCGGGTTTCTTTCATGGATCTAATTCTTCGGTTTGAGTTTAGTTCGGTTTCGGCATGGATCAAAGGCCGATCGGGACGCCCATACTTATTCGGCTTGACCGATTGGCATCGTTCGGTATTATATGGACATGCCTTAACATTTTGCACCAAGAAATATACACCTAACTATAATTGCACCAATTTCACGAATTCAGGCGTAACGTGCCGCTACTGCGAAGTTTCCGCAAGTAGCCAACCCATGTAACAGACACGGACAAATCGGTGTGGCACCCGTTTACCCACAGTACTGAATAACGGTTTTTTAGGTAATGGACTGTCGAATGACAAGGAACTCTGCAACCTTCGCTAAATCATACGTATAGAATTGTGTATCAAACTGAATCTACCACAGCCCGCTATGTTATCCATCACAGCCAATGATCACCATGCAAGGCTTAGGCTATATGTTGTGTATAAAATCATACAATTCACATAAAATATCATCAATTCATGTGGCTTGTGCAGCAGACCAAAATCTGCGTGTTACGGCCAGCGACCACTGGAGGTACAGCTAGCCATTTCAAAGGTTAATGGCATTTTTATTTGGCAAACCAGAATTCCCCTCCCATCTGGGATCCCAACTGAACACTTTTTTTAATCTGACAATTCTGAATTGCTATGTGAATGGGTGTCATCGCGAAATAAAATTTCCGTAGTAATAATCAAAATGGGATAGGAAAATTGAGCCGGGCAAAGCATTCCACATTCGTGCTGTTCGACTAAAGAAAGAATCTCTGTACTTGACAGTATGTCCGAAGTTGGACTCAAGGGTAAACTGATGAGCATTCCTAAAAGTGCGAATATTACGGTTGAATAGTTTAAGGGGAGGAATGCAACTGGCTACTTCGCTAGAACAATGTTTATAAAAATAACAATAAAAAAAGAAGTACATGAAACATTTCGACGATGTTCGAGAGATGAGATTGCTTCCGTTATAGCTCTTTTTTGAATTATATCAAGTTGTTCAAGGGAAATTTATATCGTGGTAGATTCACGATCGCAGGAAAAATTTCGAAGAAATAAAATATTCAGTGGGAAAAGAAATTCCCTGGGAGATCCCCAAAAGGGCCCATTATATTGGATTTAAGAATTTGCCATATTATTTTTTTGAAATCCTAATGCTGCTAAGAGCCCAGTTGAAACCAGCACATGTGAATATATACTAAACAAATATAACAAATTCAAACTATTAAGTCATATACACACATAAAAGTTTTTAGTTACGACATTTATTTCATAAAAATGAAGTTCATTATTAATTAAAAAAAATAACAAAACAAGTTTTGAATTTTTTGCATTCAGAATTGTTATGCCATAATCTGTACACATTTTTTTTAGCTGCACTCCACTTCGCATACGAGTGTTTGTATGTAGTATAACTGTATCTGAACTTTACGATCTTGTACATATTTTGATAAGTTCTCTATAGATTTCAAATAGTTTTATCGAATAAATTAAAAAAGAAAACTGTAGAGGTGATATTTTCAAGGCACATTATCCAAAAAGTGTGTCATGTTGGTATTTTTTCAAGTATAAAATAATGATAATACTTAATTTTGTTTTATTTAATTAAAAAAGCACTACATAAGTATTTTGTTTATTATAATTTACTTTCATAATTATGTATATTTATGTAAGTGATAAGAAGTAAATTAATAGACCTTCACAAAATCAGTGCATATTTAGGGAATATAAGAAATATTGTTTACAAAAAAAAAAAAAAATACAATAATTATATTTTATAATAAATTGTGCCATTCGTTTTGTATAATAAAGCTTGACACTATTTGAGCTGAGCAATGAGATTTATATTGGTTAAAAATAATATACATATATTCGTGGTCTTGGTAGCTGTCATTGGAAAAGTTATTTAAATAAATTAAATACATAATTACAAAAGAGAGAGAAACAGGGATAATATAATTAAAACAAAAATATTCGAATTGGAAATGTTTGGTTCCTTAGACCGGATGATGGCTGCAGTGGCATTAATATTTCTTTTATTCGTTGGTGGTGGACTTGGAAAAAATGCTTATCGTCGATTGCGTCCAAGGTAGGCTTTGCAATTGGGACAAGTGTGATGTACGTCCATACATTCGTCAATGCAGCATGGAATGAGACAGCATCCAAACCAGCAGCTATTAAATAAAATATAATTTTAAAAAGTAAAAAAAGAAACAAACAATCAAGTAACTTACCCCAAAAGGGCAATAACAAATCCAGATAGATATGCAATCATACCCGGTTCAGTACGGGTGGTCGTTTCTATTTCGGCGTTACATGTTGGACAGATCATGTGGGTGGCAGAGCGACCAATCGGAACAACCGTCGTCAGAATTGTTGTATTTGTTACTGGATGAACAATTGGAGTGAATGGGCTAGTTGGCTTGACGCCGCCAATGGCTTCCTGATAGCTTGGCGGAGCCGATTGCGGTGGTACGTATGTGTACTGGGGTGGTGTTGGTCCTGGTGCCTTACTCATTTTGATATTCTAAAAAAAAAAAAAACTAATTTATGTAAATTCAATACAGAATGGAATAAGATTCTTAAACATTTTGTAAGAGGGTAACATTGGTGGTTTTTACATATCTTCACATATTATCATAGAATTTTAATCCTAAGGAAATCCTTTTATACTACTTGGTTCACGAAATAGCTATATCTGCAATTCATAAGACTTGCATCATTACATTTACATTTTATGAAAAAATGGCTTTATGATATTAACGGTAGTTATATTGCCAATCTATTCATCGTATGATCTTCTGAGTAAACAAAATATATTTAGGGCCATTTTCATCACTACAAGTTGAACTCAACTTGAGGACTTTTACTTTTAACCTGTGATTTTGTTTGTCACTCAAAGTTGACAGTTTCAACTTTCGATTCTCAGCTCTCGAATTGACCAACTTTCGAAAATAGTAGAATTCGAGAGTTTTCTGTCAAATTCAAATTTGTAATACATTTTGTTGCATCTTCTCTCAAAATTATTCTCGATTTCTTGTTGTATACAAATATTTTTTCAATCAAATTGTTCCGAGAAAATTAATATTGGGAAAATAGTCCATAGTCTGTTTTTTTTGCAAGAGCCTTGATTTTTTTTCTAAAATGTCGAAAAAAGTGAAGTCGAGAAACTGTAGTAGGTGAAAAAGCTTAATAAAACGTTTGTTATTATTTATTCAAGCAAATTGATATAGGAGCTTCCTACATAATATGATGACAGATGAAGGAAAATTGTGGTTACATTTGGTAACTCGCTTTTTAAATTTATCAATTTCGATATAAATATTGTATAAAACTCAATATCAATATTATTTTTGTTTTAAGTCTAAAAGGCCTAATTTTGCGATTTTAATTATGAACTAGGTTAGGTTATTATTATTATAACAGTGCATACGTGCAATAAAACGGGCCTTTGTACTTTTTGAGGAGAATGTTTAAATTCCAGGTGCAGGATTTAGTCATATCTGAATATAGCTTGTGTTAGACCATTAGAATATCTTTGCAATTGTGTTTGTAATTGGAACGACTCATTCCAACTCCAAGTAGCAGGTTGTAAATGGCATCAGCCTAAAAGGGTAGTCCCCTTGGATTGAAGAATAAACATATTCATATATTAAATATGAATCACTTAACATATATTAATATTTTTGCGAATGTGCGTCTCACATTAACCTTTAACAAACAGAATTGAAGCCACATTTTTATATACAGATATTTAATTCAACAAGTTAAAATATTAATAATGAGTTCCAAGCATAAGACAGCAATTTCTATTTTAAATGATATTCTTAAAAAATCAAATATTGTCAAAAATTATGTGTCTAACACTTTTTTACCCATTAACTCTATTCAACTACAACGCAGTCTGCCAATATCAACTGAATTTCGCTAAAAAAAAAAAGCTGAAACATATGTATCTGTCAAAAATTTCCCAGTAAATTTTTTAAAAATTCAAGTAGGCTTACTTTTAAATTTCAACTCTCGAATTGAGATATAAAATAGTGAAGACAAACAAATTTCAACTTGTCACTCAACTTTAAGAGATCTTCACTTCCCAATTGGTGTGATAGTGAAGTAAAAAGCAAGAATCTAAGAATCAAATTATGGGCCAAATACAAAATTTCTTCAAGTGAAACAAATTTCAATAATTACTGTGAAGCAAGAGAAGAACTTAACAGAATCACAACGATACACACAATTGTGATATTTTAAACTGTGATATTTCAAACTGTGATACATTTTACGAAAAGGCTTAAAGCGTTGATCTTTTATAACCACTTACTTACTTGACTGATATAAACTTTAATATTACTACTGACGAAATTGTAAATTTTATATCTAATCTTGACGATAGTTGTGTACCAGTCCCTTCTACTATCTTGAAAAACTGTGTCAGTCACTTGTCCTGGCCTTTGTCAGTTTTATTTAACTATTCAATGTCTTCTTGTATATTTCCATCAGTTTGGAAAAATTATTTCAAAATCCCTCTTCAAAAGAAAGGCAAAAAAGACTAAAAAAGGTAAAAGATTAATTAAAAATTAAAGGCCTATAGCTAGATTTATCTGTCATTCCTAAACTATTCGAAGCTATTATTTGTGAATCACTGTGTTTTTATGCTAAATAAATTATTGTTTCAAATCAACATGGATTTACAAGAGGCCGATCTACAGTAACTTTTTTAATCGAATTGGTGGAAAATTGTATTGACTCATTTAAAAACAAAAAAACAAATAGATTGTGTCTTCACCGACTGTATTAAGGCATTTGATAGACTCTCACATAAAGTTTTGTTATTTAAATTAAAGAAGCTAGGATTTAGCGAGCATTTTATTATGTGGCTCCAATCGTATTTATTGGATAGATCTTTCTCTTTATATTTCAACGGCTTGGAATCAAATAAGTTTACAGTAAATTCTGGAATACCACAGGGTAGCCATTTAGGTCCTGTTCTTTTCATCTTATTTATAAATGACTTACCATCTGTGTTCAAGTTTTCAAACTGCCTTATTTATGCAGACGATGTTTCAATTTTCAAAACTATTTCAAATGCTCACGATTGTGAAGAGTTGCAGTGTGATCTTAATTCGTTTTTTGACTGGTGTGACCGTAACTGTTTATACCTTAACATTGATAAATGTAAAACTATTAGTTTTACAAGAAAGTTATCTGTTACTTCTTTTAATTATTCGTTAAATGGTGTTTTTTTTATCACGCGTAAATCTGTTATTGGTGTCTAATTTGATCAAAAACTTGAATTTATATCACACATAAACTTAATAAGTAGTATAGCTAATTCAATTCTTGGTTGGATAAAAAGAGAGTCTGAATGGTAAAAAAAGAACATGCGATCTACTAGTGCATTTTATATAAATCAATGTCAAACAATGTTTGCAGTAAGCTAAAGGCTCATCTCATAAAAAAATGATTTGATGGCGTCGCGTCGTTTCGCTGTATGATTGTATATGAAGGAGCGGAAAAATAAGCTTAATTCAATTATCTTATTCTACATATTCTACATATTATTATTTAAATGGGTAGAGGTACAATAATATAAATTATGAAGAAGAATTAACACAACAGATAAAAAATTAAAGTAATATAACTCATAACGTGTTCTTAAAAAAAAACAAAACTCCGAATACAATATGCTACCCATATAAATAAATAAATTGGTTATACACTCTATAGCGAAGCATAAAGCTAACGCTGGTATCGAATGCACCAGATAACAAAAATAAAGGCACAATATTATTAGTTTATTCGTGTGTGTGTGTGTGAATGAGACCACCAAATTATTTTTAATTTTTTAATATATTAATATGCATATTTATAATGTTTTTATATACTTTCTATAGGTCTATACTATAGGTGTTATAATTAAAAAGCTAATACTTTATTTTTACTAGAAAAAAACTTGTAATTGTCTTAAACGTCGGATGGAATCAGGTAATTTGTTATAAATTTTGGAAGCCGCTACTGTAAAAACAACTTTATTATACGGGGGAACATTGACGTACAACACTTGGTTAGAACAATATGAACTTAAGTTATAAAAATGCCTAGAACAACACCTTTGGTACTTTTTTAATGATTCAGTATAGTCTGTCCAATTAAGTTTGCTATCCAATATTACTCCCAAATACTTAAAAGAATTTACAAGTTCAATCTGAAAGCAAAATTTTGGAGCAAGGAACATTTGAAAAAAATGAAAGATCACTATTTTCAGAGTTGCAAGAATTTATTCTCAAACTAAATTTACGGCACTCGGAAGAATGGTAGAAAATATCGCAATTTAGTGAAGAACCCGACAAATTAAAGTACATCGATTGCTCGATCTTATTGCTTAAAACCATTTTGTGAACAGAAAACTAACGCCTTAAGATTTCCATGTCAGTGCTGATGTTAGCAGTGAGGTCAAGGGGAGATTTACAACCATAGGAAAAGGCAATGTCATCAGCAAGAGCTGTGGGTTTACCACTAAAGTTTTGATCAAAGATGGAATTTATAAAAATCAGAAAAAGCAAAGGGACCCAAGAACGAACCTTGAGGAACGCCAATAGTTATGCGGCAGAGTTTACTATAATAGCCATTAATTTTAGCCATTTGTTTTCGGTTTGTTAAGTAACCAATTACTCTAACCAATTATAAAAAACATCACGCATTCCTACTTTATAGCCCTTACCTAGCAGAATATTTTGATCAACTAAATCAAATGCTTTAGCTAGATCAATAAAAAGCCCAGCAGCAAAAGGATTATTATTAATAAAATCATAAGTTTTAGTACAAAACTTCAGGAGAGCATCTTCATTAGATCTACTAGAGCGAAATCCAAATTGGCAGTTATTGAAATAGTTGAAACTGTTTAAAAAATGTAAAATCCTTTTTCTCATACACTTCTCAAACAGTTTAGAACAGACAGGTAATAGAGAAATTGGCCTATAATTGTTAACATCCATAGTGCTAGACTTTTTATGTAGGGGAATAACTTCAGCAACCTTAAGAGCACTCGGAAAAATACCTTTGTATACACTATTGCTGAAAACATGAGCAAGGACATCAACAATGTTAAAAGCAATGTTTTTAAAGATTACATTAGAATTCCCATCCTTTGTAGTTGAGTTGGAATTTTGAGTTTCTTATCATTTTTTAGAAGAAGATCTCTTATGTTGTTTATAAGGCCTGACCTATGATCAGGGTTTATAATCGCTCTGATAACTGATAGACTATCGGAGCAAATTACAGTTTTGGAGTGTAATTTGACCGATGACTTTGTTGCTTCTAGTATAGCGGTTGATTCAGCAGTAAAGATTGAGGCAAAATCTGTTAGGAGTCCTTTACTGCAAACGTGGTGTTGAGGCTAGATTTTGAGGCGTCAGTAAAAATGATGCTCCAACCATTAGACTTCAAGTTAGATTTGATTTCCAGGAAACTTTGTTGGAATATGAGACTGTTGGTGTTCTTTTTCTGATATTTGGATAGATTGAATAGAATTGAGGTGGGAACATTTGTTTCTCCTGCTTAAAACATTTGAGAGGAATATCGAGTTCTCTTGCAGTACGAATGATTTCTGAAATGGTTGAAGGCGTTCGTTTGTATTTTTTGCAATTTATTGCTAAGGCGATGTCCTTATTGATGATTGAGTTCTTAGAGAAGTTGAGTTTAGGGATGAGTTTAATAAAAATTTCTTTTTGTCTCTGCTCTAGAGTTGGAAGTCCAGCTTTTGCCAAGATATTTTGGATACGGGTAATGCCTCTTCTAGGTGCTTGATAGAAGGGCGGTTTCAGTCGATTATGCGTTGTTTTAAGACATTTCCCATAGATAAATAAGCCATAGTCTATTTTACTTAAAATTAAGGATTGTGTTATGTTGCAGAGGGTGTTAATATGGACATTTAATTTTTTAGTTGAAAGATAGCTTACAATGTTGGCCCTACTAGTAATATTCTTCTTTAGTTCTATACAGTGAGGTTTCCAATTGTATTTACTATTAAATATGACTCCTATTATTTTTAGATTTTTCAAAAACTATTGCCTAGCACAACTTAATTTAAAATGAAAATTAAAGAAGAGATTTCTGGCTTTCTAAAAAGATATAGCATGTCATTGTAGGTTATACCGTTGTTTTTAAATATTTTTTTTTTCTGTTTTAAGTCAATTTTTTTATAAAATTGCCCCTCCCGACTAAACGGGGGGAAATAGACCCCCTCTCATACGATTTTTTTCTTGCCTAAGTCCAACCTACACGCCCTAGCTTTTTATCGCATCTTATACGAATCACCCTGTATATTTACATTAGGGGTATTCACGATCCGGTGCAACTGGTCTAGTATCATTGTAAAAATGCAAAAGTGCAACTTTTTTTGCACCACAACAACAACTTACACTGACTAAGATTTTACAACACTTTTGCACTTTTGCTATACCCTAACCCTATTGCAACAGAAAAATACAATGTTGCAGATTTTTTCCTCGTGCGCTTGCAGCGGCTGGTAGATCTCGATGTAAAAATATCCCAGTGTTTCGTAGTGATGTAGAAGATCTAAGCACACGACTAACACCCACTCTATTCTGCAACTTGACGATGACATTTGCTGTCCTGCTGTTGTTGGAATTTAAGACCCTTGCTGTTTCAATAAGCCTGTCATCATTTGATTGCAGCAACACCATACAGTATCCCTTTGCCTTCTCTCCTGCATCTTCACCTCCTTGTATAGGAAAGTGAACAACATTTTTTTCATTGGCCGTTATCTCTAAAAATTCTATCTGTCGTTCCAATGTATTGCAGCGAGTTTCAAAGTGTTTGACTTATAATTGCAAGTCAGAATTGCTTTTTTGAAGATTTTGAGTTTTGGTATAATCATTATTTATCATTCTATGTTTATACATTTGTTGAAAAAAAAAATAAAGAATCATAATAATAATAAAAATAATACAATGGTGCAAAATTTGTCTGTTATTTTCTGTCAGGAATGTTTGTGGTCGAACTGATTTTGCATTTTTACTCCAGAGTTGCAATATAATAAAGGTGCATTCACGATTTGCAGAAAAAAAATTAAATTTCCCAATTTTACAGCCTTTTTGTTGCATCGGATAATGAATACCCCTATTGTTTAAATTCAATTCAAATCTACAAAATTTTTTGCGACAAACATATCTTACATTTATCGAGTGATAACTTAGCACCTGATCTGGCAGACCAACTTAAAATATCATTTGTTACATTAGAGAGTATAGCTTTAACACTATTCAAATGGTTAATTTTGCATAGTATATATACAGTACATATCATCTGCATAAAAGCTTATATTTATTAATGATTGCACTTATTCCATCAAAAGCAATTATAAATAAGATCACAAATAGGGGACATCCTTGAGGGATACCGTTGCGCAGTGAGCGGGAAGAGGAAAAGGTGTTGTTAACTTTTATTGAAATTTTCCTGTTGGAAAGGAAGGATTATATGTAGTTATACATCCTTGGACCAACTCGCCAACCTTTTAATTTAACGAGGATAAGGTGGATCCCAATCCTGTCGAATGCATTTTCAAAGTCTAGCCATAGTAGGGTGACGTGGTTGCGAGCAGATATTGCGTTTGAGATATAGTGGTCAATGTGTAGCAAGGCGTCGATACAACTTCTATCGGGTTTGAAGGCTACCTAATTCATACTTGTGAGTTTTTGAGATTCTGTATACAAATAATGTATACCTAGTTTTGGTTATTTTGAAAAAAACACTTTAGATCCAAGTGGATACTACATACTTTTGTGAGTAGCAATATATGTATTACCTAACCTTTTTCAGTTCCAGTCAATGATGAACTTTACACGTGGACGAGTAATGTATTTATTGAAACCGTACGTTCTTAGAAATCAAGAGTGGATGCCTCTCCAGGTGGATTTATTTGCACTTTATTAATACACTCGGACTCGGAATTGTTTTTAAGCAAAAAAAAAAACACAAATTCATTTTTAAAAGCATTCTTGAAACATTTGAAATTTGTTATTATTTACTACATTTTATGGCCGATTGAAATCAAAAAAGCCAGTTCAAGGTCATGAGTGTTATTCCATTTAAACACGAAAAGTTCCTTAAATAAAAACATCGCCCATCGACGCCACCGCACCGCTTTAAATTCTCTCAATCTTAACGTCTTCATTTATGAAAACAAATTATTAATTACCTTCAGTGGGATGGTTTTTTTTCTGAGTAAACGCCACCACCAGAAAAGTGTTTTGTCTGCGTTTTATTTACTTTAGAGAAAACCCAATCAAATTGTTGATTAGCTATTTATAAGCATAAAAGAAAAAAAAACAAGCACAAAATATATCATCACACCACTCAATCAACACCCAGCGACAAAATCACGATGACAAGAGTGACAACGCTGACAACAAAGAATGTTTGTTGTCTGTTGCCACTCAAATTCAAATCGAATTTTAGATTAACCTCAATAATAAATTAGTTAACAACCCAGGCCAGGCCAGCTAGAATAATCTGATTGCTCATATCATTTTTTATATTTGAGATGGATTGAGTGGGTGGCGCGTGGAGAACGGGGAGAGCAGCTACAATTAGTTGCATGCATTCAATTAATTACTGCAAACTACGTGTTCGGTAACCAGGCTAGAGTTTCCCGATAACAATCAGACTAAGCACACTAAATCGCTAAATTCACACAAAATTCCAGAAAACGTTACATACAAGATCTTGAACAATTTTAAAAAGTTTACGAAACTCTAGCTAAAAAAAAGTTCAAAACGAAGGCCTTTCTAAATTTGTTCTCATTCTTTTTTTACTGAGTCGAGGATGTTGGATGACGTCGGTTTCCATTTATGGAACAAAATACAAAGTAGGTCCGAAAGAACAGGTTAAGTGAAACTCCAATAGATTGCACTAATGTTCGCCAAAAAAATGCGCAAATTTTAATGTTTTGTTTATCTAAATCTATAGGACTTACCTATTTTTTTGAATTCGATTATGCTTGAGCAGATTTGATTTGGGATTTCGTCGTTTTTGTTCGCTATGCGTTGTAATGAGCAAAAAAATGAAAGTCAGTAGCGAGTGAAATTTTAGCGATGTACTTTCTTTAAGAAAAAAAAACCTAGAAAATGATGGAAAAAATCGTTTTAATGGATTGAAACACTTGAATTATGATAGGTCAGGGGTTTACTTTAATTTATTTGGTAATCAAATTGGTTTAGGACAACAGACACTTTTTTGTAGCAACTTGCAAAATTTTATTACAATTTTTTTATTTAATAAATAACAAAGTGAACAGCAGGAGTACCAAATGTGAAGTGCCAATGCCAACTTTATGGTAATGAATTATTTTCCAACTAGATGTTGGTAGTAAAATGAATCTACCGATAAATTTGAAACTACTAAGGCCGAGAACCTACTAATTGATGAATGTGTTTTTTTATTGTGAGTGTGTTTCTTTTTCATTCAGTATGTCAAGAATATTCGGAATACCAGTTTTGCGTTTCTTTATTCCATGGAATATTCCGGATAATCTATTTTGTTGTTTCTTTATTCATTCCGGAACGTTTCGAATGCATTCTTTTTATTCCATGTTAAATACGGAATGAAAAGAATATTCTCGGAATACCCCTTTCATATGAAAGCAAAACAAATGACAGCAGCCAAAGGCGAAAACCAAGCAAGTAAGCAAAATGGATGACCAAACATTGTTTATATTTTTATTATTGAAATAAATATATAAATAACAATTAAATGTGACTTTTCATGAACTAATAAATTAATAATAATTTATTTTTACTATTTTCCATAGAGATATCTATTTTCTTGTCATCATCACAACACTTTAAAAGAGCTGATTGATGTCATCTTTTTTCTTTTCTATTCCGGAGAGAATTTTTGTTTCTTTATTCATTCCATTGTGGATATTCTAGATACACATTTCGTCTTTTCCATCCATTCTATTCCTCATCCGGAATAAATAAAGATACACAATCTGCTTACAGTTTTTTTTTACCGAAAAACATTTATTGGCATTTCTATGGCATTTTTTTTTGTAGGGAAAATTATTTGTTGCGGGGAAACTTTCGCACTCTTCACCCTCCAAAATCCATTTGTTTAGATTGTTGTATTTGTAAATTTGACTATCTCCAAGAATCCCTTCAAGCAAAAACACACAGACCCGAATTTCTCGGTTCACTTGGGATGAAATTACTTTGGAATCCAAGGGCCAGTTACACACTTTATCCCTCAGTGCCAATTGGCCCCTTAACTTCACTCAGGGTAAGATTTCAATTTCACACCAGCCAAGTTGAAGTGGGAATTAAGTTGCCATTGTTGGGCACTTAAGAGCTACTTAAGTATTTGATATTTTTGCTCAATGTCTTTTCAGTTTGAATAAAACTTTAAATATAATTTCAAAAAAACCAAGCGCTGCCATCGTTATTCATTCTTTGAGTGAAGTAATTTTAAGCTACTGTGAAACAGAAAAGTAACCTAAGTGAGACTTATCGTTTGACGTTTACTCAAACTATGGGCGAACTTAAGTGTGTACTCTGAAACTGGCCCTAAATAAAATTAATGTCTCACACACAATAACAAATTTTCTGTGTACGCATGTAAAAAGAAGAAGGAGAATTGAGAGTATTTTTTTATGGATCGAGAAAGATAGAGAGGTTATACTATGTTCCCACCGAAGCGAAAACTCGGATTTCGTAGATATCAGTCCAAATCTACGCATATCAACATAGGCGTTTTTCGTTTTTTAGTTCAGAGCAGATTCTGGGTTGTCAGAAAATTTGTTTGTATTTCTCAGAGCTTGCAGAGCTCCAAATGTGTGTTTCTTTTTTCGTTCTGAATATGTGTAGATCGCGCTCGACGTGCTCGCACATAATTGATTGAAAAAAATAATTAGATACATGAGTTGACGAAAGAAGTTGATCGCTTGTTGATTTTCTGTATCTGGTGTGTATCAGTGTACAACAAAGGGCAGGTATTGCTTTTTATGGCTAACAATGAAAATGTTTCTGATTTGTGTGGTTCAAGTGTGTTTAAAAAACATATCAGTGTTCAGAGCTCGCTCTGTTTGTAACAAGTTCAGTGCATAACCTTTGTTTTGGAACTCTGCTCTAAACGAAAAAAGAAAAACGAATCATATAGTTTTGGGATTTCGAAATCCGAGATTTCGTTGAAAACACAATGAAATCCAATTGCCGATGCGGGCCATTCATTGTGAACGAGTTCATTTTAAACTTCACCATACTTAGGTGAAAAGCTCTTTATGTGCAAATTACGATCTTTCACTCTAAAGATAAGGAGATAAAAAGAGAGAGTACGAACTTTTATTTGACAACGTGGCTTGGGTTGATGAATTAGATAAACAAAAATGGTTGTTGTTTGTGCTTCTGAGGGACGAAAACGTGGATTTGTCGGTGTGAACACCAATTTGAAATCTCGAAACCTTCCTGCTGGAATCTTGGATTTCGCTTTGGTGGGAACATAGGAAGTCGATATTCGAGTGAGCAGTATTTTGTATGCACAAGAAATGAAGACGAATGGAGGAAAACAGTTTTTTCAATTTCGTAACAAGCAACAAGGAAATTTTTATTATCAAGAAAATAATCTTGCTAAGCGTAGTCTACATTTTGTGATATAGTTATTAGTGTACGTACTTATATTTTAACAATAATCATAGATAGAAATAGGGGGTATAAAGTGCTATATATGAATAAGGCATTGCGGTCATACGAAATCCAAAGCGAAATATAATTTATAACTCACCTAATTTTCATTTTTTATTTTTCGCATATTTTGGGTTCTGAAATTGAGAAGCGCCTGGCAGATAATATATTCCTTCCTTGTAGATTCCAGTATGCTTACGGATTCATAATTTAACTTCATAAAAAAAACAATTAAAAAAGGATTGTATTTTTACTTGCGATATATGTAGATAGGTACTATAGGGCAAGTTTTGCATTTGGAAAAAAAATCGAACTCGAGATTTTAATCAAAGTTGATATAACGATGTTAGAGAACACCGAACAAGTGGATCCCGCAATTCCGTCTGTATGTCTGTCTATCTGTACAATTCTCTACAGCTTTAAGGGCTGAAGCGATTTTCTTCAAATTTGGTATTTAAGCGTTTTAGGTGATTGTCCAAAATAGAATTTTGAATCGTTGTTTTATCCCCAGAAATAACGGTACTTGTACAAATTTCCTACCATCTTTATTATCTCGAAAACGGCTGTAAAGTTTTTAATTAAAATTGGTGTGTGTTCTACTTTGGGTATGGTCTACATTTTGGCCAATTTTAAAAAAATATATATTGTTAATAACGGCACCTGCCATACAACCATTTTTTTGATTTTCGAATTTCTCATAAACGGCCGAACGGATTTCGATAAAAAAATTTATGCAGGAGCTCCTTCAAATTCTAAATAGTTCTGCATTTCAAAATTTTTGAGAAATAGTTTTTTCTGAATTTTTGAAAAAAAATTTTTTTTTTGGAAAATTCAATATTTCGAAAACTGGTGGACGATTTTTTGTGAAATTTTGTTTTTGAATTTATATTATTAAATGTTTAAAATGTTCATACCACTTTTTTTTAGAAAAAAATTTAAGAATTTTTATGTATACAAATTAGACTGAAAAACGACTTTAGAAGTACATTTAGCCGTTTCTATTAAGAATATTTTGCATATAATGTAATCGAACATAGGAGCAAGTATGTGCGATCCAGTCGTACATTTTATTTTATTTTGTGACAGAAACAGTGTAAATTTAAAATAACTTTCTGATTTGGCAAATGCACATTGCACATAGTCGAGTAGTATTGTATTTTAGTAGCTCTTGTAAAATTAGATAATAAAAATAACATAGGTAATTAGCGATATTATTACAGAAAATCATTAATATTTTAATATAAACATCGATAAAAGACGGATAATTCGCGCAATAAACATTTACGAAGTTTTTTGCGGTAGTTCTGTATCTATGCGCTAGGTCGCCAGCTATAAATATTAGCTTTCATTGAAAACAATAATATATAAAATTCTCTGTCTATTTTGAGATATTTTGACAAAGAAAATTGAACACATTTAAATCCCAAAAAAATAATTAATTTGCTTTACAGTTTTCTATGTAGGTATCTATTAAAATCAATTAATATTTCAATGAACAATTTATTTCCATTTCTACAAAGTTAAGCCCTTCCCACCCAAGAATTTCGGGTGTTTTCCTTTGTCTGTTCTCGTCTACAATTAATTCTCTTAATGATCAACTCTAACATTAAAGTTAATTTGGCGAATACCTATACTTTTCAATGAAAGCGATTTTAAATAAAAATTCCAATGGTGATCTAGATATATTTATGATTTAATTCTTGAAATCTTAACCACGTTTGAAGCACAATATTGTACTTTGAAGTTAGCTATTAACAACCATATACTTACATAATGTAGCTTGTTAAATGGCTGATGGATGATACCCATTTATACCTAATGAAAATAAAATTAATTTACAACAACTCACATAGTATTATTATTATAAATTAGTGTTATAATTATTATTATAAAAAAATATATATAATATACAAAGCATACAATACACGTGTTATATAGCTTACATAAGATGGTTACGCATTTTAGAGAGAATAAAAGTCACATGCCTTTAAACTCAGAAATGTTATTAAACAAAAATTACGTAACTGCGTAACTTTTAACCCATTGAGATTCTTAAACCATTGAGATGTGTTTTAGTGGATTCAATTAAATAGACGATGAAGATAAAATTCTAAATTCTTAAAAAAATACCATTATACAAAATACACTTTTATTAAAATATACATATATATCTACATGACAAATGTATTTATATGACAAATTTTACAAAGAACCACTTAATCTGTTAATATACAAATGAATATCGTATTTACATATATAATTTTACACCACAAATGCAACAGGTTCAGCTCTTCTCAATGATGCTTTTGGTTGCGATCGCAAAACAAATAAAACTTGATGGCTTCTACTTCCTGTATAAATAAACAAAAATAAAAAAAACAACACTTTAATGAACTTTAATTGGACCAATTAATTCATCTGTAATAAACCTGGCATTCTGGTTCGCACTACACTTCGGAATCCATTATCTCCGTCAACTTGATATCGTACATCTCGAACATATCCACCAGGTTCTAAAAGTCCATATCTACCATTAACTTGGATGCCTTTCCTATCCTCCCAATGGTCCAGTGTGACACCACTTTCAGGATGATCGATAACATACCGAAACGAGTAATTTATCTTTGAATGAAAGATTAAAAAAAAAATAATTATAAAAATCAAGGCTTACAGAAAATACATAACTTCTCATTAAAAAGTAAAAGTAGCTTCGTACGGGTTACCACGACCATTTATACACACATACATCTTTAAAAACAGATCCAAGGTCATTTCTTATGGTTCTTTACCAGTATTAAAATTATATTAAATAAAAAAACGCACTCAGAAGAGTGTTAAAGAATAAACTTGACAACCAACTTTTCTTCGCCATATCGCCATGATACGATGTTTATGATTATAAATTTGTTACAGTGTCCGGGAGCAATTAAAGTGTCCAATATTAATAAATGTGTACTAAATGCATTACATTTTCATGCTGGTTAGATAGTCTTAGACTTACCTCATCTTCAATGTGGTTTTTCTTGTAGTCACTAAAAAATTCCATAAACTGGCCAGTGACTGTAATGTTACAGAAATTTATGAACGTAAACGTGACAAGCAACCAAAATGCTGCTTTGACGAAAACCTGTAAAAATATAATTACGAGTATATGCATGTTTATAAAATATTTCAGAATTTATCACCACAGATATGTTGGTAATTAGAGAGTTTAAAAATTAAGTGGATGATATTATACGAAAATTGTTTGAAAACCTATACCGTTCACTTGAAGTGAAAACAAAAACAAATACGTTCCACAACTTATTTCAAACTTTAGGTTTGTTCGTTTAGTTCTGAAAGGTTTCTTTTTTAAAAAACCTGAACTCACCCTGGTGAGTTAATTCCTTTTTTTTTTAAACCTGGGGCAAGTGTGAGTTTCTCTGTATACACAAAAAATACGGTACACACACATATTTGCGATTCCGCAAGGGTGCGATTGATTTATTTTCCAAGGGCCCAATTCCGCAAGCGTGGGTTTTCTCTGTATTCCTCAAAGATGAGATCCAATTTTATTCACTCATATTTTGAATGTGAATACATTTTTTTATGGAAAATCTCCTGACGGAACATTCCGCAAGCGTCAATATTTACCATGAAAAAATCTATTCACGCTCAAAATATGGGTGAATAAATGTGTGTACACGTTATGTGTTAAACAAATTGAATATTGCGGAATCACAAATGTACGTGTATCCGATTTCTTATGTACACAGAGAAAACACACGCTTGTGGAATTGAGTTCCATGAGTCGCCCTATTTTGTTGTGGATTCGCGTTTTGTATGCAATTTGTTATATTTTTAAATGGAAATTAAAATTCTCTAATTTAATTTATACACGGAAATAAAATCCGAGCTGTGGAGTGTGCTGTGTAACTGGTGGCCAAATCAAATGTACTAAAGAATTTAATTTCAACATATTTTAAGTTTTAATCATTAGACGATATAACATGTTTTTCAACACCATATTTAATGACCCTTGGGTTTTTTTTTTTTTGAGAGCCGAAAAACCCAGTTTTTTCTGACAACAACTCTTGGGGTTGTAAACCCTGGATAAGGTTCAACGAACGAACCTTCAAAGTCCCACAAATTGACGCATTGGCTGTTCATCTTATGAGAAGTGTGCACTAGGGTGAGATATAATTTTACAATAACTATCCCCTTGTACGCCAGAGTTTAGAATAAAGAACAATGAAAAACATTTACAGAACATACTGTCTTTTTTTAAGTGGCGACCTTTATTTATACCAAAAAAGTTAATGAAAATTTGTTAAAGTGCAAACATATGACCTCAATGTGAATGCATCAGCAGAACGGCCATTTTATTTAAAAAACAAACACACACACACAACTATGAACAGCGAAGTTCCGGTGCCTTCCAGTCCAGTCCACTGCCTAAGGACTAAATGACGTGCTCGTGTTTTCGAACAGTTTAGAGACAAATGTTTCAACATCTTTTATTTGTTAATATTTAATGCATTTATTTTCTATGTTTATTGCTTCCTGTGACATACAGAATTCAATAAAGTTAGCAACGAAAATCAAAAAGAATAAAAAGAAGTAAAAGTTTCCTTGCAAATTGCAACTAATCTTCTTGCCGCTAACAATTGATTTGAGGGCCGGAAAACATTGCCATAGAAAAGTCTGAACAAACATCGAACACTGTCCAAATATACTGGGACGAAAAAATTACGACATCAAACGCTTCAGTGTGATTCTAGTGCTAACATCAAACAAACCTATTCTCTTCATTATAAATAGAGAAGAATACCCCCTACTTCTTAAAGAATATCTACTTTTATTTTGACATTTCGTTCAAGTTATGTTTCTTCCTGTAGCGAATGATGTTATGTCGTGGATGATATGTGGAATACGAATTAAATTTGACAGTTTGTAAGAATCAGATTGCAACGAAAAATGTTAGATTCTAACATATATTAGTTAATTTTATTATTATTTCTATCATTTTGTTAAGCATTTTTGCAAAATTTATATAAATTTCTTTAAATCACATTTATCCGTTTATTTATCGGTCGTTGGTGGTGCTCTATATGCATTTTAGCAAAACAATCTCCTCTAACTTCAATAATGAATTACCACATTAAATCAATACATTTCTTCAAATTAAATTACTACATTCTCTCACTAAAGCAGAAAGATTATCTTACCTTTCTAAATATGTATGTTCCAACACAAAATAATTCCCTCGCAAAGTCCTTTAACACGATACAATCCAATAATCGCCAGTCTGCTACAATTTCATGGCTTTGAACAAATAGAAACATATCAAGTTTCATTATTTTTCAAGTGACCCCATCAAGTGATCTCATAAAAACACAACTCTAACCTGCAAATCTCATATTATCGGCTTCACACTTGAGCATACTTTGAACTATCCGATATTTTTGAAATCACTTGATCACCATTCGAAGCATGCAAATTGAATTTACAAAGTGAGATTGGCATTCGACTTGAGAGTTTTAACTTCTGTCTAAAGTGCTATGTGTGCAGTGGATACCTTAACTGTAAGTGCCGTTAAGGTGTACGTAGCCAAAGTACCACTCTGTATTGAAGGAAAGGGTTACAAGTTGTATATATAATCGCATACAAGATACAATAAGTAGCAAGTAATCGTGCCACAAACACAAAAGTGGCGAAATGGTTTGGCTCAATTGATGTGCTACATGTTGTTTACAAAATAAAGGTTTCCCATAATGATCAAGTGAGAGTAAGTGCAAGATTGCAGGGTCAGATACTTGATACTGGTAGTTGGTTGTGGGTATAGTTATCCGAAATCTGGAGCAGTAGGAAGTCTATTTTTCTTTTTCGTGCAGAGGAAATATATGGTTTGCAAGTTAGGTTTAGAAGGTGCTGGACTTGGGTGGGCATAAGGTGGCTTTCTGGCTATTCTCTTGTAGGTTTTTGAAGGCGCGACTGACAGGGTTTTGGTTTTACCATTATAGGTATTAGCTACGGAGACCAATTGGAATGGAAATATACCATAGCTTAGACGTCTGCTTAATATGGTATTAATAAGCGGGCAGTTAGATGTGGGTTGTTAGGAAAATGCATGACGGTGCTATATATGAAAGTGGTAATATTGAATGCATGTTTCCTTTCAGTGTTTAAAAAGCTTCGAAAATGAAAGGTTTATTATCATAAGCTTCTAAAACGTTCTTCTTTTGTTTTTCTATAAAGTGGCGCCCAAGAGAAGTTCACAAACTTTTTAAAAATACATATAAAGTAATATAGTATACACAGCACCTTCATAGGGAATTACAAAATACCGTAGTGTGACTTCTCAAAAAATAAATTAATTTTATTATTTGTTAAACACTTTGCAAGCATCTCTTCGGCGCCACTTTCTATTAAATTCAAAATAAAGAAAATGTCGTCAAAAAAATAAATTTTTGTATGAAATTTTAATAAATAGAATCCGAAAAATTTCGACCAAGGGGTTACCCGATTTTCTTCGGATACGCTAAGCCCAAAAGCAGTATTCGATTTTATTTTCTCTCTCTCCAAGATTTTATGATTGATGTTGATTATACCTTCTGTATACATCCACCTTAACTATGGCAGCATATTCATCAACCGAACAAAATAAATTTCACATAGCTGACAACAAATAAACAATCAAACAAAACACCTCACAATGACAGCATCATATATAAATCGCATAGGCGTATAATGTGGATCTCATGCTGGATCGTATATCCTATAAATAATGCAACTCCATTTGAAATATTGAATAATATTTGCTCTAATTACTTTGAAATATTGCAACATCATACATTCAAATCGGTTCCCCAAAACAGGTACCCTCAGCGGCTCCAGAGCCACAGTGAGCTGTATAACTTGTAACACTTCTCACACTTTTATACTATGTAATACATACACTTGCGATGGAGTCTTACTTGTTTGGATAAGTTTAATAAAACACATCCACTTTTCCCATGCTGCAGCATCGTATCCAGCTAGCTATACCTACTTGGGAGAAATTATGAAATCGTTCACAATCAACAAGGACTAACTACTGCTGTTTGAGTTTGAATTGGTTTTAAAGTGTATCTATATCTTTAAAGAGGAAAGTACATATATAACAAGCAAATTGAAAACCGAAACATATATTTTCGTCTTACTTCGGAAATGTATCAGAGGGTCATAGAAACAACACTTACAATACATAACAACACAACACTACGGTGATGATCAAATTTATTCGGTTAATGCAATTTTTAATGGATTATATTATGATTTTATTCAACAAATCCCGAAAACAACTTTTTGACTGTAACTAATAAGGCCTTGTAAAGGAGCTTGAGTGAAAACTAATAGTTTTAACAAAAGCCTTCTCGTGAAATTAATAATTTCACAATGTAAGGATTTTAGTATTTCATCTAGATTTATTTTCTTTTCGGAATTTTGAACCAACATTAAAATATTTTTTTTTAAATGACAATTCAAAAAACATGCGAACGAAAGGTCAGATTGGACGAATAATCGTTAATTTGCGTATCCTTCGTCACTCTCATGTGAACAGTCATTTACGAAGTGTCACACTTACATCAATACATCAACAAATTAATTTTTCGCGCCCTCCTAACTTAAAAATCTGAGATTATTAAATACTCGTATTATAAAATGTCACTCGTGACTAATAAGAAAGCTATGTGAACGAAATGTGAATAAAAACGAATATTCGTTAATTCGTTGTCGTTAGTCGCTGTAATGTAAATAGTCCTTTATGCACAGGCAAACTCTATTCGCATTCCATACATTCCTTATGAAACGTCATATGTCAAACCAATAAAAAAAATATATGTCAAAATACACAAATATTCGTTAATTTATTCGTCGTGGATTATTCTCATGTGAACAGTACCTTAAGAACGTTAAACTTAAAACTCCAAATCAGAGAATAATTATTATAAAACGTCAATCGCTGCCAATCAAAAAAAGCCTGTGAACGAAATGTCAAAATGAACGAAATCTTTAATAACGAATTATCGCTTTTATGTAAATTAGTACGTACATAAGTTACATATGACAATCTTGTACATTTTGTTGCTCGTTTTCGGGGGAAAAATAAATAAAATTTTCCTAATCTTTCTACATAAATATCTCGCATTAAACTACAAATGGAAAACGAATAAGAATAGGGTATTAAGGTATGAAAATGTCAATATTTTCCAAGATGCATATATTGTTTTTCTTTTTTATTTTCATGGTTATTAAGCATTATTCATTAATGTATACAAATATTTACACACCACTGTAACCACATATGTTGTCTGTGGGATTATCGTCATCATCCCCAGAGGAGAAATTATCCATTACTATTTTGCAATAAACTCTTAAATTGCCTACAAATCTCGCGGAACCAGTACAAGTCACAGTCTGGACCTGGAGGAGTCTAACTCCGAGTACGAGTACGAATCTGAGTCTGTTTTCGAGTTAGAGTCCAGTGTGTCATGCAATATTACGTATGTCCGAAGTAAGACGTTAGTTCCTAGTAGGTAAGAGGAACTATTTTTTGTTTAACCTCCACAAACCAGGCACCCAATAATAAACTACATTATCGTATCACTCTTATATGTTAGCTTCTATTTGCCCTTAAGCAGCGAACTTCAAACCTACCTCAAGCCATCACAAAAGGCCTCGTCCACTTTCCCTATGTGAGAGAGAAATGCTAATGGAAGAAATTTACATGATACACTGATATGAACATGAACAGTCAGATTAGAAAGAAAGGAAGTCACAATTTCGCTTAAAACCGAATCAACTGTGTTACTGAAAGGAAGTTTGATTGGTAAGAGTGGACTTACCATATTTGGTCTGGTATTTTTTTTTTTATTAAAACTTTCAATTTGTTGGTTTATTTAGAATTAATTTGTTGCACAATCACGTAGAGAAATTTCACAAAGTTATCAAACTTAAAACACACACAAACTGTAGAGTCCCTTGAATTTTTTAAATCTTGAAGTCACACTATCAAATCACTTGACAATACTTTAGTAAACCTAATTGTTGGCACAAGACCTAACCTAGTGCGTCTGAAAGACTCTTGAGTTGAGATTAGCTCTGATGGCACGAGAATGGCACAAGAATGTTTTTTTTTTTTGGTTTGTTTGTTTGTGTGGCAGCGATGTGAAGTCACAGATCCACAGACGAGACGGTAGGTAGTAGCTTGTGGCAGCAAGAAACACTTGTGTCGCACAGCATCACGTTTAGTCCGATATACTTGACTATGCATAGTGCATAAAGATGCAACATTCTGTTGGATTTATTTTAATCTGCGATTTAGGAAAATAGGTGAACGGCGCGGCAGTGCTGGCGAAGATGCACGTGATTGCGGGATTTGTTTTGTAAGATTACCTTCGATGCAAGTGTTAAAAATGTGTTCAAAGATGAAGTGAGCACGCTTCGTTGAATTGTTTTGTGTTTACTTCAGATTGAACACCATCAGATTTTGGGCAGTCAGACATTATGAGTAGCTCAACTTGTGATTTTAAAAGAATTTTGTACTTCTTGTTCTGAAAACCATTAGAACGCGAAGGTTGAGCAAAATATCTATGATAAAGATTAAACTGACTTGATAAAAAATGTGAGTAAGACATCATGCATCTTTAGGATTCTTCAACAAAGGAAATGGAATGCAGTCCACACGTGACATCCATTTGATCGAAATGAATTCAGCGATTATAGAGATATACCCCAAAAAACGTCACCATTTCTATTTTTGTTCTATGTTTTTTTGCCAATTATTACAGATAGGAAATTCTATCTAAATCGTTATAGTGTTTTTCGAGAAAATTCTATGTTATATGTATAAAATGTGGAATTGTACTTGAAAAGTGCGATCAAAAAAAAGTCGATGTAAAACAGTAAAATTAACACTTGCAGGTTTCCAGCACCAAGTAGACATTCTCTTTGGGAAATAAAAAAAAAACAAACACCCTTCCAATTGGCATCATCACAAGAATGCCGCCACCGCTGCGCTGGCTGGCTGTTTCCGTTGCCGTTGTCGTTGCGCCGACTCTATTATTCGCTCAATGGTAAAGCGCATGATAATCGCATCTTTGTGTTCATCGCTTTGTGCTTTTCGAAAAGATATCATCCACAGAATCCACGAAATCCATATATTTACATTCATAAGATATTTTTTTTTGTTTGCGTTCAACGAATTACCTAAGCGTTAGTGTATGTATAGGTATGTACCTATTTAACTTCGGTATTCCAATGGCACATAATACAGCATAAATTGTATTCCGTGAGCAATTTTATTGCCCATTACACAAGCACGCAGATTAAAATGGTTATTAATACAAAAAATGGTAGATCTGTAATTAAAATTGGTTTTTCCATAGAGATCATTGTGGCGGATATTGAATTGGAATGGGTGGTGGTGATGTAGATGCAGAGGTATGCACATCATCTCTGTTAATTGCATAGTCGTTGATTCAGTCAGCCATTCGAAAATAATATGCAAATTTTCAGATAGTTTTCTTTATTTGTATGACATGCCTGTGGTCCCTTCAGTTTGTAGTAAGAGGAGTGGTTAAAAGAAGAATTATTAAATCAGCAATGGAAGACTGCTTGATTTTTGTTGATTTTGCATACCCTCCGATAACTAAAGGTTTTGGCATTCATCAAAGTTTTTTTTTATTTAACGTTATCTTCCATTAATTTGAACTAAGAATATTGAAGTATATTTTTACTAATGGATATTTTAAAAATAGGCATCTTTTATTGATAATGCTATCCGTAGAACAATACGATTTTATATGCATTACAAATACAACATAAACAGTAGGATTACTGCTGATAAAATTTATAGTATATTCCTAATGGATGGACTTTTAACGTTTTATCGTATATCGCATGGTATATTCGTTATTATGTCTCTTTCCGAAATTAGTAAGGATTGATATTAGTTCCTTGCTTAAAAATCACTTTCGATTTAAAATTCTACGTTTCAACGACCACTAAATCTAGATTTAAGTGGATTTAATCTAAATTTCATATAAATCTTGAAGATGTCATACAAATTGTAACCTTCTTAAATTACCTATAGATGTACAAATTGAACTTACCTATTATATATCGAAATGAATAAATTCATCGGAAAAGTGAATTTTTCACTTTGGTTGACATTGCGGGCGTTCACTCACTTATTAGAAATGCTATCTCGGATACCATGCTATCGGAGTACATCTGTGAACGAATCAGATAGGTTAACAGAAAGCTGTCAAGAAATCAGAACAAAACGCATACCAAATGAATTTAGCAGTAGTTGTTCTATACATTTGTTCTCGGATAGCTTGTTATTCTATTTTTTTTGGAATAAATGAAAGATAGCTTTCATGACAACAGCTGTTTTTTTATCAGATGTTCTTTTGCACATATTACAACAACAGAAAGTTATTCCAAATTGCTGAGAAAAATTAAGTGAACGGCCCCATTGACACAATTAAAGCTGCCTGTCTCATTTCTACGTCATAAAAGTTAAAATTAAACACCATTTGAAACTCAGATAGTGTTGTCAAATTAATCAACTTTTGGAACGGTGAAAATACTATTTCATAGTACATCTAAAAGAGATTAAAATTCGGTAAAAACGTTGTAAAATTTTAACATCAGAACAACAAAAATATCTATATTTTCTACAAACCAGAACATTGACGTATGGGTGAATTTCCTAAAGGAAAGACGAAGAAATCGAAGAAAGAGAAGAATAGTATTCGCATCAAATAAATTGCATACCATCTTTAATTAACTTTGTTGTTGTCAATGTTATTTGTCATTATATAGTAAATATTTTAAATACTTGAATTGCCACTGGCTACAGGTTTTTTTCTTAAAAATTTAACGAAATAAAATAGAGAATGATAATACACCTGCATATTATTGCAAAAATGTTAGTACAATTAACTTTGTTTATTGTTATTATTTTTCGTTCATTATTAATGTTGATCACATCACCAAAATTAATTTTTGTTTTTTTTTAAATACTAATTAACCTTAATAACTACCTTATTATATGAATAAAATATACATAATTTAATTAAATCAATTAAAATGTCAAACTTTATTGCTTAAACAACATTTTTTTGTTTCTTATTTGAAGTTTAAACTGAAATCGAAAAAAAAAATATATATATAAAATCGTAAAATAATCTAAAATTAGTAATAACCTTTCAAAAATTAAAACTTAACGTATTTATGAAATATCGAATAATATTGCATCATATTCAATGAAAATTGTCAACTTATATTGGTTTACAGAGAGGAATATACATTCAATATGTTCACTTGTGATTGCCTTATGTGTCCATTACTTTATTTATAATTTCATGTCAAATTTCTGGTTTGCATTGGGTAAATGAATATTTACCTTAATTTAAATGGTGAAGATCTACTATAGATGTAATGTTAAGATTTGCTTTTATTCCACATCGCAGCAGGAAATCAACAAGCGATCAACTTCTTTCGCCAACTTAATTGTATCTGATTATTTTTTTCTTCACATTTTCCTTCTTTACGCATATGGCATTTGGTGCGTTCAGCAATTTACTCACATGTTAAGTCAATTATTTCCGAACACATCGAGTGTGATCTACACATGTTCAGAGCGAAAAAAGAAACACACATTTGGAGCTCTGACTGCTATGAGTTAAAAAAACACAAACAATTTTTTTGACAACTCAGACTCTGCTCTGAAATAAAAAAGAAAAACGCCTATAGGAAAATTTATTCACCCATAATTTGAGCATGAATAATTGTTTGTTTTTTTTACCGAAAAATTATTCACGCTAGCGGAATTTGGTCCCTGGATGTCTACTAACTTTGTACATCAACAGCTCAGATGTAGAAAATTTTAATAATTTAATTTGACGTATGCTTTTGATGTAAACTTGGTATACATTTTCGTTTCCTTTCAAATTTGAATATTTGTCAAAATTGGAAAAAAAATATTTTTCAGTGACCCTGACACCTTTTTTACTTTAAAAACTGTTTTTCTTATAAATTAATGGTGTTTGACACAAGCGTATGAACTTGGCAGTGATGCCGAGGTACGACATAGCTCTATATACAATTCGCCACTGTCTATGCTTTGCCGCAGCAGTGAGGCTTGCGGTAACTCTTGCTATGAAATTTAGAGCTATGCGATCGCGGAACTCATTTCTGCACAAGGGTCATCAATGATGGTCGACAGGTCGAAATGGAGTAGGATGTCAGTACTAATTGAACTGAAACCAGAGAGTGCTCTCACTAAGGTACTCTCCTATAGACAGTAGCTGAAGAATTCTACGAACTAGTCGGACGAACTAGTTGGTGAACACCTCATGTGGGCTAATACTACATATTATCGTAGCTCAGACCCATATATATCTGGCTCTTGGATTTGAACTGAGTCTCTGGAATTATAATTTGTAATTTCATATGATTATTATATTTGTTTGAGTATTTTATAAATTCATACAAAACAAAAGCTATGAGCAGTCGTTATCTTTATGACCTCTGTCTATCTGTTTCAGTGAAATGAACTACCTAAAGTCCTTGGCAGTCATGGACAAAACTTACAATCTACTTAGGCATGCTTATATTAAACTCGCAGATTCTTATCATAATGTTTACCATTTATTTAAAAACCAAACGACGAAAATCTGTATGTCCCCGAAAAAATTGATTTAAGAGTGTACATTTTATTTTACGTCTTAAAAATCTTGAAATTAAATCAGCGACAAACATTAATTAATTACAACTATATAATTCACGAAGTACTATAGGAGTATATAGCTACAAAATTTAATTATTCATTAAAAAGCCATCTCAATTTTATTGCAATTTAATTGAAATGTAAAATTGAAAGAAAAAAACCCAATCTATGCACATTATAATTACATCAGCTCCTCTATAATGATCGTGACTTGTGCATCCTCATTCTCGAGACAAAAAAAAACAAACATATGTCATCAGACATTATCTCACAAACAGACGTCTCGATTGATTCTACTTTCATAGAGAAATATTTTTTTTTGAAAACTTTAAATCTCCTATTTCGATGCAACAACTTGTTGTTTACCTCCTCACAAATCGTCTGCAATATCATCTAAGATACCACACAAAGTATAGGTGGCACTTTATTTCTTTTGAATGTTTTTTTTTTGGGTTTCCTCGCTTACGACACTTTGTCTACAAACATCAATGGCTCCGAGCACTGCCCCGCACCGTCCATCCCTGTCGTCTCGGCGTGGGGCGACGACGCGCCACCGCCCATTCGTACATGGCTTACAATGGCGCAATTGCAATTGCTGCAGTTGATATCGCTGATCGGTAATCGTTGAAGAGCTTTAACAGAGATTCTTACATTTTGAAATTGTCAGCGGCCCAGAAAAATAAATTGAATGCAATAAATTTCACTGAACATCTTTTGGCAGCGCGAGGTATGAGGCAAAGCGGGTGAAGGCGTTTTAACCATGCCAGCAGTCGTGTAGCTTAATACTTTTGTGGCTCGACTGAATGTATATTGTGGCAATCTTTGTAACGGTTCAATTGTTTTGAAGGAGCATTAATTTATAATCGTTTCGTTTTGAAAGGATGTGTCATGTTATATGATGTTAACATTCTAAAATTGCCCAACATTACAATGCACAGTATTGAAAGAAGTAACGAATAAATGCGGGTAATACAATTTTATTATGCAGATCTGTTCTTGAAAATTAATACTTGCTATTACATTATTATTATTTACACAGTTTTTGCAGTAAAATAATATTTAAAAAAGTTTCTACTTTTCTCCTTATTTTTAGTTTAACATTTTACGCTTATTTTATTTAATATTTTCTGCAAACAATTATCAAAGGTAAAAATATGAAACACTAAATTGTTGTTTCCCACAAAAAAAAACTCAACTCGAACTAGCAATCTATATCTCTTAATTTTGGTGATAAATATTAGTAAAACATTTCTCCCGTCGAATTAATTCTATAAACCCGTTAGCCAGACAATTTTTCTCTGCATTTTAATTGGTGTGAACATATTATTGTAATCAATTCAATAATTTATTTCAATTTCTTTCAACTTGTTTAATTCAAAAAGTCACCAGCATTATTTTTATCTCATTTCATTTTAATTATTTGTCAGTTTTTCATGTAAGCTTTGTGTTACTGCAGATAATTTCTTAATGTCTTATGTTATATATCTATATTTTTTTAATGAAATCAGTTCTACCATTTACTACAACTTGCTTTGGCCTAGTGCACCAAATTTGCAACATATCCCTTCCATATATAAAAAAAGTATAAAAAAAACTATATGTATCTGTATATGTGCACTAGTATCATTCCTATTTAACTGTATCACATTATTGATGTTCCCTATTAAGACAAATGTAATCGCTTATTGAAGTCGTTTTTCCATTTTTTTTATTTGAGTCTATTAATATTTAATGGACCGGCATTCAGTGTGCCAGTCGAATAAGGAAGCATTTGCCTAATATAAATTGATTTGATACATACAAATCTTTCACACACTCAAGGTTAAATTTATTGTTATTAATGTATGTATTACTATCTTCTGGGGATATAAGTTCAATTAATTAAGTGTTTGGAGAGTGAAAAAAAGTTATAACTCCTAATTTGAGAAGGCGCCAAATAAAAGAGCTGAGCAGCAAACTCTATTGATATCACTTTATGCCAGTACATAACACCAAAGAAGAAAATTGATCATAATCTCTTACAAATTTAGATAGCGCAGGTAAGTAGACTTACTTTAATTTTTATATATAATATCATGACATTGAAGAAGTCTATTTTTGGAAGAAAGTATAGCTACCACGTAAAAGGTCTCCTTACAAACATATTTTTGTTTCGATTTAATTGAAATTATTGAATTAATCATTTTTGATTTTAAATACAACTTATTTTTTTTACTATGAAAACTGAATGAGTACAATCACCATTTCAAAAAATAATAACTGGTTTCAGGTTATCACTCCTTATTTAAATAATATTCAACCAAGGAGAGAATTTTTTTTTTGGTTAAAATTATTAAAATAACGACCACAGTAAGTATTTGCTGATTTCGAGTTCAAAATTTAAAAATAATATTTAAGTTTAATTCTAGTGTCAATAAACTATAAATGTGATATTAATATACAAAATTTTTTTGATATCGCGTGCCATAATAAGTATAATGATGATTGAAGGCCGAATAAAATAATAATGTCATTATTTGGATATTTTCGATTATTTCGTTTTAAAAGGATAAGTAAATTTTGAAAAAAAGCTGAGGACAAGCTTGACATAAATAATCAAAAAAATTGAAAACAATACAATATCTAACGAAACATGTTTAAAATTAAAATACAGTAGATCAATATACTTTTATTCTTTTGCACACATTTTAAATTGTAAGAAGATTCGAGTATTAAATTACGCGATGAAAAAGAATTCTAAAATTTTGCTTTCTGTCAAGTTGTTAGTCGATCGGTTTATTTTGTCTGTATGTTGAGAACTACATCAAGCAAGATCATTCATGGTCTGACGAATATGCATCGAAATAGATACAGTGCTTTTTGAGTGATTTTCACAAAATTTTCACGAATTTTCAAGAAATTCAAATTTTAGTTTTCGGCCATCTACTTCCTTCAACATAATTCAAAATTCTGTATGTGACAAAATTCGGCTTACAACTTTTTCTACTTCAATATTCTCTAAACCAAAACGTCTGTATTTCAAATTTGTAAAATCTAATATTATGTGTTTCAAAATCCTGTAAATTGGTAGTAAGCAGTTTTCCATTTAATGCCCCTGTGTGAAACCTACTCGGGTTCCAATAAATTTAACGCATTTTTTGGGTTAGTATCAAGCAACACTTTTATGTTTTATTATTATTAAAAAAAAAACATATTTTACAACAACATTAACTTTGGCTTTACAGAACTTTTGAAACCGAATATTGGCACATACAATCACTATAGTCTTAGTCATAGATAATTGATGGTTGATTTACAGAATTGCAGCCATAATAACGCACCGTTACTCAATTTATTCAAAAAATGCCTCTAACGATTTAGCTTAAATTTCTTTTGGCCGATATTTTCAATATAATTGTATCTGTCTTATATTTTATATTGTAAAATTGTAGAAGCCCGTGGTGTAGTATGGTTAGTGCGTTTGAAAGTACATCGCCAAAGTTCGAATCGACTCTCAGCCTTTTTCAATCCCCTCTGGCGATGAAGTGCCTTCTTTCTTCCAAAGCTTGCTTTAAGGTATAAGCAGAATATTGACCGATAAGAACAAAATTAATGTTGATACTTGGCTTTTTCGGAAAAAAAATTCTTCGTCGAGGAGAGCCAAAGGCTGAAAAAAATTAACAATGACCTCAGCTGCATAATATTGTAAATATATTCAAATGCTTTAGTTATCTACGATCTCAGTTCCATAGATGAAGGAAATGGAGATGATCTAACATTTGTCGGCTTCAAAGTCGAATACATCTTGGATACCTGAAAACGTTATCTATATGACGTGTGTCTCACTCAAAAAATCTTCTCATATCTGGTGCCTTATAGAATGTTCTCACAAGAATTCGGACGTATTTTATGATATAAAAGTAAAGTCTGAACTTAATCTAAACCAACATATATCCTAAATTCGTAACTTGCAAATTTCCGAAAACCAAGGTATTTTCAAAATTTCGAGTTTTTAACTATTTTCCAATTGAAAGTACAAATATGATCTTCTATTTAATAGTGGCACTTGCCACACACAGTATTGCAAAAGGCCACAAACCGGATTTCGATGGCGTGAAAGTTCTGCAAAGGGAAAGCCATACTTCAAAACTCTACACTTTGGAAACCCTTTATATTTTCAACACCGCCAAAACAATGAATAGGAAACAGGATACTCAAAATATATCCGCCGTATATTCCTCTCTCGCTTTCAAAACTTCACCAACCGAAGTGCTTTTAATTTACTTATTCGTTTTTTATTTATAAATATTAATTTATATTTCTTCGATTTTGTGTTTTTTTTTTTTACAAAAATTGTAGATTCCAACGTGAGTTATTAACCATAATAACTGCTGTTGTGTATTTTATTTGCATACATGTTATCGTTAATTGTGTTTATATACTTTTTTGAATAAAGATCCCCTGAAGAGGACAGCAATCCGACGAAACGTTGGGAACAAATCAATGCAACGTTGTTTTATTGCCAATTCCATTGACCAAAAAAGCCGAAGGAAGAGGGTAATCTCATCCACCTATAAATAATAACAACCAATTTGGTCAAATCACTCAAATTACAAAAAAAAAGTTATTTAATCGAACAAAATATTTTCTTACTTACTTTTTTATATACACTATATCGATTCTAGAAATTAAAATATCTACAAGATTTATTTAATTTATTTTATTTACATTATTTTATCATACATTCACTTAAATTATTTACATAAAATAAAAAATAAAAAAAGACTAATTTCGTTAAAAATCGATTACTTTTTGTAGCGCAGCGCAACATTTTTTTTGTTCTCAAAATAAATAAAATTTAAAACCATAAAATGCCAACGAAAATATGGCAAACGAAACGAAAGAAAAAAAAAACGCTGAAGCAATAAATGAAAGGATTCAATTCGATCAGAAAAGCAAAAAAAAATTAATTTAATGAAGGTCACAGACTGCGGCGACGTGTGCTCGTAAATATTGATTAAGTCTAAAAATCCGAATCGAAAGCAAGAGTATGTACTGCGTTCGTTCATCTCCTTATTTTATTCGATTCGTATGAAAATGAATTTTGTGTTTGATGATGATGATGATGCAGTTTGTAATTTTTCGAAATTGAGTATAAGTCGTCTTTGGAGTAGTTGATGGCTTTAGGTGTTGTAATTTTGATTGTGGTGGTGGCAAAGGCGCCTGTAGCTTTTTGGGGGTTCATGACTTCGATGGGCAAACGGAATGGTTGTGGTGATTGAATTAATGGGAGTTGTTGCTGATGTTGGAATGATAAAGCTGATTGATCAATGATATTCGAATACTGTAACAGATAAAAATGACAAGGATAAAGAAGGATAATAGAGGGAATGCGGTTTTCAGTAGAATGAGCTTACATAAACACTGGGAGTGTATTTGACTTTTTCGTAAGCCTTGTATTTTTTTGTTTTGGCGTTGTATTTGCCATTGAATTTGTTAAATTTGTCAGTGTAGTAGAAATCGGTGTTCTTGGTGTAGTAGGATTTTTGAGTTGACGCCGGCACTATAGCGTGGTACTTGAAGCTATAGTTTGGTAGGTACTGCGGTGCGAAGCCAGACACTGTCTGGGTATGAGGGAAGAGAGAGTTGACAAAGTCTGGGGAAATGATCTTTCCAAAGACAAATTCTCTGGGCTTTTGGTGACCTTCAATAGGTCGTGATGATTGCTTGTAGTTGTTTGTAGCTGGCTTTGGCCGTGATGGGGGTGGAAGAACATATCTAAAAAAAACGCCAATCAGTTATTCTGATAAAAATATTGGCATTTGATTTAAAAAAGCAAACACTTACTGAAATTTGTTAGGATTTGGTATGTCGTTTGATTGATTCTCCCACACTGGTGCTGGATTTCGGTATGGTTGCGAAGCGGGTTTTCGCGTGGTTGGAGCAGCAGGAACTATGGGACCGCCTTTTGTACCAAAATCAACTCGTATAGCCGTTGAGAGTGTAACGCATGTGACGAGCAACAGTAATTCTGGATTAAACTGAAAAATGAAATAAAAATAAGATTCGAAATAAATATTAATGCAAACGTGCGGCTGAAAAAAAAGTAAGAATTTCATTTTCTTTTCATCAAAAAATCAACAAAAAGATTAAAGTTCCAAGACATTAATCCATAAGTACAATTAAGTGCTATGCTTGTTGAAAAATAATAAATTAATTTTTGATTCAAAGTACATCCGGCGCTCGTTCGCTTTAAGAGATTTTTATAATCGAGTTTGTAAGTCAGCTCTTTTGTTTCCATAGAGTTTGCAAACAATTCCTCTCAAATGATTTATCAAATGATTTGTTATTTATCCACAATAATGTGCTGCATTTTTAATACAAAAAAGAACAAACTATGTCCATGTTGTTAAGTGACATAATTTTGAGTCGAGGGACCAGTTCTAAAAGAACACTTGAATTTATATATATATATATTTTTTAATTATCTGATATCATTAAAAAATTGATTAATATTTAAGCTCTTTGTGAGTTGATTCCGCATTTAATGAAAGTGGGTGAGACAAGAGTACGAATATATGTATATTGTATGTTCTGGTATATGAATGTGTGATAGTTATTATTATTTCCGTAAATAAAAAAAAACATCAATAATAATGATCTCTTATCTGGATGATGATTAATTATAGCGATTTGTTTAACAAGTGGATAATGGAATGATGAATTAAGAAAAAAATAGCAGCTGCCACGGACATAACGAAGTGCGAAATCAATAAAAACAAATAGAGTTCAACCAAACTTGAACTTGAATGGTTTTTATTAATTTTTTTTTCTTGTGGTAAAAAATAAAAAAACATTCATGCATTCATGAGTGATCATTTTAAATAATTCGTCGCTTGATTGAAAGTTGTAGAATGTCATTAAATGATTAAAATTACAATATATTTAATTAATTATAAATTGTTTGAAAATTTAATTTAAAGTAAATTTCAATTTTTCTTTTAAATATATAAATTTGTTACTTTAATTTTGAATGCTAAGATAATTTAAAGAATATATTATTAAATTTCCACATAGATTATTAAAATCTTATTTAACATACTTAAAATATATCATGCAAAAAAATATAATGCGTCGGATATGATATTTCTGTCGCCTAAGATTTCTGTCGTGCGACACAAGGTAACGCCAAAATCATCATACTATATCGGCGGAAGATGTGAAGTATAAAGCGAGATAATTAGTCGGTGATGTTGTCGCAGAATTTTGATGCAGATTTCCCCATTTTCCGACATCAAGTGGGCAAATACTACGACGTTTAACAGGTTCTACTCAGAATATCGAAGTTGTGACTGAAGATCTCGCAGAGGATTCCGGAGTGTCGACTGAATGACGTGACAAGCAATTGGGTATACATCGGTGGACTTTACAGAGAATTTAAGCCAAATTTAAGAGAATTGAAGTTGATGCCAAGTACGTGATGAAATCAACAATCAAGGAATCGATCTAGCAAATCTACGTAAATGCGCTTGTCATGATTTTTCCAATTCATGATTCTATGTTAACAAGCATCAGACTCTTGTAGCCGCCCTCAAAAAGAATATTCGTCAAGAATGCCAGGGCGTGTTGGTCATCAATTCCGACTGCGACCACTTACCCAATATCATTTTCTCGACTTAATGGAACAAACAAATATAAGACATGACATCAAATAAATGTAATCTAAAAGCAGAATCAAAGCTTTGCATTCAGAAAAAATTGTGCAATGTATATAGTGCTTGACTGCTTACTTAAACATTAAGATTCGAGTCCCACGCTATGCAGCATTCTTTTCTATACCTCCAGTTTTAATTAGATTCTGCTCGTGTATTATAATGAGATAGTAAAGACCTTATTCTTAAATCCACTGTGTCAACAAAAATCCTTTCCTATCTTTCTATTCCTTCCAACTAGTGCCGTGTAATTCAAGTTGCATTTAAAAGACCTTATATAGTTAAAACTATATTAAATATACTGTATATATAAATATATATATATTTTTCCTGGAAAAGAGCAACTTTCGAAAACGTAACTACAAATAAATTATTGCTTGTACTCGTTTTTTGAACAGATTTTTCAAAAAAAGAAATTAGTATTCTAATTATGTACTCTATTTTTTTAAAAGAAATTATGCACAATTATTTGAGTCATAAAATTGAATCTAGTCGCAATTCTAAAATTCACAAGATATTTCAAATATGTATAAATCAAATAAGCCATACATTTGCTGGTTTAAATTGGACAATTCAACAATTTATCAATTTGCAAAACAATTTTACTCACTAATTCAATTAATCAAATCATTTAAATTTAATCACAAAATCCACTTACTCACTTAGCACATTCCTATAATATTATGGTATTTAAATATCAATTGATGTGGATTTAACTGCCTGTAAATAAACTTACAATCTCAAAGAGTCACATAAATCTACTCTCTTCACCATAATTTTTTTTTATTCAAATATCCATACATACTCCATCAACAATTTAAGCTCAATAAGTTGGTTTTATTTATTTTTTTTTGATGATGAATTCCAATTATATCAAAATCATTAACTTCAACGCGTGTTCATTATTATTAAACAAACATGATAATTTTTTGAATGCCTATTAAATTGACGCCCTATCCGTACGGACTCGCCTCAATTTTCTAATAATTGTTTCTCTGTGTAATGATCAAAAATACTCCTTTATTAACTTTTTGATCTCTCAATTTAATTTGCACCTATCTTGCAGGTAAGAAATGTAAAACTGCAAAGCCCGTCAATTCAGTATATGATTTCATGCAATTCATGTTGTAATCTGACCCCAAATTTTATTTAGATTTATCCAGATTACCACATCACATTACAAAGTGCATTATGATATTTGAACATGGCCGCACTGAATAATACAGCGCCATGTATTTACTCATACAACTCAAAATTATCTAATTGAATAATTATTAATATTTCCTTGTTGTCAGATTTTAGTCAAATTGAATCATATCTTTGCTAGAAAAATACGGCTCTTCGTCGAACGTTTTTTTTTTTTCCTTTTTTTAATCTTAACTGATGGTCTTTAATTAAATTCGGGCCCTTAACTTTGTGGATACTGTGACTATTTTCGTAATCACTTTCAAAGTTCTCTGCACAAATTTACGCTTGCGAGGCATGACTTCACAGCCTGTGCAGGCACCACAAATGCATGGCATGAATTTTAAATTCCCCAAACCAATCCAGTTCGTTTGCTTAACTTTAACTCTGAGTTATAGCTGGTGTGGTCACTTTTGGACATCTTCTGACATTGCAATCAAATTTGATCCATAAACTTATCTGCAAGACGTGATGTGCCTATGAAATAAATATGTAATTCATTCGTCACTATATTCATTTCATATGATATTCAACTTTTTGCCTCCACTGTTGTGAAGGTTCTGTTTGCTTTGTATTTTTTTTAAATAACCATAATGAAGCCTATCACTAGGCTTTTAAGAGATTCATCTTAAGACTTTTATGTGTTTTATTGAATCTTAAGAATTCGCAGTCTTAAATTGTTCATGAAATTATTATCTGACTGCTCTTGGTCTTGACCTTCAAAATGGCATATTATGCAAATAAAATATATTTTCATATCGTGATGTATGAAGACGTTGCCTTCCGATGTAAGTATGTACAGTACATGAATGTTTCAAGAGGAAGGTGTCTTAGAATTGTTGAAGGTGAAATTTAAAAGCAAATTGAAGGTGAAGTTATATTGTTGGCTTTAGGGGTTTACAGCATCAATTAGATTTAATAAAGATGTTTTACTTATTTTATTCGAGATTGAAGTTTTTGCACGACCTTAAGCATTCTTGTAAGGCTTATATCACAGATGGTTTTTTGTTAATTTAGACCAGTTTGTTATATTTCAAAATGTTTTGTTTCTAAAAAAAAGGCAATACATCTTTCTTTGAGAACATTTTTGATCCTGTACAAGTTTCAAGACAAAGTTCTTTGGCAAACAAAATTGCCTAAATCATTTTTTTCTGAAATTAATGGGTTAACCAATTCAGTTCACACAATATGTACATTGTTCCGGCTAACGATTAATGATCTAGATTACACTTACATCAATTTTTATCTTACGTATTTAAAAAAAAAAGCTCTAACCAGGTTACAATTGTGTCCTATAGTGATAGCTCTAGATAAATACTTATGCATTTTATAAATGATGATTATAAAATGTTATAATTACAAACAATAACTTTGACTAGGTAAAGGTCTGGCTGAAGGAAAAGCTGGAAAATACCTCCTTCCATTTTTGAAAATTTCGAATTTTTAAAATCTTGAGAGCGATTAGCATTTAAAAAATAGAGATTTCAACTCTCGAAATTCTTAAAGTCCAAATTTTTATTTACTTCTATAACCTAAACGTTTAGTCAACTCAGCAAAATATTACACGATTTTTAAAATAACTTTGTCGGTTACAAAATATGTTGGCGTTTTTAACTGTTAAAAAAAGCTGAATTAAAATATTTAAAAATTATTGAAGTCGTTTTGGAAAAAGATGTTTTTTTATGGAAAAAAAAGTTTAATAGTAAGTTGGATATTATTCAAAAACTGCAAGGTGAAAATTCCAAAATAAAAATAATGAGTTATTTTTAAAAATATTTAGCTTTGAAAACAAAATAATTGGTTTAAATTTCGCTTCCATACATAATTCTCTACATAATTTAGCCAAGTTTTTTAGCCCAGAGCTGCGAAGCTCCAGCTAAATAAAATGCATGACTCCTAAGTTTGATCACATTATATGCAAAAGGTTCTTACTAGAAACGGCTAAATATATTTTTAGAGTCGTTTTTACTTAATTTTTTATAAATAAAAATTCTTAAATTTTTTCTAAGAAAAAATTGGTATGACCAAATCAAAATTTCAGAAAAAATCGTCGACCCGTTTTCGAAATATTGAATTTTCAAAAAAAAAAACATTTTTTTTTCTAAAATCCAAAAAAAACTGTTTTTTGAATATTTTGAAATGAAGTATTATTTAAAATTCAAAAGAGATCCTGCATATAAATTTTTAATGAAATCCGTTGAGTCGTTTATGAGAAAGTCGAAAATCAATAAATTGGTCGTGTGGCAGGTACCGTTAATAACAAAATATTTTTAAACAAATTTGTAGACCATATCCAATGTATTACACACATAAATTTTCATCAAAATCGTTTGAGCCGTTTTCGAGATAATTGAGATGGTAGAAAAATTTGTATTGCAGGTACCGTTATTTTTGGGGCTAAAACAAAGATTCAAAAACTTATTTTGGACCGTTTAGGCTGTAGATAGTTCTACACAACGACAGAGAGACAGACAGGCAGCCAGACGGAATTGCGGCACCCACTTTTTTTGTGTTCTCTATCATCGTAATTTCAACTTTGATTAAAATTCGAGTTCGATTTTTTTCCAAATGCAAAACTTGCCCTATAGTACCTATATCGCAAGTAAAAAAAAGTATTTGGCTCCCACTGTACCTCCACTAACTGTCAAAATTTAGCCCGGGAAATAAATGTCCCGCAAATTAATTCTCAGTCTAAATTTTGACAGAAGTGTAGTTTGTATTTCTTTTGTTGTATGGGGTAAGCATGGATTAACTCGGAAAATGGCGTATTGTTGTGCAGTTTACAAAATCCTCTTCATTTCACTTATCACATTTATTGTTTTTAAAACTTAAAGTTTTGAAATTTTTATACATTTTTTTTTCCAAAGAACAGCTGTTTTTAACACATTCTTCACAGAATTCTTGTCTCAAGTTGAAAATTCTCCACAGCTCTTTCATGCAAAATTTTAGCAGATGTTTGCAGAGAAAAAGTTTGAGTGAAATTTTAGAGCGCAAACAAACTATTGAAATAGATATGGAATTGACGATTTTGGTAAAGTCGCCATTTCCAGGCACACATCGATTTCGATAGATTTTTGACAATTGAAACTTAAATTGAATCCTCCATTAAAAAAAACTGCATTTTTAGTTTATTTTCTGTTAATATGTTTGCATGGCGTAATAACCTTAAGTCACTAAAACAAAATAATGCACCGAAAACCCTAACACCAACTAAGATTTTGTATCTTTTTCTAGTGTTTGTGTCTAATGAAATTTAGAATACAATCAATTAAGTTACACATAGTTTTAAGGCGTAATTTGGTTTTTTTCTGTATTCCAAGACTTTATTAATCAACAATTCCTTATTTAAGAATTCTAAAAACTTCTGATCAACACTTCATTCTTTAAATTAATTAAAAATCCTTTTCTTTAAATGTATCTAATATATACTATATTAAATTCTACGAGAAATACTCGTATTTTTACTCAAATCAATTTTATCTTAAAATATTTTTCGTTTGCACTTATGTTTTGAGGAATTACAACAAAGCTAAATACCTTAATAATTTGCTAGTGTTAAGTGTTAAAAATGCTGTAAGAAATTTTTCAATCGGTTTATCATTAAACTTCTGAGAACAGCTACTGAAATATTACCTATTCTTTGTTTCATGTGAAAAGATATATAAAAAAATGAAGACACTAATTAAATACCCACATTATTATATTGCGCATGTAGCACACCTTTATATCTAATTATTTTTAGTTTAATTAGTTTAATTATAGGGCAGGTGGCGTAGTTGGCTTTATCGTCGGTTATAACTGTCATTTATTATAAATCATCAACTTCTTATATACCAGCTACTAATGAAATAACACCAGCAGACAAGAGCATACATTAAAATAGTCCATGAATAATTCTTTTAACTAATTCGATTTTTTTTTAATTTGTTCTTATAATAATAAAAAAAGAACTATTAGTGGGAATGTATCTAATTATTTCTACTGCAAAATAGGGGACCAATCAGAACGAACAAAAATAAACATTTATTTCAATACACTACTGAGGCTAGCAACTTTACAAAGAAGACTGATCGATATTTTGAATAATTTAATTCATAAATTATTGTCAGGTTGTGCAATTATTTCTGCTGGTAATTTCTCGTGTGGTTGGTGGTTGTTGGATTTAGAAAACTGGAGTATTCTAGTGAATAAATTGATTTGATTGCAAGAAGTTTGATGGGGCTATTAGGAAAATAAAATACTGTAAAACTACATTGTGGGAGTTTGATTTGAATTTCAAATTAATTCAGTCTATTGAAAGAGTATAAATTTATTGTTATATGTGGCTTATGAATGGCTGAGGTTTTTTTTTCGAATAATAATATGTACTGACGAGTCGTTCGATAAGTTGTTTTGATTGACATGGAAAATGCTTTGGAATTTCTTGACTCAAATCACATGGAAAGAATTTGTGGCGAACGTGCTATGAGGAGCAAATAGAAGTTGTTGCTCTGAGTGTAGAACTATTAGGAATGTTAAGCATTTTTCTCCTGAAAAAATGCCTTTCAATATTAAAAGATATAGAAACATTGATTCGTTATCAAGGTTTTTTTCCTTGGAAATTTTTTGCTGAGTTTTCATCAAAAAGAAATTATCGGCGTAAAATTTAAATGAAAAAAATATCAATATTCTCAATCAGATAACTGGAAAATCAAGACTGTTCATATTCGTCTCCCTCCTCATATATGAGTAAAAGTGCACTCCTTGCTGGCTCCTGAACCGTAAAAGGTCCTTGCCAAAACTAATATTTCCTCCATTGTCCGTGATCCCGTACCTGCTTCTTCTAGTCATCCAGATTAAGCACTCTAACATCCTTATAGTTTCTTCCTGGTTAATTCGAACATGGTGGCTGGTGTTCGTAGACTCTCCTTGTTGGACATTCGTCGTCCATTCGATCGTCTTCGACTTTTTGGACAACATCCACATCTTTGTACCACTCATAGAGTCCGTGGTTGTTTCTTCTAGACCAAATATTTTTTCTGGCTTGCAGTATAAGTATTTCTTTAAACTTTCACTCATTCCTTTGCGAGAAGAGGATTGTTTCGCCAACCAAATTAACAGCAGTTTGCTAGGGTAATTCTTTGCGGGATTTCTATTAAAGAATAATTCCTAGAGTCACTTTTCAATCAATAAGATGTGAACTCCGTTAATACTTCGAAATTGTTGCTATCTTTATTGTTATTTTGGTCAAGGGATCGGCAAATGCTTTCTTGTTTGTCGACAGCAGATATTTTTTTTGTTTATTAACTTTATTTCATTCCAAAATCTTAAAGCTATAGGTGAATAAACTTTACATGATGGATTTGTTATAGTGCCTTCCGTTTGTATGCATGCAGAATGATATTAAACAAACTGCATGATAGTGATAAAACTAGATGAATTTCCAGGATCCCAAGTTCAGCCATCGATATAATACAGAGCTGTTGACGAAGAATGCAACGCAACCCACACTCAAATTTGCGGATTTAAGTGTGCAGAACAGCTTAAGGCGCTCATTGAATACGTTGGATATGATCTCGCATGCAACTTAGATAGTTCTTGCAATACATAGGATCACATTTTTTGTAGATGGGGCATATGTCATTAGGAATGATTCCTTGCACCCGCGTTCATGATTTGATACATCACAACTCAAAGAGTAGTGGAACAGGATTTTGAATGATTGGAGCTGAAGTTATTTCTTCTTTTCCTAAGAACAGCTCGAATCGGTTAGCAGCTGCTGAAAATGCTCCTTGCGCTCTGCTAATCCCTGCCTTTCAGTGACTAGGCTTACATTTCTTATTACGAAGAGCCTGCGACCCTGGCTTAAAACTAACAGCCAGTTGCTATATTATTTCGATCGCGTAAGTCCACTCTTTCTTTGAGCTGGAATGCTGCATATGCCCTGTTTTTCTACGCACGATCTTCTACTCCTCCATTTTCCTGACTTTGCACTCTTCTCTCACTGCTGTTATTTAACGCTCGTAAAGGAATAAACAAATTAATTGATATTGCTAGAAGACGGCAAAGTTTAGCACTTGGAAAATCTACCACCTTCTTTTTTTTGGATCATACTTCATACTGTCTGCACTTAGCCAAACTACAGTTCTCTATTATTAAAAAATTCTTTTAAATCAATTGAACCATAAAAAAAAGTTTGAAGTTTATCTACCCTTAAGTATAATTTTTCTAAAATATTGTTTTTTTTTACCGAAATGTTATATCGAAATCGTATCAACCGTTTGCAGCTGTAGAAGAAATTCCTGACCAATTTGTTTTTGAAGAATTGAACACTTTTTAGAAATTTATTTAAGCCATTCTTAAGAGCTCATGGTTCAAGAGACTGGAAGATTAAATAATAGTGTTGTTTTTTTAAATAATTTTAAATAAAAAATTGACAATACTGGCAAAACACAGGTTCCCAAAAATTGGTGAGCTGTTTTGAAACGTAAATCCGCCATTAGGCCTTTTCAATTTTGTTGGGTCAGGTCATGCATTCAACAAGAAATTTGGAAGTGCTTCCATGAACAAAAGATTTGTAAAAGCCGATGGAATGTGACAGAGGTTCACAGTAGGATATGAGACTAATATCCCCACATTTTTTATTCAAAGAATTCATCAATCAAGCCAATAACAAAACCTAATCCTATTTAAAAAAAAAGCCTCATTAAGGGTTCGCTTGTGCAGAATAAACCAAAAACATATACTGAAAAAGAAATTCCATTGAATTATTGAAAGTGCTTTTGAGGACTTAATAATCAATAAATGTTCGTCTTAAAGCGATAGACAGATTTAATTTGTTTTCCTACTGGATAACCATAATTCGCTGTGGCTGGGCTGTGATGTAATTCTTCTATGCCTCTGGTACCTTCTTACTGTCTTCAAATAAAAAAAAAACTTCAATCTCAAAGGTGAAACCAATTTCAATTTTGAGAAAAAAAACAACAAATCCATTAAGACATCATTCTCCCAGGCGATTTATAAATAAACCAAAAAAGAAAAAAAGCTTAACATTCCCATCACAGTTGGTTAGGATTTTGATGAGGATATGTCAGAGGCAAACACTTGATCCATTCATAGAGTTATGGCATCTTGGGAGCCAAAACGCTAACCGTACTTCAAACTGAAAAGAACATAATCACTATTATTAGACGTAACTTGTTTCGTGGGTCATCAATTTGACTCGCCATCTCTTGACCAGACAGATAGACAGCTAGACAAGACAATAGTTTGTGCGCTGCGCCAGATGCAGAGGAAAATGCGGCAGAATATAATCTGCGACTTACAAGGCATAATATCGGTTTTTGAAATATTTGCTGTGCTATATCCAATCCGCAACTATAGTCGCTCAAGTACATATTTGTCTCGAGACATCCTGAGAGACAATTATACTAACTGGTGGTGTAGTGACTTATGCGAGACCTTTACCATCCAATCAGGTCTAAGTCAGAGATTGTGAACTTTTGCCTATCTCTGGTTCGACAATAATCGATCCAAATAACTGAAGCATCTATAAATCAGTTCTAAGATTCAGACCAGTCAGACACTCCCAAGTCAACGCGATAAGCTCAGTTGAATTTTGCAACTTTCAAATCCAGCTGTTGATATCGATTAAGATGAAATCTTTGGATTCCACCAGTATCACACCATGGGGGGGCTTAATCTCGTAAGCCGGCCCGAATAACTGGCCAAAAAACTACTATCGAATAGGAGATAGACCCAGCAAGCGACATTTGCCACATTTGGCATGGTTATCTAACTCTTTACCTCTGCAGTGTTCAATCTGTGCCACCATCACTTGATTGGTGGAAGGTGTATACAGTGTTATGGTTATGATGACTTCTTTGGTGCGTCTGGCATCAAAGAAATGCGTGTACAACTTCAAAGTATTATGCAAGATGCCCGACCTTCAGTTTGAATGAGTTTTTAAATATAAATGATAGTTTGTAGCTCTCATTACGCAGTTTCGGGTTAACACAGACAATCGTGTCGTTTAGCAAATTTACACGTTTTGTTTTCTTCCTCTTCAGGGATTGTAACGCTATGTTGCATTTGTGGTGTGTATGTCATGCTGAGTGAGTACCATGTGGTAGTTAGTGTTTGTAGGTGAATTGGAAGAATTTATGTAGTAATTGATTTATGAAAATTATTTGTTCCGTCTAAGAAGTGGTAACTCTGTTAACTTTGGTTAACATAGGTTTTGAGGGGCGGCGAAAACCTTGGCGGCGATATTCGTACTGATGCATGAAGGTATTTTATTTTTTGGTATTTTTTTTTTGCCCACATACCAATAAGATAATTACTTACAAACATTAAGAAATTATGCTGCCGTGTGTGTGTAATTCAAACTATGCGTCTTCGTATTGTATTTGCTATATGTTTGGAGGAAAGCGCAGTGGTGCCTTCGACGGTTGTAAGCTTTGATAAATAGATTTTTTTTCACATGATGATGTTAATAGAAATTTATCACTCTTGACTGTTAGCAAAAGAATCTTCAATCTTATTCTAAATATCAGTCACCATATACAGTAAAAAAGATCTATTACATATAATAACAAGCTAAATATTAAATATGTGGTAATAAAATAAACGTTTACTAGCTTAAGTTTTAAGATCGTTCTACAAGTACTAGTTCTCATAAAAAAGAGAAAGTGTGTTAAATTCAATCGTAGTCTTTGATTGGTGCGATTAAAAGTAGCTTAAGCTTGAATAATTGTAGACAAATCTTTAGACCACATGTGGTGTTGCAATAGCCTAGCTAATAAACCCTTAATATAGCAAATATACTTGTACATTATATATTTATAATTTCAACGACTGATCAATACCAATCGGCATAACTAAAATTAGCATGTAAATTAATGTGCAAAAGCTTAACTTATGAACCACGAGCTCGATTTAACCACTAGCTAAGGCTTAAACTAACTACTTTCGAAATATTTTTTTTAAATATATATAAACAATTGAACATTTTCATATTTTTTTTCAGCTAAAGGCCTAAAATTGTCGATGCAGAAAAAGTCGAAAAGGTAATGGTTGAATTTTGATTGTCTTTGAAAACTAGACTTGAAATTGAATACCAAATAGTGGATTTATCTCAGTCTCAAATCTCACTTTTCCAAGTTTTTCCAAAGGTTTCTACATACCAGCCAATATTTCATTTGTTTTAATACTTTTGATGGAAAAATGCGGACAAATCTGTTTAGAAAATTTATAAAACGCTACACGAATTGAATTTCCTATGTCATGTAGATTGAACTATACAACCTGGAAGATACAGCCACGAATTATAGATATATATGCATACCTATATCTCAATCAGTGAAGTGACATAAGGAAATGAGAAAATTGTTTAGAAACATGATGGTCGCTTTAATATTATTGGAAAGTGACATAAGCCAACAAGTCTGCATGTCTTATTGTTCCTTACAGAAAAATCTAAAATTGGTTTTATTTATACATATAGCCTCACCCGGTCAAACTATGACTATTTTACCCTGCTACACTCTCGTAGTATTACACTTTCACATTTTCATACTCTCGCACTGTCGCACTGTCACACTCTCACACTGTCACACTTTCGCACTGTCACACTTTCACACTTTCACAATTTCACACTGTCACACTTTAACACTATCTACCGTCCATACTGTTTATATTTCCACACTACCTAACGGGTGTCCCATAATTCACCCAAAATTTGAATTTGGCGCCAATAGTACAGTGGTGCCAACGGGGAAAAAATATAACAATGTGACCGCTGATAGAGTCCGGGGTTAGTAAAATGAAGGTCTATACGAAAAAATAATGCATGTTCATTGGTGAGCAATATTTTAAAAATAATGAAAGCCTGTTAGCTACAATGCGCAATTTTCGAAAAAAAAAATTATTTTCTCTGGTGAAGGTAATTTTTCTTCTTGATGGTCTCGTAATCGTCCAAATTATTGATTTAAAAAACTTTTTGAGAATCAAATTCATCCACAACGCGTGAATGTTTAGTGTGAATTTCGAGTTGGAGGCATTATCAGACCATTCTTCTTTAAGAATACGGCTGCTCAGGGAGTAACAATTAATGATGTCCGTTATCGTGACATAATAACCCAGTTTTTAGTGCCTAAATTACAATATACGGATATACATGTGGTTTCATCAAGACGGTGCCACATACCCGCATGTCATATGTACAGCCAGAAAAAAAATTCCATTACTGTATAAGTCATTTCCTAATCGGACGTTAGCCACACAGATCGTGAGATTTAACACCATTGTACTGTTTTCGTTAGAGTATTTTGAAGCCAAATGTCTATGCAAATGGGCTTACTACCGCCAACTTCTTAAAATAGGAAATTGGGAGGGGTATGATTGAAAGTCAGCCATTTTTATGCGAAACGGTCATAGAAAATTTCAATAAAGAGTACGTACTTCAAACAAACAAAGCCGTGGCGACTATTCAACTGATATACTATTCCATACATACATCCAATCTGTAATACTCTATGGATCAAACAAAAAAAATTAAGCTCCCTCTTTAAAAATTTGTATCTTCTATAAAAAAAATTACACTGCGTGAGTTATGGGACACCCTTTATACATCTTTCTACTTTTATCAGTTTCACACTGTGCATATCTTATACTATCACACTGTTGACATGTCTATTTGTGCACTGTCAAACAGTAACACTACCAATCTTCCACACTGTCAACCTCCCATACAAACTGTATGTCTCTTACACTGTCATACTGTCTTTTAAAAAAATATCTCTATTTCACTGCTTACTATCTCCCTTTCTTCACTTTTTCAAACAGTGTACACTGTCAACAGAATACCTACACACCATAAAAACTGAATATTAGTGTCATAAACAAATATTTACAGTGTATATTGTCACTTTGTCAAAACGTTATACTGTCACACTATATCAGTGGAGTTTAGAGGAAGTCGGATAGTGTCACATGGTTACACTGTCATAATTAAAACTGAAGAAGAACATTACACTGTCACATGGTTGGCAGGTCTCGAGTCACTTTCTTTTGCAAAATTAGGGCATTAGAAAGCCCTCTTTGTATCATTAATAAAGGGCATTCCACAGTGACGTTTTAGATAGAAAGTAATATAGTAGACTTTTCAAAGGTATATGCGCTTAATGTTGTTTTTTGTTATTATTAATTTACGTAAACTCTGAACTGCCAGCTATCCAAATTACAATGAACCCTTTACCAAAGTACCTTCGACCAACTGAAAATGCTATAGTAATTTCTCCCAACATAAAATCATCTAATTAGGGCTTTTTAATGACTTGTTTTAGTATTTGAATAATTTCCCTTTCCGCTATATTTACCTCAAATATCAAAGACTTAAAAGCAAGCTTTCATCTTTAACGACTTCTTTTAAATTGATGTGGCCTCCCAAGCAAAACACGTGCTTAAATCTTTTGGACACTTGAGGAACACAAAATTGGCTTCCTAAAATCACATAATAGCCAAACACTTCCCTATATAATTCGACATAAAAACTGATATTAAAACAGCCCCCCTAGAATATTACAATCAATTACAATTAGATTTTTATTATATACATAACCTACCTCTCTATAATCAAGGCCTGGAGACCCTCTAACACCTAGAATGACGATGAAAAAAAAACATCACATTTTACAATTATTTATCTTCCGTCATTATGCATGATTGCCTTATGGTCGTTCGAAATAATGACAAGACTTGAAGACCTAGTCTAACGAGTATTTAAATTGAAAGGCTCTAACTCAAACGCTGCTAGAACGTTTGCCTGCGCTGAGGGATTTCAAGAATGCTGTATTTACATTTCTAGATGATTAATTCTAATTTATCACGTTTGGTGGTAGAACAACACTTTGACGGACGGCAGAACAATTATCCCTTTTTGATCTTGATTTAAATTATTGTAAAATAATTATTGTGTTTATAGTTTTTTTTTTTTGTTTTTTGAGACTTGAAGTGAGGTTGGAAGTAGACACATGTGAGCTTATGTCGTCTCTGATTGAAGTTTATTTACTTTTTTTTTGTAACGAGGTAGAGGAATCAGCTCATCTGATTCATGATCATGAATTTATGAGACAATGGAAGCAAAATGCAAGATCATGGCCGCTTACGTTATGACCAGGCTAAGTAATTATGTATTTGTTCTGGCTGTGGTTTTTTTTGTTACTGTCAGGGTGCTCAGTATCGCCTTTGTGGCAGGAAGTCTATGACTGAACGAACATTTATAACTTAATGCGGTTTAGCTTACAAGCCGAGTGTTACATTACGCCGCTTTTGCTGTTTAATGAAAATTCTCTCTTTTATTTTTATTAAGCTTTGAATAATAACTCAGCATTTAACATTATTGCCGCTTGTAATTTATTTAAATTAAGACATTTGCATGAAAATTGTTTCAGACAATCTGATAATTTATTGAGAATTGTACTTGATGTTGTACTTGATGTTGATGGCCAGAGTTGGAGAATAGTATGTATTATAAATTCGTATAACAAGGGTGATTCTTTAATTAGTTAACCGATATTTGTTTTGAATTTAGTTCTTGAGAATTATTAGTTGAGCTTAGAAAAATAAGATCTGAGAGATCTCAGTTGAGTTATCAGTTTTAACGGAGTAAAATGGGTAGAACCTTTTTCTGTCTGAACTGGCCAATTGTTTCTGTCTAGAAACAATTGGGCAGTTCCACATGTTCCACATTTTAATTAAATGAAAAATAAATCTGGTATACATAAAAGTAAAGTATAATAGCTGATTCAGCAAAAGTGCATCCCCTTAATAATAAAATAAAATGCACGACTGGATCGTACGAACTTGCTCTTGTAGCTAACAACTTTAATGTAGCTATAACCATGGAGGTTTAGTTAGTTAGGTGTAGTTATCCTATGCCGGTTTAAACCCTATGTAGGTTGGATTACCTTGATTCTTAGTACATACAATGAATTGTCGAATGGATGATTCAAGGAATAGTTACATAGGTACCTACCTACAAATGTATATTTAAAGTTATGGATTTTAATAATGTAAGTTAGGAGAGTAAAATGTATCTACACACAGATATAGACGGAACCTAAGTATGTAAACATGTACATCCAATAATGAAAATGACGAATATAGGTGGGTAGGTAGCTATAATCATATAACTTTATAATTTAGGTGCCATTACAATATTGTGCATTCATAAGATTCATGTGATTTTTAAAGACACATATGTATAAATAAATGTATGAGGGCCTAAATTGTGTTAAGTATTAGCGACAACGCAAAAATTTGTAAAAAGGGAATAATAATATGCTAGAAATAAATGGATAATACACATAATTAAATGTTTTTATATTGCTTAGTCGTTATAGGAAAAACAAAGATGCAATTTGAATTCATGGATAAATAAGAATATATCAAAAAAAAATTTCAAAAATCGTTGGACCTGTTTTTTAATAAATTAATTTTGTATGTATAAAATTTTGAAAACATTTTTAGAAAAAAAAAATTGAAACGCCATTTTGAAGATATTATTAATATAAAATTCAAATTAAAAAAAAAATTCTGTGACTACTTTTTGAAAAATCGATTTTTCACAAAAAAAAATTTATTTGTTTTTTAAAAATCGAAACACCTTTTTTTTGAAAATTTGAGTATGCAGTTTTATTAACAATTTTAAGGAGAATTTGTATAAAAAAAAATATTTTAATCGGTTCATCCAATATTGAGAAAGTCGAAAATATGAAAAGTGGTTCTATGGGAAGTACCGTTAATAAGTACGCAAAAAAAATGTTTTTATAATTAAAAGTGGGCTGTACTAATAAGAACACACACATTTTGTTATAAAAATTCTTGGAACCGTTTTTGAGAGATAAATTTTTTTCTTAACGGTTTCTTAAAATTTGTATGAGAGGTACCCTTGTTTTTTATTTTATGAAAATAAATTTTTTTAACTATTCAAGATAGTGTCAAAAAACTACCAAATACGAAGTTTTGAAAAATCTATGGAGTCGTTTCCGAAATTTTGAGTTTTCAAAAAAAAAAATTTTTTTTTCAAAAATTTTGGCTTACAATAGTGTTTAAACTTTCTAGGAGCTTCTATGTAAAAAATTTCAAAAATAAAACCAACCGTTTCCCAGAAAATCGAGAACCAAAAAAATGGTTTTACTAGAGGTAGTAGCATTTTTTTCAAAAAAAAAAAATTAGCAAAAGATAATTCCTTTCATTAATGAACTGATTTTTTTTATAAAAATCGTAAGAGCGTTTTTGAGAAAAATAAGATTTTTGTTTTTGGCCAACAAAAATGTATAGGTGCTACTGTTATTTGTCGTCTTAAAAAAAATGAAAAAAACGTGTGGGCATATTACCCAAAAACCAATATGTACCAAGTTTGAAGCAAATCCATCCAACCGTTAGGCTGCAGACTCGAGGACAGACATACAGACAGACAGACAGACGGAATTTGGGGAACCAATTTATTGGTGTTCTCTATGATCGTAATGTCATGTTTGATTGTTAGAAAAAAAAATTTTTTTTTTACGAATACATACTCGTAACTTGCCTTATAGTACCTATAATCGCAAGTAAAAATACAATGCCGTAGTTTTAATATTATCCTAACCTTAAAGAAGAATTTTGGTAATTGTAAGAAAGCTAATTATCGAACTATGTATCTTTTAACATTTTAGCTAAGTTGTTATAATCACCAGTAGGCTATGTATGTTTTGAGCATCATACTAAATCCATAAATCCATATGACCCTTTGACATTTATAATTGCGAAAAAGTTAGGTTCGCTTACTTTCTTGCAATATTTTAGGCACATTCAGCTAATGTTTGTCAAGAAAATAATGTTTAGTATGGCGCCAGTTAAAAAGTATTTAAAATTAGAAACATTTCAGTAAATTGCTTTGATATTAGTAAACTTTTAAAAAAACTGCTAAAACCTTAACATATGGGTGTTTAAAATTGTGCACCAATCTTGTCAACATTTTTAATACAAACGTCAAAAAGTAACACACAAATCCAAAAAAACTTATAGCGAGTTTCATTCAAGAAAAGATCTGTTCTTTCCGACAAAAAATTCATCTTTTTGAATTTTGAGAGTTTCATTCCAACAAAAAGAGCAAATCTAGATCAAATCTTAACACGAAATATTGGATCTCTGATGGCTTGGCAGATTTGAGCTAAATGCACAGATACACGTAAAAAGTCTTTTCTGTCAAGGGTCAAATGGAAAATATTTTGTAATTAATTTGTTTTGAACTTGTGAATTAGTGCCAATCCGTACTAAAAAACTATAGAAATAATGGACGAAGAAGTTAATAATTTTTATTTTAGAAATTCAGTGGAGTTTTTGATTGCTCCGGCTTCGCCTTCCTCGTCATCTGATGATGAAGATGTGTTTTTTTTTCAGAAATGTATGTCAGTCATTCACCAATACAATACTACAATTAAATCTGGAAAAAAGGTTTCATTGAAAAGATCAAATCTATCTTTAATCTCATTAGCGCTGACTGGTATTTGGTTTGACTCATTGCGTTGTGTTTGTCACATTTAATTTGTTGCGTATTTAATATTTTGACACCTATTCCAACTGTAGCTGCAGTTTTTCTACATATTTTTTGTTTGCTTTTTCCGAAATGTCATTATGATTCCGAAATGTCTTGATGCGTCTTGGTCAAGTTTAGTTTATTATTTCCATTGCATTTAAAAATAATTAGCAACATATCTCGTGGTTTAATTAACCCTATTCCAAATAGAGGAAGATGTAACTGTCATCGTCAACTGTCATCGCTATGGTCAAGTGTTAACTGATTTGTTTTGTGCTATAATCAATTTGTGTGTCAAAACGGTGGCACATCTCATTCAATACAAAAATAACAGACAAGTTATTTGGTAGTTTGGAAATGTGAATTGGTCTCTAAAATAGTATAATCTATCGTCATTAGATGTCTTCTCAAAATCACACAATCCGCAAATTCTTGAAAACTAATATTCGTCAAGTTAATGATGAGTTTTTGCTCGATATGTTTCAAAGAGTCATGGAAAATTATCTTGAGACATGTGAAAATTCTATTGGAGGATAGTTAATTTATATTATGATATTTTTTTCCATTCAGAATTTAAAAGACCCAAACAATAAATTCAAATATTCCCTCAAAATTATTTAAATAAAAAAAAAATATGCCTCATCACGTCCTCGTTTAAAATCTCGATATCCTTCACCCACTTCAACTTTCTATCCAATTGACAAATACAAATTGACCTTCATTTATAAAAATAACACAACTTTTTATATCCTCGTTTATTCTGGTTATCACGATGCGTTTACTATAAACTACTAAATTAAAATTTATACATATGTAGCTTAATAGCTTATTACTCATCACATATACATATACATATATGTGTGCACTTGTGCAGGTTGAGTGAGAACTTTGGAAAAACCGGTACCTCTATAATATTTGCAATTTGTGCAAATGCTAACAGTAGAATTATATTGTAAATGTTATGCAATCTAAATTGGACAAGCCTGTATTATACATATTTCATTTGTAACAAAACTTAACAAACCCATATGGATAATAATTTAATGAATAGAATTATTAAATAATATGGGCTATTGTTTATTCTGTAAAGAAGTTTTTTACTTAATGAAAGACAACCAGCTGCCCTTATGTTGTCAATCAATATTAACTTGTCATGTCGCATATGATTCTAGAATGGCTTAAGCCCATTAAGACTTACAGCTGGTAATTCTAGCTAAAACTACTTTAAAGTTTATTTATTATAAGAGAAAAAGTTATAGTGTAACTATCTACAATCTAAATTAGTATTTAATGCATATCTCAACTCAAATTGCATAACGGAGCTTAACAACCGTAACTGTTTAACAGTGGTTAATTTGAAGCAGCATTACTAAAGACATAAATTTTCTATAAATTCTCAATGCGCAGAAAAAGACCAACTCATACCCTTGGTCTGAATCTTTCGTCAATAAAAGAATGTGCCAAAACAACTTTTAAACCCATCAATCTGATTTATGTTCATCAATTTACATTAAAAAGTCAATCAACGTTAATGTCCTTAAACATTATTTGGTTCTATTTTCAGAAATATAAAAGTAAACTATCATAGAAAATCATTGCATCATGTAAACAGTGTAGGATTGAAAACTCTGATGGCTTAGGGATCTGGAACTAAAAAGCGCCATCTGTTTGAAGCAAAGCTGTATATATTTCAGGCATTTTGAGATCGGATTCGAACAAAACACTTTTAAAGACTTTAGGGAACTTATAGTCATCTTTATACACAAGAAATCAATGGCTGTGCGTTATCGATAACAAAATTAGTATTCAAGTCTTATACCAATCCAAATTGAACAAAATGGTGCATACAATAAGCATTGGTCTATTGGTGAACCTATTCAATTGGTCGGAAGTGTATGTATAAGTAATGTCAACTAGCTTAGAGAAAATGCCTTGAACTGGTAGAACAATGGATATAGAACTTCGAAAGGAACCATAGTAGGCCTTACTCAATTTCCAATTCCTACCCTGCGTTCACCTTAAGGGTTGCTTTAAAAAACATATCGCGAAATCATTTGAGCGCATGCCATCACGGTCGCAACTCCCACAACAATACATCAGAACAAACAAAAATACTTGCGGTCGCCGGCAAATAATTTTATTCACAAAAGCAACAAACCGCAGACAATGACCCACAAAAGAAACGCGCTGCGATAGCAATTTTTTTTGTTTATTTTTTTTTTTTCTAGCGACGATTCTTCATTTTTCTTCAAATGCAACTGAACCAGTGTTATATCTTATATGTGGTTAATAGCTGTAGTAAACCATAAAAAAGATATCCAAACTAGCAACTTTGTTCAATGTAAGCACTCTTAATCTTAACCTGTGCGGACGACAAGAACGAACCGCAAGCCACAACGACAACGCACATTACTAATGTTAAAGGTGCATACAGCATTTTATGGTTTCGTGGTCGGGTGCGGATATGGTTTTGTACGTCAGCCATGTGTTATAAGTGCCGATAGATGTTATGCCTACTCTTTATAGTTAAAAATGTGAGGTTGCCATAATGACAAAGTGAATTTTTAAAACATTTATTAAATGTCAAAACTTCGAACTCGAACTAAAGTTCGAATAAAAATAATATTCTAGTTTTTTTTAAAGTTTCTTATGTTTTATTTTTTTTTTCTAAATTGATTTCTTACAATATTTTTACTCTAATCTAAACACAAGCTCTCAGGTTAGAAATTAAATACAATACCTCTCAGTTTCCTACCTCGACTCTGTCCTTACAAATAGCCACCATTTCGACGGTCCACAGATGACTCCATTTTTAACCTAAACACTCCATCTCCATCAAGCTGAATGAACAAAACAAGGAGTTATTGCCTAAAAATATGCATTTTGAATTTAGCAACAATTAATTCCCTTCGGGCTAAACTATGCGCCGAAAATTTGCGGGGCTATAATTTCGAAATACCTTTATGTTATCGATAATTTGTATCGAAATATAATTTTTTTTTGTAATGGCGTAAGTTATTAGTTACGATGTCATTTTTTTTCGAACAATTCACTTCATGCTAGCAAACAAACACATTGTTTGTATATGCAACTCTACATCCCTGACTAAAATTGCTTATTTAAGACGATGATGGGGGGCATTCATATAGTTGAATGTGTAAGCTCTAGTCATCAGTAAGTTATCTCGATGAGATCAAATGGGGTTCTAGTGGAAGGTCTATTGCTTTGATAACATCTTTTTTCTAGCTCTACCCATGTACGAGTATGTATTGTTTTTGCTAGCAATTTATTTCGATTAATCATTGTCCGATCATAGAACCAATGCCATTTAATCTAAAAGAATGATGAGCTCTTAATTTTTCTTTTTTTTGAAAACAGATGGCCAACAAGTTGTTCGAATTCTCAAGGTCATACCTCGGGAAAATTAGAGTGGTGGTGTGGGCTAATAATCATAAGTTTTTTTTATCGTTTTTTTTTTTGCCAAAGAATATTATTCTAGAAGTGGCGGCCTCTATATACTATTACATATTGTAGATATGTTACATACTAAAGTACAAACTAACATAACTATATATTCAAGGAATTAATTATTTGTTGATGTTACTTACGCCTTGTTGTTGGTTTGATAACATTTATATGTTGACTATTTAGCTGAACTGTCAAAATATTTCGATTGAAGTGAGAAAGCATGTATGAAAAAGAAAACAATATTTCCCACCAAGACTTAAATAGTATCCAATCAAATGTTCGAACCCTGATTGAACCTTAGTTAATCCACCGAGATCGATGCGTTAAGTACCAAGCTTCGATTTTAAAAAAATTTATAGGAGCTAAGCTGGGTTCAAGTCATAAACTAAGGCTGTAGTGATTAGACCAGATTAGATTAAATTAGATTAAATTAGATTGATTTTATTTTTCTACAATTTATTACAATTTTTTGCATACAATCAATATTGCATGGCATTGTTGCCGTCTGTCTGATTGACAATTTATTAAGGCTGTATATCTGGCCCTTAATCGTGTGAAGGTATACTGCAATTGAGCGGATTGGAACATCAGATCGAATCCGAATCGAGATTTAGATTAAAGTATTTGACCATGGATCGAACATGGATTAAAATATGACAAAAGGCTTATTTTTTTCGAAGCCCAGGAATATTGAAAAAAAAACGACTAAAAAATAGCACAGCAGCAAGAAATTCCTTATTCCGGAAAAACTTCGTTGGTCTTTATTTAATTTTGTGCTTTAAACTAACATTTTGTTCATTTATTTTCTAAAGTATTTAATTTAATCATTGCACAAAATATAAGTACACATTTTGCAATAGAACTAAAAAAAATTCAAGTGAAAACAACACACAGCAGACACAAGCAGCCAAATATACCTCAAACAGTCTTAAAACTAAAAACACTATTGCTGTGCTCTCACACACTAGCAAGCAGCTGTAGAGATTTCGATTCTTCAATTTGTCGATCCAGATATACATTATATTTTTGATTCAATCTCTAGCTCGCTAAAGTTGCGCATAAACGAAGAACATGAACATGACCATCGAACTTGTTCGTTTGACTTAGACCCTACACGGCGAACACATTTGGCGAATATTCATTTCGTGTTGATTCTTCAAATGTAAGCTTTTCTATTATTTATATTCACTAACTTTATTTTTGTAGTTAGTTTTGGTTTTTTGAATCCCATATAAATTCTTCGCTTCGCTCGCGAAAATTCACATACATAGTGAACATCGAAGCCAACGAACACGAAAAAATCGAAATTTTTCGAGCGGCTCGCGAACCAGCCGGCCCATACATGTTCGTTATTTGTTTCTACATTTAAGTTGGATACGATCGAGTAATCTGACTGCAATTCGATCTAGGTTTGCATTGAGTTAAATCCTGAAGAACAAGTTTTCAACTACAAACCTCCGGCGAAGTAAAGCATATTATTCAAATTAGGTATAATCAATATTTTTTTTAATTCCTCCTAAGGTTGATAAAAAGACACAAAACTAATTAATTAAAGTTGATAGAGATTAAAATATTAATTTTACCTAAATACTTACTTATCTTATAAGACTGACAGCCTATTTAACATGTCCATAAACATACATTTTTAAAGATCGTTAAATTTATGTTCCTATAATACCTTCAATTAATATCGGGCATAATGAATAAATTTCCAAAATAAATAATAATCATAAATATTGTCAGATAGAAACGTCTTGACACCTTCCAATTAAATTATTCACTGCTGCTGTAGCACCAGGTTGATTTTTTTTTGTGATCATAAACACAATTTCAATGAATATCTGTTCAAACGAATCACGAATATCCAATTTGCATTTACATAATATATTTATATGTTATTTATGTATGTAATGTGACAGATGCGGTCAACTGAAGATTAGAGTGAGTCCTTAAACAGTGACATAAAGTTAGTCATTCAACAAAGGATGTTGATATATCCATTTAAATTGATATTTTCTTTTTAAAATTTCCACTCCAATTAGTGCGATTGATTTTATTGTTCACTGATTAAAGATAAAGGTGGGATTTATTGTCGAAATGTCAGAAAGATTCTTTAATTTACGGTGACCATCTGTTATTTATTTTATGTTTATGATGTTCTCTTAAAACGATATTGAAAAAACGCGATTTGTGTTTACCTTGTGGATTAAGTGAAATATGTCATTAATAAATCAAAATGTCTGTTCTCTGACATTTATATATTTATTCTTTTGCTAAACCACCCTCCCTCTGACCTTCTGAACAGACATTTTACAGGAACAAAAAAGTAAGAGTTAAAATATTTTGTAGTTGATTTTTGGACTTTCGGATGGAGCTTTTATTTTTGTCGAATTGAAAATTTTATCTCGCTCATTAAATTATTTTTTTTATTATATTGTTTAAAAAAGTCGTAGATCGTTCGGTGAGATGCGCGGTTTTTATTAATAGGTCTCTGAGAGTTTTCAATACAAAATATAAATGCTGATTTGATGGTTGATTTTTTTAACAGAAATTTATAAATTCACAATTATGAACCAATAAACTTTTCTATTACGATTGTCAATTATCAATTGATAGATATTGAAATTTGATATTTTCAAATTCAATTCGTTAAAAAATCTGCCTTACTTTTATAATCGGTATTTATGAATTAGTTTGTTTGTCATAACGATGTGTAACATTGAATTGATTAATTTATTGTTAAATGTTGAATTTAAATTCTTATCAATTGTCAGTTGATAGTTGACAGCCGTAATATGGGTGAACATTAAAATTAAGATATGGTAACTATTATTTAAACCATGGCAAATATTAGAAGTGTATTGTCTTACTAATATTTCAGCTTCTATAAAGATTCGGTAAGGTCTAATCGAAGCTGACATGACTTATCGAAGCCTTATCGAAGCTAAAATGTAAGTTGGGTGGTAAAACTATGTACTGTAGTGATATGGAACCTATCCAAGCCAAAATTTTTTACGAAAGAAATGGCAGAAAATAAATTTTGGGAGGAAGATTGAATTATGTTAGTTTTATTGACAGTTTCAAATAAACCGTATAGTGTCAGACATTTTTTCAGACAACCATCCCTTGAATAAATCAATAAAACTTCTGTAATTATGCAGCATTTTTCAATAGAATGTTATAGTAATTTGTGAAAACCCAAGGGATCTTGCAACATATGAGCTAAACCCAACATTTGCCGAATAATGGTCAATTGTGACGTTTTGAGAAATCTATGGTCAGGTCTTTGAAATAATAGAACAAAATATTTACTTAAGCTAAGTAGATTTCGCATTTATTTCATAGAGGGTTACAAAGCAATGGTAACCCACATAAGCACAGCTGTTTTTTGTAGAGGTTGTCAGAATGAATAAGCGTAGGAGGTCGATGTCTCTAGAGTTTGACATAAAGGAACTCCCTAAGATTCTTTCGGAATTAAGAAAAGCTTATGTATGTTTAATTCATCATCAATAGATCTTAAGGTCGCAGTGCAACTAAAACCCCAAAATATTCATTCATTCATTAATTCATCAATAAATTTAAAAGAAAAAAAATAAATTAAATGAAAGAAAATTGCAAATAAACTCACCATTTTGTTTTTTAGTCCTTGCAGCATCCTTTCGTTGTTGGTTCAGATGTTAAATGTGTGGTTGTGTTTTATTATGATATTCACATATGATATCACATTCACTTTTAAAATCTTAGATTTTTATATCACAACTAAAAATAAAAACAAAAATAATTCAGATCACTTTCACATACAAAATTTAAAACAAAATACTGCCATTCTCTTTGGTTATGCCACACTGCCACTACCACCTTCAACACCCTGTGAAATCGGATACGTTTCCGATCCGATTGTATGTCATTCAAACGAGCAAAGTTGATTCCAAAAATAGCAAAAGAGGGATGGATTTAAGTATACACACTCAATGTCCATTGCTTGAATTACTTAATATTATTTGACTAGTATACTGCTAATGCTGATGTGGAATGTATTATTGCACAAAAGTAATCGAAGACTCTTAACCAGAGTCTACCTTCAGATCAATATGGATTGTTGCAAGATTCAATTGCAACTGCCCTTTCATGTAACACAAACTTGATGGAAGCTGGAAGTATTACACAGCTTTAGTGGATGGAAACATGACTCTTTACCAACCTAGAGTGGCCATAGCCCGCAAAGCCCCATAGATTTCGTTGAGTTCGTGAGGAGGAAAACATTTCATTCTTGTGTCGGTCAATGGTAAGACATTTAAGTTGAGACAGATTGAGCAAAGAGATTCTTACTTATGGTGATTTATTAGCCAAAGGAGTAGACTAAAACTTTAAATATGGTCTAATTGCGATGTGTTGTCAGCAGGGAACGTTGTCAGGTATTCTCCCAGTTTGGTTTTGATAGATTTGGTCACACCTAATGATGTGTGACATATAGGCATAATGTTCAAAGATAAAACGGTTCAAATGCTTAATGGGGATTTTACTTTTCGGATTTTCAAAAGAGATAAAATTATATGTACTAAATAGTTTGGTAATAGCAATGGATTCAAGATTGTAGCCTGGAATTAGATCTAGACTTTTAATGGAAATTTCGGCGAAAGATTATCGGTTGCAGAACATATAGGGAAGTTGACCATTTTGTAAATAGATATTTTTTTAGGATTTTTGGTTTAAAAAAAAGACTATTTCAGGCTTACACGATAACGACATTTTTTGATTATGATATGATTTAAAGTGCTTAAAGTATAATTTTAATAGGAGTGGTTAAGATTCTCTCGAAGTTTCCTACTGATTATTGCAGTATTTAATGCAAAACTCCAATCTTTATTCTCAACTGTTTTAGGAAGTGAAAGGAAGCAGTAATTTTCAAAGGCAAAGACGTAAACTACATGGAAGAGTCTTACTAACTGTATTATTTATTGGAAGACTTGGCCTAACTATAATAAGCCCCGAATAATTGATCTGCTATGCAAGACCTAGACAAGGTAGATTGGACACTGACCAATATTGGATAATGCAGCTATGGTAGACATTCCTCAAAATATGCAATTGTGGGCATCTAAGAACTATAGGCGATAGTACTCCCTTTACTTATTCAGCCGTAATATTGCCACTTCTCTACTGCCAAGTACAGATATTCTTTCTTTGGCCTTAGTATACTTTGTTCCCGGCTCTATTCTGATCCATTTTGGCCTCCAATTTTCATATTCAGACATTCAAAACCTTCTCAAATTTTTCCCTACTTTCCTAATGCTGTCACTATTCTTGACCATTTTAAGGGTAGTCAAACCCCATTTAAAAGGATACAGTAATTCAGAAAATGCACAAGCCAATCTTAGAACACAATAACTCGGAAAGGCATTTTTTGACGACATTGGCGAACTTTAGAAAATACAAGTCAAGGGTTTGTGGTGGTTCTAGGAAGAATATCGGTACCTTCTGCACCCTGCCCTTCGTCGGATTCCATAGCCCAACCAACGGACTGACTGATCTGACCAAGTTTGATGGTGTAATAGTGACAGATGATCACTCAATTGGATTAGTAGTCCACTTCAGTGAATCGTTCCAATTGAATATTTTTGATAAGATAAACTTACCAAAAATGGATTTGAAGTGAGCGATAATAGTGTGTAATCATTCACTATACCATTCTGATAGCTAAACATTTCATTAAAATCCTTTGAGTCGTTCCGATTTGTAGGCGATTAGGCTAAAAATCATTTCGAATATTATTTTCCATACCAATTTGTTACTTAGAACTTCAAAACGAATGTACAGTGTTTAATCTTCGTAAGGGTTGTCAAAACACCTTTAGTTTGCCCATAGTTAAAAAAAGTAGAAGTATCTGTGGCAAATTGGGCCACACACAGACTTGTGCTACATCTTTTTTTTTTTGCACAAAATTAGACATCCATCAATTAATCCAAAATTGATTAAAAATGTACATTATACTGTAAATTAAATTCGAAGCAGTTAAAACAAGTTTCTGCCATTTAAGGCTGAAAGAAGCCCATACAAATAATTAAATGTGTTTCAGATTTGGACTTTCCAAACCAAACAAGCTGTCAGTTTCTCTTACTCTGTATCTAAAAATAAGCTACTAATCTAACACCACAGTACATCAAAACTGAAGTGAATGCCTTTGCTGGATAGCTGAATTTTTATATTTAATTTATTAATTAGTTCCAACCAGATTTTGGTTTATTTGTGCAATATTGCCATAGAGTCTGGTTGAATGGCATACATTTAAATATATTTACGGATATCTCTCGTTTCTATATTTAAAAAAATGTTCTACAAATCTGCTTCTTTTTTTTTGTGCTGGCTTTAATATATGTAAGCATCATTACCTGTTGGAAAAACACGAGTTGGTGATAAAATCTCAATCGCATGGCTGTCAATCAGGCAAATTTACAACTTGGTTCGGTGCACCTAAGGGGCTGCCATAAACCGACAACATTATGACACATAAGTGTCAACATTGGCAACAACTCGCCACAATGCATTCTGTACTGAATATTATAGGTGGCATGCAATTCAGCTGGCTGCTCTACAGATACATTGATTTTTGTATTAGAAGTGTGTATGGGTATATCTGTGTGCGCTGCGCATTAATGAGCTGAAAGATGTTTAACAAATGTGTAGAACGTGCGCTGGCAACAAGAACGACACCGGCTTGGTAGCAGCGGGACCTAGTATAGGACTCGCACCAACAAGAAGTAAATTTAACAAAAAGGTAAGCATTTCAATTGGCCAGTGGCCACCCAAATCCATATTGATGATTGCGCAAAATATTGCAGTAAATCTTTAGTAGGTTCGAGGGAAAAAATACACATTGAAAAATAATGAAATCCACAAATTTCCTTCGATATTGAATGGATGAATATTAAATCAATTTTATTGCTCGACTAATTGACGGGCAATTTGTTGGTAGTTATTTGGTTGATTGAAACCAGCGAACAGCAAACGGTCGATGGCAGAATTTTCGACGAATTTATTGATCGAAGTGAAGATCGTTATTTATTAATGGCTGCGATTGGAGGTATTGAATTAAATCAATTAATTTTTTTTTCGATTTCGAAAAATAAACAATTAATAAACACTAGTTTCTATGTTTGATAATTAAAACATTAGAAACTTAACAAGCATGTCAGAGGCGTGGCCTTTTAATTGTTTTTCCGAAGCTTTAAGATTTTTGTTGTGTGTGTAAGCTGAAGGCGAAGCTTAAAATTCAATATTAATTGAATAAATAAAATATCAGGAATATTTAATTGAGTGCGAGTAGGTTAGGCTACATTTAAAGGTGGCTGTGAGGCAGGAAAACTGACACACTCGATTGCGATAACACTTTAATCTACATATTTACTCCTTAATTTTTAGAGCACTTTTGGAACTTGCAATGAAGCTGTACTATTAATCTCGTCTATCTTTTTTTACCGAATAACTGATATATAAGTAAAAAGGAATATTTTCTTTCTCTTTCTCATCAAACTGCTCAGAAATAATCTTTTGCAGACACACCAAGCTACGAAAGTCATACTATATAACAGTTTCTTATTATGACGTCAATTGTATTATTAAAATGTTTAGTGTGTCTTAGATTTAGAAGTAGTCAGATCTGTTTCGACTCCAAATCAATGTTTTTATTTCAACGAAGGCGAATGTATACTTTCTTTATAGCTTCTTCTGGTAAAATGAGTACTTTGTGTTGTTCCTAGCTTGATAAATGTGAAATTGTAATACAATTACAAGATGGTAGACAGTTAGTTATATGTATGTTTTCATAGGGAGTTTTTTGAAATAGAGAGCAGTCTTACTTATGGTTTTGAATTCTGAGTCCAAATGCGGGTTTGAAGTCGAAATTGTGCTTGTTTAAAAAATCTGTTTTAAAATTCTGCTTTCAAAAATATGTTCTACAAAATTCTACACAACATTAAAATAATCATTTGGAAAAGAAATGTGATTGTCAATGGTACAGTGGATATAGCGATTGACTGCTAACTTAGATGTCTGCGTTCGACCTTTCTTTTGCAATACCTCCAGTTTTAATTGGATCCCGCCCGATATATAAATGATATAGTAAATACCTAATTCACAAACCTACTGTACCAACAAAAAATCTTTCCTATACCTTTTTATTCCTTCTAACTTATACTGTGTAATTCAGGTTGCATTTAAAAGACCTTAAGCCTTACAGGCAGAAATTTTGTAAAAGAAATTAATTCAATTTTTCTTTAGCTAAACATAAGGGTTTCGTTTTTCATTAGGTCAGATCATTTGAAGAATTCAGTTATGTTAACTCTGAAAATGTTTGGATTCTCTGTGCGCATAATTCAGAGTTTAGCTTAACCCAAGCAACACATAAACTCTTTAAGACTTCTTTGAATAAATTTATCAGGTCCTTACAATCTCTTAAATCAATCTTCTTAATACCGTTGCACTTAATAACCTGTTTAGTTGCTCTTTGAAAGTGTTGTTTGTTTCAACTATTAAAAAAAATTCTTTCTAACATCTTAAAAACCTCTTTGACAAATATATTTATTATGTCTCTTTATATGTCCTCTTTTAAACCTCTTTACATCAAGGAATTTCAGAGTGTATTTAGAGTATTTCATTTGTCTCTTTCAAACATTATATTGAAGCTATTTTATTAATGGTTTTATTAAAACATCTTTATAAATGCTTAACATCCCATCTTCTAGTAGTGTATATTTTATCTTTAAGGAAGGTTATTAAAAAAAAACTTTTTGTTTTGTCTTTGCCTTGTATTGATAAATTTGGCTTTAAATCGATGAATAAATGTGAAGTCAAACAATAATTATATGTGGTGTAATGAAATTACACACAGAAGCAAACCTATACAGCTGCCGAAATTTCCCATCTTTTTCTTGCTCATGTGTGGCTATGAAAAGAGATTATATCAATGATAGCTTAATGACTTCTTAACGAACTCTTTAAGCAGTCGATATAAAAATGGAAAGTGTATTTATATGTCGAACACAAAAACATTTATATAAAGGGTGACACTGTTAAATTAAATTTCAGATATTATTTATAATTACCACAAATATTATTTTTTGTAATATTTTAATACCTTAATATCTTACAATAAAACATTGTGTAGGTAAAATGTTTATTTTATGTTTTTATTAAATTTGAATAATATTGTTTATGTATGTACATATCTTAGATGTTCCTTCTTTTTAGAACTTTTAGCTTTTGTTCAACGAAATTTTACAAATTTATGGCTATACAAACTAAATTTTAACAATTTTTTGTATATTCTGCTCTGAATGTTATCCAAAAGCCCGAGAATCGCATTTTCAGAGCAGAAAATAAAACCAAAAAAAATGCGGAATTTTTAGCGGTTTTTTAAATCAATCGACGTCGTACTGACATAAGTACATTGATATATATTTACATACACATTTTGGTCCAAAAGTCCACTTCTCACTTATTACAACTTAAAATGATTCAAAACCCATAGCACATTATGGAACAGTTCAATGATAAAAATGAGGCACCCTGTTGGAGTATTCGTGATGACGCCATATTACTTGCAGTTAATTTCAGTACAAATTATTATTTATGTGATTCAAATTACGATTGCATATGAATTTATAGCAATAACACACTAACTTTCTGCACAATGCTTCACTTTTAATTGTTAAAACCACTTTAGACTGTATTTTATACAGTTTCTGTCAACTCCGTGGGGAGTTTTTTTATTTTTTTATTAATGAATATATGCATTATGTTACTAAATTTGTGGCGCATTTATTTAACCGATGTAGAATGTGTGATTTCAAAATAAATCTTTTTTGGCACATCAAAACACAGATATACAACACCAGAAAATTGAGTTTAGTTTCTATTATAATGTGTAAAATAAATCAGGCATTGAATGTGATGAAAAAAAGTCATCTTGATCTGGCATTTTATTTAAGTTCATTCTTTTTCGTTTCAATTGTATTAAATTTGCTTTTGTGTAAAAGAGATAGAGATTTGTCAATATTATTTTTTTTTCTTCCATAAATTATTCACTCAAACGAAAAACATCTTTAAAAGATCTATAATAAGAACTCTTCCTCCTATGGAGTTGGCTCCACCCCTTTGGTCCCATTGGGGTCTTAATGACCTCTTGAAGATAGTGAAAAGAGTTAAAAGCTCTTGCGAAAGTAGACTTCAAGATATTTGAAAGAGTCGATTGTGTTGCTTGGGAAATTGCTCTCACTCTCGAAAATAGTTTGCGTATCATTTTTGACACCGGAATTTTCTGATAGCTTGTGACATTGATGGTGATGAATATGATGATAGAAGAATTTCTTAGAAGGCAAAACTATGCAGAAGTATTAACATGGCATCGTGTAGGTCTTACTGCAAAGGCTGATACAAAAAAAAGTAAAATATGGGCAACAGCACATTGACAGTACGATTACCAAAAAAGTACGCCAAGCAATCCAGTCTGCATTAGGTCGATTTATAGCTTAAACGGCTGAATCAATTTTGTTCAAACTTGGTACTCGAGCGTTTTAGGTGATTATCTCAATTAGATTTTTAAATTTGTTTTAGCACCAAAAATAACGGTACCTGCCATTTTTTTTATTGTAAAAAAGCTAAATATCAATCATCTCGAAAACGACTCAAAGGATTTGATCAAAAAATTTATTTCACTATTATGGGTGCAATCTGCATTTTGGCCCAAATTTTTGTTTACACATTTTCTTGACTTTAGTCTTTATCATTAACGAATCAACGGATTTTGATCAAAATTTGTGTATAAGAGATCTTTTGAATTTTAAATAATACCTTAAAAATATATTTAGCACGTTACGTGCTCTTATGTTCGATGCTCGATCACATCGTAAGTGCAAGATTCGTACTAGAAACAGCTTAATATTTTAAAATAATTTTTAGGCATTTTTTTTTCATACAAAATTTCCTTAATATTTTCTAAAAAATATAACTATTATATTGTATTACAATAAAAAATTTTTAAAATCGTCAACATGCTTTCGAAACATTGAATTTACAAAAATCCAAACAAATATTTTTCGAAGATTTTGCTATTATCAAAATCCGTTGAATCGTTAATGAAAAATTCGAAAATATAAAAGGGTCTTATGGTTAATAACATTTTATAAAAATTTTGCTTGTACCAAAGTGTATAGGTAACACCAATAATAGTGCACAGAATTTTTGATCAAAATCTTAAAGTAGTTTTCGAGAGAATTGAAATTCAGATGTTTTTCCAAAAACAATTGTATGACAGGTACCGATATATTTGGTACTGAAAAAATCAAATAGGCTTTTGAAAATTTTATATTTTCAAAATATTTTTTTAATCGAGTTCCCACTCCCAATAGAACAATATTTCGCGAATATTGTAATTTTTTTTATTGAAATTTAAAGTTTTTAAACCATGCATTTCGAGAAAATATAAAATATTTGTATTGAATTTATTTTTGTACAATGAGGGTCTGCGCGTGAGTCTTTAGGCAGTTTTCGAGTTAAAAGCCAAAAAACTATCGAAATCAATATGGGGAATGGTGAAATTTTGATATGTCATTCAACAGCCAAAGGGCGATTTACATATTGCCACACATCAATTTCAATACAATTTTGGCAATTGGAAGTTCAAATTAACTACGGGCTATTTTATTTGAAAGATTAACTCTAGTTTTAGCTTGAGTTCACTCAATCCCTGAAAAACTATTCTTATGAACAAAATTTCGTTGTAAATTGTAAGCATTCTTGTACTTTTTTAAGTTTAAAAAAAATCATAGAACCGGCTGTGGACTTATGATTCGTTCTTTTATAATATCAGGAAATTATGATTCTCTTCATTGCGGCTCCCTAGGTTTGGTAAGTAAATTGTGGGCTTATCCACCCTGTGTTTAATTTGGTATTTGATAACTTTGCGGCTGCTTTAATTGGTAAGTTTCCGAGCTTTAAGAAAACAAATATGTACGAATTAAGAGGTCTGAGATCATGGTCATGGCCCAATATACAACATGGGAATTATTAACAGTATGTTTCCTCCTTTTTACTTGCGATTATAGGTACTATAAGGCAAGTTATGCAATCGTAAAAACTATCCTGCAAAGGATAACTAGACAACCTATACCTTTCAATAGCGTCAGTCGTTAGCTCCACTAAAGTTGTTAGTTAAAAGAGCAAGTTCGTACGATCCCGTCGTGCATTTTTTTTTTTGCAAATTATAAGCTTCATATAAATACTTTTTTATAAAATACTTGGATTGTGTGAAAGGCTTAAATTCTAAATACTAATTATTGTAAGCGTTTTCGCTTTATAGCATTTATTTAAAACAAAAATATACTATACATAATTATGTACATACAAATAAGTTCGAAGTGCTAATTTAATAGTTATCAAAATTGATTGTTATTTTTTCCCCAAATTGCGTTTTAAACGCCTACTTTATTAAACATTTAACAAATTATTTATGTCATCATTTTTTTTTGTTAACGAAAACATGAATCAAAAATTATACACGCAATTTGTTGACTAGTTTAAACGCAAACTATTAAGGTTATGAATTACCTAACATACTTACTTATCCTATTTGATTTATCGCAATGTTACTTTTTCAATAGAGTCCAATAATCAAAAAAAGTTCAATAAACTTTATTTTTGTTTTGTTTCACCAATTTTATGGTAATCATTTATGCATATGATTTATTGGTCTTAAAAGTCAGATACGTTATGCAAAATATTTTTTTTCTCATATGATGATTCATTAAATTTATTCAAAAAGATTTACATACAAATCAGTTAATTTTTGATCTGATTAGCTTAGTACATTTTGCACATTATTAACAATCAGTTTGAATATTCATGAAAAAATATGGTAAGCAAGCCAATGAACAATATGTTTAAATTTGGTTTCATAGTTTGACACAATTCGTGTGAAATTGATGAAGTTATTGTTTGTTTCAAACAAAGAAAAATGTTTTGTTTTGTTTGAGGAAGTGTTTAGGCCGATTTACGGATTAAAAATTGGTTTGCATGATTTAACTTATATTCAGGAAATGTTTGGTGTTGATATTATTATTCAAATTAGTTCAGATATTATAATCTTTTAGTTTTGTTTTTTTTTTTTTTAATTTAAAATAATCGCTTTTTCTTTGTGTTCAGTTATTTTCGCAAAAAATATTTAAATTTTAAATTTGCATATAAAATTAATACATTTTTGTTTTAATTTTTTGAAAAAAAAACTTTTCAAAAAATTGATCTGATGGATCAATACTATAATCGAGATAGAATTGAAAATTCAGTCGTTTCCAAGAATACAAAAGAGCTGAGTTACGAACTTGAATTTATTATCTTAAATATATATCAAAATTGATACATTTATATCAGCAAATTGCCCATATGTCCTGCAGTTAACACCACCAATATAAAAGAGCTGCCTTACAAACTCGAAATTGAAGAGTATTATTAAAAATTAGTCAAAGTTTTATATTTATAAAGTATGAAACATAATTAAGATTTAATTGATAAGCAGACGAAGCAAACACATTGGTAAGCGTAATGGAAATTGAAGTTTTTCTTTAAAAAATGAACGTATTTATTTAAAAAATAATTTGCAATCTTATCGTGCATCGCTTGACTTTCGGTTTTCTCTTTCATCCCATGACATTTGATTTGCGGCCATAGAAAAAAAAATATTAATACGATCGTCATGTAAAAATGCTCTTAAGGTTGTTATTAATTTACGTGGCCGTCAATTCAATGATTTTGTTAATTCCCACATTAAAAATGTTTTTCACATTTCTTGCTTTTCACCATTTAAAAACAACGGGTTTGTTCTGCTGGCATAATATGTGTACCGTATCATTTGATCAAATTTTAACAAAAAAAACATTTCCAAAATTTTAATTGTAATAGAAAGTCAAACCGTAAAATTTCTTTGGAAAGATTCCACCCCCTTTCATTGAAATCAACTCCTCTCTACTGATTATACAAGATCAGAAGAACTACACTTCTTACAATTACAACTGCATCAACTTAATGCCTTTATATATTATTTTATTTAAAATTAAAAAATTAAAAAAAAAACTCGGTGCGTAATAACCCTTACCCGAAAAAAAGACGAACCACAGATAGTAATGAGCGACCGAAAAGAGTGATGTTTTTTTTTGACACAATTAGCTTCGCTTTCTTATTGATGCGCCTCAGTCACTGCGGTCGTAAATATGTAATTGTAGAAAATTTCACAGGGTGATAGGTGACAGAGGTTTGGTTGTTGTTTGTATTACGCAAGTACTTTTCAACTACACGTTGTGGTGATTCTGTAACCGACCGAAATAGAAGCCTAGAAATATTTTTTTTTGCAACAGTGCGACACGATTGAAGGCCGTTTAATATAAATCAATTCGTCTCTTAATCAACAATATTGTGTCCTTTCAGACTATTTTTTTTACTTCCTTATCTTATCAAAGGGTTGTTATTATTAAGAGAATAAATTAAATTGAAATAATATTTCCCAACGGTCAACGCGACAATACACGATGGCGACACGAGCCAAACTAAAATGTTGGACGCCCCAAACGCCAACCTTAAGCAGTTGCTTCTGAGTTAATCCATGCTGTATGATCACCGATCAGAGAAAGACGCAATGCAAAGATGAAATAAAAACAAAAACAAAACACAACAAAAAATAACTTAAATATATGAACACAAGAAAAAAATACAAAGCACAGAGAAGACGTCTGCCAATATATCTTTTAAAGACACATACATGTGTAGAACGATATCACTGGTAAATGTCCAGCAAGGTAGATTTTCCATTAATAGATGAAATGGTCAATATACTAACACATGCATTTCACAGATACTCTTTGATAGGACAGGGTTGAGAAAAAGCCTCTCATTAGGTGAGAAAAAATTACCGGCAGCATGTTAGATACGTTCCACAATCCACAGACAAACAATAAAAAATTGAGCGCCAATGCTGTGTCGGCTGTCGCACAGTTAGACGTAGTTTGAAGTGAGTACATGTGTTAGATGGGAGCGATACGATAAACAGCAGCCTCAGGCTCCCAAACACTTTCGAACCTCGAGAGGAGTATTAGATAATTTAGATATACGTTTGGTTATGGTACGCTCTGAGGCCTCTAGGGACGACTGATGCGTGAAGAAGTGGGTAACGCAATATGCGTATACATTCGTAGTTTTCTCGTGTTTTTTTTTGTTTAATCCTTTATACCGAGCTGAGAGTTTTGCAATAGGAGGTTAAGTCGATGGCAATAAGTTATGACTGCAGCATGTTGCAGTTGGGTGCAGTTTTATTATGTGTTTGAGACAACACGTGCTTTTGGGAATACTCATGTAGTTATTTATTTTTATGAACATCCCCACAGACACAGAGGTGGGTCAGATCTTATCTTTGATTTACTCGTAAGGCAGTAGAGTCTCTCTATTAAAGCCTTCACCCACTTTGTCGGAAATCGTTTGATTATTTAAATCGACTTAATGAAAAATCGACCTGGATATAGATATACCCATTTGTGGTTTAGGGAAAATAAAGGAAAAAATGAATTTTAAAAAAGAATGATGAAATTTAATTTAAAATTACTTAAGGAATTGGTTTGCTTGTATTATTGGTATTGTGCCATCACAAAAACGTGGAAGCAATTTAAATTCCATAAAATTTATAATTATGTAAAATTTATATAATGTTAATATTAAAAATACATTTAACTCAACATTTGAGTTCAATCATTTTAAGGGATGTTATTTTTATAATAATAATTACAATCGCGTGGATGCAATAAATATATTCTGATCTTAAAACAATTTTCGTTTTAAGTGTACTGGTTTTTGGTGAAGGAAGTATATCCTTTAAAACGATTTTTCTGTGATAACCAAATATAGCAAATAGTAGTTTTAGCTTATGTTTATTAACAACATTATTTTTGTCAACTAAAACAAAATTAACGGCTGTCAACATAATAGTTATTTTTTGTCAAAACTGATTAGTGGAAATATAAATGCACTAAGTTCAAATAAAATAAATCATTCTTTTATTTTTTTTAATAAAGTTGAATTTAAGGAATTTAATTTAAAAATGAATTATATTTTTCAAGTGTGAATATTCTTTTCAAGTTTATTTTATTCAAAACATTCTGCTATTAAGTACCACTGTTTTTTTTATTTAATGGTTTTATCAATTTTCAATCAAATACAAAAGCTTTTGAAAAATTAAGAAAGAAAACGCATTTTTTCCAACAAAAAAAATTATAATGTCTTAGAATTGATAAACGAAATGAATATTAAAAATATAATGGCAACTAATTACGTAATTTTTGAAAATTAAATTGAAAAAAATTCAAAATTTTTGTTTCCAAAATTTTGACATTGAAATTTAATTTCTCAAAACCTATTTGCAACCACACCTATAAATTAAAATATTAGCTATAAAGCAACATTATAAATGAGTTACATGATTTTTAATATATTTATTTTGCTATTTTGAGTGATTTTTTAAATTAAATTAAGATAGAATGCTTACCCCATATATACTGACTTGCGATATAAATACGTACATTTTTGTACATTTTTGGTTATTTTTGGTACCTCTATTAGAACCATTTTTTTAATTTATATTTTCTGGAAAATGGTTCAATTCATTTTATTGAATATTTTTTTTTCAAATTAAAAAACTTATTTCTTGTTAAATAAACTTTTTTGAAAATAAAATTTTAGACATATGTATATTAATAATTGCTTCAAAATGGCATTTCATTTTTTTTTTCTAAAAATGTGTTTAAAATTTTATACATGAAAAAAACATTTTTTTATGTGTACAAATCCAATTCAATTTTCAATTCAATCACTCACTAACCCCAAATTAGTTAATATAAAATTTAACCAAATTTTAATCTCTCTTGAAAAAATAATAAAAAAATGACTTAAAACCACAACAGCTTAGCAAATTATTTCATTAAATGTATGTGTCAATTATTATTATACACACTTGAAATCATCACACATTGCTTCCTGCATAAATTTATGATTAATATCAAAAATCACAGCCGGAAGCTTTAAATATTCATACATTGTACCTGCAAGCAAAAATTAAACAAAATTAAAACTCAAACAGAACAATGAGCCAAGCAAAAAAAAAATTATAACAATTCAATCACAAATACAATACATTCGACGGTGATCTTTAAAAAAATATGCATACATATATGTACGTATTAATCATTTGAATAGATTTTGGTTAACGTTTAAAAGTCATTTTTAAAATTCAAAGAATCTCCATTAGTCTTACAGAAATAAACAAAAGAGCTGAGCAGAAAAAAAATTTTTTTTAAATGTACAAAATTGATACCAAATAGCACTTAACATTAACCTTATGTAATTGAAGTCAAGGTATGACAATGCAAAACCATATTTGTAATGTCAGACACGCGACAAAAAAGAATAAAACATCACTCAATCGTCAAAGCGTAGATATATTTACATCATTAGCGACGCGCGGCTAAGTCTGAGCGTTCGATTTAATGATGTGAAAAAATGCTTTTAACGCGAGCTAAATTTAGAAAAGTAAATTTTTCATCATAACGCAAAAAAAAATTGATATCGACTAGGCAAGCAAAAAAAAAAATACAGAATCATTTATTTTATTAATGACAACAACACGATGTTTATCTTTTTTTTTTAATTTTTTCAAAGTCCCATTAATATTAACGAAATCGATGAGTTATTAGTGAAAGCTTGGCCCTGTTGAACTTAATTATTTAAATTGTTATAAGTCTAATCAGATATATTTGTCGGTGCAGCTGGATCAGCTTGGAATATCGTCAAGGGTACCTACACCTTCCTATACCATACCAATAGAACCTTTCGACTTGATCCAAACCAAAATTATGGCCACCAGCAATTCAGGTTATTTTTGGGAGCAGCCATATTGCAAACGATGAAATGCAATTTGTTTTTTTTTTCTTTTTGTCTACCTGACTGTTTTGGAATTTATGGTGAATCGTTGATAATTGCCTAAATAACATAGCCATGGTTAGGTATTAATACCAATATTTTTTTGTTTGAAAATGCTAATTCGGTAATTGATGTAATTGAAGGGGTGTTGTTGTTACTCAATAATTGAAATTAACAAATGGATTTTTGATTGATTGGATTTCATAAATTTCATAACAAGGTAGCTCTCTGCAAATAGTACAGATCATAGATATTTATGTGGCATGCTTTTAGCTTGAGGTAACTTGTTATATTAAATGGGAAGATTTAGAAAGATAGTTTATAAATTTGGAAATATCGTCTGTTTGGGCTTAAGGCGTATCAGTTTTTTTTAATTGTTTGAATTAAATTAACTTATAGGCTTGTATTTTTCCTAAAATTCAAAATCAATAATTTAATTAGAAAACACTTTTTGTTTTGGTAAGCGCCTGTGAATCTTTAAGAAGAATTTGCTTCGATTTGATAGAACTAATTTTATTTACAGAAAACATTGAATTCTAGTTGTGTGCATATTCGCATATCTATGAGTTAAAAGACATCTATATTCCATATCAATAAGCTTTTATTCAATTACCAAAGGCACAGAGAATATTATTAACAGACGTGTACCATGCACAACCTAAATCCTAAGGGCAAGTTTTGTATTTGAAAATAAAAATATAAAATTCAAGATTTTGATTAAACTTGACCTTACAATGATAGAGAACACGAAAAAATGCGTGTCGCAATTCTGTCTGTCTGTATGTCGGTATACAGCCAAAACACCTAAAGCGATATTTTTTAAACTTTGTACTTTAAAATCTTTCCTAGAAAAGAAATTGACGATATGTGGACCATATTTTTCAATTAATGTTTTAAAACTTATTTCTATAATAAATTACTTAAAATTGGCATACCAAAATTTTTTTTTAGAAAAAATACATATGTATAAGAATTGAACTTATAATAAACTGCTGAAAAGATTCATTTGTTGCTTTTCGCAACGTTAAAATGGAAAAATCGACCGACGAAAAGAAATTGTTTGTTATATTTTTGTCACAGGAGATAACCAAAAACCGAACCGTGCGTCAATTGAAATTGGGCAGAGTACGAAAAAAAAACAACAGACAGCGCTAGTGCTGCTGCCACAGCTAGTTGGGTGAATAAAATGATAACCAAATAATCGAATTAATAAATGATGAAGGAATAAATTAAAAAAGGGAGCCAGAGAGTTTTTGTTTTTGAAAATAAAGTAAATCACAAAATTTTTGGAGGGAAAACGACGCGGTGAAAATATTTTTGAATAAAATTTTATTATTATTTGCAAAATTGTAAGGCTAAAACCCACAAAACCTCTTCAAAAATAAGAAATACAAAGAATTCTTCAAAGTTAATAAAATGGACCGTTAATGCTTAGTCCCAAATGAATTCCGAATGAGTCGCATGTCCCGAAATTTCGAGAATTTTGCATGGACAAAAAGCCGAACGGTTTTAGCAAAATTAATTTACTCACTACAATCGAAAAATGGAAATGATGTAAGAACATTTAAGCCAATCAAAGTCTACTATACTCATCTATCGGAAACAATTTCTTCCACTCTAAATTTACCACCGAATTTTCTTCTCCATTTTTCCTCTATTTTATTTTTGATTAATAACTCTTCTCATCTTCCACCTTCTTACTTCTTTTCTTAAGGTTTCCTCTCTATTTTATTTTTTTTTCTATTAAAACCTCTTGTCTGCGCTTAATCTCGTATGTTTCCAGACGTTTTCCTTGCCTGGACGAGCTATTCTTTATTTCCAAAAACCCAGTGCTTTCGGTCAATCAGTGACTGTGGATTTCGAGCGATAAACCAATAATACAGTTGAAAAAATTCTTCGAAAGAAAGAGTATCAAATTTTAAATACAAAAATTGATTTCCAGCTTCACTAACAAAGTATGTAATAAATTCTGAGCTACAATTTATGAGACCAAATTTATCATTAAACACCACCTACCTTTTCGTAACCAAACTGATTACTGTTTATTTAAATGTGTTTATGTACTTGGCATGAAACTATTAAAAAACAAATTCAATTAAACCATAGGCGTACGTAGAGGGGAGGTTGGTAGTGGATCATGCAGCTCTTCGTACGTACTCGAAATATCACTTTGACATTTATAAATATGGATATAAGACTATCTGTTTATATTGAGAGTCTCCAACAAGTATACAAATTTTCAATTTAAACTTTTCTAATGGAGCAATCATTTTTCATAAAAAAAAATTATTTAATTACTTTTAAAATTCCTACTATGTAGCTGAGTTGTGTATATTGAACACTACTTGACTCAGCAGGAATTCATTAGAATGTACGATTAGATCATTATGTAGACAATTTTTTTTGTCTTAAGTTAGTTAATTTTTTGAACTTTTCAATTTAATGGAAATAAATTTAAAGATCAAAAAACCTGTATTAGGATTAGTTTAATCATTAATATCTTTTCCTGTTATTATAAGACTATTAAAAAAATTGAAATTATAGGAATAATTCAAAAAACTTCATGTTTTGACCTTGACCAATGACTAAACTACTGTAACTGCAATTTAAAAAAAAAATTAATTTTGTTTTTTATATATCAATCTAAACCCTTAATCATTTGGCCTTTCGAAGGGCAAAACCAACCATAAATCATGCCCGACAACATCAATTAAAATGTCATTCAACCATAATAGGCATCAATTCGATTAATCGACCGAAGAATGAACAAAAAAAAAACTTTCTCACGAACTGAAAACAACAGTTTTGTTGTAATTAAATAAATTAGCCATTTTTACCACCAACTATTCGAAGTTAACACTTCGGTATAGTGCCATTGCCACTGTAATACCCAAGCTAGAAAAAGAAAAAAAACCAGTTCGATTAAGAAGGACAAACCAATATATATATAATGCTCATCATCAATAACATCCGTGGAAAACATTCGAATGCGGTTCAATATTGCTTCAAGGCCGTACTCAGCTTCAGCATCCAGTACTCGCTACCATACCACCATCACCGTCGACCATATCACACTTACCTATTTGAGCGTGCAACTGCGTTTTGCATCTTCATCCGAAAAAGATTTTTTTCTCTAGCGTATCTGAGCTTCCAAGGCTATCAGCCTCTTTTTCTATTTGCTCTCTTACAAATGTATTTTTTTTTATAATTTATACCCGATTTGAAAGTGAACGGACTTGGTTCTCAAATTTGATTTGTGAAGGATTGACAACGTCAAGAGTTATGATTAACTATGTCAGTCGGATTCTCTGATTGAGTTCAATCTTCAGGGCGCAAACCTATCAAGCTATTTGGCGTTCCGAGAAGATGTGATGATTTATCAATCAGTATACGGACGCCGGAGGGGATTTTATAAATGTTAACCGTTAGAGGAAATCCATAGCGGGAATGCATTTTAAGCCTCTTGATTGTTTAATTGAATATAAGCCATTTTTTTTGTTTGTTTAAATTACATAAGATCATGCTAGATACCATGGCAGGGAAATAATTTGAATTTTTTCCTTTAACTCTACGTAGTTGTAGAGTAAACGTAGAGTATGTAATGTGTGTCGATTTTATAAATTAAAATATTGTGCAGTTGAACGATTTGCCGGTCAATGCAACATAGGAGTTATAGAAGTTTAATGGCGATCAATTATGCATGTGTACCATGCTGCGATCATCGATCAATGGATTAATTTACTTAGTGCACGAGATACATATAGTGAGTCGTAGCCATAACCGCCACCGTTGGCACCCCCATTTCCTGGGGCAATTTTCTTCAAACATATTTCAATCTATGTTGATGATGTTGTGTAAAATTGAAACCAAATAGGTTGTAAATAGACATGTGGGATATTGCTTCCACTCGTATTTAACTGGAAATTGGGAGATTTTTAATTCAATAATTTAATGCAGATCGAAAATGTGATGAAAATAAAAATCAAATATGATTTGTTTGGGAGTAAAAGCAGTCATTTGTGGGTCATCACATGCTGTGTTACTATGTGTTACTGGCTTAGGCTAGAGCAACATATGCTTAGATCATATACTGAGGCAAAATTATGTATACATGAACATAGGGTAATTAAAGTAGTAAGGATTTTTTTTACCGTTTAAAATTACCAACCCTGTAATTCCACTCCGAACTGGGGGAAAATATTTTGAACGTGGAACGTTTTAATTTTCTCTTCCACAAATTTTAAGTTTTATATACTTAAGATTATAATCTGCTATTTATTTTTTTCTATTTAATAAAAGTCTTTGTATCAAAATCTATTCGGGAAAGACGTTAGGATTGTATGTTTGATAATTTTTGGTTGGCAGAGGGCTTTAGATGGTGAATAGAACTTAAAAACATATTTCTTCTATATAAATATAGTTCACATTCTCTTATGCAAGCAAACATCAATTGATTATCAAAATTAAGTGAATACAAAAGTTTCAGTATCAGCATTAAAGGAATGAACAATGAATGCAACCGACAATAAAGTAGCAATAGAGTGGATCAGTTCGTCTGCAAGGTACTTAGTCCGAATGTTATTATTTTTGCCTGGAGCTTCACCTCACCAGTGGTAAGTATGCCTCCGATTTCAGTAAAAAAATACCTACGTAGGTGAACTCAAGCCTGGGAATTTTGTCCTTATGGTCATCACCCACCAGTGTTAAATGGTTTTAGCTTGAAGATAATAGTATCCCCGTTATTGCTGTGTAGCCAGTGGAAGTGAATATTGCTTCTGATTTGTTGTTGCCATGACCCGTAAAAGTGCCTTTGGAGTTTTAGATAATAGTGTTGGAAACCAGATATACGAAGACTTGGTTATCAGGATATAATTTTTTGAAACTAAGCTTTCCAAGATAACAACCGGAATACAATCTAAAAGCGATCTCCGGTCTCATCCCGTGACCAGGAAATTTGAAACTTCTTTGAAACGTCAAAGAAATTGAAAATATTTCTAACATTTAACGCGGTAAGTTCCGGAAAAAATTTAAACATTATGTAATACAATTTAAATGGGTTATAAGTCTACAATTTCACATTTTTGATTTATTGTAAGGTACCCTACATATGTAGCAGGGTATTTAGCGATGTACGTATATACCAATAAATGGACGATTAGATTGCATGTACTTGTTCTTATTTTCAACGGCCTTGGCTTCCCATAGATCAGCGAAATCAAGCATCGTTGCTCGTGGTTAGTACATCGATGGAGGACCGTCGGAAGCCAACCACGTGTTGTTGACATGTGTTTCTTCTGTTGTGTGTTCCTTTTTTTCTCTGTCTCTCTCTGTTGTATTAATGTATGTGATGTTAGCCAATAGTCTCGTTGCCAGTGCTTCAGTGTCTCTCCTTCGTAAATTTATCTACGGAGTAGTATAATATGTAATGTAATGTAATTATTTTTGATCACATTGTGAGCACAAGATTTTTAGTAACAAGCTAAATATATTTTGGAAGTAATTTTTTAAATAATTGTTTTACCTACATAAATATCAAATTCTTTATTTTCTTTATAAGAAAAAAATTTGTGTTTCAATTCTATGTATTCATATTTAATAATATAAATTTAACAAGAAAAAATATATATTTTTCCAAAATCAAAAAAAAAAATTTACAAAAATTTTAGTATGCCCTAAGCAGAAAATCAAGAAAACGGTTTTACTGGTAGGTACCGTTAATATCATTTTATGTAAACTTTTACACCAAAATGTAGACTACAACTATAATAGTTGTCTGCATTTTTTTATCAAAAGAGTCGTTAGAGTCGGTTTTGAGATAATTAAGATTTACCATTTTTGGTATGGTAGGTACCGTTATGTGTGAGGCTAAAAAATATTTAAGAAAAAGAGTATAGTCATATCACTCGAGCTGTTTTTTTTTTTTAATTAATTTTTTATGTATATACATTTTAGGAAATATTTTTGGGGAAAAAATATTTATTGCCAATTTAAAGTAAATGTTAATATGTGTATTAAATTTTAATTTCAAAAAATATACCGACCCGTTTTTGAAAACTGATTTTTAAAAAAAAAATGTAGATTATTCATACTTCTAAGTATGTAAAAGTAAAAGTAGACTGCACTAATTGAACACATAGTTTTTTAATCTGCTGCTGTTAAAAATGTTTTTTTTTTTTTAAATATTAAATACCTACAAGGTTACGAAAAATTGATTGAGTCTTTTTCTTTATTGTTTTTTCCAAAACCTATACATTTATTTGTACAAAAATTGGTAAATCTTAATTATCCCGAAACGGCTCAAACGCTTTTGGTTTTAAAAAAATATTGAACTAGGTTTTTACATAGTCTACATTTTTTTCTTAAAAAATTAAATAAAATGTTAGTAACGATACGTGCCATAGATATATTTTCTGATTTTCGTCTTTCTGGTCAAACGCTCAACGGATTGCGATAATTATTTACACAGAGAATCCTTGACACTGGACAAATATTTTTTTAGATTTTGGAAAAAAATTAATTTTTTATTGAAAATTCAATATTTCGAAAGCAGGAGGACGATTTTTAAAAAAAATATTATGAAGGCATTTAAATTAATATTATTAAATACTTAAAATTAAAATACCAGTATTTACAAAAAAATTAAAGAAATTTTGTATGTAAAAAAGTAAGAAACGGCTTTAATAATATATTCTTCTTTTTTACTAAGATTCTTTTACTAATGATGTGATCGCACATAAGATCAAGTACGTTCGATTCAGTCGTATATTTTATTCTTTTTAGAGAATTCATGCATTTACGAATGCATTCACTAGATTTATTAAATTCAATTTAAAAATAATGGACTTAAATAGATAGAATCTAAGATACCTCTTAAGCAGGGCCACTCCTATAAAATACTCTTATAACGTATAAGGTTGTAATCGGTTCATGACCGATATTGAAATTTTATCTCTTCTTGGATTTTAGGTGGTTTTCAGATTCCGCGCGAACATGAAGCCTGTCCAAGTAACCAATAGATGTAACCAGAACAGGATGGCGGCGCCTTTTCGGATATCTTTTATTAGTGATTCGATGACAAATCTGAATTACATTGCTTTTCACAACTAAAATACAAAATGAATCTTTAGCTAAGCCGGTATTATACACCTACTTCTTCAAGCATAAGACATTATTATCACTCACTTACAGCTTACCTACTTAAATCCCACAATCTTAATCGAAATGTAATAAAAAAAACAACTATGTAATTACATTGTACAAGTCTGCAATAAGATGCTAATTAATATTTAAGCTGCAGCGTGTGCAAATGCAAATCGAGTTGCTGGAAAAGTTGTTCAGTCAAGGTAGCAGCATCCAAAGCAAATTGTTTAAAATGTCTGACTGTTAAAGTCTTTATGCCATTGACATTGATCATATCAGATCTACTGGGACAATTTGTAGTTCATTGAATAAGTCAAGGACAATCCAATATAACACTTTTAATTGGCACCATATGAGTATATATCTTTTGACAATATTTTTACGGATAATTAGACCAAATACCTGTCAATAATAATTTATTTAACAAATTTTATTTTGATAATCTGATTATTATCAAGACCCAAAAAGCTGTGTCTTGACAGTTGCAGTATACCTGATTTTTTTCAAATTTGACATTGTGATAGATTACAGAAGCGAAGCTTATACAAATGGATTAGAGCTGTCAAGATGAGGTATGTTTATTTATGAGCTGAGCAATCCAATCAAGATCGACGAGACGAGACGAGATATTGACACTGATTCATAATTGCGGATATTGTCTAATTTAATTGCAAGTTTCACATACAATTTGAACGAACGTACGTGTTCTTTTGAATTTTGTAGAATGAATAATTAGGGGAGTTGAACATAAGTCGCAAGTACGACAGTGACAAAATTGCACAATAGATCATTAATGTGATAATTAATAAAAACTTGATGAACAACATCATGTCCAATATAGCATCCAAGGTGTTTACGTTGGATTTAGTAATTTCAATGGTATCTGGGAATGGAACTGAAAATTAAGCTTATGTTATGTTGTTTCAATTATCTTGACTTTGATATCAATACCAACCAGTTAAGTCGCTTAGCTCAATGGTTGTGATTTCCTGATTAATCTGAAGGTAGTCGAAAAGTTCATCCCATCTTCCATTGGCGGAGAGTTCTCTTAAATGTTCTGTCAATTCCTTCATAGCTTAAATCTGACAGCTTTTTTTTTGTCGGAAAATAATAAACATTGAAGTATTATTGTTGGACTGCTAGTCTCCAACTCCGCTCGTATTTTTATTTTCAGGAGCGGTCTTTGGATTGGGAGGTGATTGAATGAGGCCGTGCCTTAGCACACGCTATTACTAACATTTATATACCTTCAACTATATGGGCAAAAATATGTCGTGAAATTTCATTTATCTCCAAGGAGCAGTATGCGTTTTAAATACTTTAGAATAGTTGTAACTTGTTTTTTAATGAAATATTGGAATATAATATGAAAACTATAATTTAGGGTATATGCCTTGTGAGAAATTTGTGCACGATGAATGTGGGATGTCACGAAACGTCAAATTTTATTTCTCCATTTATTTCTACTGAGAAGACAAGAAATAAATACAGAAATTTATGTCTGAAAATTAAAAAAAATCCAGACATCAGACATAACACTTTATGTCCACAAGAAATATTGACAACATGACATATTATTTGAAATCATTTATTTCGGTGAGAGTTGCATTTACGTAGCTACGGCAGCAACCAAAGATACTACATTAACGAAGATAGCAAACTTTTTTAGGGTTGCAGCCTCCGAAACTAATTTGTTTCTATATAGACACATTTAACACATTTGGACCCTTAATTCTAATAGCTGTATGTTATTATACGTTAATGTTAATAATACTACGTTTCCACCGAGCGTTAATCTAGATTTAGATTTAGTAATCACAGAAAGTGTTTCCACCGCTCCAAAAAGTATATCAATTTTGACAAAACTATTCAAAATGCAAATATTTCTTCATTTTCTCTAATGGTGTAGAAGTGAGACAGGCAGATTCATGTGTGTCAACTGAATCGAAAAATTCATTTTCCCGATGTATGTGTTCATTTAGATATGGGAACACAGTTCAATTTGTACATCTATTATCCTACGAAGATTTAAATGAGTTTATTTTAAATCTTCATCTGAGAAGATTAAAATTTGTATGGTAAATCCTCAAGATTTGTAGGAGATTTAGCTAAATCTACTTAAATCTGGGTTTAGTGGTCAGTGGAAACATAGTATAAAACTCAACCCAAACTCCTTGCTTGGATCTATTTGAATTTCATATGTATGTGCAATTGCTCCTTATTTGTAAAGTTAAATGAGATATTTCCGAAATAAAAATAAAGAAGATTGTTGTTTTCACATAGGACTCACTCAGAAAGCTTAATTTGGCATCTTCTAATCTAAGTCTGGCTCTACTCGAGCATTCACGTTTCTCTTCGGAGTAATGTTTTGGGAGCTTTTGCTCCACCTTGTGTTTAGGAGTGAACTCGAATTTCGTTTTCGATTAGTCTTTCGAAATCTTCTACTCCTTTTTGATTCCAAACGAAACGAAATGTGGGTGTCATCTAAAAAATGACATCTTTAAACAATTATTACTTTTAATCCAGAACAGATACTCCAAAAACATTACACGGAACAACCAGCGTTCTTAGGGTAACAGTGGAAAAACAGTAACTCCGAACAGACAATCGAAAAAGATATAATGCTTCAAGAATTTATTTCGTTAAATTGGTGACGTTTATTATTTATTAAAGTAGTAGTTAGTATTTGTGTGTAAATTTAAAAAGACGAATTTGTATGTTCCATCGAAAGGAAAAATTGTCGAAACCAATAAAAACTAATAGAACCAACAGAAAATCACCATTTATCATAAATTGACATTTTGATGTTTTTTTTAATTGAGTATGTCATTTTTTGTTTTCTTAAACTGCCTTGCACATGCGATGAGAATTTTGATTGATGAACGATCGCGCTAATTTTGACATTTCATTCACATGAATATATTATTTGTTTAACCGGATTTGGTATTGTTTTATAAATCATTGGCAAGTAAGATGAGTTCTCCATGTTTGTCGAATCCATCTATATATTGTGGATTTCGTTTATAGGCTTGACAGTTGTTAGTAATAGATGTGTGTTTTGAGTCGCGTAGAAAATATTTACTCGTAAATGCAAATTATTGGAATTTAATTTAATTTTTCGCAGTTTTTTTTTATCGTTACAAAAGTCCAACGAAAAATAAAAATATGTATGCTCTAGAAAATGGTTCAAATGCTCATAATTCAGGTGAATGCCACTTAATTCTGTATGAACGAAATATCTTAAATGGCATACTGGTTGTATACAGTTGGATAACTGTTGTGGCACTTTCAAAATTGAAACACACAAAAACAATATACAGCGCTACGAAGAAAAGTTAGAAAACAACAAAATTCGCAGTCGCGAAAGTTAAATCAAATTCAATTTTCTGCTATAAGCCAAAGCTACGTTTTGACATTTCTGAAGGTTTATGTTCGAATTGCGCTACATTATTGCAGTGGGCTATTTCAATTGCAGCTTGTATTTTAGCTATTCTTTCAGTTGTATCTTAGTCTCAAAGGGCCAACCATATAATTAATCAGCTAAAGCGAGTTAGTGTCAAAACCTACCGAACCAGAAGCATCATTGAAATGGGAAGCGCTACAATAGCTTTTGATAACATCCACAATTTTTTAATATATATATTATATTCTATATAGGAAAAGTGGTCATTATAAACATGTTGCAATAACAGTGTGTTTTCGTTCTGTTTCTTAAGCTGACTTAGACGAACAGGTAATTAAACTTTGGTTAACCCTTAACTGATTTAATATTAGGTTATTAATTTTTTTCTTTTGTTTTAATTTCCTTCAGCTAAATTTTGAATGCTAACAATAATCTTTTGACCTTATGAGGCCCTATCGGTTTTTCAAAAAAAGAACAAAAAATTGTCTCTCCTAAATTGCATCACTCTATATTTACTTTAAGCCTTTATAAAGCCTTTATCGAACTATTTTACTTTAACCAATCTCAATCTTAAAAGACTTCCTTCTGATATATTTGCATACAACACTTGATTTTGCGTTAACGATATGTAAAATAATAAAGCACGTCAAGTTACTTTTTATTATACAACAATATTCTAAGTGTCTGGTTTCATAATGAAAAGACAAAAAATGAATAGACCAATTCAAGTGTCACATTCGACAATATTAATGTCACTACAAGTGCCTTAAGCGATATTATATTGTTTTGACCTCCACACAATTGGCATTAAATAATAAATGAGTTGAAGCCTGCGAGATCATTAATCCCGACTTCCCACGCTCCTACCTAATCCATACATCTACATAAAATAATAAGCTTCTGACGTGGTCCTAAGAATGGCGGTTTTATTTCTTTCTTTAAATATGTAATTGCAAATAAAATAAGATAAATATTTTTAGTTCATTACCTTTCACGGTCGGATATAATATAATTATATGCAAAATCAATTTTGTAAGATAATAAAAAATAATACAAAATATTTCAGGACATAAAAAGTCAAGTACACTTTATAAAAAGCAATGTACAGTGGGACAATATAAGCTCAAGCTTGATATTTAAAAATAATAAAAAAAACTATTAATCAAGATTTTTTTTAACGTCTAATTCATTCTTTTCCAGTTGTGATCCTGGAAAACAGTTTATTTAAAATTTGTTTTATAATATTTTTTATTTATTAAAAATCAAACAAAAATTTTCATAGCAAACCAAATCATTTTATTTTATTTTCCCAACAAATTGAGACAAAAACAAAAAAAAACACTCCTAATGATCATTCGTGATCTTCATCAAAAGCGGGCGTGTTTATGGGTGTGTGTATTGGAAATGGGCAATTCGTATGCTTTAAAAATTCTCTATTTGTGAAATATGAACAAATACAATTTCTCCATCTTTTGAATAAGAATGGAATAAAAACACTTAAAATTGTATACTTACCGGCGTTCTATTTCTTTTAGTTTAGTAAACAAAAGTCTTATAACTTTTCTAGAGTAAACCTGATACATTTAACCATCCTACTTGAATAAATTCCAATTTCGGGGCAATCATGGTTCACTGTATAAAGTTATTGTCAATGCCAGAGGACATGCGTCAAATTCCTGATGACCACCACATATAATGACTCTGTTAACTCTTTGTCAACATCAACAGCAGCAGCAACATCATATTCTGTCATTAGACTCAGATTGGTTTCAAACACCTTACACACAAGTCCAAAGGCGTCCAATTGCACAGCCTTCCTTTCTTTATTGCACATTAAGAACCCGTTTCTGAGACACAGTACATATCTCACCGGGTATGTAGCTAGATGGTTGTTCCACCAATTCATTGTGGAAAATGTTGTGATCCTTGAATGGATGGATTAGCACAGAGTGTGCATCTAACACCAGGCAGTAATCCGAGATGTGAATTACTGAGATTCTTTCCGATCTAATTAGTTCAAATCGGAGTGACAGAAGCCTAGGCTTCATTTGGTTTCTCGTTATGCCAGTCAACTATAATATTCGATTGCATCGCACTTTATGGTCAAGTTAGTTCTGCTGCTGCAGAGTGGCAACTTGATGCATTATGCAGGTGCAATCGTGCAATTATTCTGAACAAAAATTTGAATATGCACAAATACATAACATTCATAAATATAAGAACATGATATGCATATTAATTAATTTGATTTCATCTTGCAGTGTTGTTAAATTATTTCTGATTTTTTGTCCCTATTTGTTTTTAAACAAAGGAATGAACTATTTATTCTGCCAATTACAGTTTTATTGATCTCGCATAAACAAGCTCCCAAATAATTTTTTTCTTCGTCAAACACTTTCTACACAAAAGTAATTCATGGACTACTCATTTCGATTAAAGTTAAAATACTTTTTGAATTGCTAAAAATAATTGATTATATAAAATGACTTTTAGGATAACGTTGATAGATTGATAAATGATTTTCATTTGATGATTTCGACGTCTAGTCACAACTAATAGAAATATTTCATTATTAATGGAGGTGCGAAAATATACCAACACTTCACGCCTAAAACTGTAATAACCTTAAACTAAATACGAAAATTTATATACCATTAATTGTAACTTGCGTTCCATATTAAAGAATAAAATCTTTAAATTTATATAGTATATATAAATACATATGAGTTTGTTTTGAATATTTAGAAAATTATTATTATATTTCGATATCATGACATATCTAGATAAATTATTTAATTTATGGTTAAAGATCTTGTTTAGTAATAAAAGTTGATTACAATTTTATTCTTAATATAGGAAAAAAGGTAAATAGTTGAATGAAAAATTAATAAGCTAATTGGTATTAAAATATGACTTGGTATTAAATTATATTAAAATATGAAGAAAATATTTAATTATATGTCAAACCACTCCCTTAATAGTCTGGGATAGAGGGTTGAAATATTCTTTAATCACTTTACAAAAAAATATAGCAATTATTAATTAAAAAAATCGTAAAGCATTAGCTTAAGCCTTTAGTTTAATAAATATCGAAAAAATATTTCCTTAAGTTTACATGATCAACTGTTCAAGTCTCATCATTATAATATATTAAAAGTCATCATCATCATAATTAAAAGTATAATTATGCAAACTAATATACAACGTTTCTTATCCAATCGATTGTGGTGTTTTATCGTTACCAAAATATAATTTAATGTTGGTGTCCAAAGAGGTTCCAGTTCCATCCTGGGCCTAAACTTGTATAAATTATACAATCTTTTCGGAAGGATTTAATAATAAATGGATTAAAAATGTATTAATCTATTGGATTATATTAGAACTTTTGCAAATGACGATATCTGTAGGTTAGTTATCGCATAAGTCGCCAATGAAATTAACCGTATGCAAATTTCGTCTCAGAAAGAATGGAACAACAAGTGACAGGAGAGATGTCCAAAGGTCTCTTAGTTACTCGTTCCAATGAGAATAAAAATATTTCGCGAATGAGCAATGTCGGCGCCTAATACATAGCCTTCTTCAGTGAGTTTGTATCCAAGACACTCAATTATAAAGACGAGAAACTTTGACAGTTATTTCTATTTGCTCATAAACTCGAAAAACAGCTGCTGGTCACATTTTTTTCAATATATGCGTTACTTCCGCTGTCCCTCGAAATTTAACTCGTTCTCGTGCTTTTGAAAGAATGCTATCTTTTTTACTGGCTTAAATTGATGAATTAAGAACGCTCCAGGCCAGGATAAGAGAATACAAAAAAGTGGGTCGCGCAATTCCGTCTATATGTCTATCTGCTCAGCCTGGCATCTGTGTGTAGGTTGATCACAGCCTTAACGCCTGAAGCTATTTTGTTAAAGCTTGGTACCTAAGTGTCTTATGTGATTGGCAATATTTGCAATAAATGTTGTTAAGGGTCTCTGCTGAAGGTTTTTTTTTTAATTTTCGACTTTCTCATTAACGGGTCGACAGATTTCAATCAAAATGCTTGTACAGGATTTCCTTTGAATTCTAAATAATACCTCCCACCAAAATTTTCGAAAAATATTTCTTTTGGATTTTTTGGAAAAAATATATATATTTTTTTTTTTTGAAAATTCAATATTTTGAAAACGGGTGGACAATTTTTATAATGCAAGAAAATCGTACTAAGCACGAAGTATTATTTTTTTAAAGATATTTTCATAAGTAATTTTTCGATATAATTAATAATAGTAAAATTTACCATATTTTTTATGATCTTGCGATTTAGAAAAGAAAAATTAGAAATAGATTCTAATATTTAAGAAATTTGCAGATGTTACCCATCATAAGCGAATACTGCAAATCCTGCACAATTTTCTCAATATTTAACGAAGCTTAAATTTAGCCAAGCTGCATTTAATAAATCAAACTGTAAAAATTAGGCTCACAACGTAATTGTTGTTCGATATATTCTCTTGGAGAATTTGACAGATTTTTTAACAACTGTGTGTAAATTACTTTGTGAACAAAAATATTTAAATCGTGAATTTTTTGCGGCAAGTAATTTATCACAGCCAAATGAAACAATCCATTTTATTTGATTTAATTACTTAAAATTGCGCTCTCTTCCGTGGAACAAAAATGTCGACAGCCGGCGGCGACTTGACCGCCAATTGTAAGTGCTAGAGTAAAAAATATTATAAAGCTTGTTGTATAATATTAAATTTTCATTACTTTTTCTCATTTGATATGAATCACCCTGTATGCATAATAAAATACACAAAATACCTTGCACGTACCTACTTTTGTAGTCCAAATAGTGTGGAGTTCTAAGAAATTCTTTTACATACACACATATATATTTTTTATTATTCGACAACTTTGTTAGCAAACATACAAATACTTATAATAAACAATTTAAGTTGTAATCTTGTTCAATTGCTTTTAAAATATTTGAAATGTTGCTCAATAATATTCTATCTAAAACTATAAAAAAAACGTGAATTAATCATTTGATTCATAATATATTTTAAAAGAGTCTAGCCTCAATTGATTGCTAACTAAACTATTCATCAACCAAGCTTTGAAGTTAAGCTTTAAGTCTTCGAACTTAAATAAGCTTTATTCAATGAAAAGCGTTAATCCTAAATGTATGCAAGAAACCACAAACTACATTATGTGTATGTTACTATTAACGGGTTAATAAACGATTGACCAGTGCTGTCGTATGGTTTGATACAAACATAATATAATTTTTCTTTTAATAAAGTAAGATAAAATTTGTGTGTAGTATCAACCAATATTGGTGTTTAATCACCCACGAACGAAATTTAATTGCAAAATTTTGACACTACTGAAAATGTAAAAATTTAATATAATCAAAGAGAATACACAAATTTTGGGCCTATATGTTTATATTTAAAGTTTTCTTAAACCTACGGATGAGTTAGTTAAATAGTTATTAAGTATTTCATGCATCATTTTGTCAGCAGAAAAATTGATTTCATTTTTACGAAACTGTAAAGAAAATAAACAAACAAAAAAACAGAAATGTAGATAATCATAATTGAAATGTTTGGGAAAAAATTAAATGAGTTTGATTTCATATTAACCTTTGAGAAGCGAGCCCTAATTTGCCAATTTTTAACAATTCTGTTTACGAAATTACCGTGTATGCGGCCCCAACTGATCAGAAGGACATTCGACTTTCAGAACTTGTTTTTTTTGTCAGCCGCCTCCATCCGAGAATATTTCACACTTTTAATGGCGAACAACTGATATAAGTCTGCCATAACTCGTCCTTAATGTTGACGTTTCCTCAGTGGCGAAATGATTTGTTTTCACAATAATTCACCACACAAGAAACGTCAAAATTTAATACATTTTTACACTTACACGTAGCGGAGTTCGCTGAAATATAAGAAAAACCACAAAGTAGAAAAAACAATAGCTGCAATTTTTTTAATCTCAGCACGTGCTTAAAAATCACAAGCTCCAATTGTAGGGTGTAATAGTAATCTAAACGGCTTCGGGTTGTACGTTAATGGTTCATGCATTTAAATCGTACATTTTTTTAAATGGTTGGTGAATTTGGTAAGGGATTTTTTCAAAAGTAAAAAAGTCGCTCCCAAATTCACGAACCTTTTTAAAAATTCCCTTATCAAATTCCCCAACCATTTAAAACGAAAATTAAGGAAGCGAATGTTAAATCCCTTATCACATTCCCCAACAATCTTAAACAAAATAAAATGCGTAACTTCCGTAACATAATATTCAATTTTACGCCTGCCGAGGGCTCCAGTTACACACGTCTTAACCATACTATTGTTAATTAGTAATAATTAAATTAGTAAGAAAAATGTTCATATTCCATTGGAATTCGACCCAAATAGCATGCAAAAGAAAGAAATATTTGCAATTGGCATTGACATCTGTCAATTATTTTTTGTGGGACTTTTCGGTTTAGATAAAAAATATAGACCATAGAAAAGCATAATCTCTCAAATTCATGCTACACATTAAATTTGTTGAAGATGTTTAATGAATTAAAGCAAGTCTGATCTATTTTGCAATAATCGACTATTAAACTTTTAAAGAGAAGAAACTGTATACTGTTTCGTCTTTAAATCTCATACATTTTAGCCATATTTATAAAGCTATCTGGGGAATGTTCCACTAATTTGTTTCTATATTCTGTCATTGTTATATATCCATTTTATTTCTTATTTGTATTCTTTAATTTCCAATCTTGTTGTGCTCTCAAATTTCCACTTTCAATACCAACAGAAAAAAAATGGATCCAAGTAGATTGAATTAATTAATTTATTATGCACATAATGCAAATATCTATTCGTAAATTTCTTTATCTTACAGGCCAATCTCGTATTGATATTTTCCATCAAAGAAAACTGTGAATTTCCACACATTTCAGTTGGAATTCACATTTGACTTCCTGCAGCCCAACAACGCACTTGTCGATACATTTTTTGTTTTGAAAACAAGCGTAGGCTTTTGGATTCCCATCATCAGTAGCAGATCATAGGCGTAATAGTGGTGGCAGTATAAGTATGCGGTAGGTTGTGTAGTCAGCAGAGATTAAAGAGCCTGATAATGTGAATAGGTGGAAATTCCAAGGGTGACCATATTTCGAATTCTCTTTTTTTTTTTAATAAATGATAATATTTTGTAGAAGTCTTAAATATGAGTTAAATTCCGGAGTGGGTGCGGATTAATGTCATTACTCTTCTCCTGAATGGCTTGATCGATTTTGATAAAATTAATTTTTTTGTAGTTACATGTTTTTTTTATATTCCTTTCTTTAGTTTAAGCTTTTCGTAGAACTAGTTGCACATTATAATCCACCCCACATCGATCAACGTTCGAAAATATAAGCAGATGGTCACCCTTATTTCCACACTGTCTTCTCGAGGAGAGGTATGCTAATGCTAATGGCTATGAATCAGTTCACAGAATGCAGTGCATTTCCAAAGATGCAACTGCCTGCTCTTATCCATGAGAAGCGAAAGACGTTGATGTTTGTTCGACGTTGAAGATGTCTATTGTTTGTTTTGTTTTCCAGATATTTGCATGAAGAGGTTTGTCTTGCAACTAATTAATTTTTGTTGCCCACAGTTTGCTTTATTTCTATGCAAACTTCGGCTTAAAATGAATTAATCTCTTCCGCTAGCGGCTGTAGATGGTATAGGTATATGAATGGCGAAAAACTTAAGCCACTGGCACTTGAATTAATGCAGCATTTGAATGTAAATATTTAATTAATTATTCGCAGGTTAAAGATTAATTGACTATATATTATTCTAATACTGTGACCGATTGGGAACAATAGGGAATAACGAGGCGTTGGGTGGCTTTTCATATTATGCAGATATAATATGATGACACACTCTGCGCGGCTATTGATATGAAAATTAATATTGACCTAGTGCGGGTTTAATTTCAATATATAACTTCATGCTTTGTTTTTGATAAGCATATGACAAGGTTAATAATGTATCTCTGTATATTTTGACCTTGAAACTTTGTTGATATAATAAGCCATAAAAAATAATTTGACACAATAAAATTTAAAAATTTAAATAAGAATAGAAAATCGCTCCGGATTATATATCCGATCGGTTCTTTTCGTCTTTATATGCCAAACAGTAGGCAGTGTTTTTAAAATCTGTTTTCCAAGAAGCAGTTTATTCATTAGAAACACGTTTTTTTGTTTTATGTTTCCCTTGGCAAATAAAAATTCTTAACTGGTAAATCTATTTTTAGTTTTTCATTATTTTTATATTTAAACACTTAATCAAAATAACAGGCTCAGGCAGTACAAATTTTAAAATACAATCTTCGAAAATGACCTTTTTGGGATTGAATCGACATGTCGCTTAGGCTGTCGAAGCTTTTTAAATATTTGGATCTGTCTTTGTCAGTGGTCAACTTTGAGGTATTAAGCGTCATTTAAAATGTTGTTTTATATAGATATTCAAACTCAAGAACTGGTAGGTGGTTACCCAAGGTACCTTAATATGTAAATGCAGTCGTTTGTAAAAGATTCCGGGAAATAAACTCATAACTCTTTTGGTAATATTTTCACAGAAGCTTTATTTTAGAACTTTGGAATTAAAATTGCTTAGGTTTAGCTCCGAATAAGCGACATGTTACCACATTATTTTGCATACAGAAAAATCAACCGATATGGCTAACAATTTATCACATAACCAAAACGTGAAATTAGTCTCACGTGAAATGTTTCTGCAATCAAATTAAAACAGTAGTGATGTGTAGAATATGGCACCATATATTCATACCTTCGACTTCGATTCTCATTTGGCTACAAGGATGAGAATTGGCGGCCGTCACATCACCAGAATAAATTGCGCACCATACCCTGATTTTGACTTGTGATATAGGTACTATAGGGCAAGTTATGCATTTGGAAAAAAAATCGAGCTCGAGATTTTAATAAAATTTGACATTACGATGATAGAGAAATGCTGAAATGATTTCATTAAAACCTAGCACTTAAGCGTCTTAGGGTTTTGGTTATATATTACTGCACGCGCTCAAGGGATTATGAATACCCTTTATATGCCTTTAACACACCGTGGGCATCCGGTGAAAGAAGAGAAAGAAGGATAGGAAAGATATGTCGCGTGATGTTCTGAGACTAGAGCTGGTTGTTGTCTCAGTTTTATCTCCAGGGATGGCGGCTGAACTAATGAGGAGAAAATTACCGTGTCTTATTTACTTATGGCTCTTATAATTCGCATTATTTTATTTATTTCGTTGTCATATTTGTTGTTAGTCATATGCCTTAACAGCATGTAATGACTATTATATCAACTCGTTTTATGACAATTTTTAGAATTCGTTTTTAATGGAATATAAGAAGACATAGACGACGGCAGGAATCGAAACTGCGATCACGAGGTTGACAGGCGAGCACACAACAATCGCGCAACGGCCACCCCCACGTGTCTTAAAAATATTTTTTTAGCTCCAAAACTAACGGTACCTGCCAAACAATTTTTTGATTATCTCGAAACGGCTCTGAGGGTTTTCATAAAAAAAATTAATTCCAAAAAAGGATACCAAAATACTCCACATTTTTGTTCAAAAATGTGTTTACATAAAATGTTATTAACGTTATAGAACCATTTTATTGATTTTCGACTCTCTCATTAACGGATCGATGGATTTCGATGAAAATTTGTATACGAAGGACATCCGAGTACTTAATAATACTGCATATGAGAATTTTCCAAAAATATTTTTTTTGGATAAAAAAAAATTTTTTTTTTTAATTCAATATTTCGGAAAGTGTGGACGATTTTTTAAAATTCTGTTTTTAAATTTATATTAAAATTAGCATTTTAGAAAAAAATGTAAGTTATTGTCTATATACAAAATTAATTCAAAAAGACAAAAAATATTATTATATTTAGCTGTGTCTACTAAAAACCTTATGATTACGATGTGATAAAACATAAGACCAAGTACGTGCGATCCAATCGTGAATTTTATTTGTAGATGCAGTGGTTAACGGTTCTTGTTAACGTAAGAATCGAGGATACTAGATGCAAATCTGCTGTATTATAGCGAGATTTTGACCTTCTTTATGATGACGGTAAGGGCGTACGTTTCGACATCAGAAAAAGGACCGTCACATCGAATTTCTTCAGGTGATTGAAGAACAGTACATAATTATTGGTCCTAAAGTAAACGAGGACAACACCAAATGTCTGCCATTTAAAAGAAACAAAAATCTGCTCATCGCTTAGGACCGATGCTACTTCGCTTTGACGATTCAAATGGATTTAAAACTCGTCCTGGGAAAGAAGAAGTATATGTTCAACAAAACCCTCATAATTCCAGTCTTTCTCCACGAAGTCGAGTGCTAGACAAAAGCAGAAAAGTGGAAGGAGGGCGAAGATACAACCGCGTACAATAAATTAAAATACGATGACTACATTGTTTAGGTCATATCGAGCGAAGAATTTTTCAGAGGATCTACCACCACACATTTGATGCGACAGGGAACAACGAACCCCTGTCGGATATCAGATTGTACACAGCTCGTAATGCGATATATTTACCTACGAAAGAATGAATATATTCGGACTTTGAGCAATTGTAAACTTCAAGTTAAAAATATACAGGTTGTTTCCTAATCTATGATTTCTATATCTGTTTTTTTTTTAGAATTTGTCTAAGAATCAATAAGAGCATTGAGTATATACAGTTGGCACTTAATTACGTAAAGTCTTAAATAATTATATAAATGGATGATATATTAGCTTTCAAAAGAGCTATATCTGGATTTTTTAACATTTTTGTTTCAATTCTAAAGTAATTTTGTTTTTCAGAAATTTTCCCCTCAGCCTCAGGGTTGCAGAATGGAAAATTTCCCCCATACAATTTTCTTCTTAGAATTGTTCCAGAAATCATTTCCCACACATCCTTGGAATTGGTGTAAATTTATAATTTCAATGATATGAATTGCTCTAATAACTTACTTTACTGTCCTTGATTTATTTGATAATCCTGAAAAAAAAATGTCCAAACCAAAAAATTTAATACAAACTTCAATTTATTGACTTTCTTCGTTTATTTCCTATAACATTATCATGGTAACTTGCATCATTAAATATTTGTAATAGACTTGCAACAAAAAATAATTTATGAGTTCTGGTTTTTTCATTTTAAAAATTAGTTATTATGTTCTTTTCAAATAATATATGTCATTAATGTCAGTCGCAATGAGAAACTCTACAAAAATCGAACACAAAGGATTGCTAAAATCTTATTTTCTAAAAAAAAAATAAAATCAAAAATAAAATATAATAGAGAGACGTGTGGAATTATATAAATTGAGTCGATAAAAAAAGCATAAAAAACTATTTACAAATACAAATATTTTATAAACGTAAAATTATTAAGAAAACAAAAAATATTTGCACATTTGGTTAAGTTATTTTTGTTGTTGTTGTTGTTGGTGTATGAATTTTAAGCATAAGATCATTGATTTTGTTCTTAAATATATCACTTCATTTAATAATGATCATAGTGTCCATATTGACTTTCATAGTGTCCATTGTAGCCATCATCGTAATATTGTCCATCGGCATAGTTGTCATAGTCGTAATGAATAGGCTGTTGTGGAGTGTAGTGGGATTTCGTCACGACTGCAAATAAATTCAAAGCATTACCATTAACATATAAATTGTTTTAACCTTCTCATATAAAAAGTGAACCACATTCTTGAGAATATCAATCAAATGTAAAATAAACTCAAACTCTTAAATTACGATCGTTTGCAAAAGATCAAAAGCTCCTGTTATTTATGACTATATTCAACATTTATCTACTTCATCACAATAAGTAGAGACTCAAACAAGTGCATCCAATATCAAGAGATCAAAAACACTGCACAAAACAAAAGAGCTGAGTGCAAACTCGATTGTCATCTAATGCAGTTCACACAGCAAATGCAATAAAAACAAACAGAACGACCACAACACAATCATCTTAAAAAATAACAATGTTACACGAAATTTCAAAAGCTACATAAAAAAATCAGGTCAATTGGATTCTGTTTGTTTGGTTTTCAGTACAACATCAACAAAAAAAGAAATAACTGAAAAAATAGCTCATTGTCTTCAGAAGAGTTAATAATTATTTCGACATTGAGGAACCACAAAGTGCGATTGAACTAAACTCCCACCGATGTGAAAACATAAGATTAACAACAGCCTCTGTTTGTGCCTCATAAGTTAGGCAGCGAACAAAAACATATGAATAAAGATTCATTTAAAATTTTCCACGAGTGGTTTATTGTAGCAAAATGAAAAAAGAGTCTAATTTGTAGTGTTTTTATTATTCGTAATTTGATTTCTTGCTTATCGGATTTTTTTACATTTTAGCCTGAAAATCATTTTGTTAGCATTTAAATTCTCCATACAAATGATTTGATTTTATTTTACTTTAAATATCTTCTATCTTTAATCTGAAATGTTAGATTTGTCCTTAAGTATTTCTTCAAGTTCACACTGAACCACTGAAAATAAAATTCAAATTCAGCTTGAATTTTATTGCCATCTCAAAAGTATGATAAAGTGGCAGACATTTGGCTTTTATTACAGCGAGACTTTAGTTGTAATTAAGACAATTAACTACCTTTGATTTAAGTACTTGAAAGTTACTTAGCTGATAATTTTAATTAAATTCTTTAAATGAAAATAAAAAGAAAACACATTTTTATGCCTCTTGGGATTCACCATTTTTACACGAAATAATCTAGCCTTTTATGATAAATTTAATTATAATCTATCCAGCCGTTGGAAATAATACTAATAATACTGTTGAATTTTTCAGATATTTTCATCTCAAAATGGATGTAAATTGAGTAACTAAAACAATTTCTTCCTTTAAATTGATAGTTTTGGTTTCAAAGCGATATCCGGGCAAGATATACCAGAAGTATCTACTCAAATGAGGAGCATCAACCCCACATACTTGTAGAGCGCTTATAGTGAACAATACCTAATTATAGACACACTTGTGGTTAAGTAAACCACTAATAAACTCAAGATACATTATAATCATCTTAACGCAAGATAAAAACCATACAATCCATTATTACATCAAGATTATAATAGTGTCTGTGGATTTGTTGGGAAAGCAGATGGACTCTTCATAATTCGATATTATGTGTTGTAAGAAGATGATCATCAAATCCATCAATCTGTATGAGTATTATAAAAAAAATATGGATCATACTTCATGACGTAGGTATTTATCACTTTTTTTTTGTGGTAAAGTATATAGTTTTACTTTCAGTGATATGAAATGAATATTTTTAGATATTCGCGTATTGAGCGTGCGTAAATGAAAGTGAATCTTTGCGGTTGCATAATACTGCAAGGCGAATCAGCAATAGATTTGTACTACGAATTGAATATTAATTGCTTCGGTTGTATAGGCTCACGCAATGATGGTGGTATAGCATCATATACTCATCTTTCTGAGTGTGTTGAGATGATTGAAGCGGTGGACTGTGAGCCACTGAAGTTTGCAAAAAAAAACTTAGTGTCACGGAAGACATTGTTTTTGTTTTGTTTTATTTTGTGTCCATTTCTAGCGAGAAGCCGCTATAGCTATGGAGATGATTTCTCTCTTAATCAAGTGCTTAGATAACATGAGGGAAATTTAAAGAAGAAACAAATATTTTAAATGTTTTTCTATTAAAACCATTTTATTGACATTAATTCTAGGTAATACTTTTTTTTTGCTTTAATAAATATCACGGTTGTTAAATAAGATTAATTAGGCCAAGGGTGAGTATGGGTTTTTTTATTCCGATCGATATTTGAAGTGCTGATTGTTGTAGTAGTTTGCATGACGGCGGAAAAGTTTCACCATTCGATAAGTATCAATGCCTAGCCAAAAGAAATATACAAAGAAAATCGTACAGATTTGTATTTTACTAAAATTTCCATATTGTAAATATTGGCGACAATTTTCTACTTTGTGACAAAGAAACAGTGTTTCTAGAACTACGTGAAGCATATTATAGAGAGGAAAAGATAGAAAGCACTACAGTATTTCAATTAATTTTGAAATCAAATTCAACCTTGCAAACAATTATATAGAAAGTAGAACAACAATTAAATGTAGGTACCCAGATTTTTTTTTAACTTTAAAAGGTCATGAAAGTGAAGATATTAATACATAAGTTTTCACAAAAAAATTAAGAAAAAATGTATGGTGACTAAACGAGATTAATTTAATCGAACATTTTGTATGAATTGCAATTTTTTCAGCTACATAAATGTTCACAAATTATGATTGAAATCAATTCTATTTTTTATTATAAAATATCTCTTTCATAATTTCTTGATTCTGAATTTTTAGCACCGAATTTTGTGAATAAATTATTTTGAACCTAAGTCTCTCTAATTAAAACATTGACGATAATAAATTGTTAATTTAAGAATTATGTAAGCATAAACGTGTCGAATTTAGTAATATTGTCAACATAACTAACTGTGTCAAAAATACAAAAAAAACACATGTCAACATTTATCTTCACAATGGATTGATTAAAGCAAAAATTAAGACAGAATACAATGTTATAGATATTTTTTCTGTACAAAACATATACAAAATTTGAAATGAAAAAAATATAAAGAAAATGTAGGGCCATCAGTTTAACAATTCATTCAACTCTTAGTTTTTTTTTTGCTCCAACATTATTTTATATATCGTAGCTGATTTTTTGAAGTCTTTTATCATCACAGGCTCAAAAATAGTTAAAATGAAAATATATTTTAAGTAAAATTAGAAGAATGGCAAAAAGGATTGCTACCAATTAATTCGGGTTCATTAAATTGGAAAACAAATTATCGAATTTAAGAATAATTTAGATAGGATCGTTTGCGTTCTTCTAACCGTTTTTATATTCAAAAGAGTATTTAATATTTTTTTAAAATAATTTTTTGAATTATACTATCTCTTCAGTGCTTATTAAGAATTAAAAAAAAATAAGCTAATTACATTTGAAATTTGAAATTCTGATAGTTTTAGATAGAACCTACTAACCAATAAAATGAAAACGTGCAAAAATGTCCAATCATTTTTAAATGAGAAGAGTAAGAGAATAAAATATATATTAACTTACCATAAGGCGCCGGTGAAGCAAGCACAATTGGTTGCTGGACATGTTTAACAATAGGAGTAATTGTTTTGTGTATCACAGGCTTAGCAATAACAGCATGTGCATGAACTGATGGTCCTGACTTAGAGACAACAGCATTGAACCCGTTTATTGGATCAGCTGTGTAGTCGACTGTACGAATCGAACCATCAGGTTCAACCAATGAGTATTGACCTAAGAAATAACAAATAGTAAAATATCAACAAAATAAAAAAGAATACAAAAATTCTCACCTTTGACAACATCACCATCGCGAGTTTCATGCTGTGACTTAACATCGCCAGTTGTGTGATCAGCTACACCGTAATTAAAAGCATATTTAGGATGATCCTAAAATTTGAAAATAAATTTTTGTCACAATTAGTTTTAAACATTCTTTTAGCAAATTGCAGTTAACTTCTGTTTGATGGACATAATGATTTTAAGCACTACAAAATTTGTCACTTAATATGTCAATCATAACAGTAGATAACCAGAATTGTCAAAATATTTTTATTTAATTTTGCACAATATTTATAAACACTTTCATATAAAACAAAAGAGCTGAGTATCAAACTCCTTTTTTTGTACTATGGTATAGCGTCTTATTTTCACAAATAAAGTCTGATTTTTGTAGTTTTTATTTCTAAATGAATGTATAAATCCACTTCCACTTTATGCAAACTCACATAATAATCCACAGCATATCCTGGATGGGAAAGGACTGTTGAAGCGAACATCGCCAGGCATAAAACGACAATTATTGAAAAATTTTCCATATTAATATTTTTTTCAAAAATAAATAAAACACTTTTATAAATCCTTTTGAGATTTTGATTAGATATTATAACACTTTTGATTTAATCGCTTGCAAGATGCCCGGTATACTGTGCCAATTCTAAGATCAAGTTTGTGTTATATACTCCAGCCAGTGGCTTTAGGGCGAACTCAAGAGAAAAAGAAACACATATTTTGCCCCCCAACTGAAAGAAAATCTACACACCGCATGTTGATTTTTTTATTGTTTGATATGAATGACAAAGAAGAAGAAGAAAAAGAGAAGAGGGTTTCATGACAAGCTCAACACTTGAAATTTAAGACAACTGTGTGAGTGGGGGTGAGTTTCGAGCTATCGTGAAAAACTAGCCTATGTTTTTTTGTTTATTAATTATTTTTTGTTTGTGTAAAAAAATGTAAATAATTAACACTAAATGGAAAAACGCGTTGGCTTCAGGTCGTTCAGAACACAATGGGGTTGGAGCACACGGGTGATTAAATCATTTTGTTTATTTTCTGTGTGCTGTCATGATATATTTGTTTTTGCGTTTGATTGTCACATAAGATGTTGAGAACTAAATTTAAAGACAACGATGACTTGGTGACGATGCAGAAGGTTGCGGCTGCCGATTTGTCTGCGGTGATCTGATTTTTTTTGTTGGTGAATGATTGAATTTATCCATAAGGGTAGATGTAGTGAGAGAATTAAAATTACCTTGGGAATTCTTTTGATAGGGTTAAGAAACGTTTGCTAGTGTACTTGACTTAATTTTTACTTATTTAAAAAAAATATCATTAGTACACAAAAAATGATTAAGTAAATTTTATGTATATAGTTTTCAAGATAAAGTCGGACTTTTGTCTGAAGCATAATTTTTCAGTGTGAGATTATCGGAATTTTTGTGCTTAACATGATTTAGCTGTGGAAATATATTTTTAGTCAATATCTCAATTCTGAGTCATTTTGCAGTTTAATCACGAATTTTGTGAAATGTTTTTAATATATGAAGGTGTAAGTCGTTTTAGCAAGATTTCAGTAAGCCACAAAAGTTAAGTTTGCTGAAAGGGAAACGTCTTAATAATTATGAAAAATGGGTTTTGTCCCAATACATATCGAACAATCAATTTATATTATATCGTTCAGGAATTTAAATCAAATAGCATGCTATAGACGGAGTTATAGAAATCTACATATTACTCCTCTAATTGGAGTGCACAAATCCGTCTGCCTGTATGTCTTTCTGTATGGCGATCTACAGCGTAAAAGACTCAATCGATTTTCTCCAAACTTTTGAATTATGTTTAGGTGGTTGCCTCAAACAGACTTTTAAATCTATATTTAACCCCAAAAATAACGGTACCTGCCAAAATATTTTTCTATCATCTTAATTTTCTCGAAAATGGCTCTAATGGTATATTGTATACATTTCGGTTCAAGAACCTTTTTGCATATTTTGTAATTAACCGGTACTTCACATACAAAAATTTTCTTGATTTTCGACTTTCTCATAAACTGCTCGGCGAATTTCGATCCTTCGAATTCTGATTAATACTGCATACCAAAATTTTCAAGAAAATTATTGTCACATTTTTGATATTTCGAAAATGGATGGACCATTTATTTAAATTCAGTTTTTAAATTTATATTGCTAAATAGTTACTTAAAAATGACCATACCAAAATTAAATGAAAACGACCTTAAAAATATATTTATTAAAAATATTGTGATTAAGATGTGATTGAAAAGAGTAGCTATGTACGAGCGTGTATTTTAATATTTTATACCTGAGGTAGTTCAGCGATTTTAGGGTCGAAACGAAATAAGTAAGAAAACTTGGTTGTGTAAGAGTTCGGAACTCTAATTAAATAACAAATTTTAATTAAAGTTTCACTCATATTCTTTCATTGGCTTTACCTAGGATAGGATGGGATAGAGTTCCGGGCTCCTGTCGAAAAATAGCACCAAATGCCAGCCCCTATCCACATTCAGCAAGTTTTTTCTTGGTACCAATTCTTTTCTTTTATGTCCTCAAGATTGGTATGTACAACTTAATAAAAGCTGGGGTCCAATTCCGTTAGTGTGTGCTATATTTGTGTACTAATGCAATTTTTTTGACATCTAATGTAAGTTATTATAAATAAAAATTTCCTGGAAATATTTCTCTCCTTCGAATGTATATAGGGACCGTGCATTATGGTTAAAAATGTTGTTCCTCGAATTAAAATATTTCGAGGGGCACTATAAATTCTCTGGAATATTTCCCGTGAGGCTCAGTGCTTACGTATATATACAAATTTACATAATCATATTTTAAGCGTGAATATATGTAGATTATGGTGATGTTTAATAACACTGATTAAATTTGATTTTTATAATTTTTATATCCCCCTGTCATGTTTATTGATAATACATAATATGAACTTTATGTAGAATGACAAAAATACATTATTATTTTATATCAAATTATATGGGTTGATGTCCACACTAATTGAAGTGCATGGGCTTGCGCATGTGCTTAGCATAAGCACCGATTTGCATTTGAATTTAAACAATAACGATTGGAATCAGTAGATTGGTCTTCGTTCGATGCAATGCATCGGTTAAAGACCAAATGGAATGGAAATGTGAAATAATTTTCTATATTTTTCTCATTCCCATTTTACCAAAGGTTCACACCCCACAGGTAAACGTTGAATAAAAATCACTCTTGTGTAAAAGCAAAATACTACACTATACTTTTTGTCCTATCTAGAATATCTGGTAATAAATCAAAGGTAATCATCGTGGTAATCCACGGTGTCGGTTAGAGGGACACTAATCTTGTCACTGAAAATTTAACTTCAACTCAGTTTTTTAAAAATTAAAAAAAAAAAAAAAAAAAATTAATCTAAATTCAATTAAAATCAAACTTATTATCATAAGAAACTCCCCCAAGCACCTATGTACAAATTTACACTTAACGAATCTCTAAAGGTCGACACGCAAGAGTGCAACACAATTAGTGCAAAATACGAACCCCTGACAAAAGCTCTAGTCAAATAAAGTAATTCAAGTAGATTTTGTGGTGAGCTGAATTCGAAACAGAAGTCTGAGCTTCATATTTATAACTCACTGTCTAAAAAAAAAAAAAACACCTAAAGACACAAGAAAACCGAAACACAAAAGAGCATGTCGCCAGTCACAATGTCTAATTACAAGAATTTAATTAGGCCACCTGATTATAAATTAATACTGACCTTACCTAAGTTTCAATTCCGAAACATGTTATTTCGTTTTTTTCGCTAATTTTGTTTAATTTATAAGATTTGAGAGGAATTAACCGTAAAATATATCAAACAACTAACATCTTTATTTAATATTTATCTATAAATCAGCGTGATGTTGCGAGTGTGTAGCCATTATTGTAGAAGAGGTGAGTTTTTATTTTATTTGTTAATTCTTTTGTCTGAGGAGATGGTTCATCTTGAATGCCATTTTCAAATTATAGTTCGTAATATGTGTGTATGTATATTTAGTTTAGTGATTTAAGAAGCGATGTGGTGCATACTTAGCACTTGAATGACATAATGGGTCTTCTATTTAGTTAAAAAAACTTTTTGCGAATTCAACAAATGTCCGCCTCTACTTTCGATTTTTCCTATAACACACCACGCTCATAACCAGCCTGTCAATTGGCAGCTTGACATTCGGTTACATGATGATCTGTAGGCGCATCTATATAGGCGTGTCTTGCATGTTACCATCTGGCCAACATCCAACTAGTATCCGATATACTTCCGAGTTGAGCGTCCAAGTGATGTTTCGTTATCGGTGTCTTTGGTCTGATGCATGCGTTCCATTGCCACTGGTGAGCTGCCGCCGACACTGAAGAAAGTGACATATTCATTACACCTGTCAACAAATCAGTTTAGCGGAGATGTTAATGGAAGATAGCAGTTATTGACCGAAGCCAATGCCGCTCGATTTACAATATTACATTTCTGGTTCACTGAATTGGGTCAATGATATAGCCATTCTTCCTTTCTTTAAGTCTCATAATTAAAAAAAAAAAAAGATTGGTCAAACCAAAGTCTCGATCCGTCTGTCTTGTAACATCGCACACATTCGAAATTATGAAGGCTGAACTCTTTAGTCTCGCGAGGTGGCTGTGAAATTTATTACCATTTTATCACACATAAGAGCGTCACGCACCACATGGGAAATAATGGTAACTCTGACTCTGATGGTTGTACAACACAGACCCTCAAAACGAAGGATTTTCCATAATCAACCAAATGGCTCGTACATGTGAAATTTATGACAAATTTCCATGAAAATGTTTTTTGCAGAAACACCCAACCTGTAGGAGGAAGTAATGGCACCAATTGTGATATGCAAAACAGGCGAAAAAATAAACATTTCATCACGTCCATCCGAATACGAGAAAAGACAATGGCTGCAAAAATATCTCTGCTGTCGTCATCGTCGTCGTCTTCATCGTTCGTCGCTGGCGCGGCGTCTTAGAGGCGAGGCACTGTAACAGTTTCCGAAAAGATTAACAACCTGCAACGGCAAACGGTGGCATGTAAACGCCCCAAGCGCCCAATAGTGATGGGAGCTAGTTTGCTACCACTGATGCAGATAAATTGGCAAAATCAACAAGCCTAGGTTCGCATTAATACAACATGGCATTTTTTGGATTTCACAGATTAAGGTTGTTTCCATTTTGATATATTTATTAAAAGCTAATTTTTTGTTGTTAGGATTGGGTAAGGGTGCAATTGTTATGGCCATTTAAATCATGAATGCCATTGTTATTCAAATTAATTGAAGCTTACCGCAGCAACAAAAACAAAAAAAAAAAAACGTATACAAATACAACACAAAGCCCAATAGCCCGATTAATGTGAATATTCAATTGAGTATTACAATACCAGTTTTACAATGGATCAGTGGTAGAGCGTATCGTGAAGAGATATGTATTGATTTAAATCAATTTTAATAATCTGTCGTCAAATTAAAAGTTTTTGTTATACTTTTCGGTCATGTGTGCGTGAAAAATTATAAAATTTACCATTATAATATGAAATAATATAAACAGTTTTTTGCTGCATACCAATAGAATTAATTAAAACTGGAAAGATTATTTTTTTATGATTTGTATAGGCATGTGCGTGGAAGGTTTCTATTTCAAGCTGAATAGACACTATACGATAGACCCTCTACCGGTCAAATGTCAGTTTACAAGTGTAAATTACTTTGGAGACATAGAAAAATCGCTAAGCTGGAATTACACGGTCAATGTAATCGATCAACGCGTTGACTATCTGACGTCACTACAAAATCTTTTTTTCACAATATCATCACAGCGCCAATACGTTGACCGAACAATTTGTGTCAAAGCAGGTGTCAACGTTCTAGTCAACACATTGAACACATTTTGCGTTGACAATTTGATGTAATTTTTACTTCAGAGAGTCAACGCGATGACCGATTACGCTGACCATGTAATTCTAACTTTACAGTTGTGGAAAATAGAAAATTGTGTTTGACTTGTTCACTTAAGTTTAAATATTATTTCAAAACAGTCAGCTAAGTAGTACAAACTCATTGTAAAAATAAGAAATCACCTCTGGTTTTAAATTTGCCATATACATATATTATGCGTATAGTATTCTATTTTTGGAATTGAAGCACTAAATGGAGGTAAACTTTTACAGGGAGCTTTTTGTTTAAGGCCAATATTAACTTTGATATTGAATTAAAAATACATGGAATATGAGGAAAATGTCAAATCATAAGTTCTAAGACAGCTACAAAAAAGCTTATTATGACAAAATTTTGCATTCATAGTTTCAAGATTATAATGAAAAAGACACAAACCATTGCACAACCTAAAACTCTAAGAAACCCACTTCTTCAAAAATACTCGAGTTAAAAACACAAATTGTACCAATTTTTAAAAATACAATTTACATACAAAATACTTAGCTTCACATTTATAAACCGTGCGCTACAAAAATCTACCCAAATAATGTTCTCCTTCAAAGAAAACAGCTCAAAATTTTGTATCTGAATTTCAACGTATTTCCCACACATTAAAAAGGAATGCAAAAAATGAAAACACTCATCGTTAAAAACTTATTTTTAAAGCTTTCAAATCAAAAGCACCTCAAGGAAAAAAATCTGAACGAGTTACCAAATAGACACGGGTAACTCTGAATGTACATCAATATTTAATGGGGGTTGAATAGCAGCAGCGGCCATAGGTCACATCAAAAGCAATTCAATCAACTCCACACTCGGATGTGCGCTCAATAGGACGTTGGGTCTGCGTCAGATGCAATCAAATTTACGGCCGAGCAAACACTTTTTATGGAGGAGTTCTTTCCATTTAGAATGGTAAACAAATATGACACGCTACTAATTTTGAAAAAGCTTTTCCATAAGACGTGTACCTCCCTATTTTTCTTGGACACAGTATAGATGATTACCGCATGAAATGGCGATGAATGTGCTTAAATTATAAAATAATTGTAGATCCTAATCTCTATTTGAAATAACTGAGGAATAATATTCCCATTGATCATACTGAGGGCTCTACTGTTGGTAAATCCAGGTTGGATTATTTGGTGAAATTGCTTATCATTTAAATTGGATATTTTTGAGTATTAATTTTTTTGTTTTCCTTAAATGTTGAATTATTCTGGGAACTAATTAAACTTCGATCGTTCTTTGTCGCCTCACTGCTTTCAGCAACCTGCCTGCTCCTTATAAATGAACAGAGTTTTAGCCTTCCTAAGCCTGAGATTTACTTGTTTAATTCAAGGCTCCCTTGACATCGAAGGGCTTACTTCAGCCTCGAGAAAAAATTATCATTTTCTTTCATTTAATTATTTCGTGTGCAGGTACGTAACGTTACCCGTGCCGTGAATCGCATTCTGATTAAAAATAATACTGTCAAACTCAATTCGCGTTCCACATATATTCCACACTTTAATAAATACATTTTTCTCGCTCGACTAACTTAAAAATTATAAAATATCAATTATAAAACATCAGTCGCGAACGAAATGGACGAATATTCGTTACAGACCGGGTAAATTTGGACCTCATCTGAATAGCTTCTCCAGACAGATCGATCATTAGCTAGCTACCTCCAGTTTTACACGCGGAGTTCGTTGAGGTCCCGTTACCCTTGCTCGCGCCAAATGAGCTTCGATCTTCCTCTACGTCAAGTCGTCCAACCGGGTTGGATTCGAAAATTGTCTGGGCCGGATCATTTATGTCCATCCACCCTACATGTCCCAGCCATCTAAGTCCTTGTACTTTAACTCCTCTGGGTAGGCGGGTGGCACTAATGTACAATCCATACAATCCATACAGGTCATTCTTATATCTTCTACTATACTCTGCACCTTTTATGCACAAGGACCATAACTCCACAAGAATCTGTCTCTCAAAGCAGCCTAGAGCATCCTCGTCCTCCAAGTGCTCTTAAATTTTGGCAAATAACCATAATTTTGGAACAAAATTAAAAAAAATTGGCAAAGTTGTATAAGCGTACCGAATAAAAATGACAATGACAGTAATTTGACAACAACCATTTGCTATTTTTCACATATCATACATTTGAATTTCTATATCTTCTAGTTCTGCCTAGAACGAATACAATGTTCTACAAGGACTGGACAAATACCGCAGCCAAATACAACATTCTGCTGGACCTAACAGAAAATAATATCCCAGAATGGAAAGACAGAACCCAAGAATTCGTTCTTGATGTGAAACAGGCAATGAAAATGGAAAGCATAACACAAGCTGAAAATTCATCACGTTTTTTGTATCGGCAACTCGAACATCAACAGATTAATTATTTGAATCTTGGCCTCAGTACTGCACAAATTTCTATGGTAATTCGAGTGAGAGGAGAACTAATCAAGTTAAATTATATGCCCCATCGCGAAGATAGTTCATCAATCTGTCACCTCTGCAACACAAGGGAAAACGAGGACGTGATGCACTTTCTTGGTTCCTGCCCCATCCTGAAAGAAATAAGGCGATACCATTATGGAGTCAATCTGATGAATATTGAAGATGTAAAACGTATCCTCAACGGCAGTGAAAATTGGGGAAAACTTGCTTCATATTGCTACACAGCTCTCAAATATAGAACAAATATTATTAATGAAAATTTCTAAAATAAATAACAAATCTACATTTTCATATTTAAATATTTGTAAATATACCTTTAAAATTTAAATTTTGTATAACTTTGTATAACTGTTAAATTTGTTATCATTTCTCGGCAGACGGCTAAGCCATGCTTAAATGTACTTAGTCTTAAACAAATACAATTGTAAATCTTATAAATGAATTAATAAAGTACCAAATAATAAAAATAAAAAAAATAAAAAGTTCTGCCAAAAAAAAAACTGCAAGGCGAGGAATATTTAAAATATAGTTAGGATCCCTTCGTGTGGCCAATGTAAGGCAAACAATGAAATAAGTTTGTTAATCGGGAGCAAAGTAGGGGACCAATAACTTTCTGGCGATTTCAAACAGCTAAGGTATGATTCTGAAGCTGTGTCCACAACAACGAAACATTTTCGAAACACTTCAGAAGTTTTCTGAAATGTTTGCTTTGGTCTGGATGCTCGGGAAACACTTCTGAAATATTTTTGAAATGTTTTTTAAGCAAATGGGAAACATTTCAGTTTTTAACAATGATCCCTGAAATGGTTCTTTGGTCTGGATGTGGATATACATTAATAGGTACGAGGAGCACAATTGAAAAAATATTGTTGTTCTTAGGTGGCATTGGCTTAAGCTCGAACCCTTAAAATTACTGCGAGGCCAAGTAGCACATTACGCCGACCAATTAAATTGCTTCCCCAGGACTTTTGTTATATATTATACACCTATCACATCCGGAGAATATAATAGAGTCTTTCTTGAAACAATATTCCAAGACTTGACTAAAAGAGAATTCTAGAAATTTTAATTGAAACCGGAAATACGGATTCAAAGGTCTATGTAGTTTTTTTTGTGTTTAAATAAAAAAAATGAAACTAACTCAACTTATTTCATGGTTCAGTGAATATTTTTCGCTCTACAAATTAACCTTTTACCGTAATCAAACTAAAATTTCCATAAACTTATTGTTCTAGGCTTGAATGAAAAATTAAAAATCATAAAATATAAATCAACTCGACTGTGTATCCAAAGTTTATCTCTAAATGATATCTGACATATGATGTCTCTTTAAAACAATAAAAACAGACAGACACTGTCTAGAAGGACGCCATTACTCACTGTGTGATCCGGAAGAAGATGAAACCGTTCTACTATGTATAATTCTACAGATTTTTAACAATGCTTATCATCGAATCAAAACTAATTGTACGAATTAATTCAAAGCCAAATTCAGCTCAGGTTTATTGTTAATGGTTGCGGTTGTTATAATTTACTAACTAAATTTCGCTATCTTATTTGTTGTTTTCTTCTTTTTTTTTTATTGCATCTGATATTTGAATAGTAGACAGTTCTTTGTCTTTGATCAGCAGTACCAGCAGTCAGCACCTTGTAATTATCAAACCAAAACTGACGTCAAATTGAGGAAATTCGCACATAGGTGATGCTTGCGCGGGAGAAAAAAAAGTCCAGTCCCTTTGAATTACGTAAATATATATGCAGCCTGATTCATATTGAACTAAACAATGTTATGCTGAAGGCAAAAAAAAAACAACTTGTGTGCTTCAGTTGTTTTTCACAATTTTCCAGCAAAAACAATGCTCCATCTAGTAACCTATTAAGATAGCTTCATATACATATACAATTAATGTGTGATGAGACTATAGGTTGCCTACATGAATGATGACTCCATATTTGAGTTGTAAGACCATAAAAATTATAGTGATCCAGAAGCTATATGTAGGTGCATTATTTGAAAGCTGTTTCTCATCATTTCCAGAGCTTAACATGACATTAGGGAGAAGATGGCAAAACGATTGCTTCACGGCGATATCTTAATTTCTCAGCTAATGGCTTATTGCTGCACAATTTTCAGTGCAACAAGACTGTCAAATGGTATTAACGTGCGATATATTTGTAGCTTACCACACGAAGTATAAAATTTAGTTGCAAGCAAAAAATTCCAATTAATTGAACTCGAGATTTCAATTGGATATTGCGATGAAAGGGAAAAGACGTTAGGTTCGTAATATTTTTCTTAATAAATGGGTGCGAAAATTTATTAGCACCCCAAAATTTAGGAGACATTGTGGCACCAATCACAGAAGACCGTAAGGGCAATGTTGAATCTTGACCAAATTGAATTCAAAATCAACGAAATAGTGAATGGTTTGCGAGTTCCTAAAGGCGCATCTGACTATATTCAAGGGTTTTCGGTTATTTCGGTCAACGCTAAAAATGGACATGCAAAACTTCTCGCGTCTGTTATTAGAGTCGTGCACTACTTGTTCGATGATCTCACGTTTAATCGAACGAAAATGATTTAGTTCATCAATTGAATTTTCAAAAAATTAAATACTTCATTCTGACTGATTTTGTTCAATAGTGGATTTGTGCTTTTTTTTTATAATCTACACGCGCTCAAGGGATTATACTAACCTATAAATGTTTCAACATAGCGCCGGAGTTAGGTTAGAAAGAGAAAGAAGGATAGGAAAGATGTGTGGCGCGATGTTCTGAGAAAGGTGGTTGTTGTCTCAGATTTAATCTCCAGGGATGGCGGCTGAACTAATGCGGAGAAATTTCCGTGTCTTATTTATCTATGTCCCTTATAATTCGCATTAATTTTTTTATTCTTTGGCATATTTTATCGGTATACTAGATTTACTCAATCACATGTTGTTAGTTCTATGCCTAAACAGCATGTAATGAGTAAGCCAGCAACTCATTGTATGTCATTTTATTTTAGAATTGGTTTTAATGGAAAAATAAGAAGGCAGAAACTACGGCAGGGATGGAAGTGGAATGGTACATTTGATCCACATTGGGTATATAGCCCAATGCCTTGTGAGTTGCGAGGGTGTTTTTTTTTGTTTAGAGGTAAACAACTTTACCTTGGCAGCAATGTTTTCATTGACAGCCATTTTGTCATCTGTTATGTAATTCATCTTTAGTTTGTCTTCTCATTTCATCATTAATCGACTTACGATTGAATAACACGTACAAATTTTGCAGATTTATATCGAATGGGCTCAAAACGAGATTGCGAGTTCGACAAGCACATTTTGTTTAGCGATAAAGCTCATTTGTGGTTGAATGGCTACGTCAATAACCGAAGAGTTACAGTCAATGCATACCGTTATAGAACCATTATCAATGACATTTTCGTTCCTGAATTCAACAACATATCACACAGCACATATGCCCAATCATAATATCGCTTGAGATCTTACACCGCTAGACTATTTTCTGTGGGGGTATGTGAAGTCGCCAGTCTTCACCGACGAGCCCGAGATGGTTGAAAACTTGAAAAACAACATCCGCCGCGATATTGCCAACAAACGACCCCAACTGCTGTAACGAGTGATGGAAAATTGGACCTTAAGATAGAACTACATAATTTTTAATTCTATGCCTCTAAAAAAACACCCTTTATTACTCAACTGTCAAATGTGAGTCTAGAGCATAATGCCATCTATTACAAATTCATTTTCGAGCGGGAAATTTTACCCAGCTGTCAATTTTTTATGTTTCCCTACATTCCGTCATTTTCGATTGTTGTTACCCTTTTCTTGGCTCCTGTTACTTACAAAACGTTCCAAATAAGGTTTTCTGACTCTTTTTTCTATTCATGAATCATAAGTGAGTACAAATAGAACACACCTATACATTAAACATTTTTCTTAGAATTATTTCTCACTAGTAATATTTGTTTGAAGACGTCATTTTTGTATGGAGACGTTTAAGTCTGCATGCGTAAATTTGTGAAAACATACAACATTTTTATACCCGATTTGAATAATCGGAATGCCTCGAAAACGACATTAGAATCAATATTTTCTCCTCCCTGTAAAAAAAAGTTCAGATAATGGCACCCCTGAAAGTATGCATGATTTTCCGACTTTTTCAATCAAACTCCCAATGGAAATAAGATTCATTTTTATATACATTACTCGTTATATTTTTTTTTTTTTATAATTTTATACGCGCTCAAGGGATTATGAATACCCTTTATAGCATGCGGTGAAAGAAGAGAAAGAAGGATAGGAAAGATGTATATAGACTATTGTTTTCTTATTTTTTTACTTATACTATATCTGTGGATTAAGTCTTAATTCATTCATGTGCTCGAGGGCTATTTGTTCTTCATTTTATTTCTATTGGAGCTTGATAATAGTTTTCACTTTTCTCAACTTTAAGAAAATATCCCTAAGAAATTTTAATTTATTGATGTTTGATTAAACTTACATATATTTTTCACCTCTCAGAATAATTGGAAAAATTAAAATACAGAACTAATTATCTCAATTACAGTCTTTATAATTATACATACAAAAAAAAAAACGAGTAAATAAAAAACTCGCTCTATTGCCACTGCAGCATGAACTTAAAACACAGAAAAAGAATCAGTTCAATGTTTGCAAAACCACAATTGCCACAATTTATGTCGCGCAAAATAATAAATCTATGAGAACGAAGACAAAAGGTACGCGCAACTTAAGCGCTATCATCATGATGGAGGCTGGCTGCTTATTGTTTTTGAAACGGAATTTGATCTTGGACTTTGGGATTAAGAAAATTTATAGATATTATTTTTTTTCTTAAATCAGCGCAAACCGCATCGTGAACTTTTATTTGATATTTTTGATGATGAAAGACTGAAAGAATTTTTTGAATACAAAATATAACCAACAGACAACGACTTTAAAGACATTATATCTCTTGAAAATCTGATAGAAGAAAATCAGAATTTTAAAAGGAAATCAGAAAGATGTCATGAGAATTGGATGAAAGAGCAAATAAAAATGGGAAAATTTCCAATTTAATACAAATGATGGACATACATAAACAGAATTTTAAAGGAAATCAGAAAGATGTCATGAGAATTGGATGAAAGAGCAAATAAAAATGGGAAAATTTCCAATTTAATACAAATGATGGATATATAACATAACATAACTGAATTAGCGGCCATTTTGTTAGTTCTATGCTATTTTAGGCGGAAAGTTCATTTAATATTGACATTCACTTAAAAAGTTAATCCCTGACAAATGACTACCTTTTGAGTTGATGTAAGCTAGTGTCTGTTTTAAGAAATTTCGAATGGTTGAACTCTAAGCATTTGGCTCAAAAGTGGTGATTTTTTGAAATCAATGCTTCCAAAAAATTTGGATTTCAAACATTTTATTAAAGGAAAAAATCTGTATCTGTATAATCTGCTGATACATTCTGCTGGAAGCAGCAGTGAACGAGACCTAATTTAACTCTTCGGCAAACATATCACTTGCATAAATTCTGTCTGTAACAATAATCAGTTATGATCGAACGAGCAACATAGATAGTTAACGCAGTTTACACTAGACGTTCAGATTAACACTTAATTGCTAACGCGAACAACGTGTAGAACAACACAATCAAGCGCAACTGATAGTTTTTTTGTTTTTTCAGTTGAGTATCACTTAATCGCTAATTGTTCCCAATTTTCTATTTATTTTCAAAACAAATGTCAAATCACAATGACATTTGACACCATTTGCAAAAATGATTGACTATTCAAATTATAACAATACATTTGCTATTAAAGTAATAAAGTAATCCTGGCTTAATTTTACTTCGGTGAATTCACTTTCCTGCTTAATCGACCGACAAAATTTCAGTCAAAAAATTAACGTATTTCTGTTGCATTTAATGAAACCAAAAACATTTACATTGTTCGATTTATTGATCAGCTCAAAAAAAATGTGTACACAAAATATTCATAAAAATGTGGTAACTTTGAAGTAATTGGTAGCGCTGCTTAATACATTACAAATTGTTTCCAAGGACACTGAATTATAAAGGTGGGTGGCAATGGTGCAGTGGAAAAGTGCTTGATTGCTAACTAGGACGTGTGTGTTCGATACCCACGCTAGGCTCATTCTTTTCTATACCTCCAATTTTAATTGGATGCCGCCCATGGGTTTTAAAATGAGACAATCAATACCTGGTTCTCAAATCCACTATGTCAAACTAGTGCCGTGCAATTCAGGTTGCATTTAAAAGATCTTAGGTCTTACAGGCATATAGTTAAATTTAAAAAAAAAAGCAGGAAAAATGGCTGTCATTACTATTTAGATACAAGCTCGAAACACAAATTCACATTTTGGCAAAAGTATACCTTACCTCTGATATTAGCCTATCATGTATGCAGTTTTTGCCAGATTGACAATGAAATTTGAATTTTTTAGAAAAGTAATTTATGTTTTAAATGAGTTACTCTGCAATCAACAATTATTCGCTTGTTGGTAATTGATCAAACGGGATTTGTTTAATGAACCACCCAATGCTCTTGAATTTTAAGACGGTTAATCTTTTGTACAGACATAGGCAATGTAAAATAATTTCTTTTTTTTTATAATTTTGCACGCGCTCAAGGGACTATGAATACCCTTTATAGTTTTTAACACAGCGCGGTCATCCGGTGAAAGAAGAGAAAGAAGGATAGAAAGATTTTATTGAGACCGTGGTTGTTGTCTCAGATTTTATCTCCATGGATGGCAGCTGAACTAATGCGGAGAAAATTACCGTGTCTTATTTATGTATGTCTCTTATAATTCGCATTATTTTATTTTATTTTATTTTATTTTATTTCGTTGTCATATTTATGAGTAGTTTACTCAATCACATGTTGTTAGTGTTATGTCTGAGCAGCATGTAATGAGTAAACCAGCAACTCATTTTATGACAATTCTTAGAATTGATTTTTAATGGAATATAAGAAGATACAGACAACGGCAGGAATCGAACCGGCGACTACGAGGTTGACAGGCGAGCACACAACTATCGCGCCACGACCACCCCTCATTAAATACATACAAAAATAAATTCATTAGTTCTTTAACGGACGCAGCAGTTACAGCTATTTTTTATTCTGCAAAAATATGCCGAAACTTACAAAAAAAAAACACTTACGAATGCATAATTGCTACATATTATTTCGTATACCTACATAAATTTGCAAGTTAAAATGTTATATTGAATCAACAAATAATTTGTATTCTTACGTTTTACTGATTTTTATTCAGTTGGTAATTACTTCCAAGGGAACTGCAGAAACCTCCGAAGTGAACTTTACTCGATAAATAATTTAAAGCATTAGGTGATTGTATAACAAACCAAAACAACCGTTAAAAACCATAAAAATTGATCATCATAATCCTATCAAATTATTATACGCTCATAAATATTATTCAATTTTTTTTTCAAAGCTTTGAACTTTAAACAATATTTAACTATGTAACATATAATGACTTAAATAAAAGTGCAGACTACATAAAGTTATTTTAATCAAATCTCATATTTTTGAGAAAAATAAATAATTTGATTACAAGTAGACTATCAACATTACAAACTAGGCTTCAATAAGTTGGAAAAGCTTTTGGCTTAGAGCCTCTCAAAATGCCTACTGCTATGCAATGATAATTTTTTGATCACCAATTCATCCAGTTCTTAAGTTTGTAGCATATTTTTTGTCAATACTTTTTCAAGTTGGGAACAGTTACGATTTGAAACTTCAAATACCAGAAAAATACACTTAAAAATTTCGTAGAAATAAAACTCAGACAAATTAAGAAATAGCTACATAAAGAATATTATGGTAGTTTTGCAATGGGAAAAAAATCGAGCTCCTGAATTTGATCAATCTGGAGATTAGGATCATAGCGAATGTGCGACTTTGTCCGAAATTTAAACTCGAAACTTAATTATCTTGGAAGATTATCTAGAGAAAAAATTGCAAATTTAGTTAAGCAACAAAAATAACGTTCTCTTTGAAAACGGCTCTTATGATTTTGATTTTGAAAAATCTGTGTATTTATATACTTATACCCTAGAAAAACTATTTAAATAGAACAGTTTTTTTCGACTTTCTCAAAAACGACTTTATGAATTTCGATCAAAATTTTTACACAGCAGGTCTGTCATATTCCTAATAAAACTAGATTTTTTTTTCATTTTATAATATTTCGAAAGATGGTTGTCAATTTTTTTTAAATGGTGTTTTGAAATGCACATTACTAAATACTAAATATTAGCATTTTTATATGTACACAATTAGTAATAATACAATAATTTTCCTAATTGTTTCATAAGTACACAATTAGTTCCAGAAATCAGACTGAACTCCATTTTTTGAAAATCAAATAATGTTTATCAAATTAAAAAATTAATGTCATCAATTTACATATTTTTTTAATAATTAACTTTTTTAAACTGCGGTATGTTTAAGCATAAGGAGGACAATTACAATTTTGTAAACACAGTTTTAGATTTTTTTTGACATTTGGTGTAGTTTAAGTACCATTCTACTGAATTAAAAAAAATAGTTTCCTGAAAAAATAATTCCTTCCTAACAGATTTCTTTAACCAAAATCGTCGGCATTATTTTCAAATGTTTTTATTTATAAAAAAGAAGTACTCGATTACCGCTCTAAAATGGTATATATGTATTATTATTAAATATATTTTTATTTTTTTAAGAAATTATTTAAATACATAATTAAAAAAATGTTTAGAAAAAAAGCTAAGCAACAAAATTTCATGACACGTTAATTTTAAATAAAATTTCTAAAATAGTAAACAAAATACGTCACAAATTTTGAATATATTCTAAATCTGATTTTTGAATAGTTAAAAAATTAATTTTGCTGTCAATTTAGCGGTTAACTTGTTAAATTTGTATTTTTATTTTTTTTTTCATTTTTATTTATTTATTTTATTTTAATGCCTTAGAAATCCTAATGATTTTTATTATTTTGTTCAAAATATTGACATGAATAGTTTATACCTTATATAATTAATTTTTCTCATGAAATAAATATTTTATAGAAATTTAATTTCATCTCTATAAACAATTAGTTGTAGTTCAGACCATTAGCGGACTATATTAAGCTGCAGCATCTTTACCATTCAAATTTCATCAATTTTCTTTCTGTCTTAACACTGAAATAGCTACATTATTTTACTTTATTTTTTTGGACTACTGGACTGGATTCAATATTTCGAAATAAGAGAATTAAATTACTCTAATCTGCGTGCAACTTTAGTTGATCTTGAAGAAAAAAATCGGTTTTTTAATCTACTCCACAAGTTAGTGTAAAATAATCTGATTATTACAAGCTCTCCATTTGCCATCCATCTCGAGTTAATTATAATAATCTCCCAACTTTCATTTTTAGCATGACCTTGAGCAAAAAATAATTTATTTTCTATTTAAAAAAATGCAAATATCAGTTTTGGATATCTCAAACAGAATAAAAACAAAACAAAATTTGGAATAAATTATACTTCTTCAAAATATTATTTCAATATTTTAATTAAATCCCATTGAGACTTTCAATGAAAATCACTCGAGCTCATTGAATATTCAATACTTTCAAAATACGCACATTTCTCCTATTCACAAAATTCTCACAATCATTTACAATTTGAATGCAAATACAAACCAAAAAACATAAAACCATAAAACATTTTCATAATGGAACTCAAATGTTGTGATTAATTACACAAAACCAGAAAGCATAACAAAATGGTTACTATAATTAACTGCATCCGCTTCACCAATACATTTCACAAACTAGACATTTTTTTTGCAATACCACTTAAGTTCGCTAATAAACTGTAAACATAATGTCAAATACCATTACGTCGAATGACAGCAATTAATTAATAAATTTCCAATCGAGTAAATGTCAACGCATGACCAATCTAAATGATTACCTCAATAATAATAAGTCCAACAAATTGTTTTTTTTTTTTCAATATAATTATTATTCGCTATATATTTTTTATACACAAAAAAAATAATAAAATAATAAACTTATAAATAAAAATGAAAATAATAATTAAATACATATGCATATTTAAGGATCAAACATAAAATTCGTTAACATTGGCAATGAGGGTCGTTTTAAAAATATGTCTTTTTGTATCTATGCGGTTGAGATGAGAGAGCAATGAGAGATTTAGGGGAGGCGAGTGTGGTGGTGGCTGGTGGGTCAAGTTCCGAACCGACAAGTGGGATAATAGAAGGGACTAATGAAATATTGGGGGCAAGAGATCTAAAGCTATTTACAAGAGTATACAGTTCAGAGAGTATATCGACATTAAAGCTTACACATTGTTCTATAATGATTAATTAATGATAGAAGACGACAAAGAGTATTGACTAAGAGTGTATAAGAGAGAGAGAGAATCTTCAAAGAGTCGGCTTTTCTTATTTCTGGTCCTTTCATCCATCCACGAGTCATAGCTGCTTTCCCTTTGGAACTAAATTTAGTAATGGGCAACAGATCCATGACCACCATAGGCGGCGTGTCCGTAGGCATTTGGAACATGGTGGGCTACTGAGCCGTAATGAGCTGGAGCAGCAACAATGGGTGCGGCAGCATGGTAGACAGCTGGAGCAGCATGAGCGATGATTGGAGCTGGAGCCGCATGCACACTTGGTCCACTCTTGGTGACGACTGCGTTGAAACCATTGTGATCATCGGCGGTGTAGTCAACGGTGCGCACTGAACCGTCGGGTTCAACCAAGGAGTATTGTCCCTTCACTACATCTCCATCACGGACTTCGTGCTGGGACTTAACATCACCGGTGTGGGAATCAGACACTCCATAGTTGTACGAGTATTTGGGGTGTGACTGCAAATAAAAAAAAAGAAAATCAAAGGTGTTTGGATTAATTGATAGTAGGGCCTTGGCACACCTACATACAAGTAACTGTAGGCTGAATAGAATGAATGAGTGAAATGAGTACCTATGGGTACTCTAATTAATATTCGTGTCGTACTATAATTTGACAGGGAAAAACCGTTCTCATGGCACAGCCTGAGAATGGTAACAATGACGGTTTAATCTGACTCACAAAGTGGTTCTCACGACGCGACCGTCGAGTTAAATAACATAATAACACAGAATAATTGTATCGCCTCAGGTTGTGGCAAGGACGTTCACTTTTTTTTGTAGCTCAAAACCGTACGACATGTCCGGAGTTTGGTTTATGTTGGTGTCTCGTTTGAAATGTCGGTTAAACAGTTGAGTTGAGACTGTTGAAAGTGATTCTGACGTGAATATGCAATTGCTACTCTGAGGCGGTAATTAACTGTTGTTTGAAATGGCGATACAAAGAGCAAATTGCGTGTTTGATTATTTTGCTTTTTTTGTTGTAGCTTGTTGTATGCGAAATGGGGGCTATGACGATTGTTGTGCAATTGATGTCGCAAGCGGCTTATTGAAAATGCAGGTAGTTATTCCTTTTTTTATTACTTCACTTTTGACTTTGGAGTTTATTTTATTAGCATTCAAGATTCTCATGAGTGATTAATCACACCCAGGATACTTCCTGTTACTTTGTAGTATCGATAATGTGAAATAAATGTAGGATGTTAGAAAACTAGGGATGGCTTAAGTTGGTTTAAATTCGATTTTGAATTGAAGAGATTTGGCCTCAAGTCTTTTGATTTAGAATCAAATATATTAATTGATTTTGGTTTAGAGACCACAAAAAGAGGAAATTGATTTCGTTCTTTTTTTAGTAATTTCCAATAATTGAAATTACACATTTTAGTAATTTCTTCAACAACAAATTTGAAAAAGTAAATGGAAAATATAGATTGATATTTAACAAATGTTTTAGTTGATATGAAATAAATTAGCTAGCCAAGGAAATATATTTCGTTTAAAGATCTTGGTGATTTTTAATGTTTGGCATAAGATTATTAAAAAAATTTTAAAAAAGAAAATGTGCCTTGAATTTTTTTTTGTAAAAATAGAAAATATTTTTGAAGATAAATCAGGTTTTTATATCAGGTCTTTCATTTTCTGATATTTCTTTTAAAATTTCGTGTTTTTAGTTAAATCGGCTAATGGCTTATTCGAAAATAAATAAATGTTGTTAACATTTTGATCGAAAATCAAGTCATGAACAGGAGTTGTTCTTAAGGTTTTTAATTTTAAAAAAGCTTGACATGACTTTAAAAACCTCTTGGTTTTTAAGACAATAGTGAGATTTTCTGAGTTATAGCGTGTCTAAGTTTGACTTTTCAAAAATTTCACTAAATGAAGGAATGGAAAAAAATTGAGTTTGCAACTCAACTCTTTTGTTTCTCGAAAATTTGCTTAAGATTATGTACGCGATTGATTCGATTTCTGCGATGATTTAGAAATCCTTTTTATACTTACATAGTAATCCACATGATCGTGACCGTGTCCAGCTCCAGCATAAGCTACTGGTGCAGCAGCATAGACAGCTGGTGCACTAGCATAAACTGCACCACCGTGTCCTAATCCAGCACCACCGTGCAATAAACCAGCGGATGCAGCGCCCATGATAGCCAAGCAAACTAAGGACTAAAATTAAACAAAAAAAACAAATTTAACATATTTTCACTTTTTCACTTAAAACAAAAAAACAATAAAATTGAATTTAATTATTAAAATCCAACACTCACTTTGAAGAAAGCCATTTTAATATTTGAATAAAAAGGGAACTTGGAAGTAAGAGTGTTGTTTGTTAACGAATTAACCGCGTCGATTGACTCTGTTTAACTGATAACTAGAACCCAGAAGGAAGCCTCTTATATAGTTGACTCCACCCGACCATAGAGATACTCTAGGCCTGGAGTGTGTGGCATACCAATTGTGTTAACTTGTGCACAACTTTGCTGCTGCTGCTATTACTGCCTCTACCGCCAGCACCCTCGGCCCCTGGGCTTAGGAGGAAATACCAAAAAAATAAAAAAAAACACACACAATTTGTTATTAAACTGTTACCGTTGGCTGTGGTTGTTGTTGCTTGGTGGTTTGTTTTTGCAACAATACAACACTCGCTGAGCTTATTCACTCACTCTCTTTGGCCGGTCAGCCTCAATGGCTCAAGCTCAGTTAACCGTCGTCAGCATCAAGTCCGCTGCTAACAAATACAAGTGCGAACGCGTGCCATTCTCAGTGTAATCATGTCTGTATGTATATGCCAGAGTATGAGAGTGCCCTGTCTGTCTCTCTTTCTCTGTGATTTGGTTTTGATTCTGTTAGTTAAAGTCTTTTTTCTTAAGAAACACGGGACATTTTATGTTGAAGCTCGTGAGGTTCCCTTTACTGGTGGCGGGGGCAGGAGGGATTATAAGTACTGCGGCACTCATAATGATTGTAAATGTATCTATCGGCCGTTCCATTCATGCAGACTATGCCTAAAAAGAACACAAGGAGATCGAGGGGGCATATGAAAAATAAAACTGCCACAATAGGACAGGAAAGACAGTAAAAAGTAATATGAGCAATGGGATGCAATAGTCCAAGGTTAGATCGTCTCATAACGATACATGCACGGTCAATCGAGCTTGAGCGCGCACTGAACTGACATAATGACCGACCTATGAGACAAATATCTGTCGTAAGTATATAACGTCAGACCATTGTTGTTGGTATATGGCAATGGGCCGAGTAAATGTGGCGCGACCAAAATGAAAACATTTACAAACAGAGTTCCAGATGTAGCCATGCATCCAAAACCAACCATGGGATGAAGTGATTGTAATGGAAGTATGTCTTTTGCGATTTGCATAAGAGATGTGTTGTATTTTTTTTAATGGTTCTTTGATTTTTATTTGGTAAATAAAATTAATTCCAATGATTTATCGGACCACGAGCGAGTGCCTGCATTATGCTGCGCCGGCCGCGCCACAGCCCGCTTGTCCCAATTTAAATTCCTCAAATTGCCAAAGTAATGCAAAAGAAAATTTGTTTTCCAGTTTAAATGGCGGCCAATTAAATTGTCATTAAGCAGTCAGACTGAATGATATTTGACTTGGTTTTTTACGACTATAAAAAGAGTTTTTGTATAAAAAAAAAGAACTTTAATGTGTCAGGAAGTGGTTAACATAAAAATAAGGCGTTGTTTGATAGTGAAAGATTATAGCCAGTAGCTGCAATATATAGCTTGAGGGGCTTATAAAATATATTTTGTCTTAATCATTCAAATGGCAATGTACAAAATCATTGGTATTTTTGAAGGTTTTGCAAAGGTTTTTCGCTTTAAAAAAAATGTGAAATAACAAATTGGTATAATCAATTACATAATTAATATTTTTTTAGAGAGCGGGAGCAATATGAATTCAACCGAAATTGCTAACTCCAAAATGTATGTTATACTCTAGTGATATAACTACAAAAAAAAAACAGACCCTGAAATTTTTTTTTAAACTGAGCTTTGAAAATTGATTTCATTTGAAATTATTAGAATATTTGAAGAATGAATATTTTTTTTATATATGTAAATAGCTCGAACCTCAAAGGATTTTAGTTAATCCTTATTAATGAAGACTTTGTAAGGATAATCTTAAATAAATAAAGTGCGAGCAGAGATGAAAATTAAAGTGAGTTCGAGAGGAAAATTAGATGAACATTATTTTTGAAGGCTGTAAAGGGTATTATCGAGCTAAAGAACGAATCTTTATATTTTATCATCTTTTCGAAGATGGAATCGAGAATGAGACATTGTGAATTTCTGGGTTGAAGAGTGTCTAATGAAGGGAGGAATGCAGCTGGCTATTGTAAATAACAACGAAAGAAATGAAAGAGAAACGAAAAGTATTTCACAAATATTTCACCGGCGTGCTTTCGAAGGTGTCGTCACTCTTTAGCCTAGATATGATAATATTTGAGCTTAGGGTGGGTGCATGCTTTATACATACATGTATTTTTTTTAATAATTTACACGCGCTCAAGGGATTATAATGTTACACTTTATATGATTTTTAACACAGCGCGGGCGTGAGAAAGAATAGATAGAATGATAGGAAAGATGTGTGATGCGATGTTCTGAGACTAGAGCTAGTCGTTGTCTCAAATTTATTTCCAGGGATGGCGGCTGTACTAAAGCGAAGAACTTACCGTGTTCTATTTATTTATGTCTCTTAATTCGCATTATTTTATTTATTACGTTGTCATATTGTATGGGTGTATGTTTACTCAATCACATGCTGTTAGTGTTATGCCTAAGCAGCATGGATGAGCAAACCTGCAACTTATTTTATGAAAATTTTTAGAATTAGTTTTTAATGAAAAATAAGACGACATAGACAACGGCAGGAATCGAACCTGCGACCACGAGGTTGACAGGCGATATCTATCGCGCCACGGCCACCCCCAAAGGGTGTTTTTTTTTACAGTCATAGAACATTCAGTCCGGAGCACTGATAGCCGTTTAGTTATCTCCAATGTGATTTATCTTTAGGTTGGTCAGCCATTGAAGCCGTGCGCCATGAATGATTCGAAATCGCGATCATGTTGATCCCGAATTTCGCAACATAATATTGCGCAAAGTTAAATGTTATTTTTGGTTGAATGAATCACATAAGCAAAACTGCAGCATTAAGAGTAGCAATAATCCTCGAGTTATTGTTGTAATGCGGCATTACATCCAGAAAAACTGACAGTTTGGCGTGCTTTATGGGCTGCTGGAACCATTCTTTAAAAGCGATGACAACCAGAGGGTTACTGTCAAGGAAGACCCTTATAGAGCCATGATCAATAGCTTTTCGTTCCTGAATTGAATCGACTTGACGGGAGGGGTAATACTACGGGCCACAATTTATTTGTTGAAGGAAACCCTTGATGATCTCAAATTTCTTGGCACCAAGATTGTATTTAATATCGCTAGACTATTTTCTTTGGGGATATGTAAAGTCGCTAGTCTTCACCGATTAGCTGGTGACGATAGACAACTTGGAAAATAACATTCGCCCTTTTATTGCCAATATACGAGCCTAAATGCTGCAAAGAGTGATTGAACATTAGACCTCAAGATTGGACTACATCCGAGCCGATGGCAATATGTGGAATATCATATTCAAATAAAAGTAGCAAGGAATTATCTTTCAAATAAAGTCATTCTTATGGCAAATAAATAATCTGCGTTTTTTTTTCATTTTATAGTTCCATACTTTCAATAAACAAAAACCTTTATATTTTAGTAAAATCAGTGGGGTTAAGAGTTAAACCATTTTCTTGCAAGTCCGAAAACCTCGCAGAATTTTTTTCGATTTGGAGCATCTGGGATGTGTTATTATGGACCATAATAAATAGTTAGACAAAACCACTTTATGTCCTGGGGAATACCATTATTATTCTTATTATCTTTTTATGTCAAATTTGCAGCCTTTTATAATAAAACGTGTATTGAACGGTTTAATAAATTGTTTCTAGTCCATTTACATAAGCCAATGGATCCCCGATGCACATCTTGTTGATAAAACCATATTGCCGACTTCTTAGGTATTTCATTGTCTGATGAAGAGTATACTTCAACATTTCCACGACTTTAGAATGTTGATGAGGTGTTCGAGGAAAAGTTTTTCTAACTTTTTTAATATTTTTGTATGCGAAAAATAAATAAAATATGTACTAAAAAACTGATTGGATCTCGACATTGCTATTGGGCTTGATATTTCAAAACATTTTCAATAGATTGGTATAAAACCCTCTTATCAAAAATCGTGCATTGGCTATCGATGAATCTTTTTTCTGATGGACAAGATATAACGAGCTTTTTTGACCAATCAATACAAGTTATATAGTACGGCTTCAATCTGAAATTTATGAAATAGATACAGGCATCGCAAAGCTTTGATTTATGTTCGACAAATTTTCTTATTTTCATTAATGATCTCTCATGTTCATCTTCTTATCCACTGAATAGTTTTGCTGACGACACTATGTACCTTCACTTTTTCATAAATTCTAAAACACCGCATAGAATTTAATATTTACTGGTACTTTTGCATTGAAAAAAACTGAAAAGCTTTCTGTCTTTAGTATTTGCATCATATATTATCTAAAATAGAATGACAACATATTCGTAGTTCCCATAAATGCTTCTAAGTTTGTAGGTCTATTCCAAGATGCAAGAAATATGTCTACTCTTCTAAGACCCCTGCAATTTTAAATGACTTTTATCAGTCCAAAAACCTGAGTAAAACTCAAATATGTGGGCAGACAGATTGTCCAATAGCTCATTTGAGCCCTTTCACTAGGATTATAGAAAAAGTGTTAAAGTAATGGGAGATAAAAGTTAAATGGGAAACGTTTTTAACATGGCTGCACTGGTCAATGTATTTCATAATTTTATCGCTATTAAGATAAACAGTATTCTAGCAAAATTGGCTGTTGCATTTCTCCCTTAAAACAATTCAACCTCGTGCTTTGGGATTGCTCGCCAGAAGTTCAAAATCAATGTGAATCGGTACCTCATCTTAAGCCCTTCCCAGTTTTTCTAATGTTGTTTCCGAATTTTGGCTTTAGTGGAGTTGCTTTTTTGATTTATATTGCCAAAGTAATGAACATTTTGTTTCTGAACAAACAGCCCAAGAGAGATGGAAATGGATTACGAAATGGAACCGTAATCTATAATATAACAGGCCACTTTGCAAAAAATATAAACAACGCTACGATGGCAAAGGATCCAATAATCATTATACCAACTGAAAACGTTGTGGTGTTACAATTACAATAAGAACCCACCTTCTCGTCCCAACCATAAATGGAGTAAGTAAGTAACTAACTTGTTAATTGGTACCCAATTCTAAAGCTTAAAAACTAATCCCTTATAGTGCACGATTTACATATTCTACAAATTTTACCAATGATATGCTTGATCAAAACAATTTATTATTATTTTTTTTTATAAAAACAAACAAATATTTTTATTTTCAAATTGATAAATTACCCTCAATTCAATTACACAAATAAATTTATTGCATAACTGTTTTAGTTACATATCCGAATATCCGACAAAGGTTAATAAATTAATGAATAAGCACATTTTTTCATTAATCAAGTTTATCGAGCATTATTATACTTGCATACGTGCAGGCCAAAAAGTAAACCATAATTCTCTGTACGATACCAGCCATTTGGACTGATTCAAATTTTCGATTCGATCGACTTGAGTTGAACTGATGCATGTCAATTGGTCTAGTAACATTTTTAATTGGATTTTTTTTACCGAATTGTTTTCTTTAATTTTTTTTTGTTTGTCTTATTTGTTATTCAGATTTAAAGATAATAACTGTGCTGTGTGCAACAGAAAGATATTCTTGTTTTGGCTAATTGAAGTTAGTAAAAAAAAAATTTAAAAAGCAAGGGACCGAAGTGAATTGAACAACTGACGACGTTTATTTTTTACTGGTTCACTTGATAGGTTTGTTCAAGGTTTAATTTAATTATATTTTTGGGGCTTTGGTGTAAAGAAAAAGGTGCTACCTGAAATTGTTTTATTTTTTTTATTAGATTTCTGGTACACACGCCTGACAAAAATAGGGATTTTAATTAAATTTGCCCTTGAGTCGTTTTCATGAATCTGTGCCAATAGAAATTGTGCAATAATTTTAGGGCTTTATTTACAAATGTATAAAATTAAAGACTGAAATAAAAACTGCGACTTCATAATTAATTACTTAAGGTTTATCATCTTTTTGCTAAACACTCACGTGTGTATAAATTTCAAATTTTGTAACAAATTGGGAAAATACCTCTGGAATATAACGCACAAAAGATATAGAAGCCATCAAGAGCTATTTATTAAGATGTAAAATATTAATCATAACCGAAGATAATCTGTTAGATACGTACATATATATCAACACTAGAGAATTAACCTGTTGCCATCACTGACATCGAACTCTGATAATTTTTGGCTATTATGAAGCGGAAAATGGAGAGCTTTTGTGCATTTTACGCCATTTATAAATATATTGATTTGTTGCTGTGTATTTGTTGTCATTCAGCTAAGCGGATAACAATATCATGAGGATTATAGTATTTTGAATATTGTACCGCATTTATTTTGAATTCAAGGTCAATTGAAGGCAGTTGTAATTAAGTATAATCAATATTAATCATAATTTTATTTTTAGACTTAATTTTGCAAATCATTTTAAATTAGCAATGAGGTTCAATGACCTTTATATTATAAATATGGCATAAAAGCCTATTGGTTCATGGGCATCATAAATCAAAGCTATAAATTATTATGTGAAGTTTATTTAAATTTTTAGATATTAGGTTGTCACCCAATGTATATATATAGTATTACCCACTTAATTGTGCCTCGGTTAATTGACTTTCACTGAAAATGCCGACAATATTAACAATATTATGAAGACAAGAGACTCCGGACCAAAGAGCGCCCCAAACAGTGACTTTTTGTGGTGGATGTAATGGCCTCTCTTCAATTACTTAAGGATTCTCAGAACCCCGAATACGACAATTTTGTTTATTAACATACCCACCGAGTGAGATATGTGCTCCGTCGATGAATAAAATTTTGTTCGAAAAATCGCCGTCCACCGCCTGTTGTTCAAGCACCCATTCGACGTATGTACGACGTTGTGAATGGTCAGCTAGCTTCAGTTGTTGTGTGAGCTGGACTTTATTTAGATGTAGGTTTAAATCCAAATGCAAAATACGCCATAATGTGCCGTAAGACAGTCTTTATTCCCGAGAACGACGAGGAATCGACACATTCGGGTCTTCGGCAACACTTTCAGTTACAGCAGCGATATTTTCGGTGGTACGAGCGAAACGATGATGCACAGGCCTTACAATATCTGTACCCAATCTAGTCTCTTCAAATTTCTTCACAATTTTGCCAATTGCTTGCGTACTTGGACGATTATGTAAATTATAATCTCCTCTTAAAGCACGATATGTGGCTGTGGCAGAATCACCATTTTTGAGGTAGGTTTTAACAATTTTTATGCGTTGTGCGATAGTTAAGCGATCCATTTTCGTAAATGTCAGACTTTTAACTGAAAAAAAATTGGTTTAACAACTTAGTTTGACAGATGTTGAATTCCAGCCCTATACTTTTGAAACTGCAAAATGGATAACCCTTTAGTTTAAATGGCGGAAAAAGTTGGCAGAATTTTTTTTATGAACAATAGAATAAGTTGGAAGTGAATTAACAAAATACCAACTAATGACATCAAGAATCCGAATGTGCTTAAAAAAAACTAATCAAATGTTCGGAGCTCACTGTGTTCAGAACGAATTCTGATCTGAATGCAGAAAGAAAAACGCCTATAGTCATTTATACCTAGATAGCCAAACTCGCATCAGAAGGTCAAGCCAAGCCCGCCATATGAACAACTCTGCATACTACTCTATTATGTACTTCTATTGCTAAAACTGTTCCACTCCCTATCCAAAACTGTCAATTGGCAACCCCTCGAGCCAACTCCTGATCCAGGCATACAAAAATTTAGTAATAGTAGTTTTGAATGGCAGAGACTGCTCATGAGAGAGTAAAATTTTTCTCCTTCTAACAATTTCTGTCAAGTAAATTTTTGAGAACATAAAAATTGAGTTAGTTAATTTACAATTGTCAGGTTGTCAAGCGAAAAGAAATCATGTGCATCTCGTTGTCTGATTATTGCAAAAAGTTTTGTTAAACAAATGAAAAGTGGTAAGAAAAAATAAACTAAATTAATTTTATAAAACTAAACATTGTGAATAACAAAGAAAAAAATATATGACGGATACAAATTATTATTTTCAGTATATATTTTTGACGTTTAAAAATGGGTGGAAAATAGTACTTAAACCATTGCACACTTTTTCCATTTCATTTCCCTTTGAGCGAATTTCGCTTTACATTCAGAGCAAAGTCTATGAGTTCAGTATCTATTTATGTATGAATGTCTATGGCATTAGAAATGACACCCAAAGACACTCAATTATACAAGCAGAAAAGATCGGCTGCCAATTCTATTTAGCTTATTTGAAAAACAGCGGATGTCCTCATTTGTTTGCGCAAAAGTATACGTAACTTCGGGCTGCTGCTTAAAATTTCATTTAAACTTATTAATGAAAATTCTATGGCGGATCAGAAAGAAGTGTACCACAATAAAATGTTTCTAGGAACTTAATATGAGCAAACCAATAAACGTAAGTTGTGTTATTAATCTATTTAATGTATTAACTTGTTTTAGCCTTAACTATCGTTAGGCGCTCACAGCCTTCGTCGTTTATAATTATTGCATTTATCTATACAACGCACTGTAATTATGACAAACATAAGCCTTTTACTATAATGCGTGAGTAAACTTTGAAATTTGAATTAAATATGATTAGTCTTAAAAAGGCATTGAATTTTAAAAAACAGTAGACTCTGTTTATAATTGTTCGAAATAGTTTAAAATTGTTGTCATTTTTTAAATTTTTGTTTTGAATATTTTCCTGTTCTATGTTTGGTTGTACATATTTACGTAATTTATTTATTATTAAGAACTAGTAATATTGAGCCAACTGAACATTTATTTTGTGAAAACCTATTAATTTCGACTCAAACGAATTCGATTTACTTTTCATTTCAATTTAATATAATTGCTTGCAAAATGTTGGCATTTCAGAATTAGGAATGGGTCAATATTTCAGTAACACATATTAATTGGCAGATAGCAATAACAACCTGTTATTGAGCATCGAAAATACAAGTTATTGAAATGACATTTAAAATGTCTAAATTTGTATTTTGGTTGTGTTAATATTTTTATATTAACAAAAAGCTATTTAGTATTCTTTACTGATTTTGGCTTAACTCAGATTCTGGTAATTATTGATTTCAGAGTCATCGTATAAGTTCGATATCGTAACAAAAAGTTGTTTTAGTTTCATTGCTAATTTTGCTTAATTTTGATTAGTGTTATCGGTATTCTGAGCAATCGTATAAGTATGAAGTGTTAAGAGAATACAAACTAGCATTTGTGGGCATAGCACATGCCTAGTCACAAATTTTCAATTGTATTTTTAACAGCTGCGAGAATTCTCCACAAATATTTTCCCGCTACGATGTGTATTTACGTTCCGCTCTACTTTTGGAGACGGGGGCAAATTTTATTTAGCATCAGTAGCTTACGCTTAATCACGCAATTTCGCGTAAAATTAACCAATTATCGGGTTGTTTTTTACAACACGGGTAATCATTTTGAATATTTAAAATCATTGGCGCAAAAATTTATTCAGCTCCTATTAAGCAGTTTTAGTACGTACTAATTAAAAGCCCTTTTAATTTTAAAAGCAGCTACTAACTTTATATCAATTATAAATATCTTATAACCTGCTTATAACTAGTATTACCCTTAAGTCCAGCAGTTTGCAAAATCAAGTACAGTTTGAGGAGTATAATTTTTCAAAATGAACGCTCAAAATTTGACAGTAGATGAAGTAAACAAACAGAAGTAAATAACAAAATAAAACTAGATAAAAGAAAACTATAAAAAAAACTTGTATTTATTATAAAACGACCGGAAAGTTATTTTATAAAAAAAAACATAAATTCATTAATTTATATCTAAAATTTTTGTCCAAATTTGTAACCAAATTAGAGCGAGAATAAGCGGGGAATGCTCAGACAATTGGTACAGAAGCATTTCGATTCGAAACTGGACAGTGTTAGGACAAATCGAGACTAAAATTCATTTTCAACCAGTTCTTCAAAGAGATTCGCCCGGTTTTTGTATATTTTGGATTTACGGAAAAGCTTATAACCATCAAATATATAAAAATCTTGAAAAAAAAGTTGTTTTAAGCCATTTTCACGCGACTAGTATATAATTTGGCTCAATGAAACCCCATATTAAGGGGATAAAAGGTACTTTCGTCGGTATTAAATTTATCACGAGTCGCTAACGTTAAAGTTTGTTTTATTTCATCTAGAATTGTCAAAAAACTAATTTCGACTTAAGTACTTACCCAAATAATCTTAAAGTGTACTTTATGAGACTAAAATTTTATGCCATTGTAATCCTGTTAATCATTGCACTGAAACAAATAATTTTTATTAAATTTATATAAGAATTTATATAATTTAGCTCGTATTAACTGTTAAACTGACCAACTTTTATGTACAATATACCTTTCCTAATTTTAAGACAATACACTATCCTGCTTACGCTTCCACTCACACCAATAATTCAACAACATCCGCCTGTACAAAGTAGAAATGTATTGAAAATTAAATTTATAGGATACAGTGTTAAAATAGCACAACATAAGTAAACATTAACATTGTGGTCTGGTAAATTTTTGTTTACAGGAATTACCTATTGACAATAGTAATGTGATATCTTCTTAAATTAACTATAATATTCTTCAATGTAAATTTAAAATGGCATGTAAGGTTTTTGTAATCATGTAAGTTTATAAATTATATTTATATGGGAAAAGAGATCATGTAAATTTAATCAGAGCGATGTTACATTATTATCTGGCATTTTATGTGAGAGTAAATAAAATATCGCATTTGCTAAATCTAATTGGAGACTTGTAAATCTTGCAAATACATTCAATGGAATCATGAATATTTGATATTTTGTTTTGTAGCAATTTTATAAATAATGTGGAATTCCAATATGCAAGATTTTGGTAATTCAAAATGCGATATTTTCAAAATAATGTTTGATTTTTGAAATCAAGTAAATTTAACCCTACTCCACATCCATTAAGGATTTAATCTAGCACATCTAAAACCACATATTAAATAAGCAAATCGGAAAACAAAACGCTTTTAATTTAGAATTAAATTCCGTGAAAATTAATTGACATAGAAAATCGTAATCAATATCAATGAGATTACGAAAAAAATGCGTGCCAAGTTCACTGTTAAATTTCCTTATAAAGCAATGAAAACTCAGCCACCCAGACAAAGCAGGTAATTTTGGTCAATAAGCTTGTTTTCATATCTCTTAGTGTTAAACGCATAGCCCGAAGGTACACCACCACACCGACCATAGTACAATCCAAAATCACATCAAACAAGGAATTTGGCTTCGCAACGCATATACCAGAGAGCCTTTACACAAAATGCGTTAGCATATAAAATTGGTTTCAGCGCCTGGTCATTGCACATTGGCATGGTTTTTTTTTTATTTTTTTTATTTATTTTGACTTGCCACTCAATTTTACTCCAACTGGATCGATGACCTTTTTTTCACGTGCGTAAACAACTGCTGTGGTATTTAGTTTTTTTTTTTACTTATTTTACGGAATTCGAAATTTGATTGACTTAAGCAAGGTCAGAAATGTCAGAAGGCACTTATTGTTAGTTGGGTAATTTGGTATTGATTAGCTTAGCTGCTGATTGCTTCCTTAAATGTGATAGAAGCTAAATGGATGATAATAATTAAAATGAATTTAGCAAACAATTACTTCAATGAAAAATTCATGTCGTATGAACGGAACACTTAACAAAAATTGCGTATTGACTAGGCCCTCATTAGTCAACTAATGAATCTACGCCTAAAAACGGTCAAAATAGCTTAAGAAGGAATTTCAATCTTGAAGTTGAGATTCCCATGGTAATTCTGCCAAAGACAACAAATAAGAAATATATGGGAAATCTCGCGTAATGGGAATGTACTTATATTGATGAATTCAAGTGAAATGGCCCGACCTTATACCTTCATTTAAATAGTAGGTGTAGTAAGCCTTTGGCTGATTTCTTTCAGTAGGATATAAAATTTGAAAAATAGAAAAAACTTGGTATAATTAACTTTAAACCTTTCACTACTTTCATTTACATTATGTACTTATTATAAAAATGAAAAAAAAAACAACATAAAGTTTGCCGTTCAGCTCTTTTGTTTTCTAAGTTAACATATATGATTCATTGAAAATAATATTATAAGTACTCTATAGCTTACTGGTTTATTTTGCCTTGTTGCAAGGTTAATTGCAGAATTTCATGTGGTTAAGTGACTCTATTAATTGTAACTCATTTGTTTATTACCAAACCCCCTCCCGCCGCACTGCATTTCTACCATCATTGGTGGTCTTTAAAAAATCCGCTTTGTTGATGACGATGTTTATCTTTTTTTAAGTGTACATAAGGTAATGTTTGTGCTTTTAAATGTTGACTTGCGCAAAAACCAAAAAAAAAAAGAACAAGGTAGTAAATTGTGAAAAGAAGAACATGTTTTGAAGGCTATTAAAGTCTCTAAGTAATTTACATGCGAGTATGTAGGAAAGGGATCGACAGGTGAAAATTAGTTTTTTTTTAATTCTAAATTGAAATTAATTATTTTTTTTTTGGATTTCATTAAATCTGATAAAAATCTCAATTTATTTATTTTTTTTTCAATTTCCTGTTGCTATGTTAAAAGTACATAGATGTAAAAATTTAAATTTATTTTCGCGATAAGATCACGCCCTCGGGCTATAGGCAAGTAAAGCGAAAATAAATTTTCTAACTAGAGTCATATTGACGTATGGGTACTCCTTTTTTGGCAGCGCATACCATACCGCCCGCCGGCCGCCAATGCTCTTCGGTATGGTGTTAACATCTCAGCGGCGACGACTACTGCTTGTTCTTCAGACTCCACAGACACTGTTCTGCAATTTTTGTTTTATTTTTTTTTTTTGCTAAAATGTGTAATGGAAGTGCGATGTTGATGTTTCTAACCCACGACACGGGCTTTTTTTGTGCTACGAGACAACTATATTTTAATCAAACTGATTTTGATGTCGGTTTTTGGTGAAGAGTGCGTGCGAGTGCTGAATGGTTTATGGAGAAGATAAGATTTGTTCGCTTGGATAGTATGGACTAGAATTATTGTGAAATGTTGAGTGTATTGTAATAAAGTAGGTATGCATTTTTGGCTATGGCGATTCTAAGAAAACTTATTTAAGGAATACTAACTCTGAGTATTATTTTTGTTTATATATTATTCTTATGATACCATGCGCATATTTATAAATAAAAGGCACGACTGAATTATACGAACTTGCTCTTGTACCTACTTTAATTTCAAGCTAGATTATGGATTTTAAGTATGTAAATTAGGAAGTTATTACATACATGCATAGATGGAACATAGATATAATGTATATAATGAAAATGTAGAATGTAATTGAATGTTAATTAAAAAATCGTTGGAGCGGTTTTTTAAAGAATTAATTTTGTGTGTAAAATTTTCAAAACATTTTTAGGAAAAAAAATGTAATACCAATTTGAAGTAATTATTACTAAAGGTACGTATAAAATTTCAGTTTCAAAATAATTTAGTAACCGATTTTTCAAACATTTTTTTTTGAAAATTTGAATATGCACTATTATTTATACTTTTACATAGCATAATTTGCATAAAAAATTGTTTTAATCAGTACTTCTATGGGAAGTACCGTTAATAAGAACGCAAAATAAAATATTTTTGTAGTTAAAACTGGATATTGAACAAACATTTTCTTATCAAAATATTCTTGGAGCCGCATTGAGAAACCAAATTTTTGACATATGTATAGTAGATACCGTTGTGTTTGTTTTTTGTTTTAGGGAAATATTTTTTTCAAGTATGTATGCAAGATAATGTAAGAAACCAATAAATTCAAAGTTAAAAAAAATCGATTGAATTGTTTTTGTAATATTGAGTTTTAAAGATTTCGATTACCGTGTGTGATAGCACAATCTTATACCAAGTCAACAAGTTGGCAACGAGAATTTAGTTGGCACATATCGCATTTGACCTATAGCCAACTAAAAGCCTTCTTAACATTTACTTAAGTAAAAAAGGTCATAAAAGAAAATAACCAATTATCGTTTTTGTTTTATTGTCTAGGTTATGTTAGGTTGAAATGTCTGTCAACGGAAAAATACTGGCAATATAACACCATAAGTTGTACATTTTGATATCAGGTGAACTTAAAGATTTCCTTCCAACTCGTCAAGATGATTTGGAGCTTTTATGAAGCGCAGAAGACTACTAATAATTGTTGCCTAATATAGTTTGTTAATTAATGATTTGAGGAGCTCACCGTTGAAGTTAAGGTAATTTTCAATAAGAAACGGGCAAATAACGTGGTGGACGCATTGACCAAATTTCACACCAAACAACTACTTATTATGTATGCATTTCCACCTGGTCACCCCATATACGGCAATAATTTTTCTTGCTAACAAAGCCATTCATCCAAAAATGCGCCTCGTCGCTCTCTAAAAATAATTCTTTCAGAAAAAACGTTGTCACTAATTAATTTCGACGGGCTTCCTAATCATGTAATTTGTCATCAGTGACTGAATAATAAGCAACAGGCTTACAGACACAATCAAAGCAAATATATCCGCCACTGACTATTAACATCGACCCGTCTGAAGTTTTATCCATTGGCACTGAGAACTTTGACAGTATAATATGCCAGAGTGACCATATGATTAAGGTTAACAAATTTACTAAAACAATTACAAATATATATAATAGAGTAATTTTATTGGTGCAAATAAGTCTTTCTATAGAAGTCGAATAATAAAAAAAAACTAACTTTATTATAATCTACCTTCACAAAAAAAATCACCTTCAAGTCCAATTTCTAACCAAAAATATTTATACCCACGCGCTGTGCAAATTTGCATTTCCTTGAAAATAAAGTAAGTACAAACAAAAAAACATATAACAAATTCATTTACATTCCCTGATGCGATTCCTTTATACAGTGATATTATTATAACTAATAAAAACACCATATAACAACTTTTGATCTGCGCCTTTCACTAAAACTCTTTCAACCTAAACCACGAAAAACATCAGCAACAATAAAAACACTTAAAGCAACAAAAAAGAAATATACAACTATAGAATTATGGAACGACATGGACACAACAAACGTATTGCATAACCCAATTACCTTATAGCGTTGGTAATATGATGGTGGCGGCAGAGAACATAACACAAAAAAAAGTCGCTCTACTGCACCAGATACATTATATAGTTTAACTCGAAAACCTTTTCCAGACCAAATATACCATTTTCGAATGCTTTTTTTTCTCTCGTAACGAAAATTATAACGACTCATGAGGGTAGCGCACTAAATAGAAATTCCTCTCGGCGACCCACATCACATGCCCGCGCTGCGCCTCCCCTAAATCCTGGCAATGCTGTGTGTCCGACAGACACACAACGACCGCACAGTACACTGATCGCTAACCACGTATTAAAAAATTACACTTTTCGCTCGGCTTTCGATACAATTTTGCAATTTTCCTGATAAAATTGCCAAGATAGTGTTCTGCGCGGTCTCATGAACGACCCAAACTCTAAGCCATGCATTAATTCATGTGCGCCATGGTAATAGTGGCGGCTAGGTCTATCAAATTTCATGTGGACAGTTGCGATGAGGCTGTGCGGTTATGGTTATAGGCTATCATCGAACGACATAAAGCCTCCAAAGGCTCCAGCGGTAGTTGTTGTGTGCTTACAACAAGATGCAAGACAAAGGACCACGTTTTGACAGCGTCCACTCTATGGTCCGAAGAACTGCATAGCACACCTCCTCCTGTGGCTAGATAATATAGACTGTGAGTCAATTTGCGCTCACTCAAAAGTCCGTCGGGTGATTAATTAGTCCGAGAGTATATGCTGCTTAAGTGTGTGTGTGTTTTTGTGTAAGGCGTGCGCTATATTAACGATGGACCTTGCCGGAATTGGCCTTGTCAATGCCGTTTGAAGTTGCTGTAATATGCGGTCTTACACACCTAAGAACAGAAACCGACTTTGTTCCGTTCATAGGTTTTCCACTGTTGCACCATCCAAGTCAAAACAATATAACAATATACCAACTTGAGGTAAAACCTACCTGTGCTTTAGAGTCTGACAAGACATTCAATTAGTCGCTCACTGAAGAAAATTCGCTCGTGATCATGGTGTGTAATTGGTCGAGACCATAATAACGACCGCAATTTTGACTGAATCAAAATCAACAACAACAACAAAAAAAGAAATCCCAATCGATTTTAGCATGATACAGTGTGCTTACTATGGGAGTAGAGTATAGAACTTTTTGTTACCATATGTCCGGTTGAGTGGATCGAATGGGGAGGGGTTCTTTACCCACAAAATAATGTCGCAACAAGAATAGACTTCAAGCAAATTGATTTACTATAGCATTTACCGTGTTCCAGTGATCAATTGGATTCGGTTAACAATTATTGAAAGAAAAGTTATGGTTTTGTGTTAAAAAATTTAGTTCAATGACAAAGAGTTTTTCTTTTGTTTTCCTCAAACTTTGCAACTTACTATGCAAAAATCAGAAGAATACTTATATTTCTGCGCAGAAGCCAAAGAATTTCTTCATGTCCTGGTTATATTTCTATGGTGTCTGGTCATAACAGCATAAGTCAATTTTTTTCGAAAATGAGTTAAGTATGCAGAATTATTTAAAAAAAATCTATGTTCCAAAGATATTCAATGTCTCTAATATCTTAACTCCTTTTTTAAAATAATGTTTGATCATAATGACATAACTCAACTTGAGCTGTTTTGACCAAACAAAAATTTTTAAATTTAAATCAGTGTATGTTCAAAACAACATAACTCAATTTCTTTACTTTTTACTTTCTATATATAGGTACTATGAATATGGCAAGTTATGGATTCGTAAAGAAAATCAAACTCGATGTTTTGATCAAACTAAGCATTAAGATGATGGAGAACACCAAAAAAGTGGGTCCCGTATTTCTCTCTGTCCTTGAGCTTACAGCCTAAGCGGTTGGATGAATTTGCTTCAAACTTGGTATAAATATTTTTTTTTTCCGTAGTACATAGACGTTTTTTTTTATTTTTTTTAAATGAAAAATAACGGTACCTGCCCTAATTTTTTTTTTTTGCCAAAAAGTAAACCTTATTTTTCTCAAAAACAGCTCCAACGATTTTTATTTAAAAAATCAGTTCACTGACGAAGGGATTAAAATGGTACTATTTTATAATCCATTTTTGTAAAAAAAATGGTTATTTGTAGAATACTTTTTTTGGTTTTTGATTTTCTGGAAAAGTTTAAACACAAATGTAATAGTGTAGTGTTATTTAGTAGGTTCTTAAAAATTATTTTGAATAGTTCAAAAAACTATTTTCCTAAAACAATGGTATACCTTCCATACAAATGTTAAGAAAACCGTTAAGAAAAAAATGTATTTCTCAAAAACATCTCCAAAAATTTTGATAAAAAAAATTGTGTGTGTTCTTAAAATAAAATAAAATACATGTTTGTATATATTATGTATATTTATATACATGATGTCACGCTAGGTATAAGTAATCTTTAAAAATCATATGAATCTTATGTAAATATATTGCACCTAAATTATAAAGTTATATGCATTATTATATGTACATCATTTACATATCAAGGTTAGATCTATGTATGCAGCTACATATTATTCTCCTAACTTACATAACTAAAATACCAATTCTAAATTTAAATATGTACTTGTAGGTTGGCACCTATGTAACTATTCCTTGAATCATCCAATCGACAATTCATTATGCTATTTAAACCTGCATAGGAAAACTAGACTACCTACCTACTATCAGCGTCAATGTTTATCTATATTAATATTCTTAGCCAAAAGAGCAAGTTCGTACGATCTAGTCGTGCATTTGATTTTATTCTGCCCATGTAAATTTTTTTTTCTTAATGTCAATTTTATTCCTTCTAAGAAAAAACTAAGTTTGTAAATGTCAAATAGCAGAGATTCTGTTTTATTAATAACATTTTGCACTTAGTCCAGAAAAAACTCCTAAAGCTTTTCTAGTCCATGCTTATTAATTTGGGTGTATAAGTTCCTTATTCGTTCCTGATTTTTAATACTGCATTTTAATAATATATTTATATAAAAAAGTTTTTTCTTATTTTATTTTGTTAATAAAGTTAAATAAATTCGTTTCCTAATAAAAAATCTTGTTTTACAACTTATTTCAATATTGATATTAAGGACACAACTCGAAATAATCTTTTTATTGAACGAAAAACAGTTTGGTCAAAACAGCATATCTCAGTAAAAAATATAAACAAGCTTAAAAATTATTTTTTTATTATATTCGTCTAAATATTATTATTTAAAACAAAGTTGTATCCCAATATATATGTATTTAATAAAACTGGATTTGGAGTATTTTTTCTAAACTTAAAATGCATTTATATTAAAACTCAGATTTTAGATTTATGTTATTATGACCAAACTCCATAGATTTATTTTCCTGTAAATGTCTATCTCAATGTTTATATTTAAAAAAAAAAAAAGAAATAAAACGTTTGTAAACTTTATAAGCTGGATGAATTTAAACGAAAATGACTTGCAATATCATCATATACATTATTTCTGACGCCAAACTCCTTTTTTCTCATTTATAAAATAGTCAAATCCACTAAATCAGGCATCACTAGATAGGAATTTAAACATAGCATTGACATTGCACAAAAACTTTATGTTATACCACCTTATTTTCTATAAATTTCGGCAAATTAAATTAATTCATTAAATTAATAATTTGAGATAAAAATGCATCACTTTTAATCCATTGAATGAGTGAGAGAGAAAAATATGTGTTGCATACTTCTGTAATTTAAAATTCTCTTTCTTTTCGCTTGCACATTGAGTAAGTGGTGGAGAACTATTGTTTTTCGCTGCAATATGAATGAGTCGGGCAGAAACATATTTATTTGTCACTTCTGTTGTTTGTATTCTTTTTTTTTTTCATTTATAAAAACCATATGCACTAAATTAGGTATCCGTCTTTATAATTGTAGCTGATTTGATCGTGTTTGCAATTAAAGACTTTGTAAAACTAATAATGTTCATATCAATAAAGAATTTATTTATTTTATTCAAACATTCCATTTGCAAATTTAATTTCAAAACCTTTCTGAATGTGCGAAATTTTCGCATGGTTTTCTGATTCTAAAATTATTCACCTTAGTTATTGTCGCTTGATTAAAAAGCTATGAATAATCTGTACTTATCAAATGACAAGGATAAAGCCTTCTTTCAGTCTCAATTGTCGACTCAATGGTATAACACTTTCCCTATCCTCCAGTGAAAAATATCTGTGTATAATTCTTAATCCTAACCTTAACTGGAAACTAAACATTGAAGAACGGGTCAGGAAACTCAAGAAGATTCAAAGAACAGCCAGCGTTGATATTTTTGTGGACCTTTTTCCACTCGATCTACACATCAAGCTTCTTGTATCTTGCAGTACGATTAGACGAAAAGAATCGGATTTATGGTTTGCAGACCCTATGGCCACGGCACTATCCAAATAAAATGTGCTTGGCTCACACTGATTACTGCACTCCTACTCTGGACCTAAACAGTCAAAATTCCAACCAGCAAGGATGGGGAGGATGAAGTACTGACGAGAGGCTTAAAGGTGAAATGGCGAAAAGAATGGACATTTCCCTAGGAACTATGATGGGTAAAAGTATATCTAACTGTTATGCAGACCCAGGAAGTATGAAGCCAAGGTCGTTACAACATGTGCGGTTCACTGGTCCACATTAAAATTTATGCGGTGAAGATGGGCATCCCTCACTAGTACCCACTGTCGTAATTGTGATGATCTGTACGATAAGAAACTGCAAATGTCCCGCTCTGGAGAGCGTACAATAACATTATCGAACTTTCAGAATTGAGGACTAAGGACTTAATCCCCTTTCTTAACAAGACAAAATGGCTTTAGATAGTCGATTATAATTTAAAATATGCACTCCCATCTTCCTTAACAGAGAAAAGACTTCTGAGTCCATAAAAAGAGGCGGAAGTCTTCTCCTTGGCCAAACGTCACAAAAGCTTTCTTACCTTACCTTAATATAATAATAAATGATGAATGATAGGCGTTTATTTCAGTGGTAGTATCCAGTCGTACAGGAGAAGTGAGGTATTGAGAATTAAGATTTTTAAAATTATTTTCGAGTTAATGTCAATTTGGAGTGTGAAAATTTCAACAAATTTTAGCCACTAAAAATGTGACCTTAAATCCCAGCTCGTAAAATGCAATCTCTTAACTCTCATTCAAATAATATTGTTCCACACTTTGTTTAAGATCTACCACTACATATTTAACTACCTCAAAAAAACTTTACAAGGCCCTTTACGAAAGACGGAAATTCCTACAATCTACCACAAATTATCAAATACTAATAGACCAACCTTAAATATCTAGCACATTTTTTATGCTGCAGTGATTGCTCTCATTTATACTATATCAAGACAACGAATTCCCAAAGTTAAACAATAACTTCAATCGGACCAATCTATATGTATATAGAGTAACGAAATATGTATTTGCCCGATTCAAAGGTCAGTCGACCGTCTAAACAAAAGGCGGTAAAATTATTAATGTTGTATCTGGAACAATATAAAGATTGCGGTAATCGCATGATACAATAGCACGAGTCGCCCTCTATCAGTCAGCCACAATAATACCACGCAAGCAAACCCACCCATGTCCGAAATCTAAAAAAAAATTTATTTTCTTAGATAACCGTTGCTGGTCGCTATGCAACAAAGAGAAGATAAATATGTTATTCCCGGTCTTTTATTGTCCACAAACACATGCTGGTGATTTATACGTGTAAGAACAACCTCCACAAGAAGTGTTAACCTTGAACATTTGGCCAGCAGGAGTAGGTGTGTTGGTCACGCCACTATTTCTGGTCGAGAGGCTGGTTAGATCTACAGAAAAAAAAAATCAGTCTAGTTCCGCTTTGAAGGGGTCTTGGCATCGCAGCCGAGAAATTATTACCTTTTCACAATGCTTGCGGTGAGTTCCATGACTCAAGACATTTTCCTTGATCGCTAATGGGTAACAATTTTCCAGCACATCTAAAATATTACACAGAATAAATCTGCGGCAAAGCTCCATGATTCATATTCAGTTTGGGCCAAGTCGACGACGACAACCGAGTAGATACCGACCAAGCGACATGAAGCCGGCCGACAGCAGCTGTGGGTTTGGGTTCTATACACTGATCTGCTAGTAATTCATACCCGTGCGCCACCGGTCCTATCCACTTATCCGCTGAGAACTTTATTGAGCGATCTTTATCGCCTGCGCACAGAAATAAATACGAAAATAGATTTCATTGAACTGGCAATGCAGATTGGTATGACGACGTACGAGTGTGTATTTTGGTGAATTTCACCAGTACTGGAAAAAACAAAAATAATTGAGAAAAGTTATGAAACATACTAATATCGTTGAACAAATTTGAACGATTAATATTCCTATTAGAATATCTACAATATTAAAAATAATACACACATATTTAAAAAAAAAACAGTAAGACTTGCTTATATGTTTTACGATCAGCTTTAAAACTAAATGTGTGCAAATTGTTTTCGGCTGAGTTAAATGGTAGTTTGCAATTCTTCAGTGAAGGAGGGTTTAATTAAGGAAGTGACTGTAGTTGAAAAGTTACCCAGTTAATAACACGTTGTTATAAATTCATATTCATAAAATATATTCTGACCAATTTTAGTTACTTGTATAAAACAAAGAACCAAACACAGAAATGAATGTAGTGACACTGTTTGTCAAAAAAAATCAAAACTTTTTCGCTCTTAATTGTGAATCGAAAATAGTAGCCCCTATTCAACTTCTAAACGCAATTAATTTAAAAATTCCTCTAATCAAATTTACGAAACCTTAATGAAGAACATTTCTGCGTTAGTGGTATTCTAACTTTACGCAAAATCTAAGATACGGTTTTTCTAATTGAGACTTGACATCATTGAACACTATGAGCGCATTATTCAACCGTCAATGTCAAATCTTTTAGTAAAAACAACATTTGCATCATGGTAGCTCTACCGATTTTCTTTAAATTTGGTACTTAAGGGCCTTAGAGGATGCTTAATCTTAAAAATAATGTTATATGGTATGGCATATAACAGTTTTGAAAAATTAATTATCTTCAAAACGGCTCAAATAATTTTAATGAAAGAAATTTAGTTTTAAAATAATAGTTTACATTTCGCTCAAACAAAAATTTAAAGTAACATCTATTGATGCGATTCCTGACATTCAATCATATATTTGATTTCCGACTTCCTCATTAGCAGTTTTCAGAAGGTCTATCGAATTCTAAATAAGACTGCATACCAACATTTTCCAAAAATGATAGTTTGTATATCTGAAAAACATAATCTATATTTTTTTGAATATTCAATATTTCGAAAACGGGTAAACGATTTTTTTTTTGAAATTATGTTTTCGAATGTATATTGTTAAGTACTTAATATTCGGTACCAATAAAATATTTTTTAGGCCATGTATTGCGCTTAGAAATAATTCGAACTCAGATTATAATTAAACTTGTCATTACGATAATAGAGAACACGACCAAAGTTGGTCCCACATATCCATCTGTCTGTCTGCCGGTATGTCGATTTACAGCCTAAACCGCTGAGCCGATTTTCTTCCAGCTTAAGCTATTTAGGTAATTCGCTCAATTCTTTTCTCTAATAATTTGTATTTAATGGTAAATCTTAATTATCTCAAAAACGGCTCTAACGATTCCGATAAAAAAAACAATGCACTGCACTATTCTAGGTGTTGTCTACATTTTGGTTTAAAAAATGTTTGACATAAAATATTATTAACGGTACCCGCCATATATCCCTTTTTTATTTCGAATTTCTTCTTAACGGCTCAACAGATTTTGTTCAAAATGTTTATTCCGGAGGTCCTTTAAATTTAAAATAATACTGTATACTAAAGTATTCGAAATATTATAAAGTTTTGGATTTTGAAATATTTTGAAAACGGTTTGACGATATTTGTTAATATTATGTTGTTAAATGTATATTATTAAATACTTAAATTTAACATACAATGCTTACGATATGATCTGACATACGCGCAACTATTGAATTGAATATAAGTAACTTGCAAAATTCTCCTTTTTCTGGGCGCAGCAATACCACACTGACAACGATGTGCATTCTAAATGGGCGTACATGTGTCCGATTACCAGAACCCCTGTGAATGGTGGGCATTTATCGTCAACGTGAAATTATTAACGCGACCAAACAATAATATGTTTTGAGTGGAATTACGTATAGTTTTGCACTTTTACGACTCGGTTGCATTTTTTGTTGTTGTTGTTGAAATATTTGAATTTTTTTATTGCTGTTAATTGTGGGAACTTGAATGATCGCTAGATCACATTTATCTGATGATTTTATGTGCCCAAGCTCGGACCAAATGACGTGGTGGGCCAATTCTAAGTGTCAGGGGGTGCAATATGCTTCGTTGAAATGCCGCCTGCGGAACAGCAGTGTCGGTTGGCCGATCAAACCGGCTCATGAATCACATATCTTATGTCGATGTTTGATTTAATTAAAAGGTTTCAACGAGTCCGCCGACAATTTAATTTATGATAAATTTCTGCATTTATAGGTTAGGAGAATTGATTTGTATGTAAATGTTATGATGGGCTCTGATGTTAACGCGGGAAGGGTTAGTATTTGGATAAGAGTGAAAGTGACAAGTGGGTGGGTGAATGATTTTAATATATATGAAGTACGTGTTGCGCTTTGAGACGAGTTTGGCAACAACTGATCCAATTTTGTGTGCAAGTCTGTGGGAAATCATTTTTTTGATTTCAGTTAATACTTGTCTTTCAAGTTGTAGCTGATGCGATGACCAGATAGACAGAGGAAATATAAGCAAATAAACTGTCTTAATGAATAAGCAAATAAGTTACATTAATTTAACAGCAGGTGTAATGTGAAACCATACGCCAATGATAAAAGTCATATACGCGGAGGGAGGTGTGGTGAAGTGTTAGTGGGTGCGACTTGATTTATATTTAAATGCCATATGAACAAATAAAAAATTTTATGCAATATTCTTATATATATAATGCACATCTGTGGTATATGTCCTTGCTATGTGAAAGTATAGGAATTATATTTGAAAAAAAGCAAACAAAGTATATTCGAAGAAAATTGTAGTAAAGCCATTAACTTGACAAACAAAACAAAAATACAAACAAAATAAGAGAGGGTTGTGACATTTACGCGCTCACACGGATACCCCTACAGACGAAATATGACAACATTATTTTATTTGCTTGAAGTGCAATGAAGTATAGTAAACAGACAGTGTAAATATTTTGACAATTTATTCAACCTAAGCACTCTGTTTAAGGATGCGGATAACTTAAAATTAAAATAAAATCCTGAAAATTGTCTTAAAAAACCACGAGATTTGGTTTATTTGATAGATAATTTTTGTCTTTGATAGATTATTTCGGTTCGGGAAGTAAAAAACGGGAACTGCCAAATCGGCTGTCAGCAAAACAGTGATGCCAAATTAGAGTTTTCCGCCAATTAATGATATTTTTTTTTTGTGAATTTGTACAATCAGACCACAGATTTCCATATACTATGAATAAGATACCCAATTCACATGAAAAAGCGAAGCATCTGGTCACCATTTTTGAAGGCGAAAAAAAAGTAGATCCTTCCTATACTAGCATATGGAGAATTCTTAAATGTATTCAATTTTTTGACCAATTTTAAGGCCGATTGACGATTTAATTTATTGACGTAAATGTGCCTTGATGTAAATAAACAGATAAGTATTTATTTAACATTGTTTATGTATTTACAATAATTGCATTTATTATTTATGAAGTACGCAATCTGGAATATAAAAAGCAAACCTTACTAGCAAAATATCACCATATCGTATTTGAAAGATTTTTAGCTGTGACCTAGTAAGAAAAACATAATAAATGCTATAGTTTCTGTGAAGGTTACAGTTGTAACTGTGCGGCAGAGTACGAAAAAGTCATAATTTAATTCAACTATTTTTGTTATCAGTGAGGTCGGTAATCTGAATATTATATGTACCTATTTCAAGGCGTTCTCCTTTTAGCTTCGTAAATCCTAAAATTATGATGAGAAATATATTTTTTTTTCAGTTAAATTTATAATTTCACATACTGTGGGTCTTTCATATGATAGAATTTTCACAAATAGACCGTTAGGTAAAGAGAATTCGAGCGATTTTTTAAAATTTGTTTGGTGATGTGTAATTCATTGCATTTTAAGCAATGCAGTCTAAAAGTATACTACAAAACTGCTTCGATAATGTATTATAACACTAGGCTTGTGCGAATGACTTTATACCATTCAGAAATAAACAAGCATTGCCAGGTAAAAGGAAATATTGATTGATTAAATAAAAAAAATAAAATTGTGATATCGGAAGAAAATTAAAATAATAAGGGTATTCATGCAACGAGATAATTTTCCGCTTTGCAGAAAGATATAATTTTCCGTTAGATGTTATCACGAACACCCCCTTAAATATATTTGCGTAAATATGGGAAATAATCAGATGCTCTTTAAAATAAATTCATGATGTTTATTTATTCTCTTCCTACATCAAATTCGTAAAATAATTTTCTCTGATTTGCAGAATATTTTCCAATACAAACTTTGGCAGTTCATTTCTGTGGAGATAAAATTATCTGGTTTCTGAGGATTATCTGAAATACCTTTTTTAACATTTTTTAACAAGATGTACTATGTCGTATTACTATTCCATAAAAAAACGCTTAAAAAGAGAATATTTTAATAAAATTCAATAAATACTTGTAATTATATTGACCATAGGCACTTCTCAAAAGCATTTTTATTAAATGTCACTTTTGGATTCAAAAAATATATTTCTGACTGGCAAAATTTCAGTATTTCTGCAATTTACTCCATAATAGTTTGCCTTAAAATATTATTATTAGGACATTCAGTCAATATTAAAAGGCAGATTGGTATATTACCAGTCCTGTAAATGATTATAATATTCTATAAATTAAATATGTTAAATAATAAGATAATAATAAGAATAATAGAAACAACAAAATTGAATTTCATTTAAAAGTTGTTAAATTTTTTAATATAAATAATAAGGGTATACACATTTTATTAAATTAAATGCAAATTCTAAAAATGTTTTCAAATTAAATAAAAAGAGATTTTCAAAAATAAAAATAGTTCCAAAGCTACAACACACTCTATTAAATTTAAAATTTCTGTTGAATTTCTAAAATTTTATTAAAATGGCATATGCTTCCTATTTTTCATCGAAATTTAAAATTTAAATTAATTTAAATTTAAAACTAGTGGTGCCATCCATATAATGTTTTCTACGATCTTAATGATAAATATGTTGAACGTCCAACGGCTTTGATAAAAAATATTAAATACATACAATTGCAAAACCAATTTTTTTCGAAGAAAATTAAAAAAAAAAATGTATATACAAGATTTAGTAAAAAACGTCTTTGAAAATAATATTTAGCCATTTCTACTATACATATGATTTAATTAAACATAAGAGCAAGTACATGCGACATTCGTGTATTTATTTTAAATTAACTTTACACTTGTATGTCAGTCTATAATTCGTACGTCTACGAGTATTTTGTATAGAACTAGAGTCTAAACAGATGGACCGATTCCCATTAAGTTAGGTTCATATCAGTTTTATATACTTTCGCAGAGGAATTAAAATCGTTTGGTCTTTAAAAAATGTTCTTGGCGAAACGGCCTTACAAAAATTTGTATCATCGTTTGGACCCGTAATTTTCTAATTTTACTTTGAAATTTGATCAACTCTTTATTTAATATTCAACATATATTTTAAGACTATTATATACCAAAAGCATAGTTAGACAAATGGACGTAATTTTGATTCGAATTGGTAAATATGTCAACATTTTGTTTGGAAATTGCTAATTAAAAAAAAAATGCCCTAGAAGTAAGACTTCTTTTTATTTTTCAGGTCCAATGAGTATTTTGAAATGACATTTAACACTTACCTACAAGAATTCGTGAGATTTTCGTATAAAACTGTCATATACAAAATGCTGACGTTTAAAAAATATTTATTTTGTTTTCCTGATTGAAGCGTATGTGAGTTTTAAATTAATGTCGTTTTTATTTAGCAAATCAGAATCGAAACCAGAAATACTCACACATTTATATAATTAAACGTTAAACTTGCGACTGTTTTCATTTCTTATGTTATAATTTTGGATCAAACATTATTTTTTAAAGTCATTATTTTTACGTACAAGATTATTTTCACATACCTATTCAGTCACATTAAAATTAAGAATCGTCAGAGTAATAAAAATGTGTTCAGTTGGGATCCCATTCCATATCAAAGAGGGAATCCGTATTGCCAAATAAAAACTCCATAAGTATTCGGTTCTTGACAGAAAAAGTGTCTGTTTGACATGTCACTGACAGTACTTTGGAGAATGTTTACCCCCAACGCAAAATAAGTTTTACTTCAAAAACAATAATCGTATCGAAATACCTACCTATAGGAAAAAAAGTCTTCCTGGCACATACTAAAGCAAAAAATTATTTATTGGTTTTTCTTTTTGATCAATCTAAATTGATTTAATTCAATTAAACGCTTAACTCGCATCAGGAAACAAAATGATTTCCTCTTATAGCTTCACCTCAGCCAATTGATAACAAACTGCCGTGTTCTCGCTGCGCTGTACCGTAGAAAATGCTGTTCCTCGTTGAACAATCGATTTGTCACGTGCAATTACCCACTTTTTCCAGCTATTATCTTCAAGATCCCCATACCTACATAAGAGTTCAAGTATACATCGATAGCAAGACTGTGACAGAGCCACAAAATATGACATCACATATAATCGCTCCGGCCAATCTAACATTTGCAACAGCAGTTATCACTAAATTACCCCATAACGACTACCAACCAACCAACTACTCTAGCGGGGAATTAACGGTGGCATGGTGTGTTGTGCCACAGCGAAAGTAGTCGTTAGATACGATTTCCTGCGACTGACTTCGGCTTATAGCGAGCGAGACATGTTGCTGAAGATGGAGAGCCTGTTCCAATGGCGAGCCTTTGGCGGTACTAGCAACTTGCAGAAAATTAAGCTCTTGTTGAACGTAGAAATTATTTGACAAGCCTTCACGATTAATGGCGCGCTTCCTCTGCTTGCTGCCGACGATCTCCACTACCATTTCCAATCACATTCGCATTCTCAGAAAGTGTCAGTGGTTTTTCTCTCTTCGCGGAAAAACTCGTTCGCCTGCATCAGTTTCACTTTCCGTTGGCATTGGCCTGGCCAATCTATACGAGGCTCTGCTTGAGTCATATACCCGTACGCATGCTCAGCTTATATCTTTCCAAGTTCAATGATACCGACTTGCCATCATGAAACCGCAGATTTTATATCTTAAAAAAATATCTGCAAATTGTATTTTTAATTCATTTTATTTAGATCGTTTACAAACAAAAAAAGAACACATGTAATGAATATTTTTCATAAGAATGTAATAAAAAAGGTACAAATTCGTACCTTAAAATCTACATATATAAATTAGATATAAATGAAATGTTATATGATTGTTTTTTTCTAACTTAGATGATAGTTTACACATGAGTACAGTCTGTATAGAGATTATTTACACACATACGCACTTAAAAAAGAAGCAAGAGGGCTTAAACTTGAGGGAAAGTTCAGGTTAGGCTATAGAAAGGGGTCTTCTTATCACAGAATCTTACAAAAAAGTAGTAGAATTATACAGAAAAATAAAGATTATAGATAGAGTTTAAGTGAATAAAAGTGTTATGTGGTGAATAAATTCTGTACTGGCACAGATTGACGTTTAAAAAAAATTAAGTATTAAAAAGTATTAGAAATATTACTAAAGGTATTAAAAGTATTGAGAAAAAAGTAGCAAAAGTAGTAGCGTTGTAATATTTTGTTTTGTTTTTTGGTTTGATCTTATAATAAATATTTTCTTCGTATATGTATTATCGTTCCATCTGTTGCGATGGTGGCAAATACTTTAAAGTGGTATGATGGTTTTTTTTTTATTTTTATTTTGCTGGAAGCTTGGAGTCTATAATGGTTTATGTAAGTAACTTAGTAGTGATCTGATGAGTGGGAGTGAACTGGAGCTGTTTTATGCACTACAGCATTGAAGCCATTGTGTTTGTCAGCGGTGTAATCGACGGTACGGATTGAACCATCTGGCTCAACGAGGGAGTACTGACCTGAGATGGAAATTTTAGTTTTTAGTACATTAGACCAATCAAGATATTTCTTTAAGACTTACCCTTGACAGTGTCGCCATCGCGGGTTTCATGCTGAGACTTAACATCACCGGTGTGGTAGTCATTAACTCCGTATTTGAAGGCATACTTTGGTGGTGCCTGAAGGAAGAAAATTTAAAGAAACAAAATGTATATGATGTACTAAATCTGTTAAAACAATCTTATTTAGTACTAAATGTCATTCTTACTAGTTTTCTAACATTCTTTCTTAAAGTAAACTACACGACTTGGTTGCAGAAACCGGCTCCTATAATTTAAGGACTTGGAGCAGTTTAGCATTGACTATGTAAAATATAGTAGCCACTTAACTCAGTGATTATTCTTAATGAAAAAGTTTAAAAAACATCAAAGTACTAAAAAATTACTTTTTATTTTATTATTTTACTTATACAAAAAAAATATTTCCAAGGTGCCGATTTCCAAAATAAGAGTAAATTACAAATGAACTGGAATTTTGTAAATATTTTGAAAAACAAATCTAAATCACAATATTACGTTTATACGTTACAAATATATAGTTTAATAAAAATCTCTAAAGTGGTATTCGAGAAAATTTGCTTAACATTCATTCGAATATATCATTACCATCGTAAAATTGAATTGGACACACATACTGGTCACACCGACGTACAGGCGGCAAGATGGCAAAAACTCCAGTTTGGAAATTGCTTCTAGGGCAAGTGTATGTAATTATGCGATTTAACTACGTACCTCCAATGTCTAAAGTAAATATTTTAACAAAACAAAGTTTTTCGTTTTTTGGGCAAAAAATTGTTATAAAAGAAATGTCGTTTTAAAGATTACTCCGTTTATTTCGTTATTGGCTCGACCGATTTTGTTCTAAATTTTTTCGGAAGTACGTCTATATATGGCAAAGAGTATTGTATTCCACAAATGGTGTTTAGTGCTTCTTAGATTTTTAGTACATTTTCGTTAAAATTTACTTTTTTAAAATTTTATTTAATATTTTATTGATTATCCTAACACTTCTTTGGGCATTCACTAAGCTCTTTGAGTTATAGAAACTATTCTATAGCTTATTACACACTGTTACCTTGATAGTTTAATATCGTATATTACGTGTACTGCTTTTATTTGCAACAGATGGCGCGGTTTTTCAAAAAGTACATAAAAACGAGTGTTTTCAACGTAAGCCACCTTGTTTTATAATTTCAAAGAAATCGGTAAAGAATTTTCTGAGATTTTTGAAATTTTGATGAAACAACCATTTACATAATATTTATATTTATATAGAAAATAAGAATTTCACTCACATAATAATCTACTGCATGATCCTCTTCATGTTCATAACCACCAGAATGATGTTCACCTAAGGAAATTCTAGAAATTTGATGACCACCATAGTCGTGACTTTCTTCTTGAATGCCTTCTGAATATTCATGACCTCCATCGTAAGAGGGATAATGTTCTAATGGATAGGCAAGACTTAAGCACAGCGCTGAAGCAAATACGAAATACTAAAATTTGAATGAAAAATAAAATTGAATTGTATACTATAATATTTAATTAATAATAAAATTTTAGATATTAAAATACGAAATTGACGAAATTTACGTTTTCAAAAAAAAAATTAAATAAATATATTTAGTTCTTGGTGAGTTTTTGTTCAAAGTGTTTAGCCAGTGCATCAAATTAATTTTTAAATGCAAAAAATTAAATATTTGTATTAATTTTCTGTAAGGAATTATTTTGTTGCATTTGAATACTTAAACTTAATATTTTGTTTTATTATTTTAGGGTGAATATCACCTGAACGCTTAATAAAATTATATTTTTTTTTAATAAATTAATATTATTATTTTCCATAAAATACTTGATTTTTAATTAAAATATATATTAAAATTTATTTTTTAAGGAATTTAAGAAAAAGTAGAATAAGGGCCTCTAAATTAAATTTATGATATTAATTATACATTTTTTTTTCCAGATATTGAGTATTTCGACAATCTAGACTCAACCGTACTATAAACTAAAATGCAAATATTTCCTAATAGTTTTACTCTAATGTCTTTAAATTCATTTCAAATTTTGGAATATAAAATTTGTCATTAAATTGAAGTATACAAATACTAAAACTAAATTCCAAAAAAGACGGAATTTTAACTTCAGTCTAACTTGTTATTATTTTTTAGTTTTAAGTATTTTTGCGATCACAGCGCCAAACCGTGTAAAGAGGTTTTTGAGTTTAATTCAGGGAAAAAAAATTTACACCACATATTAAAAAAGATTTAATTGGTAAATTGGTCTTGAGAAATGTCCTTCTTGAACCACCTCGTAAATGAGTTACAATTCTTCCTTTTAGGACATTGTCCCAGGGCGAAAGAGACATTGGAGAAACAATATGTCGAGATAATTAACTCAAACTACAATTATCTCTTCTGTTGTTTTGTGGAGTGGCACCTAATGCTTCTTTTCCTCTGGGACAATGTCATAAAAGGCAGAATCGCAACTCATTTATGAGTGTGTCCAAGAAAGACATGACTGAATAGTTATTAAGTCCCTTCCTCTGGAATTGTACTATAATATTTGTCAGAAATAGTTCCAGGTGGGGAATTGAATTGTTCCATCCCTTTTTGATTAAAAAAAACGTAAGGTAGGGAACGCACTTAAAATGCACAGATTAGTGTTTTATTTTTCTTGACTCAATAATTGCGTTTAATGCCTAATCGGATACATAGTTAGTTGAGGTGGTAAGAAAAAAAAGAATCAATAAATTGTACCAACTATTTTTCCAAAAAAAAAAAAAAAAAACACCCAATCGTGAAAAAGTTTATTTTTAAATTAAATGATCAGGGCTTTAGCCAAATTGACAACCCAGTAAGACCATTCACACCGAACACCATACTATCAGTCTTGGAACGGACTTATAATAAAAAATTTGTGTGAAGAATAAATTAAGTTTATTCTCAAAAAGTGATATCAGCTTCATTGAAAGTTTTTTTTTTTTAAATAGAATTGTTCTATCATCATTTTCCGAAGTCTAGGTGTGGTTATTTTGTTTTTATTTCCTTCTTTTGGAAATTTTCATTTTAAGCACTTTCAAATTAATTGTATAACGTTTTTTATTAAATTTTTTTTAAACAAAATTAGTTGTGTTATAATAATTTTGTACAACTGTATACCACTTTCAATTACTGAGTTTCTCATGTATCACTCGACGAACTATCTGCGGCAGTTTCAGTGCTGCCAATTTATTAAAATAACATTTCATGACAAATTTTGTATGTTCATTGAGTTCTAACTCATTTGTCTTAAAATTTAAATCACTTTTCATCACATAATCCTTTTGTGTCCATTTTTATTCTGGTTATCCAAATTGCATTACCTTTAAAGCCATTTTATTAATTTAAGAAAACAAATCTCTTAGCGCCACACACGTTAACACGCAAGTTATATTACAAAAACTTAATTCTTTTGGAAGCAAAATTAAGAAAACAAAAAAGGAATTGTATTTAGCACACACAAGTCCTGTAACGATTTTATTTTATAATTTTTTTGTAAGGAAAAGAAAAAGGAGAAAAAAACGAGATCACTTTTTGAGCTGATCTTTACTAAAGCACTTTCCACAACTGAATAATGATGGAGTATCGAAAATTTGTTGCTTTTATATATTTTTTTAGGAAGAAAGCGAACGTATGCCAACAAAACAATAACAATAACAACAACAACAAATCTGCATTTTCAAATGCAGACAAAAATTATTCTTCCAAGTCCAACATATCTACAATTTTATATACGCGATTTGGTAGCGCAACTTTGGTAGGTATACACATGCAACCCCTTCTCCAAAGTTGATGGTGGAGCAGTATGGATACCCCGATTCCCCCCAAATTTAGATTGATGTTTATCTGAACGGATGACAGCAAGACAGACTAGACAATAGTCCACTCGCACCTGCATGGATTGAAGGTAAAAGCTGCGTTCGCAATGGTAAGCTTGGCTTCTATGCTTGCAGAAGTCATTTTATAATAGTGCTGGGTTGTTTGTATGATACCACACCATATGCATAAAGGGGATGATCTTAATTGAGAGGGAAAAGTTTTTCCAGCAATTGTTTTTTTTTACGCTTTGTAGGTGAAAAATACTCGCGTGTCAAATGTTACTGGGTATTTGTGGAAAGCCGTAGAGTGAATTTTGCGCGCCATCTACACAGGATAGGAAAGAAGGTGAATTTATGATACCAGAGACCATTGCCATTAACAGGCTGCTGGCGCGGGATTGCTGTAGCTTATCCAGAGACGGAAATAGGTAATATATAGAGTGGACTGGCCAGGCCATAGCTGTCAGACATTGTGTGAGTGTGTGAGTTCTTTATTTCTGTGTGCAATTTGTGTTTTATTGTTATAATTATATCAAAGTCCGAAAAGTTGTTGTTTCTGTTTTTTATTATTGTTTTGCCATAGGATCGCTAGACTGTGGCGGTTTTGTCTGGATGAAGACTGTTTGTGGTGTAACATATCAGTTTGCTTGGATTGTATGTAGAACTGCAGTATGCGTCCATCGCTTCGTCGGTCGGCCTTATGTGCGTCGCGTTGTCTAGCAGTCTTTTAATCGCCGAAGTGACAGTAGTATTGCAAAATATTAATTGGTGCAATTTTCAAAAGCAATTAAATTATGGAATGCGGGTCATGCAGATTTTGTATTTCTTGTTAAACAACAACAACAATAAAAAAAAAACTATCAAAATTATGCTTAATAGACCTCGATATGTGAAAAACTATTTGGAGTAAAGATTGGCAAATCGGATTATAGATTTATGTTTTTTTTAGAATTGAATTGGGAACATGTTAGATAGACTTAAATAGATCAAAGTTTTTTTTTTTTGAAAATATTTATTTTTAGTAGGAAATAAAACCAAGAATAACTTTCAAATTTCGAGGAAAGATAACATTTTATATAGTTATTTATTGCAGCTAACCAGAAATTATTCATTCCTTTAATTTAAATAAAAGTTAATTAATTTATTTAGGAAAAATAGAATTGAATGCCCTGAGTTTTTAGTCTCAGATGTCAAAATTGTTCACATTTAATTCTGCTCCTGTTTTTGAAAGGCTAATACAAGAATGAACAAACAACCAAGATTGCGTGTTGTGTACTTATATTATCGCACTTGAAGTAAAACTTTATTTTTATTTTTCGGGTCCTACGGCTACGACTTTGGACCTCAGAAGTCAGGACTGTTTCATCAATAATTCAAATCAAGTAAGTAGTTTTGAAATAACAGGGTTTTTCTTATAACACTTACAAGAATTCAAATTATTTTGTTTTGAAATTTATGTAACTGTTTATACATAACGCTGGCATTTTAAAACGATTTACTTAATTTCGGTGATTAAAAAATTTGTAAGTTTTAAATAAAATATTCTTAGTGCTTTTAAAACTTCTTTCTAATTCAAATAAAAACACGTATCATTATTTTCTTCAAAAATTACATTTTTTGACGCACCCTATTTTCAAACTGTTATTTTTTTAATAATTTTATGTCAGCAATATCTAACATATTTCAATTACAGGAAAATCGGTCAAAGAACAACAAAGTTCACATTTTTTTAATCCGTGGTTCAAAAATTTCAACTCACCGATTATGATTTAAAGTTTACGTTACATAGAATTGGCAATAAATAACTGCAGAAAGCGGAATCCTTCTTAATGTTTTTGACCAATTTCCTATCTCTAGTTTTAAATCAGCGTGAAGTTCATCATATTGCATCATGTGCGCGAACAATTATGAGTTTCTTATCTAAATTGAGTCCACTTTAAAGATGACACAAAAAGTGCCAGACTCGTATTTCTCGTTAGACCGATAAAGTAACTATGATGTCCCCAAGACTATACGAATGATTCCAAAGAATATTGATGAGAGAACGATGGACTAAAATTGGCATCAACTGACATTAATTGCGTCGTAAATTGCTGAAAGACCTGAATATGTTCAGAAAAAAAGTGTAAAAATGTCAGCTATTGCTGCTTGCAGACGGTCAATTTACTCAAATGCTCTTAAATCAAAAAGTGCATTTCTGGGGCACAAAAGATCCACTTGAAGCTACTCGAAGAAAAATAATTGTCCCTTTATCTTGTAGAGTGGCACACCAATGTGATTACCGTAGTAGTAATTTAACGTGCCTTGCGGTTTCTGAATTGGGTCGCGAGCAATGTTGTTTCCATCAAGACAGATTAACTATGGGAATTTTTAAACACAAATTTCTACGCCGTTTAATATTCAATTTTTTTTTATTTGAACGGGGGTGATCAGATCTGGAACTTTAATATTTTGAACAAATGTGAAGATGTCATATAGCACTTCATTTATGAGAAAACAAAGACTATACAGTGTAAAAAGTCCTCAAAAAAAATCACTAAAGGCAAGTTTTGCATTTGGAAAAAAAATCGAACTCGAGATTTTATGATGATAGAGAACAACAAAAAAGTGAGTCCCGCAATTCAGTCTGATTGTCTCTATGTGTAGGTCAAACTATAGTCTAAATGGCTAAGGCGATTTCTTTCAAACTTGGCACTTAAGCATTTTAGGTGCATGCCTCGATTCTTTTTTATATCTTTTTTTTAGGTCCAAATAACAGAACCTGCCATACAAATTTTTGGGGCAAAAATAGTAAATCTCAATTACCTCGAAAACGGCTTTAACGATTTTGGTTTTTTAAAAATGCAGTGCACCATTATTTAGGCATATAGTCTACATTTTGGTTAAATTTTAAATTTAAATTTTTTTAATTGAAATGTTATTATAGCCATATAATCATTTTTTCGGTTTTCGACTATCTCGACAAAAAAATTATGCAAGAAGTCTTTCAAATTCTAAATAACATTGCATACCAAAATTTTCGAAAGATATTTGTTTATTTTTTATTTTGAAAAAGGGTGGAAGATTTTTTTTGGGAATTCAGTTTTTAAATTTATATTATTTTATACTAAAAATTGCCATAGCAATATATTTTTTTCTTTAAATTAAAGAATATTTGCTTATAAAAATTTAGTACAACCCGACTTTAAAAATATATTTAGCTGTTCCACTAAGAATCTTGTGCTTACGATTTGATCGAACATAAAAGCAAGTACGGGCGATCCAGTCGTGCATTTTATTGTATTAGTATTTGTCCACATATTTATAACGGTTATTTTCATTTTGCCATATCCGCTGTATCGCCTTAAACATCATTAAATATTTAACAGAACAGGTTTGCAAATAGTAAAATGGTATTTCCGGTTTTTTTGTTGACATCATAACTTTTGCACTCTTCAAAGAAAAATCATAACTATAACTTTGTTATTAATTTCCTTTTATTGTTTTTCAATTGATTGCAATAATCTGGTATTAATACATTATTAAGTTATTGAGTAAATTTCAGTTACATGGTGTCTATATTTCTCCAAAAAAATTTACATTTCAATAGATTACATGAAAAGTAAGATTAATTTTCTTATTGAAATCCATTGTCCCAGTTTGGACATCAGCTCTTTTGTTTTAGATAGTTTATAGATAATCAAAACAAACTAAACTCATTGATGTTTGCTTAGAAATGAAAATAAAGCCTGTTTGCTTTATCATAATTAGGTAGACTTAAGACTGATTTCAACGGTTTTATTAAACTTGCCACAATTGATGTGGTAATCATGCAACAAATTAAAATTAAAACACTTTTATTGCAACATTATTATTTTCCACTTAAAGGTTTTTTTATTCGTTTAAATAAATTGCCAGTTTCTATAAAACGCAATACAAATAAAAACGTCTTAATAAAAACATTTTAATTCAGGTTTAGTCATTTTCACACACTAATGCTTTCATTTTGCCAATTTCCTTCCTTTTTGTGATTTTAGACTTTTTTCGATATACAAGTATTTTATTTATTTTTTGTTTGTTTTGTTTTGTAAAAGAAACCCTGTAAATATATTCCATCAGAAACTTGTTTTAAAACTTTTATCTTATTAATTAAAATGTGTGTAGAGAGCAAAAAAAAAACTTTCTTTCACTTACTTCCTTGGTGCAAAAGCCAGCCATTTCTTGTTGGTTAACTATTCAAAGAAACTAGGTTCATTTGTATCTATGTTTTTTCCCATTGCAAGTTTAAATTTTTGTATTGTGTTTCTGATATTACAGTATTTTTCTATCCAGTTTTCTTTATATATATTTCCAATTATTGCACTATATACATGAACAAAAATGTATTAAGTTGTCAAGACTCTGATGGAGCTCGAAAATCGTGCGTAACAATTTTTATATTTCTCTTTCCTGGGCGCACTACCACCTATATGTGTGGTGGAGTGCGCAATCTCGTTTTCAATGCTTGGCCACTTTCAGCTTCAATAAAATCCATCTCTGAGATTACAATATTTTCGGAATATCAGTTAAAATGCTTTCCTTATACAGTTTTTTTTTTACTCAAATGAGCTGCCTTGGTACTAGTTTTGTAGGTACTAGTCTTGCTCAAAGGGTATGTGTCAATGCGAAGGTTAGTTTCGCTATTGAAATGGGGTAAGGAGTGTCATTTGAAGGTTGATGACAGATATATTCGATGGCGATGATGGTATAAAATAGTTATCGAGTTCGCTATCAAAAGTGGTTTGTCTATTAACGTGATTTTAGAGTTGGAGATATGAAAGGTACACACAGTCGCCGTCGCGTCGGGCAAAAAAACACACATGTGTTTCTACTTTCTCCAAAATTTGGTAAATTTGTATTGCAAATTGGAAGTCCTCTAACGGTTTGATGCACTTAAGCAAGGTTGTTGATATGCTGAATCAATAAATTGTAGACAGATTATTATCAGTTTAGAAATGCAAGTTTTTGTCGGGAATTTCAGTTCAAGTTTTCTTAATAATAGTTCATATTTAATCAATTTGAGTAAGCACAAGCCTGTTATTTATTTAAATAAATAAAAATAAATAAACATGACTGCGTTATTGTGGTGACAGAACAAGTAATTGCGAGCATGTGGTAAATCATCTAAAAGTATATCTTCTCAATTCCTGTCGCTCAACAACACATCGACAAGAATTGCTGAAAATTTTAGATGAGAACTAGGCAAACTATATGTTAAGTCGCAAATTTTATGACAAGTCTTGTATTTGGAATAAAAATCAATCCTAAGATTCCGATTAAACTTAAAATGACTGTGATAAAGATCGAAAAAAGTGGGTCCCGTAAACCCGTCTGTCCATATGTGCCCGGGTCTACAGCCTTAACCGCTGAAGCTTTTTCCCTCTTCGGTAATTATCTAGAGAACAAATTGAAAAAAAATTAAATGTTTTAGCTCTAAAAATATCGTTAGCTTTCATACAACAATTACGAAGAAGCATAGTTAAAAAAATAGACTATATTTTGTTTGAAAATATTTATTTATTGATTTTCGATTTTCTCATAAGTGGCTCAACCGATTTTGATCAAATTTTTTTTTTTTTTTGAAAATTCAATATTTCGAAAACGGGTGGACAATTTTTCATGAGATTTTGTTGTTAAATTTATATTATTAAATATCTAAAATTTGTATACCATTTTTTTTTCGAAAAAATGAAGGAATTGTTATATATAAAAAAATAAGTGAAAAACGACTTTAAAAATACATTTAGCCGTTTTCACATAGGAGCAAGTACGTGCGAACCAGTCGTGCATTTTATTTTTTTTTGCAAGAGAAAAATTGAACAAAAAAAATATGTGTATTAGTAAAATCCGCCCAACATCATTTCTTGGTTTCTGGGTAACGACTCTAACGATTTTGATGAAAACTTCAGATTTTATTCTTATGATAAGGAAATAAATTCAAAAATATTTTAAGTGAGCCTCCCACTGCGGAATACCACTCAAATGATTTTAATGAAATTTCCCTAGTTTATTTGTATGAACGACAAATGTTAAAAATTTGGTCTTAATAAATACCGCCTACTGTCACATCCACTTTAATTATTTCTGACGGATACGACTCTAATGACACCTAAGATATTGTTTTTATGGGCAAGAAAAATATTTCAAAAAAAGACAACAATTTCCGGTAGTCCAAATTTCATCAAAGGACCTTTTTTACCAAAGGATATAAAGGGCGATAACTTTAAAGTATGGTATTAAAGTCGCCATGGTTTTTGATTTCAAAAGATTAAGTAGACGTATTTACGTTTGTCTTTATTTTTTTTGCAATGGTACGAGTAATTTCCTTGTACTAAAGAAAAACAATTGAAAGAAAGAAAACAGATCAAAGCTGATCAAAATCAACCACAGGCTGTATATCCAATCATTTATAATTTGGTGACTTCTGATCAGTTTACGTAGTTGAATTCATTTTTGTTGGTATATCTTTTGACTGCCGTTCTATTTTGTGGTCGTATTTTAAGTATTCTTTCTTGGGAAAATTCTCTATACAAACTACTCACTTTGCTTATTGCAATAAAACATGATCCTCCAGAGGCACTTTGAATGTAACCCAATTTAGGTTTCGTCACATTTTCCCTTCCATTCAATCTCGTTTATGTTGTGCAGCAAATATAAGTAATTCAATTCCTCGTCAAATCAGCCAATGAGCCTTCCAGCCAAAAGGCAATTATTTGGATCATTACTCTGTAGAGTGAACATTTTCCTTTTTCTAAGAGATCATGTTTATCCTATAAAAAGTTTACAACAATCACGAATTCAATAATATAAAAAAATATCTTTGCAAAAGGTCATCATTGTATTTTCAACGCACTTTTTTTTATAAATCCAATTAAGTGATATAAATATATGATCGCAAGAGCACTACTGAGCTGACTGCAATTAAGCTTTCGAAATATTTGCTGCTGATCATGGGTTCACGACGACGCAAGAAGACTTTAAAACTAAAGGCTCAAGATTACGGTTAGGAATGTAGAAATCTTTAAACACAACTTACTGCAAAATGCATAATATAATGGAACGATGTTATAAGTTTGATCATCATTATCATCTTTTCCTCAAAACGCTAAGCTAACATTGCCGACCTAAAGAAAGAAATTCAACAATCAGAGAATTACATGAGCACCATGTAGTCCAAGAGCAAGATTTACTTTTGAAGCGATGATGATGGGAATAATGGCGATTGAGATGCAATAGAAAAAAAATTATGTTAGGAAATCGATTTTCCTCATGTTTTTCAATGCATTTTAAAAGATTGAAGATGATGTAGTGTGTGCAGATTAGAGCTATTGGGGTCAATGAGTATGTTGGTTTTTGTTTGTATGGGAGGATGCTTAGATTATGTCTATCAACAAATGATTGTATGGAAGAGGCGCGATTTTTGAAAAACGATAAACTATGATAAAATAAGACATTCGTAAGCTGATCTTCAAAAAACTGTAGAAAATTCTAATTGAGTATTTCACCGATTGGAAAAAATAAAGAACTTATAAAATCACAGATGCCATTAGAAACTAAAGAAACCACAAGACCATGATGATTCTGATGACACATTTACCTCGTTTATTTTCGTTGGCACTTTTATTAGATTTACTGTCACTTTTCACAGAAATTTCCGGATTTACGGTTCACAATAAAATAAGTGAGAAATGTGGCTAGGTATACTTTGCTTACTTCCACCATTATTCCTTCTGCACTGAGAAGTACTCGTAGATATTAAGCTTCTTTCTCCTAGCGTGCCTCCTGGTATAAAAATATATTTCCGTCTATTTTGGAGATATTCTAGGATATTGGTCAACTGAGCCACAGAAAACTCAAGATTCTGCAAAAAAAAATTACTTGTGTAATGAAACAACACAGTGCGAAAAAAGAATACAAACTACTCTAAGACTAACTTCTAGAACTTAATGATCTTAACAAAAGCTGGCATTGTGGTTCTATATTCGATAAGCAAGGAGTTGAATCCGAAAACGAATACAATAAACTAAAAGTACTGTCGTCCGAAAAACAGTTTTATGCATTAAAATTCCGGATACGGAATTATTAATAAAAATGTGAAAAAGTATTGGACACAAAACGGTGCCCTGCGGCCCACCACTTTTATTTTGGAATTACAACAACTATTATTGACCAATACAAAGTGTAAGAAGGATATAAAGGAATTGTGCCAGTTTTCATTAACATAAACTGTCAATTGACCGGACATTAAAGCGCTTCCATTCTTCAGGATCATTTTGCAAGCTTATGATTGCTCCCAGGATTTCATTGATCTTAGGAATAAGGAACGTAAGTGTGATTGGACGGATAAAGTTTTTGTGGAGCAGTCTGGACAAATGCTGTTTTTCATTTACTCGGAAAGGGGCACGTGTACTAAGTCAAATTTTGTCACTGATCAATAACATCGCTTCAAAATGATGGAAAGTATACTATCCGGCCAGCGTATTTGTGTGCTGATGCTATCAATTCTCAAAATTGTAATATGGTGGTTAAGAGAACACGCTTCATAGGCATATTTAAGAAAATACAAACAAAGGAAGGTTATGTAGAAGGATCGGAGAGTTACAAGCCCTCACATCATAAAGTAGAAGTCTCGATAGTTTTACTTAGTTACGTACTTAGATGGCGCTACAGTTTGGCGCGAACCTTGGCATCAATCAACAAGCTTCTTCCAGCTAGCTCGATTTTTAATTAACTGCCTCCAGTTATGCATTCCAAGTTATTTGGGGTCCTCTTCCATTTCTACAAACCACAATAGGTGAAGTCTTCCTCCACTGTGTTATCCGTCCGGTGAAGAATCGCAGACTTTGTGAGTTATACCATCATCGGTTTGCATTCTCTCTACCTACCCTAACCATCTAAGCCGATGAGTAAAATTTGCTTGGCCAGTGCGAAGTCGCTGTGCGTAGAACTTGAACAAGTGATTATTAAGTCTTCCCCTCCAGAACCCGTTAACGCAATCGGGACTCTCAAAGCGACCAAATATGTCCTTAATCCTCGCTTCAGAGCTAAAAAACCAGGGCTGTTATAGTTAAAGTTTTATACAGTTTCCTTAGTTCTTCGTGAGAGGGCCTTACGCAATTGCCTAATTGGCCCAAAGAAACAGTGATTATCAAGAGAGATTCTTTGTTTGATTTCTTGATTGATGTTATAGCGAAGACGAAATAGACGAAGTCATTTGTTTATTCAAAGTTTTAGCTGTCTACTGAGACGTTCTGTCCTATTCATCGGTATTGAGTATCCCTGTTTGTTGTAACATGACATTAATAAACCTGTGCAAATCTTATTTTGAAATTAATGCTTTCGGTGTATTTTCATTTATCTTTTTTAACAAGCTGACGAGTTTTGCAAAGCTATCAAAGGTTGTGCACATAAGATCTTATACGTTATTTTTCGAAGACTGATTCCCCTGTCGATGACGCAGTTGAGGAGTCTCCTTTCTCTATATTCCTTAAAGAATTCCTCAAGAAAGAAAATATTTTCATTTACAGTTAAGGTCTTAAAATCAAGGAAAAAATAAAGGATGTTGTTGCTCATTTTAAAAATACAAAAGGCTGATAGCTAATTAAACAAAATTTCAGAGATGTTGTCACAACTCGCAGTCAGCACAAAACGAGACTCTGTAAAAGCACATTCACAAAGCTTTAAAGTTGGTGCTATGCTTTATGACTAAACGATTCGATTGTTACCAAGAATCTATGATATAATTTTAATGAAAAAACACTTCCATTTTCATAAAAAAAATATAGTAGATAAAACATAAAGAAATTTCGAAAATTCAATCTCGAATTTACGAAAACCTTGAAACTAACATCAGATAACAGTTAATGCTTCAGAAACATTGCTCTCAAATTTCTTTCATAATCACGTTATTAATTTGAATTTTTCTCATACTATGATTAAGTGTTCTACTTAAAAACCACCTGCCAATCGGAATTTAAAACAAAAATACCATTAAATCATAATCTGTGGATTTAATTTGGTAAGTACAAAATCACTTTACAAAATTACCACACCATAATAATTTGCTTTACGGTTAATTGATTTTAAAGTAAAATTAATTTCACTGATGGAAATCAGGAAAAAAAAAATCATTCATGCTTGAGTGAAATTTAAAAAAAAATTCCTCACTGGAGCGCTGCTCTCTCTGACTTAACTCAATTACCATATAGCCACTCTATATACATACTTGCTTTGCAAAAAAAAAATGTTCCCATCACTCGCTACTGGAACTAGGTGAATAGGACTCCCACACACTTCATTACAAAAATATACTCCACTGTCCAGTCAATTCAATTTGGATCACATAACAATTTCCTAGTGTCAGTTCACATCACTGCTGCCACTTTTGGCTAAAACAATGAATGAACATAGCGCTCAGCTCAAAGGTACCTTTCATCCATAATGTTAGATTTGGATTTGGATTGAGCTTCGGACTTGGAATTCATTTCAATCCTTGTCTGTTTTTTTGTATTATATGGACAAGTGAATAGAGAACTCTTTGAATATCGTGATGTTGCTGTTGTTGTTGTTCCACATTGTACAAAGATGTGTAATTCAGCGAGACAATTGTGTCACAAAAACGTAGACATGATTGTTTGATTTAGTGCTACAGAAAAGGAAAAAATTTAACGAACTCAGTTAAAGGTTTTCTATACAGATGGCTTTCAGTTTTTTTGTATGTTGCGTTTATTGAAGCAATAGAGATCTTGCGTGGGATTTCGCGTTCCATGGCTCTTTTAACTTAGAAAAAGTATAGTTAGAAGCAATGGAAGTATTCGTGTTCACTCCGTAATCTTCAAAGTCTATTACTTTGTATTCAAATGTTAAAAAAAAATCTGACAAAATTCCTTAACATTTAAAAATCTCCATAATGGCTTTATTTCTGTAGACATGCAAGACGATATGCCAAAAGACAACACCAATAATACATTAAAAATCTGCGACTGGTAGAACTTCGTTTTCAAGTCGAAAGGAACTCCCGGTTAAGCCTGTACGATTTCATCAGTAACATGTAACATAGGCTTAATGTAGCAAAGGTCTTTAAAACGTGCAAATATTGTGTTCAATTATTTTTGACAAGAAAACACAAACGATGTCATAAGATTCACCTGCTACCTATAATTAAAATAATTGAAGAAATTTATAGATAAAACCTACAACATTAACTCTTAAAAAGAAACCGCAGCATTAATAATTATGTCCGACAATTTGTGCAGATCAAACACGCCAACTAAACCAATGTCCAGCCACCAGAGGAGTGTGGTTTACCAAAACCACATACTGAAACAAATACGTATCTACATACATACAACCCACAATGGATTTTATTAAACTAACAAACACCTTACTCACGGAAATACCATCAAGTCAAACTTAAGCTACACTATACGCGCATGCCTCATTGGCACATTGCAAGCATTTCTCACCACTGAATGTTTTCATTCAATTATATAAAAGAGTCTAACAAGCCATCATTCTTGGCACACTTTGTAATTCTGAGGCTAGACCTAACTGGCAGAGTGATTTTTTTAGGTTATATAACTTTTTTAATTACATGCAATTAACCATAAATTAATATTTACATAGAGTTTATTGGTCTTTTGAAAATTATAAGCTTTCAAGTTGCGGTTGTTGTTGAGAATTAACAGCTGCTGCACTTTTCAACATAGTTAAACCATATCGTAAATATATGAGCTGCCTTATGTGATCGTGGTATAATAATTGAGTGATTGTGTTGTTTCAGTTTTTAGAAATGTCCGAAATACTACTTTTAGTTTGCAAGCTGTATATGCAATGTAGTCCAATAATTTCAGATCAGAGTTATGAAAAGTAACGACCATATTGTGCCAAAAACTAGATACATATTTGTAAAAGTGTTAAGCCCCTATATGTTATGTAAGATGGTACAGTTGTTAGTAGTTATTAATTTTTCTAGGGACACAGGGTAACTGTTTGTGATTTGTTTGTATATAACTAAAGGCTACACAAACTTCAACAGTCATTACTCTAGTGTGAAACGCATTATGCAGAGCTGTGGTCATGAAAAATGTCAAATGGGTTTTTTTTTCGAAAAACATCTGTACAAGTGCATAAGCATTTGTTACAAAAAAAAACAAAAATATGTAAATATTTCACCATATCGGGATAAGTAATAAGTAAACGCATACAAAAACATGCAACAAGACATGAATCACTCATGTCGCCATTTCCAATAATTTTTTGCATCTTCCCGATTTGCAAAAATATATCTCCACTTTGTAGAGGAAATCCCTACTTACCAGAAAAAGGATTACATATCTAGGTAGGTAAGTATGATCTAAATGTTTTAAGAAATTAAGGGAGACTTACGCCAAGATTATCTGGTAACACTCCTTCAGCTGTAGTAGATGAGTTATTTCAATTTTTTTTTTTATAACTTTGCACGCGCTCAAGGGATTATGAATACCCTTTATATGTTTTTCTTAACACAGCGCGGTCATCCGGTGGAAGAAGAGAAAGAAGGATAGGAAAGATTTGTGGCGCGATGTTCTGAGACTAGAGCTGGTTGTTGTCTCAGATTTATCTCCAGGGATGGCGGCTGAACTAATGCGGATAGAATTACCTTGTCTTATTTATTTATATCCCTTATAATTCGCATTATTTTTATTTAATTCGTTGTCATATTTTATGCGTATGCTAGTTTACTCAATCACATGTTGTTAGTATTATGCCTAAACAGCATGTATAGAGCAAAGCAGCAACTTATTTTATGACAATTTTTAGAATTGGTTTTTAATGGAATATAAGAAGACATAGACAACGGCAGGAATCGAACCTGCACCACGAGGTGGACAGGCGAGCACACAACTGTCGCGCCACGGCCACCCCTAATTAAAATTCCTGTTTCTGTCATATTATTCGTATTTAATTAGGAAATCTGGCCATACTTAATCCAACCATAGTAGGACCTTACAATATGATTCTACTTTAGCTTTTAATTGACCGTAGCGATATTGTATGTAACATCCTTTTATGGATAAATTTTCAAATAAGATACATCTTTTTTTACATCATTAAGCCTATTATGCTGCCAATGTGAAACGAAAAATATTCAAAATGACATCACGAAATTACTTACTTTACTTTCCATTTTCCAATACGCTGCTGTGTTATTTTAGTAGATAGCTGTAATAGATTTTTTAGTATAATTTTACACTTTTTTCTTACCCAATTTAATTGCACGGGCATTCATTGCTTGTGAATTTTTGCCATTTCACAGACTAGAGGTGGGTCAATATTCAGTAACAGGAATTAGCAGATAGCAATAACAATTTGTTATTGAAAATTTAAAATACCTGTTATTGGAATGACTTTTAACATATCTAAATTTTTATATTATTTTTGTTAAGCAATTAACATTACTGATTTTGCTTAACTCAGATTCTGGTTATTATTGATTTCAGAATCATCGTATAAATTCCAAGTCGTAAAAAAAGTAGTTTTAATTTCATTGCTGATTTAGCTTAACTCTAATTATTAGGAGTGATTTCTGAGAAATCGTATAAACTCGAAAACTTAGAAGAATAAAAACTAGCAGTTTAGCCCATGACTAGGCACAATTCGTCAATTGTATTTTTGACAACTGACAGAATTATCCACAAACATTTTTTTTCTCCGATTTTCGTTTATATTTCCCTCTGCACTTGCAGATCACAGGAAAATGTATAAGCTTTAATACAAACAAACACACTGTAATACATCGTACGTCCCTTTCCAGTCCAAAAAATGACATTACTAGTGAATTATTATACATGCAACGAAATATTATTTCTAGTGTTCTGTCATGAGAGTAACAAACCAAAGTGCTGCTATCTCAGAACGTGAATTAGTGATATCTGCTATTTTATATTGTGATGTAGTAAAATCTTATATCTCAGACTATGATTCAGTGGCATGTGATATCTAGAAGTGTAATTTAGTGACAACTCATATCTCAGACTGTGATTTAGTAATATCTGCTATCTCAAGCTCTGAGTCAGTGACATCTGCTATTTGAGATTGTGATTTAGTGACAACTGCTATTTTAGAGTGCGATCTACTGTTTCATAGAATGTGATTTCCAGCCGTCAATATCCCAGATAGTGACCTAGTGAACCCTAATACCACAGTCAACTTATTGAGAAGAATATAAACGTTATGAATTATACAAAAGTTAGGTATATGAACATGAAAATTGAATAAAAGTTGTAAAGAATATAAACATTGTAAAAATATGTTTAAAACCCTATTTCAAAATATATACGTCAAACCGAACAATATTTGACATTTTACAATCGCTGAACATGTTAAAATTGTAAAACAATAATTCTACTGGAGAAAATTATTGACGACAAAAGTGCCAATCTTAACGTGCAAAAGGTCAAACTGTAAGAAAATAGCTACCGAGTAAAGGCATTTAGACTTGTTTTTACAACACGTGTTTCGCGGGAAAAGTATGAAAATTAGTTATTATTATTATAATACCTTTTTCTTCTTTATAATCTTTATGTACCTATAATACTGTGTTTTACATTTATGTTTTTTTTAAATCTCGCGATCAATAACTAACTACTTCTGGTTTGTTATTTACTTTGATGTTAATAAATGAACATGCCTTAATCCTCAAAATAGTTTGCTATTTTCGCATCTGTCAACTTTGATAGTTCTACGAGCTAAACCTACTGATACACCATTGTGTTTGTAGAATTATTAAATTGATTTAATCACCCTGTGCAGATCGAAAGATTAGATCAAACTTCAGCTAAGCTAAAACTGAAATTCAACTAAATGTCTATCAGAAGTAATTCAAGAAGAAGTAAACGTTTGTCGACACGCTCGATAATATTGGATTATAATGGATGACAATCAGGAAATAACTTTTATCAAAGATTAACTACCAGCTGCCGTATATGTGTTTACCGTGTGGAACCTCGTTACCTAGATCGTAAACATTATTACTACTAGGCCAAAATATATTTATTGGCCAGCAATTTGTGGCGCCTTTATCACCGCCACCGAGCCATCAACTATAAGCTGCCCACAAAAGCTGACGGTGAATAAAGGGATCTGCGAGGATTTAAATATATCTCCGTCAGAGTGCCAGTACATTACTGTCTCTGGCAGTATGGCCTTATGCAGTAGTTGAGCTGAGAGTTACAGAAATATATGCATAATATCAAGACTAAACGTCTTGTGGTTACTTTTTTGACCACAAATGGGTATTAAGACTTTGAACAATGCATAATAGAAAGCAATAGACGGAACTCTTTGTTTTTTTTTGCTGTATTTGCAATACGATTGCAAAAATGTAAAGCACTTACTACTGGCTCCTGGTTGATGTGCCGCAGTATGATCCAAATTGTACTGAACAGCAGTAGCAACAGCAGCAGAGCAGTAATGCTCCAGACTGACATGACGTGTGTTCAATGGAGCGTCGTACACACGCAAACTACTTTACATTGCCATTTATTTTCGTAGTCTAATTAAGGTGAATGGAAGTAAAAGAGCTAACAACCAGCCGCAGCCAATAGCGTAATGTGAGAGTGTTTCTTATAATTACATAATATTAGCATAATAATGATAATGCATAATAGTTTTTTAATAATAACAATAAGGAATGTGGGAAATCACAGTTCAAATTTATCATTTTTGTGGCATAAGTGCGCATTCGGGCTTTGTTTGCGTGGATTATGGAATTTCAGATGGTTCTTGAACACACCTCCAATACCAGTGGAGGATGGATGTATGATTATTTAGTTGTATATATAAGAAAACAGAACCACAGAATATCACACGTACGTTCCCATACCTAAAAACAAAATGGGATTTCCAAGTTTACTGACTGTTTTAAGAAAATGGTAAATACTCCAAGAGCTCTTGTCGACAAAAATGTGAATTTTGCATTTACAGTTCAGATTCAGCAAAATTTGTAGGTCATGGAAATAAGTCAGCTGGGGGCAAATCACCAAAATGCCTTATCAAATGACCGGGAAAGCCTACTTCATAATGTCAGATGTATAGCTCTTTCAGTCGCACCGTTGCTCCATCTGTGAATGGCATCGTATGTTGCACAGTGCAAAATGCATTCCACTGAATGATTGGAATCTGTCACAAACTATTTACTTTCCACATCGTATTCATCGAATAACTTATTTGAGCATGAAACGTCATTCGCCATGAATAAAAAAGAACTTAGTTGAACGAATCGTCAAAATGGTTGAACATACGTTCATTTGATTATTCATCGATTTTAACTTTTCGAAAAAAGTAATGATCCCGTCTATAAACTTAAATTACTTAAGTTCAATATTTTCTACACTATATGTTGTCTGCGAACTATGAAAGGTAATTTCGAAATCCACAACAATCTGTCCCTAATTCCACAACTCGCCGAAGAAAAAAATTCGGTCCAATTTCAACCGAAACAATCCTTTTACTTGTTTATAACGATTTATTACAATTCGCAGCTGTCAATATTTCCGACTTTCGCAGTCGTTTTTTCATATAAATGCATTTTATTACTGATTTCCAGTGTCCAACAACCGCAAATTTGACTTGTTCATGGATCCAAAGGTGTGGAAATAGTCTTAAAGACTTATGATAAGTTTTGACGGAAAATAATGCAATTTCCTGTTGAGACGATAAATCCGCGTTTCCATTGCTTATTTACATTGGTTCCATCTCTTGCTTTATATATGTCAAAACTGAATTGACATTCGACTTTAAAAATTTGTTTATTAACATTCCATCTATTCTGAAGTAATCGAACAATCCTATACTGTAGATTTGCAGACTTAAGCTTCTAAATTCGTTTTGCTTAATTCACAAAGTGAAACTTATTACCCATGCGAATCGGAAGATGTCTTTATATATTCAGTGCTTAATCTACAAACATATTTCCTATTTTTGATCCCTTAAGAAAAACTTAAGTAGACACACTCCGCCAGTCAAGTAGCCAGGATCGGTAATCTGTATCCTCATCATTAGTCGAGAGCATTGAAAATGAAATGAAGTTATGCAAATCTTCAGGGAAAGCCCCAAACAAATTACGATGCAGATCAGCAGACTCTCCATATGCTGAAGAAGATTCACTTTCAACTCAAGAGATTACCTCGCTTCCATACAATGGAATCTAAATAATGCAGTTTGTTAAGTTCCTCGATGTATCTTCAGAGCTTCAGCTTATCTTCCGTTTCTATTTTCTATCATTTTTGTTCGAATGAGATAACTTAAGTGCACATGGTTCGGTCATGTGCATTCCCATTTCCATTTAAACGACGCGACGCGTAATTCGAACTCTGAAAGTCTGAATGCTGATGATGTTATGAGGAAGAAGAAAATTAGCTTCAGTGCTTTTTTTTCTCTCGACCATCCGCGAATCATTTCAGTGTCTATGTCCACTCCACTTGAGAAAGATGTGAATACGCCCAGACATTAGCATTAGCATATTACACTCGATTTCATTTTGGCCGAGTGACAGATTTCGTTGGGTGATAAAAATGGCAACAAAGAGACATGAACGCATTTATTTATTTGTTTTACTTTTCAAAACAAATGTAAACTGTCAAACGTGAACAGAATGAAAGTGTCATTTTTTGTAAATTTATACGCATTTTGGTGGAGGTGATAAATTGATGGAAATGTGGCATTAAGGGGGTTCGTGCCAAAGCTTACACTCACATATGTAAGGCAGCTTGTTTGGTTTTATTTTCCTTAACTGGGATGTAGTCATCGTTTGCTAAATATTAATTATTAATTAAACTGGAGTTAAGGATTATGTGGCTAAACGAATACACTGGTTTAGATTCGTTAATTATTATGTCAGTCTTTCCAATGAAAATAGAGTTCTCATTAAATTTTAGTCACTAGAGAAAGCATAATACAAAATTATAATTTTTGGTTTAATTCGTCCGGTTTCACTGATCAGATTTCACTGTGAAACCGGACGAATCAAACTAAAAATTTAAACTCAGTTTAAGGTTCAGTTGATCTTAAGTTTAAGCTCGCACTGTGAAACTGGGGGTAACAGATTCACTGATTTTTAAGTTTAAAAATCAGCAATAGCTTCCATTTAATGGTGAAAAAAAGACGGCCAACTGAAGCATTAATCTTAGACTTTGCAGTAAGATTTGGATGTGCATACATAAATAAGCTCATAATGATTTACGTATGTTTGTTACGTTTATGTATATAAAAATTATGGGTTGTCAAATTTATTGTCTTGTTGAACGCTTAATTCCAATTCACCTCAAGAAAGTTTCATGAAGTCAGACTAACATTTTTTGTATTAAGCCCAGTCAATGTCAAATTCCTTTTAACCATTTGAAATCGTTTTCTTCCAAATTGTGTTACTTCTTGAAAGGAATTTTTAAAAAAATCGATTTTTGTGATTGAGTGAGTTCGAATTGACAGCTGCAATTTCGAATTATTATAAGGAACATAAGTCACAATAATTATTATGATAACTATTTGAAAAATGTCGAATTCATTTAAATGAAAAAAAATATATACCTACGTACAATTTTGGTTTTTAAGTAAAATGTAAATGTTTCTGTGTGAATAAAGTTGACGAACTGCATGATAAAAATCTAAGATTTGTTTTGATAGAATAAAATTGATTGTGTTTAACAATTCGATTTTGTTTTTAAAAAACCGAATTTTTGATTACTGGCTGAACACAATGAACAACTGCATTTACATCTGCAATAGCTGTCAAAATCGTGAATAAATACAAATTCAATGTTACGAAACAAACGCCACCAGTTGCAGAAGAAACTGTAGCCGGTGCTGCAAGGGTTGATCAGCTTTTTACTTTTGCTTGTAGCAAAAGTACGGTCACCATTAAAGCGAACCAAGCGTTTACATGGAATTAAAGAAGCTTCAAACTCTTTTTAATCCCATACTAATTTACAGCTGACAATTAATGGTATCTAATGTCAGAAAGCTGTCAGCTGTTTTATGAGCACGCACTACATTTTTTGACATCTAGGGGTCCAGCTCCAATAGCAGACTTCCATTGTGTTCAGCCAGTCCGATAGTTATACATTTAAAGCCAATTATTTTCTTATTGAAAATTTTCAGTGCCATTTTTATGTTTTTATTCAGTAGCCTTTGCTGACATTTACGCTTCAAAAACCTAATGATTTCTAGAAAGTTTTACATTATTACAAATTTATCGATTTCACGGTGTTTGTTGATAAAAGCTTACATAAAATGTATGGACAGTTTTTACCTTGACTTGATTTAAATGGCCAGCTCGTGCAAGTATTGATACTTTTACTGCATGGATATTTCGGCAATATTTCAAAATCCACTGTCATTGGATCCACTGTTTAAAACATAAATTCTGTTCGGGAAGAGATTTATTTTTGGATAAATAGGTTTGCCTTCTTTCAGAGTGAAGCGATTGATGTCTAATTGACGTAGATTTTGTATTTGTTTAATTCCGTTAAGTGTCAAAGTAGAATTGACATTAGCCTTCATTTACAAAAATTATAGCATCTTCCGATTGAGTGACAACTTTTGCGTAATCTAGTAGTAAAAAATCCAATGCCATATAACACCATATATTTTTTTTTATTACAAGAAAGTACCTGTGAATTTTGAAAATTCAAATCGAATTTAATGTGCTTATATAAATACCCACATATTTAAATTAACTTATTAATATATTAAATTCAATCATCCACAAACTTAATTGTTACTTTCATTTGGCAGCTGAAAAGGAGCTATAGGAAAATTGCTGGGTATAAATTGTTGCACAACATCAAATCCGAGCTTTGAATTCTTCTCGTCGTTCTTCAGTGGAACATTCCCATTTATTATATCTGAAATATTTAGATGAAGAATATCAGCAGGACTAGCATCTGGACTGAGATCAATTTGGAATTTATCCATAACTTTATTCACAAGTAGCGGTGGTAGGGTTCCAGAGGTTAAATTTAATACTGGAATTTCTGTTGTTGTTGTTGTTGCTTGTGATTCGATAGAAGATGACAAATGATGTTCTTTGTTTACATTCCTCCTTTTCTTCTTAGATCTAAAACCATTCTGATCAGCTACATAATTAACAACTGTGTATCTTCCATCAGCTCGCAAAAATCCAAATGTTCCAGTAACAGTTCCATTTGAAAATCTAGTTTCGTTTCTAAATTGAATATTTTTTGTTGGTTTGTCTTCAATATCATAACCAAACTCATAAGTTCCAGGTCCTAGAAAAAAAATTGTTTACTTTAGTTACGGTTCACTTTTTCGTGGTTTCACTGTTGTACTAAAGAGTGATTATTTTTTCGTGCATACCTTGTGGTTGTTGATAAAAATACGATGTCTGCTTAGGAGGTGCTGAAGTTGAGTTCGTGGTTGCCTGAAAGGCAGCTGCTGCTGCTGAGGAGGTGCATACCTGATGCAGCAAATAAGGCGATGCACAAATAACTAAAATAAGAAATACAGTTATTTCCAAAGAAAAAAAACGACTTCCACGAAAAGTGTCAGACGAATAATGGATTATGTTTTGTAATTGGGAATAACAACTAGACAGAAGAACGCATTGAGTTATGGGCTTGTTGATAACTTTGTTGTTTTATAAAGCCCCCAGGAGTATGTTAATAAATTTTAATTTTAAACAAATTCTTATTTGCCCATAAGACATGTTTCGATAACGGACATTGAGTTTTAAATATTATTTGAGCTGTCACTTTTGTCGGAACTATATTTATTTATTTATTTATTGATGTTGTTTCTGCTTTTCTTTCAGCAGTCCTGAAATCAAGTAAAGTTGTTAATAATAATATTAGCCGTGTTCTCGTGACTATCGAGTACAGCAAAGTAAAAATTTTACAAGGAAAACAACAATAAGAACATACTGGGAATTACTTTTCCTTTTCATCCGAAGTATAATTGAGTTCCGCTATTCTATCATAGAGGGCATAGAAGTAATTTTTTTTAGTTATGTTTGTATTTTTTTTTCTCCTTGTATTTTGTAAGCTTTTTGACAGAAAAAAACACAGATGTCAAAATACCTCCGTATTAAAATAAATAAAATCAAGTTGGTGTGTGTATCGTTTTCGTGAAAATGTTTTACTTTGCTATACTAGTTAGTCACGTGAATACAGCTATTATTATTTTTAGAAGTCTTCATTCAGGTTTATCACGATTTGACCGAATGTTAAAAATTATTTTTCTTCAGAAAAATGTCACAACTATAGAATAAGTAAATGTTGTGTGACAAAAGCAATTAACAGTCTTGGAACATTTAAACGATAAAGTTATTAAAGGCAAAAACTAAGAAGAGGTGATAGCAATTTTCATCTCGTTTAAAAGCATAATTAATTGTGTAATCGGAAAATAACATTTGAGTTTATTCGTATGTTTGTATTTGTTGCTTCTTTTCTTTTTACAGTAGTTGTGCTCCACACTCTTTACCCAAAACTGCCAATTGGCACAAATTCCTTTTTCAGACTTACAAATTCGGTAGTTTTTGGTAGAAGAGAGGGCCCGTGAGAGAGTAAAATATTCCCCTTTCTGACAATTTTTGCCCAATAAATGTTTGTAGGCAGAAAATTTACAAATGTCAGGTTGACGTTTGTCACCCTTCGCCACCACAAGCAATTTTTTTGTTTGTTTTTATTTCAGCAATTATTGCAGACATTTTTATTTCTTCGTTCAACGTTCGTACATTTTGACCTCCAAAACTAATTCGCTTACATTGTTGTATTTGTAAATTTAATTTTAAATCTAAGGGAGTCCAACTCAGCCCATCAAGATACACATGTTAAGCTAAAACGAGCACGAATTTCAGTCGAACTGACATTAGACGTCAAATTTTTTCTTCATTTATTTCCACAGAGATGTTAAAAAATAAATGCTGGAATCGATCGAATTCGTAAAATAATTCATTTCATGAAATTTGTGGTCTGCATTGGAAATTTCCATTGCATGTTCGATTTTGTGAAATAAATTATTGCTTGTGTTAGAGCAGGATCATAAAAGAAAAAAAACTCTCTTGGCTGTTGTTGGAAAAGATTTATTGAAGAAAGAACGAAATTAATTTTAAAAGCACTAAAATAAAAAATTATTAGTTTAAAGAGAAAAAACGTGAATTTTAAGCAAACAAAAATATGCATACACAAATGAAGTGTTGACGATTAAAAATTCGCAGAAAAGTGTAATCCGTTCTCGAACTTTATTTGTTTATTAGAGAAATTTAATTAGCTGCCAATTTCTGTCCAACAAAAACGTTTGGATCAGGCAAGGTATGTTCTAATGATCAAACATGACATTACGATCAAAGAGAAGCCTAAAAAGGTGATCAATAAAAGTGTTTGTTTGTCAGTGTTTCCGTCTGTATATATAACGAGCTGCAGCCTAAGCGGCGTAAGCGATTACCTTCAAATTTGATATGTATGATTATTTTGGCATTCTTCAGAGGGGAATTGAAATTTTATTTTTAGGTCTAAAAATAACGGTACCTGACATATTACCTTGAAGGAAAATCTTATTTTTCTCGAAAACGGCTCCAATGATTTCGATACAAATTTTTGAGAATTTGCAAGAGCATTTGATATCAAGTTTACGTGAAAGGTCTATTAACGGTACTTTTCATATAACAGTTTTATAAATTTTTGGCTTCGTCGGTAACTATGGGTTGGATTTCTGTCAAATTTTATATCTGAGAAGATCTAGGAAGCCAAACTAATTCTGCATATTAAATAACTTTTAAATAACTTTTTTTTATAATTAAAATTAATTTTTGATTTTTTTTTTTTGACAATCAATATTTTTAAAAGTATTGAAAAAAAATTATTTAAAATTTCATAATCACATGTATATTAATAAACTCTAAAAAACTGCATACCAACATTTCAAAAAAAAAATTGTTTTCAAAAAACTAAAAATAAAAAACCGGATTTCATCAAAATCCGTCCTACAATTTTCGGGATACTTTTTATAAAATTTTCATTGATCCATGACATATAATGTTATTTTTGGTTTTTTCGAGAAACCGATTAAGGAGATGGTTTTGACAGTTTTTTTAAGTTTAAAAACGATTTTTACCCACCTAATACATCATTCACTTTCATTTATACATATGTATGTAGATATCTACATATATATAGGTAAGTACATATTACCCTCTTAATTTTCATAATTCAAATCCATTTAAATATACATTTGTAGGTAGGTACCTATGTAACAAGTCCTAGAATCATATGTATTACAGAATTCATTATATTACCATAATAATCAAGGTACTCTTACCTACATCACATTTAATCCTGCAAAGGATAACTATACAACCTTTACCTACTAACAGCTTCAGTCCTTAGCTACACTAAGGTTGTTAGTTACAAGAGCAAGTTCGTACGATCCAGTCGTACATTTTATTTTTGTTGTGTGAGAAGAAATTAGGCTTAGATTTCTATGATTGAAAACTAAGCTCTTTTAAGAACATAAAACATTTACTATATAAAATCATTTTGAAAAAAAAAATAAAAATAAAAACAAATACTCACAACTAAAAAATTATAAATCATCACTCCGAAGGATAGGGCACTTCTTATTTCAACAGACAACTATTATCTGAAGATTAACTTCTAATTATTTCCCCCAAAATAAATTTCGATAACCCCATCCGTATCGGCTACTTGAATGACTTGGACAGCTTGAATAGGCAATTAAAATAGCTACGTGCTTATGGTGTTGCATGGTTATCCAAATTGAGTGTCTAATGTAATGTGTATTCGAACAGACTAATGGAAGTGTGAAAAATCTAAAAACAGTCGCTGACTAATTATCACTACCGAAAAGTACTTGAGATTGTTTAGAGCGATCTACTTTGGCAAGAGAATTAGCATTGATCTTACCAAACTGGGCTATAGAATTCGAAAAATTTTAATCAGTGTTGTTTTTTTTCTTTTGTAAAATTTTAATTATTTAGTTCGTCAATTAGAACTCGCATTGACCATGTACAGAAGGTAACAGCTTAATTTATCCCATGCAGCTGTGAAAGCTTTAAATTATGTATACATTACATATAAGTCGTTTAGAATATTAATAGATAAAGATACTCGTAATTTAAGTTTTAAATGGATAGGTTTTCTTACTTAAACCATCAAATTAATTAATTTACGACAAAGTACGACTATAAAAATATCTTAGTATTACACTGATGGTGGTCTTATAAATTATTTTCGATAAATAATATCATACATTTTACCACGGTACCTACTTAGTCTAGTATACAGTTCCTCGACGAAAAAATATGCATGTATTTCTTATGTGAGTGGATTTTTGTGCAAAACACAATATTTGACGTTTAAGGCGTTTTATCTAACTGTTTGATATTCTTAAGCAGATTGCACATCAGCTCCGTAATTGATGGCATATCCGGAAACTGCCTCATAGGCAAGCACAACGAGGCTTGGTGTTTATTCAAACGATTTTTGCAGAAGCTGCATGGACGAAGAACAGGTGGAATCTATTCGTCATCTTCTGTGATCTACTGTGTACATGTCTTGCTCTCTCTCAGACTCGTTAGCTCCATCTTGGAGACTTTTTCTTCGATGACCTCAGCGATCTAAATGAAATAGACATCTACAGTCTCTTACGCTTCATAAGGCGCTCCAAATGGTTCAACGAATAGGGAGATTTTCTAAGGATTCATGTGGTATCACAAGGGACCCACTCTAGTCTAAGTGTGACAGCTGCAACGCTGACAGCCACTTCAACCTAAACTAACCTAGCCCACCACGAATATTTTGGTTGTGAGAAAAATTCTTTGTTTCCGAGAGAAAAACATCTAAGCCCTAAGCGAATTTGTAAGCCCGTATTATCTTCTTTTTTCCCACCAAACAATGTCAGTTACGAAAAAATATTCGTGGTGGGTTTAATATTTTTTTCTTCGGGTTAGTTCACAGTCCGATAAAAAGGGTGAATTTATACATTTTTTACGAAAAATCCCACCCATTAGAAATGGATGAAGTTTTCTTATCCCACATTAATATTTTTTGGTTCAAAAGAACTTTATACTTAACTCCAGAAAGTGCTTAAAATAAAAATAAAGCAAGTTTACTACTTTAAAATTGGTAAATTGATTACCCCCTTTTTACATCCAGTCCTATTTTAGAATTGTGTTGTGACATTAATGTCGATTTCGTTTCAATAAATAGGATTCGCTACTAAAACCAATACCTTTTTGCTTTGAAACGAACGATTACGGACCGAATCTCTTTTTGGGACTGTGTGTGTTGCTTGGCAGCTCTAAAAAAAAAAACTAATCTTCAATTCTTTAATACATCATTATTTCGCTTTAATTTCCCGATTCCAACACGGGGGAGTTCCCAAGCCCACTTGCACTTTTTTAATATTTGTTTCCAAGAAGTTTTTAACAATTTTTTTAAATTTTTTAATATATTAATTTACTTTTTCTGTACACTGCCACAAAATAAAAATTAATTCACAATACAAGGTTTTAATTTGAAACGAATTTGATTTTCAGAAAAAAATTGACGGCGGATCGACGGCAGATCGATGTTTTTGTTGAAACGAAATCGACATAATTGTTGTGTTTTGTAACATTTTTCAAATTCACCTCATCACAGCAAGGGACTGCGTATTGCAAATGACCACGTTGATAAATGTCAGATATTTAGAATGTCTCACTTTTTTGCAACAGATTTAATGAGTAGCTAGATTTCTGAAATCAAGTTTTGAATTTTTTATCAGTGCGTTCGATTTTTTCCAACATTTTTTAGTAAATCAATAATAATGCAGGTTTTGGGTTATTAGTTTAGAAAGATACTAGTAATGGATTTAAAAAAGATTGCGTAAGCACTTTTGAAGCGGATTTACCGACATGCTTCACCGTATATTTCACTTTTTTTACTCATTAAGCAAAATTTAAGTTATAAGACCAATAATAAAATTGTTAGTAAATTAGCTTAAAATGCTAAATTCTGACTCTGCATTTCACAAATATTGCTCAAAAAGCATTTCTGAAACTTTTTTGTCATTGCATAAATTTTGTGTAATATAATTATGAAATCAAAAAAAATTGTAAAAATAATTTTTAAAAGCAAAATTTAAAAACAGAATTTAGCTCCTAAACAATTTTCTTTTACAAAAAGGATCACATTTTGTATATAATTTGCATTCGAGTATTGATATAAGGAATAAAGAACGTCAAACATTGCCTACTACAGGTAAATTTTCATTTTTGTATTCAATGTATTAGTTGCACTGCATTTACAATCTATAAAAGCATATTTTTAAGAATGAATTAAAGAAAGTAAATAAGGAGATACGAAAAGATAGATATGCGTTTTTTGTGAGAAGAACAAAAGTGGCCTAAAGGTAGAACTTTGCGGTACACCAAGGAAGGGAAAAACGTCTAGAATATGATAACAAATACCATTCTAGTTTGTTTTAATTATTATCCTATTACTTCAACTCAAAACCCAACAAAAAGTGCGATGGGAAATGCCAGTAAACGATCACATTGCACGGGCGTTGACCAATTTTAAGTTTCTTTTGTATTAGATCTTCCCAAGAATATTGTTTCTATGGCATATTATCTTTTACATAATGGCAATGTTTTTCTCTGTTTATTTTCATTTCATTGTTACTTAAAAAAAATTAAGAAACCATTACTAGAAAATTACGTTAGATACAAAATTTAATGAACTTTATGTCGACAACTCAACTCCAGATAAAAAGCAATTTTTTTTCAATATTTTTTATTCATTTTACTTTTTTTAAGTCGTTTATTTATTTACAATACAAAGAATACATTACATTTTCATCATAATATACAATTATTAAAAAATAGGCACACCCTATCTATAACCACAACCGGGCATACAGTTGGGCCTCTAACAATAAAGATATAGCCTCATAAATGATGCATACAAATTGAAAAATTGAAAAGTACAAAATATATAAAAATATTATATAAAATAAAATAAAATATAAAAAATATGTATATAATACAATATTGTTTAAAAATATTAAATGGAAATGAAGTATTTTAAAAATGAAATCATAGACAAAAGCTGTTTATGTTTAAATTAAATAAGAAGAGAGAAGAGAAATTCATAGAGAGACAGAAACAAAAAACAAGCTTATACAAACAAGTTTTATATATTTGTTTGTTTATTCTTTTTAATTAAGTTTAAAGAAAAAGTTATTAAAAAATAAATTTCTTTGCAAATTAGCTGAGACACACAACAAAATTGAAAACTAATTAATAAAAGTGTCAACTTAATTTGAAAAAAAAATTAAGTGAAAGAAGAAGACATTTTTTTTTATTAATACTCTAACAAAATTGTTAAGTACGTCGAAGACGAAAAAAAATACAAATTCAAAAAAAAATTGCTACCAACATTTTGGATGAATTAAAATCTTTTAGCAATTTTTTTTCATATTAATGCACAATGTCCGGCACAGTTGCGCAAAGAGTTCATAAAAATCGAGAAAAAAACTATCACAAGATTTCTACATAATTATAGCCTCGTCGCGTCGTTGTTGCAATGTAACAGAATTAAGCCAGTAGGCTTACTGGCACTTGCTTGACACTTAGTCAGTGATAGAAATAAAAAGTTTAGTAACAAATAAAGTGACAGTTGAACTGTCAGATTATACGAAGAGTTTCATTTCTTAACATTTTGTTAAATCGGTGGTGATGCAAGTCTGGCTAGAAAAAAAGAAAAATGCAAAGAAAAACATTAATACTGCACTGTTGCCATTTACATTTTCTTTTTCCTTTTATCATTTGCATAGATGTCAAAGTGACATAAATATTATTACACAACAAACATGAAAACATGCACAGATACTACAGAGACAATAATATAAGATAGTAAGAGAAAGAAAAAAGAAATACGAAAGCAAAGAAGAACTATAAACAAAAGTGGTAAAGAGAAATCGCGCGCGCATAAAGATATTATGAAATAGTACATATACATAGAGAAGAAGAAGAAAAGTGTAAAAAATAAAGATTACAAAAGATCGTGTTTAATATGACTCTCATTTGATATTTTTACATCACTTACGATTACGAACGCCTCGACACAACTCTTTCCAAGGCATGCAATGGAAAAAAACATAGAATAAACATAGAAAGTGATTAGACAATAAAATATTACTTACATCACTATACACACAAACGAGAAGAAGAATAATTAATTAAAATTATTATAAAGTAAACAAACAAAAGATATAAAATAAAATATTCTACATATGATCGATGAATGGTTAAGTGAATGAGAGTTTTGTGGCCGCTTGATGTTGGTTATTTTCATTCTCACGCATAAAGTAAGCAATGTTTCATTGGGTCAGTGAGTGTTTAGTGAGTAGTGGTGACTCCTTAGCGGTAATGGTGCAATAATCCAGCGTGGGCATGAGAAAGCACTGGTGCATGGGCAATGACTGGCACGGCAACCTTCGCTGGGGCTGATTTGTGAACGATGGCATTGAAACCGTTGTGATCGTCGGCAGTGTAGTCAACTGTACGCACGGAACCATCAGGCTCGACAAGGGAGTATTGACCCTTCACAACATCGCCATCGCGTTCTTCGGCTTGCGACTTAATATCACCAGTATGGGGATCCTTGATTCCATAGTTGAAGGAGTACTTGGGATATGCCTGACAAAAATGATTAAAAAAAGTAAATAATTTAATGCGGATGATGCGAAAGAATAGAGTTGTACTTTAACTTACCACAGGCTCATGGGCAACTGCATGTGCAAGGACAGGGGCATGTGCAAGGACAGGGCCATGGGAAAGTAGCGCTGGGCCACCATAGTGTCCCAATTCAATGGGAATGGCTTGCGCTACACTGACGAAGAGAACAATGGCAATAGCGTACTGAAAGGTAAAAAAAAAACATTCCAAAATTAAATTTTATAAAAAAGGAAAAAAATGTGAACTTAAAAGATAATTTTTTGCATTAAAAATAGAAATTGTATGGACTGGTGAAAAATTATTGAACGCAAGATGGCGCAGCATCTCTCATACTTATTCAACCAGTAACTCGTTATTAAATGAAATATGTCATTAATATAACAAAATGTCTGCTATTTGACATTTGTAAGTTTGTTCCCCAGCAAAATGATCTTCTTAACTGACATTTTTACAAACAATAATTTACAGAGCCATAGAATTTGAAAAAATGGAGGTTATACCGACTTATTGTAGTTTTGATTGGCTTCATATATTTTTGGACATACCTTTTATTTGATTACTTTCCATTGGCCTCATTCAATAACAGAACTATGAGCTATCCGGATTGGATGGAGTTGTTGTATTCCCATGTAAGATTTTTTTTTGGCAGCAGTTGCTTTGTCATCAGCTGTGTTCTTTTATGGGAATACACAACACCGACCTATCCGGATAGCTATAGTTCGGTCATTGAATGAGGTCATTGTATTGTTTATAAAAGCCAGGGACTAGTGTTGTTTGTTAAAGAAAACAAACAGTTCAGATTGGTAGACGGTTTCAATTAAAAAAATGTAAGATTTATAGTCAGTTTTAAATAGTTCATAATTTTGCCATGAAAAAAATCAACATCTTATTGAGTCCGAAAACATTTTTTGAAAACTTAAGTTGAAACTAAGCAATGGGGCTTAAGGCAATATCACGAAATTTTAAATTAAAAATAATATTATATTAAATTGAATAATTGTATTAATGGGTCTTGTTAAAAAAATGTTCATACCAGAATGAAAGGGTGCTTATATATTATCACAAGAAAAAAAAACGTCAAAATTGTTGGAGTCATTTTTAGAAAAGAACCATTTTTCTAAATTTTTTTTTGCATTTTTTATATGCTTGGTTCACAATTAGTAATTAAAATAAAAACAAAACAGAGCTATAAGGTTCATATTTGTAAATTTAATTTTTAAAATAAATAAATGCGATATATCAAAACGTACATATCGGCCTGAAGAAAAAACCGAAATTAATGAGAAAATCAAGAAGGAACCTCCTTTAGAGACAATTTAGATACGGACAAAATAGGATATATATCTAAAGCTTTAGTCATATGTGCTTCGATTGCAACTCATAGTTTTTGACATTGTTTTATATATACAATGAATGGTTCATTCCAAAAATCATTAAAAGCAGAATTTGATTATAAGTATCAAAAACAATTGTTCGCCACAAAAAGAATTTTTATAGTTTTAAAAATAAATAATCTAGTATATTTTTCAAATTTGATCAAAATCTGTCGAAAAGAAAACAAATCTTATTTTAAATGTATTATTTTATGCATTTAAAAATGTATTAAATCAAAGAAAAATGATAGAAATGCAAGCATTCATTGCTTCACTATTTTCAATAATAAAAAGATTTTATTAAATAACTTAAGTGATAAATCTTTTAGTTGAGAAATTGACTGATATGTTTCAGTTTTCCACCTGTGAAATTTTATAAGAAAATAAACCTCTTATTTTCAGTAGTTTGTGATAACTAAAATTATTTCCTATACTTCCTTTAAATTAAAAGCCGTTAGGCATTTAGCTAAACATAATTTATTAACAAAATATAACATAGCAATAAATATATGTAATTTCTCCTGATTTTGTATGTCACCTTCTTTAGTTCAAACATTTATCTTGTAAGGTATATATTGTTATTGAAAATTCTTTGAACAAGGAGTTTCAAAAGTAAACATTCTTTTTTCAAAAAACATTATCAAATTTCCATTAAGTTTAAAAATTTAATTAAAAAAAAGTAAAAATTCAAGACTGATGTATTTTAAGATACGACAAAAATAACGATTCTGCTACTTAAATATCTTTGTATTTTAAAATGGTTAAAATATGAAAAAACCAATTTAACTATTCACTGGAATAACCTTTTTAAGTAGGGAAAATAGTCTAAGGAAACTTAGTTTTTGGATCACTCTCGTAATTTGAATCATTTGTCTCTGCACTACCACTGTTTTACTTTAAGTTTAATATTTCACATAAATCACTAAATATATGGTTTTGTCCTTTACACTAAGTCTTAGCTATATTTGAAGTATAAAACTATATCAAATAAAAAACTCCGTACCTTCATATTGGCTTTTAAGTTTTATGTATTAAAAAAACAAAACGTTTAACAAAAATCAAATCTGCAACAAAAACCGATCCCAAGTACTACAAAACACACACTTTACACAACGACTTAATTTACACGAAACTCTTCCTTCTAGCTGGTGCGATCCTTTAGTTCTCGAACTGTGAACCTGATGTAATCCGTTTGTAAGATACTGTTGAACTGATGCCAATTTCGATGTCCAAAACCATTTTTATAGCCGAAATTTTCGAATTCTTTGCAAATAAAAACAAATACTTTGCTACCAGCTGTTTGAGTTAGAAAACACAAAATTAGGGGAGGATAAAAGTTCAGCATATCTGCGGAAAACTATACGCACTATAGTACACCATCAAGAGGTGTACATTCGTTCATTCCATCCAACCCATGGTAAAGGTAGATTGCCATGCCATGTGCAATGTACATCTGTGTGTTAATACTCTGTACCTGGCATCCCTCCACACTCAGTATCTAGAGATACTCTCCTCGAAAAAATATATCTATGAATCCTAATGCTTTTCTTCGGTTTGGGTATTTTTTTCATTCATTTTTATCTTCAGTTTTTCCCCTGAATGCACCAGCAGCATAACTTTTTCAAGACTTAAGATCCCCACCCCTTTTCGGATTTAGAGACACGTTTGTATAGCTCCAGTGTGGTGCGGCGTGGTCTTAATGTCGAAGAGCATGTGGTGGTTTAGTTGGTGGGCATATAGACTTCTGCCAACTTTGGGATCGATATTGCGAGCAAATGGGATCCGCTGCGCATGCGCGCGATACCTTAACTTGTTTTATATGATTTGAACTAGTTTAGTTTATTTGAATTAAACCAAGTTACTATACAAACATACATTAACCCACATGTTAAGTAGTAGCATAAATCGCAAAAGTAGTATCCAACCATAGGTTTGGCTTTGGGTCCAACTTACCTTTGTTGGTGGACTGTTTTTCATAACCAATTGTGGTGTCACCAAGATCGTTTAAAGCTAAAATATGCAATTCCATGAGAGACTCATAATGGTAATGGGACGGCCATATCATATTATCTAGCCATTTAATGAGTTGTTTACGTGATCTAGTTTTGAAGATAAGAATTTTGTGAATTTGTTATTTTCTTAAATAATTTAATTGATGAAATTTGTTATACACATTGGCATAGTAGTATTAACCATTTAAAGCATTTGTTTATGTTTGTGTTAAAAAAAAAATTATGTGTAGAGACTTTTAATTACTTTGTAAGTGATTTTAAGTATCATTTTGTTAGACGATCACTAGGGCGTATGTGGAACGTTTTTTTATTGATTTTACTTTTGTACAATTTTCAATCTAATAAATATTTTAATAAAATTGTATAAATATATCTCTTATGAGTAAGGAATTATTTAACTTTATTGGAAAGTGATTCAAAAGAAATATTTGAGAAACAAAGAAAAAACAATTTTAATGATTTTGAAATGAAAAACAAATAATTTTCAAGCTTAAAGAGCAGAAGTTAAGTGTATTCAACTGTAAAAATATGAACACAAAAATGTAAAGAAAATTCTTCTAGTAGAACGAAAATCTTATTAATTAATTTTAAGAAACAAAACAAATAGATAAATACAATTTAAACAATACGAAGGAAAATATATCAACATATTTTTTGTATGAACATTTTTTTTTGTTTTTTTTTTGTATAACAAACTTTAGCTCTAATTTTATCAGTCAACAAAAATATATTTTTTTATTTTTTTCCTGAGCATTCAGCACAATCGGGCAAATGTTAGAATGTTCTGCTGTATAATTAAATCATTGTATTTTTTTTTAAATAAACATTTAGTATCTTACGACAAAATGATGGTTAGTGTTCGATGATATCTCAAAATATTTCATAAATCGATATTTCATACAGTAAACATTTTTAAATGATTTTTTTTAAGAATTGAAGGTTGTTTGGGAATTGTTTTTTAAAACAATATTTTTTTAAGAATTTTACAGACCAATAAACCATTGAATTAGTTTTGAAAAAAAAAATTTTTTGAATATCTCGACAAAAGCCAATTGAATGAATTTGTGACCTTTAGTCCAAAATGCGTTTCGCCCAGGTACTACAGCTGGGATCATCAGTTAGATGCTGTAGTACCTTTTTAAGACGCATTATTTTTTGATCGATGTTTACCGACTTTAATAAAACTTACAGCGATTACTCACTGTAAATTATATTTTTCTAAGGGAATTTGGTTAGATTCATGCACCTAGAATTATGTTTTGCCCGTGGTCTGGCCAGTGAATTAATTGAAGAAAACGCAAACAATATGTTTATATTATTTTTGTTTTTGTTTTAGTGGACTGTGTGCATTTAAAGCCAATTGAATGAATGGCGAAACTCATTTTGGACTAAAGGTCACAAATTCATTCAATTGGCTTTAAATGCACACAGTCCACTAAAACAAAAACAAAAATAATATAAACATATTGTTTGCGTTTTCTTCAATTAATATGTCTACAAAATATTTCGTAGTTTTCCAATTATTTCAAATGGGATACTTAATTACATATTTGTTTCGGAAGTATATTTTTTTTACGTCGGAGGAAGGAAATAAGTATAAATGTTAAAAAAAATGTTTAAGTAATTCGAAAGCTATTAATTTTACAAAATCGTTTAGAAACGTAATAGTTGAAAGGAATGCACAATATACAAATTTTAAGAATAAAATTTAGAACACAAAATACTTCAGTGGATATTTCTGAGAACTGAGAAACGAAAAAGTAGAAAAAAGACATGAAAAGAAGTGTGAAACATTTTACAAAAAATCGTATATTTCATTGCCGTAAATTCCATTGACAAGAAATTTTTAAAATTCAATAAATATTGGTATGGATTATTTTTTTAAATACGAATTATTTTCGATTTTAAATAATTTCTTTCTAAAAAATCTATTTTTGAGCAACTCTTGAGTACCGGTGATCAATACTACCCGTAGTTCTACTGAATTCTAGTAGGTTGTTAAGATCTGAAATCGAGCCAACATTATCATTGACCAAGGCTTACACGCCTCGTAATCAAAGGCGAATTTATAAATGCGTCGTTGATATGTGCGCATTCCTTTTGTGCACTATAAGCACACAACTATTGATTTTTCTTGCTCACTATGGAATTCAACCGAATTTTGGAGAACATAATAGTTCCCGAAGTGCCTGAGAATCAATCGTTTTCGCACTATTCAAAAAATGGAAACTATCTTTCCTAAGCACAAGAGATAAATTATTCACTGGGCTTATAGAGAATAGACTGTCCAATTGGTTGAAGGGACGAGTATCAGTATTTTAGGCTGGTTTTAAGGAGAATTATTGAACAACGGATAACATAATTTCACTACACAATATCTCAAGGATTGGACTATCAAGTAAAATAAACCACCAACACCATAAATCATAAATTTATTTAATTTAAAATTCAAAACACAAACCTTTATAATTAAATTATTTCAAAATTCTGGTTCACCCTGTGCAGTGTTAATCTTATTTACCTACTTAATTTTGTACCTACAAAGTTTATAATGTGAATGGTGGGTGACGTTTAGAGTTTTGTAGAGTTTTGTTTAAAAAAAAAAAAAAACTTTAGAAATCTTATACGTATTGCAGCAAAATAATGAAGAATTAGAATTAAAGTAGATGTTAAGAAGAACGGCTGTCATTTATTTCAACGCTAGCCATCGACTTACATACGTACATCTACAAGTTCTACGAGAAAATTGATCTCAAACAAAGGAGTATCCTGAGCTGGTTGAAAGCTAAAAGCATGGAACTGTTAGGAGGAACTATAATATCCGCACTTATATATGCTGTTGACATAGGTTTCTTTTCAGAAACGGTTGATGTATTACATCTACTAATGAACAGGCTGAAGAACTATTCTGACCGCTACAATCTTGTCGCAAATCTATTAAGGCCCATGCTAATTGATCTTTCCAAAAAAAGTGGTCTGTAATACGCACACCGAAAATGATTTCCTCAATGTAAGTGCATTTTATGGATAGCGACATAGGGAGTATGTTCGGCTTTTGTGACAGAAGAGATCATTGAGTGTTCGAAACATTAAATAATTAAAGGACTTGAATTCTAAAATGAAAATTAGGATTTGGTGGGTCAAGAGTTCCAGATAAGTGATCATTAACGAAAATGATAAAAAGTATCGGAGACAAAACAGAACACAGTGATACCCAATAATTTATTTTCTAAATTTCAGACTTAAAACGTTGAATATGACTTCAATTTTACAGTCTAGACTTGAGGGTAATTTCTAATTCAGCGACTAAAACAGATTCAACGATAATAAATTCTTCTTACTTATTTTCTACAAAAACGGTGTAGAGATTTGTACGTGATGTGGGAAAAAAGAAAGATTCTTTATTTTCGCTTTGGCCCCACTTGCTGATACATGCAATTTTGGTCACGTAAGCTGTCATTGAGTCTATTCAAATTAGAGTATCAAAATTCATTTTTTACTTATCCTACAGGACACATATTGGTTTTGTGAAAAAAAAAATAATTTGAGCTATCGTAAACTTCAACATTTCGATTATATAAGTCGAAAATAATTTCTTTCCATGAATAATTCATATAGAGTCTCTCCATTATTATTTATTTTATTTTTGACAAATACTTTTTCATTTGAATATTATAAATTTTTTTAATGTTAAAATTTATCGACGCCAAAGAAAATGCCCCGAAAACATAAACATTTATGTACTTGCAACGACGGACGAGGCGATACTCGTATCCTTACAATGTTTAATCGCCGATCTCTATTATACCCAATCTGTCACAATTTTGCGCTCAGAGATAAAATTGTCAGCTTCATAACGTCACTATGCGCAATTAATGACAAACACACAGAATTTATTATGTCATTTTAATTACCCAATGAGATTGTATCTTTATCTCGATTGATTGATCTTTCGTTTTAATCGAAAACGGCGCGGCTGACGGCGGCAACTCGAAGCAACGATGACGACCAAACGGCAAAGACGACAGCAATTGCAATTTTCAAAATCCTCTCTTTACGCGCGGCGGCGTTGGTACTGCATTCCAAAGCCTTAAGCTGTACTTACAATAATTTATAATTATTATTTAAAAAAAATGCATTCGCGGATTGTTCCAATTTTACTATTACTTTCTATTAATAGGCCAGTGTAACAGTGCCCCAGAGCAGCATTTGCATTAAGGTGAACGTACCTCGCTCCGTCTGAATCCAGTTGTTGTAGTTGAGACAAGAATTGTTGTCCACTTTTTTCGTGTTGCATGCGCGGTCTCCCAAGTAGGGAAACAACACGAACAACTATCCACAAAGACCAAGCAGAGCAAAAAAAAAAAACACAAAAAAAACGTATCCATGAGATATACAAGATGATGTACCCTCCGTGTTCAATGGTAGTGCTGAGAAATTATGCCAGCCACAGTCAGATTGCATAACTATCGGTTCGCGCATACATATATTGAGACAGAGAGGTTAACTCAACTACAGCACCTCGGCTCGGAGTAATTCAACCTACTCCAACCTCCAGAGTTTGATCTTTTTTGCCTGTAAATAGTTTTCACATCGAGGAGCTCTATAACAACTCCGCCGCCCGCCGCGCCGGTAAGTTGTTGTAGGTGTTTACTATGTTTAGCCAACAAGGCTTCGTCTGGTTCGTTTATTTTAAGGTCTAAACACAGATTTCATCAGTGCACTAGGTATACGAGTACACTAACTAACGCCATAGCTATAGTGCAAATGGCAGTTAAATCAAACAAAAGCTGCTTAAGAACATCATTTTTGAAGATTCGATTGCAACTGTGCTGATGCTTGAATGGCAAGTAGGAGGCAAGAGGATCACCAACTCCATCAATATATATGTATATATACATAAAGTGGGCTTTGGAACCTATTGAGTGCTAATCAATACCGAGATCATTTTTTTTTAACAATTGAAATTCTTCTTGAGATGTTCACAAGACTGACGAAGGTTATTGTAAGTTGAAGATCTTTTGTGGAGGAGACATCCTAGCAGCAGCACAGCACCTGGCGTTCGGCGTTTGGTGTTTTGACGCATGTTTCTTCAACAAATGAATGAATGATTAAATGAGTATTAAAGGCAAATGCCAGAGCTATGTTTTTTGAGAGATTATATTATTGAGCGGTTAATTATGAATAAAAAGAAACAGGCTGTGGGATGTGGTATTTTTTTATGTTAAAAGGTTTCAATTGTTTTTTTTTACAAATGCGTTAGTCGAAGCTTAAAGGGTAATTAATTTTTACAGAATGCCATAAGGTACAAAACAATAATATGAAGGTAATATTTTATTGAGGTCAAATTAATTATTCAAAAGGTCACATACACATCTTAAATGTTAAATATTAAAACTGGTTTATGACCTTATGATTAGTGAAGAGTTTTTGTGGAAAATAGTTCAATGAAATAAAAGATCTTACAAATTTTTAAGATTTTTTTCTATTTTCCGAAAAATTTTGACAAAAATTGAGAAGAACTAATTTTCGTAAACAAAATGTTATTGTGCAGAAATTTGATTGCTATCAAATTTTATTCGCCATAATTCTTCATCCATTGTGTACATATCTCTTTGGTCGTAGCTTAAAAATTCCTCAAAATAGATATTTTGAACTGATAACTTGCTGGACAATTTATTGATGAGAAACAGAATTTTGGCCTGCCCCTGTTAACTACAATTAGTTTTTCCGGCTCAAAACTAAGGATGTAAAATAATAAAAAAGGCGACAAAAAACAAATTTGTTGGGGCTAAAAATATCAAAATTCTGCTTGGCCAAAAATTCGGCTTTAAAAATTCAAAAATTCAAAAAAATCTTTTTGCCCAAAATTCTCTATTTCAAAATACAAAATTTTTGAAATGCAAAATTTTGTCCATCTGGATTATGAAAAACAGAATTTGACATTCAGAATTTGCCCAAAATTCTCTATTTCAAAATACAAAATTTTTGAAATGCAAAATTTTGTCCATCTGGATTATGAAAAACAGAATTTGACATTCAGAATTTTTAAAACAGAATTATGGCTCACATAAAACTTCGATCCCAGTCCTGTCATGTCAACTTGTATGCTACTCGTGCCATTGGGACATCGAGTGTTTTGTTGTATCTCAAAATATTAATTCATGCAGTTATGTATATCTGTCACAATAATTGTCAGTTTCCAAGCTTTTCGTGTCATTTCTATGAAGTAGTCTTTTCAATGTGATAATTTACAACATGTATCGTTATACAATTTTAGAAACTTAGTTACAAAATGTCTGACACGATATTGTGGACCATGGTTGCCACAACATTTTTTTAATAGCGATATAGGTACAATAGAGGATTATTGAACAAAAGAGAGCATGGAAAACGACTCTAATGATTTTGATAAAAAAAAATTCAGTGCACCATTATAGGTATAGTCTATATTTTGGACAATAAAATATTGTAATTTAAATGTTATTAACGGTACCTGCCAACCATTTTTCGATTTAGACTATCTCAGGCACGGCTCAATTGATTTCGTTCAAATTTTTTATACAAGAGTCCCTTCAAATTTTAAATAATACCAAAGTTTTCGAAAAATATTTTTTGGGGATTTTTTGAAAAAAAAAAATTAAATTCAATATTTCGAAAACAGATGGACGATTTTATTTTGAAATTATATTTTTAAGTTTATACTAATACCTAAATACTAAATATTGAGAAAAAGAAATTGCTTAAAAAAAATTAAGGTAAAAAACTACTTTAAAAATATATTTAGCCGTTTTCACTAAGAATCTTTTGCATACGATGTGATCGAGCATAAAAGAAATACGTCGGATCCAGTCTTCCATTTTATTTGAAGATGCATTAGCTGCCTTTTTATTATCTACGGGTCTGGGTCTGCGTTAGTTTTTAACATGTATTACAAAAACAACACGAGATCCAGGTTTCTATCGGGGTTTCAATCTGGGTTTGCAAATATTAGTATTAAATTCGGTGAACAGAGGGTACTTTTAAGTATGTACATAACCCAAATCGTTTTATTTTCACTGGGTGAACCATTTGGGTTATTAGCGATAATAAAACACGGCTATTATCATCCAGTTTCATAAAAAAGTAAGTACTGAAACGAATATTAGATCTGTCCAGGAGAGAGGAAATGTTGAAGAAGATGTAACAATTTGGCCTTTTTTCTTTCACTTGAAGAAAAATAGTTAGAAGGCTTAAAAGATTTTGCTCGTGCATAGGAATGGAAACCGAGTGAAAATCGTGAAGCAAGTCATTATTATTTGTATTCCAATATTATATGAGAACCAAAAATTGTGTATGACTATAATTTTACATTATAAATGTGCCAAAATTCGGCTAGGCTAAGTTTACATTGGCTTGACCCAATTTACGAAATTTTAAATACAGATTTCTAATTTTTTCAGAATTTTTAAATGCAGCCTTATAGATTTACAGAATATTGTAAACTTTATTTTGGCACATGTCGAATTATGACAACCATTTTAGAGAGAGAGAGAAATATGTACTCTTTAGCAATCAGGTTATAAGTGGTCGCATTTTGCTGTAATTTCTTGATTAAGCAGAAAGTATTTTTATGAAAGCGGCTCTTATTCAATAAATACTGATTACCTAAGAGTTTTCTGGCTTTTATTGAATGCTGATCTGAGTACATAGAACCACTGACTTAATAACTATTTGAAGATGAATAGGACAAAGAAAATGTATTCTTATTCCATTCACATCCAATGTATTTAAATCCAAGTTCCTATTACACATGTGAATCATATCCAAAATAATTCAAATTAATTATATTAGTATTATCATTGATTATCCAAACATTCCGGTTATGAGCTTTATAATCATCAAGACCAGAAACTAAATGATGGTAAATAGCTACCATTAATTTTTAATAGTTGCTCATAACCACGGTGATTACTAACAGAAGTCAAATAAAATATATTACTGGTTATTATTTAAATTTTTTTTTTAAGCAGAAATACGGCGTTAACTGATGATACAAGCATATCCAGAAATTGGCATACATGTACATTCCTGTAATAACGTCATATTAATCGAAAATAAGTAATTATATTTATTCGTAACACATATAAAAATAAGAATAATACTAAATGTGCAGCTTGGCTCAAAAATAATCATCCAATTTTATTTTTGAATTACTTTTATAATAAATAAAAAAAAAATTATCGACACACTTATTCCACGCTTTTGAGGAGTATATCGCTCTTTTGCTATTTTGTTTGTATATTGCAGCTGTCTAGTTCAGAAATGTCATATATAATTGACGTACGACGCCATTTGCATAGTGTGATTAATTTTGGGTGAGCCTGTATGAAAACTCGTGACCACGAAATTCACTATACTACAAAATTTGCTTTTTAATATCCGAAATAAGATATATCGCCGCTTATTGCAATTTTTTGTAAAGAACTGTCAAACTCTATTCGATTTCCACATACAGTCCACACTTCACTTGCGAATAACTTCAAAATTAGAGAATATCAATTAGACAACATCATTAGTCAAATGTCATAAGCGACATTTCTCGAAAACAACTCCCACGATCCGGGGGGCAAATGTTGCTTTCAGTGGGAAGACATTTATTCAAGACCGTGTTTACAACCCACACATCGCATTTAATTTGTGCCATTTTATTGATTTATTCATTGTCATCCATTTTGTTATCGCTATCGCTACCGTGATCGCATTTGCTTGCGCCTGGGCTTAATTCGTTGGTCGCTCTCATGTAAATAGTGCTTAACTGAAAATTCTCAGTGGAACTTAAGTCACGCTTTTCACTACAAACTTAAGTTCCGATAGATAGTACATACTATATTATAATACGAGATATGGCAAATTTAATTCTGTATGGCAAATATACATATATCATCTGGCTTGTACAACCAGCATGATGACATTGATAATGCCAGAAGGAACCACTCTTCAACGTGTTGAACTTTATGCAGTATAATTATGTATCTCATTTATTCAGAACACAAAACCAAAAATAATCGTCATGACTTTTAGTGATCGTGATACAAGTATAGAAAATAAGAGGATATATGCTAAGAGTTAAATAGGTACAATCAAAGCTTTATAGACAATTCCGTTTAGATGTCATTTGGAGGAACTTCACAGTTTGGAACATAAAATAATTCTCTTGGCAAACGGACTTTGTCTGGACAGCTTTGTATATGTCAAAGATACACATAGTGTAGATATATATCTTAATTTTATTCGGAAATCGTGACTACTGTTACATAATTTTAATTTTTGATGCTTAAAGTATTTGTCAGAGATGAATAGGCTTTAAGTTTGCTTAAGTGAATTAAGTCATAAAAGGCACTGTCTGCCAAGACTTTATAATTGAAAAAGTTTTATGAAAATACATAAAATAATAAAGTAAACAACTTCTATTAAAATAAAAAAAATAAAGAATGTGTGTAATTATGTACACAGGCTATAATAAAACCTTCTTTTTATTTGTCGAAGAATTAGTATTATTTTATTTTGAAATTTTTGTAACTGTTATATAAAAATCGCTGACATCTTAAAACTGGGCCAGTCTAGGGAAATTCTAATTTATAACGGTTATAATCGTTTTTGATATTCGCCTGTAAAAGTGGTAAATATTCCCTACGCTTTGCGCGTTTTGGTGGTGCTGGAGCATTTCAGAATTCGAATGCCCTTTTAACCCTTCGGGCCGCACAAAACTCTACATCTTTGTGACACTGCTGGCTTTCACAAAGTCACATACTTTAAAACTATTTACTTTATTTTGTTGATCAAGCGTTTGTAAATTTTAAACTAAGACTTTTAAGTGATTTTAAGAACTACATATTCCTAATTCAAACAAAATGTTCTAAAAGCTTGCATTTATATTTTTTTTTAACCCACCCTCATTGGAAAGTATATATTTTTTAAGTCATAATTATATGTCTGAGCTAAAACATATTTAATTTCCTCGAAGTCCGTCAACTTCTTGCAAACTTTGGTCCATGGTTCTACAATTTTATTTCACCGATTTCGGCGAGTAAAGTGAGATTCAACGTCGTATCAAATTTTGACCATGGTTCTGCAAATTCAACTCACCGATTTCAACTCAACGAATTAATTTCACCGATTTACCTGAGTAAGATCTCCGAAATCGGGACGAGATTTAAGAATAGAATGACTCGCGTAATGACAACGTGACATGATTAACAATCTCATAGAAAGCGACAAAATTTCACAAAAGTACGGGAACGCATTGAACCAAAAATTTATTCAAACTGACAGTTTGTGTATTGTTTTTCCTTTCATTTGACAGTCTTGATAGTTGTACAAAGAAATTTCTTGGACTAAAATTCGCAGCATAACATGAAATTTTAATCGAATTGATTGGAAACAAGATTCTTAAAAAAAGTAGAGCCGATCAAGTTAAATGATTTCCACAAGACTTCCATAAATTGTCATATTTTGTGCAACTGCACCATTATGTACATTCTAAAAAGTTGTTTAGTAATTTTGTTCTCAAACTTCAATAATTTTGTCGTTATACATTCCTCCATATTGATCTGCGATCTATCTATTTATCAAAATGAATGATTTTGTTCAAAGCATAAGTATTTTTTTTTTTTGCTTTTAAAAAAAACACAAACGGAGCACATTTTAAGTGGTATTTGCTTTTAAGTGCCGAATCACTTTATTTATCACAACAGCCACAGCCCAAATGATATTTCGTTGCAATTAAATGGCGAGAAAAGCCATAAGTTAAATATATCACGCAGCAGCGTGGTATACGACTTCGAGTTCTTACACAAGCCTCCATCTAAAAACAGGCTCTGGTGCGCATTAAAATTGCAATTAATTGGTCCATTTGAACTGTATGATATTGTATGTATGCGTGTGTCAGTCAGACTTAAAGTGGGCGATTAAATCCAATTGCTTGGCAGTTGGCACTGTCATGTGGTGCGTATTTTATTTCCAGCCGCAGATCTGTGAAATACAATATAAAAAATTATATTAAAAGCCCTAATTTTTCCTAATTTACACATTTTTCCAAGACTTGAATTAAAGCTGTGTGTGACAGCGTGCTCCTGTGTCGCGCTCAGCTCTTTGACGTTTAATTAAAACGTTTACGTCAAGAATGTGCAATCAGCCCAAATGTGAAAAACTACGACCGACCGTTTCGATTTGAATCTGAATATGGACAGTGTGCCAATTAAAATATTCCAGTTAGATATTCCAGTTAAGTGTTTTACAAGACATCCCGTTAGAGTTTGAAAAGTGTTCAAAAAAACACCAAACAAATCTGCATAAGAATGCGTCAATATACGATTATACATAAGGCAATAACCAAGCCAAGCCAATCCAAATCCAAGCTATCATACAAACATGGATAATGACTTAATTCTGGAATCTAAAGTCGCACGGGTCGCGCTATATGGACGCGTTGAAGTGATCTCTAAGCACCCATTGATCTGGGTAAAGTAAATAATTCGGCATGGAGTAAAACTAAAGAAATATCATGACCTAGTTTACGCTGAGCAGAGAGAGTAAAGGAGCACAGAATGTGTGCGTGCGGAGGTTTGATTGAAGCCATTTTTGGAATTTTTTTCGGTATGGCTTTTAGCTTAAAACTTATTTGGTCTTTGAGATCCTAGAATTGGTTATCGACTGGCATTGCGAACGTGATTTACAACTGTCAATTAGACTTGACGCACCGAAGGATGTGAGTTATGTACAACGGGGCAATTAGAAGGAATTTACTGTTCGATTTTGTGTTAATCAATTTGAACAGGTGGTTTACCTATACTGACTGGGTATCGTAGAAGTTTGAAGTTGTTAGTTTTGTAGTAAAGTTTGACAGCATTTTGAATTGCATAATCAACATGGTTGGTGTAATTTTAAGCTTGCAAATAAATTATATCCAGTTAATTTGAAACTACTCGTTTAAAAAGGTCGAAAGCAATCAGAAGAAGCCTTTTTAAGACTTATTCAATTGATTTCATGATAATGATTTGAAATAACTTTATTTAAAATCGTAATTAAATCATTAAGCTATAAGATAATGTCTGAAACCACACATTTTCGATTAATATCATTTTCTTGATGGATGTGTTCAGATAAGAGGCAGTTGATCGAAAAATGGTCAAAAACCAACTAACTGGCTGCTTTTTTTTAATTTTTTTTTTAGATTTTATGTTGTTCCGAATTTTTTTTAATAATAATTAACTTGATTATTGGAAAAAAAAGTAATATAACTAGGTATGGTACCGGATCTAAAGCTTCCAGTCAGACTTCTCTAGGCAATTTTTAATGCTGATTTAAAAACTCTACGTTTTTGTTTTGTGATTTGTCTTTAGAGGAAAATAAGGAATAGATAAAAAAACATGGCCGCCTCGTGAACTGTCAAAATCTAAGAAGAGGAAAACGTAGCACATGAGCTTTTTAACTTGAACATAAATATTTATGATTCATATCAGTAAACGGGTCTTATTCATCTATATGTTTTTGTAAGCAAATACAATGAGCATATAAACACAAACTTCAATTATGATTTGGTTATAAAAAATCAGCGATTAGAAACACATTTTTCAAAAGAAAAAATAACTCCCTTTATTTTGGCTTTACAATTTATAGCATCTGCCAGTTTCATCCAAGTCATGCCTGCAACTTTTTACTTTGACTGATTCGTAGTTTTTCTGGCGCATTTACACGACTGACAAATTCCAATATTTCTGAATTTTTATACAAATTGTTGATCCTAAAATAGGATTATGACAGAAAAAATCAATGGCTATAAAATGGCATTAATATTATCACTCGTGTAAATGCAGCATAAAATAAGAGGCACTTTATGTATTTGTTACTTCCTCGAAGGAAGTAGTACACTCTTAAATTACGCGAAATTGTACTACAATTTCATCTCTTAATAGCAGTGAATTATCGGGGTTCTTCAATTAACAAAATCCGAAGTCTTCAATTAAGCGGAAATTGTTTAATTGATAAAATATTCATCTTTAAGAATTTACTGTAGGTACAAATAATTTCAGTGTCGACTTATTTGTAAAATTTTATTTTTTTGCAACAGACTGTGAACACACCTTTAATAATCTGTAGCAACACTGAAGCAAATGTCAAAATCTGTTTCACATTTGTTCTGAAGAAGGCTTAGTTTCTGTTAAAAAAAATCTTACACTCTTGTATTTTTCAGTTACAATATGGTTCGGGTATTGTAAAAGTGTAAGATTTTGACATTCAGTATATTTTGTTGTTGTAGTGCAAAAAAATGCTACACTTTTACACTTTTAAAATGATACAAGATCAGATACATCGGATCGTGAATACCCCTATAATGTAACGGGTGATTTTTTTGCTACTTGGTTTTTGACATTATATTTTTGACAGATCACACATGACAAATTCCACGAACATTCGACATTTCGATTCAGTATTGTTTGCCATTTCATCATGAATAGACTTACGCCTGAACAACGTTTGCAAATTATTGAAATTTATTATCAAAATTCGTGCTCTGTGAAAAATGTGTTTCGCAAGCTACGTCCGTTTCAGCGACGAGGCTCATTTTTGGCTAAATGGATACGTGAATAAGCAGAATTGCCGTATTTGGAGTGAAGAGCAGCCAGAGGCAATTCAGCAGCTACCAATGCATCCCGAAAAATGCACTGTTTGGTGCGGTTTATGGGCAGGCGGCATCATTGGGCCGTACTTCTTCAAGGACGATGAAGGCCGCAGGGTTACGGTCAATGGAGAAAGGTACCGTTCGATGACAACAGATTTTTTTTTGCCGAAAATGCAAGATTTGAACTCGGTCGACATGTGGTTCCAACAGGACGGTGCCACATGCCACACTGCACGCGAAACCATGCATCAATTGAGAGGCGAATTTGGTGAGCAGTTGATCTCACGTTTTGGCGCAGTCAATTGGCCACCAAGATCATGTGATTTGACCCCGTTAGACTATTTTTTGTGGGGCTATGTTAAGTCTATTGTCTATGGGGACAAGCCAAACACGATTGCTGCCTTGGAAGCCAACATTGAACGCGTCATTGGTGAGATTCCGGCCGAAATGTGTGAAAAAGTTTGCCAAAATTGGACCTTCAGAATGGACCACCTGAAGCGTAGCCGCGGGCAACATTTAAGTGAAATTATTTCTAAAAAGTAAATGGTAGAAATTGATTTATCGATCCAAATAAAAATTTCATTCACTTTTTACAAGTTTCTGTGTTTTTTTGAATTTTCAAAAACCAAGCTCTTAAAAAATCACCGTTTATAAGTTAGACAAGCATTCGATGTAACGCATACTTTCTCAAAAATGTGATTCTCGCAATGATAACCGAGGCTTCCTGTTCTTTTAATTGAGTATCTTTGGCTATCATTTGTTATGCAGTGAGCAGTGCTGCCAATTCACTGATTCAAAGTTACAAGAAATAATGTAGATTTTATAATAATTCTTGAATGAGACCTTCCAATTAACCGAAAAATGTACATGTCTTAAGTTTGTAAGCTGCATTTTTTTAAACATTAATTAAGCAAAGCAGGACTAAATTAACCGCATAAGAAAGTTTTACCACTGATTTTTTTTGGAAGCTCACTTGAAAAATTTAACTTCTCTTCAACTAACAAACATAAGTTAATAAATTTCTACCACTCTTGTCTGCCCTTTCAAAAATATATAAAATTCTCTGAGCTAAAAAATATTTGATGAGAAGTAAGTAAATAAAATAATGAAAGCGATGAAGTTAAAGCAGCAAAGCAGCTCTATGCCCTACCTTAACCTTACCCGCATAATATACGCGACAGATCCATAATTGTGTTGGTAGTTAATTCTTGTTTTTATTCTTATTTTTAATTTCAAATTTCAACAGCAAACAATTAACTGACATTCTTTGACATAGCTCCTCGAACAAATAAACGAACGGAAACCTTTCAAAAAGGCCCGCTGTGATGAATGCACAAGGCTCATTTTTAGCCTCTCCTCAGCAAGGCAAAAAAGTGCGTGCCTTCAATTGCTCAAGCAAATCTTAATGTGAATATTTTTTTCGAGATCACAGGTACAGTTCGATGCCATATTTGTCCGAACAGCAAAATCATTTACCATAAATCTGCTCTCGCAGTGGGCCACTACATGTGTCAAATGCAAAGATACTCGTATCTATAGGTAAGCTGAAAACAAACAAAAAAAAATATTTAAATGCACTTTATGCAAAGTCCAAATAATTGTACCGCGCTGTTTGACTTTTAAACTGGGACAGAGCATTTGAAGCAAAAAGGCAACAAGAACTCCGAATGCATTCGGATTTTTCATTCTGTTCAATTTGATTCACATAATGGAATAGACCCACAGAGGCTCACTTAATAGACGATCGCAAAAGTTTAACTTTTAAGCCACAGTCTTGCCTATGTATTGTAGTTACGAGTATATTCATACTACTCTCCTCTATGCTGTCGAAGGAAGGTATTGGTTTTGTGCTGAATCTTTCGGGGGACACCGATAAATCGAACGGATCGTAAATCAATTTTAGTAGGTTACTTTGTTAATTGAAAGCCATTGAGGTATACGGTGTAGGTATACATATATATTTACCTTCAGGCTGTGCACTTCGGAGGTACCTACTCCATTATGTGTGGGAAAAAAAGTTCTCCCCAAAATGATATTAGTTTTTAGGTTAATGCACTACAATCGGAATCACTTTAAAAAAAGTGTGGGTACTCTACAACGGCATGGTACTGTGTTCTCCGCCGTGATCGTGTGTCGCCGGTGTCGTGTGATTTACCTTTTTCAGATCTCTTTTGCACTTGTAAGGTGATTTATTTGGAATCATATGGTACCTCTGATGAAAATGATCTAGAAACCTTGCAATTAGCTTATCATTAAGAGAGCTACAAGAAAAAAGAACTGTTCAATGATCTAACGAAGTGTACAAGTCCTAAACGATATGTCACCGTGTTGTTGTGGCAAGAAAAGGTCCCCTAACTTAAGCAACAATATTATAGATTGAGGTTGTAGATTGATATAAGAGTGGTTGTGATAGTTAAATATACATATGTACATACATATATGATTTATATAAAAGAGGTAAATTCAAGGACCGTAAAAGTTGACGCCTTAGCTTGGTAACAGCCCACCACCATTTATGCGTGCATAACAACTATTTACCAACTTATTGGGAGCTAAAGTGCGTTGGTTGTTATCTTAATTTTGGTCATTATTTCTTGACTTGGATATTGATTGAGTGAGAGGTTAAAAATAAATTTGAAATGGCTAACAAATATTAAAAGTTGTGGAAAACTAGGTTACATTTTTTTTTAAATTTGCTTTTCCTTTTTTGATATTAATTAAATTGTTTGATATAAATATTTGCATTTTATGGAAAAAACATATGCTTAACTACATATATACACTATAAAACAGTTTCATTTTTTTTCTACAATTGAATTGTAAAATAAATCCAATTTCAATGTAAAAAGGTTCCATTTAAATCAATAGCTAACAATGGCGTGCTTATAAAGCACAATATGAATACATTGTAAGTGAGCCTTTAAATATGTAGGAAGTGTCGGCAAAATCGAACATGGAGTCACTAAAGTTATGTAAGGTTCGTGACAAACGTAAGTTTTGATATATGTTTTTTTTTAAACCCTATATATATGAAGTTACTAAAATCTGTCAAACTTATTGTCAGATTTGTTAACTGTCAATGTCATTTTTATTCAGTAAATTTATGATGATATCGTTTTTACGTAAAGATCTTGATTTTTTGGATTATAATATTCGTGGCCAATGGATACATAACTGACTACCTAACGGAGCTGCTGCTGGACACAGTCGACATCTAATAGTTAAAAATGTGAAAAAAATATACAGTACGTACTACATTTTTTGACAGCAACAGCTTCAGTTGAACTACATTTTTATTTTCATTAAAATCAAATCAAATCAAATAATTTTATTAAGTTAACAATGATGTGATTTAACTTTCAGAGGCTTCAAATTTTTAAATAAAATCATAAGACGTATTCATTTGCAATAACTCCAATAAATTATACAATCTGTCAAATGTGTTTTTTATATGAAAATCCATATGTTTATATTCATAATTTATCATAGCAGGGAAAAATTATCTATAGTTACCTACCATTTGGTCATTAAGACAATCCAATAAAGTGAAAAAAAAAGAAAAGTTAATAACGTCGCTGATTTGATAAATGAGGTGCTACTTCCGTGGTTACATACCTTAATTATAAGTAATGGTTGAAATGACTGCAGGCATACGCTTACGCCTATTTGATTTACCTACTTACATAAAAAAAATTAAACGAAAATGCCCGTTAGCATATTTCAGTAAAATTGTCGAAATAGGTAATTACACTGGGCAACAAAATTAAATTTTGTTGTTTAGTATTTTTGAGATTTAAACAGTTGTCACTTTGACAGCTAATTCGTTAGTTGTGCGATTAGCCACAATAAATAACTTTGGTCCAATTTAGTTCAGATTAAAGAAAAAAACTGTTTAGGGTGACTTAAGGGTATTTTAAGGGATCAACGAGCATATTAATAAATTTCTCGTAAAAATTTTACGGTTAAAAGTTTTTGACAAATTCGTTATTCGTCCGATGAAAAGTTTTTTTTTATAATTCCAGAAAAAAATACAAAACAAAAATTTGACAGTTGTTAAGTTGCCAGTTAAAAATTGTTACCTATGGCCCAGCTTACACTTTGAGTTTTCATTTTTGTATCACGTTTAGAAGCGGGATCCGGAGCTCGAGTTGGGTGGGGGTCAGATTTTCGACCCACGTTTTTCTTGTGTCTTGTGTTGAGTAGTCGATTTAAAGTTGGGTTGAAATATATAATCGATATGACAGCTGGCGTCTCTCTAGTTATCAGACTACTTTTTGCCAAACCAAAACTTCAACGTAGATCCTTTAATACAAATTTCGCCTCGACTTTCAACTCAATGTAGACTTAAAATGGGGCCAGGCGATATTGAAGCATTATCCAAAACCTTTTGTAAAAGGGCTATTATAATTGCCTCAAAAATAAGTGTAAGGGCCAGTACCGCAAGCATGAGTTTTCTCTGTGTATACAGTAAATTGAAGAAAAATGTTAGCCAATTTTTAAACGTCAAAACAAAAATATATTTTTGAAAATGCTTAAAAATTTTTCTTTTGTTATTAATACAACCAATGTGCTACACAAATATTATATATGAACATATATTTATATAATATAAATATATATTTTTAGCTTTTGTAAAGACACATCTTGCAACTGATTACATAGCGCTTGTTTTTTAGATCCCCCTTCATTTGACAGTCTTCATATTTTTTACAAAGGACTTTATTGAAATTCGGAGTCTGGGAAAATACATATTTTAATCTCTCATGATCGCTCTCTTTTGTGAAAAACTACAAAAATTTCGTAAACGGGAAAAGGATTTGACTTGACAGTTTATTGTAGACATTCGTAGATTTTTTCAGTTTTAGGGAGTACGGGAACACACCTAATGTTATATTAACGGAACACACAATTTTGAGTTCTTACATTTTCGAATATTGAAACGTTGAGAAAGTATTTTAAAATGTTTGAATTTTTTAATGTAACATATTTAAATGCAAAAAAAAAATAAGTTCAAGAACAAAAGTTTTGTATATCTCAAGCACAAAATCTATAAACCAATAATACACAACTTGTGGAGGAAATTTTCTGTCCAATATCCAATGTCAATAGCCATAATAGTTTGACCATGAAAAAATCATTCAATTTTAATTTGTCATCATTATGAATTTGCAACAAAAGATAACCTTTAAAAACCAGCACAACAGATTCCTAAGCTAGCAGAAAAGTGCTCATTAACCCACATTAAGTGGTACCACCTCCTGACTACTGGACAATAATGGAATCTCTTATTTCTATAAAATAAAATCCTAGACAAATCCAAATGTATATTTATGTATGTATATGCATGTGCATCTTTTGTGGTCTAACAAAGTCGTGCCATGAAAAGTTCACGTCCATTTTGTTCAGTCGGAACATTTTCCATTCATTTACGCCAGACCAGCATTATATACTCGTAGCTTGGCTAGTTATTTTAACTCCCATGAGTATTTGGATTTGTCTATTTGGCGGCAACTTGTAAATATTTTAATTACCCACGTTGTGTTAGATGAGAAGCCATTGAATTGAAATCCTCAATGGAACATCCATGTCGATTCATTATAGCTCTTTGGTTGTACCTCCTGAGGCTTAACACAAATGGATATAAATTAAAATCTTTTGAATTTTCGATTGATTGCATTTTATGTACAAATCGAATTTATTGCATCTTTTTTCAAATTGAAAATGTAGTGTTTTTTTTTTGTTTGTGATTATGCATTTGCAAATGCCCATACAGCCAGCTCCAGCGGTGTCAAATGAATGCGTTTGGAATTAATGAAGCAAATAAGAAATATCACAAGACAGCTGGACATACTTAGAAGATTTATGGGAATTTTTCATAGATTTTAGCTTGACTTAGTGGAGGCTTACTGTTTTGCCTTAGGTTTTTTTGATTTTTGATATGGAGAGTAGTATGATACACATACATATCGAATGAGATATAAACGTATAAATATTCATATATAGCCAGTTTCTGTTGATAAGTAAAAATGATTATTTTAGAAATAAATCACCATAAATTTTGTTCAAAAAAAAGAACTATGCCGGATGTAAAATATGTCAAAGTAAATAAAGGTGTTTTGTATTGTGCAAATCTTGTTTAAGTTTAACTTTTTGATGCCTTGGGAAATAAACGGTGTATAACGAAACCAAAAACATTTCGAGTTATGATTCTGAAAAAACTCTAAAGGACTATTCACATGAGAGCGACCAACGACCGACGAATAAACGAATACATTCCATTTAAAACAATTTACCAACCTAAATTCTTCACAAATTCTAAACAAAATTGTAGAAATTTAATTGATATTAATGTTTACGACAGAAAAATTTACTTCTTAATCGCAAAAATAAGATAAATTTGAGAAAACAATATTGGTCATCGTGAATTGCATCTGATTGCTACGAATAGTCAAACTCTATTCGCGTTCCACATACCATCCACCCTGCAACGAGTAATTTGTTCGCGCGCGACTAACCTCAAAATCAAATTTTCAACCTGTATATGTGATGAATAAAATTAAAGCCATGTGAACGAAATGTCAAAATGGACGAATATTCGTTAATTCGTTGTTCGTTGGTCGCTCTCATGTGCAGAGTACTTAAGAGCACCCCATATTTACTGCCATAAGAGTTAAGCAATGCCGAAAACTAAATTATTTGTCACAAAAGTTTTTAAATTCTCCTTAAAATGGACTTAAAATTATTCTGAATTGATAATAGAATTTAAAGCAAGAAATAACAAGTTATATGCTCTGATAATTAAAACTAAAAATGTGCTTACATTTCTCTTTTTTTTTCTCTTTCGATTTGGACGAACTCACCCGATACCCAATTCACAATTTCAAAGGATTCCATTTTCAATTTCTTTTTATTGAATTAAATTTTAGTATTTTTTTTAAATTTTAGTTTTAAAAACATAAAATTAGATATAAGACTCAAAATTCAATCAAAATGTCATTTTGACGTTTATACGTTATCTCAGCTCACCACTGCAAATACCCGGGTAAAGTTTAATGAACGTACTTAGTCAGCCATTTCACTTTAAGTAAATAGAGAATTCGATGCGAAATTTGATTTTTTTCGTGGCGAATGGAATGTTATTTGGATTTGATTTTTTTTTGTTATATAGTATTTAGTAGTGTCAGATAAAAGATGGGTATATTCGCCAAAAAAATACGCGATTGGGCCAATGAGGAAATGCACCCATACGTCAATTGCTGGGATGTAGAAAATTTAAGCAAGGTATAATTGCTGGGATTTAGAAAAATAACAGTTATTCACGAAATACATTGGATGTTGTTGTTGTTGTTCAAATCTCAAAGTTAGGAAGGAAAACTTGTTTGTAGGAATCTCCAATTAGGTACGTTTTCTCGCAAGCCCCGGGGAAATTGGATGGAAAAAAGACCACGGGTGTTAGTGAGAAAGCTTGGCAGTAGTGTTACATTTGAAAGAATGAAAATAATGAAAACAAATTTGGTAGCAATGTTTTTATCCTCTCCAAAAGCTAAGCTCCGAGAATTCTGTGGTTTTAAGCTAAGTGCCACAAGGGATTAGTTGTTGTTGGATTTGATATGCAAATATTGTTAATCCCGCTGGTCGGTTCTTTCCTCTAATTTCTACTGGGCTTCGAAAAACTACGCCTAATATGCTTGAGTGTATCAAATATTCAGGTAAGTCTACACTGTGTAACTTATGGGATTTCTTCTCAGGACGTGATATTACTTATACTTTGTCTAACCAGAAACATTTGATTTTATTGAAATTTCTTTATATCTAAACTCTCTTCTTTTATTCATTTTATAGTTTTGACTTCTTACTTTATACGAAATCATTCATGCCTTTCAGTGGGATTTTGAAATATAAGATGTTATGGGATTCGAGAGAATTAATTTTAAAGCCAACTATTAAAAATCTACCTCGAAAAGCTTGATTTTTGTTTATTCTCCAAAAATATAATGTATTTCATGTTCGTTATGGCGCCATAAATCCTTTTTACCATTAAAAATTTTGTTCGATATTTGCTTTCATAATTTTAATTCACAGATATTAAACGCAAACCTACAAAACTACTATCACCGCACAGCCAACACCCAGTCGTTGACAAGATTCTTTATCTAATGGCAACGCAGGCGATTACCTCAAAAGGCATGCAATTTGGGAATTCAAAAACTCGTATAGCCTGGCCTGACAGTGCGGTGTTGACTTTTGGAGCTTTGCGCTCTAATGTGATATCTTCTATAATATTATACGTATGAACACCAAGACTCGACAAACACAACATGCGCGCCGAGCGACACCGCCACTTTCGAATTGCAAACCAAAATGATTGCAACATATAGGTGCACATAGAAATGCACATAATTCAATTAAAAGTTGCTCCAGAAAAGTGGATCAGATTTAAATATTTTTTTCTTTTTTTTTCTATCACTTGAATTCGTCGTCGTCGTGGTTGATTTTGGTTGTATATAATCATGGCAGCAGCAACAGCAGTCCCCGTGCACGACTTTTGATTATTTCATCCCGAAGTCAGATAGAAAGAGTAAATCGCAATGGTCAGTCGTGTCTTGAAGTTGTAGATATGTTACAATTCTGCTGGCTTTATTTTTTATATAGTTTTTTTTTTAGATCGATGTGAAAAAATGGCCTAGTCCAAAAAGATGGAGATTAGATCTTCGTGGTTTGTCTCTTATCTGAATTGAATCAGGGCGCTTGTCCCTATTGTCATGAAGACATTTTATACAATCAGATTTTTCTTAACTTCCGACTTTGTCCTGATTTATATCTATTGTTTTAAGATTAATGATTGAGCTATGTACATATAATTTTATATGTATTATTTTTCACAAATAGGTAAAAGCAGACATATAGATAATTATGCTTATTTTAATGAAAAGTTTTAACTTTTGGTAATTCAAGCTTCATAACCGAAAAACTATGGAATATCTAAGTCTCTAAACATAAATACCCAAATTCGCAAGAGTGGATAAACTATCAGTTATTATTTTTAGCCATGACCATCAATTGATTGAAAAACAATAAATCGGATTTCACTCGACAAATTGTTAGGCGACATTCTACACAAATCCAATAAAATGCAATTGACTGAAAATAATGAATTGACAACAATTAGATTGAAATGAAATAAGGGCCGTGGAATCGGATTTTTTTGCATTGCCAATTTCTAATATCCATTCCAATTATAAAATTCGAAATATTGAATTAACAGTGCTGCCTTCTATTTCAATAATTTTTTCCGAGAAACCAAAAGAAGAGAAAATACTGTATTGCGATTCAGGGCAAATCCTACATTGCGAGTTCTATAATCCAGAAAAATGTTTTTTTTTGTTTTCTTTTAATTTAAGTATATGCCTGTAAGACCTAAGGTCTTTTAAATGCAACCTGAATTGCACGGCATTACAGTTAGAAGAAAGAGAATGATAGGAAAGATTTTTCGTTGGCACAGTGGATTTGAGAACCAGGTATTGAATATATCATCTTAACCCATGGGCGGCATCCAATTAAAATTGGAGCTATAAAAAAGAATGCGCCTAGCGTGGGGATCGAACACCCACGACTAAGTTAGCAATCAAGCGCTTTATCCACTGCGCCATTGCCACCCACTTTTTACTACTATATTGCTTGGACAAAAATTCTGACGACGTGTTATTTCAAAATGTGACGAGCATATTGGTTTCAAACTTGAATTTTCACATCACTTTACAAATTTGATGTGTAGATTTTATTATCAACTGTTGATGTTCAAATGAGTCGAAGCACTTGTCTAAAATTGTCGACCTGAAAAAAACTTCTTACGCGGTCAAAAACATGATCGAAAACACACTGAACTCTCGCATTCGATTCAATTCTCATTCGGAAAATGTCGTTGTTGTCGGAATTTGTATTGTTATGAAAACATGTTAGAGTAAAAGCCTTAAAATAAACCTCAATTTATTTTACTGTGAGAACATGTGAAAGTTGAACTGTCAAACTGAAATTTTCATTAAAATTTGTCAAAATAAAAAAACCTCTCTAATCCATCAAGTTGTTCTCAAGATATAAATTAACCCTGAGGTCACACGAGGGAGTACTGGCTAGCAAGTTGGGTTCATAAATTGCCTGTTAAATTCGTATCACTAAACTTGATGTGAAGTAGGCGGAATAAATCGAAAAAAATGTACCTTCAATTGCAAGTTCAAGCCCTGACTAACAGGTGCCGTGACTGCATGTGTCAATATTCTATAAGAAATATTTTTCTTGACCACAAAGCAATTATATGAAGGACACTGGTACGATAATTTCTGGCAATTTGACATTCATATCAATACAGCATAATAACTGTTATATTTTTGTATGACATGAATTACATAATGAGATGATTTGAGGGGAACAAAAAATTAACCATAATTTCTCAGAGATGCAATTTCTTCAACTCAATTAATGCTCAGACTTTTAAATGCAACTTATCAAATTTTCACGCTAACTGAAAGTTTTTCTATTGCAACCAAAATTCTTCGAACCCATTTCACAAGAGATGAGCTTAAGATTTTCTTAATTTAAATTTTGCAATTTTTCTTTAGTCGTATTTAGCGAAGAGAAAAATGTGGGATGCTAAATATTATAGTACGTATTGATTTTTGATCCACTAAAATAACATTTCTCACGCTAAATATCTTCTATGTTTTTAATTTCTAAAAAAAAACACCTATACGAGAGACAAGTTAATAATAAATTAAAGTTTCGATGTCGCTTGTTTTTACAAAATATTTAAATTTCACTCAAGCTATATACTTATCAATGCAATTGCATATTGCGATAAGACCAAGAATAATCAATCAGGGTTAAAATTTATATGATATTGCAACAAAAAAAATCAAAAACTCCTGAAGATACTAACTTAATATTGTTTGCATATTTAAAAAACGTTTTTTCATGCAAACTTTTAAGATGGATACAATTTTTTTTACTATTTCATTCTTTAGATTATAAATTGGTTTATTTCCAATTGCATTTGTGGTCCATTTTTCTTGAGAAGTTCAGTCAGGCAGTTTTCGCATACATAGCACTGCTTTTGATTTCTTGATCAAAACTATTAAACTTGCCTTGATTTGTCTTGGCTTCCTGTTGTATTTAGTATACAATATTGTACCATATTATTCCACTAACCAAATTAGCTCTATCGTGGTCTCAGGTTCATAAAGCTTTTGATTTTTGCGGTTAACCTGCCAGTCTGATGTCGATGTCGTTGTCGGTGTCGGTGCGGTTGGTCGGTTCTCGGTTGCATAAATGCGTCACTGCAGCGTGACAAAAATTACTTCCTCCAGGAAACATTGCAAAAAATTATATTTCAACCAACTTGTGTCTATAAATATTCTGCAGATGACAGTTGTCTGAGTTAGTCTAGTGTCTTCCTAAACGAATAAAAGTCCACCAGGGAAAAAAATAGTCACCATCATGATTACACATCGCGTATGTTAACATGCATTCTTATAATTCGTGTCTTGCAGGAAAAAAAAACAAAAACTAATAACAAACCTAACCAAAAATTCAATCTGCTAATTTCACAGTTAATGGCATTCGAAGTCCTTACCACATTGCTCGTACTCCTCCTCGTTGAAAATCAACAATTGATTATGGTTCAAGCGTTTGGTTACTCGTATTCCAGATTTATTGGACCCGTTCGTGGACCGGAGAGGCAAATCATCGTTCACGACCGGTACGACGGAAGGGGACGTGTAGATTACGTGGCCAGACCAGAGTACCAGTTTGCGTATGGCGTCGAAGATGCCAAGACACGAGTGTTGCAAAATCGACGGGAGACCCGTAATGGCGATGCCGTAAAAGGTGTCTACAGGTAAATTGGGTAATCTGCTTGAGCTTCCATAGTTATCTGGGAGGATTTTTTTTTCTAGTTACGTATTTTGTTTATATTTTATTTTTCCGTTTGAATTTGATTTTGTTTGCACCACCATACGAGTAACTACTCTTCATGGCATCGCGGTGATTGCAACGCGTGCCGTTTGTTGTTCTTTTGGATCTTATTTCGAGTTTTGACGTAAACTTATCTGTGGACTTCGTCATTAATATAAACTATGCGTATGTTTCGTTCCAGTGTAGTCGACCCTGATGGCTCCCTGCGAGTGGTTAAGTATACCGCGGACAATGTTAATGGATTCCAAGCTGAGGTCATCTCAAATGGAGTCTCGACAAATCATGGTCAAGACAATCCAGTAGTGGTTCATCCGGATCCGCAGCAATTAGCGAATGATGGTGGAGCCATTGTCGTTGGTGATGGACTCGCAGCAAACGCCGCCAAGGACGAGAATGCACATCATCAGTCGCTTCATCACATTCAAGTACAGCACCCAGAGAAGACGTCGGCGTCGTCTGAGACATCGCACGAAGGAGAGGTGTCAGGAGCGAATAAAGAAATATACAATGAATTCTCAGACTCAAAAGACGCGAGTGAGTACCAAGAAGAAAAAGACGGTGATGGTGATGATGATGTTGATAGTGAGAGGTCATCTGAGAGCAGAAACGAGTCGCAGGAGAAAAATGATGATGATGAAGACGATAGCAGTGAAGAGGTCGAAGATTATTAGCGTGAATTTTAAGATTTTAGATAAATAAGTCCGAACATTTGTTGTAATAGTACAAAATTTAAGAAGAATGGATAATAAATCAATATGAATAGAAAGCAAAATTGTTTAAAATTTGTAAAACAAAAGAGCTGAAATTCGAACTTTGAAAATAGTATTTATTGAGTTTGAATGGTTACTATCTGTGGTAAAATATTTTAGAGTTTTTAAAAAGAAAAAAAAATAAATCCATACACTCATAGTATGCATATTTTTTTCCTAGCATGGCTACAGCATGTTTTTACAGGTTATTCTTAAATCATATAAAAACTAATCACTTCCGTCACTGGATTAATGTTCGAATTTATTAGCAACCCATTGAAAGCTCATTATTCTTTCAACTTTCATTACGATCCATCAATAACACTATTGCTTACAAAAACTGTCACTACAGTCGTTATATGAAGTGAATAGCGGCGGTCTATATCTATGTATGTTACAAGAAGGTAATGTTAACTCTAGACGGAATATAAGAGGATCACAATACCAGAGTCCAGTAGTTGCGGCCTTGCAGTATAGAAGTACAGACAGACTGACTATATTCGTATGAACACACTGAAGTAAATCGAATTTCGTCACGCTTCAGTGAATTCACATACATACATATATATATGTTGCGAATATTGGAGATTGGAGTAGAGTACTTCTCAATTTTTATTTGTAAGCTCCAAGACAATATAAATTGGGTTGGAAATAGATAAATGCTTAGCCTATAGCATGTGCTGCACAAAAGGCACACATTCATAAGGATGGACACTCTGCTATTTATTATGAAACAGCTGCAGTATATGCTGGGTATAAAGTCCTCATCGGGTCTGCTCCAAAGTGATCTTTGTTTCTGCATTTGAAGCAAGTCAGTGTATGGAATATCACGTAATAAAATATTTATTGAAATTAAATCACAATATGACACAGAAATTTCATCGAAACGAATATGAACCTGTGAGAGTGGTTTTAAAAAAAAGACAGCTGAAAACGATATAAAATATTTAACATTTCACAACATCACTCAAATCAAATGCACAGCTGTATCGCATATACCTGCTCATTATGTTCAATCTGTATCGTAAACACTAGAACCCAAATTAATAAACATGGACTGGGGAAGGTTTAGGACTTATTCCGGGGAATAAGTGCGAATTTCTATTAATAAAACACAATTACTAATATTTGATGCTTACTAACTTAGTCCTTCGCTAGACCATCGAAGACGGTGGTCTAGCGATGGACTAAGAATTGAAATTAAAGATCAAAATTTACAGGGCCATAGAATAAAAAGAGGTAGAGTTGATACTTATTGTAGTAGATTTTGTTCGATTTCTTATTAATAGGAAATTTTAGTCCATGATGTAACTCTTATTCCATGGTTTTGTAAGTCAATGGACTAGAGGTGGACTAAGGGTTTTTTATTAATAGGGCTGTAGATTTTTAGTAGAAAAGTCTAAATATAATTTTCTATATATACAATTTCATTAAATTTTTTTGGCAATTTTAAGTATTTAACAATGTAAATTTAAAAACAGAATTTCAAAAAAAATCGTCTTCAATTCGAAAATTGAATTTAAAAAAATATATTAATTTGTTCAAAAATGCAAAAATTTATTTTCGAAAATTATGGGTTTGGAAGGACCTATTGCATAAAAAATTTCATCGAAATCAGTTCAACTGTTAATGAGAGAGCCAAAAATCAATTTATGGTTCAAACAACAACAATGTAGTTAGTTACGGAGCTAAAAAATGATCAAAAAGAGAAAAGAAGAGTCAATCACTTAGACGCTTATAAATACCAAAAGTTTGAAGGAAATCGCTCCAGGTGTTTAGGCTGTAGATCGACCTACAGACAGACGGACATGTTCTATCATCGTAATTTCAAGTTTGATTAAAATCTTTTTTAAGTGGAAACATTTCAAGATTAAAAAAGACGAAAATTAACAATGCGCTATATTAATAAAAGGCTTTAACTTGCTAATAGAATTCGCCATTACATCATTAGAAAAAAAATTATATTTTCATACAAGGTATTGATAACAAATGTTTAATTCGCAGCTTATGTAATTACAATTGCTAAAAAAAATAACATGATTAACTTGTCAATTATATTAAATTATTAAGTAAGGTTAAAACCTTAATTTGGCTATGACGATTGATTTTTTCGAGTCGAGCTTATTAACCAAACGAATCGATATTTTTGTTAAGAATAATCCAAATTAGGAACTTTCGAATGTGCCAATGTTAAAAATACTATCAGCCATCAATTTGCAAAAAACTATAACAAAGGGTAATTCAAATGACAACAAAAAATCTTGAAATTTATATATAAAAGCATCCTACAATTTCTATTATTTTGTAAGAAGAATTATATACGATAATAAACGTATTAGCGACACTATTACAGAAAAAATTGAAAATTGTATACAAACTATATGGATAAGAAGTGCATAATTCGCGACGCGGTTACACAGTTTTGACCAAAATTAGAGTTAAGCACCGATAATTATCTGCTTTTTATTTGTAATATGTCTAGTCATAGTCACTCTACTTCTTTTTAGTGCAATTTCCTTATTGGAAGGAAACTATTCTTATTCTGAAATAAAAGAAAAACGTGCGTCTTTATTTGAAATTAGAATCAAAACCAGAAGCGCCGCTCGCACTCAATAATATACTTAAACATCGAACTCAACAGTTGTAATTTTGTGTATATTAATTGTGTGAAGTGATATTTTCTTTCAACAAACATGTTTTATTGAAAAATCTATCTAATGGAGACACGGCCTTAGGGTACTACTTCAGCTTTTTATCGGCCGTAGAGTTACTAGCGCTGTTGTTTATAAAATCCTATTTGGGTAGATTTCCTAATAAAACGCTTATTGTTTTTGACTTTGAAATGGATAACATTAAAAACATACCCACTCATAAAGTAATCAGCTTGTCAAATAACTTGAAATCTTCTTTTTCGTGGGCGGTAAAACAACACAAATCAATCCGGATTAGTTTGGGAATGCCACCGAACGCGATCAATATATTTTAATAAGTGAGTGAACGTCCCTATTGCCCCTCAAGCAAGCGACTCCGTTTTAGATCCGATACCACTTCATAAATGAACCCTAAAACGAATCCGAAACGATTCCAAATCGGATCAAATTAGTATAGAAATTAGAATCACCACGGAGCCATTATGGGAATGTATTGTGAGAGAATTTTCTATTTCACCCTACTCAGCGAGAACGAAACCTAAATGGAATCCTAAACGAATCCAAAAAAATGAACTAATCTAATTAATTTGATAGTGGAGATTTTTAAACGGTTTTTTTTATTATAAATTAAAGATTTTATTTTTAACAACTTAAAACACAAATTATTTATTTTTGCTTAAATGTACATTTCTGAAGCTATGCTTCCATCGTCAGTAAGCTCTATTTAAATAGAGCTTAACTAATCTAATAAGAAACATGGACTTATGCTCTTTTACACATATTAAACACTTCTTTGTTTATTTGATAATAATCCCGTTTTTTTCATATTAAAATATTATTTTATAAACTATTTATGTTTGTTATTATGTATTTTGGTTTTCCTTGTAGATAAACATTTCCTTGTTGCTTGTTTACTCTGCAAAATTGAAGAAAAACAATAACTGTGTCTATCCATGTACCTTGATTTCTAGTCCATAAAAATACTCCCCAATCGAATAACGACTGCTCTCTCTATTTCTCGGTCCATAAAAAAATAATATTGATTCTAGTTCTCCTTTTTACATGCGTACACAGAAAATGTGTTAAAATGCGTGAGACACTTATACTACGTTTCCACCGAACTTTAATCTCTTGCAGATTTACTAATCTCAAAAAGTGTTTCCACCGCTCCAAAAGTAGATTAATTTTGACAGCACTATTCAAAATGGATATATCTTTTCATTTTCCTTTATGATGTAGAAGTGAGACAGGCAGCTTCATCTGGGCCAATCGAAGAGAAAAATTCACTTTCCAGATGAATGTGTACATTTCGATATCATTGTATATAGATATTAATAGTACTATCATGACGACGAAATTCATCCAGCCTGGAATAAGTTCTACTACTCATCATGAGTTCCACTACCAAATCGGAGGTTAGGTGGTGTTGGTGTGTCAAGAAAATGCGTATGAAGGGAAAAAGTGTGATAATAAATTGATGAGAGAAATATATAAAAAATTTGTTATAAGTTAGAGGAGGAAAGGAAAACAATTTATTTCATAGGTTTTTTTGTTTTTTTTTATGAGGATTTTTTTGTTGAGTAGGAACTGGTTGTGTGTGTGTTTTTTTATTCTACGGGCAGATAGAATGAAAATTGTTTGATGGCTGTAGGGAATATTTAAATATTTAGGTATACACTTGTGTGCAACGGTCACTACTCAGTAAAATAAACTTTTTTACCAAATGAACAAACATGATAATAATAATAAAACTGTCTAGAGAAAAAATTAAATTATTCTCAATAGATATTATATTTGAAAAAGAACAAAAAGTACCTATGTATGTACATACATATTGTATGTTGATGGGTATCTGGGTACACATGTACCTACCTAAACAAGACATATTGAAATATCTCAACATTGCTTTGTTATTTTCGCATAGAAAAAGTGAAAAGTAGCAACGTTGCTACAATTCAAAATCCTAAAATCCACCAAATATCTAAAATTTGAAAGAAAAATTTAAAATAAATTCTATAATAACCTATACATGCATGTATATCTATATACATTCTTACTTCAAATTCATGTATACGCCAATAGCCTTGATATAATTTATTTATGCCCACCATATTTTGAAGGTTGCCATGACAAAAACAGCTTATTCGGTTTTCTCCCTTACCCTCTATATTGTTGTCAGAACTAATAAGTTTTGACCGTCTCCCTTGCTTTTTTTCGTATTTGCCTCTACATTTACTTCGTCCACATAAACAATTCAATATCAAGAAAAGAGAAACTAGCGCCCTCATTGACGGAACTACTAGCTAAAAAATTCAGTCTCGTAGTAGTACTATAGGTTTCATATACAATGTCGATATGGAAATATGGTAGTTCGATTGAAGATTTAAATGAGATTTATTTTAAATCATCATCTGAGAAGATTAAAATTTGTATGGTAAATCCTCAAGATTTGTAGGAGATTTAGCTAGATCTACTTAAATCTCGGTTTAGTGGTCGGTGGAAACGTAGTATTAGTCTTTTTGCATTCCAAAGTGATTCCATAGTGAACCGAGAAATTCGGGTCCGTGTTTTTGCTTGAAGGGTGATCGCATATGTGAAATAAAAAAAAATCAATAAAAAATATTGAGGTAATGAACGCACCGAAGGAGTCCTGCAACATCAATAATATGAACAGACCTATTCCATAGTTATTTCTGTTTCATCTTTTCGTTATTTCTCTCTCGTTTACACTTCATTCTTTCAAGGCTAAACATAAACACAGTCTACTCCAATAATAAACGCGCTTGTTCAATAGTCAAACAAATTTTTAAAATATCAATTTTTTGTCCAAATTCAACTTCTTCAATTTGTCTAGTGTTTTTATGTTAAATAAAAGTGTCTAAACTTATATAAAACATTTGTCCTTATTTCACAATTAATTATTCAGAGATTCAGACTTCCAATAAAACTAAATAAATACTTTTGAATGGTAAGATTTATTTGAGGAATTTTATTAAATGTTTGTGAACATTGTTCATTGTTGCAATGCCAATTTGAAATATGTCGAACGAGACTAAACAAGAAAAATCGAATCAAACACATTCGCTCAAAAATATAACAAACACTCAAACTCGAGATTCAAAACAATGTTGTGTTGTTAAAATGCAAAAAATCGATATCCAAAAAATAACAACCAATGGTGGTTGCATTTCCGACAAAAAATTAACCGCCAAATCGCTTAAACGCAAAGCCAAAATATCCGACGAAAAACTTGCAAAAAAAAAAGCCCTCATACCTATGCAACCAGCCACAGCCACTCCAACGACAGTGATTCGTGAACAATGCGTGGAGAATGTGGTCAGAAAATACGAACTGTTGCAGAAAGTTATCAGTACCAAATATGTCACAGTTGTGGACCGTCTCAAACTGAGCTATATCCCATTGTGCTGCGAAAATCTAGAGTATTGTCATAAGAAACATTACAAAAAGGCTCCGCCACCAAAATACCCCAGTGTCACCCAATTGAATCTAATAAGGAACTCGCTCCAGCAGGAAAGATACAATGTCTTTATTAATCTTGTCTGGGGTCTTTGTTATAAGGAGCAGTTTCCTGGGGATATCGTCTTAACAAATATCGTTAAATTGATTCTTGTAAGTATTTAATTGCCTTCAAAGGGGATGCATATTAAAATTAAACTTTTGTTTCTATTAAGTCCTTAAATCCAGAGAATAAGCACAATGCGTTCCTGCAATCCATAATCGATCAGCTTCTTTGTCTTTTTGATGTGATCTTAAAGGCATTCCCGCCATGTTGGCTGGCATTACGAGAAAGCTACAACAGGTTCCTGCGGAACACAATGGAAATATCCAGCCTCCTCCCTGAAAAACCGCTCAATGATAAAAACACAATTTTCGAAGTTGTCCTTATGTTGCTGGAAGACAACCTCGATAATGGCGAGAATGCTAAAGTAAGTCGCAAACCAAAAAGAAAGAAGGGCTCGCCTAACACAACTTTAACTTTAACTTTAAATAATTGCGACAATGAGTACCACAACATGCAACACTGGGAGAAGAACGACAACGATGAGCAGACCTTCTCAGCTCTCTCCAAGGCCACGCGATTGGACCGATTAATGCAGGTGTTACATTTTCTGGCCAAAATGCTGGAGATGGACATGGCCATGTGGATGCTGCGCTACCACAAGAGACCTGGCAACCACATCTACAATAGTTCACATCAACCGCTGGTGATAGAGCTGTTCTCATTGTCCGAGTACACGTGCTCTTCGGTGATGGTCAAAAAAGTAATGTCGCTTTTTTCGCTGTGCGTCGAGAAGAATCTCAACGAGAACTACCTCAATATAATGGATGTAAGTTTTGAATAATTTCTCTTCGAAATGGATTTGTATTGGAAATGTATTTGTTTGCAGCGTTTTATTTCACTTTTGGCAAATGTTCAAAATTTGCGTGAAATTGAAAACATATCTGGCGGCATCAGATACCCATACGTCGGACCAAGGACGTCGGCCTTCACAATGCATCTTTACAAAACCGCTGAAGGTAATTTTTATAGATTTCTAAGGAAACATTTTAATTAACCTTTTCAATTGTAGTTAATATGAAAAAAAGTGTTGGTACATACATGAGGCTTATACAAAACTTGAGTTGTCCTTTCGTGCGATATGAATACATCGACATGTTTCTGAAGCGTTTGAATCCAGCACTTGGCAAAATGAGTCCTCAAAAAATTTTCGAAAACTTCCGCAAACGCCGCTGGCTCGAGTGTGCTCTTGACGAAGAACGACATTTGAATGGATCGCTTTCTAATCAAAAATCAATCATCTATCGTCAAGACTATTTGCAGATTATCTTAGAGGCTCTTCGAAGTTATTGTGATTACTTTACGCTTAAGGAATTTCTACAAGAAATTGTAGTTTCCAAGTCCGAAGATAATAACACCAACATTTTGAAGAATCAACAAGAAGACGATTCGAATCAAAACAATTGTCAAATAGATCTTTCGGCAATGCGAAAGGACATCTTGAGCTTGGAAAAGAATTTAGATATGTCAGAGAAACTTGGTGTGGCTAAAACAGTTATTCCCACATTAAATATATCAGTTAATGCTGAATTGCTTTCGCAATATCGAAATGATTTGAAATATGTTGCGAATTTGTATTCGTATATTTCAGCATTACAACGTGAACACGATGAGGATTTTTCTGAGATGATCGATTTTCTTAAGGACTTTGTGCCGAGTAATTGAATGAAAAAAAAACATCCTAAACTAACCCATTCCGCATGTACAATAATCTAAACATATATATATTTTTTTTTTAATTTATCATGAACCTTGAAGGTCTGGAGTTCCTTAAATAGGCTTTATTGAAATATAACCTTGTTTTTTTCTTTTTCTTTTGTTAAGTACTAGTTTTATGTTTTTATTAACTAAATTCTGTGTTTAAAACGTATCTCAAATAAACCTTAACTCAAATACCTATACAGTTTTTTTTTATTTTGAAAGGAGTACATTGAACATTTTTTTTCTCAAAGGGTTATGACTGCACTTAAAATGTTTAACCTCAACTCGAGCGATTGGAAAAATTTGATAGGATTTAGCAGGAGATACCGATGTTTGAATGTTTAAATTATCATAATGGGATGAAATAAAATGCACGACTGGATCGTACGAACGTGAAGAATTTAGGTTGGTAAATTGTTTTAAATGGAATTTATTCGTCGGTCGTTGGTCGCTCTCATGTGAAAAGTCCTTTAGTAGGTAGGTAGCCTAGTTATCATATGCAGGCTTAAAGCCGATGTAGGTAAGATTACCTTGATTCTTAGTATAATGAATTGTCGCATGCATGATTCAAGGAATAGTTACCTAGGTATGTACAAATGGAAGTGAATGGTGTATAGAAAAGTAAAAATTGTTTTTTAAATCTGGCAAAATCATCAGTTTTTCGAAAAAAAAACAAGAACAACATTAGATGCCACGGATCCTTGAAAATTTTATAAAAAAGTATCTCGAAAATTGTAGAGCGGATATTGATGAAATCCTTTTTTTTTATTTTTATATGATAAATAATGTTAGTAATTTAAGTATTTTAGGATTAATATTCAATTGTAAATATTATTGGAAAGAACACTGTTTAGAACTTAAGAAATCCCTAGCTGCACGAACTAATATAGTAAGATATTTAGCGTCAAATAAAAACAATGTACATATTAATACCCTTGCATATATAACCAAAACCTTAGTTCTAAGTAAAATTGATTATGGGTTGTGCATATACGGTCACTGCCCAAAGTATGTTTTAAACATTATAAAACCCAGCTACCATACAGCAGCTAGAAGAAGCATAAACGCCTTTCCAACAACTCCAATAAAAAATATCCTAGCTGAAGCAGGACTCCCGAGCATCGAAGAACGAAGAGACACACTATCCTTAAGATTGCTCGCAAAACTAGTATTCTCCAAGAACTCTATCATCGACAACGACATCAAAAAAACAACAAATCAAAAACTTACAAAACAAATTCCTTCTGCCATAGCTACAACACTTAAACAAGCAAGGATTAACAATCTACCAACGAAAAGAGAACGACTCATCATCCCACGCTACCCCCCTTGGTTCATTAAACCGGAATCGCTGATTTTGGACCTAACCAAATACAAGAAATTAAAAACTGCAAACAGCACATATCGGCAACTATATTCAAGTATCTCCTCTGACTTAAGAACTGATGGATGGACACTTATATTCACCGATGGCTCTAAAACCCCGGACACCACATCTTATGCGGTGACCGATGAAAAGGGGTCAATAATAAGCATTGGTATTCTCCCGGACTGCGCCTCAGTCTTTACCGCAGAAGCATTCGCCATACTTCAAGCGACTAAAGCTGCAGCTAATCTACCTGAAAAAAAAATTCCAAAAATTAATTTTAATTAGTTGATTAATAAGAATTTTTTGTACATGCACAATTAGTTTGGATATTTAGATCTGCTCAGATATAATAAGAATAATTTGACAAACATCTAATGTACCGTTACCGAGAAAGCCAAAAATTAAAAAAAAAACGTTATATGAAAGATACCGTTAATAGACTTTTCCCGTAAACTTGGTTCAAATCAAATGATAGCTAGTACCAACAAAAAAATTCTCAAAATTTTTTTTATCAAAATCGGTGGAGCAGTTTTCGAGAAAAAATAAGATTTTCTTTAACTGTTATATGGCGGGTACCGTTATTTTTAGGTCTAAAAATAAAATTTCAATTTCCCCTCTGAGGAGCGCCAAAATAATCACACATACTAAATTTAAAGGTAATCGCATAAGCCGTTTAGGATGCAGCTCGTTATACATACAGTCTGACAGACATTTTTTGTCGATTTTTTTCGGGATTCATAGGAAATTTCAAGGGATAGTGAGGATGGTTAATGATGATTTTTATGATTTTTAAATGTTGATCCTTAGATCAAACACTTCAAAAGATCCAAAAGGAAAAGGGCGCTGCCTATTCTATATCAGATAAGCTTAACGGATTGGGTCAGTTCTTGCCCTTTTCCCTGCCCCTGCTATGGAACTTCATTTACTTTTGCAGCTATTCGAAAGATGTTTTCAATGCTATTTTTAAGTGCTAAGTGTATTTGAAAGTAGCGTCGTGTTTGCGTATTCGACTCTTCGTCACGTAATCTCATATTACCCCTATTGTTTTAAGTTAAAGTGCACTTGCTAAATTACCGAGTCGAAATTTTGCGAATTCGAACAACTTTATTGTGTTTAAAAAGCCCTCTCATAAGGTCTGTACTGAAAATATAAAATGAACAGAGTATAGGTATATTCATATCAAAGCTCTTACATTGTTGCTGTAGTGAGCATTATAAATTGGAATAATCATCCTATAAATGTTACAACAACAAAAATCGAAAAGATGTAAGAAGAAAAACAAGCAACGAGAACTTTTTCCCTAAGCTTAAAATATTTGCTCCGAAAAGCCCTAAGAAAGCTTCAATTCTAAAAGCTCCATAGCAAAAACCAAAGAAAATAGTGTTCTATTTTCCATCAACGGACGAATGGTAACTCTGAAACTGTTGTTTTTTTAATAAACACAATAAGCGAGTGGTAAATTGGCGATCAATGAATTAGTCTCCTCGGAATTTTTTTTGTTGTCACTCATTTGTCAATTATCAATTGCTAAGTTTAATAAACACTGAAATTCGATATTTGACAAAACAGTTGATATAATGTGGGTTATCGTGAATAAACATTTCTCTGGAAATTTGTCTAATCTTGGGACAGTGAATGATGCCCAAAACTTTCCCTCGGAATTTATTAGTAACGAAATAAGCTTTCCCAGGGAATTTTGCTGTCATTCCATGATTTTTTGTTCGAAGGAAATTTATTCTGTGGGAGATTTACGATCGCAGCAAGGAAACGAAATTCCGTGTGAGATTCCAGATAGGGCACAATTGTTGAATGTACTTGCACGAGTCTCCGACAACGTTATCGTGACGCAACTGAAAACAAAAAATCCATAAGAGTTTCACTATCCATAAGAGATTTAGACCCCATAGAGACATTGTACAATTTTCCATTGGAAAATTCCAACGTAAATAAAATTAAACTCTAAAGTTGGTTTATATTATATTAAAATTAAAAATTAAATAAAATTCAAAAGACAACCTATTGACATTTTTCTTACAAACATATTATATTATTTTCTGATAATATTACAAATAATAATAATAATAATTTTATTTTGTTTTTTATTTTTTTAAATAATATTATAATAGTTAAATCTCCATTTTACATCATCATCCTAATCTTCAGTTTCATAAATAAAAAAGAATTATGTTTAACGTTTCTTGTTTTTTTTTTTTTGTTTGTTGTTCGTATATATTAATTAATTAATTAATTAATTAATAATAGTTTATTGTTTGTTAAAAACATTTCTTTCCTTCTTTGTATATATATATGTATATATATAATAATAATAATAATAATGTTTATAATAGATTAAGATTAGCTTGCTTCTAAAAAGCGCATTTAATTGTTTTTATTTTTATACACATCACTTGTTATTTTCGCTTTAAGTATTATTATAATTAATTTAATAATATTTATAAATTTTGTTCATTGTTTTATCGCCGTTTCTTGTTTTCTGTTTTTTTTTTTTTTTGTTTTGTTTTCAACTCTGTTAACACACTAAAGAAGCAAGTACATATTTTTGTTTTGTATATTTTTTTGTGTTATGTAATTTATGCTCTTTACCAACGAATAAAAATTACAATATTTATAAAAACAAAAAAAAAATAAAGAAAAGGAAAGGAAATAGTTCACAGAACATTTTTTATTTTATTTTTTGTATTTTATGTTTTTAATTCTACTAAACTTAACTGCTATTTTACTAAAAAATAAAACAATTTTTTATATTATTTATTTTTCTTGTATTTTTTGCCGCACATGTGACGCCCTGTAATTATTATTTTAAATTTTATTTCCATTTTCATACGCTAGACTTTTAATTGTATATTCATATATAAATATATATATTTTATATTTTAAATATTTATAAAAAAAATCAAAGGAAACAAAACAATAGTTTAAAATCTTACAAGCTATCCATTTATTTTTGAAGGTATTTCACCTTTATCCTTTCATTTTATATTTTTGTTAATTTTTCATGTTCTTTTTTTATTTTGTTTAAAATTTATTAAATTTTTTTTTCTATACAATGATTTCTAATCCATCTAAATAAAAAATGTTACAAATTAGCGCCGGGCGGAGCAGTATATTTATTCTCATTTTACTGTGAAAAATTTAAGTGAGCTTTAGATTTTTGTTTGTTTTAACTTGCACAACAGGTTGAAGCTATAATTTTTTTAAATCTTTTTTATCTCGATTTATGTTAAGTTCGATTTTATTGGAAAATAATATAATTTAAAAATTCAGCTTTGCTGAGGCTTTTGAATTATTTTCCATTACATTAATTAATTGTGTCTCTCGCTCTAGAAAACTTCATTCAGTTCGTATACTTAAATATTTGTTGAATTTTTTAATAGTTTTTTTTTTTTAAGACAAAAGCAAGCAAAGTAATTGTTGTATCTTTTTTTTTGTTTAGAAATAATATGAAAAGTATTTATGGGTCATCAGATAATAAAATATATATTTAATTAATAAAAAAAATGTGTCTACCATTTTTTGTTTTCTTTATGGCAAAACAAAATTATTAAGTATGTAATTCTTATAGGAACTTCTTTTTTATTATTTATTCTAATGGCACACATTATCATTAAGGATTAGTAGCTGTGTTGTTGTTGTTGTTGTTTTTGTTTCTTTTTCATTTCTGTTATATTATTATATATTTTGGTAAAACACAATTGATTTTCAAGCAGCCCAAGTTTGTAGAGATAGAAGATTAGAAGTTAAGAAAGGTGTTTATGATTTTTGTTTGTTTGTTTTGTTGTTGTTGTTTTGGCATAAGACATCTTAGAACATAATATAAGTTTCGAGGGGAATCGTACGGAAAAAAACAGTCATTGCTTGGAATCCAAGAGTTTGTCGCCGATTTATAATTGTGTGTGTGAGAGCGTTGGACAAGTTCATGCTTTGTTTTTGCTTAAGCTTCATGCTGGCGATCAACTTCATTCAGGTGGTGTAAGTAACTTTATAAGCTGCAATTAAAGAACACACGAAGCAGTTTTGTTGTTATGTGTCGATGATTAAAGCATAATAAGACTAAGTCTAAAGCTAATTTGATTTTATTTGATTTTGTTGTTTGGATAGTGACTTAAAAAATGGTATTTATTTTAGAGATTAGGGTATTTAAAATGGATACTACTGGAGTCAATTCAATGTGTTCAATAATTTAATTCTATTTATTAAAAATTAGTGAGGGGTTAAGCGTATGATATCGCAAGCAATTAGTTTTTAATTTAATAAAAGCATTGGGATAGCAATTAGAAGTGAATATTCTACACACATAAATAAAAATATCTTAAGGGAAAATGTTGTTAGTTCGATTGTTGAATTTGATATTTGTTAGTAAACTTTCTCAATTTTTGTTAGGATAATCTACTTGGAGAGGGTTAAATTTCTAAGACATACAATTTTCAATTTTTACCATAACTTAATTATGAAGCATTATTGTTAGTCTAGTTTAGCATTACTTTGCTGAGGAAAATTATTAAAGGGGTTTGAATGAAAGAAAAGGTCGCCTTAGTGTCCCACTACTACCAGATTCTACAAGCGTATTTTCTTCACATGACCTTTAGGCTTTTTTTTGTAGTTTAAAACTAATGTCGAATTCCAAACAACCAAACATTCGATTTCTCTCTGAACACAATTTAATTATTTCTAAACAAAAATTTGTCAAAACAGATCCTTACGTTTTTAGCAAGATTTCATAAAATTTAGTGCGTGACTCTATTTTTTTGCATGTTCCTTAATATAAACAAGAAAATCGATTTGAAATAGTTGGTTGGAATTCGACATAATAATTGTTACTTGAAATATAAATGTTGTTTTTTTTAAATTAAATTTACATTAAAAACAAAAATAGAAACCTCCTTGACTTGGCCTACAAACTTAACTTAATTAATCGCCCTTATCGCAAATAAATTCTTCCCTGGATTTTTCCTATTCATACTCACCAATCATACAGTTTTCAAAAAAAAAATCATCAAAAAAGTACTCCCACGATGAATTGGCTAACAATTTGAATGACAAAAAAGCAACGGAGGTAGCCGAAAAATCAAAAAAATTAAAAACAGACTAAAGTCCTGACAAAACTTCACTGAAGCTTAATGGGGCCAATCCTACTTTCCACTTTGTCTGGCAACACCTTTCTGGTAGCCAACTTCTGCAAATAACCGCAAGCAAGAACAAAGTTTGACTTTTGTTGGCACATAATCCACGGTAATGTTGCTTGAACCTGTAGAAATCTTGTTTAAATTTAAACTAAATTTACTATTTAAAATACTTTACAATGGTCTGCCGCAGTTTTAATGGATTTGAACAATCCTTTAAGGTTCTTTGTATACTATTAACGTTTCTTCGATTGTTTTCTTCAGCGAGTAAAATAAAGGTTATGGAATGCATTACAATGTAAACACTATCCAGCATGATTATTTTCACTTAATTTATTTTCTCAAAATATTTCGAAAATGGTTCGAAGATATTTCGGGAGAGATTGGCGATTGGAGAATTAAACTTCCGTGCATAGAAAAAAATTGAGGGAGAACAATTTCCCTCAGAATTTTCGATAAGGCGGAATATATTTGTTTCTTGTTTTGTAAAGCTTAAATCCTGCAGGCTTAATGTCATTTACGGATAATTTCGAAAAATTGTTTTTATATAAGAAAAAAATACTAGAGGATTTGTCACTTCGTCGCAAGAGTAAGTACCATTGACAAAACGTTTTTGTTTAGGGTTGATCTTTTAATTCTACAGAATTCATTGCGAGAGTTTTCAAAAAGTCCTTGGTGAGAGTCTTAGAGTGTTTTTTCAATTTTATTTTTTTTTATTTAAAGGAGTTTGACAGCAGTTTAACCTTTAGGATCAAAGCAAATGAGTATTATTTGGAAAGAGAGAAACGTAAGCTTTTAGAGAATTCCCAACTCTGACTACGTTAAAATCTATCACATAGGATAACATTAAAATTGCACTGCCAATTGATTAATGTTTTTTCTTAAGTCTTATGTGAGCTGGGGTGAATATGTACTTTGAAATGTCTTGTTGAAAAGTGTTTTCCTACCAAACGACAGTTAATGTTAGAGGATAGGTACCAAGTGTAAAAATGCGTATAAATTTGGAAGCTATTAATAGTGATCGATCGTTTTTTTCATCTCTGAGAGCTATATCATAGTTGAAGCGGTTTATATTCTGCAGGAGTCTTATTCTTTGTTTACATTGGTAAACTGTTGGGTTTCATTATTGAAATGAGCCTGTTTGGCCCGCGAATATCAATATCAAAGAGATCGGCAAAATATGGTTACTATATGACAACTACAATAGTTAAACAAAATTAAAATTGTGTTGCATGGATCCAATGGCAAGGAAGAGTTCAGTATCAAAAAGGAATAGTAGAGGCCTATTAATTATGGGTCCAAAAGTCCTGATAGTCGTAGTAAAAAAATTATACCACATACAAATAAAAGAGCAAATAAATAACTGCTAGAAATGGCCTAAATTTAATGAAAAGAAAACCCAGTAAATTTTATCAATGAGTAAAAAGAGCATCAGATAGGTGTACTAACAGGGCATTGTGCCTTAGGTAGAATGGCTGCTAGATTAGGTGTATTGGCACCCGATTTCTGTAGGAACTGTGAAGTTATAGAACCCATTAAAACCTGCACCGTGTTTGTTTAAATCAACAAATAAATCGCCTCCGCTACTTCGGAAACTGATTTTTTGACGAACTGAACGAACTAGTGCAAGTGCCAATGGCAAATATGAAAAAATATATAGAGAGTACGGGCTGGTTCGTAAATGAACCAGTCTTCATTGAACATTAGTGTAAGGACATTTCTGTATGCAAGGGGATCACAATGGACCAATATACCCCCGTGAATGCAAGAGCCTTTGAGCTGTGAACGCCTCTCCTAGCCTAACCTACCCTAACCTTCCACATTTTAAAATTGTGATATTTATTACCTTTAGCCATAAATCTACAGAATAACAAATTCGTGTTTTCCTAATGGAAAGTTTAGCCGATATTGGTGGAGCAAATTTAAGTTCAATGAGTTTAGAAGCGAACGTCTTACTTCGATACCAAAATGGTAACAGAACCAACGTCAAGAAGCTCAAACAATAATTTCAGGATACTCTCTTTACACGCAATATCTAAGACGAGCATACAACTAACAAGCACCAACTGTTAAAAAATCAGAATTCGAATTTAGACTAGTGAAAATCACAATAGGAATAGGAGCAGAAGAGTGTGCATCCAAAACAAAAATCAATATAAAAACTGGCACACATTAAACATTCCTTCTAAAAAAATGTTACCTATAAACAAGCTGAACCAAACAAACATTGGAGGACAAAATTTTAGTAGATATTTGCCTACAAAAACTTTTAACTAATAAATAAAATTCAAAAAAATATCAAAGAAAAGAAAGAGTAAATTAATTGTGTTTGCTTGCTTTCATTTTGTTTTTTTTTCAACATGTTTTCTTCTCTTCTTCCTTTTCCAATTCTATATAAACAGCTTTAAGTCTTTGTCATAATATTTAGTAGCGAAGCCAAAAAGTTGTTTTAAATTTAAAAACAAAAATAATTTAAAAAGGAAACAAGAAACTTACTATTAATTAACCATTAAACATAACTATACACATAATAATTGTAAATAGGTAGTAAGTAGGAGAACTGATTTTAAAAGAAATCAGAACTTAAAATAATTATATATTATATAAGAACTCTAATAGATTCATCCTTCACCTGGGTATTCGCAGTCCGATTGTACACTGTTCACCTCGATCTTAACCACGTCAGCTGCAGAGATTATTCCTTCGGCTAATTGCGTTGCATCCAAGACAACTTGGTGCGTTTGCTGTTGCTGCTGCAGCTGGAGCGGAAGTTGTTGGAGTTGATTTTGGTGATTTGGTGTGGTGACCGGTGTCTGACCATCGGCCACCATCTCCAGTCATCCTTCTTCCTCTTCGGTTTTGATCTTTACGGGTATATACACTTTGTCCATGACATGGATCTTTATGTGATTGTTGAGTGTACTCGATTGGCGGAATTGTTTTTTGCAGACGGCACATTCGAATGGTTTCTCGCCGGTATGAATTTTGAGGTGATTTGTTAACGTGCTCAGCTGGCGGAATTGCTTGGGACAGAACGAACATATGAATGGTTTCTCGCCCGTATGGATTTTCATGTGATTCGTGAGGGTGCTCGATTGTCGAAAGGTTTTGTCGCATATCGTGCATTTGTATGGTTTTTCGCCGGTGTGTATTTTAACGTGATTCGTAAGTGTGCTCAGCTGTCGAAACCGTCGCTCACAAATGCTGCATTGGAATGGCTTCTCCTGACTATTGGCTGGATAACGATCCAATTGCGGCGTCAATGTCCCAGCCGCTGTTTGCACTTGCTGTTGAATGTCTTCGTTTTGCAGCTGCAATACTTGCTGCTCGGAGCTTTGTTGCAGTGGAGCGAGATGATGAGTCGTTGTGGTGACACCAGCTGCCGAAACTGTTGCCGCTGAGGTTATCACGTTGAATGGTATTTGTATGTCTGTTGCTGGTTCATCAGTTGTAGCAACGATAACAATTTCACAATTAGTCATTGTGCAGGGAAAAAAGCGAAGAGGGCTATTATTTAGTTTTGTATGTGTGATAGTGTTTTTTGTAAATTGCAACACGTCTCAAGTGTCCCGGAAGTTCTCAGAAAGAATTTGACAAATTTCAGGAAAACAAGAAACTGTATTCGTTTCGTTCAATTTGTAAGGCAACAGCCGCAGCATTTAGTAATGGCAAGCATTCTGTCGTGATGCCTGCAATAAAAAATATGTATTTTTTTATATATTATTATTATATGTATATTTATATAGAAATAATCAATATTAATAAAATAATAAAAGAAGTTTTTTGTCAGTTTAAATCGAATACATATTTAGGTGGTGGCCGTGGCGCGATAGTTGTGTGTTCGCCTGTCAACCTCATGGTCACAGGTTCAATCCCTGCCGTAGTCTATGTCTTCTTATTTTTCCATTAATAACCAATTCTAAAAATAAATTTCATACAATGAGTTGCTGGTTTACTCATTACATGCTGTTTAGGCATAGAACTAACAACATGTGATTGAGTAAAACTAGTATACCGATAAAATATGACCAAGAATAAAAAATGAATGCGAATTATAAGGGACATCGATAAATAAGACACGGAAATTTCTCCGCATTAGTTCAGCCGCCATCCCTGAAGATAAAATCCTAGACAACAACCACCTACAGTCTCCGAATATCGTGCCACACTTCTTTCCTATCATTCATTCTCTTCCTTAACCTCACCATCTCGCCCGCGCTGTGTTGAAACATTTAAAGGGTATTCATAATCCCTTGAACGCGTGGAGATTATAAAAAAAAAATATTTCGGTTTATTTAAAAGCAACATGAGTGCCCCAAATGCATTGATTTTTATGTTTTAACAAAAAAGGTAAGCACAATTAAGATGATAGGATGATAGAATTCTTGACAAAATTTGTCACGCAATTTTGGAATCAATTGCGTGACAAATTTTGTCAAGAAGTGTCATCAATATCTGAGATAGATATAGTGCGTGCGTTGGACGAGTTCCTCAACGAGTGCGTCTTGGTTAGGTGTACGAAGGTTTCAACTCGCCCATCAACTTGTTGAACAACGATATCAAAAACACAGTTGATCAACTTTTTTTTTGCCAAAATCGAATAAGTTTATCAACTAGTGTACGAGGTTATTCAATTTTTGAGTAAGTTTGTCAACTATATGTACGAAGCTATTCAACAATTGAATACGTTGATCAACTAGATGTACGAAGTTCTCCAACAATGGAATGAGTTGACCAACTAGGTGTGCGAGGTTATTCAAAATTTCACTAAGTTTGTCAACTATGTGTACGAGGCTGCCAACACGTTTTGTTCAATTTTTTCTCTGGCCTCATTGCGAAGAACGCAAGTTTGTGCACTAGTGTACGAGGTTGTAAATTCTAACATCCAACGATGGAGTTGAATGAATAGTTGAATGAAGTTGGTTGACCTTGTTGCGCACTTAGTGGACGACCGGCATTAGTCACTTTCTCGAGGCTCCTGGATGACCTCACTATCTATCAGGAGAAATTGCATAAGAAAATTTTCAAAGATTGTGTTATTTGCTGATGATGCGTTATTATTTATATCTGGTAGTGATGTTGATGATTGTATTGATAAAATTAATTCAGATCTAAATAATTTACAAAAATGTTTTGATAGTATCATGTTAAAATTAAATATTAATAAAACCAAATCGATGGTATTAAACGGTAATGGGTGATTTTTTTGCTACTTGGTTTTTGACGTTTATATTTTTGACAGATCACACATGACAAATTCCACGAACATTTGACATTTCGATTCAGTATTGTTTGCCATTTCATCATGAATAGACTTACGCCTGAACAACGTTTGCAAATTATTGAAATTTATTATCAAAATTCGTGCTCTGTGAAAAATGTGTTTTATCGCAAAATTGTCTTCAGCGACAAGGCTCATTTTTGGCTAAATGGATACGTGAATAAGCAGAATTGCCGTATTTGTAGTGAAGAGCAGCCAGAGGCAATTCAGCAGCTACCAATGCATCCCGAAAAATGCACTGTTTGGTGCGGTTTATGGGCAGGCGGCATCATTGGGCCGTACTTCTTCAAGGACGATGAAGGCCGCAGGGTTACGGTCAATGGAGAAAGGTACCCTTCGATGATAACAGATTTTTTTTTGCCGAAAATGCAAGAATTGAACTCGGTCGACATGTGGTTCCAACAGGACGGTGCCACATGCCACACTGCACGCGAAACCATGCATCAATTGAGAGGCGAATTTGGTGAGCAGTTGATCTCACGTTTTGGTGCAGTCAATTGGCCACCTAGATCATGTGATTTGACCCCGTTAGACTATTTTTTGTGGGGCTATGTTAAGTCTATTGTCTATGGGGACAAGTTAAACACGATTGCTGCCTTGGAAGCCAACATTGAACGCGTCATTGGTGAGATTCCGGCCGAAATGTGTGAAAAAGTTTGCCAAAATTGGACCTTCAGAATGGACCACCTGAAGCGTAGCCGCGGGCAACATTTAAGTGAAATTATTTTTAAAAAGTAAATGGCAGAAATTGATTTATCGATCCAAATAAAAATTTCATTCACTTTTTACAAGTTTCTGTGTTTTTTTGAATTTTCAAAAACCAAGCTCTTAAAAAATCACCGGTTACAAATAGAAACATTAATGTTAACAATCAGGATATTGAAATAGTAAATGAAATCAAATGTGTTATAATTGATGAACAATTAAATCTTAATGCACATGTGAACTATATTTGTAAAAAGATATCTAAAAAATTTTATTTTTTTTGAGTAGAATAAGGAAGAAAATGTCAACAAAGACATCAATTAATGTATATAATACAATTATTAATGGCCTTTTCGATTGACCGTCCAGAACTGTTCTGACCCCCACAAAATGACAGTTGTTACTCTATACAGAACAGAAAACGATTCTGGATTTCATTTCAGAATCGAAAACAGAATCACTAATGCACTTACACAATTAAAATGTCAAAATAATCGGCTTGATTTGTTGTGTAATTTCGTTGTGTTTATTGAATTTAAACTCATTATCATTATCAGTAGATAAATGCAAAACTTTGCATATATGTCGTAAGACATCTTGTACTGGAGTTTCCTTTAACTTTAATAATATCAGTATAGAAAATGTAACTAACCTAAGTATTTTAGGTATTATTTTCAATAATAAATTTAATTTCAAAAACCACTGTACTGAACTTAAAAAGGGCTTAGCTGCTAGAGTCAACATTGTAAATTATTTATCCAGTAAAAAATCATTTGCACAAATAAATACTTTATGTAATATAACAAGATCTTTAATCTTAAGTAAGATAGATTATGGTTTATCAATCTACGGAAACTCTCCTAAAACTACAATAAACTACATCAAGGCTCCTTACCACCAAGCTGCACGCAGAAGTTTAAATGCTTTTCCAACCACCCCGATACGCAACATAATGGCAGAAGCTGGACTTCCCCTAGTAGAAGAACGTATTCTTGAAATCAGAGCTAAGCTCTATGTTAAACTTGCTCTCAACCAAGGCTCAATTATTGATGAAGACGTCAAAACGCTTGATAAATCAAAATATCTTAAGCGCATCCCTTCAGCCATCTCTACCGCTATAACAACTGCCAAATCTATGGAACTTCCAGTTATTAAACACGAAAAATACTATCCAGGATGCCCACCATGGCGCATCGAAGATTCCTCCTTTATCATGGACATGACTAAACACGACAAGAATCACACTTCCTCATACATCTACCGATCTTTATTCAAAGATACTACTGACGCCCTAAGGTCAAAAAATTGGAAAATGATTTTCACAGACGGTTCCAAAACCCAATATAGCACATCGTTTGCCTCAACTTATGAAGATGGTTCCATTCTGTCCATTGGAATTCTAGACAACACTGCCTCTGTATTCACCGCTGAAGCTACTGCGATCTTAAAGACGGCAGAGATAATAACTAAACTACAAGGCAACTTTGTGATTTGTTCGGACAGTTTGGCAGTTCTACATGCCATACAAAATCCCAACAATAGCACCGTCATTACTAGCAAAATAAGAGAACACCTCATTAAGTCTGCCAACAAACTAAAACTAATGTGGGTTCCCGGTCATGCCGGAATTTTTGGTAACGAACAAGCTGATAAAGCAGCAAATGCTGCTCATGTCTCCCCTGTGAAAACTGTTCTTGCACTGACAAAACGTGACTTATTACGTGAAGTCAATCGTAAAATCAAAGCACATAGATTAACCGACTGGCAGAATTACCAACATTTCTACAGCTCTATCAACACTGATAAATCTAAACCAATCTACCCAACCTCAACTTCAAGACAGATGAACACCACCTTGTTAAGACTACGACTAGGGCACACTACTCTCACACATCAACACCTTCTAAAAAAAGAAAGCCCTCCAACTTGTGCAGGCTGCCAAGAAATTTTGGACGTTAATCACATTCTAGGAATGGGTACTTGCAATTACTTGACTTCTAACACCAGCTTATACAATACAAATCTATCAACCACCGAGATCCTAGGAAACTTCGATCCGAATAACATCAGAAAAATACACAACTTTGTAAACCTACATAACTTTGAAATCTAATCATATAATTATTAAAATTTTATAAACCTAAACAACTTTAAAACATAAACATTTAATTTTCACTATTTATACTACTCACTATTTACTTCTTTTTGTTAAATAAAAAAAAAAATACACTAGCTTAGATCTTAAGAGTCAGAAGCCTCAGCAGCTAAGTCTCTAAACAATATGTATTAACATATAAATTTTAATTTATAGTTAATAAATTTTAATAATAATAATAATAAACTCATTTTCTGGTAAAATAACATAAAAAGAAGCAAGTTATAATTATTATTGATACAAGAAAATGTGTGTCTAAATTGAAATCAAGTGTTTTGGAAATTCTTTTTAGCCGATGTGATTTACTTTTAATTTAATTTTCACAAATACAGTGATACATATAATTCAGAATCAGTCAAATTGTTTACGGCTGTTTTATTGGGGGAACGTGTTCCTGACGGCCAATGACAGAAACCAGTTAGCGGAAAAAGTTAACAAATTTTTTTGTCAATAGTGTATTTGATATCAATAGCGTGATTCCAGAAGTAACTTATCTTGATTACATTATGGATAATGATAAACATTTCAGATTTCAGTCTGTGAATTTTAACGAGTTAAAGGACTTTATCAAAAGTATGAAAAATAAAAAAAGATGCAAATATGTTATCGGCGGCAAGCATCACCACATAGTTGGTGATAGTTTATGCAGAATAATAAATGAGTCTCTGAATGAGGGTATTTTTCCGGATTGCTGGAAAGAGTAAGTGGTGGTTCATATTGCCAAAAATAATAACTCTATATATCCTGAGGACTACCGTCCAGTTAATATGTTGCCTAATGATGGAAAAATTATTGAAAAAATTGTTCAAAAACAACTTCAAAGGTATATGGAAGAAAGTAAGCTGTTTGTAGAGTGACAATTTAGTTTTAGAGAGGGTCACAGCTGTGAATCGCTGATTAATTTTATTATTGCTGACTGGAAGACAGAATTACATCAGAAAATTAAAATAGTTGCCGTATTTATTGACCTAAGAAGAGCGTTTGACACTGTCGACAGAGGGATTCTTTTGAAGAAGCTGTACAAATGTGGAGTAAGGGATAAAGAATTGAAATGGTTCCAATCATACTTACTGAGGCGATCGCAAAGGACAAAAGTCGAGGAAGCGGTCTCAGAATCCATTAATGTAAATTTAGGAGTTCCACAAGGATCGGTATTGGGAAAGTTATTATTCATAATATATGTAAATGAAATGCCTAAATTTGTAAAATATTCTTTCTTAAAACTGTTTGCAGGTGATGGTTGTTATATTTTGTAGGTAAGAACATAGACGAATGTATTGATAAATTAAATTTTGATTTAATAGAACTGAACAAATTAAGTTTGAACGTAGAAAAAACAAAGTATATGTTTATTAATGGGGAAACGCAAACAAAAGTTAAGATTAATAACCAGGCAATAGAAGTTGTTGAAAAAATAAACAATTTTGGTATCATGATTGGTAATAAATTAGATTTTAATACACACATTGACTATATATCAAAAAAGATTGGAAAAAAGATTGCTTTCTTTTCAAGAATCAGAAACAGAATGTCGACTTTATGTGCAATAAAAGTGTATAATACTATAATTAAGCCTCAATTTGAGTATTATTCCACTATAATTTTTCTTGGTAATAAAACAATGTTAGACAGATTACAAAAATTACAAAATAAAGCTATGAGAAAAATATTAAAATGTAACTGGTTAACACCGATTGTAACAATGTTAAGTATACTAAAATGGTTGAGTGTGAATCAGAGAACCATGATGAATGTTTTAATTTATGTTTTTAAAATGAAAAATGGTCTGCTTCCCAGGTACTTATGTGATAAAATCAATTATGTTAGTGATGTACATAGTTATAATGTAAGAAATAGAGGTGATATTCGTATTCCTTATTTGAGAATACAGTCTGCACAAAATATGCTTACACACAATTGCCTTAAATTGTTTAATGGACTCCCAAATGAGATAAAAAAAGAAAATAATTTTAAAATATTTAAGAAAAAATATAGTAACTTATGTAAAAACTAAATTTGTATAACAGATTATGATAAATTTATTTATTTATTATTTATATGCATAGTAATTTGTAAATAAATAAAATAAAAAAAAATTTGTGGACTAAAGACCGTTAAAAGCTATTTTGAATCAATAATTCAACAAGTGTGATTAAATATAATGTCTTCTACTTGGCTGAATAATTCTCCTGTGTCTGGTAGAAAGGGGTTAGGTCGAAGATATCGGTTTTTCGATTTTTATTGGACTTAAGTCATACTTTTTTTCTATATCATTTGGTCCTACCGGCGTAAGCCTAGTGTTACCCCTGCCTATAGAAATATTTCGGTACAAAGGGTGTAAGTCATAAAGTTTTCAGATTTGTTTGGTATAAACGAGGTAAGTGGACTTAAGTCCCTTGTATTTAATTATTTTAAAGGCTTAAGTTATCTTATAATTCAAAAAATCTTGTTGCTTCTAAGGGCTTAAGTCATCTAGTATAGTCGGTTGCGATAGAAAGGATACACATTTCTAAGTTTAACAAGAGATAATAATAATAAATTTGGTAAATGTCCTAAAAAAAATACAAGAGTTCAAATCCAAAAAGGATTTTTGCTCACTTTTAACCTGTTTTTCATTACTTTTAAAAAATTTAGCAACTTCAGAAGATGCACCAGATAATAATTCAGATTTGTTAGAAGATAACCAGAATAAAATATCAATACTTATTATTTATTTGAATTAATTTATTGTTTTAAAGTATATTTATATTTTTCAATTAAATTGAGATATTTATGTACAAAAAGATTTTTTTTTCTTGACTTAAGCCCTTAGAAAAAACGAAATTTAAACAGCTACACAAAAAAACAGATGGTTCTAAGGAGATAAGTCATCAGAAAATCGGTTAGGTACTCATATTTTGTTGTCAATAGCATAATTTTATTACAGAATACCGCTTTGATAATTATTCTGCATCATTCATTTTTTGAAAAAGCAATATCTGGATTTACAAATAAATATTCAATCTAAGATCTCATTCCTACCAGGCACCAGAGAATTTATTATAAAAGAAAAAACACCTTCTTATTATATATCTTATTACCTTCATTTTTGTACCAAAACGACATCAGTCTTATTTGTTTAAGTGCCTCAGAACTGATAGTCAAAGTTTTCAATGATGAGTTTCAATAAAAGCTATAACTGGCGTCTTATTGCCTTAAAATAACTAATTGGCAGCATATATTTCAAACTACAGACAACTCATTACAAAGATAAGGCATAATGTATATTTAGCCGCAGTATGTAAGTTCCCGACCGACGCGACGATCGTTCGATAAACGTTCCTACTCTAGCAGTCTCAACAAAATTAAGATTGTTCTTGCAATATGTACCTTTTTTCGACAGTTGAAATTGTATAATATTCTATTATTATATTCTCAAAAGCTAAATATAAATTCATTTTTTTTTGTTGAAATAAAACCTTATCTTTAGGATATATTTATTCAATTTAAGTCATTTGTGTAATTAATTTTATTCATATTTATGACTGATGGCAAAATCTCGTCGAAACCGTAAAATACTACTACCTTTACTACTTGTACTACTCAGTTCATAGAATTTACTAGTTGCCAAGTGGTTGTAATATTACGTAAGGTTCACATAGCTTCAAGCTCAACAGGACATTACTTTACTCATATGACCAGCTGTAGTAAATCACGACCTAAAACTGTTAAGGCCATACCATCGATTCAAATATCAATCCACTCATACCAACGAGTATCACGATATTTAGTAGAGTTCTCTTGAACTTTGTACACGCGGTAGGTATTGTAATGAAGACCGGTTGGGCCAGAAAATATAAAACGCGAAAGACAAAGTTTCAAATGAGTATTTTTTGTGCATGAAACTTGAAGCTAAGAATAATATAGTTAAGGCTCCAGTGCTTCTAATCTAAAAAATATATGTACTGCCTTTTACGGAAAGTAAGTACATAGGTACCCAACATTCTACCTTACTGCCTGAGCCTGCATTTTTGTTCCCCTCTTTCAACAACTCTCTCTAATTTCAAATAAATTTCATGCAAAACTTTAAGTCAATTTGTAAAACAAATTCCAAACAACTAATCTCAAGTTATACACAAATAAATCGACTGTAATTCCTAACCATATTGTCAACTCATTCTTCAAGCATGTCTCACACTTTCGTGTGACACAACGCGTCTTAAGATCTTCCTACACATGTTTATTCAAAAATCACATTTGTGGCCCGATTTGAGATTTGACCAAAAGAGACTGCTTCGCGGTTGGTGCTTGCGATTCCCAATCCGAACCGAACCGATCCGCCCCAATGAGGTTAGGTTGTTGCCTGGGCGAGAATACGAATACGAAGAAACTTCGTGTCTATCTCATTCGATCGAAATGAAACGAGCAGAAAAATATTACACAAAAAAAAAATCCAAATCCGTGTGCAACGTCAGAGAAAAAAATCGCACACTCGGCTTTGGAGATGTGCGAGGGCTGAGGGCGATATATCAAGAAATTACATAAAAATCACTGAGTAAACAATTTTTGTGTGTCCTTATTGGTGAAGTTGCTAGTATCAGTTTTCACCTTTGACCTACCTAAGGCATCCCTTTGGTTATTTCCATCTTTTTTCAATCAATGTGTGGCCCAGTGAGTTTGTGTCCAATTTAAAGCTTAAATATTCACCTTTCGTTTTAGTGCGATTTAATTAAATAATAAATTCCAAATGTGTGCGAAATATCCAGTTGAATGTAAAAAAGTGAGATTTTTTCGTGAAAAATCAAAATGAATTTTTTGAGTTTTTTTTTTTTATTTTTTGAGAACACGACTTTTGACAGTTGTTGTTTGTTTAACGCCTGCAAAAGAAAAGTGCTGCATGCGGAAAAAAAAGATGGAATATTCGATGGATTGGAGTAGATTAGTGCAGAAACAGAAATTTTATTGAGCGCAAAATGAGTGTTGTACAGCGGTGTTTGCGCTAAATTGGGGATATGTTCGGAGTTGTTAGTAATATTCATGAATCATATTAAGCAATATTACGACACATTTTTGTTTTTATAATTTTAAAGACGTTATATGTGATAAATATCCAGTAATCCACAAACAACAATTTGCAGATTATTTTTAACATATGACGTCAATAAAATAGGAAAAACAAAGAAGTGTCGTAATTTTTTTTCTTTGATTCATGAGTAATACTCTGTTCCCACCAAAGCGAAATTACAGTAGGAAGCTTTCGAGATTTCAAATTGGTGTTCACACCGCCAATTCCACGTATCTCTCTTTTCGTCCCTCAGAAGCACAAACAACAACCATTTTTATTTATCTAGTTCATCAACCCAAGCCATGTTGTCAAATAAAAATTCATACTCCCTCTTTTTATCTCCTTATCGTTAATTATGTTCCCACCGAAGCGAAATCTCGTATTTCGTATATTCAGCCCAAATCTTCGCATTTCACTATATAGTTTTGGGATTTGGAAATCCGAAGTTTAAAATGGGCTCATTCACTATGAATGGGCCGTATCGTTAATGGGATTTCGTTGTGATTTCAACGAAAACTCGGATTTTGAAATCCCAAAACTATATAGTGAAATGCGTAGATTTGGACTGAAATCTAAGAAATCCGAGATTTCACTTCGGTGGGAACATAGTATTATATTTGTGAAGGGCTGTTCATTTTTCTCATGTTTTTTCGTTATACCAACGGAACTGACATGGCGAATTAATGACATAATCACAGATAAATCCTGATACAGATTTTTTATCTAATAAGCGGCATAACTTCATTTTTTTGAAAAATTTAAGAAATTGCGAAAACCAATTTATAGAAATGAAGATACGTTTCATCTTTAGGCGATTTTCTTTTTTCGTTCAGAGCAGAGCACTGAACAGAGTTCGAACACATAGATTATGCACTGAAATTGTTCCAAAAAGAACGAGCTCTGAACACTGGGGCCCAGTTCCGCAAGCGTGAATGCTTTTGAGTGCAACAAAACTATTCACGCTCAAAACCCTTGCGGAATCGGAAAAATGTATGTGTACACAATTTTCTGTGTACACAGAGAAAACTCACTCTTGCAGAATTGCCAACATGTGCATCTAATTATTTTTTCTTCACATTTTCCTTCTTGTCACACATGGCATTGGTGCGTTCAGCAATTTACTCACATGCTCAGTCAGTCAATAATGTTCGAGCACGTCGTGTGCGATCCACACATGATCAACGAAAAAGAAACACACAATTTGAGCTCTGCATGCTCCGAGTTAAAAAGAAACACAAACAAATTTTTTTCACAACTCAGACTCTGCTCTGAACTAAAAAAGAAACAAAACCAGACAAAATTTATTTTTGTTGTATAATTCAACACATTCAAACGTGACTTTCTGCAGTATGTCTGTTTCATTCTACAAAAAGTGTAGTCCTACCATATTCCGTTAGGGGTATTCTGCAAAGCCAGATAAATTTATCTCACGAATTTGATGTTGAAAGAGTAGAAAAATAAACCTCATAAACATACCACATTTACGCAATTATTTTTCAAGGCCGTTCTTGCAAAGGGTGCATATCTTTCTGCAAAGCAGAAAATTTTCTCGTTGCACGAATACCCTATTATAAAAAAACGTTATTTCGTTTATATAAAAACATTAAGCGATGATCTCATTAAATTTCAATCAATAAATCACTCACGCAATGCATAGCATTTTAAACAAACGATTAGTGGTGTTAATACAAAAATTTGCGTAAGCTTACCATTTTACACAATTATTTTTAGTACCGTTGTCTGTTGCTTTTAACTAACCTTAAAATTATTAATTAAGCAATTAACAAGGTAAAGAAATTCTTATTTTCAACGATTAAACCATTTGCCTGCTTCTTTGTGAGACTTCACAATAGTCAAATGCTAAATTTAAAAATATAAGCCTTCACTTACAAATTTAAATAATAATGAAAGATGATAGATACGTCACAGAAAAACCATGATGGCAACAATGGTATATCTTACGAGCATACGTATTTCTGTTTATCATTTGAGTGCGTAAATCAAGCAAGAACAGACTGAATTCCGGTAAATACTTGATTAAGTAGTGCTAATCAAGCAAATTCGGCTGATTATAGTGATATCTTTAATGAACAAATGCATTCCATGATTATCAACTGGAATAATCCTTGATTAAAGATGACTAGTTAAGCCTAGTACTCAGTTAGAGCAAATACAAATTTTATCTCTACATATTTTTTCCCAAGCAAAATTTTGAAGTCGTAGAGATAAACATACAATTTCAATACGAATAGTAGCGTATCTAAGAAAAGTTATGTAGTGGGAAATAAGAACATTCACTCATGATATTATTGTTAGTGACTGTTTTTTATAGAAATAATGTACATTATTTAACTTGCTTTGTTCTAAATTTCATGTTGAGTAACCTTTGAGGTTGGAAGAAGATTTATAATGTAGATATATAATTTGATTAAAAAATATATCCATTTTCAAGTACATATTTACAAAGAATGCGAAAAATAACACCAAAAATTAAACAGCATTTAACTAAAATAACCCAAGATCGCTTGAGTGTTTCTATGCGTTTTCAACATACATTATACATAGGTACATTATGTAATGTAAATTAAATATACCTATATATGCAAAATTATTAATTTGTCCCGGTTCGATATAATTTTTTTACTGATTTATTATATTTCTCGATTTTCACAGCTTCAATCTTATTGCTTTTTGCTTTAACCTCATTGATTTTCCCTAATTTATAATTCCCTTCTATTCAAATTTATGCAAACGCATAGTTGGATAATTAAACTCCAAATAAATCTCAGAAATATTTTCATACTTTTATTTAAAGTAAATATTTCCTCATTGTACCTACTCATTTCCATTATAGCTACGCCACTGTCTAACTGAAATCAAATGTTGAATTGATTAAATTCTTGCAACTAATTTACCTACCCACTTTTTTCAATAATTTTTTTCTGGTGATATATCTCCTAATTGGGTCTATTCGGCGAGATCTTTTATTCTGTTATTCTGCTATTCTGTTATGAATTTTCATACAAAAGTTTAAGCTGTCAAAAAATCTTTTATGAATTATTATTTTGGTATTCTGCATGCTAAATCTGCTATGAAATCTGTTAAAAAATCTGCTAGTGAGCTGTCAAAACTTCGAAATTCTCAACAAGTCTTTTACGAACTGCATTTTTGGTATTCAGTATGCCACAATCTGTTATGGGATCTTTTATGAATCATAAAAGAATAAAAGACACATTTTTGTTACTTTTATCATAAGAGATTTCAATATATGAAGTAAAAACTTTTATTTTTTTAATGAATTGTTCGTAAAAGGACAGATATAACAAAACATTATTAAAATACATAATAACAAGCACAAACATGTAAATAATTTCAAACTAATTGTTTGAGTTCGTTTTGCACAAGTTTTTATATTGGATATAATAAATTCAGGAACTGTTATGGACAAATTGCAAAGATTAAATATTATATATCTACGCGAAACAAAACACGATAATTGCGCAGGTTAATATTTTCATTAGTCAGTGCCTACTGCCGAGAGTTTTTATTTAACTACTACAGCGGATAATTTGATAGCAGATTTTAGGTCTGTTCGTATTAATGTTTCTTTTTTGAAGTTACATAACAGACTTTTATAAAAGATCGAACTCCTGAATAACAATTATAAAATATCTTTTATGGTGAAGATCTGTTATGCACCATAACAGAAAATTCATAGCAGAATAACAGATGTGGCAGAATAGGCCTAAATATCTTTTAATATTGCTAAACCTAATCAGGGAATACGCTATGAGGTGATAAAAGGCACAATGTAAATAAAACATCACAATTTATCTAGTAAAATTATGTGGAGATTTCTGTATGTACAGTTCGAAGCAATTTTGTTTTATTTTGCGCTGGTGAGTACTGGTCGGGAAAAATTACAGATAAAATTTGTTCTGGGAAAAAAATTGTATGAGAAATAATATTTTTCCCGATCTGAGTAATGGCTTTTACTACAGGCATAAATACTTGATTCCATTACTTATGATGTTAGCAAGGTGTAAGTGAAGTCTGTAATAAACCCAGTTGCACACACAACCTTAAGGTGTAGTAGAATAATTTTATTGTTTTAGTTACTTCAGCCGCTGTATTCATTTTTCTCCGTTAGGTTGAGAGTAGGTTAAATTTGTCACTTTGACATTTTGCAAGTGTATCAAAAGTGAAAAAAGTGGCAAATATTTTATGTTTTGTTTATTTTCCTAAAATAATTGATCAAAAAACACATTTTTCTTTCTATATTTGTTTCCAATAAAAAATAAGCTTTTAACCCTTGAAAGGTAAGTGTAAACAAAAAACAAATTTATATTAAATTCAATTCTTAAAACTCATTTAAATTTTTGTTTAACTTTCCAATAAATAAAATTCAACTACAAAATATCCCAAATAAATATGCTGTCTCTTACAAAACTGTGCAAACTTTGGATGTTTTATCTGTTTGTTCAATTGGCTCCTCAACGGGTGTGTATTTTGGTGGTTCGTCTAAAAAATAACAAACCAAAAATTCCGCCTTTCAACAAAAAACAAACCAATAAGATCAACCTTGAAATCAATACCTGCAACTTGAACTGACTTCGGATCCCGGCAAGACATTCTCCTCCCTTTAGCCTTCAAGTTACTTATGAACTGCATCACTCTGCCTTTGCCATTCTCACTCGTTGACCGAATCTCATCGCCCAACGTCCGCTTCACAGGCTCAAAATCCTTATCGCGCTCATTTTCAAACGCGTTGCCCACTCCGTTCAAATTCGAATTCACGGATGCAGTTGTCCTCTCGTCGTCATCGATCTTGGATTCATCTTTCGGCGTGTACGTTTCATCGATGGTTACTGCTGTGCTCACATCTGAACTACGATTGGGACTCTCTTCCTTGGGATGGCCTGTTAAGAAATTTGCCAAACTTTGCTTGGCATCTTCAACCTTCGTTGAAATTTTACTTGTGGTTGTATTGACCTTCTGAGAAACTGATGAAACTGTGTTGTCTATGCCTTCGGAAACCGTCGACACCGTTGAATCGAACTTCTCCGACACCTTTCCCACCGCACTATCAACTTCTGAGGAAACTTTACCTACAGCCGCACTTACTGTGCTCGATATCTTACCACCTATCCCTTCAGCTTCAGCTGAGGCTTTTTCTATTGCTTTATCTTTTTCCTGTGATAGTTTTTCGATTGCTTTATCTTTTTCGTGTGATATTTTTTCGACAGTTTCTGCAGCTACGGTGGTCGCTGAAACTTTCGCGGCATCAGCAGCTTTATGGATTGATTCTTCAGCTTGATCTAGAATTTTGGTAGCCTTCTCTTTTACTGGGGTGTCATTTTCTAAAGCCCTCTTTGAGATGTCAGTAACATCGACTCCGTTATTGATGAATCTAATCTCATTCACTACTGTTTTGTCCAAAAGTTCAGTAGAGCTGATCTCAACAACTAGTTCCTCGTCTTCATCGCTTGAATCTAGGGCCTCATTTGTCCTTACAATTGGGGTTAATGCACGTTTCTTCAGAGATGCCTTGTCCTTTGTACTTCCATTTTCTTGTTGATTATCTGAAAGAGGTAATGGTACTATCGTTTGATAAGTAAACAATTTTTATAGAAGTATATTTTGACTTCAAATGAACTTACCACTTTGAAATGCAGCCACTGACTCTGGAATGTTTTCCAAACTATGATGAAGTGCAGGACTTGTCTTATCTAGCGAATCGTCTTCCGTGCCACCTAATTTTATTGGTTTATTCGGTGTTCCATCTGGGTAAGGTGTTTTGGGTCTTGGCTCGCGCTCATCCGAAACCACCTTCACCAGAGATTTCTCAGCGAATCGAATAGATCGCGAAGAATTTTTACGAGATTTTACTGATGATGTTGGTGATGAGCTATCGGCATTTGCTGTGAGGACAGTTTTCTTAGACGGTGTGGAATTATTGCTGTCCCATTCAGAATCGTCTAACCGACGGTACCTGGCTGACTTCATGGAATTTGTTGGTGATGTGTCTTCAAAGATGTCTAGATCTTTTGACGATGATGTTGATGGCGGACGATTTCCGTTGATTTTATCTTCTTTAATACTAACTGCGTCTTCTTTTGTAGGGTGTTCATTTTTATCGACATTTGATTCTCCAACTTCATTTAGTTCGACTAATTTTTCTTTCACAGGAGTATTAGGTTTAATTGTTTCTGTATTATTTCCATTTTCCTCCATATCTTCAGTTTCTTCAGGAATATGCTTCTCCACAATTCGTCCAACCTCCGAAATATGATGTATATTCGCATTTGAATCTGTTCTAACAACGAAAGTCTTATTGAGAAGCTTATTAGCCGATCTCGGTATTCCATGGACCAAAATATGCTGATCCCCCACAACCATGTCGAGCGTACGAAGATTTTTAAACTTGGAAATCTCCCGAAAAGTCTTCAAATGATGACCACTTTCTGAGAAAGTCGTATAAAACTTATTGGCCTTAGTGAGGGCAGCAAAAAAAGAAGTACCACGCAGAAGCTTTACAATTTGGCCATTCTCTTCGCTGTCATAATCGTAAAATCTTTGGAATATCAAACTGTTGTGGCGTGTGGATTCGACGCTTCGGTAAATACCTCCTTCTGTGGTGACAATATAAATTTCGCTTGCTTGTGAAATATTCATAAATAGAATCTCTTCTTGGGCTGAGAGATTCTTTTGAAGTTCTGTAAATTGCGGAAAAGTAAATTCACTCAGCTTTCCAGTTAGATAGAGATTGCCGTTTTCGGTTAGGATAAGAGTCGACGATGGACCGCACACGAATTGTTTGACTTTGAACTCGAGCTGAACTTCGTAGGGCTCACTGAGGTCAATATTATTCGAGCCAAGTTGATGGTGTTTATTGGAACCCCAGCCAATAAGGCGACCAACAGCTAAAAAGAAAAGCGCACACAGTTAAAATTTGGTTGTTTGTTTAGGTTTTTATTAATTTTTAATAAGAAGACAAATAAAACAAAGAACAAAATCAACATCACATTCTTCATTCCTTTCCCCTTCATCTATCCCAGTTGCACTAGCTTGGTCGTTGTGAATACTGTATGAAGATTACTGGAATAAGTTTAAACAAGATAAAAAGGCTTATGCAACGTTCACAGTCAGAACCAAATATTTTCATGACCAAAAATTAAGGCAAACAAAACTACAATGTCCCTAAGGTAGTAAACATTGTTCGTCATTTCTAAAAAAAACATTCAGAATTCCAATTCGTCTTTGGTTCAAAAGCTCGTCTTTAACGACACTCCCTTTGTCAACTCACATAAAAAAGCTAATTAAGTTGCAGCGCAGTCCACTGAAAGTGTTATGACTCCTCCTGTACTTGAGAGCTCAAATGATTTTATGGGACGAATCTTCTTTTGCAGTTGCTAGTCTCCTTTATGACATTTATGGCCCAGATAGTATCCCCCCCATATCGTTCTGAAAGGGTGTCCTTCAACGCTGGCACTGCGTTAGCTTTCTAATTGCACTTACGTCCCTTCATCCCCATGGAATGGAAACGCTGATCAATTATCAACTTAAGAAATATCTGGAAGAACGAAGGCTCCTTAATGACCGGCAATATGGCTTACGTAGCAATAGGTCCACTGGTGATCTGATGGTATATCTCAGCGAACAGTGGCACAAATCTTTATATCGTTTTGCAGAAAGTAAGATTACTGCGCTTGAAATTTCAAAAGCATTTGATAGACTTTGGCATCAAGCTCTCTTATCGAAAATGCGTGCATTTGGTATTCACGAATCTCTTCCTCGTTGGATTGGAAATTACCATTCACAAAATAATTGCTGGCGTTAACGAGGATTCCGCTCTGTCTCCGACTCTCTTTCTCATTTTCATTAATGATCTCTTGTCTTAAACTTCTAATCCAATATATTGTTTTGCTGACGAAAGTAACCTCAGTTTGCAATGCTACAATGTGTTTGGACTTTTTTCGAAGAAATTCGTCTTCCCTCCTGATTTTGCTGTAATCTATAAAGCCTACATTTGTCAAAAGCTTAGTATAACTCACATCTGGGCAGGAGATTCCAAAACTCATTTGAATATCTTGGACGATGGCATCTCTTGAACATGTCTTATCGCTATTTTTATAGACAACTTCTATGCTAATCAAATAGCCAGCTGCATTCATCCTCTATAACTTTTTAACCTTAATACTCGCGCTTCTGGGAATTTACATCAGTTTACCCTTGAGCCCAACTTCGGACTGTGGAATGCTTTACGAGGCTCTATTTTTCCCTCTCATTTTGATATTTTGAACTTCAAAACCAATGTACATCGGTATCTTTTATCAAATCGTTCCCTATTTTACTAATGCTCGATTTATTAAAAAAAAAAAAAAATACCGTCGTTTGAATTTTACAAAAAATAAAAAAAACAAAGAAACAGTTAACCTACATTTTTAAATTTTTAACACACAAAGAATTCCAGCCAACTGTTCTTACCACGAATCGATTAATATCTCAAATGGAACTCATACATTTTCAATATATAAAAGTAGCCATTAATCAGAATATGTTTACTTTTAGAATGTGCATATATCCTGGGCCCGGAAGTACTCTAGACCGAGGTCTATAATTAGTAACCCCGAATAAATGAAATGTTGGTGTCTCCAGAAACACTTATATGAACACGAAGGTTATACATTCAACCGGCAACAATGAAAATGTGAGACTTTGGCTGATAATAATTGCTGTTCTAAAATGTCATTTGGCTCGGGACGAAACACGACATATACAGATATGAAGCTCTATTAAATCACAATCGCCTGTTGTATGTCAATACTACTCACGCTATGTGCGATAGACGTTTTTTTTAAATTAAATTCCATCACAGCAAACATCAATTACTTAATTTCAACCTGTAGTGACTCTGACATGCAGGGAGACAACAGTTTGGAATGCATCACGATATATTCTCGTTATTCATATATGTAGTATATAGACTCACTATTGTCCATTATTTTATGAAAGACAACCACTTACATGTCATTATAGCGAAATGGTCATTTCCAGCTGAAATGCTTACGAAATTCTCTGGGTCTTCGCTGGTCGAAAGGCAATCATCAATATCCTCCAAGCGGAATGGTTTCCGTATGATGGAATGTTTTTCACCACCAATAGATGCACTTGTGAAATTTTCGGAGACTTTTGTGTCGGATAGGAATATGTTCCGTCCGGTGAAGAAGACTTCATTGGAATCTAAAATAGAAAACACCTTAAGTACAATAGAAATAAAATGGATTAAAATAATTTAGCTCACATGTCAGAATAACTGCCCAGCCATGTCCAAATGCAATGTCAGCAATTTTGAGACCAAGTGTCTTCAAAGACTTTACGCATGTAGGCTTTGTTATTATATCGTTGTTCTTATTGTTGCTGCTACTGTTTGTTCCAACTCCCAATTGACCGAAATGGTTTTCACCCCAAACAAATAAACGTCCTGATTCTGATGAGAAAATAAGGGGGAATACATTAATGATAGTTTGAGTGTTTTTTTTTATATCTACGCATGCACATACATATTTTGATTTAAGTGCTAATGAACTTTTTACCTGTCTGCAGTAAAAAATCAATATAAATTATCCTAATTTATATAGTGTACCGTGTCATGGAGTTTGTCGTTTATATGAATTTAATGTGTCAAACTGGGTCGCATATACCTAGCAGGTACTTGATCTTATACACTGCTGCTAAAAATGAATGTACCCCTTTGCACTGTTAAAAACTTAGCCAACTGTATCTTCTTTTTAAGAGATTAAAAACGTTGTTTTGCATTTTTGACTATTTTTTAGTTAATAAAGAACGAAAACAAAATTGTACCGCACTATTGATGAACAAAAAAATTTAAACTTAACAATAAAGAAATTAAAAAATTGATACTTCAAACATAAATGTATTGAAAGGAGAAATTAAAACAAAATGCAAAGCTTGAGATAAATTGTTTCCAATTTTGTTCTTAATTTTTGGTGATTCCTCCTCCAGCAGGTATGATAGCCTGAAGACTTCTGTTCATTCCTAGAATTAGGATCTGCCGGTCTTGCTGCGAGGTGTTCTTCCATTCCTATTTCACTACAGTTTCCAGCTCAACAAGGTTCTGCCGAAGTGGATTTCTTTTCCGAACGCATATTTTTATCATGTGCCACACGTCCGCACATTTTCAATGGGATATTCAAATCCGGACTTTAAGGTGGCCAGTTCATAGGTCATAAAGATATACTGTAACAAGAAGGTGTTTTTTTTATAATACTACTGAAATTACTCAGCCAAGTTATTAGCATTATATTTAAAAGCTATTTTGAATCAATAATTCGACAAGTCCAATTAAATATTATGCTAAGTCTTCTACTTGGCTGAGTAATTTCAGTAGTATATAGAATTGTATTATAAAAAAAAAAACACCTTCTTATTAACTATGTCTGACCAATGACAAAATCTTCCAATTTTAATGATTAAAATTTTAATCTTGTTGGAAATAGTTCACATTGCTTTTTTGTCAATAAATGCATGTAACTTGAACTGAACTTAACAAAAATTGCGTATTGGTAAGGCGCTCACTAACCAACTGATGAGTCCAAATGAGATTGCCGGGACGAAACGCAAATTTTGTGGACTAAAGGCCATTAAAAGCTATTTTGAATCGATATACTGTAACGACACTTGCAAAAAGAGGCAGCATACAATTGGGACCAATTTGAGGAGCAATAGGCACCAAATGTTATTCAAAAATATCAGTTGCACTACGACATTTAAAGCAGGTCGTGGAATGCTCACCAACTCGGTAATTTTCATTGTTTTTGCTTATTAAATCACAATTAATTAAAATACCTACATTTTGTTGTTGCTTCATGACATTTAAATGTTCGAAACTAAATTCGAACTAACTCATTTCCCTTAAACAGCTGATTCGCTCTTTGGAGGAAAGTGAAATCATCTCACTTCAACTTCACTCGCTGAAATAGCTGAGTCTCGGCAAAGAAGTGCTTGTTTCATACTTAATTCATTGTGGTGTCTGAAGCGTATTTAGAGGGCGCTCTTCTACTTTCAATAAAAGTTCACTTATTTATGGGAACCTACCAGATCAAAGATACTTAAATAAAAGATGTTTACGTGGCTTTGTGTCATCTGCTGTCAAATTGCTTAACAAACGAACTTACTGAAACTTGAATAGCCTTAAAAATAGTGCATACAAAAATTTCACAGCATTTTGAATTCACAATCGAGTTTACCATTGACCACTGAATATAAAAGTGAACGAAATCGTCTTTTTCAAATATATCCTGGAGTTTGTTGATCTCTTGGTTTAATGTCATCTTTTTCGGTGGTAACTTTTCAAAACTATAAAAACTTATCATGGTGGTATTTAAACTAACTAAATCTATTTATTAAAAACGTATCTAAAAAGCCTTACTGTCTATATTATATATAAGTCATTCTTAATTAACTTGTCTAGTCCAACGTTGAACCGCATGTAAACGAAGTTCATAAAATACTTAATACTTAAATAATGAACGCTAACATTTTCGAGAGCATGCGCTTTACGAACATACCCCTCTACTTGCACAACATCTGATTTATTGAAAAAAAATTCAAACACATAAAATAATTTTAAAATCAAAAATTAAGACCACATAGATATGGAAAACTTAACTTTTTGTTATTTCTTACTGCTTCATATACATATGTATATTCCATTTTGTTTCAGATTGTTAACAATAGCAATTTAAAATATAAAAATCAGGCTGTTACGGATCCGTTATTTTTTTTTGGGAAATCCAGTTTTGTTGCGGATATAGATTTCCCAAATAAATGCGGGTAATTTTTTCAATGAATGCCAAAAATTGACAATTTAACGGCACTTCAAAAAGAAAGAATGACATTCGCGAGTCTCGTTTTTCGGATACTTTACTTTTTTTAAGTTTTTGATCTCATATTTCACTTCAGTTCTATTTTAATGGGGTTTTCGTTTGGTAAATTTATATTTTGATCTATAAATTGATTTTTTTCGAAAGGAATCGAATATGTTTTTAGATTGATTTTTCTTTGCTATATTATTGGTGTATATTTGTATCTGTGAACCAAATTGCGGTATCAGCCGCCTTGTCAAACTGATGGCTGTCAATTATGATGCATAGTGGTGTTCTTAAAAGAGGGATAAATCTGCTGAAAAATCCAGATCTGCAAAATTGATATAAAATCAAAAAGTAAATCAATGTTTTTGGCCAATCGAAGGCAAAAATTGTCAAAATAAGTTTTTTCACAGATCGAAATCAAAAATAAATTGATTTTTGTTACCAACCGAAAAACCCGCATAAGTTACTCTTACGTTGACAATTTAATGAATAAACAATGATAATAGTAAAACAATAGGTGCATTCCCGTACTCCCTAAAACTGCGAAAATCTACGAATTTCTACGAAAAACAGTCAAATCATGTTCCCGTACTCCAAATTTTCGTAGTTTTTTCGCAGAAGCGAGCGCTAATGAGAGACTAAAATATTTCCCCAGGATGCTAATTTTAGTCCAAGAATTTTCTTTGGACAAAATTATGAAAACTGTCAAATGAAGGAAAAAAGAAAAAAATGCATAAAGCTGTCAGTTGCCATGTGTATCATTACAAAAGTTGAAAATAATGGAATTTATAGTCTGGTCTGGCCTATTCGTGCAATAAATTAAAATTTGTAATATCAAATTAGTTATTTTAAGAAATAATTTCATGTAAATCTTTAATAAACATTTTCAAAAATACACTTTTATGTTGACGTTTAAGAAACTCGCTAAAATTGTTGTTCAAAACGTTCTCGTACTTTTGTGCAACTTTGTTGCTATATGAGAGGTTTTTACCCCCACTCTTGCCAAAATGGCAATCTTCACATTTTTGTGCACAAAGTATATAGTGTAATTTCTGCAGAATAAATAGGGTGTGCTTTAAACTTAAGCATTAGTGTAGTTTCAAATTTTAATTGCAAATAGTTTAAATTTTGCATACGGTTTTTTGTTTTGCTTTTTAAATATCAAAAACCAATGGCGCTTTCTTTTTGCTTTGTCAATTTGAATACCTAAAACGTCTCATTTGTCTCGAAATACATTTTAGAGGGGCTTAGAGAAAAGTAGATAGGTGGATTGTATGTATGTATGTACAGGATTTATTAGGATTTATTATTGTTAGGCTTCTCTATCACTGTTATGGAAGCTAACAATTGAAAGTAGGTATATAATTTTAACCCAAAACAGAATATACCTATCAGGACCCTAATCTAATCAGCAACAATAGAGAGACTAATTCCCTTGTTAACCTTTTCAATGTCAAATGGAATCGTTGCTACCATGGGTTTTGTCTGCCAAGTTGATTAAAAAAAATTGATAATGCTCTTTTTCACCAATCAACTATTATTATCCTTAAGGCTGTTATAAGTTGAAAAAAAAAAGTTTCAAGTCTGAACACATTTTGTATATAGGTCTTAATATTTAATCTTACTTAATCACGATTCAAATACAAGAAGAAACACTACGTGCGTCAAGTCGCTCGTCTGACCCTTAAAAAACTCTTAGGGGTATTTTGTTTTTATGGTTTTGGCTTTCACTTTTCTTTTAAGAAATCCCACGTAAGGGGGCCGTACCTCCATTTCCTTTAGGAGTCGCGGCTTTAAAAATTGCCCCGCATGCACTTCGTGTTCATTAAACTTTCATTTTTTCGCAAATTTCATTCGCCTTTGCGTTCGATGGGAGTTCTTTAGTTTTTTTCTTTTTTTTTTTATTTTACATTTTACTGTGACCTTATTTAAGTTTTTTTTTTCATTTTTTCTAGAAGTGGTCGTCGGTCGTTCCGTCGCGTCGCCTTCGTCCATCGTCGTCTTGTGTTATTCAGTTTTCAAAGCAAAGGACCTTTCCTTTTCCATTAAAAGAAATTACAATTTTAATAGAAAGAGAGTAGAAAATGAAATATAAAGAAAATGGAAAATGAAATGGAACAAAACTTATGTACATTAGTTAAACGATTGAAAAGGATTTCTTTTTTTGTCTCTTGGTTTTTTCTTTAATAGAGACTTTAGAATTAGTATTGAAGTGGCCTAAAGACTATAAGTACAGAAAAAACAGCGTTAATTGATGTTTTCATCTAATTTGTAAGAACCAAATTGGTCTTTTAGTTTATCTCAGTTAAAGTAAAGCCTAAATTGGAAAGGACTATGCTGTTGGAAGGAAAAGAAGGATGGAAAGAAAGAAAGTGGTTATTATAACATGAAATGTTACCAATTGATGGTGAGGGCATATGTATACAAGATGCGGCAAAAATAATGTATTGCATTAATGTGTGATAAATTTTGCAAATGGCGTCAAATATCATTGTGATGCTTATTGACATTTATATTGTAGACAGAATTGGAGATATTATGCACTTGAAGAACGTAGGGAATTATTGTTTTTTTAGTGCTTATTTTACCGGACAAGGAACGTTGCTATTTTCAGAAAAAAGCCTAAGCTTCACAATTTCTGTGTGTGTGTGTGTTTTTAATAGGTAGAAATTGATAGGAGTCCTACAATTGTTTGCCGAATGCTAGCGACTAAAGTAAGAAACACTTTCAATGCAATATTCACATTGATCTCACCCAACATATTTATTTTGACTTAAGTCAAATCCCTCTTGTTCAGATAACCCATGGAGTGTGAAGACACTGGATTCAAAAAGACGTGGAAACTATTAAAAATAATAGGCCTGTTCGTTATGCCGGACTTACACGAGTGACAAATTGCCATTATTTCTCCCATTTTATTGACATTACTGACAAAATCGTGTAAATGGTTTGAAAATTTGTCATTATTTTCGTCATTAAAAAAATGGCAGGGAAGACTGGCACTAAATATTGCCATTATAATGGTGTCATGTAAATGCACAATGGTGCCAGGAGGAAGAATGAACTTCCTCTCATTCTTTAATGGCAGATTGCCACTACCAGTCAAACAGTCATTATTTTAAAAACCTGAACTCACTATCGGGATCATATTCTGCGTTTTTTTTAGGCATAGGGTCGACATGGTTTTTTCTGGAACAGGTGTCTTTTTGTGGATTAACTTTTTGTATTTATTTTTTTATATAGAAAATTGAAAAGAATATTCAAATTTTATTTAATAAAAAGAAATATACATAGAAGAAATCGGGCAAATCATATGGACTACAAAGCAGAAATTTAAACAAATTTTTAGTTTTAATTATTATCAGAGGACATACCTACTTCATTTGTCTTGCCTAAAAAACCAACAGCACAATTAATTGACATATCCCTTGGGTTTTTTTTTTGAGAACCGAAAAACCCAGTTTTCATGACAGCTCTTGGGGCTGTCGAGAAAACTTAGGTCAACCGTTGGTAAAGTTCAATGAACGAACCTAATATGTATTAGAATACCAAATGTCAAACAACAACAAAAAAAATCGGTAAGACCGCTTTCACATTAGAAACTGAGTTATCAGCAACTTTTAGTTTTTAGGAAAGAAGGCTAATGTAAAAAAATCCCCGATAATTTTGCTTCAACGTGTGAAAGGTACAGGAGATCTTAAATTAAAAAAGAAAACAGCAAAAACGCCCGTTAAATAGTTGCCCTGTCTGACTTGAAAAATCCTACCTCCCTCACTTCGTCATCTCGCTTTTACTATAACGAGAGAGATGGAGGGAGAGAGAGAGAGATACATAGAGCTCATAGACGTCAAAATAAATCGGTAGAGTGATGTCGATGTGAACACGTCTCACGTCGTGGATTGTCAACGAAAAATATTGTCAATGCCTTGACGAGAACCTTGACGTCTGCGTTAGCATATATTTTTGGGTCTATTGTATTGTATTGACAATTTTATACGACCATTTATTGTCTTTATCAACGTCATATGGATGCATTGGCAAAGTTTTTAGGCTAATTCTCATCGGAGTGACCGTATCCCAACTTTGACAAGGCAAACTTTTATACCGGGTCAATGTAAAGTGGTTTCTACTGAAATGAATTTTTAAAAAATGTGTGAGTGATGTATTAACGAAATCCGTTAATTTTCGAAAGGCTCATGTATGCCATTATGTATGAAATATGAAACCGTTAAAATGTTCGCAGTGGTCTTGCAAGCTGACAAGAATCCAGGAGTTCAATTTTTAATTACTTGCCATATCATGTAATCGTCAACGTAAGTCTCAACGCATTGACTGTAGAAAATAAAAATCACGTTGAAACACATGTCACGTCAACATATTCTTGGGCAATATTGATCCACTTGCGTCATTCGTGTGATGATGAACGCTTATGAGTTGCAAACTTGCACGTTGAAGATGGATTTTTTGGTGACGGATGTCAAAGGTTCAACGCTATGACCGGTAACGTTGGCCGTCTAATTCTAGTTTTAAGGTTACATCACTAGCAAAATGCCAATTTTTCCGCCATCTCATACCAATTGATTGCCATTAAATAGGATTATACTAATTTATTACAAACAGTTGGTTTAAATTTACATGCGTTTTTTTGCAATCCCCGGGGGAATTGGTTGAAAAAAACGACCAAGGCGCTTTGTGAAATACTTGGTAGCACTATTTATTAATTTGCAAAATGACATTTGAAGAACAGCTGTAATGCAAGAAAAAAATAAACATTACTGTTTGCCTCATCCTCATCTTTCTAAAAATGATCGGGTTGATTTGTTTTGTGTAATTGCGATATACGAGTATGTATTTATTGAATTTAAACTACTTTTCTATTAAAATAACATACAAAGAAACCAGTTAATTATTATTTATACAAGAAAATGTGATGTGATTTTCTTTTAATTTAATTTTCACAAATACAGCGGTACATAGAATTCAACTACTTGAAAACTACACCATTCGTCGGTCACTGGTGACATGATATTAGTGGACGAGTTTCTTATTCGGGCGGGACGCTCAGTTCGTATGTCATTAGGAATATAGGTCTGAGCAAGAGCGGACGACGATCAAGAAGATTGAAGTATGCCAAGGATGTAGCAGAGAATCTGTATTGGGTTGCTCCCGTGTACAACAAAACGCAGCCGAAAACAATTTTCTCAGAGAAACCTTTGTTTTGTTGTTCATTCAATTCTTGTTAATTGAACGAACAACAACTTTAGGAAATGTTTTTTTATTTAATAATAATTTCACAGTCAAGTTGTAATATACCTATAATAAAAATAAAAGCAAAAATGAAAATCGCTGTAGAAGGTTGTGCTCATGGCGAGGTGGAAAAAATGTACGACACCATAGAGGCAATACAAAAGCGGAAAATGTTAAAATTGATTTGTTGTTGTGTTGCGGAATATATATTAAAAGGTAGGATAGGTTAGGTTGACATGGTCGTCAGGAAAACAACGGACACACTTAGACCAAATGCTCAACCAAACCAATTAAAATTGATAATTATCTGACATGTCAAAATGTCAGTTTTGAATTTTCTATACATTTTATTGATAACTTAGTGAAAAAGTTTTTGGTAGCACAGTTTTTATCCTCTCCAATAGCTAAGCCCCGAGAATTCTCTGGGTTTAAGCTAAGCACCCCCGGGGATTAGTTGTTGTTGGATTTAACATGCAAATTGTTAATCCTACTCATCGTTTTTTTCGTCCAATTTCCCCGGGGCTTAGAAAAAAACACGCCTATCAATATTCTAATATATACTAAACAATAATTCTGACATGATCTACTATCAGAAATTAAATGAATACTAGGTTTGTTCGTTGAAACTTAAACCATTAAATAGGTTTTCTTGACAATTCCAATAGTTGTCAAAAAAAACCTGGGTTTTTCTGTTTCCCAAACATAGCCAAAGGCCATCAAATTCTTACATTGTTGACATAGCAAGAAAAAAGAAATTATGTCCACTACTAATTAAAACATAAAATGGTGGAGAACACGAAAAAAGTGGGTCTCAGAATTTCGTCTGTCTGTCTGTAGGTGGACCTACAGCTTAAGCCGCTGAAGCGATTTACTTCAAACTTGGCACTTGAGCGTTTTATTGGCTCGATTCTTTAAAAAAAAAATTTAGTTAAAAAAATTACGGTATCTGCCGTAAATTTTTTAGGGGCAAAAATTGTAAATCTTAATTGAAAATCCAAATCGTCTATAACGTTTTTGATCAAATAAAATGCAGTGTAATTTTATAGGTAAAGTCTACATTTTGGTCAATAAACAATTTTAATTATTACGGGGCATCTCATATAACTGTTTTTTTTCGATTTCCGACTATGTGGGCTTAACGGCTGAACGGATTTAAATCGAAATTTGTATATAAAACACAAATACCTATTTCGAAAATGGATGAACGATTTTTTTTTGGAATTTATGTTTTTTAGTTTAAATATTAAACACTTAAAAATGTCATACCAATATTTTGTTAGAAAAAACTTAAAGAAATTTTGAATATAAAAAATTATTTAAAAAAACGACGAAAATTTACAGTAGAAGCTCGTTAATTCAGAATGGTTGGAGGGAAGGTCATTCTGAATAAACGAATTTTCCGAATTAATGAGAGATTTTTTTGTATGCACTAAAACGCGTTCCTATTGATGAACAAATGCAAGAATTTAAAACGAAAAACTAACACAAAAGATTCCAAATAATACATAAATTAAAATATATAATTCATTTTTGTAAATAAAAACATCAAAACAAATTATACAGGGTGCTCCACAGTCACCACCGCAGACATAAAACTTGGTTTGCTGAGGTCAATATGAGTCGAAAAACTAATTATGTGATTTTCTCGTTTTCGCTCCGTTTTGGAGTTATAGCGATCTAAGAACTTGGATCAATTTTCCTTAAACTGGCCTTATCTTTGATAAACGACGTCCGATTCGTAAGATTTTTTTATCCAATCAAGAATTTATAACTCTTATAATTTGACCTACAATTTGTTTTTGTGCGAATAACCCAATTTTTATTGTTTTTTAAGCTATGTATTTTCTCATTCATTTTATTCAAAAAACAGGTTTATAAGTATGTAGTAATTTTTTTGGTTGTTATGAAATCCCAGTTTATTTTAATAAAACAACTTAACTTTCTTAATTGATTTCTCAACTGCCATTTTCACTTGAATTATAATTAATTTTTATTTATTGTGAAATATGTATCCACTTTGTTCTTAAGCACTACGATAACCATTTATCGCCTAATTAAACTGTACTGGTACTTGTGTTCTCCTAAACAACATCTAAATGTGGATTACCGAGATTCCCAGACTTCTAAATGTGAATTGCCGGGATTGCCCCAAAACTTACATATGTCTTTGAAAACTTTTTGCTTTCTATACGTGTTCTATCATTGCGTTACTTAATTTTTTCTAATTTAATTTTTACATAAAGCAAAATGAAAACCGACTCTCATTTATTCGGAAAATCTCTTTTATTCGGAGAAACATTTTTTCCGAATAAACGAGTTTTCCGAATTAAAGAATTCCGAATTAAAGGATTTTTACTGTATTTAGCCTTTTTTACTAACTCCAGTTGTAAGTTTTATTAAAAAATGCTTGCGGCCTTAGGTGAAAATTTGTTGAACAATTTATAAATACTATATTATTTTAGCTAATAAGAAGTATCAAATTGGCGTATTATATTAAAATCGTTCAAGCTTTTAATGAGATATACACAAATAAGGCAAACTTATCAAAAAATCAAATTTTTATTACAATAACGTGAAAATCTGGTTTCATCAAATTCTTTAAAGTCATTTTTGAGAAACTAAAAAAAAACTAAATACGTTGTGTAATAAATACACGTTTTAGAATTAGATGGTCCAAGACAAAAATTCGAATTTCTCCTCTAAGTAATTACATATACAAGTCCTGTAGCAAATAGAAATTAAATTTGGTCATCCGCTCAGCTTAACAGATGAGACGGTACGACAAAACCACTACTGACTCCTAAATCATTTTATATAATAAATATTAGTTCAGATTGCAATCTCGAATTTTTTCTAACCCTAACCAATAATACATCTCCTATTATAGAGAGGAAAAGTAAAAATTGTCAAAACTAGAAACCCATAAATAAAATTTCATCCTGCTTATGAAATATATATTCGATTTCCTCCCATGCTTCCATTAAATTTGCTACCTACTCTAAATCCTTAAACAGGTTGAAAGAAAATATTCCAAAATCTTTTTGGTGCTACATAGTCATTTTAAGAATGAGGAATTCTAACAGGAAGCGATTTATTTGCAAAAGAGGATTTTTGCTCGTCGCTATCGTTAAATCGAAATCCTTTAATCCAATAAGGATCCTATTAAATAAATAGTTAAACAAAGTTCCACAACTCTCAAAAGTATTTTCAACCTATTTTTTTTTTTTTTTTTTTAATTTTAAAATTCCATTGTTTACCACAAATAACGGCACTCTGGTTGGCACCGGAAGTTAACCTCCTAACCGGGTCATTCTTTATATAGAAGTAGCTTTGTGTATTCTCTGCTAAATGGGATTTCCCTAGGGTGAAGATGGCTCCTGTATTTGGTATATCCATAATGTTATCCGTTTTTATCTGTTTGTTGATTTATATGTTTATTCACGAACTAAATGGGTTATCTTTTCGTTTTCACTAAAACAATACTCGTATATTGTTGTGTTTTTCACCTCGAATATCTATGCCAACGAAACTAAGAGCATTTTCACTTCCATTATTTCACTCGGAACCGAAAGCCCGACCGACGAAAGAACGACCACCGATATCGACATCGACACAGTAATTGTTTGAATATCGATTTTTAATGTCTGAGGATACAAGCTAATTCTAATTATTTTTTTTTACTGTTAGAAGTACTGGAGTTGTTCGCGAGGACTTGTGGTCAGTTACCCGGTTACTTGAATACTGCTGACTGGTCAAACAATTGCACAGCAAGTGCTGACCATCAGGCTATACTCAGGCATTCATCTATCCAAGAGGGTGCCAATTCCAGTAGTTGTCCGAGTCCGAGCCGAGTCAAGCCTTGTCGAGAAACGATTTATGGGTATTTCATTACGATTCACGCTGCTTAGTGTACAAAAAAGGATTAAGCTTTTAGTTCGGTTCGGGATGATGGTGTGCGTGTTTGGAATTCGATACGTACAAAATTCACATTTGAATCGCTTGGGTAGTCAAATATTATTCGTGCAATTTTGTTTTTTTGCATTTTTTTGTTTGTTTAAAGATTGAATAAGTTTTGTTAACTTTCAAGTTCGACAAATTTGGGGGTAACTTATACATATGCGTTAATTAGTTCCACGAAAAAATTTATATTGACGTATGTAAGTGTATTTGTAATTAGAATAATATCCTATGGAACCCCCTTAATTAATATGCAATGTTGGGCTGAAGTTGACAAGCTTTCAGTCACATTCTATATAGGTACTTCATGATGTTAAGTCAAGGTGAGTTCTTGGCTGTCATTCGTTGTAATTTGGCAGTTTATTACTACTGTTGGTTTTGGTTGACGGGGATCGATTGGATTGTATAGGGAACACTATTTTACATAATAGCTTTGTTTTATCGAGCATAATAATAGCTCTGGTTATTTATATAGGTTAATTTATTCATAAATGAGAATGAACAAGGACGACGCAGGGTTTTTGGGGGAAAATGGTGTAGGGAATATGTGTGTATTTAAATGGCTTGCAATAACAATCATTGATGTGTATTATTACCGAGTAATGTGCCTGTGGATTTCCATGATTTGTAATAATTTGGGTTTACCAATGTTTATTATACAAATTAAATTAACATTAGGGAGAATTTTTGTAGAAGGTGTTTTCTTATGAATTCAATGAGTTGACGCTTCGTTTGCTGTTTGCGCACATTCGCGTTCATTCCATTCAATCCTGGAATGAAAAAAGGCATTCGATATTCTCATGTGGTTCTAGATTACATTCGCAAATTTTTTATCAACTTAAGGCCTATTCACATGAAAGGTACCAACAAATTATTGAATACTCGTCAATTCTTACATGTCATTCACATGGTTTTTTTCTATTCGCCGCGAATGATGTTCCGAATTGGTAGTCTCTGATTTTGAGGTTTAGTCGTGAGAAAATGCTTTTTTCGTTGAAGTGTGGATGTTATGTAGAACACGATTAGAGCTTCACAGTTCGTAGCAATTCGAATGCAATTTGCGATGGCCAATTTGTTTTCTCAAATATATCCCATTTTAACAACTGAAAAGTAAATTTTAGTATTTAAATATTGACATTATTTAGACGCAACCGATTATCATATTATCATTCAGAATATATCTTCTTTAATTTCTGAAATACAATTTTTCCAGGAGTTAATTATTTTGAAATTTATGACCCAAAAAATGACAATTATTCACCCATAAACGTCAGCCCCAATAAAAGAACATGTAGATTTCTATTTTTGGCAGTATTGACGCGTGATTTGTGACATGTGTCAAAGTCAAACATACTCAGTCAGTTCATATATAATTCATAGTAGTCAACTCCTTTCATTAGCCGTCAATTTGACTGAGTACACTATGTGTCACATGTCATCTATGTCAAACTTAGAGCTCTACTGGCAACATTTACCCTTAGTTGACCTTTCAAAAAACTAACTCCAATATTTTTGTGTGATATAAAATGCCTCTTTTTGTTAAATCTACAAATTACCGTTGCCTACCATTCGATACAATTTCAAATATTTATTCACAATCATCTACGTTATTCAAAAATCCATTGTAAAATAATATTTGTTAATAACTTGACTGCTTGTTCTTTTTAAATTAAATTTAACTATATGCCTGTATGACCTAAGGTCTTTTAAATGCAACCTGAATTGCACGGCACTAGTTGGGCACAGTGGATTTGAGAACTAGGTATTGACTGTCTCATTTTAACCCATGGGCGGCATCCAATTAAATTTGGAGGTATAGAAAAGAATGCGCCTAGCGTGGGGATCGAACCCACAAGTCCTAGTTAGCAATCAAGCACTTTATCCACTGCGCCATTGCCACCCACAATTCATATAAAGATAGATAAATAGCAGCGGACAATTTTGACACAATTGTACATGACTTGAAGTGAAGGAATATATTTCTTTACTAGGTTTCCAGTAAAAATTCGCTTAATTGGAAGGAATCCTTTTTGGCCAATCAGAGACTAGAAACTTGCCTTACTTTTAAGTTGACTATGTCTTCCTGCCGTGGTCATTGTCACTTCACCATGGAAAGACAAATAATTGAATTTTATTTTATAGTTCATAAATTTGTGATTTATGAACTATACAGCGAAGTCAAAAATAATTTACGCCTTCAAATTTCAATTAAAAACTAAAATGGCGGATACACTGAAGGATTATTTCACCGTCATATACAACAGTAAAAGGGTTTGTTTCTGAATAAAACAAAGTGTGGTACGAGCACTAGAGATTTAGCTACACTCTGGGCGGCGCGTGAAAGTGACAACTCTATCTTTTTTGGCGTGAAAAAGCATTGCGCAACATGTGTGTAATGATTGGTAACTTCTTAGCAAAATTAAAACTGAAAATTGTTTCAATTGAGATTTTAGCACTGTTCAATCCCAATAAATTTATTGCAGCTGTGATTAAAAAAATAGACATTTAGCGAAAAACAAAATCTTTTACCATGTCAATACAATTTCGCCAGTCATTACAATCGCTAAGATTAACGAACTATCGCCCATGTTTTGCATTCCACTTTTTTTGAATTCATACAGCGAAAGTTAATAATAATTTGGGAGTTCCACAATTCGTTCGAAATAGTTATTGTGAATGAGAACTTCGAAAATGAAACAGGATGTTTTGCATTTCTCATTATGTCAGGCAAATCTATATTTTATTTCGTTTGTCTCTTTCCTTTTTCTCTAAAAATCGCCAATAAAATTGCATCCATTTTTATAAGCAGTAGTAATTTCAATTTAGAGACAAAATAAAAATTGGTGAACCCACAGTTTTGACAGTTCGAAACCAAACGATGGATTTCGAATTTTTCGAAATCCATCGAATTGTAGAAATAGCAACGTGAAATTGAGAAGTTATTTCAATTCGATTTCGATTGAAATACAGAGCATGGGTGTATGATTCCGATTTGTTACTCATCCACATTATTCGCCAAATTCAGCGAAACCTGAACAAAAAATTGACAGCAACGAAACAGTTGTTAGTGTTATAAATGGCTATTTCGCGGAGCTCGACAAAAATAGCATGACCAAAGTAGAGCATTTATAGAAATCATGTGGAGAAATAAAAAGAAACCAAACATTTATCAGATCCGGAACTTATCACCTCACCCAATGTACATAAAAAGGTAAGCTCATAATCGAAATTAAATTTCTCCAGAACTTCGTTGAATTTTTGCACCCAATTTGTTGTGAATTTGTTAAAGGTCCCTACCAGTCACCATAATAGTTTTGCCTAAAAACAATTAAAACAACGAACTCGGGAATTTGTTAAATACAAATTTCGCACCAACCCTTACATTTTTAGTTTAACACATTCCCCAAAAGGTGAAACTACCTTTGCTATAAAAGCTTTGACACCTTTTTTTCGCAACACGCGCGTCTCTTTATTGAACTTAACTCCTTAACGCCCTTGAGACTAATTTGTAAGGTTAATAAAACAATCTAGACTCTATCAAATGAATTACCTTACCACCCCTTCTCCCTAAAACTTTATTTATTTTTTATTGCAATAGCGTGATTTTATTGATTTATTATATTTTTCAAAACTTAATTTTGTGATTATTTAGTGTGCTTTGCCTATTTAGGTACATACATACATTTGTCCACTATTACGCAAAGCAAATATAAAAATAAGTTGACTTCTTTGACCATGACATTGCGACATTTCAACCTCTGTATTCTTCATAGAATTATGAAAACTATTTTCTCCTTTCGAAAAAGTCAACATCGAGTTGAACATTCTCTTAGCTGTTGATTATAATCTTCGTCGCAAATAAGCATGTACCCCTCACCAAAGAGGCTTCTGAGAAAAATGCCATAAATTAACCTTTCTTTGATGTTAATAAAAGAAAACTAAATATTCAACTTATGTATAAATGGATCATTTGGATTTCAGTCTAAATGTCACAGTGTCACTATTTCAAAAGGCCAAACTATAGTTTATTACCTGTTATAAATGTTTTAATGAATTTCATTATAAATTTATTAATAATTGTGTTTTTTAGTTTAATTCGAAAGACATCATGATCACACATAAATTTAAAAGGTTTATGAATCGATTTAAAAATCAACCCTTCCCCAATCCTCGTACACAACACACTCATACTTAGACACACTTTCAACGTTGCCATTTAGTAAGACAAAAAAAATATACAGGGGCCAATTGACATGATGTGTCATAAAGCCATAATTTTTTTTTATTTCTTCAAGGAAGAAAAAATATTACTTTATGGTCAGTACATACTTACCGCCAGACCCTTTATGACATTTATTCATTTTTATAGATTTATTGAAAGCTTAGATAGAAATCTACGAACTGTCCTACAGCCAGACAATACAATAAGTAATTCTTTGTAGTAAATAATAAATTATAGCTATTAACGAGAATGGGAGTAACCCGCCCGTTTGTACATACAGTACATTTTTCTTCGTTCGTCCTTTCATAACTTGTATGTATGTTCCACATATAGGTTCCACTCCATCAAACTTCAACTGGACAACATGGGAGAGTATTTTTTTTTTGATACACAGTTTTCCCACTTTCTCTTGTTGTACACTACTTGTTGTGCCATTCTTACTTGCACCTTGCTAGCCCCAACCGAGCGATGTGCATTTTGCTGGTAGCATGTGTTTTTTTAGGCTGACCGTGTTGTATGTTTAGATTGAATAAGTCTTGTTAGGTTAAAGTGGTCACGTTAGGACATTGTCCTAGTTAGATTTAAATTCATGACATGACCGCAGTTAGCTGTAAAAAAAAACAAAAACAAGAAAAATTATTATGCAAATATCCAAACAAGGATAAAGGATAGGAATAACCAACTGACTGTGGTAGTCTAAATACACGGATTTAGTAGATATCTTTTTATAACTCCGTGCACTAGTTTTATACCACAAACTAGATATTGGTTGAGCCAGAGAGGAAAGGCGAAACAATGTTGACTTCATTTAATTTTATGATATATGTACCTACTTATATGTATGTATGCAACTATTCAGAAGCCCTTTTGTTTGGTTGTCTTTTGATTTAGAAAATTGTATAAATTATAATTAGCGGCAATTTGTAGATTCCTTATTTTAAATTTAAATTGATTTGAATAATGCATTGCATGGGTTCGATTGCTATCAACTCATCAAATTAAATTACATCGTTTAAAATTGTTTAAATATTGAATTAAGCTAACATTTTGGACACATAAATCTTAATAAAATATAAGATTATATATATCTATAAAATTCAATCTTATGCTTGGTTGATGACGTATCAAGTCAGTCAAAAGTCTGAACACGATGTTGTTTGTGTACAAACTGCTTTAGAATCCATGTGATCGAAAACAAAGCCCGTGTCGTTGTGATTTTCCATTTCCTTACGTTTGAAAAATAACCATAAAAATATAAATATAAATAAAAAACAAAGTTAAAAAATAAAGTTAAAATTAAAATTAAAATTAAAAAATAAAGTTAAAATTAAAATTAAAATTAAAATTAAAATTAAAATTAAAATTAAAATTAAAATTAAAATTAAAATTAAAATTAAAATTAAAATTAAAATTAAAATTAAAATTAAAATTAAAATTAAAATTAAAATTAAAATTAAAATTAAAATTAAAATTAAAATTAAAATTAAAATTAAAATTAAAATTAAAATTAAAATTAAAATTAAAATTAAAATTAAAATTAAAATTAAAATTAAAATTAAAATTAAAATTAAAATTAAAATTAAAATTAAAATTAAAATTAAAATTAAAATTAAAATTAAAATTAAAATTAAAATTAAAATTAAAATTAAAATTAAAATTAAAATTAAAATTAAAATTAAAATTAAAATTAAAATTAAAATTAAAATTAAAATTAAAATTAAAATTAAAATTAAAATTAAAATTAAAATTAAAATTAAAATTAAAATTAAAATTAAAATTAAAATTAAAATTAAAATTAAAATTAAAATTAAAATTAAAATTAAAATTAAAATTAAAATTAAAATTAAAATTAAAATTAAAATTAAAATTAAAATTAAAATTAAAATTAAAATTAAAATTAAAATTAAAATTAAAATTAAAATTAAAATTAAAATTAAAATTAAAATTAAAATTAAAATTAAAATTAAAATTAAAATTAAAATTAAAATTAAAATTAAAATTAAAATTAAAATTAAAATTAAAATTAAAATTAAAATTAAAATTAAAATTAAAATTAAAATTAAAATTAAAATTAAAATTAAAATTAAAATTAAAATTAAAATTAAAATTAAAATTAAAATTAAAATTAAAATTAAAATTAAAATTAAAATTAAAATTAAAATTAAAATTAAAATTAAAATTAAAATTAAAATTAAAATTAAAATTAAAATTAAAATTAAAATTAAAATTAAAATTAAAATTAAAATTAAAATTAAAATTAAAATTAAAATTAAAATTAAAATTAAAATTAAAATTAAAATTAAAATTAAAATTAAAATTAAAATTAAAATTAAAATTAAAATTAAAATTAAAATTAAAATTAAAATTAAAATTAAAATTAAAATTAAAATTAAAATTAAAATTAAAATTAAAATTAAAATTAAAATTAAAATTAAAATTAAAATTAAAATTAAAATTAAAATTAAATTTAAAATTAAAATTAAAATTAAAAAAATTAAAAACGTAGAAATAAAACTAAAATTAAAATTAAAAATATAACAATAAATTGAGCTCCGCCTCTAAAAGGACTGAAATTAAGAAATAATTTTAAAAATGACAGCAAGTAGACATGCTGCATCTCACATTAGTCGTCCTGCGCAATTGTTCTATTTTTAGGAGGCAGTAATTTTGAATAATATGCCGCAAGATTGGAACAACTATTTGTGCTCAAAAATATCAAAGAAGCACTGCTTTTCTAACCTAATTTACAAAAAAAAAGAAGTACAAATACAACGGAAAATTCGAAAAGAATCTTGATAAATATTTATGAACTATTATTACCATAAAAGCTATCATGATCAAAATTTGAAAGACATTTTGATGCATAAGTGTAATACATCTGTATGTATAGTCCTATGGATGATACAGAATCTGCACGTTTTACACTGCTATTAAGGCCAGAATTTTCAGATGTCTTCTTATAAATACATACAATGTTTCTTCTAGACGAAATTGCACAATTTTAGAATATTTTCTGCAGTTGTCTTCTAAATTGTACAATATTGACGTAATTTCGAAATCACTTAAAACCACCTCAATTTCTATAAAATTACGACAGAAATTGAGTTTTATGCTAGTCCTTCGTTAAGGTTAACAAACAGAATTAACAGGAACTTTTTAGTAATTGTCTTGTCAAAAGTTGTTTGATGTAAAATCTTTCCTTTCGCTTTCCCGCAATATGTGGAAGTGATTTTGTAAAAGAGAGCACGATAAGTTGGGTTCCGCAATCCATCTGTCTGTCAACAGATTTTCTTCAAACTTGGTACTTAAATGTCTTGTGTTATTTGGCTCGATTATTTAAAAAAAAAATTTTAGTCCAAATAATAACATGCCATATAATGTTTTGCACTAAAAATAGTAAGTGCCCTATTAGGATTGTCAATTATCAATTTGATTATTGATAAACAAATTTTGTATTGGTAATTGTCGATTTTTCTTGTAATTTCACAATGGTCTGGATCATTTTCAATTAACAAAACTCTTATCAATTAGGTTATTTAATATTAAATGTCAGTATTTCTCAACTATCAATTTTGCAATTGACAATCGCAATAGGGATGTAAATCTTTATTATCTTGAAAACGATATAACGATTTTGATAACAAAAAAAATCAGCGTACTATTGTGATGTAGTCTATATTTTGGTCTTAAAGAGTTTTTACATAAAATGTTATTAATGCTATCTCTCATAGAACGGTTTTTTTAACGTTGTCTTTCTCAGTAACGAATCAATGGATTTCGAACAAATTTATTTTACAGGAGGTCCCACGAATACTAAATAATAATATACCAAAATTTTCGAAAAATAATTTTTTTGATTTTTCAAAAAAATACCAATTTTTTTAATGAAAATTAAATATTTAAATTTAATATTTAGAGAACGCGTAAACGATTTTTTATAACGCTAAAAAATACATACACACAATACATCAAATATCTTACTAAGCAGCTTTATCGTTTCCTCAGTTTGAACATGACATTTGGGGAGGGTCCCGCTTAAACGACAAAATATAGCATTGGGTTTGTGAAGCATTAAATTCTACGCGGTTTGTATTTCCCATTGGACATTGCTATTAAAATCAACCAACCAGCTCGTCAGCCAGTTAGTTTTCCTCAATGAAAATATGACCCGGAATCAATAAAGGCATAACCTTGAGGTTAAGGTTCAAGCTCGATAGCTCATCAATGGCTTTAACAGCCGCCTGACTGTCTGAGAAAATAGCCGTATTTTGGTTCTGGTTCGCGCCTTGTTTTACTAATAATTCAGCTTGAAAAACACTGGCAAAGTCGGGTAGCTAAAAATACCTTGATATAATTTGTACTCTTTTGTTATCAATACATACAAATAGTTATTTAAAATCTAGATTTTGAACCTACCTTATACCCAAGCATATTCCATTTAATACCTAAAAAGGCTTAACTTTTCATCATACTTCAACTAAAATAAGCTCTAATTCAACTTACTGCCATGAACTTGAATTTTCCTAAGCATATTCTTACTTAAAATGTAATTTCTGGATGTGCACTGTACATATGTATATAAAGTGGTATTGTGCTCTCTAATCGATTATGTCCTTCATACATTCCGAAAGTAATTAACTTATCCACCTTGAGAGTCGACTATAATACTCTTTCAAGGATTTCTAAATTAGTATACTCGTATTAAAATTTTCTAGACTAATTAATGCATGCGCAAATGCAGATGTTAACTACCACATTCCTTTTTAAAAAAAATAACACGTTTAAATGATCCTTTACGACATTCGTCGACAGCTCTGACAAAAACGTTAAGTTTAAGTGCTCCATCACAGGTCGTTCACATCTTATTTTTCTTTAACGTTCAAAATTCCTGGAAATAACACTCAAAAAAGCTTCCTTAAGGAATGAGATTTAAGAAATTGAATGACAAAGCACCAAGTGGGCGGGCGGTTTTTTTTTCCAACGTATTTTCCAGTAAGAAGAATTTCCCTTTTTTTATCATTTCTAAATATCAGACGTCACAAAAAAAATTCTTGCTGTTTTTTTTTCAATGTCTCAAAAGCTGTTGGGTCACAAAAAAAATTAAACGTTTACAGGAACTGATGACTAAATAAAGACTTAGATAAAATGGTTCCTTTTGGGGGTATGCGAATTTGTATTCCTTTATCAATTTAGATAATTTTGTTGACGTAGGTTTTGTAGGGTTGAAAAATAGGCAAGTTGTTTGAATAGTGCTTAGTTTATTCAACTGGCTTGTCATTTCAAGGTCAACAGCAGATATTTGCGATACAATAATGGCTTTAATTTTTAAATGGATTCCATGATAGGTTTTTGAGGAAGTTAGGAGCTTTTTTTCACTTTAAAAATAATTTGTGAATTAAATTTATCTATAGCTTATTCTCGTCTCTAAATTTTATTGCTAAGCATAAAAAAGACCAATAATTAATAATCTTTTTATTTACAGATATGATAGCACAAAGATGAGTGAAGGTGACATAATAGCCGATGTGGAGCCAATGTCTACACCAGTAGATATGGTAAAAACCGATGAAGACGAGAAATCTTATGAAAGCATTTCAAAAGATGAAACCATACCAATAACTGATTTGTCCTTCAATAATCCTAGTCCTTCCCCAGAGTTCATAGATAGTTCAAATAAAAACTCTGATGAACAAAAACCTGCTTTGATCTCATCATCAGAACGTGCAGGGTTGTCAATCGAAAGTAATTCTTCCGAAAAAATTCTTGGAAACACCACTGACAATTCTGAAGAGGTAATTAATTCATGTGATGCCATTAGCAGTCTCGCGCCCAGTAAACATCCAAACCCCTCAAAGGAAAAAGACGAGGACCGACCTTCAACAGATATTTGCACAACAAAAATTTTAGTTTCTGCTGAAGAGTCAGAATCAGTATCAAGAAACTCCAAACCCATCCCCAAAATCAAAGTAGTCATAAATTCAATAAACAAATCCATCGAACCTTCCACAATTCCTCTCGAAAGTGATGATAGTGAAAATTCTAAATCTGATGTTATCCCTAAAGAATCCCAGCAGGAAATTAAAAGTTCTCCTAATGAGACAGACAAAACTGAATCCAGTGAGCAATATGCTGAACATGTAACGTACACTGCAGATGGCACAGCTATCTATGTCGACCCCAAAACCCAGCACAAATACAAATGGAGTCCAGAAAAAAACGATTGGATCGCCTTCGAGGAGGAAAAACATACAAATTCCACTACCAGAGTCGATGAAAACATCGAGAAACCTAATCCCTATGAAAACGAACATTACCGCTGGTGCAGTGAAACCAATCAATGGATTCCGAAGAATACCGAACAAATATCTAGTCTTACAGAAACCGAACACTATCGCTGGGATGCTGAGAAGAACGAATGGATTATGAAAAACCAGGTACCGTCGCTGGATGATGTTACTTATGGTTATGAAGATGGAGTACGAATATACACGGACAAGGATGGAATGGTATTCTTTTGGGATGCAGATAAAAAAGCATGGTTTCCGAAAATCGATGATGATTTCTTGGCCAAGTATCAGATGAGCTATGGGTTTATTGATAATACCACCACAACACCAGTGCCTGCTGCACCTGCAGAACAAGAGGAGCACACTTTTGAATTGGAAAAAAGAACCGAAGAATTAAAGAAGAATGATGATACTGCCGGAGGTGTAAAAAGAAAAGCTCCACCAGAACCACCAAGTGAGTAAATATTTGCAGATGTGCATTATTTAGGATTAGTTATTTATTTTTTTTTTTATCTTCTTTTAAATAGAATGGTTTGATATAGACGAAAAACAAAATACGAAAGTTTATGTGTCCAATTTGCCATTAGACATAACTATGGAAGAATTTTCAGAGATTATGTCCAAGTGTGGGATGATTATGAAGGACCCACAAACTCAAAAGCAAAAGCTTAAATTGTACTCAGAACCAGATGGTCAATTAAAAGGAGATGGATTGTGTGATTATATTAAGGTGAGTTACGGATTTATATGGAACTTAATTTTTAGTTTTCACACACGCTTAAGAGGACATTTATCATTTTATTCACTATAAGTGGGATTAGTACCTAATCTTTCGACTGGCACACATAACTAGATGTTTTTTTTATCGCGGCAGATTTGGGATTCGAGAAAGTGGGTTCTTTATAACAATAACATTAACAGTAACATTTTCTGTCACATGGTTTGGAGTTTGGAAAATGTGAGTAATTTTATCAACAAAACACAAACTGACTTTCAAAATATTTGTTGTCAAAGAAACAATTAGTGTAACGGAAGGAAAACTACAGAAAAAAATTAAGGGCAAAAAGAAGGCATCACTTGCTTCTCGTCCAATTACAATCTGTCAGTACCTAAAATAAAACTTCAATTATCAGTACTGGAAGCCTTTCGAATTTTGACTACCCCAAATATAAAGCTCATGAAACTCTAAAAAACGCCTAGATTTCTCCATCTGAACCGAATATTGACTACATATATTGTATCAATGAAAGCAAGACGTCCCTTTACTCATCGACATCTTTACATTTAGCAACCAAAGCTGATTTCTAAAAATTCCATCAATTTTCGGTCTTTTAATATGGAACAGAAATGACATTTTTTTAAAGTGGCACGTTGATTTTTCCCCTCTTCACTTATGCAATCTTGAAAGGGATTTTCCAAATTTCGGTGAGATATTCGGAGAACTCTCAAGTAGAAGATTACCGCCCAATTTGCACCTCTAGATTAATTTCCATGTAATTTCATCACAAGAGAACAAAGATGGCGTTGTTAAAATGGTAACACAATATGGGTATTCACGATCTGGTGTACCAAGTCTTGTAAAATTGTAAATCTTTATTTTTTTACAACAGACTGTGAACACACCTTTACTAATCTGTAGCAACACTGAAGCAAATGTCAAAATCTGTTTCACAATTGTGCTGAAGAAGGCTTAGTTTGTGTTAAAAAAATCTTACACTATTGTATTCATGGAGTGTTATAATTATTAATTTCATTCCTAAGACAAATCGTCTTTTTGATTCTTTTTTTAATAGTTGGCCAGTTTATATTTCTCAAATCTTAGATAACTCCATTTTTTAATAAATTATAAGCTGTTCTTCTGACAAGTTTCTGACTTTTACTATTAAAAACTGTATTCTTTGCTCAATTATTTTCTGAAGTATGTCTAAAATTGCACCTATATCTGCAATTTTGCATACCCCTAATGTCAATTAATCAATTTTAACAAATTTTGATATCCGTTTTGAAAAAGAAACCAATATTTATCGAATGAATTCCGTTTTACTTTTATTTTTGACTAACCAAGCCCAATTTTCGTTTTATGTTCAATTTTTATTGATAGTTGTAAATAAACGGAGTTTGGTGAAAAAAATCATCTTTTTATTTAGATCTACAAAAAAGCAATTTGAGAAGACAAACCGCATTGGGTGAAACTGCACTATAGAGGAATTGCTTGACACTGCGCCGCAAAATATTTATTCGTATAAAATTCTATGAGCTATAAGGTCAGAGGCGCGCACATATGCAACTTTCAGTCTTGCAACAGTTTGGTTGCTAAAGTAAATACCCTGGACTTATATGAGAGTGCGCGCACATGCAAAAACTATTCACTCCGCGATTCGAGCAACTTAAGAGTTTGTGTTTTGGCACAAATCAAACGATCGCCCCAAATAAGTTCTTCAGTTTGTATCACCACATCGAACTATAATGTAACTGCGCGCACATTAAATCAAAATGATGTTTGTGTGTTGGTTTATCTCGTTGATTGATTTTTAAGTTGCTTATGTGCGAAATCATCGTTCAACTAGTGATTAAACTATTTCGTTTCGGCAAAATTGCATGTGCGCTCCTAGCCTAAACGCACTAAGCGGAAACTGAACTCATAAAGTGTGCTTTTTCTTCACTGTTTAATGGACGTTGACCATGGGCGGTATTCGATTCACTACATAGTCATGGACTGGGCATACATTTTTGTGATCCAAAATGGTGAAATGGCAAACCAAATGTTAACTTTTTGTTACTTACTCCGCGTATGTTAAGTGAAGTCTGATGAGTAAATATTGAATTGAAAGCAAAACATACTCAGAAAATAAATTTGTAAATTGACTTGAAAAATAAAACTCTAGCTATCGATAAGCTCAGAAAATAAATAAAAGCATGAAATATAAGGGGAGTGAATAATTTAAACTACGTTGTAGTGTGCGTTTCAAACCAAGAAACATTAAAAGGCAACAAGTAAATCACCGGCACTTTTGTTTCCTCGTGTGAAATGCATAGACCATTTTTAAAGCAATACAAAAATTGGACTGTGTAAAAAGGGACTTGATCATAGTCTATGAACAAAGCCATTCACTTATAATTTCCGTTCTATTGGTGCAAAATGAATGTTCGAATTTAAAACTGCAATTGCAGAAAAATGAAAACAAGAAATAGGTTTGTAACATAAATTAAATATTGGTACATTTTTCTACTTTCTATTTTATACGAATAAAAGCTAATTATTGTTCATAACTTTGATATTTTCTTAATTTTACTTTGCAAAAGACTATTTCATTACTTGTGACTGCTGTGCAGGAGTACCAATCTTACAAAAATAAAAAAGCTACGGTCCATGCTACGGTCGATTCGTTTTTTTTGGGAATTCCTTACGGTACAATGGATATATTCCCAATAAAACACACCTATTGTTGATGTAAATTCTTCCTCTTATCCTAAAAGCAGAACCATTTGCTTACCTTTTTTATATTTCAAATCCATATTTCGATTAAACCAATGTTTCCCAAATGCATTTGACATTAACAAAAAAAGTTTATTTTAAAAAACAAACATTTTGTGTTATTTTGTTTTATTTCTCTTTTTGTTTTGTCATCTTTATTACATTTTAATTCATTGTCACTTATAAGTGAACTCACAATTGAGGTAATTAATTACTCTTTTTTTAATGTTATTTCTAAGTTCTAATTTTTATATATATTGCTTATTCGCTGGTTATAATTTTAGTTTTTAATTTTTATTTACTTTATAAGTTTGTGTTTTTTTTCTTGTTTAAGTATTAACAATTTATAATCGATTGCATGTGATATGAAATTTCGAAGTGTCTGGTGTTTGATTAGCATTTTTTTTATTTTCTTATTTTGTTATATATGTACGAGTATATAAAACAAATAACAAGCATAGCTGTGATGTGAGTTCTAAGAAAAGTTATCCAAATAACATATATAAATAAAACTTTACATAAGAAAACGGAAAACACTATTTGATTTTAGTTTTTTTGTTAATAAAATTTCTTTATGTGCACTTGTTTGTTTGTCTGTTTCAAAAAACAATTTCGTTTGGCTTTTATTCACAAGAAAGTAATATAAAAATATACAATTTACTTCTAGTAATATTCAATTTATTATTCTTTCCGCTTTGCACATGTTTAATATATTTTTTTTTAATATCTTATTTTATAGAAAAAATACAAGCATTCAGATTTGAAATAAAACTTAATTGTAAATAAAAAAAAACTTACTTCTATTTTATTAATATTATATTTACAAATTTAAAACATAATATTTTTAATTAATTATTATTATTTCTCTTGAATTATATTTTCAAATAAAAATACGAATTGAGCGAGGACATATGTTTTTTTTATATATAAAAAAATAAAAATAAATAACACAATTAAGAGAAACAAAAATATTGGATCAAAAAGGTGGAATAATTGAGCAAGGAACTTCTAAATTAATGTTGACAGCTAAAGCTTTAATATTCTTAGAGTTGAAGCTTTTTCTCAGTTAAATTTATAAATACTGAGGTTAAGCAAATATTTTTCCTCAAATGGAGGATTTGATGAAGTTATTTTGGCTCCCTTTTCGTCACTCTTCACGTGGCATGGAACGATTACAAAAATATTTGTTGAGTTTTTGATCCTTTTTCGTTAAGTTATATTTTGTTTTTTTTTTCTAATTCTAATTATTATAAAATAACTTACTGATGCATGAAAAAATTAAACAAAAAAAAATATGTCTGAATTAACGAACAATACAAAACTGAACGAAACATAAAATATCAATTTCAGCAGCACAATGGTTATTGGCAAAATAAGAAGAAATACACAAATGAGAATGATTTGCATCCAAAAAGAGAGAGAGAGAGGTACTAAGAGAATGATATTTTTTTTCAACTTAACGAGAACCAAATAAAACTTAAAACTCGTTAAAAGTTTACTTTCGCTCTGGAATGGACGCTTCATTATTCAAATTCTTTTTCTTCATTTTTCGGTCTGCTCGGGCTTTGAGGAATATCTCTCGCATTTCTGGAGATAGCCTTGAAACTCGCTCGGCGTATTTCCGCATTTTCTCTTTTTGTATTTTCTTTTGTTCCTCCATTTCTTTAGCTTCTTCATCTAGTTTCTTTTGTTCTTCTAATTTTTTAGCTTCCTTATCGAGTTTTTCTTTGAATTTTTCTGCCTTCTTTTTTCGAAGTTCTTCTTTTCGTTCCATTTCTTGCCTCTCGGCTTCTTCTTTTCGTGTCCTTTCATCGATATCTCTCTGAAGCTCCTGTTCGTGCATCAAACGATCTTTTTCCTCTTGTATTCTCAATTCTTCTTGGAGGCGTTTTTCTTCCGCCAACTGAGCTGATAGAGCTTCTTCGCGTCGTCGTATTTCTTCTTCACGAGCTTTCTGAGCAGCTATGCGCTTAAGATTTTCTTCCTCCAGCCGAGCAAGCTCTTTTTCTTGTCGCTTACGTTCAATTTCCATTCGCTGTAGTTCAAGGCGTTTCTCGTCTTCCTCTTGAAGACGTTTTAGCTCTTCTTGGCGAGTGGCTTCTTCTTGTTCGGCACGAAGACGATTTTCTTCGGCTATTCGTTTTTCTTCTTCGAGCCTGCGTTCACGTTCGCTTTGTTGTTGTTTGAGTCTCTCCTCGTACTCCAATTGTAAGCGGTTCTGTTCGTGGAGACGTTGTTTCCGTATACGATCCTCTTCTTCTTCACGCTTTTCTTTTAAGATTTTCTCTTCTTTCTCCTGGCGTTCTTGTTCTTTTCTGGAAGTTTCTCTTTGGGCTTCTAGTTTTTGGCGTTCAAGTAAAGCTGCCTCTTCCTGTTCCTTCAATAGTTTTTGTTCCTCGGCTTGTTTAAGTTTTAGTTGGTCAATTGCTTCTTGTTCCTGCTTCTTTCGCTGGTCTTCTTGCTGGTTTCGCTCCTCTTCTTGCCTTTTTCGCTCATCCTCCTGCTTTTTACGCTCTTCCTCCTGCCTCTTCCTTAAACGCTCCTGCCTATGACGACGATGTTCAGCGCGTTTTCGGCTCTTCTCTATTCTGCGTTTCTCTTCGATAAGTTCATCAAAGTTCGTTTTAACTCGTTTACCTTGATGTTTTGTTCTTGGTGTGATCGGATTGACTGTTTCGTTATCGATTGATGGGACGTTCGTAGGGTTTCGAGGTCGCTTGGTCGTTGTGTCCATATAGGCCTGGTTAGCTTGCGCATTGTTCTTGTCTTTAGGCATATCGGCGGGAATGAAGTCCATTGTCAGTGGATACATCGTAACTGGAGTAGGTTTTCGATAACTCACTTCTTCATTGATTTCGTTTGTAAAGTAATTGGGAATGAATCTGACATTAATATCGTTGTTGATTTCTTTTGGTGGGACATGAGGTCGACGACGTGGCTTAGCTGATGACTGAGTTGAACGCTTAGGAGGCATTGGGTAGTTTTCACCACTGTCCAATGGCTTAACTCTGCGATTAGTTCTGAAATAAAAAAGAACACAATATAATATATCTTCAATATTTTCAGGTAGAATCGGTAGATTTAGCTTTGAAGCTGTTGGATGAAAGCATAATTCGAGGAAGCAAAATCAAAGTACAGCGTGCCAAGTTCCAAATGCGTGGTGAATACAATCCCTCTTTAAAACCAAAAAAGAAAAAGAAGGACAAGGAGAAGCTGATCAAAATGAAAGAAAAGTAAGAGAAGGAATTACTTTTGTTCTCTTACATAATTTACTAATAAATCTTTTTTTTTCAGACTCTTTGACTGGCGACCAGAGAAAATGAGAGGCGAGCGATCAAAGCATGAACGAACTGTCATTATAAAGAATTTGTTCACACCAGAGCTGTTCGACAAAGAAGTGCAATTAATTATTGACTATCAGAAAGATTTAAGAGAAGAATGCTCGAAATGTGGAACAGTGCGGAAAGTGGTTATATATGATGTGAGATTTAAAGAGGAGCCCTGCTTGCGATAGAAATAACTCTTTTTTTACTCTACAACAATTGCAGAGACATGCTGAGGGCGTTGCACAAGTCAATATGGCTGATCCTGAAGAAGCCGATTTGGTTATTCAGATGATGAATGGCCGTTTCTTTGGTCAACGAAAGCTGACAGCAGAAACCTGGGATGGAAAGACAAAATACAAGTAAGATTTTTCACACCACTGTTGCGTGAGATAAATTTAATTAAACTCGTACCTACATTTCATTTAGAATTGCGGAAACGGACGAAGAAATTCAAGCTCGCATTAACAAGTGGGATAAATACTTAGAGAAAGGTGAAGTAAATGTACAAGCCGATGAGAACTCTAATGAATCACCTGAGAATAAAAGCGATGAAAATTGAACGGTTGAACCTGTGCTTACTCGTACAACGTAAATTATTAATTCTGTTTTTGAAATGGAAAATATAAAATTAAATGATGAATTCCCTCATTCAGTCAAGAACAGATGTACTAAGTTGTCTGTTTGCATTTCCTTTTTTAATTAAAAACAATCCTAGTTAATTATTTGTAAAATTCCTGGATATAAAAGTTACTTTGTAATACATAACATAATGTACATATTATAAGAACTCTCTTACTGGGGGATGAATAAGATGAAAAACGGAAATTGGATCCAAGGGGATTAAATTATATTTCTTGCTTTTTTTAACAATAATTGTAAGTCAAAAATAGAAAAGTTTATTTGTCAACATTAAATAAATCCCAATAAAAAAAAAACACTGACTTTTAAATAGAAGGGTTTTGGAGTGATTAACCAATAAATTTTTCAAAAGCAATTAGGAAACAATAGATGTAAGGGTTTCAGGACATAAAATAAAAAAAAATCTAAAATACAGAAGACGTTCGATACAGTGAATATTGGAAATGTGATCATTCTGTTAGGTGAATGTCAAAAAACATACAATAAATATTGTCATTTTGTTCATTTAAAAACTTACTGAGAAGTCTTTTTAATCATAAAAAAACTTGTGTACTTCTCAACTGAATTCAACTGCTTCCGCTCTCAATATTAAACAACTTTGAAAATAGTGAATATGCCTGATGAGAAGTAGTTCACTATATCGAGCGTCTACTGTATGCAGTAACAACGGACATTTTCAAGTGCGTTTACATATCTCGGAAAGAAGTAAAGCAGAGCGAAGCCGCTAACTTGAGATGAAATTAAAGCGATTTTATATTGGGACTATCAGGCTTATTCTGCTATTCACGTGAATCGGATATTCGATCCACCCATTCGATTCCCTTTCACACTGCCTTTGTATTCTGCTATCCATCGGGTGAAGTGCACTATTCCAAGTTCATAGTACCATTTATAACAGATTCTCATGCGAAAATCGTCTGAAGTTTGGATAAAAATGTGTATGTATTCATGTATCGGACTTTTTTTCACTTTCACAAACATAAAGAAAAAAATTTACAAATTGATAACTACGGAGGAACGACATAAAGAAAAACTTAATGAAACGTGGTATGATGTTTGTTCTTAATGTTTAAAAACCACATACGTCCCTCGACAGGGTTCTTAAAAATCGCAAGCTCAAATTGCATGATGTAAAAGCAGTAATGCATTCCGATTTTTTGTCCTTAAAGAAAGAGACAGCATGATGTATGATAGTACACTTTCCATTATTGTTAATATCTGTCAAAATTTCCCCTAGAAAATTCAAAGTTGAACTCAAAATTAAAAAATACACATGAGAATTATTTCTGTTCTACGGGTAAATGAAACAAATCAGTGCAAGTGTTCATAAATGCATATTAAAATGCATGCGCAAATAGTTTTTCTGATGTTAATATAATCGCGTGTAAACGAAGCAATCATGCAATTATGAAAGTACCCTTATTAACTAGCACCATACTTAACCCATTTTCTTGACAAACACAGTGCAACAAACTAAGCGAACAAGACTTATTGGCGTTTGTAAATGTCAAAGTGTTATTTGGATGTAGTATGATGTTAAAAAAATAAAAAAGCTTTATGGTGAGATTAACTTTAGTATAAAATACTAAAAGATAGTTTGATGATTAATTTGTTTAAAATTAGCTAAATCCTCTTTTTTGTCTTAGTATCACACTAAAACAGCTTTAACGTCATACTAAATCGTTTAAAATTATGTGCCTATAATATTACCTATTTATGACACCAAAAGAGAAAAAATAGGCAATGAAACAGGTGTTATCGGTCCTATTTGTAAATTAAGTCGAATTCCTTATAACCAAACCATCGATCTTTTTCTGAACTCAATCGAATTATTTCTCAACAAAATCGATTTTGTGCTTTCATTTTTAGCACGATTTCATAAACTTTGCACGCACACTAGCAAAATTCCACGTTTTTCATTTTCTCGCAATTATAATTGTTGTCGTTTCCCTAAGATTTCAGCTAACAATTAGCACTAACACATTTACTAATAAAAACCTTCAAAATCCTTACTACAATTGGAAGAGATCGATCTTAAATGGTTATAAGGAATTCAACATTAAACAAAAAAAATCATCCAGTTTGACAGCTATACAAACATCAAGCATCCCACCCACACTCACCTTTTGCCATCTTTTGTTTTCGTATCAATAATTTCCATTTCCACTTCATTGGCCAGTTGATTTGGATAAGTTTGATTCCAACGATTGTATACTTTAAAACGATTCTTCTCACTGACTTTTGGCATTTTGTGTTGGCATATGTAACGGTGTTTGTCAACGCAGGAACGTGCTGACCATCTATAAGTTGAGAAAAATAAAAGAAAACCAAAACGTTTAATTCAACTATTAGTTGGAAATATAAAAAAAAATGATAATAATTGTTGATTGATGAATGAATATAAAAAAGCGGTACATGTTTGTTGCGTGTAGACTGTATAGAGTGTTTTCAAAATATACATTCATATACTTTTGAATTAGGTATGCTTTGTGCGTTTTGATGAAAAGGGAAGTGACTTTCCCTTGTGTCAACCAGTTAAGCTGTGGACTTATGGCCAAATGCCCCATCAACTTGTATTGAATTGTATAAACTAGACACAAAATGTCAATCAAAGTAAAGGAGTGTTGAAAACATGTGTGATATATATATATTTTTTTTTGACAATCTAATAGTTCATATTTAATAGAAGTTAATTGAATACATGCAGAAAAAGGGTGTCACTATGACAGCTAGAAAAATCTACATAACTATTTACAAACCTGTGTTGGTCTTACGTTTGAGTGGGATACCGCATGGTTCCACTTTAACGTCAAATTTATTACTTTATAATATGTCTCTGGTGTTTGTGGTTTTGTTTATGAATAATATGAATGTGGGTGGATTTGATTTGACAAGTCACATTGGCTTACCTGTATTTTAAAGATGGATTAAGCACGGCACAATGATATTCCAGATTTTGTCTGCTCCTGCAAAAAATGCTCATAAGAAACTATTCCAAAGGCTTAACAATTATGTATTATTATGTATTTTTTTTTTGTTTGGTTTGTTTGTTTGAATGAAAGAAAAAAGTTCAAAAATAAACATTACTCGGGATCAAGTCGGCTGAAAGCATCGTAGCTCAAATTCTTGCCACTAATACTCCATTGCCAAGTATTTATGTGCCAATCGTATGTTGCTCCAATCCAGATTTCATCAGTATCTGTAACCAATACGATAAGTTAAACTTTTCGAGAAAGATATTATGTGTTACTAACCATGATCCATTCGCTGAAAGAATGCTCTTAGCTTTCGGTCTGATCTGTTGTTTGGCTCTGCGAGTTTACTATTTTTGTCCTTGCACTGGAAATGTGCCTCGAGCCAATTGGCTGGTTGATCTGAGATTGCATAACATTCGGAACCGATGCGTTGGAATTTTGGTGGGCACATCGCGTACATGCGCCGTTTAATGCGAATGGATTCTTGTGATTGAATAACAGTGAATACTAAAAATGCAAAATAAATATTTTTGTACTTTTAGTATTTAGTTTTGTCATTTTCTAATACTTTTGTCAATTACTAATTGATAATTGATAAATATTGAACAATTGGCAAAACTTTTGGTCATGTTTACCCTTGTGATTTACTAATAAATTATAAATTTTGTTATTTATCAAATATCAATTGATAGTTGACAACCGCAATACGATTGTGGGTTATTAAAAAAAAAACTTAAACAAAAATATGATTGAAAAAATGTCAAAAAATATGATAATTTTTTTTGGAAAAATACTTACACACTATTAATGTGACTAAAGTTAACGCTGCTGATAAAAATCCCATTTTGTTATTTTGATTTCAAATTTGTTTGTTGATAATTTATGGGTTGTTCCCCTCTTGTGTATGTATTTGTATGCCGGTTCGATTCGTTCAGGAACCGTATTTGTTGGTAGTTGATTTATGTTGATTGATAAAAGAAATTTAGAAAAGTGTGCGGTTGCCGCAGGTTGCTAGACTACCTGAGTCCATGATAGACAGGGTAAATTATCTGCAAGTAAAAGGAATACAAAATTAGGATTCTAATTAAATGTTTTCGAAATGTACAAGAAATTTTAATTGAGGGTAAATAGGTGAACTTCATGAACAGCATTCCCCCCACAACGGCTACTTTCACATAATGAAAACCAATTTTTTTCAAAAAAAAATCGACGACTATTTAAATTCTATTTTGTTGTCAAGTTCAAAAATTCTAGAATAACTGTTGCAAGTTTTTATGTTCTTCAAAAAATTAATTTGAAAATGAACCAATACATTATGTACTTTACAAGACAATGCAAAAGTTGTTACCCTATAAGAAGATGGTATAATTTTTACAAATGGCGGCAAATGTCAATTCTACTTTGACATTTGTGAAGTAAACAATATACACGTCAGCAAGACATGCATCGCTGTATACTTGCTTCGATTGACATTGCAGATATTATAGCATCTTTCGTTAAGGTGACCAGGTTTGCACTGCATTTTGCAGAGAAAAGTATTTTATATTTATAAAGTAGAAACAAAATATTTTTTAGAACCCGATATATTTCAATATTACATTTGGTCGGACAAAAAAGGACTGTAGTTAGTTAATAAGATATTTTTAAGACATACATTGTGGATATAACCAGCGTCGTTTAGTAAAATAGAAAACTTATTACCAGTTGAATCATAAATCGAAGAATGCGTTCGTCGGGTCGTTTAGCCTTAGTTCTAAATAGTACTATGATTCAAGTAGATTTAGCTTAATCTGCTATAAGTCTTGAAGTTTACCATACCTCATATGAAGATTTTAAATAAAAGTCATTTAAATCTTAATTGGAACTGTAGTTCTACAAATCGAACTAACCTATTCCCATATCGAAATGAAAACATTCATCGGAAAAGTGAATTTTTCGCTTTACTTGACACAGATGAAGCTGTCTGTCTTACTTCTACACCATAATAGAAAATGAAACACCATTTGGAGTGTTGTCAAAATTAATCTAGCTTGGAGCTGTGAAAACACAATTTGAGATTTAGTAAATCTACAAATCGGTGAAAACGTTTACATTACATTAGTTGTGTTCAGCGAAGAAAATATCATAACAGCACCCGGAACAAGATAGAACAGTTAACAGTTTTTTTTGTGAAAATTGCATTTTTTTTATTTAATTACTTACTACTTTTTTTATTTAATTAATTAAATCTAACCATAAGCCCAAAGTAAGCAAAACAAAAAAAAAAGATTCTGTTTTCGTTTGGTCTTACTCAAAAGCCAGTAGAGAAAATCCCTTTCTTTTCTGCTCTATAGCACTTCAATGATCATATCCTACATGACTGAACCCTAGTTGAACCTCAAATAATCCATCTAGCATTATAGAATAATTTTATATATGTTAGCAAGAGAAATCAATTCTTTTTTGATATATACATAGCTGTCAAACCACGAATTTGAACAACGAAATCCTTCCATTGGACAAAAATTAAATTAATTTTTGTTTATTCTGCATCGATTTTGTAGATACGCATTTTTCAGTGAATCTACCTCTTTATACTAACTGTCAAAACAATACACAAAAGGGTTGCAATGCAATTAATTTATGTCAGTAGAGAAAAAAAACTACCAGGTTAACAGATAAAAATTATACAAAACAAAAAATCAAATTCTGAATTTACCAATGGAACACCCCATTACTTTTTGTATGTTTTGATGTTTTCTTTAAAGTTAGATATAAATTTATTTAATTTAGAATCTTATGTCAATTCGGCAAGCAACATATTTGTAATTTTAGAGTTCTTAACATTTACATACATGATACATATGTTGTTTCCGATTGCCTGTTCCGAGTAAATTTTCGGAGTATTTTTTGGTCTCCATGTCATAATGAAGTAGACATGGAACGCACAGTTTTTCATCGAATTATTTTTGAAAAAGGAGTAAATATGTATTCGAAGGAGCCATTTTGTAGGATAGTGACATGAAATTAGAATAGGTAATATAAAAGAATTAAAAAAAAAGCAATTAAAAAAAGAAATGTATCTGAGTCACTGAAAATATTTACACTCAAATTCACGTGTAGTATATCTTTAACTTTATATCTTTTTGAATTGATTGTTTTCGTGATTGTCATTCAACTTCATTGCAAATATCTTAATGTGACACATTAATTAATTGACATAATGTCATTCTGCGTGTTTCTTGTGAAAGTAAGTCATTTAATTTAACACTCGTTGACATTTTCCGCAAACTATATATGTTAATTCTTAGGAAGTCAGAGGTAGATAGATATACTTACTTATTTTTACCTTTTACATGTTGATCTTTTCAATCAATGTGATTAAATTCATTTTGGTAAGACCAAGTTAATTAATTAATTATACATAAATAATGGGTAAGTCAATCATTACGAAAGTAAAATTGAGTTGATAAAGGACGAACATTGATTTGAATTTAAATAATTATTTTGGCTTTTTACGGGCTTATTATATTCTATATGATTTTTTTTTAATTTAAATAAATTTAATTGAAATCGAGAAAACATAACATAGGTTTTCCATTGACTTGTGCAATTTTAAAAACTTATAAATGTGGGTAAGGTAGGTACAATTAAAAACACTTGTCAAAACAAGCACTTTGCTATTATTTATTCAAATTGACAGACTTTATATAAGGTACTTAAAAGCTGATGTAAAAAAAATTGGTTTTGAAAATCTTAATATAACCGGCTTTTAAAAATGACAGAATTGACAAGCAGTTAATAAATTTGAATGTTTGCTTTTAACTTGTTCTTAAAACGTGAAGTAGTTCTTGTTCTAATCACGAACCCTAACATTTACATATATGTGTCTACATATATACGAAAAATGTGTTAATTTGAGGCTATACTATGTGGGGTTTTACTATTTCGAAGTAGGTAAGACTTTAATGTCATGCTCGTATTTTTTTTACGTAAACAAGGTTTGATCTTGACTCGAGATCCCGTTTGAAAGCTGATGATAATTAAGTCTTTAATTTCGTCCCTATTGCATTAATTTGATCAGTTCCCATATTCCGCCGAACAAGATAACACATATAAAAAATTGGCTTTTTTCACCTTTTTACTGTTAATAGTTTGTCATTAACCAATAAGCCCATAATGCTTAGCATTTAATTAATCAGATACGAACGACGCACGACTCGACGCGTGTCTATCGTACAACGTATGTACATATGCACCTTTTTGCTGTTAATAGTTGGTGCGATGGTGTCTTGTCTGGAGCCAATGTCAAAGAAGTTGCCAAACACCCTATGCAGTCGATACGTATCTTTCGCATAATTAATTGTAATTACGACTTTGAAGTTTCGAATTCAACGTCAAATGTGACAAATAACTTGAAAACCATCGAGAGATAATGGGCTTTGGTTACGCGCTGCAGTGCGTATGGAATTCCATTCCCATTCAAACTATTCCATATATTTTTTTCTGTATTGAATGGCTTGGTATTTTCTGCATGGTAGCTGCCAAAACAAGTTTCTAAGGCTCTGTTCATACTCTAAACTCTAAAGTAGGTACCTAGTTCATAATATGTACGTTCTTTTATTTGGATCCGCATAGTCGGTTGTTGTGTTTTAAAGCTGTAGACCACATGTCTGCACAAAAAGATCAGTATCGGTGGCACTCAGTCACTCAATCAGAATTCAAGTGCACATATGTCCCGCTGGCTGTAACGTATACATATACATAAGTATGTATAAAAGATCGACGCGATAAACCTAAGAAATCTATTTGTTTATTTGTTAGTTGTGTCGACGACGATTGAATGTCTGTCCGAATCAATTTAAATGAAAGGTATTTTTTAATTGGCTTGAAGTGTGCTTTGGTGCAGAATTAATTGCATCGATATTCTTTAGCTGGATCTCAATAATACATATATTGGCAGAGGGGAACGGAGTAAGGGAAATTGCACTTGAATTCCAGAATCGATCAACCCTATATTGGTAGTTTTCCTTCAATTATTGATCGTGCATACGTAATGGATTTATTTTATATTCAAACTCAGAAATGCATAGTTTATTTGTATGACCCTACTGTAGTTGAAGGTTGAAACGATTGATTAGTTTTAAAGAATTGCCGACGATTCATCACTTTGGTGATATTAGACTAAATATTTTTTTTTAAGAAATGAATTGGAATAAAAGAGCTTTTGATTTCGTAACGAATCGTAGCGCCATTCAGTCGGATGACCACTATACTGTCGTAAAGGGCAGGAATATCAGTCATTCGACAGGTGAGGTCTTAAAGTATTTTTTCAAGTCAACTTCAGTAGCTATCATCCGTTAAAAGATTGAGGAGTTTTGTAATGATGCGTTACATTATACGTCACCAACCGACGACGCTCCGCAATCAATTCATCGCCGTCAACACAACTCAAGCAACACCACACGACCACAACACAACCCTAACGTATGATCACTATTAAATCATTACATACTAGCGACCAACCCACCACCAACCGAACAACAGAACACATTACGATGCGACGCGACGTTAGCACACAGCGAGTATAGAAATTTCATTCGTCGTACTTACAATTCACACTGTGTCACACCACCCAATATAACAAGACGATGTAAGGAAATGACGTTTTTCCTGAGGACTGGCTTACGTAAACTAACAACCCTATTATGATTGTCAATTGCAAATTGATTGTTGATAAAAAGTGAAACTTTATATTAAATAACCTCATTGATAACAGTCTTGGTAATTGAGACCATTGTGAATTACGAGAAAAGTGATAATTACCATTAAAGAGTTGTGCAGTTTTTAAATAAGACGAAGTTTTAAAACCAAATTTCAGTGTTTATCAACAATCAAATTGATAATTGACAATCCTAATACGGCCCTAAAACTAATCATCAGTGGTGGCCAACTTTTTGAACAATTTCGAAACCTCTATTTACTACACTCGTGTGCCATTTGCGGTGGATATATTTCGGGAAATACCAGTAGTTATTTTAGAAAAATCAACAATAAACATTTATCATTTTTTTATGAACAACACCGTGATGCAAGGATTAATACAACGCATTATTGATTGTGTGTATGCGTGAAAATAGGAACACTGGGTATATCTCATAGAACAGGGACATAATCTCTTTTATTCAATTGATTAGAAATTACACTTCGGGCAAGTCGTATTGAACGTCTGAAATTCACTACATGCTGGTGTTCCTCAGAGCTCCGTTTGATCACCAAATCTGTTTCTCAATTACATTTATGACCTTTTTAAATCTTAAATATATCCACTGAATTGTTTTGTTGACGATAGTACTTTCAACCTTTAAAATTTGTTTGCAGATTCACCTTTTCGTTCTTCGGGCTTGAAGCTACAAATGCAAAATATGATAGTCTTTCAAAATTGTGACAACGATGCAAATCTAGTGCTTCAAAAATTCAAGCGGAATCTATTCCCAAATATGTGCAATCTGTCCCAAAATATTAGTGACGAATAACTTTAAGCAGAACTGAGACCTTATTAAACACGCCCTTAGTCTATTTTGGAAATGACCAGACACCACATTATAAGTGCCGAATCTATTAGGCATACGCATTTCGTCAATGACTATTTTACTTTGAAATTAATTTTGGCACAATTTAAGAATCCTAAAGCTGGAAAAAGTACCAACAAGCATACCTAATTCCCTCTTCTCCCGCACAAAACTATTATCAGATGTCGATTCTCATTACTTCACACCATGACTTCCTGGTTTTTCTCAACAAAAAGAAGACGTGAATCAAACCAAAAAAGTGATGAATTAAACTACGAACCATTACATACCGAATCCAAAAGGAATAGCGAACTTTGTGGAACAATAAAGAAATCACTTCAATTTATTCTCTCTTTTACACATTCACATTTATCTAATGGAAATTGAATTTTCTTGATTTTACTTAATGCTATTTGACTTTTAGGATTTCCTTCATTGTGCTATCATCAACAGAGCAAAAAAAAAAAAAACAAAAATGGAAGGCGTATAACCGTGTGTGCTAAACGGAAGAAAAACGACGGCACATCATTATCTTCGAAGCAAGGAAGGCGGAAGCATTGACAAACTGTACACACCTACTATAGAGTGTGCTCGACAGTCGTGAGCCACCTCAAACTCCAAAGCAAGGAGATCTTTCCTGCAGCAGCTCCACATCCAGCACATTCACACTCACTACTATAAAACATTCATAAATTTAGTCCTCCTGTTGTACAACGACCTACCTACTCCATTGTTTCAAAGTTATCTGCGTTTCAACCTTTTTCATGTTATAGCTTCTTGTGGACACCTAGATTGAGAACAACAGAATTCTTGTGTTTCGTGTCAATATATGAAAGGAACCTTAATACCGGAGCCAAAACAGATTGGTTCGACACTAAAATTTAACACTGTACACTATGTATGTTGTGTTAGGTTTCACTTCAGAAAAGACGGAAGCAATATATATTTTTGTAGGCAGAACGAATCTACAACGTGACCTGGTCATGTTCGGCCACCAGGGCAATGATGGTGGTGTGTTGAACTTAATTTAGGTAGCTATCTGCTCTTCGTTCAACCGAGAATGCTCAATCACAAGGGAGAACGAGTATAACTCCATTTTTGCAACACCGATTCCGCCATATAGCCGTGATTACCGTTATTCACATTGTACTCCCGTACCCGGTGTGTATCTTATGTTATGTACAATGCATTTCTACCTGAATGACTGACATTTATCGTTGATGTAGAGACATCTATATGACAATATATGAAGTGTGGGTAATAATCTTTTGGTTTCATTCATCCAATCCAGAGTGAACAGAACAACCAGCTATATACGTACTCGTATAAATCAAACATAGCTAGAGGATGATTTGTGTGTAAATATGACAGCCACGTGTGGTAAAGTGTCTGCTAGTGGCTTTTAGTCAAGTGTGATGAATGATTTTAGCAAAGTTTATGGATAAATGGTGATAGGTGAGTGCATTTTGCTTTTCAAAGTCTTATTTTAGATATTTATTTTTTTTCCTCTTAATAGAATCACGTAGGAGTGGCACGTGGAGATGACAAAAAAAGATTTACTTAGGATTTTTGCATTCTTATCAGACTTTTTTTTTTAGTGATGTGACGATTTTCTGATATTTTTTTTGATAACCCTAATTCCTAAAGAACCTAAGTGTTTATATTAAGGTGTAAGATTTTTTTAGATATAATTAGCTTCGATAAATAAAAAAATGGCCTCTGGATAGGCTGACAGGTGATTCGAATTTGTTTGCATTTTCCGTAGAATTCCCATCATGTCAAAATTACCAAAAATTGTATTTGGGATTATTTTGTTTAATAATATTTTAGTAAGCCCTTTACTCGGTAATTGCACGTCTAAAATGAAATAACCCAAAGACTAAGAAATGACAAAGCAAACAAATCTTATTACACGAGTGACAAATTGCCATTAATTCATGCCATTAAACTGGTAAAATAATGGTAAATTTAAAGCAATAATGATAAGCATTTATACAGAGTGAAATAATGACTGTTTGATTGATAATGGCAATCTGCCATTAAAGAATGAGCACGTTCATTCTTCCTCGCGGTGTACCATAATTTTCAAAATGGCATCATTGTGTATTTACATGACGCCATTATAATGGCAAAATTTATTGCCAGTCTTCCCTGCCATTTTTTAATGACAAATTTTCAAACCATTTACACGATTTAGTCAGTAATGTCAATAAAATGGAAGAAATAATGGCAATTTGTCACTCGTGTAAATCCAGCATTACACAAATTGGCAAATGAATGAATAAATTTCAAATCGTTTAAAAATTTGACATATAAAAAAAACTGTTAACATACACGCCGCCGGCCGCCACGATGACTGAATTATTCTCTATCGGAATAGAGTTGTATAAACGTAATATATGGCAATCCATATATTGCTAGTAACCAACTTCATTCATGTGTCATGTCACAGTTTACAGCAGCGCTCTTGGGATCGGTGGTCATTACATGCAACCAAATCAACTGCCATATAATCTTTGATAGATGATGTAAAGAAAAAAATGTATTGTTTGTGTTTCGGTGTTTCCGTTTGTACAATTTCGACGATTTATAGGTTGTTTCTATTAGTATTAGAATTAGAAACAAAATATTAATAAAACTTAAAGATTTAGTCAATAGATGTGATTTATTGATTTGTATTGCAAAGTAATAATGCACTATATTGCCACTATATTCAATAAAAAATCACAAAAATTAATGGCCGATAAAATAAAAAAAATAAAGCAAAAAAATGTATTTTATTAAATTTAAATAAAAAGCAAACAACACGCAAGTAATCAAATATTGTCCACTCAATCCCAAGAGCGCTGCTGCTTTTTCAAGTGGCAAGTAACTAGCAGTCGATATATAATACGTCAATGGTATAACCGTTGGTTTTGACACTAGGCGAGAAGTTTTTTTCAAAATTGATTGAAATTTACAATAATTTGCTATTACCAAATCTACATATGTACATATACACTGCCGTACATATACACTGTATGTACATATAAATTACCGAGCAATTCTTTTAAGTAACAAAGAGAACACTTTCTTGGGAACATTTAAGAAAAAACTATTAAACCTACCATTACGATAGTTACACATTACAGTGGCCAGCATAGTACGTAGGAATTGAGATTGAGTGTACATTTCTTAAATTATGTTTTTTGGTTAGGTTACTTTAAATTAGCTGAGATAAAGTAGAAAAATTGCGGGATAACCAACTTCAAAGCATTTGTATATTTTTTTTTTAGATTTTCGATTTTTTCAAAATTTAATTAAAATGTGTTACAATATTTAAGATTAAGAATACGGAATTTACAATCAGATGGAGAACTTCAAAACATTTAAGTCTTTTGGCGTCTAATGTTTTTTTTTTACTTTCACGAACGGCGTCTTATAAATTATCATCTATTATGTATTTTGTGATGACGTAGGTATCTCACAAAACCCTTCAACACCTGATAAATAACATTTAAAATGCATACAAAATGCTTTTTTCTGAGAAAAATTCCTCCCTAGATCCAACTTTTATTTCAGTGTGAAAGTGATTAAAATTGCGTCGTCTAGAAGCGAAAACACCGACATTACATTAACCACAATTTCAACAGTATAAATCAACGTTAAAAACAAAACTATTACGAACTTTCACAAACTTTTATATATTTTGGTAAGAATTTATTGCGACTAAGTGCACATTCTTTGGCGTAAATGTTTTCTTAGAAAAACTTTTTAAATATCTAAAAATAGCTATATCACATCTCCTAACACAGACATCTGTATGCTTTTACTTATATAATTGACTGAATAAGCTTTAACAAAATAATCCAATTTTTGCTTTCACAAAAGCTTATAATTCCCGGAAATTACATCTAAAAAACAGACCCTAAAATAAACGATAAACACTAATCCAACAAATAGCCCACAAAAGACTCTTTTGTTACCATCTGACAAGCCTCAGAAAGAAACCGTCACTGCGCCATCAAGGATCAACCTGCTCTCAAGTAAGCCGCTAAATTACGTTCATAAGGCCATAAAGAAAATACATAATTAAATTTTTCTCACCATCTCTCAAAGCGATGTAGATTCCTTTGGGGTTTTTACTTTAAATTTGAACTTGAACCTTTTAGAAGAGAGCGCGTTAGCTCGCACCCTCGCTTGCTTAATGGCATTTTAATTTCAGAGATTTACACAAGTGCCACCACTCAACTCTACTACACCAACCCCAAAAACACCGACACTACCATCACACCATCATCATTATCATCATCGTCATCATCATCTTTGCTTGAGCGTAAAATTTGCAAATAAGTGGTGTAACTTAACCCATACAGTTGAGCCAGGGGAGGGGGCTACGTAGAAAATGAAAACTGACATCTATACAACGCCAGCGTCCTCGAATACGCATTAACGGTTTATGCGTGCAGTTTTATAAATAACTTTGTGTGTGTATAATGTATGGAGCGAACAAAACGTGTCGAGTAGTAAAAAAAATCGATAGCAACACTTTATCGAAATGTGTACAAATTTAAAGGAATTTAAAACATGTGTCATTTGATAGAACTGGCCAGTTGCCACCATCACCACCCACTCGAACATCCTGATGAAGCCTTTTACACGATGCGAAATTGTATATGCTGCTTAAACTCCATGAGTAGTGTACCCACGCTCGCATTTCTCTATCAACTTTAATTTGAAATTTAAAACATCCCACTAGAACGTCGCGCCGTGTCGTCGTGTCGACGCCGTCGTTGGCGAAAGAGGATTTTATGTTTTGATATTCAATATGGCAACCGGAAACTGAGTGCAAAATATATAGGTATATCCCCCATTTTTAGTTGAACTTTAAATTGATTTATAAGAAGATACTTTAATGTACTTTTAATTTATGAGAACCGAGTGATGACTTATTTAGGTAATTTTAATAGTCTTTGTAGAAGATTCAGAAGAGTACTGCGATGAATCGTAATTAAGAGATGCTTTTGTGTAAAACGGACGTTGGGAGAAGGGAGGGGGGAGGGTTCTGCTGTAAAAACGGCTAAGTTTCGCAAATCGAATGCCATTCTGACCCTTGGCGATGACGATGCTGATGGCAATGTATTAAATATTTGCTTAGTCCCAAAAAGTAAGACATGCAAGGGGAACCACACTGTAAATTGACATCCAAAAGAATGAGGGTTATATTTTATCTAATTTTTTACAGCTAGTATATTCTAAGAATAAATCACAATTGCATGATAAGAAATTCATTATATAATTCACAATTCAATATACAATCCACAAAGTGGCGTTCTTGTGTAGATTCTCATCCTCTTGTTGTCATACCTTAGCTAAGCATAATGAAAACGGAGCTACAATTGCAACTGAATCTGAAATAGCTATCAAAGTATTGAATACTGAAGGCTTACATTAGGTTGAAATGTAGTTCAAGCTCTATTCAATTACTCATATTGTAACTGCCAGTGCTTGTTTTCTACTTGCGATATATGTATGTATAGGATTACAAATTTTGGATTCTTAAAATTGGATTCGAGATGTTGATCAAACAAGTCATTACGATGATAGTCAATCTATCAGTCTATCTGTCACTCCGTGAGTCTACAGCTTAAACGGTTGGATGGATTTGCTTCAAACTAAGAAAAATAACGGTAGCTCCCATAAATTTTGTTGGCCAAAAAGAAAAATCTTATTTTGCTCAAAAACCACACCAACGATTTTTATAAAAAAAGATCAGTTCATTAATGACGGGAAAAGGTACTTTTTGGCAAAAATGGTTATTTTTGGTACCTATAGTAGGTAGAACCATTTTTTTTTCGTTTTCGATTTTAAGGAAAATGGTTCATATTATAAATTTGAAACGACGCTTTTAAGAAGTTTAACCGGTATTGTAAACCAAACTGTATCACTAAAATTTTTTTAAATTAAATAAACATTTTTTTTAACTCAATGTCGCAAAATTTTAAACAGTCCTCGTTTAAGTAATAAACCCAACTCTAGTTAACGCAGTCGTCTAGTTGGCAGTCCCTGTCTAACTTTGTCTTAATTTTGAACACACTAAACAACACTTCTAATTAAAGTAGATCTTTAGTGCTAAGTTAATCGAACTTATGTCGAACACACCTTATTTTGACAGATAGAGTAATGGAACAGAACGAAAATTAAACATAAGCACAAGAACACAAAAAATAGATTTATAATCTTATAAAAGCTAACTAAGATTTTTAAAATTTCACAAAAAGATTTTCATATACATATAATTTGTCACAGATAAACAAACAAATTGTTCAAGATATATGTAACTTTTTGTGGGCTGTAGGTCAATAAATTGAAGATGTTATTATTTAGTGTGCAACGTTTCGAGCATGTTTATGCTCTTCATCAGGCAATTTTCAAGGAATTCAAATAAGAGCAAGAAAATTACACATTATACACAAAAATCTCGAGCAACAAAATTGGTAGACAGGAGAAAACGTCCATTACTATTCACAATCACCTATACTTAAACCTACCCAATTATCTTGCTCTTATTTGAATTCCTTGAAAATTGCCTGATGAAGAGCATAAACATGCTCGAAACGTTGCACACTAAATAATAACATCTTCAATTTATTGACCTACAGCCCACAAAAAGTTACATATATCTTTAACGATAAAAGGTCACAAAAATTATATATAATTTTATTAAACAAATTGTTCAACAAGAGGAAATTGGCAGCATTAATAATCGGCTTTCACATTTATTTTGTAATTAAATATCTGCTATCGCATTGGTTCGCCAAAAAAAAACAAATGCAGCAAGACCTAATCAAGATTTCGAATTAACAAGAAGGAGCGCCAATTGATCGTCAAAAAAATTCATGATTTTATATTACTAAAATAAAAACAAATGTATGTATGTACTTCGTTTGTTTTTATTCTAATTAAATTAAAGTAGTCAAAGTTGGCCGAACGGATTTGCTCGAACTTTATTAATTGTTGGCTTTCTAAAAAGGCTCAAAATCTTCAAAAATAGTATAGTCTTCTTTAAAACGCATTTTTTTGTTTCGAAATGCCAAACTTTAATTGGAGAAAGTATAGTTTAAGAAAGATAAATAAGCGTTTTGCTCTGTTTAAAGTTAGACGACCTCTTAAACGTTAAAGTATACTTTTTGTCGTTTCAAATTATCAAAAAGTTGACCCTCATTTTAAAACTCATTTTTAGAGTCGTCTCCCATTCTAAAACTCATTTAGAGTAGGGTTTAAATGTTTAAAATTTTGCGTTAATATTTCGAAAATACTCAAATGATTTCTTTGCAACTTTGATATTATGTAGAATTCTTGAAAGAACTATTTTTCTAAAACAAAAAACAACGGTTCCTCCCGTTCAAAAGTTAAAAAAAAAACGTTTAAGAACAAAATGTTTTTCTCAAAAATGGCACCAAGAATACGACATTGAGTCGTGAAATATCTAAAATCTTCTATTTCAGTGTTCATTGTATTTTTTATCTTCGATTAAAGTAATTTTTTTTTAAATTCGATAAATATAACAATTAGCTGAACAGAAAAAAACATTAAAAATCAAATATCAGATACGACTTCATTATAAAAATATGACATGTGACACTTTTTGACAGCTATAGCAGTTGCAGTCTATTTGCAGTTGAAGCACAAGATGACTTTCTTTGTTGAAATCGGGGTCCGTTTCCAACTGCTCCAGACCCAAGTCAAAGATCACACAGAAGGAAAATAAACAGATAAAACAACATGGCCGCCCCGAACTGTCAAAATTCTAATGCAAACTAATTTACTGCACTCGAACAATGCCTCTTTAGAAAAACAACATAAATGTGAAACCCGATCCATATAGATTTGAATTTTATAAATTAAATCACAAGAGAGCAACCTGTTAAGCTCTCATTTTATGAGGCTAATACCCAAATATTAAGATTAGTCTTACCTTCTATTTCCATCTTCAGCCTTAAATGTTAAAGGTTTGTTATGTTGGATAAAATTAAAACAGGTATAGACATCTATTATTTTACCGTTAAGAATTTAGAAGCGCGTGTCCAAAAATCTATTTCAATAATCTAATCTAGTTATGTGACTTTATCGATAAAAAAAAAACTCGTTTTTATTATCGTTCTACGACAGATAACTCACGTTAAGTGACATTTCATTAACGAAGTGACTCTATATAGTCAGGTTCTAAAAACCATCTTAATTTCAAAATCCTCTTAGCACCTTCTTCAGAGTTCAGAGACGGTAATTTAAAAAAAAAAAATAACCATTTTGCATAATTATTGTTTTGATCCAACGCCCACACACTAACGACCCACTCGACGACGCGACGGCGGCCGGCGTCTAAGAGTATCTTCCGTTTCAACAATTCAATTTCCTTCAAAGTCCCCAGCGTATCATCATCATCATCCTTAGTCAGTCCATTATATCCGATATTATTCATTTAACATCAAATTAAATATTCGTTGTTCTAATTAAGTAAATGAGCCATCAACTTGATGCCTCTACTCTATTGCTCGTTCCATTATCTATGGGAGATAATATATATCGTGTTTTCCCATCCAATCTGCCACCTCTGAAATATAATTTGCCAATGCATCCAGGGATATTTATAATATCGCTATACACAGCTAAATGCATCACCACCCTCGGTCTCCGCCTCTGCCTCCAGCTGACAGGTACCTACTTGAGACATAATTTATTGCAATGGAAAATTTTTGAATGACTCAGATACGAGTTTACTGATCCTGCCAACTTCTTAGAATGACAAGTGTACAACACTGTACAAACATGGAGTTGTGTAAATGTCTTCCTCGAAAGAAACCGCAGCCGCAGATAAATCTTTTGCTGCATAGCTGAGGTAAAGCAGTAGATATATGACCAATGCAATTGGCATCCACTCCAGCTGCTCTCTGATGGCTCAAGGGCCTCCTCCCATCCAATGTTGGTTTTGATGTAGGCAGTTGAGTGAGATCAATCGAATTTAGCTGAACTAAGGTCAGGGACATGGTGGTATGTTCGTCACCGACGCGACGACGATGTTGGCGTCACGTCGTCCTCGTAAATACCCTCAGATTAGTCAACGACACGACACGGCTATTCAACTTTGTATTCCAAAAAAAAAATTCTGAATTGTTTTTTTTTTCTGGGTTCTGGGAATCATCCAACTGAATTGTGTGTCAATTACGGTGCCAACCTATAGCTTTTCCAGTTGAGTCTATAATGGATTCACCTTGAATTGGTTGGATGTGAAACACTCTGCACAAAATTATTTGAAATTTATTGTCCCTACTAATTTAAGAGCAGAGACACAACGACGCACGGTGGCGACAGAAGACTTTGGGGCTAGTTGGTATAGTAAATTAAAATATACACGCTTGTGTTGCGTCGATGATGAGTGTGGGGACCAGGCAGTTTGGCTGGCTAAAACAGATTTTGATTTTGTTCCAGAAATTAGATAATAAATAATTCTATTCTTATGATAGAGATACAGTTTTACACATGTATGTTTGTAGATTTGTATGAATGATTTAAAAAGGGACTTTAGGACTTTTATAAGTTGCCTGGGTTAAGGTTGACAGCGGCGGCAAAATTGATGTGGAAATAAATTTATTTCCATTTTGATTATTATTTATTTGTTTTTATATTTAGAATTTATAGATCTAAGAATTGTTAGTGAAAATGGTTTTATTATTAAAATCACAACAGTGGTTAGTAGAACTATTTCTGTTTTATAGATCTTCGGAGACAGAAACCTTGAAACACGTGGAAACAATTTGTAAACAAAAAAAAATAAAGTTGTGGGACGATTTCTGGGAATTCTTCAAATAGACAGTGATGTATTTGAAAGAAATCGGAATGTGAGTAATTAATTTAAAATACCTTCATAAAATAACTATTTAATTGGTTTAGAAATAAATAAATAAATTTTGTAGCGTGACTAAGAAAAAAACAAACGAGGTCTATATTAAATTTGTTTTTATGTAATTTTGATGGGCGATTAATTTGTTGGTAATCTTTTTTTTTTAGGTTTATAGTTTAATGGTCTTAAATTGTATCAATCATCCGGTGTCAGTTGAGTAATGTGACCTAGAAATAGCTGTCCGAAAAAAATTCAATCCTCCACATTAGGTGCCCGGCAGGGAGTAAAAGTCACATACATAAAACCTTCCTTAATATTACGTTCAATTTCGTGCAAAAAATAGGAAGACAATGAAGGCATTTGTATGACATCGTCCAACTACATACATGAATCGTATTAGGAGTGAGAATCATGGGAGAAATCATCAGAGAAGAAGATATTTTCTTTGAAAAATCAGCATCAATATCCTGCTGGTCAAACACCGAATTTGCATTAAAGGACCAGACAAGACCAGAAGTGGATAACTTCACTTTTTGACGAATTATGGTTTCTGACGCAAAAAAAGCAAAACCAAGGTAATATAAGATAATTCGATATAGGACAGCTAATGAGGTTCTACGGCAGACGAATGGAGTTACCTTTTCTTGAATATAAAAGATATAAACGTTAACAAGTTAAGAAGATTCTAAATGCTTTTCAGATTTACAATTAGCAATCAAAAGATGATTTTGTCTGTAATACTATAGTACCTGGGAGACCGAGAAAATGTAATTATTGTGTAAAACCGAAAACATATTTTTTAGACTAATTTAGCATTTTTCCAATGTAGTTGTTTCAAAAACGCATCTATACTCTATCTCAAGATGTCCCCTTATAGTACAAAAGCCGATAACAAATTCTGGGAGTGGAAGTATAAAAATATGAATATGGGGGTTAAAACTCATAACACAACAAATGTTTTTTTTTTCGAAATTCGAAACTTTTGCATCAACTTTTGCATTCTTAAAAACGGAAATCAAATTTATAACACATTTACCCTCTCTTAAGTGGGATAGGCTTTGTCCATTCTCAATAATTTTTACTTGCGATATACATAGGTAATATAGGGCAAGTTTTGCATTTGGAAAAAAAATCGAGCTCGAGATTTTAATCAAATTTTACATTACGATGAAAGAGTACACCAACAAAATGGGTTCCGCAATTCCGTCTGTCTGTTTTTTTTCAATCGTTGTTTTAGCCCCAAAAATAACGGTACTTGTCATACACATTTTTCTACCATCTTAATTATCTCGAAAACGGCTTAATCGATTTTGATAAAAATTAATGTATGCACTCCTTTTAGTAGAATCTACATTCTGGTAAGCAAATATTTTTTTACATATTTTGTTATTAACGGTACATGCAATAAAACCATTTTTTTTTATTTTCTGCTTTCTCATAAATGGCTTAATGGATTTCGATCAAAATTTGTATACAGGATGTTTTTCGAATTTAAAATAATACTGCACTTAAAAATTTTCAAGAAATAGGTTTTTTGGATTTTTGAAAAAATACTATTTTTTTTGAAATTTCAATATTTCGAAAATTAGTGGACGATTTTTTATGAAATTTTGTTTTTAAGTTTATTTCATTAAATATTTAAAATTATCATCCCAATTTTTGTGCGATCCAGTCTTGCATTTTATTTTATATGTAGCCTGAAATTTCTTCTACATTTAAACAAAACCTTGAAGATTAAAAGCTAATACAATTAGGCGTGTCATCTAGCGGATTTAACCTAATCCAATTTTTTATTTTTCCCACGGCAAATTAAATTTCATTCAGATCATTAGAGCCGTTTACAAAAAATTGGGCAGATTTTACTTAAAATATTTTTGAAATTTGTTCTTGCTCATAAAAACAAAATCTGAGTTTGATCTAAATCGTTAGAGTCGTTAATGAGAAAAAAAGAAATGATAAAAGTAAGCGGAATTTACTAAGACCAAATTCTTATTTTTTTCGTTCTTACAAATAAAGCATGAACATTTTATTTAAATCATTTGAGTCGAATATGAAACTAAGCAATCAGAAATGAGGGCGTGGTAGTGAGATCATTTTACTAAAATATTTTTTTAAAGAGAAAACTCTTTGATCCATTTCCGAGAAACCAATAAATAAAATAGTGGGCGTGGCAGTGGATGGATTTAAGTAAATCAATTTTTTCTCGCTTATAGGAGCAAACTTTGAAAATTTTATTCAATCGTTAGAGCTGTTTCCAAGTCTCAATCCGTTTACCTCGTTCAAGGTAATAAGATTTAGATAAAGTAGAAAAGGATACAAAACCAACATCGTTTCAGTCAATAATAATTTTTGGTAAAGTCGTAGTGTTCGAAATAATTTGTACCCGTGTTCAGAAGACGAAACATACCCAAAAGTAGCTCCTGCTAATAAATTAGTAATGAATTGGTGTGCTGACCAAATTTTATCTTTGACTCACAGCTTTTTTGACATTTCACAACCGAAAAAGTCAAACCGTACAAAAGGTTGAAGTGAAGTTGAAGCTCTCTTCAATTCCTTGTATCATCATTTTTCATTGTTTTTTGTCAAAAAGCTGTAAAAATAACTTCTTGTGCATTATAAAATAAGAGTTCCGCAAGGCTCAATACATGGCCCGCGTTTATTGCTTAAATGTCTTTAATGCACCTCAGATTATGAAGAACTATTAGTACAAATACAGAGGCATACAACTTTAAAAATTCAGCACTGTCATTTGTCAAAGCTATTTTGTCATCTGCCATTTGATTTATCTTGTTTGGTGTGACGCATGAACGGGCACATTCGGCGATTGGGCTCGAAACGAGATTGCTGTTGATTCAGCGATTAATTACATTTTTGGTTGAATAGCAACGTCAAAAGCAAAACTGCCGCATTTGAAATTCAAATAATACTCAAGCCGTTATCGAGTATAATACCGTCACCCGTTATATCCAGAAAATTGATATTTGAAATGTTTTACGGGCTGGTTTAAAAGCGACGTTGCCCAGAGTGTTACAATCAATGGAAACCGTTATTAGGCCATGATCATTGACATATTCGCTCCTGAATTGAATCGACTTGATGTGACGGAGCTGTGGTTTCAACAGCGCGTGTCTCAATTGATTTGTTGAAGGAATCATTTAAAGAGCGCATATTTTCGCATTTCGGACCTAGGAGTTGGCCTTCATGATCGTGCCAATTTACACCGCCAGACAGTTTTCTATTAGTTATGTATGTGAAGTCGCAAGTCTTACATCCATAAGCCGGAAATAATTGACGACAAAACACAAAGCATTATCTATAATAATATATCTAAATATAATATATTAAAGTGACAGTACCATGTTGTTTTTGAGAAAACTGAAGATGTGCTCGGAGAAAAAATGTTCTTTTTAATTGTATTAAATGTATAAACATGGCATAACCTATATTTTTTTATTCTTAAGCACTTGACTTTCTTGATTTTTTTTTATAATTTTAAGTACTCCCTTGTGAAAATGTAATGGGGTACTGTGGCGTATACTTACTTTTTTTCCAACGATAATTTTATACTTTTATGTATTTATGTGTTCTTTATAATTTTTCTCTCGCCAGCCAAAATCATTAACATATTTTTAATACGGTTTATCCTTTCTCTCATTATAACAAATATAAAAGTTCGCTACAAAACATCATCGAGGCATGATACAACTTTAATTTTATACAAAAACAATGTTGTATTATGTGTAGGTCATTTGGTGGAAATATGAATCCCATATATGTTTTTTTTTCACGAAACCATTTTAAATCCCCATACATGGTCTACAATTATCTTAATGAAGTGGAATATATTATAATTGTGTAAAGCAAATGAGAAATATAAATCAACAATTCAAATAAATTGCAATGTTTTAATTTGAGAATGAACAAATAATAAAATATACGGATTATACGGATTATACCTAATTGCGAATATAACAAAATATAAATAATTGCATAACAGGAAATGCATTTTGTGTTTTTAGTTTTGTATATTTTGATTTCCTTATAAGTACTTTAAGTAAAAAAAATGGAAGCAGTCGTTAGGGCTGCCGATAGAAGTGAAAACAGGTCTCTGATTCTGATATGTATGGTTCATTTCGTGTTGATAGACCGACAGCAGGCGTTGGTGGTATATATGCCACATCTCTCGTTGATGGTCATGTAATTTGTGAATCATGGAAATGTTTTACAAGTAATTTAGATGCCTGGATTACAATTGTTTTTGAGGATTGATCTATCTGTGAATTACTCAGATTAGTAGCTTTTATTTTATAACAATAACGTGTATTCCCTTCTTTTTCTTTACGACGGCGTTGAATTGTTTCCTCATCCTCAATTGTTGCATCCATTTTTTTCGTACCTCTAATCGATTAGACCTAATCTGATTTTGTATTTTTTTTCTTTTTCTTTTTCTTTTTCTTTAGGGGGTGGCCGTGGCGCGATAGTTGTGTGTTCGCCTGTGAACCTCATGGTCACAGGTTCGATCCCTGCCGTAGTCTATGTCTTCTTATTTTTCCATTAATAACCAATTCTAAAAATAAATGTCATACAATGAGTTGCTGGTTTACTCATTACATGCTGTTTAGGCATAGAACTAACAACATGTGATTGAGTAAAACTAGTATACCGATAAAATATGACAAAGAATAAAAAATGAATGCGAATTATAAGGGACATCGATAAATAAGACACGGAAATTTCTCCGCATTAGTTCAGCCGACAACCCTGGAGATAAAATCGAGGCAACAACCACCTACAGTCTCCGAATATCGCACCACACATTTTTCCTATCATTCTTTCTCTTCCTTAACCTCACCCTCACGCCCGCGTTGTGTTAAAACATTTAAAGGGTATTCATAATCCCTTGAGCGCGTGTAGATTATAAAAAAAAAAAAAAAAAAAACTTCCTGCATTGTTTCTTTAACTTTTCCAAATATAACAAGTCTACGTTAAATTTACTTAATTTTTTGTAATCAACAGTATATGTATTAATTTTACAATTTATATTATTCTTTCTCCAATATGGCAAAAATATCATTTATTTAATACTTACTTTTATACTGCACGTTCATTCTTGAATCGACAATTTAAAATACACCATTTTTATATCGATGTTTTGAATGACTTGACAAATTTAACACACATCGACGCCATTTCACAATACTGATATCGATGTAGCAATTACACAATACTGATATCGATGTTTTGAATGACAGATATATGTTTTCTATTTTAACATCGATGTATCATTAGTATGGATGAACATATCGCACATCTTTAGCATGTCGATATTATCATCTTATGAATCTATGCTTTTTACCAGTACCGGAGAATGCACAACGTGCCTATAGAAGTTTTCAATTCAAAAATATAATCTGCGGTCAATTATGAAAACCGATAAAAAATTAAACTGATTAAATTAATGTAATTGCTCATTTCAAATTATGTAATTAATTTTCAAAGGCAAAACGATCAATTATCATATTAGTATACGGAATTAGTGTCTCTTTTTTCTTTTTAATGTTAAGTTTTTAAGAGTTGTTAAATTTAATAAAATTTAACCTTTTTGTTGGGTTATTAGAATGAGTATTCTATGCTTCTTTTCACAAAAAAAAAATAATAAGACTGCAAGAAACTAATTGGATAAGATTATCCCATTTCTGAAACCAAACTCAAAATTGACAAACTACTTTAAAAATAATTCTAGGTGTTCTACCATAAAAACTAAAAAAAGTATTTTTTGTTAAATATTATTCTAGATACATAGACTTAGAAATTATTGAAAAACAAAGAAGCACTGAGGTTCAGTCTTGAGTGCTTAGTTACGACTCCAGATCGCATTATTTTGGGCATTTAACAACAAATGTATGGAAATGTGAATTTTTTCTGTAATAGAGTCGCTAATTCGCTATGTCGTCTCTTTCGTTCAAAGTTACTTCAAAAAATGCACCTAACACAATTAACAAACATTTCAATCGACACAAGATCTTTAAATAATAAATAAAAATAAAACATGAGATACTATGGCATATACGTACTTTTTTCATAACATTATATTTGTGAATTTATAATTGTTTAATTGCTTTTCATCAGTCACCAAAGTGAACTAGAATAAATTTGCTTTTATGATTGAATGCTTTGTATCAACCAAGCATTGATAATGTCAAATATTCATTATTATAATCAGTAAAATCATAACCCCAATTTCCAGTCTTTCTCATATAGATCTAAGCCCCAAGATGTTTTTAAAACAAATTAAGTTTGGTATTTCTTGAGTATAAAAGAAATTGTTTGTAATCTTATAATTAATATTTGTCCGCAGAAATTGGGATAAGCAGAAGGTCAGTACAGACTATTCCGCACGATGATGATTTGAACTTGTTGCCCTATAAGGTTCAAATAAGAACAAAATATATAACGCTCTTGATTTGTCAATTTATCTGGAATTTTGTCTGTTGATGATTAAAATGTTAGAGGACGACAACACTATGCTTTACATCACTCTCTCCCATTATACTCATCAGACAGAAGGAGACAGAATAAAAGAAATCGGTGCAACAGTAACCGTCAGTGAGGCCGTTATTTGAAGATCCTGAGGGAATTTTTTCCCGAACTAAGTACAGAGAGAAACCCTTTCAACACTATCTAGTTTCAGCAAGATGGAGCTAGTGCGCACATTACTAAGACGGTTATGGCAGACTAGGGTAGAGTTTTGCAAGGAAGAAGTTTACAAAACAAAATCAAGAAATTTGAATGAATTGAAGCAATTTGCTTGGATCTTTTGTCTATTAAGGAAGTCTTACGTACTTAAGAAAAACAAGACACCAACTCCTGATATTGCCATCATCTCAGTCATCCTTAAATATCTCGACACTCTGTCTCTACAATCTCTATGATATTAGACAATTATTTTATTTTGAATACTAATTTAATATTTAATTGTATTAAGTCTACGATCCACAGTAAATTGTAAAGCTGATTAACTCAATTATATATAAACAGTTTACCAGATAGAATAAATGTTGGCATTTCCATCGATACATATAAAATTTTGCTAAGGTGAGATTCTATGGAGAGACCATTTGGCGACAAAAGAAGACAATTTATCTAAAAACTAATATATGTACATATTTGATATCTTGAAACAGATTGAATATTAGCTCCGCAATGTAGCTTGCTGTATTTTATATTCAAAAGACTTTGTTCGAGCAAGGACTTAAGGTGGGGAAAAACTATTCAAATTTTCTGCACATGTTTAGTTCTCGTCAAAAGATTAAATATCTATCTGCGAGATATTTACTACAAAAACACAGACATTAGCAATATCGTGCGAATCACGGGCAGCTCCAAATGGTTTCGCGAAAATTTACCCATCAACCAACCCACCACAATCTAACCTTACCTAAAAAGAAAACAAACATAAAATAAAATAAAATAAATGTGATTCATAAATTGTATAACTTTCCATTGAATGAACATTAAATAAATATTACTCTTAAATTATTCACAAAATTTTATTTTAAAAATAAACAGTAAGTTTGTTTTTTTTTATTGCAAAAACAGAAATAAATTACTGACTTCCTCTACATTATAAATTTAACTAACAGCCGAAATAAATTCAGACGAATCTGATTTTGACATTTGTATTTATTGCTTTAACCTTGGACCACTGATAATAATTATTATTATCATATAAAAATAATTTAATTCCCCCCCAAAAAAAAACCTGCTCTCCCACAAAAAATACACACAAATCCCATCTCACAGAATGTTGATATTAGCAGACAAACTTGTACCTTCATCTTTAAAAATAAAATTCAAAAAAAAAAACAAACAAACAAACAATATTTATATACCAACTAAAGTTATCTCATGCAGATTAAGGATACGTTTCCAACTAAATGTTCCATGCATTGTTTATGGGAACATAAAAAAAAGTAAAAAATACAAATATATGTATGTAAATAAATAAAACAGAAAAAAATACCATGGAACAATATATTTCGTTGAGTGCGATACAAAGCTTTAGCAGGAAAAAAAATATAATCAAATACAAGCAGAAAGAATGGAAGAAACAGGAACAGGAACACACAATATTCCATTCCTACGAACGACAAACAAACACACGTGAACATTGAGCACGTAAAAATAAAATTTATGGAGGTTAGTAGGAATATCTTAAATTTTTTTTATCTTCCTCAATTTCAAGGCTAAACGTAAAGGTACAGAAGGTAGTGGGAGCAATAAGACCCCCTCAACCCACTCTCTTCAATTGGCTGATTTATAACATCAGAAGCTTAAGTGAAAGTGCGAATGAGAGTGGGTGGCAATGCGAGTGTATAAAGGATATCAAGTGAATGGTTTTGTGTGTCGGTGCACTTGTTATTTATGCTTGTTAATCGTATAATGGCAAGTTATGAGTTCCTTAGAATATTCAATGTTTTGATATTTTGAACAGATATTACTATTTTGCTTATAACCCTTTAGTTAGTTAGAAAATAAATTTAATTAGGAGAATTTTCAGAAAACAGCTCGATAAATTTTGAGAAATAAATTGTCAGACAAATTGCTATATTATTTCCAATACAGTGCCAAGAAAAATACAATAAATTGTGTTTGTATTGATTTGCAGTATCAGTTTAGTAAAATTTGAAGCCCTGATTTTAATTTAGATCATCATCATTATATTTATGTATGTACGCCACAATCGGAGAAATTTTTATGAAAACAATGGTCTAGCTCGAATTCAAGCTATTGCAGATACTCATCATAATCACCCTCTTAAACCGCTGCATTATTCTATTCAGTACCCACCTATTTGCATTTTGCGAACTCGGTCAACAAAACGACAGATAGCTGTCGCAAATGCGCAAAAGTTTTCCTTATAGAACCTTAGCTTTGAAACTAGATTTCTAAAATTAGATAACGTTGAATGTTTTCGAAAACGTCATCTCCGTCAAAACTGCATTTATAAAATATTTTTAAACGCAAGCAGCAAAAGTGGACTGTTGGAAAACGCAAACACGGATTTTGCTGCACAAGCATTGTGTTCGATAATACAGTTTGCAAAAGTCACATATTCGCAAACATTATCTGTGGTTCAGATGCGGAGTAAAAAAATCGAAGTGACATCAGAGGCTAAAAACAGGAGAAATAAAATCGCACAAGAAAAATTTCCGATTTGCGGAATGTTTTTTTTTCTATTATTTCCAAATTTCAACAAAAACTCTAGGCATCTTGTTTGTTTGCATGGTTTTGTTCAAAAACGTCAAATGCGTTTACTGTAAAATCAGTTGATATTTATTAAAAGAATGTGCCAGTAGTGGGAAGATTGTATATTTAACGAAAGTAGCAACTGCGTCAAATCATTTGATCATTTGATGATCAAATTCACTTTCTGATGGATGCATATGACATCTTCACGATAAGACTGCAAATGCAACTGACAGTTTACAATTACAATCTGACAATTGGTTTGACAGATACAATTAAACTTACCATTAGTCAGGACTTTCCTTGACGAGCCAGGCTTTCATCATCTGAATTAGGCTTCCCGCTTTTTAAGACTTTTTACAAATAATTTGTATGGTAATCACACAAAAACATTAATCGGAAAAAGAAAATGCATGCAAATGGGAATGCTTTCAAATAACGGTAAATTCATTCATTTTTCTCTTTAAGTTTGCACTTTTTAGAATGAATCAAAGAGTTGTGGGAAATATGATACTTTCATTTTATCAAAGATTTCTGTATATTTCCTAGATACCCGACATCATGGCATCAAAAACTGAGGAACCATTTTGGAGGAGGCAAAAAACTAGATTTCTCCAATACAAGTATATGGAAAGTTCTGTCAGTTTATTTGATTTTTTATTAAATACATTACAATATAGCTATACCTACTTTATTTTATTTCTATCAAAAAACATTTGCCCTGAGAGAGAGAGATCAATAATCGGCCAGAAAATTGTTTAAAAATATTAAAATTGAAAAAAAAATCTAATAAAATTACACAGTACATAAATGATAGCAGAACTATGAGCACGACATGAAAAAAATTACTTTTTGAACAAGACATGATCTTTTAAAAGCTTGGCCAGAGATTGACGTTTCATGTATGTATTTATTTTCTTGTAGTGGATTTAGTAGCGGAAAATTTAACGTTTCACTTTCATGTGTCTGGTTTTCGTTGAATGTGGATGGTATAGTGTTGATGGAAAAAATATAAGTAGTGGTAAAAATGAAATGAACGACATGACATGAAACTGCCCAGTGAGTAAAAATGTACTGTTTGTCGATTGGATTGCGGTTATGATGCTGGACATATTTATGGCCAGTAGAGTCGACATGTTATGGAAACATGTCGAATCGGCATCCATTTTTCTGCAGAGCAAATTATATGGTAAAAATGAATTTATATATGTTTTTTTTTTACAATTATGCTTTCTTTTTAAAAATTACGAAGAAGAAAAAATGCTTGTCAGACTCTTCTCTCAAAATTCTCTACCGTCAGGCTTTTCAAATTTAGGAACTGGTAACACCAGAAACATCTGCCAAATACTGTCGGTTGGCAATCAAATGCACAAACTTCTAAATACTGTAATATAGCAACGATTTTGCATATAAGATCATCTCTTACACTTTATTGAAGTCAAAACCCATTTAACAAATTTTATTTTTGTATGTCATTTTCGATTGACAGTTCGGAATTCTCACTCCTTATGTTCCATTCGTATATAATATGAAAAAATCCGAACAGGCAATCGAAAACGTCATTAGTATCGTTCTAACTCCATTTGGCAATTTGACATTTATAAAGATTTAAAGATTTAGTCTTGCATGAACTGTCACTGGTGTTCTGCTGATGTTTATTACATTTAACATATTAGAATTAAAAAAATGTTTAAAATTAAGAAGAAGTTAGCACCTACACTACTTTAAAATTAGAAAATTTTATAAACAGGATTTTGAAACGCGAAATTTTTATATTAGTGATTGATTTCTATTATACTGCCTTATGATTTCCCATGAAAACAAGTACGTACGACTTATTGGGTAGATTCATTTTTTTATCCAACATTATACTTTTGAAGGATTTAAAAATCCCCAAACAGAGGAGATGGGTAGGGTAGGTATGGTTAGCAGTTAAGAGAATTTGTTCAAAATTATACACAAGACTAATTTGTTGATATTTTGTTGCTTGTTTTCTACTTCATTTATAAACAGAACGCGATTCCGTTACTCGTTCATTTTTGTGTGTCAACATTATGCTTTGCGCGTGACATCATAGCATAAGTAAGTCTAGGATTGTATATTTGGCCTGGCTTAAGCAAAGATACACGTTCCGTATATGTATATATATGTATGTAAGTACGAGTAAAATGGCAAGGATGTTACGATTACGATTTAAGTGCGGTTATACATTCAGGGAATACGAGGTGTATACATGGAATGGGGAAACGTTTTTTTTGTTTTCTTGTATTCTGGCAAACATAAAATTTTATGGACATGTAGCATTGTGTAAACTGATCCTTCCTTTAAGTTGTCCTTGTTGCCATAAGATATGTAGGTAGGTTAGATATTGAACTTATAAATTGTTGAGAGGTTGAGTCGAGTGTAGGTAAAGGTAAATGTCTTTTTTCCCTTTGTGACTTGGTTAAAAGGGAAGTTTAGTGTTTCAAATATATTCCCAGATATACGCTCGTATGATGGATGAAAAAATCAGCCCAATCTGCCTTTCGGAATGATACAAGAAGATTTATGACTTGTTCAATTGTAAAAGGAAAATACCTCTTTTATTGTGGGGTTTATTGATTTTATGCTTGATAACATTTCGGTAAAAATAAAAGTTTATGAATTCAATTGTAATATTGCAAATTAGAATCAGCATACGTTTTAATGCAGATTTTGGATAAAATAGTTCATTGGTCGAAGTTATCCTGAGGACTTTTGGGGTTTATTTCAAACAAAAACAAAATTTAAAATAAGAACTAGAAGATTCAAGGTTTATCAAATATATCATTTACTAAGTAAGGTGAGAATAAGGATTGTCATAATAGAAATTTAGAAAAGGCTGATTTTTAAATTGTATTGTTTCCCAAAGACAAGTAAACTTGGTTGTTAGTTCATTGAAAACTAGCACCAAATGACTTACAAGTTACAACCCTCGTAATGAAGCGTCTCACTTCAAAAGATGCAATTAAACTGCCAACACCCGAAAACCTACCTAACTGACGAACTGGAGTGTAAATCAATAATATAAATGGAACCTCACCCACCGATCCAGAGTGTATCACATGCCTGAAAACTCCGAGTGTATGGTGTTGAATGTGTGGTTGGACATGCAGCATGACTGATTTCAAATTTTTTTGATATTTTATAGTTTGTCCATGCAAGTATTAGTGGTGTATGTGCTACATTTTCACAGTCAAGCTATTGATTTTAGTAAGCGTATAAGTACGTACAAGTATGGTAAAAATGTCGTCGATAAATAAATGGTTTTGGGCTGAACCTTCCGGTTTTTATTACCAATTCAATCAAAATTTGCACTCGGAGCTCGGCATTTAATAAGTTGTCTATTCAGCGATAAGCACACAAATTAATTTTGCACAGTTTGCATGAATATTGAATAGTGTACGTCGAAAGCGGGATTGTGCATTCATAGTATTGTGTATGCAGGCATGCGTAGTGTATGGGCCCTATAACCACCTCGTGATATCACTTGAATTAGTTTATTTTTATTCGTTTGTAATTTTCACAATAAAAATTAAATCGGAATAAGTTTTCCACCTGATGGGATTTAGTAATTCGAACAGGTTAAATTGTTGGCAATAAAAAGTAGTTTCCCTTTCTCTTTCCTGCTTCTAGATTCCTCCTTTAAATTAATGGAACTCAGTCGAAGACCTGCTCCCAGTTCTTCTGGTCTAGTAAGATTACTCGCTGCTTTTAAATGCCTTACCACACCGAGAGTTGGTCGACACCCTTCTAAGGAATCGAAAAAGTGATTATGAATTGGTAGGGCGTATTATAAGATGGTACTAATTAGTCGTATTATTAGACCGTATTACTAAGCTCAATTTATATTTTCAGTACAGGTTTTATAGGAGAGCTTTTTCAAATACACTGGTGCCTGTCGAAATTCCCACTGAAAATAACCTCTGAGATACACACAAATTATTTTTGCAATCTTGTTAAAACCAGCATGTATCCCACCATGAACTATACCTACTGCAGATCCACGCACACACTGCTGCCTCGTACTCGTTGTGTGCTTTTAAAATAAACTTATTGAATTAGAGTTACCACTGATACGTTTGTGGTAATTTAGCATGCTTATTACTGCAACCCTGTAAAAGTATTAAGACAGTACGAACTTATTGACATCTCTATAAGTTAAAGTGAAAGGCAAATATCCTATATTCCCATACTGAAAATATAAATTGAACAGAGTATAATTGTTAACATCGCTTGGAAAAAGAGTATTAATAAATTAACCCTCAATTGCATTCCTGTGTGTAAATTGTTTGTCGGCATGAAAAAACATACAATTTCCTCCTAATTACAACCGCGTTCAACATAACTAATTTAAAACGGTGTTTCATGTAAATAAATTTGCCAAAGCAAAAGTCAAAAATAGAACGCAATAGAGTCTCTTATCATTATCGAAACAAAAGTCATCTCTTATTAAAACTAAATCTTCCTTTCCTATACTTCAGATTGGTTCATTCAATAACAGCTAATATTGAATGCAGAAACCCGACATCCGTCTGTATTTCACATTCCCTTATAATGCCTCTGGTCAATAAATAACGTGACCGTATGATCGATGACTAAAACGCATTATTATGCGTAAAACAGAATTAATCAGCACCAGTATTGGGGCGATAGTTGTATGTTCGCCTGTTAGCCTCAGGTTCGATCACTGCCGTTGTCTATGTCCTCTTATTTTTCCATTAAAAACCAATTCTAAAATAAATGTCATACGAGCTGCTGGCTTATTCATTACATGCTTTTTAATGCATAAAACTAACAACATGTGATTGACTAAAAATAGTATACCGATAAATATGACAACGAATAAAAAAAATAATGCGAATTATAAGGGACATAGATAAATAAGATACGGTAATTTCTCCGCATTAGTTCAGCCGCCATCCCTGGAGATAAAATCTGAAACAACAACAACCTCCAGTCTCAGAACATCGCGTCACACATCCTTCTGCGTGTAGATTATAAAAAAAAAGTATTGTCAAACAGATAAATTTATCAACAACGCACGACTAAAGGAAATTTTAGGACACTGGCCTAACGACGCTGTTGACTTTACTGTAGCTGGTCTAGTGTGTGCTCAACGAATAAAATACGTTGGATATTCTGCGATCGCATGTCTGGGTTGCTGTCTACGATTTTGGTGTACAATGGGTTGACGTCTATGCTTAGCATAAGCACTAGTTTGGGCGTGTTATTTTTGAACAACTACATAGATCGTCGTAAAGCTATTTGGTTATGTTCTCATAAACGGTCCTAACGATTTTGATTAAATTTGTCATATCCATTTCTATAACTTCGAAATATAGTTTGTACAATTTTTGCCTAGAATGATATGTATTTGTCTTTGATTGCCTATCTGATCAAATTTTGGAACTGGGCATTTGGTCTAAAACGTTCGAGTGTTAAATTTAAAAAAAATTGTATAAAATATTGATCCTAAACTAGACGACATTCTCAGAAGAACATAATATACAGCAACAAAAAAAACTCACTTTAAATGTTCATCAAATCAACGTTCCGGTAAATGCGTGCTGAAAAAAAAAATAAATTCATCAGTATGTAATATTTGAAATAGTATACATTCAAAGATAATAAAATGACTAAATTAACAACATAAATTAGGACATTAAATGTTAAGCCAACAATAAATTTGAGGATCCCTCCCCGCAGTCAGCGAAATTACACTTTGATCAAAAGATCGGCGCTCTAGCTAATCCCATATGCCCATCATCAGGGAATGGGAAAATTTACTTCAAAAGCCGCTCGTACTTAATGGATACTTTGACGGGAATCAAACATAAAACTTAATTTATACAAATTGACAATGTGCGCCATGCAATAAATAAATCTTCTTGTGTGTTAGCTAGCAGTGGCGACGACTGACTAAGCGATGCACGCACGACTCTTAGCTGCAAATTCTGACAGCCTAAAGAGAGAGAGAAATGCAGTTCACGCGCTTCGAGATCAATTTTGCGATTTGCGAGCGTTGTGTGCGCGCGTGCAGTTAAATCAATTATGCTTGCATCATGCACGTTCGGTGTCAGTGATCCTTCTGTCAATCATTGCTTCTAGCTGGCTTTTTTTGCCGGTTAGACGATGTGCACACAGTTCCATGTTACGTAATGCAGCTGGAAGTATACTTGACATGCTTCCAGATTGTACGACATGCGGACACAGATAGAGATGTTCGCTTATTATTGAATTAATCGAATGCGCGAATCGTCTTGCATGGGTAAAGTCGTCCGTGCATTGCGTCGGTCGGCGCGGTGGTGTTGGTCATGCCCCAGGGGTTTAGGCTAACTTCTCGAAAGGAGTGTCTGCATCCATTAAAAATGGGAGAAATTTCTATGATTAATCTAAGAAGCATTATGAATAGGTTGCCAACGAAACGAGGACTTAGTCGCTGTCGCTGGCTTTGGACAATGTGACGATTATTTCGCATGGGAATTACATTTGCACTCCTGAACTTCTGATCGCAAGCATCAAGCAACATGGGATTGTTTGTTTGCGCGGTTTTTGCGTCTGCTAGGTATAATGGACACATTTTTCAGTGTTGTTCGGGTAACACAGTAACCCCAAGCGACTTGGTGCGGCTTAAGTAATTGACCAACGAAGTGTGTCTATTAAGATTTAAGCGAACGATATTGAGTAGGAGTGCGCGTTGAGAATGGCCCCGATTGTAGGCGGACTCAATTTCTTAGGCTGATGGTCGTCGTGACAAGAATTTTTCCTCTTTTGGTGTCCAGTTGGTAAACCAATAAACTGCGCGACTGTGTGGAGGCAGCCATCTCCAATGACTTCTTTGGATGTTTTGATTAATCAAATCAAGAAACGGGAAGTTTAAATAGCTGTGACGATGAAAGTGTGGGTCAATCTCTACAGAAGGATAAAGACGTGTGGGTATTTTTTAATGGGAAGCCATTTAAACAGTCTGATAATCTATGGAGAGTGAGCTCTATTTTTATCAGTTTGAAGTCTTGAAATAATAAAAAGGGACGACAAATTTACAGCAAATATGTGAAGGAATAGATATTATATGTCCAAATGATGGTTAAGTAACATCTTTTCGGATACAAACATTTAGAACCATACTAAAATAGTGATTTTATTCAATCTACAATCAGCTTTAAGACATAACACCAATTTTTCCAGAGAATTTGAGCAAGGAAGTTTCAATTCTATAATTTAATAAAAAGTGTTCTAATAAATATCAAAACCGTTTAGTTCACAATGAAGATTCCACCAAGAAATAATAATAATTATTATTTGACAACCAATACGGCAGTTGTCAAAATGGTAGCTAAAAACATGCCATCCATCTTATGTCGTTTTCGATTTGTCATCCAGAAAGCTTCCGAGTTCTTCAGCAAGTGCTCGATTGATATCAAATGACAGTTTTTCTCCAGAAAAGTAGAGAAATTTGATTCTGGATTCTGTCTAAATTGAAAACAGAAATACACAAACACTCAAATCCACTAACTGTCAAACTCGTTTTTTAACGTTGTGTCTGTATAAAAAAAAATTACCAGAAATCTGCATTTGACATTCCCGTTTTGCATACGTGCGGTCAAACAAACTTTAAAATCGAACATATATTATTACCTGGTCGATTGGGATCCCGAATCGGAGAGTTATTTCGATATACCAATCGTAAATGACATATGGCCGTTTTCTTGCTCGAAATATTTGTCATTTTGCGTCAGACATTTTTGAAAGAACTTCATTTATGACATTTCAAATTTGACAGCGATGACAAAAAAATATTTACGCAGTGCGATCCACTGTCATGTGACTTCTTCTACATCATTTTGGGCGCGTTTTGCGAAGCGAAACTCACATACCAACACCAGTGGCTGGAGGCACTTACTTACATACGTCAATAACATGGATCTTATTGACATAACTTAGTGAACTGTTATGCGGATTCTAAGCAAACGTGCACCAATCTTGCGGAAAGCTTTTTCATTACCAAAAATATATGTGCACTCGAAATCACTGATCCATGTGATAAGCTTATGGCCTCTTTAAGCTCACCCACTTTCTCTCGCCGATCGCCTTATATTAAACCATGGATTTTGTTGAAAATTTCTGGTGTGGTGACAATTGGGCGACCAGAACATTCGGCGTCAAGTGTGACTTGATTGAAGCGACATTTCCAAAAGCTACCTACGAAAAAAACTTCAAATCCAGCGATTTTTAGCTTAGTCAGGTATTACACAGCGCGTCACCATGAATCAAAAAAACAAGATTACGACACTTCTTTTTTTTTATTTTATTGACGTCAACAACAAAAATTTGCAGATTTTGTTTCACATATGACGTCAATAAAATAAGAAAAACAAAGAAGTGTCGTAATCTTGTTTTCTTTGATTCATGGCGTGTCACTGTAACGCGCAAGTCTTGCTTATTTTCTTTTGAACTCCTATTCAGTAACGCGCGTGTTATTACACCAAGACTTTTCTCATTTTCAGTACTGCGCGTTTATTTTACAGCTATCTTTCATTTTATCTTCTTTGGTCAGTGCAGATATTGCAAATTGGAAGGCAAAGTTATTTATATAGGTATTCCGCATGACAAAGACAAGGATTGTAGAGAATAGGGTTCACTTGGTAATTTAAAAAAAGCTAAGAAGTTTTTTCTTTGCTCCATTTAAATTCGTCAGCTTAGAATTGGCCTGGTTAAACAAGCTATACGATATTTCTTTTCACAATTTATTATGCATTTAGTACGTCCACTCAACAAGACGATATCATACAGTTTGATTGGAGTTTATTAAACTTTAATCCCATGACCTTAGATATGGCCGAAAATCTGAACCATTTTAGTAATAACGATAAAGTGACGTAAGTGATTTAAAAGGTCTGCTATACACCTTAAATGCTAAACTTGTGTCAAAATGACTGACGATTTGTAAGACATTAAAAAATTGTGTTCTGTGTTTTGTATGCCTTCTTCCATTGATGATTGTCAATTAAATCCATCTATGAAAAAAATAAATGTCAAAGCACTGTGACATATTTTACTCCATTTGCAAAAAAATATGGCGCATTCACAATATGACTCCCTATCTAGTTTATAAAATTAACTCATTTTAAGCTCCCTACCGACTATTTTGTTCAATCCCTGGATAATTAGATAATATTAAAGCACCACTAATTTTGAAAAGGATTTTTTTATGAATAACTAGCATAGTTCAAACCCGAGTGCTACCCATAGTTCTAGCTTGGTGGATAACTAGTTTGCCTTTTTTGCATATCTAACCATTTTTGTTTTAAATAATTTTAACGGTAATTTGTCCAAATCCGGAAATTCCGTAATTTATCATTCGCATTATACGAGTCAAAAATTCGTTTGACATTTTTCTTCCATTGTTACATAAAATCTTCTCTCATATCATATTACACAATCAATCACCAAAATTTATTTAAATCCAACTCGAACCTGAAAATTGAGGGAGTACAGGGCTTATTGAGTTACACACTTAAACCTGATTAATTACCTCTGAGCTTACAGAAGCCCGTCAATAAAATTTCTTTTTTGAATTAACAAGATACCCAATCTCTTGATTAACCTTACTTAATTCAAAACCAAATTACAACCGCAATCAATTGACATGAGATTGTGGGTAATCATCATCAATGTAATCTCTACTCTGTGTGTGGGTTATTTTATTCCCGAAATTACGAGTAGTTCTTGGAATTTCATGCATATTTGAACAACTAAAACAGATGTCTGCAGCAACCCCCTTTTAAGGCTCTTATAACACCTCACACGAAAACACGTGTTAAAATATTATTCTTTTTATTTTTCTTGTGTTCGAATTTGTCACACCTTGAGAGCATTTATCTCACCTTCGAACAATACAATCATAGCACACATCAATTTACACATCTGTTTACCAACTTGAACAATATATATGTTAAGCGTATTGCTAATGCTATCACGTATCCTATTATGAAAACAAAGAATCACTTCACTCAAACCTCGATCAGCTTTATATCATATAGTCTTTAGAGAAATAAGATGACAAGCACCTAGATATTCATACTTCAAGGAACAAAACACCACCCAGAGTACGGATATATAGGGAATGGAATATTCACTTCAGCGTTCAGCCAGGAAGAGACTCTACGGTCCGTTGAATGCAATGGAACCAAGACGAAAATCTGCACCGTAATCTGTCTTAATGATATCATCTTTGCAGCCCTCCCATTTTTCGGTCCAGTGACAAACTCTTCTCAAGATAACTTCAGCTGTGAGCGGCAGAAGTTTATACTTATTCTTGCTTAAGAATTTCTCATCTGCTTGTGTGACCGCTGGGCTTTAATTAAAGTCCGTATATTGAATGAGAGTATCAGAGGAAAAGGCAGTAACGAGAACGACTGGTATTTTGCGACAATTTTAAAGTGTTTCTTCATCTTGAATGTGATTGGTGTTTTTCTTTTTTTTTTTAGATTGTGATGGTTGACGACGATGATGTGAGCAAAAAAACATCACACTTTTAAGCTGATTATTGGCTTAAAATGGGGGAAAAAGTGTGAAAATGATGTCGTGCCGAATAAGTTCAAAATGGTAAATATTATTTGGTTGGGGTTTTTTTACGTTTTAAATTGGGATCCCAAAAACTGTCTCCCGTATTTGTATAATTGTAAAAAGATTGCAACGACTTAGTTTTGTCAGGATTAAAATATACGAAAATGACTTCAAATATATGCAAATATATTATAATATGCATAACATATACATTAGGGTGGCTCTGAACCAAAAAAAATGGGGTATGTTATATGAAATATTTGAAAAAAGTCGGTTAAGCGGTTAAGAAGATTACCTAAAGAACATAAGTAAAAAGTATTTCGCATTGAAACCAGGCCCTTAAGAGATCAAAAATTGCACGAGTTTACATTCCGCACCTTAAATAATAATAAGGTAAACGGGACGATAGAGAGAAAAGTCTATGAAAATGTTTGGTTCAGTTTCCAACTGCATCTTATTTTTACTGATTATTATAACCAATGTATCCCATATAAATTTTTTTCTAAAAATAACATATTATCATAGTTTCAGTAAAATCGTCCCAGAAATATTTTTCGAAAATTTTTATGAGCAGTATTATTTAGGATTTGACGGACCTCTTTCAGTGAGAAAGTCGAAATCAAAAACGAAAAAAAAACGACTTAATTATCATAAAACTTGCCCTATGCGGCATAGTAAAAATAGTATTTACAAATTTACCAAGTCAGCCATCTTACAAAAATGGTTGCTTCACACATTATCAGTTTTGCAAAGTAATGTCAGGAAAAAATGTAAATAAAACGGAGACAGGAAGATAATCAGAAGCAATGGCTATTTTTCAAACTTTTGCCCAAAACCTGAGAATTCCTGCTCCAGACTTATAACATTACATTACGAAGTGGAAACACTGAAGCATTAGGAACTGAGGACATCGGCTTAAAATGCCGACTCCACTGGACATACAGATGTCCAACATCACAACCACAATCTAATCCACAAACACTGCATATTTACCCACTGGGAGGTTTCATTTCATTTCGTTTATTTAATTTTTACCGCACTTCTTCTTTTTTTCCATCAACATTAACATCCACATTTAACAAAAACCAGACAAAACAATTTCATGCAAATGAAATGTCAAATCTACCGACAATAAATCCATTACAAAAAATAAACACATATATGAAACGTCAATCTATGGCCAAGCCTTGAACAGTGCCACGACTTGTTCAAAGAGTAATTTTTGTAGACATGTCGCTGAATGGACATGAATTTTTTGGACCCCATTAGATTTTTATTTCATTTAATGTTTATCAGTTTACCCTTTAGCCCAATGTCGGACATATTGTTAAGAACAGAGATTCATTCTTTAGCCGTACAACGCGAATGTGTAATACCTTACCCGGCTCTATTTTCCCCTCCCATTTTAATATTTAGAAATTCAAAAGCAATGTGCATTGTTATCTGCTCTTACATCTTTCCATACTTTCCTACCGCTGGCACTGTGCTTGGTCATGTTAAGGGTAGTCAAAATCCCTTTAGTACGCACATCCGTATAAAAAAATCGTTTATGGCCTATGAACATTAAATGACATTAATACAACTGTAAGCGACACGTAAATAAAGAAAACACATTTCAAAAGCACGCGGTTGCTTGGGACGGTCCCCTATCTGAGTGCTAACTAAGCGCAGCGCAAAAGTGCTTGACTTCGCTGATCGATAGGAAAGGTTTTTTTATACTGATGCTTTTTATATGGTGCTTTCATCAGACCCAAGGCCGTTGACAAATTCGATAGTTAGGAGGCAAGTAATACGCAGGAAATTCTGTTTGCCAGGTTGACGTTTATTTATAAGAAAAAAAAAGTGACGTTGTTGTGGTAAACAAATTTGATTCAACGAAACTGATAATTTTTAGTGTAGCAGATTGTTTTTGGAGATGTCTCCACTTTTTTTTTCAATGGATATGAACTGCACAAATCATTAATTTCGAAAGGTGGAAATATTACATTCGATTTCTTTTGTTCTTGAAGTTTCTCACATTGGAGCACGGCTTCTCTAAATTTTTCTCATGTTTGTTTTCTATTTTTGTTTGCAATTGCTGAATATTTCCACAAATATTTTATCTAATGTGTTTTCGCAAGCACGAGACATGTTCACGACAAGGGACCGACAAAAAATTAACAAATTAATGAGATTCAAAACAAATTTTAAACCTAAATTCTTTATAAATTTTAAACAAAATAGTAAAATATAGTATTTATATAAATATTTAGTTACAAATTGATGGTCGCGAATTTCAATCTGATTTATAACGATCTGTCGAACTCTATTTGTGTTCCACATACCATCGAGACTTCATCGAATAAACTCTGTTCGATTGAGACTAATACTACGTTTCCACCGAACTTTAATCTCTTGTAGATTTACTAATCTAAAAAGTGTTTCCACCGCTTCAAAAGTAGATTAATTTCGACAGTACTATTCAAAATGTATGTATCGCTTCATTTTCTCTTACGATGTAGAAGTGAGACAGCCAGCTTCATCTGTGTCAACCCAAGAGAAAAAATTACTTTCCCGATAAAGGTGTTCATTTTGATATGGAAATAGGGTAGTTCGATTGAAGATTTAAATGAGATTTATTTTAAATCTTCATCTGAGATATATGGTAAATCCTCAAGATTTGTAGGAGATTTAGCTAAATGTACTTAAATCTCGGTTTAGTGGTCGGTGGAAACGTAGTATAGACTCAAAATCATAGATTATCTATTATAAAATGACGTTTTATAATACAACGAATAAAACAAAAACACGTGAACAAATTTGGCGAATATTCTTTAGGTCGTATTTTTTTTTTAGATAATTTACATTGTTCAGTATAATAAATTGCTTATACAAATATTTCTATTAGTTCGCAAAATGTTTAAACTCTAAGGCACATTTCATTTGAGCTGCGAACTGCGAATGCGAATACAGCTTTTTAAGCAATTTCAAGATAAAACATCAACTTATTTTTATTTTAACTTTTCAAAGAAGTTAATAACTGTTCTTATTTTAAAAACTTTAAAAGAAAACACTACAAACAAATTCTTTAAATATCAAAAAAATGTAATATTTTCTACGCGACCAACAACAGACTTCTGCGAACTGTCAAATGTAAATTCGGGACAGGACGCATTCTACAAATCGGCGAATAAATAATTCGCTCGAATTTAGCCTCAAATTTTAGACTTCGCATTATTTGGTGTTTGTTCTTCTCCATTTTCCTGGCCATTCATGTTAATGGGATAAACATGTAGCGTATGTCTCATTAATTAATTTTTATTGCAAAAAAAAAAACTGCATAGACCACTTTTTTTTAAATAAAATTGTTTTGAACTCATTTTGATTCAAACCAATTTCGAAACTTTATTTATTTACATATAGATTAATGACATTTGTCAGCAAGATAATCGGCGACCAGAGATTATATTAATATGAAAGAAAATTCAGAATTTGCGACCATTACCAATTCGCATTCGCAATTTGCTGCTCATATGAAAGGCGTTTAATAATTAAAAGTTTATGTTACTTTTCAAATACATATTACAATTTCCACTAAACACACACATCTGCTTTGCAATATTTCGCTTAGATAATCGAACTTACGTCAAACGTTTCGCATTTAAAAAAGAAGAAAGCCTATTTTCCTAATTGTATATGGATATCAACTAATAAGAAAACAATAAAAATACCCATAAACATCAGAAAACATTTTTTCCCTGAAAACAGAAAGCTTTGTATAGTGTTAACGTTTATGTTTGAACTCTGAGTTTGAGTGTTTTTAAAAATAAAAAAAAACAACAATAAATACTTTCGAATTATTTTCAATTGATGTAGCAATTCCAACAAAAAAAAATAAAATGTTTTCTTTTTCGAGTATAACATATGTGGATAGACATACATATATATGTAAGCTGTTTAATAATTTCTGCAAATTAATTTACGGTAAGGCCACAAATCCAGTTCATGGAGACAGAATCTGTTTTAAGTGAAACCATATGCATATATCGCGTACTGTTTATTGATTTTCAATATAATTTTCGTTCTACATGTCAAGTATTGGTTTCGAAAATAATTTGATATTTTATTCTTTCGGAGTATCCGTGACAGTTTTTAATATTTGTTATAAAATTTAATTTACTTTCAAGAAAAAATGTTTTTAAAAAACCATAAGCTACATCAACTACAAAGAATCCCGTGGTCCAAGACCAAAAAATGAGCTGTCAAACTCTCCAAGCATTTTTTTCGGGAAAGTGCTTCTCTTCTTAACCGTTCGGATTAAGCAACAAAATGTAGGTCCCCTCTAATGCTAATATATAATTTTAACCTGTATTTCCTTTAAAATGTTTAACCAGCGTTGTTATTTTTTAGCTCCAAATAATATCAGTAAGAAAGTCAGAACAAAAGAAGTGTCTTGCGCATGTTGTCATATATGACACAAAGCACTTTGAGATTTGACAGCTCCACTCTGACTTTTGACACTTGCACATACAAATTGGAATGGGTCATTCTTTCAGTAATAAGTATTCAGTAACAGATTACAGCAGATTGAAAATATCTATTATTGAAATGCCATTTAAGATTTCTAAATTTTTTTTTTTGATCGAATCGAATAGCTCTCATAATAAAGTGGTGAAATAATTGTAAAATTCGAGTAGAAAGTAGTTAATTAAAATTATATTGTATTAACAATTTTTGTTTCATAACTGTTATTTCAGTAGCAGGTATTTATAACTGTCATTTAAAAGTAGCAATAACCGATGTTATTGTCTTGTATATGTCCATGCCATGTGTGACACAATGGTATTTGAGTTTTTGACAAATGCGGGAACTTGAACGAAAAGGGAAACTTATCAAATACTTGGTAGGTCCTTAAAAAAAGTTTGATAACTAAAAGAGCAACAGCGTGCAACGCGTATCCGTCCACTATATATTTCAAGCAATGCTATCTCTTTTATGATTCCTTTGAATTTAAGCTTTATTTTCTTTAGTGTGTGTTATGAAAACTGATATATCAAACAAAAATTCTTGAACTGAATTCACAATCAATTTTTTTGTTTATCCAAAAAAAGATACAGTAATCTCTATCTATAGAGTATCTAGGTATATATAGTCTGCAATCTAGTGCTGTGTGTTATTTGCAAATTAAGTTTATTTGAATTTGCCCGATGTGTTTGAGATGTGTCTGTGTGTTTACTAAATTGCTATTGCATTGTAAGGCAATTTGATCTGGAGGAGTGCTATGTTTATTTGGCAATTTCCATCGAGACATAAAGTCTCATTTTGAGCATATACATACATCCATATATATTTAGAATATTTAGAGATTTGCCGGAAGAGTGATAATAACAATTCACAAAATAATTTTGCAGTACAATCATAGAAAACAAAAATAATGATACAATTCGGTAGCACAGCAAGTTTGTTTACACATTGATGTCATCGTTGTTTTCTATAAATATATGTACATAAAGTAAGAGATATACTTTAAAGCTGATAAATAGGTTAACTTATTTTGGTTTAGTTTTTGTAAGAACATACATATGTATATATGTATAGTAGAATTAGATGAATTTATAGACAAACATTCAATTTAGAATATTCAAAACCAAACAAAATGTAGATGATTCAAAGAAGCCATCAATCAGAGTTTTATGTACATATTTTCAAAAAAATAATTTGACGTACATATGTCACAATTGTCAACTAAGTATAAATGAGAAATGTGTCACGAGATTGTTTTTTTCTCGTTGTCAGATATAAGTCATAATTTTTCATTAAATTTTGACACTTAATGTCACTTTGATGTCAAAGCTTGACCTGCACTTAATAGACTGTCAACATAAAAAAGAATATGAATAGAAATATCAATGACTTTGTTTGTCTCATAAAATTATTTTAAGCAATGTATATATTTTTAAAAAGATTCTTGACAAATGTGTTGGTCATTATAACAATTCCTTTATAATAAGTCAGTTCGCGTTTCTGAGGTGTCAAAGATGGACTAATTTACGGAGCAGGATGTGCGGGAGTAGAAATAAATTGAGATGATATGTGTTTTTTGCGATTTGTGGACTAGACATTTGCGTAGAACTTGTAGAGAAGACTGCTTTTACAAAAGAAAGATTTTTAATATTTTTGTCAATACATTTAAACACTACGATATTTAATTAATGTTATCCCCCTTTCACATTAGGAAACTGAGTTGCTAGCAACATTTAGTTTATTGGAAAGAACTGCAGGAAGTAAGAGGAGAAAACAAAATCTCTCTGGTAAACGATTGGAGAGATTTTGTTGATGTTTTCCTTTTACATTTTAGTGGATTTTGATTTCGAAGTTTTTCAATTCAAATTGTGTTGTATTTTGAACATTATTAAAATCGATAAGATTTGTAATAATTTTTTTTTTATAAACTGGAGCTAATTATGAAAACAACATACAAAACATTAAGATTCCACCAGGTCTTTAAAAAAATAATGAACTTCAAATTGACAGAACCTCATTATATCCATTTAAATACTGTACTGGTACTGGTTTTCGCATCCCTGCCACAGTCCAACAGTTGAAGTTATCAAAATGGCGCCCAATTATGGAATTCCTAATTTGTAAATGGCGCCCAACGGAATATCTTCATTGATATTTTATTATTTGCATTCATTAGGTTCTAATTGTGCTTAAAACAGAACACACATTATTGTTTGTTTCGCTATTCGGCTGCCTGAACATATTAATCAAGCTTGCTGTTTTGTAAACTGTCATTATTTGATTTCGCTCTTAATTGGACAAAGTGGACTGCGTGTCACCTCTTTCCCATAAACAAACGAAAAAGTCTACAGGAGGAGTTTTCACGCAACACACAACTACCACATGTGCATACGTATGTACATATCACAAGCCAAATATGGTTTTACGCATTTGAATTGAATACATCAAATCGATGGCCGACAAAACACACCACAAGACAATTGTGGTTCCGTAAAATCAAAACATAAATCTAGCCATTCACCTTGGACTACTAAATTTAAACTTATTCATCTCGTTTCCTCCTTCAATTGAAACACAAACATAGCTGTGCTTCATTATTCACTAATTTCGTACAATTCACACTGCGAAATTCCAATTTCCTTGCTTGTCGTCGAAAACAAATCGTTTGCTTCACGTTCACTTTTCAAATTAAAAAAGAAAAAAGTATCTACTTTACGAATAAGTGTACACCATTGTGATATCTGGATCACCCATGGAGCGCTTCAATTTGATGACTTGGCACACATTTTCGGTATGCATCAGTTTATCTCATTAATATCACGGACGCACATCTGGATTAGGCCTAAATCTGCATACCTACATATCTCTTCTATGCAGAACGAACATTCTTTCAATCAATTCGACTAACATACATAGCACCGACTCGACGGAATCACTATCTTAGGCAGATATACTGACCTATTGAGATATAATGCGCACTTTATACGCCCTCTAGCTAAACGAGTAGGTACCATCTATAGAAACTGCCCCCATCCATCCGGCTAATCAGTCGGCAAAACTTCAAGGCATTTAATAGAACTGACACAGAAAATTGATGTTTGTCCGCCATGAGCGAGTGTAGGTACATATGCACTTACACATTCATGACATCACATCATAAATAGATAATAATATGCCTTTTAATAGTTATCATTCGTACCAGACTTGGCGCTGTTTGATTGCTGTTTGTTATTCGTCAAGGCCTTCTGCTGCAACTTATTTGAAACTTTATAAATGTTTACAAGTAACTTGATTCTATAGTTTGACTTATGGAAGTTGAATAAAGAAAACACGCTTGGAACCGCACAAAGGAGAACAAAACTGAGATTGGCAATAATAAAAATGTAAACATAGTAAACTTGGCAAATAGTGACCCTTTGACAGTTAAATTAGTGCTCTGTTAACTTAAGAAAAGATCAGATCAGAATAGCGTACGACAGAACAAATTAGATTAGAACAGAAAAGTCAGTACAGTTTGGGACATGAAAGAACTGTCAATTAAACGTCGCATGTCAAAAACAAAGAAAAACTTTATAGAAGTTTGTTCTTGTTAAGTGTGTACATTTTTGACTTTATTACATATAGAAATAATTATTAAAATAAAATGACAAACCACAAACCAAACACAACACCAAGAAAAAAATAACTTTGACAGTTCTCACGAGTCTCTTCAGATCTTAATCAAAAGTCAGAACACAAAATTATGTTCGTTTTAATTTTAGAAAACAATTTTGAAAAGGAAATTCTTTACTGAAAACCATACAATTGTATTTTTTTCTGTTTAAACAAAACAACGCCAGTCAATATCGGGTATTTTGTTTTTTATCCAGGATTAACTTAATAGGTGTATTCATGTACTTCCTAAAACTGCGAAAATATACGATTTTTTTCGGAAAACGGCCAAATCCTGTCCCCGTACACAAAATGTTTTTAGTTTATTACAGAAGAGATTTTAATAATAAAAATGTATTTGAAGAAATTTATGAAAACTGTGATTTGAATGAAAAAAGAAAAAAAATCAATACATGCGCAGTCAGTTGTGTCATAACAAAAGTTAAAAATAATCGAATTTATCGTGCGATCGTGTTTATCCGTGCAATTAATTAAAATTTGTGACAGCAAATTTATTATTTAAAAAAAAAACTTTCTTTATAAAAAAACTTTATTAAACATTTTCAAAAATTCACTTCAGTTTTAGGTTTAAAAATGGCAAAAAAATTTCGTTCAGTGCGTTCATTTATATTTGTGAAACTTTTACGCTTTCTGAAAGTGTTTTAGAACCACTTTTGAAATAGTAGAAAAGGCAAAATATATTTTCAAAAATCGTTTTTTTATTGAATTGTTTTATATATAAAATTTCGTAATTTTTTTCTAAAAAAAATGTATGAGAATTTTAATTATTTAATAATATGAATTTAACAATATAATATCCAAAAAAAATCGATCACCCGCTTTCGAAACATTGAATTTAAAAAAAAAATATTTAAAAAAATGTTGGTATCTAGTATTATTGAGAATCTGAAGCTAATCCGTTGTGTCGTTAATTAGAAAGCCGTAACGTTAATTACATTTTATTTAAAAAACTTTTAATAAGAAGCAATAATACTCCTATAATAGTGCAGTGAAGTTTTTGTTTCAAAATCGTTTTTGAGAAAATTAAAGTTTACCATTTTTGAGGAAAAAAATCGAGCCAATCGCCTAAGAAGCTTAAGTTCCAAATTTGAAGAAAATCGCTGCATCGGTTTAGGCTGTAAATGGAATCATAAACAGGAGGAATTGCGGGATCCACCTTTTCGTGTTCTGTATCATCTTAATGTCAAGTTTGATTAAAATCTGTAGTTAAGTTTTTTTGTTCAAATGTAAAACTTGTCCTATGAAACCTATATCACAAGTAAAATGTGCACTTTTGTGAACAATGTAGAGCAACAGAACTAATGTATATAAACAGTTATATCTGTCAGATTACAAACTGTCAACTGTCAAACATTATTATTTAGTTGTCTTTGAAATTTTATCGTGATGACGAACCTACACGTTTGAACAACCAAACCAAATAATATTCGGTATGATGGCGCCACAATTGACCTATTAGAGAAAAGTTCTAAATAATGCGTGAAACAGATTAAACCAACACCGGGAAGTAATTTAGAACCAATGTATCAATTCTTTAGTACACACGTCAAACAGATCTAATGGCGGTGCTGCTGTTGGCTTAATCTGTTTCTGTTTCAAGAATAATTTTCCTGATGCAAATTAGCTTCCAAGTTCTTGTGATTTGACGCCTCAAGGACAAAATACTTTTTTCAAAGTATTGACGGCTTACGGACGCACACACCTAAACAACTTTATATATCGGCGACTTTCATCATATATAGCCATAGTGGACGTATTTAAAAACTAAAAATGGCAGATTGTATGATCTCGATTGATAACTAATAATTACCTACTCGGCAAAGCAACACGTATACAACATATATAATTTAAAGACATCATGATTCAATTATTTGTTTTTAAATGTCCCATTTTTTAAACTCCCCTAATCCAGTTGCATACAAAAAAGAAAAAAACAGCGAGGAAGAATCAACTTTGAAAGTTTTATGAGCAAATGACTACTCTAGTTCTGAATCAAGAATGTATCATACAATAATATGAAAAGCTTTATTATCAACAAGCAAAAACCGAAAAAACAATATGATATATGAGCATGAGGAATCATACTTGTCAAAAACCACCGAAACACTGGTCCCATGTTCATATTATGCAGTAGTCCATGTGGCAAAGAGTGAAATAACTTTTAATCCGACCATGAAACCAGACCATGATTCGCTTTTCGGTTATGTTGGACGTGCTAGAGCAGCATCTTTTCGACTCAAAATTTAATAAATGAATGTGGCTATCCAAACGAACATTATGTTTTAAAATAAAGTAACGACTGCACCACGAAACTCTGGGGAGGAGAGTGGACAGGACAGTAGAGAATCATTTTGAATTCCACGCTCGAGATACTATGCGACCGTCCGATCGACGCGACGCACGGGCGGGTATGAGTTTTATATTCGCCATTTCTTCTCTGGATCATGAAAAAAAGAGTAAAACATTTAAAAATTAAAAGCAAAAAAAAAACTGAAGTTAGCGTCATTGATGGTGAGGATGAGGATGAGGACTATTTATACAATAACAACAATAGAGCCTGAGCTTAAGTGAAAAAGTAGATATCTTGCTTCTGAATCTGCCTGCACCTACTCTCAAGGGTAATAAGCGTTTCCTTTGCCCGGCTCGTCGTCACTCCGCATCGCGCCGCTACCATCGACCGTTGTGATTGTGGAGCATAGGGAAGTGGAGCAGCCTTCTTGTAACAAGGTTCCGTAGATACTTTTGTTTATACAAGTTTTTGCCAGGTCAAATTTGACTTCATCGTTGAAATAAAATTGGATGCTTAAATGTTATTTGAGCGAGAAACTAATTTGTTTAATCTATGTACAATTTGGTAAGGCAAAAAGCAACTGAGAAGTTTACACTGAAACGTTTCGCTTCGTTTTCTCTATGAAAAGACTGTATTTTTAAGCATTTTACTATTTTGTGTTTTTTTTGTTTTTGTTTTTTTTCCTCATCAGAACAGGTGCTTTTCATTACAAAATTTTGTTTTCATTCCTTAGGGATGGGGGAATCTTTTGAATAGGAAAATTCAATGCAAGTATAGTTTTAGGTAGGTAGAGTTTCTCATGCCATAAGCCAATAGAATATTGCTCTAAGCTATTGTATATACTTAGGTACAATTTTAACTAATGACTTTTTCCATTTACGTTAATCGAGGTACTTTCGTAAATTACTTTGTTGCTTTTTAAATTGAAGCCTTTGAATAGAAGTAGGTAATGTTTTTTATTAGTCTCTTGATTAAAATTTATAAAAATAAAAATAGGGACGAAGGACTATAGTTTATAAGCCCGAAGATGAATTCATAGATAGTATAAAATATTTAATGTTGCGATAGTATTAATGTCAATGTAAAGCAAGTAAAATAAAACCGGAGAAAGTTTTCCTTTGGATCTTAATTTTATTTTTATTTGGAGTTGTAAATTAATTCTGAAAAAATTCGATAGAACTTCCTTCTTTATTTCACAAGCTGTCAGACTACACTGTTATTTATATTCATAAAGCTTTTAGGTTTGTTCGTTGAGTAGGGGACAGCGCAAAAGTGTGCTGTGCATCACCCTGAACTCACCTCAATTTAGATCTATTGATGAAGTAACAAATGAACTGTCAATGTGGCAGAACCATTAGGAATGCGAACAGAATATCATTTTTTCTTATTGGACATTTTCATATATGAAAAATGAAGCGAATAATTCACTTTTCCGATAAATCTGTTCATTTCCATTTGGGAATAGGTTAGTTCGATTTGTACAACAATATGTTGTACGAACTTTTAAATGCGACTTATTTTCAATTTCAATTAATCTTGATTTAAATATATACATATTATATATCCTCAAGATTTATACGAGATTTACAAATAAAAAAATAAACAACAAATTACAGCTGGTTTTTTACAGTTGTTAGACACCTTATATATAGATAGGTACCTGTTTTTACAAGTTGCTTAGTGGTTGTAGGTTTTTTTTGGAGGTAAGGAAAGAGTAATTTGTGAAAACTTGACGTACACAAAGTTGTGTAATCTCGTTTATATATTTGACGTTGTGGAAATCTCTGATCCAACAAAACTGAACTATTTAAACTTCCCCAACAATTCTTGAAATAAAACTTTAAAAAAAATTACTTTATTATGAACTTCACTTTCTCACTGCTTTTCTCAGAGGTACTTCAGAAAACCGATTTAATGCCGGTTTTCTGAGGAAATAAGAAACAATTCCGACATTTTCTTCAAATCCACTATGAATAGGATCTGTTTGTTTAGGATACTTCTTTTTATTTCGAACAATATGAAACTGATAACCTGAACAACCCCCACAGTGTGGAGTTGCCCTTATGATACATATGATTTGACAGATGTGAAATAAACGACGAACAATCAAAAGCAGAAGATCTTCAAGGCTTGAAACATGAAAGAAATAAAATGTTAAAACAAACATTTGATAATAATTGCACTTGAATAATGAAGCATTTATTTCCACTCAACTCAAAACAAAACTGTTCAAGTGTAGGTAAATCAATTTTGACACCATGGATTAAAAAAAAACTCTTTAGTTGACAAAAAAAAACTCTAGTATACTTGTAAAATCTTAAAAGAAAATGTCATTTGACACTTCATACACACTACACGTACTACACTCTAGTACAATTTAAACAAAATGTCATTAAAGCAAATGGTGCTTTTGACATAATGTCACACTTTATTCCATGCAGCATTATTATTTTTAAAATTTGTTCGCTTTCACTTTCATGTTTGGTGCATTACAAACATTCAAAAAGTAGCACATACAAATGTGTGAGGGACAATTTGTGTATACGTAAGTGCTTGACACTCTTAATCGTACACAAATATAATCTTTGAAATATACCGCTGAATGACGTAGTAAGTACATACTCATTCTCAGGGGAAATCTTATCACAACACAAAAATTAAATGAATTAAAATGTTCTTACTGTTATTTTTTTTTCGACCGGCACAATAATTGTTGTGAATTTTTATGAGTTCATTTAAGTCAATACAAAAATATTTTGAATGTATTTATACCTAAAAATATTTAGTGGAAAGTTTTATTGACTGTTTATAAAATATTATTTTGGTTTTTAATATTAGTTTTGTTCATACATACATATACACACATAATACCTACATATGTATATATATATAACATTTATATATGAGCCAGGTTGGTTAAAACAAATCAATTTTAATCAAAATCAAAGTTAATTTTTGTTGGAAATGATTACCTACTCTGAATTCGAAATGGAAATTATATTGTATTATGTATAGTATATAAAATTGATACCACGGGGAAGGAAATGTTTCAGAAAATACAAATTTTGTACACGAATTGTAGGTTGACAGAAGGTCCGCAGATATAATTTTGAGTTGACTATTAAAGCCTAGTGCCTTAAAATGCAAATTAACCTGAGCACCAGCTAACTAATATTATGACGTTTAGACATTTTATTATTGTAAATGGAATTGATTTCTACTACATCACTGTACTCGGTCATTGAGAAAAATAGGTGTATGGGAATTCATTTTTTCGCTGAGAAAAATATCTGTGCTGAGAATGAATTTTTTTGTATTCGGTCTATATATTCTGTACTTCTTCTTAACTTCTTAAGCCAAGTATACAGTTAATCGATGAAATAAAATAAAATGCACGACTGGATCGCACGTACTTGCTCCTATGTTCGATCACATTATATGCAAAAGATTCTTGATAGAAACGGCTAAATGTATTTTTAAAGTCGATTTTTTACTTAATTTTGAATATATAAAAATTCTTAAATTAAAAAAAAATGGTATGAACATTTTAAATATTTAATAATATAAATTTAAAAACAAAATTTCAGAAATTTCCTCCGGTTTTCGAAATATTGAATTTTTTTTTCAAAAGCTCCTGTATAAATTTTTTTATCGAAATCCGTTGAGCCGTTTCTGAGAAGGCGAAAATCAATAAAATTGTTGTATGGAAGGTATATTTAATAACAAAATATTTAAAAAACAAATTTTTACTAAAAATGTAGACCATACACAAAATCAAAATCGTTAGAGCCGTTTACGAGATAATTAAGATGGCAGAAAAATCTGTATGTCAAGTACCGTTATTTTTGGGGCTAAAACAACGACTCAAAAATCTATTTTGGACAATCACCTAAAAGCCTAAGCACCAAGTTTGAACAAAATCTATTCAGCCATTTAGGCTGTAGATCGTTATACAGACAGGCGGAATTGCGGGACCCACTTTTTGGTGTTATCCATCATCGTAATGTCAATTTTAATTAAAATCTCGAGTTCGATTTTTTTTTCCAAATACAAAACTTGCCCTATAGTACCTACATACATATATCGCAAGTAAAAATGACATGTACAAAATTCTTATAGGAGTGACTTTTGTGTAAAAAAGAATCTTTGACGTTTAAATTTTTTATCGAACTGTGAACTAGCCCGAAGGAAAAACAATTATTCCCACCATGACTATTTTCCGTGCAAAACATGTCAGTGCGAAAAAATATAAAAATACTTTTTTTTCTCTCGGAACAAAACAAATTCGCACCTACAATTTTTATTTCATTCAAAAGAACTGAATACCTACTTTTAGCATTAAAAAATGTTCGTGATGAGTATAATTTACTATTGGGTTAGTTCACATTTTGTGTAAGAAAGAAAAACATAGATTATTTTTTTCATCGAGGAACTGTATACTAGGCTGTAATATATGGACACAAAATGTCATAATACTATTACAAATTTTGTCCACGTTTACAACCTTCATGTACATACGAGTATGTCAAAAATTCGCATTGGAATGGATGGTTTATGATGGGTTGTAAAAGATTTGCTATAAAAATTGACAGTTCGTTTACAGCGTGGTGGTGGTTGGTAAGCTGTTCGACAATTATGATGATTTAAAGACCATTATTATTTCATGGATGCAACACCATCTTGCATGTGCAGTATTAACAATCTTTATCACAAATTTCATTAATTAATTTACCATAAAAAAATATTGCATGTACTATAAAAATGAAAATTTACCAATGAAGTACATTTAAAATAAAGCTCGCACAAGTGAGATGTTGTCTAAAAATAGCTCCCATAATGTACGATTACATTTCCCCTAATTTCAAGAACCCTCTATCACATAGCCCACAATACGTTAGAGTAGGCTATTCCAACACTCCAAGGTCCATGTGATGTGTTTGTTCTTCTCTAAAATCTCTTTCTTGATGTTAAATCTTAAAATGGCATTGAACTTTTCCGACTTTAAAACTGCGACGCGAATAAAAAATACCTAGGCTATCTTGGCTTTATGGAGTTAACCGATGCTAGAACCATAAATTAGACAATTTTCCAGGAGGTGAACTCTTTCACTGGGTAACTTGATTCTCGGAAGATAAAGTGCCTTTGTACAATTAACAGTACTTTAGTCCAGTAGTAAATGGATCCGCATTGTTTTTCCTCTTTAACTGAGATTTAACGTTGTCACCCCCATCTCCCCACCAAAAACGTCATAAGCAGTAGTATTTCTACGATAGGAAAAAAAGTACCTCGTTTATGCGCTCATTGGACATGGACGCGATATCTTCGATGCAGATAACTAAAGCTAAATGCACCCAAAAGGCTTCTGAATTTTCTACTATCGTCGGCGTCGTCATCGTCATAGCCGTTATAAAATAATATAATGGCTGAGATTCGAATCAAAAATTGAAAAATCAGCCGCTCGATATTAGTGAATGTGCTTTTATATGAGGCTTGTGCTCTGACTGCGCCTGTGGTTTACTGAAATGTGTACATCACAGATTGGTATCTTTTTTGTTGTGGTGCACTAGACAGCAGAATCAACAGGAGTGTATGTTGTAGGTATAATATAACTGAGAACATACAATGGATAAATGAGGCAGGAAGTGGTTCGCATAGAATGCACATCACGTAGATAGATGCAATAAATTGTATCTATTGATTGGAAAATGAGAAAATCGCTTGTGACGTGCTGCAGTCGCAAATTATATAAATTCGGAATACCTACATATGTATATAGTTGGTATATGTTACTATTCTATTGTATACGTCTTCTTGGGTTAATGACAGATACATCACAATAGAAGAGTAGTTAACTTGGCTGAGAACATTTCAACGAGAAATGCTTGACTAATGGCTGTTGAGGTAGAGGTACTCAGAAAATTTTGCAAAATAAGTTATTTATTTTGAATTAGAGGTTGAAGACTAGTCAGTCTTTTTGAATTTAGAAAGGGAAACAATTGAGTGCTTTATGGTTTTCGTTCGGTTACATTTTAGTGGCGGTTGTCTAATTGCGGGTTTACACGTTCAAAAACTATCTTTGTCTTTTCTCTCTATAATATTGACATTTGAACAGCACAAATTGAAACAGGCCACCTCCACAGGCCATAAGCAATGTTAAAATTATGAACATGCCATGACAAAATTCAATGGAATACAGGAAAACAATGTCCATGCAGTGACATGTCAAAAAAAAATTATTCACTTTAACGTCTCTCAGACGTCAGATAGATAAGGATCACAGACGTCAAAATCAATCGGACGACGGGGGCCAATTTAAACACCATTTAGTAAGGAATATTTTTTTAAAACTAATTGGGTTTTTTCTTGACGTTTGGTATTCTGACACTTGTTGATTCAAATAGTTTACATATGAGATTGTATTTTTGTTTTTCTTCTTTTTTTCTTAACTAATTTTTATAAGTTTATTTTTATTTTATAAATTCATGTTATTCGCAATTATGTTATGCACACAGTACCAGAGCAGATTTTTACAAAAAAAAAAATGACAAGCTTCTGACAAACGTCAAATTGAGTATGGCATGTTTGTGCCTGAACATAAGTTGAATCGGGCTTATGAATAAATAAATCGTTTGATCATCATCAAATGGAACAAACACATTAAGTTTATTCTGAAATTTTGGTAGGTATTTGTAAAACGTCCGGATGGGTGAATTTTAGTAACGCTGAATCGGATGAATTTTATTATCGTTGATCAAGAAAAAGAACAAATAAAATGTATCACAGACGTGCGTGTTTCCATTTAAGTAAATATTTTTAAACTTTATTTCTTTCAATTTTTGGATTTATTCGTATAAAAATGGAATTAATGTCGATATAGTCATTAAATAATAATCTTGAACTTTAAATACAAACCCGAAAGCGTTTAATCACTTAAAGTGACGTTTTACAATAACAAATTGTGTGTGTGAAAAATTCTAGTTCCGTTTCTTTATAACATCCAGACCCATTCTCTCTTCTTGTCATGAGTAAAACTGTCATTCTCAATAAATGTGATAAAACAATTCCCAAAGGGTTTACACGCAATTCGAATGCTTTAAGATGGCGTATCGAAAAGGTCATTAATAATCTCCCATTTTAAGGTAAAAGGTAAATAGTTTACATATGATATTGTAATTATTTAATCCGTTAGGCGTTAGGTTTGAACTATAGTGATAAAATGAACACAAATAATTATTTGTAATGATTTCGTCTACTTTTCATTAAATATCATCGCTTGACATGTGAAAGAAATCAAATATAAAATATTACGTGCAAAGCTACATTATTTTCGGCATTCGTAGCGTGGCAGTGTAGTTTTCTTGTTAACACACGAAAACCTTCTGAATTTACCAAAATTATCCCCCTAATCAAATAGAAAATTCAGAAGTTATAATTATATGTAGGTATTCCTTTTGATTTATTCAACGAAAAAAAAAAACAATCATCAACATTGGCCAGTTCACCAACTTAACACCTTAGGCGTCCCATTACTCGGGCGGGAATAATTTCCTTTCGTAGAATAATAAATAAAAACCAAACAATGTGTTTTTCTAATGCCATCCATCCATAGGCAAATTATCTTTCGTCGACGGACGACGGCGTCCGAACTTAATTTACAATGTAAGCATTTGTTTATGAGTTTCATATTTTTGTGCCTCCCTGTCATAAACAGATTTTAATTAGAATCGAAGCCGAGGGCTGACAAAAATATGAACACAGTCGGGTGTATGCATTGTTCATCTATACAGTACATTACATACACCATTTAAACAGACTTAAATAACACATAAATTAGAGAGTGAAGAACCATTTTCGACTTTAAAGCCAAACAATCCAAGAACCATTAAAAAGACATTTCAAAACTGGTGTAATTTACGCTCAGCATCTTTTAGTTTTTCTTTGCACAAATACAAGCCAAAACAGACGAAATGTCTATGAAGACATGGCATACAAAATTTTGTATATGCAAAATTAAAAAAAAATATGAAAGTTTGCCAGAATTTTATATATTTATGCAGACTTCAAATCTGAATTTAGTTGCAAATAAATTCTTTTTTTTTAACGCATAAATTATATTCAATTTAAAATAAATTTGTTTTTTTCTTATCAAATATTTAAACCATTTATATATTAGCAAAAAATTCGCAACATTTTTAACAAAAAACATTAAAGAGAAAAGGCTAATTTACATAAATATATTGAATGACAATCACGTGGGAGGTTTTTTTTGTTTTTTAATGGATTGCAAACATTAAAAAAGATAAATGAATTATTAATAATTAGAAATAAAAATCGAAATGGAATTTAGTAAACTATTTAACTTTTAACACGCCCGCCCCTGTTTAATTAAGTAAATGCGGTTTATATTCAAATTTGTGTATTGAGGTTATGGCGGTTAAAGTGGTATTCACATTGAAATGGAGTGACCTAATAAATATTTAAAAACAAATAATGAACGATGTTTTTTTAGGTGAGGAGAACTTTAACTTGAAATAAGTCCATGCAATTGGCTTTGTTTAACAGTTAATTAGGTTTTAATTTTGAAAATATTTTCGGGCACATTTTGACAAAAGCAAAATTAAGGAAAACAAATGAGTCGTCACGAATTGCATTTTGAACTGTCAAACTGAATCCGAAATTATGACAAATAAGAAAAAACCAAGTGAACGAAATGTTAAAATACCCGAATATTCAATAATTCGTTATGGCCGATGATGAATTACACATTTGTATCAATAACACTACGCTGCAAGCCATCAATAACCTCTTGTTGTGTGTGCATTACGAATTCTCACGAAATGCGTACGTATAGCGAAAACTATCCATAAGTTTTTCAAATTCACCGCATTATGCGCATGAGTGTTAAGCGCGATGAGTTTCTCACGGTATTTTGTTTTCCAAAGAATCCAGCTTTCATAAATAATTTCCGAATCAAACTAACCTCAAAGCAATCAAGAACTGTCAAATCAACTGTCACAGAAAACAGTGTTACCAACTTCATATTCATAGCCATCGATGGTATTAATTTAAAATTAAATTACCTTATTACTTTATGAAATAATTATAGTAGATGTATGGGTTTCGTGATCAACACCTTTTGACAAGCAATTAGTTACCTGGAAAAAAAATGTTATTGTTTTAAAACTTTAAAAATTTAAAAAAAGTTATATATTATGTGTAAATTATAAAAAAGTAAGTGTTACTAACCTTAGCAGTTAAAAATTACTATAAAAAAGGACTAGAGAAGAGAAATGCCAATTTATAACAGTTATAACAGCTTTGTTGTTTATTTCCAGAATTCGAATACATTTTTAACCCTACGGGGCAGGATAAACTCAACTTTTCTGTCACACTGTTGATGTTGGCAGCTCTCGATCACGTCCATAAAAAAAATCAATCAAGTTAAAATAATCTTCATAAATTTATTTCAATTAAATGTTACCTTGATTTATTGTGAATAAATAATTTGATAATTTTTTTTTCAAATAACCAATCTATAACAAAACGAGCTAAGCCAAAGCCTCCTCTTAAGTATAATAAGCCTTAATATCAAGGGCACTTTTGAAAATTAAATTCAAAACCGAACAACCTGAATTTCCATTAGATTTATTCTATCTTTTTAAAACAACCTGCTGACTACTCGGTAGTCGGTATATCAACGCTTCAATAGAATCCGACCAATTCAAAACCACATTATAGCAATCCAACTTCTCTATCCAGCCAGAGAGAGTTCTGGATATTGCTCGTTCCTCTGTTCGGTTATGGGTATTATTGCCAACAAAGCTTTCGCTTGTGGTTGCCTGATGAACTACTTTACCTTTCTCTGCCAGTCCCATATATATCCATACGTACAGAGCATTTCAAGTGGTGTTACTTATTCACCATAAAGTTCCATTAACTAAAGTAGCTTCTCTAGCTTCGCATTGAATTAAGCAACAAAAAATAAGGCAAAAAGGATTAGCGAATGGAAAGTGATTCCTCGAGAGTGAATGAATAAATAAGTATCCCAGTGTGTAAGGAAAAAAGCAAAATCCTATATAGAATTTTAAAATGTAGGCTTCTCATATATTTATGTGTTATATTTGCAACAAATGTGAAAACTGATTTGATAAATACGAGTAATGAGAGCGGTGTTGTGTCTTGGTTCTTGGCGGGTGGTAGAATTTATATTTTTTTTTCTTTAGGCCGCAGATGAAATTTGCATTTCATGTTGTATTTTCTTATTTTTCTCTTTTTTTTGTATAATTCAAAATCATTTCGAAATATATAGAGGTAGAAGAAATGTGCATAAAAAAAGCATAGAAAACTTCTTCTGTGGTTTTTGTACTTATTTTCATTTCGCTCTTGAAAAGGAATGAAAGTGAGAGATTCTGCATATATTACTATTTTATTCTTTAGAAGGAGCCTTTATATGATTCTATAATGACGAGAAGTTGGATTTGCGAAATTGTTGTGAAAAAAGTTTAATTTGGAGAATTTTTTAACGAAATATAGAAGTTGAAGAAAAAGCACTATATTTGCTTTGCTTATGAGGTCAGTTGGATGGTAATTTATTCAAGAGGGTTTTTTCTTATGTTTGATGTAAAAGTTAAGTTTTAAAATTAATGTTGGCTTAAATATTTTGGACGACATTCCCACTATATCACTAAATTAGTGGTAATGATGAATTCAAGTCATAAAAGTTTACAACATATTTTTGTATAATTTTCAACTTTATTGCAAGTGTAGAATTTTAAATTGGCAACATTGTTTTCTGCGACAGCCGATTTGACAGTTCTTGCTTGTTTTAAGGCTAGTTTGATTTGGCAATTTATTTAGAACAGACTTGTAACAACGTTTGAAAATTTTAAAATTTATTTTGAAAGAACAAGCCTTAATTCGCGAACCATCGCGTTGGTGAATCTATGAATAATTGTGATTTACGAAAAAAAATTAAAAAACCTTACTTCTCAGCAAAATGATAGAAATATAATTTATATTAATATTTTAATTTTTAATTGTCAAAAGAAGATATATTTCTGAAAACAAATTGCAATCTGTTATGAACTGTCAAACTCTTTTTGCTTTCCACTTACAACGAAATCAGAGATTATGAATTTTAAAACGTCATTAGCCAAGAATTCAAAAAATAGACGCGTTAATGATTTGGCAAAACTGACTAAAAGTCGTTAATTCATTGTTCGTTGATAGCAACCTTGTGAATAGCCCTTAAAGCAGAAAATACAAAACTAGCTTTGTTTTAGCGTTAAGTGATGACTTAAGTTGAAGCACAGACTGCGTTTACATCATGCAATTTCAGCTTGCGATTTTTAAGCACTTAGATGAGGAATGTATGTGGTGGTCGAAGTAGACAAAATTGCTCAGGTTGAAAAATTGTAGGGATATCGCACTTTCTTCTTTGTGGCGTTAGTTATGGTGTGATTGAACTTTTCTACTTTTGTTACTTTCTGATAATAGACGTGTTTTTTCTAAGCCGGATAAAAATTGAAGCAAACCGACGAAGTATAAGCTAAACAGCTTACATGTTAAATGCAATAACAATCAACTCCCCTTTTCAGGGCTTAACTCAACTCTTATTCCGGATAAAACTTAGTTACGTCGCGAATTACATCTTTGTTATAGATAGTTTGTTAGTTTTTTCTGTAATGGCGTCGCTAAATCCCGTAATATTTTTGTTGTCCAATTTCGCTCGCGCTTAAGTTTAACCAAAAAAAATGTGGTGAAAAAAAAACATCAGTGGTGAAAATTTCCATTTAACAACGAGTATGGGTTTGATGGACATACTCGTTTGTTTTTGAAATTTCTCCTGGCATAAAAAAGAATTCATATTTTGACAGCAGCTGTTTTGTCATCCGCTGTGTTCTCATACTGGATTACAACAACACCAACCTATTCAGATAGCTATGGTTCGTTTTTTGAATGCGGCCAACTTCACTGATATTGTGTTGCACGAAAAAATATTAGTGGTGAGTATAATTTGTTTTTTTTTTTTAGTTCGAAGTTCGATAAAAATTGAAAGAAATCGATTTTTGCACACAAAAAAATCTTTGTTGCGCAAAAATCACTCCCATAAGAAATGTCCTTTTTTTTCGTCGAAGAATTGAATAAACGCTTTACAAGAAACACGCATAATAATAACAAAGTTACTGAATTACTGGCTGAACAGAAGCAACGTTTCAAAAAAAAAATTTAATACAATGGATCGCGCGTTCTGGTCAAAACATAGAACATCGCATCGGTGAGAAATTGTTGTTTTTAATAATTGATTTTGTAGTTAATTTTGAAAATTTTTAATTTGCAAATTTATTGTGAATGTGTATTTCTGCGTCGCGTCGGAGGGCTCCGGCGAATATCAACAATTGTGTGAATGCAACAACCAACATGTTTTTTTTTGTTTCTGTCAAACGACGCGGCGAAAAATGGAAAAAAGTTAAAAGTTAACCAATGTATAGCGTCGCCACTCGCTGCCGTGGCTCCATTATATTCACTCAAACAAGTTTCTATGCATTTTAACTTTGACAGAGCATTTTTTGAAGTGCCGCGAGATCGACCGCGTGTCCATTCTGTTCAGACAGTTATAAAGATGGTATTTGTTCGTACGTTTTCATTGTTTCTTATATTTTCAACCGTGTATTAGCTGTGTAAATAGGTGTACCGCAAACTTTTGCAAAAATATGATTCAGCTGTTTTTTTCGAGTTTATGTGCAAACAGAATAAAGGATTGACAGTCAAAATCGGAATCCACTCTAGCGTCGAGCTTGTGCTTAGGATTATTACAATCTGAAGCGACAAAACGCATGGGTTAACATTTAAAATTGTCATATAAAATTCCATTGTTTCTATTCCACGTGTCAATGCCCATGTTATCGAACCTGTCATTTCTGTTTAACTATAACTCGTTTAAAATCCTCTTTTTAACTTAGCATCATATTAAAAATGCTTTCACATCATACTAAATCGACGAAGCGTGTGTGCCATATTTGTTAAAAAAAAAACAAGTAGTTACTTTCATGCACATACTGTATCCTGCACTCAATAAAGTTGCCTTCAATACAATCTTGCTTCTAACATTTAAACTCCTTCTAAGGACTACATCTTTGCTAATTTTCCGCTCTGGTTGAAAACAATGGCATACCATAGTCAAGGTATTCGCCGATTAAGCAAACCAAGCCATACTGATCCCACAATCAACCAGAAAATATAAATCCCCACTACCAACACAAAGGAAAAAAAATATTGCCGAAAAGGAATTTCTCACTTTCGGTTTTGTGAGCAATTTCTTTTCTTCATTTTTTTTTCTGTTGTTGTCGTATCTTCACAAAAACACAAACACTTATTCATAAAAGTGACGACACTTAGCGTGGAAATTGAATTAGGCTGGTTAATTGAACATTCCGTTCGTATCAAAAATCCAACACAATATTCTCGAAATTTGTTTCCAGCCGGCTCAAGGATCTACTGTTGTTCAATACTCCCACTTCATATCCCTACCATCATACGACCCAATGGAGCACTGAGCACACAAAGTGTGAGGTCGTATTTTAAAAGCACAAGGATAACAAAAGAGTGGATGGTTCCTGGTAGCTGTTATGCCTCTGCAATTTTCCTGCCAAAGAGGATTAGGATTTCCAAGATGATGCCATTATAGGGAAGAAGGTAAATGAAGTGAAGGTTGATGCCGTTATTGTGTGTGCGCCCTGAACGCTGAACCTGCTGAAATAACTCCTTTAGGTGAAATTAGTTTATGGACAAATATTTTTTTTTGTTTCTTTTGTTCATTCATTTTCTTCTTCGGATTATAAAGTTTAAATTGAAAATAGTTTTAAGAAAAATTCAACTTAGTCTTATAAGGAGTTATAATGTATAAAGAGCTTTAGTTGGTATGGTATAAGCTTTCTATTTAATAAAAATAAGAAGTAATACAAGCATAAAAGGCTTGACGAAATTTTCCCCTACCTATACATAAAGATATATCCTCATGATATCTTGATTGTGGTAAAACTTTGTCTGCAATTTATTTAACTAAATCTATTAAAGTTACCAAGGGGCTTCTATGCGTCCATGCTTAATAATATCTATGTCTTCTATTTAATAATGCATAACCAGCTGTTTTTAGAAGCTTTTAAATACTCGTATGTATGATGAGTAATGGCTGACCATCCATTTTATAGAGTGGACAATGGAAATTTGCTGTGGGATTAAAATAAATATCCATGTCGTTTATCCTTTGAACGATTATTATTTTTAAAAAAAATAATTTTTCTGTTTTTTTTAAACTATTATTTGCATCGATTGACGAGTCTATCATTTAAAATTCTTAAAAATCAGCAGCTGAAAATGCTGAAAATATAAACAAAAAAAAATTAACATTCATTATATTTTTTACGAATTTTTAATTTCGTCCTGATGTTTGTATTGATTCAGAAACTTAATGGAATTCTATTGATATCCTAATGTTTGACCGATTTAAGCGAATTTTATGTTTAAAAAATATTACACTTATTATTTGTTTGATATTTTTATAAATAGTGTTATATTTTAATACGCATTTTTCCACCTAAAACAATTTATTCAACCGCAATAGTCGCGCTTCTGGGAATGCTAATCAGTTAGCCTTTGAGCTCCAATTCATTTAAGTACAGTGATATTCTCCTGAAACTCGCACTTTATTAATCATTTAAAGGGTATTGCGCACACAATATAAGGTAACATTATTTTATTCCAATGTTTTATGTAAAATGGGTAATTCAGAATGCCAATCGTTTAACTCAGTGTTGTCATATAAATGAAGAAGCCTCCATTGTATCATTGATGGCGCAAAAACTATTAAGCTAATATTATACTTTAAAATTTTCCTATACAAAAAAGGAAACGCAGAAAAAAGTCTCCACCAACATTTTCTCATGTGTCAAAAGGGAATTGGGCATGTTCAACGGTTAATGGAATAATATACGAAATGCAAGAACTAAATGCATTAACGTTACTCAAGTAAATATTAAATAAATCAACTTTACAAGTAACAACATATTTAACACGATGAATCAATTTTGTTTAAATTTCTACTATTACACTTACACATAAGTTAAGTCTTGTAAAATCGTCGACCGCGGCGGGCGAATTTATTCACTACCGTCAATAGAGCTTTTTAACAAGCAGTAATATATCTCTCTTTCATTTATTTACAAAACGTCAAATTCACAACTTCGATGAAACTGACATTTATTGAATTTATTTTTTGAAAGCAGAAACATATTTAATTGAAAATTACACTAATTTAATTAAAGAAAAGACTTTGCAAGTCAACGTTGAACACAAACTTCTCTAAGTGCTTGCATTTTATCTTCGCTTAAAAATTATCTACCAATTTTATTTAAGTCATGGCTGTCACTTTTTACTTTGACAGATTCGCAAAATTCCCTCTTCGTGATTTTCCTTTTAAAACAGAAATAATTAGTCGGGCAAAAATGTTCATTATTTTGAATAAAAAAGTTAAAAAACTCTTATTTTATTATCAATAATTGAATGGTATTAATAAATTACATCGCGCTTTAAAGTAATATTAAAATGTCTTGAGTTCATTTATTTTTCAACACTAATATTCTAATTCCAATGAACGAGTAAAATGTTATGTCAATCAATTTAAATCCTACGGGCTTCTGGAAAAATATAAAAAAATAAATTCCAATTGAATTCAGTCCATATGGTGATATGCCTTTCAACGTTTTAATCAATTTTAAAAATTAATGGCGACTGCGATAATCGCAGTGCGATTTCCATGAACAGATAACGTGTGTATCCACTAGCACTCTCTATTGTATTTATTAATCATTCATTTTCGAGGGAAGAAATATGGATTTGGTTAAGGAAAATATTATGCGTTCGTTTGATATTAAATTCCAATTTCATTCCATGCTATGTATTTTTTTTTTGTTTTACATATTATTTGACAAAATCTAGAATTTAAAACTAAAATTTGGCTATTTCCGAAAAATGAGGACTCACAATTTTGTCTCCGCCAAAAAGTGAAGAATCGAATCCAACATTTCTTTTCTCAGTGGGCGTTTTTGCTTTTTTTAATCCTGAACAGAGTATGAGCTGTCAAAAAATTTGTTTGTGTGGCTTACAGTATTTTTCAGCCAGAGCGTTCAGAAGTCCGAATGTGTGTGTTTTCCTTTTCCGTGATGAACATGTTGAGAGCGCACTCGATGAGCTCAGACTAAATTGACTGAGCATTTTCAGTTAATTGCTGAATAGACCAAAATGCATTTGTGTCAAGAGCAAAATATGAGAAATAAATACTCATACAATTAAAATGGTGGCAACAAGTATTTTTGTATAAATAATAATATAAAACGAAAGTAAATTAACAAAATGTCAATCATTGACAGCTTGGGGTAAACAAAATTGCAAATCCGAGAGCTCGCTCTGTTCGGAATAAATTCAGCTCTCCCTCGAATTCTATTCACAGCCCTGCTCTGTACGAAAAAACAGTTGCTCAAATTTAACTTCAACCAATCACCTGAACTCGATATATTTCCTGAACTAGGTTTAACTTCGAAAGTGTTACTCAATTGCGAGTCAAGAGAGAGTCAGGTAACTGAACTCGAGTTCAGAGTAGTCTATCTACTCGAAATGCATGCATATGGCTTTGTCACTGTTAGTTGTCAGTACATTGTTATTTTATAAGTCTATCATGAATAATTTCAATAAGTAAAGTGATTGGTATTTTTTTAAATAATATTAAATACATTTTGAATAATTTTTTTTAAGGTAAAATGTTTAATTTTTTATTTATTTTGCGTACAATAAAAACTTGAACCATGGCTGAACTTCAGTTAATCCGCGAAATCGGTGACTAAAGTACTTCCAGGTTCAGCGTTGAGTTAAGTCCTAAACTTTGATTGTACAACCCTTATAGAAGCTAAGCCGAGTTCAAATCTTGAACCAAGACTGAACCACGATTGTATAACTGGCCGTTAGGGAGCTACCCGTTTCAGATAAGCTTTAGACTTTAAGGCCATAGGCGACTTAAAGTGAAGGTATAAATTTACAAGAAGCCGAAGACCATTATTATTTATAATCATCATTGTATGTTTGAATTGTATCTCCTCTTTTCTTTTCTTTTTTGCATGAAGCCAATATATTTGCCTTGGAACATGTAAAAAAAATTATTAAACCAAGGGTATCTGCTTATCCAAACAAATGAGTTGATATACTTTATAAAAAAAAGGACATAAAAGGCTTAGAAACACTACCCACAGAGAAATGTGAGCTCTATACCAGTATGTGCATCATTACTCGTTGACCATGAAAAATTCTCTTTAAATATTCATATGCACAATTTTGCAAAATTCATTTGGGTACTTTATATCTTTGTTTGAACATTAAAATACCACATGGATTATTACAGTCCGACATATTTGTTGATGTATTAAAAAAAAGCAGTAAAATAAACGAACAAGATAAAATGGATGCAGTTTTTCATTGGAAACAGCTTTTTAATTAAAAGCAACCCCCCAAAACCCTATCATTATAGAATTCTATTTTGATATCAGTGGGAATATTAACCAGGAAATATGGATTTTTTTTCTTTTTAATTGTATTACACTTACATATTCATACATACATGTATGTATGTGTACTATATGTATATTAAGGCAATTTATCGATGTTTCTCGTTAAATAAACAAAAATATCCCAATTATAGAATTGAAAAGAGCAGAGCTGAAGGATTAAGTACGAAAGTCAAACAGAAATAAACCAAACAAAGTGTTTTATTGAGAGGATATGACGTTTTATGTACATATTTTTTTGTGAGGATAAAGAAATAAAAATAAAACGTGACCAAAATATCAAAACAAGACTTAACAATCAGTGAATCCAGAAACATAAAGAAAACACTTTATTTCCGGGATTTCCCAAATTTATAAGGGAGTTTGGTTCTGTTTTTGAACTCAAAACATACATCGTTGCTGTCGTAAAAAAAGAACATTTTATTTTTAATTCTAATTCTAAATCATAGTAGTGTTTTGGCAGGAAAGGATCTGTTCTAGAAATGACGCATTGGAAACCAAACAATTGTGTTCCTTGCATTCATTGTACAAAAATAGACTCGTCACGTGTGTAGCGCTACTGCTCTAGTCCTCTAAAAATTTCATCAATATTAAGTTTGTTCGATTTTATCTGCCAAAAGGCGCACTGAGAACTGTCCGTGAATTTTTATCAACTGTCAAAAAACTACACAACTGTTGAAAGTTTTGACATCTTCTAGGTACTTATTCACATTTATTGCATTTCTTTTTACTCTAGTGACAGCATTGATAATTTAATAAAAGATATGGTTTTGTTTGAAGCCGCAATTAGTTGATTTAATATTTGACAGTTCTGAAAATATTCCCATTTTTCTTATCAAAATGTCTGCTATATCAAAAATGATATAGCTTAAAATAGTCTTTTTTCTTACAATTTCAACTTGCATGTATGAAAATATAAAATAACACAATCGTCAGAGAGTTAGTTATGCATTATATTATACTTTTATGAAAAAGGTTATTTACCCTTGTTTCTATAATTGAAACAATACATTGAGTTCATACAAGTTTAACAGTATCGATACAGTATAGAAATACCAAAATTATTTATAACTTCTGGGATTTACCCACATTGTTCTGAGAATACTTTGAGGGAAACGCAAAAATCAATATACACTTAATGAAATAAAAATAAAAGAATTACCCTGACCCTTATGACTACTTGTTTCCGTTCAAAGAACCTTGCTCAACAGGCAATCCAAAAAAGGGGCTGGTGAAACAATAACTTACATTATCCGAGGTCAATCACGCAAACATCGTTTCTTATTTATTTAAAAAAATAGAAATCAATCGACAGAGAGACGATCAGCATTGATAACATTTGGAACATATAAAAACTCTTCATATTTTGTTTACCACCTTCTAGAATTTTCCAAAAAAACTTTTTCAGTTTCGTCTAGCGACTTTTTATTTCAATCTGCGGCAACACTTGCCTTTCGTTCGTTTCATCCAAAGATAAATGATAGCAAGATACGAATACTCGGCTGTCAAACGGGTTTGGCTACAATTGGAAAATTGACTTTAGCTGTAAATCTGTGCGTTCAATAACCGCATTATATTGTTTGTGTAATTCACATTTATTCATCGATACTAATCAAATTACAAATACAACAATATAAGCAAGTGAATTTTGGAGGGTGAAACGTACGAAAGTTTCCAATTTTGGTATTACTCATCTGTGGTTTAATCCACCATACTCATTTGCTGGCATTACTGTTTATGAAATTACATTCATATCGGTGAATAGGTGTGCCGCATACTTTTACCAAAATATGATTCGGCTGTTTTCCGAGCTTGTATGTTCTTGTCTACTTGAGTGTCTTTGGCCTTGTTATTTTTCTTTTTGTCTTTCCAATTTTTTGAATCCGGAATTAAAAAGCAAATTAAAAAAGGAAAATCTAATTATTCTAAATGTGTTCAAAATGGCGAGTGAGTAAAGATATATGAAGTTGTCGATTCCATAAAGCGTAAATTACTTATATGTTTGACTTTTGTCAACGATGGAAGCTTAAAGAGAGATTTCGGTTTTCAAATTTAAAAATCGCAATTTAAGACTATACTACCGTAAGGTCATTTCAAAGTCTATTAAAGCCTGACCAATCTAACACGTGATTGTGATCTGGCCATTATAGGTAGAAAATTGTGTATTGCATAAGTTAAATGAGGTATTTGAAGAACGTCCGTCAACAAAAATGTTGGTATCAAGTTTCATTATTTATCTAGCAATTAGAACAATAGAGCAAAAAAAGCTGACACAATTGAAAGCGAATCCATATCCTCGTAAGGACTAAGTGGAACGACAAATTAGTTTTGTTAGGACGACGACGAAGTTGTGTACAGTCAAGATACTAAAAATAGGCCTTTATGTGAACTTATACATCAACTTCTGGTGCATCATATCTCTACTTTTTACTATTTTTTTTTGTGTATGTGTTTGAAAGAAAGGATATATAGTATTACCCAACTGGAAGCCCACATATTCAGCAGATTTTTATTACGAGAGAATTCTATTGATGTCAGCAATGAATCAGCTAAGTGCCATAGATATATGAACGACAAACAATACAATGAATGAATGACGATGACAACGGCAACGACAGCGACACAAAAAGCCAATTGAATGTCCTTTTGATTTGTGTCCTTGTGCAAAATTGGATTTTTTTTTTCTGTTTGTCGTTGTTTGCTAGATAGATCCCTAGGTCTTTTCAGTATGTACTTTTTTTTGTTGGACGCATTCTAATTGCAAAAGTGGATGTGTGACCAATGCTATAAATGTGTTTGTTGGGAATAGCATGCAATTTATATACCACTATAGGCTTTTAAGGTTTTAAGGTAATGTTTCAATAGTATCGGATAATTGTGCAGGATTCGGCAATAAAAATAGAGAATTGTATGTTTTCACATGTAGATCAAAATGTATAATATTCTATCATAATTACAAATTAATACATCTTATCTAATGCACATGAGAATGAGACATAAGATTTTTCTATTTATTTATCTCAGAGAGAAGAGTGAAACAGAATGATGCAATTATGAACATTTCTTGGAATAAATAGATGTTTCAGTCTTGTTTTAACCTAAAAAAAATACACAAAATATATAATAAGAGTGGGAAAGACAGTAGTTGTTACCATATCGAAAGATGATATAATTGTTTGCAAATGGCTGTAAATGTCAATCGAAACAAATAGCACGCGTTCTTAAGGAGAATAGAAAGATTTATGTCTTGTTGACGTTTATTTAGTATATGTTTAGTTCACAAATGTCAAATAAGAATCAACATTTGCCGCCATTTGCAAGCAATTATAAGATCTATTGATAGAGTGACAGCAGCGCCACCTAGTTTCATCATTAAAACTCGTAGCAAATACTATATATTCATTTTAATCGAAAGGAAGACTTGAAGAGGCCCACTAAGTGAAAAAATAAGAGCCTTTTCGAGTTGTTATCAATCAAATATATGTATGTAGTATGTCTATGAACTATTTTAGTATACCTAAGATATCAAAAATTCAAACTTTCCTCATCTCGCATCCTCGCATATAACCTGAAACTATGATAATTTACCATCCGCTTATTATTATTTTATCGGATACCCATCTATTTAACATTCCTGGGGCTTACAATTTATCCTTAAATACTTTCATACATTCATCCATAAATATTCAACGTACATAACGCTTCAACGTGACCTAACTCCCGAAAAGCAACAGAATATTGCAAAAAGTAGCAAATTTCTACTTGAAATAGGCTCTAAGGCAATATAAGTGAAGTCAAACTTGTTGCCGACAATCCTCTACCGCTGTTGCCAAATTGCTTTGACTATATTAAATGTTACATGAATCAAAATAGTGGGGGAAGGTAGTTTTGCCTATAAAACCATGCAGCACATATTCATGATCAGAATTACCAAATATATGAAACAACTAAATTAAAGGCTTCTTCTCAATGGGATTAAGAAGGTTATAAAGGAAGAGTTCTTTTTTTTATTAGTGTTGTACCTATTTATGTATTGTATATATATGTATCCCTTCAAAATCCAATAGCAATAAGTTAAATTTGTATGTAACAAGAATGTGTATCTAAGTAGTTTGTTGAGTTAGGACTACCATTTGAAATACAAGGATCAATGGGTTTATTATAGCGTGTTGGGTCATGGGTGTTCCTGGGATTAATTTGTCTAATGGCTAATAGCAATCGATATCGAGGGAAGTATTTTCTTTTCATCGAAAGTGTTTTATTCTTGTGGAGTAATAGATTACTATAGTCCTGGAATTCGGTTAATTGGAAATCTTTTGAGAAGAAAAGGTTTGGATTTGGAATTCTTTAAGATTCGAAAAAAACTGTTTCGTGTTTTTTTTTTAATTTTTGACGACACAGCTCTTCAAAAATCCAGTCATGTACTCCTCATCTTCAATTAAATGCAAACAAATTAGTTAAAACATTTAGCTGTAGCGACGAAATTTGAATGTAAGGGCTATTTATATGAAAGGTACTAATACTATCAACGAATATTCAGCCATTTTGACATTTCGAAACAAAACACGTTTACTTTCAGAAATTGATACTCTCTGCCTTGGGGTGAGTCATGGAAGATAAATAAATTCGTTGAAGTGTGGATTTTATTTGGAACACGAATTAGGTTTGACAATTCGTAACAATCAGTTTGCAATTATCGACGGCCATTTTTTTATTTTCTGAACGCGACCAATTATTCGTTCAGGACTTATGAGATAGAACCAGTCGTTTCGATATTCCATTGATTGTCCAGTTTTACCTTCAGAAAAGTCGAGGAGTATGTATACGAACTACAATCTACTCGTAATGTCCGAAGCGAACACCATTTTTTTGTGTGCGAGTTAAGACAAACCTTAAGCTAATGGCGTTTTTATTTTGCAATCCGAAATCTCTCCCCGATCAGGTATTCCAACTGAGGATATTTTTTTTAATCTAACTATTTTGAAGTTCTGTTTGTTATGGTTTGTGTAGTTTTATGTGAAAATAATCAAAATCAAAACATATTTGTTGCACACTAAACATTTTGAAAAAAAGTGACAACTGAGGAGTTTGGCGTCAACTGTCGATTTTGACTTCAACTCCAGAAGGTTATATCTCTTTGAATCAGAACTGCCATTTTTCCCCAACTGAAGAATAGTCAGAAGAGTTCAGAAGGCTACCGGATTGCCATACAAAAACGACATGAACAGTCCGAGATAACAGTTCATTTTGACGTATACAATTAAAACAGGGATGGTATTTTTTCATTTTTTTGTTTGTAAACAATTTTTTTAATATTTAAAATTATCATCGATCGTCGCCATTTGAAAGTAGTTTTTTTTTCAAAATTAGCGTTCTGAGAGAAAATTTTTTTCATCCGCAAACGATACTGGAGATGATATTCCATATTTCATCAGATAGCATTATGTTGACGTAACATTAAATCAATATGAAACTTCAATGTTATAGAATGCAGATTGAAGGTCTTTCAAACCAACTGCGTGATTAAACTTGGAGACAACAGCTGCCTCCGAAGGCCTTGAAACGCCCTGTAGGTACCTGTTGTTTTTTACATTTACTTTATCAGAACCAGAATATAAGTTTATCTGTTCCATTCACCCACGTAAATGACAAATAATAATAAAGTCAATATTATCTTTTGCGTGTCATTCAACAAACATCTAAATATATGAAGCAACAAATGAAAATTCTTTACCAACAAAAAAAAAAAACAAATCCAGAACAGCCCACGTTATCTTTTATTATGCAAATATTTCTCCACACCTTATTTAGCGCATCTTTTAGATTCATTATTCATAGCGGGATTCTGCGAATATTGAAGTATACAACCATTAAAGTTTATTGATTCGCATATAATCTCCCAAATGACATTAATAAATCCTATAAATAAATTCTCATTCCACTTACAAAAACATTCTATACATAATAAGCTCATTAGTTCTCTAAATTTGACCACATACCATATACTCATATGCATAAATTTTGATGGCAGACGAAATATTTTAGTATTTGTTGGATAATAGATACACGAATGTATGGAAGTGAAGCCACACATTTCATTTTTCAAGACAAATAAAAGTCAAATAACACTGTTTCTGTTAACCATACAATCAAATCAAGATACTTTCGGAAAAAAATTACATCATCATTTGCATTATAATTACAATTCGTAATGAAGTCAGTTTCAATTCATCGGTAGGTAATTACTTAATTACAACAAACATCGTCTCATTCTAGTTTTATTTTTATTTTTAGTTTTTGATTGCAATCATTTTCTTTCTGTGTGTGATTGTGTGTGTATTCACATATGACATCTCTTCCGTAAAAAATAACCAACACCGCTTTCACACAGATCTGTTCTTTTTTATAAAGGAAATTACAACTTCCAGCAAGTTCCAACTTCAAATGTTCATTTCTTATTTTTTGTTTTACCTTTTTATGGCATCTTGTATCTAAGATCTGATTTACTGTCCCATGAAAAGTTATGTACCTGAAAATAAACAAAAACAAATATTATCGTTAGAACAAAATGCTAAGGAAATGATGTAATTTTGTAGAATCAGAGCTGTAGAAAGTATTATTTTAGTAGTGCAATGTTGCCACTATCGTATTTCTCAAAAAAAGTATTGTTTTGTTTCATTTTATAAGAAGCAAAATAACGTAACATTAAATATACGGGATTAAAAAATTGATATATTGGATAAAAAGCACTTTACTAAAATGTCCCCAATTTTAAACACCATTTAACTAGAATCAAACTAATGTACGATTTAATGATCGACTTTTAACATTTAACATTCGTTCAAGACTGAAAATTTGATTTTTTGATTTCACCAAGCGCTTTTATATAGCAATTAGCAATAGCATTGTAAACTAAATACTCATTTTTGCATCACTTAATTTTAAAAGTGTAATTTGTGATTGGTCGCGTTCAAAAAATTATTTGATAAATTACGTCCGATAGTCCCCTTTCACTGAGGTCAACTAAGATGCCAGCAACTTTTAGTTTGCAACTAAAACAACTATTTTCTTGATAAGCTCCGCATACGCCTAAAAGTGTGCAAGAAACAAAGCAAACATAACTTGTCGACCGATGCACGTGGCATTTGCTAATATCAATGTGACATTGGATTTGTACACAGTACACATAATAAAGTAATATATTGCGCATAATTCGGTTGTCATAATTCAAAAATTCGGTTGTCATATTTGGCACAGGCACTCTCATTTTTGACATTTTCACATACAAATAGGGATGGATGAATATTTCAGTAAGATGTGTTCAGTAAGAGGTAACATTAGATCAAAAATAACTGTTATTAAAGTAACATTTGAAATTTCTAAATTTGTACTTTGATCAAACCAAACAGCGAAATATACATAGATGAAAATGTGATGAATAATTAATTTTAAAATGGTAGTGGAAAATAGTTTATTAAAATTGTTATTTCACTGACAAATTTTGTTCCATAACTGTTATTTCAGTAGCAGGAATTTGTAACTGTTGTTTAAAAGTAGCAGTAACAGATATTGTAACTAGCAGTTTGGCCCATGCCTAAGCCTATGCGCATGCCAAATATGACACGAGTGTCTCTGAGTTTTGCCACGTGCGCGAACTTGGACGAAAATGAAAACCGAAATATATTACCTTTATTATGTGTACTGTGAGATTTGTATGATTCTAAAATAGCCTTCTGGTGATTATAACTTTAGTAAAATGGTAAGTTGAACGATTAAATCGTTTAAGATAAGCAACATTATTCGTTTAACATAATATTATACTAAAAATGCATCAGCATTGTACTTAATCGTCTAAAATTGTGGAAATAATCTGTCCTAATCTTTAACTTTAGTCAAACCTTAAATAAAATTGTCAACATTTTTTTAGAATTTTAAAAAATCTGTTAGAAATTCAACCAAAAGAGCTACCGATTAACGATAATACAAAATTGCTCACACGAACAAAATTATATTATTACTTTGAGTAAGCTATTCTCTAAGGCCTTAGACGAATAGATAATATTTAACTATACAATGTTATCTAGATAGGTTAGCTATCACCCCTGAAAAAACTCCAAAAAGAAGACTGAATTCCGTGTTAGTGAAGGTGGGAAAATATTAATATATTTTTTTTAGTTTGAGATGTTTTTTAGTTGTGTTGACGTGTTTCTTTATAAATTTTGACAATTGAATGTTTAATGAAAATCGCCGAGTACAGAAACTCGAAAATGAAAACAAATTTTATGAATTTCTTCTATTTAATTAATTAATTTCTTTCTTATTGAATTAAACACATTGTTATAGTAAGCTAGAAAAATGTCTAGAAAAACGGCGTCACTTAGTTTTTCTTTTTATAGTACTAGCAGACCCGTACTTGCATTGTTTCGCTTTTTTTTTTAATAATTCCATTAGATCACTATATTTTCTTTTCCATTCACTATCTGAACAAGAACAAAATTAAACTCTAAACATTCTCTTGAATTTTTATTGAAAGTAGTTTATGTACAGCAGTTCAATACTTTCTAAGATGTTGCGTGACAAACTAAATAATTTTTTTTTTTTTTTTTATTTTTCCTTCCACTTTTAATATTCCAATAATAAATTTTTAATACATCCTTATCTAAAACTTAATCCATTTTCTATTTCCTCAAACTGTTTTAAAATATGACAGCTATTCGACTTTAGTTAAGCTACTCCATCCTTCAGCTGTCAAATGCCAACAAACAAATGTCAATCAATTAAAATGGCTTCCATAAGCATCATATAGATTTCATCCTGAACTGTTTTAATGAAAAATACATTTGTTTTGCATAAATCAGCTATAACTTTATGAGATTATGACGGAAAACAACGTTTTAAATAATTCGTTTCTATGCAAAATTAATGACACTGGATATGAAATCGCTTTGCAATTAACTGTATAAACCTAGATATATTTTTTCAGTATAATAACTTTGCAATTATTTGACGACAGCCACAGCTCTGGTCTGCTTTCCTCTAGCTAGAGAATCAAATTCTAAGATAAATAGATAATGCAAGGGAAGTGACAAGTGGAGGTCATCTCATCAGAAGGCGGTTCGTTTGTTGGTCGACAACGTCGGTGTTTTATTATTGTATGCTGATTGTCGGTTCGCCATAGTCTGGCGCCTGAAAAATTCTTATGAGTGAATTATTGATTCTGGAACAAGAGCCAGTTGTTAAATTGAGGGTGCACTAATCGTACACTACAGCAACTATTCGATAGTTGTTTTTTTTTTACAAAGTAATAAATCTTATATTTATATTCATACGCATTTCAAATTGCGTCAGTAGATATTTTTAGATTCTTTTTTTTGTTTTGAATAATTTGCGAAAAACTATCGAAATTGCATCGAAGGCATGTACTTTACACGAGACTATGAATTCATCGAAAAATTTTATAAGCAATTTTTATTTGAAATTGAGAATCTCTTAAACTGTGTGAAAATGGATGTATAATATGTAAATATTTAAGTAATTGATTGAAATTTCTGGAAAAGATCTTAAATTAGGAATTAGAAAGAAATGATATGTTTTAGTTTTGGAAAAAAAGTTACAATTTTTTTTCAAATGTCTGGCACGAACATCGAGCATTTGAAACGAGGTCAAAAGCCGAAATGGCATTGAATAAAATATCTAGAAAAATTCTCAAATCGATTAGGCATATATTTTTCTGTTTGCGATGTTTTTGATGAAAATAGTTTTGATGCCAAAGTGAATGTCGGAAAATGATTATATGTATAGGAATGACTCGAAGAACGAAGCCGGTATTTTGTGGCTATATTAAGTATATAAATGGACTTATGGCATTTAAGATATGTAAGAATATATAAAAAAAATAGTCTTTCTCCAGACTAGACTATACACAGTCTTATTCATAAACTGTTGTATACTTAGACAGTACGTTTTATTCAATTAAGAAAATGTATATATAGTCTAGGTTTACACCCAATTGCTTGTCTAAATTAGACAACTTTTTATACAGCGAGTAAGTATATACGTGTTGTTATAACTTTTTGACGTCTGCGTCGGATGACTGTCTAAGGTTAGAAGGAATTGTAATGGAAATTTTCAAAAATTCACTCAAATTCATTCTAGATTGACAGATGAGAGTTATTTTAGTGAAAATATATAATTATGATATTGAGGACATTTTTGTAAGACAACTTTTGGAATACTTTTATAAATAATAACTATTCAGCCAATGACTAGTTAGACAACTGTTCAGGAGTGTTTAAGGGAATGCTAATAAATACAATTGTCCATTTTGAAAGAAATTCTACAGTCGAATCTCAACTACGTCAACCATGTGCTAATTAACTTAAGGCGCATTTTAGACGTTCCTTCATTTTGAAAGGGAAAACGTCATTTGCACCCAAACTATGAAATCAAGTGAAATTGCGAAAGGGCCGCAAAAACCATGTCACATTAGAAATGGAGTTGGGAGAATTGTAATGTTTTTTTTCAAAGGCTGGTAAGCTCCCTGGTTTTCCGCAAGAAAAAAAAGCTCTCTCAATTTTATCAATCAATCGTATCAATTTCAAAAATATAATATTTATTTTATTAAAAATTATCTTAACAACTAGATAAATACGGCTTGTAATATGGTCTACCAATACATAACCACCTTATTAGAAGAATGGATTGGACCCAAATCTATCTGGTTGGGATTTTATAAGCAGGGATTCGGCCCAATAATTCCTATAGTAGAGGAACTAGCAATAGGAACAGAGAGTTTGTCCAAACCTTACCAGTTCAGGACAGAACAATTAGGAGCACAGAGTATAGCCGGTGTCTCGTAAGACGTAGGAAAAGCTAAAAAGCGAAGCTCCTTTTTATAGCCAAAAGTTTCACCGGTCGGAAATACTTACTTAACTCCACAAGGTGGGAAATTAAAATTAAAAAAGAATTTGAGATTTAATAAGCTTTCCCTTCCTATAGGAATTTTACTTTTAATTATAATAGTTTTGGTTAAAAGTAAATGTGAATTATAAGAAATTAAAGAATAATTTATAAACATATTCTAATGACTTTAAGTAGGTGGTTGAATGTCGCTGCCTGTTGGATGATACACTCCGGATGGATAGATGAGGTGCACTTTATATTGGTTAGGTACACTTCCGGTCGGTAGGTTATGTGCGCTTTTGGTTGTTGATGGGTTAATTGCGCTTTGAAGTGTAACACTTCGCAGAATATCGGAATCGAAACAAAGATGTTTAAGGTTTTATACAAAATTAGTCTAAATAACAATTAGGGGAGATTTTAATCAATCATAAAATTTTGATAAAGGCGGAGACAAAACACTGATTTTCGAAATTCCGTCCATGCATTGGTATGTTCGTTTCGTTTCAAGTAACTAAATTATAATAAATTAATTGTATGTTGTGGCCCTTTATCACAACGTCCCATAAGATTTTTGATCGCCAGTCCGTCCTTGGTCATCTTAAAATGCCTGCACTTATTTTTCACAAATACAAAACAACTTATTTTTCATTCATTTTAAAATTTTAAAACCTTAACCGTTAAAATTTGTGTTAAGAACCACGTTTTTATTATTCCTATCTGCAAAAAGTTATGTAAATCTAAATAAAAGAAATATACCAGTAGATACAATACCCGCAATTATGAATGTATATTTTTTTTGTGTTTTATTTTATGGTACAAAGAACCCAACAATTAATGGCGGAACAAACAATATCCCAAACACGTTCTTAAAAATGCCATCCCATAAACACCCTCGCACCAAAATCCCCCTGCACAACCACCCTAATCCAAATAAAATTATTCCGCTCTCGAATCCGTGCCTTGAATAATTTAAACTGCAAATAAATCATTAAAACGGGAAAAGACCAATTCCTTGGAGAAATAATAATACGCGCAGGTACACCTACAAATAGTTTAATTTTTGGGTTCATTCATCCGCCCAACTAATTTATGTTACATCATCACACGGGCGGGCGGGGGTCGTGCCCAATTTAAGTCCAACGCAATGAAAAACACCATAATATTATCTAAGTTTAGATTGTTTTCCTGAACTCTAAATTTTATGTCAACTTTCAAGGCACGATCTCTAAATTTGAATGCACACCAAATAAATCTCAAGGTATTGTTTGCAACTTGTGTAAAATATTCTATTTAACAAATTATATAGTTGAATTTTATCATGATTATTATTGACGGCATGTGGCGAACGGGCGAGACGGCCAGTGTGTGATGAAAGTTTAAAGTTTCAATCTTCTCTAATCCAAATCTAGCTTGTTAATACTTTATTGGATTTAGAGAACCACTAAATTGGGTTGAGTTGGTAAATACAGAAATTTGGTCTTTTAGAAGCCACTTAAGTGTGTTAACACTTTCTCAAGAAAGGCAATAAAGCACAAACATTTTGCCAAGCAGTTAGATTAACTTCTGTTTTTTTTTTACAACACTTTTCGGTGGTAGTTTTGCTTTTGCTTTTGGTTTTGAAAGATAAACACCAAAGTTTCACAGGCACATAAAATAGAAGGGTTTTGTTATTTGAGATAGAAATCCTTGAAGAAACTTTTATTTGAAGCAAATTTTAAAATCTCTTGTGCTTATCTTTAAGCCGAAACACTGTTGAACAAGAAAATAAAGATAAAGTCAATGAATATAGGTGGCACTTATTTTGTCATAACAGTCAGTGGGTTAAAATTTAAGAGACTTAATTAAAAGTCTTTAAATTAAGTTTGAACTTGTTTAATTCTTGCCTAAATATTTTGTTGCTACAATTAATGTAGGAATGGGCTATTTTGACAATCAGCGGCACCACACTCCAGGATACTGTCATGTGTGTGCCATTATCAGGAAAATTTCAAAGATGGATATTTAGCGAATGGAGGGAGATATATAAGGGGAACTCAAAAAGAGACTGCTTAACAATGATCTAGGTAAAAAAAGTCTTTCGGTCCTCAGATTCCAGATGACAAGGAAGACCGAGAGGCAAGCGATTCTGTAGAGTATGCTTGCTCTAATTGACTGAAAAAAAAAAAACATGGAAATCGGTCAAAGAATAACGAAGTTGACATTTGTTAATGGGGCCCGAACATGCCCCATAACGACTCCATCTTTTTATTGTACAAACGTCACCCTGATTCAAACTTTGGTACGTGGTTCAGCAAATTCAACTCACTGATTTCAAAACAACGATTTAATCTCACCGATTTACCTGAATAAATCTCAGAAATCGGTACAAGATTTTAGAAAAGAATGACTCACAATGCGCAAGAAAATAAAACGTGACAAGCATTTTGTAAGCCATTCCCCTCATCAATAGGATGAAACTTCTAACGACGAGATTTAAGAAAATAATGTTGAAGTTAACTGATTAACATTAAAGATTTTATTTCATTAACTATAAGCACAAATTATTTATATAATTATTTGAATAGACCTTACTGACGATGGAAACATAGCTTCAAAAATATACATATAAGCAAAACTAAATAATTTGTGTTTATAGTTAATGAAACAAAATCTATAATTTATAATTCAAAAAAACACGTTAAAAATCTCCACTGTCAAATTAATTCAATATGGCTAACTGATTTTCAATTAGGTACTTAATCTATTTATTTAATGTAACGTAACGTGACGTTACGTTACATTAAACGTTATGTGTATGTACGTCATAGTTCGACTTTAATTGAACAAGATCGACAAGTTCTCGCCACACTCACATATCGTTTTCTTATTGCATCCATTATTTTCCAGAATAAAAAATTCTTCCAAATGCATGGCAATGCTATTTTAGATTTGTCAGCGGACTTAAGATTCCTCGTATATGGCAATGCTGGTCTACGTTTGTCAACATTGCAGTTTTTTTTTTTTATTTTAGGAACATTTATTTGTTCATTTAAAGTTGCAAGTTAAACGTTAAAAAATTGAAAAGTGTTATTAGCAAATAATTAAGTAGTCTATCGATTTAAATAAAAAAGATTGTAAAACAAGTTGTTTCAGTTTTTTTTTGTAAATGAAAATAGTTGATGGTTCTGGTGTTTTTACATTTTTACCCTCAACGCGGCAAAAGAAGATTATTGCCCTGAAATATGCGCAACAAACTTGTAGGGAAAACTCCTCGAGCAAAAATCGAACTTATTGCTAATTATGACATTAGCAATTGATCTCTAAGTCTGTTTGATAACTTTTTGTAGTAACATAACAACTGTCAAACTACGAGAGAGAAGCACAATACGCAACGATTACATATATGTGTTTTGCTTACTGCATTTCTTTCTTTATTTCTGTTTCTTTTTAGTTTTTAACATGAAGATTTCGTTCTAGTACACAAATAAGGGACTTCTCTCTAGAGTTCTCACTTCTTTCGAATGTGCAATTACACAAAGAAATCAGAACAAAATTTGACGGGTAAAAGTTATGACAATTTTCAAACCGCATTTGCCCGCCAACAATTGAGTAGTAAGAATTCACAACTTTTTCAATGTAGGGGAAGTTTTTCTCCTCCATTTTGACAGCCTTTGTAGTAATTTATTCAAATTAACAAATAAATTAAAAACTAAAAAAAAGTAAACTAAAAAAAACAACATTTTCACAAGATAACTGAAAGAAGTTGTATGTGAATCGAAGTTCCAACTGAATGTTAAATTAAAAATGTAAGAATTCTCCATGGTTCGACATTACAACGCACTCACAATTGGTCGGATTTTTGCCGACACCCACTTTGTCCACGGTTTCACTATTTTCACACACACTTCCCTTATGCAAGAAATGCACGAATTTCTTGCCTTGTGAAATCATTTCTCTCCAATTTTTAAATATCACAATTTCTTTCGATTAATTTTTCATTAATAAAAATTCGAACAAAACTTTAAGTCAAATTTTACACGTGAAAATTATTCATAGTCAAACTATCGATGTTTACACATTACAATTTTATATTTAAAATTTTAAATATTTTCGCACATCAAATTGGTCGTTCCTTGAATAAAATTCATATGAGCGCATTAATTTGTTACATTTTGCTTTTAAAATTGTTCACGTGAAATTTTAAATTCCACAATGTTCATGATGAAATTATAGACGTTTATACATTTCACGCGAATTTTTAAAGTTCATATACCAATTTGAGGCAGAACCCTTGCAGAACACGCTTGAATAATACTTGAAAGCCCATTTCTGTTATACACATCATTTTACACGAGAATTAAGGTTATGAGGGTCACACGATAGTGAATGTATAGACAATTAATTGACTTATTCAAAATAAGATCAAATACACACCTGTGATAATCAATCTAAAATGAACAAAAAGCTTTTGAGCCCTATCGGGAATCTCCAAGGAAATTTCGTTTCCCACGGAATATTGTGTTCCCCTCAAAGTTTTGTCTGCGATTGAGAATCTCCCGCGAAATAAATTTCCGTCGAACAAATCGTGTAAAATGGCAGAAACACTCCCTGGGCAAATTTTATTCCCGATACTAATTAATTTCGAGGAAAACGTTTAAGCATCATTCACCTTTCTTACGTTCGAATGAGAGACAAATTTCCAGGATTTTTTTATTCCGGATAACCCGTCTATTTAAGACTTAGGTAACTCTGTTAACTCGTGAAACTTTAGAACTCCGCTGCAATTTTAATTTATTTTCAAAAGACTTTGCCAATAGTTTTAGAATTCACAACTAGTTTTCTCTTAATTTTTTCTCGTTTTGCTTCCAACTTAAATACGCAAATTTATAAAGAATAAAAAATAGTATTTACTTCCACTGGAAGTAATTTGAAATTCAAAAATATTCGACACCAGGACATGATAAAATTTAAACTACATGCAAAATCCGAGAGATAAATTTCATTATCATAACCAATAAATCCATTTCAATATCATTTTTCGTCCTTTTTTTTAAACGAACGATGACGACAAGACGACCGCCTGTCCTCAGGAAGTTTTTACACACCTTTCCTTATTTCAAAAAAAAAAAACGAATAAAGTAGAAACCACCCACAATCTGAGTTCAATTTAATTTGACTAAAGGATAAAAGATTGCCATCTACTCCTCAACTACTCGGTTACAGGACGAGACAGAAGCGATGAGAAAATTGCTATTTGCTTGGTTTATTCCAGGATATATACGCATATCCGTAGCCAGATTGAACGTTGCGCTGGCTGGCGCTACTCTGACACTTTGGTTGGTTTGATGTACATACATATGAGTATATCTACAAAAGTAGATATTACTAATATATCCTTGGAGGAAAGACGACACTTTCAGTCATTCAAATTATTGTTGTTGGTTGCTTTCCGGTCCCAGTTGGCGGTGTCTATAGATTTAGTGGGTTTTTGTTCCGCTTATCTGGAATTTCCTTCAATTTCGGTATTAAAATGTGAAATCGATATCTTACTACCAACACAATGAGTACGAGTCCTTTTGTTTTGTGTGTATATATATTTTCCTTTATTTTTTTTTTTTGCATGGCACTTCTTTGTGCTAGTGATTTCCAATGAATGATTCAGTGTGGTCTTGGATTATTCAACGTGTTCAAGTGGGTCAATTTATACTTGAGTAATATATAAGGCTAGAGATGGGGGGTGTATCAATATTAAAATAAAAATTCTCAGAATTATTCTCAGGGCCACGTTTCTTGAATGTCAATTTCTATCGATTGCGGTTTGTGTAAATTGTTTATGTAATTTTTGTAATAGAGGTTCTGCCTCCGATTATTGTTTTGTTTTGTACTCGTATTATTTATATTTTTATTGACCTAAGACAATCAAGAGCAAGCAAAGAATGAAATGAATTTTTAACGAAATTTCAACGTAAATAGAAGTTGATTAAATTACAGTCGTTAGATATTGTAACTTGTTTTATAATGCAAATTCTCATCGGAGGCAAGCATCCCTGAATGTGCTAATAAAGTGCTTGGAAAAATTCCGCAGTGGAGAAGATTCACTTCGCTTCGATACCTATAACATAATACAAGAGGTGTATAGATTTAACACCTATTAAGTCAAGATCAAGATCGAAGTCCATAGATATGAAAAAATCTCAATTTAATAGTTTTGAATATATTTCTAGAACAATTTTGGATGATATGCATTTTTTTAAATGGCGCCCAGCAAAACAATTATCAAATCTGACTTTTGTTTCTAAATGGCGCCCAACAAAAGTCGAGTAGTTAAACACATATCGTTCTAATTAATTTGAGTATAATTTTCTAGTTTCCAAAAATAAAGTATCTGTCACATTAGTGCACTCCAAAATATTAAGCAAAAACAAAATTTGACATGTTTCTCACGCTCCACCGCCCACTCCCCATTTTGTTGCCTTATCCAGAAATATACTTAATTTCGTCTATACCCGCTAAGCATTAAAGAACAATAAAATGGAAAAATCTTAAATATATATGTGTCTACATAAAGGAGAGGTATAAATTAAGTCTACATAATGTCTATGCTCCAGAAAAAATGAAGTATGCAAAGCAATTCGAAAGAATAAAACTAATATGCACGCATTCCACGAATTAATTTTGAACAAAATTTCAATAATTATGAAATATCAAACAATTCCCCACTAAAAATCATTTTTTCTTAAATGACGCCCAACTACTAAAGCAACTTTTTCCTACCAAGAAATTAAAACAAAAATGTACATAATGTGAAATGCAATGTGAAAATGAAAATGTGAAATTATGCCAGGTAAAATAATAAATAAATTTTCAGTCTTGTGGAAATTAAGTTTGCTTTAATTTTGATTGGTTTTTATTCACTCTATTTCCCACTTTTTAAATATGCCTGCAGCAAATCAGTACATAGTGTTCAGAGTTATGGAGGTAGAACAGAATATTTTATTATATTGGTCTTCTTTTTTTTAAATTATTTTTAAGGTTTCTGGTAAAAAAAAGCAAGAACTAAAATATGTTTTAATAAAGTATATGCTTCTGACTTCAAAATACTATTGAACTGGAACTTAATTCTAAGAAATGCACACAATTATAACAAAAAAAAATATGGACCACCCTAATATGTGGGTACATAGCAATTTGAACAAATCGATTTATAAATAATAAAATTTAATAGGCTCCCAATGAAAATAAGCTAAGACAATGCATGACACAATATTCTCAATGATATGTCACTTTTATTACGTCATTTCGCCAATGTCAGTGATGGTGATTCAATCGAACAACTTTATTAAAGCCAATTTATAAATTGTTCAAAGTCAAAAACCTTATTTCCCATCAGCAAATAGACTCTATTAAACGTATCGTAAGCTTTAATAACGTAATAATTCTATGCTATTTTATAATAAACGTTCAATTAAACTAAGAACGTGATACAACACATTAACCAGTAGCACCAGCTCAAGAGCTTATTAGCGACTCATTTGTCTAAGTTCCACGAGTTGGTGCTTATATTAGCACCACACTACTAATTCCAAAGAACTTAGATCATAATATTAAAAGCTTTGCATTCTTAAAAAAAATTAAAGCAAGAACTAAAATTAAAATTAAAAAAATATTTCAAATTAATTCACGACTCGGTCATTTACATTAAAAATCCATTTTACACCTTTCGGTTCAAAGTTTAAAAAGAAATATACCAAAAACAAAAAAAAAAAAAAACACCACGACAAAACATAAACAAATCGGAAAACCTTGAGCTCAATTAGTTTTGTGTTTGTGCCCAAATATGGAACAGCAAGACAGCCACGCCGGCCGGCGCGCGGCTGTAATAGAAACAGTGTTATGCCGGCTAAAAAAAATGTTGACACCTCCACGATGACGACGATGTGCGTCGCGTCGGAACGTCACGTTTTTATTATAGTCGTTGTTGCTAAAATTCATTAAACATAAATTTCAAATTAAAATGGAATTCCCTCAGGGGATTTTGATTTGCTGGGAATATGTACTATCTCGGAGACTGACATGCGGCATTTAGGATTGTTTCAGAAGCAATTACAAACTCATCTTAGCGTTGACTAATTCTTCCAACAATAATATAAAACAAAAATGAGTACGAACCATAATTTAAATAATTTCACACGGTGCGCCAGCCAAAAGAGTGTGGTTAAATTTGTATGTGTGTTGTAGCTTGTATACGTAGAATCAACACTGAACCAAAAACTAATGTTGAAAGCTTGGAATAAATTAATTTATTCAAATTGCAGTGCATTTAAACAATATGCTGATAGAAGTTAACATTGGAGTAGTTGATTCAAAAAGTTGGCAAAAATGCTTTTTTAGGAAATATTAATGTTCTATAAAATTATCAAATTAGCCATTTCATTTCGCAGATTCAGTTCTAAATGACGTATTTTTAAATCTTTACTTACTTTGGCGTGGATTGTTTTATTTTTTGAAACCAGAGGTCACGCAGAACTCGTCTCAAGACAGATCTATTTTTTTTTTGCTGTGTCGATTTGAAGTAGTGAACAAAATGTCAAAGTGACATTAGCTATGTTTTGTTATGGATTCTCGCTGGATTTTTGTGGAATGTATTGAGTAATAACGCGAAGTTGAATCCATTTTGGTGTTTTTTTTAACTGAATAACAAGGGTAAAGCCTATATCACACTGCCATCAGTGAATTAACTGACCACTGACAGGATGTGACGTCAAAATTGCGTCACAAAATCGTCAGCAGTGCCATGTCTAATGTCTAGTGGTAGCCAGTTCACTGGCAGTGTGATATCGACTTAAGTTATGTATTTAGCAACTCATTTGCTTGTTAAAAAATCTGGCTCGAACCTTAGTACTTTAAACCAACATAACTAACACTGAACATACCATAAAGAAAACCAATGGAGTCCAAACATTACTATTTGAACAAGATATGAGCGATGTTGGATGCTTGGCCATAAATTGACGTTTAATTTATGTGTTTATTTTTTGTTGAATACGGATGTGAATTTTGATGGAACAAAATAAAAGTAGTAGTGAAAAGGAAATAAACTACATAATATGAAACTGCCCCGTGGGTAAAACTGCATTGTTTGTGGATCGGATTGTGGTTTGGACATCTGTATGGCCAGTGGAGTGGGCCATTTAATTCAATTTAAACAGAAATAACCAGTTATTGAAATTGAACCAATTATTAACTGTTTTCCACAGCTTTAGGTTTTGTCTAGAATTTTATTGAAGCAAATGTGCGTGGTTATGTTCAAAAAATATTTGTTACATTTGTGCATATATGCATTACATTATTTAAAAACAACATTACTTCTTTTTCACATTGAAGTACTTGTAAATTGTTTAAGAAAATGTGTTAAATTTTACTATCAAATATCCCACTGTTAGGCGCCTAAATATGGAAATCAACTGCTGTTAGAATTTGATTACCTACCAAAAAAAAAGTAAATGCTTATTTGAATCTGTTGTAATTAATTAGATAGAGTATTTATTTTGATTGGTAAATTTGCAATTGTGTAGTGAGAATATGCGAGGAATTGCAAATTAAAGGATTACATGAAATTTACTCGTAATTAGGCTCCATTTTAAATTGATCAATTAATTAATTTGATTGAGAAAAATGTTTCTATCATTTATTATTTATTCAAGAAAAAAGACAATTTAAATTTCTAGAAAAATGATAAATTTTAAAAGTAAGAAATAGTGGAAAAGTATTTGCATTTGATAAAGCGAATAGAAAATTAAAAAAGGAATTTAATAAATCGTTACACATTAAGCGAAATATTTCTTTTAAACCCATTACTCACTAGGTATGCTAATAAAGGAAAAGATGTAAAAAAAATCACAGAAAAAATGAAAAGAAAATAAATAACAACCATAACAGTGAGCTCGTATTAAAATGTCAAAAATTTCTTCTTAAGAACACAGTCAAATGAACAATGTCATGAAAAAGTGTACATTTTTTTTTTAGTGACACTTGATACCATTGTTGTTTAAAAAATGCACTTTGCTGATAATATCCGATCAGCAAAGTGCATTTTTCAGGGTTCATTGTGAATTTTTTAGACAGTTATGATTTGTGAATGAAATGGAAGAAGATAAGAAATATAATACCGTTTGCTATATGTCATGTTATGAAACCGAACACCAAGAAGCATGTATCTTTGACTTCAAAGGGTTCATATGATTTCTCTTTTTCAATTAGTTTGAATTTAGTTGTACAGTAAGGCCAAGGCCACGCAGTAATTGGCAAGCCTAATTGGCACGCATGTCGCTTTACTTTCAATTAGGTATATCGATTGTTTATGTGAATGCGCCCATTGATACCCGCAATCATATGTTTTTACTTGTGTTTTTTTGCTTAGACTGCTTTTACATTATTCAATTTCAGCTTGCGATTTTTAAGCACGTGAGTGAGGGAAGTATGTGGTGTAAGTAAAGAGAGCGGAGATATATTTGATGAAAGCAGAAAACCCTCTATAGCATATAGTAGACTACAACACAAATAAGCCATAAAAAGACTGGAAACCTTCGTACGTTTCACCCCCCAAACCGATTTGATTACATTGTTGTATTTGTAGCTTTGAAACCCTATCCATGAATAGGTGGGAAATCGAAAAGCAAAACAAAAACAAATTACCAGGGCTGTGTTGTCTATGTGTCTAAAGGAAGAGGAACAGAAAAGTTACTTGTGTGCGTGTTTCTGCTTGTAGGCAAATGTCAAATGAAAGCAGTGGTTTCGGGTCTTTATAAGGGGTTTTCCAATCAGAGGTGTTATTTTGAATAGCCCGCTAATTCGGTAGCTGTCACTTTTGAAGCTGTCATTTTTTGACATTTGACAAGTAGAAACTACGCTATTAATAAAAATGGAACGATACACGCTTCAACAACGCATTTCTTTTTTTTGAATATCAAAATAACACCTCTTATTGGAAAACCCAAGGGTTTTCCAGGGTTTTCCAATAAGGAGGTGTTATTTTGAATAGCCCGCTATTTCGGTAGCTGTCACTTTTGAAGCTGTCATTTTTTAACATTTGACAAGTAGAAACTACGCTATTAATAAAAATGGAACGATACACGCTTCAACAACGCATTTCTTTTTTTTGAATATCAAAATAACACCTCTTATTGGAAAACCCAAGGGTTTTCCAGGGTTTTCCAATAAGGAGGTGTTATTTTGAATAGCCCGCTATTTCGGTAGCTGTCACTTTTGAAGCTGTCATTTTTTGACATTTGACAAGTAGAAACTACGCTATTAATAAAAATGGAACGATACAAGCTTCAACAACGCATTTCTTTTTTTTGAATATCAAAATAACACCTCTTAGTGGAAAACCCTATATTATTAGTTTATGGACTACAAGCAACATTCCGTTTAACCCTTCATAATTCTCAAACTATTTATTATTTTAGCTTTTCACGCATTGTGGAATGTCGTCTACACTCCGATCTTTCAATCCAAAGCAATCAAAGTAGCCTATATGTCACTTTTTGTTCAAGGTAACGGGATACCGTTAGTGCAGTGAAAATTTTCAAGTAGCGCGCGTTTGATAAGAAATAAAAATTAATAAAAAAAATAGATTTTACGTTTGTTTGTGCTTGTTTTTTTTTTAGAATAAATAAGGTAGGTTCGTAATTAACTATTTTGCTTATTTAGTCTGGAAACTTTGTAGACATTTTGGTATTTGGTGATACTCGTATTTAGTTTGTAGCTTGTAGGCTACATCATAAAGAAAGGGAAACTATTTTGTAGGAACCATGCTAATATTTACATTAGATATTATTTTGTTTTAAGGTGGCTTACCGACGCCATGATCACGATGCCTGTGCACTCCAAGATGATTCCGATATCGAAGATGGTCTGGATTTTGATGACGATAGTTTGGCGGATCCTGATTTCGAGCCAGATTTTGGATAGTTTCTTGATGAGTCTTTTGGGGACGAATTTGTTATTGATACATTACAAGACAACTTGGATGAAGACATCCGTAATTCTAAACCCGAGGAAGAACCGACCCCATCTAGTTCAGGCATTCAAGTTCCGTCAGGTCATTACTTTGTAAAAAGAAGAATCTAGAGCTAAATGCGCAGCAGCTGGCTTTTGCTGGCAAAGAATCATTGGGTTCTGATATCTTAATATTGAAACTCCTTTACATTTCTTTCTTTACTTTTTTCCCCCAGAACTTATAAAGATTTCTGAAGAAACGAACCTCTATTTGGTACAGAAAGATCCCAACAACACTTTTCATCTATCTGAAACCGAAATCAGACAATTTATTGGTCTTGTATATATTATGTCACTAATTCAGCTGCCTAAAGTTACATACTATTGTAGTTCCGTCCTTTGAGTACACTTCTCATTCAACAAACTATGCCATCACATAAATTTGAAAAAATCAGACAGCATCTCCATTTCAACGACAACGCTAGTCTTCCCAGGAGTAATCCTGATGCCGATAGGATATTCAAAATTCGTCCAGTTGTTGAGGCCTTGAATGAAGCATATGCAAAAGTTCCGCTAGAAACAAGGCTTTGTGTGGATGAGCAAATGTGCTCTACAAAAGCAAGAAATATGCTAAAAAGGTATAACCCGAATAAACCTCATAAATGGGGCTACAAATTGTATGTTTTGAGTATTTTTTCGGGTTTCGGTTATAAGACAGAGGTTGAAACTGGAAAGAAAACCTTGTGAGAGCTGAAGAGCCAGATTTTGGAGCATCTTCCAATGTCATAGTAAGATTATCGCGCATGATTCCTCGACACCAAAATTACAGGATCTACTTTGATAACTACTTCACTTCTTTGCATCTTTTGGAATATTTAGCCAAAAATGGTGTTCATGGTCTAAGCATTGGCTTCCACTTTTAGGTTTCTCATAGTTTCGAAGTTTTCTTTCCCATTGTATTTCATTGTTGCCTATAAGCTACACTCCCTCTTTTTTAAGAAATACGTATATTTTGTTATTAATAAACCTATCTGATTCCACCAAAAATTTGCACTTTAAATGTCTTGAGTTATAGAGGGATAATTAACATATATTCAAAATCGCAGTGTTATAAAATTTCTTCGACCCGAAAGGAGTCATTTTCAAACTTAACTTGCGGAACACAATGGGTTATCTGTAGCAGTGTCGAAGTTGAATTATACGGAAATACACTGAAAAGCTACACTCTGGAAAGCTACAGCTGACATTTCAAGGACATATTCTGCTTTAGCTATTTCTTAACCAACAGCGAACTTCCATTGTATTCAAGCTGTTTACGTGCTATTTGCATGGGAGTGACCAAAGACCAATGAATAAACGAATATTCATCCATTTTGACATCTGGTTCACATGACATTTTTGTTTTACTCATTGCGTATGACGTCTTATAAGTCATAATCTCTGATTTAGAAGTTAGTCAAGCTCGAATAATTTATTCGTTGACTTATGGAAGGCATGTGGAACACGAATATTGCTACTATTTTGTTTAGAATCTGTGAAGAATTTACTTTAAATACCATTTATTAGTTCGTTTTTCGATGGTTGGGGCTCTCGTGTTTTAGACTAGTATGATTTTTTGGAGCATTCATATACGTTTATTAACATTTAAACTCGAATGTTTTCGTCTTGAAGAGATGTCCATTTATTTTAATTACATAAAATAAGTGGAGACATTGGGAGATGTCAAATAGATTTTACTGAAGCGTTCCCCTAAAAAAATATCAACCACGGACCTAAAAAAGGTCTTCCAATTTATTATTTTTTATTTAAAAATTATGCAAAACAAATTTAAGTTACAAAACAATATTTAACAAAAGCTATAAATCCTACCAATACCTATTTGTTTGTCATCAAGGTAACGAGTTCTTAAAAAAGTTTTGTCACATTCTATAGCCATGTATCAAATTCAAAATAACGATGATCTCAGAACTAGCTTTAGCAGGTATTAAAATGATTTACAAAAAAAAAGTAATAATAGATAAACAATTTCCTTTAAACCAGATAACACATATGTCGGCAAATACAACATAAAAGTTTTGTTTAAAAAAAAAACACAAAAACAACGTAACGTTACTTGAATTTATTCCTCAACATGATTAATCGTACTTTATAATAAGTTCTACTTTTATTTTAAAATTAATCACGATCACACTATGAGCCTACCGGCTGTATCTTCCACAGCGATTTTAAAAATAAAACAAACAAAAACTTATCCAATTCAAAATTGCCACACCCTTTTACGCATGTTGTCATCATCAATTTTCAAGTATTTTGCTCGCTGTTTTTTTTTTTTTAATCTAGATTTTACTGCTGCCCAATAAAAATAAACTCACTCTGTATGCGAAAATGAGTTCTAATGTCAAAATAAATTAACGACATCAATTTGAAAATCTCACCACACCACATGCGGTGCACAGCAGCAGCACAGCCATAATGGCAGCGACGCAGCGGCGGGGGTATAGTTTATAAGTAAATTTAGCTAGAAGCTATCTCAAGCTCAGGTATTAAATATGTAACTATGACTATATACCAAAGACTGCAGCCGTCGCGTCGTCCGTCGCGTATCATTATTATTGTATCTTTTACTGTACGCCCACGCCAATCAAAAGTTATGAGATTCTCGAAGATAATTCTTGCAAAAAAAAATCCAACAAAAATTTAAGATGCAAATAAACAAATGCCTTATATTTTATACAATCACTAGACCATCACAGGAACGTAATTAAAAAGTCTACGAAAGTGGCTGGCGACCCTTCTGGAGAGAATTGGTACTATGACAAGTAATCGATTCGTAAACAAAAAGTAGACTAGGGATTTTGATTAAATTTGACATTGGATTGGCAATATTTAACTCGATTTTTATTAAAACAAGATGACATTCAGGAGATAATCCATTAAAATAGTACATTAAGGTTTGCTTATTATCGAAGGTTTCGAAACTTAGGGTATTCTCGTATTTCCCCCAAATATTCAAAATAAATGGCCGCCACTATCTTCCATTTTATGAATTTTGTAAATTGTCTTAGGCACATTTTTTTTTTTTGATTTGGAAATGTAGAGAAATCGTCAGATCTAGATGCCAAATTGAAATGTCAAACTTTTTTGTAGAAAACAGTTTTTATAGATATATTTCCAGTGTTTATGCTTATGTGCAAATTGCGGACTCCGGGCTAAAATAAAACTATAGAAAAAATTTAACGGAATCCTCAGGGACTTTAAGATTTTGACAGTTCATGCTAATTTATCTGTCATCAATCAATAATAATAATTTTGTTTTTCACCCAATTTGAATGATATTTAACATTTCCAGAAACTCTCTGTCTTTTGAATCAACAACAATATCCATCGTATTTAGTTAGAATGGCTTATCTTTCTACATTCCATTGGGCCAATGCACACCAGATGAATTCTTCCGCCAGAGTACATTCATTTTTAGGAGAGGTCAGCAAAGTGTAAGGAGTGAAACGGTATTAAAATTTCTACAGTCTTGAGTGGAAGAACGAGGTGGAACACTAATACACCCACAACTTTCTCCCTTTGAGGATCTGACAATTCCACTAACATAAAAGAATAGTTAATCTCGTGTGCGCATGAAGTAAATTATCAAACTAGTTTTCTACCAAGACGAATTCATATCGTGTGAGCTGGCCCATTACACTTAAATTTTTTACATCCCAGGTATGGTGGAATTTGGTAAAAATAGTGAACGACTTGTGATTCAAAAGACACGGCTCACATCTGATGCAAAAATGACCGTTCTGAAAGAACTATTAATTTCGCATGGATTGACAAAGCCAACTTCACACCGAAGATTGCGCGAGATTACGTGTTAGAATTATCAACAAATAAAATCTTCAAATGCACACCAGCTAGCGACGAACCAACGATGTCATATTTCATTAATGTCATTACCCTGCTGCTCCACAAGCAATAATTTCTTTCAAAAAATCAAACATGCAATGGAAATTTCCAATACAGACCATAAATTTCATGAAATAAATTAGCTTACGATCTCGATTTCAGCATTTATTTCAGACCATCTCTGTTGAAATAAATGAAGAAATAATTTGACGTCTAATGTCAGTTCGACTGACATTTATGTTGTGTTTACCTTTACATGTGCAGTGTTTATTAATGAGTTAAGTTGGAGTTCCAGGCCGTGTTGTTTCCTTGGCACTCAGATTGTTAATAAGATTTCATGAAATAATTTAACCACTGAATGAAGAAATACAAATTCCTGCAATAATTTCTGAAATAAAAAATTACTCGTGGAGACGCAGGGTTAGAACGGCTTTCAAAAAAAACTTGTGTTATTCAATCTGAACATCCCTATTGAAAACCGCAACTTATGAGAGGAGTTCAACTGTATGTCTACAGAATACAAACCCCTCTGAGACATAAGCATTAGCTACAGCCCTGACTACCAGTAAAATTGCAATGATTCCCCACTGTCTGTGCTGGCAGAGTCCGTCGTCACATCTATGGCAACGAGGAATTATGTTATGTGCATTTCTATAAAAGTTACTCTACGATGATGAAAATACTTTCGCAAAATAGCATCTAAAGAAAATGTCTCTATAGCCACATATCACCAGAACACGAATGGCGTGGCACGGCGCGCGAGGTGACCGACGATAAAAACAGAAGACACCGATTCATCCTCAATCCAGAAACATTCTTTACTACGAGAGTTTGTGTGTTTATTCCGCTAGTATATCAGATTCTCTAAAAATAACACAAATAACCCCAATGGAAATTTAAATATATATTTTTATATTCATCCCATCTCCGGCATCTCATCATCGAAGCGCAATGCATAATGCAGAGGACAAAACGAATAAAACCTTTCAAGAAAGCCAACACCGAATCGGATTGCCCAGTCTGTCGGTTGGTTGGTCGGTCGGGCTTTTAGCACTTTTTGACAAGTTTGTTTGTTTTTGTGGCTCGATGTCAGCCAGTATCGATTTTCTATACCATGCCAAACTGTCAGTTGGCTATTGCTAATTTTTGTGTCCACGGTAGAAAATATTTAGATTCTTAAACATTGTCTGGCTCTCAATTTAGAAGACTTACATTCCATACGGGAGGAGGTGTTTATTCTAGTTCCATTCTAATTGGAGCGTGTAGATGAACAACAGATGCACATTAGATATATGTAAATGATAAAGGTTAAGAAAGTTCCAGAGAGTCTAAGATGAGTTTGTTTAATGTCTACCGATGAAGTAGTTTTTGTTTGCTTAAATTAATATACCTACTCCTTGTACGTGGTTTTGCAGTTCAACCAGAGATATCTGACATAATCATTGTTTTTTTTTTATTGTCTGCCGTTTATCTTGAATAATAATGAAAAAAGATTCGAGAATAGAATTTAATACAATGTTTTTACACGAGAAAAAATGTGCTACAGACATTCTATGTGAAAAACCCCACAAATGTTGCAAAAATGTCTACAATGTATGACATTTGTTTGGACAAATGGATTTTTTTTTACTTTTTTATGTTGGTACAGGTGTAGGCGCATGAATAATGCAAATTTTCACCATAAAATATCTATAAAAGAAATTGTTTAGAGGTGAAGCATTCGCATGCAGCTATTTAAATATGTGTAAACAGGGACTATTAGTCTGTTTTGTTTAGATGAAATGATGTCACTTGAGGTAACTGCTTAATTAAATTGCTAGCGCAGCGCACCAGCTGGGAAAATTATAGGAATTCTTTAATGCACTTGACATATTTTTGTTTGTAACATTTGTGCAATTGTTGTGTTTCATTTGATTGAGATCATCAGTTAAAATAATAATGACTGAATATTTTGTGTTCAAACAAAGATAACTATTGTAAATAGGCCTTGGAAGCGACTAGGCTATACAAAAACTAGAAGAAGGTAACAAAATAGAGCTGGAAAAAAATATGTACTATTTACAATGTTCGATCAAAAGCTCGAGTTGAACTAGGGTCGAACTTTTGTTTGGAGTTGAGTTGAAAAGATATTCAGATGACAGTTCGCGTCTTTCTAGTATAGGTATGCTCTTACGTATATTGTCAAAATTTGGTTGTCATATATGACACAAAGGCTTCTGATATTTTACACATCCACATTCAAAATAGGAATGGGTCCATATTTCAGTAACAGGTATTCAGTAACAGGTAGCAACAGATCGAAAATACATGTTATTGAAATAACATTTAAAATTTCTAAATTTTAATTTTGATCGAATCGAATAGCGGCATATAAGGCGTTTTTCTTTTTTCGTTCAAGGCAGAGCACTGAACAGAGTTCGAACACATAGAGTATGCACTGAACTTGTTCCAAACAGAGCGAGCTCTGAACACTAATATGTTTTTTAAGCACACTTGAACCACACAAATCAGAATGTAAACATAAAAAGCAATGTGTAACAATAAGCGATACAGAAAATCAATAAGCGATAAAATTCTTTCGCCAACTTACGTATCTAATAATTTTTTCTTCACATTTTCCTTCTTCATGCACATGGCATTTGGTGCGTTCAGCGATTTACTCATTATAACTGTTATTTAAAAGAAGCAATAACCGATATTGGAACTAGAAGTTTGGCCCATGCACATGTCTATGTCTGAGTTTTATTACGTGTGAACTTAAACGAAAATGGAAACTCGGAAGAGCATACCCTGCAATAGGTGTGTTTGTTATCTTGACAAATTCGTTCGAGTTCGTAACAATATTTTCAAATTTTCACAAAATTTGTTAACTCGAAAGAAAATACTACAAAGACTGTTAAAATGGAGGTGAAAAACTTACCTTGCATTGAAAAAGTTGTGAATTCCTCTTGCTACACGAATTTTTGTGGGCAACTAATGTAAAAACTGGCAAAACTCTAAGCTGCCAAGATTCTGTTACTTTCTTGTGTTAGTGATGTGCTCATTCAAACAAAATTAGAACTTCAGCGTGAAATTAATTATTTGTGTATTGAAGTGAAATCTTCGTATTGAAAACTAAATACAAAAAGGAATAAAGAAAGGAATACAAATAAACTAGAAGTGAAACATTTGGATATTTGTTTACTAGAATTCTCGAGTGTCTACTGATTTTATTTTATAGAATATTTTTGTTTTGTGCACTTTACTTTTGTGTTGCTTGTTGTTTTTCCCCTTTTTCCTAAATTTTGTTCAATCTTTTTATCCGAACGGTCATAATTGATGTCTTACATAGCAATATGGTAACTTTGCGTTTGTTTACTTACCAATACCAATAAATGTACAAATCGAACTAACATATTCCTATATCGAAATGAACGAATTTTTCACTTCCGTTAACACACACCTTCGTGTGTCTGTCTCACTTCTTCATTCTAAGAGCAAATAAAACCCCATTTGCATTTTTAATACTGATGGAAAAATTAATCTAATTTTGGAGTGGTAAAAATACTACTTGAGATTTAGTAAATCTAAGTCCCCTTTCACACAGGGAAACCAGTTGCTGGAGATTTTTTTGACGTTTTCCTTTAATTGCCTTGTAGCTTTCACACGAAGAAATTGATGAGGAAACTGAGTTGCTCGTTTTTTGAATTGCTTTTGATTTGACATTCGCTTTTTGTAAACAAACAATTTGCTTCGCGGCTGGAAAATTCTACACAATTTTGAGTTATAAGTTAACCGCAGCTTATTTTTAGAAAAATACATTCAAAATAAAGAAACCTGGTGCGATCATATAAGTAAATGTTGTTTTTTGTATTGTGGTTGTTAATAATGGTTTGCTAAATTAATATATTAAAAGGTCACGGAAAAACAATGAACCAGGAGAAAATTGATTTGTGTGCAGATTTGTTGTGCGTTTCTCTTGCCATCCAAATCTTGGCCCAACACATGATAGTGATGATGGGAAGATTATATTGGGCTTATTGAAAAGCACCGAAGCTTTATTGGTACAGTTGGACACATAAACCACTGACAGGATTATATGACCGATACCTGTGGTGCTACCTGCTGCTGCTCGCTAATACAGGAACGTCATTATAGACCAAATGTGATGATGAAGCCACACGCTGAGAGCTTAGTTGGTCCTTGCGTTTTTGTTGTCGATTTTCCATGTCTAGGCGCATAATTGTATGTATGAAATGTGTATCAACTCGTGATGGATTGAATTAAATGCCTTGCCTACAAGAATTATAACTTGAAATTTTCTTTCGCAATGAATTTATTTAAGTAGCTCACTTGGTTTGGTTAATATAATAATAATATAATTGTAAGAAACAATTTCTCTTTAAAAAAAATATGTTTGACATCTATCAGAGACAGAAGTCAAAATGAAAACCTAAGAAAATTTCAAAGCATAACGTCAAAAAAATCTCTTCAAATCGTTGACCGGGGAGATTTTTTTCATTCCCCTTACTTCTTGCCCTTCTTGCCAACAAGCTCCCAGTTGCCGGCAACTCAGTTTTCTTGTGTGAAAGGGGTCTAAGAGATTAACTTTCCGTGAAAATGTAGTATTACATTACTTACTACAAAAAAGATACCAAACAGACCTGTGAGCTGTGATCAGACTATTAATCCGAAACCAACCTCCCAACTCTAGTTTTTTTTAGCAACAATTTCGACTCGACTGCGCTCCTTAAGTGGAATCGAGTCGGTTAAAGCACATTTTAACTCAATGAGATGTGAAAAATGATAACGTCCCACAAACTTTGTGCATCAATTAATTTTTAAGTGAAGAATAAATACGTTCCACAAACTTCATAATTTACTATACATCGAGTTCTCTAATTTAAATGCTACATGATTTTGATCTTCTTATACTTCATATCCATACATATGTTTGTATATGTATACCATAATCAAAACAAACATCTCTTAAGCCCATAATTAATACCTAGGAGCAAACATTATTATTTTATGTTAATAATAACACAACCAAACAAACAAACAAAATACATTCAAATTGAAATATTAAAAATTTAAATGAGTTCAACCCATGGTATTCAGAGTTCTTGACACTGAGATTTGAAGTGAAATCAATTGGACTAGTCCCCAATAATACTCTTCCACATGAATAAAACAAAAACAACAGCAAAAAACAATCATCCTGTTCTGGATTATCCATTTGCCTCAGATTTCCCTAACTACTAAACTGTAATGGTTCCATGTTTTTTTAAGCCTCTTCAAAATTGAACAAAAAAAAATTGACAAGGGTGCAAAAACAAAATTGCGACCAACAACAGATAGGTATATGCTCTTGGATCCGTTTCCAGTGTTTACACTTCATCCAAACAGGCGGAATATTAAAAAAATCATCCAAACACACACATACATACAAACGCTTATAAAATAAACAAAACCTCAAAAGACCCAACCTAACCTCAAAACCACTTACTAACATTGATGGATATGAGGGTATATATAGTATACCTCTACTTATGACGCCTGTCATTTTTAACAGAGGACCGTAGGGTTAAGGTGAGCAAATGAATTATTATAACCAAAGGATGATATTGTCGCACTTGTGGGTGGTGTCAAAAAGTGATAACATTTTCCAATTAATTCTACAAAAATCCGTTGCAAGTTCCAGGCTGCCTGGTGGATACCGTGGGTGGGTGGAAACCGAACATAAACGTGTTTCCATGCTTAAAGATATACGAGCATCCAACCAATAATGGTGACATCGGTCATTGGCTTCAGATTCAATCTCAAAACCAAGGCCAAGCTAAATTGCCTGTTTTTTTTTAGTTTTGTTATCTACTCTTGAAAGTTAATACCTCACCCGTAGGTCGGGTCCATCAAGCCACACCAGGCTCAGGCTTAGCTTATTCAATCGGATAATAGAGTTTGCCATTTTTTTTTGTGGTCTGTTGTCTTTTTGATTTGTTTTTATTGGAATTGGAACTCAAAGTGGTCACTTTATGTGCCGAGGGCGAGGGGTCTGCATGAATGAATGAATTATTACATATTGTTTAGGAGATATAATATCTGGCTCTTCGGACATTTTGATAGATCGAAGAGGGGGGTTTTATTGGCGGCATGCTGTGAGTTCTTGAGTTAATTATGTCTAGTCAGCTTATCATTGCAGGATTATGTGTATAGCTTATTACACTTTCAAACAAGGTACATTATAAGGATATTTTAGAGAGATATTTTATCAAGTTGCTTATCACTCGCTGATTGCTACATAGATTTATAGAGCTTCTGCCAAATGATGCGTGAAGTTAAGAGTGTCTGTTAGCTGGATTTAACTTGTTCTTCGTATAGTAATTTTATGGACAAGAAAATACTTTGCATATATATTTGTATCCTAATTTGGTAGGTAATTTGCTTCGTGTTAAAAGCTTTTATTGGTGGATAATTAATTTGTTGAGTGTAAATGTTGGATAATATTTAATTTTTATTGACAGATGACAGCTGAATTATAAATTCGTCTGTCAAAATGTTGGCAGAGGACGGTATTTCCATCAACCAGTTTCGTCGATCTGATATCCGACAGACGACGGTTAAAATGTAAAGAGTAAAAAAAGGAAGTGTGTTAAGCTTATTATAGCAAAGTTTTGATGATATGCAATTACATTTGACAGATGATGCCGAAATCGATGAATGGTGTGTAAAAGATCATGGACAGGTGGTTTTCTTTGGCGCGAATAGTAATAGCAATGCGTTTTTATTTTAGAAATATTTATTAGATGTAAATAGATTTGATTTAAAAAAATTATTTGGTCCTTCGATCCGGATTTCCCGCTAGTGGGAAATCAATAAATGCACAAGATAGCGGAAAGGGTTCAGATAGAAAACGTAGAATAAGTGACATGAAAATTCTGGCACGGAAATTTGGATACAATTACAAAATGTTAAAAGCCCTACAAGGAAGTTTTTTTACGACAATCTCACAAGGCAATTACCTTGGTGACTTTTTGAAATATATTGGGCAATAAATCGGCTATAAATTGACGATTGTTTTGTTTGTTTAAACAGGGTCAAGTGTATGTGAATTGTGTTCATACACACGATTTCTTGTTTAGATATACAAAAATTAATCCAAGGGAATAAATCTTTGCGGCCAATACACATCAATCAAAATCGAAAACTTGTCGTGTTTCGTATAAAATGTGGCAGCGTCCACATTTATTTCGATTTTGAATCAAACAATTTGGTTTACTTTTGGTTATAGCGATGATAATTGACTGCAACGATCACACCTTATCTATTTTTGAAGAATTATGGACCAATTACACCGCCAATACAGATTGCACACCAAATTTTGAAAATTTATGATTGCAATTGTCTTTTGGCGGATACATGTGCTGTTTAACTTCACCATATACTTTGTTAACTCATCCCCTGATCTGAGTGCAAAAATGTTTTCGTTTCAACAACTGACATTATTGACAGTTCTATCTAGTTCGAACTTGTTCTGTCTTCTTTGTTCTAATATGTTCTGTCATATGCTATTCTATTCTGATCTTTTCTTCATTGAAAAACAAAATATACAGTTTTATTTGACAGTTCAATCTGACGTACATATGTATTTGAAATAGGGATGTCAGCCCCTGCTGGCTATGAATTTGAAGATGAAAATATAATTTTAACTTTAAATACCATTTTTACTTTTAAAATTAAATAAATGATGATGACAAACACAATATAAAATATTTTGAAATTGATATTTGCTCCAAACATCAATCTGTCACAGCCAGCCCACACTTCTTTGATGTACATTTTGCATCATGGGTATCATCATCATCAACATAATTCAAGGTTCAAGCAACATCTGCTGCCGAAACATTAAACAAAAATCGTTTTATTCTAAAGTCAATACACCATTTCCACAGTTGACGACATTTTCATCACTAAAACCTTGTATGTCTCCAATTTATTTATTTTTTTCCATTTGACCAAAAGGGCAAAAGATCAAAAGAAAACATCAAATCCATCAAACCAAACCAACCCAGTACAGCACACAAAAAACAGGGGAAATTCAATGAATAAATTATCAATAACATCCCCCAAAAAAAAAAACTGATTAAGTTCACAAGAGTTCCCAAACACACTCATCCATGGAAAATAGCAGTTCTGACCCTAAAGTCATTCACTTAATCAACTTTGTTTGGACTTTAATTCCGCATGAATATGCACTCTCTGCTAGTCCAGGAATGTCAAACTATAACAAATCGCTCATACAGCAATCGATTGATTTGTAAAACATAAACCAAAAAATTGATGAACCCCCGGCATTTTGATTTCAGAGTCTGAGGACTGAGGAGCCAGAGAAGGTCAATTTTAGCTTTTGAACTTGGTCCACAACATGTACAGAATAACCATGTGTACATTGTGGGCACTACACAACCACTCACTTTATGGGTGAGACTATATGGTATAGACATGATTATGATGGTGGCATATAGGGTGTAGGCGGTCTTGTGCCTCATCGAGCTCAAATATCCAATTTCAGGGTTATTAAATCTCAAGTTCAATTTAACCAGAGCTCCACATCGTAATAGGGAAAAAAACATGAATTAGCCCACAGCTAGGAGAATAACATTGGCAGTAAAGTGACTCAACAAATGTACGGATAGTATACAACAAAAAAAATTAAAACCCGGTTACCTAATCATTACTTAAGGGGGAGTTGGGCGCACTTGAGAGAAAAACACAATCGTCTTATTAGATAAAAGAAAAATAGGTTTGTTGGAAAAAAATCTACTTTTCATTTTTTTATCTACTGTTTTTCTTTTCAAACAACCCCATAGTGTATTTACGGTCACCTTGTACACTTGAAGTACATTTCTATTTACAATATTAGCTATAAATTACTTTGTTGCAACTTGCAACGGTAATTAAATTTTATATGGAGTCTAAGATGTGCTGCACGTGGTTGTTCGTTGTTTGAGAAATGTCAGAATTTATTGTTTGAAATATGTATGAAAATAGTTGAAAAGAAAATCATTTCTAGAAAATAATGAGTTTTTGATAATGGATTTTGGAGATATGATTTTATTTACTTTTAGGCGCAATTAATGTGTCAAGCGAATAAGAATTCCGATAAGTTACACGTATGATATTTATGGTTGTTTCTATCAATTAGTTTGCCTTTTAATAATAGAAAATATAAAAATACAAATAATACTATGTTGTAAAAAAAAAATACAAATAATGTTAACAGTTAAACAAATAAGGAATTAAATATCAAAAAAATCTGTTTTCTGACATATTTGGAAGCAGATATTTTTTTAAATGACATCTATACACTTACATAAATTAAATTGAAGTGCCTCCTTGTAAAATAACTGTTTTTTTTACTTATGAACATGAAAGGTATACATTTACGGTTACATACAAAAAGAACAATTTTAAAATTTTTTTCTGTTTGGACCGATTTTGACGAGACTTTCACTTGCATATAGCTGATGTTGTAAGTAACTAGGCCTTATTTAATTACGCTAGGTAACCCTCTGGCCGTTTATAGAAATTTCTTGTTTATGGGCCGATTTGGCTCTAATTCAAACCGTATGTGATAATTAAATAAAATGAAAAACTTTGATAAAATTTGGACGCAATAGGTGGCGCTAGAATGCAGATATCGATAGTATATTGTCTGGGTGAGTTAGTTGTGTAAATAGTAATTACAAATAAAATACTGTCACTATGTTTGGACAAATTTCTTCCATAAATTTTGGCCTTAAACAAGAAACTGCCAGAATATCAATTTAAAAAAAAAAACAGACCTAGTCCATTTTATAATTTAAAAAAATGGTAGCCAGAGAATAGAGGGATGGTATAACACGCCAATAGTTTACTGTGTTTTAGACCGTTTATGGACATAATTTCTAGATTGATAGAATATTCAACAAGCTTTTTTTTAGAATTGTGATACAGAATACAAAAAAGTGAATTCACAATATTGTCTCTACCTCGACAGAGGATTCTCTTAAATCTGGCAACATCTTTTGAGTTACTATTAGATGATCGCATCGGTGATCGCATTTATTGACTGACATGACGACAATGCATAAAACGTTGACGATTACACGAATGACGCAAGTCGGTCAAAGTTGTCACAAAAAAATGAGAATAAAATAATGCTAATTTTTTCTGATTAACAATAATAAAACGAACTTTTATTTTAGCATACAGTTGACAGAAAGAGAGTTGAGTTTCCGAGTTTTTATAAACAAAAAATTTAACTCTATTGTGAATTGTCATAACTCGCGGGTTTCAACATGTTGTTCTGATTGGATATGCAAATGTTAAAATTTTACTATGGGTTGTGCACGCGTTTTTTTTTTTGGAAACAAATATTTTAAGCGTCGAGGGACATTTTTACAAGAAAAATGTTCGTATGCATACACATAGGTCGAAGTCAACTCACAACGTGGCAATGTATTTATAATAAGTAACTGTTTGGTGCGAATTGTGGCCTGTAGTGGTGGCTATTTTTTCGTTCATTCTCGGTATTGGTGGAGGATCAATGATAACTTAATGGACATTCAGTTCGAGCGACTAGAGGGCATGGTACAACTCGAAACTGAAATATAGTGTGATTTGATGGCGTTGGATTTTTTAATATGGAGTTTTCTAAGGTCGATTGCCGCAAGTTAAGCATAACCCATACCATCGCTCAACTTCAGATGGATCTATGAGGCAAATGACGAGTCTTTGAAGAAATTGTTGAAGATTTCATTAAAAACTCCTTCCAAGGCATCACTATATCATCATTACACGATCGTCGAAGGTTATCAATAATGTGAGTTCACAATTTCACATTCGAGTTAACGCAGGTGTCACCGTTCTCGTCAACGCATTACCAATTTTTGACAAGTGGCACCATTTGATATATTTCGATATCATTTTTACTACAAAGAGTCAATATGTTGACTATTTACGTTCCCTGTCTAATTGTATGTATTTTTTATGCAAAGTCGTAAAATTGTGGTAAACATCACAGTCGTTAGAAAGTTCACTATGTCGTAAACGAACTGTCACATTTGTATCGGGAAATAACAACTGGGAATCTTTCCAACAGGAATTTCTCCTGTAACTATTTAAATAAATGGTTCGCTCACGAAAACAATTTCTCACAATTTGAACGGAACAATCAAAATTAAAGGAGAATAATAGAATATTGTACAATATTTATAAACAAAAAGAATCATGTCGATTTGTCATTTTATTTACCGCATTTATGAAAAGCTTTTTAGTGCCATTCATAAAACGTGTATCCTAAAGTTTACTACTTTACAATGTTCGCCGCTATATTTACAAGTTTTTTTTAACAAAGCAGGAATAAATAAAATGCAGGAATTAGATGGAACGTACTTGCTCTTATATTCGATCATATCGTAAGCACAAGATTCTTAGTTGAAAAGCCTAAATATATTTTTGAAGTAGTTTTTTTTACAAAATTTTGTATAAGTATACAATTTCTTTTAAATTTTTTTCTAAAAAAAAAATTGGTATGACAATTTTATGTGTTTAATAATATAAGCTTACAAAAATAATTTCGAAAAAAAAATCGTCTTCCGTCTTCGAAATATTGAATTTTCAAAAAGTTTTTTTTATATCCAAAAAAGATTTTGTCGAAAATTTCAAAAGTAATAAGTATTATTTATAATTTGAAGGGCCTCCTGTAGAAACATTTTGATCGAAATCCGACTAGCCGTGTATGAGAAAGTTCAAAATCAATAGAAACGTTTTCGAGATAATCACGATGGTAGAAAAATTGTATGGCAGGTACCGTTATTGCTTTGGGGCAAAACAAAAAAACGATTCAAAAATCTATTTGAGTTAATCACCTAAAACACTTAAGTACAAAGTTTGAAGAAAAACGAAAGATCTAGATCGACAGATAGACACACATACGGAATTGCAGGACCCGCTTTTTCGTATTCTCTATCATCGTAACGTCAAGTTTGATTAAAATCTCAAGTAAAAAATTGGTGTCTACTTTTAAGAAAATAAGACAGTAATATTTTACAACGATAAACTTAAAGTCAAGACCAGAAAAACACATCCTTTACAATCAACACAGTCCTATTCTTGCTGGCATTAGTTAAAGTAAATTTAAATTACGTGTGATATAGTGATTGCAGTTGCAAAAAAAAAAATATTTCCTTTAAGACTAGTTACGATGCACCCAGCAGATGTAGAATTTGTCAGATTAAAAATAATATATAGAAAGATGAGATTACAAGAGTTAAGCAAAAATCGTCATCATATAAAAATTAATTTGCAAGATAATTAACTTTGTACAACGTAAAAAAATAATTACATTATCTAATCCAAATAAACTATTAGCTTCAATCTAAGAATATCAAGTTGTTTTCTAATAAAATATAAGTAGATGCAATGTTGCTTATTTTTCTAAATGCTAAACTTAAATACATTTTTTACCAGATTAAGTTGTCAAGGTTATCAACAAAATTAAATAACTGAAACTAATGTTTTTTGTTTATCTCTCCAAATGACAACGAAAGCAAAAATAATTCTCTATAAATTTTAAATATAAGCATAACTAATTATTTAAGGTATTCTGTTGAATGTTTACTCGTGATTCAAATTACTAAAAATATTTACATTTTTTTTTCAAATACAAATGTTTCCTATTTTTTTTTAATTTGAAACTATTCATGTTAACAACAGATATTGTAATTCAATTTTGTTTGTCGTAAAATTAATTTAATATCCTGCAATTTGAATTTTGTATATTAACATAATATACAAGTGCCAAAAGGTTATGAATAAACATAATACAAGTTACGTTGGCAAATTTTTTGTAACATTTATAATTCCATCCAAAAAAAATATTTAAGACACAGTGAAAGCTCTATTTGTCGGACACCGATTTTAAAATAATCATTCGTTTGTTTTTTATTGGCATCTTCAAAAAAAAAATAAAACAAACACCTTGTTTACTGTCTAAAAAGCATTTCCACTAACGAAAAAAATTTCATTACGTACACACACAGTCAAAGCAAGCATTTAAAAAAAATTAATATGAGCAACTGAATTCGTTTTGCTGGTTTTTTCCACACAAGTCAATCAAATTAAATATTTCCCCACATTTATTTTCGTCCTGGTCCAGGGGATGAAGTGTCCACCTAATCGAACGAAAAATGTATGCATTCCAGGACCCTAAAACTTAGTTAGTTAAGCTTGCCCATTGAATCCAATAAGAGCTGTCCGAAATACGAGATTTCACTGCTTTCACTGATTTTTGAATCGTCCGCCAAAAAAAATATATAAAATAAAACGAAAAGACAATAAAAAACTTCAACTTTAAATTTAATTAAACCAAACGGCAAGAGAGCACGTAATAAAATAAAATAACCACTCCAAGCCTTAGTGGCCCAGAAAATAAAAATACTAAACCTCAAAAAATATCCTCCACATGAAGGCTACACAAAACAAGCTAAAGTATTGCGCTGATCACAAAAGACATCACCAGACCTACAACATGCCGGTGCTTGATGGCAGGCTAGTAGATTGTTTTGCCTCACTCAGGTATATGGCTCTCGTAACTTTTGCATGCCGCCAAAACATTCAAACCAAGGTTTAAAAAAAAATTAAATTCAAAAAAGGAAGAAATGACTATAAAAAATCCAAGCCCATTCGCCCGAATACACAAGCACCTATACATATAGCTGGTTGCCAGTTTTTTTTTTCTTTTTTTGTCTAGAACCCGAAAAAGTCAGCATTGCCACACAGAATGCCATTGCCTTTCCTTACCCAAATGTGATATTCGGCTACCAACTGGAAATGCTATGTGATGTGGTTCTTTTATTGTTGTTCAAAATCATCGTCTGCGATTCCCAAAATACACTTCCTTTGCATCAAAAGCAACCGAGAACAAACAAACAAAACAAAAAACAGCAACAAAGTATTGCAAACAAAAAAAGGAAGTATGCGAGCATATTCCTTTGAGGCAGTTACGATTTGGTTGAACGGCAGTTAAAAAAGTTTCAAGTTCAACACGGCTTCCTAACGAAGTCCTCCTCGATCCTCGAACGTGGATGGATATCCAAATTGCTACCTACCTACTGCGAATCGAATGACAATGAAATGTAACTTTTAAAAAGTTTCTTGGAGCTAAGACGCTCGCTCCTGTCGTAAAGATTTTTTTTTTTAATTTTTTTTTTGTCTAGGGTATCCTTGTAAAATTAATTTCTCAAGGGATTGAGCTGCATACGTAAAAAGCAGCAAGAAATAATTTTCTACTTTGTTTCAAAGCATAGCAAAAAGAAAACATAAAACCTACTTCTGCATGGTCCTTGGAAAATATATCATAAACACGCACCTTATTTTTTGTGATTTATCCCTCGTGGTTCAAGAACTTGAAGGACCTTTCAGCAAAAAAAAAAAAAAAACAAAAGTTGATGGAATTTAAATGTATCCCAAAATTCACTCAATTTATCTTTTTTTGCACTTTTTTCTATTTTTTTTACGAAAAAAAAATTCACACCAATGGTAGTTGTTTTGAATTATTTTTTTTTTTTAACTTAAACTCCCGCACAACGAGTATTTATAGAAGACCAGAAGTTACTACGATAAAGTATAAAAGATACTTTTTCTAGACTTTGAGATACTCTATTAATGACGACTATTGAACTTGGAAGGCTTGTTCGTACCAATAAGACATAAAACATACACGTTCACTCGCAACGAGGGTAAAATCGCAACTGAAAACTGAAACGAAAATGTATCTCTAGTAACTAACTAACTACACGAAATAGATACAATACGGATACGAATATGAGTACGAGCTGAATTTATCGGACGCGTGCCGTGCCGGTTGTTATTGTTGTTGCTGATGCTGCTATTGAATCTGTTGTGGCTGGCAAAAATCAGTGAAAACATCCAAGACAAGACATCCAAGATCCAAGTTCGCGCAGCATACAGAGTGAGAGATACGAAATGACATTTTAAATATTGAGACTGAGTATGAGAGTGTGACAAATAGTTGCTGGGCAACATAAAATTGAGATACATTTTTCGATAGAAACATTTAATGTTGCAGAAATTTTGTACCGGTTTCGCGAAAATAGAGCGACATTGGAGCTTGAGGGTTGGAGCGTGCGATGGGCACACCAAGGGATCGAGGAGGTTTCTGTTTTTTGTTTTTTTTTTTTTGTAGCAAAACTGATGAGATCATTGTTTGGTTTTGTGCGAACGTTCATGATGTGCCGGCTGCTAGCTCATGGATGAATTTCGGTTATGATTCCTTTTGGCGATTTGTGTAGTTTATTTGTTTTTGTCCGTTTCGATTTTATTGCGAGGATTTATTATACTGAAAAAAAAAGATTAGCTTAAATATTGTGATACAAAAATTAATGATAATAAAGAACTCAATAATGAATTTATGTGAGGATAAAATTTAATTTTTATTTGCAGCTGAGATAATTATAATTAATAAATTTAGAAAACGGGTCATCGAAGATATTAGGTTGATCGCATTATAGAAATTACAAATTTAGGTACAGGTATTATAAATTGTCATAATATTAAAAACACAGTTGTTTTAATTTTTAATTAAGTTAAAATAGTAGACAAAATTCTTCGATAAAAAGGGTACTGTTCGTAAAATGTGTGCCAATTATAATGCTAAAGACTAGTAACAATAAGCAAATGTTTGGTTGAATGTTCAAACACATCGTAATCACAAGATTATATTTTTATCGTTTTTTACTTAATTTTTTTTTAATACTTTACAAAATTTTTTAAATTATTTTTTCTAAGAAAATGTGTATATCAATTTAAGGTATTTAATAATATAAATTTAACACCATAACATCAACAAAAAAAATCCTCCACCAGTTTTCGAAATATTAAATTTTCAAAAAAATGATTTTTTGATTCAGTAGGGCCTTCTGTATACAAAATTAAATCGAAATCCGTTGAGCTGTTAACGAGAAAAAGGAAAATGAAAAAAAGGTCCTATGCAAAATACCGTTAATAACATTTTATTCAAGCAAATTTTTTAAACCAAATTATAGACTTAAACGTTTAAGTACCAAGTTTGAAGAAAATTGCTTAGGTCTACAGACACTAAGGCAAGATTCGTACTGAAAAGTTTGATTAAAATCTCGAGTTAGATTTTTTTTTTCAAATGCAAAACTTGACCTATAGTTCCTATATCGCAACTAAAAATCCCCAGCTGTTGTAAACGAAGGCGAAACGATAAATTTGGATCACGTTCTACACTATCCTGATCTGCTTCTGATACCGTAAATCAGCGCTTAATAAATTTTGATTATTAACTGATCGAAGCATTAGTTAAACTTGCTTAGTTATTCTGGTCACTCGGGCGTATGTGTAACAAAGTAAGAAAAAAAGTGAAATTTGAAGCTTTTTTTAAATAAAGATAAATCTGACAAAATGGTAATAAAAGCGTCTGCAGTTGTTCTGTCAATTTTGCACAACTTTATGTACCTTCGTTTGACACAACAGTATACACACATAGACGGGTCAATAAGTCTCAGAAAATTAACACAAATTCTATTGTCGTCACCTTAAGTTTATCATTTTTTTTTGTCAAGAATCATCTTTCAAAAGAAAGCATCCAAATTTTCAGATATATCTATAAATAGTTTTGGTGTGGCAGCCATTTTTATTTATTTATTTATTTCATTTCATCAATCAGAGAACATCTTCTCTTACAGACTAATACATCGATTCTTAAAAATTAAATTAACAATAAAATAAAATAATTGTACTGGGTATGTTAATATCCCATGATATATTACAAAGGATTAATTAATTACAATTGTGGTAGATTTAACAAGTTAAATACGTACAGCTTAAAAGTTTCTCTAGCGCAACTATCAAAAAAGTCTAATCTATTGCAAACCAAATTAGCTTCCCTGATGCAACGTGATATGGGCTCATTTCGACCGTAATTAGTTCTATGGAATTGTTCATGAAACAAAATTATATCACGGGAATTGCTTCTAGGAACATGTATATTGATTAATGTAAGTAATGACGGACATTTAATATGAAATGTAAGTAAATCTCTGATGAACATTATCCCAAAGTATGTACGACGACTTTCCAGACTTAGCATTCCAAATAACTGACACCTTGTTTTATAAGATGGAGTATCAACTCTCCAATTTAATTTAAAAAATATAAGCCTTGTAAATTTTCTTTGGATTTTTTCGATTCTGTCACACGAGTTTTTATAATACGGGTTCCATACTGTACTGCAGTACTCAAGCACCGATCTAACCAGAGAGTTGAAAAGAGACTTCAGTGTGTATGGGTCAGTAAATTTTTTCGTGTTCCTCTTGATGAACCCTTGCATTTGATTGGATTTATTGATTATGTAATCTTTTATATAGACTCCTATGAGCATTTTCGTTATAATGAAAAAAAGTCAATTTCGAGTAATCATTAAAGACTATCTTTTGTTTGAAAAAACTATCACGCAACCCCAACAAAAGCTTGACAAATATTATGGGTACTCTCCGCAATCGATTAGAACCATTCAGAACAGGTTTACTCAATTTCGGTGCGGTGATTCAAGCATATGTAAGGGGAGGGGCTCGAGAAATCGTATTATTTGGGCGGCATACAAAATTGGAGAAAGGTTTGATGAATTGTATCGAGCTAAAAGGAGACTAAGTTGAAAAATAAAATGTTGTTATACGAATAGAGCGTTCCTTATTTCATTTGTGAGGGACTTATTGACCCACCCGTACACACAAATATGTTCAATCAGTCAAATCCTTGAAAGATTATTTTAAATATTTTAAAAGTCTCAAAAAATAATATGAATAAATTTAGAAATTTTCACATAATTTAAGGGCGTTTGAAAAAAAAATCCTGTTTACTAATACATATTAAAAAATTGGATTCAATGCTCTTCCATTGTACCAAAATCGTTACCTTTTAATATCTTGCATGTAGAAAGTAAAAATAAATTTCACAAGCGGTAATTTGTATTCAAAAAAGAATCAATCAGCTTCCAAATTTACAAATAAAGATTACAAGACCCTTCCGCACTGTTTTTTTACGATATAGTTACTATAGGGCAAGTTTTGCATTTGAAAAAAAATCGAACTCGAGATTTTAATCAAAGTTGACATTACGATGATATAGAACACCAATAAAGTGGGTCCCACAATTCCGTCTGTCTGCCTGTCTGTAGAACGATCTACAGCCTAAGCGTTTTACGTGATTGTCCAAAATAGATTTTTGAATCGTTGTTTTAGCCCCAAAAATAACGGTACTTGCCATACAAATTTTTCTACCGTCTTAATTATCTCGAAAACGGCTCTCATAAAAATTAGTGTATGTACTACTTTGTATATGGTCTACATTTTGGCCAAAGAAAATTAGATTTTCGACTTTCTCATAAACGGCTCAACAGATTTCGACAAAAAAATACAGGAGCTCCTTCGAATTCTAAATAATACTGCATTTCAAAATTTTCGAAAAATAGTATTTTGTTTTGGATATTTAAAAACAAAAAAAATTTTTTTTTAAATTCAATATTTCGAAAACGGGTGGACGATTTTTTCTGAAACTTTGTTTTTAAATTTATATTATTAAATATTTAAGATGTTCATACCAATTTCTTTTTTTTTCGAAAAAAATTAAGAGTTTGTATATGTATGTATATACAAAATTAAGCGAAAAACGACTTTAAAAATACATTTAGCCGTTTCTATTAAGAATTGTTTGCATATAATGTGATCGAACATAGGAGCAAGTACGTGCGATATAGCCGCGCATTTTATTTTTTTACCAAAATACATATTTACATACCTAGTTTAAATTGAAAAATTTAAATCAGTTATGGTCACTTGGGCGTATACGTAATAAAAATGTGTTTTTTTTTTCGAATATACTTTTATTTGATTATTGATTTTCGATTACTATTGTTGATTTATTTATTTATCACCCATAAGGTTTTTAATACATATTTATTAAAATATTCGCAACAGCAGTATTTGAATAACTATAATGATGTATTTATATTTTGGCGAACAAGGTGATTCTGATTTCAACAAAAATAGTAGTTTTATTCAAAGAGCAAACAAACATTAAATAGAGATGTGGTTAGATGATAGAGATTACTCAAGGTCACATTTTTTTTTTAGTTTATTTTTGTCAAAATAAATAATTCTCATAAAATATATCTTTCGGTTAGCACAATTTCTTGTATAATTTTTTACATCAGAACACGAACAAGACTCATATGTCGAATTTTCTAGTTTTAGTGTAAAATATCTAATAAACTGCACTAGGTTATTCGTGGGAATTGACGTAAGCATCCAACCCCCTCATTCGAGTTTTCCTTTGATTTGGAGATTCAGTAGCAACACAACTGCTTTGAATGGCACGAATTTATTTTATATTACAAAGTAGACATTCAGAGTTACCTCCTACTTACTTCAAATTGTTCATAGTGAATACGAATAGGAATAGAGATATAAATTGAAACAGGAATAACTCCAAACATCCACTCAAAAACGATACTTGACCGCAGTTCAGAAAACCGAAATCTGATATTTAAATTGCTAACTCATACATTGATTTGACGGTAAGACCCAACAAAATGTTGCTTAGGAATCCTGTTCACAGACATAGCTGAAATACATAACCACAAAAACAGCTGGGTATGAACAACCCAAGATTATCCACACAGGTTTTAGTAAGTAGTACAAGAAATTCAAGTACAATTTTTTTTAAATAATTTTAACAAAAAATTAAAACAATGTATAATATTAGCCCCGTAAGTGCTGACACAAATTAAAATATCAATTTAAAATAAGTAATGTACTCGTAAAATAGAATTAAGAGCCAATTGTAAATATATCAGTTCAATAAACATTATTATTATTATTATTACATAGCTAAAATATCATTTTTCTTAACTAGCCTATTAATTTATTATTAAACTACAGAAATTATTTAATTTTATATTTAAATAAATTCAATGATTAGATCTAGCTAGGAGATTTCTTTTATTTTAATTTTGACAAAGTCTTCTCATAAATATTAACATATGTGGCAACTCTAGTCAAGTATATTTTGCAACGTTTAAAAAGTGTCAGAAATTTTTATTTTGGTAAAATTTTTATTTTTTAATTAATATAAAACAAATTTGAGAAAACAAATTTGTCACCGAGAACCGCAATCTGGGGCCGAATTACCGCATCAGTGATCGAGTGAGTGAGTCCCATCAATTATCGAATGAACTAGTGATCACTTTGGCATGATGGCATTCGTAGACTAACGAATCGTGTAACTATTTTAAATTGTAGTAATTCTATTCTACTACATCGAGTCTCTATTGATTTTTATCGAGTCTTTCTTGTTTGACAGATGAAATTTGTATTCATTTAATTTATTTTTGGACAAACAAATTTAATTTTTTTGTAAAAACAACAAATTTTTCGAGAGTTTCCAGTTTTTATTACAAGGATTTGAGAATATTTCTAAATATCCACTAAAAATGGATTATTTCTTTTTATAAAGCGATTCAGATAGTGAGGATTTAAAAAATATTTGTATACGTACATACATACATATGTACATAATAAGGAACATTTAATTCACATCAACCAGAAGATGAGATGTACGAAGCTATGGAGCGCAGACTCCTAAGGGACAAAATCAATCCTCTGTCTTTGTCAAATTCTGCGTAAGTATCCAAAAATTATATTACGTACATATACATATCCGGAATTCAAATCAAATACGTTCTATCAGTCGGTTTCTCATCTGACTAATAAAATTCAGTTCGATAACTGAGGAGAGAATGTCAAATTATTGTACTAGACTCCTCGATAACGTGAGCGGTAATGCAAAATTTACATAATTCAGTCACGTATGACTCGATAACTAATGCGGTAATTCGGCCCCAGATTGTTACGAACTGTCAAAATCTTTCCACGTTCCACATAAAATCCACACTTCAAAATATTCAAATAATTATTGGTAATACACGATTAACCTCAAAATCAGATATAACCAATTATGAAATGTCATTCTGTGAATAAAAACAATCTATGTGAACAAGATGTCAAAATGAATTAATATTCGTTGATTTGTTGGTGGCGTTCTTGTCAATAGACCTTTAGATTGTGGGTTGCGCAACAATATTTTTCTCATCTGAACACTTCATAGTATCCGCGGTAAAGTGAAACATTCAATTCGCGCAGTAAGGGTCAAGTTTGTCATAAATTTTCTTCATTTTGACATCTCATTTGTTAAAAATGATTAGGTGTAATTATTATTTATATTCTTTCCATCATCGTCCTCATTTTTCTAAAAACCTACCACATAGTATGTGTCATGCTAACATCTATCAACTCTATCAAGTAAAAATTCAATTAAAACAAGTAGAACGTGCTTAGCAAAATTTATTAACCACAGGTTAATATAATTACAAATTCCATTTGACAATAATTCTAAATATACTACAAAAATATTACGTGTCAAATTTTCCTGGAAATTTTGTATGATTCCTCAAATTGAACTCCCACCCTTCTCAATTTGATTACATCTCTATTCAACTTGCTTTCGATTTGTAATCGTCACCAAAATACATTTAATTACATCACCTTGCATCACTATGTGAATCATGTACATACCCGTACATCGATGTGCGGCATAAATGATGCAAAAAAAATATGTAAAAATAGCTAGCAACATTGTTAACAGTCTTGTATCCGACTTCTGATGTACTCACTCGTTTTGTTGTTTTTTTGTCTCAATGCAAATAGGAAAAGCTTTAATTTTGTATCTCTGTTTCTGCATTGTTCTCACTGTGAAATTTACTCTGCTCTATAATATGTTCAAAGAGAGTAATTCGACTAAGTTAGGTCAGCTGTTTTGTATTGTTTCTCAATATGTGTAGTGTAGTGTTTGTACTTGCTAAAAGACATCTGAAAAAGGTCTCTACCGGCTTAACCAATTTAATTCGATTCTTTTTTTTTCCCCTTTTTTTCACGGAAAACTCCCATGGGCATATAAATATCTCTGACGTATTGCCTCTTACTTATTACAATGAGAGTAACCAGGGGACAATTTATGGCTGAATATGGTTGCAGTGCAAGCACATGTTGCGCCGCCATTGCCATTTATGACAGTTTGTTCTACGTTGTTGTTATCAACCTGTACGTAGTAGTAATGGTAATACTTTGTACCTGGAGGTAGGTAAGGGTGGTTTATTTGTATATGGCTCGCACTTGTCGTTGAGAACAGAAATAAATTAGAAAATTTTATCGCTTATGCAATCCGCAAGAGAGATAATTTATTGCGGCCGTAGATATGCGTGTTCATTTTTTTTCTTATCTAACGAGTTAAGTTTTCATTTTTTCTAGGTATACGATAAAAGCGATTTTTTTGTTTGTTTAAATTCAACTATATTCGAGTTTTAATACAAATACCTAAGTGCCCATTTTCAGTGTTTAGCTTAAGGACCAATGATTTAAACACCAGATAAGACTACTTGTGATGAGGGAAAAAGTGGGGTTTTGTGGGGAAAAAAAATTATCTTAAACACAGTGGTTAATGGGTATGGTACAAGTAGATAAAATACTTACGAGATATATGATTTGATTGCGTTCTCGATTTGGAATCTAGGTCGCGGCAAATTGCAAAAGCGATTGGAATGTAACACAAAGGGGCTTTGTTTGATTTGATTTTTGTTGCTTTGAAAATCTGGGCACGACTTATGATGTGAGGGTGAGAAGTAATAATTTGTAGCATCTAGGCCAAAAAATAGACTGGACGGAAATTGCCCATTTGTAATCTATTTATTTATCTTCCGAAATTTGCGTTTACACAACGTTTTTTTTTTTGTCTCGTCAAAATTTGACATTTTGATGCTTTTCCAATTTGCATTTGTATGTACAATGTTTATAATTGACTTTTTTTAACGTTCGAGTGACATTCACAATCTTATCGAAAAAAAAAATCCCCGCTGAAAAGTAATTTGTGTTTGTAGAGATTTGTGGGGGGTTGGATTAACAAACTGAGTTGTGATTATAAATAAAATAATTTAAATAGTTATAGGGGCAGCTTTGGCAAAGTGCTGGTGGAGGCATTGAACATGTCAATTTATTGAACGCATTTAAACTCAGAAACAAGTTTGTTGAAACTCTGCTATGCGTTTGCAAAATATTTAGAATTTGAAAAAAGATAAATTTTAACAATTTACTAATTTTAAAGCTTTCCTAAACTTTGAAAAAATGCACATGAATATAGCAGCTAAAACAGTGACAGTTCGTATAAAAAAAAAAAACTAAACAAACACACCTTGTTGATATCTATAGATGCCAAAATGTCAATTATTGCATGTTCTATCACACTTTAAAATATATCTATAACATAGTAGAAATCCTGTTTTAAATTACCACTAAGACATCATGATCATACATATTTGTTCTTTACTCAAGATCTTTCAAAATAAAACATAAGCAAATAAAAAAAAGAAATAAATAGAAAAAAGGGAAACGTTAAAAACATGCATGGAATATCGTAACACATTTATTTTCGAATAGATTTATTTCTGTTTAATATTATCTTTTCTTTGATTTTGCACTTTATTCGTGCAAGGATTATCATGCGCCGTGTAGTACCAGACTAAAGGAGGCTTTACATGCATCTTCATCTTCATCTGCATTGACATCTGCAAAAAAAGAGAAACAAAATAAAAAATTCATACTTGTGCGATAGAGAGCGAAAACCAAAATGGAGATCATCTTCATCTATGAAGATTATAGGAAGTACGAACCTGAAGATTGCAGATTATAGTGAAGATGAGCATGTTCATCTTCATTATAGCATTTTCATCTGCACCATAATTTGTTCAGTTCAGATAACGAATTTTCAAGTTTTTTTTTACCATTTCACCTCAGTTTGCTTAAAAACAACGAAAATAGCGAACATTTTCTTCTCAAAACTACATATCTGAACGCTAAGAACATGTGATTGTGAGATGTGTCAAGAAAGTTATAGCAGAGTTCGAGTAAGTTATTAGTGTGTACCCTGTCTTACTTTTATGTTTGTTTTGTATTATTGGCCCGCTTTACTTTTCTTCAAGTCTGCAGATGCAGATCCATGTAAAGCCTCCTTAACTGCGACTATAGAAATTATAAACACTTAACAAAAAAATCTGTAACCGCACCTGCAAAAACCTGAATAAATTATTTTTACATCGTATAAATGCCACTATCATTTTTTGTTTGACAGCTGTCACATGCGACATCGTTAAGCCTTTTCATTCCATAAATGAACAATACACGTAGTTCTCTAAGACCGCCAATCACACTTTCTCACCCTGAAATGTTAAAAAAATATCATTTTACATATTTTGATAAAAGTGATTCATGTATGTCAAAATCACTAAAAAAATGTGACATTCAAAGAATCGCCGCCGGTTCAGACGGGTAACTATTCCACACGTGAGGCAATAGACTCAGACAGCCCCGTGATACAAACTGAAATTAACATGGATTTGATGAAACATATATGAATGTGTATGTAGTTTTTTTTTTGTAATTGTAGTATATTATAAATTATTAAATAGTGAAATGATGAATTTTATTTAATCATTTAAATCCGACTTGTATTGCAATAATAAAGCAACAATTAAACAATAAACCTAATCGGTTGACCATTTGATGCCAACACAAAATCCATTTTCACCCTGTCACCAAACTGTCAATGCGGTGACGCAAAAATTCGTGTCAATTCAGGTGTCAATGTTCTCGTCCACGCATTATCAGCATTCATCGTCAATCACGCCACGTGGCAGAATTTTAAAAGATTTTGACGTCATTATTACGTCAGAGTCAAACTTTGAATAAATTCGTAAATTCAATATTTTTGTATAATGAATGTTGTTCATTACAAAAGTTTTGACAGCCGGTACATATAAAAAAAGTATGCCAATGGAACTGAAGTACGCAACATTTTTTTAATATGAGTTTGTACTGGGTAAAAACAAATCTACTACCTTTTGGTACAGTGCGTATCTACTTTTCCCGAAATTTTATGTCAATACTTCTACAGAACTTATATGGAAAATCTAAGCCTAGTTATCGTCTTGGTACCTGCTTAAATATTGGATTATAGGAGTACTATAGTTGTTAGTTTCAAATTCAAGTGCAAGCTAAGTTTTATCTTAAAGAGGAAATAAAAAAGTAACGTAACACTCTGATTAGATAAAAATATCATTAAAATAAATCAGTTATACATCAAAATTATCAATTGATGTGAATACGGTTGATAATATTTTAATACCAAAATAAAATATAGAAAATACATATATGTGTAGAAATCGTTGTGACTACAAAATCACATTATACAAATACACCGATATTTACATATACTGTAGTCGAGCTGTCAAAATATTTTATTTATTTTTGTTGGCACTTAATTGTGGTTTAAAAAAAATCATATAGATTGCAGTTAATTAAACACACACTCTCACGCGCAAGTGATTTTCAAGTTTAATACCCTGGTAAAAAGACTGTTATCGGTTTTCATTATTTTTTTGTCACAAAACTCCATTGAATGCAAAATAAACCGCATAAACTCAATTACGTAAGTGTTTACATGTGACCGTGTCGTTTCAACAATATTTCATGGTCAATTTAAATTTATTTATTATTATCACACACAAAATGAAACCTTATTCAAATATAAGTTTGAACAGCAAATATTATCATTAAGATTCAAAAATCATTTAAACGTCTGATCTGTAAGCTCGATTGTTACAATTAAATTAATCAGCATTAAAATTATTTTAGTAAGGGTATCACCTTTGAACATGGGATGAAAAGGTGTTAATTTTAAGGCAAAAGTTTACCACCCTTTAAACTTCCTCTTAGTAAATTAATTTTAATCAAATTAACTAAAAAAAAAAGGTCAAGCATAAATACTGTTACGGCTACTTTATGTTGTGTCTGTCGGGAATGGTGCGGCGGCCGGCAGACAATTCTAATTTGGCATTATGAATTTATTTAGCCCTGCGCTGGACATGCCCTGGGCAATGGGCCAATTAAATTCTCAGTTTAACTCTCAAAACAGCACAGGCAAACACAATTACTTTTAAAATTTCAACGCATGTGGTTGTATATAATATATTTTTTGCGTTTTATGTGGTGTGGTCACGATTCGTTTCTTATTTAACGAGGAGTGGAGAACTCATTATAAGAGTTTTGGGTGTAATTTTATGTTGACAAAATTATTAAATCATTTTTGTTGACAAAATTATATGGAGTGCAACGGATTTTTGTTTGCAAATTATGAATTATTTTGAAACTCAATTGAAAATTGCGCCACAAGAACTGACAAATTAATTATTCTGATTTACTCATTAATGTGATGCACATAAATGACATTCACATATTCATATTATTTTAATATAAACAAATCTTAGGTGCAGCACAAATATTGGAACACAAACATTTCAGCGTTATAAACATTCTGTATGAAAAAAGCAAATTAAAGGCTTTAATCCAAGTTAAACATAATTTCTTCCACTGCAGTATGTAGGATAAGAATTTGAACAGGGACTGGCTCTACAATTGTAATAAATAACGCAAAAGTAGTCACCCTATCGGATAATACTTAAATTTTTGCACATGGTGGCAAATGGCAATTCTACTTTGACATTTGTGAAGTAAACAGAAACATATAGAAAATATCCGTCAACAAGACATTAATTACTATAATAATTGTTTGTACTGTCATTATTTGCAAAAATTATAGCATCTTTCGATTGGGTCACAGCTTTTGCCGCACCTTGCCTAACTGGAGATAACTTTAATAAGAGTTGTGTCCCACACTCCGCCCAAAACTGCCAATTGGCACCAATTTCTGCCAATTCCTGATCCAGACTTACAAATTTGGTAGTTTTGGGGAAGAGAGAGCGCTCTGAAAGAGCAAAATATTTGACCTTCCTGACAATTTCTGCCCAGCAAATTTTTGTTGGCAGCAAATTGTGAGCAGTAAATTTACAAATGTCAGGTTGACACTTGTCATAAAAAAAGGCTACTCGTTGTTATGGGGAAAGATTTGTTGAACAAATAAATAAATTTAAATTTATCCCAAAGTACAAAATTATTAGTCTAAAGAGAAAAATATAAAAAAATAAATGTTGTGTTGACGTTTAAGAATTGGCAGAAAATTGTGCTCAAACTGTTCCAGACTTTATTTCTTTAAGAGAGAATTCATCTCCACTCTTCAAAGTCTGATAAGTGCATATTTCTGCTCAAAAAAGTTTGGACAAAACGTAATTATTGCAACGAAAATAGGTTTTGGAAATTAAAATTTTGTAAATTTTTTTGACAGCTAGTCGTTCTGTTCGAGTAACAAAAACATCTAATCAGTAATACAGTTGTTATTTTGTACGTACTTCAAATTTATTGATTCTTAATGTGAATTGATCCATTTATAATTCTAATTACTCGTAAATTTTCCTACGGCGCGTCTTCACTTTGAAAGACCAAAAGAATTTCTATATCAGAAAATAATCGAATCGATGAGTGGAAGAACAGCACAAGTGCAAAATAAAACTTTAAAGAAAACCCGATAACAATATAATTACTATTAAAAGTGGCAACAACTATTAAGTTTGGTATGTCTAATCTCAGAAACTACTTTTATTAAAAAAAATATAAGACATTTCGTTTGTTTATTTAACTGGTTGCAGTGGAAATATGCCATTACTTAATGGAAAACATAAAATATCAACCGACATACGAAGTTAGTAATTAGATTTTGTTAATCTTAATAAAAAATATTTAAGGGCTGGCTAAAGTCCTGTATGACTGTAGAACCCGAAACTACTTTAAAACATACATATACTACAAACAACGTAAGCAAGGGTCTGCTAGTAGATTTATATTTCGACATTGTGCATGTATAGATGAAAAAATTGCTTTTTGCTTTGAAATAATGATGGTCAGAACAGTTATTCCAATCTTGGCAGGAAAAAGTGACGAATCTTTGTAATAAATTGTGTTTAAATTTATTAGAGTTCTGAGGTCACGTCTGTACACAATGGATACAATCTCAAATTTTGAGTAGTTCTTATAAAGATTGTTTTATGAAAATGGTGGTTAAGAAATGCATTCAGAATAAAGATGATTAGCTATCAATAGACTTGCCATTTGTGCAGTAAAATCTCAGAAATATAAACTGGCCATTTATCATACTCTCCTCTCACGTAAGATCTTAGTTGTTGATATAATAAGCATCAAAGTTAAAACACCAAACTCTCCACCAATAAAACCAAAATTGTGTTGTTTTTGTTTTGAATAAATTATTCCTCTTACTTAAAAAAACTTAACCATCAATTAAGATTGGAATTTGGCACTCATTTGATCTTCTTGCTGTGTTGGTTTGGTTTTTGTGGAAAACACACACCGCAGATTTAACATGACACTAAATCTGTAATTAATAATCCAACTACATGAGTTGAGGTCATAAAATTAAAATTACAATCACACCGCTTCTGAATATTATACCTACAGCCAAAACTAAATATCACTTACAAAAACCTAGCTCGATGCATATAACTTTTATTTAAACACGACACACTTGCAGAGTCTGGCAACTGCAATGACGTGTAAACTAGGCGCTATTAAACCACAAACTACATCCCAATGACATCATCACGAACATATACAGCAATAAGTCTGCTATCTTTCCCTGTCTACATTTATTTTAATTCATTTTATGTAGTGTGCTGCACAGAATGAACAGTGGGAGCAAGCGACGCACGGCACGGCGGCATTGGTGGAAGTGGTGAACAAACGTCAAATTTGCATACGAGCACCTCTTTTATAAAGTTAGATTTCTTTCGTACTCAAATGCACCTGTCAATGGATGTTGCATTATTTGGAATTTCAAGAGAGTAAACGATTATCTCATTGAAATAGCGTGCATCGTATCTTTTATGAAATGGTTATGACGCGAGTCTTCTTGTTTGAAACTATAAGATAAGATTAGAATTGGAATTAAATTAAAATACATTTAAAAACTATGTATATCGACTGGATACAAGATTTGATGATTACTTTCACTTCGAATGTGTTATTGGTAAGAAATCGTTGGAATAGTTTTGCTGTTATTTCATTTCCTGGAATTTTAATTTGCACATCAGTTTCATTAGACTCAATCCCTTGAAATCTTAGGTCTTAGTTCTAGTGTATTAAGTGTTTTTTTTTTTTAATTTTAATCCGGAACTTCAAGGAATTATATCTGTCAAATTGTAAACTGTCAGTGTCACTTTTAATTAGAACTTTAGTAATCGACCACTCTAGCTCGACCACTATGACCCAATTTGTTTCCCGTTTGCGCACATCATTTTCTTTGCAAGATGCAGTGGTGCCAAGACGCATACAAATATAATACGACATCGTTTATAAAAGCTTAGTCATTGTCAATCAAATTTATTGAAATTTTACGTAAACATCTCGTTGGTGATAGAATTAAAGAATTAAAGCCGAATGAACATCGTTTATGTCGAAATATCGGTGAATGGACCCAAAATCAACCTGCATTGGATGCGATGTGTTTTGTTTGAAAAATTGTGTTCAGAAATGAAGACCATATTTATTATACCTATTCGATAAGTATGTCACATTGATTACTACGAATTGTCAACATTTTTTCGCATTCCACATACAATCCACACTCCAACCAAAAAAATCAAAATCAGAGATTACACAGGTCAACAAAAGAATTTTTTTTTCGTTTCTGTGTTCAAATAGCGATTTTGTCAACCTTTGTATTGAAAAATATTGTACATTTGTTTTTTTTTTTCAAAGTTTTTTCCTATACCTTTCAGAATGATAAATAAATATTACGTGTTGTCACCCACGATTATAAGCGCAATGAGCGGTGAGAAAATAATGAAGTTTAACGCATCACGTGGTGTCAAATCAATGCTGAAAATCACATTTCAGCGATTCATCTTAATGGTACATTAAAATTGGCCTCTAGAATATGAAAATATTGTTACATTTGCGGCGAATTAATTAAATCAAAAAAATACAAAATTAGCTTTATTAACTAATTTAAAGCTTTTTGAAGCCTATGCAGCTTATTTTAAGCTTCCTATTCGAAGCTAAGATAAGTGCTGGGCTCCAGTGCTGCCGTATCTACTGTTACGACAGTAGACTACTCTTTTTTCTCTCCAACAACTTCAAATCTACTGTGGAAACAGGTTCCAGGACATTTTTTCCACAATTCTCCTGTTTTATTCCGATTTGCATTAATATTGCAATTATAGGCTTCTTAATAAAACATTTTGTTACTTCCAAAAGTTTATGTCACTTCTTAAAACATTATGCGTCATCTTCAACTCGAAGAAACTATGTTATTATAGAACATACTTGTTCAAGTTTTTCCCCGAGTTCATCCCTGTTTTGAAGTCTGTGTGACAGTTTGAAAATTAGTGCAGTTGACAGCTGATTTAGAATTTGGACTAATTTGGACTTAAATAATTATATAAAATTATTTTTAGTCTGATTAGACCAAATCGTGGTCTTAGAATTTTTTTTTCATTTTACCCCTTTTTGGAAAACTTAAACCGTTATTCGATTCAGAAGAAAACTTTGTACAAAAATCAATTATATTTGATTTTAAGTGATTTCGAATGATAAGATTGAGAGGACTTTGGAAGAAATTTGAGTACAATTAATATTTCGATTCGCTTGGCGTAATAGGTCGTTTTATGTAAAATGTCTACTTATTGAGCAGGAAATCTCCTGATTTTCTAAAATCTTCGGACTGCAGCACTGGTGGGCTCCTCATTTTGCATGTAGTTGCTGCAAAGTTATTCTCGAAGGTAAGGCACGGGATCCAATTTTGTTTCCAATTACATTCTTGTAATTGTTAATGAAAGAATGATAGGAGACTATATATGGGGTCTTATACGAGACAGTTCATCCATACACAGCATCACACACAAAAAATATTAATTTTTCAATATTTACAATTCTTTATTAAGTTTAAACTTTATAAAAATAAAAAATATTTATTTGAAATCATTTTAAAATTTTGTTTTATTTTAACATACCATTAAAACAAAACAAAAAATAGGATTTCCCATAAAACCAAAATATCAAACTTCTAGCTATAAAAACGAACTTTTTCAGATAAAAATTTTTTATAATTAGTAAGTTATATGGGAGGAACAACAAAATAATATCAGGAACCCAGAAACAAAAATAGTGTTGACCTCTGTTAACATTTATAAAACGTCATTCGCGATGAGTAAAAAAATGGCCGTGTGCCCGAAATGTCAAATGGCGTTTCCAGAAGCAATTTTTATTTATGTTTTTATTTCAGAAATTATTGCAGAAATTTTTATTTCTTCGTTCATTGAACAAATTATTTCATGAAATCTTATTTACAATCAGAGTGCCAAGCAAACAACATCTATTGTAGTCACATTTTCGGCCTGGAATTACAACTAAACCAATCAATATACACATGTAAAGGTAAAAAGCACACAAATCTTAGTCGAACTAACGTTAAACATCAAATTATTACTTCATTTATTTCCACAGAGATGTTAAGAAAAAAATGCTAAAAACCATTTCGTGAAATAATTTAGTAGTAGTAGTAGTAGTAGTAGTAGTAGTAATATTGATTTTTATTCCATAATAAATTAATTTAAGCTTACATTAGTGAAATAATTTATTTCATGAAACTTTGTGGTCTGCATTGGATATTTCCATTGCATGATCGATTTTCTGACAGAAATGATTGCTTGAGGAGGCGCAGGGTTATTAAAGTCGGTTGTATTGCTTATGTTAATAGTCCTTAGGAGTAAGCGTTCTACAATTAATGTCTTTTCGTTTCCATAAAATGGTATAAATATAAAAGAGATGTGATTATTTTCTTTTAGGGATGCGTTAGTTTGCTTGCTTAAGCTGGCAAACCAACAGCTTAGACGCAACGCACTAGATATCAAAATTGTTTATGTTATTGAGAACAAATGCATGAAGGTGTGTTTAAAAATTAATTATAGCATATATATTCCCTCGATTAAATACACAATAATATTTCATTTCCAGAACATTGTACAAATATAATAAACGAAGCATATTTATTTATAAAATCCCATCAGAAATGGAATGATGTTATCAAATTTTTAAATGTTGCTGAATTCTTTCTGCATTTTTACGTGGCAAAACTCACAATCAATGTTATAACGTTGATATCTCTTGACTTATAAAAGGTGCTGTCAGTGACATTTATTGAAGAGATTAATTGCATTTAAAGTTCTCAAGTGCAAAACAGTGATAATTCAAAAGTGATGATTCAAAATTTTGTTTGAGTAAGCACTGCAAATTATTATACTCGGTATATTATCTGGGTTTAAGATAGATGTATGAACAATTTAATTAATAAACAAACTGTCATTTTGTACCATGACAACAATAAACTAATAGTGTTAAGATACAAGATATGACTCTCGGATGATAAAGCACTTCAAACGAATTTTCCAAAGAACTTACTAATATATAAAACAAACAAACCTTGGTATTTTGAATCACCAAGAAAGTGTGTGATCAGCTGAACAGTCGACTTGTTTTATCTATTTGAATAATGATGCGATGATTATTATTGCGCAAGAGAAATTGAGTGGGAATTTCTGGAAAAAATCTCTAGTAAGCAAATTCAGAACAGTCATGCATACACACGCTTAAGAACTCAAAAATTGTTATAATGTTTTTCGTTTTGTTTACAATTTTTGTCATCATAGTACATACGAATGAGTTCACATTTGAACATGTCAAAGTCCGGTATTATTCGCCTATTTACGAGTACATACCTTAATAGACTATAGTCTTTTTGCGATACATAAGTGAATTTAAGACTATGCTTTCACGTTGAGCTAAATCTCCAATAAATCTTGAAGAATTTCAATCAAATTAAGTTTAAAATAAATCTCATTTATATAAAACTGGATCTATAGTTGTACAAATCAAACTAAACTATTCCCATATTGAAATGAACTCATTCACTCCGAAGGTGAATTTTTGGATTCACATGACACAGAAAATGAACCACCATTGCAGCATGTTCGAATTGTGCTGACAAAATTAGGTTTACTTTTTTATATTTGAAGCGGCGAAAACAATTTAATATTTAGGTTTTTTTCATTAGATTAGCATTAGAGCATCAAGCACAACAACACATCTTATTGCGATTGTCGAAAATTTAAATAGTAAATATTATATATATATTTGTTTTAAATTTTATTATTTTAGATTAATTTCTTTTATTTCCATTGTTCATTTTATTTAATTATAAATAATTTATTTAAGAGTTGATTGAAAAATGCATTGACATTGTCAATGAACAATTAATAAATCATGGATTTGACAGATCAATACGATTACGTCAGTGTTATCGGCCATACATTAGGTCTGTTTGGTATCTTTTTTGTAGTAAGAAGTCTAAGAACTGTCAAAATTCAAGAATGAGGGAAATTTTAAAAATCTTGCAATGAACTTCTCGCTCGAATTCTCATTTCACAAGGAAATAGGAGAAACCCCTTGACAACTTGGTGCTTTGACAGTTTTTACATCAATTACCTACAAAAATTCGTGTAATAAAAATTCCCGACTATTTCCATGTAGGGAAAGTTTTTCTCCTCTACTTTTGACTGTCTTTGTAGTAATATTTTTGAGATAACACAAAGCATTTTGCGAAAACTTATACAAATTGCTATGAATTCGTACGAATTCACAGGATAACAAACAGACCTCCTTTTTTATTTCATTTAATCATGAATCAGAGAAAGATGACTGATATTAAATTAAGTTTATAATTTTTATATTGAAAAGCTTATTTTTAAGTTTTTACTAATAATGTATAAATATAGTCTAATACTATTCTTTCAACAATTTCAAATACATAAAAACATATGTTAACATAAATATTTTGCTTCGGAAAAAATCGTTTAAAATACTAAGAAAATCACAAAAAGCACACTCTAAAATAAAATAAGGCTATTATATCATTTAGGAAATCAACAAAAACGTAAAGTATTTTCCTCCTCCACATTTTAAGGTCAATTCAATGAAAACTTCACACCATCTTGTGTAGTTCTAAAAAATACATTTGAAATGATTTCATAGCTAAAAACCATCATCAACAAAATCACACCATAATCGCATAATCAATTCCCCAAAGCGATCAATAAAATCGTTCTTCACCAAATCAATCGTTAAGAAATAGCCCATAAATAAGAACAAAAAAAACTATGAGTTATTTGGCGTCACCAGTAAAAATACTTCGTTCAATCTAAAAGAAGCGATAAAATTTATATATATATCGTTGATTCATCACAACTTTGTCATTTTTTCTTTCGATTTTCCGAGCAACAACAACTGATTGACATAAACAACGTTTTTATGACACTGCAAACGTCAGAAGCTAAAATTGATTATGCTGAAAGATGTGCCAACTCTATTTTCTGAAATGCATCAGACTGTGCTAATAAATCCATTCATTTTGAATCTTTTATATTGTTAATTTTTTTTTTGTTCAGAATTCAGGTTTTTGGCTCAGCAGAAGTAAATGAGTGAATAATTTTTTGAATTGCATTTTTAGGGTGCCAAACTCAATTTGATTTTGAAATTTGTGGAAATGATTTCATAAAAGATTTAAAATAACAGAACTAGATCGGGTAAGCTGATTATTAAGGATTAAGTAGTCCACGACCTAGAAAGCTCGAACGGGATCCCAATCGCGCACATATGAGTTTGAGGACGATATAAAATGTTACAAACAGAAAACATTCGAATAAGCTACTTTCCTGCAATGTACTTTATGTCAATATACAATGTAGTTAAAGTCAGAATCTACTTTGTATTCACTTTGTTAACATTCCACAAAAAAAAACCTTCACCAAAAATATAATAACTTCTTCAACAGGTAAATCATTGTGTCACTGCCTTAAGTCAGACTGCTTGATCTTGTGAATGCAGTTTTAGTGAACTTGAATATAACACTTTATCCATCATCGAGTTGAAAATAAATAAAATGTCTGATTAACCAAGTGATTCACTGGACTACTTGCAGCTTCAACCTGTCACTTAAAATGCCAAACTGTCAATTCATAATATTAAGGGCGTAAAGTATAAGTGTGACAGCACGTAAAGTAATTTCAATTTTACGCTACGACGCGACATTTCATACAAAATAGTATATCCCGCCCAAGGCCCCTCGTGCCGACTAATCATAACTGAAAGCATCCAATTGAAAGGAAGAAAAGAAAAGTGCCAACGAGATGACAGTTGACAGATAGGGGTAAGGCCAACCGCCACACTCGTGGTTTTCGTGTTTTTATGTGTATGATGAATGCGCTTTTGTGGCAACAAACAAAAATTAGCAAACAAAAAAAATTGCTGCGGGAGAAAAATAACATTTTGTAAATTGAAAAGATGAGTGATAGTTTCCGGCTGTATCGTAACTCGTAACTTCTTTCTATGAGTATACGAGTACTTCAACCGCTTAAATTTGGTGTCATTTGCAAACATTCACATCTAAAAGTATTCAATCAACATCTTATTTTTCATTCATTAAGTGATGCCCGTGGGAATCTCTTTTCTATTTATTTCCAAGCGCATGAATGGGAAATATTTATCAATCGCAGTCGTGAGTGCGCTAAGAGGCTTTTTTTTAAACATAACTGGTTTAGTCATGTAAAGTGTTAAAACGTGAATCAATTTTGGTTATTCTACAAACCGCAATTGTCGCTACTTATACGTACGGCTATGATAATTAATTTAAAATTGTTTTTTATGCATTTTTTATGTGTGTGGTAATTTTTTTTTCAAACCCCAAATTCCGCTTTGTGGAAAAAATTGCACCTTTTTTTTACATAGGTACACAACGCATATCCAATGCCCAATTACATGAAAATATTAAAAAATTTCACGTTTCGTTAGGTTTAAAATGACGTTTAGTAAAATAGGTTTTTGGAGTATATACCTTGGCATAAAAGTACGAGTAAAATTTGGAAAACGAATGAACTTTAAGTTATGTAGGTTTAAAAGTGCCAACTTAAATTGTTTCTCCCCATTTATGTCAGCTTAAGTACTGGAGCGAGTACACACCATTATATGAACATGCATTTATTGGCCGATTAGCTCATTTTCGTTAAGTTTCGATCACTTTTGCATTGATTAGACTGCTTTTACTGCTTTTACATCAAGCAATTTGAGCTTGTGATTGAGGGACGTATGTGGTGGCCGAGGTGGACAAAATTACTCAGGTAAAAAAATTGCAGAGTTACCGCCCTTTCTACCCTCCTGGGGGTAAGCCTTGACGTGGCGGAGGGGCTTACGGTGACTACTACTGTGAAACCTAGAGCTATGCGATCGCGGAACTTGATTCTTTATAAATTTTCGTTATGGTACGATTGAACTTTTATAAATTAAATGGAGTAAAGAGTGCGGATATATGTTTGAAGAAAGTTAACATCTATTAAATATCGCAGTCATTAAAAGTACCTCTGCAACCGAAAGAAGTCCAAAACGGAAACAATATGTTATAAAAATCCATTTTTTAACGATGCCTCTAATAATTTTCGTTTGATTTTCAAGCTATTTTTAAACTAACGTATATGCTTATTATGTATATTTGAACCTTTAAACTGTTTTATGTAAATATACTCGAGCTGCCTAAAAATGGTTAATGCTTTGTTAAGTTTAAGATGACAAATTTTGATTAAACTACTTAATTTTAATTTAAAAAGAACTATAAATACTTTTGAAGATGCATATCTTTTATTAATTGACAAATACATATTAGCATATTTTTATAATAAAAGAATCATTAAATAACAAAACATTTCGATTTTGTACTTCAATCAAAATTATTCTTTTTTTATATTGACACTCCCAAACATGTCTCACTGTCAACCTCCTTTTATTGTCATGTAGATATGACTTTACCTATCAATGTCATAATATCGGACATTCTTTAAGGTAGGTATATTTTTTTCCCAAAAATCACCTCCAAGGTCGATTTGATGGCAAATGAATTGTACACAAAATATTCGTGTATAATCATGCCCGGCTTCCAAATTAGGTTCGAAAATAATTACTGCTGCATAGCTTACTCAATATGCAAATTATGCTTGCAATACCAATCAAAATATATAGACAGCGAATGTCATCTATAAAATAATAAATCGCCGCTCCTTTATACCGTGACAATATACTGATGGCACATGCAGGTTAAGTTAAGTCTTTTGCAATAATTTGCACTTCCATTCATGGTGTAAACATAAGTTTGCAAAAAAAAAATAATAGTTATCACAGAAGGAATGTCATACTAAAACTGCATATGTTTGTACTTTCATGATGCAACAAAAACTGTTGTTACTGCTACAATATTATGTGTGAAACACATATGAAGCATATAAGTTCACCTTAGTAGAGGATGAGCTGTCAAAAAGGGAGTGCAACACCTGAACGTGACATAATCGAAAGACATTTCAATAAAAGCATTTGCATAGAAATGAATTTATAAAATTATTATATTGGCGAAAAATAAATATACCTGCATAGCTTGTATTATGACAGCTGAAATATTCAGCTGGTGATACTATTATAAAACATTTAAATTGAATGACACACTTTATACTTTATTCAGACATTTGACATACATATTATCAATATTCTTATTTAAGATTTCAGTAAGCAATATTATACACATAAACCAAATAAAAAAGAGGTAGGAGTTTAAAAACTGCTTTAAACTGATATCGCTTTCCATTGTTTGCTCGGAGTTACTTTTTTTATTTCTGTTACTCTAAAACGTTCGATTGGCTTTTCGGAGTAATATATTTGAAGTATTATTCTGTTCCCAAGTTCATGTGTGTACACATTAACATGCACGGACTATTTGTAAAAAGTAATAACTGTTTGTAGAAGCCAGATGACGACGACGTTCCTCGCGTATTTGTAAATATGACATTTCCATTTTCTATTCGAATTAAAAAGGAGTAGCACATTTCGACCGAAAATCCAATCGAAAACGACATAATATATTTTTTTCAAATAATAATATTTTCGCTTGACAATTCGGAAAAAAAACTCTGCCACTCAGAATAATAATGGAAGTTGGACCCAATACGCTGAATTATTGAATGTATGCATTTTAAATATATTTTAATTTCATTTTTGTTAATTTTGTTTACTTTTTCCCTAAAAACTAGGATTACTTGTTTACTTAAAATGACGTTCCATAACTTTGAAAAGTTTTTGTATGAGTGCATGGGTAAATTTGTTTTCTATTCTGAAATTACTTACTAAATTCTTTCTACTTTTCAGGGGAAGAAAAATGTCATGTTCAATGCCAACAGAATACTTCCAAACAATAACATGCTTCGTTAATTTTTCGTCAAAAATTTATATCAAGAACATATTTTCTCCATATCTATTTTTTTCTTAGGCCACAAGTTTTTTATACAACCTATCAAAAACCATTTGAAATTTAGAGATAAATAAACAAACAAATCTAGGAGAAAAATTGGCCTCATTCACATAATAATTCTCAGCAATCTGGAATAACGTTATGTTGTTGTAACACATACAACCAAGCTGATGAAAAGTTGTTTCAGTTATTCTAAAAATGCAGCTATCCGACGACAGTCTTATCCGAATCGTTCACAAATATATCCGGGTAGATCAATTATCAAATAAACGAACGAATGAAAGCTAATTTAAACGTCAAAGGTAACAAACAGCTGTTGTCAAAAGAAATACATTTTTGTTTTATGTAAAAACATATTTTTTCATGACAATTAAGTAAAATATTTAGGTACATGTTTTTTTAAATATTAACTAATAATTGTTTTTTTTTTTTAAAGAAATAATCAATGAAAACAAAAATTTGACAACCAGGTGTCAAAACAATTGGAATGTCAAACAAAAACACAAATTTGATGTCGGTTATTAGTTTTTTAATTGGTGGGCCTCTTATAAATTTACCCAAATCTGTGAATGTGTTGTGTTGGTGGATCCGTTCATCCTAAAAAGGGCATATCATCAGTAACTTCAGGAGGTAATAAAATACCTATTTATATTGCTTGAATTGAGAAATCCAGACCTGATTTAAGCTACACACAAACTGGCAGCTTGATTCTATGAGCTTGATTGGATATACAATTTGTAAAACTCGCATAGAACTTTCGACTTACCTACTTATTAATTCATATAAATTTACTTTACAAATATTCTTCTAAAAATAAAGTTATCGACATACATAATTATATGTTTATTTATTTGATATCTCAATTGTTTTATTTGCTCCCCTGCGTAGGCATGTACAATGTAACTGTTTCTATTGTAACTTATACCAATTGATGTCAGACATTTTTCAATGCTAAGCTAAACCAGACTTAACAGTTGTTGGATAGGGTTACGTTAGCAGAACAATATGTGACCATGAGTATAACTCATTCATTCTTAACGTTAACACCCACAAGTCAGCTTGTTAACACTCGTGAATCTCTGTCACTGTATACGAGAGTAAAAGTCAGAAACCAATCGTGCTAGCTGATTCATCACCAATTTTAGAATAAATTTACATTTGATTTGTGATCAAATTAACAGCCGCAATTTTCTAGTTCGCATCTGGCCACGCGCTGAACAATATGAATTGCCAACGGAAAACCTTCGATTTTTTGCTGATAGAATCTACTGTTTGAATAATATTCTACCAATCGATATGACAATTAATTAAAAACAGACATTTGCCAACCGAAGGTTAAATTTGTTAAAATTCTGCACTTAAACTACGGATGATGTTATGGTTTTACAAAAAAAAAAACATCAACATCTCAACCCGCCCACAGCGCCACCACTCGGCTGATCTATCACTACAAATTTAACTTTTTACCCCTTCCTTAAAGATGATTGATTTATTTTTCGTGGCATGCGACAAAAATGTCGTTTATCACACACATGGGACCATTACGGAACTGATTGAATGTCGTTGACATTGACTCCGCAGTCCGGCATAATAAAATATTAACTTCAAGGACTTCTAGGCTCGTTTAATTTTATATATATGTATGGACGTATAGCATTATTCTATTAAGAATACTTTTTATTAAGGGCACATGGGTCCACCACCCACCCTTAAAATGATTCAGAAATCTTTATTAATTGTTGTTGGTATAATTTTCTTTTACAATAGGAATTAGACGGGAGAGCAAAATATTTGCAGTGACAGTAGGTCACTGTGGCAATTACTATCTGTCACTAAGCCTTCAAGGCAGTCAATGAATTGTTGTTTTGCTAGTGGAAGAACACAGACGTCATTTAATTGTTATTGCTTAATTTTGTAGTACATATGTATGTATAAGTTAGAGACATACAGACCTCGAGGTATGTGAATAGATTAATTGTTATTTTATTGATCAATGACAGATATCATTTGATTGGTGGAGAGCGAATAGTAAATTTTAAAGAAACTCTGTAGCTAATTTCTGTTGAATAAAATGTCAATTTATGAATGGCGAAATGTCTATATGACCGAATAGCGGTTCATTAATTTGTAAAATTAGTATCATTCTTATACCTAAATTCATACAGAAACATGATGTCATTTTTTGTCATCGTGATCATCGTGTAAAAACAATAAAAAGGTTTGATCATAGCTTCGCTGTATTAATAAAATATGTATGTTCGCAGATATGCTTTTAACTTGCAATAAGAAAACAAAAACAATGGGAGAGGTTGTGATGATTTACTTTAAAAACATTTTGGGTCGCCAGTCCTTGAAATGTTATTGTTTTGTTTATTGTTATTCTTATGGGAAAATAGGAATGCTGAAAACAATATTTAGAAAATAAAATATCGATATCGAAGAATGTATTTTATTTGTATGCTAAAGTTAAATAAATAAAAAAAAGTTATTTGAATTCCCAACAGCGCAGCGCCAGCGTTGGCTTTATGAATCATCCAATGAAGGTTGTGAATACTCAAAATGAAAATGTTGTATCTTCGTAGCGTTGAAGTAGTTCAGACAGTTTTTTTTTTAATTTCATTTGATTCGCTCAGGGAGCAAGAAAATTGCTTCTCCAATAAGTATACACACAGCAATATATACCTATCTCGTTTATACATAAACGTCAAAATCATGATTTAGATGAAGCTGACATTTAGTTGTTTATTTATTTTTGGAAAAATACACATACATATATTGAGATACATATATACATACATATAAATAACAAACACCTCTATTTTAACTAAAATTGGACTTTTAGAAAACCAACAATGAACAAAAGACGCATATATCAGTTTGTTCCTAGTTTTTGATGTCACTTTTGGCATTAAACTTTACGAAAAAATTGGCCACGTTCAGAAGACGTTACTTAAAGTAATGTCCTTTTCGATTGGTAATCCGGAACAAGTAAGCACTAGATTCCAGATTTTGAAAACTTCTGTGAGTGTTTGTGTAAGACGGGAAATGTCGAACGCACATTTGTGATTATTTTATTTTGTTAACATGGCTGACACAAATGTAGAAGATTTCGAAGTTATTCCTAATGAAAATGCGAAATTATTGAAGGGAAAATTTGTCTTCGGAACAGAAATCCATAATTTCAATTCTCTAAAGATTGAAATTGAATCTATAAAATTTCAGACAAACCAAAGCAAAACAATGACATGAATAAATTAATTCGAATTTGATATTTAGTGGGTGTGAGTGTGTGCGTGCTTCTGGTTTTGATTCTGACTTCAAATCCAGAAGGAAATTTCTCTTCTATCCAGGAGATGAACTGTCATTTGATACCAATCGAACAGTTTCGGAAGCCTCCCGGACGACCAATTGGAAAGGCCATAAGTAAAGTTTCTGATTGACCAGCTGTCAAAGATTGCCTTCCAGTGAAAAGTAATTTTATTGGATAGTGACTGGCTATTAACGTCATATGAATTTTGTTTGAAGTAATGTTAGTAGATAATATCGAGGATTCTGAAGAAATACTTGAACGTGGTAAGAAAGCTGTAGCATATAACAAACAAGTGATTTTATATCACAAACAAAATATTGTAGTTCTTTTTTTGTGAGATTAACTAAAGATAAATTTGATCCAACAAAAGGCAAACAGCTGCATCCAAATTCATTTTTTACTCAGTATTTGACAGCAAAACTAATTACTTGTTCATGTTACTACATACATGTCTGAGAGCTCATTTTTTATGCTAGTCTAATGTTTGAAGTAAATTTCTAAGTTTAACATTGAACGGATTCAGAAATCTATACAGAGCTAACTGGATAGCTTTGTGTTATTGGCCGCATTTAACAATCGAACCATAGCTATCCGGATAAGTTGGTGTTTTTGTAATCCCTTGTAAGAACAAAGCTGATAACAAAACAGCTGCTTCAAACAGTAATTCTCTTGCTATTAAATTTGGTATATTTTTATATCCCTTATGAGATAAGTTAAAAACATTATGCAAAAATACATGCAGCCCACAGATTTATATATACTACCTAGATACTGAACATCGCATAAAACAGAGAAGCTCAAACGCCATTTTCGAGTAGGTTTTGAACCTATGCAAGTATAGAGGATAGACAGAGAGAGAACTGAAAGTGCTATATATGTCGTATTCTTCTTCAAATATGAAAATAAGTTAGTCTCTGTGCATGGTTTTCTTTTTTTTCTTAAATTCCAATAAAGCCTGAGATACATACAAAGGTGAAAGGATGAGTATCATTTCAATTTCCGCATTCCTTATTTACAAATTTGTCTCTTAAATAAGTCATTTATGTCAATTATCTGTGAAAAATTCGTGACTCTGTGTCATTTATAACGATATAGAGTTCTGGGTGTACCTGCAGCCGGCAACAAATTCCCTTTCTCTTTAATCTTTCTCCAATTTCAGTACATCACTTCAGTCAACGAAGTTTATGTAGATGAAAGTAAATGGATAAGAAAACCAATGTCACTTGATCTTTATTTTAACTAAAACAACAACATAATTATATGTATGTATGATCAGGAAACATGTTCTTTATTTTACGCATTACGGAGCGAATCTTATTAATGTTGATTAACAAAGAAACACCCTGATGTCTTCAGCATTTATTTCCTCATTTATCTTGTCAGAAATTCAAAACGACGTGAACGCGACACACGCACGACAAATCGATTAGATACGCATCCTGATCTTGAGACGCAATTGCAACAGTTCTTGGCGCAAATAGTCAAGAACGAACCAACAACGTTAGCTCCAGTGCTACATAACATTTTAGTTAGTACTAGTCTATATCCATAGCCAAAGTTAATTATCTCGTCTCCACTTGCTTGTTGGAGAACAAGCTGCTACTATTTCTCGCTTGGTTGCATTAGGTGTCGTCGAGTCGTGTAGACGATGTTGGCATTCTGCCCGAATCCAGTATTGGAGACTATCATTGCGTCTGTCACTTCATGTGTTCATATCGCAAGTAGACCGACGCATTTTGATGTCGGAAAATTGACATCATACCTGTCAAGTCGGTAACTGCATTATTCGTTTATGCACCTCAATACTGTTCGAATAAATGCATAATGCTGACAAACATATACAGCTGTTAACCCGTAGTGGCATTTTGTCATCCCATATTAATTGTTCGCCAAAAATACTCGTACACCCCGAAGATACCATCAAGGAAATGAACCGAAAATAAAATAGAATTCGCATTGCGCGCGAATCATCGTCAGTCATCGAGTTTAAGAATAGAAATTTATTCGCAGAACTTGTTAATGACATTTTTTTTTACAAATTTAATTGCATCGGAGAGAATTGCGGGTGAATTGCCGGGATGGTATAACGACCTTAAGGCGCCTTATTTGTGGTTGTGGTTGTAAAATGTCAGAAATGCTGTCAAAAGCCATTTGTAATTAATTTTTTTTCATTTCGAAAATAACTATGATGCATTACAAGAATAGCAATAATCAAAAGAATAAGCTAGAAGAATTTTAGAATTTGCCTTGGCAAATAAAGAATGATGATTTTGTAGAAAATAATTTTGTTGTTAATCAATTTTCGTGAAATGTGGATGATTAAATAAATGTCATTGGCATTACAATTAGCCAAACAAACAACTCAAATGACACGTTTGACAAATAATGTTAATATATAAAACATTGAAGGTATGGTAAAGGTTTTCACAGTCAAAATTTGTTTCGCTAATTTACAGCGAATCGCGTGATGAAATGGGCGTCGTAAATTTTACAGTAAAGAAATTCACCTTGATTACAGAATCAATTTTTAAACAACTACAATAGTAAAAATGTCAAAATTAGTTCTGATTCCCTCCGCATTCTATAATCAGGGTGAATAAAAATTCTTAAAACATACTTTCAAATTAGCTAAGGAATAAATTACTTATTTTTATAAATTGTTCATTAATTGCCTGGATTTCAAAAATTCAAAACAAAAACAAATCCATAATATATTAAACCATTAACGAATTCTTCAGTATTATACGTAGGTAAATTAAGAACAGTATTCATCGAAACCAACATATATTTTAGTCAGTCAGTTTGGGCGATAATTTGTGGACACACATATTCTGTTTGATGTGTTTTTTTTATAGTTTTTTTTTTTTTTTTTAATAGTGGGTGTCTGCGTGACTCAAGTTCATACTCATAAAAAAATTTTGTCGCCCAGTTTAATATTCAACGTGTTTGTGTCAAGGTCAAAAAATTGTATGTTCTTAATTAAAAAGAAAACTTACGTCATTTGATTGTTTTTTTTTTCAAATTTCTTTTTAATTTGGTGTTCTATGCGAAGCTGTGTATATAGGAAACTATCTGAATTTTATTGCATACTTTATTATACATAATACAATCTCAAATGCTATTCACATTTTTTTATTTTATTTTTGTTTTAATAAACTATGTTTCATTTATTTTATTTTCAAAATAAGAAGTTTAATAGCGAGTTTCCTTCAAGAAAATGTTTGCTCTTTCTGTCAAAAGATTTGATCTTTTTAAATTTTTAGATATTCATTGCAACAAAAAGAGCAAATCTAGATCAAATCTTAACACGAAAGATTTGATCTCTGATTGGTTGGCAGATTTGATATGAATGCACACATAGTACATGTAATAAGTATTTTGTGTCAAACATCAAATGGAAAATATTTTCTTATTAATTTGTTGTGAACTTGTGACAGTCCATGCTAAAAATTAACAAACAAAAAATAAACAAATAATGGACGAAGAAGTTAAAAATGTTGATATGTTTTTTTTAATGATTTGATATGAATGCACACATAGTACATGTAATAAGTATTTTGTGTCAAACATCAAATGGAAAATATTTTCTTATTAATTTGTTGTGAACTTGTGACAGTCCATGCTAAAAATTAACAAAACAAAAAATAAACAAATAATGGACGAAGAAGTTAAAAATGTTGATATGTTTTTTTTTAATGCATTCACCAACACTACAATTAAATCCGAAAACAAATTTAATTGAAAAGATCAAATCTCGATTTTGGGAACATATCTTTGAAATTTGAATGAAACTCGCTTTAAGTTGGTACTAAGCCCACTTGCAAACGACGAAACTGAGTTGCCAGCAACTATAAGTTTGTAGAAATCAAATAAGCGGAATGAACAAATTCTCTCAGCCAACGATTTGAAGGGACTTTTTTGACGTTTCCTTTTTAAACTACGTGTAGTGTGCTTTCAAACCAAGAAACATTCAAAAGACACGAATAAAATCTCGGTCGATTTTGTTTCCTCGTGTGAAAGATACAGGAGATTTTTAAAGCAATTAAAAGGAAACGTCAAAAAATCTTCAGCAACTAGTTGTCTTGTGTGAAGGGGACTAAGTTTGAAGAAAATCGCTGCAGCCGGACACATTTTTATGTCGTGTTCTCTATACGTATCATCGCAATCTCAAGTTTAATTATAAAATATTTATAAATAAGAAAAATTATTTAACTTAATTGTTTTACTCATAACGTCCTTTGCGTCAGTCTGTCAGTGCGATTTCCCTTCAGTGCGTTCATGATTAAATCATTATTATACATCTTCAGCGTCTTATTATGAACTCTTAACTCTTGAGCTCAAAAAGCGTTTCCGTCCACAGGCTTCACGTTTGATAGAGCTATAATTTCAATTTTTTGAATATGAAATATTATATAGTCTTAAAGTTATTATCTTTTCTATTAGATGACATTTATTAGAGTTTTTTTGTTAAATAACAATAAGAGAAGTTTTATCTGAAAACTTTGAAGATATGTTCACTAAAAGCATTCCATTTTCTGATATATGTATGTATGTAATGTTTCTTAATAATAAAAACTGCTAAACACTTAAAACTCAATTACAACACAAAATAAAAGCATCAGATCCATTTGAGTGTGCTTACATGCTGATTCGTTAGGTTGTAATTCATTAAAGTTAATTTAATTGTTTTGTTCTCTTTAATCATCTTTGTTTAGTCTACTTCAAACTAAATAGATATATTTATGTACTGTCAATTGCGGTTGATGCCATCACAAAATACTTTCATTCTCAATTTGCTCAATCAAAAGTATGCAGAGTAGCAAGAAAAAAAAAGAAAAAAATAACTCCAATCAGTATCATGTCTTGAATTGCATTCTCTTAAAAACAACGACGAAGGTCATTTTTAACCGTCCGCCGAGACAGTCGATAGTCCTCGGTAAGCGTAAACTATATTGTTGTTTACAAATTCATTCAGTGTTTTTATTTAGCTATAATTTAAAGAAACAAAATGTTGTATAACTAAAAGTGCAAAGAGCAGCGTCTTCCTTTCACATTTAATTACCGAAATATTTTGATTGCAACGCAACACATAAGAATTTTATGTTAGGCGGGATGCTGCCATGCTGCATCCGTCTTCTAAGCAAATTGGCACGATTTCGCAATTGAAAAACAAATATTCATTGAATTTCCGAAGATCAATGTTGGCCATTGTCCACATCATCACATACGAGTACATATATAAATGTGTTGTTGGTATGTGCACGATGAGATCATCTTGAAAACAGATCCTCGCCATTGCGATTTTTATCTTTCTTTAACATTCTATAAATGTTATTTCTAGACTAGACGCTCGATAGTTTAATAAATTAAAATAAGCCGATGCAAATGTTTCGCAATCAAATTGATTATGGAAATAATTGATTCGATCGTTGTTACATGATTATAAAATGCTTAGATAGAGAGCAACTCCGTATTAGATTAGTAATGTCAATCAATTATTCAATTACATGCATGTACGAGTATGATGCATCTATTTGGTTGATGAAAACTGATAAAGAGACAAATTGTAGATTTAAAATACATTTATAGAAATATCTAATTAAATCACTTAGACGAGTTCAGAAATATAAATCTCATAGAGATGGTGGATTCGCCACTTCCACTTTTTACGGATTAAATTTGCGAGATCTCATTTTTTTTAAACTGGTTAATTATAAAACTCTTGTTCATTGGGCCCAATCCGCAAGCGTGAATGATTTTCTGTACAATCATCGGCAGCGATTGAGAAAGCAACTACAAAGAATTCATCAAAGGGATTAGAACACGATTGGCAGCAACTTTCAAATGTTGAAGAGTGAACTTCAATGTACGCAAGTTATGTTAAGAAATGCCCTTCAACATTTCAACAACAACCAGTTCCAAAAGAGGCTACAATCCATCAAACCTGGGCCCGATGCGTTCAAGGAAATCAAACAAAATCACCGGAAAAGACAACAAATTCCAGAAATAATTAGCACCATACAAGGGGATGTCATGACCACTGAGGACAAGGCGGAAGCATTTGCCCAATATTTTGAAGAAAATTTCGCGCCAAACCCGCCCAACGATCCTGCATTATTACATGAAGTGGATTCAACAATAGAGCAGTTGCAGCAGACGAACATTGAAATAACTACTTTTGCTGATGAAAATCCAGCAAGTAATCCAGAGATGATCGGAAGCTTCACCAACCCCGAAGAAGTCGCCGAGCTAATCGTTATTGGACGACCCAAGAAATCTTCAGGACCAGACATGATTTCCAACTATATCATAAGGAAATTCCACCATGTCATGATACTATTTCTCACGATCCTATTCAACAACTGCATCAACAACTGCTATTTTCCGAAAAGATGGAAGACAGCGAAGATAGTGCCGATATCGAAGAAAGTAGATAGGGGTAGCGATCAGGATATCGTCCCATATCTCTACTAAGCATTACCAGCAAAATTCTTGAGGCACTTATTCTTCGGAAGTTAAAGACATTCTGCACCGCTAACCGAATCATTCCGGATATGCAGTTCGGATTTCGGGAGCAACATTCAACCTTTCATCCACTCTTGAGATTCCAGAAGGATATTGTTAATACCCTCAACAACTACAAGGTTGCGGTTGGCTGCTTCTTGGATATTGAGAAAGCATTCGACAGCATCTGAATACAGGGGCTTATACACAAACTAACCATTTTTAATTTTCTAAGTACACTAATTAAAACGAGTTTTAGTGCAACTACACAGAGGAAACTCACGCTTGCGGAATTGTGGCCCTTGTTGCGTATAAAAGTTTGTTGAGCTGCTGGGCTTTGGACAAGACTAGAGAAAAGCCATAACATAACAAGAAAAAAGTGTCATGTTCAGAATGTATAGTCAACTGCATTCATTGAACGCAAATTTGAATTATGTGGTTTGTCATTGGCACAAGAATTTAACTCTTTTCTGGCACAAATCAGTAAAACACATATTTTGACAATTGGGCAAAACAATAATTTTTTTTATTCGAAATCAAATTCGCAGATATCTTTTTTTCAGTAACATTACTAAACACTGGTTTAATGGGAAGTATTTAATTTGTAGTTGTCAAACACGCCGCGAATAAACGGCAATATCATAACATTTACATGTTATCGATCTACATATGTATATGTCAAACTTGGAACATTATTTTAAACATGTGAGATGTACCTCTAGTTGATCCTGCGAAAAAGTAACTACAATATTTTGTTGTTAAATTGTACAAATTTTTACTATAAAATATTCAACGATTTCTTCATAATCCTCGATATTATTTTTCGATAATTTGACTGAAGAAATAATTCATACACAATTGGACTGGTAGAGACAACTAACAGCTGATAATTCTGACACAAATGCCTAACCATTAAATGAAGGGAGATATTTCTTTACTAGTTTTCCAGTAAAAATCCCGTAATTGGAAAGAATTTTTTTGACAGCTGGCCAATTAAAGACTAGAAACTCGCCTAATTTTCAAGTTGCCTACGTCTTCTGAACGTGTCCATGATCATTGAAAGTACCTTCAAAAGAGGAGTGGTTTGTTGTCTTCTTGGGGTTCCTATTATTTCTGAAGTGCTCTGAAGTATTAGGTAGTCCATTTCAAAATAAAGGAGTGTCAAGTCAATGCCACAATCACATTTCTGTTGGACATTTAATTTCAATAAACATTTCACATTTGCATTAAGCAAAATGCATATGGCGCAGTTGAACTTTAGATAGGATATCTCCTTGCACCATTTTCGATTTTTGTTGAAATCTCTTCCGTAAATTGCAGTTGATAAACGAAAAATAAATTTAATTGATTACATAATATTGTTTGTGGAACTGGGTCATAAATCAATAAATGCAGCAGAGCGCAGCGTCTCCAGGCGCTAGTGCTGCTCTTGGTGATGGCGACCAAGTCCACTTGAACTTGCATTCTTACACCATCAATAAATTTATTAAACATCTCTGCCGATCAATTAACGCTCTCGTGTCAATTCAAATTGAACGTGTTCTCAATAAGACAAATATTATAATACGAGTACATAAGAGTAGCGAGTGCATTTTATAACACCACGCACTCATTTAAATATTTATTTACATACAACGTCATTCAATGTCTGGTTTAACTCTGTCTGCCAGATATTTGTTTCAAAAAAGAGAGACCTCAATTCCGAAGTGTTGATTTGGTCTACTGTATTTTATGATACATGGTCATTGGTGCATATAGTCAGGTCGTAAAATTTTGTTCACACTTCAGTAAATGCAAACAAGTCCCGAAAAATATTTATGTATTTGAAAACTTAACTGTCAAAATATTTTTGTTGTATAGCTGAACGAATATATGAAATAATTACAAATAGAGAAGGCAATAATAATAATAATAGTCCGTCGCATTCAAATTAATAAATGTAACCAAGCACGAAAGTGATGACTGATGAGTTTCGTGTGTCTAAGCGAAAATTATTGAAACTGATGATTATTATTTCAAATGTCATAAAAATGTATACTATAAAATACTATAGATTAAATTGTGGTACAAGTCCAAGCTAAGCATAACTATTTTAAATGTTTTTTTGTTTACAAAGAGCGATGTATAGAAATATTGCAATGTATCAATTTTTAATTGAGGTCTATCATAGTGCATAGCTAATGATGTTGAATTTATTGATTAAAATTGTTATCATTTGTTTTTATTATGATAGATTTCCCGTATGGCGCCAATAATTTATTACGTATTGGTATACGTTTTGAAAGCTACCCATAAAGTTATTTAAAGTTAATTTTGCAATACTATATAGGGTAGCAATTTCAGTCCTGTCGCATAGTTTGTGTTTATTAATAGAGATTGACTCTAGACATGTCAATTTATAGTAGATCTTTTATGCGGCCTCACTCTGCATGAAAGGATGTGTATACTTCCGGAACCTGGCGGGAGTAGGTAAAATTGTTCAGTTTGAAAAAAGTTGCAGAGCAATTTCTTTTTTGTGATTTTCGTTATGGTACGAGTGAAATTTATTAAATCAGCGGAAGGTGGAAACTAACATCTGTTAATTGAACGCAGTTACAAATTTGTATATACCCAACCTTGTATCAGAAAGAGAAGCAAGAACTGCCATGTTTTCATAGGTTACTTCCTATTAACACTACAGATGAAAGTGAGGTGATCTCTGTACAGAGCTATCTCACTCTTACGTACTTTAATTACTATATGAAATAAAATGCACGACTGGACCGTACGAACTTGGTCTTGTAGCTAACAACTTTTATGTAGCTAACCATTGAGGTTTAGTTAGTTAGGTGTAGTTATCCTATGCAGTTTTAAAGCCTATGTAAGTAAGATTACTTTGATTCTTAATATAATGAATTGTCGAATGGATGATTCAAGAAAAAGTTACATAGAAATGCTTTGGATTTTAATTATGTAAATTAGGAGAGTAAAATGTATCTGCATACATATATAGATGGAACCTAAATATGTAAACATGTACTTATAATAATGAAAATGAAGGATGTAGTTGGGTAGGTCCAGGTAGCTGTATGAATTGCATAAACTTTATAATTTAGGTGCAATATGCATACATAAGATTCATGTGATTTTTAAAGACACATACATATGTATATATAAATGTATGAGGGCCTACATTGTATGTAGTATTCAGTGACGTACGCAAAAATAACTAAAAAGGGAATAATAATAAGGTAGAAATAAATGAATGCACATAATTATATGTTTTTAAATTGCTTAGTTATTATAGTTTGAGGGAAAACCAAAGATTCCATTTGAATTTCTTGATATGAATAAGAATATATAAAAAAAAATTCAAAAATCTTTGGAGCGGTTTTTAAAAAAAAAAATGTTTTTTTTATGTATAAAATTTTAAAAACGTTTATAGAGAAAAAAATTGAAACGCCGTTTTGAAGATATTATTAATATATATATAAAATTTAAATTTCAAAAAACTTCAGTGACTTGTTTTTGAAAAATCGATTTTTTTTTAACCAAAAACTTTTGTTTTTGAAAATTCGTGTATGCAGTTTTATTAACAATTTTAGGAAGCATTTGTATAAAAAAAATTATTTTAATCGGCTTATCCAATGTCAAGAAAGTCGAAAATATGAACAGCGGTTCTATGGGAAGTACCGTTAATAAGTACGCAAACAAAATATTTTTTTACTTGAAAGTGAACTGTCCTTGTACAAATTGAAGAACACACACATGAAGTTTCGAAAAAATCTATTCAGTCGTTTTCGAAATTTTGAGTTTACAATAGTGTTTTAACATTTTTTTTCCCAAAAAAAAAATTATCAAAAAGTGCCCTTTCTCTTCATTAATGAACTGATTTTTTTTATAAAAATCGTTGGAGCCGTTTTGAGAAAAATAAGATTTTTGTTTTTGGCCAAAAAAATGTATGTACTGTTATTTGTTGTCTGAAAAAAAATTTAAAAAAACGTGTGGGTATATTACCGAAAAAACAATATGTACCAAGTTTGAAGCAAATCCATCGAACCGTTTAGGCTGCAGACTCGAGTACAGACAGACAGACAGACGGAATTCGGGGACCCACTTTTTTGGTGTTCTCTATGATCGTAATTATACAAGTACGTATAAATGTCATTTAAACATATCAATTCATTTGTATGACAATTTATAAAGCTAGTCAACGTAATCGGTTAACGCATTGACTCTCTGACTCAAAATTTAACGTAATCTATCCTAACTGCGCCACGTCTTGTGATTGCTAACAAAAAATATTGTCAATGTGTTAAAGAGAAAGTTACCACCTGCGTTGATACCAATTTTTCGATCAAAGCATTGAAGGTGTGGTCACAGAGTGAACATAAATTTTGTGGTGACTTCAGAGAGTCAACGCAATGACCAATTATGTTGAAAGTTTAATTCTAGCTTAAGAGTTTTATAACAGTTGTTTAGAAAATACAATTTATTTGCGATAAATTCATGTCAACTCAGGTGACAACAAATAATAAAGTATTTTAGTAGAACAGTTAGATATAAGCATTTTTTACTATGGGAGTAGGATTCTATTTCCCTTCATTTGGACAGGAGGTGCAATTTTCTAAAAAAAAAATAATTAATATGAAAAAAGAAATAACGGTATAACTTGTTAATTTTTCTACGTTTTTTTAAGCTAGAAGTCGCTTCTATCATCTCGATTTTGAATAAAATAATTTCTATGACCATTTTTTGAAGAAAAAAAACTAAGTTCAAAATCAAAATTTCGGAAAAAAATAATCAAAAAAAAAGTTTATATTATTTTTGTTTGTTTTGTTTGGCGAATGGAACGCGATTTGAATTGATTTTTTTCTTATGGTATTGGCGTTTCGTGTCGGTGAACTGGTAGTTGTCACAATAAATCTTTCAATTGTACTATTGTTTAGTAGTGTTAGTACAAAGCGGGGCATCTGTGAATTTGATTCAGAATTAATGGAAGTTAATTGTCAAAATTCGTGTTTTGACAGATTTGTATCAAAAAAGAATTAAATTCTTGCACCGATGGAAAACCACTTTAAAAACAGTAATTATTCTATACCCTAAAATACAAGCGCAGTAAAAAGATTAGGTATACATAACTGGGACAAATTGTACAAGCGTGCGGTTTAGCAATTTTAACTATCGATTTTGGCCGATTAACTGAGGTTCAAGGATTGTTTCAGGTGAAATTATGTGATAACAGCCTCATACATGTTTGAACCTTAGTTAATCCGCTAAACAACGCATCACATATTTGATAACTGAACATGGAAGACGATATTAGGCGAAAGGAGTAAACGGGAAATGAGTTTATAAGTGGACCGATTTTGAAAATGTGGATAGTTTGCCTGTTGTTTCTTTAGACATGTATCGAACAAAATAATCAATGTTCAATTTGTATTACCTTAAAAAGTTAACAGATATATTACTTTATTAGATGTACATATGTATGTTATGTTTAAAAACCGTCCCATTGATTTCAATCACAATTTCCAAGTTGTATTTGATTTTAACAATACTTTGAAAGCGATGACATTTTATCTCTTTTTGCAAATCACAAATAAATTTTAATTTAAACTTTAAACAATCTTAACTCACATTCATGTGTCAAAACTGTCTTTTTTTTTAATTGAAAACCCATTAAAGTGAATTTAAAAAAAATATATTTTAAATAAATATAAATTCAAAAATGTCTGACGATTTTATTGGTTCAACCTTTGAACTGTCGGCGCAAACCTTTTAATTCCGAGAAATCAATACGACACAAAATTGCCACTCATTCTTATTGGCGGCGTCATGCAAATGAAGTCACCATTTGATAATAATAATTCATAATTTAAATTATGTATACATATGAAGCAAAGGAACCATTTATGAATGCAAATAGTCTTCAACTACCTAATGTTCATATACATATGTATGTATGTACATACGAGTATTATCGACTCTGAATTGGCATACATATTAAAGATTTTTCTCAGACTTAAAACCTTAAAATTTAAATTTTTTCATTCATTGACTGCTATCAGATGAGGCACAATTGAAATTCAATTTAAAAATTCACCCTTCTCACCCATTAAGATCCAGAAGTGACCCCATTTTGAATAAATGCTGGAAGCATTGGCCTAACTCATATTAAATTAGTTAAGGAAGCTCTTAAGATCATCCGTATGCCATTTAAAAGATAATTTAGTTATTAAACACGCACTAAAGTTACGTATACCATATACATATGTATGTCTATATATTTTAATAGAATTTAATGCTAAAGCTAAATACACTATAAAGTACTTAAGTTAAGGCGAACATCAATTTTTTTTACTTTTCGGTTTGTTATGTGAAAAAATGATAGTGTAGTGGCATAAGCTCGACTTCCATGAATCTTTGTGATTTATGGAACTCTCTCTACCTTTTTTTGTGTAGGTAGGTAAGTGAATAAATGTCCTAAGTCTAAATATACCCAATGTCTTGGGAAGTGGCAACTGATTCAATAGGCATCCTATTTGCAGTAGGTACAGCTATTTGGAAAGTTGTTTATTGGATGCTACCCGTAAAAGGTACAGTCCTGTATTTATAGGTTCACCTTTATATGGCTTTGTGAAGTATGTTATAGCAGGTCATGTTCGATAAGATAAGGGTTACTGACAAACCATTCAGGCAAAGAGTTAAGAGATCTGTCTTTCGTTTATAAAAATTCGTAGCATATGTATGTGCGACATTAAATATTGGTTCACATCAAATCATACGAATATTAAATATAGGAACAAAAAAGGGATTAATTTCAATAGTTTTGGCATATACTGGGCTCCTAAAAAACGAATTCTGGGGAACAGTAAATATACAATTCCAACTTCGCAATTACAATTAAAATTTTAATAAATTACTATTGCCAAAATGCGATGTACTTTAATTGTATTTTTTATATTTTAGACTTTTGTTTTTGTGGTTCTGAGACGTATTGCCAATCCGGAGGCCTTCTGTTCTGATTCTGAAAAAAAGAGAGATTGGCGCAAAATTTTAAACAGACTAATGATAAAGTTTTAACAAGATTCTACCTAAGAGTTTTTTTTTTTTAATAATAAGGCGCTTTAGTAAAATATTACTAATTTTAAACACTTCTAAACTAGCATACTAAAACTATTTTCTTGACAAACACCAGCAGAACGCCCCTAAAAATAAGCGATTATAACTTTTTGGTGTTGTAAATGTGTAATGTCGTTTTTATTTGGCAATCCGGAAGCCTTCCAGACTCTTGTGAAAGCGTTCACTTGGGAAAAAATGACAGTTCTAATTCTGAAAAGAAGAGAATTTTGCTTCTGGATTTGAAATCAGAATCAGAACCAGAAGCACTCACACATTCATATACCTGAACGTCAAACTCGACTGTTGTCATTTTTTGTATCATAATTGTGCAACAAACATTTTTTTTGAATTTGAATATTCTCACGTACACAATTATTTTCACACATACAATCTCATTATAATTCAGAATCGTTAGAATCACACAAAAGTGTTCAGTTGGGATCCCGGATCGGAGAAGAATTCCGGATTGCCAAATAAAAACGCCATAAGTGTCATATGGATTTAGTGGTGCTGTGGTGCTACAAAAATAAAATAGCCTTGGTGACTTCAACTTTAGTAAAATGATAAAAGATATTGATGACTTGTTTAAAATTACGAAAATTCTCTTTTTAGCTTAGTCTTATACTAAAACTGTTTTAACATTGTGCGAAGTGATTTTCTTTCAACAAACGGTTTTTTTTTATTTTTTTCTCATATACAATTATTTTCACATATACAATCACAGCAAACTTCGAGAATCAGACAGACAGAATTGTAGTAGGACCCATGCTTTTGCTGTTCTTTATTAAAGTAATCTCAAGTTTGATTAAAACGTCGATATCGATTTTTTTCCAAATGCGAAACTTGCCCTAAAGTACGTAAATATATCGCAAGTGAAAATATCAACGCCAATGGCTCCAAGTTTTCGAAAAAAGCTGCTTTCAGGTTAAAAAAAAGTATACTAATAGGTTGGCTGTTATTCAAAAACTGCAAGGTCCCAAAGTCCAACAACAAAATTAATGAATTCTATCTAAAATATTTAGTTTTGAAAACAAAAAAAAATACTTTTCTTTAATTCAAATAATATGTTTTTTGATATGTTTGGAAAATTTTGTATAAAAACACGGTATTTTGCGAAAGGAAAATATTTACCGAAAATAACCTCCGTTTATCGTAATCTTAACCAGGTGAAGTTTATCAAAGTCAAATTCGTGAGAGATACCGTTATTTTGAGTCTTGAAATAAAAGAAAAAAATACTAGGTCATAGTTTAAGTAAAATCCACCGTGTCATTTCAATTGTAGACGGAATAAGGAGACCAACTATTTTTGTATCCCCATTAACGTTTGATCAAAATTTTGAATGCTTAACTTGCATGTAAAAATGTTAGTTTTTTGTTTGTTTTTTTTTTTCGTTTAATTTAAATCCCCAGTTAACTCAATAAATGTTTAGAGTTAACCCTGCATTTACTGAGTAAATAATTCGGAAGGAAGCTTGTCAAAAACCTATAGTGAAACCCGTTTGTGGAACTCGCTTAAGCGAAAAACAACAATAAGAACATACTGGGAATAACTTTCCCTTTTCATCTGAAGTATAATTGAGTTCCGATAATTGTAAGTCTATTCAATCATAGAGGGCATTGAAGTGATTTTTTTTAGTAATGTATGTTTCTATTTCTTTTTTTCCTTGTATTCTTTATTCTTTTCGACAGAAAAACAAACACAGATGTGAAAATCCCTCCATATTAAAATAAATAAAATCAAGTTGGAGTTGCTGTACTTGCTAGTCACGATAACACCGCTTATATATTTACATACAAACTAGCTCGCTTAACTGAAACTCGCTATAACTGGCGGCTAGTTGTCTTGGTTTCTATTTTGTTGAAACATTTCCTTTGGTATTAGCTACGTAGGTACCAATCCAAACTCTACATAACAAGGTGTCTCCACCTTCTATATTTGAAAGAAAAAAAGAAAAATAGAATGCTAGAAAATTTGGCATTGGGCATTTCATAGAATACTATTTCAATTGCACAAATGTCGCGAAGGAATACGTATCGCTGTGTTCTTGCTCTAGTAGCATTACAAGACTTAAAAACCTTCAACAAAAGGAATTAAACAAACAAAAAAAACAAGAAATTATAACAATACACAACCATAAACGTTCACCAGCCACAAACACGAACCTCAAAGTGAAAATGGCAGCTAAATAGTAAACTATCGATAGATTGCTATGAGCTGTACAATGTCTAGTATGAATTTTTTTATAGAATGCTATTTGTGGACTCCTTGAGCAATTTTCATAGAATGCGACCTAGCTTACTAGATTATCTAGATTGTGGAGACCCTATGTAATTAAATTTAAATGTTTAAAATTTGTTGAGCAGTTTTTTTTTTTTTTTTTACAATCTACACGCGTTCAAGGGATTATGAATACCCTTTAAATATTTCAACACAGCGCAGGCGTGAGGGTGAGGTTAACGAAGAGAAAGAATGATAGGAAAGATGTGTGGCGCGATTTTCGGAGACTGTAGGTGGTTGTTGTCTCAGATTTTATCTCCAGGATGGCGGCTGAACTAATGCGGAGAAATTTCCGTGTCTTATTTATCTATGTCTCTTATAATTCGCATTAATTTTTTTATTTTTTGTCATATTTTATCGGTATACTAGTTACTCAATCACATGTTGTTAGTTCTATGCCTAAACAGCATGTAATGAGTAAACCAGCAACTTATTGTATGACATTTATTTTTAGAATTGGTTTTTAATGGAAAAATAAGAAGAAAAAGACTACAGCAGGGATAGAGCCTGTGACCATGAGGTTGACAGGCGAACACACAACTATCGCGCCACGGCCACCCCCGAAAAAAACTATCACTGAATTAGTCAAATTAATTAAATTTCAAAAACCTATGCCGGTTACACTATCCGAGGTTTCTGTAAGTTTTGTTTCTATTTGCCTCTAGATGGAACCTCTTCAATTTCATCATAAGACGAAAACGTCAAAATAATAAACAAAAAATAAAGAAGTACACCAAAAACCATGGGACATCGCAATCAAACGCAATAATTAAACAGTCATTAACTTATCTATAAATTCGGTTACTCGATATGCTTAACTTCACAGTAATTCTTTAGCTTCATCGGTAAACTACACATATTTACTCCACTTTTGATATGACAAGATTTTATCATGATCTAAAAATACCCGAAGTCTACAACCATTCATTAGAAGAACAAAAAATTATAAGATTCTGGCATAAAAATAAGATTTTCGAAAAACTGAAAAACAGCCGACGAGATAAAAATGATGGCAAGTTCTCGTTCCATAGTTCACCAGTGTCATGCAGTGGACAACCTCACTCTGGACAAATTTTGAATAGTGTCATCAAGGACGTCCTGAAGCGTTATGGATACCAAAAAAATCTTCGAGTAGAAAGCACATACCGTTGGAATGATTACAGTCTCGCAATACAGCATGAAGTCGAAAAGATCCTAGGAATCACAGATCATGGAAATTTGCAGAAAGTTGATGTCAAACTATATAACGAACAATGTCGAGCAGTTGCAGAGAAACATATCGCCGAATGGAATCTCGTCATGGAAAGACTGGGAAACTGCGTCGATTCGACCAAACAGTACAGAATTTCAGATAGCAAGTACATGGAAGGAGTTTGGAAAGTGTTCAAGCAGCTTTACAATAAAGGTCTTCTCTATAAGGGCACTAAAACGCTAGCATACTCAACTGCTATTTCTACCCATCTGACCAAATTTCAAGCCGAACAAAACCTAAAAGAAGTTTCTGAAATTGGTTCCACTATAGCTTTGAATATAGTTGATTCCAGTGAGAAACTTTTGATATGGACTACAAATCCATATGTATTGGCATTCAATTCGGGTCTTTGTGTGAACCCAGAGGGTTTGTACGTCAAAGTGAAGGTTGAGGATCAAATTTATATTCTTTCAAAGAATTGTCTTGAATTCGTTTTTAAGAATCCGTCCGAATACATTATCGTCGAAGAAATAATGGGGAAATCACTTGCAGATATTAAGTGCGAACCATTGTTTAAAAATGTTCCCCTTAGTACCGGATACAGTATTTACACTAACTCTGCTATATCTAATGAAAAAAATGCCACAGGAATTCTGACTTCAGACGACCTTGCAATGGAACCCCCTAGAAATGGACATATTCTCAATACCAGAGAAGTCAAATACAAAAAACCCCACTGCCCGAAGTCGGGTAATCCTCTTGTTAACAAAAGAGTCGAATCTTGGTTTGTTCGAGTAGAAGATATTGTTGAGGACTTCCAAAAAAATATATCTCTTATCAACTGGCTCCCAGAGCAACAATTTTCAGAAAAGGATTTAATAAAATGGATTAAGGAGCACCTCGCTGATAGTCCTATTAATCGCAGTGGAAATTGTGGTACCCCTCTTCCCATATGGACATCGACATCCGGTGATGAAATTGTTTTTGTCGAAAGTCTTCAAGAACTCAAAACACTGTCAGGAAGAAAAGATATTCCGAATTTGCATCGAGACGTTATTGATTTTATTCGAATTCCGTCGAAAATTCCTGGAAATCCCCCTCTTCGTAGAGTTATTGATGTTTTCGATAGCTGGTTCGAATCAAGTGTAGTGCCATTTATTTGGAAAATATATGACCAAACCGATTTTGTTGCTGAAGGCATCGACCTAACCGGAGGATGGTTTTACACAACATTGGCTCTGGCAACTGCCTTGGCAGAACCTCCACCATTTTTTAACGTTTTTGCTCATGGGTTGACTTTGGAACCAGATGGATCGAAAACTAGCAAACACAAACACAATCGTAACGATCCGATAAGATTATGTGAAAAATATGGAACTGACGCCTTGAGACTTTATCTGTTAAACTGTTCAGTCTCAAATTTTTCCGTGCAAGAGGAAGGAGTTGCCAAAATGACAGAGGATGTGATTCAACCCCTTTATAGGATCTTCGTGAAATGCTTAAGTCAGATGGGGAGTCCTAATTGGGTTAACTATGGTTACATAACAGATTGGGGTTATCCAACCAATCGGCATCCAATCGATGGATGGATTCTGTCTCGTACGGAGTCTATTTTAAAGTTTTATGTTGAAGAAATGAATGCCTACCGGATAAACTCGTTCCTCCCCAAGGTTATTGAGTTGATTAGACATATTGAAGAATGGTACATTCCACTAAGATGTCCTGAACTAAAGGGAAAAGAAAAAGAAAGGCAAGCGAGAATGCTGGATATACATCAAAGCACCTTCATATTGTTTAATGTAACCTATAGATTGTGTTTGGTTTTAGCTCCAGTGGCTCCATTCTTAACGGAGCATATTTACCAAATATATAAAAATTGGATGATCTATTATCGTCGCCCAGAATCCATGCATCATGCTCAGCTTATTGAGCTCGACTTAAGATTAATTAAACCAAACCTTGAATTAAATATTCAACGAATGCAGAATATTGTTAAAACTGTCCAACTACACAGAACTCAACATATGATTCCAATTCAGTATCCGATCCAGGAAGTTGTTGTGATTCATCATTATGAAGCATTTAGAGAAGGCATTGATAACGTTAAAGATTCAATTAAAAAACTTATGAATGTACATGAAGTTAGAGTTTCGGACGATTGTCGCATGTTTGGAGCTTCAAGAAATATTGATCTTAAAGAACATTCAAATTCCAATTTGAAACAAACGATTCTAACAAATTTAAACGAAGAGGAACTACGTTCGTTGTTGAGGGGGGAAGAGTTAGAAATGGATATCAATTTCGATGATATTGTAATATCGTATGAAAGTCCAAAGCAAACTGAAACAAACTGTGCGATTAATATTAGTGGAGATTTGATTGTAGTTATGAAAATGAATAAGCCTTTCTTTTTCTATGAAGAAGGAACAGTTAAAGAATTAGTACATCGAGTTTGTGGTTTGAAAAAGAAAAACAACTATTATCCCAACGACTGTGTTGTAATTTACTATTCCACGGAAGATGACTGCCTCAATAATGTGATAGCTAAACATAAAAAACAGATAAATCAATCTGCTAATTGTGACTTAAAATACAAAGAAGGGACCGAAAATACAAACAAAGATGTGACGCTTCTCCATGAGCAGGTTATGGTTAAGGGAGCTATGATAAAAATGTATTTCTTAAGTGTGAATAAAAATGATTAAACTTTTTACTATATAGTTTTCTTTTTATAAACGGGCTTAGTTCAGATGAAAGCATTGCGTCCAATTGATCAGCGAAATCAAGCATCGTAAGGCGTAGTTAGTACCTACTTGGATAGGGGACCCTTCAAAACCAACCCCATGCTGTTCAAGTGTTTACGCGTTCCTTCTCTTCTTTGTTCTGCCGGTCTAACTGGGGTTGTTGGCGTTCTCTGCGAAACTAGCCTTCAGAAAGGATCGCGACTTTCTGCTGATGGTCTAACCTCAGTAGCGCCTAGCAGTACATCCTTATGGTGACCGTGAGTCGGTAAAATTGCGAGTGTTTGTCAAGTGCTCATTTTTCATGAAATGAGCTTTAATGGATAGATTTAATGGATGCATGGGTTGATTCTATATCGTGTTGAAGGTGAGTGAACTTACCGAAGAGTTCATTGTCTTATTCTTGTACAGAAGATAAAGCTGCACGGATCTGGCTATGCTAGGGCACTTGCTGTCATTCGGCCAGTCATAACCTAGAAAGCGATTTGTGTTTGAATCTTAAGAACCTATAAGGTATAGAGGGTGCAGATGTTCGTAATGGCCAGCGGAATAAAGAAAATGATGATTTTATTGGTAACGTAATACGCACTCTTCTAGGAATGCTTATTAGTTTAGCTTTGAGCACAACTCCAGGCGTACTTTTAAGTACAGATTCTTTCCTTTTATGTTAAACAGGAATGTGGAATGTTTTGCTAGGCTATATTATCTTGCCTTTAAACCCAGGGGCCCTACTATGAAACTTCATTTTTCGCATTCCTTCGGATCTAATCTATTCGAAAGTTATTTTCAATGCTATTTTTACGTGGTACTGTAATGGAAAGTAGGATCCAAAGTTCGCGTATTCGACTCTTCGTCACGTAATCTCTTATTAACTGTCAATTTTGCGAATTCTAACAACTTTATGGTAGAATCGAATTATATAGTTGGGCCCCAGTGTTCAAGACTTTAACTGGACATGATATGTATTAATGAATTACCTCGAAATGAAACGATTGTTCTCAGATACATGTGAAAATATGGTAAATAACAAGGGTTAAAGTAACAATAATCCAAATGACATCAATCCTCAGAATCCTGATAGGTATACTTCATCTGAAATAAAATGAAAACATATAATATCCAATGGATTTATTTAGCCACCAACTGACCAAAATGAAGCTTGACAAATAATTTATTAAGAATATTTCATAAATATGATGTGTAACAATATTTTATAGTTTCACTTAAAAGCTATCCTCATTCAGGATGAATTCATCGCGAATTTTATTTAATTTGACAATTAAATCGGCAATGGAGAACTCGCCGTGAACTTTGTTATCTCGAGTGCGTACATTTGCTGTGCCCGAAGATCGTTCTTTCTCACCAACAACCAGAATGAAATTAAATTGTGCCAATTGAGCATTGCGAATCTTTTTATTCATGGTATCGCCGGCATCTAGATCAGCTTCGGCCATAAATCCGGCATCGTGTAACTTATCTCTCACCGACTGAGCATATTCGTCGTATTGTGGTCCAACTGGGACGACCATTACTTGTCGAGGTGACAACCAGAAAGGCCATTTACCGGCATAGTTCTCTGTAAGAATGGCAATCATACGTTCCACTGAACCAAGTATAGCTCGATGGATAATTACCGGACGTTTTTTTTCACCAGACTCAGAAACGTAGTTCAAATTAAATCGAATTGGCAGTTGGAAATCTAATTGAATTGTGGCGCACTGGTGGGCCCTCTTCAAAGCATCATGAATTGTAATATCAATCTTTGGTCCATAGAAAGCTCCATCGCCGGGATTCTCTTTCCATGGCAGACCGAATTCATCTAAAGATTCAGCCAAGGCTTTTTCTGCTTCATTCCATTGCTCTAATTCTCCGAGGTATTTCTCTGGCCGAGTGGACAATACCAAATTGAAGGAGAATCCAAAAATAGTATAAATGCTGCTGAGGAAATCAAGTGCTCCTTTCATTTCACTCTTGATCTGGTCTGGAGCGCAGAAGATATGGGCATCGTCCTGCTGGAAACGACGTACTCGCGTCAACCCTGTCAAAGCTCCTGACAATTCATTGCGGTGCAAGACACCGAAGTCAGCCATTCGCAGAGGCAACTCCCTCCATGATCGATTCCTAGTGTCGAAGATTAAACAGTGGCCAGGGCAGTTCATCGGTTTCAATGCGAATGTTTCCTTCTCTGACTCGAAGGAGAACATATTCTCAGCATAATGCTGCCAATGTCCAGAGACCTGCCAAAGTTTTGAGTTATAAATATTTGGAGAGATTACCTCTTGGAAACCACGCTTCCTGTACTCCTTCTTTATAAGGTTCATGAGAGTATTGTAAATGTGGGCCCCACGGGGCTGGAAAAAGCATGAACCTGGTGAAAGTTCGTGGAAAAAGAACAACTCCTGTTCGCGACCGATTTTTCTATGATCACGCTTGGCTGCCTCCTCCTGAAGCTTCTCCCATTCCTTGAGTTGCTTTGTGTCAGGAAAAGAAATTCCGTAAACTCTCTGCAGTGTCTCTGCATCAGCCTTGCCTTCCCAGTACGTCGAAGAATTTTTTGTAATTTTCAACGCCTTGACCTTGCCCGTGTGACGTACATGTGGACCTCGACACAAATCAATAAGCGGCCCGCACTTATATACTGTTGTAGTCTCCGTGTCTACTTTCTCATTTAGGATTCGAACTTTGAATTCGTTATACTTGAACATCTCAAGCAGATCCGACTTCTTCATCTCCAGGCGCTCAAAAGGTTGCTTTTCCTTGGCAATCTGCTTGACGATGTTCTCCATAACTGGGTAGTCGTTGGTGGAGATGCCATCGCCATCGATGAACATGTCGTAGTAAAATCCATCGGCGATTGGTGGTCCATAGCATAGATGCCCACCATAAACTCGTTCCATGGCCTCGCCGACCATATGCGCCGAGCTGTGCCAGAAAACCGCCTGAGCTTCTGGATCATCAAACTTTAGCAATTGCAATGTACAGTCACCTTCCAGCACACGATCCAGGTCCCAAAGGACACCATTTACTTTGGCGATCACAGTATTATCAGCCAGACCTTGAGAGATACCCTTGGCTACCTCATAGGGTGAAGTTTCCCAGGCTTTGGCATCGACTTCCTTTCCATCGGGAAGGGTTACTTTGATTGCGATCCTCGGCTTGGCGGCAAGTTCATCAGCGTATTCTTTTTTGCACTTTTCCCATAGCACATTCCTCTCCTCAATGTATGCCGGCCATGGGTTAAGCTCTTTGACTTTCTTCGAGGAATCTCCGCCACTGGCAGCAGCATTCTTTTGTTTCTCCTTCTTCATTTTCGATGCCTGAAACAAAAAATAGTTAGCTTTTCTTTCTTTTTAACTTAAAAAACAGGTTATGAGTTTACAAGACAAATAGAAACTACGCTAGAACTAAAATTGACTCATTCGTGCTTTTTATGCTTTTAAAAATAATGTAGGTACTTCCGATACAGTCATGCAAAAAAAAAGGTTTGTATGATGAAATCTTAAAGAATATCCAAACCAGCCAATAGAAAGTTAAATAAAAGAAAAGAAAAAGGGTGAAGCACACGTGTTTTCGATTTTTCACGTTTTACACCGACCAATGTTGCATATGATTTAGGCGACCTCCACTGGTTAAAGACTCTTTGTCGATGATGAAGCACAACTGGGACAAAATTGAGCTTAGGCAGGCGTATTACTTGAAATAAAATTCTCATAACTACATGATAATAATAATGCACAACTTTTAAGAATTTACAAAACGCAAATAGATAGTGCAATATTTTTTTTTCTTTTTTGGTTCACAGAAACTTATGACGTCGGCGAAAATACTAATTTAATGGAAGTGGAACGGATGATTGTTGGTGTTGTATGACCAATCAATAGTCTACTGCAGATATACAAGTAAAAGTAATGTTAAATGAATGAATGAATAAATTAATGCACTTTTGATTAGTTAACTAGTGAAGCGAATTATGAAAACATTAATAAACAAATAAATAAATTGCAGGAACTCGAACCTGAGACTTGTTTTTTTTTCTGGATGGAAATTCGTATTGGAACGAACGAATAACGAATTCGAAATGTGTTTTGCTTTTTTTTATGACACCGCAAGACGCCAATTTTGCTTACGTTCTCAACTCCAGTCGTAAAACGAAATGTCAGTTGTCAGGGAAATTTTTTTTACTTTGCGTTCAGGTTAGAACTTCTTACACTGTGTGTTCACTATCAATATTTTCGTGGGACATTTTGTTTAATACATTTTTGAATGAAAAATAATAAGTCTGTTTGTTAACTAGAAATTTTCACCAAGTTTCCCAAACTTGGAATAGTTTTTAGATATAATCTTGCACTAGTAACATAAAACGAACTCACAATAATTCCTCAAACTGCATGTTTTGATTATAAACTCTAAAAATGCCAATTTGGTACCTCTCTAGGTGAGTATTCATCAGAAGATTTAAAAGGTGCACTGAAGAAAAAAACATATCAAGCACAAAATTGCTTCATCAAAAGGGGTTTTTATTCTTTTTTTTAGTTCAGAGCAGAATCTGAGATATCAAAAAATTTGTTTGTGTTTCTTTTTCACTCAGATCACTTAGAGCTTCAAATTTGTTTCTTTTTCCGTTCTGAACATGTACAGAGCACACTGTATATGCTTGGACATAATCGTATGATCATTATTATGAGTAAATTGCAATTTAAGAATAAGATACAGAAAATCAACAAGCGACCAATTGTTGATTTTCTGTATCTGGTGTGTTTGTATGTACAAAATAAGGGTCGTTTTGTGTTATATTGCTTCTTATGGTTAAATGAAAATGTATTCTTATTTGTGTAGTTCAAGTGTGTTTAAAAAACATATCAGTTTCAGTGTATAGAGCTCGTTCTGTTTGGAACAAGCTCAGAGCACAATATATGTGTTCTAACTCTCTTCTGTGCTCTGCTCTGAACGAAAAAAGAAAAACGCCATATATATAATTCAATAGAAATACACACTTTTTACACAGTGGATTGCAAACATGCAATTAAAAACTAGTCGCGTGACAGAACGCAGCATGAGATTTTTTGAAAGAAATATTACCACCACCATATTGCATTTTTTTCAAACAATGTACGTATCTGAAATAGGAATAGAAATGGAGGTGTTTTGGTTTATCTGGTTGATTGAATTTAAAGTTGCTTATGTGCACGATCATGTACCAATAGTAATTAAACTATTAAGTTTCTGAAAAATTACATGTGCGGGCCTAGTTTTTGGGTTCATATAATTATGTTAATATGCCTATATATCATCGGAAATTTTACCAATTAGTTTTGTATACAAGTTATCATTAGTTCATATTTTTAATATTTTTAATATTCTGCAAATTGTTGTTTGTTGTTTGTGGATTAATGGATTTTGTTTCACATTTGACGTCAATAAAGTAAAAAACAAATAAGTGTCGTAATCTTGTTTTCTTTGATTCATGTGTGGAGAATATCGGTAAATATGGTGTTGACAAAAGTGTGGGTTGTGGAATCGTCAATTATCTCGAAGATAACTCTAACGATTTTTATAAAAAAAAAGTCAATGCCCTATTTTAGCTATAGTCTAAATTTTGGCTCACAAAAATGTTTATACAAAAAGTTATTAATCGCATTTTCGATTTGTAATCCAGAACACGTTGCCTTATAAAAATACCCGGGCACAATTTGATTGATTCATTGTATTTATCACTGTATTTGTGAAAATTAAATTTAAAAAATATCATTTCGGCTGTAAAGTATTTTCAAAACACTTCATTTCAATTTAGATACACGTTTTTTTGCATCAATAATCAGCCTTATCACGAGTTCCATCGTAATCGGAAAATTCTACGAATTCCTAAACAAAATTATAGCAGAATCCGTTCAATATGCCAATTTGTATGAGCATTTCAATTACGATGGATTCTATGATAGATTTGTTCTGGATTCGTAACAAGTTTCCGATTACGATGGAATTCGTGAGAGGACTGAATAATTAACTTGCTGCTTTTTATGTTATATTTACCAGAAAAATAGTTTAAATTCAATAAATTCATCAAAATTACACAAAAGAAATCAACCCGATGATTTTGACATTTTAATTATGTACGGCTCAAAGGATTTCGACAAAAATGTTTGTACACGTCCTGCGAATTCTAAATAATACTGCATACCAACATTTTTGAATAAAAAAAAACGATCTTTTTTTGAAAATTCAATATTTCGAAATCGGGTTGACGATTTAATAAGGTATTGTATTTTTGAAATATGTTCATAAGTAACTGTCATTTTTCGAGATACTTTACCACATTTTATGTGTTTTGCGAAAAAATGAAAAAAAAACCGATTTTAATGTTAAGGAAACTTCTCCACTGCTGTAAGTTTGGCTCGTTTTTTTTTTACTTGCGATTATAGGCAAGTTCTGCATTCGCCGCTAAAAAAAATGATTGAGATAACCATCAAACATGACATTACGATGATAGCGAAGAAAAGATGGTCTAAAAATTCTGTCCGTCTGTCTCTCAGTCTGTCTGTATGTATGTATAAACACCTACAGCCCAAACAGGTGCCGAATTGCTTAAAAAATTGGTATACCTATGGAGTTTTTAGGTATTATACAGAGGGGAAATTGAAAATTTTTTTATTTCAAAAAATAACGGTACCTGCCATATAACCAATACGTTAAAGCCTATTTTTCTCAGAAACGGCTCTAACGATTTTGATTTAAAAAAATCAGTGCAGCTTTTAGGAACGACCGATCATATGATTGAAAAAAAAAATAAAAATGTCTAAAAACGGTACATTCCATAGGACCGTTTTTTTTATTTCGACTATCTCATAAATTGCTCGACCGATTCTTTCGAAATTTCACACGTATGTAGGTTTAGGTTGCCCAATTTATACTGTGTACCAATATTTTTAATAATTTTTTTTTTGTATTTTTAAAAGAATTCTTTTTTTAATTTTTAAAATTTATATTTTGAAAACTGCCCAATAATTTTTTTTCAAAAATTATAGTTATATGTATTTGCTGAATACCTATGAATTTAAAAAAAAAAACTTTTTTTTTTTCATAAACCGCTCCACAGATTTTAAAATTTTTTTTCTCATAAATTCAAATTTATCCAAGAAATAAAATGGCGTACTTTTTTTGAGTTCAAATTAATTTAGGTATTTATTTCAGAATTTCGAATTATTTTTTCTTTGTTATTTCCGATTTAATTTTTTGTTTTTAAGTTTATATTATTAAATATTTAAGATTGTCATACCAAATTTTTTTAGAAAAAAATTAAAGAAAATTTGTGTATAAAAAATAAAGATAAAAATGACTTTAAAAATATATTTAGATTTTAAATAGAAATCTTTTGCATACAATGTGATCGAACACAAGAGCAAGATCGTGCGTTCCAGTCGTGCATTTTATTTTTAATCACAAATAAATAAAAGATAGAACTATTTTTCCGATGGAATTATTTGTATATTCTTAATATTTAATGTTCATTTTAAATTCAATTTTAACTATAATAAAAAAATCCGATCAATTAATATTGTGGCGAATATTGTCGTTTAACCCCTGAAATCTGGATCATTTAGATCGTCATCATAATCGTCATCCTCGTCATCATCTAAAACGGTATCTTTTGTTAGTTAAAATAATTTAAAAGAATTTATTGCAAAACTTACCATGATCACGACGTTTTCTGTGATATGCCTTCTTTGCCACCGCTGGTGGAGGCTGGTCTGTTTCACCATGAACCAGAGAATTTCTATATAAAACTAACGGTTGCCATTCTTCGACTTTGCTTGATGGCATTCCAGGCGATATTCGCCGATCGAGGAAATTCAAAATAACTTTTTTATCTTGCTTCAGCAATTTGTTATTGAATTCATTTAATATTTCTAAAAACAAAAGACGAGTTGGCGCTGCTGATGGATCCTCGGGAACATCTTGAACTGCAAAAAGAATACCAGCTCTGTGTAAAGCTATAATTGGTTCACGATTTTTTATGGCATCAAAGCCAAATGTGAGAGCAAATCTCTTTGCTAATTCTTTCAGTTCGCTAAAGTCATGAGAAGCTTTTTGGATGACTCCATTATCGGATTGCGTTTGAAGATCTTTAAAGACTGCAATTAAACTCAACAGAAGTGTTAAAGAGAAATTAACCTTGTTTATTTCTCGTGCTTTGCCAAGAGTGGCTTTGATAATATCTCCATATTCATTATAGCACTAGAGGAAAATAAAAACCAAATGAAAAATTATGTAAAATATTTGTAAAAGCATCTTCCTTACTCTGACGTAATGTTTAAATAGTCCAGCTGCACTCTTGGTAGGAATGATATTATAAACAATTAGTTTACAGTATGATGCCAGGAAATTCCTCTTTTTATGTAGTTCTTCAATGCGGGTTTCATCGTGGCATTCTATTGAATAACTTACATATAAGTATTTAATTATTTTTTTTTTTTTTTGGAAAATTTGATTACCTTCTGGCTTAAGGGAGAAGACATAATGTTGCACAAAGTTATTTAAAATTAACTGCTCGTCTAAAGCAGATTTATACTCCAGAATTCTGATGTGCTCATTTTCGTTTGTGGATAATTGATCGGAGAAAATAATGAGCAGATCGCAAACTGATTGGTATGCCTATAAAATTCGAAGAGTATATGAATTTTCCGAACTTGCATCGATGAAATGTGTTCGCTACGAACTTACCGATTCTTGGATTTGTTGTGTTGGACCATCACGAGTCAATTCACAGCATGCGTTTATATATTTGTGCAGATTTGTTTTTAACTCGGCGCATCCACTCTGGATACTCGAGCTCTCGCATTGATTCTCTAAATAATACAAACCCCATGTTAGAGAGAAATAACAAGCTTCAATGCAATAAGCCAGAGCTTCGTTTGGCAGTCCGCGTCCAGGATTTTCTTTGGATTGACTCTCTTCAATATCTTGATATAGAGAATCAAAAAGATTCCATGGATTCAAGTTGTGACATGAAAACAATATCGAAACAACTTTCAACGATATGATGATGGTGTAGATTTCATCTTCATTTGGGAGTTCTTCGCCTTGAATAAGAACAAAAAAAAATGATCAAAAGTTCTGTTTCTTCAAGAATATAAATTTCTTACCTGCAATGAGATTACGCCATTCATCAATGGCATCTTTATATTTATTGACGCAATTATCAATGATATTCGACCGAGCAACATCACATCGTGTGTATGTTGCGCTTCCTTCGGAGCACAAATATTCCAGTGTCTTAGCGCAGGTCTCGAGAACATCGCGATCGGTGTGCTTGGACATAATTTGTCCCATTTTGTCCAGTAGTGCTTGTAAATTGGATTCCTGCCTTGAAGTTGTGTAGATATCTAACTCAAAATACTGTGGAATTGATAGTAGATTCGTCAATTTTTCACTATCTGCTTGGTATTTTTCCAACATAGGAGGCAGTGTAAGAATGAAATGTTCAGTAAGTTTTGTTTTCTCATCCTGAATTGCCTTGACTTCTTTGACATTTAAAGTTATTTTTCGGTTACTTGCTCGACCCACTGGCGCTTCACCAGTGGCCGATTGCTTAACACTACTGACCATTATCTCAATTAGAGTAGATTCCTGTTTGTTGTCTAATTGTTCTTCGTTCGGACCTGGTTCTTCGAGTAGTAAATCGGTCATACACTCCCAATCTCTTACCATTGCATTGTTATCGATGAAAGAATCTACTAAATACGCTCCATGTTCATGTAACTCGGATTCAATAAAGAACTGAACCAAGTCACGTACCAGTGGTGTATTTGGCAGACGTAATTTGCCACGTTTGGTCTTAACTTCCTCCATATCTGGTGTTAAATGAAACAAACGTACATTTAAGAATTCAGCTGCAGCTTGAGCAACACCCCGATGAGAGGAATAGACCAATTCATAAACAATTTCACAATCTTTGTCCGCCAGAATGTCAGGGTGGATTCTGTAGTTAAAATTAATTAGAATCACAAATAATCTATGTATATGTCATTCTGGTTCGACTTACTTTAAAATGCTTATAACAAGTTTAACAGCATGAACAGCCACATCGAATTCCTTGTCCAGTGTCATGGCAACAATTCGATCCTTGAACTTGGATGTGAATAGCTCAAGTTTTCCTTTCAAAGCATCTCTCTCGTAAAGTGGCAACAAGGCTTGAAGACACCTAAGACGTACTTCACCAACTTTGTCGTGAAGAGTCCAACCGATGTATTTCAAATATGAATCGTCCAAAAAATTCTGCGAATAATTGTCCATCCAAACACCTATTTCTGACATACAAATTGCTCTGATATCTGGCAGAGTATCTCTATAAAGGGAAGTTAATGTGTTAAAGTTAAATTATAGACTGATTTGCTTACCTGTATCGATGAACGAACACCGATTTGAACATATACGTTAGCATGTTTTTTATTTCATCCATATTTTCTTCAAGTTCCGCACGTTTAGTCATCAAAGATTCCAGACGGTCTGTCGCTCTGCGGTCTCTCGTCTATGGAAACGCCAAGTTTAATTGTTTGATTTAAAGATATTGGGACATATGCATAGTCGCTGATAAAACCAGGTTTTACTATATTACAGTTTAAGACAATTTTGGCTCAATTAATACAGACCAATTTTACTTACAAATTGTTGGTTTTTTATTAACTTGTTATACTACACAAATACTTTCAAATATTTTGGAATGGTAAACTTAAAACAATAGATTTAACGTCCGAAAAATTCAACTAAACCTAGGTTTAACTTATACACAGTTTAAAAATGACTATGAATCCGCCCCATTCTATCTAACTTACTTTTACTCTTTCAGCTTCATATTGTTTTGCAGCATTTTCAAAGTTTGACGATACCAAGAGAGCCACATCGACTAAAGCTGTCATTAGCTTCATAGCTAAAGGGTTTAAAAAAAAAGATAAGATACAAATGTGTAAGGGTTTTTAATTCCAGAGGGGGTATTAAAGAAGAAGAAAATAAGCAATTCCGAATATAATGAACAGATGAACAGTATTCTTAATAAATAAGGGAAACGTTGACGAACATTTGAGGATGAAGACAAATAAGCTCCCGAAATTCTCTATTAACGCCCGTTATTAATTTTGGAATTTAAAATTAACAAAAAATAAAAGGTAGATTTTTCCACTAGGTTAGGTTATGTTAGAAGGATCTCAATGGATCCATTGCGGTCCCCAGGATAGGAAGGGGAAGTTTAAGGGGGCAATAAATGTGGAGATTATGTTTGAGGTGCCTCCATAAACCATCCTGACCTTTGAATACATTTCAGGATATGTTTAAGTGGCTTTTTTAGAGATATCGCCTAGTTCGTCGAACAAGTAACCTCCGAGGGCTTCTTTTTCTGGTTCGGGCTAGGCTGGGGCATCCACAAAGGAATGGATATGAGCCATCTTCCGCCTCTTCGTCCATACAACCTCTGCATAAGTCAAATGTTGATGATGTTCCCATTGAGTTGTGACCCGTTAGGATGCCCATCAGGAGGGACAGTTGAGGTCTGTTAAGCCATAGTAAATGTTCTGTATTTTTTTCTTAGAGCCCCGACAACGGTATATACATCTCCATCTGTCGTTTGCGGTTTTGAGGAAAATTTGACACAAATATTCTGGACACGATTTGGACCGGTTCAAGTGATGATCTGGTTTTGGCCATCTGTCTTGGGACTCAGATTAGGGTGACTAAGTTCGATTCGCTTAGCAATTATAATTCGATGGGCCCACGATCTACTAGTTTTGACTTTGTGACATTCTTATAGTGTGAATAAAAATTTCTTAAATGATACTCAAAAGTGTCCCTCGAAATTTATTGGTATCGGGAACAAGCTTTCTTAGGGAATTTTGTTGTCATTTCATACACCATTTGTTTGAGGGATATTAATTCCGTGGGAGATTCACGATCGCCTGAAAAATTTCGAGGGAATAAAATATTCCGTGGGAAACAAAATTCCCTGTGAGATTCCCAATAGGACACAATGTTCTCTATCTAGTTCGATTTATGATCTATAATGTGTAGTTAGTGGCCTCCTGTTTATGATGGGGATCGTATATTTGGAATGTTAAGTTTCCTCGTGAACAAAACTGGAACTACTGGACCAATTGCCGAGCTTATTGAAGCCGTTCTGAAGAATTTCGCACAGTTTTTCCATTAAGGACCTACATTTTGACATTATTTACAGCCATATTCTGCTATCCATTTGAAGATATTACAGACTTTACATTGTATACCGGATTTACTTAGAATGAGCAGCAGAATAGTGAAAATTCCCGCCGACGAATAGCATATGAATTTGAAAAAAAAATTGTCATCCCTTTCAGAAAACCATACGGAATTGGAATGCGTTGATAATTAAAGGAGAATTAATAATGAATTTATTAATGTAGTTATGCTTATTTAATTTACCTGCCAACGTTGCTGTATGACGAAAAGCTCTAACTTGGGAATCCGAAAGACCTGTGAGTAGAGAAATCACATTATCCATAAGGAATTGATCGTATATAATGGAATACTGGCATTGCTTGACCAGTGTTTGCACAAAATCGCAGAAATTCATTTTGAATTTCTTCCATTGTGCGCCAGGCATTATAAGTGGATATTCGCCACTTTCCTAAAATTTAAAAAAAAATCTGACTAAGAACTTGTTTTTTTTTTAGACTTTTCTCAGACAAAAGCAAACCTCATCAAATTCTTCAGTCATTTTGCGAATGACAGCGGTGTGCTCCATTGGGTGTGGCATATCTTCAGCAATTCGGCCCTTGCAACCACTGGCATTGATAAAGAACTGCATCAGAGCAATTAGAGCAGTGTCTCGATTTTGCTTGTAGTTTTCAATCCAGTCATCCACGATGCTCTATTTGGATAAAAAAAAAATCTGTTCTGCTTAAGTGTTTTACATAATAATGATCGATTTTAACTTACAGCAATAGCAGCTTTTGAATGGCGGACAATGTAGTAAAGACTAGATTCATCTGTGGTTACATCGCGCTCCTTATCGATGCGTTCTTGCTCTTTATCTTCGTCGACCTTTCGCACACGTTCAACGCGTTCACGTTTCTCTTTGGGTGGCTTAGGAGGTAAAGCTGGTTTGCGTTTCTTGATGATCGGGACAAAGAAATCATCTTCGTCGTCGTCAATAATCGGTGGCTTGTCTCGAACTCCACCGCGAGCTCTTAGACGAGTCATACGTTTGGTCGGACTTTCACCCTCGACCCCATCGGATACATTTTCATTTAAAGGCTCTCTAATCAACAAATTCTAAATTATAACGACGTTTTTTTGTAAAGCAGACTTGAATGTAATATCTACCTTTCGTCTTCATAATCTGGAGGAGGGTCATCCATCCTGATTCTTTTGCCGCCTCTTCTTGCTAACATTTTTCAATTAAGGTTTCTTCCTTACTACTTTTCTAACAATAAACACAATTTTTGTAAGTTAGAACTAAGAACAACAATTTTACACTTAGAACATGATTAAATTAACAAATATAATGACCAAATTAAAATTAACAAATTCCAATAGATTGTTTTCAAACAGCGTCTGCTTCTCTACAAAAACGCCATTTGATTTTCTTTTGGCATGACATCCCTACGACATTTCAAATTCAGGTGCTATATAAATGGAATCATCCAGGCCTAATCATTAAAACAAGAATAAGGGGTTTTCCAATAAGAGGTGTTATTTTGAATAGCCCGCTATTTCGGTAGCTGTCACTTTTGAAGCTGTCATTTTTTGACATTTGACAAGCAGAAACTACGCTATTAATAAAAATGGAACGATACACGCTTCAACAACGCATTTCTTTTTTTTGAATATCAAAATAACACCTCTTATTACATCACTTCTCTATTTTTCTTCTTTTATTGACGTCAACCGAGATTGAAAATTCATCCACAAACAACAAACAACAATTTAAATATTTTCAATCTCGGGTGCCGTCAATAAAATAAGAAAAACAAAGAAGTACGTAGTCTTGTTTTCAGGCCTTTTTGCAGCTGATTTTTAATTATAAAACAATTCACTTCCTTGTAAGTCGACGCTTTCCGGGCGTTCACTCACTTATAAGATATGATATCTCTGATGCCAAGCTATCAGATAGGTTAACTGAAAGATGTCAAAAAATCAAAACAAAACGCATATTAAATGAATTTTGGAGTCAGCTGTTCTATACATTTGTTCTCGGAATGCTAGTTATTCCAATTTTTTTGGGATAACTCAAGATAGCTTTCATGAGAACAGCTGTGTTTTCATCAGATGTGCTTTTACACGCATTACAACAACAGAAAGTTATTCTAGATTGCTGAGAATAACTGAGTGAATGCCCTCTTTCACTCGGAAAAACTACTTGTTGCTGAAGATTTTATTAAGGTTTTCTCTTAACTGGTTTAAAAATCTCCTGACATATCGCTAGTGTGAACGCGGTCTAGGGAATTACAGGTCAGAATCACAAGTACTTGCGAGGATTTTTGTGATTCGAATTTGACAAAATTAATTTCACCTCTTCTTGTGAATTGTGATTGACTAGTATCAATAGTATTGTGGAGAATCGGGGTGTCCAATTATGGGTATTTGTACAGACATTGTTGAGATATATAATCCATGCCAGTAAAGCTTACAAATATTTGATAGATGGTTGAGCAATTTTAACTCGCCGATTAGGTTCAAGAGTGAAATTTGCTGAACCATGTATCAAATATTTAAACTTGCTCAACATTAGATTTCATTCTACTAAGCCAATTATTTTGTTTTTTAAAATAAAATTCCATTTTGATAGGGTACATAATCAGTTGAATTGCGCTAATATTTCTGAAAGGCGAGACATGTATGACCTTGAACATTTTCTTGTCGGCTGCAACTGCAGGAACATAGATTTTTGCGTCCTCTAGACATGTTCATTTTCAATACTGCCTTGGCACTTGACATCTTCTGTCAAATGATTTCCACCGGCCTATCTCAAAATAAAGCGATTTTGGTTTTATACATTTTTTATTTTTATTTTATAAAATAAAAGTAAAATTCTTGATGTTCCTTGGGCATGTTGCTAAAGTTTTGCAAAATAAATAATACTAGAATGTACTCCTCGTCCCGAAAACTGAACAGAGTTATTTCATCAACAGAAATTAGAAAGACATTCATTGAATACTTCACAGAAAGTCAGGGTCACAAGTTTGTTAGGTCGAGTCCAGTGATTCCATTATGTGATCCCACTGTGGCCTTCGTCAATGCCGGAATGAATCAGGTAATGATAAGAAAAATTCATATACATAAACTAATCACAAACTCAATCCAGTTCAAATCAGTATTCCTCGGAAGGACCGTACCACCAAGTAAACGAGTGGTAAATTCCCAAAAATGTGTTCGAGTCGGAGGAAAGCACAACGATTTGTCTGTTGTTGGACAGGATGGCTATCATCATACGTTTTTTGAAATGTTAGGCAATTGGTCATTTGGAGATTATTTTAAGGTAATCTATAGCTTATGACAAAAGTTTACAGGGAAATAAAAAGGAACAACAAAAACTGTCTTCCAATATAGAGACAAGCTTGCCATATGGCATTGGATTTGCTAAAGGGTCCCTATGGGATAGATATGGCAAGACTGTACGTTACATACTTTGCAGGAGATAAAACTCTAGGTTTACCAGCTGATACTGAGTGTTTTGAAATCTGGAGAAGTTTGGGGTAAACTATTTTTGAATTTAAGTTTCTTTTGAATTACAAAGTAACATTAAAGAATTAAAGATTTCCAGAAAATAGAATTCTGCCCTTTGGGAGCAAAGACAATTTTTGGGAAATGGGTCCCACTGGACCATGTGGCCCTTGTACAGAAATTCACATTGATCATAAGCCAGAATTTGCGACAATAGAAGACAGGGCAAAACTTGTAAATGCTGGAAGACCCGACCTAACAGAATTATGGAACATTGTCTTTATACAGTATAACAGGTAAAATTATGTATTTTTACTTACTACTTAGTATAGGTCCTATATGGCAAGTTTTGCATTTGGAAAAAAATCGAACTCGAGATTTTAATCAAACTTGGCATTAAGATGATCATAAGGACACGACAAAAATTGGGTCCCGAAATTCCGTCTGCCTGTTTGTACAACGCTCTATAGCCTAAACGGCCGAAGCGATTTTCATCAAACTTGGTATTTAAGCGTTTTAGGTTATTTTCTAAAATTATAGATTTTTGAATCATTTTTTTAGGTCTAAAACTAACGGTACCTGCCATACATTTTTTTCTTCCATCTCAATTATTTCGAAAACGGCTCTAAAGATTTTAATATAAAAATGTGTGCACTATTTTAGATATACGCTACATTTTGGTCTAACATTTTTTTTTTAATATTTTGTTTTTAACGGTACTTGCCATACAACCATGATTTTTTATTTTGAACTTTCTCATAAACGGCTCGACGAATTTCGATCAAAATTTGTATATGGAAGGTCCTTCAAATTATAAAGCATACTGCATACCAAAGTTTTCGGAAAATATTTTTTGGGTTTTTGAAAAAAAAAAATATTTCTTTTTTTTTGTAAATTCAATATTTAAAAACCGGGTAGACGATTTTGTTTTGAAATTCAGCTTTTGAATTTATATTATTAAATACTTAACCATTAATTAATTAATTAAAATTTTTTTTTGAAAAAAAATGTTTAATTAATTAATTACTTATTACTTAAATAAAAATTTAAGTAAAAAAGACTTAAAATATTTTGAGCTGTTCTTAGTAAAAATCGTGAACATAACAGCAAGTACATGCGATCCAGTCGTGCATTTTATTTTCTATATATACGAAATTTTGCCATTAAATCATAAACTAATAAATTTTAATATGTTGACGTTACTTAGGAATGAAGATGGGACTATAGAGCTATTGCCAGAGAAACATGTTGATACCGGAATGGGTTTTGAACGTTTGGCAGCAATTCTGCAAAATAAGTCTTCCAACTATGACACAGATTTATTTACCCCAATATTCGAGAAAACACAAAGGGTTTGTTTTAAATAGTTTAATAAAAAGGTCAAATTCAAAATATTAGTGCTTACAGCTGTGCAAAGTACCAGAATATGGAGGATTGTTTCCAACACCAACTGAACGGCAGTCCCTCGACACTGGATATAGAATATTAGCCGATCATTCAAGAATGATTACTGCGTGTATAGCGGATGGTATGTTACCTGATCAAAAGTAAGTCGCTAAAAAAAATTATGTTTAAAATACATGTTTCAAATTTGCACTAAATTTTGTCTAGTCAAAAACTGAGGCGTGTTTTAAGAAAAGCAATTCTAACATCCGAAAATATTTTCAAGAATGATAATCTTTTGCCGCAGCTGTTACCAGTTGTAGTTGATACGTTGGGATCAGCTTATCCTGAAATGAAGGTCAAGCTAAGTGACATACTAGAAATAATCGCACATGAACAGGAGGTGTTCAAGACAGTACGAAATAGTTCTTCAAAGGCTTTCAAGGAGGTTTTGCAGCAATATCCCAAATTGCAAGATGTTGAATTTATGGAATTTGCTGGATTTGTACCGGCTTTTAAAGATCTTCAAGCTCAAAAATCAAAATTTGTAGGCGGAATTATTCCTGGAAAGTTTCTATTTAAATTAACAGACACTTATGGATTGACTGAAGATTCATTTAAAGCATTAGCCGAACTAGAAGGCATGCAGTTAGATGAGGAAGGTTATAGAGAAGAAGTTGCTAGAGCTAAGGAAAGATCGAAATCTTTTAATTTGGATAGGACGACTCAACGACTAATTGACGAGGCCTTACCAAAACTTACACTTGCGTGTAAGAACACTGACAGTAGTCTCAGGTATAGCTACAAGTTTAATACAGAAGTACAGTTATATGAAGTGCTACCAGTAGAAACAGTTGTGCTTGGAATCTTATTAAATGATCGAGAATTAAATTCGGTGACTGCAGCTGGCTGCAATAGCAAAGATCTGATTAGTGTAATCACAGATAGGAGTAATTTCTACTTTGAAGCTGGAGGGCAACCGTGTGACAGAGGTTACATAGAAGTTGGCGCTGGTGGGAAATTTGATGTTCTCAACGTTATTCACATGAACGAATGTATAGTACATGTTGGAAGGTTTAAAGATTCCGTTGGGAATTTAAGTGTGGGCAGCAAAGTCATTTTAAATGTCGATTCTGAGCATCGTACAGCAAATACTTGCCATCATACAGGTTTGTGTTTAGTATTCACTTGAATGGTGTTGTTTTGATTTATTACATTTTTTATAACTAGCTATTCATCTTCTTAATGGCGCTGTGCGCTCTTTATTCAAAAAAGTCACTTATCAAGTTACGAGTTCGGTGTCTAGTAAGAATTGCAAACTAGAATTGGGAATTATCGGCAGGCGTATTGGTAAAAATGAAGTACAAGAAATCGAGGAGCTTATAAGGTGAGTTTTTTTTTTAAGATTTTGTTTTGAAAATGGCTAATTCAATTTGATTTGCAGAAATGTTATCCAGTCAGCAGTTCCTTCAAAGATTTCCCTAGTGAATGCAATAGATGTAATTGGTCAATCAAACATTACATTAGTTCCCGGAGAAATATATCCTGAAACTGGTCTCCGATTAATTACTATAGAAAATAAAAATCTTGCTTTCTTATCAAACGAACTCTGCTGTGGTACTCACGTTCTGAATACAAGTGAGTTGGGAAATTTGGTGATTACCAATCTTAAACAGACAAACCGTGCGAGGTACGCCTTCACGGCAGCAGCAGGAAAAGCTGCTACTGAAGTATGTTTTTATTTTTGGTGTCTTAGTATTATTTATTTTATATGAGTTTTCTTTTCTGCAGGCCATAAATCGAGCAACGAAAATTAAATTAAGAGTAGATAGTTTGGAGCAAGAGTACAAAACTAACACTGATAGATTGTATACAACAGAAATTGAATTACAAAAAGTTCGAAACAATATCCTTCACACTGATATAATTCTTCCATATGTTTTTCGAGTTGATATTCTCAACCGAATTAATGATATTCTTAAGCAGCTAAAAAAGACATCGCGAACTTCGCTCAAGTACGACAAATACCTTTTATGTCAAATTATGTAGTTGTTTATTTTTGTTTTTTTTTAATTTAATTGGATTTTTAGAGCATTTGTTGAAGATGAAATGAGAAATCTTCTTCAAGAGAAACCAATCGAAAAATATCCCTTTATTATACACTACCTATCTAGTTCAGCCCTCCTGGAAGAGGTCCCTTTACAGAAAGCCACAAAACTTTGTACCGATCGTCCTATACTTGTTGTGAGCAAGTGTGATGGGATTGTCAAAGCGAGGTGTTGCGTTCCAAAAGTAAGTTAAACCAACAAAATTCCCAAAATTTTATTAATTAAACAATTATATTATAGGAGTTCGTAACAAACAGTTTTAACGCACACAAATGGTTACAAATGTTTGCTTCCGTCTTTCAAACACAATTGTCGCTACCAAAAGGTCAAAATTTGAATGAAGTATGTACTATGAAGGGAATAAAAGTCTCCTCGGAATTCGATGAGAAACTTGAAGTTGCCATTTATAAATGCAATGAATTTGCCTCTGCTGAATTATCGTGATATTCTAGTCAAATTTATACTGTATTTAATTTTCTAGCATAAGTAACAATTTATTTATTTAATGCGTTTACCTGTTTGCTAAAAAAAATAAAAAAAAAGTTAAATTTTTGTTTCTTACATAAAACCATCGCTATGCATTACTATCTCTCGTATAAATAAATGTAGTCCATGTTTTGGAATAGCACAAATAAAAATGCGGTAGGAGCTCCAAATAACACGTGTTCTCCCTAAACTGATGGAAATAATAGTTACATGCTCACTACTATTTTGCAGCGGGGTTTTGGTACTTTTGTAAATTTTTCTTATAATTTATATATTTACTATGTTTATGAATGTATTTTAAATGTGGCAAATATTTGACTAAGAGCGCTTCCACAGAAATATTCATATCTATTATAATAGGGAGTTAAAATCATGTATGCAGTTGCTTTAAGTTCAAAAAATTCTTTAAATCCAAGAAAGCTTTGTATACACCCAAACTCAACCTCACTCCAAATCCTATATTTGGCCAAGCAGGGGGGTTGCAGTAGCAATCTTAAGCGCGGTGTAAAAAACAAAAATTAATACAGCGCCGTTATAATGTATTAAAAAAAGGTAAGTGTTGACATATCAAGAAAAATCAAGCCTTTTTTCTCTAACTAGTCGAGTTTTCCAAACAATAAAATGTCCAGCTCAAAGCCCAGATTTGAATCCCATTACAAAATTGTGGACTATCATGAAAACTGTATCCAGTTTTGATCGTCACTGTATGTTTCTTTTATGGCGTTTTTGTATGGCAATCCGGAATTCTTCTCCGATCCGGGATCCCAACTTAACACTTTTGTGTGATTCTGACGATTCTGAATTTTAATGAGATTGTATGTGTGAAAATAATTGTATACGTGAGAATATTCAAATTCAAAAAAAAATGTTTTTATGGTACAAAAAATGATAACAGTCGAGTTTGACGTTCAAGTATATGATTTCAAATCCAGAAGCAAAATTCTCTCTTTTCAGAATTAGAACTGTCATTTTTTCCCAAGTGAACGCTTTCAGAAGAGTTCGGAAGTATTCCGGATTGCCAAATAAGAACGACATTAGTCTGTGGAAAAATGCGTTCGTCTCACACTGTGCATATGGTTTGCACATACATTAGTTTGTATGTTTTCGTCGCGGTCGTCGGACGAATTTCTTTTGTTTTTTGCATCGTTTTTTCATAGGCAAAAAACAGCAGTTTTATAAATTTCTAAATATTCTACTCAGGACCCTTATTATGACATACGAAACGAATGTCAGAAAAAATGAAACCCAGAGAAACGATAGTAATAAATGAAAATTTAATCAAGAAAATGTTGCAGACAAAATTGAAAAATGAATTGTTTTTAAAACGCAACTAACTTCAAACCTTTTTACAAATAATCAAAATGTTGGAACGCCAGCTAAAAGGCACTCGAAAATAAAAATACGTATATCGTTTTTTTACGATTCTCGTAATCGCAATTTAACAAATATTCCGTATTAAAAACGTTTTTCATAATAACCCCCCCAGAATTGCCTTTCACTATTTTTGTTCATATTTAAGCCGTATATTTTGCAAAATTGACCATACACCACAAATACATGTTGTTGCATACCAAGAAGAATAAACAACTTGCTGACGATGTAAACATAGCGGAAATTTAACGAAATATTTAATTCCCTCGAAATTTTTCCTGCGAACGTGAAACTCCAACGGAATAAATTTCGCTCGAAAAAAAAATTGTTTGAAATGACAGCAAAATTTCCTTCTTCCTAACACACACGTTCCCTAGATTCGAATTGGAGAAACATTTCCAGGGAATTTCTTATTCACGATAACCCCCAATGTAAAAGAATTCTGAAATTTATTTTCATACACAGAAATAGAAACTTTTGAAGTTGTAGATTGTGCATAGGACCAAAGCAAATGCACTAAAGAATTAAATTTAAACATATTTTAAATTTTAATTCTTAAATGGCATAACTCGCTTTTCTGCAACATAAAACTAATGGCACACGTGTGTGTTTTGAGAACTGAATATCCCAGTTTTTTTTTTTGACAATTCCTGGGGTCGACCCTGGTTAAAGTTCAACGAACGAACCCAATACTTGAAAATAAAACACAAGAAACTCATTTCATTTACACTTTATTTTTCTTATATTTATATTTTACGGTTACAATTAGTTCTAGAGTTTAATTTATTTATTATTTTAATTTATTTATTTCACTTAAAATTACAGCCTTTTATGTGTTCTTTTGCATCTTCTTATGGTTTAAACATACATTACACTTTTTGTTGTTGTTATTTTCGTCTTTACATACCTAAGTTTTTTTTTTTTTTAATTTATTTTGTTAAATATTTATAATAATATATGGATGCCTTTTCTTTCCATTGTCTTTTTCATACAATCATGGCCATTCCTAAAAAATAATTTCTCAATATATATTTTGTTTTTGTTATTATTTTAATAGAGTCGTTTTGTTTTATTAATGTATGCATTTATTTTTTTTTTGTAGTATTGTTATTTTTACTTTTTTTTTTTACTAATTAAATTACATTTATGTTTATGTTTTTATTATTTTGTGTTCTCTTGAATCATAGATAATATTCACACGTTCTAAGTGTTAGAGTGTATTGAGTGTTAAAATATTGAAGATGTATTCCATTATGCTATACACATTTACAGTACACAATATGTAATAATTTTAAATATTTTTTTAAAATAATTTTCATCCATGTTTTGTGTTGTTGTCGTCGTATGTCGGAGCTTTAATTCTCAAAAGAGAATAAATAAAAAGAACAATATTTATTTTAATTGTATTATTATTTATGTAATTTATATAGAGTTGTGTTTGCATTTTAGCGTGTAATGTTTTACAAGTATTTTACCATATAGCTACGTATATTTATTCTTTTATATAATTTTGATTTTAATTTGTTTTATATATATATATAAATATTTATATTTTATTTTAGAACACAGTAGAGATCAATTCATATCAAGACATAGATAATTAAAAATTTTACCACTCAGACAGATTTTAATAGAATTTATTTTTATATTAATTTAATTTATATAGACATTTTTTTTATAATTTTATTTTATGATTTGGATAAAAATAAAGATTTCATTTGAACTCTGTTATTTCATGGGATAAGATATATAATAATATAAGAGAAATGGTATCTATTCAATTCTTGTACTCCAAAAGTAAGGTTTTTTTTTTGATATTCGTTTATGTTATGTTTTTTGTTTTGTTTTGGTTAGAAGTAGTATGATTGAAAAAAAGATATTTATTTAGTTTGGAAATGTGTTGTTTTTTTTTCGTTTTGTGTATGTTTTTGTTTTAAAAAAACCATTAGGTAAATATTTATTGTTTGAATTATATGGAAGAGGATTTGCAGCAAATGCAGAGTTATGTATAGTTACATACAAGTATATTATGTGAAAACTATGTCCGCCTTTTTTACCTGTTATTTGTTAGTTAGTTTAAAAATTTAAAATTTTGTGATACATTAAGATGATTTTTAAAAAGGTTTTTTTTTTTTGTTAAATACTAAAATATTACTTGACTGGATATTTTTGGATATTAATACATTTAGATTCATTAGAGAGGAATATTCGTTTTTTTTCTGCTACTATGACCAATTTAAATAATTATATTTTGTTTTATATTTATTGTTTTCGTCTACTGTGCTAAGTTTAAAATCAATTCATACTCTAAAAAATAATTCTGCTAATTTATTTATGATTTTTTTGTTTGTTTTGTAATAATTTGTTTGATTTTTATTTGATAACAATATTTTGCTTATAGTTTATTATACTAATTTTAATTTTTAATGTTTTTGCACCATTTGTTTGTTTATTATGTTTTAATAGTAAGATATTACTTTTGTTACATAGTTATGTGTACAGTTTTACGACAAAGCTAAGCAAATAATAAAATGTATTTTAATATCTTTAATTTATGGATTTTTTGTCCACATACGCAATATTTATAAGGAAGGAATTTCATCTAGGTCAAAAATGAAAATAAAATAGGTTTCGTATTTAAATTTAATATCATATTTTTATTTATTTAAACAAATTTACCTAAGATCCATAAAAATTAGCCTCAGCAAGTTAAAATACCAAAAATTAAAAATACATAGGGTAATATATTTTTTCTTTTTTTTTTTTTTGAAAAAGTTTTTCGTTGCCTTTTTGGATTTGTTTTTTTTTTTTCTGATATCATAGTTTTTGATGCACCAGTTTATGTATTTTAAGTCACAATATTTTTTTTGTATTATTATTTAATGATTCACTACTGCAAAAATGAAACGCAATTAAATTGCACTTAATTTTTACAATCTTTTTAAGTTTTAAAATTTTTTTTTTTTTTAGATTTTAATTCGTTTTGTTTTCGTATTTCATATTTATGTATGTAACGATTCAGAAACGATAAATAAATAACACTTACCGTACACATAGTAGGCACACAAGGAATTAAAAAATGTTTAAACATTTTATATTTTTTTTCTCTTTTGAACTTTCTTTTTGTTTTTTGTTTTATTAATATAAAACCGAGAAATAAATTTTTAAAAAAATTCTCAAAAACGAATAATTACCTCATCAGATTGCTTTGGAAAAAAATGTTACAATTACATAAGGAGCTTTGTTTTATTTTTTTTTTGTTATGTGTAGCGAATCATTAAGGGTAAAATTAAAAGTTTTCAGTTGATGAAGGTGGGTATAGCTTTGTTATTATATGATTTTGTTTTAAATGGAAACTTTTTTTTTAGGTAGCTTGTGACGAGAAAATGACGACCTTTAAAGTTTTTCTATAACAATAAACGGTGCATTTAGAAAAACTTAAGTAAACACTGTCGGAATGCAGTGTATTTAATTTGAATGCATTTTGCAGCTGATTTCTGGAAATGTTTACGATTGAAAAAATTGCCATGGGATTTAGAACGACTCAAAAATATCTTATTTTACGTAAGCTTCTTGTATGTAGTTAAAAATATAAAATTTTTAAAATCAGTGAATATTTTTAGGGCCCGTATTAAAAATTACGAAACGGTTTACGATGCATGAAAATAGTTACCAGATAAAATCAAAAAATCTATTTTTTAAGCGCATCCAACTTCATTCCTTCAATACTAATGTCGGTCGTCCACTAAGTGCGCAACAAGCTCAACCAACTTCATTCAACTCCATCGTTGGATGTCAAAATTTACAACCTCTTACACTAGTGCACAAACTTGCATTCTTCACGTTGAGCAACGAAGCCAAAGGAAAATTGAACAAAACATGTTGGGAGCGTCGTACATATAGTTGACAAACTTAGTGAAATGTTGAATAACCTCGTACACTTAGTTGATCAACTCGTTCAATTGTTGGAGGTCTCGGTACACCTAGTTGATCAACGTATTCAATTGTTGAATAGCTTCGTACATATAGTTGACAAACTTACTCAAAAGTTGAATAGCCTCGTACACTAGTTGATAAACTTTTTCGATTTTGACAAAAATAAAAGTTTTTCGACTGCGTTTTTGATATGGTTGTCCAACAAGTTGATGTACGTGTTGATACCTTCGTACACCTAACTAAGACGCACTCGTTAAGGAACGCGTTCAACGCACGCGCTATAGCTGCCGAGATATTGATGAAAAAATTTTTACTTGTAAACATTTTTAATGTCAGTGTCACACACATCTTTGTTGGAAAATATTGAAATTAAACTTTGTCTAGATTAAGCATGAATTCCTCTCAAAGAAAAACAAGTGGCTGCCATATTAATAATATTGGAAAATTAACTACAAAAAAAAAGATAAAAGACGATGACGAAAAATCAAAACACAACCAACAACTCTGCACCAATTTTCAAGTTGATGTCAACACAATACTTCAACTCGTGCACGCACACAAATTTTGTCTCATCCAACGCAACGCACAACAAATAATTTCACGTCAACGGCAACCCGTTGAACCACCATTTTCAACGAGCAATACGAGCTCGTACATTAGCCGTACACTTGTTGAACAATTCGTTGAGCAACGATCTCCAACCGGCTTAAACTCGTTGGTTGAATGGAATTGTCCTCAATACATTAGAGTTGAATGTGTTGAACTTGAAATTTGTGCGTTGAATACCTAGTGGACGACCGGCATAAGGCTACATAGTCATGTGCCAAACCAATAAAATACGAGAGCCAAACGCAGTCGTAATAGAAAACGATTATCGTTTAAAAAAAAAACACTATCGTAAACATAATCGCAACGTAAGATATTGATAACGAGGTTCTGAACGATAATCGTAATTCGTAATACGGGCCCAGAAGAGTCCAGAAGGCTTCCGGATTGTCAAATAAAAACGACATTACTTGACCCATGTAGAACGTTCCCAGCACTACTTTCTCAATTCTTTGCCAACAAAAAATAGACTTCGACTTGCTGTACTGGTTAACGCGGAATTTGGGAATCATTATAATATTCACATTCGATTATGATAGCAATAAAAAAATAGAGTGGCCAGACCATTCAACTAGTACAAAATTAAAAAAGTTGCAACGAACGAGGCACGAGCACGAGAAACTAGCCGAATTCCTACCATATATAAACGTTTGGTTTTCTCAGGAAATATCCCATACTTTTATACTTTGGTCAAAACCTTAGAGGTTTTGCAAATTTGTTTTATTTCTTACAGATTCAATTGACTAAAATAAAATTGGTAAAGTTATCAACCTGTGTGTAACTTAAATTAGTAATCACTTTTTTTTAGATGCATTCACAAATTTATAGAAAAATCTACACAATTTATTATTAATTTTGACATTATGTCATTATGAATCAAAAAATAATATTACCTAAGCTGGAAGCGGCCCTGTAGCACCAGTCACAAGCTACACAACCCACATTCGTCTTTTCCAACTTTCTATTTCCCCTTTTAAAAATCTTAAACTAGAAAAAAGTTATAAAACTTGTATATTGATATAAAAAACAGATATATTCAGGTTTTTGCATTCGCTAAGCGATTCAAATATTTCCACCTTCATGCATTCGATCATTCCATGGTTTGTTGTTGTTTTCTTCTTTTTTTTATTATTATTTTAAATAGGGCGGGTGAAAATCCTCATGAATTCCATGCGTGGATATTTCTATATTACTCGTGTTTTTGGTTTTACTTTTCTTTTTTTTTATAAATGCTCATGTATCTAAATAATCTACGGTTTAATTTAAAATTACTTGTCGATTCAATAATGATGACAGTATAATTAATATCATATACATATTTATACATATATATGTGTGTTTTTGTATACATATTAACAAATTTTTTGTCTTTTTTTTACTAAAAAATACTCAACAATTTTCAGTTGAAACCATATTTTGTTTTCTATTTAAATTTCAGCACTCTACATAATATTTATTTTACGTGCTATGTTTTGTTTTTTAAATTTATTTTTAAATATTAAATTTCATTGCTATCCATCTTTTATTTACTGCATCTTAAAATCGTTTTGTGAATGTATCTTTTTTTATTTTAATTTTTATATATATGTATATTTTACTTGAGAAGAAAGTTTTTATTTTTTTAAATTGTAATAATAAATTTCGTTTTGTTTACTTTATTTTTTCGTACTTTAAATTAGGTATTGTCAAATAATTAACTTAAGTGAAATTTGTATAATTGAAAATTGAAATTACACACTAAAAATAGTATTTTGTATATAACAACAAAAATATATTATGCACTCTAGTATAGAATATAGATTTACTTTATTCTTTTGTTTAATGATCGTTAGGTAATGTTTTTTTTTGTTGTTGTTGTTGTTTAATTATTATTATCAACCGCGTTTCCACAATCCAGGAGAAAATTATTGTTTTATTTTTATTTTAAACTTTAATCGTCCGCTGTGTTTATTTGTAATTCTTTAAATATTTGTTTTTTTTTTTAGAGATTAATCTTAAGTAACAAATCGGTGGCTTCTTATCATTCCTTGCCTCGCTCTATCCATAATTATAATTGTTAGTAAGAAGTTTTGACAAAATAAGTAAAATTTGAGCTGTAGTTTATTTTTGGTTTGTTAATGACTTAAAATTTATAATAAATTTGAAAGCATAAAACAATAATTTATAATGCACGTATTACGTTGTGTGTTATCTTTTCTGTAGGTTTGCATCTCAATCTTCTTTATACATGTGTGTGTCTATCCAAAGTAATATATATGTATATTTTAGTTTAATAAAGAAAAAAAATTAAATAAAAAAAACTCTGTCTTGATCGTTAAAATTTAACATTAACTTGTTTGGATTTGTTTTTTTTTTAACTTAATAAACAAAAAGAACCAAAGTAATTTACTCTATACATTGTGCATCATTTTACTGTAACTCCTTTTTTGCTAAGAGTTTTTAATTGACTACAACTAATTAATAATTTGTTTGTTATGTTGTTTAGAGTTGTTTTAAGTAATATTGTGGATATCAAATGTTTGTATTTTTGTTTTTATTTTAAGTAAATATAAATATTTGTTTAAAATACACATTTAAATTGAGTAGTTTTTTTGTTTTTAATTGTATTTTGTTTAATATATTTATTTTTATTAATATTAGTTTTATTAAAAAGGGCGGGCCATTTATAATGAATATTAGTTTATTCTTTTACTAATATTTTATACTATTATAATTTCATTTATTTTTTAGTGTGAAGGTTCTTATTTTTGTTTTCAATTCAAAGTGTACGCATTTTTTTGAATTATGTATTTATGTTGGAAACAAAAAAAAAAGAGATTGGCATTTAGACGAGTTTGGAAAAAATCTAGATTTGGTCAATGCTTTTAAATTTATTTTTAAAAGCAAGGGCCGTTGAAGTTTAGCTGAGAAAATATTTGGGAATGGAACTATAAGAATCTGAAGAAGCTCACTAAGTTAACGAAAATCAGCTTTCCCAATCGTTGAAGGGAGAATAATGCAGTTAAGTGAAATAAATCATCCATATATTTTAAATTCACGCCTATTTTAAATGTCAATTACAAATAGACAGCTGATAAATACTGAAATTTAATTATTAAACAATTTGATTGATAAGACGTTTGGTCATTGAGAATGATTCAGAGTTGTGAATTACAAGAAAATCGATAATTACCAATAACTGGTTGTGCAGTTTTTAAATAAATTGAGGTTTTAAAACCAAATTTCAGTATTTATCAATGATCAAATTGATAATTGATCATATCATGGGATTTTGTCGATAATAGTTGATCGCATCGACAAAATCTCGATAGTTTGCGTTATTGTAATCACTTGCAAAAATAGAGGTGACACAAGTTAATGTGAATAAAGTTTTTTCGTGCTTTTGACTTTTGAGAAAAATCGTTTATCGATAAACAAACGACGCTCGCAATATGACCCTTTGGCTCCAAGGATATTTTATTATTAATTATTGAAATTTTGTTTTGTGGTAGAGATGTCGTTTTTCACTTGAACTGCGAAGAAATCAAAATTGTATTCTACTCTGCTATCTATCAGTTGGTCTTTATTCTACCTTTTCATTCCAATGTCGATTAAGTAACCAGCATTTATAAAATACATTCGTTCATATTAGAATACTACATACAAAATTGCGTTTAAGGTTTGCGCGGTTGTTTCATTATCATTTTTTAAGGATTAGGATTATATTACTTACAAAATTATAAAGGCATACTACATACAAACCTTACCAGCACGTTTGTATTCCAAGATATACATGGAATGAAATCAGAATAGTTATTTTATTACCCTACCCCTATTCTATTACACAATATATATATAGGCATAGTAAGTCCTAAGGTCTTTTAAATGCAACGATAGCTGCACGGCACTTGTTAAAAAGAATAGAGAAATAGGAAAGATTTTTTAATAGAGATGTAAATTGTAGAGGTTTGTTAGCTATCCAATAAGGCGTTTTCGCGTGATGTCAATACTTCGCAAATTTAGTCAAATTCAAGTGTTTTCGCTGGCCTCAAGAACTCTAATTACAGTTTGACTTTTGAAACGAGTATCTAGACCATGTATAAATAGAAAAAAGTGGTTAATCCGTGGTATCTAGAGCATGTGTAATAAGAAAAAAAAATGGTTAACATTTATTCGAAAGATCTCGACTGTGATTAATTAAATAACAAGCCTCTCTTAGTTTATGAAGCTAAAATTAGACGGTCAATGTAATCGGTCATGCGTTGGCTCTTTGAAGTCACCACAAAATTAGTTATTTTCACTCTGCCAGCAAACAGTCAATGCGTTGACAAAAATTCGAAGGCATCCAAGTTTTTATCAACACAATTGACAATAATTCACCATTATTACGATAGGCGTTTATCTTGAACGACAACTCTAATTTTTTGAGTCGAGTCACTTTCTAGGCGTTTTATAGCGAATTTCATTCAAATTTCAAAAATCCGTTCTCAAAATCGAGATTTGATCTTTTCAATGGAACTTGTTTCCAGATTTAATTGTAGTATTAGTTAATGACTGACACACACAACATTAATGATGATGAGGAATACGAAGACTAATCAAAAACTCCTCGTTCCGTTATTTGTGTATTTCTTTTTATTTTAGCACAGACTGGCACAAGTTCACAACAAATTAATAACAAACTATTTCCATTTGCCTTTTTACATGTATGTGTGGATTCAAATCAAATCTGCCAACTCATCAGAGATCAAATATTTTGTGTTGAGATTTGATTTGCTTTTTGTTGCAATGAAACTGTCAAAATTCAAAAAGATCAAATTGATATTAGTGTCTGCATTACTTTGGGGATCAACATACATTCCATATTAGCAGCTGATTCTGGAAAATTTAATTTTCAATACATTTGTTGTCATTAATTTATTGAATTTATGCCGATTAATTTTATAAAAGTGGCAAAATGAATATTATCGCTACATTTCTTTTGTTAAGAAATGCGAATATAATGAAATTAATGAAGAACAGTAACAGAGAAGAGAAGAAACCAACAAAATTGATCTAATTAGATTTCAATTTATTTAAATTAAAATAAGTTGCAAGAGATGGATTCGATCCAGCGACTCCACGAAGGGCTTCATTTGTTTAGCATTAGTAATGTTCACCTTTTAATAAATCCAAACTTATTAAAAACTTCTAAAAAAGAACAAAAAAATAAATATTACACTTTTAGACAATTTTACCAGGAGTCATTTAAAAATGTTTGTTCACCAAAAAGGAGAGTTTGAAATGTCGTATAAATCCCTGTTGTAATAATGATGAGTACCGTTTCTATCACAAAAATTTAATTTCCGCTCGAATTTAAGCGTTACGCTGTATAAAACGAAACCCCTATCGTAATAAGAGTAAATATTTTTCGTTAACAATCACAAGACGTGGCACAATTTATGTTGTTATATTATCCATAGCTTTTCTAGAAAGTGTTTATTCCGTTAAAAAGGCACCGAATACAACATGCTCGGCGATCACTAATCAGTATTTTGCGAAATGAATTTAAAACAAAATCAAAGTTTCGAAAAAGTCTAAATGCCAATAAAAAAACATAATCTGAATTATAGTTAACACATCGAAAACAAAAATATTTCTATAAATTGTCTTGTTTTGCCTTTTTCATTTATGGTTAAAACTACTTCTTATGTTCGTTGCGCAATTATTGTATAGAATTATTTATTTTCCATTCATATTTCTTTGTATATATATTTATTAATTCATTATAGTAATTATGTATATATCATGTACTTGGATTGATGATACACATTCGATTTTTTTTGTTTTGTTTTTAGATTTCTACAAAGATGTTTTTTTATTTAATTAGTTTTTTATTTTTGTTTTTGTTGTTAATTTTTACAGTAATGTGTGTGACAACAAGAATTAATGTCAAAAAGATATTTCATCACATTTTCAGATTTGTGTTTTATAATAAAATAACACTGTATATTTCATTTAGTATATATATATTTAAATACATTTGTAAATATATCTCAGGTTTTTGTTATAATAATAATTTATTTGCTAAGACTGTTAAATAGAAATGCAAATTACATCACCAATTACATTTTGCGTGTGAGTGTGTGTATTGGTTTCATTTTGACAAAAGAAAAAGAAAAATTGAAAAAGTAATTTGCATTTTTATTAACAATTGTATATATGTATTTTTTTTTTATTATATATTTATGAATAACAATATTTTTATGTATATATATATATATATTTATATTTTTTTTTGTTTTGCTAGAGAAGGTTGAGTTTTTTAATTTATTTTTCAACACACAAATGTTATTTTCTTATTACATTTTACAAGTATAATAAATATAATAGATAATATTAATTAAGTAGATTATATACCTAGTAATAGTTGCAGTATTTATTTATGTTTTTTTAATATATATTATCTAATTTGACACAACCGTATATTTTTCTTTTATTTTTATTATACAATAACTTAATTCTTGTAGTTTTTTTTTTGTTTTAGATTTAATTTTATGCTAAATTTTTTTTACTATTATTTAATTTTCTATTGTGTATGTGTTTGTGAGAAGAAATTAAGATCGAAAGGAGGAAATTGAATAATCAGATGAAAAATGTGTTAGAATTTTTAAAAATTAATAAAAAAAAAACATTACAAAGGGAAATGGAATTATGCCAAATATATTATAAATATTTTAAATTATTATATTATATATTTCTTTTCTAATTATTGTTAAATAATAAATTAAAGATTAGTCTTTTTTTTAATTCGCTTTTATAATATCAAAGCAATTTCTTGTGTGCTCAAATTTTAGGCAGTTTATTCATTTTTTGTTCGTTCTTGTTATTGTTATACATATTTCTTGTTCTTCATTTTAGCACAATTTGAGCAGATAAATTAGGGTTAAATTCAGTTTCGTTATAATTCAAACCTTTAAAGAAAACAAAACAACAAAAAATTAATGAAATCAGGAAGTAAGTAAATTATAATTTTTTACTTTGAACCTTGCCATTTTTCCATTATTTAATGGTTTGTTTTTTTTTTTTGTATATATTTTTTTTTAAATATGAATATTCTTCTGTTAACAGCCGTATTATTGACAAGTTCAATAAAACTTAATTCCTTTACAAGTAAAAAGACTCTCATATTTTTATAACAGATTTCAGGTTCCAAATGAAAAAAAAAACTCTAATTTCCGATACAAATTCTTGAAAATTTTCAACTGTTTGGTTTTCTCAGAACCAATTTTGAAAAAGTCAATAATATGGTTGTAAGCTGTTAAGTTCACTTCATCAGTTAATCTCAGACTTTTCTACGACAAAACTCAGCTACTGCTCTCCATATGAATGAATTTATTTTGTACAATAATATTAAATTTCATAGGTTGTTTAGCTTTATTAGGAAACAACAATCACAGCTGCACGCTAAGTAGAAAACATTTTTGCAAAAATGACGATGGCATATATTTTATTTAAAATATGGCCGTTTGTCTTTTCAAAGCCACATACATCAAAAATGTAATTGCAAATGTCTTTAAGCCCAAACGGCAAATTTTTACTGTATTATTTTTGGACACGTAGAGAAACGTGATATTTTTTTAGCAGCTGGCCAATCAGAAACCAGAAAATTGACTAGCTTTCAAGTCGATTATGTGCTTTTGAACGTGGTCATTGTGTTCGATAATGCAGTTTGCAAGTCATATGCTCGAAAACGTAATTGGGTACATTCAGATGTCTGTACGATAGCCTATCTAAGCTAGATAAGTATTCACTTAAGTTCCTGAACAACCAACATCGAATAGGTTAAATTTTGATTAGTTTTTCATGGTTGTTGTTTTGGTATGTTTTTCAAATTTCGCATGGGATACAAAATTATACCAAGTTTTTCGGATAGCTTGCGATTTTTTTTGTTGCAGCAACTGTTTTGTCATCAGCTGTGTTCTTACATGGGATTACACCAACACCAACCTATCCGGATAGCTATGGTTCGGTTTTTGAATGAGCTCATTTACAGTTCAGCTGTGTAGTAAAAACCGAAGTGAAAATAAAGACAAGAAAGAAATCTATTTTCATTTATGCTTTATGTTTTGTTATTCTTACATAAGTTCATCTAGTACTTCAAAGTTTCATTACACATCTCAAAAATGTGGCGAATCCAAAATTTGTTCCTCAATATTTGACAGCAAAACTGAGGAAACGTGTTCATATAAATGATATGGATGAGATCTCTGAGATTTTATTTATCTGAACTCGCCTTTTAAAATTTTGCCATCAAATTCACTTTGATTTTACATTTTCGAAAACATCCTAATTTAATAGTGAATTAACTAAACTATTAACTTCAACGTAAAAAATAACGAATACGTTTCCAATATGATTAATTATTCAAAATAAATTTATGAACCAGATTCTAAATCTGTTAGATCTGAGGACTCTCAGAAATACAAATGTATGTAATAAAATAAATATGAGAACTTCACTTCGCTTGGATGTATAAAACACTCACATGAAATGAAATTTATAGAAAAAAAGTAGTAATTTTTGACTTATTGCTAAAAAAAAACTAGCTCAGGTATCTTCTCTTGTTCCTAAAAAGTGACAAGAGAACTTATAAAATCTCAAAGTGTTGTAGACTAGGTAATCTTCCAAAGAAGAAAAATACAAAAAAAATTATATTGCCACAAGCACGACATATGTCCGAAAAATCTTTCCTTTCTGCCAAACAATGATTTGTTTTTGACATTTCATATATTTTATTAGGGGTACAAATGAAAGTTTCATTAAAATTATTATCGGTGTATAATCAAACTTAACACCGTTAAGTTGTATGCAAAAAAAAAGGGGGAGAATGCATCTAAGGCTAATTTTATCAAAAACTAAGACTAGATACAGAAAATTGTTTGAAATAAATATTTGCCGAACTTTTCAGTCCATCAACAAAATCAATAAGTTTTTTTTTTGTTTGTCTTTTTAAAAAGCCCAACAGCAAATCCCTAAAATAAATAATATTATTTGATATTTATCATATTGCTCATTTGATTTTCTTTAACAAATACATATTATATGTAATTTTAATAAAATATTATTCTAGTTAATTATTGTCATTTAAGTGAACCCAAAATAAACAACATAAAATATTAAACTCAATGTCGTTGCTGTTTAATTTTTGTGTAAATGAATATGTAGTATTTTTTTATTATTATATGTTATCTATATTTTTTTTTTTTATAAATTCATGCATTACAATTTTAATACAAATATGTATAAAAAAATTTACGTGTATTTGTTGTATCTTTAAATAGATTTTAAACAAAGAAAAAATTTATAAAGACTATTTTTTTTTTTGATGCAGGGAAAGATTGTTGGAACTTAGAAAATAGCAAGCAAACTTAAAAAACAAAAGAGAAGTGCAGTGTTGGCTTTTCGCGGCAAATAATAAATATTATATAATTCTATTATAATAAATTAATAAATAAAAATAAATAATAATTTCTATTTCATTAAACAATAAATTAGTGTTGTTATTTATATTCTCACTTATAAATTATCACTAGGGTTAAAAAGAGTGGTTATATATTATATGCATGTGTATTAATATATTAATTTTTTATATGTTATTTATATAGATATATGTATATATTTATGTATGTATGCATGTATGAAGTGTGTCTTCTTTTTAATAATTAAATAATAGTTTATTTTTCATGTCAAAACAAATAGTTTCTTTCCCCCTCTTTTAATAATTATTTTGTTTCATGTTTAATTATTTTTATTTTGTTTAATTTAAATTTGTATGTTCTAAAAATTTATATTTTAAAATATCACGAATTGTATGTTTCGCATTATGCACTGCATAATGGGAACAATACCATAAATAAAAATAAATATAATAATAATGTTTATGCATTTTATTGCTTGAATTTTTCTCTTTCCTCCTCTGAGAGAGAGTGAGAGAGCGAGAGAGTGTGTGTATTGGACACAGTTTTTTTTTTTTTTTTTTAATTTACTTATTAAATGCAACAAAACAATTGCGTTTGTTGCGTTAAATGTTATGCAATTTATTAATTTTGTTTTTGAATAAATATTTTGCTTTGTTGTAGTTGTTTATAGTCAATGAGTGGTATTCTTTGCTTTTTTATTTGTTTGAGAATGACTTAATTATGCACATATATCATGTATAATATTTTTTTTTGTTGAGTAAAAAATGTACATCTCAAAAGAAATGTACTGCATATTTAAATATATCCACTAATTATTAATAAATAATATCAATATATATATATATATTTCTGTATATATATATTATCTTCTTTTTTTTGTAATGAATATTAATCAAAATCTGAGAATCCTGCATTTGTTTGTAAATTCTCTTTTTTTTCTTGTATGTTGGCTTACATATTTAAAACCATAACAACACTTCGCACTCATTTGAATTATACAATACATAATAATAATTTTAATAAATTAACACTAAAATTAAGGTGTATAACAAAATTTTGTTGTCTTTTTTTGATTTTTTGTTGAATTTCGTTTTGCATTAATTTGTTCATCCAATGCTATAATACTATTTCTTTTAATATATAATTTATTTGTTTCTTCTATATGGTTATTGAATTTATCCACTTCTTGGTTTATTATATTGCTTATAATTTTTCGTTATTTTTTGTTGTTGTCTCTAAGTGTTTAGTAGGTTAGTTATGTTATTTTTTGTTATTATTTTTTGTTTACCTACTGTATGTTTGTGATGCATTCTTTTGTTATACGTAATAATTTACTTATCTATAGTATATAATATAATTAACTATGTCTTCTTCATTATGTGTTACGTTTATACATAAATTAGGTTTTTTTTTTAAATATATTATATATATTTTTTTCATTTTAATATAATCTATAATATTTTTTAAATAAATAATATATGCATTATGTCGTTATTTTGCTTAATCTGCTTGTCTTTCTTTTGTTGTTAGTTTGTGTGAATATAAATTAATTTGAATAAATATATATTTCAACCCAATAGTTTGTTGTGCATGAGTTACTATTTTTTTTTTGTTTCGCGTTTAGCAAAAAAAAAACTATCTTTGGTGTAGCCTAAATGTACCCACAACAAAGTTTTCTTTTTGATTTTTGTTTTCATTGATTTGTGAATGATGATGACGTTTTTATATATTGTGTTATTTGTCCTCGAAATTAACATGGATAAATGCCTAAAAACACAAATCACACAAGATATAATATTATTAGCAATCTTGAAGAAAATATTTGTAAATATAAAAATCAACACAAAATCTAAATACATTTAAATTCAAACTAAAAAAAAAATTAGATAATTCTTACAAATCATAAACTAAGTTGTTGCATGCTGCTAATTCAGGATATCTCAATTACCTTGATAGTTTTGGGGCCAGATGGTGGGTACATTCTGAAAAAAAAAAAAGAAATATAAAAATGTTTAAATGTTTAAAAAGTTTTTCTTAATTTAAAGATAATATGTATTCTTGCCAATACTGGAGAGAACATTGCATTGCGATTTGTTACGAATCTAGCCTTGCAAGCTCAATAATTACTATAGTTTCGTGACAAGCAAGTTACACAAGGTAACAAAATTACAAGGATGGTAATGGCAATTACTATTATTTAATCTTAGAGGCTACTGAAGTGATTTTTTTAATGAACTTTGCTTGTTTTTACTTTTGTCCTTGTATTTTTTATGCTTTTTGAGAGAAAAAAATAGATGTGAAAGTCCCTCCATATTAGGTTAGGTTGAAGTGGATGTAAGCGTTGCAGCTGACACATTTAGACCAGAGTTGGTCTCATGTGATACCGCATGCATCCTGAGATTCCTATTTGTTGAACCATTTGAAGCTCCTAATGAAGGATAAGACACTGTAGATGTCTATTTTGTTTAGAGTGCTGAGATCATCGAAGATAAAGTCTCTGAGATAGAGCAGGGCATGTACACAGAAGATCAGGAATAGAGTCAACCTCTTCTTCCTCCATGCAGGTTTTGGAAAAATCGTTCAAATAAACGCCAAGCCTCGTTGCGTGCTTGCCTATGGGGCAGAATCCAGGTATGACACCAATTACGGAGCTGATGTACAATCTGCTTAAGGACTTGGAGTGTTTCAGATCAAGTTTTGACCAGAACTGATTTGTCGTCAGACAGGTGGTTGTATTTTTCCATGTTCGGTTTCTCCTTTCTTAAGCATTTTGTTTTAACATTAGCTTACATGTAGCGATGGGTAACCTATTTTGCCTTTTCAGGTAATAAAGGTAGTGTCGTTCCACAGCTTAATCGGCCCTACAGTTCCCTGGAATATCCCTGTGTCCTGGCATCCAATATATGTTAATATTGAACCATCTCCATGAGAAATTAACGGCAATTGAGAGCAGTTATGGAGTTTGAGAGGACATATATTGATTTTATTTTGCATTTTATTAATTTGGGTTGTGATAAGCTAAGAAGCACTCTCCATATGAAAGGAGTGGATGAAAATTTCTTTCAGATAATATTCACTAAACCTGCGAAGTTTCGTCTTTGACTATTTTATTTTTGATTTCTTTATCACATCACATGAATCAAGTAATAAAAACTACTGTGTCAGTCACTGAGCTATACTACTGGGGATAACCATTCGACTAGTTGTTTACAAGATGACAATCCTGTGAATTCAAATAAATTTAACCATTCTGTTTCTGTATCTGTATGTGCAATGTGCAAGTAATTATTACTCTTTGGAAGGATATTTTTTTAAATTTAATTTAACGATATGCCTGTAAGACCTAATGTCTTTTAAATGCAACCTGAATTGCATGGCACTAGTTAAAAGAAAGAGAATGATAGGAAAGAATTTTTTTTTTGTTGGCTCAGTGGATTTGAGAACCAGGTATTGACTGTCTCATTTTAACCCATGGGCGACATCCAATTAAAATTTGAGGTATAGAAAAGAATGCTCCTAGCGTGGGGCTCGAACACATACGTCTAAGTTAGAAATCAAGCACTTTATCCACTGCGCCATTGCCACCCACATTGGCAACACTACATTTGAAGGGTTGTGAGGAGTGTTAGTTAGCAAAATACTTGCATTCATTTTTTCGATATAATCGTTTTAATAGTTCATAATTTTTAATTGTTTGACCATACAAAAAATTGGGTTAAAAAAAACTTAAGTCACAGAAAAATATAAAATAGCTTCACATACACAAATGTGTATGTATACACATTTCTTTTTTTAATAAACTTAATATCGAAATAAACCATGTCGAAATGGTAGTTTATTAATAATGTATGAGTAAAAGCTTAGTCGCTCTCTCGAATTTCCGAATATTACTATTATTAAACAGTCAGAACAGAATTGGTAATCTACAAGTTAGAACGCGCTACCTACATTTGCATTGAATAAGTGAGGAATAAAGTAAAGAGCCACTTTCAAGTGGGTGAAAACTATCGTGCAGTATATTAATGGAATTTAAAAAAAAGTCTGATATTTTTATATATCAAATTGATCCCCACACTTAACAAACTACACAGTTTTTTTTTAATAAAATTTTAAGGAATTACAGTTTGATCTATATAAACTTACCATTGGCACGCTGTAGTATTGATAGAACGGCTGATATTGCATTGAAGGTGGGTATAAAGTTGGCACACCAGCTGCGGAAAAATCAGTTACTTTTTTTAAGATTCACCAAGTCAAATAAATAAATGGAAATATTTTTGTATATTACCTGGTGGGTAAACTGCAGCAGCGAATTGGTCAATCGGCATATTGCTTATAGGAGCTGGTGGTGTTGTGGTATAATATACAGCACCATTCGTTGCGACAATTGACTAAAATTAAAGTTTAATTTATTGTTTTTATTTTTGTTTACTAGAAACGCCATTCAATTTTTTTGAGTAACTTACTTGCTTCTTAATTGCAGGAGCAATATTCAGCTTTCGATCCCTGAGCACAACACTTTCACCCTGTTCATTCGAAAAAAAAAAAAAAAATAAAATATTAAAATATGACTTAGAAAACTTCAAAATTATATCAAACAATCAAAATGCTATAGCGTTCGTAACAAACAAACTGGTGAAACTCTTTTTCAATATTAAAAAAAGTTAGAAGCTTTATTTAAAGTAAATTAAAAAAAAAAACATGAATAATACATCATTTAAGTAACGACTGAAAAACAACGTATTTATAACCATTTTCCAATGAATAACAAAAAAAAAACTAAACCAAAAAAAAAAACCTTGTGTGAACAAAATCAATGAGAATTTGTTTTTTTTTTTTTGCATTGTTATTTTTGCTGCTCACTCTGTAATAATAAACTTTTGAAGGTGCACGAGGACAGAAAACGAAAGAACGAACTGATTTAGAAAACAACCTATTTCTAATATTTGGTGCTGTATAACCTCATTAGGTGAACATATTATTTTGGGTATTTTAATTCTTAATTATTATTTTTTATCTTTACTAAAAGCGAATTTAAAGGAAAATAAAAACAGAAACAAACGAAACCAACATTGAATAAATATTAACCATAGAACCAAGAATAAAGAAGCTTTTAGTTTTAAAAAAGTTTAAATAGAAAAATTAGTGCTTTTATGGAAAATTTTAAATAACCAAAATTACAAATAAATCGACTAATATATGTGTTTTTAAAAAAGTGTATTTATTAAGCAAAACTGTGTTTTTTATTATATAGTACAATGTTTGATTCGAATATTTTATGTGGTGTATATTAACCGAAATTAAATACAAAAAACAAAATTCATTCGATATTCATTCTTTTTTATTCTTTAATCAATTAAAACTTTGTTGTTTCTTTTCAGAGTAAATCCACATACCAATGAGGCTATACAGATGTAATTTTACAAAATTCATCCATAAAAAATAAGAGTAATGGATTTAAATCATTTATCTAGAGATTTTTAGAAGCGGTTTCAAAGCTCTTAGCAATTTATGCTGCATTACAAAATAATAATTAGAAAAAAAAACTATTTGGTTGCCTAATTTCTAGTGCTAAGGCACTATTTGTTAATAATATAGGTGAATGGTTGACTTCTACCAAACAATTGATCTAATATGAATACCCATGCAAGATATAGCCAAAACCGTATACATATAGTTGGCATAATGGTCATCGTCTGTTTTGGACAGAAAAAGGAAACAGTAATTATTTTACTACCTGTAAATGTCCTGATCGGGACAGATGGAAAACACAATCATTTGGAAATGCATTTTAGGACGTTTTGCATAGAAGATCAAAAAAAATGCCAGATGTCGTCAGATAACTAAGACCGGAAGCAAACGGACTTTTGGATTTTTTTAACTGAATTCATTGAATATTTAGAAAAGTTGAATTCCCGAGACTTTTCAGAAAGCCTAGCTCAGTGCCAACTCTGGAGAAATGAGCAGGAAGAGCTGTCAGAAAAGTATAACTGTTAAATTCTCGCAAACGGAATGAGCGTCAAATCTGACAAAATTTGTAGTAATTTTTAATGTTTTTCTTCTTGTTTGAATTTCAACTGGCAACAAGGCTCGGCGTTTATTCAAACGATTTTGCAGTAGTTGCATGGACAAAGAAGTGGTGGCAACCAGAAAATGCAAAAAGAAATGTTTTGGTGGAGTCAAAATGTTTTTCTCTTTCAATAGTTCTCTTTTGCCAAAACAGAACAGTTTATAAAATGTATATATAAATATATGTATATAATAATACATAATGTATTATAGGTTTATATATGTATGTACCATCATATCTACCTATGTAAATGAATAGCAAAGATAAATCTAAATTGATATACACATCAAAGAGAATAACGCTTTAAACATATTCGCTTGGTTGGTTTTATTTATTTCCAAATTGCAACAATATCATTTACTGAGCGCAGCCAAGCGTAATATAATAATTATAATCTAAATAAAATTTTAACGAAATGTTTACTTCCAAAAATAGAAGAAATCTCCAATTAATTGTTAAATTTAAATGCTTGAATACACTCAGTGGCTTTAATACAATTGAACCCTTTTATTGCTTAACTGCGCATTTGATCAAATAAATCAATTTGGTAATTTTTTATTATTAGACATAGTGACTATGTATTTAATATGATGTCATTATTTAAATACACATTTCACTAAATTTAATTTTATTGATACTTATCAATTTTAGGAGAGACTTTTGTATTTTGTTGCACCCAGAATTTTAGTTTAAAAAAAAAATCTGGAATTTTCTTTCGCCAATTGCACACCTAAATTATATGACAACCCTTTCGATGAACAGTTTACCATTGTGTAAACAAAAACTAAATTTGGGATTTCTCTGATCTTTGATAAACCTGCGAACTGTGATATCAAATGCAACTGAATTATTAATCATCTTGCGACAAATGCATAAAACAACAATTCGCCATTTGTGTTCCCATTTCAATTCTGATCTATCTAGTTCTGGAAAACATAATGGAAAAGCAAACTTATAGCCTTTCACATCTTTAATGTTATCTTAGCGCTAAACAAATCAGTTAGCAGTTCAATGTATCGTAAATGCAAATACATCACGCAAGGTCTAAACTTTTCAATAAGAAGACTCGGCTTAACTTTCACCAGTGTTGATCGTTTTGTTTTATATACATAAGTCTCTATCATTTTACTCTAAATATATAATAGTTCATTAGAGCCACGTCCCCTACTTTGTACATACTTGCTGGAGGTACAATAATTTTCTCATCGATGTTAAACGGCTAATAATATCGAGATTTAAAACAAATATTCTAACATTTTTGTCAGGCTGCGATTCTGATGCCCGAGATACTTTGGAACCACTATATAGAATTATTATCTATTCCGAATTCTTATCTACGATACTTTATTATTTTCACAGCAATGAAATGTATTTTATAAAAAAAAATGCCTTTTAATTCTATTTTCAATATTTCTCGATTACCATCTATCCAGATAACCGTGAAGTTTAAAAATTGAAAAGTTTGGGATCGCAACAAAATTTGCCTTCCATTTAATCATTCCAATATTGTCTATTGTAAAGTTTTGCTGCTTTTTTTTTGGGAATTTTTGATATTTGATCTCAACAATGAGTACATTAAAATGTTGCAGTGTTGTAATGATTTGACATTTATGTCAATGATCTCGGGGTACATTTGTTCTCTTATAATTACTTCGAATGTAAATTTTCGATATTTTCGCGCTAGAATCGAGTCCTTATTTTGTTCATATCAATTGCAATTTTAAGCTCCGAAAATGTTTCAAAAAACAAACAGTAAAATTATATACATATGTCACAGTTCAGTAATTATTTTCAATCGAGCAAGGTGAAACCAGACTTAAATGCAGGGCTTGAATGAATGAATATATAAATGAAGTCTTATGCACTGTGACCTAAAGATCTATTGTGGCCCTGCATAGATCTGTATGTGTTTTCTCATTACAGTTCTGCCTCCGGAGTTATTCCTCTTAAAAATTTTAGTGTCTGGAGTGCATTTATATAGGCTAGCTCGGCATTAGTGCACCGCGTCTGCCTAGAATGTGGTCTGGAGTTTCAACCTAGTACTGGCAGAATCTACACGTGGCACTATCTACTAGGCCAAGAATACTTAGATGTTTTCTAAGCTTACGTGACCGGTAAGAGAGCCAGTTATGATTCTAAGTTTATTTCTAGCTAAACTGATGCAGTCCGTGAACCATTTTTGGTTGTATTCACCAATCAACAATTTTGCCTGCCTTAATCTTCGGGTCTCCTCTTCTTTTTTGATTTTATTTTATTTTTTAATCACATTCTCTCTTATACCGCAGTAGAGTTAAGGACCCGTTAATGCAGGACTTACTTTATTGACTAACATGTAGAAATGGAATAGGACTAGATATTTATTAGGATAGAAATACTTGTATGTACATACATATTAATAAGTATTTAATCGAAGCACTCTAAGCTGAAAACCTAAAATAAGCATAATAGAAGGTTGTTTTTATTTATTATTCAAAATTTCTGTAGCCACATAATAAAAGCTGGAGTTTAATTAGTACACAAATTCTACAACACCAATCTGTTATCAACAAAGCATTTAACTTAAAAAAATGTTCCTCATTCAATACACGTTTATACTATTACAAAAACATCTTTTGTGACATATTACAATTTTATTATAGAAATGCACTGAAGCAATTGATTTCAGTTTACAAAGAAAAAAAAATAAATTACAACGAGAGCCCACACTTTTAGTGTCAAACAAGAAATCTCACTATAGAATCCTACGCATCTACATCTACAAATTAGTCAATGCTTCTCTATACTGCAACACAACAAATATATATTTATTTACATTTATTTATTTTATTATTCTCCCTTCTCAAAATGGGACAAGAGAGAGAGAAAATTTAATTAAAACAAAACAAAACAAAAAATATCTTACAGCAATAAAAAAATAAAATAAAACAAATAACTTGCAGCATAAAATGCGAAACAACTTTGAATCACAATTTTTTTTTATTATTCTAAACCAACTCGGAACTATAGATACTTTTATTTAATGAATTTTCTTAAAAGTATAAATGAAAAAAATCCAGAACAAAACCAAACATTTTAAACAAATTGAAAATAAAATCCAACCAATCGAACAAAGTTTCAATTATTTTTTTTTTTTTTTTTTTTTTTTTTGTAACAACTCTGAATTATAGGAAAAGGTACTTTTTAATAATTAAAGAAAATCAAAAACAAAAAAAAACAGAATTTCAACTGAACAAACAAAAACAAAATCTTCCCTGTTTTTTTGTGAGGACTGAGCGAAAATTTATCGATAATTTCGTACGCACTACACACATTTATGAATCAAGAAGAGGAGGTTTTAACTTGGGCCCTAAATGGGATGAGAATTACAACAAATAATTGTATTATATATTTGCCCATATTAAATGGCGCATTTTAATTTATGAATAATAATAATAATAAAATTATACAGTTAGTTCTTTGTTTTTTTTTGTGGGTTTTAAATTAAAAAAAAAATGAGAACTCACCTCGGTTTGTAGTCTCTGAGCTTCTTGCTCGGTTTCGAAAGTTACAAAGCCATATCCTTTGCTTACTCCAGCACGGTCCACGATGATTTTTGTCGATTTAACATTGCCATAAGCAGAAAACACACGACATAATTCCGATTCTGTTGTATCACCACTGAAATCACAATAAAATTAATATCAAAGAATTGTATTTGTTAAAAATTTGATAGTACTAACCTAATGCCACCGACAAAAATTCGATTCGGGATAAGTGTCCCGTACTTTGGCGCCGCCAGAGGTCCCTCAATCTGGGCTGCGCCAGTAGGTGCTGCCATCTTATGCATTATTAGATCGATTTTAGATGGATTTCCTTTACTTGAATGATGAGGGAAATAAAACGGCTTTTTAAACTATTTTCGCTTATCTGCTTTGAGTTTATTTAGCACAGTAAATAGCTATCGTTCTGTAAAATTGATTTTAAATTAAAAAAAAATACAATTTATTTGTGATAAATAAATTTTGTTGTGAACGATATGAAACATGAACAAAACTGTTTTTTTTTTTTCAAATTGTACAGTAGGTATGTATACCGATTTTTTTTTGTATTTTGATGGATGACTGGTTCTCGGAAAAAAAGGCACAGTTAATTTAGTTGAAAATTATTTTGTTTAAGGTCATTTAGTTAGCTGTGCGTTGTACTACACCCAGGTTAGACCACACGGCGACCACATGGCGCTATGTGATGATGACCAAGAATTTGTACCTACCTACAACTCCCAAAAGTAATTTCCGACCACCAACTGAATATTATAACTAGAAGCAAAAATCACTGGTGCGTATACGTAACTTTTTTATACACCCACAATTCAGTGTTTTTTTTTTGCCCACAGATACACACAATTTTTATATTGGAGTACTCAGGGCTCCTTACACAATGTTCTAGCAGAATGGATGAAGGACTCTTGCATTAATTTGGAAATAGGAAGACAATAAAAAATATCCAGGAATTGTTGTGCGTACAACTATAGTTTTAATTTAATTTGATTTTTTTATTTATCAAATCTAAGAATTTTGATTAAAGACGAAGGTAACAGCGTGTGCAATCGATTCCTGTTTTTTACTCTCTGATATCCTTGTGAGTGGGCGGCAGCAGAGAACTATCTGCTTAATTTTCTGATTTAAATATTACACCATTACATCAGATATCAGAAATCACACAGTCGCACACAGAGTTAAGTGTAAACTACTAGAACACAATACAATCCGCTACCCAGTACACAGCCACCAAATATAGGTTAAAATGAAAATATACCCATTTTCTTCTCTTCTCTGCTCTCGGTTGGGAAAAATCCGATATTATATACTAAATTAGCCTCATCTCTCAGACGCTCTCCGATGTTGGTTTGTAAGTGTGGTTGTGGTGGGCCAAAAACCCCAACAGGAGCCAAACAACGTCGTCATCATCACTTCGTTATTTTATTTGTATTTCTTATTCTATTTACCTCCCCCTCTTCAAAATCAGTGATGTTATAATGTATATTTTAGTAATAGGGTGGCGATGGCGTTTGTACTACGTAATAAGGAAAAGTTCAAAAACGTGGAAGACTTTTAAGCTTGGTTGGAGTTGAAATGAAATTTTCATATAAATTTGATGATGATTCACAATAAAAAGTGAGTACCCAAATGTAGATATAATGTAAATCTGTCAATTTCACGACATTTCAGAATCTACCGACACCAGGCAAATAAAACGCATGACTGGATCGCTTTAACGTATACAATAATAGAGGCTATTTTATCTGAAGTACAGTATTGCAAATCTTGAATAAAATGGGTCAACCATTAAAAATTAAAAATAAGACAATTTTTCAACAAAAAAACACCTCAATGCCATATTACTGTTAGGTGAATTTTTGGGATAAATACGAGTACTGTGTATAACAATTTTGAGTGACATGGTGAAATGTGTGAATTTGTTTCGTTAAATAATTCAAAATTTTAACTATATGCCTGTAAGACCTAGTTAGAAGGATTAGAAAGATTGAAAAGAGAAACAAAAGAATCAAAAAATGTGTATGTGTTTCTTTTTCACTCAGAGCTCCAAATGTGTGTTTCTTTTTTCGTTCTGAACATGTGCAGAGCGAGCTCGATGCGTTTGAATATAATCGTCTGAGCATTATGAGTAAATTGATGAGCACACGAAGTGTCATGTGTGTCGAGAAAGAAAATGTGAAGAAAAAAATAATCAGATACAATTAAAATGGCGAAATAAGTTGCTCGCTTGTTGATTTTCTGTGTCTGGTGTAGGGTAGTTTTGTGTTATATTGCTTTTTATTAATAAAATGAAATGTTATTCTGGTTTGTGTAGTTCAAGTGTGTTTAAAAAACAAATCTGTGTTCAGGCTTGCTCCGTCCGGAACAAATTCACTCTATGCCTTCAAACTCTGTTCAGACCTCTGCTCTGAACGAAAAAAGAAAAACGCATATTGAATGAAATTTTGCATATAATAGTATTTCCGGTTTCTATGAAAGCGTTTTGAGAAAATGGTTTTCCGCGCATATTTAGGCCAAAGCAGTGATTTGGAATGAACAAAAAATAAAGGAACTCTTTGTGTAGAGGAATCGATGTGCGATTTTTACTTGCGATTGATTATAGGGACTATAATCAATCGCATAGGTAATTTATGCATTCGTAAAAAAAAATTCTAACAAATAAACATGACATTACAATGATAGAGAAGCCTAAAAAAATGATCGAAAAAAATTTCTGTCTGTCAGTCCGTCCGTATAGAGCTGCAGGCTAAACGGCTTAAGCGATTACCTTCAAATTTGGTATGTGTGATTCTTTTGGCATTCTTCAGATTTTATTTTACTTTTTGGCTTTTTCGGTAACGGTACATTGGATTTCTGTCAAATTTTATATCTGAGAGGATCTCTTTTTTAATAACTTTTTTGTTTTAATTAAAATTAATTTTTGATGTTTTTCTTTTGAAAAATCAATAACTATTTGTAAAACTAATCAAAAAATTAATTTTAAAATTTATAATCGCATTTGCATATATGTATTAATAAACTCTAAAAAACTTCATATCAAAATTTCAATTTTTTTTTAAACTAAAAATAAAAAACAGAATTTCATCAAAATCTGTCCTACAATTTTCGAGATACTTTTCAATGAAATATTTATTGATCCGTGGCATCTAATGGTGTTCTTGTTTTTTTTCGAAAAACCGATGAAAGTGATGGTTTTAGCAGTTTATAAGTTTACGGAACGATTTTTATCCTCCTACCCTCACTTTCCTTATATACATATTTACATACCTAGGTTCCATATATATATATATATATATATATATATATATATGTAGGTAGGTACATATAACCCTCCTAATTTACATAATTAAAATCCATTTAAATATACATTTGTAGGTAGGTAACTACTCCTTGAATTATGCATTCGACAATTATTATACTAAGAATCAAGGTAATCTTACCTACATCGGCTTTAAACCTGCATAGGATAACTAGACTACGTACCTACTAACAGCGGCAGTGGTTAGCTACACTAAAGTTGTTAGCTACAAGAGCAAATTCGTACGATCTAGTCGTGCATTTTATTTTATATGAGTGTTTTTTACTTATTTAAGTCCGTCCGATCCAGCTCTAGATTTATAAACTTTAGTAAACAATCCTAATTAACATTAAAACTGTTTCATCAAAAGTCGAGTTAGTACTTAAAATGTGACTTCTTCGAAAGCTCCAGTGTTCTGTTAACAATATCTTGATACCGCCGATTCCCAAACAGCAATGTATACAAAAATCTTTTTGTTTTGAGGCAATGTTCTTTTTCAAGGTCATTAGAATAAAAAAGAAAACATGAAATATCATTGATTAATCAGGGATCCGCTATTTTAGGCACTCAAACTAATTGACGATTTTATGAGTAATTCCTGAAAATGTTTTTGTACAGATCGAGATTTTAATTAAACTTGACATTACGATGATAGAGAACACCAACAAAGTTGTTCCCGCAATTTCATTTGTCTATATGTAGGTCGAGTTAGAGCCTAAGACGACTTAAACGATTTTTTTAAACTTAGTACTTAAGCGTTTTAGGCGATTGCCTCGATTAGATTTTTAAATCTTTTTTTATTACATAGCGGTACCTGCCATATAACATTATTTTTTTTTTTACTTTCGAATTTCTCTTTAAGGGTTCAACGGATTTCGATCAAATTGTTTATATAGGAGGTCTATTAAATTCTAAATAATAGTACATACTAAAATTTTCAAAAAAATAATTTATTGGACTAAAAAAAATTAAGAAATATTGTATATTAGAAATTAAGTAAAAAATGGTAGATGTATCTACTAAGAATCATGTGCTTACAGTGTGATAGAAAATAAAAGCAAGTACGTGCGATCCAGTTGTGCATTTTATCACCTATTTAAAATATTCCCATCGAATACCTAATTAAATACAAAATTTGACTTTCAAATATGTATGGATTCATGTAGTTGAATTAATTTAGAATTAAAGTAATAAGGAAGTCCAATAAAAAAAGTTCAAAAATATACAAACAATTTCCAATTAGTTTATTTTATCAATGACAATGAAAATGATTATTGTATATACATAATTACTGTAATTCTAGTGGATATACAATATTCTTGGTTTTTCCATTTGGTGCGAAAATGAACAATTTTTTTCGGAGCAATCAACATATAGCTGGCCATGGTAAAAACACGGACTCTCAACATTCAATCCCGCAACAGCAAGCGATTGTCCTTGAGCTCTATTGATTGTAATCACAAAGTCTAGGCGAACAGGAAATTGCAATCGCTTGAAATTGAACGGTAGATCGGTGGGTATCATCGAAATTCTTGGAATCAACACATATTCTCCTTTGCTTTTACCGCTAATAATTGTTGTTTCAATAATATTTGGCATTAATTTTTCTTATATGAACGTAAAATTCCACACAATGATAAAATGCCAGGGCCATCTATCGGCAGGGGTCGGACCGCTCTATGAACATTCCTTATGACTTGTAGAATAAATTGCTTTTAGCACTTAAGTTTTTTTTGGCAGTTTTCCGAAAACATACACAAATTTTGAATTTTATATATATGAAAGATTCAATACGTTAAATTCTAATGTTACAATTAACAAACATATTTAATGGGGCATATTTATAGTCTCTGATAAACCCAGACTTTACTAAACGAGAGTTTAAGACAATTTTGCTTCAATGAATACAGTTCAATTTTACTTACAAATTATTGGTTTTATATTTTTATAAAATTATTAACTAACTAAAATTCAACTAAACCTAGGTTTAACTTAGACACAGTTTAAAAATGACTATGAATACGCCCCAAGTGTTTATTTGCCCACCCAAAACCAGACCTGATTTCTATCAAAGCCAAAAAACAATAAAAATATACAATTTTTTCTAAATATATAAATAAAAAATTGTATGTACATAAATATAGACGCAAACTAATTTAAATCACAATAGCCGTTTTTATTATCACCAATAACCCATAAAAATAAAACGATCTGGGTTATGCACTTAAATGTACCCTCTGTTCGCCGAGTTTAATAATAATATTTGCAAACACAGATGGAAACCCCGATAGAAACCTGGATCTGGTATTGTTTTTGTAATAACGCGTTAAAAAATAACCCAGACCCAGACCCGTAGATAATGAAACGCAGCTTATATTAATTTTGTCTACTTATACTTTTTATATACCTAGTATGTACTGTTAGGTTTATATTTTGTCAAAAAATATTCAAATTGTATTTCAGTTTATAAGCAACAAATACATAAATCAATGGTATACGATTTTCTAGAAAAAAAAAAAATTTGTATTTTAATATCGTTATATAGTACACGTTTCTAAATTTATGTCCACCACTGTACTGTATGTATGCATGTACATAGAAACATCCAAAGGTTAAATGAATTATCTTCGTATATTCGAACAAAATATTTTATTTTTAAGTACATTATCAGTCTTATGTATACCTACAAGACTTAGAATAATATATTTAGATTTTTTGACATTTAAAGGAATGCATACATACCTATTTTTTTTAAATTGAAAGTAATAGAAGAAAAGTAAAAGGAAAGGAACAGGTAGCAAAGGAGAAAATGAATTTAGAATTTTATTTTGAATATATATCTTCAGATGAAACTAGTTCGAATGTTTTATTTTTGTTGTTTTGTTTGTAAATACATATGAACATTTCTTAATATGCCGTTTTTTCATGTATGCATTTAATAATTTATGTTTGTGTTTTGTTTTAACAAGAGAAAGCATGATACAAGATCAATAGCAAGATCAGCAGGCGTAGAATCATTGAATATTTTTGAATATACTCGTATTTACTTATAATGTTCTGTTTTTAGAGCACTTCTTTTTTGACCAAATGGCGAAATACATTCGGTATTTATTATTCGTTTCGTTTTTTTTGTAACAATTTTATAAAATCATTAAATATTGTCATTAGGTGTGCTCGACAAGGCCCTGAAGTTACCCTAGGGTCACCGTAAAGGTTTTTTTTACAAACTTGAACCGGCCCTGTTGAGCAAATTCTGTGTTTTTGAGACCTAGGGTCGCCCTGAACTCGCCCCGAAATATATTTACGTTTTTTTCTGTGGCGAGTTGATGAACTGTCAAAATCACATGAGAACTGAAACATTTGTTTTGTTGTAGATGCCTTTTGTATGCAATTTATTATTTTTAAAATTAAAATAATGTCAATTTTAATTTAATATATAGGAATAGAAAATGGAATCCCGTAATCTGTGATAACGAATCGGCATATCTACACTGTGAAAATTTCCTTTTTTCCTTTAAAGTGTTTCAGTCTGGTTTTTGTTTTTTTTTCTTTTACGCAAATTATTTATTGATATAAATTGTGTTTATTTATTAAATTTCAATTAAGTTAAAACCAAATGTAAAAATTAACAAAATTATTAAATATTGCAACAGTAGGCTAAATTCACAAACGCATCACAGCAGTAATGATGTTCGATCATTTACATCAAACATTCACAAACGCAAACTTTTCGCATCACTTTGAACGTCAACTGTTCATCATTGCAAAGTTGTATATGCTGATGCACAAACTTTAAACAAAAAAAAGCATCAAGAAATATCGTCATTACGTATTGATGCCTGTGATCGTCTGGTATAAATATAGCGTATAAAAATTAAATTAATGTATTTTAATGATATATTATTTCTTTTAAAGCCTATTTGCTTTTTTAATTAATTAAAGCTTTTAATAGTATTATGTCTGTCATTCGAAACAAATAACTGTTTTTCAACGTAAAATAAATAAAAGATCAACATCGAATCCGCCACAGATATGTAATCATTTAAATTTCAAAATACATCCCCTCTAGAAATTCCTAGCTGGGAATTGTGCATCCGGCGAATTATTCTAAAAACCCCTGGGGCAACCCTGGGGTACAGTTCAACGAACGAACCTATTAAAGAATAAGACATTCCTTTAAACATCAAATTCACAACTGTGATTTTAAGACCATTTAAGTTTTTCGAGTTCTGTGCGATATACAAACTCCATAACTGCCCTCAGTTGTCCTTTATCTCTTCAGGGGATGTCGCAGAAGTTTAATATTCACCTATGTTGGGTGCCAGGACACAAGGATATTCCAGGGAATTGTAAGGCTGATGAACTTGCAAAAGTTGAACGACACTACCTTTATTACCTGACATGGCAAATATAGGTATACCTATCGCTACTGCATTCAGCATTAACTGAAACAACATGCTTTAAAAAGGACAAACCGAAGATGGAAAATACAACCATCTGTTTGACTACAAAACAGTTCTGGTCAAAACTTGGCCTGAAACGCTCCAAGTGTATGATATCCTTAAGAGATGGCACATCAGCTCTTTAATTGATGTTATAACCGGACAATGCCTCATAGGCAAGCACGCTGACAGCCACTTCAACCTAACTTAACCTTTGTGTCAAATTTTTAAATGAAATTGTGATTGTAAATCTAAAATTGTAATAATACAATCGAATCTCGTTAACTCGAAACTCGATGGACTTCTAAAATATTACGAATCATGTATCGAGAGTTTAAAATAGCAAATGATTATGTCATATAACAAAGGAATCTTAATTTCTTTGCTATATCACTTTTCTTCCAACTGCCTTCACTTTTTCCATCAACTCCTTCTTTTCAGAGAATTAGTCAAGCATTTTTATACTTTTAAGGACTCGTAGCTAATACAATCTGTAACAACCAACGAAAGAGTAACTGAAACTATAATAACCAAACAGTACAATGTAAAATTAATCATTTCAAAACAAATGCTCGTGCGACGATGATACAAGTTTGAACTTGTCTCAAAATGTACCTCCACGCATTCTGATAATTTTGAATTGTCGAATATTTGACGCCCATGAGTTCGAATTAAAGAGTCGTTTTGTTACGTAGTGATAATTTTTTTGTTCGAATTACCAAATGCTTAAAAATGTATATTTTTTTTTTAAATATTAAGAGATTTTCTAGGGACTTCGTGATTATTAAATCTAGTTTCATATATCCCTTTGATATATATTGAAATAAAAAGCAAGATATACTTTCTGTATGGATTTTAATTATAGACTAAAATAAAAACAAAATTTTTTATATACACAAACATATCTGCCTTCTAGAGCAGTTTGTACGTTGTAAGTAGTATGTAGAGTGAATACAAGTATACGAATGTTATTTTCAACAGTGATTACTTTGAATTATAGGAAGGTTTGAATTAGCGAGAGTCAACTCTATAATGGCAAAAATAAGCAACAAAGATGGAAAACATCCAAAGTTTCTGAAATGTTTCGTAGGTTGTGTGCATCATCATCAAAATACATTGTTTGAAAAACGTTTCTGAAATGTTTCGCATTTGTTTAAAAAACATTTCAGAAGCTCTTCTGAGTGCTTGAAGATGGATTGTAAAGAAGAAGCAGTGATATATCATTATAAAAAAAATTCACACTTTTTGCTACATTTTTATTTTTATGAATGAAGGATCACGCACTCACTCTCTCTCTCCTTACCTTTATAAGTGCTTGAGCCACAAAGTTTTCCGTTTGAAATAGGAAACAGTGAAACATTTCAGAAATGTTTCACGAAGCGTCCACACAAAAATGAACATTTCAGAAACACATTTTTGAAATGTTTTTATAAACAAATGGCAAGCATGTAGACCCAAATTCACATAGAGGTTAATCGGCTAATTTTGAAAAGTAACCGTTTTTTGATGAATTGTTTTATTGGCAGTTTTTATAGAAAAAAAAATATTAAACCTATGCTATCCATGAAAATATTGAAAGTAAAAGTTAAGAAATAGATCTTTAAATCAACTTCATGGTTAAGTTTTAAGTGTTTTACCACCTAAAATCTTTTGAATCCTCATTTCACGTACTTAAATACCTACCAGAGTTGTAAAAGAATGCAATCATTTTAAAATTTAACTCATTTGATTTATCTCCAAAAATGTGTAACTCTTCACTAAAAGACTTTAACTTCAAAATATGAAATCACCATTCATTGATTGGAAATTCATTTTAGTTTATTCAATGAGTGCATTAAAATGAATGCAATCTTCTGTAATTTCAGTGACGTCATTGAAGTATTTTTAAAGTCATGAAGTCATTTTGAAGTCAAATTAACGGTGAATAATAATACTTTAAATAAGCTTACTATACGTTATTAAAATAAAATGCACGACTGGATCTTCCGAAGTGTTTATGTTTTTTAATTACATATTTTTAATAAAAAATAAACAATTTTTTTTTAAATAACGTAGATATATTAAACTTATTTAAAGCGTTCTGTAGTCCAAAATGCGTTTCGCTCAGGTACTACAGTTGGGCTCATCAGTTAGATGCTGTAGTACCTTTCTAAAACGCAATATTTGTTGGTCGATGTTTAGCCACTTTAATAAAATTTACACCTATTACTCACTGCAAATTATATTTTTCATGGGGAATTATGTCAGTAATTAATTCACACAGTCCACAAAAATAATATTAATTTATTTTTTGAATTTTCTTTAATATACTTATTTAAAGTGGTAATATACTTTTCTTATTTCAAATCAACACAGTTGGACTTAAAATAGTTTAAAAGGACTGCAATGACTTCAAAATGACTTCAATTACTTAAAAATGACTTCAATTGATTTTGACTTCAAGACTTTATAAAGACTTCTATGACGTTACTCAGCAGATGATTGCATTCATTTGAATGCACCCATTGAATTAACTAAAATGAATGGTGACTTCATATTTTAAAGTTGAAGTCTTTAAGTGAATTCATATGATTGAAGTCAATATGAATTCGTTTTCCTGTGACTTCAATGAATGCATTCCAAAATTATTGCATTCTTTTACAACTCTGATACCTACATCTCTTTTTTAAAACTAATTATTGGAAAAAAATATATTGGCTATTTCTAAACTCAGTAAATAACAACGCTGCTGGACTTCCCAAATCCGAACTTGCAAACGGTGACTGTAAATCTGTGAAATGGGACCAGTTCCGAGCACTACTCACTCTCAGGATTAGCTATAGCTACTCCTTCTATAGTATTTGTGCTCTCTTTGGTTACATTTGAAGCAGTTAGGACTTCTCCCTCCCCCGTGGTCGGTTTTTCAGGGGCGATTAGTTTGACGAGGCCATTTCACTCCCACACCACCCCAAACGCAACCACGTTCAACATTCGAAAAACATGCGAAAATAAGGAGAAATAATAAAACATAAAAAACACGAATACACACCGAAGAGAAAATCACACAATCACCCATCGACTCGACAGCAAATTCATGTGTGGAGGAACTAGGTATTCCGTATTCAGGAATCTAGAGAAAAAAAAATATGTAGGAACAATTTGTATATTCCGTCACTCTAAGGTCGGAAGGCTTTTACGTTCTAGCAGCTCTAGAACACTGCAAATCTCAAGCATCTGGTCGAGAAATCTCGAGAAAAAATTAAAAGAAAGACACCTGCAAGATTTCAGTTGCAATCTGATCAAAAAGCAAGTCAGTCACAGCTAGAGCCAGTTCCATCTGTCTTTACATCGGTGTTCGGTCGTAGTTCGCAATAAATACTAGACGATGAAAACTACGATGCCAAGATGACATACTAACCCAATTTTCCACACTTTTCTCTTCTCCCGCTAGAGAAGAGAAAAATTTCACAGATAGAGGCGAAGAAAAAATACAGCTACTTGCTAACGACTTCGAAAAAAAGTTAATTTTTTTATTTAATTTATCGTTTTCTATTTTGGCAATAAATATAACTCCAAGAAAATAAGAAATTCATAATGATTTGCGGGAATTCTATATTTTACTCCACTTACCGTTCGATAAAAACTATTTTTTCACTGAGCACTTCCCGAATACAGTTTTTTTTTTCTAGTAGAGAAGTTTTTTTTTTTGTACACGACACGAAGAAAAAACTTTTTCGATTAGAAAATACTAATTTTTGATGAATTTTCGAATGAAAATTTTAGTTTTTTCGAGAAATGTTCTTGAGTTTTGAGTTTTTTTTTTATAATTTCGTTTTTGAAATTACGAATAAGAAATTCCCTTACACTTTGCTTGAAAATTCTTGATGTAGCCCGTTTTTGTTGGAATTTCTTTACCTTTCTTTTTCTCACACAGCGAGAACACTAGAATGAAACTCAATATTTTTCAAAATGGCAGAGCGTGCTGAACGAAGAACAGATGACTAAAATATTTGTACCCTGCGAATCGACTGCGAAAAAAATTCTAGTGCGGCGCTGCTGCACTGGCTTTTTTTTCTTCTAACTTTTTCGCTTTTTTCTATCGGTTTCTAATTTGGTTCCTGTTTTTTTTTTTGGAAATCTGTTTGCCTCGCTCTCGTGCCTAGAATATTTTGTTGCTTCTTTTCAAAGAGAGAAAAGCGGCTTGATTTTTTGTGAGAAGCTATTGTTTATCCGGGTGTGTAAGGGAGAAAGAAAAAAAACAAATGAGAAATATGAAGGAGACAAATTATTTATCTGAATTCGCAGTGGGGTACAAAATATGGGGAATATTTCAAGTTTCCTTTAAGGCCTTGTTACATTTGCTATTGCGGGCGTTCACTCACTTATCCGAATTTAATAATCGATACCAAGCTATCGGAGTATATCTGTGGACGAATCAGATAGGTTAGCTGAAAGCTGTCAAAAAATCAGAACAAAACGTCAATGAATTTTGCGGCCAGCTGTTCTATACATTTGTTCTCGTATAGCTAGTTATTCCAATTTTTTGTTTTTTCATAAGATGTACTTTTGCAGGGATTACAACAACAGAAAGTTATTCGAGATTGCTGAGAGTAACTGAGTGAACGTCCCCATTGACTCAAGATCAATTTTGCGAGTCTGTAAAATTAAAATAGTTTTTAATGCCCCAGTAAATGTTTGGGCCGCTTTCCATTAGGACATCCCGTCTAGAATTCTGATTTCTTTTTACAGTGAGCTAGTGGTTTCTATAGAATAGCTTTAAAATATTACGTCGAGGAAACACTGTTAAATATGATTAAAAAATGTTTTAATTTTTCAATTTTTGGCCTTTTTAGTAAAACACTTTTGTTCAATTTATCTTTAAATTACAACGAATTTCAACACACTGATACTTTTATTCGAGACATTCATTATTAAAGATTATAATTAAAATGATTTTAATATGGAAATATTTGTTTTTCTATTTTTAACATATTTTTAAAGTTTCCCATTAATACACGATATAAAAAAATTCGCGCAACGAAAAACTGTTTTGACAGTTCTTGTTAATACTTCCCTATGGTTAGTGTTCTAATATTAGTTTTCTTTTTTGGTACTTTTTTGGGGACATTTTAATGGAAACAATTTTTGGATTCAAAGTAGGTACAGTTGTATTAAAAAATATTTAAACAAAACGTTTAGATAAAAACCTACTTTTGTAAAATTTTTCTGTAATTAAATTCACGGCGTACATAAGGCTCGGTGTGTAACGTTTGTTTTTCAGGATTTGACATGAAGTTAAAGAACAATAGTAGTTTTAAATCAATTTATATTATCCCAAGAAAAATATGCACATACCACAACAATTACCATACCGAAGTTGCAAACAGACATCTGTGTATTGGCAAACAACAGTCAAAACAAAAAAAATGCTGTCAGTTAATCATCATTTGCATACATTTTGTATGAAACATGGAAACTTTCAAAATTAATTAAAAATAGAAATAAAAGTTTCCTCGCTTTAAAGTTGTTATATTTATTGTTTTCAAGGATAACCCTACCTAATAAAGGTATCTGCGTGTGAAAATTCAGGGTGTCATAAAGGAAAGCGGATCCTAACTTAAGTTCTAATTTAGTTTAGGTGAATTAGGTGATTTTCAAGTACACATAATACATAGATTCAATTAACAGGTAATAGAATCCATTTGTTCTTAATATTTGACAATCGTTTTTTGTAAACATCTGCAAAATAATACTTGAATTTGCCAATAGGGATTTTGATACGGGATTGTGGATTTTTCTATGCAAAACAGAACGCAATTTTTTTTGTAATAATATATGTGTCAGAATTTTATGTTCATTCATTAAGGATAACAAAAACATTTGGCATATGAGGAAATGCAGCTTTACTTTGGTGTGTGTGCAAGTTCATGTTTCTGAACATCTAGATATGTGATTTTGGTCACGGTCACGGATAAAAAAAATCCGATATATTGAGTGAAAAGAACACGAAAGCTGGTCGGGTTTAAAAAAAACCCTGAGGGATTTATGTATTTCAGTCAGCTGATCGATATTCCGCCATCGTGTTCAAAATGTAATCATTTATCATTATTCAACGTCAAATAAATACAGCTTAAAATGCCTCTATTTAACGTTACGTAACGTTTAAATAACATTTCCGAGTTTAGCGGAAGAGATTTTAGAAACCTTAAGCAGTCTCTAAAATACATGTAGATGTATAAGGCAGATGATATTTAATTCGTTATGGCATCTATGAAAGGCGCAAATCCATATTCTATACTAACTTCTTTTATACCAGAGATTTTTAATCTTTTCTGTTTTGGACTCCTTTCATTTGCAAAGATACTTTTAAATATTACATTATTTAATAGATGTTTATTTTCTTCAAACATGCGCCCGGTGGTCTCTCTAAGCTCCAATTAATTTAGAAAAGATATCAATCATATCATAGCTAAAATCATAAAGAAGAATAAGGGCGATAACTCTGCAATTTTCCAACCTGATGAATTGTCTACCCCGGCCATCACATACGTCCCTCACACACATGCTTTAAAAGCCGCAAACTGAAACTGCATGATGCAAAACAGTCTATTGTACATAGAGAAACTAATTAATTATTTTCTCTATGCTATTGTATATGTTCATACATTTTTCACGAAATCCATTACAAAATGCTAAATAGGTGATTCTATTTTAAATTTCTGAGTTTGATATTATCTGTTCTAATTTAATCACTCAAAGCACTTACATGTTTTTGTTTTAATTTTTCATGAAATAACTCTTTGCTCAAAGATATAGATCATAGAGAAAATAATTAGTTAGTTTCTCTATGGATATAGATTATGTATTACATTATCCTTCAGAATTTTTAATTCGATTGTAATCGCTTTGCTTTAGTTAATTTGAAAAAATTGTGTATTAGGGATGACGTTTAACCTATATTATACATTTACCTAACACATGCTTCAAAATTTTCGTTCATAGTCAGAGTGGTTGAAATTCTGGCTCTCAACTAGTTCAAAAATAAAAGATCTCACTCTTTTACACGAACAGGCTACAACAGCAAAATTTATCAGTTTTGCTCTCAAATACTGTGGACAACAATTTTGGATTTGACTACTCTCTTATTGAACTGCTATCAATTTGTATCGTTTTTCGTTAAAAAAATATTTATACTTAAATTCAAGAAATTCCAAGGTTTACTTGCAAAAAAACTATATATATATCACAGATTAATTAAAAATGAGTCGACAGTAGTTGTCGACCATTTGAATTTAGATTTAAAGTCAAAGTGAATGTCAAATTATAATATTTTTAATTTTAAAAATAAAGTGTTCTTGTTTAAAAATAAAAACATCTAATTGTGCTTGTTAGAAAATTTGGAATGAACAATTTATTAATTTTCTATTTTGATATGACAATAAATTGTAACTTAAATCAAACAAGTAATTTACGAATAAAGTTGATTTCATATTAACAACTTCAACACATATATTTTTTATCAATTTATTCAAAGTTTATTTTTTGAGTCAATAAATACAAAAAAATACCGAACAAACTAATTGGGCCCTATAAATCAGTTTTATATAATCTACTACATTCCTTAATAAGTTCTTTCAAAACAAAAACACGTTAACAAAAGAGAGACAGCACTCTACGCTTTGCTATTAACTGTTATACCGACTTTTGCGAAGGAGAGGTCCATATTTACCACTTGTATTATTCATTCGTCTCCCTTACATCTCTTTTTTTTTAACTTTTACCATTCCGGTTTTTGATAGATGCTCTGCTCGCTATCGCTATTCATTGCGTACCACTGCGAAGCGAAAGGCGGGTCGAGTATTAACCTGATGGAAAAATGAAAAACAGTCGGTTAGCTTTCGATTGAGCTATTTCCAATAAAATGTGTATATAACGGTAAAAAAACAATTATATTTGCATAAATAAAAACAACGAAAAAAAATTGCAATAAAACAGGTGAAAGTTAGTGTAGAGAGTAGCAATAGAAAATTATTTGCCCGAACTTACTAGCATCCATTACCATCGTCATCAATTTTTTTTTCTTAAGAAAAATCTTTCCATCTCCCGTGACCGTCACCGGAGGGTCCTGCTGCTCGACGCGCATCCTAGCTGAGTAGAGGAATGTTCAGTGTGCGTTTATGCCTTTATTGTTCTTTGCTTCTCTTTCTCACACTCATTGGAAGTAAAATAAAAAAAATAATGAAATAAAATCCAAGTGCTGTTTCAGTGAAATAAATCGGTAATTTCATTCAAAATTTATTTATAGAATCCAAATTTTAAAATCAATTTTGAGTTTGCATTTCTATGAGTGTTCAACACCTGTAAAGTAATTCCCTGAAGAGAGAAATAATATGGAGAAATGAGTGGGTTCATACAATTTTGCAATAGAATTCAAATTTATTGAGAAAGTTGGCCAGTTCTTTATTCTTCCTTCCTTGAATTCGGTTATTTTTTTTTTCAATTTTGCTTGAACAACATTCGTGTGAACTAATTACATACAATAAAACACAAAACTAAAAACAAAAAAAAGAAAACATTTCCGTCTGCAATAATAATTATTGTGAGCCAAACTGGAATGGAATACGTTAACCCAAGTAAGTTCGTTGACGCTTTGTTTTGCTGCTGTCTATTGTCTCCATTAGCTTGGTTGGAATATCTCTCTACTTAGCTACTCATGCTGATTCTGGTTACTCTGGATTATTATAATGGGGGTTTGAGTTAGGTATGGTGGATCTGCTGAAGGTTGTCTGTGCAATTCGGCGAATCCAATCCGTGACCAAAATAATAAAGAAAAAGAAAAAATGTCTCAATTTATATAGGAACCGTTTATAAGTACCTAGGTACCTGTAAGTTTGTGTTTGTTAAATTAGATAGATTTTCATTTTACCTAGTACGTATAGAATGCCTACGTATATATTTTAAAATATGTTATGTCGGTTTTTGTGGCAATTTTTAATTCTAGTTAGGTAGGTAGGTATTTGTGTAGGTATATTTTATGTTAAATAATAAAACTTATTGCAAAGATATCCAAGATAACTTAGCCTTTTAATAAATATCATGGACAAAGGAAATTAAGTTAGGTATAAGAGATAACCTACTTACCTTGACAACGAGTTCTTAAAAAAATGTTTTATAAAATGCAGGCACCTATAGTTACCTATATGTTAATTAAAAAAATAGTTATACAGGGTGGCGCACGAATCGTGCTACAATAAGAAATTTAAATAACTTATTTTAATCGATGTATTTCATTATTTTTTTTATTGATTAAAAATTAAATTTTATTTTAAATAACGAATGGTTTTTAAAGATGATAGACCGCAAATGACCTCCACGCTCATCCACGCATATGCGGCACCTGATCACAAAATTATTCATTGGGATCACCTCAATTATTGTCTTAATGGACTGCTTCAATTCAGTAAAATTCCTGGGTTTTGTTTTGTACAATTCCTGCTTGACATAACCCCATAAAATAAGTCTGTGGCAGTCAAGTCAGGTGACCTAGGGGGCCAGCGGAAAGTGTAGTTTCTGGATATCAAATTGTTTGGGAATTTTTGTTGGAGCTCCGCCTTAACTTGTGTGGCTACGTGTGCACTTTCTCCATCTTGTTCAAACCAAATCCTACTGAAAGGGGTACGTCTTCGGCGAAGTTCTGGGTAAAAAAAAAACCTTCAACATCTTTAAATAACGGTCCCCATTGACAGTATGTGTTACACCGTTTTCTTCAAAGAAGTATGGCCCGACAATACACCTTGACGAAACTGCGCACCGCAGAGTGACTCGTTCTGGGCATTTCTGGATTAGATTCAATCCATATACGGCAATTTTGCTTGTTAACATTGCCGTTTAAGTCAAAATGGGCCTCATCAGGCATGAACAAACAATTTATCAATGGGTTGTCTTTTTCGGCCATTGCAATAATTTTTCGGTAAAATTCCAGGCGAACAGGCAAATCCTGAGGGTTTAACCTGCTTGTAATTTGGACTTTGTACGGAAACAAATTTAAGTCATCATGAAGTATCTGTTGTAACGACCGTCTGCTAACTCCAATTTGGCCCGATAAGTTTCGATTCGAAACACTTGGATTTGCCTATATTGCCGATGCAACAGCCACGATTGTATCCTGAACCCGAACATTAGACTCTCGATGATACGTTCTTCGTTCGATGCTTCCAGATTCGGCAAATATGTTCAGCAACCTCATAATGGTCCATCTACTCGGGGGAGTACCGCCAAACTCCAGCCTAAATTCCCTTTTTGACGGAAATGACGGAATGCAAAGAATGGTCTCGCTGCACTATCCAAATCCAATTTTCAGTATCCCAAGCATTCATTTTGTTAAATTTAAATACTCATCTGAAAAAAAGTTATTACGTTTTATTTTTGTGGCACGATTCGTGTGCCACCCTTACAAAATCTATCTCACTAGAAATATGTATACTAGTCGAAGGATTTCTTAAGCAAATTTCATAAACCAAAGAATGGTAACTTTCCGAACAAGGAAGTCACCAAAAATGCAATTAAGTGAATCACCTTTAGTCCGATTCAAAGAATTATTTTATTTTCAATCATGCCATGTGCGCTATTCCACTGCGCACACATATGAAAGCAAAATTGCACGAAACTATGTACACTAAAAGAAACAATACACAATCGGTTTATTTTTATTAGCTTGGTTTCGTAGGTACCGACTAGGTATTCCTACATAAGTGCCGATCCAACAATTTCGATTACCTACCTACTTAATAGAAAGAAATCTATGTACATAGGTACCAGGTACATATTTATTTGTTTTATGGATTAAATGATATGCGCACCCTAATCAGCTAAGAAATTAGTGAAATTATTGGCATAGTGTTAAAAAAACTCATAGCTTGAAGGTGAACGCTAATAATTGTGCCATTGAGCTATGTAACTACTATCATAAAACCAAGCCTTAAAGACTTGTAAAAAAAACTAAGTAGGCTACCAATTAAAATTATTATTTCATGTGACTTCTTGAAACTTTAAAACTATGTACATACCTACTACGTATGAATGTGAAATATACCTAAGGTCGAAAATGATCGACCGACTTGATTTCTTTGTTTAAATCGGGTTTTATTCTAGTTAACATATTACACACTTTCTTTTTGCATGCAATCCACTCTCCCTGTCGAATTCGCTATGCGCAGACGAAAGCAAAACTGATAATTTATTCATTTTTATGAATCTTAACGTATACAAGTGCGTGCATCATCCTTTGAGAAATCGAAATTTTAACTCTGCATAAGAGCAACAATTAACAATCAAATTGGCTTACATTGTGAATATGTAGATAGTAGGTATGTATATATTACACACACATCTATCGTAAATAATTTTTCATCTCTTAAATACAGTCTGACCTTTGCTTCTGAAAAAGAAATTCAATCAAGACATCCATTGTGTCTTCTAAAGTGAGTCTTCAACTATTCTTCTATACAAGAAAATTCAATTCAAATTATTTTAATCAATTTGAATCATTTAGATTGGAAATACTTTTTTTGTTTTTTTTTTATTCATTTTTTATACCTATGAAAGTATAATTGTAAAAGATTTGAATTGCCAATAAAAATTGAAAATGAAAACGTGCGAGGCAGCCGTCTGAGTTAATGCTTTGTCTTTAAGGAAATAATGTAACCGAAACAAAGAAAGAAGACTGCCATTGCCAGACCAGTTGAATTGAACTATTTAAATTTTTAATAAATCAATGAATATTTTGTACGACCTACCTGTTTTGAATTATTTTGTACCCATCTACTTAAATAGGGGGTGTTTTTGGGTTCATAAAATTGGCCCTATTAAATATGAATTATCTAACATTTCTGTAGATATGCTAAAGTAATAGGTATGAACCAGTAAAGTAGGCTAAAAATATAATAATCGAAATAAACGTGACTTAGTTAAAAACAATTTAAGACTATAATTTTAATTTTATAGAGCATTAATTTTTAATTAATGCTCTATAAAATGTTTAACGATTTATTTTGTAAAAATGACCCAGAAATCTAAATTTTTTTAATTTTTCTAATATGAATATTGTATTTTATTCTGATATAACTGAAAAAAAGTTCATTTGAAAAATTAATAAAATTAATTGAATTCATTTCAATTTACCGTTGGCCAAAACTAAAGTAACTAACTCTCTCTTTCCTTTTTGCAGGCAATATATGATATGAGATTAAAAAACACAGTTACATTAGCCGCGTTTTATTTTCCCCGTGATCCAGATCAGATCATCTATTTATTTGCGTTACAACAACAAAAAGATTTAGTTTTGTTATTGTAACGCAAATAAATAGATGATCTGATCTGGATCACGGGGAAAATAAAACACGGCTATTGAATCTTACTACTCAGATTATATATGTCACAATGTAAATCTAGAAAGTTGTTTCATTCACTCTTCTCAGTTTGTTTAAAAATAACAGGTCCATTAAGTTAGCAGAGCAAGTTGAACAGAACACATTTTTTGTGATGCCATAATTAGATGCTAATTAAGTACCTAAAAATAAAATTAGTACTCCAGTACTTTTGGAGAAAATTAATGTCTTGATGTTTTGATTTCAAGTTAGCAGTGCAATTACCTAAAATGCTTAAAACGTTGAGTAGGAAAATTTGGTTTGGGTGCTATTTAAGTGCTCTACGGATCCAAACAATAAATTACAAACAAATTGTTTATTTAATGAAATATGTAATTCCATTAATTTTCCCCAAAAGTACTGTAGCACTTAATTTTATTTATTTTTGGGTACTTAATTAGCACTTAATTAACATCTAATTATGGCATCACAAAAAATGTGTTCTGTTCAACTTGCTCTGCTAACTTAATGGACTTAAAAATAACGTATCATCCAATTAAATATAATGCTAAGACTTCTACTTGGCTGAATAATTTCAGTAGTATATAGAATTGATTTTATAAAAAAAAACCTTCTTATTAACACATCATAAGGTTTTCTTAAATGACGCGAAATGAATATTGTACCGATTTTAAATCACTAAACAGTGATCTTGCCAAGCAAAGTTATCAAAGAAATATTCCATTAACAAATCAATGATATCTCTAACAATAATTCTAACAATTCCGTCAACACAATTTACCAAGTTGGTAATCCAAGAGTCACAACATTTTAGTTCGGTAAAGAACAGAAAGGCAGGGTTGAAATTTGCTAAAGGACTTATCAATTGGACAGTGTCTACATGGAAGGCGATGTTATTTTCCGAAGAATCCGAATTCAATTTGAAACGATCAGATGGTTGCCGACTGACTTTCCCGTCAGCCAATGAAGTAAGGCCCTAATCCTTGGTTTTCATAGGATACATTTAATCATGGAGGAGGGCATGTTATGGTTTGGGGATGCTTCTCTGGACATGTGGTGGGTCCAATTCATAAAATAGAAGGCATTATGGATCGATTTATGTACAGAGATATCTTAGAGAATGTTATGTTGCCACATGCTGAGGAGGATGTTCAACTGAAATGAAAATGCCAGCATGATAACAATCCGAAGCATGCTTCAAAAATAGTCAAGGAATAGTTTAGAGTACAAAAAATTGACGTAATGAAATTACCAGCGCAGTCTCTTAATCTCAAACCAATAAAAAAATCTACGGGAGATTGTAGATCGAAGAGTTGTAAGCAAACGATGCAGAAATAGGAACGACCTCTTTCACCAAGTTAAACAGGCTTGAAATTGTATTCCAAGTTCAATTATTTTATGCCGAGGAGGTGCAGAGCGGTAATAAAAAACAAAGGTTTTGCCACAACGAAGTTGCTTTAGTTTTGTCCATAGAAGATTATTTAATATAAATATAATAAAATATATTTAAATTAAAGCATTTACATACTCCAGTTCTATTTTATTCAATAAGTTGCTTTTGTTTTGGCCAATACTGTAGGTACATATTTCGACCTAATATCTAAATTTTTCTTTTAGATCAAACTTATTTTTGTAATGATTTATTAAAATGTAGGTTTTCCATTCTTAGAATAAACAAAAAACATTACAAATTTTGAAAGTTTAATTTTGGAATGCAGATTTTTTGGAAAAAAACACAAATTTATTCTTAAAATACTAATCAATTAGTTAGGTATCATAAAACTACTAACAAACCAAAAACTATGTGTACCTATTATTTATTTTAAATTATAAACAATATAAACAATAAATTTGTGAACTCGGTAGGTAGGAAGGTACCTAGCACCTACACCACATATCTTCATAATATGTATTTACAACATTAAACAATTAACTTTAATGCAATTTAAAAAAAATACTTAAAACGGAATGTGTGGAAAATTATAGAGACGATAAACCTGCAAAAACCAGTTACGGAATTCCTACTCTACATTTAGTTGTTTATTTCATCATACAATTACTTTTATATGTATATGGATTGAGTAACGAAACGCTTAATGCCTTTGCTGGCCTACAATCAACATTTAAGTGTACATATCTATATACACATTGTAATTTTAATTAGCATGTACCTAGGTAATATCAATTTATTCCATACATTTATTAGCTTTGATGTGTGGTGTTAAAGAGTCGTGTTAAAGTCGTGGTATAAAGGATGGGTTAATAGGTATTTAGGTATATCCCAATGTAACAGAGAGTTGTTGATTTTTTTTATGATGGTGGCTAAATAAAATTTGGAATTATATTTATACAGCTATGGACAGAAAAATAGCACACCTATAAGAAGAAAAATAATTGGAAAAGAATGTCTGTTATTTTTAAGCAAATTTGCTTAAGTACCTATGTTGCTTACAACAACTGACACAACTAAAAAAAAGTCAAATTTAAACCGTTATCCGTCCCAGGTTTTTATTGTTGGTCGTTTAACAAAAATGGAGTGTTATCTAAGAGCTTAATGAACAAGGTAATAATCCTTCAAAAATTGCGAAAAATAGCAAAACTTCAATACGCGTTGACAGAGCCGTCGTCAGAAAGTGTAAGTCCGATCTTATAATGAAGAATTTGTCGTTAATCGCTCCAGCAGACTTGTAAGAAGACGACTAAACGACGCTAAATTATATGTACTCGTTATCAGAAAAAAACACTGCTTTAAAAAAAAATTTTAAGGCTCGTTTGGCATTTGCCAAAACTCATTACAACAAAGACCATTCCAAATATTCCCAAAAGTGTGATTTTTATATGTGTGTCAAGTAAGCATTACCACTTTAAAATTTTAAAGAAACTCCTATTAGCGCTTGTTTTTTTTTTTAATAAACCCTGGTAATGCTAACTAGACAGTGATGTTAGCATTACCTCTCCTCAAAAATACTGTATATGAAGTGTAGAAAAGTGAATGCCATTAATTATTATCGTAAATTTGTCGTAAATCAATAGGAAAAAAAAAAATCTAGCTAAACAACGAATTCTCACTAAATCTAGCACTACCATACCAAAAGTATGTCTTTTACTACTTTTTTTTTGCCATACAATTTGTTTAAACAATTGTCGCTCGACGTCTTTGAATAAGTTGTGCTATCAAATAATTTGTCGAGCGCCTTCTTCTATAAAAAAAAATACGCCCTTGAAAAAAGTGAATGGGCCTAAACTTCTTTTCTACCATCAAATGGATTTTCATAACTACTTACTTACTTACTTAGGTGGCGCTACAGTTCGGAGCGAACCTGGGCCTCAACCAACATGCCTCTCCAGCTAGCTCGGTCTTTGGCTAGCTGCCTCCAGTTACGCACTCCAAGTTGGTTGAGGTCATCTTCCACTTGAGCGCGCCACCTTAGGCGAGGTCTTCCTTGACTGCGTCTTCCCTCTGGGTTGGAATCGAAGATCTTGCGAGCCGGAGCATTGTTGTCCATACGCTCTATATGACCTAGCCATCTTAAACGTGATATACGTATTTTTGTACCAGGTCAATGTCGCTGTACAGCTCGTATAGTTCGTGGTTGAACCTTCTCCTCCAAAGCCCGTTAACGCAGTTAGGGCCGAAAATCTTGCGAAGAACCTTACGCTCGAAACGACTAAGGATATCTTTATCCGCTTTTGATAGAGTCCATTTCTCCGCGCCATAGAGCAGGACTGGGATGATCAGAGTCCTATAGAGTCTCCTTTGTTTTTCGAGAGAGGCCTTTACTACTCAATTGCCTCCCTAGCCCATAGGAACAGCGATTGGCAAGAGTTATTCTTTGCTTTATCTCTAACGAGATGTTATTGTTAGATGTTATAGCGGATCCGAGGTAGACAAAGTCCCTAACTACCTCAAAGTTGTACCTGTCTATTGTGACATTTTGTCCAATCCGCCGGTGTTGTGTGTCCCTTTTTGTGGACAGCAGGTACTTCGTTTTGGCCTCATTGACTGCTAATCCCATCTTAGCCGCTTCAGCTTCAATGTTAGCAAATGCTCCAGTGACAGCTCGCTGGGTTCTGCCAATGATGTCTATGCTATCAGCGTATGCTAACAATTACACAGACTTGAAACAAATTGTGCCAGTAGAGTTAACTTGGGATTTTCTTACAACTTTTTCAAGTATTAAGTTGAAGAAATCGCACGATAGCGCATCACCTTGTCGGAATCCTTTCTTGACATCAAAAGTTTCTGTGAGGTCAGTACCAACCTTGACGGAGCAGCGAGAGTTCTCCATCGTCATCTTAAACAGGCGGATGAGTTTTGTGGGGATGCCAAAAATTTTCATAACTAACGTGTATTCAATCGTGGCGGATACCTATATAACGAATAGGTTATTCGAATTGCATCCAAGTTTTCAATTGCATATTAATATTTTTATTATGAATGAAAGAGTTTGGAATTATGAAAATAATTGACCATTGACTAAAATGGCCTAAGTATGCTCAACCGCAAATACTCTTGTCCATCGCTTTGGCATAAATAATACAGAACAACTATAAATTAATAAATCCTTAAAAATGTCTGTTGAATTAAATTTATATTTAATCAGTTACAAAGATAGCTACTTTGTATCCAAAACAATCATCATAGATAACTCACCAATCAATGCATTCACTTTTCTAACAATTAATTAAATTGCAGAATCAAAACTTTAATAGCCTTACTCTACTCTTAAGTTACTTTATGCTATAAATATTTAAACATAATTTTGAATCATTACTTCAAAATGATTGTCTTATGCGATATCGTCAATCAGTCTTTTGAATTCTCTTCATATTGTTGTTTTTTTTTTGTTCAAAACTAACCATAACCTATTATACCTACATATATATCTACTTATACTTAGTTGTTGTTTTTGTTTTGCAAAAAAAAAACAGATTTGGCATTTAAAAGCACTAACAACATTTAACAGGAAAGCAAAACGATTCGTTGCAATTCGTGAAGCGTTTCGATTAGAAGTTCAAACTAAATGCCAACAATCTTTTCACCTTTTGTGTGTAATTTTTTTCAGATATGTATTTATTTTTGTTGTAGATAATAATGACGTATGTGTACATAAATTAATTGTGAACAAATATATGTATATAAAATAAAGGAATCACAATTTGTTGATGTTTAAAAAAATTGTATTTGCTGGCATTTGGAAATCTGTGTTCAAGTAATTTTTATGAGAAAATGATAGAGTACATGACGGCAGGGTTGAAAAAATCTGATGAATGCTTATATTCCATATTGCATATTGGAAATGTCTGGGCTTTATAATTGCATTCAATTTGTACTGTATGTTGGTCAACTTTAAACCTAAGTGTTGTTCTGTCGAAGCTAAAATCCTCAACTAGACGTAATGTAAATTTTGATCAAAATCTCGAATTGGATTTTTTTATGAATATTTAACTTGCCAATCATTTCAGCCTTACTGTGGTCGATTTTATTATTTACTGTTGTCGTTTTATTAAAATCAAAATAAGGGTTACTCTACAGAATAAAATCATTTTTAAGTTGAATTTTTTGACTTTGAGGGAAAAACTTCTTTTGAGGAGTTGGGGGAAAAATGTTCTATCGATCTTTCAAAGACATGTCAAAATGACACGTTTTCTCTCAAAAACCGGAAAACAAGAACCACAAGAATTAACCGGCACAATTTTCATTAAAGAACCAAATGATAGTAGTTTTTTTTTAAATTAAATTTAATGAAGCAAAGCACGTTACAAATTGAAATAAACAAAAATAAAAAAATAACATAACTTTTATAAGCAAGGAACTATTTATTTATTTATTTTGGGTACACATTCACATGGTTGGTTTGTTTAGGTTTATATATTGCTTATTTATCTGAACTGTCAAAAATATCGATTAAAGTGAGAAAGCAAGAATTAAATAATAGCCAATCAAATGCTTGAACCCTAGCAGAACCTCAGTTAACCCATCGAAATCGGTGAGTTAAATTCTTCCAGGTTCAGCGGTGAGTTAAGTCCTAAACTTCGATTGTACAACACTTCAGAGGAACTAAACCGAGTTCAAATTTTGACTCAAGGCTAAACCACGATTGTACAACTGAACCTAAGTAATTGAAAATCAGTTAGCTTTAATATTATTTTCTAAAATATAAACAAATTGGGAAAGGAATGGTTATAAATTTACAAAATGCTTACAGATAATTATGTCACGCTCTCGTCTTGTTTGTTTTCTTGCGTATTGTGATTGTAAGTCCATGTTTTGTTAACTCTTGTTCCGCTTTCGGAGATTTTACTGAGGTAAATCCGTGAGTAGAAATTGCTAAACCACGGATCAAAATTTGAACCAACGCTTAACTCGATGAATCGATGCTCTTTGACTGAATTCCATGAAATTGAAATATGTTCTATACTCTGTCCCAGAAAAATAGGCAGTACACGTCTTATGGGAAAGCTTTTTCAAAATCATTTGGGTGTTCTCCATAAAAAGTGTTTGCCCGTCCCTAAATATATAAAATAATAAAAAGAAATCTGACGCAGACCCAACGTCCTACTCAGCCCACATGTGAGTGTGGACTGATTTGCGGTTGCTGTGGCCTGTGGCTGCTGCTACTATTCAACCCCCATTAAATTTTGATGTGCTTTCAGAGTTACCCGTGTCGATTTGTTAACTCGATCGGTTTCTGTTGAAGTGCTTTTGATTTGAGATCTTTAGAAAAAGTCTTGAATGATGAGTGTTATCGTGAAGTATTTTTATTTTTTACACTTTTTTAATGTGTGCAAAATACGTTAAAATGCAGCTAAAAAATTTAAGCTGTTTTTTTGAAAAAGAACATTATTTGCGTAGATTTTCGATTTGGCCTACTGGCACCTTTTATCTTAACTCATGGTGGCGTAGAAAAAGATACAAATTTTACGATTAAATAAAAAAAGGGTGGTAATCCTACATACTATTCTTTCATATCTGAGTCCATTTAAAATGCGCACTACAAAAACCCTGTGAGAGCTTTCTTGGGTGACAGATTTATGCAATTCACTGTAGCAAGAATGAGAGGACAACGTCCTATCTTGCCTGTACTGCCTATTTTTCTGGGACAGAGTATAGCTGACATAAAATGTTGACAAAAAATTTTTGTTGCAAATTAGGGTGGTTCAAAAAAATGTAATTTTTTTTTAGAAAAAAAATGAAACGCATGTTCTACATACAAATTTTTAGAAAATTTTGATTGAACTAGAAATGGTTTTTAAAGCAGAATACCTAATTAAAATGTACAAACGCTTTAATAATCAAGCAAATAAAGTAAATAGTTTTTAAATGTTGCGTTTTGTGTATAACAGTTTCAAACATTTCAAAAGAAAATCAGCAGTCATTTCGACACTACTTACTTGATTTTATTAAAACGGTTCTAAGTTTCAAATTAAGTGCAGAAAAATAAAAGAGGTTTTACTTTTAGCGGGTGTACACACTTTTTTGTATTAGATAATTTAAGTACCTAAGTAATCCATCTTTCAAAAAATCCCAATTAATTTTAAAGTCTTTTTTATTGCAAAAAATGTCAATACCTACGTTTTTAACGCTTGCATTTTATGAAGTCTCTCAAAAGTCTTTTGTATTCCTTATAATCTTTAAGTCTTTTGATTTTAATCACTGAATGTCATCTTTTTTTTTACTGATTCGTCTTTTAACTGCTTGCAGTCTTTGGACTATGTGAATTCTTTTGAAATAAAAAAATGATTTGAAATCTTCATTTATCCATTAAAAGGATATCATATTGCATTGTTATTTCCAGGAGTTCAAAATATTTCACTTTTCAATAAAAATAAAATTTTCTTCCAACAAATTTAATCAAAGTCTATACATAGACATCAATAATTGAATTGCTCCATCAAATTTATTTGTCCTTAATTGTTTTCAGCCACAAAAATATTCTTAAATTTTTTTTTTAAAAGTTGTGTTATTTACAAGACGTGACCCGACTTTCAATGGATTTAAATGGGTAGAAATGAGAAAGAGAGAGGGTAAGTAGGTAGTACAGTTTTAAATTGAAGAGGAATCATTTTATTAATTCTTTTTACACATTCATATCGGGTATGCTGTAAAAGCGGACAAGTCGGAATACTAATTAATAATGTTTATTTTAAGAGAGCGTCACTCACGCTTCCAAATGAAAAGTATGTACTCGTATGGTGGGTGCAGGCTTAAAAGTACACACGGAACATAAACTCACCATCTGGACGAAATATTATGGAAGTGTTACCCCTCCCTCTTCTTTCTTTGTAGGGTTGATTATTATATGCATGTTTCATATGGTTTTCTTTTATTTTACCATTTTTCATTTTGTAGGTTGGTGCGCCATAAAAAAAACTAACAAACCAACAAACAGCTCATTTTTGGTTTAAGAAAAAAAAAGAAACGTTAAAAAAAAATAACACTCCTCAAGTGGTGGCAGGCAAGGAAACAAAGGATATGAATTGGAAATGCTTCCTTAAATATAAATGTTGTTTTTTTTTTCTTTATTTATTCTGAGTTGCAGGGTGTGGCTGATGCCTACTACTCTGATACTTTTTGGGGGAATTTACGACCGCATGGGTCTGAGCTGGAAAACGAACACGGAGGAGGGTCATTGTGTATAGTTTATTTGATGGAATCTATGCTTTAGCTAGGAGTAGGATTTGCATAAAAAATAGACTTCCGGTCTTGTAAAATTCTGCCTAGCCCAAATGCTAGATATTTAGGCTCGTACTCAATTGTTACAACTATCTTGTTTAGTTTTGAAAAGAAGAAGGATATCTTCAATTCTTAAAACGAACCTTTTGAAAGGAAAAAAGAACACAATAAGAATTGAGGAGAAAAGTTCAATGGCCAATAAAATGGTTTAAATTTAGTGAATTTTTACTTAAAGTTTTTCTTTCACGTTGTCAGCAGCTTTATAATCGTATATCGATTTTCGTCTGTTGTTGTTTTATAGTAAAGTAGGTATATTTCCTTCGTACATATATGAACACAATTTTCCCATTATAAGCTCCTCCATAAGAAATGACAAGAAAAATCTTTATCATTAAATCAGATCCAACGAGTTGAGATAAAATAAAAAAAAAAATGATAGAAAATAGAATACTGAGAAGACCATAGACCTTGAGATCACATCCAGATATACGAGTATGAAATTATTTCCATTAATCAAAGACGTTGTACATAATTCTTTTAACCCACAAGAATAAATAGAACAAACCAAACCATTCCACCTTCAGTTTGCCTACACCCCTCTTGTACATACAAACATGCATTTGTATGTATATGCACACCAATTGACGTTGTTGGTTGGTTTGTTGGTCGCCATGCCTGCATTTTACCCGCACACAAATTGTGATTTGTGGGGTGCCTCCTCGGATGGCTTTGGCGTATAAATTTTGCTATATTTTTCATGTAAAGATAGTCATACTGAATCACTTTGATGAGATTTTTTTGCTTTATCAATTCATGTGTGTTCTACGACATGGTTTTTCATTTCAATTCCGCTGCTTAATTTACTTTTCTTTCATACAAATAAAATCATATTTTTCAAGTGAAATGCATAGATTTGTATGCATTTAATCTTTGAGCACTGGACATTTTCACCTGAAATATGATAAAACAATTTCACAATTGTTGACTTTATTTGTTGTTGATTTTTTGATTTGATTTTGTTTTTTTTTATATAAAAATGACATTAAATTTGACAGATGACAGTTGGCTTATGGTTACGCCAAAATAGCTACTTCACAGACACGTACTTTGTGCACAATAAAATGCCTAGAATATAATTTTTTTATAGAGTGGGGGTAAAACTATCTCAGAGAGCGACAAAGTATCACAAAAGTACGGGAACACATTAAACAAACGTCAAAACAGATGGGTATTTTTGAAAATGCTTGAAAGCTTTTTTTTTGTTTAAACAATCAAATTTTAATTTAGGTCTTCAACGAATAAGCCCAAACCACACTATAGATCTGATGCTGGGGCCCAATTCCGCAAGCGTGAGTTTTCTCTGTGTGTACACAGAATGTTGTGTACACATACATTTTTCCGATTCCGCAAGGGTGCGATGCATATTTTTTGACAGATAAAGTGTACACAGATAGGCAAATTTTTTCACGCATATTTTGAGGGTGAATAATTTTTTTGCACGGTTGCGGAATTGGGCCCTGATTCTGTTCTTTCTGCACAGATACTAACAAAATGTCAAATCTCGAATAGTGGGGATGAAATTCTCTCAAAAAATTTATACAGGGTACAAAAGTAAGGGAGCGCTCTAAAAAAATTAAATTCAAATACCAAAAAATTCAATTGACAGCCGTCTTCGGCTTTTCTATACTGTAATTTTCTTTTCGAACAAATTTCTTGGACAGAAAATCACTGGTAGGGGGATTTTTGTTTACTCTGGTGAGCATTCTATTGTGTCAAAAACTGTAAAATGTTGTATTACGGGAACGAATTTGGACTTAAAATCACACATCTGCATCGGTGTTGGGTTGCAGCGTATTGTATATAAAATTGTTTTTACTTGCGATTATAGGTACTATAAGGCAAGTTATGTATTCGTAAAAAATTTTTTTTTCTAACAATCAAACATGACATTACTTTCATAGAGAACACCAAAAAAGTGGGTCTCGTAATGCCGTCTGTCTGTCTGTAGAACAATCTACAGCCTAAACGGCTGAACCGATTTGGTTCAAACTTGGTACCTAGGCGTTTTAGGTGATTGTCCAAAATAGATTTTTGAATCGTTGTCTTAGGCCCAAACATAACGGTACTTGCCATACAAATTTTTCTACTATCTTAATTATCTCAAAAACGGCTCTAACGATTTTGATAAAAATTGGTGTGTGTACTACTTTGGGTATGGTCTATATTTCGGCCAAAAGAGTTTTTAAAATATTTTGTTATTAACGGTACCTGTCATACAACCATTTTATTGATTTTCAACTTTCTCATAAACGGCTTAACGGATTTCGATTAAAAATTTTATACAGGAGCTCCTTCAAATTCTAAATAGTATTGCATTTCAAAATTTTCCGAAAATAGTTTTTTTGGATTTTTGAAAAAAATATTTTTTTTTTGAAATTCAATGTTTCGAAAACGGATGGACAATTTTTTTCTGAAATTTTGTTTTTAAATTTATATTATAAAATATTTAAAATGTTCATACCATTTTTTTTTTTAGAAAAGTTTAAGAATTTTTATATATAAAAAATTAAGTGAAAAACTTTAAAAATATATTTAGCCGTTTTATTAAGAATCTTTTGCATATAATGTGATCGAACATAGGAGCAAATACGTGCGATCCAGTCGTGCATTTTATTTTTTTTTTTGGCCGGAAGAGAATTGGATGACATTGTGCACGCCATTTAACACAATGTATATTTGTAGACAAAGATGCTATTCGCGGCCGTAACGCAATAGCCTATTTTCTGCAATTCTGAATCTCTCACAGAGTTTCAACAATAATTAATTCCTTTCGTTTCTTCCCAAAAGTTTCAAAAAGCAAAAACCTAAAAGCTCCGGTAAAAAATCACTGAAAAAGTCCCACAGTTTTACTTTCTATTCGGAAAGGTAATTTTGCTTGGATGTGCGATGGCACATCCATGTTTACAAATTGAAAAATTGATCGTACGTACTTGCTCTTATGTTCGATCACATCGTAAGAACAAAGATTATAAGTAGGAACGCCCAAATATATTTTAATATCGTTTTTTTACTTAATTTTTTTTGTATACAAAATTTCTTTAAACAAAATTTGGCACATAATTAAAAAAATAAATCGTCTATTGAATTTAAAAAATAAAAAAATTGATTTAAAAAAAAAAATAAAAAAAAAAACATGTCGAAAATTTTGGTATGCAGTATTATTCAGAGAGACCTCCTGTACAAAAATTTTGATCGAAATCCGTTGAGCTTAAAAAAGAATCGAGGCATTGAAGTACCAAGTTTGATGAAAATCGCTTCAGCCGTTTAGACTGTAGATGGACCTACAGACAGACAGACGGAATTTCTGGATCCACTTTTTTCGTATTCTCTATCATCGTATAATGTCAATGGCGTACTATTAAAAATCAATAGGATAAGGTTGAGGTTTCTTTTTAAAGCCACAAAATATGCTCGAGAATTTCGTCGAAGTATATGTGTATGTGAAATTTTAAACAGTATTTTTTACGCTCTACGGACCAACATTTCAACGTGTACGACAGACATAAACACGATTGATCACTTCTATAAAGTGTAGGTACAATGTCCAATTCGTCTTGACTAAGTTAAATAAAATACATAAGTCCAATTTTTAAAACAACTCCTGTTCCACTTGGTGTAATTTCACGGAAAACAAATATTTTCACATATCGCATAGAGAAGATTATTACAAAATTTTCCATGAAATTTATCATCGAATAAAAAATGTCTACGTTCTTTAGTTTGCGTGAAATTTTTCATATACATAGTTATCAGATAAAAAGCAACAATTTCTCTCCACTAAGGCGACAACCACAAAACGGTCAATAAATTCCAAAATAACCTTTAGTATACTTGTAGCCCTTTCTGTAAATATATGTATATACATAGGAGTTCAAGGAACCCTTATTCGTGTTTTGCAAATATAATACCCTTTTACTCACACTTCTTTGAAAAATAACACCAATTAGACGATGAACTTGTGTATAGTTACACGACCACATTTCCATTTATAAATCGTCAAAAAAAACAACAACAACAACAACAAAATTGACTGGCGCCAAGTTTACTGCAAATATCCCTTCGTCCTCTCTATACAATAATTGCATTCACCCTGTTTTTAGCAGCAAGAAGTCGAAGCGTATAGCAATTGCCTTTGCTGGCACCCACCTACCTTTTCTTTCTATAGAGAAATATCATGTTACATTATTTAGCTGAGTGGTTGGTAATTTCATGCAAACTCCCTATAACCATATAGGCGCGTACAATCTTGTTGTGTTGTATTTTATATACATACATATGTATGTATGCAAGAACCTATGCCGCGCCGGCCGTCTTCAAGGATACGTAACAATTTATTAGGAAATCGTGACCTTTTGCCTATGAATATATGGATAATTGCTCTTAAACAACTTATAGAGTTTAATTTTTCTTAACCCAGTTTCAATATAATAAAAGGACACTTAAAATATAGGTATAGGGGTAATAGTCAAATAAATAAATAAATAAAACAAAAAACAAAATCATAATATAATCACAGACACCGGAAAGTCATAAATTAAATGAGACAATTCAAAGTCGAAGGTTAAGGAATATAAATCGCAATAGAGAAAGTGTATAGACGAAGTGGTTCGTCCAACAAATACAGTACCCGTATATATCTCGAGATCGAAGCTTTGTATATTATAGCTTGGGTATAGCTTCCTAACTCCCTCTTGGTTCTCTATTGTGTAAAATGGTTTGTTTATTATTGGTTTCGTGCCAGTAGCAAAAGTCGTGCTACAAAATTTGGCAAGACTTCAAAAAAACAAAAACTATCTCAACCAGCCAACATAGAGCCAACCAGCTAGCCAGCCCGCCAGCCAAATATTCAGACAGAGAAGCTATATAGGGGCGACAAAATGTACAAGAGGGTTAAAACAATAGCTAGCATTTAAGGCATTAAAAATAGTCCTTCGTTTTGACTCTGCATGACTAACCATAAAGTCACCATCACCATGGACTATTAGAAGACCAACTACAACAAAGGGTGTGCGATTGTTTGCCATTGTTTTTATGCTCACTGACTGACTGACATGGCTAATATATATACCTATAGGCAGACAAACACTTGTCTAATAAAACTCAAAACTATTACGAAAAAAAAAATTATTAAGAGAAAATCTGAAAATTAAGAAACGTTTTAGGAATACATAAGGCATTTCTTTTGTTTTTATGATTTTGAAATTTATTTATTGCGACATGCGACGGACGTGCATTTAGTATGCAGATTAGATATGCCGCCGCGCCGCCGACAGAGGAGCCAATCTCGAAACTGGTGGGCAAAGTATATAATTTCGAGATCTAAAAGTACGGTAGAATTTTATTATGTTATGTTTTTTTAAAACGTATATTGTATTTTCATTAATTTTCAAGAATTTCAAATACATAAGTTTAGTTAATCACAGCAGTCAACAAGTTAAATAAACCTAAAAATAAAGAAAAAATGCTCTGAGCTCAGTTTTGAATATTTTTTGCAAATAAAACACTCAGATAAGTATTCTACAGGTCCATCCAATTCGTTGATATCCCTGTTTCAATCACATACGTCAAACTGAACAGCCATACAGCACAGTATAGACCTTATCCAAAAACGTATTACCTACAGAGTTTAAGATATGCTCTCTTTACTTTACGCAAAAGTGTATGCATTACATTATTTAACGATGAATAACTGCAACATAAGTTGAAACGCTTTTGCTTGTATAGAAAAATGTTATTTGATCTCATCCGTGTGAAGGTTTTTCGATTTTTTTGTTTCGATGAAAAAAAAGTCCCGTCAACGAAATGTCAAAATGAAACCAACAAGAGTATAATTTTCTCAAAAATTCTCAATTATAACACGACGGAATAGCTGTCAAAAAATATGGTACATCTATATTTCACTTGTCCACATTTTACACCATTTGATGTCAGTTTTGATTCTTTTACGGAATTGAAAAAAGTTTGAAGTTCCTTGAATCCCATGTAAACCCTTGGTTCGACTCGATCACCAAGTTATTTTGAGATGTCAGTTGACAAACTTTTGCAGTTACGTCTTCAGCTGCGTCGCATTGTATTCGTAACAGTCAATTTCTGTGTATCGGAGCAGAGGGGCATCATTTTCAGGATTTTGGCTTTTACTGACAATTTTTCTTCCATCATTCTTATTTCAGTAACAGGTATTTAAAACTGGTGCTTGACACAATGGTCTCTGATTTTTGACACATGCGCAAACTTGAACGAAAATGGAAACTCGGAAGATGTACTGTGAGAGCGAACAAACATCATATATATTCGTCCATTTTGACATTAATTCGTTAACTTGACTTGTGGTTTCGATTCGCGAATTGATAATCTGTGATGCATATGACACCATCTATAGGGACGAGTTATGTAGAGCAATATCTACAAACTCGTCCGTTTGTAAAGGATGATGATGGAGAACGTACGCTGCTCCATCAAGGTCGACAAAGACCCTATCGACAGATTTGATGTCAAAAAAGGTTTTAGGCAAGCCGACGCGCTGTCATGCGATTTCTTCAACATCGTTCTTGAACGAATGGTGCAAAACTCTCACGTCAACAGAATCCTTCAAAAGCTCGTTGAATTACTCACGTACGCTGACGAAATTGAATTAATCGCAGGAACAAAGCGTGATGTCAGTGGTGAGTATTGAGAAGCCAAGAAGATAATTTTAACGGTGAATGAAAGGTAAACGCAATATATGCTGTCAACAAGAAAGGACACCCAGCATCGACGTCGCGGACAGAACGTCACTATAGACAGCTATTATTTTAAAATGGTCAGAGACTTTGTCTACCTGTGATCTGCTAAAAACTCAGCGAAGACATGGACACCGTTAACGGTGGAGATGAACGTCTGTTTTGAGAGGAAAATTCTGCGAGCGATTTTGGATGGCATGTGGAATGAGTTTGACAGTTCGCAATAATCAGATTGTACTCGTAATTCGCGACCACCAATTTGTTTTTCCCCTGTTTCCCCTGAAATTGTTCTCTCAATCAACCGTAGGGAACGTGAATGATGCTCAAAAATTTCATTAGGAATTAAATATCGGGAATAAACTTTATCATATGGAGTTTTGCTGTCATTTCATAATTCATATTTCATTCGAGGCTAATTTATTCTATGTGAGATTCATGATCATAGGAAAAATTTCGAGGGTATATTTCGTAGGACACGAAATTCCCTGGGAGATTACCGAAAAGGCCTGATATATATTATATCTCTACAAATTTGTTTAGAATTTGCGAAAAATTTAAGTTTATTTTTTCGTTGATTCGTCGCGTAGTTCTGAAAAAAAAAAAACTTAAAAAGATTACAATGTTAGATCATAATACTGTTTCAACCACTCAATATTATTAACCAACAAACCAAATAAAAACACAATAAATTTTATAGTGGAAATATCTTATAGATCAAAAAACCACTCAACTGTTTATTTCTTTCCATGTCTTTGCATGGCTACTGTCCGAACTTAACTCCCTTACAGATAATTCTTTCGATCACAATAAGCCCTATTATAAGCCCTTTTCTTTCGTTAAAGGCATTCTATCCATCTCTCTCATCCGACAATAGAGCTTGAAGCTCTTGGCGTTCGATACAAATACTTTGTTGACCAGTGTTATTTTTTGCCACTATGATTTCAAAACAAGAAACATTCGTGAAAAAAACTTGAATTTAAATTAAATTTTACGATTGAAGGTTAAAAAAGTTAACTGCCTCTAAGATGTCTCAAGTTTATTCTTTCATCAATTTCCCAATAATAATTGTCAATTATTTAAATCTTGATTGTTTAACTTTGACCGACCGTATTTTCGATTGGCCCCACTGTGCACAGCCGCCCCGCCCCTTCTCTATCCGTACGTTATTTGAATAGGAATTTTGTTAAATTGATTTGAATTTATTTTCCCCAAATATTTTACTAAAAATTAATGTTAGTATCCATTTTCAAAAGTTTACTGTTTGGAATGAAGCTCTGAATGAGTATGTATAAAAAGTTAAATGAGTTAAAAAAAACTCACAAAAAATGTTCCCAAATTGGTTTCTTTGAATTATATGAATAGAGGTGGCATATCGATTTTAGCACTGTGGCGCCACATGATTTTCTTTAATGATGTTTTTTTTTTTGATAATAAATAATTTTGTTGGCGCGACAGTGCGTGAGGACCAGGGCCTAGTGACTAACAAATCTCAACCATTCCATATGTGTGTGTTTGTTAGTTTGGCACAAATGGAAAGGTCCTACATATTTTCTGTAGAATCTAAACGACTTATCAGAGAGGCACATTCTCTAGGAAGGATTCTGTGAGTATTTTGATACTTTCTCACAAGAGGCAGAATTATATTTTTTATGTGGAATAGACTGCAATACGATCTGAGAGCTCCATAGCGCAAGTAGTCTAACGTTTTCGTAATTACGTCATGGGGTGCTTCGATTATAACTTTTAAATTGTGAAAGTATTAACTCAATGCGAGAGTGGACTTACACTCGAGTTCTGAGACTGGGGTATAGGTATTTTGGGTTGGTAAGTTCTCAAATAATTATTTCTTTTCTGTGAGCTTTAAATTGGTTATAAAACTTGACTTCTTGAATTGAAACATTCATAAGGTTTGTCGCGAAAATGTCAATATTTTAAAAAGTTTGATATCACTCAGTGAATTATGCAATCAAACCGATTGTTGGCAAATTTATTGGTATAGACTTTCCAAGAATCTCTCTTATTTCTTTCAATTCATTAAGTCATTGTAAACAAAAAAAACAGTACAATATGTCCCTTTCATACCTGGCGAAAAAAACAGATAAAAGAAATAAACAAGCACGTATACTTGTCAAAACAAGCCCCAAGGTTGTCAATACGTAAAATCGCAATTGCAATTGACATTTGCATTAACACGGTTTTCAGGCTACACAGTTCAACCGCCATACTTTTCTGCCCTGTCAACGTAGAACAACGTAGGCGTTAATATTCTCTCTATAAAATAGTTATGCAAGAAATTATCGAACGTAGTGATGTGTCAACTCGGTTTATCAAACCGAGACAAGTTGGGTTAAACAAAATTTAGACCGAGTTGCAAAGAAATCGATTATTAATGGACTAAACTTTTTAATGTTCCGGATAAGGGATTTAAGGGTAAATTGGGTGATATTTGAAAGGAATTACACAATTTTTTTTTCAGTTAAAAGTCTGACATTTACGAAAATGGATCGCTTAACTATCGTACAACGCATACAAATTGTTAAATCCTACTACAAAAATGGTGATTCTGCAACAGCCACATATCGTGCTTTAAGAGGAGATTATGGTTTACATAATCGTCCAACTACGCAAGCAATTGGCTAAACTGTGAAGAAATTTGAAGAGACTGGATTGGTTACAGATATTGTAAGGCCTGTGCATCGTCGTGTCGCTCGTACCACTTAAAATATCGCTGCTGTAAGTGAAAGTGTTGCCGAAGACCCGAATGTGTCGATTCCTCGTCGTTTTCAGGAATTTGGACTGTCTTACGGCACATTATGGCGTCGTTTTCAGCGTCGAAGCACATTTCTCACTCGGTGGGTATGTTAATAAACAAAAATCCTGCCATTACATCCACAAAAAGTCACTGTTTGGGGCGCTCTTTGGTCCGGATGTGTGATTGGACCTTACTTCTTCGAAAACGACGATGTAACGACTGTCACCGTCAATTCGGAGCGTTATTGTCATATGATAACCGACTTTTTTTGCCTACTATTGAAGAATACGACTTGAAGAATATGTGGTTTCAACAAGACGGTGCCACATGCCACACAATTCGAGCGAATATGGCTTTATTGCAAGAGACATTTCCTGGCCGCGTAATTTCTGGTCGTGGCGATATCAACTGGTCACCAAGATCATGCGATTTGACACCGCTGGACTTTTTTTTTTGTTCGGCCACGCGAAAGACCGTGTTTATGCAGATAAACCTTTAACTCTTGAGCACTTGAAAACCAACATTCGTCAAGTTATGGCTGAGATACCGCACAATATGTGTCAAAAAGTGGTCGAAAATTACCTCAAAAGAATCGATGCTTGCAACAATTCGCGTGGTGGTAATTTAAATGATGTAGTGTTTCACACATAATGTCAACGTTCAAACTTTATAATAAACAAAAAAAATATCATGAAAACAAATATTTTATATGTGTTTTACTTACGTTTACTTTTGAAACCGCAAAATGGATAACCCTTTATTTATGATGCGTCAACGATCACTTTGACACCTGTTGGGACAAATCTCCTTGGCACTTTATCACAAGTCAACGCATTTTGGGACAACATTGACGTATGTCATTTTTGCGTCAATTTTGTGCAAGCGGACGCACTGACATTTTGAGTGAAAATTGTTTTACTCGGTATGTTATTGTAGTTTTTTCTCTGGGTTAGCAAATAAACGGCTCTATTATTCCACTTTTAAAAAGTATTCCAATTACAAATTCACTATCTTATGTTAAAACCAACTTTATTTTCAACTTTCAAAATTAAATTGTGACATCTTGCAGGTAATCGGTATATGTATAATGGTTTAAGCTTTCTAAATACATCAGAAAGTACTTATGAGACGGTTCTGGCAAGTTCCTTTATATATATTGGGCTTGTGGCTTAACTATTAGATGGAAGTTTCCACTTTGGGTAATACAAATACATAGTTTGCAGCAATCTTTCAGGTGTTTTGATATAAAAATAAAGTCCGTTAGCGATTCAAAAGTACTCAGCTAATACAATTCGTTACATTATTTATATGCTAAATCGAACTCAATACTTTGTTTAACGTCTTCGCAGTTGTTAGTCGTAATGTTGGCGTTCCTTTTTTTTGTCAAATGACATGCCAATATTGTCTTTAATTAAAACAGACATTTTTGCACGAAACCAATACTTATCCTATAGATCACGTAACAAAAATAAATAATGTAAGCAAATTGACTAATGTTTAAATTGGAGCCTAAAGAAAAATCCCCTTTTCTAAACCACGACTTAATCTGATCTATTATAGGGTTCGTTTTACATTAAACAATAAACATTTATTCTGTTGTCAAGAGATAAAAACTTTAAAATTGTAAATTTTACTGACAAAACAAATATTCATTCCAAGGAATCGAAAACAATGAGTTCACCTATTCAGAATTAAATTACATAAAGTACTTCGATTCGATTTACCTGAAACCTTTATGCAGTAAAATTGCATATGCGTCATTGACTGCAGAACTATCTACTCATCGACCAAATCAAATCTGTATTGTTTTTTGACATTTTTAAATAAATTTGCAAATATGTATTTTATTGAACACAGATGCAAGCTATAAACAGTTAACAATGAAAACAAAACAAAAAAATGGGAAAAATATTGAGAACTGATGTTGGGAAAGAAGATAAAAAAAACTAATTTCTTTCCCGCGCGACTGCACTAATAAAATGATTGTGAACTTAACCTTAACCAGTCGGTTTCTGATAACGTGTGTTGTCGTGTCGCGTCGCGACGTAGTCGAGATTTATTGCTTGTCGTTCCTTGACTCTGTTTTAAACTTGAACGTCATCAGGCCTTCCAAATGAACAAAAACCGCTCATTGTTTTTATTTCCATGGATTAAATAGTACTTATCTGTTTTCAGTTGAATTTGCTTCTTTCATTGCTTTTAAGATAAAGTTATTATTTATAAGTCGAATCTTAAAGTGATGTTTGCAGTTCAAAATTTAAAGCTTGAAATATGGAATTGATATGTATGTATGTATGTCCGGAAGACAGTGATGAATTCCATATCAAAGACCAAAGATTTGTTTTCAGCGAGATAACACAGTCAAATGCGAAGATTTCGCTTGCAGTATTTATGTTTAAATTTATGTTGGGTATAGTTGATATAGATGGGTTGAGTTTCCTGTCTGTGATTTGATTATGAATGTGCAACATTGTACATAAAATCAAAATGAAAAAATAAATATTTTTATCTTTCTCAAACAGGATCTTTAATTTGTGTGGATTTTTTTTTCAAAATATCCAATTGTTTTATGTTGTAGGCAAATTTATAATTTTTATCATATTATTTACTGACAATCAGTTTTTATAATGTTAGCGAATCCATTAGTGAAATTTTGCACTTATTATTGATGGATCTGTTTCCTTTTTAAAACTCAAGATACATCTTTAAGAATATTGGACAAATATTTCAAAAAATTACCTTCTTTGTCAACAATACTTACTTGCATATGTGTGGCATTAATTGGGCAGGAAATTTTGTATAAACAAATTTTGCAAAACATCATTTCCCCATGTGTGAATCAGTAAAATGATATATATATTTCCACAGCGGAAAGGTGAACGAAATAATAGGGTCAGACGTTGATTTCAATTCCGTTTATGTTAAATTGAATTAAGTAAGTGAATTTTATTTTTTTGATGTGCATAAAGGTGGATTTGATTATGTACCTGTCAAAGGTACATTTTAATATGCAGTTTTTTTTTCATCATAAATAGCTGAACTGTCAACACATTTTACAATTTTTTTTTTTCAATATTGTGAAATTGGAACATGAAATTGGGCGTCTTACTTTAGCGAAATATTTTGCCGTCTCAGTATCCACATCTCGGTTCCACATGGTTGTGAGAAAGAAATTGCCTTTCTTCTCTCTTTCCAACCACCAAGTGGTATCGAGTTGACATACTGAGACGTCGCGTCGTTAGCTTTGTTTAATGACAGTTCGAATTTTTTTTTTCTTTTTTTTTATAATCTACACGCGCTCAAGGGATTATGAATACCCTTTAAATGTTTCAACACAGCGCGGGCGTGATTGTGAGGTTAAGGAAGAGAAAGAATGATAGGAAAGATGTGTGGCGCGATATTCGGAGACTGTAGGTGGTTGTTGTCTCAGATTTTATCCCCAGGGATGGCGGCTGAACAAATGCGGAGAAATTTCCTTGTCTTATTTATCTATGTCCCTTATAATTCGCATTAATTTTTTTATTCTTTGTCATATTTTATCGGTATACTAGTTTTACTCAATCACATGTTGTTAGTTCTATGCCTAAACAGCATGTAATGAGTAATACAGAAACTTATTGTATGACATTTATTTTTAGAATTGTTTTTTTATGGAAAAATAAGAAGACATAGACTACGGCAGGGATCGAACCTTTGACCATGAGGTTGACAGGCGAACACACAACTATCGCACCACGGCCACCCCCAAAAAAATGTTTGGAACATCTTTTTGTGTTTAATGAGAAAATAATTACTATTCCGAACAATCGTCATTATGACTGTTTGGAACAGTTCGGATTAAAAAGGATATATATTTTTGAGAACTGTCATATGTCACTTGTTACAGCTTAATTCAAATTTGTTGATACTTTTATTTGCACTGAATTTATAAATGAAATAATAGTTGTATTTCCGTATTCCCAAAAACTGAGAAAATCTACGAATTTATCCGAAATACGTACAAATCCATTCCCCTACACTATATTTTCGTAGTTTTTCAGAAAAGAAAACGCTCCTCTGGCTAAATATTTCACCCGGCTGAGAAATTTAGCGCAAGAAATTCCTTTGGACAAAATTATGAAGACTGTCAAATGGAAAAAAAGACAGAAGCTGTCAGTTGTCGGATGTGTCATTACTAAAATTGCAATTAATATTAGCCATGGTATCTCATCTTTAAAAAAAACTTTCAGAAGAAAACTTCTTATTATAAACATTTTAAAAAAATACTGTTGTGTTTTGGCGTTTAAAAAATGGCTAAAATTTTACTTCGATGGCGGTCATAGAATCGGTGCATTTTTGGTGCACAAAGTACAGGAACAGGCCTAACAATTAATGTGTGTCTTATTCCATGGTGATAATAGCCGTATTTTATTTTCCCCGTGATCCAGATCAAATCATTTATTTATTTGCGTTACAACAACACAACTTAATCTTTTTGTTGTTGTAACGCAAATTAATAGGTGATCTGATCTGGATCACGGTGAAAATTAAATACGGCTAATAATTTTTTTTTAAATTTAATTTTTGCATATATGTATTGTTCGTCAATATTTTTTCCTCTGACATCGGCGGACGTCTGTTTTCAATTGTGTGACATTTAAGTTGTGTTCTCTTCTGTTCTACTTGCATCCTTTTTTGCATTAAGCAAAACTATTATAAATCGAAGTAGTTCTGATTTAACATTCATAAAGACATTTTTTAATATGTTATATCGAATGAGAGTTCAGCTATTTCGAGAATCGCATATTAATTTTAATGATAAAATGAAAAATAGCTGAAAAAAAACAATTTAATTTTCAGCTTAAGAAGCCGAAAATTTGCTCCGTTTGTTATTTTTTCTTCTTTCATCAATGTGTTATGCTTCTATTTTCATTGTATCATTTGTAAAGGTTGACCCCATTCCCCCTCCTGTATTACTCTCTAGATAAATGGATTAAATATTCTTCAGGAATTTCTTGGAAGATTCTGTCTTATAGCTTATTCCTGTTTGGGTATAGTAAATTGGTTCAGTAAAATAAAATATAACGGCTTTTTGCTTTCATTCCCTTTATCAAAGTGCCAATTATATTTAAAGAATTTCATACATTTTTAACCTTCCACATTTCTTTAAAATCTAATGAGAAGCATGAAACCTCCATTAGGATCTTTTTTTTTTTTATCTGAGTCATAAAGAGAACATGTGTTTTAACATAATTTTGCCGTTAGAACAAAAATAACATTTTTAAAATGTGTTATCAAAAACACTTTTTTTTTTTATCAAGATTCCCATGTCGAATTTGTCCCATGAGAAAGTGTTAATTTGCATTTACACACCTTGTATGACACACACGCTCTGTAAAATGATAGTATGTAGACATGAAGTACAGGGTGATTCGCATAAGGTGCGATAAAAAGATAAAATGTGTATTATGTAAGTTAGGTAGGGTGTAGGTAATAAAAATAGGATTTTGAAGGGAGTAAAGTACAGTATAGGGTGTCCTTACAATAAAACGTCTTCGTAGCCTTTTTTAAAGCGAAAAATCACTCTTAATACTAAATTATATTCTTTGCAGTTAGTACGAAGCCCCCCAAAAATTTGTCTTCACAAACAAAATCCAAACAAAAATTAGGTAATTATAATCTTTTTAAAACTGAAATACATAAAAACTCTCTGCAAATTTAATAATAATTTTTAAATACTAAAATTTAGATTAGAGTTTAATAATGTAAGTGCTGGAGTTTGAAAATATTAAATATATAAAATATGAAATATTTTTTATTCAAAAAACTTGTTTTTGCTTTACAAATCTACCAGACAATAGTTTTTTGTTACATTTCTTTTAATCACCCTGTATAACTATCTGTCACAAAGACCATTACAATTTGCCATTTGCATTAACAAACAAAAAGACGAATTAATGTAATTACCATCTTATAATTTTTCCCCAAAGGGTTAGAAATAATTTAGCTGTCCTGTTGAATAAAAAACGGATAATTCACTTGAGGCTGATGTTGATCTACATAGAAAAAAAAGAAAAGAAATTAATTTTGTTTATAGCAGCTATTTGTTTTATGAAAGTGCCCTTGTTCTGTCATTAGTACAATAACCGCTAAAGAAGAATCAAGTTCAATTTTAAAGCTAAAGTAAAAAAAATCTTATTTTTTGAAAATTATAATAGTGATCGTTATTTATACTCACGCTATTAATTTTACAAGGACAACATTTGAAGAACTTAAAAGATAAGCAAACAAATCGAACGGATCTTAAATAAAATATATATATTTAAAAAGACAATAAAAGGACTTTTGTTGATTCGATTTCCCTTGTTTGGTAAAATTTGGATAAGAAACATTAAGAATACGGAGGGTACTAATCTAAATGGTTCAGCAGATGTCGCTAGGTGAGGATTTTTTTTTTAAATATTGTTTCGCTTAATGTTTTTGTGTATAAAAAACACTTGTTTGATTAATTACTTTTTAAAAAAATTGAAAGTACCTGTTATATTTAATAAAATAATGTGACTTAAAAAGAATGTCGGATTTAAAAAGCCGGCCATTTTGTATTTGGTTGGAATTCAAATGTCACATCATTCAAACGTCATTTTGCATGACCCGATTCTGACACGTTAGTCTGCGATAACTTTTCGACACAGCAGCCATGAACTCAACCTGGACGTATATTTCTTTTCAAAACGTCAAGATTTTCAGATTTTGCGACGTTGACGGCTATTTCACATAATTAAGACGTAAAAAAACTGCAATAGAGCCGATACGGATCGTGTTGCGTGTTATGTCATACCGTGTTGTAAAAAGTTCGTATTCCAAATAATTTTAGGAAAGCGATGAGAATCTACAGTGACATTTTCCAACAAGTATTTACCAATGATGTCATCATAGACCAATTTATTATACAAACCATACAATTTCGACAGTTACATGTAAATTTTCACTTCCCCAAAGGCGACAATTTCGTTTGTAAGAATTGTTGGAAAAAAAATAATAAAAAAATATGCCCGAGGATTACATTGTAGCGAATTTTGACAATTTTACATTGTTCAGCAATTATTAAAAAAATCCATGTTGTAAAATGACAAACCTTCAACAAAACATATGTACATTTTTGGGTGAAATTTCGTTTGAAGTATGTGTGACTAGAATTGATTAATAAATCCTTGCGAAAACTCGTGAACTTTTATGGGGTTTTCGTTGGGTAAATTTATATTTTGATTTATAAACTGATTTTTTTTGTAACGAATCGAATACGTTTTCAGATTGATTTTTATATGCTATAATATTTATGCATATTTGTGTCTGTGAACCTGCTATCGGTATCAGCTATCTTGTCAAACTGGTGGCTGTCAATTATGATGCATAGTGGTGTTAGTAAAAGAAGGGTAGATCTACCGAAAAATCCAGATCTGCAAAATTGATTTAAAATCAAAAAATAAATCGATTTATTTGGCAAATCGAAGGAAAAAATTGTCAAAATCAGTTTTTTGACAGATCTAAATCAAAAATAAATTGATTTGTGTTACCAAACGATAACCACACTAAAGTAAAATTTCTATTGCGGCGGTGGGCCTAAATATTTTTTTATGAAGCGATAGGTTTTCTGACATAAACCGACAGATTTTGCTTTAGCACTCTAAAAGAAATTTTACACACCAATAAATACAAGGAACCACAAGGATTAACTGACACAACATTTAAACACATACTTTGTTTTTTTAAATAAAATTCAACGAAGAAAACCACCAACACCCATTGTAATTTATAAAAAAAAAAAAACAACTATCTTTTTTTTATTTTTTTTTTTTATTTAAATCATATACTAAATCAATAATCTAAGTACTTAAAATTAGCAATTACAATTTAATTTACTAAAAAACGCACGAAATAAACAAAATTGTCTTGACAGACGTAGACCAATATTACCTTACATACGAGGAATCCTAAGTCAAAATAGCATTGTCATGCATTTGAAAAATTTTTTTAATCTAGGAAAGAACGGATGCTATAAGAAATTTCACAAATTCAAAGATTTTACTGAGGTTAATTTGTGAAATGAAGTCATTGAGTTTAAATCGGTGAGTTGAAATTGATAAATCACGGATCAAAATTTTAACTAACCATTAACCTAACTTAACTCGCCGAAATCGGTGGTTCTTTGAACAATTTTCTCAAATATGTGGTAATTGATATTGAATTCGAATTATGAAGGAAAAGAATACATAGTTAAAAAATACGATGGGTCAAAAAAATTATTTTTTTTCTAGAAAACAACAAAACGTGTTCTACATGCAATTTTTAAGAAAATTTTGTTTGAATTAGAAATGGTTTTTAAAAGCACTTAGAATACTTAATTTAAAATTCACAAACTTTTGAATCAATAAAATGAAGTAAATAATTTCAAAATGTCACCGTTTCGTATATAACAGTTTAAATAATTTAAAAATGTCACCGTTTCGTATCAAATTTGGTGCTTAAAAGTGAAGGATATAACATATTTAAATATATAAGCACATACACTTTTTTTACTTTGAATTTCGATTCACTCTAAAACGGTATGAGCACCAATTATTTACTTTTCTTTCATGGAATTATCTTTTTTGAAATAAAAAAAAAACGACTGTCCTTTGTTTTTAGTTTAAAAATACCTTTCTAAAAAATTTTATCAAAATCAGACTTCCGCAATTGAACTTGACATTTATTATAATAATTTATTAATATTTACATATAATGTATTTAACATTCGTAAATTGAATGATGGAACGAACACTCACACCAATGTGTGAAAAGCGTTGGAAACAAGAATTTTATTTAATGTGCCATTTTTTTTAAATTTTAAAATCAATTAAAATATATCTAAGTTTAGCTAAATCGACATTTCGTTGTATTTATCCATTTAATAAAGTGTCCATTAAATTAAACGCTTTGAAATAATGTACATATAAGTGGAATGTTTACAGAACTTATACTATGAAAATATTTTCTAATATTCAACGAATTTGGCTGGAAATGGAAAATTAAACATTAAACATTAGTTGTTAAGCCCTCATAGTAGAAGCACATGTGCAAGTGTTATTTTCACCACATTGCTTCAGTTTTTTTTTGTTATTTTTGATTTTACAGTGAAATATTGTATAATAAGTCGATAAATAGAAAATGTATATGTATGTACACATGAGCGTTTGTTAAGAGAAAAAGTTTAGCAATGAAATAATAGAAATTTCAATAGACTATCAAATTTGAAATGAGGTTATGAACACATTCTAAATTTGGATAAATTATCGTTCTTTTCAATAATTTAGATATGTATGTAGCTATATTGAATTTACTTAACAAATAGGCAAATCAAATGTATGTTTTATTTTGTACATACATTTGTTTTCTGAGCGGCTGACTTTCAGGCTGAGATATCACATCATTTTTAAAAATATACAAAAATATTGGAAGCTAATGTGTGATTTAATACTTTTATAATAGGAAACAATTGAAATATTAAGGCCTTTTTGGAAATCAGAAAAAATTTGAAAAAATAAAAAAATAGAACCACAAAAATATTGCCCAATCAAGAGCCTTGTCTAGGTTTTACAACTTTTCGGCTAAAACCAATAGTTTAGGAGATCAATTCGGATTTTCCAATGTGGTGGATGATTATACCAGGGTCATCTACTTTGGCCTAGCAGGAGGTGCCACTTATGTTGGTAAATATGGAAACTGATACCCGTTTTCGTGAAGTCTTTTACGCAGATTTTAAAACTTAGTCTAGAGTAAAATTATGAGCTGTTATTTTTACTAACTTTCAGATTTTCAAATGTCTTATATTGACAATTATCTATACAACAGTTTATGACAAACTTGAGGTTGTCGACTTGATCTTTGGAGAATTGACATATTCTATTGCATTTTTAGCAATATTCTTCCTGAAGCATAGTTTGCAGCTTGCACTAAAATTTCGTCTGCACTTTTCTCTCTAAACATCAACTAAAATCCTAGCTAAAAACTAAAATTTGAAATGATAGAGTTGTGGAGAATTTGAAATTTGACACAAAAATTCTGTGGAGAATATGTCAAAAGCAGCTGTTCTCTAAAAAAAAATATTCTTCAAAGTTCAAATTTTAAAAACAAACAATTCAAGTGCTAATTGAAATTAATATCGATAAATACTTGTAGAATTTGTTCTTGCATTTATTATTTATGGCATCCAAATTGCTATAGTTTTTTTTTTCTTCAGCAGAAAAGCAAGTTTTTATTCCTGGTGTCTCTACGTCAAAGAATGCCCTGCATTCTTTTGGCTTGATTCGAATTTGTTGGCTTCTCAAACATTACAGTCGGGTCCATAACTTTTTTTAAAACAATATCGCAGAGCAAAACAATGTCCTTAATGTCAAAATTTATCGGTTTCACATGATACGAAGTCCACCAAAAAAAAATTTTTTTTTTAATAATCTACACGCGCTCAAGGGATACCCGTTAAATGTTTCAACACAGCGCGGGTGAGGGTGAGGTTAAAGAAGAGAAAGAATGATAGGAAAGATGTGTGGCGCGATATTTGGAGACAGTAGGTGGTTGTTGTCTCAGATTTTATCTCCAGGGATGGTGGCTGAACTAATGCGGCGATATTTCCGCATCTTATTTATCGATGTCCCTTATAATTCGCATTCATTTTTGTATTCTTTGTAATATTTTATCGGTATACTAGTTTTACTCAATCACATGTTGTTAGTTCTATGCCTAAACAGCATGTAATGAGTAAACCAGCAGCTCATTGTATGATATTTATTTTTAAAATTGTTTTTTAATGGAAAAATAAGAAGACATAGACTATGGCAGGGATCGAACCTGTGACCATGAGGTTGACAGGCGAACATACAACTATCGCCCCACGGCCACCCCCTATAAATTAAATTTCACAGATAAATTTCTTTATTTATTTACTTTCTTCTTAAAAGAAATATATTTTGAATGGACGAATATTCGTTAATTTGTTGGTCACTCTCATGTAAACAGTCCTTACAAGTAAGCTTATATAGCATAACCCAGATAGATATACCCGTACTACGTCAGAGTTATAGTTTGTGATGACATTCTGTTTGTGTATTCTTTTGATGATAGCATATGTATATTTGGGCTTACTCATCTTTGAAAATACTGCCTAAATTATCATAATAAGGCGCCACTGATCTAATCCGATTACATATGAACATATGTATGTATATCAATATATCAGCATATTACATTAAGTGTGGCACGTGGTTTTTATTTTTTAAATTAATTTATTTACCGTCCAATTGGAACTAAATGTCGTTCACATGCATATATTATATAATTTGGGCAAAAACAAATCAATTTGTGATGGCAATGGTGTCGTTATAAGAAGTACGGTCCACAACTGATACCCGTGTTAAAAAAAAGAACGATTTAGTTGCGGTTTAACTTGTAACTTAATGTGGCTTAAATGCAATAGTTATTAATAAAAAAAATGTCTGCTATTTGATATTACCCCTAAACCACGCGAAAAAAAAGAATTGACATTTGACAACAATTTACATAACCATAGAACACAGAAAATATAAGAGTTCATACTTATTGTACTAGATTTTCTTCGTGAATTTTCGAACGGACCCTTTATTCTTAGTAATCAAAAACTTTAACTCGCTGATAAACTTCAATTCTTTGAATTAGTGAAGTAGCGAATTAGAGGAGGAATAAGGGTTTTTTTTTATTAATACGGCTGTTTTTTATTCTATTACGCTAGAGTTTTCGATAGATTATAATAACGGGTCCGCCATCTAACGTTTTTTTTTTCAACTAGTGCTTATTTCGTGAATGGTAACACTTAGCTCATGTCTGATTTGACAGATAATTAGTTTTACCCTTCCGCTGAACGAATGTGGTTGTGTATACGTTTGAACAACGCTGGGGAATATTGCGACATTACTTTGAAAATCATGGTAATGTTGCAGAATATGTGCGAAAATTGCGTACGGATTTTCGAAGAAGAGAAGTACCGTCAGCTCCGTATGTTCGTTATCTTGTGAAAAAAGTGAAAGAAACTGGCATCCTCATCGATAAACCAAAGCGTGAAAAGCCAAAAACAGTTCGTTCACCCGAGAATATTGCTGCTGTGGCAGAAAGTGTGCGTGAAGCGCCATCAACATCAATTCACCGTCGTTCTCAACAATTGAACATTTCGGAGACATCATTGAGACGAATTTTGCATTAAGACCTTGGTATGACGCCATACAAAGTCCAATTGTTTCAGGAGTTGAAGCCAACTGACCATCCAATGCTTTTTCGCTTCGCTAAGTGGGCCTGCGATCGACTTAGAGAAGATGCCGATTTTGCCAAAAAAAATCATCTTTTCAGATGAAGCTCATTTTGATCTTGGCGGGTATGTAAGCAAGCAAAATTGTCGTATTTGGGGCACAGAAAACCCGCACGCATACATTGAAAAGCCGATACACCCAAAACGAGTCGCTGTTTGGTGCGAATTTTGGTCCAGAGACATAATTGGGCCATTTTTCTTCGAAAATGAGCAAGGAGTGGCCGTTACAGTCAATGGCGATCGTAATCGGGCCATGTTGAACGAATTTTTGTTCGCAAAAATTGAAGAGGAGGATATTGGCAATATATGGTTTCAATAGGACGGCGCTACGTGCCACACAGCCGAAGCTACACTCGATGTTTTGCGCCCTGTTTTCGAAGATCGCATTATCAGACGCAGAGCTGATGTCGTTTGGCCACCTCGGAGCTGCGATTTGACACCGTTGGACTATTATTTGTGGGGTGCCGTAAAAGATGAGTGTTACGCCGACAAGCCAGAGACAATTGACGCTTTAAAGGACAATATTCGTGAAGCCATTGGTGAAATACAGCTGCACACAATCGATAATGTGCTTAAAAATTGGACCGATCGTGTAGTCTACTGCATGGCCAGCCGAGGCAGCCATTTGAATGAAATTATTTTCCATTATTAACCGGAAGGATTGTACTTTCAAATAAAAAAAGAAATTTGAGAAAATATTCCGTAGTTTCTTTTTATAGCATTTTCATAAAAAAAAAAAAAGCGGACCCTTCATGATTGAAAGGTGCGATTGTTGTTGAGATTATAGAAGAATGTATCTTAATTTTGTTGTTATATAATTTGATGCACATACATATATAAGTATATTTTTAATTAAAAAAAATAATTGCATATAACACAGATTGAGATATATATATTAATACATTTTTTTTATTTGTATCTTTTCAGCCTTCCAAAGGTGCTTGCGATTTCCGAGTGCATTAATTGCCACAAGTTGATTTTAGACGAAGTCGCTTGTCAAAACGGCGTAAGTAACTATCTTTTAGTTTTTAGTTTAATTAACTTTACGAAATCTATATATGTATCTGCACTATAATTTTTAATGAATTACACAAATGTGAGCACCTTATAATTTCATGCTATTAAGTTATGTAGTTCCCTTATCAGCAATCTCCAAAGGTATAAACAAAACACGCGAAATGATTTAATATGTAATTTTTTTCCATTATAATTTTATTGATTATTTTCATTCGTTTAAATCTAAAAAATTTGTATACTTGCAATTAGTGTAATGTATGTATTTCTATGTCAATTTTTCATTTTTAATTAAAGTGTGTGGTTTAGAAATTAGATACAAACAAATTATTGTCCAAGTGTTGTTTTAAAACTGTATTTGAAAAGAACAAAAACTGTTATTATTTATAATACGTCAGTAATTTCTTTTGAATGAATGCATTAAAGTTATTTAAAATTTAGAGGCCACCACTGTAGGGACTCAAGAATATATAATGTAATTAAAACATAAGGAAAATACAAGTCTTTTCTGTTGTCCTTCGAGAACGCATGTCAGAAATAAGAGAAGGGCATTTTCGTACTTACGAAAAATATAAAAGTTAAGCAAAATGCACAAATTGGAATCTCTTATAGTCATAAGGGTGTTAAAGGTCAGTTATAATTAAATTATTTCATTTGGAGCATTATAATTCTGTAAGATGGATTTTATTATTTTATTTAGATATGTATATGAATCTAGTCTCTCACTTTTTATTTATATAAAAAATATCCCATTTATACCAAAACTAAGGTGGTTAATAAAAATATGTTCATAGTCGGGAAGAAGGAGATGATTATTAATTTCTTTAACTTTTTTTAAATGTACAATAAATACAAATTTGGAGGAAAAAAAATAAGAAAAGGTATTTTTATTTATGAATAATTATGTATGAAGTGTCTATTCAATGATGCGTGAATTAATATTAAATAAAGTATTAAAAAGTAAAATCTATTACTGTTAAATGTCACAAAACAACCCTTACTGTCGAAAAAAAAATCAAAACATTGTGGTTTGTGATCGAATTGTAGCTAATTTACTTGCTTATAATTGCTGTTGTTTTTAGGGGTATTTTCTTGTATTTATTTAATTAAGTATATAGTCTTGTCTTAATACTATAAGATTCAATATCTTATTAATTATTGTAAAAGTCCATAAAACATAAGTGGATTATAATACATAAGACTTCAGAAAATAATCAACAAATTGAACAAATCAAGATTTAGGGTGTTAAGTTAAAATAATAAAAAAAAAACAATTTTATTAAAAAAAATAAGATGCAAAGGAAAATTAAAATGGGGTAAAAAAAATATCTTAGAGAAAAATCTAGGGAATGACCTAAGTTTGAAGAAAAACGCTTCAGATGTAATTCGACCTAACCTCTTTTTTCTGTTCAAGTTTTGCTTTTCAAAAAAATCGAACTCGAGATTTTAACCAAACTTGACATTACGTTGATAAATGAGACCAACAAAGTGGGTCCCGCAATCCCGTCAGTCTGTACAACGTTCTACAGCCTAAACGACTGAAGAGATTTTCTTCAAACTTGGTTTTTAAGCGTTGTAGGTGATTGTGATGGTCTAAAATAGATTTTTGAATTGTTTTTTTTTCAGGCCCAAAACCGAACGGTACCTGCCATACAATTTGTTTTAATTTTTTTTTTAGTCTGCGTGGTTCAAATGTTGTTTAAAAATTTTTGAAAAAATATCAATATCAATATCAATATTTCGATATAACAAATGACGATTTTTTTTGAAATTATGTTTTTAAGCTGATATTTTTTAAAAGTTCCATACCAAAATTTCCATACAAAATTTAGTAAAAAACGACTAAAAATATATTTAGCCGTTTTTACTAAGAATCTTGTGCATACGATGTGCTCTCACATAAGAGCAAGCACGTGCGATCCAGTCGAGCAGTTTATTTCCCTTTTTCTTAAGACCAAAAATAACTTATTTTTCTCAAAAACGGCTCTAACGTTTATTATAAAAAAAAAATTAATAAAATTGTTTCGTATTTTTTTTATCGAAAAAGTTTACTTTTGTACTTTTACTAGAAACATATTTCATTCATTTGATTTTTTTTATGAGGGCTATTAAAGGGTTTAATTTTTTTCAAATACTTTTTTTTAAATTAAAAATAAAACTTAATTTTAAAAACGTCTCAATCTATTTTTTTGAAACTTTGAATTTAGTAGTTTCTTGGAATTGTATTTAATACTCGAAAACCCATATTATTAAAACATAAAACAATCGCACTGTTAAAAAACCTTTTTCAAAAATGGATCCATCAATTTTAATAAAAAAAAATTCTGTATTCTTAAATTAGTGCAGTCCGCTTAAAAAAAATGTCAATTGGCGTTCTTAATAACGGTACTTCTCACAGAACCACTTTTCATATTTGCGATATTCTCACTAATTAGATGAACCGATTGAAATATTTTGTTTTTGTAAAATATGTATTGCGTATACAAATTTTCAAAAACGGGTTGGTGTTTTTTTTACTTGCGATTATAGGTATTATAAGGCAAGTTATGCATTCGTCGAAAAAAAAGTTTTGAGATAACAATCAAACATGACATTAAGATGATAGCGAAGACGAAAAAAGATGGTCTAAAAAGTCTGTTCGTCTGTATGTCTGTCTGTCTATCAGTATGTCTGTATGTATGTATAGAAACCTACAGCCCAAACGGGTGGGCCGAATTGCTTCAAACTTGGTCTATGGAGTTTTTTAGGTATTGTGCAGAGGGGAAATTGAAATTTTTTTTAGCTCAAAAAATAACGGTACCTGCCATATAACCGTTACGTTAAAGCCTATTTTTCTCGGAAACGGCTCTAACGATTTTGATTTAAAAAAATCAGTGCAGCTTTTTAGATACGACCGATCATATGGTAAAAAAAAATGTTTAAATGTCTAAAAACGGTAATTTCCATATCGTTTTTTTTTGCTTTCGACTATCTCATAAACGGCTTACCCGATTCTTTCGAAATTTCACACATATATAGCCTTAAGTTGAACAATTTATATTGTGTACCAATATTATTAATTAATATTTTTTTTGTATTTTTAAAAGCATTTTTAATAAAAAATTTATATTTTGAAAACTGTTCATATTATATATGAATGGGCGTTTTTGAATTTTTTTTTATTTTTTTCAAAAAGTTAAAAAAAAACTTTTTTTCTTTTAAAATTTTTTTCTCATAAATTTAAATTTATCCAAGAAATAAAATGACGTACTTTTTTTTGAGCTCTTTTTAGTTTAAAAATTTATTTCAGAATTTTGAATTATTTTTTCTTTGATTAATCCGATTTAATTTTTTGTTTTTAAGTTTTTATATTATTAAATATTTAAGATTGCCATACCAATTTTTTTTTTAGAAAAAATTTTGTATAAAAAATTTTTGTATAAAAAATTACTATAAAAATATATTTAGATTTTAAATAGAAATCTTTTGCATACGATGTGATCGAACATAAGAGCGAGTTCGTGCGATCCAGTCGTGCATTTAATTTTTTTGTTGAAATTCAAACAATATACATGTAAACGAGAAATATTTGTCGTGTTTGTTTAGGTCCGAATGCAATTAGGGGTACTAAGTCAGGAATTCTCGAAGCCATTACACACAAAAATTGATATTTCTCTGGATTGAGAGTTAAGACCTGAAATAATTTCGGCAACCTTATCTAAACCCGAAGAAAATAAGTTTATATTTTATCCAGTTGTCTTCAGGCAATCTTAACAAAACAGAACGGTTTTAGTTTTTTTTTTAGTAAAATTGCATTACTTTTAGATGATATAGGTATATGCATGTTTCGTTATTTACCAAACCAATGGTTTTAATACCTATGAACCTACTTTTTAACTTGATTAATCAAGGTTTTCGATTAATTTGTTTTATAGCGAAGCGGCCCTTCTTAAAGATCATTTGTATATGACGTTTGAAATAAGATTAATTTTTGACAAAGCTCTAGACTACGACTCATATTGCATTTATTGTATATTTCGGTTGGCATACCTCAGTTAAAATAAAACGTACGCATTGTGCGTACAAGTGTACAAATGTCAACAAATTAATTAAGCTGATTGATGATTTCTAAATAAATCAGAATATTTACACTGAGGTCATTTTCATTAGTTTTGTGAGTTTTTCATATACAATCATTAGTTTCAGGCGAGGCGTCATCCTCACGAATAAATAAACATCAATCTATAAAATCACTTTTCACACATTTATGTACATACATGTATATTGTATACCTCTGTCTACTATCAATTCTGTTTCCGATTACGCACTTAATGATTATACCCTAGGAATTTCTATAGTTAGGATCCCAATCCGAACTCCAGGAATAATACTCGTATGCATAACGTCTAGTTGAATGTAAACAAAAATTGTCATGCACTAATAATGATAATGATGTCCTCTTATTATACGGCAAATACGATTTTAGCCAACTAATTGAATATATTCCCTCCTCAAAAATAAATATTTATCCTTTTCAAAGCCATAAAGGAAAATATCAGTATCTATTCTATTTCTTGTATATTTTTTGTTTGTTTGTTTACATTTAATGTGGCCTTGCCTCTAAAAACAGAAACAACATTGAATATGAGTACCTGATGAAGGATGTCCTTTTCTTGTGTCATTCTGTGTATTATTGTTTGCATTCTAGGAACACTTGGTTTTTTTGTTTTTTTTTTTAACCAACACCCTCGAATACCTATACCACCTACACACGAAGGCAGGTGGTATAGAACTTGACTGAAATGAATAGTGTTGTATCAAACAATAGAACAATAGAAGATCTGCACAAAAAAAAAAAAGTTGAAAGGCAATGACGACAGGTTAAAACAGCAAAAGGACGCCTACGATGACAACAGCTACACGCTTAAAATATTGTGTAGCATCAAACACACACAACTATTGGAATCATCAGGTGTGCTTTTTAAATATTGAATGAGCTTATCGATTATCGTCCATGATAATCTATTTATTAAAGGAAAGGTTCCTTAATAATTGCAGTTGTTGTCCGTCCAACTATGTTACGGACATCAACGTGTCTTCGTCGGCGTGGCGGCGGCGGCCGGCGGCCTGTCGGTCGACTTGATAAAGTGGCATGATATGCACGCGATTTGTGCTTCTAATATGAATGTATGTAGCTAATTTAAATTTATAATATAGATACATATACTGTATATTCAAAATGTCCTTAAGTTAAGAGTGTAATAAAGAGGACACTATAGTTTGAAGATTTTAATATGTGTGTGAGACAACACAACTGTGATGTCAAACCTTATGTAAAAGAACCAAAAAAAAAACATCAACAAGTTAATTAATTTCCTGGTGCAGAGTATATGTGCAGTGCATGTGTATTTCAACATTTATAGGTATATATATATGTATGTGTGTATATTATAATGACAAATAGCCGTGGCAGGTTATTCCAATATTAAAAATAATCATTGAAGTGCGTGGTGGAACGCATTTGTTCTCACTGGAATTAAATAGTATTAGTTTCCATATTGAAGTTACTTGCACAAGAGGTCAGACCCGCGGGCGCGGCGATGCGAATAATCAAAAATTTTGTTCTTTGCCGATGACAGCTACGAATTGTTAAAATTTATAAGTTTGTAAAATGACGTTAAATTCCAAATCAATTTTTTATTCGACGGTTTGTGGAATACGTCTGGATTGCGTTTAAAAAGTTCGCAAAATACAACATGCATTTTGTTTTGTAATTGAATCTTATTTAACGAAGTGTTTAGTCGGGATCTTTCATTTTAGTTGTTCAAAAATTAAATTAAAAAAATTATTCGCATTCGTTAGTCGCAAATCATACGCAAAGGACTTTTAAGTTGTTCGGTACAAAGAAATGTACATATGTCAAATTCCAACAACAATTAATAAAGAACAATCAAAATTTCAATTTGACGTAAGATAGTGCTAAAAATACAAGATTTATTTATGTCCAATTCCAACAACTAAACATTCGATTTTTTCTGAAAACAATCGAGGTATTTCTAAACAAAATTTACCTTATGCTGCCAAGCTCGCCAAATGTGACATTTCTCTTACGTCAAAGTGAAGAAGTTTTTTTTTTGGTTTTGGTAGCTTATCAAATTTTAAAGAGTGTGGATGAAGTTATTTTTTCGAATTCCAAACAACCATTTTAAATCGATTTCAGACCGATTTTTTGGTTTGTTGTAAGGAACTTGCAAAAAATGGTCTGCGTGTAAAGTCTATGAAATCTTGCTAAAAAAACGATCTGTTTTGACAGATTTTGTTCAGAATTAATTCGATTATTTGGTTGTTTGGAATTCGAATTTAGAGAGAACAGAAATAAAATGGAAAAAAGTCTGGAATGGTTTGAGTACAATTTTCTTAAATTTTAAAAGTCAAAAAGATAAGGTAAACAAAGTAACATTGTACCTCCAACGTTTTATACATCTTATATATATTTTTTTAAATTATTATTTTGCATTGCAATTACAATTCACAATTTTTTTTTATTTTTAAATTAATTGTTTGTACCTACCACTTTTCATTTGCTTAACAAACATTTTTGCAACAACCAGACAGCGACAACAAGATAGGACATGACATTTGTAAATTTGCCGCCTAAACAAATTTATTGAACAGAAATTGTCAGAAAGAGGAAACATTTTACTCTATCATAAGTGCTCTTTTTTTACCCACTACTTTGACTGTAATTCTGTAATGGTAATTGGTAAGAACAGGGTGTGAAACAGTCTTAACAATTATTGTTTGCTTAAAATTGCAATTATCAATTAGCATTCACACGATCGCAAAAAAAATTCAAATTCCTTACGACAACGAAAACATAAAATGGGGGTGGCCGTTGTGCGATAGTTGTGTGCGATAGTTGTGTGCTCGCCTGTCAACCTCGTGGTCACAGGTTCGATTCCTGCCGTTGTCTGTGTCTTCTTATATTCCATTAAAAACCAATTCTAAAAAAAAAATTGTCATAAAATGAGTTGCTGGTTTAATCATTACATGCTGTTTAGGCATAACACTAACAACATGTGATTGAGTAAGCTACTCATAAATATAAAATAAAATAATGCTAATTATATGAGACATAAATAAATAAGACATGGTAATTTTCTCCGCATTAGTTCAGCCGCCATCCCTGGAGATAAAATCTGAGACAACAACCACCGTCTCAATACGTCGCGCCACACATCTTTCTATCCTTCTTTCTCTTCTTTCACCGGATGCCGCGCTGTGTTAAAAACATATATATGGTATTCATAATCCCTTGAGCGCGTGCAAAATTATTAAAAAAAAAAATGAACTTGCTCATATAGAAACAACTTAATATATTTTTAAATTCATTTTGTACTTCTTTTTTTATATACAAAATGTCATTAGTTTTTTTATGGCTTAATTTTTTTTCTAAAAATTTGATTATTGCATTTAGAAAAATAAATTTAAAAACAGAAAAAATCGTCCACCAGTTTTGTTTGTTTTTTATTGAATTTAAAATAAAAAATATTTTTTTTTGTCAAAAATACAAAAAAAAATACATATTTTTAGAAAATTTTGGTATACAATAGTATTTAGAATTTAAAGGTACTCACATATAAAATTTTTGCCCGATATCCATCGAGTTGTTCATGAGAAAGTGGAAAATCGAAAAAATGGTCGTATGGCAGGTACCTGTTAATAGTAAAATATATAAAAAACAAATGTTGAACCAAAATGTTTTTTTTTATACAATGTATCAACGTAGAGGTTAGTAGGGGTGTGTGCGTGTTGCTTATGTTTCTCTTAGGTTTTTTTTGTAAAGGGGTTGTCTACGGTTCAAACAGTTTTTTCTGTGGACGCGACTTTTGAAACGCTGTATTTACTTATGAGGTTTTCTTTTGGTTACAAAAAATTAAACTTTTCCCCCTTCAGATCTGTCAAAACATAGATTGTTACAATTAAAGCCTTCCAATGGGCAAAACAAATCAATTTATTTTTTGATGGGAAATCAATTTTGAAGATCTGGATTTTTCGGCAGATTTACCCCTCTTTTACTAATACAATAACAACATCAGAACCATATCAGAACAATTGACAGCCGTCGTTTGGACAAGATTTTGTTTTCAGTAATAACATAACATACGTGAAATAAGGCTGTGAAAATATACATACATTTTGAAAACACAATAGCAATTATGTATTAACAACTATGTAATCCTACAAATTAATTTCGGCATTCATTTTTTAAACATTGAGATTGCTTCGTGTTACAAAAGAAAAAAACTTGAATGAAAAAACAATTTTCAAATCATTTGCCATCAGATACCTTCTGGTTCCACAGACAAGTATATACACCAATACCGTTATAAAAAAAAAATCTGAAATCGTATACCATTCGCGACGAAAAAAATCAAATTTCCGATCAAAATCTGAAATTACCAAAAGAAAACCCCATTAGTTTTAGATTTTTTAGATGTCCCATGTACGTTCACATTATCAAATATTCAATCCGGGCTTCAAAAATGTTATAGAATTATCTCATTTCATGGTCATTTATTTACTGAGTTTGCTTTTGCATCCTTATTTGTAACGAATAGGCCACCTCTTGAAAATGCAATAGGAGCTGATGTTGCTATACTTAATATCCTAGCGATGAAATGTACTACCTTCACCAGAGATTCAGCAGAGAGAGATTACAGTTGGAAGTGAAGAAATTTTCCAGATAGGCGTAACAGCATAATAACTGAACATCTGAGATCCTCAAGACAATCATAAAGTGCCTATTGATGATATTGCGTTTTCTCCGGAAGTAGTACCACCTCTACTCATAGTATTCATAAGAGAACCTAGAGGTCGAAGTACAGGAAACTATTTTTTTTTTTGGAATTTGTCCACTAAAAATCTGAAATTCCTTTAATTTATTTTTACATTATTTAATAACGTACGTTTTCTTTTTTAACATTTTATTTTATTTATTTTGTTGTCAAATTAATAGATGTAAAGTTCCAAGCACGAGCACACTTTCAACCATTTCACATTAAATCAAGTCATGACAAACTTAACCAAATTGTGTGTGTGTTAGTTTAAAATTATATGTACTAACATACCTACATACATATCCTACCTACATAAGTATGCAATTTATAATTTCTACTAAATACTGTTTACTGAATTATTAATTTAAATCCAAACAAACATACATTGTACTTTTATTAAATATCCTTGTTGAGCGTTTCGTGTCTAAAAGTCGTTACTTTTTTTATTATTTCTACCTAATTGGAGTATTGTGATTTTATTTTGTTTTTTGTTTACTATTTGATTATATTTGTTAATCATATATGACTATCATCTTACTTTGGTATAATTATTTTTTATTAATTTGCAAATAATCAGATCCAAACAAAATGAGGTGATTTAAATAAGCAATTCTATAAATTAATAAAAAAAAAAACAAATTAAACTCAATTACAATTTCTCTTTTAGGGATTCACTTGTTTTTTGCTTTAATTCGAAATTTAAGAGAGGCCGGTTTTACTTAAGCTAGTATTAGACGGTCCTTGTAATATGTCATTGCCGTGACACTCTGACGTCACAACAAAATAGGTCCTACCACCGTCTTGCCGTGACAGAGGCATGGCTAGCTACAATGACTATCACACGAATGACACATGTCTGTCATTGTTGTCCCAAAATACAATGAACGTCAAAGTATGTCACGGTGATATTTGTGTCTCGGTGTCACGGCAATGACATGCAAATCAATGACTATCACACGACGTGACAACTCTCATACAGCTGATCATTGGAGGTGAGCATAAACTGCAATGACATTTATTATTTTTAGCAGTGACGATCACACGGCGTCGATCAATCGAGTCATTGTGTCTTGGTTGTTAAGGAAAAACTTATTTTTTTGGAAAACGGCTCCAACGATTTTGATACAAAATTTCGGAGAATTGGTACTAGCTATCAATCAGAACAAAATTTACGGCATTTGCCCTAGAATACAAATGGCATCTTTTTTTCCCTCAAACTATAATATAACATTTGTGCAAACGTCACATATATATAAATACCTACCCACCTATATACTTCACCTTCATTATATATGTCCATATTTACATACATATGTTCCATCTATGTAGGTAGGTACAAATTACCCTCCTAATTTACATAATTAAAATCTATTTAAATATACATTTGTAGGTAGGTATCTATGTAACTATGCCCAACCGTGACAAATAATGACATGGCAGACATTCCTGACACAGTCCTTGAAGCGACAGGCTACGTGTCACGGTCTCCCATCAGCAATGAAAGAGTTACCACATTGGCACGGCAATTTGTCATTGCAATGACCTAAAAGTGACGTGTCACGGGGCTTTTCATTGTTTTTGCCACGGCAATGACATGCAAAACACGGCGTGACAGTTTTAGGACAGACAAATACGTCCTAGTGACGTCAGAGTTTCACGGCAATGACACATTACAAGGACCGTCTAATACTAGCTTTACTATTTTAAAATCTTTCAAACAGCTTTCCACAAAAAATCAATCTCAATCTCTAAAACACTATAAAAAAAAAATGTCCCCATTAAAAAAAATACTGCAGTTCCAGAAGCTTGAAAATAGCTTTAACGGTTTGGAACCCTTGAATATTTATCCTTATATCGGAAGCCCCTATATAACTGTTCTTAAAAACATTTGAAATGAAACATGTACAATGTACATTTAAGCGTTTTTATTTAAATAAAAAAAATCAATGAAAGATGTGTACGTATTATTATTATCATAAATTACTTTATTGGCTCTAACAAAATAACAAATGACTAATTTTCCTTTATTCTCTCATTACAGATTTCCTCCTAAACACCATCTGAAATGCTGCTCATTGTGCGTTTAAAAAGAAGAAAAAAACCGCACCTAGTTTTAACAGCAACAACCATCAGAAATAGACGACAGCACAAACAACACCAAACCAGCATCAATAAAAATCACATTCCGATCCCGAATCTAGCTAGCCACACAACATTAACAGTAGTAGCAGTAGCATCATTCGCTCGACAAACACACACACAAACACCAATAACAACATCCAATCGCACAGCAACATTAGTTCATCTAAAGAATTCATAACCGTCATAATCTTATATTAAACGAAAAAAAAAAACAACAAAAAAAACGCCACAATTATTTGTGGGTGTGTTCGGAGGGCGGTCATGTTTGAGCGTCGTCGCCCAATCCTAGGACTATTGATTGGTTTGACCCTTTGTATATCAATATGGCGAATATCAGTGCAAGAACCCGCAATGTATGCCACCGAATTCAGCTATGGCAACCAATTGGCATACGACGATCACCGTCCGTCTCCAACGGCCTACGAGTCCAAGCGTATTCAACAACCAGAACCACCAGAGGTCCTCCACCCTATACAACATCGCACAAATCAAGGACGGTACTCAGTCGAACCAGGTCAACACCACACCACACCGCTCAACTCTGACACAGCTTGGGGTAATAATTTAAGTTTAGTTAGCTTTACGTCATCCTCGGCCACAGAGTCGTCACCTTATGACAATGAGTCATTGCCAGCTGACGACTTCACAACACTCATAGACTTTAAGGACTTTAAATTTCTCATTAACCAGGCGCCTTGCGCTCGCACGAATACGGCATATTTCCTAATTCTTGTCCATTCGGCTCCGGCCAACGACCAGAAACGACAAGTTATCCGAGAAACATGGGGCTCCGTTCAGAGTCCTCATCTGCGTCTGTTGTTCTTGGTCGGAGCTGTTAAAACCAATAAAATCCAACACCAACTGGACGTAGAGAATACTAAATTCTCAGACTTGATACAAGGAAACTTTGTGGATGATTATCGCAATATGACCTACAAGCATGTCATGGCTTTAAAATGGTTCATCTATCTCTGTCCGAAAGCTAGATTCTTGGTCAAGACAGACGACGACGTATTTGTAAACACACTTCAATTGCTCGAGTATGTGGACCTGCAACGCCAACAGCGTCCCTTATTGTCACCGTTTACTCCGCGTACCTACCATGTACCTAGCAGTAATCCTGACAACACTAGTCATATATTGAATGTGCTCCAGTCGAAAAACTTCCTATTCTGCCAGCGGCAAGCCGAAGCTCGAGTAAAGCGTAGTTATCGCTCCAAGTGGCGTGTTAGTGGCAAGGAGTACGCAGGTCGATATTATCCACCCTACTGCCCTGGTTATTCGATTGTCTACTCGCCGGATGTGGTCTTTCGATTGTACAAAGAAGCACAGCATTCGAAATACTTTTGGATCGATGATGTTCATATAACTGGAACTCTGGCCCAGAACTCAAATATCACGATAACGAGCTTTTGGCCATGGCGTATTCATCCGGGAGTTTATAGTGATATATTAAGTGGCAAGACTGATATCGGCCACTATTTGTTTTTCTTCGCATGGGCGAATATTAGCGAAAAGCAAATTCGTGATTTGTGGGCCATGACTTTTGGTCATTTCAATTCAACACGTTCAAATGGTGGCGGCGTTGGTGCGTACAAATATGATTCGTTCAGGTAGTTTACTTTATTTATATAGTTTTTATTCTTATTTTTTTTTTAAGATTTTGAAATGTCCCTGTCTCTGAAGGACACTATTTTTTTTGTTTAATTATTTTTAGTTTTCTGCCTGCTGTGAATGTATTGTATTATATGTATATGTATATATTATGTATGTATTGTATATTCTATAAGAGTAAAGTAAAATAAATGTCAGTTAAAAATTCGTACTTCTTTTCATGACAACCGGTTTCAAGTGTTTTGTTACTTTAAAATCCCATATCTCAATTATTTAGCAAAACCAAATTTCAATGCTTAAAGGAAAACTGTAAATTGAATTTCGCAGCAACAAAATTATAATAATTAAGAATAAAATTTGCTTACATTGTTTTGAAGGCTGGCAAGGAAACAAAATTTGCAAAATAAGAAGGTTTTTTTTAATAATACAAGTTCATATACTACTGAAATATATCAGCCAAGTAAAAGACTTAGCACTAAAATTGTTAATTATTCATATGAATTGCAGGATAAAAATGGGTTTCAATTTTTATTTTTGTGTATCGGATTTTTCTAGTTGTTTTCCCTTTGTATTTACTACAGATTAATTTATTAACAAGAAATTTTACATTTTACTGTAATTCAAAAAAAAAATTCAAAAAAAGAGCAGGAATTCAAAAAAAAATTAAAACCGACGACGCACGATTCATTGCTTTAAAGTTGGAAAAAAATCACCCTATATCTAACAGGCCGACTACAATGACACATGTCCAACATCAGAACCACAATGCAATCCACAAACAGTGTATTTTTACTCACTGAGCAGTTTCATGTTGTCTTTCATTTTTCTTTCGCAAGAATTGAGTTTTTCAAAAATTTTACAGAGTAAGTAACGCTAAGCATCTGACATAAATAAAAAACCACATGTACTAAACATAAATCTATTGCCAAGCTTTGAAAAGCGCTCATGTTTGCTCCAAATATATTATTTTTCGACATGTCGCCGCATGGATATGGATTTTGTATAACATGTTGTTACTCCGAAAACGTTCGATTGGATGTTACCGAGTAATGTTTTTGAAGTATTATATGTACATACATTCAAAATTTTTCGTCGCATTACCAATCATTAATCATTAATTGTGTGAAGGAACTGTTTTGTTTAAAATTTATTAGTACGACATTTTCATATTCGATAGGAATCAAAACAAAAGTAGAACGCTCTGAAAATCCAATCGAAAACGACATAATTATGCTCTTTTTAATATTCATTTGTCATACCATGTCATGAGCTAATTTAACAAAAATTCTTTAAAAAAATATGACAAATACTCCGATGAACACGTGAGTTCTTTTGTTACTACCTTATGAAATCGAGAACAAAAAAAATACTCCGAAAACCTTAATCGCAACATTTTTGGAGTAACAAATGTGGGGAAAAGGTAACTACGAACAGCCAATCGAAAACGACATAAAACAATATAAGCCGTCAACATTTGAAATGTTGTCTTGTGTCCTACCCATCCTCAAAAGCCCTTACTTGAACTGCAGACGGACACACATACTCACAGATTACAACCACAAAAATTGTCTTTTTCCATTTACTCAGTTCTCATCTGTAATTAATCACTAAATTAAATTTTAGGTTTCACAAAACCTTTGATTTTTTACTCGTGACACAATATATTTACTCTGTGACAATGTTTTGTCCAAATAAATTGAAACAAAAAAAAAAAAATTGTTGAATGTAAGTAAATTTATCAACAACAAAATTTAGTATTTTTCTTTATAATGAAAAGATTTGTTAAATTTAATTTTATGTCTTTGAAAAAAAATCCTGTTAATTTTATTTTTATTCCTCCGAAAACGTTGATTTTTTTTTGTTTTTAAGCGGTTGTCATGCAATATTGTCAAAATTTAATATTTTCAAACCATTTGATGGTATAAAATGTATAATCTATTGTTCCAACCTATCACACATCCCCCAAAAGGCCAAGTTGACACCACTTGAAATATTAAGTAAAACTTAAATTAACTGAAACTTATGCAATGAGTTAATGGGAAACAATTAAATTTAATGTCGTCTATGTACTTAAGTGTCAATAAATATGTAATATGTGTATGTATAATCAATCATTATAAATTTAAAAAAAAATAATAAAATTTATTGTGATGTTGAATGTAAAGATATCTGAAATGTATGAAATTAACTAAAAGAATGATATTAACATTGTTATATAATTTTTTTTAAACCATTATATTTGCTAAGAAAAAGCTTTTGCAGGAAAATTAAACTTACTCGTATAAAAAAAAAAACTCAAATACATATGTATGGAGGAAAAATGCCAAAGTATTTAAGTAAATAATTATGAATTGTACAAAGTGGCAGTTTTTGTTTATTTTTTTTTATTCAATCAATTTCATTTTAAAAAAAATCTATTTTTATTACAGACTCATCAAACATTGACATAAATTTAAGTAAAACTAAACAAACAAAAAATTAAATTAACTTTATATTGTTATTAGATAAGAACAAAAAAAATACCATTACTAACAAAAATCTCCCCTTGTACCTACAATGAAACAAACATAAATCAGAATCATCGTAAAATTGGATCAAATTTTCAAGTAAAGCAAACAAAAAAAAACATATAATCATAGAATGATGTAGTGAAAAAAACTCTATATACATAATATATTTAAATTGTTTATAAATAGAGAAAGAAATATATAAATTGAAATTAAAAGTTATAAACACAAGAATGAACTTAATTTTTCAATACTTAACAATTTCATGTACATTTCATCAAATTTAAATAAAAAAAATTACAAAAATTGTAGTTAAATTTTATATTTCTTAGAAATGTTACCAAATATTACCAATTAAATCCAATTTATAAAAAAATAAAAAAAATAAAAGAATGTATAATGATGAACCTTTGGACTGTAATTTAAAAATGAAAATGTGAAAGAAAACCCCTTAAAATTAATTTGAAGAAATAACAAAATAAACAAGCAAAATAAATATGTATATCGAATTAGTAATGTGTTGTTATTTATTGGCATAGCATATTTTACTTTTCAATTGAATTCTACTGGTAATTCGAATTGCAGTGAAATTTCATGTTTTATACACTGCGCACCACTTAAATAGAACAATTATTTTTGTAACGATAAGAGTATGTTGTCTAAGGCCCTAGTAAATTTATAAATGAAAATGTTCGCTTCAAGTATTTAAATGAGGAATTGACGTCCTATTAAACAGCGAAAACAGAATAATGCCAAAAGTACCATTATGTGAGATTTTTTTTCTTTACATATTCGTTGAAGAAAACTATTTTTTTTGTACTCTTGGCTGTAAAGCAAGACTGGCGGTATAAGTGTTTTGTAGAGAGTGCACTTAGTCTTTCAGGAGAGGAGTTTTGATAATTCTCACTCCAATTTTGGTGAGCTCCCTAAGTACTCCGAAATTTGTTGCTATCAATTGCGACGTTTTGTTCTAAGCAATGCACGTTTTTAACAATATTTTACAAATGCATAAACCCTATTGCAAAGTAACTCGTACAACTGTTTAAAATAATTTAAAGATTCTTTTACTGTCCCAATAAGTCATTCTTTGTCCTCATACTGATTTCCCGAAGCGTACACACTTCGAACCATTAAACACCACAAGTTTTCTATAATGTTCATATCCGGGAGTACGGTCTCAAGCAAGTATACATTTTGTTCGTATTCCAGATCTTAACACCTCCTACCCGGCTATGACGACGCTACAAAAATCATTGTTCCTCTCTTAGGTTGTGCAAAAAGTAGTTATACCAGTCAGGAAAATCCAGCATGCTTAAACTATGGCTGGTCCGCATTTCTTTTATTTTAGCGACAGAGTCACTAAAAAATATTTTCACGCGTAGACCGCAATTTCAGCATTTTCTTCCACACTGATCGAGTTTCCGCTGCCCATTTTTATAAAACTCAATAACTAATACATTGAAGGTTATCGTGAATAAAAATTTCCTTGGAAATTTTACTGCAATTCGAATCTTGGGAACGTGAATGATGCTCAAAAGTTTCCCTCGGAATTTTATTGGTATCAGGAATACCAGAAAATTTTGCTGTAATTTCATAGGATTTTTTGTTCGAGGGAAATGTATTCCTTGGGAGATTCCCAATCGCAAGAAAAAAATTCAAGGGAATAAAATATTAAGTGGGAAACGAAATTCACTGGCAGATTCCCGATAGGGCTTATTTTATATGCTCTTTATTTATTTACACACTTGTATTTTAAGATAAATTATCTTATAAGATAGACCACAATAAAAAATTGCACTAAACAATATTCGTATAAAAAAAAACATTTTTTTATGAATGAGTGGTAAAAAACAACCTAACGGTACTTCCTATCTGATTGTTGTCTTTATTTTTAGCTCTTTCAAGAACTAAATTTAAACAAATCTAACTCGCCAAAGCGCTAGAAGCTCTGAGAGCTAGGAAAATGTTTGGTTCTATACAAGTGACGCGCAGAAAATTCGTATCGCTTTTTTCTGTATTTTTGTTTTGTTTTGTTTAAAACCCCTTAAATGAAATGACTTGCCTTTGCGGGGGTAATGTTACGCTCCTGGAAAAAAGAGTTCAATTTATGTATCAAGCTAAGATTACATTGCATATTGGCCATCGAGCATGCCAATTGTTTTTCTGCATTTAAAAATGTTGGCATTTGCATTCATTTTTCAGGAAAGTGCTAAGAAATTTATTTTTGCAGTGGCAAAATTCAACTGATACAGCTCCAACGAATTTAAAAATTTTGTCCTAATTGCACTTTTTTACTAATTTATTTATTTAACCAATACATTACATATTGAAAATACTTACTAAAAATACGTCTCCAAGAGCAAGTTTGTTCGACAGAGAGGTGATTTTCGAGAATTGAGATTAAATATTAGTTGATAGAAGAGGTTAATCAGTTTGTTAAAGTTCACACTTTATTCCGAAATGATGTATATTATTTTTGTTTGAAAACTATGCTATCGCTTGGTGATAATAAGTTAATAAAGTTTTTTCATTTGCATGATTCAAAATTACTATCAATAATACTTTTAGTATAGTTTTGGTCTGAGTAGTAAGTAGTGCTTGGAATAAATTTGAGAAAGTTAACCAAGCAAAATTATTTATTCGCGAAAGGGAGTGTGTGCTGTTTGTTATTACGTGTGTATATCAATTTTGGACTGCCAATTTTTCGAGCGCTTTAATAGATTATAACATTTTTTTTTCACTCATTTGTCCTTGAGTGGATCCTTAGTGATTTAGTAGGTGTAACAATCTTTTTGAGATGGGGACATAAGTCCAATTTTCAATTAAAATATGACTACATATATGTAGATATCATATACATATGCACATTATATACATATGAGATTAAACGTCAATGTTTAATTGTGCATCGAAATTTAGTGATCATTACGAACGTTTTAATACATTGGCTTTTTGTATAGGCATTAGGCAATGGAATTATATTTTAAAGAACGTGTGAATAAGTAACAGAGGAATTAATTCAAGTTAAACCCATAACCAGATATAGCAATAACGTCCAAATAATGCAATTTTCTAAAAAAAATCCGATTTCTGTTGAGCGTGTGCCAATTTATGGATGTTCGCATTTTTGTCTTAGCTTCTGAAATCAACCTACATATATAAAATAACAATAATTTTGTGTCGAATTCCAAAAAACCATTTTAAATCGATTCAGATCACATAAGGTCTACGAAATCTTGTTAAAAACGCAAGATGGGTTTTGAAAGATTTTGTTTAGGAATAATTCATTGGAATGTTTAGTTGCTTGGAATTCGACCTTAGTTATTTATTTTAAATTAGTAAAACCAAATATTTCTACCTTGTCCAATTTAGGTATCCCAAGTTCGAAAGGCAGGACTCAAAATGTTTAAATTCAAAGTATGACTTTGACTGTGATTTGGTGCATACTACCGTGGCGATATCCCTATTTTTCATTAAGACTTTATTTGATTCGCGATAATTGCCATCTAACGCAAAAAATCGCTCGACATCGATAATCAATAAACGATCGACAACTGCAATTAGACCACTGTTACGAGTGTGACACATACATAATTTGAATTATGAATAACGTGGATAGTCTTTCTTACATTTTCCACAAATTATCAGTTTGATACAAGTTTTGTTTTTTTTTTGTAAAAGATATATGTAACAACCAACGCAACAAACCACATTTCACAGAAGATACCGGCAGTGGCATAAAATCCTTACTGTTACTATGTACAAGCATAATATAAATAAATTTAAGATGTTTTTTTTTATCTTACAAACCAGACGTTTTTCCTCATTTTATTTCTATAATGTTTGTATTGGTACAGCAGATGGGCAACAAGTGAGTTAGATAAAGCATCACAGTTTTGGTGGATTTATCATATTGCTTTGTTTGTTTCAAATGATACGTACGAGTATAATATAAGAACCATGATAAGCACAGTCAAGTTTTTTTTATCAGCTATAGGGTCTTCCAATAAGAGGTTTCATTTTAAATTTCAAGCCATTGTCAACATTACTAGCATTGATTTCACTTTTCCTTCTTAAAACCTATATGAACTCGCAGAACATGTTGAAATACCTAGTTAAAATTGATTGGTAAAATAATGACCATAAAGTGACCAAAAATTAAGTCTATTGTTTAAAAAAATTTCCCGATTTGTATAATAAATTGGAGGTGTTTTTTTTGGCTTATATCAAAGATAAAGTCTACACAAATGATCCACCATTAGCTTATGCACTGCAAGTGAAACGTAAAGAGATGTTGTTTGATAAGAAAAGAATCACATTTTAAAAGCAGAGCCGAGTTCGTTCATTCATAACCTACATTATTTAAATAAAAAGTGTGGTCTTGCATCCTTTAAATTAGAATTCAAATTTGAACTCAGAATTTCGAAATATTCTATAATAGCGACTTTCATTCAAGAAAAGATCTTATCTTTCTGACAAAAGATTTCATCTTTTTGAATTTTGAGAGTTTCATTTCAACAAAAAGAGCAAATCTAGATCAGATCTCAACACGAAAGATCTCATATTTGGTGGGTAAGCAGATTTGATCTAAATGCACGCATACATGTAAAACGTTTTTTCTGTTAAACATCAAATGGAAACTATTTTGTTATTATTTTATTGTGAAATTGTGCCAATCCCTGCTAAAAATTTAAACTAAAAAATAAACAAATAATATACGAAGAAGTTAATAATTTAAATTTTATAAATTTAGTGGAGTTTTTTTATTGCTTTGTCTTCATCTTCCTCATCATCTGATGATGAAGATGTTTTTTTTTTCAGAAATGTGTGTGTCATTTGGTGCAATGCCGATAGGCTAGCCAAGATACCTTAGTAGCGGGTTTGTTTTCGAACGATCCAGGTAGCTTTCTCTGTTAAGTCAGTTGTATTGCATACAAATCTGAAGTTTTGAATCAGCTGTTCCTCAAATTAATAATAATTTTTGGGTAGCTTGAGATTTTTGTTTGACAACATATGTTTAGTTCATCAGCTGGTTTTTCCTTAGGCGTTACAACAACACAAAGAAATCCGGATTGCTTTAGGTATGACACCGAACACAGCCAATACTACAATTAAATTTGGACACAGAGTTTCATTTAAAAGATCAAATCTCCATTTTGAGAGGAGTTCTTTGATATTTAAATGAAACTCGCTATAAGAAAACAGTTTTTCGATATATTTAACGTTTTAAGGCCATTACTGGCAAGAACGAGATTAATTTCAGTCTCTATTCTGAATTGTCATTATTTGCTCATGCAGCAACGATTCCTAGACACCTAGCTTTCTGTGCATCTCATCCTCAAACAAAAATGCAAAAAGTCGATTTTGCATTTCATACTTTACTAGATTTTTTTTTTCGAAAATGTCTATTGCGAGGACCGTGTTTATTACAAAAATGACACGTTCAGGTGATCCAGAAGTTTCAGCCTGTCTATTTTATTTGTTTTGCTATTGCCGACCATGGTTATTTATAATAAAAACATTCATATTTTCAACTAATTACACAAACTTTTGCAATAATTTTTCCCATCTGACATTGATGTACGCACGGTGATTTGCAGTTTTTGTGCTGCGGCGGATATGAACAGCTTACGGCTCTTGTGCAGTTGTATATTGAAACTAATGTGGCAATACACTAAAGCTGCATACATTAGTAGCTCGTATCTCTGACGAGACACTTCGTATGCAGATATACATACTATCACCTACAATATAGTTAAATTAAACGTCACCTTGTCAAAATTTCAACATGACAACAATATTTTTAAGATTTTGGACCAGTTAGCTGACTAATACCCGTTTGCTGATACACATCATAAATATTCATGTTCAACTTAAAAAGCTTATGATGGGCTAGTTTTTCACGCACACTATTTTTTTGCAAGTTCAGTTTGGTAAGCTTATGTCGAATTTAATGTAAACGTGTCAAATCGATTTTGTTGTCGTTATAAGGATTTTGCAAAAAAATAATAATTCGATTGTGTTCTAAAAAATTGAATGTTTGGTTGTTAGGACTTCGACATTATGCCAATATTTCTTAAATTTTATACCAATTTTCTGTCATAAATTGTTATGATCTCTAACAAAAAAAATGGTATACATTTTTACAGTTGTGTAAACGCGGCGTTTTTTTTAAATAATCGAACATTTTGGTAATTGACATTTTGGTGTTGATATTGATAGTTTTTTAAACATTGGGGTTTGTTTTAGAAAATCAATTAGATATTATTTCCTAACATTAAGTATGTATGTTTATATGTATAAACATACAGAGCTTCATATCTATAATCTGTATTCAGTTATTTTTACTTACCGTTAAGAATTATAACGTAAACCAGAAGCTAATTACCAATTTTGATATTGGCTCTGATACTAAATTGTTTAGTCCGCATTGCGTCGATGGTACACAAACAATATCTAGTGAACATTTTGTATCAATCAGACACCTAAATCGTCAATTTCTTACCAAAAATTTAGACTGCCTAATCCAAACATTGTTTTGTATGATTTCGCGAACTGACTTAGAACTTGGGCCTTTTTTTATTTTATGCAATATAAGTACATACTAGACTATAAACATAAATAAAATGTGTATGTATGTGTTTAGTTTTGTGGTGGCATAAGGATTTGCATATAACTACTATATCCTTATACTACCTGCTCTACTACAAACTGCGCAGGATCTAACAATTGTCATTATCTTTTGTGTGCATAAAACAGGTATCCTTTCAACCATAAACATACAATAAACAAAACCAAAAAACAGTTCATCGCCCAAACAGTTTACACAACCGAAGTTTTTTTTTTAGCCGACTTACTTATTCAATGGAGCAAATTTAATTTAAAATAAAAAATGTTATCTGCTCTAAATGCAGTTCGACGTAAATTTAGATTTTATTATAAAAGATTGATTTTGGTTCCGATTTTCTTCATTACAATCTTAGTTGTCGCTTCTTATGTTGATTTAGAAATTTGTTATAGACTTCTTTGGCATGGAGGCCTCAATAAAATGGTAATACTCCTAAAACTAGCCTACATTAATTGCATAATAAGATATATAATATTTGTGTAACTTTATAGTGCACTAAATTTCGAAATAAGGACTTCAGTGGAAGTTTGTGCGAGGAATTGTGCACTGTGGGGAATTTCAATAACTTCCGATGTCCTCCAAATGATATGAAAACGACGGTGTTTATAGCTGTTAAAAATGTAGATGTATACGCCATCAAGGTTATATATTTTTTGTATTGCGATTTCTCAGTTATAAATCGCGCAATTTCCATATTTGTTTTATATTTATTATTTTTTATAGTTGGCGAGGGATATTCCGGACGATTTGAGTTGGAGGGACTCGAAAGGCATTCAGAAATACCCTCAGATCGATGTATTTCAACGAATGGTTAAGATGCATATCACATTGTCGTACAATGTTTCACTTGATGAGAGTATGGTATGTACATACGCTCTGTGTATGAGGAGGAATTTGCGAAGCCTCAGATAAGAGACATATGAAGAAAATTTAAGAATTACGATAATACAAAATCTTGTAAAATTCATTATTTATTTTATTACAGATCTCAGCTCTTTTAAGCCAAGAAATCGACGCACAGAATCCCGAACAAATGGAAAGTTTTTGGCGTTTATTTAAAGACAATAATTACATGATGGGTAAGCTTTACGAGGAGGATTCTGTATTTCCCACTGTATTAGGCTCTTGTGGGCCATATTATGCAACCGAACATTTAGAATCAATTAAACCGGAAACTTCGCTCAAATATTATATGTAAGGACTTTTTTTTTGTAAAATTGCTTATAGAATTTATTATTTTAAATATGTATATATTTTTTTTTTAATCAAGAACAATAGACTGGGCAGCTCGACTGAAGTTTGCTATGCAAATAATGGATTTTTTGTATCGACTGGAATCGGTTAAACCAGAGCCAATAAGGATTTGTAAAATCGACCCTGAACTTTTTGGAATGACAGCGGATAAGAGGTAACTGTCGATTTAATAGGTTCTGCTTGTTATCTTGTGAATTTGTAATGATTTCTATAAATTTTTACACAATGCTGTTTGAAAACGTTGTGATTTCTTACTACGTGAAGTTCTGTGGTACTGTCAAAATGTCAATCGCTCAAGTTTTTTTTCTGCTATTTCCTTTGTGTTATGTGGTTTTCCATTGGACATCCAGAAGCATTCCGAAGCGTCCAGAAGTCTCCTAAATCCATTCCATTGCCAAAAAAAATGCTCTTCTGACGATCCTGAAAATAGATTTTTTTTCTGGATTTGAAATCAAAATCCACTCAAGAAGCACTAACACATTTATACTTAAATGTCAAACCACTAATTTTCTATTTGGTTCTTCGTTGTCATCAGATATCAGATGTTTCAGAATGACGGAATACTTGAGTGAAACCAATGGAAAACCACATTAGCGACGGGCACTTTTGAAAGAAATGAGAAGTTGAGGGAGAAGTTCATTATTTGTGTGCTAGAATGAAATCTTCTTATTGAAAATTAAAGACAAGCAACTAAACATAGAAAACACATTAAGAAAAATACAAGTAATTCAGAAGTGGACAATTGTGCACTGGAATTTTTGATTTATAAAATATTTTTGTTTTGTGCTCTAATATTTGTGTTGGGTGTTGTTTTTCTTTTAATTTTTATAGTTTGGTTTTGGTATGTCTCGAGTGATTATTCAGTTATGTCAAACACTACGTTCTGGTGTTGTATCCGGAGGGTTATGGTCATGATACAACTAAGCACATCGCGTATCCTGGGCATAGAATGGCGTCATCGTTGCTCACACATTTCATTTTTATGAAACACACTTGTTTTTTATTTTTAATTCTAAACGAAAGTTTTTTTTAAAAGTGCTAATATATAGGACAATTTGGGTATCGATGACGTAGTACGTAAAGGGAATGCGCTATCTTGCTTAGTTATCATTAGGTTTGTTCGTTGAGTCCGGAAGTCGCCCTAAAGCGTTTTTTGAAAAACCTGAAGTCACCCTGATAAACAAATTCTGTGCTTTTTGAAACCGAGGGTCGCCCTGAAGTAGATCTAGGTTCTTAGCTGGGGCCAGTTAAGGTAAATGAATAAACGTCAAAGTCACATGAGATCTGATATGATTTCTTACTTTTAAAATGGAAATCAAAGAATACTCAAATTAATTTTCAGACACAGATATGCAAAATATAAACCTTAAACCTAAATTTGTGGATTGTGCATAGGGCCAAAAAGAAATTGCTTAGAACTTAAATTCAACATATTTCAAGTTTCAATTATTAAATGATATAACTTGCTTTTCTGCAACATAAAATTAATGGCCCTCGGGTATTTTTTTTTCAAAAAAACCTAGTTCAACCCTGGGTAAAGTTCAACGAACGAATATTGACATTTTTCACAAAACTGTGGTAATTTCGCATTCGAATTCCAAACAAACAAAAATTCAATTTTTTCTGACCACAACCGAATTATTTCTAAAAAAAATCAGTTTTGCGTTTTTAGCAAGACTACACGCACACAATTTTTTGCAAGTTCGTTACAATAAACAAAAAAATCTGAAATCGATTTGAAACGGTTGTTTGGAATTCGTCATTACTTTATTGCACGATTTATAAAACTTTCCCCAACTCTTGAAGTTTGACAGTTGATACGCAGCAGACCTAATATTCATGTATAACAATTTCAATGTTCATTTAACATTTCAGAATCAAATATCAAACCGCTCGGTTCGCATATTCGGAAACCCAAATAGACAAAATACTTTCCGGAGGTAAACATTGTTCTAGAGATGAAGACTGTAATCATGAAGATTGCTTAGGCAAGTGCAACATGGACATGAAACTCTGCAATGGAATTCAGCAGAACAATAATTTACAAATTGTGTGTTCAAAGGTATTAATATATTGATACTGATACATTATTTGTGTACACAGGTTTCTGATTGTCTTTTTTTTTTTAAAGATTTTCAAAGGAAGTCGTTTTTTCCCGGGATTATTTTCAACATCTCGCGCACCAGCAATACTTAAATCGCTCATTAATTTATGCTCAAATCCGAGTTTAAACTCAAATAATCATTGGCCACATAGACAATTGGCACCAACCCATGATATCAGTATTCGTATTTACAATGAAATAAGAAAAATCTATACTGAGTTGACTTTTGCTCATTAGTATTTAGTAGAAACCTTAAGCATTATTATTAATTTATTATAGAACAACCAAGCAATATCATAGGTTATAATGGAAGTGCAAGTCTGTACATACATACATATAATGATATTTCTTAAATTATATTAAAAAATAAAAAAATATGACATTGTTTGTTTTGTTTGCGTAATTGGACTGATTTGAAAAACAATGCGTATACGCCAGAGTGAGTTTATATAATTATATGCGGATATTTACGGTTGTTTAAATGGGAATTTGCTTTACGTCTGACTCAGTAGTTAAAAGTATGAAGCACCAGTTTGACAGATATTTAATCCGTGTTTCATCTGGGGTCAAAATTTTAACCCATCGACTCCAGTTAGAATACACGTAAGAACGTAGATTCCCAAGCTTTTCACGGACATCGCCCATTTAAAAGACAATAACAAGCTCGGAGCATACAAGGAGCATTATTCGGGCAGTCAAAATACTGCTGGTGCTTGCAACAAACATTGTACTGAACTGAATCTTATTCGTTCTTTTTAAAATTTTGTAAAAATTCCTTGTATTCATCAATTTTTCAATGAAAAATAAAAAACAAACTTCTACCAAATAAATTTCAAATTTTTTATTTCAAACTGGTTCGATCCTTTTGAATTGGTTTGGTTGATTTGGTTCATCTCCTCTTAAATTATTAACTTTAATTTTCTTAATGTACTTTCGCAGTTTTGATTTTCTCGAAAGTTTACTATTTTTAACATCTTCCATTCCATCAATATCATCCTCTTTGAAATGCTGATATGGACGTGGTTTAATTTTTTTAATAGCATCATTCAATTGAAGCCCATCAATTCCTCGTTCCTCTTGCCATATCCTGTATTTTTTGCAGAAATTTGCGTGCTCCTTTTTAAATGTTTTGGTTTTCGTTGAATAATGCTAGAAATTAAAATTAAATTTGTAAATCTATCTGATTTTTTTTTTGTATTTGAAAAAAAACTTACTCGAACATCTATTAACTGAGCGCATTGCTTGTAAAAATTATCCAAGTGTCTAAGGAACATCTCGTTCGGCAGAATATTTTCATCCAAGCTAATCTGCAGAATTTCAGACACATATGGAAAAGCTTTTTGAGCACATCCTTGGCGCAACATCGCTCCAAGTATCTGAGCGTTCATTCTAAAATTCCAAGAATTAATTAAACAAAAAAATGCTTGCCAAAAAGAAATTATCCAAACATACCGAATTTCCTTGCTTTTCATTTCTGCAATCAATTCTCTAGCTGATTCCTGAGTTGTACAACCCAATGCTAACACTCCATATGTTACAATATCCGGATACAATCCAGCAGTTTTTATCATGGAAAGAACTTCCTTGGCTCCCTCGTAATCAAATCGCATACTTCGTTTCTTAATCAAAACATTAAAAAAGTCAATATCGGATTTGAGACCAATTTTTCTAATCATTTGAATGAGCTGCTTTTCGGCAGCATTCGTTGGCGGAATGACTTCCAGGAGTGAAGTAAATGTCTCGATGCTAGGCGTGATTCCGTATTTTTTCATCTCCAGCAAGAAACCGGAGAAGCCTCCCAGCAATAGAAGTCTCTCGTGAGGATTTTGGACTTCTTCGAGCGATATCAGACTACCGAGGTGAGGGCGGTTTGTTAATAAGTTTGGAGTCTCGAATTCTGGATGAGCTAAATTTGAGACTTTTTGTTCACTACTATTGGAAGGAGGGGCAAGTTCAATTTTTTTTCCAGTAAAAGGATTTATTTGTTCCTTTTCATCAGATTGTTCGATTGATCCATTTTCATCAGTAGATTGAGATGTTATTTGAAGTCGCTCAACCGACCCCACATTGGGGATATCCTTGCTCCCATCTAATATAAGCCTAAGTACACCTTCCATTGTTTCTACATCGCCAATGGACGTGTCCCTCACACACCGCAGCATCAAATTGAACGAATAGTAGTCTGGAGTTATACGATTCTTATGCATTTTATGCCAAGTTAAGAGGGCGTGTCGAAAGCCATATCGCTTATCGGACGCACACGCTTGTAGAAGGAAGTTAAAGGTGTCAGTATTCACTTTGAATTTCTTATCCAGCATCTCATCGGCCAGCATGTAAGCGGTTTTTGTGTCTCCGCACCGTCCATATGCCTTTATCATAGCATTGTAGTTTACGGCATTGGGCTCAACTCCTTTTTCCAACATAATTTCTCGCAAATGGTTCGCTTTGGTCAATCCATCCGCAATTGAAGGAGCATTTGCACAAGCATTGAATAGCGATGTATAGGTACCACCTTTAGGTTTTAGATTACGTTGCTTCATTTTGTTGAAAAGCTGAAAAGCCTTCTTAGAATATCCAGCTTTTGCACATCCACTAATAAGAAGATTAAATATGTAGTTATCGGGTTTGTTGCGATCCTCTTTGATCATCTTAACCTCCATGACATCAATGGCCTGTTTTAAACGATTATTATTCAAATGTTCTTTGATCATTTTTGCATATTCCTTTATATTGATTTTCTTTGTTCGCCTCGTTGGATTCTGGATGTATTCATCTTCCTTGACATCGCCAGGATCTGGAGGTGTGTCATCAATAACAGCATCACCGAAGACATCTGGATTAGTGCTTAGGAATTCTGGCTTTAGATTTTCAGTTTTTCGCGTCGGAAGATCGATTTGGGGCTCTTCGATTATCCGCAAATCTTTGTCGTAGGTTTTAACATGAAGAAAATGAATGTGTGGTTTTAATGGCAAAACTGAATTTATGTGCACGGTAGTATTGCGGGAAATATGAATGCTTCGTAGAGTTCTAGCGAATGTGAGGCAAATTAAGCGTGATGCCATGCTTTCATTTAGAATATACAATTTTTTGTTTAGAATGAAAATATAGAAAACTTATCCAAAATAAAAACTTTTTACATTACACTCTCGTTCAGGTTGACAGCTGTCATTTTAGGTTTGAAGCAAAACAGCTGACTTCTTCAGCACGTGCATTTTGGGTAATAGCATTGCCAGATGATAACCAATTTGATTCCACATGCTGAATTCACTACTGACAAAAAAATTGTTGTCAAGAGAAAACATCTAAAGGTTAATCGGTGTGGAATCGGCTGGTCAGAAATAAGCCATAATAAAGATTGAAAACCTTCGTACGTTTCACCCCCCGAAACCCATTTGTTTACATTGTTGTATTTGTAGCCTTGAAACTCTTGAAACTTTGAAACTTGAGCTGTGTCTATAGGAAGAGGAACAGAAAAGATTCATGTGTGCGTTTTTATCAATGTGTCTATTGGAAGAGGAACAGAAATGTTACTTGTGTGCGTGTTTCAGCTTGTAGGCAAATGTCAAATGAAAGCAGAGGTTTCTGGTCTTTAAGTTATTAGTTTATGCGGCTGGTGATAATTCATTGTCAAATTTTCGATAGTCACTTTGGCGATATTTATTATAAATAAATAAATTCGGACCCTGTGCATATTTCAAATTTTTATTTTTTCGTCCAGGGACCCAATTCCGCAAGTGTGAGTTTTCTCTGTGTACACAGAAAGTTGTGTACACATACATTTTTCCGATTCCGCAAGGGTGCGATGCATTTTTATTTGACAGATAACGTGTACACAGAAAATCAAATTTATTCACGCATATTTTGAGGGTGAATAATTCTTTTGGACAGAAAAGCATTCACGCTTGCGGAATTGGGCCTCAGGAGCTGTACACTAGGCTTTACAGAGCGGAAGTGGCACCAGACATTCCAATTCATAACAAGGAGTGTATGCAGCTTGCAAGGCATTCGACTTCCGAAACTTGGTTATTTGTTCCAGCAGCAACCCAACCACTCGGGGAATATTACACATTTAAATGCGCGGCCAACTGTTTAACGCGCACATGCAAATTTCAGCTTTGCTAATGCGAGGGAAAAATGGAGCCTGGGGCCCTTATTATGTATTACGATTATCGTTCAAAATCCCTCGTTATCGTTAATTTGCGATTACGTTTTACGATAGTCGTTTTTTTACAACGATACTCGTTTTCCCTTACGACTGCATTCGGCTCTCGTATTTTGTTGTTTTGATACATTACTTTATGTATAGTTGCAGTATTGAAGGAATAAAGTTGGATGCGTTTAAAAAAAATAGATTTTTTTTATTTTATCTGGCAAATATTTAGTATCGTAAAACGTAATCGGTCCATGTCATGACTATTGCTTTTTTGGGTACCGATTTGTTGGCTTTCGTTTCGTAATACGTAATAAGAGCCCTGGTAAAGCATTCCACATTCGTGTTGTACGACTAAGGAATCTCTGTACTTAACAGTACGTCCCAAGTTGGGCTCAAGAGTAAGCTGATGAGCATTCCTAGAAGCGCGAGTATTACGGTTGAATATTTTAAGGGGAGGAATGCAAATGGCTCTATCGCTAGAACATTGCTTATAAAAATAGCGATAAAATAATAAGACATAAAACATTTCGACGATTTTAGAGATATGTAAATGTAATTCTATCAATCTTAGAGCACAATTTTGAATTCTATCCAAGAGACTCAAATGAGTTTTGGGAGCTCATGCCAAAATATGCTAGTTATACTCTACTTTTAGACGAATGAAGGCCTTGTAGATTACAGCGGTTCGCCTTATATCATTGGTTTTCTCTTTCATCTGTTGATTGCAAAGATTGAAAACAAATGATCCAACTGACAAAAAAAAAACTCCAGTGTCCTATGTGATTAATGTAGATGCGCGCACATGCAATTAAATAGTTTCTCGGCGATGTGTTCAAATTAGTGAATTTCGCGATCATCGTTCCACTAGTGATTACATTTTTGAGTTTCGGAAAAATTGCAATTGGGCGCCTATAGCTCAATTAGAATTTGTCTAGTTTTGTCCTTAACATTGTTCCATATAAAAAAGGGGAAATAATGATGGCAATTTAATGCCTTTCATCGTCACCCATCGGAGAAAAATTTCGATCGGATTATGCAGTTGATTCATGCTAACCGAATCGGAATAGAAATATTAAAACGTGTCGACACATGTAGTTGACATTAAAAAATATGGCTTAGCCTTCATCATTTTAAACAGCCGGTCTGGTTTTGATATTTTTTAAATAAACAGAACATATACCATATACTTACGTATGTCCATAATGTAAATGATTGAAATGAATACATACAAAATTTTACTTGTTCAGACGACATATCGAGGATTTCTAATTTTATTTGTATTTTTGTTACCGCCGTCATCGGACAAATCTCCGCATGTGATTTGTTGTCGGAGACAATCGCCAATCGATAACCCATTTTAATAAATTATACAAATGAAATAATAAAATAAAGGAAAATATCAGATGTTTACTATTTAAATTGTCGACTATTACAAAAAAGATAATGAAGACGTAGTCGGCTTGAAAGTTAGTCAAGTTTTTTCGTTTCTGTATGGCCAGTACCCAAACAACAAAGAATTCTTTTGACAGCTGCCCAATTAGAAACCAAAAACTTTATTAGCTTTTAAGTTAACAACGTCTTCAGAACGTAGACAATTTGCGTTCTATGCTAGCAAGAAATTATTGGATCGGATGAGAAATTGGAACAATAAAGGAAGCTGATTACATGTACAGATGCATTTTTGTTGTCGCTACACCACACCACGTCCTCGTTTGTGGTTTGTTTTTGTGCTTTAAAAAAATAAATAAAAATAAGAAAGCGCAAAATTTTAAATCCTACTCTAAATGAGTTTTAAAACGAATTTGGCACAGATACGTCGACGACACATTTGCTGTAGTGCAAAAATCAGAAGTGGATTTGGTATTGGAAACAGTTAACAATCGTATCTTTTCTTTATGTGAAACGAATTATTTATGAAGATCTTTTTTTTTTAAATTAAAAATCTTACCTGAGCTTTTAGAAATTTATGAATATATTTTTTGTGCTTATGTTTAATTTTCGTCCTATTCCATTACTCTGTCAAAATAAGTTGTGTTTAAACATAAGTTTGGTTAAGGTAGTTGGGTTTATTTTGTAAACGAGGACTGTTTTAAATTCTGCGCCAAATAATTTAAATTCATTTTTCGCGGTATGTCAGGTATTACACAGGTATTTTCTTTTGAACTTCTATTCGGTAACGCGCGTGTTATCACACGAATCCTTTTTCTCATTTTAAGTTCTGCGCGTTTATTTGACAGCTACCTTTCATTTTATCTTCTTTGCCCAGTGCAGATATTGAGCAAACAAACAATAAATTTTTAAAAGAAAAATGGAAGGCAAAGTTATTTATATAGGTATTCCGGTTTGCAAAGACAAGGATTGTAGAGAATGGGGTTCATTTGGTAATTTAAAATAAGCTTAGAAGTTTTTCTTTGCTCCATTTAATTTCGTCAGCTATTTGGATTGGTGTTCATTCATCTACAGCGAAAATTAAATGAAGCAAATACGAAAAAGAAAGAAAGAGTAGAAAGAGAAACGTCAAAAACACGCGAGGGAAATCCGACTCTTCTTTCTTTCTATTTCCCACGTCATTCACGCAGGGTAAACACGTGCTGTGTAATACCGGACTATGGGAATAAGTACATTGCCAGACATACCAGAAAAAATGGTAAAGGGTTATCCCTTATGTGGTTTCAAAAGTTTAGGACTGGAATTCGACATCTGTCAAACTAAGTTGTTAAATCGATTTTTTTTTCAGTTGAAAGTCTCACATTTAGGAAAATGGATCGCTTAACTATCGCACAACAATAGGCTTTTTTTTTAGTTCAGAGCAGTCTGAGTTGTCAAAAATTTGGTTGTTTCTTTTTAACTCAGAGCATGCAGAGCTCCAAACGTGTTTCTTTTTTCGTTCTGAACATGTGCAGATCGCACTCGACGTGCTCGTTGACAATTGACCGAGCATGGGAGTATAATTTGCAGAACGCACCAAATGTGTGTCAAGAAGACAAATAGGAAGAAAAAAATAATTAGATACATAAGTTGGCGAAAGAAGGTGATCGCTGGTTGATTTTCTGTATCTGATGGGTCAGTCTACAAAAAAGGGTAGGTTTTGTGTTATATTGCCTTTTATGATTAAAATGAAAATGTGTTCTGATTTGTGTGGTTCAAGTGTGTTTAAAAAACATATCAGTGTTCAGAGCTCGCCCTTTTTCTCGACGTTCTCAGGAATTAGGACTGTAACGGCACATTATGGCGTATTTTGCATTTGGATCTACACCTACATCCATATAAAGTCCAGCTCACACAACAACTGAAGCCAGCTGACCATTCACAACGTCGTATATATGTCGAATGGGTGCTTGAACAACAGGCGGTGGACATCGATTTTTCGAACAAAATTTTCTTCAGCGGCGAAGCACATTTCTTACTCGGTGGGTATGTTAATAAACAAAATTGTCGTATTTGGGGTTCTGATAATCCTCAAGTAATTGAAAAGATGCCATTACATCCACAAAAAGTCATTATTTGGGGCGCTCTTTGGTCCGGAGGTGTGATTGGACCTTACTTCTTCGAAAACGACGATGGAACGACTGTCACCGTCAATTCGGGGCGTTATGGGCATATGATAACCGACTTCTTTTTTGTCTGCTATTGAAGAATACGTCTTGGAGAATATGGGGTTTCAACAAGACGGTGCCACATGCCACACAACTCGTGCGAATATGGCTTTATTGCAAGACATTTCCTGGCCGCGAATTTCTCGTCGTGGCGATATCAACTGGCCACCAAGATCATGCGATTTGATATCGCTGGACTTTTTTGTTAGGCTAAGCGAAAAACCGTGTTTATGCAGATAAAACTTTAACTCTTGAACACTTGAAAACCAACATTCGTAAGTTATGGCTGAGATACCGCCCAATATGTATCAAAAAGTGGTCGAAAATTACCTAAAAAGAATCGATGCTTGCAACAATTCGCGTGGTGGTCATTTAAATAATGTAGTGTTTCACACATAATGTCAACGTTCAAACTTTATAATAAAAAAGAAATATCATGAACAAAAAAATTGTATGTGTTTTATTTACGTTTACTTTTGAAACCGGAAAAATGGATAACCCCTTATATTCGACATTTAGGGCTCGCTTTCCATTTGAATTGACACCGTGAACTATGACTAATTAAATTTTATATTCTTGTCGAGGATCCACACCAAGGGCACTTCCGTTTCTAAAGTTCAATCGCAAAAAAAAAATAAGGGCATCCGCTAATGAATTTTGGTTGGTTCCAAAAATGCTTCTGACACATTTTTATTTAGGTCATTAACTCATGTTGTTTATATTTCTCTCCCCATACGAATTTAATCCGGATTTTTGCAATTTTTACATTTAGTTGGTTTCAAATTTAATTTTTAATTTTGGAATGAGAAATAAAAAACAGCCCTATTAACAACAAATTCAATTAAAAACAAAACAGTTTTCAAATATAGTTCTTTTATTGTCGGTAAGTTCGTGTACCAAATATCGATCATTTAAGGGTTACTTACCATTGGAATGGTTCCATATATTTTTTTTCTGAAAATTCAAATTCATTATAAAAAAAATGCATATGGACATGCGCACACTTCCACAAATCAGCGTAATATATAAAACATGCCGTGGCCAATTCAAACTTATTATAAAAAAAATACTCCAACCGATTGTGAAAAGAGAATTTGCGATACGTGGAATTAGTTAACTTTTAAGGGCAGTGTAAGAATCATCTGATTATTTACACTGATTTGCGTGAGTGTTTTGGTAAGATTGTGTTACAATAACGTCAATTTGGCATTGCCACACAATTGATATCAACATTTTAAGCATTTCGCTTCGTATTGCGGTCCGAAAATTAGAGCGAATGATATTAATCAACATGTCTGTTGGCTTAGAAGACCGGTAATTAATTTCATTTAAAATAACTTTTTTTTTTTTTTTTTTAATTTCGTATTCCCCCTTACAGTTTTTTTCGGAAACAGAATCAACCCCAACCGTTTGTTACAAGGGAAAGATTTAGCCGTGTCCAAAATAAAGACAGCGGAATATGTTTGGATCTTATCTACCGGCCGGCAATTCAACAAATTAGTTGGAAGCTACCTTGTACGTAGAAAAATGCACTCATATCTAAAATTAAGAACGTTATGGCGCCAATAACGTTTCGTATTAAACACATTAATATAGAGCAACTCCTTCCCATGGACATAAATAGGCCACTGCGAGAAATCATTACTGGGAAATCTATAATTTCTTACTAAAGACCATATTTTTCAACGTCAAAGTACCACTGTTCTTAATTTTTAATCAGTAAGGAATACAAAATATGTATGCATGTTTCCTAGACCCAAAAATAAAATCGCTGTCCCCAAAAAAATATTACCGTTTTATTTAATTTATTGCACCCATGAATGATGTTAGGAATTTTGAAATAAATTAAGCTTTATCGAAAGTTATAATTTATTTCAAAAGGAATTGAAGAAACTCAATTTATATTTATGCAATAATAAAATGATTTTCATGAGTGAAATTTCAAAGACGGAGGCGTTTGAATTTTCTTGCTCCACATTCATGAATTCAAGAAATTTCAATTTCAAGTCTCCGAATACAATTTTTTTTAATTTGTTGCATCACTGTTACCATTGCTTCTTTTCCAATATCTATACTTGTTCGAATAACAAAAAACGATAGCAACAGTTTCATAACAAACAAAAAAAATAACTTTCGGTAGTTACGACTCGTAGAATTAACCGCGTACGGTAGAACCTGGCAGTTTGAAGATATGTTTTCAGAAATGATAAGTCTGATTTTATTTTGTTTACCTTAGCGGATTGACGTTTTTGAGAGTGCTTCCTCAATTTAACTGAACAAGAGTAGAAACTATGTAACTTTTTTCTACTTTCACTTTTATTCGAAAGTTGTTTTCAATGCTATTTTTAAATGGAATCATATTTGAAAGTAGCGTCACTTTTCGCGGATTTGACTCTTCACCATATAATCTCCAATTGTCTCTGTTCTTTCCACTTAATAATGCACCAGCTAAAGAACTAGCGAGTCGAGATTTTGCGAATTCGAAAAACTTTATTGTAGAATCGAATTACATAGTTGGGCCCCTGATCAAAATAAATTAAGTAGTAGTCCAGTCTTTTAAACAACAAAAGCAAGGGATTGCGCTTAAATTTCGTAATCTCGAATGGTAGGAACTCATTGGTGAAACTTTAACATTAATACTAGTTGTCGTATTTTTAACCGTCACTTTCTTAATGGCCGTCACCGGAAACAATTTTTATAATAGGTCTGATCCAGACTTTTTTTGGGCAGAAATTGGCATATTGTCAAAACTTGAAGAGTGGCGATAGAATTCTCTCATTGAGAAATAAAGTCCGAAAAAGTCTGGAACAGCTTGAGCACAATTTCCTGCCAATTTTTAAACGTCAACACATTTATTTTTTTTTTGATTTCTTTATTTACTGTAAAGTCACATTTTTTTTCTCTTCAAACTAATTATTTTGTATTTTAGTGTTTCTAAATTAATTTATTTGTTCAACAAATATTTGTCCACACCAACTACGAAACGTTCTTTTTTTCGTTTATGACAAACGTCAGTCTGACAATTGTAAATTTTCTGGCCACAAATTGCTGCCTACAAAAATTTATTGGGCAGGAATTGGCAAGAAATTGTTAGGAAAGAGGAAATATTTTACACTCTCAAGAGCGCTCTCTTCTGCCAAAAACTACCGAATTTGTAAGTCTGGAACAGGTTTTGGCAGAAATTAGTGCCAATTTGTTTGGCAGAGATTGGATCAGACCTTATAAGTGGATATAGTGCCGACTGCTAACTTTAACGTGTGGAGCCCCACGCTAGGCAGCATTCGCTAAAAAAAAAATACCAACTAAGCCTAAGTCATTCGAGACTTCGTAAGCCGCAGACCGATACATTTTGCTTTGAATTGCCAATTGTCTAAAATTCTATCTATTGATTTTTATAATCCAAGGTATAATGGTAATTCTTTCTCTCTAGCTGATATTGGAAAAAAACGAGCCTGAAAGGAAGTACAAATCATTATTATTTGGAGTTTGTGAAGAATAGCAGAAATTAGGACAGTGTCATGTTACTAAGGGTTTTTGGCTTGGACTATTTTCATTTGGAATCAATTCAAAATATCGGTGGTATTTTAATTCCAAAAAATCGCCGAATCCATATTTGAAATATTTTGTAATATAAGCCGTATTTTATTGGTAACCTCTAGGTAGCGCAGTAATGAGAGTCTGGATAAAACAATTATGCACTCTTATTTTACATCTCCCTCTGCCTGCCAGCCATGGTGTACAACCTTTTTGTCTGCAAACCAAGTGAGTAGTTCCATTCCAAATGTTCTATAGCATTATCTACACCATTATGGCCACTATTTTTACTGCCCAATTTATTTGCAATTTTCCTTTCTTGTTGTTTACTGAATAAAAATTTGCAGCACTGCTTATAAGGGGTTTTCCAATAAGAGGTGTTATTTTGAATAGCCCGCTAATTCGGTAGCTGTCACTTTTGAAGCTGTCATTTTTTGACATTTGACAAGTAGAAACTACGCTATTAATAAAAATGGAACGATACACGCTTCAACAACGCATTTCTTTTTTTTGAATATCAAAATAACACCTCTTATTGGAAAACTTTATACATTTACCAATAAAAAAGGATTATAGAAATTATTATAAGTAGCTACAAAGGCCGCTAACCTATTTGTTTGGTTTTAACGATTTGCCGGTTATACTTTATGTCGTTTCCATTTGGTTTTCGGAGTGTTCTACTAATTTTTGATTACAATCGAATATGAAAATGTCATATTCACAAATCTGCGCATACACACTAGAACGTCTTAATCTAAAAAATGGCTTTTTTAAGCAATTATTACTTTTTATAAATAACCTGACGAACAACTTTGAATGTATGTGTTTTTAAATTTTACTCTCATAAAAACTTTGCATATATGTATATGTGTTTTCAATTTTTACTTTCATAAAACATTCCGAAAACCTTACTCGGAACATCCAATCGAACGTTTTTGGAATTACAGGAATAAAAAAAAGTAACTCCCAACATTCAATCTAAAACGATATTAGATGCTCATTATACATTAGGTAAGTTCATTAAACTTTAACCAGGGTCGACCCAGGATTTTTCGACAACCTCAAAAGCTGTCAAGAAAAAAACCTGGGTTTTCGGTTCTCAATAAACTCCCGACTGCCAATCATTTTAATACTTCAGATTAGGAATGAGCGATGTGCATCTATGTTATCGAAACATCGATGTTAAAACAAAAAATCGATGATTCAATATGAAGGAAGAATAAACAAAATTCCTCAAAAACATCAATGTTCGATTCGATAATTATTAACATTTATGATGAGTATGCGATACCGCTCATCCCTACTTCAGATCTCATGTGACTTTGCTAAACACCTAGATCTACTTTAAAACGAGTTGAGGGCGACCCTAGGTTTTTCAAAAAAAAAAAAAAACGCTTAAGGGCGACCTCAGGGCTCAACGAACTAACCTATTATGAATAACAAATCGAACATACCACTGGAAGCGAACGTTTTTTATTCGACTGATTTTGACACGTTAAAAAATATTTTACGGATATATTGGCGCAAAATTTTAGTCGATTTAGTAATATGTTAAATCATTTTTAGTATGATACTAGGTTAAAAAGAGGATTTTGCTAATTTTAAATGAGGGTAGTATCGTACATTAACATTTTACTAAAGTAAATCACCAAATAGCTACTTTATCTTTTTATTATGGTATTAAGTTCATATGCCACTTTGACATTTACAAACGTCACGTCAAAAAGTTATGTTCGCTTAGTTTTTTTACACGATTTGGGCGTGTTCAGCTGCGTGTTTATACAGAAATTATGTTTAGTGTGGTGCTAATTAAAGTGAATTAGGAATACTTTAGTAAATTGCTTCAATATTAGCAAACTAGATAATTAGTATCCTTCTAATAACTTAATATCACTGTTTAAAATTATGCGCCAATGTTATTGGTCAAAAATCAAATCTTATATTTTCATTGGCCTCATTCAGAAACAGAACTATTATCTATCCGGATAGGTTGGTGTTGTTGTATTCCTGTTATTTTTTTCCAGCAGTTGCTTTGTCATCAGCTGTGTTCTTACATGGGGTTACAACAACACCAACCTATCCGGATAGCTTCAGTTCGGTTATTGAATGAGGCCATTGATAAAATATTCGATAAACGTGTCGAAATCAGTGGAACAAGATATGTTCGTTTTTACTCGAATTTTCGATTATCTATTCAAATTGTTAAAATATCTTCTTTTTTTTTAATTATTTCGTAAACAAAAAAACTATATCATTTCAAACTGCCAGATTGCCACTTCTTCTTAAATATCATTCGTAAAAACTTTACTTGGGTCTCGTCGAATCTTTTAAAAAGGTATTATTTTTTTAAATTAAAAAAGATTCACAAATAAAGTTCCACGAATTATTTTGTTGAAACAAACGTTACAAATTGCAAATATCAGGCGTTGTGTTTGTGCACGCGATTAATGAAAGAATAAGAGAAAGTTCAAGATTATATATGTATAAGTCGAGGTATCAACGTCGTGATTGATAACACATTGTAATTTACAATGGTAACAGCAACTATCTGTCTATTGTATTTTTTTTCGAGACCCAGAAACTTTTCTTATAATGTTTTTTTTTAACAATAAGGCCAACAACAAAGTCTATTATATTCTATATATGTACATATGTATACATAAATGTTATGCGCCAAAAAGAAAGAAAATAAAAATGAAATACTTGTCGTCGTTGTCGCCTTAGAATAAATAAATAAAGTATAAATAAAAAAAAAATATAACTCTTCATCTATCGAACAAAATTAAATCACTCTCTCTCTCATTCTCGCTCTCCCTTTCTCGACCAAGGTGTTTTTTGTAAGATTTTTTTTTTTGTTCAAAGTGTTTTTATTTTGCATAATAGGTTTACAGAAATAATTAATTGTTAATAAATGTTTTACTAAATTTTTTTATTATTTCAAAAAACACATCTAAGTTATCATCAAAACACCGATAGCAGGGCATGCTCATGGGTTTTATGTGTAAGTGTATGTGTGACGAGAAAATCAGAATTTATCTGCAGTAATTTCATTTTCATTTCCTTCCAAGTACCTTTGTTTATAATTTTTTTTGTATCTATAATATAATATTTGAAATTTGTTTTTGTTTTTTTTTTTTCTACTAGAACGGTTTCTCGTCTCTTTTTGTCGGGTTTACTAATTATTATTGCAATTACAATGCATAATGCATCTCTTATCTAAAAATAATAAAGTATTTTATTAGTTTTTGTTCATATAAGTTTTTTTTTCGTTATATTTGAAGTAATTGGTAGTTAATGTTGTTTTTTTTTTTGTCAATTAAGTTGCAAATAGAGAATAGTTGCTATTATCTATGTATTTTGTTTTATCTTTGAAATTATCTCGCGCGTTGTTTTTTTCTTGTTTGTTTATTTAAAATGAATTGAACGACCGCGGGCGGACGTGCCATTTGAATTTTCTCTTTTAGTAGATCTCTATTATGGATCAGTGTTTCATATTTTGTTTGTAAAAATTATCATAACTAACTGCCTTGCAAGTTGTATATATGTTTGTTCTGTTTTCTTCTTTTTTATCTAGTTTTAAAACTGTTATACATGATAGAGGCAGTTACTGTTTCTTTTTTACATTAAATGTCCTGGTCTCAGTTTGATAGTTTAATCGACAAGAGTTGTTTTCTTTTAGAGTTCGAAATAAATATTCGGTACTTAAGATTTGTTTTTATCATTTTAAAATTTTAATACTTAAAAATTCCCAGGACCTTAATAGAAAGCCAACAGTGTCTACCTCATCCTGTATAATATATTAATTATATTATTATATATGAATAATTAATAAATCTTAAATATTAAAAAAAAAAATACCCCAATGTTTTACTGTTTGTTTGTGGAGGTTTGCCAACGAACTTATTCGGCACCGCCATTCTCCTTCTTAATTAGCTTCTCTTCGGGCTTGTCGCCAACGACATCGTTGGTAACCTCAGCGATGGAGCGACGACGTTTGCGATTGACGCGCCATGGACGCATGGGGAACTTAACTACTGGCAATTGATCCATGCCGAGCACTTTAAAAATCTGTCTAAATGCAATGAGTCTGAGGAATTTCTGACCGGAAACAGTGAGATCCTCGCGTTGCTGTTTGGTTAGTCCATCAAGGGCGTCGCGGGGTTCTTTTTCGCAGGGATCCAGAATACCGGGCCCATTTATAAGCAGACCTGTAGAAACGGCTTCCATAATGCGACGTAGACAGTCACCTGGACTGAGAGGAAAGCCAGCCGAAGAAATCACCTTCTCTGTTAGAAGCTCTAAAGCCCACTGGTTCAAAGCCTGCCAGGAGGGCACCCTTTGACATAGGTCGCGCAGAATTCGAATAACCATAACGCACGACTGCAAACCAGTTGCTCTCGCCTGAAACCACTTGGCATGACGCAATTCGGCTAGCGCTTGTAAGCAGGGCTCGCGTGGCAGAAAATCTGAAGGTTTTTGAGGCATTTCTTGAGTATCATCGCCTCCAGCGGCATCCTGAGTTTCGCGCAACAGTGGAGATGTTAAGCATATCTTCACAGTAACCATATCGTCAGATACCAGAATGGCAGATTTTTCTATCGCCAGCTCAACGCTGTATTCCGCCTCATTGGCATTATTGCTTGATGACACCTCTTTCAACTTGGCTGGTAGTTGCTCGGCTACCCGATTCAGCAGTCCCAAGGTTGGCTTCTCCGAACATAGAACAACCAATTCTACCAGGCTGTCGCCTTGTAGCAGGAGACCCTTCGCCAAATAGCCTACTCGCATGACACCCTTTAGCAAACGTGAAGCAGTGGCTCCATTTTCATTTTCTTTTTGGAATGAGAACATTTGATTGTCGCGGCCGTCTTTGATGTTGGCACACTTCTCATCAGGCTTCTTCTCGGTACCACTGCCCACATTCTTGCCATTCTCCTGGGAATTTTCTTCGAAAACATCAGACACGAATTTCAAAGCACGTTCTGTGTTTGAAACAATCTTTTGAATGGTCTTCAATTCCTCTTCTTTCGGATAGATCTCTGCGTGCCTAGCAATTGCGTGCCGATCATCAGTACTTTCCGGCCTTCGGCCCGGCATCATGCCAAAGAATGGGTGCCCGGGCGGACCACCACCTCCACGACCCATGAAAGGACCTCTTTGGGGTCCGGCGCCTTGGAAGCCACGCTGCATCCAGTTGCCGTAGTCAAATTCATCATCGAAGCGCCGACGTTCGTCCCAATACATCATCCCGTCACCAGGCTCGTCATTCGCCCCAAAATTATTTCCACGCCTGGAATTGCCGAACTCTGACTGCATCATTGCTCTCTGTGCCCTGGCGTCGGCCAGCCGCCTGTGCCGTAAGGTAGGCTTGTAATCTACAACCAGGTCTGGCTGAACTTTGCGTTTATACTGCAATCGATGACGTCGTCCCTTCATGTGCATCTCCTTGGCATTCGGGTCGTTAAACTTGCAGTCACAGAGCTTGCAGTTGAAGCTAAGAATTTTGCCCTCGTCATCCTTCATCTCCTCAATGTACTCTACGCCAACTGGCTTGATGTTGTCCGAAGCGGCAGGGATGCTGCTCTCCTCGACTGTGGCTGCTTTTGTAGTGGAATTTTCCACCGCGGCATCAGCTTTGACCCCCCCGTCTTTACTGGCAGTGTCGGTACTCTCTGTTCCCGCTGGAACGAAATTTATCTTACTCATCTTCTTTGGGTCATCTGAGGGGATGGGCTTGCCTAACTTTTGATGAAGTTTGACCACCTTCTGATGTTTGGAACCACGTACGTGGGCGGCATAGGCATCGTTGCCAGTGCACGTTACATCGCAGAGCTCGCAGTGGTAACTGTTGCCACGGTTCTGTGTGGTTGTGGTAGCACTGGCCTGCATCTTCAGACTAGCTTCGCGTTTCTTATGCTTTTGTCCTTCTAAATGTTCGCGGTAAGTCTGCGGCCCTGCGCAACTAATCTTACACACCTCGCAATAATGTAATTGTTGTGGACGTGGGAGCGCCTTTGCCCTCATTTTGTGGGTGCCAGTAGAGGCACCCTGCTTCTTAAAGGGTTGCCAATTTGAGTTCCCAGTCGGGGGCTTGGTATGTTGCTGTTGGGCCACGTACATGGTGGCTGCACTGTATAGGGCCGCGTCGTAGTTCGTGTAAGAAGGGGCGACCGTCGCTGGGGGTGCTGGCGGCTTGACAGCGGTATTAATCTTGTCCTTAGCTCCATTTGCCGCTGAGTTCGCTGTAACCTTAGCAGCGGCCGCTGGAATGGGGTTTCTCACTGGCGGAGCCGAGTAATGGGTTTTCGATACCGTTGGGGCACTCGAGTAACTCGCTGCTTGCTGGTAGTATGTTTTGGATGAGTCATATGATTGTAATGTGCGATTGTAGTCGTAGCCGTATGTAGTTGAAGCACCACCTGGGCCGGCGGCAGGGAATGTGCCTGCATTAGCGCCGGCTGTTGTATAACCTTGTTCATAGCCCGTTCGTTGGGCATTGTAAGTAGTGGGTGTAGCCGATGTTACTGCATAACCCGCTTGGTTGGCCGAGTAACCGACCGGAGGACTGGATGCCGCAGCGCCATATTGCGCTCCGGTATACGGAAAATAGTTGTTTGTTGCCATTCTTTGTGAATCGTTTGGATCTGAAGAATGCTCGGTTACCTTGCCGCGTTGTTTCGCTTATTTTGTATCTGGAAAGAGCACACACAATTAGTCCATGAGGGGTTTTTTTTTTAAAGCAAGTTGTAGGTGAAAATAAGCTCAAGCGGCGGCGTCGAAACTACACCACCATTTTAATTTTTCAGTATAATTACAAAAAAAATGTCTCGTTTTGTCTAAGACTTTGCACTTGTAGGAGGCAGAAATATTTGCTTAATTTTAGAGAATAATGTTGGAAATTATCAAACCTTATGAAAGAATTTTATTTAAATTATTTAATTACCGTTTTTTATACGAATTTTTCTGAAAAAAAAATGAAGCGGACACAGAATCAGAACTAGATTTTTTCACTTCGTGTTCGGGTTCGTGCTTTTTTTAATACCAAATTAATTCACAATAATTGTAGATAGGGTATGTTCGTGCAATGTTGAATATTTTGTAGTAGATTTCTGCAAAAATTAGGAGAGCGAGTTCGCAGAGTCTTTAAAAACCTTGTTCTATAAATTTGCCAATTTAATAGTTCGGTTCTTAAAAAGAAGGTACCATCAATCCGGTTTAGCAGGGCCAGGGGCCAAATACCGCAAGCGTGAGTTTCTCTGTGTATACGAAAAGCGGGTACACATGCATATTTGCGTTTCCGCCAGGGGGCGATTGATTTTTTTTAACAGATAACGTGTACACAGATAGGCAAATTTATTCACGTATATTTTGAGGGTGAATAATTTTTTTGCACGCACAAACATTCACAATTGGGCCCCAGGATCCAATAACGGAAGCGTGAATGCTTGCATAAAATGTAATCACCTCAAAATAAACGTGAATAAAATGTGGTATCTTGCACGTTATCTGTGAAGCAAATGAACTCAAGAGGAATCGCTACCATTGGTGGCATTCAGATGTATCTGTAGAACTCTGACAAGGGTGTGGCTTGAACTCAAACTTTCTAAGTTCAGGACTATTTACATGAGAGCGACCAACGACCGACGAATAAATTCCATTTAAAACAATTAACCAACCAAAATTTTTCACAAATTCTAAAGAAAATTTTAGAAATATAATTTATATTAATGTTTACGACAGAAAAATTTACTTTCTAATCGCCAAAATAAGATCAATTTAAGAAACCAATATTGGTCGTCGTGAACTGCTACGAACAGTGAACAGTGAAACTCTATTCGCGTTTCCACATATCCAGCCTTCAACGCTTAATTTGTTCGCTCACGGCTAACCTCAAAATCAAATTTTCAAACAATAGGGTTATCCATTTTGCGGTTTCAAAAGTATAGGGCTGGAATTCGACATCTGTCAAACTAAGTTGTTAAACCAATTTTTTTTGTAAGATGAAAGTCTGACATTTACGAAAACGGATCGCTTAACTATCGCACAACGCATAAATATTCTACGCAAGCTATTGGCAAAATTGTGAAGAAATTTGGAGAGACTGGATTGGTTACAGATATTGTAAGGCCTGTGCATCATCGTTTCGCTCACCACTGAAAATATCGCTGCTGTAAGTGAAAGTTGCCGAAGACCCGAATGTGTCGATTAATCATCGTTCTCAGGAATTAGGACTGTCTTACGGCACATTATGGGGTATTTTGCACTTGGATCTACACCTACATCCATATAAAGTCCAGCTCACACAAAAACTGAAGCCAGCTGACTATTCACAACGTCGTAGATACGTCGAATGTGTGCTTGAACAACAGGCGGTGGACGGCGATTTTTCGAACAAAATTTTTTTATGCACATTTCCCACTCGGTGGGTAGTTGTCGAAAATTACCTCAAAAGAATCGATGCTTGCAACAATTCGCGTGGTGGTCATTTAGTCCCCTTTCACACAAGGAAACTGAGTTGCCGGCAACTGGGAGTGCGTTGGCGAGAAGGGGAAGGAGTAAGGGGAATGAAAAAAATCTCCCCGGTGAACGATTTGAAGAGATTTTTTTGACGTTTTGCTTTGAATTCCAATTAGCCCAACAAAATCTTCCCAGTTTCCTCCTCAGTTTCTCGGTGCCAGTTTCTTCATGTGAAAGCTACGAGGCAATTAAAGGAAAACGTCAAAAAAATCTCCAGCAACTGGTTTCCCTGTGTGAAAGGGGACTTAAATGATGTAGTATTTCACACATAATGTCAACGTTCAACCTTTATAATAAAAAAGAAATATCATGAAAAAAAATATTTTATATGTGTTTTATTTACATTTACTTTTGCAACCGCAAAATGGATAAACCCTTTATATTCGTGATGAATAAAATTAAAGCGATGTGAACGAAATGTCAAAATGGACGAATATTCGTTTATTCGTTGGTCGTTGGTCGCTCTCATGTGCATAGTACTTTAGGCGGGTATCATGAACTAACTATTCCACTGTGCTTTGAATGGTAAGGAATTGGATAAATTATTAATAGTGCGTTTTCAGTAATATGGTAATTTATTACCTTTGGCTCTGAGACTAATCATTACCCATTGTTTCTTGGATTGATTTTTTTTTGACAGATAACGTGTACACATTTAGGCAAATTTATTCACGCATATTTTTAGGGTGAATCATTTTTTTGCACGGAAAAACATACACACTTGCGTTATGTCTTTATCCAACATATTGCTCAAACCTATCTCATATTTCAAATTTTACAAAAGTAATCCACTTTTGTAAAAAAAAATTACTTTTGTTAAATTTGAAGTATGAAATAGGATTGAGTAGTATGTTGGAAAAAGATAAAATATTTTTTTTACTTCTGAACAAAAGTGTGTTTAGCACTCGGGCATTGGTGTCGATCTAGTGCCGTGTTGCGGAGAAAAGTCTTCCCGTAAAGATGACACATTCGATCTTAGATAATTCTGTGTGCATTGAAATCATGAGATTTTAATTTCAGTTCATTTGAAAAGCTGAGATAATTAAAAATTTATAGAGATTTCTAATCGTGGTTAAAAAATGTACGTTTTTCCAAATTGCTGCTTGGCATTAGTTTCATTTAAATCATGATCTTTTTCATGATTATCTCGTACACTACAAGATATACATTTTCTTGAAAAATGTTTGCACTTGAAGAAATAACTCCTTTTCCTCCTTTACGTGGCAAGTTTTCTTGTGGAAATCGAAACGAATCGATTGTCGATCTTCACTAAAAGTCGGCAAATATAGGCCGATAGATAAAAGTTGTATCTTGAATGACAAACGGATCATTCATATCCCTTAACCATCTTAGAATTCTTATTAATTTATTATGAATTCTTTTATTAATTCTTACTTCTTACATTTATAGATGAAACTTCTTTCAATAGATGTATCAAAATCAAATTCAATTCCATGTTGTTATTTCGTTTTTTTAAGTTTTTTTTTCACAGATATGTCAAGTAGGTAAGTTGCGATGTGCCAAGAAGCAGATCATTATTTTTAAGTTTTTATGATGCTCACAAGTTTTGAGGTTTTTACCAGAATACAAAAAAAGTCACAAAAATGAGTTCACCTTAAGTTATGAGGTTATTGTGACTTGTGAGGGTTTAGTGAGGTTGCCAGAATAAAGCTGTTAGTGGTTTTAGTAAAAAGATGGGTAATTCACTGAAAAATACGGATCTGCGAATTTGATTCAAGATATAAAAATAATTTCGCTGCCCAATGGAAGGATTTAATTGTAGAAATCCGTGTTTTGGCAGATCTGTATCAAAAAGAATTTATTTCTTGTCCCAATCGAAAACATATAGATCAGTCCAAAATCTAAGGCGCAGTAGGTACAAACCCTAGCCTAACACTACGTAACTAGACATTTAACGTAGGTAACTACCGTTACGTGTTTTTGACAGCTTTTATGAAATGTTAACGCTAAAGTCGAGCGCCAAGTACAAAATAAAATACAACGATCATTCTTTTCGTGTTTTGGTTTTGGTTTTGTTAATAATTTATTAGAAATTTTATTTCATTTACGAAAACTATGGAAGAAAAAAGTGAGCAGTATATTCATAAAACACGATTACCAAAAATCATTCTTTATTTTCTACAGAATACACAAAAAGAAAGGAAAAAGCCTTCACTGATGGCAACCAAAATGCTCTAGCAACAGCTTGCAACGTCCTAGGAGATTTCTACAACCGCCAGGGTAAATACAAAGAGGCACTCCTTGAATACGAACAAGAAGCATCCATATACCTTGTACTGGGAAAGCAGCTGGATATGGCAAAGGCGCATCGGATGTGTGGTGAAATGTGTATGCTTCTTTGCGAGTTTACCAAAGCCCTAGAACACATCGAAGTCTATCTGAGTAAGCTTGTACATTCATTTCATAAAATTCTTTAATTAACAATAATCATTTCCAAACTAAAGACACAGTTACAAAGCTAAAAAATAAAGTCGAACAACAAAGAGCCTACGCCACACTCGGACGAGCCTATTTACTGCAAGGGCAGAGTGCGACTGACTCAGCAACTGCACTTGATCCACTAAAAAATGCTGAGAAAGCATTCATTCGCAGTTTGCTGATATCTAAAGAGTAAGCAATCAAATTGGAACGCAATCAAGTAACTTGGTTAATAATTGCTTGTGTGTGTAAATGTAGACTTTCAGGTCAGATCACCAAACTTGAGCAGTTGGACATGCAAGCACGTTTGTATCTTAACATTGGTGTCGTCAAAGAGCACATAGAAGAATTCGAAGAATCCATAAACTATATCGAGAAAGCGATAAAGATTAGCAAGACCAACGAGATCTTCGAGTTGCTCCATCTTTGCTATGTGTCGATGAGCCTTATGTATCAGTACAAGATGAACAATTCCACATTGGCCCTGAGGTACTGTAATCTAGCTCTCGAGGTAGCCAAGCGACTGCCTGAGAAAGTAAAGAAGATATGCGAAACTCTTATAGCTAAAGCGGAGATTCTGGTGAAAGAGGGAGACTTCTCCAGTGCAAAGCAGATTCTAACTAAAGCCTACAAGAAGAACACTCCCGACGAGAATGATCGTCGGAATATTGAGAAAACTCTTCGTGTTGGTAAGGTGGACAGATTTTTATTGATCTGGATTAATTGTTCTTTTTCAGTGGTTAAAATGTGCCAAACTTTAGACGAATTGGTCACTACGAGCTGCCAAAATTATGCTGAACGCAAGAAGCTATTCGAACGTCTCGGTGATGGCTGTTGTCATCTTCAGAATTTTCCCAAAGCTATAGAATATTACATCCAGATGCTGGAATGTGCCCAACTGAACTCAGAAACGGGCAAAGACCTCGTACCGATCTATGTGAGTCTGTATCAGACCTACAAAGATAACAAACAATATGACAAAGCTTTGGAATTTCTTTGGAAAGAATTCGAGTTAAGTAAGGAAATACCCGCGGAAGCATTCTCAACTTTGTGCAGCATTGGCGAGGTTTGCGAACTGCAAATGCAATCCTTCTGGACAATTCACGATATATACCAGAAAGCCTTAGATTTCGCCAAGAAGACAAGTAAAGCTCATTTGGAAAAAATTGCTTTTAATAGGTTGAAGAGAATTCAAACTAAATTCAATATGAATACTCTGGCTGAGCAGTTGGAAGAGGATGCCAGGTTGAGAGGTATGATTTCATGTTACATACTGTATTTGGTTATTTACTAATTTTACTTTAAATTTAGGGTTTGATTTAGATTCGGTGGACGAGGACAGTGACAGTGAAAGTGCACCATCTGAGGAGAATAATACTCCTGAGCTAGGAGACGATGTATGCCTTGAGGAATTAACCGACTCTGATAGCAGTGAATTAGATGAAACCGACAAAGTTCGACCACATAGGAAACGAGGCACTTGCCTTACAATCAAGCGAAATAATAAGGGAGAGACTCAGTTGCATCAGGCATGCATTGCTGGGAATCTGGAGCTGGTCCGTCGACTAATTGATCAAGGACACGTTCTAAATGTTCGAGATCACGCCGGCTGGTTACCACTGCATGAAGCTTGCAATCATGGATTCCGAGATATTGTTGAATTGCTATTGGATAAGGGAGCAACAACTGCAATTAATGACAAAGGTGGCACGTGTTGTGATGGCATTACACCCTTGTATGATGCTTGTGCCAACGGCTTCCTAGATGTAGTAGAGTTGCTACTGGAACGCGGAGCGAATGCAACTGTTAAAACAGACTATGGAGATACCTGCATGCAAGCATTGGATAAGTGGAGAGCAAATGCTGATTTGAATCCTGGAGCACAAGCGCAGTATGCTTCGATTAGGAAAGTCCTATCTGAGAAGCTCAGCCAAATAGGAGGAAATGTTTCTTCTGCTACAAATTCCAATGTAAAGAGAAGTAGTCTTTCGTTGAATAGATCAATAGAGAACTCTGATTTATGTGCTCCAGCACTAGAGGATGAACCCGTCAATAACCATAATTATCAGGATGCCGATGAAGAACAAATGCTTAGTCCTCGTTCTCCTCGTAGAAATAGTTCGTTTAGCTATTCTCCTCGAAAAAGTATACATTCCATTTCTCCGCGAAAAAGCTCCAGCGCCAAAAATGAATACCGTAATGTGATGGAGCAGTTAAAGCGACCCAATCGAATACAACTCTCGGGTGAAGACGATGAATATCCCACGTTACAAAAGAAAAGGCCAGCTTTTCTCGAAGATCAGGATGTAGATGATAACTGGTTGGATGATGATCTCGCCCAAGACCGAAAAAGGAGAAAGTTCCAAAACGATTGGGAGTTGCAAGGCACCTCAAGAGAAAATCTGAGCGATTCGGAGGCTATTCGTGAAGATAATGACGCTTTTAAAGTTCTTATAGAATCCGCGTCGAGTCGTCAAAAACTGACCAGCAAGTTGAGACTCCAACGTTCTTCAAGCATAACTAGTGCGCCCAGTGGTTCGGGTAGGAAGAACAAACAACAAACTTCACTATTTGATAGTGGATTTTGCCGATTTCGTAGCGAGAGTCCCATATCGAATGAAGAGTCTTCTAAAGATGGTGCAAGGCCTATAGAGCCGGACTCAACAACAACTCAACCCGTATTGACCTTGGTCTCTCCTATGAAAATTGTGCCTGCTGATCCCATTGTTCTGTCCACAGTATCATTCAAGATAAAAGTCGAAGAAGAACTCCTGCTAGTGCCGGTAGACAGAAAGAAACTGAACGAAGTCAACATTCAATGGCTGGCTGAAGAGGCATCAAGACGGTATTATAAGTAAGTATTAATGATGTGGTAGGTCCTTTGTTTTTTTTTTCTTACTCGACTTTTTGTTTATAGTTTGGTGGGATTGAAACCACTTCTGCGATTAAAGACAGCTGATGGCTTTGCATTTGAACAGAATGATCCTATAAAAGTAGCCGTTGAGGAGAATATGATCACCGCATCAGTACTGGAGTGGAAAATATCCCCTCTCTCACAGCGTTATGAAGAAATGTGCCATCAAACACAAAAAGGTAAATTTTAAAAGATGTTTTTGTTTGTAAATAAATATTATAAATAAATTTATTGCAGAAGTACAAACGGACATCCAGTCAGCTTTGGAAAAGGGACAGGTTTCCAACAGCATCATCTTGGGTAATTTATCGCTAACTCCCGATCTAACTGAACCAGTTTTTAAAGCGATTCTGCATCAGGGTAACTTGAGAGTCATCGATTTGTCTAATAATTTCATTCAAAACGAAGGTTGCAAACAACTGGCCAAGTCCCTGTCGACACTAAAGCAGTTAAAGGCAATCAATCTTCGTGGTAACTGTATTACAAGTGACGGTCTGGACAGCTTGACTTCATCAAATGCAAACTTAGAAGATTTGGAGGACTTAAATTTGAGCCAGAATCCATTGGGCAACAAGAGTATTCGTTTGTTGGATAAATTGACGAAAGGATGTAAATCTTTGCAGAAACTCATTTTGTCGAATTGTGGTATCACAAACTTCTTCGAATTCGATTTGAATTTCTATCAACTGATGGAGTTCGATGCTAGTTTTAATTCACTCACCCCGGAATGCTTCAAAAAGTTATTAACGATGTTGAATAGTAGTCGACTGAAGAGTTTGAATTTGAGCTTTTGTGTAGAATCGGATAGGAACGGCACATCACAATTAGTGGAGTTCTTTGAGAGCGGAACATGTGAGAAGTTTAAGAAACTGGAACTAGCAGGATGTTACCTAACCGATGGAGATGTGTACAAATTTGTGCAGAGTCTTAACAAGGCGACGGAGTTGGAAGTATTAAATTTGGCAGAGAACTCTTCGTTGTCTCCATTGGCCTTACAGTATATATTGGATGAACTAAGTTCTGTCCGCAAGTTGATTGTTACTAACTGTCCTAAGATTATCGATGTGCGAAAACTTGACACATATCCAGGAACTAAGGTTCTGCCTAATTTTATTTCGCTTACATTGAATGAATCAAATGCAGAAGTAAATCGACTAAGGGAATTTTGGGATGATCGGTGGAATGGTAGGGGTAAGATTAAGCAATTTGGGACGCAGGTTGTTTGCTTTGTCAATCAACAAGATTTGTTATAATATTCTCTAAAAACAGTATTATTTTGTAATTTTTTTTTATTATATGACACAGACAAAATTACATTTGTTTTTATTCCGCTCGAACGTTGAATTGTAATTTTCTCGTAAAAATACTCACCAAAGTTACTGTGCGCCGCATTTCCATCTGAAACATATTGAATTTCACTGAGATGTCTGTTAATTAGCTCTCTCTCAGGGGTTCAATTCACGTTTAATTATAGCCAGTAGCAATTCCCTTAAGTTTCATTTAACTCAAGATGCACTTTCAAAGTTTGCCAATCATTCAAGAGATGGTAGGAAAATAATGGAATTTCTTCTAATTAAAAATTTGCAGTGGCAAGCACGAGGTGTGATGGAAGGATGAAAAAAAACTGTAGGTAAGTATTTGAAATGTTTTACAGCTTGGGTGGTAGTACAATTGTTCTTTTTTTTTCATAAGATCTCGGAATGTGTTCAAAGTTTTTATTTCATACTGCTAGTTACATTGTGAGTGCATTTTGACAGAACAATTTGTTTTAAACTGTTCAATTTGGAAGATTATAAATTTGTTTGATAAGTTTCTGGAAAAAAGGAAAGAAATCAAAGTTAGTTTGAGTAGGGTGCTTAAACTTATTGACCAACAGTTCACACAAGGGAATTAACGTTTTTAGAGATAATTGTGTTGCTTTGTTTGGATATTCGCGTGAATGTATCTATGCATTTAATTATTTACTACATTAAATGTATGTACAAGAAAATAAAACACGAAAATGTCATTTTAGTTGCAGTAATTTTCAGAAGCAATGTATATGTAGTCCTCCCTTTGTAGAGGCACGAAAGTTTAACATACAACTTGTATGCGTGAGTGGGCGGCTGTGAATTCTCTTTTGACACAGCGAAGATAGTAATCCCAAAGGCTTCGACAAGTTTTATGTGTGTCTTTTTCGTTCTAATATCATCAATAGTATTATTATTTTTTTAATATTTTAACCATACGCATGATAATAAAGGGTGTTTTTTTTAATTCGGTTTTTTCATCACTTACTTCTTATTTGTGATGCGCTACGTGTACTTGGGCCTTAGCTTCCCAAGTCAGGTAGGTTCTTATAGCTAGCTGCTTTAAGTTATGCACACGAAGTTCAGTCTTATGTACACGGGACCAAAAATTAATAATATACATAAATTTAAAAACAGAATTTCAAAAAAATTGAAAAATTTGCTCTTTCAAAAATCAAAAAAAAATATTTTTCGAAAATTTCCAAAGACCTCATGTATAAAAATTTTGATAGAAATCTGTAGAGCCATTTATGAGAAAGTCGAAAATAAAAAAAATGGTTGTATTCAGGTACCATTAATAACAAAATATCTAAAAAAATGTTTGACGAAAATGTAGACTACACCAAAGTAGTGCACACCCTTTTTTTTATCAAAATTGTTAGAGCCGTTTTCGAGATAATTAAGATGGTAGAATAAATTGTGTGGCAAGTACAGTTATTTTTGGCGATAAAAAAAACGATTCAAAAATCTATTTGAGAGAATCACCTAAAACGATTAAGTACCTACCAAATTTGAAGAAAATCGCGTCAGCCGTTTAGGCTATAGATCGTTCTACAGACAGGAATTGCGGGACCCACTTTTTGGGTGTTCTCTGTCTATATCAAGTTTGATGAAAATCTCAAGTTCGATTTTTTTCCAACTTGTCCTATAGTACATATATATGTATGTATGTATATCGCAAGTAAAAAACACCCTCTAGTTATAACCCTCAGATGGGAAATCCTTATTTAATGATGTATTGTTCTTAATGAATGTATAGCAACATATGTATACCTCTTGCTTGTCTATCTTACAAAATGTGTCACCTGCCTTTAAACCAACTAATGAGACTTTCGTGTTTCTCAAACTTTTCTTGGCACCAGGTGAATTTTGGTTCATAAAAATTCCATCATAGTAAAGTCACGTGTTCTTAGCATTCGCAATTCGTGCATCTATGCAAGATGAAGGGACAATGAAACGCTTAGCTCTTGATTTTTTATGAGAAATAAAAAAAAAACATTAACTTGAGTGGTACGCCAAAAGAAATACAATCCAGATAAACATATGTACAATTTGATTAGAAATTCTATATAGTCTTCCTGTTGGCTGGAGTCAATAACCGGAGCCATATATGACCTCATCTATTTATGCATAAATATTTTAATATTTTCGCTGATGATGAATCGATTTCTTTAAATTCATACATATGCAATAAATCAATAATTCATTTTTGTGAGGAGGTTGGAAAATAATTGTAGAGGATAGAATCATCACATCCTGATTTTTAAAATAACTAAAAAAAAAGTTAGCAGAGGATATGAGAATCAAGACGGCCGGCGCGGCGGCGGCGTGGTATAAATATTCCCTGTCGCTTGTCACTCTCTCAGAAAGGACTAGGTACATAACTTATTATTTGGTATGTACACACAATACACTATAAAGCATGACTATAATTTCTGGAACTTTACTAATATGTCAACCACAAACAGCATTAAGGATCTCACTCACATCATACATAAATATTCCTGATGGTTGTGTAGTACAAATAATTCGTTTTATTCTGTGAGAGAATAATTTCTGCGGAAAGGGAGGATAATATTGCCAATCATTAACCGCCCTTTGCAAAAGAGCATCGATGACGATGATGCCAACGTATCCGTTTGACGACAATGAATGTTGTCTATAAAAACGAGGGATCTGCGATAACACAGAGTTATATACATATATATGAATGTATAAGCTTTAGACATTTGTTTTGGGTTTATAGCTGTCAATAAATTTTTATCTAGCTTTTTTTTTGTGTTTCATGTATTCATGGGCAATCTAGAATTCTGGAGTACATACGTATATCATTTGGGTTGTTTGGTTTAGTTGTTACGTTTGTTTGTTTAGGTTTTGTACGAACTTTTCTGGATGAAGTTTTATGGGCAGACTATTAGGTGTTCGATAGGCCAGGTATTCCATTAGTAGGTAAGTTCTTTTTTAAATAAATCTAATAGATCTGATAAAAAAGAATAAATATTTTTAGGAAAGGATGCCACCTAAAATAATTTGTATTGGTTATATTAGTGTGCGAAATGTATGTAGGTATAAAGAGAAACGCCCAAGTTACCCCACGATGTAATTTGTAGTTTTAGGCTGAAGTTATTATTTTACTTGCTAAAATTATAATTAATATCCGTGTTTTATTGGGAAATTTATCCGCCGTAAGTTTATCCCTCGTAGCAATTTACATTCAATTCGTATACTACGGTCGATAAAAAGCTAAAGTAGAAGATACGGTGGATGGCTGGTTGACTTTCAGTCGAGTCTCGATTCTGATTTTGTTAGTTTTGTTGGTACGATTGACAATTGAATTGAATCTCGATGGATGTGTTCATGGAGTGTTATAATTATTAATTCGTAGGACAAATCGATCTTTTTGATTCTTTTTTTTTTAAAGTTTATATTTCTCAAATCTTAGATAACTCCATTTTTTAATAAATTATAAGCTGTTCTTCTGAAAAGTTTAACTTTTACTATTAAAAACTGTATTCTTTGCTCAATTATTTTTGGAGTACGTCTAAAATTGCACCTATATCTGCAATTTTGCATACCCCTAATGTCAATTAAACAATTTTAACAAATTTTGATATCCATTTTGAAAAAGAAACCAATATTTATCGAATGAATTCCGTTTTACTTTTATTGACTAACCAGGCCCAACTTTCGTTTTGTGTTCAGTTTTTATTGATAGTTGTAAATAAACCAAGTTTGGTGAAAAAAATCATCTTTTTATTTAGATCTACAAAAAAGCAATTTGAGAAGACAAAGCGCATTGGGTGGAACTGCACTATAGAGGAATGCTCCACAGTGCGCCGCAAAATATTTATTCGTATGAAATTCTATGAGCTATAAGGCTAGGCGCGCAAATATGCAACTTTCAGTTTTGCAACAGTTTGGTTGCTAAAGTGAATACCATGAGAGTGCGCGCAAATTCAGTAACAATTCAGACCACGATTAGAGCAACTTAAAAGTTTGCGTTTTGGCACAAATCGAACGAGCGCCCTAAATAAGTTCTTCAGTTTGTATCACACCGAACTATAATGTAACTGCGCGCACATTAAATCAAAATATTATTTGTGTGATGGTTTATCTCGTTGATTAATTTTAAGTTGCTAATGTGCGCGATCACTAGTGATTAAACTATTTCGTTTCGGAAAAATTGCATGTGCGCGCCTAGCTTAAACGCACTAAGCGGCAACTGAACTTCACAAAAGGTGCTTTTTCTTCACTGTTTAATGGACGTTGACCATGGACGGTATTCGCTTCACTACATGGACATGGACTGGGCGTACATTTTTGTGATCCATTGTTTTTTTTTCTGGACATGTGCATGGAAATGGCAAACCAAATGTTAACTACTTGTTCCTTACCCCGCGTATGTTAAGTGCAGTCTGATGAGTGAATATTGAATTGAAAGCAAAACATAATCAGAAAATAAATTTATAAATTGACTTGAAAAATAAAATTCTAGCTATCGATCTACTCAGAAAATAAATAAAAGCATGAAATATAAAGGTGACATGTAATGGATTGAACAATTTAAACTAAGCTGTAGTGTGCGTTCAAAACCAGGAAACATTTAAAGGAAACAAGCAAATCTCCGTCAATTTTGTATCCTCGTGTGAATGGCATAGAAGATTTTTAAAGCAATACAAAAATTGTCCTGTGTAAAAAGGGACATGACCATAGTCTATGAACAAACCCATTCACTTAACATTTCCTTTATATTTGTGCAAAATGAATGTTCGAATTTAAAATTGCAAATGCAGAAAAAATGAAAACAAGAAATAGGTTTGTAACATAAATTAAATATTGGTACGTTTTTCTACTTTCTATTTTATATGAATAAAAGCTAATTATTGGTCATTATTTTGATTATTTCTTAATTTTACTTTGCAAAAGACTCTTTCATTACTTGTGACTGCTGTACAGGGGTACCATTTTTACAAAAATAAAAAAGCTACGGTCCATGCTACGGTCGATGCGTTTTTTTGGGAATTACTTACGGTACATTGGATAGATTCCCAATAAAACACACCTAATATTATAATATGACATTGTATTCTGTATTGTCCATATTTGGTATTATGAAATAATGCAATCGACAAAAATCGCTGATGAGAGTTCACAATGGAATATTGGCATAGTGAGCTCTAATTTAAATTAAAAATTTTATTTTATCAACTTAAAATACAAATTTGTTTTTTAGGTTGATAAAATAAAATCTTTTATTTATAATAAAAAATACGTTAAAAATCTCCACTATCAAATTAATTAGTGAGCTCTCATAAAAACTCAATAAACGTTATGCAATAAATGCATGACACATATCTTTTGAGACACTACAATATTCACAATGGATGAATATTCGTTAAATCCCTGGTGGCTTGTCACTTTTATATTAATAGTCATTAACTCATGTATTGTGATGTTATCCGCCAAATGTGCTTGGGAGAAAATCTAATGGACTGATGTGTTTTAAGGAAGCTCATAGTGCTCAGTGAGCGGAGGATCGTTCAATTTTGTATTTAATTTAGTACAATGCAATAAGCTGACTATGGTACAGTGTGGTGTGAATATGCCCTTGCCCGTGTTCAACGCCATCCATTTTACACAAACTTTTTCCATATCATAATGATATGATATTCGTTAAATCCAAATCTAAGGCCTCGTAGTCTACTTGAAAGCAAGTCAAGTTTCTGATTGGCCAACTGCAAAAAAAATCCTTGTCTCATATCTCTTACATGGCTACAGTTAAGGTTTACTGATTATTACGGATTATGAATAAAAGAAAACGGTGACCTATCCATAAGTGCCCTCATGACTGGAATATGTGAATCGTATCGTCTTTTAATTTCTGCAATTTCAACCTAGCTAGATGTCCTACCTGATGATCTCTATGAAGCTCTGTTCCAAATTTGAAGTATATAGTTCACCCTTTTATGGTCTATAATTATTCATATATAAATGGAAGTACAATCGCCCTAATCAATGCAATGAACGACATGAACGCCACCTACTGACGGTATTACTTAAAGTTTTTGATTTTGATTAAGAGTGTTTCCGTACTTCCTAAAACTGCGAAAACAATCTACGAAAAACTAAAAAATGCTGTTTCCATTCACTAAATAATCGCAGTTTTTAGAGAGTAAAATGTTTTAACGGCCTGCGGATCTTAGATCAAGAAATTTCTTGGGACAAAATTATGAAGCCTGTCAAATGAAGCAAAATGCTCATTTACCATATCAGGTGTGTCAATACAAAAGTTGAAAATAATCGAATTTGTCGTATGTTTGGTTTTATTCGTGCAATAAATTAACATTCGTGTATGGGAGCACAGATATTGTGTCCTCTATTTTTTTTTAAGCCTGGGACCGAGAGTCTTTATGTTACTGATGATGTGTATTACCGAAGTTTTTGGAGACGCAACTGTTTTTCGGGTTCAACAACAGAATACAATTTCAGGAGCCACTCCACAGTCCGCTCACAACTAGAGTTTTAATGGAGAAACTGAGAGTAATTTTTGCCAGCTACGTTTTGCTCTGGCGTGATCACAACCTTAAGAGTCCCATAATCGCAAGAGTATATTAGAAGAATGTGCAGTATTAAGAAAATCCGAATGTGTTAAGCTCCACTTTTTTCCACTCGATATCTTTTCTGAATTATTACTTTACTGTCAGATTAAAAGAGAGAGATAGAGAAAACTTTTTATATCTCAATCCAAGGTTTTACGTAATATCACAGGTCAAAACTAGCTAAATTAATATTTTATTTCCAAAATCAAGTAATCATAAACTTTTATTGTAACGAACTTCCGCATTATTTCCTTACAAAAGGACCTTCATAATTACATAAATCCCAATGCAATTTTCATTAATAATGGATGCTACCGTAATTAAATTTACAAGCGCTAATTGCAACTAAAACTTTGCTAACAAAGTTCACATTTAAAATTATAAGGACATTAAGCAATCATTTTCGGTTTGATGCTTTCATTAGTATAAAAATTAGTGGACTTGGACTATATCATAATGGATTAAAAGGTTTTGTTTCGGAAAACTTTTAGAAAGGTGCGGTCTAGGCTAAGACAAATTTTGTTGTTTTAATTTTGAAGTACGAGTATATGGAAGGCACAATAAACTCTTTGAATTTCACAGTAATGGTTTTATAGTCTTCCACAATGGCAGTAATGTGGGTGTTCGACAACCAGGTTAAGGAGCTGCTTAGTACAATAAAAAAAAATTGAAACTTGTTTGAAAATCTATAGTCCTATCAACTTTCAAGATACAGATAAAGCTAGATGTACAAATGGATTCTTGGCATTGGAATTCATTTCAGCTAGCACTATAATTTTGGATCGAGCATCTAATATTTTATTTAGATATAGTGGTATGAAGTGATTTGAAAAGAAACTTCCAACTTGAGTGGTAACCTATTGAGACAAATGGATAACGGAAAATGGATTCGGTTACCGCTACAAGATGCTGTGATGGTGTTGTGGGTGAATCAATTGACACTCTTGTAGTTGACGAAGTTATAATTTATTCCATTAATTTTAAGTTGATTCGATACAAAAATACACTAGAGTGTTCTATTGGCTTTTTGGAAAACTTTCGTTAAGATATATAGGATTACATTATTTTTCAGGGTAGAACTCAAATCTTTTTTAACTTAAATTTAATTTTTTTTTATTCGTGATGAATCAAATATTTCTTTTTATTTAACTTTGGTTGAGTGGATGGATACTATTGAAGTGTTGAAGAGTTTTAATCCCATAGGTTTGTACAAGCGTATAAAGAATTTTTGTTCTGTTTTTCAATGACACACGAATTTTGTGCTTATTGTGATATTATGTTTCTAATTTGAAATTACCGTGAATGACAAATAAATTCAACACTGTCTTTTCACGACTAAATTCATTTTGTCTGTCCCTGCATACATATATCTAGACATATAACAGAATTTTTAAAGTAAACTTTCACATCTGACCTAAGTTTAAATATTTTGTCAAGTAAAAACTATTGCATATAACTCCTGTGTATTTGTGGGATTTTCAGTCCAAATTCATTTCCGTACTTAAAAATTGCACAGTTTTTGACATGAGAGAAAGCTCACGGCATAGTATAAAATTTCCCCTACCTGTGATGTAGACTTAAAGCATTCCAGTACTTATACTGTGTGCTTTTTGAGAGGATTTCATCCCTACTCTTCGAGTTTGACATTTTGTGAGTTTCTGTGCAGAAAGATAATATTTTTGTGATATAAAATTACTTTTGTTGTTAAATTGTATAAGTTGTTTGCCATGACAATATCTATTTTTTGTAATAATTTAATAGCTGATAATTCTGAGATAAATGCACTAGATTTCCAGTAAAATTTCCCTTATTGGAAGGAAATTTTTTGACAGCTATTTAATCAGATACTAGAGAATTGCCTTATGGCCTTTTCGATTGGCCGTCCAGAACTGTTCTGACCCCCACAAAATGACAGTTCTTACTGTAAACAGAACAGAAAACGATTCTGGATTTTATTTCAGAATCGAAAACAGAATCACTAATATACTCACATAACTAAAATGTCAAAATCGTCGGGTTGATTTGTTTTGTGTAATTTCGATGAGTTTATTAAATTTAATCTAGTTTTCTGGTAAAATAACATAAAAAGAAGCAAGTTAATTATTACTGATACAAAAAAAAGTGTATCTAAATTTAAATCAAGTGTTTTGGAAATTCTTTGCAGCCGATGTAATTTTTTCAAGATTTAATTTTCACAAACACAGTGATGCATACAATTCAGGATCAGTCAAATTGTTTCCGGGTGTTTTATTGGAGGAACGTGTTCCGGACGGCCAATCGAACAGGCCGTTACTTTCAAGTCGCCTACGTTTTCAGAATGCGATATTTGTTTGAAATAGCCCCAGCTTTGCGCGCATCTGATAAATTTTTATTTCGATGGCTCTGGCGGTGAAATTATACTTAATTTGATTGACGGTAGAACGTTATGGGCAAAATGTGGTTTGCATAAGCTAATCGCATTTTCTAGTTAGATTAGGTAACCAATAAATATATGTATGTCATTACATTAAATTCGCTCACTCATTTGTCAGCGCGGTGTCTGTAATCAGTAAAATTTATGGTAAAATGTCTGTTTTGCCAATAGGAGCAGCACTTCCGTGGCAGTATACCCATTGCATTTAATACAAACACTGGCTGTAAATATCAAAACACTGATACCTTTTATCGAGATTGGGAATGTTGCTATTTTACAGAACCGATTCCGCACATGCCTCACAAATCAGTCAATTGAAATGTATGTATTCATTGAGAATGTGCCCGATCAGATTGAGAGAAACGATAGCATAAGGATAAGTTAGGGAGCGGCCTTAGAACCCTCAAAGCGCGCTTGGAAAGCTACTAGTACTAAGAAAACTTTACGAGAACACATCTCAAATTTTTCGTTTTATATATTTTTTCCAGATTTCGGCAAAAAAAATCGACCCTAAACCCTAAACTTGCATTCTGAAATCGCTGTCCCGCTCTAGAATCTATATTCACCAAAACTTTAAAATAAAATAAAATAAAATATAAAATAACAATAAAATTAAAAACATATAAAAGACATGGCCGCAATTGTTTTATAGGTGGATTATGTCAAGTGAAAATGAAAAAAAAATTGGCTAGGGATTGACCTAAAAAAATGTCGGTTTCACGAAAATGCTTTTGTAATAATCAATCGAATTTTTTCTGCTATTGTGAATTGCCCTGGAATAAATTTCCTTCAAACAAAAAATCCCATTAAATTGCTTCCAAAAATGTATTCCATCCATAAGTTTTTATTTTTTTATAATGTACAAGCGCTCAAGGGATTATACTACCTTTTAAATGTTACAACACAGGGTGGACATGAGGTTAAGGAAGAGAAAGAAGGACGGGAAAGATGTGTGGTGCGATGTTCTGTAACTGGAATTGGTTGCTGTCTCAGATATTATCTCCAGGGATGGCGGCTGAACTAATGCGGAGAAATTTTCGTGTCTTATTTATCTATGTCCCTTATAATTCGCCTTATTTTTATTTGTTGTCATATTTTATCGGTATACTATAGTCTTACTCAATCACACGTTGTTAGTGCTATGCCTAAGGAGCATGTTTGGAGTAAACCAGCAACTCATTTTATGACATTTTATTTTAAAATTGATTTTAATGGAAAAATAATAGGACATAGACTACTACAGGGATCGAACCTGTGTCCATGAGGTCGATAGGCGAATACACAACTATCGCTCCACGGCCACCCACTTAAGTTAAAATAATTAAAGCAAATAATATCTTAAATATTAATTTATTGTATAAAACCAATTTTTAACTTAAATAAACTTTTTTAGTTACATGTCATTGCGAATGTTTATTCTTTTCATATTCGCACTTATAAAAACAAGAAAGTTATTTCAAACTATGAGTACCTACATCCATAAATATAAATGTAAATAACATCATTCGCTTGAACTCACTTACATTTAATTGTTTTCTAATTCAACATCTGTAGACTTACATAAATTATATCCCCCTTTCAAAAAACAGGTGCTTTACATAAAATAAAATCTGTTGTATATACACAAAACGTTGAGTATACACACAATAAGAAAAGAATAATGTTTGCAAATCAGTCTTTCAATGTGAATTATGAGATCTACTTTAAACACAGCCGTCACATGTAGCTGTTGTTAACAATTCCCCAGATAGATTTACCCTTTTCTTTTTGCGAGCAAAAACAAAATTGTATTAATGCTTTGCCTTTTGAGTTATAAATGGTCTTGGAACTTTATTCCATGTTCATATAATTTTTTTTATTTCATTTTTATTTTAAAGTAACACAATATTTTATTTCTATAATTTCAGTTAATCGTCCTTACAACCGACAATTTTATAATATCTACATCTCGTAAAACAAGGTACATTTATATATATGTACCTAATAATAATTAATGTTCATCCAATTACACAAAGTAAACATTTGAACCGGAAGTATGAAAAGCCGCTGAGATTGCAAATAACATTAATTATTATTAATCACCATGCCAACTTAGAACAAAACAACATAAGGTAATCAGTGTTTCAATTAAAAAATGCCTTTCTGCACGCGGAAACAGCGAGTCAATGTATTAACTAATTTACAGACAGACATATTATTTTTTTAATTTAAATTAATGTGGGAGGATTCTCATTAAACAAAGACTTAAATTTGAATTTCGCATTTTGAATTAAAATACACAATATAGGTAATTATCCAACTAATGACATATACAACAGTATCACCATGTTGTTTTGAAAGACAGGATAAGGATCAAGGAATTATAAGACTAACATCAATCGGATATGGCTTTGTTATATTTCTTTGCTCTACGATTTTCTCAAGAAATAATTGACTGACTAGGCTGACTAACCAAACCACATCATAGAAAAATTCGTATATGAAAAGCATGTAATATTTTTATAACTATACAATAGATACACAAGGAAGGACTAAAGATTCAAATAATGTGTGAATGAATTTGAGCTTCAAGAGGGATAGAGCTTTTAGTATAACATTTATACATTGAAATATCGTAAGTTAAGGGGTAGTCGATTTCTATCAACAAAAATCCCTTGCGAGCTTGCTTTGTTCTAAAAAAATATATACAGAGAAAAATGTCAGGAATTCTCTTTGAAAGTATAACATTTTCCTGTCGTGAGATTTATTTATTTAATGTTATAAATGCACGTTGAAATTTAATACGATTTCCTTTTATTTCTTCAAGCAATAGATTTGGACAAAACATACATATATACTTTAAATAGAAAATACAAGATACCTATATTTCTTATAATTATTTGGAATATATTTGGAATATTCACATTGATACTATTCAATGTGAATATTCCAAATGAAAATAAAATAAGTACGTTACTCGGGACATGCTTACAGTGTGACAGAAAAGTAGAGATTATGTGGCAACTTAGGGTTAAAAGGACATTCGACTTCCGGGAATTAGTTGTTTGCTTCGGCAGCCCCCAGCGCGTGGAATATTTAACATATTTATAAAATAATTATACAAGTGCCTCAGTGAGAAATTATCCGTGTTTTTTTGAATAAGTGTATAGCCACTTTAGCAAAATTTATATACAAACAATGAAACATCAAGAGTGGAAGTGGATATAATTAAGGTCAGCAATCGGAGTGAGTATACACGTGAATAAAATTGTTGAGATGGTTCGATGGCGCTTAAGCCGATTTTTGATTTGAAAAGTTTGTCATATTTCGATGCATTAAGAAAACCTCTAAAAAGTCTCATTTTACAGTGAGAATTTGGAATTCTGCAAATTTAATTTGTTTGCCCCGGAAAAGGTCTTGTTTTGAGGTTTTGTAGGACATTTGGAAAGAAATATTCCAAGCACGTGAAAATTTAGTTTAAGTCACTTGACATTTTTGTGACAGAATTTCTTCCCATTTTGTCTTCAGAGTCGAACGTTACTAATCTGTGTACTGTACATTAACTTTCGTCCGTGAAAACTAGGTGTAGAAACGAACGCGCCAAAGTACTTTCCACTTTCTTTTCAAATGAAAAAAAAAAACAGAATAAGTGATTATAATCGTTTTTCTATGTACTCTGTTTTTTTTTTTTGTTTTCATTTTAAAGTTGACAATCGTGATGAAAAGCTTCTACCTATTTAAAAAAATCAAATCGTTTCATTTTTAAACAGAACGAATGATGATTATGTCCTTTTCGATTGGTAATCCGGAAGAACTCTCCGATCCGGGATTCCAATCGAACAAGTAAGCACTAGAATCTAGATTCTGAAAATTTATGTGAGTGTATGTGTAAGACGGGAAATGTCGAACGCACATTTGTGAATATTTTATTTTGTAAACATGGCTGACACAATGTAGAAGATTTCGAAGTTGTTCCTGATGAAAATGCGTAATTACAGTTATTGAAGGGAAAATTTGTCTTCGGAACATACCTGTATCCATAATTTCAATTCTCTAAAGATTGAAATTAAAATTACAAAATTTCAGTCATACCAAAACAAAGCAATGACATGAAAAAATTATTTTAATTTGATATTTAGAAGGTGTGAGTGTGTACGTGCTTCTGGTTTTGATTTTGACTTTAAATCCAGAGGGAAATGTCTCATCTATCCAGTAGAAGAACTCTCATTTGATACCAATAGAACAGTTTCAGAAGCATTCAGAAGACTTCGGAAGCCTTCCGGACGACCAATCGAAAAGGCCATTAGTTTAAAGAAAATCTGTATTCATTTTTAGCTCGTGATTTAAGTAGTGTGAACTTTTACTTTGAATTATTCACAATCGAAAAATTGTCAACCTATCAGAAAAATTCACAATAATGGGCTTTCACCATTCATTCTTTTTGGTTCGCTTCTACAACTTAAAGTACAAGACTATGGATTTTTTTTAAATTTCGCATTTCTAAAAATTTAAATTAAATTGATTGTAGCTTCAAACACTCCTCTGTATAAATTTTGTTGACACTTTTTATTCAAAGTTTTTAAAGTTGAAGTCCCGTCATTTTATAACGAGCCCAGTTACGAGTATTATGTTCTGTGAAGCTACCATAAAACAACGCAGACATAAAATGCAATTTTGTCGCTCGTGTGAATCCAGAAAATTTTAATAAAAACAAAACTAAATGATTTATCATTCTGCAACTTCGTGTTGTTAAGATGTTTTATAAGTAAGAACAAACAATAAAACATAATATTTATTTGGTTGAACATTTGAACTGTTGCAGCATGTTTCATTCTCTGACTAAAAGTCTTGCTGAAGATAAATTTTGGTGTCTCATCTTAAGTTATTCATGTGATTTTTTGCTTCACCATGACTATATGGTCTCATAAAATTTGAAGAGTCTCCTCTGGGGGTGTATTAAGCTAGATATTAAATGTAAGTCAATAAAAAACAGAAACAAACTTTCATTTAACTAGGCGGTAAGAATAAAAACTTAATAGCAAAAAATAAGAAAGATCATTTTCGAAGGTAATGGATATGGTCATCAATGCAAAAGCAATAAAATTACAATGACGTGCTCAAATGCCATAAATTATGTAGTCACTTTATACTCGCATTTAACTTCGTTGAAGATAATAAAATCAAGGAAGTGCTCTCAATTAGATAGAGGACAATGTATCTTACATGCTTCGGTAGTGAAAATGAGTTAAGCTAATTATAACAAAAATTCAAATACATTATACATATGTAATTTTTATTTTATATAATAAGTAGGCAATACTTGACCGAGTTATATTTGAAATATATTCAAAACCTCTTCGCGGAATTTGGTTTCGCGTTCTATCACATCTAACAATTTTGTTCTTATATTAAATAGGAGTTTAAGGCCCATTTGCTGATACACAACTTAAGGGTTTAAGTTATACTTAAGAACTTATGTGACAGTTTACGCATAGGAAAAAGTAGCCCTTAAGCGTTTTAAGTTGAACATAAATATTTATGATTCGTATCAGCAAACAGGCCTAAGTCCCCTTTCACAAGAGGAAACTGAGTTGCTATAGCAACATTTATTTTGAAGGTTTCGAAGTAACTTTTTTGAAGTCCACTATTAAAATAAACTATTCAACTATTTGGCCCGTTTGCTAATGAACATCATAAATATTTATGTTGAACTTAAAACGCTTATGGGCTACTTTTTCCTCTGCGTAAACTGTCACATAAGTGCTTTAGTAGAACTTAAATGCTTAAGTTGTGTATCAGCAAACTTGTCTTAATCTAAATCCAAAATATTCCAATAAACAGTTTACTCCACAGTTTATCTTATTATGTTCTCGCTGAAGCGTGCCAAGTGCCTACTTGCATTTACATACGCATGTAGAGTTTACAATTGTTCATGGTGCAAGAATGTGATATTAACAAATTACATGCATGCTGGATTCCAGTATTTACTTGGGTTATCATGAATACAAATTTCCCTGGAAATTTTTTTCTCATTCTAACGTTGGGAACTTGAATGATTCTCAAAACAAAATCCTGGGAATTTATTGGTATCGGAAATAAACTTTCATAAGGAGTTTTTCTGTCATTTCGTTCGGTTTTTCGTTTGAGATAAATTAATTCCATGGAAGATTCACGATCACTGGAAAAATATTTTGGGGAATAAAATATTCCGTGGGAAACGAAAATCCGTGGGAGATTTTCTATAGGTCCCATTTTCTCTCGGTCAGTGTTATAAGTATACATTTTTAGTTCAATTGACAGTTCGTGCAACTTTCCCAGCCAAGCGATTTTGTCTTCTCACACGTCACCACTATCTCTAAAAAACTCCAAACAAACGAGCGAAAAACAACGAGTTGCAAAAAATTGCTATGTATAAATCTTTTTTATTTTATTATTAACAAAACCGAGTTATAAACAAAATCGATTTTATGCTTTCATAACAAATCTTCCATTTTTAGCTAGATTTGGTCGAATTTACATGCTCCCTAGCAAGATCTGACATTTTTCTTACTTTAAATTGATTTTTTTTCATTTTCTCGCAATAATAATTGTTGTTGTTTTCTTAAAACTGCAGCTATTTATTAGCACTAACCTATTCACAAACAAAAATTGTTTTTTTCCAATCCCTTACAACAAAGAAAAAATAGATTTAGAATTGTATTTTTACTAACTCCATATAAACCACAATTTCATGTAGCAAAAATGTACCATTTGTGTTCATATGACTAAATATAACACTAATGCCTATTATTGAAAAGGGTACGAGAGCTGTTGTTATTTGCCTTTCTTTTAGAATATTTATTCATTCTCAATTAAAAATCAGAGAATAATAAAAATTTTAACTGATACGTTCGATAGTTATAATCGTTCACTTCATTTAATCACTCGTTAGTTAAGTTAGTTCAACATTTCCCCATCACTATCAATGAGCGAGACGGCAACACAATTTCGAAATAACAGTTGTGTTGTTTGTTTTGTTTGTTTAATAGTCAGTAAATCCACCACTGAGAATATGATAGGTTTGGGTATTGGGTTGTGGTGAGACATTTCAAAATTTAGGCTCGTCCTATGTCTATATCTACATAGATTCTATATTAATATAATGGTTCTCTAAGAAGCGCAGCTAACTTCATCGAGATTGTGTAACAGCTGATTTGTAGTTTATCATCTAGAACCACCGTAATCTCTATGAAATAATATTTTCTCAGATTTACAATCATTAAAATAAATCTCGAACGAACTTCAGCAAATCTCAAAATAATTTCGGTGGCGTTTCAAAATAGCCTTAAGAACACCTTAGAGACGAATTTCGGTTTCTTATGATTAATGGATATAAAATTGTACCCTTCAAGCCCACAAGGCCACAAGCACAAATATTATGTGTGTGGCCTTTCATTTGGTCATAAGGCAAGTTATGGTTTCGTGTAAACAATTTAAACTAAAAGAGGTTGTTGTCATATCGTTCATGCGTTAGTCTGCTCATTGAAGTGTACATCGAACTACATATATCCACCCTTAAAGGTTGGACAAATTTTCTTCAAATGTAATGTATAGATAAATTTCATGCGAAGAAGGAATTCGAATTTTTCTCAAATTTCGAATTTCTGTTAGAAATTTCAGCGTTTTCAATTTATTCTCGACAACAGCTTTATCGATTTTGGTTAAAATCCGTAACTTGCATTTTAAAGCAATTCCAATAATATTGAATTTATGGTTTCAACAAAATCCAATATGTATATAATGATAATATTCCTTTTTTTAATTTCTATTTGAGAATCTGGTAAACGACCATACCGATTTTGATTAGACTTTCACAAATACAACATTATTTTTAACCTTTTCACACTTTCTCATTGATTAAATCATATATAACCATACATCTTCAAGAGCAACTTCGTACAATTCAATTGTGCTTTTTATTTATATACCATACATTTATTTTCTGAAAGTTTTTGTTTTTATGTGACAAAATGGTAGCATCATTAAGACAATTTTGCTAGACCGACAACGAGAACGACGACGACGACGTTACGATGATGATACGTAGTATTTTGTGATGACAATATCCTAAGTTGGACGAAAAATTTGATTTACTAAGTAAAAATATCTACTTAAAGGAGATTTATTTTGATTTGCGGACGATCCCATGTGCAGATGGAAACATATGGGTCTTATGGTCTTGCATTTTTTTTTCATATATTCTGCCTTTCATCACTCAAAAGATAAATTGCTTCAAATAATAATTTTTCCCTCCACTTCCATAAAGAATCCATTAAGTCACTTATTGTGCTTGTTTAAAAATCAGATATAGTTGGTTTAACTTGTCCTTATGCGGTGTTTAACTACTTGTCTTTGTTATTACAAAAAAAATAATATAAAAGCTTTTAAAATGTATCTATAGTACACTACATGTGCGAATGTTTTATGTGAAACCATAAAATTCAATTCATTAGTTTAGTTTTATAGTACTGCAATTTTTTTTTATTAAAGCGAAGTACAAAACTGCTTAAGCTGACATTAACCATCTGTCCATGGTACAAACTTTGAATACGGAATTATTCCTCTGAATATGTAAGGGTTAAAAAAAAACGGGGCAGTTGGATTACAAGGATCTCCATTCACTCGCACGAATACAATAAAGTGCAAAAAGACGAGGGCCCAAGGATCCCTAGACATAATAGTCATATAGTTAAAGATACAGTGAGTATGAGTAAAAAAAAGTATCTGCAAAATTTCAATATGGGGGTGTTTGGCTTTTGACCTAATATGGATTACTGGCAATTCAAGGGATTATTTTACATTTTTGTAGCTTGTAGGCGGCGGCGCGGCGTGCATTAAAATGGGTCAGAGCGCCAACTATCTATATGAAGGTTCTAGAATATTAAAATAACCAATAAATATGGTAGCTTTAGCTATACAATGGGCTTATAGATTGTAGAAATGATACCTTATACTATGCTAATATATTTCATTGACAAAAATGCAAGTCAGTTCAAGGTGCTTACGGCAGTGTAACTATTGTCTTATATCTTTTAAATAAAGTAGTACACACCGACTGAATATAAGGTTAAATGGTTTGTGCGTTGGATTACAACTCTAGATGCCAGTCTATTTCACTTTTTGTCAGATTGTGCATCTCGCTTTAGTCGATTTGATTAGAAGAAAATTGTGGGTCCCCTTTATTCCTGATGATTAATCAACGCAGGTTAAAGAAATGGTTGAGAGTTGGTAAGGTGCTAGCTTTTGATTCTCCACGAGCTGTCACATTACGAAAGGTAAATTTTGTACACAGAATTATAGAACACAGAATCCAATTTAGATTTATTGCGGATGTGGGCTTAGAAAATATTGGTGATTTGTGTAGACGGAATATCTTATATGGTCATGTTTGATTTAAATATTGAATGAAGACTTATGTTTCATTTACATGAGGGTTTATTTGCAAACTAGAAAGAGTTAAAAATCTAAAACAAAATATTTTAATTTGAAACAGTTACCTTTGTGACAAGTAAATGACAAAGTGTGATATTTACGCATGAATAGAATATATCCAATTAAGATCTAACAGAAAACCACAATAAAAACCAACTTTTTCGATGATAGCTGTACGTCCTGTGATTATTCTTCAAATATTTCAGGAATTGAGCGAAGAGCTTAATTTGAGGAGCATTTTGTTATAAATAAACCTCACGGATATACCCAGATTTAATAAAAAAATATTTAAGACTAAGTTCTATAATTTTTTTTAAATCATTCCTTTCTTAAACTCAGGGCTAATTATTCAAATCAAATAAAAATGAAAAATTGTTAATAATCGTGAATAAAAATTTCCTTGCAAATTTGTTTCCAATTTCGAGTTTTGGGAACATGTATAATGCTCAAAAGTTTCCTCGAAATTTATTGTTATCGGGAATAAACTTTCCCTGGGAATTTTGCTGTCATTCCATACGATTTTTTGTTCGAGGAAATTTATTCCGTGGGAGACTTACGATCGGAGGAAAAATTTCGAGGGTATGAAATCATCCGTGGGAAACCAAAATCCCTGGGAGATTCCCGATACAATCCAATATATTTTTAATATTTTTCAATTATTTTATCATTTATTTATTTAAATATGTATTTAAATATTTATTTTTAAGAAAGTGAAATAATTATGAAATATTTTCTGTGAAAACAATTTCAAACAATATATTTTTTAATAAAATTTACGGCGGAATTAATTCCGTTTAAAAAACAGACTTCCACTAAAAGTTCAATAAATTTCCGTTTATTTATCAAATTATCCGGATCACATCCCTGATAGCGCCTCTTTCTATTTTTGATTCAGTATTGAAATACTAAATGTTGTCAAAATTCGGAAAGGTCTCATAGATTTGACACACTGATTATTGACAGATCCACATACAAATAGGGGTGGGTCAATATTTCAGTAAGAAGTATTTAGTAACAGGTAGTAGCAGATCGAAAATACCTATCATTGAAATAAGATTTAAAATTTCAAAATTTTTATTTTTTTTTTGTATTAGGGCCAATTTTTCAATAGACAAATATGAAGTCAGTTATTGCATATTCTCCAGATAGAGCAAAAATCAGTTTTTCAACAGTCAGATACAGCTTAATCCTAGGAATAAATCTTTATCTATGGAATAAAGTTATCTGCTCATTTTAGAAAGGAATACGGAGTTTTTCTGAGGAATAAAATAAATAGCTATTTTCGATGTCAAAAACATTTTGAAAAATTATTGCTTTGAAATAAACGTTAAACAAAAATTAATTTCTATAAAAATCTCGGTACTTGAAATAATAGGGACGTTCAAATTAAATTATTCTATAGTTTGTTTTTTCCTTGACTTAAAAATTCGATGTTGTTATCCGGTTGTTTAACAGTGAAGTAAAAGTTTATTTCTCTGACAGCTAACTGCAGGTTTATCCGTAGATTAAAAATCGGCTCTTAATTTTTTACAATAACATAAAGTTATTATACTTTGATTACTGATTTTGCTTAAATCAGATTCTGGGTATATTATTGATTTCAGTCACCGAGCAAAATTTATTATTATCTCATTTCATATTTTGCTTAATCGTGAGTCTGAAATTAGCAATGAAATTGAAACAACATTTTATACGATTTCGAATTTAGACAATGAATTAAACCACAATAATAATCATGCAGAATTACAATTTTGCAAAATCAATAAAGCCATTTAAGGATGGTATTTAGTAAAAAAATAAAAACTGATCGAAAATGGAAACTCGGAATATATTACATTGTTATAGGTGTACTGTGATTCAACCATCTTATTGAATTAGAGTTACCAATCCCACGCTTATCCAACTAGTCACTACTTTTTCTTTTGTTTTTGTTCATGAGCTTTCAGTATTAATGTCTTTTCAGAGTTTTTCAGAACAAATAATTCACCTAACAGGTAGTGGAATAAAAGGTGTTGTCGCTTGGTATGTTTATATCATGTCTTCTTTTTATGTATAGAAATCGGTTAAAATGCAGTTACTACATTTGATTCAAAATAGCTTTTAAAGGTCTTTAGTCCACAAAATTTGCGTTTCGTCCCGGCAATCTCACTTGGACTTATCAGTTGGTTAGTGAGCGCCTTACCAATACGCAATTTTTGTTAAGTTCAGTTTAACTTACATAAATTTTTTGACAAAAAAACAATGTGAACTATATTCAACAAGATTAAAATTTTAATCATTAAAATTGGAAGATTTTGCCGGGACGAAACGCAATTATTGTGGACTAAAGGACGTTAAAAATTATTGTGAAACAATAATTCGACAAGTCCAATTAAATATAATGCTAAGTCTTCTACTGCTGAGTAATTTCATTAGTAAAAAGAATTGTATTATAAAAAAAAAACATAATCTTTTTACTACATTTGTGTACCGTTCTGTAAGTGATTTTTAGTGAATTGAGTGGTTTGCTTTACAATAGTGATTCGTGTAATGATTTATTATTAAGTTTAATCAAAATTGAGTGATATTGTTTTTAAACTAATATAGGTACATATTTTAAAGAGATTTGTGTTTCGTTAATAGTGTAATGTATTTATTATATTTAATTGATAGTAAGCTGATTTGTGCTTAATTAGTAAATTGGTACTAAAAAAAGTATAAAGTGAATTTGGTTTAATTAATATTTTTTTTTAATCAGCAGACGGTAACCCTATGGACTTTTGTCTCTCATTTACTGCCAATTATAATGTAAGATGTGGAAACCTTATAAAATATTAAGGAGGGACATATTTATGCAAGTTAATGCAATCAGATTGAGGGGCAACAGTCCTATCTACCCTGGACCCATGTTCTGTAACTTTCGAAACGATAAAAATAGTCGGGAAACAAAAAAATGTTTGTTTTGCTGTTAAGATGCCAAAATGACTTTTTCAATTTATCTCCTTCCATTGGATTATCCCAGTCAAGTAAATTAAAATGTTTTAGGTATCGCCTCAACTTACAGTAACCCATTTTTTTCAGAGGCGTTAAGTGAGGAAAAGTTTTCGCCTTACTTACAGAACATGAGCCCTGTACTGAGAATTTTTCTTTGACTGAATATTACGGTTCACACTCAATTACGCCACAAAATATTATATGATGACCCAAATTGACCGGCTAAGCTAAAATAGTCCTCCAGGGGCTGTTCAAATACCTTCTGATTCACCAGTTATTTTCTGAGGGCTTGTGACGCCAGGGGCATTAATGTTCCTGCTGAATCATGTGTCGCTAGAGGGCTTACAGACCTTGGCATGGCCAGCAAGTAAAACCTCATCTGGGAAACAAAAAGTACATCAAAGTGTCAATAATAAAATACATCCAATGCAAGTCTATTCCAAAAACACGACGTGTAAACATCAATACCCTTTCTTGTTATCATATCAAACAAATATACCCACCAAACCAATAGAGAACACCCTTATCCCCTATCGACTTCCACTCCACAACTCAACATCTCTAAGAGCGACAATGATGAAGTGAGCAATAGAAAAGAAACATAATCAAATAGAAGAGATAAAGTGGGATCTCTTATAAACAAAGCATACACTATTTTGTAGCCTTTTATCTGTCGATAAAGGAAGATCCAATCCGAACACTAAAATAATATCACATCTAGATTTCCTTTATTACTTCAATTTGGGTTCATCTTCCTTTTATTTATGAAGGATGGATATTTCCCCATGGGATGGAAAGTTTTATAAAGTGTACATGCCAATCTTACATCATAAATTCGTTGAATGTATATGTTCCCACTCCTTAAGCTCAGCTATTTTTTGAAGAAAAAAATAACTACATACTGTGTCTTTGATAACAAGTTCCATTTCATTTCCCTTATTAATTAGTGTTTTAACCTTTACATGGTGGTATTCAAAGACTTGTCGTATTTTTAATTAATTCAAAAAGACTTTGAAATTAACCAGACCAATGTCTCTTCGGAGCCTATAGTTAATAATTTACCAAAAGGGAAGGGTAAAACATCCAAAAATAACTATAGCTATCTAAATAACGTTCTAAGAATGTTGCTCTCCATTTTGTAACTCATCATTAAGTAGGATGTAGGTATAAAAGGTTTTGAATAATATAATGGCTTGACTTTCAATTGGGCACCAAATTAATTACCATGAGTTCCTTTTGCTGGAAATAAATTTCAAGAAAATATATTATTGACTTGAATATGTCTGTTTTGGTTTAATTATGTGTATGAGAGATTCCATATCTACATTGTGGTGGGTATTCTCTAAACCTAAAGGATGGAATTTATTCTTATGTATATCTTGAAATTATTAGTCTTCCTTTAACGTTACATAACTATGTACGTTCATTGATAAGTTTTGTCTTGATTTGGATTTAATTTGAAACTTTTGAGCTCTTGAGAATTGATTAAGGTTATGTCATAGCAATTTTGACGATGAATCACTGACTTGTCCACAATATATATGGCTTCCTTTTGAAACACAAAATTAACTTTATTAGTTAGTATCAGAATTGTGTATCTTCAGATATCTATCTTGACAGTGAGAATATTTAAGGTAAATTTGAATATGTGCAAAAAGATTTTATTATCCTTTAAGGCTTTAAGTCGATACCACCTATGTAGGTACATAAATCTTCATATTAAAACCAGATTACTAACAACCCTACACTAATAAAGATTGATTGATAGATATTATAATTTAACGAGGGATATGATTACATACATATCTGAAGTATTGGTGTTAACTATGTTGTAAAAGAGGGCATTTGACCCAAATTCTAAATGTATAATGTGCTGATAAAAAAGATCTTCCTTATCCCTATGCAAGTTATTGACTTAAAAAAAATTATTAAATTTAAGGTATATGCTACCGGCTTCGTACAAATCTTTTGATTCTTGGAGTGATTTTGGACTGTGTTATATATTTTTTTTTATTTGATAAGATTAGTTAAAATGGCTCACAAATATTTTATTCACTCCCACTAGAGCTTACGAAATTTGAATAGATTTTTATCTTCCTCCCAGCTTGGGAGAATTTCAATGAAATCGATATTGTTTCGAACGATTTTAGTAATGCCATCAAGATTTCCAAAATATCAAATTGTTCATACCTTTCAAATTATTTGCCCTCGGCTTTGGATTCATTTTTATTAAGATGGATTTTAAATTGTTTAGATATTACGGTATACCCCATGGTAGGGGTATAGGTCCACTTCTATTTATTCTTATTTAGAGCTTTTCAATAGCGATACAATCAAATAAGAAGGTTGTGTTTTTTTTTGAAAGATCTATACATATGGTAATACATTATATGTGAGAGGTGTAATTCGACTCTGTTGCCGAGATCAGGCTGAATTTGACTAAAGGAACCGGTTATGTTGTCTTTGAGGGCCTCGATTTTTCAAAAACAAAAAAAAAATATTTTTTTAAGAGTGAAATATTTTTTTTTTGAATATTTACAACGTGCGTTATACTTTCAAACATTATTTTACATTTTTTCACACATTTTTTTCCTTAACTCCTAGAGGCACTTAAAATAACCACTTAAAAAAATACCAAAAAGTACTGTTCCACATGAACAGATTTTTTTATAAGAATCGCTGGACCCGATTTTGAGAAAAATAAGATTTAACTTTTTTGCTAAAAAAAATTTAATTCGCAGGTACCGTCATTTTTGGTAAAAAAAATGAAAAAAAAAACTTGTGGGGATAGTACCAAAAAATCAGTAGGTATGTACTAAGTTTAAATAAAATCTATCCAACCATTTATGCTGTAAGCTCGCGGGAAGACAGACAGACGTTCAGACTGACAGACAGAATTGTGAGACACACTTTTTTCGTCTTCATCTATCATCGTAATGTCTAGTTTAATCAAAATCTCGATTTCGACTATTATACGAATCCAATATTTGACATATAGTACCAATGTATTGTATATCGCAAGTAAAAATGTATCTACCCCTTTATTAAAGTATTTAGTACTAGCTGCGCCTGTAGCTTTGGTTGTATGTAAATGCGTGCCTGAACTAAAACAAAACGGCTTACTTGTCTGTACTCTGTAATACTGATTTGGTGTAGAGCTTTTGTGTGTGTCTTTTGACTCTCTACTGACTTTAGTAAGGCTTTTGACAAAATTTCACATAGACTTATACTTTTCAAATTGTCCACCCTAGGCTTTGAACCTATTTTCTTAAAATGGATTTCTTCTTATCTGGAAAACCGGTATTACAGTGTTCGTTTCAGATCTGTCTTCTCCAATTCATTCTTAGCTACCTCCGGTGTCCCCCAAGGAAGTCACTTAGGACCTCTCCTTTTTATTCTTACAGTTAACGATATTGAATTGGTCATTAAACATTCCCATATCTTATTATACGCTGACGATACCAAGTTTTTTAAGACAATTTCTTCCTCACACGACTTTTCCCTTATTCAACTAGATCTCGACAGTTTCTCAGTCTGGTGTATCAAAAACTGCTTATAGCTTAATATTGATAAGTGTCAATCAATCACTTTTCATGCAAACGCATAAAATCTTGTCCCAGGAGCTACTTTCTTTACAATCAACCCTTAGCCATAGTTGAATCGATTCGAGACCTCGGCATACTATGTGACCGAGAGCTCAATTTCATAACACACATCGATAATATTATCTCAAAAGCCAATTCAACGCTTGGTTTTGTGAAACGATGGTCCAAAGAATTCTCCGACCCCTACGTCACCAGATCACTCTACATAACCTTTGTCCGCCCGTTACTTGAATACGCCTGCCAATTATGGTGCCCATATCAAAAAATTCATATTTATAGAATCGAGAGCATTCAACGCGGTTTTTTAAGATTCGCCCTTCGTGGCCTGCCTTGGAATAATTCTTTGATTCTGCCCCCTATCAAAATCGCCTCCAACTAATTAACCTCAATACCCTGCAAGAGCGAAGAGAAATAACAGAAATCCTCTCCATTCATCGACTTCTCTCAGGTTCCGTTGACTCTGAAACCCTCTCCAACTCTATCTTTCTCTACACTAAAAAGTTTCATAGTTTTAAGTTAGTTTAAGTTATGAAGCTTGTATTAAGCCAAATAAATGGGGGTATTGCCCCCACCAAAATTAAAAATCAAAATTAAACCAAAATTTGGCTTCTTGTGAATAAAAGCTATCTTAGATATCTGTAGAATGAGCAGATATGTTATATGTATGCGCGCTATGCAAAATTAAAACAAATTTATCCCACAGGAATTTTACCGGGATAAATAGAAGCCAATGTGCTATTCCAGACTATAATCTATCTCTGTGTCAAATTTCATTCCGATCTGTTCAGCCGTTCTGGCGTGATTGAGTAACAAACATCCATCCATCTCCCAAACTTTCACATTTATAATATATAAAAGTAGGATGATACTTTTTTTAAATTCAAAATATTTATAATTTTTTGAAGATTGTGGAACGTGCCCAAAATAAGTTATAGATACTATGTAGAATGTAATTCACCAAAATCAGTTGAATAGCTAACGAGAGAATAAAAAATCGAAAAGAAGAATTATGGAAAACTGGATTGCAACAAAAAATAAATCAAACGCTGCAAGAGTGGTTCACTTTGTAGTTTTTATTTATTGCTTTTCTCTAGAAATTACATTCTTCTTATTATAATTTTATTTCATACATATTTCTAAGATTAGATTTAGGAGCCATGAGTACTAAATTCCATGGAGAAATAATTGTAATTTTGTGTGGGCTTAATGATTACACATCATAATTAGATTCATTAATCAATTCTAACTCATTAAACAAATTTTCATTTATCGAAGTCGTCTCATAAACAATTCAACCAATATAAAACCACTTTCAAAAACAAACTTAAAATTATTTTAATATAAGTACCTACATAGGTACATATGTACAATGTACATATGTATATGTTTTAGTAAATTTTAATGTAGCTAAAATTATTTTCATTTAAATAATTTAACATAGCTGTGTGTATAACCTCGTTGAGAATTAAGGACATTCTAAACGAAAATGACACGCTTCATCATTATCCTGTTATCTATTGATTTTCCCATTGCGTACGATCAACATCATCACTCTAATTCTATATGTATATTGGCCCAGTGGGGTATAATCAACAGTAATAGCCAATAATTGGGTAATTCTTTAGGCCACTGAAACTAATTAAGTGGATTGTTGAGCTGGAGGTAGCTGTTACACTCTGAACAAGAGAAACAACGTATGTATGTTGCTATAGCATGTACGAAATAATAGACAAGGATAAATTAGTTTTCTAATTTTGACCTTTATCCTGGGTCTAGATGATACAAATGATAATGAATTTAAAATTGAAATTCTGGTTACAACGATGCGTAATTCAAAAATATTAAAATTCCATTTCAAACTTTGACAGTTTAACTAAAAAGGGTATTCAGGAAGCCGCTCATATCATATACAAATTAGACTTCTATCTACTTTAAGCCTTAACCGCATTTACCTAGTAATTTATCATTTGAGAAAAGTTTTACATTTCACATTTGAAATACTCTACCGAGAAAAACAATAAATAACTACGACGTTTTTATATAATTTTGAGGTTATTATTTTTTTTTTTGCTGCCTGATGAAGGATATGAAAATACAGGAAACGTCGCAATAGAAATAAAGCATTTTGAATTCACCTTAAGCCTTAAGGGAAATATTTAAGTATGTACTAACAATACCTCCAAGTTACTTTTGGGACTAAGTCATTTTTCATACAAAACGAAGATGATGTTTGGGGCAAATTGTTTTCTAGGAAAAAGAAGGATACAACATTTAAAATTTATTTCTTGGTCTTTGAATTTAGAGTATCTTTTAGCGGTTATTGAGTTAAATAGATTTTTGCTTTATGACTACAATAACCCTCTTATTTGTGTTTTATCGTATAGTTGGGAGAAATGAAATTTTAAGTGCATTTAATGTGCTTAAGATTATTGAGTCCTCATATCTTGACCAGACGAGATGGTCGTTAAAAAAAGTTTAATCGTTTGCTTTTAGATGAACTATGAAATCACAAAGAAAATCGTAACTTTCTCGTTTTTAATACAGTCTCTTTTTTTTAATTTTCTGATTTCCAACTATACAATATAAAATGAAGGAACTTTAATAGCATTTTAACGGACGGTGGTGATGAATGGGAATAGAGAGGAAAAATAGTTCTCCACGAGCTTATCGGTTACAAGAGGTCCTCTCATGTGTCATTTATGAATTTACAAGGATTAATCGATGTATCAGCTAGATGGAATAAAATTGAATAAAGATAAGGACCTTTTATGTGGTACATTAATCACTAACAATTCATTGAGTTCCAAAAGAAAAACATCATCAAATGGTTGTTCCCATTGGTTAAGTCTTTAGACAAAATTTATACACTAACACCCAAATTAATAAACATGGGCTATGCAAGGTTCAGGACTTATTCCGTGGACAATTTCTGCTATTTGAGGCTTACCAACTTAGTCTCTCGTTAGACCATCGAAGACGGTGGTCTAGCTATGGACAAAGAATTGACATTTAAGAACAACATTTACAGGGACATAGAATAAAAAGAGGTAGAGTTGATACTTATTGTAGTAGATTATGATCGATTTTTACTAAGAGGAAATTTTAGTCCATAATCTAACTCTTATTCCATGGATTTGTAAGTCCATGGACTAAAGTTGGACTAAGCGTTTTTTATTAATAGGGCTGTAAAGGAACAAGCACACATTGACTGATGGAAAAGTTATCAGTTTTCTTCTTATAACTCAATACAAGCAGGCACTTGTTTGTTTCATCAAACATCCTTAATACTATAATGTAACCACTCGTGGAAGGTTCGTAATTTTAGAATATTTTCTGAAATATTTTGAAATGACTTCAAACTATATATACCAATATTTTGATAAAGTCAACAAACAGGACTAACGAAACTGACAGAAATTTTTTTTTCTAATTTCTTTGTCAAAAGTAATTCTTCTTGAATTTTATTTGCCAACAAATGGCTGCAAATAATAAATTACAAAGAAATAAAAAATATTATATTTACTAATTAAATCAAAGCTATTCATTCTGCGAATGTTTTTCATTAATTGGGACTTAAAACGGTTTTTTTTTATAATTTTGCACGCACTCAAGGGATTATGAATACCCTTTATATGTTTTTTTAACACAGTGTGGCATTCGGTGAAAGGAGAGAAAGAAGGGTAGAAAGATGTGTGGCGCGACTTATTGAGACGGTGGTTGTTGTCTCAAATTTTTATCTCCAGGTATGGCGGCTAAACTAATGCGGAGAAAATTACCGTGTCTTATTTATTTATCTCTCTTATAATTCGCATTATTTTATTTTAGTTCGTTGTCATATTTATGAGTAGTTTACTCAATCACATGTTGTTAGTGTTATGCCTGAATAGCATGTAATGAATAAACCAGCAACTCATTTTATGACAATTTTTAGAATTGGTTTTTAATGGAATATAAGAAGACATAGACAACGGCAGGAATCGAACCTGTGACCACGACCACGAGGTTGACAGGCGAGCACACAACTATTGCGCCACGGCCACCCCCAAATGAATAAAATTTCGGCCCGTTCATGATATATCTACATTTAAATAAAATGTAAAAACAAACTCGTGTGAAGATTTTAAATTTGAAAAACTGAAGGAGGTAACCTTTTTTGAAGAAAAAACTTAGATGAACAAAATTCATAAGCAAACGCTTATATGACATTTTCTATATCCCTTCAAAGGTAAGCGACAAAAATTACATTACTTAAAATTAACTAAATTATGAAAAATTAAATTTGCAAACTATAATGTTCACTACCGCCCCTTTGCTGATTATACAACTTAAACATTTAAGTTCTACTTAAGAACTTATGTGACAGTTTACGCAGAGGAAAAAGTAGCCCGTAAGCTATTTAAGTAGAACATAAATATTTATCACTCGTATCAGCAAACGGTCCTAAGGATTCCAAAATTTAGTTCTTGGCTATATTATATTAAGAATACAAGCAATTCTCTTTCCACATATTAGATTTATTTACAAAAAAATAAATAAATTTTTGCTATTAAGGTGCTTTCCATTAAACCGCTTTATTTATTCATTTCGAAATTTAATTAATTAATTTCAAACCAGAAATATTTTGGATAAAAATAGTCTATTTTTCTTGAAAACTCAGTATCTCGAAAACGGGTTCATGATATTTCTAAATTATTTTAAATTGCAATGCCATGTTTTTCATTAAGATATTATATATTAAGGATAGTTATAAGTGCGAACCTGCAACCATAAAGTTGACAATTTAGCAATCTTCATTCATTAAAAAATCTTTATCAAGAAAAAGTCCTGTAAAAATGATTTATTCATAGTTTTTACGGTGTAAGAAATTGTGCATCTAGGCGAAAAAAAAAATATTAATTAAAATTCATTTTCCTCTTGTAAAGTATTTTTACTCCTTCCTTCTAACAAAATGTGAACAAAATACCTGTGTCCATTTTCGCACTTGCTTTTATACATTATATCATTTTTAAGATTTCATAGTCTAAGATCATTATCAAAATAAAAAATAAAAAGTATTGCTATTAAATATAAATTTAATTAGTCTAGAAATCGCGCAAGCACATTAAAATCCATGTAAAGCAAACTATGGAAAAATAAAGCTGAATTTTAGTTGCTAATTTTAATTAACTGATGACTTACATAGTTGACTTAAATAATTTAATAACCTGGGAATATTTTGAATTCTAATAAAAGAAAATAAATTATAACAAAAAAAAAAAAAAAACAATCACGACTGGACGCAGATACTTGCGCTTACATATGTTCAATCATTATGGAGCACAAGATTCCTTGTATAACGGATTAATATATATTTTTAAAGCCTTTTCAACTTAATTTTTTTTATCTATATAAAATTTCTTGAATTTATTTTTAAGCAAAATTTGGTATTGCAGTTTTGAATACTTTATTTATTAAATTAAAAAAAAAAGGTTTATTTATATACATACAGTACTAGTTTAAATTTATAGTACTTCTTGAAGAAAAATTTTGATCGAAATCCGTTGAACCGCTAATGAGAATGTCAAAAACAAAAACATAACGAAACAACTTTTTTTTGAAACAAAATGTAGATTATACCTAAAAATAGAGCACAGAATTTTTTCCATCAAAATCGTTATAGCCGTTTTTCGAGAAAACTAAGAGTTACCATTTTTTTACAAAAAAATATATTGCATGTAGCGTTATTTTTGGAGCTAAAAACAATATTTGAGACAGACAGAGGGAATTTCGGAACCCACTTTTTGGTGTTCTCTTCCAAGTTTGATCAAAATCTCGAGCTCACTTTTGTTTACAAATGCAAAACTTACCCTATAGTACCTACATATACATATATCCTAATTATATAATATCAAAATAAATTGTAACGAAATTATTATTATTAAAATGAATTTAAAACTTTTTGGTACAAGGTTTATTTTATTTATTCCAACAAAAATATTTTTATTTTTTGAATAATTTTCTGGCCGATTGTTCAAATAAGGGTCTGTGTATTTCAATAATTTAAGATACTTAATGTTCTCTCAGAGTTTGCTCATCAGCAAGGAATTTAATTTCTTATCTTTTGTTTCCTGCCGAACTTTTTCCCTATTACTTTACTCTAATGCAAACTTGTTCTGTATACACAAAGCCTTCGAAAATTCAACAACCTAATTCTTATATTAATGAAAATTCAATCCAATACTTACAAAATAAGAATAAATTCCCTCTATCACCTTCCATTTAGGAAATTTTTGTTTGTTTTTGCACACCTTTCCCATATTTACCCTTGAACTTATTATTCAAATTCATTGTATCCTTTTAATGTTCAAACTATACTGTATACCTAGCTAATGGTTAATAAAGCCAAGCTAAATCCAAAATTTTATCTAAACAACATCTTACATCAAGTCTTTAATTTTTAAGTATATTCCTTTAACATTTCCCCAACATTACTCTCAAAATATCTAAATAAATCGAACTTTCACAGAAATGTAATGTCTAGAAGAGTATATCCTCTAGTTATTGGCAATTTGCTTATTCGATAATTCATCAGGATAAGGCCTGCACATGAATTTAAAATAACTGTGTGTCAGTGGAAAAAAAAAATAAAACGGATTAGGAGGCTCAACACCACATACCTACTAATCAAGGACTTAAGAGAAACTCACACAGAAAAAGAAAATGCCAAATAAACAAACAATAAAAAGACAACAAATTTCCTTTGAAGCTCTTAGCCACTTCTGGCGCACAATCCCAAATCCCAGAAGCTAACATCACGGCACCACTTCCTCTTCGGCAAATGTCCTTAAGTAACACCAATACCACCACATACGCGTCAAATCACATTAGTCTCGATCTCGGTCTCGGTTCTTTGAAATGTTAATCAGTAGCAAGTATAGATATCATTGCGATTATTTCAGATGTGTGTTGATTTTTTTCTTCTTCCTTTGAGTTTGGACGGCCGGGCATGTGTCCTTATCGAAAAAGAAATCCCAAAAACAGAATCAGCTCCTCATTTTGTATTTATTTGTTTATGTCCGGAGATAGGATCTGGTATAAACTTTGCGTTTTATCGTGTGTGACTCAAATAATCCAATATATTGTATGCGAGTATGAATGGTTTGGTCTGGTCCTGGCGAATCTGGTAGTTTTAATCTGGAATCATTTTTTTTTATTCCAAGAATAAGGGTGTCTATGTTCCGCAGGAAAAATATTGTGTTACTCTGTTTCGGTTGTATCTAGATTACAGACATATTTTAGCACAAAAGTGTTGCTAGTTTGTCCTTCCGTTTCTTTTGTTGCTTACAACTCCAGACAATATTACGTCTGTGAAACAATAATAATTCAAATATACGTAGAAGTTTTCTTATTTTTTTTACTGTGGCTCATACAATCACAATGGAACTGAATTGGCTTTTATATGTTTTCGTTAAAGGATTTATTCATTTCTGGAATTGACTTTTTGTATTGCCATAAGTTATTCATTACATTTCTGTCTAACATGAAATAGGTTGTTGGATTTTGGATTAAGAGGAAATGGCATTATTTACGAAGGACATGTCGACTCAGCAGTGTTTTTGTTTTAGCACCCTATAAGTTTGTATTTAGTTTGAACCATTAGAACCACACAAATGTACACAATGAGGAAGAATAGACTTTAATAGTTTCGGTTCGAATAAGAAGTTATGCATTCAAAAAAGCCATACAAATTGTTTGATTGGAATGGATTGGTGGAAAACCTTAAATTAAGGGAATTAGGTATTTATTTTCCAAATAAATCAAAGTAACCTTCCCATAATTGGCTTACTCTAGGGTGATCGTCAGATTAATACTGGTTGTTTCAATAAAAATAAAAAATTGATTTGGAAATTTCTTGAGTATCAGGGAATTGTGAGTTATACTCTCAACAATTTCTTAAAGACAGAATTAATGGATTCTATTAAGCTGTTAAAGCGAAGGATGATGCTTCTACCCTGGCTGATCTTCAAAACTATATTTTCTACTTACTCGCTTATATGCCAACCATTTGTTCTACATATAAGAAGGGAGATTTTTAAAGAGTCTTGACACTGTTCATTCAGTTTTGTTATACTCGTATTCAATTATATTATTTTTGTATACGCCTGTACTTACATATTAAGTATGAATGTAAGACTCAAGTTAAAAATGGGCGAATAAGATAATCGATTATAATTAATGCTTACATTATCTCGAGACATCTTGATACTTCATCTGAAATCATTCGAATGATCTCCATTCATCATGGGTCTTCTCAATTTTTACTTCACTATACTCCTATTTAAGGGTAATCGTAATGCAAAGATTATACTTTGTTTTATTATATTTTAAATAAATTTAAGCAAATTCATATTTATTTTATTAAGAATTTAATTTTTTTAGTATCTTTTGCCATTTGAGCAGTAAACATTATTCATTTTCGTGACCTTTCTTAATTAAAACGAAATAATGGAACATGTACATAGTAATAAAATGAAGTTTTTTATAATTCGAATGATTTCGAATATTTTGATCACTCGAATACTAATATCTCGATTATTTAAATCATACGATTATACCCATCACTAACCTAAACTATTAAAGTCTTATATTTTACATTTAATGTTGTTTGGATGTGAAACTTTTTCAAATCATTAATCATAGTTAAATTAAATATTTATCTTTATCTTTGCTATTATATGAACGTGAAATAATTATTGATATTTGACCCGATAATCACAGAAAATATTTAACATACTAACGTGATTTTTATTTAATAACATTCTTTATTTTTACAAGTATTTTTATATGTTCTGTTCTCTGTCTGTTCGTATCTGTCATTATTTCTTTTAACGACCAAGCCATACCTCAAAGGTGATTTTTGAATGAAGAAATACGGTTTGTAGATTGATCGATCACATCTTAAGCACAATATTCTTTCTTATTAAAAAGGGCTAAATATATTTTTAAAATAATTTCTTAATCAATTTTTTATATAACTTTACATTTTTTGTATGTCAATTTTCAAAACAATATCCAGAAAAATCGTCCACCCGTTTTTTTCCTTTTGTATAAAAATTGGGATCGAAATATGTTTCCGTTAATAACATTTTACTTAAAAAAAATCTACAGTCGTCTATGATCGTAATGTCAATTCTGAAATAAATCTTGAGTTCGATTTTTATTCCACATTCAAATCTTGCGCCATACCTAGTAGGTACCTATATATCGAAAGTAAAAATGTCAGATGAAAACATTTCAGCAATTCAGGTTGCATTTAAAAGACCTTAGGTCTTACACGTGTATAGTTAAAATTATTATTATTATTATAAAACAGATATAGAAAAGAACCAAAGTGATTGGAAACGATAGTGTTTCACTTTACAGAAACAAAAATCAGATGTTCTTTGTAGGTACCAGATTATAAAAATGACACATTTTAAATTTGTGGAGTAGATGCAAAAATTATTTACAAATTAATTTACTTTCGCGTAAGAAAATGTAATTTTTGTTTAACTTTTGTAGGTTCACTGCAATCGCAATTCTTATTAAAATAATACAAATTAGGACTAATTTTTTGTATTAAGTAGAACATACTTGTGGTTAAAATCAAAATTGTGTTCTTAATTGCAAAAAGAAACACCAGAGAAAGATGACAGACATCGGCAGAATTTTGAAATGCTAATTTTTATACCAAACTAAAATATTTTTAAGACTTTGCGAGCAAACGGTAGCACGGGTCCGCTAGTATTGAATAAATCCAGTTATGATGAGTAGTTCAAGTTCTAAGTTCCAAAATACATATAAAAGCATACATACATATGAGCTCAAAATGAATCACAATGATTAGATTTTCACAACCTTGGCAACGAGTTAGAGTAAAATAAGGTCTTTGAATTTGTTTATATGCGCCTAAAATAGCAACAACAACAAAACACTCAAAATCTTTTTACGAAGACTTAAATTAGTTTGTATCAATTGTGTCTAAGTTCCAAAATACATATAAAAATATACATTAAACAAATGTTGAAAATATCAAAGTTTTTTTTTTTTAATTCTGAAAAATTAAGAATTTAAGAAATTCAAAAATGGCTGGGAAAACCAATATTTACTTAAGGACTAAAAATGAATTTCGTTAAACATCTCGAGACTAAGCTGTTTTCTTTTTTTTTTTTTTAAATGATGGTCGTATATTCTATCATCACTTCACGTAAAAACTCAATTCTCTTTTTCTTAATACACTTAATTTATTTCGATAGGGGAATTGAAAAACCATAACTTTAGGAAAGCTTACCGCAAACTGTTCAACTGATCCTTTTTCTTACATCTATAATAAATCAGACCAGCTCGTGTTCTTCTTTATTATACTTTATTTCGCTTGCCCTCGGAGCCCTCTGAGGAGAAGCCTTACAGCTATATTTGGAGTCCTTTCAATTTAAAGTGCACATTTCCCACAAGCTTTTCCCCGGATATTTGTCATTCGATGAAGTTCTGGTTGTGGTTTCACTTGCGGGACGAAGTGTTGGTATCTAACCGAGATTTATGCTACCAAACGTTGCTGACCAAGAAGAAATATTCATCACCAAGTAGCTACACGTATAGAGCTTTGTTCTAGAGTCTTTATTTACTATTCGCCATTCAATTACTTTCCGATAAAGAGCAGAATGTGCCATTTCCCTAAACAAACCACCGCAGAAGGATCTTGGCTTTTCAGATAAATTATATGTTTGCAAAGGACACAAATCGATTGGTATAAAGGACATATCATCGTTTTACATTGTAAATGTTACTCGGTAATTAATTTGATGGCAGGATGGGCAAATATATTCAATGTACTTTGATTCCATCGAAGAAGTTTACATTCAGAAATCAAGAACTTTTGCTAAAGTTGGTAAGAAATTAGAATGCTATAGGGATTAAACTGGATGTTCAGTAACTATTGTTTGGGGTAAATAATATTTGTATTCCAGAAATCATACAATTAAATTATGTATTTAGAAATTTTGTTTCGAGAGTTGATGTTGGTAAGAATATAAATATTATTACTTTTTGGAAAAAAAAATCATTTCCCATGATTTAATCCATTTATCCATCCCAACTTTTAGTTGGAAATAATAAATGAAAGACCTAATTTACAAGAAAAATCAAATGAAATTGAAAACAAAGAATGAAATAATTGGATTCGGTATTATTTTTCCAGACACCATTCATTATACGAATTTCAATTACCTAGAGGTAGGTACTTCAATTGAAATTTTCAGAGAAGAATTTCCTAAATACGTGTTTATGTTGAATTTTCGTTATTTCACAAAACAATACCGAAGAAAAATACATATATAGCTTAGGAAAGTAATCAGGAAAAAATTACGGCTTTGCAAACGACTTTTAAAATTATTTTGGTACTTTTTGTTGTCCTTTCTACAAGGACGATTCAAATTGATAGCAATAAACTTGAATGAATAAAGAATTGGAAGTATGGATGGATATAGATACATTCAAAGGGCTTTATTTTCAATTCAAGATATATAAAAAGTATAAATAAAATTCTGAAGTTAGAACCCGAAAATCAATCTAATAATTTTCCTGGCAGCGTTTTTTTTTTGTTTTTGTTTTTGGAAAATCTCTTGAACGGAATTCATTTTGTTAAGTATTGGATACAAATATAATTGTATGAGCTTTAATAGCTTTTTCTTTATTTAGGCTGCTATATTGTACATTTTTCAGGAATTTCATATTTAAGATAGGTTAATGGAACATTTTAAGGAAATACAGCTGAAAAATCAAAAAGAAATATACAATTTTAAGTTTTTTATAATTTTAACTTGCCAAGTAAGCCTACCACATTTTAGTCAATAATCATTAAATAAAAATTACTTTTATAGTCTTGATAGTTTTTCGATATTACTTTACTTAAAATATTTGATAAATTATAAACTAAACACAGTTTTTTTAAATTTTAAACTTCTTTTGCGGCGCTGCTGGGGTGAACATTTTCGATTTAGTTTTCAGAGACATGTCAAACCCCGCATTTTCTGTCAAAAAACCGACAGAATATTTCGCGACAAATTTTGCTGCACCTCTATACAAAAATGTTTATTCACCAATAAATTTAAAAAAAAACATCTTTTTATACCAAATAAGAATAGGGTTTGTAAAAACATTAGTTCTTCCATGCAATTTTGTCTAGCTACATATTTTTGTAAGACACTGGTATTTGAGAAAATTAGTCAACAAATTAAAATTATATTTGGCTTTTACTCCTTCTTATAAATGTCTACATCAGAGCACTTATCCCATACTAAATATTTCTACATCCCAGCTGTTGACGTAAAAGTTAAAATACGCCATTTTAAAACAATTGATATGTCAAACACAAACAGGATAATGTGCAGTGTGCATGGTTTTCGGGTTTTGAAAACTTTTTGCAGTTTATAGTTATAAAATCGTTGAAAATTTGGCAGTTTATTATGTAACGTTCTCGTCTAATTTTCTAACGCATTGTGAGTCATTCTTTTCTTAAATCTCGTACCGATTTCGGTTCTCATCATTTTTGCTTAGCCGGTTGATTTTTAGTTTTGTTTTCTATGGTTACTTTTTTACTTTCAACTATTGCTTTTGTGTCTGTTGCGTTTCTAAGCTTGTTCCCAGTTTTGTTTTTTTCTTTTTGTGTCTTGGATTTTTTTTGCCACTGGACATCCTCTGTAACTCGCAGGATGATTGCCTTGACAGTTAACACATTTCGCTTTCTTTTCTCTGCACATGGGACAGTTTTTAGTTGCATGCTTGCCTTCACATTTAACACAAGCAAACTCGTGATTGCAGTATTTTTGTGTATGTCCAAAGGCTTGGCAGCGTTTACATTGTGGAACAATTTTCGACTTTCGCAGTGGTCCGATTTTGACAACTATGCCCATAATTGATTTAATGCTGTAGATATTATCGAGACTTTCTTTATTTTCGAAAGTGAGCATTATCTCATTTTTAATAAGATTATTGGCATCGAGAGCTTGGAAGCCTTTTTGTATAAGGTCTTCGACAATATCTTTGGCAACATATGAAGAGTGAAGGCCTCTTGCTACTTCTTTTATCGATCTTATTTGTAGCTTTATTTTCGTACGAATGCGACTGAATTTGCTTTTTGTTCAATTCTTAAGTGACAGATCTATACGCATCGGCCTCTTTAACAATGACTTTCCAATTGTCTTTATGATGTGAATTTACATGCTTTATTCGTGCATTTTTCTACCATGACTTTAAGCTCGCCAAACATTGCCAATCCAGAAATCATGATTGGAGGCGGTGCAGTTTACCTAGTGCTTTAACATAAGACTTCTTTGGGAATACATCTCCTGTTTCTTTATTGGATGTTTTCATTATTGCAGCAATATCTGCTTTTGAAGCTGTCTGCTGACTTTTTTGAACAGTCTCTGGGCTACCATCTGCTTTTCGTTTCTTGGACTTCCGTTTATTTCGGTTTCCATCAGTTTCAAGGTGGAGCTCTTCTCATCAGTATGAAACTCGTTTGCAGTTTTTTGTGGGCTTTTCATTACTGGTGACTTCGGGCTTGATTTTTTGTCTTTTACGGACTTTTTGTCAAGCAAACTGACTTTTTCTTCGAGTCTCTTAACTTGTTGCTGAAGACTTTCAACAAGGACTTCAAGTTGTTTTCTGGCCAAAATTTCTATTTGCCATTTATCGAAATAATTCTCGGATTCAACTTGGCGGATCTCGTTGTTTTTAGTCGAACACTGCTGATCTTTTATTTCGATCTTTTCAGTTTTGGTTCCTTTTTCTTTAATGACTTCTATGTCATTTGATTTTTGGGTAGGGGTTTTCGATGGAGTAACCCTTGAAAATATTTTTTGTGGAGCCTTAGTGTTTTTGAACTCTGTCTATTTCCTGTAAGCAATAATTGGTCCTCCCCAGAATCCGTAGGACCGATCTCCGAAGAGATTGGATTTTCCAGCTTGTCCGGATAGTCACCTGTGGTAATATATCTATTCGTTTTACTCATTGCCCTATTTTTTGTTGTTGTAACGTTTGCTTAGTTTCATAAATAGCTCAGTTACCTCTTCTATTCAGGTTTTTAAATTCAGCCGACCCTATGGGATCAGACGCTGATCAATAAGCCGCACATTATGCGTCAGACGCCATTGGGTTTCGTGGAGAGCTGTCCAACGATCGTAGTTAGTTCACCTATCGGCTATCTAGCGGGCACCACTTGGAGGTGACGATGCGATCTTGCTCCGCCTATATCGCAAGGGAAAATAGTTTCAAAACAGGGTGGGTCAGAAAAAAAAAATTAAATCTTACAAAAAAAGAAAATGAAACGTGTTCTATACATAGCTAAAATAAAGTATATAGTCTTAAAATGGTAGCTTTTTGTATAACAGTTGCAAATATTTCCAAAGAAAATGATACGAATTCTTCTAATGTATCATTCCTTATTTGAATTATTAAAACGGTTCCGAATTCTAAATTAAGTGCTCTTAGTCGTAGGAACCAAAATATAAAATTAAGTCTGTTGTTCAGATTTATGTTTTAATAAGCGGGCACTCATTCTTCGAAAATCAAAATTTTCAATTTCCATTTTTTACTTCGTATGTACTTCGGGGACAACTGTTGTACGAAAGTACAAAATTATACAGCTTTGGGAAGTGCTCCATAATTTTGATGATCTGTTTGATGATTTTTGTATTCTTTAGAGTCCTATATCCCAGGAACTACTGAAGCAGCTAATGAGTTGATGCATCTGCGCTTGATGGGGTTAGCAGATACTCCAAATTTTAAGTATTAATGTTAGAAGGGGACCGAAAATTGCCTGAGTTTGATTCTGTTAAAAGATGTAGTGCCAAAGTTTGGCTGGGTACTACCGTGTCATTTGGCGAAAAAGTGAATGTAATCTTTTTAATGTCAAATGAATGGTGATAGCAGAATCTTAAGTCGCAGTCTCAAATTGACTATTAATTATTGAAGTCATTCAAGACTTCACAATTTTTTTTGTAGCAACAGGTCCCCTGGTGATCTAATTGTAACTCTCTCCAAACAGTGTCATCAATCTTTACATGGTTTTGGAAAAAAATAGATAATTGCAATTAATATTTGAAAAGCCTTGGATATAGAGTCTGCCAATTTCAAAATGGAACTTGATATCTTTAGTAGTAAAAGCCCCTTTTGTGTGGGCAAACTGTAGAAAAAAGTATAACTACTTTCTTTTTCAACCAATAAGACCGAAAAAGTTTAAAGAAGAAATAAATGCCAAATCAAGGTATAAGTCCGGAAAAAAAATGTTAAATCAATTTTTCACGATTTTCAAAAACGAAAGGAGGAGGCAAAGGTATTTCTACAGTAAACTTAAAAACACTTTTCTGATAAAATAAAATTACGGCAAACAAAAGCATAAATAACTTACAACCAAAGTAGGAGTAGTCATAGTATTTTAAAGAACTCCCAGGGAATTATAACTTTTTCAATGTTTAAGTATCTTCTTCTGGCAATAAAGTATTTTTTTCATCTACCCGAAGTTTGTATTTTCGTTTTCAAAATTTCAACTGCACGAACATACACTGACATTCCTTCATACAAACAAATGTGATTTCTTTTCCATTGTTAGTGTGGAAAAATGTTTCATTCTTTACACGAATCGAAAATAAAAAACAAAATATTTATTTTATTTTTACAGATAAATGGTGATGGTACCTCCCCTGTCTAAAGTTTAAACTTTTGCGATAAATATAAGAACTTACTTCGTGAACTTTTTTGGACATTGTTCTTTTTGTGTTCTTGGTTTTGTGTAGTCGCTATATCTATTTCTACTCAAAGTTCTTAAGGAAGAGGAACTGACAAAGTAAATTAAAAGAATAAAAGTGATTGGTAAGCATGCAATGTAGGACCCAAACCTAATGTTATTAAAATCTTCCTCCTAACCATAATTTGAGAACAAATTTGACCTTATTCCCAATGTTAAAACCATTAGTTGACAGATTATATATTATTTTGTGTATTTCTTTCTCTAGTAAAAAAAAAACAAGAAAAATGTCCTTCAAGATGTTTATTCATGTAGATACATAAATCATTATTTTAAATTTAAAAAAATTCACATTACTGCCAAGGCTGGAAAATGTTTTATTATTTCTTTTGTTTGAAACAAATTTAAGGTTTAATTTCACTTCAAGCTCTTGACTGTATTTCGAGCCAAATGCTTAAAATGAAATGCCCTGTAAGTTCAAGGTCCAATTATTCAGCACATAATATTTTATATATTTTTTCGTTCTCTTCTTGCATTTTTAATAAAAGTAATCTTGGTTCTTTAAACACAAAAGATGTATCTTGTAGATATTAATGAAAGAAACTGAAAGGTGATTGTATCAACACAATGACTTGTCGGAAAATACAATGACCTTCTTGTAGCTAGCTAAGTTAGATACTTTCAAAATGAAGATGTCATGTCAATTTTTCATTTCTTAGATATTAATGGTTTTCTTTTTGGACACAAACTTTTATAATAAAAGAATTAGAAATCATCATTATTTCTTAATTATTTTCCTGTGGTCTAAGGTTGATTATAGCTATTACTTTTTTATCAGAGTTCACAGCTCAAGCATGTAGGAATAAGTAGATGACAGAGTAATATTTAAGCATAAAACTGCAATAGAATGAATATTTAAAAATGCGAAACTGAATTCTTCTCCATAATTTTGAACCAATTTCTTTAATAAAATACTAAATAATTTTCGTTAAATTCTTAACTTTCTTATAATTCTTAATAGACTCCAATGTTCTCAATTATCAGAACTTTCATCAATTGGGTTTAACAGAGGTGGCACAAGAGTTGTCATCCTATCAGAAGATAGATAGAAACGCATTTTTTAAGCTATATAATAATACAATGCAACTAAACACGAAAATGTTATTCATAAAACTTATGTGATGTTCAATAAAGGCATTTTAAGATAGACGAGCTTAGAAGTTGAAGAGTGCGGGTATCTACATAATACAGGGTGGCGCACGAATCGTGCTACAAAAATAAAACGTAAAAACTTTTTTTCAGTGTGAGTAATCGTCTTATTTTTTTTTTATTTTATAGGCTACTATTTAGATTTATCAAAATGAATGCTTGGGATACTGAAAAAAGTATTTGGATAGTGCAGCGATACCATTCTTTGCAGTCCGTCATTTCCGTCCAAAGGGAATTTAGGCTGGAGTTTGGCGGTACTTTCCCGAGTAGATGGATCATTATAAGGCTGGTAAACATGTTTGCCGAATCTGGAAGCATCGAACGTAGACCGTATAATCGAGATCCCAATATTCGGGTTCAGGATACAATCGTGGCTGTTGCATCGGCAATACATGCAAATCCAAGTGCTTCGACTCGAAAATTATCGGGCAAAATTGGAGTTAGCAGACGGTCATTACAACGGAAACTTCATGATGACTTAAACTTGTTTCCGTACAAGTCCAAATTTCAAGCAAGTTAAACCCTCAGGATTTGCCTGTTCGCCTGGAATTTTGCCGAAAAATGATTGCAATGGCCGAAGAAGACAACACATTGATAAATTGTTTGTTCATGTCTGATGAAGCCCATTTGGACTTAAACGGCAACGTTAACAAGCAAAATTGCCGTATATGGATTGAATCTAATCCAGAAATGCCCAGAACGAGTCACTCTGCGGTGCGCAGTTTCGTCAAGGTGTATTGTCGGGCCATACTTCTTTGAAGAAAACGGTGTAACACATACTGTCAATGGGGACCGTTATTTAAAGATGTTGAAGGAGTTTTTTTACCAGAACTTCGCCGAAGACGTATCCCTTTCAGCAGGATTTGGTTTCAACAACACGGAGCAAGTGCACACGTAGCCACACAAGTTATGGCGGAGCTCCAACGAAAATTCCCAAACAAATTGATATCCAGAAACTGCACTTTCCGCTGGCCCTACGGTCACCTGCCCTGACTGCACCAGACTTTTTTTTATAGGGTTATGTACAAAACGAAACCCAGGAATTTGACTGAACTGAAGCAGTCCATTAAGACAATAATTAATGCGATCCCAATTTCAACCCTTCAGGCCGCAATGAACAATTTTCTGATCAGGTGCGGCATATGCGTGGATGAGCGTGGAGGTCATTTGCGGTCTATAATCTTTAAAAACCATTAGTTATTTAAAATAAAATTTAATTTTTAATCCAATATTAAAAAAATAATTGAAATACATCGATTAAAATAAAAGTTATTTGAATTTCTTATTGTAGCACGATTCGTGCGCCACCCTGTAGTTCAATAAAAAAGAACGCAAGGTTTTGATTTTTTTTGACAAACAGGATTGCCTCATGACATCTAAACGTAATAGATTTTTCCTGTTGGCACTTTATTTGACACAATTTTAACTTAAAATGATTAGAAAAAGCTTATAATGAATATAAATTTATGCAACGTTGAATAAATCATTAATAAATGCTTATTAACTGCGTAACTATCCAACCATTAAGGTATTTGAGTGAATTCTATTTAATAGGATTTTAGGAGTAGGTATTGTGAGCCTTACATGTACATGTCTATTTAAGTTGTATTTTGCTTAGTTCACAAATGTCACATTAGAATATTGACATTAGCCGCCATTTGCAAACATAATACCATCTTTCAATAGGGTTAAAACTTTTGCGCCATATGTAGTAGAATATTGAATTTCAGTATTTATCCAATGGCAGTCTTACTCTGTGCAAATGCATCCAAACATGATTTAGTTTTAATTCCCATATACAGATTTAAATCGAATTAACTTCCATTTAAAAGAAAAAAAGAATAAGCTTTAAATCCTCATTCATACAATGTTATAATATACTCGTACATACATACACGTATACATATGTATGAAGGTATAATGCCAATTTAATCCACACTTCATTTTTTGCATTATAAATAAAAATACAATCTCATATTTCGTACCCATTCCCACAATATAGTTTTGAAGTTCCTTTCAAAAACACATTTAAAATATTTGGACAAGGACCTTTTTTCTGTTTGTATACGATTTATATTGTGGGCGAAGTCGAAATACAGTCAGCTCCGCTTATTTAATTCATTTTTTGTTTTTCATTTGTAGTTCTGGAATCCACTTAATTTTTTTGAAGCGTTGCCTGAAAATTAGCACAAATTGTATCGTCACCATAAATTATAAAATAAATTTATGAAATTTTCACAGATTTATCAAATAGTTTTGTTGTGGCAGCTATTTTATATAGACGCCTATCAGAATTTCTACAATATCACGCAAATCAAACAAAACTTGCCAAATATTATGGCGACCATTCACCACCGATTGGAATCAATCAAAACCACTGGTTTACTCAATGTCGCAGATTATCCCCCAGCGACCATTACTTGTTTCCAAACATCATGACATTACGCTAAGGGAAATTGCGCCAGATTTTTTTTGGAAGAAATGCCAGAATTTTTTTCTGGATCATGATTGGAAAAAAGAAGAAATGTTTTGGAAAAAAGCCAGAAATATTGTAAATTATACCAAATAGTTGTGGAAAAAGAGGCTGAAAGCCAAATGGAAATTAGGCCAACAAATGTGTATATTCTGGGCTAATTTCCAAATAACGTTTTGAAAAAGAGGCCATTAAATGTTTTAAGTTCGGTCAAAATAAAAAATCACAGTTGAAATCTAATGGTTTCAATTACATACTTGATGCATGATGCATTGTGGAAACATTAAATATAAAACGTATGACATTTGTTTAAGGCTATTCCAGGAACGGTATCAATTTCAGCACTTTATTGTGTTCAGGAAGTTAGACGATCATTAAATTTTGTTTGACAAATATTTTTTTCTAAAATATTAAAGCAAATATTGGAAATATTTAAACTACATTTTGAGGAAAATGTTTAGTACTTTAAAAAATGGGAGCGGGTCAAAATTCTGGCTTCAAAATACTGCATTTCAAAATTCTGCTTTTAAAACGAAAATTCTGCTTTTCAAAATTCTGTTTCTCAAAATTCTGTCCGTCTAGGAAATAAGAAAATAATTTGCTTGTTTTTAATTTTTAATTCAATTTTTTTATTTAAAATAGAAACGGGAAACCAAAATAAAATAAACTAATCCATTAGGTAAACCTAAGTATGAAAAAAAAATTACAAAAAATCGAACTCTTAAGAAAGTAAGACTATGCTCTGCTTATCAAAACTCTGCTAATAATAAAGAAAACAAAGGGTTGGAAAATGTTAAATGTTTTCTTTATGATTTGCAGAATATTGATGAACAGAATTTTGAAAAGCAAAATTTAGACCAGCAGAATTTTAAAAAGCAGAATTTTAAGAGCAGAATTTGAATGCAGAATTTTATTAAAAGAATTTTGATCCCTGCATAATTTTGACCCCAACGCTTAAAAAATCTTTAAAAAATAATAATTTTTTTTAATATAAAAGAGGATATCTCGATAACATGAAGTGACTTTTGAAGGTGAAGAATTGATCTACATTACTATTAAGGGGGATAAGCTGTACTCGTAAGGTATTCGTGACATATACATATGTATGTAAATGATTCATGAAATTTCAATGTATCTCCGTTACGTATGACAACAAATTTAAAGATAAATATGTTCACCTACTCGCGTATTGTTTGCCATCAATAAAAAAATACCCCAACGCAAAATATAAAGATATATCCTGACGTATTGATATCCTTTTCAGCTATCATTCCTTTTTTTTGTTTTTTTTTTATGAAAGAAAAGATGACAATATTTCATTTCACGTAGCTGCCTTAAAAAATAAAAATAGTTTTTTTAGTATAATTGGGCATACATATGCATTTTGAAACTAACTTGGAGCAAGTTTTGACACTATTCGTCAGGATATTTTGCACATTTTAAAAATGCCTTTCAATGCTTAATTTGGATAGACCAGCCGTGGACTTAAATGTTTCATTTCTGGTGCATTTTTCCAATTAAATTAAATGAAAAATAAAAACGCTTTAACTAAGTTATCCGGATGTCTATAATTCTGTTTTGCTTATCTAGACGTTTGAAATAGAGTTGCGTTTGCTGAAATTACCCGGATTTCGTCAGCTTTTCAAAGCATCTTCCAGATATGAACAAAATAATAAATAAGCATTCTTGTGAAATGGTTGTAATTTTGATTTACGTTCCTGATAGTTACTTTCAAAATTTAATATTTGACACGTTATTTTCTATAAATAGTTTCATGTCAATGTGCGTTGATTATAAAAATATCAACTCAAGTTTAAGTTCCTTCAAATGTTAAATAATAAAACAAAATATCTAAAGACAACTGACTTATAACACCTTTTCTTTTCCGTCGCCGCTGCCGCGCTGCCCATATAAATACTGACCTTAAGCTGTGCTCATTTATTAATACACCTCATTCCTGCTTGCATATTTATTCTTATAGAGGGCCAAAAGCGATTTGGCGGAATAAATTATGATACAATGCTAATTTCCTGGGAGACCATGAATTTGCCACAAAACTTAGTCAAAGAATTATCACCTGCGGCCATTTCGGTTTGGGGTTAAAAATTGAATGAGAAGCTAAAGGCTTTGACTTTGATTCTAATCGCAAGTTGAAATAATTTTTTTCTTAGTTTTATTTAGCCTATCGCCTCCACACCGCTCCAAACGCCTATGGCATGTTCAGATGTTTTGATTAATTGGGTGTTCGTAGGCGACAATAAGTTTGCCACCATTTGATTTTTCATGTAAGGACTTCTTCTGTCCCTTTCCTTCTACAAAAAGGGTTCACTTCGACATTGGGTTTTTGGCATGGATTTAATTGAAGCTAAGGCAAACGAGGTTGTTGATTTTGGAATGAGATTGGGATTGAAATTGAAAAAAAGAAGAATCTAATAAAAGAGATTTTTATCACTTTTGAATAAATGAATACAAAAATATGTAATTAAAACAGCAATTCAATTTATAATTGAATAAAAAAAAATCATTAAACTTAACCTTTCCCTTCTTTGTATTCATTAGATGGATCGTTGAATAAGATTCAAACCACTTTTGGGTTTTTTGAGTTTTTTTTTCTTTAAAAATATACAATTTTTGGTGGCGTCATCTGGGATAGAAAGGTTTGGATACTGTTTTTTTTTTTTGCTTCACGTTAAAAATTGTAATTTATTTCAAAGCCTGTGTTTTGTCGGTCATGGTCATGAATAAACCCGAAAATGTAAACCATTGTTATTGAGCAGAGGATATTGTTGCTTTAGGAAAAGTATAGGTTTTGAATTGGAATTTAATATTTGCCAACTCACTTCCTCCTTTTTTTACTCATTCGTGTAATAAAAGTGGGATTGATTCTTTACTATAACGGGATACAATGAACTCAAAAATTGACGTTTTTTGTGTAGGAAGCTGCTTTTTACATAAAACAAAACAACAAAAAATATTCATAGTCCCTTAAGAGATGCAAGTAAAATGTGACTTGCAACAAAGCAAATTCAAATTTACGTAATTTAAAATTTTGTGTTACATTGAGCTTGTCATTTGGGAATGCCAAACCATGACAAATTCTATAAGCAATGTCAAAAACCAGGCGTAGGTGGTTAAGTGACACTTGGGAGCATTCTCAGTGCTTGTTGAAATTTATCTAAGGAATAAGTCATTTCTTTCCGAACAAGGGTTCATTAAAAAAGTTAAACGGAGATGACATATTTTTTATAATATTTGCTTTTGTATTATGTTTATTATTAAATTTTGTCATTAAGTCAGGAAAATTATATCGACTATTCGGGGTAGAGTTTTAACATACTTGTCAGAACTTCCGGTATATACTGGCATTCTGGACCTAAATGCTCTATAAGGGCTTCAAGAGTATAATAACGGTTTTCCGTTGGTAAATGAAGAATTTGATGAGGAATTTGATTTTTTTCGTGGCGAATGGAATGTTATTTGGATTTCATTTTTTATTTGTTAAGGTGTTGGCTTATATTCGCGTCTGTGAAAGGGGGTGGCTGTGGCGCGATAGTTGTGTGCTCGCTTGTCAACCTCGTGGTTGCGGGTTCGATTCCTGCCGTTGTCTATGTCTTCTTATATTCCATTAAGAACCAATTATAAAAATTGTCATAAAATAAGTTGCTGCTTTGGTCATTACATGCTGTTTATAGGCATAACACTAACAACATGTGATTGAGTAAACTGGCATACCCATAAAATATGACATCGAAATAAATAAAATAGTGCGAATTATAAGAGAATAAATACATAAGACACGGTAATTCTCTCCGCATTAGTTCAACCGCCATCCCTGCCACCAGAACATCGCGCCACACATCTTTCCTATCCTTCTTTCTCTTCTTCCACCGGATGCCCGCGCTGTGTTAAGAAAAACATATAAAGGGTATTCATAATCGCTTGAGCGCGTGCAAAGTTATAAAAAAAAATACTTAATTTTTGTTGCCGCATGGAAGGATTTAATTGTCAAAATCCATGTTTTGATATTTTCGTATCAAAAACTAATCTGATCCTTGTACCAATGGAAAATCACAAAAGGTTCGTTACATCGTGATGATTTTTGACGAAAAGTTATATTAATTGTAATTAGGGTTACCATCAGCTCCAAAATTAAAAAAAAGCTCGTAAACTGTAAGCTTATTTAATTTTTTTTTTATTTTAACTTTTTGAATCAATGTTCTGGTCGGTTGTTAAAAGTATATATTGTTAATAAAAATATAAAACAAAATCATAAGATTCTCCAAATATTTGGATGGAAGTAATCTGATTTTGTACCTTTTCCAAGATGTTGTCTCGGTTTCATTTCTTGACGCGATGTCGGGTATCTAGGAATTACATAGAAATCTGTGATAAAATGTAAAAGTATTACATTTTTTACAACTATTTGTCTTTTTCTAAAAAGTGATAACTAATGTCGATTTCGTTTCAATAAATAGAAGAGAGCGTTCGTGAGAGTGTAAAATATTTCCCTTTTCAGAGAATTTCTGCCAAAAAAAATTTGTATAATATAAGCACAAAATGTACATAAATCAGGTTGACCTTTGTCGTAAAAAAAGTCTTCGAAATGTTGTGTTATGGGCAAACTGGAATCGTTTACAAATTTGTTGCATTTGTTTGCCAAATAAATGAATTTTAAGGATCTAAAATACAATACCATACAAACTTATACGTCGCCATTTAAAAAAATGGATACTACAAACAATATTACATTTGATAAATAATTTGATGAACACTTTTGTGTGTGTATGTGTGTTATATTTTTACTCCCTTATGAAATCGAGAACAGAAAAATACTCCGAAACCTTAATCGGAACAGACAATCGAAAATTTTAGGAGTATCTGAAGTAAAAAAAGAGTAAGTCCGAACAGTCAATCGAAAACGACATAAGTTAGCAAAATGTTTAACTCTTGATTAAAAAAACGCTAGCTAAGAACGACAACACAGTACAGTTATAGTATCGCCCCAGAAAGGTAAAACATTGACAAAACCCAAATCGTGGGACAAACTCACAATTTGTCAATTAGTTTGTCAGAGAATTCACCAATTTGATTTTCAGGAAATTTTTGAAAATGTATTTTTGCTAAGCTTGACAACCTTAACAAAGTTGTCAAATTATTATGGGCATTGAAATGTGTAAATATTCAAGCTGTCAGCTTACAACTTACAAAGTATATGTTTTCAAGAATATACATATTTCATCAATGGATTCGTATACATATATGTATGTATATATAGTTATTAAATTTTGGTTCTTTAATATCTACTAGAATATAACTATTGTGTATTCCGACCCTAACCTTTTTTTTTTGAAAATAATTTTTGTAACTCCATTTTATCAAAACAAGTTTAAACTTCAAGCTTTTAACACCATTACGCCTGATGATTTATATTATTTATATCGTTTGTCGTGTCAAAGTCGGCTTCATTAGAATTCCAAAATGTATTGAAGCAATTTGCATTGCTCCTTGCAAACAGTAGGATTGATTTGTATCACTTTATTTCTCTTTCTCGAATCCACTTAACCCTCGAAAACACTGATAACCGAAATCTTTCTTTAAAACGTGTTCCGAATGCGATATCCTTTTGTCATATTAAAAAAAAAGTATCTCAATATTCTTATCCTATTTGTGGAACTTTCACATATTTCATTTCTGGGTTACGATAAAAGGATGTCAATGAAAAAAGTCATCCCTTCTATGAACGTGTGAATATACAATTTTAAAGGATTCCCCTGCTCCGCATTCTCGACTTGTCATTGTTAGGTAATGTCCTCTTCTGTATAGTATACCTTTGGTGAAATAGTCAAGGAGGCGAATGTGTGTTGGTCTGTCTGTATATCTTCCGGAATAAAACTCATCTGTTGACTCAATTAAAAGTCCTTTGGTTGCGTGCATACATATATCAAATTAGTAAAGCAGGCATCATCAGAATAGCAGGAGCAGCCGCCTCGAAATACCATGTCCCCAGCAGCACTGATTGTACCCATTGGATTCCTATTTTGCATGCAGGTGAACGAACAAATTGTGCATAACTGCTCCATTTGTGGCAATTACATGACTGAGTGTGGTGATTTGCTTTATGTGGACATTTACGCCGACCGGCTGTCCGGCCGTTCACATTTTAATTGGATGCAAAATGAGATTCTAAAGGTTTTGGTGTCGCAGTCGCATGAATGGAATTATTACTGAAGTCAAAAAGATTTTCCCAAATATGTTTAATGTACATATGTAGTAGAATAGGTATTCTTTGCCTAAAAAATTTCGAGACCACCAATTTTACTTCTATAACTATACGTGATAGGTAACCCAACCCTAAAGGAAAATTGTGTCGTTTAAGGAAATTGCTTTAATTTGGTTCTGCATGCAATTATGATTTTATGGTTTGATATTAAAGTTAATATCCGTCGTCGAAAGAAACCCGGCACAAGTCAACGAATGATTTTTTGACTTACTCGTAAAAACTCAATTTTACTTAATTCGTTGGGAAAATAAAGCAAATACTACTGGCCTAAGTGAGTTCTCTTAGGTGTAACAAAAACTAGTTCTATACGGATTTGCCTAAGACTCATACTTTAGTACTTTTAAGTTCCGATAAAAGTGGTAGAACCATGATGACATTATATCTCTTACTATATCTTTTACGGTAATGTCAAAACTCATACAGCTAATAAAGAAATGTCATTGATGGTACAGTGCTGCCGCCTTTTCCTTGTTTTTTTTTATCCAATTATTTTCAATCAATTATTAGATATCTATATTTGCACTTAATACGAACTAATTTACACAGCGTTATGTAATGACAGATACGGGAGCGACTCAGTGGAGTTTGATTTAAGCTAGAGTTAGATAATTATACAAATTGCAAATAAATTAATCACGAGTTAACTTGAAAGAATTTCGAAGTGTCAAACTTCTATTGAAATTGATGTGCGATATAATGAAAGTTATCCTATCGAACGAAATATATAGATGGCGACACGGATCAAAGTCGCTCTTACAATAGTTTTTCAAATTGATTCCAATAGATTTTTGAAAAGCATCTTTCAGAAATGTCTAGATAGTCAGTGCCAATTTTACAAATGTGGTTCAAATAGTTGATCCATAGTTCGGAAATTTTGTTTCCCGATTTCAGCGGATTAACTGAGTTTTAACTGGGTAAAATTTCAAGTATGCCATCAATGCTAAACACAAGCTTGAACCATCGTTAAGACTCAGGTAATCCGCAAAATCGGTGAGTTAAAATTGTTGAACCACATATCAAACATTTGTATTGGGCCCTGGGTTAATCCAGAGTTAACTCCATGAATTGTAGAGTTAACTCTGGTTCTAAATTGACCGAAAAAACATTTTTCTGTAACTAACTCAGATTTAACTCCGAAACTAGGATGATCTCACATTGAAAAACTGTCACTAAGTAAAATCAGAACTGAAATGATTTTTCCTTTACAATTTCTCTATATAGAAATAAAGTGGTTTAATTAAAAAAAATATACCATCGTGCTTTTGTTGCAGATTGCCACAATGTCATCATCCGCAATTTGTACGTAAAAAAACTTCGATATACAATATCCAATTGGTTTAAATCCAAAAGAATTATGCATATTAAGGACTCAATCACTGTCAGCAACACTTTGTTGGAACATAACTTGTGTAAATTAACTCTGCCTTGATAATTGCAAACTCATAAAACATAAATTGTATACTTACTGTTATAGCTTGCACGTATAAATAATAAAAAGGATTAACATTAATTTAGCCTTGCAATTAGTTCTTATTGTGCAAATATGTTGTTGTTGTTATTGTTGGTGTCATATTCTTATACGTTTACCATTCAAATAGCTTGATTATAATGTATAAAGGAGTCTTAATGTTAAATTAAAACGCAACAGAGAAACATGATATCATCCTTAAGCAGTAATAAAAGAGGATTAACTTAGGTTTAGGTCTAGTAATTTGTTCTTTTTGATGTAAATTTGAGGAGTGAGCAGTAATTATACCAACGTAGTTGATCCTTAATAATTACTGAGATAAAGGAAAATCAAAATAACACTTGGCCTGCGACACGCGAAAGTTTTTTAATTTTCTTTATTCAGTTTTTTTTTAAATTTAACAAGGTGGGGCAAAGTAGTGTCAAATGAGTTTAACTAAAGTCTGTTATTACGAACAGTTGATATCTATGTTCCCGTTTTTTGTTCACTAAAAAACATAGACTCTATCATTTCACAAGATTAGGGGAACACATTCAACACAAATTTTAACTATTTTTTAAACGTCAAAACATCTAAATTCAAAAAAAAAAAATAATAAAAGGTTTGTTTGGGAAATGTTTTTTTAAGATGAAAAATTTGCAATCCAAATATTAATTTATTGCACAAATTAACAAAGCGACAAAATTCAATTATTTTCAATGTTTGTGAAAATCTATACGATAATTTGGTGTACGGGAACATGATTTGACAGTTTTTTCCGAATAATGTCATTTTACAGAGACTCGCAGTCCTAACTCCTCAATATGAATATAATAAAATTAAATTTAAAACTACAAAATATAAAAATATACATCAACGCAATAACAACTTATTATGATCTGCAACGTATATCGGTCTTTTATATTTACTTTGCATTTATATGTTTAAAGGTTGGAATTTTGATGAAATGCGATTTTTATTCTTTGTTTCTATTTTGGACTCCATTCGATTGAGAGATGCATTTACTCAACTCGACTTTGTTCAATTAAATCTACAAACTCTTTATTCATTCATTAATATAGAAAACTTCACTCTTCACTGTCATCATAACAAATATCACAAAAGGGCAATAACTCTGCAATTTTCCTGATTATTAAAAAAATATACATAAGAAAACATTTAAGTGTGGAGTGGGATGATGAAGTATATTCAGTGCGTTCCTTTGTGATCCAGTATGTATGGCAAAGTACTGGAGTTAATTCAGTGCACAAATGCACTTACGGTTTTTATCAACACCAGACGGCGACACTGTCAGTAAAAAGAATTTACTTAGTACATTGCATTGCCCTAATTTAATTTGACGTTTCTCCCGCCACAAAAAAGTTTCGAAATTTTCTTCGCTTGAAAAATTAAGAACATTATATTATAGAATTCAGCAAACTAATTGAAGGAAGTTTCCTATAGGGACCAAGCTAGTTGGAGAAAACTATTTATTGAGAACTAGTTTCACATTGTAAATTCGTGGAAAATATCAATATCATAGAGAATAATCTATTATAGCTTATATTTTGATTAACTTAATGTTTTTGGACATAATCACACCATTCCAAGAGTAATACATCATGCAACAAGGCCACATTATTGAAATAAGATAATATTACGTTATTATAGACAATTCCTTTTGTGTAGGTAATTACTGTGCTGATTTATGAAATAACTGTCAGTGTGGCTTAATCAAACTGTAGTTAACTATGATATGCATTAAAGATTTAGTACCTAATCAAAATACATGACTATAATCATATACCACATATTAAATTACCTACATATATGTATAACTGTTATTATTGAAAGCATTGTAGTTCTATAAATTTTTTCAACCCTCTGTCAAAATAGTTACAACGTCTGCCGTATAATTTGAACATCATTTGTTAAGTGCACGTTTATTGTAAAAAATAATAATAATCAAACAAAAAAGGAAAAAAAAATGAATGAACAACATCAATAAACTTATTTCCTATTAATAAAAATATTTTAGTTTAATGATATCTTTCCAATAATTATCACTGAATGCAAGGCAAAACTTAGTGTTATTGTGAATCATGCGTCACAATAAAATCACTGATTTATGTAAATTATGCTTGGATGAGTAAATAGCCTTACACTCTCACACATTGGCGCGTGTGCGTTATGAAGTGATCCTTTCCCTAAATAGCGAATTTGGTGACTTGTATGTTTCAAATAAAATAATAAATTGATTAAACTGAACCTTAGCTCTGAAATTATATACATAAGTTATCAGAACAAAATAAAATGTATGGAGAAAAATCTGTAAAGGAATTTCTTTTTAAATATAAAATGTTTGAAGTTGGATTACTGTTGAAATTGAGTCGAAAGTATTTTTCGACAGTTGATAAAAGGTTTTTCTCCTATAAGTTCTTGCTACAAAAACTTTTATTCAGATTAATTATTTTAATTAAAAAAATATATAGGTATAACTAATTAATATGACTAAGCTTAGCAATTCAATTCATTCTATATTATATTATTTTTTTCCCTTCCTTAAGAATTATATATTTCGAAAGCTCTACTTGCATCTTATGTGTACGTATAGGTGCTGTATTACAAAACAATATACATTAATGCCATGTCACTCAAAAAATAAACCCTCTCTCTAAATTGTTTACATCTTATACGTACAAGCAACTCCAGCACTTATTTACTTGTAGGGATTCAAAAGTGTTTATTATTCAGCAAATGTCATTGACATTTTTTCCCAAGATGACAGTACAATAATAGAACCCATGCGAACAGTTCTATTTTTTCTTTTGATACAGAGAAACCAAATATGTACATATCCTTTGAGTGTACATAGAAACAAAATTAAATAAATGATGTGTAAACAAAACTTTAAGTTTTAATATTTTTAAAGGACAAATTTCCCATGACGAATGTAAAAGAAAAAAAAAACAAGCAGTATAAAATGTAGGTAACAATGAACATTTATTTGCTTTTAAAGTAAAATCACCGTAATTTAAACAATACCCACTATTGACGAAACAATTTTACATTGAGGTACCTACTTGACAAAGTCGTGTGTTGAGTTACAATAACAGAATTCCATAATTCACAATGAATAAGTTGAATTTAGTTTTTGTTAAATTCGATTATCTAGTTGCATAAGAACATTAGGTCTGTTTGAAGAGTGTTGAACATTTTGTAATAGCCTATTCACACCAAACTCGTTTACCCTTTTCGTTAACCAAAACGAATAGAGCGTTCACACCGAATATTTACTAGTTTTTGTTTGACTTTTCAGTTGTTTTGGAAAATCTGTCAAAACATTGATAGAACATTTTAATATTTTACCCAGATACGTACTAGCACTTTCTGGGAGCAAGAAATATTGGAAAATGATGGTGAAAATTACAAACAATATTTTCAAATGTATTCAAGCACGTTTGATATGCTGCGCAGCCAAATGAGAAATTTGGTAGTTCTAGTAACTAACTACAGAAAGTGCATTCCATTTAAAAAAAAAGGTATATATAAATTTTTGCGCTGGATCATTTACCGAATATAGGACAATCTCAGCTCTCTCCGGTGTAGGTGTGTCTTCAATATGTGTATTGTCAATAAATTCTGCCAGAAAGTTTGGCGTATTCTTCAACAACAATATGTAAATAAAAATAAAAAAATAAAAATTTATTACAAACAAATATGTACATATTTGCAAAAATGTCTTTGCCATAATTGTTTAAAAAGATTTTAAATTAATTTGTTTGGCAGTAAGCAGCCAGCTGTTCTTTTTTGGGGCCTATTCACAATCATATTAATTTCACTTGACGTAGGATCTGTTCGCTTAATTCATCCTTGAATTGCTACTCGTTTTCAAGTCGTTTTATCAAAAACGAGTCGTTTTGCAAAACAAGTCCTTTATGAAAATTGTATTGGAAAACGAGTAGTTTATAGTATAGCCTTTAAATCTGGCAATAAAATAAATAACCCCATTTGCGAGTTAAGCGTCAATGGTGACCCTCTAGTCGCAAGGACATAAAGTATAGTGATATACATATATACTAGACATACTAAAAAAATTAAAAGAAAAAGAGATAAATAAAACTCAACACAAAAAAACAGTGTATAAACGAAAAATATTCCCAGGCTCCCAGGAATTCCAGTGAGGAAATATTTAAATTTTCCACTTCTCGATTGTTTGTGTTTTCTTTTCTGTGTTTCTTCTTAATTCCTATTTTTCTTTAGTTTTCAAAACGAAGATTTTATTTTAGTACACAAATAATGAACTTCTCGTCCGAGTAATCATTTCTTCCGAATGTACCCATCACTATCTCATATTTTTGAGTTAATAAACGTAAAAAAGCACAAGATTACAAATATACCTATTGAAATAAGAATGGCTACGCATTTCTATTGCTAACCAACAATGAAAAACATGATTGGCTTGAATTGAATTTTCAGACACTTAGAAAGGATATTTATTTTTGTATTTATTTTTTAAATTGACTGTGCAATTCAGATTATGGTCTTACAGGCATAAAATTAAAATTAAGCTCATTCTTTCACGTGAAATGTTTTCCAATATTTTAATGATTACTGTTAGATCTTAATACTATGTTTCACCTCCCACTTAATCCAGATTTAAGTGGATTAACCATAAATCCTCTTTGAAATCTTCTAAATCTTGAAGATTTCCCATACAAATTTTAATCTCCTTAAATGAAGATTAGAAATTAATCTCATTGAAATCTTCTTCTAAGTAGAAGATTCTCAAAATAAACAAACCTTATTTCATAGAACGCGCCTATTCTTATGTCATATTTTCTCCACTGACATTCAACAAAAAAAAAAAACTGTCCAACATTATTTAATTTAATGCAATAAGGCTACAAAGACCAAAGCGGTCGGTGCCTCGAATTTGTAATAGAAAATGTTTTAGTTATCCTACCGTAATACTTTGAAGTTGTTTTTCCCAAATATATAAAAACGAAAACCGTGCAAAGGCGATTACAGTGTTTATGTAAATATATATATATGCTGCAAGATGTTGGGATTACAATATTTTAAAGTTATTACTCATTTTTATTTATTGAAATTAAATTTGTGCACTGCACCGAAATTATTATTCTTCTTCCCAATTATTTTGTTTTTGTCTTGTTGTATTGACTTTTGAATGACAATTCATAGTGAAAACGTCAAACTAATCTTTTTTTCACTGGTGAAAACACATGAAGATTAATTTTTAATCTTCTCAATTTAAACCGGATTATCTTTAGGTGAAAACGTAGCATAAGGCATCGTGCAAATCGTTGCATTTAAGATCATCGTCTAAATTCACCTACTCAATCGTGAACGTGGAACGCAGCTAAGTTTTTGGTCTCTCATTAAAATACTAAATATATATAAGGTGTATTCACGGTCCGATGCAATAGGGGTGGCCGTGGCGCGATAGTTGTGTGCTCGCCTGTCAACCTCGTGGTTGCAGGTTTGATTCCTGCTGTTGTCTATGTCTTCTTATATTCCATTAAAAACCAATTCCCAAAATTGTCATAAAATAAGTTGCTGCTTTGCTCATTACATGCTGTTTAGGCATAACACTAACAACATGTGATTGAGTGAACTAGCATACCCATAAGGTATGACAACGAAATAAATAAAATAATGCGAATTATAAAGGACATAAATAAATAAGACGCGGTAATTCTCTCCGCATTAGTTTAGCCGCCATCACTGGAGATAAATCTGAGACAACAACCATTCTAGTCTCAAAACATCGCGCCACACATCTTTCCTATCCTTCTTTCTCTTCTTCACCAGATGACCGCGCTGTGTTAAGAAAAACATATAAAGGGTATTCATAACCCCTTGAGCGCGTGCAAAGTTATAAAAAAAAAAAAAAAAAAAAGGTGTAAAATTGCAAAATTTATTTTTTTATTGTAAATCGTGAACGCACCTTTTCTCTTCTATTACAACTCTGCAGTCAAAATGACAAAATCAGTTTAAGCCTGGTACGCTGCTGATGGGAAACGAAAAATCCCATACAAAAATGACACGACGAAATCATAAACGAAAAATTTCGCTCTACTTTTCGTTTTCCAGTACGCTGCTGAACGACGAAATGTGTCATTTTAGTGGATAGCTGTACTAGATTTCTTAGTACAATTCTCCACTCTTTTCGTTCTCAATTTAATTGACCTGAACATTAATTGGTTGCGAAATATTGACATATCATTTTTTTTAACAAAACAAAAAAAATTGGTTTTTATATTCTTTGTGCGGTGTTCAGTGATGGTTCAGTGTATTAAAAAGATAAATGTTATTAAAAATGGATTCGTCTAATGAAACATTTAAAAAATGACAATTTCTCTCGGAAAAGTGCAAGTTCAGATTCTTTAAACTAATTTCAACATCGACTTAACTAAATCTGCAAAATGGGAAGATGGAAAGAAGCACACCCTTCACATATCTTATCGGCGAACAAGATTTAGTCCAACGCAATGATGTCACATTCATGTATCCGTATATTGAAGTGAACCTTTATTTGCAGTGCTTATTTATCCAACTATCGACTTTGCATTCGTTCTCTGCCACAAAGGTAGACGGACCAAATAATTGTGGTAGATGTGCCATTAGGGACAATTGGTTGAGTTGAAAAAATTGGAGGGTCTACATCGCGACCTAAGAATGCTTATTGAATCGAGATCTCTTGCAAAGATTCCAGTATGCAATATGGTTTGCCCACAAACAGCAGAATCATTCTCGCCGATCGGTTTTTGAGAAAATCACGTGTTATGCATTTTCGTTTAGTGGAAATATTTTTGCATTTAACTATACTTAGATGTTTTCCATGAACGGTTGGCAGCCGAGTACGGTAGATTGGGACTACCCAACGACCTTTGAAGAGTATCTAACGTGAATGCTTATTACGCTCTGATAATCCAGCAATTTGGGCAGTTCCCTCGTGCGCTTCAGATCATCTTTTGAAAAAAGTTGCGAAGCTTCGATCGAATCATATAATTGTAGATGGAACCATGCGGCGCAGCTTCAGGTTAATATTTATCAAAGAATATACAATAACAACTTCAAAAACAAGTAGATGAAGAACGATCGAAAGTAAATACTATTTAGGCCATTACATCAATTGAAGCAAATACTGATAGTTTAATCATGTTATTTAATAAGAAATATATATTTATGTGGCAAGTTTGCCATAAAGTGTAGTATTTGCAATAATAAATGTATTTGTTAATGGTAAAATATGAGTTGAGTTGTTATTGTTAGATGTATTGAACATTGGTTTGTGCTGATTTCACAGATTTATACAACTTTTGGTAAGAGTTCATACGAATTACAAATTTTATAAAAAAAAGTAGGTATGAAGACTTGTTAAAGTTTCTATAAAGAAGAATCGGCAAAAATTTACGGAAGTATATCCTTCAAGTTACTATGACTTGAATTCAGCTGCCATAGTAAGTAGGTACTATTGACATATAGCTCATCGTTATTGGGCTTGTGGGCTTTTTAGTCCGTTTTTTTGTTTTATAAACTTTATATCACATATTTCCGTGTACCCACACGTAACAGAAGAAGACTTCTTTGGCAATTTCAACATCAACCTCAAGCCTGTATGAATGATCCCAATGAAGCAATTATTTTTTGATTTCTAAACTAGTTTATCTGCCGATTTGATTACTTTTATATGGATTTTTTTTGTCACCAAATTACTTTAAGATGAATTTTTTTTTAAATAATTCTTGGACTTGATATCCGGAATTAGTAAGAAAACATAAATTAGAACTCAGAACTGTCTACACCATCCCAATGAAGCACGTAGCTTTCGAATTATAGAGTGGTTTACCTCCCAATTTCATTAAATTTCTTAAAATTGATAGACATTTCATCAAATCGGCAGGTACACCAGTTTATAAATCCAAAAGTAATTGCTTAATTTGGTTCATTTAAAGGTTTCTGAGTTTTATTTTAAGTCCTCTATTTGTAACAGGCTAGGCTAGAGAACGGGGCAAGTCGGTATCACTCTTTGTACATGTGTCGTGTTTTGTGTCGGTCCGCCATTTCATAAAATTGTATTTAACTGAATTGTAATTTCTTTTACAAAAAAAAACATTGGACTTGGAAAAATCACAGTTCTCCAAACTCGTGAATTACCCGATAACCATAATTTGTTTGACCAAGATAAAGAATTGCGCGAACAACTTCATGTAGAGATTAAAAAGAAAATCCAAAGCTTGTGCCAACCCCACATACAAGTGTTCGATATCTCGATTGGATGGTTATGAATTTTGTCTCCGTCATATATTAAAAGAACCTCGTGCTTCGAACATAGTCGTCTATCCCAATTAAAAATGACTCGCAGTTCAATTCGACAATTAAAACAAGTCGAAACCAATGAAGTGCTTCTGAATAGCCAGTCCCATCATTTGAGAATTGAACCTTCGTCACCGCCACCACCACCGAGCTGCGAAATCGACGAAGAGATCGATGTACATAGTTTCTCCAAATATTCAACAATAGTTTGATTGAAAAAAACGACGAGTTCTCGATTATGCCTCGGATAGTTCTTCGGAGGTAGAGGCAATTACATTCGACAAAGCGTCCAAAGGACACGAGTGGGACATATTTTATGATGAAAGTGTTGATTCGCAAGACGATGATTTGCTTAAACAAATGAGTAGGCAATTGCTATATCTAAGAAGAAACTTACCAACCTACAAAATCTCTACATGGAACAGATTAATCGATTGCACCATATTTTGAAGGAAAAACGCCTCCGTAGATACTTGCATGCAATTCCCAACGTTGTGCAGCATTCATGAATAGCATAAAAGATCACCTGGCGAACATACTTTGTACGTGAAACTTAAAGCACTCAACCCCTACCATCGACACCATGGACTTAAGTCTGCTCTGCATAGAAAATTTTAAGAAAAGCATTCGAAAAATACCGATGGAAATGTTCCGAAAGGTCTTCCTTATGTTAAATGCATTTGTAGTAAAATGCGGTGAAAGAGCTATGCCTATAAAAAAACACTTTCTCGAAGATAAGAAACAAATTCATTTCCGTGCTTGTGGTGTCGAGAAGAGTGGCGTAGTGTCTCAGAAACCAGTACCAAATATATTTGAAGATACTACATGTGTATTGCACATAAGCTCACCAACCAAAAAAGAGTATATTCAGAAGGAATACGAGTCAGAGACGGAAGAGGTTGACGAAGAAAATACGTCCGCAGAGGCGCAGATGCACCAGCTATAGTCGAGCTTTTAGTTGTTTATTTATTAAATCTAGCGATGGTAGTGCGGTAGCCAAGAAGGAACCGAATTTTCAAAAATTGGACACTTCTATGAAAATAGATATAGTTGAAGAACCTAAAAAACACGTCACAAATTCGAACGATGACAAACTTTCTGAAGTTTAAATAAAGCAAGAACCGGGCTCTGGACAAAAAGCTGTTGAGGAAACTGGCGCAATTGTTGAGACAAAAGTGGCCATCGAACCGGCTGCAATTGTTTGAATGCAGTGTTAAATTTTAAGATTTAGATTATTCTTCATTTATTGTATGTATCTCTTGTGTTCATGTGGCGCAAAAAAATATGTCACCAGATCCATTTTTAAATCCAAGAATTATTTTTAAAAAGTTACATCTAAAAGTAATTTGGTGAAAAAAAAATCCATCTAAAAGTAATTTGGTGACGACAAAAATCTATCTTAAAGTAATTTGGTGACAAAATTTAACTTTATTTTACAACTTATCAATTGGTTTTGACAGCTTACAGAACTCTCCGCAACAATTTTTCCGCTGTGGTTTTCGTTAGTATTTCGCTCTCCTAGTGGAGACCACCGAAAATTTTTGTTTCGCATCAGCAGCGTACTAGGCTTACCACAAACATTTCTGACAGAATATAACAGCTACCAAATTGTCAACGACACCAGGCAAATTTTACACCATTGTATTTTTCTGTTGCAAAAGCTAAGGGTATAGTAAAAGTGTTGTAAGATCTTAATCATCAGTGTAAGTTGTTGCTGTGGTGCAAAACAAAGTTGACTTTTGCACTCTTACAATGATACTAGACCAAGTGCACCTGATCGTGAATACTCCTATAGTTCTTTTATTTTTGCACTTCAAATTATTTTGAACAATCCCCCTGTAAATTATCAAAAAGTAATTATATATTTTTTCTAAGCAGTCCCTTTTTCTTATTAATTAAATAATAATTAAATTAATTATTGAATGCATTTCTTTTAATTGAGTTGTAATAAATACTGAAAAGTCCGATTCATTTAATTTTCTTTGATTGAAGTTTATTATTAACATAGACATTTTCAATGAAAAAAAAAAACAAAATGTTAAAAATTCGAATCCAATTGATCTATTTTACAGAACGGACGAATTCTGTTCAGTGTTGTTCATTACTACTAAGCCCCATTATTATTCTGCACCGGAGAGCTTGATGCTTTGCACGACACCTTCCATTTAAAACAAATATTTTATAATTCAATTTTCATGTGAATTTAATATTTTTCTCATCGCAATTTAAGTTTGAAATAGAATTCAAATTTTCAACAAATCAAATTCCGATAAAATAAAAATTAAATATAAACCTTTTATCTATGGCATATCAACTTGACAGCTAGTGCAGCCTTTGTTAATTTAATTAAATTTGAAATTGTTAAAATGCAATGTTGTCACATTTCCGGTTTGTATAATGAATTTTTACTGCCGGCCGTCCGATTAATTTTTTAAATCATTTCTAATTGTTAACAAGGAAAAAAAAACAGAAATTATTCAGATGAATAAAGTTTTTTGATCACTACTATAATAAAGCATTTATACCTAGGCTAATGTCCTTACAATATTACAAAATATGCGTATCTCTTCAGTTGTAACATTACATCTCACAGGAGTGATTTAGGACATACATCCCTAAAGCGAATAACCCTACATTAAACCATTCCACCGCAAAAAAAAAAAAACAAAAAGATTTAGGCTGAACCCTTGGTTAAAAGAGGATATCCCAAAATGAACATTTTAGGCAATTATTAAAAATTTTCGCAAAATAGGTCTTTTTGTTTGTAAATTTTTAATATAAAGACCGACCGACCATTTTGTTATCACAAATCACCCTTGGGATATCCGTTAAGTACAAATATCATTACTTTTGCTGATGTAAAAATATTTATTCTTGTTTTTCTGACTTCAAGGAAATACCTCAGGCATAAGTATAATCCCACTGTTATGGAGACATTGATGAATGGCGCATGTTTTAAATGGAATGTTCTTTATTTGTTATAATAAATTCGTTGTCATCAGAAAGGTATTATGTATACAAGAATATTCATGGGCATCCTTTAATTGGGCAGGCAAATTAGGTTGTTTCATGCCAAACGCGTAGCTACTATCATAAATTAAGGTATTTTCGAAAATGAAGACCTATGAATTATGTTGGCTTTTATTTTTTAATTTGAGATGGTTGTTTTTTTTTTTTTAAATTGACAGATTTTTAATTAAAAAAAAATTATACTTAGGAAAAAGATCTAAACGCGCGGGGAGGTGGGCAGTTAAAATTGGTAGGATTTGTATCAAATTTAAATCATATGAATTTCCGTGCGATTGATAACACAAAACATTAACAAGCAATTTATTTGTCAAATTCCTCAGTGTGTAAAATTCCAGTGGTTTATAACCAAGCTGATTTTAAGTTTATTTTCTTGTACATATATGTATCATTGTAAGTTATTTTAGTTCTTAATTTTCCACAATTTCTAATATTTCTTATTTTTAATCTAAACAAATTTCGTTCTGCTTTACTAAAATTCTTCTCTACTTGCTTTACAACTTGCCCCTAAAATTGCTTCTCTAATGGTTGAAATTCCATGTCAGCAGACGATGAAGTTGATTCGGATTGTGGGCGTTGGAAAAAAAACTGTGTTTATTACAACTTGCTTTCCAGTGTCTGTTCAGGATTAACAACATAAAAAAAGTGTGAATACCATGACTCATGGTTAACATATGTAAGCACGATCCAGTAAATACGAAAAATTCCCAAACATAAATGTTCTGTCACAAGTCAGTTTATAGGAGGAAGAAGTTATATATTAAGAAATAAAACATGAACCAATCGGAAGTGTCAAAATAAATTAGCGGAGTGAGTAAAAATTATTCGACGAATAATTATTATTAGTAATCATAATCAATATCACAAATTTGAGCAGTGTCTTTTTGGAATATAGAACTGAGTCAGGACTTAACGGTCAATTGTATTTCGTTTTATCATCTTTCTTTTTTCGCAATCGTGCAATTTCAGAAGTAACTTAACTTTTTTTACTGTCCAACATTTCTGGCATTTTTTTTAAATTGCTAGTTAGGTTTTGGAATGAGCTATGACTCAAGTCATTGTGTAAACTCAGAGTTCACCAATTTTGACCTAACGTTGTACACCGTAAACACGCCCACGTCTATAATGACAGTTAAAAATGCCAAATCTTAAGCTATTAGTCTGTTCACACCAAATCCAAAAAAGGGGTTTCAGCTAAGAGTTTACAAAATCTCGAAAACCGTTCACACTGAACATTTACACGTTTTCGTTTGAAATTTTAATTATTTTGACACCACAGACAATAACAAATACATTGGTATCATTTAACAACTGAGCAATAGCTATACGGAGGGTTTGGGTAAGAATCCCGAGAACCGATAACCCGAAAACCCAAAATCCCGAAAATCCAAAATCCCGAAAACCCAAAATCCAGAAATCCCGAAATCGGAATCCCGAAAAATTATACAAAATGAAAAATTTGCGCAAACTTTTCATTTTATATAATTTTTCGGAATTCCGATTTCGTAAAAATAATCCTAAATGGGAATTTTGGTTTTTCGGGATTCTGGGTTTTCGGACTTTTGAGATTCTGGGTTTTAGGGATTTTGGGTTTTCGGTATTTTGGATTTTCGGGATTCTGCGTTATCGGTATTCTGGATTTTCGGGCTTTTGGGTTTTCGGGATTCAGAATTTCGGGATTGTGTCCGCCTTCTCTATTCGGATATGTTGGTGTTGTATTCCCATGTAAGAAGACAGCTGATGACAAAGCAACTGCTGCTGTCAAAAAAAAATCTTACATTGGAATACAACAATACCAACCTATCCGGATAGCTAATTGTTCTGTTATTGAATGAGGCCACTGTGAATTGATATGCTTTCAGCCAATACCGTGTTTTGGGTTTGGTGTGAAAAGTCAATGATTCGCCTGAATGTTTTGAATACAACGATTGCATCGCATAAAAAGATAAACAAGTAGATTACATTTGACAGACATTTCAAAATGCATAAAACAGTCTTAACAAATTTAGACAGAAAATATTTGTGAGCAAATAAAACACGTGTTTGCCTTATTTGTAACTAAATCTAAAAAAAAAATTAAAAAAAACCACCAACAAAAAAATAATTAAGTCTCTGTATATATAGTTAGTGTATAGTTATTTATGTCATGATGTTTTCAAATATTTTATGTGATAATTAATCACACGTAGATGTAGGTACATAGCAAATAATGGACCAGCCAAGGCACAGATGTTTATCGACAAAACATGCAAAACTTTAATTCCAAATATTCTTATTTTCCTCAAAGTTTCGACCCACACACCATACAACCGTGAATGCCAAAGTTATAAAGACAAATAATAAAATTCGTCGGCTTCGCCCACTCTGCAAATAACAAACTTATTCTGCAATAAATTCTCTCCTAATTGAGTAATTTAAATATTTACATGGAACATGAAGATTTAAATTCTACAAATATTTTCTGTCACTAAAATGTCATGCAAGAGTATAAGAATTCATAAACCTTTTGAAAGGTCCTAAGAACGAAAGATACGCTTACATATTTTTGGAAATTTTATACACCTCTTCTATACACATAAGGTACCGCCAAAACTTTCTCCTATACATACCTATTTGTATACGTGTTCGCTGTAATTCAATTTAGGAATTAAATCATAAAATCTTTCCACCAACAATTTTCTGGTGTCATTTTGTGCTGTTCATTGTAAATGTTAGCATAAACCAAAAAAAAAAAAAAAAAAAACAACAATAATAAAAATGATCTTTTTTTTTTCAAATTTTTGCTTGGTGTGCATGTATATTATGTAGATATGCACTGGTACATTCATGTTCCATTAAGTCAGCACAAAAATTGCTGCGTCATTCACATGTGCAAATTGCAAGGTTTAGAGTGGAGTATTACCCTTACTTAATTATTTGGAATAAAATTTCGATGGAATCCTTTGTATGGCATCGTGTCCTATAATTTGTTAGTGTTTATTAATTTATGCTAAGTTCCCTCCAATATTCGATTTGTGTGCCGTGTGGACAGAATCGAATTATCTTCAAAACAAAATTGATTTTAGCTGTCAATATTTGTGTTACATATTTAATACGATTTTTACCGACAACCGACTCAACAAGATTTGACATTGCTCTTAACGTCAAATTTAAATTTTGCACTGGTCACGGTCACACAGTTATGGCCTTTTCGATTGGCCGTCCGGAACACGTTCCCCCAATAAAACACCCGGAAACAATTTGACTGATTCTGAATTGTATGTATCACTGTATTTGTGAAAATTAAATTAAAAAAAAATCACGTCGGCTAAAATGAATTTCCAAAACACTTGATTTCAATGTAGATACACATTTTTTTGTATCAGTAATAATTATAACTTGCTTCTTTTTATGTTATTTTGCCAGAAAAGTAGTTTAAATTCAATAAACACATCGAAATTACACAACAAATCAACCCGATGATTTTGACATTTTAATTATGTGAGTGTATTAGTAATTCTGTTTTCGATTCTGAAATGAAATTCAGAATCGTTTTCTGTTCTGTTTAGAGTAACAACTGTCATTTTGTGGGAGTCAGAACAGTTCTGGACGGCCAATCGAAAAGGCCATTAGATTAGATGAGTTATATCTTGTGTATTAACTATCCGAATATGTTTGTCAATGGTTCCGATAGGATAGGCTAGCTGAAAGCTGTCAAAAATCAAAACAAAACTCATATCAAATATTAAATTTGCAATCTGCTGTAACATTTTAGTCGTCAGAAAAGTTGCTTGACAACATTTGTGTTCTTGAACGGCTTCCAGCAACAAATAGTTATTCCAAATTGCTTAGAATTATTATATGTATAATGGTGGCTATTTGCTCAAAAGACATTAATTAATATTGTTTTAAATAATTATTATACAAATTGTGGGTTCACAGTACACATATTTTAAGGTAATATAATGCGCATGTTGTAAAATTTGGTGTACATAATTTAAAAATTTGGTTGTTATATTTGACAAAATGTCTCTGAGATTTGAAATATGCACTCTGATTTTTGCAGATCCACATACAAATAGAAGCGGGTCGATATTTAAGTAAGAGTGATTTATAGCGAGTTTTATTCAAGAAAATATCTGCTCTTTCCTGCAAGGATTTCATCTTTTTTAAATTTTGTTTGTTTGTTTGTTTTAAGTTTCATTCCAACAAATAGAGCAAATCTAGATCAAATCTGAACACGAAAGATTGGATCCCTGATGGGTTGACAGATTTGATCTGAATGCACACATACATATAAGAAGTCTTTTCTGTCAAGGGTCTAATGGAAAATATTTTGTAATTAATTTGTTGTGAACTTGTGAAGTAGTGCCAATCCGTGCTAAAAAAATAAAGATGTTTTCGTCTTCCTCGTCATCTGATGATGAAGATGTGTTTTTTTCAGAAATGTGTGTCAATCATTCACCAATCCTACAATTAAATCTGGAATAAGTTTCATTGAAAAAATCAAAGCTCGATTTGTGAATGTGAAACTAAGAACGAAAAACTGATGGAATAAAGCAATTTGGTCAATCGACAATTTTGATCTAACCGAATAGCGGAATATGGGTTTTGACATATGAATACTGAGTTTTGGCACATGCGCGAATTTGAACGAAAATGAAAACCGGAATATATTACCTTTAATATGTGTGCTGTGTTTTGGGTTGTTCTTCATATCTCCTATAATAAATTATAGCTATCAGTCCGGATTCAAACAATCACAAGAAAAATCGATTATACATTATTTTTTGTCCCATCTAGAATTTCTGCAAATATCAGATCCTAAATTTTAACAACTGTGTTACTTTGTTGTCGGTATCGTATACATTGGGGTAATAATTTTACAAGATCGATTTTCAATCTTTGTTTCAATCACTTGAGCCATAACGAAACTCATAAAGAATAAAGGGCGATAAGTTGGAGCAACCTGATACATTTTGGTTACCCCTGCCACCACATATATAAATAGCCCTCACATACATGCTTAAAAATCGCACGTTGAAATTGATGGTGTAAATGCAGTCATTGCAAGCAGCCTGAGACTGACAGTATTAGTAAGAGTACATTGCTTTTCAATTTGTCAAAAGGAACCTTGACATGTGATTGACATGGATTAAATCATTGTTAAATGTTGGAGTACATTACGGTACGAGTAGTTTTAAGATTTAAAGCTTATGTGATAGGATGGATTAAGATGTCATAGAAATGTAATTTTATGGTTGAAATATAGTGGGTGTTTTAAGAATGCACAGAACCGAATTAAGGAGTCAATTATGAGAGGATTAAAGCATGTGTAAAATACTTAGATAACCATTATGCTTTAAGCATTTTATAATTGATGGTGTGCGAGAATTAGAGAGGCTTTTTCTTGAAGGCAAACATAAAAATAAACAGTTATAATGGTATTTGAGACACAACAAAAATAAGGGCCAGTTTTACAATGGGAGTAATGAGTAAGTGGCCAATATGGAAGATTGAGTCACGTTTTCGCAGAGCACACTTACCTCCAAATAAGTGGCACTTAAGTCACCCACTTGTTCATGCTGAGAAGCTGAACCTAAGGTGACACATGTGAAACTTAAGTGCCATTTATTCCGGTAAGTGTGGAGCTAGTACTTGAGTCACGCTTTCATGCCGTGTCGTCCCTTTAAAGTGGTTTTAAAAATGTTTCGGAAATGTTCAGAATATTGTTGTGCATTCGAACTATAGATGACTCCATCGTCTTAGACGTTGAATTGACAGGAATATGACATACACAAATTATGGATTTCGAAGTGCTGAGCTCTCGTTTATGTTTATTCATTTTGTGGAAAAAAAAACACTGCATTACGATTCACAAAAAATCGCAATATTGTGAATTGCATAATCTGCATTTTATTTGGAAAATATAGAAAAATAAGTATATACTGAAATAATTGCTGAATCAAAAGATAGCCGCTTCGACGATATGCTTCTCTTTTCTAGTAATAAACAAATATGTCGAGGGCAGTGTCGAAACGATAATCTCTTAATTGAACGATATTTTTAGTACTACGTGATCTGAGACCAGATTTTTGGCGTGTTTTTAAACAAAATTCTGCCATAATACTGTACGGAAAGCTTAGGGATTTGTAAAAAAAAACTAAACTCGAGATTATAAGAACACAAAAAATGTGGGTCCTGAAACAATATTCCATACAAAAAATTATATACATATGTAAGTAATATACAGCCTTGAATCCACTGAGAAATTGGGTACTTATGCTGCCATAGGTTGCATAATTTTATATTTACTCAATAACATTAATATTTTACTTAATAATTTCAAAAATTCATTCATTTTTATAGAATATATTTTTGTGAAATCAGAAAATTATATCTATTTTTAATCATATTGAGTAATCAAATAGGTACATATAAGATTTATCGCACTGCCGGCAGGTCTGTAGAGTATAGTGCCTACATACATATATTTTTGGATGTCAATATGAACAAATATATTTTTTAATCAAGCTTCATCATAATGAACGAGGCACGTAGGAAGGACACGTTAAGTTGTTCAGTTCTGTCTGACAACATATGTAATGTACTTTAACAATATCTGTCGCTGTTTTCAACCATCAGGTGTATGTTCTGGTATACGATTACTTTTAATAGTGCGACTTTATGTGGCGAACGATGAATAATATTTATACAATCCGACTTCTCTTTGAGTTTTAATTTTAATTACAATTAAATATTTTACAAAGAAACAAGGGATATTCGCAGTTACAACGTGCAGCATGAGCTTAAATAATTGCAAGCAGTAAGTATTTTTTTATCACTTCCAATCCAACAACAAGGACTATTGTATTCACAAAATGTATAAGTCCTTCCTCAGCGCTTGACTCATTTAACTCTGGAAAAGTCTTATTATCTGCATTTTGCAGAATTAAAAACATTTAAATAACTCACGTACAATTACTATACACCAGCACCATACATTCAAGCTTATTTTCCACTGAGACTACAAATTGTCCTTAAATTATTTGTCATTCCAGAAACGTCTGTGTGTTCTGTTGTCTTTAAATTACAAACAATATTATTTTTTTATCGCAGAATTTTAATTTTAATTTATGTTTTCATGCATACATTCTTATGTATGATAATCATTTTTAAAACATCAAATAACTATTATGTGCGCTATACCAAGTGTGGATCCATTTATCTTGTTACGAGGTAAGCAGCCGACATTTTTTACACCTTACAACAAGGAAGCTCTTCTTTAATTTTGGTTGTGATTAATGAATAGGGATATATTATTTTTGTACCAATAAGTAAATATTGCTTTTGAAAATGTTGTTAATCAACGTTGGAGATAGTAAATAATGAAAAATAATTTTGTTTTAAATTTCGCCAGACAAAAGAGTGTTTGTGTTTTTGGCTAAAATACAAGTAGGTACTGGAAATAAAAAGCCATAAGAAAGTTGCCAAAATATATCTTAGCAGAAATATACTACATGTACTGGGAGGGGGTGAATATTCTTTATGCCAAAAATTCTGTATTAAAAACATTTTGCAAAATAATCAAAAAAATTCTGTATGAATTTAATTTTGAATGTTCCAAAATTCGGTTTCTAAAATTCTGTAAATTCTGCATGTAATGAAATCTTAACATAGATACATAAAACACAGAAAAAATTATCTAAAGTTTTAGGAACCTGCAAACAGGGCCAGGTAGGTATATTTAGTTAAGCAAAAAACTGTTAAAAATTGCTCAGAATTTTGAGACATGCAATATTTTGTATTTACAGAATTTAAAAATATTGAAGTTGAATATCTTTGTCGAGCGTATAAAAACCAGGATTGTAAAAAATGCATTCTTTAAAAATTATTCCGTTGTTCCGTTCAATACCCAATTCAGCAACTTATTGTAAACAAAAAAAAAAACTCGTTTAACATCCGTCCTTCGCTTTTTACAGGCCGACTCCCGGCCATACAGATGCCCAAAATTCAATCCACAAACAGTGTAGTTTTACTTTTGGACAGTTTTATATCTTGCCGTTCATTTCCTTTTCACCACCTTTAGGGGGTGGCCGTGGCGTAATAGATATGTTTTCGCCTGTCAACCTCATGGTCACATGTTCGATCCCTGCCCTTAGTATATGTCCTCTTATTTTCCATTCAAAAACAATTCTAAAAATAAATGTCATACAATGTGTTGCTGGTTTACTCATTACATGCTGTTTAGGCATAGAACTAACAAAATGTGATTGAGTAAAACTAGTATACCGATAAAATATGACAAAGAATAAAAAAATTAATGCGAATTATAAGGGGCATAGATAAATAAGACACGGAAATTTCTCCGCATTAGTTCAGCCGCCATCCCTGGAGATACAATCTGAGACAACAACCATCTAGAGTCTCAGAACATCGTGCCACACATCTTTCCTATCATTCTTTCTCTTCCTTAACCTCACCCTCACGCTCGCGCTGTGTTGAAACATTTAAAGGGTAGTATAATCCCTTGAACGCGTGTAGAATATAAGAAAAAACACTACTTTCATTTTTCCATCAACATTCACATTTTTAATCAGACTTAGAAATTTCTTTTCGGTTATGTCTTGTAAAAATGTAGTTTTTTTTTCGACATGTCACTACATCGTCGATGCATGGACATGGATTTTTTAAACACCATTGGATTTTTGTATGGCATGTTCATAAATCTGTCATTGTTCATGGCCTGTAGATGCGAAGTTCTGAACCGAATTCCAGCGAACACTCTAAGATTTGTTTTTTTTTTTGTCTTTGTTTAAACACTTGAACTATTATCTGTCACTAATTGAAATTTTGTTAATTTATTTCAGTTTTACTTTAAAATAACATACATTCTGCAGCCATTTTAATTTTACCAGTATTTCTTGTCTACACGTTTCGCTCTTGATACACATAATATTTCCTCTCAAAATATGTCACGCACCAACACTTCAACTTTTTTGGATCTCTTGGCATTTGTTTATACATATGATGCTTTCTCATTTTTTCTCATACATTTTGTTTATTAGAAAGAAAAAAACAATTTATTTTTCCAGGGATGTGCAAAGAACGCAATTTTAACAAAATTTACCCTGAAATTTTAAAGATTTCTGAAATTAAAAAGATTTAAAAGTCTGATAAGATTTAAGATGATTTTTGATAAAAATGTTTTTAGTGTTTGTTTATGAAATTGACCGTAACAGTGTAAGTGGTAGTCACAACTCGACGTTTTCTTTTAAATTCTAAGCCTTTTCAAAAATAGAGGGCTTGTGATTTTTAAAACTCTTCATCTCATTTTATTTTTTGTACCCATATACTTTATACTTTTAATTACAATACGTGGACGAGCACTTAACTCAGCCTTTAAACGCCTTAACTCTTAACATTTTTCATTCAAATATTCGTTTGATATCGATTCGTCCTTAATTCCTAGAAAAGGATACAATTTAAATGAACGATATTGAATTTCTTTCTTGATTTTTTATTCAACTTTATTTGGAATGCATATCATTTTGATTTTAATTAGTATTTTGTGAGTCTTGGGAGTGGGTTGAGGTTGAGGAGGCTTCTACAAATTAGTCTTAGGTATTTTATTTTTGTCGAGAAAATTGACTTTGATTTATTGAATTTCACACCAACTGTCTTTTTGAAAAGAGGGATAGGTATTGTTCTATTTATTTATAAAAGCAATCAACCGTCGCAAAAGAAAATTGACAATGTCCTCAAAAGTCAATTGGTGGGTCAAATTGTGAAAGCCGAAACAGAATGTCAAGTCTTGTGCGGATTAGAGGCAGCTTAAAGCTTTCTTAAGCAATCTTATAACTTATAAAGACTTATTTAAGTTTCTTATCATCAAACCGATAATAGAACATTTTATAATTAAGCGATTACTTAATTTTTATATATTTTCGAAATTCTGTTATAAAAAAGCAGCTTGATTTTCAAATATTTATAAATAAATTAATGTTATTTTATAGGACTTTACTGTAAAATAATTACATACAAGTTCAAATCAATTGGGAAATACCAAACAAATATGCTAACGCTCCTTCCTCAAATTAATACAAAAATAAGTCCCCTTTCAAGGTGGCAACTAGTTGCTGCAGTTTTTTTGACCTTTTCTTTTAATTGCTTTAAAAATCTCTTTCAACATTCAGACGAGGAAATAAAATTACCAGAGATTTTTTTCGGTTCCTTTAAACGTTTTTAGGTTTCAACGCACACTACAAGTAGCGCAAATGGAACGTCAAAAAAAACCTCTTCAAATCGTTGACCACGGAGATTTGATTATCTCCCTTCTTTCTACAAACTAAAAGTTGCTGGCAACTCAGTTTCTCCGTGTGGAAGCGTTCTAAGTTGCATTAAAACAAGAAACTCGTAGTTAAAATATCTTTGATTTTTTTTTTGGAATGCCACAACTGACAGCTTTTGTTTTCTTCAATATGACAGTTTTTATAATTTCGTCCTAGTTATACGGGAACACATCTGCTAAAGGTGTGCATCGATCCAGTGATTGTGTTGTCAACGAATTGCTTACACCTATCTTTTTAAAAAATAAATGTCAAAATGACATTTGACCCTTGAACGATATTTTGCAGAAATTTCGACCAGTTATAAAAATCCGTGTCTGAAGTTTAAAATTGTCAAATTAATAATTAAAAAGTTTGGTGATGTTTGTGTTTCAACTTTAAGTTAAAGAAAAGTACCGATATTTTGGGAGTCATATAAAAAATTATCTATGACAATACCCAAGCTTTTAAATAACACGATGTGAATGGTTGGAAAATTTCCTTTTCAATATCTAAGCTGAAGGTTACTCTTCATACATACATTATGTACAATACATAATCACTTATCTGTTTGCTTTTCGTCTCCCAAAACTGAAGCAAGCTTACACATTCATTACTACATATACTAAAATTCACCAAAGTACAATTTAACGAAGAATTGAATACTTACCAAGAAATTACAATTTTCAAATAAAATGGCAATAAATGGCTCAAACCAAAGAAACAAAAAACAAAACAAACCCCTTCAATCCGCGCCAAAAAAAAGAGAACGATATTTACATTCGATTAAGCGCGTAAATTTATAGCATAGGGCTTCCACATCAATTTAGCCAATTCAAAGCAAAAAGTAAACATTGTTTTAGGCTCGATTTTACGATTGTCAAAAAAAACACACACAGAACACTTTAGCAAATTGTTTAAGGTCAAAACTGATTTATTGTCACGTTTCAATTCGATTATTACCCACCTCTCTTTCAGCTACCTACTTACCCTAAACAAAACACATAAACCCGGAAAGCGACAACATGGAAATAATCGACTCTCTTCCAAAATGGTGGGCTTGAATAACAACCCATTTATTTTATTCACAAGCAAAAAAAAAACTGGTTGGTATATTTTTGAATCAATAAAATGAAACTCACACAAAAAAGAGGAACACGGATGACATAGAAGGTTTATTTTCAATGATTGAATTTGTAAAACATTAAATTGAAAAGTGTGGGCATAGAATTCGGTAAATAAAAATAAAAACACAAATATTGGGTTAACTGAGTTGTTTGCTTCATATTTTTCTTTAAAAAAATACAACTTTTTGTTGGTTTGACAATAATATTATTGACATTCAAACAAGGATGATATGTGTGAAAGGATCCATTTCCAAACGCTGGAAAGAGTTTCCTAGATACATGTGTTATCACAGCGAACCAATTACATAATTGACTAAGTGTGTCGGTGTTTATTGCAGGCAATCTCAATCATTTAAATACGAATCCTCTCTGATAGATTTACATTATGTGCCTATGCGTACTAACTTGGTTTAGACATTTTAGAGCACTGTAAACAAGTTTTTACATAAAACAAAAAAAAAAACAATTTATTTTTATTAAAAAAATTGTCAAAGAATATTTGAACAAATGGAGTCCAGTCAGCCCTGAACTAATAAATGAGATATTAAAGAGTATCTAACTTACTATTATAGGGTTTTCGTTTGGCAACAAAAATCATTTTATTTTTGATTTATATCTGTCAAAAAACTGATTCTGAACAATTTTTGCCTTCGATTGGACAAAATTTATTTATTTTTTGATTTTAAATCAGATCTGGATTTTGATGCAGATCTGGATTTTTTGGCAGATCTACACGTTTTTTACTAACACATTATAATTGACAGCCATCGGTTTGACAAGTTCTTGTTTGATAATAATTTGTTTCGGTTGCAAGGAAAAAATTGAAATAGTTTCGAGTTCAAATGAAAGCAGTTTCAAGTGTATTAATTTATTCGTCCAGCTTATAAGCTTGCAATTAAAAGCAACTTTCGAGTCAATATTTGGCAGCTGATACCGCTAAGTGGTTCCCAGGCACAAATATGCACCAATACTATAGTAAATAAAAATCAATTTATAGATCAAGATACAAATTTACCAAAGAAAACCCCATTACTGTGGATAAACTCTCGATTGCAATGAAACATTTGTTTAAGGGGCCTATTTCGCAATGTCTCTACATAGTGTTCTGATCAAGGTCATAGAGAGAAATATCGGGCCCGGGACGATAAATCACGAGCGCCCAAATGAAAGAAGAAAAATTAATATTCTAATTCAAATAAATCAAAGCGTGTTAAAAGTGAATATATCGCACTACTACATTATTTCGAATTTACAGAGCTCTTGTTTGATTGGATTTTCATTTTCACATAATTACTTTCCACATATTTCGAAAAGTTAAATAATGTAGTTGAGGTTGCGTTAAATATGGAATGAGAATATACTTTGTTCCATACCTTAAATTTAAATGAATATATATACTCTTACATTAAAATATTTTGATTCATTGATTGCTATTGATTTTTGTATTAAATGAAATTTGTTAATATTACCATTACCAGCTTTCTGGACAGCAAGACTTACATTTGTGTAAGTAAGATTATTACTTATGTATTTTTGAACAAAATTTGTAAATTTCAGTTTCTGCCATATTACTGAAAATTTTCACAAATTATAAAAGTTACAAGCAATACCTATATGTAATTGAAACTATCTTTTGAACTTTGTTTTCTCACCGTTTTCAGTTCGTACACTTATTTTCCCCCGAAATGGCTGTTCAATAGCCTTTTTTCGGGTGGATGGAAATGATAGTGAGATAGCATTTTTTCTATATTTTCTTTATGGTATCGGCCGTGAAGAATGACCCTTCTTGATAGGCAGAAAAAGGTTTGTTTCGAATTGTGAATTCAAAAATTAATAATTCATATTTCTGTGGAAGCTGGGCTCATGTTCTGTAACTTTCGAATCGATATAAATAGTCTAGAAACAAACAAAAAATTGTTGTTAAGATGCCAAAATGACATTTTCAATTTATCGCCTTCCATTGGAAAATTCCAGTCAAAGAAATTAAAAACTTAAGGTATCGCCTCAACTTACAGAATCTCATTTTTTCAGAGGCGTTAAGTGAGGAAAAGTTATCGCCTCTGAGTTACAGAACATGGGCCCTGCTGTCTATGAATTTATTTCTGAGATGAGGAATGAGAAAGTTAAGAACTATTCACATGAGTGCGTTTAACAACTTAACCAATATCTGCACATTTATACATTTCGATCACATCTCTTATATACAAATAATTGATAATTTTTGATTTTAAGGTTAGTCATGCGTGAATACTTTATTCCTTGAAGTGTGGATGACATGTGGAACCAAAATAGAGTTTGACAGTTTCTAACACTCAGATTAAAGTCCGCGATTACAAATGGGGTTTCTAGAGTTTAACTTATTTTGTCAATCAAATTTTAGTCACTAAAAACCAAATTCTTTACAAGTTTTAATTAAAATGGTGGAAATATAATTTATTAATGTTTAATAAAATATATTTCTACCATTTTAAATAAGAGTTGTGAAGAATTTGGGTCCACAAATTGTTTTAAATCACTCTGATGTGAATAGACCTTTACTCATTGATTGTTAAGCAACTATAAGCCCCTATAAAGGGGCCCACTTATTGTGAATTAAGCTCGTTCAAGCAAAAATCGAACAAATGGAACATATCGGAATCCCTTTCAAAATACCGAATTCCATTTTTAAATAATGTTTTTTAAAATTCATTTCTTTGAATAGGTATATTTAATCGCAAATTGATTTAAACCCTACAATATTAATTTGTTTTTTTTTTTCATTTCATTCGGAGAACATACGAGTATATACCAAATTATATTATTCTTAGCTGTAGTGAATTTAAAGGAGCGGAGTTTACATTGCACAATAAAATTTCCTTGCATCCTATACTATCTATACATATATGGGAAAAGTCAACTGGTTGACTTTTCAAAACTGAACTCACGTTTCACGTAATATAACTTTAAGCGGATCACCTTCACGAAACTCAAATTTATTTCACAATTTCTAGGAATGCCTCCAATCGGAAAATACAGAATACTTCTTATTTTTACTTTCAATATTAGTAAGTATACTTAAGGGCAAGTCTTGTATTAAAAAAAAAAACTAAATCGAATTTGATAGTTTTATGAAATATGGTAATTGGATATGTCTAAAAAAACACTTATTTGTCGATTTATTTTATAAAAAGTTTAAAGTAAAAGTTTATTGTATTCGTAAATTTCAAATTTAACATTTTTGTTGACGAATATGCCCCATTTAACCTTAAATGCCCGTTAGTAAAATATAACAATAAATGATAAAATGAATTAAGCTCCTATTTGGAATCTTAGCTTTTAAGGGGATTCCCTTGAAAGGAAGATTAAGTTTTTTTTTTCAAAAAAAGCAGAGGCGATTTTGTCAAATTTTCTCTTTGTAGCTAAATTTCATAGACTAATTGTAATTTATTTTGTTTTCCCGTTAATGGGTAGAGCTTTTCTCAAATTTTGTACACTATTTCGAAGTTTCTTTAAATAATTAACATCCTAAGTAAATTTGTGTAGGACAACAAGTACATACAACTATGTCGTGCACTTAATTTGTTGTCCTTTAACTCATATGTGTATTCGTGCTTCACGGAACTGTGAATTTGGCATGCCTACGGAAGAAATCCAATCAAATATATGCAACGTTGCAACGGAAGTAAGTATACGGGAAAAATGTTCACCGACGACGACGAAGAGACAACATGAGATAGATACCTTTATGAAGTTTGCTGCAAGTAAATGATGCAGGAAGTAAGTAGTTTTCACCTCCGGTACCTACATGATTTGTGAAGTTTTGAAAATGAATCAGGCAGAGGATGGCATTCATATACATTACATAGTTGCATTAAAGTTTTTGTGCGAAACTCAAACGTGAACTTAATGTTGATCTTGTTTGCTTTCAAGAAGTTACTTAAATGTAAGAATAATGTAGATTTTATTATTCAACCAAGCCACATGCCAATATTCTTACATAGATAATCGTACGTAGATAGAATTTTGAGCTATTCCTATTGTACTTACAGTTTTTTCACATTTGATACCATTTACCTTCAGCTGTGATTTGAAAAGAGTTTGAAGCTGCTTCAATCCCATGTAAAGACCTGGCTTGACTCGATCCTGGATGTTATTTTAAAATTTCAAAAAAGTTGCAGCAAAAGGTAGACACCGCTTTTACACGAGGAAACTGATTTGCCAGTAAAGTTTGGTTTGTAGAAGAGAAGGGCAAGAAGAAAGGGGAGTGAACAAATTTTCCCTGGTTAACGATTTGAAGAGATTTGTTTGACGTTTCCTTTTAACCTACGTTTAGTGTACGTTTGAAACAAGAAACATTGAAAGGAAACTAAAACCGTATCGGTCCACTTTTTCCCCTCATAAATGAAAGGTACAGGAGATTTTTAAAGCAATTAAAAGAAAACGCCAAGAAAAGTATCCAACGACTAGTTTGAAAGGTGACTTATAAGTTGGCCAACTCTGGTATCAGCGAGTAAAGTTGCATTGCGTTGTGTATATTCAATATTTTGACATATGTTTCAGCTACAGTTCCGCCTGCATTGTGTTCGTCGAGTGTCGTATTTGGTTGCCTACAAACTCGAAAACGCAGTTAAATAAAATTGTTGCAGAAGTATGTATATGCAATATGATGTACCAACATAATATTTACCACACATGAATGAAATTTATAAACAACAATGCAAGCGAATGACAGATATCAATTTTAAAATGTATCTATTTTTGTTTTACGTTAGCAAAAATCTGAAAAAGCAGAACAAATATTTTAACATTTGAACATCTGCTTTTACGTTGCGTAAATTACGTTGGTTTAGTAGATAAAATTAAGAAATAAGAATTGAAGCACAAATCTGTATTATGATACATTTTTAGCGATTCCTAATCAACTTTAGACGTCGCTGAACGCTAACAAAAAAATCTATTAGTGTTTGCCTCTTTAATCTCGAACCCTAGTCGCAAACTTATCACAAATGTTAAGCGACGTAACCTATATAAGTATTGACTTTTGGCAGTTATATAAAGGGTCAGCCAAATAACTTTTTTTTTAGTATGTGAAGCCAATTGACAGACGTGCAAACTGTCACTGTCATTTTTATACAGTAGTGTGCTGGGAGCATATTTATTTTCAAAAATGGGGTATGGGTCCAATTAGCGTGTAACTAACAATGGCATTCTCGGTATAGAAATTAACTTAAAGACATGATGCTCTCATTTCGCTTTTGAATGAAATAAATGTGAAGAGATGTGATTCCAGGAGGATACCGCATCGTGCTACACAGCAAACAAAACAATCCAGTTTTTGTAGCAAACGCAAGATATCGCTAGTTCTCTTTAAATATTTTTAAGAATAAACGAAATAAATTTGAATCATCGGCTTTATAAAGGGTTATCCATTTTGCGGTTTCAAAAGTATAGGCCTGGAATTCGACATCTGGCAAACTAAGTTGTTAAACCAATTTTTTTTTCAGTTGAAAGTCTGACATTTACGAAAATGGATCGCTTAACTATCGCACAAGGCATAAAAATTGTTAAATCCTACTACAAAAATGGTGATTCTGCCACAGCCACATATCGTGCTTTAAGAGGAGATTATGGGTTACATAATCGTCCAAGAAATTGGCAAAATTGTGAAGAAATTTGAAGAGACTGGGTTAGTTACAGATATTGTAAGGCCTGTGCATCATCGTTTCGCTCGTTCCACTGAAAATATCGCTGTTGTAAGTGAAAGTGTTGCCGAAGAACCGAATGAGTCGATTCCTCGTCGTTCTTAGGATTAAGAACTGTCTTATGGCACATTATGGCATATTTTGCATTTGGATCTACACCTCCAGCTCACACAACAACTGAATCCAGCTGACCATTCACAACGTCGAATGGGTGCTCGAACAACAGGCGGTGGACGGCGATTTTTCGAACAAAATTTTCTTCAGCGACGAAGCACATTTCTCACTCGGTGGGTATGTTAATAAACAAAATTGTCGTATTTGGGATTCTGAGAATCCTCAAGTAATTGAAGAGAGGCCATTACATCCACAGAAAGTAACTGTTTGGGCGCTCTTTGGTCCAGAGTTGTGATTGGACCTTACTTCTTCGAAAACGACGACGATGGAACGACTGTCACCGTCAATTCAGAGCGTTATGGTCGAATGATAACCGACTTTTTTTGCCTGCTATTGAAGAATACGAGATGGAGAATATGTGGTTTCAACAACACGGTACCACATACCTCATACAACTCGAGCGATATGGCTTTCTTGCAAGAGACATTTCCTGGCCGCGTAATTTCTCATCGTGGCGATATCAACTGGCCACCAAGATCATGCGATTTGACACCGCTGGACTTTCTTTTGTAAGGCTACGCGAGAGGCCATGTTTATGCAGATAAACCTTTAACTCTTGAGCACTTGAAAACCAACATTTGTCAAGTTATGGCTGATATACCGCCCAATATGTGTCAAAAAGTGTTCGAAAATTACCTCAACAGAATCGATGCTTAAATGATGTAGTGTTTCACACATAATGTCAACGTTCAAACTTTATAATAAGAAAGAAATATCATGAAAACACATATTTTATATGTGTTTTATTTACGTTTACTTTTGAAACCGCAAAATAGATAACCCTTTATTTTATATTAATATTAAAGTCGATAAAGTGTAACTCGGTAGAATAAACTATTTTAGTTAAGTTATAATAAACAATAAAAATCCCGATGACATAAACATACATTTTGTTTCTTAGGATTAAACATGCATGAATATAACAGCCATAATGTTCATATGCCCATTATAAGTTACAAAAGTAAGGAAAAATATATTGTGTGTTCTTAATTTCGTAACACATTGTAAGTAATTATTTATGAAATCAAATTGATTCAAATACTGAATAACGTTTCACAGCACACTGAAAAAACACTTGTATGTAGTGAAATTTTTCTGCTTATCTAGGTTTTAATAAGTTCACTATATCGAGCATATACTGTATCTACTTTTTCTTCATCGTTTAATTTGATTTGTTTTAATTAATTTATTTTTCAATCGTTTAAGAGACACATAACATGTTTGCTTAACACTAAAGAATAAATACCCTACGATAAAACCCCAACGCGATTAAGCTTCCTCTATACCATCAAGACTACTTACAGTTTGTTGGAGAATCCATACAATGAATATACTCAACCCTAAAATACATTTATAACACTACAAAGAGTAAAATCAGACAGAGCCAACGAAAGAAAATGTAATTATAATTACATTCCCATCGTTCTCCACCAGGATTCTTCTGTTTAACAGACACACAAACACAAGATCATCATACCCGAGCTTAAAAGCTGAGTGATAAGGATAACGACCTACAGTCTTCAATAAAATAAAAAAATAAAAACAAATACAATAAAATAAAAATTGAACTCAATTTGAATTTCCATAGCAGTTTGTTTTTTGTCCCGGAAATGTACACAATAAGCTCCTAGCAATACTAAAAACTAAGGATATGCGTATCCTTAAGGGTTAAACTAGTCGGATATTGCGATTTGGATATTTTTCCCGGAATTTGAAACCCCCTTGTAGCGGCAATTGTTAAATATTTTTTTGGTGTGGCGCGGCGCACGTACAAGGATATTGGTTGTGGAAGGATATAGATTTTACTGTTTTTTTTTTTATCTCCAGCTGATTATAAAGTTGGCACCCGATGTTCCTTTTGATGGTTATTTTTTTTAATGTAAGCCTAGTTTTTATTCAAATTTTGCAACCGAAATATTTAATATTGGCGTGTTGATAAACAAAAACAAAACTGAATTATTGTTGTTGGGAATGTCCGGATGTCCTTATATGATTTCAAATACAATTGCATTGAAACATAAAAAAAAAAAAACAAAACTGCTAACTGCATTGTTTGCATGCACTTCCTGCGTTTCTCCAACACATATAATTTTAAAAAGTTTCCGCAACCAGCATCGAAATAATTTCCAAAACTTCTATGGACCTTTTTTTTGGTGTTTGGCTATTCGTATATACTCATACCGATGTTAATCGTCCTGCCCATTGCTATGGTTAAAATTTTGTTAAAAGTAAATTGATTTTTGTAAAGGGCCACATTGCCTTATTAGTTTGCGGTCTTGGATATCGTGGTTTGGTTTGAAACAGTTTGTATATTTTTGGTGAGTAATGAAAAAGTTTTTTCATGCGTGCAAAATGGTTTTCCACAATCATTTGAATTAAAATTAAATCAAATCAAAGCGAAGTAAGCAACAAGGACTTTATGTTCTTGTAAATATTTAAATTTTAACTTTCTGAGAAGGTTGTCATTTCTGCTTTCCTTTTGGGCGAGATGAACCGCCGAGTGAAATTAATCACCAGACAGGAAATAATAACTTCACTTCATACTTGAAAATTCGTATATCAGCGAAAGTATATGTAGCTACCTACCTTATAGTTTTTTGTATTTAACCTGGGAACTATTGATTTTGTATATTAAGTTTATGTTTTTTTACTTCCACGCACAATTTGATTCAATCAACGAAAGTATCCAACGAATAATATTATACTCACTGCCCACCACTCGAAAGTTTAACCATGGATACAAATTGGAAATATATACTTATCGAAATGGTTATTGGGTATTGCCATTCTGGACAAATGAGTTGGAAGGGAATTTCATGGGAGAAAAATCTCCGTTAAATGTACATAGGGCGACAGTAATATTCCTGAAAATATTGGAAAAAATACTAATAATAAAAAAGTTGGCACAATTGGATTTAAGGCAGTAATTTTACTACGAAAGATTTTAAGACTGTTATACCCTGTGTTATTTACAGCATTGTTATATTGACCCATTGCGTCAGCTGTGACAGGTGTCAATTGCTGCAGTAAAAAGTCGATAGTCGAATTAAGCAATAATCAAATGGGTTAGGTATTACAGGATTTTTTTTCATAAGACTAAAAGTGCAGCAGATTTTATTTAAAGGCAGTACAATGAGTACAAACAGAACTTCAATTATAGGATAAACCCATATGAAGCACTTTGCGAATGCGTTCGAGTATCCTGAGGGCGCAATTTGTTTGTTAAGTCATGGAGGCCCTCAGCCTCACTTGAGTAGATGTGTTAAAAAACAGATTATGAGTCTGGACTGACATTAACGCATGACTCGTAGTTGTACAACCTTGGTTTAATTATTTGATCCGCGGGTCAGAAATTCTAACTCCCGATTATAGGCGGATTAACTGAAGTTCAGCGATGGTTCAACTTTCAAGTATGTGGTATTACCGAAAAATAAATGCTTAAACCATCGTTGAACCTCAGTTAATCCACCGAAATCTGTGAGGTAAAATTTGCTGCACCACGGATTAAATATTTGTACATCTGGCCCTAATAATTGCGTTAAAGGTTTCAATATTCACCTCAAGTCACAGTGTGTAGTACAATTTCCTTAACTGTGATTGATGTACCCTGTATTTCGCAAGAAATTCAGTCACATAATAACAGCGAATTCATATTATGTGTGTTGACACTTTGTAGGAATATACGGTCTATTTGTATCTTTTTTGTAGTATGATACGGAACAACTGTCAAACTAAAAAAGTGTGTAAAATTGTGTTAATCTTGCAACAAAGTAAAAAAATTCAAACTTACCATATTTGTGTGTAAACCGTCAAATGTCACACTCAGGACCCAAACATAAAGAAGTGATCGACACATTCTCATAATCAAGGCATACCAAACCACAAAAATTGATGTTGTGTATTTTTCGATTGCAATCGCTAAAATTAGTCGAACGCAACGCACAAACATAAAAAAAATGTCAGAGAAAAGTTTTACCGCTTGACCCGCAGAAGGTTATGTAGTAAGTCATTGACAAGGCAGAGAAAAGTTTTACCGCTTGACCCGCAGAAGGTTATGTAGTAAGTCATTGACATACTAGATATTGACTGCTAGTTCTGATTCATTTCCATACAATAATGGGTTATCCATTTTGCGGTTTCAAAAGTAAACGTAAATAAAACACATATAAAATATTTTTTTTCATGATATTTCTTTTTTATTATAAAGTTTGAACGTTGACATTATGTGTGAAACACTACATCATTTAAATGACCAGCACGCGAATTGTTGCAATCATCGATTCTTTTGAGGTAATTTTCGACCACTTTTTGGCACATATTGGGTGGTATCTCAGCCATAACTTGACGAATGTTGGTTTTCAAGTACTCAAGAGTTAAAGGTTTATCTGCATAAGCACTGTCTTTCGCGTAGCCCCACAAAAAAAATCCAGCGGTGTCAAACGCATGATCTTGGTAGCCAGTTGATATCGCCTCGACGAGAAATTACGTAGCCAGGAAATGTCCCTTGCAATAAAGCCATATTCGCTCGAGTTGTGTGGCTTGTAGCACCGTCTTGTTGAAACCACATATTCTCCAAGTCGTATTCTTCAATAGCAGGCAAAAAAAGTCGATTATCATATGACCATAACGCTCCGAATTGACAGTGACAACCGTTCCATCGTCGTTTTCGAAGTAGTAAGGTCCAATCACACCTCCGGACCAAAGAACGCCCCAAACAATGACTTTTTGTGGATGTAATGTCCTCTCTTCAATTACTTGAGGATTCTCAGAATGCCAAATACGACAATTTGGTTTATTAACATATCCACCGAGTGAGAAATGTGCTTCGTCGCTGAACAAAATTGTGTTCGAAAAATCGCTGTCCACGGCCTGTTGTTCACGCACCCATTCGACGTATCTAAGACGTTGTGAATGGTTAGCTGGCTGCAGTTGTTGTGTGAGCTTTTTTTTTGGTAGGTGTAGATCCAAATCAAAATGCTCCATAATGTGCCGTAAGACAGTCCTTATTCCTGAGAACGACGAGGAATCGACACATTCGGGTCTTCGGCAACACTTTCACTTACAGCAGCGATATTTTTAGTTGTACGAGCAAAACGATGATGCACAGGCCTTACAATATCTGTAACCAATCCAGTCTCTTCAAATCTATTCACAATTTTGCCAATTGTTTACGTAGTTGGACGATTATGTAAACCATAATCTCCTCTTAAAGCACGATATGTGGCTGTGGCAGAATCACCATTTTTGTAGTAGGATTTAACAATTTGTATGCGTTGTACGATAGTTAAGCGATCCATTTTCGTAAGTGTCAGATTTTCAACTGAAAAAAAAATTGGTTTAACAACTTAGTTTGACAGATGTCGAATTTCAGCCCTATACTTATAATTTTATAATTTTATTTGCAAAAAATATGGTTCTCTGCTTTCAGCGACTATTTCACGCCAAGCAGTGAAAAGAAAAAACAAATTGAGCGCCATTTGTTGTCGATATTAGCTCTCTACAAATTTTAGGCAAAGAAACTAGAGCTATCTATTGACACATTGTATAAGAAGCCCTGCTATCTAGTGTTTGTTAGAAAGTTAACAATTGATGTAGTGCTGGTGGACAATAAGAAAAATTCCATTTTTTTTCAGCTTATATCTTAAAGATTGCTTTTAGAGTTACATTCGAAATAAATGCAATACATTTTAACACTGCAAACTACGTTGTTTTTGGTCACGTGACAAATATTCAAATGCAAGTTTTTTTAATTTAAACTTATATTACGCAGTATTTTTTTGTTAAATTCTATAAAATTTATTCCTTTCGTTTTTATCATATATTTTTTTCAAATTGTACAAAAAATAACCAAGCTCTGGCAGACGGCTTTTAAATTCATAGTTATATATGCTTTACAAATCTTAATAATTGTAAAAGTATGATTTAAGAAATAAAATAAAACAAATTATCTATCTATTTTATTCTTTCGTCGAAAAGTTGAAACAAAAAATGAAATGTAATTTCAACTTATTATTGGTGTGTGTTAAATTTTATTCGTTTAGTCGAAAAGTAAAAAAAAACTAAGTTGATATTTGATCTAGCTTTAATCGTATTTCGTTCACCCGTAAAGAGCAATAATATAGTTGTTTATTGTTTTCTGTAGAAAATAGAGAAAGGGAAATTTTTTCATTCGTGTAGGGTTTTCCTTAAAAAAATCCCTTAAGCACTTGTTTGACTTGATAATATTCTTAACAACCGCCAGGACTGAAATGGTCGCTGGTGATGCTTTTTTTCAAAAGGAACCAGGAACCATCGTGAAGTTGGCTCCTAGCGGTCCATGTCTAGTATGTCATTGTAGTAAGTATTCACAACATTTTCTATGTAAGGAAAATGTTTGCTCTCCATTTTGAAAGTTTCTGTACTAAATTTTGCGAGTCATTTTCCGCTGATATAATCACTTTTTGTTTTTTTATAATCTACACACGCTCAAGGGATTTATTACCCTTTAAATTATACAACACAGCGCGGGCGTGAGGTTATGGAAGAGAAAGAAGGAGATGACAGATGTGTGGTGCAATGTTCTGAGACTGGAGGTGGTTGCTGTCTCAGATTTTATCTCCAGGGATGGCGGCTGAACTAATGCAGAGAAATTTCCGTGTCTTATTTTTATCTATGTCCCTTATAATTCGCATTATTTTTTTATTCGTTGTCATATGTTATCGGTATACTAGTTTTACGCAATCACGTGTTGTTAGTGCTATGAGTAAACATCATGTAATGTGTAAACCAGCAACTCATTTTATGACATTTTATTTTAGAATTGCTTTTAATGGCAAAATAAGAGGACATAGACTACGGCAGGGATCGAACCTGTGACCATGAGGTTGACAAGCGAACACAACTATCGCGCCACGGCCACCCCAACTTTATTTTTGATCTGTCAAAACACTTTTTTTGCTTTCCATTGGGAAAAATAAATTGATTTGTTTTTGAATTTATATCAAAATCCTATTAAGAAATGGCGTTATTGCGTTAAAAAAAGAAACTCATGTTATCGCATCCTGTAGTAGGTATTATTATCGCACCCACACAAAATAATATTTATGTTTGTATCCGAACACCAATAAAATGTATACAAATCCTTTCGAGCCAACGATTGTGTTTTAAAGAGCAAAAGTTTTTTTACGTAAATCTAAAAAAAACACACTTTTTTAAATTATTAAAAAAAAAGTGTTTCGTTAGAAAAGTAAAAACCAACTTGAACTACCAACTTTAAAAGGACTGTTATTTTTTACTTTGTCGGTTAACAACAAACATGGAAATAAAACTTACACATGCATTTGTTGATTTAGGAACAGTTTATAGTTTACACGCTGCAATAACCACAACGTTTCCACTTCACAAATAGGAACAGTCTGATTTTGAAATTAAAATGAAAAAAGAACTTAAATGAATCCCTTAATATACTAAAAGGAATGTTTTCCTTTGTGGTAAGCACACAAAAATAATTGAGGTTTTAAAAAGGATACTGAAGTCACGTAGGTTCTATATATTTAACTCAAAAAAAAACCTTTCAATTAAAAAAGTATGTTTTTTGATTTGGTGTGTTTTTGGCCCATAACTAGAAACTCCCTTAAGGGATTAAGCTTTTAGATATATATTTATGATGATATAGTACATAAATTGTATAATATAGGGTCGCAGGAGCCAACAATTTTCTGCCATTTTAAAAATATGCTGAATTATGTTTTGTGTTTAAATGTATGAGTAATTCTGATTTCGATTCTGAAATTAAATCCAGAATCGTTTTCTCTTCTATTTAGGAGAAGAACTGTCACTTTGGATGTCAATAGAATATTCAGAAGGGTTTACACGCACTCCGAACGGTTCCGAATTACCAATCGAAAAGGCCATTCGAATTCTCAGGCGATCGTGTCTGAGCTCATCGAGTTCACTCCGAACATGTTCAGAACGAAAAAGGAAACACAAATTCGGCGCTCTGAGTGAAAAAGAAACACAAAGAAATTTTCTGACAACTCGGGCTCTGCTCTGAACTAAAAAAAAACGCCTAATTTATCCCAATGGTAAATTAAAGTTATAAAAATACTTTAACATCCCTGTCACACTGCTGGTTTCGCATACTCGCATTCTTAAGCCCTGCGGGTTTGTTTCACTGCAACATTTTGGTTTCAAATGTTCAGTACTCGTATGTTGCCTTCCCTACCACCCTTTGGCAGCATCCGAGGACATATCTAAATTCAGAACGAGAACACTTTTATTCAGATGGTAAAGGACCATGATACGACATACTTAGTGCCAGCATTTATCGCAAAAAGGCAGATTCCTGCCAAATGTCAAATGCAGACTTACATACAAATAAGCTAACGAATATCTGAAGCAGACAATCTGTCACAGCACAGTCACTATTTTCCAACATAACCAAGCTTGTTCCTGGAACACCAACGCTGGGTACAATATGACTTCTGTTTTTTTGAATAAACCTAGAAGAAGGAGTTATTTTCATTGTGGACTGGGTCCTGTTTCTTTTTCCATTATTAGGTTAAGGACATGATATCATCAACGAATATCTGCTCGGTTGAGTCGTTGTTTGGTGGTGATGTAATCGCTTTTCTGTCTCTGTGATTCTGTATGATTCTGATGACTGATGCAGAGATATCCTCTTACAAAACAAAAAGGAGCAAGGGATAAATTAATTGGCGTCAACTGGTGTGACAAAGATGTGATGACGACCCAGTTTAATGAAAATGGAACGAAGAATCATCTGGATAAGTAGGATGTGGTAGGTATTTAATTTATGTAAATGGAATATAATGGAAAATGTGCTTGGCATATGAATAAGGCGACCAAAATCGGCGAAACGCGTTTAGGTATGCGCAAATAAATGTATAACTTATTCAAGGCTCTCCAATGTTCAATATATCTACCTAACCTATATACACTTATAAGGAAGCGAGACGAATTGAATTGTTAAAATAGGGGCACTTTAACCAGAAGTTGCACATTTTCTATTTCTATCGATCCTTAAATAATTCATTTCCTGTATAGAAAGCAAACAATCTCGGTAATGGACTTAAAGACTCTTTGATTACCATATAAGATTGACATCTTGTTACTTCACCAAGGATATTTCTTGCCCGTCTTCTTGCTTCTTTTATTTATTGGAGATTTTCTTACACTTCGCTTTCAGCATTGATTAGATCAATAGATTATTATTCAAAAAAAGAGTGTGTGGATATTAAACATAAAACGATATACCAACATTTAGATGAATTGAGCCAGAATAAAAGAAAATGAATCTGATTCCAGTCTAAAAATAAGCCAACGGAGAATTACTTTGGCCCACGGTCTCAATCAGAAGGAGCAATAACGTAGAACACCAGTATGAATTAAGAATATCCACTTTAAATGTTGCATGCGAGTACACTAGACAAATCAACGAGGATTGATCAATAGTTGGCTAACAATGCTAACTATGATCATATTATTTATTATCAATTGAAACCTTATTCCTCAGCAAAGCAGAAATTAGGATTCACCACTCTTCTTTTGGTAATTTTTGCTCTAACGCGGTGTGAACTATAAGCCCGATAAATGAAAGAAACCTATTCGCAGTGACGTTGAATCAATTAGTGTTTTGCTGTATTAAAAGGCGCTTTTCTTTTTCAGTTTAGAGCAGAGTCAGAGCTGCCAAAAAATTTGTTTATATTTCTTTTTCAATCAGGCCGTTCAGAGCTGTGAATGTGTGTTTCTTTTTTCGTTCTGAACATGTTCAGAGATCGCCCGATGACAATATCATCTGAGCATACTGAGTTAATCACCAAATATCATAATTATGTGCCAAGTGCGAAATGTGAGGGAAAAAAATACTCCCTAGGGGTTTTCACGATCTGATGTAACAAGTCTTGTAAAATTCTATTTCATATTTTTATAAAATGGCTGAAAAAGTTGGATTTTATTTTTTTAATGAAAAATAGAATAAAATGAAAGTGTGTTAACTAAATGTCAATTAATGACAGCTAAGATTTCAAGTATGTTTAAAAACCAAACCAGAGTGTTTGGAGCTCGATCTGTTCGGAACCGGTTGTAATTATAATTTATTCCAAATAAGGGGGGGGGGGGGAGTTTAAAGAAAAACTAGGGTTAGATACTAGGTGAAAATGACGAAAAGGGTGACATCGAGAATTTTCTAAGAGCGAAAAGTGTTCAAAAGGTTGGACAAAACATTATTTAAAAAAATATAACACCAAAGTAAAAAAGTGAAGTAAAATGTTTCATTAGATTTTTAATTTGTAAAAAACAATTACAAAAATTAATTAATGAGAAACAGAAACAACAAAAATAATTTACTAATAATTTATTTTTAAAAATAAAAATATAAGCACAGTGTTTGTAAAATCATAATTATAATTGGAACATAAATACTAACGGGGAAATGAATATAAAAAGTATACGATTACATACATACTTTTCGCTTGTCTTGACTTTTTCCAATAAGCTGTCATTTTTTTAAAAATACAAACTGAAATATTTTCTTATTTAAACAAGAAATGTGAAAGGAAAAGGACAGATAGCCGCACAGATCATAAACTGACAGATGAAAGATAAACTTAACGCGTGAAGTAAGATGTAGTTCATTGATCTTGGACTTCAAATGGATGTGTTATCACAGAGAATATTTATAAGCATTTTTTTTAATTTTTAGTTAATAAGGGGGCCAGGGGTTTTTAGAGAGGGGACAAAGAGCATTTTGGTATAAAAAAGGATGAGTCTAAACTAAACCAAGATTTAAATGGACTTAGCATAAATCTGTTATAAATCTTTAACAAATTGCATTTTAATCTTCATTGGACCTATAGTTGTACAAATCGAACTAACCTATTCCCATATCGAAATGAACTCGTTCATGGAAAAAGTGAATTTTTTGGTTCTACGTAATACGAGAACATGAAATACCATTTGAATTTTGAATGGTGCTGCCTAAATTGATCTACTTTTTATTCTTTTGAAGCGATGAAAACACTATTTGAGATTTAGTAAATCTGCAAGAGACTAAAATGCAGTGTAAACTTTTTTTTTTAAATATTAATCTTTGACATACCTGTAGAAAAACTTAGTCTCAACATTGTATGTACCTAGATTTAAAGTACCTACTTTAGAAAATACGTAGGAACATAACCTTTTAATTATTATTTTCGCTTAATTAAATTCGCTTTTGCATTCTTCCTCTTAACCATCTCACACTATGACCTTGACTTTGCTCTGCTTCGTGAAAATCAAAGGCATTTTTTTTTGTGTGTGTACTTCCCCGTCAGCAAAGTTAGCTCTACCCACTTCTTATGGCTTCACGCGCACTAATCACTACAAGTAGAAAGTTTCTCAATTATATTATAAAGCCTTGGCAGGAAGAACAAGAGCAAAGATTGCCACAACATTAATAACTTTAATACAACAAGACTTCTTGATTATGAAATTTAAAAGTGAAAAAGTTTAAATGATTATTTTTTTGTCCAGTTATCAAGTTAAATTACTCAAATAACCATTTCATTTTTCCGTTAGCAAATCACTGTTTCGGTCCTTTTTTCAAATGAACTGAACATAAATACGAATTGGAAGGGAAATTGAATATATTTTCTTCCCCGAAAACCCCGGATCAGACGTTAATATTAAGATTGATTTCAAGGAAAAAGGACAACTATTCAACGCAGAAAATGTACACACCCCAAGGCTTTGAGTTTTTGTTAAACCAAATTCATGTCCATTTCCATTATGATTATTGTTGGAAACCATTAGGCATTTTAACGAATTTTTTTTTGAGATTTAAGTGATTTTATTATAAACGTGTTTTTCCTGGCGTCATCCAAAGCTCCTTGAGACAAAAATCTCAATCGAAAATAAAACCACACAAATGCTTTTGTGATTGGGATCACAGTCACAGTCAAAAAGAAATTCTAAATGACAAAAAAAAAAACATTCTATGGAAATTTTCTCCGGCGACAAATCATTACGATTTCTGTCAGACTGATTTGCACGTGTAATGTCCTGGAGAAATCAATTTTCTCATTCGGTTGAACGTTTTATCGTCCTTGCAGTTTATGTTTTGTTTTAAAGAAAATTGGATAAATGCAAATTTCCTTTCAGGACGAGAGCCATTGTACCTGCTGTTGGATAGTGGATGATGATGTTGATGTTGTGATGGGGTGAGGAGACTCTGAGAGTTAGTTAATGCAGTTCTGTTCGCATTAAATTTGCCTACGTGAGTTCTGAATTGTATAGCTATACTGGAAAGCTGGAGAGAGAAATATCTGACCTCCACAGGCGATTCTATAGGAGCGATAAACGAATAATTTCGCAGTAGAATATGCAAATTAGATGTGTCTGTTGAAGATAGAGAATGTGAGATGTCACCACCACTATACATTGTATCATACACAACTACACTACTTCTATAGTTGTAAAGATTGTAGTCGCATGCATACTAGTTATGTATATATTTTCTCGTTGGAAGTAGACTTAGTTATGTAGGATCCTCCTGCATGGGAATATTCTAACAAAATATTGTTAACACGTACAGAAATAATTCTATATATGGTTTTGATGTTGTTTTTGTTTTTCCATTGGTGTAAGATTTGAACTTAATTTGTTTATAGGATATTTTTGCTCTAGTGGGATTTAGGCACATAGTAGGTTGCTCCTTAATAATTTTCTTATTATTGATTAATTTCATGGTATACTTTGTAGGTAAATTCTAGATTATGTTAATGATTTAAGGATACTTAAGCTAAATAGATATAAGGCTGGGGTGAGTTCTACTCACTTTTGCAGTACTCATGATTACCATTACCGAAGCTGTAAGTCCGCCGTTAATCTTGCAATGCGCAAACCAATATTTTCTCCTCGTATACGTTATGCATGGAAAACAAAACTTTAGTTCGTGACGCCATAAATATGTAAGAAAAAATATTTCATAACTCACGGGGAGTAGGTAAATTATGTCGGATTCAATAATGAACATGAATATAAGTGCATTGTGTGTTTCTTGTCAGAATAACAGCCTATAAGATATTTTTCATGTTATAAAAAAAATGTTTAAATATGATGACGGGTTTTAACAGTGCTCATGTCTTGTTCATGGATTTTGTTGGACTCCATCGCATGTTCATAGTTATGTCATCGTTGGATTTCACATCTATGCATGGATAGAAAAACAAATTAACAAATACAACAATGTAAAAAAATGGCGGTTGATGTTGCGAAACGTACGAAAGTTTCCTAACTTGGTATGGCTCATCTGTGGCTTATGGTGTGGAGGAGGAGCCGGCGTGTAACAAGACATTTTTCCGGATTAAGATTGACGTTTCTGACAAGCGAATGAAGATGAAAACTGGTCGATGTTAATAATCGATGGGAGAAATATCGAAAAAAAAGATCGATTATTTGGAATCGATTTCTATAAAGTATACATCAACTGCAACAACGAAATACTCCATCATTATTCATCAAGCATTTTAGTAAAAATACAGCGAAACTTCTGGTTTGTTAATTTTTTTTAGAATTGTATATAATAATACATAAATATCTTATCTATTTTTTTTCCGTTTTAATAACAACTAGAAACACTTGCCCTATCAGAATCAGAATCTAATCAGTAATCGCTCAGAAAGTTGTTAAGAACAAATTCAAATGAAAAAAACTATATAAACTCACAATACTATCCATAACATGTTCGAAAACCAATCTATATTTTTTAGCCTAATCTAAAATGTCCGACTGAACTTCACTTTATTATGCAATGTTCACTATCTAAGGAAGTATATTATTTATAAGTCTGTGATAAAGGATAAGAAAAAAAAAACGCTTACATCGATTTCATGAAATAATTTATATCATGAAATTTGTGGTCTCCATAGAAAATTTCCATCGCATGTCTGATTTTCTTCAGAAAGTAATTGTTTAGTGTCGAGGTCAGGAGTTAAGTCACAGTAGAATAACTCAAATATATTATTCATTCATTCAAGATTATATTACAGTGCTTATGGGTTGGGGAAAAAAAGTGTGATTTAATATTGAATCAAATCCTTCCTTCCTATGTATGTATATAGTTTTCATTTGAGGACCCTTCGTGTTTCATGTGGTTGAGCCATTTTAATTTCACCTAATTATTTTCAATCAATTTCTATTTCAAGAGCAAACTTTTGGGGAAACAGAAAAAATATACATTAAAAAATATACTGACTGAATGATGTACTTTTGTATGTATAACAGTGTGGTTTAAAATTAAATCGATATAATTGTTATTATTTTAAGGCCTCCCAACACAAATAATGTAAGTATTTACCTCACGCTCATCTCATAAAGTTAATACGTCGAATAATGAAATAATAGTTGATAGCAACTCAATTTCTTCTTCTGAAAGAATACAAACGAGTAATGATAACAGTTATGCTGTTTCAGAAGAAGAATTCTAACCACGGACACAAACAATCAATCGCCTTATTTTAACGTCTAAGAGAACTATCTCTTTTTCTCTTTATAGTTAGGCAGAATTTTAAAGATTTTTTACAACCTATTGGATTTTTTCTGACATTTTATACAATGACGCACATTGATTCAAATTAACACGTGTTTTTTTGTGAATCAGCTGTGTTCGCATTACATTGTGTGTGAACAAGACGGATTGGACTTACGTCAAAATAAATAAATAAGTGTTGTGCCAATGAATACCATAGTTAATAGTTGTCAGTAATGTACCAACAATAACAATGTAGGACGTTTGTCTGAACAGTTAAAATTCATTGACGCAAAATTTTAAATATTTAAAACCTAGTCTAAATCACTTTTAAAATTGGAGTAGACTCTGGTAATGAGTTTTAAATTCAAAATCGACTTTTTGATAATTTTAAACGACAAAAAGTATACGTACTTTAATATTAAAGAAGTTAGCTCGCTAACCTTTAAAAACTGCAAATCGCTTTTTTATCTTAAGTTTGACATTTCATAACAAAAAAATTAAGAAAAATGGTTTCTGTATAAGGTGTTATATTTTCAAAATTAAAGGTGTTCCGAAAACTACAAATATATAAAGTTCGAACAACTTTTTCGAAGAACTTGAGGACCTTGGATTGTGTTCAGTATAACGATTTGACAAGATTTGACAAAACCGATTTTTAATTGGAAACTTCAAAATATATATAAGAGAGTCAGTATCAAATTATGGTCTTCCAATTTCGCCAGATCTGCAAGCCCTTTTGGCCTTACATTTTTACGAAAGAAATATGATGTGATGTAAGTACCTTCGTTTCAAAATAAACCGAAAAAAATGGTTTTATTTCAATATTTTAGTCAACACACTATGCAGAATGATTTCGCCAAGAGGCATACATAGAAATTCATCTACAATATGTGTTACGGCCGCGGCCGTCATATGCCACCAAAAAACTATCTTTATTTTTACTTTCACTTCTCTATATTTAAAATTTTTACAACACAGAACGTCTAAAAAAAGCAAAAGCCTGAAAAGTACCTCGGTTTTTGCGTTAAGGGGCAAGGATTTTGTTTTCTCTTCTTTTCGTTTTCTCAATCCATATTCTCAGAGTAAACATGAAATCAAATGCATTTAATTTTAATGAGAAATTGACGTGTCTTATGTGTTTATGTGTAATTCTCGTTCCACTTGATTCCTACATCTGTCAAAAATAGACGGGTTCAACTGAAACTGAATTGTTGTTCAAAGAGTTGTTGTTTAAAGTCTTTAAAATTATCAACAAAGTAAGATAAGGGCTCAAAAATTATCGAATTCTTTAACTAGAGTCAGTATTTCCTTAAACGATCGCTGTTTAAAATTTTGCGCAATTGGTTCTAGAGTAATGGCGGCAGTTGTATCTAGTTCAATCTGTTTCTTGCTATAAATTATCGATTTATTTCTCATATACTTTATGGAAAAGTATTGAATAGTTTCTATTAGCCTTATATGACCATACTCGTACCAAGTTTATCGAAATAGAGAATTGGCGAAAGGTTAGCAAGTCCATGCGACTTCGTTGTGTAATTTATGTAAAGTTTTTCTATACATCAATTAAAGGTCCACTAAAGACCTAATAGAAAAGTTGCTCTTTGTTGAATAAATATTTTTGTTTATGAACAAATTTTCCCTTGAAGGACCTGTGGAAGTGGATATCAATGGAGTATGATCATGTAGGTAGAATAGAAAATATTTGCTTGGAACTTTCGAAAGGCAAGAGTTTTCAGAGCAAACTAACTGCCTAATTGGCTGTCCACTTTAAACACGGAAAGTGTTTCAAAGTACTTTGAAAATATTTACTCAGAATTTGCGAAATTGTATTTATCTATTAAATCATTAAGAGCATTTTTTGTGTGTGTAAATTGTAGGCTGAAAGCGTAGGAAGACGTGAAACGGAGATACGCATTCTAGAGAAATTTTTAATACTTAGCTTCATAGATACCAAAAGTTTTCGTTGTTTATAGAAGGTGAATGTAGGCTTTTTGGATTAAGGATTTTAAATACTAGAAAGTAAAAACTCTACATAGCTCCTTAATTTTTTATTAACTGACTTTCAGCTAGAATAAATTCTGTGTGACTAAATGCAGAAAACCAAAATGTTCAATGTCTAAAATGATGGTCAGAACGTTCTGGGCGATCACGTTCGTTATCCTTGGGCTCTCATTGGGGTTAACAGACTTTAAGGATGTACACAAGTTGAATTGCCCCCGGAGGAGGTCTGGGTCTGCGCGCAGTCTAGCATAAATATTAGATATATAATCCGAACTCTTGTTAATTGTCATCACATACCTTACATCGGAATATCCCTATATAAATTTGTTGAAATCTCTTTTACCAAAAAAAATATTCTGGTGAAAGCCAGAATTTAATTCAAATAAATTTTTTTATTGGCTTTTCTTTTGACAAACAAAAAATTAAAATAAATAAGCTAGAATCATTTTTTTATGCAAATCCTATTTTGTAAGCAAATCCTTATGCTTGGCAGACATCCATACTCTGCCCGGCCGGGCTAGGCTTTGATTATAAGGATAATGTAGTCGGTTGAGGAGGCATAAATGCATGAAATACTTCTTTTAGGAGTAGAAAATTATAATGGGTCCACATAAATTTGCCATGTGCACGTAGGATAGATAGAAATAAGCAGCAACATAGTGTTTTGGAATTATAATATAATATAAATAGATTATATCGTCCTATTTTTCCTAGAAGTGCAGTTTGAGTATCCTTTTGTAAATTATAGATTATATTATATATATATATTTTTTTTTATGTTGAAGAGAAATAAAAATTTTACCTTTTGTTAAAAATGTGTTCTTGGGAAGCCTCTTCATGTTATCAAGGATATCCTTGAAAAGTTTTGTATTACTCAAACCCGATAACTTATTTTTAGTTGCTATTTATTAGATTAGGTTTGTTGAAAAAGTGTCTTTTAATTTTTTTGTGGAAAGACCTAAATTTACTTATACGCCTTTAGATATTCATAAATTTGTAACTTTGAATTTTTTAGGGATGTTAAATGACACAGGGAATAATGTTGCTCTTTCTGTACCCACAAACAAAAAAATGATCTTTATAAATAGATATTTTTATATAGCTGTATAACAAAAAAAATGTCTCTTGTAGTCAAATCCAGACTATGGACAGCAACAACCCTGTAGAAATGAGATCAAACGTCTTTAGCATATTTTCTCATAGATTTATATCCTTTGTCAACAACATTTTTTCGTTTCACTTTATTAAACGTTAGTTTAGGAAGAGAAAAAAAATAAATAGCAAGCCAAGACTGTATACGCATTAATAATAAAATTGGAAAGTCATAAATCAAAAAGTTATAGCTAAGGTTTTTTTTTCATTTGTGTATAGTGCTTCGCTGTTAACTTTGGGGCTTATGGATTCACCTCTCACTCTAGGCAGTATTCTCAGTTCGAGGACTCGTATGATTTCATAAGATATTAATCCCCTTTGTTTTTATCTTAGTATGTGAACAAACAAAATCTGTCTTATATTTTTATTGCTTCTTATTTATTGTCGTCCAATCCAGATTGATTTTTTAGTCCTTCACAACTAGCTATAAAGTTTTTCCAATGATATCAAGCAAAGCTTAACCTATTTATTGTATTAGTTATAACTATATTGATAATGACTTTGTTGTTGAGAGAATTAAATCATTTTGTGGTGAAGGTTTTTATGTTGATGGGGTGAATAAATTTTACGAGTTTAGTTTTCCTATTTTGAGTACTAGCAGTTATATTAATACACAGCGTCCCGTTTTGCTTTACTCTCTGCCGCAGACATTCACTGTGAGTTATGAAGACCCCATTAAATGCTGAAATACCCAGTAAAACAAATGGATTTAATTTAAATGAAAACATGATTTGATTTCTTATTAAAAATTAATAAAATATTTTATTCAACATTTTTTTTTTCAATCTAACAAAGATAAATTACTTTCGTCAAAGGTGGCAACCATTAAATAAAAGACAAATAAATAATGTATAATGTATAATGTATGTCGCATACATTATCTTAAGTACACAAATTAATGGTAAGTCTTCTTAATTTTTATTTTCAGTTAAGTTTTTGTATATAGCTAAAAAAATGTTTTCAGAGACCCTGTCATTCTGTTTTAATGTAAAAACTTGTTCGTATCAATTAAATATGCATGTTTTCTTATATTGTTGCAGTGTTTATTTTTGATTAATAAGATTGCAATGGGTTGTTTTTAAATAAAAATTTAAAAATAATTCATTTGACGGGGTCTCTGAAAATAATTTTTTTTTGACATTATCTTGCGCATATATTGTGTATGTCATATATATTGATTCTTTTCAAGGATTGTAGGTGGATTCTACGTATCAACTTCGGATCTAAAGATTCAAGTTCCAAAACCAGAATAACAGGACCAGGACAAGCACCAGACCAGGATTAATTTTTGCGAAAGATTTTGTGCAGATGCAAAGAGCGAAAAATTATTTCGATTGAAGTGAGAATGCATGTATGAAAAAAATTTCCCTTCAAGTGTTCAATAATAGCCCATCAAATGCGTGCACCTCAGTTAATCTGCCAAAATTGGTGAGTTAAGTCCTATAAGCTTTCATGTACAATACTTACTAGGAGCTAAACCGAGTTCAAATCTTGAACCAAGACTGGACCACGATTGTACAACTGACCCTAACAACTCTGATAATTAAGTTTAAATATGGGAGTGTTATATAATAATTGTGCTAATAATGTCGTTTTTGGTTGGAAATTAATCTTTTTCACTTCCACGTTGAAGGTTTTCAGAGTATTTTTCTGTTCTCGATTTCATAATTGAATATGAGCACATTTAAAAATTTTCGTCGGATTAGGAATTTGTCAAGATTAATTGAGAATGAATGCCAAAAATTTGGGTTTATAAGGCCAGATAATGCATATTACACAATTTTCCCATACAAAAATAGCATGGGTTTCATGGCCCATATATTTAAATAAATTTAAAGCATCATTGTTTTGAAAATCACCTCAATTTATGTATGTAATGGTGTATATAAAATGTGTGTGCTTTTTATGTCTAAGCAATTTATCTTTAAAAGCCATAAATTTACCAAGGCATTCAACATTCAATGATAGCCTTTTGGAAAGTATATGACACAAGAAAGATATCTAAGGACAATATTTTGGAGAATTTCTGGAAAATCTTTTTGATTTTTTTCTTATTTATTCTGGTGACGCATAATTCTTCTAGTAAATTTTTCACTTCAATGGAATTTTGTCTTATTTATTTTGTTTTCGTTGCGGCCATTCATCATGCTTTTTGTTTATCGTTGATTGCAATCTAGTCAATTTTTTCGAGGTTATGCAGGCACAAAATGTCTTCAAGATTGGAAAAATGCTTAATATTTCACATAAATAAAATACAGGGTGCCACAAGAGTACTTTTCCTATTATAGCCTAAGGTTTCTCTGCAAACAGACTGAGCACCGACACTAGTTTTTCACATTCTTATAATTCCAAAAGTGTATAGAATTAATTGAGCTTAAATAAGGTTTAACTACAGCAATTTCAAATAAGTTCTGATTCTTCAACCTACCTACAGTTATAAATATTTAATATATTCAACATATTTGCATATCGAAAAAGTGCAGTTGATTTTTTCATAAACCTGAACCGAAATGACCACAGATGGCAGGAAAAGGCTGTCTCAACGAAACATAATTTTTATGCCAACATTAAAAAAAAACTATGGACTAAAGTATTAATCCACGGCGACGAGGTGCGGCTTCTTTCCTGCAAGTACAACACACATACCAAATATACTTATGCATGCATACATCTGCTCTGGATGAAAGTATAAGTAGAGCTACATATTTATGTACAGAGGAATGCACTAAACCGATTTTCAGGATTACAAAGTGCCCCCATTGAAAGATGTGGGAATTCGTGCATGATGATGTAAATTACTAGAAGCACCGCTGCGGAAGAGCATTGATAAATGCGATAAAATCACAGTATATGATATACACTGAATACATTCTCCTGATATCCTCCGCTGCGGTGTGTGTGTGGTGCTTAAATGGGCCTTCCTTAACTGGCAAATCTGCCAGTCCTTCTTGTTTGTGCTAAAGTATACCTACATCCATTTTGATTTAAAGTTCTAACGGCGATATATGTACTTCGTCCGCAAAAGAGTTGCAAGAACCTCTATATGAAAACGTAAAATCGATAAAAAATAGCTACTACATAAGCAACGAAGAAAGAAAAACAGACTTTAAATTCACATAGCAGATTTAAAGAAAAAAACTATTCAAGGATACCATCTACTTTGAGAATTATTTGAATCTAAAAACCTCTTAGTGCTACCGTTTTTCTATGTCATGGGGATTTTTGTTCATTTACAGTTTCTTTTTGAGTAAAATATGGCTTTTCGGTTGATTATGTTTGTTTTACTTTGAATGAGCTATTTTTTTAGCTACAACAAAATCAATCTTTCGGTAAGAAGGTCAGTTAGAAGTTTATGAATTTTATATCTTATATCCTTTCAGCTGAGAAAGAATAAAAATTTGTTGGTGGCAACGGCGCAGTGGATAAAGTGCTTAATTGCTAACTTAGAACTTGGGTTCGATCCCCACGTTATATGGATTCTTTTCTATACCTCAAATTTGAATTGGATGCCGCCCATGAGTTAAAATGAGAAAGTTAATACCTCGTTCTCAAATCCACTGTGCCAACAAAAAATTATTTCCTATCATTCTCTTTCTTCTAACTAGTGCCGTGCTATTCAGGTTGCATTTAAAAGATATTACAGGCATATGTATAGTTAAATACAAAAAAATATATTTCGCCGTCTTCTATAAATTTTGAGGATTTATCATACAAATTTAAATCATTATAGGTGTTCGAGACTTAAAATATAAATCTCGAACACCTATAATAATTCAACCAATTAGTCAATAACTTAATAATAAACAAATTCAAATCTCCTCAAATGAAAATTGAAAATAAATCTCATTAAAATATTCGTCAGACCTCGTTCGACGAAAGTGAATTTTTCAAATGATACTGTCAAAATTAGTGTATTTTTCAATTTTTTTTGAGCGTTGAAAACAGTATTTGAAGATTAGTAAATCTAGAACAACCCTATTAATAAAAAAGGCTTATTCCATTCATTGAATCATCTTAGTTAAAAAAAAAAACAGAATGTTAGTAGAATATTAAAGTGACATTTACCAGAATAACCTTAAGAAAATCTACTACAATAAGTAAGATTAAAAAAAAAAAAACACCTCGGTACTGCCCTAGTACCTGATGGAAAACCTATATTTCTTCCTGAAGCACTAACAGTGGATTATCTGGTTTTGTATACAAATTTTATTATTTTTATTCAACATTAAATTTATTAATTTCCACCTTCTTCGGTGACTTAGCATAGTAAGCGTCATTAGAAGAAACTTTATTTTTAAATAAATGTTCGCACTAAGTCCACGGAATGTCACATCTATTCATAGATAGAAAGTCAAATTTACGATATACAACAATGTAAACAAATGGAGTTTGGAGGTTGTAACGTATCCCATCTTGGTATTACTTATCTATGCTTCTGACGTTTACACTGTAATAATAGTAATTCCTCACAGTAGTTACGAACTGTATCTCCGACAGAAGATGTCGACACCATTAATAAAAATAATTTACATAAATAAATTGTTGATGCTTAACACACTTTCCCAAAAATGTTTCTTGTTTCTGGTTTTCTGGTATGTATTCCTCTTTTCTTAATCATAGGTTCAATTTTACATAACATTTGCCTACAAAATATAAATTTAGTGGAAAAAAGTATTTCTATCTAAAATAAAACCATTTTATTTTGTTATTGTTCCATGCACCAAAAAAAACATCCAAACCAAATCCAAACGACAAAATTGACATTTCATATTGAGGTTAGATTTTACATTTGGTAAAATTAATGCATTCCATTCAACATTGGGGACGTTAGCTTGGTATCCGAGATAACTTATATCTAATAATTGACTGCACGCCCGCATTTACTAAGAAGTACTAAAAAGTACTTCACAGGCCCCAATGGAACGCAGCTAATAATCATACTTCCTAGATATACAACTTCGCATCAAACAGTGGAACCCGATAACTATCTTGGAGAAAGCCAAAAAGCCATTTTCTTTTTACAAAAAGAAAATGGTTGTTCGTCGATTTCATCATCCTGTTTCCTGATTTTAATAAAATAAAACACATACATATATATAAATTGTTACACGAGATTATTAAGAAAAGAAGATACAAGATATTCTTAAATAATTTTTTGGTTATTTTTACAATTGTCCGTGTAATTCAAATAATTTAATCAGCAGAATTAAATGGACAATCGGACTAATATTGTTAAAAACCTCTCCATAGACTTGTGTGGAAAGAAACTACTTACATATTTCCTTTTCTTCAAGATGGCGGCCCAGCTTTACTTTGTCCATTGTATATACATCTCTATAGTACTATCATGAAGAGGAACGTCCGGCGAGCCACCTGGTAGATTCTATATAAGAATTACTATCTTGGGCTCATTTGCAAAATGTGTATAGCCTATTTGAAAACCAAGAGGGAGTAGAATGCATATGCTTTGTCTGCTGGAAAAAGTAATGTGTTCAGTATTTAGGCATACTATTAAAGTCTTTGTTCGTTAATTCGTTGGTAGTTAGTTGGTCGCGTTCATGTGAATGTACTGAACTAAACTGCTTTACGGGCGTCCAATAATGGCGTTCATAATTGCAAATGTCTTTCTTTTCGTTAAATTTCCTTATGGCTACTAATAAATAACTATTAAACAATAATTAGCTTAATAAATATGCATTATGAAGTACTCTACAAATTGGCAGACATGTAGATAGACAAATAGTTTGACAGAATTATTTCGTTCTTATCATCGTGATAAGAACGTAAGGCTCAAGTTCGATATTTTTTATCCACAAAGTTTCTTTAAGATAAGTATACTTATGTGGTTTTTATTTCGCAATCCGGAAGACTTTTAGACTATTCTGAAAGTGTTCACATGGGAAAAAATTACAGTTCAGTAAAAGAGTATTTTGCTTCTGGATTTGAAATCAGAATGGAAACCAGAAGCAATCATACACTCATATAGGAACTTTAACGTCAAACACATCTTTTGTCATTTTTTGTATCATAATTGTGCATCAAACAATTTTGGCTTTGATTGTTTTCACGTACATAATTATATTCACATAAACAATCACATCAAAATTCAGAAGCGTCAAAATAAAGCAAAAAGTGTTTACTTGGGATCCGGATCGGAGAGGGATTCCGGATTGCCAAATAAAAACGCCATTAGTCACAAGTAAAAATTGATTTTTTTAAAAAAACGGTCTTCCTTTATTCATGTAATTAAATACTTTATCTAATTTTACCTGTCAGAAATAAGAGTTTAATTTGAAAAAAAAAAAATGGTATATCGAAGATGTATTTTCGAAATATGCATTTATTTTGTATGACTGTGATGTAGCTGTTTTATTTTATTTACCAATCTAAACACAAAGTGGTATCTTCATAATAAATACGACGACGATGGAGAAAATTATCATTCTATCTGTTCTGTTTACAGAAGCGAAATATATAAATAAACAAACCTTTTTAGCGCCATACCTTTAAATACAAATATATGAATGAATCCGTTGGAATACGTGATTCATTCACTAAATTGTCACGAAGGAAATTGAACAATTTATTATTTTTCTATTAAAAAAAATATAAATAAAATATGTTCATTTTTATTTCTGCATAAAATTATATGAAAAACAAATACAAATGTTCATAACATGTGTATAAATCCCAAATAAGTCCTTTCGCAGAACTTTTATTGATCTCGTTCCAACTTTATTTTCGCATTTCAATATTTTGTTCATGCGAAAGTGGACAGTTAAAGTGTATTGTTTTATTTATTGTTTAAGGACATTTGGTATTTTATTTGATGAAATTATTGCGCAATATAAACTCGATATCGATATATCCTTATTGATGAGTAAAATTATATTTTCTGTAAACACAATAATATTGCTTTAGGATACAAAATGATCATTAATTCGAGCTTCCTTAAAACACAAATAAAATTGTAGGTAAATAACGTGGATTATAATGCCAACAAATATGCGTAGAACAGATTAAACCAGCACTGCAGCAACAGCGGACAGCGGTAGCCATTATTTTAGAACGAAGGTGTTTGAATTGTTCAGTACACACTAGAACGTCAACTCTCAACAGCGTCGTTAGGTGAAAGTAAAAACAAATTGTTGTTGCTGGTACATTGCTGACAACCTTCGATAATCTATTCAGTGTGGTACCACATTACAAAATCTCATGTAGATTACCTAAATCTAAAATCGTGTTTTCATCGCTTCAAAAGTAGATTGATGTTGACAGCACTATTTGATATACAAATGGCTAATAGCGTCTCATTTGTTCTTACGATGTAAAAGTGAGACAGACAGTTTGGTCTCTGTCAATCGAAGCAAAAAATTCACTTTTCCAATGAATGTGTTCATTCCGACCGGTATGGAAATAGGTTTGTTCGATTTGTATTAAAGGTACAATGGAGATTCATTCGAGGAGATTTCAATTTTTATGGCAAATCTTCAAGATTTATAGGAGGATCAGCTTAATCTAGTTTAATCTCGATTTAGGGATTGGTGAGAATGTAGTATAAGGTAGAGATTGCAGGAGAAGCTCGGAATTCATTTCCGTGGTACTCGAACTAAAACGACAAAGACAATATACATTACTCTATCTGTATGTACCTATGCAGACAGGAGCTGTTGGAAACCGATCTAGTTTTCAAAACAAAAATCATCTTCAGGATCATTTTTGGCAAAAAAAATTAAGATCTGAGACATTGGAAATGAACATAACATATAGGGTATTATTATGATTAAAAATTTCCCTGGAAATTTTTCTCTCATTTGAACGTAGGGAAAGTGAATGTTGATCAGTATTTTCACTCGGAATTAATTGGTAACCGGAACAACATTTTTACCAGTCCCTTTTACTGTTATGTCACACCATTTTTTATTCGAGGGAAATTTATTCCGTGGGAGATTCACAATCGCAGGAATAATTTCGGGTTAATAAAATATTCGATGGATACGAAATCCCCTGGGACATTCCCGATATTTAAGCTCCGTCAAATGGAAATACATCTACATCAAAAATTGGCACCTAATTTTGTGATTTAAGTCGGTAACATAGCATTCCCCCTGGAATTAGAGTTAAGCTTCGAAAATTCTGTACGCTTAACTTAATAATTGCTTTTGAATTTAACTTGCAAAATCTTTAGTGGATATCTACTTCAATTTTTTTGTATTATGGTATTACGTGCATATAATACTGTAAAACTTGCTAAAAGTGATCTCCATTTTGAAAAAAAAATTTCTGAATAATTTTAAGCGATATCACTGGTTTTGATTGAAAAAAAAATCAAACATCATTAATTTTTTTTCAAGAAATTTAAAAAAAAAAAATTTCTTAAAAAAATACTTAAGAAATACTTAAAATTACAATTACAACTTTCTCTTTGTGGTAAATAAATTTTTGAAAATTTTGTTGTATAAATTATTTAAGAGCAAGTTTGATGCTTTAAAGCATTTTCCCCCAATTCAATAAACTACCACATTGACCAACTATTTTCATTTTTCAAATCTTGTACCGATTTTATTGAAATCTTGTTGATTCAAACAAAGCCAGGTATATTAAATATAATGTGAATAAAGCCCTCGACCATCATATTGGGCCAAACTGTAATCCTTACTGACTTCTTTCAAGGCTTAATTTCACATTATTTAAGTCCTTAAAAAAATATCCTTCTCTGAGCAGCCATCAAGCAAACATTTCTTCAATTTATCCACAAAGAACATAATTTTTTTTGTAAACTCATTACTTTCAGTAAATCCGTGCAAATGATATTTTTTTGTCCCTGGACTAATAAATCCTCTTTCGATATCAACCATGGATCCATATAGGGCGGTCCTTTTCGCCGTTAGCGCGGTAATCCATTCCATATCCAAACAAAACTGGCAATGGTGTTCGTAATAAAATGTCAAACAAGGATAGCAAGAAAAGGGAGGAATCAACGTTAAATAAAATATTATATCAACCATACATTAAATTCAAATGTTTCAGTTTGTTTAGGAGTATGTGTGCTTGTATGTTTTAGTACAAAAAAATATATATTATCTGTGTAAGGAATTATTGAGAAAACAATTTAGCATCGTGAAGAAATATTTTTTTTTTGATATTAATATCATTGACACTTTATCTTCTCTCCCTCTATGGTAGTATGGACCTGCAGAAGGACGATGTGCGATATGGACAAGTCCATTTGCCGTTTGAATGAATAAATAGTGTTGAACTAGATTGCATCATTTGTTCGACTGTCCACTGTCCATTCAATGTATACAAGCTTTCCTAGTACTTTGAATGTAGTAGTTATCCTTAAGGTTTCGATCTGACTGGCTTTCGACGCACGGACACAGTATGAGACCAATTTGGAGGGTTTTCACAGAGAACGTGTCGTGAATAAGACGGAGGAGATGGATTTTTGTTTAAATTGCTCAGTGAGACTAAATGGCCATCTATTGTAAAGGGAGAATGTAGGATGGTCAAATCTGATGCAGGACAAATGACTGTCGAATGATGTTTGGTTAAAGTCTCTTATGTGGTTGGTATTCCAAAAGCAGACAACTTAGTTTAGTACACACATTACTTAATGTATGCATCAAACAACTACTTGTAACTTAATTCTTATAATCTCAACCAAACAGATGCTCAGATTAATGAGACCTGATTACTCAATTCCAATGATTTTTATCTACATGCTTATGCAATAGGAACATATTACAGGCACATTCTGAATGTCCCAAGGGTAGACCCACTTCTGACTTTTTATTTGAGAGCTTGTGATTATGCTCATTCTGAGTATGTTTGATATTAAATAACAGGTGTTGCCGACTAAGTTGTGTCGTTATATCGGCATGAAATCGTCCTTGTTCAAAGATGTTCAGACACAAATACATATACCTATTTAATTATCGTTACATAAGTGATGTTATAAACCAGGTAACATACTGGAGATTTCCAATAACAATATAATCAAATTGTGTACACAGTTGGAAATTTGAAATTATTTTTGCAAGTGAAAAATTATTTCGATTCCAATTGGGAGTTTGGTCTCGTTTCACATATAAATATTTGCATGAAAAGAAAATTATAAATTCCGCAAGATGTATGGATGGCGCCACATGCAATGACATTAGGGAATATATATATTTTAAAGTGGATTAAAGAGTTCAGTAAATTCTAAATTATTGACAATGAAAACACAAGTGCATTTGAATGGTAGAATATTACAAATTTAAAATACTATTTAATTTTCTACAAAGAGCTAGAACCTCCCAATTGAGTTGTTTTAAACTCTTCTCTAGAGTTTGGGAAGGGCTATACGCATGAAGCAGTTAAGAAAATATATAACAGAAGATTAGGGGTGAACACAGCTCAAAGGGTGTTACGTACACGGGGACCTTTTGGTACTTTGTGAACCGCTTACATGCAGAGATGTTTAATAAAGACTAATGTTCCCCGAGGGAAGTGCCTGCCCGCATTTTTTCCATATTGGTGATTGTGTGAGTGAGGAACTCTAGAAATTTCGCTCCCTTGCCCCATCCATCTCAACCGAATGTATATAGTCCTCAGACCTCTCGTTTTCGGATATTGGTATAATGACTTTAAGGATTTAATTTATACAAGTAGCCAATTTATTGCCGTGATTTTCCCATCTGGGTTATCTCGGCTTATTATGGGATCGATGGATCGTGATGGTGTCAAAACTGTTCATTTTGAAATTTTTAGATCTTTCAGTCTTGACTGCCTCCTCAGATCTTAAGCTTTTAGAAGACCTTGGCTTCATCGCAGAAAGCCACTATTTGAAAAAATTATAGCATCTTCCGTTAGGGTAAATAATGCGCCACCTTTTATACTGAATAGATATATTTTACCACCAGAAAATTTACCTTACACTGCATAAGGTTTTAATTTCATTGTAGTTTTTTAGAGCTTTTGAGTTTTGGAAACGAAATGCCTCTGGAGTAGGCCTTAAGGCCAATACTTTTTATATCGATTTCACTAATTTTTAGTATATTAATAGACATTTATTTAAAATGTATGTATATTGATTATTTCAAACTATTTCTGATAGTTTCCTGCTCAAAACATTTTTGGTTAAATTGGGTATGACTAAATGTTAGACCATATACTCTCAACAGAATACAGATAAAATGTTTTTCAACATTTATCAAGCTTTTTCGAAGAAAAAGCAATTTCCTTTACTGTCATAAGGAAAGTATCATAGCACTTTTTAACCTAAATCGATTGAGGTCAAATTCCCGAAATCCTAAAACTCTGAAAAACTAAAAATTCAGAAAATCCATAATCTCGAAATTTTGTTTCTCGAAAGCACGAAGAATTATTTAAATTTAAAAATTACTCTTAACAGATTTCTTGGACATCAATACCTTGCCTGACCTACTTCGCGGTTTCCTTTTTTCGTATCTTTGTATAACTCACCCGGCTACGTTGCTCCACTAAGAGTACTTATGCAATATCGGAAAGCAAGGCCAACATTTCGGGATTTGCGGCTTTCGGAAATTTGAGTTTTGTCAATTTTGGGATTATATCCTTCTGAATGTTGTTGGTGTAACAAACCCCTATCCCTTTACTCATATCCTTTTCCTGCAAAACCACTACCCCTATACCAGACAAAAAACAAAATCAATAACTCCTTTGCAGTCATAAAAAACCCGATCTCAACAAATCCCGCCCTTAAAAGACAAACAAATAGGGGTTTCCCAAAAATTCCAGGAAAGCAAATAATAATTTTCTTATTTTTCTTTATGGATTACTTTAAGTTATCCAGCTTTTTTCAAAAAGAAATTTATGATTTGTGTAGACAAGATTTTGTGCACGAGAATTTTTCGTGTTTGGTGTCTCTCTCCGAAGGACTTTTCTTCTCTTCTCTATATGCCTCAAGGGTGTTCAGTTCTTTAATAATACATACCAACACATAAATTTACTTTCCTTTATCCATCACCTGGAATTGTATGTGCAGTGAAGTATATGTATATCTATATAATCAGAAAGCAACCACGATAAATAAAGCCACAGTCTTTTCATAGCTCAATCGTATTTTGTAGATTAATATTTATACTCTTATAAGCTCAACCGGAAATTGGTTTGCCATAAAAAAAATAAAAATGGAGAGAAAAAGCTGTTGTAATAAAATAGGTTTAAGCGAATTATGACAATTTGCTTAGAAAAGTGATGAAACACTTTAAGGATAGAATAATATACTGGGGCTTATAGTCTTTCAATGGAAGACGTTTATTTGTTTCTTTTAAATTTAGAATCTACCCTCCAAAGCTATCTCTCTTAGAATAGTCTATTGAATTTTTTCTTGTGTAACTGCTATTGAAATTTTTTTTACTATACGTAGAGTAAAATTTGTTAAAATCTTACAGGATTTTTGGACGAACGATTTTAAACAAGTAATGTTTTATGATGAATAGATGTGCCAACAAGATAATTATTTTATCAAAGGAAAGTAAGACCTCAAACAGCTCCCGACTTAACAAAAATGAATCACCGGAAGAAAATAAATCTTCGTTAGTATCAATAACCTTCAAAGTGTATTTTGGGAGAGTTCTATTGAAGGACATTATAGCGAGTAAAGATGAAAGAGACAACTTATGTCGACCAATTAAAAAAAAAAACAAGAAAACCAGAAAGCATTTGGATTCGCCAGTTGTGTTGTTAAGAATTAAAACCTACTCCCATTCAATGGATGGCATTCTTTGAAAGACTCAGGAATGGTACTCAATCATTTACTCAAGCGAATGTAATCGTGTTTAAGTTGCGTTTATGGAAAATAATAAAAAAATTTTTGTTTTGATTTTCGTTACAGTAGTTTCCCAGAAAAATTGTCTTAACGCCTGTGGAAAGTTTATTTTGTTTAAATGAAATAAAATATTTCGCTGTTCCTTGTTGGGTCATATAATCTACATTGATCCAAAACACCATGTTGCGATTCTATTTCTATTATAATCCTTTGGAAAATTCCCTTTCCGATGTCTTGTTTTGATACACATGAATGAATCCCAGGACAGTATAGGGAAGTATATAAATATTAGGAACGAACGTTATTCATTTAGTTCGACAACCAACATTTATGTATATTTGTTGTGTAATTGTCCAGTGATTCGAAAACCTTACTGATAAAGTTCTCACAAAGCAAACATCCGAATAATTTTCTATAAATTGTATCATCTTGGAATATTTCAAACAATAAAGTTTTCTTTGGTTTGTCTCTCCATACCAATACGGTCTGATAAAATAAAGTACATTATCCGCTTGAAAAATTTTTAATGAGAAAACAAAAATGAACAACTGAAGAGAAACACATTTAAATACAACAATTGTATTAAGCAAACACTATGTGATCTACTTATAAGGTTAAAATTGAATTTAGGAATTTATCAGTAAATTTATGAAATAAATTTAAAGATTGAAAGAAACCACAAAGTTTTCTAATGTTAAACACCTTCAAAGTCGAATATGAAAGAGGCAACTGGATACCTACTAAAAGTCAAGCTAAAACAAACCTCAAACAATAAGTTATGTGAAATTAGACCTTAAAAATGTCCTTTATACAGGTTTTATATTTAAAAAAGGCCCGAGTTAAAAGGAAAAAAAGGTTTCCTAATTATATAAAATTTTGTTTGCTTTAATTCTTCAGCAAACTTCACGTAAATGCATTTAGTAAGTGAATCAGTAACGCAAAAGAAAAAAAGGAATAATAAGCTTGCTCAAACATTTCAAGAAGAAGGAAGTTCAACAATACAAACTTTCTCCAGCAAAAAAGGAAATTACAAAGGAATGATGAATGAGAATGACGCGATATTCTTTTGTCCCATCAAAGTCTTCTTTTCGAAATTTGTGAAGAAAGTTATTAAAGCACTGAAACCATTTTCCCTAGAGATTATGTTCAGAAATTTCTTAAGAGTTGTCAACAGTTTCATATGAATAGACAGTATCATTAAGTATTTGTTTTTTAATACTTATTTGAAATTTACAATAAGGAAGCCCTGAACCAATCAAAAGAATGTTTTTGTTTCGGAGTTTTTGGTTGAAAAAGTTTTTAGAACATAAATGAAAAATGAAGCGTCGACAGTCAATAATGCTAGCATTTAAAATTGTATCCTCGCCAACACTTTTTGGTAACAACGTAATTGGTGCATGAAACTTATGAAATATTGTTCGTGTTTGTATATTTAGTAGAAATTTTTGAATACGTTTTCATTCAGTTTTTAACATGGTATGTATTACCGAATTACGGGACTTTAAGCTGATCTAGTTTCTGCCAGGTGACACTAAGAAACACACATGGGACACACTGGCACACTGTTCAGCTTCAAGCTTATTATTTTTCAATTAGATGAAGATAAGTAACAAATATCTTTCAACAAATAATTTAATATCTGTCAATTGCTTAGAACGAAACGTCAAAATACAAGTTTTGTCCGTAAGCTGCGAAAGTCTACAAATTTCTAACTGTTCCCGTTCAAAAAATTCTGTGAGTTCTTGCACAAAAGGGAGCTGTCACGAGAGAGCCAATTATTTTTTCTGGCTATGAATTTTAGTTCAAGGTGATCCTTTAGTAAAATAATTATAGCTGTGTTCCTGTACTTTGTGAACGAAAATTTGCAGATTATCATTTTCTTCAGAAGTATCGCTATCGAAGTATATCATATTTAATACTGAAAAACAATTTTTCAGTAATTTTTATTTATGTACATCCATTTTTCTAACAACGAGAAGCATGCATTGGGCAAATCAGAAACGTTCAACCAGAAATAGTCTTGAAATTTTCATTTGTGTTTTCGTTACTCCTTTCCTCAACATTTGTGCACCCCTTACTCAATCTATGAAAAAGACTAAAGCACCGTTTAAGTCTGCTTTTGAGCGCCTGCGATCTTAAGCGTTGATTCGCTTTTGTTCACTTTCGGTTAAAAGAATGCTTTTACACGATTGCGATTTTGAACAGAAGTTAATTTTGTCCAAGTGAGATAAATAATATCTCCACTTTCCTTACTCCACTCACTTAAGCGAATGGTAGTTTGCTGAACTAAAAGATAAAGCACAAAGAAGAAGAAACGATAACTGCATTTTTTTTCAATCTCAGCAGGTATTAAAAATCGTAGGATCAAATTCCAATTCAAATTCCAGGTTGCACGTTAATGGTTCGTGTATTTACTTTGTAAATATTTTAACATGGTTGGTGTGGTGAATTTTGTAAAAAATGTTATAAAAGGTAAAAAAGCCCCTCCAAATTCACGAACCTTTAAAAGAAATACGTTTCAAATTTCCCAACCATCTTAAGAAATGAAGGAAGTAATGCAAAATCCCTTATCAAATTCCCCAACCATTTTAAGCAAAATGGTGCGTATTACTTACGTAACTTAATTTTCAGTTGTACCCCTGCCGAGAGCTTAGATATTTACACAACAAAAATAAAATTGAACTCAAAATATAACCACTATTGAAACTTTAAAACAAAAATCTATTTCTGCGAATGTTTAATAAAAAATGTTTGTAAGGACGAGTTCCTTAATATAAACAGATTGCTTTCTTTCAATTATAACATAACGATTATTGACACCTTTTTTTGTCATTTGACAGTCTGAATATTTTGTTCAAAGAAATTTCTTTAATTTTTTTTTTATATTTTACTCTCCAGTGAGTAATCTTTTCTGCAAAAAACTACGAACGGTAAGCGAACGCTAACAAGATTTGACAGTTTTTCGTAGAAATTCATAGATTTTCGTAGTTTTAGGAAGTACGCGGAACACACATTTTATTAAATTAACTGATTTTGCTAGAAGTATGTAACAAAAAAAAACAACACTATATATATCATAAAATATCAGAAATAATCATAGTTTTTCTTTAAACTTGAATAATATTTAAGCGGGAAAAATTTATATTTTTTAACTTGCATAGCATACATGTACATATTTATACGAAATCTTAAACTTTCCTGTGATAACATAGAATCGATAAAATTGCCATTATTTATCTTTCCCTATCCCCTCATCAGATTTATTCAAATTCTTGGTCCATAAAGATTAATTTTTCTTTGCATGTCTTAATCTGAACTGGAGAGAAATTTATTGAATGGCTTCAGCTTTATGTATATCGTTTTTTTATGGAGTGTTGAGCTGGGGTGTATACATGCATAGCATATCAATAATATCTTTGATGTTATATTTATGACCCACCCCTGACGTGACGTAAGGATATAAATTTAAATTTAAAGAGTTCTTGAGATACAAGCAATGCCAACGTAATAAATGGTATTAAAAATTCATCAAAGTAATAAACGAACTTTTCAAAACGAAGTATGAATGGCAACGATTTAAATTTAACAATTCCTTCCCTCAAGGACACTCACTCTCTCCTGTGTCTTTTCACGTAAAAATAAAGTATGTATTTTTTTATTTTTACTCAAGAGTGACTACGTCCACTTCATCTGTTTGAACACTTTAATCTTTTGTCTTCTTTTGGTTTCCTCGCAGTGCTCAAGCTCCTAGATTTTTTTATGCAGAAAATAAAATAACATTGCTTATGGATATAAAACTACAAAGCAAGAGTGTCTCCGAAACACTTGGACATTGAAGGCGGCAAAAGTAACTTTTTAAACTATTCCGATATTAAGCTCTGTAAGACGAAAGTGAGAGATGATAACTTGAACGAAAATGTCAGAAACAGAAAACTTTTAGCATATTCAAACCTATAAAAATAGTTTTTCAGATTTTTCGTTTTTTTTAATGAAATCAGAAAATAAAATAATTTCGTGCCTTGGCATTTGTTCAAAAATGCCAATTTAATCAAGTGATTAAATTTTTAAATTTCAAGTTTTAAATTTTATAATTCCAAGCATTAGACAGATCAACTTACGAAATTTATATTACCTGCAGGCACTTTCAACTTCTAAATGATATAAACAAGCAGAACGTTGAATTATCTAATTATATTACAGAATTCATTTGAAATATCAAAAGTGCATCATTTGAGGCGAAGATAAATTTCCACAGGACTCATAATTATAGGATTTTAGTGGCCATGATGATTAAAAAAAAATAGCTCAGATTTAAAAATCTATTTTGAAAAAAATTATAAATTTAAGAATATAATTCTTGTGCTTCTTTTATGATTCTTTTAAATTATATAATAGGAATATAAGGCATTCTAAAAAGAGGTTTCATTTTAAATGTCGCGCCATTTTGTAATTGTCAAAATGAAACTGTCATTAAAATTCTCGACTATGTTCCTATAATCTAATCTGCATAACACAATGAGAATTGTCTGTAGCTGATAGAATAGCTACATCACATGTATTCATTGAACTGGTCACTCATAAATTTGTGGCTCGATTATCTATATCTGTCTCGTTAAAAAGGGAGATATGTTGACAAAAAAAAACGTCAAAATGTTGTAGCGGCGTGTAGTGGTAAGTTGGATTTGATTCAACTTTGGCTCAAGGCGAATTGAAATACTTCAGCTTCCCAATGTGGTCGTGTATATTATTTTCGCATATTTCGACTTTTTACAGTGCTATAAGTATAGCAGCTGCTACACGTACCCAATCGTGTTCGCTTACTCAACTGAACGAAACTTAACGAATCGCAGCATTGTAATAGGATGTGTCGTGTGTGTTCCTTTGCTTACGTTCGCATAAAATGTCAACCGAATTCTGCTTATGCGAACTGAAGCTAGTGTCAAAATCGAATGAAAAAATACAAAAATCATAGTTGAAATGTAAAATACACACACTAGGTTCTGATAACTTACGTGGTTTTCAATTTAATGTAACCATAGGCTGTAAAATTTCCGTACGTAATGAAATATTTCTGTCATTCTAGCTTAAATAAGTGGAAGTGATCGCTCTGCTGCTTAAGGTGACTTGGCGAGCAAAAACAATTATAGTTGGATCTTTAGCTCCGTATATGTAAATGTCATGCACATCAGTATCATCCAATTTACGGTGAAATAAATTTCGAAAGAGTACCGCTTTTAAGTGCATGCTGTAGGTAGTGCCTAGCAGTTCGGCACAAATCCAAACCAAACAGTGACTTTTTGCACACGATTTGACGTTTGGCTAACGTCATTTTCATTAGTTTAGGTGTATTCCCGTTCTCCCTAAAACTGTGAAAATATACGAATTTCTACGAAAAACTGTCAAATTCTGCTCCTCTACATCAAATTTTCGAAGTTTTTCACAGTAGAAATCCCTCATGAAATAGTAAAATATTTCCTCAGGCTGTGAATTTTAGTCGAAGAAATTCCTTTGGACAAAAACAAAATTATGAGCAATGTCAATTGGAGGAATAAAAATACATAAGCTGTCATTTGCCAAATGTCATTAAATAGGTTGAAAATAATCAAATTTATAGTGCGGTTTAAAAAAAAAAAAAACTTTTTTAAAAACAAAATTCATAAGACATTTTCAAAAATACACAATAGCAGTATTTTTGTTTAATGCTTTCCCCTACTCTTGTGAAACTTTGACGCTCTCTGAGATATAGACAGAGAGACAGGGCGAGGGAGAGAGAGAGAGAGAGAAGACTTTGAAAAATGACAGTCTGTGTGTTTTTGTGCACAAAGTACCGGGACACAGCTACTATTTGTTTCTTAAAGTCTGACCTAAAAATATGGCCACCATGAACTGTCAAAACCCTATTGAAAGAAAATCATGGGAGCTATGTTGAATTTTTAACTTATTTTCAGTTTTAACTTATTTTCTTTTTAATCATTTTTGTATAATGGCATTTTCATAAATTAGTATTTTTAATTTGTCTCAAAAAAGACATTCATTAAATAATACATTTATTGATAAATACATTTTTGAATACAAAACTGATTTTTTTTTCATTGAAATGGGCTCTGGTTCTTACTATTATTATTACTTATGTTATTGTATGCGACCCACGTTCTTAAATGTACATATTATGTATAATGTGCTAGAAGGATTTATTTTGTAGTTTTTTGATCGATTTTAAGAATTACTTTTATTAAAAAAAAAAAAAACATTTATTATTGTCAGATTTGAGCATCTGAATGTAATACTAAAATTTATTATGTCACAGAAATTACAGATGTACGTGCATTTGCACGTATTTATTTTTATATTCGATAAATGTATTGAATGAAACATGTAAGATTCAATTTGAATTACCGTATCAGCAGGGAGAGATTTTTCAAAAGAAATCGAATTATCAATTAATGGTATTTGTGTCAAAAATGTAAATGGATTTTTCTTGCGCTTAATTCTTTGTTAAATACATACTTATTTTTAAAAACAGACATTTTATTTAATGTATTTAAAATTGGATTGTTAATCATTTTTAAGGATTCTTCGTTATTGTCCTACGAAATATACTAGGCATGACATTTTGTTAAGCCAATATACTTTATTGGAATTCAATTTTTAACCATTCCAATATACAAAATTGTCTCTTTGAAAATTGACATCTCTTTTATGTATTTAATTTCAGATCACGTTTTAAAGATATTAGTTATTCACATTTGGTTTTTACGAGTGTGTTTTAAAAATTCAAAAACTGTTTAATTCCTTACATGTCGGATTAGTTTCCGAAAGCGAAATTTTTACATTATTTATTTAAAAAAAAAAATCAAGTCACCAGACCTTCTTAATATTCAAATTGTTGAAACAAATAGTAAATCCCCGAAGATTGGTTTGATATTCAAAGTTTGGCATATCCTGAGAGAAATATCCATATTTAACACATACTCGTAGGCACAAAAAAATCATTAATAGTCCTTCTTAGAATAGTAATGTATACAGTTGTCAGTTTTATAACTTTTCATGAAGAATAATTTTCCTGTTGGACATTTCAACTAAAATACAAATATTATGGTTTGTCTCTTTGTGGGTATTTTTTAAGAAAAACTTCTTTTGTGGTGTTTGGTGGTAAAAATTATCTATGAAAATGCCAGTGGCATGTCAAAGCTACATGTGTTATGTCACGAAGGTGACGTTTGTTCAATTGGAAGATGGGGTCGTTATTTGGGCGGTATTTTTGCAAGTACGTTTTGCAAGTATGTTGTAGCTAACAAAAATTATGAAAGAAAAAAATGTTTCAAAATAAGGTGGTTCAAAAAAAAAGGTTATTTTTCAATAAAATAATGAAACATGTTATACATTATATGTAAATTTTTAGAAAATGTATATGATTTTTAAAAGCACTTATGGCCAATTTCATAAATAAACACTAAAAGCACGTTTATGGAAAATCCTTCCAAATTTTATATTTTTAGTTTTACCAATCAATAAAAGGGAAATTTCAGGGAAATTTTTATTTAAATTGAGTTTTTTTTGCACATCCCTGGAAAATTTGTTTTTTTTTTTCTGATAACCGAAATGTATGGGAAATAAAATGCACGAGTAGATCGCACGTACTTACTTTTACGTTCGATGACATTGTATGCAAAAGATTTTTGTCTATCAAAACGATAAATATATTTTAAAGTCGTTTTTACAACATTTTGTATATATAAAATTTCTTTAATTTTTCTAAAAATAAATTTTGGTATGTCAATTTTAAATATTTAATTATGTAAACTTAAAAACAAAATTCCAAAATAATCGTCTACCCGTTTTCGAAACATTGAATTTTCAATTTTTTTTTTCAAAAATCCAAGAAAAACTATTTTTCGAAAATTTTGAAATGTTGTATTATTTAGAATTATTAATTAATTATTTAGAATTTGAAGAATCTCCTGTATAAAAATTTCGATGGCAATCCGTGTAGCCGCTAGAAAGTCGAAAATAAAAAAAAAAATGGTTGTATGGCAGGTACCGTTAATAGCAAAATATGTAAAAAAAATTGCTGTCCAAAATGTAGAATATACCTGAAGTAGTACACACACTTATTTCTTATCAAAATCGTTCGAGATAATAAGGACGGTATACAAATTTGTATGTCAAGTATCGTTATGTTTGGAGCTAAATTAACGATTGGATCTGATCATGTGGGGTCGGTGGCTTGATGAGTAGTGCGTTGGCTTCTAAGCAGCTTGTTCATGGTTCAATACACGATAAATGCAAAAGAAGTTTTTCAATTAAAATGAAAAAGTAGACTAGCGCCACTAGGGCAAAGGAATCTGATGATTGACCTTGGCAAGTCGCGAAATGCTGATTCCAGCCAAAAATAATATGTGAAAAACTTGGTGGTAACACACTCAAGTTGTTGTTGGCCATTCAAAATCATTGAAAAGATTCTTAAATCTATTTTGGAGAATCACCTAAAACGCCAATTACCAAGTTTGAAAAATATCGCTTCAGACGTTTAGGCTGTTTATCGGTGTATAAACAGACAGACGAAATTTTTGTTCTGTTCTCTATTATCGTAATGGCAAGATTGATTAAAATCCCGAGTTCGATTTTTTTCTAAATGCAAGACTTCTGCTTTAGTACCTATGTATATCGCAAATAAATATGTCAGGTGAACTAGCCAATAATTGGACATTTCTTGAGCCGAAGGAAAGCTAATACTGACCACTTTTATAATCTAGCTAATAATAGATTACAACAGAGGAGTGTTGTGACAATACGATGATCAGCAATCTTCAATTAATTGACAGATCTCGACGAAACGATTGCCAAATCTTTCAAAAGAAAAAAAAAAAACAGTTTGTTACTAATGTCTTTCACCTCATGATATTAATTGGGGTAATGAGCCCCAAAAATTAAGCTGTTGGTTGAGGACATCGCTCTTGCAATGTGACCCCGAATCAGCTTAAACAATAAATTAGCTATTCCGTTTATGTTGGCTCCGTAGTATAGAACCTGATTGGGATAATATCGTTTGTACTCCGACACTGGTGTCCTGTATAATCCAAGGCAACGTCTAAGACATTGCCTCTCAAACACCCGAATCTTTTCCATTTGAGATGGGGCAACGTTGAACCACAACGGGCATTCATAGGCAATCATCGACCTGATGAGGGCCATATAGCAAATCACCTTTACCCTGCTGTCAAGACGGCTGCTATAAAACATTCGTTTTGTCATGGCAAAGGCTCCCCTAGCCCTTGCCAGAGCAGCACCAATATGTCTGTCGAAATACAGGTACTGATCCAACCAGATGCCAAGGTACTTTACTACACTTTTACTCGCCATTGGATGTCCATTTGGCCCTACGAGTCCTAAACAGAATAGTTTCTGATTTCTGGAAGTTGATTTTCAACTTCCAGTCATCACAATATCGCTCGAGAAAAAAACAGTATCTATTGCTTGATGAACAATATTAACAGAAAATAACTTAATAAACAATCTGTCGAATATGTTACTACTGTTGCACTTCATTATCAAACTCTGTCAGTAATTCCGTTCCCATTCCTTCTCTCTTACCTGACCCATTTCGATCCTGTGATTTTCTATTGAGATAGTACAACTTTGGGTTTTTAAATTATTTTAAAAATAATATGGGCTAAAGGTTTAAATACAAAATATACAGATTTGTTTTTATCACGTTTTTGGGGTCGAATTGTTTGACGGGCCCCTCATTCTTATTTATATAACGCACATTGAGAGAATTTTTCTGGCTGCTAAGCTTAAAACTGTATGACCTTGATCCATAAGTGCGAGAACGCTCGACCCAGGCGTAATTCTATATTCTCGCTGTAATCCTGTTTAGCTTACAAAAGCTTACAAAAATACTGCAAAAAAAAACTTAGCTTTTGAATTTATTGACCTTTCAGAGTTTTTCAAGCCCCAAGACTTTTTACCTTTTATACAAAAAATTATCAACAAGCACCTTCCGTACTGGAATTCCGAAGACTATAGGGATAATATATACCCGCACCCTAAGTTAAAAGTTTAAACACAAAAAAAAGTAAAGCTCATTTGCATATTTAAATTTGCAACAGCCAAGAACGCACCCATCGTCATCAATAGGTACTCGTAGTATATTTCGTTTGTTTCCCTTTAAAGCCAAGAAACCTTATTGCATTATTCATGACGCATAGCAACTCTGGCTTGAACGTATGTTTTTGAGGTAAATTTAATTTTTCCTCATCCATGATACTGCCACGAATTAAGCTTCAGTATGGATTAATCGTGTGTGGAAAACTGTTTTCACATCTGTTTAGTGCCAACCAATGTGAGTTGAACTGAAAATTTGTTATAATGCTAATTTTGTTGGATACGGGTTGCGGTTGATATCGAAAGGGCTATGATGGGGTACTGAAAATGATGTCGAGGAAAATTCGATAAGTGAAACTGTTGGAACGTTGAAAGGAGAGATATTAAATTGATTTTAAAATCGAGAGCACTTCGAAGGATACATCTTGAGTCATCTTAGCAAACAGCCCTCTGATGAACAGACATATTTATGGCGCCGTCGATTCCATTTTCGGCATAAAAGTTATGTAAATCAGAATAAAATATATATAACAATGGGCTGTGGAGCCTTTACTTAAGGTCAATAGTGAGCGTTCGAGATGATGAATTGTGTTTTTATTGCTTCTGCTATGGTTGGCCCACATAAATAAATTACAATGACCCAGATGGATGTTGAAATAAAAAAGAAAAAGAGATTTTGGGTCTCTGCCGGGAAATAAAATATTTCATTCAAGCGAAATTCATTAAAGGAAAATAATATCAAATGATCCAGAGTAAAATCCCATCAAACAAATATTTATATGTACATAATTTGGATTATTTTGATGGGTCTTTTGTAGTCTCGTTTATCTACGCTTTGATGATGTGGAGTTTAAAGGAAATTGAGTAGCCCAACCTTTGGTTTTTTTTGTATAATCGACACGCGCTCAATGGATTATACTACCCTTTAAATGTTTCAACACAGCGCGGGCGTGAGGTTAAGGAAGAGAAAAAATGATAGGAAAGATGTGTGGCGCGATGTTCTGAGACTGAAGGTGGCTGTTGTCTCAGTTTTTTATCTCCATGGATGGCGGCTGAACTAATGCAGAGAAATTTCCGTGACTTATTTATCTATGTGCCTTATAATTCGCATAATTTTTTTATTCTTTATCATATTTTATCGGTATACTAGTTTTACTCAATCACATGTTGTTAGTTCTATTCCTAAACAGCATGTAATGAGTAAACCAGCAACTCATTGTATGACATTTATTTTTCCATTAAAAAACAATTCTAAAAGGGATAAAAGAGGACATAGATTACGACAGGGATGGAACCTGTGACCATAAGGTTGACAGGCGAACACACAACTATCGCGCAACGGCCACCTCCTTGTAGACTTTATGATGATGCGTAGGGATTTTGATGTTACTCTTTTTATACCAACCTCAAGGCTTCAGATAGTTGGCCCTGAATTATTTTGCAGATATGAAGATTATTTTTATTTTTTATAAATTTATATTTTCAATTTAACTTTTTAAATAAAATTTACACGAAACTGTTGGGAGAGTTAATAAAGCGGAACAATCAAAAACACCAAAACTTTTGAAGGTCTAGGTGAGCTCAAAATTGGAGACACTTCAAAAAATATTTAGCCCAATCTATTCATAGTATACGTTGACGCCATATCTGATATTCTTTCTGGTTACGCTAACTTTGATCAAAGTGTCATAAAAGTAGTTCGCTATGCTGATGACTTGTTTTGTTTGGCTCTTTTCACTGCAATTTCAACTTAATATACTCTTAACGAACTGTGAAACATACTATCTTCATATTAATTTCCAAAAAACAAACTAAGCTAAGTTAGCTAAGCTAAGATATTCGAAAACCGGCCAGAAGGAAAGAAGACTTTGGGCAAGAAACTTGGCAGCTCAATAAGCAGATATATGATCAGCACTTAGAGCATCTCCTTTAGCTTTCAGATTAATCTTCGTAAATTGTAAGCTAAGAATATTTTTTACAGACAGGCCAGATATCAATACATTCTCTAGTAAACATATTTAACTTATTGTTTGCTCATCGTATCCAAGATCATTTTTCTTCAAATATCTTTCTTATTACTAACCCTAATTTCAATTCGATATAAAAATCCAATTTTAATTCTTGTTCCAGTTCTAGTTCTAAGAATGCTTAGAAATTAAACAGTTAAAAAATGAAAAGTATTTGCTACATTGAATCAAATTTGCCTGTATTATACATATTACGAGTATATAAAATCTACCTGGGAAACCGAGCTTTATACGGGATCTTTCGAATTTGATGTGAAAATATTATGTATTTAGGAAAAGTTGCTTGTATTTGACATTTAAAGACATCAAAAGTCATTTGAATTATTTTCCATAAAAAGAGCCGTTTCTAAAAATTGTGGCCGGATTTTATTTAATCAATCTTCTTATTTCTTAAATACTTTATTAAAATAAACTCTAAGCAATTATTTAAAGTTTGAGTTGTTTCCGAGAAACTAAGAAATTAGATAAAAAGGCGTGGTAGTGGGCGGATCTAACTTAAAACATTTTTGAAATTTGTTTCTTGCCTGCATTAAACCAAACTCTGAAATGTTCGTAGTTAAATCCGTTTCCAAAAACCTAGAAGTGATAAACTGGGCGTGTCATTAGGCGGACTTTGCTAAAACCAATTTCTTACACTTTTCTCGTTAACGCAAATAAACTCTGAAAATTTGTTTAAATCATTTGAGTCGTTTTTTTACTAAAATATTTATATTTTTTTTTGTTTATAAAAAAACTAAAATTTTCCTTAAAATTTAAAGTTGCTTCCAAGAAATCAAGGGACCACGATAAAAGTGGGTGTAGTCGTGGGCGGGTTTCAATAAAATATATTTTTTTTTTAAATTTTGCACTTGCGGAAAAGAACGAAATCTGAAAATGTTATCCAAATCATTTGACTCGTCTCCAAGTAAAAGATCCATTTCCGAGAAACCTTCAAATATAAAGTGGGCGTGTCAGTTGTGGATTTAACTAATTCTGTAAAAATTCCATTGAAATAGTCAGAGGCAGCGTTGCCGGAAACAAAATTTTGTAAGTGCCAATTCTGATAACAAAAAGTGCCATTTTAGGCTGGTTGCCACCGACAAAAAAGTAACAAAATTCCGAAGATTTCATATGTAATTCTTAGTTTTATTTATTGCACCTCAAAACTTAGGGAATAATAAGAATAAATGACCACAAAATTAATAAAAAATAAATTAATAGATAAAATAAAATAACTTCATTAAACAAACATACAAAAAATAAATAAAAGCATCAACTAACAATACGTGTGTTCAATGAAGATGTTCGGAACAGATTAGAACACTTTAGAGCAAAAAAGTACAGGATTTGGCTGTTCAATGAGAAATGTTCTGTTCTTAACTGTTCTGGTTTGGGGTTCAATGAGTCAGTTTGGAACACTTTAGAACAGGATTTTCTGCACTTACTTTTTAGGTAGAACAGGTTAGAACTGTCAGAACCAATTGCTGTTGTAAAAAAAAAACATTTTGGTGTTATATTTAGTTGATAAATCATTTTCCGTGTCGGAATCATCTCAATTTCATGAACAATATTTTTTTTAAATAAATTCAACTCCATTTCAATTTATTTTTAAGAATGTTTCTGCAAAAATAAACAAACTTGAATTGTAGGTAAGCAACAATAATTTTTTTTTATAATCTCTGTCAGATGACTGACTGTTCTAATTACTTGCATATACCTTAAGAATTCAATTGATTATTAACATCCCATCTCTTTCTGGTTACCGAGAGTACTTGCAGTTCTTCTTCATAACTGGAGTAATGAATGGATCTATTTTATGTCCATCGTTTCTCGTTCGAATATGTTTCAATATAAGTCAGACTAGCTTCGAACAATTTTTAGCAGATCAAACTATGGCGCTAATAGTCCTCTTAATCAGTTAATCAAAAATTTCAATAATTCTCTATTCCCATTGGTTCTGCAATTTTAAATCTGAAAGCTTTAAATGTAATTTTTTTGCTCTGAGTAGTTGAAATTTTGTTATAATTATAATTAATTATATTAAGATTTAAGTAATTTTTTGTAATTTTAACGTTAGAATTTAACGTATTAAAAAAATAATAATAATAATTTTATTCTATCTTGTTCTGAAGTTTCTCACGAATCTGTTCTAGTCTGTTCTAACTTTTTCGTCACTAAACAATCTTAATATAAATTTTTAGATAATATTAATTGCTGGCAAGTTTTAGCCTTTATTATTTCATTAAACGACAAAGGTGATTTTATGAAAGTCGATTTTTACTATTGGCTTTAATGTTATTTAAGCGTGAAACAATGAAACAATCTTTTCAGCTGATGCACAACCTGATTTGATCATGAACTTGGATATATTTCAAAACATTTGCTCGTTGATTCCTAGAGTGCTATTTGAAGCGTTTGAGTGCCAGAGTGCCATTTAAATTAAAAAGTGCCAAAAGTGCACGATCGTGCCACTTCGGTAACGTTGGTCAGAAGTGATTCACAGAAATCAAAATATGTATATGCAAATACCAGTTTAGATTGTTTAAATAAAATTCCCTATCTCCGATTTAGATACTTAGCCATACATATGTACGTAAGTATATGAATCACGTGTGTATAGACATAATGGCGAAGATGTAAAATGTATGTGAACAATTCTCACTCAACAAAAACTTGTAAGAACCCATCAATACGAGATTCAATTATTATTAAGTTTTATTTTCGTTATCTTGGCATGTCTATATCATCGAGTTAATAAATCACTTAATAAATTACCTCGTAAATCAAGAAAATCACCAGAAGTTGAGCATTTTGAAATAATAATGGCGTGTCTTAGAGTCCTTATAAGTGCCATGCTTATCAACGTACAAAATGTATATAAACATATTCGTAGGTAAATACGTAACCAAAAATAATTACACACCATATTCTAATAAATTTTATTGTTCCTCCGGGGCACATGTGGATATGGTTGGTTTAATGGCAAAACTTCGCACCAAATTGTCTGGCAAAGAAATTAGTATACCACCTGAAGTTACATATATGTAAATAATCGGAAGTGAGAATCATCTTAATCTATCTTACGGCAGACATTAAGGACTTCTTTGGAACTCTTGCAAGGCAAACTGTATAAGTAAATTAATTGTTTGATAAAGTGAAATAATCAAATGTCAATTGAGATATCATTTATAAACGCCAACACGTGTAGGTTTTTTGTTTTGTTTTGCATTAATGTTGCTGGAGACTTGCTGGCTGTTATTCTCCAAGAAAGTAAAATGAGTTCGAAAATTATAAAATCGATACCGAGTTAGATTTGGATACATGCAAGGACATTCATTCTTATATGCTTAACTTTTCCTTGTTGATAACGAAACATTAATAATATGTAATTGAAGATTGCTGCACAATAAATATGTATATAGTCACATATCCTAGTCTCAAAGGTTAGATTGTTGGAAAGATGTGAATAAAGTTAGCTATGCGTGTCAAATTATTTAAAGGAAATATCATGTCATGCACCACAGGCATACTGATTTGACACCATGAAAACCCATTTGACATGATTAAAATTGACATTTTTCAACATAAAATAATATGAATAAGTTGTACACGAGAAAGTCCTATGCAACTTGTTCCTTAATTAACTTGACTGACGTGGTTTGCGTGACATGAATTTAATAATGTTAAAGAACACGGTTTGCCTGTCATAAATATCACGATTTTACAAAATTTGTTGATGCCTTCATTATATTGGATTGGAGCCCGTGTAAGTCCACTTACGTTAATTTCATGATGAACAAAATCATATTTTTTCTTTATTAAATACTAGCTGATCCGGCGGACTTCTTCCCGGCTAATATTTAGCAAAAATATAATAAATTTAAGAATTAATTTTATTGAATTGTTTTCGTTTTATTAAAATTTAAAAACAAAATTAGAACAATAAATTTATTTAATTTATTTCTTTATTTTATTTATCTCCACATTAAGAAAATAGATATTTTTATATAGTTATGATTAATCATGTTATTTTTATGTACATATTTTTATTTTATTATTATTTTAGAAGAAAACGACAGTTAAAATTATTTTAAGAAAAAAATTTCAATTTATGATAGTTTGTATTTAAAAGATCTTGTAAGATAATAGATATTATTTTGTTAAATTAAATTTAATTAAATGGTGCTATAAATAGAACAGTTTTTAAGTTCCTGACGAAAACTGTCAGTTCCAACAACCTCCAGAGCATACCTTGTCATTGAATTCCACATACAAATGGTGTTGATAAAAAATTGTCTTGATCTTGCTGGAAGTACTTAAATCACCATCAATTAAAAAGGTAGCTAGGCTGATTAGGTCGTATAACGCGATGAATACACTTCCTAGTTTTTTATATGAATTCGATTTTTGAAAAATGAAGAAATATATCCGAAAAATAGGTAGTGTTGTTGCAGCAAATTTTACGGCAACAAGTTTCACTTGACTATTCGTCTTCCTCGATCCTTTTCAACCCTTCGTTTTCTTGTTACGGCTTCAAAATTCTGGCAGAGTTCAGAGCGTACCTGGTCGATCAGCCAGAGGCTTGCTCTTAATATATCTTGAAAAAGTAACAATTGCAGGTATTCGAAGAACGATCGTGGTACAAGAGGTCCTCGAAAATATTCTATCCGATTCTTATAAAAGACAAACCTAAAAGAACGGCCGAGAGCCCAACCTAAATTGTGTCTTGAGAACTAAAGGAAGATATTTTTGCTAAGTCATTCCCTAAGCCCCAAAATCTTCTCGAAGATCTAAGGTTTTCGTTTTCGTAACATTTCGCGTGAGAATTGGATTTTTCCTCATCATTTAAACATTGATAAATGGCGAAGGGCATCCTTCGAAAATATTAATTCTTTCTCTTAGTGGGGATCGGTTGGGATGGGGACCTTAGATTTCAGTTAACCTGATTTTCTGTTTTACTTTTATTTTTAGAATTAGACGGTGGTGCGCTGAATACGTTCATTGAGCTGCCTTTATTGTGAATGGTCCTTTTCAGTGGGGATCTTGATATTGAGAGAAGGTGGATTGGACCCAACTACGGAGCGGATCTTCTAACTGATTAAGGTGAAGTACTTCGCACTATTCCGTAGCCAAATACCACCATTACATGAAATATGTAAGAATGAAGCGCAGGAGGCTAGGTTTAATGTGAGGTGGTCACCAAAGTTTAGTTTTTTGAGGGACCCTGATATTGAGCAGATAGTGTTGAAAAAGAAAAAGCGAAAAATCTGCTAGCGATTTTGATCGATAATTTAATTGATTTCCGAATTTTTATTAGTTTTTTTTAGAGAAATAATTTTTGGGAGTTTCCAGAGGAGGGAAACTCAGAATTAAGAATTGTTTGTGAGGAGAAATTGTTTAGAAGGAGCATCTTCAGGAGTTATGTCCAGGCGGGCCAGAAAACTCGTACTGGAAAAATCGAATTTTATAAAATGATAATTATATCTTGAGGTAATTTTTTTTCTTTTCAAATTGGGTAGAATTGGTGCCGTTAGGCCTTCGATTTTTGTATACCGTTTCCCAAAAATACGGGACTTAACTACTCCATTTTAACTTTTTGTTCGTTCGGGAATTTTTCATAAAGTCATCTTCGCTCAGTTCTTTTTTTTTGTGACACATATATATCATACTGCTAAAATAACTTAAAATTGATATTTAAGTTGATTTCTTATATTTTTCATTTCAATTTTGGCCTTTTGCCGAAATTTTCAAATTGCCAATTAATTTTATTATTGAAAAAAATTTATTGTTTTCTACCTATACCCATAAAGGTTTCCCTAATAAATCTACATAATACATATTGGAAATTTATTGGTAGTGCTTTCTCTCGTTTTGTGACTTTTCTTTAGGTCAAATTTGGTTTTGGAAAGTTTTAACCACAAATTCAAAAAAAAACCTTCCTGGGGCCCAGAGTAATTCGGAGTACGTCCCTGTACTTCCATCTTTGATCGATTAATTTTTTTTTATTGATGTCCTTTTTATAATAGTTTATTTATAGAACGCAGATAGGTGCTCGATTAATAAAATACATAAAAAACCGAGCCTACCCATCGCTGAGCGAAACCGGAGGTAGCACTTTAATTGCTACCCAGTTACAATTTTATATGGTGAATGAGCCCCACCAATCTGACAGATCACCTTCTCAAATATTTCATTGGGTGCATTTTATATTTAAATTCGTTTCTATTAGTTTGTTTGCTTTGTGGATACGAAAATCCAAAGTCGCGATTTATAATAATCGCCCAACATAAATAATAATTTAGTATCATACGGTTTATTACTGATATCTAAGTCTTGTTCGGATTAAAAAAGAATGCATTTCTCCCAGACCAGGTTAAATATGTCCTTATTAATTTCATAAGCGCAGCTTTGAATACTACTTGGAAATTCAAAATAATAAGCATAATTTGGTAATTATTTGTCATTGATTTCTTTACGTAAACTTTGACAAACATTATATTCTATTTCACATCAGTCAGATGTCTATAAATGTTTCGCTTTACTCAAACGTTTTCTTTTGTTGGTTCGTAGAGGCAATACACTCCTCAATACCCTACTACTTGTTCTAAACAAGTGTTGACAGCTTGAAACTTTCACAAACAGAGTTTGTCTTAGAAAGTTAATTAATTAATTATAATTATTCCTTTCACTTTATATGGAAACATATACTATTTTAACAACTTAAGGATACATTGTCCTTATGACGTGTTAGTTAAATTCCATTTTCGTAGTTTTAGAACAAATTTCGATAAACGGGTAATTAAATTAAATGCTGTGATTTTTTGTACATGTTTCACTTATTAGCCACTTAAGTGAAACATTTTTTTAATACTTCGTATAGGAGATTTTTAATTATAGTGCAGCGGCATAAACATTATAATTGTTTCGCCTAATTGTTTTTTATGTTTTTTTTTTGTTTCATCTGGGAATAATTTAAATACCATTTTTGCACGAGACTTGTTGTGTATCAAAATAGTTCGCCTTGCGTGCTCTAGATAAATTAAGAAAAGAAACAACAAAAAAAAACAGCATAGTACTCTTAGAAAAATTATTACGGTCAAAAGAATTTTCCGGCGCCGTCGAGACTATAAACGACTTTGTCTGCAGTTAGTTCAACTGGGAAAACAGGTCAAAACTAAATCAATTGTTAACAATGACTGCTTGAAATTTTGTTTTTTTTTTGTCATTTTAGTTCTGTGTGTAAGTTTTATATAGCTGGTGGACCACACAATTGGATAAGAAAACTATGTACCTACATATTTTCCTATATAAACAAACACACCACATGGAGAAGGACATTTTACGAGAGCTCTTGGAATTCTAGCAAACGTATAGCCTTTTGGAGCGAAAAATATTATTTGACCTACTTAAGAAAAACTACATATGTGATTGAAAAGTTATACAACGAGGAAGAACGCAAAACTATAATTTTCTTTGCAGAAACATTAAATTGAATTAAAAAAAATAGTAAGAGAAAATATTGAAAAAAACTGAAATCTTTTTATTGCTGTTACTCGTTATGCATGATCAGATAAGCAAAAAGTGTAATTTACTCTTTCGGGAATTACATTAAAAGCTCTTTGTCAAATGGGATTCAAATCCTTCTATTCATTTAGAGTAGTGCTGAAAATGATTTCTTATATTCACATGGTACTGGAAATATAAAAAAAACCATATACATCAAGGAGATTTTGATTAAAAAACTCAAAGATTTTTCTTCACAAAAGGATTATATCCTTAAAACCATATTTCCGCAAAAACCCTTAAAAGATAGATAATACACCGAAAATTGGATTAGTATTTTAGGAATTCTTAAAAAAATATCTAAGAAAAATGTTTAATAATCATCTGTGTGTTTCCTTGGTAAGCCCGGAGAAAATTAATTAAAAGTTGACATTTACATTCAAAATGTCAATCACTAAAATGTAGTGCACGCTGCCGGCACCGCAAATTTTCTCCACAATAAGGTAATAATTTGTTGCGGTATTTAACGCCTAAATTATTAAGTTATTGCATTCTTCTAATTATAATATTGCTTGGAAATAATATGCCTTTATTTTCAATAGAAATATTTATAGTAAAGCAGAATGCTGCACTATGGCGTATACGTAATTTTTTTTTTATTATTTTGTAACTAGCTGATCGTCCGTATCGCAATCAGTTATTATGTATTGCTTTTATAAATGTATAATAATAATATAATTTTCTTTTATGTTTTAATTTATTTTCAATTTAAGGCAAGTAAGCTTAGTAATAATAATAATAAGGTAATATTATTTATTAAAAATAATTTTAAAAAAAATTGTTAATTTGTAAATTAACAAACAATTTTTTCTTAAATAGAATGTTGGTTATATTCTTATAACTTTCTATACAAAAAATACAATAAATGGTCACACTATGTCAGGTATAACTCGTTTAGATAAGATTTAACATTGCTAAATTGCGATTATATGCTCTGAGAGAGCCTGAGAACTTTAAATAATAATACAAGACAGACATACTAGTATTGTCGGAATTAATTTTTTATTGTTCTAATATGGTAGATAATTTCATGGCATTTATTTTTAAAATATGATTTCCGGCTGGTTTGTCGGCATAAGCCAATGACTTAACATTGCCCCACAAAAAGTAGCCGAGAGGCTATAAGTCGCACGAACGAGGGGGCCAGTAAACAGGACCTCTTATGGAAATAAAGCTGGTTAAACGCGCTATGGCTAATTGCTCCATCTTGTTGGAACCAAATATCGTGGATGATTAGCTTATTAATTTCTGAAAACAAAAACTCAGTCAGCGTGTCTCGATAGCAGTCGCTATTCACCGTAACCGCAGCTTTTTCCTCATTTCGAAAGAAATAAGGACCGTTGATGCCGCCAGCGTCTAAACTGCACCAAACTGTAAATTTTAATGGATGTAATGGTAATTCGTTAATGGCTTGAGGATTGTCTTTGTTCCATATACGGCAATTTTGCTTAACCAGAAAAAACCGATTGTGTTGACCGTAAAATGGACGAAGTGCTCGCTGAACTTTCTGAACAGATTTATTTCTTCAAAGTAAATTTCCACAATTTGGAAGCTTTGTTATGGCATTAAACGACTCATGATGAATTGCAAATTCAGTAAGAACAGAAGCGCCAATAAAGTTTGACAATCTCGATTGTCAAACCATAGAAAATAACCATCGAAATTTATCATGCAGTTAAAAAAAACACCCGTTATTAATAAATTGGCGTACAATATTTTTTCAAGCTTAACCGCGAAATGTTTTTTAGATCATACATACAAATTAGTACTACCATACAATTTTGAATTTAATTTTTCTTGAATTTCCTTAATCTTCAAGAATTCAATAATTGTGTATTTTCACCTTATGGCATTTAGCTCCCTCACGGCTATTGCTGTTAATAACGTCTTACAATTATATCTATTCACAAATTAAATTAAAAACTTTTACATACGTCAAATAGGATACAAGATTTCGCCCATCATTGCCTCTAGGCAAAACATATTATTGACAACAAGGAAGAGCACTTCCAATTGCCAATTTATTTTCTGAAAGTTCCAAGCGAATACTTTGCAGCAAAAAACACTTATTTTAGCCTTTAAATAAACCACTTGGAAATCAGATCTAAAGATGATATATGTAAATACACTGTACATAGGTACTTAGGTAGATTATTGTTCTATTTATAACTCGGTTCTACATATTATGTTGGGTTTATTTTACTTTCTTATTCGTATTTTGTTTTAGGTTTGGCTAATGTATGCAAATAATAAGTTAAAATAAAATGGATAATACACATAATTAAATGTTTTTATATTGCTTAGTGGTTGTACGAGTAGTTTGGGGGAAAACAAAGATGCAATTTGAATTCATGGATAAATAAGAATATATCAAAAAAAATTTCAAAAATCGTTGGAGCGGTTTTTTAATAAATTAATTTTGTATGTATAAAATTTCGAAAACATTTTTAGAAAAAAAAATTGAAACGCTATTTTGAAGATATTATTAATATACATATAAAATTCAAATTTCAAAAAAATTCTGTGACTGGTTTTTGAAAAATCAAAATTTTAAACCGAAAAACGTTTTTTTTCTTGAAAATTTTCGTATGCAGTTTTATTAACAGTTTTAGGGAGCATTTTTATAAAAAAAATTATTTTAATCGGTTCATCCAATATTGAGAAAATCGAAAATATGAAAGTGGTTCTATGGGCAGTACCGTTAATAAGTACGCAAAAAAAATATTTTTGTACTATACAAATTCTTGGAGCCGTTTTTGAGAAATACAATTTTTTCTTAACGGTTTTTTAACATTTGTATGGGAGGTACAGTTGGTTTTTATTTAAAAAAATAGTTTTTTTAACTATTCAAGATAATGGCAAAAAACCTCCAAATACGAAGTTTTGAAAATATCTATTGAGTCGTTTTCGAAATTTTGAGTTTTCAAAAAAAAAAAATACATTTTGAAAAAAAAAAAATGAATAAAGAAGCCGATCAAAAATAAAATGCCGCGAAAATAAAAACAGTGGCACAAAATTTTAGTCGATTTAGTAATATGTTGAATCATTTTTAGTATGATACTAGGCTAGAAAGAAGATTTTGCTAATTTTAAAGCTGTTTAGTATCGTACTATTTTCTTAGCATTTTACTAAATTTTTTAAGTATCATACTATTTCCATATGCCACTTTGACATTTACAAACGTCAAAAAGTTATGTTCGCTTACTTTTTTGCCCTATCTTAGACTTGTTTAGTTGTAGTTTATTAAGAAAATAGATTTAGTATGGCGCTAGTTAAAAAGTGTTTAAAATTAGAAAAATATTAGTAAAGTGCTTTAGTATTAGGAAACTGTGAAGTAGTATCATTCTAAACCCTTAACATCAGGCAGTTTAAAATTTTGCGCCATTATTTTTGGTGGCTTTTCGGCTTTGTGAAATTAAATGTGCAAAATGGTGGGAAATTTGTGTACTTTATGCAAGAGTTTAAATTATATCCGCGATGTGTAATACCATTGTAAGTTTTAATGCCGTTAGTTTCCAAAACATCAACACTAAGACCATATATAACGGGTCCGCCATCTAACGTTTTTTTTCAACTAGTGCTTACTTCGTGAATGGTAGCACTTAGTTCATATCTGATTTGACAGATAATTAGTTTTATCCTTCCGCTGATCGAATATGGTTGTGTATACGCTTGAACAACGCTGGGAAATATTGCGACATTACTTTGAAAATCATGGTAATGTTGCAGAATGTGTGCGAAAATTGCGTACGGATTTTGGAAGAAGAGAAGCACCGTCAGCTCCGTGTGCTCGTTATCTTGTGAAAAAAGTGAAAGAAACTGGCACCCTCATCGATAAACCAAAACGTGAAAAGCCAAAAACAGTTCGTTCACCCGAGAATATTGCTGCTGTGGCAGAAAGTGTGCGTGAAGCGCCATCAACATCAATTCACCGTCGTTCTCAACAATTGAACATTTCGGAGACATCATTGAGACGAATTTTGCATAAAGACCTTGGTATGACGCCATACAAAGTCCAATTGGTTCAGCAGTTGAAGCCAACTGACCATCCAATGCGTTTTCGCTTCGCTAAGTGGGCCTGCGATCGACTTAGAGAAGATGCCGATTTTGCCAAAAAAAATCATCTTTTCAGATGAAGCTCATTTTGATCTTGGCGGGTATGTAAACAAGCAAAATTGTCGCATTTGGGGCACAGAAAACCGCACGCATACATTGAAAAGCCGATACACCCAAAACGAGTCACAGTTTGGTGCGGATTTTGGTCCAGAGGCATAATTGGGCCATTTTTCTTCGAAAATGAGCAAGGAGTGGCCGTTACAGTCAATGGCGATCGTTATCGGGCCATGTTGAAAGAATTTTTGTTCACAAAAATTGAAGAGGAGGGTATTGGCAATATTTTGTTTCAACAGGACGGTGCTACGTGCCACACAGCCGAAGCTACACTCGACGTTTTGCGCCCTGTTTTTGAAGATGGCATTATCAGCCGCAGAGCTGATGTCGTTTGGCCACCTCGGAGCTGCGATTTGACACCGTTGGACTATTATTTGTGGGGTGCCGTTAAAGATAAGTGCTACGCCGATAAGTCAGAGACAAATGAAGCTTTAAAGGACAATATTCGTGAAGCCATTGGTGAAATACAGCTGCACACAATCGATAATGTGCTTAAAAATTGGACCGATCGTGTAGGCTACTGCATGGCCAGCCGAGGCAGCCATTTGAATTAAATTATTTTCCATTATTAACCGGAAGGATTGTACTTTCAAATAAAAGAAGAAATTTGAGAAAATATTCAGTAGTTTTTTTTATAGCATTTTCAAAAAAAAAAGTTATTTGGCGGACCCTTTATTTTATTTTATATGCAAAACTAGATAACTCAAATTACAGATTACAGCTGACCACTTGCGACAATATAGTAAGATTCGATGACTAATGGAACTTTTGCGAAAGCTTTTTAGAGAGATATTCAAAAACGGGTTTCGACACACGAAAGTTTTAGCAGACTAAATGTTCTTCTACTTGAAAATGTATGTTTTCGTTATATATTTTAGCTCTATTAATTTTCGAATCACTATCACTATCTTCATTAGAATCGAAGAAGAACATTTTTTTTTTCGAAGACTTATTCCTAGGATATTTTTTTAAGGCTCAGGATTTCGTAACTTTTGTGCAAAAATACAAACCCAATTAACCGAATAAGTCGATCCAATTTCAATTGAATTATTATATACATTATATAATTATGCATGTTCCCTTGCTAGTATATTATGCTTTGATTTCATGTTTTCCATTGGTACTAATTTTTCTGAGTCTATAAATAAATAAATATTCAATTATTTCTATGTAAATTTAAGAAAAGTCATAGGATTCATTATTTTATATTATTTTTAAATTTTATTAAGTTTACTGAGATTTTAAAATGTTTAAGGTTTCCAAACTTTATTAAATTAAATTACCTATAACATTTTTTAGTGGCATTACAAATTATTACCAAAACAATTAACTTTTGAAAAAGGATCACAAATATACACTGCACAAAAATATAGTCAAAAATTGACATTTGATATTGATTTATTGGTTAAAAATATCATAACTACGAAGAAAAAAAATATGGAAATGCTGACTAATTGATTAGATTGTTTTTTTTTTTTTTTTGTATATTTAATAACATCTTCTACATCCTACAAGTTTTGAATCAATTTTAGATTTTGTGGATTTTGCTACAAGTAAGATTTCATTTTTTCTGCACTTGTAGCTTCGTGTTACAGAAAAAGCGAAATCATATAATTTCCCACTTGTAATGATCGACCATTACACTTGTAGAAGAGCCAGCAAACTTGTAGCTTTATGTTACAGAAATTTTTTTCACTTGTAATAAATCACTTGTAGTCTTGTGTTACATGCCCCAAATTTCACAATTAACATATTTGCTTATTTATTTAATATAAGACAAATAAAAAAAAATATGGAAACAAATGTAAACATAGCTAATTTAACTATTTAATCTATACGGAAATGTTAGGAGCCAAATTCAGAACTAGTCAACCTCGCTCTTCTATTCAGGCAATACTCTAAGGTAGGCATATTGAAGTCTTTGCTGAAATAAACACCATTAGTCAGCTTATTAAAGAGCCAACTGGAATCTCTGCCGTTGCAGGCCAAAGTGCTAACTTTATAAGCTTGCTTCTTACTTATGACCCTGTATGATAGCCCCACGCATATGAGATCATTGTTCGATGTCAGCGAATTTCTCATCGAAATAAAAAAAGAATTAAGTGGCTACTATGTTTCCTCGATAATAAAGTAAACTACATTGCAGATTTGTTACCGCAATATTATTAAAATCGTATGAGCTAATTTCGGGAAAATATTTATCCTTAAGGAAATAAACTTATATATATCGATAAAATATTCTAAAAAATTACTATTCACAGTACCTACTACATTAAGAATTCATACAAACCTCGATATAATTAAAACTAAATTTAATTATAATCCACCTTAACCGTACTTTGAAAAAAAAAACAATCCTTTCAAAAGAGCTACTTACAACTCGATTGTAAGGATATTTTTATCTATATATTAGGAATAGTCTTCGAGCAAAATAAAATATTAGTCAACTGTTAAAATGGGTATAGATATTGGTCTTAAAGAAGTTCAAAGATAATATCAACTTAGCTATATATCTGAGCAAGCATATACTATTTGAACAGACAGAATTGCGATACACATCACAAGTAAGCAGAAATCGATATACGATTATTGCATCCATTATTTCACCATCATGGTATCTTCGTAAGATAGGCATATAGATCAAGATAAACTTTTCTTTATTATTCATCCTCATTCTTTAACTCTCTAATAAGTTGCCGTCATTATCAGCCTGTCTGCCATTACAAAGGATACCAAAAGTCTCTTTGCCTGTCTAAATGTCTTACTATACTAGCTTAACTACTTTCGCAACATGACAGATGATAAAATTGATTTTTCATCCTCATGTGTGTTCATTTTTGTTTTTCTTCTTTTCTTATACTTTTTTTAAGGAGAAGTAAAATTGTGTGTATGTGTGTGTGCCAGGCTGAAAATAAAGAAGACCTTATGTGCATCAATTTGCAATTCACATAAATCGGTATGAGAAGTAGGTACTTTAGTGTGTTCAGTATTTGATTTCCAACTATGCTTCAAGACCTATGTACTATAGATACATATACATTGTGCATATTGTGAATTATTTGTTAAGACAGAAAATATTACGCTCGGAATCCCAGAATTTTGTATGAAGATTTTTCGGACATTATTAATGGGAGCTATGGTGTTCTATTGAACTTAGAAGTATTAGACCTTTCAGGAACTCAAAAGCAAAGTTTCAGTAAACGTTGAAATCTGGGGTCTTTTCTCATTAAAATAGTCCTCCAACAGATTTTGATCAATGATTTGGACATGGAGGAAAATCTATAGCGAAATATGGTTCCTAATTTTTATTAATAATCTTTTTCAAAACCAAAAATATAACAGTAGTTCTGGTCGACCCAATTAGTCATCTGATTAGAATTTGTTTTTCCTTCTTCTGACAAATCGCTATCCTCTCTTTTTTCTCTGCTCTTGCCTTAAAATATTAAGTCTTTGATTTTCTAACTCTAGAAATTGAAAGTCAAAATTGACTGTTTCTGCTATCATCTTCTTATTTCTTTATAAATTTGGGGTCTTACTAGTTGAAGGCATATAGACACGCGAAAAACCATTTCTTCCGGTTTGAGTAAATCTGATATTGCAACAGAGTAAAAACGGTCTTTAGCAAATGAGTATTCCTCTGGCTATAAAAGATTTCCTTCAGTTGTTTCTGGATCAACTGTCTACCTAACGAAGCTCATCATTTCAAAAAGTGGCCATTTCGGTTTGATTAGTTAAACTTCGGATCCTGAGATTGCACGTGGAAATTTTTGAAGAGTTCTTTGGAAATTGTCTTTTAAATTCTTCCCCTCTGTCCCGTTTTAGCAAACAGAAGCATATAGCTTTCAATATGAGAAATGAGCTAACACAATATTTGCTTGAGAATTTGGACATTGAACGAAAAACAGTAATTAAGTTTAAGATCAATGTGTGGCTTTGGAGAGCTGAGATCAAACTTTCTTTGTTTATTTTCTCAATGCCTCTCTCAGCGATCATCTAAAAAATTAAAATAAATTTGATTGCAGAGCGACGACATCGCTGTTTCACTTTAAAAAATCGCTCAGTTCTTACTTGTTGTTATCTTATAAGAAATATTTCCAAAACTAGAAAGATTATTTCGCTACGAGTTGGTTTATTTTCTTGAAATCTAAAATTAAATTTAGTAACTATTTATCCCTCGGTTTCATAACTCTGACATTAGACCAACAAAAAGTCTGTTTATAGACATCCCTTCACATCTCCCAATAAAGGCGATAACAATGACCTGTCAACGATAATTAACCCCAGTCCATAAGATTGAATAAACTAAATAAGATAATCGAATTTATGCTGACTTAGATTCTCTACTTTATGTATACTGCATATAAATAATATCGAATTAATTAACTTTAATTACATATTGATAAGTGGGAAATGGAAAAGAGCAAGAAGATTAATGTTATCTATTAGCATCAACTTTGACAGATTTGTCCATGCGATTAGCTGGAAAATTGTTGGAAATCTCAATACAAAATTGATTAAGAAATTGAATGAAAATGTGTTATGAAAGACAGCAGAAATTAGCGGACGACATTACAGGAAAAAATTGACATTTCTAATAGTGATGGGTAGTTTTGTTAGTTCATGGCAGCCATGTTGTCTCTTCTGATAATAATGCGCTAGGTTTTTTTTAAACATTATTAGAGACAAATCACAATGGCAAGTTACAGTTAGACGTGTAAATTTTAAAACGTATGTTTCTCCTGTGGAAAAGGGCAGCTCGTTGCGTCTTTTCACAATTTGTGTAGTAGTCGTTTTTATCAGACAGTAGGGGCGGCCGTGGCCCGATAGTTGTGTGCTCTCCTGTCAACCTCGTGGTCGCAGGTTCGATTTTCCTGCCGTTGTCTATGTCGTTGTCTAAAATCAATTCTAAGAATTGTCATAAAATGAGTTGCTGGTTTATGCCGGATTTAGACGACTGCCAAGTTCGCAGTATTTACTGCCAAAATAATGCTGTCATTAATTTAATTAACTGCATTCGTTTACACGAAGCTAAAATAATGACAGATAAAAATACTACCAACTGGCAGTAAAGAATGAGCAAGTTCATTCTTTATTGCAAATTGTCATTATTTGAAAATTATTATCAGTACGGAATTTACACGATGACAGTATAATGCCACGACTTAACGAAAATTCTGGCTGGCATTTTTTTAATGACAAATATACTGTCACATTTTCGACCATTTACACGACAAACAAAATAATGCCAAGATTTTGAAAGCGATACTGCCAATTTGGCAGTCGTGTAAGTCCGGCATTACTCATTACATGCTGTTCAGGCATAACACTATAAACATGTGATTGAGTAAACTAGTATACCCATAAATATGGCAACTATAACAAAATGAAATGAACATAAATTTTCAAACGAAAAATAAAACGGTTATAATTTGAATCTGATATTTATAGATTGAATAATGAATGCGAACTATAAGAATAAATGCAAGGAAATGAAATGAAATGAACGTTACGCTTTGAATTTAAAAATACATGTAATGATGCCAATTGTATTATGAAGGAATGTTGAATGTTGTTCTGTTACACAACGAAATAAATAAAATAATGCGAATTATAAGAGACATAAATAAGTGAGACAAGGTAATTTTCTCCGCATTAGTTCAGCAGCCTTCCCTGGATATAAATCTGAGACAACAACCAGCTCTAATCTCAGAACATCGCGCCACACATCTTTCCTATCCTTCTTTCTCTTCTTTCACCTGACGACCGCGCTGTGTTAAAAAACATATAAAGGGTAATCTCTTGAGCGCATGTAAGATTATAAAAAAAAGTCATCTTTTTAACGTTTGGTGGCAGCCATCCAGTTGACCGGTTCAGTAAATGATCGGGAAATGCAGAAAGTCAGCAGTTTGGTACAGCTTATGAACTGGCATCATCTTCTGTTTGTATTTGCCAGAAAACCCTGTCACGATTGTCACTATGATCAGGAAAGAGTGCAAGAGAGAGAGATCGATTATAGCCTTTACTTTTGGCTGGCTCAAATTGGATCATGACTGGCGATATGTGGTTCCAGCAGGTCGGTGCCAGGTGGACATTTCGGCTGAGCGATTTGAGGACATGATTATGTCGACGAGAGATGATGACAACGTGAACTGAACATTGAGATTTTCTCATTACTTATTAGGACTTTTTGTGGAGTTTCCAATAAAAACTAAATGACATGTACCCACGCGAAATAAATTCAGCCACAAATTGATCAAGAACCTGATGATTTTACTTTTATTTAAATTAATTAAATAATAGATGGCGTTGGTGCAAATTTGATTGGTTACCTAAGTGTGTCTTACATTCATCATGCTTATAGTTCACACTCCGTTGGAGTGGAAAAGTAAATAAAAGGATTAAGAAAAAACTATAAAAACGTCCAAGCTTTAATATTTGTAGTAAATCGTAACGACGATTTTGAATAAGATACTAAAGATGAGAACAAGGTTCCCATTGATAATTCATATTTGCAGCCATCTACCGTGCTATCCAGGTTGCTATGTCTGGTTCATCCTAGTATCATTTAAAGTGTATCTTTTGATAGTAAATTTTGTTCTCCTTGTTTGCTCCTTTTTAGTGACAACTCGGTCCGAATCAGATTCCTACCGTTTTGTTTTACATGTCACTTCTTTGGATATCGTGGACTGATTCTAGTCTTCTCCTGTAGCTCATTTAAAATTAGATTTGATATTATATGTAATACGGTGTTATTTATTTTCACAAACCTGAGATTTAATTTCTTTCATCGGGATACCCTGGACGACGATGAGCTTAAACTAACCTCGAGAAAAAAAAACATCACAATATATTGGCCAAAATAGGCAAAATATAAATAAATCATTTTTCTCACTTAACTTTATCTATGGTAGCTGTCAAAAATCAGGATAAATATAATAACATTATTTTGTTTGTAAATTAAATTAAGATAAACACATAAAAGTAGAATGTGTCATAAACTTTTCTAGGTGTGAAAAAAAGTTTAATAAATATTTCTTGAGAATATTCTTCGAAATTATAGGATATAGAAAGCATAAAACATTCATCAACTCGTATCTATCGCACTCAAAAATTAGGAAGGAATACAGCAAAACCAAAAAAATAAAAACAAGATTGATATCCCTTATGGAATTGTAAGCACAACGATGTATGTTTGTGTCATCCATAATAAAGTGGCGGCCATCGATAAAGTTGTTAATTTATTTTAGTTCACAAGTTTTCTATATCCTTTCATTATAGATATATGAATGTGCCCTAAGTTTCAAGGATATCAATAAGTTATCAACATTTCCTTACAAAGGTCAATAATTCTTGACAACTCTGCTTGACACAGGCTCCTAAAAGTTCACAAAAAAAAATGGTTAAACTTATCACGTACATAAGGAATTTCCAATCATGTGCTCCATATCCAAGTCAAAAACACTAAAAATCAATAAACTGTAGATGATTTATCGTTTCACTAAGTCGGAAATATTCACCAAGGACCTATTTGTTTTCCAATATTCAAAGGATTAATTAACACACAATTAATTTGAAATCTCAAAAGGGAATATCAGCAAATTCATATCGAAACCACAAGGGAGTGTTTGTTATATTCTTTGATCCATTATCAACATCACATCATCACGAGTATTATTATCCAGATGCAGAAGTTAATTTACCGGAAAAGTTATTTTCAGAATTATGGTGTACCCAAGGTAACATCTCTAATTTTAAGTTAGCAAGTCAAACATTTGCCTTTTAAAGTGCTTTTCTAAGACTAGAAGAAGAAAAAGTTTTTTTCTCATCTTTAAAAGTTTTCTTGAAAATAGAAGCAAATAAATCTACCTTTTTTATCTGGTGGCATTAATCTCCAAGGAGATTTCTCCAAGAGGGTTTCTTCATTTAAAAAAAAAATATTTAAAAATATAAAGAAGAACACACAAAAGGATACAAGGGATTTTTCTTGAGAACAAAAAAATATTAACATTTGTTCTCTATTTGATGGCTATTAACAAAACAATTCGCATAGTCTCTTAAATAACTTACCAAAGCCGTGTTCTTTTACCTGTTCCTGATGTACAAAAAATGAAACAGGTAATAACAAAAGAAAAATGGGTCAGGAGGAAAGTAATAAAATGGCTTCGCATGAACAAAGCTGATTTCTTCGGAGACACAACACAAAAGCCACCAAAGACTAACAAATATCAAATAAAAAAAACACATCTTAAGTTGTCATGAGCTATAAAGAAGTGAGTTAAAAGCCTTTATCTCTAGATGAGAAATAAAAGGTGACAATATAGATAGGTTTCGTGCAAAGGGTGGAATTTAAAATAACTCACATTGGTTGGTTATGCATATAGACAAAAGGATGAGATTATAAGGAATATTGTTTTCGTAACCGTTGATTATCCTTTATCAGCCAAGCTCAACAACCATGTCCTCGGGACCATAAAACACAAAATGTGAGGCTAGATCACTAGGAACGTGCTCTTTGGGTTCCTGGATATAGCATGTAGGGTAATTTAACTTTGACATAAATTAAAACGGGGGAGAAAAAATATTGTTATTATGTGAATTGGTTGCCATTTTGAAATCACCTCCTGTGGCAGAAATACCTGAACAAGTTTTAATGTGGTAAGCTGGAGATTTTAAAAAAAAACCTCAACGAGAAAAGTCTGGCGCCATCAAACCTAGCGATCTAGCCAACCAGTTTAAACCGCCAACTACAGTTAGATAAATACTAAAATGTGTAATAAATTATCCCCCCAAGCTGCATTGCTTATTGTCTGTATCTTTCAAACACCAATGACATTTGACGCCATTTGCAAAAATGATGATGATCATGCCCACATCAATGGCCTTTTCGATGGGCTGTCCAGAACTGTTCTGACCCCCACAAAATAACAGTTGTTACTCTAAGCAGAACAGAAAGCGATTCTGGATTTCAATTCAGAATCGAAAACAGAATCACTAATCCACTCACATAATCAAAATGTCAAAATCATTGGGTTGATTTGTTTTGTGTAATTTCGAAGTGTTTATTGAATTTAAACTAGTTTTCTGGTAAAATAACATAAAAAGAAGAAAGTTAATTATTGTTGTTACAAGAAAATGTGTATCTAAATTAAAATCAAATGTTTGGGAAATTCTTTTTAGCCAATGTGATTTTCTTTTAATTTAATTTTCACAAATACAGAGATACATGCAGTTCAGAATCAGTCAAATTGTGTCGGGGTGTTTTATTGGAGGAACGTGTTCCAGACGGCCAATCGAAAAGGCCATAAGTGTTTTTTTTTTTTTTTTTTTTTAATTCATTTTTATTTCATTTTAACTTATAACTATCTTAAAGCTAGACAAAAATGTTTAAAACTAGCCTAATTATCAATAACTTACAACTAATTTACTGGCCCTTTACACGGGCGCTCTAAACTAAACAATAACTCTTAGAACTAATGTCTTTCGACCTAAAAACTATTTCAATTAAATCTAATTATTTTATTTTATTTTATGTTTCAAGGAAATTTAACAAAAAACTTGGCATCTTATCTCTTTTTTTTTTTTTTTTTTTTTTTTTTTTTTTACTTAGAACCTAAACTTAAATATAGATTAAAAATAATTAAAACTAAATACAACTAACTTATACTAACTAAAAATAACTTAAACTACTTAAATATACCTAATAATACTTAAAACTACTTAAAAACTAGAACAGCCACAGCAGCATTTTTTTCGTTTTTTAATTTTTTTTTGTTTATTTTTTATATGCATGCAGACACACACCAACATGCAACCCACCCATACATGTACATACGCACATACATATACGTACGCACATACATGTACAGACACGCAGATACATGCACGTATGCCCCCGCATACATACATATTTAAAATTTTTTTTTTTTTTTTTTTGGTGCCACCCTGACTGTTCCCTATACCTAATTGCCCTAAATCTATGTAAGTCGGCCAAGATATAATATCTTCATCGACTTTAAATATCACGATGCTGTTCAGAGAGCCACCAGAACTGGTTCTCCTGTTTCGCCCTATCCCTCCGGTCCCGATCGGACACAGTCCTACTGAACCGAAGGCGCTCTTCTCCACCTTGAGCGATGACATCTCGACCATAAAGGAGTCGCCTATCTACAGTTTTACGGCTGACGTGGTAGATAAGCGGAACCGCCATTCTATCCTGTATCAGCCCTCGACTGTCTAAATAGAGGAATGCCTCGGGAGGGATGTGACCACTTAACCGCGCACTCTCAAAATATTCGTTATTGGGGTAATAAGCCCCAAAAATTAAGCTGTTAGTTGAGGACATCGCTCTTGCAACGTGACCCCGAATCAGCTTGAACAAAAAATTATCTATTCTGTTTATGTTGGCTCCGTTGTATAGAACCTGGTTGGAATAATATCTTGTGTACTCCGACTCTGGTGTTCTGTGTAATCCAAGGCAACGTCTAAGACATTGCCTCTCAAACACCCGAATCTTTTCCATTTGAGATGGGGCAACGTTGAACCACACCGGGCATCCATAGGCAATCATCGGCCTGATGAGGGCCATGTAGCAAATCACCTTCACCCTGCTGTCAAGACGGCTGCTATAAAACAGTCGTTTTGTCAAGGCTAAGGCTCCCCTAGCCCTGGCCAAAGCAGCACCTATATGTCTGTCGAAATACAGGTACTGATCCAACCAGATGCCAAGGTACTTTACTACACTTTTACTCGCCAGTGGATGTCCATGTGGCCCTACGATCACCAGCTTGCGCCAGTTCTTTCTCGTATCCCTTGAGGCGCTAGACAACGGAGTCCTAAACAAAATAGTTTCTGATTTCTGAAAGTTGATTTTCAACTTCCAGTCATCACAATATCGCTGAATCTTGTCGAAGTCACTCTGCAAGAGACTTTTGATGACCTCAACTGTATTAGCTGTTCTGTACGCAATTAGATCGTCGGCGTACGCAATTGCCTGAGTTAGACTACCTATCAGATCGCTGGTGTAAATGCTGAATAGAATCGGCGAGTTAACCGCTCCCTGCTGAAGACCATTATTAATATTAAAAATTGCGGTAGAAGTTACATTGCCACTCTTGACAACAAACTTTCTACCATTTAGCATGTCATAAAGCATATACAATAGAGGTTTACTTATACCTAGTCTGGTTAGCTTTAGATAGAGACCTTCTAACCATACGGTGTCGAAGGCCTTCTCCAAATCAACCAGACAGGCACCCGTACACTGCCTTTTAGTTTTGTTCCATTGGATATCAGAAACTAGTTTAGACGCGGCATGAATTGTGTCATGTCCCGCCTTAAAACCGAACTGATTATCCGGGATGATGTTTTTGTCCTCCGCCCACTTGAACAGGGCTCTATTAATAACCTTTTCAAATACTTTGCTGATACTCGGAAGAAGACTTATCGACCGGAGATTCGCCGGATTGGAGTTGTCCTTTCCCTTTTTTGGGAGAGGGTGCACCACAGCTGTCTTCCACCGCACTGGATAATATGCATTATTCAGCGCGTTGTTAAACAGTGTGGTATAAATGTCAACTGCTTCTTGAGGCAAATGTCGTAGTACAACGTTGGATATACCATCGACTCCTGCAGACTTCTTTTTCTTTAATGAATCGAAGATGAGCTGGAGCTCATTCTTCGAAATTAACAGGGGGCTGGGCCCATTTCGGTCGGCGATTATGGCGTTTGCCAAATCTTCATCATTAAACCTGGTAAAACCAAGGTTCTCAGATCGCCATTCGGTTATATCGTTCCGGAGCCATAAGTGATGAAGCAGAGCTCTGTTCTCCAGGTCATGATTCGGGCGAATGCTAGCATTCACCTTGTACACTTGCTGGAAAGCAGCCCCCACAGCCTCCACTCTCTCCTGCGGATCTTCGATTATATAGAAGTCATCGTCCAATACGGCATCCTCTGGTTCTATGCCTGCTGTCAGAAGTACGTCTCTGTTCTCTGTCGTCCTCTGGAGCTTAAGACACGGAAGATCGTTTTGATCCTTTCTTCTAAAAATCTTATTAATTTTTGGGAACATACTTGGGTCGCTAGAGTTAACGGCACGAATTTTATTGTCCCAGAACAAATTAATAGCCAACCTATAATTTTCTTTGATCAATTGGTTGATGTTTTTGATGGACGACTTCAGTGTCCTAATCTCCAGATCTCGTGTATCAGTAAACCGTCTGTACAAGCGTTTCAGTCTTGTTAGAAGTCCACTTTTTTGTCTGTGAAGTGCGTCAATTGTCGCGTTACGGTATATGTCAGTTGCGTTACGTTCTTTGTATTTCGGTATTGTTCTGTTCATTGTTCGTAGAATCGTTTCATCAATTTGTTCTAAGTATCTGTCGATTTCAGTATTTGTTAGGTTCCTGTCATTTGGTGGGGATATACCATTTGAACGTAATTCACTCAATAAGGCATTGGAGAAACGTGGCCAGCGCACCTTACTGTAATTGTAAGTATGCACAGGCACATACTCCTCCAACTCCATAAGCTGGTTCGGAAGTTGTATTACGGCGGCGAGTCCGCAGTGGTCACTGTCGTACTCGATCGTTCGTAAACAATTTCTTGGCCGTTGACCCACAGCGTCAGTAATTGTTAGTCTTGCGTCTTTAAGCAATAGATCCAGATAGGCACCGCTTCTTGGGAACGATGGCCTGTCTGTGGCTAGAAGATCGATGCGATACTCAAGGTTGTATCGACCCATCCAATTAAATAGATGGTTACCTCGAGGATTTTGTATTTGATTTCCCCAATCTGTGTGCTTGGCGTTTAAATCACCCGCCAATATATAGTAATTCTCTTCCGAGCTCAATCTTAAGCATTCAAAAAGCTTTTCAAGCTCTGTTATAAACTGTGTGGGCTGAGGTGTTTCCGGTGCATAGGCAGCAATCACATACATTCGCTTCCCCTGTTGGAGATGAATGCATATGATGCATGCCTCTAACGTCCGAAATTTACGCACATCACTATTATATATTACCTTATGACTAATGCCTTTACGTATAAAGATTGCGACGCCCCCTCCTTGAGTGGAGTTGGGTCGGTCTCTCCTTACGATATTGTAATTGTTGTTAGTCAATTTATGTTTCTGGTTAAGCTTAGTTTCGCTAGCCATAAACACATCTGGACTTATGTCTTTAAGCAATTGGAATAAATTCGCTCTACGTTCGGTCCTAATCAATGAATTTACATTCACAGCTAGGATCTTAAAGGGCCTCTCCGGCAGCGCGCCCTTAACCTCTAAGTTGCGTTAAGCTCGGCAAAACAGAGTAGAGATAATCCACCCTAGTCGCCTGCTCCCTGATCTGGTTTTGGAGGCCGTTCAACTGGCCCTGGATGGCCAGTAGAACGCCCATAATGTCCGCCTGTGCCGCCGGCGCCTTAGGCACGGGGGCCTGTTGGGCGACCTTTGGTGTAGGCTGTACCGTACTTCCCCTTCCTGACGCCATTTGGGCGTAAGAAATTTGAGGGTTGACGGGCGTTGTTGTAGGAGGGCGCACTGTTGGACGCTTTTCTACCACTGTTTGCTTTGCTGCTTTATTGTTTTTTATAAGCTGAAACGTCGGGCATCCCCGATAATTAGCGGGGTGTCCGGCACCTCGGCAGAGTACACATTTAAGCTGGGTCCTATCTTCGACCCGTTCCTTCCCTAACTTGCATTCATCTGCATTGTGGTTCTCTCCACACTTAACGCAGCGTGACTGCATTTCGCAGTTTGCTGCGGCGTGGCCGAACCTTTGGCAGCGCATGCATTGAAGCATGTCGCCGCGCCTTTTTAATTTGTCCCAAGTTACAACCTGGTAGTTGAGGACGGATATACTCCTCAAACTATCCAGTTTGCTGCTGGGTGAGAGTTGAACAAGGAAGAAGGGAAGACTCCGCTTCTCCCGCCTAGCTCTAACTGTAGCGAACGGCTTGACCCCGATAAAGTCGAGATCGTCATTCGCTTTTTGGCGGAGTTCATTTAAGAGCACCTGTGGTTCCGTGCAGGAATCTATGCCCTTCAAAAGGACTGTTTGAAATTTTTCGGTTTTAGGGGTGAAACTAAAGAATTCAGTAGTAGTTTCTTTTAGCAACTCTTTAATTTTTTTGTGCTGTTCCAGTGTGAAGCACTGGATAGCATGCCTGTCGTTATTTAATCTTTTAATGGTAAAATTTTGACCTATGGTCAACTAACATAGATTTATGGTATCCTGTAACTCCATTTTATAAGTATTTATGGGTGGCACCTTTTCTTTTTTCGTAATCGGCGGCTGTGGCTGCTGCTGCTGAGACTGACTTTTCTGCTGCTGTTGATTCTGCTGCTTTTGAATCTGCTGCTGCTGTTTTTCTTGCGGTTGTTTCTCGGCTTGTGTCTGCTGCTGTTGCTGTTGTTTTTGCCGTTGTTGTTTTGGCTGCTGCTGTGGCTGTTGTTTTTGTAATTGTTCGTTTTGCTGTTGTTGTTTTTGTTCCTCGATTTCTTTCATTTGTTTGGCTCTGCGCGCTTCTAGCTTGGCCTTAAGTTGGCTTTTCAAACTTTGGATTTCTGCCTCCATTGTTTCAATTCGAGCGACAATTATTTGTTCCTCGTCCTCCTCAGATGACGCCTCTGATGTGGAGAGGTTCACGAAGGCAGTACTATCGCCCGTCGTGAAGTGCCCTTCTCCTTCCTCAGACATATATGCTATACCCTCTTCGGGTGAAGTGTCTAGCTGGGTTTGTCTTGCTGCCTCTGACGTCTCGTCTATATCGGACGTATGCACCCCAGCTGGCAGCTTTGCTGAGGTGGCCGTGGATCTCCTCTTTACTAAATTTGGTGCGCACTTGATCCTCTTTCTGCGCTTTGGATTAGCATCGGATGATGTTGCCGTTGTTGTTTTTGCTGTTGATGTTGTTGCTGCAGAATCACTGCTTGTAATTGGAACATTTTTCGATGTTCCCTCAGCTGATGCCATCGCTGGCCTCATTGGCCCTAGGACACCTTTCGATGCCCCGGTGCTTAAGCTCCTCCTCCTTTGCTCGTTTTCCCAACCAATAAAGTTTTCCACTTCACGATTGTGAAAAAAAGCAGCTAAAGTTTTGATGCCCGGCTGGGAATCGAACTGGCGACCCTCGGATTCTCGGTCGGCCACTCTAACACTGTGCTACTGCACCACTTATGGAATGTTGACTTAATGTAAAACTTAAGCTCACACACGAAATTTAATTTGGAAAAACTGGGAAGCCGAGACGTGTTAACACTTCCACAGTACGATATCGACTGAGGCCATAAGTGTGTTCCCGTACTTTGTGCACAAAAATATGAAGACTGTCATTTTTGCAAGAGTGGGGATAAAACTCTCTCAGAGAGCAACAAAGTTTTACAAGAGTACGGGAACGCTTTGAACAACAATTTTAGCTATATTTTAAAAGTCGAAATAAAAGTGTATTATTCAAAATGTTTATTAAAGATTTACATGAAATTATTTCTTAAAATAACCAATTAGATATCACAAATTTTAATTTATTGCACAAATAATCCAAACCAGACTATAAATTCAATAATTTACATACACGTGACAACTGACAGCTTATATATTGTTTTTTTTCTTTTTTCCTTCATTTGACAGTATTTATAATTTTGCCCAAAGAAATTTCTTTTACTAAAATTCGCAGTATAGGGAAATATTTTACTCTCTCTTGAGCACTCTATTCTGTGAAAAACTACATATGAAAATTTGGAGTACGGGAATAGGTTTTCACTGTTTTTTGTAGAAATTCGTAGATTTTCGCAATTTTATTGAGTACGGGAACGCACCTATTATGAGATTATTTGCAGAACTTTTCTTTTTATAAAAGTATATGTACCTGAACTCAACACCCAGACTCGTCTTGGAGGCATATTTGATTTTCATATTTCAAAACATAAAAATTCAGATGTTTTCATAAACGTCTGCGACATAAGTCAAACTTCAGTGCATACTTGTCAGAAAAGTGCGTCGAGCAGACTGTCCAGCCATCATTATTGGTATTATTTAGTTTGCAGAAAGAGCGCAAATGCAAGAAAACAAATTGCACTAAAATAGGTATTCATGTTAAGATTGTGCAGTGTGAATGCGTTAAATAATGTTTAAGAAAAGAAATGAGAAACCCTTCTGTTTAACGTTTACACACTTAGCGATGTGCCCTTGTATAAACCAATGTAAAATTCAACTGAACTAGTTCCTCATCCTCCTAAGCGAAATCCTGCAAATACTCCTATGCACATCATCAGCGCGTACGAGTATAAGTGGTTTATGCTGATGAGATGTGCAATTCTTGCTAAATCTTCCCTTCAGTGCAATAAATAAAGCCGTAGTTCTAATGAATGAGAAAAGGAGCATCTGATTTTCATCTCTCATCACTTGAATCCTGCCAAATTGGTTTGCATTTCCCATATTTATCGTGAATCTTTTGATGGATTGGTCCTAAGTCTATTGCAGTTTCAAGTGAAAGCCATCAATTATGCCAGCATCAACAAAAACGAGGGAATAATTATTTTCAGTGCCATGCTTATGTGTCTATGCCGTAATCTCGCTTCTCTTCGACTGTTCAATACACGTCCTTGAACTACTTCTAAATCTAAGTCTTACTGTCTAAAATGGTCTTACTACAATATCCGTTCTGTTATTTTGGGATGATAAATTGTCTGTACCCTAGTACAAAATTACATGTATGTAAGCTCATAGTGCCTACAATGAAATATTTTTAAGTTATGGTCTATCTTGTTACAAGGTGGCACAATAGTTGTCACTTTATGTGGCTGTAATTTTTTTAATGAGAAACTTTAGTTCTGTTTTTGAATTATGTTTACTTGATGTCTTTTTTTGTTTATATATTTTACATAATAAGAAGCCACTGGCCGACAAAAGTGATAAGCATTCGAGTCTGATTTAGTGACACAACACAATTTGATCTTAGATCAGAGATAGCTATTGAGATTTACGACAAAGAGATGTAGATCAAAATCAACCCCAAAGAATCTATGGACGTCACACAATGACACTAGTGCATTTTAATGTATCTCTGGTGGTGATTTTCATACAAATACAAGAGTGTGACTGTGAATGACATTTATGCCGGATTTACACGAATAGCAAAATGCCATTTGATGGATGACCATACTCTTCTAAGTAAGTGATTAAAATTCATAAATATCTTGTTGATGTGTATTTTGTATCTATTTACTTTAAAAATGTCAAAGTAGAATTGACATTTGCCGCCATTTGCAAACATTACAACTTCCGGAAGGGTGATGACTTTTAATTCATCTTGTATATGCAGAATGAAAAACGAAAATGTTCTCATAACCTCGGGAATTTACAGAAATTTTGCTTATTGATGAATATTATGAAATACTTCAAACTTAACAGGTTTACTCTTATGATGAGAACAAACGAGTGGAAAAGCTAATTTGATTGGCTTAAGACATTTGCTTTTTATAGTTACTTGTATACTCTAGATCTCATTTCAATTCAAAAAGTTGTATAAAAATGACTGCACTACTTTTAAATTCTATTGGCACGTGGTAAGTTGAGCCTTTTTTGGTTGTCTCTTATGGAAATAATATGGAATGTCAAATCAAACAAAAATGTATCTCACATTTCAATTTAAAACTGTGACTGTTAGGTGCAGTGACTGCATGTACCAATTCAGAATCCTGCTAAATTAAATCAGAACTGTCAAATTTGACAGCATCTTTTCACTGAAAATACCATTAAGCTCTTTTCTTTTTTCGTTATCTGGACAAAGTTCGAGTGCATATTGTAGGCTTTGAATTAATTCCAAACAGAGCGAGCTCTGAAGACTCTAATTTATTTTGATTAAACATGTGAACTCTTAGCAGTCATTAATTGACATTTTAGTCAATTGAAATTAATTATTTAAAAAAAAGTACCTTCTGTTTTAATTTTATGAATATTTCTCTCTCAACATACCTACATGTTTTTTTTGACAGCACAAAATCGATTTTATTTACATTGATTTGTCATAAAAATAATCGAATGTTTGGTTGTAACGAATTCGACATAAGTAAAAAAATATTTTTTTTTGAAAATTCAGACTCTTCTCTGAACTAAAAAAAAACCTTCTATAATGAAAGTTTTACCCTCTATCTACGTAATAATTATAAGGAAGAATTACTTTTGTAACATTTTTATTTTCAAAGTTGTTAAAATTAAATCCAAAACTTATCAATTTGTGTCAGTGGCTGTCATTTTTGATTAGTGACGTTTTAAATCACATTTCTTAAAGCTTACAGAATCACAAAACGACACTTCTTTCGCCAAAATGTCAACTGGATTTCTTTTTCAATCACTTGTTTAAAATAACCTCTGTCTAAATTGCGTTTATTAATAGCGTTTTAAAATATTAATTGACAAATTTGAATGGCAGACAGCTTCTGCTGGAAATGTATCCCTCCTTCAAACATATGGAGCATCAATAATGCTCGAAAGTTTCAATAGGAATTCACTAGTATCGAGAATAAACTTTCCTGGGGAAGTAACCTGTCAAAATAAAAAAAATGTTTAAAAAGAAAAGGAAAAATACAGGAGATGATGTAACCACAGAGATACTCGTACGAAATCATTGATTTTAGATTTCGAACTTAGCGGAAAAATATTTTTCAATATTGAAACCTTGAAAGTTCTTGTTCTTGTAAAATTTCCAACATGCCTTGTAAATGCTGCTTTTAATCAGAGGTAAAGAGAAGGCCATAAAATTTGACAGGAATATAACACACCTCATCTTGAAAAAATAGTTCAGTTCATTTTCAGATCGAATTACTTAATATTAATTCCTTTAATTATCCTTAAAAGTCTCTTAATTTCTGTACTCCTTTAATTAAATTTTGAACCCATTTATTAATTTTCCAAATATTTGTAACTATACATCAATACACAAAAAATTATATACTGAAAAGTATAGATCCTACATATTTTCCCAAAGGATACAAATATACCCAAATCCTTATTTTTCCTTTCTTTGGGGATTTCCTTTTTTAAGTCGATTATAGCGATGGCTTGTGAACATTCAATGGTATCCTTTCTTAAATATTTTGTGTTATGGTTCTTTCATGTGGAAGTCCTTTTTCATACAAGCAAACGTGTGTTTTTAGTTTTGTCCATATATGTATGTTGTATGATAGAGTCAAATAGGTTAAGTGGCTTAACTGTAAACCATTTGCCAAGCAGAATTTGACATGGGTATTGTTTACCCTGATGATAGCCATAATTCATAATTTCTTTGTATTTTTTGTATGTGGATCATGTTGTTGTCCTTAATTTTAATGAACTCGACTTTTGTCTGCGATGTCTATGGAAATTTAAGAGAACTGTGAATTTAATTTGACAAATTCCAATCCATTTAACACGAGTCCTTGATTTTACCCTTTTTTTGGGGGCGAATTTTCTAAACCACTGAATTCAAAAATGTAAGGAAATACTGCGTCAGACAAGGAAAAGGTCAATTTTTAATATCTAACCGAACCGATAAATTTCAAAAAGTTTTTTTTTTATTATTATTTTGTACACTTCCTTTGAACCCACAATACACAAGGATGACGAAGACGTCGCACGGTCGGTCGAGGATATACCTAACGATCAAATCAATTGGTTTCAATTATCGAACTTTTATGTATATCCTTGAAGTCATATAACAGGTTTTTGGCAAATTCCAATTTCATGCATGAAATGCTTTCTTTAGTGACTCACCAGATTAATGGGATTTTATTTGAAAACCAAGGCAATTTGATTGACTGCAATGTGTAAAGTTTATTGTTTTGAAACGGTTTTGTTGTTTGTTTGTTCCAAAGGGAGTTGCTACTGGTAGGTAGGTACACTATTGTGTATAAGGAATTGTTGTTGATGGAGTTCAATTTGTATAAGGGAATTATACTCGTAGAGTTTTTGGATTACAGTTAACGATTGTTTTGAGTGAGGTAGAATTTTTTTTTCTTCGGGGAACCCTACAGAAATATTTGTTTTGAATTGTTTTGACAACTGAAAGTTAAATTTTATTGGACACTACTTAGAAAACAATCCGAGGCACGGATTTTAGTGGGAGGTTGAAAGCATTAGGATCATTTCTGGTTGACCTAAAAAAGTACCATGTATTTTCTTCTGTATCGGATAATTTAGTAAGTGTTACTATAAAAGAGGTTGAAGTATCTAAGAAATTTAAATTAAATACTGGCTATAAGAATTGTACATTTTGAGTAGTCCACATTTGTCAGAAATAACACTTATCTTCATGCTTTATAACATCGTTAATTGATATTGTAGTCTACCTCGCAATTGCATCTGTTTTTAATATCAGTGTGACCATGTACATCTATTGATTGACTAAGTTGGAAGTTGTGTTTCGAAAGAGATCAATAACAAACGAGGGACTTCTTATCTTGTCAGTACGTTAAATGAAATGTCAAAACAAATATAATACAAAATATATCCGATGCAAGTGAGAGAAAAATTAGCATAACTTTTATATTCATTAACACGCAAACATAAAATTGACAAAAAATGTTCAGGCTAATTTTTACTTGCGATATAGGTACTATAGGGCAAGTTTTTCATTTGGAAAACAAATCGAACTCGAGATTTTAATCAAAGTTGACATTACGATGATAAAGAACATCAAACATCAGTGTCTGTACAACTCTCTACAGCCTAAACGACTGGAGCGATTTTCTTCAAACTTGGTATTTAAGTGTTGTAGGTGATTGCCCAAAATGAATTTTTGAATCGTTGTTTTAGCCCCAAAAATAACGGTACTTGCCATACAAATTTGTCTACCATCTTAATTATCTCGAAAACGGCTCTAACGATTTTGATAAAAATTGGTGTATGTACTAGTTTTTGTATGGTCTACATTTTGGGCAAACATTTTCTTAAAATATTTATTTTGTTATTAACGGTACCTGCCATACAACCGTTTTATAGATTTTCGACTTTCTCAGAAACGGATCAACGGCTTTCGATCAAAATTTTTATGCAGGGTGTCTAACGAATTCTAAATAATACTGCATTTCAAAATTTTTGAAAACTTGTTTTTTTTTGGATTTTTGGAAAAAAAAATATTTTTTTTTTCTGAAAATTCAATATTTCCAAAATGGTTACCCAACGATTTTTTCTGAAATTTTGTTTTTAAATTTATATTATAAAATATTTAGAATGTTCATACCAATTTTTTTTAGAAAAAATTTTAGAATTTTTATATACAAAAAATTAAGTGAAAACTACTTGAAGCCCTTTCTATTAAGTATCTTTTGTATATAATGTGATCGAATATAGGAGCAAGCACGTGCGATCCAGTCGTGCATTTTATTTTAATCATAACTGTTATTATCTACAAAATGGTTTCATGGCTTAAAATTCATAGCTTTAAATTCTGGATGCAGCATTAACACATAAGGTTTAAATAAGATTGAGTGAAAGGTGAGTGCGGCCTTCGACTGTGTGGAATAATAATGTAATATATATTTTAGTACACTCTCTCGAGAAGGTTGTGTTCTGTATTGATTTAGGAACGGAGAAAATTAACTTTTTCCCACAATAAAATTCGCACCGTGTTTTTATTTTGTAATTAAAACGAAACAATTTGCTTATATTGTACCTGTCATCGCTTCTTTGTTCTTTTTTTTTGTCGGAAAGCTGTCATTGCGGGCACATATAAAATACGATACTTTTTAGCAGCTATAGCAGTCGCATCAATTTATGGTGTCCAGCAGTGAGGCAGTTCGAAAATAAAAGCGAAAATTGATTGCTTAAAAAAGTCTAAAAAAAGAATTGCTTTTTGCTGTCAAATGCTGAGGAGACTAAAAGCGAGTTTCTTTCAAACTTCAAGATCTCTTAAAATCGAGATTTGATCTGTTCAATGAAACTTTTTTCCAGATTTAATTGTAGTATTGGTGAATGACTGACAACCACATTTTTGAAAAAAAAACATGTTTTTTTTTTTTTTTTTTATTTTTTTTTTTTTTTTTTTTTAAATTCATTTTTATTTCATTTTAACTTATAACTATCTTAAAGCTAGACAAAAATGTTTAAAACTAGCCTAATTATCAATAACTTACAACTAATTTACTGGCCCTTTACGGGCGCTCTAAATTAAACAATAACTCTTACAACTAATGTCTTTCGACCTAAAAACTATTTTAATTAAATCTAAGTTTTTTTTTATTTATTTTATATTTCAAGAAACTTATATACAAAAAACTTGATATCTGATCATTCCTATAAAAAAAAAAATATAAAAAAAACATGTCTTCATCATCGGATGTCGAGGAAGACGAAGACGAAGCAATCAAAAACTTCACTAAATTTATAAAATCTAAATTGATAACTTCTTCGTCCATTATTTGTTTATTTGATTTCTTTCTTTTAGAACTTGTGCCATTCTCAAGAAATTAATAACAAAATATTTTCCATTTGTTGTTTAAAGAAAAAGACTTTTTACTTGTATGTGCGCATTCAAAACAAATTTGCCTACCCATCAGAAGTCAAATCTTTCGTGTTGAGATTTGATAAATTTGATCTTTTTGTCGCAAATGAAACTCTCAAAATTCAAAAAGATCAAACCTTTTGAGAGAAAGATCAAATCTTTTCTTGAATGAAACTCGCTATAAGTCCTGAATTTTTTTTAACAATATGCATGTAAGAAAACATATGGTCGTTTAATGCAACCTGAATTGCACACGACACTATATTTCGGCTTCTCAATTTTTCATACAGCAAATTTTTTGAGATCTTTATTTTTTAAGCTGGCCAAATAATTTATTTCGTAAAAATCTATGGTTATTTGTGTTTCGCACGCATATGGATTTCTTATTGTAGACCACAGACAGACAAATTTCGCATCAGCAACGTATTAAGATCCAAAACGAACTAGTAGAACACCAGTGCTTGCTTTGCTTGGCTGATTTTTTCTTAAATTGCAAAATTTAAATATCATCATATGGATAGTACCGAAAAAAAGCCAAAATTCCCTGAAAGGACATATTTAAGACAAACCGCATTTAAGTAAATATTTTCCAGTTACGTTAGGTCTTCAGTCCGGTACAGTGGTATTCTAGTTAAAAACTGATATATTTGAGAGACTCATTCCTTCTGGTTCAATAGCGTTCTGGGTATAAGTAGTTTTTTGGTATAGTTTAAATAGCTTGTTTCTTCGGAATTTTAGTCCTGGTTTTTGTCGACTGAATGGGCTTCCAGTCAAACAAAAGTTTTAGTCCAAAACGGATATGAGCAGGGGTACAAGTCTCCTTATGACACTCAAAAACCGCAGCAAAACGTTTTTTTGTACATCAACAGGTAGGTAGCAAAACACCAAGAAATTGGCTGTATAAAATCTATTGGATCTTAACAAATTTTTCAATGACCCCATTTTTTAATCTATAGCCTTTTTCTCTCAGTGTATAAAGAAAATTTGTATTTAGACAAATCAATACACAACAATTTAAATTCACTTGGATTACTTATTGTACGAATGTTGTGAAGGTCAAACAACTTCAAACTCTACTTGGTGTCAGAATCTTCTTCAGCGATATCTTGTTCGAGAGCAGACACTACATGCTCACGCTCCTCTTCTTGCTAAATTATATGGAAATATGTTCCAAGAACTTGTGGTTGTCTTGGCCAGTCCCATCAAATGTTTACCATAATCAGCTAATTTTTTTCCTCAAGGACTTGGAGAAAATGATGACTTCTTTTGCATATATAATATTTGGTGGTATGTGAATCCTTGATAAGCAAAAATTCCCAATGTCATAGATGTCATACTGATAGCTTTTTTTTGAGAAAAACCACATGGCGAACGAATTTGTCGCAAATAAAACCAATATTTCTTTAAATCTTATATTAAATCGACAACAAAATTAATAATATGAATTCAATAATGCAATTATGACACTTGACAGGAAAATTACACCCCATCTGTCAATTGAAATTAAAAGGAAGGCATAGGCTATTTATGAAATATCAATAAGTTTCTCTAGACAAACTAAGCTTCCATCTATTAGAAAATTATCTTACGAAACATTCCTGCATTTCAAAAAAAAGTATATCAATCTTTTGTTATGCATTAAATGTATCTCTGAAAAGAATCTAATTTGCAAATGATGTAGTTTCTTTTTACAAAACATTCACAATTGACACTAGTAAAAGATGCATAAAGATTTTCTGATTTCTGGTTACATTACCATATAATTTCCAACTTGCACCATATGGCACAACATTCTGTGTCTAACAAAGAATATTATCTAACATGAAAAAAAAAATCTATTTACAACCAAGAACAATGCGAACAGATTCAATAATTTTATTGATTATTCTCTCTTCAATATACGAGGGAAGGGAAAACCTATAAACAAAATTTATCCAGATGCGAATTGGATGGACCATTTGGAAGCCTTAAAGAAATACTTGACAAATGATGCAAACCATTAAAGATGGGAACCAAAAGGAAATAACACAAAAATCTCCAAATCAAACATGTAAATGTAGATACCATTGTCGGACATTTGTTCGTCCTTAAATTCTTCCAAAAATATGACAGAAGTCATAAAAAATTCTGAATTCTATATAAAGAGGACGTAGAACATTTGGATGCATGGAAATAAATTTTCATTTAACCGGAATAGTGTTGAAAGTTTTTCACAATAACAATTTTACACTGTCATAAACTTTTTGATGAATAAAGTTTGAGGATATTTTTTTTCTTTTAATTTTTGTATGCATTTTAATGCATTTTGATTTTTGAGGAGGGGAAAAAAGTAATAAATGTTGTGATTTTTAGAAAAAATGGGTTGACAAAAAAAAATAAAATGCACGACTGGATCGCACGTACTTGCTCTTATGTTCGATTACATCGTATGCAAAAGATTTTTAATAGAAACGGCTAAACATATTTTTAAAGTCTCTTTTTACTTAATTTTCTATATACAAAAATTCTTAATTTTTTTCTAAAAAAAAATTGGTATGAAAATTGTAAATATTTAACAATATAAAATTAAAACACAAAATTTCAGAAAAAATCGTCCACCCGTTTTCGAAATATTGAATTTTCAAAAAAAAAATATTTTTTAAAAAAATTCAACAAAAAAAATATTTTTCGAAAATTTTGAAATGCAGTATTCTTTAGAATTCAAAGGAGCTCCTGTACAAAAATGTTGTTCGAAATCCATTGAGCCTTTTGTTAGTAAGTCGAAAATCTATGAAATGGTTGTATGGCAGGTACCGTTAATAACAACATATTTAAAAAAGTTTTTTGACCAAAGTGTAGAACACACACCAATGTTTTATTAAAATCGTTAGAGCCGTTCTCGAGATAATTAAGATGGTAGAAAAATTTGTATGGCAAGTACCGTTATTTTTGGAGCTAAAACAACGATTCAAAAATCTATTTTGGACAATCCCCTAAAACGGCTAAGCACTAAGTTTGAATAAAATCGGTTCAGCCGTTTAGGCTGTAGATCGTTCTATAGACAGACAGACCAACATACAGGGAGACGTAATTGCCGGCCCCACTTTTTTGGTGTTCTCTATCATCGTAATGTCAACTTTGATTAAAATCTCGAATTCGATTTTTTTTCCAAATGCAAAACTTGCCCTATAGTACCCATATCGCAAGTAAAAATTACCATCATTGTGAACCTTGTCGATCTATTTAAAATTGTAAAACAAAATTGTTACCTGCTTGATAATTATCGCGTTTAAAATTATTATTGAAATTAATTATGAACACAGATATAATGTTATATAATTGCGATCATTAGCATTCCCATTAGACCAAAACTGTGCCCCATGAGCCATTTCATTTTGGACTCGTGTTATGTGGTGCAAAATTTGTATAAGTTTCTTGCACATAATCATAATTTTGGAACTACTCAATAAAAGTAAAATAAAACTTTTCAAATATGACAATTGGTATAAAGTGAGTACTGGATACCTAACAGAAAAAAAAGTATCTGATGCGAATCATAGAAAACAATGAATAAATTTATTTAGTTTCTTTAACTCTCAGAGCCTTGAAGTCTTACGCAGATGGACAGTACATTAGTAAAATATATAGCTTAACGTTGCTTGCATAGGTGCAATGTTTGAGGCCCATCTTTACCCCGAACTGTACAAATCCATTATTTAAATACATCATCCATACCAATATATAATCACACCTACACAATGTAGCAATAGTAAATTCGCAGTAATAAATTTAAAAAATAAAATAAATTTTAATGAAAAACCAGATAAATTTGAATTATTATTCGAATTTAATTATTAACTTAGATTCCACCAAATATTATCACTTGTTTTATTTATACCCAAGAGATTAAAATAATAATTGTTTGAGGTTTAACATAAATATGTACATACTACATTGGGAATTTATCTAGGATGATTTACCACTTAATTAAAAGTAAATGTCAAAGTAATTTATGTACAAAATAAAAGTACCTACTCATGCGTTAGCATATTTTTCAGACAACTTAGCAATTAATACATATAAACATTAATTAATTTCGATTGGCTTGGTGTCATTTTGAATAAATTCATTTTTAATCCATTTTTGTAATTATCGATCCTTATCTTTGCTTCTCTTTAATAATAATACAGAATTGTCAGCATGAGTATTTTTTCTTTTTTCATTCAGAGCATAATTCTGATTATGACTCAAGTATCTCAAATAAACTTTGAACGTCCTAATAAGCTTCTCCTTCTAAACAGAGCATTATGCTGATTTATTTTTCAAATACACTTACGCACTTAGCTGTCAGACTCATTTGCGAATTCGTCAAGTAGTTTAAAAAAAGGACGGCAAAAAATGTATAATTTGGAAAGAATCTTGAAAGCTATGTACACACACACACATACACACATATAAAATTTACAGCCAAAACACTCCATTTAAAAAAAATTAAATTACACAATTTGAAAAAAATAAAATCCATATAAGTAAAATATCTTATTTCCACAGAAATTGTTTTGTTTCAAAGCAAATTTTTCCATTGCCCGTAATTCGTATGATTTGTCATGATTTGAAATTTCAGTTTAAAATTCAAAGTGACATGTATAAATGACAGCTGACATATCATTTGTCATTTAAAACTACATATATTTAGGTACTACTAAAAGAGGAAACAAAATAAAAAAGTCATACTTGTGCGATAAAGAGCGGAGATCAAAATGGGAATCATCTTCATGTATGAATATTATAGGAAGCATGAACCTGAAGATTGCAGATTATAGTGAAGATGAACATGTTCATCTTCATTATAGCATTTTCATCTGCACCATAATTTGTTCCATTCAGGTAACGAATTTTCAAGTTTTTTTTTTATTATTTCACCTCAGTTTGCTTAAAAAGAACGAAAATAGCGAAAAATTTCTTCTCAAAACTGCGTACCTGAACGCTTAGAACATGTGATTGTGAGATGTGTCAAGAAAGTTATAGTAAAGTTCGAGTAAGTTATTAGTGTGTACACTTTGTTACTTTTATGTTTGTTTTATAATTATGGTCCCGCTCTAATTTTCTTTAAGTCTGCAGATGCAGATCCATGTAAAGCCTCCTTAAGCTTGCGTGTAATATTTTTATAGTGAGCGATATAACTTTAAGAGTGAGGGAAATAGTGTGAGTCTTGCATAGATTACACTCTGGACGCAAATGTACAACTAAATGGCAAATAAAAAATGACAGCTTGACAATTGTTAACTTATTATAAATGGACAGAAATTTTATAAGGAATGCATAAGAATGCTGTTCCAATAATTTTAGCAACTCTTTTCCGCTAAGCGGCAAAAATAAAAAATCTACTTAGCGCCATCTGTTTTACATTTATACAAAGAAGTATTTTTTTTTTTATAAAAAAGTCTTGTCCATCTAGTGCTTACACAAATGAAAAATTGAAATATTGCTGTTGGATCGCATGAAAAGTGATTGCTAAATTTGTCAACAAAATTAATTCTTCATTTATTAATGTTGAAAGCTAATGTTTAAATTACGATGTTAAATATGACTTCTTTTACACTAATGGGATTTTTAAATTGTTTTGTTTTTATTTGTTTTGTCTTTTTTTCGGTTTCAAAGGTGTTTTTAAACGCTGCAATTTTCAATCGATGTTAATTTGGCTTAGTTGAAAATTAATCATCATTTTACACTTATTATTCTGTAAATTGGAAAACAAAACTAGACGATATATCTATATAATATAAAAAACAATCAAGTGTATTACTCCTGTCAGTTTTATCATAATAATGGTTGTAACTTTTATTGTTGACAGATTAGTAAATTTTCCTAGGGGAGTTTTCATAAAACTGACATTTATTTATCTATTTTCATATACTGGAATTGTTTGACATAATGTATATTCATATAAATAAGTACGATTATCTGAATCAAAATTACACTTTAAAATTAAAATTGTGTACAATCTTCTTTTAATATAAATACAATTATTTATGTTTGATTTCCAAATTCTAGTTTTAACAAAATGAGTGAAGCGAATGCGAATAAATTTTCTAAATTATCTATTTCTAGAATTTATAGAATTTCGACGAAGTGAATAAATTTTTTTTTTTAAGTTAAACAGTATTTTCTAACAAAGTTGTTAAGCATTGATGATGCTATTGCTATTGATGGTATTGCTTTGCAAGATTTATTTGCATTCGCTTGTCGCAGTTCATTCAATAGAATACACTAATAGTTCCCTAATTTCCTTTAAAAAAAAAAAATCTTTTGAAACAAAGGGAAATTTCTTATTTTCGCATATGGGATTTTCTTGAAAAATCGCCATTAGCACTGTTTCGAGGTTTGAGTGTCTGTTTAATTTGAAACCATGCGTGAATTGATCTCTAGAAGTCTTTAAAAAAATTTATGATTTTATTGTGACATTTTTCGTCCAATATTATGTTTTTTTTTCACAGCAACTTTATGAGACCCATTCGTTGATTTAATTTGCACATTTTTCATTTTAAATAAAAAATTAAATACTTAAATGATATTTAACTAAGTATTGAGAAAACGAACAGCCCATCTTTGTTTTTGGGTTTGATAAAGGAAACATGAATTAACCGTCGCGTCAGCATTAATTAAGAACGTTATATAGCTAATTTGCTTGGGAAAACAACAACAACATTTTACCATTAAAGTAATTAACATCAGCCAAAGGAACATGAAAATGTCCTTCGCATACATCAAACTACGAGTAAGTACGTACGAAAGGCCCATTGCTGCTTTTAAACGACTTTAAAAGTGTTTACAAAAGTTTGATTATGCGTAAGCAGTTTGCCAAAGACTTAAGATATTTTCGTGGTGCTGCTGGTCGTGAATTCCAGAATGCGTAAATTTATTCAACCATTCGAGTATTTAGGGGGAGGTTTGTTTTTCTTTTTTGAATAAAATTGGAGACATTTTTTTTAGGGGAGAAACTTGATATCGTTATTGAAGATTTCAGCAAAAAAAAACTGGAAGTTAGAGAATTTACGAATTATTGGAATTTCAAGTTAGCAATGTAATGATTTTATATTCGGTAAATTTTCAACGTATCGACCTTGTAAGATGAAGGAAATCAGTCTTTTAAAATTATTACAGCGTATGACGCTTATAAGATACCATACCTAAGAAATTTTGCAATTTACATAAGAAATATAAAAAACCCAGTGTTGCCAATTTTTTCGCCAGAATGTACTTCTATTAAAACAAAATGTTGGCGCCCAAAATACATATATAGCGCTCAGATTAGATGCAAAAATTGAAATTAAAGTTTTTTAATGTTTTTGTTTTGTACATATGTATATGTATATTTGCAAGCTATCTTTAAATAAATGTAATGTTAAGCAATATTAATTAATTCCACTTTCGCCCGAAATAAATGATAAATTTAAGTGAGACTGTATCCTGTAAGACTATAATGCTCGAACTGTTTCACATAAGTGTCTGTCAAAACTATGGAACGATCGATAAGTTGCCAAATGTTGTAAAAATGTTCAAGTTACAAATCGCATTTGATAGACATGTCCCTTTGAGGGTGACACGCTTCTCGTGAGTGCTTTACTCGCCAGTTTCAACTTAACACACAAAACATCTTAGCTATTAATAATCTACTATAAATTCACCTAATCTTAGCTCGTCATGCCCATTCTTGTTGTGTACTTTTTGCTTTTGTTTTAAGATGCGATAGTTTTTTGATGTCTAAGCTCTCGGTAGGGTTAAAATTGAAAATTACGTTACGGAAGTAACGCACGCCATTTGGATTGAAATGGTTAGGGAATTTGATAAGGGCTTTTTGCACTTTTAAAACATCTCTTATCAAATTCTCCAAGTTTACCAAGTAAATTCACAAACCATTAAAGAAAGACCGAACCTGATTAGACAGCTATTAAACCTTAAAATTGGAACCTGCGATTTTTAATCATGTTCTGATTGGAAAAATAGCAGCGAACTACCTTACGTTTAAGTGGAGTGAGGAAAGCTGATATATTATTTCTCACACTTGGCCAAAGTAAATTTTTGGTAAGAATCGCATTCGTGTAAAAGCAGACTTATAGGATTGTTTTTTAGGATGCTTCGACTTTCTTCTTATTTACAGATTAAGTGAGGAGCGTAGAAAAGAAAGAACGAAGTACTTCGACTTTTTCTGGTTGCACCTTGACGTTTCTGATTTCCCAACTGCATGCTTATCGTTAAGTTGTTCAAATTATTTTTCAGTATTAAATATGATACATATATATGAACAAAGTAAAGTATTTAACTTTTCCAATAAATGTTTAATTTTATATACACTTTTTATATACCTATCATACTTTAAACAACAAAATGTTTACACATCACAGCCTTGAGTCCATCTTACTCAACAGTTGTTTTCTGTTGAACTACTGCCAATTGGCACAAATTGGTACCACTTTCTGCCAATTCCTGTTCCAGACTTACAAATTTGGTAGTTTGTGGCAGAAGAGAGCGCTCTTCAGAGAGTAAAATATTTCCCTTTCATGGCAATTTCTTGTCAAATTCTGCCAATAAATTTTTGTAGGCAGCAAATTCTGAGCAGAAAATTTAGAAATGTCAGGTTGAAGTATATCACAAAAGAACAAGAAGTCTAAAGGTTGTTGTGGGAAAATATTTTTTTAAGAAATAAATTAATACAAAAACAATAAAATACAAAATTATTAGTTTGAAGAGAAAAAATCTTAATTTGAAACAAACAAAAAGTTAAAAAAACTAATGTTGTGTTTACGTTTAAAAATTGGAAGAAAATTGTGCTCAATCTGTTCCACACTTTTTTGGACTTTATTTTCTTTAATGAGAGAATTTCATCCCCATTCTTCAAAATTGTATAAGCTGTCAATTTATGCCCAAAAAAAACTATTACGAATATGAAGCCCTCTAGTGTCTTTTAAGTGTGTAACTACGCGCGCATGTGTAGATGATAGTACTAGATTACTGTTTTCATCTTCATAGATGTAAAATCATCCACTATAAAATTTTTAAACTTAATGTAGAGAATAAATATTAATATTTTTTTTTGGCAGGTCTCAATTATTTTATTTAAAAAAAAAACCTCGAAACCTGATAAAAATAAATAGCAATTTAATAGAAAAATTGCTGGCAACCCTCTTTTAAGTTCTGCGCTTTAACCTTCCATATAGCATATATAAGACAGCGGAACTTCAAATGGTAAGTGTAGGTATCCCTAGCCTCTTTGAAAAGCTTGCATACAACCTTATGATGAATCCAAATTTTCGAATAATGAATTTGTTCTATCATTGGCCTCACTCCAACTTGATTTTGACAAATTGGTACCACTGTATAACCGAGACGACAAAATAAGTCGGTCAATGTGAATACCGTCATCACTATTAAACTTCTAATCCAAAATTAATAACATTTTGATTTATTTGTCAAATTTTGTTTCTCCCAAAATTTATCCTCATCCAAATGCTTCAATATCAGAGCCCACCTACCGCCTTAAATTCTATTTAACTAAGTCATAGCTAATTAGTACATCCATATATTTTGTCGAGCCTGCTATTAATTTAATTTATTACATCCCTTTTGCTCTGCGGATAATTGACGAAAATATCTTAGCCCTTAAATTTGTCCTTGAGACAAAACATGGGCCATTTACAAGGATCCTTATATTAAATGCTGTAATTAATTCCATAAATAGCGATGAAAGTTTTAATTGTTCGCATATTTTCACTTCGGTCTAGTGCTATTACCGCTGCGGTTAGTCTTCTCAAAGAAGGTCGTCAATGAATTATCTTTCGGTCACATTTCTGAGACTAAACATTTGTCAACATTGTACATTATAACTTACCATCCACTTACCATCCCGACCACATAGAAGGGCGAAGCGTTTTTCTTTAAAAAAATGTAAGACTGGACAGACAATTTTTAACGACTCATAAATCGTAGTATTAAGCCTGATTTCTTGCAATACAATTCAAGCTTCCCATTATAACGGATTCTGTGCCAAATTCATGACGCATAAACAACAGCCGCCACTTGGTCGACAAGGCAGAGTCCATAATCCTATTCCTAAGTGGGTCGGTTAGGTCAGGAAGTGGGAGCTGTTTCTGATGGAAGACAGACACAATCCCTATACGCCCACACATATGAGCTTATTGATTTTCAAGAACTGGTGTTCTCTGCTCTCGCTGCTGTTCAAATTCAAACCCTTCTCATCGGCTATTTGGTCATTTACGATTTTCATGGTTTGGTGGAATGAATGATGGCGTCTGATTTGCTTGTATTTATGGTTATGGTTGTTTCTATTATTGGGGTGTGTGTGTGTTTGGCTTGTAGAATCGTAATTTTTAGAATTCCCTCAAATTGCTTGCTCATTTTTTTTTACTTATGCTCTTGACTTAAAGTGGAAGCTGAAAATATTTTGACAAGATTTTATTACCTTGAATAGAATATTTCTATTGTCATTTCTTGTTTCTAGAATTTGATTGTAATCCACATCTCTTTTTTTTTTAAGTTTCAAAATTTGTTGCAAAAACTTGGCAGCCTTTTCCGTGGAGACCATTTGTCGGTGTAATAAATCAATAAACTTGGAGAAACTAGAAAATATTAAAATGTCAAGCAAATTGGAATTTTTTTAAAAGGGTTATAAACTATGAATGTTACTAACTTTCAGGAAGCTTTAAGCTTAATTTTGTTGCTTGATTTGTTTTTTTAGGGAGGATTTTTATAAAAAAAAAAACAGAGTTCAACTCAACTTTAGCAAAAAAAGAAAACACTTTGGCATTTGGATAGGGAAATTACATTAAATTCTTCGCAAGTTATAAGAACATCAGGATTTTGAGCAATATTTTCTATGACAAGAATAGAGTAAAATTTTTTCTTACTTCTTATAAGTAATTCGGGCAATTTATGGCACTACACAAATTAATTCGGACTCATGACTTCATTCATACCTCCTCAGCGCACTTCAAACCTAAGATTAAATAAACATCTCAATGCCAAATTATTTAAAGCTAAGCGTGCTATATTTTCGCTTAGAGGACTGCATCAACAAGAATAACATATCTCATACAGCAAAAAAAAAGTTTTCGTACACACTCTAAAAATAAATCGTTTAATTTTACTATCATAAAGCGAGGAAACTTGTTGCCTACCATAATTTCAGTATTTTTACGCACTTATTAATTCTAAATGTTTAATGTGTAAATGTTAAATCTCTTGTGTTTAATTTCAAATAAAGATTTAAAGTAAAAGTGTGTATTTCTACACACAAAAAATCAAAAAAATTCAAGCACAAGTTTTTATATATAAGCATAAAATGTGTAAATTTAAACTTTTTATGTTTAAATTTATAGCTGTATGTGATTTTCCCACTTCACAAATTGTTAACCGCATGCGCACAACTTTTGTTTTCTTCTTCTTTCTTTTTTCTTATTGGCGAGCAAAATATTTTATATTCTGTGTTCGCCAACTGTCTGGTTACGAACTTGCAAACGTATCATCATCGTCACAAACGAATGCAAATGTACACATAAAATGTGTAACTTACATCAAATTGTAGTAAATTTAAGCATTTATTGCTTAATTAAGAACACTTTATGTGTAGCTTTCATAAGGTGTTTGAATTTAAACAATATTTGGTTAATTATAAGCATTGTGTGTGTAATGCTTACGCATCATTAGTTTAATACTGAACAATGGTGATTGAAAGGTACACAGAGGGTGAAAATTTGCTAATATCCAATATAATGTGTTCAATTTTTCTTACCTATAGTCATGTGTAAAAATACGCAACTTGCCTATTCTTATACACTAAAAATTATATACAATTTATGGTAAATTCACACGCAGTTTTTAGAGTGCAGCTGCAATTTCCATACTCTTTTATGGAGCTGAAATATGGGGTATCTTTCCTTCGAAGACATTGAAAGTTTCTTCAAGAAACCCAAAATTGGTATTGTCGCGGAAATGATAATTTTTCATGGAAATTGTGTAACACTGTTTGGAAAAATTGCTGCAGAGTTTTCAACAACTTTAACGTTATCATTCAATGGAAATCTTATGATAAGTTTTTGAGCGAAGTAGAATCGTGTCAAAACCGAGCTTACTATAGTAATCTGAACCACTTTATAACCAACAATGGTTACTTTTTGACCCATTATACTTAAAAAAAAATCAGTAATATATTTGGAAAAGTGATTCGTATAAGTTTCATACCTCATCGAATTGTTCTACTATTATCGGACGATTTATGCAATCTTAAAGTGCGAGAAAAGAGTTTCTCTTTCTTGGAATATGCCCAATATTAAGGGAATTCCGTAGGCGTTACTTTGGGGTAGAAGTTCTGGAAGTAATCAAGGGCATTTGGGTAAACTACTAAACACTGTCATACTTTTATACAATGGACTATCATCGCTGATCTTTAAAAGATAAGAGGTCCTGGTCTGCTGGGGTTTCTCATTCTTCACGATTGCCTACTTAGGAACAAGCTGATTTAGCTTCTGAAAACCCCTAATCAGGCCCTGTCCACTTCGCGTATACTCGTAGCTCGTGAGGGGCAGAAGTTAATATTCGTCTTCAGCATCCATTGGTATGTAAAAATAAATTTGGTTCCCACGAGTAGTTCGAAACACAAGATCAATCCCGGCAGAGCCGATTGCCGGGGTAACGCAAGAGTTAAGACGGACCCTGCCAAGGTGTCCTAATGAGCTTTTTGAGGACTGGATTACCCCCAACCCCAGTCTTATATTCTTCGGCACCGATTTTGAAAATCATCACTGAAAATTGGGGACCCCGTATCTATGGTCAACAACAATTCGATCTACCATCACATCGCACAATATTTAATGTGGTATTCATTGCCACTCGCCTCCCAATGGGTGGGTATGATATGAGGGTTCTTGGTCCGAAAGGTGATCTCTAATATAGCGAAAGAGAGATTTATCGATACCAAATATTTTTTTTTTGGATAAGATCGGACGAATACAGGGTCATCTTAACAGTGCTTTGTGACTATTGAGGTGGAATCGGATCGGAATATGAGGTCAAATCTAATTGGATGAAAATGCCTAAGGTCACAGTACACATATTAATGGTAATATATTCCGGTTTTCATTTTCGTTCAAGTTCATGTGTCAAAACTCGTGTCACATTTGGCATGGCGTAGGCATAGGCATGAGTCAAACTGCTAGTAGCAATTTCTATTACTGCTACGTTTTAATAACAGTTATATTTACCTGTTACTGAAGTACACATTTATTAACCAAAAATTGTCAGTAAAATCACAATTTTAATAAACTATTTTCCACACCAATTCCATTAGTAGGATGATTCGGAATGACTCAAGAATCATAAAAATCACGATTAAGCTATATATGTAATTTAGAAAATAACTTTAACTTTTGCTCGACGACTAAAATCAATAATTAAACCAGAGTCTGAGTTAAGCAAAATCAAAAAGTTTAATATCTTTTTGTTAATGTGAAAAGATTATTGGGTATCAAAAAAATAATTTAGAAATTTTAAATCTTATTTCATAATAAGATATTTTCTATCTGATAATACCTGTTACTGATTGACCCTTAATGAAATATCAACCCATTCCTATTTATATGTGGATCTGCCAAAAATCAGACTGCATGTGTCAAATCTCAGAGACATTTTGTAAAATATGACAACCGAATTTTTGAAGTATGACAACCGAATTTTGACAACATGCACAATATATTACCTTAAAATATGTGTAGGTACTGGCCTTGGTTGCTTGGAGAGAAAAGATTCTCCATGTAAATTTTTGGTGCCGTGTGTAAAAACGGTGAGTGAAAAAGGACATATCAGAATAATACCGACCGGTGCAGCCAGAAATATTAAAACACAACCACATACATACCTACATAGCTACATAGATGTCACTGGGTAGACCAGATGGTTATCAATACTCTTTTTTTCCCACCCGGGTGACTTCACAAAAACTCACAGCTTCTATTCGACGAAGAAAACGTTTTAAATATAATATGTTAGCGGATATTGGCAACATATTATCTTCCTCGCCAACATTACAAATTCTGTCATTATTCCAAAATTCCTTATTTGACAATTTTTTCGAAGTAATTTACTTGTAATAATTTTTTCTACAAAGTCAAAACCAGATGAATAGATGGAAAATTTCGCCCTACTGTGAATCTTACCTTAAATGCCCTTTAATTTAAATTCGTTAAAAAAAAGACATCAAATTCACTACAGGATAATAAATTCAAACTTGGCCAACCATATCCTTGGGAATTTTTGAAAGAAAATATTTTGCCCAGAAAATGAAAATTTAATTTAAGTATGAACGTACATATACACGTTTTCCTGTCAAAAGAAGTAAATAAATTAGATACAAAAATATCGAGTAAGTTCAACTACCATGCACGTACTCGTGTAAAGAATTATGTGCACTTAACAACTTTTCAATAGATTTTCTGAGTTGCAGCAGTAGATGGTACTCTTAAAGTGCGATGGCAATCTTAAAGTGCGAGAAAAGAGTTTCTCTTTCTTGGAATATGCCCAATATTAAGGGAATTCCGTAGGCGTTACTTTGGGGTAGAAGTTCTGGAAGTAATCAAGGGCATTTGGGTAAACTACTAAACACTGTCATACTTTTATACAATGGACTATCATCGCTGATCTTTAAAAGATAAGAGGTCCTGGTCTGCTGGGGTTTCTCATTCTTCACGATTGCCTACTTAGGAACAAGCTGATTTAGCTTCTGAAAACCCCTAATCAGGCCCTGTCCACTTCGCGTATACTCGTAGCTCGTGAGGGGCAGAAGTTAATATTCGTCTTCAGCATCCATTGGTATGTAAAAATAAATTTGGTTCCCACGAGTAGTTCGAAACACAAGATCAATCCCGGCAGAGCCGATTGCCGGGGTAACGCAAGAGTTAAGACGGACCCTGCCAAGGTGTCCTAATGAGCTTTTTGAGGACTGGATTACCCCCAACCCCAGTCTTATATTCTTCGGCACCGATTTTGAAAATCATCACTGAAAATTGGGGACCCCGTATCTATGGTCAACAACAATTCGATCTACCATCACATCGCACAATATTTAATGTGGTATTCATTGCCACTCGCCTCCCAATGGGTGGGTATGATATGAGGGTTCTTGGTCCGAAAGGTGATCTCTAATATAGCGAAAGAGAGATTTATCGATACCAAATATTTTTTTTTTGGATAAGATCGGACGAATACAGGGTCATCTTAACAGTGCTTTGTGACTATTGAGGTGGAATCGGATCGGAATATGAGGTCAAATCTAATTGGATGAAAATGCCTAAGGTCACAGTACACATATTAATGGTAATATATTCCGGTTTTCATTTTCGTTCAAGTTCATGTGTCAAAACTCGTGTCACATTTGGCATGGCGTAGGCATAGGCATGAGTCAAACTGCTAGTAGCAATTTCTATTACTGCTACGTTTTAATAACAGTTATATTTACCTGTTACTGAAGTACACATTTATTAACCAAAAATTGTCAGTAAAATCACAATTTTAATAAACTATTTTCCACACCAATTCCATTAGTAGGATGATTCGGAATGACTCAAGAATCATAAAAATCACGATTAAGCTATATATGTAATTTAGAAAATAACTTTAACTTTTGCTCGACGACTAAAATCAATAATTAAACCAGAGTCTGAGTTAAGCAAAATCAAAAAGTTTAATATCTTTTTGTTAATGTGAAAAGATTATTGGGTATCAAAAAAATAATTTAGAAATTTTAAATCTTATTTCATAATAAGATATTTTCTATCTGATAATACCTGTTACTGATTGACCCTTAATGAAATATCAACCCATTCCTATTTATATGTGGATCTGCCAAAAATCAGACTGCATGTGTCAAATCTCAGAGACATTTTGTAAAATATGACAACCGAATTTTTGAAGTATGACAACCGAATTTTGACAACATGCACAATATATTACCTTAAAATATGTGTAGGTACTGGCCTTGGTTGCTTGGAGAGAAAAGATTCTCCATGTAAATTTTTGGTGCCGTGTGTAAAAACGGTGAGTGAAAAAGGACATATCAGAATAATACCGACCGGTGCAGCCAGAAATATTAAAACACAACCACATACATACCTACATAGCTACATAGATGTCACTGGGTAGACCAGATGGTTATCAATACTCTTTTTTTCCCACCCGGGTGACTTCACAAAAACTCACAGCTTCTATTCGACGAAGAAAACGTTTTAAATATAATATGTTAGCGGATATTGGCAACATATTATCTTCCTCGCCAACATTACAAATTCTGTCATTATTCCAAAATTCCTTATTTGACAATTTTTTCGAAGTAATTTACTTGTAATAATTTTTTCTACAAAGTCAAAACCAGATGAATAGATGGAAAATTTCGCCCTACTGTGAATCTTACCTTAAATGCCCTTTAATTTAAATTCGTTAAAAAAAAGACATCAAATTCACTACAGGATAATAAATTCAAACTTGGCCAACCATATCCTTGGGAATTTTTGAAAGAAAATATTTTGCCCAGAAAATGAAAATTTAATTTAAGTATGAACGTACATATACACGTTTTCCTGTCAAAAGAAGTAAATAAATTAGATACAAAAATATCGAGTAAGTTCAACTACCATGCACGTACTCGTGTAAAGAATTATGTGCACTTAACAACTTTTCAATAGATTTTCTGAGTTGCAGCAGTAGATGGTACTACATACATTAAGTATGTGTATGTTAAGGATGTAGTTAAGTATACTTACAGAAGTTCTGTACGTCATGAAAGTCAATATATAATATATTTATTCTTCAATAAATTGTTATCCTGATTTCTGTTCCTTCTCTCGTCAAAACTACTGAAGCCTGAATTTTGTTTCTTGTATGTTTATGATGCATTAATATACTTAGTTACTCAAGCTCCACCTCTGTACATTATTTTGCGCACCTACATGTTGTTCCACTTTTCAAAATTGATTCTTAGAATAAAATACATGCATGTACAAATTTCTTTAAACAAAAACAAAATGGGAAAATCCTGTTACTTGTTTCGTTGTTCTCTACAAAAATTTAAAATTAAAGTGTGTTTTGTTGTTGAAGAAATGTTTCCAATTATAGTTTTTTTTTGGCAAGGGAAATGAACACGTTCCAGTAAAGGTATCGGGGGTACGCAAGGTGACCAGCCGATCTGTAATTTCGTTTCTAAATTTATTTACTAAAAAACAACAAATTGGAATGAAAGCAATTTTAATTGAAAAATTGAAAAAAAGGGAAAAGTGGTTGGTAAGGTTTTGCTTAAGCTTGATACCTTTCCAAGCGTTTCTTTAGAAAATGTTTCGTAGGTTTTTTGTTAATATTTAAGAGACAAAATTAAACTCAAATAGTTCCTGTTTTAATTTGGCAGTCCTAGAAGCGCGTCAGAATTGTTAAAGCTGTCTAGAAAAATGGCGACAGAAATCAACTTGGCTAAGGTATTTCACCCATCTCTTAAAATATGGTCCTCTTAAAATTAAAGGGAAAAAAAATAATGTCAGTCCCATGAAAACTAATTACAAAGATTCTTTGAGAAATTTATCAGATGTCTTCTTTTGAAGTCAAACTGTTTTCATTTCCCGGTGAGTAAGTAATGAAAAACACCAGAAGGACAAAAACAACAAAAAAAAAAAATTAAAAAGCAAAGGACAATTTAACGCAGCGCCACCGTCCGCCGCCATCTCCATAGTAATAGTATTGTCATCATCGTCGAGAGTAATTTGCATAAAAACATCCAGATGAAGTTTTTTTTATGTTTATTCCTAGTGTCCATGCTGAGTTTGCAGAGACGTACAATGTCCTTTTTTTGCCATAAATGGAAATTGCTAGTAGTTAGAACCTGATTATAATTTCTATACATCATAGCATAGCAGGGCAGGCTATACACACCAGCCAGCATGAGTCACCTTTACTTTGGTCTGGATCTGGATTAAAAGATTTTTAAACGTGGAAACACCATGTAAAAAATTACACACTTAACTTAATCAAAGCAATATCTAATATTAAATCATAAATTCGCTAAAAAGTGGGCAAAATAGAATGAAAAACTCTTCGTTGATGGTACAATTTTTTGCCTAACAAACTAGGTATGTAGTTTGGATTGTCAGATTGTCACAAATTAACAATGTCCACGTTTAAGAGAGTTTTGCACTCAATTAAATTAAATTGGCGACCCATGGTCTGGCAAAAAGTTTGAAACAATTCTCGAAATTAATTTGTTAGAATATTAATGCGAGAACGAATTTCAAATGAGAGTAATACAGTGAAACTCGCTTAAGCGAAACCACAGCAAATCAGACAACTTTTTTCAGTTCAGCATGTTTTTGGCTTTAAATGGACCTCGGATTACTGTAAAAATATTTTAGGAAAGCAGACTTCGTGTTTCGAAACTATTTTACTAAATACATATATCGAACTTAAACAGCTGAAAAACAATTGTTAATCGTGGTAATCGTTATTTGTAATTCCTTACGGTTATAAAACTCAACATATACTTTGTACCTATGTTACGTTCATTTTAGAAGTTGAAGAATACAAGCCCACATGTTTTGCAGAAGTTTTGAAAAACTTGGAACAATTAAAATTAAGTTTTTACGGAAAGAATTATAAATCATTTGAACTTGAAACTTGACACAACCAAAGTCAACCTGACAGACCCAACATTATAGGTGTATTCCCGTACTTCCTTAAACTGCACAAATTTACAATTTCTACGAAAACCTGTATACTCTTTTTCCGTATACCAAATTTTCGTAGTTCTTCCTGGGAAGAGCGATCACGAGAGAGTTAAACATTTCCACAGAGAGAGACAACCTGCAAAGACAAACAAATTTCTTTGGACAAAATTGTGAGGAATGTGAAATGAAGAAAAGCAACCGCTCTGATCGCGTGCTTTTGCAGACACAAGGTTATTCATAAAATATCAAATTTCGAAAAGTGCAGGATGAAATTCTATCAAGATGTATAACCACAGCTCAAAAGTACTAGAACGCTTTAAAACTACAAACATTAAATTGTTTTTCTGGGCTGTAATTTTCTGTTCGAACAAATTTCTTTTACTGAAAATCACACGTGGGGGAAATTTTGTTGATGTCAAAAACGGTGCAATTTTTTTAATAGAAAATCACATATGTAAATTCATAGAAAATAAAGTAAGGGATCAGGCCTAGCAATACAAAAATTGTCAGTTGTTGATTGTGTCATTACTTGCGGTCTCCATTGACGATAAATTTATAGCAATCGCAATAGCAATAGCAGAAGGCAGATGAACTATCAAATTATCTTGGGTGGACATTTGATAGTTTAGTAAAGAAAGTTGATGGCAACTGATACTGGTAAAGCAACAAAAAATTATATTTGGAAACGCAGAAAGCGTTTGAATATTATGCAATGAAAACATACTATTTTTCGCATGCTACGAAAAAATATAGCTGCGACCAGTTCCTGTAATGAAAGCATGCTTTAAGGCATGCACCGCATGTAATAAAAGTTGAAAATCGATTCGAATTTGTCGTTTTGTAGCAAAAATTTGTGTTCAATGCTTTGCGGTACTTTTGTTAAGTTGTATCCCTTTTTGAGAGAATCTTACCGCCACTCTTGAACAAAAGAAAAGTCTGTGCATTTTTGTGCACAAAGTACGGACTATTATTGGATGCAAGAATATGTAAATACATTCGTGCAAATAATAATAAAAAAAAAAACAGGAAAATAAACAACGCATAAAACAACATGGCCGCCATGAACTGTCAAAATCTCTTCCCATTTCTATTGTAATGTTTTTTTTTTCAAGGAGAACAGTTCCCGTTATTTTATATGATACAAGTTATTAAAGTGTACTTACATATACATATTTGTTCTGGGCCGTATATTACCTAAGTTGAAATACAGAATTCCAATAAATTATTTCAGTTTATATTTTGTTTGTAATTCCAGACATTTCTTCTCTTCCGACAGAGAGAACTTTTTTTTTTTTTTTTTAATAATGATTGATTTACTGCTATACATATTCCAGCCTCCAAGTAGCACGATACTTGTTCTAACAATAATTGATGTTGGTTATTTCAAGGAGTAACGTAGATATACATCCATAACAAACACATTCCAGGGCATTGGGGTTCCTTCGATATGAGGGGAACATTTTATACGTGTTTTATTATTTTTTTAAATTATAATTTAAGAAATCTTTTCATTTCCCCTTGGAACTTAAATTTCCTTAAACTTTAATTAAAGTATTAATAGAGAGAGTAGTAAAAACATTTCAATAATAATTGGGGGTGGCAATGCCGCAGTGGATAAAGTGCTTGAGTGCTAACTTAGACGTGTGGGTTCGATCCCCACGCTATGCGCATTCTTTTCTATACCTCCAATTTTAATTGGATGCCGCCCATGGGTTAAAAATGAGACCGTCAATACCTGGTTCTCAAATCCACTGTGCCAAACTAGTGCCGTGCAACTCAGGTTGCATTTAAAAGACCTTAGGTCTTACAGGCATATAGTTCAAATTAAAAAAAAAATAATGGAACCGGGTACATTTATCTTGGTCAGCTGGAATGAAGCAAAAACTTTTCCTCGAATCCGAATATCTAAGATGAGAAGCACCTTAATCATGAAAAGTGACACTCGTGTGAAAAAAAATATTATTAGTTTTGAGTTAACAGGTCTGCCAGATTTCTACGGTTTCAAATTTTGTTAAATTTAATAATGTTCTTTAAAAGGCCATACGTTTTTTTCAAACTACGAAGCTTTTTAACGTTTAATAAACCTCATTTATATACACGTGTGTTAATCTAACCCAAATTTAGAATCAACCCGGGTTCAACATCAGTCAATCCAAGAACGCCCCCACCCATTAATTCGCTACTTAACCTTTGTAAACAAATAACCTAAAGCCTAATCAGCCTTACATTTTATTTCGTAATATTAAGATTGTTTGGCTCAATTAAATCTCACATCCTTAAGTCTTCACAAGCTTACCTTCCTGTAATATTTATTGGATCCTAAGGCCTCAGGTGTTTCGTCTTCAAAAAAGGTCAAAGGTGAGTGAGTGAGGGGATATTAAAATAAATAAATTAACTTGGGTAGATATCCTTTTTGTGTTAATAAATATTATGTATGTACCTACATACCTAATTATTTTATTAGGAAGAAAAAAAATATAACAACCGTTCTTTCACTGAAATAATTATACATATACTTCCTACACAACCTCCCGAAAATTCCTTTCATTACATAAGTCCATTTTTATGACCTCCAAGGGTCATAGATTTTCACAATGAGACAGAAAACTGAATACAAAAACATTATCAAAAAAAAAAAACCTTCTGGGCAAAACAGTTTCAATATAATAAAATTGACAATTTTGTGCAATTCTAAAGGTTAAAATTTCAATCAACAGCATGAGCAGAGCACCCCTTTCGGTCTGTTTCTCTTTGCTCTTCCTTATTTGTCTCTGGAGACGAGGAGAATTTCTCGGAAGCAATAACTTTATCTTTTTTATTTTTATCTGGCTTTCATGTTTATTCAATATTTTGTTCGCCTTCCTGCGACACGCCAACGGGGAAGGTACCTTCTATTCCAGCATTTTCATTATCGTTTCGTTTTCCACCTACCTACACAGTATAAACTGTTACTTTTTAACCTGAGGTTATTTATTTTTTAAACCGAACCCTTTTCAATGAGACACGTGTAAAAATGACTTAGTTCGGTTGAAACGAAGGTGTTTGCTTTTAAATATTTTCACACAAAACAAATTTATCTCCCGGAGACAGGATAATAAAAAGGAGCTAGAACATTATTTTGAAATCGTGAAAAATATCGAATTTTCCAAATTTACATATCGGTGATTATGCCCAAGGTGCTTATAAAAAAGCACACACTCAAATCCACGAAAGACAGGCTGCGAGGATAATAACGTGAGTGTGCTTGGAATATGTGATTAGCGAACTTAAACTTAATTAGTAATACTTGGTTTGCTGGGTAAATTTTTTAATGAAGATGATGAACCGAACACACATACATAATTAGTTTTGTGGCTTAAATAATAATTTGTTGCTTAAAGCAAATTAATGTTGATTTTTCCATTGAAATTTTACACCTAAGTTAGTGTGATTAAGTTAGGCGAAAGGTACCTACATATATAATTTTGTGTAATAAGACTGAAAGCATATTTAACTTAATTTTGGCTTTTATTAATTTATCAGTCTTTCTTACTTGGCTTAGATATAGAACATGTTTTTGCACGAGTAAGATATTTTAATCAAGTGTGGCTTAGAAAAAATGAGACCCATTTCCCACTGTTCAGTTTCTGTGTCGATATCTTAAGGTACTCTCAAGGTCAGTGAAGGCAATTTCTTTATGCCGCTTAAAAGCTGTACGATGATTTTCTAGAGGAAAAATTGCCATTTTCTTAAGATTTCATTCAATTTTGCGTGTTAATCTAGAAAATTGAAAACAAATGTAATTGTTTTAATTAGAACATTTAAAGTACAGAGACGGAATGAATGTTTTCTTTTTTAACAAAACCATACAATTTGGCTTAGATCTACTGATGTGCGTATCGAATGAAATAATCGCGATACATCATCTGAAATCATTCGAATGATTTCCCTTCATCATTCGAATGGCGTCTCATCTCTACTACATCGGACTTCTCAATTTCTATTTCACTGCTACTACTCGAGTTTGACATATGAACAGTTAACTTTATTCCTTTTTGTGACCTTTCCAAATTCAAACCATCTATAAAACATGTTTATAGTAAACAAAATTGGGGTACAAATTTCCAATTTTCTTACTTTTTCATAATTGTAATGGTCATTCTATTATTTTGATCACTCGAGTACTAATATTTCAACTATTGAAATCATTCGATTATGGCCATCACCCAGAAACACATAAAACCTATACAAAACAATTTACAGTTTTTCGTGGTAATACGAAAAAATGGGGCTTATGTTCTTAAAGTTTCTAAAGAAAAGTTGCAATCTTCTTATTTTATTTTAATTTATTTTATTTTATTTTATTTCATTTTATTTCATTTTATTTTATTTTATTTTATTTTATTTTATTTTATTTTATTTTATTTTATTTTATTTTATTTTATTTTATTTTATTTTATTTTATTTTATTTTATTTTATTTTATTTTATTTTATTTTATTTTATTTTATTTTACTTTATTTTATTTTATTTTATTTTATTTTATTTTATTTTATTTTATTTTATTTTATTTTATTTTATTTTATTTTATTTTATTTTATTTTATTTTATTTTATTTTATTTTATTTTATTTTATTTATCTTTTATTACAAATTGAAATATTTTCCCTGCCTGCAGTTAATGTTTGATCATTCAATCATCTGGGCCAAGTATTCTTGCAGATGATCTATTTCCATTTTTATTTCCAACATAATCGTTATGAAAATGCACCTTGACAAACACTCTGGTGTGAAAGTTTGGAAACGATTCATTAGTTTTTTAAAACAAAAAAACAATTTCGAGGTTTCAAACAAACCTAATTCTACTACTGAACATCCACTCTAGTCTAATGTGCTTTCCAGATGAGAGTGAACAGCGACCATCGAATTCACGAATATTCATCCGTTTTGACATTTCGTTCACTTGGATTTATTTTAGTCATCACAAATGACGTTTTATATCTAGAAAGATTACCATTTCTGAATTTGAAAAGTGAATGATATGTGGAATGCTTTTAGAATTCGAAAGTTCTGAACAATGAGATTGCAATTCGGAACCAATAATTTTTTCTCCTCTCAAATGTTTGTAATTATAAAGCTAATTTTAGTTTCTTACGATTAATAAAAATCATATTTATATCCTTTTGTTTAGAATTTGTGGAGAATTTCAGTTTATAAATTGGTTTAAATTACATTAATTCGTCGGTCAATTTTTAACGTTCTCCTTAAATATCAGATAGACCGGTTAATAACACAACAAATATCCACATTTTTCAATGTGTATGAAAACTGTTGCTGGTAAGTGTACATCTACTACTGTATTATTGGTCTCTTATGTGATAAGTTGATTTCAAATTTGCATATACAGTTAGTTCTGGAACATGGTGTGCATTCTGTTGCATTCAAGTTTATGCAGAACTTCAATTTAATTCGGTTCATTTAAAACGTATCCAGTCAAAAAAAACTAAAAGAGAAATCCGTTGTAAAGCATTACTTCTAGTTTGTTAGTAATTCACTAATTGGTATTAAAATAAGCCATCCGATCCATAATTTTAAACTCTATATTAACGTCTATTTTGTGGTTAGAGGTTTTTTGAAGAACTTTAAAATATATTTGTTGTGCTCTAAACCATGACCATGGTGGTATCACATAAAATTGCAATTAGCGAATTAAAATGGATATTCAATGTTTAGATTTTCCACTTCATTTACCCGTTTAGAAAATAAGGATATAGTAAAACGTTTTATTTCAATAATTTTGCTTGTAGTCGAAACTTTTTTTTACAGCGGAAATGAGGAGAAAGTAGGAGACATTACGTAGAAATGGTATTTATGTCGCTCTGCTTATTTAACGAGGAACCGATTAAAGAAGAAATAAGTTCGAAAAGATATTTGTTAAATATATTGCTCTTAAGGCTTTATAAAATGTATGAGAAAATTGGAAAATAACAGTCTTCAAAACTATCGTGACTATGACAGTTAAGAAATTATTCAATGGTCTTCCAGGAAAAAAATTTCAAACAAAAATTTTTTTCGAAGTAGATTTACGGTAGGTTTTTTGTTCCACTTGGGCTCAGTTTTTGAGTAGATAAATTAATTCTGAGCTAAATCAGAGCTATAGGCAATTCTGTCAAGAAATTGTTAACACCGATTTTCGAAGTCGAAGGGCCATTCTGTGGAAATTTCCTTTTCTGTATCTGTAGTGTCTTACTTCCATTATTATAATATTTTTTCGAAGATACTTTTTGCCAAATAAAAGTTCGAAATAGAAATCTACTATTTTCGAAATTACGTTCGGAAATTAAATCTTAAATCACTTATGTAAATAAGTGGTTAGTTGTCATAATTTCCTCCATTTTTTTGATAATAATGAAATAATCGTGTTAAAAGTCCAACATCTGTCAATATTCTTGTCGTTGTCATTGTGTCATATGTAAGTGACATTTAATTTTATCATTATACTTGCATCATATAGATCAAGCCAAAGTTAAGCAAGTAGAACATTGTAAATAATTTAGAAAATTATTAAAATATAAATCTTACTCAGTTTTCAGTATAATGTCAGTGCAAAAAATACCCCAATATTTGACTTTGTGAAAAGGTATTTCAAGGCATTGTTTTAATTCAAAAATGTATCAAATGTTGCATGGGAGTGGACTATTAAAATCCTCTGAGTCTTGATGTAATCCTGGTTCGTGTGCATTGTGCATTGAACTTTAAACTGAATTTTTTCTTTTATCTAATATCTTCCATATCTCGTCAATGAAAACGTCAAAGATTTACCGAGGTCTATAGTAATAAAGGAGATCTGCATTGTTTAGAAAGTATTTTATCTTAGGTCCCTCGTCGAGTGAAATTCAATAAAAGATTTCATTTAAAACCTTTAGTGGGTTTTGTGTGTGTGTGTTGTTTAAGGTAGATATTGCATGACCTTTTCAGTATAGTTACCAATGTACACATATGAGTATTTATTTACCTATCACAGTCCAACCAATGCTACATGAAGATAAGATAAATCTTCAACATTGCTCCCAAAGAAATGCAATAATAAAATTCATTTTTTGTTAAACTTGTTTAAGAGTGAAATAACCACTTTCCGTGTAGAAATACATAACAGTTTAAGATGATATCCTTCTGCACGATATACGGATATTGCTTACATATTTCCATGAGAGTTTATCCTTGGAAATGGAATGGATTTTCGCAATCTACACAAATTTTATTGTGAATTCGGGGAATTATTATGTTTATTTTTTTTTTTTTAAGTTTTAAATTATATTTTGAAGATGTTATTTCAAATGTAAAGGTCGCGTAGGGTAAAGCTTTGTATTAAAATTATTTAATCGAATTTAAGATTTTAAAAAGTTTATTATTTCAATTACTTGTTTTTTTTTATATTCGCACCTGGGACCCTTCCATTCCTTAACCATCTAACGCTATCTTTACTAAATTTTACATATTTTTTTATTATATATATGTATATAAAATACAAAATGTTTATGAATTTATTAACATACATATATGTATTAAACAACGGTAGTGAAATAAATCATCTAAGTGGAAGTTTGGTTCTATTTAATAATTGAACGTGTTGAATAATTAATTTCAAAAAGCTTTTAGTGGTCTTTAAGTTTTTGTAGAAATAATTAATACATATTGGTGGAGAAGCTGAACAGTAGCCACGCTGTAAAATGTTATAATGCGAAGCTCATGTGTATGGTTGAACGTGGAAGTCTAAAGGATTACTCACATGTAAGCAAACAACGGCCGATACGAATGAACGAATAAATCCGATTAAGAACCTAAGCTTATCACAAATTCTAGACAAAATGGTAGAAATATAATTTGTACTCATGATCAGATACTAGGATTAGTTTTTTAATTTGCAAAATAATATAAATTTGTGAAAACAAATTGCAATCTGATTGTGATCTCGCGTTGAATTAAGAAACATAGCTGATATTTTGCTAATACATACTTTGATCACATCAGCATTGCAATCACTTAACCGCTATTTTATCCTAAGCAACAAAATAAAAAAAATAGTTCAGGAAGAAAATTGCACATGATTAACGTATTCATCAATTTGAATCAAACAATCAGCGATATATGGCGATATATAATTAATGACAACCTAGTTGTTCAGTAACAAAAGCTGATAGCTGAGAAATGACGGGGATAAATTTAAAATCCCATTGGAACGATACTTATGTCGAATTCCAAGCAACCAACCATTCGATTTTTTTCTGAACATAATCAAAGTATTTCTAAGGAAAATCTGTCAAAACAGATCCTGCGTGCTTAGCAAGATTTCATAGACTCTTGCAAGTTGCTTACAACAAACAAAAAAATTGATCTGAAATCGATTTGAAATGGTTGTTTGGAATTCGACATTAATTAATACCCTCCTGACAGATGAATTTTGACAGTCTGAAATCTTAATTGACATCTGATGTTGGGCATCACTTGTTACATACGGCATTTTGTTAAGTCCCCAAGAGAATTTTCTGAACAAAACAATATTCGATATCAACAACGCCGTCACAAAATAAATGTGACATTTCCATATAAGCTATCGATAACAAAGTTTTTCTCCAGAAGAAGAGTTAAATCCAGAAATTCTATAGACTTAGCTAAACTTGATATTTATAATTAATTAGTTTTCCTCTAATTATCCTCGCCATCGAAATAAAATCAGTAATAAACTTCTGAAATTTGCCAGTTAAATTTTGACATTTCAAAAATGCCGCTGAATTTAAAATGATATTGTTCTCATTTATTATTATTTATTTTGTTTTGGAACTTTCTTCACATTCAATTTTACGCAATTGAATTAATTTCCAATGCAATCCTGTTAAATCCTTCTCCTTGCTGAACTATACAGTATATGCAAACTTTAATAGCAAAATATCAACCTCCTTGACCTTCTAAGTATGATGCAAAAATTCTTACTCAAATTCAAATTTAAACCACATTTTACAAATCATAGTTTTGAAAGTAACCATACACTCTTTGCGTATGCACATATGCCAACATTGTCCTTCAAACATTGAAGTTTAAATGTACCTACAGGGATTCATTTCCGCTTCAACTAGGTAATTACACACACCTATAGAAAGTTGAGGAGAAATCTGAAAGTTCTGAAAATTTCAAACAATAGTTGTATGCCTGTGGCAACAGATTTTGTGCGTTGATGAATGTGAGTAATTATTCAAATCTACCAGATGCGGATTATTTCCGGGATATGCTCTGAATTATACCTACCAGCAACAAAACTCGTAAAATATGACCACACCATCGAAACAAATCCTTGTATTCTTTTATGTGAATATATCACTAACCTGTTGGGTAAATATGGAAAAAGTTGTTTTAGAATGATTGAAATTATGCGGTTGGACAATTTCATATAATCAAGCGCCTCAGTTTAATTGGGTAAGGGTGTTGAAATTGTACTTAATTTTCTAGGAAATATACAAACCAGTATTACTTTGATGATGGGTGGAACAAAACTTTTGTATGTGTTCCTCATTGTGGAAATTAAAACAAAGTAATTGTAAGGTTTATTTTAAGAATTTAGTTTTTAAAATATCACAAAAGAAGGGTGTTTTTTTTCAGTATCTGTCAAACCGAATGTCAGATTGCAAACTGTCAATTTTATTTTACTTCATTCGAGTCATATGTTGATGTTGAAAAAAATTAACAGACGTTGGATCAGCTGTGTTCATCGATGAGGCTCATTTTTTTTGGTAAAGTTGTCGAATTCAGCATAACTTAGATGAGATTATCGAAAAGTCGCTACATCATGGAAAAAAATGAAAGTGAGTATTACTATTAATTATTTGAGCTAAATAGCCATATACTTAATAATATTTCCGTTTCATGGAATGAATATAGGGTTTTTCTTTGGTTCCTATACAGACCATAAGCAAAACCTGTAAAATTAATTTCTTTTAATATGTACTTATTTGATTAGTTTAAAATTAATTACACACTCATATGATTTCATTAGGGTAAATAATAACTTTTTTCTTTTGCGGATCTTAAAAGGAACTCAACAAAACTATTAGCAATGATCTTTAAATGATGAATGCCTGACCATAAACTAATAATGTAAAGACCGGAAACCTCTGCTTTCATTTGACATTTGCCTACAAGCTGAAACACGCACACAAGTAACTTTTCCGTTCCTCTTCCAATAGACACATTGATAAAAACGCACACAAGAATCTTTTCTGTTCCTCTTCCTATAGACACATAGACAACACAGCCCTAGTAATTTGTTTTTGTTTTGCTTTTCGATTTCCCATCTATTCATGGATAGAGTTTCAATGCTACAAATACAACAATGTAAACAAATGGGTTTTGGAGGGTGAAACGTACGAAGGTTTCCAATCTTTATTATGGCTTATTTGTGTGCCTGACTACTCTCCGAAAAAATGACTGATATGGAAAGGGACGCACATTCTCTTTTGTTCGTTATCTTTTGTATATACCCCTTTCACACAAGGAAACTGAGTTGCCGGAAACTGGGAGTTTGTTGGCGAGAAGGGCAAGAAGTAAGGGGAATGAAAAAAATCTCCCCGGTCAACGATTTGAAGAGATTTTTTTGACGTTTTGCTTTGCATTCCAATTAGCCCGACAAAATCTTCCCAGTTTCCTCCTCAGTTTCTTAGTGCCAGTTTCTTCGTGTGAAAGGTACAAGGCAATTAAAGGAAAACGTCAAAAAATCTCCAGCAACTGGTTTCCCTGTGTGAAAGGGGACATAGCTTAGTCCCCTTTCACACAAGGAAACTGAGTTGCCGGAAACTGGGAGTTTGTTGGCGAGAAGGGCAAGAAGTAAGGGGAATGAAAAAAATCTCCCCGGTCAACGATTTGAAGAGATTTTTTTGACGTTTTGCTTTGCATTCCAATTAGCCCAACAAAATCTTCCCAGTTTCCTCCTCAGTTTCTCGGTGCCAGTTTCTTCATGTGAATGCTACAAGGCAATTAAAGGAAAACGTCAAAAAAATCTCCAGCAACTGGTTTCCTTGTGTGAAAGGGGACTTAGTCGGCCTGCACTCTAAGCTGTAGAGTGGTGCACAGGGTGTATCTATGATGGTTGGATGTATGGTTGTTGTTTTATTTTAATTGAATTATTAAAAAATAAAATTATTATTAACGACTTGAGATGAGCGAATGACTGTTTAATTAGAAAAAATGAGAATGCAGTTAAATTGAACAAAAATGTAACCAGAAGATCGACGATGTTGAAGTTGGCTGCGGTTCATTAGCCGGACACGTTCCAAATTCTATACTGGAATTAGGCTCGCGTTCTACTATTGAACTGATCGCCCACTTCAAACTCAATGCGCATTGCCAAAATGTGCAAACGTTTCATAATTTAAATGCGCATGAACAGGCTATTTATTTTAATGATATTTCTAGTGATTTGTATTAACACACTGGCTTAAAAAAACACTATTTATGTTAATATTGCATCGTACAGGTGGAACATGAAATTGAAAAGAGATTATAAATATTGCCATAACTAATTAAATTATTTACCTTACTTTCTTGTATTCATGATCCTCTACCAGTTTTTGCCACATTTTTCAAATAAAACACAAGTATGTTAAAAAATTTCGATGGCAATATCATTATATTTAACTATATTTATATATATTTACCTTAAATCTATCGTATAGATACAGAATAAATAGTTTTTGGTTTTTATAAAATTTTGTATTACACTTTACAAATGAATGTCTTTATTTAACAAAAAAAAATTATTATTTTTAATTTAAAAAATAAAAATCTCAAGAAACATTGTAGTATAGCAATTTATTTAAACGTAACAAAACACTAAATTGGAATAAATTATTTAACAACGGTTTTTGTAATTCTGCTATTTCTTTTAATGATTCATTATTATATTATATTATGTATACATATATATATATATATATATATATATTTTAAATATATTTATTTTAATTATAATCTCATTTTTTGTTTTTAAATTTAAAGCTTTGATTAACCAATTTTTGTTAACGAAGCATGGTAAATATTTTTTTTAATTTTCAGTATAGTGTCTCTGTATTTCTGTGAAGGGAGGTATTAGTCAATTTAATTAAAACATTATTTAATGCAAAAATATTTCATATATGTTCATACCTAAATTTACATTAAATGTAATTTCTTATACAAATCACATATCACTTATTTCCCTTACACGCAATTGCTTATTTTTAAAAATCGTTTCTTTTTACATTTTAATAATTGTTTTTACTCTAATATTTATATTTTTTATTTACAAAAAAGTAATAGCATAACATCTTTAATATATTATTCCCCCTGTTTTATTTCATATTTTTGTTGGTGTTGTTCTTCTTTGGTGAAGTTAGTAAGGTTGCGGTACTGACTCGTAAAGATAAGGACAAATCCTTCAAAATTAGTGTTTTTGTATTTCATAAAGCGCGATAATGAATTAATTGCTCTCCTCTTTTTTTAAATAATTTTAAAGGACTTAAGTTCAAAAAAGTGTACATCCGCGTGCGGAAAATCTAAGAAAGCACCTTTCAAAATTGAAAAAAAAATTTTTTTTTCTGGAAAGAGAATATGAATAAGGTTTCTAATTATCATTTCCATTCCAAATTCTACTTCAAGGATATTCAAACTGGAAGGACTTCCCCTTGCCCTTCCTGTGTTACAAAAAAATAATTAGAATATTTTCAAGGATTATTGTTCATTTTCATCGATTTGATGATTTTTTAGACACAGATTTTTGCTCCATTATTTGAAAATTGAAATACAATTGCTCCAGAAATCTAGGACTACTGGCGTTTGTGTTATCCATTGGTGGTGAAGACCGGATTGAGATAATGTGAGTGGCTAAGTTTTGTGGGTAACTTTGTTGGGCTTGAGGCATTTAGGAGATATTTTTTTTGCGGCTTGTTAATTTATTACAAAATACAGGCTTAAAATGGGTAAATTGGTTTTAATTAACGAACCATAACGCCTTTTTGGGGTTTGGACATGAGTTAAACGCCATTAGCAAATGAGAATTTGTGGGGTTTGTTATTTTCTTAGATGGATTGGTTTTGTGGAATGCGATTCTAAATGAATGATTAAGGTTAAATGGGCAGCAGGAGATTTTACAAGTGATTTTAAGGTTAGGTGTGTGGAATTTATTGATGAGATTCTTGAGAGATTTTTAATGATTATAGTTATGGAGTTTTTATGAATGGTTGTAAATAATTGCAAATTCAGTATGCGTGGGTTAATTTGTTGTTTGTATTAAATTATTTATTAATATTTCAGTGAAATAATTTGCATTTTGGTTAAGAATTATTAAATGGAAACAAATTCCATTATGAATTATTAACTTAGTGGACTAAGCACCATAACCACTTTCCGCCATTTTCAATTTTTTTCTCATACCACACTAACACTATACTCCGTTTGTTTCAAGAGAAGAGAGAACAGTGGACTGGAGTAAGGTCGTTGTTAGTCACAATATTAAAATATTTTTTTTTTACAAAAAAAGACTTTTCTGTGAAACGAGCTTATAAAAATTTTACTCCTGACAGAAGAGTATCTTCCAACTCGTTATTCGTATTGACATTCCTCTATCAATCACATACTTCAAAAAGAACTGTCATCTTACTCTGTATATGTTAAATAACTATTCGCATGAGAAAGCAAACCAAAATCAGAGTCCAAAAAAATAAAAGCAGAAACTATACCCACGTATTTACATACATTTTTATTTTTGTTTTTCTTATTCTTCTTCGGAAACATGAAAGGTGTAATCTTGTAACTGTTACCGTAGTGATTATAGTTCCGTTAAGCGTATTTGGTGGGTTAGTTGAAATAGAAATTATGATGTGGAATTTATGTGATTTCAGAAAGATTATACTCGCAATTTGGATTTCTCTTTGAGATCTTACTTATCTGTGAACATAATCCACAAGCACGCCTTAAAACCGAACATTCGTGCACGACTATCTAAGTTATGGCCGGTTTTGTGCTGAATAGTCATCGAAAATTCCAGTTTTAGAATAGGGTCCTTTTAGAAATCTCTGGGAGAACATTTGAATGACGTTATATTTTGTAACATTTCATTAAAGCAATATCGGAATATGTAATGTATTGAATTAAATTTGTTATAAAAATCTATCCCAAAAATCTATATTATTGAGATTTACTTTCGTAATCATCAAATGGATGACCCCATAAATTTGTTTGTTTTCATTCAACGGATATCCGTTAGGGAAATCAATTTGTTTAATTTTCAGTGACAATGACAATTATTTATCAAATCCTTTGGCAAATTAATCCTTAAAATCAATTATTTTTATCCTTAATTTTAGTTCCTTCGTGGATTATGTCCTTTAGGCACAGACAGTCATTACCGATTAAATCCTGGCTATTTGTCTTTCGCACTTCATAGATACAAATAAACCATTTTGATGACCATTATTCAATCCATTCATCCTTTCCTTTATTTATGTATTTTCAAAGGCATTTGATTTTTTTTTTCATAAAATAAGAATAACAACAGGGATAATACATGATACGGATTTAACTTTGTCGTCAAGCCTTCTAATGGTAAACTGTCTTAATCCTTTGTTAATGGTGCGATTGGAAAATACATTTCTGGCCTTCACCCATATACCTATTTTCAACAACGAGGATAAATTATATTAAACTCTCTCTTCTGACGCTATAGGGTGGCCGAATTAAAGTGCGCAAGCACACACTCCGTATTTCAGAAGGCCGACGTCATCTGTCCATTCTTCGCATCCCAATCACAGTTCAAAGTGGTCTCCGAAGCCAGTACGGTCGTGGTTGTAGTCATCTCACACCGCTGGATATCGCGCGCAGGATAATACACACACGGACCCGGTGAGGGCGCCCGGTTCCGTTTGATCTTAACAGTCCCCGAGGCGCCCGTTGTTAAACGAACACTATTCAGTGTCGAGCCGTTTCGCGTCATACTCCTCTGAGTTCCATGCCGGGAGAATCGGCCTGACGATCTTGTCGTCCCATCACCATTCGATATCGAACTTTCGTAGTGTATCAGATCGGGTTGGTCGCGACTGAGGCGTCGTTTGAAAAATATAAGAAGAAAAATCCGTTTGAACTTCTCCCCAAATATCACATAGATTATGAAATTGGCACTGCTATTGATCGTCACCAAGAGATTTGATATTTTTATCAGCTTGTCATCGATAACGCCGTAGAAGGCTTCTTGGATATTATTGTATAGGGCAAGAAAATTCAACAGGAAGAACACAACCACAACACAAAGCAACATCGTTGCAAGTCCGATCTCACGTTTTTCGGTGCGACTCAAACGCTGTCGCTCACGATTCGCCATCTTAATCTGCCGGTAGATAAGACAATTCAGAACGGCTAGATTGACGAACGGTATGAAATAGTTCACTACTAGATAGCACCAGTGCACATAGACGTTTATGTAGTCTGTGTATTGTCGAAGTTTCGATGGTCGAACGCAGTATATCACATCGTTGGTGCCTGGCGGCGTGTACGCCAACACCACTACCTCCCAGAACCGTGGCAGATTATAGAAGACCGCGAACACAATGCAACCTATAAAGTAGATCTTTGCTCGACCATAGGTGCAAATCGCCCGGGCTTTCAGCGGATGACAGACGGCGACATAGCGTTCAAGTGTCACTGTGAATGTCATATATACACTGGCCGTTTGCATGGCCATAGCAATAGGGAATACACACGGTGAGATGTTGGGGTAGATGTAATAATAGTAGTAGAATAGGTAACCCGTGTAAGGGTATATCGAGGGTATTCCGAAAAGGAGCATAGATGTAACTATTAATACAGTATCACACCGCGCCAGTCCTATCAGTAGATAATTAATACTAGAACGCATTTGGGGTCGTGACAGGATCACCATAGACAGAATATTTCCCAAGATACCCAGGATTCCGACTACGTTGAGTATGACGCCGCATATCCAGAACTCAAGCCTGTTGAGGTTCGAACCCGGATTGTATAAGTCACTACATACAGACCAATCATCGCTGCTGTCATTCGATGAGTTACTTAAAGTTGTAAAATTAATCAGTCCATTATTATTTGGAAATGCGCCACTGTTGAAAGTTAAATTGAGATATTGTATTGCAAATAGGGGCGCAGATGTTGCAGTTGTTGAGCTCTCACCACTAGCTGTCAACGAGTCAACATACTCCACGGTTAACCTACTAGCCTCACCAGAAGGAATCTCAGCACTTTGGTAGAAACTGCTGGTTATATTAAAGTCAATCATCAGTTTAAGTAATTGTTGCAACACGTATACCTTAGGGTATAAGGTTTTGCGTATTTTAGATTTTTTTTTATTCAAACCAATAACTCAGGCACAACACACTGCTACTCAATGATTAAAACCTACAAAGACTTATTCTAGTTGCTAGGGCATAAAAACTAAGAAGCTGCTCTACGAAGCAGTAGGTCTTCATTTTGCACTTGATCCTCTTGAACAGCTTAAACGGAGGAACAATGTGCATAAGAGTTGTTCTAATATATGTTTATTGTTCGGTGGTGGTTGTGGTGTTGTGTGGGTGGTTTTGCGGGTGGTTGCTGCTGTTTTTGTATATTTGTATATGTAGGTGGTCTTCTTTAGGAAAGAAGTTTCAACCAGTCCGTGTCTAGATTGTACTATCTGATGGTGTCGACGATAAATTCATTTGCATTCCACCAGGTGTTCATTTTGTTTCATTGGATATTGTCAGAGTTTGGTTACTCGTAGCAGAAGTCTCATGATAGCCTCTCTGGTAGTTATCAATATTAGACTCCTAGCTGCAGTTTCAGTCGGTATGTTGTTTTGCATTAATTGCTGGTAATACGCCGTAATAAGTTTCTCCTCAGTGGTAGCTTTTGTCGCAGTGATTTCAGACTCTGAAAGGAAATAAAAAGAGGTTTTTATAACTTTTGCAAAATTCCTATAGGTGTAATTTTTCAGATTAGAATAAAGTTTGAATAAATATACGCCTTCTAAAAATTAGCATGAGTTTTTCCAAAGGTTAATGAGTCGAAGATAAAATTCGATCACGTGAAAATGGTGTTTTCAGTGTTCCTATAATTTTTTTTATAAAATTGTATAATGTCGATATGTCCAGGTGTATCAGGTCAAAGGGCTCTAAATTGGTAGATGGTTTCGAATTTCAGTTCTTATTATTACTTTAAAAAAAAAACTGATTTAACGATTTTCATATTGCCGTTTTGCGTGTTCGAAATTGTTAAAAAATTGGCAATTAGATGAAGATAGAAAAATAGATTTTTTGTGCTACAAGGGTTAACAATACCCTTAGTAGATATTTACCGGAAGTATAGGAGGAAATAGACGGCAGGTGACATGAAGACATAACAGTTGGGGAGACAATTTAGAAGAAAGTAGAGAAACTTCAAGTAATAAAACAAACTTGGTTAAAGTATAGTCCGACTGAAATAACTGATATTATCATATACAAGTGGGGATCCTTAATACTTCGCTTAAGTTCCAAAACAAGTGGAAGGAGGGGCCGAGGTAAGGAATAAAAACATCTGGTACAAACAAATGCCAAAACACAAGCACCTAGTTAACCGTAGATACAGAGCAATTCAATACCGGGTTATCTGACGTCTACTCGGTGAACCCTAAAATCTAGTTGAAAATCACAATGTTTGAAGCAGTAAAGTGTGACTTTACAGTACGGGTTAAGGAAGGGCCTAATCCAAGAAGCCTACTGTGGCAAAAATATAAGATTTCTGGTCCAGAGTATTGGTAAGATCTTAGTTCCCGTTGAATTAGTTCTGGTGGAGAAGAAGAGTCAACGATGAACTTAAAGACATCACACTGGTAAAGCCAATTCTCGGATCTCGGGGCCTCGCAGAATCTTCTAATCTTACCCGAAGGGGTTAATGTCGCTAGGTATTTTGTAATACCTGTCAGATGCAAAATAGCACATAAGCTCTGAATGACGATACATTTTTCATTCACGGGGTTTCGTAAGTAAATCCACTATTGTCCTGAGCAACAGATGGTACCTATACTCTTTCCTCCATTAGTATAGATGATCTTTGACGCACGGTCCATTAGAGTGTGCTCCATATAGGGCCTCTGGATATTTTTCTCAGAAAATTTCTGTTTTTTTTTTAAATCACACGAGAAAATCATGAGTCAACAAAAATGAGTTAACTAACCCCCGCCTGATCTTGTGGCATTGAGCGTCATTTTTTTGGTAACTAAGAACAAATATAGAGAAATAAAAGAACAAACACGCAAAGCCAGATACACATACTTAATGTATGCAACAAAAAAGTCTCCGCCAGACACATAAACACACCGAAAAAAGCAAAATAAATGAAAACAATTGTTTTTTCCCAATAACTCTCGAACAATACATATAAACTCCTGATGAAAGACAATGTGAGGCTATGCAGGTAGCTGTTGTTAATGCAAGGGCAACAAATAACATGCATACAATTGTGTATGTTTGAAGTTATTTGTAGTTAGTCTACATTCCCCTGAGGACAACTAGCCCCGGTTACCCCTAAAGACTGTTTATGGTTACGTTATTTACGGGAATAAGTGCATGAGTTCCTATTGCAGGTCCGGTAAGAATTTGAACTTGTATTACATTTTTGCAAAGCTTTTTGACTTGGAGGCGTGTGCCATTGCATAGGTTTAGGGGACTGAGATTTCTTATTAGCATAATCGGTGTGCCAACTTTTAAATTCAATTGGTAGGATAGAAGACCTGCAGGGTTGAGAGAATTGAGAAATTCTTGACGACGCGACGGTAGTTTACTATGTCATTGTCATCGACAGTGCTGTCAATTGCATTGTATTGATATGATTCTGTTTTTAAACTTAGGAGCACATGGTTATTTATTTTATCCACTGAATTCTTTTTTTGGTGACACAATTGCTCTTTCGCAAAACCGAGAAAACGGTATCGATTGCAAAGAGTTCAAGTCTCCATAGACGCACTGAATAAGTTGTTGTGTGTTGTGAACGATTTTTCCGAAACGTTCGTTTAGTTGAATTATATTATCTGAACCTGAGATGGTATATTTTCCATCACCAATTTTTAGCAGAAGAGATGGGAACTCAGCACAGTTTTTAGTAAGCTCAACTCTCATATTGGTTTGAAGTTGAAGTTTTTGGACACTCTTCCAAATAATAGATGATTTAGGGCAAGCTCTTATGAAATCAGCCCCACTCCCCTTGGGAATAATTGGCATCGTTTGACGAAAATCTCCAAAAAAAACCATTGTTACTTCACCCATTAGCTTCGATGAAGAAGACGTTAAATCTTTTAAAACTCTATTTACGGCTTCTATATGTGCTTTATTACTCAAGACGCAGAGAGAAAAAAGAAAGAATAAACGCAAATAATTATGTTCTTTACTACACACATATTGTTTAATTTTGAATATGTGTATAAATAATTTCTCTTCCTACGTTAATCGATGAGCGAACAATTTAGTATACAGAAATTCTGAAGCAAATAAACAAAAGAATTGTACGATTTTTTTAAAAAGTTAATAATCTAATTCAACACATATATTTAACAAATAAAAAATATCCTTAGACATGCTTAAGAGAATAATGAAAATTATAAAATTTGTTTCAAGTAAATTGGTTGAATACTTTCTGAGATTACCCGTGACATATGTAATAATTGTTTCGACCTTATACGAGTATAATAGTAAAGATATAATATAGTGATCTTTTAAGAATTTTCTCCTTCTCTTTCAAAAATGATTTTGAAGATATTCGCCTTGTCTAAAAATCTTTTTGGCGTCAAGGATATCAATGAGATCTTTTCCGTTCCCTAATATAAAACGATCGAAATGCTAAAGTGAACATAACTCGTATCTTAAGACACTGACATACATATCTTTCAAATCACTGCAGATGTGGGAGCTTACAAAGCTGATGATCTCTTCACCTGGCAAGCGTCCTTCTGAACTATTGAACTGCTGCGTAATCCTAGTAAAGTCATTGCCATCAGCTTTGAAAATTTTTAACTTATGCTTAAATATATACATACATTACATAGGTATAGCTTACATATATGCACAAACATTAATTCAATTCGGCTATGTCGAGTGGAAGGAAATTTTGCCTCAAAATTAAAAGTGAAAATCCATGTTAGCTGTGTATTTTCCAGCAAATTCTTTATTTAGCCCATTTACTATGGAAATCCTTTTTATGAAAAATCCTTTAGAGCTGATTTTTTCATCAGTTGCCAGAGGAATAAACTTACTTGACTGTTAAACAACCGGATAACACCATCAAATTTTTCAATCAAGAAAAAACAATCTATAGAATAATTTAATTTGAACGTCACTTTTATTTCGAGTATCTAACTTTTCATAGAAATTAATTTTTGTTTAACGTTTATTTCAAAAGCAATCATTTTTTAAAGGGTTTTTGACATCGAAATCAGCTATTTATTTAATTTCTCATATTCCGTTCTGCAATGAGTAGATAACTTTATCCTAGATTAAGTTGTATCTGACTGTTAAAAAACTGATGTTTGCTCTCGAGAATATGTACTAACTGACTGCTTAACTGACTATTGAAAAATTGGATCTTAATCTAATAATGTTGACGGATTTGAAAGACTTCAGTTTCCATGACATTATGTTTTATCTAAAAAAAACGTGTCATTTTAAAATAATGCAGGATTAAGAATGACAGACGATTGGTGGTTGATACTGATAAACCCCACTAAAGACAAAATTCAAACAAATGTGTATGCTGTATGTCTTTCCATCAGCTTCATTCAAAAACACTTTTTCGTGACACAAACTGATAAATAGATATATGTCCCATCAAACATTGCCAAGATATAGAGTGGAGAAGATTCTACTCTGCAAATCTCAAGTCAATAAACGACAACAAATCGAACCCTTATACTGAAGTTTACCTTGATCCGCTTTGAAATTCAATAAAAACTCCCAGAGAACAAATATGTACATAAATACGTAGATATGTAAGTTCAAACGAAAAACTTATTTCAAGGATTTGCTATGGGAAAAAATATAAACAAAGAACAGAATCCTGGGTGCAGCCTTTACAGGTTTCGACGATGAAAAGAAGATAGAAACATAAAAATCAATAAACCAAGTGCAACTGCAAATGCCAAATAAAAAACATCCCTGTACTCCTTTGCACCACCCAACGTAGTATCACAACTTTGCGATCTGATTAATCATATTTGGTTAACTGGGTTAAAATAATAAAAGTGAAAAAAAGAAAGAAATACACTCCACCTTCATTGTTAAGATAAGCTTTTCACAAAGATGTTGTTGATTTATCTGGAAAAGAGAACTCTTTTGTGATGTTCCTCATTTGTTTATTTTTTTTTGTATTCTTTTGCGCTATGACCCAGGGTAGACATGTTTTCGTCCTGATTAGGCAAAAACTCATTTCCATCCAATGAGAACAAAATTAAATGGCACGGTTGAGCCCTATGTTTATTACACGTCCTGAATATGCAGTCTTAATTAATGTTTGTCTTTCATCTTTGATGAGGGGCCTTTCATTCAAAGTAATTCATGAAGTAGAATGGGGATGTTTTGATTGCCTTTCATTTGAGTTTGCTACATCTTATCAACCATACAGTAATTATTCGATATTTAGTAACATTAGTCTTGGCTAGGGGACGCTGCAAAAACCCTTGTGGAACAAAGGCAATAAGTAAGCCAGCAATCGACGGTCAATAAATAAGTCACTTATCTATTGCAAACTTATGCCGGATTTACACGAGTGACAAATTGCCATTATTTCTTCAATTTTATTGACATTAATGACAAAATCGTGTAAAAGGTTTGAAAATTTGTCATTATTTTCGTCATTAAAAAATGGCAGAGAAGACTGGTATAAAATATTGCCATTAAAATGGAGTCATGTAAATGTACAGTGGCACCATTTTGAAAATAATGGCACACCGCGAGAAAGAATGAACTTGTTCATTCTTTAGTGACAGATTGCCATTATCAATAAAACAGTCATTATTTTGCCCTGTGTAAATGCTTATCATTAATGATTTGATTTTACCATTATTTGCAAGCTTAGTTGCATGAATTAATGAGAGAGTGAGAGAAATATACATTTTTTATAGTTTTCACTATTAGAGCATCCACTTTGAAAAATTGCAGTAATATCGGAAAAGTAGTTCGACATTTAGATTGCCGAAATTGTTGCGAATTTGGTAGGAACTTTCTAGTAAGATTAGGCGGTTCGCAGATGCACTCAAACATTTTCACTCCGCAATCTTCAAAAGTGCAATGTTTAAATACTGAAATAAGATACAGAGAATAAAAATACTTTGTACAAAATTTGAACGAACATACTTGTTATAATAAAGTAAGTAAGTACGAAAGGAAGTAGGTTTTGGAGGTTAAAATTTTATTTTATTTACATACAAGAAAAATCAATATATATTTCCTTCTTATTCTTCCTAAGGAAAGGCATCTATTAGTTACTTCTGAAAAGAATTTGAGATTTTAATCAAATAAAACCTAACACTACCACCATAGAGAAATTCGTTAATGTAGTTTTTATTACACAGTGTGTGCGCGCAATGGCATCATCCTCCGTCAGTTGGATATAAAAATTTCTTACAAATTATCGTCTCTACAGTATTTTTAGGTAGGTAGTCACTTTGAGAGGAGATTCGAATTTTTGTTTAAGTTCATTGATGTCAGTTGAATCTTATTAAAATTCAAAAAATGTTTCAACGATATTGATTAATAATCGATGACTAAAATTGACATTTAAAAGTCAAGTTATGTCATTGAAACACTAATTTCGACAATTCCTTTTTTATCACTTACGCGTGTTGCTTGACGCTGTTACTTACACCGTGGTTTAATATCTCACAAAAAAATATAGAAAAATTGAAAACAGATAAAACAACATGACTGTCATGAACTGTCAAAATATTCCGTGTTAGTTAAACAAGCGGCACACAACAACTGACTTGTATTTATAACATTTTGAAAAGTGTACTATAAAAGACAAAAAATCAATAAGCCGAAGAAATCAACTGGCTTAAAGACTATTCACATGAGGGCTACCAACATGAATTAATGAATATTCTTCTTCCATTTTGACATTTGGTTCACGAAGCTTTTTGCTTGCGATATAGTTACTATAGAGCAAGTTTTGCATTTGGAAAAAAAATCGAACTCGAGATTTTAATCAAAGTTGACATTACGGTGATAGAGAACACCAAAAAAATGGGTCCGGCAATTCCGTCTGTCTGTCTGTCTGTAGAACGATGTACAGCCTAAGCGGCTGAACCGATTTTGTTCAAGCTTGGTACTTAGGCGATTTAGGTAATTGTCTAAAATAGATATTTGAATCGTTGTCTTAGCCCCAAAAATAACGGTACTTTCCATACAAATGTATCTACCATCTTAATTATCTCGAAAACGATTTTGATAAAAATTGGTACGTGTATTACCTTGAGTATGTTGTACATTTTGGTCAATTTTTTTTTTAATATTTTGTTATTAACGATACCTGCCATACAACCATTTTATTGATTTTCGACTTTCTCACAAACGGCTCAATGGATTTCGATAAAAAATTTTATCCAGGAGCTCCTTTTAATTCTAAAGAATACTGCATTTCAAAATTTTCGAAAAATATATTTTGTTAGATTTTGGAAAAAAAATCATTTTTTTTTTTTTGAAAATTCAATATTTCGAAAACGGGTTGACGATTTTTTCCGAAATTTTGTTTTTAGTTTTATATTCGTAAATATTTAAAATTGTCATACCATACTTTTAGAAAAAAATTAAGAATTTTTTTATGTAGAAAATTTAACAAAAAAAAAAAGACTAAAAATATGTTTAGCCGTTTCTGTTAAGAATCTTTTGCATACGAATTGATCGAACATAAGAGCAAGTACGTGCGATCCAATCGTGCATTTTATTTTATATGTTGGGAATGACATTTTATAATATTGATAACTATCAGATTTTGGGGTTAATCGCGCACGAGCAATTCATTGAAGTGTGGATGCTATGTGGAACGTAAACAGAGTTTGACAGTTGGTAACAATCATATTGCAATTCACGGCGACTAATTTTCTTTCTCAAATGTATTTTATTTTGGCAAAAGCTTATTTTAGTTTTAGGCTAAAAAATAATATAAAACTGTTATAATTTGGCATTTCTCTAGACATGATCTAAGAATTATTTGTAAAATATAATAATTTGTGAAGAATTTAGGTTTATAAATTGTTTTAAATCATAAATGAGGAATTTAGGTATATAAATTATTCTAAATCACAATCCGTCAGTCGTTGGTCGCTGCTTTCATGTCATTTAGACAAATCATCAACTTTCAACAATCAACTAACTTTATTCTGTTTCGAACCGCATTCGGGACCTAATTAGTGAACAGAATAACATATATGTGTATGTAAGTACTCGTATATATTTACTTCATAAAGTGACGTTTACAAGAGCACCTTTATCAATATTCCAAATGGTTGAACTTAATTCAATTTTAACAATAATTGAATGTCAGACACATCAAGACCAACATTTTTTGAAACTCACAAGCTGATTATGACATTCCTTTTGTATCAATTAAACGAACCAAGTTATGATGGATATACGCTACCCATATATGGTTTTGTTCTTTCAAAGCAATTTAATTACTCTTAACAGTCAACACAAAACAAAACATTTTATTTATATCAAGTGGCGAGCCTTCTTTTGTTCAGAAAAACTCTGTTTGTGATGTTTTTTTTTTCGTAAAAGCACAATTATAATTCTAATTACCCACATTATTCTATATGCGGTCTCCATCTAAATTAATCTTGTTTTTATGTGTGGGTTGAGCTAAAACAACACAAACACACATACATAAAAGGTAAGACGAAAAAAGGAGTATTTTCGGATTCGGTTTACCTCACTTCCGTTTCATAAAACATTTTTTATTTTTGCGGCCTGTACATAAATATAAGCAAGTAACTTTATAATGGGCTTATAAAAAGAACACTTAGGTACTTTTAGACCTTATAACTTTGAAGTTAATTTATACTTAACTTAGTTATTAAATTAGCTGAGATAAAAATTTAAATTTACTTAGAAACACAATTTATATTAATAAAGACTTGAAGTAATATGACTTTAATTTGTTTCTTTTGTCGAAAAAAGGACATGCCATGATTGTGTCTTTGGCTCAAGGTATGTGTTTTTTGGTAAAGTTTTTTTTTTTTTTAATTAGACATCGTACCTCGAAACCGGTGGTCTTGTTATTAACGTACGCAGAAACTTGTCACACCTTCCTTTAGTGCAAATATTAAACAAGAACTAAAAAATATCCACAAAATCATGAACTGTCAAAATATTCCGTCTTAGTTAAACAAGCGGCATACTACAACTGACTTGTATTTATTTATAACATTTTGAAAAGTGTACTATCATAAATAAAAAAGCAGTAAGCCGAAGAAATCAACTGACTTAAGGACTATTGACATGAGAGCTATGAACATAAATTAATGAATATTCTTCTTCCAATTTGACATTTGGTTCACAAAGCTTTTTTATTTGTTGCGAATGACGTTTTATAATATTTTATAATATCTTTGTTTGTTGGGTAATCGTCATCAAAAATGGAAGGAGGAAGGTTCCATCGTCAGAGTCAATTTAAAGAGCAATAGCCAAACTATCATGTATTCCCAAATTGTTTGAAGGTATTGTCTTTGACCCAATGTACTTTTATCGCAAACCATTATTTTCCACCAATCAATAAGATTTCCTTAAGGGTAAGTCTACGACGACTAACTTTACTGAATTTGTTTGATTTGCCTTACATTCATTAGAGAATAAAAGCAAAGTTGATGTAATTGCCAAGGACTTTAGCAAAGGATTTGATAAAATTTCACACAAAATTATCATTTTTAAGCTTAAAGCTCTTGGATTTCCTCCTGGTTTTGTTCTATGGATAGATTCCTACCTTTCAGGTCGTAAATATCAAGTCTTGTTTAGGTATTCGGTAGCAGATCTTTTCATTGCTAAATCTGGCGTCACACAAGGTAGACATCTCGGTCCTATTATTTTTATCATGACAATAAATGACGTAGAATCAGTGTTAAGGGATTCTGAACTTTCTTCGTATGCAGACGACATGAAAATGTTTAGAGTAATTTCTTCACTTTTTGTTGTGACCCTGCGCCTGAAAAATGACTTGGATAATTTCTTTGTGTTGTATCAAAAGAACAATTTAGAACTTAAAATCGATAAATGCCAAGCAATCACATATTCTCACAAACGTTCGCGATCACGGGTCTACTACATAGGTAATGACCTTGATTCAAGAGTAAAGTCCATTCCTGATTTGGGCGTTATCTGTGATAGTGAGCTCAATTTCAGATCTCATTATGATAACATTATTTCTAGGGCAAACTCTGCTCTTGGTTTCGACCAGCGTTGGTCTAAGGAGTTTTCAGACCCTTTTGTTACGAAATCTCTGAACATAACCTTTGTCCGACCTTTACTTGAGTATGATAGCCAAGTCTGGTCCCCGTATCGCCTTGTTCACATTAAAAGAATCGAAACAGACCAGCGTAGATTTCTCCGTTCTGCTCTAAGGGGCCTTCCTTGGGAATACAATTATAACCTGCCACCATATCAAGATCGTCCAAACGTCACTGTCGTTCAAACTTTGATCCGTGGCTCTGCAATTTCAATTCACCGATTTCAGCGAGTTAAACGATTTGATCTCACCGATTTAACTCAGTAAAATCTCAGAAAACGGGACGCGATTTTTAACAGAAGAATGATGTGCAAAAAAATGAGATTTTACATAATTAACTGTCACAATTTAATAGTTATAAAACTTTAACACAATTGACAATAGAACGAAACTTTTTACAGCGAAATTTGAGAAAATAATATTTAAGCTAACTGATTTTCAATATTTCAATATTTACTGATGGGTAAGAATGTGTATGCAACAATTATATCTATTATTACATTGCAAGCATGTCAACTTTGTTACCAAATAGATATTCAATTTCATAAATTTCAGCTCCAAATGACTGGGAGTGCTTCTAGGAATTCATCAAGAGCCATCCATTCTTAATTTGACAATGATATGTATGTACCCAACCTACCTACTAGAATTTTTAATCTTTTATTTTTAATCTCTCGAAACACCCAAAAACATTCCACAAAAAATGTACATAGAAACATTTTATCCACGTGAATTTTGCATTCAATTTGCCTCAATTTTTTTTTTTGTAGGTATAGTAGGTAAATACATGCATATTGTATATTTCGTATGTCGAGTACAAAGCGTTTTTAAAATAATTCAAACAACATATATTTGTTTACGCGCTTTATTTAATATTTTTTTCGAAATCGAAACCCTCTAGCGGTGAGGCGGAACAAAAACGAAAATTCCCATGAACAAATAATTGAAAAATAGTGAAAAAAATATCAGCTTTAAAAGAGTGTAAAAGAGACTGAGGGATGAATTGCTTGTTTTGCTTTTCTTTCGTAGTAATATCAATGTTCACAGTTCACAACAGTGTTGCCAGAAACACCGATTTATCGTTTTTCTCCCGATTTTTAGACCAATTTCAGATACACGGATTTTCTATGTTAATAGGGCACTTTCCCCCGATTTTCATATTTAAAAATATTTTTATATATTATCCGCTCTTGAATTAACATTATTTATTATTTAATTAAATATCTGTAACATCTTAGCTTGGCAATGACTGACTTAAAATACTAAAATGATACTACTAAAATATATAAAAAGGCGCAATCAAAGTTTGACCTTTCCAGTGAACTAACTTTATTTCATCGATATTAACATTACCAAACTCTTCAGCTAATGTTGAGAGAACTTTTTCTCAAATAATTTTAAATAAAACAAAACTCAGAAATCGCCTTGTTGTTGAAACTCTACAAGGAATTTTACTATCCGAAGACTTTGTGAAATATAAGGAGTGTAAATGTTTAAACCTTAAGGTTTCTGATGATTTATTCAGAAAATTCAATCAAAACAAATATATTTTATTTAACCAAAAATTGAAACACTAAAATCGTTTGTGGGTGCGAAGCGAAACGCATGTTTCTAAATATACACATATGTGTACATATGTATGTATACATAAGTTCAACTTGAACCCTTATGTCAAATATTTTAATTTTTAAGCTGGAAGCACTTAATGTTAAAGATTTTTATAAGCTACCCATATGCAAGAATGTTTATTTTAGAGGAGAAATATTTATTTTTAATTTTAATAATCTATTATATTATCTACCTACTGTTTTCAAATATATGAATTTTAAAAATGAATTTAAATAAAATAAAATGATGAACAAACAATTTTTTTTTAAAGTAGGTATTATTATTCCTACTTTTAATTCCCCGATTTCTTATGTGGAAATCTCCAGATTTACAAAAATATTTTATGGCAATACTGGTTCACAACATTATATACACTGGGCTTAACCGTTATTTGAAAAACTCTGCCAGTCAATGCAATCACATTCCTCATGCATTGTGGTTGACGTTATGTGCGAATGCGGGTGCGCCCGTTTACTCTTGTGTGTGAATCCAAATTGAAATGTGGGTAATGTGTGTGGACTGGGACTGGGAAAATAAAAACAACTGTAAATGTAAAATGCTCGTCTCTCACTTGCAACATGTATCATTTTTGTTTTGTGGAAAAACAATTCAAATCGTCAGGATCAAAAATATTCGTGGTGAATTAACCATTATACGAGTATGTAAATGTTTCAGACCTCCACGAATAATAAAATATGGTTAAAATTGTTTCTCGTTATTTTCTGGACGATATTAAATTTATCAGTGATGTATGATGTGATATGAAAACACACACGGATTGATTGAATTTTGCGAGTTTTATTTGTTTTCAAATAACCTTTGAACCAACATCTGTAGGAATGTGGAGGAGTACCGTTTGAATTTTTTAATCATGAGTTCCGTGCTCGTCAGTGTACCTACCTACATACATATTGATTTGTTGATTGTTTTTTTTTGTCGGCTTACGAAGGTATAAAATTGTTAACAGTGGTGTAATGGTTGACAGAGTTTTCCGGTTGCAATACATCAATTTGCGGTATTAAAAATTCTTTAATCATGTTTTTGTTGCTTATATAGATATACCTACTACCTACCATACATATAATGTATATTGATACCTAGAGGGATTTTTTCGTCGGAACAAGCAAAGGTTGCGTAACATGTAAGTAGTCTATACTTTTCAAAGCGATCAACAGGTAAACACTTTAAGACTATTCACATGAGAGGGATCAACGAAAACTGGCAACCATAAACTAATAACATAAAGACCCGAAACCTCTGCTTATTATGGCTTATTTGTGCTGGCAACGATTGACGAGAATTCCTTCATTTTGACATTTTGTTCACATGGCGTCTTGTAATGGCCTTATCGATTGGCCGTCCGGAACACGTTCCCCCAATAAAACACCCGGAAACAATTTGACTGATTCTGAATTGTATGTATTACTGTATTTGTAAAAATTAAATTTAAAAAAAATGATCGACTAAAACGAATTTCCAAAACACTTTATTTCAATTTAGATACACATTTTATTGTATAAATAATGATTCTAACTTGCTTCTTTTTATGTTATTTTACCAGAAAAGTAGTTTAAATTCAATAAGCACATCGAAATTACACAACAATACAACCCGATGATTTTGACATTTTATTATGTGAGTGTATTAGTGATTCTGTTTTCGATTCTGAAATGAAATCCAGAATCGTTTTCTGTTCTGTTTAGAGTAACAACTGTCATTTTGTGGGGGTCAGAACAGTTCTGGACGGCCAATCGAAAAGGCCATAAGTATTCGTCGCGAATGACGTTTTATAAATCGATTATCTTTGTTATTCGTGAGCAAACAGTGTCTTATTTGGTATGTGATTAGTACGTGGAACACACAAAAATCGATGCCAAATTGAAAGAATAGTCTTTATTTGATTACTTCACCAATAGGTATCCAATCAAAGGTGACAGTAGCCGCCATTTGCAAACGTTATATCATCTTCCCACAGGGTGTAACATTTTTGACAATTTCGTATCTGAACAGTGATTTCCCTTTTTATTACATTTCGGCTTTCCATGTTTGCTGTTGTGGGTCAGGTCAACTCAGTGTAGTAACTGCACAGAAATATAGATGGCAGCAATAGTAAAACAGAATTATTATAAGGACGATTGGTAAAAGTGCTTTGTGCGAAAAAAAGTATTATGAATTGCCAACCTGATTAGGACTGTGTCCTCCAATATCCATTGACTTTCGAAATATTAGCTTGAAAATAAATATTAATTTTTACCCCACGACCTTACAGCGCTCTATGTTCACAGTCTCTACACTAAAAAATAAATGTTGAATGGTGATGTTTGGTTTAATATTCTCATTGAATTCAAAACGAAGGCTCATTTAAAAAGAAGTAATGACATTTTTTTTTAAACTGTGTAAGTTAGAACCATAAGTAATTTTTCAAAAGGCTCCGGGTTTGTGTTATCTACTGTTTAATGCAAAAACACATTCTCAAAGCATCAAGCATTCAGAATTAAATCCAATATCAACATGAAAATACCATCGCGCATACATTTACCATTGCCATTTTATTCTATTTATTGCCATTCTAAAAATTCATAACCGAAAATTGTCAACAGATTCAATTTGCATAATAGCTTTGCTGCGATTTCAAAAAAATATAAGAGTTTTCAGTAGTCTTGTTTTGTAAGCAAAATTCATGTTCTATTTTATACAATATAAATACATCTTAGAGAGGATTAAAATCTTTCCAAGGACAAACATCAATATACAAAAAAAAACTCCTTTAAACTCGACTGTTTAAAGTAGCAAGAAATTAAAATTAAAACCAGGGAAGTAGAATATTGTATTATTGTAAAGACTGTTCATTTTAGGGAATGTATACATGCCCGCAGCTACTCTATTTTGCGTGGGCGGAGGAAAACCAAACAAATTTTCTAAAGTGCAAGTCTGGATTGTCTTATGTATCTTTATTGCGTTTGTTTAATTTATATCGACTTATATCTGACATTTCTATAAATTGCTTGCGTTTGCTGTCACTTTTATATGTGCTGATTATTTTATTGTTCGTGAAGTGTAGAAACGTACACGTTATTAACACTGATTCAGCTTTAAAATCATTAAAGATCAGCTTCTAGTAAGAAAGATGTCGCTGTTGTCATAAAAGTATTAGCTTTTGTATAAATAATTAATATCTTGGTCGTTTCCTTATTATTAAATAATTTTTAAATCTTTAATAGGCTTGTAACGTTTTCGATTGGGTTCGTAGTTACTCTTTTTTCAATCCAACAACAACAAAGTTTGATATGTTGATTCGCTTCTAGGGAAGGTTTTCGGAGTATTTTCCTGTTCTCGATTTCATTAGGGAGTAAAAGTAGAACACACGTATGCATATTAAGTTGTTCATATTTCATATTTATTTCTCAAAAGCAATATTTGGTTTAAAAGCCATATTTTTTAGATCACGGCGGTGTTCAAGTATTTATGCGTTAATTTGTGAACAAGATTATTCAATATTCGATTGAAAACGAAAAAGAGTGGAATACTTTGAAAATCAAATGGAAAACGATATTATTCCAATCATTTACCGTTAAATGATTACAAAAATATATAACCAATTTTCTCTACAAACATCAGCTAACGCTAACATCATAACTAAATGTTGAAATTAATGGGTTCGAACCACACAACACATGCTGTTGATTGAATTTCAACTCTCAGAATACAATAAAGATAGACAGAGATGCACTGTCAAAACACTGAACACAAAATAAGTACATCAGCTGTGGACTGGACAGAGGTGAAACCCATACAGCAAATGGTGCCCATTTTATAACTTTTTGGGCGTTTTAGAATAAAAAAATTTTTTTTTTCAGAATTTTGTACATCATCACGTAGGACACATTTTGAAACATGGAGGTCTATTTCTCATTGTTTCAATTATTTTTAATGAAATTTCAAACTTTAAAAATCGTATTAGTTACACGAAATTCCTAGTGAGAATAAAGTTAGAATTGTACGGTCATCGTAATGATGTCAACATTAATTCCAATTTTGTCCCACTTCTGATTGTCAACGAAAAATGTCGTCCAATGTCACAAATTAAAAAATAAACTTTTTGGCCACGTCAGAAAGTTATCGCCTATAATGTTACATTACGTGTAGCTTAATAATTATTTTTGTTTGTTATAAATACATATGTATAAATATATAACAAAATCCTTGATATTTCACTGGCCACGTTCGAACAATTATTAGATAAGTTATCTGAAAATTGATAATTGTCCTTTGCAATTTAACTAAACTGTCAATTAAATTACAGGATATAAATTTTACAACTGTCACCTGCCATTTTATTAAGAAACAGATCTCATTCTCTTTGCTTACTTGTTCTAAAAACTGTTATAAATTGTCATGTCTTTAGTCAATTCGCTTGAAAAAAAAATTATAAAGACTAAATCTATGACATTGTGATCAATCAGACTTGTGAATCGTGACACAAAAAGGAGTCAATCAATCTACTTATGGGTTTTTTGAAAAAAAAAAACATTTATTTTACAGTGACATCAATTTATTTAATGTGGTTATGTATTTCGATAGCTTTATTACATTTGAATCTCCTAACACAGTTAAACTCATATCTATTTGAACAGATTTTCTAACAAATCATGCTCACTTTTGTTACGTTCAATATCTTATTCAAATCAATCATTTACCAAATGTAATAGACATATTTATGAATATCTCGTGAAAGCTTATCGAATCACACAAAAAATCATAACACAATGTGTCAATTGAAAAATCATCTGTCAAATCAATCCACCGTAAGTTTTTACTTTCATTTCACTCAAAGTAAAAAAAAATATTTACGAAATTCCATTTCTTATGACAATTCGATTCTTCTTAAATCAAATAAACGCAAATAAATGGAGACTATATAATTTCGTATGGTATTTTAAGTTTTTTTTTTTTTTTTTTTTTTTTTTAAATTCATTTTTATTTCATTTTAACTTATAACTATCTTAAAGCTAGACAAAAATGTTTAAAACTAGCCTAATTATCAATAACTTACGACTAATTTACTGGCCCTTTACGGGCGCTCTAAATTAAACTATAACTCTTAAAACTAATGTCTTTCGACCTAAAAACTATTTTAATTAAATCTAAATTTTTTTTTTATTTTATTTTATATTTCAAGGAAATTTCACAAAAACTTGATATCTGATCATTTTTTTTTTTTTTTTTTTTTTTTTTTTTTTTAAACTTATAAACTAAACCTAAATATATATTAAAAATAATTAAAACTAAATAAAACTAACTTATACTAACTAAAAATAACTTACACTACTTAAAATACCTAATAATACTTAAAACTACTTAAAAACTAGAACAGCCACAGCAGCATTTTTTTCGTTTTTTAATTTTTTTTTTGTTTATTTTTTATATGCATGCAGACACATACAAACATGCAACCCACCCATACATGTACATACGCACGTACATATACGTACGCACATACATGTACAGACACGCAGTACATGCACGCATGCCCCCGCATACATACATATTTTTAATTTTTTTTTTTTTTTTTTGGTGCCACCACGACTGTTCCCTATACCTAATTCCCTAAATCTATGTAAGTCGGCCAAGATATACCATCTTCATCGACTTTAAATATCACGATGCTGTTCAGAGAGCCACCAGAACTGGTTCTCCTGTTTCGCCCTATCCCTCCGGTCCCGATCGGACACAGTCCTACTGAACCGAAGGCGCTCTTCTCCACCTTGAGCGATGACGTCTCGACTATAAAGGAGTCGCCTATCCACAGTTTTCCGGCTGCCGTGGTAGATGAGCGGAACCGCCCCTCCATCCTGTATCAGCCCTCGACTGTCTAAATAGAGGAATGCCTCGGGAGGGATGTAGCCACTTAACCGCGCACTCTCGAAATATTGGTTATTTGGGTAATACGCCCCAAAAATTAAGTTGTTAGTTGAGGACATCGCTCTTGCAACGTGACCCCGAATCAGCTTAAACAAAAAATTATCTATTCTGTTTATGTTGGCTCCGTTGTATAGAACCTGGTTGGAATAATATCGTTTGTACTCCGACTCTGGTGTTCTGTGTAATCCAAGGCAACGTCGAAGACACTGCCTCTCAAACACCCGAATCTTTTCCATTTGAGATGGGTCATGGTATTTTAAGTCTCCATCAAACAATGTACACATTCTGTTGTTTTTTCCACAAAACATCGATTAACCAACATCTGGTTTTTCTTTAAAGATACAGATATATAGGGGGCGTTCGGTAGCGCACAGCTTTGCTGTGCAATACGTTCGTTATTGTTGTAATACGTGTTAAATATCTGTCAATTAACAGCCGACGACCATACAACGAACAAAACATATGATTTCCAAATCGAACCCAAGCTAGCGCTAAATTTCTGGTATATTTAGGTAGCGTAGTGCAAAGCTGACTACGAAATCAGCTGTCTTTCAATTGTTGTTTGTGAACTTTAATTACCTACCTAATACATCATCTTCTTCTTCTGAATCGGTTGAAACATTTGTGGTTCTTACTTCCTGATTCATTTTTAATTTATATTTTATCCAACAAATGTATGTTTAATTCACTTTGAGCCGAACCGTAATCGTAAACAATTAGTTTTTTTTTCTGTTTTGAATTTTGACAGAAAAGGTTACCTATTGGGTTTTATACGTTCACAAACGCACAATATATATTTCAGCAATGTATCAGAAAGCTGTGCGACACCGAACGCCCCCATAGAAAACAATTATTTGGTAATCGTGTCCATCTGGCGGTGGGTGGAAGTGGCTGTCGGTCTACGGAAAGCCGATAAACACTGCCAATTGTTGGCCCGTTGTGATAGGTTAGGGCAGGGTGGAAATGATGTTTGTAATCGTTCGAAATTATTATGAAATGTTTAATATGATAGGCAGGATGTTTAAGCCATTTTACCACCATACAAAAGCTCACACGTGTATATTGCATGTGTGTTCCTTATATTTCCGGTATTAAGGTGGCATATTGCTGCCGGAAGTAATATTTTGCTGATGATTGTCAGAAATTTTTTTTTCACAAATATTCGTTTTTAATAATAAAAATAAACAATAAACAGGGGGTTAAAATTATAACATATAGATTATTGATTTGTGGTAATTTTAAATGTTTTAAAATGTGTCACTTTCATTAAAATGAATATAAAATGTTTGAATTAAATTTTGATAAAAACGAATACTTATAAGAAGCAATTTAGTTTGGAACAATGTGTAAATTTTAAAGAAATTTTAAGAGGAAAATTAAACTTAAGTATATACGTACAAAACAGAAGCTTTGAAATGGAGTTGATACATCATCGAAATAAACTGTTTTAAAAAATATTTTTGAGTGATTTTGAGCACTTAAGTTATTTTTAGCTGAGTAATTCTTTGACATATTTTCGGCTTATATTTAAAATAACCCTTGTATTGTTTTGTTCAAGCTGGAAGTGTATTTTTAGTTTTGGATACAAAGGAAACATTTTACTTAGCAAATATTTTTATACATTTTTTTAAAATTCGAAGGCCGTTTTTGGCAACAATCGCAGTTGTTTTTATTTATTCTTTATGTTAAAAGTGCTAATACCACTGAGTAAGGCGAATTACAATTTAGCAAATTGTCAAACTTATGCATTTTGCTTAATGCGAATGTCTCATATTTGTACAAATAACGCCAAATGTCATTTAGGTATGTTCCAGGCAGAGAATAAATTGATTATTACGGATAAACAATGGATCGATACATGCTCGAAGATCGCTGGACCTAGATACTATTTTTATTTGACCAATTATTCGAATTTTGATTCAAAGCAACCTGACTCGAATTGTTCTTTCGAACTAGAATGGCACTGCTGTGGTCGAAATCTGACGGCCGGCGGCGCCATACTGTTTTGCTTTTGAACACAAACCTCGAGGTCTTGGTTGAAATTCGCAGCATTGCAGGAGAAGTCTACTTAAATCGCAAGCTTTAGACTAATCCGCCCTGGAAATGCTCGAACATTAAACATTTGTCGTGAGAACAATGAAGTTCGAGTAAAGGAAGCTAACTTGAAAAATGTCGACTATGATTAACAGACTTCAGGGCCTTTAAAGCAAACAAAAAAAAAAATAACTTACTAACTCAGATTACTGTCAAAAACGGTATTACGTTTTTAGGAAAATGCAAAATATGCTATTAATATCAGATTCACCTGACAAACAAACAAAAAATCAGAATAGGTCTGAAAAAATATTCAAGACAATATTTCATATCAAGCATGTTTAAAAATTTAGATTTTTCTATTTAATAAAACTTCAGACAAGTCCTTATAAAAAACTTTAAAATATTTTGAAGGGTTTCTTCAGGATTGATTTTCATGGTGTTGCTTATCATGAACTCCCAAATAATTATGTCTCAGTCACTTGTAGTTGAATGAGATGCTGAACGTAAAGGGGAAATTTCGAATGGCCTGAGAAGTAAAATTTGTATAATTGATTTCTCATGTAAACGTCAAATAGTGTTCATTAAAAATATAGCAGGGGGCGATGAGGATTGTTGGCTTTAAAAATTCCAAAATGAATAGGGAAATATATATATTATTTTCCTTAAGCAAACTAAATTGATGTTTCCATTGAATAGCACTTAAATAAAGCCACCTCGTCATAATCCTTCAATTCTAAATTCTGATAAATTAATCAATCAACTGCAATAATAACATTTAATATGATGTGTGGAATCAACACTGCTTATTAATTGACATTAATTACTAAATAATAAATTTACTTATTTTACCTTTCAGAAATCAAACAACTGTAGAATGTAGAGTATTTGCTTGAAATACGGTGGCTTTCAGGTTCCAGAAATACAATATGTCAATCACTCTGGTTTGTTTTTTAATTTGGAAGTTTTGGCTTAATTACAGAGATGCCTGTTCGGACTGATAACAAATGTGGTACCATTGATTATATGGAATTGCTTGAGTGCTTAGATTTGGCCAATGGCAAATCTATCATATCGCAGGACACATTGCTATTAGCTGTCTACATAAGTCGCTAAAGTCTGCTTTTTGTATGGAGGCGATAGGTATTGCAGGTCATAAAATTCTAATATTAAACATATGGAGCTAAAAGTCTAGTCATACGAGCATACTTGTTTCCACCATAATCTAGTTGATGATTTAATGCATCGCCTAGGTATTAAAAGAGGTCCGTTTTTAGCCTTTCAAAACCTGAGACTTATTCTGTGCTTATAAGCTTTATCATAGCTAAGTCTACATCTTTTATACTGGTCAAGAAATTGGGTTTTGATTAATTAGAGTTGGGTAGCCTAACTGCCCCATCACTAGAACCTATGGTTTGGTGACTATTGGTTTTCCTTCGCAATTTCTAATAGCCTGCATCTCGGTCTTCAAACAAGCAACTAATTTCTTGGATTTTTAAAGAAACTTTTTAGTCATTTCGAGACTCTTCTACATATCTCGGTCAACTAGGAGCTTCATATTTATACGCAGGATTTTCTCCTGCTGAACCGATGTCCATCCCTCGCTGATGGGGATACTGGGTTCTTTGATTGTTGAATTCAGTATTAAAATGAGACTTCTAGCTCAGATGCTTTCTTTGAGCTCTAAAAAAATTACAGATGCTCGAAGGCGTCTTTAATATCATTTGTATTGCATTGTAAATGTCTTTCTTGATGTCGGAATTTTTCCTACTTAAGAATTAAGGTTTAATTGTCAAATTTTACCCACGTCTATAAGAGATCGAGTTATAAATTATTTACACTTTCCAGGGATTATTATCATTTGAGTGTAATAGCTTCCACGGGTAATTAATAATGGGCCATTTAGAAATTATGAAATGCCAAAACAAACTAGTTAAACATTTTTCATTTTGACATTCCACATTGTCAAAATAAAAAAAGTCAAAATTACCAGACACCATTAATAACACTGTAAGACATTAAGACTTTCAAGACTATATTTCATATTAAATAAAGGTAGACTAATCTTCCAACAATAAAGGATACACCTACCAAAGTCACATACACACAGTTCTCAAAAAAATAATTCGAGTCGCTTGAAGTCGTCCTTAACCGACTTATTCTTATAGAAACCAACCAAAGCTTATAGGTATAGTTAAGCTACTATCATATAAACGCTAAAACCTATTTACATTCATGCCCTATAATTTTTCCTGCCCTGGTATGGTTAAATAAATAAAAATAAAATAAACCCTTTTATTTATACACCACATTCTCTTCGTAAGGCAGGTCTTCGTGTATATATAATATTGGTGTCATTAGTTTAACGCCCAAAGCTGTTACCTAGAGAAGAAGATCTCATAGCTGTGTTTTTTTTGTTGTTCCTGTTTGGAAGAACTTCCTTTTTAGTATTCCCCTATTATAACAATAACGTTTGTGTACCTTTTCATAAAAGAAAGTAAGACACCATGACACGGTGTGACCTACATAAGTTTTTCCTCTCATAATTTAATTAAATATTAAGTAGAAATGCCAAAAACGTGTCACCATGCAGCTATAGTGTTGTGTAGCTTTTCGTAATCGAGTGCGATGTACATATGTATGTACCAAGTGTATATATGCATATTCACTGAAAGGATACATTTCTTCGCTTGACTATATAGCTACATAATATTTGAATGTAAGATTTTGTGCTTTGTCCATCCGCAGGATTTCCTCGATGCTCATGGGAAAAGGCTCATTTGTATATCGGCTGAAGTCAGCAACTCTCCATGGTCTATTTGTATATGTATAAGAACAATTTCCAGGTCCGCATTTGGAATATCCTATTCATTTAAGAAAAAACTTATGAAATAGTTGCATACTCATATATGACTTACCAAGACAGTTTGGATCTACTTATGTTCTAATGTCAAAACGCCTAAAATCATTACATATCTAATTTCTTAAAATCTTATCGAAGAATTTGGAAGTAACCCCTTACGAGATAGCCCAAAACCAAAAAAGCTTTAGAAAAATGTCAATTCAACCAATATAAATCTTTGAGGGGACTTGACAACCTTGTGAATTTTGATGCGTTTTTCCAAAGGCTGATTTAAGATTAATGGATTTAATCCGAGTGCTTTGCCCTAAAAAGCAAAGAAAAATTATGTTAAAGTAAGAAAAATGTCTCTCTCAATTAATCAATTATTAATTTATTATTTTGATTTTAACGAAAATGTTCTTAACAACTACTATGTAAGCACGGTTTAAAAGTTTAGGTGATTAACGGCGCTGGTATTGCTTTTTAGATGTTACACTCCGAATCGGCAGATGAGGTACTTTTTTATCATTTATATACACTCCGGGTCGGTAGGTTAGGTAATTTTGTTTTAATTTTATTTTTATAATCTGCACGCGCTCAAGGATTATACTACCCTTTAAATGTTTCAACACGGCGCTGGTGTTAGGTTAGGAAGAGAAAGAAGGATATGAAAGATGTGTGACGCAATGTTCTGAGACTGGAGGTGGTTGTTGTCTCAGATTTTATCTCCAGGGATGGCGGCTGAACTAATGCGCAGAAATTTCCGTATCTTAATTATCTATGTCCCTTATAATTCGCATTATTTTTTTTATTCGTTGTCATATTTATCGGTATACTAGTTTTACTCAATCACATGTCATTAGTTCTATGCCTAACATGTAATGAGTAAGCTAGCAGCTCGTATGACATTTATTTTAGAATTGGTTTTTATTGGAAAAATAAGAGGACATAGACTACGGCAGGGATCAAACCTGTGACCGTGATGTTGACAGGCGAACACACAACTATCGGGCAACGGCCACGGATGGTGGCGATTTAATTGCGTTTGGAAGTGTGACGCCTCGTTAAATCTTTGCTTTGGGACTATATTCATTTGTCAGTCAAAGCACCTTCACAACTTCAATATTTTATGACAAAATGTATACTTGGGACATTTTGATAATTTGTATCTTTGGTTGTTTTGCCATTGTGTCAAATTATCTACCGCAATTTTCGGTACTATGCGCCTTCTAAGTTTTTGGATCATTTGGTTTGGGATGATTTGACATAATTTGCCGATTCGCCCAAAAAGAATGTTACATTATGGATAATTTGACATTAGGGTCGATAAACATGAATCGTTCAGGAATTTAGGATGTATTAAATATTACTGAAGGCGTTTCTTGGATTCCCGAAAAAGTTTTAAATTAGAGTTTTTCTCAAAAGGCAAACTTTAGGAACTTTGACTTAAATTCAACCTTCGAAACTCACATATCGGCATAATGTTACCCAATTTCGAACCGTTGATAATATATTTAGATAGCTTTATACCCACTTTTTACCGGTTAAAATGCCCACTCCGCCATATTAATCATCTCGCAAATACAATTAATCAGGCTAACCCCGAGGGTTTACGAAATTGAAAATGGCTCAAAAACAGCTTTATAATTTAACTTGATTTTATCCCCATGAATCGGATGATCCAGCACTGGTCCCTACTTTTGTGCAATTTTCCACAATAAGTTCGTGAGTTTGCCTAAATTGTGCAAATTTATATTTAAAATGCAAAAACTACGTTTAAATGATTGGTACTTGTAAGATGTAGGTACCTACCTACATCTAATATCATAAAGGTATATTTCTTTTCCCCCTCCCCCTCCCCCGCCCACGGTGTGATAATTTATGAAAATTTTTCTTTACTTTAAACAGAATAAAAAAAATAAAAATCAACAAAAACATACACGAGTTAGGGGCGCCCTGTTTATTTATCTTATGACAAATCCAACCCTGTATCTCTTTTCATCTTGCCCAAGTGTTGATAAGCTCACTAAATAAAATATCTGTAGTTGTTAAGTGTACTTAATTTACTCTTCTTAAATACCCATAATCCAAGCCCAATCAAGAGAAAAACGTTTAGCATTCAAGTGCAGCTGGGAAGGCAGAATAACACACACCTACTACTAAGCACTTTTTTTTCAAATTCAAATGCTTCCACATTTTCAAGGAGCTGAATTTTACAAAATAAGAATATGCAGTCCCGTTAGCAATTGAAAGCATATTCTATTATAGTAAAGCATACCTTGCATATTTCAAAAAAACGTGCGAACACAAGGAAATGCAGGACAATTGAGCATGCAATTTTGCAATTGCTATAAATGTCTGCATAAATTTGTATATTTTAAGAGATAAACAAAGAAATAATATCAAGTTCTTGAAAGTCCTTGAAACTAAAGTAAAGAACCATAAAGTATAATAAATCATCATCATCATCAGGTATAGTCTTTCCTTCTCCAGAGTAAATCTGCAAGAACTTTCATTGCTCAAACAGTGCAGAGAAGATGCGATAATGGTCCATTTGAGAGAGATGGATAAGAGAGTGGAGAGAAATGACAGTAGTGAAGAAAGTTAGTGTGTAAAACATTTTCGGGTGAAGCAGGACAATTTGTTCGGTCGAGTGACATTTTGATTGACAGTGACATAAAATAAGTTTACTTGTCCTCGTCTCGTTCTTTTATAGAAAAGAGGCAACAAGGCAACGAGCTAGGAATACAAATATAACAGTCTTTGGTATAAATCGCCTTTCATTCCTGCCAGTTCGCCCCTCCACCTCTTAGCGTTAAATCTACATAAAGAGCTATCAGCTAATGACAAAAGAAGGCATTGTGTGACATTTCAAGGCTACAAAATAATCTCTTATGAAAAAGTCCTTTTTTTCCTCCTTCTTCTTCGGGGAGACAGAAAAGAATAGGAATACATTTTAAACATTATTTGGCGTAACTATATTTATAACAAACAAATGGAATTTTCTTTGAATTTTTCCGCTCATTAGATTTGGTTTAAGGATTTCTATTTTCTCTGACTTAACGATGAACACTTTAATTTCCCCGATTAACTGTATTCAGACTGTGGAGGGCCTATGTAAGCTGTTTGAAATTGTCACTTCAAGTATTAAACCTAAGAAGCTTATTTAAAATTATTAAAACTATTAAGAGAAAGGAGTTGGCTTTTACTACTTTTTACTTACTCGTATTCATATAAACTAAAAGCCTGTAGGAAGGGGTTCTATATAGGAAGCTATTATGAATAAAGAAGTTGTTTAATAGTCAATCTGTTGAAAACAGTGGAGTATGAGACCATAAAAGAATTATGCATTTTCCGAGGAAGCCAAAGCTAATATACGTACACATACCATACAAAAAGTCCTTACGTTAAAGTTAATAAATTTTGAAAGTGTGTTTTCTTGGTGTCACATTTTGATACTATAAACTTTAAGAGGTTAGTTATTTTATATCATTTGAGTTCCTATGAAATCGGTATATAAATTAAAATGCTTAACATTTTATTACTTAAGAACATGAAGTTCTCGAGGCAATGTGGAAGAAACGTGCGGTTAATATATAGTAGGGGAACACAGGAAAATAAGAAATACCCTGCGGAGCAATAAGAAGTACCCACTTGGAAATTGGTAATGGTTGCCAAGGAAATTTTGTAATTTGAAATGTCACCGCAAAGCTCCCACAACGCGAGCTAACTCAAAGTTATATCGCGCATTAAAGAATTGCAGGCAGTGCAGCCTTGTACGTATTTTAAACAGACGAACGGCGAAACATAGTATCAACTCCTAAAAATTAAAAAAATACAATACCCAGCGAATGGATCATATGAAATTGTTCTTGATCTTGTAGCTACCAACTTGAATGTATCTAAACTTAATTGTATAATGATAATTGCAAGGAAGATACAAAATATTCATATGAATTTTAAAGACACAATACATTTGTAAAGTATAGGTGCTTACATTGTAAGTCGGCATTCAGTGACGAAGGTATGTGAATTATGTTTAATTAAGGCAAGTATATATATCATGATAAAAAATTAAGCATAACTAGGTACCAAGGAGGAAATTATTGTATGAAACAAGAAGATGCCATTGTAATTCTTATAAAAATATGAAATTCTATAAAAATAAAATGCAGGACTGGATCGAAAGTACTTGCTCCTATGTTCGATTACATTTATATGCAAAATATTCTTATTAGAAACTAGGCTAAAAATAGGCTAAATGTATTTTTAAAGTCGTTTTTCACTTAATTTTGTATATATAAAAATTCTTAAATTTTTTATAAAAAAAAAATTGGTATGAACATTTTTAATATTTAATAATATAAATTCAATTTAAATTTCAAAAAAAATCGTGGAACCGTTTTCGAAATATTGAATTTTCAAAAAAATAAATATTTTTTCTTCATAAATACAAAAACAACTTTTCTTCGAAAATTTTCAAATGCAGTATTTTTTCTAGAAATTGAAGGAATTCTTGTATATCGAAATTTGTTGAGCCGTTTATGAGAAAGTCGAGAATCAATAAAATTGATGTATGGCAGGTATCGTTAATAACAAAATATTAAATAATTTTTTTAGCCAAAATGTAGACCATACCCAAAATAGTACACACACCAATTTTTATTAAAATCGTTGCAGCCGTTTTCGAGATAATTAAGATGGAATAGAAGAAAACGCAAATACGAGTAATAATATATTTTTGTTTTTGTGGACTGTGTGGAAAAAAGCCAAATTGAAGATTTTTATGACCTGTAGTCCAAAATGCGTTTCGCCCAGGTACGATAGTTGGGCTCATCAGTTAGATTATATCGTACCCTTCTAAGACGCAATATTTTTCGGTCGATGGTTACCGACTATTATAAAATTTGCAGCATTTACACACTGCAAATTATAATAATTAAGATGGTAGACAAATTTGTATGGCAAGTACGGTTATTTTTGGGGCTAAAACAACGATTCAAAAATCAATTTTGGACAATCACCTAAAACGCTTAAATACCAGGTTTGAAGAAAGTCGCTTCAGCCGCTTAGTCTGTAGAGAGTTCTACAGACAGACAGACGGAATTGCGGGACCTACTTTTTTGGTGTTCTCTTTGATCGTAATGTCATGTTTGATTGTTAGAAAAAATTAATTTTTTTTACGAATGTATAACCTATAATCGCAAGTAAAAAACAAAAATCGTTCTAGCGGTTTTATTAGTATGCGACTAAATTTTCAATTTTAAAAAGTCACTGAACCGTTTTTGAAAAATATCGACCTTTCAAAAAAATGATTTTTTTTAAATCCAACAAACATACGCCAACATTGTTTAAGCTTTTAAGGAGCATTTGCATACAAAAAATAATTTTAATCGGTTTATCCAATACCTAAAGAGTAAGTTGAAATAAAAAGGTGGTTCTATAGGAAATAACGGTAATAAGGACGTTAGGATTAACATTTGTATGGGAGGTATACCGTCGTCGGTTGTATTTCAGGAAATTAGTATTTTTAAGTAATCAAGATAATAACCAAAAAGTTCTAAATACAAATCGAGTGAGTCGTTTTCGAAATATAATGAGTTTTCAAAAGAGTTTTTTTGCCCAGGCCATGGGCAAAAAACAAACATTTCCAATTTAATGATTAGGAATTCTAGTCTTCTTGGATATAGTTCATACTAGATGTTCTTCACGAAATCTATGTAAGATGAACTGAACTTGGCAAAAATTGCGTATTTACAAAGGTCCTCACTAGTCAACTGATGAGTCCATGTGAGATCGCCGGGACGAAACGCCAATTTTTGTTGGATTAAAGGCCGTTAAAAGCTATTTTGAATCGAAAAAGTATTTTGTTTTATTTTAAAAAATGTTAATGCAAAATTTTGTTCGACTTGTTGAGCTTCTCCATAATGAATTTAAAAAAAAATAACTGTACAGTTTTTCACAAAAAAAAAAAACCAAAAGAACACTTCCATTCATCAATTAATTGATTTTTTATTGAAAATCTTTCGGTGAGTTTTTGAAAAAATCAAGATTTATCTTCTTGGCTATAAAAAATGTATGTCAGGTACCGTTGTTTTCGCAAAATAAAATAATTAAAAAAACATGTGCACGTCGAGAGAATTGTGACACCCACGAATTTGATTAAAATCTCGAGTTCGATTTTTTCCCAAATACAAAACTTGCCTAGTGCCTTTATATATAATGACACAATTATGGTTACGGATACACTATTTTAACCAAGTAAATTTTGGCACGGATTCATCATTGACATGACAAATGAGCATTTTATGTCTTATTGATTTCAGGAAATATTATTCCTTTCAGCCATAACCATCACGACCCCGCACATCCCCCCACTTCAATATATCTACCATAATTGAATTTCGTTTGTTTTCACTTAACTTTGTAAATAATTGTCTTTACCAAACAGTTACCTCCCCAAAAGATAAATGATATAATTTGGAAAACACAAATCATTCACGGTTATAGCTATTGGTTGAATTTATTTTTGAAAGCGTTTCAAACATCAATGCGTTGAAGAAAAATGTCTTAAATTTATGCCTTCTTGCGATATACATCATCTGTGGTATACATTTCCTGAAAAGCAATCAAAATCAAAAGACAAAGCTAGGAACATAAAGCTATTCAATCCGGTTCTAGAATTTGAGATTTCGATTAAACTTAAACACTACTACTAAAACAGGTGCATGTCGTACAATATTATTTGTGTCTCTTTCTATTATGTTTGGTTTTTGATGTCGACTTCACAACACCGAATTAAAAATGATGTATTTAAAAAGTCACTTAACGGTTGAAATAATAATGCATTCAATTTAATAAAAAAAAATAATTACATGAACTAGCCTAGAAAAGTAACTAGCCAGGGTTGTCATTTTGCTGCAATTGATCCACATTTTCTGCTTTTTTCGAAAAATATTTCTACTGCATTTTTGATATTACATCCCGCATAGAATTCTTTCATATACTTGTAACCAGCGTTGCCGTTTGGCCCCCTTCCCCTTAGTACCTAGTAGGTACATAAATAACAAAAAAATAGACCTGAAGAGCAGGAAAATCAGTGTTGACCAAGATACTTTACCCATTTATATTTCTAAGTACTTTTAACATTGTATTTATAACAGCTAACACTTTTTCTTGGTTAGATTTTTTAAACTAAGCAATTTTTCATAACCGATACGACAAACGACCGACGACGTGACGTTGAGAATCAATAAATTTCAAATTTAAAAACTAAAAAAAATACCAGCAAAAATACAAACAAATTTGTGAGTTATAGGCAGTGTGATCAATGAAAAAATTCAAATCCTGCTAAAATAGTGGATTCAACAGGAATGCTTAAAAAATCCTAAATTTTTTTAAAGGAAAAAACTACCCAAAATTCTGCCAACTCTGGGGATCCTGTAATTAGAATGAAAAATAACGTAAATAAATGCCTGGAACACTCGAACTTGTCTTAGTTTGACGTTTAAAAATACCGAGTTTGATACTTTTTGAAGTTTTTTACAAAGTATGTTGAATCTTATGTCGTTTTCGCTTGGTAATCCAGAAGAACTCTCCAATCCGCGATTCCAATCGAACAAGTTAACATACTATCGATTTTTGATTCTGATTTTTAATGTGAGTGTATGAGTAAGGCGGGAAAAAGCAAAACAATGACATTAAATTGTAGGGATGGGCAATGTTAGACAAACAAAATATCGTGTTTCAATATCGATATTAAGGCGTGTAAAACATCGAAGCATCGATGTTAAGATTCAAAATCATTGACTTAAAAAGTATAAAAGAAATTCAAGGTAAAAAGCATTGCTACAATTTTCAAAACAATTAAGGTATTTTGAATTCATAATATAGGTACATACTTATTGAATTTTTAATCGATTTTTGAACGTGATATTATTTTTCAAAAAAATGCATGCAAAAACATCGATGTTCAGAAACATCAAAATTTCTGATTAGATAATTTCTGACATCGATGTTTTTTATGGATTTTTACATCGACGTTTTTCATTATAGCTCATCCCTACGCGACGTAAACAATTAATTCCAGTTTGACATTTAGTGGGTGTGAATGCGTGCGTGCTTGTGGTTTTGATTCTGACTTCGAATCCAGAAGGAAATGTCTCTTCTATCAAGGAAAAGAGCTGTATTTGGTACCAATCGAACAGTTTCAGAAGTATTCGGAAGCCTTCCGGACAACAAATCGAAAAGGCCATTAAATAAAAAAACAAAATTCTCAAAATGCACATTCCTTTGAAAATTATTGGAAAAGTGGCAACGTTGCCAAGCTCTTTTTTCACCGTTTTGTGCTAAACAACAATAATAAAGGGCGTATTAAACCAAGTAAGAATGCTAAAATGTAGGTATATTACACATAGAACGAAACTAGCCCATTTTGACTACAAACTCAAAAGAAATTTTAACAGACTGACATACTTTGCCATACCAAGGCACCTTTGTAAAAGATTTCTTCATTCAAGCAGCCAAGCATGTGAGCACTCTTTTTTAAGAAGATAACATGTTTTAAATTTCTATAGTTTTGAAGAGTTTCAAGAACCATTTACCGCAATCACCAACCGCATCAACGATAGGAATAAGAAAAACGAAACATCATTTTTTGATGGGAATTTCAATGAACATCACCATTTATTTGATACACTTCAATCTCATTGGAAAATACTGTACAGCTATGTCATTTATGTAAAAGATACATTCAAAAAGATAGTTTATTTTTTTTGTTTACAGAACACAGCACTATAGTATAAAATCGATTGCTCATCTTTCTCGGTTACCAATTCATGTGAATTGACATTCTCATCTATATGAGCTCCTCCGCAAGTTTCCTTTCAATGTCCTTGCAAAACTTTGATATAAAACAAAATATCTATCTACAACAGAACAGCTATAACAAAAATACCTAGAAACAAATCAACGTAGCAGAAAATGGTTGACTGTGTTTTAACCCTTTCCTTTTTTTTTTGCTAAGGAACGTTGAAGGCAACCAAGTATTTCTATTTACATGACCTTGGTGGTTAAGACTTATAAGACCATGTCTTTTCATTCTTTCGTCCTTTTTTATCTCATGGGTAATAAAAGAACATGCTGATGAAAATGAACTCAAGAGAAATGTCACAAACTAAAGTGTTGAATGTCAAAGGTTGTAAGCATAAATTTTTGTTTGCTCTTCCATCATTGAAACCGTAAGTTTTGGTTGAGTTCTACGAGTATTAACTAAAATTCCCTAGTGGTTTGCTGAAAATAGGTCTTATGGATATTTGGGAGTTGAAATCTGAAAGTGTTTGTGTTGAGGGAACCATTTTAATTAGATTTGTACATTAGAATTTCTCACAGGTTTTACAAAGTCTAATAATAAAGTTCATTTTGCAAAAATTACAATAAAGAGTTCGTTAAAAGTTTAGAGCACGCTGGTATGCCTCAGAGATCTGTTTTGTCACCGATTCTTTTTTTAAATTCATAAATTATACTTTGACATCTCTCCATATTCGTTTCGAGTTTCACTTTTATGTCTTTTGGATGTGAAACTACTAATACAGTTAAGAAAAATTAGAACTGATCTCACAGGAGTGAGGGGGCAAATTAAAACTTGTTTCATTCAGCATTTGACAGCAAAGTGGTGAATTTTTTCCGAGATTGCTCAAGTAATCGAGATGGCAGTTTTGTGAACTAAAATAATTATCATTATTACATCTTTTCAGTTTTCCGTGAAAAGTAAATCTGACACTGCACTGTGATATTAAATCATTGCTAGTTTCACAATCGACATGATTATTTAAGTTTTTATTTTTCAAAAATCTATTTCAAAACACTTGAAATACCTGAAATATTGTTTTAGATTTTCGAAATTCCAAAAAAAAAAAATATTCAGCACTTTGCGTTGCTCACTATTTTCGTTTGTTAATTTTTTGCGTACCTGTTGCCACGAGGAAGTTCGATGTAAGAAAACACGAAAAATATACTATGAAATAGATAAATATACATTATTTCAATGAGTCAACATAAATAAATTTCAAAAAAGTCCTACTGGCTAAAATCTCAATTGTAATAAAATACTAAAAGTTTAAAGACCTCATTAAGAACAAATTACAACAAACAAAAAATTATTTTATATTTTTTTTCATCAAAAATTCTACTTTTTAACCCAATTTTTAGGTTTACGATCCTTATAAAATTTTAATTTCGACCAACAAAAAAAAATCTCTCCATAAAAGCACATTAATGTAAACACATTATTGTATGTACAATAACAAAATGTATTGGCACTCTTTTCTGTAATCATAACACATTAATTTTAGGTTTAATCTTTTAACGTTGATGTTGTGTAAGCAGTAAATTTTTGTTCACAGTAAAAGACGGTTAATTGCATTGTTTGTCTAGCTAAGAAAAAATATACGGATAAAAACAGAAACTGCCAGAAAACAGTTAAGACTTTTTTTGCTTTTTAATTTAAATGGTTTTCTTTTTTTTTAAATTTTTTTTTCTTTTTAATTTTTTTTCTTTTTTTTCTACAGCAAGTACTACAGCATCTAACTGATGAGCCCAACTATAGTACCTGGGCGAAACGCATAATTTCGACTAAAGGTCACAAAAGAAAAAAATTAAAATTAAAAGCAAAGTCCACAAAAAAAGAACAAAACCAATACATACGTATACACATGCGTTTGTGTTGTTTTTACATTACTTCTTAAAATTAGTTTTTTTTTCGAAAACTTGTACAAATTTAAAAAGTGTTGTATTCGAAATTTATTAATACTTTTGATCAGTTTTTATATTTTTAATTAGGATTTTGAAAAGATTTTTAAGAAAACAACATTCTCCGGGACATAGAACAAATTAAAAAAACCCTCTTAGAAAAACAATATTTTTCTTTAAGAAATGTTTTTACTAATAATTTTTATATGCATTGATTTTTTTTTGTGTCTGTAAAAATAGATTTGCAATCAAAATGTATTAAATATTAATATTTTATTTTAGAAATATTTCTAATAAAAATGTATTTTTTAATGAAAATTATTACACAAGTAAATTCTAAATATATTTTTTTTAAATAAAAATTCCCATATCACTCAAAAATGTTTTCTTACAAAAAAAACTATACCTAACTAACTAAACTAAACTATGTTACATCTTTTTTTTGGGAATTTTTTCAAGTATACATTTAAATTTTTATAGAGAGTCAAAACAGAATTCAATTCATGCCTCTATAAAATGTGGATAATTTTGTAATAACATACCTTACATTTTTTGTATTCTTAATAATAAATTCATTATAAAAATACTACACATTATATTAGCTATCGGATTTTTTAAAGAAACATGATGTAAAAAGCAACCATCAAAAGATGCGCCTAACTGACCTTGACTGTATTTTGATTCATCTTTTGATTCAAGTCCTCTCATTTGGAATATCAACCAACAATAATACTTCTGTATCTTTCATTGTTGTGGTAATGATTTTGGCAGCCAAATGAAAGAGTGACAAGAAAATAAAATTTGGCAAAATTTCAAAAAAATTAAAAAAAAAATTATTTTGCTATTGTCGTGTTAAATTTTCTTGTTCAATATGAGAACATGGTTGAATTGGAATACGGATAAGTGCGGATATGTACGGATAAATTTATTTTATATAACGATTAAATTTTCTATCGATGGATTTATGATTTCACCATACTCGTATGTGATTATGGTGGATTTAGAAATCAATATTTTTTTTAGATGCATTTAAAAATTTCGAGTGCCATTTAAATTGATTTTTATAATTAAAACAAAAATTACCAATCTGTTAGGATATAATTGGGTGGAATTTACGCCTTTAAAGGCAACTCAGCTCATAAAGTATTTAACTTTAAATATTTTTAAATACATTGTTTTGAGATTATAGTACCTACCTACATTTGTTTGTGAATAATCAAAATCTAAGAAAATATAATAAAATGTCAAACAAATTTAAAACAATATTATAAAAAGTAATCTGATGAAAATAAATGATAATAAATAATTAATTTTATTTTTAGATGTGCCACAAATAGCTACGAATTAAAAAAAAAAACAATTAATGGAAAGTTGAGAAATAATGAATTTAAAAAATATAAATCATATTTTTTGAATGGATGGCTATGTACACTCTATTCGAGTTTTTTTTTCTGTGGGATATTGTCCTTACGACTGAATATTACTGACTTACAGATATTTGCGATTACATTTAAATCGCATTTATATCACAAGTCTGTGATTTTTGTATTTTCAAAAATAACACATAGATATTTGTTTTTTTTTTCAAAATCCTCTCTCAATTTGAGTGATGGCTTCTAGTTTTGTGGACATCAATCCATTCCGACTTAGTGGATAAGTCATGCGACTTGAGAAAACTCCACTTAAAAAAAGTCTGAACACATTGGGCTAACTGCTAGTTTAAGTTAACAAGTTAAGCCTAGGTTTAGTTAAATTTTTAGACGTTGATTCTATTTTTTAAGCTTATCATTCCAAAATATTTGAAGCTATTTGTGTAGTAAAACAAGTTAATAATCTTATAAGAATATAAAACCAACAATTTGTACGTAAAATCGGTCTGTATATTCATCGAGCCAAAATTGTCTTAAGCTGTAGCTTAGTAAATCAGAGTTTATCAGCGACTATGTATATGCCCCATTAAATCACACGATATCAGCCACACCGTGGTGAGTTGCGACTTGTGAGTTGTGAGATAACAACATGGCTTCAAATTGCCTCTATAGAATGTTCATTGTGAAATTCATTGTGTTGAACATAGTTCCATCTTCATAGGCGCCTGCAGGATTTTTGCCAGGGGAAGCAGATAAAAAATTAATATGCAATTTTTTAATTCGATGTTTTTTTTTTATAAAAAGTTTATTTATTTTTTCTTGGCATATGTCAGTTGTAAGTGATTTTATTTTAGGAGCAGAAAATGTGACATTTTATTCGTGGTGTAGTTAAATAATTATAAAAGTAAGCAAATATATTATTTTTCTTCAACATTTGTTATTTAGTGAATAGCAATTGCAACCGCCTGTGCTCTTTTCCAAAACGGTCAATTATTTGGTTGTAAGGGTTTGTTTGTTCTTTGACAATATTTCGATGAATGTACATCATGTACAAAGAATCAAGTCGTTTGTCGGTCATTGTAGATCTAAGCCAAGTTTTGTACTTTGCGTAAGGTGAACGATCGCTTAGTGATGCAAGTAGTTGCTAGCATTGAGAGCCCTATACAAAGAGCTGAAAAAATCGATGAATAAAACTCCTCTACACTGTTCAATAAACCAGAAATGTTTGAACAATCATTTCCATTAGTCTGCATTTTGTTAAAACTGTACCATATCTTAGAATCCGCCAGGAAATTATCCAGAAATCAGACATATTTCTCCATTATTTTCTGTATAATTATATCGAATTCGGGAGAATCGATAATTTGCATATTTTTTGGTGATAGCTTAAATAATGAAAATGCAACTTCATTTTCTTCTGAAAAGCCTTCTGTAAGCGACGTTATCAGGTAATCAATGTATGGAATATAAATAGCTTTTTTAAAATAACTTTGGAGGGAAGAACCGTAAACATTTAATCGATTGTTTTTTAATTATTCTTGGACAGCTTAGAACTATGCCTGATTCACTCAAGCATTTTTCCGTTAAATCCCATAGAGATTTAAAGCAATTGCCAGCATCCTCTCAATTTTGTTGAATGAAACAATTTATTTTCAAAACATTGACCTGATATTTTTCTGGTGACAGATTTCGGTCAACGCCCTGTAAAATATTAGCAACAGGTTCTAGCATCGATGAGTAATGTGTCATCACAAATAAACAAACTAAAAAGGTCGAATTTGTGCAAGAGTAATAAAGTTGGAGGGCACGTTTCTTTGTTATTCTATTACCTTTTTTCGATAGCTTTTGCATCGCCTTAATTACAACACCGACATTCCCACTCAGAACTCGAATGCTTTTGTATTTTGCCGTCCACCTGTTTCACAAAACAGAAGAATACTGGGTATGCATTTTCGTCGTAAGAGAGTAATCGTCCTGACAGCATTTCTGATATCAGAAACTTCGCTTACGTCATTAATGACCAGATTTAATTTCTGTGATCTGCAGTGAAAGAAATTTGCCTTAATATAATATGCGCTGGTAGCAGCGTCCATACTTTGCAGTGCCACAAAGCCTAAAAATTCTTCTCGCAATCGGAATTTGCCTAATAATAAAAATAGAGCTAGTGTGATTGTTCGGCCAGAGCCAGGGAGGGGCAAGTCACACCCTGCCCCCCCCCCCTGCGGGCGCCTATGTCCATCTTCCTTTTTGCCAAACAATGCATTCACCTGGTGAATTGAAAAAGCTAGACGTTCGTCGCTGTTGCTATAAACGGCAATTTTGCCCGTTAACAAAGCCATTCATCGAATAATGTGTATCCTGCAACTGTAACATTCTGTTCAATTTATATTTTTAGTACAGGGACGATATGAGTTTAGTAAGCTATCTTCATTTCAAAGCTGTCACATGGTTTCCGTATAGTGAGCATTATACAACATTGAAATAATTCTCTCACACATTTCGGTAGAGTTACCTACTGTTTAATAAGATTTCATGGACATAAAAATTAAACTAATACTACCTACGTTTCCACCTAAAGTTAATCTTTTGTAGATTTACTAATCTGAAAGAGTGTTTTCACCGCTCGATTAATTTTGACATCACTATTTAAAATTCAAATTATGTTTCATTTTCTCATATGATGTAGAAGTGAGATATGCAGCTTCATCTGTTCCAACCGAAGAGAAAAATTCACTTTCCCGATGAATGTGTTCATTTCGATATGGGAATAGGTTAGTTCGATTTGTACATCTAATGGTCCTATGAAGATTTAAATGAGATTTATTTTAAAATGATTAAAATTTGAATGGTAAATCCTCAAGATTTGTAGTAGATTTAGTATATAAATCGTAAAATTAGTGAGTTGCGTCAACGATTGCCTGCTTCTTCTGAAGACATTTTAAACATAAATTAACACAGCAAAAAAATTATATCATTTTCTTCTTTTTATTTTTATTTTTTATCTAATTTCAGAATCAAAATTTCAATTCGCATTTAAACCTCTTTCAAGAAAATAAAAAAACGAAAAGCTTTAAGAAATCTTATATTGTAAAAGCTCCATAGCAAAAACCAAAGAAAAAGGTTTAATAATTTAGTCTTATCAACCCGTAATATGTCATCTTTTTGACGAATTCCTACAACTAATTATGATAACCTTAAGGATAAAAAGGCATTTTCAAACAAAGAAATGTAACAATATGAACTTTACTTCACATTACACGCCTACAATTTTCTCATTCGACAAATAAGTAGAATAACTCAACCTTAAAAGGCTAACGAAATAAACTTCTAAGGACAACTTACAGACACGACGCGCGTGGTTTGACAAGCAAACAAAAATTACATTACGAGTATGTACATCCAAAATACAATCCTTGGGAAAATGAGAGAAAAAAAAATAACATGGTACTATTTTATCCACCCAATTAGGGCCAACTTCTTTGAAATAATTGAGGAATAAAAACTAAAATCAGTTAAAGTTTTTCTTTGTTAAATTTAAAAAAAAAATTAATTTTCTATTGACACATCCATTGGAGTAGTTAAAAATTCCAAGAAGTTTTTGCTTTCATTTTTACAAAGGAGTAAGGTAAGGTTTTGTGGAGCAAGTGGCTTTTTTAAAGAGTTTATTTAATTTTTTTTTGTATCTGGAATTAATTTGGATAATTAAATTTTTGCTAGAGTATTTCTCCACCTGAAAACCAATGTTCAAAGGTTCACAGTTACGTATTGAAATTACTGTTCTCCAATAAATATGGCTTCTATTTTCACAAACGTAATTCAATTAAAAAATTAAATCACATTTTTCATTTAAATGGCTTACAGTTGGTTAAATTCTTTGCATCTTTTGATATAGGTAGGTATTGAAAAAGTTGAAAAATATTTCAGTGCAAGCAATTAATGAGAAAATTGACCTTTCGTAGAACATAAACGTGGTCTCATGAAATACAAAATACAATACTGGAGCAATATTTAAGAGAAAGTGAGATGGACAGTGCAATAGGTAAATTTTAAAAATCATTTTGTAGTGTTTGGCATCAAGATCTCTTATAGAAAATTGGTGTTTTTCGTTTTCCTAGAAACTACCTTTCGGACCACTTGGCATAAGTTTTATCAAGTCTTTAAGGAAAAAAAATTGGATAGTAATAATTATTAATATGCGTATGAAAGGTTAATTTAAAAAATCATTAATCTGTTTTTGAAAAATCGATGTATACTTTTAAGGAGCACTTGTGCACAAGAATCAGTTTTAGTCTTTTCACCCAATAGTGAGAAGGTGGAAAATTTAAAACGTGGTTAAAAAGAATAGAAATTGAAACATTATTTTATTTAAAATTAAAATGCAAATATTTTTTATCTAAATTATTGGAGCGTTTTTTTTTTTAGAACAAAATCTCTTAAAGTTACCGTTGTCTTTACTTGTCCCAAATAGATTTAAAAACAAAATTTTTAGACCAAAAAACAACGATACCTGCCATACAATTACCTGCTATACAATTTGTCTACCATCTTAATTATCTTATTGTTAAGTTATTGACCAATTGGTTGAATTATTATAGGTGTTCGAATCATCTGTATAAAATCGGCCGGCGCCACGTTCAGTATGACGAATACAACAATATAATTTATAGATTTATTTATTATTATTTTGACTGACTTAAATATACGTCTTTTGGCTGTTTTGGTTGTAATGTATTTTTAATTATCTCGAAAATGGTTATAACAATTTTGATAAACAAAATCTTAGCACTACTATAGGTATAGTCCACATTTTGGTCCAACATTTTTTTATATATTTCATTATTAACTGTTCCTCTTCCTACCACACAACCATTTTTTGATTTTCGACTTTTCTATAAACAGCTCGAAGAATTTCGATCAGATTTTGTATATAGGAGCTCCTACAAACTATACTGCCTCCAATTATTTCCAAACACATTTTCTTGAACAAATAATAATAAATCATTTTTTTCGAAACTCAATGTTTCCAAAACGGTTAACCGATTTTTTGAAATTCTGTTTTTAGATTTATATTTTCAAATACTTAAAATAATCATACCAACATTTTTCTTAGAAAAAAATATATATACAAAAAATTAAGTAAAAACGACTTTAAAAATATATTTAGCCTATTATACTAAGAATCTAAGATGTGATCGAACATAAGACCAGGTACGTGCTATCCAGTTGTTAATTTTTCCAAGTATTCAAGAAAGTGTCAACAAATCACTAAATCATTTTTTATGATATTGATTGAGTCGTTTTTGAAATATTGAATTTAAAAAAAAAATTTATTTCCAACGAAATTTTAAAACTTTTTACGAGCTTGCATTAAAAATTACAATAAATCAACTGAATCGCTTTCCAGATAAGCCAACAAATGGTTCTGAGGTGCCAAAAAAAAGTACCTTCCCTTCATTAATTCCCATTTTTGTATGGCAGGTGCCGTTGCTTTTGGTCTTAAGACATATTATTATGTAACAAGTTTGAACTAACTCCATCCATCCGCTTAGGTTGTAGGTAGTGATGGACATGATCGAATGATTTCAGCAATCGAGATATTAGTATTCGAGTGATCAAAATAATCGAATGATCATTCAATTATGAGCGAGTAAGAAAATTGGAATACATATTTTATTCAAGTTTTATATCATGCACGTGTTCCATATTTGGTTTGAATTTAGAATGGCCACGAAAAGTAATAATGTTAACTACTCATATGTCAACTTAAACCTTTAAATTTTATGAAAATGATCTTTTCTTTACTAAATGAAGAAAGAAAATATAAAATAAAAAACCCATCAAAAACACAAATACGAAAGTACGAAAAGCAATCCTAAATTAATTTCGATTTTACCAAATTAAAATTTTAAAGTAGTAAATATAACGGTAATAAAAATAAAATGCACGACTGGATCGCACGCACTTGCTCCTATGTCCGATCACATTTTATACAAAAGATCCTTAATTTATTTCTAAAGTCGTTTTTGACTTAATTTTGTATGTATAAAAATTTTTAAATTTTTTCTAAAAAAAAAATGGTAGGTATGAAAATTTTAAATTTTTAATAACATAAATTCAACAACAAAATTTCAGAAAAAAATCGTCCACCCGTTTTCGAAACATTGAATTAAAAAAAAAAAAAACTATTTTTTTTTTTCAAAAATCCAAAAAAACTATTTTTGGAAAGTTTTGAAATGCAATATTTTTTAGAATTCAGAGGAGATCCTGTATAAAAATTTTCATCGAAATCGGCTAAGCCGTTATGAGATAGTCGAAATCAATAAAATGGTTGTATGGGAGGTACCGTTAATAATAAAATATTTCAAATTGTTTTCAGACTAAATGTAGACTATACTCAAGTCAGTACTCACACCAATTTTAAAACACCGATTCAAAAATCTGTTTTGGACAATCACCTAAAACGCCTAAGCACCAAGTTTGAACAAAATCGGTTCAGCCGTTTAGGCTGTAGATCGTTCTACAGACAGACAGACGGAATTGCGGGCCCTATCTCCAGTAAATCGAGTGATCAACTAACATGTAAAAATCTGTATTCGATAACCAAGTGATTACTACCATTTTACTAATTCATTCCAGTGATGAATGCTACAGAAACAGATACATTAAAAGTTTTAAATTTTACGTACATTAAAATTCACACTATTGACTAGAAACTCACACATCACAATACCCCTTACTTCTTGCTCTGGCCTCTTGGTATTTCATTTGCATTATGTTTTACCCCTAAACAGTAGTATAGTGAAGCAGAAATTCAGAAGACTCATGTATGAGATATGAGAAATCATTCGAATGATGAATGGAAATCATTCGAATGATTTCCGATGAAATATCGAGACGTCCCGAGATAATGGGAGAATCGATTATTTTATTCAAATTCGTGCATTATTAGTTGTAAGTTCACTGACAGACGGAATTGGGGGACTCAACTTTTCGTCTTCGTCAAGTTTGATCAAGACTTTGAGTTGTTTTTTTTTTTAAATCTTTCCTCTTGTTGGATGAAATGAACAATAATTCTCTAAATAATTTTCTCAATGCGCGAAGAAAAAGAAATTTACTAAGAAACTTTGTAATTTTGTGTCAACTTCCCACTTCGAAAAATATATTCTACCAGAATAATTTAATAAGCCTTTGATTTCGAGTTAATTGCCCTGGTAGATAAAATTGTCGCATACATATTTTCCAACGTAGTGGATAAATATAAGATAAGACTTTGTGCTATCTGAGAGATACATTACAAATGGTTAAAGTTTCCCATATGTTCACTTCTACGAATTTTCCTCCCTCCTTTTTATTATTGTTACATATTATCATTTTGTTCCTTTTTTTTCAGAAAAAATAATTTAAGCTTGAATTCAATTTCAGGGAACCATCTACAGTATTAGTATTGTTGCAGTTTCTTACTTTCAAAATGAGAATTCTCATCGTGTTGAAGTAATTGATTTCAATAAATTTTCTGTAAAACGTTTTCGTAAACAAATTTATTCTATTTCTGTGAAGGTATCTACTGCGTTGAAGTGAAAATTCAATCTTGGTCGGTCTTCTTCTGGGTTCTTGTTGTTTCTTCAAGCAAAAAATGCACAATCTCAAACTTTTAGACAAATTTGAAATGCTCTCGTCGTTGTCCTTTCTTTTAATTTTTATTTTAAATTGTTATTTTTATTGTGAATTTGGCAGTTGCATTTGATTTGATTTGAAATGTAGTTGACGTGGTTTGCTTTTATGTTTATACTCCTTGTTTTCGTATGCAATCAAGTGGAGATAGAAATAACAATGAGATTATTTCGAACTTCGATCAATTACCTATGTACTTTATTATCTACCTTCTGAAAATGAATTTAACCCCTTGAACGAGTATAGGTAGATGCTTACTAACTACACATATTTATTACCCTTGATAACAACGTTAAGCCTTGAAACTCAATTTACGATACTCGGTGGTCATATTGCTTCTACCGAACGACGCGACGCTGCTGCCGCCGACTATGTTATAATGCAGAAAATAGGTCTTTTCATTATGCAATTTTACTAAACAACATGCATAATTGGATTTAAACAAATATCCTTGCCGCAAAGTGTTGATTATTATATGCGCTGTCCAACACCCGCTGCATGCGTAGCTAGAATCGACGCGATGTGGTCGGTCGTTTTGTAAAAGGGTTATATATGGAGCAACGGAGAGCTATTTATAACATTTGCTTCAACTTGCAACCAGGCAATCTAAAGCTCGATGGTATCAGGATATTCACAAGGCAACATCGGAAGCCTTAATTTCCATGGGAATCCTAATGATAAAATAAAAAAATCATAAAAAAGAGCATATTTCTATTAAAGGTATGAAGCATATTACACAAATAAAAAAAATGTATAGCGGTGTACCTTTTAAACGGTTTTGCTTTAATTTTAAATCCTTGAATTAATGTATTTTAGAATTCAAAGGGAATTACTTAATGAGATTATTCCCGCTGGGGGTTATAATTACACCCTTTTGATTGCAGACATGTGTACAACATGCACGTATGTAAATATATAGATACTTGTGTTTTTTTATAGAATAAAAAAGAATACGGAAGCATTCAATATTGTGTACAAACACTTTTACGATAAAAAGGATTAAAAAGGTTGCGATAAAAATTAATTAAAAAGAAAACCTGAATAAATCCCGCACTCATTATCAAAACCAAACAAAAAACATATGTATTTAAATGAATATTATCTCCAATCTACACGTAATTGTTCCTTTCAAATGAACGCATTCTATTAGGCCCTTAATCCATATATATTTTATTTACGTTCTAATTCGAGAAACAAACATTCTAAAACAGGATTCGAAATAGGAATTCGTTAAAAATTTTGAAAAACAAAAATGGAAATTGGTGGATGAAGCCATTTAATTTATTCATGAACAGAATGTTGCGAAATAGCTTAACAATTTTGAGTATGTACATTAGGGTGGTTAATAACAAATTAATATTAGAAACATTCTGTGCTCTAAATGAGTACACAAACATAATTTAAAAAATTGAATATTTTTTAAAATCCCTATGGCTGCGAACAATTTGTTAATAGTAGCTATATTTTTAGGAGCTGACCTCAGGACAAAATAGACTATTATTCCATAGATGATTTTATGGTTTTGAAAAACATTACTGTTAAATAAATGAATGATTGAACATTGCAAGAAAAGGAGTGATCAGTATATCTTGCCGAACCAGAGATTACGATACTATGTCACCTTTACATTGTCTTGGAGAAAGTAAGATTATTCCACTTGATATTCAAAAAAGGATTTTTTATCGAACAAATCACAACACAATTCGTATTTAATGTATCTGATATTTATAAAAATAAAATGCATGACTGGATCGCACGTACTTGTTCTTATTGTTCGATCAGAACATATGCAAGAGATTCTTTAAAAACAGCTGAATATATTTTTAAAGTCGTTTTCCACTTAATTTGTTATATACAATATTTATTTGATTTCTTTCTAACAAAAATTGGTATGAAAATTTTAAGTACATATTTAATAATATAAATTTAAAACATAATTTCAAAAAATATCGTCCATCCGTTTTCGGAGTATTAAATTAAAAAAAAAAAAACATTTTTTTTTGTTTTCAAAAAATCAAAAAAAAATATTTTTCAAAAATGTTGATATGCTGTATTATTTAGAATATGAATGGTCTTCCGTTTAAAAATCTTAATCGCAATCCGTTGAGCCATTAATGAGAGTAGAATATCAAAAAAAAACTATTGTATGGCAGGTACCGTTAATAATATTTGAATTAAACATTTTTATTGACTACAATTTAAACTATACCTATAACAGTGCACTAAATTTTTTTAATAAAAAATCGTTAGAGCAGTTTTCGCGATAATAGGGACTTACAATCTTTTTCCAAAAAATTGTATGGTAACGCTATTTACTTAACGTTATTTTTAGAGCTAAAACGATTTTCAAAAAATCAAGTGAATCACCTAAAACGCTTAAGTAACAAGTTTGAAGAAAATCGGTGCAGCGGTTTTGGCGGTAGGTCGACCTACAGACAGACGGAGAGACGGCATTGCAGGACCTACTTTTTTTTAGTGTTCCCTACCATCGTAATGTCAAGATTTGCCCTATAGTACCTATATCGCAAGTTAAAATGCTGGTGTACCTCAGGGTTCCATTATGCCTCCTATACTTTTTCCTAAATTCATTGTCTGAAACTTTGAATCCAATTAATTGTTTTACTATGGGTACAGGATAAGCTTAGCATATTTTTGATATTCCTTTTAAGATTCACAACCATGTCCGTGCGTGCTGAATTATAATGGCAGCACATGAGTAGTTCATTAAATTCTGATTTGAGCAGCATAACCAAGAATTTAATTCTTCGAAAACTCAATTCTTTGAGGGAGGCTCACCCCCAATGTTGATATCCATGAGCAGTGCCATCGAGGAATGATCATATTTGTTATTTGCAAACATCCTGATAAGTATATTTATGCATTTTCTTTAGAGATGTATGAAATTCTTCTACCCTTCTGATAATGCTGTAAATCTTGACTATAACTCCATAGCTTGTCAAGTACTCTAGTAAGGAATTTTAACATTTTCCTCAACCAACCGACTATGATTTATTTTAATTTATGTTTCGAAGCTTAAGAATTTATTAATTTTAAATAATTTAAAGTGAATTTAAATTACTTCAAAAGTGTTACCAGTTTAATTTTCCAGATTTTAAACCGTTTATAACTATAGCTAGAGCTAATCCACTACTTCTGTTTTTTTACCCTTTTTACACAATGTACATGCATAATTTATTTAAAATAAAAAGAATAAACCTTCGTTTAATATTTAGTGTATTAATATTATAACGCCTTAGGGCTAGTTTCGAACTATTTTTATTTTTTTGATTTGTGTCAGTGGCACTGCCTCTTGCAGGAAGTGACAAATTCTCAAAAGTATATCTCTTGTCATGATTAAATGCCTCTCATCTTACAATAATTAGCAGTGTAAATTCTGTTAAAAAAATTGAAGGTTGATTGGTTGACAGCTTAAGTCTCTAGGTTCCACAAGCTGTCACGCTACTAATTTATTTTATAAAAAAAAATGTTGTAAACAAACAGTTTTAGAAAATGTAAAATTATTATTATCAATGGTGTAATAGGGCAAAAAGTGAACAAAAAAGTCACAGATACTAAGAATATATTTTTCTTGGGGACTAATAGAAATCAATGTGGTAGAAAGTGCGTTTCTTTAAACAAAGCACCTTTTAAACGAAGTTATTTTTTTATTTGTCATAAAATTTATTTATTAATTCGTATATTAAAATATCTTGGGACAATATCTTCTCTTTGATGGAAATTTAAAAATTAAGAAATACCCATATGTATTTGAAAATGTTTCCTTTATAAGCGATAAGTATTTACACACATGTTAATACAGCTTGCAATCTCTTTGGAATTGAATCCACTGTCATGTAAAATGTTAAGTTTCCCTTACTGTCCACTGACTTAAATATAAATAATAAACTTTTAAATCAATGAACTGCTGTTAAGATAAGATTATCCTCACTTTAAAATAACTTGGATACTCAATTCAAATATGCATGCACGTAAAAAACAACATTGCGATGCTGGTTAAAATAATTATTTATGATCGATCTCACATGATATACTGAAATTTGTCAGAAAATTTTTTTTATACTAATACGTAAGTCAGTTAAAAATAAAACTTCAATTGGATTTCATTTTATGAATTTGTGTAATACTGCTGACCCGACAGATGTTGCCCTGTCTAAGTTTCAATCAATTTATTTTTAATTTTTTTTGAAAATTGTACTCAAGAATTATCTTAGCGTAATATTCGCAATTCTTACATTTTTTTCTGATAGTCTTTTCACAAAACACCGGTAAACTTTTTCGTCTTATTTTCTTTTTCTTTTTTTATAAATTGGGCCAAATCGGCTTAGTCGTTCTTAAGTAATAGTATTATAATAAACTAGAAACTCAAATTGGTGTTTATATTTTATGACCCAATTTATTAATTATCCGTTAAATTAAAAGTGCATGTTGCAAATTTATCATTTTTAACAAAAATTTTAAATTAAAAGAAAAGCGAAAAAAATTGCGCTTAAGTCACTGTATTCTCCAGGAATTTAACTTAATATAAACTCAAATCGCCTCAATTTTGGCACCATTCTGGTCAAACTGATACGAATTTTGGAAATTCCCTTTTATGGGAGCCAAAGACTTTTACTTTCGAAGAGTTTGGAAACTTTTTTATATTTTGTTGTACATACGAGTAGTACTAAAATAAATTATTATGAGGGAGAAGAAAGAACTCTTAGGAATATCAGTTATATATTTGCGTTCACTTTGCCAAGTTTTATATATATTAAATATTTTCAATGGCACGTGAACAATATCCAACGTTGATTCGAAGAGTTTAATTGTTTAAATAAAAAAAAAATTAAATAAATAAGATTAATATATTAAATAAAAACAATTAACATCATTTTAAATCGCGACGCATTTCGGAGTGTTGTCCATCATCGAGAGGTAAGGCGAAAAAAAACAACATGTTTAATTGTTCTTCTAACTTGATTAAAATGTAAATGCAACATTTAATTCACACTTTAATTTTAATTTTTATGCGATATTGAGCTAAAACTAATTATTTACTTTATAATACAAAATATACTACACTACAAAAATTTACTCTTAATCTAAGCTCAGGCTAAATTATATTTGCAATTTAAATCCAGAAATTTAGTTTTTACAAGTTAAAACTTTCGTTTTCACAACTGGTACGAAATTCACCAAAATATTTTCATTCTAAAAATATGAATAATTAATATTAATTTGCACAATTTCTTCTAAGCATTTATTTATTTATTTCATCTGTCGAATAAAAATTTTATCTGACAAAATTGCAAAATAACAAAATAAATACATTTAAAAAGTTAAAAGTAACATGATCTTCATTAAAATTGAAATCATTTTTGTTTGAATTTACCGACTACATATTTGATTAGTTTCAAATGAGGCAGGCTATAATACTACATTTGAATTATATATTTTTCTGAAATTATCTATTTATATATAAAACTCAGAAATGTGAAAGAAATTCCTCGCTTTGGTTGCCGAAAAGTTAAGATTGTTTTTTTTTTGTTAATTCCCTTGCTCAATTATTTTTTGTAAAAGTTATTACTGAAATGTGATAAAGGAAATTTTTCATGCTCATGGAAACTTAGTTTGCGAACTAAATTTAAGTCCTCTAGATCCACACATAATACAAGAAAATCACCCGAGTTTTAAGAATACATTCGTGATAAACTCTGAAGCCTAGAACACTGCAAGTCATCTGAGACTGAGACATTTTGAATGAATTTTTTCATTTTCCATTTAAGTGTAATGACTATGATCAAACTCTATCAAATTTACTGAGGAAAATCTTTAAGTTCTCAGAAGCAAGCCTCGTTTAATGAACAATCAATAATATCAGCTTTTAAATTCCAGTGCAAGCAATTTATATTGTCTTAATAAATGTTCACTCTCATTTTATAGAAAAAATAGAATTTTAATGTAGATAAGTTTAGTACTTTATAAGAATTAAATTGCTTTTTGAATTTCAAAGATATTTTCTGTGATGATCTTTTTATTACATCAAATTTTGTTTTAAATAATCTGTTGAGTACCGAAAACAATTTTTTTCTATTGCCGCAAATGCCTAAGTTTTGATAATTAATATTTAAAACGTTTATTTAAAAAAAAACATGATTTAAATTTAATAAGCAAAAAAAAAGTTAAAAAAAGCTCAAAATTCTACTTCAGAAAACTCTTTACCTATTTATAAAATATATAAACAACAAAACAATTTTTAATCATCGAAAATCTTCTACCTCATCCATTTTATTAATCATCGCCCACAAATAGAAAAAAAATGCTACGACACAAAATAGTGGAAGGCAGCAAGCAGATAATGACAAAAACAAAACCCCTAAGCCACGTCAGTAAAAGAAAAGCCTTTTTTAATTCACATCAAGCCATTACAGCGCAGCAGTCTTATGAACCTACCCCCTTCTATCCTACCCAACATTATAGTACAAATCACCTGCCATATCCGTCCTTAAGCAAAATGTTGTGCAAAATTTTCTTCTTCTTCTTCGAAGATATTTCAAATTTAATTACCTCTCACAGCCCCACACTGTTGTAAATGGTGTGGTGCGACCAAAAAAAAAAAAAAATAATAATAAATTTATAAATTAAACAAATTGCACAACAAATAAAATAAGTCAACAACAGAACAATTTCTATACAGAAAACGTTTGAAGCAAAAGAAAAAGACGGAAAAAATAGATGTTCTCAAAAACTTTCGGGTTATCCGTTCTATGTCAGCTAAAAATAAATAATTTTAAAACTGTCAACCCGTTCAAACAAAAAAAAATGGCTTGCATCTTCCTGTAAAGACTTAATATACAAAGTGTTTTACAGCAGATCGCAGAGTGCGAGAAAAATTAATTTTAATTTTCTAATTACCGTGTTTGTATTTTTTTTTTTTGTAAATTAAAATTTTAAAAACAAATTTAAAAAAAAAACGTATAAGACGGATTATTAAGTATTTGAAGTTTTTTCATGTTTTTTTTTTCTTTTTTATTGCAAGAAGATTTACCTTAAAAATCAAGTAGCTAATTGTTTGTGTTTTCAATTTTCAGCGACCACCAAGAGCTCTCGAAACGCCTGATGAACGATTTTGCTTCTTTCAGTTGAGCTTTTCTGAATTGATATCCAAGTGTGCGTGTTTTCTTCTCTGCTACCAACTTGTTGTTTTTTTTTATTTTAATTCTTTATATTTTTTTTGTTTCAAATTCACAAACACCTCGCTTGATAAGATTAATGATCACTATGGGAATTCTTTTTTTTATTTTTTTATATTTTTTTTTATAAATAAACTTAATGACTTTTTTATCACAATTTTTTCATCCACTTTTTTTCTCTTGGGAATATTTTTTTTCACTTTGTAATTTCACAAAATTTGATAAATTTAGGTATTAAAAAATATTTGATTTTCGTGTAATATTTTTCTTTTTAATTTAAAACTATTTTTTTAGTAATATACATTTTTTAAAAACATTTTTCGTATTCCTTTTCACGAGAAAAAAAATTTGTTTTTCGAAGCAAAATATTTTTGAGGGTCGAAACTGTGGCACGACGCACGGTGTGTGTGGTTAAAACGCGATAGATTAGCCTGCGACAAGAATAGCGAGGAATCGTCAACGCGTCGTCGTTGTCGTCGGCATAGTCGTATAATCTCGAGGATAGGCAATGTGAACCAGCAGCACGTTGGATGCCAACTGAAGATTGAAATCGAAACAGACTGTTGTGGCCAATTTGAAAAAGTATCTCAAGCGAAAGTTTGTTGACAATGCCATACTAAAGGAAGATAGAAAATCCGGTCATGGAGCTCCAACATGGCAGAGGAGCCCACGCAAAATGACAGAGAAATTGCTTTCTGAGGGGTGTTTTTTTTTTGAGTTTTTAGCACACGTGCTTAGCTGATATGTATACCTACTGTAGGGGATGAAGGGGGATTTTTGTGTGATATCTTATGGTAGAACAGTTTTGAATTTGGTTTGGCGCCAAAAAGTCTTAAATAAATATATCCGGAAGCTTCCATTCATAAATTTGGTTGTTTTGTTATAACAGTTCAAATTATGGCCAGAAGGGATGGTATTTTGCGCATGACCATTATTAAGACGGGGAAGTTACGATATAAAATTTTAGCACTTCCTTCGTATATTCGTAGATAGTATTGAATAGAGGATACAATGAGACATAAAATTCCACAAAGTATTGCGGTAGAAATGTGTTTGGCTTCGATAAAGAGCCATTGAGAAAAAAAAACACAAAGATACCTATAATTTTTATACGAGTATCTAAAAGAGACTTAAGCGATGCGGTCAGTAAACTTAAAGCTGAAGCGTAATTGGCATCAGCCAGCGCTTAAATACATACAAAAAAAGACAAAAAAAAAAGAAAGATGCGGTTGAATTCCTTAATTCATTCACATCCGAATGCGACGGACGGCGACAACGGCGCGCCGGAAAGATGCAATCTCTTAGCTATACTTAGTTATCGCTTGCTAGCTAAGCTAGTAGCATAAACTAATAGTTATTGTGGGCTTGTGTTGGCGGTGGGGTTATGGCGCTTACAAGTGCAACGTTGTATTTGGTTTTTGAGTCGAAATGATGATTGCCTCATGAATGCAAAGATGGCTGAATGGTCTGGTAGTTAATGAGTTTGGTTTGATTTATCTGCAACTCGGGACAATTCAATTTAAGATGGGTAGCAGTTATAGCAATAAAGTGGGCATAAATTACAAAATTGAGTTTTTGAAAGTTTGCATTGTCGCGGTGCGGTTGTGTGTTGGTGTGGCATTTGAAGTGGTGCCATTGCCATTTATGCAAATTTTATTGCAGATGAATGCACATCGTAGATTGCACGATGAAGACATCCAATTTGCTTTGAATAGTCTGACAACTGATAAAACGAGAGATTTTCTTTTTAGCGTGTTCTTTGTTTGGTAGAATTCAACGCTTTTTTATAATTTGATTATCAATATGATAGAAATATGAAGTTTTGATTTTTACATATTTTGTTATTCTTATCCAAATCAGTGAGTATGATGAAGCAGTCTTAGATTACTCGAATTAAAGACAGTCTCATTGGAAAAAAATGTATCTTGGAAATTTTATCTTTCCTCGTTAGAGATTTCGAGGGTCACTTTATAAACTTTTTCATTTACATTTTACTCGAAAGGAACAAAGTTAATTTAGAAATGTATGACAAGCAAAAAGTAGAAAGTGTACAATAAGAAATACATATTGGAAGCAAGCTTGATGATTTCTACTTGCCATAATGCTTATAGGTACTATAGGGCAAGTTTTGCATTTGTAAAAAAAAATCGAACTCGAGATTTTGATTAAACTTGACCATTTGATGATAGCCGAAAGACGAAAAATGTGGGTCTAGCAATTCTATCTGTCTGTCCAGCGATCTACAACAGCCTATAAGCGGCTAAAGCGATTTTCTTCAACCTTGCTACTTAAGCTTTTTAGGGGATTCTCTCAAAAATAACCGTACCTGCCATACATTTTTTTCTGCCATGTAAATTAGCTCGAAAACGGCTATAACGATATTGATTAAAACAAATCTGTGCACTACTATAAACAAAGTCTACATTTTGGTCCAACATATTTTTTACAGTATGTATTTTGTTATTAACGGTACTTGTCATACAATTATTTTCTTGATTTTCTACTTTTTCATAAATGACTAGATGGATTTCGATCAAAATTTTGATAAAGATGGCGCTTCAAATTTTACATAATGCTTATTAAATAAATATTTTACTAAGAACCTTATGCTTATACGATGTGATTAAACATAAGAGCATAACATGTGAGGTACAGTCGTACATTATATTTGTTTAGATTTCCTGCTTTTTATTAAATTTTTGTTTAAAATTCCAACAAAATAATTTCTTTTCACTCAATTTTGGGTCGAAAATTTAAAATCACGAAAGCTACGGCTTTAATTGGTACAATAAAACTGCCATTTTTCAGTATAATTTCATAATTTCCAAAGTCCAGAAAATCCACAACACCTGGCGTTTTCCTGTATATCAATAGGTGTTTTTTTAAACTACAGTAGGTACCCACTTGAGATAACGGAAGTATTTCATTTATGTTTTTTTTGAGGGTTTTAGGTTTTTTGATTTGATTTTTAATGTCCAACTGCCAAAAATCCATGGATCTTACCCCGAAGCCACACACATATACACTTTATTATCAAGGCATACACGCTGAAAGTTATGTAACGAAGCGATACACTTAAACCACCAACAACCAAGAAAGTACCTAACCGGTTGACCTGGAGTGTATATAAAAAATATAAAAAGTACCTCCTCTGCCGATCCGTCGTGTGCCATCCAACAAGCAATGCAAGCAGCAATCAACCAACTAATTGATGTCATTAGAATAAGATTATATTATAAATTCGTCTTTAATCTCTTGTAATTCACATTTACTTGCAACCGAAACTGGTCTAAAGAAAGTAAAATTTGTATATAGAAAATGGAAACTTAGCATATTTGAAAATCTTTCATAATTTTAAATTTAAAAGCTGACCGTGGCGCGATAGATGTGTGCCCGCATGTCAACCTCGTGGTCGCAGGTTCGATTCCTGCCGTTGCCTATGTCGTCTTATTTTTTATTAAAAACTAATTCTAAAATTGTCTATGTCGTCTTATTTTTCATTAAAAACTAATTCTAAAATTGTCATAAAATGAGTTGCTGGTTTGCTCATCCATGCTGTTCAGGCATATCACTAACCGCATGCGATTGACTAAACTATTATACCCATACAATATGACAATGTAATAAATAAAATAATGCGAATTAAGAGACATAGATAAATAGGACACGGTAAATTCTCCGCATTAGTACAGCCGCCATCCCTGGAGATAAATTTGAGACAACAACCAGCTCTAGTCTCAGAACATCGCGCGACAAATCCTTCCTATCCTTCCTATCCTTCTATCTCTTCTGTCTCCCGCCCGCATATAAAGGGTAACACCATAATCCCTTGAGCGCTTAAAGATATACAAAAAAAGGTAAATCGAAATAAAGTACACCCCTAGTGCAATTTAGTAATTGCGACCGGTGAAATTTTTGGCGGTAAGAAGTAGTAAGAAGCTTGGGGGATTCCCTAGTAATGTTTTGGTGGGTTATTGTAGGTAGGTGTTATAAAGCCGTAGATATTATTAGAATCAAGTTGGGTTATAAAAACACTTGGAAAATATTGTCAAAATAGCAAATAAAGAATTTTGTAGAATTTTGAAATTCTAGAGCATTTAGATTCAAGAAATGGGGAATGAAATTTAAAAAAAACAAAAAAAAATAGTACAAAATAATATCTAAAAAAACTCGCGATGTGTTTATTAAAAATGCATTCCCTCCCCCACTATAATAGTTGGGTAAATAGATGTTTCTCATCCTATAATATTTTTACTTGCGATATATGTAGGTACTATTGGGCAATTTTTGTACGAGTGTTTGGAAAAGAAATTGACTTTTCGATTTCTCGAGATTTTAATACTTGACATTACTGTGATAGAGAACATCAAAAAAGTAGGTCCCCCAATTCCGTCTGTCTGTCCGTCTGTCCTCGAGTCTGCGGCCTTAGCGGTTCGGTGGACTTGCTTCTAACTTGGTACATATTGTTTTTTCGGTAGGCGACAAATAACAGTAGCTCCCATACATTTTTTTTGACCAAAAACTATAATCTTATTTTTCTCAAAAACGGCTCCAACGATTTTTAAAAAAAAATCAGTTCATTAATGAAGGGAAAGGGTACCTTTTGATCATCTTTTTTTTGGAAAAAAAATTGTTATTTTTGGTACCTCTAGTAGAACCATTTTTTGGTTTTCGATTTTGTTGGAAATGGTTACTTTGATTTTTTTTGAATTTTTTTACGCAGAAGCTCCTAGAAAGGTTAAACACTATTTTAAGCCAAATTTTTTCCAAAACAATTCTTTTTTTAAATAGTTTTTTTTTTTGAAAACTTAAAATTTCGAAAATGACTCAATAGATTTTTTCGATATTTCGTATTCGGTCTTTTTTCGACATTATCTTGAATAGGTAGAAAAACTATTTTTCTAAAAATGTTTTCAAAATTGTATACATACAAAATTAACAATTTTTGAAATTTTGTATCGAAATATTCATATTTATCCGTCTAATTGCATCTTTGTTTTCACTCAAACTATAATGACTTAGCAATATAAAAACATTTAATTATGTGTATTATCAATTTATTTCTATACCTTATTATTATTCCATTTTTACGAAATTTTGCGCACGTCACTGAATACTAAACACAATGTAGGCCGTCATACATTTACATATATATATACATATGTGTCTCTATAAATCACATGAATCGTATGTATGCATATTACACCTTAATATGGATATAGCTACCTCCCATCTACAAACCCTTCATTTTATTATTATATGTACTCGTATGTTTACATACTTCGGTTCCATCTAAATATATGTATATCGTATATGTATGTAGATACATTTTACTCTCCTAACTTACATAATTAAAATGCATAACTTAGATTTAAATATACATTTGTAGGTAGGTACTTACGTAACTATTCCTTGAATCATCGATTCGACAATTTATTTATACTAAGAGTCAAGGTAATCTTACATACACAGGCTTTAAACCTGCATAGGATAACTACACCTTACTAACTAAACCTCAATGGTTAGCTACATTAAAGTTGTTAGCTACAAGAGCAAGTTCGTACGACCCAGTCGTGCATTTTATTTTAATTGAAATCTTATTAAATGGTACCTTACATATAACAGCTCAACGGATTTCGATCAAATTTTCTACACTGGATGTCCTTCAAATTCTAAATGATACTGCATACAAAAATTTTCGAAAAATATATTTTTGGGGATTTTTAAAATAAATATTTCGAAAACGGTTGGAAGATTTTTTTTAAAAATTACGTTCTTAAATTTATATTAATTCATACTAAAAATTGCCATATTAAGTTTTTTTAGAAGAAAATTCAAGAAGTTTTGTACCTACATATATAAAAAATTAATTAAAAAACGACTTTAAAAATATATTTATCCGTTTGTGGTGTGATCGAATATGCATGAATAAGTACGTGCGATCCATTCATGCATTTTATTTATTGTTTTCTCAACGTTTTTGTTTTCATCTTATGTGATCTTCGTAGTCACATTTACATAAAAGGACCCTATACATTTAGAAAAGCACTTTTCAAATTCATATAATGATGCAAAATTACACAACATTTTTTAAAAGAAAAAAAAAAACATAAAATAACCAACGAGAACAACTTTTCCTTAAGAACTCCTTTTAATCTTAAAATCTGGCATTCAAAAATTCACAAGTAGAAACTTTATGTCTGCTGGGGTATAGTTTCTTTAAAATTTTCTCAATTACTTCCGCTAGAGAAAGCAACAGTTTTCATTCATAAACGACATTGCTGACGCCGAAGACGATAACCCTAATGCAGACCCCCCATTTTGTGACTTTCATCACTGAGTAAATCTCATATCCTGAGAGAAATCCTTATTATTTATTTTTTGACGTCACCACTTGCCTTGAAGTTTGACCTTATCCTTCACACAAATGGCTTTGATATTGTGGTTCCTTCTTTGGTAAATGACTTTTCACTTGAAAGATCTCAAAAGATTTGTGACTTTCTATATGAAGGCCATAAAGAGTTCTCAACTATATACTATACATATGTATCTATAAGTCATATACCATGCTCATCGAAATATTTTCCCAAAAGAATGAGCCAAACTTATAAGAGAAACTTTGGGATGAAAAATTCACAATTTTTCTATATTCCATTTCCCATTATGCAAAAGGACGAAGAGACAAATATGGCTAAATTTATTTCCTTCAGGGATTCAAATCACGTTTTTATAAAAACACCAAAGGTTTGTTGTTGGTCCTGTTTAGCGATGTTGCGTCATATCTAATGGACTATACTCAAAATACTTGAAGACAAGCGTGTTGGCGCCGACTATACAGACAATAATAATTCAATTTATTGGGATTAATTCGGTAAAATTCGCTGCAAGGACAAGAAAACAATAACAAAAAAAATCATTTGATTTCCGAATTTTGTATAGTCAATTGGGAAAATAATATATTACGAGGAAGTCCCACCTTTTGCATGATTTGATTGAGTTCCCATGAATTTAACTTGAATCCTATTGAAGAGGAGTTCAGAAATTATTCAACAATCTTAATTCCAGGAATTCCGTCATAAAAATTCGGAAATTACGCTACGCGTTCTAAGTAATTATTTCATAATTTGATATCGCAGCAACAAGAGATGGAACTGAATAATGCGAAATTCATAATGGGACAGTTAATTTAAAATTGAGCAAATCGCATAATTTCGGTAAGTCACCTTTAATTTCATTTAACTTCAATTTAATTTCATTTTATTTCAATTTGAAAAACAATAGCTAATTGAGAATACATACAATTTATTATTTGGTTTAATTGTTATTTTTAAAAGGGAACAATTAAATTTAAGATAAAAAACCTTATTTACCTAATTATTGTAGTAGATTTTCACACATGATCTGCATTCCGAGTGAAAATGAATTAAAAAAAAAATAACGTGTTCTGCATTTCGAGTGGATTCAACTCCTTCCAATTCACTTCGAATTGTAAAAATCATCTGTTACAGACAATTTGTATAAAAACGGTTCATATTCGGAATGTGGAACACCAATTTTCATATTCAGAACCCTAAAATTCCACATTCGGAATGTGCTATTTACAAACTTTATTTTTATGTGGAATACAGGATATCTAAATTCACTTTCGTTCCTCAAATTTACACAAAGTGAAATACAGAACATGTGCGTTTGTTGGTGGATGGTTTAGTAAAGTCATGGGCTATCGGTGGACTAAGCAATTTTTGACTAATAGGGCTGTAAGTATTTCCTAGAAGATGTGTCAAAGTGCAAGGCAATGCATTACGCTTAGTTCGAGACAAGACATTTTTTATGAATTTTTTAAAATCAAGATTTAGAGATTATATTAAATTAAAATTTAAAGACATTCTTTCAAAATCATTTCGATCGAAAGTCGAGATCAACACGCTAAGGATAAATAATAATAAACATTTATAAGCATTTTAATATTTTTTTAATTAATTTTAATTTTGTTCCGGGAAACAAATATAAGCGCATTTTAATTGTTTCTTAAAGAAATCTGGCAACCCTACACTTTGTGGTTAACTTTGGAATTTCTTTTCTGGACTTGATTTGCCCGAATTGGGAATCAATTTCAGAATGCGAAGTAAGCACCACAAGCCTCATCAATATTCAATACGATAATTGACCTTCGCTAGGGATTGCGGTGATGTTTTGCAAGATTGGAGAGTTCTCTTAATGATCAGCTCTAATGTTGAATGATCAATTTCGACCCTACTACTGCAGAATGAAATTCTATTAGGTTTTCTATTAGGAGTTATTTGAATATGAACTTTTAAGCTTCGACTCCAAAATGATCGAAATAAGTTTAATTCTATCCGTTTTCGAAAACGTTATCAGCTCCAAACTGATTTTTTTGCAGATGTGCAGTAAAAAAATCGTGGTGACATCAGAGACAAGAACTACCGAAAATAAAATGCACGACTGGATCGCGCGTACTTGCTCCTATTTGAAACGTTTTTACATTTTTTTCTAAAAAAAAATCTTGGTATGAGGATTTTAAGTATTTAACAATATAAATTTAAAAACAGAATTAAAAAAATCAGTCACCAGTTTAATGAGAAAATACAATTTACTGTAGAGAGGGAAAAAAACAGATCGAGAGCGTTCTTAGACGTTAAGGTTTACCGCGAAAATGATCGACTTTCTTTCGCCTGGTACCAGGAAGATGTGGCATCTGGGAGACTTGTCAATTTCCGATCTAATCAAGCCAAACACATTCGTATTAACACTGCGTCGACCGAAAATTCCTCTCCGCTAGAGAAGAAAAAGTTACGCAAATACTTTTAGACTACAGCTTTCCGACAGAAGTTATAAGAAACTTGATACTTCGTTAAAAACACCAAGTTGGTTCTGAAAATAAGTTGGAAAAGAGGAGATGTGTTTATAAGAGTGTCGTTTATGTGCCCAAACTTTCCGAAAATTTCAAAGAAATGGTCGCGAAAAACAACCCGGAAGTCAACTTGGCATATAGGTCGAACCAGACTGTTGCATCCTTATTCACCATAACCAGAAGACGAAAACCGACAAAGATCGCCGTTTAGAGGTAGTTTATAAAATAAATTGCCAAGGTAAAACGGATGAATCCTGCAATCTTTGCTACATCGGCACCACTAAACAACTCCTTCGGCAGACAAGGGCGAAAAACAAGTCAGATATTCGCCTAAAAAGTTCTGAGAAGACGGCACATGCTTCCCACAGCATTGATACCGGTCACACACCAAACTTCGAGGGAGTGGGGATCCTTGCAACAGAAAAACATGCATCAAAACGTTACACACTAGAGACACTGCATATAATTAACAACAAAAATAATATGAACCGCAAACAAGACACACAAAATTTATCAGCCGTTTACTGTTCCTTAGTTTCTGACAGTAAATATCATAAAACGTAGACTAATCTTCAAATGCGAAGTGTTCAAAATCTTTTTTGTTAATATGTCTTTAACAAATTATTGTTCAGTAATTTAAAAAAGTAAAAATCTTAAAATTTAACGTTATGTAAGTCATATTTTGTTCGTTTACTTATATCAATATGCACAAAAATTATATCTCTGTTTAATTTTGTAGATAAAGACACCCCTGAAGAAGACGGCAACCAACGTCGAAACGTTGGGAAAATAAAATAAAAATTGCTTTCATTTAATCATCATTACGACCAATAAAGCCGATTAGAATCACTTTTTAAAAATTCTCCAAAGTCCAAATAAAAACCAACTTGGTCAAAAACTTCAAAAATATCGTTTTCGAAGTATTGAATTTTCAAAATCAAAAAACAAAGAACAGTTTTTCGAAAATTTTGATATGCAGTATTATTAAGTATTCGAAGCACCTTCTATAAAAATCTTGATCGAAATCCGTGCAGCCGTTAATAACAAGATATATAAGCGTAAATTTGGACCAAAATGTAAAGTGTACCTAAGGTACTGCACAGACTTTTTTTTATCAAAATTGTTAGAGCCCTTTTCGAGATAATTAACATAGTAAACAAAAAATTGTATGGCAAGTACCGGCATTTTTGGGGCTTAAAAACGATTCAAAAATCTATTTGAGACAATCACCTAAAACGCTTAAGTACAAAGTTTGATGAAAATCGCTTAAGTCGTTTTAGGCTATAGATCGATCTACACACAGACAGACGGAATTGCTTTTAAATCATCGAAATGTCAAGTTTGATTAAAATCTCGAGTTCGATTTTTTTACCATTTATTAATGTGGTAACACAAATCAATTTATTTTTGATTTACTCGTAGATTTGTCAAAAAACTGATTTTGACAATATTTGCCTTCGATTGGCCAAATAAATTGATTTATTTTTTGATTTTAAATCAGTTTTGCAGATCTGGATTTTTCGGCAGATCTACCCCTCTTTTACTAACACATTATAATTGACAGCCATCAGTTTGACAAGAAAGCTGATACCGATAGCTGATTCACAGACACAAATATACACCATTACTATAGCAAATAAAAATCAATCTGAAAACGTATTAGAATCGTTACTAAAAAAATCAATTTATAGATCAAAATATGAATTTACCAAACGAAACCCTCATAAGAATTGCAGAATCAAAAAATTGTCAAATAAAAATGACAGCCATTTCCAATATCAAATAAATCAGCTGTCACTTTGAAGTTGGAATTTTTAACTTAAGTGTTCAGTTTTTTTTAATTTCAATTAATTTGAAACTAAGGGGAAATTTATGATGAAAGAGAAGAGGAACAAGTACGTTATGTTTAATAACCTATGGCTCCATATTTTGAAAATATTTGGGCAATTCTTCAATTTTGGGTGCATTCGATATATTTTTTTTTTCGATTTTGTAACTAAGTTTTAAAAAAAAGATACATCAAGTTTCTAAGATCTTATAGAAATTTCAGCAAATCGCAAATCTCGATTTTAGCAAGACGGGACTGAACACTGAAATTGTTTGGATTCCATTACTCAATCATTTTTGTCGTAGTTCACAAGTTTTGAAAAATGCAATGGAGAGAGCTTTTTGACGTCTTTCAAAGAAATCTTATTCAGTTTTCTATAGTGTTCACGTCAAACTAACCGATACCTTTGACACCTCACAATACTGAACTGGCGAATTAAAATTACTCTGCCATATTCAAATAATAAGTACCTGTTAATCAAAATTACATAATATACAATTTTAAATATTTATTTCAAATATAATTAAGATTAATTTTAATTAAAAAAGTAAATATTTGATGTCTTCAAAGTGTATTTTATTGCAACGTTCATTTAAATACACAAATTATATTTTTTTCTAAACTTTAAAAAATTTGTAAAACAAAAAAAAAACAAAAAATTGTATCTATAAGCTCGATTTTTTAATTAAAAAAAAATAATGATGGTATATTTATTGATTACTCGTTATAGTTTTCTTAGCATCTCCAATAAGATCCTTTGAATCTCATATATCGAACACACTATGACAACATTTATGTATAGAATCTTAAAGTATTTTATTAATATTATTTTCTAAATTATATAATAAAATGCATTTCTTAAAATTTAATATTAAGTAACAAACAAAAAAAATTAAAAATTATGGGAAAAGAAACACTTTTAAAAATAATGTATGTAGGTATTCATAGATGAAAGGGAGATATACATTTACATAATATATTTTTATTTTATTATTTACTGGAGACAAATTCTGAACTGGTACTTTTGGGATTTTGATGTCAACTCAACACATACATATTTTAAATTATTAAATTATTTATGGCAGCTATTACAAAAAGTGATTTATATGAAAAAAAAGTCGTTTTGTGTTTTCTATTTTTTTTTTAATAATAAATTATGGTTGTGCATTTTTTGGCTTAAGGCATAAATTTATTTATAATCAGTTTAATGCTTGATTGCTAAACTTATCTAAGGCACAACGGATTAAACTCTATTTTGGGATTGAGTTTTTATTTTTCCTTGCGATTTTTGCTTAAATGTTTATGGTTCAAGTTTATTTCGTACATAACAATCGGCTGGTAAGGACTCTGATATCGCCTTGATATTAAGGACCTCGGCTTGAAGCTGTGACAGTTCCTTTTCATATTTGTCAACTGACTTGTTCTGTTGATTTCTCATTTCGCGGAATTTTTCAATTCTGCTCGTTAGATTTGCACGGTTGAGCTCTTTTTCAACTACATCAAGCCGACTCTCTATCAATGTAAAAATAATTGATTAACACAAAATAAATTAAATAGAACGTGTGCTTACCTAAGTCATCCAAGTCGTCGGTATTTATGTCTGTCAAATTTTCTAGCTCATCTTTTATTGAATTGAGGTCACCGACAGCTTTGTTGATTTTCTTTTGAGCTTCTAGGGTATCAGCTTTAGCTTGTCCTACCTGAAATTAGTATTTAGGTAAATTTGTTAATTGTATTCTTCGAATAGTCCTTTTGCTATTAGTTAAATATTATTACCTTTCGTTTAGCATCATCTACAAGGCTATCGTCCTTGCTTGACAATTCTTCCAGTTTAGTTATGTCTGTTTCAGTGACTTTTACACGATGGTTCAATTGATCAGCTTCGTCTCGAAGCTTGCGAGCATTTACTTTTGTGTCGTTTGCTTTTTTGCGAATTATTTCAGCGTCCTTTGAAGCTTGCTCAGCATATTTCTCTTGAGCTTCTTGAGCATTAGTCTTGGCTTCGTTGGCGTTCTTATTTGCTCCGGTCAAAGCCTATAACAAAACAATTAAATTTAGTGGGGTTTCTAAAAAAAATTCTAAATCGTACTTCATCGGCTTGTTTGATCAAGGTTTCAGCATTTGCGATTTCCGTTTGTATGCCAGGTACAGTTCTAAGTGCTAGAGCAGCCTTCTCCGAGGACTTTTGAACATCGGTTTGGAAACCTTAAAACAAAAAAACAGTTAGAGGTAAAAATTATTTAAGGGATTGAAAAACATACGAGCTAGAGTGTGATAGGTATTATTAGCTTCCTTCAAGGTATTGTCACCCTGTTCAACGGCATGAGTTGCATTATCAAATGCTGCCTTAGCCCTTTCTAAAAGGTTGATGTCATCGAGTTTTTGGACAGTTGCTCTAAAAGTTTAAATTTAATTAATTTTTCAAGACATTCTTACAAGTTTACCGTTCTAATAGGGTTTCTGCTAAGTGCTGTTCCTCTTCGAAATTGGCGAAAATTTCTCCGTTACTGTTCGACACTTCATTAACTCGTTCTAATAGTTTATTTGCCTAGAAAATCCAAAAAAAAAAAAATGAAAAGAGCTCGCATTTATGCATTTACTGAATATGTAAACCTACGTTTTCGTTAGCTTTCATGGCTTTGCGCTTGAGTTGGACAATGTCGATGTCAGGAGTCGTAAGACCATTCACATCTGTCAAAAGGGTTAAAGCAGCATCATAGACCTCATTTGCCTTGCGCAAAGCATCTTTGGTATTTTGAGAAACTTGGCCTAAATTTGTCTTCACAGTGGCTAGTTCTAATCCAACTTCCGTACGGAGCTCATCCCTGGAATGATATTATAATTTATATTTAAACTTGAAGTTCTAGAAATATTTAAACTAACGTGACTTTTTGCTGCAATGTTATGGCGGCTTTTGCCAACTCATGTGCCTTAGCAATGGCGTCATTGGCATCTTTGGCATTTTTCAAGTCAAACTGCGCCTGAGACTCTAACTTATCTCCCAGAGCTCTAGCTTCGCGTGAGATACCGCTTATCTGTTGGGATTGTTCTCCGAACTCAACGGACTTATTCTTGGCTCTACCTAAGGCTAGTGCACCTTCGTCGGTTAGCAAATTTAGCGCAGTCTGAAGTTCATTCTTAGCATCCTCGATGATATTGTGCGCAATGGTGTAATTTTGTTGGGCTTTTGCAATCTCGGAATTTGCATTGCTCTGCAAATTGTCAGCGGATTCGAGATGGTCGCGAACTGTATCCAAACGTTCATGTAAATCATTCAGTCGCTCAAGCAAGGTCTTATCTCCTTCACCAGCGGCCGACTTGGCATCGGCTAGTAAGATGTCAACTTTTTCCTGGACTGCTTGCAATTTCGACTCAAATTCATCGTCATTCGTGACTGGCGTTCTGGCAATATCATCAAGAGTCTGACTCAGATTTCGCAGCTTGACCCTGTGATCGTTGGCGGCATCTTCGACAAGATTATAGCAAGCCGGACAATCTACGCAGCCCTTATGACGATCAAACTTGTTCTCCTTGCAGCGATCACAGCGACGTCCTTCCACATTGTCATTACAGGGACACTGACCATTTTGATCGCACTGGAAGCCCTTAGAACCGCTTTCGTCACACTCGCAGAATTTGCAACCTTCATTGGAGAATCCGTAGTAGTAAATGTCACATTGGTCACAATGTTGTCCAATAACACCCGGCTTGCAGTAACAATTACCGGTGAACTTGTCACAGGTGGAATTGTAGCTACCGATCGGGTCACAGCTGCAGCTCTCACACCCGTTTCCTGAGACGATGTTGAAATAACCTGGCTGACATTCATTACAGTCACGTCCAATGACATTGGGTTTACACTGGCAGTTTCCTGTGACTTGATCGCACTGGGAAATTCCCTTATCGGTTTGTTCGGTTCCACGTGGATAGCAAGAGCATGTATCACATTGTCCATGAGGAAGTGCTAGTGGATCACCAAAATGTCCCGGAAGACATTCGTCACAGTGCTTACCAGCGGTGTTGTGGGTACATTTTAGGCACTCCCCAGTAGTACGGTCACAGTTTCCAACGGCATTTGGATCAACATTGCCATTACAGTCACAAGCTTTGCAGACCTGAACATCTCCCAGTAAGCCTGTTGGGTCACCGTAAAATCCATCAGAGCACAGTTCACAGCGAGCCCCAAAGTAGCCCACGGGACATTCAATACAAATCACAGTATCACCATTGATCTGAATACAAGCACCGTCGTCGGGACAAGGACAGCGTTTGCAGTCATACTGAGTACCTTCGAGAGCATTGCCATAGTAACCCTTGGCACACTGATCGCAAGTATCTCCAGCAGTATTATGCTGACAGATGCACCGACCCGTTTCGGAGTCACAAATGTCGGCGTGCTTGTTGCAATCACATGGAATACAGGGCATAAAGGGACCTCCTTTAGCGGGACTGTGTCGATAGCCTGGAGCACAAGACTCGCAGAACTGTCCCAAATAGCCCTCCGGACATGTGCACTGTTCAATCCAAGTCGCTGGCTGTCCAGCAGCACCGCGATGAGCACTTTGCAATTCAACATCGTCCAGAATAGCTTCGCCTTGGACGGAATAAGTTGCCCGTATTTTAATGGCTGTCAGATTACTCAATATCGATAGGAATCCTCGTGCTGATTGACTCGGCTGCCACTGGTAATCGGTGTGCTCGTTCAAACGGAATGCATAAGCCTTGGCAGTTTGATCTGGCATACCATTGTTTTGAGCGAAAATGGGCAGTGAAATCTTTGTCCCTGAACCTTCCAAAATTATATCACTAGCACTTGTGCTCGGACCCACTTGTCCCACCAACTGCAGCTTGAAACTCAGCAAACGATTGTATGAAGCTCTCTGGTCACCAAGGAACCTCTCGGGAGCCATGAAATAAATGAACTCGTTGCCCTGTGCCGTTGTCCCTACACTCTGACTGTATTGGTTGTACTTAATGTCTGCGAAGCGATTATAGATGTCAACTGCTGTCCAGTGTTCCTTGTGCTTGTTGAATTTCGATGCCACTGAGACCACAGAATAACCGGGGGCACTTTGACACTCTGACGTGTGGCCGTAACAGAAGCATGGAGTACAACCGAATCGGTTGGTGATGTCTATGTTGAAGAAGCCGGGCTTACATTCATTACAACGCTTTCCTTCGACATTCTCCTTGCAGTGACAGACGCCGTTTTCAGGATCGCAAGATGGGACGTTTTCGTAAGAACCCCTAGGGTCACATCCACAGGGCTGGCAACCATGAGATCCGAATTGGTAGTAGTTATTGTCGCAGCGGTCGCATTTGTTTCCAGTTACGCCGGGCTTACACTGGCATTTGCCCTCACTATTACACTGAAGGGATCGGGATCCTAGAAAGATACATCAGGTAAACAAAAAAACCAAATTATATTTCTCGAGGGCCTTACCAACTGAATTACACTGACAATGGATACAATAGCCATCTTCACGCATGTAGTAATTCTCCTTACAACGTTCACAGTTTGCTCCGTCACGATTTTCACGACAGTCCAAACAGTGACCACCATGTCCGGTGGTGTTGTACAGATGTTCGTCAAAGAAACATTTGTCAGAGTAATTATTGCAGTTACAAGCTGAGGAAAAAAATAAAGATGTTTATGAGTTTCATATTTGTCAGCTCTTCATTTTGTTCTACACTGATTAAAATGAATGAACAAATGTGAAAAATTCAAAACGGATTTTAATAAAATTTCCCAGTGTCACATTCCTAACAAAAAATTCGACATGGAAGTATTATTACACAATCGTCATCTAACTGATACTTTTGGATGAACTTTCAAACAAAATTTTGCTGAATTTGAAAATTATAATAAACTAGATTAAAGTGTGTGTCACACAAGTAACATGTTTGAAGCAATTTCCTAACTTATAAACTTCACTCTTCTAAGGGAGCTATTTTTAAGGAAATCGCATTAAACTTACATATACGATAGCAAAACGTACTTTCCATTTCTGTGACCTCAATTGTTAATACATAAATGTTAAATGCCATAAGAGTTCTGTGTGTATTTTGTATGATCAATTGTGTCGTTTCTTGGAATTATTATTAAATGCAGTAAATCCGGGATGTCGAAAAAATTCTACAACATAAACCGATCTGGAGCTCACATAATAATCAACTTTTATAATTCCTCATCTACGTAACATTAAGTTGTCACAATCTTAACAAATTTAAAATTTGCAAATATAAAACAAAACAACTAACAATTTTTCTTACTATATTTATTTTTTATATTTAATAATCACAGCGTTTTGTATATAACACTTACAAGAATTCGTATGATTTTCTTTTGAAATGCTTTTAACTGTTATACACAAAACGCTGATAGTTTAAAACTATTTACTTTATTTTGTTGACTGAATTGTTTCTGAGTTTTAAATTAATTATTCTAAGTGCTTTTAAAAACAATTTCTAATTCAAACTAAATTTTCTAAAAATGTGCCTATAATGTAGAACACACCATTCATTTTCTTGAAAAATGGATTTTTGACCCACCCTATTTTCACACCCGATGACATTTAAGAAAATATTCTAACTGATTTTCAATTACTTAATTTATTAATTAATCGTATGCTTTAGTATGTTTATCTTCGTCATAGCTTGACACTAATTTAACAAGAGTGATTCGATCTCGTCACACCCAACGCAGGTCTTGTTTTCTTATCCCATCTATTCTGTTCAATATTAATTTTGGATCAACATTACAGTTTTTTTATATATATTTTTTTTTTATTTTATTTGAGGAATCTTTAGTTGTTAATTTTAAATAGTTAGATACAAAAAAGTGAAAAGTGTTATTTAAAATTAACTGCATATTGATTGAATAAAAAAAATTGTAAAAAAGATGTTTGTTTTTTTTTGTAAATTTAATTAAAACTAAAATGCAAGACAGGATTGTAGGTATTTGCTCTTATGTTCGATCACATTTTAAGCACAACATTTTTATAAATTTAAAAACTGAATTCCAAAAAAATCGGCCAAATGTTGAACTTTCAAAAAAAAAATATTTTTCGAAAATTTTGGTATGTACTATTATTTAGGATTCTAAGGAACTTCTATATTGGGTTTTGATTGAAATTCGTGGAGCCGTAAAAAACAAAATATGTAAACAAAAATGTAGACTATACCTAAAGTAGTGCACATACGTTTTCTTTTATCAAAATCCTTAGAGCCGTTTTCGAGATAATTAAGATAGTAGACCAAAAATTTGCCATATAATTTACTGTTATTGTTGGGACTAAATAACGATTCAAAAATCTATTTGAGGCAATCACCTAAATACCAAGTTTGAAGTTTGAGTATCTGGAAGATAAACAGACCGAATTGGGGGACTAATATCGTATCGTAATATCAAGTTTGATTAAAATTTAGAGCTCTATTTTTTTTCCAGATGCAAAAATAGCCCTATACATTCATACATACGTATATATATTTTTGGAAAAAACATGTTTTTTTGTAATATTTATTGGTCGAAAAATTTTGTTTTTGGGAGACGTGTCGGTTTGACATGTCGCTAACAGCTCCATAGATCAATTTTTACACCAACGACGCAAAATAAGTTTTACTTCAAAAATATATTTTTAAAAAAATTGTTCACAGAAACAACTTTATTTAAAAATGAAATAAACAAAGTTTTGGCTTTACATAAGTTGAAAGCGTTGCCGTTCTTTTAATCATTTTTTCTGGTTTTAAGTATTTTTTTTGGGGAAAATTTGGCCTCCCATCTAAACGGGAGACCACTTCATTAATTTTTTTATTGTCTCGGACCATGTCTAAGCGGGTTTTACTGTAAATAATAAATAAACCGTGAAAAAATAACACAAATTCTATATTCAAAATCGTACTTTAATTTAAGACCATTTAGACCCTAAACTCAACCGAAACCAATTTATGTATTTTAAAAACCACAATGTCCAATCCAAAAAAAAACAATTTTAAATGCAAACTAAAATCAAATCTTACAAATCACAGAATACCACGATGAATACGTGTGGATTTTATTTGTTTCATAATCCCAGTACTGACCAAAAGCACTCTTAACCAGAAGCCACCACAATAAAACCAAACTCAGTGCCATCTCGGCTAATCGATAACTAACTCCATTCCAATTGAATTGAATTTAATTCGCAAAAGTCTTTCATCTTCATCTCATCTCCGAGATGTCGATGTAGTAAGGCGAATTAAATTCCTAGCCATAATAACTACTATCTTACATAACGGTGGTTGATTCTCTTTTACCATTGTGCATTTTCTCATAAAAGGAAACCCCATAGTATCCGGTTGCATTGTCAGTCTGTTGGACTGTTGCATCAACAAGCAACATCGTATACCTAACTATCAGCTATATTGTGCCAAAAGGGCTTTACGCATCGCATAGCAATAAATTCTATCGATTCCTTGTCTTGCTTACCCTTGCACTCGTTGACATCTTGTGAGGTGGCCATCTTCCATTTAACGTCATTGAACAATGGCAGACACTTGTCACAGTCTGGTCCGTCGGTGTTGTGGCGACATTCACAGACCAACTTGTGTTCGCCGTGCAAACCGGTGCTGGGAACGCACTTACTGGCATGCCCATTGCACTTGCAACGTGCACCAACAGCAATATCGGAGATGGCGTAGAAGTATGACTGCAACACTTGTACGTCCCCAAACACTTCATCCCCAAAGGTGTTTAGACGGTCCAAAGTAATTCTCAAGTCAGTTGCGGTTACCCATTGCTGAAGGAGAGATTATGAATGTGGTTTAGGATTTCGGAGGCAAACAAAAATGAAACATTGACAATACCTGTATTTCGGAGCTCCTTTCAAAGTAAATACCACTGGGTCTGCCCTCAAGGGTGGAGAAAGCAATTTCACCATCCCTAAGCGGTGAGATGTCACTGTAGTCGCTCGTGCACCAAGCACGTGCCTCAATTTCTCCAGTTGCTATCGACCGCGAGTCTGGTAGTCCATAAGTGTCACGACATGTAGCACTGTAGTACTGGTATGGTACCCAGGGCCCGTCTTCGGAGCTTCGCTTGTAGATGGCAAACGATTCTGGCCTTGGTGAACGGAATAGCAAACGGACATAAGTGATATCGAATGCTTTGCCTATACAAATGGGGATTCATATGTCATTTTTTTAAGACAACAACAAATAAAAAAAAAACTAGGTTAAGATCTCACCTAGATGAAGAGTCAGATTTACATGGTTTGGATACTGAATACCCTGTCGCATTGTTTCTGACTGCCACCAAGTTGGATTCTGCGGATCGTGCAAGTCCGTCAGGTACGAGGGGTCATGGTCTCCTGCTCTGTGCAAATAGAATAAAACTGTTGGCTATGGTTCTACGCTGATTCATAACGCGTTCATGTGATACTAACCTGCAGAACTCGCAACTCTTTTTATTTGAATAGATCGTTTGGATGCAGTACAAATTGTTGTCGGTTTCCCCGCATGTGTTTGTCGCTTCGAATTGCAACTGATACGCAGCATTTACGAATTCTGGCATACATTTCTGAAGAAAAAAAAGAAGATATTTTTGGTTTTAATTTTTTGCTTACTATGAATATTATAAATTAAAAAAAAAATATTTTATACATTTGCACAAATTCCGCTTAGAAATGGATAACTCTACACTAAGAATGGGACATAGTTTTGAATAAAAATTACAGAGAACTTAAAACGTTTTAGCAACTCAATTTACATGAATGAGTGGCTTTAAAATGGATGACTTTCCTTAAAATGAACACAGTGCGAGTATTAGACAAATAAGGAACTAAATAAAAGAAGATTTATCTGATGAAGTTATTCAAAATGGGAGAGAAAAATAGCGAAATATAAGACCTTTCACATTCGTGATGTTCGGTTAAAGAAAGAATCTACTTGACAGTTCGTCCAAAGTTGAGCTCAAGGGTAAACAGATTTAATTCTTCCTTAATCTAAAAATTAAAGTGTTTGAATAAGTCAAGTCAAGGGGAAAAGTATGATTGAAGAACATGTTTGAGACCGATTTGTAAAAGGTTAATATCAACAATGGTGAAGTTAGTTAATTTTTGAAGCATTCTGATAATAGATTTATTTTAGCTGTGATCATTGTGGTGGAAGGTGTGTAAATTTAATAATTGTAGACGGATTGCTTAAGGTCTGATCCTAGTAGGATAAGACCCTCAATGATAGTCAATACAAAAAAGCAGAGGCCATAAATGGCTTCCTTGAGGAACTCCATAATGTTGAGCAAATTGGGTTACAACTGCAAAATTTACATAGGACGGTGTGCCGACGATTACCTAAACACGACTGAAGCCAAGAACTAAATAATAATAGGGGTCCACAAACTTTAAGTTTAAGAATGATAACACTATGCACAGTGAAACCCGCTTAAGCGAAACGACGAAAATCAGGAATTATTTTTCAGTTAAGCAGATTTTTCACTTAAGCGGACCTCGGATAACTGAAAAAAATTTCAATTTACAGTGAAACCCGCTTAAGCGAAACGACGGAAAATCAGGAAATGTTTTTTTCAGTTAAGCAGATTTTTTACTTAAGCGGACCTCGGATAACTGAAAAAAATTTCAGTTAAGTGGATCTCGGATAAGTGAAAAATATATTTTACTTAACGGGTTTCGGATAACTGAAAAGATATTTCAATAAGGCAGACTTCGTGTTACGAAACAATTTTTGGTACATATATCGAACTTAGACAGCTTAAAAACAACCTGTGTTAAATGTTTACCAATTGCTTTTATAAATAAATTTGGTTTATCTAAATAAAAAAAACAGGACCTAGTTATTAACAAACAAATAATTTATTTTTAAACAAAACGAATTTGTACCCAACCAACTCTACTTTGAGTTCAGTTTATTTTATTCATAGATAGATTTCGTGTTTCAAAAACAACAATTAATGTAAGTAAATGGAAATTGCGGGGCTTGTCCATTTATTTAGAACTTGTGTCATGAGGATGTGGTGAAGGATGAAGGTGAATGTATACAAACATGAAACAATTCAGCACCCGATTTTTTTCGATTTTTAGTTTTTCACTTAACCTAAAAAAGAAAACTTGAAAAAATTTCTTTTCTGTTATGAGGGTATTTCACTAAAAAGAGTTTTCAGTTAAGCAAGGTAGTTTGTATGTAACTATATGCGGGGATTTGCAGGTAAGCAGGTTTTTCACTTAGCTAGTTTCACTTAAGCGGGTTTCACTGTAAAACTATTTCAAATGCATGGCCGCACACTTACTAACATCACTTTCATTATTACTTTCAAGGAGAATTTAACTCGAAATATCGTTCACAACTTCACACGATTAAATGTCATAGCACAAAATTCATTGTTTATTTTTTTGTCCAATATTATTGTTGTATATATCTATTGACCGCCTTATACTTCTCTGATCTCAATCGCACACTGTTTGTTGCCAGCTCTGTTTAAAAATAAAATGGACGACTGGGTCGCACGTACTTGCTCTTATGTTCGATCACATCGTATGCACAAAATTCTTAGTAGGTTTAAAGTCGGTTTTTACTTAATTTTTATAAAAAAAATTCTTTTATAAAAAAAAATATTGGTATAGCAATTTTAAGTATTAAGCAATTAAATTTAAAAACAGAATTTCAAAAAAAAACCGTCAACCCGTTTTCGAAATATTGAATTTTCAAAAAAAAATATTTTTTTTTAATCCAAAAAAATGTTTTTCGAAAATGTTGGTATGCAGTCTTGTTTAGAATTCAAAGGACCTCGTATTTAAACATTCCGAAAAGCCGTTTATGAGAAAATCGAAAATCAGAATAATGGTTGTATGGCATGTACTGTTAATAACAAAATATGTAAAACAAAAATTAAACCAAAATATAGACTAAAGCTAAATTAGTGCATACTTTTTTTTTATCAAAATCGTTATAGCCGTTTTTGAGATAAACAAGATGGTAGAAAAAATTGTGTGGCAAGTACCGTTATTTTTGGGGCTAAAAACGTTGCAAAAATCTATTTGAGAAATAATCACACAAAACGCTTAAATGCCAAATTTCGTAGATCGATCTACAGACAGACAGACAGACAGGCGGAATTGTGGGACCCACTTTTTTTGGGGTAATCACCATAATGTCAAGTTTGATTAAAATCTCGAATTCGGATTTTTTTTTCAAATGCAAAACTTGACCTATAGTACCTATGTATATCGCAAGTAACAAGATCTGGTCGCTTCCACACAACGGCTCCTTTCTAAATTTAAATTTCGTATATTTAAAAAATTGTTTTTTTACTTACAGATGCCCTTACCTCCTAATTATTTGTATATCCACATTGAAAGGTCTGCCACAATAGTAAATCTGCTACTACACTATATGCCTACCGTCTAACCTCAATGTTTAGCTACATTAATATTGTTAGCTACAAGAGCAAGTTTGTATGATCCAGATCTCTAACACATTTTTACGAGATTAGGGAATGCCTTTAAAAATATTTCATAATTATAATATCGACAATTGTTTGTCCCTAATCAAGTGAAACTGAGTGTTTTATTTTAATAATAAAAGTTAAGTTATGCTAGATTCACATAAGCCTTGCGACGCCGACTTCAAAAGATTTGTTTCTTTATTTGCCATCACTAACCAGATTTTTTTGAAAACTAAAACATAGGCAACTTCATTTAAATACAATTTTCCGCTTTAATGTGCTTAAAATAGTTAGTTAAAGTTAAAGATTGAAATACAAGTACTTCAGCGTTCAGCTTAACGAAGCTATTTAAGATAGAATATGTGGCAATAATTCATGTGAAAATATCAATTATAAAAATAAGATATTCTATCTGTGTATGACCTCATATCCAAATATTTCTCAAATATAAATTAGGTACATTTGCAACAAAATAGAACACATGGGTTAAATTATGAATGAACGCCTATAAATCATAACACCGTCTGCCTAAAAAAGTTATAGAATATGAAACCGTATCGATGTTTAGATATTCCGCAACAACATAATTATTAATGTCGAATCAATTTTTTTTGTTTTTTGTAAGGAACGTGCAATTGAAATCTTGCTAAAAACGCAAGATCTGTGTTGACAGATTTTGTTTAGAAATAATTCTATTGTGTTCAGAAAAAAATCGAATGTTTGGAATTCGACTTATAGAATTACAAAATAATAATAAAAGGAACTGTCAAACAGAAAATGACAGTTCATAATAGGTGGCGCAAATGTTGTCACCCTATGGCGGATATTTACAAATGATGGCATATATGTGGAATTGACCACTTTGACATTTGTGAAGTAAAAACATAGATACAAAATATACGTTACTCAGCGCGTGACTAACGCGCAAGTCTTGGTTATTTTCTTTTGAACTTCTATTCGGTAACGCGATTGTTATTACACGAAGCCTTTTCTCATTTTCAGTACAATGCGTTTATTTGACAGCTATCTTTCAGTTTATCTTTTTGCCCAGTGCAGATATTGAACAAAAAATTATTTCTAAAAGAAAAATGGAAGGCAAAGTTATTTATATAGGTATTCCGGATGACAAAGACAATGATTGTAGAGAATAGGGTTCATTTGGTAATTTAAAATAAGCTTAGAAGTTTTTTCTTTGCTCCATTTAAATTGGTCAGCCATTTGGATTGTTGTTCATTCATCTACAGCGAAAACTATATGAATCAAATCCGAAAAAGAAAGAAAGAGAAACGTCAAAAACACCCAAGGAAAATACTACCCGCGCGTGTTCAGACAGATTTATTTCTGTTTCATCTTTTCGTTTTTTCTTTTTCTTTCGCACTTCATTCACGCAGGGGTAAACACGCGCTGTGTAATACCGGACTATACTCCTAACATGGGGTATCCACGATCTAGTTTTTCTAGTCAGCTAGGTCGCATTCTATGAAAATTGATCATGGAGACCACAAATAGCATTCTAAAAAAATTTCATACTAGACATTGCACAGATCATAGCATTCTGTCGATAGTATACTATTCGGCTGTCATTTTCACTTTGAGGTTAGCGTTTGTGGCTTATGAACGTTTGTGGTGTGTGTATTGTTATAATTTCTTGTTTGTTTCTGTTTAATTCCTTTTGCTGATGGTTTTTAAAGTCTTTTAATGCTACTAGAGCAAGAACACAGCTAGACATTTGTGCAATTGAAATAGTATGATATGAAATGACCAATGCGAAATTTTGTAGCATTCTATTTTGCTTTCTTTCTATCAAAATGACAGATAGTATACTATAAAATATAGAAGGTGGAGACACCGTGTAAGGAACGCGAAAAATTATTTCTATTGACATTTGGCGCCATTTGCAAAAATTATAGCATTTTTCTTTCAATAGGTTGACAACTTTTGAGCAGCTGGAATTGCTGTCAAATGTCTAGAATTAATTTTGTACAAAACACAATTTGCGATATCCACGAGCAGATTCTGTGGAATGTTAGATATCTTTCGTGGGGACACAGTATTTGAGTTCCTGGCCTAACTGCTGTAAAAGATAAAATGCATTCTAAATAAATTTACTGGAAAACTTAATAATAATAATGCTTTATGTGTGTTTTTTTTGTATTTATGATTTTATGGTGTGTGTGCTTAAATAAATAAGAATAATAAAGCACATAGCATACGTCAAACGAATGAATCAGAGACAGAGTACCTATACCTATTCAAAATTTCACGTGTTTTACAAGTTTGTTTTGTATTGCGAGTAAATCAGTCAAGCAAACTCCACACTGCTTTTTCAAACCACAAGGACGAGGATGAGGACATCAACAGACATCATATCCTACAAGATTTGTCGGTTACGTGACCTTAATTCAAAATGTATTTGTATTATGTTCTTATCCGATGTTCCCTTTTCAACAGAAGAGAGAAAAAAACAATAAAAAATGTCAGCACTAAATTTGGAGAAAAGAAAAAAACACTATACAATACCAAATCCTGTTGCTCTGTAGTCTGTACATCGATGTTTAGTGAAGCTGAATAAAAAGTCTCGACGAAGGGCCAACAAACAACACCTTCGGCTTTGCTAATCTTATCCACTTTACTGCGCACTCAATAAAACGCGCTGTACCATAAAGTACGTATAGTTGTTTTAGGTTAAGAGGAAAGTTTATCGAGTGAATTCGGGGCCGGGAATTATCCCAGCTACCAGAAAATGTGGTTGAATTGCTGAGAAAAGAGTGTGGTGTTTTGGTTTTTATAACTTTTTTTCTTATATTTATTCGATTAGGCGGAGTTTAGCTTTTGGAGCAAGGATGTGTTAGATCATTTTGGGTGGGTTGGACAGCTGGCCAAGTGATTTGATTCGAATACTGTGGGCAAATTTTATTGAGTGAAACAGCTATGTGTGGTGAATTTAATGGACAGTGATTATATGAGAATGAATTGTCGTTATTTTTTTTTTGTAGGATAGGAATATTTACGATTCAATGTTGGTTGTTATAGGTGTTGTTGAAAGAAGAAGCTTATTTGAGCAGAGGACAGTTCAATTGCTATTGAATTGTTTGGGTGTAATACATGGTCACTTAGATTTATAAACACATCTTCCAGTCCAATAATTTTGAAAATTTATACAGTTTTTGGCCTTTAACAGCGGAATATGGACATATTTTTGATAGGAGCGAAATACCGCTACATCCCACAACTCCACATATTTTTGAGATTAAAAAGCATGTTAAGTTCAAGAACGACTTTTCTGTTCCCATGAATGTGGAATAGATGTAGTTCCCGTAGCAATAAATTGGTTAAGCAATATAAAACAACCGACAGAAACCAACTTCTAGAATGCTCCACACCAAGGATATTATGGTTATTTATGAAACTTAATGTATGTGCCAACTGTGTCCAAAATAGACCAATTTCTGGACTTTATTTTGAAAACTATGCGCAATGATTTTCGTTTGACAGCTAAGTGATAAATCCGTAAATAGTGATAAAGGTTCAGGACTGCAGTTGCCGAGTCGATAAAAAATTCAACGAACAAAAGCCCTGCATTAATATTATGCAGAATATTTCGGATTTAATTAAGAAAAATGATTGTTTTGGCTTTATACATACATATATACATATCTTTGATTTATTATTTCAAGCAATTTCTTTGTAAGTTTCCAGTTTGTTCGAGTACATATACTCCAATCAATCTTTTACTTCCAGACCTACCATATTTTTGTTTTTGTTTATACGTACTTGCTTTTGGGCATTGTTCTTTTTAAATCAAAGCCAAAAGAAGTACTCTAAACTACAAGGAATTTCTGACAAGAAAAACATTGTCGTCAGTTCCGTTAATTCTGTTTGCTATCTTTATCGACAAAACGGGTATAAAACACTATTTGGATGGCAATTTCATATAGAAATTGAAGTGGTTTCGGAATTGCGCCTATGTATGGGAAATTGTGCAGTCACAGACACTTTCAGAGAATATTCCAAAATTGGGCAATTTCGTCTAGTAGGGACATACAGTATTATATTTGTTTAAGCCAAAAAAAAATGTTTGCAACACCAATTAAAAGAATGCATTTTCTAGATACATTTTTTGAAGCTTTCTGCAAAGCAGTTGCATTCCATCCCCTACACGCACAATGCTCATTATGAGTTTACCTCTAAGCATAATTTCGAACGTATTGTCAAATACTAGATATACTTGCTCTAGCAGTAAAGCACGACGAATGTCGGTATTTAGTATAAAAAGAACTGGATCCAATAGGTTACCCTGAGGAACTCAAGAATTTTTGTATATAATTTTCTGAATAAGTCATGTGTGAGCCAACCAAAGAATTTTTCTCCAAAACCAAAGATTTGTCAATTTGCTCTTTGATTTTTCCACAAAAACTCAAATTCCTAACATGATATTTTAAGTTGTACTTGAAATTAAAGACAACATCAAATTCATTTAATTCTGACGTTTAGGTATACTTTTTCCAATTTATTACATCTTATAACATATCATTGACCACTTTACCAGAGGTATTAATCCAAAAGTAAATTGGAGACTATATTCGAGTTAAATACAATCTAATTTTCCTTATAAGTCTAATTAATTTTCCATATACATAAGCGGGAAATAGTTAAACAAAAAGACTTGTCACGCGCTTAATTACAGAGATAACGCACTTCCGCCCAAGTCAAGTCACACATCAAACTTTCTGACAAATCAAGTAATTACATAAATACCAATATGTATACTATATACAAGTACATCATACGGCAGTCAGTAATCAGCAGGAGGCTTACTTGACACAAACACACTTACAAATTTCTGATAAAGAATAATACTCGTATTTTGTATTTTATGAAGGCATATTTATTTACTCATTATGAGCAAGCATCAAATTGTTCTGAATGAAAAAAAAAGCAAATCTGGGTACTCGTAAATAATGTGATATTTTGGTTGCATTATTAATTTGGGACAACTTATATTTAACATACCAAAATTAACAAGACGGATAAATTGATGAACGAGCACCAAATTATTTAAGGTTTAAACACAAAAAGGAAGACCTAATTAAAACGATAAGGCTTTCTTTGATATGTTTCTGTTCAAGTGAACACATTATAAATGTACTGAAATCTTCTATTCTCTATTTCACTATTTTCGTCTACTTCAATATTGGAAAGTATTGGTTTCGTGTAAAAAAGCAACATTGTATCCAAAAGAAATTATTATTGTTAAGTTATTGAACAATTGGTTAAATTATTATAGGTGTTCGAGATTTAAATATATCTCTTTTGGCTGTTTTGGTCGTAATGTTTTTTTAATGAAACAATTTCATTTCCTATCCCGACGTTTCGACGGTGGTTGCCGTCTTCTTCAGGGGATCTTTTATTAACAAAAATAAAATGAACATATTATACACATAAGAACATTTAGTGTAAAATTTTGACAAACTTACATTTAGTACGTATTACAGATAAACATAAATAATACAATGAAAAACAAATATAAAGAAATGTTTTTTAAAAAAAATGTGTATGATATAAAAAAACACTTCGATTGAAGTTTAGTCGGCTTTAAATTATCACGGATTCTGCTTAGTCACAAAAGAGCAGTAAACCGATGAAATGTTTCGGCTGCCTTGTTTACTATTCATATTGTTTTTGTTGTTAATAATATGAAGCGTTTCTAGAGTATACCGCTTGGAGACATGTTTCTCCCTTTCCAGGATTTCCACTTTGTCAAAATCTGGTTTGTGTCCACGCTCAAATTTTGCCATTAAAATGATTAAAAATTGTTACTCTGGAATATAATGGCATCAAATTAGAATTCACAATAATACTCGTCAAAAAACCATATCTATTATCTCTTTCCCATCCCAAGTACTAACTTCGCACAATGATGCTTGATTTCGCTGATCGATGAGAAGTGATGCTTTCAACAGAGCTAATGTCGTTAACGTTTTTAACAATTCATCACACAGCTAATCCAGAAACAATATTTTATAAAATAACAGATAGTGTAAATGTAGAACGCAAACAGTATTCTATACAAAATTTAATTTTAGACTCAATACTCAATAACAATCAATTGTGTAATCTATGGGCTGTCACTTTCAGTTTGACAATATGTTTTCTAATCTTCTTTTTGAATTTTCTTTACTACTTCAATGCTTTCAGAGCGAGAAGACATATGTTTTTTACTTGCTGCGAATGACGTTTTATAATTGTTCAGTATATTGTTCGTAACAGGGCGCCACCACACGCCCTAAACATTAAACAGTTGCCTAACTATGAACATGAAATTAAATACTCCAATGGAGTCCAAAAAAAATGTATGTCCATGCAGCGACATGTCGAAAAACACTACCTGATTTTGAATAAAGTATGAGCGTTGTTCAAAGCTTGGCAATAGATTGACGTTTCATGTGGGTAAGTTTGTTTTGTTTGTTTTTTTAATGACGTTTATTTTCGTCTAATTTTTCTTGTAAGATTTTTGTTGAATGTGGATGTGAATTTTGATAGAAAATAATAGAAGTAATGGTAAAAAGGAAATAAACGACATTACATGAAACTGCCCAGTTAGTTAAAACGCACTGTTTGCGAATTGGATATAAACTAATAACATAAGGACCCGAAACATCTGCTTTCATTTGACATTTTCCTACAAGCTGAAACATGCACACAAGTAAATTTTCCGTTCATCTTCCAATAGACACATTGATAAAAACGCACACAAGAATCTTTTCTGTTCATCTTCCTATAGACACATAGACAACACAGCCCTAGTAATTTGTTTTTGTTTTGTTTTTCGATTTCACATTCTATTCATGAATAAGGTTTCAAAGGTACAAATACATCAATGTAAAAAAATGGGTTTTGGGGGGTGAAACGTACGAAGGTTTCCGATCTTAGTATAGCTTATTTGTGGAATTGGATTCTGGTTGTGATGTTTGACATCCATATGATCAGTGGGCTCGGCCAAAGGACTGTTCACATGTTCAACCTAACGCCAAGTAATGAAGACATAAATGTGATTAAAAACAATTTTGGAACCAACATTCTTCAGAAATTCTAAACAAAACGGTAGAATTTATAATAAATATAATTACTAAAATTCGATTTTCAATTACCAAAATATGATACATTTGAGAATTCAAATTGTTCGTCTCGAATTGAAATTCGATTTTTACGAAGTGTCAAAACTCACAGAAAGACAGCTTCACGTTCCACATACCTGCGAGCTGCGACTAACGTCAATATCAGATTATTAATTTTAAAACGTTATTCTATATACCCTTAAAAAATTTTTAAAATAGACGATTATTCGTTAATTCACTGCTACTCCATAAATTGTTATTGCTTCTTTATAACTGTCAAACTTCAAATAATAGATGACATTCAAGCCGATATACGGCGAAACGATAAGAATGACATTTAAACGTCATAATTGTATGTCAAATGTGGTCTTAATAGGTTTCAGGCTTTCGATAAAAAAGTCGTAAAACCGAAATGTTTGTATTACTGTATATGTATCTCGTTTTTGAATCAAACGATTTTCTTAAAATTTTACTTTAAAATAATACGAACTTTATTAAAAAAAAAAAAACTAAATAAAAATCATTATTTTTGAAATCGCTTAGACCATTCTGTTTATGAGGTAATTGCATTTTAACTTTCTGGTAAATGTATTTGTAACCAAAAAGAGCAAGTTCGTACAATCCAGTGGTGCATATTATTTTCATAAAACGACATTCTTTTACTATTCGAATGAATTCGGCAAACAAACTTTTTCAGCGGAAGTGTTTGCTAGGATTTTCTTATTATTTATTTTATTTTTTAATCACCATATTTTTAAAAACCCAACAACGAATTTCACGTGGTGAAACGGTTCCAAAAAAATACAAGCGTAATTTATGGATATATGCTAATTTAATAAATATAATTTTACCCCCGTATCCGGTGCAAAAAAAAACTGTGGCGTCATACTCCAGTGAGAGAACCAGAGACTTGTCCAAGAGTAACAAGGTTTGCTATTTAAGGATAAAGTTTTTGCTCTTAAACTTTGTCTGGTTTGGTGTAAATATGTATTTTCATTTGGGAACCATAAACGGAAGGAAGTTTGTAAATACATTTTTTTGCATCAGAAGCATGTGGCGTGGCAAGCTAAGTAGTTTTTTTTATTGGCCAATGTTGTTTTGAAAATGTGTTCCTAGGAGTGGTTGGAAGTTTTTGCCAAACTCAAAGTTGTCATGTTATTACTAAAAATTGGTTTTATCATAATTTCAGTTTTACGTACTCAGCATAAGGGCAGTCAAAATTTTATGTGTAATTCTAAATCTCAGACAGGTTTCTGTAGTCGAAACTGAATCTTCTTTTTTTTTTAAAGGCCAATAAACTTTGAAATTCGTATTCGAAAATGCCATTGGCAGCTACTTTCTCAGATCAGCAAATATACCTTGCAATAAATTCTCGGAATAAACTATTTTTACTTCTCTGTCCAAAGCATTTGCTGACATTTAAGAAATTCTGATTGACAGCGGCGGGGGAGAATGGCTGATTGATTGTTGTATACAATTGTAAATCATTTAGAGAAGTCTTAAAGGTCTGTGACCGCATGTTATGCTGATGGTGTAGTGTAGAATGTCAACATGTGTAAAGAATTGTAAACATATTTATTTCGATAGAAGTTTTGTAAGGCAATAGGTTGGGTAAATTTGAGGCTTGAATTATTATAATTATTATGAAGATTAATTTTTTTCTGTCTCATAAGCAACTGTATGTATTAACATACATGTAGGTACAAATGGTGCCAAATCCAAGTAAGACATACAATTTGCAGTTCAAAATAAAACAAAAAAATTTATTTCAAAAAGAAAAAAAATATAAAGGAATAGGTAATGACTGGGAGATTCAATATAAAGTATGACTGGCCGAATACAATAGTAACGGAGCTGCAGCGGGAATAGCTGTCAAACACTGATCACTATATATAACTGGATAGCGTAGATATTCATACATAACAGTTAAACTATTTGAAGAACTGTTATAATAAAACTGCCTAATTGTTTGTATAACAGTATAAATTTATAACAATCTTAATATTGCCAACTTAAAAATTTAATGAGTGAACATACCACTGATCTCTATAATACACTGGATAGTGTATTCCCTACAAAGTATAACAGTTTTTTTTACTCCATTTGAATTTGACAGTAGCACCATTGCAATTGCCTATCTCGTTTTTTTTATAAAAAGAGAGAAAGAGATAGATTGCACTCCTTTTCAAAAAAAAAAAATTAAAAACAATTTATTTTTATTGTCAGTTTCAATCAAGATAATAAGAACTACAAACAATTCAGAAAAGGAAAGACGGAAGACGGAACCTGGACAATCGGATCTCGCAAGAGATTATATCAATCAAGACGAGGGAGGAATTGATATTGAAACTGCAAAGAAGTCCTTCGTAAAGAGGATAAATTCGATAAGAACGTTTCAAGGAAGTTGTCAAAGCTAAGCACAAAGTTGAAAAGAAAAAAATCAAAAAGCAAGAATTTCGAAGACGAATATGAAGTCGACGACTTTGGTAGTGATGAACACGATCAACATGATGTCGATTTGTAATGTTTGCCGAATACAGATAAGATTTAGAAGAAGACGACAAAGAAGATGAACCACGTCACAAGAACGTGCAAGATATTGCAGAAAAATTATTAAATATGTGGAAGCTGAAATTATTGCAATGTAATTGTTGGGAAAATAAAACAAGTTCAAGTTCTTTTACAAATGGAAGTCAATATTGTGCGTTTCTCTGTATTTTTTCGTCTTAAAATCCTAGGTTATTTACAATACATATTAAAAATCTGGTAACAGAACGTTTAAAGGAAATGTGTTTTCTTGTTGGTGGAGTTGAATGATTATGCTGTTTTTTTCGATTTTCTGGTCGATTTTTATCCAATCTCAATGGTTTATGAGAACTTCAACGAGTTGACCCTCACCGCCAGCCTAAGATAAATTTGCCATTATCAGTGATACAAGGTACGGCTTAAGAAGCCGCTTTTGGCAATATTAAGCTAGCACCGAAACCACTTTCAATTCAATATTTAATATTTAATACACACTAGAAACAATCAAATATATCATTAGTATGTCTTTTTTATTAAGAAAAATTCGTACTTACATTTGTTGAAAATAGATGTGTAATTTAAATTTTATATTTTTTTGAAGAAGGTGCCCTTGGTATGGTTGATTAAACAAATTTAATTTCAAGCATAAGCAACCATCTTGAAATGTAACTTTGGCAACAAAAATGCTATACTGTTATACTGACATGGACCCTCTACAATTATTACAGTTTTCTATTGGGGTCGATTTTTTTGTGTGAATACACTATCCAGTGTATTATAGAGATCAGTGGAACATACACAATTTTTGTATGAGATAAATGCTGGAATGTAGAAATATATTACTGTTTTTGTGAACAGTAGACTTCAATATCACAAATATCATCTCCAAATGGGTTCAAGAGAACTGTTATACTTTGTAGTAAATCCACTATCCAGTGTATTATTACGTTAATATCTAGAATTGATTAGGCATTGAATCAGAATTTATAGATCGTTGTATACTTGAATCGGATTAAAATCGGATTACTCCAACCGATCCCACTAGACCAGCTGGATCGAATTGAAATCATATAAATATGCATGAATCGAGGAATTGAAGAATCGAATTCACATCTTATTCTTGGTGCCAGTGCTTTCAAAATATTGAATACAGACAAATTCTATGTTACGAATGCTGCATTCGTTGCTGGAAGAGTTGGTTAACGTCTAACTTTTGCATGCACCATCATTGTTGACGTATCACAGTCGAACGAACGAATCAAATAATATCAATGCAGGGTTAAATATGATATGTAGATAAGTTTGAAGTGAAGTTAAACTTCCATTCAGTTCCACATATTTTAGCCGACAGCACTTCTTCATTTTTTTTGTCAGAAATATGTAGCTCCCTTGTCATCACGCACGACAATTTTTGACAACTACTCCAGTTTACTTCAGTTCCCGTTGCAGCGCTGTATAATATTCAGCCAGTAAGATACATAAAACTTAAACCACATAAAACTTAAACCAATCATATAAGTCGCTGCTTACAGTTCGATTTTGACGTATATGATGTCAAATGCGAACTAGAGCAATAAACATAGTTTCCCACGACACTTGCATGTTTTTGCTCATAAGAGCCTGCAAAAAAACTGCAATATTCCTTAACTTCCATTTGTTGAAACTTTTAAATTAAATTCAATGAGGGACTTTAAGTTTAATTGTTTGAATAACACAAGAGATTGATTGTTCAATTAAGAAAATACGGGCGTTCACTCATTTGTTCACGGATACCAAGCTATCGGAGTATATCTGTGGACGAATCAGATAGGTTAGCTGAAAGCTGTCAAACAATTAAAGCAAAACGCATATCAATGAATTTTGCAGTCAGCTGGTTCTATACATTTGTTCTCGGATAGCTAGTTATTCCAAATTTTTTGGGATAACTGAAGATAGCTTTCATGAGGGCAGCTGTTTGTTCATCAGATGTGGTTTTGCACGCATTACAACAACAGAAAGTTATTCCAGATTGCTGAGAATAATTGAGTGAACGTCCCCATATCACAACAGATACAGTACAGCACAGAACTGAGATATGTCAGATGTCAGGGCAAATTAGACCAATCAATCAAACGTCTAAAAAATACAAATAGTTTTGTATTTTTGTAAAATAGTTTCTAGTTTTATTTTGTAAATTTTTTATTTTATTATCAAGAAAATCATTCACTTCAACCTCAAAATATAAGTAAACAAAACAGAAAAAGTAAAAGATTCTGACAGTTCTCAAGATTCTATTCTAGTTTGAACTTTCTCAAAAGCAAGAACAATATGTTCTCATCGTTACTAATAAAAAAACTTAACTGAACATCAAATCAAAACAATTTAGACCAGAAAATTCTTCACACAGAAATGACAGTTGTACATTTCTGTTCGGACCAATTCAGAACAATGTCACTGAACACAGCTATTTCTGAGGCCAGTTAAGAAAAATGAGGTCTCAGCTATTTTATTTACATGAACAATAGGTATCGCTCTGCAAATTTTCATTTTTTGACGGAGCAAAATAGATTTGCTTCACCGAAATTGAAAATGCAAGAATTGACATAGTTTGGGAGCTGTTTTTTTTGGGTGTGTAGATTTAATCGTTCTACTCGGTTCTTCACGATATACATAGATTGAAAAATGTATAGATAGTGTAAGTAGGCATACAAAATTAAACGATTTCCATACATATGAGTTGGAGATCATTAACCATAAAAAAGACAATTTGGTTTAAATCTACATACACATCCGGTTTGATAATATTACATACACTTCATTCCCATTCCGAGCAAAAAAAAAATCTTTAAAAAGAACAAAAATTCCCCCACCCTCTGGACAAATCCAAACCTCATCTAAATGAGTGAACAATAAATTCACCATTAAAATAAGAAAATTTACAAATGGTTGCGAGGCAAAATTTATTCTGATGAGATCATAAACAAAAAAATATATAAAAAAAAACTAGGAGGGAATTGAGCAAAGCAAACAAATTCTAATTTATAGCCAAATATTAGCTTTTTCTATGAATTCAAACAAAATAATTGTTAAATATTTGCCAACTAAAGTAATTGTAAATTAACACCAAATAGGTACCTATAACATACCTGAGGTCGTCGATATGGATCATAGCATTCCAAGGCTGGCATAAAAGTTGTATCTTCATGGGAAGCAGCATCTGAAGAAGCAGGACCATTGTGTATTAATAAAAACACTAAAAGCGCACTGGTCACAAGGTTTCTCGTCGTCGTCGACCACATAATCCTTTTCATTTTTGGTATTTTTGGCATTTTTTAAAATTTGTTTTCTTTAATATTTTATCTATTTGAACACTACGTTGTCGAATATCCTAATATATTTTTTTAATTTAATTTGTCATTATTGTTGTTTATGATGGTGTTTTGTCTATCACTTAAAAATTATGCGGCACACTAACTTGCTAACTAAAACAATAAGATACATTTTCGGTTTAATTAGCACGTTCCCTGGAACAACGATGAAAGATATTATATATTTGACTTAAATCGAATTGAGTATCCAACAGAATGATCTCAGCGAGACAAATGCGGGATGATGGTAATTGATTCTACTGATACGCGGTTATATTTATTCCACCATCTGTTTTGTACTCAGAATAAGACTTATTGACAAAAAAAAAATGACCGGCAAAAGTCAAACCATTAAAGCACATATGCCAGTCTCATTGATACTCGTAAATGTACAAAGGCATGCTGGACTTCAATTACTTCTCTGTCTTTCAATCTTTCGAGAGACAAAAATAGAATTGAAATCATAAACAAATATCCAACTGGCCTGAGGATTTCAAGATTAAGATGGATGGAGTAGATATAAGTGCGTCTGGTTGGTAGTTCAACCCGATTTTGATAGAAAAGCGCGAAGAAAATCAGACCGTGTAATTGAAAACAAAAAAATAATGTATTTTTTTTTTTTTGAAAAAAAAATCCAATTAAACAATTTGAGGTTCCCACAAATACATAATATCTTTTTTGTCTTTCTTGTTGATGATTTTTTTTGTATTATTATTTGAATGCAAGACCTAACCCCACCAGCCATCACACACTCCCAACGACCCACCGCAAGCGAATTCAATTATTTTGAGATACAAATTCCGTACGAATCGGATTAATCCAAAGAAATAGCGTTGTTAACCCGCCACAGTCGAACGACCGACTTTTGTGTCAGTCTATCGGATTTTTTTTGTTTTTTTTTTTTGCCTTACAATTTTATTTCCTTTATTTTCTCAATGCTGATATGAGAAATTCTTGGAATAGGGACACATCCGCTGTACAACAACACAGAACACTACAAGATTATACAAAAAAAAAAACAGTAATAAGAATCAAATTAGTTTCCTTAGTCGAATGTCGAAAAGATAAACTTTTGCCCTCTTTCCTGTTGCTTCTATACCACAGGCACACAGCTACAGGCACAGAGTAATGTTTCCCAGATTTTTAGTTTTTTTTTGTGAATATTATTTTTTGTTTTAAGATTTCACTTTTGCAGATTAGAATTTTAGGATTTGGACAGAAAAAAATTTTATAGCCATATGTTGAGAGAACACAACATTTTCACACAAACGCTCATACACAGCTATGCATATAATTATGTATGTCGAATAATAATGCAATACGTGTGCGTCGATGCACTTTTGATTTAGCGATCATTTTTCGGTTGCAGATACATTTTTTTCTTCACTGTTTTCGATCTACCGAACTCTGTTTTTGGATTTCTTCATTTCATCGACCAAAAAGCACTCGTATATAAATCTAATTGACGAAGTATGGCGAAGAAAGGGCTTATTCCGCAGAGTTTTTACTAAGATTTTGGATTTAATATAAAGGCATTTGAAGATTGTTATCAAAAAGCAAGATCAGTAAGAGAACTGGATGAAAATATTTGTATCTTGTTGTTAAAACCATCAGTAACCATTTTATTTATTTCAAAATTTAAAGATACTAAAACATTTTCAAAGGTTTTTTTTTTCTTTAGAGAAAATTTATTACAAACCAAGAGGAATTATTACAAAATCACAAGTGTAACGAACCACCGCCCGATTCCGTCGCGAGATCAAAACCTACTGTACAAGAGAAGTTACTCCGTGCCGATTGGAAGTCCGGCGATACCTAATGTTAATATACTTTTTTTTTGTAATTTCCTTTTTCTTTACTAGAGTTAGGTTAGGTAGCTAGTGTGGATTCAGTCGTTCCGAATCCGAAAATAATAATAAAAAAAAAAGATAACCATGTGAAGAGTAGTGTCTGAAGAACTAAAGTGAAGTGATCATGCCAATAGGGTTGCCTCATTTGAAAACTCAAAGCAATTGAACGCGAAGATTTTCATAAGAAGTTTTGTTAGAAAAATGACTTCAATTTTGGCTATAAGACTGGAAGTAAAATTCAAAGGAATGCAAGAAAGAATTTTAATAATTATTTTAATTTCATTTAAAATTTAAAATATATTTTTGTTTAATGCCAAAACAAAGTTGATTTATTAAAAAAAAAAAAACTTCGAAATTTAATATTTATTTTCATATAGAAAACTTTGTAGGGAATAATTTAAAAATATTAAGTAGCTATCGAAAACCTGAGTACATTTTTGAAGATATTTCAAACTGACTATGATTAGACGAAGTTATTAACTGCACTGTACGTACAATAGAGTGTAGTCTACACACTAGTTTAAATTTTTAATAATTATGCGTCTACTAAAATTTTAGAAAACTATTTTTTGTTATTTTTGATAAAAAAAATATTTGTTTTTGAAAATTCATTGCTTTGAAACCGGTGGACGATTTCTCGAAGCGCTTGGTCGATTTTTTTTTGAAATTATTTTTTAAAATGTTTGTATAGTATTTAATACCTACTTATAATTGCCAATCAATATTTGTTTTATTAAAAAAAATTAAGAATTTTTTTACACAAAATTAAGTAAAAACAACTTTAAAAATATATTTTGTCTTTTTTACTAAATAATATTGTGCTTAATAGCAAGTACTTCAATTTATTCAATCGCGCATTTTATTATTTTTACTTGCGATATGGGTAGATACTATAGGGTAAGTTTAGCATTTGGAAAAAAAATCGAGCCCGAAATTTTAATCAAACTTGACACTACGATGATAGAGAACACTAAAAAAGTGGGCCCGAAATTCCGTATGTCTATCTGTCTTTACAACGCTCAACAGCCTAATCGGCTGAAGCGATTTTCTTCAAACTTAGTATTTAAGCGTTTTAGGTGATTGTCTAAAATAGATTTTTGAATCGTTTTTTTGTTAGGTGCAAAACTAAGGGTACCTGCCATACAATTTTTCTTTGCCATCTCAATAAACTCGAAAACAGCTCTAACGATTTTGATACAAAAAAAGTATGTACACCATTTTGGGTATACCTACTCATATATTAACGGTACTTACCATTTTATTTATTTTGAACTATCTCATAAACGGGTCAACTAATTTCGATCAAAATGTTTATATATTTATAATTTTCGATAAATATTTTTTTGGATTTTTGGAAAAAAACTTTTTTTTCGAAAATGCAATAACAGGTGGTTGATTTTTTTTTTGAAATTTTAGTTGTAAGTTTATATTTATTATTAAATATTTAAAATTGTCATACCATTTTTTTTTATAAAAAAAAAATAAAAATAAATTTGTATGTCTATAAAAAATTAAGTAAAAATAGAAACCTTTTGCATACGATGTGATCGAACATAAGAGCAAGTTCATACGATCCAGTCGTGCATTTTATTTCTTTTATATATTGGTGCGCGCACTTAAGGTTTTATCATTAGGAAAGCAGTGCAGGATTCAATAAGAGATACCGACCAACATTGGTTTTGAAAATGTGAATATCAAAAGGGGAGGGAAAATAAGACCGGGTTAAGCATTCCACATTCGAATTGTACGGCTAAAAGAAAGATTCTCTGTACTTGGCAATACGTCCGAAGCTCGCCCGAAGGCCTTGTAGATTACAGCCATATCAGAAGAGAGAAGAATTTATTGCATCTTCGAATAAACTCCAAATACTTTGCAGCAGTTTTAGAAACATCGTTCCACAATTCTTTCGGTATTAAATCAATACCAGAAAATTGTGGTTTATAGTTGTATGAAATCCATTAAATTAGTTCGCCTTTTTTTCATTTTTCATTTTAATTTTCTGCAATAATCTGTATACATGGCAATCGTGGTACGCAAATACAAATACCGAAGACTTCAATCTTTAACTTAAACATTAAATGCTAGGAAAATGTACAATGAATTGCTGTCTCTTTCCATTTTTATTGTTTCGGTATTCCAATGGCGAATTCCAATATGCAGTTTACGTACGATCTCTGGAGTTTTATGATTTCTAGATATTCTCGCTCAGTGATATCTGCAAATACAAAGAAGATATAACATAAACAAAACTACTTGAGATTGAAAAAAATCGCATATGTGTCGTATCGTACTTGAAGAGAATGTCAGAGAGATTTTTCGGAGCAATTTATTTTCTTCAGTTTTTTTTTGTTTCACACCCGCACCAAAATCTGACCAATATTTACACAGGCAGGGTACCGTACAGGGGAAGACATCTGTTCAGTTGATTTTTTTTCCCTTTTTCTCAATTATAAAGATAAACAACAATATTCAGGTGTGTTGGATTTGGATGGATGTACATACCTATGTGAGGAGACATGATGGCTTCTCAGGTAGGCAAATATGTGTATATTTAATGGTAATTGCTAGGCAAGCACACTTGGAATGTATCTAATTTATTTGAATTTGTACATAGACAGGTAATTTCAATCTTTTTTTGATTTCCTTTCTTTAAGATGATTTTTTTTAATAATTATTAAAATATTGAATCTATGCCGGCTAATGGAACGATTAAAATATTTTGTTACAAAAATAAATTTTTTAGACTTTTTCGACTCGTGAAAGACCAAGGGTTATCATTTGAAAGCAGCATAACTATTTCCTGATAAGAGTTCATTGTGCGAGAGATTTCGCTGCTTAAAGACTCCAGATCTAAATAACACTTACCATATTAAACTCGTAGTACCTATTTTCATCAGAGGAGTTGGTATAATAAAAGTTAGTTGTTTTTTTTATGAGGCGACAAGGAATGATGACCGAAATACTATTTCTATCTGTATACAAGCTTAGATCATAAAAAAAGCAACGGAGCAGAGTTCTGGGAGCTTATCTGAAATTGAATATGTGGGTACCTAATATCATGCTGCCGCAGTAGATGAGTCGAGTCTAGGAAACTTGAGTAAACTGTTCCTGTTGAAATCATCATAAAGTTTCTATGGATCATCATGTTGTTAATTGAAGATGAGAGAATTGTTTATTTTCTATCTGGAGCTAAAAATTAAATGAAAAACTGCAACTCGCAATGCAGCGCTGAACAACAAGGCTGAGCTATGGATTTCCACCCACTATAATTATTTCTGTTGCATGATTAAGTAGGTAGTATAAATAAGTAATACGATCACGTAATCCTATAAATTGAGCTACAAAAATCTCGTAAAAAAAATTGTTCTAAGAATGTTCTTACAACATTATATCTGAATGAAATTGAAATGATAATTTCTAGAGGTAGGTATCTACCTAGATACATTTTAAACTAATAGAAACTAAATAGAATTTAAATGTTGACAAGCTTAAGCTATCAAGTTTCATAATCTTCCGGTTGAGAACATTTTTTTAATACAAAAAGAATGGAAAGCAAAATATCAATGTTATCTGGAAGACATTTGATCTCTAGGTAGCGATTATCTTCTACGTCAAAATCATGTTGCTATAGTGTGTAAACTTAACTAATCTCAAGTCGTACATATATTTCGAGTTACATTTGAATGAACAGAAATATTTTTGGTATTTTCTTTATACCTAAGCCAAATGTACTTATTGAGATATGTATTCGTATATTAGATTCAAAAACTAAGCCATTAAGTAAAAGAAAAAAGAATTTGCATTTTTTGTAATAACCATATATACCTATACGTGAAGTAAAGGCTCCAAACCATCATCACCAGCATTAATTAATGTTTAAGTAATTAAGATTGTTCAGTGACGAAAAAGTTAGGACAGAATAGGACAGAACAGAACAGATTCGTGAGAAACTTCAGAACAAGATAGAACAACTTAGAACAGTCAGTCATCTAACAGAGATTATAAAAAAAAAATTATTGTTGTTTACCTACAATTCAACCTCGTTTATTTTTACAGAAACATTCTTAAAAATGATCTGAAATGGAGTTGAATTAATTTAAACAAATATTTTTCATGAAATTGAGATGATTTCGAAATGGAAAATGATTTATAAACTAAAACTAACACCGTAATTTTTTTTAACAACAACAATTGATTTTGACAAATCTCACAAATCTGTTCTAACCTGTTCTACCTAAAAAGCAAGTGCAAACAATCCTGTTGTAAAGTGTTCCAAACTGTTCCAAACAGACTCATTGAACACACATATTGTTTTTCTCAAATAAGACAAGTTCAAATGAAGATTTGGGAAGAGTGCGACTCAGTGGTAATGGCGAAGTGGATAAAGTGCTTGATTGCTAATTTAGACGTGTGGGTTCGATCCCCACGCTAGGCGCATTCTTTTCTATACCTCCAATTTTAATTGGATGCCGCCCATGGGTTAAATTGAGACAGGTAATACCTGGTTCTCAAATCCACTGTGCGAAGCTAGTGCCGTGCAGTTCAGGTTGCATTTAAAATACCTTAGGTCTTACAGGCATATAGTTACAGGCGACAATAACTAATATCGAATTATTGTAGAACCTTTAGATACAAGCATGTTTTAATATTGAAGGGAATCTATCTGCTCCATTTGGGTAGCAGAATAATTTTCTAAAAACAAAAAACATTTCAAATGTGAATGCGAAGTTTTTTGGGATTTGAAGATTTTTTGAACTTAAAGAAACTTTGCACTTTCCGAAAGTGACATAAAGCTATACCCCGAAATATGGCTTTGACACTTTGTAACTTTATGCAAGGTGCCCCGTAATGAATGGTCCGTACTAAAATTAAAGATTAAGCGACCTCTCAGAATTGGTACCTTGTTCTTACCAAATCCGAACGGTTTTCGAAATTTCGAAAAACCTTTATTTTGCACCAGTTTTTGCCCATCCTGTTTATAATTAATTGATGTTTTTTAGTTCTTTAATTTAAATCTAGTTAAATAGTTAAGTTTGACAAAATGATGTCACTTAAACATTTTGTATTGGCTATGCGCCATTTTGGTGAAAAATAATTAGTGAATCCGATATGTTGATTGACTGACTCAGTTTTTCAAATGATTAAATCTTATTTCTTTAGAAAATGGTGTTATTCTTTGAATTGAAAGGTACCTATCAAACTTTCCAAAACCAAACCTTTAAATCCAATCACACCTGATTTTAAAATAAATAAAAATGGGTTTTTAAAGGAAATTTTATTTACTTTCTTGTCTGCTAACGCAACTTTTTCTTTATTATTTTACAAAAAAAAATAACGAAAAAGTGCTACGAGATTAAAAAATAAAACTATATATGTATCTCAACTTTACCAGTTTGAGTTGAATCAATTTTTAATCAACTTTCTTAAATTTGATAAAGTTTAGGTTATCTCGTTAAAATTGAAAATACAAGTGTCATGAGTTTTCAAATCTTACAACTGTTTTGACTTTTTGAAGTTAGTACATACTGGGTTAAAAAACACGCTATATTTCTACACGGAAAATACATATCACGTTTTTTCATGCAAGCGATTTGGATATTAAAATATCAGTTTTGTTTTTGTAGATCTACCAAAAGAAACATGGATTTCCGCAATTAAATCCTTCCATTGGGCAAAATAATAAATTTTTTTTTACTCTGATCCAAATTCGCGGATCCGTATTTTTTCGGTGAATCTACACCTCTTTTTGCTAATACTAGGTACTAATCACTAATAAAAATGGATTCATTTAGTTTCACACCTACCATTTTCACAGACAAGAATATTTGCCAACACCATAATACAAAAAAATCTATCCAAATTGCTTTCCATTTGCCAAGAAAAAAAAATCAAATTCGGAATTTACCGATTTACAATACTCTAATATTCCACCATTGCCATTATGATTATTTTTGGGTTTTTCTGAAGTAAGTAGGTATAAGGGACACTGACACAATTAAAAAGAAAGCTCCCTACAAAAAATTAACGTTTCAAAATTTTGTTGCCTTAATTTAATGGACACTTACTAATTATATATAAATGTGTTTGCATGATAAAAAAATGTGAATTTAAAAGATAGTTAATTACAATTTCGATTAATTTAGATTCAAAGCCAACTCTTTTGACTGTTTCAAATAGAATAATAAAAACTTTCGTAAAACTTGCAAAGGTTGAAAGTTTTTGTTTAGATAACACCTTTTCCAATTTTTTTACAGAGGCCATAAAAGTATTCGCCCTTTTTTAACTTTCAGGTTTCATCATTAGATTATGGTGCGAGTATTTGGAAAATGGAATGGTTCAAGTCTAAGATTGCGCATTGCCATCTAGCAACTCATATAAACATAAACTTACCATTTGTACTTTGAACGGAATAGCTATTCTATGTTTTGTGTAAGCATTTCAAAATCAACCGTTATACCTTAAAATGAGTGTTGAAATTATTTGTTTGGAAATATATTACCTACCGTTAGAAATATTATCGTTATTCTCTTGTATTTCGGGTACAGTTTCTTTCAAATTAACTCGAAATTCGTGAAATTGTTTGAAGTAAACATTCACAAGGTTAAACAAACGTGGTACTCGTGCAACTAGCATTAGATTTATTGTACTTGTTAATACCTAGTATTCAATTAAAACATATATCAACGAATCATATACATAAATATCGACAAAGTAAAAAAATACTCTAGTCCAAATCTAGATCCTCGTTGGTAATTGTGTCATCACGCTGAGTAGTGTGTCGTCCTTCGATTTGATTGACATTGGCGTTGTCAGCAACACAATCTATAATGCATTCCTCACTTCCGGTTGTGCTAATGGTTATCGTTGGAATATTGTCCGACCACACTGATGCCTGTGAATCCTGACGTGCTGGTGTAGGTTTATCGGTTTTCCATCGTAGTGATCCGCTTCGAACTGGAGGAGGTGTTGGTCCCGGCTGGTCATCCTCTTCCGAATCTATTATCGGTGCTTGGAGTACTTTTTTCAATGGCGGAGGACTAATTGGAGCTTGCGTGAGTTCAGGTTCGAGCTCGGTTTGAGTTATTGGCTCGACTGGTTCGGGTTTCGAGCTTTGTGCGAATGTTGGACGGACTTCTATAGTTGTCGAAGGCGTCGATGGTGGGGAATCACTTGGTGAGTTAAGGTCAGCTTTTTTGACAGCTTCACGAACAAAATTCATTAGATTGCCGAATTTCTTGCGACCCTGTCTGGAAAAGTTAAAAAACGTCTCAGATCTGCCCTCTTCTTGTGGCGAGGAGCTGAGTTTTTTGTTCTCTTCTGGAGACTCAGTTGTCTTTTTTGTCTCATTCGGAGAGTGTGGTTTCTTTCTGTCTTTATCTGACGGTGAACCACGCTTTTTTTTCTCAATTTCCGGTGACCTATAGAATTTTTTCTTTTCTTTCTCCGATGGTGAGCTTTTATTTTTCTCTTTTTCCGGTGAACCCCGGGTTTTTCTTCTCTCTTTATCTGGTGACTCATCGGGTGTTCTCTTCTCCTTCTCCGGAGACCCAGACTCTTTATCACTTTCTGCATGTCGTTTTTCCTTGTGTTTCTTATTCCAATCATCAAGTTTAAATGGCTCCGGTCTTGAACTTGGAGAGTTTTTCCGTTTGGGATGCCTTGGGGCATCTGATGACTTTTCATTGATAACTGAAAAGTTACTTCTAACAATCTTAGCCAGACTCGGCTTAACTGGCATTTCTTCACTTTCCGGTGATTGCTTTTGCAGCAAGCTCATACGTCTTTCGGATACAACTCTAGAATTCGTTTCGGGATCATTGTCGTTATCGCAATCAACATTCTTTTCGGGCTTTGCAACTTTCTCTATAGGTCCCAAAGGCTTACTCACTTTATCCACTTTGAATCTACTTTTTGGGTGTTGGGAATCCTTATTCTTAGCCTGCTCACTTTTTGCTATATGAACGATATCGACTAAGGACGGTTTTCGAGTTCTACGGATTTGTTGTAACCTTGAGAGTCCGAATAGCTTCTCCTTAGATTCCTCATCGTGCGGCAAAGATTCGTGATACTCAGTGTCGGTGTCATCCTCGTCCTTCCCCCTCATGTAGCTATCATCGTCAGAAGTGGCGGAACCTTTACGAAGGGCTTTCTTCATTATGCGGGCAATTAGTTCTGAAAATAAAATTCAGGTGTGGTTTATTCTCCGTGGGAATCGAAAAATTACCTTTTCTCGTTTGAGTTTTGATTTCTTCGTCGAAATCGGGAGGCTGTTGTCCAGTTCCTGTCGGCGTTACAGGTGAGGAAGCTTCCAGAACTTTTCTCCAACGATTGGTTAGAGCGGTCGCAGCCTGCTCATTACTTTTGGTATCGGGCAGCTTGAACATCTTCTTGCGTTCTTCTTCACGTTCCTTCTGAAGTTGATTACGCAGGTCCTGATTTGCCTCACGTAGGGCGCCAGTAAGGGAAACCAAGTAGTATATAATGAGAGTCAGCAAGAGCAATAAAGGAATAACTGTACTTGGAGAGGTCATGTACTCCAAAGGCTTGTGAAGCTCCCTATCAAAAAAGTAAGATATTTTTTGAATTCTATAGAAACTATATTTATTTTTAAATACGAACGGTGGCAATCCTTTAATAATTGTTGTGGTGAAGAACTCCGAAATTCTATCATAGTCCGAAAATGGCCCACAATGCCATGAGGGACGCAACCATACTATCGCATAACCAACCGGCAGAACACACAGAAACAACATTGTCAAAAGGAGTGACAGATAAAAGTTATTAGACTTTGAAGCTCTGGAAAAAAAAAATCAAACAAAAAATGTGGAACTTACAAATCCGAAGCAATTTATTAGGCATTCTTTGTTATACTTAAAGACAACTTCATGCGGTACATTGCAAGTCAGCACAATCCACGAGCGTAAGTACATCAAAATCATAAGCTTCACAAAATTAATGATCACGAGTCCTGGCGAAAAGAAAATCCCCATCCATACTTGCCCTTGATTGTAGACCAAATTTAAGATGCTCTCGGCAATTTTAAAGTCTCCATACTATAAAAAAAACAGCGATGGGAGGAAAGAAGATACCGAATAAAACGGTGAAATTTGCAGCTAAATGTTTTCTTTAGGATGGGACAGGGGGTTCAAATGGATAAATTCCCAATCCCAATACATACCTGAGGGAAAGTTTTCTCCATGTCCCAACACCAGTATTTATTTATGTAGCGCACGAAGAGGGCTCGCAGGAAGTCGATGCAAAGTGGTGCCACTATGGACATTATCTGCAAATTAAGTTTACATTATGTAAATAAGGGAAGTTTATTGTGCGCTTACAATGTTCAACCGGAAGTGAGTATAGTTAAGCATGGCATTTGCACACGAGTAGAGTGGGAGTGAGAGCTTTCAATTACATTCTTGGCTTGACTATGTGGTGTTTATAGAGGATTTGGTTTTGCTAAAGTGGAGGAAGTGTGGAAATTGATGTGCAGTGGATTATTAGTTAGACAAGGGTATCTAATTACATCATAAGGGTTTTGAGGTTTTTTATGCGGAAGGAAGAGGTTTTAATTTTAAATCTACAAGAAAGCCACATTTACCTTTGGAAACAGAAGACAAATTACTAAAATGGCGCCCAATGTGGAACATTTAAATCAAAAAGTCCTACAAATTTATTTAAAAACTTATGACCAAATTTTCAAATATTCTATATCATACTAAACGTTTGATAAATCTGAATAATTTTGAAATGCTGAGGTTGACCTATGTTGGTATGAAAACAGTTCTTTGTTTTATTTTTGCTTAAAACAATAATTCATAAATCCATCGATTGAATCTTCACACAAATTCATAATCCGCGTGAACCAACAATGCAGCTTAAAATATTCTACAGTGAAAAGAATGAGAACTTTTCCAATTTCTCTCGGATTTTTTTTTGTAAATTTTTTTTTGTTAAATATATTTCAATATGCAATAAGCCATTTTTGTTCGTTCATCAAAGCACTTTAAGGAACCAAAGGCTTTACAACTGTACATAGGTCCTTTTTTATTTATATTTTGTTGGCCTCCTTGTCCAATACATATACCTATATATCTAGTAGAAGCTAGAAGGAAAGAGGAAAACATTTTTACACTTTGCATTGCTACGGAAGTATTTTTGAATTTTTCGAAAACACAATTCCTATGCGCATTGGAATGGGTACAGGCATACGAGTACACCGACATCGCAGTATGGTGGAATTGCGCTAGGGATTTTCTGTGGCAGAAGTAATTGTATTCTTCAGTTAGCTGTAGAAAAAAAATACGAAAAACAGTAATCATTTGTTCTTATAGCAGCAGCAAAATAGAGCATGAAACAATGTGTGCAACAATGAAAGGCGCCTATATGAATGGGCAAAAAGACTGGGATGGTTAGTTTGAATGGCAAGAAGCTTTTTAAAAACACTCTGTACAGTGGAACTTTTTATATACAGAGAGCGAACTGATGTGATGGAAAACAATGATTTTCTTGAAAAAATAATACATGCGTTTTATTATATAAAAAGTCCTAAGAGGGTTCGTATTGGGATAGAAAGATATGCAAATCGAACAACGCAAAGCCTGTTTCAAAATGGCTGAGTAAAGTTTTGATTAAAAACCCTACACACACCCGTCTATTAGTGTGAATTTTGGCATAAGTATTTATATTCTTTGACAGGGTTGGACTAATTTTTCCTTTTAAAGGACTAGAAATCAAATAACTTTTTTATATTCGTGAGTTGAAAAACTATGTCCTGAGAGTACTAACATTTTAGCTTCTATAAGGTTTCGGTAAGGTCTTATCGAAGCTAAAATGATTTACAGCAGTTTTAGCGAATCCATTGCTTATCCGGTAATAAGCTCTGGAAACTTTACCGAAAGACAAAAATATCGAGCTTAAATAATCAAGGAATCTTTTCGAAGTGGAACGTAAATTTACTACCTACAGTATGTATCCCCTAAGAAACAAAATTTAAATGGGGACATATTCTGAAAAATAATATGCACGACTGGATCGCACGTACTTGCTCTTATGTTCGATCACATCGTAAGAAAAAAATTAAAAACTATAAACGGTTAAATATATTTTTAGTCGTTTTTTACTTAACTTTTTATATTCATACAGACAAAATTTCTAAGAAAAAAAATTGGTACGGCAATGTTAAATATTTAATAATATTAACATAAATAAAAAATTTAAAAAAAAATTACCCCCCGTTTACAGTTAATAACAAAATATGTAAAACAAATTGTTGACCAAAATCTAGACGCCACGAAAAGGAGTGCACAGTGCACACACATTTCTATCAAAATCGTTAGAACCGTTTTCGAGATAATTTAAATGGTAGACAAAATTTGATGGCAAGTATCGTTATATTTTATACTAAAAAACGATTAAAAATCTCTTTAAGAGAATCACCTAAAACGCTTAAGTACCAAGTTTGAAGAAAATCGCTTCAGTCGTTGAGGCTGTAGATCGTTCTACCGTCAGATAGGCAGTTGACAGACGGAATTGCGGGAGCCACTTCGTTGGTATTCTCCATTATCGTAATGTGGAGTTCGATTTTTTTGTTCAAATACAAAACTTGCCCTATAGTAACCATATCGCAAGTAAAAAACGCTGATGTGATGTGTCAACACGGTTTGTTATACCGAGTTAAACACAAACCAAGTTGAACAAGTTATTATTTTTTTTCAAACCGAGTTAGATTTTACTTGAACTGATAGAAAATGTTGCTATGTTTCTAATAAAGCAGAAAAGCTAGAAAATTGGTGCCGGTTCGACTTCGGTATATCTATACGGTTTTTGGTTTGGCATATCGAACTTTCCAGTTTGTTTTGTCTAACCGAAAAGAAAGACAGAATGGAAATAAGAATTTTTCCTTTTAAACAAACAGCAATATATCTCAGTCTCTCTTATTAACAAACGCCAAAAACGTCACATGGGTGAAGTGACATTTAGCAATTTTATATTTATTTTGGCAGAGTGAAATTATTTCTCAGAAAACAGTTTATCTTTATACTTAAATTTATGCAACAGGTATTTATACATCAGTTGATGACAAATAGAGTTTTAACATTAGAAAATTGTTTTATAATTGATTCCGTTTTGCAATTTTGCATAATCGATTCTGTCAAATCAATCAAATGTTAGTTATTAATTTTTGTTGACAGATTGTTCAGGTTCAATATTGAATAAAAATTGAAACTGAATCTAAACGATTCAACAGAAATTTTCAAGTTTTTGTAATGCTTCGAAAAAGACGATTTAAAGACAATTGCGTGATTTTTAAAACGAAAAACACTATTTGCCCAAAAGTCTAGTTCGTCGACCGTCTGCAAAGCTATAAACTGTCAAATTCGAGATATAACATCAGGCTTATGTCACCCCGACAAGCACTTTAGTTCTACAAAATGATACTAATTTTTTTTTAGTTAGTCCAGAGGTGCTCAAGATATCACCGAAAACAGTTTAGACTACTTTTTTCACGTTGCTGGCCAACGCGGAGGGAATTAATTTCAACTCGTTTTAACTTGGGTTGAAAAATGTTCGGACGATCAATAATTCAATCAGAGAGGATGATGAGCTGTCATTTTTATTTGCTGCAAGCTCAACATGCAGAAGAATCATATTTTTGCAAGAGTATGCGGCACGTCTATTTACTGCCATTCACACAGTTAATAGATAAGTTATTTAGAATGACAGACACTTAGTCGACAGCTGTCACAACTCTTCAAATGGAATTTACAGTCAGCTGCTCTAGACATTTGTCATTCGGGTAGCCCAGATATTTGTAAATTGCTGGGAGAACTCAAGATAACTTTCATGACAACTGCTGTTTTTTTTAATCCTTTGGCACGGGTTACAAAAACAAAATATTATAAATACCAGATTGCAGAGAGTAAATTTGTGAACGTTGCCAATATGCTCGATGAAATATAAAATAGATCTATTTGGGCGGTGATTTCGCGCCCGCAGTTACGATTTAATTCTTTTATTTGAGCAAATATTTGCGGTTATGAGTTCCACTCTTTTGAAAACTTTCCGTCGTTCCGTTACTGCCAAAACAGGGCTTCCATAACATCCTTAGATAAAAAAAATATTATTTAAACAAAATAATGTATGTCTTAGAGCCAAAGCAAGTTTGTGCAACCCAACTCTTTTCATTAAGGATTAAAACCAGGAAGGCGGACAAAAATTCCTTCCTGTCAATTGCCATAAAGCAAGTACATATATACATGCGAAAATAATAAAATTCATAAACACGCACTCACCATGTCGAAAACGATAATTTTTGAGAGCTCCTGTCCCAAGGATGTCTCCCAACACATTGATGTCAAGTTGCGACGAACATTCTCCAAGACAAGGGTGATGTTCTTCAGCTTTTCCTCATGGTGTTGCATCTGTATTAAAGGAGCAACTGTCGTTGTGGTACTGAGATTTGTGGCACTTGTGGCCATTGCTGACGATGAATCGCCTTGTTTGGGTGGCATGGGGGTGGTACAGAATTCTGGTGGAATTGTTACACAGACTGTTTGTGTGCAACTTTTAGCCTGCATTTGCTTATCACTGATAGTGACGGCAATAGTCGAGCTGGGGGTATTCGTCGGAAACGCATTGGTGGTATCATTCAGTTGCTCTTCGTCAGATGGTGTTGATGATGATGGGTCATAGGGCTGCAGAGTGGATATGTACTCGAGGACTTTGTCACGTACAGGATCCATTGCTGTTGAAGTCGCTAAGGTGGGAATAGTGTCCATGAGTTCCGTAAGTGTTGACAAGCTGGATACGTCGAGGGTATAGGTGTTTGCGGATGCAACATTTATAGTTGTTCCAGATTCTGTAGTGTCAGAGGAATCTGTGGACTCGGTACCATCACTTGTCGAAGCTGATGCATAATCTGTTGGGAGCTCTTCCATTGAACGTCTAACCCTTTGACCATCATCATCATCCACTTCTTCCATTTCCATGGATGGAAAATTATCAAAATAGTCATGGTAGTCAAAATAGGTATCATTAAACTGGGATCTATAATCCTCACTGGTTGTTGACGATGGCGATGACGGAGAGGTGCTCTCGAAAAACATCGATGTACCACCATTGCTGCTGGTCCAGTCGTCTCTCGTAAATGGATCAACTGATGCATTACTGGGATTTGTTATTAAGCCGTTTAAGTTGGTTGTTGACGATAGAAAGTCGATAGTAGCAGTTACGGCATCATACGGTGTGGTCGATGGACTTTCCGTCCATGTCTCTGAAACAAGAGTTGTTGTAGTTAAGTTTAGCAACAACATTGATGTAGCTAATGTTCGAGTTGCCGAGGGCAGAGGTATTGAACAATTCACAGGAACGATAAAACACATTGTTCTGTTGAACAAATTTCCCATACTCGAAGTATTTGGGGAAAAACCTAATGGTGCAGGAGATGAGTTGAAATCGCTTAAAATTGATTTGCTGGTGGTGAAGCTCGTTAGAAGACTCAGGCCAGCAATCATTTTTTCAATTTGAAGCCTCTCCGAAGTTGCATTTTGATCGATTTCTTTAAGTAGCTGTAGGCTCTCGTCCTTGCCGGTGATTTTGTAAATGAACGAAAACATCAGTGAGTATAAATTCAGCAAATTCAAAATCATAATTCTGAAAGTAAAGTTTAGAAGAATAAATTGAAAATCACACAATGTTTTTTTTTGTCTTCAGCGTTTTTTTTTTAAAGTTCAAGTTTTTTTTTTATTTTTTTGAAATCAAAAAATTGTTTAAAAGAAGTTTTTTCTCAAAATTGTTGAACATTTTAGGCAACAGGTAATTAAAAAAATATTTTTATATTTTATGAGCTCAGTCAGATTGTGGATATATTGTTAGAAGACGTCTAGAAATAAGCTTTTATGGGGCGTTTTTTTTTTAAGTCCGGAGAACTTGCAGACTATATCCAACAATGCTAATCACCAAACAGTAAGTAAGTAAGTAAGTAAGTAAGTAAGTAATTTATTGCTTGATATCTTAATATTTCATTTACAAACATTTATAATAAATTTTAAAGCTTTAGCTTTGCCGTCAGCTCGTTTGGCAAATTTAAAAGATATAAGATATTATTATATAAATATACAAAAGAAAGAAAGGTAAGAATTAAGTTAACTATTCATATTCTGTTATAAGTAACATTCGGTATTTTAATATGTCTTTTAAAAACAGGTACAGTTTTTTCCAAACACAGTAGTTTAGCAATGTAATTGTTTCTTGTAGGGTAAACATTTTCTGTCCAAAGTATGCAATTCGATGTTGTGCAAATATGGGACACACACTGATGAGGTGGAAACAATTTTCTTTAGCTTTAAGATTGCACAATGAACAAAACTGATTAAAGCTGTTATTATATGGAGTTCCATTTAGGCCAAGGACTTCACATCTTGTCTTAAATATAAGAGATATCTCTTTGTACGTGAGCGCATCATTGAAATAGTTAGCTTCCATTAGGTTCAGCTTAAGTTGAGAGTAAAGGAATCTGCTTTCTGATTTCCTTGCTTCTTGTACATATGCATTCCTTACAAAATCCTCCTGAGCTTGAATTATTTTGTACAGCTTTTCTTTAAAGTGCAACAAATTGTTGTGATCTAGCTCCACCGTTTCACCACAAGAATTTCCCAAATTCTTCCACCTAGCCACCCACCAATCCGAATTTCGCAGTTCGTACAGGGCCATTTGTTTGGTCAACCGATTGTCCTGATGCGCCAGTGTTCCTACGACGTAGTCTGCATTTAACTTAAGCGTGTATGTGAAAATTTTAGCTAGGCCTGTTTCGAGATATAGGGCATAGTTTGGTGTTTTTATGGGGAGATTGAACAGCTTCTTTAGAAAGGACCTTTGAAATTTTTCTATTGCCTCAAACTCATTTGTTCCCCAAACTTGGGCAGCATAACAAAGTGAAGACTTTATAACAGCATCAAATATTTTGTATTTTGCTGACAGTACAATACGCTGATTCGAAAAGATATTTTTCCATGACATGTTAAGTAGACTTTGCGAGGAAGCAGATTTCGATATAACATGTTCATTAAAGTCCATGGTTTTGTTAAGATTCACTCCTAGGTATTTGTACTTGCTTACTATCTCCAGAATATTTCCATTGAAAGTCCAAATATGTCCACTCTGACTCCGGGTATATCTAGAGAAAACCATTACTTTAGACTTATTGGAGTTAATTGTAAGTCCCCATTTGGTGCAATAGTCAGAGAGACGATTTATCATCAATTGTAAGTTCTCGGGGGTTTCTGAGAGAATCACCAAATCATCGGCATACAAAAGAACGTTTATGACCAGATCAGCCATTCGAACACCTCCTGGCAGACAAGTTTCAATATCATTGATGAAAAGTGCAAAAAGAAGAGCACTCAGAAGGCACCCTTGTTTTACTCCGGTGTCCGTTTCAAACCACTTTGAGAGTGTTGATCCGTCCCATACTGATGCTTTTGAATGAGCATACATTTCTTTTATTGTATGGATGAACTTCGTTGACATACCTAGCATTGATAGCTTATAAAAGAGCGCATTTCGGTTAACAAGATCAAACGCAGATTTGAAATCCACAAAGAACGCATATATCTTTTTGTTCCTTGCTTGTAATGCCTTAACTATTGACGTTAAAGTAAAGATGTGGTCCACTGTTGAAAAGATTTTTCTGAAACCAGCTTGAAACTTAGTGATTATGTCATAAGCTTCAGTCCACTTTTCAAGTCTGTTTGCAAGCACGCCACACAATAATTTCGCAATTACATTCATAAACGAGATGCCTCGATAATTTTCAACATTATTTGTGTCACCTTTTTTATGGATCGGGAATATTACAGCATTCTTGAAGGATACAAGGACGTCTTGTTTTTGTAAAACGACATTGAAGAGAGATTTAAGTCGGTGAATAAGTCCTTCTGTACCGTTTTTGAAAAATTCATAAGGAACGCCATCTTCTCCAGGAGCTTTTTCGTTTTTCGCTTTGATAATTACAGCATATATTTCTGTAAACGTGATTTCGGAATCTAGTATTTCATCAGATAAATAGGGTTCAGCGTAGGAAAATTTAACATCTGATTTGACACATAATATATTTTTGAAGTGCACCGCAAGGTCCTCTGCAGTTACTCCTATGCCTATTGTAAAATTTGAACGGTTTATCTTTTTCGTGACTTTCCAAAATTGTTTTGAGTCCTTCGTTTGACCAAGTGTATAGGCTAGTTGGTTTTCATATTCTGTTTTCTTTTTAAGACATAAGTTTTTATACCGTGTGTTTTCTTCAATATACCATTTTCTTATATTTTGGCAGTTTGAATTTCGGACTGCATTCAAAAGGGAAAAGGACTTTTTTCGTGCTTTCATACATTCCTTGTCGAACCATTCATTTTTATATTTCTTTTTTCCGCTCGATATATGGTTGGTGTTTATAATCGATTTTTGTATGCATGCAATGAGTTGGTTAGAAAGTAATTCTGCTGTATCGAATGTATCGTTTAAAAGTGATAGGTTGTTGTCTAGTTTGTTTTGGTACGTGTTAAGTTCAAGGTGTTTCCATTTAAGTCTGGGGATAAGTTGAAGGTTTCGTACAGTTTGGGTTGTATTATCAGACCACTCAGCCACAATAGGCATGTGGTCTGAATAGTTTTTAGCCTGGATTTCAAAGTTACTTATATGTTCATGCCAATCGTTATTTATAGCGCAGTAGTCGACTACCGATTTACCTTGCCCTCCTATAAAAGTGTAATGACCTTCTTTATCTCCATCAGTACATCCATTGAGAAGTACACAATCATACATCTGTAACATATCGAGAAGATTCGTTCCATTTTGATTACAGGTAGTGTCCTTTGAATTCCTGTTATTAAAGTCTTTAGTATTATTTCCCGTTCTATGCATTGTAGTTACTTGTAAATTACTAATTCTTGCATTAAGATCGCCAATTATGAGAACGCTTTTGCTTGCCAAGTGCAGCATAATTCGATTAAGGTTTTCAAAGTCTTCAGTCCACTTATTGCAATTTATATAAAAGGGGACAATGTACATATCGTTTTTTTGAATAAGTTTTACCACAGTTACACCTTCAATTTCTTCATAATTATAAGTTTTTAGTAGAGATGTTCTTATTCCATATAAAGTTCCACCGCTTGCACGTCCTTTAGTGAATGTTTTGACTGCTGGTTTAGACGATAATTTATAACCATTGAAATACTTTGTGAATTTACTAAGATTTTCAGATATAACATGAGTTTCATATAAAAAGAATACATCAAAAGTATTTATATATTTAAAAAAATCTACAAATAAAAGTTTATTATTAAGCCCGGAAACATTGAAAGACAAAATTTTAAAAGTACGAAAAGGTATTGAGCTGGCGGCATCACATTTTCAATTTTGTACAAACGTACTAACAGATGGAAAAATTTGTTGCAGTGGCATCCCTGGATTAGACCATTCATTATGACGTATATTTGACAACATAATTGTTTTGACAGCTTCGAAATTAAGTTGGCCAAACATATTCAACAGGTGCTGTTCTCCATCTTCATTTTTATATTTAAGTGTATTGTTTTCGTTTAAATAAAATGTTTTATCGGAAATTAATAAAGAGTTGTTTTTAACGAGTACTTGTTCTTTTGGATTTTTTGTTTTGATTATTCTTCTGTAGCTGAGTAGGATTCGGCGTTTGAGTTGTGCATGTTTTGTTAGGTCACGTTGAATAAATACGCCTTTGCCTTTAAGCTTAAAGGAATTTTTCAGCATTTTAAAGGCTTTCTCGTTGGATCCAACATTTATCTTCAATTTGATGATGTTTTCATTTTCAATGAGTTTTGTTATCAAAATGAGTTAATCACCAAACATTTGACTGTGTTTGCATCACCTTTGCTTTTTCAAGATGCAATAACACTCAGATTCAACGGGTCCAAACTCGATTGGCATTGGATCAATCCTCAGGTTTATTGGAAAATTGTGTTGGATCAACATTAAACGTCATTAGGTAAAATTTTCTAATTCGGAGAGATGATTCCTAATCCGCATGATATTATCGTAACGACGATTCGCTGACTTAGAAAATGCACAGTTTAGTGTCGTCTACGAGTTTGAACCTTAACTTTTTTAAAAATTAAGATCAATCAATGTGTTAAGGTCAGCTGTTTTCGCTAAAAAGGACTTGGATGGGGAAGTGCTTTGGTTCCAACAGGATAGCGCTCAATATCATACGGCAAAAAACTGAGTAAAATTCCTGTAAATTAACCCCTTCAGGGTCATGTGATCTTAGGCCTTCGAATTAGAAAGTTCAGAAAATTCAGGGCTCACAAATTTTCCTCCATTAAAAATTGGAGACGCAAGTCCAAAATAATTTTTCATCTGAATTTGACAGAAAACCTGAGAAATTTTTCTGAGGAAAACTGTTCATATGAAAGAGATTGCTGAGATTAGTAATGGGCATAATCGAATGGCTTCAATAATCGAGATATTAGTATTCGAGTGATCATAATAATCGAATAATCATTCGAATTATGAAATAGTAAGAACTTTGGAATAGTTATAAACATGTACACATGATCCATATTTCGTTTAAGTTTATAAAGGTCACGAAGAAGAATAATGTTACTTATCACATCCTAATATCTCTAAATTTTAAATACATGATCTATCCTTTGCTAAATATAGAAATAAAATAAACAAAAATCAGTCAAGACCACAAATCCGAAGGTAACAATCCTAAATTCTTTTCTTCTATGTCAAATTGAAATTTAATAACGGTAAACATTACGGTAGAGAAAAAAACGGTAGAATAAGAAATTCTCAATTCCTCCAATATCAACGAATTAAATCAACTCAATAAACATCATTCGAATGATGACTGGAAATCGTTCGTATGATTTCATATGAAGGATTGAGATGTTTCGAGATGATGTAAGAATCGATTATAATCAATTATTTTATTCGAATGCGAACATAATTAGTTGAGTTCTTATTTTTCTAAACTTGCCCAATAACTTTCTTTAGCCATACGAAAAGTTGCTAATCGCTAGTCTATGCTTGCCAGCTATAACATCAAAATAATTTTACATTTTTTCAATCATTTAAAATTTTGCTTGACTTCTGAGTAAGTAAGATTTGAAAAACTAAAATGCACGACTGGATCGCAGGTACTTATTCCTATGTTCGATTACATTATATATGCAAAATATTCTTAATAGAAACGGCTAAATGTATTTTTAAAATCGTTTTTCACTTAATTTCTTATATATAAAAATTCTAAAATTTTTTCTAAAAAAAACAGTGGTATGGACATTTTAAATATTTAATAATATAAACTCAAAAACAAAATTCCAGATAAAATCGTCCACCCGTTTCCGAAATATTGAATTTTCAAATTTTTTTTTTCAAAAAATCAAAAAAACTATTTTTCGAAAATTTTGAAATGCAGTATTAATTAATATTAGAAGCAGATCCTATGTAAAAATTTTGATTCAAAGCCGTTTATGAGAAAGTCAAAAATCAATAAAATGGTTGTAAGGCAGGTACCGTTAATATTATGTTAATATTTTTAATTTTTTTTAGAAAAAATATAGAGTATGCTCAAGGTAGTATCCACAGCAACCTTTATCAAAATCGTTAGAGCCGTTCTCCAGAAAATTAAGACGGTAGAAAAATTTGTATGGCAAGTACCGTTATTTTTGAGTCTAAGACAACGTTCAAAAATCTACTTTGGACAATCACCTAAAACGCCTAAGCACCAAGTTTTAACAAAATCGGTTCAGCCGTTTAGGCTGTAGATCGTTCTACAGACAGATATACAGACAGACGGAATTGCCGGACCCACTTTTTTGGTGTTCTCTATCATGATAATGTCAACTTTGATTAAAATCTCGGTTGATTAAAATCTCGGTTTCCAAATGCAAAACTTGCCCTATGGTACCTATATCGCAAGTAAAAATACTAAGCTTGTTAATTGTCGCAGTTTCAAAAAATGTATTTCATTATAACCTACCTTGCTAATTGCAGTCGCAGCTGTTGCCTTGGATGCCAATTCTCGAACAATCCCAATGCATCAAAAATCATCGGCAGAAAAAACGACAGCAAAGTCATTATAACGTTGACTTCATTCCTTCTGTACCACGATGCGTTAGTTCCAACAGTTTCAGACCTATTCCACCAAAAAGACCAATTCAATGAATTTAATTCAAAATCAGAGAGAACAAAAAATCAATAACCTGTCAACAGCTGACACCACAGTATAGCCAGACGCAGCCAGGAGGCCAATTACCAAAATATTCACAAGAATCCTTTGAAGTATGATACGCCAACTGGATTGTCAAAGAGAGATACAGACAGATAAAGGGAGAAAGCAAATAATGAAAATATAAATATTTTTTTCATTTCACAATTTATTGTTTGCTAAATATAATATGCGTACTTCCGGTTGTCCTTTTTCTTTTCTGCCTCCTCAAGTAGAGCTTCCTTGAAGCCAACAACAACAGATGCTATCCTATTATGAGCCGTTTCCGCATGACCTAAGTCATCAAAAAAAAAAAAAAAAAAAACAATGATGGAAATTAAATAACCGTTATGGTGAGATGGAAATTCAAACTTTACCAATCATGAAATCCCAGCCGGTGAAGAGTTTCCATGAGAAAATACACTCGTCGTCTTTTGATGAAAGCTTCGAGTTTCTAGAATTTTCAGCCATTCTGCGTTGGAGGACGATGGATAGAAAGAAAAGGCGAGTAACAATTGACTTTGCATTATTAACTCTAACGGAAGTAATAATAATAACAACATTTACAAAATTCTCAAGTCAACAAATTACTATGGCGCATCATCCCCACCAGAGAGCTATGACCTAATTTCCTGTAGTGAAACTATTAAAGAAAGTATAGTGTCGAAGTAGTTGACGTTGTTGTGTTGTGTTATGTTTCGCAGGAGCCGGATATGGGTATAAATTAATAAACAGCAAGGACTCCCCTCATAATTTACGGGTTAGAACAAAAAAAAAAAACCACATCCATAATAATCTTTGTATCGCTGTCTGGAACAATTGCGACTTAAAGGATATATTAGAGAAGAACTGTTGAAGCTGTCACCATAATGGTGGCGGCGGCGGGCGTTTGGTGGTTACGACTCACACGACAAGACGTTTAGTTGTATGTAATTCAAATCACGTAGCAAATTGCTTGTTCAAATTAATTGACACTGAATTTTATTGCTAGGATGTTCTATTGTGCTTCAATATATTTTGGTACATAATTATTATTTATAAATTTAGTTTTGTGAGATCTCACACAAGAGAGACGGGAGGTGGGATTTTCTTGTAAGTGTCATGGAAATTCTAGCCTCAATGACGAAGTAATTATTATGTGACAGTAATCTGATAGGCTGTAAAATTCCTTCGACTGTGAAGTTAGAAGGTGGTATGATGAATTTAAATTTGTAACAACAATTTTAAACTTTGAGATATTTTGTTTACTATGAATTTTTCAGAAATATGAGGGTCTACATTTCCTATCAGAATCCGAATTGTAGAGAATTATTTTTTGTTGACAGGACTTGCCATTTCATCGTATGCACCAATAATCGTATTCTTTTTTTCTGTTTAAATGACTCGGATTCGAATATCAAAAAAAATTTTTCGTTAGTTACTTTCAAATTTCCCAATCACAATTAAATTACTCTTATCTTTTCAACTTAAAGCTTATTTGGATGACAGCTTTATATACAAAAACCATAGTATTATCATCTTGAGGGCCGAGAGTTGCGACATCTACAGGAATTGTGTACAATATTTATTCCGCAATATTCAAATGTATAGTTACGATACTAGCACTTCTCCAGGCTATGTTGTTAGACTAAAAAAATCTGTCTGATGATAACACTATGGTTTTTATATCACTTCCAATTTTTCCATAAAGGTTCTCATCTTTGGTTTCCAGAAATTTACTTTCCATTGTGAGGGGAATTCTATTCGATTAGTTCGGTAAGGTATAAATTTCCCTAGGTGGCTGTCATTGCTAATGCCTCGCTGCAATATTATCTGTTTGGTTCAGTAAGTTGTAGTAAGAATTGTAAAAAACTTTAAGTGTGAAATTATGCAAATTCGTACGTAGGACGTTAAGGGTGACTATCAGAACACAAAAGAAGAAGGCAATGATGGGCGTAGTAGAATCGAACCCAAAACTAAAGAAAAAAAAAATTAAGAAAAAGACAAATACAATACGCAACACAAAGAACTGTGAACAAAACAAAAATATTTTAGAAAATAAAATTAGAAAACACTCGAGAATAAATATTAAAACTTTCCACTTCCCAATTATTTTTGTTTTGCTAACTGCATTTTTTTGTATTTCTGTTTGTCTTTAGTTATCAAAACCAAAATTTCATTCTAGTACACAAATAATTAACTTTTCCTTCGAGTTCTCATTTTTTTGGTATATTGGCCAGGTGCCTATTACTATCACAAAGAAATAGCAGAAAAACTTGACACCTTGCTGTTTTGACAGTTTTTGCACCAGTTCAAATTGCCGATGAGTTTTTGAATTCTTCCTTCCAAAAAAAATAGCAAATTAAAAATATTGGCGCAAAATTATAAACGATATAGTAAAATGTTAAAGCCACTTTTAGCAATTTACTAAACTAAAAAGATGATTGAGCTAATTTTAAATGATTTTAACATTTTACTAAAGTTAAAATCACGGAATGGCTACTTTAACTTTTAGCAATTTGCTAAATCCATTATGGAATCTGATAGTATATCAGCCTTGCACGCGGGGTGCCCAGGTTCGAGTCCTGCTGGAGCACAATTTTTTTTTGTTTTGTTTTTTGTAAATAATTAAAATGATGAAAATAGAAATAACTAACACCTTTTTAGAGCACGTGTTGGGTTTTCATCAACATATAATTAATTTACAATGCATAACAACAATAATTGTGTTCATCAAAATTCAAACCCTACAAATGCTCTGCTTCCTGCTTAATTAGCAATTTACTAGTTTAGAAAAGGTTTTCAAATTTTGAAATAGTTATTTAATCAATAAGCACTTAGAAAATTGCTAACTAGTAAAATGTAAAGCCCTTAACAATGGGTTATTTAAAATTGGAATGCAAAATCTACTAGCTTCACCAGACGCCATCTAGTGTATTGCGTAACTACTATAGGCACACCTACTATTACCTGAGATCATGTGTAGTTATGTACTAGATAAGGTAAAAACACTATTCACGACTCACGAGTACATTCTTAGATACCTGCAAATAAACACGGCGCCACTATATTTTCATAAATACAGGCAAGAAGGAGCAGGTTAATTTTTAATTGAGAATTTTTTTATTTAAAATAAAAATTCCATAATACACGATGCAAATTAAATGATTAAATAATTAAATGTCACTTGTAGTTGTCACAATTTTTTAAGTTAATTACAAGGTTGCGAAAAATGTGTCACCCTATCGGAAGATGCTAAAGTTTTTGCAAATGGCGGCAAATGTTAATGGAAAAAAGTATTTGGCGTACTTTATGGTTCTTGTTTCTTGGCAGAGTTGCCATACAATAAATTTAATAAAGTGCCAATACTGACAACAGAAAGTGACATTTTAGGTCACTGGGTGCACCAACAAAAAAGTAACAAGACTCTGAAAATTTTATATGTAATTTTTAATTTTATTTAATGCACCTCAAAATTTAAGGAATAATAAGAATAAATAAACACAAAACTAATAAATAATAAATTACCTAATAGATAAAATTATGCGTTTTAATGTTATTTATGCGTGAAAAAACCGTTTCAGCTGATGTACCTTATCTGATCATGAACTTGGATATACTTGAAAACATTTGCTCGTCGATTCCTAGAGTGCTATTTGAATAGTTTGAGTGCCACAGTGCCATTTAAATTAAAAAGTGCCAAAAGTCCACGATCGTGCCACTTCGGCAACGTTGCTTCTTGGCGTGTATTTTAAATCTGTTTACTTGACATTTGACATTTGCAGCCAAAAATTTTAGTAGGTAGGTCCCTTTCGATAGTATTAAATTTTTTCACCATCTAATATAATGACAGATGTTGGTATATTTTTATACCATTTTTAACGCTTGGGTCCACAATAGCCAAGCAAAAGAGTTAACGTATACTTTTGTAAAAATGTAACCTTCATTTTTATTTCGAGTTTATGGCGAAGATAAATGACAGCTGGGGTTTCCTGACTTTATAATTGAGTGTTTTTGACTGTCATTTTTGTTTCAAGGAACAGTGCTGCCAATTTCAATGCTTCGAAGTTACTCATTTACATATGATTTTGTTGCGACTTATCTTTAACTCGTGGTTTAAATGCAATAACAATAAGTCATTAATAAAAAAATGTGGAAAAATGAATATTTTATTTTAATTAATCGAACATTTTATCCCGCGAAAAATATATTTATTTTGAGTTTGATAGGCATTTTTTAGATCAATTAAGTGCGTAATGCAATTAAGCGGAGTTCAAATAACCGATTAAATATCTGTTCTACTTATAAATGAATTTTCGATCCAAATTTTGTTGGCCAATTAAGCTGTAAATTCAATTAACCGAGGTGCAATTAGGAGGAAGACATTATAAATCAGTGCTTCGTTCAATTTAAAAATCAAGACATGTCCTATCCAAGAAAATAAATTCTCAAAACTCGCAAAATTGATTTGTTTTAAAATTTGTTGACTCAGGATGTAACTGCTTTAAATGACATGGCCTTAAGGTTTGCCTTCAAATAAAATTTAAAACTCACTTCCGTAAAGTTGCAACAAAACTGTAAACATAAACAGCAACAGCTGTTAAGAAATACGCCAACGGCAGATTGTATCCTTTTCGAGTTGCTCCCGATTTACTCGAATAATATCTGTGAAAAAAAAAACAAAAAAAAAACAACAAATGAAAAACAAATAATAATAAAATTTCATTTCACAAAAAAGGTCAACGAGCAAATTATCACCATATCCATCGATTTGCCATTTTCCCACACACTCTTACAACCCCACACTTACCCATAAAATAACGGCGAATACTTAAGATATCCTTCGAATTCCCAAATTGTAAATAGATTGCCGGCGACTTTCATTTCTCGTTCTGACATTTTCTTCCTTGGATCTTCCTCATTTGGATTTGTCGACAGAACCTGTGTGTGGTGGTGGGGAAAAAGGATTTCTTTTAAGAATTTAGTTCAGATCCCTTGTTGAAAAGTTTCATTGATGAAAAATGAAAAAAAAAAATAACTTACTTCAGGTGCAATTACGAAAGCTACCAACGGTATAGTCATCATTATATTAACCCATAAAAGCCATCGAAGAAATGTGAAATAGGAGGCGACACCCGATCCGAAGTGTGATTCGATTTCTTTAATACGAAGTTCCCATGGAATCAGGACCGTAAGGAAGCTGCTCGTTTCACGTTTCCAATGACGCCAACGCTGTATTTTGTGGAAATGAGATGATGACGGCGACGACGACGGTTGGGAATTGGGTGTTTAAGGAGAAATGTGATATTGACATTGGTAATGACATTTTGATAATTTGAATATTAGAATCGCCATGATTGAGTGAGACAGTCTGCTGAACGACAACAACAACAACAACGACGTCGGCTAACGCGGAGACTTCGAAAGCAATTTGAAGGGCCCCAGATGGCTTTTGATTTTCGCAAAATCATAGCGTCAAATTGAAAAGGCCTCAATTTTTCACATCTTTCCTCGTTGCCGACTTTTCTCAGTAGTCGGTATAATTTTCTAACTCAGTGAATTTCCGGGGTAGGTATAAGATTTTCTCTTCTCTCTGTGAGTTTATTTTTTATTGTACGCCAAGGAGTTTTCGAATTTACCTCGATATACCTGTGCAGGTAGGTTTAGCTTTAGGTAGATATAGGGGCAGTTAATAGCAGCGTGCATGGAATTCTTGATGTTGGAATAGTAACGGTTGTATTGTTGTGTAATATAAGCCAGCATGTGGGTTAGAGGGTGTAATATATTCTGGAAGATAGCTATGTATGTAATGTAGCTAACAAGTTCGTTCTCTCTAGAGGAAGTTGATGGAAAATGCAAATTTAGACAACAAATTAAAGCCATGTGGATGGGTGGGGTTTCGCGGGAAGGATACCTACATTCACTCAAGAACAAAGCAAGAACATCAGAGGATATCTGATACTTATTCTGGTATAATATTTAAATGAATGTAATGTTAACGTGTTGAATATATCTTCTGTCTTTGAGTTGATTCGTTTTCTAAATTATATCTAGAGCAATCCACATACCATAGATGCGAGTACTCGTATTTTTTTAGCTCAACTTTAAAACGTTTCCGGAGGGCAAACAGTTAGCAAACCCGGAATCTCCCATGGGACTTGCATATTCATTGTAGATGTGTATCGTTTTTCTTTTAATTTGTAAAAAAAAAAATAAACTAGATGAATAGGTACCTGTGTTTAAAAAATAGACTCCTGTTTTATTCTAGGGACTCATTCCTTTATTGTGTTATTTTTATAAAGTGAAAGAATTTAGACTACGCGTGTTGGATTGTTTAAGTATTTTTTAAGAAAAGCTGGTTAAGGGTTAAGTAAATAAAAGAACTTCATAATTAAACGGAGAAAACGTAGACACGTTCAAAATGTGGGCAGAAATAAAGAACAATGTATAGAATTTCCAAAACAAACAAGATAATAATATGCAAAAGGCTTTTATGTTAGATGATGGAGAAGTATTTTCTAACCAAATTCTTACCTTCGCAATCAGCAGAAGTTGTAACGGTTTATATATTGTCAATCTATTCAACGTATGATCTTGTGATTAAACAAAGGTATTTGTAATATTATGCACTTAGTAGATTGGAAATACAAAATATGCTGGTCAAAAAAATAGGAACTAGCTTAAATAGGAATTAGCTTAAGGAAGTCAAGATTTTGGTGAGATTTTTTATCTGAGAATAACTTTGAAATTTTGGGCACATTTTTTTTTAAATATGCCACTTAGATATGGAAAGAGCCAAGAACTGCACTGAAGACCAATGCGAAGCCATTTTAGTTAGATGATAGAGATCACAACAGTCATTGGGCGCTCTGCAATGATTGTGTGAAATAATATAAACTCCAAACATTTTAAAGAAACCAGAGAGTGTCCGTCTAAAATGACTGTTAGAGACAAAGCTACATTGGCGAGAAAAGCTAAAACGAGTCCGATTATGTCCTCAAAAGATCTGCAGTGAAAAATAGAGACGCCAGTTAGTTCTAAAACCTTCACGCACGATCTCCGAGGAAGGTGCCCTTTTTTAAAAAAAATACACACCCAGAAGCGGATCTGTTTTGCAAAAATGCATCACATGAAAGACGGTCGTCAATTTCAGGCCAAGAAGCAGTGGAAGAATGTGCGACGAAACGAAAATAAATTTATTCGGAATGGATGGGAAATAGTTTGTTCGTCATCCAGAGTCCGAGGCCTATAATCCGTGATACACAATACCAACCGTGAAGCATGGAGGTGGCAGCATAATGTTATGGGGTTGTTTTTCTTGGTGGGGTGTTGGTCCAATATTTATTATAGACGGCATGATGACAAAGGAGTCGTATGTGGACATACTGGAAATATTGTGCTTTTGTTATCAAAATGTCTTGTTTTTTGTTAAATTAATCAAGTGTTTCTATTTTTATGACCAGCTTGTTGGGAGGTCTAAATCAAACGGACTAAACAATTTTACAAACCCCTTTTAGTTTTCAAAAAAATGTATATAGATAAAATAGATTAACAATATACTAACCACTAATATGTAAAACTTATATTCTTTTAATATTTGCCTAGTATAAGTATTACACAAAATAATAGGAACAAATTATGGGAGTGTTCATACTATTTTGTCCATACTGTATGTAATTCAAAATTGGAGTCTAACAAATGATAGTTGATAAAGTTATAACAGACAAATTTTATTTGCCTTACTTTCTCTGAAACTATTAAAATTTGTTCCACTCACGCTTCTATACTCTGTCCCAGAAAAATATGCACTACACGTCTTATGGGAAAGCTTTTTCAAAATCAGTAGCGTGACATATTTTGGCACGATACTAAATTGAAAGAAACTCTCCATAAAAAGTGTTTGCCCGCCCCGAATCTATAAAATAATAAAAGAAAATTTCATTGCATCTGGCTCATACACAACGTCCTACTAAGCGCACATCTGAATGTGGACTGAATTGCTTTTGCCGTGGCCTGTGGCTGCTGCTTCTATTTAACCCCATTAAATATTGATGTGCTTTCAGAGTTACCTGTGTCCATTTTTTAACTTGTTCAGTTTTTTGAGAGCTTTCATATGTTGGTCCATTTAAAATACAAACTACGAAAACCCTGTGAGAACTTTATTGAGCGACAGATTTATGCAATCCACTGTAGCGAGAATGAGAGGCAAATGTCCTATCTTCCCCACTCTGCCTATTTTTCTGGGACAGAGTATAAAAATGCTCATCAGCTTAATCATTGAATTCAACTTTGGATGTACTGTCAAGCACAGAGATTTTTTCTTTAGACGTTAAACACAAATGTGGAAGGTCTTACGAAGTTATATTTCTCAGTTTTGATGTTCGCAGAACATCGGAATCTCCTCTTTAAAACATTTCTGAAATATTTGTGACGTCAACAGATACAAAATAACCGTCAACAATCCATGAATCATTATACTCCTGAAAAAGGCGGGATAATTGTTTCGATTGATATTTGCCGCCATTTGCAGGAAATTATAGCATCTTCCCATAAGCTTACAACTCTGATGCCATAGAAATTCACCATTTCCTGAGACGTTGAATAAGATCAACTAGAATCCGCATTTACACAACTGACAAAATGGCAATATTTCGGCGAATTTATAGCAATTTTTTTGTCATAATTTGTTATAAAAAAAATTTTATGATCAATAATTTAGTATAAAATCGCAGATGAAAAATCGGAATTAAAAGAGCTCTAAATTTTTGAATTAACCATCACATCAATACTCCATAAAAAACAAGCAGACGCACTGGGCTTTTCTGTACCGACAACATTAATTCTTCTTGTACTTTTAATATTCACCCCCTCCCCCTTTCCCATTTTCCTTAGATTTCGAAAAAAACTCAAAAGTGACATGAAAAAATATGTTCGATGGATTAACACCTTTTTTTTTGTTTGGAACCTTTAATGAAATTACACCATTCTGTAGACTGCCAGTAAAGTACTTTCCAAATTATACCTGAACAGTCTCTTTTGTGAACGGGGTTCGTCAGCAAACGTTCTCAGTTTGGCTGTCAAATATTGGCCTAAAAAATTGCATTCGTCCCCTCAATTTTTGACGGAGAGAAATTTGTGGGATATCAGTTTCTGAGCTGGTAAATGATCTACGACAACAGCATTTTTGAGAATTTTCAATATATTTGGAGTACCAAGACTATGCCAGGTATTGATAAATTATCAAGGAAAATAATAATAATTCGGTAAAGCAAAGCTGCTTTGTCCAAAATAGAAATGAATAAATCAACAAGACCACATGATTTATCCTTCTGAAGAAATTTTAATCAAGTTCGATTCCTACTTTTCAAAACAATAAAAATGCGTTTTTTACGGAGAAACGCTCTTTTGTTAAAAAAAAAAATAGAAGACAATTGAACAGCACCTTAACTGATATTCCAAATAAAGCAAACCTAGAAAATCATGATAAATGATTTCAACAAACCAAATTACATCCTACGATATTTCCTGTAATAACAATTTTAACGTGAAAAAAAATTGCTTCCTTTCACACCACTACACTGGACAGAACTGAAAGGAACAGAGCAGACAGATACCATCAATTCCCCAAAGAACTGAATTAAATATTTAAATTAAACTTTATTCAAAGAATATTTTTCATCAATTTAAAATAAAGTTGACGGGTATTATTTGGCTTTTTCTCTTTTGCAATATTTATACCATACAACCACTTCCTCTCTTACAAATACACGGATCTACACTGAATACTTATTGCAATACAAAAGTCAAGGAACTTTTCACCACCCACCATGAACACCAACAACATGAAACAAAATGCACCTTCTTTGAGTGCGACATGAATTTTAAACGAGACATTCTACACGGCTAAAAGGATTTTGGTTGCAATTTCCGCATGAGCTTCTTAACATGCACATACACTACCAACTCTTCCAGAAGAAACGGCAGCAGCAGGAGCAGAAACAAAGATCAGACAAACAAGTTTAGAGTTCAGCAGGAAGTGGTAGTTAAGGAATAATAAAAAAAAACCGAATCATTGCCACCCTCAACTTTTCGTGTGTGCTTTTTGTAACACCTCCATTTAAACCTATCGTGCAGAGCGCACTAACAAAATCTCACTCAATCCAGGACGACGGCAACGACAAGGAAAAAAATATAAAAAAAAAATAACGAAAGGATATTATGAAGAAAAAAAATGAGGAAATTTCCTGCAAAGAGGAAAATCACTTACCGCTGCCATTAAAATTTTAAACCTTGCCCACAAGTCCCTTAGACTTCTTGATAGGGCGAAACGTTCCTGCAGTGCTCCTTCGTGACGTGCTACGTACGTTTTCGCCTGTTTTGTGAAGATAAAAATAATATGAAAAAAAATGCCAAAAGAATGGGTGCTCACAATAATACGAAATGAGCTTTAAATTATTTCATAAAAAAAGGACCTCTGGACTCAAGAAAGATTAGCAATTTATATTTTGTTTACGTTTTTTTTTACTCTTGTTATATTTTAAGATTCAGCAAAAAAAATTAACATTAAATTGAAAAAATAATCAAGAAATTAAAAAAAAAATTAGTTTAAATGCAAAAGTCTACAAAATATTAAATTAAAACTATAAGCCTATACAAATCATTGGGTCGGTCACCAACCTCAGGAAGGACCCACAATACACATATCTACACAACACATACCTGTCTAACGAGTTTTAATTTCTTTCGAATATTCCATGGTTGCAGCTTAACGGATTGAATAACTTCCTTGTGCAGCCGGATGTTCTCGTAGATTTGCTCCTGTGTAGAGTCCTGATTTGTTCCGTCATCTACAGAAATGGCAGTGCTTTCAATGTTGAGGAAGGAGAACAGAATAAATGGCTGCACAAATAATTGAATTTTTTTTTTGGTTGGTAAAATCTTACTCGCCTGAGCTGGTAGTGAATACACTAGAGCGACGTCTATCGCCCGCCTGACTGACAGTATCCAGAACGTGATCCATTGGACTAGAGGCTCTTCGGGATTTGCGGCTTCCACGCTTACGATTGCCCCGCACACTGGCACGTCTTTGCATTATTGCCGACACTGATACTGAGTATTCCTCCTCATCGTCCTCATTTTCAGAGCAGCCAGCCTGCTGACACTGCTCAGTTCCTGATGATGATATGGGCGTTCAAATGGAAAGAATATAATAAGGATCTTTCAATAGAGTGAATGGATTTTGTATAGGTATGAGTTTGAGCTGTGTGAGAGAAAGGACTATTACCGAATGCATCCAAGGGGCCAGCTAAATTCGATGACAATTCATTGCTCTTATCCTCTTGCGATCTGAATGCAGAAAATTGAAGGTGAATTCAAGTGGAATTGTCAGATATTTTGTGAGAAATCTCATATGTATTGTATTATTTGTATAAGATGAATGCAAAGTATTTTTATGTATGGGATTGGGTTCTTTTTACACACCTCTTTGTCTTCTCCGGAATGGGTTGAAAGTGTCCTTGCATTGGTTTAGATTTCAAATTGGGGTCATTTAGATCATTCTGTAAGGCCCATGTTACTGACAATTGATGTGGAGATGTTGGACCAGGAACCGGTACTATATCCTGTGAATTTAAGGTTTTTCCTGAATTTTAAACTTTAAGTTTGGTAAATATTTTTGCATCAATCTTTGGAATTTCCTTATTTCAAAGTTCATGTAAATATTAATTGATACAAAAATAAATTAAATGGCATTAAAAAATGTTTAAAATATAAAAAAACCGAAATTTTGCAATAAGTTTTAATATTTGTATTTAATTTTAAATTGCAATTCTAAAACAAGGACAATAACCTATCGGAGTTAGCGGCTAAAATAAATGTGTTAGACGCTTGCAGTTGGCTAAAAAAAGACACGGGAACACGTTACTACAACAGTCATTTCAAATTGCCTTTAAAATAAAATAAGGACAAAACCAAGTATATGCTATCAACAAACAAAGCCTCATCTGTCCATCGCCTAGGACAAAACGTCACTGTTGGTAGCAGTCTTTTCGAGGTAGTCAAGAAGTTCACCTACTTCGGAACAAACATCAATTCCACGAACGACACCTTAGTGGAAATCCGACGAAGAATTGCCCTAGCGAACTGCTACTACTTCGTTTTGGCCAAACAAATGGGTTCAAACCTCCTGTCTCGAAAGAGAAAGTGCACGCTATAAAAAACGCTAATTTTACCAGTTCTACTCTACGGCGCCGAGTGCTGGACGATAAGTAAAAAAGCGGAATTGATACTGGGCACTTTCGAGAGAAAAATTCTTCGGAGGATATTTGGTCCTATATGCGAAGAGGGCGAATGGAGGAGAAGATTCAATCGAGAATTGTACGAGCTGTACCAAGATGTAGATATAGTCCAAAGAGCCAAAGCGCGTCGACTACACTGGCTCGGCCACATCGAGCGAATAGACAACAACGCTCCAACCAAGAAAATCTTCGAATCCCAGCCCCCAGGTTCGAGACGACCAGGAAGAACGAACCTCCGCTACAGGGACGAGGCGGTTACAGACGCAAAAGCGCTTGGTCTCGACGACGACGAGGGAGCGTGCGATGGATCGCAACCGATGGAAGACCGCAATATGTCAGGCAGCGACCTTCCATGGATCGGGAGCCGGATAAGTAAAGTAAGTAAGTTTAAAATAAAATGCATGATCGCACGCACTATGTTCGATCACATCCTTTGCACAAGATTCTTAGTAGAAGGGCTTAATATATTTTTAAAGTCGGTTTTTACTTATTTTTTATAAGCTAGCATTCTTTATTTTTTCGTAAATGTTGGTACGAGGACTTTAAGTATTTAACAATTAAAAATTAAAAACAGATTTTTTTTTATCAAAATAGTTAGAGCCGTTTTGAAAACAAAAAAGATAGTGGAAAACTATGTACGGCAAGCACCGTTATTTTGGGGCTAAAAAATCGAATCAAAAATTTGTTTGAGACAATCACCTAATACTGAAGATAGGATATATATGCGGTGCCGAATCTGGATCTTTTGCCGCCCTAGGCAAGTTATAATTTTGCCGCCCAAAGTTTAAAAGACCAAGATCGTACAAATTAATATAGTTTTGTTTAATACGTTTCAAAGATTTTTGATAAAATAATTTTACAAAATATTGAGAATAAAATGCTGCTCTTCTTGAGTTAATTTTTGGAAATCTTGTAGCGATTTCTTCATCTCCAATACGATTCAGCATATCTTTTTCAACGAAAATCGTTGCCAGTGCTGTTAATCGCTCTGCAGTCATAGTTGAGCGTAAATATGATTGTATTATTTTAAATTTTGAAAAACTAGCTTCCCTTGTAGCAACACTTTCGGGAGACGTTTAGAGTATTTTTAACGCAGTTGTTTAATTTGGATGCAATTCAAGCAAATGGTTTGAAGCAAAATAATTTAAAATTGATAGCGGCTTAAGATCAGACGTTTCGTTAAATATATTAATTTTACTTCAGGCATCATAAGCTATAATAGCCTTTTGAACTTCGTCGTCAGTTCTTGCTTTTAAAATTGCTTCAAGTTTCTCGCAATCCTTAAACTCCTCATTCTTTGAAATATCGCAGAGAAACTCGAAGTTTTTGTTCAGATATTGATACTGTCCAAAACACTCATCGAGACAAGATAAACTCAAATTGATTACGTGGTAGAAGAAATCAATTTTAAATTGAAATTTGGGATCAATTGTTTGAGATTGTTCAGACTGATAACGGCGACTACGTAAGCTCATCGAATCGGACACAATGAAATATATACTAGCATATTCATCTTTATAGGAATATCTATAGTTCTTGTATACCTAATGCTTCAAATAAAGATTCCTCAGAACGGTACTGCCGTAGCTTATCTAAATAATCTAAGCATGTTAAAAAGTCCATGGATGTGGATTGAAGCATATTTGAAAGGACATTTATTTTTCCTAAAAACTCATTCCAAAAATTGTTGACACAACAAATTTGAATTTGTATATGCGTTTACCTAATTGAGTTGCTTTGAATCTTGAATTTTCATCAAATTCTGCACTTTCTGCGATTTCGTTAAGGAATCGTAAATTGTTGATTAATTTTCAATAAGACAGTTGGTAGCCTTTCCTCTGCTTGACAAACGCGTATCTGATAAATTCTTAAAAACAATTTGCTTAGTTTAGAATAGTTAGTATGTTTTTTGCAGAATAATATATCTAAGTAAGAAGAACGTAAGGCAATGGGAAAGTAAGATAATCAGATCAGAAGTAAAAAATTTCAAAAGAATTTTTTCCGCTGAAGTCAGATGCCCTCGTATACCTGAAGATATCCTACAAAGAACAATCAACAAAGAAGAATGAAAAAAATATATTGCAGTAGTTACTAATATTGTTTTAGATTCAAGGATTCGCATTTGTGTTACTCTTTTTTCAGTTTTAAATTTGTTGCACTAATTTTGCCGCCCTAGTCGAGTGCCGCTCTAGGCAATTGCCTGTTTTGCCTTCAGGCAGGTTTGTCACCGATTATATATCTACCGATTATTCTTTAGAAGTAGAAATTGAAGAAATTGCAGGTCCTTCAAGATTTCTCTCATACAAGGAGGCCTTTTCGCATCAAAGTATCTTAAAGGATTTTTCATGCGAGAATGTTTTGGACGAATTAATTGACTTGTTTAAATATTTGTGCTCAAAAATTATTGACAAGTTTTAGGGATACATCTGTACAGTTTTTTCTTACATATACTAAAAAGTAAAAAAAAAAATACAATTGACAATATTAATTGACAATAGCCTTTTAAGTTTGTATGTACATTGTAATCAAAATATGTTCAACAAAATGTTAAATTACATATTAAAAGAATTCCCCCTGTATTTTAATATTTAATTAACATTTAATAATTATGTAACATATCACATGTGTGCAGCTCAAAATATATTTTCTACATGTAAAGAAGACTTAAAAAAAAATTGTCATAATATTTGCAAATGTTTTCAAATGCCATTGTATTTATGCATTTAGAGATTTTAGGGTGGTGACTCTAGGAATGCTAATTTATAACAATTCTCCCGGAACTGAGTTGCGTTTATAGGTGTTATAAATTGGCATTCCCATAGCCTGGTTCTTATCTTGCAGATATAGCACTTGTAGAGAATTATTTGGAACTATTGTTATAGTTTATTTGGTCAATTTCCGATCTGCTATTTGAACGCAGCTGGAAGTTTGTCATATTTTTCTCGTATTCTTACATCGAAAATTGCTTAAACAATTAAGTATTTTAGTGAACTTCTGGTGAATCCGGCTACCTAGGTCCATTTGCAAATGTCGGGCAAGAATATTGAATTATTATATATGTTAGAGTTCAAAATTCCCTAAAACGGGCACAAATATACATCAACTCAGGAGATGGTTTATTGACTAATATCATTTTTTTAACATAATGTCACTTACAAGACTGGCGCCCAATTTTAAATTACAATATTATTACGTATCACCTTTAATAAGTTTGAAAACTTGAATCTATTAAAAATTTCAACCAAAGACTTCTAACTTTTAGATCTAGTAGCTTTTGAACATGAAGTTTTTCAGATTGTTCAACTCCAAATCTGCATTTTGTCTATTGTTCTTTAATCAAGTAAAACATGGGCTTGCTCATTAATGAATAGCGAGGCAGTGAAAATCGCGAATTTCCGTGTGACACACTTTGTTTTGCAGGAAACAAGGCCTTCAACAAATGTATTGATGCCGTCATACGTGACAGTCAAATGGCTTTGACAAAATTGTTACGTAATTACATACTTCTAATATGTTCTTGAAATATCATATATTAATAACTAACAGTACTTTGAATGGGTCAAATTTGACGCTCCCTAGTACTTTTTGTATGTATTTGTCGGAAGTAAGAAAAATCGATAAGAAAATGGACTTTTGTTGCCTTGTAGGTGATTCTTTATTAATTATGCTTCACTCTCTACAATTTTCTTTCAAAACAATTACATATAGCGGATTAGCACAAGCTGAGTTGAGTTGAGTCATTTATGTATTTTGGTATTTTGAAGAAGTTTATCTGCAGAATAATATTGGGTCTAAAGCTTAAAATGACGATGATGAATAAATCCAAATACGGAGTTTGGGGGTCCGCTAATGTTTACCCATTTTTGACAAATTCGGTACATTTGATTTTGATGTGATTCCCATAGAAGGAAATAGATTTTTTTGTTATGAGAGTATTATTTTTTGTGCGGGACTTGAGTGGAAATGTTTTTGAAATGTCATTTCTAACCATGAATCGCTTCACCCAACAAAATTATTTTATTAGGATTTCAGATGGTAGATATTTGCTAAAATATTAACATAATGAATAGTAAAAGAGATGGATATTTCTGGACAACCTGTAGAGAAGTTTGAAAGCTTCCAATCGAATATCTCTCCACGGGCGAACTTTGTACCCGAACAACCCTCAGCTGTGGAATATCAAATTGGAAGGCAAAGTTTTTTTTTGAAAATGTTTTCTAAAATGTGATGATACAACTCCATAAGCTTGATAACCATTTTATAATTGATCCGCTTAAGTATTTAATAAAATATTGCTATACGTACAGAAATATTTAATGCATTTTTTTGGCTAAAAGTATTAATATCGTCCCGCAATCAAGGGAAAATAATCGTATATATATATGAAGAAAGAATTTGGATTTGGATATTACATTTATAGTTATGCCTTTTTATGATAAAAAAGTAAAAATGAAAAAAAAAATATTTCAACTAATATTCATTAGCTGCGTTTTATTATCTACGGGACTGATTTCTATCGAAGTTTCTATCTGGGCTCGCAAATATTAGTATTAAATTCCGCAAACAGAGGGTACATTTAAGTGCATACCCCAGATCGTTTTATTTTCACGGGGTGAACCATATGGGTTATTGGCTATAATAAAACACGGCTATGTTATAGGAAACTTAATTATCAACTCCTAAGTCATAATATAAGATAACGTAATATATTAGGAAGAAAAACGACTCTAATCTGGCAACATTTCGACTGCTAATATCTAGCAGTTGTTCCTAAGCTGAAAAAAGGGTTTCCAAGGTAAAATTGTTTTAGTTTATTTGCAGGATAATCTAATTAAAAAAATGAATTATAAATTAATTCGAAAACTGAAATCCTGGCTATAAGAATCTATAAGATAAAAATTTTTTAATTTTAATAATTTAAGAATTTGAACTATCTGTTATAGGTCTCATTGAATTTAAAAATCAAATCCTATTTTATTCTTATTGGATTTTTAAAAAAAGACATAATTTGTATTTCTTGAGGACTTAAAGTTTTTGAAAAGTACCTATTCGCAAATTAAATAAAAAACTATTTACCACATTCATATCTTATTTAATTTAAAGTTATTATATTTTTAAATTAAATTTTAAATTTATTTAAGGAATATTTTTTATCGCAAATAATATTTTCCAGAATACACAATTTAATATTCATAGTTTGATTATTTCTTTTAATAATAATAATAATTTCAACTATGTCTGTAAAACTTAAGGTCTTTTAACTGCAAACTGAATTGCACGGCATTAGTTAGAAGGCCAGTCTCATCAAATGAAAGGTTTATCAGCTTTTCCTTTCAAATTCATCTTTTCACTATAATATTATTGTTTATTAAACATTAAAACATTTTTTTCAGTGACAAGATATTATTATCATAACTCTGCATGTAAATTGTGCGGTTACAACCAACATGTAAGTTATGCTCTTAATAATAAATAAATAAATCATAAAGATAGAAAAAAATGTTTTGTTGGCACAGTGGATTTGAGAATTAGGTATTTACTATCTCATTTTAACATACGGGCGACATCCAATTAAAATTGGAGGTATAGAAAATAATGCTGCCTTGCGTGGGGATCGAACCCCCACATCTAAGTTAGCAGTTAAGCCACCTGCATCTTTCATAAAAATAATTATTTAAGAAAAAATTGGCGATAATCATATAGATAAATAATAATATTTTTTTTCATTTAAATACATTTGGTCGCGAAATAGGCCGTGGAGAATGAAGGCGTAGTGGCTTGTAACAATCAACTATTTCTCTATTCGGCAGTACCTACACCTTTTTCAAAGGCTCAAATTATTAAAGAAAGAAAAACTCGAGACACTTTTGAAGACTTAACTCGTATATCATTTCTTGAACAAATGTACCTGCCTATGATGTGATAATCCGATCTAGAAATGGGTCAAAATTCTATTTTAAAACTTCTAAATGTTAAAATTAATTTTTTTTAATTTCGGGCTTATAAGGTTTTGCTTTAAAAACAGTATTTCAAAAATTCTATTTTTAAAATTCACTTTTTACATTATGAAAGTCATTTTTCTTCTACAACATATTGTTATCAAATCGCAAAAAGGACATAAAAAGACATAATTTGACATATTAATTATGATATACGATCTTATTAAATAAAACTTTAATAATAATTAATACATAAAATAAAGAAAATATATTTCGCAATTTCCCTTCCAGAAAGAGCAGTAAGTGTTTGTAGGTACTAAGGACAGAGCGGAGGCAGATCAGAAGTTTCTTTTTTGGAAAAAAAAATCAGTTTTTCAAAATTCGTGCGCAGTTTTTAAAATTTTTCACACGACTATTTTCAGATTATTTTTTTTTTTTCGAAATATACCTAATAATTAAATTTTGAAAAGCAGAATTTTTATGCACGCAGAATTTTAACTACATCCCAACAAAAGTAATTTAAAAAACATCGCAGTAGTTCAAAATACGGATTTTCAAAATTTTGCTTACGAACAGTATGAAATTCTGTCTTAAAAACATAAATTAAGTAAATAAAACGAGTTCTCTTACAACATATTTACAGAATTGTGAAATTCAAAATTTTGATAGAAATGATAGACAGATAGAATTTTGAAATACTGAATGTTGGTCATGCATAATTTTTTAAAGCCATAATTAAAATCACCAGAACCCAAGAAAAACATCTTTTAAATTTATTTGCTATTACTAAAATTTGTTGATGCATAAAATTAAATTTGAAAATCATCTAAATTCTGAAAGAACCTACAATATTTTTTTACCTTAACTGCTTCTTAATCTGAAATATCCAAATGCTTATATTCCTCTTCCGGTTTCTTTTTAATCTTGTTTTTATTTTTTACTAACCCCTGTTGTATAGATATATTTTGTATTTCACTATAAATTTTCACTGAATATTTTAGAAACAATCTCATAAATTTAAACCAGAAGTATTGTAATTATTTTATTTTTTATTTCAATCTCATTTTAACACTTTTGTTGAAACTAAAAAATGCTCTTAAAAAATAACATTACACCAAATAGTTAACTCTTTTGATTCTTCTGATAAAATTTTTATTGACACAATTTTTCAGAATTATTTTTACAGAATTAAGTATAATTCTTTTTAAAAATAAATCACTTTTTTATATAAAAACTAAAAGAAACTTAAGTTTAACAAAATATTTAAATTTTTAAAACTTTTTTTTAAAACAATTTTTTTCTTGTTTAAGATTTAGTTAGTAACACTGAATATAGTTATAAATCTAATATAGTTGACGTGCGCCGCAAGAGTCGATATCAAAGACTAAACCATCAGGACAATAGCCGATCTAATTTTTCCAACTTCTAATTCGAAAATGAAATGAAAATAAAATACCAACCGAACCCAGTCAATGGTTGAGTTGAGACCGTTGCTCATGGTTCATGTTGGGTGGTCGTCGGAAACTATAATAAAATTTCGCTGCTTCTTCGTTTTCTAATCTATTTCATTTTTATATAAATATAGTTATATTCCGTGGTTTACCAAATATGTACGTTTATCATATGATGGCAGGATAACAGACACCAAAAGACATATGGAATGAACTCACCCAAACGAGGACCTAAAGCTATAATACTCGTATTCGTCGTATACCGCCGGTAGGGTGTCCGCGAAGCGCGAAGTCTTTGGAATCAAAAATTTATCTAGTCCTCGTTTTGAATCTTCCACCTTCCAATACTCTGCCGCCGCGCCGGACAACATGTAAATGTAAATCAAACATGCAAGGGTTGATATACCTAAAGAAAATCGCGAATTATGATGGCGAGCTGGGGGAATATAAAGTCATCCACGCCCATCTCCTTTGGCCCGGTTTTGACACGGAGGTGCTTGTGTTTTTTATTTTATTTTTTTTTTGTTATCAAACCTTTGCTTGATTTTTTGTATTTTATTTTATTCGTTCCGTGTGTGACTATGAACTGTAACTGTACGACATAGGTATATAGTATAAATACTGTTGGACATTAATCTAATGACTTCGAGAAATATTTTGAAATATTCATGGTTAGAATGGTGGCAAACAGTGAGTTGACATCTTCAAGAGAGAGCTATTTGGTTGGTAAAGCCGTGACCCTGGTCTTGTGGTAGTTCGAAGAGCTGTTGCCTCATTTGGTTAATTAAATGCGACAACCCCTCCAAATCTGAAGAACAATGAATAAGACTTTTACGAAGTGAGAATGTATTTGTATTTCAAGGATTGGTTTTCTAATACACGTGCTTCTCATTCAGATCCAAAGCCAATCCAAACCAGGCAGTCGGTAGTTCACATGAACTCCCATAGGAAGAATATGAGGCAATTTAATGACCATACTAAAGGGATCTCACGTGTTGGAGTCATTTTGTAGATTTAAGTGAAAGTCCTTTCTCGCCATCGCTATCGTATGTAAGATTGGTAATAAAAGTTCTTTTGTGATTTATTCCATTATACAATTGTGTGACGCTCGATAAATTAGTTGTTATGATCCAATAACGGCAGTCGCAGTCGATGGAAAGTTATTTATTTTGTGTGTTTTATTGTAAGTAATAAAAGGCTGTGAACATTTTGTAGAGAAAGAGGCATTTTTTCCACCATTGACACGGAAATGAGTATAACAAAGAATTATAGTTCCTTGTTGTAATGGCTTATAATGTTTCTTCAGATACTTTTTTTTATTGTCATTTAGACTCATGTTGGAATCTATTCGCTGTGTTCTGAAGATACATCTATTATCCGATTTTTAAAAATATATTTACCTGTCGAAAGAATCGAATCGTTGAAGAATCAAGGTCAAAAATAATTGTTCCTAATTTCGAATTTGTTTCCAATTGAATTGTTTCACTTTCAGCACGAATTGATTTTAAAAAAGATCACAGTGATGATATCGGCACTGAATTAATTATATTTGCCGAACGCTTCATACCTCTGTTGCACTTATTCATCGCTGAACGGTAGAATCAACTCATCAGCAACATCACACAACCCCTAAGTTACACATCATCAGAAGTACACATGCGACCCACAGAATGAACAGCAGCATTCCGAGTAGCTGAATTTCGTTCATCGTCATTACAGTTCACACTATGTTAGAGCATAAAGTTGTGTTGTACGTTTTGCTTTCCATTTGAGGCCGCTGGTCTTCACAACAGTTTTACAAAATCTTTATTAAAAACGACACTTTAATTCACAACAAACGATATTTAGTTCAAAAGTTCCTGTTGGTAGTGGTGGGTCTGCTGTCTGGTATTCTGGTTATAAACGGTAGTTGAGGATTCCCTCATTCTAACTCATAAATACTCTGGTTTAAAGTAGTTCCTAGTACTACTTATAGTCCTGATACTGTCTACTGGCTTCTGATGACGGTCAACTGTAATAGTTTTTACATAACCTTAGCTTGTTAGTTATCGGGAACGGATTTGTTAAACACACCTGGTGGCACTCGACGCAGCAGGCCGAAGATCTGGTAGATCAGCAGGTACCGAAGACTTGCTGACAATTATCTAACTTTACAGCGAAAACTCTTACGAGTGGGAGGAAGCTTCGAGCAATAAAAAACTGATGAATGAAAAAAAGATCATGAAAAGACTTCAAGTGCGTTAGAAGGGGTCACGATTTCGTTCATCAGTGAAGGCCCTCCCGTTATGTGAATTCTAAGATGATGAACGAAAAGCGTAACCTTAGTTGATTTTTCGGTGACATGAAACATCTATAATGACGTAGATTTTGTAATTCCAGATCAATATTGAAATTTGGTAGAGGGTAACGTCCATTTCGTTCCCTTAAAAAAAGGTAACATTTAACGCTTTGTTACAAAATAAAATAAGAGGATCAATTAAAGGTCAACGTTTATAGACTCATAGTGAACCCTTATTTCAATTTGGAATTGCTTTTGCTGAAGAATAATCCATTTTCAATGATCCTGATCATTATTAGAGGCAACTATTGATCAATCCAGGTTACATTGTTGTTGTCACTCGTGGTTCAGCCTTAGAAAGGAATTAGATTACTACCATTGCTCTTGATGCTTGGTCCATATGAGTAATATCGTTACTCGAACAAGATATTTGTTTCCGTAAATAGCTCTACCTTACAGCATTCTTAGGACTTGTTTCAGAAATCTTAAACTGGGCGCCACTTAAGAAAAAAAAATGATTAAAAACAATTCAAGCATCACCCCATTGTTGTAAAATGTTAAAAGCTTTATGGAAAAAACACCCTTTAAAAATATGTCCTCTCATTTCGAATGAATCAAATTAACATGACGTATCACCACCTTGCATTCTGATGCACATTTTGCGTGCGCCATATCATTGTATTCAACACTTTCACTAGCAACAAAATATGCAATCAATTTTATGTCCACAGTAATAAACTACAGACCTGACCTTAAGCCTCTCACTTCGGCCTGCTTCTATTGCTCATGATGCAATAGAACGATTCAGCATATCGAACAAAAAAATAACATGACAAAATTATAGAACAAGCCCTCTTGTCCATTTTGTTTTTTTAAAGTTGAAATGGGAAATTCTTCTAAAGATATGGCTGCCTCTATTTTTTTTAAATTCTCCATGTCAAATGGATATACCAAAAACATGCAAATGACAATACCACTCCCCTTATAAATTATCCTTGCAAGTTTTACGCTGCAAAACATTTTTTTACGCAAAAAAAGTCATGGAATGAATAATGTGGTCAAGTCAGAGAACTGACTGTCCAGGGGTTGTCGGCCACAAAAAAGGCATTTGTCAATTTCTGCGAATATTCCTTACTCATAGTATTTTCTTTACTGTTATAGGGGAGGGAGATTTTGTTTTCGCTCAACTACGATGTCCTTTGTCGTTTGACTCGAAAGCTTTCATTTATGTTGATGATGGGTGCGTGAAAGTGGCAGTCTCAGATTGCAAAGCTTTTTTTTAAGTTTGAGTTCTTTTTTTATTATTCCTTACGAGTATAAGCAATCATTTACTAACTGAATTGGTTCTTGAGGAAAATTGAGCCCAAAAAATTTAGAGCACGTGGTTAAATTGGATGGTGATATCACGAATAACCCAAAACGGCTTTTGTTTTGAAATACACTTCTGGAAGCACAACATTTTCAATATAATGTGTAATTCCATTTACGAGTATTTGTTTATATGGAATAGATAACAGAATGGATTTTTTTTTAAATGGCTTTGGCGAGCTTATATTTTATTAGAGGACTATTTTCACAAAGAACTCGGGAAATCTTAAAGAACAATAAATCAGTTGAACTATGTAAAGTGGTTGCGTGACAAACTTGCCGAATAGTGTATGTTTTCAGGAAATTAACTATTTTGCAAATGAAATCGTCATCGCCCTCTAGAAACTTTAAAGAAAAAAATAGTTCTATTTCTTATAAAAGATTTATTTTAATTTAATTTTGTTTTATTTAATTTTATTTTATTTTTAAATTTCATTAATATTCAAAGGCATATTAAAAAAAAAATAAGTTTTCCAAGAAATAATAATTTTCGAATTTTTTTTTAAGAAAAAGTTGTAAAGCGTGCCCGTTCATTTTCGTTCATTCTTCCTTAAAAATTCTCAGAAAGATTTAGGTTTGGGTATGAACTATGAAGCCCTTTTTGTGTAATGGAAATTTAACTAGTGCATAACGAAGGCTAAGAAGAACGGGATCAGTTTCAAATACAAGAACTATCACTCCACAAATAAGACGAATTTCAAAGAACTTTCGGAGAAAATTGAAATGTTTCAGAACTATTGAAGGACATTCAATTGATTCAGATCAGGTTAATTTTTCATAATATTTCTATCCACTCTTTTTTAGAGGTTAACAATTGACTAGATTAAAAATATGCCAAAACCGTTGGATACGAAGAAATAGGCCACTTAATTGGCTTGCAAGATATGAAATTATTTTCCAGTATTAGACTTTATTATTGTTAAGTTACGCGTTATGTTTTTTTGAAGAAAATTTATATCAAAGTCAAAAATTCGTATGGACATGAAAAATGAAAGTGACATCAATTTTATTTAACCACCGTTAAAAAGGCTAGTATGTAGTATTATATAGTATTTTATTTTTTCAAAAAATTAAATTCTAAGCGAAATTCCTACTATGCAATGACAAATATGTCAGGTTACACCTAATTAACCTAGTAGGATTATTTGTTTGTTCTTAGCCAGCAAGTTCCAAACGTGATCAATGGGATGTATATCCGGGCTGATCATAGGTAAAGTCATCACATCAATGTCTACTTCTTTAAGTATTCGCTAATACGCAAGGACATTTGGTCTAGCATTTTCCTGCAACAAGAAGTTTTCTCCAATAACAGGTTCCTTCAAAATGTTGCACATGTAATATTTATAGTTGATCGATACTTCTTCGATGTCCAGCTTGGTTTTTGACTTGATATTACGATGATAGAAAACACGAAAAATGTGGGTCCCGTAATTCCGTCTGTCTGTCGGTGGATCTACATCCTAAGTGACTGAACAGATTTTCTTCAAACTTGGTACACGTCTTAAGTGAGTGGCTTGATTATTTTTTTCTAATTTTGTAACCTCAAAAATAGCGGAACCTGGCATAATTTTGTATTTACCAAAAATAGTAGATCTTAATAATCTCGTGATTTTTATAAGAAAAATTCAGTGTACAATTATATGTTCAATGCTTTCTTAAATTAAAATATTAACATTAAATTAATTAATTAATCAATTAAATAAATTTAAATTTAAATCTCAATAACGGTACCTACCATAGAATACGTGTTTTTGATTTTTGACACTCTCATTACCGGTCCTTAGTCCTTCGAATTTTATATAATATTGCATCCAAAATTTTCGAAAAATATTTTGTTTTGATTTTTGAAAAATAAAATAATTTTTTTTGGAAAATTCCGTTTTTCAAAAACTGGTGGACGATTTTTTAAGAATTCTGTTTTTATATTTATATTATTAAATAGGTAGGCACTCAAAATACTTTAAAAAAATTAAAGAAATTTTGTATATACAATTTAATTAAATAACTACTTTACAAATATATTAAGCTTTTTCTACTAACAATCTTGTGCTTATGATGTTAACATAAGAGCAAGTACGAGCAACCCAGTACGGCATTTTATTTATAGTACAATATGTGCAAATTGTTCCAAAAATATTTATATTATTATTCTACAAATGATAAGGAATCACTTTTTATATTATTTTCCCTCAATAAAACAATATTGTATTAATAAACAAAGCTTAATCGCAATATTGCTGAAATGTTTTTTTTGTTTTAGATATATCTTCGAGAACACTCTTATGTACATACATATCGAGTTTGTAGAAAATGGCCTGCACACACGAGACTATTTTCTCCGGACTAAGAACAGTTTTGTGGGCAAGAGAAGCGAAGTGTGCAGTACGGAACGGACTGAAATTTCAACCCTAAATTTCGTGGATGAACGAAGACTGAAACCATAAGCTAATCACTTAAAGACCAGAAACCTCTGCTTTCATTTGACATTTGCCTACAAGCTGAAACACGCACACAAGTAACATTTATGTTCCTCTTCCAATAGACACATTGATAAAAACGCACACAAGAATCTTTTCTGTTCCTCTTCCTATAGACACATAGACAACACAGCCCTAGTAATTTGTTTTTGTTTTGCTTTTCGATTTCCCATCTATTCATGGATAGAGTTTCAAAGCTAAAAATACAACAATGTAAACAAATTGGTCTTGGGGGGTGAAACGTACGAAGGTTTCCAAACTTTATTATGGCTTATTTGTGACTGAAACTATGGTAACACATACACAACAGTTTGAACAGTTAAATACGATAGACATACTAACACATATAAAAAGAGGTTCATGTATACAATTCTTCGCTCAACTGAAATCATCTCGTGTGTGCTTGGACTAAAACGATAACCGGTTTCAGTCCAAAAATTTTTCGTCCCGTGTGTGCAGGCCCAATGGCTGTGTTCCCGTACTTTGTGCACCAAAATGCACAGACTGTCATTTTTTTAAGAGTGGAGGAAAAATCTCAAATTCTTTATATCTACTTCACTTTTAGAAATCCCTTTCAAATCCACTTCAATTTAAATAAAAAACTTGAATCTACTTCAAACATTAAATTATTTAAAAAAATGCCGTACACTCTTTTATGTAAGCCCAGATTCACATTTAAAAAGAATAAATTGCATCTAACTTCACTTCAAACAAAACAGAATTTTACAATTTTCTAACGTTTATTATCATTTTCCTTTTAATTTTCTTTGAAACAAGTAATGCTTTTGGTTTTACCTGCGTTCCTGTCTGTCTCTGCTGAAAGTTGAATATGATTTATAGCCAAATACGAGTTGAAAAGATATTTTGAAGTAATCAAGAATGTGGATAAAGATTCGTAGGCAAAAATAATTTTTTTTAAATATCACTGTGCCCCATTTTTATTTTTTTTTTAGAAAAATAGCTCTGGTAATCAAGATTTCCCAAAAGTGGCAAAAATGAAGTGTGTGTGGTGACTTCAGTAAACATTGTATAAGAAGATGCACATATTTCTGCAAGGTTATTCTTATTGCTATTTTCATTCATAAATACATAAAACTAATTTGAAATTATATTATTAAAATTATTATTTTGAAATCTACTTCCCTTTCCTTGAATCTACTTCACTTTTTGGATGAAATCTACTTCGGTTTATTTATTTATTTTTTTTTTTGAAGTGGTAACGCTGGTAAGATATTGAACGTCAAGACAAAAGGGTAATTTTGAAAACTTTAACAAAGTTTTGTTAGTTAAAAAAGTTTTTTTTTAATACTAAAGTTGCTATCACAAATTTTTATTTATTGCACAAGTAAACCCGAACATACGACAAATTAGATCATTTGTAACGTTTGTAAAAATACACCACTGGCAACTAATTGCTGTTGTCTTATTCCACCATTTGACAGTCTTGTTATTTTTTCCACAAAAAAAGTCCTAAAATTCTGAACTGACTGAAGATATATTTTAGTATCTCGTGAGTGCTCTCTACTGTGAAAAACAGGATTTGACAGTTTTTCGTAGAAATTCATAGATTTTAACAATTTAGGGGGGTACGGGAACTTAGCTAATATGAATATGCATGTAGAATAACATCGACTTCCTTAACGTCATCAGAAATGAGTAAAGTTGAGTAACTTCATTGTCAATAATTTAAAAGTCTCATTTGTAGAAAAAAATTATTTTTCTTTTAATAATTTAGTCCAATACCATATTTGCGAACAAATTTTATTCCAAATTGGTCTAGATTGTTTCACTATATATTACTCACCTGGTATGTTCGTAGGTTATAAACTCTGTCACGAAGAGTAGGTCGGGACATTCTTCTTGACATTTTTGAATTCACAAATTAAAAATATTTCCATAAGGGTTTCACTGTCAATAACATTTCTGTGAAATCTTAATTTTCATATTTCACAAATAAAAAATCAATCAATTTTGTCATTTATCACATATCGAGGGAAATCATTACCAATGTCTGGGACTTGTCTTTAAAAAAATCTATCTTTGTATCAACGAAATCACAAACTTTTAGTTGTATTCAAGGTTTTCGACTAAAAGTTCAATTCTTTAAAATGTCCTTGAGGTATAAGGCCTTAAAATGAAGTACCTAAATTGAAAAAAAATTCCGCACTTTGTTTTAAATAACCGCAACAAACGCAACGAAAGTGAGCAACAAAATGAAAAGGAAAATGGTTTTTCCTGCAATTGCACAGTTATATTTTTTCTGTCTCCATTCGTTTTCCCTAACCACCAACCACTACCCACTATGACCACTTAGCAATCGCTCCCCCGCACACTAAGCACTAAGATTACCTATCTATGTAGTTCGAATAACATCAGTAAATGAATATAAGCTGTTGCTTATTTACTTTAGAATAGAACACAACACCATAAAGCACCCACCTCTCCGAGCCAAACTGGTTGCTCTTGGAATTCCACGCAACCACCTGATGAATGCCTGGGCTTCGATATGTCCAATCGAAGAATTCCAGTTTTCTTCTTCCGGTTGCTGCGGCGAATATCGCGGTCATCCCCACCAATACCATCACTGCCTCCGCCATTAACATTCGGTGTACTTTTGCCATCGTCGTCCTTGAGCTCTTCAATAATCCTACCAACACCATCACTAGTTGATTGCTCGTTGTTCATGATGGTTGCTATGAATCGAAATACATTCACCCTTCCTGTCCTGTTCAGAGTTTTGTTGTTTGTTCGGCAAAACGCTTTTACCACATATATGTGACTTTAAAAGGGAATTTTTTCTGATGTCATTTTAAAGGACTTGAATTTTTTTTTTTTTTTTTTTTGTAAATTCCGAGACGAACTTGTTGCGTTATCGTCCAATACTTTTCTAGGAATGGCACGTCTGATTTTCACAAAACGTTCAACGAAACTATTAGATCATGTTTACGGACCAAGTGAAGTTGCTTGGAAGGTATTATGTCCAACACCATTAATATGACGTCCTGTCCCAGTGGTTATATACTTGCGTTTTCAGGTCGGGATGGTAAAATAAAAAACAAAAAAAAAAAAACTTTAACCGACAGGCTACTACTGTCCTAAGTATACATGCACAATGTGTTTCGCTGTTTTTTGCCTTTTCGACGCCCAGTCAGAAGGATAATGTTACATTAACAAAAATTAAGAAGCTTTTTTATTTCTGCCCCAGATAAGGGTAGGCCGCAAAATGTGTTTGATGAAAAAGTTAACACTGATGCTTATGGCTGCCGAATTTCTAGTACAGTTACTAGAGTGGTCAGCAATAGCGAAATAGTTCGTATAAAATGTAAGGAAACTTTTATTTAGGGATATGAGTAGATAAAAAATAAAATGCACGACTGGATCACACGTACTTGCCCCTATGTTCGATCACATTATATGCAAAAAAAACTTAATAGAAACGGCTATATGTATTTTTAAGGTCGTTTTTCGCTTAATGTTTTATATATAAAAATTCTTAATTTTTTTCTAAAAAAATTGGTATATGCACATTTTATATATTCAGAGCCGATTTTTAAATCTGCAGATAAACACGTTGTTAGTTGCCAGAGGAATAAATTTACTTGTCTGTTAAACAACCGGATAACAACATCAAATTTTTCAATCCAGAAAAAACAATCTGTAGAATAATTTAATTTGAACGTCACTTTTATTTCAAATATCGAAATTTTTGTTTAACGTTTATTTCAAAGCAATCATTTTTCAAATTGTTTTTGACATCGAAAATAGCTATATTTATTTTATTCCTCAGATAATTCCTTATTCCGTTCTAAAATGAGTAGATAATTTTATTCCTAGATTAAGTTGTATCCGACTATTGAAAAACTGATTTTTGCTGTATTTGGAGAATATGTACTAACTGACTATTGAAAAATTGGCCCTTAATAATATAAATTTAAAAACTATATTTCGGAAAAAATCCACCCGTTTTCGAAATATAGAATTTTCAAAAATTTTATATTTTTTTTTATGGAAACTGTCAATGGGGACCGTTATTTAAAGATGTTGAAGGAGTTTTTTTTACCCAGAACTTTGCCGAAAACGTATCCCTTTCAGCAGGATTTGGTTTCAATAAGATGGAGCAAGTGAACACGTAGCCACACAAGTTATGGCGGAGCTCCAACGAAAATTCCCAAAGAAATTGATATCCAGAAACTGCACTTTCCGCTGGCCGCCAAGGTCACCTTACCTGACTGCACCAGACTTTTTTTTATGGCGTTATGTCAAGCAGGAAGTGTACAAAACGAAACCCAGGAATTTGACTGAATTGAAGCAGTCCATTAAGACAATAATTGAGGCGATCCCAATTTCAACCTTTCAGGCCGCAATGAACAATTTTCTGATCAGGTGTCGCATATGCGTGGATGAGCGGTGAGTTCATTTGCGGTCTATCATCTTTAAAAACCATTTGTTATTTAAAATAAAATTTATTTTTTAATCCAATAAAAAAAAATGAATGAAACACATCGATTAAAATAAAAGTCATTTAAATTTCTTATTGTAGCACGATTCGTGCGCCACCCTGTATATTCTCTGGCATTTTACTCATTATCTCTTGCGCACCATTTTTGTTCTCTAGAATACTCTCTCTGCGCAACCGACGCGACGCGACGTTGGCCGTTGGCCAAGTAATTTGGTTCAAACTGTAGGTACTTGTTTATTTTCTAAGTTTTCTCGTAAGTTTGCTGTTTATTTTCTCATTATAGATCACCTGATCAGTAGGCAGTGGAAGAAGCATCGACGTCTTCTCAATTGAATCATATTGATATCGATGTTTTGAATGACTTAACATCGATAAGATTATACCATATTTGTATCGATGTTTTGAGTGATAGATCTGCGTTTTCTCTTTTAGCATCGATATTTCATTAGCATGGATGAATATCGCACATCTTTAGCATGTCGATTTTATCATCTTATGAAACTAGTTTTTACCCGTACCGGAGACTGCACAACGTGCCTATAAAATTTTTCACTTCAAAAATTGTGGGTTTTGGCCCAAGGAAATTTTAGTTGAACTACATTTTAATTTGGCATACATCTAATAAAAACGCTTTTCTTGGGTCATTTGACATTTTTTTAAATATTGAATTTATACTGAAAAATTTATGAGTTTTATTTAAAAAAAAAAGCAGACTGGCCACCTAAAAAAGTTAATTTTTAATGCGACTTCAAGATGTACCTTACACGACCATACGTTAGCCAGCCTACATAAACTATACGCGGTGTGTGGGTGTTAACAACATAATGACTGCTCCCACAGGTGCGGAGAACGACTTTAAATTTGCGTGTTCTATTTGCCATATGAAGACTAAACTGCGAGTGGTGCACAGCCGCAAGCATATCATTGTTGTAGCTTTACTTAGAATTCACTACATTACTTTTAATTAATGCCTTTCACTCTAGCCCATGGTCAATTTCCTTTCAGAGGTCCTTTTACTTTTTTGCTTTTTTTTTGAAAGTTGGCCATCTCATATATTGTGACCGCTATTGTTCTTTAGGTGGTGGTAGAACGAAGTTTAGATATGGGTGGGGAGATAAAGCCGATTTAGCAGCAAAGAAAAACTGCACAAGCGTATGTTCGTCAGGATTAGGGTACATCAGTTTATCCTTATACATGTATAAGGATGGGCACAGAATTATTAGGAAATATAGGTCACGTTTTTTTTTTTTTGTATGTACAAAAGAAAAAGAGGGTTGTTGTACGGCAAAAAAGAAACATATATGTCACCGTATTCAATGGAAAAATATAGGGTAGGGCAGGAAAACAAAAACATACCGAAACGATAATATGCTGTGCCATATTTTTCGTGTTGATACCAATATCTCTCATTTATTACAGGTTACTTCGAGGCGGATATATAAATTTAAAATAAAATACTTTAGAACATTATGTAAGTATGTATGAACGAATATGTAAAATAATGTTTGTTCAAAATGTATTGCAACATTAAATCGAATAAGTGTATTTTTTCTTTATCTTTTGTTACACGCGTGTAATTTCAAGGACATAAGCAGTGACCATGAACAATCAGTAGTCCATCGAACCCAGTTTTTATAACAGAATTTAATTTTTCGTATTGTTTCAGTGATGCCTTCATATCTTTAATCAAATCCTGAATGTCAGCAAAAAAAATCTTTTTGCAATTATAGGTATATAATATGTTTTAATTATTAGGCAACAGTTCACGTCAAAAAATTAAATACAGTTCGTTAATAAATATTAAATTTTTATGTTTTTTTATATGAGTGTTTCCATTAAGATTAGGAGTAGGAGCGTATTTTATGTACCTTTTAATAAATAAAAGTGGGTGGCGCAGTGGATAAAGTGCTTGATTGCTAACTTAGACGTGTGGGTTCGATCCCACGCTAGGCACATTCTTTTCTATACCTCCAATTTTAATTGGATGCCGCCCATGGGTTAAAATTAGACCGTCAATACCTGGTTCTCAAATCCACTGTGCCAAACTAGTGACGTGCAATTCAGGTTGCATTTAAAAGACCTTAGGTCTTACAGGCATATAGTTAAATTAAAAAAGTCAAAAGAAGTTAGAGTAAATATGTAACAGTGAAACCTCCCATAACATATAGCTGCCTTAGAGTTAAATTCCATAACCATACAAATACTAGACACACATTTAGGCGTCCATTTTTTTTGTATGTGTAAAATTGATGTCAAGAAGTACAAAAATAATATCGTCAAAATCTACTAATTGTGTTTGGATATTTTGGCTTTTCAGACCAGTGATTTCTTAGATTTCAAAAGTCTCCAAAATGAAGAAGTTAAATATTCAATTGTTGACAGACAGACCAGAAATAGATCGAACTCATCACTGCATTCTTTATTGTCAAATCGAAATGTAATTTAACGCCATTTTCAAAAATGTTGACACATTCAAATTATGATCTTCTTTTTTTCCCGCCTTATAGAGAATTGTTCGTGAATTCTCTCTACAATTACAATCTAATACGACGGCTACAAGCAATATAATTATATCGGTGGCACAATTAACCAATTCTCGTTAGACCCCCTAGTTGATCATCAATCAGACTCTTAGTTTGGATGCAATTTCCCAAACTAGGTGCTTTACTGGATGACTCGTATAGATGAAAATATAAGCACAGTGGTACTGGTTGTATGGTTAGAAGGTTATAATTCAATTTTATCGGAACCAATTTAGTGATTTCTATAAAACATTCCTACATGACAAAAGATGGTAAAAGAAATTATAATGATTATTGTACGCCCACTGAAACGCCTACTGTTCTTATAAAAGTAATATTATCCAGGAACTTAATAAGAAACTAGTGTTATGTATACCCAAGAAATTTAATGATACGCCCATTTTTTTGTGGTTTTTCAAGTATTTTTTTTTTTTTTTTGGATGTTGGACTTTAATGATTTCGATGAAATTTCTGTCATGATACAATATTTTACTCGTACGATAAATGATGGCAAATGAATTCCACCCACTGATACACCCATTTTTGAAAAAAAAAATGCTGAGAAACATTTTATTTAAATTGTTTAGTCTCGATTTCTAAGCCCCACATTTAATATTTCTCAGAAAATATATGACAGAATTCTTACACAAACTAATATTCGACATGATAATGTTTGCTGACCAACCGATCTTGGCCTTCTTGGGCTTCGTTTTACTTGGAGAGATTCATTGCCTTAATTGTTTCTTGGTTTCTGGTGTGTTTTGGTGAATCCTAGTTTCATCCATGGTTACGAAACGGCACAACATCATAGTCGAATATTCCTGGAATATCGCCAAACACATCTTTGAAGTTTGATGATGATGACAAATGCGTTTGTTTTCTATTGTGAGCAAACCAGGAGGCCATCTTGCCGAAAGTTTTTCATGTCAAAATATTTATGTAAAATCGAAATCACTAAGTATTGTGATAAGCCTGTTGCCTTTTCAAGTTAGCGCACTTTCACTCGCTGATCGTCCATTGTCAAACTATGGATTTTGTCGACCATATCTGGTGCTGGTCTGGTGACCTCAAAAGGGCAATCAGACCGGCGTCACTTGTGCTTGAACGACCGCATCGACCAGTGGTAAATGGTTCCAATCGATGGTGAAGATTAACCATAATATTTGTCAAGCTTTTATTTGGTTTGAGTGATAATTTTTTTCTTGCAGAAAATAGTGTTTAATGAGTGTTCTAAATTCACTTTTTTCCATTTTAACGAAAATGTTCTTAGGGTTCTATATAAAATGGCTGACACAACAAAACTATTTGACAGTTTTGTCTGAAAATTTGGGTGCGTTCTTTTGAAATTCGAATAATCTTCACAAAAAAAAAATGATAAATTTAAGGTGACGTGACGATACAATTTGAGTGAATTTTTAGGGACTTATTGACCCATTCGTATTCACCGGTTTGTGTTTAAATATATTAAAAATTCTTTCAACTTGTGTGACATTATTATCATACTTAAAGTAATTTTGTACAATGGCTAAACTTTTTCAAATCCGTATACATTTTCATTTTTTATATTTAACTACTAATTTAAAAAAAATATATTTAAAGTGTGTTAATATTTTTGACAGTGACTATTCTTTGTTGCACGTGCTAGAAATCAGTAGGAAACGCCAAAGACAAATTGACGACATCACAGTGGTTTTTGTATATATATTTATTTTATTTAATTTTTTTTGTTTCGTTGTTGTTAACGCCCATATCTCATTTCAAAAAGAGATACACATTAATCAAATAAGTCAAAGGCTAGGTAAGATGTCCTGCTCTTACACATTTTTTCCTCAAAAATTTTATATGTAATTTTCTTTCACCTCAAATGAAATGTTGTCAAAGGCAGTTGTGTATGTTTTTTTTTTTTTAATAATTTTTAACAAAAGACAAAAGGTAAACTTTTAATCAGTTGACATTGACGTGAAAAAATATAGAAATATCTTTGTAAGCAGAGAGGTAGTATAAAAGGTGAAAATGTGTCCTTTTAAATGTGGGATACACAGAAGTATCCTGGTAATTAAAAAAAAACTCACTCATTATGAATGGCGGAGTAAAAGATGATCCAGCCAAGGTCGAATATCTCATCTTTGTGTTGGCGAATACTCAAATAAATAATACTAATTAAAAATAATATAATGCAAAAAAAAAAGAAACATTATTTGAAGATCCTTTGAGTCAAAAAGAAAAAAATAAAAAACAGTTTAATTACATAATTTAAATATCAACATTAATTTTCAAGTATTGAATTTATCTTTATTGTATTTATACAACACTTAAACTAACCCTTCTATAGGTGGTATAGTCGCAATATTTCATCACCGGTAACAAGTCCTGGGGGCAAAGGATGTTTGTTGAAATAATACTTGATATTCCATCTCCTTCAAAGCAATTTAATTTAAATTCTTCGAAATAAATCTTCCAAGAAAACAAAACATCAACCTCGGCGTCTACGATACTATATACCACCACTATTTATATGCCACGATAAAGATGGCACACTATTAAAGGTAAATTTGTAATTAATTCTCAGTTTCTCCTTGCCTTACTACCATTGCCATTGCGCCATCATTTGAATAAAAGTCGAGAGTTAAATTGAAATAACTTAAGCCTCGAAGGGAAGAAAGTAATTAAATTTGAATCCCTCTTAGTTTATATTGGATAATTCAGGAACTGAGCGACCTACATACTACAAGAGGCAAGAGCGCATCATATTGAGAGCATGGTGTTATTTATATACACCAGGATATAGCACTACAGAAAACTAAAATTCCATTCCAGAATCCCAAAAAAAAAACAATCCTACAGTATGATGTCTCCAAGTTATTTACTTTTAAATGCCATTCGCATAACAATCGTAATTATTCACACTTGTAAAATCCTTCCTGGATATTATCCATAAAAAATCCGTTGTCACGTCAGTTTGTTTTTGTGACGGATAAAGTGTTATTATAAGAGCGTTGTTCTTTTAGCGCTCAAAGGCCACTTAGGCGTGGGTAATTTTAATGGCAGGACATGCCAGGACAGCGAGAAAGGCAAAAAAATCGTTAAATTACTTTCTTTTTTTTATTTCAATACAAAAATACAGAGTCAGTTTGCAAGTTCCCAAAGTAAAAATTCATTAAACATTTTTTCCTAATTAAATTACGTACCAAAGTGTGACACATACACACACACAAAAGGAATTTAAATTATTTGCCATGAAATGTGATAAAGATGTCAGGATTATTTCGATTGGAAATATTTTTTGAATGAATATTGCTTTGAGTTTTCTGTCTCCAAATTAAATTATTTAATGATAATAATAATTCAATAGTCTGTCTGTCTTTTAACTTTGAGCCAGATGTCTTTTTGTTGTTTGTTAAGTTAGAACTAAAAGGCACCTGTATTTGGGGGAAATAATTCCATTGGAATCGGCTACACGTGGTTCCTAACTAATTTCATTTGTTGAGGGAATCTGTTCTATTTTTTTTTTAAGTAAACGCCCACTCAGATTCCGATCTTTGTTTAAGGGCTTACAATTTAAAATACCTTCAACAAATCTTCTTCTTGCTGGCATGGGGAAGCTAACGACATCATCGGTCGGTCCAGAGGGAGTCCTTTAAGGAAATTAGAGAACTTCTTGGAGTAGTTGTAAACGGGGACAAGGTCAAATGGGTATCTTCTATCGAAAAACAATCAAGCATCTATAAGACTGGAGTATACGTCGCTTAGAACAAAACGTCACTATTTAAAGCTATACGTACAATTTTATGTTGAAGGGTTTTCCATAATAGGGGCGGAAAGGTGTTACAATTGAATGAAACAAGATATTGAAATTTGTTGGTGTTGAAAGAAAGATAAATGACTATGTCTAAAATACCACCATGAATTGTACAAATTAAATCATCCCTATTTACATTGATTAACCTTTGAAATCAAAATTAACTTCAGAGCTGACATCTAAGTAGTGATCGAACCAAGGACTCTTTCGAAACTCTTCACGCTTTTCAAAATTTATAAAGTTAGTCGTGTTTTTCAACTTCAAGTGTCATGGACGGTATATATATATTGGAGATTTAGAACTGGGCTCTTTTGAAAGAAAACAATTTCGAAGGATATTTGGTCTTGTGTGCGAGGAGGGCGAAAGGAAGATGAAATACAACCAGAAAAATATTCAAATTGTCTTCAGATTGGGATTGGGTATTTCGATTTTGTGGATATGTTCCAATTTCCAAATTCGTTTGCTAGTTTTGATTATGGAAATACATATTGTTGATGCACCGGAGAACCTTCCAACCAATAAACATTGAAACCAAGAATTTAAAATTCCAACAATTTCTTGGTGAACAATTCAATTTTATTTTCTAAAATTACAATATTTTTAATGCTTTATTTACATATTTATTTTACCTTATATTACTTACAATTGGTAATTTCTTTAAATGGTTTAGCAACGAATTCTTAAGTTAATGCAGTCTTGATTTCTTTGTTCAATCTTTAACAAAGGATTTTGCCAAAAATTGTGCCAAATTTTCTTTTTTAGGTTAATATATATATAATACCTATTTTGCCAACTTATCGTGTTTCCCTCTTCTTAAAGAGAGACGAAAGTATTTTCAATTTTTTAATAATAATGACGGTTTGAGAAGTTGCCACTTTATAAATATTATTGCTAATACGAATGTATAAGAGGCTTGATGACACATATGTACCAGGTGGCGCAAAATTAATCATCTTATAGAAAATGCTACAATTTTTAAAAATGGCAGCAAATGTCAATTCCCCTTTGATCGCTATACTAAATAAAATGCACGACTGGATTGTACGTACTTGCTCTTGTGATCGATAAAATTGTATGCACAATATTCTTAGTAGAAACATTTAAATATAAAAATTGCTTTTTTTTACTTAATTTCTTTTATACGAGATTTCTTATATTTTCTTCTAAAAAAAAATTTGATATGACAATTTTAAATATTTAATAATATAAACTTGGAAATAAAATTAAAAAAAAATGAGGAAAAAACATTTTTTTTTGAAGTTATATAATTTTTAAATATTTATGTATATATAATAATAATTATAATTTGAACATCTAATGATTGGAGTATTGAATTTTTGATTTTAAAACAGAATTTTTAGAACCACAAACATCGATTGATAAAACAATTGTTTTTTGGAATACTTTTCATCATCACGATAACGTAAGATAACGATTCACCCCGATTAAAGAATCCGTTGGAAGAAATGCGCAGAGAATCAGACTCAGTTTTGACAGTTCTACAATAGTAAGGATATCAAAATTGAGTCCAATTCCCTCTGCAGGGCACTCATAGGATTCTGTAATCGATGCGGTTATTTTTTATACCCACAAGTCAAAATAGCAGTCGAATCTCAAAATTTTAACTTCGAAGATCTATTACGTTTGCTGTTTTAATGATAGGAAAGAGTTCTCCAAATTGCCTTTAATATTATTGTGCTGGAAATTTTGCAGAAAAAAAATTATAAAGTGATAATCAATATTTTAAATAATACTCGTTTAAGGAAAAGAGGACCCTAGGTAAAGAAGTCGTTTATTTTCGGGCAATTATCTAACTTATTTAATATTTCTTGAAAAAAATTCAATAGGTTCTTTGAATGGATTTGTCGAGCTTTATATTTTTGGTTTTCTAAAAAAATTCAAAAATGTTGAAATCTTCTTTAAAAACATTTTTCTTTAATTTTTTTTGTTATGAAATTTCAAACGTCAACTGGATAAAGTATTTATATTTTCATAAAGATAAAGAAGCGTTGCTGTTTTTAAAGTTAGACGGCCTCTTTTAAATTAAAGTCATTTAAAATAATCAAAAAGTCGTCTCGCATTTTAAAACTGATTTATGGTTGTTTTATTTATTTATTAAAATAATTTACAAATTCAATTCATAAATTATTATATTTTTTTTAAGGCATCAGTGTAACCATACCATATGATGCCGTCTCTTAATTATGTTTACATTTATATTTACATTTAAATTAAAGAAAAACAGAAAATTCATATTTCATCGTAAATTTGGTGAGCGGATGTGGCATCTTTAATGTATTGAATGGATCGTACTTAAGATGGATTCAAAATGTAAGCAAGTTTGTCGGTAATTTTGCCTGATGATCCATCAATTTGTCAAGATATAGGACATTCGAAAAGGATATGCCTAAATCAGAGAATTGTTTAGGGTTGATTTTAAGTGCTTAAGTGCGCTAATTGTGCTGCCTTTGGGTGAATTCTATTGAATATGACTGTAAAACTTAATATTTTCTTACTCTTACGACTTTCTTGTTAGCACATCCGTACTCATTGCATTTATACCATTTAATTCTGTTTTAATTAAAACGACCACCTTTTGTAGAAAAAAATTTTCAATTTAATTCCTGTTATTAAATAGTAACATTAACTATAATTAAATTATTATTCTAATTACATTTATTGTGATTTTTTGTCTCTCTCTTTTTCGAATTCAAAATGATTCAGTCTCTGTATAATTAGCAAAATGGAATGAATGATTAAATGAAATTAAAATTAAATTACAAATAAGTTTTTCATTTCTTTGAAATTATTATTATTTAAACTATAATAACACTAAGAATACTATTTAATTTATTTAATCGTATATAGCGTTTTTTTTTACTGATTTCTTAATTTAATAATTATTCATTTCTTTGAAAAATAAAAATTAAATTCTTAAAATTGTGTATTAAATAAACATTTAAATTAATCTAAATTTGAGACATATTTCCTTAAATTTCGTATACAGAAAGCACTTTCTTATACTTCTTCGATGTAATTTTTTTTTTCTACTCTATTAGACTCATATTATAAGTCCGCCTTTTTCTCGATAAAAAAGGGGGATAAAAATGATGAATAAAACATGACACAACATTTAATATCAAATCTTTCACCAGATTCTCTTCTCGTTCTATATTGTGTGTTTCCTTTAAGGATACTTTATGCCAGAAGGAAGCACGCACACAATATGAAGACAAAAACGACAAAGTTAAATGAAAGTATTGAAAATCAAACTTCGAAACTTTCTCGTCTTAACTCAGCTTTAACTACACATAATAAGTCGAAAAAAATTAAAGATAGAATTTTGTGTATCCTTTTCATCCTGTCTTGTATACTTCTGTCGTTCATGGTTTAATGATGCAAATGATTTAAATATGATTGTTGTGCTGTTAAAGACAGATTTTTCGTTGAATACTGAGGGAAAGAATCTCTAACTTTCCTTTGAAGAGCATCAAATTGTAAACAATTGGAAGAGGGCGTGTGAGTAAATTCGTTGTAACTAAAATGTCGTCACTTTGCCTAAACGCATTCCCAGGAGTTTTCTACGCTTTTTTGCACTCATTTTCGTCCAAATGCTACTGCTACCTTCGACTAGAAGGAATTCATCGCATAAATCATATTCGGGTTCTTTGGCACTATGATGGTCTTCTTGGTATTTTTCAGAGCGTGAGTCACCTGAAACGAATCCACTCTCCGGCCGAGATAATGATGCTGTATGCCAAGGCAATTGTTGGAACCAACGTGCCACTTTGGCCGTTGACGAGAGCTGGTAGGAAGAAATTAAAATAAAAAAATAATTAAAAATTTTTGCCTTAAGCTAATTTTTTTTTTTATAAAAAATTGACATTAAATATCAAATTGCTACAAAAATCTCAGAAAATTGATATAGAATTTTATTACAAAGGTTCATAAATATCTTAAAATTGATTTTTAGGAGATTCAAGTTTTTTTTTTCTTGGGAAACAAAATAAGTCCTTAATTTATTCTGGCAGAAGAGAAATTTGGTTTTTCTAATTAAAAAAACAACCTAAGCCCAGTGAAATCTTTATCTAGAAGTTAGGATATTTTGCCCTTTGGCTATCTTCTCAATTTCGTTGGAACTTTACTTGAATATTTTTGTTTTGGGTTACCTTTTAAATTAACGAGTCCTTTCCGTTAAAGTAAAAATTAAGTTAAAAACTTTTATGTGAGATATACTAAAAAGTAGAGTTACGCTATACATATTACATACAGAAAAAAATATGTTAATCTTAGCCTTAAGACAAAATACGCTTTTGAAAAAAAATCAGATGCATATTGCATCGATCCATATTTCGAACAGGATCTGGTACTTAAACGTTTTAGGTCATATAATTCAATAACTTCGGAATTATAATATCCTGCAAAATGCGTATTTTTGAATGAAATTGAAAAAAATATACCTTACTTAATTAACTTTGATGGGTACGTTGTAAATATTTTAAACTACATTTGTAATAAAATTACAGTTTAATTACACATTACACTTGTATATAAAACAAAATAATTGCCCATTTCGTTTGTAATGAGTTATAAAAAGGAATTATATTATATTGAGTCGTTTCACGAAAATAGAAGTGTGAGGAATTTTATTTCTTAATTTTCGTTACTATCTGAGTATACTTAAACCTGTTATTATACTCGTCTATTAAAGTTCAAAGCCTTCATTGTCTATGGTTTTGTTCATGGTTTGAATTTTACAACAATCCCATCAGAAGCGAAAAATTGAGTATTTACTAGAGTCAGACAGCTATTTGTTTGAAATTTTTGTTTCGACTACAGATAGTGCCAGAATTCTGTAAGACTGAAACCAAAAGTGATATTCATTCAAAATAAATGCACCAATTTTTGGCAATTCCTGTTCCAGGCTTACAAATTAGGTAGTTTTGGGCAGAAGAGAAGAAGAGAGCGCTCGTAAGAGAGTAAAATATTTCTTTCTTTCTGGCAATTTCTCGCCAAATTCCTTGTGGGCACATAATTTACAATTTACAAATTTACGTTTGTAATAAAAGAAAGAAAAAAAACGTCAGCTGTGGGAGGAGATTTATTTGAAGAAATAATTTAATTTAAAAGCAATAAAATACAAAATTATTAGTTTGAAGAGAATAAAATGTGCATTCCAAACAAACAAAAATGTCGTGTTGACGTGTAAAAATTGGAAGAAAATTGTGGTCAAGTCGTTCCAGACTTTTTCGGACTTTATTTCTTTATGAGATAATTTCACTCCGAATCTTAAAAATTTGATAAGCTAACAATTTCCAAAAGTCTGGATCAGACCTAAATGTAAGGACGCAAGAAAGTCACTACTTGATTACTTCTATCATGATTTTCGAAAGGAATAAATTGCTGATGCATTTTCATCATAGCAGTGAGTAAGAATTTATGATTTGGAGTGCTATTTCATATTTTGGAACATTTTATCGTGAGTTTCCTACTTTAATAGATAAGAATGCTAATTCATACAAAAAACATTCTTCAAGATAATTATTTTTCGAAGTAAATAGAAACATTCTGGATCTAGCAAACTTCAGCTGGAATAAACGAATAAAATATAACATTGCTTGCCCAACCCTTCAGACCTCAGTATTAATAAGAAATTGTAGGGGTGGCTTGTTTATAAGTCAAACGAGTAGTGCAATATATGCAATAAATAGTCACTGAAAATAGCAATACAAGAAACCTGGTAGAAGTAGACCATTAATTACTTACAAGCTCTTCTTCATTATTTACAAGTAGAACCTATTTAATTGACCTGCAGTGTACCTTCTTGAATTAAAAGAAAAAGAAGAGCATACAATCTTATAAAAGCTATTATTTGTCGTTTAACTGAAGAAAAAGTTCCAATATTGAAAATTAATGTTGTTGATTTTGATATTTCCAAAGCTTTCGACAAAGTCTAACATTTCTAATCGAAGTTTCTTCAGTTCTTGGGAGAGACAACTATTTATAAGAGTACAACCCATGAAATATATGTATAGTCGAGAGCAACTTAAACATTATTATCTCTCTGAGATCAAATTCGAAACATTTTGTTTCGTTGGAACATCGTAGAAACGTTCCTTGCCTGTCATTGTCTTACAGCAAAAGTCTTGACAATTACCAATTCCTCCCCTGAAACAATTTCCTCATAAAACGTATCGATATACCCTTGAGCTAAACAAACCGTCAGATAAAGATTCTTTTTTTATTAGCCGTACTACACGAATGTCAATTTTAAAATATTCAAAACATTATGTACTTTGTTTTAAAAATCGATATTTGGATACTCATTCGATGAAAATAAGTGTATATAATATTATAGATAATATCATAGTCATAAGGCTTTAAAAAGCTTTCTTAACACCTCGTGCTTTATGTTTTGTTGGTTGCTAGAGTTCGATTGTCTTGGTGGAGAGATTTATTTGAACCAATACACTCTGTGCCCATGTTCTGTAACTTGCGAATCGATAAAAGTAGTTTAAAAATAAAAAAAAAAAATTGTTTTGTTGTTAAGATGCTAAAATGACTTTTTCAATTTATCGCCTTCCATTGGTAAATCCCAGTGAAACAAATTAAAAATTTTAGATATCGCCTCAACTTACAGAAACCCATTTTTTCAGAGGCGTTAAGTGAGGAAAACTTATCGCCTGAGTTACAGAACATGGGCCTTGGATCCGATTGTATGTATTAAGATTTGGTCACAATTCAACAAAACTTAAGCCAATATAATTGTTTTATTAAAACATTCTTATATGAGAACCATTGTGCTAAACCATTGGCTCATATAAACATTTTTGACACGCCCACTTTTCTTTTTAAATTGTTTTCGTATATGCCTCGATGCAGTGCAAACTCTATAAAATCTGAACGCCTTAAGTAATGCTGATGAAATCCCCTCTCATGATAAGATACTTTACGATAACTGATGAAAATCATATCCGCCTACTGACACGCCCATTAAAAAAGTTGATTAACGCCAATAAGAGCTGTTATTGCTTAAAGTCCAATTAAGACCGAATTAACTCGTCTCAAAAAGTACGTAAGCTAGATAGCCAATAAATATTTTTGCACAATTTCTTCATGAAATCATTTAAAAAAAAAAATTAATATGCAAACACATTTCACATTAAAAATTAATTTATCATTTAAAATTTTAATAGTCAACATAAAATATAACAAATATTTTGATTTGATCCTCTTACATATATCGTATTTATGAATATATTTTACTTATAACTCTAAAAGTCACTTGTATTTTTTCCTTTTGTATAAATAATAACAATTTCTTGCGCGCAAATGTGACAACTTAAATAAAACTATTTTAAAAACTAAGTACATATTTAATTGAACTAAAATAAAAAAAATATATTTTTCGATATTATTCCAGGTAAACAATAAGACGCTTTAATTTTTCTGTGTTTTTTTTTTAAATATAATATTTTCGTTTTATGTACAAATATAATTTTCTTAAATAGAAAAATTAATAATTTTTAGCGCTTCTTTTTTTAAATCTTTGGCTTATATTCATTTCAATGCAGTCGGCATAAGTTACCTTAAAATTAGTACTAAAGCCTAAAGATATGATGTGCAATTATATGGGTTTAGTTTGGGTATAGGTACAATTTTTAGAATAACCTTAACACATAGCACTCTGGCACGCTGAATTCAGTAAATAGTGGTTGGCAAATTAGGGCTTTCCTATATCACTTTGTCGAGAGTTTCAGAACCGTCCGCATATAGAAATACATTTTTTTTTTTGATAATACTGTCCGAGAATTCCGCTGCGCTGGAGTAGCCTAGAGAATATAAATCGCTATTCTTAATACTTAAAGATAATAATAATAATTAATCAAAGCAAAGTTTTTATTTGGTAGTGTGCCGCGCCCAAGCCGTTCTTTGGACTTGGCTCATCATTTGGCTTCGATTTGGTACTTTTTCGCTTGTGCTTCGCGTGATAAAACTCGGAGTCGCTGAGAGTTTCCGTTGATTGGTGACATTTCCAGACTCGTCGGTGACTTTTAGCATTACCGTATTAAACCGCTGTTCGTTCTGTACTCTGTTCGGCGATGAGGAAGTTGAGGCCTCGGCAGATGATCTACTACTCTCAAGGTTGCTATTGCCACTTCCACTGGCTCCGGTCAAGTTGCCATTGGAGGCCCCTCCCGATTTCAGAAAGTTGTGGTTCTCTTCCAGTCTATTTAGGTTCTTGTCTATGCTTATACCGAGATCGTCATTGATCGGGCTATTTGTGTAGGAATTTCGGTTCATGGTTCCCATGGGAGATGGAGTCAGATTGCCCAAGGAACTGGGGGTGCTTAAAAAATTATAGGGACTATTGTTATTCGGGCTGCAGGACATTGGGTTGACGTAGAAGAACGAGTTGTGCGGCGAATTATTGTTGCCTATAGCGCCGGCTCCATTCAGGTTTGCCGGATTGGTGCCATTGTTACCAGGACCCAGATTTAAGGTCTGCAGGCGATTCAGGAGTTCTTGGTTCATTTGGAAAAGCTCTTTCGAGAGCATATCTTGGTTGTTCTGGGCCGATATGTTTGTGAACTGGTTACTAAGACTCTGAAGAGCATTCATTGGCGGTATTGGACTGCTGGATGGCTGTGACACTGGAGGACTACTCAAGTGTAAGGAAGACTGATGAAGTTGTTGTTGTTGTGGTGGCGTTAGTTGTTGTTGCTGTTGTTGTTGCTGCTGTTGCTGTTTCTGTTGCTGGAAAGTGGCACTGATGTTTTGAAAATTCTGCAGATTCTGGCTCTGCTGATTGAGCCCGCTCAACTGATGGCTTAGCGTTGTCAGCTGCTGGTTAATTGATCCCAAACTGTTTATCTGCTGGTTAATGGTTGCCAAGTTATTGTTGTTTGATGATGCAAGAACTGCTTTTCGTAATGCTACAGATAAATCAGCAGGCTCTTGGAAGAGCATTTGTAGCTGTGACTGGAATAAAGTTGAAAACTTTGATGAATATTGGAACTTTTCATCAAAACAAAAATTGAAACCAAACAAACAGGCGAACTCATATTAAAATAAAATAACAAAACTAAGCACTTAAAGATACAAAATGGCACTTCAAACATGCAAGCACTTATCAAACTTAATAAAAATCAAAACACAAGCAATTTCACTTGGCGGAAAATAAAGACGAAATCAAAACAAACACGAATTAATTCTTTTTTATATTTATATATATGAAATTGTAGGGCATACTGGGCTGTAATTGCACGCAAGCTGGAAAAATAAAATAAAGAAACAGGGTGTCCCACGGATAAAAACGAATTAAAAAAAAATAAATAACATCGTTATTAAATATTAATATATAGCTACTATATGTACCTAACCAATCTTAATAGTTACATACAAATCTTACATTCAAAAAAGTTGGTTTTATTTTTAAAATAGAATTTTAATTTAAAAGGTCGCAACACTTTAATTTTTGGCACTTTATTGAGACAATTATATTTTTCTGTAATTTATTTTTGTATGTATTTTTGTTTACTCATGTCAGCATTAAAATTATTGATGAAGTTATTGATCATCATGTTATTTATGCCAAAACTAAGGAACACTAATTCTAAACAACAGGCTCAAGAGTTGTCAGTTTGGGCTATTCATATAAAACTGGGCTATTTTTTCAAATTAATATAAAAAGTAGTCAAGTTTTATCATTCATGGTTTGTCCTTTAACAATTTATGTATCTTAACAAAACTTTTATTTTTCCTCCACAAATCAACACACACAAAATCAATAACTGAGTTTTTGAACAGGATTGATCTGTAATGTTTGCTCTCCGTTTTATAACAACCAAAAAAAACTAAATTATGCTTTTAAAATGCTTCGAGATCTGGAAAGAGTGATGGATTCATTTCATTACCTTTATAAACTACAATCAGTTTTCAGCAAATCTAAGAGAATTGCAGTGGGTCGTTTCTCTGAGTGTGGAAATATATTACACAATAAGATAAAGTGGGAACATTTCCTTCAAATTCAAGAAGAACAAGGTGAAGAAAAAGTAAGGTCATATTGTGAATTTACCATAATTTTTGCAAATGATATTAAATTCTGGTCTGTTGGTTTTTGTGGAATGGATTTTTTGGTCATGAGTCGTTTTCCTCAACTTCCCGCACCATGTTGACATCTCGTGTAGGCTGGGTACACTATTGACGTTAAAAGAAATGACCCACTATGTATTACTCGTTGGAACGAGAATATCAGTGTCGTTCGACAGAGTGCTCAAAAGTTGACAAGACTTTGATGAACAAATAGTGAAACAGCTTATTTAACTATAAATATGCTGAATTTCCTATCGAGGATGGAGAAAATGCTCGTGTAGCGATGGAAATTCTGAAACTCCAATATCCGGATACCTTGTTATCTCTACAGTTTTGGTGAATTGAAAAATTCGACAAAATTGACAAATCCTTTGGGTTTTTTTTGAAATTTAAGTGAGTCCAGACGAGCGGATTTGTTTATAAAATTACTGTCTCTGCGGTCCCGAAGTATCAAAGGGCATTCGTCTTCCGACTTTCAATTGTTTTTTTTTTTCAGTCGAATGTTTTACACTTTTTATACAAACAAATGTTAAAGAACAGTTAGTCCTTTTGAAATATTGCTTTCACCGCAACACAAACATAAAGACTTGGAATCCCTTGAAAACCAACAGTATTATAAGAGGGAATCAATTATTTGGACTCAGATATTTGGCGAGTAGTAAGTTAAAATGTTGTTTAAGTCAGAAAAGCATCGATAGCCCAATTTGTTTTTTTCATTTCACATTAACTTTACATCACCTTACAGTAATTGATCAGTAAAACATGTTTCTTTTTCATTTAGAAACCCATTTGAAATGATAAATTTACTGTGTTACCTCTGGATTAACTCAAACAGAACTGACGGCAGCTAAAACTATTGAAATCGATGTGCAAAAATATGGATATAGCTATTCATGCAGTGTTGGCCTCTTGATTTCGATGGCAAAAGCATTATTTCCATAGTGTTTCACTTATACACTTTAAACAATTGCAAGTAAAAGTTACTCTTCCACTAACAAACTGCTAAGCTAACCCCTATTTAACGCGGAGTTAACTTAGCAACTAACAAACGCATTAAGGTGTTTAATATATTGAAATTTAAACATTGAATTCTAATTCTCGAAGCCAATACAGACTATGTTTATTTTGAAACAATAATTTTTGAAATCATAAATGTTTTATAAAAATAAATGTTTAAAAATTATTTTTAAAAATTCAAAAATCTTTCGACACACCCGTTGAAAAAAATAATAAAAGCACACTCTCAGCTACAGCAAGTAGCAAAACAATAAAAGTAACATTACAAGACAAGAGCAAAAAAAATTAAGTATTTCTACAACAAACAATCGACATGCTGGCAAATTACTCGTATTTCGCTTACCTGGGGTGCCAGAGCTATATTGGCCGAAGTTAGTCCAGTGGCAGCTTGTGGATCCGTATACGCCCCCAATGATGCCAAGTGCTCTAGTAATTCTCTATTTTGCTGCAGCAATTGCTGGGTGCGGGCCTGCAATACAATAGTACACGATAAAATTGAATTACATTTTTATTTGCCCCGCCACAGGCACTTATCAGTGCATTGAGATATAGTTAAAGACTCTCCCCATCACAATAAGTCCATAATAAACCTTAATTCTGTAATGCACTTGTACATACCTGAGCTTCGATTCTTGCATTCGTTTCGGATATCAACTGCTCTCGGACGAGCATCAATTGTGCCAGAGCTTGTCGAGTTTGCATTGCTTGCTGTTCTAATTGATCCTTGAGTTTGTTGATTTCCCTGCTGGGCGATATGGGCGATGATGGCGATTTCTCCTCATCAGTCTGTTAAAACAATCGAACAGAAAAAAAATCAGAAATCACAATAAACAAGTTAAAATAAATTGAATAGCAAAATATGAAATCGAATATAATCGAGTTGAATAAATAATTGCATTGCGCGCTGGGCAATACATTTTCAAAATTTGATTAAATAAAATCGAAAACAAAAGAAAATTTCTTGAGTTATGGGATATTATTAAAGTCAGAAGTTCAATGAAAAAGTTTGTTTTTAATAATATTAAATTATACTTGAAAGCAATTCAACTGAATTAGTTAAACAAAAACTTGGATAATCAATATTATTAATCCTTGTTTTTATTGGTATGGGTAATAATAATAATTAAGAGTGAATGTGGTTTTTGATATATAAGCTATATTTTTTAACTATTAAGAGCAGATTTAAATATAATAATAAATAAAATTAAAAGAATTTATATTGGAAGATGTTGGATCGTCATAAATGATTTGTGATTGAGTCATACCAAACAACTTCGATAAATTGTTAAATTTACCTAAACATTTAGAGAAATCATTTTTACAAAAAATTGAAAAATGCAAATTTTAAGATGTACAGTACACATTCCCATAAAAGAACTGCAATCTTACATACATAGGGTATTATTAGAGCAAAGCGAACACATAATTTGGCGAATGCTTTGATTTGGTATTACCGATCACGAATATTCGAATGTACATAAATTAACCGAATTACTGTTCGCGAATTAAAACAAATTCCATCGTCTTAAAAATCAAACACTCTCGAGTGAAAATAGTTAGTGAAAAATCGGCGAACCCAAAAGTTATCAAAAATTAATTTAAAAAAATGTTAGATATTAAAAATTAGTATTCCAAAATTTTAAATAACAAGACTTTCATGAAAAAAAAAAACAAATTGAAATCAAATCAAAAAGCTGGTTGAGTTGAAGGTGCTTTACCCAGGCCTCCTTGGCCTGCTTAGAAAAAATCTGCACATCCATAAAAAGAATACATTATCATTTGCTAAACGGTTGCAAGGGTGCTGATTAATTTGGCTACGGAATTTCTCGAAAAAACGAAAAGGGCAATGAATGGAATAAGGTTTTGTCAACGTAAATAACACATTTTTACAAATTTCATTAAATATTGAAATATGTTTTTAAAACTGACACTGAATTTTTGGTTGGATACAAAATATACACAAGTTGGCCTCCACATACCACTCACTCTTTTGTCATTAGAATTAGAACAGGCAGTTGGCGCTCTTTTCAAGCTTCAAACTAAAGTTCATCCAACTTGTTCAGTTTTTGGTACCAATTTTTACAATACGACATCGGTGGAGGAAAGAACTTATGATGAAAGACCAACAAATATGACGATGAGGCGACGACACCTCAAAACGACACGCCACTTCGTAATAAAGAGATGACAAAAAAATGGAAAATAAAGGCATAGGCGCAAAATTTTAAACGATTTAGTAATATGTTAAATCATTTTTAGTATGATACTAGGTAAAAAGAGGATTTTGCTAATTTTAAGCGAGTTTAGTATCGTATTATCTTCTTAACATTTTACTAAAGTTAAAATCACGAAATGGCTACTTTAATTTTTTAGTATCGTACTAAATCCATAGTGTCATCTGATAGTATATCAGCTTCGCACGCGGGAGGCCCAGGTTCGAATCCTGCAGGTAAACATTTTTTTTTGTCAATAATGAAGTTAAATAATTAAAACATTAACATCGAATATTTATTTAGCGCACACGTTGGGTTTCCATCAACATATAATTAATTTACAAAGCATAAACAAAATAATATTGTGTTTCTCAAAATGCAGACCCTGCAAATGCTTTGGTATCTGGTTAATTAGCATTTTACTAGTTAACAAAATGTTTAAAATTTATGAAAAGTTAGTAGGCTACTGTGTATATAGTAAATTGTTAGCTAGTATCGTGTTAAGGGCTTAATAGTAGTTGTTTAAAATTTTGCGTCATAGACTTCTGCCACAAAATCTTTAGGAACACGCTTTTTATAAGTTAATAAAAAGTACATTTGAAATGTAATACATAATTGTTTTAACTAGAAAATTGACAAATTATATATTGAATTTGTTTTTTTTTTTGATGTGCTATAATCGAATTTAAGCGAAAGAGTTGATTCGCAACTGTTATAAAAAAGTATGGCCCGTTCACCAAAACATTCGACATGAGGCGAATATTCCACTCGCGAACCATAATGCAGCCCACAATTTATTGCAGCGACTCGAAATTTGGCAGCACTTTTTTAGTATTGAATCCACAATGTTCTGCCATTAAGTGAGAGCGACCAACGACCAACGAATAAACGAATATTCCTCCATTTTGACACTTCGTTCACATGGCTTTAATTTTGTTTATCACGAATGCAAAGCGCGAAGTATTTATTTGTCGAAGGGTGAATGGTATGTGGAACGCGAATAGAGTTTGACTGTTCGTAGCAATCAGATGCAATTTGCGACGACCAATATCGTTTTCTCAATTAAAATGTAAATTTTTCTGTCGTAAACATTAATATAAATTATATTTCTACAATTTTGTTTAGAATTTGTAAAGAATTTGGATTGGTAAATTGTTCTAAATTGAATTTATTCGTTTATTCGTCGGTCGTTGGTCGCTCTCATGTGAATACTCCTTAATAATATGAAGGTAACCGTTATGTTTTCAACCTTATTTAATAGCCTTGGAATATCCGTCCTATTTTGTTCTTGTGAAATAAAGTCTAAAAGTGAGATTCTTTATAAATGCGTAGAATTTTTTATTGAAAGTGGAAGAAAATTATTTTGTGAGGGTTTTAATTTGCTTAAATTAGAATTTTATTTGTAGAATCTAATCATACACCGTCGAGGAATTTTAAGTGCTGAGAAATGGTCAAACATTACTATGTACAAGTATTCTGGCATTTATGATCGTGAAATTTTTAGGAAAATTCGGAAATCAAATACGGTTATTAATATCTTTTTATGGTTAGACAAAAGATATGGAAAAATTGCTATAACCACGCGCAAAATCAAAATCTAATAACACATCGACAAGGTTCGACTGATTTCAGGTGAAGTAGTCAAAAACAAGCTAGGCTCAGATAAGATAAAAATGAAAAAAACGCTTAAAAATCGAGGGCATGCCAAAGTAGACTTACAGATAACTTAAAACTAAAACGATCTTTCGATCAAACGATCATCATTTCGACAATTGCTCTTTCTATATTTGTATATTAATATGAAAGAGAGGGCAATCGTTGAAACGATGATCATTTTATCGAATCTTTTTAGGTTTACGTGATCTGTAAGTCCCCTTTCACACAAGGCAACCAGTTGCTGGAGATTCTTTTGACGTTTTCCATTAATTGCCTTGAAGCTTTCATACGAAGAAACTGGCACCAATAAACTGAGTAGGAAACAGGGAAGATTTTGTTGGGCTAATTGGAATGCAAAGCAAAACGTCAAAATAATCTCTTCAAATCGTTGACCAGGGAGATTTTTTTCATTCCCCTTACTTCTTGCCCTTCTCGCCATCAAACTCCCAGTTGCCGGCAACTCAGTTTTATTGTGTGAAAGGGGACTAAGCCTGCTTTTGCACGCCTGCAATTTTAAGCGTTGATTGACTTTTGTTCATTTTACGGTTCCAATAATGTTTTTACACCAATGTGATTTTTAACAAAAGTGAACTTTGTCCAAGTGATAGGAATAACATCTCATTAAGAAAAGGCACAAAGAAAAAGAAGAGATAACTGCAATTTTGTCAATTTCAACACTAGCTTAAAAATCGCATCCTCACATTGTAATGTGTAATAGCAGTCTAATCAGGTTCGGTTTTACGTTAAAGGTTGGTGGTGCATTTAATATAATTTTTTTAAAAATGGTTTTTCAATTTGGTAAAGGATGTTTTAAACGGAAAAAAGTCCCACCCAAATCCACGAACCTTTTCAAAGAATATCTTATCAAATTCCTCAACCATTTAAAACAAAATGGAGTGCGTTACTTCCGTAACGTGATTTTCAATGTTATCCCTGGCGAGAGGTTAGATGTTTACACATCAAAAATTCAATAAAACCCCTTATTAGAACCCTTTATTTTGGTAAAATTTTGATACGCATTCTCCATATTTTTTTATCCATTAATTTATCCATTATCCAGAATAGATGTAAATTTGCAACCAAGATTGTGCAATTTAACACTGTTAGAATTGTGTACTTTCTCAATCAAAACGTATCCACTTTCGAGTCAAAATAAAAAAAGTTTAATAAAAAATAAAAAATCACAGAGAAAAATGGAAAATGAAAAAAATGTTTGGAAAACCTATGATTTGTTTATCAAACTAAAAAAAAAATACAGTCTCCTATTATTACAGATTCACACACTGTGACTAGACTGGCACACTGGCACTAAAAAAATATCATTAGCTTTGTTTTCCAGGAAATGGCTTTTTATACTAGATTAAAACGCCTTTTTTACTGTTATCTTGATGATAATTTAATTTTACTGATTTTATATTTGTTTGGATTTCATTTTAACGAAAACTGCAGGAATTTTGCTGTCTATTTATGTTCCACAAAAAATTTCATAGAATTGTCATAAAACTACTAATCATTCTACTTTTGGAACAGAAACAAATAATAAGGCACTAAAACGTTCCCAAGAAAATCAATTCTTTTCAGTTGTTTTATTTCGCATCATTTCCAGAAAGTGTTGACCATCAAGTGACGTCATAAACAAATCTTCAAACTATAAAGTTCCCACTCAATTTCTGTGTCTACTTCTGGGCTTCCTCGTCGATTTACATCTTTAAATTTTCATCAATCATCTTAATTTTGCAACAATTGAAACATTTATTTTTTTTTTGTTTTTATTTTACATAATTATAAAAAAAATTAGAAACCACTAATGCAGTAATAAACAAATCGAAAAGAATAAAAGAATCTCAAGCGCCATAAATTCAGCTGGAGAACATTATGTAAATTATTCCTTAATATTTTTGTTTTTGATTCATTTTTATTCTTTTTTCATACTCGTAAGCTTTAAGGAAAATGGGAAAATGTTTAAGTATCCATAAAAATATAGTATGTAATAAATATTGTTTTAAAATTTAATTTTGAAAATATAGCTGTGTAGCTAAATAGCTAGTTTGAAATACGAGATATTTATGTTCAACAGATGGATTTGTTTTGTTTTTCGGAACTTTTTTTTTGAAAAAGAAACTATTTCTGGCAACAAATTTAAAATTCTCAAAATTACGAGTACAATGGAAAATATCGGTTGTGGTGATTAACAACCGAACATCAAAGATGGTGTCCGTCCAATCAACTTCTCGCTGATGCGTTTTATTTTGTTGTTTGTTTACACCCAGGCACGATCTAATGAACGTGAAAAAGTTATTTTTTTTTAATTTGAAATAAGAGTATCCACCAGACATTTTACGTGCTATTGTAAATTTTGTAAATATTATTGTTAATATCTTGACGCATTGTTTATAATGGCAATGCTATACACGGATATTCAATTTGTTGCACTAAATTATTTTTTTTTTAGAAGAAGAAAAGGCGCGAATTGTCAATGTCATGATGAGTAAATCTTCTATTTTATCATAAATGTGTTTTTGAAGTTTAAAATTTGGGCATTTTCAAAAAAAAATCATAATGGATTTATATTATGTGTGTCCACTGTCGAATCATCTTCGTATTTTTAGAACTGTTTTCATAGCTGCATTAGGTTGGGTTGGATCGAATGGGAAAAGATAATTTGAAATTCATTAAGACATTACTCTGGCAACCGCAGGAGGTGAGATATATATATATATTATATATTAAATGTCGCTGTGTTGCAGTCAATTACTATGAAGCCTCACTGTAAATGCAAATTCAGAATTTTAATAATATTTCCACAACGAACATTTATGAACCGGCGCGCCGCGATAGAAATTTCTGGTCACTTGGCTAGAGAAAAAAAATGCCAGTCTATTTTGGAACGGCGTAATTTACTAGACGAGATTCGAGAGATATACAAGGTGTATGTATTTATGTATGTAGATTTATTGAAATAAGACCAGGAACCACAAAAAGTTGTCAATATTTAAAAATAAAACCGTTCAAAAACAAATAATCTATCTACGAGATACTTACGAGGACACAAGGTGATTTTTGATTGGCACTGCTCATTTGGGACGTTAATTCTAGATGATTAGGTCTTTGTGGCGGGCTTATATCAGGCGTGACTCCGATTTGATCTGAAAATAGTAGAATGTAATTTTAAAAAAAGACAAAATTATAATGAATATATGAATAGTAGGAATTTAATAATTAAAATCAATAAACAGAAAAATGTTAAGGTGTTCCATGAGTCGCACGTTTTTATTATCTCTTGGTGGAAAATTTAGGAATAAAGAGTAAATATTAGTCTATTACTGAAAAAAGGTGAGATGTTTTAGAGCAAATATTAAGCCATTTTACGTTTTCACTGATTGATTCAAGGAACAGCCATTCTGTTAATGAGTTGGTCCTACAGACATTCTTACACACTTTTCAACAGCTGAAGATTGAAACGTCACCCACGGAAATACTGCTGTTTAAATACATCTAAACGGACGGTAATTTATTTAAAAAAAAATAAATAATAAGCACCGGGCATAAATAGCTACCCTGTGGTATTCCAGAATTGATCTTAAAATTCTTTGAGTCATTACCATTCGAAAGTATCAAGTTAAATTTATCAAATAGATTTCTTTCAGAAATTTTGTTTGACTGGGAATATTTGGAATATTTTATTTCCTCAAATTTTGTTGCTATCGCGAATTTCCCCCAAAAATCGTATGAAATGACAGCGAAAGTTTATTGCCGTCTAATATGTTTAAATTTCAGTGGTAATTCCCGATAACCCAAATCTTTTTCCTAAATCCCAGTTACTTTAATTCGAATACCAAATCTCGATGAAAACACAATCGATTGTGTTTTATTTTTTAAACTGTCTTAATACACTTTTCTGTCAATTTCGTTATGAATCGTCATTTGGCTTGTGTGAATTTTTTAACTTAAGATAAAATATTATTTAAAAAACAAAAAATAGTTTCTCAAGGGTTTTGACTGCCCTTAAAATGATCAAGCACAGTGCGAGCGTTAGGAAAGTAGGGAAGGTTGTAAGAGGCGATACCGATGCACATTGGTTTTGAATTTCTGGATATCAAAATGGAAGGAGAAAATAGAATCGGATAATGTAGTCCATATTTCACATTCGCGTTGTACGGCTTAAGAAAGAATCTCTGTACTTGACAGTACGTCCAAAGTTTGGCTCAAGGGTATAAGCTGCTGAAATTCCTAGAGGCGCAAGTATTACGGTTCTAAAATTTAAGGGGAGGAATGTAACTGGATATTTCGCTAGAACATTGCTTATAAAAATAGCGATAAAATAGTGAGAGACATATAGCATTTCGACGGTGTTCTAGAGATGCAAATGTTTCCACTGTTGTTCTATCGCCTATCATTCTAAAAGCTCTATTCTGAATTCTATCTAAGAGATTTCAAAGAGTCTTGGTAGTTCCTGCCCAAATGTGCGACTTATACTCAGGCTTTGGATGAATAAGGGCCTTAAAGATAACAGCCAGATCAGACGGAGGGAAGAATTTCTTGCATCTTCAAAGAAAGCCCAACAACTTTGCAGCATTTTTGGCGACATCGAATATGTGTTCATTCCACAAGAAGTTGTCTGTAATGCACATACCATACGGACAGAAAGTTGATCGTTATCTTCAATGCAAGTGTCGCACATTGATAGCGGCATGAGGAAGGATTTTGCTTTAACGAAGAAGACAGCACTGAGTTTCAAGCAATAAATTCTACTTGGTCTTTTATTCCCCATTGGACGTTACAGTTCCAAGTTCTTACATAAAATATAATGCCACTGAAGTCCTAAGGGAATTACTTGGAGAACTCCACAATTTTGACTGAGCCATTTTGGATAAATACAATAATTGTAATTTAGGGCCCTTTTTATCAAAATTCTGGAGCCCTTTAATAATGTGATATCGAAACTTTTTCTAGTTCATTTGAAACTGCGCTAAGGATTTTGATCATTTTCCTTATATCTGTCGGATTTATGTCAAAAAATTCTATAAGAAATTATATTTAAATGAACATAATTTTAGATCAAAATAGATCACTAACGTTTTTGAAATTGTTTGTGTGCTATTAAATATTTTTAGTCTACAGGTCCTTAAAACTTCATTTTGAAACTTGTATAGTACGACTTAAGAGTTTTTTTTAAAACGGACCGAAAAGATCAATATTATTCGCGTTCTCATGACAAAAAAGTACAACAAAGTAAAACATTCAACTCAAACCCCAACTTGATTTTATTTATTTTATTATGGAGGGATTTTCACAGCTGTGTTTTTTTCTGTCAAAAAGCATAAGCTTACAAGAAGAAACACAAATTCAAACATATGTACATCACAAAATAATCTCGTCAGTGCCGTCTATGATTGAATACACTTACTAATTATCGGAACTCAATTATACTTCGGATGAAAAGCAAAAAATAATTGTCAGTGTTCTTATTGTTGTTTTCCTTGTAAAATTTTTATTTAGCTGCACTTGCTTGTCACGAGAGCACGACTATTGTTCAAAATGTTTTTAATTTATTTTTTTTTTGGAACAAATGTTCTAATATCTTTAAAAAATTGTATGATTTTTAAATTGGTTAGACGCGTATATTTCGTTTGAGGCTCAACCGATTTTGATAAAATTTTGTACTGCATTCGATGATGCCAAAACAAGAAAGATTTACTTCAGTCCTACTATTGAGCTTTTTCTTTGCTTAATATAAATTAGTTAAATAATCCCTGAAGTTCGTGAATACTTAGATACTAACAAAGTCCATATTGCATCCTTAAACTAGAACAAACAAAATCTTTTGTATGAATCAGTGGTTTTATTTTATTTATTACCATCCACAAATATTAGAAAGCTGAAGGTACATATAGGTCCAACATTCTACGTTTTATTCGAAACCGGCCTTATTTTTCCTGATCAATATTTATAAAAAATTTCTTGTTTATAAACAAAAGGAAAGCGTGCATTGGTCATGACGCAAAATTGACCATTTCGAATTATTTATCCTTAACCTTACTACGTCAAAAATATCTCATAAATATTCACCTCAATTAAATAAACAAAATTTCCAACTTTTACTTTTGACCTTTAAAAGTTATATACCTACATAAATTTCGAATACAAAAAATAAGAAAAAAAAACGCAATAAGTTGCTAGACACTTTACATCTTAATTTAATAATAATTTTCTTCGATCCAACCTGTTTATATGTATACACATGGTAAATACTACTATTTTCTACGAATCTGCACTTAATTTATATATTTTTTTTCATTCCCCACGCGCCGCCAGATTCTACACCAAAATTAAAATAGAATTGTTTCTTAATAGACAAAAAGATTATAAATAAATATTTTAGCAACAAATTCAACATTAAAAAAAAAAATCGAAAATTACCCCCCATCGGTAGAACAAACATCATTGGTGTGATTTTTGTTTATTTGATAGATTGAGTTTTGTGTGCTGTAGCTTCGTCTATTTGTAAATGTAAATTTAAGTAGCACTGCATTTTAAATTACAATTTTTTTAGAGCAAGGTGGCTGTTGACGTCACCAGTTAGCCTGGCCTGGCCACCTATAATCAACGACATCATCATTTTATAATCCAGAAGACAGAAATAAATCTTCTATACGGGCCATCGAACGGCACGCTGCACGAGTAAGCTATTTTATGTGATATATTTATGTACATATATCAGCCAAAGGGTAATGAAATACAATTTTCTATACATACATACATAGAAAATAAAAAAAAAATAAACAAAATAAACTTTATTAATTATTATATACGAAGTGTATAAGCGAATGACACGATTGGGCAAATTAATGGTTTTGTTAAAATTGTTCATTGTGTCTTATTTATCAAAACACCTACATTGGAATTTATTTAAGATTTTATCAAAAATTTTTTATCTACTTTATTAAGTTATTTAATAAAAAAAATACTTTAAAATGATGTGAAGACACTTTAGACACGTTTTCCTAATGTCAATATACAATTGATCATTTTTCTGCAAGATCTTGTTTTATTTTCCAGACATTTTGTACAAAAAACGAGGCCATAAGATTTTCCTTAAATTTTTTTAAATTATTGTTATAAAAAACATTGTTTATGGATGTTCTTGCTTTAGATTTTCCTCGTAAAAGTCAGCCTAATAGCAATTGTACAAAAAATGTTAGACGGTTTCGTTTTTGAAACATGAAAAAACTATTAAGTCTTGAAATTTGTTTATATATATTTTTAAAATCTTTAACATTTTTATTACCAATTTAATTGATTCTAAATTTTTAAATGACATTATACAAAAAAAAAAACAGATAAAAGTTTGAGTATCTAGTTTACGGTCAAGGCTGTCAATTAGTATATGCATGCTGTTCTAGATAGTTTGGCGTTAATAAAGTTAAACCAATTTTCATTTAACGGCACTGGAAATAACCAACTAAAAATAAAACAGATCAAAAATACAGTAAATAACATAATAATATAATTTTAACTTTTAAAGATATTTAACATTTAATTCAATAATAATTTGATTAAAAAAATGAAAACAAAATGTAGCAAGTTATTTCTATTTCGATAAGCAGCAATGGGATGATTTTAGAACAAAAAAAATTTAAATAACTGTAAGCACTGTTTCGAAACAAGTTCAATTAGAAATACTTTAAAAGATACCTATTTTAGATATTTTATTTAATATGCACCGAATATTTACCAATTGGTTGATATCGAGCTTGTTTTTTATCGTTTTAGATACAATTTCTTAACAACAAAATATATCTATTAAAAGATATACACATCTCGAATAGTATCAGTTATTTTTTTCTTTTCCTTTTAGAAGGTAGTTTCAACGTTTAACTAACTTGGTACTGAGATTGAATGGGATTTTTATCAGTTTCAGTTCAGATGTTATATCGTCACATTTTATTTTCTGTTAAAATCCAAGTGGAATTTCAAAAATGAAAATTTTATAAAAAAAAACAGAATATAAATACTTTTCCGAAGGTGTGTGTTGAACTGAATTCTAATCTGACTCGGATTTCAATCACTTAAGGTTGTCGAGATATCAATTTATTTTGAAACTAATATTAATGATCAATATCTTAATTATTTTGTGGAAAACCTTATGTAAAGCTAACATGGTTTTCTTGATCTGGGTAACAGTGCCAGTTAACGCTTCCATTCTTAAAACAATCTGATATATCCACACAAGTGCACAGAAAATATAATGCACTACTGGATCTTTTTTTTCAAAAATTACAAAAAAAAAATATTTTTTTAAAATTTTAATATATTTTTAGTCTCTTACGCTTCATTAGAAGCTTCAAATGGTTCAACGAATATGAAAAATATCTCTAGATTCATGTGGTATTACAAAAGACCAACTCTGGTCTGTGTGTGCACGCTGCAACGTTGACAGCCACTTCAACCTAACCTAACACAGAATCATGTAGAATTTGTGGGACCTCCTGAATGAAATTTGTATTCAAAATTAGTTGAACTGTTAATGAGGTCCAGAAATCGAGGAAACTGTTATAATGGCGGGTAACGTCACTAAAATTTTAATTAAAAAAATTGATTGACCAAAATGTAGAATGTATCTACAATAGTGCACTCAATTATTTTTTTTAAAACAAAATCGTTAGAGCCGTTTTCGAGATAATTAAAATTTACCATTTTTGTGCACGTTTAATTTTGGAGCTAAAAAAAAGATTATAAAAAAAGGATCAAGGCAAGCACCTAAGAAGCTTAATTGCCAAGTTTAGGATGTAGATTGCTAAACATGTTTAATTAAAAATTACAACTTTACGTGGTCTCTAAAAACGCGTTTAAGGAAATGGAAATTTACTTAAGACTTTTAGAACATATTGAATTTTTCCAAAAGAAATAGATCTAACGATTTGAATTAAGGCGCCAGTTATAGCCTTTATTGAAATTCATCATTGAAAACTTTGACAACCAATTCTGAGGCACTGAAACAAATAAAACTAATGTCGTTTTGGTACCAACATGAAGGTAATAAGATATATAGTATTTTTTGTCAAAAAAAAATATTTTATTTGCTCTACCATGTTTTTATAAATTAACTTTTGATTTTTCATGGAAAACGCTTTCAATCATTGAAAAATCAAATTTATTTTACAAAAAAGTGGTAGAGCACACAAAATATTTTTTTGGCAAAAATTATTATATATTAAATTAATTTCATTTTAGTGGAATTGGGGTAGTCTGTCTCGTTTTCCCAATTTTAAATAGGCTCGGGAACATTCTACTTTTTGTGAAGGACATTTCAAAGGAAATGCACCATTTCTTTGAAATCTAAATAGCCAGGAGAGATTTAAGTTCACAAATCGTATTGTTAACTTATGTTCAGTTAAGTTATATCTTTGCGCTAGAAAATCGTGTGAAAACATCATTTTTATGCACACAATCCGCAACTTGAAAATTCATCAAGTCCTACCTTAGTTACTAAACAATATGTGTCAAAAAGTCATTAAAATTCATCCTATCAGAATCGAGTCTTTCAACAATTCACTTTGAAGATTATTTAAACAATTTATCGAAATAATCTTATTACTGCTTAATGTAGAAGCAAGTTCGTGCGTTTGTAGTCGTGCATATTTTTCAAATAGTCAATATAAACCGTTATCAAAAAAAGGCGACAGATAAAAATAAATAATATAAAATCTTGAACTTACCTTTTTTGGATAAATCCTCATCACTTAATTGCTCTGATGTATGTTCGACATCGAGTAAATCAGACGATGCGTCCGAACGTTCTTCGTTATTATCTAAGGAATTCTTATGAAGGTTAAATTTGTGACATACTTCGAATGCTTGTCCTACAGTCCTAACAATACGCATAGCTTGTGACTGCAAGAAAAAAAAAAGAAAAATCATCAGACTAAATAGAATATAGAAGACTTTTCATACTATTTAGATGAATATACTTAAAAGCTTTAAGTTCATAAAAACATAACATACATTTTCCACTATTTTTATCTTTTCAAAAACAAAATCAAATTACCTCTGAATCAACATCACCAAAACCATTGCTATTGCCATTCGATAATCCGCCTCCAACACTGGTCTTGACAGCGACATATTTGTTGTCAAAAACCTTGCCGCTTGTTGTATCCTCGGTATTTTTAAATTGCTGCTGCTGTTGTTGTTGTTGTGGTATACTTATCCGTCGTTCAACACACCGAGGCGCAACCACTGGTTCTCGAAAAGAGAGCTTCTTTCGTGGCTTATCGGATTTGGGTCTGTCATCAGTCACACTTGCTCCCCCTACATCCAAGAGGCTGCCAACACCTAAGCTGCTGGAACTGCTATTGCCATTGTTTTCAAAGTTTATTTCGTTGAAGGACTTTCTTCGTTGAATTTGTGATCCGTGCTCTTGGTTAGGGGTGGCAAGTGACACAACGACATTTGGACTTGTGTTTTGCCTATGAAGGATTCCCCTCTTCGCTATCGCCCCAGCAACGACGACACTGCTGATATCTGCTGCTGCTGCTACAGCTGTTGATGTTGACGACGAGGACGACGTTGACAATGAAGAAGGCGATGCTGGAGGGATGCCATTTCCTCCACCTACCGATGTCGTTAACATTCTCTTGCTTGATACTGATGATACCATTGCTGTAGTCCTATTCACTTCCGGGGACACTCTTTTGAACCTCAGTCGTGCCTTCAAAACACTTGCGCCCTCTTCTACCATGCTCGATGGCCGCGGGCTACTGCTCCCTCTCGACTTACTCGAACTCCTGTGGTTGTCATCTTTCTTCGATGTACTCGTACTTCTCCCGGGGCGCTTGCCGGAACGAACTTCATCTTTAATCAGATACACGACGTTCTCGTCGTTGAACAGAATATGTTTCCCATTACTGTGCTTTTCCGGCACCACCGCCGCTGGCGTCGCCGTCCGCCCACCATCATCATCGGGCTTAGCACGGATAATGTTCTCAATAAATGTGTCGTCCATGAATCGATTACGGACGTCGTCGTGTTTCTCTGCCGCCAGCTCATTCTCAACTGTGTCAATCAGTTCATTAATATCAAGACTTTTATTCCTGGAAAGTTGTTTTGACTTCTTTGGCATGTTTTTCATGTCTAACCGACCGAGGCTGGTATCTCTAGCGCGGTCCTTGTTAAGCCTGTCAGTCAGGATGTCTCGAATTATGCCACCCCCATTGCGGAATATGTTCTTTTGATAATGGGTGCTGTTGTTGGGGTCCTTTTTGTCGTCGGTCTTTTCGGCTAAATGCTGTTGTTGTTTCCTGCTGCGGGACCATGGCAGGAAGTCGAAAGCCTTTACGATTGGACTCTTTGGTGAGCTGCCTGCAACGACACTGGATGTATTGACCTTTCTACTATGCCACACGTCGTTTATACATCGTATCATGTCGCTGCTATGGCGTTTGGATGCCGGCAATTCAATGGGAATCGTTACACTCTCGTGTTTCATCATGATGGTAATTGAAATTTTTATTATTTCTCCAATTTACACACCTACGTGTGTATGTATGTATATGGCGATTTACACTTCGACGCGAGGTTACGCGACCGACGGCCTTAAGGCCGTTGCGATATATGTATGTATGTGGATGTCGATTGTTTATATAATAACGCAGCTGAGGCCTCCACTTTGAATGTTCACTCCTTGTCAAAACAATAAACAAGGTCACACTTGTATTTTTTTCCTCAATTTTATTTCTTTTTATTGAATTTGGGGTAAGAAAATAAATGATTTTCTATTTATTCTTCTAATTAATAGTTTTGAGTTGCACAATTTTTGAGTGGTTCACGGTTATTGATCTACATAATTATAGAGAACAGAGAACACCATCAGGACAATGAATCATTAGCAAAGCTTTCGCGCGGAGAGGTCATTATTTTTAAATTTAAAAGCTGATGATTTTTTTTTATATTTTAATGCGACACCTTTAAGCTCCATTTTTTTTTTAAACGGATGCGCGCACTAAAGGGGTTTTGACTACCCTTAAAATGAACAAGCACAGTGCGAGCGTTAGGAAAGTAGGGAAGGATGCAAGAGGAGATACCGATGTACATTGGTTTTGAATTTCTGAATATCAAAATGGGAGGGGAAAATAGAGCCGGGTAAAGTATTCCACATTCGCGTTGTACGGCTAAAGAAAGAATCTCTGTACTTGACAGTACGTCCGAAGTTGGGCTCAAGGGTAAACTGATGAGCATTCCTAGAAGCGCGAGTATTACGGTTGAAAAATTTAAGGGGAGGAATGCAACTGGCTATTTCGCTGGAACAATGTTTATAAAAATAGCGATAAAATAGTGAGAGACATATAACATTTCGACGATGTTCTAGAGATGTAAATGTTTCCACTATAGTTCTATCGCCAATCATTCTTAGAGCTCTATTTTGAATTCTATCCAAAAGATTCAAATGAGTTCTGGGAGCTCCTGCCCAAATGTGCGAGTTATACTCCAGCTTTAGACGAATGAAGGCCTTATAGATTACAGCCAGATCAGACGGGGTGAAGAATTTCTTGCACCTTCGAAGAAAGCCCAAACACTTTGCAGCGTTTTTGGCGACATCAAATATGTGTTCATTCCACAAGAGGTGGTCTGTGATGCACATGCCGAGGACTGAAAGCTGATCGGTTTCTTCAATGCAAGTGCCGCTCATGGATGGCGGCATGGGGGGTGGGTTCTGCTTTAACGACTGAAGACAGCACTGAGTTTTTGAAGCATTAAATTCTACACGGTTTTTAATTCCCCATTGGACAATGCTGTCAAGATCAGAATTTAATGAGCTTATCATACGCTGCCGTTCCAGTTGCACATCCGAAAAACAAGGAGGTGCATCTAAAAACGAATATGAAAAGCTGAGAGTACTATCGTCAGCAAAACAATTAAGTGGATTAGAAGTTCCAGATAAGAGATCATTAATAAAAATGAGAAAGAGGGTCGGAGACAATACGGAGCCCTGGGGCACACCAGCATTTATTTTGTGAATATCAGACTTGAAACCGTCCAATACAACTTGTATTGAACGGTCCGAAAGGTAATTTCTAATCCAACGAAGAAGACATTCATCGATACCAAATGCACGCATTTTCGATAGGAGAGCTTGATGCCAAACTCTATCAAATGCTTTTGAAATATCAAGCGCAATAATCTTACTTTCTCCAAAACGATGTAAAGATTTGTGCCACTGTTCGGTGAGATATACCATCAAATCACCAGTGGACCTATTGCTACGAAAGCCATACTGCCGGTCATTAAGGAGCTTTCGTTCTTCAAGATATTTCTTGAGCTGATAATTAATCAGCGTTTCCATGACCTTGGAAAGAAGGGACGTAAGTGCAATTGGACGGTAATTAGATGGTGAAGAAGATGCGCCTTTTTTATGGACAGGCTGGACAAATGCTGTTTTCCATCCACTCGGAAAGAGACCTGTAGAATAGGACAGATAGAAAAGCTTACGCAGTGGTTTTGCCAGCGTTGAAGAACACCTCTTCAAAACGATGGGAGGGATACTATCCGGGCCAGCGGATTTGTTTATGTCAAGATCTTTGAGGACTCTAGCAACTGCACGAGTGCGAAAGAAGATTCGTCCCATAAAATCATTTACGCTCTCAAGTACTGGAGGAGTCATAACACTTTCTGACAGCGTCGAATTAACAGCGAACTGCGCTGCAAGCAAATTGGCTTTTTCGCGAGAACTGACAAAAGGGGTGTCATTAAAGACGAGCGTTGGAACCGAAGAAGAAGTTGAATTTCGAATAGTTTTTACAAATGACCAAAAATTCTTATTACCTTTGGGACATTGTAGTATTTTTTGCCTTAATTTTTGGTCATGCAAAAATTTGGTTCTACGAATGTGAACGTTGCAAGTCTTTCTAGCTTGTTGAAACTTTTTCCGGTATTCCTCAGTGGGGTTGGCTTTATAATTCCGGAAACTGACTTCTCTATCCCTAATAACCTCTTTACAGCTTGAATCAAACCATGCATTTTCCTTCGGTTTGATAGATTTCACCCTATTCGGGATAAAATTTCTCATTCCGTAAAGGATTAAATTGGTTATCATATCTGCGCTGGAGTCTATGTCACTACCGAGGAAGAATAATGACCAGTTAAAGTTTCTGAAGAAATTATTGAGACCGTCCCAGTTGGCTTTCCCATATTGCCAAACGGTTCTCGTAGGTGGTTTTTCTTTAACTGAGTGTTGTTGGCATGAGAAATTTGCAGATACGACACAATGGTCTGATGTACCTAGAGGCGACAATACATTTAGCGTGTATTTATTAGGGTCAGAGGTAAGGAACAAGTCTAGAGTGTTTGCGGTTTGACCTGCAACGTCAGGTATTCGGGTTGGCTCGTCAACAATCTGAGTCAGTTGGTTTAACTCAGCAAAGACCTCAACATACCTTCCTTCGGGTGTTGTCTGGCTCGAAAAGCGGAGCCAACTAGAATTGTGTACATTGAAATCGCCCGCAATGACGATTTCAGTGTGAGGATAATGGGAAACAATTCTTTGAATGGAGTCGGACAAAGCATCAAATTCGTTAAAAGTTGAAACTCTATCCAAATTTGGGCTCCGATAAATAAAACATGTGTGTATGATGTGCTTATTTACCGTGAATTTTAACCACATGAAATTAAAATTTGTGTTTGAGCACAAGCCATATTGTGGTTGGAGTTGGTACGCTACATAATTTCTTACGTATACGGCGAGACCATGGTGGGAAAAGAATAATGGCACTAAGTTGTACCCATTAGAACAATTAGAATAAAAGTCAGCAATTAGACATGCCTACAGGGTGTTTTTTTACTGAGTATTTTAATTGCTCGTTCCAGAAATTTTTGAAATATTTTGGACTAAAAAAATATCTTCCACAGAAGGAAAATAATCGTTTTAATTTAAAAGATGTATATACTATACTCTGTCCAACAAAACTAGTCAGTGCTGGGCTAACGGTCGAGTATTTTTCAAACCAGTGGTGCCTGTGTATACTGCCACCACACTGATTTGAAAAAACTACCACTGAAAAATATTCTACCCACTGACGAACTTATACGAATTGTTGTGGTAATTTATCCTGCAAAATATCGTACATCCGACCATGACGATGACCGTCCTCATTGCATTCCCAAACCCAAAGTTTACTGATCATCTACTCGTTTCTACCTTCGCTGTATGAGTTGGAAAAATATACAACCCTACAGAGTTACCAATACCCATTAAAAGCAATACAAAAGAGCTTTTTCAGTAGTTTTTTTTTTACTAAAGAGCTTTCTGTTTTTTAAACTTTTGAGAACAAAATTTATTAAGGTGAGGAGGAGAAGTGTTGTTGCTTCGATTTTCTCATTTTTATTTGGTTGTCTTTCTAAATAGCCCGTTAAAATGTCGTTAATTTTGTTTATTTTCGGCGTTTTTTGCAGAAAAAGTTATTTGTGTAAAGTATCGAAGATTTCAAAGTAAATTGTGTGGATATTCATTAAAAAAGGTTTTATAAAGTGACATTTTGTTTTATCAACATTGAATAGGTAATTGATATTGCGCTGGTTAAATAGTGAAGTAAAAATTGAGTTAAATAAATAGTAAAGTGATATTATAAAACTTTCGCGCATACGCATGCGCCTATTGGCTTACTGTTGGACAGAGTGTAGTAGATTGGCATTTAAAGTCTTAAAGATCAAAATCACCCGCAATAGTAATATTTTCGAGACAAAGTGAGGTAACTTTGTTTGTTTCAACAATCCAAATCGGATGATTCCATAACCCCTAGAAACCCACGGCCAGAACTAATTACGGTGACATATATGAATTAGTTATAATTTCTAGTTCAATCGTATAACCTATGTCAGATGTCACTGTCGGACAGTTAATTTCAGCGAAAGAAATGTAAAGGACAAATAATAACATATTGAGTATCCTGTCCTTGCCGAACAGCAGCACAAATAGGCACAACGGAATAAAGAATGTGTTCCCCTTGTGCTTACAAACTAGTTGTTACTTTCGTCTAAGGTACGGTAAGCCCCACTAACATTTCAGCTTCGATAAGGCTTCGGTAAGTCATTTTATCAAGTCCTTGCCTAATCGTAATAGAACTTGAAATGGTAGTAGAGAAGAATGTACAAAATGTTCATCACTGATAGATAAATGGTTCAAATAGTTTTTGCATTAAAAAAAATGGTGTGAATTGTTATAATGCAGAAAAACTTTCTTAACATAACATAATGTAGAAGTGGTAATTATACTTAGTTGTTTCCGGCAAAGGAATTTCGGGATGTTGCTTTTTGTTTTAAATTGTGCACGCACTCAAAACAGCTTAAATATAGCCTTAAAATGAGAACCACTAACGAAGTTCAAAATATTAAAATGTTAGGGAAAATTAGAACCAGACAAAGCATTTTTGATGTCCAATTAAAAAAGAATCTCTGTACTTGACAGTACGTCCGAAGTTGGGCTCAATGATAAACTTTTGAGCAATTTTAGAAGCACTAACATTTTGGGAGGAATGCAACTGGCCCATTGTACGATGATGTCAAGACAATAGCTTAATGAACTTTTCTGAATTCTGAAACTGTAGTTTCACATCAGCCAAACAAAATATGAAAATACATGTAGACGGCAAAACAATTTAGTTGACCAGAAGTTCCAGATGAGAGATAATTATTTAAAATGAGAAGTATAGTAGAGTCGAAGACAAAACGGAGCACTGAGTTCTCAAATTAGCTGATAAAAAAGGTGACATTTTCTTTACACAATCCCAAAAATTTAGTTTGCTAAATATAAAAATCATAAGTCTTTCTATCTTGTTTGAACTTATTACGATTTTCCTCAGTGGGGTTGGGTTTCCGGAAACCTACTTCTTTAGCTTCCTTACAAACATAAATTTATGCTGGTATAGTGACTAGTTAAGCTTCCTGAAGAAATTATTGAGACAACCCCGGTTTGCTTTCTCATATTGAAAATCGGATCTCCTGAAGGATTTTTCTTAAACTGTAATAAGTTGGCCTTATGATTTCAGATTTGACACATATTTCTGGAGTGCAAAGAGTTTATAATAAACTTAAAGTGAATTTATCAATTTCAGATATCAGATGAAGAGCTTGGGATTGAAGTTGGCGTATCAAGAATTAACAGAGGCGAACTTTCGCTGAGATCATCAGAACATTTTTTTTCCAAAGACTAATTAGAAGGTTCTGGTTAGTTTGGGATGTTCACAAAGAAATTAAGATATCAGTTTTTTTCTTGTCCATCGGAAGGAAAATTGTGGCGAAAGATGATTATGATGGTCCGGTTGTATAAGGAAATTGAGTACGAGAAGAGGTCAGTTAAGAATTCCAATTTTCCATCTAAAACCATCATCCTTAAAAATCTCAGCGTGCGCAACATATAAGGTCTAGTGCTTTTTTTCAATATTTTTAACTAAATGTCAGTAAGACCCTAAGGTATTTTGATTGCAACCTGACTAAGAATTAGCTACTTACTGTCTCATAAACCCATGGGTGGCAATCAATTAAAACTGAGGAGATATAGCAGAGAATATTTTATTTAGTGATGCTCTAATCCACACGCCTCAGTTAGCAGTTGCGCATTACATCCAATGCTGTGTTTTTTCTTTTTCCAAAGAGACGAAGTTATTTTCAAAGTTTATTGATCTGTCTTCAATGGATTGTATGATCTGTCGAACTGGAATGTACAAGTTTTTAGTAGACTTCTGGTCTGGGAGCTACGAAATAGTAGCATATGCTTCTACGTAAACTTTGAAGATGTGAACTTTTTTAATTTTGAATATTCTCAAGCTCTCAAGACTTAAATGTGCGTAACAATTAGGAAATTGCTGGTAATTTAGTGTTTTCTTTGTTCAACCTTGGAACTTCTCCTTAGCCTCAATTAAGAAGTAGTTTGCAACCAACTTCGTAAAGTGTTTCTTAACATGTGGTTTTAATTAAAAAGAAAAAGAGAAAAACGATAAATGTAAATTATTTAACTATACTGAGACATTGCTTAAAGTTTTAATATACGTCCTCCCTTAACCAGGCTCTTAACTTGTAGAAAAACTTTCAAAATAAAAAAAAAACACCCTCTAAAGAACAACATTTTACCTTGAGAGCATCAATAAAGTGTCTATTAGTGTCTATACAAACATTCTGCAAAATATTCCATGCAGAAACACAGTATGCTGGGGAAGGGGGTGGTTGATTTATTTAACCCGGAGAGAGATGGTAGCGGCAATAGAATTCACAATTAATGCCACCACGATTAAAAAAGTAAACAAAACAACCCCTCTACGAGTACATTATGGGAAACAGATTATTTAAGACCAAGTGCATGGGAATTTAACAGAAGACTCCTGGCTCCATCATATGCCTTGAAAATTCTCGGGTGTGAAAGTAAACAAAAAGTATTTACTTTTATCAGCGGAAAATTTGTTGCTGGAAAAGCACATTTCAATATTTAATGCCGCCGCGTTGAGTTTTCAACTGTTATATAGTCTTGGAGGTAAAGGGCAATGTACTTTGGGTGTCAGTTTGAAGTTTTTTTTTAAATCAAGAGAGGTATCGTATCGTCTCGCGGATTTCAATAAAAATATAGATACCTACATTGCGAAAATATTTGCTTGGAAAAGCTCAAACACTTTTAAATTCCACACCCTTGATAGAAATATGGGAGTGTGCTAAACACTTCGATTACGAGATAGATTGTTGCGGAGCACCATCAGGCCCACTCCTATTTCTATTTCGTTGACAAAGAAAAGGATTACGTACAATCTACCACGTATTTTTCCACCACATTAGTTTGACAGGTAAATTTTTTTTTTCTTTATAACAATATGCTGACAACAGCCTATAACATACTCGTAAACTTGTCAGCTGATTTCGACATTTTCTGAAGGAAAAAAAAACACGAAAATAGATTCTAAACTTGCACAATTATTGGTGCGCGAGTGAGGCTGGTCAGGTTGTATCATTCGAATCCGTGGCGACAACTTGTCTCTCCGACAAAAAAAAAAATAAAAATCTTGTAAATTTATTTAAAATACAAAATTATGAAAATTTTGTAAAAATGATTTTGAAAAAATATATAAAGAAATTATATTTTTTTGATGAAAGAGGTGATGAAAACATAGCGACCGCGACGAGGAAACACCTTCGTTTCGGTTCAAATTTATAGTTTTTTCATGCAGTGCATCTAAGGAAGTGAGAATTGTTAAGAAGTTTAGAGGTGAGAAACTGAAATAAACAAGCACAGTGGGTGGTGGTTTTGGTTGGTGGGATGTCAGTGGAAAGTTTGTATATTGGAAATTATTTAACGGGGTCAGGTTAAGTAGTTCAATGTTTTTTTTTGTTTAATGCAAACAAGAGAAGAGGGGAAAGGGGCAGCATTCCGTCAAACATAATGATTAATAATGTTTGAAAAGATTTTAATGAACAGAATACCCCGGCTGCAATGGCAATGTAACCTTTGATGTGTTGACTGAATAAATTATCTCCTTAATTAAAGTAAAAGTTATGACGAAGACGCTTTGACATGAACTCAAGGTATTTGCAGAGCCTGATGAACAAAGATCCCAAGTCTATACAAACACTTCAATCAATGTAATAAATAAAAAGTAAAATTGGTGATGTGACGGCTCGTGATGCGACTCCCATGTGATGTAATAGTCTGTAGGATAAAAGAGGGAACCAACCAACGGCAGAATCCAAAGATCTAAGTCGGAGGGAGATAGTTTTGAAGATTGTGTCACTCTCCCTCGTAAGGGGTAGTACACCTGACAAAAAAATGTTTGATGGGATAGCCTGGGATTCGTTAATTAACTATTACGTCGGGCAGCACTCTTCTTAAATCAATATACAACACACACAGTGAACTCCGCTTAACTGAAACACCACAATTGTAGATTATTTGTTTCAGTTGCTATTGGAGGTATAACTGGATAGGTATAAGGTTGTCTCTAAAATTACTATGACCATTCAATATCAAATGAAAAAAAGGAGTTTTTTAATAAAATAAAATAAATTCCCTAACGGTGTTAAAATAATCTTCTACAAGTTAGTAAGAAAGATTTAAAGAGTTTAAAAAAATCAACATCTATTCAAAACTATTTATTAATTAACTCTCCGTTAATTTGAAGTTGCTGTTAAAATATATAAAATGAACGCCTGGGTCTCGACTTCCTAGTATTTATCACATCGCATGTCCATGATCCTTAGTGCAGTAAAATATATTCTAAACTCCCTTTTTGTTTAATTTTGTAAATACAAACTGTCTTTAAGTATTTTGTACGAACAATTTTGGTATAGATATTTAAATTATTTAATAATATACATTTAAGAAGATAATTTCAAAAAATTCAAAAAGTTTTCAAAAATTTTAATATACAGAATTATTTAAAATTTTAAGTACCAGCTTCATACATTTTTTAATTAAATTCGGTAGGAATGAGAAAGTCAAAAAGCAAACAAAAAATGGCAACGGGCACTTACAGTTAATATCCGTGACATTTGATATTAAAGACTTAAGTAAAAGTAATTTTAGGCAAATGTATCTAATTGAAAATAATGACCTTATCGCTGTTTTTGTACAACATTTGCCAAAAAAAACAAGGTCATATCAATTTTAAAAATAAATATAATGTACGTATGGATCGCACGTACTTGCACTTATGATCATATCGTAAGCACAAGATTCTTAGTAGAAACCGTTTTTTTTTTTAATTGTTTCATACTTAATTTTGTATCAACATTTTTTTTTCAAACAAATCAAAAACATATTAAAACATTTTGATCGAAATACGTTCAGCCGTTAATTAGAAAGTCGAAAATCAAAAATGCGGTTCTATGACAGGTACCGTTAATAACATTTGATTACAAAAAAAATATCCAAAATATAGACTGTTTTTTTTATCAAAATCGTTAGAGCAGTTTTCGATAAAATTATGATTTACCATTTTTGGCACAAAACATTGTGTGGCAACTGTTTAGTCTGTAAGTCGACCAACAGAGACAGACAGACAGTTGGAATTGCGGGACCCACATTTTTCGTGTTCTCTATCTAATGTCAATTTTTATTAAAATCTCTGTTTCGATTTTTTTTAAATGTACCAAATGAATATGACAAGTAAATCTCACATATCTACTACAAAACTTTTAATAAGATATTTAATTACTTAAAAAAAAAACACAAAAAATTGTCTTTCTTTTTCGTGCTCGTGAAAACATGCATTTATTACAAATTTTTTCTCGACGCTGTTGTAAATCCTAATAAAAATCGAGTACCACAGGGGTCGCTCATAGAAACTTTATTATATACTTTATTAATTTGTGAAACGAATTATGTGAACAGAAAGCTCTTTATTTATTTACTAACTAATAATTTATAAGGAAAAACAACTGACAGAAAATCAACTGTTATGAAATATTTTTCACGAAATACTTTTTGCATCATAAACATAAACAAAACTTTAATCCCCCAACTTTCCCCTTCTTCTTCACATACAAATATTCAACAACTCACTAAATCACACAAATGTCACAGAATTCTTTTTTCGCAATTTCTTCCCATAAATACCTGTCGCCCCTCAAACATCTCTACGTCAAAATTCGTTTAAAATATTTTAAAAGCAAAAATTCGAAGAAAAAAATCTATTAATTCGTGGAAACATTTCCAATATATAACCAGCCGACAAAATAAAAAAAAATTCAAATTATTGAAATATCGGAAAAAGACTTGTGTCTCCAAAAATACATTTTTAATTAGGTATCCACTTGAAAATTACGTGTTATTGTTGCTTGAAATTCCAAGCACATAATTGAATTTCAAAAAAAAAAGTTATTTCCTATCGATTTTGTATTCAAAAATAAAAACAAAAATACAATAATAATATTTAGATGAAGTTTGAAAAAAAACAAACACCTAATTAAGAAATTCCTTAAATTCAATCAGCTTGAAACAGTACAAAAATAATTTTTTTTTCGAACACCCAAAAACATACTAAATTGTAAAATGATTTTTTATTACCGGCCCTAGAGTAAGGAAAAGTCAAAATATGGATTTTTGTTCCACTGACGAATGGAGGAATAATTTTAACGGTTTTTTTTCCTTCCGTTTAAAAATAAAATGCTTAAAAAATTAAATATGGCTGCTCAAACAGAAATAAACATTTTAGTCAGACAATGGATTCGATTAGTGTGTTTTTTTTTGCAAGTCACGTGACGGAAAATTGCTTTTTCAAAAATATTATTTAAAATTCAAGGAGCTTAAAGGTGTCGCAATTTCATCGAGTAGATGATTTAAGTTTATCACAGTTTCACCATAAATTACTTTTTTTTGGAACAAAGATGCACAATTTGTATAATTCACTTTTCTTAATAAATTTCCCTTTGGGGCATTTTGGGACAAGTATTAAATCTTTCGATAAATTTCACTTTAACACACCGGGACCATATTTTTGAACAATTTTCTTCAGCATAGAAACAAAAAATTATTTTTCTTTCGAAACACACCGTGTCACGCGCCGCACCGGGGCTAAGGAAGAGTATATTTTGGGAGAAAGACCGTTTCTGTTCGCTGGTACCATACGCACTAACATTTTCAAAATTGGAGGTGGAAATACGAACGTTTCATTGTTTCGCTTTCTGTGGTGGATATGGGTGTTTGGAAAACTCAGTCATCTGTTTAGAACGTGGAAATACTCACTTTTGCTCTCTGTTTTTGTATCTCTGCGCTCCGGTTGAGTTGGTTTGGGATAAATTCGCAGTATACCGAAAATTATATTTTTAGGCTTAAAATGATTTTCGAAACAAGAAAACTGTCGATAAGATTTACAAGAAAAAAAAACAATAATAGAGGAAGGGGTATTGAAAAAGACTGTTTGTTCACCTGTATATTTTTGCTTTTATTGTGTACATGTGATTTTCGAAAATTATTTTCAAAAACAAGAAAAAATTTGTTTGATATGTTAGTTTGTATTACCTCACAACTTTATTGATGCACACTGTTGAAAAGATGAATTCATATGACTGAAATACTACTAGATTTTGTTCTTCAAGGATACGTATACATGGTTTTTGAAATAAGAGATTTTGAATTTCCGTGTTTATGATTTTTTTTTCATTTTCTATTTTCTTGTTGGTACGTAAAAAAGCACTTTTGTAAAATAGATAAGATCGAAGGTCTTGAAAATTAATTATTTATCTATTTGATGTTGTTCATAGTTTGGATGCTTAAAAAGTTTAGTTTTTAACGTTCGTATTAAAAAAAAACATATTTATTCTTATTTTTTGACAGGTGTTTTCGAGATTTATTATTCTCACTTAAAGGTTAATAGCAGTATGAAAGTGATAAAAATTAACTAATTTTTCCTAGCATTTATTAAAAAACAATAACCACAGTGCAGGATTTTTGTGGCCGAAATTGGATAAAGATCATGAGATACAACCAAGTTGGGTGGAGATATAGCAGTAGCAATCAAATACCTGCAATCCGAAATTATCAGAAATTAATCGTTAAGTTTCTTGGAGTACAAGGTGGCTGGATGAAGTCGGTTGAATTGCAGATGCGAGAGTTAACGAATATTTATAATTCTGCACTGCTCGATTGGGAAAGACGAAATAATTAATTGATTTCAATAATCGAGATATTTATTAGTATTCGTGTGATCAAATTAATCAAATGGTCATTCGAATTATGAAAGTAGTTAAACATTTAAATTTTAAGTTCATAATATTTCGTTTTCTAAATAAAGAAATCAAAATATTAATATAACTAAAATGTGTCCAACTATTTCTTCAAGTTTTCTTATTTTAATCCATGAGTTAGTAAACATAAATATATAATATGCATACCAAAAACTCAACAACTCAACCATGACCACGTCATTGTATAAAACAAAAATAAAAAACAGATACACAACCTACCTGTATCTCTAGTGAACAACCAAGATGTAACGAGAACATAGTGATTACTATTACTATTCCTAATTCATTCGAATGCAGTATACTACAAAAACGAAAAAAGTCTCCAATTACAATTCGAACCTACACATCGAGATAGTGTAAAATTTGATTATAATCGATTATTTCATTCGAATGCACACATCTTAATGACCAAGTCTATTCAATCATTATGTGCATGTACTCTGCGTGTACTTTAGTGGAAGGCTGTTGTCTTATTGTCGAATTTCGAATTGAATATTAATAATTTAATAATTTTTAGGCGGTATGAAGTTGGCCGGTTTAACTCTCCAATAAAAAGACAGAAAAAAAAGAACAAATTACTAATATGTTCGGCATAAAACTACATCAAAATATTAAAAAAAAAAAAAACGGTTTTGGGGTTTGAAAATCAAATTTGTTTTTAAGCTACAAAACTAAATTATTTTTTTGTTTCACTGTAAATCGATAGTCAAAGGATTCATCCTATGCATTAATTTTAAATGATTAGAACTGAGTTGCTGGTATAACATCAGACTTCATAGAGTCAACGTCTGCTCATCTCATCCGTATTGAAAATAAATTAGATTGGGGAATTACTCCGCATGAGAAATCTCAAAAACTAATCCTAAAAGAAATCTCAAAAACTAGTCCTTCTTCTATCTGCTTTATCGAATTACGGAATCATCACGTTTAACATAAAAATAAGTGCTTTGATTGAGTTGATCCTTGAAACGATATACTTTTGAGCAATGTGTGGAAAAAATAGATGATGATGGAAAACTATATTTTTGGGTGGTAGTGGTACAGTGGGTTTAGCCTTTTCCTGTCGAACTATAATAACTCTATAACCTCATAAAATCAAACAACTCAAAATGAAACTTTTAAAAATAAAATCTATCTCACAGCCAGTTAAACATTAATCTTGCAATTAAAAAAAAAACAACACTTTGGAATTCTAAAACCATCTTGTTAAAGTGATAAGGCCCCATAAAAAAATGTAACGTCTTTTCATTGCGACGCTGTAAATTATGTGTTAGAGCCCTTTAAAGATCGTAAACAAGGTTTATGTGCCATGTGAATTTATTTCTTCATTCGAAATCATGGTGTTTTTTTTTAATGTGTAGGAATATGTATATGCTTGTTGTTGAGTCAAGCTCATAGATGCTTATATATTTTATTTTGAAAAGTTTTACATATATAGTCTTATTTAACTGCTGACAAAAGAGAAAATGTTCTCTTTTAAACTTAAAAAAGCAATCAATTAGAATTTTATTACTTTAAAAAATGTTAAGTTAAAATACATAATAATCCGAGATTAAAATGAGGAAGTACTTGGGAATGTTTTAAAATATAAATGGCTTCCATTTAGTAAAAGCTTACGTGAATATTAGCAAAATAAATTATATATAATTAACGATTTTTTTATATACTCAATAGAGCGATTATTAGCCACTTGGTGAAAATTAATTGTTCTTAACATTTTTAGAAAAAATAATTAAAAAAAACACTTGTTGTTTCCACAGTATACAATTTTTTTTTAATTTATATAAATAATTAAATATTTATCAGGACACTCTTTTTTCAAATTATTTTTTCTAAAAATGTTCATAACGATTTTTATTTTGAATTTGTTTATGTTAATAAAAAAATAATAAGACTTTAACAACGCAGTGTTTCCATGGATGATACGACTAAAAGTATTTTTTACAATTATTTAGTTTGTCAGGCATAATCTCAAAGAGTATTCAATTGACTGTCGTAAACAAAATTTTATAATATTCTTTATCTTTATAAGAATGTTTAAGAATATTTGTTTGGTCATTAATTTTTTTAATTAAATAAGAATACCAACGCTCAATTGTTCAATAAAATTCTAGATATCTGGTCACAATCTCTCCTCAAAGCTTATTCTGTTGGCTCAAAATCAGCTTAACACTGTCTTCGGAGTTAAAAAAGAAACTCCTCAAATTAACTACTTTTAAAAATAATTTTTTGGTGGAGAGTGCCTCCAGCCAACACTCGTTTTTCAACGAAATAAAATATATACCAAATATATTCTGCTACCTGTGAGAATGTGAAGGAGAATTCTGGGGAGTCAATTCCGCGTTGCGCTCAAGAACTCAATCTTTCGAATACATTTGCATCTTTAATAATAAACATGGAATTGGGAAGGCGTAGGGTTTATTCCGTGGACTAAGTGCGAAATGTTATACAAACAAATAAATTTCTTCTAATTTAAACCACCGAACAAGAAGAAAAACCCAGATGTGTCAAATTTGTTCTAAAATTAATAACAAAAATATAAGTCAAGATTTTTTAATTTAAGTTTTAATAAAAGTAATGAATATTTTGTATGTTTCATGTATCTAATTGACGGTGATTTACCCTTAGTTCATCCCCGAAACTAGTGGAAAACTTAACTTTAAGTGCCGAGGCAGAAAACTTAAGTGAAACTTATACTGTCAAGTAAGTACTCTCTATTAAAACAAGGACGACTTACTTTTGAAAACCAAAAATTACTCTTAGAGCCTGTTATAAATAATTCACCGGAAATGTAAACTACTACATGCCACGAGCGCGTGGCATGGCTATTACTAATAAAACCACAATATTATTATTTCAACATTCATCCCGTCTGCCGTATAATAAACAAAATGTCTCAATAAACAGATTATTGAACTGAATTTAAAATGACAATTTATATAGAGAACCATTTTCTGTATATCCTCTGTTGCTGCTGCCCCCACGCTGCTTTTTTTTTATTATGTCTATTCAGGCAAAATTTCATCAACATTATGGTGCCGACTGAAAATTGTGTATAATTTATGCGAACTCTTTCGCATCTACAAATATTTTTTTTTTGTAATTCTAGTACTACCAGCAGATTTTAACCCCAAAACACAAGTCGCTATAGGTATGTACGTAGTGTGTAGTAGTGTACCATTATAAACAAATGACAAATGAAACTAAACGAATCTGGCGTGATTTTATAATTAATTTTGGTCGTTATCCAAAAAGAAAACACACACACGTCATTTTACAAAAAAAAAATAAATAAATAAAACTACAAAATATATAAATTATAAAACTGCAAGAGGTAAACCACCGTCTACAATGTATATGATTGGATTGGAGCTTGTTACAAGAAAATTGTGGAACACAGGATGTTCCAAAATATTTTATTAGTTTTTTTCTTACATTTTTTCACGTAACATATAGAAGGAGGTAAGTGAAACGGAATTAAACAATACAAAATATCCCATTGCATAGTTTTCATATTAACGATAAGCAATACAACACTAGTCATTAAAATTGTTATCGATTTTTTTTAAATACAAGTGAATAACTAATATTTGATTTATAAAACAAAGTCAAATTTTGTAATGAAAATGAGAGAACATTTTGTAAAAAAAAAGGAAAAAGTGTTGTTCACATTTTTGTGTGACTGCTAAGTGTCAGACTTTTAGTATGAAGTTACTTAAATTCTTTTCAAATTATAAACAAAATGGTGGAAATATAATTTATATTAATATATCAAATACTAAACATTAATTTTTAATTGTCAAAATAAAATACATTTGAGAAAACAAATTTGTAGTGGAAAAATCTTACAAACTGTCAAGCTCTATTTACGTTCCACATGAACTCCAAATTTCAACCAATAAATTCTGTGCCCACGATTAACGTCAAAATCAGAGATTATAAAGCATCATTTGCAAAGAATAAAACGTAACATGTCCGATTATTTCGTAAGTAAATAGTCAACTCAAACTTAATTCCTCTTTCACTCACTAAGTGATAATCTAGTACTTTTAAAATGTTAAGTGGGTTAATATACGGATAGTTACCTCTTTCTCTGAGGAAAAAGAATTACCTTCCATATTTTGCATAGTGGCAAACAATATCCGTATCTGTGATTCTTCAAGAAGTGAACATAAAATTGATTAAAAATTGTTCAAATGTTGATGTTTAGATGGCGCTTAATTTGAGTGCAGACAAATTTTTGTTTCGAAAAGATTGGTTAAAATTTGTTCTGGAGTGCATTCCAGTTTAAAAGAAATCAGATTTTTATAATTTCTTCCTAGAGCCCGTGAATATAAAAGTAAGTAAAATCGTTTTCTTCATTTTAATTCCTGCGCTTGTTATAATCTTCACGAAAACGCGGACAATGGCACATAGAAGTTTCACTTCGATAATGACACACTCATCACATCATATTATTATTTTGTGTTTGTGTTTTTTTTTCTATTTTTGAATTTCTCATTAACGGCCCTACCAATTTTTATCAAAATTTTACACAAATGTTCCTTCAAATTCTAAATAATATTGAATATTATATATTATATTTTCTTAAAATTCAATCTTTCGAAAAGTTTGACGATTTTCTTCAATTATGTCCTTAAACTTATGTATATAATTATATATTTAAAATTAGCACACGAAAAATTAAATAACGAATTACTTTAAAAATATCTACTTAAAACTATTAAGGGCGACCGAGTCTTGCATTTTATTAAAAAAAAAAAAAACTTGCCAGACATCTTCTTTTCGCCTATAATATTTGCGACTTTTTCTTTTTACATAATTATTTCCACACAAAAAATTGTAAGCATATTTTTTTGAAAGCCTTTGACTTGGGGATTTTTGACTACGATTTTAAAATTTTGTATTTTTGACTAATTACTAACTTTGTGAGTAGGTACTTAATAAATACAGTGATATTTTTCCATTATTTATTTTTCCGCCGCCAAACTTGGCAGCACTTTTTTGTGTGGAAATTCTGGTTAACCAAATTTATATCATAATTAAACATGTTTTTCTTCAGTTTCAGGTCGGCCGGCGCAGGCAGGCAGTAGTTTAATAACCAGAGATTTAGATATTTTTTGTTTAAACGAATAAAATTGGCAAACGGGAAGATTTGCAGCGAACCTCAAACTCATAAAACATGAATCAGTGAAACAAAACTGTCCGAAGTCCGAATTTAAATGTGGCTCTTCTTCGTTTAGAAGATCCGCGTGTATTATTATTCTTTTCTAATAAGAATTTCAGAAATTTTGTTTGGTAACAAGAATACTCAAAGTACGGGAAATCTATTTTCAAGGATCTTGGGTAAGAAGCCATTATATAGATGCAACCTGGATTGTATGTATGTAGCCAGAAGAAATGATTAAAATTCATAGCGCTCTGTTTCTGGAAATGGAAAGAAGAAACTCTGAAAAAATGCGCATAATCTTAAACGCTTTTAGGGAAATTATTTATGAATTCCTAGTTTTGTCTATGTCTTATTACAAAAAGGACCTTAAATATTAAAAGGAACAATTTTAAATTCCAAACAAAACTAAAACACATATTTTCAAATACAATATGCACCTTGTGTTTTTCCGGATCTACTCTTTTGTCCAAAAATAACTTATGATGTATATAACAATCTCATTACAACATTACTATACTGCGTCCGCCTTAGAGTCCCATACTATCAAAGAAGTCAAAAAGTACATTAAATCTGAGCGACAGGTATATTGGCGGTCGCCTGGAAAAAGGCCAACATAATTTAAATATCACCCCAGTCCACCCCCACACACACATATACACTAACAATCTTATTTAAAATGTTAAAATATTATTTTTTTTTTCTAAATTTTCTAAATTCTGTAAAAATTCGATTTCGATAAATAATTTAACAAAAGCAGACATAAGGATTTTTTGTGTTTGTGTGCTATTTATTTGCATATAAATTGCGGGTACTCGGCTAAGGGACTCCAAATGACACTTTGAACCACTTTGTGTCCTTGAAATTCAATTCACATGGGTAAATTCCCAAAAAAAAAATATATATAAACAAATAAACAAGAAGATATGACCGGAAGCGGAAGAAAGGGCCAATATAGATAATGGGTTCGAGTTGTTTATATAGGATCGATGTAAAAGTATTTGAACTGAAATTGAAAAATCAAATTTGAATTTTCCATCTCAACGATTTAAAGCTAAAACTTTGAAATTGTTGGTTTTGATAGAAGATACCTACATCTCCATGTTCATTTCTATTATGAGGAATAAAAATAAAAGCCTTCTACATTACAGTACAGCCGATGTCTGTGGAATCCTTAAATTCATACGACTTTAACTGTCTTTTGTGGATGTTTACATTTACTCGATGGTATTATCCCTTTCATTACCCAACCAGTTTCTATTCCATCAGCAGCAACAGCAGGCAGGAGCAGTATTAATAGCGGCGCCAACCACTGGACAAATTGTTTTCATTCCTCATGTTTTTTTTTCCTTGAACGGTTACTTTTAAAGGGGGGATGGGGCGGGTTTGAGCGAGGAATAAGAAAATAAAAATTCGGGTCAAATTTATGAGAATAGCTGTGCTACCTTTGTGAATGTTTTTCCAGCAATAAAACAAAAGAAATTACAATAATAAAATTGTCGAAAGGATAAAAGGATAGGTTTTTATTGCAAGTAAAATGTTTGCAGAGTGGAAGTAGTAGATATAGCAGAGGATGAAACATGTCTTAATGCATCAAATCGACAATGGAAAGCATTCATTTTTTATTCGACATGAACATAGATTGTGGTGGAAATAAGAAAACACAAATTGAAAAGGCATTTCCCTATAAAACGAATGAAATAAAATTTGATTATTGTTTTGAATGCATTAAGGGAATAACATACATATGTACCTACTTATATGATGATGAGAATGGATTCCACAAATAATCTACATGAATTTTCCCGTTGGAAGTCCTCTCGCCGCTTAGTGATTCCATGGTCGACTAAACGATCATGTTTAATAGTCGACCGATGAAAAGGGAGGCATTCAATTTTATATCGATCTTTAAATAAATATTGTGTACGTCCTTTTTTTCGCGCGTTAGGTCAAATGTGAAAAGTTAACTCCTTCGGAAACGTTTGAGGTAATTTCATACTCCATAAATGCTTTTATGAATACGGGGTTACCCAATATTTGTGGATGATTTCAAAGATAAATATAAAGCTACCTACAATTATTAGTCTATTAGTCGGTCAGCGTCAACATTCAACGCGGTAACTCTCTGACGTGAAAATGAAATGACGATAAAATCTATCCTAAATGTTACTTCCCGTGAATTTAAATGAAAAATTGTGTCAATAGTTGACAAGAACGTTGAAACCTGTGTTCTTGGGTCAACGTAATGAAGGTGTGGTATAAAAGAGTGAAAACGGATTTTTTTTGTGACGCCAGAGAGTTATCGCCCAATTATTACGTTAGCAGTATAAATGTAGCTTAAACTGGCTCTTTTACTTATATATTCGCGACCCATCATCCAAATCCGCATTTAACAGTGGATATAGTTGCTGTTAGTAAGAATATCGAAGAATATCTAAAGCGTTAGGAATTGTCGTACGGCACATTTTGGCGTATATTGCATTTTTGTAAGGATATCTACAACCGTATAAAATGTGTTTATTTATTTCATCAATGATTGTATTATTAAGTTAAATTTCATGAAAATTTAAGCATCATTGGCACAATTAACAAGTGGAAAGCAAAATAAGAGGGAAATACCATTAGAAAATCCTGTAAACAGTAAAGTACCTTAAACACAACCCTGAGGAACACCACCGTATGTATAAATGAAGAAATCAGAATGGAGTTTTTGGTATAATAATTTTTAAGAAAATTAATTGGTAACCAAAATCTAAAGATCCTTTTTCAAGAAAATTTCACGTGATCTAAATTCAGTAATTGATTTTTTATCGCACATAGGTCTGAATCTAAAAAGGAATATGAAAAGCTAAGAGTACTGCCGTCAGCAAAACAATTAGAAGTTCCAGATAGGAGATCATTATAAAAAATGAGAAAAAGAGTTGGAGACAAAACGGAACCCTGGGGCACACCAGCATTTACTTTATGAATATCAGTTCTAGTCCAACGATGAAAAGATTTTCGATAGGAGCGCTTGATGCCAAATTTTGCTAAATGCTTTTGAAATATCAAGCGCAATAATCTTCTTTTTTTTTTAGTTTTGCACGCGCTCAAGGGATTATGAATACCCTTTATATGTTTTATAAGATAAAGAAGGATAGGAAAGATGTGTGGCGCGATGTTCTGAGACTAGAGCTGGTTGTTGTCTCAGATTTATCTCCAGGGATGGCGGCTGAACTAATGCGGAGAAAATTACCGTGTCTTATTTATTTATGTCCCCTATAATTCGCATTATTTTATTTATTTCGTTATCATATTTATAGGTATGCTAGTTTACTCAATCACATGTTGTTAGTGTTATGCCTAAACAGCATGTAATGAGCAAAGCAGCAACTTATTTTATGACAATTTTTAAAATTGGTATTGAATATAGGCAGGAATCGAACCTGCAACCAAGAGGTTGACTGGCGAGCACACAACTATCGCGCCACGGCCACCCCAAATCTTACTTTCTCAAAAAGGATGTAAAGATTTGTGCCACTGTTCGGTGAGATATACCACCAGATCACCAGTGGAACTATTGCTACGAAAGCCATGAATTGAACTTTCGTTCTTCAAGATATTTCTTAAGCTGTTAATTATTCAGCGTTTCAATGACTTTGGAAAGAATGGAAGTAAGTGCAAATTGGCGCTAATTAGAGGGTGAAGAAGATTCGGTTTTTTAGGGGCAGGATGGACAAGGGCTGTTTTGCATCCAATCAGAAAGACCAATACTGTAGGGCAGCTGGAAAAGTTTACTCAGTGGTTTTGCCAGCGTTGAAGAACTGTTCATCAGAACGAAGGGAGAGTACTTTCCGGGGCAGAGAATTTATGTACATTAAAGTCTTTAAGGACTTTAGCAACCGCACGAATGTGAAAAAAGATTCGTCCGATAAAACCGTTTACGCTCTCAAGTACTGGAGGAGTCATAACACTTTCAGGCAGAGTCGAATTTACATCGAACTGAGCTGTAAGCAAATTAGCTTTTGCAATTGAGCTGACAAAAGTGGTATCATTAAAGACGAGCGTTGTAACCAATGGCGAAGTTGAATTTCGAATATTTTTTACAAATGTCCAAAAATTGTTTCACCTTTGGGACATTGCAGCATTTTTTACCTCAATTTTCGGTCATGCAAAAATTTGGTTCTCTGACTATGAATGTTACAAGGTCTTTGTAACTTGTTTCAACTAATTCCGGTTTTCCTCAGTGAAGTTGGCTTACTAATTTCAGAAATTATTTATCTAATTTACGTGTGAAAAATTTAATATAAATCATTATTTATATACGAATGCTTAGGCCATTTTTTTGTTTGTAAAAAAATATTGAAGTTATTATTTTTGTCAACTTTTTCTATAAATAACTTAAATGGATAATGCCCCATCTTTTTCCCATGAAAAAAAAAATTAGAATTGCCAAAATAAATAATCCTTGTTGAGTATCTCTTCAAAAGCTATATTAAATAAATTAATATTCACATCACATTTTTATCATAAAACCCCAGAATAACGTGCGACAAAAGACATTTCAGCCTACCACCAGCTCCACTTAGAGCATATATGATGAATTTCTCTGTGAAGGCATTTAATTTATTTATGAAACTACGCGCAGTAATTTAAATCAATGTTTTAATATTTATTTCATCTTCACCTTTGATATAATCTTTTAAGGACCTTAATGAATTGAGCACAACTTACCCTGTTCATTGCTTCCAAATAAACCAAAAGCATTTTAATTAATTAAAGCTATTAGAGACCTATCTGCGATCTGAATGTGAAACCAACCAACATTACATACCAACACTCTCTATCCGTAGGGATATTTAGGATATTATTAATTATGCAAAGCGTTACGGATACACTCTGTTGGAAGCCATTTGTTTCCACCTGAATTTCCCTCTATTTAATTCAATGAGCAAAAACAGGCTCAAGTCTTCCGGAAAAACAATAATATAATATTCCAAATCGAACAATGGTGACGGCAAGGACGAATCAGATACGAATTTAGGGGGGTGGTTTGGTTAGTTATGTTGTGTTGTGTTGTTCTTATGGTGATGTACCTTTCTGTTTTTTTGTATGACCTGAACGAACCTTTTAATAAATTCATTGCAAATAGAATAATTTGTATTAGGACTCGTATTCGTATTATTTGTACTTCTATGCTTGTAATTTTCGTCCCTATTTTCTGTTTTCGTTTTTTTGTTTGTTTACTAAAAAAAAAGAAAAAGTGCGTGTCTTACTTAATAATTCTGTGTGTAAGAAAAGCAGAAATTTATTCACTTCGAAACTTCAATTGTGGCCATAAATACCGAATAAAAGATTTATGCTGTTGGTGTTCTTTTCAAGTGTTAAGGTATAAATAAATCATGAGCGGGTTTCAATTTACTGGCTGTGGGACGAAATGGATACACTGTGATATTATTCCTATTGAAGAACGAAAATAAGGAATCAATATCAGACGAAGGATGAGTCTTAAGAAATATTTCTGAGTTATTATTTAATGACATTGGCTATTTTCGTTGTATTAAGTTTTTTTTTATTGCAAACGACTTGTTTAATGTCTATTATTAGCCTATTGTTTTTAAGGCGATATGCTTAAAATAAAACCGGTCAATAAATCGCATATCAAGATCATTACTTGTGTCTTAGAAACAACGGTAGGGGAGTCAGTTATAAAGCTGGAATTACACAGCCATCGTGTTGACTTACTGACATTATCACAAAATTTATTTTTCCTGTCATCACTTGATAAAAAAATTTGTGTCAACTCAGGTGTCAACATTGACAACAATCACAACATTTGTCACAATACGACAGATTTTGAAGTCAGTTTTACGTCACAGAGTCACTGCGTTGGACGATTACGTTGAGAGTGTAATTCTAGCTTCAAGCGATGCAAATCTTTATATATGCAATGAAACAGGTGTAATAATATGTGAAAAAGACTGGAAAGGATTTAGCTAAGAACGGTGCTAACAAGTTAAAGGAGTTACAGTAGTGAAATTGGAACATTGGTAACATCGCAGTAAGTAGTTCTGGGAATTAGGTATGCTTTTTTCCAAAGAATGACACCAACCTCTGTCGCATGTATTTGATTGGAAACTCTTCTACACAAATAACGAGCCTTTAATTTAATGTCTCTATAAATCACTTTATGAAACCACACAGATCCATATCCTTCCTTCTTTTCTTGCTCAACAATCAAAGCTTGAACCTAGACTCTTTAGTAATTAAAGGGAATAAAGAAAATATGATTATTATGGTATCTTTTCCTCGCATTGTTTCCTCAAATAGCAACCATTTGACCTTGAACAATTAAGGATATTTAAAGACACACTGTTCCCAAGATTCCTGGCTAAGAGGCAAGCCAGTTTTAAGTAAGCAATTACTTTTTAATACATAAAAGTCAGTACGGATTTCAAAAAAGTAATAATACATCAGGCAAACTGTTAGGTGAATTGTGTCAATGAAAGCTTGAATAAAAGCCATCATGTTAGTAAGATTCTTGATACTCTTAACTATAAGGAATTAATGCAAGCACTCCGACGGATTTGAATTAGATTAGTAATGGCTGAATAGATTATGGACTATTTGCACAAAAGAATCTATTGCGTCAAGATTAAAGGCGTGCTGGGTGAGAAAAAGGACGTGCAATATAGATTTCCTCAGGGGTCTAAGCTTGGACCGATTCTCTTCATTTTGTACACGAACAAGCTTAAGGACACGAAGTAGAGTCCATAAGCTGGACAAATGGAATTCCTTTACTGATAACAGAGATTGTGGTCCGTCACAGTTCTCTCGCTACGGCGACTATGATAGGGCAGGAGGAGTTTAGTGCTACATATAAATGGTGCCACGATAACGAATTGGTCACTAACGCTTCGATAACTGAGATGATGCGCATCTGAAGTCCACAATTCAAATCCATACTGAGGAGAATATATTTGTCAACACCCCAATTGAAACTATCAAAAAAAAAACTAAATACACACTAGTCCGTTTGGGGTATCATGCCACAGTCTCCACCTATTTTAAGACAAGTTTATTATCGAACAAATTTGTAAGATGACCCTCATACTAGATTACCTTCACATTAATCGTTTCATTCGACTAATTGTCCATAAGATAACCACCAGACGACGCACACATGTTTACAATACATAATATGTGGCCAACAACTTCTATACAGCGTCCCCTCAGCAACAAACGAATTACTTCGTGAATTAGTAAGCATTGAAAATTACAAGACTGGAAAAAATAAAATGCACTACTGGATCGCACGTACTTGCTTTTAATGTCGGTCACATCGTAAGGATGCGATTCTTATGAGAAGATGGTTAATATATTTTTAATAAAACAAATAATTGATAATTTTATGTATTTAACAATCTAAATTCAAAAACCGAATTTAAAAAAAAAAATCGTCTACCCGTTTTTTAAAATATATATTGAATTTTCAAAATAAAATTGCTTTTTTTTTTCAAAAAACCAAAACAATATTCTTGGTATGCAATACCGAAGGAACTCCTGTGTATACATTTTTTATAGAAAACCGTTGAGGCGTTAATGAGGAAGAAAAAATTCAAAAATCCGGACATATGAGATTTTATTTAAAAAAAAATAACCAAAATATAGCCTACTTTTTAGTCTTATCAAAATCGAAAGAGCAGTTTTGGAGATAATTGAGATATACCATTTTTGGTATTGACAATAACGGTACCTATTTTTTGTGCAGAGAAAAGAAAACGGACAAATCGCATAAGAAGCTTAATTACGAAGTTTGAAGAAAATCGCTCCAGTCAGGATGGATTATTTTCTAGATTATATTCATTAATATCGTGGATTGAATAAATAGTAAATAAATACAACACAGGACTGGATCGCACGAACTTGCTCTTATGTTCGATCACATCGTATGCAAAAGATTTCTATTAAAAATATAAATATATATTTTAAGTCGTTTTTATCTTAATTTTGTATATATACAAAATTTCTTTAATTTTTTTTATAAAAAAAATTGGTATGACAATCTTAAATGTTATAATATAAACTTAAAAACAAAATATTAAATCGACTTAATCAAAGAAAAAATAATTAAAAATTGTGAAATAAATACTTAAACTAATTTGAGCTCAAAACAAAGTACGCCATTTTATTTCTTGGAGAAATCTGAATTTATGAAAAAAAAATTTAAAAATTTGTGAAGTGGGTTTTGAGAAAAAAAAAAGTTTTTTTTTAACTTTTTGAAAACATTTTTCAAAAAATATTCAAAAGCGCCATATAATAGGTATTCGGGAAATACATATAACTATAATTTTTGAAAAAAAAATTAATGAACAGTTTTCAAAATATAAATTTTTTTAAATTAAAATAAAAAATACAAAAAAAAATAATTAAAAATATTGGTACGCAGTATAAATTGGGCAACCTAGGCCCATTAATGTGTGAAATTTCGAAAGAATCGGTTAAGCATTTATGAGAAAGTAGAAAGCGAAAAAAGGTCCTATGAAAAGTACAGTTTTTGGACATTTATAAATTTTTTTTTCAACCATATGATCGGTCGTACCGAAAAATCTGCACTGATTTTTTGAAATCAAAATCGTTAGAGCCGTTTCCGAGAAAAATAGGTTTTTACGTTACGGTCATATGGCAGGTCACGTTTATTTTTTAGCTAAAAAAAATCAATTTCCCCTCTGTACAATATTTAAAAAAAATCTATATACCATGTTCAAAGCAATTCGGCCAACCCGTTTGGGCTGTAGGTGTTTATACATACATACAGACTGACAGACGGACAGACATACAGACGGACAGGATTTTTAGACCACCTTTTTTCGTCTTCGCTATCATTCAACCAATTGGTCAATAACTTAACAATAAGCTATCATCGTAATGTCATGTTTGATTGTCATCTCAAAACTTTTTTTTTCGATGAATGCACAACTCGCCTAATAGCACTTGTAATCGCAAGTAAAAAATCAATACAAAAAAAATAATACAATTGTACCTTTGTGTATGCTAAAAATAAAAGTTAACAGCCATGGTACACAGACGACCAACCAAAGATAGTACTGACTACCCCGCAGTCAATGTACTAAATTATGAATAGAATATTTACAGAATTTTATTTCTGGGAAATTTCCCCTAATATATATTTTCAAAGGTTTTTTCATTTTGCAAAAAATAAAAAAAAAAATTAAGTATAAAATTTAATCAAAATCCCAGATCCCAGATGTCTTTGAGAAGATTACAAAATTAAATAACAAAATAGTTATATAGATGATGCTAATTTATCCCAGGGTGTGTAGGTAAAAGTAAATAATTTTTTTGTTTCTGGTTGCTTGGGGCAACTTTAATTTGGGGTATGTAACTGAAAGACAGCTAGCTAGAGACCGGTATGAAAAATCCTAATTGACCATGAGGGACTACTTAATGTTGAATTAAGGGTTTATATTTTTGCGAGGCTCTGGTGTGCCAAAAAGTATGTAATTTAATAAAGATTTTAATGGTTGTTGTCATTAAAGCAAGTCAAAATAACTTAGAGTAAAAGTTGCGCGGAAAAAAAACTAATTTAAATAGAAAAGACCAGCAGTATGGCTTTCGTAGAAATAAGTCCATAAGTCCCCTGATAGTATATTGAACAGTGTCACCAATATTTACTTAGTTTTGGAGTTTGGCGTCAACGTCTCTTATTGAAAATGAGTGGAATTGTTGTTGATGAACCTCTTCTTCTTTGGATTAGATATTACCTTTTGGTTACAAGTCGTATTAGAAGATTTCAAGTGTTATATAAATATAACAAATGCTGGTGTGTCCCAGGGCTTCGTTCTGTATCCTGTTCTTTTTCTCATAGTCATCAATGATCTATTACCTGGAACTTCTGATGTATTAAATGCCCTTCAGATGTAGAAAGACAAAAACAGCGTATAAGTCCATTAAATTCTGATACCACGCAGAATTTATTGGAGATTATAGACCTCCTTTCGTGGAAAGAATACAGAAATGATGCAAGGTATTTGGGTTTTCTGCGACGACAATGCAAAAAATATTTCTTCTCTCTTGATCTGGCTCTAAATTACACTCATTCGCCCAAAGCTTGAGTGAAACTATCATATCAGATTCGCTCTTGAATAGATTTCAAAATAGAGCTTTCAGAAAAAATTGTATATCTTTACCGCTGCCGAAGTGTTTCCTGTCTATTATTGTTTTATGGCAATTTTTATAAAAAGTGTTCTGCATTCCTCCTCTTGAATGATCCAATCCCCATCTGTTTACCCACGAACTTACTATCGAGTAAAGATAATCCTTCGTTAGCCGAACTACACGAATGTAATATAATAACAACTACCTTTTTCAGATATTCAAAACTAATAACTAAAACAAATAGACAGATTTTTATTCAATATTATAAATGTTAAGTACATAAAGTCATTGAGAAAATCTTGAACATTTTTCGGCATGACTTATCTGTCGTCTGCGATAACTAAAATACATACATATAATAGATACAAGTTTCGAGAAAAAATTTTTGTTTGAATATTTTCAATACAAATGAGTTTTTTCTAATTTTAAGCTTATATATTTAAATTAGTAATTTAAATTTATTAATAAACTTAAATATAAATTTTAATAAAAATTAAGCAAAAATGTCAAAAATATAGCTTAATAATAAGAAAAATCTTAAATGATAATTAATTAACTCACCTTTTTGTTGCTCTTAAATACTGCACACTTAAATTTATCGGTGCTAGAATCTCGGGCAATATAACTAAATATCTTGAGATCGCTACTATCATGTGAAACATAAAATATCCTATAAATGGGATGATAAAGAAATTCTTCTGGTTCACTATTCCATTGTTTTTTCTAAAATTTAAAATTGAAAAAAAAGAATTGACATACATTTTTGAAAACAGAAATAAAAAACTCACTTTTCTTCTTCTCTTTTTCAATAATACTTTTACTCCATCCACCGATACTGTTATTGTGACTTTTTTCTTCTTTTCATTCCGTACTTTGTAGTCGTACTAAAAATTTAAAAAAAACATTGGTATTAACTTATTTCTGTGCAAAAAAAAATCATTAAATTAAAAGAATTCCCAAAATCGATTATCCTCAAAAATATCGAAAACGATTGTAATTTATTTAACATCTCACCACCAGATTTTCGTTATCGAAATTAATGACGACAGACAGAATTCGGAATTTCAATTTACAATTAAATAAACGACGAGCAAGAAAAAAGGTTCATTTTGCAGAACTGACAAATAAATACAAGTCGAAAAAATCTTCCAATAGAAATGCCAAAAGTATTGGCGCATTGTCAATTATAACTTATTGTTGGGTTGCCCCTGTTGGGCGCCATTTACAATAATTTGCATAATCACTTGAATTGCTATCAGAACCAGAGGGTTAAAAGAGCCTTACAATTGGAAGTTGTGTTATTGTTGAAAAGGTAAAGCCTTTTCAGTATCATTATACATATTATAAGGAGGGCCATTTCTGGTGTCTGTTATCAGGGTAATTTCCCCATCTCCACCGTCATCGTCACTTAGAATATTTACATTAAACCAGAACCAGGCCAACCATCAGCCTTACCTACGCCGTTTTGTTTAACCCCGATAAAGATATTATCCATGCTCCTATGTACCTACGTGCATTTGAATAGGTATCTCTCTGAGTACCTTTCGTATCTATGAATTTTATATCAAAAAGAACATAATTTATGACTGAAACTTTTTAAAGCTATTTCAGAATTGAATGGCTTACTTCTATCTCGCAGGTATCTATAAATGGAACACAAAAAAAAAATAACCAACACCAACCTATCTCCTGCCTCATATCCATTAGAAGTTTAACAGTAATAAAATTTGTTGCTGCTCCTGGAAGGGAACACAGGTACATACGGACAAAAAAAATGTTTTCAAACTTTTTCTTCTGTTTTCACAGATTAAGCTTAAAAGATCCTTCGCTTGAATGAGTTTTATTGGGGCGCTATATGGTAATTGAGGGCGTCAAAAAAAGTGTTATACCCAAATTGAACTCTATAACTATGTATAAATGTGTGTGTGTGTTAGGCTGTTTTTTTTGTCCTAGCTATAGTTAGCTATAGGTTGAGTTACCCCATCAAACCAGATCAGACAGATAGGTGGAATATGTGATGAAAGTCTAATGCGAACATATATTACGACACGGGTATTATTTTGCGAATAAGTTGGAATAAATTACTTAACCAAGCTTTTAACTCGAAAAGTTCAAACGAGAGTAGATTCTAATTTACAATGCGAACTCATTCCATTAAGGGTTTGTTCTCGGAATACATTACGGTGGAAATTATACTCTGGTGTGCAGAGATGGGTTTTGAATGGGAAGAGTATGATGGGTTTGGCGCGTGTATTTTCTAACATGATAGGGGCAGTTAAAAGTTTTACTGGTACTGTTATGAAGGAAGTGTTATCTTGGTTTTATTTTTTTGGTGAAGCTGTTTGTTTTTGTTGTTGTTGTTGTTGTTTTCAGGTTTTTAGGAGCGTATGGTTAAATATATTTATAAGGAGCTTTTCTCGAAGGACTTTTCTTATTAAATTCTTATACTTTGTAGTGAAAACACGTAAGAACAACAGTATCATGTTTCAGAAAGTTTGCGGGTATCTATACCAACTTAGGTCGCTGGAAAACTATTGCGATTTAAAGTTTTCGTTGGAAAATTTGTAGTTATTCTAGTTCACCTTTTGTAAGGTAAATATGTATAATAGTACCTTATATAAGAATTAATGTCAATCTGAAGTTTCTTGCTCAGTTTCAAATCATCCAAAACTAAATATGCGCAGTTTGAAATTTACATTTTTTGATGGATTAGATCATACCAACATAAAAGGGTGAGTCAATAAGCCCTTATAAATTAAAACAAATTCTGTCATCATCTTGAATTTATCATATTTTATTGTAAAGAATCATCAAAGATCGCATCTAAATTTTCAGAGAGATCCGCCATTTTCGTTAAAATGGAAAAAACTGAATTTCGAATGCTCATAAAACACTATTTTTATCGACAAATAAACTATAACGCAATTCAAGCAAACGGGGACACTTCAACATTGCTTGGATTCATCACATACATCATACTTAATTTCAGTGCAGTCGTTCAAGGGAAAGTGACGCCGAACGCTCTGGTCACCCAATTGCGGTCACCACACCAGAAATGGTCGACATGGCTTGATAATGGACAATCGGCGAGTTAAAATACACGAGATTGAAAAGGTCAGAGGCATATCAAATGGTTCAATGATTTCGATTTTACATAAATATTTGGACATGAAAAGATTTCCGCAAGATGGGTGCGCATTTGTTCAAAATCGACAACAAACGCATTCACGCATTCGCATCAACAATTTGACAATTCAACTGAGTTTTTGTTCTGTTTGGAAACCTGAATTCATCACAGAAACCAAGGAACAGTCAAAACAATGATGGATTCTTCTTGGTAAATCGAAGACGAAGAAGGCCAAGGTCATGGCGACAGTCTTTTGGTATCCGCGCGGTGTTATATTCACATCAATTACCTTGAAAGGAGTTAACCGATAATCAGCGCATATTACGCAGAGCTGCTGGATCGATTCCAAGCCGACTTGAAGCAAAACCGGCCCCGTTTGGCGCAAAAGTCCGCACTCGCATTGGCAAAATTACATGACGGACTACTTCTTTTATCAGCACATTCCACAGATTTAGATCCCTGCGACTATTTTTTAATTCCAAACATGAAGAAATGCCGAATCGGTCGAATGAAGAGATAATCGTTGAAACAAACGATGGGCCTTATTTAATTTTTCAGGGAAATCTGTTCCTTTAATAATTATTGTAAAGTTGTCAAATCAACTAAAAACTCCAATATGTTTCAACGAAATATATATAATAAGTTTTTTGAATTTTTTTTCAATTTTTTAGGACTATTTTCTCCTGCTAATTTTTGATTCGGTTAAAGAAAAAATTACAAATACAAGGTGGCGCAAAAGTTGCCACCCGATGTTACTTGGATATAATTTTGTTTATAAATGAAAAGGACTAGTTCTGCTTTTGGATTATGTTTATCTGATGTCTTACTTTTACCATTAAGTCAAGAAAATTATATCGGCTAAGAAGCAGCGAGACGAAAGTATTGATGAAAATTCAGGTCAGTTCTTCACGAAAATTCACACGTTCTCCACGCCCAATTAATTCAGTTGAGGAAGAAGAAAGTTGTTTAGCATGGCTCTGTATAGCGTTCAACGGCCACAGTCGTTTGGTACGCAGCGTTTTTGACAAAAAAGCCATAAGGATGTAAGAGAACATATTGAAGTTTGTCGCCAAATTCTGTGTAAAGACTGCTGATTGATGCAAAATAGCAAAACTGCCGGTACGGGACTGTCCATCTCGTGTGTCCTGTCCACACCACAGCACACAGGAATGAGTGTGTCGAACGATGGGAAAATCAGCACCGAAATGCACGTTAAGCTAACTTGACCGGCAAAAAATCGACAAAAATATTTCGCATTTATATGTTGTATCTGCTTACGTGACAAATATCAAAGAAGTATGTATTCATAGTCGCTGCCATTTATAAAAAATTGTAGAATCTTGGCTTTTGATTTTTACGCCATCATCGTGAAACTATTGTCCAAAACTACCATTATAGTAAATTTCTGCCGAATTTCAATGCAAAATTTGCGGGATATGTCATCTCAAAAAATTTAGCTGGAAATATTAAATAGAACCAAATTTTAAAATATTGACCTTATTTCTCTTTGCAATATTGAAAAATAAAGCCGTGAGTCTTTGGATCGATTTCTTCGATAGTAGAAGGGCACATGTAATTTTATATTTAATTATAAGTGCGAGTATTGGAGCGTAAAAAAATCGAGGTTATTTAAACATTTTCCAAGTTTATTTTTTAAACAAATTTCACAATTTTAATTAAACTTATGTTTTTTGTTAATAATACTAGGAAAGCTCTAGAGAAGTTACAAAGGCTCACATGTTTAGTTATAACTGAAGCAATGAGAACTTGCCCTACATAAGCTATGGAGGTTATCCTTCATCTGTCTCCACTACATGAGGCTATTGAAAGTGCTGCAAAGCGAACCATTATGAGATTTGCCAAAGAAGGAACTGGGATGGGCAAATGCATAGATCTGAGGGAAAAAGACACCATTATTGACATTCCAAGGGATGGTATGATTAAAAAATATTACTTCGAGAAAAAATTGCAATCGAAGTTAAGTAGCAAGAAAGAGTGGGTAGGGGAAGCTTTTAACTAAACTCTGAAAGCAAACACCGGGGTGCACTGATGGATCCCGAACGACGGAAGGGACTGTTGCAGGAATTTTTGGGCCGAGAACCAGACTTTCTATACCGATGGGACAGTCTACCAGTATTTTCCAAGCTGAAGTACAAGTTATAGGAAAATGTGCAGATCGTAACCTCGAAAGAAATTACAATAAACAAAACATTGCCATTATGTCAGATAGCCAAGCCACACTTAAAGCTCTGAGCTCCTATTCCATCAATTCTTAACTGGTATGGGAATGTATAGGTAGGTTAAATGAACTCAGCAAAAATAATACTGTCACACTTCATTGGGTACCTGGCCACGTAGGTGTCCAGGGTAATGAGGAGGCAAACTCCTAAGCAAAAATAGATGCGTCCACTTCCTTAGTCGGCCTGAACTATATTGCGGAATAGGGGGAAATGTGATTAGGAACAAAATCAAAAAAGGAGAGGAGGCCATTAGATCCAACAATTGGAAAAAACTCCCCAAACTGAGACAGGCCAAACTACTACGTTTCACAAACTATATAAGCTTAAGCAGAAACAACCTTAGAATAATAACGAATCTCCTCACAGGACACTGCAAACTAAAAAGACACCTAAATATCCTTGGCCTAGTAAATAGTTTCATGTCTTGGTTTTGTTATACGAAAGAGGAAACTCCGGACATTATTCTGGGAAATTGTGATGCACTTGTCCACCAAAGGAAAAAACTCCTGGGACGATACCAAGTGGAAGAGAGTGAGTTACCATATTTAAAAATACTCCAAATACTCAAATCATGATAGAAATAAACTTAAAGGAAGAGCTGTAAGATGAGCTATTCCAATCCAGCTCTTGACGGGAGCACAATAGATCTAAAAGTCGCAGTGCAACAAGCCCATATTACTTTTTATTCATCCATATGTTTTTTTGGTGGAAAATTAGGTAGCCACCTAAATTTTTGAGGTATTTTTTTAATTAGTTATATTTTAGTGGTATTCCTGTATTCGTCCGTTAAAGACTATAAATTTTATGCCCACTTTGCATACAAGCAAAAATTATTTTTTCTGTAAAAAAAAAATCACAGAAGTAATGTTGCATTATTGACTTATACTTGATATCTTATAGCCTCGCAGTTCATTCGATCCCAGTCGAGCATTTTATTTCTGTAATATGTATTCGAAGCGATAAAAATATCCAAACCAAAATGTTGTAAAACATTAACCTATAACCCGAACTCATGTTTGCATGCTCACTTCTGATTACTGTCTAGGGAACCAAAACCAACAATTCGATAATAATTCAGTTTGGTTAAGACAAAAAAAATCCTTTCGCAGCCATTTCCTCTTGCTCTTGAAGTACGAGTATAAATCTCCATTCAGGGATAACTCCTATCCTATTACTGTTACTATTTCTTTTCATGTATACCAATTACTTTCGTCTGGAGTATTATACCACCTTGTATATGCATGAGCATCATCCATACGCCATACCCTACCCAACCCATATACAAATTCTGAAGTACTATATCTTGCTACATAAACAGTTAGTTGGTAGACTTGTTGAGTATAAACTACACAGCTATAGCGAAAGCAAAGGGTGTGGTGATGGGCATCAGGACATTTTTATAGTCATTGCATAGTATTATAGGTACACTTATTTGTGAATGTACGAGTGGGTATGTATGTATATTTGCCACTAACAAAAACTAAATCACTTTGTATGCAAATGTCATGCGAGCATATAAAACTTTAATGAGAATTTCTAAAAGGATAAAATGTCCTTTTTATGCCCGCATACCGTGTGCCCCCTTACACACTATCTAGCTGAATGTATTTGAGTGAAAAGACAAACTAAATTCTAGTGGTTGTGTCAGAGTAATATTGTACGTGATGCACCCAGTAATGGCAGTCAAGTGAAAATCCCACATTTATCACACTCTGTTGAGAGAGTATTGTGACAAAAAGGATAACAAATATTTGCTCATGATTTATGTATCCTTGACTGACAAGTTGGTACCAAGGTTGGTACAGTTTTGAATTTGTCTACAATGAATACTGAATTCAAGTTTGTTGTTTGTTGCATTTTGGATTTATTATACCTATAACTGCATGCATAGTTATCAAATAAATTGAACTTTGCGGATGTGAAATTAGATTCGGCTAGTTATGAATTCGAAATGGGATGGAATAAATATAAGATGAAAATAGATGTCATAGATATTCAGATTAATTTTAATGTAAGATTTTGTATTAATTCAAATAATAGAATTATTGTGATTTGTGACAGTAGCCGCTGAAGAGAAAGAAAATAAATCGGACATTATTTTTGTATCTTTTAAGAATATGAATTGATTTTCTTTAAATTTGGACCTTGCTTTTTAGACAATAGGTTGGTATATGGCATCAGACATGAATTGGTGTCAGTTCTTTCGCGATAACTTGGGTAAATGTCATCCAATTTGCATTATATTGAATCGTGTAGAAACGCTTTACAGATCCGGAAATTGGAAATTTCGAACTGAAAAGTGAAAGCCAAAATTTCGTCTTTATGGGAAGGAGAAACTATTGATTCTAAGGAATGAAAAATCACTACGAACTTGACAGACGGCTAATTTTGACCATCACGGAGATGGAATCGGCAATGGCAATAATCGGACTTTCAAGTTAATCAGACGAACTTTCCCATATGTACAATTTTAATCGATTATACCATTCCACCTCTATTCCAAGGACAAATCTACCATTATACAAGAGCTCTGTTGCCGTAATTAAAAGACGACCATAGTTCGTTTGGATTTATTCCGAATGAGCGGTCTGCGATTTTTCGTGCTTCAAAATATGAGACTATTAATAAGCTGCAACAACTTCTAAATGAATAATTTGGGGGAATGATAGATTCAGATCATAATAAGATCCACATCAGTGCAGACAAAAGTAGACTAGGTGGGCGACTCATGCCGGTCAATTCAATCCTCCCACAATTGACAATACATGGTCCCCCAGCAACGTGATAAGGGCAATACCATTTTCATTTACAAATATTACCATTCACTAAATAGTTGCTGAGAGTTTTGAATTATCTTTATCACCATATAACCTTTCAGACGTCTTCAAATAAAATGGCGACGTAGATAGCATCACCCTAAGAGATATCTGCAAGTTGAAAGAAGATACAGTAGCTGCAAGCACATGCAATCCGAAATTACTGAAAGTACGCTGATCTTACTTCCCGAGAAAAAACAAAAAAGAATACAGCCACTGCTAACTGCAAAATGGAGACAGCCTATGTAATGACGTGGGCGAATCCATGAGCTCCTGGTACATCGCAGCACCTTATAACGGTTTATATGTTGCAGAACTGGAGAATGACCTCTAATGCCCTAGTTTACCAGTCTTTAAATTACTGCTTTGTCTACTGCACCAGCACCAGACAAAACCGCAGCGCACATCGCTAATATAACTTAGGGATCTATTCGGACAGCTTATTCAACATTGATGGGCCCTTGGAGGCCTCCAGTCTGGGCTAGTGATGTTGGAAGGCAGTCAAAATTGTATTCTTTCAATAGAAGCGCTCGACTTGCAAAAGTGGTATTATAAATTCTCTACGGAACAAAGTTCCAAAACTTGTTCTAATTCTAAATGCGCCTCCACATCAGGTAGGACTTATAAGTAGTCGTAACTGATATCGATGAAATTTTTCTCACAAGGACTTTTGTAATTGTGATATTAACTTTCAAAACGGTCCTATATTTTTTTTTGACATGAATGGAGTGTGGTACACCAAAATATTCGTCTCTAAGAAAGCTATAAAACTGCTTTATTAGTTAAAATCAAAATGTTCCTAAAATCAAAAGATATCGAGTTTTAAAAGGATGTGTGAGAATCAAAACGGGCCTACATTTTTTTACTTTAAAAACGGGTCTAATTTTCATAAAAAAAAATATTTTATTTTCAAAAAGAACCTATATTACCAACTACTCATTTGCCTATTGCAGAGTTGTTTTTAAAACAGATCTAAAAATATTTGGTACCGAAGGAAGGAATTATGCTTGAACGTTAAATAAAAGATGGTCAAAGGTCCAATTCCTACAAGAGTTCAACATGGACTTGTTGTCCGACAAAATCGTTTGACTGTTAAGAAGAATATGGTGCTTCCAAAAGTTCAAGATCAATCCCTACTAAGTCGTTAATTCCACCTTTTCGTTTTTGGCGTTGTAAGTGGATCCTAGAAATCAAAACTACTATTATTTGCGTGGTTTGGAAATGAAAGAAAGGTAGGCTGAAACGAAATTGCTACAGGTCTGTTCCAGGATTGTATAACGTAGACATGACAACGTTTAAAAATATACGTATTTGTGCCGAAACGTATGGGTGTGTTGGTCAAAATAAAAATAGCGCTTTCATTTGCATTTAATTACTTTGACAGTTGGTGCCTGTAAGCGAAGGAAAGATTAAGCATGTTATCAAGCTCTTAAAACATAATTTTGGTGCGGATTGGAGAGAAAAATAAGAACTCAAATTTTACAAAAATATCATAGAAGGAGAAGCTGGTCATTCTGAAATACTAGATGCGGAAGAATACTGTGAATACTCAGACGAATAAAATCACTACCGTGTTTAAAAAAGTAATTTAGATCCACAGTAACGTATTTTATTCTAATAAAGTTATTAAAACTAAATAATTTTAGATTTAAAGCCTGTAAATTCAAAAGCCTTTTTTTTAATAAAGATTTTATCAGTATTTTTTGTTTAATATTTTATTTCATTTTCAGTTTCAAATGGGTCCTATATTTTTTCAAAAGGACCTAATTTTTTTTTCAGTACAAAACGGGGCTATCAAATAAAATGAGTCTGTCTAAAAAAATTAAGGAGAATGTAATTAATTTGTTTTGTTTAAGTTTTAGACAATGCATGCACGAGTCATTTAAATTTTATTTTATAAGGATATCTTGTTTGGCTTAGAAATTACAGGTTTTTGCCCTTTTTCTCGGTTGCATATTTCCGGCAGATAGGCCTGTTTTGTCACAATTGTATCGTCATTTTAATTCATAAATTAAGGATAGCTAATATACAAGTTTCTGCGACTCAGTTGTGTGTTGTGTTATTGATTCTTGAAAAAAAAATTAACCGCATAGAATGTTATCTATGACCAGGAATGTTCAACTGCTACTCTCGCCCAAGCATGCATGAACGCTTTTTTTGGTCCTAACTTACTCGCTGTATTTTTTTCTTTTTTTTTGGACAGCTCTGTACATCAACTTTATTTCAAAGCTAAGAAAACAACCCACCGACCTATCAAAAATTATAATAAATCTAAAGAAAAAAAAACACAAATGTTGATAAAGATAATTTTGGAAAAAAAACTCACAACAAATGGCAGGTAGGTATATATGTATGACCACAATTTCACCATGTTCCACAAGGGAAATCTAAAAGCTAGAAAAATATATCATTTGAAAACCTCAACAAAAGAAAAACTAATTAAGACCCATAACCCAAATTGTTTTTCATTATTTTTCTGCAAAACATAAATGCCACTGTCATTTGAGTTAATGAATTCAAACATCTGGAGTTATCATGAGTTGCCATCATCATTTCATTCCATTCAGCACAGCACATACCCATTGGCGTTTAAATGAAACTCATTTTTTCTAAAACAAAACAAAACAAAACAAAAACCTTCTATGTAAGGTACATGGCATAACCGGCCGAGTGAAATGAGGCATCCTCGCTTTTTCCACATGACTGATTATTATTGCAATGAAAAACACATTATTTACCCAACATTCCATCATCAACGCTAATTAAGCCAATCAATTTCAGCACACAGGACCAGGCCAGGATCAGGAACGTCACGAATACACAAGGATGAGCTTAACCGCAATCTTAACGCATCATCAGTTCAAACGCGTTTAACAATATACGGCCAGACAGATAACAATCGCATCCCTGTAATTATGTGTTTTTCTTTTTTTTTTTTTTTGTTTTGTAGGTATTTAATATTCATGAGAAAACCAAATGTACCTTTAGTACAATGTATAGTCCTGGCAAAATGAATAATTATAACGCATAAATTCATCAACATAATTTTGGGTGAAATATGAAATAAACATCTCTTTGTCTCACTATGGCCCACCATTAGCTAAGGGACGCGAACACAATCATCCCCTGACAATTTATTCCAGACTCCAAATTCTAAAAGTATATTTTTTCTACCTTACTCACCCACACTGGTAAAAACTGACATCCCAGGATTTTAACCGCATTTCTTTCCATTCCTATTAATTGGGTATGCATAAAAAAATACACACAGTGGGACAAGGCAATTAAATCTGAGCTTATTATAAACTCTGCATAAATTACTAATTTACGTAAATTAAAAAAAAACTGTATATATAGATATTTTTTCGCCTTCTCTCTGTCATGGGTCTGTCTGTTTTAATGACAATATTTATCTAGGCACTGCAGCTTCACGAACACATAAACAAATAAAAAAAAATTATAATTGAACTTACCCGGATGCGACGCATGGCCTGGACGATCTCAGCTCGGGTGTTTGGCCGGGTTACCTCTTCTGAGCCGATATACTGCAATGGAAAATAATAACAGGAAACAAATGGATCAATAATACATTTTCAAATAGGGAACACAAAAAAAACACACACATAAAAACTATTTGCATATATGCATTCAAACAAAGTGGATTTGAGAGAAAAAAGGACCATTATCCTGAATCCCATTGAATAGAAAACTATACAATGCAGCGTCAATCACCAGCAAGCAACACAACAATTCAATGCTATTTCCGTAAAAAAGAAAGGTTTCAAAAAATGGAGAAATCCTTTCGGCATACATAACATCATCCATCAACCCTTTCTCTGTGTTTTGTTAGGATTCTTAGTTCTTCAGTTATTGAAGAACTTCAACACACAACAATGTGTACACAAAAAAAAACTTCCCTTTTGTGATTTCTGCTGATTGTTATATACACTTTTCTAACCATCACTAAATTCTATTGACAATAACATCAGAAACCTGTAAACACTCAAAGCAAAGCAATTCGATTTCAAGGAGTTGAAAGTGTACGAGAATTCGAATTTTCTTTTTAAGGGAAAGTTTTTTTTTGACTTGAGGATTTCTATGAAATTTTTGTTTCTTTTAGTTAAGGGTTTGACATCTTAAAGGTTGGTAACAGGCTGGACTTAGCAATTTATTTTGGCTCGTCAATAAACTTGCACATCCGCTCTAGCGCTTCCTCACATTTTTCGAATCAATTTATTTTTTAAATCGATCTTACAATTGCATTTCGATAGAGAGCAAACGTTAGAAAAAGATAGAGGGCGCCAAAGTTCTAGGAAATTTGTTTAGTCATATTTACTATAAACATTTTTTGGAGGAGTGGATGATCGAGACTTCTGACTCGAGAGTAGAGACTAATATTGAGATAAATGTATCTTATCATCAAATATCAACGCTGACCTACATACATTGCTATACAAGCAGATGCTGAGATTCTCTACCCTACTGCTCATTATTCAAGTTATTATATTTTGATTAGAAACAGGAACCCAGGACGTCACGCAGAGCTGTGAAAATATCTTGAAAAAAAAAATGAAAAAAAAACAGCAGATCAAATTTTCTTTTATTCAGTAACAGAGACGCAGGTGCTCTGTCATGCTGTTCTTTTTTAGAGATCGACAACCAGAATAAACATTAAAATCAGGCTCGGTTTTATACACATTCTACAAAGCTTTTTTAGTTTACTTATTTGATAAAGCTTTAGGAGCTTTCATTTGAAATTTGAATGGCATTGCCAGTTAAACAAAATTAGAATTAATATTTAGTAAATTCAAGGTATTACCAATAGGGCTTAATCAATTAATTCAAAAATAACATGAGTTGCTACATATTGTACATTTGTTTAAATAGTTTTAGTTTTTTTTTTTCAAAAACAAAATAAGCTTTGCTGATAAATTCTGAGAAATATATTTTTTTTAGATTTTTGTGTATTTAAATAAAAGTTTAAAAAAAAATTAAATCCTCAACTGCCAAAGGTTTTTATTTAAGATTTTAGGACAAACAAAATAGGTACATTTCTTTCTGCATTTTATAAAAAAAAATTGATTTATTTAATTTCATTGAAAACTTTGACTATCAATTCTGGGGCACTTAAACAGATAAAACCGATGTCGTTTTGGTACCAAAATCAAGGTATTAAGATATATAATATTTATTGTCAAAAAAAAATATTTTATTTGCTCTACCACTTTCTTGTAAATTCAGTTTTGATTTTTCAATGATCATTGAAAACGCTTTTCATCATTGAAAAATCAAAAATGAATTTACACGAAAGTAGTAGAGCAAATAAAATATTTTGTTTACAAAATATATCATACATCTTATTACCTGCATTTTGGTACCAAAATTACATCAGTTTTATATGTTTAAGTGCCTCAGAATTGATAGTCAAAGTTTTCAATGATGAGTTTCAATTAAAGCTATAACTGGCGCCTAAGAGGCAACTATCTTAGATATTTCTACTTAGGTCAAACTTAACGTAACTAGTAAGCTTCAAAAGAAAGCAATAAAGTTTAAAAATACATAGCTTTTTACGTGTTTTAACTTAAGTCGAGGTTGGTCATACACAAGGATAATTCCAAAATTTAAACTGAATATTTCAAAAACGAAGTATTTGCAAAGTGTTGTACATGCTGGCCATAGTTATTTTTACAGAAACCAGACTTAATTTGTTCGAAGGTATTTCGTGTGCGGATTTCTATTCGAAAAATTTAATTGATATTTTTGAGGTTATATTTTAGCGACTGTACTTTCAAAAACCGATACAGATTATGATTTAAGAAAAAATGGTTTTACAAATATTGAAAAAACATATTTTGAGAAAATGATGAATTTGAGTTATTTTTGAATGAGTAAATCAATAAACTTACATTGAAATCACTAAATCATTATTTTTAAAAATTAAATTATATTTTAACTTATGAGCTAATGTTTGTTTAAGGCTTACCTAGCCTATGAAGTCGAAAATCTGTATTGGTTAAGTATACGTAATCATACTTGCATATTTGAGTTTTGAAATTTAGCTTGCCATCAGTAAAGAACCTGATATAAGTTATGCGACAATCGATGACACTTATAGGATTTCCGATATCTGGCTTTAAATAGTGAACGCTTAAAACAAATTTTGATAATTCTATCTAATGTCTTATGTGATTGAATTTTAGGTTACTTAAAAAGAAATAAGCCAATACCTTATGAAGGATACTTTTGAAAAAACAAATATACTTTCGAATTCCGATATTTTGTATTTTTAATTTATAATCTATAATTTTTGGAAGTAATATTGAAACTAAGAACTTAGATTTTAATTTTTAAGACTTCATTTCTTCTTCATATACATTTAAGAACATATTCCAAAAGATCGTCCATCCATTTTCGAAAAATTGAATTTTCAAACAAAATTACTTTTTTTTTGGAAATTTCAATATGTACGTAGTATTATTAAAAATGGAGAGAAATCATGTTCTTCTCAGAGCGTTACTTAATCAGATGGTAATCACGTATACGCATTTCAATACATCAACTTCGGACAAACTGTAACAGACATTGGGGGCGTTCGGTAGCGCACACATTTTCTGTGCAAAACGTTCGTTGTTGTTGTAATACGTGTTAAATATATGTCAATTAACATCTGACGACCATAACAACGAACAAAACACATGATTTCCAAATCGAAGCCAAGTTAGCGCTAAATTTCTGCTATACTTAGGTATTGTAGTGCAAAGCTGACTACGAAATTAGCTGTCTTTTCAATTGTTGTTTGTGAACTTTAATTACGTACCCAATACATCATCTCCTTCTTCTGAATCGGTTGAAACATTTGTGGTTCTTACTTCCTGATTCATTTTTTATTTATATTTTAGCCAACAAATGTATGTTTAATTTAAGCCGAAGCGTAATCATAAGCCAATAGTTTTTTTTTTTTTTTTTTTTGACTTTTGACAGAAATGGTTACCTATTGGGTTTTATAAGTTCACAAACGCACAATATATTTTTCAGCAATGTATCAGAAAGCTGTGTAACACCGAACGCCCTCGCCCTTTCTTCAATAGGACAACACAAATGCTTTGTTTTCATACTCATACCTCCCATTTAACTGTAACTGTATAACTCAACTGTGAACCACTGTGACATTTTTATATTAAATTGGGTTATTTTACTAAAGGAACCAATGAGTGAATTAAAAATAGGCGATGGAAATGAAAGTACTTGTCGAATTGCATCCAAGCAGATCAACGATCCTACTGTAAGTTCTGAGACGTATATGTTCGATCGAACATCTCGATGGGATGAATCAATTGCTTGGTATTGATCCGCCTTCCTGTCGGCTCACCCCACATGGTATGCGTCTCCATTCGACTGTTTCCCAAAATTTAATAGTTGATAAAATGTATACAACTGTTCACTTTGAAATCAATTTTCTAAAAAAATCACGTATATTATGAATAAAAAACTACAATTTAATTCTACAAATTAATTCTAAGTTCAAATACATATACTCGTATATGTATTTTCTGGCATCGAACTAAATTTTAAAATCGAAACCAAGCAAACATAATACAAAATGGATTTACTTTCCGGCCTCTTTATTGATCATCGTGCAAAACAAAAATGAGTATATGTAATTAAAATAGTATTTAACAGAAGAATAAAAATCTTGTAATAAACATTTAAGTGTTAACAATTTTATTTTTAGTCCCGAAAATCTTTTATTACAAAAAAAAAATGATTGCTCTAGCTATAGCTATATCAGGCTCATTTTGTGGACTTCGTCTGTTACTTGCAATGACTAAGTATGTCTATACAAACTTGTGTGCCATACTGATGGCTTTTTACAACAATTTGTCTGCGCGCTTCATTAAATTAAATCTTACCTATATTTAACCGAAATAAAACGAAACAAAATAAAATTTTTAAACACCATCCAAATGGTTGCGTTGTCGTTGTTTATGTACGAGTATGTAGTACAAACATTTCGTATATTGTTGGTTTGTATAAAAAGGAGGCTGATCTACTTATTTGACATGTTGACAGAACCAATGCACTGGTAATTGCAGAAATGTCACATATTCACACTTTGTTGTCGTCTGTTATAAAATTAATGTAGGTCTGTATCTACGCAATTTTTATCCTTGAGATAGATATTCGAGTAGAGTCAAGTCGAGACCCATCAGCAGCGAGTGTTTGTTTTGAGAAAGTTCCTTTTCATTTGCCAAATGTCTTGGCATTTTATTCAAGGATGTTAAATTGAATTGATTTTTTTTGTATCGATTTAATTTCTCATATTGAGAAATTTACCAAACAAACTAGTATAATAATAATATGTTGGAATGTATGATTAAAATATTTAGATATCTATGTGTGTTGTTCTCAAAAATTAAGATAAATACAAAAGTTAAATGGTTGTGTTCTTTGAACTGTATATATATTTGTTTAACTGTTTTATCGGTTGTGTTTAAAAAAAAGTGATTGGACCATATGGAAAATAAAATTGTCTATATCAAGCCCTGACAGGGTTGCCGCTTACATGAATTAAAATGAAAATCTGCTTTTCATTACAAAAAAAAAAAGAAAAAGGTTAAAATAAATTTTAGGAATAGTTTCGCGTATGCTATCGTGACCCTTTCTGCGTGGATAAACACACATAACAAAATTTTTCTAAGCCCCAAAACTAGATGAATCAACTCTTAAGTTACTAACCATGACCCATAACAGGAACCCTATATTACGTACACGCAACGACCCTCTGTTGCTGATTTTTCTTAATTTAATATCTGCGAATGTGAAATCAGATACTTTTTCCATTCGCACGCATTAATTATGAAAGTGTCTGTGTTAAAGTTTCACTGTTGAAAAGAGGATTAACTATTAAGCACAATTCTGAATTTGTAACGATTTTGTTTTCGTTATGCCAGAAAAAGAAACCCGAATGAAATTTCTTGAAAGATTTCAAACACACTAAATCTAGTTTTGATATAAAACCCAAAAATATTTAGAAGAAATTTTCTGATAAATTATGTTCACATTCGGAAATTGTTGAGATACATGGGATTTTAAAAATCTTAACTTTAAATGCAGTAAAATTGACAAGTAATACACTCAAGCTAAATTTCGCCGTAAAAAATGTTGCACTTAAATTTACAATTTAGTCCAAATTTGTTAACAGCAATTCACCATTTGCATTTACTTTCATTTTTGAAATAAGCTTGTCAAAATGAACACAATTTCTGGTTTTAAACTTAACAGTCAATTTTGGTTGTTAAATGGACAGATTTAAAGTTGTAAAACTCACATCGAAAAAATTGATAAATCTACATCTACTCACATTTTGTAATTATAACAACAGGCTGTTTAAACTATATGAATTTATATAAGTCTAGAAAAGAGTGAATTTACGGCTTTTGATGATATTTGGAGTGATATTTGAATATTTTTGAGATTCTTATAATTTCTCAAAATTTGTTTGTAGTTAGTTATAAATAAACGTTTATTGTGAATACAAGGTGAAAGTATTTGCAGGGAATATTATACTTTAGGAAACTGTGGAATCTACTAAAATATAAAAATTACATAAAACTGGAAAACCTCCGACAAAACTGGGAAAATGAACAATAGATGCCATGCACTATTCAAATTTAACAAAATTTTATATTGAAGCTAAGTTGAGCCGTGAAAATGGCAGTTAATTTACCGTAACCCACACACATTATGTTTTCATTTCGGATCTTTATAGATAGATGGGTACTATAGAATTTAGCCCCAAGAATAACATACAGTTTTGCGGAGAAAAAATGGTAAATTTTAATTATCGATAATACGGCTGTAACGATTTTGGTTAAAAAAAAAACTCACGGCACTATTATAAGTATAGTGTATATTTTAGTTAATAAGAAATGTTCATTAAAATGTTATTAACGGTATCTGTCACATAACCGGTTTTGTTCGATTTTCTACTATATCATTGACGGCTCTACGGATTTTGATTAACTTTTTTATCCAGGAGATGGATTCTAAAAAATACCAATATTTTCAAAAAGAAATTTTTGAAAAAAAAATCAATTTTTTTTTCGAAAATTCAATATTTCGAAATTAGATGGACGACTTTTCTTGAAATTGTGTTTTTAATTTTATATTATTGAATACTTAAGATTGCCATCCCAATTTGTTTTACAAAAATATTAAATTTTGTATATAAAAAATGAAGTAAGAAACGACTTAAAAAATATATTTGGCCTTTTCTACTAAGAATATAAGCGGTAGTAGGTCCGTTCCACTCGTGAATTTTTTTTTTGTTATTTGTTAATTTTATAATAAAGTGTTCAATTACGTATACAGTTTGTAAGCAATTTTCCAACCTTATTAATAAAAAAGCGCTTATTTCACTTTCAATCCACGACTTTTTTAAAAACCATAGAATAGAAGTTAAAACGCGAGATAAAATTTTCAATTAAAAAAAAATAAAGGCTCTGTCCGAAAATCCAAAAGAAAATCTACTACAATAAGTATTATACCGTCGCTAAGTCGTGTGTTTTAATAAGGAAGTTATTGTTCTGTGTAAAAATATACCGCATGTTATAGTAATACATAATATTTAATGGAAAAAAATCAACCTTTGAAGATTTTGTTTACATATTCCGCCTTCTTCCACGTCGGGCCCTGCATGGAATTATTTGTCTGTAAGAACAACAATGTTGAGTAACAACATTCTTTCACGTGTGTGCAAATAGCGATTGTAGTCAATAAATTACGAGTGGAGCAACACTGCACTGACTCGTATTTCCTTCTTCCTGGTTGTAAACGTCTGCATTCTGCTTGTTAATTTCAAATCAACAAAAAAGTGCATTATTAGCTTCAATTATAAGCGTCCATCGTCTGCATTTTTCCTCTTCAATAAATTTATTCTACATCATTTTATACTACGCACTGCATCCACCATCCCCCTCATCAAAATTCTAAATTAAGATTCTGTTTTTTTTTTTGTTAATTTTCGAAGGTTTTTATTTCTAACAAGAAAGTGAAAGTCCACCTTTGAGAATTTCTATGACGTCAATGGAATCTATTAACAAATCCAAGATGTAATAGTTCATCGTGCCAAGATCTGTTATGCCCTTTTTTTCAAATTCGACTGCATTATACGTAATTAACATCTGCAACAGATCCATATAGCCAATAGACAACGAAAAGATCTCAAACGTTAAGATAAATAAATTTAAGAAAAAAAAAAAAACAAATAAATAAATACACAAGTTTTATAAATAAATCTACGCCATTTGGTCGTTAAAAATAGCTCCCCCCATCAGCTGCACGCAGATCTCTTTAAAGTGTTCAAAGTACACTTAAATTAACCTGCAGTTTTTAATGAACTCAACTTAAATTTAGATTTTTAATTTAATTCGTAAGTCGTAAACGAGGTGACTGAGAATAAAACTGTCACGCAATGCACCTTTATGAAATTTACAGAGGGTGGCTGGCTGAAATTTTATGAATTATTATGACTAACTAGCATGAATGCGTATAGGAGGGCTCTTCATTTATTAATCTTTTTTTTTTCTCTCTTCTAAAAAAGAACCAGCTAAAATGTAATTCAAAAATAAACCGACACATCTGTTTATTTTGCATCACATTCGAGTTGCATTTTTTTTTGTTTTGGTTACGGCTGCGGCCGACTAGCATCTGAACGATAATGATAGATGTTCAAGTAGATTTTTTAGTATATTTCTATAGCTGGTTTTGATCAAGTAAAGGGTGTTTTTTTAAAGCGCTGCGATTTGTTTACGAATAGAATTTTTCAAGAGTAAATTAAAACTGCGAATCTACGATATCAATTATGAATGACGCTCCTGTTTTTTTTTTTATAGTGTCTTATTTTCTAAGTCAAGAATGACAATTCGGGCATTCATCGGTATCCAATATCTTGCAGGTACAAAAAAGTCAATATTATTTTAATTTCATCATTCATGAATGCGCACAAGTGAACCTACCGTCATCCCAACGTTTATCACCTAATCGATAGCCAACTGCATTTTGACCGTTATTATTTGAAAAACATCATATTCAAATAAAGGCCATTCGCACAGTTCAGTTCATGCTAAACACAGACATCAACCAGAAAAGCAACATGAAGTGTTTACACCAACCCATAATAGAGTTATTCCACATCAATTATTGCAGACAACAACCCAGAATGTAGTCACTTGCCACAGATTAACCACGTAAATTTGTAATACCTCATACCATACGATTCACATGGAATTTTTCTAAGGAAAATGATAGAAGTGAAAATTAAATGGAAATGGGATTTCTGTTTTCAACTTTGTCTGATATTGAAGGGACCGATCTCGAGTAAAGAAAAGAAACATTTAAATGTACCAAGAAACATAATAATATAATGCACATGAGGGTTTTCTCTATTTATACCAATTACTCCGGCAAGTGCCGAATTTATGGAAAATAAACTATTTTTAGGCTGAATTTCTGACTGCAACTATTAGTCTAGGGAAATAAAATATTCACTTCGAAAAAATCCTGACAGAGCTCAATTTATGTGGAGAACTACATTTGTACGTCCTGAAGTAAGAAGTACCTTAAATTTACAGAGGATAAAGAAATTTTATGGGGATAGGGTGTAAAATTCAGGTTTTTTTTCAAATTATTTGAGAACTATACTCTGTTCAATTTATATTTTCAGTACAGAGAAGAAGAAGATATGATATTTGCCTTTCACTCTGTCTGTAATAGATGCCAATAAATTCTTACTGTTCTAAAGCTCTTATAGGGTTACAATGGTAAGCATCTTAAATTACCACAAACGTAGCAGTAGTTAAATAAGTTTATTTTAAGAGCACACAACGAAGGTTGAGTGCATGGTGAAGTAACACAAGCAGCAGTGTGTACTTGGGTGTGCAGTCGGTAGGTCATGGTGGGATATACGCTGGTCTTAACAAGATTACAAAAATAATTTGTATGTAATTCAGTGGTTATTTTTAGTAAGAATTTCAGAATTTCGACAGGCAATAGTGTGTTTGAAAAAGCTCTCCCATAAGGCATTTTCATACAGGCCTTATGGGAGAGCTTTTTCAAACACACTAGTGCCTGTCGAAATTCTAAAAGTTGTAGTTCATGTCATTCTACAAAAAAGTAGTTACCAAAATGGAACACATTTTTGTTTTTGAGTTCGATTTTTTATTGGTTATGTTTGGAAAAATATTTTCTATTAAAAAAACAAGTTCCACGAATATTGCAAATTATAAAAAGAAAATATTTTAAATATTTTTCAAGTGCAGAAAGTGTTATAAATACCTATAATATCATAGCTACCATCAACCACTAAAACACCCTTTATTTGTAAATATCGAAAAATGAAAAATTCAAACAACGAAATGCTATCGAGTTTATTTATGAATCTGTTGGGTGTATGATAATCCCAGTGAAGCGCCTACTCCTGGGGGACTGACTTGACTATGAATGATTCATTTCGGTGTTTTGTTTTTAAATGTATACTTCGCATATACCTTTTGTTAACAGCCAGAAATATTTTTTTAATAAAAAGTTCAACTTTTTCAATATTTAATATTTTCTGTTATTTTAAAATATTGCTTTCCGAGCAATACATATTGTCACTTCATTGCAAAAAAAAAAAGAAAATTAAAAGTAATTTAAAACAGTCAAAACTCTCTGTGCAGAATACTGATAATTTTTTACTTACTCCATAAAACAATCAAAAGTTTATGTACTTTTTTCAAAAATGGTTAATAAAATCTGAAAAAAATTAAATGCGCTTACAAAAACATAAAATAATTATGCAGATTTAAGTAAATGTCTTCTTTTTTTTACAAATTTTTATTCAAATTATCTGTTTTTTGACAGAGAGATTGTAATAGGTATTAACCTCTAAAAGTTTAAGGTTTCATTGAAGCTACAATTTCACGTTCATAGTTCACGATCATGAATCAGAGAAAACATGATTAGGACACTTCTTTGTTTTTTCTTATTTTATTGACGTCATATGTGAAATAAAATCTGCAAATTGTTGTTGTTTGTTGATCAATGGATTTTGTTTTATATATGATGTCAATAAAATAAGAAAAACAAAGAAGTGTCGTAAACTTGTTTTCTTTGATTCATGGTTCACGATTTTACTTGGCGTTAAAATGACGTCCATATCTGTCATATAATTGGGACCTTTCGTGTGAATGTCAACGAAAAATCCTGTTGATGCAAGCGCGTTAACAACAATTTTTAAGTAAAGACACTATACAGTGATGATTTGGAAATAGAGTAAAAATGGAACTTGCGAAGTGAGAGAATTAACGTGGTGACCTTTTAAGTGTAGCCTATAATAACAAATAATTAAATCAAAAACATTTTAATTGGGAATGGATTTTAAGAATTTATTTTGCCTTGGAATTGAAAAATATTGGAGGTTTCCAAAAAGCGCTCAGTTAGTTTTGAATGTGAAAAATGTGTTATTTAAACCAAATGAGTTTTTGACATATTGTAACTTTTTTGGGTTTTCTCCTTTGGAAAATACATTCAACTTCAAATCAAAAAAAAATTATATCTCCAATTGCAAGTTCACGAGCTGACTGCCAGGTGCCGTGACTCAATGTGCCAATACAAAATAAATCTCAAAAATTGGTCCCTCATTCCGAAATTTAATTTTGAAATTAAGCCAGAAATATTTCAAGAATTTTCAATACTTCTGGCTTATTTTTTTCTTGTTTTTAGCACAAAATAAATTATTTATCGAAAATGGTTGAAAAAATTGTGTTTTAACAACAATTTTCTTTAGACTGGAAGCTTCCTAAGCCTCCCCATAAAGTCACAAAATAAAACAAAATGTCCTCGATTTTTAAAAATAAAATTTCGAGTTCTTAATATCTTCCATGTGTCCGTAAGTAAAAGCCAGTTATGACTGACCCGTATAAGCTAACTAACAACATTGTGGTGTAACCAGGAAAATGTAAGTAAAATATTTAAATCGTCCTTGGCGTACAGAACAGGTGAAAAAAATCAAACGTTACGCACAAAATTTGTTGGAGCAATTGCCAGGTCCTGGCGACTTAAAACGCTCAAACCTTTCTGTGTTCGAGTTGATAATCGTCAGGAATGGCTAAGTGCTAAGTCAAGAAGCAATTTTTCGAGACAAAATTATGGTATTCTTTGATGACGCTTAGCCGATTTTTTAATATATGCTAGGATTCAGAATTCATACTTCTCTGATTTGACAGTCGAACTAACTTACCATTTCGCAATAGGCTAATACAGTTACTACATACAAAACCGCATTTAACCTTAATTGAAATTATATCACAACTTACTCGTATGGCGAAATAAATTCAACCAACAGTCAAAGGACATTCATGTGCTCGTATTTTTCTCTCGCCCGACAGCAAAATTTCCTTATTTTTTAATTCCACATTTCCAGAAGACATTTGGTCGACCCGCACACGACCTATTTACGTTATATTGCAACAGAATAAAAAATAATTTAGTCTTGTGTGCTGGCTGGTGGATCATTCATCCAAATGAAAAAATTCTCTTCCTTTAGTAAGCCCCCATACTAACCATATACATATATCGTATACTATAAAATTTACAAACGTTAAAAATATAAAAACGGAATTATCACCAAAGAGAAATGTGCATTAAAAATTAACTGAAGTTCGAGAAGCTTAAGCACAACACAGCGAGCTATCGTCTCAAAGTATTTTATTCATCCATAAACACCACCAGTGCCTCCGGTCAAAACGATAAAGTAACCCAACCATACCCTGAGGGTATACTGAGTAGAGCTAAGCTGATTCTACACTTAATGTCCTCCACTCCAGAATATTGGTCTGTTGGGTTCTTTCAAAGATCTACTTGTACACCAGCTGTAATTTATTTCACCGCGCTGATGTTCCTTTACATAATTAATTCTTCATACTGACGAGGACGACAAAACAAATACTATATATTATACCCGCTTCCTGTACGTTGATCTTAAAATAATCCACAACTACCGTCGTGCTTCGTATCGTCCGCCGTCGCCGCCACACCATAATCAGCACAGAGTTTAAAGTTAAACGCATAAATATTTCATATGAGAGAACGCATTCCAAATGGAAAACCCATATGAGTATACATAAAGTCGAAAGTGGATGCTAAATCAAAAGAATATCCTGGGAAAAATAATGTTTATGCGAGAATCCTTCGAGCGGACCTTTCCAACCCAGATAAACCCAAAAGCGTTTCCAAATCGTTGTGCACACCCAATTTAACAACCAAAGGAGCACTCATACAGAATGCGGTGATATAAAAATATTTTTGATTTATTTAAAACAGAAAATTCGGCCCAGGGCAAAGAAGCCATTCATATTCATCAGCATCCAAAATGTCAGACGAAAAAACACACAAACAATCCTTTAAGGATGCAACTCTATATATTTTTTTCCGGCGGTGCGGTGAGGGTAGTTTTTGGCTTCAGTTTTTGAACCTACTTAAATAAAAAATTGCTTATTCGTTTTGTCATTCATTATTTGATGCTGACGAATGAACTGTTCTTTTGTGATTTCTCCCAAAGAACTATTATGGAATAATGAATCTCATTTTCTTGTATACCATTTGGATCGGTCGCGGGGACGGGTTGCATTTATAGTAAAATCGAAATCCAATGATGAGGTTCAGAGTTTGGATACACAAGGCAGGGAACATACGAACATTGCAAAAGGCAAATTGCCAAATTGTGTTTTTCTATAATGACGTCAAGTGCCAAGAATAAACTAACGATGTCAACATCCAAAAATAGATGGGCCAAAATTATGTTGCACACAGCTTCTTCATATAATGGCGATGAGTAATCTGTGTCAATTCATGCTTTGACATATAAATGCTGGGCTTTTGTTGCTTGGAACAGCTTCAAAAATGATTTCGACAAAAAATATAATCAATAAAATGTATATATACTTAGTTCAATTATTTACATACATATATGATCAGTCCTTAGAAAAAATATGTAAAACTATTGTACATTTACATTACATTACATTTTATAATACTCCGCAGATAAATCTACGAAGTAGAGACACTGAAGCACTGGCAACTTGACCATTGGCTTAAACTTTTTACATACATTAATACAACAGATAGATACAGCGATAGGACGAGCACACAACAGAAGGAACACATATTGTACATTGTATTCAAGAAATTCTATTTATGAAGTTTTTAGAAAATGAACTGAATCTATGTCAGATAGTCCAAAAAACAAATCGTCAAAAAAAATGTTGCCAATAATGCTATTGATTTAAAGCTTTTTTTTTGTTAATGTGTACAAAATCGTAAACATTAAAAATAGTTTAGAAATGTCTGGATTTAAAATTAAATTGAGATTTGTTGAAGTATTCGAGATTTAAAACAAAACGTTTTTTTGGGGACAAAATTATTTTACTTTATTTAATGTCTATAAGACCGGATCAATAAGTCCATGACTTATTATTATAAAGCACACTTTTCGGCGAAAAAATAGTTTATTTTGCAACATAGCTAGTCTCATTTTAGATCAATACACTTCATCCCACGTTTCTCACACTCCAAATAATACGATTTCGCGAGCCCCTAAAAATAAGCGTTTGCTTCAGCGATGGCCTCTTCATTCGACCCAAATTTCATAACTCTGAGCCATTTCTTCATGATTGGAAATACGAGTATCAAATAGTCGTAGGGGGGTAAACCTGGGGAATATGTTGGATGCCAAACTCATGTAATTTTGACATTACGACCGCGCACTTATTCGCCGGTGAATTGTGGTGGTGAAAAAGAACTTTTGCTTCGCCAAATTCAACAGTTTTTGCTTCAAGTCGACTTAAAATCTATCCAGCAGCTCTGCGTAATATGCACCGATGAATGATCTTCGGCTTCGATTCAACAGGAGAAGTTCATTGTTGTGACTGTTTCTTGGTTTCTGGTGTCTTGTGATGAATCCAGGTTTTATCCACGTTTACAAAACGGCGTAAAAACTCAGTCGAATACTTCTTTAATATCGCCAAACACACATTTGAAGTCGTGAAACAAATGCTTTTCATGTCCAAATATTTATGTAAAATCGAAATCACTGAGCCAAGTAATAAAACTCTTTTCAAGCTCACACACTTTCACTCGTCGATCGTGAATTATCAAACATTTTTTTTTTGTCGACCATTTCTGGTGTGGTCGACCAAAACTTTCGGGGGATGGGAGGGCTTGAACGACCGCACCGAAATTGGGAAAACCAGTTTTGAATGGTTCCAATCGATGGTGAAAAGTCCCCAAAATATATTCGTCCAGCTTTTGTTTGATTTGCTATACCCTAACACTATTGGAACAGAAAAATACAATGGTGCAAAATTTGCCTAATGTCATTGACAGTTTGGCAGCTGTTATTTTCTGCCAGAAATGTTTGTGGTCAAATTGATTTTGCATTTTTACTCCAGAGTTGTAATAGAATAGGAAAGGTGCGTTCATGATTTACAGAAAAAAAATTAAATTTCGCAATTTTACACCTTTTTGTTGCATCGGATCGTGAATACGTTTTTAATGAGTTTTCGAAATTTACTTTTTTAACGAAAATGCTCGTAGGCGTCTATACAAAAATTGCTGCCACAACCAAACTACTTGACAGATCTGTCTGAAAATTAATGTGAATTCATTTGAAAGAAACACGATAAGTTTAAGGTGAGTACACAATTTGTTTTAATTTTCAAGGACTTATTGACCCACCCTATCTATCTACAATTAGATAATGAACTGATTTTTGTTAATCAAATTTTTCGAAACCGTTTTCGAGATATGCAAAATATTCTAATGGCTAAAAAATGAAATAACAGCTACTGTTAATTTATAAAGGCAAAGTGTAGACAGTCCTGAAAGGAAGTAGGTTCAAAATCGCAATTTTTTTTTATATTTTCTGACCAAGTTTTTTTTTGAAACTTAGTTTAATTTGTACGAAAAGACCAAGCAATGGAGAATTAGTTTTTGTAGTGTAAAAAAAAATTATGTGTTTTTAAAAATTCACAAGCTCGTGAGATGAATATGATTTATTAGCTGTTTATTTAACGCTAGTTCATAAGTAAAATTAAGCAAATAAATTATTTAATGATTTTTACGATATTCCCTTTTCCACTCTTGGTTGGTCTTATTTAGTGAATGAAATCCATAAAAGGATTCATATATATAAACAAAGAACTTATATAACGTAAAATATTTAGATAAATCATATTTAAGCTTCTTAAGATCTCCGGCTACAGAATCATACTAAGACTTGAGCTGTCCAATTTCCTTCTTTTGTCATTTTGTATGCAAGTTCAAAGGGAAAGTAATACAAGTTACATATTATTGATGGGAGAAGGGAAATTTTTCTTTAATAAAAATGTTACAAAATCGACCAGTTTCTCATTCCCTTGATGGCACATCACCTAACGAACGAAGTTCATAAATTTCTACAGAACAATCACGACAAAAAGAACATGTCAAAATCAAATTTACAAAATTTAAAATAAAACGAATAAAAATTAGTAAGAACCTGTACATTCATATATATTATGTAATATATATTGAAAGACTCCATAATTTTAATCAGTGGGTCAAGTAAAGTCTTATTAATAAAACAGATAAAGCTCTTTGAAAGAAGCATAGGCGATTTAACGAAAGGTAATTTTTTTTATTAGAAAAGACAATATAAAAAATCAAACTCTTCATTCAATAACACATTTGTTTTTACATAATTGTGGGCATACTTAAGGGGTTTTGACTAACCTTAAATTGAACATGTACTGTACAGTTCCAGTGTTAGGAAAATAAGGAAAGACTTAAAAAGAGATACCCAATACACATTGGTTTTGAATTTATGAACAGCAAAATGGAAGCAAAAAATATTAATTTAACATTCGTATTGAACGGCTATAAAAGGAATCTCGGCATACTTAAAAGTATGTCCGAAATTGGGCCCAATGGTAAGCTGAAGAGCATTCCCAGAACTGCGAGTATTACATTCCAATAATTTAAGGGGAGGAATTCCACTTGCGTTTTGCATTTGCTATTTGACTACTGGTTCATCTGCTCTATTAAGTTTTAAATAAAATATCTTCTCCTAGATTCCTGACCATCTAGAGGGATTTTGGCGAAATCAATGCCTCTAGATTTCTTTCTAATAATAATTGGAGAGAATTCTTCTTCTATAGCAGAGTTTTACTGTGCTTCCTTCGGAAAAAATCCTTGGATCCGGCGGCATTCTTCAAAACACTGACTGTCGTTATAGCGAAAGAATAGGAATAGGAAGAACCAGTCATTTATTTCCTCTTTAAATGAACTCCTCTGGCAAAAATTAGAGCGCAATTACTCGGAAGTGTTTTTTTTCAAGATTTTGACGAACTTTCTGAAAAAAAAACAATTCCATTATTTCTTTTCTCAACGCGCCCTCTTATTATAGTAAGGACAAAAGTCGGAAAATTCTACAACGTGCCTGCGTGGGATTCCTAAGATCGAGAGCTAGTAGACTGGCCGATCACAAGATCGAAATAGTTGCCACTTCAGCCCCAGTAAAAAGCTTCCAATTCCTGCTGATTGTGTTTAAGTAAACATACGTCATATATCATAACCCTAAGACATCTCAACATATGTATACTATTTTGAATTCTAGATGATTCCCATTGAGGAGTATGGTTCAAACCAAAACTAACAAAACAGCGCACTTTAGCCCTAATATCTACCTACCAATACTAATATCCTATTGTAACCAAGAATAAGTCTTCACATTTATCTCTGTTCACACAACTGCGAGTGTACTGTATATTAATGGAATTTTGAATGTATATTTCTTTGAAACAAACAAATGTACCTAAATGATTTATTAAAATTGTGATTTATTTTTTGTCACGAATCCAAAACTTCTCTAAAATAAACTTTATCACAAACAAAACGAACTAAAAAAGACTTCTCTAATCATTAAATGTAGAGGAAATATCCAAGAGGCTGTTAAACTTTAGCAACGTAGATACAGTTACAGTAGTCTTTTTCTGAAAGTTTATAAATATTCGTATATCATAAATATCTGTATTAAAGAAGTTTTTGAGTGCATACTATAGTCCTTCTGTGTCGCATGAGCATTAAAAATAGAGCTTGTGCCTTTGATGAAATATTAAGTTACTCAATGAAACGTGTGCTTGTTATTTTCCTGTTTTTTTTATTCATTTTTTTTTTTAGAAATTAATGTCATATAAAAGAGAAAGTTTACCCCTGAGTTAAAAAAGGTACGAGTATCAAAGTTCAGACTCAATTATTTCGCTAAGTAGATTGCTTTATTGAAAAGGCAAACAATAATGGACCTTTTCGTCCATATTTCCTGAAATCGGACTGTTTTGGGTAAAATGCGAAATAAAGGACAAAACAAATTAAAAGAGTTAAAAATATTTTTGTTTGATTTTAAGTATATTTACTTTTGCTTTTAATTATCGGATTTTATCGTTTTTCTTTCAAAACAGAAGAACTCATTGAAAAGTAAATTAATTTTGACCAATATAATTTTTTGTTGCTCTTGTACGAGTAAATTGCAAAATAAAAGAATCATTAATTTGTGAGAAAAGTATAGAACAGTGGGGAATGAGGACATGTCACCATGCCCCACCCCTCCCAATTCCGTTCCATATTTCCTTCCATCTTTTTTAATGGTTTCTGCCGTAATGGAAAATTAAATAAATTGGAAAATGATGGAAAAAAGCTTAATTTCATTTAAAAATTTAAGGAATCATAAAATGTTATGGACCCCGCAGAGTACCGTCGAAAATAAATCCACGCGACGACCGACCGGCGCGACGCGACAAACGAAGGCAACACAAAAAAAAAACATTATTTAAGTATTGAAAACAAATTGTGTACAAATTTAGGGGATGAATAGCGAAGAAGAAAAGAAGTCGAAAAAAAACAAGGAACCAACCTTATAGCGATGTGATGATGAGGTCGACGAAATCGAACTTATATATCCTTGGGAAATGTATCTACTCCTTGCGACTTGCGACTAATGGAACGAAATTAATCTCTTTTTACTTAGAAAATTAAGTGACTTGATTCATTTATGTGAATCTGTGTAGAACTGTATTCGAACTCGAGTTCATATCCCATGATGCCGCTATGCCATTTATTCCTATTTACCTGTCGGCGTCGTGGGGGTTCCCTTCCGTCGGGATCTAAAAGCTAAAATATATATGGATTAACATCAAATACATACATATTTTGTGCGAGGGCTTATCTCGACTCTTAAACTCGGTTAGTTGGTGGATGTGTCGTCTGTTCGAGACAGAGATGAATTTCTAGGGTTGATGCGATGTGGTATGTAAGTTAAAATGTGCTGTGTTTCAATTCAATTAATTTCCTAAGGATTTGGCTTTTGTGCATTAGTGTATGTGTGTGTGGGGAGGGGTTCCTATTGTTGTAGTAAATTTTACAAATGCGTTTAGTTCCGACCAAAGATACCTTAGTAAGGTTGATAATATAACACGTAATAGAATTAAGTCGTAGTGTGACAAGACTTAAGATTATTGAATTGTCCAATACATTTACCAAGGACTGTGGTTGGTCATATAGGTCACATAAGGATTCCTTAATGTTTTAAAGGCAAATTAAATGAAAAGATTTATTTATAGTCTTTAGCCAGATTGTTGCTTTTGGGTTGAATTTTGGAGTTCTTAAAGTTTTGTTTGTTGTTGTTTCGAGTACAATTTACTTCACCGAGTGCGTCGTTGAGATTATAGACCTTTAAGACATGCTGATGAAACTGTGTCCGGGTAGCCGGCAGCCAAATTCCATAAACTACAAGCCGCTTATCTATTCAGTTATGTTTATGTTATGTTAAAACATAAACCAGACTGGCTAGTTATACGATCGCAGAAATTAGCCGTGTCTTTTTGGGAAATCTATCCGCAACAAAACAGGATTTCTAAAAAAAAACCGATGCCTGATACTTATATTTTAAGTTGATATTACTGAACATCTGTCACATAATTAAATGCAAAAAATCATCAATTGATTTGTTTTTTTTTTTTATTTCTTCACTTAAATGCAAATAAAATAATTAAAACTTGAATTAAAAAATCGAAATAAAATGGAAGCATTAAAAAGTAAGAAAGAAGCAGTAAGAAATAACAAACAGTTAAAATTTCCACGTGTGTTTAGTCTTAGATTTTGACGTTTTTCCCAATAAATCATAGATGTTTTGGAAGTAGACGGGTATGTTCGTATAGTGCTTACTTGCCAAAATGTTAGCATTCAGTATTTAACTATTGTTTATTTTATGAACATCGTTCACATATGGTTCAAAGATAGAATTGAAGTGGAGAAGTTAATTAAGAATGAGTTACATAAAATATGGACAGAAATCCTCTTAATCTATGTCTATGACAAAATCGGTGCATTAAAATGCCTGAAACCAGGTTTATACAACTGTTGTCTATTGCTCCAACTAACAAATTGTAAATTACAAGTGCTTTTTTTAACAAATTTGTAGAAAAATTGATTGATGCTGTTTTACGAGATAGTTGTTTTACAAAATTACAGTTGTAGATTACAAAGGGAAATTTGTAGAAATTTCATTATTTTCGTTTCACCTAAACAATTTTTTTCGTAGTATAAATAAAAATTTGTAAAATATAATTTTTTTGTTGTAAGTGTGTGTTTAATCGTCAAATAACTTTACAATTTGGTTCAATTTATGAAAAGTTGTTACAATAGAAAGATGATGAGTAGATTTGATTACAATTTGTAGTTTTCAATAAGAATCTCGTTTTCAGTTTAAGTATGTCGTTACGTCGCTTCGTAGGCATATGTAGTAGCACCGATAGTGATATAAATTTTTTAATGAATGCATGCTGTGTAACGTACTTAAATATATTTTAGACTTACCATTGTCATTCGTTTTAAATTTTGCCAAACAACATCCCGTAGGAATTTGCAATCCTTCTCTATTAAAATTTTATGTGATCTTACATTTTCAAATATTTTTTGAGACGCCATAACCTTGGCGTTATGTGTTATAACATTTGAAAATTTAACAAATAATGTATCTTTTTTTTCACGTTCTTAATCGGCCGACTAACAAATTTGTGAAAAAAAAATTGTAGTCTACAAGTCTGGAAATAAAACGGTGAAACGGTTTTTTATTTGTAATTGTAAATTACGATTTCCCCTATTTTTTGTCTGTTTTCTAATAAATTTGTTTCAATTATATGTTAGTAGTTTGTGAAACAGGAAATCAGTTTACAAATTCGTAATTGTAGTTTGCAATTACAAATTTGTGATTGTAAATGTAATTTGGTGAAATAGACCACTGGTCGTTAGAAAATATAAGCAAAAAAATTAAAACAAAAAAATACTCAATAAATTAAATCTAAAATATATATTTATACTAACTTATTTGCACAATTACATCTATTGTGTGCATTAAGTACAAATACATAAGTACCTACATTGATTATAATATAGTTTATAGAGCAAACAAAATAAATTAATGGTTTTTTTGTGTTAGTCCGTTGTATTGGAAATTGTTAATTTTCAATTCTTTGAGAAAAGAACACACACTTAACCAAAAATGATTGATTTTTGACTGTTTTCAGCTAACCTATCCGTTCTATGGTTCAATTAACGCAAATTTTTACCCACTTACACGAGATTCGGTCTACCGAAACTTTTTCCTTCTTTCGCATTTAGGAAAAACGCCTAATTGAAATTATAATGTTTTTCATTTAATCGGGTTTGATGGAAGTATATTTTTTGGTGGCTCATTTGTAATATTGTAATCAATACACCTCCGTCGACCTCTTAAATATATCAATATTAAAAGTAAATAAATAAATTTCTAAGTAAAGAAGCCAAAAAGGATATTAAAGAGGTTGAAATGAACATGACTTTTAGGATAATAAAAACCCTAGAATGACTTTGGCTCCAAAAACAAAAACAACAAATAACTCAAACAAAACAAAATCATTTTTTTTAACATCTTCACCTGCTTACCACCCTTAACAGGAGTCAAATTTTCTTGTACCTGTGCATACACCTTAACGCTAATATTTTAACTTTGCCTTTCAATGAATGGGGGTATCCTTCTCTTTTGTTTAGTGTTTACTCACTTCAATGAGCTTTCTTGGGGAGGTTGTTGTTTTTACCTACGTATTAATGGTATTTCACGGCATTCTTGAATCCAAGAAAGTTCAATGTTCGCCGTTATGGTATTTGCAAAGGTCATTCTTCTAAGATTGGCTATATACCTAAAAGGATGCCATAAAAAAAGGACTATAGTAATTGCTCGTGGGTGAGCTAATTTTGGGTATATATAATATAATCGAACCGAAGACAAAAAAAACGTCAATTTTGAAACCATTCTTCCGTTCCTTCCAATTTGGTTAACAAAATAAAAAAAAAAAACATTTAATTATGAAGAGTAACTTTTAGATCCTTTTCTTTATTTTATTGATTTATTTTTCAATTTTTCAGTTAAATATTTTTTTTGAAGAAACATCACAATTATATGGATTTGAAAGTTTAGGGAGAGTCGAATATTTTAATCAAAATTAATTATGGTTCACTTAATGTACAACTGGATTGTACGTACCTACTTGAGTTGTTCTTGAAATGTATCCTTTTTCGTGACCTGAGTGGGTTTTAGGACATCTCACATTTGGCATGTGGTTACTGTCTTCTTCAGATCTTATATTTTATTCATAGAAAATGTTTAAACTGCATACAGGTTGCATAATGCATAATTATTTGAAAACCCTGAAACAGACGTAATAAATTATAAATATTTTACAAAAGGACATTAAGTTCACTCGCATTAGGTGTTAAGCTAATTCTCACATTTTGGCTGCCTTACAGTTTAAAAGATTTAAAACCAAATTCTGTAACGGACAATTTATTTCATAAAGACTTTTAAAACAAATAAAATTGTTGACGATATACAATGATGACACGACTGATGCTTTTTTTGCTTGCGATATAGTGCAAGTTTTGGATTCGTAAAAAAATCGATTACATCACATTACGATGATGGGGGAAGAAACAAAAATAGGTCTCACAATTATGCCTGTCCGCGAGTCTACAGTCTAAAAGGGTGGATGAATTTTATCTAAACTTGGTACATATTTTTTTTCGGTAATATGCCCACACGTATTTTGCATTTTTTTAAGACCAAAAATAACGGCACCTGCCATACATTTTTTTACCAAAAAGGTTAATCTGATTTTTCGCAAAAACGTTTCAAACCATTTTGTATAAAAAAAATTCAGATAATTACGGAAAGTAAAATGTACTTTTTGGTATTTTTTAAATGGTTATGTAAGTACCTATTTTTTTGGTTTTCTATTTTCTGGTAAAGGGTTCATTTGATTTTTTTTTTTTATTTTTTTAAGCACTAATGTAAGCCACAATTTTTCAAAAAAAAATGTTTGAAACTAAAAAATAAAAAACATTTTTGTTTTTGAAAACTTATTATATATCGAAAACGATTCAATTGATTTTTTTGGAAAATTTGTATTTAGTAGTTTTTTGACATTTACCTCAACAAATACTCGATAAAACCATTTTCCTCAAAAAAAAAAAACAACGGTAGGTACCAATTTTTTTTTTTTGTAAATAAAAGTGTGTGTTCTTAAATTAGTGTAGTCCACTTTTAAATATTATTTCTCGGTATTGGATGAACCGATTAATTTTTTTTTTTGTAAACACTACCTAAAAATATAAATAATACTGCATTTTCAAATTTTCAAAAAGAATTTTTTTTTCGACTTTAAACAAAAAAATATTTTTTTGGAAAAATCGATTTTTGAAAACCAGTCATTGAATTTTTGAAATTTAAGTTTTATACGTATATTCATAATTGCTTTGAATTTGCATTCTAAATATTTTTTTCTAAAAATGTTTTCAAAATTTTATACACAAAAAATAATTTTTTTTAAAATGGCGATGCAACGATTTTTGATTTTTTTATATATTCATGTTTGTCCAAGAATTCAAATGGAATATTTTTCTTCCTCAAACTATTACAGAAAAGCAATAAACTTAATTTAAATTAAATTAGACTTGTGCTGTAAAGAAAACTGATATCTCTGAAATCTCAACCATCTATTTTACATGAACAAGAATCCTTAGCGAAATTTGTTCAGTTTTAATGTCAAATGCTGAATAATACACATTTTGAATTCGCCTTCTAAGTTTTTGACAGAGGGCTATTTGTGAGATCTCAGTTTTATGAACTGCCCAAATTTTAACCACAAGTAAAATAAATGTATGAAGACATTTTTGTCTGTCGTAATTTCCGGAAACCTTTCAAGAATCGTCAGAACACTCGTCGTAGTCGTCAGTTATAGACAATTCTGATTGAAAATCTTAACAGTTAATTTTGAGACATTCACAAAACAAAATTTGTTATCTATTATATATAAATCACGAAAAATATTTTTTTTGAAATATCATTTTTCAGTTTATATTGTTAAATGTTTAAAATTGCCAAATCAATTTTTTTAAAGAATTTTTGTGTGTAAAAAATTAAGTAAAAAATATTCTTATATGTATTTAGATTCTTAATCTTATCTTATAATCTTAATCGAACATAAAGGCAAGTAAGTACGTGCGATCCAGTTGTCCATTTTATTTTATATTCCATGTACTATTCTCTGTCTTGTTGTTGTGAGTCAATCAGGGCTCACACTTCAAAAATTATATTTAGTATAAAGTTTAATAAAAATATACTGATACCACCTTTTTGAGTATTGGCTTTTGGTCTCAGAATAAAAAGAACCAAAAATGTATTTTAAAAGGGAAATTTAGTTTTCATAGAGCCAAACAATTATTCGTACACTTATGGGAAATTCGTGTACAGAACAGATTTAGTATCGTATAATTCATAGAAGAAAATTTAATGATTGGCAACACTGATCACCAGCGAGGTTGATTATGTTATTTCCAGTAAATACAAGATGACTGCGCCAATAAAATAACTACTAAAATTTGAGTGTGTACGTACGTACTCTTATTTGCTACAAATAGTCATATATTGTTGATTGCGGACCGAATTTCATGAAACTTTGAAAATTGCGATTTTAGACAACTTTCTACTAAAATAATATTCTCATTACAGGGTGTGGGAAAAAACGATACATACAAACTTTAACTTTTATTTAATTCCATAATTATTTGTTATGTACCAGCATCGTCCTCATCCAGCGTCTAAACCTAAATTTGAGACAATACATTTATTCTTTTCAAATTTTTATTACCAGGTACTTTGATGACTTTTAAGTCAATTGGCGTTATTATTGATGAAAATGAGATCGTCAATTTTCTCACTGAAATTTTAAATTCTTGGGACATGCCAGGAATGCCGCCACACAAGCTCTGTCTGAAAATTGGTTCAACGCTCATTCTCTGGCGAAACTTAAATCCACCAAAATAATGCAAACGGTGTACTGTTAGTCATCAGAAAAATTAACGGAAACGAACTTGAAGCAACGATATTGTCTGGAAAGTATAAAGGAGAAGTCGTCTTATTACTTCGAATACCTATGATTCCATCAGAATCAACAATACCTTTCAAATGATATTCAATTACCGATAGGTTTGGCTTTCACGATGGCGATGTATAAGCCACAAGGGCAGACAATGACAATTTGTGGCTTGGACTTGGAAAATCCGAGTTTCTCCCATGGTCAGCTCTATGTTGCATGCTTACGTGTTTGAAAACCATCAAATTTATTTGTTTTAACAAAAGACAGATTAACGAGTAATATTGTTCATCATTTAGTTTCTCATTAATGGAAAGCAATAAACATTTAACATATCTAATAATCATGAGCGCAAACAATGAAGTCGCAGCAACGTGCGACCGGGTCTGCTAGTTATTTGTATAAAAAACTTATGACTTAAATTTTAGTTTTATCAAACAAAAATTTCATGTTGGCCAAATCATCCATGTGAAATGTCTTCAGATGCTGGCCTTGAAATATTTGTTGTCATTGTGAGACGAATTCTGCATAAAGAATTGCAGTGATTAAAACGGAAACACTTTAAGAACACCCACGCCCAAAATTTCAGAATATTGTCGGGGAATTTGCTTACATTTTCGACGTCATTTTCTTAACGTTACACCTTATTTTATTTGATCATTGTGACTAATTGTACTCTTATTTTTTTTGGGACCTAAATTTAAAATGTTTTCAAAGCCTTTAAAAAAGTATAGAATATACAAAAATGATTGATAGCTTAACTGTCCATAGATCATTTATTTACAAATGTCCTATTTTCCTCCACACTAGCTGTAAACAATTTCTCATTTACTATGTAAACAACCGACAAACTATCGTACTTTTATTATACATCAAAAATAAATTGGGACGCTATAAAAACAAAAGGTACCTATAACTAACTCTCTCGAAAGGGGTCGCTGTCGCTTTAAATAGATTCCAATCCCAACACGCTTCCTTATTACATATATATTATTATTAGGCTTTGTGTGCTTTGAAAGTGTCAGAAGACACCCAGCATGACGTCAAAACTAATTTTACCTAGAGTCCTAGAGTAAAGTTTAGTTTAGCCGACCGATTCTACGACGACGCACGCACGGCAACAATAGGTAGCTGCCATAAATCTTTCCGACGAACAATAGATAGAATCAATAGATAGGCCAGATAATCCCTCAACGGGTCTATCGGGAATTTCTTGCAATACGTCATCAGAAGCGTTTGCCGGCACTTGGCCAAGCGCCTAAAAACACAACACACATCGATTTCAATGCTCGAATAGATGACGCGTGTACACAATAGCGCAGCGCGTACAACACGCTGCTAACATGGGAAAAAACAGCTTCTGCACCGCTGGCTGCTCTGATGCTGAATAAAATCTTTTACGATTTTCCTTTGATATAGATAAAGCTAGCTAAAGAAGGAAAAAAAACATGCTGAATGGCTGGATGAGTGTAAACACAATAAAAACCGGCTACAAAAAAAAAAACAGATTTCAAAAGCAAAAAGAAATAACCACTTGAAAAAATGAAGAAGAGCCCGCTATGCTTTTATTTTTCGCCGGGTTTTTTTATGGGCAGCATCAACACGATGAAAAGAGTAATGAAATTGAAAATAATTTACTAGCTGCTATTGCGTTAGGAAAATAGAAAGATTGGAAAAGTGGGCTACTCTTTTGCGTGATGTGTTTATGTTTGATTTATTTTCATTCAAAAATTGAATTTAGCAACTTAAGGTTTTTAGACTGGAAATAGCATAGATCTGTTGAAATTGAGAGATGGGAAAAGTGATTATTAAAATTTACTGTAAATGATTTTACAGGAAATAAATTGTAATTAGAATCATTGAAGGACATCTGGCTTGTAGGGGCCTTCTGTCGTTAAGACAAAACTACTATTTGAAGAGGGTGTAGGAGTTTGAAATATTAAGAAAAGATGGATAGTATTAATTTAGATTTTTAGAAAGAAAGATTGGGAATTGTTAAGTGGAGAAAGCTGCAGTTCTACTCCTACAGTAATAAAGTTATCAATTAATTTCAACTCATAAGATCTTAAATGATTCAATGATTTGCTTTGATTTTTTCTTCAATCAAAATTCAATTACCCACAGATTTTGATAACAGAAATTTTCTCTACTTGATATTGCGCTACATTTGTTTATCAGACAAAAATCATCTTTCCAGGCGTGACGCATTTCTAGATAGACTGGCTTCGACAGTAAAAATTGTCAATATTAGTGGGTGAATAACGAACTCCAAAAAGCTTCTTTGTGCTGTGGCTTATGGCATGGTATTGCATCATAGAACCCTATTTCTAAGGTTCTATCAAATTTTACTTTTCATGTGAAATACTAAAAAAAAATTTTGGATTCTCTTTTTCACTTTTTGGGTAGATTTCATTTTTCTGGACAGTCTGAATGAGTTCAACCTTTTTGAAAAGGAATGAATTCCAGACATGCCAACTGTGCGACAATGTAACAGTTTGTTGTTCGTTGTTCTTCGGTCTTAAAAGTGACAGTGTGGACGGTTGACACTATCAGACACTGTTACTGTACAGTTTGAAAGAGGCAGATGGAAAGAAAGATGATTGAAAAAGAGACAGTTTAAAAGGCAGACAGTGTAGAAGGTTGACAGTGTAGAAGGTTGACAGTGTGAAAAATAGACATGGTGACAGTCTGAAAGTTTGACAGCATGACAGACTATGTTAAAGTGACACGATACCTTTCTTCCCTTTTAACAGAATACCCACTTTCATAGTTCCACACTTTCCAACTCACACACTGTCAGATTTAAACAGTGTCACATGAAAATATTTCTACACTGTAATTCTGTTACTCTGACTGTCACAATGTATCAAAGTTATACTGTCAGACAGTAACAGCTCCATACGTAAATTAATATAACCTACTATCAGACCGAAGAAAACTGACACACTCTCGCAATGTCTCATTGTCACACAGTTGGCATGTCTGGAGTCAGTCTATTTTGAAAAATATTTTACCTAAGGGAGTCAGTCTACCAGTTACTTGTGTGATACCCAATTTGTACTTAGTTCACCAATAATGTGCTATAGGTAAAGTCATCACTGGTGAATCGCCAAGTGGAGTTATAGTTATATCAAGTTGTTTTCTTTTAACTTATAATTCACATTCAGATTCAACAAAAATATCGATAAGTGATAGTGGGTGAACGATAGTCGATTTCGTTCACCCACTATCACTAACTCGAAGGAGTTAAAGTATACATTCCTCACGTATTGAGGCTTCAAATTTTAAAGGACTTAGGCTCTAGAATTGACAGTGGAAGACTAGGTTTGAAGTAGTTAGCTTAGTGCTGTATGTGCTATCTCAGATCGTGTTTTAGTGGAAACTGCTACCTTAATCAACTTACTGTGATTGATAGGATTATATGAATTTTGCAATGTTCATACAAAATAAAGTTGTAAGAACTTGGAAATTGTATTGTGAATTGTGTCAAAAAAATTGTAAGAAAATAATTCGTTGGCGAAAAATGTTAATAAATAACCTAAATACTCTTAAATTTTAAGCTTCTTTGTGAAACCTACCATCGTAATATAAAATAATAATATCGCCATACCAAAGTATTACGTTTGAACTTGAGGTAATTATGAATATTCTAAAAACAAGTAGTTATAGTTACAAGACAAACTAATATAATAATATTTAAAAAAAAATATGTTAAACCAAACCGTGTAAAATTTAGTTATAGGAAGTGGATTCATAAGAGAATCACTGATAAAACTATCTGAAATAAATCGCAGAATACGGAAATGACTAACCATAGAAGAACACAAGCCCACCTCCTTTATTTATCATGAGGAATTTGTCCTTTTTTTCCTTAAAAACATCTACAACGAATTTTGTTAAGAATATAACGCAGACCGGCCACAATTTGAATTTTAAAAAATCTGCAGTCTCTTATTTGAAATTCTATTTAAGTTGTTTTACTTTTTTTTTTTTTTTTTTTTGAATAAACAAATGCACTTCTATCCATATTTAAAACAAAAAATTAATAGTTGTTTTGTTTTTTCTTTCCAGGTTTTATTTCCATAATTCAGTTGAATAATACAAAACGAAATAATAATTGCAAAAAAAAATCATTCTCTCTACTCTGAGAGGGGTAATAAAAAAGTATTCATATTTTACAACTACATTCATGGGATAACTTCGCAACGATAAGGACTCCATAAGTTTGTGTTATTTTGAAGAACCACTTTACAATCCAACGACCACGCAACATTGCTTCAATAGGTTACTCCTAGCAACTGGTCGTAATCAGTATACCCTCATCCTCATCAAAAGAAAATAAAAAACTTTTAATAGAAAAAACAACTTTACAACAAAACCTCATAACAATAATTCGCAACTGTATAAAGTTATTTTTTCTTCGTTTCCTGTTTCCTCTTTCAACTATTTGACTTTAGAAAAAAGAAAATAAAGAAAAATCTTACTCAATATGAACTATACAAAGTACAGCGGAGCGTCTCTATTACCTGGCAATGACCATAACACAGCTAGACAATAATACAACTTTACTACAATCAGGTAGGATAGGGCGGGCGCGAACTAGCTCCACCACCTCCTTACACCTACACATTATAGAGCATACTTTGTAAACGCATTTATGTCCTTAAACATCCAACTTGGTCCACTGCAGTGTATACTCACCTGGAAAGAGAAAATAAGATGAAATCAGATTACAATTCTCTTATATAACATGCAACAGAAGAGCTTACAATGGTATGTACTTGTACTTGTACGTACTCGTACTCATACTCCTACACTTGAAATAAAAAAAATAGTTTTGATGACTTGGATGTATAAGGACACTATACTACTACACTGGCAGGGAGGAGAACTCTAACCTATGAAGAAAGAACGACTTACTTACTAACATGTGGTAGGGTGCACTCGCAGACAAGGTCTCATGGGAATAACTGCAGTCAGCTACAGGTGGCACATTTAAGTGGTGGAAAGTATAGAAGTGAAGGGCATGTCATCATAAACTTTGCAATGAGGTGCAGAGTTGTTAAATTAAGTTAGTTGCATGGTTGATAAAAAATTGAGTGTCGTCCAGGCATGCAATGCTTTTTTTCATTCATGAGTGGTTAGTATTTTTTTTTTTTTTGTATTTGGTTTCCTTGCTGAAAACGAAATGAAGGCAAACGACACTTGAGTGTATTGATTCTAGTAAAAAAAACTATATTCGTGCTTGATTGGAGGTCGGGCAGACATAAGTGAAATTTTTGAGCTTGACTGAAAGTGTTAGGAATTGTTTTAAAGCATCTACTCATGCATATAAGTGCACACTACTATTGCATAAAAGTTAAAAATTAGTTAAATTAACTCTTTAAATCCTGATTTATATTTTGTTTATGAGAGGGTCCCTGCCTAGATCTGCTCTATACGAATCGACAGCGGCCCATCTGCCACCAATTTTTTTTGTGTAGCATCTTAAAAAATTTCAATCACACAGAAAAAATTGGCAGCCTTTAAATGTGTTTAAAGTACATATAGTTTAGTCTATGGTGAAAAACCAACGTAATCACAGAAAATCACTTTGATTTAAGTATATTCAGGAATGATTCGGGGTTAAAGATGAAAATTGTAGAATCAAAGTGGAACATCATTGATTCGACGTGTTTTACTAAATGAAAACGAAGAATTTTCATGCTTTGATTTAAGGTGGAATCATAGTTAAATCAATATCATTCAACTTTAAAACAAAATGGAACAACTTCGATTCTACTATGCGCCATATTAAACTTAAAGGAATATGTACATCTTTAAAAGAATAATGCTCCAACTTTACTTTTAGAGTGGTGCATCGTTAAATTAAATGTATGCGAGCTTAAAAATATTACGAACCAACGAGATTACTTTCTTTCAATTTTAATTGTTTTAAGTAAATTTTATCAGAAATTTGAAGAATTTACTACTTTATGTTTTTAAAATAAAAACTTGGATCCCCCCATGATTTACTTCAATCTGAATTACATTAGGTCCATTTAAAAATGAGTATTCAAAGCTGATCTTTCATCAATGTTTGTGGAAGAATAATTTAATGTTTAAGTGATATTTGTAAGTGGCTGCAACTTCGAAATGATGTTGAACAAAGTAGCATCAACTATGTTACACTTTGAAAGTTGAGCATGGAATTTTGGATACATTTTAGCAGTTTCCACTTTAAAACAATGTTGAACGTACTTAATAAATTTATGAATGTTGTTTCACAGTTGAATCGACTACAGTTCACTTTAAAACAATAATGACAATACTTAAAAGAACGTTGCGTAGTTAAATCAATATAGTTTCAACGTTAAATTAAATACGTTATACTATTTTCCAACGTTAAATCAAATACGATTTATTCGTTTTTGGGGTGCCTTTTTTTCTCAGTTTACTAAAAGTACATATACCTAAATTTTATATTGAACTAGAAATTGACATTTCTACCGAACCCAAAGTCATGTCTGTGCATCATATTTAAGTTTTTACTCTCCTGAATGAGGAAATAGAAATCTGTTTAAAATAAACGTAATCATATTGTTGTTTTCACAAGACACCACATTGATTGACTAAAAATACCACTGACCAACAAAAAATATATTTCATGTCATAATCCAGTCGGAATTATAATGAACGTGACTCCGGAAAAGCTAAGAGAGGTTATGAGGCCCCGTAGCGTTAAAGGGTATTCGACTTCCGGAAATTAGTTGTCTGATTTAGCAGCCCCCAACCGATATAAATTGGCATTTTTCTAGTCTCGTCCAATTATAATACTATACACCTGCACTGGTTAATGTTACGTGGAAGGATTTAAAAAAACCGTTAATCGAAAGCTGTTATATTTGGGTATTGGTAAACTACTATGTTCTGTAGGTAAGTAACACGAAATGGCGCCACGGGTAACCTAGCCCTTAAGTCTGATTATCGCTGAAGTGAACCGTTTTGATAAAATAACTAGTTTGACCCTGCGGATAAGGAAAGATTCAGAAGAAACCGACATTTGTTTAAGGGCATATTTGTGACGTTGAGAAATGAAATCAGGTATTTGATTTTTATTTCCGAAATTTCTTGAACGTCATCAAAAAATTACCTACGGAGTGGTTGTGCTCTAATTTTGAGCAGAGCAAGGCTTTTCCATCAGACACTATTTCTTTTTCTTACTGGTCCCCATAGCTCTATCAGTGAGCATTGTGATGAAGGTCCAACTTCGTCACATTCGCTTTTTTTTTTTTTTTTATTCATTTTTATTTAATCTTAACTTATAACTATCTTAAAGCTAGACAAAAATGTTTAAGACTAGCCTAATTATCAATAACTTACAACTAATTTACTGGCCCTTTACGGGCGCTCTAAACTAAACTATATCTCTTAATACTAATGTCTTTCGACCTTAAATCTATTTTAATTAATTCTAATTATTTTATTTTATTTTTGTTTTACCAAGAAACCTTTTTTTTTTTAAACTTGGTCTTCGTCACATTCGCTGCTATTAGCTGGGTGTTCACTATATCAGGTAGCAACGATATTGCCTATTTTTTGTCAATTGGTAAGTTGTTTCACCTGGTATGCTTCGTTAAGAAAAATTCAGAGATTATTCCCTTTCATAACTCCGAGAGAAATATTGATTCTTTCAACAAGTTATCTTTCCGCGTTCACCCCATTCGTTATGCTCAATGCCAGACAACGAGGTTAGAATTTCTCATTTCAGCATTGGGGCTAGCTTGGAGGATATTCTTGTTGAAATATAGGTTTTAACAGACGGCTGATTATCGTATTGCGGTTCTGGATCTTTTTTGGGTAACTTACATACTTCCCTAAATGCCAGTACTATAACTGGAGAGGCACTAGCAAAGGCAAGTAAACCAAAAGCATATTTTATGTAGAGACTAAGAAAAATTCCTGAATCAAAACCACACTCCATCTTTGATCAGAATATCTAATTATGTCAAAGTCTCTTCCGACAATGTGATCATTCCATTCTTTTTCGGGATGAAAGCATAACTCTAAAATATTTGATGATGCTCATTGTTGGGGTGATCAATAGTTCCAATCTTTTGGTCTTAACTCGCAGTAGAATACTAATATATGTTTGATGTTTAACAAGATCTTAGTGGTGACAAACGATATCAGGTTTTTGAACTGTCTTAAGTTTATAAACGTGGTAAGCTTTGCTAAGGTCGAGGGCTATCGCGATTGAACCATATGTAAGAATTGGTCGTACCACAGCTGTGTATATCCCAAGGATCATATTCGACTATGGAGACTCAACTTTTTACCAACAAAAAATGCTGAATTCTTTACCCTTTTTTCTGTAGTATTTAATTTTTGGATTTTGACACCCTTCATTAGATCTAAAATTAAAATCTTAATTTGAAATCTATTTGCAAATCTTTGGCATAATTGAGTAAAGGCATGGCTAACAAAGGGCATTCCTAAGAAACCCTTATTTATGATAATGAACATGAGCTCACACCCTAATTGTAAGTTGGCTAAGAAATTGAAACCGAGTGCTTGGAAATCTTACTTAGCCGAAATATAGGCATGTAAACAATGTAATATTATTGCCATGTTAGAAACGTCAGAGCATTTTCATAGCCTGTACAGACATATGTTGCTCCCGAAAAATTCTATCACCTAAAAAAAGTCTACTTTATTCCCAATTTGTTTTTTTTTTCCAAATCTCTCTAAGTGAATTCCATTACAACAAAATTATCTACTCATAATATTTCATTCAATAGAATTGCTGAAATTCCCATACCGTGTCTTCCGACAAGAACCAACTAATGCTGCCACTCGGCCACAACACCAAATACAACAGAAAATCTGTGTCTAAAAAAAAACCAACGTTGAATATGATAAACTTTTAACCAAAGTATGTATGTATGAACATAAATTTGTAAAAATGATTTCATAGCTTCCGGGAAAAAGTATTGTGTTTTTTCCTTCTTTTCTGTGACTTTTTCTATATTTCCTCTCCATTTGAGTCGAAAAGAATATGTCTGTCTGTCTTTCACAGAAAAATCAAACAAATAAGAATTCTTCAAAAAAAAAAAAGTTGAAGCTTCCATGTATTATGCAAATGCATTGGTGCTATTAGTAAAAGGGACATGACCTTTTTTGGGGGGTAACTATAAGAGGAAAATAAAGGAAAAAACCTTATTGCGACACAGAAAGGATATTTTATGCGGAGATAGTGTTTGTTAGTCAAATGATGAGGGTTGCCTAATAGGATTACACGAAAATCCAAATCTAAGACATACAAGTGATTCACCAAGCAGTTAGGGTATTTAGCGTTAATCCTTGTTGGTGGGTTTAATTAAATCAGTAAATTTGCCACGGCTAATCTTACACGACAAACAATATTGGCAACACGACGCAATACAGCATGGTTTCAGTGTTAATTAAACTTTTAAGAAAATATCAGTCGGGATTAAATATACTTTGTCGTCAATTCTTCTTTGTGATGTTACGTTTATGATTAGGAAACATGTTGCCATACACAGCAAAGATTTGCAAGGATGTGTTTTATGTTATTAGAAAAATCATATGTACATTTTGTTTATGCTGGTTCTATTTGCATTAGCACCCCAATTCCTTTTCAATCCTTGTGGTTACTTTGCAAAATACTTTCAATTTGTATGAGCGTTCTGATAGTTTGTCCCAAATAAATATTTTGTATTTATTTTTTTTTATAAAAGGGCGACACATACCCGACAAATTGTATCCAATTTGAAGGATCTCTCAGATTACCATGAACAGAACCAACACAATTGATCCATTTTTTGATTCCTTTAAGGAAAAGTGTTTGTGTCTTGTGTGTGGGAGAGAGTTTTTTTGTGTCCCACAAAAAAGGTGCTTTCTATTATATGATATGGATGATGGTAGAGATTCTATTATCACCCATGATGGTTTAAAACTTCCGAGATGGAGTTTTTTCTATTAAACGGAATAGGTACAGCATCTTGGGAAAATGGACATCTGGCAAAATAAGACGTGAAGAGATTTTCATTTTTATTTGCGATTATATTTATGTGGTGCCATAAGGATGTTTTAGAAATTTATAGAAAAAAAATATGGACGCACGAGTGGGTCGTACAAAAATGCTCTTGTCGTTCGAGGATATAATGTGCCTGACCAATTATGTAAGTTTTCTCTTAATGACATTAGTTTATTACCAAAATAGCATTGTTAAAAATAAAAAAAATATAAAAATGATTTCTATCTATGTACATTAATTTTTTATAAGAAAAATCGGAAAGCAATATTCTTTGGATTAATTGGAGTTACTTGTGTGAATATTTTTTCACAAAATAGTTTTACTTTCAAATGGAGTTTAATTAAAATCGTAAAATGATGCGTTTTCAAGTGGTATTTAAAAATTTACCATCCATCTAGATGACTTTAAAAAAAATCAAATTTTTGTTCTAAGGAATCACATAGAAAAAGTCTGTACCAAATTAGATGTTAATCGGTTCAATGGTTTTGACATTGACCGATGTACAGTGGGTGCACAGACCGACGCAATTACGACACAACTAGACCCTTACGCACTTTAAATTCCATCAAATATGTTCCTTGTTTATAAGTTTTCCAAATTATTCTTTCGTCAAAAAACAATTTTTATCAAATTTCAGCAAAAAATTGACAACTTTAAAGATATAGCTGTTTATATTTTTTAAATCATATTTGTACTTCATTTTTGTATGTAAACTTGTTCTAAAAAAAATTGGTATGCCAACTTTGGGTATTTAATAACATAAATTCAAATAGTTCACACTAGATGTTCTTCACGAAATCTATGTAAGATGAACTGAACTTGGCAAAAATTGCGTATTGACAAAGGTCCTCACTAGTCAACTGATGAGTCCATGTGAGATCGCCGGGACGAAACAAAAATTTTTGTTGGACTAAAGGCCGTTAAAATCTATTTTGAATCTAAATTCAAAAACATAATTTTACAAAATGTCGTCCAACCGTTTTCGGAATATATATTTTCAAAAAAAGTGTTTCCTAAATGCAAAAATATTTTTTTTTTTGAATATTTTAACCAAAAGCATTGTAGTAATGTAGGACTTTCTATGTATACATTTTTTTTATCGAAATCAGTGGAGCTGTTTTATAATTTATTGAATGTCTCGTCGCTTGTTAAACCATTTATTAGAGTCGTAAGATTATCTTATTTTGGTGTTTGGAGATCGGAGTTTTTGATTTATTGTATTTTCAGTAAACAAAAATATTATTTTTGTCAGAATTCAGCCATATGCTAGCCGCTAAAGCCTTTAAAAGCACAAATTCATAACCACACATTCAAAGGACAAGTTTGTTCGACCCGAGCGTGAACATTAATGGTAGTTTCTTTTTATGACTTTTCTTATATATTTTCTGATGTTCGTATATGAAGCAATTTCATGGATACACGCATCTTGATAGATGAGATTTAGACATGACTTAGCTTCTTTTTTTCATTTATAATTTGACTTAAGTTAAGGCGTTTTTGCATTTTAAGGGGAAATTCAAAATACTATTAGGAAAAGTGGATAACTTAAATCACATTTATCTACTTAAGTTGTTCAAGTACCATACAATATATAAATTGAATGAATATAAATATAAACTTTATGAAAATGAATTAAATTGGAATCAAATTTTGGAATTTTAAACAAAATGTTTCCCTTTTCTTTCTCATCACTTTCACTTTGGTGCAAGTGCACATAACCAATATTTTGAATTAAAATTTGTAAAATTCGGGCACTGAACGAAAAAATCACACTGACAGTTGGAATCTGACATTTGGTTTGAAAGATAACACTCTGTGAAATTGGTGGGAAACACTTTCCAAATTTTGAGTACCAATCTAGCGTTGTGATGATTAGATTTAGTGTAAAGTCGCGGGATATTTATATTTTTGTTTCTTACTTTAAAAATAAAAATGGATTATAATTTCAAACAAAGCTAACTTTTATTTTAAATCTTATTTATAAACGAAAAATAGGAAAATAAGTAGAATTCGTAATCTCTTACAAAAATAAAAATAAATAACATTGAAAAAACAACGATTGAAAAAACTACATTTACTTGTAGTTTTTTTTTGCCACATGTGTAGATTTGTTGTTAAAAGACGAGCATGAGTCATGAGACCAAAAGTTACATATATTTTGCATATGCATATAAGCAATTAAGTGGGAGATATTGTAAGAAAGGCATATCACCCGACTTTACTCGATATTTGTGGCTTTAGTTTATGTTTTCGCCTTAGTGTCATACTGATAGTAAGCTTAATATGGGTTTGTAAATTTTACAAATGCAATCCAGTATTTATAGAAGTCCTGCTTTTACCAGAAAAAATATATTTCAAATTAATTTGATGATTGTTTCTTAATTAGTTTAACATTAAGTGTACCATAACACGGGTAAAGAGCTTTAATCTTTTTTCTTTTCACTAATAGAAATTTTGTCATATCCCATCATTACTTTAGTTTGCCATTGCATCCTGAATCGACTGACGCCATAACATCGCATGAAAGTTGTGCAAATATATTTTGAAAAACGTCGTACTCCGATAAGCCAGTGAAGATTAATTACTTGGATGACAACATTTGCCGCGTTGTTGTCAATATACACCCCCAAATGCTACAAAGAGTGATCGAAAATTGGACCTAGAGATTGGACTCCATCCGAGCTAGCCGGATGCCAGAAAGCATATTGAAATAAAAATGATAAAGAATTGTTTTTCAAATAAAGTTAATTTTCGTTCAATGTATCTATGTTTTATTTCATTTTATAGTTGTATACTTTAAAAAAAACACCCTTTATTTGACAGTAAAACTGCTAATTCTGACCATATATTTTTCTACTTAATTAACCGATTTGCTAAACCGGAAACTCCCATTGTCAAAAGTAAAAATGTGGCTGGCAATGTGACGAGAGAATGTTGCCATACAATTTTATAAAATTGTAGTTCTCAAATTGAAAACTAAAATAAAATTCCTCCCATAGATAAATGTCAATATTCATTAAATCTGTGTATACCCTAAATTTGTATAACATTTTCTCTTGATTATTGTTATATTCCCTCCTAGCATTGTTTCTTTTTTTCAGCTGCCTTTAATTTTCGTTCTATAAAATTTGTTTCTCTTTTTAGCTTGTTGGATTTGAAAATCCATTAGTTCAATTCAGCAAACTCAGGCTTTTATCTGCTAAATAGTTTTTATTTATTTTTAAAAATACAAAACTTGCCCTATAGCACCTACATACACACATTCAACACGTAAAACTGAATTAATTCTAGTGGAGTATGTAATAAGTATACATATGTATGTAGGTTCATTTTAATAAAAAAAGGATTAAATGTAGTAAGCTTTATAAATTTGTTATTCAAAAATCTCAAATGATTTTCAAAGCTTAATTAAAGGGATTAAAACTATATTTCCGTTTATACCCTGCGTCAACAAATGTATATAAATACATTTAAAACAAAAAAAGATACAATGAGTAAATGCAATTTGATCCAAAACTATGTATTCGTTACATTTGCTATCCATCTGTGAGGTGATTTTAATCCCTTTTACACAGATTACGCCCTCAAGCTTGTACAAATAGTTCTCAATTTCACAACCCTTTAATGGGAATGTACATCCAGTGGCAGGTATATATGTATACTTGCATACACAGCTTATAAAATAAAGGATCCAAAGCGATCCAAACTCTCCTGTTTTAAAATATGTATCTATAACCTTGTATGCAATCTGCAATATTTATCGCGTAATTTTATTTATCTCCCATCTGTATCTACATATTGGTATGGAATGTATGAACGTACAGCAGATATGACTCAAAATTTAATAACTCTTCCTGTTTCAATTTTAATCATTATTAAAATTTTCATAAATCGTTTTTGAGGGTTTGTGCGAGGACACAAAACAGACACAAGAAATGTGTGTCCTTTTGGTGAAAACTGATAAAAATATTTAATACACACGAATTGGAACAAACACACCATTTACTAAAGGTAGATCTCATTCCATATATGTATGTTGAATGTATGTAAAATCCCTGAGGTTGAAATAAATATCCAAAATGCTGGTTAGTCGACTTGAAATTCAAATTTTTCAATCTCAAGGGTAAACGATTTGTTCGGAGATCATAAGTCTGATTGGGATTCGAATTAAATTAAAATAGGTCTTATAGGATTCTAAATTATCCTACAAAGGGATTTTCGATTAAATTAAATTCTGTTCAGCTAGACTGCCTATATTTTCACAGTTTAAGTCAATTTTAATGAAGAAATTTGTATTTCTCATTCCAGGGAATGAATGCAAAACGGAACATTATTTCATCTTCAAGGAATGTCCATGAATTTTAATATAGCATGTATCTTAAATTCAATATTTCAGATACCTGGCGAGGGAAAGAGCAAGAGAGATTATTGAATTGATTGAAATTTTGTTGTTGATTGTTTTGGGTAGGGAATTCAATTTAGTCTATTTAAATTGATTGAATTTCAATATCAAGGAACTCATACGTGAAATTGATATTCAAACAATGACACTTCTTCGGTCTCATAATAATTATTGTTTTCGTTAAGATTTTGCCAATAAACCAATACTCCATGTGTGCGGTAGAGAAACATAAATATGTACATATATATTTTAATTTGTATTCACTGAACGATGCTGAAAAATTTATGTCAGGCGAATAGAATTTATTTCTATTAGACCACGATAACGACATGGATCGTTTTGTTTACCTATTTGAAAATTTAAAACCAAAACATGTTTTCAAGCAATTAGTGACAATTTGTCCAAATATAAATTACATCTACCAGCTAGCGGCAAATAATGTAAAAATGATTAAGCAATATCGTTTCGACCTTTGCTGCTGTTTCTCATATCAGAAATGAAAAATTAAAAAAAAATGTATGTACTAAGGTAACAGGTATTCAAAAGTTCTACACAAATCCATAAATCTTAAGTCACATTATTTCTTTATCATAAGCAAGGCAACCGAGAGGCATTTTTAACAAATAGGTCCTTGTAGCCAGAGTTACTTATGTATGTAAGTACATGGAAGGCAAAATGTGCGCCCGAGCTTGCAAAATACATCAGTCGAGCAGTGATTGGATGGGAAAAAAAAGTGGGCGGAATTTCATAATGATTAAACGATGAACGCAAAAATTCCAAGCGTTGGCACTCTGACGTCACCAAAAAGGAGTAAAAACGCTGACAGTGTATCTTTAGCGTATTTCGTAATTTAGATATTTCGCAAGTACATCAACTTTTCCCAAAACGTGTTGACGTGTTATACGCGTCAACGTGATTTCTCCCAATCGGCGTTAAGCTGTTGAAAAGTAAGGTTAACGAGCCAACGGCTTGAATAAATCCGTACGTTTTGATTTTAATCTGACCTGGAGCCTAATTTCTAACTTCTTTTCGCGTTAATGTTCAAACGGCGCCAATTTGATATAGTAGTGTGCTTTATTTCGGTTTGGCAAATCACCTTTTTTCCGGAGCAGTAAAATAACTGTGAACACTTCTGATTTTCTAAGAGATTTATTAATCCATCGGCATCGCTGCATATACGCTTTAATAGAATTTTAGAGCTTATAACATGACAGAGGGTTAAGGAATTATATATTGGAGTTCCACTATTTGCTCCTTTCAAAATACCACTTTCACCCAATTTACCCAGGAGCATAAAAAATAGCCGTACTGTCTTCGCCGCATCCAAAGGGTCGTTCGCTTTTACATCAAGATTCCACCCAACGGAACGATTTCTGACGTGAAAAATATCAAACGTTCAGTGCATTTACTGAAAAAAAAACTGTGTCAATGGGAAGATGCAGAACTGCAAAGACACTGGACACCTGATAATATTTGATGTTAGTCCAGTAGTGTCGAACAGTCAGAAAGAAGGTCAGGTGGTAAGCATTTAGGTGTTTCAGTTGGTTTCATAAGAATGGATACACACACTGCTCAAAATGTTTAACTTTAGAGCGTCTTTTTTTATTTTCAAATGTTATACTTTTAAATAGTATGTCACCTGTTTGGTTTCTTGACCTCTTGTTCAATAATTTACAATATCCCATGATACTTGGAGGATTGCAATACCTAAAAGTCATGATCCACAAGCTAGTGATGGGCTTAATCGAATGATTTCAATAATGGAGATATTAGTATCCGAGTAATCAAAATAATTGAATGATCATTAACATTATGAAATTGTAAGGAAGAATATAGTATATTTCAATTTTTGTATCATATTTCTTTTGTGTTTAGAATGTGCACGAAGATGAATAATCTTAGGTTCTCATATGTCATTAGAAACAGAAATCTTTAAATATTAAAAACTTTCATTTATACGAATGAAATTAATCGATTATTCAATTTTCATTCGGTTAATCCATAAAGCAAAAAAATCTCGTAGTAGTAGTAGTGGTAGTAGTAGTAGTAGTAGTAGTAGTAGTACTTGTAGTAGTAGTAGTAGTACTATTAGTTGTAGTAGAAGTAGTAATAGTAGTAGTAGTAGTAGTAGTAGTAGTAGTAGTAGTAGTAGTAGTAATAGTAGTAGTAGTAGTAGTAGTAGTAGTAGTAGTAGTAGTAGTAGTAGTAGTAGTAGTAGTAGTAGTAGTAGTAGTAGTAGTACTAGTAGTAGTAGTAGTAGTAGTAATAGTAGTAGTAGTAGTAGTAGTAGTAGTAGTAGTAGTAGTAGTAGTAGTTTAGTTTATTTCATTTCATCAATCAGATTACAATCTTTATAGACTAGATAATTAATAACATAATTGTTGGGGGCTATATACTTATAAAATTAAATAAATTAAATAGATATTACAATAATTGGTATTTTTTATTTACAATTATTCATACAATTAAAAAATACAAATTTATGAAATTAGGAAGTGATGATTTGAATATTATCTAACAAATATTTTTTAAAAGTATCTCTCGAAACATCAAGATTAAAATCAATCCTATTGCAAATTAAATTAACCTCTCTTGTGCAACGCGTGATGGGTTCATTACGGCCATAATTTGTACGATGAAACTGCTCATAAAATTGAAACCGGTAGCGTGTAGTTCTAGAGGGTAGTAGTAGTAGTAGTAGTAGTAGTAGTAGTAGTAGTAGTAGTAGTAGTAGTAGTAGTAGTAGTAGTAGTAGTAGTAGTAGTAGTAGTAGTAGTAGTAGTAGTAGTAGTAGTAGTAGTAGTAGTAGTAGTAGTAGTAGTAGTAGTAGTAGTAGTAGTAGTAGTAGTAGTAGTAGTAGTAGTAGTAGTAGTAGTAGTAGTAGTAGTAGTAGTAGTAGTAGTAGTAGTAGTAGTAGTAGTAGTAGTGGTTTTTTTTTTTTTAGGTTTATAAGATTTTTATTCATTTTAAAGATTTTTACAATAATTGTGCTACCCACGAAGCTTTATGCTTATCTGTGGTTGGTTGAATTTAAAAATATTACTTGAATTGATTTGAATCTTAAAAATTATTTACAAGTATAATTTCAATAATGTGCTAATTTTGCAAGTTTCAAAATTAAATATTGAATGCATTTTTTTAAATTTAAATAAGTAGGTTTACAAAAAAAAAAAAAAAAAAACTATTTTGATTAATTTTGGAATTCAGTTTAAAAAGAAAAGCTTAATACATTTTTTACGTTTTTTGTAGTTTGGGATATTTTTCAAGTTTGCTGGAAACAGATTCATTATTGATGGTATAGTGTAGCTCAATTGTCTTCTGCCATATTTGTTGTACACAGCCGGAATTTCAAAGTGACCTTGCGCTCGTCTTCTGGTATTGATGTTGTGCGAAATATGTTGCTGGAATCTTTGATCATCATAGTATTCAAGAACTGCTGTCATCTTAAATATGTTGTCAATATTCAGACACTTGAAATGGTGATGGTTTTTATTAATTGTTTTTATTATTCTACGCTGTAGATTAACAAGGTTATTCGTATGTGTTTTTGAAGCGTTTCCCCATGCTAGTACGCCATATCTTAATCGGGATTCAACTAACGAAAAGTATACTTGTTTTTGGACATCTTTTGTTGAATATCTTTTCAGGTAAAAAAGAGCAAACATTGCACTTCTCATATTAAGTCTTAGGTTGTTAATATGTTCGCGCCATAGGAAGTGATAATCTATTGTGAATCCGAGATATTTAATTGATTTAACTACCTCAATTGCATTATTTTTTTGCGAAGTCGGACATTTTGGATTTTGATAGTAGATACTTATGCTCTCCTCCTTCTGACTTGGTGTACGAATATGCATCAACTTCGTTTTAGTAGAATTAACGACCAATCCAAAATCGTGACACCATCTGGAAACCTCATCAAACTCCTGTTGCATAATAGCTGTAGCTGTTTTCAGACACTTGTGCCTTACGACTATTGCTATGTCATCTGCGTATGCAAACACTGTGCTGTTCTTAAAGACATGAAGCAGAGCATTCGTAAAAAGAATGAAGAGAGCTGGGCCAAGTTTTGATCCTTGTGGTACATCATGAGTACATATTCTTTCTTGACTGCAAGAACCAGACACTTTAACTTTAAAAGTTCTGTCGATCAGGTAGCTCTCCATCCATTTCCACAGTGTTCCTCTTATGCCAATTTTGTAAAGGACATCAAGCAGTTTTTCGTGGCTCAATGTGTCAAAAGCCTTGCTGAAATCTATGAACATTACCAGCACGTGGTGATTTTTATCGAGACTCATGTTGACAGAGTTACAGAACTCTCCAAGAAGTTTTCCTGTATTTTTCCCTTTTTGAAAACTATACTGATTGCCTTGTATCAAGCGGTGTTTCGTTATAAATTTATTTAAACGTCTCACGACAATTTCTTCTAGACATTTTTCAACTACTGGCAAGATTGAAATTGGCCTATAGTTATGAATTTCGTTCTTCTTTCCTCCTTTATGTATCGGTCGAATAACTGATGTTTTCAAAATTTTCGGAACACATCCTTGTGTCAGACTTGGGTTGATAATTGTTTGTATAATTGGTGTTAGAGTAATAGCATTCAATTTTATATCACACGCTCTTATACCGTCAGCTCCTGGACTTTTGCTCGTATTCAGATTGCACAGTATATTTCGAATTTCGATTTCGTCGGCTTCTTCTACATATATTGTTTGAGCAAGATATTTGATCGGTTGGCTGGAAGTTTTTTCATGACATATGTGTGCAATCTTCGATGCTTGTGTATAAAAGAATTCAGCAAACTTTTCAGTTATTTCGGTGACGTTCGACTTAGTACAAAGATTTTTTTCTACTATTTCATCAATTGATGGCTTATTTCTACCCAACAATTCGTTTATAATACTCCAAGTTTTTTTTGGATCACGTTTTGCGTTTGTAAATTTTACTTTGTAAGAGTTTGACTTTTGTAATTTTATGTTTTTGTTGACGTAGTTTCTATATTTTTTGTATTCGGATTTGTAAATTTCATTTCTTATAGTATTCCGCCATTTTCTATACAATTCATCTCTTTTCTTGCATAGCTCTAATATATCAGGCGTTATCCAGTTTTTGGTTTGGCGTTTTTTTCTTTTTTGAATTTCAACTGAATGATCGTATATTTTCATCATTTCCTCAACGAATTTATCATATATTCGATTAACATCATATTCATTTTCATACATTTCTTGCCAGTTTGTTTGTTGTATAAGTTGGTTTACTTTTACTTGGTTTATTTTTGTTACTGTTTTGCAAGATGTGTTTTCATGTTCCATATGTTGTTTAGTACCGTAAAAAGTTGTAAAATGATCAGATAGATTAGTTTCGATTACTGCTGAAATTATTTCGACCTTCGGCATTGAAACAAACAAGGGGACGATTAATGATCCGGTGCCTGTTAACATGTTAATACAAGTACTCTTTTTTATCACATTCATTACGCCTTTCGACGACATCATTTCAAGATAATTTTTCGTGATAGAGTTTTCAAAATCTTGAGTGTCAATATTCATGTCTCCAAGAACGATAACGTCTTTTTCATTTTTGGTGTTTTGGTCAAACTCATCGATAAATTGCATTTTATTTAAAGAGGGCGATCTATAAACAGCATGTATGTATTTACTTTCGCCACTATCTTCCATTCTTATACTTAGACTATCGTAGCTAAGTGTGCATGTATTAAGTCTTTCATAACATATGTCTTTCTTAATATACATAGCAATTCCTCCTAACCCAGAGTCTTTTCTATGCATAAACTCCATATTAAAACCTTCAATATGATATGTGCAATTTTCATCTTCATTGATGTTTATTTCAGTTAAGACGATTACATTTAAATAACGTTGAAAGCTTTGAATTTCAGCAATAAAACAATTCCAATTTTTTCGAAGGGAGCAAATATTCATACATAGACAACAAAAATTTATTTTTTTTAAATTAATAGCATTCATACCAAACAAACCATGCAACACCCTAAAATCAATTTCGATTTCGATTTCATTATCATCTTCCTCCTCCATCATATCAGCTGTTATCATTCGATCTTCAAGTTCTCTCATAAAATTGTTGGTTAGTTATGTATTTTGTCAATATCACTCACAGTGCATATAAGTGTTACTTGTTCATTTTCAATTTTGCGAGCTAATATCTTACCAGATGATACCCACACAAACTTCCAATTGCACTCTCTAGCTTTGTTTTTGGCAAGCCAAAGCAAGTGTTTGTTAGTGGGTGTAAGATGGTTATTTACAATAACATCTGCGTCGCTTCCACTTCTCTGTTTCTCTCGCTGAGTCGTTTTTGCATGTCTAATAAAATTTTGCTTACATGCGTAGCTTGTAAACGAAACAATGATAGCTGATCTCCGTGGATTTTTTGTTTTTGTTCTGTAAACATCTGTAACTTCGTGGGGTTGGATAGGACAGTTAATGGTCTCTCCCAATTGTTGAACTATATTAATTAGGTTTTCATTTGTTGTTGGTATAATGTTTTTTATTTCTATGTTTGATTTAAGTAGGTGTTGTTCAAGTGTGTTTATTTTTGTTTCCATTGTGTATATTACTGCATCTTTTTTTAAATTGTTTTCTTTTAATTCTTTTATTTCATTTGATAATTTCTTTATCAAATCACTGTTTTCGGTTATGTTTTTATTTATTTCATCGTATTTGCTGGCTACAAAATCACAGCTTCATTTTATTTCTGTCATTTGTTTTCTCATTTCTTTTAGTTCTTGTAGTATTGTTATATTGAAGGTCCCTCCTTCGTCTTGCTTAGTGCTCGCTTCAGGAGAAGATATACTTCGTGTTCGCTTCGTTGGTGGTTGATTGGGGGTTTTCGCTGCTGATCCCATCACGTTGGCTACTTCCTTCCTGCATGCTGAGCACCTCCACTCCTTTTTTTTCGTTGCAGACATTGTTCTATATGATCTTTCAGTGATAGTTGTGCATTGAAAGTGCATTTTTCCATCACATTTAAAACAGGTAACAAAATCACCATGAGAGGGGAGATCAGAAGAACACTCACTGCATAAACTCATGTTTACAATGATAAAAAGGTTTAAATGTATGAGAGTATTGACAAAGGTACTAGTAGAAGTAGTAGTAGTAGTAGTAGTAGTAGTGGTAGTAGTAGTAGTAGTGGTAGTAGTAGTAGTAGTAGTAGTATTAGTAGTAGTAGTAGTAGTAGTAGTAGTAGTAGTAGTAGTAGTAGTAGTAGTAGTAGTAGTAGTAGTAGTAGTAGTAGTAGTAGTAGTAGTAGTAGTAGTAGTAGTAGTAGTAGTAGTAGTAGTAGTAGTAGTAGTAGTAGTAGTAGTAGTAGTAGTAGTAGTAGTAGTAGTAGTAGTAGTAGTAGTAGTAGTAGTAGTAGTAGTAGTAGTAGTAGTAGTAGTAGTAGTAGTAGTAGTAGTAGTAGTAGTAGTAGTAGTAGTAGTAGTAGTAGTAGTAGTAGTAGTAGTAGTAGTAGTAGTAGTAGTAGCATATAAGCAGTGTATGTATTAACATACAAAAAAATCGAACAAATAAATTTTGCAGAAAATCTGGTAGATGAACAGTAAAATTCTTAAATGGGGGCACAAGAAATCTTTGGAGTTATTTTGTTATTAATGTTCTCTATTAAACTCAAAACCTTAATATTTTCATTGGGGTCCCTTAGTTCTTAGTTTAAAAGACCACAAAGCAGTTTACCAGATTTGGAACTCTATATGATAGATACATTTTTAATTCAAATGATATAATCATCTATAGACCTTCTTGATAGTTTTGTGGTAAGCAAGTCCACTCCTGTTGAAATGTGTTCATACTATGAGCCTGGTTCAAGTAATGGACCCGTCATATCCATTTCAAATTTCTAAAGTTTTTCCTAATTCCCAGATAAATCGGCAGTTTATCCGATTCTTCAAAGGTAAAGCAATAGCCCTATTCAATGAAACTGAGCTGTTTTCATTTATGTAAGTCTTATTTCATTAATTATAAATGATTTTTTCTATGTTCAAACGAATTTTTTTCCAGTATACCTATAGCATGAATTTCTTAGTTCCTACTTAAAACTTACTCAAAAACCCTCTTTGTTTAACTACTTAAAAAAAAAAATAAAAAATCTCCTATTGCCTTTTGATGACTTTTGAGCATTGAATTCTTTCGAAACAAAAAAGTCTTTAATTTATAAGCTCCAGTCAGACAGACAAAGTTCAACTTCTGAAGAAAATTATTTATTTTTTCAAATGCTTTTTTTCCTTTAATACTATTCAGCGTTATTTTTATCCTTCATAAAGTTTGAATGGAAAACAAAGCGCTTAATTTTTACCATGAATTGAATATTCCTTTAAAAAAACAAAGTTAAGTGCACCTTACTTTTTTTTTTACTTTCAACTTAGAATTCATATTTCCAAAAATTAAATCTACAGATTTCACTCATTAAGTAATTATATGAGAACATTAAATATGATTCGCCTTAGTTAGAACTATTATCGAATCTATGAATGCGGGCAACTTTTCGTATAGCTTACATGTATTTGCCTTTAATAGCCGCACATTTATTGGTGCGGTGTAATCCAAACATTACTTTGGTATGCACGAATGAGAGAAATGTCCCAATTCACAAGGAGTTAAATGCTTCAATCTCCAAAAACTGATATTGGTTGAAAAGTTGGACTTTTATTTAGCCAGTTCAGGTTTTTCAAAAATCTAAATATTATTTCTTAGCGAAATTCCTTAATTTTGGCTGTCCATAAAGCATGGAGTATTATTTAGAATTCGAAGGACCTCCTGTATAACAAATTTAATACAAATCGATAGAGTTGTAAATGAGAAAGTCGTAAAATAAAAAAAAAGTGAAATATACCTACAATAATACAAAACATTTTATTTATAAAAATCGTTGCAGCCTCTTCATAAAGATTGTATGGCAGGTACCGTTATTTTTGGGCTAAAAAAGAAATTTTAGTCTCAGGAACGTAAAATGACAGATTTTATCATATAACAAATTTCGAATAAGGTCGGGTTGGTGTTGACAATATTTTGCGCCAATGTTGAGTTGGTGACTACTGATCTGTCAAATCTGTTGTTTAATTTTGAATCACTGACGTCAAATTACCATGGCGAGTTATAGAATTTAGGAGCACATCCGAATGATAAAACTTTATTATCAAAATGAGTATTCGTGATGGCGAACAGTTTTTATGCATTTGAGTGAAAAATAAATTCTAGCGACAAGGCGCATTTTTGGATGAAGTTTGCAGAAACTAAACTCCTGTATATGGAATGCTAAAGTTGTCACACGATGTCTATCAAATGTTCTTGCTTATTGCAGATTTTGGGACGGATAGAGGCGTAATTGTTCCCTACTTCTCCGAAAATGACATTGCTGAGGCAATTGAGTGCCATAAATGATAATCAATTTTTCTCCCTTTGATTTAAAAGATATGGTATGGATGTGTGCAACATGTTGTTCCATCATATGTCACACAGCCAACGCCACAAAAGGAATTCTGCAACAGACATTTGAGGTCATGGTTATCTAATGGGGAGGCAACGTGAACTGATTACCGAGATCCGTGCGATTTGACTTCTATGTTATTCTCAACTTTATTATGTTTACGAGATAAAAATAGACTAACAATAAAATGTTTATTTATGCAATCATTTGGCAAATTCGTCCAAACTTTCTTTAGCGTCTTCAAAAATAATGAAACGAAATTAGAAGAAGAAATATTTTCAAAACTATTCATAAAGAGCAAACAAACCAAAGAAATAACTAAAATAACTAAAAACATGACCACAGGGAATTTTCCTGGAGAGATTTTACTTAAGAAACTTTCAGTTTAAATGCTTCAAAATATATCCTTCGGTTTGCTTTTTGGTAAAATATTCAGTGGAGTGTTTTTTTTTATTCTGAATTTTAAATAGCTAAGTGTATCATTCATTTTTTTTTCTTTTGTCATAAAGCTAAAATATTACCATTTTTGTTTCGACTTATTGAAAATATTTGCAAGTGAAACAGAAAGTTAGAGCTGGAATAAGTTAAATAAATGAAGGAGATAAAGAAACAAATTACTTAGAAAACTTTCAAAGCCTGTTGATTTATTTTGCTATTAATGGTGTGGTGATGGGTTTCGTTTCCTTATTCATTAGGAACGATATTTTAAACTAAATATTTATTAATTTTAGCTACAGAGATTTCGTTCTGTGTTTAACTTGCTTGTTGTACCTAAACGAAACACATGAGTCGTATTTAACTAATTGTTGGGTATATCTAAATATTTATTCTTATCTTATATTGGTTGTATGTAAAAAGAAGCCCAATCATTTACTCTCTTAAGATATACTGCCTAATTAAGATATACTTAGTTAAGACAAATTGAGGAGTATGCTAAATTGAACAAGATGGTTGAAATGTTTTGGACCACATATAAAAGTTAATTTTGCAAATTAATTACAATCATGTGTATACGTAATTAAATAATTAAATTTTGTGGGGGAATCCAGGGCTTAGTTATTGTTGTTTATCGACAGGAAATTATTCGCCGAATCCGAATGACTAAGGAGCAGTTTTTCAAGGCAATATTTACTCTTAAAAAATGTTTCACTTCGCCGCTAGATGAATAGGGTTCCCAGATTTTTTTCTCAGATCAGTAGGACAAATTTCAAATATAAAATTTAATCGGGATTACATTTTTTTTATAATAAATTATCAAAATATGTAAATATTTATTTGATATTTCATTCATTATACATTTGAACACACTATGTGGGTGGGTGGCAATGGCGCAGTGGATAAAGTACTTGATTGCTAACTTAGACGTTTGGGTTCGTTCCCCACGCTAGGTGCATTCTTTTCTATACCTCCAATTTTAATTGGATGCCGCCCATGGGTTAAAATGAGATAGTCAATACCTGGTTCTGCAATCCACTGTACCAAAAAAAAATTCTTTCCTATCATTCTATTTCTTCTAACTAGTGCCGTGCAATTCAGGGTACATTTAAAAGACCTTAGGTCTTATAGTTAAATTAAAAAAAAAATTAAATTTAAATTAATTTATTTTTCAAATTTTTGTTTGCTGTTTATTTCAAAAAAAAAAAAGTTTGTCCATTTGTTTTCGGAATATGGAATTTTTCAAATTCCGAAAAAATATTTTTTTCAAAAATATTGATATGCAAAGCTATTAGAAATTCAAAAAACCTCATGTATAAAAATGTTGATCGCAATCCGTTGACCCGATGAGTTAATTAGAAAGTCGAAAATCCTAAAAAAAGATACGAAATTATAATTAACATTTTATGTACATTTCTTTTGGACCAAGATGTAGACTATACCTACAATAGGGCACAAGCTTTTTTTTTATCAAAATCGTTACAGATTTTTTCAACATACATATATTTAAAATTTAATTTTTTATAAACAAAATTGTATGGCAGGTTCTGCTCTTTTAGGGCTAAGAAAAAAGATTAAAAATCTTATCTAAGAAGAAAATCGCTTCAGCTTAGCTTAGGCTACATATCGCCTTCAGACAATCAGACGGAATTTCGGGACCCACTTTTTTGGTGTTCCATCATCGTAAGTTCAAGTTTGATAAAAAGTTTGAGTTCGATTTTTATTCCACATGCCAGAATTTCCCTAGACATACATGCTATCGCACAGCCATTTCTTACAATTTCGACTTGCTCATTAACGGCTCGATCGATTTTGATCAAACATTTTATATAGAAGATCCTTCAAATTCTAAATAATACTGAATATTATAATTTTTCTGACAACGCAATATTACCAAAACGGGTGAACAATTTTTTTAAAATTATTTCTATAAATTTTAAATATTAAAAACATAGACTAAATTGATAATTTCTGAATTTAAGGTTAGGCTGCATATCGCCAACAATAGGTGACCGCATGGAGTATGCTCTGAATTTGTTCCGAAAAGAGTGAGCTCCGAATACTCTGATTTATTTTTTCAAACACACTTGACCTCTCAGCTGTCATTAATTGACATTTTGTTAATTTACGTCCATCTTATTTAATTATTCAACAAAATTATTTCTGCCAATTTTGACCGCCATTTTAATTGGAGAATTTATTTCTCCACACTCCGCTTTGAGGCACATAACATGTGGTGTGTTCAGCAATTCACTGAGAATATTCAGTCAATGTTGCCTGAGCTTATCGAGACTGCTCTGAAAATGGTCAGAATGTAAAAGAAACACAACCAATTTTTTGACAACTCAGACTGTGCTCTGAACCAAAAACGAAATACGCTAAATTTGTTCGTTGAAGAGTGGATGGTATGTGGAACGCTAATAGAGTTTGACACTTCATTACCATCAGATTATCTACAATTCTCGGCAACAAAATTGTTTAGCAATATAAAATATTCAAGTATCTGAATAGTAACATAATTTATATTTTCTACCATTTTGTTTAGAATATATGATTTCGTTTATTTGTCGGTCGTTCGTTGGTCGCTTTCATTTGAATAGTTCATTACTATGTTGATCCTTTTATCTGTCAAATTTGACGTTATTGCTCACACTATATTACGGAACTGCTATCAATTATTAAAATGTTTTCCCATTTCAATCACACGTGTCTTAACACAATATCAGTTTTAATGTTAAACCTGATAAAAGTAATTAGAAATACCTTAGAATATTTCCATTTTCAATAATGTGCAACTCACTGACGAATTACAAAATTAACGTCTTGTCTATTGGTCAGAACTACTTAAGTATATTGCGTGGGCCTCAAAATGTCTTGCTCACTTAACAAAAAAGGAAAAAAGTTATTTCCCGTTAAGCCATTATATCTATTACCTGCCAACCTCTGGTAACCTCACTTATAAAATGCATCTTGCACACACTGTAAACAGATACTTTTTAGATTTATGTCCACCCATTTGAAAGTGACATAAAAATGCGTTTACAGTTAAGCCCGAGAATCTTGTAAACAGAATGGGCTCGACGTTAATTTTATTCATGGCTGCTCTATGTCGGAACATAACATTTGCATTTCTCTCCAGCCACATAAACTCTGTATCTCATATTTAACAAAAAAAAAACAAGTAAGAAGATACACACCATGATTCTATAAGTGACCAATTATTATTATTATTATGCACAGCACACATGGCGGGCGCTTTACGTAGGTAGGTACATACCCTACACAAAAAAGATATAATAATTAACATGATTGTCGGGTTTCGGTGTTGTTCCTAAAAGTCCATCATCAAAATGTCAAAAGAAAACATTTCACTCATTTAACTAGACATTAAAAGCTGACGTTTAAATGGCCCCATTCAGATGGACATTGGACAACCACAATCATAACTCTCTACAAGGTATGTGTTAGATTTGTTTTCACAAGGGAAATGAGGGGTTATGCTTTATGCACGAGTAATCAAACGACACGACTGACAATTGACAACAACTTCTAATGGTAGTGGTTGCGAGATTCTCTCATCTCAGAGCTCTCTGCATTGTTAATATACCTACAATGAAAATGCATGCACTTCTGTCATTTTCTGCTCTTTTCTTGTTGGTGGTTTTGATTTTGACATTTCCTCTGGTATTTTAGAAACGAAAACCATTTATCTATGAGGACAGGGATTTGAGATACCACACTTTGATTTATTTAACATCATTTTGGGTTTCAGAATTGGGTTTCTCTTTGTTCATTTTGAGCTTTTCAAAAAGCGTTTAAATGTATAACAGATAAATGAGTGACAGGTCATGATTCTGGGATTTCAGTTAGAACCACAACATGATGTATGATTATACGTTCTACTACATCATGGCATGGCTCTGTCTGTCAATTCAATGATCTTAAGCTACACAGAGAATGTAATGAGGAAATGTCTCCTTGACAAGATGTTGACTTTTAGAACTCACTCGTATTGTGAATGGAATTAATGGATTTTGATTTGATCGATTTACTTTGCTAATTGTTATCTTTCTAAGGAATATTTTTTTACAAATAAAATAAATCTTATAAAAGATGCAAACTTTCAAGCAAAATATGTATGTATGACTTGGGAACTAGGTACCTATATTCTAAATGACTTCATTGTTTTCCGTTTTTTTTTCTATTTTTTCCAACCCATGTTCTACGCCTTTATACCTAGAAAATTAGCTTTTATCTTCATTAGCACTAAAGTAGGTATGGGTATACAAAAAAACACGGGCAATTTTTTTTTATTACCAAAAATATCAAGTTGCTAACCCCCTTCGTGGTTGATTGACAACTTTGTTCACGAAATAAAAACAATATTTTATTCCCGTCAGCAACGCGCCAAATTCAAAAGAAGCCATTAATTTGCCTTTTATGCGTACACGCTGAGGCATGTTAATGTTACGCATCGATCAGTTAGCAAGCATTCATGGTCAAGTTCAGAAAAATAAGAGAAATCTAAAACCAACTGAACTTTTTTTCGCTGAGTTTTACATTCGTGGGAATATTCCATAACAAATCCACCGGCAAAATTTAAAGCATCGTTATTTTGAAGACAAAAAGAATTCAACGATCACAATGGCCAATGGCGTGTTGTTTATATTGTCAGTGATGCCAATTTGTAACATAATATGTACCTAATATGAAATGTTTTTTTTTTTACAAGATCTTCCAAAATCTTGCAATAATGTTTTTAATAAGACATTTAGAAACCTACTTGGCATTTAGGTATGAACTAAAAACAGATACTTTTTGTTAAAGCTTAACGCTCAATTAAATGTTAGCTGATGCAAGTTATTACGTTTTTGATGCGTTAACGTAGTCAAAAACATACGAAGTACTTAAATCTGAGAAATATGATTTTGCGTGGGTGTTTACGAGTTTTGAGAATTGTTCGAACCAAAATTGTTTCAAACGGTATTTGATGTACATATATGATGTGTAATATCTTTTTTTTATAATTTTGCACGCGCTCAAGGGATTATGAATAACCTTTATATGCTTTTAACACAACGCGGGCATCCGGTGAAAGAAGATAAAGAAGGATGTAAAAGATGTGTGACGCAACGTATTGAGAAGGTGGTTGTTGTCTCAGATTTTATCTCCAGGGATGACGGCTGAACTAATGCGGAGAAAATTACCGTGTCTTATTTATTTATGTCTCTTATAATTCGCATTATTTTAATTATTTCGTTGACATTATAATGACTAGTGAATAGCATGTAATGAGTAAACCAGCAACTCATTTTATGACAATTTTTAGAATTTGTTTTTAATGAAATAAAAGAATACATAGACAACGGCAGGAATCGAACATGCGACCGCGAGCTTGACAGGCGAGCACACAGCTAACGCGCCACGGCCACCCCCAAAATCTGATATCTCATTTTTTTATCAAAACTATTAAGAAGAAAAAGAATTTTCTTAAATATTAGAATCCAATTTTAATTTTCTTAAATTGCAAGATTCTAAAAATACATACAATTTGGTAAGAGAATTTTTTTGTATCACGGAAACTGACAAAGTTACTTATGAAGATATTTCAAAAGACACAATAACTCATTAAATATTTATTACGACTTTCTGGCATTACACAAAATCGTCTACATATTTTCAAAATATTTAATTCAAAAATAAATCCAAAAAAACATTTTTCGAAAAAAATTGTATACAGTATTATTAAGAATACAAAGGACCTTCTGTATAAAAATTGATCGAAATGAGTAAAGCATTTAATAAGAATGCCGAAAATAAGAAAAAAAGCAGTTCTATGTTGGCAGGTAATGTTAAAATTTTATATAAAAAAGAATTCAGACCAAAGTGTATCCTACACATCTCCATTTTGAAGCAAATAATTTCTATGGATGCAACGGAAACGGCAACGACAGATTATTTTCTCTATGGACATGTATTTAGATTTTTTCATTTGGTGGATATTCATAGATGAGTGCAGATATGTATATACCTATCTACATTGTGAGGATTCGCTGAGGATTTTTTTATTTGGTGGTAGGTACGTGTTGTGGATTCTCATTCTGTAGGTACCTACATAAATCGTGTGTAAACGAGAAATTCTCTTGTTTTTTGTGTTGCTTTGTTTTCTTTTCTTGATTCAATTTTTTGTTGTAGGTTCGTTTTGGTTTCGCATAGGTTAATGTAGTAGGTATACGGATTCTGGGTATTCGACGAGGAATTTTTTTTTGGTTCGTTGTGTTGATGCTCACACATTAGTGTATATTGTGTTGTATTAATATGTGTAATGTGTAACTCGATTGTCTTGTTGCCAGTGCTTCAGTGTATCTACTTCGTAGATTTATATATACAGAGTAGTATAATGTATGTAATGTAAAATTACTGAACCGTGAATCAAAGCTCGAACGACGCGACGGTGACGTTTGTACAATTGAAATTTAGAGTCGCTAATGGGGGATGTATTTATGCAATTACGGGGCCAGTATCCAAACATATCAACCTCGTTGTTCTTTGGCCGGCGCGTGTACATACATAAGTACACACTCTTTTTTTGATTAAAATGTTAGAGCCGTTTTCAAGATAATAAATATTTACATTTTTTTTGTAAAAAATGTATGGAAAATGCCGTTATTTTTGGTGCTAAAATAAATTCCAAAAAAGTAAGCGAGCACATAACCTAATACATCTAAGTACCAATTTAAACAAAAAATCGCGTCAGCATTCAGGCTGTAGATCCTGCTGCAGACGGACAAACACGCATGTGGTAATAGGTAAAGTATAATTAAATGCTTCGTTACAGAGTAATTCCATTATCAATCTCAAATGCCCAAAATCGCGCTTGCCGAAATTCCGAATTCTCAAAATCCCAAGACCCCAGATGGAGTTAACATCGTTTGAACCATGAAAGTGAGTATCTTATCGGTCATCTTTGTTTTTAATATACAAAGCCGTCACCAAAAGCGATTAATATCCGAATAATGTTTTAGAAATTCGGGGATTTTGAATTGGGAATTTTAGATTTCAAAATTTTGGGCATTCGACATGCTCATTCAAATTTATATTATGAAGAACAAAAGAAAATCTAAACGTAAAAAATCCAATAACCCATATTTTTTTGAAGAACAAATACAAGAACATATAAGTAGGTCAATAACATAATGGAATGGCTTAAAGTTTTCATTCATGTGACCTTAAAATTACATCAAACTTTAATACTGAACACTAATCCTTTTATTCCGAACGAGTTAAATACCAAAAATATGTAGGTACTATAAAGCTTTCAAATTGGCATCACTAAACCCATCCAATCCATAATTCATGAGCTTTAATAAATGGATGGTTGGATGGGTGGAAGGTGTGTGTAAATGTGATCTGCGTGTCCGGTCTCCGGTCTAATGCTGACCGTATTCTTGGAAAACCAGACATAAAATGCAGTCCCATTTATTCCGGAAAACGAGGAGACATGATACAGCCAATATGGTTGTAACCACCAAACCATCATCAGCACCGACATAACTTCAATGCCATGGTCAATGAACTCACCGCATTCAGCTACCAAAGGTTTACGCGTAGGCATAATGCGTTTGGATCCGATAACATAACAATTTCATACAAAATATTATATAAAAGCTTCTATTTACGTAGGCCAGACACGTTTTCCGGCGGGGTGGCAGAGCACGGTTGGCAGTTAGGGAGACACGAGTTTAACATCATCATCGTTTGGTGCCGTTAGCACGCGGAAGGCATTTGTGCGCACGCAGTAGAATATGACAAAAACACAACAGCACCAATATGTATCTAATTGGCCAAAAACATGCAACATCGGAAACATTTATTTTCCTGGAATTCGATACAAAAAAAAATTTGTTAATCACGTGTAATTGGGATACGGGTGAAATTAGCAGAAGCCCTTTTTTGTTTAGGATGGAAAATGGAATTCCCTAACTGTGAGGCTGAGGCTGGAACTAAGGTATTTACCTATATAATCACTGGTCATCGTTCGTTGTGTTTGGAAGCCTATGGAGGTTGGTGCAGAGCCGATTGTTTCGGTCGTGGTCATAAAGCCGAAATACATATTTTATTGCAACTCGTTTAATTATAGTGTGTGGCTGTTGTGAGTTGAACTTGATTTGGTTGAGCGCGAGAAGCGAGAGGATTTTCTACATTAACAACGGGTGTGGCTTACACAGATTAACTTTCGATAATGCGGTTGTTTTAATTTGTAGCTTTGTATGTAATGCGGGCTTTTATGGTTCTAATAATGGCTGTGATGTCGGAAAAGAGTTCACTGGTGCTCAAATGTGGATTTGGTGAGATTACAATAAATTATTTTAGATTCCATTTAGGTATAGTACAACGAACTTTTGTTTACCACAATGCGTACAATGCCCGCCGCGCTAATTACTTGAGGCGGCAACAGCAATCTAGCACACACTGTAAATTCATTTAGAGTGAGCATGTATAGCATACTCAATTCTATGATGGGAAAACCAAATTTTTCTACGAGAGGGGCTTCACATTAATTTAAATCATTTTTAAATGGGTTTGTCATTGAGATCAAACGGTGGCGCTATGTAGTTAACTTAAATAATGGTGGATCATTTGTAACGATTTACATTTTAAAAATAGGTGTATACTTTTATGGGCTTGAGAGCTGAGAGTAAGTACTCGTTGAGTTTGGTGTCATAAACATCAAAAGCTAAGGGGCAACACGGGGGACTGCCTGAAAAGCATTTTAAGGTAGGTTACCCCCACGATTTACTTGACACTTATGAATATATACGAACAAAAAATAAAGTTAAAAGATTTAAAGGCTATTGAAGTAGGTACTTAAGTGGCAATTTGAGAGAAGATAAAAAAGTAATCGAGTTTGAAGATGTATTCGTTTAAAGTTTGACAGTCGAAGAGTAAACCAATTTATTTTTTGCAAACAAAACAAAAGAAAACTCTTGGAATAGTAATTTGGCTTTAAAATATTTTTCAAGGTTTTCATTTTGGATTTGTGTAAGAAGTGATTTTTTTTTGTTTCGTTTAGGAATTTCAAAACAAGAAGCTTCGCTCTCATGTGACTTCTTCAATATTGTCCTGGAACAGTAGAGCGGGCATGAACACGGGCGGCAAATGTATATAACTTTTTAGTAATTTAAGAAATTTAAAAATATATATGTAAATAAATGTTTGCTTTCAACAAATAAACTGTACACACTGCCTAGAATTTTCGAAATAGTTATGGAGTCCCTTCTACCTGAGAGTGATGATTAACACTCCACGAATGAAATCTGACGAAAAATTTAACGAGTGGACTAGAACAACTGTTAGGCCGCATCATAAATTAATTGACAAAAATGCTCCACACAAAAGAATCATCGGAACAAGAAAGATCGAGTGTCCGGCTTAAAGATCGAGCTATTCTGGGTAGTAGACTGCTTCCTCTAGAATGCACTGTTCCAAATTAACTGGAAAACGGTCAACCCATTTAAATTCCAGAGGCGAACAGCATGAAAAAAATCGTTTTTTTTTTTGTTAGATTTGATTAAGAATATTTTTTACACAAAACTAATAAAGAAGGTATCCCATTCGAATGAATTGGATTTAATTTTCGTCAAGTTAATTCACAATAAGTGGAATGCGGAAGAGAACCTAATTAGATTAAGAACTTAGGTTAATTTTATTATAAGTATCAAGACACTTTCAATAGCTCCTGTTGCTGACATGTTATTTTGATAAAAAAAAATAATTTTTACTCACTGTATTTATAATAATTTAAGTCATATTTACCTGAAAATATAGAAAAAAATTGAAATATTAGTAAAATGAATACGGTTTTTTAGTAATATAGCTTGATATATATTTTTGCTATTAATATGTACATGCAAAATATATATAAAAAATTTAACCATTTGTAAACTAATTAAATACAATAGAATCTCGAAAGAGATGAACAGTTCATTAAAACGAAACGTAGGTATAAAGAACTCATTTTCCAAATTCAGTAAACTTCGATTTAGGAAGACATTATGTACAGTAGTACGGAAGACATTATTATGTACAGTAGTGGCAATATATGGAAAGTGTAAACTTTATAGTTTCAAAGCATTTATACAAATAAATTGTGTCAACTAAATGGTGTCTCAATAAAAGTGCACTGTTTCATACTTTAGACCAAATTTTGTATTTGGAAAAAAACTGAACTTGAGATTTTAATCAAACTTTTGTTTTAATAATTTTTTAGACATTATTTTTTTTTTCTTAAATTTTGCTTTTAAATTAATATTGGTAAATACAAAAACGGTATATTTTTAGAAAAAAAATTAGATAAATCTTGTATATAAAAAGAGTAGTATTAAATAAAATACGATTTTAAGATTATATTTGGCACTGTTTACTAAAAATATGGAGCTTAAGATGAATTCTAACATTAAAATAGGTACGTGCGACCCAACGTTGTTTCAGATTATCTACTTATTTCATTATCAGAAAGTGCTTAAATCAAAATAAAAATATATTTTAAAAATTCAATTACCTACATAATACAGAAAAATATGCCCACTACTGTATATATACCAAATAAAACAAAAAAATCCCATTCCTATGTTCGATATATTGAATTTTCAAATTTTCAAAAAAAAAATATTTTTGTTCAAAAAAATCAAAAACAAATATTTTTGGCAGTATTAGAATTCAAAAGAACTCTTAGATAGAAATTTTTATCGAAATCCGTTGAGCAGTTACCAAAATACTCGAACATCAAAACAAAAAAAGTGCAAGCGCCGTTTTGTATATTTTGTAGAATATACCTATTATAATGGATATATTTTTTTTTATCAAAATCGTTAGAAACGTTTTCGCGATAATTAGGATTTATCTTTTTCGGTACAACAAATTGAAATTATAGAAATCTAATCGAGTCCATAACCTAAAAGTACCTACTAAATTTGAAGAAAATCGCTTCAGCCGTTTAGGCTGTAGATCAACATACAGACGGGCGGAATTTGTTGTGTTCTCTATCATCGTAATATTAAGTTTAATTAAATTTGTTTTCCAAATACAAAACTGACACTATCAAAAGTAAACAATTTGAATAAGCTTTCTTATGATTTTTTATTCAAATTCCAATTTTACGTTTTAAGTTTATGTTTATGTTTATAGTTTCGTAATATCTGTCTAAAGTTCTCAATAGTTATCCTGCACACATAGTTTTTGGTGAATGTTCATAAGTCCAAATGTGAAATGTGTGAAATTGTACATGTATAATAATTCCAATACCAATACTAATGTGATCTTAGACATTTGGACTTATCACCCTAAGCCAATATCATTGTGTCAGATATTGTAAAAAAAGGTTCTAATGTCTCTAACCACATTTTTGATGCTAACTGAAATGGAAAAAGCAAAACGATGCTTTCAACTTTCCGATAACCTACTGTATACTCGTACATGGTGTTCTTACACAAAGACAATTTCATAACAGTTAAATCACATCCTTTTTATAAAAACCAATCACTGATTTCGAATGTTAGTTTTAGAAAAATAGATAATAATAATAATAATAATCGTAGTTATATGCCTGTAAGAACTAAGGCATTTTAAATGCAACCTGAATTGCACGGCACTAGTTAGAAGAAATAGAAAGATAGGAAAGAATTTTTGTTGGCACAATGGATTTGAGAAATAAGTATTTTTTATCTCATTATAATTTATAAAATTGGGACTAATTACAAAAGAATCTAAATTATAAAAATACCAAATAAACAATTATACAGCATTTCTCATATGTTTATTTTCATTGCACTACAAATTTTCCAAAAGTATACCAAAATGGGAGAACATGTTTTCTTTTTGTCAAAAAAACACATACAAAAATTATGTAGACTTAAAACGACGATATAATTTTGTTTTTTTTAATTTTCAAACATCTTCTTGCTTGATAATTGCTATAATTATTTTGACTTGTGCTTGTGTACAGTATGTACATAAAAATTGCCAATAAATCTTAAAAAAAATAAATAGGTACATGTACTGTACAAACGTTCAAGTAATTATCGAACAAAATGCTTTAACTTCCACAAATAAAAACAAATGAAAAATGTTAGCACTTAAAATCTTTTCCAACAGAAACCGAGAAATTGTTTTCGCACCGCAACATACCATCCATCCATTCCTGCCTGCCTGGCATGCCACTAAGGAGTTCATTTTGTTCATTTAGGAGGTAATTATTGCCTTGAGAATTATATAATTAAACAGAAACAATTTTTAATGTCTGCCTTCTGACCTAGACCAATCATTGAAATTGCCTTTGAAGCTGATTGTTGTTTTTCGATCTCTCAACCATTGCCAGTACCTTCTTTACAAATTTTGTTTGTCTTGCTGCCAAAGGAAAAGAGTTTCGAAGAAAATGGTAAAGCTGCATCGGACCAACTCTATTGGCATTCAAGTTTCTGTGTAAAATTGGTCTGTCTCTTCAATCAACTATATATATACAGTTGCCCCCTTAACAATTGAAACAAATAAACGTCTGTGTTGATTGCATTTCAATTGCAGTTTCACTGTCATAAAGATTTTCACCCGCCCGCCGCCGATCAAGTTGTGAGCCAATTTTAACAATTTACTCGCAGAAATCACTGGCCCCACTGGTCGTCTAATTAATTTAAGTGGTCACCACATTTCTGCAAAAGCTGTTGCTGTCGGACACAAAATGATAAATTTGCTCTACTCATATTATTAGGTGGAAAGTTGTTCACAGTAAAACAAACTACTAATTTTTCGCAACTTCAAAAAACTCATGTACACACAGTTGTCATGAAAAATAACTCCCCAGGGATACCAGTCCCGGATGCACATGTCCCCAAAAAAAAAATACATAGATTCCAACGATGCGGGTGGTGACGACCGACGAAAAACGATGGGATTGGTGAACGAGCATAATTTTTATTTAATGTAAACGTCATTTGTTGGTGGTGTGCGAAGCGAAAGATTACCCCAACGATACAATTTACATAGAAATTTCAGATTTCACCCTAAAGCTGTATATAGTATACGACGAGCTACGACAATGTTTTGAAGTCTGCTCAAAACGGTTATGGCCCAATTCGAGACATTTAAGCGTGTTAACCTTTTAACAAGGGACCAATTTCGAGTTAATGATATCTGCAGAGTGAATCTCAGATAGCCAGCAGACAGCAATTTTGTAAAATGTCAGTGTTAATTTAATGCCAAAGTCTGTTGCTACATAACAATGCTAATAGTCCTTTATGGTCTTTGAGTGTACGAGTATATAATTAATGTGTGGGTTGTGTAGGATGTACAAGCTGTTGTTTTTGATAATTCTCCGGAATTAACACAAATTGGAAAGGAAAATTATATTTTCCGGTATGTATTATGATGTTTTTTTTTGTTTTTGATATTTTATAGCTTATTTTTGGAATAATCCCTTGAAACATGTTACCGTACAATTTTGCCGAAGTAATTATTATAAATTAACTTATGGAGTAATTTATAACAAACTGAAACAGAGGTGGTCCTGCTGCGCAGGAGCTTGTGGCAATACATCTCGAGCTCTTAGTGTATACCTACAGGAAGCTATTATTTGAACATTTCTTAATGGTGATATACCGTTATAATTTAAAATGTACCTACTACCTCGTTGTTCTAAATTTTGTTCATAATCAAATTTAATTAACGATGAATTTCAGCTCCTTTTTAGTTACCAAAAATTCGAAACTTAAAAAAATATACAAAGCATTCTCTCATTTTGTCTTTTAGTTTAGACAAGGTGGCGCAAAAGTCATAAGAATATCGAGAGATGCCACAATATTTACAAATGCCGGAAAATGTCATTTAAGCCTTGACATTTGTGAAGTAAAATGATACATGTCAACAAGATATGAATCGCAATATAAAGAATGATTTTGGATGAATAATTTGTTGGTGGCGTTGAAGCAGAGTGAATTTCGTCGTAGACTGGGCGGTGACTATGACGTTTAGCAGCTTCTAATTATGTGCTAAGTATACAGCAGCTGTGGCTGAATGATTCGCATAGGACCCGTATAATCGACTTGACGAAAGTGCCACGCAATTAGGAATAGTATCTTACAGAGAATTGCACCTGCAAGATGTTCTCGAAAAAAATTGTTCGATTAAACCGTCCCAGACTCCCTTAATGAAATACCAATACCAAAAACGTGTCTTAGAGTATTAAGGACCCAAAAAGAGAATATCCGTCAAGAATGGGAGGCCATATCGCAGGAAGTTGGGGTAAGATTGATGCTGTCAATAAATCGGAAGTCCTCAATTCTGGAGCCCGGCAGTCACAAATAAAAATAAATCAATAGCAGAAAATTTTTCATTAAAACAAATTACAGTTCAATTAGTGACAACTTTTGCACCACCTTGTATTTTTTCTAATTAATTTATATACGACAAGAGTAGAACTTCTGTAAATGTGTTAAACTCCATTTAGAACTGATTCTGTACATGCAGATATATCGTAAGCGGATAGACCGCCCCGAAAAAAATCGATAAGGCTTCGGTAAGTAATCTGGGCTTGGATAAGATAACCAAAATAACCAGTTGCATCCCTCCTTTACAACGTAATAACCGAAATACTCTCGCGCTTTTAGGAATGTTGATCAGTTTAACCATGAGCCAAACTTAGGACGTTCTTTCAAGTAGAAAGATTTTCTTAGTCGTACAACACGAGTGTGGAATACCTTAACCGATTCTATTTTCTCCTACCGTTTTGATATTCAGAAATTCTATACCAATATGCATCGGTATCTCCTTTCATATCCATCCCTAGTATTCTAACTCTTGCACTGTACTTGATCATTTCAAGGGTAGTCAAAACCCCTTTAGTGGGCGCTTTATTTTAGAAATATAAACTTTACCGAAGCTTTATAAAAACTGTTCGTAATTACGTGATTTTCTACCTGATCTTGTTGACGTAAAATGTTTTTTGTAATTAAAATTTTCTCAGAAACGGCTCTAAAGATTTCGATAAAATTTCAAACACACACAAAAGACGTTATAGTGCAAATCATACATAGGAAACAGGGTTAAGTACCGAGAATTTTGGCAAAGTATTTTGATCCGACCAACCTCATAGTCGGATCTCAAGGTGTAAAATAATTAAGTGAAATAAGAAGAAAGTACTAGAAACAATTTCTCATCTTTTCTGCATTAGTTCTGCTGTGTCCCAAAGACGTAGTGATCTCACATAGACATTAGTATTCTCAAAGCTCCATCATAAGCCCAAAATGGCTTAACCAGTTGTAAAGAAAGTTCAAGATTTATTTCCTATCACAGCTTTTGTTACAAATGTCCCAGTTCTTCCGACAATCTCACCTCAAACTACACTCCCTAACATTTTATGCAAAACATCCTGTAAATCGAATTTCTAAAATCTGTAAACATACCAAATTTCTTCAAATCTTTTCACTTATCCTTGGAGATATCCTGAATTTTAAGGGAATATCATTTGAAAACAAGTTAAATTTTTTATTTAAATATAAAACCATTTTCTTCAAGCAAACACTTAGTGCCTATTCAAGGACAACCTTTAAGCATATTCTCTTGAGCTTTCCTTGCAATTTATTTCATTGACCTTTTCTATCGACCTTTTTCTAGCGTATGTTAGTCGGATGGGAAATTTGTTTTTATTTACTTCTATAAGACCCTAAGCTAAAGTCTTTCATCATTATCACCTCTGGCACTCAGTAAAACCAAATAAAACTAAAATAACAAAAGTTCAGAGAGCTCAAATGACAATGTCATGGCTTCACATGAAGCCAAAATAATTTGACCAATCGATGCCATTAGCTTTTATTCAAAATCAATTTCCTCGCTCTATCTATTCTATCTCCCTGCCCATCCGCAATAAGTTTCCTACCACATTTTGTTGGGAAAACTGTGCGGCCAAACGCATCACGTACATCTAACCATCAAACGTGTTCGATTAAGGATTTCCCTAATACGACAACATGACAAAAAATTGTTAGTCCATCCATACACTCACTGCCAAGGATTTTTTCCAAATAAAAGCACAGACAATTTTTCAAAAGGCCACACCAAAGGAAAACAAAATGGGAACCCTATAAAAAAAGGCTGTGTTGTCGATATTTCGATATTCATTGATAAGATGAATGATAAGAATTCATCTTAAAGTAATTTTCTCCACCACCACCCAGCGCGCCCGCCTCCCTTCCATTTTAAGTGGATATAGGACATTGTGTGCAGAGGTGTGAATAAAATGCGAGAGCGGTAAACATAATAGGATATCTCACAAAACAACTGGAACTGAATTTCTAGTGTATTGTGTGTTTCTCATTTTACATTGTCATTTTTACTGCTTTTGGTCTTTATTCTATGCTGGGCATGTATCACATTCACAACCCAATCCCACCATGCATGCTGAATAATCTTCTAGATGGAAAAAAGGTGCTATTGGGTTTCTCACTTGGTGACCTTTTTTTTGCTAAATATTGTTCAGCCGAGTGAGGCGTAATACGAACCTGGATCAGTGGAAATCTTCCTTGGAGTTTGGGATGAAATTTTCATAAAATTAATGAGTTTTTTCTAATGTAGCTGAGAATCTCAAATGTTCATATATTTCCTTTTTCATTTGTTTCAATTTTTTTTACTGGAGTGATTCAGGAAAAATAAAGTGACGATGGAGAGATTGATGAGCCAAGCATGACGTAGTGATTTATTTATTCGGTGCAATTTACCTACCGTCGTTGTTCGTCTGGTGATAAGTTTGAGGAGTACTTTTCAATTTAATCAACATTTTTTTTAAATTATTCAAGCGATACAGAATTTTGTTAAGATGAAAATTCTGTCATTATTGCTTACTAAAACAAAACCAATTTTTTAAGCGAACAGATCTACCAGTGTTAAAACTTTAAATGTGAAATTTGGCAATTTTGCTATGACAATTTCTGTGGGAGAGGACTCAATTTTGGATTTAATGTTATGTAAGTTACGCATTGACTCTCTGACGCAGTTATGTGACATAGTGTGATCTTCAACAAAACATTCTGCCAATGCAATGACGAGAACGTTGACGCCTGAGCTGAAGAACTGTTTGTGGAAAAGCATTGTCAATTTTTGATGGCAGTGGAATAGCATTGCATGATACGGATAAAATAAAATAAAATAAAATAAAATAAAATAAAATAAAATAAAATAAAATAAAATAAAATAAAATAAAATAAAATAAAATAATATAAAATAAAATAAAATAAAATTTATTAACGAAATCCTTCTATTTTTTGAAAGACTTGAATGACAATTTTAAGTGATAACGAATTCACCCAAAGGTGTACCTTCTAAAAAAAAAGAAAAAACTGCACGACTGTATCGCACGTACTTGCTCTTATGTTCACTCACATCAAGTGCGAATATTCTCAATAGAAACGACTATATAAATTACATTGCATTACACATTATACTACTCCGTAGATAAATCTATAAAGTAAAGACACTGAAGCACTAGCAACGAGACCATTGGCTTAAACATTACATACATTAATACAACAGAGAGAGATAGAGAAAGGAAGAATACACAACAGAAGAAACACATGTCAACAGCACGTGGTTAGTTTCCGACGGTCTCCTATCGAAGTACTAACCACGCGCAACGATGCTTGATTTCGCTGATCTATGGGAAGCGATGCTTTCATCGGAACCAAGGCCATTGACTTACATTTTAAAGTCGATTTTACTTAAAATTCTATATACAAAATTTCTTTAACTATTTCTAAAAAAAAATGGTATGACAGTTTTAAATATTTATTAACATAAACTTAAAAACATAATTTAAAAAAAAAATCACCCACCTGTTTTCAAAATATTGAATTTTCAAAAAAAAAGTATTTTTTTCAAAAATCCAAAACAACATTTTTCGAAAATATTTGTATGCAATATTCTTTATAATTCGAAGGGCATCCTTAATAAAAATTTTGATCGAAATCCGGAGAGCCATTTATGAGAAAGTCAAAAATAAAAAAAACTGATTGTTTGGCATTACTAAAAAAATATGTAAAAAAAAATGGTTTGATCAAAATGTAGATTCTACCAAAAGGAGTACACACACTAATTTTTATCAAAATCGTTAGAGTCGTTTTTGCGACAATTAAGATGGTAAAAAAAATTGTATGGCAAGTACCGTTATTTTTGGTGCTAAAAAATATTCAGTGATAAATGCCAAAACTATTAACTAACAAGTTTGAAGAAACCAAATTACTTGAGTTCATTTTGAAATGTATAATCGAAAACAAAAGTTCATTTAATTATTAACATTGAGAAAAATGGCCGACATATTTTCTTCTCTCATTGCGTCAACTCAAAGTTTCCAGCGTCAACGCATTGGTATACAAATCACGTTGACACACATGACACTTCAACGTATATTGGGACAATATTGAACGACTTGCGTCATACGTGTGATCGTCAGTGTTTTATCCATTTAAAACTATGACATCACAGATTTATCCCGATGACTTATAGCTAATGCACAATTTAGCGTTCGGCTGATGTCAATAAAATTTAAAATCTTGAGGTCTATTACTTCAGATCGAGCTCAACGACCGAATAAATCTATTTTATTTTCCATCTCACGTTGACAAATGAAAAATTTGTTAAGTAGGAATCTTTCGTACTCTTCACTCTCCCAAAACCTTTTTTTTTAAATTGTTATTCATGAAATTTAATTCGAATCGGTGAAAAGATGTGCCACATACTTTTGCAAAAATATGATTCAGCTGTTTTTGAGTTTGCAGGCAAATAGAAATGCCTGCCTATTTGCCTGTCTAATTGAGTGTCATTGGTCTTGTTATTGCCTTTTCTGTATTGCGTAATATCAAATAACAAAGTGCTTCTTGTTTTTAAAATCTTAAATGCAAAAGCAAATTCAAAAAAGGAAAATATTATAATTCCAAATTTGCTCAAAAATGTTTTAGCATGTATATTGGCTTTTAAGCCAAGTTTAAGTTGCTCCCGATTTACAATAAAACCGCCCATCAAGTTTCGTTCCACATGAACATACATGGAAAGAATTTCAAGCTGCATATTTCCTTGAGGACAGCACTGTTAGGGACTAATAATACTAATTCCACTTCATAAATTTATTACTGAAAAATAAATTACAAGTAAAATATTGTTCTACGTATGATTTCATTGACATAAACATCATAAAATGGGAGTACTAGAACTTGATATGATGAATGGTGGTGCGAAGGCTTTGCAGCCTTTGCTGCGAGTGTGGCAACAGTACAAAAGCTCCTTTAAATATGATTAAGTGTTCATAAGTCACAAAATTTTTCCTCAGAAGCCCATATCAATCGTGTATAGGGTTAGAGTATCAAGGACTGGAGCTGTCAAGGTAATGTAATTTTAAATTCACATTAAGCCGATTTCCTTTTGAAAACTTCTGCATGTCCCTCAAGTACTTACATTTCCTCCTACTACTTCGGTTCTTTATTTTCATTTGTGTTCAAAATTTTTCGAATCTCTTAAACAAAACTGATGTGTGTATTTTACATCAATTGGCCATAAGCCAAAATTATTGTATACTAGATATTTGGTTATATGAGTGATCTGTTTTTTTTTTTTGCTGTGGTATCTGAATTATTTCCTGAATCAAAAAATATATGCTTTATCTTGTGAATGAAATTGAAAGAAACCCAAACCTTATGCATTGCAAGAAGCAAACAAATATCACATCATGCGTCATTTATATAACCCCCAAGAGTAATGTGAGTACACTATAACTGTATAAGCGCCATATATTGTGACCGAGTCATGCTGCGTACGGCAGATAGTGTACTCTAAAATCTGGCTTAAGTTTGACCCCATTATGGATGTATAAAGGACTAACTTCTATGGATTGCCATTTGGCCTATTCGGTTAGAAAAATGAGGTCAGAGAACTATAGCTTTTGTAGAAAAAGACTGGTCCATATATTTATACAAGTATATGTATCTTGATATGTGTGTACATGTGTATATAGTAAATGGCTGTTTGTATGGCCTTTCATGTCCAGTAGTGCGGAAGAATAGGAGCAAACTTTTGATTAAATTTCCGTCATGGATTTTGTTGGCTATTAATTTGAAATATTCTTCCCACGCCTCGTCTGCTATTGGCCTTCAGTTTTCAACCATCGAAAAGTTAGTGGTGCTTGTGGTAAAGTTTGAAGAGCGATATTAGCTCATAACTCAAAATGCAAGTTCCGAATGAGAAATATAAGTTTAGGAAACCAAAGTTTTCATATCAATTCACTGGCCAAACATGCCGGCCGCCGCCCGCTCAAGGAAAACAACACGGAAAGATTGCTTTGTAACTTAAAGTATGTGGGCAGGATATCTGGACATGACATTTTACCTGATGGGGTTACCTGTGTGTGTTACCAAGATGTGATAATTCATATAATTTATATTGGAATTTTCCATGACCGGCCAACTCCTTCATCAAGTTTTCACTTACTTCAATTTTTCTTTGTTAGTAAAGATTGAGGTTCCTCCACTTTGCATCCAAATTGCTTAGATGACTTGAATTCTCTACATATAATATCGAAAGAGTGTGGACTGTAGATACCTATACCTGCCTGACTTATTTTCCTTTTTTATTTTCCTCTGTGTGAAGTGCAAAGTATACACAGAGAACAGAATATAAAAATTTGATGTGGTGTGGCAAATCCTTCTTCACTAGGTACTCGTATATAATATATATCTGTGATTGAAATTCCAAACTGAAGCCGCATATCTGGGATAATAGCCTTAAAGGAGAAACTGGCGGAACGGATGGATTCGTAGTAGATACGCAATCATAGATTTTCAATGGATTGTGGTTGTGGCTATGTATGAATTGAGATTATGGTAGAGGTTATGTCGATTTGAAGCCAGAGTGGATAACGGTTATTTAATTTTTTTTTTGAAGTAGTGGCCCGTGAGATATTTTCTTTTGAAATAATTTGATTTCTTTATTCATAACGTAGATATGGTTGTGCAGAGATTTGTTTGACTTACAGCTAAGAGGAAAAGTTCCCTATGTTCCAATAAGTAAGGCAGTAAGCGACAGATAAGAATAAAATATTATTTTTTATAATTTTTCCATTTTTTTTGTAGCTTTTGCGGTAGGAAGATTCTTCCAAGAAGAAGTTTTTACTAAAACACAATTGTTCAAATTGAGTTCCTTTTTTTAAATTCTGATGGAAGATAATTTATAAATTTTCCAAAGGATTATTTTATTAGTTTTAGAATTATGGAATATAGAATTTCAAAAAGTAGATTTTAACAAGCAGAATTGTAAATAACAGAATAACGAGAACTTATTTGTTTGAAGAACTCCGAACCCAAACATGTATTTATTCGTATTTGTCCATTTTTACTTGCGATCTAGGTACTACAATGCAAGTTTGGTATTAGAAAAAAATTAACTCTGCCATTCAATTCAAAATAGTAAATCATAATTATTTCGAAAACGGCTCTAACAATTTTGACAACAAGCTGTCAGTACACTATTATAGGTGTAGTTTACATTTTGATTTAAACAAATGTTTACATAATATGTTATTAAGGTACCTGCCATATAACCGTTGTTAACATTCGCATTAACGGCTGAACGGATTTCGATCAGAATTTTTATACAGGAGGTCCTTCGGAAATAATACTGCATACCAAAATTTTCAAAAAAAAAATTGGATTTTTGATTTCCGAAAACAAGGCGACGACTTTTTTTGTTTAATTTGATAGTTTTTCATTTTGTTTTATATCGTGATTATATTTATTATTTATTTTCAATTTACTCGTATGTCAGTGCCGTCGACACGGGAGCATGCGATACTGGGAGCTTGTAATGGTTCGATGTGATTTCATACAAAAATTGATTAAATGAGCCCCTGATAAAGCAAGGAAATCTTACGAAACGTTGGTTAAAGAGTGGAATAAAGTATTTTTGTTCGCATTCCAAAAAAAAAACATACCAAAAGAGCATAGTCTAATCCTCAAAAATAGAGAATTAAAGTTTTTTATTTCAGGAATTCTAAGATATCGAATTATTGGTCAATTTTATTTGAGGCCAACTTCAGCGTACAATGGATAGTCAACTGCATTGAATAAAAAAAACATTATGCATTAAACATATAAATTCCGTCTTTTATCCTAACCTCACCGATTTCTAGTAATGCCTTCGCCCTCTTTATATCTTCATAACTATCTTTTAACCCTAACCCTTTACAATTGAACATTTTTCCAAATAAAATTTCTTACGCAATTGAAATATAAAAGGTCTTATAAATTCAAAATTTTCGAACGTGAAAAAAATTACAAAAAAAACTAGAACGTATTATTTAATTTATAAATATTTGCAATTCCACCCTCAAACATCATACAATAATAATCAGTGAGCATATCATCTGCGTGAAGGTTCTGCAGATACTCTTATTTCTGTAAATCAGAAAATATAATTTATACGTACATACATAAATATTGTATAGTACACAACACTTTAAGTGTAAAATGATACCCTGATATCATATTGTCATCTATCAATGCACAAATAAATCAACTTAATTAATAGACGTCTTGCATAGTGGCACCCAATCAAATGCATCTTTGCACATATCAAAGTCATTTAAATGAAATAATGCATCTTAAATTTCTTTCACTAAAACTTAACAGTAAGTTTATAACTTCTGTTGCTCAATTAATTGTGTACCATGAAATTAAAAAAAAGCACGTATACGCCACAGTGATCAAAAGCAACAAATTAATGTTTTATCAAAGTGAAAACAAATCTAACTAAATAACGGATATATTATCATACACAAAATCATTAATGCATCAATTATTATTATCAATGCAAAAAAAATATAATTAATCCGAAGCGAAAAAGCCTGGGAAAATTCAAGCAAACGACATCGTAACAAAAATCACAGCACTTAAATTCATGCCTATCTCTGAATAATTTATATCAGCCCAGGCGTACTTTAGTACTTATCAGCAAGCAATATATTAAATACATTGAGTGGAGCAAAAAAAAATGGGGGCTAGCACCACAGCATAATGATAACAAATATTGCCAATGGAACTAATATCAACGTTCGAGAAAATAAATCAAACCACCAAAAAAAAAAAAAAAGATTTAAATGGAATTCAAAGAGCAAAACGAAGCAAAATCACATATTTATGACTGCGGCATCATTAATCATTAACAAGAGTGTTTGACATAAGTATTTCGTGTATATTTCAATCTAAAATAAGAAATTGTTAAGGGACAAAAGTCTTATTTTGGAAAAAGATTTATATAAATTTTATGATGAATTATGTTGAGTATTTTCATTCAAAAAGAAGTTTAGAGGGTGTTTTTTTTGTAGAGGCGGAGAACTATAAATTGGCAATACTGTTTTTTGTGACAGTCAATTTGACAGTTCTCTATTTGACATTTTATAATACATGAAGACTAACTTTGACGCAAAGCTGGTAAATTGTTTAAAAAAAACATGATTAAAGTCTTGAAACTCAACTGGAATTACGAGCATTTTATAGTTCTCATATAATTATGGAGCATTTTTGCAGTTCTGTTTATTCGATTGGACACTACAAGATTATTATTTCTGGAAATATATAAAACACGTCGAGAAACCAGAAACAATTGACTAATTGAATGCCATCATTCAACACGTTATTGCCAAAAACCAGGATGGTTTACTGCAAGTATATGAAATCATAATCGAACACCAAATGCCATAAAATTATCTGTCAAATGAAGGCAACCTCATATGGGCTAATAAAATATTTCTTTGTATTTTATTTTAGTTTAAACCCTCCGCCTCTAAAAAAAACACCCTTTACGAGTTATCGTTTTGATTTTTAGACTCTTTGTATAGAAGAAGCTTGCGAAAGTGCCAACCTGATTTGATAAAGGATTACAATATCTGTTTTGACACATGTAAAGATAATTCTAGGAGAACAAAAAGAATCCAAACCCCTTCGAGCCATAAGCTCGTTTCTTTTTATCATTTTTTTATCTCTGAAGTACTTCGTCAAATCAACTTAAAAATATAAGTACAAACCCTAACATAAAGTCAAGTGATAAAAATTCAATGAAAAATCATATCACTTGAAGCAAAACAGTGGCCAACTTCTAAAGTTGTTTTCTTGTATCAAGTGTCTATAAAACGGATACTCGACAGGATTATAAAATCATTCTTAAGGGCTTCTATTGTGGATGATTTAAGAAATAATATGTAAACAAAGGAATCTGAAAGAATTCCTATCTCAATGCATTATCGTACGGTGCGCGTCAGTAAATTGAAAACAAAATTATCATTGCTTTCAATTTGCCTGTCAATCTTATATCTGTATGACATGACATTTGTGGCAATAACTTTTCTTCACTGAATGATTTTATTATACATATTAATGGAAAATCATATTAAATTCTTACGGATGGGTACCAATTTGTTGTTGTTTTGTTTTTTTTACGAAATGAAAAGCTCATTTTATTTATTTGATTCAATTTATTCCCAAATGAGCTGGTAATTGAACTGAAATATCACTGACATCAGAGTAAATAGGGAATTCATCTGTGCAGCTCGTGTAAATTACACATTTTACCTTTTTTTCTGTAGGTCTTTACTTAATACCCTGTGCTGGCTCTTTATTACATATTGTTGTCCTTTTTGGAAAACATATCATCCATTTTGTTACATTAATTCTCTGTGCTTGAACGCATCTCAATGCTCAATTCTGTTTTTTTGTTTTCCTTCCTCTTTTTTTTTGAAAAGTAATCTCAATGTATTTCCTCCTCTCTCTGGTCTAAGGTGTAGAGTGATACAAAAAAAAAAGGAAATTTGTAGGTAGGCTTCTTAAATGACTCCTTGATTACGTGACATGGTTCTTGAATTAATATTCTTTCCATTTAGATTCTTTTCCTATTGCCATTTTTTTTTACAATAAATATTCTTCTTCATCTAAGGCTAAGCCGGGTCGAATAATCAACTTTTAGAGGCACAGTTTGAGAGGATGGGCTTTAATTCGAAAGTAAAATATTTTAATATAAAAATAGGCTATGTTATTTGGATACAAATGGACCACTTTGTTACGTTTTCTATTTGTCGAGTTGTAAGCCATGATAACGTGCACAAGTATATTGCTGACAATTTTGGCAATTTAAGAAAAAAGAGTTATTCAGAACTTGATAGCTAGTGAAATAGAATTAGCCGAGTAAATACCATTTTAATGAGTGCGATAATGTACTTACTCGTAGAAAGTTTCGCTATACGCGTGGTCATCGACAAACTTTAAGTTTGCATTTTTTTTACATTTGCAGTGGATTTTTAGATAAATCTCTCATTTTTATATCCAAATTTCGAAAAGCAGTTGTTTACGAATTTCTAATCTGTTTTTACTTGCGCAACTCATACTTCTGAATGTGTATAGTCGAAATCTCAATACGAAAGAAGTCCTTTTTCCCGCATAGAAAATAGAATCCAGTAATTGACTTAATTCTTAATAAATATTTTTATTATTTCTTATTCTGTCAAAACATCATTGAATAGCAAAAATAAATAAATATAAGATGGCGAGTTTCTTACATAAGTTTGCCCCTTCTCCCTAATCAAAATCCAGTGTACGCCATTGTTTCTAAGTCATTTTCGATAAAGGAAATAATCCAAAAAAAGAAAATAGCTCTATTTACAACAATACGAGTATGTCCATAGGCCACTTTTTAAATTAGCTTTCAGAACTAAATGAAACTCTATACAGTGCCTTAACACAAAAATCCGTTAAAGAATTCTTACGCACGAAAAGAACCTTCGTATCCGATTTCTTTAATAAAATGTCCTTTAAAATCGAATTAAATTTCATCCTAACTTGATAAATGAGTGGTATCTTATTTTTGACATTTTCATTTCCTAATTTCCCCTAATTCCATGGAGATAGAAAAAAGATGTTTTTCTTATTTTTTAAATTTTTTGTTTAATAAAAATTTAAAACAAAGACTTGTTCAATCAATAAATTAATCATAATCGTTTATCAAAAATGCTTTAAATAAAGTATATATCCCTCAGTAATCAATCATCGGGAATAAAGAGAAATTTAATAGCTTGAGAAGGCAAAATAATGCGAAAATGAAGTAGGTGTATTGATTTATGAAATAAAAAAAAACAATTCAAATTAATTTATTTTTAATTTATTTAATTATTATTTTTAGACAATCTAGTTATTATGAAACAGTGTTAATCATTCAAATGAAAGAATTATAATAACTATATTTAAATTGATTAAATTGTAAAACGCTCTAAATACAATTTTGAAGAAAATTAGATTGTGCAGAAATACTTGCAACTAAAAAGTGACATTTTAGTTTTGATATTTTGTTTTAGCACACATTTCATCAATTTAATTTTTGTTACTTAAGTTCAATTTATTCACTCTCCTCTAAATTTCAAATTTCTGTAAAAAAGGGAGATTCAAAAAAGGTTATCCAAATATCGTAAATTTCCAATGTTTAACAGAAATTTGTTAATTTAATGCAGAGCGTTTAAATTGGGCGTTAATGAGTTGTATCCTACTTCATCTAACTTTGGTTATGCGGTTGGCATATTTTATTTTTACTTTTGATATACTTATGTACTATTGGGCAAGTTTTGCTTTTGGGAAAAAATCCAACTCGAAATTTTGATAAAACTTGGCCTTACGATGATAGAGAACCGAAAAAAAATTTTTTCGCGCAATTCTGTTTGTCTGTCGGTCTAATTGTAGGGAGATCTACAGCCTACACCGCTGAATAGATTTTCTTCAAACCTAATAGAATTTCGATTCCATTTTTAAATCTTTTTTAGTCCCAGAAATAACGATATATCTGACATAACATTTCTCGAAAACTGCTCTAACGATTTTGGTAAGAAAAATCATTATTTTATTTTAGGTAAACTGTATACTTTGGTTTAAAAAATGGTTTGCATAAGATTTTATTAACGGTACCTCCCTGCAAACTTTTTTATTTTAGCCCTCCCATTAACAAGGGATTTCGAAATTTTTATACAGGAGGTGCTTCGAATTGAATTTTACATAATACTGCATTAAATTTTCGAAAAATATTTCTTTGAATTTTTGAAAAGAATTTTTTTTTTATAAATTCAATAATTCGAAAAGGCGTGGAAGATTTTTTTTTTAAATTATGTTTTTAAATTTATAGATAGACAGAGAGATAAGTTCTTTATTATACATAAAATGATTGACAATATTTCTTTATTTAAGAATGATGGCATGGCTTTCCTGCTGTTTGCCTAATATGACATCTCATTTTGGTGTTGAAAAATGAATAATATAGATTATTAATCTAATTAATGATAAAGTAGCTATTAATAAGTCTTTAATATACAAAAATTAAATTTATATTGGTATACTAAAAAGTGTCAATACCAACATTTTTGTATAAAAAATAAAAGACTTTTAAAATAAAAATACTGCCTTAAAAACATATTTAACTGTTTCTACTAAGAATCTTGTACACACGATGTGAAGCGACAAATCGCACGATCTTGGGATGTAACACAAAGTGACAAGTCAACAAGTCTAAATTCACTTATCGAACCATTCTTATCCGACAAGGGCAAATGTGTTCTGTTACACAATACAATGAAATAAATTTAATTTTGATTTGTCCTTCATTGTTTGACAAGTGGCCATAGAGAAAATATGGCGAAAATTCCAGAGGGTATAAATTACTGTTTTCCTAAAAAAAAACAATGTGTGCCCACAAACATCTGACATCTTACATTTTTTAAGGAATTCTTGTATGACAGTTTGCACATTTTTTTTGGCCAACAGAATTATAGTTATAACACTCAACTTTAATTATTGACTTCATTGTATAACCTTCTTATCACAACGTCAAGCCGTGCGTCGTTTTGTTGAAAGGGTAAATTAATATATTTTTTTTTATTTACAATTAAAATTACTTATTTATTTTTAAAATGCAAACTTGTAAGCTAATGACAACTTTTAAATCATCTATCATCCGCTAGGAATATTTTGCATTTTTTCTGTGACACTTGTCACTTTCTGGAGGCAAATTTTACAGTTTCTTACTTTCTTACATCTTATATATAGTGACAATTGTCACATAGCTTGTAGAATTGTCGTTTTGTGCTAACTTTTTTTAAGACACTTGTCAGATTTTTCTTTTAATACCAGTACTTGTTCCGTTATGCTATAGGCCTCAGATTTCATAGCATAAGCTGTGTTCACTGAAGAAAAGATCAGAACAGAAAAGCACACACCAGCACAGAAAAGAACAATTTAGAACAGAAAAGTCGGAACAAGACAGAATTAAACGTCAGTTGTATAATCAATAACAAACAAAAAATGCATTTTTGAACAAACCACCAAATAAACAAAATAATTTTTACAGTTCTAACGATTCTCTTCTAGTTTGATCTTACTCAAGATCCAAAAAATCCTATATTCTTTTCTGCTCTAATTTTTTCTAGAACAATTCACTGAACATCAAATCCTAGCAACTTAGAACACGAAAGTCATTAAAGCCATATAAAAACTCACATGACAGTTCCGTTTGACGTGTGTGATTAAACCAGGCATATCAAACCATTAACGAAATGGAAAAATGTTTATAAATCTAAAGTAATAAAACCAAATAAAATAACTTAGCAATGTATTTATTTATTTTGTGCATTTTCTGATGTTAAGAGTAATTAGGGATTTTGTTGTGTATCGTAGGGAATTTAATTTGCATTCATGTACTATCACTGGTTTAACAAAAGTCGTATGGACGGGTTGGGCAAAGCACTGATCTCTGTCTCTCTATTTCTTGCAAGTTATAAAATTAAGTGCAAGAAAGCTTAAGAATTTGATTGCAATTACCTCCGTCAACCAACTGTAAGGTCTATAGACTTAGTGCATACAAGCACTTTCTTAAGTTCTTAATAATTCCTTGACATCGTATACCTACCCACAGTTGTACATATAAATGTAAAACTAATAATATACACACATTTTTCTGAATATTCACTGAATTATTCAACCTTCTCCGGTTAATTCACTGAAACGTGGGATTAAGCACAAGAGGATATAAATTTCATGAAAATTCACTCCCACACAAATCATATAAAAAATATTTCCATAACCTTATACCACGCAATAAACCCTTAGAAATTTTCAAAATTGAATATCAAAATGGATTATTCACTTGAATTCCTTTTCATTAGCTACTGCAAGTTCTTATCAAGCGAAATACCATTAATAAAACCAGGTATTCCTCCAGTTCCCTCATTTATAAGCATCATTCTCCTCCTCAATTGCTCATATCGAATTTATGTGAATTTAAAATACCACTCTTGATGTGCATATCGCTTTTATAACTTTCATATCTTAACATCCTTATAGGAGGAAAAGTGAAAACGAACACTTTCCCACGACATGTTTTTTTTTACTTTTTTATATTTGGTATCATAAAGGAATCCCCCCTTTCCATGTATCGGGGTTCGGTATACAAAAATGGCAATCGTCATCGTATTGCTTTTTACGAGTTTGAGTTTGAGTACGAGTACATAAATTGTATTTCGCGCCATCATCGACATTATCCATGACACATTGTCAACACTAAGCAAAAAGTATGTGCGCATTCAACAGAAAAGATGGCAGTGGAAAAAGCCTTCTCAAAGTGAATCTTTGTGTGATGCTTAGGCTTCTTTTTTTCTGTATTTGTAACACCCCCTTCGCACCTACTTCCATTTTCTTTCTTCGTTTTCGACTTTTCGTTCCTGTAAACCCTCCCTAGAGCATACATTTCAAATATCAAGCAGTTTATTGAATTTCCTTTATAACGACCAGCATTGGAGTAAGGTTTTTATGCAGCATTGAGTTCATAGCGTCACATTTCACATACGTGACAATCACCTAAAGCCAAACATAACGGAACACACCTAAGCCTAGATGCGCGCCCTTAACCATGTATGTAATCATCGCAAGAGCATTTTTTTTGTTTTACCATAAATGAAAACGATTTCTAAGTCAACATAAATAACCCACACACTAGTAAAAGCACACCACACACATACACTCATTGAAACTTGGAAGGAAAATGGAGAAATAATGCCTTCAATGAAAATAGCAGAAAATAAATAAAAAAAAAGCAATCCAAGATGATAGTACATCATTTCCACTTTTCTGCTATGGCAATTGTTGATCTCAACTGCCAACACGCCTTTCTGTCAACAGCTAGCTAGCGGTAAAACGCAAAATGACGAGACGGTATGGGTGCCGTCAAGGTGACACTGTACAGCATTTTTTCTTTGACTCCTAGAAGAGTGTTTTGATAAAAGAATTAAGTCGGCCGAATCTGATACTCTTGTTGAAAGAACAGGGCTGGATCTGACATAAATATGGTGGTTGGTTTTTGATTCTGGCAATGCCGACCTATATTTCGAAGCTTTAATTTCTTAATAAAAAAGAAAGTACCTTAAAGGGTGGATCGATATTTAATTAATATTAAAATATATTTTGGAACATTAGAAAAAAGCTATTTTGATATTTACGATTTCAAAAACTTTTAAGCAGAGATTTTATTGCATATCTTGAATAGTGTTTTTTTTTAATTTTACAACAATTTGCGCCATCTAAAATGACTGTCATTATTTTTGAAGACACTTCAAAACCCTCAAAATCTAAAATACACCCCTGATGTTCTCATAGAGTCACTGGGAATTTATTTTCTTCTTTTAATAGCCATCACTCAAAGAAGGAGTCAAAAATGGAACACTTCCATATCCGTTCCGGAATATTGTTGCCATTGACTTTTATTCCATTTTAGTTCCTATCCACTTTAACTTTATTGCCCATATACATAGAAGTCAAAGAAAACGATAACGAATAACGAACGAGATATGAGAGAGTTTGTTTGTTTTCACAGCACTTCAAGCCATTTTACAGTTTGACAAAAGCGATAACATTGACACTTTGCCAAGTTTGTTAGATATGAATTTAGGTGAGGTGAGCTGAATTTAACACAACTCAATCAAGGTGGGACAAGTTTATTGAGTGCCATTATTTTGGTTGTATCAGCTTGAAACACACTCATGGGGATTATCTATGGGATATGGGCATGGCTTAGCTTTTATGGCCATCAAATAATTTTGTACCCCAAAGGTAAATAATAAACTATTATATTGCCTTTGAGGATAAGTTAAGGGCGTCGTCGGTCGTATCTCGGTTGCACAATAAACAACATTCTATATAGATTGGATTTTAATGCCATAACTTTAGAGGATGCCAACAAGCTATGCAAGAGGATGATGTTAAAGCTGATAACAACACAACTTCAATAAAGTATTGTTTCCGCTCGCTTCTGAATTCAACCTTAAAATATGATATTAGGGAAAAACAGATACGGTACATAACTATTAGCTTCATTCCGAAAGGGTGGTAACAGGATATTATGGAGAACAATACAAATTTAATTGGTTGGTAGTGGAGAAGGAATCCCAGATTTGATGCCTTTACCGAAATAATAGTTGTATGTATCATGCTGTAAAGTTTATGGTTGTCGAGTTGAGACAATTCAAGACTTTTAGAAGTTGGTTGTGGTTCATTATATTAGTTTCTTTTACGATAAAGTCTAAGGCACACAGATGAGTATAGAAGCAGAGTATTTTGGTAAAACCAAATGCTTGAAAGGATTTCTAGAGAATGGTACTCTTGAATAATCAAATTTAAGTCAGGAAAACTTTTTTACTTTTCAAGTTTTGTATTTCTTAAAATTAAAACGTTTAAGAACAATATTTTGGATTGCAATATCTCGAGAACCAGAGGCTGCAGAAGCGTTTGGTTTTCAGGTGTGGATATGTATTTAATAGACCTTTCTTTTAATGTACGAGTATATATCGGTGGGCTTGTGAAACATTTTTGAAAATACAATTTTTATCGCAAGGAGCCTTGATTTTTTTTCAAAAACCTTTAAAAAATTGAATCGGCAAATTTTACACCAATGCAAAGGTCTGTTCAATTCCTTTCGAGTGCTGAAAACCGGAGGTTTTTCTGAGGCTTGGTTGCCGAGATATCAGCAGCCAAGGCCAATACTTCAATTCGGACCAAACAAATTGGTTATCATTAAACTGTATATCCCAATGTTAAGGTTGATGTTTTAATATCCTCACGAACATCATTATCCAAGAAGAAGGGGCCAATGATGACATCACCATGCACCAGCCGAAATTCACACCGAACGATAACTTATTGTGGTAATGAGTTGACGTTGTCCCATATACCGCAATTATTTTGATAATAAATCCGTTCAACCAATAAATATATTTTTGCGGCAAAAAAAAAACAAACTTTGCCACAGTAATAAAATTTTATAATAATAACTTCAATGTGCTTAAACGTGGTCAAGTCGTGTTAGCGTCAAAGTTTTTAGTGTCAATAAATAATAAAAATCACATTGATACGAATGGATAGACCGACTTTCGTCATTCGTGTGATCGTCTAGGTTTTGTGCATTGCCTTGTGAACGTTGATTGTGAGTGAATTTTGTCGTGACGTCAGAGAGTCAACACGATAACTTATTACGTTGACGGATTAGGAAAACCTTACAGCCAGGTTTTGAGGACATCAAATTTTCAGGGCTTAAAGGCTTTCCAATGGTGATACATCAAGAAATATTTTGTTTTATTTGAATCATAAACTAAAAAGTATAAAACACATACCTTGGCAACCCTTAATTAACAGCTTCTTTCTATTGATTTATTTTGTTAAAATTGACATTAACTGTCATTAAGATAAACTGACATTTGCCCGAAGAAATCTATCTCACGGGTAGAATTAAAATGGCGCTCTGTAGCATTCATTGCGTCTCTGGTGGGCGCTCTCTTCTCTATGAAATTTTCACCGTATCAAATTTTGAAGAGTGGGGATGAAATTCTCTTATATAAAGTTCTGCGAGAAAGTCAAGTACGGCTTGAGCACAATTTTATGCCAATTTTTAAGGCGACTCGTAGTTGCCAACAGTGTGAGAGTGTGACAGAAAAGTAGTTTATTCGGTCTCGTAGGGTTAAAAGGCATTTGACTTCCGGAAATTAGTTGTTTGATTCAGTAGCCCCCCAACCGCGAGAAGCGCGCCGAATATTTAAAATTTTTAAGGGCCAATAACAATAATTTCAAATTTCAAACTGATTTGTAAATTTACTGCTCAAAATTTGTTGCTAAAGAAAACATTTTTCTTTGGCAAAAATTCGCAGAAAATTCTCAGTAAGTTTGAATTTGTATGTCTGAAACAGGAGTTCTTGACAATTAGTAGTTTTTAGCATGGTGTGGAACACAACAATTCATTGAATTTAATATAATAGATACCCAACGCATATACGCACTTTGCCATGTAGAAAAAGTGAAACGAACCGTTTAAAAATTTTACTCTGCCGAAACAAATGTTCTTGACTTTATTTCATTGTCAAAAATGGCTGCTAGATGCTTCATTTTGTAACGTGAAGTGCGGTATCTAGTATAAACATAGAAATCTCTGGAAACAGCACATTCTTTGAATGTCGATTGTAACCGGAAATGACTACATTCAAAATGACTAAATTTGGTAATTTAAAAATGGCTCTTGTGTTGTTTAAAATATATCGTAAAAAATATGTTAGCATAAATTGTCTAAATGTCTTGCAATGTTAAAACAAAATGTAATGTGTCATAATGTTTGCATTTGAAATTAAATTTAAATACCAAAATTAATTTTTGACTACACGCACAACACATAATTTTTCTGCCTAATTGAGTCATGCATAAATATCACAAACCAAACTATATTATAATTGCATAATTGTACAATCAACCACAAAATATTTGAATCTAAATCAATGCACATAATGCCTGGAGGATGTGCCCAGGCATTTGCAATGAATATGATAATCATAATTACCTAGCCAACCATTTAAATTGAATTCATGGAAAGCTGCATGGGGGCTGCAATCTTAACTGAAACGCCATGCTATCACCATCACACTAGCCCACAATAAGTTAGGATGTATGAAAGCGATAACTGTATGAAGTCATCACATCATATTTTATTTTTTACGTCGCGTTGGTCCGTCAACGTGTTTTATAACAATGACACTGGCATACATACATACATCCGCAAATGCAGCACGCATGAATCACCTGAGTGCACTGCACGAGATAATGTCTGTTGGCAAGTTACCTGAATCTAAATCTGGTGAACTGTTCCGATACGTTTAACGCCTGTGAACACTTTCCGGTATAGCAGTCACGGCACTGCACTCGTAGCTTCACATTGTACGATTAACCACTGCATGGCAGTATGTTACAGTAATCATATTTCTACTGCATTTGAATATCAAATACAGCAGCATCATCATCATCATCATTTTTATCACCATCCACACATCGCGACATTATACCGACCATCTCGTTCAACATAATATTGTTTGTTGTGGCAGCCGCAGCGCCATCCACTGTCGGCATATTCATCTGAATGCCAAGTACTTGCTTAGATGTAATGCCCAGTGATGCTACTGTATGCAGAAAATAAAAATCCTGTACAAAACTTATAATATTGCCATTTTATATCTGTAAAATTATCCTAAGGACTTTTAACATCATGCAACTGCATACTGTTTTCAAATTTTATATTCCACAGACATTCGTGCCTTAGGTATTATCAGACATAAAGGTTAACATTTTTTGAAGCAAAAATGATTGATTTATAAAAATTTTCATGGCATTTTCCGTGCTTTATAAAACTTGAAATATTTCACGCCAAATTTTGTGGAATTTATGTTATGTTATATTTCACAAGACAACTAAATGGTTTGTTTCATAGACATTTGCAAATGTCCATTTTGTTTCATTTTTAATTTTACAGTCATTTTTCACTGGCGGTTCTCACTGAAACTTTTGCAGCCTTTTTTCGAAAAACTGAGATTAAAAATGGAAATGTAAAAATTTTCTTTGAATGTATATCTCTGTAAAATATTTGCACTTAAAACTACTTAGAAGGATTTCAAGTTGAAATTTTATAATAAGAACAAAAATATAAAAAAAAAATTGGCAACACTTTGATTTCAAAAAATCCCTCCCTACCTAGGTATTATAACCTCGGTTTGGGGGGCTTTGGCGCTGATATCAATTCTCATTTTTTGTTCTCTTCTACTTCATTTAAATTCACACCAACATCCTTCAATCTGTGAAATCTATAAAAAGTGTTCACACAGCGCAAACTTCTGATCACATAATCAGCCCCACAAATTGAGTTTCGAATTTACCCCAGCCGATACCGGTGTGGCACAGCGCAGCGTATTCTCTCCCTAACTGTCGCCAATGATGATAGAAGATGGATTAAGGTACGACCACATGTGAATGCCTATACTACGTATTCCTATATGCATTATACCGCAAAAACACAATATGGTGCCGATCAAATGAAAATCACACTTTGCACGTGCTCTTTCGTCTCATCATCGAAGGCAATTTTAGAGCAGCTGATGCAGTTGAATAGAGTTTGTTATTTTGACTACATATTTATATGTGTATACATATAGCTAACAGATATTAGCCATTAGTCCTGGCCTTAGGGTTTGTTTGTTTTACCTCAGGCACAATAATATACATAAAGACTGTTATCTGTTATCCAATAATAAATTGCAATGTGATTTTAACGGGGTAGATTAGGTAAATGGCATGGTTAGGAATAACAATTTTTTGGAAACGGATCTGGGATTTAGACCAATATAATAAAATCGCGCTGGAATGGTTGTTTTTTTCTGGAAATATTATTTGATGTTTTTCGAAACAGTTACATACAATGTAATTTTAAATCATATAATCGTTTTTTTTTTTGTAGAAATTTCGAAAAGTGTGAGTGTGTGATTTTGACATGAAAATGTTTTACGCCATCCCAGACGAAGTTTAGCAAATGTTTTAAATGTCATTGTGATTTGACGTTTATGCTGTAGATTGAAAGAGAATTAGTTGTCACAAGGCAATGAAGGCATGTGTTTTGAGTTTAAATTTTATCATTTCTAACAAAATGGCAACCAAATCACATTATGACATTTTTTCACCATTTCATTTTCATCAGACTTATAAATTGTACATATAGCACGAACATAAATGTGGAACGTATTCATTTTCAATTTCATGTGAATTACATATCTAACTAATATAAAGAAAAATTTAATCTCGTGAAATGAAAAGCTAGTCACAAGAAGTCTACATCATCTTTCGAATGGACTTTTTTGTGAAATTAAAAATCCGTTCCACAATTTGTGGAAAAAATTGTGTTACACCGGACAACTAACTAACAAATTAAACAAATATTTATATATATATTTGTTTAATTTCGAAATTTATATAAAGTGAAAGATTTTGATACATTGCCTTCAAACGTCAAATTAATTCTGTGTTGACATTTCGCAAAGGGTTCAGTGCAAGCTTAAAATTGGGCATCGTCCACTACGTGATCATAATTGTCCAACGAACGTAAACTCTCAATCCAAAGTATCTACTTCGCATTCCACAAATCACCAACGTGACCAACGACGTACAAATTAACAATTATTTATATTTTTTGACATTTCATGCTCATGGATGTTTCTTTATTCGTTGCGAATGGCATTTTTTAATTGATAATCTCTAGTTTTGAGGTTAGTCGGGTGCGAAAAAATGTATTCGTTGAAGTGTGGATGATATGTGGAGCGCAATAAGTGTTTGACAGTTCTTAATAATTTGATTACAATTCGGAACAGCAGTCTTTAGCAATGAAATTGTTTTGTACATAGTAAAATTAGAAAAATACAAAAATTATGACCAACAATTATCTTTTTTTTCATATAAAATAGAAAGTAGAAAAACGTATAAAAATATTAATTTATATTTCAAAATCATTTCTTGTTTGTCCTTTCTTCAATTACAATTTTAAATTCGGAAAGAAATGATAAGTAGATGGGTTTGTTCGTAGATTATGGTCCCCTTTCACACAGAGCATTTTGTTACTTTGTTTTTAAGTCTCCCGTATCTTTCACACGAGGAAACAAAATTGCTGCAGATTTTTTTTGTTTTCTTTTAATGTGTCTTGGTCTTAAGGAGGAATTACATGGATCTGCATCTGCAGACTTGAAGAAAAGTAGAGCGGGACCATAATATAAAACAAACATAAAAGTAAGACAGGGTACACACTAATAACTTACTCTAACTCTGCTATAACTTTCTTGACACATCTCACAATCACATGTTCCTAGCGTTCAGGTATGTACGTTGTTTTTAAGCAAACTGAGGTGAAATGTTAAAAAAAACTTGAAAATTCGTTATCTGAACGGAACAAATTATGGTGCAGATGAAAATGATATAATGAAGATGACATGTTCATATCCACTATAATTTGTAATCTTCAGATTCATACTTCCTATAATCTTCATATATAAAGATGATCTCCATTTTTGTCTTCGCTCTCTATCGCACAAGTATGAGTTTTTTATTTTGTTTCCTCTTTTTTGCAGATGTCTATGCAGATGAAGATGAAGATACATGTAAAGCATCCTTTAGTTACTTAAAAATGAATGGAAAACGGAATTTGTTCAATAGAGATTGATTTTTTTTTTCAGAATGGAAAATTAAATGCATACAAATTGATCAATTGACGTTTATTATATCGGGGGTATGAAAAATTGCAGATATATGTGGAATTTTAGACGTTCTGTAAAAAAAATTGACCAAAGAGTGCAAAAAATTTCAAAATTTCATAGAATAAGGTTTTATATTTTATAATTATTAAAAAATGAAGTTATCTGAAACTTTAGATATATAAACTGTACTACTAACAAAACCAATCAAAAGATCGATAAATACTTCATGAACACATCCATCGAGATTCAATCCAACTATCAATTATACCAACAAAACTAAGAAAGTCAAAATCGAGCCTCGAATGAGCGTCAACAAACCAAACACAGTACGATTCTACTTAAGCTTTTCATCGACCGTCGATCTACTAGCAATGTTGTATGTAAAATTCTACTATGGATAGATTTCAAAATAAAACACGCCTATTGTTTATTACTTAGTAATCTTTTTCGTTTGTTAATTAATTGAATCCATCAGAATGTGAATTAAATATCAGAATTCGACGTGTCGTGTCTCATGTTTGAGGTTCTTAATTTTTAAAGGAAGCAGATTCGAAATGTTAGGTAACCCAGATTCGAAATAGGTTTCAATATTGCTAATTGGAATGGGAGCTTCAGATAATATTTGCTAAATTGGAAACCAAACTCCGCCAAAAAGCTAAAGTTTATATTTGAGATTTATGCCTTTCAGTGGCAGTCTTAAATTAATGACATCTTGACATTTAGTCATAAAAGTTTTGAATTATTTGGTAGTTCATAGGAAAATGAGACTGAGAATATACCACTTCCTCAAAAGCCTTTTCAATTACAGCTAATTGACATTTCGAAGTGAACAATATTTGTTTGTAAGTATTCCTTATAGAGAATTACGCTAATCCAATTTGGTGGCACACTTAACCAATGCTCCTAGCATTTTAGCAGAAATATTAAATGCATATATGCAAATGCCGGCTTAAATATATTTTGTCAGCTCTAGAGACATTATTAATTCATAAAGGATTTGTTTACGTAGGATATTGTATTTAATAACGGATTTATTTAAGTATGCGAAATGGAAAATCCTAATTAACAAAAACCATTATGTTCTATATAAATTAAAATCATGCCTGAGCAAGCCGTATAGTTTTCCACACATGTGTGTACTATATTGCGCTTTTCCAACAGGCATTACCCAAATGTACTATTACACACTAATAGATTTCCAGAGAGCTCGACGAATATTCGCCATTAAAATACATTTTTCGGGACACCATAGCATCATTTAGTGGTGTGGTCGCGGCGAAACGCGCGTACACAATTCCATCGCCACAAAATCCGTTTCCTCATAAATCTAATTCCCCAAACTAACTCAACCCCCACACCCCTATCCAACTATTTCGCTATCGCCATATCACATCACTAAACAAAAGGGAAAAAGAAAAATCTTTAAAAACTTTTCATGCTTTACAGCGAAGCCAAACATAGACGGAGACGGAGACACCCGAAGGGAATTAAGTGGTGTATATTGTTCAGTTGCCTGCGTTCTGCTTGCACAGTAGTATAGTAAACTTTGACAACCCCTTAGAGGATTTTTTTTTGTCTCTTTATCTTTACAATGTAAGCTATTCTCTTAGGTCAATTAATTATATCTTAAGCTGTCTGGTGGTGTAGATTTTTTTTATATTATTATTCTTCCACAAATTGTAAAGCGGTAGTCGAAAGATGGGCAGCAAAAAATATCCAAGTCACCATGTTTTTTTTTTTTATAAATATAAAAGGGCCCCTCGTCACGTTCCATAAAAAATGAATAATGCCAACACTTTGCCGGATAAAATTCTATTTCAACACAATGATCCGGTTTTTTGAGTGAGGAACCAAAATTCAGCAAAGATGTTCATGATGGAGCATAATTTTTGAAATAAGGATACAAAAATGGTATTTAGATTTTATCTATAAATAAATAGACATGAGTCATGGGTTCATGGATCTTATACAAACGTGTCATATTGAGAGCCGATTCATAAAGGCTTATATACTAAAGGGCATAACCCGTTACAAGTAGCTACCTATTCATAAAATTTTGGTATTAAAAAGAAAGACATTTCTGCGAATGGAATGTGTTTGTATTCGATTTGTATTTTCGTCATTCATAGCTTGTGGAAAAAAGACGCGTTTCCAAGGTCGGTAAGCTCTGCCTATATTTGTTTATAAATGTAGACCCTGGCAGCATCGTAAGGGCGTTGGACTCAGCTGTCGAGCGACAGGTTGAGGACTGAACAACAGTCTATTCTTTTTTCAAAGGTTCTCTCTCTTTTAAGGAATGGATGAAATCTCAAACAAATAAGATGAGAAGCACTTATTCATGACAAGAGACACTTTTAAAGGATTCGTCAGTTCTCATATGGATATTGTATAGAGTTAAATACTCCTACATAGATAAAGTCATGAGTTTGGAATAGGACGGACTCAGCTTGAGAAATTTTGTATGTCAGTTTGTCTAATTCTATAATATATTAAAATTACAACAATTGAAATTATATAATGATTCTGCTAAGAGTTTTATGAACTGCTAAAAGTCCTTCTAAAAACATGTGAGGAGGAAAAAACATTTATAATAGTCTCGAAACGGATTTTGTAATCTACCATCATCCAAACTTGACAATCCATCTCAAGCAATTTGTCTTGGCTTAATGCATGAAAGATATTGGATTGGTGACTAAGCCATTAGGTACACATTCTATTATACATTTAAGTGTTTGAGAGGTTATGTTATATTGATATTAATTGTTTAGGATGCTTTGTGAGGAAATTTGACTTTAATCACACATTTTGTTTTGACGTATTTTGCACTATTTATTAGATGTAGTGTAGAAATACTTGATGTAATTTAGCAGTATCTTAAGTAACGCTAACTTTTTCAATACTTTGCTCTATAAAACTGTATCTTAAGTAACGCTTACTTTTTCAATACTCTGCTCTATAAAATTCTCGCAATTCATACTTTAAGAATAAAAAAAAATGAATGCCATTGAATTGAACTCGAACTGCTGAACGGATTTTAGTGAATATTGGCGTTGAGTTCAATTACGTTGAAGAAAACTATTTATAACATAAAGGTTTTACGGGAGTTGAGGAGGTGATTGAGAATTAATCTGAACAACAAAACTTTTACACATGCTTATAATTATGCGCGACTGAAAAATTGCTACATTGTCTTCGATATCAATTCAATCATGTCCCATGAGAAAAATTGATTTTTCTATTTTGCATTGTGCTAATAAATTTTCGAAAATATCGTTTAACCAGTCTTATATTTTTTTTTCTAAATTTCTATTTATCGTTTCAATTTCTTAAGCCATATGTATATTCAAAACAATGAGCAGGATGACCCATTTTCCTGCTTAGAGGTACAAACAGTCTTAAACCAGTAACAAAACAATAAGACCCAGGCATCAAATGGTATATTCCAAGAATAATATAAATTCAGCACCCTATTTTTGAAAGAAAAAATAAATAATGCTTTATACCTACGGTGACCATTCGTCCTGTATTTCCGGGGACAGTCCTGTATTTCACTCGAAAGTCCCGGATAAATTTTGAGAAAACCCGGGACGTACAACTGTGTGGTATTTTATTTTTTGTCCTGGGTTGGTTTGTCCGTATTTCCATATATTTTTATTATTCGAATTTATCATAATTTTATTCACAATAATATAATTATGTGCTTAGTAACGGGTGATTTTTTTGCTACTTGGTTTTTGACGTTTATATTTTTGACAGATCACACATGACAAATTCCACGAACATTTGACATTTCGATTCAGTATTGTTTGCCATTTCATCATGAATATACTTACGCCTGAACAACGTTTGCAAATTATTGAAATTTATTATCAAAATTCGTGCTCTGTGAAAAATGTGTTTCGCAAGCTACGTCCGTTTTATGGTCGTCATAATCGACCCACCGAGCAGGCTATTCAGCTCATTGTGACCAAATTTCGCACCAGTTTCACTTTATTGGACATTAATCCACCAAATCGTATCCGTAGAGTGCGTACCGAAGAGAATATTGCTGCTGCATCCGCCAGTGTTGCTGAAGATCGCGATATGTCCATTCGGCGCCGATCGCAGCAATTGGGTTTGTGTTATTCGACCACCTGGAAGATTTTACGCAAAGATCTTGGTTTAAAGCCATACAAAATACAGCTGGTGCAAGAATTGAAGCCAGGCGACCTACCACAACGTAGAATTTTCGGTGAATGGGCCTTAGAAAAGTTGGATGAGGATCCGTTTTTTTATCGCAAAATTGTCTTCAGCGACGAGGCTCATTTTTGGCTAAATGGATACGTGAATAAGAAGAATTGCCGTATTTGGAGTGAAGAGCAGCCAGACGCAATTCAGCAGCTACCAATGCATCCCGAAAAATGCACTGTTTGGTGCGGTTTATGGGCAGGCGGCATCATTGGGCCGTACTTCTTCAAGGACGATGAAGGCCGCAGGGTTACGGTCAATGGAGAAAGGTACCGTTCGATGATAACAGATTTTTTTTGCCGAAAATGCAAGAATTGAACTCGGTCGACATGTGGTTCCAACAGGACGGTGCCACATGCCACACTGCACGCGAAACCATGCATCAATTGAGAGGCGAATTTGGTGAGCAGTTGATCTCACGTTTTTTCGCAGTCAATTGGCCACCAAGATCATGTGATTTGACCCCGTTAGACTATTTTTTGTGGGGCTATGTTAAGTCTATTGTCTATGGGGACAAGCCAAACACGATTGCTGCCTTGGAAGCCAACATTGAACGCGTCATTGGTGAGATTCCGGCCGAAATGTGTGAAAAAGTTTGCCAAAATTGGACCTTCAGAATGGACCACCTGAAGCGTAGCCGCGGGCAACATTTAAGTGAAATTATTTTTAAAAAGTAAATGGCAGAAATTGATTTATCGATCAAAATAAAAATTTCATTGACTTTTTACAAGTTTCTGTGTTTTTTTGAATTTTCAAAAACCAAGCTCTTAAAAATCACCGTTTATTTTTGTGACAAGGTGCCAATACGCCCTTAACAAAACTAAATTAAACGCATCAATTTGTCACCTTCTCTGAGCGCTCGGGTTTTTTTTCAAACTGTGTCTTCACAAACTTCAAACTGTATTTTCACAAAAAAACATAAAACCCAATTTTTCATGCGAGCATATTATTAGCATTTGCATGTCAAAAGTTGTGCTAGTCATTATAGATTTTAAATTAAAATTAAAATGATGTGATGTTATTTTTTATACTTTAGCTTTTGAGAATTTTGTTGACATTTTAAAAAATAAAAGTTAAAAAAACACATGTTTTTCAGTTTGTTTCCCGAGAAAACATTTCAGAGAGACTTTTGCCTGTAGTATTTTCAAGAAAAGTGACTAGAGATTTCCGGCCAACTACAGAGGTATATCGTTCCTGAATTCTTGAATGCAAATCCTTCAGACACTTATTTCCAAGGGTATTTACAACTTTGTTCAATAAAACAACTTGTTGAGTGAGAAATTTTTCGACAATATTGACCAAATTTACTCGCTTACCAGCCTATCGGAAATATTTATAGATAGCAAAAAAGAAAAAAAGTCTTACCCTTTCATTATTGATTTTCAGGAAGCATTCGACACCATAGATAAAACCTCACTTATTTTGAAGCTTTGCAACAAAGAAGTCTCGGCGAAGTTTGGAAACATCTTGGAACATTTATAGGATTTAACAACCTCTGCGGTGGTATATTGAAACAAAATTTCAGACCAATTTGAAATAGAATTGAAACAAGGATGTAGCTTAAGCCGTCTTGATTATCAAACCTTTTGGTCAAAGTCCTAATGTTTGCAGAAGACATCGTTGTACTGGCTGAATCGCAATGGGCCCTCAATTGATGATCTATAGATTGTTCGAGTACTTCAATAAATTGAGAATCCAGGTTAATCCATCAACGTCAAAAATAATTATCTTCGCAACGGTAGAGGCTGAAATTGTCGCAATGAAACTTTGAATTTGGTGAGCAAAAATTTAGGTCGTCAAACAATACAATTATATCGGTGCAAGTTTAAACCTGAAAACCCACCAAACTAGCTATGTCCAAAAGTGCCCTAAAGTTAATCTGAAGAAGTGTGATGCAATGCCAATATTTCGAATACGAAGCCAAATAGCGCATATTCCAAAAAATTACGAAATCGATTATGTGCTACGCAGCTCAAATTTGGGTCACAACAGAAGGAGTTGAACAGCTTCTAAATTACTTTTTAAAACAAACTTTGAGATTACCAAAAAGTAAGGCTAACCAAATTATTATGCTAGGTTAGGTTGGAGTGGCCTTCAGTAAAACAAGGTTAGATTAAGTTTTATGCTATATTCAATTAAATATTGAAATTCAAACGAATATATTTTTATTTGAGTTTCGAAGTTTTTGAAACATTTTTTTCACATTGAAATATCGGAAAACAGAATTTTGAACCAGTTAGAATTTCAACCCCAACCCGATCCGATTACAATATCAAAACAACATACAAGTTTCACAAATAAAAGTTAGCAATAACTGTTAAATGTCAATATTTAACTCTAATCTGTATTTCATATTAGTTAAATTAATATCATAATAATTTAATATTTTCTTAATACTTAATTACTATAACATATTGAACTAGCAGTACTAAACTAAATTGCTCTAATTTCAGTTTCATAAAATAGTTTCAATTCTCAAATCGTTTCATTTCAATTTATAAATTCTCTTCTGGTTTATAATTCCATCTGGGTCATTCTTCGTTTATCATTTGCCAGCGCTAGTCGTTTTTAATAAATTAAATTTTTATAAGCATACAAAAAAAACCTCTTTAATTTCGTTGAACGAATTTCCTGCTCTTGAAATCAACAATCACTATAATTTTGATTTTTGGTCTTATTGCTTATATGGATGCAATATTTCCAGTTTAAAAAGTTGTAATTCTTTTCTAATTTGCTTTTTCACCTGCTTTTTGAAAAGTTTTCAATATAATTTCCAGCTTTATAAACTTTAAGTGAATAAAGTGTTTTTTTTTAGTTTCACTTACTTATTGGAACGTGAAATTGAAAGCAAAACTTATTTAAATTAAAATCTTGTTTAACAATAATGCCAATGAACACTTTAAGCGAACAATTTCTCCAGATCGACTGCATTATAAAGTTTTGCCCTTCCTTAAATCTATATTTACTAAACACTTATCAATATTTTGCACGTCCCTACTTCTAAGGTGATTTCAGAATTTGAAGTGCTGATGAGAAAGTATATTATCATCCACAACCGCCCTAAGGGCCTGTTTTGTTTGTATTTGTATTTACACAAGCCTAAAGTCCTGACCGAAAGTCTACAATAAGGCCTGACATGGCTTGGTGATAAAGTGGAACCCACTTCTGAATTTCCGAGTGTTTTTAGGTTGATTCTATAGTGTGGGAATTGTCACCCTAACAATATTTACATATATGTAGGTAATTTTGTATGTATATTGAATTAAAAACAAAAGTCTATTTTGATTCAGTCATTTCGATCATCATAGATAAATATTTCTTTTTAATAATACTCAATTAGGAGAAATGATAAGAAACATTACCCGGTTTCGAAAAAATCAATGAAAAGGAAATGTGTTTGCATGCTGTTACACATTTTTCGCCCCCAACTGAGCCTATTTAAAAATAAAAACCAGAAAATAGATAGAAAAAATAAAATTCTAGCAGCAGGGTAGTTTCTAGTACAGCGCTGTCGATTGTAGTATACAAAGGGAGTATTAGGATACTCTGCATTTCGGTGACTGATATTCCGAATTCTTCATAGTATAATGGCATTAAATGCTATGTTTTCAATGAGTTTTAATTTAAAAAAAAATCTGTACTATTCCCATTGAATTAAAAAACGGGTTAGATTTGACATTGGAGTAGATACCTGTCAAAACTAAATTAATATTTTAGTTTTTATTCCAGTGTCATGCAATTTAGGTTGCTTTAAAAGGCCCTTAGGTCTGACAGGTATATAGCACGAAAACGTAATTAAAAAATTTTCACCAACAAATTGTCCTACCTATTGGTGAACAATTTTGTGGTGCCGCCATTTTAAATATTGAAGTGAAAATAATCAAGGAAGACAAGTATTTAAAATTAACCAGAAGCATAAGTATGTTTTACTGTTTGTTTTTATCTACTACAATTTGTTTCCTTCCTCCCTTGAATATTTAAAACGACAGCACTGTCATCGACTAGAAACGAATATCTCCATTAACAAAAACTATCGACCAGAGTGGTGGCCGGGCATCAGATGAAAAAAAATTAAATTGGTTTAGCAATCGACAACGAGTGAGGTGTACTCAGCAAGGGGTGATGGCAAGTTCAGTACACAATTTCGGGTCTGTAATGCCAAAGCACATAGGCCATAGCGTATGATGGTGGTCGTCGTCTCCGTCGGTCGCGTTGTCTTCATCGACTTGTCGTTATCGTTCGTGCAATGTAAGTGATGTGAGTGTAAATGCGGAGCAAACTCCGACTGCAATAAATTAGTTAGACGCGACGCGACGGTCGGCATCGTCATCGCCGGCGTCGTCGTCGCGTCCTCGTCTGCTTGCAGGTGGTAATGGTTAGTGGCGTTTCAGGCGTGCGTGGGGCGGTGAAATAGCATGCAATTTTGTCTAACGTTTGGCACTTTGCATTGATGTTCTGGGAAAATAACAAGTTTTATAGAAATTGTAATTATTGGAAATTAGTCGATACTTTGGAATTTATTTTTGCCGATTGGGACTGCGAATGGGAATGAGAATGAAAATGGAATTGGGATGTGTGGCTTTTAGGTGCGCTATTGCAAATATTTTCGTGGCAATAGTTTTTAATTGATTTGCGGGAATTATTGTTCGTTCGTTGTTCATATGCTATGATGTGGCAAAATTATTTGAATATTAGAATGTTTGTATAAATTCTTTGAATGTTCGTAAATTGGGGGCAAATAAAATTTAAGCTATTCATAAATTGTGGAAAGCATAATATCTTCATACATAATGCCGATTCATATACATACATAGATTAAATTAAATAAAACAAATATTGATACATTATATAGAATAAGCCATAATTAATATTGGAATTTTGATTATGGACTCAGGTAGAGTTTAGGAATTTTATCAAATTTGTTTTAATTTTAAATATGAATTTCTACACAAAATGTTCATACATATTTCAAAATGAGTTAGATATCTCAGTGTCGCTTTGGTTTTGCTGGAAATTTTTTTTTAAAGTAAACACTTACGTCAAAGTATATCAAGAATGAATATGGGAGATATAGGTGCAAGTACTAACCTGGAAAAAAGAAGAACAAAAAATAAAATTATTATATGTAAAAAATATTAAAAGTTTTAAAATAAAAATCAATAAATTTCTTAACCTTCCATAGATACAAATTTATATAGTATGTTATTCAATTTGTGTCACTGTAATACAGTAGATCTCAGTTCTTTGCTAGTGTTATCTAAATCCAAACTGACAAACGTATTCATTACACATTACGATGACTATTTTACATCAACTTAGTGTCAAAATAGATCCATTGATTTTCTTCAAATTTGGTACAATGCATTATTGTCTGATTTTGTAGGGAAAAAAATCGAAATTTTATTTAAGTACGTCTATAAAACAAAATCATCGTTACAGGAGAGATAAATGATTCGCTTTTCACTGTGACTGAATTTCAGTAGGCCGTCACTATTGCAAAGCTTTCATAGGGTGACCGTAATATGCAAAATTGAACGACTACAATTATTAAAGGAAAACCTTTTTAAAGCTTATTATTTTTTTTTCCTTTCAGGTGCTTGTTGTTAATTATTATATTATTTTAGTTTTTTTCTTATTTAAAATTTTGTGTAAACCTACTTAACAAAAATGAATAAATGTAGTATAGCTTGAACCAAATCACTTGTCCAACGGTCGTTTACGTAGAGAAAGTATTCAAGAGAACAAAAATGGTGCGAAAGGGATTTAATGAGAGCGATGCCAGAGATGAAATGCTTTTTTGAAAACTTCACAATAAACCACGATCATTCCTCATATAAATAAAGCCCATCCCTGGAAGGTGTTTGTGTGTATCTTTCAAAATTAATGAGATGAGTAAAGAATTTTAAGATAACTGAGCGGTAGAATGGCCAAAATAATTGGTTCAAGATATAACATAGTTTTTCGTATTTAATAAAAACTACCCCTGAAGAAATTGTGGAACATGTGACGAAACATAAATCCATTTAAATAATTCATCAAATTATATTAGTCGTTCGACAAGGAATCACAAAATGTCTCTCTCTCTCTCTCTTAAAAGCTTCAAAAAAGCACTAAAATATGACAGCTCTCTCTGAAGAACAACAAGAAAATTAGCAAGAATTATTGATTAACTTGTTCAGAGTTACATAACTGGTTTGATATGCATTTCATAGAAGGTCACTCTGGTCACTCAGATCGATCATGAAAAAATATAAGAAATTTACTGGGTTTCAATTCAGTATCTCCCATAAGGCCTTCACTGACAAATCTTTTGGAGGATTTATTTGTTCCTCAAATTTTGCATAGCTTAAGAGAACTTAAGTTTCAAAAAAAAAATCAGTAAGTTTCCGTTAAAATTTTAAAAATAAAAAAAACGGGTGTGGTAATAGGCGGATACACATGTTGTAACTTATGATAAAATATTGAAATTTTTATCAAAAAAAGCCAATTCAAGAACAAGTGGGTGTGGCAGTAGGTGAATTTTTAAAAAATCCACCTATCATAATTTGGTTTCAAGAGAGCTTTTAATTCAACTTTCGACTTATGTTAATTATTGAAAATATTTATGAACATAAGTGGCTAAGATAGAAGGTGGATATCCGAAAAACTGTATATTATGCTTTATGTAAAGTACAAAAGTACTAATTACAGATATTTTTAGATTATTAGTAAAAGTTTTAAAGAAAAAAATGGAAAAAAATACAATAATTATAAAACATTTTTCTTTATAACAATTTTAAGTTAAAAAATTGGGCTTGGCAAATTTAGCTTAACCCATTTCCTTAGCATTCCCCTTTGTATGTAGCGAAAAGAGAACTCTAAAAAAAATCAACAAAATCGATTCAGTAGTTTTCGATCAAAACCTAATGTATAACGAAAAAGAACAGGACACTAGATAGTAGAATTTTCTTTTGATGCTCTCAACGTTTAAGTTGACTAGGCAATGATTCAATACTATAATTTTAATCAGACAAAAGGTAGTCGCAGAAGTACAAGAAATGGATCCCTTAAACTAGCAGTTCTAAATTGACTATAAAAAGCTTCTATTAAAATTGTTTAAGATAGAGTAATACCCTCTTATTGTGTCAGAAGAAATACTGCGACTTGTGCTTATATCCGACTTTGAAAATTTGTTTTTTTTAGATAAAATAATGTTGCCAAAAACAAACGAAAAACATTGGTACCCTCCATTGAAAATTATACAAAAAAGTGCACCAGTGAAATAAAATGAAATGTTTTTCCCAATAAATTTACTTTCAATAATGAAGTGATCAAAAATATATATTAATTTTGATTCAATACCGAAAATGCAACACTGTCACGAGCGTAAGTACAGTAGAGTGTGTTCTAGATCTACTGGACTTAAAAAAAAATCATATAAATTATCCTGAATCCTTTTGTAATATTTTCTGTGTCATGACAAGAAGAAACACAAACAAATATCTAAAATTCCTTTTATCTCAGCACAGGAGTTTTCAGGTCAAAAAAAATAAAATTATAAAAAAAAGCAAAGCTTAATTTATAGCAATGGCAATTTCCTCAAGCTCTTATAGCAGCATCCTTTCAGAAGTCAACAATCTAATTAAATGGAAGAGACAAACGCATTTATTTAACTTCCAACGCAGTGTTGACTCGCCATAGTCAACAAAAACATCAAGACTGTTGTCACTTGTCACACAAGCTTTTCAGTCATTTGTTGTTTTCTTTTCATAAAAAAAATACAAGTATCATGCTCAGCACAATACGGCACCTATCTATCATTGTTCTGTTTCCATCAGAAGACTGTCCTCATCAGCAGGTCGAGTTTAGTTGTTGCACCCACACAATATTCAAGCGATTAACTTTAGACAATTTTTCACAATATTGTCATCATTCCGACTCATTGGATGCACATCAAATCTTCTCGGTTTTTCATCTCGGTGTATAAGTATTGGTAGGTATATTACGAAGCTTGAAACTTTTGTTATTGCCTGAAGATGTCACGAACAGCAAATATTATTTTTCAGGCAAGGAGTTAAATTGAAATGAAAAATGGAATGCCCTTTCAAATACACGTACCTATACCGTATAGTTAGAGCGGCTGACTATTAATATTGAATAGCTAACGAAGCGGCAATATACTTACGAGTGCTATAGGAGACGGAAAATAAACCCGGCTCACAACGGATTATATTCCTGACAGATTTATATGCTATAGCTAAGATATCTGCGTGGTATCTGTGGTAGAAGGATGGAATAACAAAGGTGCGAACGTGTACAAAATATCAATAGGATTTTTCCTGCCTTTCTATCTTCTATTGTGGCAGTCGCATTTATATACAAATTGGAGAAAACACCACCAACTCAACAATCATACAATAGAGATACTTTGAGAAAATATTTACCATAATTATGGCCATAGAAGGACGATGTGAAAATTCCTGAGTAAAGTGTACACACAGGCACCAGCTTAAGAGCAATGCAATGCAATAATGCAAGGGCTGATGGTAGGATGCCATTGCAGCATACTCGCATATGACAAGTATTATTGGTGTAATACGGCGGCTGAAGTACTTGTATCAGCATCGGCATCAGGAATCTCGTCATGTACCAAGGAAGGAATTTAATTTTTTTTTCTTCACTAAGGTACCCTCGATGTTTGTGTTCATCTTCATCTACTGTGGTCTTTGCTTGTGTTCTCGTAAATTCTTGCAGTAAAACATTCTTACGTATCTTATTTTGTCGCTCTGCTGCAAGAAGTGCATACAATACTTGAAATGATGCAGGAGTGTGTTGGGTAAAAATAGCTGCAAGTATTCTCGCTATAGCTCAAGTATAGGTATAGAAATGCACTACCAGGAGTTGTCACTCTTTATTTATTGTGAAAAAAAAACTGAACATTAAAAGGACTGCACGGCAATAAATTGCTGCTCCTTGAATGTAAACCTTATTGCTAACCACATAACTGACAGATGCATGGCTGTTCCGACCCGGCCACCGACTAAGAAGACGACGACGACGACTACTACGATGACACGATAGAGCCTTGACCTTCTTCAACTTTTATCTGTTTCTGCTGGTTCTTTCCATTGACAGTATATTAAATTCAGAATAATTCTCCAGTGCACTATTCTAGAGGTACCTAGTATACTTGTGTACTATGTGAATGGATTCTTGTGTGCGTTTTATGTTTATATTCTTGCATACATGGCAGAAGAATTTCAATTCTATTATACGGACTGAATCTCATTTATGTATTTGAATTATTAATAGGACAAAGGAATTTTTGAATTTAACATTTCAGTTTGAATAGGTTACCCCTAGAAGACGGAGGACCATCAAAATGTATTTCATTACCAAATGGAAGGACAATCTAATGATTTAATGACAGTGTCCACATGGGATATGTATAGAAACCTTGCTTTTTTATGAATAAAATTATAGTATTCGAAAATTCTGTAAAGCCAACATTTTGCAAATTTTTGATCCTCATGGCATTATGCAATCAGTAAAATCGCTTGAAGAACTGTCCAATCGACACGCCTTACACCTGATATCGTTGCTGGCATTTATTAATTCATAACATCATGCTTACAATTGTTATGTTAAATACTGAAATTTGGTACTTTCAAAATTATTGGCAATAACTGGTAAGCTATATTAATTATTAACTAATTCCAAATGTAATTGTTCAGCGACATAAAATTGACGTCAAGAGTTAAATTATTTCGTCGAAGCAAATCGGTTTAATGCACTTATTTTCGGAATTAAATACAGATTTTGAAAAGTTATTTCAGTTGTTGCAGTTTAAGAAAAAAAAGATGCCACTTGAATTTTTTTTTAAATAAATTTTTTTGTGTATAAAATTTTTAAAACATTTTTAGAAAAACATTATTTTGAAACGACAATTTAAAGAAATTATTAAACCTACGTATAAATTTTTAATTTCAAAAAATTTCAGTGGCAAGTTTTAGAAAAATCGATTTTTCAAAAAAAAATATTTATATTTTAAAAATCGAAAAAGCATTTTTTTTAAATTTCATAAATTTCAATATGCAGTATTATTTATACTTTTAGGGTGCATCTTTAAAAAAAAATAATTTTAAGACGTAGTGAGAAAGCCGAAAGGATGAGAATTGTTTTTATAGGAATTAGCATTAATAATAACGTAACATAAAATTTTTTTTTTTACTTAAAAGTGGACTGCACTAATCTTTTATTAAACTTCTTGGAAACGTTTTTGAGAAAAAAAAAGTTTGACGGTACGGAAGCTAGAAACCATTATTTTTGGTTTTAGGAAAATAATTGTTCTATTTATTCAAGATTTTGTCAAAAAACTACTAAATACGAAGTTTTGAAAAAATCGATTCAGTCGTTTTCAAAGTATTGAGTTTTCAAAAAAAAAAATTTCCAGAAAATCGAGGATTTCCAAAAAATCGAAAACACGAAAAATGTTTCTACTAGAAACCTTTTTCTGAAAAATTAACTGAATTTTTAAAAATCCTTGCAGCCATATTTTAAAAAAATAAGATTTACCTTCTCTGTTTGTAAGGCTACCGTTATTTTGGGTCTTAAAAAACTTAAAATGGGGATCTACTACACAAAACACAATATTTGCCAATTTTGAAGAAAATCCATTTACCAGTTTAGGTGGGCAGACAGACAGAATTGTGACAACCACTTGTTTTTCTTCAATTCGATATTTTGCGAATCTTAAGTTTATAAAAAATGTAATTATTTAATTATAAAATAATTATATGTTTTTATAGCTGTATCTACTAACAGCTTTATTCATTGCCGCTGTTCATAACTTCTCTAAGCGCAAACATGTTACTCATTACCTTATGTAACGTTGCATAGTAGCAACATAACCTAAATGCGTTGGATGGTTGTATACAGCCTACATAAAAGTAATATTGTATTGAAAATGCCATTTGAAATCATCCATGTAAGTTTTCTTGTTTTTTTGAAGGGTAGGTAAATGTGTATTAATGACATGCACCAACGATGAAGCATTTGAAGCCAGTCTTTTATCGATCAGTTGTGTGGACAATGCAAAAATATCTTGCGGAGCGGGGGTATATTCATATTTGTTGTTGCAAAACTCTCTTGTGCGTCATTAGGAAAAAACAATAGTATACATAAATATTTTATTTTGACATAATCACATTATATATATAATGTGTAGGAAAATGTATATTGTATAATGATTTGCATAGCGGCTACATAAGTATGCAGTTATCCACTGCATAACTGTGTACGCGTTAAGCGTATTTTAATGTATTTTTCGTCTAACGATATTTATTATTTTTAATATTTGGTGGAAAAAATTAAAATTATTGCAGGAGTTTCAATTTCAATCAAACTATATTTCTGAGATTTCAAATATAAATGTAACATTGAAGAGAATTATAAAATAAAAAAAACAAAACATTGTAACATATCCCCACAACATGTTTTTTTCACCGACAACAGTGTAAAACCCCTAAGGTTTTAGTTTTACCATGAAACACAATAAAATCAAAAAAATGATCGACTTTTTGTCTTCCGAGAAGAAATCAAGAAAATACGCTTCGGGATAACAAACATTTTTCTAAGAAATAACATCAATTGTGGATTCCACTCTCCCTGACTCAATAAAACAATAAATCTCGATTATTTTCTAAAATGAAATATTTCTTTTTAATCCTTTGAATTGGTTAAGGAAATTACCTCAATTTAAACATTCTCATCGATTGATTCTCAAAAAAATATAGGTCATTGAAAGATTAGTGGTAAAAACGAATCCTTACCACTATTTCAATATCAATTGCAAATAATCTCACGTATCACGTTCGTTTTTATTAAATTAAAATAGAAATGAAAACGAATCGGTGGGTAGGTATTATCATCGTGATTCATCACCATCACACCATCAGCCAAAGGCTCCAAGTGAGGATGCATAATGGTCGTGGCCAAAATCGATGAGAAATACTATTGGACGTGACTGCTCTCTCTCTGCACAACCAGCAGCAATGCAGTTCTCCCTAAACGTGATATTGATACTAGCTGAAAATTAAAGTTTTCCTCAGGGCATCGCAGTGGAGTGTTGCAATAGGGGTTTGCCTTCGACATGGTATTAACGAAGATAACATTATATGTTATTTTATAATTCTTTTGTATTTCTTGAATCAACGGAATTATTCAGAAGTGAATTCTTAGTTTTTATCTTTTTGATAAAGTAATTGAAGGCTTACGTGACCGTGCGTCGACGTGTCGGTCGCCGCAGTTATATCCTGTGTGGGCACTTTTGTTTTTAGTTTGGAAAGAATTTCTGAAGACCAACTAAGTATAGCAGTTTTATGACTTATTTCTATGAAAACATTCAACGGGTCCAGGATATTAATTTCTTGCATTTTTTTTATTCACTTAAGACTCAAAGGGAAAATAAAAGGAGATTTACCTATTCACTGAAGTTTTTATTTTCTATAAGGATTATATCAGTGTAAGTGGAAGGGTTTTTTCTTTGGATATGTATGTTTTGTTGGGTGAATGCGAACGCAACAGAAAAATAAAAGAAAGCTGTAATCACCTAAACACTGTATTGGGGAGATCTAAGGCTTGAGGTATTAAAAAAAAAGACTACAAAAATTCACAATGCAAACCATAATTTTTTTTAATATTCAAAATGGAATTCATTTTCCATTTTACTGTTTTTATTTTGTGAGAGTGCACATGAGTACTTCTTTTAGGGTTTGTTGTTTTTGGTTGTGTTACATTTAAAATCGTCCTTATACCAGAGGATCAAAATATACAATTCTCAACTATTTGAATTCAAAAAGGCGAAAAGATTTTCAGAATTTTGCACCCTTAACAGTGAATTCTTCATAAACGGTCTAGGCAGACAGTTCACGTCACCCACTTCGTGAGATCACAGTACACATTAAAAGGTATGCTTTTTCGAGTTTTCATTTTCCTTCATATTGATGTTCGAACATGTGTCAAAACTCAAATGTCATTTTATCACAAATGCCATGGGCATGGTAAAAAAACTGCTATTTCCAATGTCGGTTATTGCTACTTTTTAATAACAGTTATATATACCTCTTACTGAAATAACAATACCGAACAAAAATTGTTAGTAAAATAACAATTTAACTCGAATTTTACAATTAATTATTCGCCACTTTATCATCTATATTCCGCAATTCAGTTCGATCAAAATAAAAAAAAATTTAATTGTAAATGTCATTTCAATAACAGCTATTTTCAATCTCTTTTTTTCTGTTACTGAATACCTCTTAATGGAATATTGACCAACCTCTATTTGATGTGGATGTGACAAAGTGGAAATGTCAAATCTCAGAGAAATAAGTGTCATATTTCATATATGGCAACATGCCAATATGTGTACTGTGGAGTGAGATAACCATACTTCAAATCGATGTAACAAAATGTTATCGTAGTACTAAGAAGTGCGGACTGAGAATGTTGCCGATCAACAATCCACACCTAATATATAGTAAGCTGACATAGTTTTTGCAAATGACGGCGAATGTCAATTCTACTTTGACATTTGTGGAGTAAACAGACACAAAATACTGCGTCAGCAAGACATATGAATCCCTATACTTTGATTGACATTTGACACCATTTGCAAAATTTATAGCATGTATCGATAGGATGACAACTTTTGGGTCACCTTGTACAGAAATTAAAATTTTACAAACGAAAACAAAAATTATAAACTATACGTAAGCCCCTTAAAACATACTTTTAAAATGAAAAGTCGACCTTCATACATAGATGTTTGTATTCAGATATCAGTTGCCATTTAACATTCTTGACTCAATTATGTGAATTTTAAACAAACAAATCTTACGTAACTTTAATGTTAAAGTGCATACCTCCGCACGACCACTTTAATAACCAGCAATTATTATCTCATTCTTCAATAATATGCTGACCTTGATCACAGATTTTTCTGCACGAGTTTTCTGCATTACATGCATAACAATTCTCACAACAATCTCAAGGCCATAAATGAAATAAATTGATAAATTGAAAAGGAACAATAATAAGAATTTTAAAATTGTAAAACTTAACAATAATTATTTATATTTTATTAATAAGGAAATTAATGTCTTTTTTAATTTGTAGAACAGTTTTTCTAACCTTATGTATCTATCTCAATATAAAATGCTAACAGAACTGTTTCAGGTTCAATAAGTCCAATTTTATTATTTTAGCTTAATTTTGATTAACATATGAATCAAACAAAATCCACTCATATTACCTTTCTCCCCCGATAGTAATTTTGCGTGATTATCAGACAATTTTATTTTGTTGTACAATATTTCAAAGCAAATTATTCTGCATTCAAATTGAAACAATTAAAATTCCATTGGATCACCGATTCTTTTCAAAGCACTGAATCATTAAAACAAAGTATCTAAATCTAAGTTTTACTAATTGCATCCTCCATGTATGTATCTACATTTCCTGTCTACGTAATTACCTCATTGATTGTCAGAGTTGTATATATGTATCTGATTGCATTCCAAACAAAAACTCATTACTCATTGTCATTAATACCATACCATGTAGACTTTAACATACATTATTTTCAATTAGAAGTACAAAATTATGTACATAGGAATAAAATATCTATTACTGCATTATTTGTCCATAATATTGGTGTATCCTTTGCAAAAAAAGGAAAAAAACTGAATCCAATACGCGTCTCTGATTAATTCAACAAATATTCGCATAATTTTGCAGAACTTACAGCACACCCAGTCAGCCAGCACATGCAAAAAAGTAAAACTTGTTTAAACAAATAAAAAAAAACTTGTTGAATTCAGCTGTTCAGCTGTGTCCAACGTTTCTTTTTTATCAGAGATGCATTCAATGTGAAATGCGCCTATAGTCAGTTTTAGGGCGCTTTGTATTTCGGCTTATGAAATTCGAATTTTCAAACTTCATCGGATTTGAGACAAAATTGAAACATTTTAAAGTCACTTTGAGACGATTAGTTATCAGTTCAGTATTGCCTATCATGCCAAGCTTTCGGTTAAAAATAAAAAAATGAGTTTTCGGTATTTTTGAGGTTAAGTAACTGTAGAAAGAAATTTTGTCCAATTGAATTTTTAACAATTTCTTCTTCCTTAAAATACGATTTAAAACTTTATAGAATTATTTTTATTCTTTGAGAAATCTTTTTTTGAAATGTCAGAGCCATCATGTGCATAATTCTTCTTCTAAACTAGTTGAACGGTTCTGATGAAATTTTGTGTGCACTTATGAGGCTACCAAAATCGTTTTAAATTATAAACTAAATTGATAGGTGGCGATGTTCTGTGAGAATGAAAATGAATGATTGCGGATTATCACTTTTCGTCAAATTTTCGTTCACTTTTGCTTTTAACATAACTGGGAAAGCAGAAATAAAACATTTAGTTGCGCGAGCGAGCTTGTCGGGAAACAGGGCCTTATTAGCTTACAATTTTCAAATATTCTTGTATGCATGTTGTTAATCGGCAGCAATTGAAGATTACTCATCCGAACTGTTGAGGGAATAGATACTCTTGGAAGCTTTTTACCAACCAAAAAAAGTCCGCGTAGATAAGTAAAAGACTGTTCGCATGAAAGCTACCAACAAATTAAAGAATATTCATCCATTTTGACATTTCGTTGACACGTTGAATGACGTTTTATAATAGATAAATAGATAATCTCTCAATTCGATGTTAGTCGCTCGCGAACATTTTATTCGTTGTAGTGTGGTTGGTATGTGGAACATGGATAGAGTTTGATAGTTCGTGACGATCAATTTGCCTTCTTAAATTTTGCAAATATAAATATAATTTATATTAATTTTTAGACTAAGGTTTATAAATTGTTTAAACTCATTTATTCGTTTCGTCAATTCATCAATCATTGGTCCTTCTCATGAAGAGTACTTAGCAAACTATTTTTAAATGCACGAATTTCATCTGGCACAGTATTTTAGTACTATACTTAAAAGTGTAGTATATTATATAATAATGTAATGCTCGGATGAGAAGTGTAAACGGAGAATGATATTAATGATCATTAATTACCCTATGTACATAAATGTAACTTTACTATATACCTAATATATAAATTCATGACTTGCACTTCTCACCCGTTAACTAATATCATACCATCTAGGAGAGTGGTTATCTAGCGTTAACTGAGTACAGTCGTACAGTCATCCTCATCATAATAAAACGAATAAACTCTTGAATCTTAAAAGTCGTCGGTGGTTTTCTTTCATTTAAAACACAACAAAAAGGTATTTTAATACTTTGTAAACGAAAAATAATTTTTTGAGCTTAAAAAGATTATTGATTTTTTTTTCTTAAAGACCTTAAAACTTAATTAAGACAAAACCCTTATAAATAAACCACTACATACTAAAAAATCAATATTCTCTAAAGATATAAGTACGCATAAATTATGTCCCTATAACGTCACAGCCAATTTTCTATTTCCTTAAATTTAATTTATTTTTCATTTGGCTTTTTCCTTAAGTATCTATGCCCTTTAAATATGTCATACATTAACAACTCAACTCAATATCCTACATTTTTAATGTCACCCTAATATATAGGATGTAACAGAAATTGTAATGGTACATTTTTATTTACATTTGTTTCACTTTGACAACATAATTAGAACTCCAAGCAATATATCCCTTAGAATCAATTTAAGCATATGCATAGGTATAGGTTTTATCGTATTATGTATTTGTCAGACATTCGATACATAATTGTGATACAGTTCACTTAATTTTGCAAGAAGTATCTGTACAAGGATGTTCATATATTTTAACTTTAAATTAATTCCAAGTGAAGAGTTTTTAATGTTGCATTAATTTCGATGGTAGTTATATCCATATAGGAATCTGTAGCTACCTAAAGAGGCCATATTTTTTGTTCGGCTTTATAAATCTCTTTGAGCGGCCCTGATTTTTAATCTTATGTTACCAAGCAAAAATATATTTAAATCAATTTAAGAACCTTCTAGTTTCTGCTTGATACTTGAACCAACAACGTAAGAAAAAAAATAAAAATTGTCTTCTTTACCTATATCACCAAAAGCAACACTTAGCCTGTTACTCCAGAAGGCGAATTTACGTACAACTTCTTCCTTTTTATTCTGAGTCTTGCTCCAATCTATGTACTTCTAATTGGAAAGACACACATCTAAATGCCTAAAGATGACAAATTCGGGGGAAAAAATACTCGGAAGAAGAATACAATTAAAGGCAGAAAAATAAAACGTACGGCAGGGTCATGCGTTATTGCTCTAATAGTAGTTAGGGCAAAAATAAAGAGAATGATTGAAATAAGCTGAGGAAACCGAATAACTAAGCAGTAAATTGTATAAAAATTCAGAAATATTGATTACTGTCAAGGAGAACAGACTTCGGCCAGCCGGACGATGCTTTGCCGCTTGACAACTCTTGATCAAAATTACACCTTTTTTCGTTAAAGTAATATTTCATTTTTTATTGAACGAACAATATTAAAAAAGATACGAAACACCAAATAAAAAAAAAAAAATATGAAATAAAATTTGCTTAAATTATGTCGTTTGATTATTGCCAAGAAACGCACTCACATTTACCATTCAGATTCTAAACTCAACATTTTGACAGAAGAGGGAGACAAATCTATTTGTTCTTTACTTTAATTTCGGGAAGATTGACAGTTTTGAGTTCATTTTGTTGGCTCAGAATTTTTCTTGATCTCAGCCAACAAATCATTTAGCTTATATTATTATTGTATGTAAGGACCACTTCCATAAATTCCTCATAGCAAACATACTTTTATTTATAGGTCAAGATCTGTGAATGGTGCGACTAATTGAGCATCGCTCGTGACCTAAACCGATTCAGAGTTAAGCAGAGCATCGAACTGGAAGTAAGTTACTGACACATTTATACATATAGGACTAGCAACGCAACTGGCAATTGGTTGGTCTTGTTAATAATTGCAAGCTAGTCGTTAGAAACTTCCGATTCAGAATTAAGCAGATCAGAAAGTTACTGGCACATTGGTTACTCCTGTTCAGGCATGCGACTAGTTGCTAGAAACTTTTCCACATTCCCAAAACGGTCATTATGTTCTATTCAGTTTGAGCGGAAAAAATTGATTGATTGCTTCGCATTCATAAGATAAGACATTTAAATTGTAACAGTTAATGTTCGTGTTGTTTTGCTGATTAATCGAAAACAACTAAAAGCTTTTTCTTTTTTACTGTTTTCAACATGTTCACAGTTCAGAACCAAGCTATTTGCTCAAGACTCAACAATTTGCTTCTTTAAAACTAATCTTATACGTGAGTTTTGTTTTTCTTATGATTTCATTTCGGTTGCTTGTAAACGACGAGATTTTTTTTATTGCTGCCGAAGTTTGCTAAGCGAATGACGAATTTAAAATTAAAAACAATATTTTGTTTGAATTCTTATACGATTTTGTTTACAAATCCATAACTCACCCTTAGCTTGCACTTATAACGCATATAAAAATAACAACACTTAAAGAAGGGAAGGTGAAGGTGCATTGCGAAAATCATTGTTAATCTCTTGTCGCACACGCAGAACACAATTTTTCGGTTCAATGTGTTTTCAATTAAATGTATGAATGCAAGTTGTCTGGCAGAGGTAGAGGGAGCAGGAGAGATTGTTGCTAAGTTACAGGCGTGTATGTATATCCTTGCATAGTAGTCAGTTTGTCGCTCTTTTGCAGTAGCTAACTACCTACATTTTTCAATGTAATTAGATGGGGTAGGTATTAAAGTATTGAGTGAGTTAATTGAAATTTTCCAAACAATAAAGTGATTTAAAATCATTGAGAGGTAAGTTGGTATAGGTACTTGAATGTACACTGCACATAAAATGAATGAGAAGTGCAATCGACACCTGCTGATCGAAGCAGTAATATTTATACAACACATGAGGTTTTGTTTGCACAGATACATATGTATGTACATTGTAGCTGTAATTAATTATTGACGTGTTAATTTGTGTGTTGGGTTTTTAGGGGAAGGGCTTGCCCAGTGTCGATAAAATGGTTTGGTTCATTGGTAATATTGATTTAACTACTTGTTGTGTATATGTGGAATTTAATTAATTATGTAATTAAGGAAAAAGGTCAAGTGGGTAACTTGGGACAATTGAAATTGGTCAAAGTTTCATAAGTTTTATTGGCAAAATAAGTAATATCAAATGTTTGAATCCGCAGAATTTTGTCCTTAGATGTAATATAGTTCGGACTTATCTCACTGATACCTCTTAAGGCAGAAGAAGAAAACACATATGAATAATGAAATTTTTGTTAACGCTGTAAATGGTGCGTTCAATTGAGTTCAGAGGTCAAACTTTTTAGAAGCCCTGGGCTGGAGCTCCGAAAACGCATACGAATCTATTGGATAGAACTCAAAATAGTGCAATTAAAATATAGACGATAGAAATATAACAGACAAATTGACTACCCTTGAATACCGCCAAAATGTGTCATATACCTATTATTATTTGATCGCAATTAAACTATTCAATTGTAATACCCGCGCTTCTAGGAATGCATATTAATTCACACCTGGGGCCAATTTCACAGATCATACACTACATACATTTCATATATCAAACACCAAATCGATTATCATACATTACATCAAAATGTCTGTTTCACAGATACCATTGGAAGGTAGTGTATGATTCGTTTATACCTTCCATGAAAATGTATGATTTGACGTTTGATTGACAACTGTCAAATGAAATATGACATTTTAAAGAACGACACTTCTTTTTTGTCTTATGATGTCACCAGAGATTAAAATCCATTAATCCACAAACAATAACAATTTGCAGATTTTCAAGCGGATCTATAAGGAATCTAAAAAGGTATTAACCATTCTTCTAGGTGCAGCCGTTTCTTGTGGACGAGGACAAGCATTAATTTGCCTCAAGCATTCAGAGTTCAATAACAATGTGAAAGGAATTTTCTAATAATTAAAAGGAAAATGGTTAATGGAATTTTCAAGAGGATTTCAAAAGAAATCCATAAAGATATTAACCATTTTTCTATTACACAAACAAATTAGTTATTTAAATAAAAATTTAGCCGGAAAGGACCGCTGCTAATTTATAAAAGAAGTGGAAAAACTTACTTTGGTATATTTTCTTTTATTTGATTGCATGATGTTGAAATTTCTTATTTTAACTGCAGAACTCGAACAACAATAATAACCACTTCAAATCAAGATATATATGTATAAACACAACTGCGCCAGCGAGCGACACCAATTTTTTCTATTGTAATAAATGTATGAAAAGATGACATACATTCTAGTCATACAATTCGTACAACAATTCTGTGAAACAGAAGATCACTGGAAATATTCCATTCAATTTTTGTATGTATGACAGTGAATCATACAACAATTCCATGAAACAGAATTGATGTATCAGTGCCGTCAAAATCATACAATGTATGTTATGTATGATCTGTGAAATTGGCCCCTGAGCGTAACTTCAGCCAGTTTGTTAAGTATAGATTCCTTTCTTTAGCCGTACAACACGAAAGCTTCAAAACCGATGTGTATCGGTATAACCTTTTGAATCCTTCCTTTTGTTTTTGGAAATGTTGTCGGTCAGGTAATGCACCAGCAACAGCAAATATTCGGACTTTGGGTTATCGTCGCTGTTGACGTTGCTAGTGCTCGTCTAGACTATGCTGCACAATTGGAATACATTTGTTTACAAAAATTACGCGGCTCCTGTTGCTGGTTTAATCTACTTTACGCTCTAAAAAATCGATTTTGTTTATAACATCAAAATTGGCATGTAGCAAGAAATGGTAGTCCTAAAATGTAAAATTATAAAATGCGAACAAAATTTAAAAAAAAAAAAACTATTTCCACTATAAAAATATGATAAACTTTCAATTAACAAAAAACGAAAAACATTGTGTCAACAGAAAAAAACTTTTAATTAATGAGCCATTAAAATACATAAGTAAAATATAATTAAATTTCCTTGGTAAACATATAAATCAATTTTTTAATACTTCGGGTCCATATTTATTAACAATTCATTATTAAATATTATTACAAAAATATTTCATTAAGTTTCATTATAATGAATGACATTCCTCAATGGCTATGTTCCGTAATTTTTTTTTAAGAACGAAAAAACACATTTTTAAAATACTCATCTAAATTATGTCGGTTTGTGTATATTTTTCCATTAGATACGAATGTCTTCTCTTTTTTTTCAATATGGATGAGGATGAAAATATTTTTAAGTATGATTTTTTTTCTTGTTTTTTCGTCTTATAATAAAACGTAAATACCCGCATGTACCTACTTTGAGAATCCCCATAGCAGTCAGCGATTTCTAACCAAGCGTGCTGTAGCCATATGTCATCATTCCATATGTTAATGTGAGATGTGACATCAAAAAGTAAAATTCTAAGTAAGAGGATGAATATCTAGTACATACATATATATACGTAGGTATTTTAAATATTTGTATTTACTCTTTTAATGTGACGTTTATATACTTACGGTTAGTAAATAAATATCTATAATTAGCATTCATGTTACTTGTGCAGATTTTATTTAAAACATTGACAGACACATGTTAAAGATGCTCGCATCTTTTAACAGGATAGGCTTCCGATAAAATGGCGCCCCACACAACTTACTTTCGTTGTATTAATTCGAAAAGAATTTGTTTTAATTTTTGAATTTAATCAAAAAAATAAAACATTTGGTTTACATGTTCAAAGTTTAATGGAATAGTAATTCGTCCACTAAATTTGACAAAAAAAATCAATAAGACTGATCGTCTTCTCAGAGCCCAAATATTTATTGAATATTATTTTGTACACTGTTATCAGTTCAAATAGTGTTGCAATCTGTCAATCCAATGGTCAGATTGCAAACTTTTAGTGCCATTATTATGTAGTACCAACGTTAATAAATTTCGGAAAATCAGTTCCAACATTAGAGGAAACTATAGAACACTGATACTATTTTCTCCAATCTGAGACCTTTATTCCCAGAATTGTTGAGCGATCTAGCAAAGTGAAACCGAGAGCAGCATAAGTACTGAAAAAATATTGCATCCGTTCAAAAATCCAAAACATATAGATACATATTTTCAAATATTTTAATATGCTGCATTATTAAGAGAAGGACCTTCCATATTTTTTATCAAAATCTCTAGAGCCGTTAATGAGAAGGTCGAAAATAAAATACGGCTCTAACACATTCAACGTAAATACAACGTTGAATGTAAAATTCTTTTTAGACCAAAATGTAGACTATACCTTCAAACTGTACTGATTTTTTTGTACCAAAATCGTTTAAGGCGTTTTCGAGATAATTAAGATTTACTGTTATTCTTGGGGCTAAACATATATTTAAAGAAATAATCTAGGGAATAACCTAAGACGCTTGATTGCCAAGTTTCAAGGACAGAACAGAAGTCAGAAAGTGACAGAATTGGCCTATTGTACCTAATAGAAAGGGTATTTTCTTAAGCTGGCAGCATTGAAGACATTTTTTTGAAATTGAATTAAAATGTCAATTAAATGTTTATTACGTGAAAAATTACTAAAAATCAATGTTTGTTTGATAATCAGTCTAAGGCAAATTGTATGAATCTGTAGCCACCCAGAAATATTCGAACCTTAGACAATAACTTAGTTAGCCCCTCTATCAAACCAGCCCTGATTGCAAGAAATCATTCAATAGATTCTCCTAATGATTATTATTTTTGATAAATATATTAATTATTATGACTCTGAGAAATACTCAATTGTGTATTTCTTATTTTTTTTGGCAAATATCCAAAATTAGTTGTGATAAATAAAATTATCATTTATATTTTTTTTGTGTCACTAATAATTATGTCGTAAAATGTATAATTTGTCAATTTTTTGTCTTTCCATTTTTAATTAAATAATAATTGTTTTGACTATCGTAAAAATATTATTATCAGTTGATTGGAGAAAATTAGTGGTTTAATTAATTTTCCTCTTTATCAGTAAAAATAATTCAATTTAATTCATTATTGAATATTTCTTTAATTTCAGTAACTAATTATTACCCAAAAAATATAAAGTCTAACTCCATTATATTAAAGTAATCCAAAGTTCGCTTTGTTTAAAAAAAATGTATTTCCAGAACAAAGGAGCTATAGATTTTTATTCTTTTCATATTTTTCTGTTGCATAGTCTAAAGGGTTTCTATGTTTTAATTGAACCAAAGTAAAAATTGTTTTTTGTTTACCTGCAAAAAATATCCCTGCACTAATTCATTTCTCCCTTTGGCATTCTATTCAAAACAACAACAAAAAAAAAACATGAAACCAATTTAATTTTCTGCAAATCGAAAAAGTACATTAAATGTCATTCTTTGACTACCTGCTCTTTCAAAAAAAAAGTTTCATTCAAATACTGAATGTATGACGACTCTAATAAAAGTACAGAGCCTTTGTTCCTTTTCAGATTTGTTGCAAACAGATACCCATAGCGTATTGCCTTTGTAAAATATACATCATGGCGACATGGCCTGTTATTGTCCAATTTAAATGTTCTGAAAATGTATGGTAAATGACACATGAATGTACAGTATCAATTCAGGAGTTAGCTAGCAAAACCGGTCTTGCCATTATGATGTTTTTTTCGTATTTTATTATTTTTTATGTCAAACTTTACGCCTATAGATTTTTGACAAAAATTGCAATTAAAATATGCTTACAAAACTATCTTTAAAAAATAATCGGAGAAACAATATTTTGTTCGCCAATTTTTCAATTTTAGAATTGTCAGGGATAAATCACTTTTATTTCTACCTAAAATAATAGAATTGTTTTTAAACCATTTGTTCCTAGTATTCCATTAGTGGAACAGATACTATTTCATGCTCTAGAATTGGAACATATCACCGAATACGATTTCAGCGTTTGGTTAACCAATTTTTTGCAAAATATATCCTTAAGCGATGAGCGATTCCCTAAAATATTAAACAAGGAACATTCTTTTCGACATAAAAACATTTTATTTTTCAACAGTCTCCTTTTAGCTCGATAAACTTCATCCGATGTTTTCTCGAGCTCCACAAAATAAGCATTTGTTTCAGCGATGACCTATTCATTCAACGCAAATCTTTTACCTCTGAGCTATTTGTTCATGTTTGGAAACAAGAAAGTCGAAGGGGTTAAATCTAGGAAATATGCTGGATGAGAGAGGAGTTCCTAGACTAGCACATGTCATTTTTATTCGCAAAAAATTGTGTATAATAATTACTCGAAATTCAGTTCTTTCCATTCATTTTAATGAAAATTCTCTAGGCGTCTATATCATGGCTGCCACAACTTTTTGACAGATCGGTCTGAAAATTGAGTTGCGTTCTTTTGGAAGACATTTCTTGATAAATAAATTTAAGGTGACTACACAATTTGTGTTAATTTTCAAGGACATATTGACACACCCTTATGTTAATACACAAAACTGATATATATAGTAGAAGTAAAGACACACAAGAAGCTGTTAAAAGACCATTGCAATTTTTTCGCCTAAGATCGAATTTATGGATATGGAACACATGTTATTTCAATAAGACGTTGCCACATTTCGGTTGTTTTGACTTTATTGCAATACAAAATTCCTAGGCGAGGTATTGTTCGTTTTTGGTAAGGTCAACTGTCGACCAGGATTGTGTTATTTATGGTCGTTGGATTTCTTTTTGTGGCGATATGTAAAATATCGCGTTTATATATACAAATCCGCATATTTTTGTTGCTTGCAAATTGGATATTCGTCAACGTTGAATCGAGGTATGGGTTTAAAAGTCATCGAAAATCAGCTTGTCAAGCGCGAGTTCCTTAGAGAATATTTTGAATAATATTATATTTATATAATGTTAATGCAAATAGCCAAATTATTATTTAAATTCTTTTTGTTTTGATTTCTGAAGCTTAAACTGACCCTTAGTTTTAATGTTTTGTTGGCGAAAATTTTCTTAAAAATCTGCAAATATTTTTCTTTATCCTTAGGTATATTCAATGCAATGCAATGGACATAAGAATCTTCTATAAAATATCAACCCTTTTTCTAATCCTCGCACTGACTCAGTTGATTATTTAAAAGGTTATCATAAATCCCTTGACAAAACCCTTTGGTATAATTTGTGTTGCTGACGCTTTCTGGTTCTTCAGAGCAGATTTCCCCCAGGGATAGATTAATGCTGCGCGTAATCCATAACGTTTTCAAATATTCCTACATCGTTTGAGGTTCAGTGAAATATAATTTACTTGTCGAAATACTTGGTGCATTAGACTATATTCTGATAAGCTAATCAGACGTCTATTCTACCTTAGGGGGCTGAATATTAGCTTGTCAAGATGGAATTATTGTAAATTCCCTACTTTCATGTCGACTAACAACATCCACACAGAAAAGGATAGGATAGCTGTCGCGCCACCAAATTTAATCATCCATCCCAAAAAAAGGGTAAGGTAAGCAAAATTAAATTACATCAATATACTAGATTGATTGAAGTCCTCAGACAGATCAGCTATTGAACCATTAAATCCATTTACATAAAACCCTGTTTAAATTTAAATCCATCAATAAATTCTAACTAGAAGCAAATCATTGAAAATTTGATTAGATTTTCACCCTTTCTTTCATCTACGACTATGAATATCTATGAATTTTTTTCTAACACAAGGATTCGTTAAAAGCATTGATATTTTGAACACATGTGTTTTGTGCACATCAACCGCATCACTAGTGAGTGACATTGTGTTACAAAATTATACAAAAAAAAAACTCTGAATCGATATAAAAAGGGCACAACTGAGTAGGTACTATATGATTTTTATTATGCAATATTTTTTGTTCTTTATTATAAATACCAACGTTGAATTTAGAAAGGTTAGGTTTTTTATATTGTATTAACTCCAATTGTGTGCGCGTGGTGATTTCATGGTCTTATTTGTTATTGCGTGCATATTTATATTTTGTATGATTATTTTGAATCATTGATTTTCACAGGGATATTTATACATAAATAATGTACACCTGTGAATTTCAGTTTAATTGAATTGAAATCTAATCAAAATCTGCCAATGCTGTCAAGTTTGCTATTTTAGTATTGATTCGATATTTGTTATGGAAAATACTGCCCTGTGGTGCCCAGAGGAGACGCAAAGCTAAAATTTAATTAGGTAGAATACAAAATATGATACTAAGGTAAAATGAGGACTTTGCAAATTGTGATCGAGCCTAGCATTATTCCAACTATTTTTAACATATCTATTATTAAAGTTCGAAAGTACGAAAAGTGCAAATTAAATGTTACGAACTGCCCAACTCTATTTGCGTTCCATATCCCACCCACAACGAATATACTGTTCCCGGAGGACTAACTTAAAAATTATTCTAAAATGTAATTATGTGCGCATTCGAATGAAATAATCAATTATTATATTTGTTTTTTTACATTATCTCCAGATCTCTCAATACTTCATCTAAAATCATTCGAATGATATCCATTCATCGTTCGAATAATGTCACATCTCTCATTCATGGGTCTTCTCAGTTTCAACTTCACTATACTAGACTACTTTTATAGAGTTGGATGTGGTCATGTTGGATTTGGCCATTTCTTACCTTTGTTTATTAACTAATCTATTAAAATTAAAATAGCTTAAGGAAAAAGTTGGTCTTGAAAAGCTAATATTTGTGTTATTTATTTAGTTTTGAATGAACTAAACTTTTTTGTTTTATTATATTTTAAGAAAATTAAAAAAATGCAAGTATTTATTTTATTCCTTTATTTAGAAAAAAAAAGATTATGTACTTAAAATTTAAATGTTTAAGTAGTTAACATTATTCATTTTCAAACGAAATATATAACATGTACATTCAAAGAATATTCTTACTCTTTCATAATTCGAATGATCATTCAATTATTTTGATAATTCGAATACTAATGTTTCGGTAATTGAAATCATAAAATTAGTTCGTTGCTCTCATGAAAATGTAACATTTTCTTAATGAAATGACGTTACCTTTTTTGTCGCTGGCTCTCCCTCTATTACATTTTATTAATGAAATAAGGCGCAATAAAATATTATTTCAAAATTATTTAACACTAAGATGAAGGTTGTAAACTGCTGACATTTCCACTGATTTTTTTAAAATTATTATTGTTTCGTTGTATGGGCAATAATATGGCGAATAATGGGCAAATGGAACATTTTCGTTCAAAGTGAAAATAAAAAAAAATAGCTGTTGGCGAAGAAGAACTATCATCTAGCACTATGAAAATCTAGTAGAATATTTTCCGCTTAGTTGCAACGTTAATACGGTTAATTGAATCACATTTTATAAAAAAATATTATAAATTCCAAACAAAAATTTAGCAACTTCGAAGCATTTCTGAAATTGGCAGCACTGCTCACAGCATAAATAAACAATGACAGCCAAAGATGCTCAACTATTTAGGCAGGAAAACTCGGCTGTCATTTTGAGTTCTCTACAAACTGGAGAAACAGCGGATATACTCACAATTTTGCAAATTATACATTATATCCAGTTATTTTCCAATTTTCCAAAGTTTTGATAAATTGAAGCTGAAATTTGTATAGTGACTTTTTAGACTAATAGCTGCCAATCTTTTTGTTACATGACTGACACTTGCTATTCAACGATCTCTCAGGTTCAGATTGAACAGATAGGTTTGTTAAACATCTCGCCAGCGGTATTTAAGCTGGCCATACTGTATATATGATTTTCAGCAATGAATTTCGTGAAAATCGTCCAACGATACTTGTTGTGACGGAAGAAATCGATGCTCTTCATTCAAAACATCAAAATTATGCAAAGACTTGACAACCAATGACTTTTTATTGTTCCCGAATGTTTAATATTATATAATATTAACTATTCTTAAAATTACACGCCATTATATTTGGCTAATTATTACACTATCTTCCTAAAATTTGAAGCATCTATGACAAGTAACTACCCTTGAATTTAAATTTAATTTAAACGACAGCACTGATCAATACCTTTCTAATAAGCAAACCCGGAATTTCCGCATTTGCTTAAATTTTAATGAAATCAAAATAGTTTGTTATATGTACCTCCTATTCCTGTGGGTTTGAGCTTGACTTGCCAAAAAAAATCAAAACCTCCAATTAGTGAGGTACATATATTTATATTTTAACATGTATAATTGAACTGTAGGTAATTAACGTACTAGAATAATTAATTTTAACGTTAATTTACTTAAAAACTTTATACATCCGTGTCCGGTATAGCAAAACAGTAATTAAGGCCCAATGACAATCCTTCGAATACAAACACATTTCTACTGATCTTTCTCTTTTTCCCAACTACTAGATGTCGTATAGCTTCAATTTTCAAGATCAAAAAAAATCAATCTCATTTCACGTAGTTGTTTATCATTATCAATAAATCAAACGTCAATTATTGTGTTAACCGAAACAAAATAACTATTCTCATTGTTAGAACGCTCGATCTATAAACCTCAATGAACTATTTTTTTTTTTTTTTTTTCAAAGCAAAACAACAAAAACTCGGCTCATTTTATGACTCATCTATGTGCATGTGCATAGACTGCATATCAAACAGCGGCAGTCTCAAAGTGAATTCACGCTCCCAATTGCTCCTTTATATGTTCGTTGTTGCAGAACAAGGAAATCGAGAACCAACCGAGGTAGTTTATAATTACTGTGAACATAAATAAAATTGTTCCCATATCCAGAAACAACAAAGATAGTGCACAAATGCGCACTGTTCGTTTATATATGTACATGTGTTCGTTTGGTTCTATACTACATTTTGCAAATTGCATTTCACATAATAGAGATCCCAGGTGGCAAAAGCTCTATCACACTGAGTCATGCGCGAAAAATTTACATTTCGATATGCATCTGCGCCGAACGAGTCTTTATGTTATAAGTCGTCGAATTGGGGAACCTAATTCGATAAAAATGATGGCAGTGGCATCTGCAAGCCAACATTTGTAACAATCATTATGGTGAAATGGCATCTAGTGCCAGTGTGTCATACCGTTGATGGCTTGTATTGGTCAAACCGACCGACCGTACCGGATGATTAGTAATCTTTACTTGCTTCCGCTATTGTTTTTTCAATAAAATGCAATATTTTATGAGCAGGACAAATTGAAGTGTCTATTGTTTCGGAACGACTTAACTCAGGGTTGCCATAATTGGTTTTAGGTTTTTAGTAGTGGCGCCCGATTAGGGATTTTAGATATTTTGAAAGTTTCATTTTCTTAGCTTAAACTCAAATTTTATATTGCATATAAAAATAAACGTTGGTTTTTGTGTGGCTAAATGTCACAACTAGTTTTATTTGATGTGTCTAATGTTTAATAACATCCCTAACCAAACAAATTAATTGTGAGTCTAAATGGCGCCCGGGTTACTAATCCGTTGCAGCGCTTTGTCACGAGTAAAAAGCCTGGGATCGTTTTTCAGCCTAAGGCGCCTAAACATTAATGTTTTTAATGTTTTGAGTAAGAAAGTGAAAGAGCAATATTTTTAACATGAGAAAGTTGGCTCCCTTCATTCTTGACTGCCAACAAGAAGCACACACGAATGGTTGGGTCCTGTAAGTAGATAGACCCTACATTTGTTCCTCTTCCACGAGCTGTCGTGCGATCAAATTTTCGTATTAATTAAGTGGCGCCCAACGCAGGATCAATTACTTTACGGGACTTTCTTTTACTTGCTCATTTATTTAGATCATATCAAGGGTATTCATGCAACGAGATAATGTACCGCTTTGCGGAAATATAAAATTTTCCGCAAGACGTTTAAATGAACACCCGCTTAAAAATACTGAAATAATGATTTTTGTTAAACTATGTAACGAAGTTTATTTCTTCTTTTTCTATATCAAATTCGTGAGATAAATTTATCTGCCCTGCAGAATATTTTTTTCCCATACAAACTTGGACAGTTCATTTCTTCGCAGATAAAATTATCTGGTTTCTGCCGTTTCATGAGTACTCTTATTAATTTGGTTCAAGATAGTTTTTCTAAGAACATGCCAATTTATGACAGTTTTGTAAAGGGCCAGTAGAGTAAGAAGGTCATTCGACTTTAGGAACGTTGTTGTGTTTTCAACCGAATCCAAATCTTTAAAAGTTTTAGTGGAGAAAAACTAATATAAAATTGTTATATCTGATATAATTTAGATTTATTTAGTCACGTCCCTTTCTTAAATTTAATGTTAATTATGAAAATATTCAATACTACACCCCAAATTCACATTAATTTTACCTTAAGTGGCGCCCAACGCTTATTTTATATTAGTTTTAACTCATGGCAACTCTGTTGCTGCCAACTGCGTCTTATTTAGTGCTGCACTGACCCGATTCTATCTGAATTCTGAATACAACAATGTCCGTTAAAGAAAGGAACTTATTATTTTTATACAATAGCAGGACACAGGTGAGAGATGTTTTTTTTAACGATTCAATGGAGCATGAATACTCTATGCTTGAACAGTTTCTGTTTACCGAATGAATACTTATTACATACATATATACTCGTAGGTCGTTAGGTACTTTTCGAAGTCTTTCCCTATGGCTGCTAGTTATTTTGCAAAATTCTATAAGAAAACGTCCATCCGGCGCAGAGCGGCGCGCAGGGATCGTCGTGTATTCCCAAGGGGTGAACACCAAACACGGCAATCAATTCGCTTTCGCGTTTTCTCAAAAGCGCTTCCCCACCATGCTTTTCTGACGGAGTAGGTATAGTTTGGACTACATGTACTTTTATGTGCGTACATTCGTATTAGCGTATATCCAACTGCCATGCCATGCCAAGGCAAGAGGCAACACATTCATATAAGTGGTCGTTAGAGAAGGAATATAAATGCTTGTGGCGGAAATGGAATCCTAGAATTATGCCGCCTTCGTGACCCATGCCACACCATCATGTCTCTTGATGTCGGGACGTGCCGATTCGTGTTTATTATTTCGAAGAGTTTCACGTAATGCCTAGGATTTTATTGCCTGGACACACATAAAAAGCCATTCAATGTAAATGTAGATGTGACTACCTCACTGCCGATATTCCGAACCGAGTCTACATCGATGCCAATTAAATGGCAGACACCCTTTTTGCTCTTGCTTGGTTGCGAGTGTTTTTTTTTCAGAATGCGGTTTCAGAGCATACACGTCATTAAAATGTTTAGACTCGAACACATTTTAGACGTCTTTAATGTCCAAACTATAGAATAGAAATGGGTGAAGCAATAATATTCAATGGTTTTGCAGCAGTAGTATCTATAAAAAGTAATCACCAATAGATACTACTTAACCCATGAGTGCAATTCTTGTATAGGTACATTTTTAGTGATGTGTGATTTTTCGAATGGTTCAGGCGAGGGACTGGGGTGTGTGAAGCAATCTGATGGAAGAGATTATAATTAAGGAAAAAATGAAGAGTCTTTGAGATTGATGATTTGCCGAAGGTTGCTGCATATACTCGTCATGTGTTTGAGTGTGTTTAATTTAATGAATATAGTTAGCTGTTCTTTTAAGCACGAGTTTTGCTATAATCAAGTTAATTGAAGCCAAGAATCAAACAAAAGGAGCTCTTTTTCAAAGTTTACGATGATGCTGAGATTAATTTATGGGGTTTGCTAAAAGGTTTGCTTTTTTGCAGACAAGAAGTTATTTTTGTGTTCTTCTTGAAAAAGCAATAAACTGAAGTAATCGTCTAAGTAGATATACAATGGTGTTTATTAAAGAAAGACAAAGTAGGTGAAGCATGACTTTTATTCCACCTTAAGGTCAAATAACGTTTGGCCTTAGGTAGGTATAAAAATGGTATCATTGTCACTTGTGTTACAAGTGGTAAAGTGGGTTACATTATAAAAGCATTAAACTAATTTAAGAATATATATTTTTAACTTTTGCTAAAGTCTTTTAACAGGGTGATAAATTTAAGGAGCCAGATGAATAATGGAACAAAAATGGAGTTTGTAGTTTTGCCAAAATGTGAGAATAATTACCTGAAAAACACCCTTAATGGATACCTTTTAATACAGGAGCTCCATTGGCAGCGAATGTATCGCAAGTAAGTAGATCTTACATTATTTTTCACACACTTTCATTAAATCAAGTTTTTAAAATCTCGAACATCGTTTGCAATTATTAAGTTGCGACTGAAACTGCTTAGTAAATTTGACGAAGAATTAATATATTAATATTTTAATACTTGTGTAATAGTAATAGTGTACAATATATGCACATATCTGACTAAAAGAAATGATAAGAGGATGGGTTTGTTCGCAGACTGTGGTCGAAGTCCTCTTTTACACAAGGCAATTTAAATTTTTTTTTTTAATCTTCCATAACTTTCTATCGAGGAAACAAAATTTCCTTTTAAAGTTTCCTGTTCTTAGTTATTCAAAAATAAAAAGATAACAGAATTCGTTCAATAGAAATTGATTTTTTTTTTCAGAATGGATATTGAAATTTGTTAAAATTGATCAATTGACGCTTGTGGTATAGGTGGGGGTATAAACATTGCAGAAATAGGTGACATTTTTGACTTGCTCCAGAAATAAATTAAAAAAAGGAGTCCAAAAAATGTAACTTACATTCTTTTAAAAATAAAAGTGAGATACTTTTAGAAGGAACAACATTTATATTTATTTAAAAATGTGGGCCTTACACCACGCAATATTATTGCTCAATATTGCGTGAAAATGTGTTGTCCTTACACGATGCAAATTATTGAAAGATATTAATGTTTAAGATGCCATGCTTTCTGAAAACGTTTGTTTAGTGTGTATATTGTATGGGAATCGGTGGTCCACCATGTTTGTACCTATTTAATCAAATAAAAATTCAATTCTGTAAAGTATATATTGAGATTTGCATTACACGACGCAGTATGCCGCGAAATATATTGAATATTGCCCAAAAATTATTATTTTTTTTAAACATTCCACAATATATTGGGCAAACCGAAATTACTAGGCAATAAAGCCCTTACACGGTCAGTATTAATGCGCAATACTGGGTACTGCACAATAAACAAAACAAATAACAATAAAAAACATCGATTTTTGTTCAATCTTTATTTCAAAACAATATCTTCCAACATAGATAATAATAATAAAATTATTAAATTTAAAAATTCTATGAATTGTCTGTCGAATGGAAATTAATAATTATATCTACTCCATGAACACATCCATCGAGATTTAATCCAATTATCAATCGTACCAACAAAACTAACAAAATCAAATTCGAGACTCGAATAAAAGTAAACAAACCATCCACAGTAGAATTCTACTTTAATTTTTTATCTAATCTTCTACTTTTAATTTCGAGACCTCGATTGAGATGTTGTATGTACGATCTCACGATAGATAGATTTCCCAATAAAATACGCCTATTGTATTGTGTGTTCTTATCTTTATGTATATTAATACGTGATTGTCAAACTTTGTCCTACATTTTAGCATAACATAAATGAAACAAATTAAAGTTAAACATACACTAAGGGAAATGTAGTTTTGAATAGATGTGCGGCATTCGCGTTCAACTTTTTTAAGTAATCAGAATAAAAAGAATATAAACGAGTTCTGATCAGATTTATTGTAATTTGATTAATTCAATATTTTGATACTATGTTTTATTATTTTTTAATCGTATATTGAATCAAAAAAATGGCTGCCTTTCGTCTGTATCATATATATATATGTATATTAATATGTGTCATAATTTTATTTAATACATACTTACTCAAATATCAGTCTAAAAACATCAATTTTACCTGCAAATAAATAAATAAATAAATAATACAATCATAAAGTCAATTGGGTTTTAATTAAATAATATTTTCTGGAATTAATCGACATGGATATACTTATGTAAAAAAAAACTGTTTCAATTTAATTTAATTTTAATCATTTCCAAATTATTATTCCATAAGAAATAAATTAAATTATTTATTTGCACTTGTATTTATATATGTCTGCTGAAAAAAAAATGCAAAATAACTTAACGTCAATATTATTTCGCATTAATATATTCAAATGAGTTATTAAACAAACCGCAATTTACATTTAATTAAAAAGAAAAAAATGTTTGGTCATTTTGATCCTTGCTGATGAGAATCGCGAAAATCCGTAGGTTTTCCTACCCCTTAAGCGTAAGCACAATATTGCAATGAAATTCCAATTAATTTCAATTAAAACCGATTAAACTGTTTCATTCTGTCTGAACTCGGATGAGAACTACGGCAACGACGCGACGACGACCGACTAACGAACGCTCGGATTGAAAAATCGTTATCTTTAATTTTTTTTTTCTCTAACTGTCAACTCCCAGTTCATTCAAAGTATAACCAAGGATATCCTTTTCTGTGAGTTTTCATTTGTTAAATGAAAACAAAATAACCTATAAATACTGTCAAAAAAATCCAGTGTCAATTAATCATCGTCAAAGTGAAAACTTAGCAAAGTATATTTATTGTTTTAATTATATTAAAATGAAAACGGTTGCCAATTAGCAGATGAGAAACTATTCTTTATTAGACATTTCATTTAAATATTAATATTTCAGGATTGCTTCACATTTAAGATGAATTAGTTTCACAAGCGAAAAAACACACAAAAAGGGTTAAGCCTTTTCGCAAGATAAATAGATCCAATTAGGGTTGTTATGTGTTATGTGGAGCTTATGAATACTTTCAGCCATTTTTAAGATTCTCTAAAATATGTCAAACAAATTACTTTTAAGTTTATAATAAACTTTTTAAAACCTATTTTCTTACCATGTTTGTAATTTAGTTAAGAGCAGACTTATATGTAATATATTATTTTTTAAATGAAAGCCAAACAAGAAACCCCAAAACTATGTAGGCAACCCTAATTAAAAGGAAAATATTATATGAACGATATTAAAGTTTTCGTAAAATCTTCCCTCTGCAGCTGTTGCTTATAAATTAAATAAAAACATATACATAAGCTTCTACGACATGGTAATGAATTTTAGCTCATTAAGGTGTATCCCAGAAAGTTTATGACGGAAACCAGCCACCATCTAAATTCGCATCATTAGGCAGAGCCTGTATATATGTATTTATGTGTCGCTCATATTAAAGTATTTCGCACAGGATATGAACACGGGATTGGGCTGAAAGTGATTTCCTTCTATATACATACCCACAAATGTGTATAACAGACATATGTATATACTTATATGAAATTTTGCATTGCGCCAAGATTAGTCCTTGGTACTTGGGGCTTCGCCAAACAAGTGTAATTACTACTCTTATACTCGAAAGGCAAATAATTTGATCGAGAACCAGAATTTGTTCAGTTTCGTTGAATATGCCAGGATTTTTAAGTTCACTTCTTTAAGGTGGTATAATTATATTCAAGGATTTTATTATTGATTATACATTTGATTAAGGGACGTGACTCAGGACATGCCAACAGTCTAACATACAAATAGAATTTATGAGGCCCCGTAGGGTTAAAATGACATTCGAGTTCCGGAAATTATTTGTTTGATTGAGTATAGCCTCCCAACCGCGAACAACTGTTATAAAACTAGTATAAGTGTTATAAATTACCATTTTTCTAGTCTCGTCGTTAATTAAAATACTCTATATAGAAGAATTCACAATTCATTGTATTTTATACTTGAGACTAGAGAAATTCCATTTTTCTTGTTGTAAAACAGTAGTATACCAGTTTTATGTACGTTGTATAACCGTTTTTTTTTTCTACAATAGTTGTTAATTTTTAAAAACAGTGAAATATTCACCAAGTTGAGGTGTACGACTGAAAAAACAACTAAAGGAAGTCGAGTGTCCTTCTGATACCGTGAAGTTACATAAACAGTACTTTTATAAACAAAACTGTTATAAATGGACATTTCGGGACCAACTTCCATTTGTAATGCGAACAACCGTTTTACTTTGGAATTAATTTTTATAGCACGAGATTTGTGAAATACAAATCTCTAACCGTTATAACAGTTTTGTAACAGTTGTATAACCGTTAGTCACAATTAAAACCATATACTATATATAAAAATATTGTGGCGGGCTTGGAAAACCAACTTAGGCCCAGTCCAGTATACTGCCCTTCTCACACTTGGTGCCCCAAAAATATTACTTGCATTATTACAACTGTTATATAAATTGGTATTTGTGGAAACTGTTTTATAGTGGAATGAATTTTTAGGAAGAGACTAGTCAAATACAAAGTTATAACAGTTATGAGTTGTTTAACTGTCATAACTGTTATAATTGAAAACAGGAAATATTTGGGCTTTGAAAAATAACTAAGTGCCGGAAGTATAATGTTCGTTTGATACATACGTGATACATACATATATCTTGCATAAACCGAACTGTTATAAAGTGAGAAGTCTGGAGGCACTCCCTTACTTTTGATAACAACAAAAAATTGTAAAAAATTACCATATCTCAAATCTGAACCTACTTGAAATGGAATACAACTGTTATAATTGTTTTAAATATTTCATATTTTATATCTCTTCACAAGCAGCTTTCTGGTGAAATACACCTTCAGTCAAGCAAACTCATTTGTCTTAGAATAATATCCGTGTGTCTCTATATACATGCGTATATGCGGAAAGCGTAATGCGCTTGTTATGCTTTAATTAATCTATTTGCAAAGCATGCATATATTGCTATCCTACACTATCCGCTACAAGGACACAAAAAAAAAAATAAGGAAGGATTGAAATTCTCATTAGAGCAAAATTTGCATCACCGCTATAACTGCTGACAAAATGCCATTGAAACAAAATACAAACAAACAAACACAAACCCAAGCCCGAAAGGTGAAAAGATTTCCTGATGGCAAAACTTTTCCCACTACTCATATACACTTCATTGAAGTTTTCTAGCTGCAATTATCAGGATGTTCTTCTACATCCTAGTTGAGCCTTTTCATAGAGATTACGCCGCTCCGATTATGAGTTTCTATTTCTATTCTATATGTGTTGTACATGTGTGTATCTTTCATGTTACATATAGTTAGTTGCCGAATATGTAGTCATAAAATTACTCCTTTTGCAAAGGACGAACGAATGGTCAGATTGCGGTCGACGTGGCAAGATCTAAATCTAGTAAAATAAAGTTTTCTTAATTTGGTGAAATATCTCACCCTAAAAATGACTCTTTTGAGAATTATTGTATCCAAACATTAAAGATATAAAGAGGCTTATAGCCTCAGGTTAAGTTAGTGTGGGTTGTGTTGGTATATAGATGAGATGGATATTTTCTGCAGATGTCGTTTATGGTTTGGTAAATTATTTTTAGGAAATGTTCAAGATACAAAAATTGTATTTTTGGGACGTTTGAATTAGTCTCAAAGGAGTTTTTTTTTTGGAAATTATTTCTATAGGAATTTTGTTACTTCCTGGTTGACAGATGGGTATTTCAATTTTATTTTGTTGATAAATCTCTGTTAATAGAATTAAGTTAAGGATGTGATTCAATGGTGTTAAGGTAGGATTATGTTATTAGTCCGTTTAGTGTGTTATTCGTTATTTTACTGACATAAATTGTCTCCGTATTGAGTGCTCTATTTGGGAATTGAATGAGAGATAAGCTATAGGATTTTGTTTGGTATTTCAATACAATCTACATATGCATTCAAAGGATTTTATGGTTGAAATATTTTTGTCCTAAATAGTTTTCAAACAATTCAAAAAGGTAAGTGTTAGTGTCCTTAAGCTTAATAGATATGGGAAAATAGCTTTTCAATATTACTAAAACTTCTATTGTAATTATTTCATAACGTCCGAAATCATATCTCAAAACCTGCAAACTTTAGTTCTGAAAAATTGAGCGAGCTTTTTGAAAATTTTCCTTTCATTATTTATTTTTTTCATTTTTTATAAAGTTGGTAATGGTTTTTGAAAATAAACTTTAATATCGTTTTTTTTTTTAAATAATAGTAATTTTTTGTTTAAATATTTCCGTGTTTTTTTTTCAGTTCAATGCTTTTAATAGTCAAATAGAACATGTGATTAAGTAAACTACTCATTAATATGTCAACGAAATAATTAAAATAATGCGAATTATAAGAGATATAAATAAATAAGACACGGTAATTTTCTACGCATTAGTTCAGCTCTCATCCCTGGAGTTAAGATCTGAGACAACAACCACCGTCTCAATACATCGCGCCACACATCTTTCATATCCTTCTTTCACCGGATGCCCGCGCTGTGTTAAAAACGTATAAAAGGAATTCATAATCTCTGAGCGCGTGCAAAATTATAAAAAAAATACTGAAAACCATGTAAAAAGCTTTCTTAGTTTTTGAGAAATTAAAAACAAAAAAAAAACATCTATTTGTATTCCATATACTATCCACACTTAAACGAATAAATTTTTCTCGCGCCACTGTCTTCAAAATCAGAGATTTATCAATTATAAAACTTCATTCGCGATGAATACCCAAAAAAAACCGTGTGAACGAAATGTCACAAATAACGAATATTCGTTAATTCGTTAATCGTTCATCAAAATATCAATTCGTTGACGCACAAATCCATATAAAATATTCAAATACCAGTCTGAATTCACTGTAGATGTGTCCATATTTTCTTTAAGAAACTTGGAGGCCAACAGCTAATGAAATAACACACCATAGACCACCTTTCAACTAACTTAATAACTGAACGCAATGGATACGGAACTACAACTGGAATAGCTGTCAAAAGATTGAATAGGTACACACAAATTCAATTTTTCGAACACAATGCAACGTTCTTGCGGACGGACCTGTACTCGGTGCTGCAAGAATTAGCCTACGTTAAAATTTTTTACATGCAGCATTTTTGACGTTCCAGAACTGAACGAGTCAAGTCATATGGATGAAGGTTTACATAAGGTTCAATTGAAGTTCAAGCTCTTTTCAATTGCCTATATTATAGCTGTCAGAAGTTGTACAGTTTCATTGTGGGTTCATACAAAATATTACGGACGATACTTTTTGACCAGCTATTGCAGAGTCAGCAATCTATTGTTTTCAGCCAGTTAAGGTAAATGCAATGGCGTCAGTGCAATAGCCTATTTTCAGTTTGTTGAGGCATCCACTCAAATGAAATGAAGAAAACAATATGGAACGTTTTTTAAAACGTTTCCTCTAATAATTGAAATCACGCTGGGAGAGTCGCTGAACAATTATTGTGAAAAAGTTACCTCACTGAAAGCTCAAAAACTCTTACAGAACACGGATGTTTGTGCGCAATGGTGCCATTTTGAAGATTGCAAGATAGACGTTCTCACTGCCTTAATGTTGTTAGGTGACCTGTGAGACAAGGGGATCCATTTCTTCATCTTGTTACACTCGTTTTTCTGAACAAAATGACCTACCTAACAATCGATCATCGGTCTGTAACGAGGCTACATTGAAGCGATTTCGAAAGGAGGCGTCTAAATTCAGCCTTATTCAGCTATGGCCATTTGAAGGATGTCATAAGGTTCCACAAGTCACTTGTTTTGATTTTTACTTCGGAGCTTGGTATTTAAATTCTTAACAAAGGCAGATAAATATCTTTGATGAATTGTGTCAAAATGCACAAACGATTTTTCTAATGTCCAATGCCCAACAGACACCCCCAAACGACAAAGAAATGGTTGTTTGTGCAGCGTGCAATTGTGCATACACCCTAACTTCAATATAATTGGCCAGCAAAATTCCATTCTAATAGCAATAAGACAGAAGCTATTTCAATTAAGATTAATGGTCTTTTAAAGACGCATTTCAATCAACTTCACTGAAAACGATACAAAATGACAGTACAACATCATCATCGTCATGGTGAAAGGTCTCCTTTCTAAAGAGTATTTTCCATATTTCGCTATCACGTTGTACACTGTACACTGTGTACACCCTCCAGGAACGAAGAAGTTGGCCAAATGAATGGTGTAGGTATACATAATATATAGGAAGAAGATGAAACATTATTGTTGGACACTTGGTTTGAAAATGCAATTATCTTAGTTTTGCCTTTAAACACAAAAGAGGAAGCTAAGAGGGAAAACTTCATCAAAAATATACCTCGCATCCATTATTGTCATCTTGTTCGGTTGTCTATAGGTTGTCCCGAGTCCTGCTGATGGAACCTGCAACTATAGCCATAGATAGAAGCTCAGGCTAAAGTATCAGAAATCAAGTTGAAAATAGTCGACAAAATAGAGCACAGACTTTTTTTATTTCGTAACCCAGGATGTGCTTTTGAAATGAGGAATGTGCTGAAGCTGGCTATGGCTGGCGTGGAATTGTGACTGTGCGATGCTTGCTCTAGTTAGCTATTATTTAATTTTCTACTCTACGCTCGTTTTTGTTCGTTAGATGCTAGTCGTCGTCGTCCTTGTAGAATGTAGACCATTTTAATATCATCGTCCATCATTCGGGGAAAGCGGATGGTTATAAATTGACTCATTGCATCAAAAGAAGTACTTCCTTCAGATGCCGAACCACCAATCATTTTATGATGTTTGCAGTTTATCTTATATTATCGGATTAAAAATTTTATCTGCGTTAAATGAACAGATAAACACCAATCACTTTCATATAATGAAAATGTTTAAGAACGTCTAATTTTGGTTTGACATTTTCCTTATCAAATGACATGGTTAAATTGGAGGAAGATTGCATAATAGCCACTTGCATAAAAAAGTGGGGGAACATTGTCTTTTTCAAGATCACGGTATTCTTCGGCTGTCAAAAACACTTAATTTGCTTGTACAATGTTTAAGAGATCAAATTTCGAGAACCAAATATCTCGAAAAAGTTGAACCATAACTAATTATTTTAATTTAACAAAATATTAAAGTTTTAAAGTGATAGGGTGAAATACTATAGGTGTATTCATGAAACTTTGAAAAGCCGAAAACCTAGAAATGAGCTGTCAAAATTTTGATGGGGAAAATGGTCTGCAGAGCTAATAAATTTATCTTACGAACTAGATGCGGAATGAGACGAAATAAACCGAATATATCAGTTGACTTTGACGTTTAAAAACAGTTGATTAATTTCTACATTTTTAAAGGGATTTTAATGTAAGCGTCTGACGGTACGTTACATCCTTCTGCAAAGCGAAAAGTAATATCATTACATGAATAACGTTACGATTAATGTTGTCGTGTATTTCATAATAGAAAGAATTAAGTGTATCGAAATGGCGCCCGATTTTTGGCAGCCTACGTAATCCATTATATTTCGTTTAGTGATGTCATTCCGATACCATGATCGACAACCATTCAAACAAATTAGTTCTGCAATTTTATTTAAAGAAATGTTAGTTGATAATAAAGAAGCATACAACATACAGATATACAACCACGAGGTATGAGTCACCCTAATATTCATAACGAGGAAATCTATATGTGGAGTATCATGGTTTTACCATGGTTTTACCAATGAATTCCAAAAAAAAGTTGGTGTACAGCAAGCGAATGTCTTCAGTTCTTTTTTATTTATCATAATTCATGGATATTTGCTTGATGGTATGAGTAAAATGTCAACAGCTGAAATAAATAAAGTTCTCTTAGAAACAAAGAAGTACTAATTTAATCACGAAGGCGAGGAGGCTTATATACAAAATTTTGGTTTAAATGAATGTAAAAACACTAACATTTCCTCATGGAACAATCTAAGACCGTGAAGATCTTATGTCATGAAGTTCACAAGCTCCACATCATCGGAAAAATTAAACAAGAAAATATTGACACTGTCTGGTGAGTTGTAAATTTTGCATTTGAACAAAAATCGAAATTTGACATTTTGATCAAACATGACATTAAGATGGAAGAGAACACGAACAAAATGTCTATCTGCTGAAGCGATTTATTACTTAAGTGTTTAAGTTGATAACCCAGAGGAGAAAATAATTTGTTTATCCTCAAAACTAACGGTTCCTTCCATACAACCGTTATAAAAAGTCTTAATCGATATTTTAACTAATGCCTGTAAGACTAAGGTCTTTTAAATGCAACCTAAATTACACGGAACTTGTTATAAGGTTTGAAATCAATTTTTGTTGGCGCACTGGAGCTGAGAATTAAGTCGTTACTATCTCATTCTGACACACTGGCGGCATCCAATTAAAATTAGAGCTAGAATGGTGCCTAGCGTGGGGATCGAACCCACATGTCTAAGTAAGCAGTCGAGCTCTATACCCACTGTGTCATTATTGCCACAAAACTTTGATATATTGGTTAAAAAAATTACCAGTAAAATGTTATCAACGCTACCTGCAATAGGACAGTTTTAATTTCAACTTTCTCATTAACTGCTCCACTGATTTCGATTAAACTATTAATGCAAGAAGTCCTTGAAATTCTGAAAAATATTTTTCTCATTTATTTTTTTTTAATTCAATATTTCGAAAACGCCTGATTTTTTTTATATAATGTATTTAAATTTATATCATTAAATACTTAAAAAAAACTATATTTTGTCTTTATAAAAACTAAAAATAATAAACTGCGCGTTTTCTTAAATTCAAGTAAAAAAAAGTTCCAGAATTCGGGCGGCATTCTATTAGCTGTATCTTCTAAGAACATTTTGCTTATAATTTGATCGAACTCAGGAACAAATACGTTCGACCTAGTCGGGCATTTTATTTCGCTTTAAAAAATACGAACTGACTGCTTAAATAACGATTGAGGAAAATCTGCTCGGATTGGTGATCAAATACTCAAATAAAATCTTTTCAAGAACAAATATATTTCGCATAGAAAAGCACACATAATAACATTGACGCGATACACTTTCATAACTAAAAAAGGACCGCGGATTTTTACCCAATTTCTAATAAGCTAATCAGCTAAAATGAGCTTGAAACGATTGCTCTGCTCATTTACATTTCATTTTTACACCCTGTTTTATTGTTTTTTAATTTCTACTTTAATTTCCCCCATGTCATAAAACACAAATGATGTCTTAAAAATTATGAAATTTAAGTTAGAATTTCACGCCATTTATGTACATAGTCGTGCATATGCTTCATAATGTCATAACTATACCGTTTCCACAGAGAAACAGCTTTTTTAAAACAATTCCCCAAGCCTCAATTTAAAATGTTCAAATCTTTTACTTTCTTTCTTGGAGTGAAAAATAAATATAAAAAGGAGCCCCAGACATCATGAGTTGCAGTTTTAATTTTTTTTTGTTTGTTCCCCCTTTTGTAAGAAGAATAGGAAAAAAACTTAGAAAATGTTTAAAAAATGGCGTTGGTCGGTCTAAAAACGATTATATTCGCAATAGAACAATAGTGCTTTCCATTTCGCAGTCTTTCATCTTCCTTCTTCTGGCTAACGGCTATAATTGTCCTTTAATTGTGTTTTCAGAGCCTTTTATTTTTTTACCAACCAAACCTCCAACACCCTTCCATCTTTTATTTCAAAGAAGCGAAACCGAGATTCATTATTGTTTTTTTTTTTGTTGAGATACGAAAAACTGCAAGAATAAAAATAAAATCTCAGCGCACTTCAAGGCTTGGGAAAAAGAAAACAAAAAGAAAGAATTTTATGTGTGTCTTTTGATGATTAGAGAGATTGAAGATTAAAGTCTTCTAAAACTTTGATTCTAGGCCAAACTTTGTCTGTTCATATCAGGAATTGTGTCACGCGAAGTCGCATTTAAAGATACGAGTACCTACGACAGCATAATTTAAGTCAACAAAAGACATCCTGCGGCAAAAAGAAAAAAGGAATTGTTCGCGGCTTTTCGCTTTTTGTGTTCCTTTTACTGAAAACTAGCTATTTGTTTACGTTTGTATGCGGGCTAAAATTTACTTCTAAAAAATGAAGTTCTTATCTCACTTTTTTCTATTATTCATTTTTGCATGTATAAAATGCTGTGATAAGGATGCCACTGCCACTGATTCCTTCTAAGAGAACCTTAAGATTTTAAGTTCTTGTAAGTTCTAAAGAAAAAAAAAACTAGTAAAACATTCAATTCTCTTTCGGAAAACATGAACTTTTTATAATGAAAACAGCTAAAGGGCGGGAAAGTTCATTTCGCGGCAAATACGCACTAAGAATTTATAGCACATTTCGAGCAATTCAAAATGATGAAGTGAATTTTTCGAGTCAATTTTGGGATTATATTCAGAAGGTTACTTACAGTCCACATAATGCATAAGGTTGAGTTAACATTGCCCCGAAATGCCTTTCATTTCTGTTTAATGATGCTTTTCCCGCTGCATGTTTTCCGTCTCCTTGAAAAATCTAGTAGGTATCCCAACTCATACGGATCTCGTTGTAAAAGGAATTTAGAAAACAAGGCATTTCATCATCATTAAGACTCCCAAAAATGTTGACTTATTTTTTTTTGTTACGGCTGTTAAACGGTTTTTAAATTATTTTACATATTTAAATGCCCCTCGAACGCAAAGCAATTTAATGTTGAATGAATTTGACTATCTCCTTTTGCCGTCAAGACCAGAAAATAGCATTTGCCTTCATTTATCATTTTCTATAGCGCAGATTTTCTCTTCAAAACAAAAGGACAATAATAGCATCCCCAATGCCACTTATAGAAGCATTGACTTGCTCGAAATCACAAGTTCATAATCTGAAGCTGACAATTCAGGCAAGACAGGATAACAATTTCGCTCGTCCTTTTTGCTTCAGATATTCATTGACTAATTCATTGACAATGTGCTACCACTCTACGTATATAGTATATTCTGTAGAAAATGTGTGATTCTTGACTTGAACATCAGAATACAAATAAAATTTGTCATTTTATTGGGAATCTTGAGGATGAAGAAGTTCGTATTTTACAAGATTCTATAACCGACATAATCAAACGAAGTATGTTAACATAATTTTCTCTCTTCGGGAAAAAAAACATTAATATTAGAAACTCGAGCTTGCATCGTCATCACATAATACCATAACAAGTTCTCACCCTCATTGCTGTCTGTTTAAATAAGTATAACTTCAACTTTCGATCGTTTTACAGGGATTCCCTTTGCATCAACCCCTTAAGTAGTAGAATGGCATAGTCTGTGAAAACAAACTAACAAAACTCGACACCAATTTGAACATAAAGTGATGAAAGGCTACAAAAGCAGCCATTGTCTCTTTGAACATTTTATATTCCCACATGAGAAAGGGAGAGAGTTAGCAGGATGTGGAACGAGAATGACTCGCCTGTGGCCTGTCATTTCATCTGTTCAACCAGAGTTACAGAAATAGAACATAACTTTTTGTTACCTCGTCCGCCCACTCCGAAAAAAAAGAAGAGAAAAACAAGAGGAAATGATTGCTATTGGCCTAGACATAAGGATTTTCCAAAAAAGCTTTTAAGTAATTAGTGATGGCATTGCCGAGAGTGTTACTACAACACAACACAGACGACCTATAGGAACAAAAATATTTTGTCATTTAACTTTAAATTAAAGACCGATTGACACTCATACGATAACTGGGACATGTTAACTTGTAAAAATTGTATACGACTGAGAATAAGGGGGCTAACAGAAATTAGATGCCAGTGCTGTCGAATGTACATGTGTAGTTTAGGTATTAGTTTTAAATATAAAAATTACAGTACTCGGAGCATCCAACTTTGCATTGCATGGACATGGGCTGCAAGGATTTTTGGAAAACAATAATAAATATCAGAAAATTGTAAAACGTTTTTTGTTTGAAGTGAAGTTAGATGCAATTTACTCTTTTGAAATGAAAATCTTGCCTTACATGAAAGACTGTTAAACATTTTTTAAATAATTTTGTTTTTCAAGTGCTTTCTTTTAAATTGAAGTGGATTAAAATGGGATTTCTAAAAGTGAAGTAACAATAGTGGGAAGTAGGGAGCAGATTTAATTTTTTTTCTAAAATTGAAGTAAATCTACTTCAAATGAAGTAAAGTGGTACCGCTGCTGGCTAGTATTTTTGTTGGACAGCGTATGAATTTTAATTTTTTTTTAATGTTTTGTTTATTTAAAAAAAATTGTTGTTTTTTTTCACAAATTAAATAAATTGTAATATTTTTATGTGACGGATTGTAAAATCCATCATCGGGCAAGTTTCGTGCGACTAGCTAAGCCTAACACACGTGGACCTAACTACACAAATAATTACCCTTTTTTGTGTTCGCTGCTCTCCTTTATAGAAATGTGCGTTGAAACTAGATGTGAACTGTAAGTTCACAGAAAAACTTTGAATAATATTACACTCTGATATTCCGCAGTAATGGATTATATGGCCAGTAAACAGACGTTTTCTAGTGTATTTGTAATGTGATGGATTAAATTGGCAAGTAAACAGGCGTTTTGCGGTAGATAAAAGAGAGGTGTAATACTTCCAATGTACGCAGCTTGACCAATGATCATTGCTCAGCGATTATCTCAGTATAGTTGTTAAATCGAAGCGAGTAGTCCACTCATTTGTTGATGCTGTTCTCTCTTGTGCCAGTTCTATCAAAAAAAAAATCATAGCAATAATTTTTAAAAATTTAGCGCAAAGGAGTAGGTAATAATTGCCATTGAAAATATCAATTAGGAGCATTTTTACTATCACACCCCAAATTGTTGATTTCCCCATAGGTATGCTGATCTTACCTTTTTGACGCACCAAAATAAACGTTCAATTTAAAATTGTTGATAGACTCGACAGAGTCGTGGGTTGGCACTTGGTGGAACTTTGGTATCATTTTAATGAAAGTAAACAAAATAAAATGCACGACTGGATCGTACGAACTTGCTCTTGTAGATAACAACCTAAGTGTAGATAACCACTGACGCTGTTAATGGGTTAGTGGAAGGAAGCCTAGTTATGCTATGAAGCTTTAAATCACAAGATTAGCTTGATTTTTTGGTATAATAAATTGTCGAATGCATGATTCCTACCTACAAATGTATATTTAAATGGATTTTAATTATGTAAATCAGGAGGGTAATATGTACCTACCTATATAGATGGAACCTAGCTATGTAAATATGTACATATGTACTACCATATGTATGTATGGTGTATAGGTGGGTAAAAATCGTTTTTTTAAACTTATAAAAACTCCAAAAACCATCACTTTAATCGGTTTTTCGAAAAAAACGAAGAACACTATTAGATGCAATGGATAAATAAAAATTTTATGAAAAAATTATCTCAAGAATTGTACGACGGATTTTGATGAAATCCTGTTTTTTAATTTTTAGTTTTTGAAAACAATTTTTATTTGAAAGTTTGGTACGCAGAATTAGTTTGGCCGCCTAGATCTTCTCAGATATAAGATTTGACAGAAATCCAATGTACCGTTACCGAGAAAGCCTAAAATTAAGAAAGCCGTTATATGAAAGGTACCGTTAATAGACTTTTCCCGTAAACTTAGTTCAGATCAAATGATAGCTAGTACCAACAAAAAAAATCTCAAAAATTTGTATCAAAATCCTTGGAGCCGTTTTCGAGGAAAAAAGATTATCATTTATCCTTAGTAGTTATTTGGCAGGTACCGTTATTTTTAGGCCAAAAAATAAAAAAATAAATTTCAATTTCCCCTCTAAGGAACGCCAAAAGAATCAAACCACATGCCAAATTTGAAGGTAAAGGTAATCGCTTAAGGCATTTAGGCTGGAGCTCGTTATACAAACAGACGGACAGACTGGCAGACTGACATACTGACAAACAGACAGAGAGTCATTTTTTTGTAAAGCACTTTTTAAGGCTTATCTATGATCGTAATGGCATGTTTGATTGTTAGAATTGTTTTCTTCTTTTTTTTACGAATGCATACCTAACTTGCCTTATAGTACCTACCTATAATCGCAAGTAAAAATCGTGTTGTTTAAATAAGTTCCACAAATAATTAGTAAACAAAAATTGAAATGGTTAATGAAGTACATATATTAAAACTGGATCCAAGTTGCAGTGCGTATATTTAGCACTACTGCTTCATTTTAAAGGAGCACCTATTAGATTAATTGGTCGTAAATTTGTTTTAAAAAAAATTCACGCTTGATTTTCCAAGATATCCACTTGACAATTTATTTATTATTATTTAACAACAAAAAAATCAAAAGCAACATTTTGTTTCTTTCACCACGACAAATTTACGACAGTTGTCGACTGACACATCAATTTTTGTTTTTTTTTAGGACGTACATCACAAATTGTGAAATGCCTTGTCTGACTCCATGTTCCCTTCGTGTTTAATGTTCAGAACTTAAAATGCAATGCGCATCGTTAATAGGTAAGTCTACTTTTAAGTAATTTCTCACATTCCTATCGCTTGCACTGTGAGTGTGCAAAACCCCTTAAGTACAGACATAGTTATAAAAAAAAGCATCAATCAAGAGGACGAATGTTAAGCCTGGGTAATTTTATCAATTGCAATTTTTTTCAAAGATCACAAATTATCTTAAATAGATATACCTACAACCAATTGTTCAAAATATATATATCACAATCAAAATGAAGAAGAATTAAATCTTTCAAAACTAATTAACCTTGCTAAATAGCCACTCCACTCCTAATACAATTTCGAGTACTACTTAAGCCAATTACAACACTTGTTGGCATTTTTATGATGCCAACATATCATTAGCCGACAGACTTTTCAATTGAGATTTTTTTTCTTCTAATTCGATACAAGGCAAAATCCTAATCAAAAAAATAAATCTGCTCATTAAATTAAATAAATTAAAAATCAAAATAGCAATTCAAACAACCAAACGTTTCCTACGCAGCAATATGTACGAACAGAGATATTATATAGACCATTTTATTTAGAATGGCTTTGTGGTTTTTAGGTTTTCTTTTTTCTTTAAGAGATTTTAATATAAACATTTATCTTGAAATACAATAATTAAAAAGCTGTGTTTTTCGTCTAAGCCCTTACTAAAAAAAATCTCATAAATGACGAAGTGCACACATTTGATTACCTTCTACAACAAGCCATGCGAATGTCGTCTCATTAATTAAACAATCGCATCTAGGACAAATGTATTTTTGTTCTTTGCAATTTCTTTTTGTTTTTGTTAATTTAAACTTTTTTGTATGTTTTCTTTCGCTTTTCATCTACAAGATAATTAATAATTCATTTCTCTTCTTTTTTTTTGTATAGGTACCTAGCTACATACATATGTATGTTGTAGGTATACAAAAAAAACACACATCCTAGCATGTTGCATGTATTTAGGTAAAGTAACCTCAATTAAAGAAAATGTTTGTGTTTTCCAAACAATTTTCATATACGTGCTGTGTGAATTTATTAATAGAATGCCACACGAGGTGTTCTCTCTCACAAAAATAATATACAAAAATATTTATGGAAGCCAAGCAAAGGAAAATGAACTTAATTCATCAGCATCATCATCACAATGTAGATCGAAAGGTATCTCTATAAGCAGGGCATTTTGAACTCCCCCTTCCCTTTTCCCTTCAAAACATCCAATGATTTCGTTTTGTTTTTGTCTTTCTTTTTTTTGTGTCTATATAATCAATGAAACAATTTTCTATATAAAAACATTTTCTTTTTTTTTTCAAAAAAAAAAAAAAAATTACACACATATATAAATATTTAAGTCCTGCTTATCCTGCATTTCATCATAAATGGATAAAAAACATGACAGTGTTCAGTTTTTATTTTTGAAAAGGGTCCAAACTTTTGAAGAAATAAATTCAACTCTTTTCCATAAGTGGGATGATGATGTTGTGCGTAGGGTTTTTTTCTTCAAACGAAACAAAATTTTAAATGAAACCAAGAATCTTATTTTTTTATCCGAGGAGGATTGTAAAATTAATTCAAACAATACGGGTTCCCAAAAATAAGAGATATATCTCCGCATATGCCATCATATTTTAAAACAAAATCATGGTGGGAGGGGCATGATTTGTGATGGAAGCCCGCACATATATTTTAAAAGGTTATGTTAATAATAATGTAAATCATGTTAACTTGACGTCCTTTTGTGATTTTCTATTGCCAATTACGCATCCTTAGTATTATTCATTAAATAGATTTTATTGTAGATATCCTTTATTCAGCTTGAGGACCTATGGGTATATTTTAATTTGGGTTCTCGTAAATTTAAAATTTTGAAATAGATCACGTGGAATGGATTTTATGGCATAACATGTAATTTATGGCGAAGTATAGGACACTTTGTTAAAATTCCGAACAAGGTGGCCATAATTATATCAACCTATCGAAAGATGATAAATCTTTTGCAAATGGCGCAACTGTCAGTTCTGTTTTGATATTTATGAAGTTTCTAAATAAATGTACGAGACATGAATTGCTATACTCGTTAAGATAGCGGAATACTCATCACTATTACGAAATAGTTCGTCAGTGATTTTGGAGCAAATTCGGTGCAGATTTTGCTCAAATGGTCAAAAAGATTAGTATAGGGCAAGTTTTGAATGTGGACAAAAAAATCGAACTCGAGATTTTAATCAAAATTAAGATTACGATGTAGAGAGTGTCCCCAAATTCCATCTGTCTGTCTGTCTATCTGTAGACCGATCGCCCTAAGGCTCCAAAGCGATTATCTTCAAGTTTGGAACTAAAGCTTCTTCTTCTAATCGATATTTTTTTCGCATTATTTTAGCCCCAAAAATAATGTTATCTGCCATGCAATTTTTTTTTACCACAAATTGTAATTCTTAAATATCTCTAAAACTGCAATAACGATTTTGATAATAAATTTCAATGCACTAAGGTGTAGTCGACTTTTATTAACGGCTCAACGAATTTCGATTAATTACTTCATACATGAGGCCCTTCAAATTCAAAACAATACTGGGTATGTACTAAAATTTTTAAAACATTATTTTGGTTTATTAAAAAATAAATCGGAATTTTTTGAAAAATTTTGATTTTTTTTCATATTATGTTGTTAAATTTATATTATTAAATACAACTTTTTTATTAAATAAACAAAATTTTGTATATACTAAAATAATTAAAATTTGTAGCGCCACCTACAGGGCTGACACCTTACGCTGCTTTTATAAAAATGTATTGAACAAAGAGATTTTAACAAGAATTCTAATTGATTGCAATTGATAGCACGTTTCAGCACGAATCTGTCGAAACTTTGATCACTGACTATTATTCTATCTTTTGTTAAATTTTATTGAAACAAAATGCACGACTTGATCGCACGTACTTGCTCTTATGTTCGATCACATCCTAAGCACAAGATTATTTGTAGATGCTAAATAATTTTTACTAAATTTCTGATACATATATAAAATTTATAAAATTTTGTTCTAAAACAAATTTTTGGTCCGATAATCTTAAGTATTTTACAATATAAATTTAGGAACCGAATTTTAAAAAAATCGCTCACCCTTTTTTGAAATATTGCATTTAAAAGAATAGATTTTTTTTTCAAAAATCCGAAAAATTATTTTTTTTTTCCAAAATCCAATTTTTTTTTTATTTCAAAAATCAAAAAAATTATTTTTCAAAAACTTAGGTATGCAGTATTATTAAGAATTCGAAGGGTCTCCTATATAAAAATTTTGATCTAAATACATAGTTAATAAAATTTAATCCAAACATTAGACAAGGTATACCTAAAATAGTGCAAAGATTTCTTTTAATCGAAATCGTTAGAGCCGTTTTCGAGATTGGTATGGCAGGTGCTGTTAGATTTGGGGCTAAAAAAATCGATTTACAATGTATTTGTGACAATCACCTAAAACGCTTAAACACCAAGTATGAATAAAATCGCTTCAGCCGTTAAGCTTCTTACAGACAGACGGAATCGCGGCACTCACTCTTTTAGTGTTCTCTATCATCGTATACTGTTAACTTTGATTAAAATCTTGAGTTCGCTATTGTTTACGAAGCCAACATTTGTCATATAGTTAGTATATAGTTACCTATATATATACAAAATGTGGAAAGTCGAAAATTTAACGCGATGGCTTAAAAAACTTAAGAAACCGCTACTTACAAAGTGAAAACATAATTTTCATCGCAAAAAACTCGCACACAATCACCTGCCAAATCATCAAAGTGTTCGTTCTATTTACATACATAAAAAAGACTAAACCTAACAAAACTTTTTAAAGATTTCTTTTATTCATGTCGATTAAAAATTTGCATTCGTCAATTTTTATTTAGTTAAACATCAATTGATTACGACTAGCTATCAAAGAGAAAATGCCGATAATTTTAGTCGTTTGCGAAAAAAAAAAAACAAAATTTTACTGCCCACATCCAGTTCATGTGCAGAATTATTAAGTTAGTTTTATTACTGTGCGATATGTCACCAAAAACGCGTGCTAATTATATTTTATAACGCTTTCATATTTTTTTTTTTTTGTTTATTATCCAATTTTTTTATGACTAAGCAAATAAACATGCAATAGAGAAATGTGCAGAAATGGCAACTAATTAAATTTCAAAGTGTCGAGAAGACGACCGTCTCGTCCTACTGAACTCAATTTACAAGCAACCCAACAATTTAATGCTTCTAATAAACTGATGTCACAGCAAAATCATTTTCATCCATCCAATTCCAACTCCATCAGATATACTACGAGTACAGACACTCGACCGAAATACCTACATAAGCTTTACGTATAAAACCTATAATCTTGAATGCGTCGTCATTTTTGAAGAGACTTGAGGTTCCCTTCCGGAAATACCACCATTATTAATGTGACAGAAAACCTTACCCACAAAATAATGAAGCATTCTCATCGATTACTCGATAAAGTGGAAAATGTTCACCTGAGTTATTTGTGCATATTTACATAGATAAGGCGAAAAGGTGGTTGGTTCCTTGTTGTGTTTTTTTTTATGGGAAGCAAGGTACACATAACTTAATTGTAGTATCTATTGTGGTGGTTGAACCTAACACTTGTTATGAAATCGGTCAATCAATTAGTCACTGGAAATAAATGCGGGCAGTATATAGTAATAAAATTCTGTATAAAATATAAATGTATGTACAATGCTATACAACAACCCTAGATGTGATATGTTTGCTTATGCGGCAAGCGTTTCAACCACGTTTTGATGGGCACAAACATAATTTATCATTGTCGTAGGCTAGGTAAAGAAGTTTGATCTCGGTTAGCTTGGAACGCGAAGGAGCTCTCAGTCCAGTATTGCCAATAACTGAATATTCACTAAGGTGTTTTTTATTAAAAAAAAAATATTTCAGAACTTTCTGAAGACAATTTTGTGACGAATAATCTGTATTGTTTTGAAACAACAGTCTTGAGTATGTTGAGGATTTTTTATTTCTACAAACTTACTTAAAAACTTACATTTTAAAATATTGACTAACTAACTAAAAAATGTATTTAAAAAAATTGTGTTGAATAAAACTTAAAAATTAAATGAATATTTTTTTTTTTTTTTTTTCAAAAATACAGGTGGCAACACTAATCGTCCATCTTTATAAGAATAAACGAGTAGCAAGTGAATTAAATGGTCTTTCGTAATTATGTAATAAATGGATTATCTTAGAGAGAAAACCCCGAGGGCAAAAAGAGTGTTGTTCATAGGCTTCAGAGCTGGATGAATTAGCGCAATTTATTTCATCTAAAAGTCATTACAGCTTGAATTAATTTGTATTTATTGCCAAGATGGAAAAACAATTTAAAATGATGGGGCTGTATTCGGTACAACAAATATGGCCTTCAAAACTTTTTATGTCTACCGCTTATAGTGAAAAAAAAAATACATATATGTTAGCTGGTCGAATGTTCTATGAGTTTTGAATTCGTTTGATTGAATACACAAAAAAAAATTCTAGGAGAAGTCGAGTGCCGAAAGTTTTAAAAATAGAAGTCCGCAATATATAAAACATATAGAATCTTGCTTAACACAGTCCAGTCCAGGGTGCAATTAACTTTTAGTTTTTTTTTTTGTGGCCATTTGACGTATTTAGGTACCCTCCACCACAGAGCTTAAAGACTTGAATACATATGCGTACGAGTACAATACATTTTTATGAACATCCATTATTTGTTTAAAAATAGATCAATGTGATGTCTTTACAAATTTTTATTTAAAAAAAATATTTGCGATAAAGCAATATTTTAAAATTCATCTTTTATAAACAAATAGTATACTAAATGCTTTCGCACTTCAATATTACATGCGAATTGATTTATATATTATTAAAAACAAAAAAAGGAAAAGTAAACAATCAACGGACACATCTATAAGAAAAATCCAATAATAAACTTTTAGCAACAACAACTAAAAGTTTGCTCAAATCAAAACAAATAATGTTTGCGTAAAATCAACACCTCAAATCGCTTAACCTAACTAAGTTATGTGATCACGAAAACGTAAAACATCCACAGAAACAAATGTATAAAATGCCGGCTACAACATCACAAAATTAATAACGAAAAAAAAACAAATATTATTTAACTTGAATCTTTTTTTAATCACTTTAATTTTTTTCGATTGAATGTTCGACAGGAATGATGAATAAATTATTAGAAAAATACTCGTCGTGATGTACGAGTTTTTGATGAAAAACCGGAAATGGAAATTTGCATATCAACAAAAGTACATAAACCAAAGAATTCAAGTGATTGATTTATGTAGCAGTTCAACATATGTGTTCTCGCCAGGGGGGGATTTCATAAAAACGAATTATGACAGTTCTTTGAAAGTTATGATGGGATATACAAAAGTGGAAAATTAAAATTTTAAACTTTTACGATTGGGTTTTTTATTTTTTAATGAAAAAAAAAATGCCAGATCAAAACAGAAGTTACCAAATATTGTAATGCGCGTATATATTACAACTTTCATAATTTTTTTTTTTATTTGTTTTTTCTACATATTGCAAGTCTAGAAAAATAGGAAAGGCACATTTATTGGTTTTTCAAATTTACGGTAAGAAACCTGATGAAAAGGGTGGTTCTAGAGTGCTGAATAATTCTTATTAGGTGTCAGATGTTACTGACAGATATGTGTACTATGGGAAGTGGCGCTATATAAGTTTCGATAATTTTTTGACACGCATCGGTCTGAAAAAAAGTTCAATTAATCCAGATTTAACTAATAAAATTTAGTTAAATTTTTACTGAACAAAACTCTTCTAGAGTTAATTTAAATAATAACTTTGTTGTTGAATTTTCGAATTTTATATAACAAAATTAATTAGGGCCACTATTTTGAAATTTTGGAACCGTTTTAAATTAGGTTATCAAATTTTTTTAATGCTTAAGCTCTTACAACAAAACCTAATATCAACATTTTATAAAAATGTAATTTCTGAAGGAAAAAACATTAAAAACAAGCAAAGTCTTTGCATTAATGCGGTAAAAAAAGGGTACTATCAAAATTTAGCTGTGTCGATTTTAATAAATCTTTTAGTGTCAAAAATTTATCTTCGAGTAATTAGTTGTGTTCACTGAAGAAAATATCAAAACAGAACAGAACAAAAAAGTCAGACACAAGTTAGAATAGTCAATCAAAACGTCATTTATCAAAAGAATAACAAACAAAACAAATTATGGAATTTTCGTTTTTCTAGTTGATAATGGAATTTGTTGATATTATTATCAATAAATATGTATATTTATTTAAATAAAAGAAAAGACCATTACTCTAAATGCAAACCAAAATAAAACAAAACAGACAAAAAAATAATTTTGAAATTTCTCACGATTCTATTCAAGCTAGATCTTACTCAAATCCAGGACCCAAAATTTTGTTCTTTTCTGTTCTAGAACTCTTCACTGAACACCAAATCAGAGCAATTTACAACTGAAAATTCTGCACTGAACAGTAAGAAGTTGTACTTTTCTATTCAGAACAGTCCAGAACAAGTCACTGAGCACAGTGATTATTATTTTGCTCAATTGGCTCATTTTGACATGATTTGGATCATTAAGAAGATGAACAAGTGTGTCTTTTTAGGTATGTTTCTCTATTTTTGTTATGTTCGGCCTAGGTCAATTATTTTAATTCGGCACCAATAATTTTTGAAAACACTCTCTAAGTATGTTTTTGACAGTTTCTAAAAAGTAAATCAAGGAATACTTAAATTTGAAATATCGATTTATTTTAATTGTGATTAAATACATATCTATCGTTGCTCAAGTTCGTGTTTACCTACATTCATATTTATTAAATAAGTTTTGGACTCTAAAAATTGTCAATTTAAGCAACGGGATTCTGTTTCTTTATTTAAATTTTCTGAGCTCTAAGAAGAATTAACGTTTGACCTAGTCTCCACGCCTAAATACTTTCATCTTCATAGCTTCGTGTGTTCTTATTTTATTAGTTCTGTTTGTTTAAATTATTCTTCTACAATTCTAAGCCACAAGGTCAACAAGTCGTACAGGTTTTTGTGTGAAGATGTAGCAAAAAAATATAATTTCTGTTTTTCTATATAATTAAATCTCCCTTTAGCCTAATGAGGCTCTTCACATCATTACTCAGTGCTATTTGTACAATCTTATGTCACTGTAGTACAACAACAACAACAAACAACCTGCAAACCTGCACTGATTCACGTTTAAACGGGGAAATTTTTGTTTCGCTCCAAAGCTAAGCTTTAACCTAAATTAGTGACATAGTGACTCACTTAACTGCTTTTATTGAACGGAAGTGCTTCAGATTTTTTTTGCGAAGTTAAATCACGTTCGGGTTTATTTATTCGCCTTAAACACACTCCATAAAGCCATTTAGCTTGACAGAGTATTATTGAACTCGGTCTCAAGGTGTTACCTCATGCACCTTATTGATATCGAGCATCATTACCGGTGATGAGTCTCCCTACTCATTCGAATGACAAATCTCCTTCCGTTTGATTAATGGCAGTTGACAATGGTAACCAAGTGTTTGAATGACTATATACCTACAAAACTACGGGAGAACAAATGGTGATTATGATTTACGTGCATTTATTTCAATTTCAAATTGCCATTGTTTGTATTCATTTTATACAACAACGATTAGAGGAGTATTTGCTTTATTCGCCCGCATGGGGCCAAATTCATGTACATACATAAAAAAATATCTATTCGTTTGATATTTTATATTTATTTTTTATTTTTTTTTTAAATTCGTTTTGTATTCTCCTCTAACTGCCCCTCTTACTAACAGAAGTATGTACCCTCTAATCAAATTATTCATTTCTTGTAACACTCAATAGATGGCGCAACCTCAGCTGTTCTAAGGTGTTGTATGCATTGTGTAGAAATAGATACTCTACACCAACTTTTGTGGTTATGCATGACTGAATGACTTTACTATGTCTAGTCTATGTAAGTATGTATAGATTGGTTTTTCTGATACCAAGTCGGGTCTTTGTTTGCCGAATAGATGAATATTACTCAGCGACATTCTTCTGCAGCTTCAAGTCAACAAGGAGTATAGGTAAGGTATAATGTACCACTTCATCGAGCCAGCCAGCAGCGGCACCTTCGGCAACGACGAAAAGTATAAATATTATGCAGAATTTGAATTCCAATTCACTTCATTCGTAAATGTGAATTAATCGCGCTGTAAAACACAATCGATAGAGATTCGTTTGAAGAATTTTATTGGAAATCTCTTAGGTGCAAACATTTTTTTTTTATCTTTTAGTATTCATTGAGAGTTTTTGCCTCGTGCATTAGAGATTCATAGATTTCTTTGGAATTTCATTACAATTTGCATAAACGAACGTTGATTACTTATTCAATTTTATTTTTTTATTTTTTAACAGTATCTATTCTTTTCAGTAAGGCTATGTTAGGTATTTTTTTTTTGCAATTGTAATCTTTTACCCAAAAATCAAAATAGAAAATGTATCTTATTTTTGTTTGAGATTTCATTTGTAATTCAATTAAACGACGAGTTGTAAGAAATCTGATTTTTTCAGAATCTTTCGTCCAGAAGGGTCTTATAATTGCACTGGGGTTATGTAAAAAATGAGGTTAATAGGATGTCATTTCTATAAAAGTCCTCGCACGAGCTTGAATAAATATCTAATGCTATAAATTTACACGACCGGCAAAATCCCATTATTTCTTGGAAATGTTTGCCATTAAATGGCATAATCCTATCTTATGACAAGCAATTGGTATAAAATGTAAGTGATATTGCCATCTTTTCCAGCCGTGCAAATAGTAATAAAATCCAACTCAAATGACACCAGTCAATGAAAGGTGAAGGACAAATTAACGAATAAAGGACTGTTCCCATAAGAGCAACAAACGACTAAGGAATAATTAACGAATATTCGTCGATTTTGACGTTTCGTTCAAATGGATTTTCTTTTATTTGTCGAGAGTGACGTTTTATGACTAATAATTTCTGATTTTGAGGTAAGTCGCGCTCAGAGTACATATTATAAGGTAATTTATTGTGAGTGCTGTCAAAATTTATTTGTTATATATGGCACAAAAATCTCTGAAATTTGACACATGCAAAAATAGGGATGGGTCAATATTTCAGGAGGTATATTCAGTAACAGGTATATTAGCAGATCGAACATACCTGTTATTGAAATACATTTAAAGTGTATACACTTTTATTTTGTTTTGGTAATCTTTTTCTATTAACAAAAATATATTAATCGATGTGATCGAGCAAAAGTTACATAGTTTGCTTAATTGGGATTCTGGTAATTCTTGATTTAACATTAATTCGAAATTAAAATTATTACTTTACTGACATATTTTGATCCAAAATTGTTATTACAGTAACAGGTATTTATAACTGTTATTTAAAAGTATAAATAACAGATAAGGAAACTAGAAGTTTATGCCATGCATATGCTTATGCCCATAGTCCATGTCATGTGTGACACAAAGGTCTCTGAGTTTTGAAACATGCGTGAAGTTTTTAATTACTAATGTGAGATTGATTGGGTAAAAAAATTGGTCATCGCCAATTGAATTTTCATGTGGAATGCACACTCTTCACAAAATTAATTTTTCTTGCGCGACTACCCTCAAAATGAGAGATTACCATTTATAAAGTCTTTCGCGAGCAATAAAATAAGTCCATGTGAATGAAATGTCAAAATTCGTTAATTCGTTGGTCGCTGTCAGTTGAATAAACCCTATAAGAGTTCATTTTGTTTTTTAGATCGTCCAACCAATTACGGCGCAGCACGTCGACAGAAAATCCAACTGGCTTTCGGTTTTCCAGTCTTCAAACGCGGATCTAGTTCCAATGGCAGCAAAAGAAAGAGACACAAATATGCCACCTACATTTATATACCACTGTCAATATGCTAAGCGGCCAGTTATAAACGGTGATTTTTTAAGAGCTTGGTTTTTGAAAATTCAAAAAAACACAGAAACTTGTAAAAAGTGAATGAAATTTTTATTTGGATCGATAAATCAATTTCTGCCATTTACTTTTTAAGAATAATTTCACTTAAATGTTGCCCGCGGCTACGCTTCAGGTGGTCCATTCTGAAGGTCCAATTTTGGCAAACTTTTTCACACATTTCGGCCGGAATCTCACCAATGACGCGTTCAATGTTGGCTTCCAAGGCAGCAATCGTGTTTGGCTTGTCCATAGACAATAGACTTAACATAGCCCCACAAAAAATAGTCTAACGGGGTCAAATCACATGATCTTGGTGGCCAATTGACTGCGCCAAAACGTGAGATCACCTGCTCACCAAATTCGCCTCTCAATTGATGCATGGTTTCGCGTGCAGTGTGGCAAACACATTTTTCACAGAGCATGAATTTTGATAATAAATTTCAATAATTTGCAAACGTTGTTCAGGCGTAAGTCTATTCATGATGAAATGGCAAACAATACTGAATCGAAATGTCAAATGTTCGTGGAATTTGTCATGTGTGATCTGTCAAAAATATAAACGTCAAAAACCAAGTAGCAAAAAAATCACCCGTTATAAACCAGAAAAACATATACGGAAAACTTTAAACTGTTTAAAGTGAATATTTTTTCCAGGTGGTCGCTTATAGCGAACAGAAAATTATGTCAGTTGGTGTCTCACTACCAGTCTGACGTCGAAAAAGTTTTTCGTCCATAATTCTGTCAGTGGAAAAAGGAACTCAAACCATTGGAATTATTTATTTCATTTTGTGTCAAATGGCAAAAATTAATTTTCATCAGGAAAATAAATAAATACATTTTTAACAAAACTAATTAGTAATTATTATAATAAACTTTAAATAATTGTTCTATTGCAAATATTTGTTTGCAAAAATAATTCTCTGCGTTAATTGTCATCTATAATTCACTTAGTCAACTCTTATGGATCCATATTTATGTAAGAATATAGACTTTTCCATGTGTTGTTCTTGAAAACATATATTTGGCTTTGAACGTTTCAAAAGATAACATTTCAAACTTTCCTTTAAACATTGTAACTTTAAAATTTTAAGAAACTTTCCGCCTGGAAATATTAATTAATTTCTTCTCTTCTCTTTCAAACAGTTGTATTTTTTTTAATTCATTCCGCAAATACAAATTGGTTTTTTGTGATGTTTTATCAAAATCCTGTGGTTTAAGAAAATGTGAGGCTGGTTAATGGTTTGATTTGAAAACGCTAATACCTACGTGTTAACGTGTGACACGTGTACGTATACTTAAATCTTGGTTATAAACATTAGCAACTAAATGTTGTTATCAGTACTGTTCTTATGGTAATATCTGTGTGTGTCGAAAGGAATGGAGGGCATTGGTGCCAATTGTGTGTTCCTCGTACCATCAATATTTTTAATGACTAATTGAATGAATTCCTAAGAACTCAAATTCCACAAAAAATTACACACATATGTATACACCTATATCTAGTACTTTGGTTAAAGCTTACACGTGTTCGAGTATACAATACATACTATAATAATTTTAATTATACAATCTGACGAAATTCACTAAAATAGGTACGTCAGTGGAATAAATTGGGTTGCTCTTCTCTATAAACGCTTTCCTCGAAATAAATTTCTTGTTAAAAACAGGGATATGTCAAATTATTGTGTAAGTAGGTGAGTTATAAGATTTGCTTTGAAGATATTGTGATTGGTATTTTAATCAGCTTGTCGAACCCACGCACGTCTTAAATTGAAGGAGTTCTCATTTCTCTTGTATGTAAGCCTGAATCACAAGAAGTAACAACCATTTAGCCAGTTCTCCCACTACCAACCGACCGACCGGTAGTATAGTATTAGGTATAAAAAAAAACTCATATACGGTTCATTAGAGTCTAATTAATTACTACGAGTAGAACTTCCTTTTCTTTGCAATCAAGAAAAAGGCAAGCAGTAAATTGTATCGGTGTCCAATTAGCACCATAATCAAGAGTCTTTCAAAGTAAGACTTTCCATATATACCTACAGTCAATTAGGCTTATTAAACGAACGTGATTTGCTGAATATTCTAATTTGTAATTCCTCATGAAGACATATAAACGCAGTTTTAATCAAAAACACAACCTACGCAATGCTAAATCGGATATCGATATCACACAAATAAAATCAGATCCTTTAAGCTGAAAAGACATATGAAGATAAGGATAAACCCTATTCGACGAATCCTTCCTCTTTATCATCAACAACATGGAAGAAATCACTTTTTTTTTTTGCTAGCTACCAGGAAGCCTGTATGTGCTTGAATGTATTATTCCGCAATGTTACCACGCCTGAATGAAGACATACTATTGCCGTCTGATCTGAAAAATTCTATATTTCACAGAAATGAGAACTGTAAATAGTGTCATAAATTCAGCTCGAATTTTATTTCCATGACCACGTTTCGTTTTCTTTCGTCCCTTTTGGCCGTTTTGGGTTTCTTATTTTTTTATGAATCCTTGATATGGAAAAATAAGGACTCAACTGCTATTATTGCTGCATTGAATCAGGCAGATCCTTTCGTTCAATATGAAAATAAGGGTCGTCGATGGTTACTACTATACTACGACTATAGTATCTATAGATTGCTGCCTCGTTTGGTTTCCTTTAATATTCTGAAAAATTACTCAATATATATGTGGAGAAGGTTGTAGAGCGCGATGCAGGTTTGTGGAGAATCCATTTACCCATTTACCAACTCAGAAAATAAATACAGACCAAAGTCGATGGAGTATTTTGCAAAAATGAAAATTTATTATTGCGCTCTGTTTACGCATTGCGGGTTCATTAATAAATTTTCTCCTTTGTTCGCTTGTCCTTAAAACTTCATAAGCAAATATGTATACGATATGATGAAAATACGAAAGGGAAAAGTGGGCATTTTCATTTTATTAAATGTTTCAATTTATCGTGTGAGTTTTGAGTTTATACATACATAAATTACATATATAATTTGTTGTTTTTTTTGTCGAAGCTGCAGAGACAAAGTTTTAGAATTCTATAAAATGAAAAGATTGTGTGTGGGTATTATTAAGAACGGTTCAGTGAACTGCAAGTTGATTTGGGACTTAATATAGTGTATATATTATTTATAAAAAAATAAATGTCGGTCAGATAGACATAGTATAAGCATGATAAAGCTGTTATGATAGTGTGTGTTTCTTAGTGTATGAGTTTGAATATATAGAACAGAAATAACTTTTGGTAAACCTGCATTTCTTGTTAAATTTTAAGTCCCCAATCGGCTTAAATCCTATAAGATTGTCCGAAGAATTGTTCTTTCCTTTACATTTCATATTCATTCCGTACTTTTACGATAAATGCTAAGCATTGTACCTAGTCATGCAGGCGAACAAATGGGCTACGCATGCCAACACAATGCTTTTTGTTGTGTCAATACTAAAAAAAATAAAGTCATAAAGCTAAAAATATGTTTTTATAAAAAAAACATACTAACTCAGAATTAGCGCCAAAAAAATAGTGCTAACCAAAATTGTTGGATCAATGTGTTGTCCTATTTATTTTTATTAAATATTTTATCCGCATTCAAGGGCTTTTGAATATCTACCCTTAAAATGTTTCAGCACAGTGCGATCGATTGCGAAAATTTAATAGGATTTAATAAAAGTTACCAAGATTCCGTACATTCAACATTCGTGAAGTGCGGCTAAAGAATGAATTTCTATACCTACTTCTACGTTCGTCCGAATTTGGGATCTAAGGTAAACTGGTGGGCGTTCCTAGAAGCTCACATATTGCTGTTGAACAACCTATTAAAATATCGATAAAACAATGCGAGACACGAACAATTTCAACGCTGTCGCGTGGCAGTTCTACATCCAAAGAACATGATTGGGGGTGGCCGTGGCGTGATAGTTGTGTGCTTGCCTGTCAACCTCGTGGTCACAGGTTTGATTCCTGCCGTTGTCTATGTCTTCTTATATTCTATTAAAAACCAATTCTAAAAATTGTCATTAAATGAGTTGCTGGTTTCTCATTACATGCTATTCAGGCATAACACTAACAAGATGTGATTGAGTAAACTACTCATAAATATGACAACAAAATAAAATAAAATAATGCGAATTATAAGAGACATAAATAAATAAGGCACGGTAATTTTCTCCGCATTAGTTCAGCCGCCATTCCTGGAGATAAAATCTGAGACAACAACCACCGTCTCAATACGTCGCGCCACATATCTTTCTATCCTTCTTTCTCTTCTTTCACCGGATGCCGCGCTGTGTTAAAAACATATAAAGGGTATTCATAATCCTTTGAGCGCGTGCAAAATTATAAAAAAAAACAAAATTGTGAATTAGGGTTACCAGACGCCCCCTTTTTATTTTATCTGTAAACACATTCATTTGAAGTTCAAAATCCTTTCAAATCAGAACGCATTCATTTAATGAATTACATCTCACTTCATGCGTTAAATTTATCTTTCATCTGTCAATTTATGAAATATGAAAATATTTCGTTTTTATTTAAAATTTAAATGACAAACTTATTGAAACAAATCAAGTCGAGCGAAAACTATATATAAATATATATACTTCTTATATTAATTTTACCGTTAGTAGCGATTTTCCTAATATAATATGAATTTAAAAGTACTCATTCTGCCATCTTAAGGCAAAAGGGTGTATCTCCACTTTTTTGGGTTTTGCACTTTAAAATTTAATGCTTTTCAAAACTTAAAAAAACTATTAATTAATGAAAAATAATGTATTATTATTATTATTGAGTATTATTATATTATTATAAATATGCCATAAACTCAATTTTTGATTTTCGGTTTTTACACCCTTTTTCCTTATGACGGCAGCATTTTGCTTTTGTTTTTTTTTTTATTAATTTTCGTTTGGAGAAATTAAATTATTTTAGTTGTTTTTATTTGTCATTAATTAACTTTTGTTAATAAATTACAATTTTAGATTTTTGCCATTGTTTTTTTTTAGAAATCACTTGAGTATATATTTTTCAAAAACATTTTTTGTCCCCATTTTTGAACACTTGTCCCCCCAAAAAACTCGCGATGTCCCCATTATCGTAATTTTAATCTGGTAACCCCAGTGTGAATCTAGGCACGAATATTAAAAGCTGATGTTACTGTCGTCAGCAAAATAATTTAAGGAGCTAGAAGTTCCAGATAAGAGAACATTAATGAATATGATAAAGTATGTCGGACAAACTGGAGCCCTGAGGTACAACAGACCTAAATATAATTTCTATAGTCCAACGGAGAAGAGATTCATCAATACCAATTACACCTATTTTTGAAAAGACCTTGATAAAAAAAAAACTGAAATATCTAAGGCAAAAATCTTGCTTTCTCCAGAAATATGTATAAAGATTTGATGACACCATGTCATTGTTGCGTGATATAAACACCAGATCACGCTTTTTAAAGGAAGGGCTGACGTCCACTTGAAGAGTTAAGTAGAGTAGGATACATAGAAAAACTGACTCTAATTTTCCCAGTGTGAAAGAACACCTTTTCAGAACAATAGAGAATGAACAAACTCAAACTCAAGCAACGAACCTAAGTGCAGTATCAACCTTAACCAAATCTAAAACAATTAACAAAACAACATGCGGTTTTAACATATTCAGAAATAAAATCCTTGTATCGTCGAAATAATTTTTTTTATGTTTTGTCGATTAATTGATCTTCCCACCAAAACTCTATGGAAATGGTATCCTCGCGTATCAACTATTTTTTTTTCTGTTTCCACCCAGAACCATATGTAAATCACCTTGCAAATCTCGATTCAAAATTAAAAGTATTTGATAAAACTTGAATATTTAATGATGTTGTTTTATTTTGCAGAAATTGACACTCTTTTTCACATTTCAATATTCTAAGTTTGGAGTTTGTTTCAGAAAGTCAAGGTAAAATCTAGGCGGATATGGGATTGATGCACAGTTATAAAGTCTAACACCCCTATTAATAAAAAAAACGCTTAGTCCACCTTTAGTCCATGGACTTACAAAACCATGGGATAAGAGAGACCATGGACTAAAATTTCCTATTAATAAAAAATCGAACAAAATCTACTGCAATAAGTATCAACTCTACCTCTTTTGATTCTATGTCCCTGTAAATTTTGTTCTTAAATGTCAATTCTTAGTCCATCGCTAGACCACCGTCTTCGATAGCCTAGCAAAGGACTAAGTTGGTAAACGTCAAATATCAGAAATTGTGTCTTATTAATAGTATTTCGCACTTAGTCCAGGAATGAGTCCTAAGCCTTCCCTAGTCCATGTTTATTAATTTGGGTGTAAAAGTCCAAAATTGGCTTAAAAACTCACTAATTGATAATTTTAGCTCGTGGACCCTGTCATCATTTTATTCAAATATTTTGTAACACGCTAAATCGAACAGAACTTGTTTTAACGATTATTTAATGTTTACAAAATAAACTAATTTTTTTTAAGAAGAAACTCACCTTAGCTTGAAATGTTATTCCATTTAAGAAGGCTTGCTCAGCATGCAACGGTATTCTAAGATCCTGGTCATCTTGTACCAAATCGTACGGTGTCGAAGGCATCCTTAAATAATTTAATATCACTGATTCAGACCACTTATAGTATCATGAAATTGATTTCATTTTTTTGGCACTGCGCTTGCGTACAGATTTTTTAATATACAATAAAACACCAGTTTTACTTCGGGCACTCATGCAAACTTTGTTGTGGTTATAAATTTTTTTTTTCTTTTTTTGTTTAACTTTATTAGATTCTTTGAATCTTATTACAAGTCGGTATAATATATACCCTTAACTGGAGCACCACCGGTTTAATGTAAATTGTAGTAGTATAGTTGAATTAGTTGAAGGAAAAGTAATTTTTGAACTTTTTTTTAATTCAAATATCTTATTCGAGCACGAAATTTGGATTAAGTTCCGATAGTTGAAACTTTTTTGATATGCGAACACGTTCTCCTTGTCTGGTTTCCGGGTTAATACTTATTTTTTTTTGTATCTTTAAATTGATTAATTATATTTTTTCGTTCTCCTGTTTGAATAATGGGCGGATGTTTCGAAAAACGATTCTGAAAAAAAAACAACAAAAATTTATTAATCGCATTTACGTTTCTCTCGATTTATTTTTAAATCATTTTGATATTTTTTTTCTACAAATCAAGAGGAATAAAACATTTTCATGAATTTTCAAACAAATCTGCCCTCGCAGTATTAAATAACTTCAAAGTGTCCGAAGAAGCTTCAGAGCAGATGATTATACTCGTACCTACTCGATCCACCTCTTTGGGTAAGGTGCACCTTTGCTCATTTGAGGTGTTTTCTCAAGAACAAAACAACTGAAGAAGACCAAAAATCCAACAAAAAAAGAACGTTTCTTATCTTAACTTTGGAAACTGGTTGAGTGACATCGCATCTGGATACTAACAAAAATTTCTAGATACAGATACAGATGATAATTTTATTCATAAGAAAACAAAAAACAAAAAGAACACCATGTTGACACAAAGAACCAAAAAGACAGAACCACTTTTTGGCTTCGCCTTGTTGAAAGGGGAGAACATTATTTGCCTTCTTTCGGGACAAAAGTCAAATATTTTATATATGCATAGCATACATATGTATGCAAGTAAATACTTATATATAAAGGTAGGTATACAGATTTTGGAAAGAAAACACCTGGTTCTGAGAGGTAAACAAAGAAGAGAGGTGAGCATAAGCTGGACTGGACAGTTTTGACTTGAAACTAGATATGTATTATTTCTTATACATGATGGAAAGGCGCAAATAATCCAGGTTGTGGATACATCCGAAAAAATTATACTGCCACAGGCATGGGGAGCATTTCATATGTGTGTTATTTTCCGGTTTAAGGCTTCGTATTTTTTTACTATAGGTACACCTACCTACCTGACATAAGCACACTTTTTTGTGTTGATTGGGGTGAGTCTTTATTAGAACTTTAGAACTTAAAAAGTCCAAAAATACCAAAGGTTAATGGTATAGTAAGGATTAATTCTTGATAGGTAGGTATATAGTTTGAAAAAAAAAATCAGGCTGGTGGGTAAGTGATTTTCACAAGAGCCGTTACCTACCTGAGATAACCATAGCGAGTTGATAAAAAAAAATAAAGAAAGAAATTCTCTAAAGAAAGGTCTATAGCTTTTGTTGAAATTCCTTTGTAGAGATATTTGTAAAAGTTTCGATAAATTTCTTTTCTAAAGCATTCATTCGTTTATTTTCATTTTCTCCTTTTCATGAACTTCAAACGATAAGGCTTTAATTAAGGTTCTTAATTTACTTACTCCAAACTTTGCTTTACTGAAATTAAGTCAAACATTTTAGCAATATACAGAACGTAGTTCTTAAGCAAAATATTAAAATGTCTCTTTAGAAATGTGTACCCAGTTCATGTGGGTAGATTTAGGTAGGTCAAGGTACTTCCCTACATGTTTCGCACCAATTGATCCACACATTTTTGAAACTAATTTATGAAAAAGTATCACACCCACCTTCCTGATGGAAATATATTTCGATGTTCGTCATGCAGGCTATATTTTGCATTTGTTTGAACACGCTTAGCAATTTCAGATACTTTAGTAGCCAGCCGAACCCGACATGTTTGTGAACGTTCACATAACATTTTCTGTCAAATGTCAGTTGTATTTCATGTAGGTAGAGCTGCTTTTTGAATCAGCTGTTCCTCAAATTTTCAACAAATTAATCCAATCATTGAGGGCGTTCACGAACTCTCCGATCCGCGATTCCAATCGAACAATTAAACACTAGATTCTAGATTCTTTAAATTTATTTGAGTGTATGTGTAAGACGGGAAATGTCAAACGCACATTCGTGATTATTTTATTTTGTAAGCATGGCTGACACAAATGTAGAAGATTTCGAAGTTATTCCTGGTGAAAATGCGAAATTACAGTTATTGAAGGGAAAATTTATCTTCGGAACAGATATCCATAATTTCAATTCTCTAAGGAGAAGAAATTGAAACTACAAAATTACAGATAAACCAAACCAAAACAATGACGTGAATAAATTAATTTAAATTTGAAATTTAGTGGGTGCGAGTGTGTACGTGCTTCTGGTTTTGATTCTGACTTCAAACCCAGAACGAAATTTTTCTTCCATCTAGGAGAAGAACTGTCATTTGATACCAATCGAACAGTTTCAGATGACAGTTCTTCTCCTTCCAGACGACGAATCGAAAAGGCCATTATTAGATATGTTATCTCGGATACCGATACCACACTAGCCGGGTATGTTTGTGAATAGATCAGATAGGTAAGCTGAAAGCTGTGAAAAAATCAAAACAAAACACATACCAAATGAAGCTTGCAGTCAGCTGTTCTATACATTTGTTTTCGGATAGCTAGTTATTCCAAGATGTTTGGAATAACTAAAGATAACTTTCATGGCAGCAGCTGTTTTTTCAACAGCTGTGGTTCTGTAATTGTTACAACAACTGAAAGGTATTCCAGGTTCCTGAAAATTATTATGTGAATGAGCCCAATAACACAAACCCATCGGGATTGTTTTGGGTATGTTATCGAACGCGGCCACCATAGAACAGTTGTAGCTGGGATGTAGAAATGAACCACTTTTCACGAAATACAATTGATGTATTTCTCCGCTTTCGCACGAGAGAACTGGGTTACTAGCAATAAGAAAATTTCACAGGGAAACGATTTGGAGAGATTTTTTGACCATTTGTTTTATATTTTCTTGGATTCCGATTTTAATGTTTTTCACTTCCAATTGGGTATTTAAAAAAATTTGTTTTGGTCAAAATATTTAATACACACACTAAAATACCTGTTTGAGAAAAATGAATGCCAGTTGTGCAATCGTGGTTCAGCCTTGGTTCAAGCGTTGAACTCAGTTTATCTCCTATGAAATGTTGTACAATCGAAGTTCAGGACTTAATTCACCACTGACCTGGAAGAATTTAACTTGGCAATTTCGGCGGATTAACTGAGGTTCAGTCAGGACTCAAACATTTGATTGGCTATTTTTTAACTCTTCATGCGGGAAAAGTTTTTCTTATATCTTAACTAAGTAGTCACAATATAAACTTTTACAAACCGTCCATATGAACATCGAGTAAATAAAATAAATAAATAATGTTGGGTATTATTAGCTATTTTAAGTAGTTTAAGTTATTTTTAGTTAATATAAGTTAGTTACATCTAGTTTAAATTATTTTTAGTTTATCTTTAGGTAGTTTTTAAGTAAAAAAAAAAAAAAAAAAATACTGATACGGAGTTTTTTGTAAAAAAATTTCTTGGTTTAAAAAAAAAATATAAAATAATTAGATTTAATTAAAACAGTTTTTAAGTCGAAAGACATTAGTTCTAAGAGTTATTGTTTAGTTTAGAGCGCCCGTAAAGGGCCAGTAAATTAGTTGTAAGTTATTGATAAGTAAGCTAGTTTTAAACATTTTTGTCTAGCTTTAAGATAGTTATAAGGGAATATGAAATAAAAATGAATTTACAAACAAAAAAAAATAAATAATGAATTACCCGCTTATAAAATTATGTTTTTTTTTTTTTATTTCAGTATGAAACGTACAATATGGAATAAAACATAGATGCCGTCACTTCTGAATTAATATTTCTTGGACATGCGAAAACGATAGAAAAATTCCTGATTCCACATTGCCTTAACATTTTAACATTTCTCTATCGTAATAGTAAGTTTAAACAAATTTATAAAATAACAATGAGCTGACAGTGAAAAAAGCCATATTCGAGGTCGAGAAGATAGACTACTTTTAACTGGAATTCAGTTATATCTCTCTTGACCCGCAATTGTGCAACGTACTTGAAGTTGAACCTAGTTCAAGAAATTATTGGAGTTCAGATGATTATTAGTTCAAGTGAAATTTTGCGCATCTGTCCATGAGTTTTATTTAATCTTCATCACTTCAGAAACTCAGTTTCTTCATTATATTTTCTTGTGTAAGAGTGCAAGAGATTTTTAAGCAATTAAAAGAAAACGTTATAAAAATCTACAGCAACTAGTTTCCCTCTGTGTGAGAGGGCGTGTTGTTCATCTGTCAAATATAGAGGGAAAATACAAAGATGGATTTGAGAAAGGCTCAATAATTTCCTCTTTTTCAGGGGCCCAATTCCGCTACACAGATAGGCAAATTTTTTGACGCATATTTTGAGGGTGAATAATTTTTTTGCACGGAAAAGCATTCACGGTTGCGGAATTGGGCCCCAGGTGCTTACATGTTGTCAAATTATATCTAATAAATCTGTCTTCAGACATTACTGTCAAAGCACAATGACATTTGAAGACATTTGCAAATATTATGGCACATTCACATTATGAGATTAATTTTCCCACATTCTACGAGAATAATTGGAAGACTATTTCTATTTTTAACATACACTGATTTGTTTTGTATTTTGGTCTGCAATAAATCAATCCAATTATGTAGATACTATATAAATGCCTTTCGAAATTAAAACCTAACATCGTTTACTTCATTGACTTTAAGGCTCCCGAATTTAATAAAGTATTAGTTAATACTTTTTGAGCGCATCTTATTTTTTGTTTAACAGTGATAGCGTTCACACATACGTGTTTACAATTCGTATAACATAAGAATTCACAACTTATAGTATCCATATGCAAAACCACTTTCGTTTCTGCATCCTTACAAGTGACTAGATAACCTGATTTTTCACTAAACTTGTTGCTTTCAGTGAATTCTCAGCCATCGGTGGCACTATCAATTTTCTTAACGCATACTAAATACATATGTATATGTGAATTGACTCTCAGTTTTTTTTATAAAAATTATAAAAAGAACGTCAACAATTCCAAGTGAAAGATATCTTCTAAGTGACATCATCTGCCAAGATAGTTTTACTTTCTAACAAGAGAATAATATTGCCTTCATTCCATCCTATACTAATTTTCTTTATCGATGGATACTAGTAGTTGTCTTGAATAATTTTAATTAATTTTTGATATCTTAACATAAAATTTACTAAACAGCCACACCTTTAGCCAATTAAAAAACGTCTACAGTGCATTCACCTTCATTTAGTTCATTCTTTTGCCATTTTTTTCGCGAACTTCCTCAGTTCTTTGTTATTAGAGAGTCCACTAACCTTTATTGTAGTGCAAAAAATAGTTCTACAAAAATGGTCGGTATAGAAACACAAACCAACCACGATCGTTGCCAGTTCTTTCCTACTAAGCTAGCTACACGCATAACCAACAACAACCACTTTTTCCGTGTATAATTGTTAAGGTCCTTAACCTTCTGTCAGTCAGGTGGAGAACAAAAAGAAGGTACAAGAACGTGTGCGACTAGGTACCTTCCTATACCTACGAACCAAATAAACGAAGCAAATAAATACAAACTTTAGTGCAGCTGCACGCTGCACATTTGCGCAGTATTATAGTGCGTGAGCAAAGGTTTCATGTGTGTGTGCTGACATCATGGCCGTACTTTATTTTCATATTTCACACGGTAAATTTAGATTTATCTAAATAACTCTGGCGCAAAATTTTAAACAGCCTGATGTTAAGCTCTTAGCATGATACTACTTAACAGTTTGCTAATACTAAATTACTTTACTAATATTTTCCTAATTTTAAACACTTTTTAACTAACACCATACTAAATCTATTTTCTTAATAAACTACAACTAAACACGCCTAAAATATTGCAAAAAAGGAAGCGAACATGACTTTTTGACGTTTGTAAATGTCAAAGTGGCATATGTATTTAGTACGATACTAAAAAATAAAGTAGCCATTTTGTGATTTTAACTTTAGTAAAATGTTAAGAAGATAGTACGATACTCAACTGGTTTATAATTAGCAAAATCCTCTTTTTAGCCAAGTATCATACCAAAAATTATTTAACATATTACTAAATCGACTAATAATAAGAACAACAAGAAGCTAAATGGCGCCCAACGGTAGGTTTTCTTTCCCTAAAAATGGCGCCCAACAATTGAAAAAGGAATGTATCTTACATCTCGTGTATATTAAAATTGAAACAAAATACAAAGTATTGAAAACATATTTCTATTTCTTTAAACGAAATACTTATTTGCGAACATTGTTTCATTTTGCAATTATTCACATTTATTCAATTTAAAATAAATAATAATTAAATATTTGATTTTAGTATGATCAGATCGTATAATCTTTTATTTATTTGCCACTTACATAAATTACTTTAAAAAATTTTTGGCCGCTTTTTGGAAACCAAATTTTAAATCATTGTGAAAAATGGCGCCTGACACTTAAAACCTTTTATCTTAAATAAAAAAAATAAATTATAAAGAACTATAACAACCATTTACATTATAGGATCAGAAGTGCGGCCCTGTTAAGTATTTTTAAAACCCTCGACCCAGCGAATGTTTGTACAGAGCCGGTGTTGTGGAATAGACTCGTTTTTGTTTTGCCCATTCGTTGGTTCCTTGTCTTTCTCCACACGATCATCGAGTTATATGGAAAGAATAAAGACAGCCCAACACACATACAAAAACAATCGGTTAAGTTATCAACGCGTCTGCCTGCATAATTCCATGCATGTGTCTGCACTTGTGCGCGGGCACATTGGGCTTGGCAGAAAAAAACTAGTTTCCGACACAGGCTCGTTTACTCGAATCATACATATATACCTACCTACCAATCTAACAGATACTTAGTGTGTTTCAAGTTTCAACTTCTACCCGAGTCGTCGGTCGTGTCTAAGTAATTGCTGGTGCAGCTGAAAAGCTTTAATAAACTCAAAGCTGAAGGCATTTTAAAGAAAGGCCCTGAACGAAGCAGCCGCTTATGTTTATTCTTATGCAATTGCCGGCGGCAGCGGTGCAGCGTTGATTGCTATCAGAGATTTGTACGTTTCCATTGAAGCCTTCATTTATGCCTCGAAAAATAACTCTCAGATAAAACATTAACATTTTACTAAGTACAGCTTATGGGGGATGGTGCGGAAAGAATATAAAAAGGTGAATAAAGAATTTGCAATGAAAATGAAATTATACAACCACCACAACAACGGATCTATGTGTTTGTGTATGGTTTTGTTTATAAGGAATATAAAGACAAAGCAAAACCAAGCTTAGGTGTTATTTCATGGCATTTTAACTCTGGCTGGCTACATAAATTTAGACTTCTGATCACAATTTACTCTGAAGGGACTACATTCTGCAATGATTGGAACCAAGGCAAAAATGGTAAACAATGTTAACCAACAAAAAAAATGACGATCAGGAACCATGACAAAAATTCAAGTCAAAAAACAGATATCTATACACCTATGGAGTTCTACGCGGATATTTCGATTTCGTTCGTTCCAAAAAAAGTCGATCTTTTAGACGAGGAATCAAGTTTGTACATATAAATCCATGTGGTGGTGTATTTATATACAAAACACATAACAGGCAAAAGCAACAGTGAAAAAAATAAGACTGTAAAGATTAGGAAAGATGGTCAAAAACAATGTGCTTAACAGTTTAGACAATAAAGTAGCTGTTCATGTCGAATACATTGCAATTCATAACAGTTATAAGTAACAGTAATTTTGCGATTAAAAATTGAAATACTGAAGGCTTTTCAGGCGACTGAGTAGTCGAATTATATCTTCAGGAGAAGACCTCTGCATTTTGCAATTGTATTTATTTTGATTTCGACTATTAAATTCGTTTTTTAAATTCTTTTACAGGCTTATCGCTCCTATATGCACTCTCAAACTACGAATTTTAATCGCACTTATTAACTATTTGAACAACCGTTGGGCGCCAATTAAATAATATCACGGACTTCCACGAATCTTATGCGACAAGCTTTGCGAGTGATATATTGAGATCAAAAATGAATTTCACCTTTCTGCAAACCTTCTCCAAGTGATTATTGTTAAAATTATTCAAAAGCTTTTAAAAAATCACTCCAAATTGATGAGAATTTATACCTCCCAACCTAAAATCTGGTAGATATGTACATAGGTATAATTTGGATATATATAAAAGGCCGACGAAGTAGACAAAACAAAAAAACAACGCGGGAGAAGATATACTTTTTTTAAAGACTTAAGTAAATAAGTAAAATATAGTCGGCATGTAGATTCTTTGTCTTGGGTTTGTTTCCTCAGTGTGCGGCGTTCATCTTCTTTTCGCTTCGTTTTTATAAATTGCAGCATCAGCTCGACAGCAGCCGCCATCGCACACACATAATAGGATGAGGTACAACAAAACATTTATAAAAACAAGTTTAAGTAAAAATAGACAACAAGGCGGGAGCCTCTGGATCCCTGCATGCATCCCGCATGTTTTCTGTATCCGTGCATTTCGCAAGAGAAGATATTAACAAAATTTAATATTTTTATTTATAAACCCAAACATACACATAGATACACATACGAAAAATGCGTTAAAATTTTTTTGTTTAAGTAGAAGAATAATCTTTACTAAAAATTTACCTTTTGGAAGAAGGTTTTATTCTTTTAGTTTTCGTAGCTTTTTTCGATATGATTTGAATTAGATCTATAGTGGAATAAATCACCAGCACCACATTGTGTTTGAAATAGAGAAGCGGCAAGTATATTAACGCGCCAATATTTTTCAAAATCCTTTCACTATCAGCTGCTTTTAATTTTTAATATTAATGTAAAATTGCTAATGAAACACCAATCGCACACTTTTTGGGACTAAAAATAACATAGTAGACAAAGACAACCACCACGACACGACGATGATGACACCACGACGACGAGATGAAGACAACGACAATGATGACGAATTGAACTTTGTGGGTGTAGGATGCTAGATGTATCCAGATCCAGATCAGAAGTAGTCAATATTGAAGGCTAATCGAACGCGTAACTTTTGTTTAAGTCACATAGAGGAATTCGCATGAGAACGAAAGAGGGCGCTCTTGCTTGTGTAACCGCCGAACAACAACTGTCAGTTGACGAGTAGAACCAGCGAGCGAAACAAGAAATTCAAAATATCACACCGATACAATACCGAAAACCGAATATCAAAACAGCCACCACACTCTCATGCACAGCCAGTCTGGCATTTGGTTTTGTTTAGGTGTGCGTTTGAATGTTGGCTTGTTTTCTGAGGTTCTTTGCTTATGCTAAGCACTGTTTTTTTTTTTACTACTGTACCTCGCTCATCTCATAAAGAGTCTCTCACTGTACTTTGTCTCGTGCTCGTCGCTCGGTGCTATCTTTCCCCAACCCAAGCCCCAACAGCTCTCTATGGCATATCCAACAGATGGGTACATCCAGAGTTACCCCTAGACCATTATAATATACAAATTGACAAACTACATACTGTAGGGAGGCAACTATTATTCAAACAAACGGTGAATACTTTGATGTTTTCTAATTTTAATAAGCTCCATCTTATATTATTCTAAATTATACCATATGGTTTTTTTTAGCTTTTTAAGGTTAAGTTTGACTTGCCTTAATCCGTATTAGTGGCACTTAAGTTTTTCATATTGCTGTTTTATGATCCGTTTTACAGGCTGGGTAGGTACACAAGTGACACATACATAGTGTTACAGTGGAACTGGTTCAAATACAAGCCCAATAAAATGCTTCAATTACATGACTATACTTAATTAAAAATAAAACACTTACAATTTTACCATAGGTTTGTGGATGCTTACGAAATAAAAATAAGTTTTTTTTTCAAAAAATCTGTTTTTTATTTTTCAATTTTTAACTTTGATTAGTGCATTATGGCAACCCATACGGCTCATAGAATGACACATGCGTGTGTGAGGAAAAATACAGAAGCCAATAGCGTGGGGTGCAAACAACGTGCTCGCTTTGCAGACTGGTTTTTGTTATCTTTGGTTTTTTTCTTTGTTTAAGGAGGTATGGGAGTAGGTAGTTAGTGTACAGATAAAAAAGCATGTGCGCTGGTTAATGCACAAGATGATATTTTGCAGAATAGCTTTTGCAGATACAGGGAAGTAGCCAATTTGTTTCAAACAAATACAATTGGTTTTGGAACATTTTTTTTTGGAAAGCAGTTTTTATATACAAAAATTTCTAACATGGTTGACTTTGCATTTTATTGTTCCTTAAAGATTAAAAAAATGTACACCATTTAATTATTTAATCGATGTAGGTATTATAATTATTTTTGTTCGTATTTGGGTAGGTATTCAAAATATGGTTTTGTAAAAAATTTTGACCATTTAATATCATAGTTTCGACCCGAATATCGCTGTAAATAGTACGCAAACAGAAAGAGAGCGGTTAAGTTCTCAAAAAAACAAATTCCTTCAAATACCTAATTAGTTGAATATATAGGGAGCCACCTGAAATCTCCACAAAAAAAAAACCTTCATCGGACGAAATCCAAAAAAAAAAATATACCCAAGAAGACAAAATCCCCATGGGGAAAGAACCCCTTATGAACAAAATCCCCAATATAAATTCTTTTTGCGAAAATCTCAAATAATCCCCAATATATTTTGTTTTGCTTAGGGCGATTCAGTTAATAAATTAGTTATTATTTGATACACTTTTAATTCGATAAAGTAAAACAAATTTTTTGAAGTGGAAATCATACACCCTGTCTTTATCATCTATTCCCTGATTAATGTCAAAAAAATGTTGTTTTTTTCTAGAATTGACAGTTATTATATTTTTGCTTTATCTTATGAGAAAATATTTTTTTCGAAATCAGGATCATTGTTTGTTTAATAAAAGTAAAACCGATTAGAAGGGACTGTGTTTTTATTTTATCAAAAAAGGAGGATGAAGACAATTATTATATAATTATTACATAATTATAGTGAACAAAAATAATTATTGATGAATTAATATGTTTAATTACGAATTCTTATTAAAAAAAAGTATATTATACTACATCAACATTCTATTTTATAGCAATTGGAGATAATTGAATGATTAAGTAGACAAAATGGGATCTTAAAAGAAGTGTAAATGTTGCATTGACTTATGGAAAATGAGAAATTAGCTTATTATTAGTTATTGCAATAATTCCAAGACGCAGACGGTGCGAATCACTGAGGTATTCATGCAACGTAGTAAACTTTCTTACGTCATAAAATTGTAAGTCTTCCGACACAATTGTCGTGAATGTCCTTAAGCTTATTGCGTAAATCAATGAGCTATATTTATTAAACGTCAAACAGATTAAATTATTAAAAGAAACAAAAAAATAACCTGCAATTTTATTTCCTCATATAAAGTGTACAAGAGATTTTTAATGCAATTAAAAGAAAACGTCAAAAAAATCTCGAGCAACTAGTGCCCTGTCGATTCCACAATCTACTTTTGACATTTGTTTATTTCAATGTCGTAAAACATTTGAACCGGCCAAACGTATTTTGAATATTTTGTTTATGCTGATATTTTTGTATGGTGATGATTTCGACTCTTTTTGCATAAGACTGTGACATAAGAACAAAAATATATATATCGCAGGGTGAAACGTATTTACCATCTGTAGTGACATGGCTTATGAAAAATAACTGTTCTCATGAAAGCTATCTTCAATTTTCCCAAAAAATTGCAATAAATTAGATATCTGACGACAAATGTAAGCAGCTGACTACAAACTTCCATTTGATATGACTTCTGTTTTTTTGACAGTTTTCTGTTGATCTATCTGAATCATTTGTAAATACTCCGGCATAGCATAAGCGGACTTACACGATTGACAAAATGCCATTAATTCATGTCACTAAACTGGAAAATCAAATCATTAATGATAAGTATTTGCACCGGGCAAAATAATGACTGTTTAATTGATAAATGGCAATCTGCCGCTAAAGAAAGAGCAAGTTCATTCTACTCGCGGTGTGAAATTATATTGAAAATGGTGTCAGTGTGCATTTACGAGACGCAATTTAAATGGCAAAATTTAATGCCAGACTTTTCTGCCATTTTTTGAATGACTAAAATAATGACAAATTTCGCAACTATTTACATTTTCCATTTATGTCAATAAAATGAAAGAAATAATAAGGGTATTCAAGAAACCGCGTAAACGCGGTTAACGTGTAAAAATGGTAAATATGGTAAATGAGCTGCCATAAATTTGTATGGAAAAACTTTACCAAAAAATGGTAAACCTTGCCGCATAATTTTGTGTGGGAAAGTTAACCATCTGAATTTGGTAAATGTGAAAAACTTTTGACGTTTAATTTTGACGTTTTATGTGTTATACTCTTGGTATCTCTCTTTCTCTTATTATTTCTGGCAGACTTTTTAAATGAGGGTAATAACACTTTGTTATTAGTCAAGTAAAAGTGCAGGAAGAAAAAAGAATCATTTACCACATTTGCGCAAGCTGATTTTGATAAGTGCGTTCATGAAATATGCGTGGTAAACTTTTCCATTTTACGATGTGGGCTTAATGGCAATTATCAATCGCTTAAATCCGACATTAGCATATGCGTGATTACTTATCTTGTAAATGAGTGAACGCCCCCAACTATAGTTACTTACCAACAACACAACCAAATTAATTTTTAATTACACATATATATATATAAATACATACACACCGAAACATGCATACGCGTATAGGTTTACTTAACATACAAGGAAAAAGGAGGGGTGACTCTACTTAATGTACTCATGTAACTTAATTACTTATTACTTTAATTACTTTGAATTCACGGCAAATTAAATAAATAGTATATGAATGTATGTGTGATTGAGTGTTTATAAAGAGACAAAAATATATGTTTCTACCATTCTATTAATATATATTTGTTTCACTTTTTGTATATTCTAAGGTTAAGTTTGTGTCGATGGTCTTCGGTGTAATTACACTTAATTTGTAAATAAATAAATAAAATAAATAATTAAATTTTAATTATGGTATTGCATATTTGTAACGAAAAAAAGTGTTTGTTCAATTGAAAAATCTAAATAATATACCACTACTACCAATAATTTTGAGGTTGTCAGTCGTCAATAGTGTTTTGTCCTATAAATATCTGTCTGCAATAAATATTTATGCAGAATCAAAAAATGTCTGACGAATACGATTGTGTTTCACGAAGCAAACTCAAACTCAAAACCGACGAGAGTTCTTCCAAAAAGAAGAAGAAACTTAGCAAAAAAAACAAGAAGAAGACAAGTAAAGAAAAGAAGAAACTACAACAACAAACTGTAGCACCTTCTTATCTCGAAGAAAAAATACACAAACCACCCGAGAAAAAACTAACAAAAGCGGAACAATCGTTTAAACAAATGCAACGTAAAATGGTAACATTACAATCATATAAAATTATTAATCAATAATTAAATAACTTTATTTTTATATCCGACAGGAAATCAAAAGGATCACGGACAAAGCATCATTTACTCACAAACAACGAGTAGCGAAATTTAACGAACATTTGGACTCACTCACCGAACACTTCGACATTCCCAAGGTTTCTTGGACTAAATAATAAAATAAATACAGAAACAGTGGCAGATTGCTCTTTTTACTTGCAGAAGGTTCGGAGCTGGAATTCGAAAATTGAACTTCTAAATGTGCTCTTATTTTTAAATGAAATTGATGGGTAAATAAAAGAAATGGAAATAACAATTTTAGATTTTTTATTTGCAATATAAATGTACATTTAGAATAACATTAATGCAGGTTGGTATTAATCTTCTATCAATCTTAGACAGTAGAGGAATGCACTTTGCGCTTGATACACTTCTGCTTTCTGATAATTCTCCGTTTGAACGGATTTTTCTATCGTTATGTCTCTTTCACAAACGACGATACTTTTAAAATGCGTACGAACGTTTGATTTTACACACTAGGGTTTTTTCTCGTTGTGAATCCTCTACGTTTGGTTATATTTTAATTTTCAACATGTATCGTAAGCCCTGGATTAGTTATATAAGAATCACGTTGTATGCGGTCCATTACTATATAGCAACCCCTCTTGAAGGCGCAATGTGCGTCCACCATATTTGTATCTTTGTCTCCGAACACATTTGCGCGAGGCTTTAATTGTGTTATAACCCTCTATTTTACACCGCTCCCAACCAACAAGCAACCCAAAAAAAAAAATTTTTGGATGACATTTTCGCTGTCACTTCAATTGTCAGTGGTTTTCGTATAAACTTTGTATATAGATATTAATATATAAATATTAGCTTTCATATACAAAGGTATAAATAAATATTTCTGTAATTTTATTATTTATAAAGGATCAAAGAAATGCCTGCTGACGAATACGATTGTGCTTCACGCAATAAACTCAAACTCAAAATCGATGATAGTTCTTCAAAAAAGAAGAAGAAAAAAAGCAAAGAAAAGAAGAAACTACAACAAGCTGCAGCAGCAGCTTCCTATATCGAAGAAACAAGCAAACCCACCGAGAGAAAACTAACAAAAGCTGAACAATCTTTTAAACAAATGCAAGAGAAAATGGTAACATTAAAATCATATGAGATTAGGTATTAATCCCTAACTAATAATTTAACTTTGTTCTTATATCGAACAGCAAAACAAAAGAATCACGGAAAAGGCATCATTAACTCACAAACAACGAGTCGAGAAATTCAACGAACACTTGGACTCACTAACCGAACACTTCGACATTCCCAAGGTTTCTTGGACCAAATAAAAATGGAATCAAGGCCATTGTATAGAATATATTCTTCACGCAGCTTGTTTGGGATCTTAAAATTGAACTTTGAGTTTTTCAGCTTTTGTTTTTAGACGAAAGATTTATTGACGGATAAATAAATAAATGGAAATAGCAATGTTGTTTCTTTTTTTTGCACTGTAGGTATGTACCTATAGAATGACCTTAAGTAAGTTGACATTAATCTTGGATCGCACGATATGCTAGGCATAGGAATGCTCTTGCAAGTAAATAATAGCCGCATCAAAGATAATTGGGCTTATTGCATACCTAAAGTCCAAGTTGTATCTTGTTTGGTACCTAAGAGCGTCATGCGCTTGGTTTGTGGTAATCAAAAAACTGTGGGAATGAAATGCTACATTTGTTGTATTTGCCAACAAAAATTGGTATTTGATTGAACCATTAATGACCCGGACTAGGTATGCACTAAGATGATTAAAGATTTGGCAACACTTAAATAAAAAGACCAAACAAAACATCTATGAAGGCCAACACGGAAGTGTGGATACATATTTTATTTGATACCAACGTTAGGTTAGTATTAAATTTTGTACTTGTATAGTATAAGATTTGACAATGTGCAACATTTTAATTCGGTAATTACAAAACTCGTCAATATTAGAATCAATTAAACTGCATTCCTAATTGGTTGAAACCAAAATGTCTTGTTCTTGTAACAGGTTTTGGAGCGCATCAGCAGCCATTTCGTCTGATTGTAAAAACTTTATTTCCACAGTCGTCTCTTATGTAGTGTACATGTCTTCTTTTATGCAGTGTTATTTACAATGTAAGTGTTTGTTTCTGGAATAACAAGATTATTCTTTGGCAAGGAAGGTGTTCTGCGCTTTGAGTGTCACAGTAAATAACAGTTGGGGTACCAACCAAGTAGCTAAACTGTAGAAAAATTGTTTTTGTTTCAAATAATAATTCTATTAAACAAACTCAGGAGACATTTAAACAGAACGGGAGCTTATATTCAAGTGAAGAAAATTTATAAAAAATTTTGAAAGATACAAATAAAATTGATTAAATCTACTTTACAACACAAACTCATGTAACAGGTGTCGCAAATCATGGCTTCTTTCGCAGGACAAGGTATCGAAATGTACTCAGCTTGCTTCAGCACTAGACGTTGCTTTCTATAGTCCCAACCCAGGGCTGCACCTGTACTAATAAAGCAAACCCCAGTTTGAGATTTTCGATCATTTAAATCTTCCGCCCAACTTGCGGAAGATTTTTATTAAAAATAATAGTTTGAAGTTAGAATGGACCAATGTAATCAGAAGTTTTATGAAGTTAACCGGACAACTGATGAGAATGTGAGATACTCTTTAATCGAAAAAGTCCGTGAGTCAACAGAGAGGTTTTATTACTCGAAAGTTAACTACAATTTAAACGAAGTAAATTACTTCAACAGCAGTTTCTCATGCATTATGATGGGGCAATTTTTAAAATAAGTCCTCTTTCACACAGGCAAACCAGTTTCTGGAGATTTGTTTGACGTTTTCTTTTAATTGCATTGTAGCTTTCACACGAAGAATTTAGCACCAAGAAACTGAGGAGGAAACTGGGAAGATTTTGTTGGGCTAATTGGGATGCAAAGCAGAACGTCAAAATAATCTCTGCAAATCGTTGACCGGGGAGATTTTTTTCATTCCCCTTACATCTTTCCCTTCTCGCCTTCAAACTCCCAGTTGCCGGCAACTCAGTTTCCTTGTGTAAAAGGGGACTAAGAGGAGAATTATGTCCTTTTCGATTGGTAATCCGGAAGAATTCTCCGATCCGGGATTCCAATCGAAAAAGTAAACACTAGATTCCAGATTCTGAAAATTTATGTGAGTGTATATGTATGTATTGTAAGACGGGAAATGGCTTTGTGATTATTTTATTTTGTAAACATGGCTGGCACAAATGTAGAAGATTTCGAAGTTATTCCTGATGAAAATGCAAAATTTTTACACTTATTGAAGGGAAAATTTATTTTCGGAACAGATATCGATAATTTTAATTCTCTAAAGATTGGAATTGAAACTACAAAATTTCAGATAAACCAAACCATAACAATGGCATGAATAAATTAACTTGAATTTGATATTTAGTGGATGTGAGTGTGTGCGTACTTCTGGTTTGGATTCTGACTTCAAATCCGGAAGGAAATGTCTCTTCTATCCAGGAGAAGAACTGTCATTTGATACCAATCGAACAGTTTCAGAAACATTCGGAAATCACTTAGGGAAAAATACTCTTCAATTTGATAAAGTTAAAATATATCTAAACAGGTTGGATTGGCAACTTCTGTTCAGCTACTATCAAAAGCTTTTAAAATTGCAATTATTTAAAAATAACTTATTGTGTTGATTTAACTAAACTGAAAGTCTGTTAAAAAAAATTTGATTTTGCTAAACCAAAAGCCTAAAAACAAAAATTATACATATTATTGTTAAATTTAACTTAAAAATTAAGACCTAAGGTCTTTTAAATGCAACCTGAATTGCACGGCACTAGTTTGGTACAGTGGATTTGAGAACCAGGTATTGACTGTCTCATTTTAACCCATGGGCGGCATCCAATTAAAATTGGAGTTATAGAAAAGAATGCGCCTAGCGTGGGGATCGAACCCACACGTCCTAGTTAGCAATCAAGCACTTTATCCAATGCGCCATTGCCACCCATATTGAATAAACCTAATCTATTTTAACTTCTTCTTCCTAATAGTTTGACTGTTTCAATTCAAATTGTTTTAGGAACCTAATCATCAAGAGTATAATGCTATTGTCGGCTTGAATGTTTTAAACCTAAGGATTTCATCTTTATTGCCGTTATCACAACCTTCAGGTTTTGTGAGACATATGGCGTTTTTATTTGGCAATCCGGAATTCCGGAATTCTTCTCCGATCCGGGATCCCAACTGAACACTTTTGTGTGATTCTGACGATTCTGAATTTTAATGAGATTGTATATGTGAAAATAATTGTGTACGTGAGAATATTCAAATTCAAAAAAATGTTTGTTTCACAATTATGATACAAAAATGCCAACAGTCGAGTTTGACGTTCAAGTGTATGAATGTGTGCGTGCTTCTGGTTCTGATTCTGATTTCAAATCCAGAAGCAAAATTCTCTTCTTTTCAGAATTAGAACTGTCATTTTTTCCCAAGTGAACGCTCTCAGAAGAGTCCGGAAGGCTTCCGGATTGCCAAACCAATTCTAAAAATTGTCATAAAATAAGTTGCTCCTCATTACATGCTGTTTAGGCATAACACTAACAACATGTAATTGGGTAAACTAGCATACCCATAAAATATGACAACAAAATGAATAAAATAATGCTAATTATAAGGGACATAAATAAATAAGACACGGTACTTCTCTCCGCATTAGTTCAGCCGCTATCCCTGGAGATAAATCTGAGACAACAACCAGCTCTAGCCTCAGAACATCGCGCCACACATCTTTCCTATCCTTCTATCTCTTCTTCCACCGGATGCCACCGCGCTGTGTTAAGAAAAACACATAAAGGGTATTCATAATCCCTTGAGCGCGTGCAGTTATAAAAAAAAAAAAAAAAAAAACAATATAAATGGCCTCGTTTGTGTTTTAAAATTGTACAGATTCTTTTTAAAATACATTTACCCGGCGATTTAATGATTGCCTTGCCGTGCGACGATTTCGACTTAAGCTTGAACAACTCATAGTTCCTTATGTTTATTGAGATTGGGTTGCATCATGAATAACAGGAAATATGATAGCTGTTTCGATACAAATGAATTCAATGATCATTTTTGTAATTTAAATAAAACGTGAGTTTTACGCCCGATTTCTGTTTGGCAATGCTTTGCACCGGACTTATTTTCATCATACAAAGAATTCTCTTTTTAAAATTTGGCTCCCTTTTATGTTTAGATTTAAGTTTATTTTAATATGGGACATGTTTATTATTAATGCCTATATTGGGTCCTATCGGGAATCTCCCAAGGAATTTCGTTTCCGATGGGATACTTTATTCCCCCGAAATCTTTCCTGCTGACGTGAATCTCTCATGGAAAAAAAAATTTCCCTCGAACAAAATGACACCAAATCCCTGAGAATGGCTTTAAAAATTAAATTCCGAGAAACTTTAGAGCATCATTCACGTTCCCGAGATTCGAATTGGAAAAAAAATTCCATGGAAATTTGTATTCAAGTGGGCATAATGTTAAATGGCACGAATAAAATGTTTGCATTTTGCAATGATGAATGGCCTTGAACAAATATATTTTTAAATAATCCTACTTCTGCCTTGTAATCTATCAGGTGGTACACATAAATATGTAGCCACTCACTTCGCAGGAAAATGCACTCTCGCATGGTAATCGAACATATTCTACAGATCTTAAACTGGCAAACATCTTTACCCAGCTCAGTCAAGTAGCACTGCTCGAAATACTTTCTGTGTCACGAATAGTTTATGGAAACAAAAGCCCGAAAATCAAAAATTTTGATAAAAGAAACATCTCTAACCTCAACTCAAATAAAAAAGCCACACCAATTTATATTTTAATATAAAACTTTTATTATCCCTAAGTGGATATACACGACCATTAGGAATCTGTTATCCTCCCGCAGCGAGCAGCTTAATCCTCTTCTTCTTCAGCTGGCGCGGCACCTCCTTGGTTCTTCTTCATGTTCTTCCTCTTCACGCGACCTGGGCGGCCACCACCGAAGGGCGATTTCAGGGAGAAGTCAATGTGTTTCTGCGAGTCTAGACGAACAACGAATGATGGGATGTTGACGACTTGCTTGCGCACACTAAATTAAAAAATAAAGCACAAATTTAGCAAATAATTCAGTTTAAATGAAATAAGGTGCTAAATGAGTAAAACAATCAAGTTCAGTAACTTACGATCGATTTGCTTTCGAGAATGCAAATACAAGACGTTGAGAGCCGGTGCAGCGTGTAGTTTCACACTGTTCGACTCCCAAGTGGTCTTACTGAACAAACCATTAATATTATCTATCTGGAGCACTTGCTGCTTCCAATACAGAACTGGGATATTTACCGGATATGTCTCTGGCGGATCAAGACACGAGCATGATGGATGGACTTGGCCAATCCCAATTTAAAGACTTGTGTCTGGAGACGACGTTCCAAGAAATCTTCGATTTTCAAACCCAACACGTAATCGAGCTTCATGCGTGATTCATCCAGGACACCGATACGCACCAAACGACGGAGGAGAGCGTTACCTGAAGAATCAAATGTATAAAATTAATTTGGAACAAAAACAGATACAATAGAAGTTCGCTTTGTATGCAACTTCAGATTTTTAGTTTCCTCAATTTATATTTTCAGACAAGAGGTGTCAAATTATAATATTTCATAAGTAAATCATCATTTTTTGAAAGTTTTTTTTTTTTAATGTTTATAAGAAAATTTACCTTGGAACAATCTCTTCTCATCCTTTTCGTCCAAAGTAAGAAGCTCACGAGCAGCCTTACGGATTTTAGCTAGAGCGTATTTGACTCTCCAGACTTCACGCTTGTTGCGAAGACCATACTCGCCGATGATTTTCAATTCCTGATCCAAACGCGCCTTTTCATAGGGGCGACGTGGAGTCACATAAGTCTTCGAGAAGACGGATGGGATTCGTCCGTTTACCATGTTGAAACTGCAATGGTGAAAAAAATTTCAAAAGGTTAGAAAAATAATCCGCATTTATTTCACACATCACAAATAATCTATTAAAATATTTGATGGTTTAAAAAAACTAATGAAACAGTTTAATTATTTTGAATGAAATTTATTTTAAACCACAAGTATTTTAATATATATAAACAAAATAATGAAAATATACGTACGCCCGGTTCAACTATTTTAAGATGAAAGAAAGAAAATTCGCGTTTTCGTCGACCAACGAAAACGTCAAAAGTGGATTGTGGAATTGATTCCACAAAAGTCTACTACATTCAGGGTATGTTCGATTTCGTTGACTGCTATATTTAATTTGGGTGGCTAAAACCCTGACTACACAATACTTCGGAGGCGTTCACTCCTTTTTTCAGACATCTGTAATAACTCCTATTGTTTTTACGCATGCAAAAGCACATCTGATAAAAAACAGCTGTTCTCATGAAAGATATCTTGAGTTATCCCAAAACTGGAACCTTCGGTTCGTATGAGTTTTATTCTTCTTTTTTGACGGCTTTTGGCTAATCTATTTTGTTCACATATACTCCTATAGCTTGTTATCCGAGATAACATATCTAACAATTGAGTGAGCGCACTCATCGGTCCTCGCGGTCGTTTTACTAAAAAGATTTTTAGGCATGCGTGCCTCCGTTTTATTTATTTCGTACAATTGTTCATACAATTAATTTACTACACAAATTGTGATGCTTGAGGTTCATCGTCATTTTCTATCATAGAATTGTATTTATTTAGAGTTTGCAGTACAATGTGACCATAAAAAATGATTGAAAACAATGTGTAGGTAAATTAGTTGCGAAAATAAATCAATTCAGCAGCTATTTAAGCGAAGCTTATGAAAATAATGAGAATATTCTTACATATGTAAATATTACTAACGTTTATCTATGACGTTTTCTTACAAAAGCATCGATTTATAACCTAATAAATAAATGAGAATTTTTTTAAAATTTAATTATTTTAAACTTTTTTACTTTTTTATTTAATTTCAAATTTCACAACTTTGTTTTCGATTTTTTATTTAACTTGCGATCGGTAGTTTAAATTGTATTGTGTTCTTATATAGATTTGAATTGATAAGAATACAGTAAAAAAATAAAAATGTATTGAAATGGGGCAAAGCAACAATTGGAATATTATTTAGGTTTCTTTCGTATTCTGTTGAGACCCTCATAAGAAACTTCACAAGAAAACTCACCACCGGAAGGTGAATTTTGTGTAAAATCAATTTTAACAAATTCGTAATTGTTACGAAAAGAGAATATACACTTCACTTTAAGTATATATTACAATCTTGCACCATTGTACACTTGCATGATGGCATGACACGCTTGTAGGTCGGAAGTTTTTTTTTATATTACCTGATATTGTCTCGCAGCGTTCTTGATCGATGATGTGTATGCAAATCATTCATCACGAACAATATTCAACAAGTATATTTGATGTAAGTTAGTTCATTTTTGAATCTTTGTCAGTTTGGAATAAGAAAAATAAGATTTTGATATGTTTATTGAGCTAGATCTTGGATTGAAAATGAAAATTTTGTTTGGCGGACAGACAACAAAACTGATAAATGTGTACCCGAAACTTTTCACGCATGTTCGATATCCTACAAGAATGTGATGCAGGTTCAATAATGGGGGCTTTCGGAGTCGCACAGGTATCTAATACATTGATGATTTCGTGCTCTTGTGAACGTATAAAACCCAATTGGTAACCATTTCTGTCAATACAGAGAAAAAAAGCGAATTGCTTACGATTACGCTTCAGCTCAAAGTGAATTAAACATACATTTGTTGGATAAAATATAAATTTTAAATGAATCAGGAAGTAAGACACCACAAATGTTTCAAAATAAGAAGATGATGTATTAGACACTTAATTAAAGTTTACAAACATCAATTGAAAGGACAGCTGTGCCCTACGATACCTAAGTATACCAGAAACTTAGCGCTAGTTTGGCTTCGATTGGGAAATCATATGTTTTGTTCGATGTTATGGTCATCAGCTGTTAATAGGCTGTTATTTAACGCGTATTACAACAACAATGAACATATTGCACAGCAAATCTATGCGCCTCCGAATGCAAACTGTCCCCGTTCGGTGCGCGGCCGTTAGGCTTTCCAAGATACCTTTGTAGCGGATTTATTTTCGAACGATTCAGGTAGCTTTCTCGTTATGTCAGTTGCATTGCATACACATCTGAAGTTTTGAATCAGCTGTTTCTCATATTTCCAAACGAATCTCAACCACTCCAATAATTTTTGGGTAGCTTGAGATTTGTGTTTGACAACATATTTTTGGTTCATCAGCTGTTTTTTCCTTTGGCGTTACAACAACATCAGGCAATCCGGATCGGATAGGATGCCACCGAACGAAACCAATGTGTACCCTACTTTATGTCTTTCCAACGTACTCCACCAGATGTCACTTCTATCACTTAATTGCTATATTGAAATACATTTTTCTTATAACGGATTTGTTGGTGGACATTCGGACATTTCATTTCATTTCTAATTAAAATAGTCTTATTAACAAACCTTTGAAAATAAATTGAAAAAACACCAAAAATTATTCCCAGTAGAGAAAGTAAAAGGTGGATTAATTCAAAATGACTACAATGAATAGTTTCTCTTCGAATGTTGGCGCAAATTCGACAAGAATAAGCAAACCAAATCAAAATATTCAAGTTTATGTGCGCGTTAGGTACAGTTTTTTTTTTCAATTTATCTCGAATGGATCTTGGCTTGTGAGTTGTGATTAACAGAGTGAATATTTTTCAGGCCTATGAACGCTCGGGAACATGGCATAAGATCGTCTGAGGTCATTGAAGTCCATCCGCCCAAAGAAATCATCACTCGACACATAGTCGACTCTAAACTCACCAAGAAATTCACATTCGATCGAACTTTTGGTCCAGACTCGAAGCAGCATGAGGTATATGAGACTGTTGTGGGCCCCCTTATCGAAGAGGTCCTTTCGGGCTATAATTGTACAGTGTTTGCTTATGGGCAAACGGGTACTGGAAAGACCCACACAATGGTGGGGACAGAGTGTGCCGCACTTAAATCTTCATGGGATGATGTAAGTTGGCAAATTCTAGCTCTTGGAGGGTTGTATTTATTTTTTTGTTTAGATTTCGGAAATTGGCATCATTCCCCGAGCTCTTAGTCATTTGTTCGACGAACTGCGAATGATGGAACTGGAGTTCTCCATGCGCATCTCATATCTGGAGCTGTACAATGAAGAACTCTGTGATCTGCTGTCATCGGAGGACTCGACTAAGATTCGTATATTCGATGACAGCACCAAGAAGGGCTCGGTTATAATTCAGGGTCTCGAAGAGATCCCTGTCCACAGCAAAGACGACGTATACAAGTTGCTGGAAAAGGGCAAGGAACGTCGACGAACTGCTCAGACCCTAATGAATGCTCAATCATCCCGATCACACACCGTTTTCTCGATCCTTGTCCACATCAAAGAAAGCGGTATCGATGGCGAGGAAATGCTCAAAACAGGCAAACTGAATCTTGTCGATTTGGCGGGCAGCGAGAACGTCTCGAAGGCCGGCAACGAAAAAGGCATCCGAACAAGAGAAACTGTGAACATCAACCAATCGCTTCTAACGCTGGGAAGAGTCATAACGGCTTTGGTCGAGCGGACGCCTCACATCCCGTACCGAGAATCTAAATTGACTCGCTTGCTGCAGGAGTCCCTTGGCGGACGCACCAAAACTTCTATTATTGCCACCATATCGCCAGGACACAAAGACCTTGAGGAGACACTGAGCACCCTCGAATACGCCCATCGAGCCAAGAATATCCAGAATCGCCCAGAAGTTAATCAAAAACTAACCAAGAAAACAGTACTCAAGGAGTACACTGAGGAGATTGACAAGCTGAAGAGAGATCTGATGGCGGCTCGGGATAAGAATGGCATTTACCTTGCAACGGAGACCTACAACGATATGACATACAAGTTGGACGCACAGAATCGAGAATTGAATGAGAAGATGATGTTGCTGAAGGCTTTGAAAGATGAGCTGACAAGCAAGGAGAAAATCTTCAACGAAGTTAGTTTGCATCTCGTCGAGAAGGCTGAAGAGCTACTGAAGAAAGAAAGGGATCTCTCCAAGACACAAGGCGAACTACAACTAACTAAAAAGGTTTGCTTTTTTGAATTGGCAAAAAAGAGTTGGTTTTGAATAAATTAAATTTTTCTTAAAGGTCCTTTCGACGACTATGAGGAGGTACAAAGAGAAAAAGGTTATTCTCGACCGTCATGTGAAAACTGAAGAACAGCTACTCAATCAGGCATCAAAGTTGCTAGAAGTCGCTGATATTGCAACAAACGACACATTTAAACTTCATGTAAGTTAAACTAATACTTAATCAAATTAGGGAACGATTTTTTTTAATGCTAGAAATTGAACTTAAAATAGCTGCAGCAAAGTATTTCCGGCTTAGGGTATCTATCTCACTTTTTGGAAGAGAAACGAAAATTCCTTTTCCAACTCTTAAAGGTTTCAAACCTTAAATCTAGTTGAAGATTAGAATCAATTAACATTTTGTTATAAATCTACTATGTGACAAATTTTGGATTCCTAAAAAATTGAACTGAAGATTTTGATCAAACTTGTATACGATGATAGAGAATGCGAAAAAATTGGGTCTCACAATTCTGTCAGCCTAAACAGTTTGATGGATTTTCTTCAAACTTAGTACATACATAATGTTTTTTTGGGTACATTTTTTTAATACTAAAAATAACGGTATCTGCCTAAACAATATTTTTTTTGGAGCAAAATGTTAAATCTTAATTATATCGAAAAAGCCTCTAACAATTATGATAAACAAAATTCATTGACATTCAGTACATAAGATGTTATTGGGGGTTATTGTGAATAAATACTTGCCTGGAAATTTGTCTGATATTTGAATCTTGGGAACGTGAATTAGTATCGGGAATAAATGTTCCCAAGGAATTTTGGTGTCATTTCAAAGAATTGTTTGTTCTAGGGAAATTTGTACCTTGAGAGATTCACGATCACAGGTAAAATTTTGAGGGAATAAAATATTCCGTGGAAAACGAAATTACCTGGGAAATTCCCGAATGGGTACCTACCTGCCATAGAACCGTTTTTTTTTTTAATTCTCGACTTTCTCATTAACGTGAAATGTATGCTAGAGCTCCTTAAAATTCAAATAATACTGCATACCAACATTTTTTTGGATTTTGAAAAAAAATCATTCTTGAAAATCATGGGACACAGTAGTTGTGTCCAGCCAAGTTCTAGCACTAAAGCTTTTATTTACAAAACAAACTCGACGATTTTCGACCCCCTCTATCTTTAGTGTACCAATGAAGTCAAAACCTTCAAATTCCGAATATTTGTTAAACTAGTCAAGCAGAGGGGCATCACCAACTTTTTAGCATAAGTGGTTCCAGAGATATAAGACCTCAAAAATCACAAAACCGTAACTGACTCGCACACAAAATTATGCATTGAATTGCATAAAAAGAGAAACCTAAAATTGAGATCTACTGTTTAGGGGGCGTATCCGCCCACTTTATCAGAAATATTATCAATAATATAGACACCTTCGGATTGCCGTAGACCGTAGAGTGATGAAATTTGGTGGAGCGGTAGAGCTTGATGTGCATTCAAAACGAAAAATAGAAATTCTAAGATTTTTCCTTTGAAGTGTCTGTGATTTTGAAATTATAAATGTTTTTTGAAATTATAAATGTTTTTTCAAATTTCATGATTTCTTAGAACTAGAGTGCTCGATGTGGTATTCTTTTAATATGAGTGAACAAATAAAACATTTGCATACCTGAATAAATTATGAGTTTACATAAACAATAACTCTAAAATAATATATGTACATATACATACAGTTGCGAGCAAAAAAATAGCAGTGCAATTAAAAATATTTTTAGTCAGAAATAAAAAAAAATAAAAAGAAGTTTGATCGGAGAAATAATTATAGGCAAACATTTTACGTTTTATTGAAATGCTTTTTATATGAATTGGATTGTAATTTATTGATGATTAGTTTAGCAATGAAACAAACACAAAACTGACTCGAAATTAAAGGGAGCAAATAAGTTTAAATAAAACAACGGTATAAAAAGTTCAATTAAAAGGCATTTTATTTCTAGAAAGTTAGTATTTAGTAGTGTGACCTTAATTTTTAATAACAGCTTCACAACGACGTTTCATTGAGTGTGCAAGCCTCTCACATCTTTGCGGTGTTATTGATCCCCAAGCCTGCTCAACTACGGTGCATAACTCCTTGTTATTTTTTGGTTTGGCTTTCCAGACAACTTCAAGAATAAATGCAAAAACAAACAAGCCAGACCACGGGTATTATTTTCTAGGTGTCTGAATTCGACCGAATTCCTCTAGAAGAATATAATTCACAGTGCTTTGGAGCTGTAAATTTTATTTGTGTCGGTAGCCATCGACTAATATGTTGCGTATTAGGAAGGTACTACAGCATCTAACTGATGAGTCCATCTGTAGTACCTGGGCGAAACGCATATTAATTTGGACTAAAGGTCGCAAAAAAAAAACTCAATTAAAATCATAAAGCACAACTTTAATCTCGTCGGTTCAGAGAATATTCCTCCATTTTTCCGGAGCCCACCCCAAATGCTCTCGCGCAAATTTTATTCTTTCGGTTACATTGTTTTTTATTCAGAAATGGGACTTTTCTTCCTTGGACTGCGAGCATTTAGGTTATAATCCCTCAATCGTCTTCTCACTGTATGTACACCGCATGGTAAATCAAGTTCATCTTTAATTTGTGAAGCAGCTGCAGTAGTGCGTATTTTGGAAAATCGAACAACACGTTGTACGTAAGACGGCGTTAAAACTTGTTTACGCCCCCGTGTTTTCGCGTTTTCCTTAAATATGATGGCGTTTCTCACAATTTTCGCCGAACATCCAATAAGTTCCTGAACTTCTTTATAGGTTTTGCCGTTCATTATAAGATTTTTAATAAGTTGGCGTCTTTCTGGTGTGCAATGTTTACCATGACCCACTTCATAAGAACAAATTAATTGGTTTTGAAAGAATTGGAAATATAAAATAGAAGAATAGGACTTACTTTTTATTACAAGCAAATCAAAGTTGAAGGAAACATAATTTTTTAAATAGAAGTTGCAGATCGCTGCTATTATTTTGCTCGCCTAAAATATTCAATGACACCACACAAAGTGACATTTAAACCAAGCAGTAGGAATGAACCGTTAAATTATAATTTCAAACGGTTAATTTAGTTACCTTCAGTACCAAACTATAGTAAAGTTTAGAAAAAGTGACTGTGACTGAAAGATAGGAAAAAAACAGATTGCACTGCTATTTTTTTTTCTCTTCACTGTATGTGTGATATGAACTCTAGTCCAACCACAAATTAGGATATTAAATGGTGCCATTCAAATTGCAACATAAACATCACCGCTTCCTCAACAATTATTGCATTAAAATCTTTGCAAAAAGGGTGAGATCAGGCCAAAAACACTAATGTAAAATAAAAGAGCCAATTTTTTCTATGCAAAAACCTCAAGTTACAAGTCAGATGTGAAAAGTAGTGAGATCTAAATATAAGCCAATTAATACCAAATATTTAAAGTAGAATAATATTGAAACAATTACAAATTAAGAGATGAATTTCATTATTTAATGAATACAGACTAAATTTTGGTGGTTTTCATTGGCAAGTTTTCTTTTTATTATGCATAATTCGAATATTTTTAAGAACTTGCCCAGTGATCCCATTAAAATTTATTCAGTATTCATTGAATAATAAAACGTCACTTTTATAGTAGTTGTTGTGAATGGGACTTAGTATTGCTTTAGCATTGATTTACGAAGGATTAAATTCTTGACAATGCTGGTCAGCTCAGAATTTAATGAAGTAGTCATACGCTGAATGTGAGTCTAAAACCAAATATGGAAAGCTGAGGGTACTGTGGACAGAATAAAACAATTCATTGCTCTCGAAGTTTCAGACAAAATATCATTAATTACTTTCAGAAAGATTGCCGGACAGACAGACCTTAAGGCTGGGGCACACTAGCATTTTCTACTTGGAATATGTTCTATATGCCAAGTTTGCACTTGAAAACAAAAAAAAAATCAAACTCGACATAACGATGATAGAGAACACGAAAAAAGTGGCTCCCGAACTTCCGCTTGTCTGTACAACGAGCTACAGCCTAAACGGCTGAGGCGATTTTGTTCAAACTTTTCACTTAAGCGTTTTAGGTAATTGTCTCAAACTGATTTTTGAATCGTGTTTGTAGCCCTAAAAATGACGGCACTTGTCATAAAAATTTTACTTTAATTACCTCGAAAACGGCTCTAACGATTTTGATAAAAAAAAACTGTATGGACTACTTTGAGCATAGTCTGCATTTTGGTCTAAAATTTTGTTTACATATTTTTTTATTAACCGTACTTGCCATACAAACGTTTTTTTTTTACTTTCGACTTTCTCAAATGGCTTGCAGAATTTCGATCAATTTTTTTTATGTAGAATTCCCTTCAAATCCTAAACAATATTGCATAGGTACCGAAAATTTCAAAAAATATATTATTTTGGATTTTTGAAAAAAAAAACAATTATTTTTGAAAATTTGATATATGTACATAAGTATAACGATTTTTATTCGATTTTATATTTTTAAAGAAGAAGAAAGAAGTCTTGTATATACAAAATTTAGTAAAAAACGACTAAAAATATATATTTATCCGTTTCTACTACGAATCATGACCATACGACGTGATCGAACATAAGAGCAAGTACGTGCGTTCCAGTCGTGAATTTTATTTTTTAAATAATATCCAATTTATTATCAAAATATCGAAGGCATCTCATTATGTGAAAATTGTTTCATAATTTACGATAACTTCATGAAGATCGGTTCGAGTCCTTGGAGTGCTCTTTCGATATATTTGTAGCCCCATGTTGTAGAAATTGAATGTTCCCCAAATTAGTCGTTGCAATGAAAAATCAAACTTATTTTTCTGCATGATCATAAACGCGCAGCTGTCACACTGTAACGTTAATAAGCCCCATGAATTCAAAAATTGAATATGGCTTACAAAACTGGGACATTTGCTAAATATAGGGATCCCTTGTGGACCTTTTTGAATTAGTAGGTATTGACTGCAAATGATGCTTCTTGACAGCCCCGCATTTGGAAAATGATTAAAATGTAAGCGTATGGGCAGTTATGAGGTAATGACGGATCGGCCATTTTCCTAAAATGTGCCCTCAGCGAATTATGATATTAACTGATAATGGTATAGTGTAACTGTAAGCAGGCGACACCATTCACCTACTTACCCCAAACTCCGTTGTTTCCTTTGCCATACCCTGTATGATTTGCGTTCGGTCAAACATTTCTAACGTGAAAAAGACTTGCACTCTTACGATTTTTATTGTTTTTAATATTTTATCGGTACTGTCCCACAGAACTTGGTTTAAAAAAGAAATGTTTAAGAGATTTAAATATATAGTACATATTACATTTCTGCTAACACATAACCAATTAAGTTAGGCATTGGACCAACCATATCTGGAATTTCCAGAGAATTTTGATTTATGAAAGGTTGTCTAACTGTTATAAGAGTTTAAGGAGCAAGGCTTATAGTATTTTAAATTTTGTATATGCCCTTTTATGGCAATGTGTTGGTTATTAATGATTTGGGCTTTAAACTTTATAGAACACAATTGAGCGTCGCAGGGATGTTGATCATAAAATTCAAAGTGCATGCCAGAAGTTCACAAATCACATGAAAGACTCCTTTGATCTCATGGGCCAAAACTTGACAACACTACAAAAAGATCACACGTCCCATCTAGATCTAATAAATGAGGAATTTTCAAACAGCAAAAAAATACAAAACGCCTTTCTCACAAATGCAATGTGTAAAGTCGAATCTATTTCAAACATTTACGCCGCATCTTTCGAGTCTTTTACCGATTGCATTACAAACCACTTAACCTCGCTGTCCTCGAGAAACAGTGATTACAAAACATATGTAACCGACGGTCTTGCGATAGTTCGTGCAAAGGAAAACGAATTAAAGGCGAATTTGAAACAGCGTCTCACCGAAGTAAAAAAACTCTTCGTTGAGCAACGATCATCTATTGACAAGACAAACGAAAATATCAAACACAAAATCGTTGAGAGCCACGAAAGCATATCGCAACACACAGACGATCTGAAACAACGCCTTGAAGGTATTGCAGAAAATTCCAAAATAACATTTGAAGATCAAATCGGACAGTTGAACGCAAATATGGAAGCGAAAAAAGTGCTCAACGCCCGCCGTCAAAATCTGCTTGCCGAATACATAAAACAAATGCAACAGATTGACCAGGAAAACGACAGTCTCACAGAAGCAATAACCAGTGTAACCACAAATCTAGAATCCAGTAAACAACAAATCCGACAGTCGATAGATGAGGAATTGGTAAATGCAGATGAATTTTGTAAGAAACGACATCAAAAGCTTGATGATATTCAAAAAGTGTGCCAGACTTTCAAAGAAGATGCTATAGTCAATTTGGATAAATGCACTGAGGTGACCCATTCTGTCGACAGCGAACAATCTGTGATAGATAAAGATATTAAAGAACGTCTTGAAGATGTCCAAAAATCTACAGAAACGTTTTGTGAGGATCTTTCAGCTGGGCTTTCCACTCATCGCACACAATTCGAGGAAATTTGTCAACAATCTGCTGCGAAATTATCCGACGAATGCCAGGTGGTCAGACAACTAATGAAAGATGAGAACACCCGATTGAAAAAGCAGGATATGCAGAATATTGCCTTGACGAATTCCTTGCAAAAGAATGTCAGAGATTATGCTTGTGCTTACAATGAGCAAGTTAAACATTGCATTGAGGATATAAATACATTCCGGAACAGCGAAACGAAACCTTATTGTCCAAGTGGTAAATATTTTTGTTTACACATATAATTTTTTGAATATGTATTACTTTTTTTTTTTTTTTAGGACAAACGCCATCAAAGAGAGACTTTTCTTATCCAAGAATTTTGGCTTCCACATCGCCTCACACTCAAATTGTAAAACGCTTTCGACAAGAAACTGATTGTTCTGATCTGGATATGACAATAAATGAGGTAAATATAGTCGATTGAAATGGGCTTTAACAATTTCAATTCAATTGCTTCTCGTGCAGGATTCTGAAATAGCAACTATCTTATCTGATCCCGATGTTATTCTAAATTCCACGCCAATCGAATTGAATATTCCTTCAGATGACAAAAACATAAAAGATTCAATCCTTAAAATAAATACCGATGGCTCGAGCTTGACCTGTTTGAAAGTTCCAACAAATAACCGAAGTAAATCATCTTCCCGCAAAAACTCTCCTGTCATAGGACCATCTAGAAAGGAGAATAAAGAAAATCTATTTTAACTTTCATTTTATGTATTATATGTTTTTTTTTTATTTAATATTAACTTTATAGATATAGTTTTAATGAAAACAAAACGCATTTTATTTCGATTTTCTGAAAAAAACAACAGGAACAAAATATTCCATTTGGGATATTTACAATTTAACATAAGAAATTTATGTAAAAAAAAAACATTTCATAAAGTTTATGCTTAATTTATATAGTCGCACCAATTTAAAATGTGTAGTTTTAATCATTTTAGTCCCAAGTAATATTTCATAAGTCTTTTCCCATGGTTTGAAATAAATTCGTTATAAGAAATAGAATTTGTTTTTTGAAATTATCCAAGTAGTGAATAAAAATGTATGTAACATGAGCAAGTTGTTATGTTCAAAGCTTTCATATTCGTAATGTATAAACAAGACCTCCCAAAAATAGGCCAGTCTCTTGCAGCAATTTTTTAAGAATATTTAAAAGCTTGTGTTTGTATTTGGTCTCCTACTCAAAATTCGATTATGGCAGGGTGCTTAGGGCTGGCAACGAGACCGAGACTAGTTTCGTTTTTCGGTCTCGGAAGAGGCTATATTTGGTACCGAAATTCGCCGAGAGTCTCGCTGGTCTCGGTGATTACCTAGAAGAAATATATTTTTATTTAATTATTTTTTAGTACTCGTATTCAATTTTAATAATCGGCATTATTGGAAAATTTCCAAAACGAAAGTCAGCTCCGATCGGAACAGATTTTGCTTCCGAAGTATCCATTGCGGGGCAAAAAAAAATGAAGCATACAATCGCGTTTGTTTTACATATCAGTGCATTTACATCATCCACAATGTCTTGCCCAAAAACTGCAATATTTCAAAAATGTCTCCGGTTGAAGCCTTTACGTTTTTTTTGTTTAAATATGGTTGTGTAATTACGCTCAGAATAAATTCAGTCCTATCACGAATTCCATCGTAATCGGAAACTTGTTACGAATCCCTAAAAAATCTATCCCAGAATCCATCGTAGTGGAAAATCTCATACAAATTGCCATTACGAACGGATTCTCTGATAACTTTTTTCGAGAATCGTAAAACTTTCCGATTTGGATGGAACTCGTGATAGGGCTGATTATTTCTTGAATTTTTTTTCTCATTTGAAAGTTTCCCTCTGAATTTATTGGTAATAAACTCTTTAGAGATCTTTGCTGTCATTTCATGTGAATTTTTGTTCGTGGGATATTTATTGCATGCGAAAGACAAGATCGCAGGAAAAAATGTAGAGAAAATAAAATATTCCGTGGGAAACGAAATTCCCTGGAAGATTCCCGATATTGTCCATTGTATTTTAGCCTTTTTTTTCAAGTTCTCTGAACATTTGGTATTATACCTGAGTTGGTCGCTCTTTAATTTGCCTCGGATTTAAAAAAGGACCTTGTGGTAAAAAAAAATATTTTTTTATTTTCATTTATTTTTTTCAGAAAAAAATAAATTTTAAACGAGTTATTTAAGGCTTACAGAACTTTCGAGGAGGAATTGCCTTCCCCATCATAATAAAGGCGAAGTCTGAACGACGTTATCATTTTATTAAACAAAAAATGATAACCCTAAAGAAAAAAGTCACAACTACGAGCCATCAAAATTGGCTTTCATGATTTGGAAAAACAAAGAAAAACCATTTTGAGTTAATCGCCGACAAATTAATAGAAAAAATCAACCAGATATTAAGCACGTTTATAATTTTATTATTAAAAAAAACTACACAATGAATTTTCTTGTACAAAAACACAATTATTTAGCGTCTAGATCCAGACGACCGACCTCCTTTGCGCCGCGATCGGCTTCGGGTCCGCTTGGGACGGCTTTTAGAAATTCTTTTTCCTCTTGCTGCTGCTCCTCCTCGTCCTCCTCTTCCCCGTCCCCGCCGTTTCATTACATCTTGGGGTTCAGTCTCAATATCATCAGTTTGCTATTTAAATTTAAATTAAACATACAGACTTACATATATTTATGTTTGGAAAAATTGAAAACAATTTAAATTTACCTCTTTCTTTGCTTTAGTCTTGGATTGCGGTCGCGCTGGAGATGGAGACTGATCCTCAGATTCTCTTTCGTCATACGAGCTAGCGTATTGGGAATCCTCTTCCGATAATTCTTGATTCCTTTGCGCTTGTGATTTTGATGTTGATTTTTTAATAACGGGCATTTTATGATATAAAATAATATATTTAACAATTATGTTTTTCCAAAAAATAATTCCGACTGAATGGCTTTATGATAGAAAATATACTAAAATTATTTCCTTTTTTCAAAATAATATTTATTATTCAATTCATACATACATACATATAAAACAAGATTGAAATTTTTTTCAATTAATAAGGTGTTTAGAGGTAAAGTTATTTTTTCTTGCAAATTTGCATAGGTATAGTGGACACTGGCTGCCGGCTCCTAGCAAAATGGGTTCAACTTCTACAATACCATTACTTGCCAGATCTAAGTAGTTTCATATTTTTATGTGGTATTTTTGGAACTTTGAGAGTCCCACCTCCACACATTGTGGTGTTTAATCTGTTACATGTGAAAGGGAAACCTTTTTTGTGTATTTAAGTGGTGTTTTCAAGGGTAAAGCCCTATTTGACTATTCTAGTGTTATCGGGGAGAATACGTATTTTATTGATTTTACAATGACAAGAATATTCTCTTCTGTTAAAAATGAAATAAGCGGTATTAAAAAGTTCATTAGGTAACGGATTAATATTTAAAAAAAATGCTAACCCGGCCTCTTGTCACGAGACCTCACCTTATACCTCACTATAGGTATAAGGAAAGTATTGTGAATCACATGTACTTAAATGCATCGGAACCGTCAAAATTTCGAACTGGGTGAGCGGATGGGGGCCTTGCTCGCATTTTCATAGATGAAAATCTCCTGGGAGACAAAACACTGATTGCTTTCGCTATGCAGTTGTCGCCACTATACCGTACTGCGCATGACCCTGCATATACCGATACCTTCCACCCACTAGACCTAGAGTATAGACCAACAGTGGTATATCAACATAGAGAAGCATCATGCGATTTACCGCTCTATGGCACCGCTACCCCTTGGTTAGTGTACATTCAACCCTTCGCATACGTTGAATAGCAAAGGCATCCCTGCAAGGGCAGTAGTTGTCATTTTGCCGCGAATTCGTTTGGGGTTGTTCCATACGCATAATTTCGATATAGTTTTTCTAACCGGTCGGTGTGTACTGTGAATGGAGGATAAACATTCGTGAATTCAGTTCAGTGAAACACCACAAATTGTGCAATTCTTGGTAAATTCTCAAATAACTTTTAATTTTTTTTTTTATAAACTAATTCCAACTGAGTGCTCGAGGAACCGCAGAGTCCGCAACGATTTTCAAAATTTGTTTTGGTCAAATACCGCATTCTGTTAGTGGTATATACCTATAGTATCAGTGTGGTGGCCCAAACAAAAAAAGGGGTGGTGAAAGTAAAGTGATTTATCGATCCATTGGGTTGTTCTTTGGAACTCCCCACGAACTACGAACTGGAGCAACAAACAACATAATAATTATTAATTTAATTTTCGTAATTCATTTTTATGTTGCTACTCGACGAGCGACGAAACAAAACGATACAGGGAATTATATTCATCATCCCCCACTTTAAGGATTGTGCTGTGCATTGCAAGGATTCTGCGCCAAAAGAAATTTCTGAAGTTCTCGCGACTATAATATCTACTTGGTTGGTATGATGACAGAGTGCTATCAGGATAGTGTAAAATATTCTTGTATTTTTGTTTGTGTTTTGTATTGTATCGCTTCCCTTGGGTGCTTTATTAAAAAATTGTATACGACAAGACTAGAGTGGCTAGGAAAGAGTGTGTCTCTGTCCATAGCCACCTCGAAACGTAGGTACGTGGTGTAAATCCATATTTCCCCCAACCCGAAAGGACTTTGGCAATGGTTTCTATCAGTTGAGTTATTTGTGAGAGTGTGGTTTGAAAAATTTACATCGATGTGACATAATACTTGGTAAACTTGCGGTACGTAGGTAGACACAGAATGGAGGTAAAACTAATCTTAAATGCTCTGTTGTTGCCCCTAGTCATGTCTGTGAGATCAATAACCTTATTGCCATTGCCAGGCCAGATTGCCATGTGACTGGAATTCTTGAATAGAAATGAAAGAGAGTGAGTGAGAGAGAGAGTAAAAAATAAGTTTAACTGTGGCTGGTATGTTTACTTTTTAGTTTGGCTAACGGTTTTTATGCCAATGATAAGGATAACGTCATCGTCATCATATCTTTGTCTGAATCTCAAACTGTAGGTACCTATTGTTGTTTATATCGGTGAGTAAACAGGAAACAAAACAATAAAAGAAAAAAAAAACAGAATTGGGTTAAAACTCTGGAAGCTGGTTAGATATTTGAAAGACAACTTTCGCCATTCAGTGTTTTGTTTTGGTTTTTATAAGGTAATCGACTTCTGTATCGCACAGTGTAGATAGAAATTATATATTTATTTGAATTATATAGACAGAGTACCTACCTATCTCTTTAAATTATTTTTACTTGAGATATTTGGTGATATCTGGCAAGTTTTGGATTCGTAAAAAAATCGAAATCATGACTTTCACCGAACTTGACATTACGATGATACCGAAGGCAAAAAAGTGGGTCTCACAATTCTGCCAGTTTGTCCGCGCGTCTACAGCTTAAACGGTCGGTTGGATTTTCTTCAAATTTGATAAGTACATAAATATTGCTTTTTCGGTTGAAGTCCACACGTTTTTTTTATTTCTTTAAGATCAAAAATAACGGTAGGTACCTGCCATACATTTTTTTTTAACCAAAAAGCTATTTTTTTCAAAATCAGCTCCAAGAATTTTAATAAAAAAGTATATGTATTTTCTTAAATTAGTGCACTCCACTCTTAAGTAAAAAACATTTTATTTTGCGTTCCTAAGAACTTATTAGCGGTATTTCCCATAGAACCACTTTTCATATTTTCAACTTTCCACTATTGCAGAACGGATTAAAATAATTTTCGTATACAAACGCTACCTAAAAGAATAAATAATATTACATAATATTCAAATTAAAAAATGTTTTTTTTTGATTTTTCAAAAAATAAATCATTTTTTTAATCGATTTTTCAAAAACTACCCACATATTTTTTTTAAATTAAAATTTTGCGGGCAAAAAAATGTTTTCAAAATTTTATACATAAAAAAATATCGTCAAAACTATGGAGCACATCCTGACATCGTAGGATCTTGTAGTTTGGCCACAACATATCTGGTAGTGCATACGAAGTACGAAGTAGATATTTTTATTTAGGCGGCGTGGCATCCACCCATTTTAGGTATGTTACCTAAAATGTTATTAACGGTACCTAGGATTAACGGCTATCACCCACACATACATTTATCGTAAAATAACATAGTTGAACAAAATGATTTTTTCGTTTCTGATTTTTAACGGCCAATCTTAGGCTTTCGAGCAATCCGGGTTTTATAGTATATAATCACAGGTAAACGTTTAAAATATGATTGTATATTTACCGCAGTCTTTCACAAAATTTACACACGACTTAGCAAATCGGCATCTTTAACAGAAAATTAAAAAAAAAACATTTTCATCCCATTTATAACCTAACTACATTCTTTGATCTATTCAACCCTTTTTTTCGATTAAATAAAAATATCTCCCCAGCATGAAGCAGGATCTGAGAGGCATGATTTTTAACCCAGGTACTGCGATTAAAGGGGATTTTCCTTATATCCCTTTTTATTGGAAAAAAACTCTACTGAGAAAAGTTTCTTTTGAAAAATTAAAAGGGAATGTATATAAATTAGGCGTGTTGGAACAAGTAATATTTGAACTCAAGTACCCTTGATTAAAATGTCGCTCAGACGAACAACTCCACGAAGACCACTTGATTTCAATAAACCTAAAGACTGTTTTTATTGATAACAACCTTTTCATTACATACTTCTAGGTTTATAATAACAAAAAATCATGTCTACTTTTAGTATGTGATCAGGAAAATAAAATGTTTGACTAAAACAGTTAAAACAAAAACGAACGACTGAACTACTTTTGTAATTTGGAAATGTATACAATTTGAATGGAAAAGACAAAAACTCAAAATAGATAGCGCGGCTATAAGGATGTGGCCAGGATTTGATCGATTTAGTTCGCGCGGATCCGACAATCCTAATCAAAATACCAGTAATACCAGCCAACAAGAAACACTGCCAATTGACGTGGAACATATTTCAACGATAGCGGGATCTTTTGTTTCGATTGGAACACTCTCACAGGTAGGTTGTGTAGAAATTTAAAAAATTATTATTATTTGATTTAATTTCTTTCTTCTAATTTTAGTGCGCTAACGATGGCGTGTACGATACAGACCATACGGATCTCAATTCAGAATTTGATGAGGCCGAACTGCGGAGGGAACTTTTACGAGATGTGAGTTAAAATCAAAATAACAACACAAAGCTTTGAATTTTTTGACTTACTTAAATTTTGTTTGCCTTTTATTTTAGAAATGGAAACTTCTTTTCGATATGGTAAGTTCTTGTGTTGCTGTGATTTAATAAGTTATTAAATTTTATTTAAATAAAAAAAAAATAAATTGCATCGGCCGGGAATCGAACCCGGGCCGCCCGCGTGGCAGGCGAGCATTCTACCACTGAACCACCGATGCTTATAAAAATTAGTACGATAGATGAGTCACACAAGCTATAGCAATAAAAAAATATGTTTATTGTGAAATGAGAAGACCAATTAAGAAATATTTACATGAGAGCAACAAACGACCGACACGCAACTCTCGAATGAAATGTGCTTTAAATCAATATATTTTAAGGAACCTAAATTCTTTAAAAAAATTCGGGATATAATTTATATTCATGTTTGATAGTAAATCAATTGCCAAACTAAGATTAATTTATTTTGGTTGTTACGAACTGCCAAACTATATTCGTTCTACGCGTTGCACATACCATCCACACTTTAACGAATATACATATTTTGTCCTTGGTCCCTCTCGTGTGAATTAGCTGCATCGGAAATTACCGATAGGTTACCTACAGAAAAAGAATGACATTTCCTTAAAAAAATATGGAAAATATAGAAGTAATTCGTGATGGTAACACAGTTTTTTTGTGTGCCTAATAATAATTGACGTGTTATTTGCATTAATGTTAATGGCTTAAATCTTATTTTCCAGAAAAATGGTGTAAACTCTATGTTAGCGAAGGAGTTGCATTCGTGCTGCAAAAGTTGACCTATTATTAATTATTGGCCTTTTCGATTGGCCATCCAGAACTGTTCCGACCTTCACAAAATGACAGTTGTTACTCTAAACAGAACAGAAAACGATTCTGGATTTCAATTCATAATCGAAAACAGAATCACTATTGCACTCACATAATCAAAATGTCAAAATCATTGGGTTGATTTGTTTTGTGTAATTTCGATGTGTTTATTGAAAAGTAGTTTAATTTTCTGGTAAAAATAACATAAAAAGAAGCAAGTTAATTATTATTGATACACGAAAATGGGTATCTAAATTGAAAAATCAAGTGTTTCGGAAATTCTTTTTTGCGGTGTGATTTTTTTAAAATATAATTTTCACAAACACAGTGATACATAGAATTCAGAATCAGTCAAATTGTTTCCAGGTGTTTTATTGGAGGAACGTGTTCCGGATGGCCAATCGAAAAGGCCATATGAAAGCATGTATCATTGTTAACGTTTCACAATTGAACGAGTCGATCAGTCTTGATGAAGCTTGCATAACACTGAAATGAAGTTAAAGCTAACTTCAATCGTTCATTCTAGAATTTGACTATGGAAATTATTTTTTCACGTTTCATCAATGTCAAATTTGGAATACTACACCAAGCATTTACCTCTTTTATTGATTTTTAAAAAGAAAGTAACTACAGTATAATTTATGTCATATAAAATAACACATTTGTTTATTGTGTTTAATTGTAATTGAAATGAAAGATAACTAAAAGGAGAATTTTGATACAAATACATTTAACTTGAAATGAAGGATGTAATTTCTTGACTAGTTTTCCAGTCACTTTTCAATGAAATTTGAGATTTAATTGGAATGTAATTTTTTGATAGCTGTCCAACTGTAGACCAGATTGGAAACTTGCCTTCGTTGTTTGAACGTATGGCCAATGTCACCCATCTCCATATCATATGTCGAATTCCTTACAACCATTTCATGGTTCGATAAAAATCGATTTTTGTGAATGTGTGAGTGCGAATTGATAGCTCCAATTCTTAGGAAAAAACTACAATTTATATTATCATTTCGATAAAATAAAACGTAATAAAAAAATGTTCACGTTCAGAAGTCAAAAGCTAGATCCCTAATTGGCCTACTACCAAGCAACAAGGAATTTCAGCTGTCATCCAATTTCTTATCGTGATTGTTATTGCATTATAGCGTCGGTTTGCACAGAACGTCCCTCGAACGAAGCACACTATAGTAGCTATGTACATTTATATGGTTTTGAAAATAAAATGTAATGATTTGCACACATTGTTCAACTCTATAACTTTTCGCTGTTGATTGAATAAGAAACAATATTCAGTAAATTTTACAGATGTTTCTTTACCAATATGGTCGTCATAACCTGCTGTCGATACATACTATGTCGTTATCGACTTATCTTCCGGAAGGAAGATATAGGGACAACTATATAATAACTTCGGCCGCTAAATTCAGATTAAGCAACCGAGGGATAATACACACTAGGATTGTTCGTTGAGCCCTGAACTCACCATAGGGTCACCCTAAAGTGTTTTTTTTTCCTGAAGTCACATTGGTTAACAAATTTTGTGTTTTTTAAAACCTAGGGTTGTCCTAAACTCGCCCTAAAGTAGATCTAGGCTTTTAGCATGGCGAATAAACTGTCAAAAGTCACATAGGATCTGAAGTATCATTGAAGTATCATTGAAGATCGAATACTCATCATCGATGTTAATATTTATCGAATCGAAAAAATCGATGTTTTGAATGAATTTCCTTTATTCCTTCCTTCGACATCGATATTGAAGCATCGATTTTTTGGTTTTAACATCGATGTTTTGTTAATATCGATGAACCTATCTAACCCGACGCATTTGTTTTGTTACGGATTCGCGTTTTATATGCAATTTGTCACTTTTAAAATGGAAATTTAAAGAATACTGAATTTTATTTTCATACACAGAAATAGAAAAGAAACCTTTGAAGTTGTGGATTATACATAGGGCCAAAGCAAATTCAATTTAAACATACTTTGAGTTTTAATTATTGGATGACATATGTAACTTAAAAGTTACGTGGCTATAAAAGCCGCTTTGCTCAATTTCGATCACTTTCACAAACATGAGGTAAATCATAAGAAATGGCTCATGCACTGAACCAAATTTGGTAGTTACATTGATACAAATGTAGGTAGAATTGAAGAAAGGGTGATCAATATACGGTCAACAAAACTATGTGTTAATTTGCCGATTAAATCGTTAATATTCCAGAATTGTTAGTTAAGTTGTTAAATCCACATAATTTTTTCAAATGAATCATACAACCTTAAAATTCAATGAAAAACGATTCTTCAAGTTAAATAAACGTAATTTTCATTTTGAAAATATATTCTTCAATTTGCTCTTCAATCCAATAAATTTGTCTTCATTTTCACATTCAATTGAACAAATATTCTTCATATTTACACATCTATATTTTTTATTTGATGAAATATTTTTCAATTTAACGAATTTTGGTCTTAATTTTTTTCATTTTCACATAATTTTTTTTTTCTTCATACTTATACGCCTACATTTTTAAATTGATAAAATTTTCTTTAATTTAATCAATTTTGGTCAGTAAGTTTTCTTCACTTTCACGTTTAATTTTCTTCGAATCGTAAAAATATTATTCATTATTCCATACCTCCTCCTTCATTTTAAATATGCATCGCAGTGTTTTTTAAATAAACGTATTTATTCCGTTTAAGTCAATTTGGTTTTAATTATGATGTACATAATCAACAAAATCCTGAAAACAAATCTTTCTCTTTTATTAAACAAACTATAACAATTTGATTACGTAAAACCATTTTATTTATTTTATTTTTTTATTATACACAAGCATGTGTTTGTAGGTAGTGTAGAAGTCTTAGTTTAGTTAATTTTGTTTAGTTTAATTTCGCAACTAGTGAATTTACGGCGATCTCTGAAGGCTCCAAAGTTTGTCCTGTTACAATAATGAACGGCTGAATGTTTTTGCTCGCGTATTCTTCGGTTCAACTCCTCCTCACAAGCCGCTGCGGTCGACCCAACTTAAACGAAACTGGCTTGGAGTCCCTTATGGAAAATCGAGTATGTAATTTGTTTCCACCGTTGCCACTCACCAATTTTGCTTTTGGTACTAAAAAGCTGTAGACACATTAAGTGGAAAATTGCACACGATCGACCATCTGAAATACAGAAAAACAAGTTTTTGTAAGCTCTTTAGGCCTTATTTCAATTTCAATTTTGTTCTTTTGTTAAAGCGAATACTAAGAATGAAATGATTAAGCATTAATGATGATTTTTTATTGCTATTTTCTCATTTCAAACATTTATTAAAACAAGAGTAATTTTCAAAACAAAAGTCACGAGAAAAACACATTATTTAAATAAACACAATTTGACGTTCTTTTTCTAATTTTTAAACGTCATTCAAAAGTATTATCCTATGTTCGTGAGTTTTATTTTCAAGAATGTTGCTTAATCTTTACTGATATGACATATGACTTACCTTTGTGTAGTGTTATTTAATAACTTATGATATCTAAAACTTAATGTGGTCGTTTTTCACTATAATATTTACACTTTGAAGACTTTACGGATAATAAAAATATAATTATTTTTCAACCGAAGAAAACAATAATTCTTCAATTTGAAGACAAAATTGTCAATATGAGGAAAATGCTTTCCTGTATTTAACGAAATTTATTCAATTTAAAGAAAATGACAATAATCAATTTGAGGATAATTTTGTCAAAATGATTATTATTATTTTAGAGATGAGACTTCGTCAAATTGATAAAAAATTGTTTAAATACATTTTTTTTAATTCACGTATACTTCACCAGTATTAATGAAGATTTTTTTTTCAATTTGAAGAAATTATACATTTGTACAATGCGGTTGTAAAAAATTTCGTTAACACGAAGAGAGTTTATTAAAGTGATTATTTTCATTAACACAAATATTTGTTTTGTCAATAATTCTTCTATTTGAATAACGTACTAATCTGAACGAAAACGGAAGTAATTCTACCAATTTTGAAGAATAAATCTTCAAAAATAAGACAAAATTTGCAAAAAATTGTCAACTTGAATTATTGCTTCTTCAAAGATTAACAAAATATTTTCGTCAATACCATCTGCGGCATTTGGTTCAGTGTGAGGCATGGAAATTCGACAGCAGTCCTTTCGACAGAAAACCCCTGGCCCATAAGTCACAATCGCAACAAGGATCACGCACACACTCACTAAATTTCAAACTCGAATTCAGCGTTGAATCGACCATATTCAAAAAATAAAAAAATGAGTGTACACTTAACATTTACGCTTACGCTTTACTCCCATTAAATTCCAGAATCGACAATCTTGTGTTTTCTTATTCGATTGCAATCCCGGATTAGAGAGGTAATCCGGCTTACCAATCGAAAACAATACAAATTTTACCAACATAGTTTAAACTCGTATTTTTTAAAGTAATTCCTCTCATTCATATATTCCCGACAACCTTAACTTAGCATCCACTTCTTTTTCAGTTTGATCCGGAAGGCTTTGGTGAAATTCCCGTTGATGATTTCATAACAGCTCTCAAATCACCCGAATTTTTATCACAAGTGCCTATGAATAAACGTGAGCTTTTGTACGAGAGAGCCAATAAAGTAAAAGTACCTAATGGACCTGGTTACATCACTTTTCAGGATTTTGTAAATGTGGTAAGTAAAAAAAAAACTTATAATTTAACAAATTTTCTAACGTTGGCCATTAGCAACATTACCTATTTGAAATAAATCAAGTTAAGTAAACACACATACATATATCTAGGTAACGGTCACGTACCACTGTTCATCGAAACACCTGTTATAAGCACATTGAACTAAAATATAGGTAAATCGATTTTGTTAAGGACTCTTTTTGGGACATGTTGCTATCCGCTTATGTGGATGACAATGTCCCCTTTAGTCTAACACTATTCTCTTATCTTTTTTTTTTAACTAAGATTCCTCAGAATAATCTGGAAATTCCAAATAGGTTTGTGGAGTTTCCAATTTCCAACGACAACATATCACAGCCATATGTTTGCGATTATTTTGGAATTTCCTTCCGATTACAATATACTAGTACACCCATATCATAACAATTCATTTTAAGGTTACACAAATTCTACAGGTGCGACATAGCTCTTGTTTTATAAAAGTCAATGAATTTCGTGTTGCACGCCTTAATAACAAACATGTGTGTCAGTTTTTAACGACCGACACTTTACCTGATAGTTTGATGGACCTTTCCCATATTCATATAGTTTTTAGTAGATATTGTAACGCGCATTGGTAGTTATGGTATATTGTCAAAAATGACAAACAATTTAGACATTTTCACAATCTTCTCATCAACATGTCCTAGGTACGTGAAGAAAACAAAACAAAAAAATCGCTTGCCACCTAGTAGGAATTTTGTTAACAATCAGGACTTTTCAGAAGCATTTCTTCAAAAGACAAAAAAAAAAAAAAAAATGAAGACGAAAGGCTGTTCTTCACGTCTTTTATTCGTCTTCTTTAAAGGAATCATTTATTAGCTATTGAGAAACTCATGAAAATGTAGGTAATACAAGCAAAATTACCTGGTGATGAAACAGAATTGGGCGAAGGTTATTAAAAATTCACAGGCTCATTAACGCAGCCAGGATTTCGTGGGAAATGTTGAGGTTATTTATTATTTTGTTAATCTGGTAATTCAGGTTCAGAGCACGTTGCTACTGATGATACGTTTGGTATTTGTTGTAGATAAGTCTTCTTTTCTTTTTAACTGTGCGTTTTTATTTAAGATCTTATAAATCCATTTAAACATTTTATTAAAATTTTGGGTAAGAAGTTACGCACAAAACTTTACAAAATGCATCGTAATTTTCTATGAAACAAATATTTTGTCGTGAATTTTAAAACATTATTTTCGAGATTAAGATGTTTTGAAGTGAGATGCTTCTCACAGGCCAAGTTTGAGAGTGTACATGTACGTAAGGTATCAGTAGTGTTGGCGCTAAAAATCTAAAAAAAGAGGCCTTCACATTAAAACAAAGAATTGCGGAAAAAGCATTTTATACACATTTTTTAATATCTTTGGTTTTTGAAGAACCTGTTTAATACGATTTATTTCGAATTATTTTTGATAAATATTAATTAGGTACTAAATTACCTCTTCAGTTTACCGGTGTTAGAAATATTTTATAATTGAAATAAAAAACTGTCAATCTTTCCGAAATAAAAAAGCAAAAAATATCGTTATCTCTTTCTTCTGTCAAAATGTTGAGTTTTGGTTTTGGAGTTTCAGTTTATGCATATTTGATTTCTGGTAAATATTTATTGGTGGTTCATATTTCCTTATGGGTAATGCGCATTTGGTAAATTCAGAATTTGATGTGGAATTTGATATTTTTTGTGGCGAATGGGACGCGATTTGAATTAAATTTTCTTGTGCTATGGTATTGGCGTATATTCGTTTCTTTGAAGCTGATAGATGTCAAACTGAATGGTTCCAATTGTACTAAAGTTTAGTGGCGTTAGTAAAGCGGTAGATTCACCGAAAAATACGGAAAAAATTAATTTTTGTTGCCCAATGGAAAGGTTTAATTAAAGAAATCCGTGTTTTGACACATTGTGAAAAAGGTGCCAAAAAGTAGGGATAATGGTCCCGATCCACACAAAAAGGCCAAACGGAGGTCCAATTTTCGATCACTCTTTGCAGCATTTGGACTCGTAATGTTGCTTTACAAGTCGTCAATAGTCTCTGGCTTATCGGTGTAGACTAGCGACCTCACATACCAAATCAGAAAATAGTCTAGCGGTGTTAAATTACACCATCTTGCACGACAACTCACAGTTCCAAAACGCGAAATTATGCGTTCACCCATAGTTTCCTTCAATAAATCGATTTTGTCACGTGCTTGTGACAAGGTGATTCAATTCAGGATAAGTCATTGATCATTGCTCTATATCTAACTAAGGGTCTCCATTGACTGTAACGTTCTGGGGAAAATCAGGACCGACAGCAATCTCGTTTCGAGCCCATTCACGGAATGTAAGCCGTGCCTGATCAAACGACAGTCGATTCATGATAAGATGGCAAGCTAAACAAAAGATAAATTACATGTCAGATGACAAAATGGCTGTCAATGAAAACAGTGCTGCCAACTTTAGGTTCTGTTCAAAAACACACTTTACTAACAAATGCATGCAGTTTTCGAGTTTTGTTTTGTAAAAAAAAAAAAATTGTTACAAATTTTTTGAATACAAAATGAGGTTCAACATTAAAAAAATAATTTTCGTTTATAAAAAAATTTAGAACTCCACATGATGATATGACCGGGATGGCTCCCACTTTGAGAGTATATTAAAGTAAATACTGAGTTGTTGTGGTCCCAAGGATACCTCTACAGGAGACAAATTATAAATATAGAGTCTAACGTTTTTTTTAAATTCATTTTTATTTAATATTAACTTATAACTATCTTAAACCTAGACAAAAATGTTTCAAACTACCCTAAGTATCAATAGCTTACAACTAACTTACTGGCCCTTTCGGTCTTTCTAAACTAAACTATATCTCTTAATATGTACTAATGTGTGCCTATCTAGGTGGCCAAAGCATCGAGTTGGGTTTTCAAGTAATTTGAGATTCAGTACTTTAAGTTATTCCATCGGAAAATCTTCTCATAAAACTGGAGTCCTCAAGAGTTCCACAGTTAATATTGAGATGTGATGACTTCAATTGTATCTCTAGGAGGGCCCCTGCACTAACCAGAAACTCAGATATTAAAATAATTGCAAATTGGAGCCATTTGTCTGAAAGTCCCTTGAGACTCCTTGTCCGCCCGTGGGTGTGACGAAGCTTTTTTGGACATCTTAATTATCACAATGCAAAGTTTGATTACAAATTTTGGATCAAACAAACATTTTAATTATAGAATCTCTCTGTCTGAGATTATATTTAAATCACACACATTATCTATCTACGCATTTATGAAATTTACGAAATGCAAAACATCATTTATTATAAGTATTTTGAGGTTATGTTTAAAAAAAATCATTTTCTTTCATAAAAATTCCTTACGGTCGGCCGGCCGGCGGCAGAACAATAAATCTGGAAATTGATTGCAAAACTTTAGGAAATTGTAAGTACAAATTTATGAATTTAGGGTTTTTCCACAATGTTCCTATAGGTATATTCATGAATAATTAAGGGCTTGAAAAGACTAACAACTAAGGATTTTACAGAAAACAAAACTGCATTTACATAAAGGGTTATCCATTTTGCGGTTTCAAAAGTAAACGTAAATGAAACATATATAAAATATTGGTTTTCATGATATTTCTTTTTTATTGTAAAGTCTGAAAGTTGACAATATTGTTGCAAGCGTCGATTCCTTTGAGGTAAATTTCGACCACTTTTTGATACATATTCGCTCGAGTTGTATGGCATGTGGCACCGTCTTGTTGAAACCACATATTCTCCAAGTCGTATTCTTCAATAGCAGGTAAACAAAAGTCGATTATCATATGACCATAACGCTCCGAATTGACGGTGACAGTCGTTCCATCGTCGTTTTCGAAGAAGTAAGGTCCAATCACACCTCCGGACCAAAGAGCGCCACAAACAGTGACTTTTTGAGGATGTAATGGACTCTCTTCAATTACTTGAGGATTCTCAGAACCCCAAATACGACAATTTTGTTTACTAACATACCCATCGAGTGAGAAATGTGCTTCGTCGCTGAAGAAAATTGTGTTCGAAAAATCGCCGTCCACCGCCTGTTGTTCAACACCCATTCGACATATCTACGACGTTGTGAATGGTCAGCTGGCGTCAGTTGGTTGTGTGAGCTGGACTTTATATGGATATAGGTGTAGATCCAAATGCAAAATACGCCATAATGTACCGTAAGACAGTCCTAATTCCTGAGAACGACGAGGAATCGACACATTCGGGTCTTCGGCAACACTTTCACTTACAGCAGCGATATTTTCAGTGGTACGAGCGAAACGATAATATTACAATATCTGTACCAATCCAGTTTCTTCAAATTTCTTCACAATTTTGCCAATTGCTTGAGCAGTTGGACGATTATGTAAACCATAATTACCTCTTAAAGAACGATATGTGGCTGTGGCAGATTCACCATTTTTGTAGTAGGTATTAACAATTTTTCTGCGTTGTGCGATAGTTAAGCGATCCATTTTCGTAAATGTCAGGCTTTCAACTGACAAAAAAAATTGGTTTAACAACTTAGTTTGACAGATGTCGAATTCCAGCCCTATACTTTTGAAACCGCAAAATGGATAACCCTTTATATTTAAAAAGCTCAATTTTGCACGCAATGCAACTGCTAGGATTAGCTCTGTGCTAAATTTGTAAGATTATAACACTGTTCATTGTTCATAAATCATAAGTATAGTGAACAACTTGCGGAATTAGCAGATTAGGTTACTTCTAGGTTGATAACGCTGTTGTATAATACCAACGAATTAGTATTATAAGTCCGCATCCTATAGACTTGGTTGGTATAGCAAAATATAAGGTTGTTGTTTCATTCAAAACTTCAGTAGGAATACATTAGTTTTTGTTTTCTCCATTCTATACTCTAAAATGTCCGAAATAGCCAATAACCACGCAATGAAACTTTAAAAAAAAAACACCCTTAAAGTTCTACCTGTTATCGATTGTATCGACTCCGATAAAATTGCTTATTTTCGTGTGAATATCCAATTATTAGCATGATTCGAAGGAAGTAGTTGTGTTATCCAAATTTATTATTCAGTCTTCCAAAAAAGGAATACAAAATAGGACCAATAAATAAACAATAAGGCCTCTTAGACGATAAACACGAACATTCGAAAAGTAGGCATAGAAATATCGATTGCAAGATGAACCAATTGATTAGAACGAATGCAATACGGAAACGGAAACCAGCATAGTTCTACCCAGAAGATTCTACACGCACGTGAGTTGTTCTATATGTATAGTAGCGACTTACACAGAGTACAACACAAAGACAGGTGTTTCGTCCTCGAGCTGGAATAAAGACAATAATTCCAACTATTTCCACTCGAACCTTTTTTTGTTTATGTTTAGTCTATGTTTTACCAGGTGCTTAAGGGTGTGCTTTCACTTTTGTTTGCTTTAGCAGCACGCGCCTTATTGCCTATTTTTCTTGCAAAATGTGGGAATGTACATATATAGGCGCATCATTTTTCCTTCATCGTCACCGTTGTCTCGTCATCGAAATGAATGAATTGAAAGACGAGAAGCCAGCTGACGACAACCAACACGGCATGAGGAGAATCTAAAGCATCAACATCATACATATATACCATAGCATAGTCATCCAAAAGGACTTTGGGTACAATTTACCTGGGAAAACAGCTCAAATGTTTAGATGGGGCTAAATGAGATGTTTACCTGGTGTTTACACGGTGATTGTTATTTTTATTTAGCAAACAACAACGTCGAGGATTTTAAGCAAATCACATGCGGCAGGCACTTAATAACTTTAACAAACTCTCTTTCAACCTTCAACTAGAGTCTTTCGCTCGTCAAGCAGCGCGTCGCGCGCCGTTCGTCGGTGGCACTGAATTTTGGGCTTGGATATAGAAATTGTTGGTTTTGCGACAGTGAACTTATGATGTTTTAGGGCAAATTTTATGTTTTTGTTTTCGGTTTGGTTCCAAAGTATTTAGGTACTCGTATGTACGAGTATGTTTGATATACTGGGATGATTCGCGTTTGATTTATGTATCTTCAAGATAAATATTCAGTTTCTGTTTGTTACTGTTTTAATTATAATAATGGAATTGCAATTGTATTTATTTTTGGTTTTGTTTGCTTGAGTTTGCGGGCAGTAATGGTAATTTTGGTAATGTTGATATTCATTTTTTTTTTGGGTAAGTTGTAAGCGCTTCGAGCAAGATGTGTGTGCATATATATTTGTGCACTGTTATCTGTTTTGATGTACTTAGTTTCCTCATTTTAAAACTGGTATACCTAGCTGAGTACGTACTCCTTATTCCGGTAAATCGATTGATGGTTGTACAAGTTACAATGTGGAAAGTTCGCATCTTTTGAGTTTGGCTTACTTAAGATTATGCAGAATATCTTGGAGCGCTATATTGTGATAGAAAGTAATGTTTTTTCAAAGTTTTGGGAGGTTCAATGATTAATATTTTCTAAGGATTTTTTAAACTAAATTTTTTAATTCAGTAAATTCTATAAATTTTATAATTTGTTGAGTTATACAACATATCGAAAACACCAGTGCCTTTTTTTTTGTGAAAGATATTTTAGGCAGCCACGTGGTATAATAAAAGCAGAAAATATTAAAAATCGGAAAACTGTATTTTAAAGTTACAAAATTGAAATAATTAATGGAAATATTTTTCAACCTTTGTTAAATTCCAACAAAAAAATAGAATTACAATGACAATTGGGAAAGCGATTCCGATGAAAAATCTCAAACGTAGGTATTGCCTTGTAAATCAACATATCCACAAGACTACTTCCCTTGACATGTGCTATGGAAGATAGTTCTTAAAGCGAGAACAATTCCCATCCTTGCTTGATCGTGTTGATTTCGTTCTCAGGCTGCCTAAATTTCCAAAAAAAATCCGACAGTGCTGAATTTTCATTTCATAAAAATTACATAACCTAAATCGGATATTTTATATATAAAAGAGAAAGTTTTTTTTTCGAAGAATTGCTAAGGTTAAAATTGTTGATTATAAAATTATACACAGAAAAGATTCCAATATTTATTTTCGTAAGGGAAATGGATTCAGAGAAATACGAACGTATAGACCACATAAAAACAAAGACTTTATACTGTTGCTTTTGCTCACGTCTTTATCAATTCGCTCTTACGAAAAACCGCATCCAAATAATTCCTTTGAAAAAGTTTTTTTTCCTTCAAAATTTACAACAAACTAAATTTTGTCCTTTCAAACTAAAAGAAATCAAAACTAGAACATAGCATAACATTTAATGTTGGCTTGAGTCCCAATTGATTCATTCTCCATTAAATTTAAAGTTGCTGCTAAAAACGGAAAATTGCATTGTTTCTAAATTTAATGGATAGTGCTTAAATGATCCGAATTTGAGAGCGATTAAATGATGAGTTTGAGTTACTTACTGGTTTTTCAAATCACCAAAAAAACGCAGGAAATGGCTTTTATTACTTTAGCCTAGTGGCAAAAGGTAAAACGTTTTTAAATGTAAAGAAAAAAAAATTGCCATTTTTCTTTAAAAAATTTAGTGCTAAAATCTTTTTGTCTCTAAAATTGCAAAATCTATACAATTTGTACTTTTTCACTTTAATAAAAGTGACAACTTCATCCCATAAATAACACACGAACCTTCGATTTCTTGTCCAAGTTTTGTCTTAAGCTTTCTAATAGTTAACAAACATAAATATACATATATAAAATGTATTAGAAATGCTCAAATCCCCAATTAGTCCAGGAAAATAAGACATTCACTTAAAAAAAATTCTGACAAAGCTGAATTTTTGGTGGAGAGCTTCATTTGTATGTCCCAAGCATTTTTTAAAAATGTACCCTAGGAGGGGTGAAGGGGGAAAATTCAAATTACTCGAAAACTATAGGTTCTTTTGAAAAAAGTTGTAGGTGCGTGTTGTAGCTCATGTTAATCTACATAAAAATGATTAACATACTTTTTATCGTACAGTTGATATATTTGGAGAAAAATGGTCGAAAATATTCGGGTGCAATACATTTTTCAAAAAAATGTAGTAAATTTATGTTTTTGAGTGGGGAAATTTTTTATTTTTAGTTATGTTTGGGCAAACACATGTTCTATTAAAAAAAAACAAGTTTTAAGTTTGGAACCGGAACGGAAATGCTGCCATCTTAAAAATAATAATTTTTTTATTTTGTTTAATAACTCCCAAAATGGTTATTTTGTTCAAAACTTTCTAAGAACTACTAAAAACAGTAAAATTATTTACAAAATGATATATTAACGACTTCTGTATGTCAATTCGTTCTTAAGTTATAGCGTACTAAAATTTAATTGTTCGTCAAAATGGGAGTCTGGTTGCTTTAACGAATGAATTTAATCTATACATATATCCATTTTGACGAACAATTAAACTTTAATACGCTATAACTTCAGAACGAATTGACATACAGAAGTCATTAGACATGCTTAGGATATACAAATGAATCACCACCAAAATTCAGCTTTGTCAGAATTTTTTCGAAGTTTTATCATTTTTTTATCTAATTTTCCTGGACTACATGACCATACACTTTTTAAAAGCAAATGAAATCATCCGATTCTTTCCATTTTCATACAATCATTCAATTAAACAATATTCCTACCAACATGTAACAAACTGTATTTGACAACCGAGTGATTACTATTACTTATTCATTTGAATGATAAATCCAGAAGCAGATTCATAAAAAGTTTTCAATTCCAATTCGAACCCACAAATACAGAAGCGTTTATAAAACCCTTTAGAGAGGGAGTTCGATTTTTTAAATCTAGTTTTCCGTTTTCATTTAAAAATGTACAACTTTAAAAATTTCGAATTTATTTTAATCTGATCTGAACATGTGTCGCTGTCGGTTAAATTTAAAACATTAATTCGAATCGATTAGTGATTTAATTATTTATGAAAATAAATTTTAAAATCTACAAAATCTGATATGTAAAAATATTAAATAATCATACGAATATTTTCCCAAAAAAAGCTATAAAGTCATACAACTTCATGGAGAAAATATTTTAAATATGGAATTTTAATTTTTGTATTACTTGTTTTTTTAACGATTACATCCATGTGATTGTTTAAATTCATTTGAATTCATATTTACATTTAGACAATATTTTCGTTTTTCGGTTCATCACTTTCTACTCTGCTGTGTGTGCCGCAATAATAATTTCAATTTTGCAAAATTGACACAGCAAAAACAATTCAATGAATGTTAAATAATTCAGTGTTCATCATATAGTCGTAAGAGCTGGCAATGGCTAAGGGCGACGCACGGTGGTAGAGGGTCCAGAAGAAAACACCTTTGTACACGAACAGACGAATAAGAATCTAGAATAGCTAGATAAATGATTTGTAAATTCCCGTTAAATTTGTGGAAAATTTTGACAAGCAAATAAATTGCAAATCAAATCATTAAATTAAATTTTGAAATTCATGACTGTGTTGTACCACACACTTTTCTAATGTCTTTGCTGCAAAAATAAAAAACAACAACGAAATCAACGCTTTTAGCTCATCCACAGGAATGGATAATAAGCGCCATTTGTGCACATATACCCGTACATATAGAAAAAACATTTACAAATACAGACAGTCAGTTGATATGTTGAATTTATTTATTCTGGCGGAAGGAACGTTCGATAGCAAACAATTTCGTTAATTGATTTGAGTTTTTTTTTTTTTTGGTATTGTTGTTTCTTGTTTCATTTCTATTTATTTTATAATGTTTTCCCTCGTGCCACCGCCATCATCTAGTTGTCTTTGTTCTACCGTCTATACCGTCTACCGTCACTATGATGGTCTGGTAGAACAAATTAACAAATTTCTGAGAGTAAAAGCAGGCACCTGCTGCTGGTACTGTGATTTTTTTTTTATATTTTACTTAAAAAAACACTGTACCACCCACCACATGTATATAAAACTATACTAAGCCATGAAATGGGTTTTGAGTGGGAGATAAAATAAGGAAAATAATAGGAGAGAATTTTCAATGCAGTAGTCGTGGCAATGCATGAATCGATTGCGTTCATTTTAGTTTAGTAAACAATGCTGCAATTTGTGAGATTACTTTTTGATTGTATCTATACGCACGCAAGGATCATATTAAAATAGATATGAAAATTGAAAATTTATAGTGTTCTATAGTAATTTGAATTCATACATTATGTAAAAGAGGAAGTATTATTATTGATTGATGGAAGTTTTCCAACAGAATGAAACAAAGTAGGATCAAGGTAAGCAAATACGACCGTATAGCTTGAACTGAATACGCATCGCATATGGCTGCTTTGGGTGAGTTAAACGCTTCTAATGCTTTGTACAACTGAATGACTAGGAAGGAAGGGTATTTCCGATTGAATGGAGGTTTATTTAAATAAAATCTGAACCAAGTAATCGATTTTGATGAAACGTTCTTGTATGATTAAAAGCGGTACATATACGAAAACATCATAACACATTTTCGCCTACTGCGTTGAAAAAGAGTAATATAGACCAGAAAATTGATTAAAAATGAATGTTGCGTATCAGAAAACACTGCTATATTTACACACTGATACGCCCCTTTATTTAAAAAGATCATATGAATGTCAATAAACGGTATCATCGCTTAGAGCTAACTTAACTTTGCCTTAAAATTAAATAAATTTGTCATTTTAACAATATTCCGTTGTGTTAGAGTGTTAAGTGTTCACTTTGACAATAATGGTATAGATCTAAATTGTTATTTGTTTTACTTGTAGTAATTTGAGATCTTTTCAGCCGTTATATATTTTAATAGTTTTTTTATTTATTTTGTGAGGCTTTTCAAAACATTTGGGACTAATAAATTCACTGAAATAGAGTAGATATTAACATTAACCGAACTAGAAGAAAAAGAGTAAAGAAAAAGACGTTAGTTGAGTGAATTTTGCAAAATATATTTTTAATTTAAATAACAACAAAAGTCATAATCACACCAAAATTTATTAATATAATGTTTAAGTACAAATTAAAAGAATTTAATTCTTAATGTACTACCGAATTCTAATTTAAATAAAAAAAAAAAAACATAAATGTTAAAATAGTAGCCAAGATTTTCTACAAAAATCTTTGCGTAACAAGTCAGCCGCATGTTCTAAGTTTGTTTTGTATGTATTACAAGTCTTAACCCTCTACCAATTGTGTGTAGTGCCAGAACTTGGATGGGCACTACCGTTCCCTTTGATCTTAAAGGCTTTCAAGGATTCTTAAATGTTTTCAGTCATCATAGCACTAAGTGTCAGTATTCAATAAAATCGTTCGAGCAGTTCTCGATAAAGATGATAAAGAGTTAGTAAAATTTTTTGACATGTGTTATTAGCATAGCTAGAGATTTTTTTTTAGCAAAAATGAGTACCTTAGCCTCTTAGGGAAGTCCCAGATTCTTACTAATTTAACCGTTGTTAAAAGCTAAATTATATCGAAAATAGCCCTGCCGATGTTGATAACAGAAAACTTGTGTGTTTTTTTAACATATATAAATTTTAACATACCATAGAACTGTTATTTTATTTTTAGATTTTCACGTAAATGGTTTTACGGAGTTCTATCAACATTTTTAAACATGAGGTCTTCCAAATTCTAAATAAAACTGCTTAATAAAACTACTATCAAAATCCAAACATTTTTTTCCGGATTTTTGAAATCAAGTTTCTTGTCAAATCAATATCTTGAAAACGAGGGGATGAATCTTTTTGAAGAAAATGTTTAGTGTTAAAACTTAAAATTGTTATAATGACATGTTTTTTTTTAAGGAAAAATTTGTAAAATTGGAACACGATTTTAAGAATACATATCTACTAAGAATTTCGTTTTGTACCGATGAAATTCATGTAAAAATTTCGCCCCGTTTTGGGCTCAGATAATATAGATTGCAGATAGCTATTTCCAATTAAATATATGTGTGCATATGTATCATGTTCAATATAGACGTCATTTTTGCCCGAAAACCAAAGCCCGCCAATCAAAAATGATCAGCTATTTATTTGTAACCCCCTCGGAATAAATACCACCAAAAAATAAAATCAATGAACTGACTAGTTCGTGAATATTCGGGCATCAGTCACGTTTTCAATTAACAATTGTAATTCGGTAAATATTCCCAGGAAACAAATTATTTGTGTTAACCTCTAATATTTTTTGGCAAATGAGGCAAATCGACCTATAATCAAATCAAATTCAATAGTTTATGCTAATTTAATTTAAATTCGATTGAAAGCTAATAACTGCATTTCTATCTTTTTCAACTACCTTCTACTGAATCATGTTTAATAACTTGTTCCAAATAATTTTATCTCACAGGATAAAATTCAGGATACATTCCGAATTGTAACTAGTTTTTCCTCGAAAAAAATTAGGATATGAATGAATGTATAAATAAGGATTTTGTGCATTGTGACCTAAAGATCTATTATCTATCTTTAACTTCACATAACGCAAGTTCTATTTTGATAAATTTTTCATTATCGGTTTTAAAATAAACATGCTCAATTTTTAGCTTGATGTTTTATTACAAATTAAAATACTTTTCTCTAGTCTCCTTTCTTTCCATCTTCATTTTCTCAATGATGATAAATTAAAATATATTTCAAAAATACAGGAAAATGGTTTGTCTTTAAAAGTTTGCCGACTTTATCTCTGTGCTCATCGCATCATCAAACTTGCAAAACTAATCAATTCGAAATACTTACTTAATTTAAGCAATATTCAATTATTATTTTTGTTTAAGCTTCAGCTTACTGTATCATAGGAATAAACTTATAGAATAAAATGAAGAAAAGAATAAAATTGCTGATAGTTGTCCTTCCGGAAATCCGCAAAGCGCATTACCGACATAATTGCATTTTGTGGACTGGACACAATCAGCGTTACCACAATGCACACAATGCACTATACACAAACACAAGGTAACCAAAGCATGATAAGTGAGTATAAAGATACATATGTATATTATATGAGGATATCCTTTTATATCTCGTCCTGGCACAAATTCTCATCAAAATAGGAAAATAATCCGAAAATGCTAGTAAACAATCGCCTTTATGTATTTATCATGACATTCAGAGAGAGAGAGATAATAATAACTATCTTTTTGAGTAGAAGGAAACTAAAAACATGCAGCAATAAGAGGATATAATATGCAACCCACTCTTTTTAAAATGCAGGTTAACTTACCTATATAAATATGTACATACGTACCTATGTATTTATAGATTGGTCTAAAATTATCCTTTGAATGCACAAGAACAACAACAAAGATAAACCCAAATAATAGGTGCTGAATACTTGCTCTGCGGAGTTTAAAAAGATACAAATTCAATTTGGATGCAGTGCAGACAAAGCTAAAGCCAAAGCAATATAAGAGGAAAAGTATCTGCAAATTGTCTTCCTCATAATCACAGAGATGGTATTTTTGGTAAGGTTGCCTACGGATTATTTTCCCTTTGAATTGCAATTCAATGTCTCCTGCAAATTGTTATATTGAGGACATTTTTGCTTGATCTTTGAACAAAGTTATAGGGGCTCTTTTGGACGACGACGATTCTATCATAAATGGACACACAATGGAGTATTATGTGCCCAATTGCAAGCAATGTTGATTTTTCTCCTCTATTCTTTGATTATGTGTCCTTTGCCTTTTGGTCATTTATTTGGTCGTCCTGCAAATTGGATTTCTTCCCATCTAGAGGCAGGATATGCGCATCTGAAACCACATTAAAAATGTAAATCGCGTCCTGTCCTGCTGTACTGTCCTTTTCTGCTCTGTTCTGTTCTTGTGAAGTGAATTTACGACTGCATTGGGACATCGTCATCGAACACCTGTTCAATTAATCAATTGAATCGAAATATAAATTCTACAATCGAGATCACCCTTCTGCGGTGGTCGTCAGTCTGGGCTGGGAGTTGTGTGAAGCTGTGTGTTCGTACATATATACATACTACATAGGAGTCCCCACCATAGTGAACCCCTGGATTATTGATAGGTTAACCAAATCAATTAAATCTTCATTAGGGAATTATATCCAGTGCGTATCGGGAGCATTGAAATTGATGGCAGTGCACAATCTAAAAAGTCGATCGCGGGAAGCGTGTACAACAAGTAACATACATACAAGAAAACAATCTCATTAATAATTGAATTGGAAGAATGTCACTTGCAAATTGAGTGAGCGAGCGACCGACTGGCTGGCGAATTGACTGACATCCTTGACAATGGCGTACGATTTTAATTCCAATTATTTTTTGGCAGTACGAGTATTACATTAATCTTAATTAGTTTTCTGGAAGCTTTTTGCTTCGACGTTCGATGTTAGTTATTCAATTTATTGTGAACATTACTAAAAAAATGTTATTTATTATAAATTCTACAATCGCACTGAAAAAGTAGAGACATACGAAAGGAGGCATATGAGAAATATAGTGGCGTTACTGATGAACTGATGTAGTTAATTTTTTTTAAAGACAAATCGATTAATTTTACATCAGTGTAGCATACCTAAATTTAAACTGCGAAAATAACGTCGTATTCTGTACCAAACAAAAAAATTCCACTGCGAATAGAAATCAAGTATGCGAGATTCTGAAAAAAATCAAGTCTTAAAGTTTTTCCCTGTTTGTTCTTTTGACCGACAAATATCTACATATGTGCATATGTTTGAAAATTAATGAACGTTTTTTTCTCCCCTCACTCAGCTATTTCTAATCATGTCTACAAAAAGAAAGAAACTGGGTGATAATTTTTTTTTATCTTCAAACGAAAGAGCTGGCGTTCGAACTTGAAGCAATAATAATTTTGGATCTCGTAATAATTATTAAGTTCCGAAATGTAAAATTAAAGACATATTGTAATTTATGAATAAAGGAGCTTTTATTTTGATTTAAAAAATAATTTGCTTGCAAAAAAAGTTGGTAACATGTAAGCCATAATTCTCACAGCAAACAAGCGAAACACGTCAATTCACTGTTTTCATGCACTAAATGATCGTTATATTTGATTCTTAAAGAACGAGCGGGCTCGGGGTAGTATTCGAAAAATATGAATGTCAAGTTTGATCAAAATCTCATGACAAGACAATTAAATTAGTAAGTTTAACGCAAAATGTTACTTTAGGTTAAATCGTTCTAAAATTATGAACTGACTTTAAAATTCCTCAATAAAGTTATTTCCATAAATGCAATAATATAGCATCTATATACCTAAATAAAAATATCACTCACAAAACAAGTCCTGACCAAAGATGGTTTGACATTTAGTCTACTTGACGGTAAATGGATTTTTTTTTGGATGAGAAAAGAAGCAGTTGTGCATATTTTCCCTGTCAGTCCTGGCACGTCCCCAGCCGTCTTTGAATTTATAATAAACTTTAAAAAATTCTCAATCTCTTCAATATCCACGAGCGACAGACGTGCCATTCAATGACATTTGACGAGATATTGCGCGCACGCGCAAGCCACATTAGCAACAATTCAGTGGCATTTCATGAATGAAAAACCTCTAATTAATGAGTGAATTATTGTGCAGCAGAAGATTTCAGGAGTTGTTAGCTGATGAATAGATGGATGTACGCATACACCAGCTGAAGTAACTTGGCGAAGCAGCGCCCACATTCCTTTTAGGGACTCGATCGTTTATCCGCACAAGCGCAGGAATCTTAGCTCAGGTGGCACGGAATGAAAGCACGGTTGTAAGTGCGAGACATGATCTGGTTTTGTTATCATTGAGATCATCATCATGTGCAGGAATAAGATTCTGTCTTCTCTCCCGTACCGGGTACGTAAGAAGTAAAAACAACAGAAGAATGTGACGTAAAGTTTATTCAATTAACCAGTTCTTTGCCATCAGCAACAGCAACAGCAAGTAGAGCCGGCGGCGTCGGCGGCGGGCGTATGTTGAGACATGATGTTTTATAAGAAGCTGAGCGCTGCGCTGGTGAGGTTTGGCGAGTGCCGACACTCGCTTTACGACCAGTGCGTGTATTTATTATTTATGAAAGGACACACGAGATATTCATTCTGGTGACGTTCTTAAAAATGCAGGAATTTAATTATCTGTCCAGGACTGGGGTCACCGCGCCGCACCGCGCCTGCCGTAGTTGTTTGTTTGGCGCATTACTTCGGGGAAACTGTCCTTCTCCGGATGGTCGGTGGATGATGGTCAACACTCAAACTCATATTCAATGGCAATGGATGTTTTGAAGCAGCCGGATTCCAAGGGTACTTTGGCAAGTTTTTCCAACTTCAATAAGTTTTAATGCGTGCGGCCTCCTCTCATACTACCGCCCCCTCCACAACCAACTGCGCTTACACTTTTTTGATGGTCAATCATTGGCGAGGCTTGTATTTGTAAAAATCATTAATGCGGCGAACAGATGTACGACGACGATCGATGGTGATCGGCCATCGGAGATCTGATCGATGGATAGGTTTTTCGTGCTGTGCATAAATAGCAAGGAGGCGCGCGTACCATCAACCAGACAACTGGCAAACTCTCGTATCGCTTATAAAGGATCAGCGCGATCTGGGACGACATCAAGCTTCCATTTATGGATTTGTCACGTGCGATCTTTTGTTACAAATTCAGTAATCATTCAATTGCATATTATGCATGCGGCATAGGGGAGAGATGTCACTAAAAGAAACCTGTGCCGCCAAGAGTGCACCTTCTGGCAGCAGGCCAGGAGGAGTAAACAAAAACACAAAAGTATATAGCCAGCAGTAGCAAAATACAAAGAAGCATCGCATCATGGATCGCAGCGATTGGGCGGCAACGCGGCTGCTGATAGTGTCCTTATATGGCCAAGACAGTCGTGGTATGTGCTGTGGACGTTCGTTGGCCACTTTACCAGGCCAGACCAAGCAATGATGGGCGCCTTTTGTTGACCATATTGGTTGCCATATGGTGTTTGGTCAGTTGATGGTTGGCATACATGTAGTATAGGAATACGAATACTTGCACTGTATTTGTGTAGTGTCGTTATCGTTATAGTTTTTGCGAGTTTGCTCGCCTCGCAGTTGTCGCCGTTGTTTCTTTGTTTGGTTTATAATTGCTTTCACAATTACACTGCACTTGATATGTAATGTGTTTTGAGATATAATCGATGTGATGGTTAAATAATTAATTCACTTGAATGGTTCGGTTATTTTTTATTTTAAATCGATAACAATCAATGGTGATTAAGAAAAAAATGAGGATTTTGAAACGCACGTTATTGGTTTTGCAGTAAAAAGATGTAGATTGACAACTCAAAAATAAACCCGTGAAAAATATATCAACTGAGTTGAGAAAATTATGTCTCATTTTATTATATTGAACATGTCATTCCTATAAGTGTGGTTTATTTACAAGCACGAATTGAATTAGACGAAAAAAACGATGTATTAATTAAACAAAATACATATTACCCTTCACTCAAAGTTAAGCACTGAGAATTTTTGGCGCTTAACTTTCATAAGTTAATTTGAGAAAACAAAAGGATCGTCGAAATCGAATTCTGAATGTTACAAACTTTTCTTGCGTTCCACATATCATCCACACATTAACGAATGGATTGTTATAGCTCGACTAATCTCAAAATAAGACATGATGACTTTCTTAAGATCCGTCAAACTTTATGTGTGTTCTAAATACCATCCACACTTCAAAGACAAAATTGTTCTCGAGCGTCCAGCCTCAAAATCATTTATCGATGAAAGAAAAGCCATGTTAACGAAATGTCAAAATTAACGAATATTTATTAATTCGTTGGTTGTTGGTCGATCTCATGTAAATAACCTTCTAAGGCACTTAACAAGAAACCTATTGGTGAGGAATAATTCAAAATGCTGGGTGTGTTTAAAAAAATTATAAGATAACAGGATACTAAAAAGTTTATACAGCTCCATTTTTGTAAGGTCATGCTTATGGAGTTTTTTTCAACTTAAAACGAACTGTGTGAAGATTGTAGAAAAAAAAATAAATAAACAAGAAAGTAAAAATAAATCTGTTACAATATGAAAATGTCACCTTCCACCACTCGTTCGTCCCACTCAAGGACTCATCCAATTTGCATTCACTTTTCTATATGGAAAAAAGTTCAAAGTTTATTTTTCTTTTATCCTTGTTTAACAACACAACAACCTATCATGCATTCACTGCAATTCCTTGTGTTGTGCAAAACTGCCTCAGGTGAAGCATTATCCTTGGAACGAATCGTTATTCTTCTACCGCATATATCCAACGTCAATGGAAACTTTTCTAGTATCAGTTAAAATATATAAAAAAAGGGAAACTTTCATAGTTGTTGTCGGCGTCACCGTCACCGTCACCGGCACATCGTATCGCTCACGTTTATTCTTTTCATCAAGAGTTAATGCAAATTTATGCATAGTATAAGTTTGCAATCATAAAACCTATGGATAAATGTTGCTTTGATATTATATGCAAACAGACATCAACAAAAAAAAAACGAGATGTCCTTTAGGAATCTTTCTATAAAGAATGTCGTACCAGGAAGAGTGGTTTTGTCTCTGCAACCACTTTGTATAATTTCCTATACCCTAGATACTGATAGATAATAATGAATCTGTTCCGATGGTGGTCTCGCATCATGGCAAAGAAAATAGATATCCTTTGAAAACAACCGACATAGTGACAGAAGGGCGAAATGTGTATTGAATAAAATGTCATCGCTCACACCAACTTTTCAATTGTGTAATAGTGTTCTAAATATTGTCGTTTCAATTTGTCGCACAAGATACTCCCGAGACATTTATCCTTTTTAACATCTTTTACCTGTGAAAGAACCTTATCCAAACCACCACCAAAATACAATGGAGACTCTTCTCATTGTTATAAACGTAGGAGAGGTATAGCATCTCTGACACGACCAACATCAACGTCATAGTCATCATCGTCGTCGTCGTTTTCATCTTAGTCGTCGTTAGTGGACCCCTGTGGAGGAGTTGGCAAAATGTCATTATCAGCTATAGGGCAAAAAAGATCCTTATTTTTGTCGATATCCTTTGTGTTTGTAATAAATATTTCAATTCCAAATGGGTCAATGCAGCTCGCAGTTGAAACTTTTGTTGTTTCTGATGTGCTGACCATGCCCAATGCTATGTTTGTAATTTTCCGCCAATTTAAAAACTTCAAGGCATCCGCCTCTTTTTCTTCTGATATCTCTCAATGTATGTATTAAAAGTATACGTTTGCGAACAATTGAGGTATATTTGTGTTTCTGATTTTTTTTTTAATTTCTTTTATGTCCTTAACAAAACCGAAAGGAGAGTCGGGAATATAAAACAAAAATCAACAAAAATACTGCACACACAAGCGGGTAATATCGATTAGGGTGGCCCTAATATATATTTGTATGTACGTAGTTTAGCTAGAAATGTGACTGAGCGAGTGGATGTGAAAGGCCACCACCACAAGCGGATCTATAATGATCGATGGACAACATTTTCTCTAGAACAATGGCGGGCGGGCGTATCAAATACACCGCACTCCGGAAGTATCTTACGGAAGGAAATTTTTACGATGCATCGATGATTTGATTGGTAGTTTTTTTTTCTCCATCCATCCGTTCGTCCGTCGTCGTCGATTTATTTTATTTCTTCGGGCTTGTGTATGGATGTGTGCAGTTTTGAAATTCGGTTCGGAAGATTAATGGGGAAACTGTTTTTTTTGTGAGTACCTATACTCTTTTCTTAATATTCCACAAAGTTATTTGATGATTTTTAAAAAGTTGTCCTGATTTATGGTCCTTTAAAAACTTCAAGAACAAAATATCGAAAAACAAATTAAAGTAATAACATAGTTTAGGTAGGAGTATATATAATCAGATTTTTTTTATAAATTAAAATTTGGAAAGGACAAAATAGTTTCCCAATAGAGACAGAAATACGCAAAAATTGAATAAAACCAGTTGTTTGCGAGATATCATGGATGGAATTTGATAATGTTCAAATGGCAATCAGGGCTTCTCTGATTGACTATGTGCTTATTGGCACAGACATCTGCGAGTTGGTATGTAAGATGGTGGTAGGGAGCTTATATTCATATTGATAGTTTTGAAAAGGTATGATACAGTGGTCTGTGGACATGGCTATCCCCGGAAAATTTTCGCTCCCTGAACCAACTTTGAATGTGTCCAACTTGGCGAGCTGCTGGCAAGCTTGGAGGCGGATATGATTCATCTCAAGATTTGTGTGTTTTCCGATTGCCAAAGATATTAACCGTGCTTTATTTTCCACGTGATCCAGATCAGATCACAGCAAGTAAATAGATGATCTGATCTAGATCACGGGGAAAATAAAATACGGTTATTATTTTTCTTATTCATTTGAGTATTGAAAACCACTAGAACGATTTTGATTTCATACGCCGAACATGCTTTGTTCCGGAGGACATAAAATTCCTACTTGATGGGAAATTCAGCTTCATTGGTAGGGACATGTGCGCATATCAGGCAAATTTTGTAGATTTTAGCATGGATACGAATGACAGAAAATCGATGGATTATCGGTGAAGCAAGCACTTCATAACGAACTTGATACAGACCCAAACCAGGTTTTGAGCAGACAGTGCTTTCTCGGTCAATCGTAATGCAGGCCATCAGTTGTTTGGAAATAGGGGCAGCCACCCAAACAACCACGCCCCCTTCTCTTAGATCCCCTTGAAATGTCGGCTGTTGAAAGGTAGAGTCCTAGAACCGTCAGTCCTTATGCGACTGGGGAGTTTCTTGACGTCAGATGCACTCAAACTCCAACCATAAGAGAGTTAAATTTCAGAATCATATTTTCAAAACTTACATATATTATGTATATTAATTATTTTTTCTGTCGTATCCTTGTTAAAAAAATATCAACAAAGCAAACATTTAAAAAAACAAACAGTACGAACATCAAACCAAATCACACCATGTCACTTTAAAGTTCAAATCAAAGTCGCGCACACGTCACATTGCACACATGTCTCAATATAAAGCAAAGCAGTGCGTCGATTGAACTCATCCGCGAAGTAAAACATCTGTTTTGGCGGGGATCCTTTTTTGAATTCCAAAAACTAAATCAAGACACACTTCATCCAACCTAGCCAACTCAGGGAACCAACAAATCACATTCCCTTCAGGTGGTTCTTATCCAAAATTGTAAAATAAAACCGCAAAACAAATAAATCCGAGTCCTTTTCTCTTTAAGATCTGCAGGATTTTTTGTTTTGTTTTTGAATTGCGCCCCACCTTACGCACTATACAATCCAAAAAAAATACATCTGCTTACGACTCTTCAAGCAACCAAATCACTAAACAATTCGTTTTTGCTCTCTTCCTTCCTTTCGAATCAACTTCCGTTTATATAGACCTCCTCTGATGACTGCGGCAAAGATTTCTACATACACTGACGCTTCTGGCATCAGGAATCAATTGCAATGCTAGCTCGCAAAGAGCGCTGAATGCTCCTGCTGTTGCTACTGCGGGCCAATCTCGCGCGACATAACCTATTGAAGATGTTTTTATACAAAAAACGAACAAAAAATAAGGAATTTACCTTCATCTTTCTTATTCACATCTTCAATGTTCTAGGATAATGTTATGTACTTATGTGCATGCAGATGTTTCACTGCTTGTGTGCACTTTGTACAAAATTCAAGGAACAGGAAACACAATGACACGCGCCCGCGATTTCTTTTGAATTCAAAATCCGCACCATATACTCTCGTTAGTGATGTTAAGTTTGCTCGTAATTTGAGACGATCTGTGTGTTTTTTTTTTGTTTTCTTTATCGATGATGATAATGGTATATTTGAAGAGTGGAATCATTTTGCTCTTGGATTGTTTGTTTGTTGTTTACTTTTTGGGCAATTTTCAACAATTCAATGAACTTATAGATTTTGATGGAATCTATAGATCAAACAACTCTGGGGATTTTGATTGGTTTCTATTTTAAATACTTGAAGCACATAACTGTTTTAATTTAAAGTACAATTCTAAATTCTGTATATAACAATGACGAAAATTCTGAAACAGCCGCTTTCCTCGTACATTAGGTGTCACTTTGTTCGACCGTTTAGATTTAAGTGTATTGTAAGCTTGGCGCTGTTTTTATTGCATCTGTATAGATCATTTTTGGCAATTGTGTATGCTAACATGATAGAACTTTCGAAACAGAGCCGGCTTCTTGAATTAAGAGACAAGAGCTTATGTTCTATTGTTGAATCAGTATCATAGTTTCAGAAGAGGTACTTATAATTAATTTAAAATTCAATTGCCATTTAATATCTCTGAAATTTGTGATGCAGGGAAAGGATTGGAATATTGACCTTCCAAAATTTGGTGCAATAGAAAAAATTGAGTTTTGGGCTGAATTCTCACAACCTTTACAAAAACAAACATGGACGCAACTAAATATATATTTTTAAGGTCATGTTTTATTCACTTCTAATGTTGGTATATTAATTTTTAGTATTTAATATTATATATTTAAAACAAATTTAAAAAAATATATTTCAAAAATTTACAAAACGTTTTTTTTTTTTGAATATTTTAATATGCTGTTTTATTTGTAGTTTGAATGACCTTCTGCATAAAATGGTAATCGAAATCCGTAAGGCCATTAATAAGAAAGTCGAAAAAAAATTATATTCAAAATTGTTAGATCAGCTTTTCTTTTAAATGGACATTTTAGCGGCCCCAAAAATAACAGTACCTGCCATACAATTTTTGTACCAAAAATATTAAATCTTAATTATATCGATAAATGCTCTAACGATCTAGATACAAAAAATTAGTTCACTATTATAGATATAGTTTACATTTCGTTTCAAAATTTGTTTCAAATATTGCATTATTAACTGTACCTTACGTAGATCCATTTTTTTATTGTCGATTTTCAACCGATTTCGATCTGAATCTTTCGAAATTTTAAACAATTTAAGCACGTATAAACATTTTTATATTTAGTTTTTTACCTAACATTTTCATATACAAAATTTCTGAGTTTTTTTCTAAAAAAATGTTTAGTATGATTAACTTATGTGTTAAATAATATACATTTAAGAACTGAATTTCAAACAAATTCGTACACTCGTTTTCGAAATACATATTAAATTTTCAGATTCCAATAAAAATATTTTTCGAAAATGTTGTCATGAAGTATTATTTAGAATTCGAAAGACTTCATATATAAACATTTTGATTGAAATCCGTCGAAGTGTTTTTGAGAAACCCGAAAATCAAGAAAATGGTTGTATGGTTTTGGACCAAAATGTAATGCACAAACTTTATTCATAAAAATCGTTGGATCGGTTTTCGAAATAATTACGATGGTAGCCAACATTTTATGACAAATACCGTTATTTATGGGGCTAAAAAAAAAAAGATTCAAAAATCTATTTGAGACAATCACCTATACCGCTTAAGTACCAAGTTTGAAAAATATCGCTTTATTTGTTTAGGCTGTAGATTAATCTACAGATAGAATTGCGGGACCCACTTTTTTGGTGTTCTCCATCAGCGTAATATCATGTTTGGTTTAGATTTAAAGTATACTTTATGTCGTTTAAAATTGCATAGGGGTCGACTTCAGCTTTAGAAAGAGTTTTTTTTACAATTAATTCTTATTTTAAAAGTGACTTAGAGTCGGTTTTAAATAATTAAAATTTTACGTCAATATTTTTAAAATTGTTGAACGATTTTTTTTTGAAAATTTGATTTTAAATAGTTGTTAGACAAAATTTTTAAAAGTATTTTAAATATTTGACAATAAGGAAAATAACGATTTTAAAAATAGAATTTGATTTATCTTTTATTTTATCTTCTTAAAAAGTCTTGAATTTTATTTTTAATCCGATCAATTTATCCTAATGACTAACAAAATCAATGCTCTGCTCTATACTGGATCTTGCTTACTGAATTACATAATACTTTGTGTGACATTATTCAATAAACAGTTTGGATTTGTGACCTAAAGTCCATTAACAAATTCAATCTGTTTACTAACGAAACTCTACGGACGAGTAGATTTTAGTTTGCATTGGACAAAAATATTAAACTTTTCAATTATTTTATACACAACATAAACTTTCCACTATAGCAATTTTGTAATTCTTCATATTTTTATTACTGTACACTTACATATTTCAGTCTATATGTATATGTATATGCATAGTTGCATAGTGCCATTTCTGGAACTTTTTTGCAAGCTTGCAATTGTTGTCCATTAAAGCTTATTTATAGTCCATAGGGGAAATCGTAGCTTTTTCCTTTTTTTTTTAAATCCAAACAATAATGTTCCGCCCAGGAATACTATATCACTAAACTCTTTCTCTCCTTTTTTTCTCTGCATCCCTGCAGAATAAACTTAATTTTTATTTAATACCCGCAAAGGATCCAGTAATAAAAAAAATTAAAACGATTAAAAAAACGACTAGTAAAAAAATTATATTCCGTATCATTTCGATATAAATTTCAACCAAAATTCAACTGGGAATGTCCACCCTCAGCTTAATATTTCGAAATGAGAGCAAAATGTTTGAGCTTTAATCATGATATGAGTGCCGGGTGAACAAAAAAAAAAAAAAAAATTGTGAATCCCTAGAGGGTTTTACAATCAGCAGAACATCTTGAGTTGTGGCGAGAAAACACATTTTCGGTTATTAGGGATTTTTTTTTATCAGATAGCCAGAGCACGATTCTTTGCGCAGTTTTATGGTGATGATGACAGTAATTAAAAGTGACTTCTTTCATAATTAGTTGCGGTGACTTTGGTTTGGTTTGAGAATATGCTGTTCATGTTCACAGTTTCACTTTGGAATATTTATCTGTTTGGGTTTTTTTTGTGTTCGTTTTAGATGGTTTGAGTATTTGTTAGAAATAAGAAGATTAGTTTTTGGAATTACTTTTCCTTAACTGGTTTTCTAGAGAGAAAATAATATACAGAACTTTTTTAACGAGTATATAAGTTAAGTGCTATAGATACTTTGACAAACGTGTATCATGTGCTTATTTATTGAATGGAATTCCTTGGAGTGGTGTTCATTAAAAGTATCATAACTTCGCTTTAATTTAATTTAATTTAATTTAATATAATTTAAAAGAAAAAGTTAAATTTTACCCTGTTGCTTTTAAAAATTTGCGTCCCTTAGACAAACAACTCACTTACATTCCTTAAATGGAAATGTATTTTAAACAACCAACATATATACCTGAAAGAAAATACCAGGTGGTTTCGGAACCTTTTATTAGAGCTTCACAGCTTATTTGCATAAATCAATTAAAAATACGATGCAATCTAAGTTCGCGTGTGCTCGCAATTTTTTTATATTTTGTTGTTTTTTTTAGAATGCTTAAATCCGTTATCGGACTTATGGAACAATTAAAACTAACTTACTTACTATGCAAAAATCTTGAAGCTGACTCGAAGAACACGAATTCACTCTACTGTGACTAATTGGAACTATGATCAATACCAGAACGGTCAATGATTCGAGTTTGATATATTTAATTTTATAATGAAAAACTGTAGCAAGATAAATTACATATCACCATGAAGATGGTAGTTTTTGTTGCTGTTGTTGTTGTTTTAGTATAAATTGCAAAAGTTAGACATCAAGCGAGAATTGCACATAATTGACCAACTTAATAAGTAACGCCATGTTATCAGGCGGTAAAAGCAGCGTGCTCATTGATTTTACACGAAACCCATCAACTTTAAAAAGCGAGATGGCTTCCAAGACACCTGTGATTAAGTCCACACGAGCCAAAGTGATCGTGTGTGTGTGTGTGTGTTTGGCAGAGAGTGGACAGAAAACATTTAGCGGGGTGAATATTGTGGTGCTCTGGACTCTGTGCATCAGCAACACAACCAATATACGATTATACTGACTGACAGTATTATGGGTGTTCAGTCATTATTTTGATTTTAATTGAATACCAGGAAGGAATACAATGTTTTTGCTGAAGCTGGTGATGCTTCTGAAGAATTAAGACAGGGGGAATAGACGTTTGTTAAATGGGGCACGGTATTTTATAATTTACATTTTTTGATAATGCAGTTGATATGGAGAATTAAGAATTTAATACTAAGGCCGAGAAATACAGCTCCTAGGGTCGGAAACAAAAATTTATAAAATATAAGTATCGGTATGATTTTCTATAAAATATCCTTGGACTTTTAATAGATTCGCTTTTCGCAGAAAATGAAAATGTCTGAAAACTTTTTTTAGTTGATGGAGACATTTTTTCGGGACTTTTCTGCACCATATGACTGTAATTTTGTACAATAATCTTTACCGATCTATAATCTAACCTGAAAAAAACAAAAAAAATTGAATGGGATTTCTAGTTTAGTATTAGCAGTGTAAACAAAAGAGCTGGCATCAGAACCTTAATATAGTTTAAACGTGATTTCAAATAAGTTTTGATTTTTTTTTCTTAATACTACAAATAAAAATATATGTATTAACTTATTAAAATTTAATAAACAAAAGGGTGGCTTAAAAATTTGGTCAAAGGAGCGTGTAATTGAAAATGTATCGATCTTCCGATTTTTGTTCGTCGTTTTTATATGGCATTTACGAGCTTAATAAAAGTTTAGTACGTCTTTATTGTTTTTTTTTAATTAATAAAGTCCCAATTAACCTATTTAATATTATATAAATTGTAACGATACGACAGCTCTGAAAAATCGCAACAGAAGGCTGACATTTTTATTGATAATTCTAAATAATTGTATTAGATATTCTCCTTATGGCTGTAAGTTTGCACAAGACTTTCGTAAGTAATGGGACTCAACCAACCAGCCTCTTCCAGTTACCTCGAATTTATTTGACAACTCGTATAATGCAAATCTTGTTCTATAGAACCTATATCGCAAGTAGTAATAAAGTAACAAAAGTACAAGTTCATTTTTGTAATTAAATACGTTTCTGTAAAAGGCTTACCAACCTACAGTAACTTTTATCAACCTAAGTTAACTGTGAGTTGAAATTGGAAAACCTTTGTATATTAAGTATGAAATACTCAAAGCTTAAAGGTGTAAATATTTCTCTGAATATCAAACTTTTGTAGAACTTACGTCATTTTGAGAAAATGATAGTTTTTCTCAATTCCTTGTGACCTGACAGAACCACATATGGTTTCACTCATTTCTCATTTTATTATATTTAATTCAAACTACAAACGTATTTTATTCCCTTATGGTATAGTGAAAAAGGAATCAGGGAATATTATAAAATCTTATGCTTCCAATGTGGAGAGAGAAAAATGTCATTAAAACTTTCGAGACATTTATTTGATTTGATATTTTATACACGAAAGCACACGCACACACAGTGATATTATTTTGTATCATTTTTGTTTAATATCCACCACCTCAAAATGTGCACCTTGTTAGAAATTCAATAATTGAATCGCAACCTAAAAACTTTCCTTGATAGCTCTGTAAGGTGTAAAACAAAGAACCCACCTTTTCGAAACAAATTGACTCACTTTGCTATTCATGGATTTCAGCTTTGCTCGTTTGAATGCTGCAGCAATGCAGATGTAGGGTTTACCTCGTATATATGATCTCACTTTCTCATACCTTTTTTCTCGATATACATTATTATGCATCTCGGAGGACAAATACACTTTTGGGTGAGAATAAAATTAAATATTCACACCCCGCAAAGTGTCATAGAGGTACCTACGTTTAATTCATTGCATACGGATGTATATTCATATGCAAACCTCCAACACAACACTCAGCACTGCAATTTACAAACTTAAATGCAGAAAAGTTGTAATCTATTTCCGCACACAAATAATTCCAAGCGGAACACAGTGATATATCCATTTTGTGCTCTTATATGGTGGTGTATATTTGTCCATATATGTTTATTGCTATTGCTCTTAGTGTATTTACCTACCACACCGCATCGCCGACAACCCACTCCACTGCAGCAGTATAAAATGTGTATATCGCTCAGTGTTAGTAACGAGGTGACGGGACGATTTATTTGAGCAATACAAGTGACAAACGTTCCCATTACACCCTGAGCTCGAACAGCGAGGAAAATGCAATATAAGGTTGTCCCGAAAAATTCTCATGAGGCAATTTGTTATTGCGGCATTTTGCCGCACAAAATTACTCCTTCTCTCAGAATTACATATACATATATATATGTATAAATACAAGGACCATGAGGTGGTTCATATCCAACCCACATCCAAAAACTTAGTCCTCCAAAATTCAAACCGAAACTATGTATATAATGATGCCAGGCACAAAGCCAAACAAATAGAAGGTCATATACTAATTTAGCAATTATTATTATCGGCTTCCAAAACTATTGCTCCTTAAAAGAGGAGATAAATTTCAATACCTATGTGTCTCCTGGACCAAAACGGTGCAACCAAAGAGCACAAAGGGTGTTGCAGAAATATAAATTGGCGTTTTAATTTTATGTAGTTTTGCAGAAAAACTGTCCATTTTTAATGATCTGGATGGGTTTTTAACAAATCTATTTTACTTCTTCCAGCATACAGTAATCGATTTGCGGAGTTCACTGGGATGACCGTAGAAAACCTTGGCAATGTTCCTGGCTTTGGATTGTTCAATGTCCTAGGTTAACAAGTACTTTTGTATTTTTTTCTAACGGGAGTTTTTTTTTGGCTGGTCTCTCTTGTTGAATGTATTGGAACTTCGTATAATATTTTTATTTATAAGATAATTCCAGATAAGTCGGTCGTGCTGCATTTTGTTTATACGATACCAGAATTTTCTACAACCTAATTGGATCATGCTATGTGACTTCTGCTGTCATGCGAATCAATTGTCCAATGTTATCAAAATGAGTAATCGTCATTGCAATACACAGCCAATGCGTTAAGAGTTAACTGTTTCCGGTTACCATGTAATCACTCTATAAGAACTTAACGGACATGTTTTCCAGGTCCTACTGTTGACACTTCATGTTTTTTTGACATGTCAACGAAACTGTTATTGATATTCTCTTGTATCATTGATTTGATTAACAAATCAACACACTTATTGTTTAAAATTTTAGTTCGGTTGCAGTTTTGGATGATTCAAAAAAAAAGGTGATTTAAAGCAAACATCTGTCGACCATCTGTCAATCTATAAACTGTAAAATTTTATTGAAAAATATCTATTATGTCAATGGATTAAGCAACCGCTGAAAATCCGAAATGCTTAGACTTTTTACATTTTTTTTTGAAAAAGTTATCTAAGTAACCCGAAAAAATCAATGTGAAGTTTTTAACGTCAGTGCAAAAAATTACTGATTTTTGCTTTTGTTAGCATTCAAAGCTCAAACGAATGATGATGCCGTATTATCGTTAATTATTGTTACTTCTTAACGCCTTCACACTAATTGGCGGAAAACTTGTTGACACATAATTGCATGTCAACGCATTTTGGGACACAATTGACGGACTTGAGTCATTTGTGCGATCTACAACTAAAATCTCCTATGCGTTGACGCAATGAACGCTGTCGATGCACTGTCAGTGCTTTGACGTCAGACACTCAACGCTTGAAGTCCAACTAAACACTATCTTTGAATAATTAATAAAGTATTTTACTATCAACAAAAACTAGAAGGTGTCCTTAAAAATGTGTGTATGAGCATTTGTTGTTGATAGTTTTGGAATCACCCTGTATGTGTACTTCCTAGATCTAAACCATAAACCTTTTGTATTGCTTTGAGTTAATTTACACATAAATGAGGATTACCCAATTTATGTAATTGATCATTGTCCTTTTCACATTTCAGAACACCCTGTGTGTATTTAAGACAAGAGCATTTATAACGTCATCAAAGACATAATATATCATCATGAGTTTACTTTTTGTTTTGTTTACCAATTGATAATCACTTGCCATCAGAGAATTGAGATGAATCGGAACCGCTTTTGGCAACATCACAAGGATCTGCCGAATTTCATGGAAAAACAACACATATAGGTACATAATTCCTATATGTACATGTAACCCAGAGAGCGCGTAATCACGAGAAAATAACATCTATGAACAATACCCCCAAAGGCGCAGAGCACAGAACAGACAAAAAAACACATATCAATATATCATTCGAATTTAGGAAAGATTTCTTTTCGTTAGCCTAATGAACATATAATTGCCACCTAATCACAGAGTTCAGCGAGTCTGTTTTTGTATTTTATGTGGGTGTGTGTGTATGTATTCAATTGAGTTTGATTTAAGGATTTTGAATCAGCAAGAGGGCCTTTTATTTGTGCTGTTTTTGGTTTTGTGCCTTCGTTTTGTGTTATCACCACTGGCGTTACCGTCAGAGTTATACCGACATAAAAAAAATCTCACGAGGGTCTAGTCCTAGCATCGGCAAGCAAAGACAGAGCGGCTTATTTGCTTTTGGCTATGTTCCCGCATCTAACCCACAGAGGTATAGCATCTGGGTGTTTATACAAATGACCGTCGGCGGCTACGGCCACCATCATTCATGTCCTGCTATTCCATAATGAGGATATCAGCAGCTTCGTCAGGCATTGTGTATTAGCATCGCATCGTCCTTGTAGTCGTCGTCGTCATCGTTATTGCGTCGGCATGGTTTTGCTAATTATATGAACCAACAATATATTTCCGGAATCATCACCTTTTGTGTACGAGTATAATTTGGATAATAGAAATATCTATTTAATTCTCGCATTGGGGTGAAGAGTGATAATGTACCATTTGGGGGTAATTACCAAATTCTAAATAACATTAAATTGCCACTGATTGACTAGGTAGATATTAGAAAAGGTTTGATATTACGAAATTAGTCGTATTTATTTAGAAATCAAGTGTGTTATAAGATTAATTAAAAAATTACTTAAGTTTTGTTTTCTGTAAGTCCCCCTTTGGCGCTTATCTGGGTAGAACCGTACAGACTAGGGAGTGTTGTGGAAGGTGGGTATTTTTCCACCCTTTAGGAAGGGTAGTCATTTTGTAAAAACTAAAATACTTAAAACAGAAACAAAAATAGTGAGCATATCCTGAAAAATAAAATAAAACAAACATTTCAAACTACATAATTGTATTTAAAAATTTTACCTGATTTAGTATTATTTTTTTTTTTACAAAATTTAATACTCTTATTAACTACATGCCTGCGCAAGACTCTAGGTCTTTTAAATGCAACTAGAATTGAATGGCATTAGTTAGAAGGAAAGAAAGATAGGAACGAATTTTTGTTGGCATAGTGAATTTGAGAATTAGATATTTACTATCTCATTTTAACCTATACGGGCTGAAATATATTGTACTTTGTGAGAGAACAATTTTGATTACTTTAAATTAAAAAAAAATGTTTGAAATATTTTGCAAATTTTTTTTTGTTAAAAAATTCTAATTTTTACTTGCGATTATAGGTACTATAAGGCAAGTTATGCATTCGTCGAAAAAAAAGTTTTGATATAACAATCAAACATGACATTACGATGATAGCAAAGTCGAAAAAGATGGTTTAAAAATTCAAATGCAAATTCAAAAAAAATCATTTAAATTAATATTTTGTTTATATTTTTAAAATCATTTAAAAAAAATTAAATTTATTTTGGAAAACTGCTCAATAATTTTTATTCAAAAATTATATTTATATGTATTTGCTGAATACCTATGAATTGGCCTTTTTGAATTTTAAAGTAAAAAACTACTTTAAAAATAATAGAAATCTTTTGTATATGATGTGATCGAACATAAGAGCAAGTTCCTCCGATCCAGTCGTACATTTTATTTTTTAATGCAGCCAGCAGCATTTTTCAACAGTGGAAGTAACACTGTTGACCCTGAAATGTTTGTAATGAATATTTAAATGAATAATTTATTTTTTAACTGACCAACTTTCTTAAATGGTTTTCACTTAATTGAAAAGGTAATTAAATTGAGCGGGAGGTTAATAATTGGGCGAAAAAATCTGCAATTAAGCGGGGAATACGCAAATATGTTTTTTTGGAATTTTATTTTTCGAAATATTCAATTTTTAAGGTTTTTAATATTTAATGGGTGTTTTTTTAGGTATGGAACTTTAAGTTGGTATTCATTTTGTCATCTGCCATGTGAATTATCCTTAGTTTGGCTTACAATTTTAAGAATTGAACCGAACGAGCACTGCGCCCGGTATGCGGTTTATGGGTTCGAAACGAGATTACTCTTGTTCCCTTTTCATTCAGCGATGAAGCTCATTTTTGGCTAAATGCATACGTCAATAAGCAAAACTATCGCATTCGGAGTGTAATTGATCCTCAAGTCATTGCTAAGATGCCGTTATACATCCAGAATAAACTTGGAGACCATTATAGAGCCGTCTATAACGCTGACTTTCCTGTTACTGAATTTAATCGCTTTGGTTTGAACAAGAAGGGGCAAAAACGGATTTCTTGAAGTAATTTTTTGGTGAGTCCATAATTTAGCGTTTGGACTTATGAGTTATTCTCCAAGATAGTGTGATTTAACACTGGTAAACTATTTTTTGTGAGGTAATGTGAAGTCGCTAGTCTACGCCGTAAAGCCAGAGACGATAGCCGACTTAGAAAACAACATCCGCAGCGTTGTTGCCATTAAACGACCCTACATTCTGCAAAGAGTGATTGAAAATTAGACCTAAATATTGTAACCATATACTAGAAATCATATTCAAATAAAAACGGGGAACAATTTTCCTTTTTAGTTTAATTTCATAGTTCTATTCTGCTAAAAAACACCCTCTACTTACTTAAATGCAAACTAAAACTTAAAATGCGTAAGACTTTAGTACTGACAAACCTATTGACAACGATTTCACTTAATATAATATGCATGGGGAATTAAGTTCTTATTTGATGTTAAACAAATCTATTCATCTATAAATCGCATAAGTATAGGTGGTACTTACTCAAAATAAAAATTGTAAATTTTCAACGGGCGGAATTTAAAAAAAAAAGTGGGAAACTTACATAGACTTGTTTTTGTACTTCCTTCCTCTTTACACAAAAAAAAAACAAAAAAACAAAAAAAAAAACAGAACTATTGATATTTTTCAAAAAAAAACATACATACATCTGTCCGAAATCTAATATTCTCGAATAAAACAAAATTCTATTTGCGTAGTTGAATTCAAGCTTTTTCATTTAAACATTATTATTATTCAAGTTCCGCCATTGTGCTGCTGATGTATACTTCCATCAATTCAGAACCATTAAAAAGTCTATAGAACAAAGGACTTCGAATCCTATACCTCTACATTAACTAGGTATATATTTATACCTCAACTCTCCATAACCATTCATGATGGAAATCATTCAAGCATTCTTGTACATAGCAAAAACCAAAAAGCAAAAAGCAAAACCAAGCAATAGAAGTCGCCAATATCCATCCATTCACTCCCCTATACTATGATTCGTCTATTAATTTTCCAAAATAGTTGAAATCGTTCCCATCAATCGATGTTTCCAAACGATTCTCTAGACAAAGACATCGCGTCGTCATCGTCGTAGTTCTCGGTCCATTGTTCGGCAGAAACAATAGTCCATTGCGAGTGATGAAAGTCAAACAAGGATTGAAAAATCAGTTCAACGACCCTCTCTATAATATATTTCGGCAAATGCCACCCCAGAGTCGTCGAATCGTGTACCGTTATGTCACTTCAGATTTTAATGAAAATAAATAAGCGATTAAGGATATAGCTATACCATTAGCAGTAGTGTGTACGAGTATGTGCTTATAGTTGTCAGAAAACAAAAACCCGCTGCAAAATTAAACTGTCCTTCATTTAATTTACGAAAATTTTGGGTAATTTCTGGAAGAGTGGATTGCGAAGGGAAGAGAGAGAACGGTTATCAGAAAAAAATGTAAATGGATATGTTCATATAACTACATTGCCGGGCTGCTGGCTCGGAGGCAATACCGATGAATGTGAATCTGTAAATCGAATGAATCTTCGACTTGTCCTACCATAAACCGCTAGTTTACAATGCACAATATACTTATCGTCCAGCCAGACATGGCAGAATAAAAGAATGCTCCCTTTCGTTGGTTGGTTGGTCGGTTGGTTTGCTGTAACGGACATTGGTCGTTCAACGGAAGCTATACCAATGCCACATATAAAGACCAAGTACTCTAGGATTACACAGTAGGTAGGTACCTACATTACGAAGATAGGTACGAGGACGACAGATTTAAACGAGTCCAGTTGCAATTTTAATTCAACCAAATTTTAAATTTCTACCCACGATTTTATTTCCTTGATTCGATTTGCAACGAAATCCTCCAGGATATCCTGCATCCGATGGTCAATTTGGCAACCATTTATTCCGCCGTATCTTTGCTGCCGTCGGCTACTAGCTCCGTTCGTTTTTACACAAACAAACGCTTTCGTCCTGTTGGCATTGCTAAAGCGCTGGGCGAAGGACAAAAGAAGAATTTTTGTTTTTTTTCCGGGTGGATTTTATGGGTTCTCTATACTCTACGATGAGAATCTTTAATGATTTCCACGTTTTTTTTTAGTTTTTTTTTTTATTATTATTATTTCTCTGCTTTCGCACTCGAGTGTTCTAATTTTCCTTTGTCGGAATTTGGCAGTCAGTGTTCGTCCTTCGGGACATTGTATAGTAAAGGTACCTATTTTTATCGAAATATCTTTTGATTATAACGGCGCGCAGAAGAAACTCAGATTGAAATTTGTTTCTTTTCCTTCGGGTATTAAAGTGTTTTTTTTCCCTATTTCCTTTGACAAGAAGAAACTTAAAATTTAAAGTTGCTAAAGAACCAGGAGATAGTTGGAGATAAGGATAGATAAAGGATATCGAACGCAAGTTTATGACGCGACCTTCTATATAGCCAAGCGAAACAGAGAGTTAAATCCTATATTGTGAGAAAATAGGAAACCAATAATTTTATTCGATCGGATTCCAATTTAATTTTTTTTTAACAGAATTAAATTTAAGTATAGTGTGGTGTAGGTAGATCCCTGTAAATTTTCAAAGTTCTAAGGCAAATAAAGTTTTCTGAAATATGTATCTAGTATAGTATTTTCAGCTTTTTATTATAGAAAGCATAGATTATCGGACAAAGTGCTGTGAAGTAATTTACATTTTAAGTAAGAAAAATAAATTTTTATCGTTTTCGGAAGTTAACCCTACTAAAAAGCTCTGTATAGATTGATTGTTATTGAGGAGCTAGAGAAAAAATGGGATTTTGTCCCATTACAATTTTCGAGAAGAAAAGGGGAAAAAAAAAACTTACGAGCTATGAGAGTTTTTCAAAATTGATACTAAGCTAAACAAAATCTTGTTTAGAGAATCTAACAATTTATGTGAGTCTTATTCATTAAAATTCGTTAAACGAATGCATAGCCTTGCAGTGCAAAACGACTTATCTAGCTACTACGCAAATCATTAAGCAGCACACATTTGTCTAGTTATAGTTATAACGACCTCGTGTCAAATAAGGAATTCTGGTATTCTCCTTGTGTCACAGAAGACAGTCTGGCAGCAAAACAAACAAATATACCCCTGTTTACTATTACTATCATTTTTAGAATTGACCTCAAATGTCAATCGAAACAATTATTCCGCGTTCCTTAGAAATATAGGGATTCATGTCTTGTTGACGTGGATTTTGCATCTGTTAACTTCACAAATGTCAAATTCGGAATAACATTTGCCGTCATTTGCAAAATTATGCTATACTTGCGCCACCTAGTAACAAAAAAATAATCAGTTGTGTTCACTAAAAAAAAAGATCAGAACAGAATATCACAGAACAGTACGAACAAGATAGAATAGTCAATTAAACGTAATTAATCAAAACAAGCAAAACAAAGCAAAAAAGAAGGAATTTGTATGCTTTTTTTGTCAATAATGCAAATTGTTGATTTAGTTGATAATAAGTATGTAATTATTAAGCAACCAATTTTAATAAACCACTAAATAAAGAAAACAATTTTGACAGTTCGCATTTGTTCTAGTTTGATCATGATCTTACTCCAAAAGTCTTTTTCTGTTCTAATCTGTTCTAGAACACTTCACTGAAAACCAAATCAGAGTAATTTAGAACATAAGATTCCTCACTGAACAGCCTAGAACAGGAGCCAAATTCCGCTAGCGTGAGTTTCTCTGAGTACACAAAAAATCGGGTACACATACATATTTGCGATTCCGCAAGGGTGCGATTGATTTTTTTTTGACAGATAGTGTGTACACAGATAGGCAAAATTTATTCACGTATATTTTGAGGGTGAATATTTTTTTTGCACGGAAAAACATTCACGCTTGCGGAATTGGGCCCCAGTTCAGAACAAGTTACTGAACAATGCTATTTATTTCTACAGACTTTACTTATTTCTATCTCTTCGGGAATAATAACTGTAGGTAAATACAGTAGGTTGCCAGATCTTAGATTGTCTTAAGAAATGTCAGTTTACTGTCAATAAGCTGATAATATATCCATCTTTTAAAAAAATGCTGAATTGTCAGCTCACACTCACACGCTTAGTAAATTCCACCATACTTCAATGTAATGTGCTGGAATGTAGAAAAGTTTAGTTTGTTCAAATGTCATAATAAGTAAAAGAAATGACAAGTATAGTTCTTTAAAATAAATACCCAATTGGTGGATTTTGTCCAACGCTCTGACAATTTAATTGTTACGAAATTGGCCTGGTAATACGACTTTTCTGGTTGGATTTTGTTCACACGGTTTTGTATGACATTAGTGAGTGCTTTTTTTTGACATGGCGGCATAGTATTTCGCTTCTACAATTTGTTTGATTAATTTCATTTAATATGTATTTATATCGCATAGCAAAAATCAAATACAAAACCAACGAAATATTACAATTCCAAATGAGTCAACCAAATGGTCAGCTTAGAAAAATGTGTACTCCTTCAATAAAATTTCCACATTTTATTGCTCAGTATTTGATAGGAAAACTGAAAAATCTTGATGAGGAATCCTTCTCATACAAAAAAGATTTTCTGATATTTCCGAGTCTTCAATTTCCTGATCTAATCTAAAAAAAAGTTTTAAGATTCTGGCAATAATAAAAACTGTGTTGTTCATCAACAACTTTTCTAACTAAATTGTAGAGCTCATCTTTCAAAAGAAGGTACCCAAATGTTCAGACAGATCTGTCGAACTGTTTTTTTTTTGTGGCAGCCATTTTAATATAGGCGCTTACGAGCCTTTTTGGTTAAAATGAAAAAAAAGTGAATTTCGAGTGCTCATTAAAAACTATTTATTTCGCGACCAAACAATAACGCAAACCAAACAAAAGCTTGACAAATATTATAGGGACTCTTAACCTTTTATTGGAACTATTTACCACTAATTTAATCAATTTCGGTGCTGTCGCTCTAACACAAATGTCGCCGAACGTTCTGGTCGTCCAATTGAAGTCACGACATCAGAAATGGTCGACAAAATTTAAAGTTTAATATTAACGATCGGAGAGTGAAAGTGCTTGAACTTGATGAGGGCACAATCTTATATCAACGCTCAGTATTTCGATCTTACACAAATATTTGGATGAAAAAACTTTTCGAAAGATGGGTTCCACATTTGCTAACGTTCGACAACAAGCGCATTCGTTGGACAACTTCTAAGGAGTGTTTGGCGATGTTCCAAAAAAAAAATCGACTGAAATCTGGATACAACACAAAACACCAGAAACCAAGGAACAGTCAAAACAATGAACTTCTCCTGGTGAATCAAAGCCGATGAACACCAAGGTTGATCTGTCAGCAAATCACGAACGAACTCTTCCCTTATCCAGCATATTACCCTAGCTCCATGTGGCTATTTCTTGTTTCCAAACATGAAGAAATGGCTCTGAGGTAAGAGATTTGGGTCGAATGAAAAGGTCATCGCTGAAACAAGCGCTTACTTTAAAATGCTAAAAAAAATCGTAGTATTTGGAGAAGTGTATCGAGATAAAAGGAGACTTATGTTGAAAAATAAAACGTTTTTATGCCTAAAAGACTGTTCCTGATTTCATTTTACATAGGGACTTATTGATCCACTCGTATGTTCGATCACATTATAAGAACAGTATTCTTAGCAGAAATAGCTATATACAGGGTGCCCCCTAATTCGTGAGGACACTTTTTGGGATGATTCCTGGGATTTTTGGTTTGCTTCGTATTATTTAATGATGTTTTCCATCAATGTCGCACATACATTTTAAGACACAACTTAGGCAATTAATTAAACTCCCTAAACAAATTATATAAATTAGAATTAATGTAAAAGTATCTAGAGGTACCTTTTGTAATTCTAAATCATTATAATAGTTTATCAACTTTGATATAATAGGGAATGAGTTCTTGAAGTATATTTAATGCCCTTCCATTATTGTCTCTGAATTTCTCATTAAAATAACTTACAATACAAAATCACTCTTATATATAAAAGCAAATTAAATTAATGAAATTACGAAAGTCAGGTGCTATAAGTAGCATCATCATCATTGTCATTTATTAACTTGAACCTCATCACCATTATTCTATCCACTATAACATTTCGCAACTTTTACAAGTAGATAGCTAGGTACCTACTCTTGGATACACACACACATATTGTATTTTTTGGTTATTCACCTCTTTTATCTAAGAGGGTACCATTGTTTCTGTCGCAATGTCATTATTTGTCATTAGACAACGAAAAATCTAAATCAAACAAAAGGGGGACCCGTAAGCCCTGCAGATTTTCATTCAAGGTTTATCGTCTTACTTTAATTCAAGGGCAATTTACTATAATAATTTTTCCTAAAGACCATGACGGTGGATGACTTATGTTTTTGTTGTATTTTTTTTTTGAAGATGTTTTGATGGGGTGGCACAAGCCATCATACAATATTCACTGCAACTTCGAGTGTGTACATGTGCATGCACACACAAAATTTTCAAATCTTTTCAAAGTCCCCAAGCGTAACCATCATCTGTCTGAAATGTAGCACAAAGATAAGGTGGTATAAATTTCTCTGTACAGGAGCATTAAGCAAACAATGGTTCTAGTTCTTTAAATCAGTTAGAACTGTATGGTTGGCGCATGTTGTTTAAAATAAGTGAACCTTACGAATTAATATGAGACTGAACAAAAGTTTGAGATCTTGATTAGAAATTTTAAACACTTATTTTTTTTTTCTTTGGTTGCTTATGTAGGTAAGTTAGGTGCAATTTAGATGGTGACAGAGCGTAATAATTGGGGTGTTTGTTACATACTGTGTAATAAACTTCAGATTTACCAACAGAAAATAGTATAGGTGCGTAAATTACTTTGAATGTGTACGAATAATGTGAGCACCAACTAGTAGAATCCGGTTGTTAAAAAAATAGGGGTTATCTACATCAGACAAAATTGTAACAATTTGGATTTCAGACTTTTATGTATCTTTACTCTGCTTAACGAAAATTGTGAGTACAGAGAAGATAGGATATTCTCCTTCTCACTCTGACTGTAGTGAATTTCAATATATCGTCCTAACTAGGAATATCTCCTTTTCATTTTTTCAAAAAATTGTAACATTCAGCCCTATCACAAATTCCATCGTAATAATTCCCCGCACGATCTACGACAAACAGCTTTCACAAAATCCGAGTAAAATATTCTTATTTTCGAAATCAGCGGTGTATGTCAAAATGAAAGGATAAATGGCAATACCGTGCTATTTTCAATTTTAATTAAGCTTACACACATAATTATGTGAAAATTTTAACAAATCTTGTTATCCAAGGTTGCCTTCTACAATTTTTAAGAAATTTTCAATTTCTTATTTTGCCAGTTTCTTACAGCCTTGGGAGGCCAGGTCGCCTAACTCGATCATTAGAGACTTTCATATTTAAATTTAAAATCAAATATTATTCATAAAACCATAGAATTTTTAAAAATACTTTCATTTTTCTTTAAAATAACTGTTAACGACGCATTACTTTCAGTGTTCGACACAAATGGTTTGTCATAGAAAAGTCTGTTTGATTTCATTCCATTCGAATTCAGTGATACCAATTTCTACGAACTTTGAAAATCGTAAGCGAATTTTTCACTCCGAATCCACTACGATGGAATATGTGATAGATTTATCGGGAAACGTAGCATATTTTCGATTACGACGGAATTTGTGATAGGGCTGATTAACATTTTTTTTACTTGCGATTATAGGTACTATAACAAGGCAAGTTATGCATTCGTCGAAAAAAAAAGTCTTGAGATAACAATCAATCATGCCATTACGATGATAGCGAAGACGAAGACAGATGATCTAAAAATTCTGTCCGTCTGTCTGTCTGTCAGTAAGTCAGTCTGTCAGTGTGTTAGTCTGCCAGTCTGTTTTTAGGTATTGTACAGAGGGGAAATTGAATTATTTTTAGCCCAAAAAATAACGGTACCTGCCATATAACCGTTACGTTAAAGCCTATTTTTCTCGGAAACGGCTCTAACGATTTTGATTTAAAAAAATCAGTGCAGCATTTTAGGTACGGCCGATCATATGATTGAAAAAAAATAATTTTTAAATGTCTAAAAACTGTACTTTCCATAGGACCGTTTTTTTTATTTCGATATCTCCTAAATGGCTTAACCGATTCTTTCGAAATTTCACACATATAGGTTTAGGTTGTCCAATTTACACTGCGTACTAATATTTTTGATTATTATTTTTTTTTGTATTTTTAAAAGCATTTTTTTTTTAATTTTAAAAATTTATATAAAACTGCTCAATAATTTTTTTTTCAAAAATTATAGTTATATGTATTTGCTGAATACCTATGAATTAGCACTTTTTGATTTTTTTAAAATTTTTTTGCAAAATTTTTTTTTCTCAAAAACCGCTCCACAGATTAAACAAAAATTTTTTTCTCATAAATTCAAACTTATACAAGAAATAAAATGGCGTACTTTTTGTGAGCTCAAATTAGTTTAAGTATTTATTTCTATTTTTTGAATTATTTTTTCCTTGATTAAGTCGATTTAATCTTTTGTTTTTAAGTTTATATTGTTAAATATTTTAGATTGTCTTACCAATTCTTTTTAAGAACAAGATTTAAAAAACTTTGTATAGATATATAAAAAATAAAGTAAAAAAACGACTTTAAAAATATATTTAGATTTTTAATAGAAATCTTTTGTATACGATATGGTCGAACATAAGGGCAAGTTCGTGCGATCCAGTCGTGCATTTTATTTCTCATATCCAACAATGGTATCATATTTGAAACATCTCCTTATTCATTTAATTGCTTTGCTATCGACAACATCCTCACTTTTTCATATTCAATTCCAGATTCCACATTCTCTCGAAACTCCAATGGCATCGTTTAATACGCTAATTAAATTCAAACATCATTAACCAGGGGGAACAAAAACCGCATAGGACTTAAGGCTTTTAATCCTCAAGGATATCTCAAGTTTTTAATACAAAATTTATCCCCTCCCCATGCGGGTATCCATGGCCGGCACTTGTATTCAGTTCTTGATTTGTACATCACACGGTTGCCAAAATTCTGCTAACAGTTCAGGTTTTCTCCGCAGTTGCAAGAAATTTGTCTGCCCTTCTTATCTGGCGAATCTGAAAACCCTTAGTCCACTCAAATATTGACCTTAACTCTCATATTTGGGCTGATAGTACTCACTTCAGTTTTTTTTAATAGGATTCAAAACATCGATGCAATATTTCAAGTCTTTCATTATTCTATCCCAATTTGTATAACAATTACCACTCCCCTAAAACAATTTGCCCGTTACTCGTATTTTTTTTTATAAGGTTCGCCGATTAACCCTTAAGTCTAACTTCGGAAGAACCGTACTACACGAATGTTGAATGCTCTCACTAGCTCTATTTTCTTCTCCAATTCTGAAATTCAGAAGTTCAAAACCAATGTTCATAGATATCCAATGGACATGGATATCTCATATTAAACCCTTCCTGAAGTTTTTAACCCTCGAGCTGTTGTTAATCATTCTAAGGGTAGATATGAATAGCCCCTTTAGTGCGTTCATAATAAACAAAAATCAAAAGAAGAAAAACATGACAATCAACACTTATCCAAAAGTCTCTCTCAAAAGCTTCAAAAAAGCTGTAAATTATAAAAGCTCACAAATACAAACAAAATATCACTGGGTTTGATATTCTTAAGCTCAATACACAATGCATAAAAATAAGAATTACGAGAAAATCATCACTCCAGCTGTCTACCATAATTTGTAAAAAGCTCTCCCATACAGAACTTTATTGACAAATTTTGTTGGACATTATGTCTATAGTACAAAATTTGCGAAGAAATGACCCCATCAAATTTTCTTTTCCGTGTAGTTCTCCTTTTGGATTCGAACCTATCCATCTTTCTAATCTTTCCAGTCAATTTAAACACACAATAGATAAAAAAATATCATTGTGAATACCAAAGTAATTGAAAATATTAAACAACGCATAGGTATGTAGGTATCTAAAAATTGCCTTCACAAATATTTCACCTTCAACAATTTTGACACCCCGTAGCTAGATAAATAGATGGGCGATTACTTATTACAAATTACTTAAACAAGGGCTAGGTGAGAATACTACAAAGTTTACTTACATGCATGTTTGTAACTGTAACTTTATGGCTTAACATGTCATAAACTTTAAGTAGAAAAAGGACAAAGCGGACCGGCTTACGTAATTTGACTAGGTAGAGGTACCTACTACACAATTATATAATTTGACGTAAAACATTTCAAAACAGCAATAAAATGCTAGTACCTACCTAATAGGTAGCTCCTTCAGTTTTGTTAGGTTAGGTATATACGTATAATATGTATTGGTGCTTCTTAAATAAAATTAATAATACCCAAAGCTTTATTTCGACTTATGTCCTTCTGCAACTGACGAAAGAAGTAAACCTACCTACATTTATCTTATTTGCTGCTTAGTTGGTACTTAACGACTACTCCCTCTTTAGCCTGTCAAAATACATACATCATCCTCTATCGTCTGATAACAAAAAAATCAAATGAAAACCTCCAAATTGCAATTTTTAACTACATTTTTGTTTAAGTTTACATTATTAGGGTACACCTATTACTGGCAACAAACAATGGTCGTAAAAACTAGGTCGTTATTATTTTCAAACACATCAAAATACCAGTTGTTTACATACTCACTCATAAACTCCGCCTTCAAACCGAAATTATGTAAACAAATCCATAAAAAAAAGGTCAGAGCTGTTAAAAGGACACAGGTATAAAAACAAGAACATAACCTTCTAAATCTTCTAAACTAAATCAATGAAGGGCATCATCCTATTCATAAATTAAACACACACACCCACATACAAAAATGAAGAAAAATACAAGTTGTTATTATAACTCTCTATTTCTACCATATTGCTCTTTATATTATTTTGTTTTTAAGAGAAAGCTTTTAACAATCTATTTCTATAATAATATCGATTAATGTATGATTAAAGAGTGAAAATTAAGGGGAATTTTGTTTGCTCTTAGTTATTTGGGACACTTTGGGACATTATCATGCTCTTAGAAATTAAAGGAAAAGAATTAACTTGATTTTCTCTTAACACACTTATGGCTCTGCATTGTTTTCTCTTTATTATATGAATTTAGAAGAGTTTACTTATTACTTTTTATGTGTGAAGACTAAAGAGTTGATACTTGATGGTGGAAAAAACAAAATAATGCTAAACAGAGAGTAGAGGAATTTTAAGAATTTATGCATTGCTTTGCTATTGCTCTGTCACAGTTGTTGCTCTTTTTATTTGTTGTGAAGTTGAATGATTATGGAGTTTTATTTTGAAAGGCTTCAGCGTTTTTGTAAGCACATCTTCGAAAAAAAACCTTACTAGATAATGTATGTGTGTATATGTAAAAAAAAAAAAACAAAGTAAAATTTATGATAAGACATAACAATAACAGCTGGCTATTTTTTATAAGCTAGGAAAAAATTGGCATGTGCTTTTGTGTTGCCAAACAAGGTAAAAAACGTAGGTAAAAGATTTAGATGAAAAGAATGATTGTTGTTATAATCTGACACGGCCTTAACTTTTTTTTTAAACATTGGAACGAATTTGAAGCTAACAGTTTTCTTGAGTGCGTTTACCTAACTTTAGTACCTACCTACTTACCTACCTACATATTTGGCGAAAGCAAAGTAATTTTATATGTACCTACCTATTTCAATTTATTGTAAACGCAGCTGTAAACTCTAACTGTACGTAGCGAGCCCGTCTATCTTCACCGCTCTTTAAGGCTCCATAAAAATTCATATGCCCCATCGATTTACGTATCTGTGAGCCTGATGTAACTATTTGATTTATATTCTTAATGAACTTCTTGAATATTAGGAGATAAATCAATTTAACTATATTATGTAGGTACTTATATTCTTTTGTAGCTATGAGAAAAAGTATAGGCTATGCTGACTGACATTGAAAAAAAATATAAGTTCACATATATCTAGGCATACTACTACCGGAAATTATGTCCATATTTCATTGCGAAAAAAAAACTTTAGCTACTTTGAAAAAATAGTTTGTTGCTTCGATAGTTATGAAAACTAAATGTCCTCATTTCTTTAAGTTTCAAGAGTCCCCTACTTTAGTTGTGCTTTTGAAACCTTTGGATAGCGGAAACAATTTATCATCATCAAATGAACAACATTGACCAGAATTCATGGACACTCTTTTGTCTTGAATAAATACTTTCCATTGGAAAAAGCTATAAGTCCCCTTTATTCCTGTGGATTAAGGACATGTACATAGGAATGGTTGTAAGCAATTATACCTAGGCCCCGATTCCCCAAGATCTATTTGTTATTATTTTATTTTATTTATGATACCTAACAAACTCCATACACAATACACATGTCATTTTGAGGTTTAAAACTGCCAAATAGCAGGTATGTTTGATTAGTTTTTTTTTACACGAACTTTCAGTGCCACTGAACGCGCCAATCAGTTGCAGTCTATTAAAATAATAGATTAATCACGATACTAGTTAAACATATGGTTATAAAATTTAGGTAGACAAAGTTAAAAACTAAACTTTTTTTCGATTTATAACTTTTTTATTATTTTTTGCTTCGTTTCTTCGTTTTAAATTTGGCATCACTGACAATAACAGCTATGTCTGCTTCAGGTTAATTAATTCTCACAAGTATTAATGAATCGTCTCTTTACTTGCTCCATTGACCACTTGACCAAAGTTTATACAAAAAGTTCTGTGATTTAGTGCTCTTTCAGCAATGCAATTGAATTCTTTTCGAATTGTGTAATCGCATTTTCAGTTCTACAAAACGTCACTTCTTGTTTGTTTGTTTTTTTTTTTTTTAATTTATCGCGCTGTGCGTTTTTTTTCTTTTTTAAAATGATTTGTTAATTTAAATATTATGTGCGGAGTTGCCGCTGGATAAGTTTAGTGATTTAAACTTATTGGGTAAGTTTGTTTTACTGTTTTTAGACATATGTACGAGTTATTTATTTATTATTATACTCACAAGCATAGTTTTTATATATGTAAATATTCTGTTGCGAATTTTTGGATTTAAGTTAATATTGCCATGCTATAGAAAGTTTTATACAATTATTGGTTAGAACAGTAAAACATAGTTATGGTTGGGTAAGGTTAGAGGAGGTAAACGATTTATTTGGAAAAACAACCTTCCAATCCATTAATGACTCTCTTCAGCTTAATGAGGCGAACCAGATAAATGAGATGGATGAACCTTTGGTTAGGTAGGATAATAATTTTGGATGGGAAAGATTGGACAGGAGGAATTGAGAAACGTTCAAATCAACATTATTACAGCTTTCATTTGGGTAGGCGTCGTACAGTGTGCTCCCAATTGTTCTACTCCTAAACAGCTTTATCGATTTTGATAAAAAACAAAATTGGAAAATTGGCTTGAAATGGAAAAAAAAATATTAAAAAGCAACGAAAGCACATACAGTGGTGTGCTATAGCTTTTTTAAAAGGTAATATTCAATTGATTTCTTTGTTTTCTAAATCAAGTTTATTTCAGATAAATAGTTTTTAAGAAAATTACAAAATTGAATTGATTTTTTCCAGAACTTTGCGTAATTAAATGCCACTGTTTTGTTTAATATTTAATGTTGTCATCAAATTTTAGTCAAATACTGAAAACCAGATGCAAACATCTAACTTAGTTTTTGCATAATGTTTGTATTGCTTGTATTTTGGTATGTATGTTTATGATGATGAAATTAATTTATGTTTGATCTGGATTTTTCGGCAAATCTACCCCTATTTTACGAACACCACTATGCATCATAATTGACAGCCATCAGTTTCGACAAGACAGCTGATACAACCAGTTCTTTCACCAATACTATAGCAAATAAAAATCAATTTGAAAACGTATTCGATTCGTTACGTAAAAATCAGTTTATAGATCAAAATATAAATTTAACAAACGATAACCCCATTAGTTTCTCGAAAACTAAGAAATGTGTTTACTACAGATTTAAATAAATTAGCAAAAAAATTAAACTTTCCAGATTCTAACGGGTGGCGTAAAAGTAGTCCCCTAACGGCAGATGATATAATTTTTGCAAATGGCGGCAAACGTCAATCGAAACAACTCCTCCATGCTTTTTAGGTCAATAGCGATTTATGCCTTGTTGACGTATTTTTACTTGCTATATAGGTACTATAGGGCAGGTTTTGCATTTGGAAAAAAATCGAACTCGAGATTTTAATCAAAGTTTACATTACGATGATAGAGAACACCAAAAAAATGGGCCCGGCAATTCCGTCTGTCTGTAGAACGATCTACAGCTTAAAAGGCTTTACCGATTTTTTTAGAACTTGGTGCTTAGGCGTTTTAGGTGATTGTCCAAAACAGATTTTTCAATCGTTGTTTTAGCCCCAAAAATAACGGGACTTGTCATACAAATTTGTTTACCATCTTAATTATCTCAAAAACGGGTCCAACGATTTTATTAAAAATTGATGTGTGAACTTTTTATTATTATTATTATTATTATTATAACTTTATTGAAATCTAAATAAAGCGTTAGCTACCAGGACTTTTCGCTATTTGATATTTAAAATATTATTAAATTAAGTGATCTAGTTTAAGTTTTAAAATAATTTCATATACTGATCTTATATTACTATCGGTTATGTTTGTCAAGAGATGTTGAAGGTGGTTACCAGAGATGTTTTTGCATATGAAATCGATTTTTGTGCATTGTAACATATGAGATACGGTGAATGTTGGTTTTTCATCACAGTAATCGCAAAGTGGGGCAGGATCTTTGGTGATTAAGTGTTTATGTGTTATTTTTGTATGTCCCAGTCTTAGCCTTATATAGGCCTTAATCATCGAAGCAGGTACCTGTAGTGGATATAAGGCTTTTTCAGCGGCTGGATTCAGCATTGAATAATGGTGTTGATATTCAGACCAAGTATCTCTGGCCTTGTTTTTCATTGTCCTTGAGAGATGTTTTTTGAGATCTTTTTGGTTGAATTGATAGAATTCAAAAAGGGGTTCTATGAGCGCTTGTTTAGCTTCTCTATCTGCATTTTCGTTGCCAACAATGTCTGTATGTCCCGGTACCCAGGCCAATTTGAGAGTGTTTTGTTTGGCTATAAGTTTGTCACGGATTTCTGCAACGATATTAGAAGAGTTGTTTATATTTTTGATGGCGTTAATTGAGGACAAGCTGTCAGTCAAAATTATGTTTTTTTTCATTTTTGCAGCTTCGATTGCTTTTAGTATGGCAAAAGCTTCAGCCGTAAAACTGGATGTAGTAGCATGCAGCAAGCCCTTACTAATAATGGAACCGTTTTCATTGACAACAGCGAAGGAAGTTCTGTCATTTGTTTTCGATGCATCAGTAAACCAAAATTGCCAACCTAGCTTTTGGTAATTTTCTTTTATTTCCAGAAACATTGTTTTGTAGATTGTCTTGTTGGTAGATGCTTTTGGGTATGTTGTGAGTTGAGATATTATAGAGTGATTGGTTAAATTCCATGGGGGAAGGTTAATTTTCAATTTGTTTTCTGTGCCAATTGGGATGTTAAGGTCAGCAGCTGCTTTAAGAGCCTTTTGTAGAGCTGAAGGATATTTCGGTGTTTTTTTCCTTTTCAGTAATTTTTTGACATCATCGTGAATAGGTGTTGTGTATGGAGAGCTGATTTTTTGGATTATTTGCCATGTGAGGAATTCGATTCTGTCTTTTAAGTGTGGAAGTCCGGTTTCTGTTATAATATTTTTGATGGGGGTTGTACGAAAAGCTTTAAGACTGGTTCTTAAGGCTGAATGGTATGGTGTTGAGATCAGCTGCAACGATGTTTTTGAGCATTTTCCATAAATTGGTAGGCCGTAGTCGATTTTTGAGAGTATTATAGACCGGACAACGTTACCGATAGTATTTACATTACAATTACTTTTTTTTGAGGACAAATACTTTACTAAATTTAGCCTGGTAGTAAGACTTTTTTTTATGTATGTACAATGATCCTTAAAGCTATATTTTGAATTAAACATAACGTGAAATATTTGTAAGTTGTTTTTAATAATTTTACTTATTTCGTTAAAAGCTATTATAAATAAAGTTACTGATAGTGGCGATCCTTGTGGAATGCCGTTCTTTAAACTGTAAATAGAAGAGTTAATGTTGTTAGTTTTTAATCGAAATTTTCGGTTTGTTAGAAAAGCCTTAACATAGTTTAATATTTTTGATCCAACTTTCCATTGTATTAGTTGCTTTAAGATAACGTGTGGGCCGATTCTATCGAAAGCTTTTTCAAAGTCGATTGAAAGAATCGAAACGTGTTTTTTTTCAGAGAGAGCCGACGATACAAAAGTATTCAGATGTAGAAGTGAATCTATCATACTTCTTCCCTTTTTGAAAGCTAGTTGATTTTTATCAATACTACCTTGAGTATGGTCTATATTTTGGTGGAAAAAATTTTTTAAATGTTTTGTTATTAACGGTACCTGCCATACAACCATTTTATTGATTTTCGACTCTCTCATAAACGGCTATACGGATTTCGATAAAAATTTGTACAGGGGATCTCCTTCAAATTCTAAATAATACTGCATTTAAAAATTTTTGAAAAAAAAAAATTTTTGGGATTTTTGTAAAAAAAAATATTTTTTTTTTTGAAAATTTAATATTTCGAAGTTTTGTTTCTAAATTTATATTATTAAATATTTAAGATGCTCATACCAATTATTTTTTAGAAAAAATTTAAGAATTTTTGTATATAAAAAATTAAGTGAAAAACGACTTTAAAAATACTTTTTTAAGAATCTTTTGCATATAATGTGATCGAACATAGGAGCAAGTACGTGCGATAAAGTCGTGCACTTTATTTGTTTCAGTTTTCTTCTCAAATATCAAAGTTGAATTGACATTTATCGCCATTTGTAGAAATTAAAGCACATTCCGATTCTTGCGCCACCTAGCATTAACAAAATGTAATGACTCCTGATGGTTTAATAAGCCACTATTTTTTTTCTTATAAGTTATGGTGACATTTTGGATTTTTGTGTTTCAGGAGAGATTGCTGATTTTCATGTAGCCTTCGAATTTTCTCATTTATATGACCGCAGCGCATCACAGAAAATAAATTGTTAAGACATACATAATGCTATAACCCTCATAACGCTGCCAAATTTAATTTGTAGGGAAATATTATATACACTTCTGTATAAATCATATCAAATAATTCATAAGAAAAAGCTATGCTTTTCTTTCAAGTCACCTTGACCTTAACCCCATTCGACCCCCTCAATGTTAGCTAAGCTTCTGTTGAAACACAGAACCTTACAAATGAAATTATCCTTGAATTGAAAGTTGTTTTTTTTTTCTTTTACATTCAAAATAAAAATGAATATTCATTAATTCGAGGAATCTTCTAACAAACACATAACCTAGAAGTCTTGGAGAGTAAAATATTCACGAAACAACCTATTATGAAATAAAACGTTTCAGAAAATAAAACATATTCTATTGTTTAGTTCACCTTAAGGTTTAAGGTTTTGTTGAAATTAACTCCATAGCCTTGAAAAGAATAACTGGATATTTTAGGGCGGACAAAGGTGTATCAATAGATGGGAATAATATATGAAAAGTCCTGGGGCATGACCTTCCTTTGGGAACAGATAATTCATCATTGTATTCATATGAACACAAATTGTGATATCTTTTAGTATAAAAAATCTTGTCCATGATTAATTTATTGCTTTAAAAGTAATATATATATACGAATAATTAAAAAGGGTGGACCCTAAGGATTATTTGTATTTGCCAATGCATCAGAACACCATTTATATATATCTCTATCTATTTTTAAACAAATTATTACAAAATATATAGACATTTTTCCATTATTTAATACCAATTAAAATAATAACTTTAATGAACAATAAAGACCATATTTCCCTCCAAACATCTACTTCAAAAAGTTTTCTTTCAAACATCTGCAATTTTCTGTTGAAAAAAATTCCCCTATCTGCTTTCGCTTCTTTTAATTAAAAGAAAGCTCCTGAAGTAGAAAAACATCCATCATATTATGTGAGATCTCCATGAGGAGGTAGCTATACCTACTGTACAGTATGCACACACATATAGATATGAAGGCATCACAATAATTATGTGTTGCTCATTCTGTGTAAAACCACATTATACGACTCCTTTATAATGCAGTTGATGAATTCATCTTCAATCTGCTTGTAACGAACAAGAAAATGATAATAACTCCCTTGAGAGCGCAACGAAAAAAAAAAATAGTCCATCACCAACGCACACACACATAAATTACAAACATTTTGAGAAACTAGTACATTCTATTTGCACATAATTGACAGGATAACAGCTTCCGTTTACATAGCAAACTTTATCCAAGGAATCAACAACCTCTCTCTCTGTCTCATAATCATTTTCACTTCCAGGACGAGCACAGCGCGCCTCCCGACCGATCGTCCGGGACAGAATGGAACAGGCTGAAGCCCCTCTCCACATAAACGGATTGCCAACAACATTAAAATGCAAAAGATGTCTTTTTGCCATTTTTTTGGTCTTCTTGTCGTTCGGCTTCATTTTATTTTGTTCAACTTGTCGGCCCCACAACATCACATCCGCATATCTGCATGTCGTCCTTATGTGTTATGTGGTCCTGTCTCCTTTATGGATGCTTAGGGAAATCTCATTAGAAGATGGTACAAGTTGACATAGAAACGAAGGATTCTGGAGATATTATAGTAGGCTCACAACAAATTTAACGTTCGGGAATGCTATGCGAACATGTTTCCTATTTCATCCCATCACTTCATACTCGTACTATATTGTATATTGGGGAGGGGAGAGCTTAAATTAGTTTGATTAAGTTGATAGCTCTGTCTTCTTTTGGGGGTTGATGGGGTGTGATAAGGGGATAGCGGGTTAATGATGGTGTGTTCGATGGAGTGTGGTCGCGGTGGTGGAGGTGGCGATGGACCAAGCGATTACCGCAACATCCTTTCCTTAAGCCTACCTTATACGACTATAGGGTTCGGTTCTTCTATTTGGGTCATTATGAATAATAAACTAATGAAACCATCATAGTAGTTTCTGTCCAGTAGGCCTGCCTGCCACACAAGGGGGTGTTTTTGTAAACATGCGGAACAGCATAGGATGGCAAGCAGTTCTATTAGTTAAGATCAAGGTGACTGTTGATATTAAACAGGTGGTATGCCCAAAAGTTGGTCGCTTGCCAACTATATTCATACATAAATGTATGTATGTACTCGTATATATATATATTTTGGTATAAGAGAAGATGGCTTTTGTGGTTATTTACATTGTGTGCGGCTGCTATATTGAAGATTTTGGCAGGATGTAGGTACTTTTAGCATTATATGTACGACCTAGTTTCTAGGTTGTTATTTGAATAATAGGAAAACACGGAAATGACTTCCAAATGGCAGTGTAATGAAAAAAGGAAGTTTTTTTTTCTGTAAAATAATAATGCACTACTTTCATGGAATTACATTTATATATTTTTTGTTCGTCCTTAATATTAGAGATTGAGGCTTAGAAAATAAGTAGGCTGTAATGGCTTGAAAAAAATAAGACTTACAAATTAAATTGATATGAAAGATATTGTCAGTTGGTAGGGAAGATAGGGCGTTTGCCTTTCTTCCATTAGCGCTCACAGGGCTTACTTATAGTTTTTATGAATCTCTCATATAGTCCAATTGCTGTTTTTTTCTGATCTTTCATAATGCTAGTTTTTATTTATTAGCACCCAAACCTTTAGATCTTTTGTGTAGATCATATTGAGACTGCTTGTCGTACAGGTCACAATCTTCAATTTTGCTCCTATAGGAAAATTGAGTAGTTGGAGTTTTTTTTATAGAGATTAATTCGATCTCTTCTACCTGCTGTTGCCACCGATATTTGCATCTTTGGTGCATAAATGTCGAGATCTCATCATGAAGGGTAAAGAGTCTGTACGTTTCGCACTGTGCATTAAGTCAAAAATATTCAGACGCCCTCTCAGCTAACCGTGACTAGTAAGGAGGCTCATTTAAGTTCTGAAGAAGTTCCTATTCCATTTTAAAAAAGTTTGGACAGTCGCACTTTTGAGGATTCTATACAAAATGAGGGATCTGTTGCCCTCCTTTTCTTTATTGGTCTTGTTTTTGATCACGTTTTATTCTAAACCACAGGGTTTGGCTCAGTCATCTTTAGGGCCGTCATTTCTACATATTGTATGTATTAGAAAGTCTGTAACTTCATTGCTCTCGGTATATATGTGACAAAATAACTATTGCAGGGTGACCAAGTTCATTTAACCTTTTCACATATTTCTAATACAAGTTTTGGATTAATTTCATTGGAGTTTTGGCTGTGGTTAATTCTAAAATTTCCCCCTTAGCTTTTGCTTCTCTCTATAAGATACTAGATAACTTTCAGAAGTTATCGAGCCATGAGTCTTTAAGTTGCTAGCAATTGCTTTATCAACTGCTTGCAGCTTAACTCCATTTTGTAAGATTTTTGCCGAAGTCATATTTTTATTTTCAATTTTTTTAAGCTCACAAATTTTGATCTCTCAAAAAGTAAAAAAAATTATTTCCTAAATATTTTACAGGGGGTGGCCGTGGCGCGATAGTTGTATGTTCGCCTGTCAACCTCACGGTCACAGGTTCGATCCCTGCCGTAGTCTATGTCTTCTTATTTTTCCATTAAAAAAAAACAATTCTAAAAAAAATAAATGTCATACGAGTTGCTGGCTAACTCATTACAAGCTGTTTAGGCATAGAACTAACAACATGTGATTGAGTATAACTAGTATACCGATAAAATATGACAAAGAATAAAAAAATTAATGCGAATTATAAGGGACATCGATAAATAAGACACGGAAATTTCTCCGCATTAGTTCAGCCGCCATCCCTGGAGATAAAATCTGAAACAACAACCACATACAGTCTCCGAATATCGCGCCACACATCTTTCCTATCATTCTTTCTCTTCCTTAACCTCACCCTCACGCCCGCGCTGTGTTGAAACATTTAAAGGGTATTCATAATCCCTTGAGCGCGTGTAGATTATAAAAAAAAAAAAAAAAAAAAAAAAAATATTTTACAGAAAACCTAAGAAAATTAGCTGAGGGTTCCTGTTCATATTTTTAAGATCTGTGAAATGTCAACCTTGTAACTAGTCTACCTTATATATTTTCGGTAGTCGAAGGTATCAGATACGTTAACATATTAAGCTGTATATTGAATTATTTAGGCCTGACCAGGTACATCCCGAAAATAACCAGTTTAAAGGATTTTTTCTGTCAACTTTGGCAAACAAAAGAAATACCTGTTAAGTATTTTAAATAGTCTCTCTAGCCCTAAGGCCCCTACCTCAGACACGAAATTAATTGTTTATCTTCCACTATCTGTGTACGTCATCCAGACTATGCGTTCTCACATCTGCAATTCTCTAAACCGGAGGTTCGGTCTTCCTTGCCGTCTCGAAAAAGTGTGCCAAAGGGTAAAACTTTACAGTTCAGTTTTAATTTTAAACTTAGAAGTAAAAGTTTTAGTTTTTGCTAAGAGAAAATCTGGGTAGAAGAATGTTTAATACCTGCTGATATAAATTCTCAAAAAAAATAATTTTCATCCAGAAAAATTTAAATTTCCCAGAAACCAAAGAAATATCAATGTCTAAATCCCAATTTTTAGGTCTTGAGTGCAACCAGTGTAAGCTTGTTTTCGAACTCAGCTCATTTTAAAATAAAATTAAATTGTCAGTTCTTGCACCAAATCAACACGACTTAAATTTTTAAGAGATAAATAATAGGTCTTAAAATATTCCAATATTCCATAAGTTGGAAGATAGAAATGCAATTGGAAAATAATTTTGAAGACCGATACATATATAATGCAAACCCTTATTTAGTTGTTTCTAACCATAAGCGTATTCGTAAAGACCAATTTTTGGTGACTAGCTTCAACTGGTTTGAGTGATGAACAATGACGATTGAAAACAGAACCAAATGGATAATTTTGTAGACCACTTACTTATCGGACTACCAATCCTTTAATTGTCCGGTCTCATCTCGATGCCGGCAATGCTTCTTCATCTTTTTCATTTTAAACCCGAAGGACTGTTGATGTTGATTTTCAACTAAATTTGTTATAAGGTTGGCGAGGTGACCATATCTTCTCCTCCATTCATCGTTCTCACAACCAGGACCAACTATAAATCAACAAAATTTTTTTTCGAAAGGGTCTAGTGCCAGAGTCTTGTCCAAGCCTCGGCTTCATAAAACAGAGGAGGCTTGAAGCCATTTGTTTCGCCAACTGAAGTAGAAGCGGTTTGCGGTTTAGGGCAATTCCTTGCTCTTTCAAATGCACTAACGATACAACCACATGGAACTCCATCTTCACTTTAAGCTATATGTCTTTAAATAAATAAAGCCACTCTTTGAGCCAATAACGTAGTAAACAATGTAAAGTGGAATTGTTTTCCTTAAAAGTCCTGGTAGAATTTCCAATTCCAATGAATAAATAAATAGCACAAATGTAATGCGCTCAGTTTTTCTCAAAACAAAGTCGATTGTAATTAAATTTTAAGCAAACAAATTGCAAATACACCTGATACTACCTACTACTGCATACCCATATACATATAGGTATGTATATCTCTCTGCAACTGCAACTAAAACAAATTATGCACTGCTCACTGACTAGTACTTGGCTTTGGCAAATATACGTCCTGATGCAAGAAAACAAATCAACTTGTACCTTAACAACACTGCACTCAACTCCACCCTGCCAGGACTCCGACCTATTAATTTCAGCTTGAAGCTATCATTTCTCTTTTCTGCTGCTCAGTTCTCCTTTTGATGCACACTTAATCGTTGCTCCTTATAAAAAGCCTTAGAAATACTAATTTATTTAGAACTCGTTAGCAAAGAAAGGAGACGGATCAAAAGGAGTACAACAGTCCACCCACCATATTCCCCATAATTATTCCTGTGCAACCAGAATGCAGAGAATTTTTTTTTAAATTTCGTATTGCAGTCAGCAGAAATATTTAATTATAAATGAAATATGAAATTTTTCAACTTCAACTATTAGTCCACGGCCATCACGGACAATAAAGTCTGACCGCACAAGATTAATGCCCGTTTACCACATACCTACCTTCCGATTATTCTAATCGCTGCTGGGGTAACTTTAAAGGTCTGTCTAATTTTTTGTTTTATTTAAATTTTGATCGACCATTGTTTTGTGTAAGCGCCAAATTAATTAATTAATAATAATGAGGAATAAATTTCAATATCTCCGCACATTTCTTAGTTAAAACATCAAAAGTTCACTAAATAATGATTCTTCCAAGGCTTTTTGTTCTTTGCAAGAAGTACTGAATATATTTAACTGTTCTATTAGATATGTTTTTGGAAAATAATTTTTTTTTCTTTAAACATGGTTCGTTAACTTTTAACTCCCGAAAATGTTTGTAACAAAAAAAAATGAATTAATTTTAATGTGTTAACAAATTACTTAATAGATTTTATGTAGTTTTAAGTAGGAAGCATTAAAAAGAGAAATTAGTAGGTTAATTGTTCGCATCGTCCGTCTTCGGCGGCGTGGTGGCGGCGGCGTCGAGTCGCTGGGCTTTGGGAGCATATGCAAATATATTTTGTTTAATGACTCGAGAATGATAAAGCTAATTGTATTTGAGAAGTGACTTTTCAAAAGGTATTTTTTTTTGTTTTAAATTTTCGGCCGTTTACTGACTGACTATATTATAATGAAGCTATCAAACTGTTGCGTTACGTTGTATGGAAGCTATAACAAAAACTTGAATTTGGATTTCATTAATCTGAAATGTACATTTTCCTTTTTTAAATGTTACGATATGCTAGTTTTATTGACAGTTCCTTTAAGGGAAAACTTTTTTTTTTGCAAATTTTGGGAGAAGGTTCTGCTCTTTTGATAAATGGTCATTGAATCTGCTATGGGAAACTTAAATCCCAAGTTTGAGCAAAATTGCATCAGTGGCATCGAGTTAAACAGACAGACAGAATTGCTAGATTCGTAATAATATCATGTTTGATTAAAATCTGATCTGAGTTTGATGAAAACAATAATCTAGTACTATCATCTACAGATGATCCCATGTCCGAGTGGATGGGTCTAGTAGTTACGCACTTAGTAAACTGAAGAGGGCCGTCTGATACACTTGAGAGATTTTTTTTTCAAATTTGATTTTACATATATTAGGTCTGATCCAGACTTTTTGTTGGGCAGAAATTGGTAGCTTTTGGCAGCTTATCAAATTTTGAAGAGCGGGGAAGAAATTCTCTGATAAGGTACTGCGAACAAATTTGAAACGGCGCCAACACAATTTTCTGCCAATTTATAAACACCAACACAACGTTTGCTTATTTGTGTTTTGGTTTGTTTAAAATTCACATTTTTGTATCATTAAACTAATAATTTTGGCGCAAAATTTTAAACAATCCTCGCTTAGAGAATAAACCCAGCTCTAGTTAAAGCAGTCGTTTAGTTGCCAGCTCTTGCCTAACTTTATCTTAATTTTAAACACACTAAACAACTCTTCTATTTAAAGTAGATCTTTAAAGACACACCTTATTTTTACAGATAGAGTAATGAAACAGAACGAAAATTAAACATAAGCACAAAAAATATATTCATATATTTAAAAAGAAGACTCGCTATACATTTGGAGGTATTATTTTATTATTTTTCCCACCGAATGTAATCGAACTTTTGTTTCTTCAAATCGATATCTTAAATTAAATTCAAGATCCTCGAACTTTATATATTTTTTACTTTCTAAAAATCAAAACCTTCAAAACTATTATATATTCTTTTTCAGAAAACATTTGTCTTTCATTTTTACTTGCGATAAAGGTACTATAGGGCAAGTTTTTAATTTGGAAAAAACGATTTTGATAAAAATTGGTATGTGTACTACCTTGGGTATGGTCTACATTTTGCTCAACAATTTTTTTTTTTTTTAATATTTTGTTATTAACGGTACCTGCCATACAACCATTTTATTGATTTTCGACTTTCTCACAAACGGCTCAATGGATTTCGATCGAAATTTTTATACGAGAGCTGCTTTGAATTCTAATGCATACTGCATTTCAAAATTTTCGAAAAATATTTTTTTTTTTTGAAAATTCAATAATTCGAAAACGGGTTAACGATTTTTTCTGAAATTTTGTTTTTTAATTTTATATTGTTAAATATTTAAGATACATATAGAAAATTAAGTAAAAAAGGACTTTAAAAATATGTTTAGTCGTTTCTATTAAGAATCTTTTCCAAACGATATGATCGAAGATCGAACATAAGAGTAAGTACATGAGATCCAGTCGTGCATTATATTTGTTATGAAATGACAATTGTCAACTGGAAAAAGTATAGTTTAAGAAAGATAAAGAAGCATTTTGCTCTGTTTAAAAATAGACGACCTTTTTAAGGTTAAAGTATACTTTTTGTCGTTTAAAATTATTAAAAAGCCAACCCCCATTTTAAAACTCATTTTTAGAGTCGACTCCCATTTTAAAACTCATTTAGAGTAGGGTTTAAATGATTAAAATTTTGTGCTTTTGGGCTTTAGGACTTTTAAATTTATTTATGTTTATATTGTTGCACAGATATTTTCCCACAACGACCTGGAGACCGTTTTTTTTCTTTATGGCAGACGTCAACTTGACATTTGTGCATTTTCATCCCACAATTGTCTGTCTACAAAAATGCATTGGTAGGAATTGTCAGGAAGCTCTCACGAGCGCTCTCTTCTGTCTAAAACTACCAAAATTTTAAGTCAGGAATTGTCAAAAATTGGTGCTAAATTGCAGTTTTGGGCGGAGTGTGGAAGAAACTTTCGCAAAAAAAAAATGAATAGTAAGAAGCAAATGGTAAAAAGTAAAAACAAAAAGGACAAGATGAGCCGCCAATGATGTTAATTTGTAGAAGCACATGCTTACTTTGCTTCCTTATGTCGTTTTCCCTTAGATGTTCCGAGTTATTCTTTTTCCACTCCTGTTATTCCAAAAACGTTCGACTGGCCATTCCTAATATTGTTTCGGAGTAATTTTCTATTCTGGATTTCATACGGGAAATGGGAGAAAACACACATATAACTATAATGTACATTCCAAATTGTTGGTCGGACTATTTGTCAAAAGTAAAAATTGTTTGAAGACGCCATTTTTGTAAAAAAAAACTACGTTTAGGTGTGTATTCGTAAATTTGTGAATACGACATTTCATATTAGATTGGAATCAAAATGGAGTAAAACACTCCGAAAATTCAATCGAAAACGAAATTAAGGTGGCGCTGTAGCCTGTTGTGCATCTGGACATCAACCAGCAAGTCATCGCCAGCCACCTCGTTCCCTAACTGATCCATATGTCAAGTTAAATGAGGATGCCCTCCATTTACATGCTTCATGGCTTTTCTATGCAGTGCGGCCGTCCCTTCTGATTGGATTCGAAGACTTTCCAATCATGGCCATTGTTGTCAAGGTCCTTACAGCTCATAAATCATCAGAGTAAATTTACTCTCAAAAACCCTAAAGCGTTCTCATATCAAACCTTGACACGGTATATGCGTTTGCCTTATAGTCACGACTGGGATAATAATGTGCTTGTAAATGGACACTTTAATTATTTGAGGAGATAGGGGTTTGCTACTCAAAAGCATTCTCAGCTCAAAAAGGAAGCCATAGGAAAGATTCGTCATCAGATGTCAGCGCTAGTATCATTGTCTCAGCTTATATCCGGATCCTGGGCTGATAAAGTCCACTACCTCGAAGCTATTGTTGTCTGGTAACATTTTGTCCAAGACGTTGATGTTAGGCGTCCTTTTTTGATGAGAGCATATATTCATTAACTGTAAAACCATCCTTGCTGCCTGCTTTCAATGTTTGTAAAAGCGTCAGTGAGAACAGGATGTGTCCTTCCGATTATTGTCGCAAGATAAGTTAGCAAGTAATTGCACTCGGAAGGAAGTGTGAGCTATCTATCGACAAATAGACAAGTTTGGTATGGGCAATATACTTTCTATACAGCTCATCTCTAAAGATGCTATTATACGTCGGCTTTGAAATCGATAAATTGGCGAAGGGTATCGATCTGAAACATTACGGCAGAAAGGATCTTATAGGTGATATTAAAGAGGTTGATGGTTCTGTAGTTGACGCAGTTCAGAGGGTCTGCTTTCTTGTTTTTCATTTCCGTTCCTTTCATTGAGCATGCCTCCTTCCCTTCGGGCCATATTTTGCAGTAAAGTCGATGCTCTCCTTTCCAAGTTATCACCTGCTACATCCTTGAAAAATTCTGCATCGTCCAGCTTGAAAGCTTTTAGTCACCCATACCAAGAGTAATAGTGAAAGTATATCTGCGACTTTTTATAGGTTTTCTAGTTTAGGTCTACCTTTTTGCGTGTCGATTCCGAGACGAAATTAAGGTGGCGCTGTAGCCTGTTGTGCATCTGGACATCAACCAGCAAGTCATCGCCAGCCACCTCGTTCCCTAACTGATCCATATGTCAAGTTAAATGAGGATGCCCTCCATTTACATGCTTCATGGCTTTTCTATGCAGTGCGGCCGTCCCTTCTGATTGGATTCGAAGACTTTCCAATCATGGCCATTGTTGTCAATGTCCTTACAGCTCATAAATCATCAGAGTAAATTTACTCTCAAAAACCCTAAAGCGTTCTCATATCAAACCTTGACACGGTATATGCGTTTGCCTTATAGTCACGACTGGGATAATAATGTGCTTGTAAATGGACACTTTAATTATTTGAGGAGATAGGGGTTTGCTACTCAAAAGCATTCTCAGCTCAAAAAGGAAGCCATAGGAAAGATTCGTCATCAGATGTCAGCGCTAGTATCATTGTCTCAGCTTATATCCGGATCCTGGGCTGATAAAGTCCACTACCTCGAAGCTATTGTTGTCTGGTAACATTTTGTCCAAGACGTTGATGTTAGGCGTCCTTTTTTGATGAGAGCATATATTCATTAACTGTAAAACCATCCTTGCTGCCTGCTTTCAATGTTTGTAAAAGCGTCAGTGAGAACAGGATGTGTCCTTCCGATTATTGTCGCAAGATAAGTTAGCAAGTAATTGCACTCGGAAGGAAGTGTGAGCTATCTATCGACAAATAGACAAGTTTGGTATGGGCAATATACTTTCTATACAGCTCATCTCTAAAGATGCTATTATACGTCGGCTTTGAAATCGATAAATTGGCGAAGGGTATCGATCTGAAACATTACGGCAGAAAGGATCTTATAGGTGATATTAAAGAGGTTGATGGTTCTGTAGTTGACGCAGTTCAGAGGGTCTGCTTTCTTGTTTTTCATTTCCGTTCCTTTCATTGAGCATGCCTCCTTCCCTTCGGGCCATATTTTGCAGTAAAGTCGATGCTCTCCTTTCCAAGTTATCACCTGCTACATCCTTGAAAAATTCTGCATCGTCCAGCTTGAAAGCTTTTAGTCACCCATACCAAGAGTAATAGTGAAAGTATATCTGCGACTTTTTATAGGTTTTCTAGTTTAGGTCTACCTTTTTGCGTGTCGATTCCGAGACTCCTCCATCTAAGAAAATGGCATCTATTCGCTCGATGTGGTCAACCAGTAGATCAACAACAAGTCTATAAGCGTTAACATAAACAAAATCACCGAAATCGGTTGCAGCATTCTGAAGAAATTATAGAAAAATATTTAAAATGAGGACTCACTTTATCAGTTTTCGTTACCATCGTTAGAAAAGACTTTTGTAAATAATAACAATTTTTCATTAATTTTATAATGTGCAGAAGACTTAATATTCCATTGCCAAGTAATCAATTCTAAATTTCATTAGTAACTTACCTGAAAGAATTGTGGATCAATCATATGCGCCCAATACCAATTTAAAATGCAACTTTCCAATTATTAAATTATTAAAAAATAAATACAAAACATTTCACAAAATGAACTGCAAAGTCCAGTAAATCATTATGTTAATCAATTTTATAGTTTTTAATTATGAATCCTTTATTTACCTTGTAATAACTAAATGCTAATTATTGAAAGTTCAAATAGTGATTGATAGAAAGTGGGCAAGTCCAAAATATCATTTTGAAATGTTAATTTATAATTTTTCTAATGGTAAGCGGATTTCCTCTTAATTGCTGTTCTATTTAATAGATTTAGGTAGAAAAGGGAGGAAATACATGTATGAATGTACAATGAATTACAGGCAATTTTATATGCATACCAAAATTCTCATTAATAGGAGATTAATTCATTTGACTTTTGGATGTGTATGGTATGGGTGTAATGTTTATGCGTAGGTGTTTCTGCTATTTAATTAGCTTACAAATTAGCGATTACAATTTAAATGAGGGTGATTTGAACTTTTCATTTTGACGAAATAATTTATACATTCATATCCTGGAAACATTTTGATTAAATTCACATAAAACATGATTTTTTAAAGAGTTTATATAATTTAGCTAATGTTAAATACATCAACACTAATAATATAATTTGGCATATTTTATTTGTTTATATTAATAGTAAAACGTCATTTATGAACACAATTTTAAATATATTTAATATTAACATATACGAGCATAACTTTTGGCGTATTATGATTTTTTAACATTTGAAAATTTGTCAAATAAAAAAACATTAAATTCAGCAATATAAAATGACTAAGGTTCAGTTATCTAAAACGCTCCAAGTGTTTGATATCCTTAAGCAGATTGTTTCGTAATTGATATATAATAACCGGACACTGCCTAATAGGCAAGTATGCAACGAGGCTTGGCGTTTTTTCAAACAATTTTTGCAGAAGCTACATGGGCGAAGCAGAGGAGGAATCTATTCCTCATCATCTGGCATGTGCCCTGCTCTATTTCGGAGACGTAAGCTCCATCTGTGAGACTTTCTCTTCGATGATCTCATTATAGGAGCTCCAAATGGTTCAACGAATAGGGAGATTATCTCAGGATTCATGTGGTACCACAAGGGACCAACTCTGGTCTAAGTGTGTCAGCTGCGTGTGTCTACGACGTTAAATGAGAATTTTATTTTAGACTAAAAAATAAAAAAAAAATAGATGTTTTTTAACATTATTCCTAATCCAAGAAAATTAGAATTTTATTTAAAATAAATTTTAAAATAATAATTTTTTTTTTATGAAATAGGGGATATTTTCCTATATATTGCGTTAGAAATATTTTGTCCACAGGATAAACCGAACGAATTAAGGTTCGATGATAACGCCATATCATAAGCCGAATCAAACAGTTATTCTTTGTGAATGCACTGGTACTTGACCGAACACTTGTGTTTGCTCGAATAATGGAAATTCTACTACTTGTCATAGCCACTAAGACAAATATGGAACTCGGCTGAAAATATGTTTTCTTGGCCAAAATTCGAATATTCGTATTTACAACTTAGTGAATTTGCATAATATTTTTTATAATTTGGAGATGAATTGTCAAACCTTACTGGATATTTTAACAGCTGGTAGTCATTGGTAAAATTTGCAGGTGCTGAATAACAATTGGAAAAACACTATCATTCATAAGTTAGTGTTGTATATAAAGAAAAAAAATGGAACTCGAGATTTTCAATGATAGAGGAAAAATAAATAGTAGGTCCCGCGATTCCGTCTGTCTATCTGAACCAATAACAATATGGATGCTGCCCATGTAAATCAATAGAAATTCACACATCAACGCTATATATGGATTGCGAATACTTTTCACTGCTGCATTCAGTATCGCGACCTTTATTGAACGCTTCAACCACCATTTCGCCGCCATATCACACTGTCAAATAAAGAGTGTCAGTAACCAAAGAATGTTAAATTGTTTTTTTTTTCTTTTTGGCGATAGGTACTTATTCAATAATTTATACTTGGTTAAATTTTCTTTTATAAATTAAATAACGATAAGCAAAAGCTTTAGGAGTAGGAGTTTTATGCCACTAAGCGACAAAGTCGTTTGCTAAAATCTGAATTTGTTAAAATTTTGTGATTGATACCTATACCAAATAAACATTTTAAATTGTTATTTTGTTTCAATTTTCAACGTTTTTTATTATTTTTTTTCACAATTTTATCGCTACAACATTCGTGATATGTCAGATTTTTTATATCATTTAGACACTGCCACCGCTTCGGTTTAAGCCTCTTTGGAGATTCCCTACATGAGAGAGAAAAATGTTTGTAGACCCTAAAAAAGGGTACCCATCATAAAAAATCCATATTTATTAAAAAAAAAAAATAAAATGTTTTTAATAGTACATTCCGTGAAACCGTTTTTCTTTTTTCCGCTTTCCCATGAACGGGTTCACAGACTTCGATCAAATTTTGTATACGAAAGTTCATTAAAATTCTAAATAATACTGCTTATTAAAATGTTCAAAATTATAGTTTTTAAATTTAAAAAACAATCAATTTTGAAAATTCAATATTTCGAAAATGGGAATGGGTAGACAATTTTTCTTTCGAATTGTTTTTTAAATTTACATTGTTAAATTTTTAAGTTATTAAGGTTTTGTAATATTAAAGGGACAACTATTTGAATTTATATAAACATTATTTTCTTAGTATCAAATAATTTCTAATTAAATTTATATTTTACACACAAATTACCATAAGTTACAAATACTTTTTTATATTTGCATCATAAAGATTTTTAGAGTGATTTTTGTTATAAATTAAAGTTTTAATTTTACCAATTTAAAACACAAATTATTTATTTTTGCTTAGATGTATATTTCTATTTAAATAGAGCTTACTGACGATGGAAGCATATCTTCCGAAATGTAAATCTAAGCAAAAATAAATAATTTGTGTGTTTAAGTTGATAAAATAAAATCTTTCATTTATATGTATATCAATCGTTAAATTTTATTTTACATATTTTTTTTTAATGTACATACTCAAATTAAGCCTAAGTAAATTGCAAGTCTATTTAAAACTCCCCGTCATAAAAAATAAGAACAACGAAAAACTCAATTCTCTTTCACCAACTGACAGAGAGAGTATGGTGTCTGGTGTGCTTTATAGCTAAATAACTCGTTTTAGTAAATCGTTCATTCAGCTGTGACCTATTAAAAGCAGGTGCTTCTGTGGTTATATTAACATTTCTCCTTCGTACAAATAGTCCAGAGATACACTGTTAAAAATTCTTGTGCTGCTTAAAAACAGTTGTAAGTTGAGTTAAATTATTGTACAGAATATGTACCCAAACACTTCTAAATTAGATTAAATTCTTAACTCTACATGCCCTAAACCATAGAAAATGTCAATTTGAATACATGGTGTTATTAAAGGAATACTTCCACCATGTTAATTTATTTTAATTTTGTTTGATACATTTTTTGGTAAACCCTATTTGTATAACACTTTGTACTCGAACAGAAGCAACTTATTTCTGCAAAATGATGATTAAAATGCTCTTATTCTCAAAAGCTTTCTTCTTAGATATTTTGTGAGCAAAACAAACAAAAAACTATAAAAAACTAAATCTTAACTCACGAAATTGAAAATAACGAAAAAAATACAATTGTTTAAAATTAAGCGAGATTTATATTAAGCTTTATTTCCTTGGATTTAGATATTGTAAATATATGCTATTTTCATATAAGAAAACTATTTCAAAATTAATACATTTTTTATATAAAGTTTGACATTAACAAAAAAAATATTCTAAATTATACTTAAATTAAAAAAAGAAAAACATTGATATACTATTTTTGTTTAATTAAAATTCTCCCTTACAGCAAACAAAATCAGGATTTTTCTAAATCGGCACAAATTTTTGATCAGTGGTTTCATATCGCATAGTATTGTGGAGCTACAATTTGTCGCCTTAATTTTCTTGGCATCCTTAGTCTCTTGCTATAGATGGTTTCTTGTGTTCGTATTTTTAATCATCTGCTACATAAAAAAAGACTTGAATAAGGATGCACTCGGCTGCGGAATTATATTGGTTTTAATTAATTACTTCTTCAAGGAACCTTCTTAGTGGTTATCATCAGTATGTCTCTTGGCAGCCATCTTTTGATTGTTTACTTTCCTTAATAATAGAGCAAGTATACAAAGATATGAAATTAAATGCAGGTGACTATTTAAATTTGAAGTTGTAAAATTCAGCTTCTTTTTTATTAAATTAATTATAGACATTTTTATATTTATTCCTAAATCTTTTATATAAAGGAGAAGCAAAAAAAATGTTTTTGTCAAGAACTCTACTCTTATTAGAAATTGTTTTTCTCAGCCAAAGATATACTCGTAGATTGAAAGGGTGGGTTAAGGCAGTAGGGGGGCATGGTTGATTTCAATTTGCAAGCAAATTTAAAAAGGAATTGACAGTTAAAATGGAAAGGTCCTGTGAAACATAGTAGATCCTATCAACCTATACAGCACCGAACCGGAAAACGACGACTTTTAATAAATTGATTGTCACTTTGGATTTATCGATGCCAATTTTTTTTTTATAGTTCGGGAAAGGGCGACAAACACTCCGCACCGGGTCGTTCATCTTCTTCGCCTAGTTGTAACAAAAAAAGTGAAATGCTGGAATTTGCCCTCTGAACGGGTATTGCCTTACCCCCCTCGCAAATGGTATCATTATTTTGCGAATGCAATAACTTTACGTTAATTCACTGGGGCGTATACGTAACCTTTTTTGTATCTTCAATTATTCATTTTTACAGCCAAATGATTTTATTTAATTTTTCAGTAATTTTCTTTTGTAGGTAATTTGAAGAGGGAATTATCATTTTGCGCTTGAAGTCCTAGAAAGCTTTTAATCTTTGTTGTTGTTTTAGATAACAATGTTTGTGTTCGGTCCTTCATTATGTCAGGCAGCAAACTGCGTGGGAAAAATGTATATATTTCTTGGCTGCATGGATAAACTGAATTATGTGGATTATTTTCGAACAAAATCTTCATGAAACGCTAAAAAATTAAATTTAAAAATAATAAATTTTCCAAAGATTAAAGTAATAAGCATTTCAGCAATAATGAATATAAACTCATTGACCAGCGCATACAAATGTATGTATCAACTGAGCTTTTTTACATGCTTTAAGCTGAGTTTAATTGAATAATTTCATGATTGAAGTACATAATATTCATCCCTAGATAAACACAAGCAGTACCAGATTTTTATCATTCGTCATATCATTGAGTTTTCATTTCCGTTTTTTTTTTAAATTCTGGCAATCAGGAAATATTGGATACATGATAGACATCATATAAGTAAAATACATAAAGAACCCAGCTGCAAGTTGCCATTATAAAAAAATTCTTTATGAACTTTTGTACGAACAATTTTTGAATGATTCAGTTACCTGTGTTTGCTATTTTCTGTTTTATATTCAAAAAATGGTTATGGTTATTTATTTAATTTTTGTGTGTGTTATTTAAATGCATCCCCAGCGAAATGAGATTAAAATTGTAATTCGTTTTGCTGTTCACTTAAAAAAATGAAAAATAAAGCTATCGATTGGTAAATTAAATAAACACAAAATACAAAAAAAAAAAATACCATTTCATACAAATAAGTTGCTTACCAATATCTGTTCAAAAAAGTTTGCAGTGCAATAAAATGCAGAGACAAATAATAAAATCAACAAAAAAAAAGAACTAAATCCCCAGGCAGAAGCCAATTACTTGCATTCGATGTCCTTGTTTCCTTCACTATGCCATCGAGATGAACAAATATCAATAGTAGGTGAATAAATTAATTCATTTTTTAAGGTGGTGTAAGTATGTATGTATGTATGTATATGCATTAAACTAATTATGCCGGGAAACTGAACGAAATACGTTTTTGTCTCTGCTTTCTTTTTTTTATTTTGCACAAATTAATCGAAATTATTTAAATGTCAAATTATTTGTCTATCACGAAGTAACTATAGTGACAGGTCGATCGTTAATTCCATTCTTTAGATTGATAAGAAAGAAGTCGTCAAATAAGTGCCATCAAAGAAGTCCTGGAACTCTGGCACTTTTTCATGAATTCCAAGGACTTGCTTGGACAGGACAGTATTTTAATTAATGTTAAAATTGTTCGATTTCGTGTTAAAGTCTGAATGAACTTTAAAAGTGGAAATTTCAAAAGCTAATTATGTGATGATTTTTCATAATTAAAAAACATCTTTCCATCTTCTCCTTTGATGGTTTTTAGTGCAGAAAAATTTGACTTAAGTTCGCAGTTCTATAGATTTTGTTTTAGTCTTTTATATGAAGGAACAGCTTTTTCCAAAAATATCTAATTAATTTTTTATACAAGAAATATGTTTCCAAATAATTAAAATATGAAATAGCGATTAAAAGAATTTTTTCCAGGATTGGAGTTAAACGAATAAGCGAACATTTTTTCCTTAATATAAATTAATGAGCAAAATCGAAATTTATCGAAAATTAAATATTATAATTAATTCTAAGCACAATGTTAAAGGTATTAAAAACTGTTTAGTTATTTGTACAAAACATTAGAAATACTAATTCATCTTAGGTTCCAATCCTTGTCTTCAACGATTAGAATCAATATCCAATTTATATGCAGTGCAGTTCGCCGTTAAATCGAAGTTGCCAGAAAGTGTTAAGACTCCCCCTATAATTGAGAACGTTAACAATTGCAAGGGATGTATCTTCCTTCATACTCGTAAAATTTGCTAGATTTCTAAAGATATCAGTGGTCCTTTCATCGTTTCGAAAAATTAGCTTATTGCGCTTGATATTTTTAAGGAATTTGATAGAATTTGTAATCAAGCTCTGTTATAGAAAAATAGGTACATTTGTTACTGATCGTTCTCTTCTTCATTGGATCTTAAATAACCTTAATACAGGCCGCATTGGATGGTTCCAAGTTTGATGCTCTCAAAATTAATACTAGTGTGCCTAAGGGCGCTATTCTAACTCCGATTCCCCTTTTCTTATTCATCAATAAACCCTTGTCCGAAAGATTTAATTTGAAATTTCGGACATACTGCCAAGTATAGAAATTCTTTCTTGAATGCTCTTTCTTGATGTTCCCTACCATTGCGATATTCAGGTATTAAAAACCAAGATTTTGAGGGTACTAATAACCCTTTGAGTGCTCGCAAAAAATCGATATTTTTAACAAGTGTTATGGAACTTGATAATATTTTTCCTAGTTCAGAAACCTTACATTCAGATACCAAACCAGATAGCTGTTTATATGGAAATCGGCGAAGGCTCTAGGTTGGTTGGCCAATTCTAAAATAAATAAAGTTCCTGGCGACCAAAAGAAGTATAAATTAATATAATTTGATATAGGGTGTCTGGTATTTTAGATTTCAAAAATGTGTAATTGTGTTCATTTCGTAGAAATAGATTAGACTTTTGTTCCTCATTTTTCTGCCATTTTGCTTAACGATAACATTGTATTTCATCTCAAGAGTTGGACTGCAAATCTAAAAACGAATATGTAAATAATTGTTGTAGAGCAAAACAAAGTAGTGGGTTAGAGACTTCAGATAAGAAATCAATTACGAAGATAAGAAAGAGTGTCGGTGGAAAAACGGTGTCTTGTGGCACCCCACAATTAAACCCAATTTATTTATTGTCCATCAAAATTAAGATCGCTTTAAAAAATGGGAAAATTACTAAATTTTTTCGAAATTTCAACACAAGCTTAAAATTAAATAAAGATTGAAAAAATATTAAATATTCAAAGAAAGTAAAACATTTTCCAAAGCCCTATAACTTCCCGCAAAAATCGAATACGATTTTCGTGGAGCTGCTCTCAACTCCTAATGGAATCCGAGTGCCAAGTTTTCCACAGTATAGCGTCTAGACGTCTTTACTTTTCTTCTCTAATACAATAGGGCCCTCTTAAATGTGGTAAATAAATTTCAAACTTAAAAGCCTTACCGCAGTAAAATGGCATAATCAATTCAGAATTACAAAACAGCAAACAAAAAAAAAAACAGCCTACACCATTGAATGAATGATACCTGCAAAAAAATCTGCTTTTTTCTGCTGCAATGATATTTAATTCTCATTCAAAGCACACAAATATGAAAACAACAACAACTATGAAACAATCTTCACATCTAGAGTGCTGCAGCGCAGCAGCCTCCTCTGACTTCGTTGCATTTAAGTTTTCTGTTTGTAATTTTGTTAGTTAACTCTTAGGTAAGAAAGAAAGGAAAAAAAAATAGTTTAAAACACAAAAAACTAGAGCTCTCCTTTGTGCTAAAAAGGAATAAATTATTATTTTTTTTCTTTTTTTTTTTAAATAAAGCTGAGTGCACAGTCCATACAGTTTGCCTGTTTGCCTCAAAAGCTTGGACAGAAGAAGCGTGTCAAAGTAAAGAACACTCGTTGCAGCGAATGGGTGATGATGGTTGTTTGTTGTTGTTATTATTGTTGTAACTTAACTATTGCTGCTTCACAAGCTTTGTGACCGAGAGTTGTTGAAAATATCACCTGAAAAAAAAATATATTCCCCTTGTTTTTCACATGTCTTAACATATTTTTCTCATTGAGTTGCAGCAAAAATGTACAAATGTAACATTTCATTGGACAAAATTGTAATTCTTAGTTACATTTTGGAGCTAAGTGCTCCTTGTGCATTTTAAATTATCAACTTAAAAGCATAAACAGTGTAAAAACTTCCGGAACTCTTTAAATATTTTAAATGCTTTAGTAACCCTGTGGAGCTTACACTTCAAAAGGTTTTTCTTTTTCAATGAACTCGATTGACCCCGCTGAAAATTCGGTTTGAAGAATTAAAAATCAGTAATCAAATCGTTCCAGTGCAGGCAAAATGGATATTGACAACTAGGTGTCAAAAAAAGTGATCAAACTATCAGAAACTATAAAAAAAATTACATGTACTTACTTAACGCTTTCCAGTTTTAATAAATTAGAGCATGATCTAGAATATAGAACATATTTATTAACAACTGGCTGACATTATACGAACTTCGTCAAGAATCAAACTCCGGGCGTTTTCCACGTGGCCTCAGGGCACATGCGTAGATAAAACTTCATACAGTAATTCCGGGTCATCCTGTCGATCGTTAATTGGCTTAATCCTATAGTCGGATTTTCTTAAGAATAAGTTAGACATGTAGACATTATAGGGTGATTTTAAGGGTTTGTCTTAAAAATCGTGCGGTGATAACGTGGCGGTCAGAAGAAGTTTGCGCGGGAAGTAAAATCTGCTTATTTTCTGGCCCTTACGGATTGTAGGTGAACGTATCCATACCGCTTTGAAACTATCTACCTGGTTTTAGGATTAAATTGCCAGATTTCACATTTTCGCCAGTGCTCACCACGGGTACTATGTCCATTTTGAAAGCAGTGCAATGCAGTATTGAACATTTTACCCAACGCCCTCGGTTCGTTAAGGAGTATGGTTGCAATGTTGTTCGATGATCTTACGGTTCATGGTATGAAACATCGCACAACGCTGATTGGGTTGAAGACATATATCTGAAGGAGCGCTGCATGGTCCTTGGATCTGAAAAGTGGAACAGGAATTTTTGACATCTTACTTAAATGTGGGATTTTATTGTGAGGTAAAAATTGACTACTTAGCTGCCAAACATGAATTTTGGGGATATAACATTTATGACCGAAAAATTTAGCCAATTGTTAATTCTGTAGTTTTTGTCATTTCTTAGAATTAATATTTTTTTCCTTCTCATAAAAAATCGAATTTTTAGATTTAGCCACCATTTACCCCTGAAAGTATGCAATTTTCTGCTCCTTAATGTTTTAACTTGGGTCAATACGAATCCAACGAAAATCTCCATGATGACTTCTCTATGCTAACCTGCCTACCTTGCACACTATCGGCTCGAAAACGTTATAGCGAAATTTCTTTTACGAAACCCAATATTTTGTTCGGAATTGTTCGTCGATGAAAATATGGTTAATATAGTTTCGTAACCGTTAATGAAGCCATGTTTCACCATAACACACCAGAATGCATTGTATCCCCCTTGTAACGTATTGCCCCAATTTTCCCTAACTATTTTTTTTTTTTTGTAATTTTAATTATAAAAATTTTAACTATAATAATTTTAACTATATGCTCGTAAGACATAACGTCTTTTAAATGCAAATGTGGGGGTGGCCGTGGCGCGATAGTTGTGTGCTCGCCTGTCAACCTCGTGGTGCAGGTTCGATCCCTGCCGTAGTCTATGTCTTCTTATTTTTCCATTAAAAACCAATTCTAAAAATAAATGTCATACAATGAGTTGCTGGTTTACTCATTACATGCTGTTTAGGCATAGAACTAACAACACGTGATTGAGTAAAACTAGTATACCGATAAAATATGACAAAGAATAAAAAAAATTAATGCGAATTATAAGGGACATCGATAAATAAGACACGGAAATTTCTCCGCATTAGTTCAGCCGCCATCCCTGGAGATAAAGTCTGAGACAACAACCACCTACAGTCTCCGAATATCGCGCCACACATCTTTCCTATCATTCTTTATCTTCCTTAACCTCACCCTCATGCCCGCGCTGTGTTGAAACATTTAAAGGGTATTCATAATCCCTTGAGGGCGTGTATATTATAAAAAAAAAAAAAAAAAAAAAAAAAACCTGAATTGCACGGCACATTTACTCTAATCTTGAAATTCATTGGTTCTTATAAAATTTTTTTAAGATTTTGAGTATGTTCGGGATACCGGATCGGAAGCCACAAACGTCTAAAATGCTCAGTATGTTGGATTTGGGATATTGTATGCAACGCTTGGCAGGAATTTGCCATTAATGTTTTTTCCAGGGTCCAGACAGTCTCCTATTTTGTAAATGTATAGTAAACGTAGTTCGATAGTTCAGTCATCGTGGAAAATTTAATGCATCATGAACATCATAGTCATTATTTGAAAAGCTTCGCTGGTTAACCATTGTCTCCTGAAAAGGTGATTTCCCCGTGTATGTATATATATATATATATATAGCATGGGTTCTTTCTAGGGTGGTAGCCAACTCTAACTTCAGGTACATATTTGATGAAATCACGATCCATAGATTTTTTTAATTTTTTGGTTGAGGTAAATGTATAGTGGACAACTTCTCGTTCTTAAGGTTTGGCTTTAGCTCCAAACCCCTCCATTTGGTAAAAAAAAAAGTATTTTTTTACCAAATTTAGCACCAATGTCTTCGAGCACAACTTTAAAATCCTACTCTGGATGGTTTGGTTTCCATAGGCTCTGTCCAGCAGCTCATAAAATGTCTCCATCATATAGGGTCTTCAGTTTCATCAGTACGGTAAAATACATAGGTTTGCTGAAAAAAACAAAAAGATTTAAGATTTCTATTACCAAATAATTTGGGGGAGCTGCTATTCGAAAACAAAAAATATTCTAAATTAAAAAAAATTCTTAAGCAAACTTTTTACAAAATGTAAATACCTTGCAGGCTTTGAAACTTTTCCCTCTTATGCCACTCGCTAATATTGAATTCAAACGATCTAAATAAATGAAGCTAATAGAATCCGTTTGAGACAAGGGTCTTATAATTTGAGCAAACAAAAGTCACAGAGCTCAATACATACAATTCAACATCAATTCGAATGCTTCGAATTCCTTTCAGAAATTTGAAGCTTACCACGACGACGACGACGTTAATGACTCAAAACTATCGTTTGAATACATTATATCTTGCTGCAAGGAATATCCTCAAGGACCTTATCTATGATTACATTCAGATCTATAAAATCATCCAGAGACATCATTACCCGCATCATTTCAACTCATTTATGTCAAAACTTTGTGTTGCCTTTTAAGCAAGACGACAAAGACAACGGCAGCCTAATGCATATGGTAAAATGAAGAAAGTTAATAAAAGCATTCAAGTCATAAACTTTGATGATGAAGTCTCATCAAGATGGAAGACCATATAATTACTATTTAACTTCGAATTGCGTTTGCTATTTGTGTCTGCTTATTTTAACGCCTCTTTGAGCAATTAAGCTAAACTTTAAAGTTCGAACAACACGTTAACATCGCATCGTCTTTATATCTTGTTTGTTCTATCACGACGACGACGACACGAACGCACACATACATTTTCTGTGAAATTAAATTGTTTCAATTAATCTCAGTCGCATATTTCCTCATGCCATGCTTCTTTGAAAAACATATGAATTCTATGGTAGCAGGGGGGCTTAGAGAGTGTTTTTTTGTTTTTGGGAAGCAGGCTTTGTATTCTTTGTGAGAAAATTCCTCAATTTGAAAACAATGATGGTTTGCATTTGAAATGAAAAGAAGTCAAAGTTTCTTTCTCAGTTCTCATATTATATTGCGTGGGGTGAAAACATTTAGATGCCCCTCTGGGATTGGACCTTTTGCAATGTTGTATGGTTGTTATCGTATGTACATACTAGTATACAAAAGGCCGAATTAATTAATAATAAACAAATATAAAAGAATGGTAGGGCAGTTGTGCTGAAGCCAAAAATGGTCCTCGGAAATTGACTTCATCTGTATGAATATTCAATTATTCATGGTGTACCTAGTTAATTTTATTAGAATTATTATTGCTAGGCCCCATAAAATGAGATTTTAAGAAATTATTTAGAAGTAAATTGGACAGGTCTATATATTACTACAACAAACATTAGGGTGTTTGACTGCCCTGAGAGGTATGCTTCCAAGAAATAAAAAAAGCTTTTTACTTGCGATTATAGGTAATATAAGGCAAGTTATGTATTCGTAAAAAAATGTTTTTTTCTAACAATCAAACATGACATTACGATCATACAGAACACCAAAAAAGTGGGACCCCCAATTCCGTCTGTCTGTATGTCTGACTATCCTCGAGTCTGCAGCCTAAACGGTTCGGTGGATTTGCTTAAAACTTGGTACATATTATTTTTTCAGTAATATGCCCACACGTTATTTCATTTTTTTAAGACGAAAAATAACAGTAGCCCCCATACATTTTTTTTGCCAAAACCAAAAATCTTATTTTTCTCTAAAACGGCTCCAACGATTTTTATAAAAAAAAATCAGTTCATTAATGAAGGGAAAGGGTACCTTTTGATAATTTTTTTTTGGCAAAAAATTGTTATTTTTGGTACCTCTAGTACAACCATTTTGTTGGTTTTCGATTTTCTCGGAAACGGTTAATTTGATTTTTTTTTGAAATTTTTTACGCAGAAGCTCCTAGAAAGTTTAAATACTATTGTATACCAAAATTAAAAAAAAAAAATTTTTTGGAAATAAATTTTTTTTTTGAAAACTCAAATTTCCGAAAACGACTCAATAGATTTTTTCAAAACTTCGTATTTGGTTGTTTTTTGACATTATTTTGAATAGTTAAAAAAAACTGTTAACGGTTTTTTTAAAATAAAATACAACGGTAGCTCCCATACAAATTTTAAACAATTTATTTCTCGAAAACGGCTCCAAGAATTTTTAAAAAGATTGTGTGTTCTTAAATTAGTACACTTCACTTTCAAGTATAAAAATATTTGTTTTTGCGTTCTTATTAACGGTACGTCCCATAGAACCACTTTTCATATTTTCGTTTTTCTCAATATTTAATGAACCGATTAAAATAATTTTTTTTTATAAAAATGGTCCCTGAAATTGTTAATAAAACTGCATACGAAAATTTTCAAAAAAAAACGTTTTTCGATTTTTAAAAAATAAATAAAAATTATTTTTGGAAAAACCGATTTTTCAAAAACCAGTCACAGATTGTTTTTTTAAATTTGAATTTTGTTGTTATATTAGTAATATCTTCAAATTTTTTTCTAAAAATGTTTTCAAAATTTTATACATACAAAAATAATTTATTAAAAAACTGCTCCAACGATTTTTAATTTTTTTTGATATATTCTTATTTATCCATGAATTCAAATTGCATCTTTGTTTTCTCCCAAACTATAACGACTAAGCAATATAAAAACATTTAATTATGTGTATTATCCATTTATTTCCACCTTAGTATTATTCCCTTTTTACGAATTTTTGCGTACGTCACTTAATAATAAATACAATGTAGGCCCTCATACATTTATATGTACATATGTACCTATATAACTATTCCTTGAACTATCCATTCGATAATTCATTATAATAAGAATCAATGTAATCTTATCTACATAAGCCTTAACCTGCATAGGATAATTACACCTAACTAACTAAACCTCAATGGTTAGCTGCATTAAAGTTGTTAGCCAAAAGAGCAAGTTCGTGTGATCCAGTCGTTTTTTTTTTGTGTATTTCAAAATTTCTGAAATGAAACAAAAATGGTATCCAACAAGGCAGTCACCTGGGCCCTATTCTCTTTTTCTTGTTAATGAACGATGTTATATAGTTGATTAAGCATATTCTCTTTTTACTTATGCAGGTGTCTTGGAAATTTTGAGGGTATTTGACTTCTCCAGAATTTCTTAACAAATGTCTATGTTTGGTGGCAAAAGAACAGCTAAAATGTCAGAGGGTAAACACGTTAACAGTGTTATTCAATAGTTTGAGAACGAATATTTCAAGAGAAAAATTAATACTCTTAAAATTTGCAGTAATTAATAAAATATTGATCAAAAATGTAGAAACGAAAAAATATTTTTCAAGATACCGATATATTGAAAACGCTTTCTGGAAAACAACAGACTTTGTTATTCTATTTTGAGCGATTAAAAATTTTTCGACGGAAAATATGAGGTATTGGAACAACAATTTTTGGCACTTAGCTCTTATTTCAAAGAAAACTGTGTTATTAGTGCGAATTATTATAATTATTTTTTTTTATATTGAACACGCACTAAAGGGGTTTTGACTACCCTTAATATGAACAAGCACATTGCGAGCATTAGAAGATAGAGTAGAATTTAAATTTGGGCTCAAGGGTAAACTGATGCACATTCCTGGAAGAGCGAGTATTACGGTTGAATAGTTTAAGGGGGGGAATGCAACTGGCTATTTCGCAAGACCATTGTTTTTAAAAATAGCGATAAAATAGTGAGATACATGTTGTGTAATGTGAGTTTCTTATTATATATTATTTTTTTAAAGATTCTCAAAACTGTGCGATAATAGTCCGTATAAAAATCGCTTCTGGCACAGGTCTGGTGTTTGAATCTCAGCCTATGCCAACAAAAACCAGAAATTTTGTTTTTTTTTTACCGAAGTAAACAAAATACTCCAATCCTATTTTACCTTGAAAAAGTGTTACCGAACATCGAATTCAGCTGTCCAATTTTGTCCCTGGTTTATCGGATGAGTTGGACCACCCAATTTACTTATTTTTGGTTTTAACTAAATAACTATAAAAAAAATGATAAGATTAGTCGAATTTTTCTTCAAACCAATTTGTCCACACGAAAGGCGTTTGAAAACAAATATAAGGAAAACTTCCATATATTCCAAAGTACTAAAGTCTTATACTTTTGGAATATCATGTATTTAGTTTTTTTGTTAAAGAACTTTTGATCCTAGCGCAACTTAAATATAAATGTAATTTCGGAAACACAATTTCAACTTACTCATAATAAATTTTTCACGACTTACTTATACTAGAAAGGAATAAGTAAGAACAAAATCTAAGTTTCATCACAAATAATGTTATTCACCGTTCTAACATTAATATGTGGCAAAAATGTTGAGAATTTATGCTCATGAATATGTGAAAAGCCTCTACTATTTATAATAAGGCCTATATGTAAGTACGTATGTGCATGTAGGAAGGATAAGAGTGAAGAAGGTACCTTTATATCATAAGTTCTCACTCTGAATTAACCGCAAGTACAGCGGTTATTAAGTGAAGTCAAAGCCAACACCACTTTGTAGTTCGCTTGCCACCACCGAACATTGGTTGGTTTGGTGGTGAGAACTAGTTGACAGGAAGGAAGCTAGGAAGGAAGTCCTTGGCAAAAACGTATCCTCAATCTTCCTTTGCCGCACCGCGCTACACCGCGCCATCGTTAGTCAAAATAATGGCTTCCAAAGTAAAATAAGTATGGGGAAGCTGCACAAAACTAATGGAAATACCATGCTTATGCGGCAGCAACACCTTTTTATTTTTGCCTACCTTCTACACTAACCTACAGATACCTACTCGTATGTTGGGTGGTTGTATACTTGCGTGTTTTAGTTAAGTGCGAGTTTTTGGCAAAATTTCGGAAATTTCCATTTTCATTTTCGACTTTCTTCAAAGTAAGTTTTCTGCCCCCAATGACTGATGATTTTTGGGGTCGAGCTTTAGATCTACATAAATGTATGTAAGAGTATGTAGGTTAGGGTAGAATATAAGAAGTTTTACCATACTCACCTTCATTTATGTGTAGTGTGCTTTTTATGATGCAGAGTGTAAGCACTGGGGAGTAATGATTTCTACAGAGTTTGTGCTTCGGGAATTATATCACCAACCCAGGAAAAAGTCGGATAAGTGAAATTGAAAATTATGAAGTAATTTTCGAAGTTTTTTTTTCTTCTTCCCATATCGCGTCATCTTATACAGATGTGTGGCAATATTGCAGGTGGGCATACAACTTGTACCTACAAAGGTGCCATGTTTTTTTTTTTTGGGAAACTTTTTTTGAAACAATGAATGTAACAAACTTCAAGATATGATGTGCTGGATTTGAATGCAAAAAGCCACTCTAAAGTTCTGAATGCAAATCAGTCAAAATATGTATGTTTGCTTAATGGCTTGGGTGATGAATAATAAATATTCTTTCCACATGAACTATTCTAAGATAATATTTAGGTTTAAGATTAATAATTGTTCTGTATTTTATTAATTCTCCAGCAATATGTCTCAATAAGGAATAACTATAGTTATTCAAGTTATTTGTTACTGAAACGTAAAGTACGTACATAAAAATTCATAAAGAAATAAATTAATTAGTGAAATATTATTTGAGTGTAAGATTGGTAAATTAAAGAAAATATCAATTGAAAAAAAAGTTGCACTGCAAATTATCGATAATTGTTAAAAAATAACAATTTTTTAAAAGTTATTTTTTAACATGGTTGGACACAAAATTTCTATTATGAACCTGAAAACCAATTTTCATATTATCTTAACAGTAAAACGATTTGTTTCGATTTTTTTTTTCAAATGTCGATTTCAGTGAATCAACAGCCCAATAAAGAAAATCGATTTATAAAACATGTAGAATGGATGGGTTAATGTAGATGTTTATTTAGTAATGTGTTTACAAATAGAAAATGCAGTCGACTCCCTCTAAGTCGAATTTTCACACAATATCAACATTAATTTGAATGAATGGGGATTTTTGGGTAAATTCTAGCTTATAGGATTAGTATTTTTTGGCTAAACTCATTTATTAAATACTAAAAGGAGTCTACAAAAGTTAAATAAAGAGCAGTTTTTTGTTTTAATGGCTCATACGTATTCATTTGAAAAAAAAATTCAAATACAATCACAATGTAAGACACGATAATATTTTGTATTGATTAAAATTTTTTATTTGATATATTTTAAGTAAAGTTGGAAAAATTCAAACTACTTAGAAAAATGGTAGCAGCTCTCTTGAAGAAAATAGGTATAATATACAATTTTCCATGTTACTAAGTGAGTGTGTTTCCAGGGTGCTTATATAAATTTACGATTTGCGATAGGACTTTTTCGACTTATAGCCGATTTTTCAATCTCCAGATAATCATCCATTTCAAAGGAATAAACTTGCTTGTCTGTTAACAACCGGATAACAATATCGAATTTTTCTATCAATAAAAAACAATCTATAGAATAATTTTATTTTTCACGTCACTTAATATAGAAATTAATTTATGTTTAACGTTTATTTCAAATCAATAATTTTTCAAAGTGTTTTGACATCGAAAATAGCTATTTATTTTATTCCTCAGAATAATCCTTATTCCGTTCTAAAATGAGGAGATAACTTTATTCCCAGGATTAGGCTATGTATATCTGATTGTTGAAAAAATGATTTTTGCTCTATCTGGAGAATATGTACTAACTGACTGCTTAACTGTCTATGAAAGATTGGCCCTCAAAGGAGTTGAAAACATGTCAATAATCGAAAGATGCAACTGGAGTTAGAGGGATGTCGATTTAGAGGGATTCGACTGTAAAACATTTACAAAGTGTGCGCCAGTAAGCCTTAGACCATTGACAACAACATTCGTGCCTTAAACATGCCTCTTATTTCCTCACTGAATTGTGTTCAACACAAACTAGTGCGCCAAATGAAACCCAATTAACGTCCAAAATTCGTTTCAAAATATTAATTATTGATTTTGCAATGTGAGATTATTAGGACAGTATTGAAACCAGCCCAAAAAAGAGTGGGGAAAATAATTAAGCCAACCTTTGGGCGTCAAAAGTTCAATTACCCACCTGTCATCAATGAAAATAGGACAAAACCCTGCCATTGAATTATTGTGGAATTTTCTTAATGATATCTCCTTTGAAGTTTGGAAAATAGCTAATTTATTTAATACAACGCGACGTCTTCGCCAGATTTTCATAATTCTGAGAATGCATAATTTTTGCATTTTTGTTCTCTTATCCATCACTTGAGTCTCCCGCTGGCACTGGCCGAAGTGTTGCTTTAAATTTAATTGTAATTAAAATTAAGGCTACTCTACTACTACTCTACTTGGGAGAACGGTCTTTACCGGGTATCCTGTATAATTGAGTATATATTTCTTTCGGTTGGCACTTTGTATTCACCTATGCATTAATGCATATAGTGCATTTGTGGAATGCATTAGTGAAATTTAATAAGTTTCAACTCGTAGTGTCATCATCTTTTGTACATCAATTATATAATGTATTGTGGCAAACTTAATCAAAAATATAGTTACCGTAGGCAGACACGCACATAACTATATTTAGAGCCTACATACATTAGTGGTTTTAGTTGTATCGTTGTCTTGCAATTAACATCCTATATGATGATTATGTCATACTACTTAAATGACAATCGTACCTACTCGTATCATCTCTCAAGTGAATATGACAGTTGCGTTATTATTTAATTATCCACAGGGGAAATGAACAATGATGCGATGATTAGTTGGTCAATTTAAGAAGGCCGGAAAGTGAATAATGTGCTAGCTTGCGAGTAAATAAGGTTATGTTCCGGTGAAATGGACTAATAATTATAATAATTATTATTCGTATAGCTATTAGGTAAAGTTTTTAGGGCAAATTCTAATGTTAAATTTTTGTCTTGTTTTAATGCAGAACAATTATTGTGTCTATACAGATTTAAGAATAGGGTAGAACTTTGTCAAGACGAATAACCTATGAAAATATTGCTAACGCGGGTGGGTAATATTAAAACTAATTGCCATAAAAAATTTGATAGCTCTTTTCTGCGGAAATAAAATTATTTGGTTTCTGAGGCCTTTACGGGTTTTCCGCAGTTGCATGGATACCTTTATTAGGTTCCTTGCTTTGAATTGTTCGCTATAGTTTTTCGTGGACTGTGATTGGGGGATAATATCCAACAACAAACTGTGACACCAATCTATCAAAAAATTAAAATTGGCTGCTATACCTCCGCGAGTTAAAGAGGGTCTCAAATAATTGGGACTGCTAAGCTGGAGACAGCTGTAACCTTAGAAGAGAAGCTCGTTGTCTTCTCGGTATGTCAAATTTCTTTTTTCCTTGTTGTCTCAAATCTTGGAGCTTGGATTCGACGCCTCTCTTGACTGAATCATTGCTGTGCAGTGGCTCTATATGGCCTGACCAAATATCATTCGAAGAATTTTTCTTTAGAGACAGACTCTTATCGGCTCTGTTTATTGCCCAGTAATCGCCTCCATAAAACAAGACTAGTAGTATAAGTATTTTGTAGAGTGTGCACTTAGTCTTTCGCGAAAAAGTTTTGAATCCTTTTGTTTCGCCAAATCTAAAGAAGTAGCGGTTTGCTTGTTAATTTTTATCATCAGATCTTCTCTAAGGGGTTACTTCAAGACCATCAAATTTCTTCTGTTTTTCAATGCCCGTTTTACGGCACGGATTTGTTGAAAATATTGACTTTGTTGAATATATTGACTTCCCTGAAGTATATTGAAAAAGTCACAACATAGCGCATTTCCTTATCAAAACCCCGTAAATGTTTAGAAACAGTTCGGAAGAACTATTCCCCAGTTGTACATTGCACCGGATGTTTTCTACTTGATCATTTTTAGGGCATTTTTGAGTTAGATCATCGCCATACAGAATTCTCGACGATGGATCCTATCATAAGAAGCTTTAAAGTTGATGAAGTGATGGTGTGTGTCGACTTGAAATTCGTTAGTGTTTTCCAGGATTTGCCTTAGTTTGATCCACCGGCCTTCAAGTTTCACTAAAATTTGCCAGATATAATGTTACAGAATGAGTTAATACTTTCATGATAAGAACCTTAAATAGGATCCTGCATGTGACATTTAGCAGATATATGCCTAGATAGTTCCGGCAAGACATAGGATCACCTTTTTTGTAGATGGGGCATATGGAGCGTCTCCTCTGTAGTTGAAGAGCTCCGCTGGTAGTCCACCAGCACCGGCACCGGCGGTCTTGTTCTGCTTCACATTTTTCGAAGCTAAATGTAACTGGCTCTTAATTTATTGGAGATGGTTGGGGTTCTCTTCTTGCTACATGATTTCCATTTAGCTCCAGCTGGAAATGCTGTCGAATACATCTATTATTTTCTGCAAGTGAGTGGCAAATACCTGCGTTCCAGGCTTAAAACAAGCAGCCAGTCGCTTGTCTTTTTTAATGAAGCATTCTTAGACTAAATATTTATTTATATTGACCGAGAGTGCCCTCTCGCTGATCGTTAAATAAAAACATCAATATTATCTTATCATAAGATATTAAAACAGTTTTATATATTTAAAATGTGTTCATGCAACAACTTAAGTTTAGAAATTGTGTAAAACGATACGTTTAGGAATAAGTTTGCATGAACGCTGTCCGTTAAACTTCAGATATTGTGTGTCATTTGGGCCCGTTCTGATTTCGGATTTTTTTTTAATGGGGAACTTCCCCCAAACAAAATCGGAACGAGGCATTGGGAACAAAAAAAAATGTAAGATAAACAAGAATCGGTTTTCTTTGTTTGTTTAAGTTTGTTAAAGGTAATTGTATAAGAAAATGATGTCGGCACTAAAAATTTCTGAAAGGTAACTTTCATAGATTCAAAATAGCTTTTAACGGCCTTAAGTCCACAAAATTTGCGTTTCATCACGGCAATCTCACTTGGACTCATCAGTTGGTTAGTGAGCGCCTTACCAATACGCAGTTTTTATTAAGTTCAGTTAAGGACAAAATCCTCACATTGTTTTTTTTTCTCCAAAAATTCATGTAACTTCAACTGAACTTAACAAAAATTGAGTATTGGTAGATGGTGAGATTGCCGGTACGAAACGCAAATTTTGTGGACTAAGGGCCGTTAACAGCAATTTTGAATCAATAATTCGACAAGTCCAATTAAATATAATGCTAAGTCATCTACTTGGCTGAGTAATTTCAGTAGTATATAGAATTGTATTATAAAAAACACCTTAGTAACGTTCATATTTATTAAATAATCTCGGTTTAATAGCTTACAGATTGCGGAGACCGTTTTTTTTTAATTCTCTGAACTGCGAGATATTTAAAATAATTATATTTTCGAACACGCCAAATTCTGAAATTCAAATTGGCCCTTGGATAAGTTTAATTTGCATAAGTTTCTGCAGCAAATCCCTTAGATAATTTTATCCAATTTGCTTTAACAACTTTCCAAACAAAATTTGACAGTTAATTTACCAAAAGATTAATTTATCTAGTGTCTTACGAGACGATATTAAAAACAAAATATGTCAATTAATTTTTTTTTGTACAGATGAGCGGTAAACGAAGTCGTAGCTTTAAATGTGCAGTCCATCAACGGGATCGTGAGATTTGTTCAGAAAATGATTTTCACCTGATATTAGAGGAACCGCCATTTTTCAAAAAAATGGTCCATGTCATTGCTATGGAAGTGCTACCGGACGAACGTGACCGAAAGTTCTATGCCGATAAATATTCCTGCTGTCCACCACCACTCTTTATAATTCTAATGACATTTATTGAGGTAAGCTACCTATACAGTTATGTCTACATAATTGATGAGTATATTTAATTAAAACAAAAAAAAAACTTATATGTAATTATTTTCCATATTGAACATTTAATTAGCCTTATTAACCAAAAAGGCACGTACCAATGCAACTGATAGTAATTAATTAAAATTTTGTTTGCTCTTGCAATATATTTTACCGCAAAATGTTGTACCTCAAAAAATTGAAACAATAATTACTTTATTAAATACATCTATATGTATGTATGCTCTGTTAAATATAATAACTAAGCGTTTGTATATACAGTGATGTTATAATGTCCTTTCACAAGCTCGAACGACCACCTACAATACATCCCTTTCTACGTTCAACCACATTCTGACTTTGTTCGGTAATATTGATTAAAGGACTCTCGACTATTGTACTCGAGCAAAAGACTCCATTTGAGTTTGCTGACCCGATTAAAAATCATGACAAAACTATGAGTGTATGTATGTATAGGTAGTTATATTGCATAAAAATCTATGATGAAACAAAGCATATACCGGGAACAAACACGGTCGTCGAAAAAGTTTTATGTATACGTTTTTTTAATTTTTTTTTTTAAATATGTCCTGGTTGGTGATAATGATAATGGGTTCTGACATAATTACTTTTCTCGCTCTATACATACGACCGATTCGATATAGGGTTCAAATCCCTGGGTTATTTGATGGAATGCTGCTTTTCGGTGAAAGGATATTTTTTGCCTTATTGAGGATGCTTTTAGGTAATTGATGGCATAAGAAGATGAGTTTTTTTTTTATGTTTGCTATTTTCTTTTTACCGAAAATAATTCCTTGTCCTTTGAGCTATAAAGTGAAATTGAACATGAAAATTTTGTGTCAATAATGATGAGTTGGAGACCTCAAAGGATTCAGTGTTAAATTTTCATGAAAATAAGGACGATAGATAGATATAGTGAGAATGAAATCGAGCAACGAGGGAGTTGTAAAATTTGTGAAGGGTTTTTATTATATAGTTATAGTCGAGTACTTACATATATTATATACGGAACGGAAGAACGGAGAGATTCTTCTTTTGTTCATTTGTAATTCTAAATATCATATTGACTTGAGAGAAACTTTTAAGCAATATTTCTAAGTGCCATTGGGGGAAGTTATTTATAATTCTTATTCTAAATTCAAGTTGAGGTTTTAGTGGCTGCTTATATATATAAGAAACTAAAACATTTTGTTCTAGTTCAAAGGACATTTCATTCAAATAAATATTGAACAGTATAAGGAATTATGGAAATTATTATGAAGACATAGGAAGAGCTCCAGCAGAATTAATTGCCATCATAAATTCATAAGAATAATTTTCTAAGACATGAAAGACTGATTTATTTGGAACTAGGATAGGAATTTTCATATTATACTCATAAACTTAAAAAAAATAACAAACAAAAAGCTGAGAAAATCGGTGAAGTAGATTTTGATATAAATTTAAGACAAACACTGTCTGAATGAACGCTCGAGGGCAAGGTTTATTTGGGGAAGTGCTTTTGAGGAAAGTTAATTTTTTTTTGTAAGGAATATCCTTAGAGAAGTATTTTCAGTTTTTTTGCCCAAGCACATTTACAACTAATAACTGCTAAACAACTTTTTTTTCAATATTCCTCATAAGCGATTTTGATTTAATTCCTACAAATCCAAACTATATAGGGTATTCCTAAAAGAGGTCTCATTTTAAATAATTTTTGGTTCAAAAAATTCATAATTTTCAATGATCGATTATTGACAACTCCATTGTACCGACCTCGTTGATAGAGTTTTTAGGTCGCAGTAACAGTATCTCAGTATTGACATTCCACAGTTTTACACCCGGTCAACGCTGCATTGAGAGTTAAGTTGACAGAATTATCGTCTTTGTTTTATTTTTTAATGTAAAGGAATTTCCAGTAAGGACGGGTGGAAGTTCAAATGAAATAAAACAAGCTGTGTGTGATGTATTCAAAAAATCCTTCAATGGCTTGAAAGGCTTATGTACATATGTCAAGGAAATGTGTCAACCTTAAATGTTTTCTCGGTTTGACACGCTAACAAGGATCCTCGAGGCTAAATTTTTGAAAAATTTACAGCACAGATACTACTGAATTTGAAGGCCTGATCTGTATTGATTTTGAGGTAATCCTTGTGAGCGGCTTATTGAAATTAACCTGCAATTTCAGAAAACCCTACATAAACCAGATCAAATAATAAAAGATGCTTTTTAGAGGTATATAACTTAAATTTGGCAGCACTGTTTTCATAGACATCCATTTTGTCATGTGCGCACTTGTATGTATCTTTAATTTGGTTTGCCATTTCATCATGAATCGACTGACCCCTGAACAACAACGGCATACACTAGATTGCTGTTGATCCCGATTTTCACACGAAAATCCAAAAAGAAAAAAGCTCGTTTTTGTTGAAAAACTGCCACATTTGGAGTGTAAATAACCCTCAAGCCATTGCTGATATGTGCGCCGTTACATCCAGAAAAAAAACCAGACGGTTTGGTGTGCTTTATGGGCTGGTGGAATCATTGGTAATTACTTCTTTACAAACGATGCCGGCCAGAGGGTTACAGTCAATGGAGACCATTATAATATGTAGAGTCATGATCAATGACTTTTTCGTTCTTGATTTGAATTCCCTTGATGTAGGGGAGCTGTAGTTGCGTGTCAGAATTGATTGGCGAGTGCATAATTTCGCGTTTTGCACCTGTGAGTTGTCCTCCAAGATCGTGAGATTGAAAACTCCTGGATTTTTTTATGTGGGGGAATATGATAACTACGTTTGTCGCGTTGTTGCCAATATATAACCTCAAATGCTGCAAAGAGTGATCGAAAATTTGACCTCAAGATTGGATTACATTCGAGCCAACCGCGTTGACCAAAACAAAAATGGCAAAGAACTATCTTTTAAGTAAAGTCAATTTTATGACAAATAATACAATTTGTGTCATTTAATTCGGGCGCCAAAAAAAATTGCTTTCATTGATCTGTAGGCCTGGGATTTGACATGATGTTGCCTTGGTGATCTCACGAACGTCGTTTTCGAAAAACAACAATATTCAAATGAAGCCACCACTCACCGGCCAAATTTGTCTTGCACCAAACATTTATTTATTTTGCATGCATTTTGCCACCTGAAGAACTTACTTTGTCTCATATAAGACAATTAAGATTTTTAACAAATTCATATATACAAAAAAATGTCACGTTGCTAAAAATGACGTTGGCTCTAATAAGAATAAAATTGGTAATTTGGCAGCAGTGACTGATTAAGAAATAAGTGTTTGACGGACGAAGTCGAAAAAAAATGTCCGTCACAGACTATTAACATCAACCCGTCCTTACTGTAAAACCTTTTATTTACAGGCCCACTCTACTTAATATCTGTATCACCAATGAAATCACTGATATAACAATCACAGCTCTTGCAGTTTATGTCCCGCTTCCCTGCTCGCTTAAAATTGGCAAATCCTATCTTCTGTTGCAGTAAATTCACTTTTCTCGCCATCCCCTTGATCCAGACCAACCATATAACGGTAAGAATGCAATTTTACTTCTAAGAGAAAGGTGCTCCTAACCTTATGACGAATAGTGTATGATACAGCAATTTGAATTTTGTATATATTAAACAATTATGACCATGCCCGTTGAACTTATTTCCGGGATCATGCTTCAATTCCGTCTCAGGACAAAAAAAACAATAGGATTATCTTCTCCGATGTTCGCACAATTGGCCCTTTGTAAGTTCCGCCATTCTTTCAATAAAATTCGTTACCTCGTATTATTCTCACCATTGATTTTCTACGCCGACTTTATTTATTTTACTACCAACCCCAATGTTTTCCTAGAGATAATACGTGCCCGCTCAAGACCAAACGACTCTATGGGTCATTGATCTGCAGATCAATTGATTCCATAAAAACCAAAAAAAAAAAACTATGAGATTTTCACCGGTAGTGAAACAAACAAATTGGCGAAATGAAAACAAAATTGGCGCCTATATCTGTTTACATTTTGGTTCGTAGTGCATAGTAGCTTCGCTGTCGCTGTATCCCTCGTATTGGTGTCGGTTGGCGTTGGCGTCACCATGGTTTTGGTCGGTATAGTCGTTGTTTGCACATGAGGTAAACGAGACTATGTGGCCAGCAGCAGAGAGCGTCATGGCCAATTGTATAGGACCAGCCGGTAGTGCCACCATACCACTGCCAGATCTATGGCTATGGCTATTGGTCGTGTCGATGCCGACCATTCATAAATACAGCTTCCAGTATTTGGCGTCAATGGTGTGTGCTGCGATGGTGACTATCCGGCTTACACACACATGACAAACCGAATTATACTGAGCGTTGTCATCGTCGTCGTCGGCGGGGTTGATGCAAATTTACACAATCCATTCAAAATAATTCATGGGGAATTTACATAAGATCCAATGCCACCTGCCCCGGATTTATGTGCAGTAAAATATTTAGGTCTACTCGGGGTATAATTCTATACTTACTACATAGCATCTGTGTAGGTATATATTTCACAGAAACTGAGGGTGGATCAAATAACCCCCAACTTTGGGTCGTAAATTAAAAAAAAAGTGCCGTGAACAAACAAAATAAACTTAAATGAGAAAAGTTTATAAAGAGCTACATACAGTTTCGTTTTTCTGTACTCTCGTATATAAATAACGATGAATGCTTCGTTCGTGCTTCGTTACTTTTTTTCCAACTATGTATATTCCACAGCTCAACTGTATATTTGTATGTATAAATGGCACAAAGGTTTAACTTAACTAGTTCAATGTAAATGTATTAATGTTTTGCTTTCAGTGAAATAATATTAAGGGAACCTACCTATACTATTAAGTTAATTTTAGGGTACGATGACACTTAACATTTTCTCAGTGAAAGTTCAAAATTCTATCGGACGAAAGAACGTATACAGGATTTTGATCAGGTGCGTCTGCGGTTGTGAGGGCATAATTCATATAATACAAGTATCTTAATATAATACAGTGGACATCCAGTATAATGAATACCCGATATAGCGAATTTGCGATATAAGGAACGATTTTTAAGTTTACATTAACATCTTTAAATAGCGAACGATGGTCACAATTTGCTATCCGATATAACGAACTGATTAATAAATTTCACATAAAATAATTGTGTTGACATTTATTTTTTTTTTGCATCTGTTCTTATGTCAATACGATAGTTTTCTCGTATGTATGTGGCCCGAAGGCCTTACAACTGTATCAAGTTTTGATTCTCTTTCTCTTTAAGTGGTCGCTCGATATAGAGAATGACCTCGATATTATATTATTCGTTATACTGGACGTCCACTGTACTAAGTTACGAAATTGGAATACATTAATATCCGTGTATAGACCTGCTTAGTAACATAACCATTATGTACTCTGACTATTATTTTTAAATCATATGAAAATTCACCATGTTAAGTGCCGCATATTTACCCAACCCGTTTAATGGATTTTAAGTATTTTCTTTAGGATAACTACCTAACCTATACAAAACAAAGAATAATTGAGCATTCCTTAGCTTGCATTAACTTGGGTTCTCTTATCAGCCCAACTAAGCACTCAAAGGGATGCAAACCAAATATCTAACTTTCCTGGTTGATTGCTCAAAACATCAAAGTGCAAGCTAGTTCACTGGAAGCTATCCGTGTTATACTGTACATATTTGGAATATTATTGTATTGCACAGTTTCAGTAGTTATGAAAGGTGCGAATTTATAACAGTTGCTTATGTTTAAAAGTATGCAATATTGACAGCCTTTTAAGTGGCTGTTGATTCTGAAAAAAAGCAACAAGTTTCGGAACTATGTTGAATTCCTGACCCTGCGGGCCTCATAAATATAAAACTTAAATTGTACTGTAATTGTTAGCATAACTGTTCTAAATTGGCATATCTACGAAACGGACATTTTGAAATTTTTGCATTGGTGGTGAAAACTTACAAAAACCGTAATGCACTAATATAATTTCGGTTTGGGTTCGAAATCCCGATTTTTATAATCCCATTTTTTAAAATCGCGGTAACTCCCACTTTTGGAATTCAACCCAATTTGCAAAAAGAACGCCGCTAAATGGATGACATGCTGCCTCCCTGCTTCACCAAATAAAAGGATTTGGTGTGGGGTCGACTTTGAGTGTATGCAATATTTTTCAACAAACAAAATGATACAATGGTCTAAAGTATTTGGCAACATACCAAAATTTAATATATAAAACAGTCTGCTTAGAATTTTAACTTTACTCCATCAATTATTGTGTGTCACAAGGCAAGGTGTATTTGAGAAAAATCCTTGAAACAAAAAAAAAAAAGATAAAATAGAATAAAGAAAGTGCTGTATTCTCGGGAAATAAAGGCTTACCAAAGGTGGAGGCCTAATGACGAAGATTACCAAGAATATTCTAACTTTTTTTCAGAAAGTAAACTGGATTATTCCAGAATCTTGAGTTTTCTGGCCCAACTGCCCCTAACTCCTTGACGTTGCTCACATGCTGGAAACTCACAAAAAAGTATTTCTCGCAGTCAATCAAAATTTAAAAAAAAATCAACTGAAATTGAAATTCCGAAGGTGATATTTCGGTTTCTTACGGGGTTTACGTTAAGTATCAAAAATCAATTTATTTTTGAGTTAGATCTGCCAAAAAACTGATTTTGACAATTTTTGCCTAAGATTGGGCAAAAAAATTGATTTATTTTTTTGATTTTAATGGAGTTTTCGTTTGGTAAATTTATATTTTGATCTGTAAATTGATTTTTTTCGTAACGAATCGAATACGTTTTCAGATTGATTTTTATATGCTAAAGTATTGGTCTCTTCACAACTTGCTTCGCTGCCCGAAGATGAGCTGGACAAATAAATTAATTCACTTAAAACTGTTTTCATTTGAACTCAAGACTATTTTAATTCTTTCTTGCGACCGAAACAAATTATCAAACAAAAATTTGTCAAACTGATGGCTGTCAATTATGATTCATAGTGTTGTTAGTAAAAGAAGGGTAGATCTGCCGAAAAATGCAGATCTGCAAAATTTATTTAAAATAAAAAAATAAATCACTTTTTTTGCCCAATCGAAGGCAAAAATTGTCAAAATCAGCTTTTTGACAGATCTAAATCAAAAACAAATTGATTTTTGATATCAAACAAGAACACCATAAATCAATTTTGCAGATCTGCATTTTTCAGCAAAATTTCAATTTATAGATCAAAATATAAATTTACCAAACAAAAACCCCATTATAGCAAAGCTCTCCGTAATTGAACCCAATCAATTTTCCTAATTTTTATTCACAATGAACATATCCACCGCACTTCCGTCAAATACTTATATAGTTGAAGTAAAATGGAAAAATCGATTTTCCACGATTAAAGCCCCCAAAACCGATTCCGACTATCCGACTAACTAAGATAGAGAAAAATTCAATTTCACGAATAAAGTTAAATCAATTAAGACCGTCCGGTAAATTTTTGTGTAATTAGGGATTAAGGGAATCACATAACTGATACATCTTTCCCTTGATGGCAAGGCTCATTTTTGATTGGGCTTTCAACCGTTCTTTGTAACACTGTGCACAGCTTTCACACATGCTTGTCTTATAAAAAATGTGGATCATCAACCACACAAGTCATTGGACCAGGGATTGAGATTCTAGTTTAATATTTTGACTACGTTTTGATCGAATAACAGCTTTTGTCCCATTTCCTACATGATTTAGGAGTGCCAGCGTTTTGGAGCCGTAACAGAAATGCAAAGGTTGAAAACAAGTTAACTACTCATCATGCCTGATGGTGATGGAACAGCAGACTGATACTCGTAAAAATGATATAAGTTGAACAGCAATACCTCTAATAACAGATAGGAAATATATTGGTAACCATCGCTATATGGCAACTTATTCTTAAGCAGAATGCTATATGAAGCGTTAACAAATCTTAGATGGAGCAATATGAACACTGCTAGATATCTTTAAACTGATTGCAAATTATCTTCATAAGGCGGCAATTTGAACACTGTCTAATAGGCGGGCCCGCAATGTGGCTTATCTAACGAATTCTGAAGGAAACAATTCTATTCTTCTATCCTGATGATTTGCTCTAACATAACAGATTTAAACTGCATCTGGGAAACATCTTCAACAAGGATCCAAGTATTTTTCGTTTTTTAAAGGAAGAAGTTCCAAATGGTCCAGTGAGTTGGATAAGTATTCTTGAATCATCCGGTAATAAAACTGACTAATTATTATGCTTTTTGTGTGGGTTTTCTGCCGACAGCCACTTCTACCTAAGCTAAACCACAAGAATTCCCAAAATTGGGCAAATTTCACGATAAAAACTATTGAAAATCATTTCAGAAGCCTTATGCCTGATTTTACTCAACACTTATCGAACTTTAACTTTTTAAATCTTTTCATCTTCCATCTTGGCGCTGTCGATAGACTTAATGCAGCACCCAAAGACTGACCACGATAAAATAAAACAAAGAAAAAGATTTTTTTTTTTAAATCAATTTTCACTTTTATTCTGTGAACGTTCGAAAGATCATTATTGCTGCACAATGCACACCCAGCGACAACGACGGCAGTGACAACCTTCCAAGTGCCTGTGGCAAGACATGTGATGGAAAGCGATGTGTAATTAAAAAAACGTCGTCATGTCCGTCCAGCTCAACTCAGACTCAGCCTCCTCATACAACTCGCACCTACTGCCTACTACCTCCCCCATTGTTTGCTCTTTCATCCGCTGTGCTGGTTGGTATCGCGGCTGTTTGTACGTACGTGTTGCGGATGTTTTTCCTGTTATTGAACATGGCGCTACCACACATCCGCAATGTATACACATCACAAATAAAACGTGTGTTCCGGCCAACCAACCAACACAACATAACGTCGTCGTCGTCTTCGCCGCTACGCCGCCTGCCCAGCGAAGGGTGAGCCTTACTCCATTTATGGAGCACATCACTGGACAATTTGTAGTGGACCAACGTCGTCGTTGTCGTTGTTGGAATCGTTGTCGCCTGGGGAATTATTCATGTCAGTTGTCAGAGTATCTCGCTGCTGGTGGAATACGTTTTGTGGGCGGCTGATTAGAGCTTCGCGCGCTCAGAAAGGTAGTTGTCACGTCCATGTTGTTGTTATACCTATTCTCTTAGTTTTTTTTTTATCTCTCCAGATTGTCGGTTGTCAACTCTACATATGTCATTTTGAATACTTAATTTATTGTGCTTAAAAGGTGTGTCCCTCTATATTTCTTTTCTTTGGTGGTGGTAGCGCGCGGCCTTGAAAATTTGTCAGAGAATAAAATTAGGACGTGTAGGCATTAGAAAATTTCATCGCGTGTTTATATAATAATTAAAAATAAATTGAAAGTCATGGTGTGGAGTTGAGCTCTTTAATAATAATTATATGGCAGGAAGACATGAAATGGCTTCCTGTGCAGAAAAATGCCTCGCGCTGAAGACTTTTTGTATGAATTGACATAAATTTCGCCTTGTCAAGGTCGTTTTTATTCTGTGTGTGTTTTTTTTTAATTTGAAAAATGGACTTAGTGAGGAGTGAAATCATTTCTGTATAACCTGGCCTTATGGGGTAATTATTTTGGACAAGTACAAAATGCGCCTAATTAAACACTATATAATTCATCAAAATGTTTACCGTTTAACCCTATTTTCACGAAGATGAACTTTTAAAGTATTTATTTCAAAAACGTCGGCTTGGGCCAATTCATCAATCATAATTTATTTGTACGGGCGGTCGTTTTAATTGTGTTTTTTGAAGAAGATTGGAACATTCCTCAGAAAAGAGATTCATCTGGAATGTCTGTTTTACTTGTGTCAGGTACATTTTCATTGTAATTTTTTGACTATTATGTGTCGAGTGCAGTCCGCACATTTATAAGAATTTTCCATTGTATTTTTTACCCTTTTTTAAACGGTGTAAAGTGAAATATTTCTTTTGAAGTCGCACTACACGAATGTGGAATGCGTTCGGTAGAATTAGCTGTAAAGCGCATAGCTTAAGATTCTCAATACCCTTATTCTACCCTTTCTTAAAGTAATTCTTGCATTTGAATAAAAATTCGAACTCGATATTTTAATTAAAATTGATATGACTATAAAAGTGAACACAAGAACCTGTGTCCCACAGTTCCATCTGTCTGTCTCTCTCTCTGTATGAAGTTAAATCTACAACCTAAAGGGATGAAGCGATTTTCTTCAAACTTGGTACTTTTTGTGAAAATAGTTTTTTCGAGTATTTCAGAAAATTCCAAAAACTACTCAATATCGATTAAGCTGTTTTCGAAATATTGAGTTTTCGAAACAAAAATTGTTTTTTTTTTATTTAAAAATTTTTTTTTTGAAAGTTTAGTGTAAGCTGTTTAAAAGTTTCTCAGTAAAAAATCGGCTGAACTATTTTCCAGAAACCAGGAGCCAAAAAATGGTTCTACCAAAAAATAACTATTTTTAGACAAGAAAAAATTCACAAAAGGTCTTTCGTTAATTAATAAACTATTTTTTTAAATAAAAATTTTTCCCTCCGTTTATGAGAAAAATAAGATTCACCATTTTGGCTAAACAAAATTAATACAAAGCTTAAGTATTTAACAACATAAATTTTAAAAACAGAATTTTAAAAAATTCGAACTATTGAATTTCAAAACAAAAAAAATATTTTTTTCCCAAAAAATCAAAAAAAAAAATATTTTTCGAAAAATTTTAGTTTTGCGGTATTGCCTAGTATTCACAGGACTTGCTTATAAAAATTTTGATTGAAATCCGTTGAGCCTTTAATAAAAAAGATGTTGTTGTTAAAAATAAAATGTGTAAAGATTTGTTTGAGCCTAAATGAATACTATACCAGTGTTTTTTATAGATGTGTGGTTTTCAATCTGGCAATACTTTTTTCGTAGTTGATCTTTTTGACAGCTGTCACGATTGATTCGGCGCGTTATTGCTGACATACGGCCCCAATTGCTGTAAAAAGTGGTCGAAAATTGGGCCTCTCGGCTGGAATTTATTGAAATTTATTCCCACTTGCCCGAAATCATTTTTAAAACATAATGGCAAACCCTTATCTTTATAATAAAGCTAAATTCCTGGTCACAACATTAAACTATATGCGTTTTATTACTTCTTGAAGGCAAGACGTCTAAAAAACACTCGTTATATACCTAATAGAGATCAGATTCTTTTTATCAAAATCGTTAGAACCGTTTTAGAGATAATTGTAGAAAAAATTAAATGGCAGCTACCGTTATTCTTGGGACTAAAAAAAAACGATCCAAAATTCTATTTGAGAGAATCACGTAAAACGCAAGTACCAAGTTGGAAGAAAATTTCTCCCGCGCCTTTTCCATTGTATTTTTTGCTATATAAGTGGTAATTATATATGGTAACTAATAGGTATAGAGACTCTAATTGATTTAAGGCTTTAACAATCTTAAGGTCTTACTAATACAAACTAAAAAAAAAACACCATACAATTTCTATTACAGTGTGTTGGTATTCGTTTTTTTGACGCACAGTATTATATCGTATACCGTGTTCCTCGAGTCCTTTATTTAGCAGATCTAATGGGTGAGGATAGGATCTAACCTGTTCACTGGACTAAGAAATTTATTAAAAAAATAATGTTCTGAGCTAATTAAGTTAAACATTTTTTTTTGCGAAATTACGACATCCTGGCGTTTCAACACCAACCCTAAACCCTGATGTCCTTGTATCCCACATGTACTTTTAAATTTCGCTTATGCACGTTTTCCCATTAGGATTGTAATATACACATATAGCGTGTACAAAGGGTTTGAAATATAAAAAAAAAAACTCACCTGAGTACTAATAGGCATTGTACTCGTACTTACCGAAAACCTCATGGCAAAATCCATAACACAAGAACGTGTCACCAACTAATAACATCCCGTTCCGACAGAAGCTACGTTGCTTAAAATAGTTTTAGACATGATATCCCAAATACGATATAGGACTAAATGTACACATATCTATGATCGTACCTGTAAAGTAGCTTTAGAAAAACACAAGTTGTATTATAGATACAAATAATATTTATACGTGACACTTAGTGCCGAACGTGTTAAAAGCATCTGGCAAACGGTAATCCTTTCATTTATTTGAATTTATTAATTTAGTACAACATTCTTGTACAAAGTCTATTATGTCCTTTATTTTTTTTCTGTTTGGTTTTTAACCAATGGTATTTTGTATAATTTCCAGTTGGGGTTTTTTGCCTACCACACAGTGACGTCCGGACCAGCGGAACCTGCCGGTCCAATACCCATTGATTCAATGTTCATTTATAGTCCAGATAAGCGCCACGAAATATGGCGCTTTATTTTCTACATGGTTCTGCATGCGGGATGGTTCCACCTTGGCTTCAATCTGTGCATCCAGCTAATTTTCGGTTTACCTTTGGAAATGGTCCATGGATCCGGCCGCATTGCCTGTATATACTTCGCCGGTGTTTTAGCCGGGTCGTTAGGTAAGATTAAACAGAGCAAGCACAATAAACGGTGCTCCCAAATGCACACCAGAACTCTTATAATAAGGCTTTCCATCAACAGGCACCAGTATCTTTGACCCCGAAGTGTATCTGGTCGGAGCTAGTGGTGGTGTATACGCATTGTTGGCCGCCCATCTTGCCAATGTCATGTTGAACTACCACAGCATGCAGTATGGCATCCTTCGCTTGGCAGCGATTTTCATCTTTGGTAAGTGCTCGTTGTATGTGGGGTATATCATATATTGTACTCGAATTTTCCTATATGGTTGCTTCGAATGCAATTTAATTTTGTTTATTCGCCCACTCATCGTCATCATCATCATTTCATTGTATGCACTGTTATCCTTTTTATAGCATCCTGTGATGTTGGCTTCGCCGTTTATGCCCGATATGCTGTGGAATCATCATTCAGTCCGTCAGTGTCTTATGTTGCCCATTTAACCGGAGCTCTTGCTGGCTTGACTATTGGTTTTTTGGTGTTGAAAAATTTCGAACAAAAGCTGCACGAACAGCTCCTGTGGTGGATTGCTTTGGGGGCGTATGCGGCGTGTACGATATTCGCGGTTATTTTTAACATCATGAACACGGTGGCTATGCAGCGGTTGAAAGTCGAACAGATCCTACCCAGGGAGCCACTCTATTATGAGTTTGGCATATGATGGCACATCATGGTGTACGGGATGTCGTTAAATAAATCAAGGACACCCGATTGTCCTTTTGTTCTATTTAATTTATGAGTTTGTGTTTTTTTCTGAACATCTTTTTTTGTTATTCGTTATTTTTTGTTAGTTTATTATTTTTTTAAGTTTATTGGTATTTTATTTTTGTTTGGGAATTTATTTGTTAATTTTTTAAATAAATATAATAGTCTTTAAGCTACCTCACAATTTATACATATTTTCTGCTTTTCCAGTGGAAATCTTGTAAATACTATAACCGTCCTTAATCACTGTTGGTGATGTATGTTTCGAAAGTATTCAATTTTTAAGTGAACATTAGGGTGGTTCTTAAATATTTTTTTAGAGGTTAATTTAAATTGTTTGTATAGGTTCAAAATAAAATCTAAAGACCAACAAATTAACAAATATTGGTCCATTTTTACATTTTCGTTCAAATATTTTTTTTTTATTTCGTAGCGAAAGACGATTATTTGATTATCTCTGATTTTGAGATTAGTAGTGCTCTAAAAAATAATTCAGTTAAGTGTGGATTATATGTGGAACTCAATTAGAGTTTGACAGTTCGTAAAAATCAGATTGCTTTTCTCAAATTTTGTTTTGTTGTGTTAAATCAAATTTATTCGTTCATTCGTTGGGCGCTCTCATGTAAAAAGTCCTAAAAGATGAGATGAAACAAAATCTAGGTCGTGGACCGAGGACCAACAATCATATGCGAGGGGAGACCACTTCTCCAATTTAGGCGGGAGTAAAGAACTCAAAAACTAAAGTGGGTTTTATTCGCATAACAATTAATATCTTCAAAGTTTAAGTATAAAAATTAAAAATATCAATCTGTAAAAATAGATAATTATTTGTTAATGACTTGGAGCTGATTAAAGTTTATCTCAAATGAAATTTTGTTTTTAAGGATCACCCTAATATTTTTTAATACAAAATGCAAATCTGTTGTAGTCTTTTTCGAATTTAAGAGGTAACATAACGTCCAGAATGTTATAAGTTTTGTTTTGTTTTAGGGAACTTCCAAAATATTTGTCCAATTCCACTACATTACGTAATTCGACAAAAAAATTCGGTTGTTTTATGTTTTCTAAAATCATAATTTATTTAAATTTTTCGAAACATACAATATTCCATCAGAATTATCAGTCCAAATACTTTCTAACTGAATACAAATATTTTGTAAATAATTTATAAAATAATACTACTCAATACTCGCTTTTTTTTATTTTAAATTTAAATATTATCTATAAACAGAAGTTTTGTTAAATTATTATAAATTCTTCTTTAAATATTTGTTTCTCAAAGACTGATTCGTATTTTATTTATTAATTTTTTTCTTTAAATTGTGCAATAAAAACTAAGACATTTGTCATGTAAATATATCTAATTAAAAAAATTAGACTAATTTTTGACTTAAAAAAATCAATAATATCTCTTGAATGAACGTCAAAGTACAAACAAAATTTTACTGAAACATTAAATAAAATAACAAAATTATATAATTAGATATTAATATTAAATTAAAATATAAATAAAAGTGCTATTTGGATATACCATACGTAAAGTTAAATTAAACAGTAATCAAACAATAACATTTGCTGATAGTCTTTATAATTTATATATTAAAACAAAAATAAAATGAATTTAAATAACAACTTTGTCACTGCCAGGAATCTTACGACATAGCACTGTTTATATAAAATTTATAAAATATAAAACTTGAATAAATAAGTATTTTTACTTATGTTATTGTTGCAAAATAAAAACATTTTCCACAAGTAGCTGATGTAATTTTTTTTTTATTTTTTGACTTATCAAATGTCACTTATCTAATATTATCTTTTAGAGTTTCCCAATAATGATGTATAAATGGCATAATGGGAAACTCCGCGGCCACACATGGGGTCAATTTGCTTGCCTACTAAAATATACAAAGCCATCAAAGAACAAAGAAGTAAATTGAGATTGAAGTCAAGTAATTTGACAGAAGTGAAAGTAGTTACCACAGATAGTTTTTTTTTTGTTAATTAGAATGTAAGGTAAATAAGTTCAATCAATTCAATTTTCTATTTTTATTTTCTTTCGGTCACACTGTCGCTTTAATGTGTATAAAAGTTCAGTATGACTGACAATTTCTGCAATTTTTCATACACTCAATTTTATTTAAACTCCCTGTTACCACATACTCGTAGCTCTCTCTCTCTCTTACGAACTCCAAACAAACGAGTGAAACACAACGAGTATCAAAAAGAAAAATTGCTGTATGTAAATGCAGATAAATATAAACCACCGTCTCAACCATCTAAAATAAAAAAAAAACTTAACAGTAAAACCTATTTGTTTATAGTATTACATTCGAATTGTGCGTTGCTTTTCGTCTAGAGTATATTTAACCGTACTCAATTAAAAGTAAATAGAAGAACAAATATTGCTTTAGAAAAAACACAAATTACGTTTAATAGTTAAAATATTGTTCGCTTTACTTTGAAATCGTTCAAAAGTGCCCATCACTATCAACATAGGGACGTCAAAATAACTGACGTTTCGTTCCGTTTCCGTGGTATTGTTTGTTTAAAAGATATTTTTTTCACAAGTATAGGAGTTTGATCTATCAATACATATAGGGTATTCCAGATAATATTTCCTCCGCAAAAACGGGAGTTGTCAAAATGTTTATGGGAAGAGCGGCCAAATTTATCTTATGATATATACACCATAGAAAAGCCATTGGGCATTCATTCATGAAGTAATTCTTTAGCAATCTGGGTGTTTAATTGTAACCCGTCCGAAAGCAAAGCTGATTAAAAAACATATAAAGCAAACATTTTAGAATAATTACAATCTGCGACAGAAGCCTAATGAAGATCCGTAAATTCAGTTCACCACTAGATGTCGGCTACTATGTTGGAACCACAATATGAGTATGTGTAACAGCAAATAGTTGCTGAAATCGGGTTCTGCTTTTAAACGATTCAGAACGGATTAACCAATATTCATCCATTTTGACATTTCATTCACATCACTTTCTTTTTATTCGTCGCGAATGATGTTCTAAAATTAAAAATCTCTGATTTTAAGGTTAGTCGTAAATACGCCAACAATGCATTTGTTGAAGTGTGGATGAAACGCCAATCTCTGACTAGTGATTGTCCCGCTTACATGCGGTTTGAGTTGAGAAGTAGGTCTTACATATAAATATTCTGATAATTATGGAGGCGGCAGCTGTCATCCCAATATCTTTTCATCTTAACTTCAAACGAAGTACTTAATTTAAAAACCTGGGCCTGATTATTGAATACGTGGTGTATTGTTTTAGGTGGCGAAAACGAAGTTTGGAATTATTGCTTTAGCTTCTATTCAATGAAACCGAATCAACTTAAATCACAAGAAAAATTAAATCAATAATCATACAAAAAGCATGGAAACCCAGATGTCAAATAACTGGAATATTGAATGAAATATCTTCGACTTGCATCGAATTTGTTAATAAAACAATTCGAAGCATGTCGAAAAGAATATATCGAATCGAAAATGATTTGTCGCATATTCAGGGGACTGTCTCGATAATCCGACTCTAGTTCAACTCGATCTCTCGATTTTGCTTGTAAGCGGGGTAGTTGAGATTAGTAACAAGAGAGAATAATTTATTAGTTTAAGATTCGGGCTTGGATGGTACAAATAAACAGATGACGAGTTGCGCATCATGGACATACGATGTCATCTGTCGTGCACACATTTTTGAGAAACATAAAGCAATGATTTTTCGACGACTTTTATGTAATAAGTAAATATGAAATATTGTTTTTGAAAAATAGTGCACTATCTTATTAAATTCTAAACACAAGTAATTATCATAAAAATTGATAAAACATAGGGTTAACTGCGCGTTGATGACGTAGTTGCGAAATGAATTGAAAAATATTTAACTGTGTCATGTTTGGCATGCGAATAGAAGTTAACAACTTTTAACAACCAGACTGCAATTAACGATGACCAATTTGTTTTCTCAAATTAATCTCACTTTGGCAAGTAAAAAGAAAAAACATTAGTCGTGTTCTCGTGACAATCAAGTACAGCAAAGTAAAACATTTTCACGAAAACTATCTACACTCCAAATTGATTTTATTTATTTTAATATGAAAGGATTTTCACACCTGTGTTTTTTTTTCTGTCAAAAAGCATACAAAATACAAGGAGAAAAAGAAATACAAACATACATTGCTAAAAAAATCACTTCAATTCCCTCTGTGATTGAATAGACTTACTAATTATCGGAACTCTATTATACTTCGGATGAAAAGGAAAAGTTATTGCCAGTATTTGTAAAATGTTTACTTTGCTGTACTTGCTAGTCACGAGAACACGACTATTATTGAATTTACTGTTTTAAAAACATAAAATTTAAAGGAAATAAAGCAACATGGCCGCCATGATTTGTCTTGTCAAAATCTAGCCGGCTCTATTCAAAAGCCCTTCTTAATTTTAATCCTACTAATTAAATCGAAACACACAAAGTTGCTCAATGATTTTCTTCCGTCAATATTTTCAAAATAAGTTTTTAATCTTCTTGCCACCAAATACCTTATGGCTTATTCGAAAATATATATTCTTGATGAATTTTCAAATCCAAATACATATGTATATTTCTCAACAACTTTGTATAGTACTTTTAAATTAAAAGACGAAAACAACAAAATTTAAATTTAAACATTGAAGTTGTAAGCCCATCCTCGATGAATGCTCATTCTGGTTTAAAGCATAATAAGAACTTTCAGGACTTATCAAACAACAAGAGGAACATCATGAGCATTATTCGATTATAAAGTTGTTCTTTTGCCGATGCAAAATTTGAAGCAAAATGAATTGTAATGAATGTACAATTTTAATAAGAGAAATTGAAAAACAAGAAGCAGCTTTATCTTCGAGCTATGTATATGTAATTGTTAATAACTTGTTTACACTTTGGACTTACCAAAAAAAAAAAAGTCCTTTAGAATAGGGAAGGCTATACGTATAAGAACTTTCTCCCTGATGATGTTCTCGGCTTGGTAGACTCGCTCTTGGTTGAAGTTCTTAATTCCATCCCATAGGACTCAAACTCTTATTATGATGGGTGGTGGTATAGGAGAGAAAGAGGAGATTTGATGGTGTTTGTAAACTACTGTGAACAGAACACTAATTACTAAATAATTGCTTGTATGTGAAAGTTTTGAATTGAATTTCCCTTAGACAGTCACAGTAGCAGCTTTTCCAACAAAAAAAAAAAAAACTGTCAACAACACATAACGATAACGAAGACTACAACTACGACTACGACAGACGGACGCGGGCAAATGGAAATGGATAAACCTAATCGTACACAGAAGTGTGTATAAGGGAAAAAAAACTTCAAACTTATTTAATATACAATACAGAACGCAGTAAGCGTTCTGTAATTATGCGCCAGAATTATTTAAACGCGAGGATTATTTAAACAGTGCAAAAGTTTTACAACTTTGAATTTACTTTTGCCACAGAGTCCATATTTGACTTTAAAATTTTACAGACAACATACTGTAATTATATAGTGTACCTTTGTATATTTATTTAAAATGGAAGTTTATGTTTGGCTTTAGTAAGAATACATGCCTGCTGTATGTTTTTTGTGTGAAGGAAGACAAAAGCTTAGTAATGGGGTTGAGAGTTGCTAGTGGCACATCGGCAGTTTTTTTTGCTGATGTAGTCTTACAAAAGGAAAACGAAAGCAAGAGGATTTGGTCTTTCGTGTGCAAGGAGCACTCGGAGGTTCACATTTTATAGGACTTTCAAATAGAGATGTATAGATTTTGAAAGGAGCGAAATAGCAGATGAGCTTTCAGAGAAGGGTTCAGTAACAAATAGGGATAGTAGCGGTCTAAAGAGCAAATCAGATCAGCAACTCCAGAATGACAGTGTTATTTTTAGAAGTTTATGACCTATAATTATTGAAGAGGAAACCCATCAGTGGATATTATCACTGAGTATAAAGAATATACCTTTATATAGGTGAACTAACAGGATATTGTGTCACTAGATTTAGGTGTAATTCGACCCGATTTCTGTAGGAGCTGTCAAGACGTCAAAGAAATATAAATTATTAAACATCTGCTCTGCGATTGTTCGAACCTACAAACAAATCGACTCCGGCACTTCGCAAATGGGTTTGTTGGAGAACTGGATAATCTAGTGAGGCCTCAATGGCATATTTGTAATAGAACCTTAGTCTTTGTCAAACATTAGTTAAGGACCATCTCTGTTTTAGGTGATCCTCTTAACCTTACCTGTACATCGGTTTAAGCAATAAAATCATCTTTAGCGAGATTTTGCATACAGGGCAAAAATAAAACACTTCAATTCTTCACGGTGTGTCAACTATTAACTTCAACTCTGGGCAATCCTTTCTTTTGGATTCTGCATTTGCTAAAACCGTTAACCTCGTCGTTATTCTTGGTCTTCAAGCCCGCCCTTTACCCTTAGGATACCATTCGAAAAAATTTTTTGCGATGTTGTCGTTTGGTTGCCTCAGTGTGTGACCAATCCATCTCTTTTATCCAGAACTTGGATATTTGACTAGATTTCCATATTGCTTCCTTAGTACCGAATACAGAATGGGTTTTACTTATTCTGCTTATAACGTCCAACTGATTAAATTCAACCGATGTAGTTGAACTACCAAACCATTTCGATTGGAGTATTTTAGAGAGTTATATGATGATATACGGACCGGTCTTTGGACAGTATATACTTTTGTATTTTAACAGCGATTTTCTTGAGGTCGATCGCTTCTCCTTTAGTTGGTATTGCAGTTTGCAGACTGCTGCAAAATTATTCGCATGGTGTTATTAATCGCTTTTGGATCGTTTAGAATGATCTTTGGGTCAACTCCTGGAAAACAGGTAAGCCATAGCACCATCACTATAGTTTTGTAGTTTTTGAGGTCCCTTTCTGAAACTAATTTTATCAATGCGAGCAAAATTCCAGATAGTTATGGCGGAATTCGTTTCAGGTACTAAATTCGTATACCACGATCCACGAGATACAGCTGCGTTGTTGTTTTTGAGGAGTTTGTTTTGATTTTTTAGCTGCTTAAAGGTTCCTTATATCTGAATAAGTGATCTTCAATTTGACACCAAATCCATTAAAATCCAGTACTGAGTGGTTAGTATTGCTTGTTTTCCCGATAATTTCCTTGGCAATTTGGTTCATTTCTGGACGATGCTAATGTATACACGAGGTTCACCAAATAGTAATACACTGTTGGGTATAGTGTGTGGGCCGCCAGCGGAATTGTCAATGATTATTTTCTCGAAAATGACAATCACCATCAACGGAGAGCGCAAACAGTTTCGACGATATAATGCAAGTGTACTGAACAGTGCCTTATGTCCGATAACAGTGCAGCTCGAACACATACCTTGTTCGATTCGAAACGTCATCAGACAAATTAAAAACATTTCTGTCGTTGTTTCTCAGTTCACGCTTTAGTTTGCTAGGAAATTAGTATAAGGAAATTCATATTTGCAAATGCAAATAATTTGAAGCGTATTGCTTGCGAAATAGAAGAGTAGGGTATAAATTTCCAGATAATTTTGGGTGACAAAAATTGATTAACCGAAGAATAGAATCCTACTTTTGAAAATACTCATTTCTTTCTTATTTCATCCAAGTTTTTTGGGAAAACCTTGGACCTCGACGATCTTACCTCAGCCTCGAAAAAAGCATCAGAGTCAGCTAGATGGATAAATCGAACGTCATCTACGTTTGATTGGGACTTGACTTTTGTATCAAGTAGTTTTGCCATTTTGATTAAATTTACTTTTAACCATTGTAATTTATAATTTCTCTGCAATTTACTGTTAATTTAAGTAAGTTTCCCATATAAAAGTCTGAAAGTGAATAAAAGTTAAGTATTTTTCCTTAAATCTTTGTTTGTTTATTTTTAAAATAATATAAATTTTAATATAAAATATTCTCGAAATGTCAATTAATAAAAATGTAAGCTCAATAATGTTATGAGACTTAAAAAACCATATCGCTCTACAAGCAAATTTCTGTCAGCATAATATTCACAACTACAGAGCTATATAGTGACAACTCAAATATTTACCTAGGAACCTACATATATAAAAAATATTCAATATCAATTTCCTTTCCTGAACTAAATAGGAAATTACTTGTTATCCTGGAATTGATGAATGTTTAAATGTAGCAGATATCTATCAACCACGATGTTTTTTTTTTGTCAATTGATACCCAAATATTGCAATATAAAGTCTGAAAGTATTTGCGTGTCTATTTAAAATGAAATAAAATCCACCTCTCCACTTGAAATGTGAAAAAAAAAATGTCGACCACAAAAGTGATTGACCCTCGTACCACCTGTTAAATTGCGCAACATTGTATCTGAAGTTCTTAATTTGTACCTTTGAAAGAGACTGTATAATAATGGCATAAAATGACTGAATATAGATATAGAGGGATACTTGATGTATCGATAATAAAAAAAATAATACTTTTTTCATTTCCACATCGTATATTCCGGATACATCTGAAATTGTGAAGTTTTCGATTTTCTATCTGCTGGTTTCGGCAAATCTTTTTTGATATAAATTCGATTGAAAAATAAAAAAAACAAAAAAAATAAAACATCCGAAAGATAAAATAACAGCACGAGGAGGAGAATGTGCACGACATGAAATCGGAATGTGGTATTGGTGATGATGCAGCAGGCAGCAGCCAACACGCCAGCAACGGAGTCAATTTAGCAGACCAAACCTAACCATCATCAATAACACGAAACATACACAATCGAACGGGCGGCGACCGAACCGCACGCCGATGACGCTACGGACGTCATGTCGCTCTGGTTCTGCATGTTGTTGTTTGGGAGGACCATCTGAAGTATCCAAAACATTTGGCTATAATTTCCGATGAGCTGTGGCTAACAATAGAATTTGAGGCTGTCAGTATAATTCTAATGCTCAAGCGCCGTTATGACAGTCTCGGGTTTTTTTTCGGAAAAAAATTTGTTCAAAGAGCAAAAAAGTTAATTGGATGCGGCACAGTTGGTGCAGATAAAGAAATCCAAATCGAAGAAGACATACAAAAATGTTTGGAGCCAAACCATCCGCCATTCAAATGGATTGTGTCCTTGTGGTTAAAGGTGAATGCATTTGGAAGAATTTTGTTGGATTTCTAAGGAAATACTTATTCGAAATTTCACATAAAAATAAATATATTTCAAATAGGTTTTATGAAGAAAGCAATCACATATTTAGAGATTTACAGAAATACTCGTACAATAATTTAATGTTCAGAAATAGGTAGGTACAGACAGTTTTCGGAAGTTGATTAAAGTGGTTGGCAATGGCAATGACGCAGTGGATAAAGTGCTTGATTGCTAACTTAGACGTGTGGGTTCGATCCCCACGCTAGGCGCATTCTTTTCTATACCTCCGATTTTAATTAGATGGGTTAAAATGAGACAGTCAAAACCTGGTTCTGAAATCCACTGTGCCAAACTAGTCCCGTGCAATTCAGGTTGCATTTAAAAGACCTTAGGTCTTACAGGCTTTTAGTTAAATTAAAAAAAAAAAAAAAGTATATAACAAATACGAAAAACTTTTCATTCATTGTCATTCAAATTCGTAAAACCACTTCTAATTGCTGGGTTTAAAAATTTGATTTAAATATTGCAATGCTGCATGCGTGAAAGGGAATCACTTAAGAATAACCGATTTGGCTGAAATTTTTTGTGTTCGTTTTTTTTTTTAAACATCCTCCGGAAAAATCGTCGAACATTTGGATCTTATTTAATTTAAAGAAAATTGAAATAAAAAAATTATGGCCTTCAGTTTGACATGTCAGATTGCTGTTAAATGTTTTTAAACGAACGAGTTCCTCCTTGAATATTGATGAACATGTCAGTTCAGTGTGGTCGATTGTGATCATATTTTTGATGGATGCAAAATTGTAAAGTTCTTCAACTTGGAATGTTGCAAAATTTAAATTATTAGAGTTACTGGCTTACTCAAAAATATAAGCAATAAAAGGACCTCTTTGGGGAACGATGATTCAAGATCAACAACTGATTAAATAAATGATTGAAGTAATCGAAAACTATCAAATTAACAACGGAAGTTTAACAAAAGTTTGAATCAGCGGAAGTGCTTTCCAATCAATTATTAGACATTGTCAATGAACAAATTCCAGTTGACGGTTCTACTGGTCTCATTTCCAACAACGTTTTTTTAAATTTGCAACGTCAAAAAAAGAATTAATCACAAACTCTCGAGTATTCGAGTCACTTTAGAAGGACGAAAAAATTCACAATTAGTTTCTTAAATAAATTGGATTTGGTAAGAATACAGTCGCAGTATTCGTATCTCGATGTCAAGGCTATGATAATATTATGTTGCGCAACCAGAACCAACATAAACTATGCAATGGAACAAAATTTGATACTAAAAAGTTCGTGAATAACATGATTAAAATAACAATTATTGGCCAGGTAAGTTCAAAGGCGAGGATGTTTTGATTCCACCGACACTTTCACAGAATTCTTGGGATGTGGAATTTACCGTTCACTCGGAGTTCGAAAGGTGGAAAAATAACTTGCAAGCCCAATCGTTAGATAAATAAGTATTAAATTGTTCTGTTTTTCCTATAGTGTGTTGAACATCTCGAGTCAGTAAACCATCGACACTCCTTTTTGCTCTACAGATCGGTTGAATGAATCCCTTCTTGATGATCTGCACTACCACACGACGCACATCATAAGCATCTAGATATTGCGACATTAACCACGCCCAATGGAGGCTCACCAGGCATGAACAGCTTAGTCAAAATACGAATTGAAAAAAAAAACGAATTAAATTTACTTACAAAATTATAGACATTTTTATGTTTTTTTTAATTAAATAATATGATAGCTTCTAATAATGCCAAACTGTTCTAAGATTCTAAGACTTTCCGTATCCCTCTGTAGCTTTAGTGCCCTAGTTATTAAGCTTGGAGAGTCTCAAAGCCTCAATAAACTGATAAGCCTCACATGTGCTTATGTATATATCAAAATGATTCGATTAAACCGCCGATGCGAGACTAAAATCAGTATCGTCTTACAAAAGAATAGTCATAAAATTTTCGATTTCGAAAAGTATTTCCATAATAGTCAAACAATGATTTAGGCATTCGCTATACAAAAGATTTGGGTTACGAACTTGATACTGGTATTTTTTTGGTAAATAACATGATATTAATTCGTATTATAAAGAGTGTTCAAATTTTTATTAAACTTTTACATTTTTAATAAAAGAGATAAATTGTGTGAAATATTTATTTATTTTTATTGGAAGTTAAAGTAAATTGGTTACGATTAAAAATAAAAGCTAGCTCCAAAAGGCTATGAATCTTTTATCAAAATGTTGACTACATTTTTCAAAGACTGATATTTGGTCGATGATGTTGTTTTTAAGGTATTGAATAGTTTGAAGATCACCTGCATAAATTCTGCCCTTCAAGCAATCCCGCTTTTCATAAGGATTAAATGGTTAAAAGCCTTTTCAGCTACATTTCTGCGAACAACTTTAATATTTTCAACTAACCGACCACAACGGTGATAAGTGTTTTGAGTCTATGGTTTTGAGACGAACCAGGGGCCCCATCACGTAACTTGTTACAATCGAGTTTCGTCGATACAATCGAGAATTGTTTTGGTTCAATCGAGTGTCGTCGATTGTATTGTTAGAGAACACTCGATTGAACCAAAATAGGTACTTCGAATTCTCGATTGTATCAAGTTAAGTGCTAGGGCCCTTGTTTATTCAAATTTGTGAATGATACGATTGCACTGTTTGCCGGAGCAAGTTTTCACTACCGTTATTTTTTCATCAATTTTCAGGAACTTTTACCATTCCTCGTTGCTTATTCATATAGCCATCCATTTTATTTAACCGGAATTTATTTAATTAAAACCTGAAACAGAATATTGGTGTAATATAGTACCCGTAAAAATTAGCAGGACATTTGAAAAGATACCTCAAAATTGACAACATCGAAAAATCGTTATTCTGAAGTACACCAGCGCATTAAGTTTTCTTGAAAGAAAGATCAGTTCAAAAGGATTTCAATAATTACAAACATTGGCGAAAATATTATTTCTCAAATATTTCAAAAAATTATCATTAGAACTGAGATTTTGTAAATTGGGATCTTAAAAAACATCAACACAAATAAAACTGAATCTCACCAAATGAATATATCATTCTAATTTCTCGAAAATAATATTTTAAAAATAAATTTCCGAATTCAGACAATTGTGTGGAAATCGCCAAACGAGAATGAAATGCATTATTTTAGCAATTCAAAATGGCCGAAATCAATCAAGAAAATAAAACTCTTTAATTTAACCATTAAAAAAAAAACTCTGCCTATCTTAATTTGAAAACTAACGTCTACCGATGGCGATCCTTGTGATAACTGGTATAATTTATTGCATGCTGCAATTAAAATTTCAGAAGGAAAAAAGTGCAATTTTTATTCTGTGAAAACAAAACCGAAACAAAAAATACCTGACAGACAATTACGTGAGCCTAACCCACAACCGCAAATGAACGGAACACGAACCATTTTGCAGAATATATAAGGAAAAAAAATTATGTAGGAACAAGTCAGAGAACTATATCCTTGTGGTTTTTATCCTCAAATCGAAAACAGTATGCAAATGGCAGCAACACAGTAAAATAACATTCTACCTAGGAACACCGAACTGGAGTAGAAGGTTTAAGATTGGAAATCTAAACAAAAACCACATTCAGGTGCAGCAAAACATTTGCATTCATTGCTGGACTGGCGCTGCTACACGCTTTCTGTTGGTGGTCAGAAGAGCAAGACCCTGTCTATATTGGATTAGATAAACACAAGTCTAGGATGTTTAACAGGTCCTTGTTATGATATACGTATATATATGAAGGTATGTAGATACTTGCGTACATGTGTATAAAATGCCGTTGTTCAACCATATTCTTAATAGACATGAATGCATCACTGCAACACATCATTTATCATCAATGAAGGAAACTGGAGATTCTCACTTCAGTGTACGAGTACATAACATTTTTGCAAAAAACTTGCAACTGTCATTCAGTCAGTGCTATGTGAATGTGAAGTAATCCTGCAAAAGGACGCCTACTGTTCAGCTATTGTACATCCCTATAGGCTGTTTCTGTATTTCCTTATTCCTGAAAAATGTTATAAATCTTCAGCACGCGACAGGATTTCAACGGGATAAATCAGTAAAATAGACACACACAAAAAATACATGATCCACATTGTCCTGACAGGAGTGTGTGCTGCGTTAGAGTTCGAAAATCCCCAAGCGTTGTGCGTCGGAAAATTAGAATAACGGTGATGTACGTTGCGGGTATTTTCACAGCTGTCATCTGTCTCATTGAAATGAGTGAGGCGTGGAGGCATGATAAATAGTTCCAGGAGTTTATATAGTCCATCCTGACAAAAGGTTCGTCCTCCTGTTGGCATTGGGTCCTCATGCTTGCGTTTGCAATGTAGAGGATTAACCGACACTAAAAGTAACACCTCGTTGTGTACATTGATTTCCATATGATATCAGTTCGGCTCTACCTATAGTACTGCATGAACTCCGCACTCAGAATGGAACTCTTGATTTCTATTTATAGAATAGAAACATAACTCCCAATCTATATCCTTTCGACGGATGCGAGATGACAGCAGTAGCACAATGGGATCGTGAGCCGATGATGAACTAATGTACATTGCGAACAAAAGGACAACGAATGGGAACAATGACATCTGTGCTAATTATAGCACTTAATTTCGCCGCGTACATACCTATTCCTGAATCATAATGTATGTATATCCAACACTATACCGTTATTTCACGTCTCTATAAATAAATAAATAAATAAATAAAGGCGCCTTTATTTGCACAAAGGTGCAGTAGTCAGACCTTCCTTAACGGAAGATTTGTTATTTCAATATACTCTTTACGATTGTCAAAGCTTCAGATGTTAAAGAGGAAAAGGGAAGGCGCAAGCAAGAAAAAAGGATTCATTTAGTTTTTTTTTTTTTTTAGTTTTCGAATATTCATGTTGGAGTGAGTTAAACACGCGATTTACATTTTGGGCCAAGGCTATATAGTGAAGTCGTTGAGGGCGTATATCGATTAACTGATTAAATCCAGCAAATAAACTTTGTATGCCAAAACCAAGTCCTAGCCCTAACAAACTATTTTCAGGGGTAGGTATAGTATGTATCTAGAATGTATAAGGAATGATTTAACAGGTTATAACTTTTTTTGCATATGACAAAATATTTGGCATCACGCAGAGCATTTATCAAAACCTTGGAAGTTCATTGCCTTGGTATATCAATAGTTTTCAACGATACATGTCCTTGGTGCTGAGGAGTGAGACTTGAGCAATATAAGACTAGTATAAATATATGCAACAAAAATAAACCTTTACGGTTTACCATTTAACGTTAATCCAAATTTGATAAGTCATTTCCATAAAAACAAAATAAAGGAAAAGTGGGCGTGGCACTGTAGATTTTATCAAGATTTTTCTTCGCTATGAAGAATACTCTGGGAAATTTGTATTTAATTCGTTGAACAGGTCCCCGAAACACCAATTAAATTTAATTTAAATCAATTTTTAACAAAAATATAATATCTAAAACTGAGTAGATAATTTGTATGTTTAAGTATAACGCAAATAACCTTAAATCAATTTACTTTGATTTTCTTTTAAACTATTTAGAAAAAGAATGCGAACGACATAGACTCTTCTATTTTTCATAAAAAATACACAAGTTGTGGATTTTGCACAAAACTTCATGTAAAAAGGCTAAAAAAAATGGTTTAATAATAATTTAAATCAAGTAAGTGGTTTTGAAGTAAATCACTTACAGGAATTCGTATAATTTTCTCTTGAAATTTTGTTAACTGTTATATACAAAATGGTGACGTTTTAAAATTATATGCTTTATTTTGTTGATTGAAGAATTTGTTAGTTTTAAATTAGGTATTCTAAGTGTTCTTAACATTTTGGTGGGGGCAATACCCGCCTTTATTTGGCTTAATACAAGCTACATAACTTAATCTAACTTAAAACTATATGAAACTTACAACATAATATGCCGAGGTCCCGGATCGATTCAACAGTGGCTAAGGGTTGATTGTGAAGAAAGTAGCAACTGGTGAACATATTATGCGTTTGCGTGAAAAAGTGATTGATTGACATTTTGCAATATTGAGCTCTAAGCAGTTTTTGATACACCAGACTGAGAAACTGTCCAGATCTACATAGTTGGATAAGAGAAGAGTCGAGTGAGGAAGAAATTGTCTTGAACAACTTGGTTTCATCAGCGTATAATGAGATATGGGAATGTTTAATGACCAATTCAATATCATTAATTGTGAGAATTAAAAGAAGAGGGTAATTTCTAATTCAAACAAAATTTTTCTAAGAGTATTCATGCCTATGAAAAATTAGATTTTTTCGACTCACTTTGTATTTTTTAAATTTATAATTATGTATCAGTTATAACCTATTTTAATTTCATGGCAATCGATCAAAGAACAACGAAGCTTGCATAAATAAATCAGCAATAACGACCCCATCTTACAATTGTACAAACATCAACGTCGTTCAAACTTTAATCCGTGTTTTAACAATTTCATCTTACCAATTTAAAATCAAAAATTTAATCTCACCAATTTAACACAGTAAAATTTCCGAATTCGGGGACGATATTTAAGAAAAGAATGATTCACAATGCGCATAAAAAATTTAAACGGGAGCGCTGCAAGATTCACTGTAAGCATTTTGTTTTTGTAATTATAAAAGCATTCTCCAATTCAATGGCATGTACATTTCGACAAATTCGAAGAAAATAATATTGAAGCCAACTGATTTTCAATTACATACTTAATTTATTAATTTAACGTAACGTGACGACATGAAATACTTTATTTTGTGTAACTTTTGTAACTGTAAAATTCTGCCGGTTTTGACATAATCGTGTTGGATTGACATGTCACTGACAGCTCAATAGAATATTTGGCAATGTGCAGCCGACCGATTAAAATTTGAAATAATTTGCTACTAATTAAAATCTTTATTAAAAATTAAAAAGAGTGTTTTTTGTGTTCGGTGTGTAAATTGGTTTTTACTTGCGATAGATGTACATACATATGTACTATAGGGCAAGTTTTGCATTTGTTACAAAACCGAACTCGATATTTTGATCAAACTTGACATTACGATGATGGAGACAACCAAAAAAGTGGGTCCCGCAATTCCGACTGTCTGTGTGTCTGTACAACGATCTACAGCCTAAACGTCTGAAGCGATTTTTTTCAAACTTTTTGCTTATAAGCGTTTCAGGTGATTGTCTAAAATAAATTTTTGAATCGTTCTTTTAGGCCCAATAATAACGGTACTTGCGATACAATTCGTATAATTATGTCTCTTATAATTATATCGAAAACGGTTCCAACGATTTTAAGAAAAATTAGTGTGTGCACTTCTTTCGGTAGGTTCTACATTTTGGTCAAAAATTTTTTTTTTTTTTAATATTTTGTTATTAACGGCACCTGTAATGCGAGCATTTTTTCTATTTTCGACTTTCTCATAAACGGCTCAATGGATTTCGATCAAAATGTTTATATTAGAGGTAAACTGCTAATTACAAACTGCATACCAGAATAATCGAAAAATATTTTTTGGATTAAAAAAAAAAAACTTGAACACTGGTTGTTGTTTTTTTTTTTAAATTTTGGTTTTAAATTTATTCATATTATTAAATATTTGAAATTGACATTACAATTTTTTTTAAGAAAAAAATGTTATATATAAAAAATTAAGTAAGAAATGACTTATAAATATATTTAGCCGTTTCTATCAAGAAGCTTTTGCGTATGATGTGATAGAACATAAGAACAAGTGCGTGCGATCCAGTCGTGCATTTGTTTTTGTGCTTTCATTAGTTTTTTGCGTACATTAGTTTCCAGCACACCAGCTGATCCAAGGCATTTCCTGAAAAATGTTCAATCTTACCACTCATGTTTTCAAATGTAGAGAATATTCGAAGCTCGTATAAAATTTGTGATGCATAATCACGAAAAATAGCTAACTGATATATGTGAATAAAATTGTACACTATTCTCTGTTGTCATTTGTATGTTTGTTAATTCGGAAAATATGTTGATTTAATTTCTCATTTTCTTTTTTTTTCGCAACTTTTGGTTTTAGGTTAACCCACCCTTTAGGTTACTTTACTAAAATGAAAATAGTTTGTTAAAGCTATCAAGTTTTTCTTGAATACACATTAAATCTGTGGTCCTTTTAAAAACATTTGAATATTTGATACTTTTTAAAATAAAACAAATTTTTTTAAAGTACGAAGGAAAGTGAGAAAGGGTCCGCTAGTAAATAATGTTGTTAGGTAAAATAAGTCTTAGCCTAAGGAAAATCTTACTGAATAGATTTTGTGTATACCCCTCCAACCCGTCCCCTCTTTTATATTGTATGCTTCGTTAAATTTTATCGGATTCAAATTCTAAGATTAAAATAAATGAACAAATAAGACAAAGTCACATTTACTTTCAGCTAAATTTATCTTAAAAGCAAATGTTAATGATGATATTTACCGTAAAAACAAACTTTGACCTAACATTGAAGATTGAATCAAACCGTCCAAGGCCAAGGCATTATGTTTCTTAGTAATAATTTGCTATTTAAATAGGAAAATTATGGCAGGATTTTTCAATGACCATTAGCTTCATCCAGATTATATGATTTATACCAGGAAGGAGGAAATTTTCTCAGAGTTGTTTGAGTTCACAGGAATCCATTTACTTAATTCCATGATGTGCATCAACGTTCGTAGTATTTTGTTTTCTTGTTTAAATCAGAAAGCTATTGATAGAATTCGCTGGAAAGGTCTTTGTGAAAAAGCTCAGCATGCATATTATATATATTTTATTATTGTATATTATATATATTGTATTATTGCTATAGTTTTTGTATATTGAAGTTAAACCTACAATTAGACTGTCAACGTAAATGGTGATCGAGTTGAGGTCAATGTAGAAATATCCATTGTCCATTGTCAATTTGTCATACCACAGTGTCAATGCGTCACAGTATGTGAAAGCATAAAACCTGGATGATGCAATGTTACCCCAAAATGCGTTGACGTACCATATGTGTAAATTTGATTTTTATTTTTCTCTATAAATGCGTTGACGGACGCAAAACTTTGCCGATTACACGACTTACATGACAGAAGATCGTGATTCGCTGACAATATTAAAACAATTTCTTGTTTCGACTTGGGCTTATGAGTTCTTCTAAAATAAATTAAACTTTAGTAACTTGTCATGACTGATGACTAGCTCGTTTAATAAATAGATATCAAATAGGTATGAGTAGATATTGACAGTCCGTTGCACATATGTTGCTTTCACTGAATCTATTAATCTGCTGTTTATGATTCAATCCCTGATGCAAAATCATCGTATCAGCTTACATGACACAGAAGCACGTCCAAATGTTAAAATTTTACGATCGCAATTGCCAGCGGTTTTTTTGCAGTAAAAATTATTTTTATTGACGAAAGTAATTACAATGTCATCAATAAATTCATGGACAAATTAGCATCTTTTTCTTTGATAAATTTCAGCACTGATCTTATAATGAAATGTTCGTCATTTCATAGGATATGGCACCATCTATATTTCCGTCATTAAAAATAATTTTTTTTCAGGGGTATTCCATTGAAAATCCAAGTTTTGACATGCATTTTTGGCATAAGTTAAAGTACCATCTATCAATTCATATTAATGGTATTCATGTAGCGACGGAAAACCTAGATAAACCTAAGAAACCAGATTATTTTATCTCTGCAGAAATGAACTGTCAAAGTTGGTATGGGAAAAATATTCTGCAAATCAGATAAAATTAATTCACAAATTTACATAAACCTCATAAATTTATTTCAAAGATCATCTGATTTTTCCCACAGTTACTCAAGTATTTTTAAGGGTGTGTCCATGCAAACGTCTGGCGGAATATTATATTTTTCTGCAAAGCGGAAGATTATCTCGTTGCATGAATACCCTTATTATTTTTCTGTAAATCATTTATTTTTTTAGCACATTTATGGACGTTGAGCTTTTTAATTTGGACATTATTTACTTTGTGCAGTACTGGTTTCCAAAAGCCCAAAAACCTGCCATGGAAATGATTGAAATGGTATTAGCAATGCTCCTGTATCCGTCTTTGTGGTTAAGCTTTCGTCTGGCTCTGTTAGGTTTTCCAAGTTATTAAAAAAAAGAGCATAATGGTTCCAGGTATTCTCGGGTGCATTAGCTCTTGCGTTCCATCTTGTTTCCTGCAGCCTCTTCAATGATTTGAATTTTGAAGTACCAAGCAGAACTTCCCACGGATGTGTGGGCACTGGACACATCACAAAAAAATATCAATAAAATGAATAATCCAAAAATTGACGCCCCTAGAAGACTGCCCCCAGGGTCTGTGTACCCTTCTCACCCACGATGCACCACTGTGGACGTGACGTGACACAATCAAGACAGTTTTTGGCGTACAAACCTTAATAATAATTAAAACGCTTAGAATATTGTGGTCAAGCTAAATTACTTTAGGCGTGTGACTGACGAGTTTGATTGGGGAACCATTTTGTTTGTGTTGTTCAAGGAAAAACAAATTTTTGAAATAGATTTAGCAAGAAAAATTCGGATTTTCTACGAATTTCTTCCATGTCATATCATTTTTCTACACATCACACATAATAACTGTCTACAGCTATCGCCTAGCAACAATTATACCTAACTGTTTAATCCTCGCGTGTGTTGAGCAAATGAAATATTTATAAGAAAAAAAAACGAATAAATTCCATTCAAGGATTCTCCTTCGCCTTTTCCTTATATTTATGAATTCTAATCCATAATAGTCGTATAGGTGGTTATATCTTAAATAATAATCTAAGAGCCCTTGGCTATTTCAACTATTTTCTCACTCAACTTCGTATGCGGCAGCAACAAATGACTGGTATGTGTGTGTGCAAACACATCATTGCTCCGCCAACCACATTCCTTTAGATTTTTTTCTTACTATATACATAATACCTACACTGCCTCCTGTTTTGGGAATAAAAGGATAGGCACAACTTATATACGGCCACAACTCTATCATTAATCAAAGTAATCCGTTTACAGGGCCTGCGGGAGGGAGCGCGTGTGACTTACGAGCAAGAACCTATTTTGTGAAATTAATAGATCCATTAGGATCCTTTTGCGTGTGGTTATATGCACAATGACAGATCACTCATCACACGCCGCCATTGACCCAACCCTGCATTGTGTTGCGGTAGATAGGTTTAAGTTGTGAATGTTTTGTGTATGAATAATGGTCGAACTCAAACGCAAACGCACTCAGACCACATAGCCAGTTGTTATGGGATAAATATTTTGTAATAATTAGCCCCTAACCTATAAGAATTAATAAAATTCTCTCCTTAACGTGCCGTAACTACCTAGTGTACGTATGATGTTAACTCTGCTGAAGAGCCGCTCGTGCCTATGCTAATTAAACCATCGCATCGCTACTGCCATAAAGCGCCTTAAATCTACCTAACTACATTTATAGGTACCTATACATCTGCTGGAAGAAGTCAATATTATCCCCCTGTTATATTGGCATGCAGTTGATGCTCACCGTTGGCTGTACCAAGCCTAAGTAAGACTAAGTTCCGAAGCTCTAAACTTGTTTTCAAATTCACATTACGTTGAGCACAAGTGGTTAATTGCAGCATATTCAGCAGTGCCGCCATCATTACAAGACGCTCGACTGGAAAATTGCATCTGGAGCAGTGGCGCGTCCGTCCCGTAGTCGTCATCATCGCTATCGTTGTTGTGGTTCATATACACGGAAGTGAATGCAAAACTTCCTAATTAAAGTCCATAATGTTGTTGATGTTGCTTTGGTATGTCTGCAATTCCATTGCGTTAGATGATAGCCAGGGTTGTTATAAATATTTTTTTTTTAATTTAATTTTTATTTAAAAATTATACAAAAATGAGGGCAGTGATCAAAACTCAAATATCTATACTCAATCATTGCAGAATTATTTTAAAATCGATTCGAAAGACACCCTTTTGCAATGAGAACGACCAACACCTAACGAATTAACGATTATTCGCCCACTTTGACATTTCGTTAACTCTTTACAATTAATAATCACTGATGTTGAGGTTATTAGACCGCTATCAGTTTATTAATGCAAGTGTGGATGGTATGTGGAACGCAAATACAGCTTGGGAGTTTTGGCATAATTAAAAGCACCGTCTACCAATGTTTCCATGTATTCTACACTCCATTAGCTTTAAAAGACATATCTATTGTCTTTTGCCGCCTCTTCAATGATTTGGCTGAAGTACCAAGCAGACCATGCCACGGGTGTGTGGACACGGAAAAATATTAATATATGCTTTCTAATGTACCAAAGAAAGTGACCAAAATTTGGATGGGTCTTGCAGTCTTTGTTGCACTCCTGATATGTATTTTTCAGTCAGTAAAGAATTTGGTAAATAAGCTTTCACATGGGAGCGAACAATCTCTGGTTTTGAGCTCATTCGTTTGAGAACAATTTATTCATTGAAGTGTGGATGGTATGTGGGACTCGAATAGAGATTAACAGTTCATATCAATCAGATTGCAATTCTCTGTTAATTAAGAAAATTTGATTTCTGAACTTGAATATAAATTATATTCCTAAATTTTCGGTAAATATTTGGTTTTAAGTGTCAGTGACATTTTTTTTGCTGAATTTTGAAATACAAATTATTCTTATAACAACGCTGACTTTGACTGATTGGCAGTGATGATGGAAAAACGTAGAGTACCTGCTCATTATCATAGGTATTAAGAAGGCTGATGGTGATGTTTATGGTGTTCTTTGATTATCAGTTAATTGCAGCACTAGCTGAATGTTTGTTTCGATTCATAAAGTGTGACGACACATTCATATCGCTCTCGAAGACGAACTACACATTGGAATGAACACGACCATCAGCATAGTGCGGCCTAACGCCCAGCCTGGCCGAAGGCACATATCTCACACACCATCATCCACATCGACATCCACTCGGAAATCAGTCATTTGAGCACTTCCAGCCAGGTGATTGGAGAAGTAGAATAACGTAAACAGACGCACACAGGTGGTGTGGTGAGCCCTTAATGACCTCGTGCATCAGTGATTCGCGCTGAACTCCGATCCTAGAAAAATATAAATTGTGTATAGGTACTTGTACTTCTTGTAATTGCTACTCTCTCTCTCTCTCCCTCCGTAAAAAAGGGGATACATACAAAAAAATATGTAGTATGCGTTGAAAACTTATGCTACTTATGGCATATGCTGGAAGAAGTCCTTAAAGGCTATTCACTCGCAATCTAGGTAAAGAGTTCTCTTTTATTTTGTTTATTTCGTTTCGTTGCAACAATGGTCATAGAAATTGGCTGAAGCTTCATAGGGGAAATCCAACCGAAAGATTCGTGATTACTCTTGTTGTACTATTATACATGTACATGAATTTTCCTACTTGTACATGTGACTTATGGTCTTTGGTTTATAATATGCGATGAATGTTGTTGACAGGAGAACAAATTATGTTATATAACGAGCTCACAGTCACACGCGTTCTACTGGCATATTGTTTGCAGAATAATAGATATCTACATTTTAAAGAGTTTTGACAGTTGTATTGGATCTCAAATTTTAAAGATTTCGGAGACCCATAAGATTATATTATACTACGCATAAACGGAATAACTTTTACAAATTGCGGCAAATGTCAACCGAAACAATTATTCCGCGTTCTTTAGGAATTTAACGATTCAAGTCGTGTTGTTGTGTAGTTTGTACCTACATATTCTTCAAAAAATTAATTTGAAATATTTAACGCATCTGTAGCAATTGTAACATCTTCCGATGGAGAGACAACTTGACCGCCACCTGTGATCAACATTCTTGGCCCAATTAACTTATATATAGCTGAGCGTATGCTTCACTCCCTAGGAAATATTATAAGGCTTAAACACTAGAAGAGTAGGAGCCGGCGATGAATAATGCTTAGTGTGTTTGACTATTGAGAAAGAGCGACAAATCTTCCAAAAGTATGTCCTGTCGCCACTATATGCCCTGAATCAATTAAAAATGTCTCTTCCCTATTTTTTTTGTATAAATACAAAATTAAGTACTGTTTTAGACATGGCAATTTTAGTCTGAAGTTAAAAATTGGCGATTCGCTCTAGAATCGCGTATCTTTCCTTGGATAATTTCTCGTTGAAGTAAATAAATGTGCCAACAAAAATTTCTTTCCTACCCTTCCAACTAGTCCCGTTCAGTTCATGTTGAATTTAAGAAGACCTTAGGTCTTACAGGCATATATGTAAAATTATTATTATAAAATTCCAAGTCCATTTTTTTAGTAGGCGCTACACATTTGGATACTAAAAATCCAAATAACGAAAACAAACCCGAACAAAAGTTGACAGGATTCAGGTACTTTCATTTTTACCACATCAAAGAGTTAGAGCTATATTATGATATATTACTATACAACACAAATGTGTACAATAAAATTAGTATTCATTTGGATTTACAAGTGAGTTTTACTCAATATTTGGTCCTTCGAGCCGGATTGAACCAACGAACTATCTATAGTCTATATAACTATCTATAATCTAAATAGGTAGTGGTCAGCGCTGGAAAATGTATGCGTTACCTTTTTCTATTGTAATACTCTAGTAGTAATTTTTCAGTGGATGAAAACAGCATTTTTCAGGCCGTCGTTAATAATTGCGATTTTCGTCCAATTGCACTTATATGTACGTTCCCTGTTTCCAAGGTCATAGAAATACAGACTAGCTTTAATCAGCTTAATGCACATCTGGAAAAACGAAGGGTTTGAAATGAGTAAGTCCACTGGTACCTTGTTACACCGTTTTGGAGAAAGTAGCTATTTTTTCAGAAATACATACTCGAAATTAGGACGAAGAATCTTTTCCTTTGGATTACATACTTATTTCCGGATCGCTTAATATAAATCGGTTTCAAGTCTGATATTCATAATATATTAAATAAATGGTGTGTCTCAGGGCTACACTCTTTCTCATTTTCATTAATGATCTCTTATCTCGAACTTCAACAGTATTTGTGTTTATGAATTCTCCCTTTTAAAACACCCATATGTTTTCTTGACTGATCTATAGAAAACGAGACCCTTGATGTTTAAGTAGAAGTTTTTGAGTGCATTGTTAAGAAAACAAACCATCAAATTAAATATTTAAGATTGTTTTATTGTTGATATTAAGTATAGTTCACCACGCGTATACATATCTAATTATCCTTAACACCTATCTAAACATCCAGCTCAACTTAAAAATCTCTGGAAAATAGAAACATTTCTAATTTAATTAAAACAACATTAAAAATAAAATAGCAGGTTATTATCCTTCAATAATCTACACAGGATGTGATTTCACAAAGGCATTCTCACAAAGACCTGGTCCTTTTGCCCAACGTAGCTGGCATACCGACGACACCGAGCATATACAGAGAAGCTAGCTGGGAGCACCTACTTTGAATAGCTGTATGGGTATCTCATCATTTGCCTTAACTTCCGATTTCCATAATAATACGCGGATAAAGAGTAATCTACTTACGAAGAACTCAGTCCAAAGCAACTGTCTGTTCAGTTGTTCCTCATAGCTACAGGAACACCAACGGACGACTACAACGACGACACGGCTCGAAGTGACGTGACGTTAAAGTCTACAGTCCAAGTGTGAATTACCTCCTCTTTCATATTGGTGGGTTAACCCATTAAAATTTTCCACACACACACACACAAACACGTACAAAAGCATATCCCCAGTTGTACACCACAGTGTCACCCTGTCTAATCTAAAATCATTCCAACTTACAGTGTCGCTTTGTCGGTAGTGTAGTGAGGTTTTTTTTGTCGTGTGTTTCATTAAAATTTAATTAATTTATACTTCTGACTGTGAACCCGGTGTCTGGGTTAACTGTGAAACTCTATCTCCCTCTCACGTCCCTGGACTAGAACGTGAACCTGGACAGTGCAACCAAGTTGCAGAATATTAAAGTAGTTGAATTTCAAAATCCTTGCGCATCGTCTACCCGCAGGAGGAAATTTACCATTTCCTTGCACTACATATAATCTCACAATAGAGAAGATGCAGCAGCAGAAAAGTATGGGTTTTAAATGAATTCACTTCTGAATTCTTCATATCAAATGAATGGAACGCTGACCGCACGTGAAATAGATATGGCACACTGACTGCCCAGCCCAGTCCAGTCCATGCCAATTGCCAAGTCAGGCTGTATATTATAATCTAACAAAAGGACTAGCGCGTCCCGTGCCATTAAGAAGATAAAGCAGTAGTTTTGACATTGTAGCAAGGGTGCGGTTGCTTCTTGATGTTATGGCTATATGGGCTAATGCTCTGCTAGCTGGCACGTTCGTTTGCATGGAAGCTCTTTAGTCGAAAAAATGAATAAATCTTATGACGAGGAATGGTTAGTTAGAACAGTTACGTGCGCCTGATGAGAAAGTTAATAAAAGAAGTTTTGGAAAGTAATTACTTCCGTTTTGTACTACCAACTTTTATTTTAAATAGAAACTCATTTAATTTCTGGTAAACTGTTATTAAATGCTCGTGGTAATCTGAATAAGATCGCAAAAAATGAACTCAAACATTTTTTTTTTAGGATTAAACAAGTAAGAAAGAGACAATTTGCTAACAGAATAGTTCTTTGTTGGCACTTCTACAATTGCTAGAATAGTGAAAGATCTATATAAAGACAATGCGCTGGGTGGTAGATATCTGCAACTAATGTCCTTAAAGCAACCACTCCTCCATTTGTCCCAATAAAATAGTTGTCTTCCGAATGAAGAGGAATATCGTCCTTATCGTCCCTTCGTACCGAGTAAGTTGCAGAAATATTTGTTATGGGAAAACCAAGCCCTCCTTGACTTACAATATTACTCCCGATAGCTGTTTCTGTTTGCACAATGTTAGTCAGCAGTACAAAGATATCACATGCAACTTACATATCTTGTCGTGGATTTTTACAGTTAACAAAATAATACACAGGGACTACCAACGATAGCAGTGACGACAGAACCAATGGATAAAGTTAAAAAAAAATCAGGCGTAATTCGCTAAAATCGATTTGGAAGATTGCGGCGGATTTCTGGAGAACCTTTTCGAGAACAATACTGGAACCTTTTCGAACAGCACGAAAACTACAAGAAAATAATTTTTTCATATGAATTGCCGTTTGAATGGACAATTCATAGAATACTTATTTCTTCAGATGAGGGAGGCAATGTAAACAAGTTTTGGTATTTGGTACTACTTCCGCTAACTTCAGCATTTTAACGGAGAAACTGAGAGTATAGCTGGAACCTAGGAATAACAGCAATGAAGTCGCAACAAATTCAATCGACGTAACGCTTCTCTCCCAAGTCTTCAAAAAAGTGAGAGTATGATTGCAAGAATATGCTGATAGGAATATACGGCAGTGTTAAACTATAGCTTGTATACAAAAATGTGAACCAATGTTGTAATTTTTTAAATATGTTTTTTTTTACTGATATACAACTTTTTGTACCAATAATTCGGAATCTCAATTATATAGAAAATAAATGGTTAAAACAATTTTTTTCATAATTTGTTGTTAACGTTAGATTCTCATTAACGATTCCACGGATTAAAATATTACACGAGCTCCTTCAAATCTAAAAATCTAAAATCATAGTGCACACTAAAATTTTCGAAAAAATATTTTTGGAAACAAAAATCAACCTTTCAATATTTCGAAAACGGGTGGATGATTTATTTTAAAAATATGTTTTAAAATTTAATACATGAAATACTCAAAATCGCCGTACCAAATTATTTAAAAAAAACAAAAGAAAAAATGTTGTAAATTTTGTACATATAAAAATTTAAGTAAAAAATAGCTTGTAAAATATATTAAGCTTTCAACTAAGCAATCTTATGCTTAGAATGTGATATTACATAACAACAATTGCCTGCGATCCATTTTAAAATGTAGAGTTAACAAATTTCTGCTTGACACCCTTTCGGACTTCTCCAGCGACGGATGAGAGCTTTGGAAAATTATGAGTGCTAACTTTGGTGTAATTTTTATCGTTCCATGTTACTTTATATTTTTGTTAATTTTTTAAGGTAGACAGCACTGGTCAGTACTAAAATACCCAATGTAAACATAATCGTTATAGTTGTTACCATATTGGCACTGATGTTGTGTGGTATTTTTTTTCTTTTTATAATCTACACGCGCTCAAGGGATTATAAATACCCTTTAAATGTTTCAACACAGCGCGGGCGTGAGGGTGAGGTTAATGAAGAGAAAGAATGGTAGGAAAGATGTGTGGCGCGATATTCGGAGACTGTAGGTGGTTGTTGTCTCAGATTTTATCTCCAGGGATGGCGGCTGAACAATTGCGGAGAAATTTCCGTGTCTTATTTATCGATGACCCTTATAATTCGCATTAATTTTTTTATTCTTTGTCATATTTTATCGGTATACTAATTTTACTCAATCACATGTTGTTAATTCTATGCCTAAACAGCATGTAATGAGTAAACCAGCAACTCATTGTATGACATTTATTTTTAGAATTGGTTTTTAATGGAAAAATAAGAAGACATAGACTACGGCAGGGATCGAACCTGTGACCATGAGGTTGACAGGCGAACACACAACTATCGCGCCACGGCCACCCTCAGCGCGAGTGCTAAATAATTTCCAAAGCCCATTTTTTCTGAATAATACAGTTTACATTCACTTACGTCACAAAATATTTTACAAAGACCCACTTCGACCGAATTTAAACATGGTTAGGCATCGGTGGAGTAATGACCCTCATACCTGCAACAGTTCTCCTTCAAAATAATTATTCACTGGAACTTCCGGCCACCAGTGGTAAGGCGTCTGAGGTTAAAGCTTATGATGTCCTCTGTGCCACAATTGATTAGTACCGGCTGTGCTGCTTTTTGCCAAGTACCTTAAATATTCCTGATCTGCTTTTGTGTGCTGATAGAGATTGTATACGTACATGTTTTTACCCTGTTTTAGACTCAGAGACCAGTCTTGGAAACCACGGAAAGACCCTGTCATGGTTGCGTGGACAAAACCACGGCTGGGAAAAGCACGTACCAAGATTATACCCTTTTCATTATCACTTATCATTTTATTATGTGTTAAGCATTAAAATTTGGTACGAGACCAGAATCAAATAAATTCTGAAACGCACGATAATGTATTAGCTAAAAGTTCAGAGAAAAACACCCTGACCCCCCATTGAGCTTGGATACTAAACACTCTTAGGTCATATCCATAATTGCATTGCCATCGATTAAATTCTAATTCTAAAAGTTAAAATCCTCCTCGAACATCAGATTCATCGCTATTCCGAGCTCTATTTTCTAATCTTAATCCCATTCCTCGCACTGCACTATTTATAGCATTCCCATCCGGATTAAATATAACAAATAACTTCATTTGCATTTATTGACTTTTTAGCCATCAGACCCTAAAAATGGATCAATTTTGCAAGCCAAAAATACACTGTTGTTATGGCAACTATTTGTATAAACGAGTATAAAGAATTAAATACTCTTACTGTTGGAATGGAGTGTGTAGTGAATTTTCTGCACTTCTCGATTTAGAACTTCATCAAAATCGGATTAATTACGAAAAACGTTGTATGAATTTGTGCGAACCATTGTGCGCTGGAGCTGGTGTGGCCATCATGGGCGAAAGATATCGAATAACAAATTGAAAATTATCGGTCAACGTCATGCGAATGCTGGGTGGTGCTGGTGGTGGGTGTGCCTGTGAATTTGCATTTGCATGCACCTATAGCTTTGCAGAAATATAGATAATGGATGATGATGGTATATCCCGGATTTGTGTTTGCACCCCTTCTATAAATTTCCAGTTAAATGCACAGTATCTATATATTTTCTTCTTCAGACCTGTAGGTCCAATGCGGATATAGCTAACCCTTCGAGCTAGTTGGGCCTTAGTAAAATGAATAATTTTGGTCTATTATTGTTTGGCAATTGGAAAAATCATCATCGTAAGACTTTCATCCGATTATGTTAATCAAATTGGAGAATTAAATCGATCCGATTGCTAACGGTTCCTTCGTGTCAGTTGCATTGAAAAATGTAGCAAGTTCTGGGGGAAAATAAAATCACTTTAGATTTTATTAGGAAAATACACCAATCTGCTGGAAAACTAGCTGATCCAAGGTCTGGTTAAATTCATACCACTCGAAAAAAAAATACAGCTTTTAATATGCTGAACCACTTCTAGCTGATTCCAACTAAATCTGTACAAAACTAAAAAAAAAATAGAAAAAGCAGCAGGGTCTAACTGAATTCCTAAAGAATTTTATAAAAACATTTCGCTCGAGTCCTTGACACAGAATCTTGATGCAAAAACCTATAAACGCTTCATGGAAGAATATTATACGAAACAATTAAGTAACACTGTCCTTGAATCAATCATGTGCATAGTTATGTCCTATAGTTGCCAAACTTGGGGATATCGTCCGTACGAAAAGGTAGAAAAAAGTCAAGAGAAACTTTTTAAAAAAAGCTGCTGAATGAAAAACTTTATCAGCTAAATGTAGCTTCAACTTCAATATACAATATGGAGATCAAAAAGTATGAAACCTGTATAAGTTATTAGAGATACAAATGATAAATGAAGTTCAACAAATTTAAATGGTCCGACCTTCATAAACAATGAAACAAATCTTTGCGAAAGGAGATACTTTTCAATTGTTGGTAATTTGACCTACAGGGACCTAATATTATTTTAATTTGGGAAGTTTACTTTGACAATGGATAAAGCAAAGATTATACTGAATGCAGAAAACTGGGTAGCCCTGTCTATTTGTCAACTGCACTTTCATAAATATAGATAGACACATCATCAATAATGAATTTCGATAACAAAAAAAAAGAAAAAAAAATGCACCAACAAAATTGGGCGATATCTCAGCCATCACTTGACGAATGTTGGTTTTCAAGTGCTCAAGAGTTAAAGGTTTATCTGCAAAAAAACGGTCTTTCGCATAGTCTCACAAAAAAGTCCAGCGGTGTCAAATCGCATGATCTTGGTGGCCAGTTGATATCGCCACGATGAGAAATTACGCGGCCAGGAAATGTGTCTTGCAATAAAGCCATTTTCCCTCGAGGTGTGTGGCATGTGGCACTGTCTTGTTGAAACCACACTTTCTCCAAGTCGTATTCTTCAATAGCAGGCAAAAAAAAATTCGGTTATCATATGACCATAACGCTCCGAATTGACGGTGACAGTCGTTCCATCGTCGTTTTCGAAGAAGTAATGTCCAATCACACCTCCGGACCAAAGAGCGCTCAAACCAGTGACTTTTTGTGGATGTAATGGCCTCTCTTTAATTACTTGATACTATGTATGTATAGACACCTACAGACCAAACGGGTGGGCGAATTGCTTCAAACTTGGTATATAGGGTTTTTTAGGTTTTGTACAAAGGGGAAATTGAATTTTTTTTTACCTCAAAAAATAACGGTACCTGCCACATAACCGTTACGTTAAAGCATATTTTTCTCGGAAACCGCTCTAACGATTATGATTTAAAAAAATCAGTGCAGCCATTTAAGTTCGACCGATCATATGGTTCAAAAAAAAAAAAATTTAAATGTCTAAAAACCGTACATTCCATAGGAGCGTTTTTATATTTCGACTAGGTATCTCGTAAATCGCTTAACCGATTTTTTCGAAAATTATAGTTACATGTATTTGCTGAATACCTATGAATTGGCGTTTTTGATTTTTTTTTTGAAAAATGTTTTCAAAAAGTTTGAGAAAAAAACTTTTTTTCTCAAAAACCGCTCGACAGATTTTTAATTTTTTTTTCTCAAAAATTCAAATTTATCCGAGAAATAAAACGGCGTACTTTTTTTGAGCTCAAATTAGTTTTAGGTATTTATTTCAGAATTTTGAATTATTTTTTCTTAGATTAAGCCGATTTAATGTTTTGTTTTTAAGTTTATATTATTAAATATTTAAGATTCTCATACCAATTTTTTTAGAAATAAATTAAAGAAATTCTGTATACATATATACAAAATTAAGTAAAAAACGACTTTAAAATATATTTAGATTTTTAAAAGAACTCTTTTGCATACGATGTGATTGAACATACTAGCAAGTGCATTTTATTTTAATCGAAATCCGTTCAGGCGTTTATGAGAAAATCGAAAATTAAAAAATGTTGCATGATGCTGATGCCGTTAATAAGAAAATATTTTTAAAAAATTTAGACCAAAATTTAGAAAATGTCTATAGTAGTACACAGTTTTTTATAACCAAAATCCTTGGATCTGTTTTCGAGATAGTTAAGATTGTAGAAAAAAATATATGGTAGGTACCATTCGTTTTGGGGCTAAAAAAACGATTCAAAAATCTATTTGGGATAATCACCTAAAACGCTTAAGCACTAAGTAAGCACTGATGGATATCGCTTCAGACAGACGGAATTGCGGGTGTTCTCTGTCATCGTAATGCCAAGTTTGATTAATATATTGAGTTCGATTTTTTTCTAAATGCAAAACTTTACTATAGTACCTACATAACTGTATGGCAAGTAAAAAATATTTCGAAATTTATTGGTGAATAGTAAATACAAATTAGTTGAACGTTTCAAAACGGTAGAAAATTGTGTGGCAATTTGATCCCAAATTTCATCTTTGTGGCCAGTAAGGAGGCTAGATCTGCATCTACATCATTTGTTTAAATAAAACTGGGCCCTATTTCATAAATGACTTTTTAAGGATACGTTACTTGCTTGCCACTTCTCATTTACTTATTTTGAGATAATTGGTCAGCAGCATGAAACAGAGCCGTAGACTCGAGCTGCTCATTATCGCCGTATTACTTCACGACAGAGTAGATTATATTGGCTATTTGCATTCACCAGGATTTGAGTTCATACTCACTTGGAGAACCTTATTTGATGCAGGAAAATCATCGGTAACGCTCAAGTGGTTCACTTGATTATAGAATAAGTTTCGCTTTCATGAGCAGTGAAGTCGATTTCTTCATTTAGCTTGATCAATATTTCGTTTTTGAGACCTCTCCCACCCGTAATAAGGAACCCCTTTACTCCTTAGTTCGCTTAGAACAACTTAATTGCCACCACAGGCATTGGCACCTGCTGATCTGACACATTACACCTGCTGCGAAAGCTTATTGTTTCGAAAGCCACCTTCATCTGAAAAACAGATTTTCTCCCATCATGAAAATTATGTTCGAAAAATTTCCGATGACTTCCTCAGTTTTAGTTCATTGTTAGGAGTATTTTCCTGAAACTGGAATCAAAATTAGAGCTAAAAAAGTTCTCGTGTTTATCTGAAAAACGATAGTGTTTCAAAATTCTATATTTTAATGGTTAATAATTTTGCAATTTCATATTTCGTTGAAAAAAATCCATATAACCGTGCTCCAGCGTATAAATGATGACAGAAAAAAATCCTGAAGTATGATTTGCCCGCTATGAAGGACACTTATCCTTCAGCCAAAACTGCGAACGATTATATTATCTGTTCTCCATTGCTTCTGCTCTAGAACCATATTTTTTTTAACAGCACCGCACAAAATCCACATTCGTTTTTAAACACTCTGTTTTAATCATTTAGTGTATATACGAGGTATCCCAAAAACTATATCCCATAGTTTCAATACTTGCAAAACCATCCTCTGGATCAAAGTGTCACTTGAAAGTATTTAATTTATATATTGGCCAACTTGTACAGTTTCCCCAAAGGACCACGAAGATGAAAAAAAAAAATACGTAACGCAAGCATCATTGAACGAACGAATGGTTTGCTTTTCCAGACATACCTACTCTTCCAAAACTTTATTCTTTTTTTTTTTTTGTAAACCCTATGAATCGAAGGCCTCACTCACGTAATCCCTGAAAAATGAAAACATGAGCACATCCCATGAGCTCATCTCCCATTTGATCCTTGACAATTTAAGAGTCCTCAACACAATAAATACCACTTCAGAGACTGAAGGCATAATCCAGCGCTACTCCTGTTCTTCGTATACTCGTAGTCGTACTGATGATGGTGAGCAAATACAAACATACCCATCAGTGAGTAAACGAGCAAGAATAAGCGCCATCTGGATAGAACACTCAACTTTCTTCCTTGGCGTGGAATTACCTTCACAGCTGTACCCCCTCTACATTGAGTATTGCCACCCTTTTTTTAACCCCATCTTCGGAAACAGCAGCGGTGCCATTTGTTTGATTTTTTATTCTGCAGAAAGATTTATATGGATTTTTATTAAACTTCGTTTATTTTTTTAAATAAAAACAAATGAGTTAAAATAAAAGTGACAACCGTTTAAATTGACAAAATATGTGTCTAAAAAATATGTTGAGAAACCAAGCAGAAAAGACCTATATTTCACAGGAATTTTGGGATTTTTATCACCCCTCCCCCCTCCCCCTCTTAATTGGTATGTGTATCTTGAAATTCACTTAAATATGTGAAAAAAATAAACAAAGAAAAAAAATGGAACAAGGCATTAAAAACACATTGTGTTCGAAAGCAACCTAAAAACCGAAAATTTTAAAATTCTCCTTTACAGCGATTCAGGCGAAACCTTAAAAATCTCTACAAAAAAGCATATTGTGGAGATTGTTAATTATCAATTTGACAAATGTGTTGATTATCTCTAAAGAAAATACCGGAAAAGATGTCCATAAAACAATCCTACCATTCTCAGAGAGAAGCAAATTTTAAAAGTAGGTATTGGGCTAAACTTCTTCTTTTTGAGGTATTGTCTTAAAAGTCTTAAATTTGAAAAAAAAATGGTGTGAATCTAATGTTAAAGGTTTTTTTCAAAAAAAATGATGGTATTTTAGTTCGAACTTAGCTATAAAGATTCTATAGATATCGAAATCAAGTGAATTCCGAAAAATGCTCCAATATCTAATTGATGTGTTTTTTATTCGGAGTATTTCTATACCTTTTGACAATTATGGAATATTGAATTTCAATAAATATATTCAGAAGTAATCCGAGTAATTTGCAAGTGTATATGGGAAGGAAAAAAAACACTCCGAACAGAAAATTTAAGGCTTTTGGAGAGCTATCAGTGCAAAAGTATTATTCCTTTAAGTGACCAATGAGGAACTACATTAAATGCGTTTTAACCTTATTTGTTATGGGTTACAAATTTATATCGTTTTCGATTAAATTTTCGGAGTCGTTTACTCCTTTTTGATTCCTTTCATATATATATATATTTTCACGTCTTTGAAAACATCTTTAATAAATGTATTTTTGGTGGTGAATTATCTGATCCTACCACTCTTCAAGAAAGGCGTTTCTTGTGAACTAAGTAAATATAAGCCTATCTCACTCTTACCCTCAGTAAGTTAGATTTTTGAAAAAGCCGTAAAAACTGGAATAGTGAAGTTTTTAACTAGAAATAGTTTCTTCATTAAAATTTAGTGTGGGCTTCAAAGTAATAAATCAACCGAAGGTTGCGTTAAAATTTTGTTGCCAACTATTTGGTAGCCTTGATAAAAAAAGAATACGGCTCTTTTGTTTGTTGACATCTCAAAGGCGATTGTCATGGTTAATTTTTATATTCTGATTGACAATTTCAAAATGCTTGGTGTCGAGGTTTAACATGGGATTGGCTTAGATCATATTTAGAAGTCAGAACTCAAAGAGTGAAATGGGAGTTCCACAAGGTTCGGTATTGGCACCAATTCTATTTTTAGTTTTAATATACTCTTCGTTTAAATTGTCCTTTAATAGTTAATTGACGGCTTTTGCAGATGATGTATGCTTCAATATAAAATATGATTTAAATTGGTATCTTAACTTGTTAAGAGATTAGTTTGCAGAATACAAATTGATGTATCGTAGTTATAAGGCCAGATTAATGTTTTTTTTTAATTTGTCTGTGCTAAGGAGCATGATGGACGTTTATCTGATTTTTCATGCTACTGAATGTCAAATAATTAAGCTTTTCAACTGCACCTGTAATTCTTTGCCTATTTCTTTCTCGGAGCTAACAAGCTGTTGTAATCATTTTTTTGAGTTAGAAAGATTTAGGGCCCAATTGCTGTTGCCATTGTCAATTATCAATTCGATCATTGATAAATACTGAAATTTGGTTTTAAAATCTCAACAAACTGCACAACTATTCATTATTTATTATCGATTTTCTTGTAGGTCTCAAAAGTCTGCATAATTATCAATGACCAAAATTCTTATTAATTGGGTGAATTAATATTTCTATTTTCTGTGAAAAGTTGCTCTTCTCAACTGTTGCTTAAAATATATTACGGAGCTTTTCTTAAATTTAAAATGACTTACAATTAGAGTCTACACACAAAGTCTTTGAATCTTTTGAGTTTCTTACCGACATGACAGTTCGAACAACTGCATTTCTGTTTCTTCTTGCAGTTTATTTAATCAACTTTCTCAATCTATCAGAATTTTAACTTCTCATCTGTCATTTTGTTAATCAAATAAAATACTGGCTTGCTCGTCTTGATAACGAGAATATTGAGTGTTTGTTGAATAATTATTCTACCTGATGTTTTCATGAAATATTTTACTTTCTCTCCAATTATTTTTTTTTGCTAAATAGCAATCAATTATATAATATATATTAATATTTTTTTTAATTTTTTAAATCAAATTGCTAGAGTGTCAATAATTCTATCTTATGAAAATATATCTGCCAGTTGTCTTCAATATTTTCTCAAACTTTTGTTACCTTTAAACAAATAGTCCGACGAAAAACCACAAACAAGTATACAGCCTTATTCAAAAACGCATGTTAGAGACTGCGTAAAGTTACAATGCCCATAAGCCAGGAATATTACTCGTAAAAGTTTATGTAACGTTGAATTTAGGAACTTAAATCCTCTATTTTATTTAGGAATATAAATTTACCCAATGTTAAATAGAGTCTTAATAAATACATATTCACTGCGTAAATATTCATCCGTTGCGACATCACATACATTAATACAACAGAGAGAGACAGAGAAAGAAAGAACACATAACAGAAGAAACACATGTCAACAGCACGTGGTTGGTTTCCGACGGTCCACCATCGAAGTACTAACCACGCGCAACGATGCTTGATTTCGCTGATCTATGGGAAGAGATGCTTTCATCGGAGCCATATTGAAATATTTTCGAAGAAAGTTTTGACCCCAATAAGGCATTCTGTTGAAAGATATCAGTTTTCGAATCCGTGAGATTTTATTTATATTTTGTTTTGAGGTGGTTACTACACAGACGTCCTTCCTAAAGTTTTAAATGCAAAATTTTTGTCCGAAATGAATTTTTAGATAATTCATTTATGATGAAAATATTGAAAATCATAAACTGAAATGCCTTCTAAAAGTTGAAATAATAATTATTTTTTTTTATCCAAAACTGGCAACACTGCAATTTAAGGACTCAACTATATTTTCGGAAATTGTTCTAACTCGTTGAACCGAGTAATAAAAATGAAAACTTTCAAATCAAAAGAACCTTCGAATTTAGGTTCTTTTGCTAACCATGATGATAATGTGAGCCCGCATCCTTTATACTCGTATGGTAGTAGGTACCTAAGTCCTGCCTGGCTGCTGCTTCAATTCTGCCTGCAATATTATTGTTGAAGGATTTCGAGTTTTGAAATTGAAATAATAAAATGTGATGTATGCAGAGTAAATAAAATTTCCCAGATCTGTCGATGTGCATGGAGCATCTTCCTTCCACGATTCTCCAATACCTCTCCCCACACCATATGTATATTGATGTGGATATGGGGAATATGTTGGTATATTTACAAAGCTATCGAATCACAATTGTATTGTATATCCTTGATGGCCATAATGCACGTCACATATACAGCACATGGATTGACCTATGCTTTCATCCAATAAAGCAACTGCAAGCGGTGAGCGTTGGGTTTGTTGAGTGTGTTCCCCGGACAGGCAATGTCTTTTGCATGGTATTCTGGACATTAATTGTAAAATTTTAATTACACAGCAGCATTTAAATAAGGGAAATATGGCCGAGAGTGACGGCCGGCCTCATAAAATGAAGGGTTCCCATAATAAAGCTGCCGTTTGTTGTGATTATCGAAAACGAACTCCGCACTGATATTGCCGAGGTTTTATATGTTTATTGAAAGGGCGGTTTGTAATTAATGTTCAATGGGCAAATAAATTTTTAAGCCACAATATGAGCCTATATGGAGCGGGTGCGGTTGGTCAGAAGGTGGTTGGTTTCGTATATTGGGCTTTGTACACATTACATAAATCAGTTCAATCCGGCCCAAAAATGTATGCGATAGTAGCTGTGAAATGGAATATACTATGTACATACCACCTATGTTTGTGCATTCTTTAGGCTACGTGTCAAGTGGAGAGTGTTACTTTACTTCAGGCCGAATAATGCTGAAATGACATCGAATGGTCTGGTAGGCTTGTTGGTAGTATTGGTAAGTTTGGACGATAGGTATATGGTATATAACCTCTTCAAACAGTGACGCATACAATGTGGATTAATTTATGAGTTTGCACACTCAATATTGGTGGAGATTATCGATAATTGAGGATGTGTCTTGGTTTAATAAATAATTTATAGGTTTATTTTATGATTTTGGTAGCAGCCAGCAGCAGTGAAGGACAATTTGTATATCCTGCGAGCGCACACAGGCTTAGAAAAACCGATAAGTCTATATGATTCATAGTTTTACTTTTGTTAATTTTTGCTATCTGTGTTTTGGAAAATGTTACCGAACTAATTTATGAGCTTTGACACTTTTATGAATTAATTGGAACAAGGCTTTCTCATTTATGGATTTGATACTGATTAATTATTGGCGACACATTTATGATATTGAAGCGTTAATGCGTTGTTAGAAATTCTGGTAAATTCTTTTTCATTCAGCCTTAGAAGGAGCTACTTTAAATATAGATAAAATTATTAAGCAATACCTTCTAACAAAATAGTTAATACTTCGGTCATCTGATTGTTGTTTCTCGAAATTTTAATTAAACTTGGCATTACGATGACAGTGATCACGTAAAGTATAAAGATGAAAAACATCTAACCATATAAAAATACATGAATCATTTCTCAACCCGAAACCCAGGGCATTTGAAATTGAAAGAGAAAGAGATGCTCCGTAGACAGAATTCGAGGAATTACAAAAAAACACGATTATTTCGGCCTAACTTGTTCTTATAACTAACAACTTTAATGTAGCTAAGCCTTGATGCTGTTTGAAGGTTGGCAGTGTAGTTATCCGTAGACAAGTTTGAAGCCGATGGATGGAACAGCGGATAGGTATCAATAGTTTGAGAAAAAAAAAATGAATTCTTGGACAAATAATATGAATTTATTAAAAAATCTCAAAAATCTTTGGAGCGGTTTTTTAAAAAAAATATGTTCTATAGGAAAAAAAATTGAAATGCCGATTGTAAATAATTACTTAAATGCGTACCTATACTATTTTAATTAAAAAAAATTCTTTTTGAAAAATTTATTTATTTTTAAAATCTCGAAAAAAAACATTTTTTTTTTAAATTTATGAATATGCAATATTATTTATACTTTTAGGGAGCTTTTACATAAAAAAAATAATTTTAATCAGTTCATCCAATAGTTAGACAGTCAAAAATAGTGGTTCCATGGGGAAGTACTGTTAAAAGATCACAAAATAAAATATTTTTTGTATGGACTGCATAAATTAAAGAACACGCCAATTTTTTTAGTAAGATTCTTGGAGCCGTTTTTGAGAAAAAAATACTTCTTAACGGTTTTTTAAATATTTGTGTGGGAGGTACGTTTTATTTTCAAGTATTCAATATATAATGTCAGAAAGCTTTTAACTCAAAAGTAGAATAGTTTTCGAAATATTGAGTTTTCTAAAAAAATTGGTATATTGAAAATGTTGGCTTGCAATACTGTTTAAATCTTTTATGAACTTCTAGATAAAAAATCATAGAAATTTAAACAACCATTTTGCAGAAAATCCAAAACAAAAAGAAATGGTTCTACCAGAGGTACCTAATCATTTATGAAAACCGTTGGTGCCGTTTTGGAGAAAAATAAGATTTACCTTATTGTTCAAAAAAATGTATGGAAGGTACTGTTTTTATTGGTATAGCCTAGAGCATAAATGAAAAAACCGTGTGGCTGTATTACCTTAAAAAAATAAAATGTAGGTACCATGGTTGAAGAAAATCCATTTAAACATTTAGGCTGTATGTTACGGGCAGACAGCCATACAAAATTGTGCGCCCACTTTTTGATCAAAATCTCGAATTCGATTTTTCAAATCTAAAACTTGCCCAGAATTATATTACAAGTAAAAACAGAACAAACTTGTTGGATAGTTGATAAATTTCCACGAACGATTTCAAACTTGTCCTTAGTCAGCAAGTTAGATGAAGTTTCCACATTTAGAATTGTTTGCTCTCATATTCGACTGGATTTTATCGCCGCGCCGTTAGAATTACATATACAGGTTCATAAGTCTTCAGTTCAAAAGCAAAAAATAATTTAAAAAAAATAAAAAAATAGCTTATATTCAAAAAAATATATTTGTTTAATTAAAAACTTGTTTTTGAAAATTTTTAAAATGTTTTTTTTTGGTAAACAGCTCTATGTTTGAAAAATTATTTTAAATATTTACGAAATTTAGGTGAGATATAAAATCAGAAATGTATACAGTTTTATTTATTTTATTTAAGTAATTTTAAAATTTTTAAGACGATTAGTTTCTGATCATAAGAAATTAAACAATTTTTGTATTACATTTTATTTGTAATAGTGAATCCATAATGAAACCCATTATTTTTTTTAAACATAAATGAGAGCCAAAGTGCAAGATTTGGAACTGGCAACTCTGTACATGTTATATTTATCAGAGTGAATGAATCTTGAACAAAATGTTTAGAATTTATTGTTACTACAAATTTGATTCGTAGACCAAAAAAAGTATTTAAATATTTTTTTTAATATAGTCCAATTTATTTATTAAAATATTTTGTTTTCCAAAGGATTTTCTAACACTATATTTAAGTTCTTTGACAATAAAAATATTTCACGCCATTTATCACTTTTTTGGTTCAGTTAATAAATCAGATATCTGATTTTTTCAAATCATCGCAAAAGACTTGTTCAACTGTTGCAGTCATTGTTGACTTGTTGACTTGTTCTTCTGTGTTATAGACCCTAGTGCAGCGGTTGCAAAAATAATACCGCATTCTGAAATCAAATAGTCTAAGTTATGAAAAAGTCCTGACATATTCTTGGAAAAAAGAAACACCAAATAAATTAGTTTCTGAAAGCCTGATGATTCCACATAATTCTCTGAAAATTTCTTGTATAGATCCTAGCATATACTATCTGCAAAAGTTATTATGATTAAATAAAGTAGGCCCTAGTACACTTACTTGTGGGACATTGAAAGCCTGTCGACGTTATATCGTTTCGTCAGAAATTCTTTCTTATATCATTTATCCTCATTTGAAAAGAGTAGCTATAAACATTTACTTTAGGTACAGCTACAGTCTTGTATAGAAAAGGGAAACCCAAAAATTATAACCAGATTTTGTATATTTCATCTACCTACCCATTATTATCTAATGAAGCAACACAATATTTCCATCTCAAGGTCCCTCTCAAAATAGACTTCTGCTCCACGAATTTTTTTCCTTAATTTATCCACTTTATATTATTTCTTCATGCCGAAAAAAATTCTCCTTAGACTCAAAAGAAAGGCAAATTTCCGTCTATTCAGTCCATTTGGCTATATCCAGGACATTAACTTGACTGGAATGGTTTTGCTATTTCATCGAGCGGATAAGAAATACTATATATAGCCCTCTAGGGGCCAACCATTGCATTTATCATATCATTCACCATATTCGTTCTATCTCTTTTTCTGTCTTTTTGTGAACATTCAAATTCTCAAGAGCTCATTAAAAAATTGAGTTCTGACCCGACTAAGTTGAAATTTTCTCTCGAGCGCCGCATAAGCCAAGTAAAGAAATTCATCCGTTGCACATCTCCATGTAGAATACCAACTCTGATCCTTGTGGCTATAGTATAAGCACACGGACACAGCAGCTTGTAATGGTCGTTTGGTAATATTAACTGCCGCCACCGCTGACGCGTATTTTCTTCCAATATGAGTTCTGCTATGCAATTATGTAGAATTGCCGCAAAACGACGACGGACGGCAAAGTATGCACTGTGATATGAAGAACATAACTGCACGCGATTCAAAAGGATACTATACAGCGAAAAATATTACCAGGGCGGGAGAACAATTAGTTCATCCTACGAGTATACATGTCCTGTTTGGAGCTCTAATGGCGGCCGCAACTATCATACCATATTATTACTTCGTAAAACCTAGAAAAGAGTCCTTATAAAGAGGAGCCTCCTTAACTACATACTGTACAGTATACATATCTAAGTTGTACAATGAAATATATATACATATAATACAGTTTGTCCTGAAACGAGTATAAAGGGATTATTGCCAAAGTATAATTTGTATACGCTCTATCGGCCAGGACACAGTATAATTAATTCTCGTCCATCTTCTGTCGCAAGTTGGTATCTCACTTGATTTTATTTAGGGACCATGTATTATTGGAGACATGCCACTATCATTTGCTACAAATTGAATAGGTAGTTATTAATGGATACGAGTACAATGCTCCAAGGATGTGGCAAAAAGCTGATGTAGCACCTAAGTGCTCTTAGTATAGACCATGGCGCAAGAAAAAACAAAGTTCAACATTTCAACTGATACTTCAGCTGCGTATGCATGATGATTGATAGGAAGAAATATTGTGCGTGCAAGTACTATCTACAGGGTGCGCCAGAGAAACTTACTTATTTGAAAAAAAATCCCGCGTGGTGATTTGGGTGGTTAGTGGGTCGAGAGGGGGCGCTTCTGGAAGGGGAAGTTCCCAAGTTTGTTTCTCCCTCCAGTCAGTTGCCATCATGCTCTGGTCTAGAGAGCAGCGGGCCTTCGCAGTCGAGAGCTTCTTTTCTAACGGTCGCGCACTTGTTGCTACGCAACGTACCTTCCGCGCTCGCTTTGAAATTCCTCCTCACAGACTTGTTCCTGGCCGTAATTCGATTCTGTCGTGGGTTAACTCATTTCGGGAGTGTGGAAGTATCGCTAAACTCAGAAATGGACTTCAACGGACCATCAGAACTCCGGAAAATATCGAAAGAGTGAGGCAGTCAGTTGTCCGTTCTCCCCGGCGTTCGGCTCGCAAACACGCAGCTGCTATGGGAATTTCTGACACCACTGTTCGACGAATTCTCCATGAAGACCTTCATTGGCTGTTGTGCAAGAATTAACTGAACGCGATTTTGTTGCCCGCGACGCCATTGCCAACATACCGATTGATATGCTGCAAAGAGTGAAGACGAATTTCAAAAATCGACTTCATCAGTGTATGCGCAATGGGGGTCGTCATTTATCCGATGTCATTTTCAAGACTGCATGAAAAAAAATTGGGCTATTGTATTCTCAAATTAAAAAAAAAATTAAAACAATAATTGAAGTACTTTTGTTTTTATTGACCTTTCAAATAAGTAAGTTTCTCTGGCGCACCCTGTACATATAAAAGAGCTCACAGTTGTGCGGGAAATTCTCTGGCAAATCACTCCAAAAAAAAAACCAAATTCGGATAAGATATTGATTGACAGAGGTCAAAATAAAAAAGGAGATTTAATTAGATGATCAATCAAGTTCATTGTCAGGAGTTTAATATTCAAACACAAATACATCATGGCGCGTAAGTAGATTGGGATTCCCCCCCCCCCTCAATATTTACTATGGAATACCGGAAGTACTCTTATGTGAATGAAACAACGAAAGAAGCATAAGCGTCCTTAGTAATTGAATGATGCCTTTTTTTATGCAATTTCTGTAACATTTAAGTAATTCCATCATAATCCGAAGAAGTAAAAAATGTTCTGGGCGAACTTTTTATGAGAAACAAAAATTTCTTTACATAAATTACAGCAGTTCTTGTCACATTCTGATGCAGATGTAAAAGTGTATGATTTTCTTTTTTGGGCAAAATATAATTTTAAGTGTTACCCACCACCACAAGTAGGGAGTTGATGATGCGAAGCGAAAATACAAGACTGTAGAAGTTCATTAAATATATCAGTTCACAAAAAAAAAATTAGTAAAGTCGAATCATAGAAAGCTACAAGCTGCAATGACAATTTTCAAGGGATTATGAATACGCTTTAAATGTTTCAATACAGCGCGGGCGTGAGGGTGAGGTTAAGGAAGAGAAAGAATGCTAGGAAAGATGTGTGGCGCGATATTCGGAGACTGTAGGTGGTTGTTGTCTCAGATTTTATCTCCAGGGATGGCGGCTGAACTAATGCGGAGAAATTTGCGTGTCTTATTTATCGATGTCCCTTATAATTCGCATTAATTTTTTTATTCTTTTTTCATCTTTTATCGGTATATAGTTTTACTCAATCACATGTTGTTAATTCTATGCGTAAACGGCATGTAATGAGTAAACCAGCAACTTATTGTATGACATTTATTTTTAGAATTGGTTTTTAATGGAAAAATAAGAAGACATAGACTACGGCAGGGATCGAAATTTGATAGTTTTTCGCATTTTCTTGAATACTTGAAAAAACCTTTTCCCTAAAACAAAAAAATAATCTGGCATACCTACAGATGTTGAAAAGCCGTCAAGAAATTTTTTTCTCGAGAAAATGGGGAAAATGTGCGTATTGGTAAATTAGTGCAATCAACTTTACCAATTTTCAAAAAAATATTTTTTTTTTCGATTTTTAAGATATAAATAATTTTTTTCTTTGAAAAATCGATTTTTCAAAAACTAGTCGCTGAGCTATTTTAATATTAAAACTTTATATTAATAAGGACTTGATAAGGCTTGGAATTATGCTATCAAGTTTTATACAAATCATGAACTTGAATTTTACTAACTTCATTCATAAACGCATTTTAAGGACTGCGTATTTCAATTTGACTTAAACCCACACAGTCCACTAAACCAAAAACAAAAATAATATGTAGGTATTATTTGCGTTTTCTTCTTCTATTTATTTACCACTAGCCAGACCACGGGCGTAACATACATATATTTCTGGGTGCATGAATTTGACCAAATTCCCCTAGAAAAATATAATTTTCAGCATGTATGTGCTGAAAATTTTATTAAGAGTTGGTAGTCATCGACCGGAAAAATAGTGCGTCTTAGAGCGACACGATAGCATCTAACTGATGAGCCCAACTATCGTGTCCGGGCGAAACGCATTTTGGACTAAAAATCATAAAGTATTTCAATTGGACTGCTTAAAGTTTAAATGGCTCTTAACGCGAAAATAATATTCATAATAGATATGCAATTTTGAAAACATTGAAATTAGAATAGATCCTTAATAAATTCGTATTCACATCTTCCCTATATACACCCGGTGAGATGTGCCTTAGCGAATTCTATTGAATACGACTTCCTATTTATATAATATTGCAAATGTAGTAAAAATAATAAATATAGTTTTCTAGTTGAACTTTAAGTTCTTTTTCTAAGTTTTTCTAAGTTGAACTTTAAGGCAAGGATAACATTTTTGACTAACAAATAAAAAATAAAAAAAAAATTGCTGTATATATGTATGTGTTATTTAAGAAATTATATCTCATCCAACACGGAAGCTGCCACATACCACACGCTAATGATTCTTCCAAACCTACATAGCGTGCAAAAAAAAAACGCTTATAATCTTCAAGATTAAGTCTTTCCTTATTGTTTTCTTTTCGTTCATGAGACAACAATTAATTATAAAAAAAATCGCTGCTAAGCATTCCTTTGAAGTTCCATCCCAAGTGCTACGCTAACTCTCCCTGATGAGGTTCATCCGCCCCATCTGCCTTTAGCCAGTCGATAATTGCTTCCAAGCGATAGCCATACGCTTCATTCCATTGTTGAAACCACCCACTCGGTTCCACCTTTGCCTTCCGTGTGCTTAAAAACGTGGTGGAGCCGTGGAGGCGCTGCTATCGCGACTATGTGAGAAAATCCAGAGACTAATTAGTCGCGTCCACCCCGACGCAAACATCAACACTCATTTTAATTAGTTATACCACCCCAAACCAGGGGATAATAACCAGCTTTGCCGCCTTACAAAGAAAAAAGAACAACAAAAAACAAAACAACAACAACAACCAACGAAAAAAGGAGCTAACCAGCAGCGACGAGACAAGACAAAACAAAAAGCGAATATCTTTGCCTTTTCCACAAATTTTATCGTCGTCCTCTTGGAGTTTCGATTAATTACAGGGTGGCGCAGTAGACCGATATGCGGCGAGGCAGAGGAGCAGGAGCACATTTTTGGCATCTTTTCGCCAGAATATGGTTTGTTATTAATTTTCATCTTTGTTGTTGGAATGTTTTTTGTTTCAAGTCATTTTACCCCGAGGAATAAAAAATAAACGTAGAAAGGAATCTTCTTCCAACGATGCTAGCTTCCTAAACTGCCCAGAGGTGATTTTGATGGCCTCGCCAGAAACCTTTGGCCGCAGTCAGTTAGTGCAACGCTACCGCCGCCGCCGTAATTGTCTTAAATTAACCAATCTCCCAGAACATATGGCCATATGCCTTGTCCAACCAGGTCCATCGCATGTAGACGCGAAAGAGAGATATGGAAACCTGGTTTCTTGTTGAGTTCCGCTGCGAGCCAAAGGATGCAGGGAAGACTCTTCAATAGCCTATCCTGTGGCGCGGCGCGGCTGGAAATGCCACAAACTATATATACGATGAGAGTTATGGATTTGTTGAAACGGTGCGGTGCGGCGACGGCAGCGGCAATTTTAGGCCCCATACCGCTTATTAATTTTACCCTCGGCTTTGGATGACTGGCTGTCGGTAGTTGTTTGGCCGACGCGACGCGACGACGATTTCGACTACTACTATACTATGTACGACCGCGACGGAATGGAATGCAGATCACGCCCGCCTCATCGTGTGTCCGATTTTAATTAGTTTTCTGAGCTGCGCTTCGTTTGTGGTAAGGTTTGTGCGTTGAGTTTTAGTTAAAGAGGCGATCTCACAGGACTTTTGGATCACCATCAGGAACAAAAATCGCAGCCATTCCAAACCGACACCGACTGACTCTCCGCTGTACGCAAATCGATTAAAATTTAAAGCGTACATATAATACAAAACGAACACAGCAATTCGCCTTAAATTAGAGTAATTCTCATGGAACAAGGATATTTATGCTCGCTGCATCAAGACCAAGAGCTGTACTCTTTAAATTACTTACCTATAGCTTCCTTTTTCAGGCGGCAGAAGGAGCTATTGTTTTTGGGTTTTTGCAAGGAGCAAAACTTATAAACAATTATGTAGAAGCTCTCTTCGAGCGGCAATGACTTTGTACAGGGCGCGGATATGCGTTATGGTATAGGATTCCTCCACGAGCGGCGCGATGATGCATACTCGAATACCCTTGTTGGCTGGAAAATTGATCAAAAATTCATAGCCTTCGGGCATAATTTTAATTTTTACTCTCGTTGTTGTATGTACATATATCGGAGTTGGAAATAAAATACAATACTAGTCAGAGTCTGGAGAGACGGCAATCGCAGGATTCATGTGAGGGGCGTGGCTGCCATTATAATTAATAAGTATTTCGATTTGAAGAATGAAATTAAATACAGAACTGGCATTATGAAATAAGCACTTTGATATATAATTTGGTCAAAATTTTACTCTGTATTCCAAGTGCTGTGGTTTGGAATTTGTTCTAGTTCTTTTTTTTTAGTTTCACAAAATTTACGATGTTACAGTAGTTGACATAGCCGTACGAGTAGATATGGTTGGTTGCCTTCTGTGGTCGCTGGAATGGTTGGACTGTGTTTTTTGTCTGTACGATTTTCCAAGATAGATTTAAAGGGGAAATAGGTAGGTTTGCAAATCATTGGTTAAAAAAGCCCTGGGATCCACATTCGACAATTATTTGTTGACTACACCGTTAATTATTTATGTAGTAAAAACATTGGCGCAAAATTGTAAGCAATCCATTGTTAAGGGCTTAGCATTTTACTAGTTAGCAATTTCCTAAGCGCTTATTGATTAAATAATTATTTCAAAATGTTTAAACCTTTTCTTAACTAGTAAATTGCTATCTCAGCAAAAAGCTGAGTATTTGTAGGGTTTGCATTTTGATGAACACAATCTATTGCTAAAAGTTAAAGTAGTCATTCCGTGATTTTAGCTTTAGCAAAATGTTAATATCGTTTAAAATTAGCTAAATCATCTTTTTAGCTTAGTAAATTGCTAAAAGTGACTTTGACATTTTACTAAATCATGAAAAAATGATAAGATGGCAATTCACCACATATCTATATTAGTCGGAGAGAAATTGGCGCAAAATTTTAAACGATTAAGTAAAATGTTAAAGCCACTTTTAGCAATTTATTATGCTAAAAAGATGATTGAACTAATTTTAAACAATTTTAACATTTTACTAAAGTTAAAATCACGGAATGGCGACTTTAACTTTTAGCAATTTGATAAATCCATTATGGATTCTGATAGTATATGCTGGTGCACAATTTTTGTTTGTTGTTTTTTTTTTGTAAATAATGAAGTAAAAATGATGAAAATAGAAATAACTTATACCTTTTTAGAGCACATATTGGATTTTTATCAATATATAATTAATTTACAACGCATAACAACAATACTTGTGTTCATCAAAATTCAAACCCTACAAGTGCTCAGCTTTCTGCTTAATTAGCAATTTACTAGCTTATAAAGGTTTAAAAATGTTGAAATAGCTATTCAATCAATAAGCACTTAGGAAATTGCTAACTAATAAAATGTTAAGCAATTAACAATTTTATGATCTTTGATTTTTTGTTTTTTTTTTCGCCCTGAATGACAGAATACATAAATAATAAAACATCGGAAAAATTCAGACAAAAAAAATATGAAGAAAATTAGTTTTCTCTCAATCTAGAGATGTCCCATCGCCAATCTGAAAAATGAGGAAGTAAAAAAAATTAAATCGTACACAACGCCATGTTTGATGCATATGACAGAAAGGAACCACAAGCAAAAATAAACATGGCGATGTATATGCTCGTTCCGGTCATGCCTGAAGACAGCGTTGGGAACTGTGTTCATAATTCTATTGGAATTCGCTGCTCATTTCATTTCGATCAATCATTCTGTTGGGAAATCTTATTTTTGATTGTGATTCAAACAGATGATCAAACGTTAAGAAGTTGCTTTCGAAAACTTTTCACTTTGTTATGAGGCTATGAACGTTGTGTATGCATTGTTAATTGTTAATTTTGAATTGTGTGATTTTTCAGCGTTATTTTAAGCTATCTCATCGGAGCCGTAAAGCAATTAGACTTTGGAATATTACGAATCTATCTAGTGCAGATACACAACAAATCCCAAGAACAAAAAGATAGTACGTAAAACAGCTCAGCTGGTAATTCGAAATCGTCAAAATCATCACACGATGATCAACAAAGTAACAATATTCGACAAGGTGTGATGCTTTTTTCTGAAGTCTGAGGTAAGTTGTTCGTTATCCCGAAGAAAACAAATAAAACTCTAGTTTGAAAAGGCTCTGAATTATATTTATTTACTAAAAGATTTAGGTTTTCAAATAAATTAACATAAATAACGCGGTAGCTAAACGGAGTTGCAGGAGTAGAAGATATGAAGTAGATATGACCAACGTGGTCTTTTGAGATCCCTATTGCTCTTTTTCCATTTTTCTAAATTTAGCGGACAAGCTGGCTTCCACACGTGGTCAAAACAAAACTACAAGTCCGATTCGTCTGAAATTCTGACCGTAGCCGTCTTAGAGAATATACTATATGATAGTAATCCTCTCTTGCGACACTGGCTCCATCGGATGGTAAGGCTCAGGCTAAGTACTTATCGGACCACCCTCCTAGTAAGCGCTCATTTTCATAAAGTAGTTATTCCGACTTGCTCCTACAACTTATTAGGCTTGAGACCAAATTCACCACAAATTGCAACCGCTTAATACGAAATAGGATGGCGAATTTTATCGGCCGGCGACAAATTATCAATACGACAATGAAAGGAGCAATTCATCAAGTTCATGAGCAGCGTGCATTCAATCAAACTTGTTCAAAACTGCCTGTTAGATCACAATCAAATTCAGTATGGCCAAATCAAACTCTGCCGAATTTTTTTTTTGGCAGGGAATTTAGTTTTAGCAGGAAATCGAGGAGGAATTCGCATTACTCATAGCTAAACTAAAATATTACTTTAAAACCCAAATCATATATGTCTATGCAAACCCTAACCCAAATCATTGAGCCAAATGGTTACTACAAAGACGTGAACAGAGCACACGGTAACTCAGCACTCCATCAGCAAGAGATGAAGTCACAATTGCTATTGTTCACCAAAACTTGGAAACGAGCGATATTACCCTTAAATGTTGCGGCACTAGATAAATGCACACCGTTCATTCCCCCTTGATATTGTGACAAGAAGGAGCCGGTGGATAATAAAACAATTGAGCGGTGAGTATCGATATCATCATTTCTGGTGACAAAACTAGATACTCCAAAAAAATAATACGCATATCGTCTGACGAAAAATTCTGACAACTACTTGTTACCATTTCGTCGTTTATTGCTCTTTTAAGGAAAAGAAGCTCTCCGTGTCTGCCATTTAACCAATTCTTTCAAAACCAAAAAATTGCGTTCAGAGACATTTTGAAAACTCTTTCTAAAGTACACCTACTCAAACACAATTTCTCAAAATATCCTTTTTCTCACAAAAAAAAAATTACAATATCACCCAACCATAAAGGAGCGCACACTTTGTTAAGGGTGTGTATTAACAAATTGCACAAGACTTCTATTTAAAAGAACTCACTGACTTGAATTTCTAGATATAGCTAAGGCTATCCCCGAGGGTATTTGCTTAGAATGTTTGTTTTTTCTTCAATACCAGTATTTTCTGACATAGGTAAAAAAAAAATAAACTCCTCTTGGTTCTTATCGAATGTAGGTACTTCAACTAAAGCAAATCCTTCCTACGTTCTTCTATAGTATATTTCCCTAAAGAGCTACGCTAGAAAGAGCAACATTTTTCTTTAGATCCATAGGTTTATAGGTGTATATGGCACTAGGTATCACAATCCGTTATCGCGCTTTTCCATTAGATACCCGATGTCATGTTGTCTTGAAAACGCTTTTATCTCAATTGACAATGAGATGCGAGTGAGCACTTTGTGCTCGGCTGTCACCAGAGTATCGCCAAAGTATGAACGAGTAGGATACCTACTAAATACAAAAAAAGGACATCTTTTTTTCAGCTTTTTTTTTGTAGACTGGCTGGCTTGGCTTGGGGATCTCGTGCACTATTCAACTTGTGCTATTTAGTTGCACGTTTCGCATGTCAACAATGTGTTCAAATACTCAATTTAATTAAAATTATATGGAAAATAGGAAAAACCAAATTAAACAACAAAACGAAATCAGTGTTCGCACGAACAGGAAGAGAAAAAGAAATGCAAAGGATTTTTTTGCTTGTCCCTGGTTCTATGATTCCACAGAATGGTGGGTTGAGAAAAAAAACAAAAAACAACAAGGATACGTAGGGTATTTGAATTTTGAAATGATAGGACAAAAATGTGACGTTTAAAACAAGGGGGAAAATATGTCTATTTCAAAGCTCTATGTTTTAAGGATCGGGAGGTCTTGGCCATTTGAAGTAGGATCGAATGAAATTTTTCGCTTATTCGTTGGTCCTTGTTTTTTTTTTTTTTTTTGAACGTTTCTTTGGAGTAATTAAAAAATTAATTTGAATTGGGACCGTCATGCATTGGAATATTTTATGGAAGGACATTAACATTTTTCTGTCTTAAAAACAGAAAAATGAATAAATATACACCTGCTCTGGTGGTTCATGCTCTACGTGTTTGGCAAAAGCACCAATACATAGCTTGTATAAGAGAAGTCGGTATAGCTTGTAGAAAAACAATAAATATTTGATTTTTATGACAGGAACTTAGCTATACCGGGTAAAAAAAGGTTGTCTGTTTGGACAGCTGTCTATCTCACAAACAAAAAGATTCGGAATAACATTCCACAATTGTGAATGACACCATCTCATATCTATAGCACACTTGTTCTATCAAAAACTAAGGACTATAAGGACACACGAATAAACTCAAAAATGGTATGAAAATAATAATTTTGAATGTTTATTGTTACTGCTGCTATCCCGCAGGACATTCATTCGATAGGAAAAAAACAAAAAAAAAACACTGCTTGACATAAGATTTGTATGCGGTGTTGCTGTAGCCGGCCGCACTGGCACCAGTTGGCCAGAGATAGAATTTCTAATTTCACTTTTTTATCAGTCATCCGACAGGCATGGTGCAGCTCGCATTTTTCATTTAAAAGTGAAAAAGGCAAAGGTGAAGATCCTTTTCCGTTGTTTTTGTTGCTCCCCTTCTGTTGCGTTATGTTATATTTTCTATTGTCCTTACTATAGTTGCGGTTGCTTTTTTTTTTTTGAATAAGGTTCATCAAGATGACTATGATGATGAAGCAGGATTTTTGGTCTAGGTATGTTTGCTGTGGTGTTCTTTTTGCATTTCGGGTTTCGGTTTCTATACTATGTATATTGCGAGATATGAGCCATATGGTGGCTCGTGCCAGCCACACGTTTGTTGGTCGGTCGCTCAAACTCAATTAATTGGATATGATGAAATTAATTCAACTAGATTTACAAAGGGAGTTGCTACCTGTATGATGGCTGATGGGTTGGTTAGTTGGTCATGGTGCAGGCAGACTTTCAAACTGTAGAGGTGCAAAACAATGGTTTAAGGATCCATGAATTCAGAAGCCGGGATTGCGTCATTTGGTCGATTGGACTATTAGATGAGCCAAAGCAGACAATGTCTGCATTGAGTGGATTTTTTATTCAACAGCATGAAGATTGTATACGAGTAACAGTGAAACGTGCCAAATAGGGCGGAGCAGATTAATTCATCCCATTACTCAGATCCGTTAAGGAGATCTTGATGTTTTGGCCGCCGCGCCGCGCCGGTAGAATATACACAACATATGCAATGTTTCTTGAACTAAAAGATGAAGATTTTTTTTGTTTCGTTTAAGTGGATCCTCCTTATCCGTTATACAATTTCCGTTTCGATTGATTTCGAGTCAGAGAGTGATCCTTTGCCAATGTGATGCCATTGAAAATCGCATGTGTAATGTATAGCTGATGTTTGATATTTTTGACAGCTGCTTGATCGAACGGAGGAGAACATTGTTTTGATCTAATTATGCTAGTATTATTTTAAAAATGCAGTTAGGAGGAGGAGTTGATAAATAACAAGGTTTAGTCATGCACAGACTGTGTTCTTAAATAAAAAAAAAAAATTGATGCAGTGTGTTCACTGAGTGGGTTCTGGATTAGTTCTCGGAAGCAGACTCCATATTAGTGGAAAAATTCATCTTTAGAGACGAGGCAATTTATTCGCTGAAATTCACTATTTGGTTAGGATTGTGGAAGGTAGCATAGATAGCACCGTCAATATCATCACGTAAGACAAAAGCGATCGCTTAATTAATTGACTGTCGTTTTGATAATTTTTCTCTCTATCGTTCCCTAAAACCTATGATAGAGATAGCTATTTTTAAAACGACAAAAAATTGACAATCAACTACTATCACCTTAGCCGATTCGAATTTTCAGGGGAAAATTAAGTCAAATTTCATGGCCAAGCTTTCAACATCACTGTTCACTGTTACACGTCAGGGGCGTGCATTTCAAAATTCACGGGTTCTGTTTCTTGCAGGAAATTGACAAATCCTCCAAGAATATCTCTATTCTTGAAAAGATGCAGTTCCAAATTTCCAATTTGGCATGAAAATCGCAGGTTCCCTCCATTCCTGGCGATTTTAATTAAGAACACGCACTCAGTAATGGTTTGGAATTGGTAAAGTTTCTTGGTTCTGGACTTCGGCGGCTATTTTTCCAACCAATTTATTTATTTTATTTTATTTTATTTTATTTTATTTTATTTTATTTTATTTAATTTTATTTTATTTTATTTTATTTTATTTTATTTTGTTTTATTTTATTTTATTTTATTTTATTTTATTTTATTTTATTTTATTTTATTTTTTTTATTTTATTTTATTTTATTTTATTTTATTTTATTTTATTTTATTTTATTTTATTTTTTATTCAACCAGGTTTGAGTTTTTTTTAACTAAATTACATCATATGGAAGATTCCACTATTTTTACTGGCGATTGTTCTCTAAGGCAAGTTATGCATTCGTCGAAAACCAAAGTTTTGATATAACAATCAAACATGACGAAAAAAGATGGTCTAAGAATTATGTCCGTCTGTCTGTCTGTCTGCTTGTATGTATAGACACCTACAGCCCAAACGGGTGAGCCGAATTGCTCCAAACTTGGTATATAGAGTTTTTAGATAATGTATAGAGGGAAAATTGAATTTTTTTAACGCAAAAAATAACGGTACCTGCCGTAAAAATTTTAAAAAAATTTAAAAATTTATGTTTTGCAAACTGCTCATTAAATTTTTTTTCAAAAATGATTGTTATATGTAAGTATTTGCTGAATTCCTATGAATTGGCGTTTTTTAATTTTTTTTTGAAATATGTTTTTAAAGAAAAAACTTTTTTTTTTCAAAAACCACTCCACAGATTTTTAAAATTTTTTCTCATAAGTTCAAATTTATCCAAGAAATAAAATGGCGTAATTTTTTCTAAGCTCAAATTAGTTTAAGTATTTATATCAGAATTTTGAATTATTTTTTCTTTGATTAAGCCGATTTAATCTTTTGTTTTTAAGTTTATATTATTAAATATTTAAGATTATCATACCAATTTAAAAAAAAATTAAAGAAATTTTGCATACATACAAAATAAAGTAATACGATGTGATCGAACATAAAAGCAAGTTCGTGCGATCGAGTCGTGCATTTTATTTCGGTCAGATTTGATTTTCCATGGCATTAGTGGAATTTGTTTCGCTTTTTCTCTTCACATCAAACGATTTTTATTTGCAATTGGTGTAATTCTTTATTTCACCCCCACCTCTTGTTAAGAATCAGCGAAAAAATCGTAAAATTCGTTATAGGTCAAACTTTTTTGTCAAAATTCTAAAGGAGTGATCAAAAAATAAGTCCCTAACCCTACAGGTAGGTGTTTCAGCTTCACCTTATCAGACCAGTAACTAGTGAGATTAGCGATTCCTTAGCTATTGATTCAGCTGCTGTTGGACCAGTAGAAATGTTACACTATTCTAAGAAGATGGGGAGCATTAACCAAATTGGCCAATCCATTATAGATGGACGAGTATATGATCGAATAACAAACACATATAAAGAGTGTAGTCTTGAGCCTTCAATCAAGTTTTAAAATTCTGTCGAAATTTGGATCGGAGTCCCGAAACAAATTCAAAGTCCCCTAAAACAGACGTGTAGATACCTAAAAAAATTCTCTCCAGTTCATTGTCCCTGCATGAAGAAAGCTAATTTTATACTTACATTATATAGCTTACATTAACTTTATTTAATTAAGAACCACATCCACGTAATACCATACCTGCCATACCAGAGAGCTACTTTTACTTTCAGAGTACATTAATATATCCCTTGGCTTTTCAGAATTTCAAAAAAAGAAAAAAATACCACCTGCTAAGCAAGGCATACCTACGGAAGCAATAAAGCTTGTCTTTGTTTTTTTTTATTTAACTGTCAAAGGCAGAATGGAAACCATTTGAATCGCAAACGTATCGTATAATTATGAGGAAAAAAGTTCAACCCAAAATTAATTTCCACAAATCAGGCACAATTGTACTAATGCATAGAGTATACATCCACCTACTCCATTGAGTGCTCTTCATTTGTTTTTTTTTTGCTTTTTTTAATTGGGTAATATGGTCTGCCAATTATAGGGGCAAGTTATGCATTCAAAAAAAAAAGTGGAACGTAAGAATTTTGTAAAAAATTTTCCATAAAGATAAGATTGAAAAATTCAAACAATAAGTTTTTTTCTTAGTTTTGCGAGCCACACAAAATGTCATGCAAAATTATTTGAGAGTTTACCATTTTGATTACCATGAGATTACTAACAATCGTTGTTATAACAGGTGGCGCTAAAGCTGATATAGTTTTTGCAAATGGCAGAAATGTCAATCAAAACAATTATTCGGCATTCTTTAGTCTTTTTGACGTTTCCTTTGTCTCGCTTTCTGCATAATACAGTTCACATTCACTCACACTGCCAAACACTAGAATGGGGACTCACATATACCACTTAAGAAGATAACCATCTTTGAAACGCTTCGGCATTGGTGAAAAAATTTCCTTCGTTAAATAATACAACCTGTCATCAATAAGCTTTTAGTCGTATTATTGAGCAGTGAACTGGAGCAGTCCGTATTAAATCGAATAGGTTTAGCACATTTTGACTTGTAATGCGATTTTAATTTTTTTGAATCGAAATCCTAACACTTTTTTAATTTTTTTCTAATTTGCCTAATTTGCACTTAAACGTTATATCTTTTCCATACCTGCATGGTGAATGAAGTCATCGAAATGTTCTGAACGCAGCCACTAAAGATCGATTTCTTTCTCCTTCCTAAAATAAATGATGTACGTCAAACGTCAAACCAAATATCTGTGCAATGGAGTATGTATACAGCATACACTCAAATTCTAATTGTTCTGTGAAGTTCCTATTTCATATGATTGTACGTACATAAGTATGATATGTTTTTGTTGTGTTTTGTTTTTTAAATACATTTGTTGACTCCAAAATTGCAAGTTACTCTTAGCTATATATTTTAATTTACGATTTTTGAGTTTGGTGATGTAAGGGTGGAAACTTTTTTAATTTGGCGATTTCGCTTTTTTAAACCTGACAACCCTGGTGGTAAGGGGCTTCAGTAAGAAGAAAAGAAGGAAGGTGAGCTCGAGTTTGTCGATTTCTTGCTATAGACTTTCTCCCACCCCACCAGTCGGGCTGAATCTTAAAGCTAATAGGGACATTCGGGCCAAGAGTATCTATTCTAGTACCTACTCATCCACGAGAGCTATTGCCTGATGTATTGCGTATGATAAATATTCCTGCTGATTCCCTTGCCGCTAGGTGTCATAAACGTACATGTTACTACAATTTGTGTAGACTCTCATGAACGAAATATATTGGACGATGCTCGAGACACCTCTGCCTGAGACATCGACCAAATTGACTTAGTGTCTAGAGATTTTTCCAGCGTTAAATGGATTAATTATTAGTTTAGTTTTCTAAGAAATAAAGATTTCCAAGGAGCTTATTACTGGAAGTTTTGTGTTTTCTTCAGAAAGACCTTGACAAGTCCGCCCGGCGAGCAAATCTTCGGCTGGAAAACAAATTTGTGCCAATTTTTGGCTCACTTTGACCAACATAAGAATGAACTAGCTACATACAATTAGCAACTTCATACGACTCAGTAAAGCATTAAGGTTTTTTAAACTTCTGTAAAACGAAGGCAATGCTCGCCTATTCTACAGAATACAAAAAACTCGCGTGATTCCGAGTTCTTACACACCGGCAATAATAATTAAGGATTTGTTATGCAAAGTAACCTCCTACAATACGTTTACTAGGTACACGACTTCAACTGCCACCCTCATCTCTGTTTCGAATACTCACTCCAGACCTGAAAAATTAGTGTTTTTTTTAAACTCAAAGTACTTACCTATACTACTACCTACCATCAAAAACTCCACTGGAATGTACAGCATATTTTTATTCCTTCTGGCACGGAAAGTGTGAAAAGGGCACACAGAATGATGATGGGGTGGTTGTACGGGTCTTGAAGTTGAAGGCTGTTTTTATACGGCCGGCACGAGAGTATAACCAACAACCAACAAGGAACAACCCCCAGTTTACACACGCTCATTTGCAAAAACTGAGAATTAAATTTTATCGCCAGGTGAGGCGACGTGAGCTGTTCTCTAAGCCAAAGCCATTTGTGTTGTGTTCTTTACAAATGAACGACGACCGACGAACCTATGTCTCGAAATCTTCTCGCTTCTCCTAGGGCGTAGTTAAAAGTTGGTGTGGTGTTTTGGGGTTGAAATTCAGACAGGTACCTTTTTTTCTGTTGTGCAATTAGATCACCATGACTACAAGGCTTTTTTTTGCAAAAGTTTTGTGTGTGTTTTTGCTAAGCGAACTACCTTGGTCTATGTATGTTTTGTTAAAAGGACTCGCAGGGTACACAGAGTTCTTTGGGTCATGAGGATTTTGTTACATCGCGATGAAAGAGATACCTAACGGGTTAGATGGTGGCGCCGCTGTCGTATCGGTCTGTATTAGAGTTCATCCATAATGTGTGTTGCTATATTGCTTCCGTTCAATTCATGCTAGGATTAGAAGCTCAAGAAGGTTACTTTTAGGATTCGCTTTTCCTGTTTTATAATCCCTTCACAACTTTGTCAATGTCTCCCCAAGGACTAAAAATTGAACAAAATTAACTAACGTGGGCACAGAAGACGCAGCTGAGGTATATTGGTACCTCAGTTCTTATATAGGTAACCCTAAGGCCAAGTCTCCATTGCAAGGATGATAGGGTCGGGTCAGCATGAATCGTAGGAGTACTTACTTTCAAGTTGGATTTGCTCCCACTGGTTCTGAGGAAAAGTAAGCTCTTGGTCCATTTAACTTGTTTCCAGAATTTTGTTTCTATAAAAAAAAATCCATAAAGACTTTTATCCTTTTAAGCGCAGGTAATTCGATATACTTCCATTGTTCGCCTATTTCCTTTGAGTCGAGAGATTACCGAAGAATGGCGAGAAGGGATTATTTTTTTTTTTTGTTCAGTGGAGAGGTCTGTGACTTGTTTTTTTTTTTCACAAACTTATCAAGATTAATTTGCGTAACGATAAGGAGACCTTAAATTTTATCGCGGAAATTGAATCTCAGATGGAAATGAGCAAACGAGCGTGTCTAACGTACTTTTAATATTTTTTTTCTATTTTTTGTTCAAAGCCAATCTAAAAACAAAAGGGAATTATCGACATCTTAAGGCTTTTAATCTCAGAATTAATAATTTTTTCTAACAATATTATTTTCTGATTAAAACAAAGAGAACAAAGGAAACAATGTATCTGGCAGCGAGTGACATTGGTTAAAGGTTATAGCCTTGGCTTATATGAAAGAGATAAAAGGAACTTGAAGACCTTCAGTCTTAGTTCTATAAATAAGGCTTAAATTTAATAGAATTTTTGTGTGGATTATAGAAATTAGCTTTTAGATCAATGGAGGGCAAGGTGGATCCTAGTCAAGTTTGGAAAAATGTATAGTCGATCTGTGGTTGGCATTGGACATAACGCAATTTGTACCATAGTACCGTATCGTAGCTTGGATGTGCTCAATTTATAGGAAATTGCGGCCATTTTGTCATCGCGCGGGGTTACTTTAAGTTTAAATTTTTGAAACGGATTGTGGCCAGAATCACCATAACGAAGATCCCAGAAACTCACAGTTACGAAAATTATATAAAACGAAAAATTTCTATTGCGTTTTAGGTAAGAGAAAATTTTATATAAACAGTTTAATTGGACAGTAGTAACTTTGCCTGGCTCATTTCATGCAGAGCTTCTTGGATAAAAGTAAGGAAAGTATTTATCTGCTTTCAAAACTCATCAGTTACTACCCTCCCATATCACAAGCGTTCTCTGATGAATGTAGTATTAGACACCCTTACTCTCTCTCGATTCAAAAATTTAATTTTCGTAAAGCGAACTTTGGTAAACATTTTAAATGTATATGTATTGCATCTAATACTCCTTTTATGGCCATATACAAGACTTTTTCACAAGCTAATCCCCCTTTTCCCACACAAGAATTTTACCTATTCAAACTCTTGGTATAACAAAGAACTTCGTTCATTTCGTAATAAAAGAACCAGGCCTTGGAAACAATTTCTAAGGTCGCAGTCAAATCAAGACATTCTAACATACGTTTCCGTTCAAGAAAACTTTTCAACTTTGTGTGAATTGTTCTACTCCAGACACCTTATCCAAGCTCAACCTGGTCTAGACATGAGATCCTAAGAACTTTTTTTCTATTTATCAATTCTAAAAGAAAATTATATGATTACCCTTTCACTTTGAAAAACTCTGATGTCTTAATTGCTGATCCAAATATTATTTCTACTCTTTTTGCTAATTTCTTTAGCCAGGCATTTCCTTCTTATAAAATTGATATATATCAAACCAATTATAATTTAATGAACGGCTGCGCTTAAACTTCCATATCTTCGATTAACATTTTTTCATCTCAGCAGTTGACAAAATCCACCTGATGTAAGATTGATGTCTCTAACTATCGAACCATTACCAAACTTATTTTTGAGAGTATAACTCATGATACCTTTCTCCTTCATTGTTCAAAACTCTTCTCTCCGAAACAACACGATTTTTGTCAAAGGAATATCTAAGATCAGTAAGTCTACTGTGTTCGTTTCTAATACCATTTGTGCCCCGGAAGATGGCCATAACTCATGAAGTCTATAAAATTGCAACTGAATTCATTAAAGAAAATCTCGCATAACTTTATTGTTTTCAAACTTAAAGCATACGACCTCCCTTCCTGTTTATATCTTTTTAGTTTAGTCAGATCGTCAATACTCAGTAATTTTTAGATTATGCACTTCTAACCTGACGACAAAACAGTTCTGGTCAAAACTTGATGTGAAACTCTCCAAGTGTTTGATCTCCTTAGGTAGAGTGCACATAGGCAAGCAGTAAACGAGGCTTAGCATTAATTGAAACGATTTTTGCATAAGCTGCATGGACGCAGAAGAGGTGGAATCTATTTCTCATTTTCTGTGTACATGCACTGCTCTATCTCAAAGACGTAAGTTCCATCTTGGAAGCTTTTTCTTCGATGATATCAGCGATTTAAACATTATAGACATCGACAGTTTCTTCCGCTTCATTAGGAGCTCCAAATGGTTTAACGAATATGGAGTTTATCTCAGGATTCGTGTGGAATCACATGGGACCAACTCTGGTCTAATTGTGTCAGCTGCAACGCTGACAGACACTTCAACCTAACCTAACCTTACCCAATAGTTCAACATCAGGCGTTCCGCAAGGAAGTCACTTAGGACCCCTGCTTGTTAAACATTAATAATGTGGAACTTATTCTCTCTGGATCTGACCTGGAGATTTACGTCACTAAGACGATTTTACCTTTACCCTACCCTATTACCTTTTTATGTTCAGGCCTCTTCTTGAATTTGCCTCCCCAGTTTTCTGGTCACCTTATAATTATGTCCATATTTAAAGTGTTACGATCGTTCAGCGTAGGTTTGGTTGGGAAAACCCATAAAAGTTACCTCCCTACGAAAATCGTCTTAAACTAATAAGCCTGCAGGCCTTAAACCGAGGCGAAGTCGTGATAATCGGAACCACAAAAGACTTATAGATAAGTCCGAAATATAGAGGAAGAAAATTCTTAACAGCTTGAAAGTAGTGAAAACTTAAGAAAGTGCAAAGATTACCTGAGTTTAAGCGATTCCAGAGTTTTTGAGGTAAAAGGTTTAGCTTACAGGTTACAAAGATATACCTGCGGGTAATGGAATCCCAGAAAAATTCTAACCAGGTAAGATCTCATAGTCCTGTTCACGTGGCATTTACCTAAAATAACCATGCTCTAATAATTTTTTAATCAGAAATCTTGGGCCGGTATGTCCTTCACATTCACTTTTGAATTATCCAATTTTTGAAAATGAAATTGGTTATCATTGGTCGGGAGCGCTTTCCGTGCGTCGGTGATTACATAATCCACAGTGACTTTCTGCAGATGCTTTGTTACTTGGTGTAACTGGTATGTATTGAAATCGTTCCAAGTCCGGCAATTTTTTGTATTTAAGTACTAGTCCTTATCAAAAAAATGCCATTGTCATTGAAGATAAAATATGAGAACTTCTCAATGCTCCAGGGCATAATCATCGAATAAACAAAGTGACATGATCTGTCATCGATTTGATGCAATTTTTGGCTATGTTAGGTTTTGTACGGACACAGGGTTTAGACCCGATGTGAAATTCGCCGAGTCGATATCTGAATCTGAATGCCTACAAACTTTCATGGACAACTAGAAAGGACAGCATGATAAAATTTACCCCTTCACATACGCTGAAACTTGCTACGTTTCTGTCTTTAGAGTTCGAAATATTCAATAAAAAAAATAAGAAAATTGACAACAGGCTAAACAACATGACTGCTATGAACTTTCAAAATCTACCAGTTACATTGGAAGATTTTCAAAATGAACGGTAGGGTGCAGTTGCATCGTATGCTAGTTTTACCGACATTAATTTTCGCTAACAATAATTGTGCGAAAGTTTTGTATGAGAAACCGCGTTATTTTCGAAAGGATTTGGAATAGCTTCAAATGATTGACTTCATCCGCCGTGTCGATTGGCTAAGACTGTCAAACTTGCTCACTGCACTTAAAAATCAAAATAAATTCACACTCAATAAATCGAAATAGTTCAATTTATTCTCTGTATTCAAGCTTTTCAACATTCCCACAGTTCTTAAGTAAAACACATTCCGTCAAAGTCTTGAGCCTTCGCGGTCATCAGTCGACAGAAATAATCTCACCACATATCTTGCCATCAGATTATATAAAAAAACAGAAATTCATTCTTTCAAGCCTTCCCACCTATAAGTCTTTATGCACTGAAAAGGTAATTAACAATCACTGTCTTATGGATGCACACGGCGACACGAATCAAGAGTACTTACAGAGACAAACTATGCCCTTTGGAATCATTGTATTGTAGAAAGTTTTCCAGATTATTGTACGTCTGTAGATAAATTTCAATTCCATTGTTTGGTTTGACATAGCCCCACAATAACACTTATCAATTTTCAACTCAACTACTGTGCAACTTATACAGAAAATCAATTATACTCTCTGGAGAAGGAATTAGTCACCCTTTGTGACGACAAAAGACTAATTTTCACGCGATTTGATTTTGACACAGAAATCATTTCTCTAGTGTTGCGATTAATCGAGCAAATATTGACCTGCCCTGCACTAGCTTAGGATATTGTTGTGAAACTTAAGAAAGGATTTCCTTAAAACCTTTCAACCATTTCCGCCAATTCGACAATTATTCGAATCCCCATTCACCCAAAACCCATGAATTTAAATTCAAGGAGCTTCTTTTGTTGTAGTTGTTGTTATAGCAGTTGTAGTCTGTCTTTCTTATCTTATTGTTAACTGTTCTTTAACGAGTTTGAATTGAATTAAAAAACATTTACGACAGCGAATGAATTTGATACGGCGGCAATCGTAAAAAAACGAACCCCAATTTTAATAAAATATACATAAAAATGATATTTATGTGTCAAGTGAATATAAGAGACATTCAATAGAAGCAGAAGGAGAAGCAAACGGCGCGAGTTGTCAAGCGGAAGCAACAACAAAAAAATTGAAGCTTTTTACTTATGCAAATTTTGTGAAACACTCGCTTCTTCCTGACCTAATATAATTTTAATGAAAAATTGATAACAATAAAAATGGAAGTTTTTTGTACTTTATATAAAATGTATTTTTTGAATAATAAAATGAGAAATAAAAAAAAAATAAAATACGAAGCAATTTATACAGATATAAGCTTGAATGACAGTTTGACAATTTATTGTTTGAATTCGCGAAAACATAATATTTTTATGGTTTTTATCTAAAGTATGTTCCTACAGTACATTGTTTCAATTCAATTTAGATCCTTTTTAAAAAAAAAAATAAATGTTTCAATTCTAAGGAGCGAGTGCGTTAAATTTTTTAATCTATCTGAGTATCTTCGGGGAAATACCAAAAGTCGTGGGTCAGCAGGCGAATTTAATTTCAAGGAATATGCAAGGGCGTGCTTTTCAATGTTGTTTATTTTTATCGGGAGAATTGTTAGTCGTTTACCATTTTTTGTAAAAAAGATTTTAAGAAGAAGACAGAAGATGACAACAAAGGATTTTATTTATTGTCCACGGATAATTTGAGTTGACCATTATTAGGACGTTCATCAAGTGAAGCGTATTGTTATTTACATGGAAAGTGCTAATAGCACGAATAGTATACTTTTACTTAACGAAAGCGACTAAGCAGCTTAACATTCTCTCTTTTTCCTTGATTTCGGCTCGGGTACTCTGCTTCCAATCATCCAGTTAAAGCGATATGACGTCCTCTTCATCAAATCAAATTACCTGAATCATTGATTGATCTATTTTACTGTAACTGTGACCAACTTAAACGTAGTAGACGTCTTTTACATTTTATACCAAATCCTCAATTGTGTATAGCCAATACAGTTCATTTCATTGTCAGCTATTTTTTTCAGCTGTTTATCCTGGTAAATACAGGTTTTTTAATTATCCGACTACATTTCCTATAAAATACAAGTGGAAAAGCTCAAGCGCAAATATGTATGCTACATCACTAGAAAACAACATTGTCTAACAACACAGTCCCCTCAGTCCCAATTCACCATTGGATCTAGCGCAGCTTGATGACCAAATTGCCTCTTCAATCTAATCAACATGTATCTCAAATAACAATAGAAATATTGGCCTCCGCGAGAAAGGGTTTGATGGTTAAGGCTCCTTAGGAAAAACCCACCAAATGCATTTCTCAAACAGAAATATATGTCAGAGAATAAATTCTTAAAAGGTTTGCTCAAAACAAAGTGTCAGGCTTTCATCGAAGACATGGCTCAAGATCTTTCAAGATGTAGAAATGCAGCAGAACTTTGGATGAAACTTCGGCTTTTTAACAACAATGGCATTTGCCCTCAATCAACTCCTCCTCTAAATTTGAGAAACCTAATAGAACATTTTTCCAACCTCACCAAAAACATCTTTTCAATTTGCTATACCCTTCCAAGAAAACGTAGTCCTAGACACCCCATTTACTACTTCTGAAGTATATACTGTTCGGAGAAAACTTGAGATGAATAAAGCTCCTGGCTCGAATGGAATACCTTTGGAATTTTACAAAGTTAGCCCAGCTTCATTCATCGAACATTTTACATTTGCGCTAAATTATTCGTATGATCACGGCTGCGTACATAATTATTTCAAAACGCTTATGATTTCAAACTCTGAGATTTCGCTTAAAAACCATTTACCAAACATACGAGGAAGAAATCGGTCTGAGACAAGGATGTAATTTAAGCCCTCTACTATTTGCTCTTTATATTGACGACATTGAAGACGTTCTGCAGGGTGGAGTTTCTTCACACATCTTAGTGAAAATGCTAAGATTTGCGGACGACATTGTTGTGTTCGCTGAAACGCCTGAAAGTCTTCAACTAATGATCAACAGAATTGCAGATTATTGAAGGCTTCGGGTAAACCTCAGCAAGTCGAAAGTCATGATACAACATCTATATCGGTGTTAACATTTCAAGGCAAGGAATCTCAATCTCAGAAGCCACATGGTTGAGAAACTTGCAAAATCAAAAAACGCACTCAATGCAACATGAAAGAAAATTATGCAGAATAGAAATATCCACTTCAAGTCCAAGTTTCTCATCTTCGAAACAAAAGCGAATGATATCATTTGCTACGCCTCTCAAGCATGGGAAGAAGGAAGAAGTATAGTAGCTTCCGAGATATTTCCTGAAAAGATCGCTGCGACTTCCAAGTACCACCGGCACAGCTAACCACATACTTTTGCTCGAGACAATGATCCCGCCCATATACATACAGTGTAATTTCTGGTGTCTCGCAATATAAATACATCAGTTATCTCGGGAGCCTGGGTTTATTTATCGCTATATAGAGTTCCTGACGATGAATGCTGTCATTTGGTTTTGGATTCAATGAATTGATGGTTGGGGAGTTCAGGAATAACTGCTGAATAAGATTAAGGACAATCATAAACCTTGTCTAATATAACAATACTTAAATCTAACGTTATCTTAATTCGTCCTTAGCGAATTTCTTTTAAAAAATTGCGACTACGTGCTCCACCAGACAAAAATGCTATAAATACTCCTTTTTATGTTGTCTATTCTGGCAAGTTTACGTATCATCAAAAAAATAATATAAAAATCTGCTTAAAAAACCGATTCAGCAGAAATGATATGCATGAACAAAATGTCTGCTATATTCTTATATAAAAAATGTTATATGTAAATATATACTCATAGACCAACACATCCACCAAAAGAAGAACAAAAATATCGATATTAGTTCTGTTTGCTGACACCAGGACTTCTTAAATATTCATACTTAAAATTTTAAAACCTGTAAAGTCTAGTGCCAACCATTATTTGACTCTAAAGATTGATTTGATTTTTTTTTTGTTAAAGTTAAAAAATACAAAAAAAGGAAACCTTGTTAAACACACGTACACCTACATTGCTTCGTAATCGAATACTATGATATACAAAACTGCTCGTTAATAAGGACATTAAGTGAATAATTTGGTATTGTGAAATTCCAGGGACATTATTATTCACATAAAAGAAGACATTAACCTTGCCATTACAAAATGTCTAATGATTTCTTGTTTGCTTTAACGAACCGAGAATCCATTTCATTTCTTAATTGGTTTTGAGACTTTTATCCTTTTTTTTTTTCTTTTGTCATGTCATCATCAGTCATTTTATGAAACCTTATATGTATCATGCTTGTATCTAGTTGAGCTGTGCATTGTTAACATCATATTGAATGAGTAAAGAAAATTGAATTAAAAAGTTTACATCAATAAATCCTTTCATTCGACAAAATATAAAAGTTGACTGGTGGAAATATCAATGGAAATTGTGAAGGCAGCATATATTTTGTTCATGTGACGACCTCACTGACTGAGATGAATTAAATGTTTGAAATGATATAATATGTAACCGGGAATGTGTAGGAGTTTAGTTCACTTAAATTTAAGACATAATTAAAGATTTTAATAGAACAAAAGGAATAAGTCTTTAAGTTTTAGAATTTTTATTTGAGATGTTTCTCTGATTCTTAGTAAATTAAATAAATACCTGTTCCTTGACCTGAGTACCAATTGTTATTTGACAGAAAGAGAGGCAACCTATAATTTTTTGTTGAGTCCCTACACCACTACCCTTTTTTTAAGGTTGCATAGACTGAGAGTTGAACCCTATTCCAATGAACTATGCATTTCGCCAATATTTTAGTTCCATACTGGCTTATAAAGTAGCGCCAATATTATCTTTGTACGTTCTTTGATTATAATTTTGAATTGCGAAAAAAAATCGTAATCGAGATTTTAATCAAACTTAACATTACAATGCGAGAGAACACAACAAAATTGGGTCCCGCAATCCCGCCTGTCCATAGGTCGATCTACAAGCTACACAGCTGAAGCGATTTGCTGCAAACTTGTTACTTGAGCGTTTCAGGTGATTGGCTCGATATTTTGTGACTCTCTTTTTTAGCCCCAAAAATGATGGTAAGTACATGTCATACAATTTATTGGAACTAAAAAATTATATCTGAATTATCTATAAAACGGATCTAATGATTTTGATAAAAAATATTCAGAGCTTTTTGGTTTAAAAAGACTTTTTTTAATTTCCACTCTCTCATTAACTCCTCAACGGATTTTGATCAAAATATTTATACAGGGGGTCCTTAAATTTCTTTTTTTTTGAAAAAAAAATCATTTTTTGTAATTTAATGCATCGTAAATTAGTGTACCGTTTTTTTTTTAATTATATATTTATATATTATTAAATACCTTAAATTTAAATACGAAATTTTTGCCAGAAAAAAATTTTAGAAACGAACTTAAAAATATATTTAGCTGTTTCTCTTTCTCCTAAGAATCATGTGCTTCGATCGATGTTATCGAACATAAGAACAATTACGTGCGATGCACTCGTGCATTTTATTTTGAATGAAAAGCTTTTGAATAATGTTTATTACTATGTTTATGTCTTAAACTAAGTGGCCCGATTAATGGCATGTTCCATCACTCTTTCCCGTGCTTTACTTTCGAGGGCTTTAAGGCTTGTTGACAGAGAATCGCAATTTAAAAAAAACACGAAAGGAGGTCTAGAAATAGATCAACTCACCTGGGATTTTATATGGGTGGGAGAAGTAGTGGAGTTTCTAGAAGACAAATAACAAGATTGTTCAACAAATAATGGTATGATACCACAACAATTTATAGAAGTACTTATCTTCCTTATTTTCTCAATGCTACTTATAGGATTTTCACTACGCTCTGACAATAAAGGCTTTTAAGGTGGATATGTGCCACAAATTAACTGAAATAGTATTAATTGGAATATAATATTTGTAGCAGACTCCACGCCAAAAAAACACCATGTTATATGGTGTACAACGCTTCGAGCATGAATACACTCTTCATCAGGCAGCAATGTTCGAAACGGTGTACACCATATAACATCGTGTTTTTTTGACGCTGGAGCCTGCTACAAATATTTTATTACAATTAAATATTAGAGGTCACAAACAAATTCCTATAAATAAAATAGTATTAAGTTAGTTTCAAGTCGGATTACAATACACTGTATCACATCTTGGTTTTAACAAGTATAGTTGAAGATTCTTTCGTAAAAGGTCATAAACTGTATACATTTTCGCTGACTTTAAGTCAGTCTTCGATATTGTGGATCGGAGAGCTTCACTTTATAAAACTTATAATACTTAACGAAGTGTTGTCAACAAAGTTCTATAACTTAATGGAAAAAATGTACGAAGATAATTGGTCAGCGGTAGGGAATGGTGATACTGATAAAGCTTCAAAATCATTTGGAACAAAATTTGGTATGAGACCCGCATTATTCATGAGAATATAACAGATTAACTAATAGAAGGCATTGAGATTTTTAACCAACGAATTAAAGCCTCTGTATTTACATATGATATTGTTATGCTTCCCAATTCTACTGACACAATATTCCAACGAATGATTAGTAGACTCAAAGAGTAATGCACATTATAGAAGCTGATGGTAAATTTTGATCAGTGAAAAGCTATGGCTTACAAAAAGAATTCGGGAAGGACAAGTAGAAACGACCAGTGCACATACATTGGTTAAAGAATGAAAGTGATGAGGGGATACAAATTCCACGGGGTTTATTTTACACAAAATTTTAATATAGAAAGATAGCTATCTGAAAGATTAATTATCAAATGCCAGAACTGCTATATATATACCATTTGGAGAAGATGCTTGCAAACAAAAACATAACACACAGTTGTAAATTTAAGGTATTCCAAGTTGTCCCAGAGACTATTTTATTGTAAGCAGCTCAAGCTTGGGTTTGAAAACAGTACGACATAGTAAAAAAGTTATTAAGATACTTTATTAAGCGGATTTTCTAACTTCCTCCTTGTACACCAAATTATACAGTCATGCTGGAAACAGTTCTACTGCCGGCCGCTTTTTATATAAGGACCCTCAAGCTCAAATTTGATTAGATTCTAATTATGATGATGATGATGATGACTGGTGAATATGTCCATCGATACACTGCTAGGGCAAGCTGTACTGCATTGAAGGCAATCAGGGACAATACAGGTTGCTATGGAGTTTTCTGGTGTATGTGGGATAGCAATGAACTTGGAGAAGCAACAGCACCAACTCTGGAAGCTAATTATTAAAGGGATGAAAACAGTATTGAAGCCATGTTTTAATTGATTTTGTATACTTGTAATTCTTATAATAAACTTACTTTACTTGCTTTACATTTTCTGGAATAAAACTTCACAAGCTTCTTCTTACTTTTTTGAAGTCGGGACTTATGTCAAATGTGAAACAACCATTTCAAATCGATTTCAGATCGATTTTTTTTTGTTGTAAGGAACTTGCAAAAAATAATGTTTGTGTACGTTCTATGAAATATTGCTAAAAACGGAAGATCTGATTTGACAGATTTTGCTTAGAAACCATTCGATTGTGTTCAGAAAAATTCGAATGTTTGATTGTTTTTTTTTTTTTTTTTTTTGATAATCTTACACGCGCTCAAGGGTTATGATTACCCTTTATATGTACGTTTTTTAGCACAGCGCGGGAGTCATTTGAAAGAAGAGAAAGAAGGATAGGAAAGATGTGTGGCGCGAGCTGGTTTTTGTCTCCGATTTATCTGCAGGGATGGCGGCTGAACTAATGGAGAGAAAACTACCGTATCTGACTTATCTATGTCTCTTAAAATTCGCATTATTTTTATTTATTTGTGTGTCATATTTATGAGGCTTACAGGTTTAACTCAATCACATGCTGTTAGTGTTATGCCTGAACAGCATGTAACGAGTAAACCAGAAACTCATTTTATACAATTTTTAGAATTGATTTTTAATTTAAAATAAGACGCCAAAGACATCGGCAGGAATCGACCACGAGGTTGACAGGCGAGAACACAACTATCGCGCCACGGCCACCCACGGCGACATTAAATTTCGCTCAAACTGATATTTTTTATGTCACTTTAAAAGGGTGTCATTTTTCCATTTCTGCTTAAGATAAAAACAAAACTTCAAATTTCGAGAAAAAAGATGGAGCACTCATTTAAAAAAAGACTGACCTCACTGGTTGCATGTTAAAAAATTGCTTGTAACCATTTTGTGAGTGAGTAGGAGGCACCACTATTTGCTTGATTATTATTTTTATGACATTACATTAATTTCTTCAGAAGACTGTATTAGTGCTTAAATGAACTGTAGAGTAATAGCCCTCTTTACAGTTTTCCTATAGAGAAAATGGTCATGCTTACGCCATTTTTATAGTGTTTTACATTTTTATTTGTCAGCAATAATAATGAAAACTAAAACTATATTATTATTGTTCTACTTTCGCCAAAGTATATTTATACCTATAGCTTTCCGGTTATCAACGTGTTTTCTATTCATTTGTAAAACCCTAAAGTTTATGTTTGCCCGAAGGACTATGTAATCGCAAAGTAGATTTATCGTTTTCAAACACATATTCATCGACCGATAAGGTCACAACTCATCAGAGGTCCTTGCCTGATGGGCACCAGCAATGGGCTTTCGAAACAATTGTATCGTTGTGCATGAAAACAAATTATTATTTCCCTGTAGTATATTTACAATATTACCCCATTATATCGCTTGGCTATACTCGTATCTCAATTTTTACTTACTATTTTATTCTTTTAATACCCTTTCGGGCTGTATACATATATAATAGAGTGCCGTGCTAGGCGGCAGCAGCAAAGTGTCCCAGTTATGTCTCCTTGACACGCCATTTTGTAATTAAATTGTCAGCTGATATCAGCCTTGGAAATCGTTGAGTAATACATAATATTGTTTTTTTTGTATTATTCACCTGATTGCGATCTTCATTTCCCCGGTTTAAAAAGTTTAACTTGTTCGTCGGAGGGTAGGCGGTGGGGGGTGTCGATGGTGTGTCGGTGTATAGGAAAATAAAAAAATAAACTTATCAAAGTGCAAATACGAGTACAATAGATGTGTTCATTGCACGTTTCCAATTTCTATGTTCTGAAACCAGGAATTAGAACCTCGAAACAGGGAGCATTGTAAAAGGACATTAAATGTAACGATTACGACGTGGTACTAAAATGTCATGAAATTTGGCTGAATAAGAATAGGTACTCTCTAACGAACGACTTATAAATGTATGTATTGTGTAAGCTTTGCAATTTTTGGGGACAACCGATACAGGTAGTTTAATTTAATTGTTTTTAGTTTAGCAATAATTATTTAGTAAAGAATGTTAAGCAATTAATTGGAAATTGTTGATGAAAAGTGTCGGAAAATACGGTTGAATGCCGTTTTATTTAAGCCAGTAATAAAGATTAAATTGAAAGGGTTGGCATTTTCCATTTAAATAAATTTGGAAAGCTAAAAGGATAATATTTAAAAACGGGATGGAAATGACTTGGAGAAAATGTTAATAATAAAAATTTATTAGACAAAGTAGAGAAGTGTTGATTATGTAAAGTGGTCTGGGTTTGACACCCCTGTTTCAATCTCATACGTCACATTAATTTGTCATACATGAGTGTTTTAATTTTAGTTTAAGTTTTGACATTTCACTGGAGATTTTTCGAAGATTTTTTTTGCCTTTATAGTAAAATATGTACAGAATTTCACACGAGGAAACAAAATCGTAGGAAATTGTTTTCAGTTTTTTTCTACAATATCTTGTTTGAACGTACACCAAGAAAAGTACGAAAATTACTACCAAAAAATCTATATCTCTTTGAACAGGTGTATTATATTGTTTTCATTTGCTTGTGGGCTTTGTTTCCAAAAGTGTAAGTTTCTGGTAACTCAACAGATAGTTTATTCACAATTTTTTACACTTTTAAATTCTTTCAATAGTTAGAACTTTACGTTCACAAGACTATAACAAGTTTTATAAAAAACGACAATTCATACAGACTACATTTCTCAGAAAATAGATTTTAACCCGACAAACAAAATCATGTTTCGGTCTTTACGGAAGGATATAGAACAGAAATGGGGATAGGAATCTTTTCAGAAAATCGTCCCCTAAGCAAATCATTCTAACTTCCAAACTTTTGCTCAGTTTTTCAGGCGGATAAGCCCGCAGTTATTGGGTCAGCTAAATATCTCTCCGCTTGTATGTTGGTCAAACAATCAAATCCATTATTTCAATCGTCATAATTTCAAAAACTAGTAGATTGTTGCCGCAAGGAAATAATGTTGCTCAGCGAATAGAACTTACAGTCACCCTAATCTTGGTCCAAAGTCGGATCATCAAGAGATAGTCGTGCCACTGGAGCAAGAAAATCTTAGAATCCAACAATTTTTCCCTAAGCGACAGATGGTCACAAATCGACAATTCTAGGGTTTCAAGTAATATTTGGACAGAATTTCTCTAAGAAAAAAAAAACAGAGTACATTATATGGCTAAACAGACCCAAACTGTGCCTTCCGATGGGCATCTTAACGTGTCACAACTCAAATGGGCATCAGGATTCTCACCTGACTAAAATGTAGAGTGGGCTCATATCACGTACTTTGGGAATGTTCCTGCCTAGTTCGAACCTGGAAAGTAGCCCTAGGGGAATACTTCTTGAATGAACTGGGCGACTAAACTAAATCAATTCAGCACATTCTGAAATTTACGTAAGTATCCCACACTTTTCCTGGGGACCGCAAACGTCTTACCGTTTCACCACGCCTTCTAACCTCACCTACCTAAACTTTACAAAAGTATTTAATAGCCACTAATTGTATTGCACGGTAATTCAACCGATTTGTGCACTCTAGGCTTTTGAGCACTTTTTGTTAAAATCAAGTTCCTCTTAACTAAAAAAATGCATATATCTAACCAGTTTCATTACAGATCTCCCTTCTTAGCTTTACCTTGTGTACATCAAGGCACCCCACTAGGACCAGTACTTTTTATTTTTCTTACTATCTGTATGTCAACAATTGGCAACTTGAATATTCTCTTGCCCTTATTGAAGGAGATCTTAACAGTTGTTTAGTTTCTTCTCGTAAAAATTTTTGGGAGCTTTATCACATTTGAAATCATGAAAACATCCTGACACAAATAAATTAATGATCATTTCGTCAGCACTTCTCCATAGTTTATGTGACCTGAACATTTTGTTCAACGTTCCACAATGTTGGTCACCTTGCCAATATATGCAATTTCCCACATTATTGAGCATTCAAATTTCCTTTTGCTTTAGTGGTCTTACTTGCAACAATCATTTGATCTTTCTGTCTAGACCGTCTTATACTAATCAACTTGTATTCGTTGAGATTATATGAAGAGAAATGTTCAACCATCTCTAGATAAATCGCTCTTCATTTCTATATTTCGTTTTATACCAAACCCTCGTCTCTACCTTTTATCTATCCACCCATTAATCCTCCCATATCACCAAATATCCTATTAGTCGAATGTTGAAGAATATTAATTCGAGCATGAACTGTTTCAGCTTTATCCTCACTACTCATTCCTTAAAACTCCATCTTCAGGATCACCCTTGTGCTACCTGTAGTCTTAGTTCATTTTTTGTTCTTACATTAAATGAATAAATTGTGGTTTTCTCCCCCACAAAATTTACATTTATACAATTTGGTGTCACATAGACATACCTTGAGAAACTTCGTCTAAAGAAACGTTTAAAATCCACTTAACGTACAATATGAATTTTTTAAGGTTAGAAATGAACATTTTCTCTAGTTAAATTCCTTTCATTTCATACGAGTACTTCATTATTTGATTAAATTAGCATGATGGCTTTTCAAGTTTAGTGTTTTACCTTTTATTTTTATTTTACGAAAAAATGAATGGCTCTTTAATAAAGATTACTCGTAAAAAACAGTCTGGTTATTATTCTTTTGTGGAAGAAAAATCCATGAAGAGAAAGTAGTTTTAAATATTATCACAAATTCACAGTTTCCCATTGTTAGCTTGGTACGACTACATCTTAAAAGATATCACCCCAAGCCTGAGACTCAGCTATACCAGGCCGTGTCGAGCCACAAAAAAAAAATGCAATGGAAATGTATTTCATGAATATTTTTCTTTAAGCAAATTCTTCAATTTTCCACGCAATTCAAGAGAAATGGAAAAAATTGCATAAAAAGGAGGCCAATATCAATGTGTTAATTATTGATGGAAGGCGGTCGCGGTATGTGTTTCAGGGATGCTTTCTTTTAGCAAAAAGGTTGGCTACGTGCGAACAATATTGATAACGAAATTGAATATATTAATCAACCTCTGCATAGGTAATACATGCAATAAATACAAGAGCAAATAAAATAATTGAATCGTAAAAGAAATGGAAATCAAATTATTCCAAGTGAATTGCCTTTTGATCTTAATATACTGTAAATGGTAAAGTGAATGATGGAAGAGGAAAGTTTTCTTTTTCTTTAATATTTTTGTAATTTTTTTAAGGTTGGTTAAGGATAAAGAAAAGTTGAAAGTGATAACCATATTATTCATTCCGTGGGAAAATTATATTGTAATTACAAAGTATGAATAGGCGGGAAAAAAGTGTCAGAAAGTTCAAAATTACACCCGAAAATTCGCAGTCCAAAAAAAGAGCATAGAGTAGGGAAGTGTATCAATCCAGAAGAGGGAGATTGCTGAAGATTGAAGGAATCAAAACAAAAAGGGCAGATATTTTGTTGAAGGACGAGCCTAGAAAAATGTCAATTTAGAACAGTTGTCAGCCATTAAAAGTATGAAATATTGACCGTCTTTCACGCGAATTTGGGAGGCTTTGTTCTAAAGTTATGCTCCCCCTCTGACCCTGCGGTATATAAATCATCATCGTTAAATCTCGCGAGGAGGTATCCGATTCAAATTAATATAGAATCAACAAATTTGTTTCGAAGCAACAACAATTTTCTTGAGGTCGTACGGTTTTACCTCGCTTAAATGCAACGAAGGGTAGATGTGCAGGATATAGGTTTAAAGCCAACGTTTAACGCTGGTAAGACACAATTAAAATAATGCTTTTTTTTTATACAACTGGAATTACATTCCATGTAGATACAATTCACTGTCATTATAAATATATGGCGTCACCGGAAAATCAACTGAGGTTACGATTTCGATTTCCGTTCATCATATTAGAGTTCACACTTGGTTTTTGCTAAAACCATGACATGATGGCCCACAATGACGAATGAAAATCATGGCGTCTTCGACCACATTTGAAGTAATTTGGTGATAATAAATCTGATTTTATTCATCAGTTTAAATCTGATATCTGAGCATAGACGATTTAATTGCTCGAAATGGCTCGAAACTTCAGATAAGTACGAGTATAAGTAGTAATAGAGAAAGTCTATTTAATTTTCTAAAATTTTAATTTACTTATCAATATCTAAACAAGAAACAGTTTATTAAAAATATATTTTCGGACAATTATCCTTAATTAAATTGTTAGAGTACAGTTTTGTGCTGACATTGTGGTCACATTCAGTTTCCCGGTGACAACGCGCAATCTAATAATTAATTGGGAAACGTTTGGGGTGACACAATTTTATTACGCGGAATATTTCGAAAATAATTTTTTACCATGTCGAAAAAAAACCGTGAAAGCCTAAAAAGTTATAAAAAGTATCTCTGCAGCTTTTAGGACAAAACCTTATTATTGATAGCAGCTACTTCGAGATAGTTAAGGAAATCCCTTAACAAATTGGCGGGGAAAAATAATTGGGAATAAGCAACAATTGAACTGTTACATGACAGCACTAGGCACCTTAGTCTTCTATGGTCAAAAAGCCAATATTGTCAATTACGTCTAAGCTTGGCTTTTAGCTCAGTGAAGTTATATCAATATCTTCTAAGTAATTTCAAGAGTTAATTACAGTAACAGTGTCGTAAATCTAAATATCAGCAGCTACTTCGCACTTTTGCAAAACGCCTCAAGTCAAGCACCAGGCTTTATCTGAATGAAACATCGGCAGTCACATTTGACAGGCCATCTGTGTTGTAAGTGCTTAATTTAGATTTTTCCATATCTCCATTTCCCACTGAAGGAACATCCCATAACTGTCTGTGTATAATTGCCATTTTCGCTTACATAATCTAAAGACCACAAAATTAAAAATATTATTTCCTGGAAGACCAAAGTAGAAAAGCTAGGTCTCGTTGTACGAGACTAACTACTATGAATTTCATTTTCTTGGTTATCACCCTCGAGGGTGCAGAACCGAAACCCAAGAAGATCCTAATTTCGACAATCGGGTCATGGAATTAATTTTCCATGATAGTTTAATTAGTAATGGGAATAAGGAAGCAGCAGTGGAAGGAGCAGACGTTCCACCCGCGCTATATCAGTGTTGTTACAATTCAGATGTTCCGAGTGAGAATTAATAATTTCGCGAAGTGAAACTAAGTTTACCAACTTGTTACCATCATTGCTGGAAAGTCCTTCCCTTTTAGTTATTTTGCGGTGGGGCTGGTACTGTTCTTTATATACTCTTATGTATGTATAGCTTGTTCCTGGCAATAGTCAACATCTTTGATGTTGTGGAGATCCCTGCTGGAATAACAGTGGCAACTCTCTCTCGCTCCCTATCTATCTCGGATTGTTCTAGCTTTGTTAAAAGTTTTCCATAACCACACCATTTCGTCTTTTGGCTGTCGTAAGTTGCTGGTATAGTCCTGACAGCCCCCTGGCCACCCCCCAACAATTCTACAATTGTAGAAATCCTTAAAAAAAAAATCTCAAGGGGAAGGCGATGGTGTGAGAGGATATGACTTTATGATTCCCGCAACAATGAGCTCACACCGAACACAGTACAACTGAAATACACACAGCTCGACGAGCAGATTGAATTCGCTTCCATGTCCCTGTCGCGTTGGCGGCATTGTCTTGTTTGCTGTAAAAGTTGTAGCAAACTAGGTACCAGGGGATTGTCCCCCGCAAGCAAAACTAATATTTTTCTGTAAAGAAGGGTACATTCGTTCGTGTGATTGTGGCTGGTTGAGGGCTATGTGTTCAGTTCAGTCAACATTGTAAGCTAAGCGGAGGCGGCCGCTGGAGTTATCGTCTCGGTTCTCGGTCTCATATAGCATTGTCGTAGTCAGTCGTCGTCGCGCTTTCTTAATCATGGAACTACACTATTTTAATTGAGTTATAAATCCAAATGAAATTTTAATCAATTTTAATGCCGTCGACCTAGTAAGATATGCGGAATATGGCAATGTGCGGTTGGGAACGCAATCCAGTCTTTCTCTATATTTCAACTGCTTCTTGCAGTTTTTGTTTTATTGTCCCACTCCCAGAGTGAGGGTCTATAGGCTAAGTACTAAGTAATGGACAGGGCTGGACAAAACATGCTATTGGGACTAGGCTACCGTACAGGACTTTAAACAATAATTCATATTTTATTTTCATTTACTGAATGTAAGCCTTTCGAAGAGATTTATACTGTCAGTGTAATTTTAATCTATTTATTTTCTAAAATTGCCAGTTGATTTCTCGTTTCAAACTTCTGATCAACAAGAATATAAAGCCGAATAAAATTTGAAAACCACACCAATTTGTTGCCCAGAGAATTAGCTACATCGAATTATTTTACTATAAACTTTGTATACTGTAATTTTTACAGTAAGGGTTATTGCAACTGCACTATTTCAATGTAATTATCATTAGTATGAAGTCGATTAGAGATGAGAGATTGAGCAATATTCAAATAAATATAAATATATAACCTATTAATACTGTAACTTTTACAGTTATGACTACTTCAACATTGGATATTTAAATATGTTTAACAAAAGTTGAAAAAAAAATTCGAAATATGAAATCGCTTCTCAAAGAATCAACCATATTGAATTATTATAGCATAATCTATGATTACTGTGCCTTGTGCATACAGTTGTTGTTCTTTTTTATATTTGTTTGATGAGCACAAATGTCGTACCTAAGCGAAACTAACTAAATTAGTGGTCACCTCCTGTAACTGTAACTTTTCAATATATAAACAAGATTAACAATAGTATAAAGTGAATAATATTACGAAACAGTTCCTACGATCGTTTTTTAGATAATTTTAGTAACATCTATGATTACTGTAAATTTTACAGTTACAGTTACTGTAACCATATACTTTATCCAAGAAAATGCTCTCTCCTTTAATGTCAAATTGAGTACATAAACATTTAAAAAAAATTGTTCAACTCCAAAATGAACCAAGTCTGCCCCTGGTTCAATTGTTTAACTACGTTTTTGTGCGAATGAGCAGCTAAGTACCTCTACTGCAGAACCTTCATTTTTATTCCTCAGTTTAAGAATATAGGTTTACTCACTCCGCATGAGACTCTCAGAGGGCTATAGTAAGTCAGAAATAGAATCTACGAGTATGAGTTAAATAGAAAAAGGGGCAAGTGTAATAATAAACTATACACATATCTAGAAACATCCACACTCCAGAAACCGAGAAGATGCCAAATAAAACGAAGAAGCTAAGAATTATGATTTTCCCTGGGAAAATTTAATTGTTTATTTCTTAATGGAGCATCAGATTAAGTGGTGATTAACTGCTGTGTTAATGAGTCGGCCTTTGAGCATCTGAATTAAGTGAACAGCCTCAGATTCAGATTCGTGTTCGGTACATTATTTACTATATATTTGACAGAGGCTAAGACTGAGGCATGAGCAATTAAGAACTTTCTCAGATGCATCAGGCTTAGGTATATTATGTTTACTGTTAAACCGTTTACCCCTTATGCCAACAACAGATTCATCTGCGAATGAAACTTAAGTTCGGACAAGACTATGATTTAGAATGAACTTGGAAAAAGTTATATGGATTGAAAGTATGATGGTGATAAGGAGGAGGAGGGTCAACGTTAATTGGGTCCCCTATTTTGGGGGTTTATTGCGTGAGTGTCATCCGAAAAGGGGATTTTACCAATCATATATTACCTTTTTAGTGTCCAAGATAAATAAATTGCTTCTTATCGTCGAGATCATGTTTGTTAATTTATTGCTGGACCAGACATAAAATACATTTTATGGCAGGACATTACTTTCCTTTCTACCGTGAAATTTTTCGTCTGTAGGGAATTTATTCGTAGGATACGTATACATAAGTATAGTTTAGTTTTATGGGGAACTAAGCTTTTTTTGTAATTTTCACAAGACGCCCGACAGTGAAGTAGATATCCTTAATTGGACATGTTCTTATTCTTTGGTTGGTACCTATACCAACTTTTTGTAATATTTCATGTAGTCGGTTTTCGGTCCATTTAACAGAGGCGATACTTCTTCAAGCCTCAAGGTATTATACTGAGAGTAAAAATTAAGTAATATACATGAATGAATCGGTAGTGTTTGTTCTTGTGGTTAAATGATGTTATTGTATAATGTTCAGTATGAGTTTATATTAAGAAAATTACATTGCTAAAATGAGAAATTTGAAAATAAAACGCAAATGTTTTCTACCATAACAAAAATTTACTGGACAGAAAATTTAGAGAAAGCGGCGGAATTGTGTACTCTCACTTGATTTGTACCTTCTGCAAAAAAATGTCAATATTTTGAGTTCGTATACTCAAGTTCGTATACTAAGATTCTCAAAAAGTCACAGAATTTGCAGAAAGTGAGCAGGGTCAATAACTATTCCTCATGCTCGAAGAATTAAGTTTCACTATTGTTTGCCCCAATTGCCGACCCTCAGAACTGCGCTATCAGTAGGTATATTTAAAGTGTTCCGTCGGCGTGGAATTATGTGAACTCTTGAAGAGGTTCGTCAACAGCCTGATAGATGCACTACAGTGTGATCTTGGGTCATGCAATTTTGGCCATCTCTTGCATTTCTCTAGGATAACGTGCACTCTTCATGCTGTTCCATCAATTCTGGCAAATGTTTCCATACTATGTAGCCCGACATGTTTGAAAAAAGATTGTTTATCAAAAAAGTTTTAAGAAAAGTCAATGGCTTTCATGATTAGGTAACATCTGTACTGAAACAAAAGTTCGAAACTCTTGCGTCAACGCTAGAAGCGCAATCTTTCAAACGTATACTTGCTCGAATTTTCCGACGATGGAACTCTAGTGGAAGAAAAGATACTTTAAGGACCTCTGTGGACTGTTAATCGACACAGAGTTAATTTAAAAATTTTAATTAGAAGAACTAAGGTAGTTAGGTCATCTAAACCGTATATAATTCTCAAGGAACAACACAATAGAGGAAAATAACGACTCAAGTGGTAAAAGCCGACACAGGAGACAGAAAAGTCTTCTTGACTTTAATGTTTCTTGAATATGTTACAAAATTGATAATTCCTAATTATCTACCTAATTATTTCATTTCGCAATTTCTGGCCTTGAAGTTTTTTTGCGGCCTTTATTCTCCCATGAGCTTTTAATTCCTAATTAGAATCACTACTAATTGGAGTAGGTAGATTATCATGAGCCATTAAAACTCCCTAAAACGACTTAAGCTTATGATTAAAATAAAAAAATAATATAATCATTAACTCAAATTGGATTCGCACTGTGAAGAGTAGGTAGGTACCTACCTAAAATTTAATTAAGCTTAAAAAACTCTTTTTACATAATCCGCCTGTCAGCGAGTTTGGAATAAATTTTAAATCTCTTTTCATATGAGCATCGCTACATAAATTTTATGAACTAAAAAAAAACATCTTTTAACCTTCGAAAAGGAAGGCAGAGGCATTATGGCAAATACACAAAGCAGCGGTGTTACCAAAACGCAAATGCGTTCAAAATGACACAATAAATGGCTAAGAATAAAAAAAATAACAAAATACTTAACGACGCAATAACAACAACAAAAAAATATAAAAGAACAAAATCACCAAGAACAAGATTTAAAGAAGAATTTTCTCATCTCATGTGAGACTGCGGCGACGACTCCGACGACCGACGACCGCAGCCGAAGAAACTATACATATCTAAGTACAAGAGTCCACCACCATACCATCACCGCTGCGCTCTACCAAAACAGAGCAATGAATTCCCAAACCACACACAAACTGTCGAGACGCTTTAGCGCCCACGCTCTTAAATTCCCCAAAACAATCCCAAGTAGGCACATCATCATCTTCATCATCGACCGTGCCAAGGAGCATGTGAACCGGCCAAAGAAATGCCCCCTTCTTACAATTTATATACCAAAGAATACAGAAAAAAAATCAACGCACAGTCTGGACTTATAGTGGAAAACATTATTCCAACTCCACAACAAGATGAAGAATAATTGAAGAACCAAAGAGTATCATCATAATCAACAGTATCGTCATTGCCAAGATCGCGGTCCTGAGATTAAAAGCCATCACAGTAAGCGTGCGCGCACTGGTCACCCACAGGGCCACCACTCACAAGTGGTTATATCATATCGCCAACATCACGAACTTCAGTCGTATTATCGAGCTGTGCTGGCTGGCAGGGATCCTTCTTACAGACATCAGAGGTCGGTGCTCCCACTTTATATAATATGTTTTTTTTTTTTTTTAATAAGCGTAGATAGAGTTATTTTCGCAGAAACATTTAAGAACTAATAGTTTGGTGGTAGGAGTGCAAGATCTCGGGAGGGCAATGTCCAAAGGAATGATATACATAAGTTTCTATTTTGTTTACTTATTATCCTCTACAACATTCCCCTTCCAATACGGATGTTCGGAGCAATTTTAATGTTTCAGAAGGATATCAATAATTCTGGGTGGCTAGGATGAGTCACTTATCATAGCAAGAGATTTGAATAATTTTTTTAGCTGGAATAGTCGGGCATTTAATACCAGAGCTACGTGAAGTTTCTGGCAGAGCTTTGTTATATAATTTATATGTATATAAATTCGTTCAACGATCACCGGAAATTAGCTCATTTTGACATTTCGTTCACGTTTATTTTTTATTCGTTGAGATTGACGTTTTATAATTATTAGTTTCTGATTAAGGCGCTGCACGAACAATTTATCCTTTAAAATGTAGATGGTATGTGGATCGCGAATAGAGTTTGACATTTGGCAACAATCAGATTGTAATCCTCGAAATAATCTTATCCTGGCTATTAAAAGGCAAATTTTAGTATCTACGCATTATTTTAAATTATATTTCCACCATTTTGCAAAGAATTTGTTTAAAATTTATTTTTATAAATTGTTTTAAACAGTTGCTCTTACATGGATATACGCCAGTGTCATTCCAATGCAGTAGCACAGTTTCCTAAATTCAATTTTTTTCCCAAATGTTGGTTCTTATACTTCTGCTTATTCTGTACTTTGTTCCAAATCACCTAGCTATCCCCACTTGTTTTTAATTAAATCACGAACATAACTTAATTATGAAGCACACAATGGGTGCATTCAATAATATGTCATAAACAATAATTCGAAATGACTTGTGTTGTTGTAATCCTTTTAAAAAAACTGGTGATGAACAAAACATTATCAAAATCAAATCAATCTGTCAAAAATATATTTTTGCTTTTGTCAGTTCGTTTTAATTTTTGACAGAAATCAATGCCTACACATCCATTTTTTTTTGTTCAGAAACGTACTGGATAAATAACAGGTGTCAGATATTTCCATGTACATTTCAAAAACTCGAGATAAAATGAGCTCCTATCAAACAAAATCAAAGCAGTTTTTCTGTTATTTTTGACATTACACACCTCTTGAAAATGTTGTATGTTTTACCACGAACTTAAAAAAATGCATGTAATTTTTTAAGAGTTAGAATGGGAACTCTGTCAACAGGGTGGATTTTACCCCCCATCATCTTTGAAATCTCTGTGCGCCAAGAACAAAGGTACTCGTATTTAGCGCAGAAATAGTTTCTCCGCCATCCCAAACGTGGTCTTTATTGTGGCACAAGGGAACTTAAACAAATTAAACAAAAAGGAAACGATTTTTTGTTGTTGATTTGGCGTCTATGCAGACGCGAACGCGACCCACAATCTGGACGAACAGAATTCTGTGTTCACACCTAAATTCGTTGTGGGTTTTTTGGAATTTTGTATTGGAACTCTTTTTTCAGCTCGGCTGGTATCTGTTATTATTTAAGTTTTTTTTTTATTATTCTTATTAGGAGGAGTATGCCGCCACCAAGTCGTCGTCCGTCGTTATGTCGGTCGGTCGTCGTTCCACCGTTCGCCATCGCCAGTGTCAGTGCCGTCTGCAGTGTGTTGTTTCTGTTTTGTTATGGAAACTGGTGGACCCTAATGTCTCTAAAGTAGAAAATGTTGTGCACAAAAAAAATGGAATTCCGAATAGATACTCGGATACCACTGAAGCCGATGCCAATGTACCGTCTCGCTGAAATCGTTCTTTTATTATTTGTTTATGTTTTTGATTCTTTTTGTTTATTTTTTTTCCTTGGAGCTTCACCAACCATATCGTCATCATTGATGTACGCTCTGCTGTACTTTGTTGTGGTTGTCCCTTGGAACAGCAGTGCATTGCATATATGTACCTGCGGTGGACTTTGGAGTCGTGTGGGCTGGGCATGGGCATGATGACAAAACGTATTCTCTTCTCATGGGATCACAGTTTTGTGTTCGTGACTTCTTAAAGGTGTAAAAGTATTTTCAAAGTTTAAGCTTCTCCAAAGAGGTGGATTATAAGAATTTTCTGTGTCGCACATAACTATACAAACCTCTAAGTGATATCTACCTAATGTTTTCTAAGCTCTTGAACTTTTAATATATAATTTGAAATAGATGTTTCTTGTGAAAAAAAAGTTTAGAGTAGATACTTTTAGAAGAACCTACAAGGGTAGCTTAAAACCTAATTCTGCAGATTTCCAAATTGATTAAATTTTTCCTTGCCTTCTCCCCATTTCACTTGAAATTTCTTGGTATTTAGAAAACTCCTGTTTAAAATGAGAATAACATCACACTCAACAAAAAGTTATACCGGCGAATTAATTAAAAAAATAATTCAACAGGTGAATAGCAAATACTGAAAATCCAAGTGGTACCTATACTATAGAAGAGTGGATATTAGATGGGCTAATATGATATTGGGTCTTCATAACAGATGGGTACGTATCTTGCGGTTAGCTTACATTTTTCTCTCCAAAAATCAGCGAAAATTCTATCTAAATTTTGACAGAAGAGCGATGTGGATAATATGTTTGTTTGGGGCACACTTTTTTCCCCTGAACTGGCTCTAAGGTGTGTTTATTTATTTCTCAATTTTATTTGCTCTGAATTCGATATGTACCCGGTATGTAAATTCACGTATCGACATTATGTGGGTCGATAGGTAATCTTACTAGTAAAAAACTCAGAATTGGCAAAATTCAAGTTTAAGATTAACTGTTGACAAGCGGTATGTATGGTGCATGGTGTACCACATAAATCTAAGAAATTTTATAGAATTTTGTTGGTCGCATTTCTCCATGAGGTTTCAAAAACTTTCTCCCCTAATGTGTTTTTTTTTCCCCGAAAAAATATGGTGGGATATTTTTTCGAATCGGAGAGATTTTTTAAAAGATCATCCCACATCACTGCTCAACTAACTTTTTTTTAAGCTTCTTAATTTGTTATCAAACTAGATTTATAGGATTTGTAACAAGAACTTGAAAAATTAATATATGAATTATGTACAAGGTGGCGCAGAAATCAAGTCCTATCCGGACTTTTGAAAATGTCGTAAAATGTTAATTCTACGTGAAAGTGGTTAAAGAACACTTAATAATATTGTTTGGATTTTTTCGCAATAATTCGTCTCCCGTCGTCCGACGTCAACTGCATTCACATAGAAGAGACAAGAGAGTTGCTCCCAGATCTGGTAGGCTTGGGTTCACTCGCTCTGCTGATAATATCTTCTATGTGATTGAAGATGTCACACTGGGTCCCGAGGGTATCGACTTCGGCAGGTGGCATGTAATTGGGAATCAATAGGGGATTGGGCTTTTGGTAAGGGACTGAAAGATGTTCCCTTATAAATTGCAGACAACTGTTGATCGTCGCGTGTGACCTACTTAAGTCCACCTACGAGGGGACAAATTTTTATCGAAAATCATTATGAGCAACAGGGTAAATTTCCATTTCGCGTCTGGGGACCGAATATCCGCATATAACCTGTTCAAATTTACTGCATGGTGTGTTGTTTACGCAGGCAGCCATCATCAGGCCCTATTTTTTTAAAACGCAGTGATTCAAACTCCTGCTGTGGAAGGCGATCACTACATAATCATGTTCAACGAGTTTGTCTATAACTATTCAGTCGTTTTGTCAATTTTCATTGCCCGGAAAGATCCCCCAATAAAAATAAGTAGTAGAGTGGATAACAGCATACCTCGTTCGATGACCCAATTAGAGCTGTGGTGCGGCGTTTTGATATAAACTCCTTTCAAAAGCCAATAGTCTGCTTGCTAGTCTCAGGAGATTGACGGAGAAAATGATGTGAAAGAACCCGAAGTTGAAATTATATACATTTCTTCGAGTTGATAAAATAAATCAAGTCCTTGATCTTCATTTCTGAAAGTGTGTTAAGGTCGTCGAGGAATGTCCTCCCAAAACATTGTGCTTTTATCCTATAGCCAATGCGGGACATTTGCAGATGAAATGATGGGCAGTTTTATTTTTCCAGCAACTATGACTTTGAGTATTGCGAGTCTTGACAAGCTTCGTCGAATGCTCTCCTTTTGGTCAATCTTGAGTAGTGTTGCAAATATCCTGGATATTTCCGGATATCTGGTATGGATCTGCTTATTAGATTAATGGTTCGTAAATGTTAAGTGAGCCAATTTTTTTAGAAATGATGCAGTTGAATAAACTATTCCACCTACGGCTTGATTGGTTGAGAAAAATTGAGAATACTTCCTTCATAACTCCGAGGGAATGTACATTCGTTACGCAAGTGAGTTTTGAAGGGCTGTTCTTTACCTGGCAGGTTGTCAGCCTTTTCATTTTCCTATCAATGCCACTTAGATAAACGTGAGGTTAATATTCAAGCTTAACCCGAAATCGTTGAACAAATTTTGAGGATGAAGTATTCAAATCAGTGGATTTAATAGCCGCCTGAATGTCTGATAAAATACATAACCTTATTTCGTCTGTGGTTCGGATCTTGCTTAAGTAACTTGCATACTTCCTTGTTTGCTAGTAATTCAGCTTAAAAACTCGCTTGATTCTACCATTAAAGGCACATGCGTAAAGCGTTCGAAACTTACAAAAACTATCAGTCAAAAATGCGAAGACCAATTCAAGGAAAAATGCTATAAATCATGCCCGATTGGCCATCAATTTCGTCGGTGAACTCTTAGCCGGCCGGACTTATGTGAGCATAATCCATGAGTAGAAATAAAAATTTTCAACATTAACTGACACCTTGTACCTACCTAGGTCAAAACCAAGGAACTCTACTTGGCTACAATTTAAATATGTAAGTTAAGCTCAATGCACTTTGACGAACAAAAAAACATGAAGAGAATTTTGGTTAGCGATGCCAAAGGGATCTCCTTAAGCTGCTTACGAAAATGTTTCCACGTTGCATACCAAGTCCCCATTAATAACCCAGCAAACCAAACACTGGCTGTGGCAGTTAATCCAGTTCCAAATAATAAGCAAAACCACACCAACAGTACCTACATATATGCCTATCGCTATTACAAATAAAGTCATCCCGTTCTCTCACTCTCGCTCGTCTATATAATTAACTCCTTTCAAGAAATTTTAAATCCACGGCCGCAACCACACAACAAATTTTCTGTCGTCCATCGTCTTTCTTGTATACCTACCTATGTTGTGTCAGTCGGTCAGTCAGTCCAGTCTCAGACTCCAGTGGGTTCATCGTCATCGGTCTTTATCGCGCGATAGAACCAACAACCAACCCAACTTGAACCTTTACCGATAAAGGCTCATTAATTTATCATTTCACCTTTTCTCCGTGTGGTGTGAGAGATAAAAAGCAACCGAAACACGCCAAAGAGTAGCATTAGGGAACACACGAATGAATAAGTCCCTGGGTGGGCACCCCTGCAATCGTCCAAACAACTAAAGCCAAAGTCTCAACAGACCACCTGATTGTCGATTAATTTATTCATCTGAATGCGAGAATGTCTGCTTATTTAGGCTCGTTAAATCCTTCAGCCAAGATGTCATCTCATTAACGCGCGTCGTCGTCGGTCCACATTCCCACAAAAATTAAAAAAAACCTCAGTCCCGCCACCACAATATTTACACACAAAAAAGATACATCTCATTCAAAAGACGACACGGTCCGGTCGGGTTTTGTTCTTCTTTGAAAAAAATATGGAAAGGGGAAAAGAAGGATAACATAACGAATCACCCGAAATTATCCAAATGACACAAACACATCCCGAAAGAAAGGCGCCTGGCCCCCTGCCTCGAACAACCATTCTCACCCGCACCGTGTCCAGCCGCCCGCCGCGACGGCCGACCGATATATATGAAGACATTACATTCGTAGGGATTGGACCACATAGCTCAACCGAAGAGAATGCGGCGGCGGCATGCATCTTTCAAATGATGAAAAGAGTCGAGATCGATGAAGGTCGTCTAAATAACTTGTTTAACTTGTCCATGTCCATTTAATTGCCCTGTCTTGGGCCATAAACTGTTTATCTCATTTTGCCTTTTATACTCATATAAATCGATTCAGTCATTCTATATGTGACGTCGAAGACAACGACGACGAACAGAAATTTATCTGCAATAATTCATCGCCTTAATAGCGAGTGGATCTTGAATTGGGGTTCTCGTGTTCTGAGCGTTTTGCACCACACACACACTCGGTTTGTTCCCTCTGTTCCTCCTTGACAGCCCTAATGTGTGATCCAATCCAGAAAATAAACAAATTCCAAATGAGACCAAAGTAAATCGATGAATATCTATCTAGATGGAAATGGAAATAAGGCGAGAAAATCCGACATTAAGCCCCAAAGATGCACCGAAGCGAGAATCCACCGCACTGAGATACAACGCGAGGTAGAAAATGCACCGAAAATATTGTGAGATACCACCACCGTACTGGAGAAAAATAATTTCATTTTTCGTATTTCGAGTTTTGGCTACGATTAGCAATAGGTTCGTGCTTCTGATTATAGACGTACGTTTGTGTTAGAGTTATAGCTTATAGCGCCTATAGTTGGAATACATTTTGTCAGTTTACTCAGAAAACTATAAATTCCTTAATTATTAGAATTAAGTTTTTATTTTATAAAAACTGAAAAAGTGTTGCCACTCAATGAATAAAATTCGATACTCATTTCAATAATGTTTATACAATAGTGATAAAAATGAGACCTGCATTCATTTAGTTAAAAAAAAAACAACTGATTTTTGTGAAAAAGCAAGCGGAATCGGCGCCGGCGTAAGGTCATAAGTCCACAGGTTAGAAATTATAATTTTGGTACAGTGGGTTATAAGTCCGTAAATCAGTTGTGAATTTTTAAACCACTCTACTGGGCCACAACTTCACATAAAATTCTTGCAGACTTTCCACTTATCCTATGTGGACTTATGAACTTACGAGTATTAAGGGCTTCCATATTGCAATAATGTAAAATTCAGATTGGGCAAGAAATGGACGAATACCAATATCCAAATGTCAAAAATACCAAATGCCAGAATTTTGAATAACAAAATCCTGAATGCCTTTATAGATGACGGTGATGAGATGTGACGATTCCTAAGACGATGAACGATGATGATAAGGACTCACAAGGAGAAGGTGAAGTACAGGGTGGCGCACGAATCGTGCAACAATAAGAAATTTAAATAACTTTTATTTTAATCATTAATTTTTTTTTATTGGATTAAAAATTAAATTTTATTTTAAATAACTGATGGTTTTTAAAGATGATAGACCGCAAATGATCTCCACGCTCATCCACGCATAAGAGTCACCTGATCAGAAAATTGTTCATTGCGGCCTGAAAGGTTGAAATTGAGATCGCCTCAATTATTGTCTTAATGGACTGCTTCAATTCAGTCAAATTCCTGGGTTTCGTTTTGTGCACTTTCTACTTGACATAACCCCATAAAAAATCAGGTGACCTTGAGGGCCAACGGAGAGTGCAGTTTCTAGGTATCAATTTGTTTGGGAATTTTCGTTCGAGCTCCGCCATATCTTGTGTGGCTAAGTGTGCACTTGCTCCATCTTGTTGAAACCAAATCCTGCTGAAAGGGATAGGTCTTCGGCGAAGTTCTGGGTAAAAAAACTCCTTCAACATCTTTAAATAACGGTCCACATTGACAGTTTGTGTTACACCGTTTTCTTCAAAGAAGTATGGCCCGACAATACACCTTGATGAAACTGCGCACCACACAGTGACTCGTTCTGTGTGCAGTTCCGTCTCATGGATCATTTCTGGATTAGATTCACTCCATATACGGCAATTTTGCTTGTTAACATTGCCGTTTAAGTTAAATTGGGCCTCATCAGACTTGAACAAACAATTTATCAATGTGTTGTCTTCTTCGGCCATTGCAATAATTTTTCGGCAAAATTCCAGGCGAACATGCAACTGAGGATTTAACTTGCTTGTAATTTTGACTTTGTACGGAAGCAAGTTTAAGTCATCATGAAGTATCCGTTGTAATGACTGTCTGCTAACTCCAATTTGGCCCGATAAGTTTCGAGTCGAAACACTTGGATTTGCCTGTATTGCCGATGCAACAGCCACGATTGTATCCTGAATCCGAACATTGGGATCTCGATGATACGGTCTTCGTTCGATTCTTCCAGATTCGGCAAACATTTTCACCATCCTCATAATGGTCCATCTACTCGGGGGAGTACCGGTAAACTCCACCCTTAATTCCGTTTGGACGGAAATGTCAGACTTCAAAGAATGGTATCGCTGCACTATCCAAATCCTTTTTTCAGTATCCCAAGCATTCATTTTGATAAATCTAAATAGTAGCCTATGAAATACAAAAAAAATAATCCGATTACTCACACTGAAAAAAAGTTATTACGTTTTTATTTTTGTAGCATGATTCGTGTGCCACCCTGTACAATGGTATTTTAGACATTGAGAAATTAACAGTAAATAGTTGTGGGCCTATGTAACACTTCTTTTTCAATTTACGTATCAGTTTATTATGAGTTTTGCTCTGCAATTTCTTTAATATTGGGATATAAATGTACGATTGATGTTTGAGTCAAAATTACATTGAGCAACGTGATGACAATTAATCCACATTCAGGTTCAAAACTGCTGGCTGGGAACATTGATCTGTGGAAACTGTGAAATTTGGTGTCTCATATGAGTTTGGGTAACCCCTTTAGTCGAAGTCACTTATGCGCAGTAGGACTGGGATCCTTATTGCTGAATTTGATAAATTGAACGAAACTTAACGAATCGCAGTTGGACTCCATTATAGTTGTTGAATACAGATTGTGCGTATTCGTTCATTAGATTATGCATTACAGTTGTGCCTTTATGTTTATTTTTTTTCTGTCTGCCAAAAATGCAACCGAAATTCCTCATTTTGCAATGATAGCCAAACGTTCCACTTCTTGGACCTGCAGTCATAATTAAATACAATCTGAAACTACAAACTGTAATCTACTAACTAAGTGATTTTGATGATAATGGTATAAAAAAATCATCACAATAAATTTCCGCCCACTAACTAACAAATTGGTTTGAAAAAAAGTAATATAGTCTAGAAAATTGCCAAGAATTTGAGAAAAATTTACAGATAATACTATAATACCATTCGAATCATTTCACACGCCCCCTTTTTGAGTTTTTGTGGGCAATTTGTTGTGTTTATGTTCCTTAATGCTTTCATTGAATTACAGTTTAAGCGCGATAATATCTGAAGGCCTTAAATTGCTTGAAATTTTCTTCCATGATAAAATACTTTATGACAAATGATTTAAAATAATAATCGCCCACTGACACACCCATTAAAAAAATATTAACGCCAATAGAAATGTGTGATCGCTATGAGCTCAAATAAAAGTGAATCTGCTAGTTTCTGCAGCTGATTTAATTAATCGAAGAATAGTACAAAGGCTAGCCCTTTGGCAATTTTGTTGTGGCGTAATAGTTTAATTTTTAGAAGAAACAAACAGAACGGAATTTTATTTTATTTTTTTAATCTTAATTTGCTAACTATAGTCCTACAAATACTTCCATTACAAAAAAAAATAAGAAATACGCAGAGATTAGTACGAAAGAAAATATATAAATGAAGACAAGCTGACTCGTTGGGCATTAAACTTCAAATGACAGGTTTTGGCAAAGCAATCACTTTGGTGGTAAAAATCTAACGGGATCGACCTAAGAGTATTATATTTTTTTTATTATTTAAAATTAGTTCTGGGTGGCAAGCCACTGCACTCAATTAAGTTTTGGCCTAGGTTGGAACCACCTTGCAGATGTTTGAGTTGAAACTATCAACTAGTGTTAATTTTTTGAATAGCTCCAATTTGATGTGTATGCTAAGCTTACGATTCCATCCCAGAGTACTAGACAACTGGAACTTTAAGGACTGAATTTTTCAATAATTGACAAGACTGCTATTTAAGACAGGGTTGCCTACTTTGTATATTTTTTACAATTTGGTTTATCTTTTTTTTTTAAATTACGACAGAAGTAGTCAAATTTGATATTATTTAATCGTCATTTGATATTATTTCAAAAAAAATATTTTTAATCTGGGCTTACATTTGACAGTTGAAATAATTTATGGCTCTATATTTTTTGAGTGGATTGAAGTTTTGCCTCAAACGCAATCAACTTCATAAAGTAAAACTAAAATAAGAATGCCTAAATTTATGGCAGCAGTGAATATTGTCTTCAAAAAAATCTCAATTTACGATTTAAACTGCTTTGACATCTTGTAACGCTGACCTAAGTCTGTGATGACCCAATTTGTATCTTTTATTTTAATTTAGATCTAACATTCAAAATACACTCATTACATTTTAGATAGAATTTAGGCATTTTTGCTTTTGTTGTAGATCGCTTAATTTGCAATAAAGTGGCAACGCTGAATGCGCCTCAAGTTACCTTTTAAGTGTGAGTTGTTTTGTGTTGTTAACATTCAAGAAATGTCATTTGGATTATTGAATTGGATAGGTGTTTGACGTCGCGGATGATGATGGTGCGGTGATTTTTTTTTTAAATTTCAAATCTTCCATCAACATCTCAATCGTTATTTGGATATATGGCAAGCGCCTACACTTGTTTTTTTTTACGAGTATATACCTATTTAAGTTTTCAAAGTTATGAACCATTACTTTTGGAGCTATTTATCTTGGTAACGATTACACGGACTAGTGATGCCATAATACGGGATCAGGGGTGGCAGAGCATGAATGAAAATTAATTTTTGGTCACTGAACCTATAAATGAGATTTGTTATTCAAATTTTTGGTTTGGTTGCGGTGCGGCGGCGATGGTGATGGTGATGGTGATGGTGAATGGTGGCGACGAAACGGGGAGAGAATTTGGAGAATTTCCATGAATGGATTTTCAGTGGGCTGTAACTTTGTTTGAATGAATTTGAATTTGGATTTGGGCATAGAACGTTTGATCTACACCTACATAACATACATCAGCTTTTGTAGAAATAATATTTACTTATGTAGGTACACGATGATGGTGCAAGTTCCATGGGAATAGCTATAGGTATATTATTTGGGAACAGTGTGCGATGTGGTCACCTGTAAAATCGGTTTTTGTATTTTCTTTTTATTTATCAGACGAATGGTTTCAGAAGTTCGGTCTCGGTGTCAAAATTCTAATTCAGAGAGCTTTAATGGAAATATAAGCGGCGACAAAAAGAGGCATAAGCTGTCAGGTGATCAAGAGTGATTGAAATTGATTTGGATTATATAGGTTTTGAGGTGATATTTTATTAATTGAATTCGTGGGTTTTGTGGAACGATTAACCTATTATATCTACTGGTATGGCTATAAGCTATAGATGACATGTTTTACTTATTTTGCTCAAAATGAGATGTAGTTGTGGGAGTTTTATCAATCTAGGTAGAGGTTTAACAGCTCATTTTCTTTGATATGGTTTGAGTTTTTGTTCCTTCTGTCGTACAATTTTTAAAGCGCACCTATCTACCAATTTCTAACTTTGAAAAAAAAGACCAAATAAGTGCAGGGGAATTAAGTGTAATGAACACAGTTATTGAAGGAATTATATGACGCAGTGCTATTTTGAGCACAAGTTCTGTTACATATCTCTTATTACTGTTTTTTATTGTGAAAATCAGCTTGTGTAGAAATTGGATAGTTGTATCCTTCTCGGCAATGTGTATTCTGGTCTATTTTATATTAATTCTGATGGAGGTCGACAGGACAGCCAATTAGGGCCCTTATTGCTTATTTAATATATTTTTTAAAGGGCTCCTTAACAAAATGCTCTATTCTTATCTTTGTTGATGTTACTAAACTCGATTTATATATAAAAAAGAACTTCAATTAACAAAAAAAAAACTTACCCAATGGAGAAGGTATAGTTCGAAATCTATCACACAACAAACCTGAAATTTTACAACATATTTAAATGGATTCATTTATTTCGTGCTAAATTAAATGCCGGGGAAATAAGTAAAAAAAAAAACAATTTGAATTTTGGAAACAAATTATAAATAATATAATTCCAATCTCTGGTGGTGGAGAAAATATATTTAATTTTGGTTATAATAAAATGTGTACACCCTCATATACTTCAAAATAAATAATACATTACGTGCAAAGTTTCATATTCGTTCGGCGTTAGAAAAACTATATTCCAAGACAAGGAAAAATATACTAAATTCATATTTTTGCCGGAGCAATAATTATAAGCTAGCGGCCTTTAGCCTCATTCGTAATTGCATTTTAGAAACTACGTAAATTTACAAGCTTCTAAATCCAGAAATACTATTCATAAAGTTATGTAACGTTGAATAGAGTAATTTTAAGCTAAATGCGTTAAAGGTTAAAAGATAAGATATCTGAACGTAATAGATTTCTCCGTTTGATACTTTATTTAACACAAGAAAATTTTACCTAAAATATTTGGAAAAAAAGTATGAATTTGTGTAACTTGGAATAGAGCCTTAAAAAATGCTTATTCACTGCGTAACTATATACCCGTTGAAAGTATTTTAGCGAATTCCATTAAATATGACTTCAGAAGTTCAACTAATAATAACTTACAAGATTAGAACCTATTAAATTACCTAATTGATTTGAATATTGGTATTACTTAACAAATTGATTAATTTATTAACATAATTATTGTGAATATCTAATGATTGTGAACGATTTTTGTTGGTATATTTCAGTCTTTTAAATGGAATTTTGTGAGTTTGTTGCGCTTCTCTTTAAATCAATTTGAATTTATTATATTTTATTGTTAAGTTGCATCAATTTGTATGTTTAAATTTTTATTTAATAGTGAAGAAATTATTAAATACACTGCGGGTACATATATTATGTTCATCCTATTAACAGAAATGACAAGAACTTTTTTGCCTTTTAAAAAAAGTGTTTGTGGAAGAATCATCAAGGCCTGGTCTCTTTTTAACCTACATATTAATAAGAAAGAGACAAAAATAATACTTAAGGGTAAGTTATACTAGTTTTGTTATGTAATGCCCCTTAAAAGAGGTCTTTTCTAATGACGGCCAATAGACTTTATAGGTTCTTAATTTCATAGGCCGTGCGGTTTTTTTTTTTTTAGTAAAGTAAAGAGTGAAGAACGTAGAATTATCATCCCATTGGCACCCGATTAAGACTTGTGTGCATAAAAAAAGGTTCAATTGGAAGTGCTGCAAGGAACCTACGTTAGGCCCTAAAAAACAAAGAAGCTACTTGACTTGGAAGAATGAATGCCAGATTGATATTTTCTTGGAAAAAACTACATTTCCTACTGATTATCATATGAAAGGATGAATTATAAATGAGGAGTCAGCATTTCTCAGTGTGAAACAATTGACCATAAGTTTTCTTCTTTCACGTATGACTGTAACGTCTTATTATTCATTCATTGAAATTCTGTCCCCTCAAGAATACTTTCCAGCCGGTTATAATGGAACAATATTTGAAGCTAGACCAGTTTCAGTCTGGATAAAGGCATACAAAGTGCAATTTTTAAAATTACCTCTCTACCACCATACCTCAATATTATTGAGAGTGTGTGGCAATGGCTGGTCTGGTATTCGCAAAAAATCTGTCAAAATTTACTATCTGTTACAAGAATTTTAATTTTAACTCATTTTTTTGATACTTCAGAAGAAGACCACGCTTTAAAAGTGCAACCTCAAAATGCTTTTGGCATAGCTTTTATAGTAGAACAAAACCTTTTTTTATATTTACTAGGTGCACCTATTCTACTGACCGGCAGTGTAAACAAATTAGTTGAAAAATGTCAATTCTCCTACTAAAATTTGACAAGCATGAAGGGAAACAGAATTCAAACAATCGCACGTCGCAGCCCACAAAAGTAAAGACGGTTCTACTAAAAGTTTCAAACAACAATTTGGAACCACTGAATTTTTAAATTCACATAAGGAAAATATTGTTGAATGTATAGATGTTGGGATGAAATTAAAATCAAGGCGAAAATCTACACAACCTCTGTCCAGTTATTTGACTTCTTACCTACCTTTTCATTACCACCTTTTCATTCTACTTAGGTATAAATTGAGATGTTTCAAAGTTGCTTGAAAAATTACCACCTCGGGCTTTTGAAAAACATTTCTACTAATTGTTTCTTTTTTCGTGACCTTTTTACGTATTCTACAAAAGTTTGACAGCTTAGTAGGACTTAGGCCTTTTTTGATAAATTAAATTAGACGACAACGCGATATGGCGGCATTTCGTACTTGATAAGGATTAGGTATGTAATTCTTCAGGTCGTGCGGCATTTGCCTTCATCAAAATAATTTGTCAACCGTCATGTCAGCCGAACAGTGAAAAGGGATTTTTTTATAAAATTTAATTTACATTCTAAAAATAGCTCTAGCTTTTGAAGTCGAGTCGTAATAGATATATAAAACTACCTACTTCCAATTCTAATAAATCTGTAAATATTATTATGTTAAAAACGGATAATATCTTAATTTTAATGAAAATTACGATTTAGATTTAAAAGAGACACAGAGAAAAAAATGTTAAGAAAAACAATCTCTTTTTTTAATGAGGCGAGCCTCTCTTAAATAAATAGACGGATTTTTTGACAAACGACAAGAAGCTTAATCAAACTTGTTCGAACTATGTGTATATTCACAAGAAAAATACTTTGATCGCTTCAAACAGTCTAATCTAACTCAAACGCAACTTCAACATTTCATCTAATATTTATAACAAAATGGTACAAAGTCAAACCGGTAATCGAAACCTGTTGTCAAAATAAGTTGATAGTTGATTGCTATTGCTGGCACTGAATGCAGGCATCAGCATCTCCGCAAAGCCAACTTCAACATTAGACGGAGCTGAGACTGAATAGGAATAGACGATAGTAGAAATAGGAAACCATTAAAGCAAAGAAAAAAACTATAATTCCGGATCGAACGTGGGAAACTCCATAATGCTGAGGCCTTAATCCGCAATCCGGGTATGAGAATTTAAACTCCCTACTCTAGGTAGGTTAGGTATACCTACAAAGCCCCGCGGCAATAGTCTGCGTGGGTGCTGAGTCACCCTACAAGATTGTGTTGTTCAGCTGTGGAATTTGTTACTTTCTTGAGTTCGACTTCCACGATTTGATTTACTATTTAGCCGTGTACCTACCACGTGTTGAGGTTTGACAGCAAGTGTCAGTGGGCCAGCTGTTGTTGACTATTTGAGGCTATCGATCGCTTGCAAGGCAATGTAGCTGTGTAACTCTATTTCAATAAAGTGGGGGAAACGAATCAATGAATGAGCTGTAGCAATATACATAAGTGATGGTGCTGTGTCGGTTGTGGAGGAAGGGGGAAATGACGACGCCGATGAAACGACTATGTGACCCTCATTTGTTGGTGGAATATTATGATGTGTATGAAGCATGATTAAACCTGACTGATCATGAATGCCAGCCGGCCGCATGATCTTATACATTACGGGACTTAATAACTTAATTTCATTGAGATGCGCAATCGTTTTAATATGATTTTTTTTTAGTATCGAAAAAGATGTAGGTAGCAGATAAGATTTTAGGGAGGAATTATGACTTTTTAAAGATGACTGTTTGTTGCAAATATGACGAAAGCTTTTGATTGAGTTATGTATAAAAAAATGGCATTGACTCAGTTGTTTTTTTCTTTAATGTGTTGGAGAAATATGTAGATATCTATCAGATTATTCAGGGTGAATTCAGAGGTTAAATCGGTACAGATATTAATTTGAATGTTATTTGATAACAAAAATTAAATACAGTTTATCATTCTCAGTTTAGAAGTGATCTACGGATCTTGAAGGTTTGCCAAAGTTTTCCAAAGGGAGACACTGGTGAGCTCAAAATAATAAAGGTTTCTTAGCCCTGGAATTCATAACAAGTATCTAGGTGCAAAAAATAAACATTTCTTGGAATAGTTTGCCTTCATTACTTAAGGGGGATCTGAAAACCATAAGAATATTATGAGGGCTGGTCGATAAGTCAGTGACATGAAATTCAGATGGCGCTCCGATTGCACGTAAGAAGCGTAAACTAAGAAATTCCTTAACAGTTAAAATTGCTGGGTGATTTGTGAGTATCAGAAATGACAATTAAATTTGATAAAATTAAATAATTAAGCATTTCGATAAGCCTCAGACTTTTTTCGGTAGTAAGCCCAAGTTTCAAAGTGTATTTATTCCATGTCTCAAAACAGACTTCCAAATGCCGAAATAATTGGTATAACCAGCTACGAATGTATGGGGTGTCTGGTTCTCCATGCTTTAGGCTTCTGTTCTTTATTAGCCAGAACTTAATTAATTTAAATACAAGTGATTCCAAAATCGGGGAAATTTGTTCACTCCTTGTGCGAACTTCTGAAACATCCGCTAGGTATCTAACCACATCTAAATTGATCGACAGTATAAATGAAATATCCATTGACAGACATCAAAACGTCAAAACGAGTGGATGGCTGCTGCAACTAGTTGAGAGTATTCCGGTTATTAAACATAGTTACATTTCGTTGGGTCCCGTGATAGTGTGACATATGTACACGAGAATGAAGTCAAACCGGCCGGCGCCGGCTCGGCGATGAATGGACCATCTTAAATTCAACGACTGGATCGCACGTACTTGCTCTTATAGCCGAACACATCGTAAGCACAAGATTCTTAATAAAAAAGGCTAAATATATTTTTAAAATCAGTTTTTATGTACATTTCGATAGTTTTGTAACGAAGCGTTACGTTACCTATTTCTAAACGACAGCCACAATAATGTTAGTTCTTGTCACCAAATTCAGCAATTCCGCACGACATAACTATAATGCAGATAACAACAGCAGCATTGTGCGACCACTAGCGTACTTGGATATTCGACTACCGCGAAGTACAATTACGAGCAAAATACTCGACCAACAATATACGACCAGAACGCCATCCTAACATTTGAGTTCGGGCTCCTTACAATTCACACTGCCTAAGCGCAATAAATATAACAAACACGTAGAGGTAAGTAATGAGGATGAAAGGAGGAAACTTGTATACTCGAAAGCAAACCTGGATTTTGGCAGTGACTATAGTTGATGTTGAGAAATAAGATTCCCGTTGATCCCGAGTGGGAGCATGGTTGGTAATCAATTCCGTTAACTTTATTTGGTACACTCTTGATGTGTCATTTAAAAAGCGGACTTTTTTGGCAATAAAAAAATACCCAATTTTTCCTCGGATTAGCCCTGGGCTTGAAGTTAGCTTTATTAATACGGTATTCCTTGTCTGCTCCGTCTGTTCTAAGCAGGAAGGTGGGTCACTTAATTATACGAACAGCCATGTTATTTATCTTAAGTTTATAAAGAGATTATAAGAAAAATTGTAAAAGAAAAAAACTTCGTTAAGCAATAAGAGATAACCGAACCAAATTCTTGCCTTCTCAAACCTGAGTTTCACTTGCTTTCTCCGGGATAACGACACGAGCTTACTCGTGATAATATAACTCGATCTATTCGTCGGTTCTGTTTGCTTCTAAAATAAAATATCCAAACCAAGTCTCCACAACTAATCTCAGATATCATCAAAAAGCTGTGACCCTCCCGCTAAACAGCGCCACATTGACCTCAAAGAATTCAATCCCTACTGCTTTGTCATGCGCGCCTGGTTAATTACTTTCACCTTGTTCGGAAATTTCGTATTTCAAAACGGTCGAGAGGGACAACCAAAATAAACAATGGTTTTTCAATTTTCAGCTCCAAGTTGTATGTGCGAACTCTAAAATTTTGAAATTTTGTGTGAACCTAACAAAAATTTTGACCACCACTACATAGTAGGAGATGATTAGATCGCTGACGCTGCTGCCTGATCTGATGGAACAGAGCTTCTTTATTCAAGTGAAACGGCAGCGCCACCATTTGTGTCCAGACATTCTTAGATCACGATAAAAGTAAACAAAACCGACAAAAAAAACAGACTGTCTGCAATCGATCGAGGTATGATTTGGTGGTGGCAAACTGAAGGTGAGAAGTTGCAAAAATATTCGAAGAGAACCCGTGCAAATTGTCGTCATCAAGGAGTGCCGCTGCCACTCGCTATTATAGAGCTTATATTTAAACGATCCAGAGGCCCAACATTACTGACACATGAGTAATCAACGGCAAGAACCTTGCCATACCAGCCAGCCAGCTATCATATGGTGGTGTTCCAGATGAGCGAGGGGAGAATGTCATTAACATATCTATACAGAGATACCATTCGCGGACCAATTTCGTGCATAAGGCACGCAAACGCACTCTTTAGGTGGGCCAGTTCACCTCAGCCGATATGCCTGTCGTGGGAACCAGGTCCGCGAGCAATTTTGCGCATTCTGTCATGTCTCCAATTTCGGTTTCAGTTTCAATGGCACCAATTGTTTAGTTATACCTATACAATAATACAAACAAAGGTGTTTTGCTTTAGTGCGGGAGTATAGGTATTGTCATTTATTTCGATCGATTTTTTGTTTTTTTGTTTTTTTGATTAAATATTCAAAACATGAGACTTAATGGCAGTTCATTGGAAATATGTGAAAGTGATTTAGATCGCAAATATTTCAAAAAGGTGTCATTTTATCTGAGCCAATATTTTACAATATTTATACAAAAATGTCAAATGGGGTCAATTATTCGGTCTTGAGTGATGTAATACCAGTATATGGTATCGTCATTGGTCAACGTAGTTTTCGGAGAAGTGCGAATACTGACGGCCTATAATCCACACCAAAGAATGACTTTCAACGATGCGGGTTTTTACCTTTCACGGATATAACATCATAACTCCCGAATGGCGGATGCAACAACTTCGTGGTGGATTCCGTGAAGAATTTGCGTATGATGGTAGCGAGGAAGATTCCAAAGAAAAACTTCTAGTCTCGAAATTGAACTGTTTGGTACGAAGACTAAAATTAATTCATTAAAGATATCTATTCTTAAGCTCGTTGACGTATGAAGAGTTCAAGCTCATGGATTATTTATTAGGGGTGGAGCCCTAAAGCATAATTATCCAGACAAGACGGAACACTGTCAGCGATTTCTTCAATATTGTTCTTTAAAAAATAGTGTTTATTCCCGCGTCAACAAGATCCGACCAATTAGATACGCTGACGATATTGACGTAATTGTAAAAACGCAGCGCCAGAGCGTCAAAGACGCATTTATGAGCATTGTAATGGAAGAAGATGGGCTTAGCGGTAAACAGACTCAAGACCATTTATATGCTGTCATCAAGAAAGGACACCCAACATTGACGTCTTGGACAGATCATCATCATAGACAGCTATAATTTTGAGGTTATAAAGAACTTTGTACACATTGAAATCAAACGCAGAATAACTCTAGCCAATAGCTATGCTTTTTTGGATGAAGAAGGCAATAGAGTAGTAACGTCCTCTCTCGAGCAACTCAGGTGTCCGCTTATAATAAGCTTATCATCCTAGTCCTTATTTATAGCGCAGAGTCATGGACCTTTGCCAGAGGTAGGCTTTCGGATGCTTAGAGAGGAAAATCCTCCAGGAAATTTGTGTGTCCTGTCTGCATAAATGAAGAGTAGAGGAGAATATATAACTACGAAATTTCAAACGAGTTAAGATGGCTGGGTCATGTGTAGCGAATGGACCCTCCACTACTCCAGCCGGGAAATTCTTCGAATTCAATCCTGAGGGGCGTGTCACAGTAGAGGAAGACCACGACTCAGCTGGCGTGTGAAACTGGAGACAGCTATCTAGTAGCCAAGCTGGCTGCAGAGTCTTGTTGGTTGAGGCATTCATCAGAACCAGACTGGAGTGCCACCTTAAGTAAGTAATGCCTATCCAGAAACAAATTAGTGCTGTTCGACGTTCCAAGGCTTTCAATGTAATCGTTGACAACAATGGTTACCGCATTGACTTGGAAGTTTAATGCAACCAGGAAGTCACTGTCGCTATTCGATGGTAAACTGTCGGTTGTTCTTATCGATCATGGTTACTGTATGATGTAACAAGATCAGTAAACTTGAACGTGCTGTTCCGTAACTGTTTGTTTAGTTCCAGACCCACGTGGTACCGTACTACCGTATCAGCTTTACTTCCCAAGAAGTTGTTGACAATGGATAGGGTTTTGAAGAATCTAATAAACTCAACTCATTATTCAACTGGTACTTTGAGTAATTTCGCCAAGGCTACTTTTGATACCATCGCCAACTTAACGCCCGACTTGTGGAATGTCGCTCCGAGTTAACTATACTGATTTCTGGGCCAATTGGTACTTCACGATCCTGTTTACAAAGCTTTTTCCTAAAGTTTCTTCTTTCAAAAATGTATTTCCACTTGGTGGACCTCGTGTGGATTGGCACCATCCTAAGTCCGGTACTTTTCCTTCTAACTGGTCCAGATCCCATTCAGGGAACTCACTGAATCGATTGATTCGTATTTGGCAACCAAGCGTTGTAGTCAACTGGGAAGGAAGAAATACCGTGTGAACCGTAAAATGATGAGTGAAATAGTTGATAAAAAATGCAAATTTATAGCATTTCTGCTTATAAAAATAATGTAATGTTTATGCGGTCCCGAAGGTCAGAAGGACATTCGACTTTGAGAATTTATGTTTCACACATTTAATGGGGAGCAACTGTTATAAATAATAATTTTCGAATCCTAAAATCTAGTCTACTAGCATTTCATATTCCATACATTTTAGTTAAGCTTATCGAACCTAAAATGACTTACCGAAACTTTATCGAAACTAAAATGTTAGTTAGGTAATTGTCTGTTCGAGGGCGGCGCTGATCCGTAGACACATCTGTATAGTGAATCTTAATAAAAATCGAGGGTGGTTGCGTTAACTAATTCAAATGAAATAAATTCCACACAAAGATTTCAAAGATCCCCAATTTCAGTCAGAAAATTAGGTCCTGTTCCGAAATTGGTTACATCTCTAATATATTGTCTTCTGATTAAACTTGTAGATTTTCTTAAATTGAATTCCATATTTTATTTTCCCAAGTAGGTAATTTCCCCCAGTCAATAATACAATAACTATAATAAAATTCAAATTCCAAATTAACTGATCATTCATAAAAATGTGTCCTTCAATTTTGTGTGTTCTTATTTATTTCGTCTCTGCGGTTCCTCACTTAATTTTGAGACAACTAAATGGCCAGATAAAAACATCAATTTCAAACCAATTCCTTGTGAATGTAATTCTTTTTTTTTTGTCCAACTCCCTGGGGAGAGTTGTTTACCCAAAGATTTGTCACAAATAATTTGTCCCCGCCAACCTATTATACATTTATGTGTGTTGCCAGCATCTGACCAAATCAAGAAAAGAAAAATCCTCTTACATACCTTTCTTTTTCATTTTGTTGGTATAGTATGGAGTATGTACCGTACAGACAGACACACACCTTGATTTATTGCCACACAATATCACAAGGAGATGGAATTGAAAAAAAAGAAGGACTCTCCAGGAGCAGAAATAATATCTTTTTCTGAGACCATGTTACTTCATATATAACCAGCTCAATGTACCACACTCGGGAAAGTTCAAAGGATAACTTGGGTCCTGCCGCAAGGATTCTATTAAATGAAAGTGCTTACACAGACACGACGACCAAGGAAGTCGTTTTCATCGTCGTATTCGTCGTAGTCGCAAGCCTCAAAGTCAATCGACCATATGTGCGGCTTGGTTTAGTTGTATCTTGTTGTTGCGGTTGTTGTTGTTGTTGTTGTGCGACCCTGCAGATGGATCACTCCATTTAGTTGGCTTTATTGATGGTGTGTCTTCCTTATACCGGAGACTATATTTTGCACAATAGCTGGGTTAGAAAAATTGGAACAATAAAATGGACTTATTTATATTTACAGAGAATTTAGTTCGCCCGCCCGCTTTGACACTTGTGTGAAGAAGAAAAATGGTTTTTGTTAGGAGACTCGTATAATGGCATCAATATAGCATTGCAAGCATTTCTGACAATAGCCAGCCATGTTCCTGTCTTGATGGTATTATTTTACTCTTTGAGAAAATTATATTGAGAACACATTGAACTCATACTCTGTTTCGTAAATATTGTGATTCGAAAAGGAAATGATTAAGCTATAGGTAACTTGCTTGAAGTATATTGAAGGAAAAAACATTTGGGAGGTGCCACTCCTGTCAAAAAAGTATAGGCAATCAACGTAAAGGCAACATATAGTTCTAAATAGGAAGAATATATTAGCCAGATGGAAAAATGATCAATAAACAAAAAAGCAAACTGTATTTCAATCTAAGCTAAAGTGGGGGCGGTCGTGAGCATCAATATACCTCAAGGATTTACTTTGAATTTGAATAGATATACGACCGTCTAGTAACCAACAGATCTTTTTTTGAGGTTTGAGTTGTTCCCATCTTGGACAAAAAACTTAAGCATTTCAATTGTTTCTGTCTAATAACATTATCGAAACAACCTTCAAACAATATTTATGGCTTCTGAGGCTGACCCAACATAGTAGATTCATCAACACGGGCAATAATCTGTTCTAAGGCATCGCTGTCTTACAGAATCTTTTATGGGGAACACATCACCCCTATATTCTAAAAATAATTTTCCACGTGATAGCTAATAAGATTTATCAGCAAATCTACCTCGAAATTGGTCACCTCAATCATTTGTAGCAAATTAGTCATCTAGTAATTTTTGAAGGTAAAATAGATACTGTCGACATTATTTATTCTTTAAGTTTTTCTAGTTCATTTTCTTGGTACATGTTGTTTTTTCGGTAATATGTAAACCCATTTTTTTCATTTTTAAAGAAAATAAGAAATAAGGGAACGATTTTTATAAAAAAAAAATAGAATGTACGACTGGACCGCACATAATCCTTTTTATGTTCAATCTTATCGTAAGCACAAGATTTTTAGTAGAAACTGCTAAATATATTTTTAAAGTCGTTTTTTTCTTAATTTTTTTTTTACAAAATTTCTTTAATTTTTTCTTTAAAAAAATCTGTGCTGGTGATTTTTAGTATTTTATAATATAAACTTAAACACTTAATTTCAGAAAAAAAACAAACATTTGTTCATCTGTTTTCGAAATATAATATATTGAATTTTCAAAAATCAAAAAAAAAAAAATTTGCGAAAATTTTAGTAATGCAATTTTGATCGAAATCCGTTGAGCCCTAAAATTTGAAAAAAAACGGTTATATATTTTTACTGACCAAAATGTAGACCATATCTACCAGATCTATATATGCCAAGTGTGACCAAAGTGCTAAGTGTGTTGGTAACAAGACCAATAACTAAAAAATCAGTTCATTAAGCTTACCTAAGCTGAAGAACTTAATACTTTAAACTTCTCTCTTTTCTCTTAAAAAAAACTAGAAGCGAAATGCGTACCAATGACACATACATATATTTATTTACTCCATTAGTAGGTAACCATAAGATAAATATTATATATATACATTTTCATCATTCGGTTTCAAAAGAATATATTGGAAATCAAGCAGAGAGATGCCCTATTACGTATACACGTATTGCCTTAATACCTAAATATATGTCAGAAACTAGTTTAGACGGTGCGCGTTGCGTAAATTGTTGCGTTATTCTCCTTTTAGTCGAATTGTATACCTGGAATGTTATATTTTTTGTTAGCGCCCACTCAGATGGAGCCTTGTTTATAACCTTTTTGAATACATATATCTCATAGATACATTAACAAGATAGACCAATCGATTTAGGTAGAGCCCATAGATTCCTGCGTGTAACGTAAAAATAATAAAATTTTATGGATAACATAAATATCTACATAGCCCGCAGGATTTTTCCAAAATTTATAAGACACAAAATTTTACTAATCTCTTAAATAAAATATTGTATATTTTTTGTTTTTAGTTAAAAATATGGAAACCTACATGGAAAGTTATTGGTAGGTTTTTGAGCTCATAAGAAGGATGGAGGAATTGGATTAGAGCAAAATTCTAGCGAACATATGATGCAGTAAAGCATAACGTGTTTTATGTTTAGACTAGATTCAATTTTCTATTAATAAGTCGGTAACGGGGTTTTGAAGTAAAGAATTTTACATTTTCAAGCTCTTTTTAGACAAACGAATAAGATAAAATTAAGTTCTGCTAATTTAACTTCAAAAAAACTTTAAAAGCTCCACAAACTCTTTCGAATTTATGATCAAGTTCGCATATGTGAGTTTTTGCTGACTTGTGAATGTTTGGCATAATATCTTGAATTAGAGAATAAGAAATTTGTAGTTCTCTTAATTATATGAATAGGTGAACTCTAAAGTTTGCATCACAGTATTTTAAATTCGGATCAAATTAAAGAGCACGTTTACTTCTCTTTTTGATAATACTTTAAAAAACCCCCTAAATGAAACCCCGCTTATCAAAAAAAAAACGTTTTCAACAATTCAACTACAAAATACTCAAGTTCGCTTAATTGAAAAACTAGGATACCTATCTGAAAAATGTTTTCTTTCAACTTTAGTATTTTTTCATTGAAAAAACAAGCCTAGTAATAAATATCGAACTGCTTCAATAGTCACGCTTATTTTTTTTTTTACAACCACCATTTCTATTCACATCAAAAAATGTCGTGGGTGTATATATACATACCTCTGATTTCTGCCTAATATTTTTTTTCGAATTTTGTTCTTAATTAACCAAGTTCCGGTAAACTGATTTTTTCTCTTAGTCATTCGAGGTTCTTTTAATTGCAAAAAATAAAAATAATTAATAGTCTATTAACATAAGCCACAATATTTACTTTGACATTTCTTTCAGAAAAGGTAGTTTTTGAGATATTTTCCAAGAAAGAAATTTTACCTCCTTTCATCCTTTCATCCCCTCTATTAAACATTAAATTTAAAATTAATTGACATTCAATGTTTTGGATATTTAAAATTGAGTTAGAAACTTTTAAGAATTTCAAATTTATTAAAACAAAAATAAAAGCTTTTCATATTTCAAAAAGTTAAACAGAATGAAATGGGTACAAGAAATTGCACTGCTAAGAAAGCAGATGAAAAAAAAAACACTTAATTACTTTCTATTCTCATTCTGTATCAATCACAGAGGATTATTTGCATAAAAAGTTGGGCAACAATTTTTTTTTATCGTTTGTCGTTTTTTTTTATAATATAAGTATTGGATACGGTTTGAAAATGTCTTTTGTCCCATTTTGAACGAAATATAAATACATACACAACATTTCCAAAATGTTTCTCGTCAAAATATCAAAATCATCGTTTTCACTACAACTCACCCGAAATTACTTATTGCAAACAGAAATGAACAATCTAGAATGCAAAATAAACCAATCTGTAATTTTGAACTATTTATATCACAAAACACGATTTACGATAAAAAAAACTTTTTTGAATAATCGAATTTTGGCCAAGCTTTTGGCTCAAATGCCCCAATATGAATGTGGCGCCTTGATTGAAATCCTTTGATTCTATGATTAAAAGTAGCACAGATACTCAAGACAAAATCGACAGAAAACAGGAAGACACAATTTCAATTATTATTCATCCTTCCCTAAAGCAACTATAATGTACCCTCCTCCTTGTTTCTTTCTACTTACAAAAATTAATTGTTTTCTTTTTCTTCTGTATTTTTCCTTGATCAGCTTTGAATGTACGCCACCAAAGAAGATGATAGAAAAAAATAAAACCCCAAATTGAAAAGCCCATGCTTTGTTATAAAAAAATTTTAATGCACCAGAGTATACATATATAGGTAGGTATTAGAATAAAGACATATAAAATGGAAAAAGGATACAAAATATTCTTTGAAAGAAAAAGACATTGCGAGCAAAAAGAATATAAAAAAAAACAAATTTCGGATTACTTCGAACCGAGTGCAAAAAAAAAAATCGACAAGTTTTAGCATTTATTCGGCGTTGAAGTAGAAAAAGAAGATACTCTTAAGAGATGAACATTGTATATGTATGAATTTTGTGTTTGAAACGAAGAATTTGTAACGGAAGGAAGTTCAAGTATTCCAGTGACAGTTTTAAAATTATCTCTAGATATCGTCTGTAGAGACAAATGAGAATGTTGTTGTAAACAGTGGCTCAGTTGTGTTTCAAAAGTATATATGTGTACATAATTAATTATCGAAATACTTGTTAACTTGTTAGAGGACCTTCTCGCAACCCAAATTTCGATAACATGAAAAATAGCAAACCCGTCAACACTTATCATAAGCTCTATCTCACAAGCTTCAAAAAAGCACAAAAATATTAAAGCTTTAATAGAAAAACAATAAGAGAGAAAACTTATGATAAGCTAACGATCACTCTGCCTGTTTCTACCAACAGCTGAGCGGCAATCCCGTTACTGGTATCAATTCATTAGCTGGTAAACAGTTTTGTTCATGTAATTTCTGGTAATTCAGTAAGGTTCAAAAATATACTGACTGCTGTATCAAATTTCGTGAGTATTGGAAACTCTGCATGAGATGCATCAAGCTTATATTAATTCTATACATAGAAACTTAACGAAACACTAAAGGATCATATACTTAAACATGGGAAATAGATCAGAGTCTGAGCTAACGAAATTGAACTCGCATCATCAATGCTGATACTGACTCGATGGATTTGAAAACGATCTTGAAGCTCTTCGTACTATCAAGTTTACCATGCACCAGTGGATAAAATCCCGTTATCTTCCAATTCACCATATTTCAAATGATATCATTAATTGCAAGAAATGATATCTTCGCTTATGATATTCCGATCTTAAAGATTAATTCTCTATACTCTGTCCAACAAAAATAGTCAGTGCAGGCTTTATGGGAGAGCTTTTTAAAATACACTAGTGCCTGTTGCTGAAATTGCCACTGAATATAACCACTGAGACATGCAAATTGTTTTTGTAATCTTGTTAAAACCAGCGTATAATAAACACTTAAATCAGAGTTAGCACCGCTACATTTGTGGTAATTTAGTATTCTTACTACGGCAATCCTGTAAGAGTTTTAAAACATTACTAACCTATTGGCATCTATTACAGTCAGAGTGAGAGGCAAGCGTCCTATCTTTTCTGTGCTGACTATTTTGTTGGACAGAGTATAAGCAAAACCACAAAGCTCAGCTAAATTTTTAAAAGTTATTGAAGAGATCTAAAAGACATTGTGCGAAAGTCGGGTTAAATGTTTCGTTAATATGATATCCGATTTTCAAACTGTAAAGCTTGATGAAAAATTTCAGAATTCCACAAAACAATATTCTACAAAGTTCTTCAGTTTTGTGTCTTTTACAAAAATATAGTCGAGGAGTGGAGGGGAGATTTAATACAAAATAGCAAAATTAAATCGATTTGGTTGCTTAAAAAAATTGTAACTTGGTTAGTAATGATCATATCATGAAAGCTTAAATGTTAAACAATATTCAAACGTTGATGAACATTTTTTTGAGTTTTGCAAAACAAAAATCTCTTATCTATACAAATATTGCCCTAATCTTCCTTATTGTTAAAAAATGTTCTACCAATAATGCAGCAAGAGAAACGGAAGGGTCAGTTTTGACGATATTTTACATACAAAAAAAAATTATTTTAATTAAAAAAGCTGGCAATTTGTAACTTCGAAAATGTTTAATAGCTTCTTGACTTTCAAAAGTGATGTGTCGAATGAAATATAATTTACAATTTAATAGTGGAGTAGACAGAATTGTCAATTATACATCATACCTATATGTAAGTTTCTTGTAAGCCAATAATAATCTATTGGTATCAAAATATTTCAATTCAAACCAAATCCGCCGAGAGGACTTGTGGCATATTCACAATTACCGAGTATTGGAATTTGCCAACGACAAAACATTTCTTTTAAAAACAAGAATATTAAGATGAGTGGGATATAACCCCTATTCCTGGGAGTAATATGTATGAAAGTCAAAGTCACCTCACTATTCACTAGAATATTTTCATTAAAAATATTGAACCAAACTCTACTTCAATAATTCTCATAAGACTATTCATCGAAAAAGTTGTTCAAATTGAAACCCGAATGCTTTTTGCAAAACTAAACTCATCGATAATAATCACATTTGGATATTATTTCTTCCGAGAAATTGCAATAAATTTTCAATCTGTTATAAGAAGTAGGTATGCAATATTATCTCAACTCGATCAAAATTCTCATAGAAATATTTTAGTCATATCATCACCATATTTCTCTTTGTCTGCTGCCACCCTCAACACCTCAATAAGTCCCTACCTTTTCCATAAAATCATCTAGAAAAACAAACAAAACAAAGAAAAACAAATACACCAAAATAATCCCAGTGAAAAGATTTGCAATTTGACTCTAACAATGTTATAAAATATCCTTTCGATTGCTAATCCAAAAATACCACATAAAACAATAATTTTCACTAAAAACTTCTCACATTCGGATTCGGTCAGGATCATCGTTTGCAAAATATTGCGAGCATTTCTGAGTATTTATTCCTCTGCAATATTCAACTTTGTTATAACATAACCAAACAGAACGATGAGACCAAAAAATCCAACCCAAAAACCCAAAAATTCGAAAAAGGATATTGATACAAAAAACAAACTATGAAAAACCTCCTTTGTTATATGAAATGTGTAGTTCGGAATGCACTGCACATTTTCGTGCTTCGGTCCAGCAAAAGGCTTTTCGGGAGATTTTATCTTTTATTTGTCAAACATAAAAAGAATTAAATACTATATCTATATTATACTGAAGATGGAATTTGTAGATTTACAAAAAAAAAAAAAATTAAATGAAGTAAATCCCTGGCAAAAGGATATCACACAGGAAACTTATTGAAAATTGCGGCCACAGCCACAAAAAAGAGTATAACAACTTTCCAAAAATCCTTTATCCCTTTCCTATAAAACAACATATATACAACATCTATATCTGACCATAGGTATTCTCTACTTACCTATACCCATATATATATATTTAGGTATTCGACTTTTACCTGCGGACTATATTATTGAAAAGAGTTACCCATTACGAGGAAAAAAGGATACAATTTAGGGATCAACCACAGAATAGGCGGCTACGTTTATTACTCACTTTGTGTGACCTTTCTACTCCTTGTATTTGGATTTTATTGTTTAGTATATTAATGGGCCCTTAAACAGAGGATTATTGCTATTTAGGGATTATTATCCTTATTGTTTTCCCTTGGAAGATTTACTAATATTTGCCAGTCCAGCCTTCCGGGGGTTAATCCGATAAAGGATTATATGATTCCCTGTTGTTTTTTTTTTTGTCATATTTCATAGTCTTGAATGGTGTTGCAATGACCATCGGGCACAATTGGACAGTAGCTGCGGGCTACTGGGATGCTTCTTGTCAATGTCTTGTACTTTCCTTTTTTTTCCTTTAGAATTTTCACAATAAATCAAAACGGTAAAAAGGTATTAAATAAAAACCTGGTTTTGTTCGTCGAAACTCAATCAAGATTATTAGGAATCCTTAATTCTGTTTTCAGATTTCAGCATATACATAGGATCATTGCAATTATATATTCTGAATGTTAGACCATCTGGCTTCAGGACATTTTACTCGAGAAAATAGAGTTGCGGCAATTTTTATTATTTTTTTTGCTCAAAATGGTTTTTTTTTTTTAATTACCAAGTATTTTCGACAATTTCAATTTTCAGACTTTATTTTTACTATTTTCATTTTGGCTAATTATTTTTTTGGCAATATTTAATTTTTTTTGTAGAAAAAACTAAGAATTTTAAATTTTGGTTTAACAACAATTGCAAGTTCCAAAATTATCTTACGAAAAAATATAATGTAAAGGGTCTTTCAACGAGAGGCTTCATTTTAAATGTTGCATTATTTTTTGTTATTGTTAGCATTCAAATGTCATTGTACGATCACTTTTTCGATTAAGCCCAGAGTGTTGAAATACTAGAATTTTAATATAGAAACGGACCCAATCAGAAGTACAGGCTTTAATTATAACATTTACTTTAAGAATATGAATATTATTGTTCCAATTTAGTAATTAACATTAATTTCATGTGAACCAAAACACACTCTTCATAGCTTTTATCTCCTTATTTTGCTAGCTAATTAAGCTTTTCACTAATTTATAAGAATTTTATTCTTACCAATTAGTGTTAAAACTTTTAATTTAATTAGTTTTAATATCAATGAGTTTTTTTTTAATTAAATCTTCTTTGACGGCGTTGGGGGTACAAATTTTGTATGGAGTTGTCATTGACATGTCAAACACACACGTTTTCTCTCAAAAATCCGACAGAATTTTTCGTGGCAGGTTTTGATTATATATATTTATAAAAAAGATATTTTTTATACCGAAAAAATATGTTTATTTTGCGAAGAAAAACACAGATTAACCGAAATAATAAAACATAAAAAATAATCAAAACTGTCAAGTTGACATGCGTAGACCATTGCCTTATACAAGGAATTCTCAGCCCGCTGACAAATCCGAATTATCATTGCAATGTACATATTTGGAAGAGTTCTTTATTTTTTGAACAGAATGGAAGCAATACGTGAGTGTGACGAGTTCTTGTTGCTCTTGCAAAATTAGTTTCAAACTATGATGAGGATCCGCATTTCATGACGTCACGTTAAATTATGAATTAAGTAATTGAAAAATAGTTAGCTTCAATATAATTTTCTTAAATCTCACCGTGAAAAGTGAATTAGGGAATAGTTTTATAATTACAAAATACGTACAGTGAATCATGTCCAGCTCTCGCAGGCGTATTGTGAGTCAATGTTTTCTTAAAGTATGTCCCAATTTCGGAGATTTTACTGAGTTTAATCGGAGAGATTAAATCGGTGAGTTGAAATTTCTAATCCACGGAAAAATTTAAGAAACTTTGCACCTTACTCAATTCGCCGAAATCGGTGAACTTAAATCGTGAAACCGCGATTTTTTTTTTAAATCCAAAAAAATTTTTTTTTTCGAAATTCGTAGAGCCGTTTTTGAGAAGGTCGAAAATAAAAAAAATGGTTTTACGGCAGGTTCCGTTAATAACAAAATATATTAAAAGCTTTTTTAGACCCAAATGTAGACTATATTCAAAGTAGTGCACACACTTCTTTTATACAAAATGTTTAGAGGCCTTTTTAGAGATAATTAAGATGAAAAAAAATTGTATGGCAAGTACCGTTATTTCTGAGGCTAAAAAATACATTCAAAAATGTATTTGGGACAAACACCTAAAACGCTCAAGTGCGAGGTTGGAAGAAAATCTCTTCAGACATTTAGGCTACAGATGGCTCTATAGACAGCCAGACAGGAAGACAGACAGGCGGAATTGTGGGACCCACTTGTTTGGTGTTCTCAATAATTGTATTATCACGTTTGATTAAAATCTCGAGTTCGATTTTTTTTCCAAATGCAAAACTTGCCCGCAAGTAAAAATTAAAACAAAAAAAAAAAAAAAAATTACCAAAACGATTGTCAAACTTCATTTTGTAGAAAAAAAGTAAAAATTAAAAGATTAACAACCTTTACTTCTATGTTAGTTATTTCTAAAATGTGGGTTCCACTTTAGAACACGAAAATCGTGGCATAAAGTCTAATGATTCCATGTCCCTAGAACATCGTATAACGAGTGTTTTTCTTACACATGTGACTTTCAATCTGGCAATAATTTGGTCGAATTGGTTTTGACAGCTGTCACTTGCTTTATGCTCAGTTTGGTTTGCTATTTCATAATGGATACAGACTCCTGAACAACGCGTCGCACGTCCGGGTCCGGTGAATGGGGCCAACATGAGATACGGCCACCGGTCCCGATTTTCACAAGAAAATTTTGTTCAGCGATGAAGTTCACTTTTGGTTAAATGGGTAAATTAATAAGCAACATTGTCGTATTTGGAGTGATTATCTCTCTTGAAAAAGAATATTCGGCGCATTATTGCTGACATACGGCCCCAATTGCTGCAAAAAGTGGTCGAAAATTGGACCTCTCGGCTGGAATTTATTCGAGTCAGCCGTGGCGGCCACTTGCTCGCAATCATTTTTAAAACATAATGGCAAACCCTTATCTTTATAATTAAGCAAAATTCTTGGATATGAGCTTAAATTATATGCGTTTTATTTCTGCTTAAAAACCACACGTCTAAAAAAACACCCGTTACTTGTTGAATACAATCTTGTAGTCTTTTTTTCGGCTTAATTTAGTTTTTTTTTTTTAAAGTGAAGCCATTTCAATTACGAAACACATTTCCTTCTCGAGAAATCCACTCAATTTGAGTAATTCTCAATCGAATTTCGTTACTATGAAAAGATTGGCTAATATTTCGCTACCGGGGGCATAAGGGCCAATCAGATCCTATCACACTCGCACTATCGTCTATCCACAAGGCACAAAGAATCACGTTATCCTCCATGTCATAATTTGACACGTTGTCTAAAAGATCAGGATTGCCTGATACACTTTCTGATTTCTTATGTAGATTCCCTAAAATGATAACTGGTCAATTATTCATCAATACAAAAGAACGTGCCACATGAAACCCATTGTCGTTGTGGATTCAAATTTCAATAAAACACTAAAGTTCTCCTGGCTCCTGCTAGTGTTGTTGGGTAATGAAAATCGGATTAGGGCAGATGTCTTTTTTTGTGTGTCTGTTTGTTTGTCCTTCAGGACCAGAACTATATAGTCAAAGTCCATACTGCATTTTTCTAACAATAAAACAAAAAAAAAAGAAATCGAAAATCCAATACTCGCATGCGGTCAATCGTCTTGACTTGATGGATAGGAGAGACAAATTGGTTGGTTGGTTGAGAGAGTTTAGGCAATGCCACGCGCTGTGCCTGATGGAGCGACCTTTTCCGAATGGGTTTTCAATTTTACGTAACTAATTGGTGGAAAATTAGTGATGCGGTCCTTTTTGTGCGGTGATCGATGGATGGCAATGGAAAACGTGAATCTTAGCGACCGGTCGCTCTCTATACGTTTTCCACATCCATCAGATACCTACATGAAACTGGCGTCATGATTGAGTGGTTTGGTATGCAGATGGAAAACTTTCCACCTGTGTGCGGTAGGTATCTATATCGATCCTGACGATAGGTAAGAGGACGTTGCACTAAAATATTTTTTTTGATTTTGTTTTCTGTTTGTTCTGGATGGAACATTGGATGAGTGAGTTTGGAGGTCGTCAGTGCTGACAATCTAAACTCAATTGTAATGGGGTTTGTTGAATTGAACTTGCATTCTGGTGGCGTGGGCAGATGTATTTTCCGAGGCTTAATTTTCCGGTTGAGAAGGCGACTCGTTGATTTCGTCGCCGCTCCGCTCCCGTGTCGTCGTCGATTGTTTAATGACGTTCTTTAGATTTTGCCACTGAATGGCGATGATGTTGAATATGCCAACATTCTACAGCGGGGAAATTAAATTGCCTTTCCTTTGTTTCACTGTATAGTCGCGCAATCGCGCAATGTGGAAATATTAGGCTTATGAGAATTTAATTGGACAGGTGGTTGGTTGAGTAGTAATGTAATTTGAAAAGGAAGCACGAGTCAAACGATATGAGTTAAGTCAATAGAAACATAAATTGGTGGGTATGATGGCATGAAGGCGACAGGTGATTCGAAAAGAAGGTTAGAGATAAATATTAAATTGAAGGTCTGTCAGAAGTAATAACAAGATTAATATCAATAAAGCTGAAAACAGAGGCTTTTTCACGCGTCTAAGTTTAGTTTTAGAAATTAATTTTCAGAGAACTACATATGTATATTCTCTTATAGGGATGTGGAAATAAGTAAGAAAACCATTGCGTTCTTCTTAATAAAATGTCGGATGCCTGCTTATACCTATAAGTTGCTGTTATGGCCTACCCCAGTTGGCGAAATAATATAAAAAAAACATTCATTTCCCATTAAGATATGTTAGGAGTATATACATTTTTTTATATGTAACATCCTTTCTCGTATACATTAAACAATATTAACGCCGTAAGACGCCTTTATGGGTGTTATGATTTTTATATTTTGGTAAAATTCAAAAACGAATGTTTCTGGTCCAAAATGTAATTTTATTTTCTGCTAATTCAATTTTAGGATCAGTAAATGTATTTTTAATTGAATTGCTTATTAAAATTTTAATATTAATGTGAATTCCGAGTAGCGACTGTATAAATTAAAAGATATACGATTTAAATTTTGTTGTTGTTTTTATTTGAACTCAATCCTTTTGAACCAAATGGTAAAGAGATATGGTTTGTTTTTGATCACAATATAAAAACGCTGGGATGATCTCCAAATGCTGAGCGAAATATAATCGAAAAGTAAAGTGCAATAATATTCTTCCAGCTGTCAAAAACACAATTGACAAAATGTGACTAAACATGTTGCTTGTTTTTTGTTCTTATAAGATTGCCAATTTATACGATTTGTCAGAAATCACTGATAATCAAAAGTCACAGCTATGAAAATCATTAATGTAAGTATAATAGCCGGCGGATTGTTATTGTTAAAAAACAAATCGTATTTTTATTGTAAATTATATTTCAATCATTTGGTTTGGCTGTTAACGAGACGAAAAATAAGTATATGCTGTCATCGAGAAGAGAAGCCCAACACCATCAACGGGGACAAAACGTCACGATTGGCGGTTATAACTTCGAAGTAGTCAGAGACTTTGTTTATATGGGATCCATTATTACATCGCACAACAATATCAGTGCGGAAATCAAACGAAAAATCACACTTGCAAATCGCTGTTTCTTCGGGCTTTGAACGCATTTGTGTAGTAAAGCCCTCTCTCAAAGAACCAAAGAGACCCTATATAAAACTTTAATCACCACAGTCCTGCTGTATGGGGCAGAGGCATGGACACTGACAAAATCGGATGAAAACCAGCTGGGTTGCTTTGAGAGAAAGATTCTTCGAGTGATGTTTGGCCCAGTGTGCATCGGTGGTGAGTGGAGAAGAAGATTTAACGACGAACTTTACGGGCTCTACAGCGATATCGACCTGATCAAAAAGCTGTAAATACAGCGACTGAGATGCCTAGGTCACGTGGAGCGCATGCACTTCGACGCACCAGCCCGACGAGTCTTCGTATCCAACCCCGGTGGGCAACGTGACAGAGGAAGACCTTATCTTAGGCGGCGCGCTCAAGTGGTGAACGACCTCAACTAACTTTGTGTGCGTAACTGGTTGCAGCTAGCTAGGGACCGTTCTAGCTGGAGAGGTTTGCTGGTTGAGGCCGTGATCCATACTGGATTGTAAGCGCCATCTAAAGTAAGTAATAGTAAAGACCTAATTCTCAAAATTCACTGTGCCAATTAAAATCCTTTCCTATATTTCTATTCCTTCTAACTAGTGTCATGCAATTCAGATTGCATTTAAAAGCGACCTAATGTCTTACAGGCATATAGCTAAATTAAAAAAATCAGTCTTCAAAAACCAGCTTTTGTTGATATCTGATAATACCTGTTATTCAATACCTGCTACTGAAATACTAATCCATCTCTAGTTATGACAGCTAACCACATTTCGCAAGCAAATAATGCTTTCGGATTGTATTACAATCTCCATAGTGTCGCACATCGATGTTGATAGCTTTTTGATATTTAAAAGTTAAAGTTGATTCTCCACTGAGAATCTGCTTACAAGTAGATTCGGGTTTAATTTATTTGCAGAATGAACTAAGTCTAGTTTAACTTAAAGTTGACCAAGCCACTGGAAAACCTGTTTTTAGAAAAATCAAGAACTTTTATTTATTTAGCTCCAGCCTTGGTCCTAAGCAAGTGTTACTGGTTATTCCATCTATAGTGTCCTAGTAGTAAAAGCGATACCTCTATTTACTAGATATGGACCAACCGAGTTCACAGACTTAGTAGCATCCTGGTTGCCCTAAATTGGGCTGATATCACTATTTGATATTCCTTCAAAAAGTTAAGATATGTTCCCTGATACGACAATTCGGACAATAGGCACTAGACAATCAATCTGTAGATCTGTGCTTCCCGGTATATTAGCAGCTCATTCATTAATAAGTGTTATATAAGAGGATATAAAAAATAGGCTATCGGCCGGCCGACACGTACCTTAAGTGAAAGATATTCTAGAAGAAGACATGTCATTTACGAATATTTGCTGTTTTAAACAATACCTTAAGATCATCTCCAGAATGGGAAGAATTGCAACTAGATTCATGTGGTATCACAAGGGAACATCCCTTGTCTAAATGTGTCTGCCGCAACGCTGACAAACACTTCAACCTAACCAAACCTAACCTATGGGTAGAATTATATCTGTAGATGTAGTGGTCTTTTGACGATTTTATGCGACAATTTTGTTTGCTGAAGAAAATGTTATTTGAAAACTGATCATTCAAAATGCGGAAACAAAATCAATCGGCCTGAATTCCATAGTCAATTGGTTTTAGTAATTAACTGAATTGAACTTTAGATGTCAATTTATTCAAACGTTTCCCTACAGTATGCTCCGATGGGCCATTTTTGTCGATATCAGTGCATCCAGTTAAGATGACCGTTCTTCATGATTTTGTCGAATTGAAAAAAGCTTTCGAAGGAGTTAGTTGGGAGCTTATAATATAATGTTTGACCAAGGAGTCGTATTTCCGAAAAAATCATCGTTAATACTAAGTATTTCGGAGGTGAAAAATGTCGTGTACTACATAATGGTTACCTGATAGAAGTTTTTGAGGTCTATCTAAGTAGAGCTTGTCAAGGTTGCATTTTATCACCGTTTCTATTTCTGAAAACTTTTAGGTGGAAACGAAAAAAAACTAATGGACCATATAGTCTTACCTCACATAAATGTTGATTTTACTACCCTGATGATTTCTGTTTGCTTACGCACAGTGTTCTGGCATTACTCCAGATAAGTCAGAACTTGGAACCTGAAGCCAGGAATAAATTCTCATAACCAAAACTAGTCTCTGTTTCGCTCAAAATTTCTGAAAGTTAGGTCAAGTTATACAGCTGCCCTAATTGATAAAGCAACGCCTGCTTTCGAAATACTGTTCGGTATATGGAAAATCCATTTCTACACTATAATTTGCGACTGAGAAGATCTGAGGAGGAATAGAAAAGAGTTGAGATGTTTTGCAAGAAACCGAAGAAAATAACCAGCAGCCGATGGTCTTCTAAAAGTTATTGCTTCCTATCCAAAACGTTCAACGAGTTTTTGTTTTCAAAAGTTTAAATTAGGTGAAAGAGTGAAGTATAATTATGATACTAATAGAATTCTTGTTGATTGTAATAGATTCCAAACATGCACCTTATTTCTTGTTAATTATCAATTCTATTTTTCAACGTGTCTTAGTTACTTTATGAATTAAAAACTAAACGAAGCTAACTTTTCTTCTCTTAATTAACCAAACCGTTATAAATAAAGGACACCAAACTCTGCATAAAATTACATGCACTACATTTGTCCTTAAGTCTTTGAAGTTTTATTTTGAAATAAAAACCGTAACACATTTTAGCAACTTGGCCATTCATGAATAAAAGAAACCCCTTTTGGGATGCCAAGAACATAAGCATATATTTTTCTAAATCTAAAGAATAGTTATTGAAAACAATGTAAGACAAACGTAATAAATTCTAAATGCCTCCTGAATACATAATTCCTTTCATTCTGAAAAAAAAAATGTAAAACAAAAATATACATATTCAACCTAGTTTAGATTGTGGCTTAGAAATTCAAAATTATTATTATTCTCTATTCCTTATTCTTTAACCGCAATAATTTGAATTCATCCTTAACTAACCCTAACACTTTTACATTTCAACTCTGACTGATTTTATGGCTGTGGCTATAGGATGGCTCCTCTGAGTTACCTTCATTTTCAAGATGTGTTCGCTTATAATAGTAGGAATAGCTTAGGTACTTGTAAACAAAGAACAGAAGCTTCATATAATGTTAAACAAAAGTAAGTACACATTTATGTTTGCCTTGTGAAACAATGTAATATACACATATAAGTATTTTTCAAGGATTTCAAGCATCCAAACAAGATACCCATCAACCAACATGGAAAATAAGAACCAGAAAAGTACAGGAAATGTTTTTCAAGTAATTTTCTTTTTTCTGTGTTTTTTTCTTAGTGACATGACGAGTATAATATTAGTATGAAGACTATGCAAGGAGCAAACCAAACACCAGGCCAAAACAAACAAACAGGTAGGTATAGAAAACGAAAACACGTACCCATTAATAGATGAAGACATTTCGGAAACAAGGATAAGAAATTGGTGCAGAATAAAATGATAATGTAAATGAATTTAACCAAATTCCCTGAGAAGACATGAAGATAATTTACAAGGTTTTATTGGTGTCGGTATAATCATCTGCCAAATTAATTGGGTCTTAGAAGGGCATCTATATAGCTGATGATGAGTCCGCACGTTTTGCCTATTTTTTCTTTTCTTTTGTAATTACCGCCCACTCAATGAATTAAGAGAACCCCTTTAAGTGTGCAATAAATAAGAGATAATGATGTGCATTTGTATTAAATGTAATGACAGCGCAATGAGGAGTAAAAATAATGTTGCGTTGGGGGACTTTCACATTCGTGTAGTACCGCTTACCACTGAAGAAATTAATTGAAAAATATTCGTGGCGGTTTTCAAGCCAAGCTAAAACTGCTTAAGGGGCGGACTGAACCCAGATATAAGACCACAACAACAACATACCTCGTTTAGTCATTTACCTTAATGAGAGGGAAACAACATTTAGTAGAAGAAGTCATCATTTTAAAAAAGTCATGCAATTAGTGGTTACATTTTAAATAAAATGTACGACTGGATCGTACGAACTTGGTCGTGTATCTAACAATTTTTAATATATTGCTAATCACTGACGCATTTAGTAGGTACGTTAGTCTAGTTATCATAAGGTAGATAAAAAGCCAATGGATAAAACGGCTGTTAGATATAGTTTCAGGAAAAAAAAGATGCCATTTGAATTCTTGGACAAATATAAAAAAAAAATCAAAAATTTTTAAAAATGTTAAAAAGAATTTTTTTTTTATTTATAATATTTTGAAAACATTTTCAGAAAAAAAAACTGAAACGGAAACTTAAAGCAAATTGTATATTCCGTATTAAATTTTAATTTAAAAAAATCACAAAAACGTTTTTGAAACATCGATTTTTGAAAAAAAAAAATATTTATTTTTGAAAAATCGTAAAATCCTTTTTTTTAAATTTGAATATGCAATATTACTTACACTTTTAGGGAGCATTTGCATAAGCAAAATAATTTTAATTTGCGGTTCATCCAATAGTGAGAACGTCAAAAATATGAAAAGTGATTCTATAAAATATTTGTATAGTTAAAAGTGGACTGCACTTATTTAAGAGCACATCCATTTTTTATCAACATTTTTGCAGCCGTTTTTGAGAAATACATTGTTTTAACATTTGTATTGGAGGTACCATTGTTTTTTATTTTAGAAAAATAGTTCTTTTTTTTAACTATTTAAGATAACGCCAAGAAACTACCACCACGAAGTTTCAAAAAAAAATCCATTGAGTCGTTTTAAAAATACACACCTTAGAGTGAAGAGGTACGTGGCGCTGTCTTTATTTCTAAATTTGATGCTTCTGGATCTAATACCCTTGGATCAAAAAGTATACAGCCGATTTGGAAAATTTTTACATGGCTGGAAAGCTATAGTCGCTGGCCTGTGCGGAATAAACCTGAGGGATACGCCCTACACACTGCGTACATATATAAAAAAATATTAAATTTTAAAACTAAACAAAATGGTTTTGCTTTAAATTAAAAAAAATATATATTAGAAAATAATCCTCTAGCGAAATAGCCAATTATATTCCTCGAGCCCAATTGCGGTCATACTGTAAAGTTCAGAGATTGGTTTTTTAGCCGTACTACGCGAATGTGGAATGCTTTACCACACTCTGTCATTCCCGGTCATTGCTATGTTCAGGAATACAAACATTGGTTTTGCACCGACACCTCTTTTCAAACCCACTCTCCCTTTCCTAAGGATCACAGTTACACTGTGTATTCGAATAATAAGGGTAACAAAAAACCTCTTTGAGTGTGCCCAGTAATAAAGCATTTAAATATACATATTGGGCCCAATCGGGAATTTCCCAGGAAATTTCGTTTCCCACGGAATAGTTTATTCTCTCGAAATTATTTCTGGGATCGTGAATCTTCCACAGACTAAATTTCCCTAGAAAAAAAAATCGTAGGAAATTTTAGAAAAACTCTCTGGGAAAGTTTATTCCCGATATCAATAAATTCCGAGCGAAACTTCTTTGGGCATCATTCACATCCACTTGCCCTACGTTCGAAACAGAAAAATTTCCATGAACAAGTTTATTCAAAATAACCTCCATTATTAAAACAAAACAACATTTTTCTATAATTAACCCTGAAACAGTTTTAAACAAGTATTGCGTGTCAACGTTTGAAAAAATAATTTTTAAATTTAAGAAAAAACTATTTCTTATTCAATATTATATATTTTTAAAACGACTGGGTACGTTTTCATATAATTTGGCAGCTTGGCACCATAATGATTCATACAATCTTAAAAATATTTTGTTGAGGAAACAAAGTTTTTCTCGAAAAAGTCATTGTTTAATTATGTATACAAAAATTTTCCCAAAAACATAAAACAATTTTGTTTCGATTTTCGATTTTTTTTTATTATAGTTTGTTTTTAATATCATTTTCATTTAGCACTAATTTATTATTATCAACTCCAAGTGAGTAAATTTTTATTTGAAAAAAAAAATTGTCTAGAACCTAATTTGTTTAATAAAAAATAATTTTTAACCTTTCTATATATCAGATCTCTGACCTTTTCAGACATTCTTTCATTTACAAGACAATCCATGATCTTAACAATCCAAACAACAATCGAAGATGCCGCCATCACAACATCGGCCTTCTCATTGTCGTCGTCTTCGTGTCGGTCGGTATAGCTTTTTGTGTGGTAAAATCGGATCAAAATAATTGGCATAAAATTGTTACGGTCATTGTTTGTCGCACTCGCTCATCTTCAATAAACCCTAAAGGATAATTAGAGCATCTTTTCTTATATTTGTAGTTTAATTTTTGAACCGAAAACAGCATTTGGTCACGCACGAAGATAATCCCAAACGGATAAAGGACTTTTTGAAAAACAACCATTACATATACCTTAATACTCGTATATACATATACAGTTGACGATCCGATCAGAGAAAAGATCATAAGAAATTCATTTGAGTGGAATGAACAAATTAAATTTTATAATTTATCCTGAGCGGATAATGTATGTTCTTGGTCCTTTTTTTTCTTTTTGCTGCGTTGACGTGACATGGGACATCAATTACAAAAAAAGTAGATCATCTATATGTATTAGACATAGACGAATTCCAAATACCAAGATCAGCTTAGGACTAGTTTTACATAAGCCGATGAACTAAATTTACATTCATTATAAGGATTGAGAGTAATTTGCATTTGGAAAGAACAAAAGACTCGACCGATCGATAGATCGGTTTAAGTGAATTAACTAAAACATAATGAACTGGATAAGGTGATCCTATTGAAGTGCTTATCTGGCGCATTTTTTTTTTTTTTTTTTTTATTTTTTTTTTTAAATTCATTTTTATTTCATTTTAACTTATAACTATCTTAAATCTAGACAAAAATGTTTAAAACTAGCCTAATTATCAATAACTTACAACTAATTTACTGGCCCTTTACGGGCGCTCTAAATTAAACTATAACTCTTAAAACTAATGTCTTTCGACCTAAAAACTATTTTAATTAAATCTAAATTTTTTTTTATTTTATTTTATATTTCAAGGAAATTTCACAAAAAACTTGATATCTGATCATTTTTTTTTTTTTTTTTTTTTTTTTTTTTTTTTTTTTTTTTTTTTTAACTTATAAACTAAACCTAAATATATATTAAAAATAATTAAAACTAAATAAAACTAACTTATACTAACTAAAAATAACTTACACTACTTAAAATACCTAATAATACTTAAAACTACTTAAAAACTAGAACAGCCACAGCAGCATTTTTTTCGTTTTTTAATTTTTTTTTTTTGTTTATTTTCTATATGCATGCAGACACATACAAACATGCAACCCACCCATACATGTACATACGCACGTACATATACGTACGCACATACATGTACAGACACCCAGATACATGCACGCATGCCCCCGCATACATACATATTTTTAATTTTTTTTTTTTTTTTTGGTGCCACCACGACTGTTCCCTATACCTAATTCCCTAAATCTATGTAAGTCGGCCAAGATATACCATCTTCATCGACTTTAAATATCACGATGCTGTTCAGAGAGCCACCAGAACTGGTTCTCCTGTTTCGCCCTATCCCTCCGGTCCCGATCGGACACAGTCCTACTGAACCGAAGGCGCTCTTCTCCACCTTGAGCGATGACGTCTCGACCATAAAGGAGTCGCCTATCCACAGTTTTCCGGCTGACGTGGTAGATGAGCGGAACCGCCCCTCCATCCTGTATCAGCCCTCGACTGTCTAAATAGAGGAATGCCTCGGGAGGGATGTAGCCACTTAACCGCGCACTCTCGAAATATTGGTTATTTGGGTAATACGCCCCAAAAATTAAGTTGTTAGTTGAGGACATCGCTCTTGCAACGTGACCCCGAATCAGCTTAAACAAAAAATTATCTATTCTGTTTATGTTGGCTCCGTTGTATAGAACCTGGTTGGAATAATATCGTTTGTACTCCGACTCTGGTGTTCTGTGTAATCCAAGGCAACGTCGAAGACACTGCCTCTCAAACACCCGAATCTTTTCCATTTGAGATGGGGCAACGTTGAACCACACCGGGCATCCATAGGCAATCATCGGCCTGATGAGGGCCATGTAGCAAATCACCTTCACCCTGCTGTCAAGACGACTGCTATAAAACAATCGTTTTGTCAGGGCAAAGGCTCCCCTAGCCCTGGCCAGAGCAGCACCTATATGTCTGTCGAAATACAAGTACTGATCCAACCAGATGCCAAGGTACTTTACTACACTTTTACTCGCCAGTGGATGTCCATGTGGCCCTACGATCACCAGCTTGCGCCAGTTCTTTCTCGTATCCCTTGAGGCGCTAGACAACGGAGTCCTAAACAAAATAGTTTCTGATTTCTGGAAGTTGATTTTCAACTTCCAGTCATCACAATATCGCTGAATCTTGTCGAAGTCACGCTGCAAGAGAATTTTGATGACCTCAACTGTTGGAGCTGTTCTGTACGCAATTAGATCGTCGGCGTACGCAATTGCCTGAGTTAGACTACCTATCAGATCGCTGGTGTAAATGCTGAAGAGAATCGGCGAGTTAACCGCTCCCTGCTGAAGACCATTGTTAATATTAAAAACTGTGGTAGAAGTTACATTGCCACTCTTGACAACAAACTTTCTACCATTTAGCATGTCATAAAGCATGTACAATAGCGGTTTACTTATACCAAGTCTGGCGAGCTTTAGATAGAGACCCTCTAACCATACGGTGTCGAAGGCCTTCTCCAAATCAACCAGACAGGCACCCGTACACTGCTTTTTAGATTTGTTCCATTGGACATCAGAAACAAGTTTAGACGCGGCATGAATTGTGTCATGTCCCGTCTTAAAACCGAACTGATTATCCGGTATGATTTTGTTGTCCTCCGCCCACTTGAACAGAGCTCTATTAATAACCTTTTCAAATACTTTGCTGATACTCGGAAGAAGACTTATCGACCTGAGATTCGCCGGTTTGGAATTGTCCTTTCCCTTTTTAGGGAGAGGATGCACCACTGCTGTCTTCCACCGTACTGGATAATATGCATTATTCAGTGCGTTGTTAAACAGTGTGGTATATATGTCAACTGCTTCTTGAGGCAAATGTCGTAGTACAACGTTGGATATACCATCGACTCCTGCTGATTTCTTTTTCTTTAGTGAATCAAAGATGAGCTGGAGCTCAATCTTCGAAATTAACAGGGAACTGGTCCCATTTCGCTCGGCGATTATGGCGTTTGCCAAATGTTCATCATTAAACCCGGTAAAACCAAGGTTCTCAGATCGCCACTGCGTTATATCGTTCCGCAGGTAAAAGTGGTGAACCAGAGCTCTGCTCTCCAGGTCATGGTTCGGGCGAATGCTAGCATTCACCTTGTACACTTGCTGAAAAACAGCCCCCACCGCCTCCACCTTCTCCTGCGGATCTTCGATTATGAAGAGGTCATCGTCCAAGACGGCGTCATCTGGATCTATGCCCGCTGTCAAGAGTACGTCTCTGTTTTGTGTCGTCCTCTGGAGCTTAAGACACGGAAGGTCGTTTTGATCTTTTCTTCTGAATATCTTATTAATTTGCGGGAACATACTCGGGTCGGTAGCGTTCACGGCCCGAATTTTGTTGTCCCAAAACAAATTAATGGACAACCTATAATTTTCTTTGATCAATTGGTTGATGTTTTTTATGGACGACTTCAGTGTCCTTATCTCCAGATCTCGTGTGTCAGTAAACCGTCTGTACAAGCGTTTTAGTCTTGTCAGTAAGCCACTTTTTTGTCTGTGTAGTGCATCAATTGTCGCGTTACGGTACATGTCAGTTGCGTTACGTTCTTTGTATTTCGGTATTGTCCTATTCATTGTTCGTTGAATTATTTCGTCCATTTGTTCTAAGTATCTGTCAATTTCAGTATTTGTCAGGTTCCTGTCATTTGGTGGGGATATATCATTTGAACGTAATTCGCTCAATAAGAAGTTCGAGAAGCGTGGCCAGCGCACCTTACTGTAATTGTAAGTATGCACAGGTACATACTCCTCCAATTCCATAAGCTCGTTCGGAAGTTGTATTACGGCGGCGAGTCCGCAGTGGTCACTGTCGTACTCGATCGTTCTTAAACAATTTTTAGGCCGTTGGCCCACAGTGTCAGTAATTGTTAGTCTTGCGTCTTTCAACAATAGATCCAGATAGGCACCGCTTCTTGGAAACGATGGCCTGTCTGTAGCGAGAAGTTCAATGCGATACTCCAGGTTGTATCGACCCATCCAATTATACAGATGGTTACCACGAGGATTTTGTATTTGATTTCCCCAATCTATATGTTTGGCATTTAAATCACCAGCCAATATGTAGTAGTTTTCTTCCAAGCTTAATCTTAAGCATTCAAAAAGCTTTTCAAGCTCTGTTATAAACTGTGTGGGCTGAGGTGTTTCCGGTGCATAGGCAGCGATCACATACATTCGCTTCCCCTGTTGGAGATGAATGCATATGATGCATGCCTCTAACGTCCGAAATTTACGCACATCACTATTATATATTACCTTATGACTAATGCCTTTACGTATAAAGATTGCGACGCCCCCTCCTTGAGTGGAGTTGGGTCGGTCTCTCCTTACGATATTGTAATTGTTGTTAGTCAATTTATGTTTCTGGTTAAGCTTAGTTTCGCTAGCCATAAACACATCTGGACTTATGTCTTTAAGCAATTGGAATAAATTCGCTCTACGTTCGGTCCTAATCAGTGAATTTACATTCACAGCTAGGATCTTAAAGGGCCTCTCCGGCAGCGCGCCCTTAACCTCTAAGTTGCGTTAAGCTCGGCAAAACAGAGTAGATATAATCCACCCTAGTCGCCTGCTCCCTGATCTGGTTTTGGAGGCCGTTCAACTGGCCCTGGATGGCCAGTAGAACGCCCATAATATCCGCCTGTGCCGCCGGCGCCTTAGGCACGGGGGCCTGTTGGGCGACCTTTGGTGTAGGCTGTACCGTGCTTCCCCTTCCTGACGCCATTTGGGCGTAAGAAATTTGGGGGTTGACGGGCGTTGTTGTAGGAGGGCGCACTGTTGGACGCTTTTCTACCACTGTTTGCTTTGCTGCTTTATTGTTTTTTATAAGCTGAAACGTCGGGCATCCCCGATAATTAGCGGGGTGTCCGGCGCCTCGGCAGAGTACACATTTAAGCTGGGTCCTATCTTCGACCCGTTCCTTTCCTAACTTGCATTCATCTGCATTGTGGTTCTCTCCACACTTAACGCAGCGTGACTGCATTTCGCAGTTTGCTGCGGCGTGGCCGAACCTTTGGCAGCGCATGCATTGAAGCATGTCGCCGCGCCTTTTTAATTTGTCCCAAGTTACAACCTGATAGTTGAGGACGGATATACTCCTCAAACTATCCAGTTTGCTGCTGGGTGAGAGTTGAACAAGGAAGAAGGGAAGTCTCCGCTTCTCCCGCCTAGCTCTAACTGTAGCGAACGGCTTGACCCCGATAAAGTCGAGATCGTCATTCGCTTGTTGGCGGAGTTCATTTAAGAGCACCTGTGGTTCCGTGCAGGAATCTATGCCCTTCAAAAGGACCGTTTGAAATTTTTCGGTTTTAGGGGTGAAACTAAAGAATTCGGTAGTGGTTTCTTTCAGTAACTCTTTAATTTTTTTGTGCTGTTCCAGTGTGAAGCACTGGATAGCATGCCTATCGTTATTTAATCTTTTAATAGTAAAATTATGACCTATGGTCAACTTACATAGATTTATGGTATCCTGTAACTCCATTTTATAAGTATTAATGGGTGGCACCTTTTCTTTTTTCATGATCGGCGGCTGTGGCTGCTGCTGCTGAGACTGATTTTTCTGCGGCTGTTGATTCTGCTGCTTTTGAATCTGCTGCTGCTGTTTTTCTTGCGGTTGTTTCTGGACTTGTGTCTGCTGCTGTTGCTGTTGTTGTTGTTGTTTTTGCCGTTGTTGTTTTGGCTGCTGCTGTGGCTGTTGTTTTTGTAATTGTTCTTTTTTCTGTTGTTGTTCTTGTTCGCCGAGTTCTTTTAGTTGTTTTGCTCGGCGCGCTTCTTGGCTGGCCTTAACTTTACTTTTCAACTCTTGGATTTCTGCCTCCATTGTTACAATTTTAGCGATCATTTTTTGTTCCTCGTCCTCCTCAGATGACGCCTCTGATGTGGAGAGGTTCACGAAGGCAGTACTATCGCCCGTCGTGAAGTGCCCTTCTCCTTCTTCAGACATATATGCTATACCCTCTTCGGGTGAAGTGTCTAACTCGGTTTGTCTTGCTGCCTCTGACGTCTCATCTATATCGGACGTATGCACCCCAGCTGGCAGCTTTGCTGAGGTGGCCGTGGATCTCCTTTTTACCAAATTTGGTGCGCACTTGATCCTCTTTCTGCGCTTTTGATTAGCATCGGATGATGTTGCCGTTGTTGTTATTGCTGTTGATGTTGTTGCTGCAGAATCACTGCTTGTAGTTGGAACATCTTTCGATGTTCCCTCAGCTGATGCCATCGCTGGCCTCATTGGCCCTAGGACACCTTTCGATGCCCCGGTGCTTAAACTCCTCCTCCTTTGTTGGTTTTCCCAACCAATAAAGTTAACTACTTCACGGTTGTGAAAAAAAGCTGATAAAGTTCTGATGCCCTGCTGGGAATCGAACTGGCGATCCTCGGATTCTCGGTCGGCCACTCTACTACTGTGCTACTGCACCACTTATGAAATCTTGATTTAATTTTGAATTTAAACTCACACACGAAATTTAATTTGCAAAAAACTGGGAAGCCGAAAACGTGTTAACACCTCCACAGTATGAGATCGACTGATTATCTGGCGCATCCTCTGAACAGTATTGCACAGTCACTTATGTGATCGACTTATGTGATAAGTTAAGTAAAAGAAGATTGCCATCAAAAATAGCAGAACAATAGGTTGTGTTAGAAAGAGAAGAAAACATAAATTCTTGACTTAAGCAAAATTAAAAAAGGAAAAACCTTGTGCTTAGCAATGGAAAAAAAGGTAGTTTTTAGTACATTTTTGAAACTCTAAAACTTTTAATATTAAAAATCAAATTTTTATATCGATAAATTATTAACGTGGTGCAAAAATATCGTGAAAGGAAAGAAATCAGCGAAAATTTAAAGTCTGCTAAAAGATATTTCCCGATGCATAATGGTGGATTAGATTTTTATTATTAGACTAGCGGAACCCGGCGAACGTTGTTTCCCTTTTTCATCTTTCTAAAATTTATTTTATTCTATCTCTTCATAAGTGATTATTCCATTCACTTGTTTAACTCCTACGGGTTAATGTTTCGTTTCGTGATTATTAAACTCTTTCGTTATTCAATTTAATTCTATGGCGCATAATTTTAAACGTATAAAGTAGTAGTACGATGTTAAAGCAGTTTAATATTATACTAAGCTAAAAAAGGATTTTAAATAAGGTTATCATCGAACATTTTACTAAAGTTAAAATAACCAAATGGCTGTTTAATGTTTTTAGCATCATACTAAATCCATATGACACTTTGACATTTACAAACGACAAAAAGTTCGCTTACTATTTTGCACTATTTGAGTTGTATATGTTAACAAGGAAATAGGTTAAGTATGGTGCTAGTTAAAAAGTGTTTAAATTTAGGAAAATATTAGTAAGGAGGTTTAATATTAGCAAACTGTTAAGAGATATTACGCTAAGCCCTTAAGACCAGGCTATTAAAAAATTTGCGCCTATGTCTTTGATTAACGTTAAAAAGAAATTACGTTAAAACTCAATACAAACTTTTTGGTAAACAACGTTTTTCGTCCTGTTTTCTCTCGCGTAAATAAGCAAAGAAGATGGCTCGTCGACGGGCGAATATGCTATATAGAGTTGCCCATGGAAACTATCGGTTAACTCAACAATCTTCCAATTTATGGGGCTGAGATTTTTTGATAGTCATCCACAGACAATTTCAGCAGCTTAAACTTGAATGGTAAATCTGTTGAAAACATCAGGAAGCGTGGACTCAAAATATCCTCTCCTTTGTAATTTACTTTGATAATTGTAGCCTCGATGATGTCGTCCATAAGCCTTTTTAAAGCCAGTCTCGTTCCGTTGCACAGGCGATGTTGATTGATATCACGCAACAAGATGACGACTGATCCTACATTCAGTAAAAATTGTGAGCTGCTAACCCGTGCAATTCGAGGGAATTTGCCGTCAGTTTGTGTAGCCCATTCGCTCAGCCAAATATGGTCCTTGAAGTCTTGAACTATGTTTGGAAAAAAAACGTGGTGAATAAACTCTTTCTTGGATTCGGTCAGGTGGTAGAAATGTAATGGCAATTTGATAAATCCGGTTGAGATGTTTGGTATTCTTACAATTATTCTTTTTGCTAAATTTTCTAATAATTTCGCTTGTTTCTTACTTCAATTATAAACCTTCGCCCTTTCTTGTAATTCTGGCGCAGATTTTCTGGTCATCCAATGCCAATTGGTCAAACACTAGGATGTTAAGCCACTTACTTAGAAAAATACAGAAGAATATACCGACAACACCCAATTAGGTATCCATCGATTAATTTTTCCTTCCTCATTTGTATGAGTTGGGACTAGACACATATGGTTTCAAAACATGGACGAGCAAGAGTTACAACTGAAATTCTGAGGGCTGTATTTCCGGATTGACTTATCCCTTATTTTGGCGAATTGATTTGGCCGACAAGACCGCCCGATTTTACTGTTCCAGACTTGCTTTTGCTTCAGACTCTTGAAACTTTCAGAGACAATATTCGTCAAGGCGCGGAGGTTCTGTTAAGAGAGATGAAAAATGCAACAAATCGATCTTAGATGGTATTCTGGCGATGAGTGCTTTACTATAGTAAACAAAATTACATAGTCAAAGAACATCGGGTAACAACTTTTGTTCCACCTTGTAGTTACTTCAGAAAATAGTTTTGGATTTGCAGCGAAATCAAACTCGAGATTTTATTCAACCGGAGATAGTAAGTCTGCCTGTGTCCAGGATCCATTTTTGTCAAAAAGAATGATAATTTTAACAGTATTTTTTAAATAGATATAATTTTTATTCAATCAAAAAGTTGCAATGTTAAATTAACAGCTCATTTCTACAAATCATCCATTAATTATTTAATCTGTTTTTTTTTTTAACATAGAGATCCTTCATTTTTCTCAAATTATAGCATCTGTTTTTATTGTTGTTGTTTTTTTTTGTATGTTTCCTTTTTGCAAACGTGCATTAATTTTAATCTTATCTACGTTTCTATTAAGTAATCACAAGTATGGGTTGGTTGTGTTACTCTTCATCGTCTCTCTGCACGCAATGGTTAAGATAAATCTTTCAACCTTCTTGGAGAGTGTCAGGCCGTCGGAATAGAAGAAAGGAAGCCACACACCTTAACGAGGGAGGACGAAAAAAAAGGAATTATAATTGCTCTCTATATAATTATTAACATACAATTAGAACCAAGAAAAAAAAAACACATTGGTCCTAATGATATAGTATAGATACTTCGTCAGAAAATCTTACTGTCGGATTTGCCTCTGCAGCCGAGATACCTTCTCTCACATCACATCCCAGGGCTAAGGCTAGGCCGCTAAAAAAAAGAGAAGAAGGTAGTCCCTTGATTGGACTCACAGATCATCACGCAGGACAGGATCCGCACCTAAGTTATAAGGTGAAATAAAACAAACTTGTTGCCAACGCCTTTTAAACAGTCCTTCGTTTTGCTGTGCGGCTTATACGACCTTATACCTTCTCGTGCGTCGTCGTCTTCTTCCTGTGTCGATGTATGTATTATATAGGTACTAGTGGGAGAATGAGATATTTATTGGTTTCGATTATGTGACCACCCACCGGCAGTCCGGTCTGGTCGTGGCAACGCAACGATTTAAACATCACGATCACACACCCTTAACAACGTACGGCCGGCGCGGCGGTGATACCGCCTAAGAATGATTATCTTCGTAGGCAGCCTAATTATATCGTTAGAGAGTTCTAAATGACTCCCAAAGGTGCGGTGTTTTGTTGTTGCTTTGTGTGTTCTAGGGATCCTTTGTCGGCGGCATAGCATTCGGGATTATAATCGTGGGTGCTCTCACCTGATGACATGATATCATCGCCAAGCGCCGAAAATTGGTCCTTAATTGGCCACCAAATTATCTGGCGCTATTTTTTTTTGTTTTAATTTATTTTCCCATCGGCAGTCGTTGTTGTTTCGAATTAAATTGAATTCGAATGTCCGAGGGACACCAAGGAAGACAGAGATTTAATTTCCAACAAAGGGGTGCCGAGTGCCACCATCAACACACTAAAGTGGCAACAAAAATTCCTCACTTATCGGAAAACACACTCCAAATCAAAAGAAGAGTAAAACAGGAAAAAAATCTTCTTCAGTCGGATCAATTAAAATACCACCCAGACCTATCTCCTGAAGACGGCCGGCCTGTTTCAACTCAAAGGACATTTATTTTTATCTGCAAACACTTCGACACGGTTTATCATTTGGAAAACAAACTAATCAGAATGTACTTCTTTCCATACCTAGGGCTAAATAGGATCAATACTCGTCCTTTATGCCATTCCTGCTGCTGCTGATACATATATTGTTTGTCCAAAGTGTTCGATGAGTTTCTAGAATGATGATAGTGTCACTCAGTTAAAACGGCAGGAGGCCCTTTATTTATTTTTTTTTGAGACAAAAAAAGTAATATAAATATAATCCATAGGAATTTGAAGTAAATGCACTTGCACATCCCTGGAAGGGAGAATAGATTAGAGTAGATATCCTTGATGTGTGTTCGGTATTCGTTGTCGTTTGGTCGACGATGTTCGGAGATTGGGTCATGGTTTTGGAATATGAAAGTAGCAGAAGCGATAAGAACAAAGTGTGGTTGGCGATTGCATAGCAAATGTTTATGGCAACGTCATCCCTTTTTCCAAGAGATATCTCTGTAAATGGGTCACATTCCACAGACTGGTGGTCATATCTTGAGTGACATTTTCATTAATAGGGAACACAATTAGTTTTGCTCGTCCCGAAAGTGGTAAACAATGATGTAGAGTCTGAGAGACATGCTTTTAATTTTTCCCTAATTCGTGTTGATTTTGACTCAATGAAAAGAAGAAGTTAATCAAAAAATTCAAAAAAAAAAAAAACAGTCAAGGATCTTTTATTTATTAGGGACCATGGACATGGACAAGGTCAATGGAAAAAAACGGATGATTAAATTTTGAAACTAATTAGTTTTACTTTCTTGCAAGGGTATTACCTCCCTTAAAATGAAACAAATTTAATGAGAATAGTACTCAGATGGAGGGAAAATTAAATTAAATGAGTAGCTATACCGGGTAGTGGATGTGAAGTGAACTTTAATCAATGTTACGCATTCGTTTTATTTTACAACGTAAATTCGCTATAAGTTCACACTGCGCAAAATAATACAAATTGCACGACTGGGTTTCACGTACACGCTCTTATGTTTAATCAAATCTTAAATACAATGGCCCAAAATTTTAAACAGCCCTATTTTAAGGGCTTAGTATGATACTACTTAACAGTTTGCTAATACTAGAACACTTTACTAATTTTAAACACTTTTTAACTAGCACCATACTACATCTATTTTCTTAATAAACTACAACGAAACACGGCTAAAATATTGCAATTTTGACGTTTGTAAATGTCAAAGTGGCATATGGATAGAGTATGACACTAAAAAAATAAAATAGCCATTTTGTATTTTTTAACTTTAGTAAAATGTTAAGAAGATACTACGATACTAAACTGGTTTAAAATTAGCAAAATGCTCTTTTTAGCCTAGTATCATACTAAAAATGATTTAACATATTACTAAATCAACTAAAATTTTGCGCATTATTCAATTGACTAAACAAATTGAGAAAGTATTTAAAAATTAAAATTTAAGAACTTAAATTTCAAAAAAAAAAATATTTGTCGATTTTCGAAACACATTCTTGAATTTTTGATTTTTTACAAAAATACATAAAGTATTTCATCGATTTATTATATATAAAATGATTAGTGTTTTTTTTATATTATATTTTCCTATTTAGGATATAGAATATTATATAAAATTAATATTAATAAATACATTTTATGTTCAAATGTTCTTTTTGCCCAAAATATATGTTACCCACATTTATTTTTATCAAATTCGTTGAAACCGCTTTCGGTATAGGTAATAAAGCTTATTTTAAAATGGTTGTATGCAAGATAACATTATTTTTGGGGATGCAAACAAATTAATTTCTCCTCTACAAATCACTTTAGAACAAAGTTTGAAGAAAATAGCTTCAGAAGTTTGAAGCGTAGATCCTGCAGATTAAGGTACAGACAGATTAAGATACAAATCGTAATTTCAAACTCAAAATGTTTAAAATCTCAACATCTTAAATGCAAAATTTGTTTTTACGTTGAACTGATTTTTTTTATTAATTTGTATAATTCTTTTTTTAATTTATTTACATGAAGAAACATTTGTCCCAGTTAAATGGAAAAATGTTTTAACAATAACGTGAACACCTAACGAACACATCCTATAGGAAACCATTTTGAAAGCTTTGAAAAGCTTTTTCATGGAAATGTCACATATATACAAAACAGAAAGGGAAAACAACAGAGATTATAAAACACAATTTTTAAAAGAAAATTACCTATTTTTTTTATATTTTTCGAAGTAACAATCTCAAATAACAATATAGTAATAGAGGGTATTTCAATGTATGGTGATATGATTTAAATATTATCAAAAATGCGGTATCAAAAAATTGTGTGTTTGATTTTGAAAACTCGACTTTAAAGCAGAAGGTATGTTCGGAATAAGACACCAATTAAATATCTACGTAATCATTCTTTAAACTGACAAACATTAGAAGGTTCTGATTTTCGATCACTCTTTTGAACATTTACTGCTGATCTTCAGCTAAAATTTCAGAAATATATTTACTTCCATATAATCTTGTTTCTTGTGCTTGGGCATAGACACACAGAAATGTACATAGGTATATAAAATTGCAATTTTTGAACTCACCAAATTGAAAGTAGCATCAGTTACATGCCAAATATCAGAAATTTCGTATTATTTTTCAATAATTTCTGAACATCCAGAAACAGTTTAATGCTGAGTAGTAAAAAGGAATAAGATATACTGATTATTTTGACTGCACATAATTCCTTCTATTTGAAAATCTGAAAAAAAAACTGTATATAATGAACTGAACTTTTTATTTCATAAAGTTTGACAAGCCCAAAACATACTCGTACTACTTATACCAAAAATTATTGGAATAAAAGTTAAATGAAGTATGGATGGTATGTGGAACGAGTGTGGAACATATTGCGATAGTTTACTAAATTGATCTAAATTTTAAGTACTTCCTAAGAAGAATTTGACAAAACTACATATTTGTGTTTAATAAACTGCAACTGAACTCTTGGTAAACATTGACAGTTCGTGCAAAAGAAATAAACAAACAAACCTTAATTTGACATTTACCGTATATTCGCCATTGATGTAATAGAGTAAGTATGATATTAAAATATAATAATTATTTTTTATCGAATAAGCTTTTCTCCATTTTATTCCCTGTTCGGTAGACAAAAAAGTAAACATCAGTACAGAGAACATAGAGTGCATCAATCAGACACCCAGGCGTGGGAGTTCTGACCGGTGCGGTCTAAAATAAGCGATACTACTATGTCGTCCATCATCAGACAACAAACCCTCAATCGATTCGATCGATTTAATTAATTGAGACCTCCACGAACTAAAATCTCACGCGGGAAATTCAAAATCAACACAAACCAATCAACGATCAATTTTTTTTCCTGTTTGATACTAATTTTCCATTTCAACTCATAGCAGCAGGCGAATCTTATGATTCCCCAAATCGAACCAAGCCGATAGATATAGCTAGGTAATAATAATTATGATGAACATGAATCGGATCTCACAGTCAGTTGGTGCAATCCGATCATGCTGAGCTCAAGTCTAGTCCAAAGCATCCAAATCCGAGTTAATCAAACAATAGATCGGGATCAGATCAGAGGGTCCAATATCTCATAAATCTTTGTTCGGATTGAATTGATTGAGGGATTGGAATTGGATTTTGAGGAATTTAGTGAGGCGCACTCTCTTCTATATGCCAGATGCCCGCATGAAGATGTTGTATGCCTTTAAAGCCTTATGAGCTCTACACGCCGTAATGCCAGTAATCTGTTAACACAAAAAGGGCGTGAATAATCGTGGGAATACGCTATTTGTTTGATGTTGATGTTTTTTTTTTTTAGTTAATTTTTAGATTTAGCTTTTCATCTCGTACGGTTTTTCGTTGGTAATTTGTTTTTGTTGCAAATCAATTAAACTTGACCGTGAGATGCTAATGATAAGCTATAGGTGGTAGGCTGTGGAGAATGTGGTGTTGTATTGATTAATTAATTTAATTTACCTCCCATTGATGTTGGGGTGCGCCTAGCAATTAGTTGCGGCTTGGCAGCAGCATATTGGTTCCCATTTCGATATAAGAGTTCTTAAAAGTTAAGAGAATTCGTGATTTTTTTCATTATATATGGAAATATGAAAAGTCAAATATTTTATTGCAGTTAACTGCAACGCCATAATATCTGGTTTAATATCAAAAATGTAACTGCTTATTGCGAGTTATTGACAGATAAGTGCGGATCACCATTAGCCTGTTGGATTCAATAGAAAATTGTAGGACCATTCCATACCGGAGGTATAAATAGTGGAGAGTTGGAAGTCACTGCGGCCCTGATACTCTACGTACCATGAGTTGTCAGTATCGCGCCTGTAAAATAATTTAACATTTATATTTGCAGTTGAAAAAATCGACATCAAATTACTCTGGTACAGATATATTTTTATGTAGGTAAACTACACGAATGTTGAATGTTTTATTAGCCTATATTTTACTTTCTATATTATAATTATGGAAGAAATATGTGCCGTAAATGCTTATTTTAAGACAGGCTATATTTACAACCAACATAACGATACGTCTTGGGGTGCAAACATCTGTAAAATCAACAATAGGAAAGTACTTAGTTTGGTTCACACGCCAATATGCCCCTTTTTGTGGGCGCGTTGAACTAGCACCTCATAAGAAGTTCAAAGATTAATGTTAATCTCTCAAAGAACCCACTAAAATATACATAGGTCCAGGGCGATCAGTCTCAGAAGTGTGGCATATTGTTTCATCGCAATAAGAAAGGAGGCATAATTTCTAACCAAATTGCAACCAATTAAAATTATAACATTACTTTTGCCCCACCTTGTTCAAGAAAACATTACTGCTGAAAATTCAACTACAATTAATATATAACACCAAGTACGTGCTACCAAGTTTAGCGCTCTTTATTCTATTATAAAATGAAATGTTTCCTTTAGAATAGACAGGGCTGAATTTGCATTTAGTAAAACTAGTCCCATGCGTACTACAATATTACACAAAATAGGGCACCAACAAATAAGACATATAATAACGATTGTAATACTCCTAATATATGTGATAGTTGATGAATTGCAGTTAAAAAGGGACTCCAGCGGTAAAACGACATTTCTGAACGACTTCATTTCCTTTTTATTACAAATAAAGTAGACCAGGGAGGAAGTAGAATCCAGCGTAAAATGCCAAAATAGCAGATAGATCTTAATTCTTAACTTCAACTTTGCTTTTTGATAAAATAATAGAAAATATATGCTGCAAAATATTTAAAGAGCTTTGTACTTAAATGAAGGTTTTTGTCATATATTTTCCTTCAAAATAAAATTATTCTCTTTTCAAATTGTAATTATAATGTTGTAAAAATAACGTATTCAGTAGAAAGATATATTTTAAATATCAATTCTCTGTGTAAACTGAGCGGTAGCAACCCAATACTATTTTAAGAATGAAATAAAAATATCTATCTAAATAATATTTAAAGAGCCTTTGCCAGGGACGGATTGGCCCAATGGGATTATATTTTTGTCTCATTTACAATTTATTTTTTTAGTTTTATAAGTAAAACTTATAATGAAAATAAGTGTTGTGACCTCAGCCATAGATCTAGATGCGTTTTATAGTAAGCATTAAGCAATTTGAGTTTGAAGCGAGTCTAAGGGGCTCAAACATTATATTTATTCGCTGTTTCAGTTATTCTTACCAAAAAAATCTAATAAAACTGGACTTATGATACAGGGTATGTCTTGGAGGCTCCCATATCAAATATAAAAAATAGTAAAATAATATCAATTTGGGCCCCTTTATATAAAAGTTCGGAGCCCTTTGATTTCCAATCCGCTCCTGGAGTAGTTTTTGAAAAACCGACACACTTGTCATGAAATTTTCCAACAGAATCATCGAAACCCAAAACTTATACATATAGTAGGTACCTACCCTACAGTCCCCCGACCGAACCAGACCAAGAGTCTGCTACATCACACTCAAAATCAGCCCAATTTGCATGGCAATAATGGTCTATGACTTCTAACTTTGCATAACTCTTAAGCTCAACCCCAAAACTCATGTTAATTTCATAGAATAATGAAAATGGAAACCGTAATTTCATTTTCATTAGTCTAAGAGAGAACTCCAGAAGTTTTGAAAAAGACGTCTTGCTCTTTTGCCATCCAGCAGCAGCCATCAACCATAAGCTATGAGCAATGAGCTATCCAGGTTTCGGTTCGTAAAACTTTTTGAATAATAAGATTTAAGGCGACGCACAATGAACCTATAGCGCCGGTCACTGATTCCTCATTCCTTATCATCGTTATCCTTGTACTACGCGACACGACGACAACCCGAGATTCCATTAATGGTAGACGAGGAAAAGAGAGGAAAAAAAACTAAAAAAACAAAAATCAAACAAAATGAAAAACTTTATTCACAGGTGACCAATTTTGGCCAAAAGACAAACCTAAAAGTGCGCACGGGGTATAAAACTTTTAAGAAGAACAAGCTACCTAGTTTGTTCATTTGTTCATCATGATTCATGAGCAAAGAGGAAAGACCAAACCAAACTATTGACGCAATTTAAAACAATGCTTAATGGAACTGGGAATGATTGTTCTTATAAAATACTGATGCGCAGCACTTAGTTTTGAGGAATTTCAAATTGTTGCTAATTAGTTTGGAACAGGATATATCTTCATTTTGCTATCCGCCGCTGAGGATGCCATATAACCGTAAAGGTACTGAACTGAGTAGAGCTGAGCTAGAAAGGCAGAAGCAGTTTTGAAATTTTAAATAGTTTTTCCACAGGAAAATATCTCATGATTGGCATATTTTTGTTTGAACTTTAAAACTGTGCTTTGAAAATAAGCTTCGTTAGAATTGCTTAATTATTTCACACAGATTTTTGAATTTTGTTGGTTTAGTGCTTCCTCTTTGGGTTTGACATGTGGAAAGGAATTGTCACATCCGACGTCGCCGACTTACATGTAAGCCACCACATAAAGAGTGCGATTTCCTGCTATCAAAGTCATGCAAACATGTAGATAGCAGCTCATATAAAAAATAAAGAAAAAAAAAACAACCCAAACGTGCTTGTGCCTCGTGCGCAACACATACCTACCTCATTATACAAATGGCCAGTGACGTTACTTTAAATGTAGGTACCTTTACAAAAATGCAATTTTTCCTTTAGTTAAGGCGAACTTTGACGTCCGTGCACATCACTATCGCCATATTGCAATCACCATAGTAGTACTGGGTTTTGCTACTGCACAAAAATTTAACCGATGGAAATGACTACGTGAGTTGACTCAACTTAAGCGGACCTTCCGTCCGTCAATTGCTGAAGCAGCAGAGTAATTTTCCAATTGACTACTATTGAGGAAAATCATTTTCACTTGCTTAAATGAAAATGATGATTAAGTAATGTTTAAATATAGTTTCGCCATCATGGTTTGTCGTCGGCCGGCGTAGTCGAAATGAAAAATGATAACGACGACATTAATATTGCCTGATATTGCCTTACATAATGCTTTTGATTGTTACTTAAAATATGACTATTTGAGTTAATGTCTTTTAGCTCAGTTGGTAATCTTCAAGCTTAGTGAAGATGATAGTGAGGTTCGTTGTAAAGATGCAATGCTAGTAAAGGCCGAGTCAGTTTTTCGATACTAAAATTGGAACGATGTCGGAAACATGCATATGCAACACCTTCAAAGTTATGAATTGAAAATTCCTGGTGCGTGTTTAAAAACAAGAACGAGCTACAGGCGTTCAAATTTATATCGATTATAACCGTTTAAGAAAGGTTGTATAACAGTCTTATAACAGTTGTTTGTCATTAAAAGTAGGAAATATTTCGGACCTGGAGGGGAGGCATAAATACGAGTAGAACGTTTTATAAAGAGAAATGTTATAAATCGAAATGTCTGGAGTCACTTCATTTATTTAAGAACGTGTCTATAGAGACATGTCCACAGTGTGACAAGAAAGTAGAGTTTATGCGGCCCCGTAGGATTAAATGGACATTCGACATCCGGAAATTAGTTGCTTGGAAGGAATCCCTTAACACGGTGCGAAACGCTAGCAATATTTAATACTTTTAAGGGCGAACAACTGTTATAATTGTTAAAAACTGACATCTCTTTAACTCTAAAAATATTAAACTGTATTTTATTTCACCTACATATAAATACAAATATTTATATGGAATCCCCAGCCAAAAAAGTTCGCACCCCTTCACGTGAAAATTAAAAATTCACGCGAAATTAAAAACTCGTGCGAAATTTTAATTTTGGCCTTGTTCTCGCTTAAGCTTTCTTTGAATTAGGATGATGCCAGAAGGGTTAAACAGTAAAATATTACTGGCGAAAACTTTTCATACGATTCCTCTATAGATGTTTACAAATGAAAACTATTAATTAAACATTATTTTCTATTTATAAAAATATCAACTGGAATTAAAAATTAAATTTATAAATATAAAAATCTTGCAAGTTCTGACAAATGGAAACAATTTTTGGTTGTGAAAATTTAAAGTTCGCGTGAATTTTATTCAATTTTCACATCCCACATTGAAATTCTCTTGGGCAATAGACGAATCAAAAGAATGTTTAACATATTTAAGTTCTTACTTTTAAGCCGGAGAGTTATTCTTGTTTGTAAGAATTTCAGAAATACAGGAAAAATGTGGACGATATTCCCTTGTTTGTCTGTTTGTATCTGTAGGCGTTAAACGCTGAACTGATTTGTAATGAACTTAGTACTTAATCTTTTTAGCTGATATCTTAAATTATTCTTTAAAGTCTTTTCTTAGTCCTCTCGAAAACGGCTGTAAGGGTTTTCATAAAAAAAATTCTGTGTAGTATTGTAAGTATAATAGTCTAGGGCAAACAAATAACATAAAATGTTATTAACTTTAAACCTGCGCTACGACCGCTTTTTTAAGACTTTTTCATTACCGGCTCCAGCGAAATCAATCAAAATTTTTCTATAGCAGGTCCTTCATATTCTAAATAAAACCGACCGCATATAAAAATTTAAAAAAAATGTTTTTTGGAAAAAAATGTAATTGTTTTTGAAAATTCAATACTTCGAATTAAACTTAAATTCAATTACTTCATACTTAAAATACAAATATAAATATGATACTTCGCAACAAAGCGACATATGGTCATGTGTTGAAATATCGGCCTTAAGTCAATTTTCGTCATAAGACCATACTTCGTGAATGTACATAGCTCAATGTCACAATGCTTTAAGCTAAAATTACACAGTCGACGTAATCGGTCATCGCGTTGACGTTCTCACGGCATCATACCATTTTTTACCACACCGCTAACGCGTTGATTTTAAAATTGGTGTCAGCACAGGTGTAGACGTTAAACGTCAACACGTTGATGCAATGACATGTTTCATCTACAAAAATAAAAGCAGACCAACCAAAAATTTGAGTTTTTTTTTTTAATTTCTTCGTTTTCAACTTCTTTTTAGATATTTGAAGTCTCCATTTCGAAGAAATCTGACAAATTAAATTTTAAATAAAAACGGGTGTTTTTTTAGAAATGTGGTTTTCAATCTGGCAATACTTTTTTCGGAGTTGTTTTTTTTTGACAGCTGTTAACTGATTTATGCTCAGCTTGGTTTGGTTTCATAATGAGTAGACTTACTCCTGAACAACGTTTGCAAATCGTGCAAAATTATTACCAAAATAATGGAAAAATTCCCGTGGATAGTGTTCCCGCACCAGATGGTATTTAATTTTCTCGTCTACGAATCGCAATTAATTTATTTAAAATACAAACTCCTCTCTTTTTCAACAGAAACAATTTATCAAGTAACGCACTGACCCTGAAACCCATTATGAATGAAAAAAAGTAAACAAAAAAAAAACATTAATGCGAAACTGAAAATCTATAACAAATTCAGTAACGCCCCCTTAATCAAGGGGGCGAATGCATCGTGCGCGCCGCCGCCGTCACATGGTAACCATTATGGTCTTTCTTGTTGTAAATTCGTATGGCAATGCAATTTCGCAGAAAGCGCGAAGCTCTAAACAAACCCATATATTGTATGACAAGCCCAAGGGCTTGTGTATGGGTCTGCAGTTTGAAACGGAATCATAGCAATATGGAATTCCTATCACAAATGAATAACATTGCCCATATACTCCACACCAGAAAACCATCAGAGTCTGGTGATGGTGCGCTCTGTGAAATAATTAAAATTCCTGATCTCGCTTCAAAGTTGATCCTGTGATCTGCATAAGCAACTATAACATCAACAAACAGGTAAAGGTGGTCGGTCGTCGGTCCTCTCGGTCGTTGTCGACTGGCGGTGGTATGCTGAGTCTGGGAAATTCTAATTTAGCAGTTCTCTGTTTCAGCAGACAAAACCAAAAAAAGAAATTAAAAAAATCATTCTTCTTCTGCAATGTATGCATATGTATTAATTTTAATTGATACAACATCGGGATCAAATAGTTGCCAGCTGTGTTTTTTTTTTAAATAGTATTTTTTTCTTAAAGGAAGGATAAAAGATTTAAGAAAGCCTAAAAAACTATTGCTTAGTTAGTTAGGGTCAGTTTTTCAACGCGATATTACCTTTTCGAAAAATGTAGAACCCGAGTTAACTCAGCAAATTCATAGGTCGAACAAACTCTGAACTAACTAAATAGATATTTCTAAACGATACTTGTCCAAAAACTATTGAAATCAATGTGGAAATTCAGAAATGATGATTTGGATAGTTTTGCCATCTTTATTTTGATAGAAATGGCGATTTCCACAGTGCCACACATCGATTTAAATAGGGTTTTGACTGAAAATCTCCATTGTAGTAAGTTCGGGCGTTTTCTAACTAACTCTGGTTTAAACCAGGGATAACCCAGCCATTTTAAAACGAGGACCTAATGATTTTTTATATTATTTTTCAAAGGTAGTGAAAATTTAATGCTTCTTATTCATAGGTTGAAAGCACCTCCGTTAAAGGTTTGGTATAAAACTTTGGAAAAAATAAAATATGGGTTTTTAATAAATTTTCTCAGAGCCACTGTCATACATATGGAGGAAATGCCAGGATTATTTCAGATTTTATATTTAAATTTGTTTTTTTTTTTCATAATTAAAAAATTCATAAAATAAAAAGCTGGCAATGCTTTTTCGACGGAGATCCTTTTGCATCAAGCAGATTTATGCATCAAAAGCTGGTTTTGTGCGTTAGCAATTAGCAGCACAGGTTCACATCGCTAAACTTGTGCAGCGCACCAATTTAACTTTCCCAGGATATGGAATATATACTTGGGGGCTGCGATGTTCTTGGATTTTTATGTGGACGTGGAAGTGTTTCTGTGTGCTCGCAAAAGATATATTAAAATTTTATGCAAAAATCAAAGAACTCGCTCCGGCGCGACGATATACCCATAACCAAGCCCCGAGAGATTCATTTGAAACAAATCGCCTTGTTAATGAACTCATTTGTGGCCAGGGACTGCAAGGGGACCACCAAATCGTTTTAGACCCGAACGTTCTCATTCCTAATTCTCAATCATTTCTTGCTGTTTTTGTTTTTTTTTGCCTGTTTCTATCCCTGGAGAGGCTGCTTATTTAAAATATGACTTTGAAAATAAAAATCAAATGCCATTCTGCTTGGAGTTATTATCATTTTCTTCATCATATGTCTGTATGAATATTGAATATATGTAACTACATTGGGCATCCAAGCCGGCGCGTCGAGACGTCTCTGAACTTTTGTGGAACACTGCCGTCATCCAAAACAAAAGATTTATGATCACACTGAATTCAGCTTCTTATTCTGAGATAAATTTAAATTGGTTCAATGCCCATCAAGTGGTTTATGGGTTTTTGCGGTTGGGTCGACAGGACACCACCACAGCAGTCAGCAGCCAGCAACGCACTGCATCACTTTACACTATGCTACACATATTCAACTCCCGCCCCGACCTGTTGACTTATGTAGCCACAAAATTAAATTTGATTATTATTGGATTATTATTGCGAAATTGTGTTCAATCTAATGAGCTAATTAAATTATTCCATTTCGGTTTCTAAATATTTTTTTTTTCAATATGTGTGCTAATATGTGCATTCAATATAAAAAAAATAATGTTATCCTGAAAAGACCACAGGATTTTAGTTTTTATCTGCGGAAAAATTCCTAGTGCGCTGAATATTTGTATACACCTTTATTACGGCTAACATCTACAAGATCAAGAACTCGTATTATTTGGAGGGCATCAAAAAATTGGAGAAGCATTGAATGAAGTTTTTCCATATAAAAGGAAACTATATTAAAAAATAAAATATTTCTATGGCGAAAATAGTGTTCCTTATTTCATTGTTTAAAGTTCTTATTGAACCACTCGTAGAACACCAATTTGGTTCTCCCAAATGAAGATTTAAAAATAAAATCTCATTTAAATCTTCCTATAGGTGCTTTAGTTTTACAAATCGAACAAACCTATTCCCATTTATCGAAATAAGCACAGTCATTGGAAAAGTGAGTTGTTCATTTTATTTGAAACAGGTGAAGCTGTATGTCTCACATCATACGAAAAAACGAAAAAAAAACGTTAGCATTTTGAAATGTTCTGTCAAAATTAACACACTTTAATAAATAATTAATGTTTCTTCCGATCGATAATCTAAATTTAGATTTACTAACCCCAAATAGTAGATTAATTTTGAGAGCGCTTTTCAAAATGATAATATTGTTTCATTTTCTCTCATGATGTAAATGTCAAAGAGACAACTTCATCTGTGTCAACCAAAGCGAAAAAATCCCTTTCCCGTTGACTGTGTTCATTTTCATTGATATGGGAATATGTTAGTTCGATTTGTACATCTTTTAGCCCTATGAATATTTAAATGAGATTTATTTTAAATCTTCATCAAGATTAAAATTTGTGTGGTAAATCGTCAAGATTTGTAGGAGACTTAGCTAAATTAAATTTAATCTCGGTTTAGTAGTAAGTTGAAACGTATTTCTTCTCCCCGGAATCAGGTTGTATTTAAAAGACCTTAGGTCTTACGGGCATGTAGTTAAATTAAACAAAAAAAAAAAACAAAAAAAAAAACATCCATACTATAAGCAAGATCTTACCATTAGTTTGTTTCCAACAAGCAAGTAAGATGCAACATACACATCTCAACAAAAATACTACTGTTGCCATACAAATTGCTTGCCTTTAAAGAAAATAACAAGCATCGATTTTTTTTTTCAGGAAAATTTGTCAGTTAAACTTCTTAAATGTTCCACGAAATTGAACTAAGAAACGTTCGTGTAAGCAGGATAGTTGAAATTTAATCAAAGCAAACTTTAACGTTGACTTCCGTCGTCGTTAACATCCTTATCATCATCACCATCATCATTATCATCAACATTGCCATCACTCCAGCCGTTACAAACTGCAGAACTTAGTACTTACAAAAGTCTTTTAAAAAGTCTACTTTAAGCTCAAGTATAGTTGAATAGTGGTAGTTGTTGTTGTTATTTGTTTTTTTTTCGTTGAAATTTTCGCCAAAAGGAAAACTTTAGTTACAGAAAGTCGACTTAAAAACTGTGTGTAATGAAAGTTCAATCCTCTTAGAAAAAAATTAATAATAAGAAAAAAAATACTACCACCCGAGTTCAAAGAAAAATAATGATAAGGACTCTGTTTCAGTGGTTTGCGAGTTAGAGTTCAAGAGTGGAATCTTCGGCCGGTCTTAAGAGTGATATTAAAATCCATTAACTTTTAGCAACCTCAACCATTCGCAATTTCACATACACACACACAGATACAATCTAAGTACGTTAATTGGAAGTAATAGTCCTAAAATAAGAGAGGTTGGATTTTCGCCAGGGAAATTGAAACTCACGGTCTATTGTTTCCATTTTGGGTGATGGTGATGGCTTTTTGACAAAGCTACGTCCTACATAACTATACATATATCAAGAGCTTGAAGTGGAAGAAACTCAAATGTGCAGGACTATATTTAATGTGGCAAAGAGGTGTCCTCAGGCTAAACTATAGCTAGCTAGCTCTTACAGGATGGACGCACTACTTCACAAGGAGTCTCGAAGAACGAAACGTGAAAAGTATATTGCAGAATCACCTGGCTCTTGGTTCAATGCTGGCTCCTGGGTTTCCTGAGTATATGTGCTTTAGCTTGGGCGATACCAGGAAAATGTGCTTGAACCAACTGAATGCGCAACTCTTATTCTCGTGAATGCTAGGTCCTGGAGCTATTTGAAAATTACAACGACCCGGACAATGATTTGCATTGTGTATCTTGAGTGTGGTGCAGCAACAGCAACAGCAGCAGCATCAGGACATGGACACCCCATATCTTCCCAGTCGTCGCTGTGTCGTCGTCGTTGTCGTCATTCAATGGGGCCCAAATAAAAGCTTTGTTTCAGTTTCACCTTTTTGTAATGCTTTTGTTGAAGCCATACCACCATCAAAACAAATGCTTCTGTTGTGTTGTATTGTGTTGTGTTTTGTGCGGGAGAGCTGGAATGAAAATGGGTCAATTTAAAATCGCTTATCTCTGACAAGAAGTGGGACCATGTCCCGGGGCGGATGGGCATGCGGTAGGACAAACCAAATGCTGGAAAACAATGTGTGTCGTTAGGTTGTTGCTCTTCCTATAACTAACCAACGTCCTATAGAGGGTCTTTTTGTTGTACTGGGCTCTGATATTGTCTTGCCTGGGTGTTTCATACTCATGTCAGGCCAGCAGAAGCAGCACTCCAAAATGATTGGAATCACGGAGAGAATGAATATTTCATTGTGGCATAAAATAAAGGGGCATCTTGTGAGGTGAATGCTCAAAATAAAATAAGACTGCGCTACCTATAACCGTCAGGACAATTTTAACAAGATTTTGTTTGGCCAACAAGAAATAATATTGCATTGTAATGAAGTCCTTCGAGTCCACTCGGTAAAACGTTTCAATGAATATTCAGAGAAATACAGACATTGTACTTACTTTTTATTATTATTTTTTTTTTTTTGAAGTGGGAAGCAGGATGAAAATAATTTGGATATTTTCTGCCACAAATAGGGTTTGTTTGTTCTTAATTTCATTTGTTTTCTTCACTTGATTCGAAATACGTGTCTATCAGAGCTCTGGACAGAAGGTACACATTTAAAATACAAGGATCACAAAATATACCGGAAGCAGTTATTAAAGTTGCTTCGTTTTAGAGCAAGCAGGTTCCTTGGTTTCGATTAAACGCATTTATGTAAAATTATTATATTTTTTATTTACTTCTAAATACTTGGCATAGACGAGCTCTATAATATCTAACCTAGAGGATAAGTTTGCTATTTGAAAATTTGCATAGTTAAAGGTAATAAATTCATCATCAGCTAAGCTCAGGGCGTTTTCGTCTAATATAACAGCGATGTGAGAAATGTTATTTTTAATGGTAAAACGGCTTTAGCTCTTATAATTTGGAATTTCGCCAAAAAACTACAAATCTCTGACGAAGCGTTTCAATCTTCTTTGGTGGCTCCCGCAAATTACGTCAGAGGAAATTGCACTAGATTTTTTTTTGGACAAAACTCCAGAGTTTTTTCTGGCTCAAAATTGGAAAAAAGTGCAGAATTTTATTTTGAAAATAAGCCAGAATTATTGGAAATTATGCCAGATAGATTTGGAAAAATAGCCTGAAAGCAAATGGAAATTAAGCAAGAAATTTTTCAAAAGTAAACAATAAGTTTTAAAAAGCTCGATGCGTTAGGGGGGACATGCTGCCCCTGCAAACACCCTGCTTGACCAAATATAGGATTTGGGTATAAGTTTGGATGTATACAATTTTTTCTGGGACTTTTTAAAGGAAATCTTCAAATCAAAAAAAAAAAATTGCATATACCAAAAAACTATTGTAGGAAAAAAAGGCCAGAATTCTGTATGAAGAATTTTCTGGCGTTTTTTTCCAAAAAAAAAATCTGGCGTAATTTCCGAGACCCTCCTCTGGTAAGCTCAAAATTTCGGCCGAGCTTACTTCGTGCTTACTGTCCAATTTTGGGGGTATTCTTATTTGAGCCGAAAGGGTTTATAACCACGGTTACCCAAAACTGGCTTAACTTAAAATCTGAACCTAAGAAATAACTGTTTTTTAAGACATCTAAGGGTTTTTTGTTTAAAAAAATATTTGTTTTTAAGAATTTGCCTTAAAAGTCTATGTCCTCACAATATAAAAAATGTCTTTGTCCAAATTTCGTATTAGCAAAAACTTTGCAATACCCTCACTAGAAACTAAAAATGTTTTCAAATTCCCAACTCGATGATATAAAGCCTTACGAATGAATGACGACGCCCTGAAATTAATTTTGTTTTAGGAACTACGTGAAATATCATAAAATTGCGTATAGGATTCTTGGTAAGGCAATAATTGCCGTGTCAGTTTCGCTCAAACTCAAACCTAACCTAACTCAACAAGTTCCTGCTTTGTATCACACAAATTGACCGACATCCTCGGTTGTTGATTTTGTTACGCAATCAACCCCTCCCACCATATCGCCAGTTAGTTAGTCAAATGCATTATTGACTACTTGAATATAATGCCATGGGAAGAACAAGTCTTTAAGACGACGACGGCACAACTCCCGATCAACCTCTCGACAAAATCGTTGGCGTATTCAAAAGACGTCACGCTAATTTGTAAATTAGTCGCGCACACGCGTGCAACGTTCAACCTCTGCTATCGTAGTAAACGAGTATGTAAAAAACTGCCCCAAGGAGCTAAAACCCAACCTGAAATACGAAACAGTATAGTAAAGGCAACGGGGGGCGGTGTTGGTGTGGATCCATTGAAAAAAAAAATAACTAAAAGTATGTGGCCGCAATTGGCACATCCGGTGCGGTGCGGCTTGAACGTTATTATCAGCTTCTTTGTTCGCTCGGTGATGCGGGAAGAAGACATTTTATTCACATGCCTGACACAAGACATGGAAAATAGACGGGATTTTGATTTGTGTTCGGCGCACTAAGTAGCGCGTTTAGTCATCATCGCAATTGACCGAATCAGCCAGCGCTTCAATAAAACAACGCACGGCCTATACTAGACTCTGCTTGATGGGGCGGATGATCAGAATTTTGTGTTTAGGGCCTTGGCAATGATCCGGACGACGAACAACGTCAGAGGGCTTAATCAAAGTGTTTACGGTCACGATCTGTTGTGACACATGAAACCTATAATGATGGATCAAGGGGAACTGCACTATACTGCACACACACAACTCATATATATTAAACATACTTGAGACGGCCGGCGCCACAATTTTGTGGTTCTTATTTTGATAGTCCACAATGAATAAGTTGATTGACATTGAGGAGAGGAGCTGTGAGTTGGGTGAATCGGATGGATGGAGCTGGATAGTTCAATAGCCGAGCTTACCCGAGAGCTCTCTTCATCATATTCAAAAGGTTTTTATGGATTTTTTATTGATAGCTTCGTGACTTATGAAGTTATGCTAAATATTGCGATTAAGAAATTTGCGTGCACCTATTGCGAATGATATTGATTTATTGGACAGTTTTGTTGTTTCCTTTGTTGAAGTTTTAAATTTTATTAATATTACTTATTACTTTTTCGGAGTAACCATCTTTTATAGGGACAAAAAAAAATAGGGTAAAGTTGGTTGTAAAGGAACCGTTTTAATATTTTTTCACTTATATAAAAGAAATTAAAAATACTTAAGAATATTATTTTCAAGTTTTTCTAAACCTTTTTATGGGATAGTTGAAATCGAACATAATTGAGTCGTGATAAGAAATAAGTAAAGGCTGTGGTTGAACAAGCTTTGGGAATATTGACATTTAGTCCGTTTTTCGGAAGGATATATTGTATATATCATCTTAGTTTCAGTCGCTTGCTAATTTTAGTATATTTTCTTAAATTCTTTTTTTTTTTTTAATTTCTCTCCCGCAATTTTTTGCTGAATCTTACCAATTACTCAGAACTTCGGAAAAAATAAATAATAATTGTAAGATAATTTGACTCATACAAAACGTTAAATATTAAATTTTGGGGGTGGCCGTGGCGCGATAGTTGTGTGCTCGCCTGTCAACCTCGTGGTTGCGGGTTCGATTCCTGCCGTTGTCAATGTCTTCTTATATTCCATTAAAAACCAATTCTAAAAATTGTCATAAATTAAGTTGCTTGCTCATTACATGCTGTTTAGGCATAACACTAACAACATGTGATTGAGTAAACTAGCATACCCATAAAATATGACGACGAAGAAAATAAAATAATGCGAATTATAAGGACATAAATAAATAAGACACGGTAATTCTCTCCGCATTAGTTCAGCCGCCATCCCTGGAGATAAATCTGAGACAACAACCAGCTTTAGTCTCAGAATATCGCGCCACACATCTTTCCTATCCTTCTTTCTCTTCTTCCACCGGATGCCCGCATTGTGTTAAGAAAAACATATAAAGGGTATTCATAATCCCTTGAGCGCGTGCAAAGTTATTAAAAAAAAAAATATGCTAAGCACTAGTACGAAAAATTCAGATCTCACAAATTTCTTCAAACTCAGTATTTGACAGCAAAACTGAAATGCTGTGGAATACTGTTCATATGAAAGAGATTTCCTGCATTCCCCATTTATATCAGGTAGGTACCGACTCCTATTGCCAGTACTCTGAATGGGAGGATTTCTGGCATTTGTGATGACAATACCATGTACCAGGATATTAGCGGTTGTGTTGGCAATTTATGTTTGGATGTTGACTTTAAGTTACTGATGTAGGGTTTTTGGAAGGTTGACCTTGGCCGACAAGCGGGATTAAAAAATAGCAAGAAGAAAATTTGGGGCATAAGATTGGCCCCTACGAATTGCCCCTTAGGGAAGTGTTCCTGTGCTCCATTTTGTTGAAAGCAAATGATATTTTGTTCTACTTCGTAGAATCGTTAAAAAAATCATCTAACAATCTGGGGGCCAAGATTCCCGACTGCAGAAATAGCACAGCACAAAGTGGCATTAATTGAACGCAAAGGCTTTTGATGAAATTATCAAGGATTGCTGTTAGCTCCTTAGGGTATGTTTTTTTTTTTTTGAGGCATCCAATCCAGTGATATAACCTCACATGATTTATTACTCCCAAAATTGAAGTCGCGTTCCTAGCGCCAATATTTTCGCCGGCCTGTCACAATCGAGCGTTTTGTCTGAATAAAATGAGCAATTATTAGGCGGTCAGTGCAATAGCCAACGCAAATATTTGACGTAAAAAACTGTCAAAATACCATTAAAAACGCTAACAATGCGTTGACAAAGACGTTGTCACCTGAATGGAATGTTTGGAATATGTTGGACGTATAGCTCTATATTGCTGGAACCACATGTCGTCTACGGCCATATCGTTTAACTCATAATTGATCTGTAAAGCTCTCCATTGGCGTAGCCTCACCAACTACTTTTCAAATAAGAACAACGGACGACGATTGCTACCACGCACCCGTAATCAGTATCAGTCACTGAATAATAAACAACAGATTAACAGCCGCAGTCAAAACAATAACATGTCCCCGGCGCACTGTTAATATCGGCTCGTTCCTATTATGGAAACCCATTTATTAAAGGTGCGCGTCATGGCAAGTCAGTAGAATTATTTTTGTTTTTTTTATGAAACCTCACAAACTAAAGCGCCTTTATTGATTGTGCTGGAACAAATGTTTGTTTAAAGTTTTTGTTACGAGAAAAATTACCCACATTTTCCTCTGTCATTTGAATTTGATCAATTTGAGTGATCGACAAGGTTTTGAGTGTCAATTGTCATGCCATATTAAAACTGAAGCGTAAAAGTCACATGAAAAATCAAATGACGTCAAGCAAGGCACTTGAAAGTTGACGGAACAATCGATTTTGGCTTTTCAAAGTCTATTTTATCAACATAGACAATACTAGGATTTATAGGTGTAACTATACAATTGTGCTCTGCCATTTACCTACTTTTTTCTTTAAAATAATACAGTAGCGTTTTTTAAGCCTTCAATGTACACACATTTAAATAAAACCACATTTCTAAAAGAACTCTTTGAATTCCAACAACAATACTCCAAAAAGTGACAATTTCCAAGTACATTCCCACCAGGGCATGCTTCCATGTCAAAGTGCCCTTACACTTCCAATTTCAGTAAGTACACTCATTTAAAGCTAAACTAATTTGGGTTGAATGCATGTTTTTATCTCTCGAATTGTGGATCACAAAAAAAAAATCGAATAAATGTGAGTGTAAGTTGAATTGACGTTTTTGCCCCCCTTCATCCGAATATAGGACATTTTAATGTTGGTAGCTACAACAACACATCGCCGAGAGAGTCAGCCTTCAAATCGAGACAAACTCAAATGGCGCCCTCCCTTCCATACTACTCGTATGTATTTTGTGATTTCCGACAAACCTACAATACACGACAGAATAATTGTTCCACATAACAATTTAGTATGCTTTGTCATCCAGAACCCGAACCAGATCCAAATCCAAAAAGCAGCAAGCAGTCCCATCTGAATTTTTACATATATTTGTATGTATGCACGCATATAATCCGTGATGGGCTATATTCATTTATATTCGTATAGTACGAGTATGTGAAGGAAAATAAGAATTTGTCTATACCTAGTGATAGCGCCGCCATTGTGACATGGCAACTCACATCCCAAATGTTCACTTCACATTCACTTTACGATTACTCTCGCTGCTTTTGCTGAGGCAGTATAGTGACTCTTCTATAGTCATGTTGTAATAATACATGAATAATAAACGGTAAATTGTGACTATTGACAATCACACAATTTAGGAGATTACCCATATTAATTTGATGAAAATGTTTACGTTTCAATTTTACTGTGAATGCTAGAAGTGTACTTGGATTTTTTCAAGGGCTTAAACTTGGCATTCTCATTTGAATTGTTTGTCATTCGTTAAAGTATCTCATTATTCCTGGGTTGAATACTATATAAAATATTGATTTCATAAAAAAGTTATCCTTAGAACAGCTGCAATTGGAACTATACAAATATAGCCGGTGGTGTCCCAAAGGGTAGCCATTTAGGGCCTTTGCTTTTAAATTTCACTATTGTCTTTAATTCCGTCGCATCGCATAGAAGCCATTCAGTTCGTTCGTTTCGCCACCTGCATTGGACATATGAAATGCATTTATATGAATGATCTTTAACTAACGTGTAGAATCTGACATTGCGGAGTATAAAGTAATCACATTAGATAGTTCTTCTATTCTTGCCGCGTGGATGGTTAAGAGACCGTGGGTCGCACGCCATTTTATTTTGTTACCATAAATCAATCTGTTGCCATTTAGAGTGATTATCCTTCGTCAGCAACATTGGTCAGTGTTCTACAATGCGAGTGGACACTAAAGGGGTTTTAGCTACCCTTAAAATGATTAAGCACAGAGCGAGCGTTAGCAAAATAAGAAAGTATTAAAGAGGAGATACCGATGCACATTGGCTTTGAATTTCTGAATATAAAAATGGGAGGAAAAAAAAGAACATAAAGCACTCCACATTCGTATTGTACGACTAAAGAAAGAATCTCTCTACTTGACGATACGTCCGAAGTTGGGCTCAAGGGTAAACTGATGAGCAATCCTAGAAGCGCGAGCGCTTGAATAATTTTAGGAGATGAATGTAACTGTCTATTACAAATAATAAAATACACAAAACATTTCAACGGTGTTCGAGAGATGAAAATGCTTCCATTATATTTCTATCGCCATCGTTCTTAGAGTTCGTTATAGACTACATCCAGATCAGACGAGGAGAAGAACTTCATTCACCTTCGAAGAAAGGCCAAACATTTTGTAGCGTTTTTGGCAATATCAAATATGTGGCCATTCCACAAGAGGTGGATGCACAATCGAGAGCAAAGATTCGCCTTTTTAGAGACAGGCTGGATATATGCTCTTTTTCGTCTACTCGGAAAGATACCAGTAAATGAGTGCAGATGGAACAGTTAATGCAGTGGTTTTGCCAGCGTCGAAGAACACCTCTTCAGAACGATGGGAGGTATACTATCCGGGCCAGCGGATTTGTAACTTTAAATTGTAAATTTATATATCAATGTCTTTAATGACTCTAGCAATTGCACTAGGGCGAAGGAAGATTCTTCCCATGAAATCATTTACGGTCCCAAAAACTGGAGGAATCATAACGTTGTTTTGGCCGCACCGAATTTACAGCGAAATTCGCTGCAAGCAAATTGGCTTTTTCACGAAAGCTGACAAAAGCGGTGTCATTAAAGACGAGCATAGGAAACAACAGCGAAGTTGAATTTCGCATGATTTTTATAAATGACCAACAATTTTTACTACCTTTATAGCTCGTTTAAACTAATTCTGGTTTTCCTCAATAAGGTTGGCCTTATAATTGCGGAAACTTTCTTCTTTAACCTGAATAACCTCTTTATATGTCAAATCAAATAATGCATTTTCTTTCGGTTTGATAGGATTCACCATATTGGGGATAAAATTTCTCATTCCGTGTTACCATATCTGCCCTGGAGTCTAGGTCACACCCGAGGAAGCATAGTGACCAATTAAAGTTCATGAAGAAATTATTCAAACCTTCCCAGTTGGCTTTGCTTATATTGCCAAACGGTTCTCGTAGGTTATTTTTCTTTAAGTGAGAGGTGTTGTCATGAGAAATTTACAGTCATACACAATGGTCTGATGTCCCAAGAGACTGACTTACAGTGCATATATCATGATCAGATGTAAGAAACGTGTTGGCGGTTTGACCTGTATACTGTATTCTATTCCTTTTGAATTTTGGTCATAGATAATATAGAAAACCATTTGTATAATCACCGATTTTCTTCTTCTATGACGCTATTGATATAAATGTTGTTTCTACGTTGGGCGCCATTTTTCGTAAGTACGAACAAAAATATTCCTTTTTGTATATTTAACTTCATCAGTTACTTGTAGCTCTTTCATTTAAAAACACAGTTCTCTCTCTTAACTCCCTGCTGTGGGTTTTATATCAATTTAAAGGTTTGATTACGTTTTGCTATGCAAAAGCGATTTTGATTGGACCACCTGCAGTGGTTTTCATCGCTATCAAATTAAATGATTATTTCAAAAAAAAAAAAAACCAAACACTGATTTAATTTATTCTCTGGAAAAATATTTACTCATTAAATTACGACATAAGAACTCAGAAAAGATATTTTGTTTGTAATCACAAGATGTTTGGGTGGGGTAATGGAGAGATGTAAAGTCCTGCAGCGATTTTGCGTATTGGCCTTGAAAATAAAAATCCTTTAAAGCAAACCGAGAACCTTTAATAATGTAGAAATTCATTATGCTGCTGAGTTTTATTGTCTACATCATAATCTTAGATTACCATGTTTTTGGATTGTTCATAAAATAAAACAATGGTAAATAAAAATCCATGTAATTTCGTTTCCGGTACTTTTATCGAATTTAGAATCAAAATTCATAGTCCATAGGCGGCAATGATGATGGTTATTAGTCATCGCTGGAAGAAAGTTTTTATAAAAAAAAAACAGACCTCTTCATACCACTAAACCCTGAAGGAGAAACGTGCAACACAAAAAAACAAAAGCCCCCGACAGACATCATTCTCGCCCGAAACCGAAACTCATTAAAATCACATCCGATTGTCTCCAACGCGTTTGTCTTCTTCTTCCGTTTTACCTGACGAACATATATACATACATATGTATATGTTTAGCCGATTATTTCGTCCGGAAACTATGGCTAAAATGGCACCCACCACACAACCACTACAGCAACAGCTATACTCTACACAGTCTTCCTCTGCGCCTACAATAAAAACCAACGAAACGAAATGACCCCCTGCGGAACCCCGTCAACTATCACGTGTGCAATATGTCGCGTAGGATCTGGTATCGCAGTGGTGCGATTCCTGCTTTATGTGCACACGGGTGCACGAAGGAAACATAATTAATAACTTTGAAGCAGTCTGCCACAGACGCTGTCATTAAGTTCCAGGGCCAAAGACAGTGATAGCTGATGGGTTGTTGGTTAAATCCTGGTACGGGCGGGGTGCAGCTTTGTATTCATTCATAAAAAAACACATCGGTGGAAGCCGGTGTCGCCAGATAGCTAAACGGTGTAGCTCTCTCTCGCCCTCTTTTAATGCAACCATACTGCTGCTGCTGCTTGATGCACATTGCAATGAAATGTTTTGAGTAAATCACGCGAAGTGTGTTGCAGTTGTTTTTTTTTTGTTTTTTTCTTAATTCATTTTGCGGAGGTTTTGTTCATTTTGTTTGACGTTTGTTTGGGTTGTTGTTTTACGTTTGTCTGGTCTGGCCTCTGCTGGTGTGGTGCGGCTCCGTTTGTTTTGGTTTATTGCTGCGGACTTGGGGATCGTTCAATTAGATTACGTTACGACTTACGACGACTAAACCGAACGAGCGAGCGAAGCGCGTGCACATGTTGGCGTATAGAGAGTGCGAGTAATTTGCGGTGGCGGTGGCGGCATGGTGGATGTATTTTTGTTGTCGAAGGTGGTGACTCACTGTTGTTTAGTTCATTCATGAAATCAGATTTGCTTTGGGGATCTTATTTTCACTTTGGCTAAAGTGCGGTAAGGTGCAATTGCGATAGCTTGATATGAGGAGGTACCTATCTAACCTATCTATATGTATATTGTAAGTTATAATGTAGGTAGGTACTTGTATACTTTTAACTGAATGAAGCTATCTAAGTATCTATGCTGATTATTACCTGGGTGTTTGAATTTTAATGCGCTAGCGCGATAGTGTGGTCGTAGCCTGAATATATAGATAATGTCGCTGCCCACTCTTCCTATAATATCTAATGTCACTCTCTAAGCTGCATGCATATTCAAAATGCATAACAAGAACTCGTTTGCTGAGGATTTGATATGTTTCGCAGAATCAAGTGTGGAGGTAGTTCACCTAATTCGATACCGGAAGCAATAAATACAGGATCGTATGCATGGGATTAGGTGTGAATGCAAAATTACGTCAACATTTGGGGCTGACTTACATCTTAGAATAGACGAATTATTGAAGAAATTTCATTTTATGTACAGGGTCATAAGCTTCAAACACAAATTAATCAGACAAGTAGAAGACTTAAGCATTATTTAATTGTACTTGTTGAATTCTTGATTCAAAGTAGTTTGAACTTACAAAAAATTGCATATTGACAAGGCCCTCACTAGTCTATTCAACTGATGATATGGCCAAGTGAGATCTCGGGCCTAGACGAAACGCCACAATATTCGACACATTTTTGACGCTTGAAAATAAATATCCGTCGATTTAAGGCCGAGTTATTGCCCGAAATATTTGTCGAAAAACCCATCAAGGATGAAGAAATAAGTGAGTATATCGAGAAACTGAATGTCAACTTATTAATCGTTTGTGGGATACATATTTTTCTGATTTTGTGCGGACCAAATATAACGTTTATTTTACTCAAAAATAGTTCTAGAGATTCATTAGCTATGTCTTATTGGGAAATATATCCATAGTAAATTTATCCGTAATAGAGTTTTACATTCATCACATTGGTATCTACGGTCGATAAAAGGTTAAAGTAGAATGATACTGTGGACGTTTATTCAAGACTCGAATTTTATTTTGTTGGTACAATTATAAGCTGGTTTGAATCTCGGTGGATGTGTTCATGGAGTAGTTATAATTTATTATCTATTAATTTCCTTTCGACAGACAAATCAATTTTTTTTGTGTTGGCCAGTTTATATTTCAAAAATCTCAGGTAACTCCATTTTTTTTACTAAACATAAAAGCTGTTCCTCTGAAAAGTTTCTCACTTATTTGACTCACTAACAATAATTTTCATTTTCTGTGCAATTACAAATAAACGGAATTTGATGCGTTCAAACCAATAGAATAGAAAAAAATCTCCAGCAATTTAGTTTCCTCGTGTGAAAGGTATAGACGAATTTTAAGGCAATTAAAAATTGCACTGTGTGTAAAAGTAGTCGTAGACCATAGTGTATGAACAAACCCATCCACTTATCATTTCTTTTCTATTGATGTAAAATGAATGTTCGAATTTAAAATTGCAAATGAAGAAAAATTGCAAAAAGTAAATGGTTTTGAAACACAAATCAATTCTAGTACGATTTCTACTTTCAATTTTATATGAGTAAAAAATAATTATTGGTCATAATTTTAATATTCTCTTCATTTTAATTTGCACACAACTCTTTTATTGCTTGTGAGATCTGGCAGGAGTACTAACGGGTCCGCCATCTAACGTTTTTTTTTTCAACTAGTGCTTATTTCGTGAATGGTAACACTTACCTCATATCTGATTTGACAAATAATTAGTTTTATCCTTTCGCTGAGCGAATATGGTTGTGTATACGATTGAACAACGCTCGCTAAGTGGACCTGCCATCGACTTAGAGAAGATGCCGATTTTGCCAAAAAAATCATCTTTTCAGATGAAGCTTATTTTGATCTTGGCGGGTATGTAAACAAGCAAAATTGTCGCATTAGGGGCACAGAAAACACGCACGCATATATTGAAAAGCCGATACACCCAAAACGAGTCACTGTTTCGTGTGGATTTTGGTCCAGAGGCATAATTCGAAAATGAGCAAGGAGTGGCCGTTACAGTCAATGGCGATCGTTATCTGGCCATGTTGAACCAATTTTTGTTCACAAAAATTGAAGAGGAGGATATTGGCAATATTTGGTTTCAACAGGACGGCGCTACGTGCCACAGAGCCGAAGCTACACTCGATTCTTTGCCCCCATTTTCAAAAAAAAAAGAAGTTATTTGGCGGACGCTATATTTAAAAAAAAACTAAAACCTGGCTACGGTCGTTGCGATTGTTTTGGAAATTCCTTACGTTACTGCGGACATAGGTGAGGTGATGTTCATTTTTAACACAGATTTACAGATTGTGACAGTTTTGTTCAGAGAAAATTGTCAGTGTGGACAAATCGGATTCTCAATATGAAATAATGCATTTAAGTCACGGAGACTTAATGAATGGATCTCTAGCAGACTCTGATCAAAAATGGCTGACATTGGAAATACCTGAAAATTGTAGAACCAAAATGCAGAAGAAAGTCGAATATCTTCATAATATAGCACTGAATGAATATGCCTTAACTACATATAACTTATATCCCTTTTTTGATAACTTACCACGACTAGCACGTTAAATATAGGGGTTTCCAATAAGAACTGGCCGGTATTAACAGTCCGTATTGGATAGGTTGCTTTAACTGCAACTGTCAATCTGTTGCTTATTATTCAGTCACTGATGCTAAATCAGCGTAGTAATTTACGAGATTGAGAACACTTCCAATTGATAAAATTTCTTGCCGACAAAAAATCATTCTTCTTTCTTCTTCGAATGCGCCGTTGCGTTGGTGAAAAGCCATGAATAACAAAGGCATCAACGTCAACAATGAGCTCTAACGAATTTCTTTTGTACGAATTTAACTATATGGACACTGATGGCTTGTGATTGTGATTCCAAAAATGGAAACCAATGGACATTCTGCATTAGCGTTTTGAGGCATGCAGTTATGTCACACAGATGTGAAATGAACAAGCTACCGAGATCGTGTGATTTAATATCTTTATAGACTTTTTTAAGTGGGATTTCCGAAACTGTATGTCTATTCCAATAATTTAGTCAAATATTTGCGGCAGTCATTGAAACATTCAAAGCATTTGAACCCTGTCATATTTTAAACATAAATTAACACATAAGCCTTTAACAATTCAGTATGACCCACTTTAATTAAAACCCTTTACACGACCGAACAAAAATGATATGTATGTTAACTGAACTATTAAGGCGGCCGGTCGACGTTTCATTGCGATGACGAATAGTCCTACCCTGCCATGTACCCATTTGTAGTCAATTCACGCTAATCGAAAGATGTCGCAATTTGTTGTCCCCAAAAATCGTGTTAACACTAGTGTCGCAATTCCCGTCAATGCATTGCCAGTATATTTTGTTGTCAATCACACGTCATGGAACAATTTTAACATATTTTGACGTATATTTTACGTCAGAAATTTAACCGGCGAATCGTAGTTTAATTCTAAAAATTAAAAAAATTGTTGATTCATTGTTAAAACCAGATGATTTGCACCACAGCTGGTGTCGAAACTATTTCAAAGTGACCATAATTTAACCCACATATATATGTGTGATGGAATTTTGCAACATTAATGTTTTTTTTTCAACTTTTTTTTTTTTTAAGTAAAACAATGATTTATTTATTTTTTGTATATTGTTCATTCATTAAATTAATATTCATCATCACTCGTCGTTATTATTAAATCATAATAAATTTTATGACAATAGCCACAGCAAATACGCACACTTCTATGCTTGAATTAATTCACACAAAAAAAGTAGACTGTGAAAGCGATTTTTTATAATAATAATTAATTATAGTGAAATGAAGCAAGTCAGGATAAAATATGCACCAATTAGTTAAACATGCATTTGTTATCCATATGTAATGTGGGGAGAAGATATTTTATTAATTAAAAGGATATATTTCTCTAGGGATCCTTATACCCATTTTTGTTTTGTTCAACTAAAACCATAATTGAAAAAAAAATAATAATTCAAGTAGAATTTTATTAATAAAAATTAGTTTTTCATCTTTGACGATTATATAGGTGGTCCTGAATTTGTATCCTTTTTTAAATTTAGAATAATCCATTGAAACTAATAGGGCTTAGGACATCTGCCCTTTGATTTACCTACACTTAGATTTAAAAAAAAAGTATACAAGAAACATAGTATGCTCACTCTCTGATCCCAAGTGGACCGTAATAAAACTTCAAGTAACACGCCTTAATGCGAGATAAGTGGATACCAAAATGAATCTACGTTCAGGGATCCATAATTTATAGCTCAACCAAATCGAATTTTTGAGGATTCTTAAGAAGCCTGTGCGCTCCTGCGTGTGTCGCGTCGTCGCAGATGTGTATGTATGTTTTTCAAGAAGAGAAAGACACGTGCTGACTGCTTGTGTATGACACCGGTGACACATGACTTTGTTGACATACACAGCAAATTAGAAGAAAGTCAGTTAGAGCAAAGGACGAAGAAGAAAATGTTAAAGTTGACGGCAACCGGTCGTGCTCTTTTGAGCCAAGGATTAAGTTACATAAATATAACAAAACGGAACCCAAGTCAGTGTTATGCAATATTGTGTTCGCTTGAAAATAATATATCCTTCAAAACGGATATTCACAATATGCATACCTATACCTACCTACTCGTACTACTGCGATCTGCCTACCATAAGGACGAGCTCGCTGCTCTCTGGCTAATGACATATTAACATTTTACTTACAGACGAGTGCTCCAGGATGTTGTTGCGAGTCAAGGTGCACTCGACACACTTAGTGTTGATTCGTTTAGGGATAATACAATTAGTGGTGGGGACCCTTGAAGGATTCGTTGGACTGGAATGAGAGTATAAATATTCGGCTTTCGCTGATGAATTAATGTAGAATTTCTTGTGGTATGAATGTTGTCTGTACGAGAATTTTCTATACCTACATGCCACAATTTTGGCACGATTATGATTATGGTTTCCTGAATATTCATTCCAATGAAATGTGATATTATGTTTTTTTTTGTTGCTTTTTTAAAAGAAACAAATACTGACACGGAATAGGAAGACGTGGTTTTTGAGTTTCCGGAAATGTTGTTTCTGTTTTATTTTTTCAAATTAAAATAAACGTGTTTTGAGTTTTAAGTTCCATTTTCTGAAGGAGTTGCTAACCGGTCTGAAGGACACAAGGATTTTTTTTAACAGTCCATACTTACCTACATAAGCGGCACGTAAATCTTCAATATTGTCAGTCCATTGGTGCGGTTTTCCCAAGACCGAAAGAATTTAGACCAAAAAATAGGTATTGATTGCAAAATTTACATCCAACAAATAATTCCATAGATTTTGTGGTGTTTTACTCTAAGGTCTGTTTATATTGAGAGTGACAGACGATCAACGAATATTCATCCAATTTGACGTGACTTTTTTTTTATTCGTAGCGAATGACGTTTTATAATGATAATCTCTGATTTTGTGGTTAATTGTGCGAGAAAATGTATTCGTTGAAGTGTGGATTATATGTGGAATATAAATAGCGAATTTGACAGTTCGTAATAATCGGATTGCAATTCGCCATATTTTGGCATTTAAAAAACAAATATTAGTATCCTTTGATGTGCTTTTTGCTTTCCAGCGGAGATTTATCTCATGGCGTTTTCAGGGTCGCTCTGAAGAAGAGACAAAACTTCAGTAAGAAAGGTTTTTTAAACCAAATCTAAATTAAAAACAAATCTTTCATTTAGTATATAACAAATAATCTTTCGTTGAAATATTCTGGACTTCACTTTATGTATGCCTTGTGTCGCGTATCTGGTTTATTCTGGCATCTGGTTTTCAAAATATGTATTATTTGGTGACAAGTTCTAATTCGAACTACGCCCTTGGCGTTTACAATGGTCAGCAGGTATAACAATTTCAGCTGCCTTGTAAGCTAATATTCGAGCTCGTGAGATTAAACCATGGCAACCAAGTTGAAGTCATCATACTGTACTTTCTTACAAAATTGAGTGCGAACTATATAAGGGTGGAATGCAAATGAGCTCTGATTGATTGGTGTACTCATTAGCTGAGGTTGCAGAATCATGATCGAAAACGATTTGATTCGTGATACTGGTGGAAGCATGGAACACTTCGGTACAGTCTAAATATTAATATAAATAATATTTCTGCCATTTTGTTTGAATCTTTGAAGATTTTAGGTTATGCATTGTATTAAATTCTATTTATTTGTTGTTTGTCGTTGGTCATACTCGTGTGAATAGTCTTTATTTCGGAGTAAAGTGTGTTACCTTTGTTATTGATAATAATTCGTATATCAATTTCTTTAGTAATGGCGTTGATAATTCCCAGTATTGTTTTTTTTATTCAACTCTTATGGCGCTTTGAAAAACAACACGCTTTCTATAAGTTTAGATCAATCAGTATATGAAACTAATCGCTAAGCATAGTAAGTGTGTTTATGTTGTTTCCCACGTATGTGTGCCATCTGTTGAATGGGTTTTCCTCTGCTGTGTACACAATCAAGGACACGCCACACAGTGGGGCCATTTGTATGGGAGAGTGCAAAAAACTCAATAAAAACTAAACCACTGTAGCGATTTAGTTGAAATTTTCAGGAATGAAAGGAAATTTTGTCTATCAATTTCCACCTACACGCTTACATTTTGCTCGTTTTAATAAAAACTAAAGCACTAAGCCGATTTTAATGAAATTTTTAGGAATTATAGTCAATGATAAGACAAATGTACACTATTAGTTGCCGTCCACTGCCCCTCCTAGTTTTTTCTCGTTTTAAAACAAAGCTTTTTTTATTTATTTTTTGTATAGACTTGTTTTTAGTTCAATAAAATTTGAACTACTTGAACGATTTTCATAAAATTTTCTGGGATGTGGAGGATAGTATAAAAAACAAGCAGTGAAAATTTCAACCTACTTCTAAAAAAATGTTTTAATCCTAGTTACTATTTCTGAAAGGAAATGGGGAAAAAACAATATTTATAACTTAAGTACTGATATTTTTAATAACTTCTTTAAAATTAAGTTTCACTTAATTTTAAATCAATTTAACTCTATCGTATTTCAATTTCACAAACAGATCAGCATATTTTATTTAAATTGTATCCATAAAGATTAATGTTCAAACCCTTTAAGAACAAGTTAATTACGTATACCAATCACTGGTGTAAACAATTTTGTTTGTTGTTGTTGAAGATGTTGAATATAACCAGATATATTCTTTTCCGCATTGCTTTCGGACTGTTATATAAATATTGAAAATTTTTAATGCAACAACAACAACTTGGTGATCTACTACAAATGCATATTTCTTTGTAATAGACCATCAAATGGTTGCTGTGACATTAAAAACTATCAATGGTAATATAACGTTGAGAAAGAAATGCAGCCTGCAATTTATTTTTTATAATTGGTAAGTGAGTTTTCAAATAAGAATTTAAATACTTACAGTCATTTCTCAGATAATTGAAAAAATAAGCAAAATTGTGATTTTCCATATAATTTCACGCTTTCGCTTGTTTTCACTATCCGATTTACAGGGTTCAGTTTTGTTTTAAACTAACTTCAACCACCTTAATTGAGCATTAGAATGTGGAGAAAATGATTTTATAGCCTTTTGAAAAGTAGCTCCACAACTTTTATTTTTATTACTTTGTTCGGCAGTTGTCTGTAGTTGTCAATGAAATGTATAGGAATTTCAGCGGAGCATTTTTTGTAGGCTTACAAAAGTTCACATTATCTGCTTACTCTTTCCTACTCAATCTATTATTTTTTTTAATGTCATATTTTAAAATTTTTATATTTTTTAATTTTTCTTTTGTAAATGAAATACAAATATGGAAAGTTTCATAATTGTATCTTTACAAATAAAACCACAGTAAGCCAAATTGTTCATTAGTGAAACTAGATGATTTTTGGGTAAAATAATGTTGTCGAAATTCCTAAGTCCCTCACAGCCACAAACAAAAATGAAATGACGCAAACGAGTTAGAACAATATAGGCTATCAAACATCGCAAAAAATAAATAAGAAAAATTGGAATTATTTCCCTGTTTATCCCATTGTAGGCCGCGGGACTGGTACGTTTCTGTACATATACGTTTCACACAAGTGTCCCAGCCATCTCAGCCGCTGTATTTTATTTTTTTTAACTGGTCGAAGTCTTTGTAAAGCTTATGGTTAAATCTTTTTTACTTCTCCACACTTATTAGATTTTCACAGGACCTGAGACTCCTTATTTATTTATTTACAAATCAAAAAAGATTAGTTGTTGTTTTTTTTTTGTGATCCACTTACGTCATTGAGTAGATGAAATTTTAATCTTCAAGAACAAAATTTAATTTAAAATATAATACATTCTGAAAAGCTCAATTTGACCATGAAAATAATTGCACAAGGGGATTTTCTGCGAAATCATATTTTCAATTGCTAAAATTACCTTATTCCATAAAATGCTTCCGCCAACATAATAGCAATGGAAAATCTCATAACTCACATAGAATAAAACTATATTTAAACAATTTCTGCCATGCTGCTGGCTTCCAAAATAAAATTTCTGCAACGTCTGCCATCTATCGATATAAGTCCAAAAAATAAAGGAACAAAACGTCCACAGATTTAAGCTTACCCAACCAAAGCGTAACAACTAATTCCAGTTGATTAGTTTTGAAAATCCTTTTTCAATTAAGCCAAAGACTTCCTTTTTCAACGAGAAAATGACAACGACGACAGGACGAGTTTACGGCCAGTGAAACACTATATACGAGTACACACCACTCATTCTTCCAACATAATCTGTGTCCCATAATAATTCATCTCGCCGAACGAAATTGCTTTTTTTATTTTATTTCATTTTTCGTACTCACAGTTATATAGTAGAATTGCATAATGAAGAACCAAAAAAAAAAAAAAAAATATTATATATTACCAACAAGGACGAAACTGCAAATGCCAAAATGCAAAACTTTTTTATGCTTCCGCTGAATTTTATTTGAATTTATTTTCGACCCATATCAAAAAAAGAAAATTCATTAAAACACCAAGGGGAAAAATGAACATGACAAATAGAACAGTTTGCTGAATGTCCTTGTACCAACGTACTCGTATTCAACCCTCTTCGAAGAGAGGTGGTTTGATTATAATTGTACATAGATCAGGTAATAAGTCAATTACAGCCACGAATTATTGATTTGCTGTCATCGCATCGGGTCCAATCGATATGACATATGCTTTAGCTTGGACAAACATTTCAATTTGTAAATCAGGACAGGACATATATATATTCAATAAACAGACTTACTTCCACACCTATTCGCCTTGTAAATATATATAAATGTGAACATGAACGTGGCTATGTGGCTCCCAACCGCATTAAAAGCCCTTTTCTCTCGATGACGGTATTGTGACAGGCTAATGACACACTCATCTAACTTTAACAAAATCTAACGAACGACATTGATAAATCGTCCTCTCTTGGTTCTATCTACGAATTTCAATATGAGGATGAAGGACGTGCCGATGTAATGCTGACGCTATACTGATTTCCAGTTAATTAATTAATTTTATGCCAGCTTCCGATCTCTGATAAATTAGTAAAGCAATTTCGGACTACTTGGCCTTTGATTGGTCGTAGGTGTTGGTCTGTTGGTCTGTTTGGCCAGTGTGTGTGCGGTCTGTTTTAGTCTCTTGAATCCTTTTAACCCATCCACTTCCACTCCCTTTCAAACAACACACAAGTATACCTATTCAGTTGTACTGAGTGACTGAACATCCAGAATGATTATATTCCATGAAAAATTGTATGCAATTAGACAAGTCATGTCAACTCAACCACAAAATCATCATCACACTCGTTCAGGACAGATGCTGCTTGAAATCTGGAACATTTAGGGGATGAGCGCAGAGAAGTTTGAATATTTAATCAACGACTAAATTGACATGACGGGGATTTTAATTGAGATTTACTTGCAATGCTAGCGTGCACATATTATCGGTTTTGGTAGAGAAAAACAAGTATGTATGTATAGTAAATATTAGGTAACAATTTTTTACACCTAATCATGTCTAAAAAAAAAATAGAAAATATATATAAATTTAAAAAAAACTAATCATGTTTGAATTTTGCAATTAAAGTCAGACTTTAAAGCCAAAATAAATGGGGGGCAATAATTTGTACATGTATTGAGCTCCGCACCGCTTGAAAATTTGAAAATAATTCTCAGGTTATGAGCGCACTGCATAATACAAGCATTTACGACTACAACATAATTCTTACTTGCCAAATATAGGCAGGTATTATATGGCACGTTTTGGGTTTGTAAAAAAACAAATAAACTCGAGATTTTGATCGAACTTGACATTACGAACATTAGTAACTTAAATTAATCAGCATGTGTTCAACTTCGATGTCGGACAGAGAGAGAGGTCTTATCTGACATTTCTTAAGGCGATGTTTTATTCCTTGGGAATAAATTGTAATACTAAAGTGTTACCAGAAATTATAATTTAGTTGAATATAACAATTCTGTCTGTAAGTATGTGTGTCTGTCTAACTTTTTAACTAACGTACGGTTGTAACTTGATCTCAGACAATTTTAGTTGAACGCGCCTATTTTTGACAGATATAGGAATCAAACAGAACCAGAATTAAGAATAAACACATGAACCACTTAAATTTGAAATTAAAAATAAATTTATATTTGTTTTCGTGTTTACTTTGTGAATGTGAATTGTGAAAAAAAAGAATCGGCTAGTGTTCCAACTATACATCGACAGGATAAGAGAATCAATGCCCTTGAGCTCACATTAAAGACAATTTTCTGTATGTAAGTCTTTTGGTGAAATATTCTGTGTAGTGTGTTCTTTGTACAGTTCCGTGAATTGCTCCTAAATTATTGGAATAAAAGCTTTTTCTCCGTGTATGTTGGAACGAACAAAGTTACACACATCGGCTTGGTGCACATTTCTTCCGTACAAATGTAAGGTTACAAGGATTTGTAGTTCTGGTGAAATGGGAGACTGCGATTTGTTACTGGATCTCTTATATTCAGTCTTTTCATTTTTAATTAAAAACCGAACCATTAGTTTTTCGAATCGGTATGCCTCAATCAAATTCACGGTCCTCAAGTTTTTCGAACGGATTTTCTCGAACTGCATACATATTGTTCGCTTTCTTAAAAGCTTAAGATCTTCAAAAATATTAAAATCTTTTTCAGAAAACGTTTTTTTTTTTTTTAATTTTTTTTTATTGTGAAGTATCAAACGTTAACTTGATAAAGTATATTTTAAAATAGGTAAATAACCGTGTTGCTGTTTTTAAATTTAGAATACTTTAAATACTTAGAATTTTGCACCATTTTTTTTACCCAAACAGGTAAATTTTATTTTCCTCAATAACGACTCCAACGAATTTTATATAAAAATTAATTAATTAATGAAGGGAAAAGGTATTCGTAGTTTTTCTTCAAAATTGGCTATTTTTTGTTACCTATATAACTCTAGTAGAACCATTTTTGTTGGTATTCAATTTTCTGGAAAACGGTTCAGTTGATTTTTTTCGATTTTTTATGGAGAAACTCAAGTTTAAAAACTTTTGAAACTTTCAAAAAAAAAACAAAATTTCAAAAATATATACTTAGGTAAGAATTATAGTTTCTTGGCTAATTCTTGAATACTGGAAAAAACATTTTCCTGAAACAAAAAACCAGAGCTACCATACAAATGTTAAACAATCGTTAAGAAAAATATTGTTTCTCATGAACGGCTCAAAGAATTTTGATAAAATATGTGTGTATTGTTAAATTAGTGTAGACCATTTTTAAGTAAAAAAATATTTTATTTTGCACGGTACTTCCCATGGAACCACTTTTCATATTTTTCACTTTGTGTACACTGATTAAATCTATTTTTTTGTATGCAAATGCTCCTTAAATGTATTGAAAAGTTTGCATTCAAATTTTCCAAAAAAAAATGTTTTTTCAATAAAAAAAAATTATTACGTTTTTTTTCGTAAGATATCAAAATATTTTATTTGTTCAATTTAAATTTTTTTTAATATTTTTCTTATTTTTTTTTTACTTTATGAAATTTAATAATTAGTCTTAGTGTTTTCTTTATCATGTTCCCACCCACGCAAATCGTTTTGAATTTTTCACACTTTTAAAGCCGAACAACTGTTATAAATAGGCATTTCTTATATCTCGTACTTAAAATTTGTATTATTAAATACATAAAAAGCAAACAAAACATTAAATAAAACGATTTCAAAAATACATTTAGCAAGAATATTGTCCTTACAATGTGATCGATCATAACAACAAGTATGTACGACGCAGTCAAGCATTTTATTTGTATTGCCTTTCTAATTTTGAAGCCTAAGCGCGACAATAATTTCTGGTTTGACCCGAAGGCAACCATCATAACAAAAAACATAAAACACCCGACTGGATCGTACGTCTGCTCTTATGTTCGATCACATGGTAAGCATGAGATTCTTAGGAAAAACAGTTAAATATATTTTTAAAGTCGTTTTTAATTAATTTTGTATATACACAATTTCTTTAATTTTTTTTTTAATTTTTAAGTTTGTATAATAATACGAGTATATAGATATTAAATAAAATTCTAAAAAAAAACTCGCCTACCTATTTTTGGAATATACCTAATTTTTTTTTCAAAATTCATAAAATTATTTTTCAAAAATTTAGTATTTAAAATTTGAAAGAACTCCTAAATTAAAATTTTAATTAAACTGAACTCCGCTAAGCCGCAAATGAGAAAATCAAAAAAAAAATATGTTTAAGTTGAATGTTTTTTGCTACCAAAAGGTAAACCTTACCCACAGAAATGCATAGATTTTTTTTTATGAAAATGATTATAGCCGTTTTCGAGATAATTAAGATTTATCATTTTGCTTCAAAAAATTGTATGGATGGTACCGTTATTTTTGTCACAAGAAAAAATATTTAAAAAAAAGAATCAATCACCTAAGACGTTTAAGTATCAAGTTTGCAGAAAATCGCTGCAACTGTTTTGGCTGTAGATCGGCCTACACAGAGCCAGACGAAATTACGAGTTCGATTTTTGTTTCCAATAGCAAAACTTGCCGTATGGTATGTACCTATATCTACCTATATCGCTGGTGTGTTTGAAGCTGCTAATAAGCCCTTAAAACTAATACCTTAACACTTCAGAATAAATCAACTTCTTGTTTGCAGAGCTTGATAAAATCTTTCGTGATTACAATATTCTCCTGCTACCGATTATGTAAATTAAAGAAGAACAAAAAAATAGAACACGACACCAATTTAAATGAACTTTGACATTGTGTAGTGTGGTGTGGTATGGTCTCCTCTGTCCAATCCGAAGTGAGAATGTGAGTACCATCGCTTGTTATACCTATTCTATAGATTATTTTTAATTTAGGAGCTAAATGTAGTCAAGTCCGGTGTGGTGGCATTTGCAAAGCGTCAGCTGTTAGTGTTTGGTGAGGAATGAGGATTAGGTCACTCGGAAGGAGCAACTTTTTTGTTGTGTTATTTGTATTCCGTAGCAGCACCTACCGTCACTTAAGAACCAGACTGAGTCTGGGACGTATGCATATCGATATTTGAGTCCTCTGGTTTGTGGAAAGGAGTTTTTTTTTTGTTTTCAATTTTTCGGTGACCGAGCGACCGACCTTTTAAAGTAATTTGATGCCTGTGATGGAATTGTCGTGTGCCGCCGGGTGTTAGGTGTCATGTTGTTTGTCCTTAATTCTCGTCTAATATTAATTTTGTGCCATAGGATTGGAGGACTCAAATTCTGATACTGCTGGCCCTGCTAGGTCATGCTGTGCTATGTATAAGATAAATGGGCTATTTGTCGTCGAGACGGCTGAAAATTAAAATTGAAGAGGATGACATATTCGATTTGAATAAGGAATAGACCGAGATCTCAAAATCAAAAACAAATGTGTCGTAGCTAGTAGCTCAGCAACCAGTTCAGTTACCAGATGGACATTGTTCGCGGTTGATAAGATTTAATTTTGGCTTACTGCTTTGATTTTCCACCTTAATTTTGAATAAGAGGCGTATGTTTGTTTTTCTTATAAGAACAGATTTCTTAGGTTTATGTTTTTTTTAATCATAAAGGAGGAAGCTGTGATATTATAAAATAGATATATAAAATATATATTATATAAAAAATGATGTCAAAAATAAATATTTAAAAACATAGGTTTACTATTAGTTTCTTAAGTCGGAAATCAGTGTCTTATTAAATTTTATTTTATTTAATTTAAATAAATTATTTTAGTAGAAATATTTCACACACAACATTTTAAAAAAATGGACAAATGTACGAAAGTATTTATGCAAATTAATAATTTAAAAAGTTGTGCTATTTACTTTTATGAGAATTAAAAATAGCGGTGCTAATTATACGCGCATGATATTTATCTTTACTTATCAATAAATATATACTCCTATTTTCTTTAAATTTAACGAGAACAATATATGTATGTATGATGGGATAAAAATGTTACGTTAGAAATATGGAAAATACAATGCGAAAAAATAGAATTTGGGATATGTGTATAATGTATATCATACCACAATAATATCATGCAAAAAGATTATATCATAATGAGAAAATTATTATATGAGAATAAAAATATCAGACAAGATATTATCATGCGATAAATACATATATCATGCCAGACAAAATATATATCAAAAAAAAAATACCATACGAGAAAAAATTATATCATGATAGACGGTAATGTCTTGCGTGGTAGTGCAATTTTTTTGTTGTGATATTTTTCACCGAACTGTTGCAAAGTACATGCAACCTACAGCAAAACCATGATCATAAGTATGATTAGTTGCTGGAGTGAGAGTATTTGCTATACCTTGTGGGCGTGGAAAAAATATATAACCCAATTTTTGTTTGTCAATTTCGCATTTGTGTGATAAAACTTATCAATAATGCACACATTGTTTATTGGAAAATTGGTTAGAGAGACATTTTTAACAAGCCCTCTAAGTGTAGGGTGAGAAAATTTTGTTGTGTTTTCTTGGGACATAATAGAAATTTGTTTATAAAACTTTAAAACTAAGGGAGTGTGTTCTGTTATTTCATTTTACTTTGCGATTACTTCTGTACCTATTTTACTTTTGATATATATTTTATCTATACACGCAACGACACTTTCGGTTATGGTTCGTGGATTTTCATGCTTTATACCTAAAAGTGTGGGTTAAAGAGAATGCCAGTAGGACTGCTAACGTACTCTTAAGCCATAAGTGGGTCTACATTCCATTGTGATATAAATATCAAATTTTTGGATATGGTCGTTGTGGAGCACAACGCAAAAGCAGTATCCGTTAAGGCACCTCTATACATGTTTGAAATCCAATCACACTCCTCTTCTGTTGTCATTATCATTTTTTTATTATTATTAGGGATTTATGTTTATTTCTCAAGATTCATATTAAAACGCAATTATCGAATATGTTTAAATTGATTTTTTTTCTCCCACATTAATACCATCGCAATGCATAGTCTGACATTTAAGTTTATTTTTTAACTGGATATTGTCCAAAACCACAACCGTCTCTGAACTAGGGGTTGATAAAGTGCCAGCAAGTACCGAAAGGCAAAAACCACACCGTTAGAAAATGGAAATGGCGCCCAACGTGTAATCGTAAGATAAGCCAATAAATATGCGTAAATCTCGCTTTCTGCAGGGCTTATCTCGAATTAATATGAAGAAAACAAAATAAATATTTAAACACAAAATTTAAATAATTAACGACAACAAATTCTATATACCTACTACTAAAATTAATTCTGCCAAATAGAAGATTTACCATTATAATTGATCGGACTTGTTGAATTATTGATTTAAAATATTTTTTAAGGCATTTAGTCAACAAAATTTGCATTTCCCATTGACTAGGCCAACTTCTCAACTGATGAATCCCAGTAAGATTGCCGGGATGAAATGCAAACCTTGTGGAAGAAAGGCCGTTAAAAGCTATTTTGAATATAAAATAACTTACCTTTATAAAACAATTCTGTAAATTCAGTCCTTATTTTATGAGTAGGTCTAGCCCTTCGTAGATGATAATTAACTCCCTCGTACAGAATAGTTTTGTCTCGTATGGCAGCTATCAGCATAAGATTTATCAGAAGGAAATACAATAAATCGAAATATTCAGCCTTAAGAACATGTATAGCCTCCTTGGTTTTTGACCAGTCTCCCGTGGAAAATAAGTTATAAATAAAAAATTTATAATAAAAAGTACAATAAGAAGAATACATTATTAGAAAGCAGGGTGTGTTCCAGAGTCAAGTGACAAGTGCCCCCATCAGCCTACACCCCCTTCGGGCAGCTATGGCCTGAAATGAAAGAAAATTATTTAATTATGTGTTTTTTAACATCAATCAAATTTTGCACAAAAAAAAATAAAAATAGATGAATTTTATGAAATCTATAAAGGACATCCAAAACCAAACACATATTCTTTTAAGAATAATCCACAGCAGTTTTTTTTTGGGGGGGGGGGGGGGCTGCCAAACCTTTAAATTTGATTTCCCAACAACTACAATTTGGCGTAGATATCAGTTCTCACTTTCAAAGCTCTGCTCTTAAAAATCAACTATAGAATTCTTCAAAATTTTGTTCGTTCATTCACCTTTGTGTGGTATTTCCGAAGATGGAATAAATTGAAAACGTGAACAATCATGCTCTTAACACAATCGGGCTATTTTTATTAAAAAATGGTAAAAAAATGATTTAAGGTCACAAGCTTGTGAAAATGGTACATTACATAACATAGGAAGTGTTATATCCTTGAAAATTTATATTTATATTTCACTCAATAAATATCAACAATATTAATTTATTTAAAATAAATAAACTACATAACGATGGTTGATGTAGTTATGTATATACAAGCGCACTTAATTTTTTTTTAAATTGTAATTAAACACGATAGATGGAGGTACTTATTTTATCCTGTTCAGTCTTTTACCTTTTTCATTTGGATTCTACTCTGTGTTGTTTATTATGCAATTAACAAAAAAATATTTTTTTGGTCGAAGAGTATACCTTCCGTATAACCGAATGTATGTAGAGAATATGTTTTTTTCTGAATTAAAGTAATTGAAACTTTAAATTTCAATATACGGTTAGTAAATACTTATTGTACCTACCTAGTAGTATTTGTCAACACGCAATAACAAAATCATTTAACTGTTAAAGAGTCTAGAATGAAAATGACACTTCATTAAAAACAAAAAAAAAAAAAAACGTTGGCCATCAACAACCACGAATTTGAGCAAATGTAATTTGCTATCAGAATCAGAATCAGACTGTCAGGATCAGGCTCAGGCGACAGCAAGGAACCATCCAGCAACAACATTTAATCGAGTTTAAAGCACATTAAGCATTTCCGCATGTTGATATACCACGGAATTAATGATTTTACAATTCCCGAGCATTATGTGTGTTTAAGGCAAAAAAGTGTATGTCCTGTGATAATTACAACGGTAATTTACCTTTTATGGTTTTGTAATTCCAATTTCCAGTGAATAGTTTTTTTTTTTTAATTTTTTGTTCGTTCATTTTGAAATAATTTAATTTTCGATGGCATCAGGGGGATGCCACAATAGGTACTAAATATAATAATTATTGCGCCATCTGATTCGAATAACCAGAGATAGGCGTTTTTAAAGCTTCAAAATTTAATTCATTCTGGCTTATAGTATGAATGTACCTAGGTTGTGAGAGACAATTCATTTTGGACAGAAGAGAGTCGTTCCATAGCCATAGAGGGCATGGGGATGAGGTAGGAGAAATTATCTAAGATTCAATAGTGTCATCAGCGCGCCGGCCGCCACCACCGCTGGCTACTGGGCCACCATTTCGGGTTGTTTTCGTGTTAACCTGTGGGGCATTTGGTGTCGGATGGTGGATTACAATTGAAACAGAACAAATTTACGGCAGTGTGATTCAGCACAGGAAATTGTCCCAATGCGGATGTAGCTAGTGTTAAATCGGCAATATTTATGTGCTTCATTATCGACAGCTATAAAACAAGGAGTTAAAATTGCCGGCCAGGACCAAAACGATGAAATATTATTCCCAACTCCGAATCTGAAGTAACGGCATTCGAAAATTTGCTATGTGAAAGTTGTATACACTAATTGGGGATTTAGTTGTATCCATAGAGGCGGTAGAACTTACTTGTAATCTATTTATTTTGTGCATCCATTACAGTTATTTGTGTAGGTGGGTTGTTATTTTTCATGTATAGGTAGATACCTATGGACCTAGATAAGTTTGAAAATAGATAAATCATCATCATCATAAAGTTTGGTTTTCCTAAATGCAATAGGAAACTGCATGGCGCTTTGAAAGTTATAATGCATTATAATCAAAATTGAAAACAAATACCTAACGAAATTTTTGAATCATCAACAGTGGTTTCCTGTTTTGTTCGCTAATAAAGTGAATAACTAAATTAATAAATAAATATGCCCGCCTCTTCTACTGCACAATTTTTAAGATATCATATATTTTATTTTAATAAATAAAATCGATTTTTAGGTAATATTTCTAAGCTGGTAAATTTTGTCTTGAAAAAATTACAACATTATTTTGTTTTAAAAATTAAAATTTAAAAATAATATAAATTTGATTCTAAATTAAAAAAATATTAATTATCATAAAGTTGAACAAAACTCATATTGTATATGCTTTTTTCTGGATCACCACAGTTCTTCGACCAACTAGATTCTGTATGGATAACTTTCCTTAAAATGCAAAGTACAGTTGGGACACTTTAACAGGTAACCTTCATTTTTCAGGCGATCGTGCATAACGAAATATGACGCAACGTTATATTTCTCCAACGTTTCCATATCTCTCACAATTAGAAGTCCATAAAATGTTCCGTATATGAACGTTAAGTGTAAGCTATTCGTAATAAAGCTAAAATCTTAAGTTATTATTTTTTTATATAGAAAAGCGACATATGGCTACGCTGACCATATTTCTCTCAGCAAGACCCGGGACATAAATTTAAAAATGTGTTTTGTACAAAATCAGTAAAATTTTCGAAAACAAAAAAAAAATAAAAAAACAGAACAAAATGCAAAAAACTTTACATTTTTTTAAATATTAGGTGGCAATGGCGCAGTGGATAAAGTGCTTGATTGCTAACTAGGACGTGTGGGTTCGATCCCCACGCTAGGCGCATTCTTTTCTTTACCTCCAATCTTAATTGGATGCCGCCCATGGGTTAAAATGAGACAGTCAATACCTTGTTCTCAAATCCAATGTGCCAAACTAGTTCCGAGCAATTCAGGTTGCATTTAAAAGACCTTAGGTCTTACAGGCATATAGTTAAATTAAAAAAAAAAATTTTTACCAAGTCTTTGAAAAATAAACATTAATAACACATTACCAACAACATTTTTGGTGCTTGGTACTTTTTTGCCTAACAAATTTCTTTGATGAATATTATACTTTCCTATTAAATATTTTTTTAATTTCCTGACAGCTTAAATTATACTTTAATTTTACCAAAAGCACGGCACTGAGAGTTTCAATATTCAGTTCTGTGTTTTCATATTTCCAAATATAGTTCATTTTGGGAAAAACTCTTTCGGTTGGAGCATTTGAACCTGGCAGATAGAGGCCTAACTCGACAATAATTAAAAGATTTTTGAAGTTTATACTTTGTTTGCAAAAATGCTAAGAAACGCCTTTTCACTTCTCGGCCACAGTTATTTTGTTCTCTATCCATTTTGTTATAATTTTGTAACAAACAAATTCGTCAAGCAAATTGGAATCATATATTATAATAATATTATGCTCACATGAAAAATTGAGGACCCGGATTGAATAAAATGGAGAAGGAAGGACCTCAGATGAAGGGTTTTTAAACAAATTCTTTAATTCCCCTGAACGATTGTAATATCGGACAAACCCGGGATAAAAATAAAATACCGGACAATTGTACGTCCCGGGTTTTCTTAAAATTTAGGCGGATCACCGTTCATATGGCCCACCCTGTATCACAAAATCACAATTACTGCACATAAGCTAGCCCAAACTTCAATTGTATTATTTAATATTTCACAATATCTGATTTGACTCGAAGAATAGGAAAGGGAAGGCTCTTCTTACTTACTCTGTAAAATTTCATGCCTTACCAAAATCAATTAAGCAGCTCCCGAACTCGAAGAATTATTTCTCTACAATTTTGGTAACATCTTATTTCTGCCACTAAGGAAAATCCTGAAATTCATTCAAAATTCAGATTTATCCATTCCTTACTCCTCCTAATATAGACGTTTTCTATCCCCGCATGGGGAGGGGGAGTTTAATTATACGGGTTTTTATATATATTCCTCTATAATTTTTCTGACACTTTTTTACATCAACAAAATCAATCATCTAACCAATTTTGTATGTCATTTTTCAGTTGGCTACTTTTACTTAATAGGTAATAACTAGCCCTGGGTGCTTTAGATAAAGAAGAATTCCCGAAATCTACACGATGATGATCTGATCAACTGAATTCGTACACTCACTTCTAATAAAAGGTAAGATTTCTACTAGCATGGATCACCAAATTCCAAACAAAGTTGGAGTGCGCCAAGGAAGTACATTGAGGCCTTTACTCCTTATTAATTTTTTAATTCTGGTATTTTGAGTAAAATAACTCTTCGAATAAGACATTCCTGACTTGGGATGAAGTTATCATAAGAACTAGGATCTTTCTTGATATAGCAATCTCGAAGAAGTCGGAATAAAATTACTGGTTCTGCTTTTTTTTTCATTTGTACATAAATATTTTTATCTTTTACTATTTGTTTATTTACTAAATTGGTATTCGACTGATATTGGATAAATGTGGAACTCATTAACTCAAGAAAAGATTTCAAGGTCAACCTATTCATAAAGCAGAGCAACCCCAGAATTGTATTTTTTTTATTTTTGATATGATTCTTTTTAAATTGCCATATTTTAAACAAAGAGAAATATATCGAAAGTTTTAATGAACTAACATAATACTACAATTTAAAAACTCGATAATTCTTCGGATGAAAATATTCAATTAAAAACCCACACCATTTCACACCTCTTGATTGCGACGCCATTATAAGCATATTGCATTTCATTCAACATACAAAAAAAATGCATTTAATTTCTGCATATAATAAAACCAGCCAAAAGGCTTCCGAGCCAAAAGTCCTTCCATTCATGCATGCTTTGTGCAGTGCATTCCAAATTTATAAAGAAAATCGAAAACAAAATCATACAAACAAAAATCGTTATCCATTTGCGTAGATTCAGTGGATTTTCTGAGCGTGGTTTTGGTTAATTTGACATTTTTTTTTATTTCATATTTTTGTTTCGTTTTGAGAAGCAATTGGTTTATGAAGTAACAGATCAGAGCGAAATAGAATTACTTTTTAAAAATAACATGGAAATAAGTAATCGAAATATTGATTTGGCAGCTGTTCCGTATGAACATTGGAATTGTGCCTTTAGCTTTTCCTTTTTTCTATAAGCAAATCCACATAAAGGAGCAGTTCTCTTTATAGGTACTTATGATCAACCTAATTCTTAAACATTGAAACTTAAACATAGTCTATTCAAAGTATTAGCTTATGATAAAGAAAATTGACGAACAAAAGCAAGACATATATAATTTTTTAACATGTCAATCGAAATTACTTCACTCAACATTTCGGCCTCGGAAAAAAAGCAACAGTTTTAAAATTCAATGATTGAATTGTACTCCTGCAACATTATATTTGGGGGATCTTGGGGCCTAAATCAAAAAAATTCAATGTGAATGTTTTTCCCAGAAACTCTTGATCTAGCCATCTCTTTTATGCTTTCCAAATAAAGCAGCGACTTCACAGCTGAGGTCTTGCAAGAGGCAAAGTTGGCAAAAGATGGCGTTATCTCTTTTCATTGATAAGCGGCAATTGGAGCCATTACTTCCACCGAAGTCAGATCAAAGCTTGTAACTTGCTGTCCCGAAGAACTTAGGGTTCCATGACCTAGAGTATTAAACTTAGTTGAATTTCTGGACAGAGAGGCGTATTATTGGAATCGAGAGAACTGATCAGCTGGCAATATTGGAATTATCACGTCTAAACCAACTATTACATTTTTTCCTTGTAATGTGTACCAAGAAATTGGAAGAAGAATACTGTATTCGACGTATGGACTATGGAGATTGGTTGATATCCACGCTACCTCCAGGAAATGATGGTCAGCTAAACAAGTAAGTATTGATACCGAGCCCCAACCTACTGTTCCATAGAAGTGGATACCTCCTTGTACCTTTACTGACAGGTCTTGCAGCTGAAAAGTCGTATAGGCTTGGATTCCTATTCTTCTAGGCAATGGTTTAATGATCAGTTCACTAAGCGATCATTTCATCTTCAGACATTTCGATGGAATGCGATTGCAGATGTGTTGTTAAAATAACGATGTTAAATGCGCCTTCTAGATCGAAGAATTCTGTTATAGTAATCTATTTGTGGTGAAGAAATATTCAATGCTTCGGAAGAAATGTGTAGAAATGCTTTTACCGATTTCCATTTGCAATATACATGCTGAGCAGTTGACAAGAATAAAGAGTAACTTATCAATGCTTCTTCTTAAATCTTGACACTATCGTCAGATTTGGCAGTCTGGCTAACTTGACTTAATTCACTTCAGTCAAAAAAGCTGTAACAATAGTAGCGAACACTAAGTTAATTTAACTGAACAAATTATCAACCATCATTTACAAGGCAATTAGATTAAGCTCATTGATAAAATAATCCGCTGTGAATTATTATTACAGTTGCACAAAAATGCAAAACTGTTCATTAAACTTTTCGACTAAAAATATAAGATACCTTCCACTTTCAATTTTTTTTTTTTTTTGAAAAAACCGAATGCCTTCCCTTTTCAACTTTTAAAACAAATCCATTTAGGTGGGTACCTACCTATAATATTCGCAATAGTCCTCTCTTAAAACAGAAATTAGATTATACAAACCATAAAACAATACTGAATTTAACAGTTTATAAAACCCGCAAAAAGTTTTCTCACAAAAAGTTTATCCATACAAAACAGATATTTTCAGCTTGATTTAAAGAGATAATATACCTCCAGCTGGTGTAGGTAGAAGGCACCTTATACTTCCATTTTCTCGATGTCGCATGGTTACCCGAAATGTTGCTTTTATGCTAAAAAAAAAACAACACTATTTCCATTTCAATCCACATCACTACATCCTTTAGAGCTCACATTTTCCCCAGAAACCAGAGGTATACAAATCTCACAATATCATATAAGCTCGACCAAGACCATCATCGCCATAGCGCCACAGAATTAATGTTGCTTTCGTCGTTCATAAAGAGGTCCTTCCGCATGTTTGCAAAAATCACGAATTTATTCGCTTTAATTGTCTTTAACTTTTTACATACTATAAAAGTTTACAAATTAATTATTTTCTTTAGCAGACCTCAAATTTTTAATATGGGCGTTGCGTTCGTTGCCAGAGTAACACAACACAAAACAGCATAGTTATATTCGCCGTTCGTTTCTAGGAAAATTATCCAAAACCTTGTTGTCACGACCGCGCCGCTGGCCGATGCAAAGTTCTTTACTCACAAGAGATATGTGTTCGTCCTTTTGGGATCGCCTCAAACGAAATGACAAGGCAATTAGCCTAAAAGGCTGTAATGAAATGATGAATGGCTATATGGTGTTACGATATTCTATGATGCTGTTGACCCATCCGATTTCTGCCTCTGTGCTGCTGCAGATGTTTGCGGCTGTGCTATAGTAATGGTAAGGAAATGCATACAGGACATAGAGCAACATAAGTATGATGTTCAGTCAAACGGAACCTGCTAATGTTCCAATTAATCAGGGAAACGAATATATTCAGAGGTCTTTGCTCGACAAGAAGCATCCGAAGATACATATATCCTGAAAGTCTGGATGCAGAGTGCGAAATCCTGTCCTTTGGGTATGGAATGTAAAACACAAAACAACTGTGACCGAAACTCGGAACTGTGCCAATTTGCCAAAATAATGAACACAAATATTTACCGCAGCACAAACACATAGTAGTTCATGTTTATGCTCATTTGGTTCTCTGTCCATCGGGCAAGATGTAATGCGAGTTTATGGACAATGTTGAGGACTCAGGAGAAGGTCCTTTGTTTTGTATCTTACCAGAAAGTTGTTAGTCATGGAGAGTTAGACAGACATACATACATACGAGTACTTAAATGTGCGTCTTGATATTTTATCTCACACTTGCAGAGATGGCCTCTTAAAACTATTAATAACTATTGAAATTTATTACAACTTTATTGAACTAATAAGGATTTACGACACAAATCTGTGAAATATTGGAAAGGATGTATAAATTGACTGATAAATATTTATATATATATATATCTATGTATTTTTCCTACAATATCTAAAAAACTTGTGATATAATTTATAATTTTTTATTGTTAAAAATTTTAATTTAATAAAATGGGTTGTTGTGATATACATAATGTACGATTGCATTTAAAAGAACTTAATACAACATTATTATAGAAACTAAATCTGTGACTTACCTATAGCGTTCAAGAAAATGTTGGTACAAGTGAACTTTATGAAAAAGCTCACCTAATAAAGTGAGTTTGGTCAAACTTTCCGTCACTCAGTGTTATTGTACTTTAGAACACATACAATCCAAATCGATTTGCTCGAAATTTGGTACAGAACATTTTTATGTAATTGGTTAACACTGTGTTTTGATGTTCTTTGAGAAAATTACTAAGCTTTTCTGTTGTTCCCGAACAGCTCATTATGTGTTCAAGCGATAGTATTTATATTTTACACAAATGAACTTTACTTCTAAATACTCACTTCACTTGAGAGCCACGCACGAGCATGATTAATGCAAAACGACTAAACGAATATTAGTCCATCTGTATGTCTGTCTGTCTGTAAAACAATCTACAGCCTAAACGGCTGAACCGATGTGGTTCAAGCTTGGTACTTAGGCGTTGTAGGTGATTGTCCAAAATAGATTTTTGAATCGTTGTTTTAGGCCCAAAAATAACGGTACTTGCAATACAAATTTGTCTACTATCTTAATTATCTCAAAAAGGGCTCTAACGATTTTGATAAAAATTGGTATGTGTACTACTTTGGGTATGGTCTACATTTCGGCCAAAAAAGTTTTTAAAACATTTTGTTATTAACGGTACCTGCCATACAACCATTTTATTGATTTTCGACTCTCTAATAAACGGCTTAGCGGATTTCAATAAAAAAAATTTATACAGGAGCTCCTTCAAATTCTAAATAGTATTGCATTTCAAAATTTTCAAAAAATAGTTTTTTTGGATTTTATTTTGAAAACGGGTGGATAATTTTTTCTGAAATTATGTTTTTTCAATTTATATAATTAAATATTTAAACTGTTCATATCAATTTTTTTTAGAAAGTTTAATAATTTTTTTATATAAAAAATTAAGTTAAAAACTTTTAAAATTTATTTAGCCATTTTTTAAGAATCTTTTGCATGTAATGTGACCGAACATAGGAGCAAACACGTGCGATCCAGTCGTGCATTTTCTATTTAATTCGTATCAAATGACGTCTTATAATTATAATTCATAATTTCTTATTTTGGGCTTAGTTAAGCGAAAATAATTTATTAGTGAAAGTGTGGAAGGTATGTGGAACGCGAATAGAATAGTGCTTAAGGCTTTCTCAAAATCAACACACACAAATATGAACTTATCGAACGATGAACGAGAATGAATAAAGTGATTTTGTTCAGAATTCAATTCTACTATACAGGGTGTCAGTTAATTCGTCAAAAATATTTTAGGTTAACAGGTTAAATTTAAGAAAATGGATGTTTTGCTTTAAGCATTTATTTGTGTTTCTATACACTTTCCAAGAAACAAGACGATTGCATTTCACGCTGATTGCACTGGCTTGCATAAATCTGCAAAAAAAAAGGGCGAAGGGTTGCCGTCTCCTGATTTAAAAAAAAAATTAAAGATCATTAAAATTTATCTATTTTACCAATAAACAACTAATTAAACACAAATCACAAATCAAAATTATTTGAAAACAATGTGAATCACTTTTCGTTAAGCAAACCACTAACAGCAAATTACACGAAACAACAAATAACTATGGAGAACACACCATAACAAAGAGTCAAAGTCAATTAAATTGTCTCTGAATAAACATAAAATAAGCACCATTCGTTGTAATATCTCCCTTTCTTGTCTCTTTTTTAATAATTTTTCTCATTTCATTTTGGTATATCAAAAATATAGGTATACAACACTTTTCCTCCTATATGGTTCTCAAAATATCTAACAAAACATTTATTCCGAAAGCTCTTTAGCACTTAAATGTGTGGCAGCATGATAGACCTCTCTGTTTTAAATTAAAAGAAAAGTCATTAGCGGGTAAATATTTTATCATAGGATTTCTTTCAATTCAGTATTGTATTAAATGCGTTTTGGCGCTACTGATTGGAAAAAGCTCTCCTATAAGGCATATTCTGACAAGTTTTCTTGAAAAGAGTATGCTGAATAAATTGGCCAGTAATGGTTTTAGAAATTTGTTCAGCGCTAAGATCTTGGATTTAGTGGGTCGCATATGTTTGACCAACTTATCAAATATTGCGATATAAAGTATTACAGATTTTATTATTGATACTGAAGTTATTGACGGTCGAAATTTGCCTAAGATCGTTTCTGTCATAACTCATATCAAGTACAAGACATTTTTCTTTAGATTCGCTTCAGAAATATCTTTCGATATTATAAAGCTCCCCTCTAGAGCTTTCTTGGCACATTGAATAGGGTGCTGTAGATTTGTATAGAGCTTTCTTCATTATACTTATATATCTATGAAATACTTGTAGGATTTAGAAAGACAAAAATGTGGGGCGCATAAAGTTAGTAATGTAGTTAAGTCATTAATGTAAAGATACGCTTTTCCTTTAAAATTATGTTGAGGAATATTGACACACCCTGTATAAGAAAAAAAAGAAACAAGGAGCTGAAATCTTAGGTTGAGTGGAAGGATTTTTGGAAAGTTTTAAAAAATCATTTTTTTTAAATTCTGAGGGCATAAAAAGAGATTTTGGCCATCCAAAATGATCAAGCATAGTTCGGATGTTAGGAAAATAAAAAAGTTTTATAAGGATATACTAACTAACATTAGTCTTGAAGTTCTGATTATTAACACATTCGTATTATACGAATAGGATAGTCAAAAATCTAGCATTTCTTTCTTAAGGAGTCATTTTTAAATACATTTTTTGCATATGTTTGCCCATCACTAGGCCATAAGGCTAGATTACTAAATGGAGTATTAAATGAAAATATTAAAACTTATAGGCCTTCACAATCAATTAATGCAAAATAATTAAACCAAAACTTGTGTTCAGTAAAATTATTTAAAAAATAGTCCGGCTTATTATTTTTTGTTGAAATTATGCAATGCATCTTGGACCACCCGAAATGAGACTGCTGCCTGACATATGTAGTACTCGCAGTGTCAATGTCAGCATCCGACAAAAAAGGACCTCCAACGTCCGAGTACTTTGATCCCATTTATTTTTGTTTGGACAGAAACTTGCACTTCTTCATCTCTGACCACTTACTCGCAGTCTTTTTTTACTAAGAAAAAAAATTGCATATTGTGCCAGAAGTGTAGACATATGTACATAGATACATACTACCTATATCGAGGGATCATATTTCACATTCATCTGGATCATGTACGATTAAACTTATCTGCAATCTGCATGGTATAGGTGTCTCCTGGGTTATTTTTGAGGATCAAGGGGATCCGGGGCCAATGCAAAAACTTACCTTGCAATAGATCGCCCCAACTCTCCACAGTATACACAAAAAAAAAACACAGACAATGGCTTCAATGGAGAGATATCTTTTTTGTGAGCATGTTGGTAATTTGATAGTTTGATCGCGTGGCCAAAGTCGATATTTCACCTTCTGGCAGGGTAATCGCATGGCAGGTGTGATGTGTGTTGTGAGGTCGTCTGATGCTGATGTTCTTCTTTTTTTGTGTTGGAACTTGGAAATACCGCGTGACCATCTGATGTGCACCACACGGCCGGCGACTACTTTTACCTGGAGGCCCGTTTGTCTGTCGATATTAATATATGATTGAGGGGTATTCGAATAGACAAATTAATCAGAGGCTCCTAGACTGACCACTGCGGGTGCTGCAGATAGATTCATAGATAGATACATGATCCCTTTCTTTTCAAAAGATACTTTTCAATTTGCGATATTTTCTTCTTTCATGAAGTATAAATACCTTTTGCTGAGTTGTTTAGTTTTCTTTTTTGCATCCCGAACATGAAGAGATGAGATGTGTATCTTCGTTTTGTTCCTAAAGGATATTTTCATACGGAAGGATATAACATCTTTGCTGCTGTCTTTTTTTTTGCATTTCGAGCACCTGGTGTGTCATTGATTATGTTTTCTTTGTTGTATCTTATTTTTGAATTCATATATAGATACATATGTGAGGATTCGAGCATATCCTTGTTCCTTTCTCTATATAGAAATGTATAGAGAATACTTTGTTATCCATGTTGATTGGTTGGTCTACAAATATTTGTGCAATGGATGATAAGAGTAAGATTTGTTCCTTTTTGATTGGAAATTTCACAAACAAATATAGACACGGTTTTTTGTGTTGCCGTCAAGTACTCGTATATAAGTATGTTTGTATAAATTATTTTCAACTGAAAATAGAACAAAGTTCGATTCTCAAAAAAAAAAAAAAATACTGAAAATGTAAATTTTTCATTTTCACATCATTTCAAACCACTATATCGCATATTGTCTTGCCAAGAGCCACGCTATAGCTATAGCTACCTACCTCCTGCTTAGTGCTTATGTGAAGCTGATAACCTTGGTAAATATTTGCGCAAATTCACAAAGAAAAGGTTCTATCTATGTATTTATATAATATCGGCTTGTGTAGGAATTGAAATTGAAACGGACACCGACAATAGTGTGGGTCAATTAATTGGTTTGGTCGGTGGTAGAGGTTTATGGTCTGGTTATCACACCTGTGGGTACACACAAAAGTGAACCAAGTTTATTGGGATTGGGATGCAATGGCAATAACGTTTATTTCGAAAAACAAATATTTGCAATTATTTTTGACCACAGTATATTATTTTGTAGTGCGGTGTTGTAGTGGGAAAAGCGGCGGCATCGACATGAACAGTGAAAGCGATTTATATATTTAAAGTAGGTAGAAAGCAATATACCAAGGTATGTATTTAGTAAATTCTTGGAAAAAATCCTTGTGAAGAAATTAATCGCGCCGGCAGTATTGCTGATTAAGTTAGCAAACTCGGTGACCTTTAAATAGGTATGTCTTTTCGTTCTTCGATCATCATTATGAGCATTTTTGAATAGAGGCCCTAAGTAGCTAGCTTTTCTAGAATTAGAAAAAAAGTAGGTAGGCACCCCAAGAAATCTTCACACTTTGTCACTTGTGAAAATGTGGTAGGTATAAGTTGGAATAATAATATTGCCTACGTCTTGAGTTGTATGTCATTTTGAATTGTTTTTTTTTTTTTGTCATTTTTAATGTAATTCATCTAGCTCCTGTATTTGTCATTCGATCTTCCAAAAAGGCAAAAGTTTGCCTATATATTGCTGTTCAATTCAATTCACTAAAACAGCATTTGACTAAAGGTCTATTGACACGAGACCGACCAACGAATTAACGAATTTTCTTCTCTGTTTAATAATTGACCACCTCTGATTATGAGGTTAGTCCTGTTCGAAACAGTTTATTCATTGAAGTGTGGACAGTATGTGGAAAGCGAATAGAGTTTGACAGATTGCAATTCGCGACGGCAAATTTATTTTCTCAAATTTATATTATTCGAAATGGTATTTAAAACAATCTATAAGTCTATGTAAGTTCGTTACAAACTATACCTATACGCTAAGTACATTATATTTTATTTATACTAAAATACTGTTCCGAACTATCAAACTGGCTATTCGCGTTCCACCTATAATTCACTCTTTAAGGAATACATTCTTCGCTTCCTTCTTGTTTCATAGTGAGAAATTATCAATTACAAAACGTTATTCGCGACGAATTAAAAAAGCTCATGTGAACGAAATGTCAAAATGACCGAATATTCGTTAAGTCTTTAAATTGTTTTTCTTCGCGGTCGTTCTGGAGAGTAATAAGTCGCATTCTTTTTTTTCACATCAACTCTAGAAATTTTGGTTTCAGTCCATCATTATTTTGACAGGTCTGTTCCGAGATTCCGGGGTCCAAATCATCAAAACTATTTAATACTTTCTTACACCCATATCTTGCACAAAAAAAATCAAAAATGGTTTTCATTAAAGAAGACGTGGAATCCAACCATTCTCATCGAACTTGTGAAATTTGTATTAAATATATAAAATGGATCACTTCCAAGCTTCCAGAGTCATGCGTGCAAAATAAAATATACACGACTGGGTCGCATATACTTGCTCTTAAGTTCGATCACATCGTATGCACAATATTCCTAGTGGAAACAGGGGCCCAATTCCGTAAGCGTGAGTTATCTCTGTGTACACAGAGAGCTATGTACACATACATTTTTCACGCATATTTTGAGGGTGAATAATTTTTTTGCGCGGAAAAACATTCACGCTTGCGGAATTGGGCCCCAGCTAAATTATTTTTAAAGTAGTTTATTCATTATTTTTGTATATACAAAATTTCGTTAATTTTTCTTAAAGAAAAGAATTGTATGTCGATTTCAAGTATTTAAAAACAGAAATTTAAAAATATTACAAACAAATAAATCGTCCACCCGTTTTCGAAATATTAAACTAAAATAAAAAATTATTTTTTGTTCAGAAATCCAAAATAAAATATTTTTCAAAAAGATTGTTATGCAGAATTATTATGAATCCGAAGGACCTCCTGTGTATTTTTTTTTTTCATCGAAATCCGTTGAGCCGGTTATAAGATAGTCGAAAATCGAAAAACGGTTATATGTGAGGTACCGTTCATAACATGTCTATTAAAAATTGATATTAACCAAAATGTAGACTATACTTATAATAGTGCACTGAATTATTTTTTTTTATCAAAATCGTTAGGGCCGTTTTCGAGATAATTAAGATTTACGTTTTTTGCTTTAAAGTTGTATAGCATGCACCGTAATTTTTGGGGCTAAAAAATTTTTTTAAAAATCGAACCAATCAACTACAACGCCTAAGTACCAAATTTGAAGAAAATCGGCTTTGGCTTTAGGTCGACCAACAAACAGCCAGACAGACGCAAGTAAAAATTAAGAGGTTTTTGCGTGATTGTTGGAATATATTATAAATATATAGTGCCTCAATACAGGCCAACAGTATGACAGAAAAGTACTGTACTGGCCCCGTAGGGTTAAAACCTAGTCTCGTCCTATATTTATTTCAAATACAAGACCTGTCGAATAATTATACATACAAATGCAATTTAAAATTCCATTATGTATTGTTTTGCAAAGGAAACGAACAAAATGGCGAACGCTACTTAAATAAATCTCGAATTGTTTCCCTGGATGTGCAGTCCGTCACTGAATCCTTGTACCTTCCGTTGATACACTTCTCAAAATCAAAAACTTCTACATATACGAGTAGTCTGGTACCTTCATTTTCCTTAAGTTAATTACAGATGCAGATAAATATTAAAACAATCGCATAGGAAATTCCCATTGAACTCATTCTTGATTGGACGGAAGCGTTGGTGTAGCTCGAAATAGGTATATAGACTATACATATCTTTTCTGGAGGGGTTGCTTATATTGGCGATTGCAATTGCATTGACGAACCATGTGACAAATGAACCATCACTTCGCCGTGAGTCCTTCGCTTCCTGAATTATTAAAATTTCACCATTGTGAATGAATAAGTTAGTAAACAAATGCGCACCTACGTGCACCTATCTACTTTATTGATTGCTTGTACCTTTATACCGTATCCTTGATGTGCAGTCCATGTCATCATGGGCATGAGGACCGGTGAAGTGCTCTCGTCCATAAAGATACGATTCAATAGTTTATGTTGGTCTTATTGCATTAGATCCTTACAGAAGGGCCCTGCAGTGTATAAGCTTGCAAAACTTTTCCAAAACCCAAAATTCAATCAAATAAAACTTGATTGCATCGACATCAGCATCAGCTTTGTCAGTTTCAGTTGTTTTTGTTGTTGGAGTAATCCTCACAAGGAAACTTTGTATATTGTGTTCGGTATAATTCCGTATAGTGCTGTGTCGGCCTTGAGATGATGGCATAGCATTGCATTCCACGTTCATGTTGCAAGTCAATCGTAATTCATGACATCCAGCAATCTCGTGTACATGGAAAAACAATTACAACATTATTTCGAGTTCTCTAGAGCGAGCAATTACATTTGCTGCAAACGAAGTCCTTTGCGATACTTGAGCTTCATACATATACGTCACGTACCACTATAATATAAAATGAAGGAAAGACTTTCCGGCGGGCCGGTCCTCCGAGCCGGACTGGATGAATCGATGTTTTAATCTTTAATGGTCTCCTATTATTATTTTATTAACAAAAAACTACAGTGATAACATGACACAATGTCTCACGAACGTTAAAAATACAGATGAACCGTGAATGTGTAGTGTATGCAAACGAACGTCCAGGCTGGCTAGAAGCCAGCCCACGCACAAAATAGCAATCTTCTAGGCCCTGGACTGGTGTGTCCAAGTGCATGTTGTTTGGATGGGCTGTTTAATTGATATAACTGCCCCAGCCAGGGCGTCGCAGCGCATCGAGATGTAATGGTTGAGCATAATCGATTGTTACAGTTCGCGTGGACATGTCGTCTTTTTATAACGATTGCAGCTATGTATACAAAATCCAGAAACGGAATAATACGATGCACGTATAGTTATGTGATTCAGGTATGGTCCAGGTTGAGATTGGATCATTTTTTATACATTCGTGCAGCAGGAGGTATTCTTTCGAATTCAGTCACATGCATCTCGCGCACATGTACCTGTTGCGTCGTCATGTTGCGCGTCAGGTTGAAATGGATTTAGTTTCAATCTTATCCTTGCTGAATCTGAGGATGATGGGCAAAATATGATATAGCTCTATTGGAAGCGTCCTTGTGTGGTCGGATTAAGGAATGTCACTCCTTGGTACTTTTTTTTACGTGAATTCAAGGAGCTTTTTTTGGAGTCTTTAAGGGAAGTTCTTTGAAAAGATGCACTAAATAATTTTTAAAATGGACGATACTAGATTAACCCAAATTTTTAACAGTTTTAGTATAGGTTATGTTAGGTAAATGGGTTGATCTTGCTACCGCCACACTTAGATCGAAATAGATCCATTGTGATACCCCCTGAGGTGTTGTAACTTCTAATTGCATAATCTATGAGTTCTATGGATAATCATTATCGAGCCATTTAGAGACTTTTATAAAGTTCAGCGGGCTTTTCGCTGAAAAATTCGAGAGCTCTTCTAAATCATTGAAGAAGTAACTGCCCAGGAATTTGTACCTTATATGGCAAAGTGCTGGACAATAACACAAAAAGTGAGAGGTGTCCTCATGTTCGTCTTTGTCATTGCAGCCTCTGAATAGGTCATCGTAACTTAGCCCCATTTTCTTCTTATAGTAGCTGAGAAGATTGTGTCCGATGAGTACGCTTACAAGAGTTCGAAGGGAATTTTTGTTTATGTGGATGGTACTTTCTGTTCTTTTCTTGTCGAAGTTGGACCATAGATTCCTGGTTGTGGCACAGGTTTCGAATCCATTCCATCTTTCGTTGGTTTTTGTAAGAATCTTCTTTCCAATGTTCTGTTTCGTTACACAGAGTGGGATTCTAATCGACGGGTCTACTTGGGTACTATCAAGTGTTGAAACCTTCCTGGCCTGTTCATCACTCTCTCCTTGACCGGTATATTACTGTGACCCGGGACCCAGCAAAGGTTAATGTTATGCTTCAGGCCAAGAATTTTCAGCTCTTCGCGACAGCTAGTGACAAGCTTCGACTTGATGACTGCGGCAGAAATCGCTTTAATTGTCGCTTGGCTGGCAATAAAAAAGGTGCTATCGGTATTTGGTATCTCCAGTCTCGACACGTACTTAGCAGCATTTTTCACTGCCAATACCTCAGCTTGGAAGACACTACTGTGGTCAGGAGGTCTAGCGGAGCTGACTTCTTTAAGGTTTTCTGAGAAGAAACCTGCTCCAACTCGAGTGTCCATTTTTGAGCCGTCGGTAACAGTTTTAGTATAGTTGCTCGCAATTAAAAGTGCAAGGCTGTAGTAACCGCGATGAAGTTATGTTATTCTGGAAAGGATTCTAAATGAACGTTCAGCACTATTGTGGCAGGTAAGGTGAAATATGGACGCAGTGACACAAACAACTGGGAAAAGAAGTCTCTTAGTTCTGGAAATCAATCGCATTCAGCTAACTTGATGTTAAGAGTCCTAAAAGTTAAAAGGATTATTGAAGTCTAATTTTGGAGATTCATTTTTTTAACGAAGCTTTTTGCGAAATTGTTAATTTCTGCTTCGACCATTGCCAAAAAGTTCATACAAAATATTTAAATTACAGTTATGCCCGGATAAGTGCCTCTCGCTTAAGTGCCTAGTCCGCAAAAGTACCTAATTTTTATAGAATTAAATTTCTGCATATTTTTTTATATAAACCTCGTCTTATAAGTCCGCCTTACTACCTTTCCCGCTTAACTGCCTCTTACTAATACTACTTTTATTGAAATTTACCTTACAAAAATTCTTTTTTTGAAATTAGCTGATGAAATACAACAGCTTGTTTTCTTCCAATGTTAATGATTAAAATTTTTACTATTGTTAGATATACATAGTTCACATTGGTTTCTTGCCAAAAAATCCATGTAAGATGAACTGAACTTAACAAAAAGTGCGTATTGGTACGGTCCTCACTAGCCAACTGATGAATCGAAGTGTGATCGCCGGGACGAAACTGAAGGCCGCTAAAAGCTATTTCGAATTAATTTTTATATCAAATATTTTTGTTTTAATTTTTGTATAGGTATGTAGGTAAATATAGGTTTAAGTACCTATACGCACTTAAACGGGTTTTTTATAACTGCCTAACCAGCATAAGTGCATATTAAATTGGTGCATTTAGCGCGAGGCACTTATCCGGGTTTTACTGTACGCCAAAATCGTTGCAATTTTGAAGCTTGCTTCCTCATTTGCCGCCTTGACTTTAAGCGAAATATCTCTTCAATCCTTTTTCGGTATAAACTATAATTTGCCTTGAAGTATGGAGCTTCTTTTACTCGGAAAAATCTACCAAACAGAATTTTCGTTTCATAATACCGTTTAAATCTCTATGATTTTCAGCAGTGAAAAAAAAACTACTTAAGACTTTTAGTGACATTCTTAATCCTTTTAAATGCTTGGCAAAATGTTACCGACACTCAACTTTAGCTGACCAGGATGTGTCTGTGAGTTTATGAAGAAATCCTGTTAGGTATTTTTTTTTTTGAGAATTTCGTAGCTCATCGCACTGGTGCTAAATATGTTGAAACCATTTCATGCACAATTCTTAAAAAAATGACATTTAATTTAAATGAAAATTCTATTTTTTTAAGTAAACTTTTCTAATTTGCTCGCCCTCCAATAAAAGCCGGCCCCGGAAAAATACCCCTTTCCGATTTCTTTCATTAAATTTGTAAGCCTAATATTATATATATCAACATTCATTTCACATACTATTATGTGCTTAGCCTATATATGTGTGTAAATAAATGAAATTAAAATCACGAAATAAAAAAAGTAAACATTCCTCATTAAACCTCACAATTTCCTACCAAATACTTCCTTGTAGGTATATGTACCTTCATATTTCATTAAAATGAACCGAATCCTGATTACGGTGTTTCCTAATCCTATTATAACACCTTAAACTCTTGCACGAATGGAATATGAATATAACTGATTTATTTCTACACTCCTAAGCCCCAGACCGCACGACGCACGCGACGCTACGACTCATAGGTATGTGTTCTTTCTTTATACTCTCATCAAATAAAAAAAAATAGAAGAAAGGAAAACATTTCATTAAGCTTGCTGAAAATTCAATCAAATCCTTCTTCGGCAGCGAACCGTGGCATCATCGTCATCAACGGTATCCGAGCGAACGGTTAAAAGATTCACTGCCACCATACCTATCGTTTGAAACATCTGGCTTGTGTCAAATGCAGCATGCAGGTGCAAAAATGCATGCAGCACACACCATTCACCTATGCATCTATAGGTGTTTTGCCAGAGGCGTTGAGATCTCTGTCAACACGTATCTACGACACGCATAATGATCCTTCTATACAATACAAAGGATTCACATTCAGCCAGGACCCTTTTGCAAGAGCTGCGCTTAGGATGTTGTTTCGCAAAAGTGTAAAACCTACATAATCTAGTACAGAGATATACATTTTCAATTGTAACTGTACTACACCGTATGGTGTGTTGTGTGTCATATCTATATGTAAAATATAAACGGGGTTAGCTAGGGGTTGAAATGAAAACTGCAAACAATCAGTTAATGGCTGAGATTCAGATTCAGGGATGCATCGAGGAAACAATGCAATACACCGCTAGCTAGCGGGTATGAGACGGGTGCATATGACACATTCCCTTAGATATCGTGCCACGACACATTCCATCAGGAAATAAAATACGGGCTATTTCTGTAGGTGCTTCACAAAAAAAAAAACATCCCCACATCTGCAATTGAAAAATGATATTTTATGGAAATATGCGGATGGATTTTTGTGGAAATTGTCATCTTTTATTGAAGACGATACAAGATTTGAATACAAATTTGTGGGTACCTAAGTATAGGTGAATCTGTTTTACATCGACAACTTTAAATAGCAACTGTGTTCCAAAGAAATTGGAAAAAAGTCAATTCACGAAACGAGTTTTAAGTTATTTTAACCCCCAGTTTCAAAGTGCGAGTTTAAACTTAAGATCAACTGAACCTTAAACTGAGTTTAAATTTTTGGTTTAATTCGTTCGGTTTCATAGTGAAATCTGATATTCAGATCAGTTGAACTTTGCTTAACTACATTTTATTAAAATAATTTGGCAGCATTTTTTTTGCCTCGTCCTCCCTTTCTCTCTCTGACACAAAAAGGTACGCGAAACAAAGGGAATAATAAATAAAATAAAATTCAAAATCACTATAACATATAACTATAACAACTCGATTTTGAATTCACAATTTTGTTTTGTTCATAATATTTTCTGAAAAAAAAAACAATATAAAGGCTGAACTGAAGTTTGAACGGAAGAATAATCTCGGTTAACTTAAGCTACAAATTAAACTCAGTTCAAGGTTTAAACGACACTGTGAAACCGAATAAATTGTTGATCTGAAGTTTAAACCAAAAGTGGAGTTTAAACTCGCACTGTGAAACTGGGGGGTAAGTCTTTTAAATTCTCGACTTTCAATAACTCTTAGATGTCTACATAATTTTCTACCAGCCATCAAATAAAAAACAAATTAAGACACAAAAAAGTGGGTGTGGCGGTAGGCGAATTTTCAATCAAAATTTAAAATATCAATCCCTCGACTATCTTAAGCATAAAGAGTAAGCATTTTAGCGATTGAGGGTAAGCCCAAGCCATTTAAATATAGAAGTGGGCGTGGTAGTAGGCGTACTCTTAAAAAACTACACATGCATAGTTTTTCTTTTCATAATTCGAAATAATTACCTACACATCGGCTAAGTGGTACGTTTCGCTAGAATGGACACCATTCGGGACCAATTTGTGACATTTTATATCCCTATTGCAAGGGCTTAAGGCGGCTACGACTTGTTGGCATGTACTATTGATAACAACCCCCAACAACTCACAATGTAGTATGAAACGGGCTAAACGGTCGATCTTGCCTGCCAGTGAAAATCTCCAAAGAGAGATATTAGACGACTCGGAAATGCAGTCCTCAGCGGTTGTGGCTCGTGCAGTATACGCATTGCAGTCCGCAAATTTTTCTTCATGCAATTTTACACAAAATTCTCAGAAAAAACCCCCACTGTTACCTAATTGTGTCATCCGTCGTCTAGTCTCTAGTCGATAACCCGCCGGGGTCCTCTGCCATATGTTCAGCTACAGCAACGATATTCTCAGCAGAACGGCTGCATCTAGCAATATCTCTCTCAAAAGTAACTCGTGCTAGGTCATCGATATACTCTTTTAGACGAGCGGCTAAGCGTCGTAGTGTGTACCAAGTTAGTGTTGATCCACCGGAAATTTATACGCTGCGCAACATCACCTATGAGTTATTCCGCAAACTATCGAAACATAATCCGTGTCCTTCAGGAGTAAAGCGTTCAAAGTACAATCGACATTATCCTCCATTTAGAAAATTTAGATTATCCTCCAATAGGGAGGATACTCCTTGTACAAGAAAATGGGCTATTGTAGTGAGCTTTGTGTTCTGCATTAATAGCCTTTTCACATCAATCTAAAAACACAGTTTTCACGAAAATCGGCTTTCTTCAAAAACCTACATTAAGACCACTAATTTTCCCATATACAATTCTGTACACCTATACAAGTTTTCGTAAACCACGCGAAAATTACTCAAAACGACAAAAAAATAAACTATTCAGACTTCAATTATTAGATTCCACAAAATGTCTGCATCCCATCATTTATCCCATACTAAAATTTCTACATCCCAGCTATTGATATATAAATTGGAAGGCAGCTATTATTATCAATACAATTGATATGTCAAACAAAAGCACGTTATTGTGCAGTGAGAATTATTTTCGGGTTTTTAAAAACTTTTTGCCGAAAATCGAGTTCGTGATTCGGTGTAAAAAGCTATAAGAATTAAGTTACAAACTGTTTATCTTATAAAGGCGGTAAGGGAAATCGAAATGAAAGAAATAAAAGTGGGCGTGTTAGTGGGTGTATATTTTATAAACATACACATAACTAAAAGGAACAAACTCTGAAAATTTTAGCGAAAACTCAACATGTGCCGCACAAACTAGAATGCTCTTTCAAATTCCATAAGTCGTGTATATCATAATGGGTTATCCATTTTGCGGTTTCAAAAGTCAACGTAAATAAAACACATATAAAATATATTTTTGATGATATTTCTTTTTTATCATAAAGTTTGAACGTTGACATTATGTGTGAAACACTACATCATTTAAATGACCACCACGCGAATTGTTGCAAGCTCGATTTTTTTGAGGTAATTTTCGACAACTTTTTGCACATATTGATTGGGCAGTATCTAAGCCATAACTTGACGAATGTTGGTTTTCAAGTACTCAAGAGTTAAAGGTTTATCTGCATAAACACGGCCTTTCGCGTAGCCAGACAAAAAAAAGTCAAGCGGTGTCTAATCGCAGGGTCTTGGTGGGCAGTTGATATCGCCACGACGAGAAATCACGCGGCCAGGAAATGTCTCTTTCAATAAAGCCATATTCGCTCGAGTTGTGTGGCATGTGTTACGGTCTCGTTAAAACCACATATTCTCCAAGTCGTGTTCTTCAATAGCAGGCAAAAAAAAGTCGGTTATCATATGACCATAACGCTCCGAATTGACGGTGACAGTCGTTCCATCGTCGTTTTCGAAGAAGTAAGGTCCAATCACACCTCCGGACCATTGACCGCTCCAAACAGTGACTTTTTGTCGATGTAATGGCCTCTCTTCAATTACTTAAGGATTCCCAGAACCCCAAATACGACAATTTTGTTTATTAACATACCCACCGAGTGAGAAATGTGCTTCGTCGCTGAAGAAAATTTTGTTCGGAAAATCGCCGTCCACCGCCTGTTGTTCAAGCACCCATTCGACGTATCTACGACGTTGTGAATGGTAAGATGGCTTCAGTTGTTGTGTGAGCTGGACTTTATATGGATGCAGGTGTAGATCCAAATGCAAAATACGCCATAATGTTCCGTAAGACAGTCCTAATTCCTGAGAAGGACGAGGAATCGACACATTCGGGTCTTCAGCAACACTTTCACTTACAGCAGCGATATTTTCAGTGCTACGAGCGAAACGATGATGCACAGCCTTACAATATATGTAACCAATCCAGTCTCTTCAAATTTTTTCACAATTTTGCCAATTGCTTGCGTAGTTGGACGATTATGTAAACCATAATCTCCTCTTAAAGCACGATATGTGGCTATGGCAAAATCACCATTTTTGTAGTAGGTTTTAACAATTTTTATGCGTGGTGCGATAGTTAAGCGATTCATTTTCGTAAATGTCAGACTTTCAACTGAAAAAAAAAATTGGTTTAACAACTAAGTTTGACAGATATCGAATTCCAGCGCAATACTTTTGAAACCGCAAAATGGATAACCCTTTATTTACTTAATCGGTAGTTTAGTTTAGACAATATCTAAATAGTTCAAAAGCTTTTGTTTCAACAAGACTCATTAAGACAGGGACAGCTCATTTACAAAACAATAAAATATTAATTTTAACTATTATTAGTCTTCTTAGGTTAAACGGATGTCTAAAGTTAGATAAAGGCTTATCAATTCGTAAAATAATACATAAACATTTTCGGGGGATTCAATTACAAAAAGAGCAGCCTCAAACTTTCTATGCAAATTCAAAGTTTCAATGTGCTTCAGATGACTCCCCTTGGCTGTCACAAGTTGCAGCACTTTCAAAACTTTTTTAAGACTTCGAGAAATATCAAAAAAAAAAACTGAAAAACAAACAAAAAAACAAGAGACCTTCCCCATAAGAAGATGCAAAATTTAAAAATTAATTGTTGAACGTATAATCGACGGCAAATCAGCTAATTAGATGGCGCCATGGTCATTCCTCAATCACTAATAGCCAAGAACATTATTTTTAAGTAGCAATATTGTAAGATCCGCTAACGCATCTACAGAGGCTATTAATTGGCATGGTCGCAATTACAGAATCATGCCAACACCGGGCGGGCGCTTAGCTACTCGTACACCGACCGCACCGTGCCGTGCCGCTGATATCTTTAGACTCCGCGCCACCACCTTCACATCAAGACGCTGCGCACATGGATATGGCGTTAGCATTATAAATGGCCGTGGAAACGATACCTCGTTAAATAGAGGAGTCGAGAGGCTTTTTCCAAGGCGAAGGCACTTAGGCAAAACATAATCGTGACTTGGTCATTTCGCTACCAATGCAATAGTTGGGTTGTTATGGTTGTTATGCAAGTTGCAGCAGAAGCAGCAGCAGCAGCATCATCATCGACAGCAGTGGCGGCGGCACTTCGTCTCTTGTGGTGCAAGTGTATAAGTTGATGATGGTCAATGCACAATGCCGATGCCATGCCGGCCGGTTGCGTATATATTAAATGAAAATCTAACCTATCTATGGCATCATCAAATAATTATCACATCGTTAAAGGTTGGATGATATTGATTAGATTGCACTTGGCAACGAGGCTTGTACCTTGTATGTTATATGCAATGGCTTTTATCAAATCAGAAACGATGGTGTTCGAAACACGAATCAGCTTAAATTATATACACGGTCACGGCAGCCGCGACTATGCATGGATTTATGTGATAGAAACAGACCATTTAACAGGTACTTCCATGATTATAGGAAGGCAACAAAGTATTTTAAAATGTCAGGGCGGGCTGTTCGAATGGAGACTTTTAATTTTAGATAGCAATTGAAAATTAGTAATATTGTGGGCATTAATTTAAATGAAAGAGGGGGACTTTTTACAATCCTAAATAGATAAAATCCAAAGCGAAACTTAAACGTCATTCGCCTGACATTTGAAAATAAGATTTTCTTGTAACAAAAGTTTAGATTGGGATTTAAACTAAATTTTAATTCTTAATAACAACTATTCCACTTCTATAATCCACGACTTTCCTAAGCCATAGAATAGGAGATAATTCACGAGTTGAAATTTAAAATTATTAAAAATAAAGCGTGTGTTTTAAAATCTGTAGAGAAAATCTACTACAATAAGCATAAACTCAACATTTCGTCTGTTCATTTAAATGGGAAAATTATAGCTAACAAACTGGAGTTGTTAAGTCTGATCAACAATCAGACAATTAATTGCACCGTTTGCTTAATTTCTAATGTTTGCTATAATTATTTTGCAAATGGCGGCAAATGTCAATTGAAACAATTTATGCGCCCTCTTTAGTAGTATGGCAATTCATGTCTTGACTGACATTTGTTTTTTTTTATCTATTTAAGCCTAGTTCACACCTCGCGCTTAAATTTCGTTTTTAAAAAAATTCTCTCCAAAATTAAGTAAGAGAGCAAAATATCAAATTTTTGGTTCCCACTATACCTCAACTATCTGTCAAAATTTAGAGCGGGAAATAAATTTCGGGCATATTAATTCTCCAGCTAAATTTTGAGAGTCTCCTGTTTTTTTCTGTGACTTTGTCATGTCTGAAATGTTTGAAGACTATTTAGAAAATTATTTAGATGCTCATCGATGTTGAGAAGCCAACAAATAACTGCGGGAAAAATCCGTTTCGTAGATACCAGAAAAAACTCTCTTTGTTGGCAAAGCAAAGCAACAGTAAAAATGGTGCCTTGAAGAAAAAACCCACTGCAATTTGGATGCCATATATAAATACATCTCACAAAATCTCCTGTAAGTTGATAAATATTCATTTTAATTATAACAAATTCGTGTGTTTGTAAAATTTGAAATTTTAAAAATATATTTTATCCAGAAAACAGAAGTCTTATGTGAACATTTCAAATTCTCCACAAGATAACTCTTCATCTCAAATTTTAGAATTTTAACTGATGTTTGGGGAGAAAAGTGGGAGCGAAATCTTAGCGCCATCTGCGTAATAGGCTTTAACTTCACAAATGTCAAATTAGAATTTTTCGCCATTTGCAAAATTATATGATCTTCGAGGAGGGTGAAAGTTTTCATTATAATTTTTCTAAATGGCCGGTGAGGAATTTTAAATGGCAAAAGGCGTGAACAGTTTTAAGGAATTATTTTCATAAACCGTTACATCAGAATCCCTCTTTGCATTAAAGTAAAAATCTGTTGAATTAAAGTTGATGTCTTTCTGGTTTGGAAAAGATTACAATCTTTTGTGAATACAATTTTTCAAAATCACACAGTAAATAATTTCAGGTGAAGATTAATGCGAATTAAGATTCTGCAATAACCATTCATTTAGAACTAGAAAGATTGTAGTCAATTTTTACGAATTCATTCAATCAATTGATTTCAATCTTTTGAGAATCAATGTATTCTTTTGAATGCTCTTGTAATCATTTTAATCTCTTTCATGTAGTCTTAAGCCTTTTAAGAGTATAGCTTATGATAAATGATTTTGCATTGCAAACAAATTATTTCACCTAAAAAATATGGTCGCCAGAGAAAGTTCAACAACAACAACCAATTTAGATGAATTCGTGTCAGGAACTTTATGCGCTCTCTAGAACCGAAAAGAAGTTGATGTAGTTACAACTGGTCTCAGAATACCCTTCAACAAAATTTTCTACTATTTAATTATTTCCTTCACTAAGCATCGTATTAAGATATTCATGCAAAGTGAGGTGTTCCACAGGGTAGTCATTTCGGTCCTCTAATTTTTAATCATTCATTAATGGTAGGCAGAATGTGTCAAAATCAATCTTATGGCATATATTCTACTATTTGAGGACTAAACTTTTCCTAGGTAAGCTTTAACCTATACTCTAGTAAACGTTCCCAACTCCCCCACAAATAGTTGACTCATTAGGTACACGTTGTCTTGGACTTATCTGTGATAAAGTACTAAGCATTCTTTGTTACCAAGATACCTTTAAGAAAACAGCTATTTCTGCTCTGGGAATTCTCTGATCCTTTCCCTCACATGATCCCTGACGTGTCCCAATTGAATACTTTATTAATGTAGTTTTCTGTTATATAAAATGACTTATAAAAAACTGAACTGAAATTTTTCAAACGTCATAGAACTCCGCATTTGGGAAAAGTTTCGACAAAAAATACTTTCCGAAATATGCCAAATTCAAACTAAAATTTCTGGAAATTACAGTGGAATCTTCCGAAAAGAATTTAAAGAAATTTAAGAAAGTTCCATTATTTCATTTTAAAGCGTGTCCCAATAGCAGCCAGAATTCGGCTTGCTTTTTTGTCGAATTACAAATGAACTTCTGATCAAAGCAAGCGTCTCCTTTGTGTTTGGCGGGTTGTCGGAAAACTTGTAACGCTTCCGTCAATATTCGGCCCCATTTCAAGAAATTTATTTAAACAGATCGATATAAATGTACTACCTACAGAGACCACCCATGATGTGGCAACAAAAAAAAAGTAGTACCTAAATAATTTACCTCTGGATTGTGCTAACTCGACAGTGTACATATATTTGCACCAAATACAAAGGCAACCAGCATCAGCATCTTAATTACGGATTGTGGAGGAATCAAATAATTGCCACAGGGACAGGGAGGACTCGCTCTGACGTCCAATAATCTTCAAAACGGTTTGTGATTGTGCGGTAGAGTATACCTATACAGAGTCGATTGCATACCTCAAAGTTTAAATTTCGCTGACGTCAGCGCACAAAGAACAATATATATTGCACTCAATATGTAGGTGCATACTCATATCAAACTCCATCAGCAACGACTTATACATCAAATCAATTTGCGAAATGCCACGCAAACACAGCGATTTGATTGCAGTTTGTGTGTCTCTCCTACAAATCGATGGATTCCGAATAAACCTTCTGGCGTAGTCCAGCCAACTTGAATTCCCTTGATGACTTTGAATTCCTGACTCACCATCATCCACACATGAGGCTTACCACACCAATTAATTAGACAAAGAAGACCTCTGACCACATCGCAAAATCTACGACGATGCAGAGTGTAGCATATGTATGTATAGTGATCGTAACCTTAAATAAACACATTCCGGCTCGGGAACGCACAAAGACCATTTAATTATCGTGTACCTACTTCCAGATAAAGGACTTCAGGGTTTTACAACCTGGCCTGGCTGCTGGCCGCTGCTGGCCGCTGCCCGCGCTGTCTTTGTAAAGTTGAGTACACTTTACGTCCGAGCCGAAAATCACATTTTCCTGGCGCACCTCTTCCTCTTGAATGGGACGTTCAGTCAGTTCATATACACACAGTCGATAGTGCAGCATTTATGTCAAGAGTGACCATCGGAACTACATGCCTTAGTGCCACTTGAACGACACACCTACTGAGTGCCAATTTCGTTTGCTGTCTGTAGATAGAATGTGACAGCACAGCAGTGCACAGACCGTTCTTCCAGGAGCAAAAAAAAAAAGAATAACGAATACAACTGTAATCCAATTAGATGAAATACGAAATCGTAGTCCTTGAACCGTGCAGCAGAAGTTACAGCAACACGTCTCATCTGTCTCTGCATGAACAGAACACTCTGAAGCTTACTCTTTACGTGTGTGTTAGGTCCTACGAAGTCCGAGTTCCTTTTTTTAAGCAAACAAAACAAAATTAATCTCTTTTTCTATGTTTCCATTTTTTTTGCGAGTAAAACGAAAATATCGTCCGACTTTTTGATTGCATATCAACCGTGAAAGAGGATTGCCGTTATAAGTTTGTTTCTATGGGCCTTAGAAATGTAGGCTAATGCATTTAGATTAGGCAGGTAGGGAAGTAAAGTTTCGAAAGAATTTTGATGATTTGCAACTTTTTTTTTTTTATTTTTCTGGAAAAGTAGAAATGACATGAAATGTTTTTTTTTTATCAACTTAAAGCTAGGGATGTTGATGATACGAGAATGTGACAGTGATAAAATGTGACTGCGTGATAATGTAAAAAAAATATATCATAAGCTAATGGGTGAGGTATACTGACTTAAATTTTTGTTAAATTGTCACACTTTAACTTGGATAGAACCGACACTGTAACCCTATAATACAGTCACATTGTAAAAACACAGCACTATACCATAGTGCAACATTGATCACTCAATACCGACTTAGTCGCACCATTAAGTTGTCATACTGTAACACTTTCCTGCTGTAACACTGTCAACACTCCAAAATATAGCACTTTGACTTACTATATCAGACAATCAGACTTAACACATAATATATCCAGTTTTGTTCACTATCGCACTTTAATAATTTACATGGGTGGCGTACTTTAAATTGAATTTAGACGATACTGTAAACATTTAACTATGTAACAGAGTCACAGGCAAAATAGGCTTTAGAACATAGCTACAAAAATATTTCCATATCAAACTTAAGGCCAAATTGCAACACGTTTCTGCTGAACACTGTCAACCCCCAATAATATAACATTGTAATACTCTGATTAATATATCGTATTATCCCAATTAACACAGAACACTCCAGGTTTTGTTCACTATCACACTGTAATATGTTACACTGGCGTACTTTAATTTAAATTTTAATGATACTGTAATCCTTTAACTGTGTAACACTATGTGAAAAAGTATTGCCCCTTAAGTTATTGCACTTAAGACCATCATCTTACTATCATACTGTGCACTTTCCAGCTAAGCACTGTCAAACCACAAAAGCATAACACTGTAAGACTCTGATATGCTATCACATTAAACCACTCAATACAAACTGTTGTTGAACTAGCATACTGTATTATTTTCCACTATCGTAGCTTAAACCGAATATAACCGATACTGTAAACCCTTCTAAGCGGTAAAAAATGCACTGACAATATTATTACTCTCATACTGTAACACTGTCCAACTATGACAGTATAATACGCTGAGTAACTATAACACTATCCCACTTACGTATTAGAAAATATTCCCAACACTATGACAGTGTCACTTTTAAGACCGTAAATATCCAGCAGTCTCTCTAAAAACACCGGTTTTGATGACCTGGCAACCCTGACCCTAAATGTCATATGACAATATTTTTCAACAATATAAGGTAATGTTTTTATTTTTCCTTCACCTACAAACCACCGCACATCATTTCTATTTATTTTTTTTTGTTCTTCCTTATTCTATTGTTTCAACCAAAAAGGATACTGTCAGGTCTCAACACAGGTAATTTTTGTACGTTCTCACCTTCGTGTGCAGAATCTTGTTTTGATTCACTCGCTCTTGTGCGATGTTATGCCACAACATCAACACCATTAACGAGCAAGACAAATATAATTCGACGTGGCGCCACAAATTATGTTTTTTTTTTGCTATTTAAGATATTTTTATATTATATTTTTGTAAATTTTATTTTTGTACTGTGTCGCACGGCTTTTGCAAACCAATTTTTGTTTGACCGTTTTGGCCTGCGAGAAGTAAGCGACCGACTGATGATGGCGGCCGGCTACATTTCATCAAAAGAAAGGCGAATTTTTAATCTGGGTTTATTCTTCGAATTCACAACTTAACTTTTGACTGATGTACAGTGTGTAAGATACTGTCAAAAGTTGGGCAAAAATAGATTTTTTTTATTTTTGTTTTCCCAAAAATTTCCCAAAGTAAAATTCAATAAAACCCACAAAACTTTTTTTCCCCGTTAAGTTGTTAGGAGCTTAATTCTAATATTTTACTCCAGACAAACAGTGGAGCAAATGAAGTAATAATTATTGCAGTACATGAGCACAGTTCCAAGTTACTGTCACAGAACAAATCACTTGTCACGAAAAGGTGAATCTGAGCTAAGCCAACAGAACCTGATAAAGACAACACGTTCACAAAAATAGTTGCAAGTTTATAAAAATAAGGCTTGGTTCTTCAAGAGTTCGAAATAGTTTTGATAAAATGTTAAATTTCTGATAAATTTAAATTTATCTATTTTGTGTTAAGTGTTGATATGATTTGTCCCACTGTGTGCTTTTCGGTGTGTGTTTGGTTTGGCTTTGCTTTGTATCCTTTTATATTATATTCCAACCAAAACAATGTTTTTTTTGGCCCAAAGAGGCCCTCCTAATATTTTCAGCAATAACCAGTTAGTTGGTAATTTGCAGAGTGTTTGCGTTTATGTTTCGGTGTAGCCATGAGGAGTGTTGCAAAGAGGTACAAGACCACTTCAGAATCAAAGCTATCCCTTTGCGATGATGATTTATTGGGGTGTTAGCTACTATACCTATTTTTTGCGAAATTTACTTTGGCGCTTAGATTTTAGCCGTTAAAAATTAAATTAGGCGCCAGTTATTGATTGCACCATTAGAATAGTTAATTCATCACTTAAATTTTGGAAATAAATCGCAGAAGTTGAAATTTTTGTATGAACTTGATTTTTACAAATTTGCTAATTCATCACTTAAATTTCTCGAATAAATCAGCAGTTGAAATTGAAAATTTTACAAATTTGTTAAAACATAAATTCTTGGGGTATTATAGAGTCCTTATTCGAAATTTAGGTTTGAATTTGTTGAGATTTACCTTAAATAAATTAGGATCGAATTGGCATAAATGTTTCAATTTGAGGACAAGAATGAAATAAAGTTGTATATTAATATTGAGTTGAAGCTTTTTGGCCAACTAACGTAAATGAAAGAAAAGAAGACAATTTAAGCAAATTGCAGGAAAAACTCATATAATTTTCAGCACTTTTCACAATTTTATACAATATAAGCCAGTTCGCTTTTTAACCGTTTTTGTCCCCAAAATTAAAAAAACAAATTATGTTGAATACTTCTGGCAGTCAGGTAAAATATATACAAAATAATATTAGATCTAACTACATAATACACCTGTAAGGCGTATAAGCACTTTCAAATACTGCACTGATAACCATATCATAGGACTAGCAAGGACTTTTTGTTGGCACAGTGAATAGAATGAAAAGCTATTCACTTTCCCTCGATGCGAGTGCCACTCATGAACAGAGCCATTGGGGTAGAATCTGGTTTAACGAGAGTAGACATAGTATTTGGTTTTTTGAAGCATTAAAATTCAAGTGCAACCACCTACATTATTTTTATTCTTAACGTTCAACTGCTGGACAATGAGATCCGAAGTCCTCGAGATCTAATCTAATGAGAAAGTCACATGCCTCAGCAGTTGGTTAACAAGGAAGTTAACTTGATAAAAAATATGAATAATTTTATATTTATTTATTTTATTTTTTTAAAGATTTTTGACATTACTTTCCCTTAGGAACGACTGAACTAATTTTATTAAAATATTAGCCGAAAGAGGTTCAAGACATCATGTACCTACCTTTTCACAAAAAATAATGGGCTTCTTGTAATTTTTTTAAGATAAAAACAAATAAAGCAAGAAATATCCAAATTTCTCGTCAAGAGCATCACATAAAATTTATTTCTAACAAAATAGAGTAAATCGGTCTACGCACTCATACGTAATAAATGAAGAAAATCACAGTTTTTTTTAAATTTCCCATTAAACAATAATACTGTTACTTTTAGGTTCATGCTCATACATAGATATTCATACATAACTGACTCATGAATTAAATTCATTATTTGAAAGAAGAATCATTGACTCAATGAATAAATTAGTTGAATTAAAGAATAAAACCATATAACGAATAAATGATTTAATTGAATCAATGAAAATTCGCTATTTAATGAACAGCTTCGTAAGCAAATGAATGATTATTCGGTTACCCAATGAAGTTAAGTATCGGTTAAATTAATTGAAATAAATTTTGTCAATTTATGGGAAAATGAGTTTTTGGTGCATTGGGATAAAAACTCATTGTCAAAATAGTGTATCACCTTATAGAGTTTATTGGAATATTACTTAACTGCATATTTTACTGATGAGTTTGAGGTTAGTTCGTAAAATAATTTGGACTTTTTAAAGCATTTCTATCATAAGTGGTATGAAGACTTACAATAAAGTATAAATTTAATAAATTATTATGATACTTTTTGATTTTTTTCAGATAATTTTCAATTATTATTTGCATGAATCATCCCACTTCTGATTTTGTACTAACTATACGAACTAGACAAACAATCAATTGTTTGCATTGGTTGGGCGCCACTTAATGTAATAGCACTCATAAATCGTTATAGGCGTTAAGGCACAAATCAACAAACATTAACCACTTAAGGCAATGAAACAGTAAAAAGGATACAAAGGACCAGAGCCATTTGGCTGCTGTATAGGATTACTAATTACCTTGATTGAAGACTCAAGGTCATGACTATATATCAGTTATGCTATCTATCACTCTATCAGACACAGTTGGGTGGGAATATTGTGAAATTTTATTGAAAAACATCTCGTTTATGATTTGTGGAATGTCTCGACTCGAGAAAAAATGCAAATTGGAAGTAAATTCGTGTAATTTATTACTTTGAACAATGCTACCGCGCCGCTGGACATTTGCCATTATCCTTCTTGTTCCTTTTTGTGGATCTTTTCTATTCAGTGGTATTTTTAAAGACGATGAGATGATGTATATGTTCTTGCAGAGTAATTATTTAAACTTCAGTTTTTAGATCATTTGAATCTGAGAAGCAATTATATTGTCGTAATATTACATTCGTGTAAAATGATAAATGTATGTATTTTTAATGTTCCTTTCAAAAATTGAAATATTTAAATTATGAAAAGTCTGGAGATTGGCTTTGTAAGTGCGTAACATATATTTCAATTGAAATAACGATTTCGCCCATTTTCGAAGTTCTCTACGCTTTAGACATACAAAGTGGCTCCTGGGCTTAAAGACCTCATTTAGTGGGTTCTTCGAAGAGAAAATAATTAATTTATGTCAATAATTGGTCATAAAATTTCAACAGTGCTTGACAGCCAAGGACAATTTTAAATCAATATGGTTAAGGCTATTCCAAGTCACTAGATATGTATATCACCTAACTTGTTAAATATTCATTGTAAAATGGAGTAAAATAAGAAGGTTAACAAATTTCGATAATTGATAAGCCATAGATTTTTAAATAGTTTTGTTAAAAATTTTACTATATTGTTTATAATTTAGTATTTTTTCAGATAGCATACCTTTACTGTTTTCTAATTGCCCCCAAATATGGTGCACAACATTGACAAACACTTTAAATAATCATATAACTAAATGTTGTATTCCTCACACAATCCGGAAATAAAAAATCCCTAAAACTAAAAATTAGGAAATTCCATAGATTAGATAATCCAAAACCGAAGGTACTGTTCATTAAAAACTTTACCTAACCAATAATTTCTGACTTTCTGAAATTTGGTATTCTCAGATTTTAGCTTTTCGGGATCTTAGTTTTTCAGTTATAGTTTTCAGCGAATATCGACAAACTAAAAAGACACCTGCAATCATCACGTTCCTGTTCACCAGTCATCAGTATTTTGATGGTCAACCTATTGTATTCTTAAATTCTTAAGGACGAAAAATAAGAGGAAGAAACCAGGGTATTGTCGCAGAAAAAAAATATGTCAGCCTCTTTAAAGCTTCGGTAACTCATTTCAGCTTCGTGACAAGTTTCCCTTGTAAGTAATTGTATGTGCTGTTCATTAATATATATGAAATAGAAATTAAATTGTTTCAAAATATCTTACTAAAGTTATTTATAGTTATACCACACATAAACACAGGGTCTAATTTTTCAGTCCTAATTGTTTTGAAATCACCTAAATGGGTTATAATTCCACAATTTTATACTTTTCACTCAGGACCTTGCGCCAATTTATACGTAAGACAACTAATCAGATATTTAGTCAATACTTTTGTTAAACAATGCCCTAAGAGAGAGATAGTTTTTTATGTTCAATATTCACCCTTATTACAGAAACTTTCGGAGAGAGGCAGACTGAATTTAAAAAAACTCAAATTGAGCGTAATAATACTCTTTTGTGTGTTGGTTTTGAATTGCAAAACCTTGCCGTCACTTATGGGCGCCACCGAAGCCCCATGATCAGCACCATCCAATTGTAATTGTTCCAAATTTAATTGTTCATTTTATTTTAGCACACATTTATGTAAGTTGGTTTTAAATTTTTCAATCTCACAAACTTTAGAATCAATCAAGTTCGCATCCGACGAAAACGAAGAATTCTGCCGAATTATTGATTATGATGATATAGGGCTAGAGTAGATAAATTCCAATTTAAAAGTTTTATAACAGTTGTTCACCATTAAAAGGGGATTTCGTTACCCACAATATATTTTATTCTCTCGAAATGATGCCTGCGATCGTGAATCTCCAACGGAATAAATTTCCCTCGAACAAGAAATAGTATGAAATTACATCACAATTGCCTCGGAATATATTTCCGATACCAAAATAATCCGCGAGAAACTTTGAGCATCATTTACGTTCCCAAGATTCGAATTGGAGAAAAATTTCCAGGAAATTCCTTAAAGACGAAAACCCCCAAAGTGTATTAGAAAACTCAACCAAGTTCCAGGTTCCTTTATTTCCAAAATTAACTGTGGCCATATCACGAAAGACTGAAACGATTATCGTTTCGACGATTGCCCTCTCTTTTTGTTGAAATTAAGAAATCAAATTTCTACTATGTACAAGTTATAGAAATAACTTAGATTTCCATAAAAATTCTGTCAATTTCTTAATAATATTTTTCTTCACTTCTATTTTAAACTTAAAACAATAAGGATATATTATTTAAATATTAAGGTCTTTTGGTTGGAATACCTTAATCAGAATTAGCAGAAAGGACTAAGAACAAAAGGTTTTAGACCCAGTTCACATAAAGGCTGCATAAAGTGATTAATTTATTCCAAGTCTATTGCAAAAGTAAAGCTAAGAATAAAATGGAAAGCGAAAGAATTAGTAACCATTGAAAAACTGGAAGGTGGTAATAATTGGCTTACATGGAAATTTCAGATACGTCAAATTTTTAAAGCCAATGAATTGTTCGAAGTTGTCGATGGGACCACTATGCGGCCAGTTATTGCTGATGCACTTACGGCATGGAAGAAATTGGATGCAAAAGCAATACGGAAAATTTCAACTTCGTGTATGAAGCAACCATTACTTCAAATAATGAATTGCGAAACTGCGAATGAAATGTGGACAACACTTCTTAAAAGGACATACGTGTTGTCTTTACCAAGACCTTAAACTGAAATTTTAATATTGCTCAGTGTTAGATGACCCGACATGAGTTTCATTTTCCTCGTCGTTGCACATAAGATGTATTTGACTTTACTTATAAATCAATACTATAGGTCCGTGTTTTATTAAATGCAATAATTGGCTCTCCCAAGAATCCGTAGAGCCGACCTCCGAAGAGGGTGGATTTTCAAGTGAACCTGGATTGTCACCTGGGGTAATGTATCTATTTGTTTTACTCATTGCATATTTATATATACGTTCACTCTCAGTATACGGAGGTTGCATTTTAGTCGCCTCTTACGACAGGCATGCCTTACCTCGGGTATATTCTTTTTTGTTCCCCTACCCGAAGGGTCGGTTAAGAGAGCTATTAAACGATTTTCCTCTTACCATGCTTTATTTTAAGAATAACCGTAAACACCTTACACTGTCAAATGCAATCAAATATATTTTTACTATTTTTTTTATAATTCCTGCAATTACCACACTTTTCTCATTAATTTGTTTGCAAAGCCTTATTAATGATATAGGCAGTAGGTAATTTATTTAGTTCATTTTAAATTTTTATTCTTTAACAAATATTTATTTTTATTTTTAATGTCAGAAGTAATAATTATTATTAATTATAGAAAATATTTATTTTGAGCTTTTTCACAACAATCGAATATTATTGCTACATATATATCCGTGAAATAAAAAACAATTAATTGTAGATACCAGTAGCGATAATCCTTTGTAACTGTAACTATAGAATATATTTAATTACATTTCCATTCGACAGAAGTTCCCTCTTTGTTGATCCCTGAAATAAAAACTCACAATATGAACTTACTGAATTAATTTAGTTCCAATGTCGTAGTACAATATTCACAAATATTCATACTCGTATATGGATATGGATGGTTGTTTACCACATTTTGTGGGTATATTTCTTAAGAGGAAAAATAAAAGCAAGCAAAATAATTACTTTCAAAATGGCTACCATTCTCAATTTCCAATAATAATAATAATTGCCGATCAACGAATTTACTTCGTTAAATCAAACCCCAAATTGAAGCCTGGCGACAACGATAAACTCTTAACTTACTTTATCTCATACGGAAAAAAATATATATGTACTCGCATATTGATGTGCATGCAAACCTTCAAAGAAGTGATGTGAAATGTAAGTGATTTATTCCTTTTTTTTTTGAGCGTGTTAACTTAAAACTGAAAGCTGCCATAGTCAAGGATAATTGGAAATACAATTTGTGGAACATACAAATTTTAGACAACACTATTTCTCTTATTTTATTATTTGTGTCATTTTATTTTGTTTAATTAAGGACTGGGTAAACTTTTGAGTTGTTCAACTCTAAGCTTATTTGATTAGGGCGTTTGACCATTTAGTGTGTTTTTTTTTAATTTGTTTTCCTTCAAAATAACTTGCATTTACGTTTTTTTTTCCTGAAATTGGTTAAACTGCCAGTAAATATTTATCAGTTGCATTTTCGCAATGAGAATTAAAATACGCACAAGATACAAGCACCAAAAAGGCAATAAAATAAAAAATTTACGTTGTTTGTTTTCCTAGACTATTACTCCAATACTTAAGTACATATTTGACTTCAATTTGTTGGATACAATTATTATGTATGTATGAGTATGTTAAATGGATAGAAAGATTTAAATGCCACTTACAAAAATAAAAAGAGGACTTCCAGAATTGTGTTGTTGTTTAATTTATCTTCAATATCGATTTACTGTGAACACACACAACAAGGATGAAGTTGAGTTTTCTGAGAAATACATCAATATACTGTTAGCTGGTATAATAATGAGCTCCATGGAAATTGTTATTTCATGGAAAATAAAGATAATTTACCCAATTTACATGAGAAGGATATAAGTATGTATAAACATGTAAGCATGTAGATGGAATAAAATTTAATTTGTTCTTGATAAACTGGGTCAATTTTGAAGAACAAAATTAATAAGTAGCTTACAATAATTATGATTGTCCTTAGTCATGTGTATGCACTTCCTTTTTGTGAATGTATGAAAGTGCATCTTTAAAAATTGTCTTCATTTTATTGTATTAGTTATGTTTTGGAAGAATTGAAGACTCTTCAGTATCCATAGTTCATGCTCACTGGAGAGGAAGGACCAGAAGGATTACATACAACGTGGTTCAATTACATTGGAATACTCATACTGCTACAGTACAACACGGATATAAGAGACAGTTTGTTTTTTCAAAGCTAACTATTAAATAACATATTTTAGAGCATATTCTTCAGATTGGCCTCGTTATGAAAAAAAATTAAGTGGCGCCCAATTGAAAACTTAACTATGATAAGGTTTCGATAACTTTTTTTAAGCTGATATGAGATCTTACCGAAACCTTATAGAAGTTGAAATGCTGGTAAAGCGATATTGTACTCACACCGGACGTTTGGCTTTAAATTAATAATAACAATTAGCATGCTCACCGGGGTGTGATGAGAACAACATCGCACTCATTAAAATTTTACTGAAGGGGCTAATCCAAGATTTATAAAAAGTTATTTCTAAACAACCGTGAAGTCCTAAAAAAGTACTACTTTCAAATATTAGTTTAATACAAACCACTGATATTTCCTTGTATTTACTTTTTTAAGAAAAAATATCAACACACATGTTCTCGTCAGACACAATTAATGCAATAATAGGTCCCGTTCCAGACTTGGTTTTGGGGCAGAAATTGGCAGCTTATCGAATTTTGAAGAGTAGGGATGAAATAATCTCAGAGAAAAAATAACAAAAAATCTGGAATGGACTAAGTACATTTTTAAACGTCAAGAACATTTATTTTGCTGGCTGTAATTCACAGTCTTTTTTTTTAATATTTTAAATGAATTTTGTTTGTTATTTTTACCACTTTTCATCTGTTTAACAAAACTTTTTGCAACATCAGACAGCGACAACGAGACAGAAAATCATTTTTTTCTTTTATCATAAGTTTACTGCCCAAATGTTGCTCGGCTGCCTAGAAACATTTATTGGACATTTTATCTCAGGAAGTGGAAATATCTTGCTCTCTCATGAGCGGTCCTTTCTTCCCAAAACTATAAAATTTGTAAGTCTGATTTCTAGGTATCTTTTGTACGAGTTGTTTTTTTCAAGTTGGCTGAAATGGTTCGAGCACCATAGGAAATTTTGATGAAACATTAATATCCAAGCGATGTGCTCTCCCGTTCTTGGCGAATTCATATGTCCGTCCCAAATTAGCAAATACCTGTCGCAGTGCGGACTTTTTCTTTTATAGCGTTCTTGTTAATACGTACCGTAAAATGGCACAAATGTGCATCTGCTCAAGAGGAAGCCATTTAAGAATTAAATAACAGGAATTTCCTGAGATATTTTAATTTAATTTAAATTTATCTCATTTTACTTTTAACACAAACGCAGTGTGAACTGTAACATGATGAACGTAAATCACTTACTAGTAATTCTAACTACGCGGCCGGTTGGCGATGATAAAGCGGTGAGTGGTAGGTATCTATAGTATGATGTGTCTGACTGATGATGATGGGTGCGGAATTGTAGTGGTCGTGTGATGTTGCTGGTATAATGTGTATGGTTCGTTACAAGGACCGGCATTCCACATTCGTGTTGCACGGCTGAACAAGGAATATCGGTGCTGCCAACCGTTAGAAGTTAGGCTGCATGTTAAATCGTGGCTTTTGGGAATCAGTAAGTAAAAATGGCTCCCGTGCACTAACATTTGTAGGCATGCACCAGGGCCCAAATTCTATAAAAAACAACTACATCCCTGGTGACACTCGGAGTATTCTAAAGAAAGAATTAATAAATCTGCAAATCAATTGATAATACTAAAGTTTTTCAATATTCCCTCTTATGGAATATATTGATTAAAGAGATAACAGTTTCAATCACATACCATTGCCCATTCCTGAAGTATAAGTTCACCAACACGATATCAAAGTTTCAATATTGGACAATACATTTCAGCTCAACTCAATTCAATGAAAATGCAAATTCTCTTCAAAATATTGTAAAGCCTGCTCGAACAAAATTCAATTTAAAAAGAACACCCAAAAGGATCTAATGTACATAAGAGGTATCTCTATCAACTTGGTATACTTTCTAGTTAAAATGATTATCTACACAATCCACCCAACCAATTAAATATTGGATCAGGTCAACTTGTGTGCGAGAGAGACTCCAGTCTTTTCGAAGGGCTCTCTCTTAAATCTTTTACAACAAAACTCGCAGGATTACTTTGCAACCAGAATTATTATAGCCTTAGCCGGCCATTTATGTAAAATAAATTTTTGAAGACCCAACAAAGAACCTGAATCCTTTTACCATAATGATTGCATATAAAGCTTATCCCCAAAGGACTCTGCAGGGCCCACCTACGAGTATATATATATTTGCCAGGATGTTTTCTAATTTATCTATGAGAAAATTCTTGACTTTACCTATATATTCTTTTTGTTCCCAGACATAAGCACCAAGTACTCGGTCGGACTTCGGAGGACACAATGAAAAATGAGGCAAGTTGTTTGTAACTAAATGTGTGTATAGTCGGAAGAGGAGCATAAGAACAGACGGAAGGACTCGCAGGCTTGATTTTTTTTGTTCTGCATTCAAGTATTACGTGTACGAGTATAGTTAGTCTGTGGAAAAGTAGGAATTCTAATTAAATGTCTTGTTAAAAAGGATATCGCATTACCTCTGCTCGTCTGTGTGTTGCACCAGCCACGGTTCGATTGTCAAGCCAAAGGGCCAGAAGCTTATGGATGCTTATGGTGCACTAGCCGGAAATGGACAGTGAACAATGTGGACATGTGTAGTGTATTGAGCGACGGAAGTACATACATATTTATATGTGAGTCTCTTTTGTTGACCAAAGGGGACAATCCTTGTAAAATGGATTGAAGTCTTCTTGTCGAGTGAAATGTGAAGTAATAATTGTGAATATGGCGTAGGTCGTCTGAGCATATTCTAACTCTAAGCCATGCGTTTGTGTCGTGGGTGGAGGATTTTGGTAAATGCTGTCACTGAAAAGTAAACAAGGTTTAGTGGGCCTGTCCTCGCGTGGTGGCTAGTAGCATTGTGGGGTTTCATAATATGACTATATGCTTAAGCGAAAGAGGACCAACAAAGGGACTCACTATTTCCTTCGGTCTCGCTGACGCGCACAAGGTCACCCTTCAGACATTATGTCGATAATCCAAAGACGGATATCAGTTTCCTACTACATAAATAGTAAGTACTTGTAATAACATATGTTTGGTATAAGAGGAAGGTTAGCACCTGGGGGTGTCAGTTTGGATTCGGTATGTAAGATGATATATATGTACATACCTGCTCTATAGAGGCGCTTTTTTGTTACTTCTTCTGCAGTCAGATAAGCAGTATGTAGGATTAACAAAAAAGATCTTGGGGTAGGTAATTCATCGGGTAAGGGTGGGTATTAGTTGCGGTTGAAGAAAGTGACGCTGGTTATTAGGCGTTAATAATTCCATACGTATGTATGTACAAGGACAAGAGGGGACTGAGAGAATAGACAAGACATTGAACTTGAAAATTCAAGTCTAAGATTACTTGCGAGAGTTATATGTGTGCAGTAGATGGGTCAATAAGCCCCTTTATTATTGAAGTATTATCTTTCGAAAGAACATTCAGGCAGATTTGTCAAAAAGTGGTACAATCATTTTCGCTCACTTTCGAGGGTATTGGTTTTCATTATTTTTTTAAATATTGCAATTATACTTAACGGGTACTTACTACCCTACCACCCTATACCAGCTTGACGTTGACTTACGGGACACCATAGGGTGGGTCAAACATAATATACTTGGGTACATTTTTTTGATACCAAGAAAAGTCAAATTCTTGGAGCTCTACTAATTTATTTTTGAGCACCATTTTGTATTATTTTCATTTTGGCAGATTTCTGGGTTTTGTAGTACATAATTAGTTTAACGCACCATAATTAGACCAATAATTTTTTGAGGAAAATAGTTCGGCTCTATTTCTGAGGTCCTGGATATGGGAATCTTCTTCACCTTCCAAATATCGTCAAATTTCGCATAGCTGGTTTCGTCCCCAGGTTATGGCAACACTGATGAATCATCAGCTTACGCTTAATAAGCAACGTTATGTGTCCGAATCTTTTTTTTCACATTTTCATTAATGATCACTTATCTGGAACTTTTAATCCTCTAATTTATTTTGCTGATGTCAGTATCCTCAGTTTTTTTATTTATGACTGCAACAGAAGTGAGTGGAGGAAATTATATGGCCTCTAGAAAGCCAAGGCATTAGTAAAAAAAATAAGTTCCGTACAATTAAAATACAAGGGTCATGTGAAGCGGATGAATTCCAATGTTCAGGCCAGGAATGTCTTCGAATCCGATTCAGAGCGACGATATAAAGAAAGAAGACTGGAGCACACGCAAGTGGGGGTGGTCTAAATTAGCTTGTGGTACGAAACTATAGTCGGCTAACTTGGGACCGAACTTGCTGGCGAAGACTGTATAGGTTGGGAACCAAGTAATGGACAGTAAGCCATCTTAAATGTGCATTCGACCCTTTGACCCTTTCAGGGATGATCAGTCGGCTAACTTGGGACCGAGCTTGCTGGCGAAGACTGTATAGGTTGGGAACCAAGTAATGGACAGTAGAGCCAGCCATCTTAAATGTGCATTCGACCCTTTGACCCTTTCAGGGATGATCAGCAGGTTTTCCCTTGAGCTCAAATTCGGAAGTATAGAAATTCTTTCTGTAAGAAACTCTCATTTTGATATTCAGAATTTCAAAACCAATGTTTGTACTTCATCGGTACCTCTTTTTAGAGCATTCTCTATTTTAATACCGCTCGCTATGCACTTGATTATTTTTAGGGTATTGTCAAGATCCCATCAATTCGCTAATAAATGTTTATTAATTTTCAGTTCAGTGCGACAATAACCAATACCTCTACAGGGAAATTCAATTTCACTTTTTCATCACGAAATTGTTTGTTTACCCTCCGCCCACCCCCAAGTAGTTGCGTTTGAAAATTGATTACACAATACTTATCTGACTTTTATAGTGTACTCGTAAATCGTAATATGAAAATTATTTAAAACCAACTTTCCATGGTGATGTGGTAATAATTCTTGAAAAAAGTAGCTACCCGCCATTAAAATGTAAAGCTCATTAAATTTCTACATTTTTTTTTTATTCACATAAACTTTTGTGACTTGCATTTTCAGGAACTGAGCGTAAAATTTTGTTGCACTTATATAAAAGACAAGAAAGAAGGTAGCTATCTCTCGAAAATGTGCACCAAAAAAAAAAAAAAAGTTGTCGCATTTTTACAACCAAAACTCTTCTAACTATGACAAAGTTCATAGGTTCCACGACTTTTATTACTCGTTTAATGGTGAGAAAATCTCACTAGCCGTGTTCTTAAGTGTCCTCTCTACACTTTTAGAGTTGTGTCTGTGTGTGGCTGTGGCACAGCCACTCTGTTCGCTTAATTAAATTAACAAAACACATTCAACCAAGCAAAACTATCATCAGCAGCAGCAGCAGCGAAACTTCCCTGGCGATGCGATGGTGATGACGATGGCGATGGCAAAACACTAAAAAAGAACAATCGTCGAGTCGAGATATAAACGGACTCATCATAACCCCGTCTGACCGTTAAAAACAATACTCGGTTGTGTGTGTCTCTATGGTGTTCCGTCCATCCCCTATACCCACCGTTCCACTCTTGTACTCGTAATATTATTTGGGTTAATAGCTGGCCATTGTCTTTGGGTAATTAGGTACTTCATAAACTTGCTTTTCATTCCAAGTCGTATTGGCTCTCAGGTATGGTCGATGGTCGGTCATCTAAATAGCCCGTGAAATTTTCAAATTCCAGAAGGTATTTTGCAACACGCTTTATGTAGCCCCAGTTATCCAGCCTGGGCTTCGGATGGTTCTTGGATCTTCAGCCGCAGCCGCACAACAAACTGTTTTGCAATCGACTATTATTTGGAGATTTCTATCTCCACAGCCACAGCAGCAACCGTATAATCTCCGACATACTTTCACTGTATCATCGGAGAAGACCATTGCCATCGCCATCGCAAGCTCATAAAAGGGTATTCAAATTCAAATGATCTCTTCTTGGCCCAGAACAGTTCCGAAAAAAGTTTGTTGCTTAATAATTTCTGTTTATTCTTTGATTTATGGGTTAATTGGTGTAGCACGTTTCGCTGTGGACTGTTCTGTTACGTTTATGACACACTTTTAAGTACACGTTCATACCATAATATTATTCCTCTTATAGATATCTGTTATACCCGTCCCGGTCCCGAGCATATCGCGCTCTGGACGCATGGACGAGAGATGCTGCTCTAATTAATAGATACTTTCGACGTTACGACTTACGACGCTTTATATGCAGATGAAGCGCGGGACAGTAGGTCTTTAATTCATTTTTAAGTACAATTACCGGAGCGATTATTGCTGAAACAAAAAAAATAAAAAAAAAAACTTTGACAGATATACAAACATAATTTTGTATGCGAGTTAACATAAAATTGTTGGCAATAGCCGTCTTAATTGTTTTTCCCACGCGGTGCCATTGTTTGATTTGAGCACCGTCATCAAGGCCTGGTCCCTGGGTTATGGGTTTTTTTTTCAGTATGAGGCAGCGGTGGCGGCGGCAATGGGCCTAACCATAGGTCGATTGTTCTTTCTATGTCGGAGTAGGTACATAAAAACGCCGAGTAATAGAGAAACAACTGGAAATCATGTTGACACATAATTGAGGGCGTTATGAAATTCAAACAGTTTTGGGGAATTTTCTATTACAAACTACTTACTGTTATAATATCTACTGCGGCGGCGGGGCTTGGCAGTAGTTTTGGAAAATTCACACCCAAAACAATCAGTTCGGTGATGGAATTTGGGTTAAAATTGTTTATACTATTTCCATGTCGATGGTTGTGGGTGATGTCAGAGGGAATGAGGTGTTGTTCTTTTTTTAATAGAATTTTTTTTAGATACTTTAAATACATTCTTACTGTAACCAGAACTGTTTTTTTTTTTGGGTCTTAGAACAATCTGTGGGTTAAGTGGAGCTATAAACTTTATGTTTAACGAACTATGACACTGGACAGGCATTATAACTTCTTCAGAAAGGTAAAAAGATGATTAAATGTATTTATGTAGATTTGGATGAGAAAAATATAAAGCAGTGGAGACTTTTAGTTGGATTGAAAAAAAAATTAAATTTATGTATATTGGGAATGGTTTTCTTGAAGTGTGCCCTTAAAAGCTTACCAATTTCTTTTCTTTTCTTTCATATTCAACCCCTCAGGGAATGAGGTTATAACGTTGTCGAAGTGGTGCGATTGTGCCATTTTGACAGGAATTCCTGTTTCACGAAAAATTCAAAATGACACACTTTTTTCATTTCCCGAATTTTATACGTTAATAATTTACGCTCAGTGAACACAGTGTTAGATCTCATCAACAGATCTGGAATTTCCTTTCAATTAATGGAATATGACCGGACGCATTCATTCGAAATCCATACATGAATTCACTCGATCGTTTCTTTGAAACCAATATATTTAGATCCGTCTCCGTTAGTTATATGTACGTATTTCAAAAATGCTACAAATTTGTTGTTTTTTTTCTGTCTGTTATTTTTTTCCCAGTTTTTGTTTCGGCTTGGCTTCCATTCACTAGACGGCCTTGTCCTATTTTTTTCCTTGCTGCACAAAAATAAATTAAGAGGCAATACAAAATCGTATTACAAATTTTTCGTAAAACAAAATTTAGGTATTGGTTTAAGGCATAATTACTTTTCGCAAAATTTTACTTACAATTTTTTTAAAAGAAGATTATATTAACCCTTTAAAACAAGATGATATCTACTATGAGGCCCAAGACTGTAAGCTTACATCTGATATTTTTTTTTCGGAGTCTATAGAAAATCTTTTAGGTGTACTGATGAAAAATTCAATGTTTTTAAAAAATTTCATACATTTTATAAGAAACTTTCACAAGATATTGAAATAATGCTTAACTTAAAAGACGAGTACGACTTACTAAAACAAAAGTCGAACACACAAAATATTTCTCATCTATTTAAGTGCTAAAAGGATGTTCTTCTTACAGAATTGAGAAACATTTTTTAAATCGGGCTAGCTGAAAATGCTTTTCTAGAAGATTCAAAAACGTTTTGAAAAACAAAATAAATTTTTATTTTCAAAATAGCTTTTAACGGCCTTTAGTCCAACAAAAATTGGCGTTTCGTCCCAGCGATCTCACATGGACTCATCAGTTGACTAGTGAGGACCTTTGTCAATACGCAATTTTTGCCAAGTTCAGTTCATCTTACATAGATTTCGTGAAGAACATCTAGTGTGAACTATATCCAACAAGACTAGAATTCCTAATCATTAAATTGGAAATTTTTGTTTTTTGCCCATGGCCTGGCATTATTTACTACTGAAATACATCAGCCAAGTAGAAGACTTAGCACTATAATATTTATACTTGTTGAATTATTGATTCAAAATAGCTTTTAACTCCGGGACGAAACGCCAATTTTTGTTGGACTAAAGGCCGTTAAAAGCTATTTTGAAAAAGTGGCACGATATTTTTTTATTTTTGCTGCAAACACTGATGGTGCATCTGAGTATCATTTAAATTTGTTGTTTACCCTCAGATAAGCCTTGGGTCCCTTCCGCTTTATCCCTTTTTCTATGTGGATCGTGAATTTAACATACAAAACTTGTGGATTCTTCTGCTCAAGTCATGTTGCACAGTTAAAGTTCATAAGGTAACTGTGTTGCTAAATTTTTAATGCTATTTTAGTCTTATAATGTTTCTTACAAGCCCAAGATAGAAATAGAAAAGATATTTACAACTAGATAACGAGAATTTGCTCCTGATGCGGAAGTGGTTCAGAAAATGTTTAAAATTTTATACGCTTGTATATAAAGATTGATGTATAAGTAAGATATTCTTCAAAATGAACGCTCAATGTACAGTTGTACCATTTGCTGTAAGTGTTAATGATGCAAGGAAGCTCAAACTGCCAACGAAACTTATATGGGAAGAAAACAAGGCAGCAGAAGCTGAGTATTGGCGGAATATAAATCGACATCTTCAAGTCGAAGGAGAGTTTAGTATAAGGGACATTGAAAGCGTAATAAAGTATTCTTATCCGTTGTGCAGCCAGTCTCCTACTGTTAGAATCAAGAACGTCGAAAAGTGGTTCGGCAATGATCAGATGCTTTGGATGACTACGACCTTTTCGGAAACTAATCGCACATTGAGTTTCCAAAGTCTATAAATTGAAGCTAACAAAACATATAAACTAATCTGCCACAAAAAAAAATAATTTATATAAATCACAAGCTTTACAATTATCCCATTGCAACAACTCTACAGAATTTTGGAAATCTGTTAAGATATAAATAGCAAATGTCGCAAAGCAGCGACAAAATCTCGGCTATTATGTTGAAAGATCATTTATAAAAACTTTTGAACTCTACAAAGAGTGCACCGATTATGCGATGTCCTATAGGCCTTTTTTTACAGATGAATCACTTGATTCTGTTATAACTGAACAGCGAATTAAGAAACTTATGGAAAACTTTAATACAGTGAAAACCAACTTAGTGAAAAACCCGCTTATGTGAAAACATTCACATATCCCTGTGTACATATATTAACATACAAACTACCTCGCTTAACTGAAACACGCTTAAGTGAAAAACCCGCATAACTGAAAAGAAAATCAAATTTTCTATTTGTCTAAAGAAAACAACTCGCCTAACTGAAAAATTTAAACTCGAACAAAAAAAAAATTTTTTTTACGGTTACTTCGGTACGGTAAATTCTAAGTTTTTTAACAGTAAAGAATTTTAAATTAACGCAGGTTGTTTTTCAGTTGTTTAATTTCGATAGATGTAGTAAAAATTGTTTCGTAACACGAAGACTGCTTTACTGAAATATGTCTTAAGTTATGCGAGACCCGTTTAAGTGAAATATATTTTTCACATAACCTACATCCGCTGAACTGATTTTTTTTTCAGTTATACGAGGTACGCTTGCTTAAGTGAAAAACCCGCTTTACTGAAACAAAAATGTAACATTTTGTGTCGTTTCGGGAATTTACTGTAGCATCTTATTTATACCTCACCAGTCATCACTTTAAAGAAGAAGCAATTAAATAGGAGATTTATCTGATCCAGGCAACTATCGTGGAATATTCTTCCTTATCGCCTCTTATTAATATTTGTCACAATCTTAAGTAAGCGCCTTTCTTTCTGAAATTTCAGACTGGCTTTCGAAGTGGTTACCCTACGAAGGACAACATCTTTGTTTTGAAAAACATCATGGAAACACTCCTTCAAGGAAAAAGAAATTTTTTGTTTTATTCGTCGATTTCAAAGCCGCTTTCAAATCTATATATAAAAGAGCACTATCTTATAAGATTTATTTATATAGAGGCATGTCATCAAAGTTTTGAAGAATTCTAGAAAACATTTATGACGGGAATGAATAATATCTAAGTGAATAATAGTTAAGTGTATTATTGTTAATTTCAAATGAAGCTTATGAAAATCTCAATAAATGTTACTACTACTTCTACTAGTTCACAGATGTCAAATATGATTGACGTACGATGTCATATTCTAAAATTATAACATGTTTCATTAGGCCATTAGGGTGATTAATTTTGCGCCACCTGTTATAATGCTGTGGGTTTCCAAGACGTCAAAAATAGCTTACACATTAATAATACATCTTATTACTTAGAACTATCTATGTTCGCAGAGGACGAAGAAATTCCTGAAAGGACTCATATTTTATCATCTTACAGAAATATAATTAAATTACCACGATGTCGTATAAATAGTTATGTCTCCATCTTCATACCTCAAAACAGCTTCTAAATAGGTGAACACATTCAATTTCATAAATCCCACCCACTTGAACGCTCTCTCACCGCGTAATACAAATACAACACGATACATTGTGGCATGCAGATATTATTAGTTCGTGCAACCCGCATGCTATAGAGTCACAATACCTACTCTAGGCAAGTACCTACGTATGTTGGGAAAGGGAATATATTTTGCGTTTGGATTCTTTGTCCTCATTATGCTAAGAGCCATCCACATAATAGTGCTCGCGGTTTTTCATCATCATAAACATTTACACTGAGTGGATACCTACCTATACCCGTTCAACACACACACAATATCATGTCAACCACCGAAGAATAACTTCCAGTCTGCCAAACTAATAACGCTTAAGAGCATCATCCCCCCCAAAAGAAGCATCATATAGAGTAGTTACGAACTACGATAGGTATGTGCTTTGCATGTCATTCACACGTTTCTCTTTCTCTATCTCTTATATATGTATATGCATATATGTATTAAGAATAAGCCACAGAGAAATATCCTTTTAGAAGTTAATGAGCCCGCGCTACAGCATATTAGACCAGAATCCCCATTTCTGATGTGTTCAACGAAAATGAAAATCCCCCAGTGTTCGTATACGAATGTGGTGGGAATGGTGAATCCTCTTATCTAACATGCACTGTTCGAGGTGTTTCTTGTTCTCGTTTCTAAATTCTCAAATAACTGCAAACGCTGCACAAGAAGAATGCTTCCACTGCATCATTGGTGCACATTCCAAGCATTCACAGTTATCATCAGGAGCAGGAACTGTGTGGCGTGTAATGTTGAATGTTGATATGGGGGACGTGTGCCGTGTGCACATGTTCATTTAAGTGAACTTGTTCCATTTTTTCTTCCTTACGAAATTGATTTCGTTTGACCAAAGCATCGAAGTGCAGTGCGGCTTCATCTCAGTAACCGGGCGCTATCAGTGTCCGAACTTCTTGCGATGCGCATTAAAGATCACCGACTTACAATGGAAAACTAGTACGACTCCCAATGCTCACTACTGAACGACACTTGTGCTGAGTTAATGATTACATTCATGCATGCACTGCACATGGCCATTTCATTTCGTCAGGCGAGATGTGGTGTGCGGACCCCTCCTCTGGGGTATATCTTATTCCAAATGCAAGGAGTTTGCACTTTTGCAATTCTTAACCATCTTTTTACCTTAGGTTGTGGTTTTTTTTCTTTTCTCGAATGTTTAACTGCTGCTGATGCTTAAAGTGGTTTCATTTCAACGGCACAGGCCGACACGACGCACGCGGCGATAGGGCGGCGATGATAGTTCGATTGCCACCTGGAATTCATTTGGCTGAGATGCACATTGATCAAGATGCATGTACGCGTGCGTCCGATTTAAAATCGACATTTCTATGGAATTCACAATAAGCATCAATAATAACAGTGGAGACCAAAAGTTCACATCCATTTAGTTAACAAATGATGTATATCTTGAAATTTTATCCTGCACTGTTTAAAATTACCCCCAATTTTAATTTTACAAACGAACAAATTAAACCATATTGGATTGATGTTTACATAGGGTTCAAGCAAGGTTCAAGCTCACTTCAATTCTTATAATTCTAGGTGGCAGCGCTTCTTAGTTGTTTTTGTCTGTAAAATGTGAGCAATGGGCGAGACTAGAGAAATACCAATTTATAACAGTTATAACAGTTTTTACCTAGTAAAAGTACGAAATATTCTTCGCATGGGTGGGGGCACTGGAAAAACAACTAACTTCCAGAAGTCGAGTGCGCATCAGATCTTGAAGAGCTGCGTAAACATTGCCTACTTTTATAAGGAAAACTGTTATAAAATGGCATATTACTTCAATTAAAGATATGGACGTGTCTAGAGAAATGTCAATTTATAACTCTCATAAAAGTTTTATAACACTTGCTCGCCCTTAAAAGTGCTTAATATTCCCGGGCTTCTCTAGGTTGGGGAGCTGCTGAAGCAAATAACTTATTTCCGGATGTCGAATGCCCATTTATATAAGGATGTTGTTTTAAAAATGTTCAATCAGCTAGACCCAAAAATTACATCAAGCATCAAAATACTTACGTCAAAAATATGTACAGTGAAATTATGGTGGATGAGTATTACGTACAATACTTTTTGACAGTTATTGCATACTTAGCTTCATGTGCAGTACGACATTCTGTAAAGGCTTTTTTGTTTTTCTTTTTTTAATGCTGGCTGAACTCTAATATGTATGATTTGCTGAAGTAATACGCCTTTATCGTTTCAGAAAATAATTTCCCAGTGACTTGCGCTCAACAAGAAAGAATCAAACTTCATATCTCCTAGTTAACTCCGTCACAAAACGGACAGGAATTTCGAATCAGAAAATCTAATTGTTATCCCTAATATTTATGAGGTACAGGATATTTTGTTACGAAACTCTTGATTTATAAAAAAAATGATAAATATGTATGCACTTTTGGACTCCACTGTTTGCATTTCGAAACATCCCTTCTTCTTCCGTTCGAACACAACACAACACAACACATCGTCAGCAGTTTGGCAATCGAATAAAATACAAAAGCGCACAAAATGAAATCAGGTTCTTTGGAATTTTAATTCATATCCCAGCATTCCTTGGAGGACTGTATAGTGTGTTATATGTATATAAGGGTATACAAGAAACGCGTGTCTCTTGCGGACAGGTGCAATCCATCGCATTATTTCACTGTTTCGGCATTTTGTTGCGCGTTTCCCCTTTTCTTTCGCTCGCTATATTAAAACAAACATCAACTCAGATAGACAGCCAGACAGACAGACAGAAAGATATAAACTTTTTGGATAACCAAACCAAACCGTTCATGTACCCCAACCAAACCCGGAGTCGACGGAGAATCATTTTCGAGCTTAAAGAACAACCTGTCGCATTTATCGTTTGTTTTGAGGTTTTATTTGCGCAGGGCTATAAATGCTGCTCGTTTCGATCGGCACCGGGCATTCATCACGTTTTGAGACCAACGCAACGATTTGGACAGGGAGTCATCAGCATTCGAGTTGAGCCACACCAGTTGTTGTTGTTGTTGATGCTGTGCCTGTGGCTCGTCGTTGGGTCCACTGCCAATGTTGATGATGATGATGATGATCAAAAATAGGATGATCAGGCCTCAGCTCAGCAGATCAATGAAGGCTGGTTTTCAATTCATGCATCTTGTCTCACGGATGATTCCGTGTCTTCATCATCATTCAGTTATTGCGTCGATTGCCTCCGTGATGTCTGTCCGCACCCGTTGTCTGAGTTGGACTTATGACCATGCAACGTTGAGAAGCACGGGGTGACAATTTAGAGTCTTCTTTTCTTTTAATTTATTTTGTATCTTTTTTGACAACTCGATAAAAGGCATATGGTGATCTTGTTAAACGAGTTATCATTAACAAAGTGCTTGAGTATTTCAAGCAATAAATTAATTTTAATGCGAATCTTCAACTGGACGAACTGCATCAATGCTTGTTGTTCGATCAAGCAAACACAACTGGTTGATTTTCATTGGTTGATGCGACTGATCGTTGCTGTTGGTTTGCCTCATCTCAGACTCAGATGTGATTTTTATGGTAGGGGCTTTCGAGTTGGGTGGTAGTGATGGTTGATGGGGTAATGTAGTTTGTAATGGCCATTTGGTTTGGTACTTTTGAACATTTACATAGTTAGAATGATGTAACGAGGTAAAACAGGAGGTGCTTAAAGTTGCTTACCTTAGAAGGTGGTTGTATCGCTTACACTTTTTTAGATCCAACAATACTTCATGATGTTGGTACTTAAGAAGAAGTTATATTTCTAATCAACATGGGTCCTTGCAGAACTTTTGAAAGTAATTAAATTTCTTTGAAGCATGTAATTTCCAGCTGTATTTTCAATTTGATGGATGGATGGTTAAAAAAAAAAGATATAAAATCTTTATGTTTTAAAATCAAATGCTATAAAGCTAATTTTTTACAAACAAAATGTATTCTTGAACAAGTTGAAACGGTTTGAACATTTGAAAAAATTCAACTGATAGTTTTTCCCTCACACACGCTGAACACTATTTCGGTCTCTATAGAAAGAGGACATGAGATAAGTGTAGCTCCAAAAATTGGGAACTGAATTGTGGTTAGTAGGAAGGTATCTTAGGAAAGTGACTCCATTCTGGGGAAATAAGTATGCAGGGCCTGATGGATGGATGTCGGCAAGAGACCATTCACACTGAACGGCAAAATTTCAGTGCAATCCTTCCTTATACTTTTGAGCTTAGAAAAACTCATAGAAATCACATTCACCTTAAGTTCAATTGAAGGTGTGTTCTCCTTGGCCCAACACGCCTATGTGAAAGATAAAAGTAGTTGGTTTGATTGAGAAATCAATTCACTACAATGAATTTAATATGGGATCATTTCTTCAAATAGAAGGAGCTCAAATGGCGTTGAAAACATTACATTTCCAATCGACTATTCCCAGGCTACATAAGTTGCTGTCAAATTGCACTTCATTTCGTAGAAGATTTCCAAATGTGAAGGTGATGAGAGCAAGATAAAAGTCACGCCAAAAGTCTCCACATGCAGGGAGAGACTATTTATCTACTATTTTGAATTCGTGCTTATAACCAGATCTTTAATATAGTCTAAGCGGTGTCAAAATCATATCCTTCGATGACGATATCGGAATAATGGCATTGGGCATTTGTTCTAACAATCAGCAGTTCTACAAGAAGCCCTTTAAAATTTAAGAAATGATGCCAGTAGATGCGCACCTAATCTGACGGATCACAAAGCAGTGCATCAGGAATTCCTCGGTGGAGTTAGGGTTTTTATGGGCCACTTGAAGTATTAGTGTATATATTGGAGGAAAATGGGTGTTGTATTAGTAGAAAAATAGATTTAACATTTGTGCTGTTGTTGTTTGATCCCCACATGTCTATTCTAGATATTTGTTTGAATTTGAATGAAAGAGTGATGAAAAGTATGAAAAATAAAGACGAACCAACATGATATGACGCCAACAATCCCAGATTAAGCTAAGAGTGTATGAAGTTGGGGGAAAACTCCGCTACCTTCTGTGATCAAGAAAATGCCCCTAACTTAACGAAGGCTCTGGCACTTTGTTTGTGCGTCCATCACTCACGTTCGGTTCGCACTGTTGGATCGTAAATTATCGGTAGTTAAGATGAAAATAATTCGTATGACATCAAAAGTGACAAAGCTCCTTCCAATTATAGAAGTAAAAAGCCTTTAAATGAGGAAAACCATGTCGACAGAAAATAGAAATCGACCGGCACAGCTTTTACCATATTCAAATGGGAGATCCTGATAACTCCGTCCAAAATGCAATATTATGCAACTTTCCACTACTGACATGATCAATACTTTCAGAAGTCAAACCTACAAACCCCATTTGTAAGGCCGAGAATTGGCCGAGATCCGTCATCCCACACAAATAAGAACTGGTTTAGTTAAAAAGAAAATGAAGCTTTCCAATTATATATAGATGTAACTACCCGTGCTGGAAACAAAATGACAGATGAGATGGCCAAAATAGAACATTTCTTGATCGGAGCCGAAAGTTATCATACGAATCATTTCAGTAACGAATGACAGATGGTCGAAAATTGACGCTTGTCCAGTTTCGAGAAATCTTAACGAAACACAACTTCAAATGGGAGCCCACTTCATCACTATTTCTGACTTATAAAGAGGTTGCCAGTTGGATAAAGAGGCAGAGCAAAGCTCTTATATATTGGTGAATTCATTTGGTCAGCTAAAATTAGGGAAGAAGATTCCAGATAAACTTTTCGCCCAACTGGCCGATACATCTCAAGTTTGAAGAGAAAGACACTAACTTTCCTAAACTTCCTCCTACTAACTACTCTCAGTTGCTATACCTTATCTATACATCCTGAGGAGGAAAATGGACCGGGTGAGATAATGCGACTTACCACCAATTGATTGACAGAAAGGAAATTAATTAATTGGTGGTTTTCAAGCAGAAGTATGAAATTGACATCCTAAGAACTGGCATTAAAACTCATAGAACCTAGTTGAGCTCTTCAATTCGTCACAACTAAATGCTATAGTCTTATTCTTCAAAACATCTTGGATGCCATTAATTACAATGAGGAACTAATAATTTATGTCACTTCATTTGTGGTAGATATTGCCAAGAGCTATAACAGTTTACCTATACCTGGCATCGGCAAGGATATATTTCAAAATGCATTCTAATCTTCAATCTTGACACTTGGAACTAAAAAATAAATAATTAAATTCCACACAAGAAATGGGTTAAACAACCTCTCCAAGTGCCGCGCTATCACCAAACCGTATGCTGATCCGAATTCACGTATCTACCACGAAGTTGTGCCACACAGGTAGATATAATATACCTATATAGCCGCAGGAGCAGGACGAGTCTCAATTGTGAGTGTGGCCGATAATAATAATTGGCCCAAATAAACGAAAAAGGGCTGCGTCTCGATGAAATTTCAGATAAATGAACTCAAACGTTTTGTAATTCGGTCAGACTCAGACGGCACGTGGCATTCATGATCGGGATCAAATTGCACGTATCGTCTTCGCCTTCATCACTCCAACTCCACTGACTGTATGAAATACCAATAAAAAAACCGCATTCAAACGGTAACACATGATGCGATAAAAACGCCGAGATACGGCGAAATATTTGTGGCAAGAAGGAGAACAACAAAAAATAAAACAACCTTCTTAAGACAAGGGCTAACTGGCGTAAGGGTTGGCAGTGCCACCAACTGGTGCACCCATGTGCTCTTCATGCGGCCAAATACAAAACAAAACAGCATACAAATTTGGTGGCGGCGATGGCGACCGAATTGTCCAATTTTGTGTAAAGATGATCCATGCCGATTTGACCACATGTTACCACACTTCCAACCACCCCAAGCAGTAAGCAAGGTTCCTTGTTCAAAATATATTGCCCCACGCAAATTTTCAAGGAAACCTTCCAAACACAAAAGACAAAACCTGCAAACGAAAAGAAGTCCTGACGAGTGACGCTGACGATGCATCCATTGGGGATGCACCCAAGCATACTCTCACAATATGTCACCTGAGGATTTTTTCTTTTTTTTTATAAAAAAAAAGAAGACGAAGAAGTCCTTTCATAAATTTTTAATGAAACACAATAGTGAGGGTGGTCTTTTTGCAGTTACTGCCCTCTGGTGGAAACAATTAAATTACAGTGACTTTTTTGCTTGAAGGATGACAGAGGTAATAAATTTTTTGCCGTCAGGTAAAATGAATTAATTTCTTCTTGTTTTTTTCTTATGCAATTTATTAGGCTGCTTTGTAGACGTTTCTTGCAATTAAAGATTGTATCGCACCGCCGAGTAATTAGTTAAAGTCAAAGTGACGTTTTTAGCGCATCGGTGCACTTGAAAAAATTATTTATTGTTTGCTGTTTTCCTTTATATTTTTTTAACAAAACTTTACGAAGGAGATTTTTTCCATAAAGATAGGGAAATAATTTTTTTTCTTTCTAAAAAAAGGAGGACAATCATAATTTCTCAACACAAACAAATAAAACCAGAGCTGTATTTTAATTGAATTTATTTTTTTTATTTGATTAAAGTACGAGTACATAGCTATACCTTTAGTCATAGACATTGAATATTGGACTCATTTTTTATTTTGGACAAAAAAAACGACAATCGGAAATAAACTACGCCTATAGAAAAAAATGATATTCGCATGCAAACTAGTACAAACTCTACATAATGCACTAGTCTACTACAGTTTTCTCTGGATTATGAATTAAGCTCTTAACTGAGCTATAGAAAGGAATTAGTTGTTGTTGCATTTAACATATACATTGTGTACCTCACTTTTCCAAGTCTGTAGCCAACAAATAGAGTAAGATCGGGCAATGTGGAGTATGCTGTTAATGTGGACCCTTGCATTTTTTTTTTCCTGGAAGAGTGGAGATTTGTTATTGCTGATACATGATAGTTCTGTTAAACAGAGGGGTAAATCATTCATTGCCACGTGTCCATGAGTTGTTGGTTTTCGCAGTTCGACATTTTTGTTTTAATGTGTGGGCGATATAATATTTTAGTCCGCGTTAAAAATAACATCTCAATTTTAATAAGTGTTTCTTATTCGTCCTCGTTATGTATTGTTGTATGTATACATAAGGTGAGTTTTATTGTTTTGCTTCAATTTATATAAATAAATTAAATTTTTTTAGTATATATATGTAGAGTACGCACATTAAACACCATTTTTTTGTATTTTATTTCTAGAAATAAAATTATAAATTTATTTATTTAAATTTTATTATTTAAGTTTTTGAATTTACTAAAATAGGTACGTAAATGCCGAATAAATCAGAAAATATGTGATTTTAGGTTATTATTTTCGCGGATGATATTCATATTACATAAAGTTTAAATTTTTCGGAACTTTCCGCGTTAAATGTTAGAAATATTTTCAATTTCTTTTTCCCAAAGTTTCGCAGAAGTTTCAAACTTCGTGGGAAATTTCTATATCAATTTCTATTTCTGGTAATGTGGAGCACTTCTCCACATTACCCACACTATGGGGCTCACATTATCCTCCACTTTTTCAAAAGGCCAGTTTTGCATTATTGTCAAACTTTTGCAAATATTTAATGCTTTTGAGATAAATCAAGCACAAAGGTTATCAAATTCTGTTGCCAATGTTTCAATGAACGATGAAGCTTTTTCACCTCTTCAAAAAAAGCTTTATTTTAAAAAATATAGCCGAAATAGTTAGGGTATTCCACATTACCCGATCTTAGTCAAATCTAATTTAATTACTATACATGTGTGGAGAAATTGGCCTGTTTTGTGCTACTAAATATTCATGAAAAAAGAGAAACCCAATATATCAGCACCAGTAAGGTCATCAGTGTCGTAAATTCAAATTCAAAAATTTGTTGTTGCCTTGGGCAGTGTTGACAATTTTCCTCCTATAAGATATCCAATGGCACCATACAAAGAATAAAAAACAAATGCAGCTTTTAGCTTTGTTTGTTTCGGTAGAAAATTTCAAACAGTTGAAAGATCCGGTAATATCGGAAATTGTTTGAAACATTTAAACTGACCAGTTGATTTTCCGTGAAAGAAATGTATTCACGCTCAAAATATTGGTGAATAACTTCGCCTAACACGTTATCTGTCAAAAAATTGAATCTCACCTTTTCGGCACCGTTGCTGAATTTGCCCCTACTGTTTTGTTTGATGTTGACGATAAATCTGTTTCACAATAGATCGAGCTTGCCGAAAAAGAAAATATTTTTTTAGCGAACTGTGAACTAACCCGAAAAAAATATACCCAGACATTGCTTTCTAGGAAAAGGAGGAACATTTAGTGTTTTTAAACAGCATTCCATTTTTTGAACTTAAAATATAAAAGATTTTCAGGGATTTCTCAATAAAAAAAAAAAACAAATGGCAGAAATAAAGTTTTGACGTCTAACTATCTACCATGATTAATTTTTGACGTTTGATTCGAGGTGGGATGAAATAAGCTGTTTGAATTGCTTTAACATTTTTTTTTAAATATTTGGATAATAGATTCAAAATAGCTTTTAAAATATTTTTCTTTGTTCAAGTAAGTTAGTTGACAGCTTTAAAATACAGAGTACTAAACTCAAGTTTAATTGTTTTTTTCTCGGTTCTAAATCGCTTTCATAATCTTAAACAATTACAATAGTCGCAAAATAATTCTCAGCATGGATATTACTTATTTATTCAGTATGCGAACACTATAGTCGAAAAAATCAATTAATTCGTAGTATATATATGTTCTTCTTTGCTACTAAATTAACCATTTCCCAAATAAAAACAGGAACGAAAAAAATACGTTTTTTCGCCAACTGGAGAAATGTCAAAACCTTACCACTTGATAAAATCAACTCAACCCTTTTATATTCACCACAAAATTTAACAACGATAGACAAGTTAACCAACAATTTTAAGTATTTAATTGACAGATATATCTGAATGACTAACATATTATTTTTTTTTTCTTATAAATATTTCAAATTTTCAAATGTTGAATTGTATTTCTTTTTTAAAGTTTGTTTTAAGAAATTTCATTGAAACGATCTAACGGCAAAATTTAAGATAGAATATGAATGTTTAAGTTTTGTTTCAAAATCGAAATCAATCTTAAACAAATGCCACCAGTCTCGTATTTTTAGGTGAACGAGTCTAAAGTAGTGAAAATTTCAACAATTATAAATGTCAAAGTGACATTTTGAGTATGAACGAGCTTATGGTTACATTCGTGTTATTTGTGGTATTTTTAACAGATTGACTGATTCATTTTATTTATTTATTTGACTACTTCTAATACCCCATGTATTTTATTGGGGAGGGGGAGGGTGCAATTAACCTCTCCACGTGGTTTTAGTCATTTCCGTGCACAAAATTTATGATTTATTTATTTATGAATCGACTGAACTTTGTTGAATGCTGCTCATGTAAATCGGATTGCTTTCGGTTCAATAAAAGTTGATTGGAGCTGTTGATCAACACGCGATGTTGATTTACACGAATCAACATTATGTGAATTCTACTTAAAAGCCATAGCTCTGCAAATTTTCTTCAAATCACATTTTTGTTCGTTTCTTCGTTGGTCGGTTGTCACTCTGACGTGAATATACTTTAAGTAGTCTTATCTTTAAAATTTGTATAATGTAGGTACATAGTATGTAATGGTTGATTTTGTAAGAGCTTGAGAACTTTAATTAATAATACAAGACAAATATCAACAGAGTTTGACATTCTCAACTGTTAAACCACACATAACAACCATCGAAAAAAACACCCGTTATTGGAAGTGGAGTTAAATAAAAAAGGTCATAATTATACAAAGATGTGTACGATACAGGGAATTCATTGTGTAGTGATCAAACATTACGCCCAATTGTAATTCTAGGACCTGTTGATCGCTAAACGTTTTTAATTTTAATTTAGCTGACATCTTAGAGTTAGTATAGTAGACTTCGTCGTAATGTGACTAAATTATTTGGATTGTCAGAAGTCAGCCTATTCAACCTTATAAAAAAAACGACAAATCATTCAAGAGTATATCTTTTCCTGAAAAAGTGCATCCGGCAGAACATTATCCAAAAAATCGGTCGACTTAATTCCTGCATATTATCGACAGTTTTGGTTGAGAGTGGTAAATTAAGAGGCCCTGCTTCCAAAAAAGCTATCGCTGCATTAAACCTATTAATTTTTATTGATTTTTGTGAATATAAAACATAACTTTCCGGCTTCTGATTTAATTCGAATTTCACGGTTTTTTTATTCCAAACCCAAACTAAGTCTTGAAAAGTCAAAGAATACACCTACCATTCTTCTGAGAATTTTATTTTTAACATTTCGTCCTTAGAATTAAAATGATATACCGGAACGATAGTGGTCTATACTACTTATCTTAATGACACATATCCCAACTGTATACCTACAAGTAGATAGCCCTATTTAGATTGTGATAGAAATAGAGTTTATATTCGGTTCATATAAACGCAATCAATATTTTAATACCTCATTGAATAGGCCTGATATTTTTTACTGTCCTGTCCTCCGAGCGTAACCAATTGCTCACTTCTGTTTGGAGTGAAGCATGATTTATATAATATACCATATGGCGCTTCACGCGCGTCTCACTCATCCATTTTCTTCTATAAGTGATTTCTCTGGTTCACTTTGTTCGGCTAAGTTCCTTTCTGCTTTCTGATCGAAATGGAATCATTTTTATTTTTTTTTTGTGTGTTTGGTTTTGGCCATAACTCTTAATGCAGTCAAAACATTATTAAGCAATTTTTTATGAATGCTACAGTCATAAACCCAAATACTCTGTCATCGATCTTATCCTTGCTGATATTTTGATGGCTGGATATGGCTGTCGTTGATGGAGCCCCATATATATTTGGCCATTCGGCCGCCCCTTGAGTCATAAAATAAAAGAAAATTAAGGAAACGAGAGGGAATTTGTCTTGGGATGATTAATCGATATCCTCGCCACTACTGAAGCTTCAGTTGATTCCTTTTCTTTCTAGTTCCTTCCAGCAAGCAGGAGAGTGTGGCGCACATCACATGTACCGAAATGCACTTTCGTGATAAATTACAAACGCTTCACCCTTTTTTTTCATCATCATCATCATCATTGGACAAAAGTGGAAGCAGACCACCGCACCACGACAACACCACGCATGGAAATTGGGAAAGAAAAAAAGAGAAGCAAGAAGGAAGACGGTTGCTTTTGCTTGTGCTATTGCCAGCCATAAATTGACCCATAAAAATGATTTATCCTTGCTTGTGGGATCAGCACTTTTGATTTTTATATTCGTATCCCTTTCCTCTGGAGTTTTATAGGGATAAGAAAATGGGATGAGTTTTGACAAAACCAAAAAAAAGGGGTAAAGAGAGATAATGTGATATTAAATGTGGTTTTTTGTTTTAAATCGGCAACCATCCTGATCCTGATGGTGCACTATTTCACGGACGACTGACCGACACTACCGAGACTACTGATGGTGATGACAGTTCATCGCCATGGCCATAAATCCACCAAGTGGATGCGACTCGTAAAATGTAATGAGAAACTGGCGGATCGACGATTGCGGAAAGGGGGCATCGTAAAGTTTGATTTTTATGACTTATGAACCTGTGACTGTGACACGATGGCGCTGGTTGATAGTTCTGCTTGATACCTACCGCCTGGTGCCGATGGCACACGTCAAAAAGGATATTTTTTTTCTGTATATAAGGTTTCTATAAGCAAACCGCAATCAAGGACATAAAAGGCATATCATCCATTCTGATGTGTATCCTGCGTGCAGCTGTTGCGGAACCCAATTCCACTGTTGCTTCGGCGGATCGCTGGCGCGGCGGCTGCCCTTGTCATAAGCCAACCTCTGTAATTTTTGAATTTTATTATCCTTTGAAAATCGGTGACAACAAATTGGACAACCGACGAACATATGTTTCACATTTCTCACATTGCATTTATTGAAACTGACAGAGCCATCGTCACCGCCAACGCTCTTCGTTTAGGTATGTGTCCGCCTGCCTCGCACTACATAGTTTTTTTTTTTTTTTTTTTTTTTGAAGAAAGTGAAAAAAAAATTCCTTTTCATTTTGGAGTGGTTGAATTTCGGGTCACTTTCTAATCACTTTTCAATTTGTTGATGACAATCAATTTGTGGTGTTGTTAACAGTTGGTTTTGGTGTGGTTCACAATAAAATGACCATCAGACTTCCTTTCAGTTTCAGTAGGGTTGTGTTTGAGTTTGACTATTGAAGGATGAATGGAATGGAATCGTGGGATCAAATTCACTTTCAATTTTAACTCGTTTCAAACACTCCGGATGCAAACAAATTGTATTCCAATGGGAACGTAGAATCTTTCCTGTGTTGGGTATGAAATATTTATTGGACAGTTCTTCTAGTTAATGGCGTGGAGTGACCAACGAGGCATGTGGTTGGGACGTGAGAACTTAGAAATGCCTACAGAGTTTTGCAAATAAGGGCGCATCGGGAAATTGTTCAATAACTCAGTAATGGGCCATTAGATATTGGTCCTGCGAAAAATCTACCTGGAATCATTTTTTCAATAAAAGTTTAAAATATTTCAGAAATATTTTGACAGTGAAACAGCGATTGTATTATTAATTTATGTTTTGGGCAAGTATGCTTTTTCCTCTGTATAGCCTCGGGCTGAAACAGATCATCTCTTTTTCCAATACACTTCTTCTAAGTGGTTATAGGTCCACCAGTGATCTGATGGTATATCTCACCGAAAATTGGAACCAATCTTTACATCGTTTTGGATAAAGTAAAATTATTGCGCTTGATATTTCAATTTTGATGAAGTTTGGCATTAAACTTTCTTAACGAAAACGCGTGCATTTGGTATCGATGAATCTGTTATTCGCTTGACTAGAAATTACAAATCACATTGGACGGTTTTAAGTCTGAAATTGCTCGTGTGCCACAGGGTTCCGTTTTATCCCCGATACTTTTTCTCATTAATTTTTTTTCTAAACATTGCCCAATGGGGAATAAAAAACCATGCAGAGCTTATTGCTTCGAAAATACAATGCTGGTCTATTGGTGATTGAGGCGGGATACAACACCCCTACCCCGTCTCCTAACATGACGCTATCCATGTATCAAACGAGCATCGAAATAACTGACAGCGATCACTTCTCGGTAGATCTATCGCAGGCCACCTTCATGTGGATGCTGCCAGAAAAGCTGGTAAGTCTTAAAGTTTCTTTGGAAGATGAAAGACATTTTTCTCCCAAAATCGATGATTATACGTATTCGTGCTCTACTTGATCATTTTAAGGGTATTCAAAACCCCTTTAGTGCGCCTGGCCTAATTATAAAAAAAAAATTGACAGTTCGTCTGAAATCTTCTCAAAGGTAAACTGGTGAGCATTATTACACGCTCATGTATGTATTACGGTTGAATTTTTTAAGAGGATGGATGTCATTGAAGTGAACTACTGAATGTAGGCCCCCTTATTTTAGCTATTCATTCTACAATTAGTATTCATTATCAAATGATAGAGCAACAGCAGCTACAATATATTCGCAGTACTCTGGATATACCGTGTATTGTATAGATTGCCGGATCCTCTGTATTCTTCCATTTCATGTCGTCAAAAACAGTTTTTTTTAGAAAAAATCAAAAAATTATTGGTGACAGTTTTCAACTTCATTTGGCAACCTGATTCTCTGGAGAATAGTCTAATCTAGTCTAGTTTAAAAAAATCAAAAATATGAGATTTTGAACGCGTGCTCTTAAATTTTCTCTTCAACTTTCTGAAAAGACTTTAACTCTCAATAGGTAAATCTTCCAAATTTGAGGATTAACAAATAGTTATTTATTGACCACCCTAATCTTAAGTATGTTCTGAAGAAAACTGACATTAAAAATCCAGGAATTGATTTCCAAAAATCACTTTTGAGGATTATTCCAGGGACTTTGATTTAAAGCCAACGAAAAATAAAAAAAAAATAAGTATACCTACTTTTTACTATGAATTTACTTTCGAAAAAGGTGTAGATACTTTCCTTTAACAATTTTTCGATGGTTTAAAGCCAAACACAATCAAAACGCTTCGTTAGTCTTTGACATCGAATAAGCTTCAAACATAAACATCCAGAAATACTCGAGATTCCCTATATCTATGTGTATACCAAGAGAACATGACAATCATGCGGTGTTTCCAAATTCAAGCCCCATTAATCCTCCAACTTTTGCGAGTATGACTGACAACCACATCTGCTTTCCTACACACGCATCAAAGGAAGAATCAGTATCCATATTGACGTACTACAACATAAATAAAGATAGATTCGCATTGACGCGGGCGACGACACGGACGCAGGATTAAAATATTTGTCTTTCGAATCTACAATAACGCCATGCTGTGTTCATCGAAATTCTATGTATAGCTACATTTACAAGAGGATTACATTACATCGGAACTTGTCTATGTCATGATACACTATCCCTGTAGGTATAGATAGGATATCATCATCAAGTCAAATGGCTTCCGCGGAGTTTGTAACCCGCAAAATCTCCACCTTTAATGTTTTGCATGTGTAATGCTGCCGCAAAGCCTTTCTCAAAGTTTATGTGGCATTTTAAGGAAAATCCTTTGCAAGGATCTTGCCCGCTTATATGTTCTATGTAATCATTCAGTATAATGTTTTAGGGTAAATATTACATTTTAGCCCATTTTCAAATTATTAGTATGACAATCCCACTTCTGAAATGTTTAACCAAGACTGAAAGGGTTTCTGAGACTTGAGGATTTCTCCAAAAAGGTTTATTGCTCTCAAAATAGCACAGTCCTAACACAAGGATAACCAAACCAATCTAGGCGTTTTCCTAAGTCAAAGGGATTAATGACGTGATTTATTCGTTGAAGCTCTTAAATTCATCGATTTAGATGGATTCCTTCAGAATATCTAAAATTGATTTGCATCATGCATTGAAAAAAAACCTACATCTATTGTGCAGGTCTACAATACGACGAGTCGATTTTCAAAAGAGGCAATCCTTTTTAGCTTGTTCGATTCGATTGTTTCGCACACACAACAAGATAAAGAAAATTCAATTTACTCAGCAATAGTATCCATCTCCAGAACTGGACGGAACGGAGGTCGGCAGACGGAAAAAATGTATAAATTGGATTTAGTATTTCATCCAGTAGTCGTCGAAGTCGTCCACGTTGTTGTTTCATATCGTTATCATCGGAATCGTCCTGTTTGATTTTACATTCTTGCAAGGAAAGGATAAAACCCTATATACCCTTAGTTTCGATGCATGCTAATCAATGCAGATCGTTCAAAGAGTGAGTGGAGTATAAAAGTTTGATGAGGGAAGATACAGACAGTTAGGAATAGGAATAGAAATAGAAACACACTTCAATCAGAAAAAAGTACACACAAGGATATGCCGAAGTGTATCTTTTGACCATTTCCTAAGAATATCTTTATATAAAAATACAAATAAAATGAGAACAAATCTAGAAAATCTCGATTGAATCTGGGAAGCCTGTTGCTGACAAGGGACATTGTTGATGTTGCCTCTGTGTTTTCGCATTATTTTTGTGCACAGACAGACAGACGATGGACACGATTGCAACGTAACTACATATCTATCCTTTTGCAAATTGGATTTTATTGAATGTCTGTTATGACGGATAGATAAATCGAAAGATACCAATACAATGAAAACAGCAGCAGTGGATTGGATATCAATATATCATGTCGCGAAGTGCTATGAAATCAAATCATCATGAAGCGAGTATATAGACGCAGATGAGGAGTGCCTGCAAATAAATCATGCTCGTTATCACCCTCAATGAATCGATGTCACACGCATCCGAGGCAACCTTCAATTTGCCAATCAATTTTATGAATAAAACCAAAAAGAGTAATAAGGTCGTCATCGTCCTATAAATATATGTATAAGTCCCCATCATCAAGAGGGAAAGACAAAGAAAACGAACAATCAGAAACCAGGACTTCTTGATCGCCCGCGGTCGTTTATCCTAACATAACTACTACAACGAATGCACAAATAAAACACAGAAGGACTTTTACTGTAAACAAGGCGAATAATTTTTTTTCTTTCTCTTTTAATATTTTTTTATGTATATTCTCTCCTTGAAATGGTTGGTCATGGCAAAGGCAATTGTAATGGTTTCGATTAAATTGCCTTAAGCCGAAGTAAATAACGCGGAATAATAAGAAGACAGAACTCTTCTATTTCAATAAATTCCAATCATTATCTTGGAACTTAAATCAACAAAAGGCACGAAGAACTTACACTCAGAAAAAAAATTATAAGAATTCTCAAATTATAGAACAGTACCGAAAATTGTACACTAAGAGAAATCATAAAGTAGCTTGTTGACTTAGTACCAATTTTTTCGGTGTCCTCATATTTTGATTTAACCGCGAGTTAACTAATGAAACATGATTACTTAAATCAACAAGTTATGTAACTCTGTATTAATCGAATAGACATTTCTGAAAGACTCTGGTCGAAAACCTATCGAAATCCCTGTTTTAATCTATATAAAAGGGCGTTTTTCATTGTGTCACATATCTATTTTGATACTTCAAGTTAATCCATTTACATTAGCTGGGATTTATTTTATTTGCAGGATTAACTAGTCTCAATAGTGTGATGGATATTGAGTGGTTCGCAGAAGACCTTGAAATCGAATCCCAGCCTGTATAATACACGGGTATAGCAGTATACGAGGAAGTCACTACTTAGCAATATATTTCAGCTTCTATTAGGTTTCGGTAAAGTCTTATGGAAGCTAAAATTACTTACAGAAGGGTTATCCAAGCTAAAATGGTAGTTGGATAATTCACAAAGCTCTTTTGAAATATGGGGTTGTGACCAATTCAGTTTCGGTAAAAAAATGTAGGACCTCTTAGTTGCTACCAATAGAATGATTAACAGCGCTTGTTGTAAGTTTCTGGGCATTGGTCGTCCACGAGCTATTGTCGCTCTAAATATCTTTATTTTTTGTATTATTCTTACTGGAGCCTGGTCCTTAAGCAATAAGCCACTTCCAATTAGCTCGGTCTTCCTAACTGCTCCAGTTGCGAACCTCAAGTTGGATGAGTAGGTTCTTTCACTTGAGCACACCACCTTAGGCGATGTCTTCCTATAAACTGTGTTATACCGCCATCATAAGACTTGAAAACTTTGCGAGTCAGAGGCATCGCATCGGTGTTTGTTCATTCGATCTACATGCAGTCGCCATCCAAGTCGATGAATTTGGATTTGCTTGCTCAATGAAATGTCGCTATAGAACTAGTTCATCGGTGAATCTTCTCCTCCATAGTCTGTCAATGCACAGGGGCCTGTAGATATTTTAAAGAATTTTTCTCTCGAAGCGATCAAGGATGTTTTTTCCACACTTCACAGCCATACATTTGGAGTCTCTTTACTTCTTCGTGAAAGGGTCGCAGGCCTTTCTACTCCGTTGTCTTATTAGCCCAAAGAAACTCCGATTCTCAAGATTCTTTATTTGGTGTCTTGCCCAGACTTATTGTAAAATTATACAGCGGAGTCCAGATATTCGAAGTAAGAGTTAAAGGTGTCCCATGTTGTGACCTTCTGTCTTATTCATCGGTGTCAAGTCTTAAGTATTTCTCCTTATTGCCAGCATATGTTTTATTTTGTCCTCCTTTTCAGTTCGCTGCGTTTTGATGTCAATATGGCCTCGTTGCTAACAACCCTGTTTCCAGAATCTGCTTTGGTGTGAAAATTTGATTTATTGTGGACTTTCATAGCCTAAAACCACACTTCATATTGGCTGACGCTTGATCTTCACCTCCCAACTAGCATTTGAGCTTCGATAAGGCTGCAGTAAGTCATTCGATAAGACCCTACTGAAATCTTATAGAAGTTAAAATGATATTTGATATAATACGACGAGTAACAACTTATACGTGATATATCCCTTGTTTATTAATAACGCTGATAGAATTTTGCTACTGAATACCTTAGCACAATTTTGTGGTTATAATAATCAAGGGAAAATAAATTTGACCATTAACCCATCGATCGGTATAGATGAGGAGATGTCTCGAAAGGGTCGAGTGATGACGCAATTATCAATCACACTGTGTCATTTTTCAATTAGGTTGCTGGATGAGATTTGCATAAAATGGGAAACTATTCATATAGTAAGATACTTAGAACAATTTGCTGAAAAGAAACGTAAATATTTATGTTAAATTAAAATTTGTATTGGGTACTTTTTCGTATGCGTACATTTTTACATAAATTAAGTGTTTTAAGTGCTAAAGTTCTGTATCAGTAATTTGGACTTGGAAGTTTATATGAAGAAAAGTAGAGAATCTGCTAATTGCGTAATAGTTTTGAGTAAAGATGAGCTATTTTTCAGTTCAATATTTCGAACTATACTACTATTCCGCTAGAAAACAAAAACACGACAACAAGATTGCTTCTATTTTATTGGATAATTATGTGAAAGCAGTTATTTTGAGAAAAAAGATTAGAAAAATATCTATCTCCAGAAAATTAATAGTTCACTGCCCATTATTGCTCAAAAACTATTTGGATTTTCTGATACTTCTAAAGATTCTGCCAGTTTCTAGTGCATATTATGCACCTTCTCCAAGAGTCTTCGATACATTTGAATAACACAAATATATTTACGTATCCGAACACCTATTTCGATCGACTCTTAACCTCATCTAATTCTTCAACTGCAAATTTATTATTATGCTAAAATATCGATACATATTCGTAATTTTTATTTTTGAGCAGTTCAGAAGCTGCGAAACAGCCTTACAGGATTTTTGTTCGCAAAAGAAACTACAAGTTAAAAGATACACTCAACTCATTCTTTCCATTCAAAATTTGTTACTACATCACTGCCACCCATTCCAATTCATTTCAGACCAAGCCAAATATGGTGGAACTTGTTCCTTGTAAGCTTTTCTTAAATCAGACTAGAAAATCAAAAATTCACTCCAGAGTCAAATTTCATGCCGTGTACTATATTCCCGTAGCTATAGTGAGAATTCTGTAATATTTACAACTTGCAATGCGGTGGTGGTGTGCTATAGTATGGTTTCTGTGTGCTGTCCTTGATGGCTAGGCCATTCAACGAGCAAACCATGTCCAGTCTTCGTTCAGATCCTACATACCCACACATTTAATTTGCATAAACATTGTACGAAATATACAAAACGGAACACAACACCGCACATTTATACTATATGCCTGGCAATTGGAACTTATGCTGACACAAGCTGCTTCTGCTCATTCTGTAATGTAACTGCAGCAAGTGCCCCAACACTAGGTACATATCTGTATAGTCAAAGCTATTGTTGTTCCATGACCATCATCGTGTGTGTGTATAATCGTTGATGTGCGTCAGTTGCTTCCTAATCTTGGAACTTCAATCGAATTTGGAATATAATGCCGTGGGTTTGGTGGGCTCACGCGTCACTGGACATTTAAACATGGTCAAGAATATTATAGGTAGCAACATAATGGCCAAACAACAACATTACATTTTTGCCATGATATGGAATCAATTGGCGATTATACCATACACCACCAGCACCCCACAGTCCAACAACTTCCACCGCCAAACCACTCTTCTTCTATGTACTCGTACAAATCTGAACCGGACAGGAACAATGTGGTTAAATATACCATGCCAGCCGTCGGCGTCGTCATCGTCGTCGTCGGAATCACCACAATATGTCCTTCTTTCGAAAAACGATAAGGTAATATTGGTCGGTAAATTTGAAAATACAACAGAGGAATATGATGATGTTGACATTTGTCTAGTGATTGACATTTTGCTTGAATGACATTTATAATACGAGAAGACGTTATGTTATCGTGCTTTTGATTGACTCTGTTCACATGCGAAGAAGATTTTCCAGTTCAGCAACGAATGTTCATAATGGAAAATTTGATCCGTCGGTGACGTTGTGATATTTTCAAGACACAAAAAAAGTTAAACGGTTCTGCGATTTTTTAGTTCTGTTTGCCTAAAAATAGTCATAGAGGCATTTAACATTTTAATATGCATTTTTTCGGTTTAAATTTTGAAAACTGCAGAATCAACAAAATATACATTTAAACTTTTTTGGTAAAAGGTTTATGTTGATAACGTATACACATCTATCTCTTCATTGTTTAAGCTTTATGGATAAATTATAATAACGCGTTCGGTCGCTCTGACTTTGACATTTATATTAGAAATAATGGGATCTTATGAAGATCGTAAATATCGTAAGCGTGAATTGAACGCTTAAATATTTTCTATTCAGCTGCGCGTTGACAACGGATTTTCGTGCATGTGATCCTCCAAAAAAGTCCTTTGTTTACAATTATTGTTGCTTATGACATTTTATTCATATTGGTAAATAGATGGTACTATTGCAAAAATATGATTCTTTTGTTTTTCGAGTTTTCAGAGGCAATTTGAAATGACAGTCCATGATTGCTGGAAACTTGAGAGTGTATTTGGTCTTGTTATTTTGCTTTTTTGTCTTGTTGTACCAACAAATTGAGTTTTTTCCTTAGGCGCCAGTTACACCTTTCATTAGAAACCATTATTGAAAATGTTCAACTCTGAGCCATTTAAACAAATATACTTGATGACATTTTATTACCAAAATCAAGTTTGTTAGTTACAACAATTTTTGTTCAAAAAAATATTTCATTCGCATTACTACTTTCTCAAAAACCACTTTTACCATTTCAATGATCGACATCGAATTCAGTGATTTTTGGTTCACAACCTGGAACACTATCATTCCAATTGTTTGTGTTCGTTCCTATTTCTGTTCCCGACTGTCATTTTCCTTTTCAATCATCAACTCTATAGCTTTTGTGTTTAAATGATGAATTTTAACATCATTGAAACACAAATCTGGAATTTTTTTGGCAAGTCGGTTATAGTTATCATTGAAACTTGGTTGTCATTGAAAAGATTTTTCATAGCCAAATGTAATTTTCACGTTATATTAGATCATTGAAAGAAAAAGTGACATATGAGACTAGGAAAATAAGGAAACACAAGTCATTGGAACGATTGTGTTCCACTTTTGGGAACAAAATGTCAGCTGTTCATTGAAAACGCTTTCCATCATTGAAAAATCAAAAGTAATTTTACAAGAAAATGGTAGAGTATATAAAATATTTTTCCCAAAAAAATATACATATATTTTATGAATTTCATTTTGGTAGCAAAACGACGTAAGTTTTATTTTCTTAAGCTTCAGAATTGATAGACAAAGTTTCCAATGATGAGTTTCAATGATAGCTATAATTGACGCCTAAGGGGCCAGCTATAGCGATCAGGAAAACGCATCAGGAAAAGTTAAAACAGTATGAAAGTGAATATTTTTTCTCGATGGTCATTTACAGCAAAATCATTGGAATGATTTGTTCCACTTTGTGTCAAATGGCAACCAGCTGTCACGAAAAATTAATTTTCACCAGCAAAATAAATAAATATGTACATTTCTAACAAAAAATAATTGATCTATTGCAAATATTTTTTAGAAAACAAATTATCTGAGTAGTAGGTAATAAATTATGACATATAATATCATAAGGTCGGTACAAAGTCCATTAACTTTGTGGCCAATACCTGGAGTAGACAACATTGACTTTTCGGACCATTCAATTTAATATGGTTTTTAACTCTCCACTTTTAAGCTGGTTGAAATTTTTCTTCCAAAATTCAGCTTACTTTAAAATTTCAGCTTATGAAAATTCTGTTTGCCCAAGTTTGTCACAAATCCTATCCAACTATCCGATAAGGACTCAACAAACTTGTCCATACTAGTCGAAGGAGATTTTAGGAACAAATAAATTTCAGATTTACGTTTTATGATCTCACGGTCAGTAAGATTTATTCAATATATAAGATAATGTTCTTGAACGTAAGATACCACATGTTCCAATAGATTAATCTAAAAAAAATTTAAGATGTAAGTACACTCCTTCGGAATAACATTTTTGGCGAAAAATGTGTCTGTAGGTGTTGGCACAGCTTGATTTCAGAGCAGATTTCCCGGTTGTCCTATAAGAAAAAATACGAACGTGTTACCCACAATCAGGCCATCTGTTATCTGAACCAAGAGGGTTTTCTAAAATCATCATAAGTGACGAAGCCCATTCACGTTTCTGTTGTGGATATTTGTATAAACAAAATTATATTATCGCTTTTGGGTTACCAAAAAATTACACCCGTTAAAAGTTAGCTATTGCACATTAGGTGATATTTACAATGAAGGTCATTGGGATTTAGTATTTTTCCGAAAAATCAACAGGCCAAACAACTTCTATGAACGGCGAGCGCTACCAGAGCCGTGATCAACGACTTTGTGATTTCACAATCCAATTAAATTGGACTGGAGAACATGTGGTTCCAAAAGGATAGCAACGGCGTATACTGTAAAAGTCGCAACCGAATTTCTGGTGACGCAAAAGAGCTTTAGATCGAAAACGATGGGTAATTGCTAAGTCTCAGTAAAACAAAAACCTTTAAAAAAACAAACGAAAACAGGTGCTTTTAGTACTCAAATGCATTGTTGCAATATTATTTTGATAATTCATAAGGTTTCAATGCGCATTTTCCCTTTGCTCTTCATAAGTCAGAAAATCCATTAATTTTTTTTTGTATTTCCATTTTCAGAAAATCTTAGCAAACTTCAGAAACTTTTACCCTAAATCATAAAAACACGTTGTTAAATTTGTGTTCGGTTTTAAACCACCTTACTCAAACCTGCACGACATCATCTGCAGCGGCAGTTTAACCAAGTCCCCCCTCCCCACACAAAACAGAATAACAAGAAATCAATTTTCAAAGAAATTCCAAACAAAAAAAAAATAGTCAAGAACACAACAATAAACCAAAAACAAAAAACTGCTGATACTATCAGAAAAAATCCTTTTCTTCTTTTGCGGAACTAAAATCTAGCTCGTAAATAACCCGACTGATGCCATTGCTAAAAAGTGCAAGAAATAAAACAAGAAATTTCAATCGAAACTTGAACATCCGATTTAATTTTATAGACCAAAACAACTTTGTGCGAAGGCACACAAATCGCTCTTCCATCTTCCACAGATGCCGCTCACAACACATTTCGACAACGATTTTCCATTTTCCAAAGAATTTTAGGCTTCACATCGCAAGAGGGAACAGAGCAAACACAAGAAAAAAACTACAATAATTGGTGAAAATTTTAAGTGTCGGCGCCACACTCCTTCTTGACACAATTGCTGCATACCAAAGAGATATACATAACAAAGAGGCGCGAGCGTTTATTTAAGTTAAATTATTCGACTGCTTCTACTTTTGGGTTTTTTTGGTTTATTGCCAATGAAATGGAGTACTTTTACACAAATTTTTATTGCAAAGTCAATAAAAATCATTCAGGCCGCCGCGACACAATCAGTCGCATATTTTCATCGAGTGCTTAAGTTGCAGCGCGGCGGCGAACGCGGTTGGCAGTCCGATGATGACAACAACAACAATAGGAACAACAAGGACGAAAAGGAGACGCTATGACAATAAATTTCAGTTTTACAAGAAAACGACACCGGAACACAACTTCATTTCGAAAACCGATGTTGTTTGGGGTTTTTATTGCTTTCTCCTTCGTTATCTGCACAAAAACACGACGGAATCAGTATGTCACTGCGGGAATGTCCTTTTTCATCTTCATGTTCGTTGCTTTTGCTGTTGCTCCTGCTGCTGGCTGATTTGGGTGATATCGCTGCTACTGCTGCATGTCAGCTGGTTACATACAAACAAACAACACTTTGCTCGGAGATGTTATTTCTGCTACGTGTTCGATTCTGGCGAAGAAAAAAAAAAACGAATTCATATATCTGTTCTACGTGCGCCCCAGGATAAAAGGACATAAATTGGATTTTTTATATGTTCTTTGGAGTATTTGAAAAATATAATAACGGGAAGGGTGCACGAAAAACCCTATTTTTAAATATTTGTACGGTGATGGGGAAGTTGGTATGGTATTTGGAAAAAAAAACAAAATATCTGTACTCAATAGGTTTCGACTTCGAGTGATTTTTATCAATATTGGGGTAAAGTAGGGAATAGGTTAAAGAATGTGGGGTCTTTTTTCTCAAAATTAATCGACTACATTTATATAAATGGGTACTCAAACCTTGCGCCTAAAATAACAATTTTCGGAACTTATTATTTGGGATTATTCCAATTTCAAATTTGTACACATTTTTATTAGCTCCTATCTAAATTAAATGAACTCGGCATTCTTCAATTTAAATTGTGAACCGAGCCATATGGGCCAATATTGGTCGACAGAGTTACAGAGAGACGCAAACAGTCAACAGAACCTGAAAGCAGTCAATAAATGAAGAAAATGTCGGTTATTTTTCTTCTTCTTCTGTCGTTTTCGAGTTAATTAGTTTAATACCAGCTTTGTAGAAAGGTAGAATCAACGAATCTTTCCAACCAAACCCCAAAGGGCGATATTCTTAAGAATTTAAGCTGTCTAGACCTTAGAAGCTTACTCAAAAAGCGGATGCACCAAAGTTTTGAATTGATCAGGTGACGTATTGATTGGTGAATTCCTTGAACCGCCTCTTCAGAAAATCAAGCACTAAATTAGTACTGAGAATTCTCTTATCAATATGAATTAAAAATTACATTCTCGCGCGCCGCCACATAATATCCCAAGGCTACTAATCGTGTAAACGGTGGCTAACGGTTGGTCATGGAGAAGGAATATGATTGAAATCAATCATATTAGGCAATATTTAACTCCAAGAAGTTTCTGATCCTCCAGATTGTCAAACTGCCGTGGAAGGTGTTGAAAAAAATTGGTATCTTTGTGACGGTGAAAATGAAATATTTATAAGGATATTGGATGACCATTTGAATATGTATAAATATATTATAAATGTACGACTGGACCGCTCGTGCTTGCTGTTATGTTCGATCACATCTTTAGCACAAGATTTTTAGTAGAAAAAGCTCATATGTTTTTTTTAGTCTTTTTTACTTAATTTTTTATATACAAAATTTCGTAAATTTTTTTCAATAAAATATTTTAGAATCACAATTTTATGTATTTAATAATATAAATTTAAAAACTGAATTTAAAACAAAAATCGTCGACCCATTTTCGAAATATTTTATTAAACAACAAAAAAAATTATTTTTTTAACTAAGATCCACAAAAATATTTTCGAAAATTTTTGTTTGCAGTATTATTTAGAATTCAAAGGACCTCCTGCACAAAAATTTTGATGGAAATCCGTTAAGCCGCTTATGAAAAAATTCAAGTCAAAAAAATGGTTGTATGGCAGGTACCGTTAATAACAAAACATGTAAAAAAAAATGTAGACTATACGACCTATAGTAGTTCACATGTTCACAAGGAGACAGACGGAATTACGGGACGCACTTTTTTCTCTGTCATCGTAATGTCAACTTTGATCAAAATCTCGAGTTCGATTTTTTCCCAAATCCATAACTTTCCATATAGAATACTTAAACTTGTGGAATACTGGCGGCGGTAGCAAGGAATGTAGTGAAGCAAACTAGCTATGTAATGACAATTTTTAAAACAAGTAGCTATTTATTGCAAGAAGATACGTTCACATTACAGAAAATACAGTTTGAAAAGTTTTTGGTAAAAGAGGTTAAGAAATCATCCACCTTCTGAGAAACTAAAAGATACAGACGAAAAACCCTCGCAGTACATCTAGGGCCACTTTATTTGTCATTAGTAAGGTTTGATCTAAGCTTGCAGTTCAAACGGTTCTTATGAATAATTTTATTAATAAGAGTGTCAAGGAAACAAATGTGAAAGTTCTATCTCGTTTTTGTTCGTCATTTATTAATAACCGATTAAATACACAATTATATTTTGTATTTTTTAATATGTGACATATTTCTTTTCTGCGTAAAGAGTGGATAAGATAAAAATTTAATTTATCCTTCGGCTTCTTTGGTCGCAATGAATATGGCAATGAAACTATAAAGTTACATTTGCTTTTCCCGACGTTTCGGCAGGGGTTTGTTGCTTTCTTCAGGGGAACTTTATTACACAAAACAATATAAAAAACTGAGTTTAATAACAATAGTATGACAACATTAAAATTAGACTTACATTATTTAAAAATATTTATATTGTTTTATGTAATAAAGTTCCCCTGAAGAAAGCAACAAACCCCTGCCGAAACGCCGGCAAAAGCAAATGTAACTTTATTGTTTCATTGCCATATTCATTGCGACCAAAGAAGCCGAAGGATAAATTAAATTTTTATCTTATCCACTCTTTACGCATACTATAGAAATTGGTCAATAATTCATCTTCTTTTCGCTTTCTTGCAATCTGAACACGCAAAAACTGGATCTCGCAATTCCGCCTGTCTGTCTATTTGTATGTGTATGTCTATCTCTCTGCAAGCCTAACTACAGCCTAAACGGCGGATGCGATTTTCTTTAAATTTGATACTTAAGGGTGTTAAGTAATTAGGTCAATTATTTTTCTAAATCTTTTTCTTAGGTCCAAATATAACGGTACCTGCCATACATTTTGTTTTTACCAAAAATGGTAAATCTTAATTATCTCAAAAACGGCTCTAACGATTTTGATAACAAATCGAATAGAATGCATTTCGGTTAAATTTTTTAAAAAATAAAATGACGCAAAATTTTAAATTATTAAAATGCTAATATGAAAGCACGTTACTAAAATATTCCTAGTTTTAAACAATTTTTAATTAGCAACATTCTGAAATTAATTTCTGGATAAACAGTAACTGAACGCGCCCAAAAGGGTACAAAAATCTAAGCGAATATAACTTTTTGACGTTTGTAAATGTCAACGTGGCATATGGACTTAGTTCGATAATAAAATTATAAAAATGATTCTTTTCGGCTTTCTCATTTACAACTGAACGTATTTCGATACAAATTTTTTATGCAAGTGGTCCTGCGGATTCTAAGTAATACTGCATAGCGAAATTTTTGAAAAATGTGTTTTTTCTTAATATTTTTTAAATTCAATATTTCGAAAACGGGTGGAAGTATAAAAAGTAAGAATAGATTTTGATGTTAAGGGAACTTCTTCTTTGATAATTTCAATTTAGATAAAAAGAAGCCAAGGTGAGATGTCGGTTGTCAGACGAATTTCGATTTTCAAAAAAACGCCAATGTAATTATTACAAGTTATTACTCACTCTTGAGTTGCCAGATGTTGGACATGATAGATGACGGGAAGCAACTAATATTATTCTCGGATTTCCCTAATAATTTTATGACCCACCCTAATAAGAAACATTAAAATCTAAAATAATCAAAAAACTTTAAGTTTAGAAATTAGTCCCGCTACAAACAAAAATCTGGCAGCCAATGTAGATAATTATTGCAAATTATTATTCACACTTGAGTTGCTAGATTACGGACATGAAGGATGACAGCAAGCATCTAATATTATAATAGAATTTCCAACAAATAATTTTATGACCCACCCTAATGTACCATATTTATTTTATTTATTTAATAATTTACATAATATAATCAAAAAACTAAAAGTTCAGGTTATTTTTAATATTTTTAAAATTTTGTCCCGATTCAAACAAAAATTTGGAATCCGTACTTCACAGCAAACCAATTAATGTGGGATCTTAGTCTACCAAGACTTTTCAATACACAACTTTACGAACTGAGGCTGTTTTTTTCGATTGCACGTTGAGAAGGATTTGAGCAAGTTCAAGCGACGCGACGGAAATATGAATTCCGTTAATATGTTCTTTTATTTGCAGGAAAATGTATAAGAGATCCCTCATTTTGTTATCAGTTCTATCTCATCTCCATGCTCTACACTAGAAGCAGAACGAGATGCAATATTATATTTAATGCTAACTCTGTGGTATGTCCTTTTTCTTGTTTGCTTGTACATATCATGATCATGATCGCATCCTTAACACCTATTGCTGTAAACGTTTGTGTACGAACAGCAGCATCCAAATCCCAATCTGAATTCCAATTCCAACCCTACCCAACGACACACCGACCTACCGACACCGACATAGACGAAGAACTATTATGAGGACATCTTAATCATAATGCGCAAGGGGGGAGGATTGTTTTCCATTGTTCTTAACACCAAAATACGAGAAGTATAATATAACATTACCCCGGCTCCCGACCGACGTGGTTAGATATATAATTTCTCACAGCAAAGTGTGGGGTATTTATTATTGTGTGTTGTAGCTGGTGTTTTCTTGTGTGTATATGTTGACAAGGACATTTTATACATTGCTTCTGCATTTTTGTGTTTGTTTTTTAAGGATTTCATTCAGTATTAGTATAGGTACCTACCGAATTTGTGAATTTCTGAATTTGTGTGGTGGTTGCCCTGGTCCTTCGTTCTTGAATTCGGTAGGTGTTTCAGGGCAGTCGTGGCGCTAAGAGAATCATAAATAACCGATACGTATCTTGTGGATGTACATTTGAATTTATATCTTTTGCCTTTGCTTTCACTCTTTCTGATAGATATTTCTCCTTTCTTTTTTTTTGTTGTCTTTGTCACAAAGACGAAATCTTTCATCGTAAATTGTATAGATGTAATAATTTCCGAGAATTTTCCTAGGGAGTCGAGGAGGATCGAGCAGCCGACGACGACGACAACCGACCGACCGATGCGATGGATGGCATGGCGATAATGATTATAATGACTCGAGGGTTGGACGTTTTATGACTTTGTGTGGGAAAATCAGGTGCATTTTTGTTGGACTGTCCGATTTATTATTCCATATTCGCTCTCGGGCAATATTGTTGATGTCTTAATAATGCTTCCTTCTTCCTGGATAATCACTTTCTCTGGATTTTTTGTTGTAGGTATTTGCCCGAAATGAAACATCGTTGTTGTAGCTAGCTCGGACAGAGTCACAGCATTGATATTGGGGACACGTTTTCTCGCTTCTTTACCGTGCGACAATTTTTCTTTTTTTGAATTTATTTTTTTTTTCTTCTTCTTCTTCTATGGCATAGTGGCCCAACACATAGACGAGTTTGGTGTCGAACCAGTGAGCGGGCGGTTACTGGAGGGAAGACGTGAAAATTGTTGTTTATAAAGTGAACTTTGAGCAAAAGGATAACAATTTTCCATTTCGAAGGTGAAGCGAAGTTGACGGAATACTAATCACGTGGATGGATGAATATGTATGGTGTACACTGTGTTCGCACTCGGGGATTTCCTCGAAACTAGATAAATATGTAGTTTCTTTTTTGGATTTGGGGTTGTGGCGGCGGTAATCAACTATGTAAATTCATGGGACCTTGAGATTTTATTGCTTTATGGTTGACTATGACAGGTTACTACCTAACCTACCTATCCAAGTTTATCCCTTGAAGCCATCGAGATCTCACAGATTGGAAAGAATATTATATTTTCTGTATATTTCATTTACGAGTGTATCTACATACATACCTTATATTATATAAGGCCAAAGAAAATGTGTCTTGTATACAAGTACGAAAATAAACTGACTTTATTGCTCGGTAAATCAGAAATTAACTGGATGAATTTAGTTAGAGTAAATGTAGCATAAGGTCTTTTTTTTCGGGGGAATGGATTTACTCCGAAGGAAGATGGTGTAATAAAAACGAGACATGACAGCTAACGTTTTGGAGAGATTCATTAGTTCTGATGGTGGGGTTTGGACGACCTGAATTAAACAAACTTTCTGAAGTGGCAATAAGAAAACGAAATTACAGAAGTAAGGATATTGATTGTCTATAGAGAAAGACCTATATTTACTCGCATCGTGATGAAATCGAGTAGAAATAGTAAAACGCGCCAAGTTGTAGGTATACAATAGATATGTTTTTGTTAAGTTCCCTAATAGGTGCCGGAGCTATAAGTTTGAAATCATGAACATAAGTTTTCCAATATAATGAAATGACCATCAATCTGCTTCAATTTGGTTTAACGGTTGATAAGACTGATATATAAATATATAGCGTATCTTTCAATCACAATACTCTCGATGTTGAAATGTAAATTAAACAATATGGAACAATTTTTCTGGTGGCTGGGTAACTCAGTCAAATCTGAGTTAGTTAATCACAATTCAAATAAATTAACCTCGAATTAATTAAAAAACATTTTTTTTTAGTGGATAATTAATTTTGTAACTATCTCAACTGTCATAAATCTTTCGAAATCGATGTGCGACATGGAAATCAAACGCCATTTCTATATTACAAAAACTGGAACGTTCAGCTTCCATCTTTTCATAGGCAAAAAGTATATTCTGCCTATAAAAATGTATGGTGGAGAGCTCTGTCAGTTTATATATTTTTTCTCTTATTTGCCCTAATAAAAAACTGTATGTCTTTTTTGTAGACCTGAAGGCTGCTTTTGATACCATTGATCGTTAATTACTATGGTATAAATTATATGGAATAGGTATGTCCTTCAAATTCGGGAGGTTAATTGAAAATCTTTATGGTGACACAAGAGCAGTGGTATGGAGTGGGCTTGCAATTTCCGATTGGTTCCAAACTCGAAAAGGAGTAAGGCAAGGAAGCACTCTTAGTCCGAGTCTTTTTGCTCAGTTTGTAGAAGACTTTAACGGATTATTTGCCAGGAGGAATAGAGCAGGCAGGAGTCAAAATTAAAGCTCTATTATTTGCGGACGATATAGTCATTATGGCGTATTCACCTCAATCGATACAGCTTATGAAGAACAAACTGTATTAATACTATTCACAATGGAGTCTTATTGTCAACAATTATAAATCAAAAGTTATGGTGCTTAAAAAAGGTGGAGGCAGAAACTGCTTAAATGAAAAATGGTATTACAATCAAGAAACCGTAGAAGTGGTCAAAGAATATAAATACTTAGGGGTACCTAATTATGGAAACTCATCTTCAAGAAAAACTGCAGAAATCCAAAACTGCAATTAACGTGGCTTGGAAAAACTGTTAAAGCAAAAAGTAAATAGCTCGTAGCAGTAAGCTTAAGATATTTGAGGCTGTCTCAGAGTCTGTGTTATTCTATGCAGCTCAGGTATGGGGAGGAAGAAGATATGAGAATGTTGAAAAACTTCTTAGGTTTTACGTTAAAAGATCATTTCGACTACCTCCAAACGCACCTAATTATATGATAATGTAGAAACTGGGATGTCACCACTTTTTATTAAAACATTGCAAATGCATGTTGATTATATATAATCAAAGTGTTAAAAATGAATGGATGGATCTGGCTCATGAAAGTGGTAGTGTTCTCATTAACTTGAATGTGGATGATATTGGAAGCTGGGGACCTAAAATGTACGACGTCATAAGACGGTTGGATGATCGGTATAGAATTAGATACTTAGAGGAAGCATAAGGATCCTTACATAGGGAGATATACAATAGAGTTGATCTCAATATAGAACATAACAGACTTCAGAGACTTATGCAGCATCGAAGAAATTTCCACCATATTCCGTCTGAGAGGAGAACATCTATGGCTGAACTTTATTCACACGCAGACAGGATCTTCCTCTCATATGTAGTATCTGTAATATGAAGGAACGAGAAGACACTTTTCATTTTGTGGGAAGATGTCCAGTTTTGAGGGAGACAAGAATAAATCTTTTAGGAAGTGATTACCTATCAAATGAGCAAACTATTCAGATTTTGAATGAAATGAATGTTTCAAAATTATTTCAATTTTGTAAAATTGCACTCGCATACACAGACAAAATAGTATCTGGGGACTTTTAGTGTTAATTGGATATAAAAATTAATAAATTAATAACATTATCATTTTTTTTTACAAAATAAGACCAAACGTAATAAACTTTTATCTTAATTTGTTTTGTTAATAATTTTTGTCAATCAGGCAGACGGCAAAGCCATGTCATACTGATTTTTGTAATTATATATTAAAAAAATATATTTTTCTTATATATTTGTGAGAATTTAAAAATTTAAAACTCTATATTTTTTTGTTGTTTTTATTTTAAATAAAATAAAAAAATATATATTCTAGGTAGATAGACTGATTGCCACGAGCAACTTAGCCCGCCCAGAAATGACTGAATGAAAATGGTAGAATCGAATTATTTTCTTTTCTTTTATGGAGTTGGATGTGGTCATAGTGGATTTGAGGACTTCTTGTTAATTAATTAAAATTAATGACAAAGAGCTTAGAGAAGAAGTTGGACTATAAAAGCATATAAATAATGTACATTTTTTTTTAAATTTTGAATTATTAAAATGTTGAATATTTAAATATTTAAAATTTTCTTTAAAATTTCCTTTGCTTAAGCTCCTTATGACATAATGATATTATCTACAATGTTCTAAGAATAATATAAAAGACATTTGTTTTAAAATACTTATGTTAAACTAAATAAATACAAATACAAATAAAAGCAATTTTTTGTATTATTAAACAGAATATTATATTTTAAATAAAATAAAACTATTTTCAAGTGCTTAATTTATTTATTTATTAAGCAAAATTTTTCAATTAACTTTAAATGTTTAAGTACTTATGGGCAAGTGTGTATAGTTAACACTATACACTTTCGTGACATTTCCAAATTCAAACGAAATATGGAATATATTAATATGCACATGACAAAGTAAGAAAAATTGAGTAACCTTTTCCAATTTTCGTACTCTTTCATAATTCGAATGATCATTAAATTATTTTAATCACTCGAATACTACTATCCCGATTATTGGCATCATTCGAATATGCCCATCACTATACTTCTTCTAAATGATTTATGGGCCAAAATAATTTTCTCCGGCATGAGCCTTGGGGTGGATTTATGCTCTTGCCGTTTGGTCCCTGGATCCAAATTTTGCAAGCCTGTGCACAGAAAATGGTTTTCGGTGAAATTCAATTTTTTGACTGATAACGTGTACACTGATGCTCATTTATTCACGACCATTTTGAGTATGAAAAGATTTAATCTACGTCAAGAAAATATACATAAAAAAAATGTTTTACGCTTACTACTTCGCTTTTTTTGAATCTAACTTCACCTTTTACTTGCGATTATAGGTACTTTAAGGCAAGTAATGCATTCGTAAAAAAAAATAATTCTAACAATCAAACATGACATTACGATCATAGAGAAGCCTAAAAAAGTGATCGCCAAAACATTTCTGTTTGTCTGTCTGTCTGTCAGTCTGTCCGTTTGTATGTATAACGAGCTACAGCCTAAACGGCGATTACCTTCAAATTTTGTATGTGTGATTATTTTGGCATTCCTCAGAGGGTAAATTAAAATTTAATTTTTAGGCCTAAAAATAACGGTACCTGCCATATGATCTTGAAGGAAAATCTTATTTTTCTCTAAAACGGCTGCAACGATTTTGATAAAAAAAATTTGAGAATTTTTTTGTTGGTAATAGTTTTTTTGATATGAACCAAGTTTACAGGAAAGGACTATTAACGGTACCTTTCATATAACGGTTTTCTTAATTGTTGGCTTTCTCGGTAACGGTACATTGGATTTTATATCTGAGTAAATCTAACTAGCCTAATTATTTTTGCATATCAAAATTTTGAATAACTCTTTTTTTAAATTAAAATAATTTATTAAAATTTTTTTTGAAAAATCAATAATTTTAAAACTAATCAAAAATAATAATTTTAAATTTTTCACATGAAAATTAATAGTCTCTAAAGAATTGCTTACCAAAATTTCAAAAGAATTTTGTTTTCAAAAAACGAAAAATAAAAAACAGGATTTCATAAAAACGCGTCCTACAATTTTCGAGATACTTTTTTATATAAAATTTTCATTGATCCGTGGCATCTAATGGCGTTCTTCATTTTTTTAGAAAAACCGATTAAAGTGATGATTTTGGCAGTTTAAATAAGTTTAAAAAACGATTTTTTCCCACCGATACACCATTAACTTTCATTATATACATGTATGTACTTGTACAAATTTACATTATTACCTTCCTAATTTACATAATTAAAATCCATTTAAATATACATTTGTAGGTACCTATTTAACTATTCCTTGAATCATGCATTCGACAATTCATTATACTAAGAATCAAGGTATAATATTACCTACATGGGCTTTAAATCTGCATAGGATACTATAATAGACTAGCTACCTTTCAACAGCGTCAGTGGGTAACACTAAAGTTGTTAGCTGCAAGAGCAAGTTTGTACGATCCAGTCGTGCATTTTATTGAATTGGTAACTCTGGTGCTGAGATGGTTGGGCGTTGTAGGACGCGGGAAGTCACTGATTGGCGTCAACATGGCGACGTCCAGTGATACAACGAATACTACACGTCAATTGTGCTTATTTTACCTCCAAGTGGTAACCATTGGATACTGGTCTCGTTCATCCGAACTTGACTTGCTAAACTAATAAGCGCGAGTGTTGAACAAAAGACAAAAATAGTAACACTATAATCTTCTGTCCGAAATGACTGGCTGTATAACTGGGCTCAAGTCTTGGTCGAGCCTATCAGAAGGATGGTGTGCGGCGGATCAATTCACCACAGAGAATCAACGGTGCCATCAACAGCACTGAGGACAGAAACCGAGAGGAGTGTTCCCACTAAGGCACTTTTCCCTCTACAAGACAACAGCGGAAGAATTCCCCAGATGGAATCAACGGTGGCGTCTACAGTTTCAGTGAGGCTGAACTACTTAGTGAACACCTTATACGGGCTACTACGACATATTCGGAGCTCAGGCCTATAAGGAGGGGTTAATCCGGCTCCCCGCCCTTGGAGTTAAATTGTAAGGGTCTGGTCCTCCAGGTTGGGGGTCGTGCCGTCGGGGTGACTTCCCGGCCACGTAAAGCAACTTTTAGTTTCGAAGCAACAACAAGCCTCGGATACGGACGGATTTACTGTTGCAGGCCCTGGTGCTGAGTCTATACATGTAGCTCATTGTAATATAGATTTATTTTGTAATACCATATTACTCATTAAAAAAAAATAAAACAAAATTGTACAACATTTCGTTAGTAGTAATAAAACCTGGACTTCTCAAATCTGAATTTTATTTATTTTCTCTGGAATACCCTGGGCACACCGGTGAGCTTTTACATCAGCCCTGTGAAAAGAACATTACAATCTTATGCGTCTTGATGGATGTGCATCTTTCAAAGAAAAAATGTTGTTCGAAACGGTCAGAATAAGAATTTTGAAACCAAATTTCTAAAATCAATAACTGTGCTTAAGCGATAAATAAATTTTACAATAATTGGCTTGGCAGATATAACTGTCTAAAGTTAATATACTGGTTTAAACATAAAGCACCCAATTATAGCCCTTACACAGCTGTGTTTGGAACTGAAACAATATAGCTTAAGTACACCAAAAACTCAAATACTCAATGAATTACCGCAGTAAATCCTCATAAAGGTTGTTTGCAATAATCATTTTTGAAAACACTTTGCCTTCGTCCATATATAAGTACATTACTGCCAATCTCATCGTCCTTGAACTGTATATTATATGCATCTTCCAAAAGCCGATTATAACCCAAATCGTATTATCAAATTGTTTAGATTCACTTTTATTGTTGATGTTTAATATTTGATTTATAACAATTTTGATGCCAACAGTCAAACCATATACATTATTTCCCACATTATATTATCCAATGATCTCCCACACGCAGGAGTTAGGATATACAATATAAGCTTATTCTTTGTTTGTAGCAGAGAACACTCTCCAAATTCAAAATATCCAAAATATTAGCATAAGTTCAAATATTCATACATAGAATTGAGTAGCAGTTGTTTGGTTTATATTTAATTCCGTCTGATAGGATCAATTCCATTACACTGTGGTTCTTTGGATTATTCCTGATTACAGGCACCAGCAGCAGAATAATGGACGTCACACAGCGCTGTATTAAACGCACCGCTAAATGCATGTGCTTACAAATTGAATTCAATTTGTATCCTTAAGCGGTATCCTTTATAAGATAGATATACCTCAGTACGATTGGTTCTTTGCTTCTGCATATTATGATTATCCAACCGCAATCAATGTGATGCGAGCGTGTTCTTAAGCATAGTCAAGACATACCTAGGATTGCAAAATGCAATATCTTGTCCTTGCAGTCCTTGAACCAAAGTAAACAAGAAAGATTAATTATTATTCACCGAAAACACAGAATTTAATTGTGTGAATTTAATTAGACTTTGCGGACGGCCGGTCGGCCCAAGAGATGCGGCATGGAAAATGGTGGTTTCTGGGGTACACACGTCAAGATGCATAATTGCAATATGCAATGAATTTGGCCTCGAATAACCAACAATTTATATAAATATATATACGAAGGCTAGAGGCTTTTCGACTTATTGGCCATTGGCCATTAGCCAACAATACAATAATACCCTATGTCCATTAGGAACGCAAGAAATTGGTTTCCCTGGCATAATCAATTTGTCGGATGAAGGTACACAACATATTGTATACTCATTCCGAATACTATTAGGATTTCTCGTTAAGGAATTTGATTTGTTTGCGCAAAGCCATGGGTTGGCATTTAACCAAGGGCCACGGCCACCGACTTAAATGCACTTGATCAAGATGTTAGCCACAATGATGTGGTTTGGAAAGCAAGTGGTCAAGGGTTTGCTAATACGTAATATACAAAGTCAAAACCGAATATAAGTATGAAATCTAAGTATGCAGATAATCGATTTGCACTTGAAGGAAACATTAAGTGGCCATGGACGCAGTAATTAATATAATCGAATGCCGAAGTTTGTATGTTTACTTAGGAAAGTTATTGCATTTTGTTTGCATAATTGTGCAAACATTAAATTTGTCTTGACTAACCTTAAAAAGCACACTTTGAGCGTTATGTCAATAAGGAAGAATTTAAAAGCAAATTCCAATGAACATTGGCCTGAAGTTTCGAACATCAAAATGGGAGCGAAAAAGAGATCCTGGTAAGGCATTCCACATTCGTGTTGTACTACTGAAGAAGGAATATCTATTCTTTATAGTAGTCGAAGTCTATTACAGTTGAATAGTTTAAGGAGAGGAATGCAACTGGCTATTTCGCTAGAAAACTTTTGACAGAAGAAGCGATAAAGTAACGAAAGACATATAAAATTAAGGCGGTATGCGACAGTTAAATGGGTAATACATGGAGCTACATTCACAGATTTAACAGTTTTACTGAAGTTTTGGACGAATGAAGGCTTTTCAGACCACAGCCTGGTGCGAAGAGGTGAAGAATTTCTTGCATCGTTGACTATAGCCTAATTACTTAGCAGCATTCTTGGCAACATCGATATAATGGTCATTTCACAAACGATGATCTGTAATTATCATACCGAGAACTGAGGCTGTTCGGTTTCTTCGCTAAAAGAGCTGCTCATGAATGTTGACAAGTAGTTTGAAACCCGAAGAACAGGTAGGTGCATTTGGAAACAAATATGAAAACAGTGAATATGTATCATAACCAGCAAAACACATTTTAAATATTAGTAGCTTCAGATAAGAGGTCAATATAAAAAAAATAGTGGGGTAGACAAAACAGAGCCCTGTGGCATACCAGTACTTATTTTGTGGATTGATTCCGGTAAAAACGAACGGTCTAAAAGATATTTTCTAGTCTAGTGAATAAAAGATTTGTCGATACGAAAGGCCCGAAATTGCGATAAGAGACCTGGTTGCCAAACTCTCTGCCAAATGCTTTTGAAATATCAAGCGTAATAATCTTACTTTCGAGATATCTACCATTAAATTATTTTGAAAAGACGGGATAAAAGTTTATTGATAGTTTGGATGTGGATGAGGATTCGCAATGTTGACAACTCAGAAAGACACCAACACCACCAGCCTAGGGCAGATGGGAACTTAATTGAGGGAAGTAATATCTGAGAAAGCGGATGTGTGTACATCGAGGTATGTAAGGACTATAACAATGGCACTTGCCCTAAAGATGATGATTCGTGCCGTGATATCAAATACATGAGCAGTCTTAACAATTTTTGACAGCATCGAATTAACATGGAATTCCGCTGCAAGCGAATTGGATTTCTGAAGTGAACTGAAAAAAGGAATAGTTAAATACGAGCGTAGTAACTGATCAATTATTAGCAGTAACTGTATCTTCGTTGTTAAAAAAATGGGGACCTTCAACAAAGCTGTGTGCCCGCTAAAAGTTTTCTTACAATAAACTTTTGAAGTATTGTTCTTCCGCATATATGCGGAGCTTAGGTACCTCTGAACTAGTTAATCCGCAAACCACGAAGCGATTATAGTTTAATCTTGACAAGATTGTCGGTAGCTTCATGCATAAGCAATGTTCTAGGAAAATTGTAGTAGTTAGCGATTAACCGCTAAAGGATAATATTTTGGTGAGCCCTTTATCCGAAATAAATAAATATTTTTCAACTAAATTCACTTATTCATGTACCAATATTTTCCCCCATTGAATCCTGTCAAACATGTTCTGGATTATATTCTTGTATAAACCAAATTTTATAGAGTTTCAATTAAAAAGAATTTCAGGCACGTGAAGATCCTATGGGATCAAATTCGAGGAAATATGTTCATGGAAATGATATCAACACAAGACATAGTGGAAATATTCATGAGGCAATTCGAAAATTTCGTACTCATAAACCACACTTCGATCGAACATTCTCGGGAAAAAATGAAGCGAAACCATACACAAAATCCTGTTGCTAAAAATGGGAGAAGTGAGATACAACGCCAGAAACCGAGCAAAGAAACTGACGAATAGCCCATCATTTTACAATCCTGGGGAATAAAAATAGAAATGATCTAATGTTCCAAGAAACTTCACTCTACACATTCTACAAACAAAAGTTTATAAAATGGGGTTACCAAAATAACCAAAATCGTTAGAACCGATTTCGATTAAAACATCACACCATTTTTAAAATAACAAACCAAAGACATAATTAAAATCTGAATCTGACGAATTTCAAAATATGCATATTTCTTATGATTCTGAAAAATTAGGTTCCTAATTTTTTTTTGCATTTGATTGCGTTCCATATAGCACGTTTTCAAACCAGTTTTCCATAAATTTTCCTCCTAGTTTTCCAAACAAAAATATGCGTAACCCGCAGAATGTATTCGGTCAACATTTCACAATGATCTTAACTAAAAACTTTGATTGCACGGCTAATGTGCATGTGCCCGTGCCCGATCCCGCGGACGAAAACGAAAACGGGCCACAACAATAACAGTGGCGGGTTTCGTTTAATATACAATTACCATAGAATTTCTAAAAAATAAGGTATTATAACGTACTTGAATGCGCATTTCCATGACGAACCGATAAGAAAAAGGTTACCAGTTCCCAACAAGTTCATAAGCAAACATTACCTCCGGCCGTTTCACTCCGAGCAGTGCTGGTGTCCATCAACAAGCTGGGAAAACCCTCAATACTTTGGGCAAATATTTGTGCATGATTAGGAGTGACACATACCCAAACACAAGTGTCAGACTATTCTCTCATCAATCAAAAAGAACAATATCTCGTAATAATGGTGGGAAAGTTGTTGAATACCTTTGGTCTTTGGAGTTTTATGTAGAGGACTTTGACTTAAGCCCATATACTCGTATTAGGTTATAGATATGTTGTTCGCTGACTGTAGGCTGTCATGCACTTGTCGTTCTAGCGGCATGCACCGCGCGATCATGGTAGCCCACCAGCTGTCATGACGCCGTCGTCGCCGTCGGTCGTCGTCACCGCCAACGCCATTTGCCACAGGCACCACGCATGTTATGCGTCTTGTGTGTACATTTGGCGCATTCTTTGGCGTATCAAATTGAGGAGGTTCGCGATATAGGTGTTGGATGTTGGTATTTCGTTAGTTTTCGAGCGTTTCGTTTTGACGACTTAACGTCTTCTTATCAGCTTCGTCAATATTAACATAAATCGACTGACACCAATTTTATTTGTTCTGCGATTGTGTGTTCATTGGATGGCGTGGCGTACGGGTACAGCGTACACTTTGTGTACATATTAGCCTTGGATCAGAGACAATAAACACTGCTAATGAAGCTGTTAAGACTTTAAGGTGTTATACGCTAAGGTATGCCTGCACAAATTTGCATTTTCTTTCTTTAAAAAAAAAAGTTACAAATGTTTGATAGAGGAGGTTTGCTTTCAAGCGCAATAATTTTGTTTTATAGATGTCCCAGATGCTTTTAAATTCTTAGATGCCTTCACGAATCTTTTTTTGTTTTCAACTAGAACAACTCTTATTTCAATTTTCTATAAAACTCTGTTGTGTGAAACTCTGTTTCGAAACACTTTTTAGAAACACTTAATTTTTATTTAATGTCAAAAACTTGAGGCTGCAACCATACTTGCGATCGATCGCGCGATTCGCGAAAAATATAAGAATGCGAATAAACGTATTGACATGGTGTCAAGCATCATTATCAGCTTGGAGTATATTTTTAAGACACAAAATCGTCAATTATTAAGCTTAAGCGAATTTTTGTCGCTGCGAATTTTACTATTCAATCACTTGTGAATTTCAAAAAAAAAGAATTTTCTTAATTGAATAAAAATAGAATTAAAAATATTTTAATGTGAATGCACGCATATGATGTAGTTTAGGAGTACACATGCGATTACCATCGCGTGATTATTCAATCGCAGAATACAACACCGGCGCGGTGGCGATCCAATGTAAATCACCTCACATGCTATCAAAAAGTAGCATTGACAATGCGATTTTCGCCAGTAAAAATGAACTAACCAACGTCACCAAACGAGTATTTTTTAGTCACATTAATGAAATACACGATTTTAACTACTACTCCCCAAATATGCGATTTCAAAATCGCAGCGAGTAAAAAAATTCAACAATTTTTATTTATTTCTGCGATTTTTTATTTTTAGTTTTTGCTACACGTGTGCCCATTAGACTTTAAATATATAGCTTTTATTTGTGCGACTAAATATTCGCGCGATTCAAAGCTGCATAATCACATTTGTATTCCTAGCCATAAAGTAATTCATAATGATTAATTGACAATTGGCTGGCGTATTTAATTCACATATATAAATTTCGTTAACTTTTTTTGAATTTAAGGTTAGTTGAGAATTTGAGGTTAGTTGAGAGCGAAAAATTAATTCGTTGAATTGTGGATGGTATGTGGAAGGCGAATAGATTTGAACAGTTCGTAACAATCGGATTGCAATTTGCGACAATCAATTTTTAAAATTTATATTATTTTGATAATTAAAAATCAAATTTTAGTATAAATCATTTTTCTACCATTTTGTTAAGAATTTGTGAAGAAGCTTTATATGAGAATAGTCATTTAAAATCCTGCGTGCAACTTCTTGCGACGATTTAAAATAACAAGTTAAGGAACGTTACTTATATATTTATATTGTATTAACCGTTTAAAGTATTGTCCTTTTCGTTTGTTCATTTCTACAACTTATTTTTCACATTTTTTGCAGTCCAAAATCTCCAAAAGCATCCCATGTGGAATTAGCTGTTTAATGAGATATTTTAGTGGGAGTTATTGTTGGATTACTTGTGAAAATGTGTGTGATAATGTTAAAAGAAATAATTTTATTAAAATGGTGAAATTGCTTTTAACAAATACTGGAATTAAGTGCACAAATGGTTGAGGTACCGTGGTTGTTCTTAACTTGATCAATATTTTCACAATCGCAATGCAAATAAGAATGAGAAAATACGGATTAATCGAAGTTTTTCATTGATACTGTAAATTTAACAGTAACGTAATATTTAATTTTAAATGAAGAGTAAAGTTCTAATTTATAACAAAAAAAAATCTTAAACCAACTTACCACTAAATCGCTACTTTCCTTTGTCTTCATTATCAGCAGCAGTATGTATAGTAAATACTGTTCCCACAAATACATGCATGAAATAAATGAAATAGAACATACACAATGTTGTATTTTAATTTTTTCGTCATTTGGTTGCAATTTGCGAAAACAATTGAATTTGATTATCATCTCATGTATTCCTACGACTTGCAGATAAATCACCTCTTCATGCAATGGTTGCAGTAATTATGCGGAAACCAAGTTGCAGTTGCCAGTTGCGGGCGCACTTGGATTGTCTTATTTCGCCGCCACAAGCATTTGTATATCGCATAAACTTGCCTACAGCCCGTAAAGGTATAAATTTAATTCCCGGGGGAAAATGCAAGACAATTTGGCATTTTGTTACTAACAAAATGAGAAAGAAGTGTTCGAGTTGACAAATTGCTTGCAAAAAAAAGATTTCATCGGTTTGTGCTTCGCACATCACCTACGTACTGTTTCAACATTTCTATGAAAATGTGTTTTTTTTTCATGCCTTGATGGTGTTTGATTAGATCTTTGAGAATTGTATTCACAGTGACTTATTTTCCGTGTTAATGGTGATTATGTTCAACAAAGAGAGGTGTGAACTGATTTTGATTGCACATAGCACATGGAGTAATTGAGGGAATCTTTCAAGCCTAAAATACTCTCAAACCTACACTTTCTTTTATATCTGACTGAGCAAAAGTTTCTCTCGTTGATAATTTCTTAAATTTCTGTAGGTATGTTGAAGATGAAAATAAATCATTTAAAATAACAAATTTTAATTCAATTGCTAAATATTATGGATCAATTTAAGGTGTACCTAAGAGGATGTGACATTCTAAGAGGATGAATAGGTTTATTCTTACGCCCATTGATCAGAAACCGATGACATGCTTAACAAAGACGTATGCCCAGAATGATTGCAGTCTCTTATTTCGCCTTCCTTACAATTGTTGCATGGTTCAAGCTGAGCTTTTGGCGGTAAAGGAAATCTTATCTATGGGTTAAATAATGCGAGATATCAACTTCTGGTGTGTCAGGGTGCGGGCCATAACTGATATTCGTCAAAACTGAAACAATATTGCCTGTCTTACAAGATAAGGGGGTTCTTGAATTATACTCATCGCAAAGGCAAACCTATCCCTTCAGAAAGATGCAATAGACATAGCAAACCTTAGTTGGAATCTGACCTTTCCAAGCCATAGATCTAAGGCGTCTCATCATCGACTTCTTTATACATCCCCTGCTGTTTCGAGTGATGTTGTAAATAAATAAATGAGTCTAGCACGATTAATTAGGACCACCAAGTGGATAAACGCACAGAGTGAAAAAATATAGATTCAATAAGTGGTATCGCACAATAGACTCACTTATGGTCTAAGTGTATCAGTTTGCCCCTCAAAGTTACCTCAATCTATTCTAGCTGTGATTCGGTTACTAAGTAGCATCATGAGTCAGAAACTTGTGACGAACCAAGGAGTAGTGATTTAAAAGTCTTAACAATTCGTGTGTGCTTGTTGCTTATTAGATGGAATGGAGGAGACCTATTTTTTTTTACAAAAACCGAAATGCTAAAATGAAAATTATTTTATCGAAATAATTGCAGGTGAAATAACAGGGATTTGATCATCAAACTTCTGGCGTAAGACACTACAAGGTGATGGTACCTTAACTGAGGACCGAACCTACTCCTTTAAGTTAGCAGTCAAGCGATATATCCATTGCGTCATATACCAAAAACTTATACATTCCGAAATATTTTTCAACCTTTGCCTATAATATCTGGAGCACTGAAAAAGGTATAAATTTGGATTCTTGTTCATGACCAATTCTCCTTTAAGGAACACATTTTTATCAAAGATTCCATAATAAGACTTATACAAAAGAAAGTTGTCAAAACGCATCTACGCCCTATTAAAAAAAACTCTTAGTCAACCGCTAGTTCATGGACTTACAAAACCATGGAATAAGAGTTAGACCATGGACTAAAATGTCCTATTAATAAAAAAAATCGAACAAAATCTAGTACAATAAGTATCAACTTTACCTCTTTTTATTCTATGTCGTTGTAAATTTTGTTCTTAAATGTCAATTCTTAATCCTCCACTAGAACACTGCCTTCGATGTTCTAACGAGGGACTAATTTGGTAAACGTCAAACAGCAGAAATTCTGTTTTATTAATTGTATTTCGCACTCAGTCCACGGACTAGGTCATAAACCCTTCTTGTAGCCCATGTTTATTAATTTGGGTGTAAGAGTCAAAAGAAAAATATAATCAAAATCCATCGACGACACTCACAAGATGCAACCTATTCTCTTTTAAGCCATATTCTTCTGAAAACCTATCACTCGCCACCAAGAGTTCATAAAAATGCTCTTTGAGAACTGTCAACTTATAGTGATTCCATGTACCGTACCCGTACATGTCGTCAATTTTAATATTTTGTGTTAATCCACATATGTAAGACTATCCAGAAAATGACCCAACGTCAGATTCGGCTTAATAAAGCAGGTACTTCTGCATCCGATGTGTCCTCTCCGCAGAAGCTGGGTAGTGCCGGCAAAGTCCGACAGAGAACCGTACTTTGTTTATACGAAACAATATGCATCCGTTAAGTACATACCGAAGAGTTGTGTAGAGCGTGCAAAGGAACCCATCGTTGGAGCTGCAGTCGCCCCCTCCTCGTATATGGAAGTGCTATATGTAGTGCGGGTAAAGTTATAAATCTGCAATGATGACAACTTTTAAATGGATTCGCTGAAAGAATGAATAAGCTGTAAATGAGAGAAAATTTATGAGATATCCTGTGATGCGTCTTTTTTTGTCGTTTTATTTCTGATGAAACATTATTGTGTTCTGTATTCCGATTCGAGTCCATCCTCTACCAAACCGGTAGTTGTCAACCATGTTTTTAAGTTTTCCCTTATCCATGTCGTGTTATTTATTTTTATTTACACAGCGGATATGCTGCTATGGAAAACCGTTGAGACATCCCGAATATTGCTGGGCGGGATTGTGGGCTGAGCAAACAAAAATTGGGAAAAGAATCGAAGGCTACAGGCTTTGCATGAGAAGTAATTTTTTTTTCATTCATCCCAAAGAACTCAGTTGAAGGCGGAATTTACTTTTTCCAACAAACTTAAAAGCCAATAAAAGAAAATGTGTTGAATGGATCTTCACAGAAATTCAAATCCAGAAATTGTTTTGGAAATAAACTTAAAAGTTCGTTATATAGGGATGTGAAGAAGTTTATTTCTCTGAAAAAAAAATATTATTTTCGTCGAATGGGAAAGAGGTGAATTGAAACGAACAAAAATAAATAAAAGCCCAATTCCAAGTTTTATTTTACACATATCAAATATTTGCATAGGCATAGACATACTGAAATAAGTCTGTACATAGGACACGTCCTGCGATGGCAGTAATGACAGCTTCAAATAGTTATAAATCAGAAACAAGTAAAATCAAAGCTTGAATATATTCCCATGACAGCTACAAGCGACCAAGATGACGAACGAACGAGTAAACGTGATTTAAAGTAATTTATTAACACAAATTCTAAACAACATTGTAGATATAAAATTTATATTAATGCTTAAATGCAAAAATTTCTTTTTAATTGCCAACATTGATTCTTGCGAACTGGCAAACTCTATTCGCGTTCAACATGCCATCCGCACTTCAACGAATATATTGTTCTTGAAAACTAAATTCTAAATCAGAGATTGTTAAATAAAACGTTATTCACTACGAATAAAAAAGCCATAGGAACGAAATGTCAAAAAAGGTGATCGCTCTTATGCGAATAGTCTTTAAATTCGATGATTTGTGAAATGCGTTTTGAAGTTGTAGATTGCGATTTTGCTTTTGACAGTTCGCAGAAGATGAGGTGTGTTAATCGCCAAGCAAAAATTTAAATGCATTACTTCAGCAATTTAAACTGTCGTCGAATATTTCTAATAATCGGCTTTATTGTCTTCTCAAAGATGGCGCCTCACCTTAACTTTTTATTTTTATGCAGCGCAAAGTATGGATTGAGTGTTATATAAGAGTATCATTAATAAAACAAAATGTCTGCCATTTGACATTTATAAAATTATTCCATAACTAATCCCCCAAAGAAAGAAAAAAAGCTTACAGAACCATAGATCACAAAATGATAGAGGTCATACATATTGTATAGTAGATGCTTATCATGGATTTTCGGACGGACCCTTTATTTTGTATTAAACAAAAATTTTAGCACACACTTATTAACTTCTATTCTATGGTTAGAAAGGTTGGAAAAGTCGGAGATTATAGGTGGAATATAAGCGTTTTTTAATTAGCAAAGATGTAATTGATTAAATATATCCTACAATTGATAAGAGTGAGTAGGTACACATGATGAATATTGCATTCTCACGTCAATACGTTCTCAGTTGACAGTTACGGCTATTTCAGCGTGCGTGTTGTTTTTAAATGAGCAACGCAACTGTCAAACTGAATATTTATGCACAAATATATTATTCCGTTTTGTTGAGGTGCAAGGGATGCCCAACTGCAAAGAATGTTGGCAATTACAGTTATCTCTCTTACATATATAATATATAGAACTAAATGTTACGGATTTCGTTCAGAAAATCACCGATACTGTCATTTTACAAGGTCATAACACGGTGGGCTAAACATAATGTCAAAATTTGAATGTGCCATAATTTATGCCAATGGCGTTTGACAATATTAAACTTTAGATAGATGGAGAATTAATTATTGTTTATTCGACCAATTATCAGTTGGTGTTTTTTTTATTATTTTGTTTTAAATACTCGTATGTATTTTATTAATATGTATATTATTTTTTTGTATTCAAAGTGAATCTAAACTAACTTACTAAATCATGTACAATACATGCATCAAATATCTAGGAATTTATATTTGAAAAAAATGCTTTGCATAATAAACCATTATGCAAATCATTTGCCGGTCAATTATTTCTAAAAATAAAAAAACATACCCAAATCCCAATTATTTATTTAAAAAAAAAAATAAAATATAAAATTTCCATACTATAACAAAAGATTCAAATCACATTTTGATAAATTTATTCTCTTTGAATTTCGAAGAGCCATTTCAATGTTGTGAACGTATTTTAATCCTCGTGGATTTTTCTGCCACTTAAAGTTCTATATACTTGGAATAAAAAATGTCAATTGAACCGGTGGCGTACCTATGAAAATGGGGAATCCAGGTACATAGGTTTGTCACCAAGGGATCTTAGCCTAATAGTTGTTCGGGGTCAGGGTTTTCCCAAACTAAATTTTTCATAGTTGTGTTTCCCATTTCTGAAGTCTAATCTAGAGGAAAAATATTTGTCTTAGTTGGACAGATAGTAATAATGTAATTTTTACACAACATGAATATTTGCTACAATTTTCTAAGGTTACATACGGTACACATGAAATGTGTCATAAATGTAAAGAATTTGAACAAAATTGTGATCAATTTATAAAACCACTAGTGGACCAGGCGAACTTCGTCTCGCCCCAATTTAACACCTTCAAATCAACTGTAGAGCTATAAGACACAGAGAGTTCAAATTTCAATGTGATTTATTTGAATGGAATACTAAAATATAAAAAAATAAAATCGTAAACCAATACACATAAGCAAATAGCACATAGCTTAAAACCTTTTTCTCGATCATATCTTTCATAAAAAAAAGTATATTGAAAATGGTCGAATGCCAAATGAGATCATTAGCGTCATACGTGTTTGGCAACATTTTTGTATATATAAAGAAGATAAGTTACTTTCACACATATCACAATGGAAACACCCTGAAATGAGACAACATCATAAAATGGAAGGCAACAAGACACAGTTGCTAAAAAAGGGAATTTCTTTGCAATACTCTTTTACAAAATACTGGTCGCCCATATTTTCATTTTTGCTTACTATTTTTATTCCATAGCAAACGTGGCAATTTTCTTACCCTAATCTAATAGTGTTGGAATCGATAGTTAGTTTGTTCGAAAAGCTTTCTTTTTCACTCAAGAAGTTATTGAATGCCTGTAGAGCCCCCCTGAATATCCGGCCCTAGAAAATGTGATGACTAGTTATGCCACTGGATATAAGGATTTAACTATATCAGTTTTCGAATCGAGTTCAATACACACCAAAAAAAAAACTTAACCATGTGTCTTTTTTTCTGCACAAGTTTCACTCTATCATCGTACAGTTATATCCTAACCGGAAAAATTTATTTAAAAATAAAATAAACACAAAAAATGACAACATCCGCAGGTCATTTATAGTCGGCGGCAACATACACAAAAAAAAATGTCAATCAGATAATTGCACGTCAATCGATGAATATTTTTAGTTTAAATAAAATATCCTCCATAAAAATGCACAAGCATCACATAAACAAAAAAAAATTGAAAATTACAAAATTCTCTTGGAAAGCGATTTTAGTGCAGCAAAGCCCTTTACTGGATAGTGTTGGCATTGTATAACTCACACAGCGTTAATCCCTTATTTCCACGTGATTTGTTGCCCTCGGAGGATTTTTTTTTATAGCAATCGGGACGCATCCAAGCCACGTCCTTCTTATCCAATGTGATGTTTTTTTTTTTTAATTTTTTTTTAGTTATTGTTTTCGGAAACTGGTCGTTTGTCAGTTTATCCGCGCATTATCTTAGTATTTTTTTGTAAGCTGGTTCAAAAAAAACAAGACCAAAAACTATGTAATCGATGAGCAACTATGGTTCCAGGTGTATCTTATCTATATAATGTATCTACAACTATTTAGATACTATACGATTAATGGCTGAATTCTGTTGAAGTCCATTATATCCTAAATAACAAGAAAAAAAAACTCTTGTTTTGTGATGTCCAAATTAATTGAGAGATTTAAATAAAACTGCAATGCATACAACACTTGAGTTCGATTTAATTACATTCTTGTGTGCCTTCATTCATATGTTTGCCTTTAAGGATAAAAATTAATTACATGTGTGAGTTGAATTAAATTTCATTTAAACAAAAGGCTTACTAATGTATATACTCGTATGTATTTGGTCTGCTTTAAGTTTATTTAAATAGTCATGAGTTTTTATTTCTTTTTTTAAAGTTTATTTTAATTAGGGGAGAGTAGGGCAAGTCTGTAACATTTTTTTCATTTTATTTTAAATTTTAAAAATCAATAATAAAAATTAAAGTATACGCTTTTTAGAGCAAGACAAATCATTTAAACAATTTTCGGAACTATTTTTTTTAGTTTATTAGAGCTTCGACCAAAGTCTCCACATCTCGACGAATACAGATGTAACAATTGTAAAGGACCAGCTTTTAAAAAAGCACCTACGCTATTTTATTTTTTTTTTTTTTATAACTTTGCACGCGCTCAAGGGATTATGAATACCCTTTATATGCTTTAACACAGTGCGGGCATCCGGTGAAAGAAGAGAAAGAAGGATAGGAAAGATGTGTGGCGCGATGTTCTGAGACTAGAGCTGGTTGTTGTCTCAGATTTATCTCCAGGGATGGCGGCTGAACTAATGCGGAGAGAATTACCGTGTCTTATTTATTTATGTCCCTTATAATTCGCATTATTTTATTTATTTCGTTGTCAAATTTTATGGGTATGCTAGCTTACTCAATCACGTGTTGTTAGTGTTATGCCTAAACAGCATGTAATGAGCAAAGCAGCAACTTATTTTATGGCAATTTTTAGAATTGGTTTTTAATGGAATATAAGAAGACATAGACAACGGCAGGAAGCGAACCTGCACCACGAGGTTGACAGGCGTGCACACAACTATCGCGCCACGGTCACCCCCTTCACATTCACATTGTAGCATCTTTCTATAGCGTGGCAATTTTTGCGCCATCTAGAACTAAATACGTTTTTACTGAGCCTGACATTTCGGGAATTCAGTTTCCAAATTAATAAAACTTCACACAATACAAGAGATACAAATTTTTTGACAGTTTCTGGCTTCTTTAAAGGCAGAGGATACTGTTTAGGTCTTCCGATCTTCAAGCAGAAAACATTTTTTTCTTTTTTCGTTCGGAGCAGAGCTCTTGGTGGCCTACAGTATGCTAAAAATTTGTTCCCACCAGGCAGAGTTACGAACAATCTCATTTATTTAAAAAAAAAACACGTTAACTTTTTGCTGTCATCCATTGACATTTGTCAACTCTTTAATATAAAAAAAATACCTTCAACATCGGAGCAACTTCTTTAATTGTATATGTATTTGTTTCATTCTCATTTCGCTCTTGACACACATGCCACATAAAGCATTCAGCTCAGTTATTAACTCCGAATACTTAGCCGATTATTATTCGTTGAAAACATTCACAACGAAAAACGAAACACAAATTTGGAGCTCAGATTGATTTGGTTGGAAAAAGAAACATACAATTTTTGACAACTCAAGCTAGAATTACACGGTCAACCTAATCGGTCATAGTATGTTGACTTTCTGCCGTCACAACAACACATTGGCAAAATTTTTCTTTGACAGTCAGACTTGGCAAAATTAGGACAAATTGTGAAGTCGTTCTTTTTTAGATTTTTTTCTCGATTTTTTTAAAATAAAATGCACTAGTGGTTCGCATGTGCTTGCTCTTATATTTGATCACATAGAAGGCACAGTTGCCTAGTAGCTTCAGCTAAATATATATTTAATGTTTCAAGCGTTTTGCTTAATACCTGAACTGATTCTGGTGTACAAATTCTATGTTTTAAAAAATTTTGTGGTGCCCTTAAATCGATCTAAGCTAGACTCCAAAGGCGAGTTGAGATAATAATGACTCTGTCAAATTACATGAATTTTCAAGTAAAATGTTGGCAACTCTTGTGGTTGTGAAGGAAACCTGGACCAACCCTGTATTAATTTCAACAAACGAAAAACATAATTATCATCATATTAGGGTCAACAAACTGGACCCAATATTACAGTCTTCTGCATTTCGATATATTAAAATTTACTGCCGATATGCTGCACCATCATTTGCAACATGAGGTTCTTAAGTCACATTTAAATATTTGCCATTCTCTAACACATTATCTTCATTATTTTAGGTTGGTTTTCTCGGCCACCCAAGCAACTTTGAAAAAACTAAAGTTTATCACTTTTGGAATTTTCAAAAATAAACTACAACAAAAGCTTGACAACCGAAAAAGACGACACTTTGACAGTTTCAATTGTCATCTAAAGATCTCTGTTCTGTACGTAATAGCAAGTTCAGGCTAGAAAAACAAAAACACAGGAATCTTTTCCCAGGGAAAGTCCAGGATTTTTATGAATCCTACCTTCAATTTTGAATGCAAAAATGCTCATAGTAATGTATACTTCAACAAAACGCCTCATTTAAATTTAAATGAAATTTTGAAATCTGAGCGAAGTTCCTGTCTCCTTAAAATAAATTGAACTTCGATTTCAAATTAAAATAACACATTTTTTTAACTGAAATTAAATTCCATCACTTTTCCCATCATAAACTTTAGTTAAAAAACAGAAATTCTATTACGAATCGGAGGAATTGATTTGTTTGATTTTCAAGCGTTCTAATCGACAAAGTGAGAGAGAGATATGGTCCCCTCAAATATAACAAAAATCCACCGTTCTTTTCCAGTCCTCTTTTGTGCATCGTCAATCCCACATGCACAAAGTGAAAATTCCAAAGCTATTTCACGGTAATGTCAAACGTTCAGTTATCAGCTGTCTCCATGGAAAATGAACTTCATTTTGCACAGTTTGCATTGCGCGACGAGCAAATTGTCTGAAACAGAGAGTCCAAGTCCAAGCAAAAGGCGTCATTGTTGTCGTTGATGTCGTTCGTTTGTTCACTGTTGTCATCGTCGTACAGCTTCTTGACAATCACCATTTAATTCATCTATAGTGAGTATACCTATACTATACTCTCCCATCGTTCCACATATAATCGCACATTCTCGGATATCGACAAGGACGTTCGTTCATTCTCGCCTTCCCTATGCACAAATTCCTATTATCCACCACTCATCACCCTACAGCTACATACATATATATACCTTTTGAATTGAGAATATAGGTAGGTACGAAAAAAAATTCAATGTAACCATGAAAATTTATGTAACAATCGCCAAGGGGAAATATCAAAAAACCGCACTTGTCACGGAGTAGCAGGTTGCTACACATCACTCCTGCCACTTTCGACTTTAGTATTTATGGCCGAGCAACACCATCCTTGCAGATTGCAGTGAGTGCTGGAGTAGCCTAAGTCGTTGTTTGGCCGCTAATATGGAGGATGAATTTCATCAGAAGACTTTTACAAAATCATCGAGACTTTTATCTGTTGGGCCAATAATTTGATAGATACCATTTTCAAGTAAAATCGACTTTGTTTCTAAGAACCGCTCATATTCATAGCACCATCTATTGCAAATTGATAAAACTACTTTCTAAACTTTTTCAGTAATGTTCACAATATAACTTATAAATTACAGCTCAATTAGTGCAGCTGTATCCGTGATTATAGGTGACAAAAAACTGTGTAACATCTCGGTCTCTGTATTTTTTTGCATACCACTCTAAGAAAGTTCTCAGAAAAGTGAGTAAAGAGCTGGAACTTATCTTTTTGGATATGACCAATGTTAAACCCTGTAATCTCACTCTCTACGAACCAAAATATTTTTTTAAAGTGTGCGAGTGAGATATCTAACCTTTTGGCCAAGGCACCACAACTCAATAGTGAGGCGCACAAATATAGGTAGCTCGATAAGTGACGACTTCTACCTCAGTTTTTAATTTAATGACGACTGCTATCTCAGTCAACCTTAGATTGAAACATTAAAAACAATTATTATCATTGCACAAAATTAAATAATCATAATTGCTTTCTTAGTAAACCATGGATCCGACGAGCATACACCTACGACAAAAAGCTTTTCACACTTTAAAACCTAGCACATCGGAATCCCGCTTTTAAGAACCCCTTTTTTCAAAAATCCCGTAAGAAAGTTTTAAAATCCCGCCTTCTCAAATACCTCTTTTTAAAAATCATGCGTTTTAAAATCCCGCTTATTCAAAATCCTGATTTGTTATAATCCCGCTTTTTAAAATCCCGGCTTATTCCGTTTAATGCCGTCAAGCTCGTTTTGTAGTTTGATAAATGTTACACAAAAAACTTTGCATTAACCCAAACTCGACCCCACCCCAAATCCTATATTGGGCTAAGTAGGGGGGTTGCAGGGGAGCAGCATGCCCTCCTTGCGCGACGTCCTTTTTGCACCTTGTGTTGATTCTAAAAGCGGGATTATAAGAAACGGGATTATGAAATACGGAATTAAAAGAGATGGGATTTTAAAAAGCAAGATTTTAAAAAAGGGGGATTATAAAAAGCGCGTTTATAAAAGCGGGATTTTTAAGGCGGGATTTTAATGGCGGGATTTTAAGAAAAGAGATTATAAAAAGTGGGATATCGAACCCAACCCTTTAATTTTGTCCCAAATTTTTACTCAGAATCCAGTTTTGAGGAACACCATAATTTTTTTACTTCGAAACTACGATTCTTGCAAAATTCATCTTTCTGCCACAAAGTGTCTGAAGAAGTTATGTGTCGCCCCATGGCCAGCTCCATAGTCTGTATTTTGTATATGTATACGTACACCAACAGCAACACCATGTGAAGATACATCGCATCGTAGCGCCATATAATAGCTTATATCCCGCATTCTATCTATATAATACACAGGGACTCTTCGTGCAGAAAATATTGCCCGATTCTCTGGATTGCCATTTTCTTATGGTTTAGGAGCAACTCCCAATGTTTTACAAGACTTTTCCACCCATGGACATGCTTGGTTACAAAGCGCCATTCAACCAGCCAGAGATATGTAGTTACGAATAAGGATCCTCTTGCTCAAAAGGGAGTACCTATAGTTAGCTTGATAAACTGCTACAACCGCTGCTGGCTGCGCTGACGGTGCTGCAGTGAATTGACTAAGGAGGTATATGGAAGAGGTGCAAAAGGAGGCGAGAGCCGACCCACTCGATGGAACATTGGTGATGGAAGCACACTAGCTTTGACTGACTACTGCTACTGGATAATGGGACTGTCGCACGTGACAACGCCTAAAATGGATTGCACAGCTAAAGGAAGCCAGTGAATAGTTGAAAAATTCATGAAATGCCAGTGCATCACCGGTCTATAAGAGACAGACTTTGTTACAGTTTCCCTACTTTAAAGGTTTATTTATTTTGTGTTTAATCTTTTGACTCTTTTTTTTATTTTTCATTAATCTTGCGATAGCCCAGCTACTGATGCACAAGTTCACATATATTGAATGAAGTTTGCAATGTAAGTGCTATTCCCTTAGCGTCATGTCAGTCGGTCGTCTTCATCCTTGACGTTTGGCAAAAGGATATATTTATGTATCTATGCCTTCCTTCAATAAGGTGCTGGTTCTGTCTCATGTCTTCAAGTGAAAAGTGGAATTCGATTTTGTCTTGTCAAAAAGGTATGAGACAAGTGTAGCTCTGCCACAAGTGTAGTTCATTAGGATTACAGCAAGCGGATCAATCTAATTACATTTTTTCTTTGAAGCTCAAAGGATATTATTTAAGGAAAGGTATAAGGCTCACATAGGTTTGAAGCAGTGGTTTTATTTTTATTTGTCGTATCCAATTCATGATTTGAGAAAATTTGGAATTTTTCTTTGACAAATTTTCATCGTAATAGGTGGGTAACTTTTCAGAGGTTGAGTGATTCTATGATTTGTTTAAGGAATTGGTTGAACTTAAATTTTTTAGTGAATCTTTTTGAACAAAATTTAGACAACAACTAGTTTTTTAACAAAATTTGGTACAGAGATTTTTATTTTTGAAATTTATATTAACAACATTCTAAAAATGTTTAAGAAAATTCTTTACACTACGAAACTTAGGCCCAATTTATTCACCCTGTATTTAACTTAAAACCGCTGTTAAAATAGGAAATTTATAAAATTTCAAATGTCGTAAATTCTCCATTTTTAGTAGATTTTTTGGATATAGAAGATAAAAATAGGTGCATACAATGTCGGTACGATAGCCTATCTAAGATGAATTAGTATCCATTATTTAAGTTCCTGGACACCAAAAACCGGATAGGTTAAATTTGTAATACTGATTTTTAAATTAAATTTACAACAACAGCAACTTATCCGCACAGCAATGGTTTTTTTTTTTTTTTTTTAATTTAACTATATGCCTGTAAGACCTAAGGTCTTTTAAATGCAACCTGAATTGCACGGCACTAGTTTGGCACACGGGATTTGAGAACCATGTACTGACTGTCTCATTTTTAACCCATGGGTGGCATCCAATTTGAATTGGATATATCATCACCATATATGCCACTATCCAGTAGTTCCTCTTGGATTAAGTAAGCCGAAAGACTTTTCTAACCCTCCTTAGTGTACTATATCGAATATATAAACCAAAGGTTTTCTGCGATTTGAATTTTATTTAATATTTGCAGCATTCAATCAGTCTTAATTAAATTTTAAGCTAAAAATCTAGCTGCGATTAGATCGCACGATTCTTAATCGCAAGAAAATAGGAAATGATATGTGACACTTTGATTCCAAAATCAAACGTATTTTAATCGTGTTGGAAATCGCAAGCACATTTTAGCCTTTAGACCAAGAATGCACATGCGATTTTTGTCGCACGATTATTCATTCGTATTACTAGAACTCCTGAATTTGAAAGCATAATTGAATGTGCGAATAAAACAAATGCGTCGATATTTATTTTTTGTGAGGTTTTTGAGTCGTCGCGTTAAAAATATCCGTCTGTATGTTCCTGGCCTAGGGCTGGTACTTGAGATTTTATGCCGAGGCGATTAAAAAATTGCGGTTGTTACAAACTATTATCATCCACTCACTTTAGACAAATAAAAAACATGACTAACAAAAGTGCGTTCACATAAGCTTAAATGCATATATTCCCGATTTCCTAGCGAATTAATAATAGTGCGACAAAATCGCATTCCTAGCCTTACTTCATAAAAAACGAATGCAATTTCGCTCAGATTTCGCAAACAATTTCTAAACGGCTGTGCATTTATTTTTTGCTCCTTGCACAATCTACACAAAATGGATACTCGGTCAACATTTAAATTTGATACACTGTTGGGGACATAACCGACTAGATAAAAAAAAACACAAATCTTTCTAAATTCTTTGTAAATTCCCTCTAAAAGTGCACATGCATGTTTGACGGTTTTATTTATATACATTTTCTATTTCGTTAGCATCCTGTGCTGTTGCGGTTTCGCAAGAGTATCATCATTGACATTTTTTTTTTGCAAGGATATATCCTACTGATTTTGGCTATCCACATCCGCAATGGGTGTTTAACTTTCTATGTGTGTTAGTGGAATCTATTTGAATTTCAATGCAATTAGATTTGTCGTGCAAAAAAAAAGGAGAAAGCTTCAAAAATACATCACATTGCGCCATTGCAACAAAATTCTAAAATGAAAATCCAAAAGTTTTGCTAACACTTTTATATCACATCACGTTCGACATTTGCTTTGCAATTGCATGAAGTTTTTCGCCATATACCAATATTGGTTTGCTTTAGCTAAACCACTGAAATTGAATTCCATTTTATATAGATACATTATGTACATTTGCCCAATTTTTCAACCAAAAACTCACATGAATTCAGACAATTTAGTGCAGGCGGCTGGCGGAATGCTGCATAGTATAAAAGTGTGCAAATATCTGACCGAGACTTTGAATTTGAATTGATGTATCAAGTTTGCGGTTGAGAGATAAAGTATATCTTTGCGGTTTCTAACCGCAACAAACAAATTAGTCAGTCCTCTGGAAAAATCATTCCGGTGATATTGACAAATCGTACGTTATGGCAATGGCAATGGCAATGATGGCAAGAGGCAATCGTTACATTATATGCCATAAAAGTTTATGTTTTGTTAAATGCTAAATAGGACTGTGATGGACTGAATTTAACAGAGATTCAAATTGGTAGGTATAGGCTTTGAAATATTTCAAGAGAAGCATTAAAAACTTAGTTAGAACTTTGGGTCAGAATCAGTAACCAACAACCTATCACATTTTTTTTTCGACTAAAACCCTACAATGAAGGGTTCAAATTCAAATAGATAAAGTGTGTTTATTTTTGAATGGGGACACATTGAGGCAACCAATTTAAGTTTACAACAAAACAGATTTAATAGCAGGAAAGTATTTTAAACGACACCTTTTTAGATATGTATGTACATTTTCCTTGCACAAGAATAACAACAATAAAAACTCTTTTATTTCTTCATACAAATGTATATGCCATTACAAACACTTGGTGTCATCGGAATTTCCAAGGGTTTTTTTTTGTGCTTTCCTTTTTGATGAAGAAACAAAATAAATAGATACTATTTGCATTTATGGTAAACATTTCATGACAATTGCCTAAACGACACCACGTCAGAATTGCTGTCGAAATAGCCAACAAGATTAATTTACTGGAGTTCTAGATGGGACAAAAAATTGTGTATTTTGTTATACTGCTTTTATATAAGAACGATTTTATACAAGGTGGCCCAACCATAGCATATCAGAAGATGCTATAATATTTGCAAATGGCTGCAAATATCAGTTCTACGTTGACATTTGGGGGTGGCCGTGGCGCGATAGTTGTGTGCTCGTCTGTTAACCTCGTGGTCTCAGGTTCGATTCCTGCCGTTGTCTATGTCTTCTTATATTCCATTAAAAACCAATTCTAAAAAATTGTCATAAAATGAGTTGCTGGTTTACTCATTACATGCTGTTCAGGCATATTACTAACAATGTGATTGAGTAAGCTAATACGCATAAATATGACAACGAAATAAATAAAATAGTGTGAATTATAAAAGATATAAATAAATAACAGACGGTAATTTTCTCCGCATTAGTTCAGCCGCCACCCCTTGAGATAAATCTGAGACAACAACCAGCTCTAGTCTCAGAACATCGCGCCACACATCTTTCCTATTTTTCTTTCTCTTCTTTCACCGGATGCTCAAAGAGTATATCCGTCAAAAATGCAAGGTTCTGTCAAGAGTGATGGAAATGTCGTTCCAAAATGTACAGCCAAAGATTATCGGGTAACAACTTTTGTCACAACTTGTATAAAGCGTATCTGCGATATGGACCCTTTAAAAACCTCTTCGTTTTCTATTTTACCGAAAGGAAACTTCATCTATAATCTGCTTAAGTGAAATAATTCATCTATCTCTTTTCTTTAGTCCTATTTCACAAAATTTAAATTTTACTTAGATGCGCAGGTAACCATACATAAATGTACAAAAAAATATTAAATGAAAATATCTATAACTACTTCCCTGTAAGAGAAAAATTTAGATATGTAAAATGAACAATTTTAGAAATATTAACCAATTAAGTTAGAATGGCGACATATGTAGTTGTTAATGAATACAATCTTTAAAAATCATTCGTTAGGAAATTTGAATTAAAAGATTGCATTCATTGAATTGACATTGAGCCTGGCGACTTCAAATTCTGCAATTACCATTCATTTGCTATTTTATAGATTGCTATCATTTGTTTTACATTCATTTCACAGCAATCAATAGTTGATTGCAATCTCTTAAGAATTCAAACGTGTAAATACGGTTTGAAATACTATGAGATACGGAAAAAGTTAAATGGGGGTAGGTCGTTAAGATGTATGGAGGGCAAAAGCATGCACAATGAAAAAACGCATGAATTTTTAAAAGATTACATTCATACATGTAAAATCAAATGGGAGAATATAAATGTAATATGTTTAATGTCAAATGAATTATACTCTGTTCAATTCATATTTTCAGTACAAGGAATATAGGATATCTGCCTTTCACCCTTACTATTATAGATTTCAATAAGCTATCTCTAATTCTATAAAGCTTTTCTATTTTCCATGGTTAACGCAGTGAGCACTATTAGTTGCCATATTTCTCTCATAAATGTCGATAGGGTTACCAACTGTTAATTTAGATTTCATGAACAGAAACTTGTAGATCGTAAGTTAAATCTAAAAAAATTAAACTAAATCCAAATAGAAATAAATTAATCTTCTTCCACACCATCAAGAGGCAAGAGAGTACGCGCGTTTTTTTAAGAGTTCGACAGAAGGTTTAATCTCTTTTAACGTAAAAATAAATTACGTAAAAACATAAATGAATAAACATTGCACAAAAATAATAATATCACCTCAAATTCCACAACACTATTTTAAATATAATATGTACATATATAAACGAAACCCTCTTCTTTAGGCAATTTTCTTTTTTAGTTCAGAGCAGAGTCTGAGTTGTCAAACAATTTGTTTGTGTGTCTTTTTAACTCAGGGCATTCAGAGCTCCAAATGTGTGTTCCTTTTTTCGTTCTGAACATGTGTAGATCGCACTCGATGTGCTCCGAAATAATTGACTGAGCATGTGAGTAAATTGCTGAATTCACCATATGCCATATATTTAAAAAGGAAAATGTGAAGAAGAAAATAATTAGATACTATTAGGTTGGTGAAAGAAGTTGATTTTCTGTATCTGGTGTGTATCTGTGTACAAAAAAGGGTAGGTTTGGGTTATATTACTTTTTATGGGTAAAATGAAATGCATTTTGATTTCTGTGGTTCAAGTGTGTTTAAAAAAACATATCAGTGTTCAGAGCTCGCTCTGTTTGTAATAAGCTCAGGGCATAATCTATGTGTTCGAACTCTGTTCAGTGATCTGCTCTGAACGAAAACAGAAAAACGCCTTTTTTAGATTTAATTTCATGAAGAAAAAAACTACTTCGTAATTTAAAGTTGAAATTAATTAATGAACTGAATTTCATCAAAATATTGCTCAAATGGTAATTTATCCTTAATAAAAATACCCAACAAATATTGTATTTTGTTCCAAAAAAGGAAACGAAAAAATGTAAGCAGAAAAGCACGCAGCGACAATACTTTTTTCCTTAAACTTAAAATATATGCTCTCATAAGCTCTAAGAAAGAGCCTTAATTCTGAAAGCTCCATAGCAAAAATCAAAGAGCTTTTGGAAAATGAATTAAGAAGATTTATGACCTTTCGAGTCTTAAAGCTCCATAGCAAAAATCAAAGAGCTTTTGGAAAATGAATTAAGAAGATTTAAATAACAAATTTAAATATTGTCTTTCAACAGGAAGGGTATGTATGTATGTATATATCCAAAAATTTGTATAAAATTAAGTTGAATTCATTATTGCATTATTGAAAATTAATTTTTTTATTGGATCCCAGGGTAACAAGCAGATTATCTGGTTCACACCCGACCCGACGCGATGCGAAGCGACGCTTGAGATCACCCAGGTCGTACCCATTACAACCGCAGGTTCACACAGCAATTGATGATATCAATTAGGACGGCAATAAAAATGGAGGCAAGTAATCGGGAGGTTGTTTATAGAAACAAGTCGTCAGCATCATCGTTATCTTCCATGAATTCCTCCCGGTCTACCTGTTTAAACACAAGTGCATCTGAAGCAGTTACAACACCTCCGTGACTACGACGCATTGCAGCACAGGTGCGAGGTGCGACTAAACCATCAGCAATAAACTTGTTACTACTCGCTGCGCTGCAGTATCGCCATCATCGTCATACAGTCGCGGTTCCTTGGTTTTGTATATTTGTTTACAAACAAATCACTTTGTTGTGCTGCTCAGCCGAGGAAACATTTGTTGCTGCGCGCTGAAAAGCCAACTGAACTGGCACTGCACCACTCTAAGTGCGATCTGCGAGCCCTATAGCTGCATCATCATTAAATTGTCATGAAAGATGATTATTTGAAGAAAATATACTACCACCGCATCGCATCTCCATACCTGCAGACTGCAGCTCTCTGGGGCGTTTGCCTAACGATTCTGGGATGTTTGCTCTTAATTATCCCCCCATTGTCAGGAGCAAAAGCCACCGCACAGCAGAGGAAGCAACATCGTCCGGGATCTGGTATTAATAATGTAACAGTGCATAAATTCCAGCAACTAGGCAATATCTCATCGTTGTACCATTAAATCTCGTTCCAATCCAAATTGTTGTTGGAGGATGGTGTTGGATAAGTTAAGTTTACCTGCCTGCTCGTTCTCTGTACGACATCGCACTCGTATCAAGAATTCTTCCTGCTTTGTTTGGGTCTTGGTTTTTTCACAGGGCCACACTAGAACACATATGTCCGTAATGCCAGGCTCATCGGGGCCTAAGGTATTAATTCAAAACTCTACGAATGGCAGCTTATAACAGTTCCATTTTTTGCAAGAATGTACTAAATATGCGGCCCGCAGTATCAAAAGGGCCGTATAATGCCCTAAAATTAGTTGAATTTTGTCTGGTCTGCCACAGCCAGCCGCGCGAACCGTAAATATTTTAAATATTTCATGTTTTTAATAGCGAACAATGGTTATAAGATTCTGTTAACTGTTATAAATTGGCATTTCTCAAAGTCTCATTTTTCTGATTCTTCCTGGGGCCGAATTCCTCAAACGTGAATGATTTTCTGTGTGAAAATTCTATTCACTATTGAAATATGTATGAATTAATTTGTCTATTTAAGTACTCACGCTTGCAAAATTGAGCCCCTGAATATTCGATTAAAAAAAAACTAGTCCGCTCCTGACTTCGATAAGCATGGATGTACTTCCAAATTTTCTTTTATTTTCATTATGACGCAAACGAGGTTAACAAAGGTGGTGGCGGCTGGTGCACCAAGAAACAGTACCAGCGGGAAAACGGACGGACGACAACAGGACGGAGGAATTGATAGAGACAGCAGACAACTAAACTTCACCAAGGTTTACCTTTCTTGGTTGCGTTTGCTTCTTCCCCGATGATGGATGTTGCTTTGTTGGTCTATAGTTTTATCCAACAGCTAGCCAGCCAGCTACACAGAGTCGACGAAGGAATTTCCCACTGGGCGAATTCCAGTGTTTACTTTCTCATGGGGGCCGTATCAAGAACAACATTGTGCGACAAGTGGATAAGAAAAGAAGATTCGTGTGTTGTATTGCTGTGTTGTGTATACTCGTACACTTCAGGTGGGTCCCCTAAGATGAGATGAAGAAAAGCAAGACGGTGGTGGTGTATTCCTGATGATGGTGTGTTATGTTGTACTTTTTCACTTGTTCTGGAAATGGGACTGCGACGACTGGGAATTATGAACTGCAAGCATCGAAACACTCTTAGCCCTGGGGACTGCATCACCACTTCTACCGGTCCGAATGGTGTTTGTTTGTGTGACTAAATGAGTGATGAGAAGCTATCGCTTCCCTTTGATGGATGATGGTGATGTGTTATTGATGGCGGCACAGGATAGGACAACCGATAAGAAATCAAGTGTTTGTATTTGATCTGAATTCAAAATCTGTGAGTACTCAGGTTTTTTTGGAGTTTGTTACTTTGAAAGTGTGAAGGACTTATGTAAGTGAGGTGCAAAAACAAGATAGACTAAGATAACTTTGGAGTTTAATATGTCATATATGTTAGGATACACAATCTGAGTTGAAGGTTAGGAAAGAATTTTGTTTGCACAGTACTTGTATCGAGTTAAACGGAATAGACTGCTGTTTAATCGGAATCGGATCTAGCGAAGAATACATTCCATGAGTAAACGAGGTTCATCTTAGAGACAATTTCTCGTGGTGAAAATAAGAGCAAAATGTTCAACATGGCATTTTAGAGCCATTCGTTAATATCGTCAAAAATTCGTTTCCTAATAATTGTCATTCTCATTTTGACCAGTGTAGGACATATAAAGTACGGCAGTACTATTTTGATAAATGCCCAAATTCACTATTGGCTCTATTTTTGGAAAATGTACATTATCTACAGGTTGTAATGATCCTGCCTTAACACATCAGTTTGTTGGGATTTATAAAAAGTGGGTCAAATTTTTCTAAAATTTTTCGTATTATTTTTTGTTTCGCAGTATGTCTTCTTGTAAAGCTGGAAGCCCAAAAAATCTGTAAACATTTTATGACTTAGAGAAAATTCCTGAACAAATACCACATTTCAATTTTGAAGGATAAAGCCCGTCCATGTGTATAATATACATAATCAAACAAAAAAATATGGGTTACCACAAGGTTCTATTTTATGGCCCCTTTTCTTTGTTCAAATCTTTTTTTTTAAAGCTGCATGCTGGAGACACGGCACTCTTTCATCCTAATCCATTAGGGCACGCTGCTTTCATTTATTCAAACCATGCGCTTATTCGCAAAAGCTTGGTCTCTGAACTGACATAGTCGATAACGAACCTAAAAGCAGGGATTAAAAAAACTCCATTTGCTGAAATATTGTTGTCCGTTCGCTGGATGAGGCATAATCAATATTGTCGACGTTGTTTAGAATTTTCGATTTTTTAAAGTAAAATGTCTTTAGGAGACGTCAGTGATATGTCAAACCGACATGTTTTCTGGCAAAAACAGACAGAATTTTTCGCGACAGATTTTAAATCGGATCAAAATTTGAAAGACCGTGGCACCTATAATAACTCTCTGGGGTCGTTGTAGGTGATGTATCTATTCAGGTATGGGCCCGGGTTAAAATAAAATGCACAATTGGATCGCACGTACTTGCTCTTATGTTCCATTACAGCATCGTATGCAAAAGATTTCTATTAAAAATCTAAAAATATGTATTTTAAAAGTCCCCTAAAAAAAATTAAATACTTAATATAAACTTAAAAAGAAAATTTCAAAAAAATTCATCCACCCGTTTTCGAAATATTGAATTTTCCAAAAAATAATAATTTCAAAAATCCAAACAAATATTTTTCGAAAATTTTGATATGCAGTATTATTTATAATTTAAGGGACCTCCTACGTAAACATTTTGATTGAAATCCGTCGAGTCGTTTATGAGAAATTCGAAAATAAAAAAAAAATGATTTTATGGCAGGTACTATTAATATCTAATAAAATATAAAAAAAATTGTTTACCAAAATGTAGAGTATACCTAAAGTAATGCACACATTTTGTTTCATAACAGTGGGGGCCAAAAAAAATTTAATTTTTGTTGAATTTTTGAAATTGCTTGAATTAGAAATGCTTTTTTAAAATCACTTAGAATATTTAATTTAAAATTCATAAACGCTTCAATGAACAATATAAAGTAAATATAGTTTTGAAATGTTTGCGATTTGTTTACCACATTTGCACAAAATTCAAAAGAAAATCGTACAATCTTCTATTCTTGTTCGTCAAATCATAATTTATTTTTTAGGTTTCGTATTTACTTGCTTTATTAAAACTCTCCCCACATTTACGCAAAGTTCTTAGATTTCAAAATCGGGATTTTTCGACAACTGGGATAAAAAATATGGAATATTACAAAATGGATTGAATTATTTCACTGTAAATGTAACTTAAAACAGTTTATAAACCTAAATACTTCACAAATTCTAAACAAAATGGTAGAATTATAATGTAAAAATGGTTTAAATACTATAATTTGCTACTTTATTTTTTAAAATGAAATAAATTTGAAAAAAGACAATGAATTGATTGCGAATTGTGATCTGATGGTTATGAAGTATCAAACTCTAATCTCGTTCCACATAGCATCCACACTTCATGGAATACATTATTCGCGCACAACTTACTTCAAAATCAGAGATTATCAATAATTATAAAACGTCATTCGAGACGAATAACAAAAATCCATGTGAACGAACTGTCAAAATGGCCTAATATTCGTTATTCATTTGTATAGCTCTCATGTGAATAGTCCTTAAGATATAACAACGACAAAACTGCAATTTTGTATACTTTTATGTTGAAATATCTCGAAACCCTCTTCGGATGCAGGCAATTTGACTGCACATTATTTCAGATAATTCTTTTTTATATTTCCCTATAACAGTCACAGTATGTAAAACATTTCAAGAATAGTCAAAAACCCCTGCTAACATTTTTACTCCATCAAAGTCTCATACATTAAGTAAGTTTCCTCTCGGAAATAAAATAAAATAAAATTAAGCCCTGTTATATTTCTAATTTCAAATTCTAACCCTTTTCCTTTATTGCTATCTTCTCATACACACCTTAAATTGTATCATTCCAAAAAATGCAAATTTTTAACTGCGCTTAAACGTGCTTAATCTGCATACATACATATATTCAATCTAATTTCCACCCTTTACTCGTATAGGTTGCCGAGTCCTTGCAAGTGTTCTCGCCCAACAAACTCGCCATTAAAAATCCTGGCCATGGCCAAATGGCTAAAAAGAAGTTCGTATAATGTCTTTTTAAATTTAGATAAACGACCATAAAAGCAGATATTAACTCTTTGGGTGAGGCATGCATATGTGAGAGACGCTTATCCTACCAATTTGTATATAGCTGACACAAATTCTTTTGGCATCACATATCCAAAAATTTAATAGTTTTTTTTGTGTGGCACTACTGCTGGAATAGGACCAAAAACCAATAAGTTTATTCTCTTATGGGAAGTTCACACCAAAGACTTGTGAGGGAAAACGTAATCCCTTTAAAAAAAAAAAAAACAATACCCAAACAGAGCAGCTTAATACGTAAATACATAAATCGGTCTCAAGGTCAAATCATACATTCCATTCTTCTGACATCAAAGAAGGAGACAGACGAGGAGGCAGACCCGAGGAGACTTGTAAGTGCAATAAAACGCATTCAAGCCCAACACTCATCGAGTTTGCAGAAAAACGCTGGAAAATACCTCTTCAGAGCCATCGAACGGCCGAAATTCCATCGAAATCCCATTGGAGCCGGAAGCAGAGAGCCGGTAGCAGGTAGCCGGGAGCTGCCAGTTGATTGCGGAATGATGATAGGCCAGCGCCCAAGGTAAATGAACTTGAAAACGTTTTCTCTCGTTTTGCACCGAAGTGCACATACACCGGCATGCACACAGCCACCACCGGTTGCCCTAGTTCCGGAAGTCGTCGCGCTAAAAGGAATTTCCCCTGCGGGATTCTAATCGAACGTTGTGCAACGTTTTTTATGCTTTTTATGCGATTATTCTCTCTCTCTAGTGAGTTGGCAATGTCGATGCTGATGCCAATACCGAAGTAGCAGCAATGAAGCTGATGTTTGCAGCAAGCCATCGCTATCACATCCCACCTGCAGTATTAAGAAATGTTCTTAGCTTGTGCTTCTTCTGGCTCAGCTGAGTTTCGTCGAAGAGATGCAAGTTGCCAGGCCGCGCCGCATTAAATGCACTTAGGAAGTCACCTATCCACCAGGTGTGCCTCCTCTCTGCCACCAAGCCAGGATGCAAGCAGCAGCAGCAGTAAAAATAGCGAGAATGTGTGAACTCCCATTGTGACCATGCAACACACCACACCGAGCGAGGGTTGCAAAAAAGAGTTATTGCATTGTCATGACAGAACTGTGTGCAATAGGCAAGAAGAAGGAGCGATCAAGCTGACGAAGGTTAGTATTGGAAGCTTGCGAGCTGCCTGTATGCATTTGTTCACCACCAAACGTTCGTTCTTTTCAATTTGGATTGATATAAATGGTAGAATCGGAGACCAGGTTGATGCAGTGAATGTGTGCAGTGTGCACTTACAACTGAAGCACATTAGCTGAATAAAGTTCAACTAATTCCATTGGGGATGCCGAAAACAAAATACAACTCCAAAGAGCTCGCATTCCAATCATGATCGGGTTATTTTTTTTTTTTTTTTTTTTTTTGTTAACTTCTTCGCGCAATGGTCACACGTGGACGAAGAACGAGGCGAAGAGCACACGATCGTGTCGTACTTTTACGTGTTTGGTTATTTTTTTTTTTTTTGGTTAGAAGTTGTTAGGTAAGTTGTTGTGATGGCGAAAGATCAGTGGAGCATTTCGCTTTGGGGGACAGGTGCAATGCAATGAAGTTGCGGTTTATTTAATGTAGGTTCGGTCGGTTGGTATGGAATGTGGCTATAGATTGGAGAGAGAATGTAAATAGAGTGTGCATCACTCAGAAAGTGAGGCATTTTAACACAAATATTCTGCACAAGTCAAAAGGCAATGGCCTAAAAAAATTTAAAAGAGACAAAAGTGTTTAGGGCAGACTGGGCTTTGAATGAGTATGCAAAATGGGTTATCAGTGATGCTTAGATACTAAACTTCTGCTCAATGTTCTCAAAATCCAAAGTCTTCCATAAGGTCAGGTATTTAACACGATAAAGGTTTAAAGCTAAAAAAAAAAACTTTCGCATATAATCAATGGGCCGATCGACTACTGTTTCAAGGATCAAGCCATTACAACCAGTTTTGTCCTTAGGTTTATGCTATGGTTGCTCAGACTTGTGCGCACACGTTTAAGTAGGATCAACCATCTCAACAATTGTGTTTTGCTTTTCGATCAGATCGATGTCATAAACTGTAAAGTTTTCGTCGTCGAATCTTCTTCTCCACATCTTCTTCTATTATGTTGGCTCCATTTTTGAACTTTCAACCATTAACTGTAAGCATTATGTTTGCCAGTTGCAATAATCAAATGATGGATTTTGAGTAATTCAAATTGATTTCCACTTGCGTTGACACAAAAAAACACAAACTGTCGTCCGTACTAACTCAAAAAACCTGGAAAAAAAACCTGATCATAAAGAACGGGAGTTGAACATAATCCCGATGTCAAAAATCCAGAAAACCCAAACTACCAAAAACCCATAAACCAAAATGGCCAAAATTCCCAAAATATTGGTGCAAGAGAGTTTAATTCATTGGAACCCACCAACCGGACCAGGCCAGGCCCTGCTGAAAAAGAAAACTGTTGAAATAAAAGTTACTCTAACCTAAGGCACTGATGCACACATTTACCATTTAACATAATTTTCAAAAACACAAAAGGGAATGAAAGAGTGACATCTTGGTTGTAATTCTTAGAGCTTGCGGTGTTATTGAAACCATTTTGTTATGTGTAACATTTCTGTCATTATTTCAATTGTAGATTGAATTGTTTTTTCCCCACTTCATTTCTAAAATACCATTCCAAACAACTAATGGAAGTTTTTGGAATCTTCCAAGTCCAAAAGAAGTGAAAAAGAACTCTGGGAGTTTTTAACTTATCAGTGAAGATATTTCTATCATTGTACTTTCCAAAACTTGTATTTTCTATACCCATGTTTCTAAAGATTTCACAAGGCAGTGCCATTAATACAAAAGCTGTAGCACCTGCTAATAATTTAACTCCAAAAACTTTCCACCATTATCAGCATAAAAAGTACACCCAACTGCAAACAGGAAAAAAGACACTATGCACTGGGTATACAGTCAACTCCACTTATTTGAACCATACTTTACTGAAAATATCAATTAACTGAAACACACAATTTATAACGCAAGATTTTTTAACAATGTTACCTGAAAAAAAATTACGACGAAAATCATTGAATAATACTCATAGCTACACATAACTGAATACGTTCATCATTAAAGTAGTTTTTTTTCTTTAACTGAACGCGTCCGCTTTTCTCGGCATTTCACTTTGACAGGTCTGTCAGTTTTGAAAGCATAATATTATTTGAATTTTAAGAAGAGATTAGAGTTATTATTCCACGAAAACAGACATTGAATGAGGTTTTTACAGCTTTTAATAATTTAAAGGATTTTTAGAGGAAATATTAAAATGACTGACTCGTTTTATTTGATTTTTTTCTTTTCGTAGGAAGACAAAGAAACTTCATGGCCACTATGAGCCTGGTGCTCATAGAAGTGTGAGATTCTTACTCAATAAAAAAATACATCCCATATTTTTTTATACGACTAAGTTGCCTCATCAAGGGTATCCAAGATAATTTTAGATTGTTGATTTTCTTGTAAGTTAAATTTACATGAGTTGAAATAGACGCATTACGAAAAATACGCCATATTTTGGTCCATTCCGAAATATTGTTAAGGGTTCGTTTGAGATTTTTCAATTGGAATCGGATACTGAAAATAGTGCCGTATCATTTGCAAATATAGCTGCTATGGTATGTTCTTCTTGGGGTATGCCACGACTGTGTATAAAACGAAAAATATAGGACCAATAACACTTCCTTGGGGAAGCCCAGCATTTATTTTTTTTAAATCCCAAATATTTCCTGCCTTTGTTTATCTCGAAATATCATTCGGGGATGTGATATACTTGTTGCGGAAATATCTGTCGTAGTTTATACTTCAGGCCATCATACCAGACCTTATGGAAGACGTGGGAAATATCTAGAAATGAGCTGGAACACACAATTTTCTCATGCAGAGTTCGCAATTTCGTTATATATCCTATAGACCTGTTCAATTTTTGATTTGTTTTTCCGGAAACCAAACTGATCCGGAATAAGACGTTCACTTGAGTAGGGTTTTCTGAAATATCTTCTTAGAATTAAATCTTGGAGAGCAGCAGCCAGAGAGAAGTCGGTCTATATAAGATTTCTTTTCGTTCAGGGGTCCGGGTTTGGAACCATTATTAGTTACAACTTTCTATTCACGTGAAACGTATGAAAGCCTTTATGCCATATTCATGGAATACAGAAATTTGATTACTGCTTTTCTCAGTAGTTCTTTAAGGACACGAACATTTATTACATCGTAACCAAGGCCTTTATTATTAATTAAGATTTTTAATTCTCTGGTAAATCTCGAATAGTGAGACATTTCGAATAATAAACTTCACTTCACTGCACTTGGATGTGTGAAATTATTTTCAGTTCTCCGGAGCTTGTTAATGAGGAAATACCGGTTTAGTGAAAAAAATTGTTTAAAACCGACGCCTTAGTTAAGCGTAGTAGACTGTAGATGTCATATGTTGAGCATTCTCTCAATATTTTTTTTGTTTTTGTGTATAATATGACTGAAACTACTATATTCTGTACAAAGTGGCCCAGAAATCATTATAGATGCTATACTTTTTTTGCGAATGGCGGCAAATGTCAAATATTTGTTTTGACATTGTCAAAACATTGACAAATGTCAAATATGTGTTTTGACATTTGTAAAGTAAGCAGATACAAGATAAAAGTCAACAACGCATAATAAATACGTCAAATGTGTTGGCACAGATTTCCCGGCCTTCCGACACCAACTGGGACACACATTCGCCAACGTCGAGTTCTATAACTTTCTGTCGCATCATAGGATGTGGAACAACAATTCTCTGAGGCGATATAGCCTCTTCTGGAAGAAAACGTCTTTTTTGCGAGAAAGAGAAAGCAGTGTGTAAGGAAAGTAATTACAAAATAGCAAAAGAAAAACTGACGACTTGCAACTAAGCGCACTTTTGATAAATGTCTAAATGGCGACGACACAACGCATGCGATAAGTTTAGCTACTGCTTAATATCGGTCTTAAAAATTATATTTTACTGCAATAACACGCTTCACTGAAAAAGTTAGACCTCTATCGCCCTTCGTACTTTTTTAAACTCGGCAGCTACACCCTTTTGGTCTCAGCTGAAACATGGACCATGCTTAGGGAATTATTTGACATATTAGAAAATGTTCAGATCGTCTATACCGTCTGTTAGCCTCCTTCTGCCTTACACTTTCCCTAAACATCGTACATCCATGTCAATAAAAATGAGGTCTGTGTTTTCGAGATGTCGTTTTATCTCATTTTCAGGAAAAGGACACTTCTCGCACGTACCATATGTGACTATGCCAGTTCTATCACATACACACATATGTATATACACTTGGAAGAGAATTTAGATGTATCGTCCTTTTGAGCGAACATAAGCTTTTGACCATTATGTTCTTCTCAATACAAAGCAATGCTTTTAGGAAATGACACACATTTGAGATTTGCCATACGATAAAATATGTCACACGGGAAATTCTGATAATTAAATGTATATATATAGTATCCTTTCTCTGTGTTTCTCTAAGTCCTTTTATATTTAAATGAGTCAATGTTATACAAAAACCCAAAGACTCTTTTAAAATAAACGACCTTAAGGGAATTAAGACAGACAAAAAAATACAAGACCCACACAAAAATTACAGCTTCCATATTCTGAATAATTCGTAGGACTTCTGTATAGTCAGTAGTCCTTTGGACATTACTTCATATAATTCAAATTCAAACTTGCAAAACATGCACAATGTCTACATTCGAGCACTTTAATAAAATTTAATTTTCTCAAACCAAACATGGAGTATGGGAATACTCAAATAGCTACAATTCTGGGTTTCGTCTAAAGTCGTCCTTTCAACATGCCACAATGCTTTCGCCTTGGGCAAGGTTTCTTCCCAATTATATTAATATCTCTCTTATGCTCTGACTTCAACTTCATAAGCCGTCCCCAAGCCCAAACTTAAACCTATCACTATGTATGTAGAGACAGGACTCAATGTTTGCGGATAAGAGGGATCGCCTCATTTTGGAAGATTCGGAACTTCCCAATTAATATTTCGTTTTAGAAACAATTTATCATACTTGCGGTTTTTTCATATATATAGCTCACTGACTAAGACGCAATGAATAATTTATTAACTTCCTTGGGGATTATGTTCACTATGCCCATTTTCTGTAATTAGGAGTTGTTCTTTGTTTTTTTTTCGGCAGCAAAGGCAATGGCGAAAACTTAAGCCCCCAAATGTCGATAAATCTTCTTAAACTAAACCGAACCGAACCGAATGCCGATGAATTAGCTTGTATATTTGCTATTTTCAATGGAGTTCCTTCGTACAGTCTATTGAATGTGGATGTGGCCTCACTATACCGTTATTAAAATGAAAAAAAACACCTTATATCGACCTCTAACACCCTTTTCAGAGCCATTTATCTTACATCTTTCAGTGTATATATGTAAAGAGATATTCCTTGAGGGTAAAATAAATTTAAAGCTTTTGATTTTATTACTGTAATCGCTTGTTTACAGGCGAAACTTTCTCAAGAGGTTCCCAAAACCTACAAATGATAAAATTGAACGCCAAAGACAAACAGAAAAACATTTTCTTAGGACTGGGAGTTATACCGCACCTAGTATACTGGAATACTTGCTGGCGGGAGCGGGAAATACTCGTATAACCATGAACTATTATGGAAGAAGGGCTTGAAAATGCCAGCTCAAATCATCCACACACAGCCATGCACCTTTGGTTTTAATAGCTACCCTAGATGCAGGTTACCATGCATATACACATATATATGTGCTGCTTAAAGTTAATGCCAAGGAACTATGTTGCATAACCCTTAAATAGTACAAGTGGCGCCCAACTATAAGTACTATGGATGGGAATCTTTGTGTGTTTCTGTTTGAAGAGAACATTTTATGGGAAGATGCTTATTCACCTGAAACGAGGTTGCAGTATTTCACCTAAAATGGTCCCACGATAACGAGACGACAACGATGGCGATGTTCGTTTGCCAAAAAACTACACAATATGATACCCTATGTCTAACCCTCTATATAACTATCCCCCCGAAATCAGTCTTCACATGATAACGAGCGACGGCGGGCGGGCGGCGTCATTGTTCCTCTCCTCCTGATGTGTGGATATTTTAGTGGAAAAGGATTGTTTGGTACAGTAAGGATGTTTTTCTCTATACCGAGAAAACAAATAGGGTACGAGTGCGGGCATAGTAGGTACATTGTTGCTTCAATATTTTATGGTGGAGAATTTGCAATTTATGCACAAGAACACACAACGATGGAAGTTGAGCCTTGATATTTAAAAAGCCCCATAGCACCCTGGAGCGTATGATTTATAGACACACACGTTGATGTTTCAGGAAACTGAGTGTTTTTATTTTTTTGTTTTGTAAGAGAAATCTGCACCTCATACCAGGCCCACACTTTTGAGCTAATCAATCATATTAGTGATAGCTGAAGTATTTTTGGAAACTACGTACATAGGTATATGGAAATGAGTTATTGGCTTTCATTTACAAAAACTCAAAAATAGACCGATACAGTATTTGTTCGGCAAAAAATTGTTCAGTTGAAAAATTAGGCATATGCGAAATAAAATAGCTTCACAGGTATGGCAGGTGTATTTTTTGTTTTATTATGGAGCCGATGGAAGAAGGGGGAGTGTTTCGATTGAACTAAAATTATTTGAATATTTTCAATTGCTTTTTGAAAGGCTAATTGGATTAAAATTTGGATTGGTGAAAGTTTCGATTCAATTTAATTTCACATTAAATTTTGACATTTCTTCAATAGTGAATTGACTTTTATGTTTTCAATGTGTGAATGGGATTAAACAATAATTTCCCATTCCATTTATACTTATTTAGTTCTAATTATTTTGAATTTTCTAATTTTTTTTTTGATACCTTAAAAATAAAACAATTTAATTTACAAATGATTACAAATTTAAACCGCCCTCAAGAGATGTTAAATTTTGACGTCTTATATTCACCTCAATAGTGTCAAAATCAAATATTAATATTAAATTTAATCCATTCCACCACCGGGACTGGGCCTGAGTTAAAATTAAGTAAACTGGTGTGACCAGACGCACATAAGCTTGCGTTTTTGTAGCCCTGCTGTGAAAAAATAAATTGTTTGCAACGCAACTCTACAAAAAAAACTCACCACACTCCAAGTGTCACAAGTCCAAGTTTTGATTATTGAATTTTATTTCTTTGAGGAGAATGGACGTACGGTAACCATGTCAGCTGCACATTATGTGTTCATGACACTGGGTGACCCGCACACACTCGTCGGGTTTCAGCCTCTGTCATTAGTATTTCTGAAATAAAAGTAGGCCAAAATGTATACCAGCGTTTGGAGGAGCAATATATAACTTTGAATACATCATGCAGTTGAAAATGTCAATTATAAAAGGGTTCCAGTTTACATACAATTTGCGTAAATATACCTTTGGTTGAATGAACCGTCAACATTTCCTGGAGGAATTTAACCAAACGTCATTTTGACTTTTACAACTTCTTTAACGAACAACTGATTCAATCAGGCAACATTTTTACACAATTCACTAAAGGGGCATTCATGAAAGCTTTTGTGTAAATTTATCAGCTTACACAATTTGTAAGCTTACGACGGTCGATGATGCATGAATATTATTGTAGATTAAGATAATTTGACAGAAATTTAACTTCGATTGACTGAATTCTTTCATACGTTTAAGGGATATTTATTATAAATTCGAAACAAATTGGTAGACAAATAATTCATATTAATGTTTAGATATTAAAATTTGTTTTTTCAATGTGAAAATATGATAAATATGAAAAAAAAATCGTCGTCGCCTCAAACCCTCTTCACTTTCCCCTAGGTACCATTCACACTCTAACGAATAAATTGTCCTCGCTGGCGTCTTGGGATGTATGTGGGCCCCGGGCTTAGACAAAATTGCTCAGTTAAAATTGCAAATGCATTGTGCTTTCTTTGAGATTTGCTTTATGGTTCGATTGAACTTTTGTAAATTAAGTGGAGTAAAGAGTGCAGCTATATATGTCTGAACAAATTTAACGTCTAGCTTAGTGTTTTAAAGTATCTTTGCAACCGAAAGGAGTCCAAAAGGAAACAAGAATTAAAAATCACTCAGGTGTAAAAGGAGTGAAAGCTCAAAATCAGAGATTATCAATTATTATAAAATGTCATTCGATAAATAAGAAAAATTACTTTTGAACGAAATGTCGAAAGGGTTGAAAATTCGTTAATTCGTGGGTTGTTTTTATGTTAATAGACCTTTAATGTTGCGATTCGATCGCAACCAACTTCACTAATCCAAAAATTATAAGGTTAGCAAGATGAACGACATTGAGTGCTGCGGTGTTGCAACGAACAATATTTTATATTTATAGAATACCATCATTAATATTTCATAGAGAGACAGAATAATATAATGATTGTATGGTGTGTTCATTTTATTTAACTGACTATTTAATTTATGAAAATTTCGAAGAACCAAAATCTTCTGGTGGTGTTCGCGCCCAAAAAGCATTGAAAAAAATAACAAGAAGAAGGGCAGAGAGATAATGTCAAACTGAAAGTGACAGCCATAGAATGCTATTTACAGAGCACTTTGAGTTTTAAAGCACACAATTTGCGTTCTCCACGATCAATTTCCATAGTATACTATCTGGAGTTATATAAAATATTTCATGTGGTTGTGACACACTGCAATTCATTGGACTAGTGCAGTGCTGTGGGCAAGGTATTACAGTAACAATATAGTGTAGTGGGCAAAAGTTAATAAATGTCATATGGACTGTTTGTTCCTTTGAACTGAACTCGTGTAATTCGTTTTTTTTTGTAAATACCATTCAAATATTGGTATAAATATGTATGTATTAACATATTCTGCCTGTTATTGCAGCCTTTTAATGAGTCCTGGTAACCACAGATTTCCAACTCAAGTCCCTAGAATTTTACAGCCACAATAAAAACAAATTAAATACATTTCGAAAAGGGATAAGCTCGAAGGCGGTAAACTTTTCCGCAATATGGCCTTAAATCACAAATGGCTCACGTATATTTCAATTAAAATGAAATCTATAATAAACCATCTTTCATTTTCACCCATCTTTCCATTATATAGGTACTCGTATAGTTATAAAAACAGTAGTTAATAATGATTTAATTATTTTTCGTTCTCTCATGTGAAACAAATCTAATAAAGATTTTATTTTTATTTTTTGATTTTTTTTGTTTTTTTTTTCAAAACAAAAATCCATTTATGGTCTATGAGCCACGGTCATTCGTCGAACAGCCTTTATAAACACAAACAGTAGGTACAACTCTCTAGAGCTTTATTTAGCAATTTCCGATAACATTCCAGAAGCTCTCCTCCTGTCGTGCTATATAGTGCTAGTCTACCTCTGTTTTGTTGGGATTTTTTTTTCGCACCCCAGTAAGATTGTAGTTTTATTTCTTCATCCAATGAGTACCTACGCGGTCCACCGCGCGCGCCCACTTTAACATTTCCACAACTCTATATCGAAGAAGAAGAAATATACGTTAACGTTATACCTAATAGTTGAAACCTGCGGGCGTATCGTATAATCGTAACTACTTCTTTGAGAGTAGGTAAACAACTCAATCGTGTGTAGTTTTAGTTTCTACTCTAATTAACTCAACTCGACTAATTCGATTCGATTGGCAAAACGAAACGAAGAATTTAACTCGCAAAGTCATTAACTGCCAGTGAAGTAATTTAAACCATAAAAGCGAGTATAGGTACTTTACGTACCTTCCGCAATTTCGATCCCTTCATGCCTTTGCCTTGGGTGGGATCTGTAGTAGCTTTGAAATCGTACTTTAAGACTTTTTAGCACTTGTTTGTATAAGAATATAAACATAACTGAAAATGCTTGGCCTCTTTCAAGAGTCATTTGGTCTTGGCCAAAGCCAGTGCCAGCGGTTTGTTTAATTTCCAATAACCAACCGTAGTTAATGTTTGCAGGAAACAGAGGCTATAGTTACAAGTTTCAACCAACAACGGAAGATAGAACATTGAAAATTGAATGAATTTTAAAAGTATTTTAGCAATAACAAAATTGAAAGCCTGTTGGATGGGTGTTGCCCCCGCCGCGGCTGCCGTAATGCCCTGGGCAGCCTTGTATTAACCTCTATCGAGTTGGCTGGGGGTTCTGCTTCTGGATTGAATTGATTGCCTGCTTTGTGTATTTGTGGTGTTCGGCGACTTTATAATTGTTGAACAAGTTGAAAAAAGGAGGAATACAAAATACAGTGTACTCTCTCTCATAACAAAATGACAGATATCAAAAAAAAACGGAAACAAAAACATGGTCCTGCATTGTTTTAATTGATTTCTGTCATAGCGCACTCTCTTATATGCACAACGCACACAATTCAACTCTCTTTTCAACTCAGTCAGCTTATGTTTTAAATCAACCCGTTTGTGGTCATATCATTTAATCAGTTTGACAGTTGTCGATTGACATTTAACGCAGTAGTTAACGCAATCCATTTAAACTCGACGAAAGACTTACAAGTGGGTCAATTTTTAGTTGAACCTCACTTTAAACTGTTGTTTGTTCTCATCGACTGGCTGTACTCTGCTTACCGTATGTCTGCGTGCATTGTTAAGAATAAATTTCTAACAAACTCGAGGTGTGTAACTTTCAGTAAGAACAATAAGTAGGTAATAATATTTGTGACAGTTAAAACTGTGGCAATGGCGCAGTGGATAAAGTGCTTGATTGCTAACTAGGACGTGTGGGTTCGATCCCCATGCTAGGCGTGTTCTTTTCTAACAATTTTAATTGGATGCCGCCCATGGGTTAAAATGGGACAGTCAATACCTGGTTCTCAAATCTACTATACCAAACTAGTGCCGTGCAATTCAGGTTGCATTTAAAAGACCTTAGGTATTACAGGCATATACTTAAATTAAAACAAAAAAAAACTTTCAATTGAGTTTATATAATAACAGCCGAGTTGACAACCAGATTGAATCGTGTATGACCTACTTTAAAATCAAAGACGAAGATCAATTTACAATACTGCAGTAGAATTTCAATTTCTGTTAACTGAGTGAATCCAATGCAGATAGAGAGCAGTTGGAAAAGCTGTCAAAATATTGAATATACACAAATTCAATCTTATACGAACACAATGCAACGCAGATGAAGGAGCTGCTTTCGGTGCTGGAATATGTTGGCAACTTTAAATGTTTTTTGAAGTTTCACGAACAAATCAAACTATATTGATGAAATGTTTACATAAGGTTGAAGTGAAGTTCAAACCCTCTTCAATTCCTCATATTGTAGATGTCAGCGCTTTATGGTTGTTGTTTTTTTGTCAGAAAGTTCTACATCTTCATTATTGCCATATACAAAATAACAAGTACGTAACCAACTTTTTGACAGCTTTTACAGTTGCATCTCTGGTTCCAGTTTCAACAATCCATTGTGTTTATTCAATAATCACACAAAATACAAATACATGCCCCCTTTTTCTGCAAAACGTTCAATTTATTTGAAAAATATGACTGCTTCTTACACAAGTGCTTCCTGGGAAGATCGTTGCTAGCAAAGGATTTTATGTATCTCCAGAGGAAAAAATCCAAAAAAAAGCAAACAAGTTTTCGCCATCGAGTTCTGTGGCTTCCAAAAATCACATGGTTTCCACTCTGTGTCGACAACCATTTTAAAAATGGTGTAAATGAATATGTTCTTTAGCAAGAGCGCTCCTTCAAATTTATGAGAAATAACAAAACTTGTATTTTGTTGAACGACAGCACTGATACTGTCACTGTCATTGTCTTGCAGTAAAAAATAACATTCGTGGTGCTTAAAATTTTTTTTCTTCAGGTTAGCTTACAGTCGTCACAACGTCAAATATTTTGTTTTTGCTCAAAAAATAATAATAATAACAAGAATGTACAAGACTTAAATGACAAGAAGAAGAAACATGGGAGTTTTATTCTGTTTTCCGTGTTGATCTTTTTAACCTGTCTTTGAGATATTTTCTTACAAGCATCTGTCATCTCAAATCGTGCTAAGGTTTTTTTGAATTTCTCTGTAATATAATGTCGGGTTCTCGTTATGAGAGAGTTCACTGTATAGAACTTAAAAAAATATTTTCATCCTGTGGTTTGACTTAAAAGAAAAATTGGGGCTAAAGAGAGGCTGAGTAATAATAAATAATTATATTTGTTTTTTGAAAGTTTTGTACTTCAAAATTCCCTCTGAAAATTAATTAAAATAAAAGTTCTTATAACACGATTTTAAATGTATGTAAATCTTGGAATTATAGGTACCAACGGCTCAAATTTAAACGTTTGTGTTTACCATTTAATTTCGCAAGCAACGTTTCTTCAGATACAAAATTTTAAAAAAGAAAACCAATACCAACATTTCCTACTCAATTTTTTAATGACTTTTTCACTGACACTTTTTTCAAATTTAATGAAGGTAGATAGATGTGAAATCTGATTTCCCATGCATACTCATTAAATTTCAAAAAAAAAGTTTGGGACAATGTGGAAGTTTTAGATTAGACAAGACAGAAAACGTAAGACTTTTGTCCCAGTAAAAAAATTGTATACCTGTGATACATCTACATATTTGTTAATTTTAGTCTTTACCTAAGACTTTATTTGGATGGCGCATACCATGTATGTACCTACTCGTACTAACATTGCCTAGACTTTCTTTGAAACATAACAACTACATATTACATTGAAGTAATGGAGTCGTCGCATTGTTTCAAAATTAACTTTTTTTGTATGTTATGCATTTCACTATTTCGCAATTTTTTTTGCACCGACAATATTTGCCTCATAAGAAGAGTAGTTTGCAAAACAGCAAGAAATCGTACGCTTGTTGCAAGGAAAGAACAAGTAGTTAATAAAGCATGATCCCTTTTGATATTTGCCCAGCTGAGCATAGGAGCGTGGATGTGCTGAAAACGCTGAAGCATTTCATTACTTCCCTCATTTGAATTGAAGTTTTTGAGGCTGAAAATATAAAAACTTTTGCAGTTATCCCTTTTTTCTGTCTTACATCTACTAGCTACTCCTTATATTGTTTATTTAAGGAAAGGATATACTCGTGCTATATGGAGTGGATTGTCTTTCTTCCATATAATGCTTCCTTACTTCTCTTTCCATCAGAGCTTTGCTTTGACCTTGTTTGTTATATGAGTTTAAACTTTGTCAAGTTTGAAGTTTTTTTTTTCTTTTTTGTTAGAATTCTTTTTTACAAAAGGATGGTTTTGTAAGGATTACAGAGTAATGGTTGATGGATATAATATAACTCTCATCCCTTATTACTACTTTAAACATTACATAGTAGAGCCAACTCCAAATGCGGTGTGAGTGTTTTAAAACTTAATAAAACTTGGCGAAACAATTTGAGAATATTATTATTTTCTTTTTTAGTTTAAGTTATGCTTATATGAGGATAGAGAAGGAAGGATGCCATATTTGCTTTTATTTTGGTTCCTGGAGCTTGTAAAGCATTTATATTCATTTTGAGTTTACAGAACCCAAAAAAAGGGATATCGTATTTAGTTTTACATTTTATTAGAAAAGTTCTATGAAAATTGCAAAACATCCTTAGATGATTTGGTTTTTAAGTAGGGGAACATTAGAGCTTATAGAAGGGTGAAAACATTGAATTTAAGCCTAATTTGAATTTGGGAAGAAGCAACACCCAATAAACGTTCTTATTCAAGAAGATAAAATAGCAATCTTTGATGTGTCAAATCATGTACCCATTAATAATAGGCATGTTTGTTTACAAAAAAAAAAAGGAAATCGGATCAAACGAACATGGCCTGAACTAAACAATTTATATGTAAAAGGCCAGAGAATGTAAGGGGTGTAACTAGTCCGAATCCGAAGAAGGAATGAATTAGATATGGACGGTAAGGTTTACACGATAACTCTTTGTCCCGGTTCTTTTCGAAATAAATAAAACAAAATGAGTAGCCCGTGGGGTAATAGTTAGTGCGTTGGACTGTCACGCCAGAGATCTGGGCTTCAAATCCCAGCCTTTTCTCGTGTGCTTTCTCTTGTGGAGATTTGGGGAATTGGCAACCCCAAAGTAATCACCCTATATCTGTTCGGATTAGCAAATATTTTAGGTGCCCACCATTCCTGTCATGGCTGATTGTCGAAACCCCATATTTCTTTTTACTATTATGATTAAATGATGGCTGAATGTGATAGAACATCTGATATCATATCACACTCAAAAATTAATTTCGGAAAATCTACGACCTTGGCTCTGATGATCGCTTCCAATCGATCATAGAAAGCAATCATCATTGCGCGTGGTTAGTACTTGAATGCGGAACCGTTCAAAAACAATCCGCGTGTTGATGGAATGTGTTGTTTGTTCTTTCCTTCTGTGTGTCTCTCTCTCTGTGTTGTATTAATGTCTCTTAATGTTTAAGCCAGTGGCCCAGCTGGTCATAGTGATCCAGTGTCTCTATTTCGTTTATGTATTTATCTACCTAGTAGTATAAAATGTAATGTAGTTTTGGGAACAAAAAGTTGTTATGTAATAGGGAACTTTCAATATCGAAATATTTGTCCATTAGCACTGGAAGCATTGTTCAGAGTAATCAAAGACGTTCTGATAGTATAAAATAAAACGGAGCTGCATTTACACCTTTGAATACCCCGAATCTCAAAGTTACGGAAAACACAACGTAAGCAATCTGCATTTGTACTGTTAGCCAACTTTACTTTTACATGTAGCTTTTTTGACATTTCACAATCGAATGATAAAGGTTTTCATAAGGTTGAAATAAAGTTCCAGTTCTCTTTAGTCCCTGATATTCTACCTGTCAGCTGTTTTTCATTCTTGAATTGAATTGAATTATATTAAATACCATTAACATCAACATAACATCTTCTATTTACTGTTCATTAAAATGTTTGGATTTTGCAAAATATTTCAATCAGCTGATCCAAAAGATGAGAGCAAAAACCAACTGTCACAAATCGTATGAGCACATTAAAAATACGTCCTTTTTGACAGCTATTAAAATTGTAGCTATACAGCTCATGTTCCGAATGGAAAAATTGTGCACATTAACAAAGATTATATGGGTTTGTCTTGGCCTCCAAATGTCACATGTTTACAAAAAAATCAATAATGGAAAAATCGTCCATCGTACATGCCGACTTAGAGTGCTTTTACTCCCTGCAATTGCAAGTTTTATGCGCATTGCTCGTGTTAAAATATTGAAGTCTTATCCGTCTTTCTTCTTTGTGATTTTCGTCATGTTTTGAGAAAAGTAAAATCTTAAATAACCGCAAGATTTAAAACATCCAACACAGAATTAAGGTCATTAAACTCTATTGTGTAAAACAGGCTTGGCAAGCACTTATTTATATTGCATTTAAAATAACTAAGCTTTTGTGGAACTGGGTATTGCGGGGTAGGTGATTACTTGTATGCCTTGTTTGTATTAGGTTACCGTTGGTTTGGTACTGCGAGTGAATCAATAAATTGGGATAATCGTGCCACACGATTTCTGGCAAAATCGTGCAATGTAAATCCAGATATGGTGTCACTTACCAATCTGTTGGCAAATTTTTGGATTTGTGTTGGACTTTCCACAGATTATAATATGAAAAAAAAATGTTTGCTTAAAAAGTTAGAGAAATGTGGAACGTATTCAATGTGAGCTGAGTGTGGAAAAGATTTCAGTAATCTAATATAACGCTATTATTAATCCGTGATTATATACTACGAATTCTTATTAATAAAACAAAATTAAGGTTAATTTACCAAATATAATAAAAATAAGTAAATAAGAGACAAATATTTTACTTCATTCAAGACTATAGAGACAAATTAATCAAATGTTAGTGAAACACAACAAAATGAATAACGGTTTAGTTAGTTTGTGAACTAGAAAGACATTGAGTTTTGTAGTTTGAGAATTACATATTATTTTAAAGCGGAATAGAACAAAAAAAAAATAAAACACAAAATCCAACCCGTTTCTATACTTTGAAAAAAATATTTTTTCCTAAGACGCTCAAAAGATTTAAATCATTTCCACTTCAAATAATGTATTCTTTTTATATGTATGATAAATACCATTTGTATACTCATTTCTTTCCATCCAAATTTAGACGTTTGTATACATAAGTGTATTTATTCATATTTCTGCAATAATCCTTTATCAAAAAAGAACTTCGATTGATAAATAAAGCTTGTCAATGTATGTTTTCTTTGCTTTAACGCATAACTTCAATCGTTTTAAAAAGGAGTCCAATAACTTTGCCGATGCCCAAGAGTATATTCAGCTATATGTACATATTTATGTGCATGTATACGAGTAAATGCGCAATGAAATCGATTTCCTTTTGCACATTTAAGTGTCAAAACCACTATTCCATTTTTCACAATCTTTTCTATCCTTTATAGATGGGTAGGCAAAATATATACATACATAACTATATGTATGCAAAAACCTACAAACTTTCCAAATATTCCCCAAAGGATATGCCATTCAACATGCACTCAGATAAACATCTGAATGCTCTAAATGCGCTGCGTATATACTCTAATCCTCGTCCATTTACATCCATTCAAGCCTCGAGTTTTCAATTTATTTCATTCGCCCAATTGATAGAATCTATCAATCAATTTCAAGTGTCGATTTATAAGCTGCTCCTTTTTTTTCTTTTTTGCTCAGCAGGATGAGTACGATCGACCAATATTGCTTTTCATACATATATACGAGTATCTAGGTACAAATATTATATCGCTCGTTTCCATTTTTTTTACAAATTTCAGTGTATAAAGGATAAAATATATCCACTGGGTAATCGCCTTTTGTATTGCTAAATGCACCTGTACCTCCAGGGGTTTTGCAGATAGTTTTTAAAAAAATAAATTAAATATCTTTAAAGCTGACAACTTCATATACATTTTTAAATATTCTTTTCTAAGAATTTTCATTTAAAATTTCGTTTCTATTATTCTATTATAAGTTAATGCTATTTTACAAAATTGGCATCGTGAGTTTCATTCAATTTCAATTAGATATTGTATCGTTATCTCGTTAGGAAAAATAATAATAAGCTATACAGTTCGTAGTTTAAATTGAGTGCATGGATATGATGAACCCACCACGGTAAGTTTTTCAGTGTGAAATATTTCGGACCTTGAGTTAAAACTCGTGTTGATTTATAAGACATGTATTGAGCAAGCTGTGAGTCAACCCATCAAATTTATTAAATTTTTAACAATGTACAAATATTGACTCAGCCGTTTTACCTTAATTCGATTAATATTGGAGATTATCGCGTGAATAAAAAATTCCCTGCTTAAAAGTTTCTCTTGGAATTTATTGATATCGGAAATAATCTTTTCCGACGAATTTTGATGTCATATTATTCGATTTTTTGTTCGAAGGAAATTTATTCCGTGGTCAATTCAAGATCGCAGGAAAAAATACGAGAGAATAAAATATTCCATTGGCAACGAAATTCCCTGGGAGTTTCCCGATAGAGTCCATTGCCAAAGAATAACGTTCTTAAGCGAGTATTAAATTCAACTATATTTGCATTACTTCAACTATTTTGCAAAATCGCAAGCTGGCAGTGAAAAAAAATTCAGTATCTTTCCACGAAACGTTGCCAAATTTTAGAAAATTTGAAATCTTTTATTGTAGTACTTGCGGAATATTACACATGACATTATAGGTTAGTTCGATGGTATATGCCCCAGATCGCACTGGAAAATATCAGTGCGTTTCAACCAATTTTATATCAAAAAACTGAATAATTGCTTGGATTTTGATTTCGCAGCGCTACAAACAAAAAAATTAAGTAAAACCTGAAAATTTAAGCAGTTTTTCGTAATCAAATTTAGCCCCATGAAATCTAGCCTCAACATAATTTAGGGGCTTATTTCATTTTTTGTTTGAGGTCTTATTTCGCTGACTCATCTTCTTGTCATCATCAGCTGATTTGACAGCTCTAAAAAATTTCCTTCAGAAAAAAAAGACTATTAATGTTCAGTGCGCACATGAGATTTCACCGATCAAAATTGGATTGAATACTGGCAAAATAGTGTGAAATTGAACGCTTTAGTTCCAACCCAGTGAATTTAGTGCAACCCAGCGCGAACATCGAACAAACCTAATGAGATCGCAAGATTTTCTTTGCAACATACATATCTATACAGTGGCCCCGAAATGCATGAGAAGAGTACATACATAGAAGAATATTGCATTCGTTCCAAAGTGTGTTAAAGAAGATCCAAATTTTTGCTTCACTTCGAAACAGCTTGGTATGGGTTTTGTATATTTTTCCGCAAAGCCGTTGTATAATCTACATGCGCTCAAGGGATTATACTACCCTTTAAATGTTTCAACACAACGCGGGCGTGAGGTTGAAGAAGAGAAAGAATGAGAGGAAAGATGTGTGGCGCGATGTTCTGAGACTGAAGGTGGTTGTTGTCTCAGATTTTATCTTTAGGGATGGCGGCTGAACTAATGCGGAGAAATTTCTGTGTCTTATTTATCTATGTCCCTTATAATTCGCATTAATTTTTGTATTCTTTGTCATATTTTATCGCTATACTAGTCTTACTCAATCACATGTTGTTAGTTCTATGCCTAAACAGCATGTAATAAGTAAACCAGCAACTCATTGTATGACATTTTATTTTTTTTAGAATTTAGAAATAGGAAAAATAAGAGGACATAGACCCCGACAGGGATCGAACCTGTGGCCATGAAGTTGAAAGGCGAACATACAACTATCGCGCCACGGCCACCCTCATCCTGTTTATCGTTTGCCCGCATGCCTTAACGTTTTGCCGCCAACTTCTACCTTTTATAATGCATTATGGCGGTGCTAAGTGGTTATTATACGCCGGGTAATGGTGTGAAAACTGCCCCCTGCAAGCCCTCCGCTTGACCAAATGTCGGATTTGCGACGGGATTGAGTTTGGTTCTGCGTGAGGTTTTGTAAATAGTTATTAAATTATAAAATATGTAAAATATGTATTTACTTAAGTACCAAAATGTATGGAATTGTACTGAACATAAAGTGAATTTTTAGAAATCGGTGGCCAAACGTTACGCAGGCAGCTGTGCTGCGGGAAAATGTATCGATCCCCTTGGTATTTGTCTGTTCACTTTATGGAAAATTTTAAGCAAAATGCTTTAAAATATCTAGCACTTGGCAAATGACCCCAACATCAACAAACATTATATAGGAAACGGAATAAATTCACTTCCTATTTTGAAACGATGTCTCTAATATTTTGTAGGAGTTCAAGCAATTTTAAATGCCGGTCATCAGACCTACAACAATAGATACAACTACAATTTCCAATAATAACAATAAAGGCCACTCACTACCAACAATTTTCCAATATTTATCGCATTGCGAATAGCTACAATTACAAGCCCTCATAACCTATCGTGTACAGTGTACCGTAATCAAAAGCACCATCAACTACAACAGGCACATCCCTACATAATATCCTTCCACAAGCTACAACAAAAATCCAACAATTGAAAAAAAAAAATAAAAATTGGAAAAATGTGGAAAAAATGTCTACCGCAGTCTATCCGCTGCGCCATTGAGTCTGTAAAATCAACTTACTTATGACTGCCAGTCTATAATAGTAATCAAGTAGTATAGTTTTGTTCTTTTCTGGGAAGCACACATTCACATATAAATACAAACATATACACCCAATCCTATTAAAAAAATTATAAACAAATAGTTTTATATCGAATTACACTAGAAAACACTGGTGGGGGCAAACACAAAGTTTCAAAAAAAAAAACATCAATCTGAAAAGCCATATATAGCTGGTAAAACAGTTCAAACAACACAGAGAGGCTGCAATTAAAAATCGGAGCGTGGATAGATTTTTACGACCATTCGAGGCAATCCATTCTTGGTTAATATAAACACAGACCACTGCGCCGCCACTCGGCCGTAGGCAACTGGCAGCCAGTGGTCATCATTAATGGCGACCAACAGACGAACGAAAACGAACCACCACCGCGAATAACTAGCATCATGCACCAAAACATGAGAGTGGCACTGTGGATGGAGGTGGAGGAGAGTCTGGTCTGGAACTGAAGCTGGACGAAGTTGCGGATAAAACGGAAGAACCATCGTCGTCTACACACATGTTAAGCAATTGGTCTTCGGATTTAATTGCCCGTGCACTTCATCTTCATCTATATGGAGGACGAGGAGCTGGAGCTAGTCTGTGCAATGCTCACACTTTACAGTTCTTCGAAGAGCTTGTTTTTAAGGTATATCATGCACATCCGTATGAAACAGTGTTGCTGTGGTGAAAGTTTCATTACTAAAACTAATTTATAACATTATGATTATAAAGTGGAGCCCAAATGTCCATATTTATATAACTAAATTTTGTATTACGTGGGATTTTAATCAAAATCGTTAAAGCTGTTTTCGAGAATAAACAAAAATGTCTTAAATAATTTTTCCTCTCATTTGAATATTGAATATAATACGAACCAGAAAAATTTTTTTTTAAAGCAATTTGGCAACACTGACTGCACTTGTATCTAAGTGCACCTTCTGAAGGAGGTGTTCAACGAGTGACATGTAACGTCAGTTTCTAACTTATCTGAACCTTAAGCGGGAGGAGGGGGGAGTGCGATGCAAATTTATAGCCACCCCACTGCACTATCATCAGTCGACTATACTGCACGTCAGCATCTAAGCAAAACCAACACTAGCAGCACAATCGCACGTAATTTAAAAGGAGGTGGTTTGGCCACATTCCACCTGTGTGCCAAGGGAATATCTGCTATTGCAGGCAGTCTGGTATACATATAACTATTTGCTGGTGCTTTGCCCTCGACCAACGCAACGTGTCGGTTGGCTTGACGCATATGGAAATGAAAGTGAGTGTGTCGTGTCACATTAAAGTGGAGCTGCAACCTCACCTCACAAATGAGGCCCAAGTGTACGAATAATGCTAGTTTTCCAAAATGGGCATGGCAATGATAACCCACGCGACAGAATGTGTGCATGGAATTTTAGGCTATCTAGTCGTGTGACCTTGTGGGCCAATTCTGTCCTCCGCCGCATACACTCCCACTTGGCGTATTTAAATATGCACATTGTCGGAATTATTAGACTTATTGTCGCCAGTTCACTTTTATTGAATTATAAAGTAGAACTGACTTTGCGGGGTTGGTTGGTGACATGTCAAACCGACATGTTTTCTTTCAAAAACTGACAGAATTTTTCGCCACAGATTTTGATTAAGCTCTCCAAAAAAAATAATCACCAATAAATACTAAAAAGAAGACAACTTCTTATATCGAAAAAGAAGTTTAAAAAAAAAACGAAGAAAAACCACCAGAATTAAACCCCATTTTCATTTACAAAAAAAAAACTATAAACAATATTTTATTTAAATCATTATTTAGAAACACACTTTACTTTTTTAATAATTTACCTACAAACTAACTACTTAAAATTAAAAAATAAATGTTCCTTAATTAAAAAAGAAAAACAGAAAATATAAAAACTGTCATGTTGACAGGCGTAGACCAATATTGCCTTATACGAGGAATCCTAAGTCCGCTCACAATTCCAAAATAACATTTCCATGCACTTGGAAGAATTCTTTATTCTTGAACAGAATGGATGCAATAATAAAATGATACGTGAGTGTGAAAAGATCTCGTCGTTCTTGTTGAATAAGTGTCAAACTATTACGCGAATACACATATTGACAGCATTTCTTTGCTTCACGTTACGTTACATTCATAGATAAGTAAATGAAAATCAGTTAGCTTTTTTAAATCTCGTCGTGAAAAGTTTCATTCCATTTATCAATTGGGTAACGTTCTTATAAAAACAAAATTGTGACAGTTAATTATGTCACGATTTCATCTCATTTAGTGGCATATTGTGAGTCAGTCTTTTCTTAAATCTCGTCCCGATTTCGAAGGTTTTACTGAGGTAAATCGGTGAAAGCAAATCGTTGAGTTAAAATTGCTGAACCACGGATCAAAATTTGAACCAATGTTGAACCTCATTTAACTCGCTTAAGTCGGCGAACTAAAATTGCTGGACCACGGATCAAAGCTTGAACGACGACGGTGACGGTTGTACAATTGTAAGATGGAATAGATCGTCGTGGGAATGCATCTTCCTTCTGTCACTACACGTTGACAGTATCAACGTCCAAAACGTATAGTCGATAACACGAATGCATGAAGTCCGTAAATGTCGTCACAAAATGCATTGACGTCATGTGTGTTAGTTAACATAATTTAATTCTTCATTGTCAATATGTCAATTCTTAGTGATGGACTAAATGACAAAATTTACAGGGACAGAATAAAAAGAGATGGAGTTGATATTATTGTAGTAGAATTTGTTCATGGATTTTCGAGGCGAAATTTTGGATGTTTTGCAAGCGTGCGGTCGCCATTGGCTCGTTTTTCTTTAAAAACGTCAGACATCAAAGCATCAAAGTCTATGGCGAACTCCACAGATCAATTTCAACCATTTTCCTTTGGCGCGAATTAAACGATAATTACCATGATGGGGATACGTTCCACAAAATGGATGATCTGCATGATTGACAAAACTAGGACAGATTTTGACGTCATTTCTACGGCAGATAGTCAACCAATTAATTTCTAATTGTATCGCATTTCGTTTTCGATACTTAACAACCTTAAAGCCTTGAACCAAGAGCAAGTTCGTTCGATTCAGTCGTGCATTTTATATTTTTTTTTAAATATCGAGTGATTTCTTCATGTTTCCAAGTTTCAAAATGTTGGACAGAAAGTCTGTTTATATTGTGTTCAAATGCTCAGCCGCTGGATAATTTTGTATGAAACTTCGGGTAAGGACAAGTTGTTGCCTACAAAGGCTGTTTGATTTGTAGTGTTTGACCTTAGTAAAAGAAAGGTTACTAGGCAGGCAACTTTTAGCTTACAAATAACTTTATGTTCAAGGGATATTGCCCCAGACCGGAAGGACAGACTTCAACTTTCTTCCTTATTTCCCCAAAAATAAATTTAATTAAAAATTAAATTAAATCTAGCACTAGCACCTTTTTTGCCGATGAGCCCAAAGTTTGGGTTTAGTTGTTAAATAGAATCAGTCAGCTGAATATATATGTAAATATTTATATCCACTTAAAAATTGTGCTAGGGAATAAACCTTACCTACCATTTTTAAAATATATACTGCTCTGGGGCAGTTGGTCAAAGTTTGTTGGTTTAAAAGTCCCTTTTTTGAAAGGACGTTGGTTGATGCGAGTTCGAGTGCGAGTAAGTAATGTCAAAACTTTTATTTACGATGGTAGGTATATTAATTCCCAAGCCTCCTCACTAATCTTAAGGCTTTTGTTATTACCTTAACAACTTTTTGGAAAGTAAACGCATTTCGATGTCTCAAATAATTAAATCAAATCAATCTTATTCGCGTGTAACAAATGAACCACTTTATGGGCAAAGTTAATTTCTCGTAAAAGTTTTTTTTTTATTTTTTTTTTTTCAAAAACTCATTTGTTTTATAAAAGTCACAAAAAGTTATAAAACATTGATTGCATATATCTTGTGGGCATAGGTACTTCATATTTTATCACAAGGAGAAGGACATTCAACTTCTGGAGGCTTTAACTTTATTACACTTAATACAATTCCAGAGTTTTTGACATGATTATACAACAGTTAAAATTACATTCAAGTTTGATCCGTCAAAAGCAACAGCTTGACAATAAAACAACTTATAAACACTCACAAAATTTATCACAATCTCATTACATCAATCCGTAAAAAGTTTTCTTAATTTACCATCCATGGTTGGCCCTGCACTCTTCTGCCATTCTTGCTCCTACCATCACATCATCATCATCATCGTGAGTTTATTTTACTTTTTTTTCCACGCGAATTTATTTCATGAAACAACTTTCAAGAAACAATTGCATTCAGTTTTAAGTAATCTCCTTCTCCTGCCATTAAAAAACAATTTTAAAACTTTTCACATTACAGAAACAACGAAAAAAAATCGACTACGACTAAGAGACGACAATGAAAAAAGGACAAAAGGAAGAAAACAGAAAGAATCCTCACCCAATTAATTATGTAATAAACCCTGTCAAGCGGCAAGCGGGCTATGGCTACGGAATCGGCTTCGGTTTCGGGTTGACTACGGGTATGAGACTGCAAGAACACACTTTTTCCGTTTACTAAAATTGGCCCAAAATGAAATTTCGTTAAAAACTTTTTTTCCAATATCGCAGATAGCAGATATATATAGTACAGAAGGTAGGATCACACGAACACATTGCTAATATATGCTATATCATTATTATTCCCAGAAGCAATGCGCTTCGATTTAATGTATAAAGTTCGACTTTTACACAAAACTCGTAAATATCACAAAATAGAAAGGACTCACTTCATTCGTAAGGAAGAGCGACGGCCTCTTCGACTATACTACTACCCCTCCTAGCCAAGCATAACAATTGAATATATGTTCCATATATCTGCCGGCAGATGACGGGCTTGCTTGAAATTGAAAAGGACTAGCCACATATATAATTTTTTTTATTGTATCCTTGCTTAAAAGTAGATAATGCTGTGCACTATGTGCTGGCAGTGAATATTCTTAGAGAAGGAAGTTTCTTTTTTCCAAAATGTTATAGACGTATTGTCAGTTTTTTTTTCCTAAACATCGAAATGTAAAAAATCAAGAATGACAAAGCGAAGAAAGCCCAAGGCTAACCAACAAAAAAAATGCAGATAAGGATAATTTGAGTATATACCAACTACCACACAACAGAGAAGATCAAGAGAGAGAAAGGGTTTTTGGCTTGTAGCATATCGGTTCAGTGGTTTTTGATGAAGTTGCCTTGCAGCAAATGCAGTTTATCCATCCGTGCGACTGTAAGAACTTTGATATCATTGTATTGAATATACACACATTTCCTTATATGAAATACAACTTTCGGTTAGATATTCACTTTGGAAGGATTAATCCTCAGAGACGTAGAAATAGATTTTTTTTTTTTCAAAAAAATAACCGCTGTAACCGTTTTTTGAGAAATGTGGATTGTATGAAGGATGGCTCCATTCAATTTTATATAATAGTTCCACAGACATATTTGCACTGTTTGGATTATCATATATTGAAATTGAGTGAAGGAGCTGCTTAGAATTTGGAACTAGTCAATTCTGAAAGGTTTTGGTAAACAAATTTACAATATTTTAATTGAATTTAAATCCGACCACTTTATTCTTTTTGAAATAATGACAGAAGTAATTTGGAAACTATAAAAAAAATATTGTCATCTAAGTTTTGTTAATTTCGTTTGACATTTCCCTGCTTTTACATCAATGTTTGTCATTTTCCATGGACATTGATAGATACCTAGATACCGTACTCATAGGGCTCATTCAAACCCCGAACCATATCTATCCGGATAGGTCAGTGATGTTGTAATCCCATGTAAGAGCATAGCTGATGAAAAAACAGCTGCTGACAAAAAAAGAAATCCCAAGCTATCCGAAAAACTTTTGTATGCTTTTGTATCCCATTAGAAATGTCAAAAACATAAGAACAAACCCATACAAATTAAACCAATTCGCTTTTGGCACAAAAGCTTTGTAAATGGATTCCTAGCAAAAGCGAAATCTGAGATTTCAGCAGGATTTTTCAAATTGGTATTCCCATAGTCATAATCAGAAATATATGATTCCGTCGCACAAACAACAAACTTTTCTTTGGCACGCGCTCATGAATGTTTTTATTTCATTACTTTACCTCGTTACAGTCAAATAATCAATTAAACTTAAAATGGACTCGTTCAATATGAATGAATACCTCAGATCGGTAATGCGTTTTCATTGAGATCTCAATGAAATTTTGAAATCTCAAAACTATAATGAAATATATAGAAAAAATATAGTGAAATGCGAAGATTAAGAATGTAATTACTGGAGTGCTTGATTTCACGCTTTTGGGGAATTTTTTATCATTCCCATTTAGTACCTCGGTTAGTTGAATTCCCTCCTGCTTAATCGATCGACAAAATTGCGTTAGAAAAAATCCTGTATAAAGTGAACCGATTTATTCTCAACCCACTTAATTGAAATGCTCGAAATACAAAGAAATTGGCAGCACTGAATAACAAATGACATCAAAATATACTTTATTAAAAAGGCAGAGGACGTCGGCTTTCATTTCCATATTTAGCAAATATCTCAAACCACGAACGCTGCTCATATTCTTGCAAGAATATGTGTAATCTCTGCTGCTCGGTTTCGTGTTTTTATTTTAAGTTCTTGACAATTTCCCCCAAAACCATTTTTGCAGATGACGACGATTAAGTTTGTATGCGTAAATTTGTCAATACCACATTTTTATATTCGATTGGAATCGAAAAAGTAGAACACTCCGAAAATCCAATCCAAAAACGACATAAGAAACTTGAAAAGCACAACAAACAGTTCTATTGGAATTTGAATAGAACGAGCAATCGCCATAAGTGAGTGCTAACTTAGGTATGTCATTTTCGATTGGCTGCCCGGAGTTATTCTTTTTTCACTGCTGTTATTCCAAAAACGTACGATTGGCTCTTCCAAGTAAGTTTTTCTGAGTATTTTTCTGCTCTCGATTTCACGAGGGAGTATAGAACACACATAGTCACAGTCAAACTTTTTAGTTGAATTAATTGTCAAAAGGAATAATTGTTTGAAAACGCCATTTTTTAGTTGACGAATTTTAAGTGTGTATGCGTAAATTTGTTCAATTAACCGAAATTGCGTTAATTGAATCAGCCTAAAAATCTTAAAATATGTTCTGTTAAACCAAGCGGGGAATACTGTATAATGCTTCTATATAAATTGGTACGTAATTTTGTGCAGATTTTGAAATGTGAATTCGTATGCGATTTCAGAACTAATTTAGAAATTTCCAACGAAATTTCCTCACTTCTTCGTTGAATTTGAATTACAACTCGAATGTCTTACACCTTTGACTCTACTTTGTATCTATTTACTATAAAAAAAAAACAACTTTGCTTATTAGCATATCCATTCACACAAATATTAATTTGAAACCAATTTCTTTTAAATTTGATACCGTTATTAAGGTCAATTTAAAATTGATGATGAATTGATTGATGAAAAATTGAAATTAGTATTGGTTTTTTTCAACAATAGCCAAACAAATACTGAGTGTTGAAAAACGATAACTTTGAAAAAAAGGTATAGTTATTTTTTTTGGTAGGAAATTTAACTAACTTGTTTTGCTTAGGTTCGTCATTTTTCATAGGGCTTATACTTTCATCTTAAAATGACATATAAGTTGACTATTTTTAGTTTTGCTGTCATCTTAAAAACCGTTATGGAATAGAGTGTCAAAAATTGAACTGAACATAGCTATCTCTCGACGAAAAAGAATCAAATATGGCTGTAGTTTTTTTTTCTAATCTCTAAAATGCTTCTCTTTGGTACAATTTCAATCAATTTAGTTTAGCTTGTGTGATTCGTATTTATTTTATTTTTCCCAGAGTGGCGGGTTACCAAAAACTTCTCACCTTAAGATTATCCCAAAGAATAACATTTGTGTTTATTCACCAAATTTTCTTTTTCCCTGACAAGCATGCACTCTGCACTCCAATCTTCAGCTCTCTATATTATAAAGAAAAGATCTTCCCCAATGTGGGAGGCACATCATATCATCTAGTAGATTCTAGAAGTAGAAGATACCTACTCCAGATAAACACAAAAACATGCACTCCATCGGCCCACATCTGTTGAAATGTATAAGAAGATTGTTAGTCCAAGCCCATCAGCCACTTTACCCCCATGAATGTGTACTTCATCTTATTCATACAGGAGTACATACCTACTCGTACATATTTTGGTACACCACATTTTCAAATACAGACTACCTACAAGCTACAAAATCTCTATAGACTTTCGGAGCTGTTAAAAGATTCATATGCATATAAAAAGGCCCAGGCTCGCTTATAGAGGAGAGACTTTATGGTCATCTGTTTAGTGGAGCTTTACACTATCGTCATAAAACAAAAATATTAACAACTCAGCAACAACAACAACAACCAAATTGACGAATGAGGTGAGGAATTCATTGGTTCTGGTTGTGTGTGGTGTGTAGTGCGTTGGCGGTGTGTTGAAGTTGTTGAAGAGGATTTTGTGGCAGCGAGTGTGGTCGCTGTCGCACCACAAATAGACCCGCGTGAATTAAAACTTTCATTGCACCTGGCAATAAAATTACAAAGTTTTTTTTTAATTTTTTTATTTAGTCTTTTTTTTATTCATTTGTAGGCCAAAATTGACTGATGAGTGGAGAGTTTAAATATGCGGTGGGTGTGAAGGAGTATATTGGAACGTGATGTTTACATTTGAACGGCTGATGGAATGTTGATAGTTTGAAAGGGCACATTAGGTGCATTATTATTATAGAGGTATAAGTTGTCAGTCATATGAGATGACGGAAGATATGCCACAGATGGATTACTTCGAATATTTTGATTAATTTTCAGTATGATTTTGCCCTGCTTAATGAAGAGGGGGAAATAATAAACTGTTCATTTACCACACCAGGAATAACTATGACACATAGGGTGAACTCTATTTTGTGGCTTGGAAAGAAAATTTAAATAAGATGTAGATTTTTATCAGCTTTTTATTTTAATGCACACTTCCGGTCAATGAAATAGGTTCATCCTATATAATCATCACATTTTTTTTTTAAGAAAGAGGGAAGTCTTAGCATGTTTAATATCCCTAAAACGGCTTTTTTGATGGGTGAATCATTCACTTCAAAATAAGTCTTTGCCTATGCATGTTTTCCTTTTTTTTAGTAAAGTAGGTATAGAGCGATTACTAAAAAGACTTTTAAAAAAAATTAATTTAAGTTCAGGCGAAATATCGAAAAAGGCGAAAAGCACTGTTTGAAAGTACATAATTCATTTTTTTATGTAAAGAAAAACTTTTTTTCGATGTTTACATTGAGAACCTATTTTATTGACCAGCAGTGTAATATTTATCGTTTGAGTCTTGCTATTGGAATATAACATGAACATTATTCAAATGTTGAACTAACGGCAGGTACATATCCAACCCTTAAAGAACTTTTTACGCGAGAGCGACCAACGACGGCCGAATAAACGAATGAATTCGATTTAAACAATTTGCCAACCTAAATTCTTCACAAATTCTAAACAAAATTGTAAGCACAAAAATTACTTTTTAATTGCCAAGACAAGGAAAATTTGGGAAAACATTATTTCATCTGATTGTTACGAACAGTCAAACTCTATTGCGTACAACAACGAATAATTTGTTCGCGCGCGACTAACTTCAAAATCATATTATCAACTTACATTCATGACGAATAAAAAAAAGCTATATGAACGAAATGTCAAAATGGGCGAATAGGTCGCTCTGCGCATAGTATTTCAATAATTTCTTTCAGAAAATCAAACATGCAATGGAAATTTCGAGTGCAGACCACAATTTTCATGACATAAATTATTTAACGAAATCGATTTCAGCATTTATTTATTTCCATATCTGTGGATATAAATAAAGAAATAATTTGACGTCTAATTTCAGTTCGACTGACATTTGCGTGCTTTTTACCTTTACATGTGTATATTGAAGGTTGATTTGGAATTAAAGTAAATACAATAGTTGTAGCTTTCTTGATCTGATTGTCAATAAGTTTTCTTGAAATAATTTGCCCACTGAACGCAGAAATACAAATGTCTGCAATAATTGCTGAAATAAAAACAAAAATTGCTTGTGGAGACGCTGGGTATCATCTCTAACAAAAGGCGTTTTTCTTTTTAGTTCAGAGCAGAGTCTAAAGTGTCAAAAAAATTGTTTGTCTTTCTTTTTCAATCAGAGCATTCACAGATCCAAATGTGTGTTTCTTTTTTCGTTCTGAACATCTTCAGAGCTCGATCGATGTGCTCGGACATAATCGTCCGACCATTTTGAGTAAATTGCCGGAAGAAGTTAGTCACTTGTGATTTTCTGTATCTAATGTGTATCTGTGTACAAAATAAGGATTGTTTATTGTGTTGTATTCCTTTTTATAGTTAAAGCGAAAATTTATTCTGGTTTGTGTGGTCTTTAAAAATCAAATCGGAGTATTCAGAGCTCGTTCCGTTCGAACTCTGTTTAGAACTCTGATCTGTACGACAAAAGAAAAACGCTTAAAGTTCATCCAAGTTCATTGAATATTCAAATTTATTTACAATTAAAATAATAGTACGCTTTGATGGAAGATGAAGATTAGTGATGGGCACAATCTTAAGACTAGAACTATCGATAATATAATTAATATAACTGAATTATTTAAAGTTTTCAACGAATTTAATTTAAATAGAATTTCTATCCAAATGTTTTCTGCGTTCAAAATATTCTATATACCTACGTCAAAATATAATTTTTTCTCAAACTGCATGAATTATTAGAAACTAGCGAATGCACCTGTACTTCTACAAATTCGTACCTTAAAAGATTCATTTAGATATGTTTCGTCCATTCACAAAAACTATTTCTTTCTGACATCAAAGATGCAAAATACAATTCGATAAAAAAAATGAATTTATATCCCGCCTACCTTAATGACAAACAAAATATACAAACAACAACCATCTTACCTATATCGATCATGGAGGCACACAGTGATACTGATATGTCTACAAACCATCGAATAAAATGTCAAATAAAATTTAAAATAAACTGTCGCTATATGCTTTTTTTTATATTTTTTTTTGTTTCGAGTTAAAGAAACTGATCGAGTTCTAAGCACACACCGTGATTCGTGATCGGTAGGTGTTCGTTGCTCGTCTCTGACTAAAAGTTTATGGTTGTGGCATCAGCACCATGCCGCCTCCACAATTTTCCCAAAACGAAATGGAATTAAAATATAATTAATTTATAACAGTTTGCCGGTGTTAATATGTCTCGTTTTTATTTATTTATCACTGTCGTCGGCAAATTATATCGAACGATATTTTTTTTTTGTTTCTTAAAACAGAAAATTTAATAAATGAAAAAAAAAACATGCACAGTCCAAAATGTATAAAGGAAGGCTTTTTATGTGTTTATTTGAAGGCCACATACGATGCGCTTAGTTAGATAGACTGACGCATGGGAAAATAAATTTTTTATTGACATTTTGGTTTCTTCTACTTTTTTTTTGTCTTGGAGATCGTTTAAGGAAGGAAGGAAGAAGGTTTTGAATTACGCAGGTTGTTGATAGGTGAGGTTTCCGCGAACGGAAGCCAATTGAGACCGAGGAAACAAACGGCATTTAGAGGATCATGTTCCATTTTTCGTAAATTATGTCAAGAACTTCTGTTGACTTCTTTCACATAATATGATGTTATTGGTTCGTATTGATATTTTAGACCAGTGCGTGTGTACGCTCACTTTCGTAGCAGCTTAACGATAAACAATACTATCCTCTTCATTGCACCTACCGACCGGGGGCGCAATCAATGAAACCCATATAAATTGCATCGCTTAATCATAATACATTTAATATACATGTAAAAGAATTCACTAAGCCGTATAAGCCACCTTAAAATGTCCAATGGCAAACTACATTTTAAGCACCCCTTACACGATTCAGTTTAATTGTCAAATAAATTGAGGCCACACTGCACTACTGACTTGACTTTCGAGAACATTATTGTTTGTCATTTCGTTAAACGAACTATCGAATCGAGTTTGTTACATTGCTTAAAGAAAAAGTTTGAAACGGGGCTGATCAAACACCTTGTAACTTTGACGTTAAGTCAGAAGGGGTATATTTTGACAGCTAGTCAAATAATTTCGCTGCACACAGCTCAACTGCGCTTAAAAATTTTCACATTAACTTTTAAATTATGAAAATCTGTTAATTTTCTTCTAACTCGACGTCAACTGTCAGATTAATCAAATGACAAGGTCACGCAGAAGTTGATAAGCTTGACATCATGTTGGGAACTAAATTTAATCTAGTATGGGGTATAATAGACTATTATTACACCATACAATTTCACCTCGCGATTTTTAAGCACGTTGGCCGGGGACGAAATTGCCCGGTTAGCAAAATTGCAGAGTCATTGCCCATTCTTCTAATTGATTGAAGTAAAGAGCGCTGAGATACCTATATTTTAACAAGATTAACATCTTAAATGTGGCAATCGAAAATCAAACTGGTATCCAAATCAGAAATCAGGATTGAAAATCGCTTCTGTGACAGCTGTCATTTGTTATGCAGTGTTTGTGCTGTCATTGCAATGTGTAATCAATGCTTCGAAGTTACTAGAATTTGGTAATAATTTGACTCGTCGCTAATTGTCATCCGAATGTTACGACCTGTCAAATACTATTCGCGTTCGACATACCATCCACACATTCACAAATAAATTATTCTCATCAATTATAAAACGTCATCCGCGACGTCAAATGTTAAAATGGTCGAATATCCCTTAATTCGTTTTTCGTTGGTTGTTCCCCTATGTATAGTCCTTTATTTCGCGAAAAACTATGTTACCGACACTTATTACATCTTTGTTATCGATATCTTATATGAAATTTGTATTTCTTTTTTGCTCTATTGGCATCTCTTCTCGAAGTAGTTATTTTGTTTTGCCGATTTCGCTACGAGTATGTGTAAAAATAAAATGATCGTGAAATTTCTCACGACTTCTTTGATGATTTCATTTGGTATCAAAAAAAAGAAAAATTGACAACAGATAAAAGACATGACCGTATCATTAACTGTCAATATTGAATTTTTCCATCGTGAAAACTTGGGCATTCTCTTTAGAAACGGTTAACCAGTGAATTACAAAGAAATTGTTTCGCAGACATACCACAACCCACAATAAAAATACATTATAAATAATTTCTATTTAATTATTCAAAGCGATTTGAGTTATATCTGCTCGAAAATTGAATGTGTGTTGGTCATGCAGTGCAACTAAGTTTATACAACCCAAGAAAAAAGTTCACCACCATCTTCTCGGAAAGTTTTGCCTTACATGTAAATTGTGCATTATGTTGTATGAATATCTTATGTGGCGAAGTGTAGAGATGGATGACAATAGATTCTTTGGTATCGTATAGGTTATGCACATTTTTTCAAACAGGCGAACGGGATGGGCGTGTCAAACCCACCTCCAGTAGTGTAGAAGTAAGAAAAAATATTGAAAAAATGTATTGTTAAATTTGCAGTTCTTTTTCTTGGATATAAGAAAATATGTGGAATACTTGCCATGCCCTTACATTCCTCTACCAAATACGATCACGTAATCGGGTGTTGTAAAAATACAAAACCAACAACAATGCATAAATGTAAAATGAAAAGTTATTTCTAAGAGTTCGTTCTTTGCGATTTGCAAATAAAGAAAAGAAAAATATTATTACACCTATCTTATATATACATATGTATTTACATGTCCATATGCAAAATATGAAATGGATTTTGATATATGGAATATCTTGTGACATTTGGATTCTGGTGAATTGCATTACCCGAAGCTGAAAAAGTATTTAGATTCAAAGAAAGAATTCACATAAAAAAACTTATATATTTTTATTTCAATATGGATTGGAAAGCTTTTTCAATCCTAAAGCTTGGGACAAACTCTTCTTTGAAATCCCCTTTAACCTGCGGCATAAGCAGTCCGTTGGTTCGTAAAAAATTGTATTATATTTCTCTCCATGCAAATAAGTGTTCAATAAAATTAGATACATTATTAAAAGCCACAATTCGGTAGTCATTCAGCTCGCTGATGAAAAATGACGTCCAAATCTATCTTAATTTTTTCACGTCGTGTGATTGTCAACGAAAAATGATGACACGACACGAATTTGACTATCCACGTTATAAGAAATATTAAACATCGTCCCTAGTCAAGTTTTGACTGCGTCAACGCATTAACATTGAAAACTAAGCCACGTTGATACGCATGACAGGTCAACGCATCTAGGGATACCATTGGAGAACGTTATATGCATTGAAGCTGCTAACCTTGATGTTGAGTGGTGATGTAGTGAAGATGTACGTCAGAGCGTCAACGTAATGACGGTTATAAGTTACTACTAAACAAAATATTTAATTTTAAAGGTTAGAACTTATCGCTATTTTATAAACAAAAACAGGGTTCTAGCGAAGTAGCAGTTGCATTCAACCCCTTAAACTATTCAACCATAGTACTCGCGCTTCTACGAATACCCATCAGTTTGCCTTTGAGTACAGTTTGGACGTATTGTCAAGTACAAAGATTCTTTCTTTTGCCGAACAACACGAATGTGGAATGCTTTACTCGGCTCTATTTTCAATCCCATTTTTATATTTTGAACTTCAAAACCAATGTACATCGGTATCTCCTCTTAAAGCCTTCCCTATTTTCCTAGTGCTCACACTGGGCGTAAACATATAAAGGGTAGCCAAAACCCCTTTAGTGCGCGCTAAATTATATAAAAAATATATATATATATAATGCAAGAAAATAAAAATAAAAATCACACAAAATAACAAAAAAAACTCATAGCTGGTACCTGATATTAATTTTCAAAAAAAAAAATAATTCGTCTGCTAAAAATACTGCATCAGACGATCAAAAATATGATTGAGCCATGCCACTCGTGTCGAGACACATTCAGTCGCCGAAGAAAAAAATACATTTTCAAAAATTTTAAAATCAGTATCTGTCAGATAAAAACACAATATTTTACGATAAATTTCTCATCACAATGCATCTGTTCGAAAACCAAAAGATGAAAGAACAAACATCATCAGAAAAAAAAACCCGAAAATATCAACAAACCAATTAAATTCATATAAATCTCCATTCAATAAATCTCGCCCCAGCCAAGTTGACTACACTTGCGGCGGTTTTCCCACCACCCCCACAGCAATCAGACTTGTCTGATGTCTACATATTTATACAAATTCAACTCTCACAGCTTTTTTTCCCATTTCATTTTTCACAGACAATTCACATTAAAAAAATATATCGCGAGAACACGAAGGCAATAATTTGTTACTCAGATTAAAAAATAAATAAATTATTGCTTTTATCTAAAAAAAAAAAAATACAAATGAAGAAAGTCATGTTGCGACTACGTGTCTTTTTGGAATAATTTTGGCGGCGACACGACACGCAGGGCGGCTTTTTTCTCCCACGAATTTTTACCACCGCGCCATCACCATTATCTCGCGCATAGACACTGTGGAGTCCGCTTAAATATGCTACCGGCTGCCGCCGCCGACGCCACCCCTGCCACTTACACAATAACAAAACCACCATTTGCACAGATGTTGATCATTGATGTGGCCAAAGCTGGAGGAGATGACATAATCATTTTAAAATTTACCAAAAAAAACAAAACCGAATTCGCTGCTCATTTTTAGAATCCAGCTTCTCTAAAACAAAAGCCTCTCACCTGACACTCATCTCGAATAGTGTGGGTTCCTCCATTAATTTTGCCAACTTAAGCCTTGTCACCTGCCCACCCATGGAACCGTATCCGAACAAATAACAATAATAATTATCCCCGGCGGACGGAGCGGCTTGTTTGCCTTACGATATATACTATTCTATTTTAATGACCCTTAAGGGGATGTGTCTTGGAACTATTGGACTGTGTTGAAGTTCCAGGTGACATCTTAATATCAGGCTGTGTAAGAAGGGGGGGGTGGTATTTTCACAAAGCAGACCGATCCAAACCAGCCGGCCAGGCCAGACTGTAGAAAAGTGAGGAGATATATTTATTGGATTGGAAATTGTTTTCCCATCTCTGGAGTAAAGCACCCCATTGAGAGAGGCCAGTAGAGTCGAGTCGAGGATTCCTCTGGACACTACTTATGTCTTGAATTACACTTGAGCGGTGCGGCCGGCGTGGTAGAAAATAGAAAATAGTGGATGGTTACGGTTGGAATGTGATTGCTTGGAATGGAAAAAGACTTGACACTAAACCGTTGGTTTCAATATTTTATTGCTTTCGTGCCAAGAGAAGATGAGAAACTTGAGATTAGTTCTGTTCTGTTTTTGACGCCTTAAACGATAAACTCTGTTAACCAAGGAATATTGCGGCTTCGACTATACTTTGAAATTAAATTGAATTTATAATATTTCTTTACTCAACTTTGTCGAATGGTTTCGACTTGGTTAGGGAGATATGTCATCGATTTTATTTGGTAAATGATTGAGATAAAATTTTTGTAGATGAACATTTTTGGTTTTGCAGTCTTAATAAGGAATTGAAACCGCTAGGTTTCTAACAGAAATTATGGTTTGATTATTGGTTACGGGTGGTAGTTTTTGTTTTAGATTGAAGGATTTTACCATAATTGAAGTTTTTCTTATCTAATTTTGATAAAAATTGGTCTACTTGCCATGTGTTTAATATTAAAGAATTAAATAAGGTCTAACTCAATTTCGTACGAAGTTTTAAGTTCCAACTGTTCAAAAGAGGAGCACTTAATAGTTAATTCGAAGGTGGAAGTTCACTCAGCTACATTATACTAGATGGCGCAAACGTTTTCCCCCTATAGGAAGATTGTATAATATTTGCAAAATGGTGGCAAATGTCACTTCTGCTTTGACATTTGTGAAATAAAAAAATACAAAATATCCGTCAACAAGATATAAATCGTCGTCAACCTAAAGCATTTATGCTGAATAGTTGTTTTAATTGACCATTTGCCATTTGCAAAAAAAAACTATAGTATATCCAATGAGTTGAACACTTGCCTTGCAAATGAGCAACGACTAACGAATACGGATAAATAATAAATTAAAGTAATTTCTATAAAAATCATTAACTAATTACTGTTTTAGTTTTTGGAATAAAAAAATGCATCAAACTGTAATAGTAAACACTCTATAAAACTTGCGAAATGTCAAACGTAATTTCGCAACCCACAACATCCCCACAACGCATTCCACAAAACAGCGCAATAAATAATCAAATCGATTGCGGGGTGGCCGTGGCGGGATAGTTGTGTGCTCGCCTGTAAACCTCGTGGTTGCAGGTTCGATTCCTGCCGTTGTCTATGTCTTCTTATATTCCATTAAAAACCAATTCTAAAAATTGTCAGAAAATAAGTTGCTGCCTTGCTCATTACGTGCTGTTTAGGCATACTCCTAACATTAACAACATGTGATTGCGTAAATTAGCATATCCATAAAATATGACAACGAAATAAATAAAATAATGCGAATTATAAGGCACATAGATAAATAAGACACGGTAATTCTCCCCGCATTAGTTCAGCCGCCATCCCTGGAGATAAATCTGAGACAACAACCAGCTCTAGTCTCAGAACATCGCGCCACACATTTTTCCTATCCTTCTTTCTCTTCTTCCACCGGATGCCCGCGCTGTATTAACAAAAACATATAAAGGGTATTCATAATCCCTTGAGCGCGTGCAAAGTTATAAAAAAAATCTAATTTTACCTCAAGCTCTCATTTTTATGACAATTTGAAACTGTAGACGACAAATAAAAGTCAACACATGAATGAAATGTCAAAATTTTCGACCATTCAAAAACTGCAGTTTGGATGTCCTTGGCTCATGTGTAAGGCACTTTTCTACGAATATCGGAATGAATAAGTGAGATTTTAAAACAATTTATAAACTTCACAAATTCTACATAAAATGGTGAAAATTTAAAATATATTAATATTTAGATATTTATATTTGTTTTATTCTCTCCCAAAAAAGAAATTTGTCATCGCAAATTGCAACCTGATTATTACGATGTGTCAAACTCTATTACTGTTCCACGTAACATCCACACTTCAAAGAATAAATTGTTCTCGCGCGAATAGTCTCACAATGACACAAAAGTAATAATAAAACCTAATTCGCGACAATTAAGAAAAACGTCAACGAAATGTCAAAATGAACGAATATTCGTTCAGCCGTACTTCTCATTGGTCGATTATACCACTTTGATGTGAAGTGAATAGTCATTTAAGTGACCTTGCAGATGAAACACGACCATCTAATTTCAATTGTCGCGAATGTTGATATCTCTTTCACATTAAAAATTTACTTGTTCGGCTACAGCTGTGAATTGTCATTAAGCATGGGCAAGTGCATTGAGTGATTCGTGTAATTTTTTTTTATTCGTCGACTTATGGAATGCGTCCTCTTGTTGTGGATTTCGAGTTAACTTTTGACATTTCGCAGAATATACATAAAGTTGTGGGTCGCGTTAAATATTAAAATTCCATTTTGTTTTAATTTAAATTAATTGTTCATAAAGCTTAAACAAAAATAAGTACATATTTAATAATTATTTAAGAAAATATTTATGTTCGCTGGTCGTAGATCATATACGAATCCCTTAAGTACCTGTCTTTAGCTAAAGATTATTTATTTTCATTTCTTTGCCATACCTAATTTCCTTCAAGACCCTACATATATATATATTTACATATATGTACAAGCATTGATTTAATTTTCATTAAATACCTACCGAGTTTCTAAAACAAAACCCAAAGCAGACAGAGAGAGTACCTAACGTGAAACAAATTACAATCCAATTAGCACTCAATGGCTTGTTAAAATCGTTATCCGTGTAAAGTCCATTAAATTGCTGCTACTTAATATCCTTTGTTTCCAATTCCATTTAGATTATAAGGACGATGAACGACACTCTTTCGCGAACACTTTCTTAATGACTTTCTCATACATATAAGTAAGGCAATCGTCGCAAGATTTGTCATGCCAAACTGTCGAAGTCCATCACCTGAACATTATCCTTTAACAATTAGTTATATACGAGTAGTTGTATGGTAGTTGCTTAACTATTTATTGTAATTTATTATAATTTCTAAAGTTTCTTCTGCATTCTTTTTTCATTAACTAAGAAAGGAATTATTTTAACTGTCTGGCCGCCTGTCTGCGTGTGCAATTCAATTTCAGTTAGATTCATTAAAAATTATCATTTCAAAGCGATTTTGTTGTCCCGACCGACAAGGCTTAGGTATAGGTGAGGGAGAGACGGTGTTAATTGCAGTTTACATTGCATTGCATTGGATCATTATTTTGTATAAATGAAGTCTACATTCTTTTTCTGCAAGAGTGCGCCCTTTGAGAATAAAACACGCAAGGTTAAACATTAGCAACAAACAAACAAATAGTACCTACTCGTACTTACAAGAGTATTTGGCGCCCAGTGATGCCAATTTTAATGAAAAAGGTATGAAATATACGTAATCTTAAATGCAAGACAGTTTAGTCAAATAGAAAATCAATCAAAATCGAAAAATTATATGTAATATTCTGCCTTCCAAAAAAAAGTGTGAAGAATTTGAAGGCCCTTTTAATGCGAGCAATTTTTTGATTTCTTGTCCGAAGTACGACGTGACAATAATGCTGACAGACGTCAATGCTATAAAGTCGAAAAAGAAGACATATTCGCCGGATCAGGTGGTGATCAACCTAATAAATTTTTGCCCCACTGACACTTCGGTTTAACGAAATAAATGATTTTAAGGCTACTCACGTGGAATCCGAGTGGCAGGCTATACACAACATTAAATTGAATGTTCTGCTGCAACCGGTAAAGTAGAATACCTGACGATGGTCAGAAAAAGAGAGTTAACCACTGATATTTTTCAAAAGAAAAAAGGAGATAATTGAATAAAAATTTAATTAGAAAGAAAATACTTACCGAAAAAGTTTCTAAAATAAAACTCAATTAGGTAAAAGAAATTATTTTGAATTGTCTCTAGGGATTTATGCTGTGAATCTTGCAAATCCGGGAGTGTTTCGCTCTTTGGACAGTGCTGGTATTGGTTAAGAAAATAAAAATATATTTGGGTTTTCCTAAAACAGTTGTGCCGAGAACTAATGTAAGTAATCAATTTTTCCCATCTTGACTTATTTTATTTGATTTCAATATTAAGTCAAAAAAAATTTAAATATTTTGGGCAACTGATTTCACAAAATTAAGTATTTACTTATAGTCGTGACGACATTAATATTTGTTTTTGGATTTATCTATTAATTTTGTGATAAGGTTAACACTGGAAATTGTCAACATTTCATTTGAAACTTTATTTCCTGGTAAGCTAAAGAATTGTGTTCACAGCAAAGTGCACAGCTGTACAACTGTACGCAATTTTGGTGATTCACAATATCAACGTTTAGATGGCACAACATTTTCTTCAGCTATGAGGCTGATTCTTTACTCTTGCTGTTGGTAAAACGGCCGACTTTTTATATTCGCTCGTTTGTGCAATGCATCGTAATGTGTTGTGTTGAAATTGTTTACTTATAGACGGTTTAAAACATTTTAAAGTAATATTCACATGAGAGCGACCAACGATCAATTATTTCGTCTATTTTGACATTTTGTTCATGTGGATTTTCTTATTCACCACAAATGACGTATTATAATTGAAAATCACTGATACTGAGGTGAGTTGCGAGCGAACAATTTATTCGTTGAAGTGTGGATAGTATGTAGAGCGTGACAAGGATTTAACAGCTCGTATCAATCTGATTGCAATTCGCGACAATAAATAATTTTAGTATCTAATCATCAAAATAAATTATATTTCTACCATTTTGTTTAGAATTTATGAAACATTTGTTTGTTAATTTCAAGATCCAATTTACATTCGCTGATCAGAGTTCATATTTGTTGACTGTTCAGATATATAAACTGGAAAAACTGTGACTTATTAGAATTAAGTCATTTACATTTTTGAAAACTATCGTTTGTCAATATCTGTTAAAATATTAATTTTGTATTTTAACTTGTGTTTGAATAAAATAAAAATAAACAAATTTGTTTATTAAAAGGATAATTTTTATCTTCTTCCTGGGCGCAATTTTCATTTCAAAACATTCTCAAAAGAAAAAAAACACCCCAATAGAATTTGTTATGAATTCTTTAAACTAAAGATGAATTTCCGTTCCCAATCAGTTGAGTTACCATTTCCTTTGAAATTTGCACACCCAACGAACATGTTTACAAAACCACATAGTAATAATGCCATAATAGACTGTGCGGGAGGTAAATTCTACATAATATTTACACTGAGAGCATACATACCTCCAATTTCTTACAACAACACGAATTTTGATCAAAATCTTCGGCAATGCACTGCAACCAAAATCCATGGATGGATCGCTAGTGATCGTTGTTTCATTGAGCAAAAGAAGCCCATTCAAGCCCCTTAAAGTAAATATATAAAGTTATCATCCATGGTACTCGACTCGTAGTATACAGAACTAGGATGGGGCTCTTGATAAGTTAATATATTTTGTGTGCATACTGCTGACTGCCACAATGTTTATGCATTTTCTTTAGAAAGCGCGTGAAGTATTGTTGGACATGAAAATTTCAAATCTTTTTTTCTTTTATGGGAGCACGAGCGATTCATCTGCATCACCAATAACGAAAGGATAATCTTAGTTTTCAAACAAAATAAAAAAAAAAAACACAAACGAAAAAATAAAGATCCCGCTTTAAATAATGATAATAAACATTATGGTCCACCAGACACAACATACGCTCAGACCAGACACACGTTGCTTGTTGCTGCTGCAAATGATGGTGAAACCAGAGCAAGCAACTAATGTTGCTCTGTGCAGCAGCAGCTTGCGCGTGCAATCGCACCGATCGAAATGATATGCGAGAAGTGATTCTAATTTAAGACGCTATTAAATCGGTAAGGAACATGGTGCATCACAATTTTATAGACTCTTTTATTCGTTCCAAAATGATAGGTTTATAAGGTGTATTTGTGATATGGGATCGTTTCAAACACGAAACTTGTTGTTCGCGGCTGTTTTTGATTATAATAAGAAAATCGAACATTACAAAATGAGTAACTTTTTAGAGAATATACTGACTGTTAGCTGGCTTTAATTTCTCTGTTGCAAATGTTTTGCGGTTGTGTTGTTAGTCTGAAAGGGATATATTTAAAAAAAATTGAGGACTTTGTTTTCTTTAACACACAAATTATCAGTATTTTCTTATGTCTTTTTTTTTGTATTGGCGTAGGGTTATAAGTCCAGGAAGTTGTGGATTTAAAAAACAATTTACGTGGTTCCGAAAATATTAATGTGACACTGAATGCTGCTACCGTAATAAAACCATTCCTACTCGCTCTGCCCGAATGTTGAATGCCCAGTCCAATTCAATTTTTCATTTCCATTTCAATTTACAGATTATAAGATCAAAGAGCATTGGTCCTAGTTAATTCTTTCCTACTTCTCGGAAGCTAAAATTTTGTTACACCATTGAAAATTATTTTTAAAAAATCCATTTAAAAAAGCTGATAACTTTAAATTGGCAACACTGTTTTCAGTGACACTAAATTTGACAGCTCTGCCTTGTTTTTTAGGTTAATTTGGTTTGTTGTAGACATTTAATGTTTAAAATGGCTGAATTCGAAAAACTCATCGGGCATTACGCGACTTTCATAGGAGCGACGACCAATGAAGTCATCCATTTTGACATTTCATTCGCATGTTTTTTTTTATTCGTCGCAAATGACGTTTTATAATATTTGCAATCAATTATTCTGTAGTTGCGAGCGAACAATTTATTCGTTGAAGTGTGGATGGTATGTGGAACGTAAATAGAGTTTGACAGTTCGTAACAATCAGACTGCAATAATTCGTGACGACCAATTTTTTTTTTTGCAAATTTATTTATGGCAATTCAAAACAAGTGACAAGTGCCACAGTTAACTGGTAACAATTTGCTGACTTTTTGAAGAATAAATATTTTGACAATTGTCAAAGTTTCGAATAGGTACTCTTGTATATTTCGATTCAACATTGCGTCAGATCAGATTCAATGCGCTGCAGCAGTTTAGCTTATCTTGCAGACACTGGCAGGCACTGGTAGCTGTCACTGGTATTGCGTATATTTCTACCTTCGCAATACCAATTACAGCTGCTAGTGTGATGGCCAATTTAAAATGAATTAAATTTGCCACGTCAAAATTTTACCAAAAATCTGAAAATTATTAGAGATCAAACCCTTTTACATAAACAAATTCTCCTCCTCAATTTTTGACGGAGCAAAATTTGCGAGATTTCAGTTTTCTCAACTGGCAATTGTGTGACAATTGTCTGTCAAAATTAAACATTAACAAAATTGTAGTTGTATTGCACGCCTGACAGTCACAGTTACGATTGTCACCCAAAATATGCGTCAAATTTGTAAAGCTTTTATCAGCTCACTTTTGGTTACGAAACAGGGCTCACATTTCGCGCATGTAAGGCTTCACTAATTTTCTACGGATTATGTTGGATTTGTGTAAGTATGTTGTAGTAACTTTTTAAAAAATACTTCAAGTGATTCAGTAAAATGTTTGATTTTCGTATTCGCTTCAAATTCATGTGTGTAGTTATTGTCAGGACATTATAGAAGAGCTTTAAAAAAATGGCAATACATGTCTCTTTACATAATACCATCCAGGCACAAATTGTTCTGAAATTTCTGTCAACGAAATAGAATCCTGTATTGCATTTTTAATTTCTCAAAAAATACCCGCAGGTTCCCATTCAAATAACAGTAAATTTTTATACGAACATAAAAATAAGTAAATGTGAGTATGATGATGAGTATGAGTTAAAAGGGACTAACACCAAATTCTCAACACAAGAAAAAAAAACAAACGAACTCTATCTGCAGTAAGAAAATTCCTTGAATTCAAATCGTGTGATGAATTTCTAATGGAATGTCCTCTCTATCTCCTCTTCTTGTGTGATCGAATGATGGTACCCAGTGTTGTTACTTAACTTCTTCATGTTCTATGGCCAAAAGGACACGACATCACTACATCCGAATCAGATGTGTTTATTTTTATTTGCCAACAACAAAAACAACCATGGAAGCAATGCAGTGGGCTTGTTTGTAAGGAGTTTTTTTTTTGTATAAATTAAACAATAAAATAAAATGCTCGAAAATCACTAAACTTTATACCAACATGAATAATACAAAGTTGCATTGCAGTGACGCAAAAACTAAAAACTAAACACTAGAAACGTTGTGAGTGAATTGCGGTAATTTTGGTGTTAAGATAAATAGATATGTTATATAGTTAGATAAAAAGTTTTGATGTTTTTTTCGAAAATTAAATTAAATGCACACAAAGGAGTTTTTTTTTTGAGGATTTAAAACTTTTTAGTTGTGGTAATTAGAGATTTGAAAAACATATAGGTACATTTAACATGGTATTGAAAAAAGATTAGATGAAAACATTTTAATAAATTAAAATAACTTCAGAGGGTTTTGGCGTTGGGCTTAACAATGTTTTGGAAAGTTACACAACATTATGCAATGGTCGATTTATATGTCAAAACTAAGTAATCAATTTGGGGAATATTCCACATGGCATTATTTCTGTTCGTGTTTTCTGTCCAAGATCATACTAATTTCAATCGGAAATACTACATTTAAAACAAAAATTGGAAGCAATGGACAGTTTTTAAACATTATCGAACAGATCTAAAGTAAAACATTTTTTTGTTTGGTGAATTCTAAGAAATTTCGGACAGCTTTGCAATTGAAATTAACAATTATTATTGTTTAGTTGTGGATGTCTAGTGTTACTAGTGCCGGATTTACACGACTGTCAAGTTCGCAGTATTTACTGCCAAAAATTTTGCATTCATTAATTTAATTAACGAAATTTGTGTACACGAAGGTAAAATAATGACAGATAAAAATACTGCCAATACTGGCAGTAAAAAATGAGCAAGTTCATTCTTTATTGCAAATTCACATTATTTGAAAATTGTTGGCAGTACTGAATTTACGCGATGTCAGTATAATGTCACAACTTAACGAAAATTCTCACTGGCAGTTTTTTAATGACAAATATACTGCTACATTTTCGACCATTTATACGATAAAACAAATAATGCCAAGATTTTGACAGTAATACTGCCAGTTTGGCAGTCGTGTAAATCCGATATAGGTTTGTTCGATATCTCTTCCCCAGTTCACACTAGGAAATGATCCTGCCTTTCACTCAATTGTCGGAATAGCTGTTCGGGTCTAAATCTAAAAGTTTCTAGACATCTTTTTTTTTGTTGATATTTAGTTCTGCCCACCCATGAAAGTTTGACAGTTCTTCTGCTTTTTGCGGTCGCGATTGTGATGAATGTATCACCAATGGAGACAGCCGCCGTGTTAGCTGCTGACCCCAAACGAAAAATTCCTCACCATAAAAACGAACAAATAACATGTTCTTCTTATCGTTCTAGAGTATGCAGTTCGACCGTTGAAATTTATAATTGTAGCAAATTATTTGGTGAAGTCTCCACTTTCTAATTTCTCAAAGAATTAATTGTCAAAGCAATTCATGAGTAACGAAAAATAATTCTTGTGTTTTATATGTTATTTTTTTATTACGACATGGGATTCCATAAATTTGTTTATTTTTATAACATTAAGTTCCTTATGCGTATTATATTTCGTTGGTCTCCAACATAATACATGACCAATGAAAATACAGCGGAAAAATAATAGTGGAGACTTTCATGAATTGTAAAAATATGTGGGTAATATCCAAAAAAAGTCAAACAAAGATATTTTTTGTCTATGAAAGAAACAACAAGAAAACCAAATGTCATTTTTCCCGCATGATAATCGATTTGACAATTAATTATTTGACAAGTAAAAAACGGAAGACGTACCAAATAATCTGCGCTTCAGCTATCGATTTCGCTTGTCGATCTGTGTATTCTAGAACTAATTTAATTATTAATTCTGTGCAAAAAAGTGGGGAATTTTCCAAATATTCTTCTTAAGTTTGTTATCAATTTCGATCACTAAGCAATGAATTTTGTTCTTTGTCACTTTTGTGAGCAATATTTTATTTCGCATCAGCAACTTATGAGAGTCGTGGATGAACATTTTGTTCAAAGTTCCAGAAACAGAATATAAGCAAAAGCAAAACAAATTTTAAGACACATATTAACAGATGTGGAGACTTCCATTAAACCAAAATAGATCGTAAAGCCAGCTAGATTTCAAATTCATATATAGATTTTGGATTCCATGAGCGACGAAACTTGTGTGTGGGTAATTCCTCAATCTGATTAAAGGAATCGAGTTGCAAATTAAGAACATTACAATATTAGCTGTTGGAGACTTTATAAAAGAATTCAGAAATTGAATTAGAAGTCAGACAAAAATAAAAGATTAGATAAATATTGTCGTCTTTTGAAAGAACAACATTAAGCAATTGGTCCAAAATTTGAAAACTATTGTATAGATTTCTGCATTATCTGATTGTAGACTAAACGTAAAAATTACGTGTATTATCTTCAGGCTTGGGCAAAGTCTTACAAAAATGGTTCTAAACAAATCCTTGTTTTGAAAAAAAATATAGAGGGCCTGGTTCAAGGTTGTGTTAAGGTCAAATCCTTCCAACTCATTCCAAATCGATATTTGCATTAGCAGTTTAATCTTTTGTCTGGTCCCAAACAAAATACAAACTTTATTATCTTGATCAACCGCCTAAACGCATGACAACAAAAGTTTATATCAGTCAGAAGAAATATAATATAAGCTACAGCAGCAGAATAAAGATTTAAAGAATTATCTTCTTTTTTTTAAATGTGGTGGCGGTTCATCGCCATCAAGCTTTTATCTGCGTGGTTCTTTGTAAGGTTTTTGTTGATGCTTGCGTAGTCTGCTTCACCATCGCAACGCAAAGGATCATCACAAAAGATTACAAAATTGAATTTTTGATTTTCTGGCATTCGTTATTGTGTGATGCAGTATGCTGAAAAAAAAATTAAAAAAAAAATTTCCTTCCCAATTGTCTATCTCTCTCTATCTCGCTCTCTGGTTGAAGATGCGCAACATTGATATTGTCCGAGCGGACTGAGTTCAAGCTTCTGTCGTTGAGACTTTGACTGCGCCAGCCAACCAAAACGAAAACCATCACAAAGTCTTTGTTGAGGTTTTCAAATGTCTTTAGGTCTTTGACAGTAAAACTGCGCCAGTTGTCCATCAGAATTTCAAAACAAGAGATCAATCCATCAAAGTATCTTTCGTCCCGCCAAGTCTAAGCGAGGCTTTGTTTGTGTTTGTTTTTTTTGAGAGTCCACATGTGCGTTGTGATACCTATATAGAGATGCATGCATTCAGTACATATGGATAACATCCAAAAGGTGGATAGCGTCGAAAATGCTTGCAGAAATGCTCGTGCATGCCCTTAAGCCAACCATAGAATAGGTGGACAAGATAGCACACAGAAGCTCGATGGGGCTGGAAGATGTCCAGGCGCCGATTTACACCTGTCCTTTTGAATGAACTTTAAGGAATTTTCGCCTAATGATTGTCCATCTTTCGAGACTTCGTTTGATGCTGCAGATCAACGCCACAATTGCCGATCGATATAAAATGCTCAACTGCGTTGCATGGAATGGTAATGCCACCACAATATTAGCCGATGCCCGATGGTGATTCCGTTGGCATAGGGAGTGTGAGTAGTGTCCCCTGTCACCAGACTTTCAAGACAAAAATTATTACATTTTATGTTTTTCTTATTTTTCGTCAAAAAAAAAAAAAAAAATAATCGAAGACCAAAATGAGAACAATTAAAAATTCAGCTTGCATTTCATTTGACTTCCGATCCGATGCATGTGGACAGGATCCGAATTGTTTTCTTTTCGTTTAATTTATTTTTGACTTGTTTTTGGAGTGCGCTCAGTTGTGTCGTGCCTTTGTGTGTCCATATTTGGATTCACCTCCGATCGATCGTCGCGTCGTGTCTCCACGAAACTCGATGAACCTCGAAGATTGTCGTCTACCATCATGGCCACCTTTTCTATATAGGTATGAATTCGATAATGGTGATTGTGGTGGTGGTGTGGTGGCTTCATTATAAACAGATATGATTCTTTTGGTTTTGATATATTTCGGCTGCGACGGCCAACGGACAACGAAACCAACTTAAGAATGGATTTTTTTTCTTCGTGGGTTTCTATGAATTGTGATTAAATATTCACAACCATTACCCTGGGCATAAATGTTTCCGATAATTTGATTTAGAGAACAAAAGAACCAAAAAAAAACCTGGATCATTTTTATAATTTGTATTGTGTTTTTCTTTTTTTTTTTTTTTAGTTTTTTTTTACAATTTATTTTGTATAAGCAGACAGTTGGATCATGGGAAGAATTTAATATACCTTACCTACTCTGTCCGACAAGGCAATGAGTGTTTTTCTTCACAAATTTGTAATAGTTGACAATTTCGAGTAAACATGCTGGTATACTGAAAATACGGTGTCACGAAATTATCTTCTTTTGAATTGCCTTAGAAATTTAAAAATCAATTGAAGTTTTGTATAACAATTCTTATAACCTTTTCACACACAATCGGGAAACCGGTTTTTGTCAAAAACCTACAACAAAACCATAAAATTTTGTGAAACTACACATTTTCGTAAACCGGTTTTCGTATAAGGCACTCAAAACAGCAAAAAAAGGAAGCTATTCAAACCTCAGTTCGATTTTACATTTTTTGTTTAAATTGTCTACATCTCAGCATTTAATCCATACTTAATTTTTCTACATCCCAGCTGTGGACGTAGAGTTCGAAGACAGCCAGCTCAAAACAATAGATATTTTAAACAAGAACATGTAAATGTGAAGTGCGAACGCTTCGATTCCAGATGAACGAGGTGAAAATAAGTTGTTTTAGTAAATAAAGTGTTGTTAAGCCCGTGATGGACATGAACTTCTTCACCAAGAAGATCCCCAATAGCAAGTAGGGTCATCATTTTCATTAGCCTCCAGTGTTCATTGTAATTATGAAGCAGAGACCAGCGACCAACGAATTAACGAAAATTCGTTTATTTTGACATTTCGTTCACATGACTTTATTATAATATTGATAATCTGTTTCTTGATAATTTCTGATTTTGAGGTTAGTCGCGCGAAAACAATTTATTTTGATAATGTGTGGATGATATGTGGAACGCAAATAGAGTTTAACAGTTCGTTATAATCTAATTGCAATTCGCGGCGACCAATTTGTTTTTGTTGTGGCAGCCATTTTGTATAGACGCCTACGAGCATTGACAAATATTATAGGCACTCGTTTCACCATCGATTGCTGTACTCAATTTCGGAGAGGTCGAACGTTGGTAGAGCAATGAAGACACCACACCAGAAATGGTCAAAAAAATACATGGTTTGATAATGGTTGAAGAGCTTGAAGAGGTCACAGGGTTCTCACGTGGCTTATCGATTTCGATTTTACATGTACATATTTAAACATGAAAGGGCTTTCCGCAAGATGGCTGCCGCGTTTGCTCACAGTCAACAACAAACGCACTGGCTCGACAACTTCAAAGTTAAGTTTGACGATATTCCAGAAAAATTCAACTCAGTTTTCGGGAGTTAAGTTACCTTGGATGAAGCCTGAATTCACCACAACACACCAGAAACCAAGGGAAAGTCAAAACAATGGAATTCTCCTGGTGAATTGAAGCTGAAGAAGGTCAAGGTGGGTTTGTCAGCAAACAAAGTCATGGCGAAAGTACATCGAGTACCTTTAAAAGGGTAAAACGATCACCGGTGCATATTACGCAGAGCCGCTAATCGATTCCATCATTTGGGGGAAGATAAACGTTCTTTTTCACTAGGAAAACGCACTGGCGGACAAGTCCGCTGTAGCAATGGGAAAATTACATGAGATATGCTACGAACATCTCGCTCATCCAGTATATTCTTCAGATTAAGCCCCCTACGACTACTTTTTGTTTCCAAAATCGAAGAAATTATAAATAAAATTGAAACTTTACGAACTTACAGCGATTATTAATAATTAAAATCAAATCAAATTTTGTTTCGATTTTTATATGCGCGACGCGACGACGTTCCGATAGGATTACACTTGTCGTGGTCACGTTACGGGTTAACTGTCAAAACGTCGGGCAAATACAAATCGAACCAAATTTGTTTTCATTTTAATTATTAGTAATCGTGGTAGGTTCGTAAACTTTCAATTTTATTTATAATGTCTCAGTACCACGATACAAAAAAGTATTAAATGGAGAAATTGCTCTAAGCTCCGAGATTTATGTCGAATGAAGAGGTGATTGCTGAAACAAACGCTTTTTTGGGGGCCTCCAGAAATCGTATTAGAAAAAATAAAACGTTTTTATAGGGAAAAGAGTGTTCCTTATTTCATTTTTCATGGACTTTTTGACCCACCTATTAAGTATGTTCTACTTAATGAGTTTTAAAATTTGGTTTAAATAAAGTTAGGACTCTTATACTTATATGGCTTATTCCAAATCTTCCCCTGTTGAAGATTTTGAAAAAAAAATGTATCGAAATTTTCTTAATTGCTTCAATTTAAAACAAAATCTTTACAATTCTCTCCAAGTCTATAACCCCTGGCTTATTCACACATCTTCTTAAAAACCATTAATGCATCTTATATCCAAGCATATTCTATTTCATCATCACTCTTAGTGGAGGTTATTTAACCTTGAACACAACAACAATCTTACATTCGTTCTGCCCCAAAAAACAACAAAAAAAGAAAAACAAATTCCGATGCGAAAACTAAATTTAATGAACCTATAAAAATGCACGCTAGCCTTCGCTGGATCTGTATTTTTTTTTTCAAAACTTTGCATCATAGATGGATGGATAGTATGAAGTATTTCTATTTTCAGTCAATTTGTATTCATCAGTTTAAAAAAAAACTTAACTATCTATCTATATGTGCCTTTAACCTTCCAAGTCGTTGAATCAGGGCCTCCAATTAGAATACATGAATCTAATGCCCCCTTGACATTTGCATCAAAGTAGTATGTATCAATTTAAGCTCGTACACCATCGTAGTGGCTCTTTAATTGGCATGTCCTTGTAGCTTGTGAAAATATTTCCTATCCGAGGTTGTGTAAAACAAATTATTATTCCTTTTTTTGTTTCAATTCATTAAAATCAGATTGAGTCATTTTTCACACAGAGAGCTTTTTTGTCCCTTAGAGATTTTGAATAAGCAATTCATGTAGATCCTTTTGAAATTCCTTTCAATTCAATACAGGTAGGTGCTTATGAGTATGAGTATCTACATGTGTCTCGATTTTGGCTTTGTTCTTGATACACCGTTTCATTGAAGCTATCAAAGGGCAGGATTTTACTGAAATCACACTACAAATCTGCGCAACCTTCATCGCACTCAATGCATGCCGAGACTAGCTTTATGTCCCTTTATTAATGCCGAAACCCCTATACCTATGCCTTTTCATGCAAACGACCTTATCCCAAGGATTTCCGCACCTGTGCCCCTGTATCCGTTTGTCAGTCAGGTGCACACCACTTCACGCTTCATCCTGTTACCCCGTTACCCGTATGACTGCAACGGATCCATATTCCAATGGATTTCAACTTTTTATGTTAAAATAGGTAGGTGGGTGCCTACATTCTTCAGGACTCGTCGGGACTCATATACACATTTGGAGAAAAATGAAAAACGAGAATAAAGCTGTACAGTATACTGTACACTGTTCATGGCAGCCATGTGTTTTTTTCTTGTTTTGTTTTTGGGAAAAAGGCTAAAAAAATATCTTACTCCCTTAACAAAATATGAGCTCTATGAGAGAAAAAGTTTAATAATAAAATTTCATTCACTGCTGTTGTCTGGCAACGACGCGAGTTGCCCACAAAAATCACGCCAAACTTGCAAAAAAATAAAAATAAAAAATTAAAATAATGGTGAGATTCTGGAAAAGTCACAGCGAAACCTCATAACCGAAACAGCGAAAAATGCTTCCATAAAACTGTCCTGTGTCCTATGTCATGGAAGTGTTTTCCTGCTACTGCTGTTTGTCGTAGTTGAGGTTGGGTTACGTTACGTTTGTTGGCCCCCATTTTTACTAACTTTTATTACTATTTCATACTTTGTTCCTCTCTCTCTCGTACAGTGTGCATTTAATGGAAAAAAACATATCAAGTACGTAGCGGTACATTCTAAAAAAAAAAAAAAAAAAAAACGAAGAGAAGTGCAAAAACCAGTAAGCTATTGAAATTATATCAAAAATTGGATCAAAGCTGGTTGTGTGCATTCACTCGCTTGAATAATGGTGGGAAATTTTCAATAAAAAACAAAATATAATGGGAAGATACAGCAAAAAATATAAATGCAGTTACGTTTTACAATAATAGTAACAACCTAGATTTTTTTTCCTTTTTTTGTGGAAATCCTTGTACCCAACAAAATTAAGAATCCTCGATCGACCTCCTTCCGTTCTTTGAAGCTGCAAAGCATTTTTTTTATTTTATGCTCGTATTATATCTTTGCTATTAAAGTGAAGTGGGCTTTTTTTATGAATTGGTGGTGTGGTAAGTGCGCTTTTTTTATTGGCCTTGAACGAAATACTTTTGCAATCTTTTTTTTTTAATTTTGTAAGAGTTAATATTTAAGGTCGATAAATATTATTATTTAAAGATTTTTAAATGTAAGTTAGGGAGAGAAGTTCTGGCTTTAAAAGGTTCAGTTTGAGTTTATTTCAGAACAATCATGGATTTGAACTTTGTTAAATGGTTTAAAGAAAGTAATTGACAAAATTATGAAGTGCCACAAGGCTGAGTTTTAACCCCTTAACTTTTTCTCATATTCATTTTACCATAAATCTTTCAAAAGTAATTCTTTAAAGAAACTTGGCCATTCGTAATTTGGCATTCGTACGTGTTAACAGCAAGCAACATTTTTGTGAAACGTTAAGCCAGTAGGTACATAGTATAAGGCATGAGTACACAAAGAAATGGGTCCCGCAATACTTACGTCATTTTACATATTAGGTAGATGAAGCGATTTTCTTCAAACTTGGGACTTAAGCGTCTAAGGTGATTCCCTAGCTATAGAAGTTATTTCGAAAACGGCTTTAATGACACTCTTTTCTCTATGAAACTATTTTATTTTTCGGCATAGTCCCTTTTAGCTCTATACACTTCATCAACGTTTTTCCGAAAGTAAGATTTCTAGAGCACCTCAAAATAAGAGTTCGTTTCAGTGATTCCATCTTCATTCGACACAAAGCTCTTACCTCCGAGACATTTCATCATGTTTATAAATAATTTTGGGAGTATGCTGGATGAGGGAGAAGTTCGTAGCCTATCTCATGCAATTTTCCCATTGGGACTAAGGACTAGTGCGCGCCGGTTCGTTGTCCTGGTGAAAAGGATCGTTTGTCTTCCCCAATTCCGTGTTTTGATTCAAAACGATCGCGATGTTAAAAACACCGCGCAAATCCTAAAAAAACCATCACCACGATCTTGTTTGCTGAAAAGCCCACCTTGGCCTTCTTCAGCTTCGATTCACCTGGAAAATCCATTGTTTTCCTTGGTTCTTGGTGTGTTGTGGTGAATCCAGGTTTCATCCACGGTTAAGGAACGGCTCAAAAACTCAGTTGAATTTTTCTAGAACATCGCCAAACGTACTTTTGAAGTTGTCGAGCGAATGCGTTTGTTGTCGATTGTGACATTGTGAACAGACGCGGAACCACATCTAGCGGGTAGCTATTTCATGTCCAGATATTTGTATGTAAAATTTAAATCTCTTCAATCTCGCACAATTTCACTCGCCGATCGTCCATTATCAAACCATGGATTTTGTAGACCATTTCCAGTGTGGTGACCCCATTTGGGTGACAAGCACGTTCGGCATCACTTGTGCTTGAACGGCCGCACCGAAATAGAGTGAACCAGTGGTGAATGGTTCCAATCGATGATGAAGAATCCACATAATATTTGTCAAGCTTTTGTTTGGCTTGCGTGATAGCTTTTTCTTGCAAAAAATAGTGTTCTATTTTAAAGAAAATGCTCGTAAGCGCTTATATAAAATGGCTGCCACAGCAAAAACTGTGTCTGTAAATTTGGGTGCGTTCTTTTAAAAGATGATTGTTGACAAAAAAAAATGATAAATTTAAGGTGACAAAACAATTTGTGTTAATGTTCCACTATGCCATTTCATTCCACACGTTTCAATTTTCCCACCAAAAAACATCCTATTCTCCAGATTGGCATGCACCAATACTATTAAACATTTTAAATAATTTGATTGTAAGCACTAACCCATTATTAATAAATGACGGGCAAAAAAGGGTTAGCACTTACATATATAATTTGATTAAATAGTAAATGTTTTATAGTCTCTCTATATTTGAAGAAGTGTTGCCCTATATATTTAATCATAAAGACTAAAAAGCAAATTAAAAATTTAACTGAAATATTTCCCTTTATTGAAAATTGCGCTGTAAATCGTGGATTATATCGTTATGGCTAATTTTTTGCTTAAGGAAAATTTAACGAATAACGAAATCCTACTTGATATTGCTGATAGCGCTAATATTAGTTCAGGAAAATAAGATAGTTTGGTGGAGAGCTTCATTTCAACTACCCTAATTTTGAGTGGAGTTTTTTTTCCAAATTATTCGAAAATTATAGCTTCTTTTGAAAAAAAACTTGTTGGTATACATTGTAGATCATGTTATTCTGCACAAAATAGATTTAGAGACATTTTATCATACAATTGATAGATTTGGATAAAAACGGTAGAAAACTTTGGGTGTAGTACATTTAATCGAAAAATGTGTCGACAAAATGTTTTTGAGTTTAAAAAAAAAAGTTTTGTGTGATACCGGAATAAGAGAAATGCTGACATCCTAAAAAAACGAATTTATTTTATTTTGTATAATAACTACCAAAGTTTATTTTTTTAGCAAAATGGCAGTAAAATTATCTACAAAATGACATATCAACTACTTCTGTTCGGCAATTCGTTTTTAAGTTTTAGCGGTCCAAATTTCAATTTTTCGTCAAAATGGGTGGGTATATAGATATTATTCATTCGTTAAGGCAACCAGGCTGAATAAGGCTGTAAAATTAAGCAATCTACCACTTACATTTAACTCATCACAACAATGAGTTAAGCCCTAAAGACTGGGAAAGACTTTTCACTAAAAAAAAAAATATTTTTTAAAACTCTCACTGATATTTCTTTCAGCCAGTTTTCCACATTATCTATGGCATATTTCCTTAATTTCAAGGACACACCTAATCAAATTTAAGATACAAATTAAAAATCGCTTTAAAACTCATCCAAAATCCCATCCTAAAATTTTTTGAAATCACTTTCCGATTAGCAGATTCTAAAATGCTAAAGGAAAAGAAAAGCAAATTAAATTATTCCTCTTGTGTTCTTTATTTTACCCAAAACACTTGAAGAAAAAACGACTTGCCGCAATGCCAACAAATCGGCACTAAAGTCCCTTCTAATTATATATGCACTTAGCGTCGACCAATTAACGCAAGCAAAACTTAATTTGATCATCGCTTCTGTCCAATTCATCTTCAACCTTTTTTCAGGCCATGAAGAACGCACGTCCATTTTACATTCATGCGTGCCTAATTCAATGAATGTTCGCACTCTCATAGGAATCTAGGGAATATTAACCAGAACAAAGAGCTCAAATAAAGAAGGACCAACAATAAAGTCTATCGACATCAAAACATAAACACTGACATTGAAATGGAAATAGAAAAGGTCGGTCAATTATTTATGACCAATTTGACCTTAGAGCAGCAGCGCAGCAGTTTAGATGTCCAGGGTCTTTTGAACGTCAAAATATACTCTCAATCGGAATAAATTGCGCTTGCAAAAAACTAGAACCTTATAGGTACGTACAGCACAAAGAGCCAGTGTTAACAAGGAATATCTCACTTCAGCATATTATAGCCGCAAGGGGCAGCTCTATCCAGACACACTTTACTCGCTGCTCAGACAAGGCTACATGAAGGGTGGGTGCCTGTTTACGGCCACATTAATCCGTGCTCACCTTCCTACCATCCTATTTTCAGAATTGCATCTTCTTCCTTTTGGTCACCTCTTCAAGAGGCTTCTTCTGGGCGAGGAACATATCCTGGGAAAGTGAGTAGGTGTTACCTATGTTTCATGTGCCTGCGCGCTGAGCATGCATCATGAATGCCACTGCCATACACACTGCTAATGGCAATTTTTTGGCGCCATCAAGTAGATTCCCTTTGAAAAGGTACGTATCCGATTCGAGAGTGTGCTGCTGGATGCTGATGATGATGATGATGATGACGATGACGATGAGGACGATGATAACTATGGGACTGGCTGGTATATGCGAACTTCGTCCTAAATGGAACCCTATCCCTATATTCGGATAGAAGACGGCGAGTAGTTGGGGTTTGTTGTGGGCAATAGGGCACGGTTGGTTATGGAGCTGCATTCATCTCGTCTGAGATCTGATCTAGGATTGGGCTAAAGAGAGGGAAAAGTATTTAACACTGAAGTTACATTATGCAGGATGATGATTCCTGGAACTGCAGGAGCAGTCCCACGCGAATTATTTCGATTTTCGTATTATTTATTTGTTGTTTGTTATGCTTATGGCTGGAATTGATCAAGATCCATATTGGCATCGCCGATGCGCAGCACAACAATTATTGTACCTACAAAAGACGCAGCAACGGGCCAGTACCTTATACTTGTACTTACCAATAAAAAAGGGTACCCTGCAGAGTTAAAATCTCATGATGCGTATATAAATGCGCCAATCCTTAAATTCAAAGATTTAAAATAGACCATCATCAAGGAGTGACTTGATAATATACAACACGCGAGTAATTGCGTTTGAAATGAAGGGAATGCGTGTGTGTGCTTGTGAATGTGATGTGTCTCTTCCCGACTGTCTGTCTGTCTATATGTCTAGATGTTCTGTGGCATAGGCTTTGTGTCTGGGCTGCTGATGAAATTAATTAGCGACGCATGAAGCTTTGAAGTAATTGATTGCCTCCTTAGAGAATTCCATCACAAAATGGGATGGAGAAACTCCATGATAGCTTTAAAGGTAGGTACCTTACCTACCATACGATGCTTAAGAGCATAAGTTAGGTTTGTTGTTAGTTACTTGTTGTTACCTATAGAGTTGACCACTCATATATTCATCAATGTTGAACCCTAAAATGTATGTGAGGCTACGTTTTGACCTCAAATCTTCACCTAGTAGTCGAAATTATCGTTCATTTTATTTTGACAGTGATTTAGAAAATGTTTATGTTTACGCAAATAACGTACAGTCGCTTATTCCAGCATGAGTCCGTTTTTGAAAGAAAGTGACTCCAGACATGCCAATTTATAACAGTTCTGTTTATAAAAGTATCTATACTTTATGGGGTCCCGTAGGGTCATAAAGGCATTCGACTTCCGGAATTTAGTTGTTTCATTCAGCAGCCTCCAACCGTGGGGGGAATATTCCAGACTTTTAATGGTGAACAATTGTTATAAATTGACATTTCTCTAACGTCATGTCTGTCAAAACTCAATTTGCTAAATGTTATTAAGCGCAAGCTGGAAAAGAGAAGTGATCGATAAGATAAACCAGATTTTACTGCATAAGCATTGATTTCGATAATGCAATTTCGAAAATGACAGAATTTTTGCGAAGAACTTTATTTTGACATGATCCATCCATTTTGTTTTGTCGTTTGGTCTTTTTTCGAAAATGGCAATGGCGTTTGCAGTAAGATCATTTGCAGTCAAATCGTTTATAAAAAAAAAAAATAAAAGCGTCAGCTGCGTAAAAAAATTACGATCGTTTGACGTGCAAATTGACTTTGATTTGCTGTTTTCGGAAACGGTGTTAATTTCTTCGCACGTGCAGAGGAAAAATGCCCATCTGTTAACAAATTTTTTTAAGGGAACAGTGTTCTATAATGAACTTTTTGATTTTTACTATTTTGGAATAAGGTTTCATGTTTAAAGAGAACAGCTATGAATAATGTTATTCGATCGCTCCTAGTGTGGAAACTAAGTTGAAGTGCGCTATAAACAAAAAATTGAAATAAGTCAAGTAAATTAAAATAATAACAATTTACAACCTATTCTTTCCTACTTCAACTACTGCAGCGACGTGTTTACTTTTAAATGCTCTCTCTTCTTTTTATTGTCTCTGTCGTCACTTCGATTTTTTACTGTACTGCTGTACCGCAGATATTGTTTTCGAACATGTGACTTTTGCAAACTGCATTATCGACCATAATGTAATGACAACGCAAATAAGATTTGTACTTGAATTTTCGAACAGAAGACTTTTGCACTTGTGCTTAATGTCGTTTTCGATTAGTATTCCGAAAGAACTCTTCCAATCTGAAAAGTATACTCTTGATTCTATATTTTGAAGTTTAATATGAGTCTATTGTGGTTTTCCATTGGTACAAGAATTTAATTCTTTTTTGATACAAATCTGCAAAAAAACACGGATTTCTACAATTAAATATTTCCATTGAGCAACAGATATTATTTTTTTTTGATTCTGAATCAAATTCGCAGATCCGTGTTTTTCGCTGAATCTGCCGTTATATTTACTAACACCATGGTGCCCTAGTACAATTGGTAGCATTCAGTTTGAAAACTATCAGTTTCACAGAAACGTATATACGCCAATACCATAGCAAAACAAATTTTAATTCAAATCGCGTCCCATTCGCCACGAAAAATATCAAATTCCGCTTCAAATTCTGAATTTACCAATGGAAAATCCCAAATGTATAAGGAGTGAAATATTAAACTCACATTTGTGATTATTTTATTTTTTAAGCATGGCCGACACTACGTTCAATTCGAGTTTGACATTTAGTTGGTGTCAGTATGCCCGTGCTTTTGGTTTTGATTATGACCACAATCTTCTTCCAGGAGAAAATCTGTCATTTGATACAAATCAAACACTTTCAAAAGTATTCCAAAGCCTTGAGGACAAAAAATCGAAGGCAAAATAACATTTTTTAATTGCATTTTTGACGTAAATGACGTTTTCAGAAATGCCAAATGCCATCGTTGTTTTCGGCTCTCAATCCATATTAATCTCAATCCGGGAACTTTTCGTTTGGACGTATCCATCCACCAAAAAATGAGCTCCGTCGCTGAAGATGATTGTTTTACTTTCTTCTCAAATCGGAGCCCACTTCCAGCTGATCCAGAACCCAGTCAATAAGCTGTGATTTGTTTCTACTATCGGACAATGGCGTATACAAAATAGCAAAAATTAACAACAGAAGAAACAACTTGTCCATAATGTACTGTCAGAATCTACCTGTCCCTATTAACAAATAACTATAGGATAGAGGTTGTATATGTAAAAAAAAATAATAGTGGTATATGTGTAAGAATATTAAGGCGATAACACCCTTAAGATCACATTGGCATTTTGAATAGCACGAGTCTAATCATCAATCCATTTTTAAGTGTGATGCCTTCCGAACAGTTGGCTCTGGAGGAGCTTCAATTTTTTTTGCGCATCCTTCAACTACATAATACATATTTCCTTGCACGCAACATAATTCCTGAAAAAAAATGAAATAATCCCACAAAAAAACGGAAGAAAAATCAGACACAGAGCAAAGGGAAAAAATAAAAAAAAAACTAACAGCAGCAGCGAAGATGTGTGCATCTAGCACCTGTACCAAAACCACACCTGGTCGCATGTTAATTCATCTCTTTTTCGCAAGTCAAGCACACATCCTTAATTCAGGTTCAACCACCGACCGACGAGACGGGGACGACGAACGACGGACGACCCGTCTGCTTTCGGCGTCCAAATATTATGGCCTCTGCTCTTTGCAGCACACAAAAACCGATAATTGATGCCTTTAGACGATCCAGGCATGAGATCGGCAGCGGGTCTCTGCAGCAGCCGTTGCCGCCGACATCAAAATCTGTAAGTCGATCCTATATCCTATGGCAACTCTCCTTGGCGAGAGAGTGTTTTGCATTTCCGAAATGATCACAAAATCTCTAATTGATGTTCCTGACCATGAATTGAATGATTCGGATACTTGGCCGGCCATCTGAAGGATACAAAAAAAATTGAACTTGAACGAAATTTGCGTTTCAACATTTTGTACCTATGCTCGTATAACCCTTTCCAGAATTCCAATCTTTTTGCTAAAACTAAAACTGATGTGGGCTTTTGGATATTGCCGATATACAACACATGATGGTAGTTGGTCATCTTGATCGCATGGTTTAGCTGAACTGGTCGATTAATGTCCAAGGCATCAGCAGCAACGCAATACAGAAACCAACGGCAGCCACCACCAGGAGCTATATAGGCAGACACCGCAAATAGACATTGATCGTCGATTGGGCTCAATCGATCGATGTGGTTGTGGGTTTATGATTAGACCGCTGCACGCAAGCCATCAAGGCGCATTGATTGGCGGTTAGGATCATCTCGCAGTGGCCTTATGATATGTTTGTTTGGTTGTCAATAGCAGGGATTAAGCCTTCTGGACAGAAGGAAAAAAATATATATCAAGTCCCCTGCGCACATTCGCATTTAGAATAAAGCATCAATTAGCTACTCTGATCCTTTTGGTCATTGAACTCGCCCCAAAAGGGTTTGATCGCTGCGCACGTCAGTGATGCACACATTCGTATATGCCCGTATGGACATTCAATTAAATCGCTTTTTAAAAATATATATTCCACGAACTGAGAGCACTAACTATTCATGAGCCACTCTGAGGATATATTTTTGTTGTCCTTCAATTAGGCGAACGTTTTAGAGAGATTCATAATTTTGTCTGTGTTGGAAAAAAGGACTCTCCGCCGCCAAGATTTATGGTTACCAAAGACTCTGTTTTTTTTTCCAACAAAAGAAAAAATTGCTGGTCAAGTTGTAGTCAATTCTTAAAAACTTTTTAACGCATGCTTCTATAATATATTATTAGGTGTTTTCGTGCTTCCTAAAACTGTTGAGCAACCGGTGAGGTAAGTCGGTCGGCCACAGATCTTACAAATGGTGTCTAAAATGTCAACTAGAGTTTGACATTTGTAAAGCAACCAGAATCAGAATTTATGTAAATAAGTCGGAGGGACGCGGAATAATTAGGTGTGTTCCTGTAGTTCATAAATGTTTTCTACGATTAATAAATTCAAAATCTCTTCCTGTACACCAAATATTGGTAGTTTTTCACAAAATAAAGCGCTTACGAGGAAATAAAATATTTCTTTAGACAAACTTATGAAGATTATCATGTGGAAGAAAACAAAACAATACAAGAGCTATCAGTTGTCGGATATGTCAAAAGTTGAAATTAAAAAAGCTGGTTAAATTTCGGGTTCAAAACGTTCTCGAACTTTTTAAAAGTTAGTCACGCTCTCTAAGGTCCGTTTGAGATTTATGTTGAATATAAGCAATTATGTGGCAGTTTACGTAAAGGAAAAGGAAGCTCAGAAGCGTTTTAAGTTGAACATAAATATTGCATAACAGATTTTTATCTTAACTCTTGAAATAAAATGAGTCTTTTAATTTGTGTGCACAAAGTACAGGAACGCAGCTATTCTTAGTTGGTAAATGTAAATGTCACATTTTATTTGATCAAGTCTATTTGGATGAACTGAACTGTCAGTTTTCAAAAAATCAGCAGATAGTTGCAAAAAAGTGATCTTTCTGCGAATGTCGACAATTTAAATAGTAGCATTTGTGTATATGTATGTTTTATTTTTTTGCGAAATCAAAATCTGACACGATTAGTTAGATTTAGATTTTTTTTGAAAATTGATTGAAATGCACTCTCCAGCCCGGGATCCATATTGAACAATATGTATGTGCTTGTAAGGCTGACATGTCAAACCCGCGTGATAATTTTATTTCCTAAGCATGGCTGACATAGGGTTGAAATCAGGTTTAGTTGGTGTGAGTGTGTGCCTGCCTCAGGTTTTGATTCTGATTTCAGGAAGAATTGTCATTTGATACCAATCGAACACTTTTAGAATCATTCGAAAGCCTTCCGGACGACCAATCGAAAACGACATAAGTAATGTAGTAGAACACAAATTTACGAATTTACAAATTTCCACGAACTAACTTACACAAGAAGTGGTGAAACAACTAAATCAAGCTTTTGTGTAGATAAACTTTATTAATTAGTGGTAGCGGACACAAAAATCACTAAGCTGTTTTAAAAAACAAGAGATTGTACAATGTATGTACATGCATGTGGTCACCATCATGAGGCGTGTGTACCTACCTGTCCTTAAACTTTTCTCTCAATAATCATCGATTGATCCGATCGCAGCGGTTGGAATACAAAACCCGAATGAAATGCTTCACATAAAAAAGTGACGACATCCCGCGATGCCTACAGCAAAGAGGTCTTCATTAAATCCCTAACATGGAAACGTACAAATCGAATGACGTTTGAGTGAATATGTCAGCGGTATGGTAACATTTTGCTGGCCGGGCCATTGAGATCGGATGCCACACAGAAGAACACAGTAAAGCGTCTCCCTATGCAACAATTCCAATCCCACTTAATCTGGAAAGCGAGCGAACAACTTCATTGTGATATCCCCCAGAGATGGAGCGCAGCGGAATGCATTTTATTGAACATTGATTGACGCAGATCCTTTCGTTTTTCAAAAAAAAAAAAAAACAGCGAGAGGATTTGAGTAATGACCTATCCGAGTCGCAGTCTTAACGCAGCTGGAATGCCAAAACTGACCAGATTCCAGGCTCATCAAGTTCATCGGTGTGGTCCGTGAGCGTTTAAGTTAAGATTACTACATACGTTCTTTGATTTGATTTTTTTTGTCCATAAACGAAATCGTTTCATTATTGTCGCTGTGGTCGGGCGTCGTCGTCGGCGCGGCGGCGGTGGGTTGGTTGATAATGATGTTACAGCGCGGCTGGCGGTTACGGCTGATGACCGCTCGCGATTTTGATGCGACAGGACCCCTGGGGACGTTTGATCACTAAATAAATGGTATTCCCTTGGGAGTGTATCAAATTTCAAAAGTTTCTCCGAAGAGACAAAACACGTCGGTCATGAAGCCGCTTCGCTTTAGCTTCTGATTGAAATGTCCAACCATAGGTTCACAGTTTTGCCTTTCGAATCAGCAGTAGGTAGATATCTATATACTCATTTAACTTATTTTTGATGTTTTGTGTGTCATCATTGACGACAGTGTTTATTGAGTGTATCTTCTTTAATTGACAGTTCATTTCGGTGATGCCGAGATGAAAACCAAGCCTTCCAAATTAAACGAGCAATGGATTTTTTTGGGGATTTTCTAAAATATGCTAAGATCTTTTAAGGAACGTAAAGACCCAAGGAGTTAACGAATTTGCTCGCAAAAGCTTGCTCTTGTGGTTCAAGGTATATATCCTCTCTCTATTTATCTATCTCTCGCTCTCTCTATTTATCTATCTCTCGCTCTTCCATTACATTTCTAATTCCCAGTTTTACGCGATTTTAGTCACATATTTATATTGATTCCCACAGAAGGTATATTCTATTCTCTAAAAATTTGTTTATCGATATTTAACCTTCCCCGGAATAAATTTCCATCGAACAAAAAAGAACATATGAAATGAGAGCGAAATTCTCCCAAAAACGGAGGGAAATATTCCTGATCCCAATAAAATCTGAGGGAGACTTTCAATCATCATTCGCACATTTCCTATGAAGGAGAAAATTTATTGTTCAGGATAGCCTCCTTATTGCAGGTACAAAATTTAATCAAAATCGTCAGACTCGTTTTCAAGAATATTTGAAGAAGCCGAAATAGTTGAATGCTAATTGCCCGTTTAAGATGAGCGAAAAAAACATTCAAATTTCTCTCCCTTCCTTGAAAATGACATAAAACTGTTTTTTACCAAATTTCAATCAAACTAATTAAAATCGCCCAACTATATTTTGCTAGTCATAAAGCTGTGTTCCCGCACTTTGTGCACAAAAATTCATTCTCTTTTCTTAAAGAGAGAGACAGAGACAAACAAACTATCACAAACGTACGACAATGCTTTGAATACATCCATTTTTCAAACGTCAAAACAAGCGTGATTACTAATTAGTAAAACGTTTTTTTCTGAAATGCTTTTTAAGATAACCTATTCTATTTGCTTTTGCAATAATAATTAATTGCCCGTTGACACACAAAATTTTATTATTCAACTTTTGGGATGCCACATTCGGCAACAGCTTTTGTTTTACATATTTTTCTTTCCGTCATTAGACTGTTCTCATAATTTTCACAAAAGAAATATTTAACACTATGGTTAGCGGTCTTCTCTAAAAAAAAAGGTGCGAATGTTTGGATTTGACAGTTGTTGTTCGCTCAAGGCTCGCTGTCGAAGACAAACTCGTCTAGTATCAAAAAAATTGTTCACATTCCTCAGCTTCGAACATAGGGAACAAATATTTATGTTCAATGTGGGTTATCGTGAATAAAAATGTGCCTAGAAATTTGTCTCCCATTCCCATTCATAAATTCGCGGAATTTATTGGTATCGCGAATAAACTTTTCCAGGTAGTTTTGCTGTCATTTCATACGATTTTATAATCGTGGGAAATTTATTCCGTGGGATATTCATGTCGCAGACAAAATTTCGAGGAAATAAAAAATTCCGTTGGAAACGAAATTCCCTGCCAAATTACCGGGTGTTTAAACTTTTTAACGTCGATGTAACTCATTCCAGGATTTAAGGAATTATATTGTTTGTTTACCATTGAAGTTATTTTGTGAAAAGTTCCGAGTTTACCTAATTAACTTCCATCTGCTGTTGTCAATGTCAATGATGGACAATAAAATAATAAGTGAATAAGAAACGTCAGCCACCTCCTGAAAAGTAAAAAAAAAAATGGCACTTCTGCACAGCAACAACTTCCCCCATAAACCAAGGAATCAAACAAAATCATTTGGGAAATGAAAAAAGAAAACTTTTAATTGATTTTTTTTAATAATTTAGTTTTTTATTAATTTTTTTTGTATTATTTTGATATTTTTTGTAACATATACTATTTTTTGGCAGTGTTTTCATCTCTTTTATTTTTGACATTAACTTTGTTTTGTTTTTATAAATTGTTTTTGCATCAGCGACAATTGTAGTTTTTGTTTTTTTTTATTTGCAACGAAAATAGGGTAATTTTTACATTGATGAGAGATTATACATGTTTTTTTTTTATAAATTCTTTTCGTTGATTTTACCAAACAAACAAAATTATATTGGTATGTATTTTGAGTTCACATATGTTTGTATTATAGTTTGTTTTTTTTTAATTTTTGCTGAATCTAATTTTACATTTACATATAAATTTATTTTTTTTTATTTCTTTGGTTTTTTTTTAAATTCTTCTTACTATTTCATTTATATTTTTTTTACAATTAAAAACAAAAAAACAAACAAAAAATATGAAACGGAAGATATTCGTTGTATTCTTTTTCTTTCTTCATCTATCTTCAATTGAATGTACATAAATGTATGCAATTATTTTCAGTTAACAAAACAAAATATATAAAATATTAATAATAAAAAAATAACAAATAAATAATGTTAATAATAATAATAATACTCTTTTGTGTTTCTCTTTAATTTCGTTAAGCCTTTTGAGAAGTCAGTTTGAGTCAATTGGTTTGTTTAAACAAAAAAAATATATAGTAAGATATTTGGCGGCTTTTTTTTAATATAAATTAATTATGATTTCATTTTCTTTTTTTTTTATTTTTTTATAATTTATCAACAACCTTAAACTTATTAAATATTTCCTTTTAATGATATTTATTTCACTAATTTTATGTTTTCTTTTTGCATTAATTATAATAATATTGAATTGTCGACTAGTTTTAAGTTATTTTTAATTTTTGTTTCTTTATTTAGCTTGTTTGCGAAGAATTAAGGATTAATAGTTTTGTGTTTTTTTCCTGTCTATTTTATGATTTTGGAATAAATCACATTTTTCAGCTATAGTACATATTTGAGCTGACAAGAAAAATGTTTTTGTTTACTTTAAATTTAAAAGTGACTTTCTAACTGCAGTAAACTATAAGTCTACACAGAAAAAATCACTACACTGCGGTTTTCGTGTGATTTTGCGCATTCGAAAAAGAAGAGACGAAGAGAGGAGAGGAGTAGGAGCAAATTAAGCTATTTCAATTGTTGTTTTCTCTTTACACACTTTTCCATTTAAATGTATATATTTACACACAAATATTTTCTATCTTTATTTTTGGATTTGAGTTTTTTTTTGTTTTGTTTTACTAACTTACGTTTTTCTTTTATTTTTCATATTTCTTTATACAAATCAGTCTTTGGTAATATCACAACAGTTTGTTTCACGTTTTGGGATCAATTTCATAAATTAATATTATTAATTGAGAATAATATATAAATGTAGATACTTAAACTTAATGAAAAAAAAAATATATATATAACATTAAATTAAAGAAAAAAAAAACAATAAAATATATTTATATTTTAATTATGATTATAGGAAAAACATTATTAAATAGTTTAGTTTTTGCGAGTGTTTTTTTTGTTAATTTGTTAAAGATTGATATAAAGAGAAAATATAATAAATCTTTTCTTGAGATTTAGAGAGAGAGAGAGAGACAGAATAAATAATAATTTAAACAAAAAATAAATTGGAACTTCAGGAAATAGAACAAAAAAAAAATAAATTCTTAATAAACAAACATTAAAATAATTTAATTATACAAAGTTAATTAGTTTTTTTTATATATATTTTACGAAACACCCAAATCATGAAGCAAATGTTGTCTCATTACTTCACCCTCTTCTTCGAGTATTTGCGCAGTCACTGTATTTATAAGATTGAATACAATCGCAAATATTGTAAATGCTGTATAAACACCTAACGCTAACCACCACATAAGATTCTCATGGGTTTTATGTTCGAAATTTTTTAATACTAATAGACCTATTGTTAGACCAGCTAATGCTCCTGTTATGTGTGCTATGTATGATACAGCGGGCGCTGTATTTGGCTCATTTACGTATTGGGAATAAAGTGCGTAGCCCAAGTCACAGGATACTGCAATGAAAAAATAAGGCAAATAATTATTAGTCAACGTCATAGTATGGTAGTTCTAAAAATTAAGTAAAAATTAAAATATCAATCAAAGAAAAGGAACTATAGTTTATAATTTTGAATTATTCATCTATTGGGCATTGGAATGAGATACATAATCGATTCCTAAATTATATCGAGTCATCTCGACACTTCATCTAAAATCATTCGAATGAACTATTGATAGTAATAGTAATACTAATCACTCGTTTCTCGTTACATGTTGGTTGATCACTCGAGATACAGGTATGTAGTGTATCTGAAATTTTTACTTTTATGGAACGACCGAATAAAAATGGAAGAATCGAATGATTTTGTTTTCTTTTATAGAGTTGGATCTGGCCACGGTGGATTTGAACATTTCTTATGTATATTATATATTTTGATCATTCGATTATTTTGATCACTCGAATACTAATATCTCGATTATTGAAATCATTCGATTATTTAATTAGTGATGGGCACTAATTAAATAAAAATAATTTAACAAAATCAACCCGCACATGGAAATCGGTCTCAAAATTTAAGCTCATAATTATTTTAATTGGAAAATTCTGTTCAAAGCTGCAAAATTTTGTAATTCGACCAACTGCTATGCTAACAAAACTTCAATTAACAGTTTTCGTAAAAAAAAAACTTTTTTAGAAAACATAAATCGAATTTTAATCAAAAAAGTTCCTTTTCACTTCAAATTATTTAAAAAATTAAAATAAAATATTTTAATAACTCACCAAATATAAGCACCGATGCCAATTTGGACACAGCATATCTCATTTCGCCATAGTTAAGCAATAAATTAGCTAAACTGGCGGCCAATAGCGCATACACTCCACCACTAGCACCAACTAGATACACCTCCGATTCAACAACACTCGTACCCAACGAACCGGCAAACACACCCGCCAAATAGATGCACGCAATCCGTGCCGAACCATGCACTGTTTCCAGTGGCAGCCCGAATAGCATTTGCACCACAACATTGAAGCCCAAATGAAACCAATTCGCATGCAACACCATATACGATACGAAACGCCATATCTCCTGACGACGATCCGGTCGATAGATAAGCACCGAATCTTGTGATATTGGACTATTTAGTTCGGGTTGGAAATCTACTGTCATGTAGTCATAGAGAAAGACACCAATCTGCAATGAAAACAAGCAAAAGATAAAAAAAATACATTAAAAAAACATTTTTATAAATAAACGCATTCCATAGGAAAGGAAGGGGAGGAATAAAAGCAGAGTGCAGAGGCTTTAATAAATCTTTTAAAATGCCAAGACGAGTTTTCATTACACACAAGGGTGTGTTCGCCGCCGCGCTGCCTTTGCAATGTCTGCTGGATGTCTCCCCAATGTCTTGGTGGACAAAGCAGGGCAGCACCACACAGATCGGGAATCGGCATCGGCAATCGGAAAGAGGACATGAGAGGGCCTTTAGGACCGGCCGGAGCCGCAGACGACACAGTGATGAGTTGCAAGTTGTGGGTAGATAACTCACTTTGTACTTGGGTGTTCATTTTGCAATTCTCTTCAGTTTGACTTTGTTGGTATAGATAAGAGGAGAAAAGGACGAAGAAGAACCTTGTGTCTTTGGCAAGCCCTTAGGAACCGAAACCAAGAAAATTTAATCAATCTAATGCGGAAAATTCAACCCTCAGTTTTCTGGTTAAAGACAATTTTGTTGTGTCTCACTCCTATATAAATTGATTGGGAATAAAACAATAGGGTGGGGGTTAGAGTACCTCTCTCTTTTTCTCTTTATGCCTTCCGACCTTCTATATTATAATAGATTTGTTTTCTCCATTTTCGTTGCATAAAAACAAAACAACACGCATTCTAGCAAATAAAGAGGAGGGAGGGGTTGACGACTGAAACACATAAACCCCCTTTTAAAAGCCAACCACCCCAAACCTATACCACTTCACTCTCCGAAAACAAGTTGAAAGTTTTCAAATTGTTTTTGTGCTGTGGTTTTGTTTTCCCTTAACCATAAGTGTGAGACTATATCGATGCCAGACAGATTCTTCGACTATATAAGGGTTGTTGGTGGTTACTATATGTAAAATTGGAATGTGGGGGGGGGGGGTGTTTCCTGATGTGGGTTGCATGGATTGATAGTTTATTGCCCTTTCTTCATAAAACTTTTATTGTAATGAATGACTTGGCGTCTCTACTTGTGTGATGGAGAATGAGAAATTGTTATTTGACTGTGACGACATCGAGTTGCTCTTTAATGGTTCAAATGTGTATGATGTAACTATAGTTAGTTTTGGTTGAAGCCAACAACAAATCAATCTAACATGCATGCTTGAATGTATTTTGTCATGAAAAAGGCAATTTGCTTTAAATTCTTACATTTGTGTCGCATTCATTTACTATAGCAGTCAATATTTAATTGAATATAATAGGCCAAAGTGAGATGCCCTGTGGTAGTCCACTTTTATTTGAATGTGAGTGAAATTCACAAGTTAATTGTTCTTGGGGAATTTCTACCACAATATTAATTTCCTGAGTTCAGAATTTTGGGATATGTTTTACTCAAAAAGCTCTTGAATTTTTTTTCTAAAGAATTTTCTAAAATTGAACAAAAGTTATCAGAATACAAGAAACGAATTTAAAAGCGAAGGTCCCAGATGACAGCCTTGTGGTACCCCTTAAATTTTGTAGTTCGATACCTTGAGAATTGTCTGTGTGTATTTCAAGTTTATAAATCAGTTAGATATGTTACAAATTTGGAACATTAATAACTATAAAGAGAATAAAAAAATATAAAAGTATAGCTCCTAAATGACAGCCTTGTGGTATCTCATATTTTTTTAAAATATAAATTCCTTAAGCGGCTCATACACATAACACTGCTGTATGACACTTGTGTCAGTGTTATTGAATGTGGAGTGTGTGTGGGCTTGTGTGTATACACAGATTTCTGGTGTGAAACACGGTGTCAATAAAATCAAAACATTTTGATGTTTCGTGTCTGTGTCTCTGCTGTGTTATGCGCGTGGGAATGTGTATAACATATTCGAGGAATATTTTAGTTTCGTTCTGATTGTGTTCGAGTATAGACGTTATATGGATATACGTAGCTGTGAGTTTTGGGTATCATTTATTGAGCTCTATAAGGTTTTTCCTTAGTCGTGTCTCGTTGATCGTAAATAAACAACTAATGTGTGCGGATTGGTGCTGCGTGTGTGGCTGAATGGATATTTTGTGTCATGACACAGGTGTCGACATGAGAGTCCCTTCAATGGGCCGCTTTAAGGATTATCTGTATGATTTTCAAGTTTAGAAATCAATTAGATATATTTATTTATTCGCCTATTAAAATAAAAAATATTGGTCCTTGATGACAGCCTTGTAGTAGCTCATCAATTTTGAAATTGGATTCCTTAAAAAATTATTTATATACGTTTTAAAAATAGAAATCAGTTAGTTGTGTCTAAATTTTGGAACATTAAGGACTAGAAATTGAATAAAAAGTACCTATAGGTCCTAGATAACAGCCTTGTGCTACCTCATCAAATATGGAATTGGCTTTCTTTAGAATTATCTATATGCATTTCACATTCAGAAATCATTTTAAGGACTATAAAGCGAATTTAAAATAAAAAGTTTAAGTCCTAGATGACAGCCTTGTGGTACTCTTTCTTATTTTTTTTTTAATCTCAAAATGGAAATGGAATTTTTATAACTTTTGTCTAAACAAAATTGACAAACAATCAAAAAAACATAATCAAAACTCACCTCAAGTAACGATATCATTATCACAAATAATGGCGGCGGACAGCACCTATCATAATCGGCAAGGTACTTTTTCTCCTCTTCCGTACTGTAGGTAATTGCATTCTCCACATATGTGCTGTCATCTGATGGAATATCTATAACAGTAGATTGATGATATTGCTGGTGATGGTGCTGGTGCTGAAGCTGGTTTTCTTGTTCCTGCTCCTGTTGTTGCTCGTCTTCTTCGTCTTGATCTTGATCTAGTGGTCTAGAGGTTTCTTGTTGAACCATACTTGGGGGGAACATTTGTCTTCTATTTTGTTTGTTGATGTTTTTTTTTTGCAGGTGAACTATCACTCTGCAATTTTAGTCCTTTGACAAATATTCGATATCATCGAATTTAATTAAGAAAGGAAGTTAAGAAGGAGAGGAAGAGTTTTTTCTTTTGAAATTGTTTCGCTTCGCCCCAACATGGATTTTATTTGTGTGTTTTTTTAAGAACAACAATAATAATGAGCCTTCATTAATTATTTGTAAAATTCAGAAAATGCTGTTGTCAGTCAATTCGAATTGGCATTGGGATTTCCTTTATTTTTTGAAAATTCTGCCAGACGCCAGAGAAAGAGCACTTCCTTTTTTTTAACAGCGACAATTTAGTGTCGCGGATGTCGCTGTCGAGTAATTAGACATCGATGTTTGCTTGCTTTGAGATCTGAACACACACAAAGAGACAGACACACGGAATCTGCAATGAAAAGAAGAAAAATTCCAAAATTAGAAAATGCAGTCCAAGGTTAATTTCAACAGAAAATCGAAAATTAATTTTTTTTTTCATTCGTTTCTTATAAAAGAAAAAAAAACAATCTTGGTGTTGTTGGCAGCAACAGAAGTAAAAATAGACAAGAAAAGAAAAGATGGAACAAAATAAATGTACGCCACTTTAATGGCAGACACTCCAAGGCGGCACCTTCTCTCTTTTTGCCTATACCTTACCTACCACTACCACAGAAGAATATACACAGAAAATGTCATCCGAGTTGGCAGTGAAAAAAATATATATAAAAAAAATAAAGAAAAATAGAATGCAACAAAATTTTCTTCGCCTTGACGCCACCATTCATCATGAAAATGAATGAAATAAAGTTCGTATTTTTACTTGTTTTTTTTTTTGCTGCTGGTTATTTTTGCTTGTTTGGCAATGGCAGCCTCATTATGTACCTATTCCCTCCTCACCTAACCCGCCCTTAGGTATTTTTACACAGGATTTTCACAAAATTTTCCAAAGCGCCACAAGAAAACAAAAAAAAAACACAAAATTTAGCTATCGCTAAGGACGAAGAAAAGAAAAATTGCCGCAGAATTTTCCTCGTTTTTCTTTTTGTCGTGTCGGTCGGGACATTTGCCAACACGACATAGAGTCTCCTCTCTTACATAGTTTGAAAATGTATCTCTCTATACCTTCGTAGATATATATCCTTTTGAACTAACTACATCATAGTTTTACGATATAGGAAAATAAGGAATAAGTGGAATGTGTTTTCAAACACACATACTTTACTCTCAAATAAAAGTTACCCCCCTTTTAGAAAACTATTTTCATGTCTAGACCTTGGCTATGCGCGATGGCATGTTTTCTTTGATTTTCGTTTTTATTTCCATTTTATTAGCCTTTCTACTCCTTTTTTCCAACCCTTTTTTTTCAAAAACAAACTTCGTCGTGGTTTTCTTTTTTTGCAATTTTTTTTTTTTGTAAAACAGGAAACGGGCAAGCACACACCTTGGTAAAATGCAAAAAAAAAAAACTATTTAAGGGTAGAAACGTGAAGTTTGCAATTTAAATAATAAAAAAGGATCTGTACCTACATACGCTACGATACACCAACATATGGTCGACGTATAGGTAGATATATAGGTATAATCTAGAATACACATCATCATCAATTAACCTCCTGCTAGTCGACAACGATGGCAACGACGACGAAGGAGCAACAACAACAACCGAAAAGGAGCAAAACAAATAAACAAATGAGTCCTTTTTTTAATAATAATACAAAAAAAAATACAGGAACTAGCTGGATATGGAGGAAAAGAGCTTTGTTGGTGGCATAAGTCGTCGTCCATGGTGATCTATGCCGACTTGATGATATGGTGGCAATAATGATTAAGTTTCCATCTACCACTACACCAGAATGGCACACACCCCAAATGTCGTCCACAAAACAGCAGCAGCATACGAAATTTTATAAAATAAAAAAAAAAAAAACAGATTGACCAAGGGATGGGAGGTTAAGGCTTAAAAAAAAGGACAGCGATTGGAAGGACACAGACATACGGACGCTTTTTTTTTATTTGTTTGCTTGGTTGGTTCGTCATAAGCCCCTCATTTTTATGTTTTAGACTAGAGGGTTAAGCTTGGTGGTGTTTTGTGTACAACCATCATTCGTGTGGGCATAATACACCTGTGTTATTGTGTTTATTTAAGGGTAGCAAATGAGTTTTTGATATGTGCCTTATGTGCACACGAGAGAGGGCTTCATATTTGCATCTACCTTACCTACATACATATAAGTAAAAGGATACATTTTTGACAGGTGCACTTTTTTAAAGGATTTTTTTTTCTGTTTTTATTTTCAACTTGACTCTCAGATTAACCACAACAAGCTGCCGTGTTCATATATATTTGTGCATGGGGGGTTGAAAAATACTAAATACTGTTTGAGAAGGTAAAAATGAGAAAACCTATTAAATATTTGTCATGTTAAATAGAAAAAAATGTGTCATTCTTTTTAACTTGATATTTGAGTACCTAAGTACCTATCTAACATAAGATTTAAGACTAGTGAAATGAGTGGATGTATGATATAATAGCCTAGTCATGAAATGCAAACATCATCGTGAAATTTAAAACTCAAACAAACCTAATAAATTGTCTCCTGAGTGGCTGTTTGCTATAAATTTTATGATATTCCGACATGTCTATGATGTGGAAGATGTTGTGGAATGTATTTCTTTTCATTGGATGTGAGTGAGTTCTTCCTAAGAATTTATTCGATGCCGCATTAAATTTCAAAGGCTCCTCTTTTGGGGAATCACTACCACCCACCACTTTGCCCCTCTTACTAAATATAGAAAGATATTCGGCTTCGATATATGTATCACAACGCAATCTTAGCGCCATACATTAGTATTTCTTAAAGAAAAACAAAATAGGTTGGTACACCAAATCTGCTAGACTTGTCACGTCCTATTGAGCACGCGGTATTAATAAATCCCTCCAAGTCAATCGTTTTTGTTGTGAAATGTGAAATAAATAAATTTCCTTTCAAATTCACCAAATTGTTTATTTATTTATTTATTTTTTTATGTTGACTCTGTCCCCCAAAATAGTTGTGACACTTATCAATGTTTTTTCTTCATTTCTTCCATGGTATTCGCTTACAAAATATTCCTGTATCTTCTTGGTTTTTATATCGTTTCGACTCAACTGTCTGTCTGTAGTGTCTGGCTCTATGTCTACTGACTGGTGATATTTTTTTTTTCTTTTTATTGTTTTATAAGGTTACAGGACCGCTATGGGGAGAACGAGCGACGTTTGGTATTTAAAATGAAAAGATCAAGAATTTAAAGAGAGTGAAGGAAAAAAAAGATACATATTCAACTCAAAGCTTTGCAATTTAGCCGGGCGGCGACAAATGAAATGTAAATAATAACATTACAATATTTTATTTTTATCTATTTCTAATTTTTTTGTATTTTCTTTTCAAGTTTGAAGCCAGTAAAATAAATTGTATCAACAAAATAAATAATAATGTGATATTTTTTCGTTTGCTGTTTGTGTGTGATACATTACCCTCGTTTAAATTCCCCAAAAAAAAAAACAGCACAAGGAATTGTCTTCAACAGAAGAAGAAGAAGAAGAAGAAGCATACAAAAACAAGACTAATATTGAAATTAACCGTCGAGACATCTGTTACCAATGTCATTTTCAGTTACAAAAAACTTACATACAAAAAAAAGAATAATAAAAAAATTTATCACAAAAAGAGACCACCAGAAAGAAGAAGAAGAAAAAACTTTATCATTCGATCAGGGAGGAATCTTTTCTGTGCCATGATAAGGGTAGATTCCGTAGTAAAGCAAAAGCTTTGACAGCTTGTTTGTTGTGATGAAGAAGGTTGGCAGGGAGGGGGTGGGGTATTTGGGCAGCACAACTACTCACTTACTTACATCATACGACGACCGACGACGATAAAGTATACGTCGCGGGAAGAATTGTTATAATAAAAACGAAGAAAAAAAACCAACCGACCGACATTAGCATAAATCATTTTTGCTAAAGCCCTTTAGCATAATCGATGAATGGGTGGCAGTGGCAAGTGGCAGGCAGCACGGCATGGCATATAGTATAGATGCTTAAATAATTATTAAATGCCAACACATGTGTAGCAGGCAGAGCGAGTCGAGTTCGACACTACACACCACACACTGTAGAAACCAACAATACGAGAAATAAACCTACTTAACTTGGCGCCACAGCTGGCAATAGAATTTATATACAATTTTTAAAAATTCAATTTGATTCGTTTTGTACATACTTATGTACATATGCATGAATGTATGTACCTACCTACCTACAATAGCTAAGGATACATTCTGATTGAAGAGGAGGACACTGATGTCCCTACATACAGTCAGCAAGTATTTCACAACGGAGAAATATAGTCCTACAATTCATGTGAAGAATCACTCATACACACATGTACCTAAATCGCTGAATTTCAGCCAAGAATTTCGAAACTTTTTTACTTTATATGACCTTGTTCACAGTTCGAGTGAAAATGATATATCTACCTATAAATTTATAGAAAAATTAGAAAATGTTGAAGTTTTTCCGTGCTTGCCAAAGTTTTTATTTGCTTCCGTTGCGCGGAGTGAAGTGAAAAAATTGTGGAACTTATTAATTTTTCATTATATGACATTTGAGAGATGTATTGTTGAAACAAATAAAAGAAATATTGTGTAATTTCCTTGCTGTTAGCGAAGTGAAAATGAATGCGATCCACGATAAGTTCCACCTATTGTGAGATAGTTTGGCATTTATGTCTAATCAATTTTATGTTTCGAAATAAAAGATATCGTATATTTAAGAGTTGTCATTTGTCAAATTCAGGCTGGGTATGAAAATTTTATTTTCACTCAAATTTGACAAATGTAATCCTAACCAGAGGTTTTCAATTATAAAGATACCAATCCTCGACTGTCAAACGGGTTTTCCTACAAGCTGAAAAATCAGCTGGCACGTACACATTTATAACTAAACTTAATCAACACAGACCCGAATCAAATTCAAAAACAACAATTTAAGCAAATCGGTTTTGGAGGGTGAAACGTACGAAAGTTTGTGGTCTTGGTATTACTCATCTGTGATCCTAACAAATTTGCTATTCAAATGAGAGCGACGAATTAGGCGAATAATCGTTCATTTTGACATTTCGGTCCAGGTGACTTAACCCACTTCACGCGGGGAAACTGAGTTCCAAGCAACTTTTAGTTTGTAGGAAAAAAAGGAAGTGAACCAACTCACCTCTGTCAACGATTTGAAAAGATTTTGTTAACGTTCGCTTGTATACTACGTGTAATGTGGGTTAAAATTAATAGCGAGTTTAATTCAAATTAAAGATTTGCTTTTTCTGTAAAAAGATTTGATCTTTTTGAAGTTTGAGAGTTTCATTGGAACAAAAAGATCAAATCTCAACACGAAAGATTTGATCTCTGATGATTTGGCAGATTTGATCTGAATGCACACATGCATTTAAAAATTCATTTCTTTTGTCAAACGTCAAATTGAAAATATTTTGTTAATAATTTGTTGTGATCTTGTGCCAATTTATGCTAAAAAATAAAACAAAAAATGTCTCTGTCTTCTTCGTCATCATCAATATTGTGTGTGTCAGTCATTCACCAATACTACAATTAAATCTACAAACAAGTTTTATTGAAAAGATCAAATCACGATCTTGAGAGCAGATCTCTGAAATTTAAATGAAACTCGCTATAAAAAACATTCAAAGAAAACAAAAAAAAATCTCCACCAATTTGTTTCCTCGTGTGAAACGTATACCTAGGAGAATTTTAAAGTAATTGAAAATCTACGGCAACTTGTGTTATGTGTGGATGGTATTTGGAACAATGTAGAATTCGTGTAGAATAAAGGACTGCTTTCACACAAGGAAACTGAGTTGCCGGCAACTGGGAGTTTTCTGGCCGAAAAGGGCAAGAAGTAGGGGGAATTCCACTTCATTGCCCTTCCCGCCATCAAAACTCCCTGTTTCCGGCAACTCAGTTTCATTGTGTGAAAGCAGTCAAGGTTTATTTATTGTTTTAAATTGACAATTATTAGTTCATTCGTTAATCACTCTCATGTATGTAAATAGGTAGTTCTTATGGGATTCAACTAGGCAGGTAGGTAAAAAGCCTATAAAGCCTTGAAATAAAATCTATTTAATACACTTTCTTATCTAAAATCAAACTTGTTTAAACATAAAAGGTAAATCGTGACAGTATTACATGAGTTTCTTTTAATTTTTGTCGGCAGTTACATAGGTATACAAAAAAATTTACAAAATAGAAAATAATAATTAATTATAAATAAATTAAAAGATGAAAAAAAAAACAGAACAATAATTTTTTCACACATAAAATTATTACTTATTATAATTCTTCTTCTTTAATGTGCGTGAATGCTTTCTCACGGGATTTGCTTTCGCTATTGTAGGTACATACATTTTATTGTATATATACAACATGCTTTCAAGTCATAACTATTTTTATTCTTCTTCTTCTTGTCTTTTGTGCTCATAAATATGAGCAATGTTAAGGCTGTTTTTTTTTTTTTTTTTGTTAAATTGCATCTTATTATAAACTCACTCTAGACTTTTAGGAGCCCCACAAAAAAAAAGAGGAAACTCTTCACGCTTTTCTTCCAATGAAAGCCTAAAAGCAGAACAACACATGACGACACACAAACAGACCAACAACAACAACAAAAAAAAACGAAACTAAGATAGAAACTTTGTATGTCGGTACAGCAATTTGTTGCGGGTCAGTAATTACAAGTTTTTTTTTTGTACATAGCTACATATTTTCTTTTGTATCTTCATGAGCTTCTTTGCGCTGCTGCTATGTGATAGATAATGCACCACAGACAGAAGGTTATTTCTTCTTCAATTCATTTTTTTTGCAAATGTATCTAAGATATATGAAAAAATGAGCGCATTCATCCAATGCGAATTTTAGAGCGAACAAATCAAAAACTTGACGCTTTCTTCTTTTTTTTGCAGGTAGGTATGGATGTCTATCTGTTGGTGTTGTAGAAATATGGTGATAAATCTCTATTTTGCTAACTTCGATTATTCGGGTAAGCAAATGACTAGAGACGTCGCGTCGTCGTCACTTCGAGATGAGTAAGATTTTCATTTAATATGGCATCTTCTTCACCAATTTCTGCTTGTAACAGTAAAGTGAAACGACGGTAATGTCATTCTAATTATTGTGATTCATTCTATTTGTCATTTTTGATATCTAATTCGAGGAAGAAACAGTGAAATCTTGAAACGGAACAAGACAAGGTCATCTTTCGGGCGATTACGGTCCGATACTTATGAGCATACAGTTCTATCTGATGACAAAAACTATTGGAACAAATAGATACAGACACATACATTGCCACCAACATTTCACAACAATTGCATTTCATCAAAAATAATACTTATTCCCATGCCTTAGATCAAACAACTAATCGCGTGAATCGATTATCAATTTTATTGGATGCCAATGTCAATTTAATCGCGATAATCATCGAAGATAAGCCGTTCGCTTTTACAGTTTCCAATATACCTACCTATCTGTCTACCTATTCATGCAGCTAAATAGAAAAAAAAAAACTATTTCACCTTGATGGTAATGATTCTAACGTTCCACTTGATCCGACGAGGAGGTCGTCCTCGTCCGTCTGTCGGTATCTCTGAGACTTATCAAAACTGCACTTGAACGCGCCAAACATAATGAGATCTTGTTATGAAATGCAATTTATGTTGAGTATGTGAGAATGATTAAGAAACTGCTCTGAACCTCCTCTCTATGAGAACCAATTTAGATTCATTCCTTTATTTTATTTTGCGGTTTTTTTTCTTCATTTTATTAGGTATTACATCAGAAATTTAAAAATAACAGATCGTAACATCTCGTTGTGTGATCTTCGCTCACAATCTGTCCAAGATCACTATATTTGGAAAAAGTACTTCAATTCTTGAATATAAATTCAATTAAATTATCAGCATCTTTTGACAAAACGTTGAGCTTGAATAAAAATAATAAAAAAAAAAAAAAAACTAAGCCATAAAGTAGAAGGAGGAGGAAGAAAACGATACCTATACTATATACTGACTTAAAAAGATACAAGATCGTTTCTCTTAAATGGCATCTGGTGTGCCCACGCTTTTCGATTTGATTTGGGAGAACCTCAACCCCTACACAATTCTTCAATGAAAAATGTTGTTTAACAGTTACTATGTGTTATATGAACCATCAACTAATAATTATGATTTCATATTTGCCGGTGCTGGCGTATACCAGAGACAGACGGCTTTATAGATGACACACCTTGGGCGGTGCAGTATTGCAACATTGGAGGTCTTTCCTCGTAGCCCATTTTTTTCTCTGTGTAGCAGACGCATATTGATCACCTGCTGGAGTATTATATTTACTACCTACATCATATATATATGTAGCGACAAGACCGCGTATAGTGTCTTTATTATTATTTTCTATTTTTTTGTCTTTCTACCTATCTAAATGTTCTTTATGGTTGTTCCGTTTTTTATTTCCGTGTGAATTTCCGCTTTTCAATTCCCTCACTCGAAAAAGTCCATCATACTCTATTCAGTCAATGGCATGACATGGCCCTGTTTGAGGCAAGTTGTACATTCATAATAGTTAGGTATGTGCTACCTGCCTGACTATCTAAATGTATCTTGCCACCTTTTGCTCAACTTCCTCCTCGTATCTATAGTTGTCTTCCATATGAAACGAACTATCCATTCATCCGTAACATGAGTAGACTTCTAATGGGGTGTGCATGATGAGCAGCAAATGCGTTGTTGAGCTCACAAGCAACTTTAGCCACTTTACACCATCTCATACACTACATGTCTAATAATAATTACAATACAAAAAAAAAAGAAATAAAAAATTCTGAATGATTAAATGTATCTCACTGTCTGTAAAGTATCTTCATCGTCATCGTCATCGTCATAGTCATCATCATGGGGATAGCTTTATTAAATTAACAGTTAACTCAATCAATGGCAATTTGCGTACAGATCTTTTGTTTCTGTTGAATATGAATTTATGTATAAAAGACTGCATCGTGCAGATAGATAGGTACCTATATCTACATTCTTGCATTTTTCTTTTTTTTTTTTTGTTAAAATTCTTTTCTTTTAAATTTTATGCAAAATGAAAAATAAATAAATATGCTTTCAACGAAAGCGAAAGGATAAAATAATATTTTTATATTTCTTTTTTTTTCTTGTTCACAACAAAAGAATTTCAATGATGACAATTAAAGTGTAGATAGATACCATGAAACGAGGAGAAGAAGATGAAGAATAGAGAGAGAAAATTTGTCATTGCCTTTGGGGAAATAGATTTTCACTATGGTGGAGGAATTCTTTCTTTTTTTTGTGATAGAAATATTATGCATTTCTTCTAAGTACATTTTTGCATTTTTGCACCTGGGAAAAGAATCTGTATAGATGAATAAAAAAAAGAAGGTAAGTAGGTACGTACATATTATAATATATAGGTACACTGTAAATACGTACACCTGTTGTAGTGAAATTTATCAATTATTTTATAATAAGAAGGAATCATGAATGAAGGACGAATTGTGAAAGGTATTAGGTATTATTGCTTAAACTAAGTAGGTACCGAAATTCGGGGCATTTCATACTTGGGTAAGATCGATTTATTTTAATTTTATCCACGAGCCATTTGGCAAGTTACAGAAAAAAAACTGTAAACTCTTCGTATAAGTAATGTTATATAGGTATACCTACATAGGTATCAAGTAGAAATTCATAAAAAAGGTAATAAGTAATTATTTTACCAAAGAGTGGAAACATATGTAAGTACCTATAGAGTTATTCAATTGCATGCCTCTACTCGAAACATATATTTCCGCTTTTGTGTGCTCAACGTTTGTATGATATACCTACATACACCCTTATTTATTACCGTTGTCAACTACCAATACGATTGTTGACATTTATCCAGAAAACTATTAAATTGTTATTGCGGTTGTCAAAAATCAACATTTTTGATAAGCCGTGAATGATCTTCAGATTTGAGTTATATTGTGAATGGGTCCCTTGGTATTTTTAGTATTATAGATGTCAAGACTATTGTTTGGTTTCCAATTTTAAGCTAATTGGAAATTCGACTTTGATAAAACTATTTTAAGGATCGCTTACAATTTTAATTAAATAAAAAATGTCTACAATAGAACTTTTTCTTCGGAACAAGCTTACGGAGAAAACTACGCAATGTGCTTCTAGTCCCCTAGAAAATTGGAAGAACTGTATGTATTAGATTTAAGCAAAATCAATATATATATACCTACGATAAGTTAATTTGGTTCTGTAAACTTCCTATTCATAAATGGTTTTGAGCAACCTCCTTTTGCTAATTCTGAGCTAGTTTTCATTAACTTGATCAATCTGCTGAGTTTTTTTTTATTGTTTGCAATTTTACTCCTAATGTTTAAAAACAATTGTATGTAAGAAAAAACTTTTATTTAGGCCGTGTGTGAATTGCGTTAAAATATTGGTTAAATTTTGTAACTTGATTAAAATTTGACACTAGCGTGGTGAATAAAATGGGTTAAAATGTATGTAGCTGTAGAGCAGGCTAAATTTGCGTTAAAATTTAACGTTTCTCAAGATGGAGTAATTTAAAACTGTAAGCGATAACCGAGAAGAAAGATGAACTCCAAAAAGTCCAGATCTACTGGGAAACCATATAATAAATGTAAGTTTTAATTTATTCAATTGAAAAATTAAATTACATTATTATTTTTGTTTGTGTAGGTTCTCAAGAGGAAAAAACATATATTATAATCCGTTGATATTTTAACAAATATAAAATAATTAATTAAAATACTCATTGTACTTCATTTTGCAAATTGAATACAAATAGATTGATTTGTCAGCTTGTCAAATTCTTCAGCTGTGAAAACTAGTGTTTACATACTAAATTAATAAACTAATCATAATGGGAATTGTTTTGAAAAGATTTGGAATTGTTGCTTCAATATATTAAATTAACCATATAAAACCGAAACTTATTAGTAAAACTGAGAATTCGTTACATTTTCGTGCCAAATTATTAACTTTATATCTTCTAAGTCGGATTTTGGGAAAGAAATTAATTAACTTGAACAACAAAAAAAAATATTTTTAGGGAAATTTCATAAATCTTGATGGAATTTTAGACAAATTAGTGTTTTAATAAATCCCTTTTAACGCAATTCACACAGCAAAAAGCTAAATTTGATCCCACCACAAACCAAACTTCAAAATTTAACCAAGGTAGAAAATTTAACCAACATTTTAACCCAATTCACACACGGCCTTAGAGCTAAATGTTCCATTTTTCACAAATCAGAAGAAGATAGGTACTAATTCTTACCGCCAATGATAGATTGTTTTGAAATATCAGTATTCACAATGGTAAGTACCTGTATCAATTGTTGTTCACAGTGGGTCAAACAATTGTCAATTGTTGTTCATAATACCGATTATTCAATTGATTGACAAATATGACAAATGTCAACTAGTTATTTTGTTTCCTAGTACACATTAATTTACAGGTTTCAACAGGATTCAGGACCCGTGTAATTAATTCGGGTACTCTAATGTATTTTAAATCTTTTTTTTTTGGAAATCATTATTTAGATTTTTAGCCCTAGTTTATAATATGTAGGGAGAAACCTATTTTCTAAACATGACTAACTCTATTGATGCAAATTTATAGCAGTTTTATTTCTGTTTATAGGAGTAGGTAGGTACTATTTATAAGGCCCCGCAGTTCCAGAAGGGCATTACCTTTATTTCGGAAACTTAGTTGTTTTTTTCAGCCTCCTATACCTAACCTAGTCGCGAGTTTCAAATTGGGTGTTTTCATAGGCTCGTCTATTCTAAATACCTAGGTAGGTGCCCGAGTAATTTGAAAAACTCAAAACTTCAAATCCATCTATAGGTAGTCATAAAACAGACTGTTTTATTGGAGTTAGTGTAGGTAGATATATTGTGTAGGAGGGTATCAAAATTTGTGCAAAAATAATGATACCAAAATCGGTGTTTTGCTCCCCTTTAAAATCAATACCTATGAACTAGGCATATGCCTCATTTTTTTTAGTAAGTTCTGCTAATAATGTGGCTCTGAATTATTTAACTAATACATAGAAATCAAATTAAATGTGAGTTGATTTGAAATAGACCGATTTACGATAAACCATAAATTCACCATACTGTTGACTAAGCCTTCAAGTCCAGCAATAAGGATGCTTTTCTCAAAATTTTGAACAGAACTTCTTTAAGTAAAGCAAGGCCATACATAAACATACCTAACTTTCTTCTTAATTGCAATATTTTTTGATGATTAATTAATTTATAAATTGAAATGATCAAATATGTGCCCACCTATCAACAAACATACCTACATGTATAGCTAAATATGTAAGACCAGTATACTCAAAGTCTATCTTATGAGCCAATTAGTCGCTTTTAACTGATTGACAAAAATATCGATTCGAATTTCATTTGACTGCCTCCGAATCATAACAAATATTCTAATTTATGGAAAATTGAGGCCAGTTTGCTGATACGAATCATAAATATTTATGTTCAATTTAAGACGCTACTTTTTTCCTCTGCATAAACTGTCACATAAGTGCTTATGTACACTTTAAATTAACTTTAGTTTTGTATATATAGGTACATATGAGAATTTGTAAGTTAATTAATTTTCCAGTTATAAGTATGTACCTACCTACTTAATCTAAGTACCTGGGTGATGTACGTACCTAGCTATATATAGCTATACCTACATATCTATGAGCCCAAGCAAATTCATCACCTAAGTGCATAGGTGCACAATTTTAAACGATTTTGCAAATTATATTTTACCAAAGTTAAATTCTTTTTAACATCATACTAAATTTATAAAATTTATACGTCACTGCCATTGGGGACGTTCACTCAGTTATGCTCAGCAATCTCGAATAAATTTTTGTTGTTTTAATGAATGAATAGCTAGCTATCTGAGAACAAATGTATAGAACAGCTGACTGCGAAATTCATTTGATATGCGTTGTATTCTGATTTTTTGACATCTTTCAGCTAACTTATCTGATTCTTCTACAGATATACTCCGATAGCTTGGTATTCGAGATTTCGCATTTACAAACGCCTACGTTTTTGCACTATTTTTTAGACGTTTTCAGTTTGTGATAAGTAACTGAACAAGTTAAAAAGTGTTTAATATAAAGAATATTTTAGCAATATCATGCCTTGACATCAGCGTGTTAAAATGTTGCCAAAAAATACACCAAGAAAATAGTTTAGCAATTTTGTGAAGCAATCCCCCAATAGATAAGCAAGTAACTCTGTATGCCGGCAAAGTACCTACTTAGATGCTTTGAGTCACAAAACAAGATAATGTCTGTGGGTAATCGCACCCTGGGCCTTTCCAAAAAAAACAAAAAAAAATACACCAACTAGGTATGTACCTATTTATACAAAGTTTCAAAACTCGCAACAGATAGGTAAATGTGTAATCTTAAAAATACAAAATTTGCCTAGAAACCACAACACCAACTAAAACAAAAAAAAAAAAGTTCCCCACTAGCCAGAGCCACTAGGTCACCCTTTGTTTTCTACATCATCGCACTCGCGAAGCGGCAAATAATAAAAGTCGCCATGCGACACCGAATTTGTTGTGCCAACATAATTGCACACACACACACCCCACACCAAAAATTATTTTCCTTCTGTTTTTTTTTTTATCAAAATAAAATAAAAATACGCCTCGACAAACCATACTACCTATACAAAACGAGCAAGATAACACCTGCCCGATTGATTGTAAAAAGGAAGAGAACAACCAACACCAGCCGTCTGTGGCTGCCAGTAGTTTCTTTTCAGTGTTTCCGTCTTCAATATTCCCCTTACCGACCCGTTGTCATTTGGATGGTACCTATTATCATTAATAAAAATATTTACAAACTTTTATAACCCAGTCAAGTCACTAAACTCATCAGAGAACTTAAATAATAAGAAAAGGAAAGGACATTTTTACAATCAATACAAATTCCTACATACAACAATACTAACGAAGGAAAGAGAACAAATTTACTCACCTTATAGCAAAGTTATAACTGTAAATCAATTCATTCTCATAAATGCATTGATGATTGTTTTCCGATATGACATATGAATTTGTTTGTAATATTTTAGTAGGTGATTGAGAGAAAATCCGTTATGATTTTTTTTCGCACACAAATGCTGTACTCTTCGGAAAAAAACCCACGACCACGAGTGAATTTACGCAAGAAAAAAAAAAACAAACACAATTTGACGTTTCTTCAACAGTCAACAGTAGTGTAAATCAATTGAAGAGTAATCCAAAAATATTTTGTCACTTGCATATAATTTCATCCACCACCTTCTTTTGCACTTCTTATTAATTTTTTTTTTTAGAGAATTTTTCGAATTTTCTTATAAATTTTCACTTACGAATTTATATTTTTTCGTTTACAAAAAACCACAAAACATTTACTACCGATTGGAATGAGATTTTTCTTAGTAATTTTTGTTTTCTATTATTGTTAAGGAATTAACTATCCTTTTATTTTTAATTTTGATCGAGAGAAAAATTAAATGAAAACACGGTTAGGAAAATTTTATATCCTTGCTTTGCAACGAACCGTTCGCAACTGAATGAGACTTGCTATCGAACGAATAGTTTTATAGAAAAGACCTCCTCCTCCGGCCGGCAGGCTATTCTTTTGCTTCTGGCACTCGCACTGGCTGACTGCCTTCGTCTTCGCTCTGGCAAAGCAAATGTAGAGGCAGACAGTTTAGCTCTCATCGCGCCGTAGCTGTCCGTCGTTCACCGTTTTGTCTGCATTTTTTGTCGAAAATGGTTTTTCGTTGGATGAGGTTCGAGTTCGATCTCGTTTTGGTATTTGATTTTTGTTCGATTGAACCAATACCACCATCTTATTTATAACACCACCGTTGCCATGAGGCAAAATTTGTTATCTTCTTTCGATTTCGAGACGAGTTTTAGAGTTTGGTTTTTAAAAGAGAGTGCGCAAGTTAGATATTCGTCAGCGGCATATAGAAATTATGTGAATAATTTGGTAAACTATGATTTGGAATTGGTATGATTGAATTAAAGAGATTGACCTCTCTCTTTAAAATAGACTTTATTCTCTTTTCGAAAAAAAATCGTTAGTAAAAACTTGACATGACTCATTCTGGTTATTTATTTTTATGGTAGGTATAGGTATATTTTTTTATTAGTTAATTTTATTTCATTCATTTGTTTAAGATCGATCCGAACCTCACTCGGTCACTCGGATTGAATTCGAATATTTAGTACTTGAGATCAAAATTGTGCCCTTGAGGGTTTCTGGGATGTTTGATAGTTTTGTTGTTGTTAGTTACGTTAGTATATGATTTTTAGTTGACTACTGTTATTACATTACATTGCCTTGCTTAAGTTTAAATGATGCTCGGTTACTCCACACAAATTTCAAAACTGTGCAGGTTCCGTTAAAAAATGTTCGTAAGCATGCCATGCACATGAACAGATAAATATTCATTTTTAAACTTGCTGCATTAACAGGCGATGGGTTTCTTACTCTTAGATTTTTTCAAGGTGATCAGTCGGGGTTCGAAGTTTTAGCTTCGGTCCACTGTGTTTTTCTACAGTGGTTTATATTGGCTTTTTAGTGATGAAGTTTTATAATTTGATAACTTATCCACACATATGTAAAATATGACCTTCCGGTTTCAAAGTCAATTCAAGAAACATACTTGGTTTTTTCTTAGTCAACTCTGAGAAACTAGTGTATTAGGTAGGTATGTATTTGAAACTAGATTTTTTTAAATTTTGTTTTTTTAATTTAGCAGCTTTTTGAACCTTATTATAAAATGTATTATAAATTTATGCAATGTTTAAGCAAAATGCATTATTTTTTAAATATTTATGATTGGGGTAGTATATCCTACCCCAGTGTATGGAACATGTAAGAAAAATAAGTGTGAGGACGGAAGGTAAATAAGAATGAAAAAAGTATTCAAGCTTTTTGATTTGATGTGAAGTATCTACGTAAATTAATTAGGCATGTATAATCATAATTAAGAGGGAATAATATCACAGAAAAAAAAACACCTAAAACTCTTTAGAAGTTATTTTTTTTTAATTTGCATAATTTTACTCTATGATGATTTCATTCGCGTTTCTTTACAGGATTTTACGAAATATATAATATTTATGAAAGTCAAAAATAACACCGTTAGTTTAGTTGTTTGTCTTGTAAGTTTATTGCATAATTTTGTGCACATATGTTGTAAAAGTAAGATAACGCTACAGTTTGTATTTATTTGCAGTAAATTGGTGATTCACTTCACTGTTTCACAAATAGTTCTCAATAGTCAGACCTCCTAAAACTTTTTGTAGTAATGTAGGTACATAGGTATAATACCTGTTAGATTAGATTAGCCTAATGCAAGTGCACTGCAGTGGGTGTTCACTATAAAAAAAGCCGTGTAGGTACTTAAATACATAAAACTATAAACCCATCTTCTGCTTATAGGTTTATAAAAATTTAATCTCATCTCCCTAATATTATATTTAAAGTACGCAAATTTTGTGGACAAAATATTAGGTCACTTTTTGTAAGAGAACCGATTATTGTGTGTATTCTAAGTTCGGTGAGACCGAGTTCAGCCGCATATGCTAATGAACATAGGAAACTAAGGCCCGGTCACTGAGGAATATGACTTTTTTTTATAAAAGCTAAATACATTATTGAATTGACAGACTGTGTTGCCAGCCATCCTGAAACACGATCTTATGATGCACATAAGTGATGACAATTTTGTATTCTGGCAACGATACTAAATAAACGTTTAGTGACACAAATATTTGAAATTGTCTCCAAAGTCAAAAGCAGTGCACAAACTCTCAATGATGGGAGTCTTGGAAATTTGATACGTATTTACGTTTTAGATGTCCATCGTCTGTTCCAACTTCTGAGATATATGTACTTTTGAACGAAGGAAGGTTTTTCAAAAAACAAAAATGTTTGCATTTAATTTTTCATGGAATCGACTCACAAAAGAAATAATATTTCTTCAATTGCATCTTTCCTATTAATTTAACGATAATAAGGTTCTCACCTATTCGAAATTGCGATCTTTTTGATTGCCGAATTACCGATATTAAAATATAAAATTTCTAAATTCCTCGTCCTTGAAGCATTCAGGACATTGATCCCCAAATCAAAAACATTCAGCGTACATTGAAATTTCGCCATGAAGTTCAAAACGCATACGAGCGTCAGAAGGCAAACTGCGATCCCTTCAGCCTTCTAGTGGCTTTCAAAAGATTTCAACTAACGAACTACCTTGTGCCTGCGGGATTCCAGTATTTTTTGCCTTTAGAATTTCCGAGAGTTGTTCACTGCTAAAATTTTGCCAAAAATTCCTTAAGCGGCTACTGGCGACATCACCATAGCTAGCTAGCCATATATAAAAACTTTTAAAATTCTTCTAACCAGCCCTGCAGAAACAGGCATTTAAATGTCAAACTGGCACTTAAGATATTACAATTTGACACCATTTTTTTATTAAAATTTCATCAAAAACATTAAAAATTAAATGTTCCTAATAAAAATTACAAACATGGTTAAGCTAGTTAGTGTTATACTTTCGAACATCAAAAGTTATGTGTATGTCTATCTAACCTACCTACTTAAATAACTACAAACATTATTCGCAAAATCTGCAATAAGCTTTTAAAGTACCGATAAGCCTGTTCTCAGTTAATGTAAACATTAGAATTTAGAATATAGACATACATATCTCGAAATCCTAAAGAAAGAATTCTTAGATCAGGTTCAATTTTAGAGCCTATGCATACCTATTCTCATTTTAAAGTTACGAGTGTCAGACGCATAGGGTATGTAGGTACCCATTTTAAACCAGTGCGGTTTGATCAATATTATTCACCATTGCGATATCTAAAATTCCAATTTAATGAGTCAAGCTATATAGGCAGGTTAGTTATTAAATGTAAATTTAGCGAAAATCTTGAAAATTATTCTACGTAATGCTTCATTGGACTTGAGTCAGTTATATTTTGTCGTGATTAATAAGTAAAATTTAAGTCACATTAACAAAACAAATTGATGACTGTTGCCGTTGGCATAAAGTTTCAAGTAGGGTACCTACTTGCCTATCTACAACTAAAAAATGCACCGGTATATCTGCGTCGGAAATTCGGAACTGCATTCCGCAAACCAAATATCTATATTAATACGTGAACCTGAAACTAATACCTATACCTAAACCGATTTGCCATGCGAAAATAAAACCAATCATCCATGCTTCTTTCCTCTCATTATCCAGTATTATAGTAGTTTGGTGATATCGAGAGAGGCAAACTAACTATTTTCGTAATTTCTAACTGAAATCGAACATGTTCGACAATTATAAGCACACAAATAATGTTTTATTCATAAAAAGAGAATAATTTATTATTTTTAAAAGAGATAAGAAGAAGGGTAGAGATATGAAAGAGAATCTGTCCTAAAAAAGAGAATTATATATTTGGTATGGATAATGAATTAAATCGCATTTAAAAATATCTCTTTAATAATTGAATCATTTATTTCTCTTTAGACAACGTATTAAAAAGAAAAAAAGGACAATTTTGTTGAATAAAAAAAAACACATTTCATGCAGAAGGCCTCTCTTTAGAGGTCGTGGCCGAGGGCTGGCCGCCCGGCGCGGCGTGGTCTGCCATGGGCTATGACGATCATAAAACAATAAAAATAAACATCAAGCCTTAACCAAGAACAAAAAGGTTTGGTGGGATCTTCCAATCAGTGCAGTGGATTTGTTTTTTTTTGTATCGGTCTACCTGAGAATTTGGGTTTAAGAAAAAAAAATGAAAAATAAATTTTGAAGCTGAACAATCAGTAGGTAGGTAAGTAGAGGGTTATATAATTTTTTCGTTGTGCCTACCTACCTATTTAAATCTTTACAACTTGAGAGAAAAAAACTGTCCAATGACCAGAAAGATAGAATTTAAATAGGCATTTGTCTAGAAATAAGAATACGTTGGTATCTATCTGGTGTTAAAAAAGCAACTTAAGGAATATTTTTTGGAAGTTATGAAGGTTCATTATTTACATAGATATAGGTATGTACCAACTAAAGCAAATGGTCATCTCGACTCTGAATTTAAAATGACGTGAAATTCTGGCTTCACACGAATCTTAGGGCCAAGTTAATTATCTACGACATGACATCCGTCAATAAAATATGGCATTTCTGGCTAGGATTTAGAAGTATTTAAAATAATTCTTTCCAAATTTCGCCCAAAAGCTCTAAAATCACCCTTTTCCAGAAAGTTTTGTTCTGATTTCTTACTGCTTTCAGCTAACCTATCTGAATCAATAACAAATTAGGTATATTCGGATAGTTTAGTATTCGAGATAACTTATCTAATAATTGAGTGAACGTGGCCATTGAGAGAACTCTACGAACAAAGCCTCCGAAATTCAAGAAAGTCATCAGGAGTACCAACGAAACAAATATAACTTAATTCGATACTCGAATAAGTGTCACAAATCTATATCCGCAGCTGGATTTTGCGTGTCCTTTTATCGACAGCAAGATCACAGAAAAACAAGGCTATTGATTTATTTTTGCATTAAATATGTTCAGGAGGGCTTGAAAACTAATTAAAGTCGTGCTTAGGCGAATGCCAACAGTTTGACAGAAAGTAGAGCTCATGCGGCCCGTAGGTTTAAAAGGGCATTCGACTTGCGGTAATTGGTTGTTTGCTGCAGCAGCCCCCCAACCTCGCGAAGCTTTTTTGAGCGAACAATTGTTATAACTGTTATAAATTGTCATTTTCCACGTCAATAATATTTATGAAATCGTGTTATTTTTCCTTTGTTCTAATAGAACCAATTTAATTTTATTTTGCATTATCTGCTACACTTTTTTTGAAGTCTACTTCGCCAATTTGCTACACTTTCTGTTGTCAGTATTATCATCACTACTCTGAACGCTCTGAGTGAAAAAAAATACACATCTTTTTTTGGCAACTCATATTCTGCTTTGAACTAAAAACGAAAAATGCCTAAAGAGAAGTCAACAATAGGCAATAGGTACTGCTGCACAGGAATCGTCTGCCTAAAATTCGGGTTTTCCTATCAAAGACGGAATTGAAGTATTCTGCAGTAGAGATCTAAGTTTAGACTCTCACTGTAAAAACACATATGTACATACCTACATACGGAAGTCATTTATTAAGACTAGATTTTTGTTACAAAACCCTTCATAATGAATTGTTATAAATTAGGCTGGCATGATGCACTGCCTGGGCTGTGACGAAGGGTGGAAAATCCACAATTCTGAGAGCAAAGGTAATTTTTTTCTCCAATCACAAAAGGAATAATTATTATCTAATGATCAATGCAGCACAGAAACGAATATATAAACATAGCTGGACAAGCGAAAAAAACTCACAACGCATACACTAATGATCCAAATCAAAAGAACAAAGTATAATAATTGCACTGCACAGCAATGAACGGGTCTTGGTTCTCCATTGCCCGATACGCATAACTACTTCACCCTGTCATACGATCGAAACCGACAATCACAATTTGTGCAACCAAAAAAAAAACCAACACAAATTTCAAATTATCAGAGACGAGATAAAGCTAGGAGGCTTCGATACCAACCAACCAACACACACCTGGCCTAATTACGTCTGGTGTTGACTTCAATTAAAATTGCCCAGAAAATTCCTATGCCTACTTACTTGCTAGTCCTGCTGAGTGTCATTAGGATCCGTATTTATCTGCAGAGAATTCTATCGAATAAAACAACCCTTTTCTACCGAAATCAAACTGTTTCCACAAAAAACAAGCTCTTGAAGGGGTTGTCGTAGAGAGAGGGTTGTTGATATACGAGTATAGGGAGAGTTCCCACGGTGTCCAGGGGATTTTCTGATTAGTGGTTATACAACCCTTTTGTACGAATATGTCTGGGCCACTGTCTGTGACCGTTCGGTGGCGCGGGTAAGGTGAAACTGATATGTATGTATTGTATATCTATCCTCATCCCTCCTGATAAACGACTAACAATATTCAGATTGAATGGGGGAGGGAGGTTGAATGTTCATCGTGGTTATATGAATGGGACAACGCTTTTGCAATTTTGGTGCAATCTGCAGGTAAGTCGAATAGTTGTGTACTACACAATGTTGTTGTCGCTCTTCTCCGAGAACTCTGAGTTATGTTTATGACGAGTAACCATATAGCCAGGCCGACACTAATCCTTTGGGTTGAGTACAAAGGTTGTTCCATTGCACTATGTGTTCTGCACCCGGCCGCCTGCCGCCACACCGCTTCTGCTAATTATTCCTTTTGCGTTTGTCTAGATGATTTGCAGCCCGTAATGTGAAACTGTCATGTGATGTGCTTACTGCCTTAACACTCTCCCTCTAATAAGTGATGGGATTTTTAGTTTTTTTTTCGATTTGTTTCCGTCATAACTGACAATTTCAAAAAAATGCATACAAGTGATACCAGTGCTGCCAACCCTATAATGAAAATACGTAAATGTTAGGATCCAATTTTAAAGAAATCGAAACCTGATGAGACGGAAATTACACTGCACTTGAGTTGAGACTACTTCGGCCATATTGTCAAATGAACAGGTTCTTTATTAAGCCGCACGACTGGAATAAGGAAAGTATCTTACTCAATTGATGTAAAAAAAAAATCAAAACCAATCTGATACATTAAATCTTCAGCAATTTTCCTTAACACGCGCACTGTGTTATGGGTGGTCTGTTCACATTAAAGCAACCAACGGATTAATGAATATTAGTTCAATTTGACATTTCGTTCACATGCATTGACATTTTACAATTGATAATCTCTAATCTTGAGATTAGTCCCGCGCAAACAATTAATTCGTTGACGTATTAATAGTATGTGGGACGCGTAACAACCAAAATGCAATTAGCAAATTTTCTCAAAGTTATCTAATAATACAATTTTCGAATGATATGTACACAATTTTGCTTAGAATTTGTTCAGAATTGTTTGTATTTACTTTCACATCACACAATTTTGCCAATTAGCTCACATTTTACTAAATTTAAATTTTTTCAATTTTGAGATTTTTGCTATTGTAGAAATGTCAAAATTGAGTCTGATTTTTTCCACAGTTCATTCGCCGGATTCTGGACCCAAATTCTTCAAGCGTGAGTTTTCTCTGTGTATACAATAAATCGGGTAAACATATTTATATATTTAGGATTCCGCAAAGGTGATATTCAATTAATTTGACAGATAACGTGTACACAAATAGACAAATACGAGTATATTCACGCATAATAGGAGGGTGAATTAATATTTTTCACGGAAAATCATTCACGCTTGAGGAATTTGGCTTCTGTAATCAGGGTGAAAATTTACTATACTTCAAATTATCAACTGCTAGTTATATGGCAGATTGCATTGCATGGTATCATTTTTTTATTACTATTTTGACAGCACTGCCTTGTACTTACCACGCAAACGAATACAATGCTTAAAAGAGTTATGCCATGTCTACAGTTACTTACGGTGAAACGACTATGAAGCCTGCGAAATGCATTATTTTGCATATGCATATGCCCAGCAGGAATTGCCCTCTGGCTGTTGGTGATAAAAGTCACTAGGTTTTGGGGGTTGTTAGGTATACCAAGTTTCAACTTACGGTGATGGCCGGATCGGTGATTAGAGTGAGACAGCAGGGTTGGGTGCTAAATAAATCAGTTGAAATAATCCAACGTCAGTGGTATTAGGATGCGGTCAGTACTATACCTCTGGTATTTGAGTGTTGTCTTTTTAAAGAAGTTAAAGCACAGAAGATTGAAGTATATACATAGCTCTTGGCTCCCGCAGAAATCGATTTTGAATAGGAAGTCCTAGTATATGTGTACCCACCTTCAATGCGGAATACTGATAAAAAACAACAACAAAAAGAAGATATAAAAAACCACGGACTAAAGTTTCACAGTCATTCTATTAATGGAAAATACAGTGTTTCCAACTTGAAACCTCCAACAACAACGACATGGTGCGCGTGGCGAAAATTGGCGGCGCGGCGACCCGACCGACGCGACGCGACGTAACGTTTCTTCATCATGGTAAAAGTTTTAGGATAGTTCAAACCACCCCCTTTTTTTACTCATTTTTATGGAAAGAAATATTCAGTATAGAGCTCCGGTTTCCTATATTGTGGGTTCATTTAAAAATGGGAATGAGATAGCTGAAAAGTTTTTAGGAAATTGAAAATGTTCGTTTACCAATTAATGGATTAGGGGTTTCGATCTGAAGTGCAACTCGCAAAGGTGTCATGAAGTGTACTGAAGTTTGTTTACTTCAACTTGAAGTTTATTTATACTTTTTTCTTTTTTTTTCGGTTTTGATCCTTAGAGTTTCGGGCAGTGTTTGGTTTGTAAAAACAAAAAAGAATTAGTATTAAATAAAATTTAACTTTATTGGGTAAAAGTATTAAGAGCTATTGGAGCTTAATGCCAATAAACAACATTTTGAGGTTTTGTAAGGTTTGCTTTAGAATTTGAGGATTAATCATAAATTTAATTGAATTTTATCTGATGGCAGGGTTAAGATTTAAAAACATTCACAATAGAATCGTCGAGAATAGGGAATTCCAGTACCTCTTACTCTGTATGTCCTTCCAAAAGTCAATACTCCTTGAAATTGTTCTGCTTTTGAATTGTTATTCTGTTACACTTTTCTTCGAGTCTGAATTTTGATTTCTTTTAAGATCTGTCAAATCATAAGCTAATGTCAATTTTAATTGGTAGTTCAGAAGAAATCCGAAACAAATGACAGTTCTTCTCCTGGAAAGAAGAGAAATTCGATACTGGATTTAAAAGTCAGGAACAAAACCAGAAGCACGTACATACTCACACCCACTAAATGTCAAACTTTAATGTTACGTTGTGTCAGCCATGTTTAGAAAATAAAATATTCTCACACGTATGAGTTTGACATTCCCCGCTTTACACATATACATATATCATCAGCCTCTTTTTGGATGATATTACGGAAGTTTTGCCTGCTGGAATTGAAGTAGAAGGATTCAGAATTACGACTTTGCTTTTTGCGGATGATCTGGTGATTTTAGCTGAATCACCAAGCTCTTTGCAGCTAATGATAAACAAGCTCGAAGTATATTGCAATTTGAACTGAACAATCAATACAGCAAAATTAAAAGTCCTTATCTTTAGAAAGGGGACCGGTCGTTTTTCGCGTTCCGAAAAATGGAAATATGGCGAAGAAGGCTTGGAAGTTTTCAGAGCATACAAGTACCTTGGAATAATCTTAAACCACGATCTTCCCCAGAAAAATCACTTTGCACTTAAGCTTACAGAGGCAAAAAAAGCTATTAACGCCACGTGAAAAAACTTAATTTCTAATGCGAAAGTGGCAATACCGTCAAAAAATAAAGTTTTTGAAGCTGTCATGCGATCAGTGATGTGCTATGGTGCACAGGTATGGGGAGGAAATTTTTTTGAAAAATAGAAAAATTGCTGCGCTTCTTTTTGAAAAAGCTAGTCCGTCTTCCATCAAATACACCCAACTATTTGCTACAAATTGAAAGCGGAGTACCACCACTTTTTGTGTTTACACTTAAACTAAGCATGAATTTTATTACAAAGATTTTGATTGAAGCAGACGATACACGACTTTCCAAAATCTTAGCTAAAAAAGCTGTAAGAATGAAAACACTCTTCAAAGACTAGGTGAACATTGCTATGAGGTTCAACTTAAGCCTCGACCTTAACGAAAATAATATCTCTCAATGGAGATCACTCACACAGAAATTTATACCGGATGTGGAACAGGAAAGGAAAGCTCGAGTTCACGTACTTTGTACAGGCAACTTAATCACCAGCAAATAAAATACCTAACTTCGAACCTCAGTACCGCCCAAATATCTACAGTTATTCGTTTACGATAAGAACTTACCAAATTAAATTGGATGCCACACCGAGAGGACCTTCCGCTACTATGCAGTCTTTGAAATACCAAAGAAAATGAAGATGTGATGCATTTTCTTGGTCTGTGTCCGATTTTGAAGGAGATACGACAAGATCATTTTGGAGTGGACATACTACTGATAGCAGATCTGAAGCACATTCTTAATGATTGCAACTACTGGAGTACACTAGCATCATATTGACAAACTGCACTCAGCTATAGGGCAAGAATAATTGATGAAAACTTTAAAAAAATAATCCAGCTATATAAGTCCTTTATTTTCACTTTTATAAAACAAAACTGTTAAGCATGTTGTTTTTTTCGGCAGACGGCCGAGGTTAAACGTACAATTTTTATTAATAATATTGTTATATAAACTTCAAAATCGAGAATCTAGTGTTACTCTTTCGATTGGGATCTCGGTTTAGGAAGTTCTTCTTGATTACCATTAAAATAACCAACAAAACGGAAGGAGTAAAAATTATAATTTTAAAAAATGATTAAATATAAAAAAGATAATTTGAATTCTGTTGCACGTTTGATGGACGAAGAAACTAATGATGAACGGATTGACTGGAAAATTATATGGGACAAATTAAATATAATGGACATAAAGATAAAACTGCTTTTACACCATTAAGTTTGCTTCGTGACTCTTCTTCGATTTTTTAAAATTTCATCGTAATACGGTAATGCGGTATAAATTGAAAAACAAGGAATGTAAAAATGTCAAAAATTAGTCGCCGAATTTTTGCCCACGCCAAGACTAATAAGACAGTTTTTTTCATTCCACCTTTTATCTCCTTCGCACTCATTGCATTCGAAAATGTTACGATGCAAGAGTCGTCGTGTAATACCCTACTAACTGCCAGTATAAAATACAGTGCTGCAACTGAAACACCTTTCAAAAATGTCTTACGTAATGTTTTGTATGTTTCCACCATTGGTTTTTTTTGTAGTTCAGAGCAGTGTCTCAGTTGTAAAAAAGTTTGTTTGTGTTTCTTTTTCACTCAGAGCGTTTAGGTTTCTTTTTTCATAGTGAATGTGTTTAGAATGCGCTCGAAAAGTAGATATAAGGTGACGCTGTTTACGCAATTACGCTGATCAGATTAAATGTCATGTGTGTCAAAAGTGAAATATGAAGACAAAAATACTCCATATAATTAAAATGGACCGAAATAGGTGTCCGAATTATTTTAATAATGATAAGACGGAAGTGAAATAAGAAAATGTCAATTAATGATAGCTATGAATTCAAGTGTGTTAAAAAACGAGAAATCAGAGTGCTCTCGCTCTTTCTGCAACAAAGAAGAAAAATACATTTCTGGTGTAATTTCTTGGTTCAAACTGATTCAAATATTTTTTGATTTGATAAATTGAAATGATTTTTATTGGACACATCTACAAATTAGAATGCACTAGGAAATAGAATATATATTAATTTGATTTAAAAAACACAACGAAGAAGGAATTAAAGAGAGGTTAAACTTCGCTTCAACTACATGTAAATCTTTATCGATTTGATTCGACTGTGAAACGTCAAAAAAACTGCATCAACAGTTAAAAGTTTCCCTACTCATGTATCACCGAATGAAGATCTGTCTGCAGATGGCGTTGTATTCATAGCAATATATTTGCGTATATTCAATATTTTGAAAGTTATTCCAGCTGCACCTTCAGTTGCAGCCTTGTCTCGTTTTCGAATCGATGTACAGAGTAGGTCCCAAGAAATCTTAGATTGAGACCAGAAAATTATTAAGTATGTTTTACGTTTTCGATTGGATTTTCGAAGTGTTCTAATTTCTCTTGATTCCAAGCGAATATAAAATTGCCTTATTGGCAAATTCACGCTTAAGCTCTTCAATGTCGTCACTTAAAAATGACGCTTCAAATATTTATTACTTTTGAGAAATATGTAATCAAATGAAAAATTTAAATATCCCTTTTAGGGTCAGTTGCAAAAATTTAACTTGAACCAAAGATCAGCTCAACTAGTGTTTTTTCTTGAACCAACTTCGAGTACGTTGCAGAATTGCGAGTAAGGACAAAGTTAACTGAACTCGACTTAAAAGAAGTCTATGTTCCTGAAATTCCATGATATAGCTTTCGTCACTGTTAGCTGTCAGATCATTGTCATTTTGTAAAGCCAAGATCAGTGGTGAATTAAGCCGTACGCTTCGATTGCACAACACTTCATTGGTAGATCCAAACTGAGTTCAAATCAGGAACGAATGGGAATGGTTAATAGTGTAAGTTTAAATCCTAGTTCCTACGTCATTTAAATTTATTCAGAACTCAATGTTCATATTCCAAATCTATTAAGGTCTCATTCTTTTAATTCTATAAATATCATAAATGGCGCCCAACAGATATTTTGATGTGGTCTTATCAGTTATCAAAAATTTAAATTTACCGTACGCATATCTACTTTATAAGCATTTTCCAATCCAATACAATAATTACAACACACTCGTAAAAATGTCGACTGGTCGTTACAAATAAAAAACTTTGTATTTGCGCTTGAAAATTAAAATAAAATAAAAATATCATACTTTTGTCTGTGCATATAATATCATCTGCTCAACAAACACCAACCACATTTAAAGCCTTAAGTTTCAATATTCAGAGAATAAATAATAATTATTTTTTTTTTCTCATTTCTCTGATAAAATACGTTTTAATAAAAGACCTGAATATAACACACCTCTATATGTAAAGATTCTGAATGAAAACATTACACATGGCTTCTTCTCAAATATCACAGATACGCCCAGAGCCTCATTTAAAATGAAAGATGCACCTTTCATAATTTGCAATTCACAAAGAAAAACATATCAATTGATTCAAAAACCATATGCCTTATGCGCCACACCCCCTCCGCCCAAGAGATGTATTTTTTTTATTCGTCCAATGTCATTAACCATACAGTTCGACACAAACTACAAATTAACGCTCCCCAACGTTATAATTATACCATCGTGTTGTGTTTGCACAATAAAGAACGAAAAATATTTCAGGAAGAACACGTTCCACAGAAGCCAACAATAAAAAGGGACCACGCAAGCTGTTTTCAACTCACCCTTTATTTCCAAAAAATAAAATTAAAAAAATCAGAGCAAAAAACCATATTCGAGGCAAAGAAATCCAACTTGATTTGCAAAGATCGTATCTGATGCCGTATACCCGTAGTTGGAATAAAATCCGCTGAACACACGCCACATTTATAGTATAATCGAGGTCTCCTTACTCCTTAAGAGGCTCTAGTCCTTGTCAGGATATACAAACAAAACAAAAAACAACAACGATCCGCCACTAGTGGCGGATGATAGGAAAATGACGAAAGCGGAAATTTTTGCACATGCCGGATATGCAATCACTCGGTCCGTATCTTTGTCATCTTTGTGCAAAGGTATTTTTTCTTCGATGTAGAGTCGCGTCGAGTCGGCCTTGGTATGACACGAGCGAGCATACGAATCGTTATCGTTTAACCTCAGATTCGTCTACATCTCTGTGTTAACTTCTGGGCGGTGAGGCGATGGCGATGGCGTCCACCTTTCTTGTGATATCCTTATACAAACTATAGCATCATAAGAACACATTTATAGGGAAGCTTGGAGTGTGATGTTAAGCTGATGCTGATGCTGATGCGATGCTAATGCATCATCGTCTTTGATGATCGTCTCGAATTACATCCTTTTGTTAAGGGAAGGTGTTTTACATCGTGTGTTTCTTGACTCGTTTACAGGGTGTTTTGTAATTTATTATAGCGTCACTCTCACAGATTTGAAGCTGACAATTAGTAAGCTTATAGCATAAACGAAAGACAAACAATTCTTTGACATATTGCCAAGTAAGTTTCAACTGAATTAGTTTTCTTTAGACTTTAATAAATGTAGATTTATCGTCATTGAATACTTAAGCGTTACTTCACAAGTAATGACAAACTAAACCGTCAAACTCATAAAACCAAATGTCTTACTCAAGCATTTATCAGTTTTGACAATATTTTTGGTTGACCGAACTGTCACTTAAAAAAAATAAACATTTTTTCTTACGACTGCTAATTTTGGTTTAAAAATACTAGTTCAGAAACCTGAGGTCTCACAATTTTTTTCCCTCAGTATATGACTAAAAAACTAAGAAATTTTGCTGACTAATCTGGTTCATAGGTAGGAAATTGCTTAGATTTGTTGTAAACGTATCTCTTGAACGAGCTTTCAGTTGTAGTTTCAAATGTCAAAAGATTTTCCAGATGTTATTTTGAAACCGCAATTATTAATGAACAGACCTATTAATAAGAAAATGCTTATTCCACCTCTGATCCACGACTTAACCAAGGCATAAGGGGTATCCAAACGTAATTTAAACTATACCACAGATTTGTTGTAGTGATTTATGTCTAGTGGCAACAAAAATGCAATAATCTTAAATGTCGTTTTCGATATGCTGTTCGAAATTAACCTTTTTCTAATGCTGTTACTTCAAAAATTCGATTGACTTTCCAAGTAATGTTTTCGGAGTATTTTTCTGTTCTCGATTTCATAAGGAAGTTGTTATCTTTTATTAAAAGACGATTTCACTCTTCGACGTTCCAGTCACGACTGCCTCTTTATTGCCTTACTTACTTACAAAACATGAGTGTATACATTGTCTATGTATGTATGAATACTGAATACTATACATATGTATAACATCTCCCTTCTGTTATTGTTATACATACATATTATGTATATCTACAATTATCTTGTTTTTTTTTTTTTTTTTTTTTTTTTTTTTTTTTTTTTTTTTTTTTTTTTTTTTTTTTTTTAATTAATTATTTATTACAGACATAATTCATTATTACAAAAACAATTTTTTTTTTTTTTTTTTTTTTTTTTTTTTTTTTTTTTTTATGTTTTCATGTAAGAAAAAAAAAAATATCAAATTTAGAAACGGCATTTTTTATTCCTCCATACCAAATCTTTTTGGCTGTTTTATTTCTCTGCCAGAACGAGTTTTTAACATTTTTTCAAACGATTCCAAGGGCCTATCGGTGCTTTCACCTGAGTCGGGTACGTTTACAAAATTTTGTTCATTATTATTTGCTTTTGAATCATTAAATTCATTATTATTTTCTAATAGTATGTGCTCTCTGTTACGCCTAAACTGACCCTCCCCATCAAGATCCCTTATAATAAATGAATTTGGTTCCTTGCATTTTTCAATAATTTTTCCCGGAGACCATGAAGCAGTTGGAGTCTTTCTAAAAAGAACCTGGTCATCAATGTTAACCGGTGGTAATTTTTTTGCATGTATGTCATAATATTTTTTCATTGTTTGATTATATTTTTCAACTACAATGTTGTGTTTTTGTTGGTCAATGATTGCTGGTTTAAGGTGTTCTGTACTAACTGGTAACTTTGAACGAAGGTTTCTTGACATTAGCAGCTTTGCAGGCGATTCAAAGTTGCCCTTAGGAGTGTTTCTATATTGAAGCAGGCCAATGTATGGATCTGTGTTAGATTCTATACATTTTCTGAAAATGTTTTTTATTGTTCTTATAGTGCGTTCTGTAAGACCATTCGATTTCGGATAGTAGGGACTTGAAGTAACATATTCTATATCCCAAGTTAAAAGAAAATGTTTATATTCACTTGAGTTAAACGGTGGCCCATTATCAGAAAATAAGATCTTAGGAATGCCATGTCTGGCAAAAAATGATTTGAGGTGTGTTATGACATTTTTAGCAGTTGAATTCTTATTGAGCTTAGCAATTTCAACATACTTTGAATAATAATCAACAGCAATTAAATATACATCATTGTTGAAATGAAATAAATCAGTACCTACTTTTTGCCAAGGTATGTCTGTTGGTTGATGAGGCGTAAGAGGCACTTTTGAGTTCGAAGGTCTATATTTTTTACAAACTTTACAATTTGAAATTTCATTTTGTATGTCATTGTGAATGGTTGGCCAATAAACAACATCTTTTGCTTGATTTAAACATCTATCTACACCAAAATGACCTTCATGAATTTTATTTAGAATTTCTCTCCGCATAGTCTTGGGTATGACAAGACTTTTGTTTTTAAATATTAGATCATCTAAGACTGTTATTTCACCCCTGAAAGGAAAATATGGTTGGGCTTCTTGTTTTGTTAAATTACTTCTTTTTGGCCACCCATTCATACAATAAAATTTAACTATTTGGAGAGAATTATCTTCTTTTGTAGCATTTTGAATTTGTTGAAGTCTTTTATCTGTAACACATAAATTTGATAAGACTAAATTGACGTGCACAGTTATTTCTTGCTGAATTTGCTCAAACTGGGGATCTTGAAAAGAACATGCTCTTGACAAGGTATCTGCAACAAACATCTTTTTTCCAGGAACATGTGATACTCTCATGTCATATATTTGAAGTTTCAACAAAATTCTTTGCAACCTAAGAGCTACCTTGCAAAGTGGTTTCGTGACTATTGAAACTAATGGCTTATGATCCGTTTCGACATTAAAAGTTTGACCGTAAAGGTACCTGTGGAACTTATTACAACCGAAATATATTGCTAATAACTCTTTCTCAATTTGGGAATAATTCTTTTGAGCATCATTTAAAGTAGTGGAAGCATAAGCTATTGGATTTCGGTAATGCAAAAGAACAGCACCCATTGCATCTTTGGATGAATCCACAGATAGTGTAATTGGTTTCTTGGGATCAAAATGGCATAAAATAGGTGCTTTACATAATAATTCCTTTATTTTATTAAATTCTTGTTCATGGGAACTATTCCAATTCCATTCTACATCACTTTTTAAAAGAGCTCTAAGATTTGACGTTTCTATAGACAAATTTTTTATGAAGGAACTTAGGTAATTAACCATTCCTAGAAATCTTTGAAGGTCTTTTACGCATAAAGGGGTAGACATGTTTTTTATAGCAGTAATTTTTGCAGGATCTGACGATATTCCTTCTTCTTTAAATATATGACCTAAATATTTTATTGTAGTTACCTTAATTTGGCATTTTTTTTTATTGAATTTAAGACCTTTCTGTCTGGCTCTTTCCAACAACAATTTTAAATTTGTGTCGTGTTCTCTTTCAGTTTTCCCATAGATTAGGAAATCATCAATATATATGAGTAAACCGGGCAAGTCGCCGAACAATTTAATCATATAACCATGAAAAATTTCTGAAGCTGCGTTAATCCCAAAGGGAAGTCTGAGAAATCTGTATCTCCCAAAAGGAGTATTAAACGTACAAAGTCGAGAACTATTTTCATTTAATTCAAGCATCCAGAAACCAGAATTTGCATCGAGAACACTGAAATATTTGGCGTCAGACAGTTGTGATCGGATATATTCAAAATCTGGTATTTCAAAATGAGGACGCAAAATAGCTTGATTTAAATTTCTAGGATCTAAACAAACTCTCAAATCTTTATTTGTTTTCTCAACTAGTACAATAGAACTTACCCATTCTGTGGGTTCAGTTACCTTTGTGATGACATTAAGACTTTCCATCCGAGCAAGTTCTTCTTTAAAACGACCCATCAACTTAAATGGAACCTTCCGAGGAGCATCAATTTTAGGCAAAACATTCAAATTCACTTCTAAATTAACCTTATCAGGCAAAAGACCAAGGCCCGTAAAAACGTCACTGAAATTTTTAAATAATTCAAAATTAGTATTTGCTGTTTCATTGACCTTACATATTTTTTTTATAAGATTAAGTTCCTTACATGTTTTTAAACCAATAATAGGAAGAGCATATTCATCTTTAATCACATAAAATTCAATAATAATACCTTTTTGGTTATTTAAGTCACAATAAAGATCACATATACCGAGTGAATTAATTTTTTCACCAGTATATGATACTATTTTTGACATGCATGGCTTTAATTTTATATTTTGTAAATTTAAAAAATCTAATGTTTTTGCAGATAATACATTCACCTGTGCACCACTATCTAATAAACAATTTATAACTTTTTTATTAACAACTAGATCTACTGTCCATAATTTATTTTCATCTTTTCCGTTTTTGTGTTGACGTATAGTTCCCAAAAACAACTCTTCTATTTCTTCTTTTTCTTCGCAATTATTATCATCACGTTCTTCTTGTTCTTGCAGATGTCTAACATGCATTTTGCTTTGGCACATTTTAGCAAAATGATTCGGTTTACCGCAATTTTTGCAAATTACACCCATTGCTGGGCATTTGAACCTGTGTTGCTGCTGTCCGCATCGATAACAGTAATTCGATGAACTGGCCGATGGAGAGTTTATGTGTTGGTTACTCCTTTCTCCTCCAATTGATGACGTCTTCAAGCCCTTGCTCTTCTCCGTATATACGAAATTATTTGGATTAGTGTTGAATTTGAATTTACCGGTTGACTTTGATGTGGATGAATATGTGGACATTCTACCTACTTTACCAATGACGGACGTAGTATTTGCGTCTTCAAGCTGTATTGTCTGGGTTTTCGTTTGCTCCATTAAACGTGCGATTTCAATGGCTTTATTTAGAGATGCCTTTCCTTCTTGTAATAGTTTTTCTCTAATCGCATGGTTTTCTTTGCTTAAACCACAAATGAAAATGTCTTTAACGATGTCGTCTTGCAATGTACCAAGTTCACAAGATATACTCAAATTTTTTAAATTTGTGATGAATTCCGTGATAGATTCTTCTGGCATTTGCTTACGCGTAAAAAAATTATGCCGTTCAACAGCTAAATTCTTTTTTGGTGTGCAAAACTCATTGAACTTGTCTATAACTTCGTCGTATTTGATGTCGTCTATTGATACACCAAATGAATTAAAGATTGTTAAAGCTTCAGCACCAAGATAATGAAGGAATATCGCAACTTTTCTTTGTTCAGGTTCATTTTCCATATTTGACGCTCTCATGAAGATCTTAAATTGTAGAATCCAGTTTTTCCACAGATCAGATAGATTTTGTCGACCACATGTGAAATCTAATGGAGCAAAGATTGGCGATATGGCGATTTTTGATTCCGAGTCTGTCATTTTATTAAAAGAATTTTTTGATTCACAGAGAATTTTTGATTGTTTTTTACTTTCACTTGCTGAGTTATCTGAACTATCAGAATGGCTCATTATTATTTTTTTTTTTTTTTTTTTTTTATTTATTATCAGAGTTCACTTCTGACACCATGTTATCTTTTATTAAAAGACGATTTCACTCTTCGACGTTCCAGTCACGACTGCCTCTTTATTGCCTTACTTACTTACAAAACATGAGTGTATACATTGTCTATGTATGTATGAATACTGAATACTATACATATGTATAACAGAAGTAAAAACAGAACACAAATAAGTGTCAAAGACTATTTGTCAAAAGTAAAAAAAAATTTGACTGCGACGTTTTCATATTCAATTAGAAGCGGAGTAGAGCACTCCAAAAATCGAAAACGACATAAGAATAACTTTTAAAAATATTTGCATTAATGTTGTTCTCGATTGGCTGTTAGAAGTTACTCCTTTTTTAATTCTTATATTTTATTTCTATGAATATGGAAAATTCGGACTTAAACGAGTAACTCCAAACAATCAATCGAAAACGGCATAAGCTTACAATATTATCTTCGGAGTGTTCTACTGCCTCTTGATTCTATTGGAACTTTGCGAATATACACTTGAACGTATAAATATCAACGAAATGTCAAAATAAACGAACGCTTTCATGTGAATAGATATTTATGTCGAATTTCAAACAACCATTTCAAATCGATTACCTACAGATCAATTTTTTTGTTGTAAAGAACTTGTAAGAAATAGTGTGTTTTTAACGCAAGAACTGCTTTGTTGTAAGAAAAAAAATCGAATGTTTGGTTGTTCAGAATTCGACATTAGACTAAAAAAACATCTGACGTTTCAATTAGGTGTTCGTTTGGAATTGTCAGACGAAATAAAGAATACGCCATTTTGAATCTCAGATTACAATTAAAGCAATTAGTTGGTATAAAACAATTTCAATACTTATGAAACACCCTGTTGGAAGTTGTGCTCTTTTGGGGTTGATAAAATTCTTCCAGGGAGTCTGGCTTGTTGGTAATGCTGATGGCTAAAGGAGGGTTGAATGCAAAATGATTTCCTTCTAATGGAGTTCATTCTTGTTCCTTAGTATTTTTTTTTTTTGATTTTATGTTCAGGACTATGCATAGTTTTGCATGTCATATTCTTTTTTTGGCTGACGTTGCTTTATATTTTTTTTTTCGGTTTCGTACATAATGACAAGAGAACGATACGTTTTGTGCAGATTGAAGGTAATTCTAGACGGGGCCAATTATTATTGTTCTAGGGTACAAAATGAGTGCCAGAGTGGCAGATGACACGATAAATGTCGATGGCAATCACTTAATTTGGTAAACGAGATTATGCGCGATCTAACTTAAGAAGGCATATGTATGAGTACCTACCATATATTGGTTGGTATTATTTACCAACATGATGAGATGATCGTTATCAAACTAGGCTTTGATTTCAAGTAGGAGGTAGGGATATATATACCACTCACTACTGAAAATGTTTTAAGACGGAAATATTTTTTTCAGGGGAAATATGGGAATTGAGTTAGTGGCACGCTTTTTAAATTAAACATGCTTCCGATTTAAGCAAAGAGATTACCACTTTAAGTTTTATCTTGCATTCTAGATTTATTTTGGAATTAGCAGATATGTATATGTGTTTTCATACATGTAAGTACATATTGTAAGTCACGTTATTTTGATTGAGAACTTTTATAAGAAGATTTTGAAGGGGGAATTTTATTTCAATCATTAGTTTAGATTTTAAAAATATAAAGCTCTGACTGACTGAATTTTTTAACAGTTGCGAGATGCCCAAAGTCTACCCTGAACAGTAGCGCCACCTTTTGTAAAAATAAAACTGTCAAAATTATTGGGATGTGGAAAATGTTAGTATGGAATAAATGCTGGGAATAGACATTTTAAACAAATGTACAATCCAATTGAGGGCTGAATAGTTTCTCGAAAACTTGTAGCTAAACAAAATTGTATGGGAACGTGGGTTTTATGTAGGCTTTTGACGAAAACCGGAATATAATGGTTCGGCGTGAAAAGACTATAAGGGCCAAATTATTCGCTCTTCATTAAATTTTAAATGTCATAAAGTTCCCATTTTCAACAGAGATTTAAAATTAAATGAAGAGTATATAAATTCGCCCCCAGAAGAGAGCGCTGTTGAGAGAGTCAAATATTTTCCCTTCCTGACGTTTAAAAATTGGCAGAAAATTGCGCTCAAGTCCAGACTTTTTTGGACTTTATTTTTTAATGAGAGAATTTCATCCCCACTCTTCAAAATTTTATAAGCTGCCAATTTCTGTCCAAAAATAGTCTGGATCTAGAGTCTAGAACAAAAAAAGTGGTACAAAAAAGACGCTAGCATCAATTGCATTTCGCAAGGCTTTTTTCACAAAATAAATTTTCTACATCCCAGCTTTGACATATGGTGGAATTTCCTATTTTTGACACTAGCTTAAGTTCATGCAATTTAACTAACGTCGATCCTTCCCTGTTTAAGTATTTTTGACTTAAGCCTAGTACGCTGCTGATGCGAAACGAAATTTTTCGGTGGTCTCCACTAGGAGAGCGAAATGCTAACGAAAACCACAGCGGAAAAATATTTGCGGAGAGTTCTGTAAGCTGTCAAAAACAATTGACAAGTTGTAAAAAAAAAGTAATTTTGTCACCAAATTATTTTTAGATGGAAAATTTTTTGTCGCCAAATTACTTTTAGATGTAATTTTCTTGAAATAATTCTTGGATTTAAAAATTGTTCTTGTTACACATAGAGGATTTAAAATAAAACTCAGAACCGTTTAAATGATGGAAATTAAGCAAATACTTTGGGACTTATTAACTGGTTTATCTGCCGATTTGATGAAATTTCTATCAATTTTAAGAAAATCAATGAAATAGGGAGGTAAACCACTCTATAATTCGAAAACTACGTCCTTCATTGGGATGGTGTGAACGGTTATGAGTTCTAATTTATGGTTTCTTACTAATTCCGGATACCATTTCCAAGTCCAAGAATTATTTCAAAAAAAATATATGTAAAGGAAATTTGGTGACAAAAAAATACATCTAAAAGTAATTTGGTGACAAAACTACTTTTTGTTTTGTTAATCCTTCCTTTGAAAGTATGAAGTTTTGATTCAAAAAAGATATAGCTCGCCTTTATTGGACAACCCGTTCCAAAGATATAGTTGCAAAGCTATTCACTGTTCACCTTGAAATACATAATCTGAAAATACTTTGAAGTGTATCTTTGGAACGGGTTACCCTAAAAACTTGGTTGATACCTTTTTGTAATCTACTCTTGATGCTCTCAAAATCAGCATCAAAAGTTTTTATGTAGAAGCCTTATTGCAAAAAATCACTCTTGAAATACGCATATTTAGAATGATGTATGCGTATTCCTGGAGTTTTTTTTTTTAATACAACTTCTTTGCAAAAAATGTTGATGTTTCCTTTGAAAGTATCAAGTGCTGATTCTAAAATGATATCGCTCGCCTTTATTGGACAAGCCGTTCCAAAGATATAGTTCCAAACCTATTCACTGTTCACCTTGAAATACATAATCTGAAAATACTTTGAAGTGTATCTTTGGAACGGGTTACCCTAAAAACTTGGTTGATACCTTTTTGTAATCTACTCTTGATGCTCTCAAAATCAGCATCAAAAGTTTTTATGTAGAAGCCTTATTGCAAAAAATCACTCTTGAAATACGCATATTTAGAATGATGTATGCGTATTCCTGGAGCTATTTTTTTTAATACAACTTCTTTGCAAAAAATGTTGATGTTTCCTTTGAAAGTATCAAGTGCTGATTCTAAAATGATATCGCTCGCCTTTATTGGACAAGCCGTTCCAAAGATATAGTTCCAAACCTATTCACTGTTCACCTTGAAATACATAATCTGAAAATACTTTGAAGTGTATCTTTGGAACGGGTTACCCTAAAAACTTGGTTGATACCTTTTTGTAATCTACTCTTGATGCTCTCAAAATCAGCATCAAAAGTTTTTATGTAGAAGCCTTATTGCAAAAAATCACTCTTGAAATACGCATATTTAGAATGATGTATGCGTATTCCTGGAGCTATTTTTTTTAATACAACTTCTTTGCAAAAAATGTTGATGTTTCCTTTGAAAGTATCAAGTGCTGATTCTAAAATGATATCGCTCGCCTTTATTGGACAAGCCGTTCCAAAGATATAGTTCCAAACCTATTCACTGTTCACCTTGAAATACATAATCTGAAAATACTTTGAAGTGTATCTTTGGAACGGGTTACCCTAAAAACTTGGTTGATACCTTTTTGTAATCTACTCTTGATGCTCTCAAAATCAGCATCAAAAGTTTTTATGTAGAAGCCTTATTGCAAAAAATCACTCTTGAAATACGCATATTTAGAATGATGTATGCGTATTCCTGGAGCTATTTTTTTGAATACAACTTCTTTGCAAAAAATGTTGATGTTTCCTTTGAAAGTATCAAGTGCTGATTCTAAAATGATATCGCTCGCCTTTATTGGACAAGCCGTTCCAAAGATATAGTTCCAAACCTATTCACTGTTCACCTTGAAATACATAATAAGATATAAGATTATATATTTCAAAGTGAACAGTGAATAGGTTTGGAACTATATCTTTGGAACGGCTTGTCCAATAAAGGCGAGCGATATCATTTTAGAATCAGCACTTGATACTTTCAAAGGAAACATCAACATTTTTTGCAAAGAAGTTGTATTAAAAAAAATAGCTCCAGGAATACGCATACATCATTCTAAATATGCGTATTTCAAGAGTGATTTTTTGCAATAAGGCTTCTACATAAAAACTTTTGATGCTGATTTTGAGAGCATCAAGAGTAGATTACAAAAAGGTATCAACCAAGTTTTTAGGGTAACCCGTTCCAAAGATACACTTCAAAGTATTTTCAGATTATGTATTTCAAGGTGAACAGTGAATAGGTTTGGAACTATATCTTTGGAACGGCTTGTCCAATAAAGGCGAGCGATATCATTTTAGAATCAGCACTTGATACTTTCAAAGGAAACATCAACATTTTTTGCAAAGAAGTTGTATTAAAAAAAAAAACTCCAGGAATACGCATACATCATTCTAAATATGCGTATTTCAAGAGTGATTTTTTGCAATAAGGCTTCTACATAAAAACTTTTGATGCTGATTTTGAGAGCATCAAGAGTAGATTACAAAAAGGTATCAACCAAGTTTTTAGGGTAACCCGTTCCAAAGATACACTTCAAAGTATTTTCAGATTATGTATTTCAAGGTGAACAGTGAATAGGTTTGGAACTATATCTTTGGAACGGCTTGTCCAATAAAGGCGAGCGATATCATTTTAGAATCAGCACTTGATACTTTCAAAGGAAACATCAACATTTTTTGCAAAGAAGTTGTATTAAAAAAAAAAACTCCAGGAATACGCATACATCATTCTAAATATGCGTATTTCAAGAGTGATTTTTTGCAATAAGGCTTCTACATAAAAAACTTTTGATGCTGATTTTGAGAGCATCAAGAGTAGATTACAAAAAGGTATCAACCAAGTTTTTAGGGTAACCCGTTCCAAAGATACACTTCAAAGTATTTTCAGATTATGTATTTCAAGGTGAACAGTGAATAGGTTTGGAACTATATCTCTGGAACGGCTTGTCCAATAAAGGCGAGCGATATCATTTTAGAATCAGCACTTGATACTTTCAAAGGAAACATCAACATTTTTTGCAAAGAAGTTGTATTAAAAAAAATAGCTCCAGGAATACGCATACATCATTCTAAATATGCGTATTTCAAGAGTGATTTTTTGCAATAAGGCTTCTACATAAAAACTTTTGATGCTGATTTTGAGAGCATCAAGAGTAGATTACAAAAAGGTATCAACCAAGTTTTTAGGGTAACCCGTTCCAAAGATACACTTCAAAGTATTTTCAGATTATATATTCCAAGAGAACAGTGAATAGCTTTTAGAATATATTTTTGGAACGGGTTGCATTTTTCACTTGTTCATCAGTGAGTTTTCTTAGTGGGTTTGTACTTGACCGCTCTGCTACGCTGCGAATGCTCTTTGATGGATTCCCATTTTAACTATAGGTCTTGCTTCCTCAATTAATACCAAAATCGAATGAATAGTAAAAATGCATGGCCTTATATATCAAATCCAATTGACAAGTGAACAGCTTGCAAGCAGCTTGATTTGCTATCAAATCCACGAGCAGGGCATCTGCCATACGATGGTTCAATAACATTAAAAAACTTCGTCCAGAAAAGAAAAAGAAGGTAGCGATGGCAATGCGAGGTAAGTGATTTGTCATCATCTTCTTTCTATCAACACAACAAAGGACTAGCGAGGTCATCACCTGAAATTGTAGACTAAATAACAATGTCCATGCCGTGCCGATTTTCACGAAGTAAACATTAAACAGATTATCTTAACTTAGAAATAAGTTCTGGGGTATGGTATAAAATCGCCAATCAATGAGATCGGAAACAGGCTTTCTAAATAGAGGTGGGTATCGTTTAAGATGGCCTTTTTGCAACCAAACATTATTGTGGTAACGATGATTTCACTAAATTGTCGTCGGTGCAGCGGAAGGCCGCTTACCTTTGGCTTCCGGCCTGGATACATCTTGTCCCGACCAGGTCGGAAATTCATATTCGTACTGCCAGTAGCGGGCGGTCGATTTGATTTTTTCTTTGTGGCAATTGAGTTAATTTATGTGTTGAAAGTATGTAGTTAGAAATGGTGAGTGTTTTTTTTATATTTATATGGTGTCAAAGGTCGCATAGAATTTAAAAGTCGGAGTAACAAATGTATTTGTGTCCATGACATGGACAGTTAATTGCAGAACAAACTACTGAATCTTGATTATAATATTTTTATTTAGTAGTCACTTAAAATAAATTAATTTTAAAAGGACATTGGTTATTTTTAATCTAAGCACTAGCACTAGGTATGAGAAAAGTCGATAGTTAGTTATAATCAGCACTCCAAATAAAGATCAGCTATATCTTGTTCGCCGATAAGATATGTGAAGGGTGTGCTTCTTTCCAACTTCCCATTTGCATTTTGCAGATTTAGTTTAGTCGATTTTAAAATTGGTTTTGATACAAAATTAGAATTGAATGTATTTTGATTAATTTAATTCAGGAAATGTACAGAAAAACCCGACACTAGAGAAAACACAAAGCCAAAGAAAAATCAAATAAGCATTACAAGAGCTTGACTTTTTTTTTATAAAAAAAATGAAATGTCAAAATTTCGCAAGCAATTAATGTGCAGGTCAATTAAATTGAGAACGAAAAGAGTGGAGAATTGTACTAAGAAATCTACTACAGCTATCCACTAAAATTACACATTTCGTCGATCAGCAGCGTACTGGAAAACGAAAAGTAGAACGAAATTTTTCGTTCATGATTTCGTCGTGTCATTTTTGTATGGGATTTTTCGTTTCGCATCAGCAGCGTACTAGGCTTTAAGCTCTGGATATAAATTTTTCTTTAAGCTAATTTCAAACGTTTTCGAGTGGTCGTTCAGAGTAGCGAATTTTCCATTTTTTATGGAACATGCATAAGAAAAATGGAGTTACTCCGAACAGCCAACCGAAAACTACCTAAATCAAAATGCAAAATACATACTTTATCTAGTAGTAGAGTCTATTATTCGTAAGAAGCGAAGTCGAAAAAAGTAGATCTGAAATTCTATTGAATAGACAAGTATACCAACAGATATTCGCAATGCTAATTAATTGACTTTTAGTCTATTTCAAAAAGACTCTCGCAATAAGCCTCAACAACTTTTCATATTTAATAGAGCAAACGAATTATCACTTTGAATGAAATGACTTAGGAGTATATACCTATCTTTTCAAACAAAAATCATACTCCAATCGAAAATCTATCAACACCTTTTGATTTTAAAAGGTACCTACTCAATAAAGTTGTCTTGCCTCAGTTGTTAACCTAAATTAGAGTTAAGCTACAATAAATGTCGATTCAATTTTGTTCAATGGTTCCTAAGGATTTCATACAAATATAACAGATAGCACCCCTATTTTTGGTCCTGAATAGCAAAAATACAAAAACACATCGTTAAAATCTATCTAAATAAACAAAGATAGAGCGGGTTTGTATTCGATTTATCACAAACAAAACAGCATCAAAAGGAATCAGATATCGAATTCGCATTCATTTCATTGAAAGGATAAAAGATGAGACTTTGCTATCAATTTGATTGAACCTTATAGTTATAGACAGGCACCAGGAGCACCAGGGTGATGATGGAATGTTGGTTGTCTTTTGAAAATTATGTGGGTCGAGAGGCTGGTTTTGTGTGTGCTGTGCACTTTATTTTAAATAATGCACTCAATCGTTTTTGAGAACACCAAATGTGTTTTGGTTTTGTGTTCTTTTTCCTTGAATGTTTTTTCTTCTTTCATATTATTGAATTCGAAGGGAGAAATTGTGTTGTATCCTTCAAGATATTATTGTAACACTGTTTGTATCAGCAGGACTTAAAAATGCATCGTGTTTAAGTGGTAAGGGGCCAAGGAAGCAGAGGCAACAAAACTGTAAATAAAGTTGTTATGTACAAGACAAAAAAAAAAAAGAAAATGCTGCCGTAATAGCACGAGGGATAAAAATAATGAATGAACTCAGCGGATAATTTTGTTGAATTAACCTCCTGCACTACGTCAACTTGTTCCGGTGTCAGATTACATCCCTAACACTACACCATGCAGGCGTACGTGCCAGCACTTTGAGGGTCTAGTATGTTATACGTGCTCGTATTAGTGGTATGTATGATTTGTAAGAGTTTTTATAAGTAAAAGAGATATTATATGAAGAGGTGGTATTTTTCGGAAATGGTTTATGATTGAATGTATAGTCCAGTGAATTCATAATCTGACTCAACACCTTTTTAAGGACTTTACCCAGCTTTTTTTTTTTAATTTAAAAAGGGATTTAACATAAATCTCAATTTTCGAAAATCCGAAATGGCTCCATTCGGATTTTAAATTTTACATTAAATTAAATATTTCAATTCTAGATTTCTGTAAGTGATCAGTCGTAGTCCTGTTAAAAAATTGAAGATTGGGAAGTAAAAATTAGGTTAAGTCAGAGTCAGTTTCTTGCATTTTTTTGTATTTTAAAAAACATTACTCTTTTTAATTGATGAAGAAAATGCGCCTTAAAGCGCTTAGGAGACATAAGGGAATTTAGTGATGTTATATGAAAACGGGAAAAAAATCCCTTCGGCATATACAAAAATATCCTCCTTATCCCAGACTAACAAAATGTTGAGCTTATAGGCCTCCATTTCTACTTCAGGACCTTCAAAGTTTAAATGACATTGCCTTTCAGGCGGAGGTCTAAGAGTCTGCATTTTGACCATGGTAATGCCAATTAAATCGGTATTGATGAATTTTTGTCAACGATGGTATGGTGTATTTTCTTATTCTTCTTTGCTACTACCTGCTTTTATACGAAAAATATTCAGCTTAGCTGCCTTCAATTTGTTTGAATACTACTGTTTCATGGTTATTTAAAAGCTGCTTCGCTATTAGTCATTCATATATCCTGTACTTAAAACTTTTTGAACTTGGGAAAAACTGTTCGGCGACCAATGTGGGTATTTAAAATCATCATCTTCATCTTCAACAAAGAACTAGTGATTTTCAGCTCAATAATTTTACTTTAATAAAGACCAAAGGCATCAACATACACCAATTTAACTAATTATTTGTCATGTCAAACTTGTAAACAAAACAAATGATTCCAATATGTGTTTTATGATATAAAATTACTTTTTTGGGAAATTCCTTACCATTTGATACACAATCAAAGTTCCCTTAATTGAAAGGTATTTTTTTGACAGCTGGCCAGAAATATCCCTTCCTTTTATGAACGCGTCTAATGGCCGTACTCAGAAATGTGTACAGAACTATTTGGATATGTGTATGTTCTAATACAGTGTAAGAACGACAGCTGATAACAAAACAGCTGTAAAGAGCTGTTGTCAAAAAATGAAACTCAAGCTATCCGAAAAACTTTAGTTTAATTTTGTATCCTATGAGAAATTTCAAAAACATATGCACAAGCACATACAAATTTAACCTATCCGGTTTTGGATGTTCAGAAACCTAAATGGATACTAACCTATCTTAGATAATCTCTATCGTACTAAAATCTGAATGTGCCCATTCTCATGGTTTTTGAATCATGCACACTATATGGGAAAGTTAAAAGCTGCGCGATAGCACACTTGACAGTAGTCCATTTAGCATGTTTGGTCTTCACAAAAAAAAATTAAATGTTAATAATGGAAAAGCTTCTACAACCATAAGTTATTCTGTTCTAAATATACTTAATTATATTTTTTTGTTGTACTGTCCAATGTCTTCACATAATTTATCTTGATTTAGTTTTGCAAGAATGAATGGCGCAAAATTTTAAAAATGTAAAAAAAACATACTCTAAATAAAAGTTTTAAATGGGAGTCGACTACAAAAATGAGTTTTAAAATGAGAGTCGACTTTGTGATCATTGTAAGCGACTAAAAGTATACTTTAAAAACAGCAAAATGCTTTTTTATCTTTTTTAAAGTATCCTTTATCCAGTTGACGTTTGACATTTCATAACAAAAATGAAAGAAAAATGTTTTCTGAAAAAGATTTGTAATATTTTAAAATATTTTGAGCGTTTTAGGAAGCAAATATACTTATAAAAAGCTCGAGCAAATCCGTTCGAAGAACTTAAGGACCTTGAATTTGATTCGAAACAACTGTTCGATTTTTATAGGAAACATATGTAGGTTTTCACAATCTAAATCTGAAATTTATAAATGTCAAAAAATGTGTGTTTGCATGAACTGTCCCTGTTTAAGGCGTGTTCACTTTCCCCGCGGTTTATACCAATGAGTTAAAAGTAATGAAAATCAAAAAAGTTCTTAAACTAATTTAATATTCTAAATTAATCTGTTCTGCACCAATGAATTTAAGGCCTGTCCCCCAAAACAAGTATTACTTAAATAAGTCATTATGTCTAACAATATTACTTCAGCAACCAAGACAAGCATTTAGATTAATATTTTCCGAATAAATCACTCCCATTCCCCTTAAAGTGGCAAGTCAACAATATCCTCAACATCGTCATCGTCAGCATGTGCTATGGACCCCAAAAAATAACCTCTTTCTGCGTCAGTGCCTTATATATGCCCACCTCCATACAAAACTCCGTATTAGCCTTTCTACACAGAGGCTAGATGTAATCCAAATTAAAACACGGTTCCCCCACTCAAAAAATTATAAATTACCACCAAACCCCGTTAATAAAACGGTTCACTTACCACCACATAATGCCCGGATAATTTCTTCCTCTCATTGTACCCTTTTTTGTATTAGAATAAGGATTCTATCCCTTTTAATATCAAAATCATACTAAAATAACCCCGTGTTTTCCCCTTTTTATTCCAATTCCAACCTCTCGACGACAGATTAAAGCGAATTACACGCCACAGGAGACAGGCGTGCCACGTTGCCGTTGCCATTGCCGTTGGTAAAAAGGCTTAAATCTGTATATGCTGCCCTTGTACCGTGTTGCTTATAAAAATTCAATCCGCACAAAAGGGACAATTTTTTGGGATTCGAAAATCCTGCTTCTAGCATCTCGGGTTCGTTGGTTTTTAACAACTGGAACTGAGACGCTGCTACATATTTTCCTTCTTGACTTTTTTTTAATTTAATCCACAATACAGGAAAGACAAAAAATAGACTGAAATCTTTTCGCGTCCGGAATGGTGGCAAAATACCACAAGTCCACACCATGGCTATAAGGTCGGCCACAAAACTATACTTGCACATTCCATGGAAACGCAAAACTCTCGAAAACGTATAAAGAGTATCTCAAGCGTTGAAAAGTCTAGAATTTATGTATATGTAGATATACCTACTCCAAGTTGGTATTGCTATACTTCGTTGAGCGTCGCCCGCCAAATCTGACGCAGGAGGGCAGTAGTAGCTCTTGAACTGTAGAGAGCATTCATATGTAAATTTTGAATGAATTGAATAATTTAAGCGAATACGTTGTTTCGCTTTTTAGAATATATTCCCAAATAAGTGAAGCAAATAGTTGAGACTTGAAAGGGTGGATGAGTATTATAGGGCGATCCAGAAACCAAGCTCCTCTCTAGAACAGGTTATATGCAGGCGCAGGGAAATAAATCCCATTTCAGGGCTGTTGAGTGCTTATATGCAAGTTGATCTCTGAAGTTTTTGATATAAAACTTTTGTCTAGTATTTAGTTTCGTTATGTGTGTACCTTTTCTACCAAATATATCTGAGTTTCAAATTGTTGTTTTTTTTTTCAAAAATTGCTTGAAACTACTCTGGATTCCACATGTATCGTTACACTCTCATAGGTATACTATATAAGACGTAAAGAAAATTAAGCTCAAAAGTACTGCAGGTGTTCTTCTTAAAATATTTTCCTTCTCTAACGAGTTCATTTGGTGTAACTTTGTGTAATAGATTTTGTTTCTTATTATTTTTGTCTATTTTAATTGAAAGTTGTAAATTCGTTTGTTCTTATGGTTTTGCTTAAAATGTGACCAGTCGGTTGATAAGACAGTTTTAGAAAAGTTGGAATAAATACGATTACATTTTATATTCATGAGCCTTTGAAATAAATTTCAAGTAAAAACACCCTTCTGAAAGGGTTTTGTTTGCATAAGTCTCAATAATGGTCGTGTTCTTTTCTTTGTGAAGCATTTTTAATTTTCGTATGTGGTCTTCCGGAGTTCTAACCTTTAAATATCGTCAATTAAAGAAGGAAAATTAGTTCGTGGATAAGAAATATCTAACTAAGACTGTAAAACTTTTGCGACACTTTTTCAGAAGCTTGGAAGATTTTTTGAAATATTTTTAGATTAAGGTGCAAAGGTTACATTTTATTTCAGCTTTATAGTCTTCGATGAAAGCATACTGAGTTGGCGAAAAACTATCTAACTTTTGATCAGATAATCTGAAGAAAACATTTATATGATGGCTACAAAAATTTTATTTTTAGAATATGCTTTGGACATTTTAAAATGGTCAGACAATTGTTACCGAACCTTAACAGACTTTTTCCATTTTGTTTCACACACAGATGATTTCATCCCAACTATTCAAAAATTTAACACCTAAGCTGAAAATTTCTGCCCAAAAAACTCTGGTTCAGACCTAATCGGCCCTATAACAAATTCCATCGTAATCTAAAATATTCTACGTTTCCCGATAAAATTATCGCAGTCGATGCGGAGTGAAAAAATCGCTTACGATTTTCGAAGTTTGTATAAATTGGTATCACTGAATTAGAATAGAATGAAATGAAATGGAACAAACTTTTTTACGACAAATCATTTTTGTCGGACATTGAAATTGTAAGAGGCCACAATGTTGCTTAAAATTTTCAAATAATATATGTGTAAACTTAATTCAAATTCAAAATAACCACGATTTTGTCATTTATCATTTGAGTTTGACAAAAATAAGCTGTTTTCGAAAATAAGAAGATTCCACTCGGATTTTGTGAAAGCTTTTGGTCGTAGATCGGAGCGTAACTGTCCGTGCCGGGAATTATTACGATGGAACTTGTGATAGGGCTGAATATAACTCTCACATAAATTGGAAAAACAAATTTATGACTTAAGGGAAACCTCATTGAAAAAGTCTAAAGTAATATTTACATGGGAGCGACCGATGAACGATAATAAGTGACAATTTTAAATCTTCACAAGCTATAAGCAAAATGGTAGAAATATAATATAATAAATAATAATGTTTAAATACTAAAAATGTAAATACATTTGAGAAAAGGACTAGGTCGTTACGAATTGTAATCTTGTTATTATACAAACTGTCAAACTCTATTCGCGATCCACATATCATCGCCACTTCAACGTATAAATTCTTCGGTGCGAGTAATTTGTAATTTCACAATCAGAGAGATCAACGGCCAACTAATTAACGAATATTCGTCCATTTTGATATTTCGTTCACATGGCTCTAATTCTATTCGTCACGAATATAATTTGAAAGTCTGATTTTGATGTTAGGCGCGATCGAACAAATTACTCTTTGGATGGATGGATAAAGTTTGACTTTTCGTAACAATCAGATGCAATTCGCGACTACCAATATTGTTTTTTTTTTTTTCAAATTTATCTTTTTTTTGGCGACTTAAAAGTAAATTTGTGTGTCGAAACATTAATATAAATTATATTTCTAAAATTTTGTTTAGAATTTTTGAAGAATTTAAGTTGGTAAATTGTTTTAAATGGTATTTATTCGTCATGTGAAAAGTCCTTTAATTGTTAGGTCATTGGTCGCACTAATGTGAATCATTTTTAAGGGCTTATGCACACTTACTTGGTGTTTTTTAAAGTTCGACACATTCACCAGTACTCGTCTTTCTCTTGAAAGACGTTACCAAATGCTATGATGCGTATAGCGTATGCCGCAATATCACCGAAAAGCTACAGTACATGCGTGTTCATACATATGTAGGTCAATCAAGTTGTGAGTTCCTTAGGTACCACACATTTTAAAACGTAAGAGTGCACCAGCACTAACCAAGTCAGATCACATGATCTCGGTGGCTATTTGATGTGTCACACTGCAATTCCGTTATCTTTACAGGCTGCATCCACAGACGAAACTATGAACATGCCATGAAAAATTCCAATGAAGTCAAAAAATCCATGATTAACGTTTGAAATTTACATGTAGCTAGCTATTTGTTTACTTTTATGGTGTTACTAGTTAACCGAGTCTAAAAGTTCTAACCGAGTTAAGCCGAGCTCAAATGTATGCAAACCGAGTTGTCTAACTAAGTTTGAATTAAAATCGTTGAATAGTTTACATGTGTTTGTTTTTGAATAATTATGTAATTGATTCGGTTCGGTTTGCTTGGAGAATGAATGAAATACTCGTATATTTAAAAACAAATTTGCCGGAACCTGTAACTTTAGGTATAGGATGATTTTTGGGAGACAGAACTCAGTTACCAAACATTGCAAGTAAATTACATACTCTCAAATCTTAATCCTTTGACCTTCTGAGCCTTATTGGGACCTTACTTAGTGTCAATTCTACATCCTCGTCGATCCTGGGAACACCACTTCCAATCATCCAGACCAAGTACTTACTATAGAATCCGCGTTACCTTGGTAGAACTTCCTTATCATTTCGAACCTGGGTGTTAGGATTTGACAACTCACTCCAAAGTAGATGACATTTTTTTAATGTACTAGGTATATGCAAATCTTTGTAAAGCTCGTAGAATTCGCTATTGTATCATCTCCTCCATTCGCCCAACTCGCACGAATGACCAAATATATGTCGAAGTATCAGCTCTCCTGCTCTACAAATTCTGCTAAACTTGGCTTTAAATATGTCAGATTAACCAAATCCAAATTAAGTTCTATGTCTCTCGTATTGTTGATGAAACACACAGTTTATTCGATCTATTGAATTCATCCACCATATACATTCGTTCTTATGACTAAGACTTGTCCCACAACATTTCAGCACATTATTATTGACAGAGCATTAAAGTGTTGCTATTTTCATGCACCATGTCAACGACAATCAATGGTTCCCCGACTTCTACAATACCCAATCAACCCAAATCAACAATATTTTTTTATTTTTTTTTTTTTGAAAAATTACCAACATTCCACATAACAGTTATTCCGATTAGCCCATTCCCTAATAATAAGATGTTTCTGATTTTTCACTATGGCCCACCAAAATTGACATTTGGCCGGAAGTTAAAGATCATTTCCTCAGTCAAACTGCAAGATGTACATGTACAATCCTCCTGCCAACTCTTATACACAGTGTCTTATGAGTTGTTTCATCTTCAGTATTTAACATGACATCGCACGGGCGGTCGTAAATCAAGAAATTCTTTAAATAATCACCTACATGTGTAAACATGTCAGCGCAGTTCACACAGGCACCATCACTACAAGAAGTCATGCTCCATCACATTATTGAAAGGTTATGCTACGAGTACATAGGTGAAATGCGCTCATCTCTCTCGGGATCAATTAGCTTTGGAAACAATTTAAATTTGATCCTTTAATGTCATACGGGCAGATGCTTCTCTATTTATGAACCTATACATGAGAAGAAAAAAGGACCAACAAATACAAATTGAATTTATTCCAAATCAGCATACATATTCCTTCAGATATACAATTTATTCAAAGCATCGTTTCGGTATAATTTATTTGGCAAAAAGCAATCTGCCAGTCCGATATGGCATTATTAGCAAAAGAAATGAATTGCCTAAGAGTTAAATGTTCGGCAATTAATCAACATAACAAATAAAATTATTGTGAGTCCCAAAATGAAAATCTCTCAAACCAACTCACGTCCGCATCCACAAAACACATTCCGATCCCGCACACGCACACGCAGACGACAGACAGAACAGTTTACCCAACAAACAACCAAGCCCATAAGTCCAAATTCAGACGCAGAGGAAGACAGGGTAACCTGCTGAGCAAGGGTTCGTACTTCGTATTAAACACAAGATATTTCTGCAGATGCCCAGGCGCAACGAAGGGAAGAGAGAAATGAATAAAAATGCCAAAGTACGTGCCCGTAAACGAAACCGATGGATACAGCTGATGTTAATATTACAATGACACGCATCTCTGAGGAAAACCTTACACTACGAGCATTAACAATGCACATTCTTAATCCTTTGTGGGATATTTAGTGAATGTAATTCGAACATTTTCCGACCGAATTAAATCGTTGTCCTGTCAAATGTACACGTATCCTGCGGGACAAGTGAAAATGCGCATTGCACCGAATTATCGTAGTACAAGATACAAAGCGGCAAAAAGGATCCATTCGATATCTCCAGAATTAATTCAATGACACGTGTGTTTATGTATTATGTTGTAACCGGGGCAATTCGATAAATAGGTTCATCAAATGTTCCTTACTCTCTATCTCTCTCTCTGTCGTTTTCGGTACGTGAGTCCTGTTTTCATAAAATTCGGGTTTCTTTTTTGGAAACAGGAGCATGAACAAGGTGTCGCACCATAACAAGTAAGGACCTTTGGATTGATAGGCGAGTGGAAAATGAAGGTATTTCTAGGAAATGTGCTTGCACGGCACCAACAACACACGTCATTAATCGGAACCATACAAATAGGTTTGCTATTTTGGAATTTGATATGGAACACATTTCCGAAAATATCAACCTGCTATAATAATGGATTTTTAGTTTTTGTTCTTCCTTAAAAATAGGAACCGGGGATAGATATTTTGACGGCGCAAAAGGAGCACGTGAAAGCACGCCACGGTTCCTTTCAATTATATTACACACAAGGCCGAAACATCTGTTCCGTCCTGTACTCGTTGTTAAGGGAGTTTCTTTTTTTCTTCGTTTTTTTTTGTGTTCATTCTTCTTCCTGTCGAATTAAACAAAGTGGCGATGGCGATATCCTTATTCCAGATATATGAACAGTATTGGAAACAATAGTAGGAGAGTTTTGTGTGTAGAACGCGTTCAGTCATGATTTCTTATCTTAAGTCAGGTGGAAGAATTTTCAGGATTTCGATAAGCATTGGGTAATGGCTGCTAATGTTTTTAAAAATCTGAAAGTACTTATATGTATGTTTGAAGAAAGGTAAAATTAATAAGATAACGAGTGTTTGGATTTATTTTCGTATTAGTATGATTATTGGATGACATAAACATTCGAATAATCTGAATTCTGTGGATTTTCTCCCTCCTCCTCCTCAATAATTTAAACAAGCAATTTTTATTTCAATATTTATTCAAGCAATCATTGCAGACACTTTTATTTCTGCCTTCAGTGGGCAAATTATTGCAATGCTGACTATTGTTTACATACAAGCCGCTTCGGCCTGTAATTCCAATTCAATTCTTCAATCCACTTGTAACGGCTAAAAGCAGCACTAATGTCAGTCGAACTAACACCAGAAGTCAAATTATTTCATCATCTATAGCAACAGAAATAGTAAGAATAATTGTATAAGATAATTTATTTCCTGAAATTTGTTGTCTGCGTTGGAAACTTCAATTGTATGTCCGATTTTCTGAAATTCATTGAATATTTGTGAAGGCGAAGGGTAAATAACACATGAAAGCGACCAACGACCAACAAATTGACCTGTCAAATTATATTCGCGCTCCACATACCACCCACATTTCAATGAATAAATTCTTCGAATACGACTAACTTCAAACCCAGAGATTATCAAAATAAAAAAGCCATATGAATGAAATGTCAAAATGGTTGAATAATAATTAATTCGTTGATCGATCTCATTTTAAGAGGTCTTACCCTAAGCCTCCACAAGCAATTTTTATTTTTGTTTTTATTTCAACAATATTATTGCAGAAATATTTATTTCTTCCTTCAGTGGGCAAATTATTTCATGAAATCTTATTGACAATAAATAAGAGTGTCCAGCAAACAAGACCTATTGTATTTATATTTTCGGCCTGTAATTCCAACTCAACCCATCAATATACACATGTAAAGGTAAAAAGCACACAAACGTCAGTCGAACTAATATTAAACGTCAAATTATTTCTTCATTTATTTCCACAGAGATGGTAAGAAAAATATGCTAAAATCGATTTCGTAAAATAATTTATTTCATGAAATTTGTGGTCTGCATTGAAAATTTCCATTGCATATTCGATTTGCTGAAAGAAATTATTGCTTGTGAAGGCGCAGGGTTAAGAAATCATAGCGCAGTATATTATTATGTCTGATCCATATTCTGCAAAATTTGGTAGTTTTGGGTAGAAAAGAGTAAAATATTTCCCCTTACTGGCAATCTCTTCCCGATACATTTTTGTAAGCAACAAATTCGGGCAGGAAATTTACAAATGTCAGGTTGACGCTTGTCATACAAGGAAAAAATCTCCTATTTGTCGTGGGAAAGATTTGTTGAACAAATAAATACATTTAAAAGCACAAAATATAAAACTATTAGTTTGAAGAGAAGGAAAATGTGAATTTTAAATAAACCAAAATATAAATAAAAAACAAAATGTTCTGTTGACGTTTAAAAATTTGCAATTGATCTACGTACTCAGATCAGAATCATTGTGTAAATTCACAAACTGTTGCATCACTTTGTAATTTAACTGTTCCTTACTGTTGAGCACGCGCAAAAAATTAATATCGAAGAATCAAGAATATCACGATTAGCTGGCATACATAAATATGACGAATGAAAATTAAATGTATGGATTTTAGTAATATATGGTTTCTCTCAAAGGATATTTAACTTCTGCTTACAAGTAACTTGTTAAAACAATTAATATATGACACGTTGGTTAACTTTACTATTACCTTTATGCGAAAACACTTTTTTGAAAGCCGTTTTGGGAACTAAACGCACAAGACTTGAGATTCTCCAACTTCCCACAAAGTACACTAAAGAATCTTATCATATAATGCTTGTTTATTTCAGAAATTATAAATTAATCTTAATTGTCTCTCGTTTATATCCAATATCGTAAAATAAAACAAACTTACCGAAGTATTTTGTTTATGTTTGGATTCTATTGCTAAAAGGGAACATTTGTGCCATTTTTTTATTCCTTAGGATTTTTTAAAAATTTTATTAGACTATCACATACCTTATCCCATATGTTTAATCAAATGTCATTTCTTATTCGAAGTGAAATTTAATTCGGACGAAACTCGCAATAGCTTTTAAAATTAAAAACAAAAATATTGCCCGTGAAAGATATTGCCGGAGAAAATCACAATAAGACTGAATTAATTCCTGCGGGATGACAAAAGTACCACTACGGGGAATAAATCTTATAAATCCTAAGCAAATTGTATTGAAAGGAAGATATTATTGAATAATGATGAGTGTGAGCAATGAACACAGTGACATTCCGATTTATAATTTCGACAGGCAGATAAGCTGTCATAGTTTCTGTCACAAAATTGACTAAATAATTGATTAGGTATCATCAATTCGATCAAATACACAACTCTTCTAAGTAATGTATGTTTCGTAACGTAACGTTAGATCATTTAAGTTAAACAAGTCCATATTTGACAGATCAAGAATCAAAACATGTGCACCATGTGATTTGCTGAATTGTTTTGAATTGCTATTCTATTTTTGTTTTTTTTTTTCAATATACATATTTAGAATTTTGTTTTGCAAACAAATATTTACCGAGATAATTCGAATAATTGAAGTCTGACTAACTCTATTGACCCATTAATTAACCTCAAGGTATATTTACCTGAATGTATTTAATAAACATTTTTTTAAACGGATACTTTTAGCTTATGACGTACAATATATAAATACCAATAAAACCTCATCTGGTATTCCGGAACAAAGTGCCAATAATTATCTGTTGGTGGTGCAAATCATTCCTCTAACAGTCGAACCATTAAAATGAAATTGAATTCACTTTATCATACGTCATCAAGAATATTCATTCATTCAAAATGATTTTGAAACAGCAGGAAGGAAACCACGGCTATTATGTGGGGGCGCTAAAATCAATATTTTGTATAACTACGTCATGGATGAGTGTCTTAATCTTCGGTAAACAAATCGGTTGAATGATCTAAAAATGTTACGGAGTAAATAAATTGCACAACCGATGAATGTACAATTTTTTTTTGTAGGTCATTTGATGAATCGATTTTAAAAATAGGATGGAATCAAAAATGAATTTTATAATTATTTATCTATTTTACATACAAATTTATATGCGTTTATGGGATGGGGTTACTACTCTTCCCTTAATATTTTGATCTGGTTAAGCATTGCTACATTCGCGTAGTTCGACTAAATAAGGAGAACAACTACCTTAGAAATAATGGTAGAGAGATTGAGACACCAAATATTACGGCTGCCTAGTATGTACAGTTGGCAGCTAAAAATATGAGGAATTGAATAGAACTTGACCTTCACTAACGCATTATGTAAGCCTTTGTCAGAACAACAATCTTTAATTAATATGAAAATACAAATAAATAATTTAAATAAATTTTAAATTTACCATTATTGTGAATTTAATTTACATTTTGAATTTGCCGCCCGATCGGCCATCTTTATTTTATTTTGTATAAGAAGAAAGAATGAAAGAAGATAATAAAATTTTAATGCCAATTTTCATCGGTTCAGTTTAACTAACGGGGACGAATTTTAATTTTGTCACTGGTGGAAATGGTAAAGTGAATATAGTGCTTAACTGCTAACTTAGAAGTGTGGGTTCGATCCCACGCTAGGAAGCATTCTTTTTTATACCTCCAATTTTAATTGGATGCCGCACGTGGGTTAAAATGAGATAATAAATAGCTAATTCTCAAATCCAACTGGCCATAAGTTTTTTAGCCAGTATATCATTTTTTCATCCATTTTGTTTAACAAAGCTCTTATTTTTATGCATTGTTCACAAGGCAGTCACCAAAGAATTTTTAGTGGCTGCAGCTAAAGCCAAGTGTATTTTTGTTTCTCCTTTCAACGCATTTTTTTCGATCCGATTTAAGACTTGTATGACTTCAAATCTGTAAACTAAAGAAAATAGAAATAATTTTTACTAAACCTCATGTAATTGTCAAGCGAAATTTCTCAAGTACAAAAATTGAAAATACTAAATGCATTTTCCTGCAACAATATGCTAAATTGTTGTATAGGTACATCTGATGTTGGCTGTCGGTTTATTTTTGCTAACACAGTATCACCTTTGCCACCGGATTACCAACCAGTACCAGTTCCAACCCCGCTGCTATCGAATCTCTCCGCCAGGCACCGCTAGTACGGCAAATGAAAAAATTGTAAAATATCCAACTTCAAACGTGAATTTCATAATCGGATTGCAATAAACACGGGATTTCGGTGTCGGCTGATAGCTTTGAGAATTATTTTTTTTTTCTTTTTTTTTACATTTTAATGCCACAACCATAAAGCCGCCGCGCCCACCAGCACTAAAAAGAAGAGTATCCGACAGATTCAGATTCAGCTACTAAGTGGAATAATGTTTGAGATTTAAAAATAAAAATTGGCCAAGAACTCGGGTGATTAAAAAAAAGTGAAAAAGCATCAGCAGGCGCATAAGCACTAAAAAGTAAAATGATGTAGTAAGGGCTGCATTCAATGGGGTGTTTATTTTTAATTTAATCAATTTGCAATTTATTTCATTTGCATTCTTATTTTTTGTTTTTGTAAAACAATTATAAATTGTGTATACCTACTGAATTGAGGTTTTTATGATCTGTAAGTGCATTTCACTCATTAATTATGGGGAATTTTAAGTGTTTGTAAATCTAACTGTACCTATACACATATTCATTTCGTCTCAAAATCAATTCCAAGGTCTTTCTTAATGCCGATGATTTCCTTTTTCTTTAATATACGGATGCGGGTATTCAAAGTTATGTTTATAATAGATTAAGTAATATTAAGATGAATCTGCGTTAATTTTGTTTGTTAAAAAGTGTTTTTAAAATAATAAAGGTTAAAAATAAATTTCAAAATCTTTATTCAATATATCAGGAATTATTAACTAGATACCTCACCTTAAAATAAATAATTGCAAGGAATGTGACATGAAGTCAATATTTCTTGTGGAGGCCCCTTATGTCTAGATTTTTTTTAAATCCAGACATACATTTTTGTGTTTATTTATTGTCTTCTCAGGAGAAATAAGTGGAGTAATTAAATTTGACGTTTCGTGACATCCCAAATTAAATGTGCACACATTTTTCAAAAGACACTGAATCTTGATCATAGGTTTCTTTTTTTCATGTTATATTCCAAAATTTCATTTAAAATCAGGGTATTACTATTCTAAAGTATGTTATAACATAAGTAATGCTTAGCGCTTCTTGTAGAAGAATGAAATTTTACGACATGTGTTTGACCAATATCAGTAATAGTGTTTGAATAATGGCCGAAATATATATTTCTAATGGATGAGTTGCCTTAGATTCGTTAGTTAAACTTTACCAAGTATTGACCCAGCTTTTATGAAAGTCCCAAAATAAAAAAAAAAAACACTTGGTTTTTCGGTTCTCAAAAATACACTAGGGCTGTCAATTGTTTTGTCGCCATTTTAAGCTAATACAAGAAAAAACACGGCAACACAAACAACTCCTTCATAGCTCATGTTGCTTTGACAGTTTATTCATTTCCTCAAGGTAAAACCTGTACCAAATCGACCCCAGACTGAAAAAAAAGAATTTGCTCAATAGGGTGAGATCTTTACAGAAAACGATTTCGGATGACTGCTGGGCTCAACGGATACGCATATTCAGCCTATTAATAAATAAAACACTTATTCTACCTCTAATCCACGACTTTTCTAAGCCAAAGAATTGAAGTTAATCCGCCAGTTAAAATTTTCGATTGATAATAATAAGGGTCCGTCCGAAAATCCATGAAGAAAAGTAGTAGTATAATAAGTATGAACTCTATTTTTTTTGTGTTCTATGGTTCTGTAAATAGTTGTCAAATGTCAATTCTTTATTCCTTCGCTAAGCCAGTGGGTTAGGCAAGGAATAAGTTTAAAATGTCAAATAGTAAACATTTTTGTATTAATGACATATTGCACTTAAGACACTTGTTAAAATTAAAGGTTACGAGCTCAGTTAAACTGCGTTCTCAACTGTTTCTAACCATGGAGATCTAGTTGCGTGGGTTGGAATTTTACTTACAAAAAAGATTTTAATCTGGATGTTGATTTTTTTTCGAGCCCAATGAAACACGATTTTAGATTTGATTTTTTTTTGTTATTGTCTTTGTGTCATGTCGTGTCTTTGAAATTGCTATCGAGTATAAAGATTTGTAATATGCACTTCGGCGCTCCACTGTCATTTTTAGGCTTGTACAATGTTCGTACTAGCGTAATGTTTTCAGAGCAGTCAAACGTCTAATCAGCTGTTGGCGGCAAAAAGATCAGTTGCAAACAAAAATTATCCTGATTGTCGATAATATAAATAGATACAAATTTGTTATTTGTCATAAATTTATTTTAATATTTATGTACCTAACTGTAGCAAAAGGAAACATAGAAATTAACTAAATATCAACAAATGAAGGATTTCGAAGCATTAGCTCTAAAATATTCGATGTGGAACCAAAAACCGATAAGCTTTTCAGTCTACCATGGGGCAGAGAAGAGAAATAGCAGATATTCATATTTTTGCAAAAGTATGCGGCATATCTATTCACAGCCATAAATAAAAAATCCTCTTCTTATTATTCTGAGAAGAGAATACTATTGTTGATTTCAAATTAGAGTGCACTCAAGATGTACTAGAAAATTCATTCCCCAATTTCAAACCTTTGATTTTCTACATATTTGGTTCTTCGTTTTCCTCATCGGATGGTACAATTTATAATTGCATTGCACACACACAAAGAGAACAAATCAGAATTGAGCACTGTTCCATTGGCGCTCAGAATGATTGAATACCTGAAACCTGAGTGAAAGTAATGGATAACGACATTAATGTTTATAAAATAGAACGTCATAAGTTCACACATTTTGTGTGTGTTATTAGTTTGACACATCCACCAATATTCTTGTCAACACGGTCACGAAATTTTGCAGTATATTTAAGACGAACGATTAAACGTCGGAGAAATCCACTCGAAAATTATTCCGTTAAAAAATAGTAACGAGTGTATGTCTACCTTTCACAAATGTCAAAATAAAACTGATGGATGCCGCCATTTGCAAAAGATATGACATCTTCCGAGAGGGTGATACATTTTTGTATTAGTTTTAGTTTTTTAATTTCATAATCTTGTAGATAATCATTTTATGAAAGAGAAACTTTTACTATTTATTAATAGTGGTTATTAATCGTAGCTCACACAACTCTGCAATAACAAAGAAACAAATTCTCGTTAATCAAAAGTTTTGATTGAGTTCAGCATGACAGTTCATTGTCGTTTCGTTGGGTAATTTTAATCATAAATTTTTCTGTGTTATACGCCGGAAACTAAAGTCATCCACATAGATCACACTAATTTTAATGTTCGCCTAACTCACAAAGAGCGCACAATACTCAAAGTTGACACATTAATAACTTAATGCAACAAGTTGCTATTTTCGCTGCTAATAAATCATTTCGGTGTCGACACACTCCACTCACTATACCACCCCTATTTCCAAGTCAATTCAAAGCTATTTTTGTATATTTTAATTTAAATAGAAAAAAAAACTTAAAATGGTGAAACTCTGGAAATATCAAAGACATCATTAAGTCTGGAGCAAACTTTAGAATAAGGATGACGACAGATGAGGCCAGACACACTTTTTCATCTTATCTATGTACATAAGTACGAGTATGTAGGTACAATTTGTCTAAAAATAGCTGCATTTTCCAGTCTTCTATGAAATTTTGCGAGTGCCGCTGCTACGACCGATTGGAAGTGTACGCAGACATTGCGGGACATCCTGTCTAGACGGAGTATAGAAACGTACATATTTGACATTGCCTTCATTTGAGAGTATAGTGTCACCCTCCTTTTAAGTGTAGAAAGAAATACAAATGATGTTAAACTTAGATTTGTGTGCTTTTCTATCAGATGTTGGAATAAATTTTTCAATTCTTCCTATAGGTATAGGTACTCGTATCTCAGATTTCAATGAAAGAATGCAAGCAGAGAGCAGCACATCTTTCCTCGAAGGGAAAGTTCATTGACTTGGCTTTCCTTAAAAGAGTAGATAGAACTAGTGCAAAATTAATGGATTTTTGTATTTGGGGATAGCTATTCTTTTATTTTGCTCGAGGGAGTTTAATGGGAATAGTTTGCACAAAAAGATACTTTCAACGAATCCTCATCATTTTTTGTACAATATTTTGTGTTTTGTAGGGACTGCACTGCACTTAGTATGAGATATACGGCTGTATGGGACGACCACGGCATATGTCAAAACACTTAAAAACTTCAATAACATTAATAGTTTTATTGTGCCAAGGAAACTTGAAACTTATCCAAAGTGTTTGGGAATTTTCACAAAGTTTTGCCATCTTATATTGTTAGTTAGTATTGTGCATGGTGCGGTGTTTCGTTGCGTTGGTGGATGCAGCAGCTCGCGGTGGTATATTGTCATAGCATATAGCAGTGTTGTCATGTTTTCTAACAACAAAAAGCACAAGCATCTGACCCAGCAAAAATTTGTTCTTGTGAAAGTTTCACAATTTTCCACAAATATAAATCAAAGGATCCACCTAAAAACTTTCGCTGTAATCCCTCCGATATCCACCGAGGCTTTTGCTAAGATACGTAATATATATTTACTTTATCCGGGTATATGTAAAACACAAACAACCATAAGATGTTGTGGATTTTGTTGTTCTTGCTGATATTGTAGGTATCCATGTGGTTACTTGTGTTTACCATGTAGGTACTCGTACACGTACAATATCAAAGTTGAAGTAATGTTCAATTCCATTATTATCACCTTGTTTGACATTTCATTTTATGGAACTTCAATTATTAGAGTTCGAGCAAGTATTGGCATTTTGGGTTCATAGCTTATCAATATTGTCTTGTCAGAGCTGTTAATGTCCAGGGATTTTTATTTGAACAATAATAAAGTTAATTTTAAACTTTCACAAAAAAAAAGTCTAAACTTTATAATAAATCCAATACCTTAAATATGGGAAATTAAACAGAAGTTCAATTTCGCGAGGACAGAGCATCAGGAACGAGTAACTTTCTTAATAAATATTTATTTGGATTTTATGTATTTTGGTTTCGAATGATGGATTGAATATGTTTTACATCTTTTTGATAGAATTTCACTTTACAATAGATATTCCTAATTTAAGACAGCTGAGGACATTAATCCGATTATGTTCAAAAAGAGTCTAAATACTCTTTAATGCATTACTTTTTCATAATTATAATTTTAAAAAAATAATGGCAATTGTTCTATCACTGGAACAAATTACTTGTTATTTTTTATCAATACACAAGTTCGCGTCGAGGGCAATGGATTTAAATAAATTTCTTTGCAAGTTCTGTGAAATAAATCAAACAAACCTAACAACAATCTAAGATCTATTCACATGAGAGCTACCAACGCCCTGCGAATGAAGGAATAAATGCGAATTAAAACAATATAATAACCTTATTAATTAAATTTCTAAGTAAAATATAATTTGGACTAACAATTAGTTTGTATTTGCCATAATAAGATGCATTTCAGTAAACATCTCTGTATTTTCAAACTGATTGTTACGAACTGTCAATATCCATTTTTGTTCCACACACAATCCACACTTTCTCCCATTAACCTCAAAATCAGGGATTATCAATTGTGAAACGTTATTCGTGATAAATAAGAAAACAAATTAATGAAATGTCAAAATAACCGAATATTCATTGGCTTAATCGTGGGTCGCTATTAAGTGAATAGTCACTCCTAACCTAATGATACATTTATACCAATAGAAAAAAATTCATAATTTCTTACAATAATTTTTTGTCATAAGTTATTACAATCAATGGCTCAAATATGTCATAACTAATGGTATTACTATGACAGTGGCATAAATGTCAATATGACATTAATACAAAACGCAAATGCTGCGAATTTCATCATCAACATATGTAGACAATGGGTCTAGTCATTTTTTGAATATTATTTTTAATGCCACATTTCATATTTAGTCATTTTAGAAAAATGTGAGATCTTCTAAATTTTTTCCATCAAAAAATTAGGACACGAATTTAACATTTTTTTTTAAGTTATTGAAAGAAATCCCGAGGAATTTAATAAATGAAATTGCTAAGATTTAAAAACTTTTTTTTACCTTACCGTATAGATTGGATCAAGTTACTGGTTTACTGACATAGAATTTCTGAGCCATTACAAAGGTAATATCAGATTAAACTTATATAACAGAACTTATCAAAAATTGTAGTTTGACAGTTAATTTTTGTATTCTGTTCACATCGAATCAACAACCCAGTTTTCGGAAAAAAGTTTTTAAAAAACCCGAACAGCGTTCACACTGTACATTTACGTATTTCTTTTGTTTGACGTATCAATGTTACGATACCTGCTGTGGACTAACCATTCATCAATAGCTGGAATGTAGACATTTTAGTATGAAGAAATGATAGGACGTAGACATTTTAAACAAATGTAAATTTCAATTGATGGCTGAATAGTTTCATTTTAGTCATTTTGACTGGATTTTACGAGAACTAGTGCTTAGAAAACCCAGGTTTTACTGAGATTTCTAATATCTTATTGTTCAAAAGTGTAGACTATTATTTAAAATTTTGTTTTTGCCTAACGAACAAATAATTCTACCAACACATACAAACTAAATCAAGTTACAGCTTCCGAATGACATATAATTTCCAAGCCACTAGAGGGGTAAATTGAGATTAACAGAAATTGTCAAAAACAAAATGGAATTTCGTTTGGCAGTAAATTTTTGTAATGCCAGTAAATAATTGGTAATGTTCACACATTTATTGGAAAAGTTATGTCAGCTTCTATATTATCTGAATATGTCTGTGAATGGATCGGAAAGTTAGCTGAAAGCAATAAAAATGAGAACAAGAATCATATCAAGATGTTTGCATTTAGTTGCTCTATAAATTTGTCGTCGAATAGATAGTTATTCTAAAATTGTTGGGATAACTCATAATAATCTTCATGATAGCAGCTGTTTTTTCGTTCATCAGCTGTGCTTTTGAATGCGTTTAAACAACAGAGAGTTATTCCAGACTGACTGACACCTATACGTCACGTCAAACAGACAAATAAGGATTTGTAATATCAGGGAGTATATGTAGCCTACATATGCTTAACCGTAATTGTTCGCGAGAGCTCGGGGTATCCATTTTTCACGAAAATTAAAAAGAAACCAGGAATATGGTGGATGATGAAATAAGATTGCTCTTTCTTGCTTACAGAAAGGGTTTGCAGTTGTGTTTTCATAACTTAACAAAATAAAAATTCTTACGCACTAATTACGTAAATTAGTAAATATCCTTATTAACAATAATTTTAAAGATGACTTTAAATTACGACTATAAAAGATGAGAGTTTCTCTACTTAATTGACATTTCATTCAAAGTGTCAAAATGCATGAATTTTTTTTTTTAAATAGAACTCAAAATATAACTCAAATATTGTCTCATTGGACTATACCATCAACCGAGAATAACAATTGGGTAAAGAAAAAATATTACGTTTACGCCACCGAAGCCCAAATTATGTTTTCTTTTTATTATGTGAAAACAGATATCAAATGGTTTCTTTTCCGGAAAATAAATAATGTGGACCTAACTGCCATTTATAGAAACACAATTTACTGTTTCGCGAAAAATGTATTACTCTGTTTTGACAAATAATAATTCTTTTAAATTTAGAACATCTCTGATTTATGTCCTCTTTGAAAAAAAAAACTATCTTAAAAACGATTTCCATGAAATGAATCAACCGTAACCGGAAAATCAAAAGCAGCGGCTAATGCATTTAAAACACCCACTAAACTTTCGTTGGCCGGTCATTTAAAAAAAAAGCAAACAATAAACCATGTGAGTCCATTTCTAAAACAATACAACACTGTGTCGCCATCGCCATTGCCACATACAACTCAACGGAAAATGGATACCTATATCTAAATCGTACAGTTTTAATTTAGTTCGAAAATGAACTCCAATTGTTTAAGGGATTCGCGCGAATTTACTATGGTCATTGTGAATGACAAAAAAAATGTTAAGTAATGTGTATCCTGCAATTCTTCATATAATATAGTCTCTCCTCATGGCGATGGCGATGGCGATGGTAGATGACCTTTTTGTAAATTGTCGACAGAGTATCACCTAATTGCAACAACAACCAAAAAAATTCATGCATTAAAATCTGCAACAAACCCATACAAAGTCAGTTTTGGGATTTTTTTGGAAACTGGCCAATAAACTATCAACCAGTCCGTCGCCATAGCAAGTTTGGGTATAGTACTCGTATATATGTAGGAGCTATTGCCCTACATATTTTCATGAATTTTTTTTTGCTCGTTTATCCTTACGGTGGCAATAAAAATGCAAGTTGAAAATTTGGTCGAACGCAGCAATAAATGTCACATTGTCTGTTGGACTTAATTTTACTCCTTAGTCCTTATCCTTTTTCTTATCGCCACCACTGGCGTTGCCGCTACCGCCGCGCCCCTGCCGATAGAGGATGTCGGATGTTTATGGTTGTGTGGGGGCCGACATCTTATTTCGATCGCTCCATTGAGCACAGATCCAATAATGGATTCAATTCAGCATGGCGTATATCTCGGAACACCAAAGTTAGATTGTTTTCGAAAACCAATTGCAAGCAACGAACAATTGAATAAAACCCAAGCAGAGTAGATACCCTTCACAACAATGTTCGGTGTAATGGGTTGAAGATAAAGTTATGTTCCATCATGTGAGTTGGGCACTATTATATTAGAAAGAGTGGGACGGTCGATGGTGGCGGGCAGGGGCGAAAACATGGGTTATTGTCTTGATTTGCTTTCACAAAGGACAGATATAGAATTTCATTCATTCTGATGGTATCCTTTTCAATTGGTCATAGGAGGGCTATAATATTGGCATAGTTCAAGTTCATTGAGAAGGCAACATAGTTGGATTGTCAAAGTATCTTTTCCACAATAAGAGCCCTCTCCACAGATTGTAGACTATAGAGTTAAACCAATTGACCCAAAAATATATAATATCGAGTGTGTTTTTCCAGAATGGATTCCTGGCCAACAATATAAGTGTTAAATGTTTTCTCATATATTTACAAAAACTCTTTCCCCTCTCTCTATTTCTCGTAGAGGAGAAGATAATGTTGGCATCTTTGTATTTTCTATACCCACAGTTTGGGTTCAATCAACAAAAATATTTATCTCTCAGACGTCATTGAACAATAAGAATAAACTGAACATGAATACTTGTACGTTTGAGAGGAAATGAGTGGGAATGAGTGGGAATACTACCTCTCCCCATAAATATTTTTATTCGTTTTTATTTAATCGATCTAAGAAAAGAAATCACAAGCAATATTTTTACTTGGTTTGTGTTTACTACATCTGGTAAATGTTCTAATCCTTCTGGCTTAATAAGATTTCCTAATCACATGATATCGAATTGTGTTATAAAGTGTTGAACAAATAAAGTAGATAATAATGTTGTTCATAGATGCTAAACATTATAAACTCAATATTTTCATAAAGTTTCAGAAAATAGTTCATAAATAATTGACGAGGTGATTTTTTTTAACATTTGAGATTAAACTCATATTAAAATGCATGCATTTAGCATGAAAACTAAAATATTACCAAAATCCTTTGAACCGTTTCCGAGAAGCGAATTACCTTCATCTTCAAACTTCCCCTGAAACACCATGCACATAACATAACGTGCTAGCTGTCACCGGTGGTATCGTTAACAATGGAATACCTCTTTTGTGGAATTTGTGTATTATTATATAGGAGGCGTTCACTAATTTAATCTGAGCAATCTGGAATAACTTTCTGTTGTTGTAACCCGTGCAAAAGCACAGCTGATGAAAAAAATACTTGTTCTCATTAAAGCTATGTTGAGTTATCTCAACATTTTGTGAATAAGTAACCATCCGACGAAAAATGTATGGAACATCTGACTGCAAAGTTTATTTTTCATGAGTTTTGCTTTGATTTCTGACAGCTTTCAACTAACATATCTGAAACGTTCACGAATATACCCGATATTTTTATAACCGAGATAACTTATCCAATAAAAGAGTAAACGCTAAAATTCAGTAACTGTAGCAATATTGGCAAAATAAAATTAAATTAAGACAAAAATACACTGTATTTAAATTGATGTTAAATGTAACCTTCTTTTATAAAGACTCAATAAAGTAACTTCAACTTCCACTATATACATAATACAAAAGCTGCGTTCTATTGGAGCCAGCGAAGTAATTTTTAGTACTTTGTAATGACGCATGGAGTCACGGCACCTGGCAGTGGATTGGAGATAGATTTTGTTCGCTTTGACGTTCAATGTATTTCCCACAAGAGAAAACCAAAACAGGGTCTAAATATATAAATATTTTGACAGGTAATAGACTAATAAAGCATGAAAGATTCTAAATCAAGCGTAAAATAAATCGAAATTGATAACTATATAATGCTTTACTTTTAAAATGGAAAATGATACAAAAAAAACAATCTTTCAACGAGAAACAATAACAAAATCATCGGTTACGAAAAAACAAGACAGGGTCGGTCGCAGCAGGATTATTAAAATTAAGATTTTTGTTTACGAAAAGTATGTTTGTTTTTAAAATGAACCTTTTTGAATAATTGAACGTTTTTTTAGAGAATAAATAATTTGCTCATACCAATTATGGAAAAAAAATCTAACAGTTTTTAAAACAAAAAAAAACATTGTTTTTTTGTTTGTAATAATTTATCGAAAGCATAAAATGTTTTAATAAACTGAGGCATTTTATTTTAGTTTATTATATTATTTATGTATGTAATTTTCATATCAATAAAAGCTACAAAAATTTAAAATTCCATATCAAAATTTAGCAACAAAATAATGACAATTTTTATTGGATCCACGTACAAAGGGGTTCTTATATTATTTATATCTTGAATATATCAAATGCTTATGTTTATTGAATAAGATATATTTTTAAGTACTCTTTAGAAAAACGAATTATATTAATTAATTTTACAAACGACAAATGATTTCATCAATTTTCTGCTAATAAAATAAATGTAAGAATTTAATATAACCTTTAAATTTACATATATGCGCAAGGCTGACTTCCCTCATTTTGACATATTGAGCTTTTGCTTTGTAAAATATGGGAACATAGAAATTCATTAACCCTTATTTTAGTTTAGTTTCTTAAACCCCCTTCCCATACTACGCACATGATATCACTTGCCAAAAACTACAACAACAATTCGGGCTTGTTTGCATTTTTTATCTGCAAAATGTAGCAAATTTAAATTATATTTGATATATATTCTTCTTGTTTACAAACTCACATGTATTCTTATTATATTAAATTTGTAATATGGATACCCGTTCATATAAAATTTATTAGTGAAATTAATGTTTTTCAGGCCCTCTTTTGTTTTTTTCTTATGGGAAATACATTGAACGTCAAATCGAAAAAAAAAACTTATCTCAAATTGAAAATTCACGGGCTGATTTCCAGGTGGCGTAGAAAGCAACTTACCAATTGTCAATAGTGGATGTTGAATGGAACTCATTGATTTAAAAAGACATAAATTATAACCTCAATATGAAATGTCAATTTTGTTTTTTGGATTTGGTTTGGATAATTTGTTTGGTCGATTGCTTAACAAAATAGATAGAATTATTTCTGTTTCTTCTTTTCGTTCTTTATTTCTATCTTACACTTCATTTACGCAAGGCTAAGCACGCACCGTGTTAAAAAGCCGACTGAAATAAATAAGAGCCAAGATATCATAAATGTCGGTTATTGCTTATTGGTAAATGCAACATTTTGATTATTTTAAAAACAGATGGCGCTAGCTTCTATGTCAAAATTTCAAGTGAATTTTTTTTCCTGAAGTTGCGTCACGAGAGCTAGCATCGCGATCTCAATTTTGGTGACATTTTGAATTATACGGTTGGCTTGCTTACTATTAACTATTTAGCTCAACTGTCAAAAAATTTTGATTGAAGCAAAAAAGCATGTATGAAAAAAACATTTCCCATCAAGAGTTAAATAATAGTCAATTAAATTCTTGAGCCCTAGCTGAACTTCAACAGTTTAACTCTTACAGGCTCAGCCGTATATTAAATTCTAAGCTTCGGTTGTACAACATTTCATAGGAGCTAAACCGAGTTCAATGCTTGAACCAAGTCTGAACCAGGATTGTACAATTTGCCTTAAAGGACTCTTCATATTAGAACGACCGACAAATTAACGACCTTATTTCGTTGGGAATGACGTTTTAAAATTAATGGATGGAAAGTGGAACGCGAAAGAGTAACAGTTCGTAACAATTAAATTACAATTTGTGATAGCCATTTTCTTTTCTCAACATTAGATAAGCAATTAAAATGAAAATTTTAGCATAAATCATTTTTCCCCCATTTTGTTTATATTTTGAAAAGAATTTAGCTAGATAATTGTTTCAAATCACACTTTAAATAACATAAATTTGAGATAACAAATTGGTTGTCGCGAATTGCATTCCAATTTTTACCATCTGTCAAACTTTATTTGCGTTCCACATACCATCCATAATTCAATGAATATATTTTTCGTACACCATTAACCTCAAAACATATATTGTCAATAATTATAAAACGTCATTCGCTACAAATACAAACAAAATGTCAACGAGAGTTAGAAATGGACGAATATTCTTTAATTCGCTGGTTGTTCTCATGTGAATAGACCAGTATAAATAAATTCATATCAAAACTAATTTGCCTGCAAAAACATACTTATCTCAATTTTTTTGTTCATCAAACTTTAAATTGATAAGTTTGTTGTAGCATGTCTCTTATATCTTTATCCTCTAAAAGTACATTATGCTAAAATGTCGATAAATTAAATTCATCATTTTGGCACAATTCAGTTAAATAATATCTATAGAATATGTCCACATCTTTAATCAGTTAAACCAATAATTCTTTTGTTTGCTCTTGACTTCGATCCAAAACAAAAGAGATTTCTGAATTAGTTTGTCATGTCACTGCAATTCAAAATTAACAATATTATCCCACATCCTGATGCAAGAGTACATCAAACTTATCGTATAATCAAAAGGGACCCCCTTCCTGGTGGTTGTTTGCTCGACGGACATTAATTGAGTTTCTATTTCCATATAAATGTTATACAATATACATATGTGGGTATAATATATAATAAAATTCATACTCGTATACATGTAGGTAAAGTATCTATCTATCTGCAATAATCGCTTCATTTCACAATACACACCCTACACTTTTATGCCTTAACGCATTTCAAGCAAACATAGATTTTCCATTTAAAGGATACAAATACAATATAATACGATGACGATGACGATGATTATATAAGGACGAAACGATGCACTTGTTCCATAAGTATAAACATATAGGAAATAGTTGTGTGCATATTGAATGACTCTCATATGAAGGTAATCCTTCTTTGAGTCCTTTTCAAAAGCATATACGACGAGTATATGTAGGTAGGTACATATTATAAACGAAGGGGCTCTTCAATTTCCAGTTACAATTCATCAAATTCAAAGAGAATTCAATGTTTGTGTAAAGTTAAGGATTTTGCATAATCCAAATGGTGATTGGTATTATGGCATATCGTCGAATTTCATAAATACCTCTTCAAGGTGTGTTATCGTATTAAGTATTCTCAAGAATATAGAATTAATTTTATAAATTTTATTGAACCTCAATAATAGTATAATGTATCTTTCGATTGAGACTCGACTTAATGATGATTGGAATTGAATATTCCTACTCGTATATTTATTTGAACTTACTCGTATAATTTAATATATGTATATGTATGTACCTTGGATTTTGAAATATGTACATATACCTAGACCTACATATATTCGGTTCATAGAATTATTTTAATTAAATTTGTAATAAATTTTATTAGGAAAAATAAAATTACACTTTCGGTGTTAACAAGTTAAAAAACTTTTACTAAATATGTAATTGTTTTCATTTTCCTACAACGTTTGGTCGTCGAAAATTCGCTGATATTAATGTTCATATCCATATCATCATTTCCCAGAAGTACGGAGCGATGATGAATCCGGCCCACAATTGAAAGCATTAACAATTGCGAATTGCGAGCTAATTCGAATTGGTAATGATCGCACATTTTGAAGTTTCTTTCTTATGAACAATTTTTGGACCCCGACCAGACAACAACTGATAAATGTCATTAAGTGAGTTATAAAATTGTATTTAAAAAAAAATGGTTTTTATGCCGTTTTTTTTTTTTTGCTATAAAAGTTTAAAAAGGAGACATAAGGTACACGTCCATCCAATTCACATGAATCGCCACGACGATTGAGAAGGACAACCACCAAATAAAGTGACGTCTAAAATGTGAAGTTAAACTCAACCATCCGATTTGTGGAATTCGTCCTGTTGTTGTGGATTGCGAATTTACATTTGACAGTTCGCAGAAGCCAGTTGTTGGTCGTATAGAAAATATTAAAAAGTAAATTTTTGATATTTAAACAATTTTTTTTGTAGTGTTTTCTTTTTAAATTTTGCAAATAAAATCATTTATCAACTTCTTTGAAAAGTTAAAACAAGAATAAGTTGATATTTTCCCTTGAAATTGCTTAGAACGATGTGTTCGCATTCGCCCTTCGCATCTCATGTGAAAGGCGCTTTAAACTGTGAATGCTTTACCACTTGATAGACCTCATAAGCATCGTCCAAATTATGCTTTTTGATGTATCTGTTCAACTGGAAATGGGCTCGGCAGCTGAATATGATATTTTTGGTGAAATCTTGGCGCGCTTCCAATTGATGCAGAATCACCAGTCTGTGAACTTGTTGTCCAAGATGTAAGAAACAATGAAAATAACAACAGATGCCAAAATCTATATCTCACTATTGTGAAATTCCACCACACGGCAATTTGCTCGAATTCAGAAAATTTAAGTATGTGATTAAAGGTGGTATATATCGACAAATTAACCGCTATTCACGGTTGCTGTTGTTCAATAAATTCTGGAAATTCCAAATTGAGGAAAACCAAAGATTTCTTAATACTTAGTAAGCCTACTGCGCATGAAAAAGGGAAGCATTTTTGACTAGGAAAAAATTAAATTCTTTCCATAAAAGTTTTGGAGAGTTCTGTCATTTTATTTAATTGTTTTAACCAACTTGCAGGCCGACTGGCGATCTTATTTGACTGTCGCAAATATTTGTTGATGTCAATAAAACTAAAAAAAGCTATATATTGTAATACAACAAAAAAAAAGTAGGAGATATTATATCAAGAAACATATTACCCCATCAGAAGAAAATCGTCAAACGGATTGAAAATTGTAAAAAAATAATGTATAATCTCACAGAACTCTCCATAATGTTTTAGTCGGAATTTTGCCTAGTTAAAAATTGTGGCTGTGTTTTGCTTTTGCTCATAGTAAGGTATTAATTTTGTTATTAGATTTATAATTTTAATAGAATTTCAATGGATTCACTGTGTTTAGGGGGACAGTTAGTTTGGACAAATATGGAAGGCGTGTTTACCTTAAGAATATTCCATTCCTACATGGAGTTTGGCATTCTATTTCTGCTTTTCATTGTGGAATAGCCATTTGCAGAAGTTAAATGATGCAGAATTAAGTGCATTCTACCCATGAGTATTCAAATCGATTAAGGACTCGTATAGGGATTGATAGTTAAGCTGACAGCTGACAAAAAATAGAGTCTATTAATAAATCTGCACAATTTGCATGCGTTATTCAGGCATCAGTCGATACTTGATGAAATGACAAAGGCAAACAAACTGATGCCTGAATTACACGAGTTGCAAATTGCTATTATTTCTTCCATTTTATTGACATTAATGTCAAAATCATGTAAATGGTTCGAAAATTTGTTATTATTCTCGTCATTAAAAAATATGGAACGGAAAACTGACATTTAATATTGCCATTAAGATGTCGTCATGTAAATGCACATTGACACCACTTATAAAGTAATGGCACACCGCGAGAAAAAATTAGCTTGACATTCTTTACAGGCAGATTGCCATTATCAATAAAACAGTCATTATTTTCCCCTTATAAATGCTAATCATTAATGATTTGACTTTACCATTATTTTGCCAGTTTAATGACATGAATTAATGCCAATTTGTCACTCGTGTGTAAAGATAAATTACATGGCATATGATAAAATATAAAATGGCTTTCAACGAAAACGGTGCTGCCAACCTAATGGTTCTATACCTCTAAAAACACCTTTGGCTTAGATTCCGCAAGGATGGAATTGACGAAAAATTTTAATCATCCTAAAATTAAGGTTTCGATAATTGCATGATATTAGATATTTAACAGTTTGCTAATATTAATGAACTTTACTAAAATTTTAATACATAATTTTAAGCAGTTTTTTTATAAACGTTTTATTTATAAACTACAGCTGAACATGTCTATAGTACAAAAAATATAAGCAAATATATCTTTTTGGCATTTATAAATGTTAAACTGACATATGGACTTAGAATGATGATATAAAGATAAAATAGTCATTTGTTTATTTTAACTTTATCCTAAAGAAAACTCAAACAATAAATTAATATTATTTTTGTTTTTGTGGGCTGTGTGGGTTAAAGCCAAATTGAATACCTTTATGACCTGTATTCAATTTTTTTTAACTTTAGTAAAATGTTAAAAGAAAGTTCGATGATTAACTCGTTTAAAATAAGTAAAATCTCATTTTTCACCTAGTATTATACGAAAAATGCATTCAATTTTATTAGACAGATAACATGTACAGCTTACACAGATAGGCAAATTTATTCACCAATAATTTAATCGTGTGCACGGAAAATTTGTCAAGCTTACAGGATTGGGCATCTGAAAACTGCAATGGAAATTTCATCACTTTCAGTTTTAGTTAAATACTACAATTTTACACTAAATGTCAGTTTGACTAAAAGCTTAGCCGAAGCTCCCTTGAACCTGAATTGGGACTTAACTCTACTTAAATTAATTTGAGGACATTCAAATTCTTAAAAGTCAGTCTATCTCGCGAACAACATTAAACAAATTGCCCCTCCCCAATATACCTATCTCTTGTGTATTTTCTGTGTAAGGATTTTCTTCTTCTAAAAAAGTTTACCAGATCCCTTGGATAATATACGAACACGCAATGAACATTATCATCAAAATTAATTTATTTTTTTTAATTTAAATTCCTTTTTAAATTCATATAAACGCACAAAATGCGTTTAGCTGTACAAACATCAACTATAAATCCTGCTCATTCCACTTCCACTTTCAATTCATTAATTCAAATTTCCATGCTCAACCAGAAGTAGCTAGGTATAGGGGTGTTGTAGTAAGGTTTTCTTTCAAAACACTTACAAATTCATAAAAAAAAAATAAAAATATAAATAAAAAACTCATTCATGTGAAATACATACTCATACACACCACACAGCCTTTCTATCCTAAGAAGGAGCAGATTGTTAAACAAATTTAAATTACACTCATTCAACCTTTGTCGCCTAACCTCTACTCTGGTCGGAACGAAATCACTCTTGAGGATGTCATATACTCTTAAGTGCCCTATTTATGTCAACGGTAAAGATATGTTTTTAGAAAATATGTGATAATTGGTAGCAAGGAATAAAATTAAGTGTTTCGTTTCTTCGCTGTACGACGCGACGCGCTCACCCTTCAAATAACGATGCTCTTATATCTATTGTTTCCTCTCCAAAAAACAGCACGGGTTTTAGGGTCCTGGCCTCGGTTATGATGGAAGATGGTATGGAGGGAATTTCTTAATGTTTTCTAAAAGCCATTAACGTGACGCCCCTTTCCGTGACTTACTACCTATTAATATTCATATTTTATTTCCATGAATGACTAAATGAGGCACATGCCAGAAATCAATAGATTCCAAGAATAGCTAGAGCTGAGAAAACAAAAATGAAAAAATGAAAAACATGCGGGTCTCAAACTCAAATCAAAATATCCGAATACCAACTGTCAGCCTCTGGATTAATGATCCTGATGGGCTAATCCCCAATTTAGATGTCATCTCAAGCCATCAAACCAAACTGAAATTAATTGAATTTAAATTTTTGCAATTGCACTTGAGTGCTCTTGAAATGAAGTAGGAACAATTAAACTTGAGGGTGGTCTAATGGCTCACACATACGTGATCACGATCAGTCGATCACCCTCAGAAGGGTGATGGGAAAAAATCACAACTCAGGAACTTGATTGACGATGAAAAATCATCGCTTGAACTTCTAAACTATTTGAAAAGTGTTAACGTCATGATTTTATGATTTTAAAAAGTATCTTAGAATGGGGAACGTTGCCATGGGAAAGTATCTGTATGCTGAGGTGCATCACTAGCTCGCTTGATGGCTGATCTAATTGAAGGGGATTAACCAAGGGGAGTATGTTTTTGGTTGCTGATGAAAACTGGGCTAAATAAATACGCCCTTTGGAATACAAAAACTCCTTGCTCAACTGTTTAAAAGATTCTAAACATAGTTTTGCTATGAGATATAATTAACTTTTGGATACAATTTTACCATCAACATTTAAAGTGTTTATAGATCGAGGTTCATCAATAAAACAAAAACTACTGTGGAGGATAGATTATTATTTGTGTTTTTGTAGACTAAACATAAACAAGTAAAAACATTAATTCAGACTGTTTTGGTTTTGCCTTAAGTGATGCATCTGGGTTGAATTTATTAATTGTGTCGATTTATCAATGTGTTTTTGAACTCTGCCCCATCACAAAAGTGATTCAAAGAAAAACACAAGAAATGGTGTAATATTATGCCAGTTTTGTAGCCAGAGTCTAAATAAATTCCTTTTAAACATCTGATTGATTAGTTTGTTATTTTGTTAAATGTAAATACAATTTTTTACCTTAAGCAAGTGAATTCAGTTTAAAACTCATTATTTATTTATTTGACATTGACATTTTTTGGGTTCTGACCTAAATAGATAGATATGGCAGTCTCCTTCTACACGAGGAAACTGAGTTGTTAGCAACATTTAGTTTGTAGGAGATATAGGGGCATAAAGTAATGGTAATGAACAAAATCTCTTCGATCAACGATTTGAAGAGATTTTTTTTGACGTTATGTTTTTATCAACAGATTATAAACAAAGAATGGGTGAAGAAGTCAGACAACCAACTCCAGTTTCCTTCGTGTAAAAGCACAAGAGATTTTTAAAGTAATTGGATAAAAGTGTCAAACAATTTTCCAGCAACTAGTTTCATTTTATAAAAGGGGAATAATACCAACTACGTTGTCAAAGTCCGTCAACCTCATATGTTACCTAAATTACAACCAGTGTTTTAACCGGTTTAAAAGATTATAAAGTAAATATATTTTGACAGCAACACTCATAATGCAAAAGGTGTTTCATTTGTTTCTGTCAAATAAAACGAAAAATACACTTTTCCGAAGAATTTATTTTAAATCTGCATTTGAGTAGACTTAAATTTGCTTGGAAAATCTTCAAGATTCTTAGAAGATTTATCTAAATCTACTTAAATCTCGATTAAGTATAACAATTCATTTGAAAAATTTACCGTGTTCATTTGGGGTTGGCCAACTACTCATGTGAACTTCACTCACCAGTTTCAATGAAACAGCTTCGTAGCAATCTATTACAAATGTACGAGTATATAGCTATTTCCAATTTGCCTTATCCATTCTTGTCGTTACTATTTGCCATGAAATCAGTATGATTATTTTTTTGTTGGATTTAAGATGCAAACTTTTTTTTAGAACTTTTTTCCCGAAAAAAATAACAAATTCAAAAATATATATAACCAATTTTGAATAAAAAATCTCTCAAATTTATCAAACGCCCTCTTGTGTGTTCTAAGTGCATAACTACTAGACTCATCTATTCGCAGATCAAAGCCGTGTGGATGACAGTACCAGGGGCCTTGATTTGTGTACACATGCCTATTTCCGATACCGCAAGAGTGCGATTCCTTTTTTTGGCAGATAACGTGTACACAGATAGGTAAATTTATTCACGCATATTTCGAGGGTGAATATATTGTTTGCACGGAAAAACATTCACGGTTGCGGAATTGGGTCCCGATTACTGTTTTTATATACTCACGAGTACGTAGCCACCTTAGCCACCTCCAAAGGAACACGGCTATTAACTACTTTTGAAAAAAATGAGCGTCTAGGGATGAATTTAAAAAAATGGGAGTGCAGGGACTCACTGTTAAAATGTATGCAAGGTGTAGTAAGTACGAAATATTCCCAATATATACGCATCAACACAATAGCTTTGTTTAGTGACTTGTTCTGTGCAAAAAAAAAACAACTTTTTGCAGTTCAGTGAGGAATTTTCTGTTCTAAATTACATATTTTGATTTGAAGTTCAGTAAAATTTTGTGGAAAAGAACAGGATTTCTCTTAAGGCTTTTGAGTAAGATTTAACTAGAACGGAATTGTGAGAACTGTCGAAATTATTAGTTTTCTGTCTGTTTTGTATATTTGGTGGTTTCCTTACTTTTTGGTTTGTGGTTAAAATTAATAGACTCCGCTTTTGTTTTCATAATCATTTTTTAGTAATTAAATAAAAAAAAGGCATTATTAACAAAAAACAAAAATTCCATATTTAATTTTGTTTGTTATTATTTTTGACAATTGACATTTAATTTGTATTGTACTTGTTGTGACGTTTCTGTTGTAATCTGTTCTGTCCTGTTGTTCTCTTCGATTGTTCAATGAACACAGCCAATCATGTAGTTTATCCATTGTATATACATTTCTAGAGATTTATATAAAATTGTTTATCCAAGAAAAACTAGGGAAATTTAACTTACGACGTGTTTTATTTCCCTAACAATAGAAAAGGAGATTTCTCGAAACAAGGCAAGAACCTTCTTCATAACCCTAGAAATCATTAGGTCTGTTAGTTATCTTGATATTCGTAAGAATTCAAAAAAATGTGTACTAATTTTCACAAAATGATGCTTGCTGACACGAAAAAATTACTACAAAAACTGTCAAAGTGGAGGAGAAATAATTCCCCTACATTAAAACATTTTGAATTCTTACCACACGAAACACCAAGCTTTAAAGTTTTTTTTCTACCATGTCCTTATGTTAGTGGTGAACGCATTCGAAAGAAATGTCAACTCAAGGCAGAAGTTCTTATTTGTGTCCAGGAACAAATTCTAGAATGTTTTGTCATTTAATTTTATAGAATATTTTTGTTTTCTGCTCTGTTCTTTGCGTTCCGTTTTGGTTTTTGATTTTGGTATATCTCGATTAAGTCTTTTTTATGTGTCTTTTTTCCGAAGGATCACCATATTGACGTTTACATACAAATGTGGTCAATTTGCGTTTGTTTACTTTGTTGCCCGACTTACAGAATTTCAACCACTCTTGAAGTTTGGCAGTTGTTTCTCATATTACTACAAAAAAGATAACAAACAGACCTATTGAAGAGATATTAAAGGACCAACGGGCTTCAATCTAGTACAATTTTAATTTAAGAACGATTGCTAACAGTAAAATTGATTTTATAATTGAGATTGTGAAATTCCGAAGTAATAAAAGGAAGTGAAAAGTGTATTTTTAGAACATTGATAAAATATATCACATAGATAGATACACATATAATACATTTCAAATACAAAACTGCTTGTTAAAATTCCACTCTTTATTACCATGAACACAATATGTATCATTTAACAATTTGTTAAACCATAGAATTAAACATTAAGATTATCACCAAAGATTTGGGTGCCGCAATACGATATATGAGCCTCATTTTCACAGAGGCACACCTCTTCATTCTTTATCTCTGACTCACTGATATGTAAATAATTGCAAAAATTATTTATCACATAATTAGCATTTAAATGTGTTTACGATAACTTTTCAACGGGTTCATTTAATTTACATAAAATAGTAAAACCTTGGGGTTATTAAAGTATTTTTAATGTGATAATTGATGTAGCATGAGTGGGTGATGGTGATGGGGAACAAACTGAATTTTCGAAATCTACACAAGAACTTATATACATATGTAGTTATTTCCTTCTGTTGATATAGAAAAAAGCACGTCCATTTAAATATTTAATACTAATAAAGCAATTTTGAGTAAGACAAAAAACAAACAAATTATTATTCAACTTGCATATCAATAAGGGTTTGTAACGATGATTACTCGTAACAACCCTATTCTGCTATTCAGGAAGGGGATTTTCTATAATTGTTAACTATTCTGCTGTCCATTCCAAGTGAATCTGATATGCAATGATTAAGTCGGTAATGTAGTACGGCATTCTGTTATTCAATAATAATAAATAAATACTGAAAACTAACAATTTAAAAAAAATTAACAGGAATTATCACAATGTATGCAGACAGGTTCTTATTTAATCCTTAATAAATTCCTTATTTATGTTTGTGGCAGGGAAAAAATTCCAATAATCAATACATACATACCTTTGTAACAAAAAAAAATAACCACAAAGTTTTATCCAAACTTCATAGGATTTTTCCATGACCATCTGTTATAAATGTCAAAATGAACTTTGGATAATGCAGTTCACCTGATGGTAAGCAGAATGGAGAGGTAAAGCGAAATGGGTGAATCGAATTCACAGTTCAGGTGAATAGAAGAATAGGGCAGTAAGTATAGTTGCCTGATAATTTTAACGATTCGGATTCGGATTTTAAGATTGTTCAACACACATATTATCTTCAGTCAGCTGCTCAGCTCCCCCTCCCTCTTATCACTTTCATACCATCTACGTCACTTTGTCTCAGTGTGTTTACATAACAAACGTTTTGCTACCTCAAAAACATTGAAAAAGCAACAATTTTATAATTCACTTTTCAGTTAATTGAATTTCTATTTTTAAATATATGAATAAGTTTTACTGCACTGTCTGTATATATGTACTTTCATGTATTCAAACAAAATTACCAACTAAAATAAATAACAGAAACTTACCAGAAACATACAAATAACGGAGAATATTTCAACGTTTTGTTTTAAGGTGTATTTCATCAATCACAACAATTTCAATGATTCAATAAATAATAAAACAAACTTACCTCATATACCTACTAATATTATGAAAGAAAAACAAGAAATTTTCTATTGCCGGAACAATACCTGCTAAGATCTATATCTCAAAGATAAACATTTCCACTTCCTCGAAAAATAAATATTTATACTGCAGGAATTTTATTGGCTTATACACGAAACCCGACGACCCCATCAATTTTCAATTTTTATTTTCTCTGATTACATGAAGACTGATGTTGGGAATGAAAATATTTATTTTTAATTGCTTTCGTCTTTTCAAAAAATTCTATTTCAATTTGATTTCATTTGAATTATTTAACTGAAACATTAATTTAAATAAATTTATAATGGAGGCAGTTGGAAATGTAGTGTGTTATAAACTGTATTATCACTGCCTTTCTGTTTGTTGTTGCGGTTTGTGTATTAGCTAAGTAAAGTCAAGCTAACTATATGAATGGTGAATTAACGCACTGCAATAAGATTGGTGAATTTTATTGAAATGATTCATTATTGTGAATGGTTTAGTTATTCAAATTCAAACTACTATTTTCTATATTGTCATTGTATATAGATAGGTTTCATATACAATGATTATATTGCTTTTTATGGTTAAAATGAAAATGTATTCTGATTTGTGTGGTTCAAGAGTGTTTAAAAAACATATCAGTGTCCAGAGCACGCTCTGTTTAGAACAAGTTCGGTGCATAATCTATGTGTTCGAACTCTGTTCAGTGCTCTGCTCTGAACGAAAACAGAAAATGAAGAACTAAAATAGTCCATACAAATATCTAGACCAATTGCAATTTCGGTGTTAGTGCAATATGAACTAGGTGGCGTAAAAAACAATGTACATAGACCCTTATTGCGGTGGTTGTTTCGATACGAAATGTCAAGCAGTTGAAAATCAATATGCAGGTACCAATAAGTTTGTTAAATTTTTGTTGAAATGTAAGTTGAAGCTCAATTCAGTTTGATGCAAACTTACAACATTCTGCTTTCAATTTCATATGACAGTAAATGACCGTTTCATATGACAGTAAATGAAAGTTTGAATCGATTTTCATTGTACAGTATAATTTCCATTATTTTACGTTTTGTATATTATATCAACCTAACCCGAAATGTACCTTCTATTATTATTTTGAAGCTTGTAGCCAAATAATGGCAATAAGAGTCTTTTTGTTACTATGTATGTATTTAGTGACTTTTCTAAAATCAAACAAACATTTAGCATTTATGTCCGTAAATATACTTAAATACATATATTTTATTAAATCGCATTCATATATACTTATACATTTATGATGTGCGATAAAGCTTACAGATTAATGGCTATTCATAATATTTAACTCATGTTTATCATTTAAGCTAAGTGCACGCGTTCTAGGTATGGTAAGATAAAGTTTATTAACTTTTAATAGAATTTTGAAAGTTAATGACGCAAAATTTTAAACAGCTTGATGTTGTTAAAGCACGATACTAAATGCAGTTTGCTTATATCAGAGCACTCTACTAAAATAATCATAATTTTAAACACTTTTTAATTCTACCGTCATACTAAACCTATTTGCTTAATAAACTGCGGCGGAACACGTCTAATACTTCATTTTGATCAACCAATAAGCAAGCTGAATTTTAATTAGATTTAGCTAAATCTCTTATAAATGTTTAAGATATACAAATTTAAATCTCCTCAATTGAAGATTGAAAATAAATCTAAGTTAAATCTTACCGCCTGTATTTAGTTGTGCGAAACGAACTTAACATCGGGAAAGTGAATTTTTAGTTTCCTCTGATAAAGATGTAGCTGGCCTGTCTCAATTCCAAAATAGAACACCATTTGCATTTTAAATGAAAACGTAGTATAAAAGAATGCAAACATCTAAGTGAACATAACTTCTTTTCGTTTGGAAATGTCAGTGTCATATGCTGCTAAACAGAAAAAAGCCTATAAGCATAACTACTTACATATAAATACATTTGGTAATTATATCAGATATCAGAGGATATTCTAAAATTTATCTCGCAGGATTTGCTTAACGGTTAATTAATCCTGCTTAACTGGAAAAGTAATTACAACAAAAATGATTGAATGACAACTGAAAGAAACCCATTCAATATGCGCTTATCACTAAAATAGTTTTTTTTTCTTTAATTGAACGCGTCCACTTTACTTGACATTTCACTTTACCTGGTCTGTCAATTATGACAGCAAAATATTATTTAAACTTTAAGAATACACAAAAATTCACAGTGAATGAATTTTTTAGTGCTCTTAATTTTTACTTGCTATACACATAGGTAGTAGGTACTATAGGCAAGTTTTGCATTGGGTAAAAAATCGAACTCGAGATTTTGATCAAACTTGACATTACGATGATTGATAACACCAAAAAAAGTGGATCCCGGAATACCGTCCGTCTATCTGTCTGTCTGTAGAAAGATCTACGACCTAAACGGCTAAAGCGATTATCTTCAAACTCGGCACTTAAGCGGCTTAGGTGATTGTCTGAAATATATTTTTGAATCGATTTTTTGGGCCCAAAAATAACGGTACTTGCCATACAATTTCTACCATCGTAATTATCTCGAATACGGCTCTAACCATTTTGATAAAAATTAGTGTGTGCACTTCTATCGGTAGAGTCTACATCTTGGTCAAACTTTTTTTTAACATATTTTGTTATTAACGGCAATACAGCAATTTTTTTTTGACTTTCTCATAAACGGCTCTACGAAGTTCGATAAAAAAATTATATAGGAGGTCCTTCAAATTACAAAGAATATATTTTTTGGATTTTTGAAAAAAACATATTTTTTGTTTTTTTGAAAATTCAATATTCGACAAGGAGTGGTTAATTTTTTTTTTGAAATTTTGTTTTTAAATTTATATTATTAAATATTTAAAATTGCCATATGTACCAAATTTTTTTTAAATACATATTTTAAAAGTTTTGTATAGAATTAAGTAAGAAACGACTTAAAAAATATATTTATTAGTTTATATATTTATTTATTAAGAATCTTTTGCATACGATGTGATCGAACATAAGAGCAAGTACATGCGATCCAGTCGTGCATTTTATTTATTTTTTTTTTGTTCTAAACAGCAGATACCTAGTCAAAAATAATGATTTTGTATGAAAAAATACCGTGGCGAATTCCCTTTCCAAGTAAGCGGAGTTGACTATATTTCTATATGTACCTAATTCTATCAACAGATTACACACCGTATTCTTTACAAATGCATTCATTTTGTGAGTCCAACATGAAAAACTGGTTCCATCAAACTTTTTTTGCTCCCTTTTTTTTGTTCGGCTTCGTCATAATATATGTACATCACTTATAGACTCTCAATGGCAATGAACTTCCCAAGGTCAAAATATATTACATTAATATAATTTATTATTACTTTTAATTTAGGTATATAATCTTCTTTTTTAACTCTTCAAATTTTTACAGAAATGCTTGCTTTTACGATCGTTTTAAGTGTCGACAACCGCTTTGTTGCATTGCAGTTTCAAATTGCAGATAATGCATAATGAGTGAGTAATGCACTCGCCGGTCGCGCTGCCAATCAGTTCGCAGCGCAGGTGGGAGAATTCAATTCACCAACAACAGTGAATGTTTTATTTTTTTGTTTGAGCATTTTAATTCAAAACAGTGCTGCCGTGGTAGTATCCCAGAACTACCAATTTATCTAGTAAAGTACTAAAATTAAATCACAACTAATTTGTAAAGTATACTTTGAATTTTACTTTGAAAAAACAGACCGATAATCTTGTGTTAGTTTAGTCAAAAATAACAAATAGTTCATCTTTAAAATATTGCTATGCTAAAGATTGAATATTACTATAAGCTAGAAATCTCTTATACTATGTTCCCACCGAACCGAAATCTCGGACTTAGTTGATTTCAGTCCAATTCTTCGCATTTCAACATATAAAGTGTTTTGGGATTTCGAAATCCGAGATTTCGTTGAAATCCTAATGAACTCACATTACCGATGCGTGCCATTTATAGTGAACAAGTCCATTTTAAACTTCACAATACTTAGGTAAAAAGTTTTTCATGTGCAAATTACCATCTTTCACTCTAACAATAAGGAGGTATAAAAAGAGAGAGTATGAATTTTTATTTCAACATGGCATTAGCTTTTTAACTGTATTTTTTTCGCTCATCGCATTCGCAGCGCCGAAATTCAAAAGGCTCGGCAGTTTTCATTTCAGGGCAGCTTATGTTTAAGCTAATTAAAAATCATTTCACAATACGATATTTATTGTCAAATATGTGTTAAACACTTCCCGCATTATTTTACTTTATTTCACAGAAGCCTTGTACACAATAATTGGAGTGAAAATGAAACTATATCCAGAGAAGAAAATTGTCGACATGGAATGCTTAACTTTGATTTCCACAACTGCTATTATCAACTGAAATGGATTAATCCTTTATTAAATTTTTCAGTTTGTAATATTTCTACTGTATATCCATAAATTAAGGTGAATATTACCTATAGGTATATATTATAAAAGAGATAATATATGAACAGCACTAATTCATCTTTGGTTTACCCTATACTCCGACTCTTTTTCATTTTTCTAAGGGTTTATTTATTGATTCGTTTTCGAAAACATCGAGTACAAAAAAGAATTCATACAAAAATATGTACCTACATACAAGGTGTTGATTTTTAAATGGAAATGAATGGATGAAAAAAAAACGCAAGCTAGTTAAACAATCATTTATATGCAAAGTCTAGTATGCAGTTGCTTGACAAAAAAATTTATGGAAGCACTTTTTGCGCAAAAAAGAATGATTGATGTTTAAATTTGTTATGGAACTGTGGACTAGCAGGAAAAAAATTATACCAATCACGAATATTTTTCCCTAGGTTTCTGCGAATGTTTTTGACATTTCTCATGGTTTACAAAAGTATACCGAAGTTTTTCCGATATCTTGTGATTTATTTTTTGGCAGCAGATGTTTTGTCATCAGCTGTGTTTTTACACGGGATTCCAAAAACACCAACTATGGGATGTAACCCAATAATTTGCTATGGGTTAATTTTTTAAAGCGGATAATATCTATATCAGTTTGTTTTCGTCTACCTTATGAGGGTATTATCCATCTTACAAAAATACCAAACTTATTTTTTACGAGCTTTTCATTCAAAAGCTCACTACAAAATTATTCTTTAAACGAACAACGACAACACTGCTCAAAGTAAGCGAAAGTTCCTAGGTATTTATTAAATTGTTGGCACATTGGAACTGGAGTTTCATTTAGACCTCAGAGAACTTATGTATCTGTGTTTCTGTTTGGTTCATTTTGGTTTGGGGTTGATTTGAGCGTTAAGGACGGTGTGTTTATGAGACTTATCTATCAGTAGTTTGGTATTGATAACTCTAACGCGTTATAAGAGGCGGCCTCATCCTATCAAACAGATTTATTAATCTTATCCAAATACCTACAATTAATCTCGATTTAATTGTTTATAGTAAAATAAGTGTTTTTATTTTATATATATACTTGTACATACGCACCTAAGAAAAATCCAAATTGAACAAGAAGAGAGTGCGTGTCACGTACCTAAGTTTGAGTGATTGAAAAGTGATTTCAAAATACATACCTACCTATAGTGTTAAAAGAAAAAAGAATTCATTGTTTACCGACAGATTAACTTGGAGAAATCTACTTTAGACAAAAGAAGAAGCGGAAGGTGTAATTGTTGACATGTCTCAGTACAAAAAGACACCTGATCTGCAAGATGATCAAAAATTTGCTTTGATGAAGGTAAGTAGTAGGTATTCCGTAATTATACTGCTAAATGAAAATAATTAAAATGTATTTCATTTTTATTGTAAGTCTGTGATATTAATTGACTTTACACAATGCCGCAAATGTAGCCAAGCAATAAATTAATAATAAATTATTCAGGAATATTGACTAACAATAAATCGTGGTGACTAATCGATATTTTAGCGTTTGTGTGTACTTTGACATGTCAACGACTGTCCAACGCCAAGTGTAGTTCGCGGGGAATACCTATTAACTATACCTATACGGGGTATGGTGGTATACCTAACAGCTGGAGATTGTTGGAATTTTATCTTAAATCGTGATTGAAGGTCTATAATTATTTAAATAGTTATTTGTTTTTTTTCTGTTACAATTCTATTGGAGTTGGGGTACCCCTAAACTACCTATAAACATATAAGAGTTTAAAATTTGAAACGTTGGATCCTATATAATGTACCTATTAGATTGTCTTGACTACCTTACAAGCTTTTCAATCATGGTTTACTACTAATTTTGTAGGTCAATCATGCAAGATAGAAAAAAAAAACTTCTCTGATTTATTTTGCAACGTGACACTAATGAAAAGTATAAACTACCAATGGCTATTTAGTTTCTTGAATGACTAGATTCTGAAAAACTTGTTTAAATTGTTTTTTTTTCATTAAAAAAAAAATGAGAGTCTAAAGTATGATATACATACCTACTTTAGAAACATACAAACCAATTGATATACATAGAACGAGTTCTGTGTGGTTGATTTTGTGTATTTTTTTCTTGTCTTAATTTAATGTAAATAATCGAGATTTGGGCATACTACAAGTATAACGCAAGTAATGACATTCAAAATGAAATGCATAGCCTTTATTTGATGCCATATGGAAGATTTTGTTAATTTTAAAATTTTTATGCGAACACGTGCATATCTTTTATGTACATATCCATGTACGTATTATTGTTTACGAACTTGTTTAATACTTAACAATAACATTGTTTTTAGGGGCTGTAGCTATACCTATCTATATACATACCTCTACTTCAAAATATCAATTATTGTTTTTTTAAGTGATTGGTACTTAAAGCTACAATTAGACTTTTAATTTTAATTTCAACAATAAGTATTAAAGGTAGGTAATTTGGTACCAAACCCGAATTAACAATTAAAATATTGAAGGTAGGTACCTATACCTACATAAATCGGGTTTAGGTACTTTGTTTGAATCACTATCATAAAATTCAAATTATGGTATTATACGATTGAATTAATTTGGTTGTATTTTTTTGGTAGGTATAATATAATTTTTTTTAATTAACCATAATAATAATATTTGGTTTCAACAGGACGGCCCTACGTGCCACACTGCCGAAGCTACACTCGATGTTTTGCGCCCATTTTCAAAAAAAAAGTTATTTGGCGGACAAAACAATATCGATGTCAGAAATTATCTAATCAGAAATATCGATGTTTTTTAACACTGATGTTTTTCTAATGCATTTTTTTTTTGAAAAATAATAGAACGTTCAAAAATCCATTAAAAATTCAATACATATATTTTAAATTTAAAATAACTTTATTGTTTTGAAAATTGTAGCAATTTTTTTTATTTTAATTTTATTGTCCCTTTTCGTGGGTATGAGTTATATAGCACTAAGCGGCAATTGAACTTCAACTTACAATTTCACATTAATAGTTGTGAAGCGTAGTTCCGCTGAAGTGCATTTCTGTCGAGTGCGGTCTAATCTTTATAAGCATGATTTCATTTTGTGTTTTGAATCTTAGCATCGATTCTGCGATCTTTCATTTCTTTCACATGCTTTAACATCGATATTGAAACATCGATATTTTTTTCGTATAACATCGATGTTTTGCCAACATCGATGAACATCCCCCAATCCTACATTTTTATGTCATTGTTTTAGTTTTTTCCCGTCGTACACATTTACCCTCACACATGATCGGTTGGAATCCCGGATCGGAGAATTCTTCCGGATTAATAATCGAACGAAAAGGACATAAGTAGGTACATAATTTCGACTTAAAAATTATAGGTACAAACATTTCCTATCGGGTTTTGGTGTGGTTGGACTATTGACACTATTTAAATTTGGTGTCTTATATTTTTACCAATTTAATAACAATCTTGACAACAACACCAAGACTTACTACCATGTACTTACCTTACCTACATACATGTCTTTGTCAATAGAGCCATATTAAATCGCACGTATTCGCACTTAAGAATATTTTTTTTATATAATATGGGTATCGGAACGGAAACATTTAATTTACTACCTACCTACCTACCTATAATTACAAAATTATATGTATATACCTACCTATTTTTGTGTTATGTTTATGTACTTGTTTAATAATTGGGATAATTTGATTGATGTGTTTGTTTATTTTGTGGCACTTGTTGTTTTCAAAAAGTAGGTAAATATCGCTACAAGAAACATTAGGTACATATTGTTTAAATACCTTCCTTCCTAACTGGGAAAATAAAAAAAATGTTTAAGAATAATTTTCATTTGTGTATCAAGTTTTAGGATAGAAACTAACTAACGTCATCACAATATCCTTTAAGGGAATTCTTTCAGGAGTCTATTCTAGCAAGGTATCCTTGCTATAACTTTAGGAATATTTATTTTCAAAACGCTAAGAATTTACAAATGGTGCCCGTAGATTTTAAATATATACATATCCAAATAGTCCTAGAAAAAATCCAACGCAAACAAATCACAATATACCTAATAAAGCATTACAGTTCGACGACAAACAAAAGTACTAAATGTTTGTCTTAGGGGATTCATTTTGGTGCGAAAAAATAGTTAACGTTTAACTTTTATGTATCGAATTGTGATTAATTCACACGAAGAAAAACAAAATTTTACGAATACTTATAAATAATATTCCAATAAAATTCCGTATTTAGTTTTCCCCGGAAATATTTTTTTCTCACCACGATTATAGGTATTATAAGGCAAGTTATGCATTCGTCGAAAAAAAAAATTTGAGATAACAATCAAACATGACATTACGATGATAGCGAAGACGAAAAAAGATGGTCTAAAAACTCTGTCCGTCTGTCTGTCAGTCTGTCTGTCAGTCTGTCTGTCAGTCTGTCTGTCAGTCTGTCTGTCAGTCTGTCTGTCAGTCTGTCTGTCAGTCTGTCTGTCAGTCTGTCGTTCAGTCTGTCTGTCAGTCTGTCTGTCAGTCTGTCTGTCAGTCTGTCTGTCAGTCTGTCTGTCAGTCTGTCTGTCAGTCTGTCTGTCAGTCTGTTTGTCAGTCTGTCTGTCAGTCTGTCTGTCTGTCAGTCTGTCTGTCAGTCTGTCTGTCAGTCTGTCTGTCAGTCTGTCTGTCAGTCTGTCTGTCAGTCTGTCTGTCAGTCTGTCTGTCAGTCTGTCTGTCAGTCTGTCTGTCAGTCTGTCTGTCAGTCTGTCTGTCAGTCTGTCTGTCAGTCTGTCTGTCAGTCTGTCTGTCAGTCTGTCTGTCAGTCTGTCTGTCAGTCTGTCGGTCAGTCTGTCTGTCAGTCTGTCTGTCAGTCTGTCTGTCAGTCTGTCTGTCAGTCTGTCTGTCAGTCTGTCTGTCAGTCTGTCTGTCAGTCTGTCTGTCAGTCTGTCAGTCTGTCTGTCAGTCTGTTTGTCAGTCTGTCTGTCAGTCTGTCTGTCAGTCTGTCTGTCAGTCTGTCTGTCAGTCTGTCTGTCAGTCTGTCTGTCAGTCTGTCTGTCAGTCTGTCTGTCAGTCTGTCTGTCAGTCTGTCTGTCAGTCTGTCTGTCAGTCTGTCTGTCAGTCTGTCTGTCAGTCTGTCTGTCAGTCTGTCTGTCAGTCTGTCTGTCTGTCTGTCTGTCAGTCTGTCTGTCAGTCTGTCTGTCAGTCTGTCTGTCAGTCTTTCTGTCAGTCTGTCTGTCTGTCAGTCTGTCTGTCGGTCTGTCTGTCAGTCTGTCTGTCAGTCTGTCTGTCAGTCTGTCTGTCAGTCAGTCTGTCAGTCTGTTTGTCAGTCTGTCTGTCTGTCTGTCAGTCTGTCTGTCAGTCTGTCTGTCAGTCTGTCTGTCAGTCTGTCTGTCAGTCTGTCTGTCAGTGTGTCTGTCAGTCTGTCTGTCAGTCTGTCTGTCAGTCTGTCTGTCAGTCTGTCAGTATGTCTGTCAGTCTGTCTGTCAGTCTGTCTGTCAGTCTGTCTGTCAGTCTGTCTGTCAGTCTGTCTGTCAGTCTGTCTGTCAGTCTGTCTGTCAGTCTGTTTGTCAGTCTGTCTGTCAGTCTGTCTGTCAGTCTGTCTGTCAGTCTGTCTGTCAGTCTGTCTGTCAGTCTGTCTGTCAGTCTGTCTGTCAGTCTGTCTGTCAGTCTGTCTGTCAGTCTGTCTGTCAGTCTGTCTGTCAGTCTGTCAGTCTGTCTGTCTGTCAGTCTGTCTGTCAGTCTGTCTGTCAGTCTGTCTGTCAGTCTGTCTGTCAGTTTGTCTGTCAGTCTGTCTGTCAGTCTGTATGTCGGTCTGTCTGTCAGTCTGTCTGTCAGTCTGTCTGTCAGTCAGTCTGTCTGTCTGTCAGTCTGTCTGTATCTATGTATAGAATCCTACAGCCCAAACGGATGGGCCGAACCGCTTCAAACTTGGTCTATGCAGTTTTTTAGGTATTGTGCAGAGGGGAAATTAAACTTTTTTTTTGCTCAAAAATTAACGGTACATGCCATATAACCTTTACGTTAAAGCCTATTTTTCTCGGAAACGGCTCTAACGATTTTGATTTAAAAAAATCAGTGCAGCTTTTTAGATACGACCTATAAACGGTACTTTCCATAGGACCGTTTTTTTGCTTTCTACTATCTCACAAACGGCTTACCCGATTCTTTCGAAATTTCAAACATATATAGCCGTTTAAACCGTTTCGGGTTTAGCCGAAATCGCTTTTTGATGTTTGACTTTTTGATTTATTCGTTTTAGGAGTCGGGATTTTTTACGCAGTTTGCTAGTTTTCTGTCTGCATTTGCAATCCGTATGATAACTATTTTAGAAGACTTTGTTGTCTATTTTTTTCTGTGTTGCTTAAAACTCATACCTAATCGTGTTTTGCATATGTGCATAGTTTTTGCATAATTAAAACTAAATATAAAAAGCGCCAGTGTTTTTTTTTTTTGCGGCGACTACCTATGTATATAGTCACTATCAGTAAGCTGAAATCAAATCTATATGCAAAGTTTATAAATGAAGTCGAACTTCAATGACCGACTTGAAGTATAAAATGCTCGAGGGCAAATGTAGGTACCTACATATGTATATATATGCATTAAAATATCATACTGATTTTATTTAAATTTAAAAACACAGCCAAGCTCAAATTGACATTTGAATGAATAAATCGATTCAATAATGTCTTTCAAATAAATTTTGTGTATTTTGACATTTGCCTGAATGATATTTAGTAGGTGTTGAATAGTATCGCTTAGAAGACATAGCAGAAATCATAATTTAGGCCTTTGCAGTCATTGGAAGTAATTTATGGAGTTTTCCTTTGGTGAATGCAGAATTGAATGCTTAATTTTGATTTTTTTTTGTTATGATAGTGGTGTATATTCGTGTCTGTGAAATTGTTAGTTGTCAAACTTTGTGTTCCTAAAACAAAGTGTTATAGCGAGTTTCATTCAAATTTCAAAGATCTCCTCTCAAAATGGAGATTTTATCTTTTCAATGAAACTTTGTGCCCAGATTTAATTGTTGTATTGGCCGCGCTCGGTGGCATACCTTAAGCAATCCAGATTGATTTGTGTTGTTGTAACGCCTTAGGAAAAACCAGATGATGAACTAAACATTATGTTGTAAAACACAAATCTCAAGCTACCCAGAAATTATTATTAATTTGAGGAACAGCTGATTCAAAACTTCAGATTTGTATGCAATGCAACTGACTTAACAGAGAAAGCTACCTGGATCGTTCGAAAACAAACCCGCTACTAAGGTATCTTGACTAGCCTACCGGCATTGCACTGAACGCGGCCAATACTGAATGACTGGCACACACATTTCTGAAAAAAAACATATCTTCATCATCAGATGATGAGAAAGATGAAGACAAAGCAATAAAAAACTCCACTAAATTTATAAAATTTAAATTATTAACTTCTTCGTCTATTATTTGTTTATTTTTTAGTTTAATTTTTAAGCAGGGACTGGCACAATATTAATAACAAAATATTTTCCATTTGATGTTTGACAGAAAAGAGCAGATCTTTTCTTGAATGAAACTCGCTATTAGATTCACCGAAAAATACGCATCTACGATTTAAAAAAATAATTTTCTCTGCCCAATGGAATGATTTAATTGTTAAACTTCTTTTTTGGACAGATTTGTATCAAAATATAACAGAATTCTTGTAGAAAACCACATAAGATTAATGAAAATATAATTAATTTTTGACATTTTTTGAAGGAATGTCTGTCATGCAATTTTTGTTTGACTTTTCGATGCGCATTATTATTACATTATTTCTTCAGAATCTTCCTGAATCCATTCCTGAATCCATTATTATTACATTATTTCTTCAGAATCTTCCTGAATCCAAATCATTAATAAATTGATACAACGTTGAAATGGAAGCTAATTCACGACTTATAATATTAGCACAAAGGCACTTTAGGTACTCGTACTTGAAATGAAATGGCAGATATTTCTTATTGGATTTCCATTCATTTTCCAATCAAAAAAATCCCTTAATTGGAAGGCAACTTTTTGACCGCGACAGTTAAGTAAACTTTCTACTAGATATGAAAGTGAAAATGCGGTTTATTCAAATTCGATTGGAGCAACGGAGTGCCAAAGACGTAAAATGGGATTTCGGTTTAAGTTAGTTTAATAAAGGCAATTACAATTTTGATATGTAAATTATATATACTTTTGTATATGTAAATGGAAAATATAAATATCAACCTTGAATTTTTGTTTTTTTTTTTTTAATTTTGACTTTTTTATTGAAATCAGCCAAGAACTTCACACCCTGTAGTTGAAATCAAATAATTTATGTGTACGAGTATCTTACTTAGCCAAGCTGTTAGAGTTCGTATTTTATGAAAGTATTTTTTTATGAAAAACATTTAAATTATAATTGTAGGTAAAGCAGGTTTTATTCATAAAGGTCAAAGCATCAAACGTATATTCAATTGCTCTCTCGTAAAAAAAAATATACGAGAAATTGAAAGTTATAGGTACCTTTGTATAAGATATTTTAATTCATACTTTTAAGGCTCTTTAGACATAGTACAAGGCTTTTTTATAGAACTTGATAGGTAATATTCGTAAAAAAAATTTATTATAAATGCTTTGAATGTGCTTAGCGTAGATAAACAAATTTTATTATACTAATTGCTGGCGGTTTAATAAAACAAATCTAAAATTTGTATAATATGCATAAATAACAATGCTTATAGGTTTTACCTTTGAGAGTTCTTTTTTTTGTTTGCCATAATAGATGCACAATTAAGTCGCAATTCTTACCGACTTTGAATAAAACTTAATTAATTTAAATCAAGATTATATGCATCAGTATAATGTATATGAAATTAGCATCATCATAAGACGCCACGATTGTAATTCAATTTGCCTTTCTTTTAAATTATCGATAAATGTAATAAGACAAAAGGTCAACGGTAATTAGATAGCTTATATACAAATTTACATGTTTAACCTGTGTGAGATTGTTAAAATGAGATATTCATGAAGGCTATAATATTCCTTCTCAAGTAATTTGATCAAATAACTTTTGTGTAGTATTTACTTTTATATATTGGCAAATAAATTTAAAAGAATTATCATGATCTCAAAGGATTTTCCATAGATGCATAGAAGATTTTGCTAATTTTAAACAAGTTAATCGATGAACTATCATTTAAAATTTTACCAAAGTTAAACTCACCAATTATTATATATTTTAAGCATCATACTAATGTAAGGGGTTTTCCAATAAGAGGTGTTATTTTGAATAGCCCGCTATTTCGGTAGCTGTCACTTTTGAAGCTGTCATTTTTTGACATTTGACAAGTAGAAACTACGCTATTAATAAAAATGGAACGATACACGCTTCAACAACGCATTTCTTTTTTTTGAATATCAAAATAACACCTCTTATTGGAAAACCCATTAGTTATGGATTGGTCGCCCAAATGCTTCTGAAATGATTCGATTGGTATCAAAAATGACAGTTCTTCTCCTAAATAGAAGAGAAATTTGCTCTGGATTTGAAGTCAGAATCAAAACTAGATGCAAGCACCCACTAAATGGCAAAACTCGAATTAAATGCCAAAAACACTGTCATGTGGGATTGAGCGATATTGCAAAATCGATGTTAACATCGAAAAAAACATCATCGATGTCAGAAATTATCGAATCAGGAATATCGATGTTTTTTAATTCATTTTTTTTTTTCAAAAATAATACGGTTCAAAATTCGATTATTAATGCCATTATATCTATTTTAAATTTAAAATACCTTCATTATTTTAAACATTGTAGCAATGGTTCTTATCATAATTTTCTTTTCGCTTTTCTTATGTATGAGGTATTTCGCACTAAGCGGCATCCGAACTTGATACAATTTCACACAAATACTTGTAAATCATAGTTCCGTTGAAATATAGTTTCGCCGAATGCGGTCTAACCTTTATAAGCATGAGGTCATTGACAAAAGATGTCAGCTTTTTATTAAGTCGATGTTTTGAATCTTAACACCGATGCTGTGATGTTTTACATGCTTCAACATGTTTTGATCATCGATGTTTTTTTTTCGAACATCGATATTTTGCCAGCATCGATGTTACCTAGATTTTCATTTAATTGTTTTGTTTTATTTAGCTGAAATTTTGTAGTTTCAATGTGCATTTTACATTTTCATTGTTCACACCTTCCTATGTAGGTATATACATTTTTTTACTAAATATAGAGACTTATCTACATATTATGAGATTTGATAAGATTAATTGATTATTTTATGGTTTAAATTCTAATCAGAAAATTTGTAATCAACTTCCAATGGGTCGCCAAATAAGTTTAAAACAAACAATTAATCCAATATAAAATGGACTTGATTTAAAAAAAAATACATACGAGTATGTAAGACAAATAAATAATTGTGCATAAGGCAATTAGTTTTCAAGATTAACATAGGATGCGTCACTCTAAGCTGATGCATTTAATTTGTTGATAACATAATCTATCAATTAAGTCTCGTACATAATTATGAAATAGCCGTTCTACTTTGGGGGTGACAAACGCTAAGTATTCGTGAGTAGATAAAAATTGTAATCAAGTACAATCATCCACACATGACCTCATGTTCGAGTAGATGAGCCCAGGAAACACCAGAGGGCTCCTGATAAAGTTGAGTGATTTTTCATTCAAATTTGTTTTCATAGTTTTAATTGTTACTTCGGAGATATTTGGAAAGGAAAGTAGGTCATTGATTACATATTTTGATTCACTATTATCTATCAAGTACTTCTGGCTATAGTCAAAATGACGTGTGAGGTATATTGATATTGTTATTCTTTGATTTCACGTTTCTCCACCAAGAAAATTAGTTTCGAAAATAATTACGCTTGTAAAAGCTTCCCATTCATCATCTACTGGGAAAAACTAAAATGAAGTTCGTAATGCCCAATGGAACAAACCTATAGAAATATTCGCAATATATATCACATTTTGATATGATATATTCAGATTTTATCAAGTATTTAAATTATTTTTGACGATAATATATATTTAAATTGTGAATATTTCTATGTTGCGAACTTAATTGTTTTCTACTTCATTAGTTTTTTTCAAAGACGTCATGAAATCATTTTGATAATAATTGATAACCTTTATATACGACTTTTACATTTAAGACCATAATGATTGTTTGTGTCGAGTGTATGGTTATATTTCTTCACTAGTTGCTGGTTATTTTTTTTTTATTTTTTTTTATAATTGCTTCAAAAATCTCTTGTGATTTCACACACAGGAAACTAGGTTTCTTGTCTGGCCTCTTTCTTGAACCTATCGTGGTGATAAAAAAAATGTCAAACAAATCTTTAAATCGTTGACCCGGGAGATTTTGTTCACTCTCTACAAACTAAATGTTGCTATCAATTCGGTTTTCTCGTGTGAAAAGGGACTTAGTGTTTTTTAAGTTTTTGTTAAAGATGTATTCAATGACGTTCCTTTGAACTGTTCCGGATATAAAAGTACAACTTTTGCTGTTCAATGAGGAATTTTCTGTTCTAAATTTTTCCGAAATTTTTATAGAACGTGATTTTCTGTTCTTGGTTCTGAGTAATGTCGTTCTTCTTTTTATTTTGTATGTTTTATTTTACAAAAAAGTGTTACTGTAGATGATATCTCAAGAAAAAATATGCAATCTCTCTAGTTTGGGAGATTTGATCTGTGTACAACCACACATCCGTCTTAAACAACTACCCTCAAACATATATACATTTATTTTTGTTTTTAAAAATTACGCCAAAATGATTGTCAACGAAAAATGTTATCAATGTCTTGACAAAAACTTTAACAACTGCGTTGAGACCAATTTTTCGATTAAGGAATTGACTGTGTTTTGACAGAGCGTAAATATATTTTGTGCTGACGTCAGAGAATCAACGTAATGGCAGATTATTTTGATAGTGTAAGTCCCTAATATTCATTTTTCATTAATATTAGCCTTAATTTGATTTTATAAATAAAGTTGTTTTTATTTTGTTGCGGAACTTTGCTGACGTTTTTTTGTTTGTTTTATTCTGTTATTCAGTTATGTTGTGATCTGATCATTGCTCAAGGTCATGAGTTAAAAAAAAAATTACTGCCCATGTGTGTAAATAAACATTTTTCAAAGACAATAACGACATAAGATCAAACTTTACAACAAAATCGTTAGAACCTATTAAAATCATTTGTTTGGTTTAGTTCAGTTTTGTTTTTATTGTAGTTAAAGTAAATCGACTTCTCTTTCCCTTTAATAATTATTTATATTCTGATCTTTTTCTCAGTGACCAAGATACCATGGCCGGCAGACATACGTCATTTTATCATAGCTGAATTTTTTTCTGTGAATAGACACCGAAGTAGATAAGAACAATTGGACATTCCATTTAAGATGGCAACCTAAAGGTGTCTGCAAGACGAAACGTCCCACTGTATAGGTATTTGACAAGTGTCAAACAAAGTTTGAGACACTATCCCCCTAAACATATCAAAAAATCAGTTTTGATAAAATAATGTAGTTGGGTATACACTGTTAAAACTACATATCACCGAAAAGCCCCAGCTTTGAAAATTCGGAATGTCCATTCCACTTTGGTATCTATTCACAGAAAAAAATTCAGCTATGATAAGATAACGTATGTCTGCCCCCATGGTCTAATTGAGAGAAGGTAATATTTGTATCCTATTTCACAGGCAAATAACCTTTTCGACATACATATTTTATGTATCACCAAATCTTCATTAGCTAACACAATAATAGTTCACAATAAAGAAATGACATTTATTGGCATCTTTCAAAGACCCTATTGCGAATGAGGATAGGGAATGATATCAATCAATGATAGTTTGATAATTGACAAGCAGCGATCAACGATCGACAATTTGAAAATTGGCATTGCAATTATTGTGATTGCTCTACAGACTCAGAGTTAAAAGGTTGATTGTATCAATTTTAGATTTTTATAAAAATTAAAAAGTAGTAATCTGCCAAAGTACAATAATTCACAATTACGCCCTTCTATTCACAATAACTATATCTCTAGAAATTATCGATTAATTTCCATAATACCAATTGAAAAAGCGATAATCATGGAAAATCCGATCGCTGAATAATGAATTCTTGTAAAAAGATTTAAATATAGTTTTTGGGATGTGCAATTATTTAATAATTTTCACACAACCACTCGTTTCGAAATAGTTCAAAGGCAGGTACCAGATCTCTTGGTAACATTGAGTAAAATTTTTTGATTAGATTTAGATGTACAGACTCCCATGGACAAAACTTTTTTTTATATCTCTTAAAAACCTACAATACCTAAATAATGAAACTCCCGGCACCTTTGTACGTACCTACCTTTTTAAATAAAACCAGAAATTATGTAGCCTTCAATCGCCATATAATTAAATACCTATTCCGACGGCCGCATGCCACATGCAATATACCCTCGTTCGTCGGAATCCATCTCACTATAATGAAGTAACGTTAATTGAATTCAAGCGTGCAGCATTTCAGCAATGAAATAAAACCATTGCAGCGTTTAACTTCCAAACACCAGAGTAATTATTCAAAAACTCTTCAAGAAGAACTAAATTAGATAACAACAAATCCCCAAATTTACACGCAGCTATATTTTTATTAATTATTTCACGGATAATGCACAAAGCCAATAATTATTATTCGTTTCAAAATCCAGTCATATTGAATTTTCATTGCATAGTCGAATAAAAAAAGCGTAATAAGAAACCGAACCACTTTTGATGAAAATTTCAATCGAATTCGAATGCAATTACATTAGGTATATTCAATTTAATATACAGTGGTGTCATCAAAAACTACAGCTCATTTTCATACATATGTACATATTTGCAATAATCAAAAAATTCAAACGGAAACATACATAGCAATATACATATTTCAAGTCGGAAATTTAAATTGTAATAAAGTGGAAAAATTTGGCAATCGAAAGAGCTTCGTCTTTCTTGAACTTTCATTGCTTTGCCTGGCAATGGCACGCTTAAATAAATGAAGGTTTTGCTTGGCATGCAAATGAATCCACGCGCAGGCGCAACGTATATATACATACGTATGTATAAGCAACTGTGCGCTCTCAAATTCAAATTAGTGTTTTAGAAATGAATAGTTATTTTTTTGCTTAATACCTATCTAAGCGAGGGAAATGTCTTTGACCTTAAAGTCTTGTTGTGATTTTAATACAAGTACAAACATACCTATACCTATATAATTTTGTAGGTATTGTTTATATGTACCTTTTTTCGCCTTTGAAAGCAAAATTTTCAACCAAACAAAAGTAAACAAGCTTCTATACCAAAATGCTTAACAATATCGACGGAGTTTTGGCCGATGAGGAAAAATCAGGGTCAGCTTAAATGTGTCTCTTGAATTCTTAATTATTCGCACAGTAATTTTATGTAATTAATATATATGGCTCTTCAAATACATACATACATATAAATATCCACATTGATTGTAAGATGGTTGCACAACTGCACAATAGGTGCACACCCACATAAAGTCACGAACACAGCCTTCTTTAATCGATGAGAATATCGTAATTCAGAATTTAAAAGTTTTTGTTGATTGTCTATTTATTTGGTGAGATCTGTGTGGCTCTGTTTTAAGGAAAAGTTTAATTGAATGTTTGAAACTGATGACATTAAGCTGCAAAAATGATAGCGATCAAATGACCACCTTCTAGCATTTTTAATTGTTGCTTTTGTTGTTGTTTCGTTGATGTTTTTGGACTCGGTGTCGTCCTCGGCAACGGCAATTATTTCTCGGCCGAACTATGAATTCATGGCCGGTCACGTCTTGTCACATTTATAATAAAATCATCTTACACGAGACTGTCAGGCAGGCAGTGCAATATAACGAGGAAAACGATGACTTTCACGCTGTTTTAACACAGACCGGAAATTGATCAAATAAACAGTAGCACCAACATTTCCGCATTCTTCAGGTGTTTATCACTCCATTGTTGTCAATAGGCGTTTTTCTTTTTTAAATAAGAGTAAGGAACTTAGATGTTAAAAGAAAATATGTGCTTATTTTTTTTAGCTCAGACACATTTAGTTGCTCAAGTTGTGTTTCTTTTTTCAATTAGAGCTAAACCGGAGCATGCTTCACTAGCTCAGAATAAAATGACAGAGCAAATGGAGAAAAAAGCTGAGCGCGGCTAACCTCATTCATGATTTTGACAATCACAAGAGAAAAACGCACTTTTGACAGCTTGTTAGGGATGGGCCATGCTCATCGATTTAAACAAAATATCATATTCAGAAAAAAAGTTCAAACCGAATTTATTTAATTTTTAACTGTAATAGGTATTGATTCCAATAAATTGATTACTCCAAAATATTTTATCATAGACGCCTAATGGGTACATTTAAATGTCGGTATGATAGTCAATCTTAGATACTGACTTAATTCAGGGTGGTTCGATTTTTTAATGCGGCTGTTCTAATAAAAGCTATCTTGAGTTATCCTAAAAAAATTGGAATAACTAGCTATCAGAGAACAAATGTATAGAACGGCTGACTGCAAAATTTATTTGGTGTGCGGTTTGTTCTGATTTTTTGACAGCTTTCAGCTAACCTGTCTGATTCGTCCACAGATATACTCCGATAGCTAGGTATCCGAGATAAAATATCTAATAAGTGAGTAAACGCCCGACATGAGTGCACGCCCGCAATGAGTGAACGCTTACAATGTCAAAGCGCAATGACATAAAATCACAAATAAGCCATAATAAGATTGGAAACCTTCGTACGTTTCACCTCCCAAAACGCATTTGTTTACATAATTGTATTTTTAGCTTTGAAACTCTATCCATGAATAGATAGGTAATGGAAAAGCAAAACAAAAACAAATTACTAGGTATGTGTTGTCTATGTGGCTATAGGAAGAGGAAAGAGGGACAGAAAAGATTCTTGTGTGCGTTTTTATCAATGTGTCTATTGGAAGATGAACAGAAATTTTACTTGTGTGCGTGTTTCAGGTTGTAGGCAAATGTCAAATGAAAGCAGAGGTTTCGGGCCTTTAAGTTATTAGTTTATGCATAAAACTACAAGCCATTTCCAAATAATTACTATGGCACAATCACATTAGAGCTGATGCAGTCTGTTTTGGGCAGATATTGAAGGTGCAACAAGAAATATGTGTTTCTGTATACCTATTTAATCATTTAAGTATGGTAAGAGCTCCATATGAAATTTTGGCATTTAGTCAAAAAAAAGATCTGTTCGTTTAATTGCTTGCTAAACTTTCACTGTTACTACGTTTATATGGAGAATTGAATCGGTATTGAATCAGGATTTAGGTCTTTGTATACTTGAATCGGATTAAAATAGGATTACTCGATCCGATCCCACTAGAAGAGCTGAAACGAATTGAAAATGTATTTATATACCTGAATCGAGGAATTGAAGAATCGAATTCACATCTGATTCTTGGTGTGTGTGTGCACCAATAGTGTTTTTTTGTGTTCAGTGGGTTTCCGGTTTCTTTGTATTTTTTTCTGTTGCATGTGTTTGTTGTTTATTCTGTAAACTCAAATTGTCACTTCGATTCCATTTTAATTCAATCTTCCGATCTCACGAGGCCATATACCTGAATCGAAATCTCAATTCGATTCGATTCGATTCCTCAATTCACTCATATAAACGGGGTATGTAAGTGCGTTCAGGCTTACAGCACCTGCTTATGTGTGGTACCAGTAAAAAAGTGTTTAAATTAAGTTAAATGTTGGTAAACTACTTGAACATTAGTAAACTATTTTGTAGTACCTTCATGTTAGGCTGTTAAAAATTTGTCTGCAAACATAATATCATAACATAATATTATAACATAAAATATGGGTTTTCTTTCTTTTTTTAGTTTCGTCGAAGTGTTGCCGATGTTCTCCGACCTGAACATGATGACTACTACCTACTCCGATGGCTTCGAGGTAAGCATACGAATTTCCTAAAAAATGTTTTTCTTAGAAGAGTTAAATAGAAGAAGAGAAGTATGGCCTTTTTTGAACATCTCCAGGATTTAGAAAGTTTCATATTTTAAAATTTTGAGTGAAGTTTCCCTTAGATCAGGTTGCACGTTACAGTTCAAATTTATCTTTCCTCATTTCAGCCAGAAAATGGAATGCAGAAGCAGCAGAGAAAATGTTACGAACAGTAAGTAACGACATTACATTGCTCTAAATGTTACTCATGTTTAAATTATGTTTTTTTTTTGCAGAGCCTGAAGACCCGTGCCATGTGGAATGTAGAGAACATTGACAAATGGGATTGCCCTAAGGTACTAATTGAATATACTCCATCAGGTCTTGTTGGATTTGACAAAGAAGGATCACCAAGTAAAATAAACTCACATTTTGGCTTTAGACTTAACATAACATTAAAATTATTATCTAGTAATTGTATGTGCTTTTGCTGGCATGGATATGTGGGGCATGCTGCATTGTGTCACAAAATTTGAATTCCAAAAATATACAGTCCTCCTTTTGGACCGATATATGAGAGCCGGTTACGAAAGTAGCAAAAAATTCGGCCCTCCAGCTCGACAACTCGTTGTTTTCTTCGATATGTCGAACTTCAATCTCAAACAGTACGCCTGGCGGCCAGCTGCAGAACTTATTATCACAATGATGAAACAGTATGAAGCAAATTATCCAGAGATTCTCAAAATGTGTTATATTGTAAATGGTAAACAAATATCCATATATACATACAATAATTATTTTTGTTTAAATTTTCAAATCTGACAAAATATTTTTTTTGTTCACATATCCAAAGCTCCAAAGCTTTTTTCGGTTGCATTTAACTTCGTGAAGAAATTTTTGGACGAATACACAATGAGCAAAATAAATATCTATAAAACTGGATCAGATAAATGGAAGCCACAAATGTTCTCGCATGTCGACCCTGATATATTCCCCAAAAGATTTGGTGGTAATTTTGTAGATGAAAACGGTGATCCTGAGTGCAAGTCTCTGGTGAGTAAAATATTTTTTTTTTATACAAATTTTGTTCTCGAAATATTTTCTTAAATAAATACGTTCCACAATTATTTTCACTTAATAATAAGGAACATATTAAAATAATGTGGAAAAGGCGTACAAAGTTTAAGTGGAAGCAAAATGTCCCTCGAATAAAATATGCAAATTTCCATTCCACAGCTCTTATTTGTCAAAAAATGTTTCAAGTTGTGTCATTATACTTTTTCACTTCGGAAGCTTGTAGGTACCTATTCATTTTTCATTACATTAAAGGAAATTTCCCGCTGATAATTTTGAATATACTCGTATATAATAAACAGAAAAAATAACAGTTAGCATGAAAAGGATTGAAATTTTTCCCAAATGCGATACACCAAGCGAAAAAATTAGTTTTAAAATATTAGATTTATAATATTAAGTTTTCAAGGATTTTTTATTAAAATTTAATTTTTATAAAATCATTTTTAAATATTTATATTTTGTATATATATTTTTTTCCAGATATGTTATGGTGGTAAAATTCCCAAAGAACTTTACACCCAACAAAGTGATGAGAACGACAGTGGCAAGACGTTTGTAGAAACCACTGTCAACAAAGGCAAAAAACTTAAATTAGAGTTTGACGTGGTCGAAGATTGTAGAGATCGCTTGCTTACGTGGGAGTTCCGTACAATTGATTATGACATAAAGTTTGGAATTTACAGCATTGACAAAAAGACTGGTGAAAAAACAGATGAAATTCCCTTGGCTACAGTATATTCCAACGAAATGGATGAAATAGGCTTCATCAACTGCCGACCAAATTCTAAATGTATGTATACCTACTATAAATAATCGTTTACTGTTATAAACAATTGTTTGTGTGTTGCAGATGTAGCTGTTTTTGACAACTCACATAGTTATTTGCGAAACAAAAAACTGCGCTATTCTGTGGAACTTGTATCGGACATAGATAATGAAATTGATGAAGTTGAGGAGCTAACTGAGGATTTCAAAAGCACAACATTAGTGCAACAAAACTAAACAGTTACTTTTTAAAGTCGTCTGTCTGTCTATAAAGAAAGTATTTTTTTTGTAATCCTAGTAGTCATCAAATTTTGTTTTGTTTACGTTTTCATTAGGAAAGGTGTATTTTTGTATAATAATGCATATAATGTAAAAAAAGGGTTATTGTATAGTCTAAGTTATAAGCGGCAATTATTTTTTAATAGATACATTTTATTTTACCAAAAGCCAAAAATGAAATAATAGTCTTATCCAACGAATTTGTGATAACTGTATAAAACGTTAATGTTTTGTTTGTAAATAAAAATTTAAAAAAAATTAAATGTCTGTTTTAATGTTTTTAAAGCTTGTTTTCCAGAATCTTGTGAACAAAATGAAAGTATTTATTCAACTCAAACTCAATACGGTCCATTATTTCATATTTTTTCTTGGTTTATCAATCAGCAATGGGAGCGGGCAGGAAATAATTTTAACTCTTATTTATAGAAAAAATATAGATATAGATACTTTTATTATTTCAGAGAAAATTATACAGTTTACAATAATTTTAAATCGTTACACAGCAATGATATTATTATGACAATTTGGATCTTGTTACTTAAAATAAATGTTAGGTTTTTGAAGAACTTTTAGTTTAAAAAAATATATGTGTAAATGTAAGGGAACACACTTACGTATTTTTAGAAGAAAGAACATCATTTTAATATCACAGATTCACAGATAATGCTTAAATCTAGAATATATTTGTAGCAATAATAATAAAGTATATTTATTGAATTTAATTCAGTTAGATTTTTTTTTCCAAAGTATGAGACTAAAACCGTGTGTCTGACGGTCATGTGCAAATTTAAACAATAATTAACTTTAGAAAAAAATTGAAAAAAAAAATAGTTATAAAGAAAAATCTATTCTCTAATTAAAATTGATAAAGTTGCAAACAAATAAAAAGACATTAACTGTGAAAGTTAATAGAAGCATTGAAAACTAAAAACTGCTTCACCATTGTAGTTCCATTTTTTTAGATTGGGCGTATCTTTCAAAAGTCAAAACCATGTCTTCAAAACACAGTTCAGATCTGACAATATTTGTATAGAGTTGGAATACTTAATTGCAGAATCGTAGCAGTCAAATGTCTTATGAAGTCTTCGGTGCATATTTGTAAAATTAATATTGGAATTCTTATTTAATCCTGAAGCTTTTAACTCCTTTTAAATGGGCAGTTGAGTTATTCTCATGATGAGTGGTTTGTCATGATAATAGTTTGAAATGTTGAGAACTAGAATCAAAAATGTTTTTTTTTTAAATTGTTTTTCCATTGATGGCTTTATTTCTAGTGGAAAAGAAAGAGATATGAAAATAATATATTAACAAAACTGTAACACATTATGTACCTTCGTTGTTTTTCGTCTAAACCTTACAAATGAACTATTTTTCAATTTTTAAATGCCCGTTTCCGTCTAATTCAACAGCGCCTGTAGATATGAGCCGCAGAGCTTGGGGATAAGCAAAGTGTTCTGCTTTAAGAATCCTCTGTGATAAGGTTTCCGCTGTATCCGTTGGTAAGATCGGAACACTTTCTTGAACGATTATTGGTCCCGAATCGAGTCCCTGTTTTAATTTATTTAAATGAATTAATAAAATTCAAAAGAATTCTTCATTCTTACCTCATCAATAAAATGAACAGTACACCCAGACTCCTGGTCACCGGCATCTAATGCTTTTTGCTGCACATTCAATCCGGGATGCTTTGGCAGTAGTGAAGGATGTATATTTAAAAGTTTTCCCTTCCATTTTCGAACAAAAGTTCCGGACAAAATTCGGAGGAACCCAGCACAACAAATTATTTCGACTTGATGCTTTTCTAACTGTTTTGTCATTTCCAAATCAAAATCTTCTCTGTTTTTAAAGTTTTTATGGGATATGACAATGGAAGGAATGCCCGAGTTTGCAGCTCGTTGTAATCCATAGGCGCCCTCTTTGTTTGAGATAACCAACACAATTTCGCTCATCAAGCCCATAGCTGAATTTCTACTTGCGTCGATTAGTGCTTGCAAATTTGACCCAGAACCTGATATAAGAACAGCAATTCTTTTAAGTGGCAGCCTTAAGCGTTGTTGTGTGCTTAGTAAGCAATCACTGAAATTTTCAACCACGACTTGAGGTCTGTTTATAGAACTTCTAACCACGTTGCCCACCTTTACAGCTCGATTTGTGAAACGAAGATTCTGCAAGATCTGGGTTTCATATTTGGGATCTACAACTATAATCATTCCCAGACCACAATTATATGTACGCAGCATCTCGTAACTAGATACGCCACCTTTAGCTGCGATCCAAGCAAAAACCGGTGGTATCACAAAGGATTTTGCATCAAGATGAACCCCAAAGTCTTTGTTCAAAATTCGAGGAATATTTTCAATGAGACCACCCCCCGTTATGTGCGCCAAGGCTTTTATTTTGCCCAGTGCGAGAAGGGGAGCTATTGCTTCCACGTAAATTTCCGTTGGGGTCAAAAATTCTTCACCTTAAATAAACAAATAATATAAGTATGAAAAATATAGTTCTTTAAAATCAATCCCTTACCAAAAGTCTTTCTACTAAATGGTGCAATATCGGAAAAGCCAACTCCTGCTACTTTCATCACTGCATGTACCAAACTGAAACCATTGCTATGAATGCCACTAGATGGTAAACCAATAATTGAGTCCCCTTCGCATATTGTCTCGGATCGTGGCAGAATTCGATCACTTTCAGCAATCCCTAATGAAAACCCAGCTAGATCGTAAGCACTAGGTTCATATAGCACCGGAACTTCAACGGAGTGTATATCTGGAATAATAAGAAAAATGGTTTTTATTTGGTTAAAAAAACACCTTGGGAACAAATTCCAAAACAAATCATTTTGACTTGCCAGAAATTTAATAAAACGATCATCGTATGGATGCCTTCACTATATCATAATAGAGATCTCCCCATGGAATTTCGTTTTACAAGGAATATTTTATTTCGTCGAAATTTTTAATGCGATCGTAAATCTCACACGGAATAAATTTCCCGCGAACAAAAAATCGTATGAAATGACAGCAAAATTGCCTAGGAAAGCTTATATTCCCGATATCAATAAAATCCGAAGGAAACTTTTGAGCACCAATCACGTTCCCAAGATTTCAATTGCGGGAAAATTTAAAGCGAAATTTGTATTTACGATAACTGCCATTAATTCACAAATAAAGGTCGAAACGATGATCGTATGATCGTTTTAGTCGTACGAGATCTGGGCGCTGTTCTCATTTATCTAATTCACAGCCCAAAACTTACCTATTATACTGCTATTGGCTTTTTGTGATCCGCTCACTATGCCTGTCATAATGTCGTTAAAGAGAATTCGATTTAAATGTCCACATGCGAAATATGATAAAAAGGTCAACGGCTCAGCACCATTGCAAAGAATATCATTGACACACATGGCTACTAAATCAATACCAACTGTTGAATTGAGCTTTGTTTCTTGGGCAATTTTGATTTTAGTTCCACAGCCATCAGTACCCATAATCAGAATTGGGTCTTGGAAACTCTTAGGGACCCGAGTTAGCCGTTTGCCTCCCTGGGAAATGTACGATTCTGGTCTGTGTTCAATTTCATTTTGCAGTCTCTTTCGTTTATCAGCTTCCACATCCGTACATTGGAATCTGGTGACTTGAATTGAGTTCGCCTTAGCGAAATTTTGTATTTTAATTGGGCTAGTGAATTCGGTGGCAGTGATTTTCCCAATCAACTTAGCCGATGGGATTTTCTGCAATTCAGTGCAGTCTTTGGATACAACCAGAACCATTCCAAGTCCACAGTTAAAGGTTTTTAACATAGCTTCTTCAGACATTTCTAGCTTAGACATGAGCCATTCAAAAACTTCTGGAATTTGAAAGTCTCCAAAATCAAGGTCTAGCTGAAAGTCTTTTGTTATTAATTTTGTAAGTCCTTCTTCCAAACTTGAGTTAACGTGAGCAATAGCCTTTACTGAGCCTGTCTTAAGTAACGGTAGCACATCACTCACATATACACGTGTCGGTTGAGACAGTCGTTGACCTTAAAATTATATAAGAAGTATATTTAGTTTAATTTTTGTAATTATTAATATCTAGATTAAGAACCTAAAGTCTGGTTTGGAACTCCAAATTTGAATTTTTCACTGCGGCTCACTTCCATATTTTGAATCTTATTGTTGATTAGATCAAATCCTCCACAATGCAGACCACTGGATTGCAATCCGATTACTAAATCACCAACCGCGTAGTGATCGTATCTGGGAAGCTCCTTGCCGTCTTCTAGAATGGCTAAACAATAGCCAGCAATGTCGTATTTTCCAACATCGTAAACTGAAGGCATTTCAGCTGTTTCACCTCCTGAATAGATAACAAAATGTTAGTTATATTAATATTATTTCCCCTGATCTGATAAAAACTGAAATAAAAAAACTAACTACTGGTTCTATTAACCACATCCTGATCACAACAGAGGCTATAATAAAATGCAGCTACATTTTCGACAACACATACCCAGAAGAGCGCAGTTAGCAATCCGACATCCTTCTGCAATGCCTTTTACAATGTCTGCCGCCACCGGTACTTGAAGTTTTCCACAAGCTATATAATCCAGAAAAGCGACTGGTTCCGCTCCACTTTCCAAAACATCATTGACACACATTGCTAGCAAGTCATATCCTATGCTTTCATACATCTTGCTATCGAGGGCCAGTTTGATTTTAGAACCCACACCATTGGTTGCTTCGCATAGAACGGAATTTTTATAGGATAACTGTTAACGGATATTGAAAATAAAATAAAAGAATACTAAATGTTTCGTTCTAGAACATATGGAACACCCATTTCTTAAAGGGGTTTATTATTAATTTAGACAGCTTTAGTACGTTTTCACCGACCACCAAATCGAGATTTTAGTAGATTTAGCTAAATCTCCTATAAATCTTGAGTATTTACCATACAAATTTAAATCTCCTCAAATTAATATCTAAAATAAATCTCATTTGAATCTTCATAGGACCTATAGTTGTAGAAATCGAACTAACGTATTCCAATATCGAAATGAACTCGTTCATGATTCATCGGATAAGTGAATTTTTGGTTTCATCTTAATTGGCTCACGGAAATTACGCCAGAATTTTTTTCTGGCTCAAAATTGGAAAAAGAGCAGAATTTTTTTTGGAAAATAAAAGCCTGGAAGCAAAATGGAAATTAAGCCAGAAAATTTGTATATTCTTCCCTAATTTCCAAATAATGTTTTGGAAAAAAAACCATAAAATGTTTTAATACCACATGATATATTGTAAAATCTTTATTTAAAACATTAATAGATTTCGTAAACAATACTTTTTAAAAAGCTAGAAAAAAATTCATGTTTTTTGCAATTAGGTCCACGGCGTACAAGAAGCTCGCCGCGTAATGGGGGGGGGGCATGCCGGCACCCTACAACCCACCTCCTTTGCCAAATATAGTATTTGGGGTGGGTACAAGTTTGGGTATATGCAAATTTTGCTTGTGACTTTTTAAAAGAAATCTTCAAATCCAAAAAAAAAATTCCATATAACCAAACTTTTACCCACCCCAAATCCTATATTGGGCCAAGCCAAGCCGAACTTTTTGTACGCCGTGCCGTGAACCTAATAACACTTGAAACAAGCCCAAATTTTTTTTCTGACTTTTTTTTCTCGATTTTTTTTTTTTTGGAAAAAACCCGAAATTTGAGAAAGATTATCAGGAAAAAAATGCCAGAATTTTGTATGAAGAATTTTTGGACGTTTTTTCCAAAAAAAAAATCTGGCGTAATTTCCGGGAGCCGTAAATAGTAAATCTACCAAATCTTAAAGTTCGGTGAAAACGTAGTAAAAAAAATGAGGTGTTAAGAATGATAATAATAATTTGCCGTATGCCTGAATAAATGTACTCCCTCCTAAATGTTTTCTAATTGAAACTTAGATCTTATAAAGTCCTTTAGTAAAAAAACCTGATATTAGGAGTTTGAAATTTCGAAAAACAATAATGACAATGGAAGCATCCAGTGTAAGACCCAAACAACACCCGTGTTTTTGACACCATGTGGTGTGAAAAACAGCACAACCAGCTGTCTTGACTTTAAATTATAAAAAAGCGAAATTCTTAACAATAAAATATATGGAGTATCTAGTTCTTATGGAGATGCTTCAATTTATCTTGATTGTTTAAGAATTAGGTACAAGAAATATTAACACAACGCACGCCGTGATGCGTTCATTTGTTTAAGTAATTTTATTTTTACAAACCTTGTTAAGACTAAATAGTCCTCCAAATCCACCCAAGCCCCCGATGACACCAAGTCTATGGGTACTGCGACAAAACGGTTTAATTCTTTGAACTAAATCATCACCAGCATCAATATCAACACCGCTTTCTTTATACGATAGGGATGGTCTTCATCAAACACAAAACACAAACAAAAGATAATTTATTATAATTGATTAAAAACTATGAAAATTCGAAATGAGATTACTATCTGACACAAGTTTTGGAAGCATTAAATGGACATTTTGAAGATATGAGCTATAAACGAAACTACCACGGCACCAGTTTTATAACAGTTGTTCACTCTATTACTCGCCCGTGTAAAAAAAATTACCAAGGGCGAAGAAAATGAATAAAAATTATCATCGCTCAATTCAGACTCAAGATCAAGAATGATTTAACCTTTGCAAATCTTTATATTTTTATTCAAAAAAGACATCTCAATTATATTGAAGAATAGGGTATCGCTACCAGATTTCCAAACAGCGCAAATCAGCATTTTTGCTCATACACCTGAGATCTAGAACCAAAAAGGTTTGTTTGTTTAGTTTTTTTTTTCTCAAAACAGTAACAATTTTAGGCGTGTTCTGTTTTAGTTTATTTAAAAAGAGCATAGAGAGTATTTCAATAATTTTAAACAAGTTAATCATGGAAATATCTTTTAAAATTTTACTGAAATTAAAATCACCAGAAGGCTGTGTAATCTTCTTAGAGCCACTAAATCCATATGACAGTTTGACATTTACAAGCGTCAAAAAGTAATGTAAAATAAAGAGGCTCGATGATAACCTTGTTCAAAATTAACAAATCTTTTTTTTTGTAAGAAAAAACAAAAAAGGAATCAACGACGCCATTATAGAAAAATTAACACAATACGGCCCGGTAAACCTCTAAACCTGTAAGCGTCAAATGTACTATTTTATAGCGAGTTTCATTCAAATTTCAAAGATCAAAGATCTCATCTCAAAATGGAGATTTGATCTTTTCAATGAAACTTTGTGTCCAAACTTAATTGTAGTATTGGCCGCGTTCGGTGGCACAGCTAAAGCTTTCCGGATTGTTTGTGTAGTTGTAACGCCTAAGGAAAAGCCAGATTATGAACTAAACATTATGTTGTCAAACACAAATATCAAGCTACACAAAAATTATTATTAATTTCAGGAACAGCTGATTCAAAACATTAGATTTATATGCAATACAACTGACTTAGCGGAGAATGCTACCTGGATCGTTCGAAAACAAACCCGCTACTAAAAAAAACACCACTAAATTTATAAAATTTAAATTATTAACTTCTTCGTCTGTTATTTGTTTATTTTTTAGTTTCATTTTTTAGCAGGGACTGGCATAATTTCACAATAAATTAATAGCAAAATAGTTTCTATATGATGTTTGACAGAAAAAACGTTGTACGTGTATGGGTGCATTCAGATCAAATCTGCCTACCCACCAAAGATTAGATCTTTCGTGTTGAGATCTGATCTAGATTTGCTCCTTTTGTTGGAATGAAACTATGAAAATTCAAAAAGATGAAATCTTTTGTCAGAAAGAGCAGATCTTTTCTTGAATTAAACTCGCCTTTAGATTCAGGTTTATTTACTATTTTTTGGTTAAGCTGCACAAAGCTTAAGTTATATTTTACGTCAATTATATTTAATGCGTAGGCACTAGCTCATGTGCGCACGTAGGTATTTTTCTGTTGATAAAGAAACTACTTGGCACATTCTTTGAAAAAATTAAAATCAAAGTATTGTGTCCGAAACAGATTAACCCAGCACCGTAATCGTAAACAGCATGTCTTCCGGAAAAATATTCAATCTGCTTGACATTTCGTATTAAAACAACCACAACGAAAAGTATTTTTCCACCGACTTTCGTTAGAAAGTTGTCAGATATTCTTCCGATTGCTTGCTTTTAATTTTTTTTTATTTTAATTTACAAAACAAACTTCTAGAATAATGTTTAACGTTTGTTTTATTTTATTATGAATTATATAAAGAAATAATAAATCTTTTTAAATATACGAAGGTATGCGTTCTAAAATATGCTTGCCATAACTCACTTTAAGACAGTATGTATTCCATTAATATACAGTAAGAAATATTTGAAAGTTTTTGTAAGTATACTTCACCAATTTAAATTTTCTTATTACAATTTGAGTGCTTTCTGGGCTATGTCGGTACGGAATTGCGCTCCTTTGCCAGAAAATGTTATTCCTTCACAAATAGCAGTGGCGTCTCCTGCTGCTATTATCAGATCCTTTCGCGAGGCAACTACAGTTAAAACTCTTCCCCCATCTGTAACTAGGCCGTTTGAGTCATTTATTGCAACGCCACTATAGAACACCATTTGATAGGTGCCATTTTTAGGAAGTCCTAAAACATATATTTATTAAAAGATGTTTTTCCTTTTGTAATAAAGAAACAAAACAGTTTACCATTAATTTTACATCCCTTTGTTGATGTTTCAGGATATCCGGCGCTAGCCATGACAACTCCAACCACATGCCGATCAGTCTCCCACTCCAGGTTTATTTGATCCAGCTTTTTGTCACAACACGCGCTTATAACTTCGTAGAGGTCAGATTTTAGAAGATGTAGTATTACCTGTGTTTCAGGATCACCGAAACGACAGTTGAATTCTATCACCTTCGGACCTTTTGGTGTTAACATAATGCCTGCGTAGAGAACACCGCAGTAATCAATGCCTTCTGAACGAAGGCTATCAACAGCTTTTTGTAACACATCTTTTTTGACTATTTCTAAATCGTTATTGGAAATGAGTGGACAAGGACAGTATGCTCCCATGCCACCTGTGTTGGGTCCTTCATCATTTTCCTTAAGTCGCTTGTGATCTTGTGCCGGGAGCATGACAGAAACAGTTTTGCTGTCTACAAAAGCCAGCACAGAAACTTCTTCCCCTGTTAGTAGTTCTTCTATAACTACTACCTCGCCAGCTTTACCAAACTTTTTTTGACTCAAAATTTCGTCAACTGCAGAACAAGCTTCGTCTTTGTCTTTCGCAACAATTACACCTTTGCCCGCTGCCAATCCACTTGCCTTAACAACAAGAGCGTCGAAGGGAGCGCTGGTTGGTTTAAATTATATATATTTATTTAACAAAACTGATTGATACTATTTTTTAACTGTTTACCTCTTGATAAAGTTTTTAGCTTTATCGGCGTCAGTGAATGATTCAAATCGCGCTGTTGGAATACCATGTCGAGTCATAAAGTCCTTTGCCCATTTTTTATCCGATTCGATTCTTGCGCCATTTTGCCCTGGGCCAAAGCATCGAATGTTGTTCGTTTTCAAAATATCACTTAATCCATTGGCGAGTGGTTCTTCTGGCCCAACAATGACTAATTCAATTTTTTTAGTTTTACAAAAATTGACGATTGCCTAAAATTTTATTAAAAAATATAAAATTATTATTAATATTTCGTTTATAATTTTACAAAATCAATATGTTTCAAATCAGAGAACAACCTGATATTCATCAACACCAATTTCATCCCAAAAAAGACACTACCATTGAATACCTAAGTACTCAAAGCGCAACAGGGGATCTGGTGGAGAATGGAAGAAGCGAAAACAGAAAATAAATAGTTGATTTTAATTTTGTTTTTGTATCATTTCTGAGAATAATTTCTTTAGTTTCAGATTAGAAAAACGAAATTAGGGACTTTATCTGAACAGTAATGCCGGTCGTCCACTACGTGCGCAACAAGCTCAATCACCTTCCTTCAACTTTTGATGGCAACACACTAGTTCAACTCACGCACGCATACAAATTTTGTAGCATCCAACAGAACTACAATAAATATTTTCACGTCTACCGCAATAACCAACCCCAGACAAATTTAAAAATGTTGCTCAACGCGTTGAACCAAAATGTTCAAGGACCATCACCAGCTTTTCAGAAGAACAGCTTATAATTTATTAAAAAATGGAATTATCTAAGATCTTAGAAATATAAACTGGCCAACTATAAAAAAAAAGAAAGAAAAAGAATCAAAAAGATCAATTTGTCTTACTAATGAAATTAATAATTATAACACTCCGTGAACACATCCATCGAGATTCAACCCAATTATCAATCGTACCAACAAAACTAACAAAATCAAATTCGAGACTCGAATAAACGTCATCTAGCCATCCATCGCAACTTCTACTTTAGCATTTTATCGACCGTAGCGAATTGTATGTAAAATGCTACGACGGATAAACTTACGGCGGATAAATTTCCCAATAAAACACAGCTATTGATAAAAACGCACACAAGAATCTTTTCTGTTCCTCTTCCTATAGACACATAGACAACACAGCCCTAGTAATTTGTTTTTGGTTTGCTTTTCGATTTTCCATCTATTCATGGATATAGTTTCAAAGCTACAAATACAACATCCGATCTTAGTATGGCTTATTTTTGATATGAATGTGTGATTGCTTTTGGTTCTGATTCTGATTTCAAATCCAGAAGCAAAATTCTCTTCTTTTCAGAATTAAAACTGTCATTTTTTCCCAAGTGAATGCTTTCAGAAGAGTCCGGAAAGCTTCCGGTATACCAAATAAAAACGACATTACCATAGATATGGAGTCATGGTTCGATGAAAGTAATCTCAGAGACAAGTTCAATAAGGGCGCCAGTTACAGCTTTCATAGAAAGCCATCATTCGAAATTTTGCACATATTTTGATTTTGAACAATGACAATTGATGACATTTTGATACCAAAATGAGGCTTATTTGTTATTTAATTTTTATCGTCAAAAAAAAAAATTATTTTACCACTTTCTATTTAAATCAGTTTTATTGTGTTCAGTGAAGAGCAGATTTTAATTTCTGCAAAGTGGAATACTATCGTTGGAATGTTTTGGGTTTTTTTGTTCTCATCTCTCATTATTTTTTTAAATGGTAATCAACTCTAACCTTAAAGTAAATTTTCAATGAATGCATTTACCGACCTGGCAAGAAAAACTCAAATGGGTCGCTGATTTGTGTTTCTATGCTGGTTGTCAATAAACATGGAGGCAATAAACAAAAAAAAAAAACAAGTGTCTTTCAAAGTAAGATTTGTGTACAATATTGTAGTAAATAACTATCCAATTGGAAGGGGAAGATCATCATCCTTACCTCCAATTTTATAATTGCAAATTGCAAGAGACTGAATTACAGACCCTATCTAAGTAGTGGAACTGATAGTTGCACACTCTGCAACTTACAGGAAAAGGAAGATCTGAACCATTTCATAGGTGTTTGCCATGTTCTGAAAGAGATTAGGCGAGTATACTTTGGGAAAAATACATTGCTTTGGGAAGACGTAGCTTCCTTGCTAAATGGCCAAGACTGGATGCGCTTATATGAATTTTGCGCTGTCATATAGTACAAGGATCTCCAGTGAAAGTTTTTAGCTGAATACACTTGTGATTTCATTAACTTTTTTACTTTAAATTCACTCGAAGTCGTTATAATCTTAATTTCGTGAGAAGTGTTTTAACTAAACTGCATGTAATGAAAAAACTTACGCAAAGCTTTATGTGAATCTAAATACCTTGATTTTTTATTATTTTCACCTTGAATTCCAAAATCAATATGCAATATGTTTTATAAGGAAAAGGAAAACAAAATAATTATAATTTATACCTATAACTGACGTAACTCTAGAAGTAATTAAATTGCCACTCCGGCAGACGACATTAATATGTCATGCCTATATATTTATTCATGAAATTGTAAAATATATAACTGTACTCATGTAAAACTCAATTGAATAAAAAAAATATACTTAGCTAGTTACTTATATTTACTTAGTTTAAACCTTTTTTAAAGTCAGATCTCTATGTTTAATTTTCAAATTTATTAATTTGTATGAACACTTTTGTTCACCAGTGTCGTGTTAAAACTTTTATTATTGTATGATTTGTTTAAGAACAGGAAAGAAAAAGAAGCAAAAAAATGTATTGCCCTGATGATGTCCTAACTAAGACGAAACGCGTTGGCCTTAAAAAAGTTTTTTAATAAGATATTAATAAAAACCAAATTTTAAATTGTAGAAAAACAAGTGCTTAATTATTTCTATATACAAAAATATATTACATATGTTTGACAATTTGATAGGCCTACCTTAGTACACATGATTTAAAGCAAACAACATTGCGACACTTCTTTGTTTTTCCTATTTTATTGAAGTCATATGTGAAACAAAATCCATTAATCCACAAACAACAACAATTTGCCGATTTTGTTTCACATATGACGTCAATAAAAAAAGAAAAACAAAGAAGTGTCGTAATCTTGTTTTCTTTGATTCATGCTTAGTACCCAAAACCACCAAAGAATGAAGTATCAATAGTCGTTTTTTATTGATAAGCTATAGGTAGCGCAGTAATGAGAGTCTAAATAAAACTATTATTCACTTTTATATACACTCTACATTTTCATCTCCCTCTGCCTGCCACCTATGGTGCAAAAGCATTTTGTCATCAACCCGAGTCGTTCCATTCCAAATATTCCAAAGCTTTATCTACACTATTATCGGCACTATTCTTACTGACTAATTTATTGGCACTTTTCCTTTGTTGTTGTTTACTGAATAAAATTTTGCTGCGCTGCGTATACATTTACCAATAAAAAAGGGCTAATATCCTTTTTGTTTTGTATTTGCTATATTCTCTCCTATAGTGGCATTTCGCGTAAACATTGGATTTTTTTTGTTAAGAAATAAGGTACCTATACCAATTAGTGATGGCGGATAGTGCCACTGCCGTCAGCAAAAAGTATAATTTTAAGCATCTGATTGCCATTAATATAACATTCAAGGCTTTTTCTAAATAATTAACTAAGTATATTAATTGCATTCAAATAACATGAATTTATAAATAAGGAATTAGATAACTAGGTACACCGATTAGAGAATCCACCCAAAGGGCACTCATTGGATTCTTTAAACGTAACAAAAAACAAATTTTAGAAAAATAACGCGAATATATGTGTTATCTATGAATATAAAATCTGTTTGGTATCTTTTTTGTAGTAAGAGGTGTAACAACTGTCAAACTTCAACTTGCAACATTTATGTATAAATTGTCAATGGTGATCCTCCGTATAAGAAGACACAAAGTAGTGATGGGCTTATGTCGATTTCGTTTCAACAAAAACATCGACTTGCCGTCGATCCGCCGTCAATTTTTTTCTGAAAATCAAATTCGTTTCAAATTAAAACCAATATTTTTCTGGAAAAACAGATCCGTATTGAATCTCTTTTTGGAGACGGATTCAAAACGGATTTGTGCACAGATTCGTACACACACTACAATATTTGTTTTGACGTTTCTCAATTGTTGTGTTGTGAATAAATTTTTATTTTGTGGCAGTGTACAGAAAAAGTAAATTAATGCATTAAAAAATATAAAAAATTGTTAAAAACTTCTTGGAAACAAATATTAAAAAAGTGCAAGTGGGTTAAGGAACTCCCCCGCGTCGGAATCGGGAAATTAAAACGAAATAATGATGTTTTAACGAATTGAAGATTTGTTTTTTTTTAGAGCTGCCAAGCAACACACACAGTCCCAAAAAGAGATTCGGTCCGTAATCGTTCTTTTCAAAGCCAAAAAGTATTGGTTTTAGTAGCGAATCCTAATTATTGAAACGAAATCGACATTAATGATCACTCGAGACATACCTATCAAAACGTAACTGCAACAAATGAAAAGAAAACCAACACGCAACGCAAAGAACAGTGCACAAAACAAAAATAAAATAAAATAAGAAAACACTCGACAATTCCAGATTTACGTATTATAAAAAATTCGTAAAAAATTGTACAAAATCAGCCAAAGAAATATCTGTCGTAAAATATCAGAACATTTTTTGTCTTGGCTGGACAGTTCATTTCTTGACATTTAAGGCTGTTTAAAAAGATTTATCAAAAATTAATTTTATGAAAAAAAAAATGTTTTATGACCTAATGCTCCTCTTAATGTAATAATATGGCGTAGGTAGCTATTTGAAGAATTTAAGCTCAAGCAAACATTTTTGAAGAGCACTAAAAGAATAGTAACATTAAAATTGTTCAGTTACCAAAAAGTTAGAACAGAATGGAACAGTGCAGAACAGATTCGTGAAAAACTTCAGAACAAGATAGAACAGCTTAGAACAGTCAGTCATCTGACAGAGATTATAAAAAAAATTATAGTTGCTTACCTAAGATTCAAGTTCGTTTATTTTTGCAGAAACATTCTCAAAAATATTCTGAAATAGAGTTGAATTTATTTAAAAAAATATTGTTCATGAAATTGAGATGATTCCGACACGGAAAATGATTTATCGACAAAATCTTTGACGGTTCTCAAATTATCTGTTCTACCTAAAAAGCAAGTGCATAAAATCCTTTTCTAAAGTGTTCCAAACAGACTCATTGAACACAAACCAGAACAGTTTAAAACAGAAAATTTCTCATTAAACGGCAAATCCCTGTACTTTTCTGTTCTAATCTATTCCGAACAGCCTCATTGAACACACACATTGGCCTTGTTCGGTGCGCGGACGATAGGCTATCCAAGATACCTTTGTAGCGGATTTATTTTCGAACAATTCAGGTAGCTTTCTCCTTATGTCAGTTGTATTGCATACACATCTGAAGTTTTGAATCAGCTGTTCCTCACATTTCCAAACGAATCTCAACGAATCCAATAATTTTTGGGTAGCTTGAGATTTCTGTTTGACAACATATGCTTAGTTCATCAGCTGTTTTTTTCTTAGGCGTTACAACAACACCAAGCAATCCGGATCGGTTAGGTTTTGCCACCGAACGAGGCCATTAAATTAATGGCCTTTTCGATTGGCCGTCCGGAACACGTTCCTCCAATAAAACACACGGAAACAATTTGACTGATTCTGAAATGTATGTACGTATCACTGTGTTTGTGAAAATTAAATTAAAAAAAATCACATCGGCAAAAAAAAAAATCCGAAACACTTTATTTCAATATAGATACACATTTTCTTGTATCAATAATAATTAACTTGCTTCTTTTTATGTTATTTTACCAGAAAAGTAGTTTAAATTCAATAAACACATCGAAATTACACAAAACAAATCAACGCGATGATTTTGACATTTTGATTATTTGAGTGTATTAGTGATTCTGAATTGAAATTCAGAATCGTTTTCTGTTCTGTTTAGAGTAACAACTGTCATTTTGTGGGGGTTAGAACAGTTCAGGACGGCCAATCGAAAAGGCCATAAATAAAATGTGATCTGCACACAAAAAGAGGAAACACCCTTCAAATGTGATGTCAGGCATCGATGTTAAAACGAAAGCGAAGAGAACTCGCTGATATCCCTTCCCAATCCCAACACAAACAACAAGAAACATGTTGCTAGTGCCCGTGCACTGTCTATTAAGTGCAACAGTTACCCCGTTTATATGAGTGAATTGAGGAATCGAATCGAATCGAATTGAGATTTCGATTCAGGTATATGGCCTCGTGGGATCGGAAGATTGAATTAAAATGGAATCGAAGTGACAATTTGAGTTTACAGAATAAACAACAAAAACATGCAACAGAAAAAATACAAAGAAACCGGAAACACACTGAACACAAAAAACACTATTGGTGCACGCACACACCAAGAATCAGATGTGAATTCGATTCTTCAATTCCTCGATTCAGGTATATAAGTACATTTTCAATTCGATTCAGCTCTTCTAGTGGGATCGGATCGAGTAATCCTATTTTAATCCGATTCAAGTATACAAAGACCTAAATCCTGATTCAATTCTCCATATAAACGTAGTAAGTGCCGTCTAAATTAGAATGTGCAATATAAGTCTACGATTGTGCCACTTCGGCAACGCGAATACATCTAACATATAGGTACGTATCTTTACAATCATCAATTTTTTCTTTTCCCAAATACTTTCAACGTAAGTATGTGTATAGCTTAGTTAGTAGGTAGATGATCTAAATTACCTTAAAATCTTTTATGTCAACATCCTTCACATTTTCGCATTTATCCACTTGTTGTATTCCATAATTACCGGGTAAAACATAAACTTTTTCGACTTGTTCACTTTGTGATAACTTCCAGCTAATTGCATGTTCACGCCCTCCACTACCGATCACTAAAATATCTTGCTTTCCAACCATTACGAAAGTTATTGTACCTAATAGTTTCAATGTTTATAAATGGTAATTTTGATGATTAGATTAGATTCTTTTTGTCTAATTTGATTATATTTTTCTTTATTTACTTTTTTCACGATCAGCACATTAATCTGAATCTTAAATAAGTCATAAACCCACGTGCTAAACGGAAAAAAGCGACTTTCGAAAACGAAACTACTAGTTTGGTCGGATCGTTGATTCGAACTGATTTTTTTATATTTAATTTGATTACAATTATAAAATCCGGTATTACACAGCGCATGTCTTTCAAATTTCAAAAGCAAACAAGTGCAACATACAGGTATAATGAAATAGAAATAATGTTGACCACTTATCAGTGATGTCGACTAGATGCCTAACTTTAAATGGTAGTTAAGCTCAGGCGCCATTTTAGACTAGGTAAAAAACAGATTCTTCAATTACAAGTGTGGAGTGTCGTGTGGAGTGTCGTGTGAGTTTTTTCTTGAATTAAGCGATTTCATTCCATTGAGGTCAAATGCGTTTCTTGAATTCAATTAAATTCAAGATATCTTTGCTTAAATGAATGTATGCTAAGCATTAAGCTGTGTACCAATTGGGCTAAATAATTATCCGAGGTTATTTGTTGATACTAGCGTGGTGAAAAGAATGTTATTTATTTGCTCTATTTTTATTGTATAGGTTTTATGATTTTTTTTTCTGAATGTTATCGGTTTATGATACAAGAAATAATGAATGAATGGAAATAAATAAAAAATTAAATGACAACAAAATAATTTGCTTTATTTCTCCCAATTCATACATTATGTATGTACACTTTAGTATTTCCTTGCACAACTGTTACCAGCTTACAAATCGATATCAAAAATGTATCCCGCATTCATAAATCTCAAAAAATTATTAAAATATTGTATAATTTATTGTTTACCCCTATTGACAAACGGCCTTAATCATTTTCTTAATTGCTCAGAGAAATTTTTAAATTATGTATTTAGTTATATTGTGGAAGAATATATTTTTTACCAACTCATTTTCACAAAATATCAGAGGTAAAATATAGAATAAGATTAGAAATTACAACAAATAAACTAAGTTCTATAGTACAAAAAGATGATTTCTGGCTCAATGCCAGAAAAATAGAAAGGTCAAGAATAAGTTTCAGTTACCGTTGAATAAGTTCCTCCACGCTGATGATTAACTCAGCAAGGGTGAAGGTGTAAAGATTTTGTGTGTTGTCTCAAACTAGTTGATGTAAGTTTTTTGACGTAAATGAGTTGATCGCCTGAACTATTCACCCTATCTATAAATATTCATTTAAAGAAGATTTTAAAACTTCTCATTTTTTGATTATAAGAAATATAAGTTTTGATTTAAATATTTTTGTGTATCCCGTTTATTAATACTCACACCACAATTCAAATTAAAAATAAATCAATATAAAAATCTTCGAAAATGTGAAAACAAAACCTCGAAAAAAAACTTCAAATCGTTAATCGGAAAGATTTTTTGACTCCCCTTACTTGCGAAAGGGAACTAAAGCTTGAATATTATTATTCTTTAAAAAGATTTTATAAATTAAAGAAAAATAAAATAAACGAAATAATTTCTCAGAGTGACGGCATATTGTTAAAAATTTCGTCATCTGAATACTGTAGTGAACTCATCAACAAGTAGTAACTAGTAAGCGATGCTCGAAGTTTTTACTCGTATACATAATATTTTGCACACAAATATAAGAAAAACATTAAGTACCTTCAATCAAATTTTAATAAACTGGTAGTGACTTTTGAGTTCTTTTAACTTCAATTTCTATTTGATTTCTTTCGAAAATCGAAAAAAAATATTGCATAGGTGTTATGAATTATTTTTCTAAAATAATTGTATGAAATAGGCCTTTGGAATCAGTTGTAGGTATATGTCATTTAACACATTCAAGACAACGTTTAAGTTTTTAATAAAATGATTGCCTTCTCATACAAATGCGCTTAGGTCATATTTGTGACACTGATATCTAAAATTTATAGACAACTTTGTAAAAAAAAAATAAAACAAAAAAATATTATTTATTTAATCCTAGAATTACATGTAATCGGTTAGCACGTTGACACTCTCTATCGTCAAAACAAAATGTAAATTCACTCTGTCACCACACCGTCAATGCATTTATAACAATTTTTGTTGACAATCGCCATAAGTGACACACTTAGGAAAGATTTTGACGACATTTATTCACCACATCGTATAATTGAATGTATGTATTTATTTATATAGATATTAGGATATTACCTTAAAATCTTTTGTTTCAACATCCTTCACATTTTCGCATTTGTTCACTTTTTGTATTCCACAATTACCGGGTAAAACGTAAATTTTGTTAACTTTTGCACTTTTTGATAGCTTCCAGCAAATTGCATGCTCACGCGATCCATTACCGATCACTAACACAACTTTATTGCCTGACATTATGAAGATTATTTTTTTTTCACTTTTTAATATGAATAAAAGGTACCTAATTTTTAAATTTATTTTTGTCAAAAACTAGCGCAATTTCAAAAATATGATCCAAAAAAAAAACAGAATGAACTAAAGAAGAAAACTTAAAACATAAAATCAACAGTTTGTTTGAATTTACAAATGTATCTGTATTATTTTAAGTCCAACACTCGTATTTATACCCATAAAATAACAAACATTGGGTACCGACTACCTACTGTCGGAACAAAACCTTATCGCTTCGTTCCAACTTACAGTATACATATTATTTGTTATTCGTTGGTGGTAAGATTCCACATTATTTTTAACCTGTGACCTGATGTGCGCTATCACAAAAATATATATTCGTTTTCTTTTAAAGTGAACTGTACGAGTGTATTGTTGGAAATATGAGATAAAGAGGCAGCTGCACACAAATTTGTAGGCACCTATCATATGTTTGCCGTATCTTTAAATATTCTCATCATCACTGGAAAGATGCAGATAAAATCGTGTAAGGCAAAAGAAAGTAGGTATAATCTTGTAATGCATTTATTGAAGGTATTATCTTGCACATGTTTTCAAAAATTGGTTTTTAGATATATACATATACAAAAATTTTATTCTAAGATGGGATGTGCCTTTTTCCCCGATGATCTAGTTTTAAAATTCCATTTTTGCATTGGTGGTGTGTTAAAAATCAATGACCGACCCACGATGCGGAGGCACATTCCTAATACTTTTCAGTTATATCCTTACATTTGCCGCTTAGAATAAAAATAAGGTTTCTATTTCTTTTTTTCGGAAAAATTTATACAAATAAATTATTTCTGGATTTGAAAAATTGCTCAATGTTACATCTTAAAGTAATTCGAAGTTTTATAAAGTTATAGTGGTATGGTACCTACGCTCTTATAACACTCTTCAAGTTGCCTCATCTTTTTTGTTAGAATACGCAATCCACTGATCTATAGATATCAATGAACTTGACTCATCTCCGTTTATTTTTAAACAATTTATTGAAACTCAATTAAAAAAAAAAATGATACAACAAAACAAAAAATATCTTTATTTTGGAATACACCTTGTACCACAAGAAAACCCTATGAATTTCTTTTATCAGCTAAATGAGCTGTTCGTTTGATAACAAATTGAATTTGTTGGTTCTGTTATACGAAAGCGATAAATAAATGGTGTTCGACCTTCTCTCTCCAGGACGCCGACGCACTGGAGGGAGAATAGCAGGCGGGTTTACTTTTTTATTTCTTAATTTATTTTTCAGTGCAAAATATCCTAACAATTTCTCATATGTATTTATAAGAAAAAGCATATTAAAGACACCAACCACTGTGGAAGATATTCGATCACTTAAGACAAGAACCCAAAAAGCTAAATATCGAACTGTACCCATCTATTGTCGACTTTTAGAATTAATAAAATTTAAGCGGTGGCACTTTAAATATTTAAATTCTTTTTTTATTGATTTTTATTTCCTTGTAAAAAAATGTTGGAAGTTATTTGAAAAGGCAATGAGAAGAGAAGTAGAAGTTTCATTGAAACACTAGCGTGGAATATGGAATACGTACACCCAAATTAATAAACATGGACTAGGAAAGGTCTTGGGCTTATTCCGTGGACTAAGTGCGAAGTACTATTAATAAAACACAAATCCTGGTATTTGACGTTAACCAACTTAGTTCTTCGCAAGACCATCGAAAACGGTGGTCTAGCGATGGACTATGAATTGACATTTAAGAACAAAATTTACAGGGACATACAATAAAAAGAGGTAGAGTTGATACTTATTGTAGTAGATTTTGTTCGATTTTTTTATTAATAGTGAATTTTAGTCCATGTTAATATAACTCTTATTCCATGGTTTTGTAAGTCCATGGACTAAAGGTGGACTAAGCGTTTTTTATTAATAGGGTTGTTAGGGTTTATTCCGTGGACTAAGTGCGAAATGTTATAAGCAAAACAAAATTCTTCAAAGTAACATTACTTAGCAAAGCCAGCGAACAAGGTATTTTAGAGCGACGGAATAAGATCCCAGATGTGTCAAACCTGTTCCTAAATTTAAAAAAAATAAAAGTAAAGATTTGTGAAGTTAGTTTTGAATAAAAATAATAATGGGCAATCAATTTATGGAGTGCTTAAACCGTTCAGTTATTTAACGATCAACCACCAACAAAAAGAAAATAAAAATATACAAAACCAGATATAATCCACTGCAATTGGGAGGGTTTTCCAAGAAAAATATGAGAAAACTCAAAGCAATGGTAGAAGATGATCTCAATGGGGATACAATAGGCTTACGTATTCCTGTGCACACATGAGCAATACATTTTCTCATCTGTGTTCCTGTGGATATGACTTATGGCTTTTATCAGATACTGATATTGAAGTAGAGGGATTTCTGGTATACGTCACCTTACTATTCCACGAACATTTAGGAATAATGGGAAATTTTAATGCATATGGCATTTCTCTCGAGCAGGGGTACATGTTCATGTCTTAAAAAAAATACAGTCTGTGCATTTTTGTATTGGAAAACAGTTTTTATCAATTTACACAAGCTTCCGACATTGCATGCGAATATCTTTGTTATTTTTTTTTCTATTTTTATGTTGTAGCTTGTAGGTACCTGATCATTTTATTGGTGTTGTATTCTTCTTGCCATTTTACATAAGAAATACCGTTATTTGGTGTCACGGAGTGATATGAAACTCTCACTGATGTATTGTTTATAGAAACGGCCAATAGGGGAGTTTCGTGTTAGTTGCCATAAATCAGGTGCGACAATTGTTATATAAAAAAACACTAATGCCGGATTTACATGACTGCCAAGTATGCAGTATTCACTGCCAATCATTAATTTCATTACCGACATTCGTTTACACGAAGCTAAAATAATGACAGATAAAACATACAGCCACCTGAAAATTGTTGTCAGTTCTGAATTAACACGATGTCAGTATAATGCCACAACTTAACGAAAATTCTGGCTGGCAATTTTTTAATGACAATTATACTGCCACATTTTCCACCATTTACACGACACACAAAATAATGCAAAGATTTTGACAGTAATACTGCCGATTTAGCATTCGTGTAAATCCGGCATAAGAGATCTGGTTTGGATTTTTTGAATGTCAGTAGTTAAGAAGAATATTAAATTATAAAAAAAATAATAGGTTAAAAGTAATTCGGCAATTAACATCTAACATCTAAAAATACACACAGACACCCATTTTGGAAAATACATTTTTTATTTCCTACAAAACTATATATAATATCGTACTGTCCTTAAACATTACATCAGAATTTCATTTCTATTTTGGATTGGCTTTACATTCTCAAGTACATTATAATATATCTCCAGCCTGCATGCACACACATATTAATAATTATTAAAAGAAAAAAAAAATAAACAAAAAAACTTCGTTTTTTCCTGATTCTTATTTTCTCTACGAGTATTACTTCAGTTTCTACATAATTTCTATTTTTATCATTTTTTTGTTTAGCATAAATTAAATAATAAAAAAATCAGATTTTTAGTCAATTAAAAATTTATAATAGAATAATAAAAATAATATAATATTACTGTAACTAAAAACAACTTATAATTAAAAATGTATTAAATAACTTAAACATTTGCTCTCCCTCTTCCTTATCCGCCTCTGGCTACTCATCGCCATAAAAAAAAAACTAAGATTTTACCACATACGTGTGTGGTAAGCACCCTAAGGTGTTTCGGGCGGCTCTTCTTGCATTAAACGTCTTTGGGAACTCTCTACGCTGGGAATTATCACCGGCGAATAAACTTCTTGCACTGAGTTATCTTCCCCATCGGAAAAATTCGACTGACCCGAATCTTCTTCCGGCAAGGGGACATACTCAATAGTTGGGTAGTCTGTTTGAAAATCTGCCGGAATTTGTAGTGGTATAACTGCTTGTATAATATCATCTTCATGTTGTAACGGTATCTGTGCTGATGGAAAATCTTTTTGTGTCACTGTTTCGACTTCCATAGGAATTGGAGGTGGAGCTGGAGTTGTTGTCGTTGTGGTTGTTGTCGTTGTAGTTGCCGTTTGTGGAGTTGTGGTTGATGTTGCTGTCGAAGTTTGGGTCAAACTACTAATCAGAGAGGGAGCGGCTGGTAGAGCTTTGATGTATTGTGAATTACCCGGTGATATAATGGCGGGCAACAATTCGACCTTTTTTATTGGCTTAGGATTGAACGGGACGGGATTTATGGGAACAGCGACAAACATCTGTCCAGATTTTAGAATCAAGGGAAGATTATCTGAATATGTAGCCTGTAGTAGCAGGGGTGTCTCATTGCAAACTTCACGATCATTTTCATAACATTGCGACTTGCCGCGAATACTAGCCTCCTGAGATGACATTATCGGACAAAGCTCGTTTACGCGTTCAAACTCACACATAATTGGATTGTCTGTGAAAGAAATCAAAACCCATTAGATCGAAATTCTTGTTTGTTTTAATTTTTACAGAGAAACTTACTCTCAAGCCATATCTCAAGTCTCCCTGGAACTCCATGATTCGAGCATTTGGTCTTAGACACAAGTTCAGCGGACACATAAGTTATTTGGTTGTGCATCAAATTGGCATGGCACAGAACCGGTAACCCATGGAAATCCTTTTCTAATTTCGTAAGGTTGTTATACTCGACTCGTATAGTTTTTAATGAAGGAAGAACCGTCTAGAATAAAAAAAATTAAATAAAATAAAAAGTTATAAGTATATTAATTAAATAACTCACGGTTGAAGTATCTTCCAAAGTCAATAACTGATTGTGCGACAAATCCAAAGTATCTAAGCTTTCCAAACCGATAAAATCTTCCGGGTCTATACGTTCGATTTGATTGTGAGTTAACATTAATTTCCTGAGCTTATTCAAGCCACTTAGGGCTCCATCTAACGATCTTAATTTATTGCAATCCAAATACAATTCAACTAAAAACGACTGCGAATCAATTCGATTCTCCTGGCGTCCAGTTAGCTTTTGAATCTTATTATATGAAATGTCTAATTCTCTTAAAAATTCCAAGCCTCGAATTTCGTTCATGGAAAATACTTCCATTTCATTGAATGAAAAATTCGACTTAATTAGTCGTTTCATTGGTAAAAGTGAATTGTTGAGTGATTTAATATTGTTATATGCCATGTCAATAGTTTCCAAATACACAACTTCAAGAAATTCGTCTTCAGCCAAGTACTCAATTTGGTTATTATGCGCCTTGAATTCCTTAAGTTTTTTGGCATTTCGCAAAACACCGTCCAGAGACTTTAACTGGTTGTTTTGAAAGAACAGTGAGTCAAGGTTGGGCATGTCCCTCATACTTTGAGGCAGTTTCTCAAGGCTGTTGTTTTGAGCAAGAATGAACTTTAGATTCTGTAAGGCGGGTAATTCATTGTCTAGAGATTGAATATTATTCATGTTTATGAAGAGTGACTCCAGGTTCCGAAGGTCTAATAATGTTCCATTTAATGTTGTGATTTGATTTCGACCCAAATGCAAGGATTTGACTTCCGTCGGAAATGTTCCTTTATCTATTCTTGCTATATTGTTGCTAACTAATATTAGAAATGTTATTTTAGGATTTCCTTTAAAGTCGTCTTGCAGAACTGCTTTTATTCTGTTTTTCCCTAAATCCAACGTCGATGTTTTTGGCAAGTGATGAAGCACATGTCTCGGTATTTCGTCTAATTCGTTTTCTGCTAAACCCAAGTATTCCAAGTTCGAAAGCCCTCGAAAAGGCATCTCTGGAATAGTCCTATAAAAATAAAGAATATAACTTTAATATTTCGGATATCTAGTATTTGTTATTGTTTATAGCTTCATTAAATTTTTTTTTTATTTTGATAACATATAGCTGTACAAATTAGACTCATGGTACTAAAATGAATCATCTGCATGCATTCCATTCATGAGCATAAGTTCTGTTTTATGGTCTCAAAAAAAAATATAAGCTTACTTGTTTACCTACCTTATCAGTGTATTTATTTATATTAAAGGAAAACCATAAGAATAAATATTTTGTTATGATAAGATTGTGTTCAAATCAAAATTGTTTGGCGTGAGACACCTTAATTTTTCATCAAAGTCTAATAAAATAACTATCTGTTATTTTTACTTAACATTTAGCATGATCTGTCCAAGTAATAATTTCTCTGGCAGAAATGCGCAGTTCAATACAAATTATTACCTATAATAATACTAAATATTTATTTACCTTGACACTCGAATATACATATAATCATAGAGTATCGATATACATATGTTCCGTGAATTACGATATTAATGTCGAATTCCAAACAGCCAAACATTCGATTTTTTTCAGAACACAATCGAATTATTTCTAAACAAAATGTCTCAAAACAGATCTTGCTTTTTGAAATCTACTTGAAATTGTTGTTTCGAGTTCAACATAAGTTTAGTTTACTATTACTCTTACTTTCATTAAAATGTTAATTTACTAGCTTTTTTGTTTTATTTGGAGAAAATTCCTCCAATTATTGAGAATTACTACTTACAGTCTAATAGTAATGTAATAACGGAGGTTTAGTTTAAATGCTGTCAAGATGGCTCAATTGTAAGTATTGTGCTTGCGCGCACACCATCAGTGTAGTAGTCCTCATCAGAACAACCCTGCCGTCTCAGATACTTTTTTAGGACTGGGATTGCGATATTTAACAGATGCTAACTTTTTCAAACATGCATATATCCAAACCCCAATTAATAGATACGTTCACTCGTTCTATTACGAAAATCACAAGAAAGAAAGCACGATAACTCTGCAATTTTTCAGCCTGAGCAGACCCACCAAATACGTCCTGCACCCATGTGCTCAAAAATCGAAGGCGAAACTGTATAATGTTAAAGTGACGTCGACACTCAAATAAGGTCATTTATACCCCGTTTACATGCTGTTTAAAGCCCATTTAAAGACATTCAACAGTTTCCATTCTACTTCAGGAGCGGAGTTGAGTCGAATTTTTTACTGAAAAGCCATGAGTTGAGGAGTTGGTTTTGCATAATCAGTCTGACAACTAGAAAGAGGCCAGCTGTCATCTCTGCACCTTTTCAACTCAACTTCGAATTGAGTACCCAACTCTCTGTTCTGCTTGTAAACGGGTAGATTAATTTATATCTTCCAAAATTATCTAGATTGAAAATTAATCAATTTTCCGAAAATGGGGGAAATTAGTATTTTAACAGGTTTAAATAAAAAAACGATTTAGTTTACCAATGGAAACTCTCAAAGAAACCGGTATTCAAGTAAATTAATAATGCTGTGTCTTAACTTAAGTAAAATTGAGAGAAAAAAAAGAAAATTCACATAGGTATAAGTCAGTGAGAATCAATAAGAACAAACTAATCTACTACAAAAAGAAAGATAATCGGAAATAGTAAATTTTCCATTCGCTTACAGATAACTTAATTGTCTCCTTAAAATTATAAAAAAAATGAAAACAAAAAAGTATCATAAACAACAACCACGGAAATAAACAAACTGATTAATTAAATAAGTTGCTAGATTTTACTTCCACACAGAAGTTTAATACTCGAATCAGATTTAATCTCATATTATGCATGTAAGCATCTATCTTTACTGAACGCACTTCGCTTGTCATAGCATTTGCCGTAAATGTTTAAGAAAAGTACACACCGCATGACGCCAGGCGCCAACGCAAAGTACTTGACATCTTTCATTCTCTAAGTCAATTGATTCCCTTAATGAAGACACTGTTTGAAAAACAATGGGTGAAGATAGTTAATTTTGTTATGTTTTATTGTTGTATTTTCTACTAACACCACCATTTTTAGATTGTTACTTACTCACGCCACGCATGCATTTAAATGGAACATGGAAGTTATAGACATTTATTGAAGACACGATCGTATTGGAGAACAGTCATTTTTTCTGACACAACGAACAAATGGAGTGTTGTTTTTATTGTACTTATGTATTATATATGGATATGTATGTACTACATATAATGTAGATGAGAATTTGATTGTTGGCCTTTTGCACTGCAATTATTGAAGTGGATGTTTAGAAAATTCCCTACAATTCGCTGACTGGCTCTGATGGTATGAGGACTGAGGAGTGATGACAATCTGTAGACTTGTTAATCTTCTTCAATTATTTCTAAGTATGTACATATGCTTATAGGTACATACATACATTTATTTTAGTTAGGTTAATTTTAACGAAATTTGCGAATCGGATCGTTAGATGTTGAAATGGGAACCAGAAATATCATTGTTTCCTTTTGCACGAGGAAACTACTTTGCCAGTAACTTTCACTGCTGTTGTCAACGATTTTAAGGTAATTTTTTCACCTTTCCTTCCCTTTCAAACTACGCATAGTGTGCGTTCAAATGAAACGAACAAATTATCCACCTCGTGTGATAGGTAAAGGGGATTTTTTGAGCAATTTAGAAAAAACTCTAAAAAATCCCCAGAAAATGTCATTTGGGACATGTACGAGTACATACCTACAGCTATGGGCATAGAAATTGCACATTATAACTATAAGAAAAAAGATAATTGGAAAAAAAATGTCCGATATTTTCATTGATCATTGGCCTCGTTCGGTGGCATAACCTAACCGAACCGGATTGCTTGGTGTTGTTGTAACGCCTAAGGAAAAAACATGATGAACTAAACATATGTTGTCAAACACAAATCTCAAGCTACCCAAAAATTATTGGATTCGTTGAGATTCGTTTGGAAATGTGAGGAACAGCTGATTCAAAACTTCAAATGTGTATGCAATACAAATGACATAACGAGAAAGCTACCTAAATCGTTCGAAAATAAATCCGCTACAAAGGTATCTTGGATAGCCTATCGGCCGCGCACCGAACGAGGCCATTGCAAATTTGTTTAGGTATGTTGCTTAAAACTGCTGACACAACAAAAAAGAGTCAAATTAAAACTATAATCAGCCACAGGTTCTTATTGTCGGTCTTTTAAGTCATTCTACACGTTAGCCGAAGAAAATCACTGCTTTCAAAAAAAAAATATTAAGCCTCGTTTTGTAGTATTTACAAAACTCATCATAACAAAGACCTGACATTTAGGAAAACAGTGATGTGGAGTGATGAAAGAAAGATTAACCGCATTAGAGCAGATGGAAAAACATTTGTTCATCGCCCGGAAGGGCAGGCTTACAACTTTAAATACACTAAAAACTGTAAAGCACGGCGGAAGAAGTGTGATGATGTGGTGTGATTCAAAAATTCGGAAAACCCTATAAATTGGCGTTCAGGAAGCATGGTGCTCTATTCCCCAAAGCAGATGCAAATAAAATGCACAACTGGATCGCACGTACTTGTCGTATGTTCGATCACATTGTATGCAAAAGATTCTTGGTAGAAACGACTAAATATATTTTTAAAGACATTATTATAAACAAAAATTCCTTAATTTTATACAAAAAAAACTTGGTATGACAATTTTAAATATTTAATAATATAAACTTAAAAACAAAATTTCAAAAAAAAATCATATATCCGTTTTCGAAATAATGAATTTTCAAAAAAAAAATTATTTTTTCTTTCAAAAATCCAACAAAAATATTTTTCGAAAATTTTGATATACAGTATTATTTATAATTTTTGAAGTAGCTCCTATATAAGAAATTTGATCGAAATCCATCGAGCCGTTTATGAGAAAGTTCAAAATCAAACAAATGGTTGTATGGTAGGTACTGTTAATAACAAAATTTCTATAATAGTGCACACACTTTTTTTATCAAAATCTTTAGAGCCGTTTTCGGGACAATGGAGATAGTAGAAAAAATTGTATGGCATCAGGTACCGTTAGTTTTGGGCCTAAAAAAACGATTCAAAAATCTATTTTAGACAAACACCTAAACGTTCAAATACCAATTTTGAAGAAAATCGCTCCAGTCGATTAGGCTGTAAAAACTAGTGGTAAACTTAGCAGTACTAGGGAGATGCCAAGCTACTTTGAAAAATGTTGATCGGTCAACAAAGTATTAGCTTAGTAAATAGAGATAGAGATACATTATGAAAGTAAAATTTTATTTTCTACGATTTTATTTTTTTAACAGATTTTTAAATGTGTGCTATTTCTACGTCTAGCAGAAATATTGTCACAACTTGAAAAATTTTTATTAATTGAACCCGAAAAAGTCTTGTTTAATTTTTAGTTTTAAATAATTTCAAATACCTACCTGAGTTTCTTATACAGAAATATAAAAGTTTAATTTATTAAGTTAGAAATAAACTATGATTTTATAAGAAAATGCATGTTGAGTGTGCATTATTTCTGCATCTATATAGCTGTATGTACGTATAATGATAGATTTATGTCTTCATTACTTTTTCTGTTAGCGATGTTATGCATTTAGTTAACGGACGAGTTTAGTGAAATACCAATTTATAACAGGTATAACAGTTTTGTAACAGTTGTTCCCCCTTAAAGTGGTTGGGGCTGGGTGGCTGCTAAAGCAAACAACTAATTCATTGAAGTCGAATACCCTTTTAACTCTACGGGGCCGCATAAGCTCTATTTTTCTGTCACACTGTTGGCATTCACCGAATCATGTTTTTAATTAATACCCAAGTAGCTACTGAGGGTGGTGGTGAAGTAAGTAGCGGAATATATTTCGAAATAAGAATCTTGCCACTATAGCAATGTTCTTTAGCATGCAGAGAGAGAGGATAATGACAGCTGTTGAGGCATTCGCATTACTCAATCATCTGACAGAAGGGTTGTCTGACTAGTATCACGCCTAAGATACTGCTTCAGCCATCACCTGTTTAATCTGAAAAATTTAATATGATAATGTAATGCATTATTCATTACCTGCCTTCATGTTTCTACAGCCGTTTCCTAGTCAATTTTGCCGAGACTACAGGGTCAGGGACTTCCTTCCTTTTGCACTATATACCTACCTAGACTAGCATTGCTCTTAAGCACATTCCTTTACGCATTTTTCCATAATTGGTGGCGCTATGCCTCGCAGTTAAAATGTATTTAATAGACGCGATCGTTGGGGCTATTTTTAGAGAAAGCATGCTGTGGTGAATTCTCGAGTGGCTTCAGTGGGTTCTATTTTTAATTTTAATGCAAATTATTAAGTGTTTCCAATTAACGGCGCTTTCAGGATTAATAATATGTTTTGTACACTGCTTTTAATAGACATGCATTTTGTGGGAAATGACATTTCTAAATATATTCATAATATTATGCAACCAACAAGGATACGATGGAAAACTTGTGACCTGTTTGATGTGGGAAGTTGTATGCATATACAGTATACAAACATTACATATGTACATACGCACCTACCTCTTCACATTACATCAATGGTGGTGGTGATGGTAAGGTGAGTGATTGCTTGAAACTTGTTAAAGGAGTTTAAATGCTAATTACTGATTTAAATGTTAATTTTTTGCTTCTCTTTATTTATGAAAAAAGAGTTAGGAAGTATATAGGTGGGAGTAAAAAGTAACAGGGCTAACAACACTACCTATAGTCGTTTTTCTGAGTTCAGAGCAGATACTGAGTTGTAGTTTGTTTGTTTTTTCACTCAGAGTGAAATTTGTGCTTCTTTTTTCGTTCTGAACATGTTCAGAATGCACTCAATGAGCTAAAACAAGATCGACTGAGCATTTTGAGTTATTGCTGAACAGACCAAATATCATATGGAGTAAATTAACAAATTGTCAATTAATGACAGCTAAAGAGTTAAAACAAATGTTCGGACCACGATCTGTTCGGAACAAATTCAAAGTATACTCTATGGTAAATGCGATCGAATTCTTTGAAACAGAAATCATAAAGCAGAATTTTGAATTTTGTTATGTGATCTGTAAAATAGGACTCTAATGTTGTGGATTGCAAATTTACGGTTGAAAGTTCGTAAAAGACGTATAGGTATAATAATATAAACGTATAATTTTAACCTAGTTAAAAATATACATTAACTATTGTCTATTTAAATTTAAAAATAATATCATTTATTTTCTTAATTGAAAAGTTTAAACAAAAATATTCATGTTGATTACAAAATGCGATCTGCATAATGTAGGTCTAGCTTTGAGTCTATTAATATAGTGTGCTTGTGTGATATTTCATTTGTGAAGCTTTCACAGGGGGCGCTACTTAGGTATCAGTTAGCTTATTTATTTGGCGACTTGACAGTAGCTCACACAAGGACAATCAATAATCTATTGTTAATGTATCTTTGATCGGGCAGTTTCGCACGAATAAGCGAACTTTAAATTTTACTGAAAGTGGAACAGCGCCCCCTATCTAAGTTTCAAGCACCACATTGCATTAAGTATAGGGACAAGCATTCTATGTTTTATACACTTAAAGAGGGCGAATGGGGCGAATCGAACTTGAATATACACATATTCATATATTATACGTTTTCACAGGTATTTTCTCTCAAAAGTAGATTTATTTTGACAGCACTTTTTAAAATGCAAATGGTGTCGTATTTTCTCTTATGGTGTAGAAGTGAGACAGACATCAGCTTCTTCTGTGCTTCATTTATTCCATTTTTTTTCATTTCGATATGGCAAAGTAGGTTAGTTCGATTTGTAAAACTATAGGTCCAATGAAGATTAATATGCGATTTATTTTAAATCTTCATTTGAGAAGATTTAGATTTGTATAAAAAATCCTTATAGGATTAATCTATTTAAATCTAGGTTTAGTGGGCAGTAAAAACGTAATTCATAATGTATTACGTATTAATTATTTCTAATTCAATTAAAGCTGATTTTTGTTGAGCTCAATTTTCTTATAAACATTTTTGTTTAAAATAAAATTAAACTTAATTCTACTTTCCGATTTTATAGATACCTAGCACTCCGATTCAATATTTCATTTATACCCGAAAATATCAATACATTCAATCGGTTTCATCATGTCAAAACTATTTATATAGGTGTACGCATTTTTTTCTTAATTTTTTGTATTCAATAAAAAAATTGATCTACCTCGATTGCAGTTGTACTCTACATGAAAGCCCGTCACTTCAATCTATTCCTTTTCCAGAGAAGAACAACAAATATCACACACACGAACAAACCACTGCTTTAATTTATAATACATAAGCAGAAAAAATATATTTTCTTGAACGCAAATTAAATGATGATCAATTGTTATGATCAATCAAAGGCCAAAGGCCAAATAGGTCGTGTGACAATTATATTAAAACTGATCAAGTTCAGAGAATGTTGATCCGACGACGAAGACGATGATGAAGATGTTTTAATTTTATTAGACAACCGTCCTCCCCCCTCGATTCGATACCATATAAATAATTTCAACGATCAAGGCGAAGACGGACGATCGACGCGATGGCACGCATTGCTAATATTTCTATGGATCTAGTCGATCATTCCATCATATATGCACGCGAGTACATAGGCATTATAAGTTTTCAAGAGTTGAAGTGTAGAACTACTGAACTTCCCGGCACATTTCATTTCCATTACGAAAAACACTTCAATTGCCAACCTCCTCATGGTGAAAAGATACAAAAAATAAAATATATCATACACATTTCCAATTGACCATAGAGGGACTTCGTTGAATGTCCTCTTGGTGACAGTCGGAATATCGGAGAAATAAATTTATAACGAAGTAAAGATATCAGAAATAGCAATGCGCAAAAGTTCCACGCCGCGCTGGCCGCTCGCCGAGCCGTCAATTTCGTCAAAGATGAGCGACTAATTGAATTTAGTTAAGACTCGTGTAGACTCACTTGTATTCGACGCAGGGCAGAAGAAATAAGAAAATACAATAATAATAATAATTGTTTGAATTTGATTTGGAAATTTTATGAATTAGTAACTTCCTCATTTACATAAACAAAAGACCAACCAACTGAACAAGTAAATAATAGTGTTTTGTAAGTAATACGTATGTATTATGCGCTGTTCTTATACATACATATATATGGATATTATTGCATGCTCTTACTTCTACTCAAGGACCATGTACTCGTAGAGGCTTGATTTGCTTTGTCATTAAGGGTGAGCAATTTTATAATTGCTCGTAGGTAGATAATAATATTCTTGTTCTTGTATTCGACTTGGCTTAGTTTCTAGTCTTTGATTAGATTGCTGTCAAAAAATGTCCTTCCAATTAAGGGAACTTTGGAATATGGAAGGTTACACTGCAAATCGAGTGAAAGAATAAAGAAATACTTTATTTATCCCTTCTTTTAATTAATCAAGTTCAGTTGAATCATAGTTATCATCTATTAATTATCTACCTACCAGTTCAAATTTAAATAATTTTTGTGCGCATTAAGTTATTAAAAAATAATATTTCTCCAAAATACTCGTACAACGGCGGATAAATCTTTAAACGTGACAATTAGGTTTGACGTAAGCATTAACTTGACTTATGGGGTTTTCGTTTGGTAGCAAAAATCAACTTATTTTTGATTTAGATCTGTCAAAAAAACTGATTTCGACAATTTTTGCCTTCGATTGTCCAAACAAATTGATTTATTTTTTTATTTTAAATCAATTTTGCAAATCTGGATTTTTCAGAAGATCTACCCCTCTTTTATTACCACCACTATGCATCATAATTGACAGCCACCAGTTTGACAAGTTCTTGTTTGATAATAATTTTTTTCGGTTGCAAGAAATAATTAAAATAGTTAATAGTAATAGAGTTCAAATAGAAGCAGTTTAAGTGAATTAATGTATTCGTCCAGCTCATTTTCGGACTTACAAACTTGAAATTAAAAACAAGGTTCGAGTCAATTAGGCTTATTCTGCCACATCTGTTATCCTGCTATGAATTTTCTGTTATGATGCATAACAGATCTCCACCATAAAAGATATTTTATAATTGATATTCAGTAGTTCGATCTTTTATAAAAGTCTGTTATGGCAACTAATACCGCTAGCTGGTTCACAGACCAATCAAATAAAATTCAATCTGAAAATGTATTCGATTCGTTACGAAAAAAAAAATCAATTTATAGATCAAAATGGGTATGGTTTGTTTCGTTTTTTCGTCTCGTTTTTGTACTATTTCGTTTTAGTCGTTCCGCATTTCGTTTATTCAGTATTTTAATCAAAATGTTTTTTAATTACTTTGCTTATATTTGTTTTGAAAAATAAATCATTAGGAATTTTACTTAGTTCGTTTTAAGTTCATTCCCGTTTTTATTATTTAGTTTTTCGATTATTTAATTTTTTGTTCATTTCGATTACTTCGCGAATGTGTGTTTAGTCTTAATGTTTTTTTTATGTAAGGCTTAAAATTTACGCGAACAGTAGGTAAGGGGGGGCATGCTGCACCACTGCTTAATCCAATTATAGGATTTGGGGTAGGGTCGAGTTTGGGTGTATGCAAAGTTTTTTGTGTAACATTTATCAAATTACATATCGGGCTAAGCCGGGCTTAACCAGGATTTTAAAAAATAAGATTATAATAAACAGAGATTTTTAATGTTTTATTTCAATAAGATAATTCCTTCATTATACAAAAACACTTAACAAAAAATAAATGTACATACATTCTAATAAAGCCTTATATGTATTACATGCCAATGACAATAATTCTAATAAAAAACAAAATGCGAAATAAACCTTTGGCGAAATAATCTTGACCAAATAACTCATTGCACTTTTAATGGAAATGCAAAACGAGGAAAAAGGGAAATAAAGAAATGCGAAGTGATCGTAGGGCGAAATGATTGAAAAACAAAGTGATACAAGAACAAAGTAAATATAAACGAATTAAACAGAAATCGATGTAAGAAAGGGGGAAACAACGAAATGCTAAGTGAATAAAACGAAACAACAGGCACCCAGATCAATATATAAATTTACTAAATGAAAATTCTACTAAATGAAAGGAGATATTAAGACTATTCCACACATTGTCCAAAATTTTTTGTTAAGCAGATGAAAATTGGTAAAAAAATGAATTAAGAAAAATGTGAATTAAAACCACAAAAATATATAAATTCTTTTCATTTTGAGCATATGTTTTTGACGTTTACCAACTCAAACCGATCCAGACTTTTTTTCATTTTATTTCTGTCGGAGAGAATTTCATCCCCATTCTTTAAAATTTAAAAAGTCTGATCAGACCAATTTTTGGTTAGCTTTTAAGTAAAAGTTTCCTCATGTCGTTTTCGATTGGAGGTCCGGAATGGTTGTAAAAGTGTTCGATGTATATCAAATGACAGTTCTTCCCCTGGAAAGAAGAGAAATTCGATTGGTTTTAAAGTCAGTATCACTCCCACGCTCACACCCAGTAAATGTCGAACTAGAATTTAATATTTTGTCATGTTTACAAAACAAAATAATAATAATTATGCGTTTGAAATTTCCCGCTTTGCACATACACTTACGTGGTTTTCCATTGGTACAAGAATTTAAATCGGATACAAAGCTGAAGCCAAAACACGGATTTCTACAGTTAAATCATTCCATTGGGCAACAAAAATTATTTTTTTTTGATTCCGGATCAAATTCGCAGATCCGTATTTTTCTGTGAATCCACCCCTCTTTCTAACTAAACTCTAGTACATTTGGAAGCATTCAGTTTGACAACACTATTGGCGTTTTTATTTGGCAATCCGGAATTCTTCTGCGATCCGGGATCCCAACTGAACACTGTTGTGTGATTGGGGCCGTTCACTCACTTATTAGATTAGTTATCCCGGATACCAAGCTATCGGAGTACATCTGTGAATCAGATAGGTTAGATGAAAGCTGTCAAAAGATTCAGAACAAAACGCATACAAAATGAAATTTGCAGACAGCTGTTCTATATATTTGTTCTCGGTTGGCTAGTTATTCCAATTTTTTTAGGATAACTCAAGATAGCTTTCATGAGAACAACTGTTTTTTCATCAGATGTGCTTTTGCACGCCTTACAACAACAGAAAGTTATTCTAGATTGCTGAGAATAACTGAGTGAACGTCCCCATTCTGACGATTCTTAATTTTAGTGAGATTGTATGTGTGAAAATAATTGTGAACGTGAGAATATTCAAATTCAAAAAAATTTTTGCTGCACAATTATGATACAAAAAATGATAACAGTCGAGTTTGACGTTCAAGTATATGAATGTGTGAGTGCTTCTGGTTCTGATTCTGAATTCAAATCCAGAAGCAAAATTCTCTTCTTTTCAGAATTAGAACTGTAATTTTTTCCCCAGTGAACGCTTTCAGAAGAGTCCGGAAAGCTTCCGGTTGCCAAATAAAAACGACATATCAGTTTCACAGAAGCGAATATACGCCAATACCAAAGCAAATCAAAAATTTAATTCAAATTCCGCATCAAATTCTGGATTAACCAATGGAAACAAATGAATGGCGAACACCTGTTATCATTGACTTATTACACATAATAATAATAATTAATAAGTCAATGCCTGTTGTAATAAAACTTTTATAATCGTTATAAAATGAACTGTCATTAACCATGTACAATATTAAATAATTTAAACGGAACGAAAAACAGCTTTCGAACTAAATTAGCATCAACTGGTTTTACTTTGTAGGAAGACGTAAACCATAAAAACAGCTTTGCAGAAACATCTAAAGACACAAACGTTAATGCGATTGCACATAATATCAACTTGTATAAAATAAATAACCTTCAAGATGAATTAATATAATCTATAAATATATATAATAATCGATAATAATAATCAACAAGAGTCTATAAAAGAAGAAACGTAATTATCTCAATATAAAGAAAGTAGCTCAAAATACAAAGTACGCGCTCATATTTTTGTAAAAAAAAATACGAAAGGTGGACTCGTGTGGCCAATTTAAGAACGAAAATAATGGGGACATGGGAATACAAATAATTAAAAAGAAACCCATAGCCCATTAATTTGCGGAAATGTAAACAAAAATGACTATGTATGTAATTATTTGCTCAATATTCAAAATCAAGTTTACTTCATTTATTTATTAGAAGTTGAGAATTTTAGGTTTGGTTGTTGAGCCCTGAAGTCACTTTCAGGCCTGGGGTAGCGTTTTTTGAGATAAAAACTCACCTTGGTGAACAAATTTTTAAGACCTAAGGCCGCACAGAACTCGTCATCTAGATAGTAGATAGATATACTCGTTGGTTTTAAGCTGTGACAAGGTGTTGAGGTAACTAATAATAACAAAGACATGGTGAAATAAGAATGGAATGGAAAATCCAGATTGGGAATTGGGTGTATCTGTTCAAATCAGAAATTTAGACAAATTTTAAATCAACAACATAATTTGAGAACCTTAAGCCCTAACTTTTTTCACAACCTATAAGTTGAACACTGGCCTGTGTTAAGTTCAACGAGCGAACCTTATGAATGAAATGTTTTTCAAAATGAAATGTATAGAAATACAGTGACCACAATTAGAACATGCCGCGACCTACGCCAATGTGTCATATCCATATGGGCGTATGAGACTTGCAAAATTTGTCATATCCCCATTTGGCGCTTTTAAAATGTATCATATGGCCATATTTCTTTGCGACTTTCTCAAACATAGTCTTAAGCCGCTTTTTAAAATAGTCAAATAGTCAAATGTTCGAACATGACCATATGACACGACACTCATTAAGTAAACAATGTATGTAAGTGAATGTAAGGTAGTCTTTGATTGGCCAACTGTCAAAAAAAACATCCAATTAAGGGAACTCCTATTGGAAAGATACTAGAAAGCCTTAGTCAGAATACTTATCCCTATTTTGTCCCAAAATTATAAGCTCTGAATTCAACTATATGTGAAATGAAATGTTTCTGTCCTAAATTACGACCATCTTTTTGTGAAGTCGATGATTCTAAATAAATCTTCCAGTCTGCATTGACTTGTAGAAATTTGTAGAAATCACTTCTTATCACAAAAATTTTACTCGTACTATAGATACTTTTCTGCATTATTAAATTTTTGAAGTACTCGTATGTCATGTTTCAAGTTTGTTATTAATCACATGTCAAAACTAAACTAGTCACTTTTGACTGTCAATGTCAATTTGAAGTAAGATTAATGTCAGAACTTCAACTGCAAGTTGACTTTTGACAAATTGAATTGTCAAACTTGCAAGTTGCATGTTGCACATAAAAAAAGACATAGAAAAGAGACACAAAAACACGGTTAGATCGGATCCTCGAATACTTACACCATTGTATATATAATCTATAGAAATGTATATACAAGGCTTACACTAAATAACTAAATCAAGAATAAAACCAATTATTCAAATCCCGGTTGAAAACAAAAAAAGAAAAACAAATTTCGCAAATTGAAATACACAAAAATGTATTTATAGATTTGTAATAAAGCAAGATTCAAAAAGACCTCTCATATTAAAAGAGATTGTACTAAATCGGTCAAGAATTACGTACACCTACATAATATTCGAATTTCTGTAATTTCTTTTTACTTAAACAATACATAAGGCAATGTAATACATTTTTTTTTAATAAAACCCCTCCCCGTAGATTGTTGTTTAATTGCAAATATTTAAGTACAAATTATTATTCATTGAAACAATACGAGTACGATGGGTGCGTAAAGTAGCTTGTGGAAGGGAGGGGCTTCGGCACCACATATCAAGCACACATCTTAACAGTTCATGCACAACAACAATTTTTATTCAATAACTAGAAAATATAATATCACCATAAAAAAAATAATATTGCTGGCGCCAGTCGTAAAAATGTCAAATTGGTCGTTAAACGGCTGTAATCTCAACAGTCCTACGCGATAACCGCGCGTTTGTTCGATCAATGATGTTCTGAGTTTGAGTATCGATGACAAGGGATTTCCATTTGAATTGGATTTTGAATTGAATTTGGCCTCATTGCAAAAAAAAACTCAACTCACAAGATGCAAACGATACCTTAATGTATTGTTGTTATGAGGATCTTTAATTCGAGAATACCTACCATGCTTTATCAGCAGATCATTATAAAACGAAGTACCTATCTAACGATGTTATGAAGCACCGGTTTTACCAACAATGTATTGTTGCCGTTTAAATATTTAAATACATAATGTAAAACAATTTTTAGAATTTTATAATATTATAACTCTAACGTCGATCTTCTTAATAAATTGAATGAATTGTCAGTGTTTATGACAACGACAACAAATATTGTTATCAGTAATCTCTTAACCGCCATACCAGAGATTACGATAAGAATCCTTTCAGGCACCTATATACAAATATAATTGAGTTATGTATGTGTGTATTTAGATGGATGACCTTTGGAAATATTTCATTGATAAAATACAAGAAAATAAAACAAAAATACTTGATTCATTTCGAAGATAGGTAGATTTGTTATAATTTAAGTTTATCAGCTCAGATGCACATTTCGGTTGATAAGACATGAAAACATTTTCAAATAAAATACACGACAGGGACGCACAAACTTGCTCTTGTTTTTCAAATCTATTAGTATTTTTAAATTTAAACTGACAAAAATCTGATTTCAATAGACATTTGTTCTGTATAACATGGATTTAAAAAAACGTAGAGTGTCAGGACTCACGGTAAAGATCTGTAAACAGGATGTACCAAGTACGTAATAGATATTCCCAATGTTTTTTGTTTTAGACAATTTGAAGGTGAGATAAGGTGCGGTGGTACCACCCTTGACGTCTATCCGACTAAGAAAAAAAGTAAGTTGACATTATTTCTGTACAAATAGTAGAGTAAGAAATATACTTGTATTTTATTGTTGTATACAAATAAATAGTATGCCTGCATTTGAAATATCACTCAAAGTGACCTCTAAGGTAATTCCAATTGTTATTAAGTTATAGTAGCATGCTACTTGCGCACTTATAACAGTCTTCAAGTTTCCTCATCTTTTTTGGATGAATGCGCTATCCAATGTTTTATAGAGATCAGTGGTATTCATACACAAAAGTTGGCCCAATGTGCAGAACTATTATAGTGAGGTTGCCTAATTTTTGTATAACAGTTAAAATTTATAACAACTTATAACTTTAAGTAGTGAACAAAATTGAAATAAAGTTCAAGCTCTATTCAATTTCTTATTTTGTAGCTGTCAGTGATTTTTCGTGTGTTTCAAAAATATGTCCACTTTCACACAGGAAAACTACATAGTTTCTGGAGATTTTTTTATCATTTTTTATTTTATTTATTTTATTTTTAATTGGCTTGAAAATCTCCACACGCAGGAAACTGAGTTGCTCGTTTATTTTTTTAGTATCATACTCACTGATCAGCCAAGGCAAGGTGGGAAACTGAAATATTGAGTTAAAAAGTATAACACATTTAATTAATTGTTAATTTGAGTTCAAAGTGAACCTATAAATGAAAAGGATCACCTATAAAAAAATTTCGGTTACTTCTTTTTATGTCAAATATACACGAATTAACATCGTGAACAAATAAAACACAATTTGTAATTCTTCTTTTTGTTAAAGAAAACAATCCCATAAGTGAACAACGTTTTGAATATGAAAGCAAACCAACCAGATTCTAATTTAATTTGTTTGCGACGCACCGAGTATAAGGTTATTGAACTCTTCTAATGTAATTTTTAAATTGAATGAAATGGTTTAGCATGAAACGTAGTTAAAAAGTGTTTACAATTATTAAAATTTTGCTTTAATATTAGTAAAGTGTAAAGGGTATTATAAAGATCAGTAAACGTGCTACCCGGAACGTGTAACTGTCATGTGTTACATCTCTGATAATAAGTCGGGAGGGGCAATGTTTTTGACATAATACAGAAATATCAATAATTAAAAAAAAATTCACATACAATACCATGCTGAACCTTTTTGAAAGACTCGAAATCTTTTTTTTATAGATAGAGACTGTTTCACTCACTCTGTCTGAGAAGTGTCTATTGCCTTGATTGTCCGTATAAACAGTACATTAACATTCATCCAATTCGTTATAATCAAAGGGTAATATCATGGCAGAGACAAACAAAATACATAAAGTGTCATCACTCAACCAATTAAAGCAATAAAGAATTAAAAAAGACTCTATTTACATGGCCACATTCCTAAACGCAAATCTTGCACAAAATATGCTTAGCAAACTGTCCTAAAACGTAAACATAAAAATCCTTGAAATGCATAATTATGTTATGTACTGTCCCCAAACGCACTTCATTCTTTTACCTTGCGCAAAGCCAATACATTTGTGCAAGTTTTAAAGTTATGTTGCCTACTTTGCTTGCTTTTCAATTTTAACATGGTTCGTGTATTTGCTTAACATGACTTGCTTTGAAATTCTTTCATGTAGGTATTTGGTCCGTGTTTGTTAACACATTTTTGGTTTATTTTTAAATTATCTTAAATAAAAGCGTGTTTTATTGTGACATATTAAATGTAGCTAAGCTAATAAAATTTCAATAAATATTAACTCTATTTCTGGCAAGATTTATCGATACGCTAGTTGTTCTTGTGTTTCACTGAGTCAAATTTGACTAGTTAAGATCTTTTTCAATAAAACTCGGCTTTTGTAATTGACTTAAATTTTGGAATTGATTATTTTAAATATTATACACTTTTCACAATATGGATCAGGCTAGAGAATTGCAGTTGTACCTTCGCCTTAAGTGTTAAATATTATACGTAGTTCGCAGGATTGAGGGGCTGCTGAATCAGACAACTAATTTCCATAAAGTTTTAACCCTATGGGGCAGCATCACACATGAGCAATTTTGTAATGTTTTTCTCATCGGTAGACAGCATGGACTCTACTTTTCTATCACACTGTGACACATTTGGCATGTCCTGAGTCACTACCTTTATATATGTACCTACATAAGCATATTACTATTGTTCGATGTAATCAGTCCCAGGGTGAATTGAGAATGTCAGTGCATTTCAGTTAACACTGCCTAAAAACTATTTAACTGATCGGGTTTTGATTTCACTTTAAAAACTTTGGTTTTTTTGTTTATTTACCTATATTATTTACGTTTTACTATCACAGTGGCATCATACATATTTTTTAAATAATAAATAATAAAATTTGACATTTTTGACAGCCCTGCTGAACACTTAATCCGAAAAAAAAACGTGAGATTCATCTCAGTTCTGACATATCGAACACAGTGGGTTTGTTAATTTAACTCATACTCGTGACCCCAAACTTTATTCAAACATAAAAAAGGCCCAATGAAAATGCACCGGGGCAAAAATAATTACTAAACACTTTAGTGCACTCAATATGTGAATTTCCATTGGTAAATCCAGATTTAAACCTAGATTTATATTCTTCTTTATGCCAATGGAACGTGACTTTAGATTTGATTTTATGTTAGTGTATTTGTGTAATGTCGTGTTCGTGAAATTGCTATCGGTTTTGCTCTCTACATTTGTTTATGTTCGCTCAAGTTTTGATAAGGGGACAAACGATTTTCTTAATTCACATAATTTTTTCAAGAAAGGCAACATTTAAAATGAATGAAGTTAATGTGGATAATTATATATATAGGGTCCTCACTAATAAAGGAAAAGTTTCTGTTGGAAACTACATTATAATTTTGCAGAATCGTTTTAGCGAGACCAGGGGGTCAATTCCCGATCTGTGAAATTATGAAGTGATAAAAAAAATATCATTTCAGTTTTCACAGAGGTTTATCATTTTCCAACTTCACACACACGCCTAATGCGATTCTAGAACTCATTGTGATAAAGTTTGTACTAAAAAGTACTAAATGATAAATTCTGTCATTTCTGATTAGATTTTTTATTGGGAAAGGTAAATATTTCATTTCAGTTTCTAAATTTGCTTAAGAATAATGTCCGGAATAATAATTCGTTTAATAAATTAAAAAAAGACGTCGTACTGAACAATTGTGGGTTTTATATTATATTCAATAGTATCTTTGTTTTGAGTAAGATTTATTATTTTTTCATGTGAGGATATTGAGGCTTTCCCTTCGAGATGGGCAGAATCTATTCGAAGTTACAACTAGGAGCACTTTATTGAAATTTATAGATACTTAAAACATTTGTGCATGGATTTAATACGTGAATTGAGAGCATTCTTGAAAAACACTACTTATAAGTGGGCTTCAAAGCCATTTAAATATGGTAAAGTGCTCTGCATTTTTTTGCAATGGGTAGTTTCCAACGATCTGTCGCGGGAATGAGCACCGTCGCGTCGGCTGTTGTCAATCTGTTGATTTAACAATTTCGTTATTTACTCGAATAAACACAAATATAACTTATAACCAAAATAAATTTGTGTATAAATATAATTGTTTCTTACTTGTCATGTGCCAAATCCTGTTTTTCTTCTTAATATTCGATTATAAACATTTTCTTCACAAAACAATTGACTGTGATAAAAAAATTATCATATGAAAAATGTTTGGCATTTAACTTCACTTTTTCACGAATCGAGAATCGAATTAGACGTGAAAGCGTGATAAAATTTATCACTTCACATCTTCACAGATCGGGAATTGACCCTCAGGACAACATACGAGTATATACAAATATGCCAAGATGACAGCTGGTAAATCTGTAAGACTGATCTACATTCAAATATTTATTAATTTATTTTGCCCAATAGAACACAAAAACTTCCCCTGTTTTCTGTGTTTTGACAGCCCTAGAACAAAAATAAATTGATTTATTTTACCAATGGAGAACAACAATAGAATACAAAATGGTTGGGTTTGATATTCCGCTTTTTATTATCCGGTTTCTTAAAATTCCATTTTTTACAATCACGTTTTATTAAATTCCCGCCTTTGGAATTAACTCAACTGCAATAAGTACGGTGCGTAAGGGCGGGATGCTATCCCATTGCCTTGCACTTTGAGAAGGGATTACTCAGGGTGAAAACTTGGAGTGTTATTGCCCTTTATTCATTAGGGGTATTCACCATCTGGTGTACCAAGTCTTGTAAAATTGTAAAATTTTATTTTTTTACAACAGACTGTGAACACACCTTTACTAATCTGTAGCAACACTGAAGCAAATGTCAAAATCTGTTTCACATTTGTTCTGAAGAAGGCTTAGTTTGTGTTAAAAAAAAATCCTACACTTTTGTATTTTTCTCTTACAATAGGGTTCGGGTATTGTAAAAGTGTAAAAGTGTAAGATTTTGACATTCAGTATATTTTGTTGTTGTAGTTCAAAAAATTCTACACTTTTACACTTTTACAATGATACAAGACCAGATACATCGGATCGTGAATACCCCTATTGTGATTTTCTTTATGGTTCCAGAGAACTTTTCTAAATTACATTTATATTAAAGATTACGGAGAAATGCTTGAGCAAAAGCACAACCGCCATTTTGTAGTAAGTAAAAAAAGTAAATTCTCTTCATACAGGTATAAGGAGACTTCGGTGAGTTTATTTAATTAATAATAAAATAAACTAGATATATAATATGTATTGAAATATACAAATATACAGAAAAAAAATTAAAATATAAAATCCATGTATTCTTACTATAAAATATTTGTTTATCTTCACATTACACAACACAATAATGTGTTTATTTTAAAGTAAGTTTCGTTGGTTGAATTCTGAAAAGCTCTGGAATAGGAAATTAAAAACTAATAAGCGCAATATATTAGATTTTTTGTGGAAATCCCTTTGGTGAAATAAATTTCTACCTATATGAAAAAATTCGCACAAAAGCAGTTCCCTTTTGAGGGTGAATTTCCCACAAAAAAGGGATATTCCCATGAACCCCACCTCAGCACTGGTGACTACAATCAAAACCTACAATGTAAATTTTGCAAACTTTTAAAACAAAATAAGCATTTGAGTTGTACTTAGTCTATTACTCTTTCATCTTTTTCAATATCGGAAATTATGGCGCAAAATTTAAGTCGATTTCGTAATATGTATGTTAACTCATTTTTAGTATGATATTAGGTTAAAAGGAGGATTTTGCTAATTTTAAACGTCTTTAGTATCGTACTACATCTTCTTACGATTTTACTAAAGTTAAAATCACCAAATGACTACTTTATCTTTTTAGCATCGTACTAAGTCCATATGCAACTTTGACATTTACAACCATCAAAACGTTATGTTCGCTTAGTTCCTTGCACTCTTTCAGGCGGGTTCAGCTGCAGTTTATCCAGAAATTAGGTTTAGTATATTACTAATTAAAAGGGCGCAAAATTTTATTCGATTGAGTAATATGTTAAATCGTTTTTAGTATGATACTAGGCTAAATAGAGGATTTTGCTAATTTTAAACGAGTTTAGTATCGTACTTTTTTCTTAACATTTAAAAAAAGTTAAAATCACAAAATGGCTACTTTATTTTTTTAGTATCGTACTAAATCCATATGCCACTTTGACATTTACAAACGTCAGAAAGTTATGTTCGCTTACTTTTTTGCACTATTTTAGGCGTGTTTAGTTGCAGTTTATTAAGAAAAAAGATTTAGTATGGTGCTAGTTAAAAACTGATTAAAATTAGGAAAATATTAGTAAGGTGATTTAGTATTAGCCAACTGTTAAGTAGTATCATGCTAAGCCCTTAACATCAGGCTGTTTAAAATTTGCGCCAAAGTGTTTAAAATTATGAATATTTTATTAAAGTGCTTTAATATTAGCAAATTGTTAAGTATTATCATGCTAAACCCTTAACATAAAGATGTTTAAAATGTTGCTTATGATAAAAAAAAATAAATGGTTTTGTAAATAATAATACATCTCCATATTTTTCTAGAGCTCAATCAATTTAAAATTAAATTTACAAATCCCCAAATAAAAAGCCAAGGTAAGTGTAGGTACATGTACGATGTACAACTAACAAAAATTAATTTTGGATGTTATAAACTTGTAAGAATGCAAAACATTTTTTTTATTAATAATAATATTCTTTCCCAACAGAGAAATGTTATTATTTTTGATTATCGATATTGTAAGCGACACAATTTCCATATTCCAACGGTTCATTCCTTTTTGTGTCATTTTATATCAAAATATTTATATGACGCGTTTGCACGTCAAATCATACATTTTTCTGTCTTTGAACCTTGTTTCTTGATAAAAACAAAATATGACTTTTATTTAATTTCGTATCAGATTTTTTGTACATAATGTACTTATATGTATGACACTGCCTGTGATCATGATTTTCGAACGAAACGAAAACTATCTTCAACAATTATTATATTTTATGATAAAGTTCTAAAATATGTACTAGGTATAGGTACATACATAATGTATATGGACATGGACAAATCACATTTCGGAAAGAGTCACTCATAAGATGTGCTGAAGGTTCATAGCCGCCGCGTCGCTGATGGTGCTCTCTGCTCTGTCGTTGGCTATATTTTCTGCTCCATCCACAACAATAATAATATCAGCATCTTTTTTCAATAAATTAATCTACATACACAAACATTACACTTTCAAAAGAATTTCGTTCCTATACACAATGTGATTTTATAATTCAATATAATAAGGAAAAAAAAGTTAAGTTGATGATAAGGCTCGCTTTAAAATTTCAGATGTATTTGTTCAAAACATACTCGCATTCTCTGCGTTCTGTTCTTTGGATGAATCTATATCTGAGAAACAAAGACTACTATAATATACCTTGCAGCAAAATTTATTAGCAATCGAAAATATTGACGAAAATTAAAAGTTATATTTTTACAGAAAGAAAATAAATAATATAATTTACCTTAAGCTATCGGATGTCATTCGTAGTTTAATTAAGTTTAGCTTCATTTCAGAAAAGGATCGCATCTCCAGGTCATCCAGTTGCGAATAAGATATTTCTAAGCTTATAGTTAAATTCGACGAGAATTTGCCCGCCGCTAATGCATCGACAATTTGATTGAAAGAATCGACTTTCTCGCATGATAGAGCGATGCGATTTTGAGTTAGCATCGGTTCACAGGTGCATGGTGAGATTTCTGGCCGCGCCGAACAATGCAATGAGGCAATGTTCCAAATTATCATTAATGTGTCCATTTTGGGGTATAATCTAAGTATATGTATATATTTTTTTAATTAAATTACAATTTCTTAATTAAGGGCTTCACTGTATTTTTGTTTTTTAAGACAAATTTCTATCACATATAAAATTAACTAAAATATTTTGCACACATTCAAAATTCAATACTATTATCTGCGTTTTTCTAATATTTTTATACTCGAAAATAGAGATAGTAAAATAAAATTTGTATACTCGAATAGGTATTTATTTTTCGGGGAAAATCCCCTTTAGTTGCACACGTTTAACATTCAAGTGTTTATAGGAATCGGAATAACACAAATCCACAAAATCACTTTCTGGTGAAAAAACGCAGGCCATTCGACGACAACGTGATACAAAAAAGGACACTCGCCCACCAGATGTTTTCGCTTGGTATTTCCAAAAAAATCGACCGCGAAATTATATTCAAATTAACTTCCGATAGATATTGTTTCAAAAGTCCTTAAATGATAGTATGTATATTTTAAATTTGAATAATATTTTTTTCGATTTAAAAACAAAAAAATTAATAACGTATTCGCAAGAGAGGAAGATAATTCACGTCTGCATACCACCACGGTTTGGGTCCGACTATGGAAACGATAACGATTTTCAATGGAAGAACCATGATAGAATCCCTAAACGATCATCGCGATCTTCATCAATATATAGCAGAAGCAGCATCATCTTGTCGTCGCCGCCGGCCGTTGTCCGTCGTCGTGGTTATTTTTTCTCCACTGGTGATTTTTATTTGTTTCAAGTAGCTAGAGCTCTAGCTGTGGTGTCTCCCAAAAACCAACAAATAAGAGGCATATTGTATATTATTGATATGACAAAATAAATCCAAAAGCAAAAGAGAATGATGCTGTGAATGGGATCCTACTCTCATCTACATTCTATAAAAGCCACCACAGCCATGTAATGCCTTGCGTTTGCATTTGTGTTGTTTTCTCCCTTGCAACTTGTGGCGTAGCCGACGATATTGGCATCGACAGCGGCAGTCACCAATCAGAAATGACATCCCCGTTTTATGACCCGAGGAATTCGAGTCAGATATTTTTTTCTGAGAGATCAACGAGCTTTCCCTCTTTTTGCACTTCTATATGGTTTAGAGAGCTTGAGATTTAGATTGGCTAGTTGTGGGAATATGGAGCTGATTGGGGGTAGTAAAGGCAGCGAACACCAACCCTACAATTATATTTCTCTAGCCTAGGGGTGAATTGAGTGACAATTGTGACGTTGGTAATTCCATTACGGTTATATGACGAGCTTTAGGCAATTACCATTTGGTTTTGTTTATTTTGCGTTAAGTTATTAATAACATGTTATTTTTATTTTGGAAACAAATAACTTTTTGATTAGATTTGACATTTAAAATATTGCATACCTACAGTCAAGCATCTTTATAACGAACCCTCAATGAACGACGCACGAACAAAAAGTACACCTGTCAATATGTAATTACATTTTAAACCTTGAGTTTTTTTTAGTAGAATTCCCGATATAATTTCATCGATTTTACTTTCGCTAAATCGAAATCGCTAACACAGATAAAGTTGCATATCTCACTTCTACATCATTATAGAAAATGAAACACCATTTGCATTTTTAGAACTGCTGTCAAAATTAATCTCTTTTTGTAGCCTTGAAAACGCTATTTGAGATTAAGTAAATCTACAAGAGATTAATGTTGGATGAAAATATAATATTAGCTTGTCGGAGTTCTTTCAGACTTAGATTTATACATTTCTGTGGAATGTTAAATGTCTGGATCTTTTTAGGCATCTGCCTACTTTAAAATATTGGCGCATAATTTTAAACGATTTAGTACGATGAGTATAGCACTAAGTTAAAAAGAGAATTATCCATATTTTAAAAGAACTATCTTTTAACATTTTTCTTTGCCAAGGGTTTTTTTTATGTTTTTAGCATCATATTAAATCCATGTGACACTTTGACACTTACACACGTCGCTTAGTTTCTTGCACTCATTATTTAGTCTTGTTCAGCTGAAGTTTATCAAGAATATAGGCTTAGTATTTGTTAAAAAGTGTTCAAAATGTTGTTAAATAGTATGAGGCCTGTTTAAAATCTTGCGCCATTAATTTCATTTGATGATTAACAAAATTACATTCAGAGAAGTTAAGCTAAAATGGGACAATTTCCTATCCTTAATTCTTTTTACAGATAATTTCCGTAAGAAAACAGTTAGGGAAAAAGTTTGACTGTATTTGTAGATTTGAAAAGAAAGCTTATTTTGCGCAATACGTGTATGCATACATATGTAATTATATTTAATGTTGTTTTCCATCTGTATAAGAATTCAATTACACAAATCTATAACAACACGGATGTTGACAATTAAATTCTGTCATTGGGCAAACAAATTTTTTTTTCATTCTGGTCAAATTCGCAGCAACGCATTTTTCGGTGAATATAATCCTCTTTTTACTAACACTAGTAAGCACTAATAATTTGCAGCTTTTGTTTTGACAACTTCCAGTTCCACTGACAAAAAGATACCGTCAAATACAATTAAAAAAACAAAATTGAATCGCGTTCCATTCGACACGATGCATCAAATTCTGAATTTACCAATAGAATACCCAATAACTTATCCAAGTGCCCTCTCTAGTTCTTTTTTTTTTATCAAAATCATTCAGGCTGCTAATAGAGTACGATCCCAGGGCCGGCAGACATACGTCATTTTATTAAAGCTGATTTTTTTCAGTGAATAGATACCAAAGTAGGTATAAGAACGAATGGGCATTACGAATCTTCAAACCTGAAGCTTTTCGGAGATAGTCAGTGTTAAAAGTGCATAAAAATCATACCCAGTTACGTTATTTTATCAAAGCTGATTTTTGTTTATGTTTAAGGAGATAGTGCCTTAAACTTTGTTTGACACTTGGCAGACACCTACAGTGGGGGGTTTGGTCTGACAGACATCTTACAGCTGTCAAAAACTGTCCCATTCACGTTATTTTATCAAAGCTGACAGCTTTATATATTATACCTTTAATCAAAATTAACGGTAAAACAACTTCTCTAAAAGCGCAAGTTCAAACACTGAACTATATATAAACTAGGGTTTTCCAATAAGAGGTGTTATTTTGATATTCAAAGAAAAATGGCATTTTTGGAGATAAATGATCGGATGTTTATTTCATTATAAAGAGGAAGGTATGCCGTTAATAACGGAACACAACATCAGCCAAATGGCCGCCAAGACCACGCTTACAGGACCATATCCTTTTCATGAAATTTTCCATAACCAAATCGCAAAGTGGCTGCCCTATGTCCTCGATAGCCTCACGAATTTCATCTTTGAGGTCTTGAATCGACGCTGGGCTGTTGGCGTAGACCTTATCTTTCACGTGGCCCCAAAGGAAGAAGTCGCAAGGTGTTAAATCACAAGATCTCGGTGGCCAATTGTGATCACCTCTTCGAGAGATAACACGGTCCGGAAACTTTTCCCGTAAAAGATCGATGGTTTCATTGCTTGTGTGGCACGTAGCGCCGTGTTGTTGAAAGTAAACGTTGTCCAGATCAATACCATCCAATTCAGGCCATAAAAAATCATTAATCATCTCTCGATAGCGCAATCCATTGACCGTAACTGTTGCTCCAGCCTCATTTTCGAAAAAGTAAGGTCCAATGACCCCGCGGGACTATAAACCGCACCAAACAGTCACGCGTTGAGGATGGAGAGGCTTTTCAACAATAACTCTTGGGTTTTCCGAGCCCCAGATGCGACAGTTTTGCTTGTTGACGTAGCCTCCGAGGTGGAAATGGGCCTCATCAGTCAAGATGATTTTTCGATGAAATTCCGGTTCATTTTCATGCATTTCAAGGACCCAATCAGCAAAGACAAGACGTTGTTGATGATCAGCCGGCTTGAGTTCTTGTGTTAACTGAACTTTATAAGCCTTAAGACCCAAGTCTTTATGCAAAATACGGTGTAATGACGTTTGTGGAATGCCTAATTCCAAAGAACGACGAGGAATGGACAAACCTGGGCTTTCTTCAACACTTTGGGCTACAACAGCAATATTCTCAGTTGTTCTTGAGCGACGTGCACGGGTTTTATTCTTCACATCACTAACTTGTCCCAACAGCTCGAATTTGTCCACCAATTTCTGTATTGCGGTCCGACAAGGTGCTTCACGACGACCCAAAAATGTTTTAGTTTTACGAACCGTCTCTGCCAAATTTTCACCATTTTTATAGTGAATTTTAATAATTTCAATGCATTGTTGAAGCTTGTATCGTTCCATTTTTATTAATAGCGTAGTTTCTACTTGTCAAATGTCAAAAAACGACAGCTTCAAAAGTGACAGCTACCGAAATAGCGGGCTATTCAAAATAACACCTCTTATTGGAAAACCCGCTATTAACAATGACGTGTTGGGTACTATAATGTTACGATTTGGCATTAGTACTCGTATGTTATGTTGGTTTGTATGCCGAGGCCTACTCGTAACATTGGTATACACACCGCGTCGGTATTCGAAACAACAATTTCAAATCGATTTCAGATCAATTTTTTTGTTTGTTATAAGGAATTTTCATAAAATAGTTTGCGTGTAAAGGGTATATGAAATCTTGCTAAAAACGCAATATCTGTTTTGACAGATTATAGGTCTGATCCAGACTTTTTTTGGGCAGAAATTGGTAGATTGTCACAACTTGAAGAGTGGGGATAAAATTCTCTCATTGAAAAATAAAGTCCGAAAAAGTCTGGAACAGCTTGAGCACAATTTTCTGCCAATTTTTAAACGTCAACACATTTGTTTTTTTTATTTCTTTATTTGCTGTAAATTCACATTTTCTTCTCTTCAAACTAATTATTTTGTATTTTAGTGTTTCTAAATTAATTTATTTGTTCAACAAATATTTTTCCACACCAACTACGAACCGTTTTTTTTTCGTTTATGACAAACGTCAGTCTGACAATTGTAAATTTTCTGCCCACAAATTGCTGCCTACAAAAATTTATTGGGCAGGAATTGGCAAAAAATTGTCAGGAAGGGTAAATATTTTACTCTCTAAGGAGCGCTCTCTTCTGCCAAAAACTACCAAATTTGTAAGTCAGTTGACAGAGTGTGGATCAGACCTTATGTTTAAAAATAATTGGATTGTGTTCAGAAAAAAATCGAATGTTTGGTTGTTTGGAATTCGACATAAGTTTATGCAGTAGCAGTAGCCACGTTTAGAAAAACTTAGTCGACTTGAAAACTGGTAAAGTTTCTGAGTGGACAGCTACCATACAACAAGGATTTTTTTGGTAGCTGCATGGCCAATTAAAAACCAAATTATTATTACAATTTCTTAAAAGCTTCTAAAAATGATGGTCCATGGTTTCTAGTTAAGAACTATAAATTGATAAATAGCTTTTGACAGCAATAAAAAAAAATAATGTCAGTAATAAATAATACAACTATATATCCATATTTTTAAAACGAAGTATACCTACTTACCCTTTATTCATTATACATATGTACATAGGTAGGTAAACAAATTCTGAAAGGCCTAATCTCTTATACCTACTCTTAGTATTTTTCCTTACGTAAAACGATTGACTTGATTTGCCCTGGAATTTTTTAATTAACTTATTGACTACATTAAAATTCTTTACTGAGTGGCGTCTGCTTTGTGGCCGAAAAATTCCAATCCGATCGACTGACGACAGCATTCCAGAACAATTTGTTTTCTGACGTCTGATAGCAATTTCCATTCAAAAATGCGCATATTTTCCTATTTAATTAACAAAACCAAAAAAAAAAAAACAAATAAAAAAACATCCTTGATATTGTTGTTTTATTTTTATTTAATCTGTACAAGAAACTATACTCGTATGTACTCAAATTGAGTTGGGGCATGTCTCGTGCACTTACAAAATACAAAACTACAGACTGACGGACAGCCACCACCACCAGCACCACTCTAAATCCCAAAGAAAGGACGTAATATCAACTTGTGGTTGTGGCACATGACAGAGCCTCTATACCTACTCTACGTATAACATTGTCGCCGCGTCGCGTCTTGGTCGTCCCTCTGGTAGTCTGTTCTAAGTACGTCATCAAATGGCAATTGGAAATGAATGCGAGTGCAGGCAATTAAACAGGAATATGGCGCCCAGGCGCCATCAACCATCTCCATTCCTAAGCTCGTGGATCACCAGCACCACACGGTTATCGCTTGGTAAAATTTCCAAATGATTTATGCTCAGAAATGAAAAAACGTCACTTAGTAAAATCTGAAATGTGGTATAGCTGTGGAATTGTATGTCGGAATCGGAATGCGAATGATGTGGCTGCCGGCCGGCGTCGCATCGGGATCGGGAATGTGCCGAGATAAATCTAAACAAGATAATCCATCTCTGCACTGATCGCTGAAGTGTGGCGCTGCACTGTGTGCACCTAGCATGATGAAGAGGGAGCTGCTTTGGTGCGTGCTCGACTCGGGTCTATCTACTTATTATTTTTTCTTTTAATTTATAATATCACAGAGGGTACTCGTCCTAGGGTTACCATAATTTCCTGTATTTTCTACTAAGTTACTTTTTAGATGTCTTAGACATAGGAACTAGGAATTCTTAAAGTAAAATTATAAGTCTTCAAAAAATAAGAGTATATACATAGGTACTTCTGTCAAAGGGAAAAAAAACCCTAACAACTACATGGTATACCTATTGGTCATGTTCAGAAGGACTTCTGTAGTCGAATTAAGAGCTAGTCAGGTTTTTGACTGGCCAGCTGCCAAAATAATTCTTTGTTGTTTGGCAATTGGCTAAACAGAAACTTGCTTATCTTTCAAGTCAACTACGTCTTCTGAACGTGGCCAACATACTATGTAGTTTAGGGTTTTTTTCCTTTGACAGAAGTACCTTCTTTGCACATTCCTATATTTCTTATGTCTTTATGTCATTTTCTTAACAATTTTTGTTTTAATTATAAAGTACTATGCACATGAGAGCGACCAACGACCAACAAATGAACGAATATTCTTCCATTTTTACATTTCGTTCAAATGGCTTTAATTTTATTCGTCACGAATACAAGCAGAAAGTCTGATTTTGAGATTAGACGCGCGCGAACAATTTATTCGCCGAAGCGTGGATGGTATGTGGAAGGCGAATAGAGTTTGACTGTTCGCAGCAATCAGATGCAATTCGCTACGACCAATATTGTTTTCTCAAATTTATCTTATTTTGGCAATTAAAAAGTAATTTTTTCTGTCGTAAACATTAATATAAATTTTATTTCTACAATTTTGCTTAGAATCTGTGTAGAATTTAGGTTGGTAAATTGTTTTAAATATAATTTATTCATTTATTCGTCGGTTGTTGGTCGCTCTTATGTGAATAGTCCTTAATTTTGCATTGTGTACAACCCAAGACTTTGAATTTCTGTTAAAATGTTTCTGTTCTTTCCATAAAACCCGACTATTCGCTGTTTTTGTTTTCTTAAATCTGGTAACCCTATAACAGCGCAGACTAAACTAATTCCATGGTAATTGGGTGTCTGTTGATTTCTGAGATCGTGATTATATTACTGCTGATGGCTGTACGGCTACTGTTGCCAATTTGCAAACAGACTTAGCTGTGTTAATGTGGTAACATATTTGTACGTCGAAATAATTTGACTTCCGTACGCGCGATTTGAGATATGCACGTATGAGATGATTAACTGCAAGCTCGCAATAATGTTCTATGGATCGTTTTACAAATGGCTTAGATTTAAGGCGCCGGATGTCTGTATTTTGTGAGTAATAATTGAATGGAATTTTTTCAGTTTTTTTTTAGTCAGTAAGATTAAATTATAAGATTAAAGATGCTTGTAAGCATGAAGTGAATATTGAATGGAAAAAACGACATTGACAGTTATTGAGGTCATTAGAGTAAAACATTGACATTTACACCTAAACTATCAATAGCATAGCTTTTCTGGTGTAAAAGACGTAAGCCAGGTACAAACTAAAGCGATCGCGGTAACCATATTTTTAAAAAATTCTAGATGAATGTGGCCATTTTCTATTCAATCAAAATAATGGATCCCTCAGGCATTTTTTGATCCCGGACCAACTTACGTTTTATATTCTACCAAAATTATTATGTTTTTTTTTTTTGATCCGCGATCGAGATTATAAATCTGTATAACAGATGGGGATTAACACGTATAGAACACGCACTTGCATACATACCCAAGTAAAGCTAAATTTGATGAAACGTCAAATGGTTTTGTTTACTCTTCATAATAAAAAAAAATAAATACATACGTACACATACAATTAAAAAAAATATTTTGCTTTCTATTTGTCAAAAAAAGTACGCAATTGTGCAAGTTCCTTACAACAACAAAAAATGTATCTGAAATCGATTTGCAATGATTGGAATTAAATCCTAGCGCAAGGTTATTGAAACAATGAAACAAATTAATCTCCTAACACAAATCCCATATCTTCAAAGTAAAGCGTGCAGCTATCACTGCGTAACAAACTCTCCTGCCCCTCCAAACTGATGTCGCTTTTGATTGATAAACCGGAAGAACTCTCCGATCCGGAATTCCAATCGAACAAATAAACACTAAATACTTGATTCTAAACTTTAATTTGAGTATAGATGTTTGTGTAAGAAGGGGAATGTCAAACGCACATACATATATGATTATTTTACATTTATATTTACCTTTATTTTATATTATTCTTACATTGAATTCGAGTTTGACATTTTATTGGTATGTTTTGATTCTGACTTTAAAACCAGAATCGAATTTATCTTCTTTCCAGAGGAAGAATTTTCATTTGATACCAATCAAACAGTTTCACCAGCGGATGTCTTCCGGACAACCAATCGAAAACGACATGATACGTTTAATAAGATAGAGATATGTTTGTTCTTTTAGGTTGAATTCCAAACAACCATTTCAAATCGATTTCAGGTCGATTTTGTTTGTTTGTTGTAAGGAACTAGCAAAAAATAGTCTTGTGTCAAGTCTATGAAATCTTGTTTAAAACGCAAGATCTGTTTTGACAGATTTTGTTTAGAAATAATTCGATTGTGTTCAGAAAAAAGTCGAGCGTTTGCTTGTTTAGAATTCGACATTGATTTTAAAAAGTTAACCCAAAAAAAGATGACAGTTTAACTGTCAAGAAAACCACAATATCAACTTACGACAACGCGCAATTTCGTAATTGTGGTGAAATGAATGTTGTGATAAAAAAAAACAAATATTTTCCTAAATTACCATAAGTCAATGTGCTAATGTGTAATTTGTATATTATGCGGAATGTCTTTCATTAATTTCGTTAAGAGCAAGAGTCTTTTATTTAATATTATTGACCACACATCTCTATTAATAATGCGTTCAGGAATTTTTTAAATCTAAAATATGATGACAATAATTGGATTATTTTTATTTCTGATTGTAGGTAGGTAAACAAATGACTTTTATTTATAGAATGACTTCTTGTTGTTTATTGTTTGTCCACAGACAAAATTCTGCTATAAATAACACCCACACTTTAAACAAAATGATGTTTCTTTACAAGGCGCCACGATGCACTTGACCTTTCCAGGTATCACACGTCTCTCTATTGTTGTTAAATAATAGGATGTATTTCTGATGTAAAGATCTGCCTTACATTAGTTATTGTATGTATATTTTTTAATTTAAATTTTTAGACGTGATAAACGGTTTTCATTAAAATGAAAAATGTATTTTTTATGGAAAAAACATACAGTTTCTTTTGCTTACGTCAAAAAACTTTAACAAGTCACTGCGCTGTCTGTTTTAGTATGATGTTTTGATATCTAATGCTATAAATTCTACTACACATTAATATATATGTATAAGTGGGTACGTAATAACAATTTGAAAACATTTTTGTGTTTAAAATAATTTAATTATAAAAATGACTTATTCAAAATACATAAATGGATATTTTATTTTGTAACCTCGAGTGGAATTAGACGAAAAACCCGTTAACAGAATCTAGCGACGTCATTCTTATTTAAAAAATGCCTTTTAACGGTAGGTTCGTCGTTGACCCAGGGCTGAACTATTATTACCCCAAGAATTATTTTATTAAAAATATTGATGCATAGCTTAGTTAAATTTAATGCAAAATTAATGAATAAAGTTTACGAGATAATCCTGCATTTTCCGTTTCTCAAAAATAAACACATAATAAACGAAGTCAATCGTGTTGTTGACTTTTAAAACAAGAATAATTAACTCCTCTGACAATTTAAACTTGAAATTTGTTAATGCTTCTCTTTTAAGTGCATCCACAACTTCTAAAGATTCCATTTTCTATGTGTTAAATTAGATTTGGAGACGCTTCCAATTTCAATTTCAAAAATATGAAATAAATAATGAAACACCAATCCACAAAAAAACACATGCTTCAGCACCATATCACACAAACTCTTCAAGCTAATTTTCTTCATTCAAGAAAAGATTTGATCTTTTGAATTTTGAGTTTCATTGCAACAAAAAGGTCAAATCCAGATCGAATCCCAACACGAAAGATTTTATCCCTGATGGGTTGGTAGATTTGATCTGAATGCACAAAGTCTTTTCTGTCAAACATCAAATGTAAAATATTTATTTATTAATTTGTTGTGAACTTGTGCCAGTCCGTGCTAAAAAATTAAACAAACAATGGACGAAGTTAATAATTTAAATTTAATAAATTTAGCTTTGCTGTGCAATACGTTCGTTGTTGTTGTAATACGTGTTAAATAACACGCCATTAACAGGTGACGACCATGACAACGAACAAAATATATGATTTCCAAATCGAAGCCAATTAGTATTACAACAACAACAAACGTATTGCAGAGCAAAGCTATGTGCCACCGAACGCCTCCATTGTTTCGTCCTTGTCTTCTTGGTCATCATCAGTATTATGTAGGTCGGTCATTCACCAATACTACAAGTAAATCTGGAAACAAGTTTCATTGAAAAGATCAAATCTCGATTTTGAAATTTGAATGAAACTCGCTATGAGTTTTTTTTCGATTTTGGAGGTTTTCGTTCATATTGGTTCATTTCTCCTTTCAGTAGATTTATCGTTGCCAGTAATAAATAAAACATTCTTTTTCTAACATATTTTTAAAGTTTTCAATACGATGCAACGGCGGTAAACACTGAAAAACCTCAGGAACCATATAATTTTAGGTTTTTTCGTTGAACCCTGAAGTTGTCCTAGGGTCGCACCAAAGCGATTTTTGAAGAGCCTGAAGTCACCCTGATAAATAACTGTTGTGTTTTTTTAAATCTAGGGTGGCCCCGAACTCACCTTGAAGTAGATCTAGGTTTTGAGCTCGGGCAAGTTGCGGTAAATGAATAAGCTTCAAAGTCACATGAGATCTGTACTCATCGCAAAATATCGAATACTCATCTTTAATGATAATAATTATTATCGAATCGAAAACATCGATATTTTTTTACGAAATTAGTTTATTTCTTCCTTCAACATCGATATTGAAACATGGATATTTTGTTTTAACGCCGATGTTTCGTTAACATACATAGATGAACATCACTCATCCCTAATCAAAGCATTTGTTTTTTGGAAATTAAGAAAATACTCGAATCGGTTCTCATACACAGAAATAGAAAATTGAAACATTTGAAGTTGAGGATTGTGCTTAGGGCCAATGCACTAAGAAATTAATTTTAAATATACTTTATTTATTTATTTACTTTAACCTTACACAGTAAGTCTGGTATTACACGTTGAAACCAGATGCATGCGACTTTTCGAACAACGTAAGTGTAAGAGAGAAAAAAAAATTTTCGTTGCAAAAATTTGACGTCTCATCTTTCGAATTTTTTTTCTCTCTTGCACTTATACGATGTTCGAAAAGTCGCATGCATCTAGTTTTAACGTGTAATACCAGACTAAGATACAGGATCTTCTTAATTTGTATAAGTTAAAATGATTAATGATTTGTATAGTATTACCAAGAAAAAAAATCAGCAATAACAACAAAATTCCATTGAGTTAAAATATATAGTTTTAATACATGTTATGATTGGCGTTTAGTATTATATAAAAATAAAAGCAAAAAAGAGAAATATTTACAAAATAATAAATTCAAACGACCAATCGAATAGATCGGGGAAGGGAAATCCATAATCCGATCGAATATATAAAGAAGTGACGCTCAGACACTAGAGATATATGTATAATTGGTACAAGATCACAACTTCTATTGGAACGCGGGAAACAAATCTTGTTATAAATGTATGAAAGTTGATGTGTTTGCATTACATTATGTAGCAAGGTTAAATGCCTTTGTGTAAGGATATTTTCAAATGTAAGTCCGTGTATTGACTTAGAGAAGGATGAAATATGGTCAAATCTTCTTCGCCCATTGATATAGCGTGCTATACTATTATAAGCAACATTTAACTTACGTTTGTTAACATAACCACATTTAGCGAAAAGTTCACAACCGTATAATACAATTGGGATCAATAACGTCTTGGCAAGGATTTTTCTTGTATTAATAGGTGTGATTTTCTGCGTAGCCCAAAGCATACGAAGACCTCCATATAATCTACCGACTATTACCGTAATATGGTCATTCCAAGTAAGAGTGACTTTATGTTTTAATTATTAGATGACATAACTTGCTTTTCTGCAACAAAATTAATGGCCATCGGGTGTTTTTTTTACCCTGGCCTAAGTTCAACGAACGAAACTAATCTCAGTAATCTCTTTCATGTGAGTATGATTACTCAGCAATTGCTGCTGTCGAATACATAATGTATGTACTGATACTGAGAGAAAAAATTGGATACAACTTCTTGATTTTCGGAAATTCGTTAAATCCCAGTTTTCTTGGAATTGAAATAATTGTAAAAATGTATTAGTAAAAATGTAAGTAGTTTTAGTGATTTTTTATCGAAATTCAAGTCTTCTCTCCAGTGCATTGACTGATATTAAATATTAATAATTGATATGAACTGAAATTTGTTTCTTTATAATTGAAGGTGATTTGACTTAACACAGCTGATTTTGAAATTGAGAGCCAGAGCATTCAATGAGGCAAAGCATTTTTCCGATTCCATTTGGATTCTGTTAACAGAATTATTCGGGATTCGTAACGTAACAATCCGTTCGGTGATTTGTTACGATGGAATCTGTGATAAGGCTGATTGTATTTTGTATGTATTTTGATATTTGAGCTTTTGATCTTTGCTTTTGGTTTTTTGCCACTATGAATAAATAAAATCAACTATTTTTTGTTGTTTACCTATTTTTTATAACTTTATTCAGTAAGTGATTCCTATTATTACACAATTTTTTTGTTAAATAATGTTTAATGTATACTTTTTTCTTCTTAAACCGTAATCACGTTCAACAGAATCTCATTTTCAGTCATCAAAAAGAAAAATATATATATATGTCCTTATCAATAATTTATTAAAATAGTGTAAAATTACGCTTATAAGAACTACTTTATAAGAACAGCACTGATAAAAGGGATGCGTCTTACATCCATGTGAATTTGCATTGATATAAGAAACACACGATTATAAGCCATAAAATGTCTGGCTTTTTACTGTTGTTTATCTTATAAGCGTTACCTACTGATTTTAAACAAAAATGTTAATGGAGCTAAGGTTAATACAATTGCAAACAAAATTAAATAAAGAGAACAAGCTATACCAAAAAAAAACTAATTAAAATAAAATCAATAATATACAAGTATGTATGTATGTATAATTATAATAAACTAAGTGTATTTGCCTTTTTTTTTTTTTTTCAAGGAAAAAATCTTCGCTTTGTTTGGAAATTAGGTTTTAATTTCAGCTTAATTAAAATGATACATTTAATTCAATAATTATATTTCGATATTAATATGAAATTAATTTTTTCACAAATAATTTAAATTAAAAATATTTTTAAAAAAATGCAAAAATAACAACAACAAAAAAATACAGGAAAAACTAAACAGTTCCAAGTCTAACAATTTCAAATAAACTCGAAATAAGTTCATACGCTTCACAAGCTATTGTTGCTCGGAATTTCATTCTTTTTTTTTAGTTTGTGTTTACCTACTAAATTGTGTATATAATTTTTTGCATGATTGATTTGAGTGCACGAATTGATTAGTTATGTTTGTTAAAATATTTCGATGTATGGGGAAATTTGTCTGCTTTAAAATCGGTATCGGTTTTGAGGCGTTCTTTAACCCCGGATCGAATAGTTTCACAGAATGATGCTTGCACCGATGTGTCTGTGGCAATTGCATTGGAAATTTCATCGGCATTTTGCGTAGGATTCGACGAGGATGGATTTTGAAGACCAGTCGTTTGGATTGCACGTCGGACACTCTCTGCAAGCAATGATTTAACATCATGTGGTGGTTTCGTACTTTGTATAAGCTTTCGCCTTTTGGCTGACATTCCGGAAATGTATGCATCTGAAAATGGTGGTTGTGGTACCTTTAACAAAAAAAAAAAAGAGAATATAACATTCTACTACAATTACAGACAAGATTAATAGTGGTATGAATAAAGCAGGCTCTCAGCCTGCTCAAAAGTTTGCTTTCTAGAGTGAGTGCTCCATTTGCAGTTGTTCTGAGCATGTGCTGCTAAATTCTATTTACACTACACAATGTCTTTTTTAATAATTTAACAACTGAAGCTTGTACTATAAGTCAACCTGTTTTTTGTTGTAATATGTTACAGCAAACTTACATTATCTCGTGGGTGTAGGGCAATATCTCGTGTTATAACTGGGAGCCAAGATGCTGGGAAGTTTCTGTGCCAAGTGTTGTTGCCAACAGTTACTGGTCCTATCTCATCTTCGGCCTGTGGTGGTGGAGTAGACATTTCAAAATGACTACTTGATGAAGAAGATCCAGAAGCAGAATCTGTATCCATTGGCTTAAAAAAATATAAGGCAATAGAATTTTAAGTTTGATTTAGGGGGAAGAGATTTTTGCCTATTTACCGTTACTTCATTATTTGAATTTGTCTTATTTTTGGAGTCTCTGGAAACTAAAAATTGTTTAACGTCTTCCAGCAATCCAGCAGTGACAGTGTCAGAATTTCGGTCTTTAATCAAAATACTCAAAAAGCTCAATGCTTCACCTTTAAAGCCTGAAATATTTTAAATTAACAAATTTGTTACAATAATTAAATATTTTCTCTCTTTTTCTCTCTTACGTTTACGAATTTCAAGCAAAACATCTTTTTTTATTTGTGACCAATATAACTCCGCATTTATTTGGCCAACACAAACGAAGAGAATTCCAAACAAACGATCGAACAACATTCTGAATTCTGTACGTAAGTGCGACTCAAAACTATTTGTGTCCGGGTAATATGTATCGTTGATAAGCTTAATAAACGGTGGCAGACTCACACGAAACAATTTCTCAACCGAAGCCCTTGAGTTGTACTCATCCATATCGTACTGAGGCAAAAAGATCAGAATTTCATTTAGATATTGGATAGCTCTTTCGACAGCTGCCGACATGCCAACTTCTGAGACTGGTGAACCATCAAACATTGTCGAAACGATGAACGCACTTAGTTGGCTTCGGATGCAATTGCGTGTGTAGTTTGTTTGTTCAGCAGCAGTGGCACCAGCCGCTCTGCTACTGCTACTACTTCGAACCGATGGTGATGGAGAACGTCTTGATGTGGTAGAAGACGCAATGATGTCCATGTTGCCTGGAGAAGAAGTCGAATTTGGGCGTCGAACGCGGCGTAAAATACGAGTTTGTACGCGTGGTGATGCAAATGGTTGGCTTGCACTGTTATTATTGTTATTGGTGCCGTTTTCACGAGACTCAGTATCGCGGATGTGATGACTGTTGCAGGGTAAAAATCTATTGGAAAATTAAATATCATGAAAATAACCCTCATAATTGAACATGCAATTCCTATATTTACCTATCAAATGAAGACAACATATTCGCTGGTATGACTCGACTATTCCAGGCGGATGGAATATTTGCAACTTGGACTTGTGGACGAGCTGTTGAACGTGTTTGAGTCGCAGTTGTTGGATGAGTGGTTGTATCAACACGTGCCTGATTTATTCCGGTCAAATTTGAATTTAAATTCGAATTTGAATCTGATGCGGCAGCGGTACTCGAAGCTGCAGCAGATGTTGTTGAAGTTAAAGAAGTTTCTGTTGATTGCGAAGTTGTCGATGTTTGGTTATTAGTTGGAGCTGTTGAAGAACCTTCTGTTGCTTGAGCACGTGCATTAGTGCTTACTGGTACACCAATTGTTAGAATGCTGGGAGCATTGATTTGGACATGAAAGTCCGCATCCATTGGAGCTGAATTAACAACTGCTTGAATAAGTCGTGCCACTTGCATTTGGTGATTAGCTAGAGAATGATACCAAAATATTTATTAAATTCAAAATGGAATTTTGAATGCAAAATGTTTCAACAACAAAAAAACAAACTCTTTATTACATGTTGAACAATAAATTAGACAAACAAAAAACAGATAAATAATGCAAATAAACTAGGGCCGGCTGAATCAAAATTAGATTTTTATTATTTCACAAGCACATAGTCTACTCCCTCAAACAAATAACTAAGGGTCCAGTTATAGCTATCACTCTTAAATGGAATAACCAGTGATTTTTTTTTTATCCTAATATGACGACTTGAATCCTTATTTTCGTTAAATAAAATAATTTAAATTTCCATATGAAGTTACTTTCTAATGATTGATGATTGGAACAGATAAAAATATAATTTCCGTCGTCTTCGTTGGTCGCAATGATTGTACCGATGGAAACAAAAGTTTACATTAAACTTTTCCCAACGTTTCGAAATGGGGTTTTTCCTTCTTCGGGGGAACTTTATTTAAGATGAAAAACAACAAAATTATACAAATCAACTACATAACTACTTTGAAGCAACTTTACAATAAACTTACTAGAAAACTAGATATTTGTATTTAATTTAAATTTAAAATTATAAAATGATCTAGCACTTCAAAGTGAAGTTAAGTCTGATGTTTAATGTCGGAGACGACAGAACAATATGCATTGGATATACAGTAGAGACTCGAAAAAGTCAACACGCGGAAAAGTTAAGTGTACGGAAAAGTTAAGGTTTCAGTATCCAAGGGTGTTTCTAAAATGTTAATTTTTGTCTTAACTTTTTGGAGTCACTTTTGATTTGATCGTATTTTTTCATCGTCGCTATTTTTTACGAAGTGTTGTGCATAATGTGAAGAAAAACCATTAAAGAAAAATCTTTAACATATCTTTAACATGCCAAACAATGGCACATAATAGGTATGTAGTTTCAGACCACAGCTGAATTAATATCGTCTTGCTTAAGTGCGTGACTGAAAAGTGCATAATTTTCAAATATGTAGTTACACCACAACTTTTCCAAGTTTCTAGTGTATTAGGTCTGTTTGTTATCTTGTGAGTTCGTACGAATTCGTACAACAATTTTCACAAAAAATGACTACAAAGTATGTCAAAGTGAAGGAAAAAAAACTTCCTCTACATTGCAAAATTGTGAACAAGAATTTCTGTGGGTGACTGATATAAAAACTGTCAAAAAACCAAGCTGTCCAGTTTTTGTCTCCTATTTGCTCGGTTTAGTAATGGGTATATCCGAGAGAAATGATTACTCGAGTGATTACACTTCTTACTACAAAAAAATATGTATTTTATTTATTGTTATTGGCAGCGTCTCAAGATATATCGTTTGACGAATGCCGCTCGGGCTGTAGAATTTGGACATCTGAAGTCTGGAAGGTTAAGCAGTGTGGGCGGCCAGGATTATTAGACTTTATGTCTGACTTGTGGTTGGCTATTGGTTGCGGGAGAAACCATTTTGCAGAAACCAACGCAGCATAAGTTAGAAGGATCATCGCATTTACAACTGCAGTTAATTTTGTAAATAACGTTAGTTGATTTGTCTTTGTCCAGTTTTGTGAAAAGATGTGAGAAAGTCTTGGTCGACTTGTAAGCTAAATTTAGGTCTTTGGATTTGTTAGCGGCTGTCTTTTAAAAAATTCTGTCAGGCTAGGCACGTATACGACACTTTTGTAGTAACCAGTGTTTGGATTGATGTTAAAGTGTAGGTTAGTTATAATTTTGTTTTTCTGTTTTTGTGTTTGTATGAGACCACGAATGCGAGAACAAGGAAAACCTTTAGTCTGTCAAAATAATAAATTACATTTAATGCCGTGTTGATCATGATGTGCTTCACCTGATTGGAACGGAAATTTATTAGTCTTTCTAATGCCGTGTTTTTAATTTTTTTATAATAATATTTACATCAAGGAATGCAACTTTTAACTCAAATATAAAAACGAACATTATCAACATGTTGTTTGTGTATAACGACAGAAATGTCATCAATTGATTTCAATTGTTTTCAGCAGACAGAAATCAAGGATTTCCATGAATTTTTTTTGGTTCAACTGCGTATTTTTACTGATTAACTCCAATATTTGTTCACAATCGTCAAATTCTGTAAGCATGAGTTTTTTCTGTGAACACAAAAAATCGGGTGCACATAAATATGTGCGAATCATTTTTCATTGACAGATAACATGACACAGATAAGCAAATTTATTCACGCATATTTTGAGGGCGAATACATTTTTTGCACGGAAAAGCATTCACGCTGGCGGAATTGGGTCCATATATAGAGATGTTAGTAAAAAGCGAAACCACGCGGAAATGTTTCGCTTTTTCAATAAAATTTAAAGAATTTTTTACTGAGTGGCTTGTTGATTTTTCCTACAAAATTACTTTCTAATGATGAAAGTGAATTTATAAAGGAAATTCTGTCGGAATGATTTTTTATTTTTTTAACAACAAAAAAGTAACCCCTCAAAATAAAGACAGGTTACAATTGTTAATAATAAATTCAAAATGATAGTTATGACTGGCCTGTAAAGGTTAAGAGTTTTAAATCACAACATACACATAAAAAATCTTCCGATTAATAATACATAAAATAAACATACGAACGAAAAGCGCTCTTCGAGGAAGATTAAGTACGACCTCAACTTCATTTTCATCTAAAAAAAATAAGAAAGCACCCGATAACAAAAAAAATAATAATAATAAGGTGGCAAAATTTGTTTTTTTAAGAATTAAATTGATCATGTGGTTTTTTTTCTAATTTTAAAAAATCAATAAAACCCCTTTTAAAACGAAAAAAATGTTCTAAGTTGTAGAATATATATTGAATACTATTAACGAACCTGATAAGCCTTGCATGGGCGAAGATGCATTGGCAGAAGAACTACCACCGTTGGGAGCATTATTAGAAGAAGGAGTCGATGGTGGTGTGGCAGTTGGTTCTCCTGTACTGTTACCATTGTCAGATAAATCATCAGTAGATGCTGGTGTTGAAGATGTGGAAGCAGTTACATTAAAAGAAGAACTTGTAGTTGATGGTGTGGAAGAATTTGACGAAACTGCAGTTTGTTGCCTTGGAGTTGATGATCCAGTTTGAATTGTGATTGGGCCATTGCCTGATGGATTGAATGTTGTATAATTATTAGAACTGACATAGCCACTTTGTTCAACTAGAATTGGACGACAACATAAGTAACGTGGTGCTGGTCGTGATACATCCAACATTAAATCAGAAATAGCATGCTGAGCATGAGAGAGATAGTGGAAAGCCTCTGAAACTCGATCGAAAAGCCTTTGAGTGTTCTCACGACCTGTGTTGTCCTAGAATTTTTTTTAATGTAAAAAAAATATTACAATTTTAAGTCCTAATCGGCTGCATAATAATAAGTCTTACATTTTCTTCAAAGGTTGGTTCGTTTTGCAACAACTCATAATACTGATCAATAAAAGGATTCAGACGGGCTTGTACTGTTCGCATTTGTTGAATAACTTGAGCCAGTACGTGTGTTCCAGTTCTTTGGCGACTAGGGCTTTGTCCGGCGGGGGCGGGGGCGGTGGCATTGGCGGCGGCTGCGTTCGAAGATGATGTAGTAGCAGAAGAAGTACTCTCATCTGTCGGCGCAACGAGTTCAGTGATATTCGGTTCGGGTACATTAACATTTTCCTCGATATCAACATTTGCATTACTCTCCGTAGTAGTCTCGTCCATTGGTTCAACTGATGTACTTGAATCACCACCTGCACTATTTGCAGATTGAGCATCAGCATCGGACGCCTCAGATTCGTTTGAATTAAATACAGTCGGTAACTGAACAACAGTAACGTTACCATTGCCATTTTGACGTAAGGCTGCAGAAACAGCACCCTGCAAAGCTTCAACAATATTTTGAGTTTGATTTTGTTGTATGTCTGTGATTCCAACTTCGACGACAGTTGATTCCATTGTCCAACGACCTTGAGCCAAGATGTCAAGTGATGTGTTATTAAGTCCCTAAAATGTATAATAAATCGTTAAGCATTAGATCTACGTAATGTATATACTCAAAATTACCCTTTCCGGATCTTCCAAATAAGCTGCGATATTATTGGCACAATTGAGCATATGCCTGGCTACAGTGATTCTGTTCATGCAGAAAGACGAGGAGGACGATGTCAGTGGATTAATAGTTGTTTGTGGATTTTGCTTTAATAAAATAATTGTAATAATTATTCAAATAAAAAAAAAATGTATCCACAACTTACAACTCCAGCATTCATGGGAATGGCCATAGCACCAACTACCATGCCATCCAATGCTCGGAAAAGAGGTGAGTTTCGCATTCCTCGAGTATCTGGCCGTCTAATTCCGATTCCGCTGGTCGTATTTGTTGTTGTCCTAGTAGATGGTGGAGGCCTTTCGGCAACATGTACGACTTTTCCGTCCACATCTGTTTTAATGACAATAACAATTTATTAAAGAATTGAAATAGAATAGAATGAGAGTTTATTTTTACCATATTCCTTGACTTGTTTTTCATCAGCCAAAACTCGTCCGCAATAAATGATTCGCTGCTGTTCCGCTGCAATGTTTGTCTTCTCGGCAATTTTATCCTTAAATTGCCTAATGGTTATCTATACAAAATTGGATTAAAAAAACAGTTTGGTATGAAGAACGTGAATTGGAAATGTAAACAAATATGTACTGCAAAAATATTAACGTATTAATATATACAAAAATTGCCAATAGACGTAGAGCACCCATGTATAACAATAAAGAAAGAGTCACAGAGAATTGTAGTTCTGAAAAACACCATAATTTATTTTGCGAATTTCTGATTTTTTTGTGATAGTCAAAAAATAGGTGTAATTAAATTTTTGGTTACCACTGTTGTCTTCTATTGCAAAATTACTGTCTGTTTTTGTATCGCAAGCCTTATAAGAAGTTTTTGTTTTAAGAAAAAGCCGTTATTCTATTGACATTGACGCTGAACTTATTGCATTTTGTTTGTGCTATGATGACTGTTCTATCAATTGTGTTGCATTAAGATGTAGTGCGTGTAAAAAGTTAGTCATTAAAATGGGTGTCATCCAAATAGATGCATATATTTATTATTCCAAAAAGGGGCATAACTTTTAAGGTGAGCTGTTTTTAATAATTTTACTATCTATGAACAATTGTTTTTTTTTTATATATCAGATTTTTATTATGGCCAGAAATGTCCACGGCTTGGCGAAAGAAAATCTATACTCTGTCCCAGAAAAATAGGCAGTACATGCAAGATAGGACGTTTGCCTCTCATTCTTGCTACAGTGAATTGCATAAATCTGTCGCCCAAGAAAGCTCTCACAGGGTTTTTGTAGTGTGCATTTTAAATGGACTCAGATATGAAAGAATAGTATGTAGGGTTACCACCCTTTTTTTAGATAGGAATTTTTATTTGATCGTTTTGCTTATAAAAATTTTATCTATTTCCACACCATCATGAGGTAAGAAAAAAGTGCCAGTAGGCCAAATCCTTTTTAAATAAAAAACAAGTACAAATAAAATATTTATTCATTGGGATTAATAATAAATTAAATAACAAAAATAAATATAAATTCATCTTTTAAATAACTATATTTACAAAATATTCAGAAAAGGAGTTGATGCTGATGGTGCTCCTGCTACTGCTGCTGCTATCTTCACCTAGGTTTTTAACAATATTTTCTACAGAGCGTTTCAAAAACTGTACATTTATCACATTTTCAGCTCAACCATCTGCTTGACGTGTCGGACACACCGATGCCATTTTAAATACACTTCACATTAATCTACGCAAATAATGTTCTTCTTCAAAAAAAAAAAAAACAGCTTACAATTTTGTAACTGCACTTTAACGTATCTTGCACATATTAAAAAAAAAGTGTAAAAAATAAAAATACTCCACGATTACACTCATCATTCAAAACTTTTTTTAAAGCTCTCAAATCAAAAGCACTTCAACAGAAACCTAAGGAAAAAAAACGGATCGAGTTAACAAATCGACACGGGTAACTCTGCAAACACATCAATATTTAATGGGAGTTGAATAGCAGCAACAGCCACAGCAAACGCAAATCAGTCCACACTCAGATGTGCGCTGAGTAGGACGTTGGTTCTGCCTCAGATTTTTTTTTACTATTTTATATATTTACGGACGGGCAAACAGTTTTTATGGAGAAGTTCTTTCAATTTAGTATGGTGCAAAAATATGACACCCTAATGATTTTGAAAAAGCTTTCCCATAAGGCGTACTGCCTATTTTTCTGGGACAGAGTATAGTTTTATGATTAGGAAATTAAAGTAGAAATTTATAGCAGAAGCCAGATTAGTGCACGAAAACGGGGAGGGCTGAAAAACATCAGTTTTTCCACTGGCCACCGTCTCCTCCTCTTAACAAAATCAAACCCTTTTGCTTCATCAAGGACTATAGGCGAACAAATTAATAATGAAGTCAGTACAGTCACAACCCGCAACAATTTCAGAACTTCGATTTACCACGAAAGTTCCATTTTTCAGAACTAACAATTCAAAGTCTGAAAAAAATTTGCCTTAATCCATAGAAGTTGGAGCAGACTTGAAGCAGTAAAAAAAGGCGTAATATGATCTGGAGTTACGAAACAAAATATAATTTGTTCTCATCAGATGATGTGCGTAATATCGGGAGACCAAAAGTAATGGACTACCATTCTCGACATAGATAGAAAATGATTATACACGGAAGAGGAAATATTATGATTACGGTTCCTGGTATGGTGTGAGTCCTATATTCTGTATTAATAACATCTTGAGTAAATACGGGTATAGAGATATTTTTTTGCCGAGCAAAACCTGGCTCTCCGATGGAACTTTCAACAGGATAACGATCCGAAACCTATGGCAGGTCTTGTAAAAGATTTGTTTAGATAGAAATAAGTATCAATTGTTTCATGGTCAAGTCAATCCCTAGATCTTAATCCGATTAAGAACTTGCGGAATGAGCTGACGCGAAAACTGGGAGGTCAATAATTTCCAAATGGTGACAATTGTGGGATGCAGTTCAGAGGCAATGGTATTCTATACCTCAAGAAACACAAGAAACATGCCGAAAGCTTGTAGAGTCAATGCCTCGCTGACTTCAAAACGTTTTGGATAATAATGGCGGATGTTTGGATTATTAAATAAAGACTATCGAAAATTATTATAAAACGCAACAAAACTTGTATACAAACTTTTATTATTGTTTATTTAGGAAAACGCACATATTTGTTGTCCAGGTGCAAATGTCTTAACCTAGAGTTTTGCGCTAAAAAATAGTATAATAACTTAATTAATGAAAATCGTATAATAACTTAGTTAAGTCTTGAAAGTCTTATAAGAATTGACAATTGCAATATCTATAATCCATATATCTATAATCCACACAACACAAATCAAAATAAAAAAAATCTAAGGTTTCCTTATTGTTTTGGTTAAATTTTAAAATTGGGATCGATAGATGGACGACAAGATCTGATATTGGTAAACAGTTCCGGAAATATATTTGCAGGGTTTTTATTTTATAATATTTTATAATATTGCGCTCACTAAATGAGTTTTGAATACCCTTAAAATGATCAAGTACAGTGCGTAGAGAAGGATACGAAAGGAGATACGGATGTACATTGTTTTTAAATTTCTGAATATCAAAATTTGGACAGTACGTCTAAAGTTTGGCTCAAGAGTACAGTGATGAGCAATTCTAGAAGCGGGAGTATTACAATTGAATATTTTAAGGAGAGGAACACACCTGGCTATTTCGTTAAAACATTGTTTATATATTATTATTTGTACAAATACCGAGAGACATATTTCATATTTCGACGATGTTTTAGAGATGTAAATGTATCTACTATATCCAAAAGATTCAAATGAGTTTTTTAGAGTTTCTGCCCAAATATGAGAGTAATATTCCAGCACGAAAAAAGTCCATATAGATTTCGCCAGATCAGAAGGTAAAATAATTTCTTGCATCTTCGATTAAAGCCCGTACTATGTAATTTCATTTTATTTTCGCAACTAATCGAAAGTTGTTTTCAATTCTATTTTTAAGTGGTACTGTATTGGAAAATAGCATCCACAGTTCGCGTATTCGACTCTTCGCCACATAATCTCCAATTAACTCTGTTCTTTAAAGTTAATAAGTGCTTTACTAAAGAATTAGAAAGTTTAAATTTTGCGAATTCCAACAACTTTATTGTAGAATCGAATTACATAATTGGTTAGCAAGGACTTACAGCTGATCTGTTTCTTCATTGCAATTGCTGCTGTAGGGTAATTTCTAATCCAACGAAGAAGAGGTTTATCGATACCACGTTTTTTCGATAAGAGATCTTGATGCCAAACTCTAACAAATGCTTTTGAAATATCACGCGCAATAATCTTAATTTCTCCAACACGATGTAAAGAATTGTCCACTGTTCAGTGAGAAACACTATCAGATCACAAGTGGACTTATTGCGACGAAAGCCGTACTGCCGGTCATTCAAAAGTATTCGTTCTTCAAGATATTTCTAAGCCGATAATTGATCAGCATTTCCATGACGTTGGAAAGAAGGGCCGTAAGTGCAATTGGATGATAGTTAAAGGGCGAAGAAGATTTGCGTTTTTAAGGGACAGGCTGGATAAATGCTGTTTTCCATCCACTCGGAAACCAGTAGAGTAGGACAGATGGAAAAGCTAACACAGTGGTTTTGATAGCGTTGGAGAACACCTTTCAGAACGATGACATGGATACTATCTGGGCCAGCTGATTTGCGTATATTAAGGACTTTAACGACTATTGAAACTGCACGAGTGCGAAAGAAGATTCGTCCCATGAGATCATTAACCCCCTCATGTACTGGAGGAGACATAACACTTTCTGTGAGCGTCTAACAAACAGCGAACTGGGCTGCAAGCAAATTGGCTTTTTTCAAGTGATCTAACAAGAGCAGTGTCATTAAAGACGAGTGAGATGGTTAGGGAAGGAATATGTACGAGCAAGTAAAATCGAAGGTATGTCGTCATAACTGGCATTCAATTATGTTCTCAGTCGAGTCATCCAAAAGAATGAAGCCATTAAATGTATAAGAAAAAAAAAGATGAGGTAGGTATTTCACATCTTCCTGGAAATTAAAGTTATGTTTCACCATCTCTCTCAATGAAGTCCAGCAGATAAATTTGTGATAAAAATAATAAGAGTTTTTGCAAACATTTTATAATGAAATACTATTATATCTTGTATTACATTTTTTTTTTGGTTTGAATTCATTTTACAAACCTAAAATATTATAGTTTTTTTATATCAATTTTGTAATGTGTATTGGGTATATAAAATAACAAAACAAATATCAAAAACCTCGGTAAGATCAAAACTGAACTTTTCTAAGCAATATACTTTTCCGTGCTCCTTCATTGTTCCTCCACCAGCCATTCTGTGTATACTACAGCTACAGGGAAATAACTTAACGTGACTCACCACCCCTACTTTATACAGAAAAAACCCATAACGTAGGTACCTACCATGATTTAAGAATATTGCATTTTGGAAAGCAAAAATCGATTAAATGCCAGATTGAGATTAACAAATAAAATCGAGCACCTACCTCATTGTCAATGCTGAATTCGTGTGTTTGAGAGTCCAGAGTCTTCACCTTAAGATTTATAATCATTTTGAAATTGTTGGTTTCTCTTCGATTTTTCTTGTTGGACAATGTTGGTTTATTATTTTGGCTTCACTTGAAATGTGAATTGTTTTTTGTTTTTGTTATTTTACCGGATTTAATTTGGTAAAATTATTTTAAAGGACAATTTTTCTGTATTTCCTTTTTGAAAAAGTATTTGGTTGAGATAATGAAAAATTGAAACTGATAGCGATTGTGGTCACAAAACATAACCCCAAAAACCGAGATGTCACTTTTTGTCACCTTTTTTATGCTATTTTTTTGCCTTTTTGTTAGAAAAGAGACCACTAATGAATTTATTCCTTTGTCACTCACACAAAATGACTGGAGTAGAAAAGTTTGGTAGTCTTTTTTTCCAATATGAAATAGACCGTGAAAAATTACTTCTGCTTAGAAACTGCACTTTCTGAACGTTTCTGATTTGATTCTGATTATTTAAATGTACTATTATTTGATTAGTTTTGCTTTTTTTTAATAGAAAAATTAAAACAAAGCAGCTAAGTACTGTTGAAGTTTTTGGGCACGGTCGCTCGGTGACTTTTCAGTTTCCATCCACTTTCGCAAATTACAATCTACATGGCAAAATGGGCTTACATATGGCAGTTTTGGAAATATTAATTGTGGACCATGGAAAATGGAAAGAAAATATATCCCCGTTTAAACGATACAACTTTTTCTCGTTTGTTCAATCATTTGTTTATATATTCCTAAGTTATTTTGAGTTTTATATACAATGGATCAATGGATAGAATTTTGCTTGTCTTTCTCCTAGTACAAGTATGTTTTGTTCTCAATTCGACAAATAATAATTTACTTTTTATAAGAAATCTCCAAATTAAATTTTAAAATGTTCGTTTTCTTTAACTAGAATGAAGGTTTTTCTAGCATTATTCAGCCCGATTACAGAATGTCATGCGGAGAGAATGGAATTAATTTGTATATTTTATCTTGCTCTTTTTTGAAAATTTAGCTTTAAGACTAACTTATAAGATACATATATATCTTGCAAACTGTAAGCAATCACGATTAATAAATAAAAAAAATAAATATAAATTTGTATTATTTTAAAAATGTCAAAAGTGAGTTTGATTCTCTCCGTAGTTCGGTCATTGGATACTGTAATCGATGTGATTATTTTTATTTTTAAAGGTATTCATGCAACGAGATAATTTTCCACTTTACAGAAAGAAATAATTTTCCGCTAGTCGTTGCTTAAATATTTGATCCGTGCTTCAAAAATTGTATCTCCTGATTTCTGCAGATCAACTAAAATCCAAGTGTCGTGAAACCTCAGTTAATCTGCCGAAATCGGTGAGTTAAAAATGCTCAAACATACGGATCAAATATTTGTACATCTTGCTCTAACTCTGCTTAAGTTACCACTAATAAATAAACAAAAAATAGGTAAAAATTTTTTAGAATGAAGGAAACAATATTTTGTAATTTAGGCGTAAATAAACTATTGTTTTCCTTTTCAATATCAAATAAATTTTATTTTATAATACGCCAAAAGTGACAAAACTGCAGTAGAAGTTATAATTCCAATTATGAATTCGGTCCATCTGTTTTAAGTATGATTTACTCTCTTTTTTATCTACTCATTTGTTGTAAATAGACAAGAGAAGACCGGGTGCACAAGTAATGGGTAAATCAAAAGAAATGCAAATTCCATAATCGGAATGAATATTGAAAAAATATATATATAAAATGGAATTATATTTAGGTAGATTATTTTAATAATAAGTTTTTCTGCTTCTGGCATACAAATTAAATTAGGTATCTTAACGTTAAACTGAAACAAAACTTATGTATAGTAATGGGATTCAATAATGTGTTTATTTTTATTTCCCTAAACTCCTTTTTTCAACTATTTTTGTTTGTATAACAATTTTTGTTTGTATTACCTAATCTCCTTAGTTATTAGATTAACTCTCATATATTCCAGTAATCAGTTAGGTACGGCGTTCATAAATATTTCTTGATAATGTGCCTATATGTTCTCTGTTAAAAATTATTTAGTTAAGATGTTAAATTTTCGAAATTCAATTTTTGTATAACATGAATTTTATTTATTTAATTATAAGAAACTATTACAAAAATAAACAATTATGGCAAATAAAAAATTGCATTTTTATTAGTTTTGTCTACTCCAATGGGGCCATTTCTTTATAATTGCATTTAGAGAATCCCCTGGACTATTTGTAGAACTGAACTGCCTGTGACCAAAAAGCTTATAGTCGCCTGATATTTCCGCCAATCGAACACCTTCATCAATTAATTCTTTTGCAGCATTAAGGGCTTCTTCGCGAGGCGCTTCCGAATCAAAACTTCCAATAAAAGCTATGCCAATGCTATCAACGTTATGACCCCGAGTATGAGCACCAACTTTGTTCCAACCCCTACCCTCATACACGTTGCCATCATTTCCGATAAGGAAATTGTGTGCAATATCACTGAAGCCTAATATGTCCATTTGTTGTTTTTGAATAATCCTTACTTTATGATCACAGTCGGCCTGTATAGGTATTTTTTATGTGATTAATATCAGCTTTAACTTATGTTAACAGTTTAATGCTCTTACCCTAATGCTACAGGATCCCGTAGCAGTATGACTTATTATGACCTTATTAACTGGAGTCTTTAGGTTATCAATATTACCGTCCGGTTCTTGACCTTGCCATTGGACTCTTGAAACTATATTAAGACTACCAGTTGCACTAAATGACCAAGCAAGGCAAAGACAAAAACTTGGAATTAATTTTTCCATTGTTTAGAAATTGAATAAAGTTTTCCCACTAACTCGGGTAAATTGCGAATTATTACTAGGTATTTTTGCTGAAACTCGTATGTATTTATATTGTTCACTAAGCCTTCATTGTAGATAAATGTATGTAAATGTGTAGGTATCTACATATAGTCTTATCAGCGACTTCAAATGGGGAACCACTTTGTTATTAACAATTATGTGATAGATACGTACAATGTTTTTCGATAAATGGATATTATTTGATGAAATATCCATGTAATTTGAAAAACTGTGTTCTTATTTTCCTTTATTGAATCAGTTTTAAAACAATCTAAACTTTAAAATAAATAGGTTTTACTACCTAGATCTATTCAAAGGTAAAAAATACGAATGTTTTATGATACAAATTACTATACACGAGAATATACCGCCCAAAAAATCGTATTTTTTTTAATGTACGAGTATATGATAATAATTATAAATCCTGTCTTTTGAAATATCTGGCTAATGATACAGTCACATTTTAGGTCAAATCAAATGAAACAAATTAAACGTTAAACTTTAAGTTTAATATAAACAAACTTATTTTTGTTATTTTTATATTATAATTATATCTTTGAAATTTATATCTATAGTTTTACGTTTGTTATTCTGTTATCTGTTTTGTTATTTATTTAAGAACTATTTAAAAACATTTTAATTAACATTTATTGAAAGCTTTCTAAATTCAAAAGATGCTTTGTTATCTTAGTATTGTAAGCAATATTTGTCATTAATAAATAAATAAATAAAATAAATATATGTATTATAATCGATAGATCCCTTTTTTTGAATAAAAATGGAGTTCAGAATATGACGTAGTTGACTTGAAAACTCGTCAAGTCTCTGATTAGCTAGCTGCCAAAAAAATAACTTTTTGTTTGGTCAATGCTGGTCAATCAGAAACTAGAAACTTGACTCGATTACGTCTGTCTTCTGAACGTGGCCAATGCTTACCAAAACCTAATTCAGTATTTACATAAATGACAAATTGCTCTTAATTCTTCCATTTTATTGTCATTAAATGACTTACAAAATACTGACAGTAAGTGACGTATATATTTTTCACTAGGCCGCACTAGGAATAATTTTGTTTACTTTTAAAAAGAGCTTTTTCCACAAAACCAATAAATGAAAAAAAAGTGCTCGTGGAAGTGTGCGGACCTTACTAAAATAAAGTTATTATTTTTTTTCTGCTTATTAAAATAAACTGATAAAAATCTTTGAACATTTTTGAGTCGTTTCTGAGAAATTAAAAAATTAGATAAGAGGAAGTGTGGCAGCGAGCGCATCTTACATAAAACATTTTGAACATTTTTCTCTTGCCCATAAAGACAAACTCCGATAAACCAAGAAATGATAAAAGAAGGGGTAGTATAGTTGGCTTATTTTATTTTGCTAAAATATATTTTTCAATCTTTCTTTTGCACAAAAGAACAAACTCTGAAAATGCATCCGAATAACTTGATAAATACAGCCCTTTTCCGAAAAATCATGGCAATGGGTGGATTTAAATAAATCCATTTTTTCTCGCTCATAGGAGCAAACTGTAAAAACTTCCTCCAAATCCGAAGAGCTATTTCCGAGAAACTAATCAAATATATTCATAAATATACATATTATGCATGTATATAAAAGTTGAGCTCAAAGTATGAATCGAATAATCAATTTAAATAGCTGTACAATACCAGGCTCTATTCTTAACTCCCATTTGTTGACATATATGTACATATATATTTTTAAATTCAAGGTATAACGGTAACTCTTTTTAAATCTTTCCTTATTTTACGCAATTTTCCTCTAATATAGGTACTCAATTGCTTGATGAAAAGTAACGTATTTATACTGTATCCATTGAGCGCCCATTATGAAGAGCTGCAAACTACAATATACTTCCTTATCCATATACCCATGGATGTGTTATATACGTCCATGCATATACCAATGTAGGTAATCGTTTAGATAACAGATAAAGATATGAACGAATAAACAATGTTCCCGTATTCTTCCGTTGGATTAATCAGTTAATGCGTTTTGTCTGCTGTTACACGAAAAAGAATTCACCTTAGCAAAACATATAACAATATTTCTGTTTAAAATTAACGATTATAAATTCTTTAAAGAGTACCTATCCAAAGTTTAAAAATACAGAAAAAGAAGGAAAATGCGTCTCATAAGTGTAGGGATAAGTGTACTTCTGGTGGCCACAGCAATTTTTAGTATTTATCATATTGTAGTTCTATTTTCAAACATAGGTAAAGGTACATACTCATAAGCTCTACTGCAATCAAATTTAATCTTATTTTATAATTGTAAAGGTGATCCAAAAGTTAATGGTGAATCATCGTCGGGAACAAATATTTTTGCATGCAAGGAAAAAACCCTTACTCAAAATTCACCATGTTTTGGCCTTGTAATGATAACGCGCAGTGAATGGGTAGCACAACTTGCTCTTAATTCAATTGATAAGCTTGACCTACCAGCAAGAAATATTATTTTAACAGATACTAAAACTAAGGAGTGTATGGGTAAAGTAAGTTTAAGCCGTTACACTTTTTAACTACTTAAATGACTTTTAAATCAAAATTTATTAGGAATGTACCTACGTTGTTATGTGAACAAAAATGGTAAGCTTATATATTTTTCTTTATTTCAGCCCAACTGTATTAATCTAGTGCGAGCGCTCCAAGAAGATCACGTTTTGTCCTACGATGACATCGCATATAATTTTCTAATAAGTAGCCAAGGAGACATTTACGAAGGAAGGGGATGGTTACTTCAAAGCGCTACAGCTTCTGAGGATCTTATAAACAACAGTTATTGGATAGGACTGATTGGAAATTTTTCCATAAATCAAATTCTAGAAATGCAGGTTAGGGCTGTGCAGGAATTTATATTGCAAGCAAAGTTGAATGGAAAATTAATTTCAAATTTTGCTATATATTCTTCGGAAGATACTTTAATTTTAATCACAAATAATTTTACGAATTCTATTTTAAATAATCGTAGTAAATATATAGATATAAGCAATATTTGAAAATAATATCAATACCTACAAGCAATTATAATATAAATATATTTAATTAAACAAAACGAGTAATTTAAATAAATTTAATGAAAATGTATTCTCTACTTCTGTTTTAGCTTCTGATTAAGCTGGATTGATTTCCAGTTGTTTCATTGGCACAAATTCCAGTTTTGCATTCAGTCAATATGTGCAAATCGACAGTTTGTATAAACAATTCGAACTCAGTTACAGTCGCCTTATCTATCAAAAATCAAATCAATCTACATACAGTCATGGGCAAATTTATAATTTATTGACAGCAGTATGTGATGTGTGATCGCTCTTCTGAGTAAAACAAAAATTGGAAACGGTAATTGTCATGAAGTTACGGCTTTGTTAATTAGAGTTACAGATTTCTTTAGTTACTTAGTGTAAAATATAATTGCATTCGAGTTGTGCCTTTCAAATTTATACATCAATTCATGTTAACAGCAGTGCTGGTTTTGTATAGGCATAAGTATTTTGACTAGAAGTCTAGGGAAGATTTGGTAAGTAATTAATTTAATGGGTTTACTTATTTCAAACTTCTCTTAAATAAATATGGCTTAGAAAGCAGAGTTAAGAGTAGAAATTAGATTAACTATTGTGGTAAGGTATAACAGCAGTGAAACGTGGAAATCATTTGGTAAGGAGTAGAATTTACCGATTCAAACGGTATATTAACAGATAAACAAATATAAAAAAAAAAATTGCAAAATTTTTAACGTACGGGAACAAAATGAAAAAACTACACCAAAATATGATACAAAGCTCTGAGCGAATTTGTTTAATTTCTGGAGTTGCAAATTTAGAAATGTACTAAAAGTGCCGTTTGTGAACGAACAATACGTAGGCATCTTGATAAATCCAACTAAATCCAACGTATGAATGTATTCTATTAGAAATACCGTGATTTTTGTATTCGTTATTTAAAAATCCAACAAATTATGCAATTTAAAATAATTAATTGACTTATTAATCTAATAACAATTTCCCATTTTCAATTTTCTCGATTTATATTCGAAACTTATAAACATTTTTCACGTGTCAAAATAATTTTACCGACCATTGTACATACATAGGTTAAAATGATTGGGGCTTTTAAGTTTATCATTCCAAAATATCTTAAGCTATTTGTATAGTAATACTAAGTTAATAATTTTATAAAATCTGTATTAAATGAGCCAAAATTGTCTTAAACTGTAGTTTAGTAATACCTAGGTTTATCTGCGACTATGAATATGCGCCATTGTTTTGGGCATCTACTACATATAATTTATGTTTTTGCAAAAAAAATTCGTTTTATGCTTAATTTTGTATATACAAAATTTCCTTAATTTATTTCAAAAAAGAATCATACATAAATTTTAAGTAATTAATAATATATAAGATATATAAATTTAACAATATAATAAGGGTATTCATGCAATGAGATAATATTCCGCTTTGCAGAAAGATATAATTCTCCGCCAGACGTTTTTATGAATACCCCCTTAAAAATACTTGCGTAAATATTTGAAATAATCAGGTATTCTTGAAATAAATGTATGCGGTTTATTTATGATTCTCTTTCTACACTAAACTCGTGAGATAATTTAATCTGATTTGCAGAACATTTTTCCCATACAAACTTTGACAGTTCATTTCTGCGGAAATAAAATTATCTGGTTTCTGAGGTTTACCTGGGTTTTCCGCCGTTACATGAATACCCTTAATATCAAAAAAATATTCCGCCCGTTTTCGAAATATATAACGCTTTTATTTTCAAAAATCCAAAATAAATATTTTTCGTAAATGTTAGAACTTATGCGGTATTATTTTAAATTTGAAGGACCTCCTATACCAACATTTTAATCGAAATCAGTTGATCCGTTAATGAGAGTCGAAAATCAAAATACCGTGTTATATGCCAGGTACCGTTAATAACATTTAATGTAATTTTTTAGAACAAAATGTAGACTATACACTTGTTTTCTTAATCAAAACCATTTTCAACATAATTAAGATTTTAAAAAAATGTATTGCAGGTGCCGTTATTTTTGGGGCTAAAATAAAAGAGATTAAAAAGAATCGATCCAATCATCTAAGAAACTTAACTACTAAGTAAGTTTGGCTTATGCGGGTAAGGCTGTATGTAGATTGACCTACAGACAGGCAGTCGGCACCCAATTTTATGTTGTTCCCTATCATCGTAATGCCAAGTTTGATTAAAATCACGATTACGATTTTTTTTTCAAATGCAAAACTTGCCCGAAACTGATTTTTCTCAGTTCAGCATGTTTCGAAAATAAATCAAAGCCTGATAGACCATCGAATTTCATTTCGAGTGAAATTGAAAAATTTCCTTTCACCATTTTATATCTGGCTTTCTCGAAAGAATCAATTAAAATGTGTTTTCAAGTTGATTAATGGTTTATGATTTTTTCCTAGTATCATTTTGGTTTACTCTATTTTGCCTCTTCTACCAATTGATGGACATATGTACATATAGGTAACTAGTTACATAATAGAAAATGCCTTACTATTTTAGTAATCAGATTTTTATTCAGATTTTTTTTAAGAAGAGAATAATTTTAATGAGTTAATTTTGAGAAACTACTACAAAATTGTCGTTTGCTTATTTATGTTTTGTTTTGTTTCACATCCTAACTAATCCAAGCAGCACTGATACAAAAAAAAATAAAAGAAAACAATTATATATTTAAAGCTAGTATATACATAGATCAAAATACATGTTTTAGTTTTTGTCAGTAATACTGGATATTCAAATTTATTCAATATTTTCCATTTTAATTAATTCCTCCTATTTAAAAGCTATTTTTTTTTTTTGAAAATATATGAATGTATATAAATATGAACTTAAAAAAGAATTAATAAAACAACTAGTAATTTCCAACAAACTCAATTATCAAGGTGGAAGATAGCGAGTACACATTAACGTAAATATATGTTCATATATATATATATATATATATAATATAAATACATACATATATTAACGTATAAATATTTTTTTTAATTAATTTGTTTATAATTCCATGTCTAAAAAATTTGATTTTTTCGATCGGAAAAATATTCGATTAGCCACTTTCTACCGATGTCAGCTGACTCGTCGTCACCAGATTGTTTTCGGAGTACTTTTAAGCACATCGAATCGGATATATTGGGACTATTTTCTTCAAGTTCTTTAAGTTCTTCTTCATCATCGATGATACACTCTTCTTCACACTTTATTTTCTCGGAGCTTTTAAAAAAAGAACGTTCGGTCTTTCGCAAGAAATTATATAACGCAACGCAGCCAAGGGTGATCTTTCTGGCATTCTCGCTGTCAATTCGAAACGGCGCTGACAGAATTGGAAATATATTGGTCAACATGCGCAGAGCGCTCTCAGAATTGTATTCTACTCGATCCATGGCATAGCAGTATTTATATTCAGGACTACCATAGTTAAACCACGTTGAACTTTCACTACTGCTGTAGGGAACGTACTTAAGAGTATTCAAGAGGTATGGTTTTACTGGCAGGGCACCATGACCGACAAAGAAGTAATTTGGTCCATTGTCGGGGTGTTTTGGCAAATTCAATTGATCCTGTTCTATTAGGTCTTTTATTGTTGATGATTCGAAAACTTTTTCAACATTATTAGGACTTGGTTCAACATTTGCATAAACAAAATTGTCATTGCTATCTACGATGCCGGTAAATATCAAGGTGTCCTCGCCATCACTTTGCTTAAGGGGATGTTTGTTAAACGTTATGTGTTTCATTGTTAGGCTACCAATGCAGTTTGGAACTCGAATTTTTTTGTAATATGCGGTGGAGATATTTTTCCACTCTTCTTCAGTCTTTGGGGTCGAAATGAAATTATCCTTCAGTGTTTCATAAATATTCATGCAGATGTCGCCAATCATCTTCAATATCACAGGTTTTGATGCTCGAAAACAGTAGTTTCTACATGAATGGAACTCGCCTGTTAATGAATAAAAAAACAATATGTAAAATAATTTGGTATATTTAAAATTGATAAAAATTTCAGTACGATATTTTTTTATTTTAATATTTATTATTTTTTAATTAAGACTAACTACAAAATTGCAAAATTAAAACACAAATGGTCAATATACGAGTTTTCCCCAAAAACCGTTGAAATTGAGCGTTTTAAATGTTTTTTGTTTACAGTTTATAATATATTACGAGCCGCTATCTTAACAATAAATGAAAAGATCTCTACTAAATATGAAGCAAAACCATCATCTATTAACTAACTTTTTACATGGACGCACAATCATATACAACATGAACATACTTAGATTACGTGGTGACGCCATAACTAGCACTCTCTATCTTATTTGTTAAATCACATACACACTCACTGTCTTATCTTTTTTGAGAAAATAAAGCTAATCCCAATAAACCCTAAATTTACCATCAAAACAATTAATGCTATGGGAGACCTTCTTGTGTGTTCCACTCTCCACTCAAAACTGCCAATTGGTACCAATTTCTACAAAATCCTGTTGCAGACTTACAAATTTAGTAGTTTTGAGCAGAAGAGGGCGCTCGTGAGAGTAAAATATTTCATTTCCTGACAACTTCTTGACAATTTCAGGGGTAAATTAGGTCTGACACAGACATTTTGGGCAGAAATTGGCAACTTTGCAAATAAGAGTTTGCATGAAATTATCTCATCAAAGAAATAAAGCCTGACGTTTAAAAATTGACAGAAAATTGTGATCAAATCGTTCCAAACTTGGTCGGACTTGTTTTCTTTATGAGAGAATTTTGCCCCACTTTTCAAAATTTGTTAAGCTGCCAATTTATGCAAAAAAAGTCTGGATCAGACCTATATTGTGTGGGGCTAAATAATAGCTAAATATAAAAAATTCTTGGTATGTAACAACAATTAAACGGTGCAGAAAATTGTGGAAAGGAATATCAAAAACTCGAACTAAATGAATGTCAATAAAAAGTGAGTTATTTTGGTGTACAACAACGCTATTATGTATAAAGAGTCTAACTAACGGTAGGTATGATGAAAATATTTTAGTTTTTTAATTTATTATAATACCTAATGTTAATTTCAATTTAGATCCAGACAGTTTTTTTACACGAAATGAACACTACATAAAATCCGAGCTGTCCAATATTAGGTTTACCTATTTCATCATTTACGTTTATGTTTGAACTAATCAAATGCAGATAATAAATCTAGCAAAGTGACTTCTACTAGAAAATGTTACTTGGAAAAGCGCTATTTTTGATAGAATAAAACAACCATTCAACTCAACATGACTCAACACATACCCAACTTAAAGCATCGCAGAAATAATTTTAAACAAATTTCACGATGAACTGAAACCTTTTAAACGTATCTGAACGACATGAGAAGCCTCAGAAGGAAACGGAATAAGGTAAAGCCAATTATTTACCTTAATTACATATTATATATTATACATCAAGAGAAAATTATATATTCTTAAATTCATTATTTTCGATTCATTTTCCATATTTTTGCTTGTGAGCATTAAAAAGGATGCAAATACAAACTTGTACCTATTCTGCCATACCTACTTATTAACTAGAAATTACTTATGTACCTATGTGTCACGTATTATGCATCTACATACATATTGAGATTAACGCAATTTCTGTTTTTATCTGTAACTTCTGTTCTTTGCGTGAATGTGATAAGAAAACGTTTATTTTTTAACATTAATTATTAAACGTTATTTTCTCTTGAATATTTCTTGTAGCTAACTAGTCGCCCAAAATCGCCACTTTGCTCTCGCTTTTTAATTCATCCAAAAACGTAGTAAGCAAATAGCAATAAATCATAATGTATGTACGTATGTACCTACAAACTTCTATGCATTTTTAAATTCAAGTTCGGTGAGTTAACTAGGCAGGTACGTATATTTGCGTTTTAATTACGTTTGCATTATTTAAATAACCTAAAAAGAATGTTAACCTAAGTATTATCAATAAAGAACAACAAATAAATTTCAACGAAAGAAAAAATCTATCAGATGATGCATTAGATACATTCTCGATTGATTCTTCTAGAAGTAACCTGATAACTTGCAAAAAAAAGCTTTAACATGCATATATACACTAAAGTGCAATGAGTCTGAAATGCCCTTTTCGAAAGTCACCCCCTAATATCTTTAATTAAAGAATCATCCCTTGGAAAAGAATTTTCCCAATCGATTTTTTTTTCAATAAAAAAATCTGTGGAAATCTTTTTTTTTATATTTTGCTGACTAAAAATTAGATTAACGTTTGGTTGGCCTAATATCTATAGCTTCGTTAGAGTGCAGACAGGTTTGTTGTTGTTGATTTTTTGATAAAAGAAAAAAATAACAGTTCTGCGTGATGTGAATCACACAGCAATGCTTGCCTGGTCGACCAAATATCGTTGAAGTATCAAATCTAGTGACGAGAAATAAAAGGACACACCCCACTCGCACTCATCATTGATAACTTTAATACTCCCAATTAGAGATCAAAGTGCATTATGTAAATCACTCTATAAACAAAATATTTAAAGAAAAAAACACATTTTCCACCTTAAAAGATTGCAGCCCTTATCATGTATGTAAATGGCTTCCAAATAGGAACCCCCATTCTGCAATGTTTTGATTTGATTTTTTTTTTTTTAATTTAAAAAAAAAACACATTTATACCCAAAGCAAAACTTACCTGTAGCTAGATATTTCAGCGTTATGGCGAGACGTTCCTCGGCACTAAAAAATTTCTTTTTACGATGTGGCTGGTAATTTGTAATGAGCGGCCCCAGTTTATTGACTAAAAATCGAAACTGCTTCTCAGTGATATCAAAGAAGCAATTTAGATGATAGATTTCGTTACTGCGGAATTGGATTTCTTTGAGGATGTTTTCTTTAGCAGTGAATTGGTTATGGTTCTTCCGCAACCATTCGCGTGTCCATTCCAGGCGACGTTTGCAGTGCAAAATACCAGCAAGGTTGTTCATGTTGACCGCGTTATCCTCACGAAGGACTCCGATGAATTTTATTTTCAAATGATCCATACTTCTCCAAGTTGGATTGATAGATTTTATATAATTTTTTGTCTTCTATTTTTTGTATTTGGTCTTTTGTCGTCCGTCTCGTGTTGTAAGTTTTTTATGGATAAAGTTTAGGGCTTAGAGTTATAATTGAATTCTCTTACGCGAACCAATGAAATTAATACATTTTTTTCTCGTTGAAAATGTATGATTGTGTATATATAATTCTAGTGGAGTTTTTTGGTGAATATATTTTTTTTCGTATCGTTGGAGTTTTTCTGTCGCTGCTGCTTTTCGGATGACAAAAGGAAAATTTCTTGTTTACCTCCTGCTTCCAACGAAAAACAACGTTGGATGGTCTCGCTCGCCGGAAATCAGCTGATTACAGTTGTAAGAACGAGAAAAGTAGATAGAGGGCTGGTTAGCTGAATTTAACATGTATACACAAGGCCTTTGGTACTTTTTTCTAATAAGAATTTCAAGTTCATGTGGTTTTTAGGAATCTAGTACTTGATGGAATAAGGAAAAAATATATTAATACATTTTTGTTCACTTTTTTACAAAAGTGAGTTTAGTAAGCAATAATCGTAAGCGTAGAACTTCATATTATCAAGAAAGGAATGTAAGAAAATCATTTGAATAGCTAAGGCTAAAACTCCCAAGCTAAACATTTATGAAATTAGAATACCAAAATTACATTAATCATTTTTTTTTTAAATCCGCGCAGTTGTACAAGGGTTTCAAAATTGATTCAGTTTTGGTTCAATTATGTGTTAAGATCAAATTACATGTCTGAATTACGGTTGAACTTTACTTAATCAGCCGCAATCGGTGGGTAAACGTTTTGAACTTGGCAACAAAGAAATTCCACGCTTTGAATCTATTTTCAATCTTTTAATAATTGAATCCGAATTAATTTAGTTCCAACAAACCAAAAGAAGCAAAACCGAACGTAACTACTTGGCAACACATAACAGTAAAAAGTTGCCGTATATTTTATTACCTGTTTTTTAACTTTACTAAGAAGCTGGTATAGGTATAAAACAAAATTTCCATTCAAAAGAAGAGACCGCCATATACTTAGCAAATGAGTAGAGTTAAGAATTCACAATTGTAGACATATGGTATGTTTTCCCTCCGAGCCAATATTTTGTGACATTTCAAAATAGCTTCCCCTCATTTAACTAGGCTTCCCGTTATTTTAACCCTAGAAAGCTAACCTCCGTCAAAATGACTCACATCGACCAAATTGTTCCCTCTCCCTTCATTACTGTTTGACTTACATAATCGTGTTTTCACGCTAACTGAGCCACCATTGGCTTGTCTCGCGTGGTGTATGCGTTTTTCTTGTAAGTGTTATTGTTTATTGCATATGTACAATTTACTCGTCATTTTTAATAATATTTCCTAACAAAATCTTAGTATGACAGTAACTTTTTGATCTAAAAAAAACATGTGCTATGAAAAATGTAATTTTAGTATTAAAAACTGAAGAAAATATTTATTTTAACTTTATGTTTATAGGAATTTGTGTGTGACCTCCAATATTTAATTAATAAAATATTTGTAGCATTCTCCCAAGTCAATAAAATACGGTGTTATGTGGTGTACAACGTTTCGAGCATGAATATACTCTTCATCAGGCAGCAACAAAAATTTGAATTAATTATACAGCATTTACACAGATATTGAAAAAAAAATATTTTTTCAAAAAATATATATTTCCCCTACTGTCCGTCGTTTTTAATTCGTGACTGTGTTATATATTTATTCATATATTATATATTTTGTGTATTGTATATTTTATCAATTATTTATTTTAACTTTAATTTCCTTTTATTTAAAACCCATTTTTTTATAGATATCATTACCTTTAATAAAAATGTTCGTCGAAAAGTCGAATGATTAGATTTTCATTGCAGTTCAGACACGTTAGCTCTCTATGGTTAATAGAATGACGTGCTTGAAACAATTTACTGACTGAACAAAACTGAAAAAATAAAAAATAAATGTGCCTACAAAATACAATATTAAAAATGAGTAAACTGAAATTAACAAAAATACATAGAAACAATAAAGTTTATTGAAATTCAAATTGTCAACAATGAAATTCCCACCCAATTTATTTATTGTCATTGCCATTTGCAATTTGATATTGCGACCTATAACATCAATAGCGTTTCGCCCTGATACTACATTATAGGCTTATCAGTAAGATACTGTTATACCCTCAAAAACGCAAAAACACTCTACTCTACTTCAGTCACATCTTTTTTTACAACAAAACTTAAGGGAGCATAAAGGCGGCTTTACATGGATCTGCATCTGCAGACTTGAAGAAAAGTAGAGCGGGCCAATAATATAAAACAAACATAAAAGTAAGACAGGGTACACACTAATAACTTACTCGAACTCTGCTATAACTTTATTGTCACATCTCACAATCACATGTTCTTAGCGTTCAGGTATGTAGTTTTGAGAAGAAAATTTTCGCTTTTTTCGTTGTTTTTAAGCAAACTGAGGTGAAATGGTAAAAAAAAACTTGAAAATTCGTTATCTGAACGGAAAAATTATGGTGCAGATGAAAATGCTATAATGAAGATGAACATGTTCATCTTCACTATAATCTGCAATCTTCAGGTTCGTACTTCCTATAATCTTCATACATGAAGATGATCTCCATTTTGGTTTTCGCTCTCTATCGCACAAGTATGAATTTTTTATTTTGTTTCCTCTTTTTTTGCAGATGTCAATGCAGATGAAGATGAAGATGCATGTAAAGCCTCCTTAAGAGCTGTAAGATTTCAGAAACCTGAACTGCCCACATTTTAACGCTACAATAATAGCTTTATCCCGGAACGTACATAATAATGAGTTCTGCTGTCATTTTTCAGTCATCTACTATCATGCAGCATCTGATTTTAATTAAACATTTTCAAAACAAATTACAATTTTTCAAGAATTAACTAAGGCTTAAGATGTATAACAATGAATGTATAGCAATTAAAGATATAAAACCTGGTTTAAAGAACATCAACGTTATTTTCATAGTACTAGAAATAGGAACAGCAACAGTGACAAAAGAAAATCGTGAAGTTCGTAACTTCAAAGTTGGTGATCCCACAGCTTGCATAAACGTATCAATTTGGGATGAACCGGGAAAGCTAATCCAACCTGGAGATATTGTTAAGTTAACGAAAGGCTATGCTTCAATTTGGCGACACTGTCTTACTTTGTACTCTGGAAAGAATGGAGATATCCTTAAAATGGGTGAATTCTGTCTCACATTCAATGAATTACTCAATATGAGCGAACCTAAACGACCAGAAATTCCAATGGTATTAAATCCGCAGATGATACCAGGCCCAGGATTGCTATCCAATAATGGAACTGCCAATAATGGCAATCAGATTGTTCAGAATCGGCCTTTGGCTGTTCCTTCCACGGTGCCGAACGCTACTCCTTTAGCTGGGCAAGGACAAAAGCTGCAAACCCAACAAATCAGGACTATATCCACAGCTGATCCAACAAAACCTATTGTAGGAATATCGAATGTTCAGCAAAAGACTAACCGTGTTGCGCGTAGTAACCAACCGCGAACGAACGTTAAGACGGACCGCAGATAAACTTGCAAAATAATAGCTTAAACATTTTTTGACTAACAAGCTTGTAAAGTAGATTTTATAAATTTAAAATATAATGATTTTTTTTAATCAATCTATGTTTTTATTTATGTACATATTTAGAAAATTTTCATTATCATCCCTAAGGGTAGTTTTTTTAGCAAATCTGGCTCTCGAAATGACTGGGATTTGTTTTTTCAAACCACATGACTATGCTATGTTCTCATTTGTATATTTGCTTTTAATGGCGCGTCCCTCCTTCTAATGGAATTTTAATTTTGTAGAATGAAACAATCCTTCTGGCTTTAAATTTGAAGCATTGCTCTTTAAAAAGGACAGTCATATCGTAAATCGTTGACCAGCTGAAAAATAACAAGTATACAAAATTTAATGTGACAATAATTAACAAATTTGATCTACAGATAAAAGAAATATTTATGTACATACATATGTTGTATACTAAACGGTGAATGTAAATTATTATAGACTGTAAACGTACATACATAGATTGATTTGTGAAGTACTTTCATCAACAGGGTTTTACATTTTGTTTGAGTTAAGATGACTCGGGATGTCGTTTTTGAATACGGTACGTACCCATTCAAATTTAAACCCAATTTGAATTAATGGAACCAAAAAAATAATCTTTATTGTAACTATGTATGTATACGTTAAAAACAAGTCATTGTAGCTAAAGAGTAATAAGTAAAAGTCTAAAATAAAATGCACGACTGGGTTGTAGGTACTTGCTCTTAGGTTCGATTACATCGTAGGTACAAGATTATTTGTAAATACAGCTAAACATATATATTTTTATAGCTAATATAGGGCAAGCTTTGTATTTAGAAAAAAAATCGAACTCGAGATTTTGATCAAACTTGGCATTACGATCATAGAGAATATGAAATGTGGGTCCCGATTTTCTTCGTAGATGCTTTTTTAAAATATTTTGTTTAGCTCCAAAAATAATATGTGGATGTGGTACCTGCCATAGAATTTCTTGTAGCGAAAATAAGGTAGATCTTAATTATCACGTAGCTCTGGGGCCCGATTCTGCAAGCGTGAATGCAAAAAAATGTATTCAAAATATGCGTGAATAAAAGTGTGTACCTATACGTTATCTCGCAAATACATATGGATGTGTAAACGATTTCTGCGTACACAGAGACAAATTAGGCTTGCGGAATCTGGCCCCTTATTGTAAAGTTTAGTCTACATATTGGGCCAAAAACAATGTACATAAAATGTTACTCACGTTACTTGTCATATAACAGCTTTTTTATTTCGAAAAATATTTTTTTTTATCGACATTTTTTTTTGAAAAATCGATATTTCAGAAACAGGTTAACGATATATTTCTGAAATTTTATTTTTAATTTTATATTGTTAAATACTTAAAATTGCCATTACAACATGTATTTAAAAAAAATATACAAACATTTTGTTGCAGACAAAATTACATAAGAAACAACTGTAAAAATATATTTAGCTGGTTTTACTAAGAATTATGCGCTCAAACATAAGAGCAAAAGCACATAAGATCCAGTCCTGAAATTTGTTAAAGTCGTTTTTTTTTATTTTATTTTTGTATAGGTAATACAAAAATTTTCATAAAAATAATAAAATATTGAATTTTCAAAAAAATATATATTTTATCGAAAATTTGAGTATGAAATTTTATTTTTAATTTGAAAATATTGAATTTTCAAAAAAAAAAGTGTATCGAAAATTTGAGTATGCAATTTTATTTTTAATTTGAAGGACCATTTTGTATACGAAAAAAATAAAAAAATTGAAAAAAAAAAACTGTTAACCGTTAACATGCATATTATGTTCAATTTTATGTATGTATTATTGTTTTCAAAAATCAAAAAAAATATTTTTCGAAAATTTTGGACCTTCTATATTAAAATGTTGATATAATTAAGATGGTAGGAAAAACTGTATGGCAAGTACTGCTATTTTTTGGACTAAAAAGAGTATTGAAATCTATTTGAGACTATCACCTAAAATGCTAAGTACCATGTTTGATTGAAGAAAATCACTTCAGCCGTTTGGGTGTAGATCGATCTACAGACAGACAGAATTACAATTATTATTATTATTTATAATTTATTATTACATATATACTTTCGTTTTTCCAATTCATTAAAGACAAATTAGTATTAAGATTAATTTATTTTTGTTTAAATAATATAATTGCTTTATTTATTCATTTGTTGAAGAGTGCTAAATATTTGTTTTTAATCAACACAAATTTTTATTTTTATTCTATAGTTTCAGTATTTTCTTTATCAATAATTCTTGTTGTTTAGGTTAAGATACCACAATAACTTTATCATATTCTGTTGGTCATCGTAAGTTCTATACTCCACCGATGTCGTATTGTAGAAACAGTGACCAAAAAAACTGATCCAGATGGATCAACGGTACATTGCAGGTTTAAAAGAATGTCCCATGCCTGTTCCAATGGCGAAAGTGTGGGTGGTATGTTGACGAGTTGGTCCTTTTGTGCATTTTAGGTATATAGTTTTAGTTTTATAGTCCAACCAATTATTCAGTGTCAATTTTTAAAATATATATGTAAATATTTAATGCAATGTGTCAAAATGTGTTAAGCAAAACCATATTCCATGCATTGCGTTTCCAGAAGCTTGTCCCAAGCTATTCAGCTTCGTTGCAAACGTTTCCTAAAGTCATGCATTCTTTTTTGGATGTGCAGAATTCGCCAAGCCTTTACCAAGGTCTGGTTATACTAACACAATGAAAATTTCAAATTTCGGAATAGTTAACTTACTTTTTTTGCAACCGTTTCACTCATACCATACTTTTTAAAATTAATTTTTGGCTTAAAACTTTTGGGTTCGCCGATTTGTCACTAACTTCTTAACTATTATTATATTATTACTTTTATAGCGAATGGATTTTTTTAATTCGCGAACGGAAATACGGATTATGTACATTCGCCAGTATTTTGACGTTGGAGTCGAAGCCTCTTTTTTATTATTTATTGAACCATAATAAGCCATTTAAATATGAAATTTCTATTATTCGCTTGCACCGTAACGAAAATTATAAAGAAGGGCGATAACTGCAACTGTTCAATCTGAGTGATTTCCGTTCAGCAACCTCCACATACGACCCTATACCTACATATACGTTCTTAAAATCGCAAGTCGAATTGCATGATGTAAAAGCCGTGTCTTATTGAAACTATTAAAAAAAACTAACCGTTTTTGTCCCATTTTAGGGTTTAAATTATTCAAATATGAAACAAATCAATTATGAACTTTTTATTGGGCTAAATTTAATAACATTTTATTCAAATTGTGTATTTTTTTTTAAATTACTAGAAATAATTATCAAGTCCTTATTTGCCAGCATCATTCATTCCCTTAGGAAGGCTAAGCAAAGAATTAATTAGCTCGGAGTTGCGTTTGGCCATCATTCCAGATAGTCCATTTCCATAATACTTGCAGGGATTATTAGAACTTGGAGCTTGAAGATTTGATAGCCAGTTAATTAGTTCGCGAGTATACTGTAAAATAATATGAGAATAAGAAGATCAGTAAAAAAAATGTACACCATTTATATTTTGGTAAAATTATTTTTAAAAAAATATTTGAATTATATATACTTCTTTATCTAAAAACCTTTCCTCGTCGGGAGTAGGTAATGCAGCTGAGAGTCCTAACCAAATTACAATTACAGCCAAGCAGATAATAGCTATTTTAACCATTTTTATTTATTTTTCTATTAGAGATATGTTTATCTAGTTTGAATGCAAGTTGTCAACTGATAACAATCATGGATTTGTCTAGTTCTTTTATAGCAGTAGAAACAAAGCCAAAAACCGATACCTATGACAATGTCAGTTTCAAGATAAATATCATTGGATAAAATATACGACTGAATACCTAAATTAAATCAGCCAGATTAAATGACCTTTTTTCAATATTTGTTGTGAGGTAGTTTAAGAATGTTTCTTCTTCTAAAAGAAAATGTGCTTCTTTGGTATTTTTTACTTGAGCAAGTTTTGCATTTGGAAAAAAATCTAACTCGAGATTTTAATCAATAGATTTTTGAAACTTTTTCTGAGCCCCAAAAATAACGGTAACTGCCATACAGTTTTGTCTACTATTTTAATTATCTCGAAAATGGCTCTTAGGTTTTTGATTAAAAAAGTCTGTGCTACAATTTACATATTCTATATTTTGGTCCAATTTTTTTATTTTGTTATTAATGGTACCTATCATACAACCATGTTTTTGATTTTGGAATTTATCTTAAACGGCTCAACGGAATTCGATCAAAATGTGTATGTAAGAGGCCCTTTCAAAATGTTCTAAAAATATTTTTTTTTGTATTTTTGAAAGAATATATATTTTTTTTTTTGAAAATTCTATATTTTTTTGAAGTCCAGTTTTTAAATTTATGTATTTTATTAAACACTAAGTTTTCACACTCAACATTTTTTTAGAAAAAAAATTACGAAATTTATATAAAAAATTAAGTAAAAAAGTCTAAGCCATATTGAGCTGTTTCTTCTTATAATCTTGTGCTTTAGATATGATCGAACATAGAACCAAGAACGTGCGATCCAGTCGTGCATTTTTTTTCAAGTTATGACTGTAAGTCCCCTGTCACACAAGGAAACTGAGTTGCCGGCAACTGGGAGTTTGATGGCGAGAAGGGCAAGAAGTAAGGGGAATGAAAAAAATCTACCGGTGAACGATTTGAAGAGATTTTTTTACGTTTTGCCCTGCATTCCAATTAGCCCAACAAAATCTTCCCCAGTTTCCTCTTCAGTTTATTGGTGCCAATTTTTGTCGTGTGATAGCTACAAGGAAATTAAAGGAAAACGTCAAAAAAATCTCCAGCAACTGGTTTCCCTCTGTGAAAGGGGACTAACTTTCTCACGCATTAAATTAAATATCCCAGGCCTATTCCACCGAATGTGTTTTTGTTCATGAAATCCATCTCGATATTTTTATGTTGCGCTTATCATCTTTGTCGTTTGATTGGGTAGAAAACTGTCCACTGGTCGCTTCCATTTTTACCGACTAAAAACTTACCGAAACGGTTGCCAGTGTCGCGAGTGCCTGGTTCTCTCGAGTTCAAAGCAGAAGTTAGAAGATATTATTTCGGATAAAACTAACACATAAAATGATTTAAAAAAGAACTTTTTTGTCCGGATATTTATATTAGTTTTCACAAAAAATGATAGCGAAGAAAAATCAAATACTGCATTAATCGCTAAAAATAAAGCTTTACATACTTTCTTGATTTGTTTCGGTTTTATTTATAATTCTTAGATTTCGTATAACGTCATATCTCACATTGCATTCGATCGTGTATTTGTACTTGCTAATATGGTACTATAGGGTATGTTTTGGATTTGGAAAAATGTTGAACTCGAGTTTTTTAATATAAAACGCACATTTGTGATTATTTAAATTTATATTTATTGGAATTTGTTTGTGACCTCTAATATGTATTTGTAATAAAATATTTGTAGTAGGCTCCAGGTCAGTAAAACACGGTGTTATATAGTGTACAACGTTGCGACCATATGAATACACTCTTCATCAGGCAGGAACAAAAATAGAAATAATTATACAGCATTTACACTGTTATAGAAAAAATATACTACAAAGAATAAGTTATAAATATGAAACAATTAAAACATTTAAATAAATTTTTAAATATTAAACTAACTTTCTTAAAGAATATATATTTCCACTACTGTCCGTCGTTTTTAATTTGTGACTGTGTTTTACCATATAACACAGTGTTTTACTGACCTGGAGCCTGCTACCAATATATTACTACAATTTATTTTACAATTTCACTTACAATTTATAAACATTGCCGAGTGTGTCCGAGTTTTCAATTTTTTCTTCTTTCCAGGAGAAAAACTCGTTGTATACCAATCGAACACTTTCAGAAGTGTAGATCATAATTATCTCAAAAACGGCTCTATGATTTTGATTTAAAAAAAAACAGTACTATATTTTAGGTGTAGTTTAAATTTTGGTTTAAAATAAATTTTACCTAAAATGTTATTAACCGTACCTGCCATAGAAGCGTTGTATTGATTTTAGACACTCTTAGAATAGTACATACCAAAATGTTCGATTTTTTTAAATTCAATATTTCGAAAACGGCTGGACGATTATTTTTTTATTCTGGGCCGCACAATAAAACGCTATTGCACTATATTCGATGTTTGATCGGGGCATGCACTAAGTGTACACTGAACAAACCGAGGTTTTTAGGATAATGTTTTCAGACCCGCCAAATCAGTTGTTGGTGGCAAGAAGAATTGCAAACAAAAAGTGCAGTTTTGCGATTATCGACAATTTATGAAGTAAAAATTGCATAATTGTCTTAAATTTTATTTCTTTTCAATGTTTTTAATTTTCGTTGCTTACTTTATTAATATATGTGTGTCACTGAAGCAATGAGGATACAAAATAAATTAACTTAATACATATATCAACAAATGAAATGCCTATTGTTGAATATACTTAAAATTGTCATATATACCAAATTTTGTTTAGGAAAAAATTAAAATTTTGTATTTCAAAAAAATTTAGTAAAAAATGACGAATATATTTAGCTGTCTCTACTAAGAATCTGTGGATACTTGTACGATGTTATCTAACATAATAAGAGCAAATACGTGCGATGCGGTCAAGTAAAATGGTAAAAAAGGCTTGCAAAATTCATTGCAATATAACCGTTACTAACCATAAAATTTTAAATACAGCTATACAGTGTTAATTGTAAAACACGGGGGCACATTAAACAGTTAAAATTGGATGGGTACATTATCAGCCCCATTCTGCCGTTATGATGCTCACAGGTCACAATTTTTGTGAGGTTTTTTTGTGAGGTTTCTTATGAGGCGGTCACAATTTCGTATTCTGTTGAGACCCTCATTAGAAACCTCACAAGAAAACTCACCACCGGAAGGTGAATTTTTTTTAGTGATGCCGCCCACCTGATTTGTCACACAAACATATTATATTAAAACAATCTACAAACTACAAAAGTGATGAATTACTTAAAATTTGTATAAAATAATTTATTTGATAAGAATATAATCAGTTTCAATCAAGTAGTAATTAAAATCGGTGTTATAGCTGGCAGATGGCCGAGCTTCTCAAGAACTTTCGGAGCCAAAGCTAATTTTTTTTTCGAAATTTTGGTATGCAGTTTTTTAGAGTTTATTAAATTTTATAATAACTATGTATTTATTATAAAATTAAAAAAAAAATAAAATTCAACAAAATTCAATTTTCCTCGATTTTCTTGAAATTCTTTGGGTTGTTTTATCTTCCGATTGTGATGCATATTTGATCGAACTTCAAAAGTTTTTGGGCAATGAGGACATTCATACAAGCGATCTCCTATGGGCCTAGTAATGTGTTCCTATAAAAATAAATGTATTATGTGAAACTCGTCTGATCAGAAAATAATTCGAATTTAACTTACCTGGCAAGTTTTCCTGTGGAAATCTAACGAAAACGAATCGGTTGTCGATCTTCACTAAAAGTCGGCAAATATATAGGCCGATAGATAAAAGTTGTATCTTGAATGGCCAACAGATCATTCATATCCCTTAATTGTCTTAGAATTCTCCTGCGCTACAATCAAAGAGTGATTTATTAAAAAAATCAATTAATACAGTTTTATTAATTCTTACTTCTTACTTTTCATTTATAGATGAAACTCTTTCCAAAAGATGTATCAAAATCAAATTCAATTCCATGTTTGCTCTTATTTCGTTTTTATTTATAGTTTTGTTTCACAGATATGTCAAGTAGATGAGTTGTGATGTGCCAAGAAGCAGATAATTATTTTCAAGTTTTTATGATGCTCACAAGTTGTGAGGTTTTTACCAGAATACCAAAAAAGTCACAAAAACGATTTTACCTCAGGTTATGAGGTTATTCTGACTTGTGAGGGTTCAGTGAGGGTGCCAGAATAAGGCTATAAATTAGCTCTGTTCAGTGACTTGCGTTAACTGTTCTGGACAGAGACATACAACTTTTCTTCAGTAAACAGTAGTATTATGTAGAAAAAATGCTGCTTATAGACCTGAACTAAAATGTGCTATTCTCATTGTCCCTTTTCTGTAATCTAGCGCGTAAGCAACCAACAAAAACGTTTCATTAGAATTGATACATTTCTTTTAAATACCTACATACCAACTTATTACTAACAATGGGGGATGTGATATTATTTCATCACAGCTTGTTTTTATTCTGCAAGTGACAAGTGGTTTCGCAGGTAAAAGGATGATGGAGCCTCATATAATTTATTTATCTTGCTTATAATAAAACTTCATTTGCCGAATGCAAATATTTATTTTTGTTTCTTTTTATTACATTTTTCTAGACACAGATTTTTATTTGTGTTTGATAGGGCATACTGTGATGAACAAAATGTAAAAAAAAATAAAGTTTGGTAGGTGTATAAAACGTGCACTTTTGCTATAGTAGAATTGTTAAAATAAAGTAGATACGTATGTATGTAATATATTTATATTCGTGTGTAATATTTAACGTGTTTTGCTTCCTTCGTACTTAAGATTTGAAGGATGTAACAATTCGAATACGTATGGAAAGGTTATGTATTCACAATAAGGTCATTTTGATAAGTGGGTAAGTTAAAGTACATAAAGCTATCTGTGATGCTAGTACAAGTTAAATGATAAAAGAATTCTATGTAGTAAATATAAATATTTCGCTTTTTTAAACCCTCTGTTAATCATCTTAAAATGCTTGGGAAGACTTTGAAATAGGTAGGTATACCTATACCTCTACCTACTCAACAAATTATAGTTCTGTTTGTTATCTTGTGAATTTATACAAATTCGTAACAATTTGTAAAAATTTTCACAAAATACTGTTTGTTAACTCTAAAATATTACTCAAAGACTGTCAAAGTAGAGGAGAAAAAGTTGCGAATTCTTACTACAAGAATTTTTGTGAGCAAGATTGTTCGCCCATTTAGTCATGGGCACATATTCGAAAGATATGAGAACTTGAATGAAAAGTTCATTATTTCTGAACCAGAATGAAATGTTTGTATTGGAAACTAGAGACAAACAGGAATAAAGAAAATAAAACGCAGTAAGGAAAACACAAATAATGAAGAAAATTTTAATATCTGTTCACTGGAATTATCGAGTCGTTTCTCATTTTATTCTATAGAATATTTTTGATGTGTGCACTATTCTTTGTATTGCGTGTTGTGTTTCTCTTTTTCTATTATTTTTTTGGTTATTTTTGGTTTGGCTGGAGTGTTCATTCAATTATGCCCATCGCGACATTCTTTCTTTGTGTCCATTAGCGTTTTAAATTTCCCCCACTCTTGAAGTTTGACAGTTGTTACACTTCTTACTAGAAAAAAGATACCAAACACACCTTATGTGAATCATGGAAAAACTCGTGAACATTTCCAAATGTAAGTGTATTTTTTTCTTTGTGAATGTATCACGCAAACCTAATATTTAGCTTAGCTATATTTAGTGTTATGTTAGGTATAGTTGATTGGATAGACAAATTTAACATAGTTATATGTGGCGGAAAAAATGTAGCATTCATACTTAACCATTTTTTCGTTTAATTTCTCAAAAACTAAGAAAAAATTGCTTACATCTGATTTTAATATTATTTGAATAAGAATTGATAAAAGCTTTATATGTGTATGTTTATGTATATTTATATATTAAGAAAATAGTGGAACCCATCATTTTGGGTAAAATTAACTTGGCAAAAAATTCTTAATGAAATTTCAATTTGGAATTTTATTTCTCAAAAACTATTTATTCACTTATATAATAATGTTTATTGAACATTTTTACATTTTTACATTACTTATATTACATTTGTTTTAGGGCTTAAAGGGTTAATATTATACATTGTTTTAATTTTTTGTTAAAATGATTAAAAAAAATTGTCCTTGAATTTCTTGTACTACTTACTAAAACCTGTGTGGATAATCTCTGGTTGTTCAAGCCCAGTTATTTTCTGGTGATGTGGGGGTTAATCTAGCCCAGTTATTTTCTGGTGATGTGGGGGTTAATCTAGCCAAGGTGGTAGTTTGACGCTGCGTCCTCGTAGAATTGGATTGCTTCGTCGTCGTTGATATAAATAAGTCTTTCGTCCAGTAGCGCTGTCACATCCAGATATCTTGGCTCGGTGTATCTCTCTTTGCTGTTCATGCTATTCACTAGATTGTTTGGGTGGTTGATTAGGTTGCTCGTCAGTCTTTTGACAGCACTGATCATGTACTTGTCGAGGGGTGTTATTCCGGACGCCTCGAAAAGTCGTGTGTTGCTGAAGTGCTTTTGTCGTCGCTGGTCGAAGGTGAGTCCCGTGCAGATCCGGATTCACTTATATCGTTTTCAATTGGCTGTCTGGAGTTACTCCTTTTTCACTCCTGTTCTATTATTACTACAGTATTATCCGGATAAGTGCCTCTCGCTTAAGTGCCTAACTCTCATAAATACCTTTAGAACCAAAATTCTGAGGATTTTTTCATAGAAAACTCATCTTATAAGTACCTTCCGCTTAACTACCTTTCTCGCTTAATTGCCTTTTATCAATTCAATTCAATTCAAATGTGCATCCCAGGACACGTTGATGGTATTAAGAAACATGGTCAAACCTCCTCAAATTAAATACGTACCTAATCATGTCATTAAAAGCAACACGCAATTTGTGATGAGAAAGAGAGTCTAATTTACAGTAAACTACTGCAGCATAATCAATTATAGGCAAAAACAATTATTTAACGATTCGAAGTTTAGTGTCAAAAGGTAGGAAAAAATATTCAATTTCCGGAGGCCACCATAAATTCTACCAATAGAAAGTTGATATGATCATTTGCAGAAAGAGATCAATTTATTTTAAAGCCAAGACTTGTAACAGTATTACTAAATTGGAGTTGCAAACCTGATACAAAAATAGGTGGTAGGTTTTTGGTATCAAATTTTTTCTTCGATATTGCAATCGTTTGCGACTTAGCGGGATTTAAGGTTAAACCATTGCTCAACGTCCATTTATAGATCTCATGAAGATCTTCATTTATTCTGCAGACTAAGTCCTCCAACAAGTTAAATGGACGTCTGCATAAAAAAGCAACATGCCATTGTTATACACTTTAGGTAAATCGTTGATAAACAAGCGAAATAAAAGAGGACCCAAAATTGAACCTTTTGGCAGGCCGGCAATTAAATTGATTGGGTCTGAGAAAGAATTACTATCTACTTTAACTTTCTGGCTTCGGTGTCCTAGGTAGTCTTTAATGAGATGAACCGATCTTCTACTGAAGCCAAAGTAAATATTAAGCTTCTTACAAAGGATATCATGATTTATTCTGTCAAAAGCTTTGGTAAAATCCAGCAAAGAAAGTATAGTTAATTTATCTTGATCATACTGTAAGTAATAGTATTTATTTACAAGATACATTTTGTATATTTTTATTGAAATTTACCTGACAAAAATTATTTTAAGTAAACATTTGAAATTAGCTGATAAAATAAAATAGTTTGTTTTCCTTTAGGGCTTCCTTTTGTTTTCTGCTTCAAAATTTATAAATAAAAAAGTAATAATTTTAATCTATTATAATGATTCAAGGACCAAAGGCCGTTAAAATCTATTTTGAATCAATAATTCAACACGTCCGATTAAATATAATACAAAACACCTTCCTAATTAACTATGCCTTGTCCAGGATAAAATCTTCTGATTTTAATGATAAAAATCTAGTTGGATATAGTTCACATTGGTTTCTTGTCAAAAATCCATGTATGATGAACTGAACATAACAAAAAGGAGTACCAATCACTCATTAGCCAACTGATGAAGCGAAGTGAGATCACCGGAACGACACGCAAGTTTTATGGACTAAAGGCTGTTTAAAGATATTTTGAATTAAATGTTTTTTTTTATCAAAAATGTTTATTTTAATTTTTGTATATGTAAATATAGAGATAAGTACCTATGTGCACTTAAGCGGGATTTGTATAACTGCCTAACCCGCATTTGTATATAATAAATTGGGGCATTTAGCGTGAGGCTAAATTCGCAGTAAAAAAAGTAACTTCAAACCAAAAACGATATTTAAAAAAACAGGTAAAAGAATGAAATAGTAGCTTTTGAAATAAGATAGGATAACATGTGCGTGCTTTGGTTGATTTTTAATATTTTTTTTGTTTGCATTCTAAGTCAATTTTTCAGATATTGCCACATACATTCTTTTCCTGATAATAATCCCAGAAATCATCAAAACTATTACACTCTCAAAAACACACTCCAATTGTAACAAAACATCTCCGATTTGTACTTGTATACAAATTTTGATTATTTCATAATAGCTGTTTCGATGTCATAAATCATTTCCGAAAAAAATATAATTTATGTGTTATAGTAAAAAAGTCAGAGTATAACCTATTGCGAATTAATGCGATACAAGACGATTACTTGTAAATGCGGTTTTCAAATTTTATTTAGCATTTTTTGGAGATTTCTTTTTAAAAAGTTCCAAAAAATCCACATACCACAACACTTATCATACTAAGGTAGCATATATAATGTGTGTAATATGATAAGCTACTGTCAAAACAAAAAAAAAACTCAGTTTTATACATCATGTATGAGAAGTGAAATTTTTTTAAATTAAATTATAAAAAAAACACTATAAAAATACGACATTTATTACTTTTAACCATAAATCTACCGAATGAGAGCCTTTGGGTGTCAAAATTTGAAAGAAGGAAAATTCCTTAAGCTGTTCCAAAAAAATTGCATACAAATGCCCATCAAAAGTAACTACATTATGTACTATATTGTCAAGTGGCAATATTCATTCTCAGTGACCTTGACGAATTAATTTTTAGTTGTTCAAATTTCATTTCAAAATAACGTTTTCCTTTTTATGAGATAAAAATTAGCAATTAGAAACGGACCTTAAGTCGAAAGCAATTGGACTGGACACATCTACGTCTCTAGTCAGTTTTGCTGTCACCACTCAACTGTCACAAATGTCATTCCTTTGGCTTTGCTTTTAATTTAGCACGTCACTAGTTTTCTATACAAATTTTTCTAGCAAAAAAGTTACCAAATAATTTATTTTATTAGCATATTATATTAGTTTATTTTAATTTTAAGTACGTACCCTCCTATTATAACAAATAAGTAAAAACAAAAGATTATTTTCAACGAATTTTTTTCCATCTATTGTTTTTTGTTTTACTAAACAGAATTTATTTTCTCCGCAACTTCAAAGAAAATCAAAGAAAAATGATCTAAAATATTTTCTAGTAAAAGAAAAGAAATTGCTATCATCATTTTCGGCAGAAATAAACCAAATGCATCAATAAATTTTTAGTATGGAAAAGTTTCCACTAAAAGGCAATCGAGCAGCCGCTGCTGAGGGAAATAACTATATCACTGCATATCAATCTGTTTTAAAAAAGGTAAGTCAACCATGTTAGAAGAAGATGTAATGGTTCAGGAATGCATTATTTACTTAAATATAAAACGCATCAATTGGCTCAAGTTTTTTTTTTGTGTATACAACAGTCGGGGTAGTGTGTTTTTGTAAATTTAAATCAGCAAGACGCAGAAGGAAATAATGAATAGCACAAAAAACGCCCCATTTTACATCTAAAATCTTTATATATTCGGTATCACGTTTCACTTGGCAGTACAGTATAGGAGTTGCACATTCACTTGCTTGCACTTTACGTCTAAAATAGTAGTAGCAGGTAACAGGTTAAATGTCCGATAATCGAATCATTATCACATCTCTTTCACTGAAGTATTTTTCTGTAATAAAATGAGTAGGTTAATAGTGGGGTATACAAATTTAAAGATATTTATTGTCAGAGAATGCAAGGTCACGTGGAATTAATGCTTAGCCGAGCTTTTAGTACACTTCGCAAACTTTCTCACTTTCCCGTTACTAATATATTAATCCCGTCCTTGTTAGTAATCCAAAATTCTGGGACACTTCCATTTGTTTCACAAGAATAAATACAATAAATGTAATAACTTTTTCGATTAAAATGTAAATGTAAATTCGCAAATAAGACCAATAACACACTCTTAAAAGAAAAAGTGTCCACTAATTGTAATGACAATTTACCTAGTAATCCAATACAATAAGACAACAAGTAAAAGATTCCAAAACGGAGGTGATGATATATGATCTCTAAAGAGCATAATACTGTATATATTTCAAGCCAAACATATATGTATGTATTCGTTTGTTCCTATTCACCTTGTTTTCAATTTAATCTTGCATCAGATAATGTATAATATTTTAAAAAGTAATTAAGGAAAATAAAATCTTTTGTTGGCTAAAATTGTAATTCATGTTAGATTATTAATTAACACTTAAAAAAACTACTGAAAAAAATATTAACCTTATTAATCCCACAATCAAACAATTTGGTTAGAAGAATTTAAGGATTTAGAAAATTTAGGTTTAATCAAATATGGATTCTCAATGCTTTTAAAACATAAAAACTGATTTTTCACAGGCCGGAGTTTAACTCCAGTCATCGTTATCATAAAACAATCCGCGATGATATCCCCGGAATAAATATACGACTTACCTTCTTATACTCATACTAGAGTATGAGATAAGGAGAATATGAGAACAGTCGGTCATAACTTTTGTTGATTTTTCTCCGTTTATATTTTATGTCTAACCAAATAGGCTCAAAAATTGTAAAAGTTAATTTTAATATTTTTAATTATGTATTAATGATATAATATTTAAAAAATAATAATTACTAAGTGTTGCTTCTCGTCGATGTTTTAAGAAACTGATACATTTTCAGACCGAAATGAAAAATCAAGAATTAATTCAATTGCGTGATGCTTTCACCATATGTGTTTACTTTTGTAAATTGTATTAAATAGTTTCGAATTCTTGTTTACGATTAATTAAGACCGTCTTGTTTCGATTCTTTTCTACAATTACTAGAATATTTTTTTCTTACAATTATGTTCAAATTTACTTCTTATGTAAGTATGTATGTATGCGTTTTAAAATTAGTGTGATACCTCTTACTTGTACTTTTCTTTAGTTAATATTATTACTTTTACTGTGGATAATTAATACCAATTAGCTTCTTTTACGAATTTTAATGTAGAACAGCAAGGGATTCTTCATAGAGATATTTTATTTTGTATCGCAAATTAATAAATTTGACGTTTTTAGACTAAAACAAAAGACAAAAGAGATTGCTGAAATAAAATTTCAAAAAAGAAGTAGTACCAAATCGTTTATTTAAAATAAAAGCGTTAACCCCGACCCATTAACAAACAGCGGAAACAGCAAGTGTTTTCGATCTAATCGAGCATATTGTAGACTTTTATTAGATTTTTTTGTAAATCAGTCGTAAAGGCTATAAATGATTATGACAGGTCTTTCATTGTTAACCATGTCCACAACAACAGAAACACCTTTTATTCCCCTTTATTATTATAATAGGAACAAATTTGTCTTCCAAAAAAAACAACACGCTTTAAATGTTATTAACCCGAGGATGAAGTACTCGTATATAAAACGAAGTTACAACCCAATAATCATTAATTTTTTTAATTGATTTTCAACTTCTTTGAATGTTATTTCATATCAACAACAATTTAGTATCGCCAATTTGGCTTGTCGTTAATACATCAAATAAATTTGCAGTCAAACGGTCATAAACCAGAGGCGGACATTCAACAGCAACATCCTCTAGCTGCTACGACAACAACATCACTGACGGCTGCTGCCGCAGATGATGATGAAATGATTGATATCACACCACGCACAAGTCCAATTGAAGCTAATTCAAATACGAATTTAAATAACACGGTTAGCAGAAATACAGAAATGGATCGATCTCATGTGCCAACTCATAGTGCTTTTGGAAGTGATTACAACGATCCAGATGGTGAGTCTATTGCATTGCAAATTCTTTGTTTAGGAAATTTTAATTTTATAAAATTGTATTTTTTTTTAATGATACATAAATTTTTATATAAATAAACACCAATTTAATAGTTTAGATAGATTTCAAAACAGTACGTAATAATGAGTATTTGAATTAACATTTTTATTTATGTTGATTTATATAGGTAAAAGATTCTATGTACGCTATAGAAAACTCCCGTTAATATTCCTGCCCTAAGACACTGTCATGTCAGTATAAGTGTTTTATTTTGATAAACCGAAGTAGCATCGGTTTTCTAGAGGAATTCCTCGTCAAATATCTACTAAGGTTTCATTCGTGAAATTTAGCTTTACTCCAATGTGTATGAGCTCCTTATCCAACTCACAGTTGATACTTTTAATAGTTACGTTTTTTCCTATCGATCAGAGTACTTGCGGACTTGTTCTAAAGATTTTTATTACAAGCATTTCATTGATTGGAGATGGGTTTTTTTCTTGATCAATTCTCCGTGCTTCGGTGACTTACGTTAACTTCGCTATTTCGAAAAGTCCATGTCCCGATCTTAAAACACAGTACATACACATACATGAGTTAACTAGTTCATCAATAAATTGATTGAACAAAATTTCGCTCACAACATATGCCGTTATAATATCTATAATTAAATTGCCAATTTTAATGAACTATATTCATTATTTCAATATTGACTAATCTTATTTCTCTTTAAATAGTTTCATTCGTATTCAGTACATATATTATTTAGTATAATGCAACACTAAAAAATGAATGACTATTGAATCAAATTCAAATATTTGAATAAATACATTGCGACAAATGCAACACTTTACCTGAGGTGTAATCGGCTAAGGTGATAATTGGTAGTTAATTTTTTGATAGATGATTTGACGATAACTTACTATCATTTCTATTATGAACGCTGGAGAAAAAATCATGAAAACAGCAGACAATAATCGAGCGATCTTGCCCTGTGTATGTTTCATGGGTCTTGGATGAAATATTGTTAGAACATTTTTATTTAATTCTCGAAGCCAAACAATATTTTTTTCAAATATTTTGAAAAAAACGGCTGTTAAATCATAATTAAGGTACCTCGTGCTCTTCAGCACGTCCATTACCCTCAATGCCATCATGGCATTGCTGGGACCAGTTTAGAGAATATTTGTTGCCCACGAAATAGCTTTTCAGCAGCCTGGACTGTCTGTCAGGATAGCAGTTATGCGCTTTTGGTTAGGGTCTTGCTTAAGTATCTTGTACGAGTGTGCTTTCTGATCTTAGCGATCAGCTCTGCCTGCTTGAAAGACGCTAGCTTAATTAATAATTAATTGCAGCCGCAATGACTTTGCGATGTTTAATGACTTGGAAGATTCTTGACCCAACTCTAAACTCCATCTTTGAATAATAGTTGTGTCGAAGTCTGTCGTCACTACGTCATCCTCCTAGTCCTTCCTCGATGGAATTTTTACTTTAAAATCGCTATTAAGGTTCGGAGTATGAGAATTAGTGGGAGCCAATAACATTTCTTTTGTAATTAAGCTCGTGATGTTGATGTGTCCATAGGGTTTGACAAACCACAAATTCGATTATCTTAGTCTTAAAACTGAATGTGTAGATCGAGTTGTAAAATGTTCAGAAAAACACTAGGGATTCGTTGGGTAAGATCGCAAAGTGCCTGTGGTTCTTACCAACTTAATTAAAAAACAATAAGAATAAAACTACATTAAAAGTTTTTAGCGAAAAATTCCAGAAAGATAATAGCCTATCGTACCCTTTCTTTAAATGTAATTCACATCTACAATTATATGTTAGCAGATACGTTTTTCTCACAAAATCATTAAAAATACAGGCTGTTTTTTAAACACCCCTATTTCAAAATTCCAGAAGGTAAGTATAGATTATTGTTTTTTTCTTCGAAGATTGGTATGCGTATTAAATTATATTCTTTTATTTTTTTGAAAAATCAATTTGAATACTATTTTCTTTTTCAGGAGCAATATCGTTCTACGGTTCCCAAGGTAAACAGCTTATTGATTTGTACATTCTAATTAAATTTATGATTTGAATATTTACAGAACCCCATGAAGATATACCTGGCATAGGACAATATGATGATTTTCATACAATAGACTGGCAGCGAGACATTGCTAGAGATCGCATGCGGCATAGATACATAGTGAAGAAGCGACAGGACTCACTTTGGGATTTAATAAAAGTACTTCCAATTTTAATCTGTACAACACAAAAAAATTAATTTTTTAAATTTCAAATGCAGGGAGCTCATGATGCTTGGTCAGGTTGGTTGTGTGTTTTACTTGTGGGAATCGCTGCAGGTATGGTCGCTGGTATGGTAGATATCGGAGCAAGTTGGATGTCTGATCTAAAGCATGGGATATGTCCTTCAGCATTCTGGTTTAATCGCGAACAGTGCTGTTGGCCCTCTAAAGAAAGTGTCTTTGAGGATGGCAATTGCACAACGGTCAATATACTTTACAAATTAACCAGATTTACTTACATTAAATATATAACAATTTAAATGTTTTAGTGGAAAACATGGCCTGAAATATTTGGTCGATCCAGAAGCGGAGCAGGATCCTACATTGTGTCCTATTTACTTTACATAATGTGGGCACTTTTGTTTGCATCACTAAGTGCATCGCTTGTCAGAATGTTTGCCCCCTATGCATGCGGTTCGGGTATACCCGAAATAAAGACTATCCTTTCGGGATTCATCATTCGCGGTTATCTGGGAAAATGGACTTTGTTAATCAAGTCGGTTGGTCTAATGCTATCCGTATCGGCCGGACTTACATTGGGCAAAGAAGGTCCAATGGTTCATATCGCTAGCTGCATAGGAAATATATTCTCTCATCTCTTTCCAAAGTATGGTCGCAATGAAGCAAAGAAACGTGAAATTCTTTCTGCAGCTTCAGCAGCTGGTGTTTCGGTGGCTTTTGTTGCTCCCATCGGAGGAGTGCTCTTCAGTTTGGAAGAAGTTTCATATTATTTCCCATTGAAAACACTTTGGCGATCGTTCTTTTGTGCCCTGATAGCAGCTTTTGTTTTGCGTTCAATTACACCATTTGGAAATGAGCATTCGGTATTGTTTTTTGTCGAGTACAATAAACCCTGGATATTCTTTGAACTTATTCCATTTGTATTGCTTGGTGTGTTGGGGGTAAATTTGTTGATTAATTGTTACTCTAAATTTGTTTAAATAATTTGTCAAAATTCTACAGGGAATAACTGGAACAGTTTTTATCAAAGCCAATCTATGGTGGTGCAGATATAGGAAATTTAGCAAATTGGGTCAGTATCCAGTGATGGAGGTTCTGGTGGTTACTTTAGTCACTGGTATAATATGCTATCCGAATCCATATACGAGGATGAACATGAATGAGTTAATTTATTTACTGTTTAGTCAATGTGGAGCTAATGATAGCACTCCCTTATGGTGAGTTAAGAACATTTTTTTTTGTTTATTTGGAAGAGAATGAAAAAAAAATATTTTTAATAGTGACTACACACGTCACAACATTACAAGTGGGTTAGCTGCAGCAATAGAAGTCGCAGAACCTGGTCCAGGGGTATACAAAGCTATTTGGTTACTGATCTTGGCTTTTTTCCTTAAATTAGCGCTGACGGTATTCACATTTGGCATGAAGGTTCCTTGTGGTTTGTTTATTCCTTCATTATTGCTCGGAGCCATTATGGGACGAATTGTTGGCATAGGTAATAATACATATTATTTATTTCATTGCAAAACAAATAAATAATTTATTATAGGTGTCGAGCAACTCGCTTATAACTATCCAACACTCTGGTTCTTTATGGGTGAATGTGCCACCGGAAATAATCTTATTACACCGGGATTGTACGCAATGGTTGGAGCAGCGGCTGTTCTTGGGGGTGTAACCCGAATGACTGTTTCATTAGTAGTTATTATGTTTGAGTTAACCGGAGGTGTGGGATATATAGTGCCATTAATGGCAGCTGCTATGGCTTCAAAATGGGTTGGAGATGCCCTGGGAAGACAAGTACATACATCAGGAACTTCATTATTTTGAATTTTCTTCATTGTTATTTTTTTTTTATTGTTTAAGGGTATTTACGATGCTCACATTGCTTTGAACGGTTATCCATTTTTAGATAGTAAAGATGAGTTTGCTCACACAACTTTAGCAGCTGATGTTATGCAACCAAAGTTTGTTATTTAAAAAAAAAGTTTATTCATAAAACTAACTATTTTCTTGTTGTAGGAGAAATGAGACGCTATCGGTTATTACACAGGACTCAATGACCGTCGATGATATTGAATCACTCCTAAAAGAAACAGAACATAATGGATATCCAGTTGTGGTATCAAAGGAGAATCAATATTTAGTTGGGTTTGTGCTGCGCAGGGATTTAAATTTGGCAATTGGTATAATTTGTGTTGTTTGTTAATATAAATTTTAATTTGTACTATTTAAATTGAATAGGAAATGCAAAGAGACTCATTGAAGGCATAAATAGCGCCTCAGTAGTATTGTTTACGTCAGTAACACCGGTACAGAATTTAGGCCCACCGCCATTAAAACTTAAGAAAATTCTTGATATGGCACCTATTACAGTGACCGATCAAACTCCAATGGAAACTGTAGTGGATATGTTTAGAAAGCTTGGCCTGCGGCAAACACTTGTAACGCATAATGGGTAGGTTGGTTTCAATATAAAAAAATGTCTACTTAATTATTTTGTTTATTTATAATTCAGTCGTTTACTTGGCGTCATCACCAAAAAAGATGTTCTTCGGCATGTTAAGCAAATGGATAATGAAGATCCTAACACAGTCTTATTCAATTAAGATCTTTGCTGTGAATATAATTTCCATAAGCAGCAATCTTTATAATTTATTTACTCAATAACATACGAAAAAATATTAATTATTTTTTAATAGATTAAAAAAATTATATAGCAAATTATGTTTATATATACATATTAAGTATATTTATATATATTTTTTTATTATTTAATATTAATATAACATTATAATCTACACTTGGAAATTGTAAAATAGACAGCTTAAATTTTTGTGTAAATCCTCACCTAATTATGTGTATGTTCTGATAGATTTTCTATATGATTTTGTTACAATTTTTTACGAGAGTTGATGGGGCTGGTTATAATTATTGAGCACTTTTTTAAACAACCAATTATTTGTACCTTATTGTTATTGTCGCTTAAAACAAGAGGAATGTCAATAACTTTTAATTTGCAAAAAAAAACTTTATACGCCCACTTCTCTGACTGTGATTTTATTATGTAAACGTTTGCAAATTACAATAAAAAGAAGTAAATAATAGTAGGTAATTACATTCATGCTTGATTTTAATTTGGCATATTTTGATTTTCTTGTTTCCGTTATGGAATTCGCATTATCTGTGAAAACTAACCTAAATGATAATCATAGTAATTTATATAAAAATAAATGTAAATAGTAAAGTATTAAATATACCTACCTACGAAATGGTCAAATAGAAATAATATTTTCGCCAAAATGATCAACAAATTAGTCGTTTTTAATTTTGTGTTCTTAAAGGTACGTGTTTTCTCTTAAAAACCGGTTTCCTAAGTTCATTCAGAGAGACCACGATCTAGCTACTTTACAGGGAACTAAATCTTAATTGCAAATATACCATCTTTGGACTATACCAAAAAATTAAAAGATACAAGACGCACTTTTGAAGAAATAACAGAAGTTCTTATTCAACAAAGCTACAAGTAAACTTTTGGAACTTAACAATTTTAAAATCAAACTTTAACAATTGGAGAATGTACAATTAACTCATGTTATAGGGTGATGGCATGTGATGTCGGCCACCTCTAGTAGTCGGCCACTTCGTTGTAAAGTGCAAATTAATAGCAAACGTTTTGGTTTAACCTCCCGGCAAAAAATATTTTCCAAAAGGCTAACAATTTTTCTTCCACGGTGAAAAATTTCATTCCATTGCAGCTACTGGTTTTCTTTTAAAAATGCATGTTTGGCTCAAGTTTTCGCTTTCGTTTGAAATTTTCATTTTCGATAGAAAAAAAAATAGTGGAGGTGATTTTTAAAAAGAGCTAAAATCGCCAAACTATTGAATGTAGATGAATTTTATGATTGTTTTTTATTTATTTATAGCTTATATTTGTTGTTTTTGGCTATAAAACTTAAGCATTTTCCATGGACCTAAGTGATTTTAGCAGTAATAATTTCATTATTTTGTATACGCACCGTCCAGCCACTGACCGCCCACATTACATTACTATAATATGCTATACCATAGAAATGGCAAAACATTTCAGAAACAAGAAAACACATTAAGAAAACCAAACTTTTTCATAAGCATAAATACAAATATAAGTTGCTTTTTTGTTGTTTTATTTAAAGCAATGTTTAATAACATTTGCCTGAAATATGTAAATATTTAATACATGTGAAAAAAACTTAGTAGCTTCATATATTCCTATCATTCTATTCCTTCTAATTAGTGCCGTGCAATTCACGTTGCATTTAAAAAGACCTTAGGTCTTAAAGGCTTGTAGTTAATATTATTATTATTATTAGTTTTCATTTTCATATAAATTAAAAGTATTTTTTTCCTATTAATTAACTTTTGTAAAAAAAAGTCTATGCCTTTGTACCTAATATGAAATGGCATTCCCAGACCAAATAAAATCTTACCATCACATTTTTTATTTAACTGGACTGCTTATATTAAATATTAAAATGATTTCTGGATACCTACATTCTACAAAATTTGAAATAGACACATATTTAGTATGAAAATAAATTTTATATTGAGGCCGACCACTGGAAACTCATGTGGCCGATCTCTGGAGTTTAGGGGGCTGACTTCATAAGAATCACACTTTCATTTCAGTTTTTTGAAATATTTCGTTTATGGCAAATTGACTGAAAAAAATAAGAATTTCGAAATTTAGACATTCGAAAAAATCAGATAAACTAAATTTTAAATCAAAAACTCGAACAACTGAATTTTAAAGGACAGTCAAACGTAAAAAAAAGTTAGGTGGCCGACCACTGGCTCCCCCACCCTATATCACAAATCTAAAAGTATAAATAAAGTTTAACAAATCATTGTTAAATTGTGAGAATTCAAATTTTGTATTTGTAATGATAAATTTGAATATTGGGGGTTATCGTGAATAACAATTTCCCTGGAATTTTGTCTCATTCGAATCTTGGAACGTATGATGTTCAAAAGTTTTCCTCCGAATTTATTGGTATCGGGACTAAACCTTTCCAGGGAATTGTGCTGTCATTTCATACGATTTTTTGTTCTAGGGAAATTATTCCGTCGGAGATTCATGTTCACAGGATACATTTGGTGGTATAAAATATTCCGTGGGAAACGAAATTCCCGGAAATATTCACTATATGGCGGGCACAAATAAGCCATACTAGCTCGAATACCTTTGTACGTTTCACCCCCAAAACCCATTTGTTTACATTGTTGTATTTGTACATTTGGCACTCTATCCATGAATAGAAGTGAAAGCGAAAAACAAAACAAATTACTATGGCTGCGTTAAGTATGTGTCTAAGGAACAGAAAAGATTCTTGTGTGCGTTTTTATCAATGTGTCTATTGGAAGAGGAACGGAAAAGGTACTTGTGTGCGTATTTCAGCTTGTTGGCAAATGTCAAAATATAGCAGAGGTTTCGGGTCCTTATCTTATTAGTTTTTGATGGCGGGCCCAATTTACAGATAACGTGTACAAGGTTAGGCAAATTTATTGACGCATTTTGAGGGTGAATATAATGTGTATGTGTCCGTCTCTGGATTTGATTCAGATGCAGAAGCAAACTGCTCTTTTTTCATGAGGAGAACTGTTATGTTGTACCAACAGAAAACGACAAAAGTGGTCGAGCCGCAATGCTTGCATAGGCAAGAAGGGTGAGAAGTAGGTATGAGAAAGTGCAAGAGAACTCTATGCCGATTGACAATTTTATTCAGCTTGGGCAAATATTTCTTGATGTAATTGTAAATAATAGATAGGTATACTGTAATACGAAATTATAAAGTAGAAAATATACTGAACATTTTAAAAATAAATTAACACTATTTCATATAGTAGCATCTGTAGCATCCACAATGAAATATCAAATGTGTTTCCACCTCTAATCTGTGGAACATTGAACAAGAAAATAATTATTCGCGCACTATAAAAGTGTTTCTATTCAACAGTACATATATAAGAATACCGTGTATCTTTTACATAAATATTTTCTTCCTTATAATTTTGCAATTTACAGGTTTATCTTAATAAATTGTAATTTTAATGACCACCGCTAAAGACCATAGCTAAAGCTTTTGTTCCTGTTTTTTTCATTCATTAAGAAACAAGAGTCATATTCGAGTTGATTTGTTATTAGTTTTATGTAAGTTTTATATTTTAATATGAAGGACTTTAATGAAACTGGGAAAATAATTGTTTGAAACCAGTAATGTCAATTAAACAACACCGAAAACGCCTCTGAAACTTTGATATCAGTCAAAATTCAGTTAAAAAGAAAAGTACTCTCAAAAGTTGCAATCAAGTTTAAAGAGATTATTCTGTAACGATTTACATTGATTATACAAAGGTTACACGAAACTGTAAAGTCGCTTGAATTTAGGTATGGACCGCCACTTGCGCTTTTTCGGTTACAGCCAGCATTGACATACTATACATGGACTGCTAGTCGATTCTCAATTCCATCCAAAAGCTCTATTGAAAATAAGGAGAACGATCTTTACGCCCCTCGGAGCAAAGTAGCAAACAAAAATATTACTTTTAAAAGCCATCTATTGCCACTCCTGGCATGTGCACCATATTTAGTCAACAGGCAAAGAAACTAGGGCCATCTATTGTTGTTTTCCATAAGAAAAATTCTATAAGAAAAATTCCTTTTTGTTTAATTTTAGGAAAGAGATTGCTTTTAGAGTTGAATTCGAATAAAACAAATAAAAATCTAATTTTAATTTTCCAATTAAATTAATTCTTTATGTATCAATTTATTCAGAAAATTCTTTTTCTTTTGTTTGTTTTTGGTTTCAGTGGTGCTTTTGAGGGCTGCGATTTTTGTTCTTAAAATATGCAAAATTTTATATAAGCAATTAAATAATACTTTCGTATTACCATACTTTTTTTCTTTTATTTGCATCGGCCAGAAAATTGTTTAAAAAAAATAAAATTTAAATAAAGCCATGTACTTTCCATATATACATGCATAATTGTATGGAAGAACGAACTAACTATTGAGGTTTGCGGCTTGAATTCACTTCTGATGGTTGATGGAAATAGTAGACATATGCGAGTTCAGTATCTATTTTAGACATTAAGAGTATTCATGAAACCGTGTAAGCCTTCCCACATCGGAAAGTGGAAAAGTTTACAACGCACGTTCGTGAAGAACGCAGCTAAAAATCAACTTGTAAACGTGGTAAATGATTTTTTTCTTCCTATATTTCAACTTGACTAATAACGGTGCGTTTATTACTCTCATTTAAAATGTCGGCCAAAAATAATACGAGGAAGAGGAATAGTTATTCCAAGACTGTAACACATAAAACTTTAAAATTAAAGGTCAAAAGTTGCCACATTTATAACAAATTCCCACAAAAATTTTGGAGAAAAGTTCACCATTTTTGGTGAACTTTTTAATTTGGACAGCTCATTTACCACTTAACTTAAATTTCACAGTTGTGCTAAGTCTTATAGATTTTATTCATTTCGCCAAAAAGTTCAAACAAAAACTTAAATTTAGTTTAAACTAAAAAGCGTGTGCTATATTTTATTAGTCGCGTCGAAAAGTAAAGGAAAATTAAATTGACATTTGATCTAGCCTTAATTATATTCCGCTCATCTGCAAAGAACTATAATATAGTTGCCTATTTTTTTCTGTAGAAAATAGAGAAAAGGAAATTTTTGGATTTCTGTATGGATTTCTCTGAAAATAAAATCCCTTAAGCACTGGTACTTGATAATATTCGTGATTTCCGTTGAGAGCTGGGTGGCGCTCGTGTGGTCTAAGCTGTGGAGAGATCCAACGCTAATGTCGATTTCGTTTCAACAAAAACATCGACTTGCCGTCGATCCGCCGTCAATTTTTTTCTGAAAATCAAATTCGTTTCAAATTAAAACCAATATTTTTCTGGAAAAACAGATCCGTATTGAATCTCTTTTTGGAGACGGATTCAAAACGGATTTGTGCACAGATTCGTACACACACTACAATATTTGTTTTGACGTTTCTCAATTGTTGTGTTGTGAATTAATTTTTATTTTGTGGCAGTGTACAGAAAAGGTAAATTAATATATTAAAAATAAAAAAAATTGTTAAAAACTTCTTGGAAACAAATTTTAAAAAAGTGCAAGTGGGTTTAGGAACTCCCCCGCGTCGGAATCGGGAAATTAAAACGAAATAATGATGTTTTAACGAATTGAAGATTTGTTTTTTTTTTTAGAGCTGCCAAGCAACACACACAGTCCCAAAAAGAGATTCGGTCCGTAATCGTTCTTTTCAAAGCCAAAAAGTATTGGTTTTAGTAGCGAATCCTAATTATTGAAACGAAATCGACATAAGTTGGCTCCTAGCAGTCCATATCTAGTATGTCAATGACAGCCAGTGTGGTGACTGTTTTTACACAACTGAAACCATCACTTTGTTGCTGAAATTCCAAATCAGCGTGTCACTTAGGTTAAATAATATTGATTCAATTTAAAACAAATTCCACGAAAATATCAAAGCAATAGTCGCCGTATAATAGTAGATTTGGGTAAGAGAATTATTTTAATGTTAATACAGTGCAAATAACTTATTTTCTATCTAATCAATGTCGACTTACAATACGCATATTACAAGGTATGATCTTCCAAGTTTCCATTTTCGTTCAAGTTCACGCATGTGTCAAAAATCAGAGACCTTTGTATGTATATGCGTCAAAAACCAGAGAATACTTATATCGACATGAGTCAAATATCAGAGAAATTTGTATGTTTACAGTGATATCGACTAATATCCTTTTCACAGCAATCCCAAAACCCGATTTTCAGTTTAAAGTTTACGAAAACTCAAAAACCGTTCACACTGAACATTTACAAGTTTTCGTTTGACATTTCAATTATTTTGGCACCACAGACAACAACAAATACGTTGGGAATTGAAATTGAAATTACCCCAGACAGCTGTTTTTGTTTTCGTTTTCCCTGGCAGCAACCCATCAGCTATTTATGTGACCATTAATTGAGCACTGAATGTTTCACAAGGTGTGTTTTGCTTAGTTGATCTTGCAAATCCAACATGTTTTCGACAGGTTTTATTTAAAATTTGTAGTTTATCAAAACGAGTGGTTTATCAAAAATGTATGGGAAAACTTGTGTTTTCGCTTTAGGTTTTAAGCCAAAACCGATAATTTCGCGAAAACCGTGTTTTGGGTTTGGTGTGAAAAAGCTATAAGACCGCTTTTACTGATTTACAAGCAACTTTTAGTTTTGTAGGAAAAAAGGGAAAGAAGTAAGGGGAAGTAACAAAATCTACCCGGTCAACGATTTGAAATTTTTGTTTGAATTTGCAATTAAAAGAAACCGTGAAAAAAAATCTCCAGCAACTAGTTTTCCTGTATAAAAGAGGACAACACAAAATTGCGGAATATCCAAATCGATTGTTAGTTCGATTCTACATATAAAACGTACTAAATATACAGCACTGAACTTATGACTTCAAAATTGACTTGACTTGTCAATTGTCATCTATATTTTAGCCATCTAGTTACGTATACTCTGTGGTACTTTGACTTTTCATAAAAGAAAAATCAAATAAGCCTTCATCATACAAATAAAGTGTAGGAATTAAATTAGTTAAATTATTTTATTTAATTAAACAAAATGAGTGCATTTGTTGATCCACGTCGTAAAGACAAAGTTGTCCGATACAAACCACCTCAAAATCAAGCTCAAGGTGGAAATGGAGAAGATTTAATGCCCGACTATATGAACATTCTTGGTAAGAGAAAATGTTTCCGTTTCAAATTTTATTTTATTTAATCAAATAAAACAATTTAATTTTGTTGTAAAGGAATGATATTTTCTATGTGTGGCCTAATGATGAAGCTTAAGTGGTGTGCATGGTTTGCCCTATATTGTTCCTGCATTAGTTTCGCGAGCTCTCGAGTTAGTGATGATGCTAAGCAGGTAAGTTTTTCGTAGTATGTATAGCACTTTTATTTTTATAAAAGTGTTTCGGTCTAAATGAAGTAAGAAATTTGCTATAGATATTAAGGCATAATTTGTGCAATCGAGTTTAAAGATTTTTGGAACTATAGGTTCGTTGCGCAAATCAATTCAATTCCCAATTTGGAACAAAACGCTTGTTATATTTTTGATTAAAAAAATTGCAGAAATGGAGTTATTTGTTTCGTTTTTACTACGTCTTTTATCATACAGCAGTACAGACAAAATTAATCTCCAAATGCCTAACATTCCTAAATATAACGTAGATTATATTACGATATTGAAATTAAAAGTGATAAGACCACTGGTTCTGCGAAAATGTTCGTATGTGTTGTCAACTAGAGGATTTTTGCGGTGAATTCTTCTCATTTGAATGCGTTCACAATTTTGAATAGGCGTAATTGAATACGGTAATTCAAATGCAAGTAATTTACTTCAATATAAATGATGTTAGGTGCCCTTCAATGAATGAACTGTTGGCAAAAAATAAAGTGCTTCTTTATTCTCAAAATTAGAAGAGATCGATTTTTATGAATATCTAACTCTAACCTGTACATTGTTAATATTGGGTCCTATGGGGAATCCACAAGGGAATTTTGTTTCCCACAGATTAATTTAATCCCTCGAAATTTCACCTGCGATCGTTTATCTCCCACGGAATTAATTTCCCTCGAACAAAATGACAGCAAAATTCCTTGGGAAAGTTTAATCCGGATACCAAAAAATTCCGAGGGAAACCTTTTAGCAACATTCACGTTCCCAAGGTTCGAATTGGAAAAAAATTTCCAAGGAAATTTTCATTCACGATAACTCCCACTGCCGTAATATTCTGTATATATAAAAATATATAATATATAAATATATATGATCAAAATAAATAACTCCTTTTTTAATCCTTTCAGGAAAAAATTTTATTAAATTAATTTATTTCAGTTTTTATGCAAGTTTTTTTGACGTTTATATTGAACAATTTATTTATGTTTCTAAAAAAATCCTTTAAACAGAACTAATACAGTTTAATTTTTTTAAACAAATAATTTGCATCAAATTTATATGTACATACGTATTGTGACACACAAATCGATAATCTATAACAAATCTGAGATGGTTTACAATAACAACCCTATTCTGCTATCAGATCCGATCGAATCTTGTGATTCACGTGAATATTTCACTCAATGTCTTCTATCTTTTGAGTCCAAAGCTTTACTAATATTGTTCTGTTTAATTCTTAAGAGAATCTTATTGTTAAAATTCATTTTTGATCGAAATTTATATACTTTTTGGAACAATTCGTTTTTCCGACGGATAGCAGAATACAAATATTCAGAGAACTTTTAACAGAATAGGGCTGTAACAATTGGTAATGTTATTTAACAGAAAAAGTAGTTATACCAGAGCAGTGAAGTAGGAACAACTTAGTGCTTGAAACGTGTCTAAAAAGAATAACGTTGATTCGTTGATTATAATTTATCATTTAAACAGTGAAATTTTTCCTAATTCATTCTATTTTACTTTATTTTTGGATACCTTAAGAGGTTTTGTATCAGCTTTCTATAGCTGCATTTTAAAAAAGAATTACAACAACACAAGGATAGCTTTTGGTGGAAATCTGAATCGTCGTTTATGTGGAGGCGGCTTTTAAGTGCAAATTAGTTATGTTCCTCACCCCGCCGAAAACTGCGAATTGGCACCAATTTCTGACAATTCCTGTGCCAGACTTAGTTTTTTTTTTTGTTGAAACGAAACCAATATTATATTTAATGTCTGATCCACATCCTGCCAGATGGTGCCAATTTGCACCAATTTCTGAAAATTCGTTTTCCAGACAGAAGAGAGCGCTCTTGAGAGAGTAAAATATTTCCCCTTCCTGACAATTTCCTGCCAATTTCTGTCCAATAAATTATTGTAGGCAGCAATTTATGGGCAGAAAATTTACAACTATCAGCTTGACGTTTGTCATAAATAAAGAAAAAACATCTCGTGGTTGTTGTGAGAAAAGATTTGTTGAACAAATAAATTAATTTAGAACTACTGAAATACAAAATTATTAGTTTGAAGAGAAAAAAATTGAATACAAACCAAAATTAAAATAAAAAAAACAAATTGCGGGTGGCAGTGCTTGACTTAACTTAGACGTGTGGGTTCGACCCCCACGCTAGGCAGCATTCTTTTCTATACCTATAACTTTTCTAGCCTGTTTGTTAAAATGAGGTAGTAAATACCTAATTCTCAAATCAACTGTGGCAACAAAGAATTCATTCCTATATTTCTATTCCTTCTAACAATTCAGGTTGCATTTAAAAACATCTTAGATCTTACAGGCATATAATTAAAATTATTTTTCGGACTTTAGTTCTTAATGAGAGAATTTCATCCCCATTGTTCATTTTTTTTTAATCTGTCAAATTTTGACAAAAAAGTTTGGATCAATCCTATATTCTCTTGCTCATTCAAAATGACAGAGATCCCTCCGAATTAGGTATACTTGACAGTTTACAAAATTGAAAATTCGTAAAAAAAATCGATTTGTGAGAATATTGTGTTTTCTGATATCTCAGAATAAAAAAAAATACACGGTTGTTTTGCTTACATGCAATCCTAATAACGCTATACAAATTGTACGTGCAAGTGATTTTTGTATTTGCGCTGCAAATCACAATCGTCACAATTATTTTCCTTATGTCCTTTTAATAAAATTCTAATTTTAGTGCAAAAATAATCTGCTAAGAAAAGCTAAACTGACTGACTAAACTGTCAATTGTAATTGACAAAATACAATTGCTCACAAAATGCTAAATCCTGTACTATTTCCAAATTGTATGTAACGCTTAAAATAAGCTCGGTTGATTACCTAGAAATAACATCAATAATGTTGAATTTATATGCGTACACCAATATTTGGGCTCTTAATTAGATTAAGTTACATTTATTATATTCTGATTGGATGGCTCCTTTTATTTATTTTATGTAAATTTAATTTTTCTGATAAGACATTTTAAAATAATTGCAATTATTTGTTTTTATATTTACATTTAATAATATGTCACCAAAGATAAATACATTTCATTTATTACTACTGAGATAATTCAAGCTGTTAAAATGTCTTTAAAAAAAAGTTTAGATTGAGAATGGATTAAATGACATGTTTAGTTTCGTAATAGGGCTTAAGTTATGTATTCACAAGTATTGTCGGTCCAAAAGAAAATATACACAACACACTATTGCCTAGAAGAACGCAATACTCTAGCTTTTATACATCTAAATATCAAATATACCTTTATACAGGGTGATTCACATAAGGTTTGACAAAAAGCTTGAGTGTGTAGTTTGGATAGCTCCCTAGCTCCTAGTCCTAGAATTTTCTTAATTTCGGTGTTTTCCGTTATTTATAATTTTCTCAAAAAGTGCAATACATTTAAGCTTCCAATTTTCTGTTTTTAACTAAAAGCTAATAAGAGTAGAATTTTGACCGCAAAAATAGTAATTAATTACGTAAAATTTTGATAACATATTTTTAAATTTTCTTTTTAAGTTTTATTTCAATTTTTTGAGTTTTACTTGCTCTTATGCAACCTACACGTTCTACCTTTTTGTTACACTATGCGAATCACCCTTTATATTATGATTCATACAAATATGATTAGATTTTGTCGTTGATTTTTTAAAATTTTGTTTTTCCTGAGCGGAAAAGTTAAGCTTGTTGAATTGTATCGGTTTTCATCCAGACAGACTTTTATATGTGAATAAAAAGTTTGAACTCAAAATGTGATTTTTCATAATTGAAAAATAAGTACAGATAAGTTTCTCTCACTTATTCCATAAAATTTGTATTAGACATATGAATTTAAGTAGACATAAACGCAAACATATATAGGGTTTTCCAATAAGAGGTGTTATTTTGATATTCAAAAAAAATAAATGCGTTGTTGAAGCGTGTATCGTTCCATTTTTATTAATAGCGTAGTTTCTACTTGTCAAATGTCAAAAAATGACAGCTTCAAAAGTGACAGCTACCGAAATAGCGGGCTATTCAAAATAACACCTCCTTATTGGAAAACCCTGGAAAACCCTTGGGTTTTCCAATAAGAGGTGTTATTTTGATATTCAAAAAAAGAAATGCGTTGTTGAAGCGTGTATCGTTCCATTTTTATTAATAGCGTAGTTTCTACTTGTCAAATGTCAAAAAATGACAGCTTCAAAAGTGACAGCTACCGAATTAGCGGGCTATTCAAAATAACACCTCTTATTGGAAAACCCCTTACAAACACTATGAAGGCAATTGTAAAAACTGTATATCGTGTTTCTTCTTTTTATATTTAAACTGATTTGTGTTGATTGAATCAATAAATATTGCTTTTTATTGTGTACAAAAATTAATTAAGGCATACATTTTGAGAATGAAATTGAGAAAGGGCATTTTATCACACTTTATAGGACAATAATATTAGAAAATAATATAACTTACGTATGTAAGATAAGGATTAAAGAAAAAATCAATAATATTTCAACCCCCAGAAAAGAAAACGTTATTGTAGCGACCTTGGATCTCTTATATTATAAAAGTTCTAAGCTTGGTTGGATTCATTTATTAATTTTGTTTTTTTTTTAAATTTCAATTTTAATAATAAATTAACTAAAATTCCTAAAATCCGATAAGTAGATATTTAATTTTTGTTTGTATATTGCTATATTTACTAATGACTTTATATTTGTTTTTACTTTTTTAGGTCTTATCATCATTTATGCTTAGTGTAAGTGCAGTTGTTATGTCCTACTTACAAAACCCAGCACCAATGACACCACCATGGGCTTCATAACACAATTCCGCTTGGTTTAAATAAAATTGTTTTTAGTTTTTTTATAAAACACAAATATATGTTAATTGTAACTGTAGTGTAAATTGTAAGCTCTTCAATTAAAGACATAATTAAAACCAATTTATAAATTGCTGAAATTGTTTTCGTTTTTTTTTAAATAAAATTAAATAAGAACTAAAATGATAACCAAAATAAATATAATGAGGTTGATAACTGCAACGGTGTATACTCAAATTTCCCCGAAATTTGTATGACCTGTGGATTGGGCGTGTTGTTGTGCTTGGACCTGTCCAATTAGCATAACATCGCATTGCATGCAACGCAAAGAAAACTTTTCCACATCAGTAAATTGGCGCGAAGAATTGGCTTCTTTTGCTAGCAATTCAGCTTGTTGGTAGACGCCAAGTTCTTCAATTGGAAACATTGTTGCCGGTACGTCTCCCTTAAAAAAAAATGAAAATTAATTTTAATGCATGCATAAATTGTATTATAAAAGACGAATATAGATAGATATTTTCCTATTGGCAAAAAAGTTTTAAAATGAAATGATTTGTAGATAAAATGTGTAATCATTTAAAATTAATTGTTAAAAACAATAAGACTACTTATAGGTAAGACTAAAATATTTTTCTGACATAAATACATCGAAATACCTAATTGCGTTTTAGATGCAATTTCAATTTTGTTAAGCACATAGTACATAGGTAACTATATGCCTGCAAGACCGAAGGTCTTTTAAATGCAACCTGAATTGCACGGCATTAATTAGAAGAATATGAAGATAGGAAAGAATTTTTGTTGGCACATTTTAACCTAAGAGCGGTATTTAATTAAAATTTGAGGTATAGAAAAGAATGCTGCTTAGAGTGGGGATCGAACCCACACATCTAGGTTAGCAGTCCTCCCCATGGTCCACAAGCGCCATTTTTTTACCAAAAATGACTTGCTTTGTATTACGAAGAAATTGCGGTAGAACTCATTACGTAAGCAGAAAAGGATAAATAGAATATAAGAGATTTCCACTTTTTCATGGAAATACCAATATACCTACTCATATATCTACCTATTTTAGTTATTGATTCAACATTTTTTTTTTGATATAATACCCCTGTATAAGATTTGTCAATAAGTTCTGAAACACTAATTTGTAATAATTATTAGCATTGTAACTTACCGAAGCTGATTCCATGTAAAGTGGATCGTAATGGATCCCATCAAAGAGAAGAAACACTCGCAGGCCATAGTTCTTGTCCTCTCCAAAACGATTGATAATCGAATTCTGAATATCAACAACATCAATTTCGATTCCATAGAAGTTGGAAAGTATGGCAACTTCAATCGCGCCGCCCCATGACTCGGACCTTTGAATCCACTCACAATACTCAGCATTAGGTTTACCAAGTACCCCGTCGTTATACGATACTGGATCTTCGGCCACTTGAGTAGCAATAATTTTTCTCATAAAGCTACCACAATCTGTAGATACTTTGCCATTTAAAACGTACCCAATACTCGTAAAAAGACATGAATTATCCGCAGGTACGATTTTTTTTAGGAGAATGCCAACGAATGCATTCGACGGATTTAGATTTTGCACTTCAGGTGTTGAAATCATTTCTTGATCTTCTTCATCTTGCAATCGTCGGGCAAATGCAGCATCGTCTTCTATGCTTTGTATTACTTTCTCTTCTACGATTAGTGTATCACCGCTTGAAATGCCAGTTGCAATAAGGCTATTGCTATTTTGCGATAGATCCAATGGCTTTGGAGGAAAACCTATCAATATGTGTAGAAATATTGGATTGATTTGCGTAACTTGGGATATCTTTGTTTTTAGATCGCCTATCGTTGTGTCTGCATTTAGATCATTGACAACAAATTGACCAATTTTTGATTTTAATTTCAAAGAAAATCCAGTCATTGTGAGAAGATAAAAATTACAATTCAGAAAAATTTAATATAGCTAAATTAAATATTAAAATTTTAAGTCCAAAATGGAGCAAAATAATTTTTTTTTGTTAAAAATGTCCGTCACGGCCTGACAGTTGCGTCAGTCAATTAGCTCCGTTTGTTTTATTAACTTTTATTAGGCGTGTTCCGAAAATTCTCAGATTCAGATTCCTTAGTAAAAAATTCCTTACAGAAATCCCTTTTTGACCGAGTAAATTCTACTGCACAAACCCAAAACGGGTTTTCAGCTAAAAGTTTACGAAAACTCGAAAACTGTTCACACTGAACATTTACAAGTTTTCGTTTGACATATCAATTATTTTGGCACCACAGACAATAACAAATACGTTTTGAATTAAAATAGAAATTACTCCAGACAGCTGTTTTTTTAATGTTTCACAAGGTGTGTTTGCTTAGTTCATCTTACAAATCCTACATGTTTTCGACAGGTTTTATTAACTTGTACTTTATCAAAACGAGTGGTTTATTAATAATGTATGGGAAAACTTGTGTTTTCGCTTTAGGTTTTCGGCCAAAACCGATAATTTCGCGAAAACCGTGTTTTGGGTTTGGTGTGAAAAGGCTATTATTCCGAAAAGTGCTTTGTCATTGCCATTGAAATTTGTTTAGTAGAAAATGAATAATAAAATGCAATATAATATTGTAAGCCTATAGTATGTATATATGTACATCAAAAATGTTTTTCAATTGTTTTGCAATTTCCGACCATGCTTTTTCAGTAATATCTCCCCCTTAGAACTCTTGCAATGTATTATTAAGTGTATTAAGACTTAACTAAATTCAACCCACTTTTGTGCAAAAGTAAAAAAAAATGTCTTTCCAACATACATTCGATCCTGTCTCATATTTCAAGTGTTACAAAAGTATTTTACTATATACAAAGCCAAAAAAAAAATTGTCTTTTTCCAACATACATTCAATTGTATCTCATATTTCAAGTTTTACAAAAGTATTTTACTATATACAAAGCCAATAGGACAGACGTGTTCCAAAAGCTGGCAGTACTAAAAGTACTAGTAGTAATATACTACGTCAAATTGAAATGCTTTATGACTTTTAGTCCAAAATGCGTTTCGCCCGGACACGATAGTTGGGCTCATCAGTTAGATGCTATCGTGTCGCTCTAAGACGCACTATTTTTTGGTCGATGACTACCAACTCTTAATAAAATTTTCAGCACATACATGCTGAAAATTATATTTTTCTAGGGGAATTTGGTCAAATTCATGCACCCAGAAATATATATATGTTACGCCCGTGGTCTGGCTAGTGGTAAATAGAAGAAGAAAACGCAAATAATACCTACATATTATTTTTGTTTTTGGTTTAGTGGACTGTGTGGGTTTAAGTCAAATTGAAATGCTTTATGACTTTTAGTCCAAAATGCGTTTCGCCCGGACACGATAGTTGGGCTCATCAGTTAGATGCTATCGTGTCGCTCTAAGACGCACTATTTTTTGGTCAATGACTACCAACTCTTAATAAAATTTTCAGCACATACATGCTGAAAATTATATTTTTCTAGGGGAATTTGGTCAAATTCATGCACCCAGAAATATATATATGTTACGCCCGTGGTCTGGCTAGTGGTAAATAGAAGAAGAAAACGCAAATAATACCTACATATTATTTTTGTTTTTGGTTTAGTGGACTGTGTGGGTTTAAGTCAAATTGAAATGCTTTATGACTTTTAGTCCAAAATGCGTTTCGCCCGGACACGATAGTTGGGCTCATCAGTTGACAGACAGCAGAAATCTGTGAACGTATGTATTTCATTACCAAAGATTAAAGAAAGAATTCATTTTGTCGAATAGTATACGGCTTCCATTTACCCTCGTAAGTGTATAATATACGTACTAATGAAAACTCTTATTGATTTGCTAAAATAAAAACGTGATTTTATTTTCCTAGTTGTTTTTTATATTCAGTTTACAGCGATCTTCAAAAATTTCTTATAAAAAAAAACAAAACTCCACTCTAACTTTCTACAAGAAGCATGTTCTGGGCTTTCTGAATGAGAAAAGCTTCCTCTGTTGCCATTGTGGTGCACACTCTGTACCAATTGGAACTTTATCTTGGAGTTGTGGAATTGCTTGACAAGGACTCTGCGAGTTTTGCTGTAACATTGATGACCTGAATGGAGTGAGCACGATGACGTTAACCCATGTCGCTCCGCCGCCGATCACGGTATTTACGGTACTAGTTGTGTGTGATAAGTATTTATTTATTTTATTTCGCTTAATTCAAGCATATAGATATTAGTAGAATCGTTGTAACTTGGCGATAGTCAATGGAAAATTGATTGCAGATATTAACCTTGCCCACTACTTGGTTTGCCCCAGAGCCAATTGAGCAGTACCAAGAAGGATATTGACTTGATTGAGCTATAAATGAAAATCCAATAAAAAAATAATATTGCAAATAGGACCTGGTAATTGGAACTTCTTTCTGATGATGCACTTCATCCATAAAGACCAGCAATTTAATTTGTATTAAGAAATTTCAATAGAAATTTGTAGTCATATTTTAATTCATACTCTAGAATTCCATTCTTGCCTATGGAAATAACAGTTGAACACGCAGAGTTGTACAAATAGAAATGACTGGAGGTAAATTCAATTTATCTAAGATATACAATGCTTCTCCATTCATAGACCATCCTTAATAAAAATGTTGTCTTTTTCAGTCCTTAAATTATGTAAATTGTTCTTAACACTTCTTATTGCATCTACTGGAGAATTAATCCATTCAGTATACAATGTCTTGAACTTAAACTTTTGCTAATCATTTTCTCAACATAGTATATCCAATGCATTTTGTGCCTAACAATATAGCCAAATTGATGAAAACACACTGGAAACAATCAAACATATCTTTAATGTTTTTTTAATTAAAAAAAGACGTACTTACATCATTACATTGGTCAAACTTATAAGCATTGTTGCTTTATGTGCTGACAATTGATTTTTATATTTTATATTTTTTTTTTCAAAAAGGTGATTAAAATAAAGGATTTTAATTTAGTTTAGTTTGAAGCATAGCAACCATCTTGAAATGTCACTTCGGCAACAAAAATGTTATACTGTTATACTGACATGGACCCACTACAATTATTACAGTTTTCGATTGGGGTCGATTTTTTTGTGTGAATACACTATCCAGTGTATTATAGAGATCAGTGGGTTTTATACGTTCACAAACGCACAATATATATTTCAGCATTATATCAGAAAGCTGTGCGACACCGAACGCCCCCATTGATAAAAACGCACGCAAGATTCACATAGGTAACACAGCCTTAGTAATATGTTTTTGTTTTGCCTTTCGATTTCAGCTTGTAGGCAAATGTCAAATGAAAGCAGAGGTTTCCGGTCTTTACGTTATTAGTTATGGTTATGGTTATTAGTCTATGCCCCTAGCTCACTGTAAAAAAAATCAAAGTTCTACTCGTGCTCCCCTAATGGAAAGTCGCCCCAAATATTCAATGCTCACAAAAAAAATTGAAAAAAGGAAAGAAATTCATCATTGTGATGATAATAATTCAGAAAGGGCAAGAAGTGTAGCCCAACAAAATTCTGAAGAACTTGACCATCCTAAATCAAACTATTGTGAGGAATCATCTGATAAAGAACAAAGCCAAACAGAAAAGACAAATGAATCTTTCAAAAACAATTCTGGACCTGGAGCTAATGATTCTGTACGAAGCGATAAGCAGGACACATCATCCCAACATGAACATACCAATTCCATTATACCAAAATCAGCATTTTATCAATTCATTTCATTAAGAAGTAAAACGATTCTACTTGCAGCATTGATTGCTCTAATCGCTGTGTTGTATTTAGGAGAGCGTGGTGCACGTAAGTGTTCATTCTCAAAATTGCAGAAACATTACCCAAAAGAAGATGAGAGTCTATGGAAGCACCTACAATTCGGGAATGAAGATATATTAAACAATAAAAGTGACAAACCTGCTGTTTTTCTATTTTTACACCATGGTAAATCAACTGCCGGAAATCTTATAAAAGAAATAGCTCAGACTTCTGCTAGTTGTTTTGGTAGGTAATTAATAAGTTTCGCTCTTGATTGCTAAGAATAGGACCTAGATCCCATAGCACTACAATTTCGAAACTATATTACTAAATGATTGTTTTTTTTTGTTCTTTATTTTTAGGTACATATTTTGTATCTTTTCTATTTTAACATTTTTCTCTGTAACAGGTTCTTCAGGCATTATAGAAAATATTGACTTTACATCAAAAGAAGCCATAGACGATTATGGGCATGTAATTGAAAAATACAGTAACTCGATCAAGGAGGGAAATGTTGTTTTCATTGCAAATGTCAATAAGGTAACATTTTTAATTGCAAATGTCAATAAAGTAACATTTTTAATCTTCATTTTAATTCATCCGAGTTGTGTAGATATTTAAATTCTTATACCTAAGTTGATAAAGAAGGTACCTATGCCCGGAATTTGTAAGCTAAAACTCAAAATCTTACTCGATTACAAATGCTAAATGTAGTTTGTACCTACATTGAGTAGGAGCACGGTTTGATATGAAAGATGGGGTCCAAGTTCCAAACAATACATTGGATGTACAGAGCCATAATAAGGACAATTTTAACGTACGCATGCGGCCTGCCTTGGGAAACACGACCAATATTAAACCCACGACAAAAATACATAGACTGGCGTGTATCAATACAACTGGTTTTATGAGAACTACACCAACCGCAGCCCTAGCAACTTTCCTTTCTTTAGCCCCACTTGACTTATTTACGAAAGAGTTGGCGGCCAAGTGCGCTTTACGACAAAAAGAGTGTAGGAATTGGAAAATGGGTCTTTACTATATTTACTAGGGTTTAACAGACCTCAACTGTCCCTCCTGATGAACCCACATGACTAGAATGGGCATCAGCGCATCTAACTTATGTAGATGTTGTTTAAAAGAAGAGGCAGAAGAGGGCTCTTATCACTTGCTTTGTGAATGCCCCAGCAATGGATCCATTTGCGATCCTAGTGAGGCGGCTTGCAGTTTCACCACCCCCTTCTTAAATAACATTTATTTTACATTTATTATTTCACATCATTCTCCCACCGATTTATACGTAACGGATGGGCAAATATTTTGAGGTTGTAGAGTTGTCCCTTTTTTTGAGAATTTATTATTTTAACGCTCAAACAAGTCGCTACTTTAGCTTATAGATAGGTACATCCTTTTCACTTGTCTACATTCGATCTTTAATGCCTTGAAAACCATATGTAATATATTTACCGATGATTCGCTTAAACATACATTATTTTAACGTACCTACCGTTTTAATAGGACAAATTGCTACAATTCTGATTTTTTTAGAAGTTCTGCCATCAACCAATGGGGGTTATCGTGAATAAAAATTTCCCTGGAAATTTTTCTCCAATTCGAAACTTGGGAACGTAGATGATGCTCAAAAGTTTCCCTCGGAATTTATTGGTATCGGGAATAAGACTTCCCAGGGAATTTTGCTGTCATTTTATAAGATTTTTTGTTTCGCAGGAAAATTTCCAGGGAATAAAATATTCCGTGGGAAACGAAATTGCCTAGAAGATTCCCGATAGGGCCTAAGATTTGCAAGGTCAAATTCATACTAAAAAATGCACAAACCCAGTTTAAATTGAAAAGCAAGATAAGTGATCAACCTAATTGTAAAACTTGCACAAATGTATTTACTTTTTGACAAAAAAAAGATGCGTTTTGGAGTAGTCTGCATTGCAAGAATGTTTATGTTTGCGTTTAGGGACAGTTTGCTTTAAACAATATTTGGGCTTGGGAATTTTAGAAATCACATTGTAATTAAAATTTTTTTTTTTAGATTCCTGCTGAGGCAGCAAAAGCTCTGCATGCAATATGCGATACAGTAACGCCTTTAGTTAAAAAAGTTATTATTTTGCTTTCATTGAGAGTCGAAGAAGAATATAAGAATGGTAAGCATTATATCCATTTATTTCAAATTCATTATTATTATATAATTGTAGTTTTAATTTTCCGGTCATAATCTAAATTGAATTATTGAGTTATACTTGTGCCAATCCAGAAGTTAAGGTTATTTCAACTTTTAGTTGAATTACTTATGAAGAAGAAATGCAAAAAAAAACAAAAACAATACAAACGCATATATACATATGTAAAAAAAATTATTCTTTCGGCAACGTAATGCTTTTTTTCACCGATTCAATTGAATCTTTTATATATAAAAAAAATATTTTTTTTCTACAAACGACAATCGATTAAAAAAAACTAAGATCCCCAAAAAAGGCGATATGATATATCACATTCATAAATCGATGCATAGCTATCCAGATAGGTTGCTGTTGTTGGAATCCCGTGTAAAAACTGAGCTGATGACAAAACAGCTGCTGCCAAAAAATAAATTTCAAGCTATCCGAAAAACGTCGCATGAAAATTGCAAAAACATGCAAAAACCCATACAACTGAACATTGAAGATTTTCGCAACTGAAACGTTACAAATCAATCTATTCAAATTTATATTATTATAACCGTAAATGGTAGGGTAAGTTCGCTTACTCTGTTTCTCTACTCTCTTCTTTCTTAATTGTATATCAAAATATCGTATTGTATAAATCTGTGGTGAAAAATTCTTTTAACGAACATGCGCGTCGAAAAGAAATTGTAAAACAGCTCCAAAAACAAGAGTTTTTATAACTAAAATTCAGTATCTATAGCCATGTTGGCAAAGCAATACCAAAAGTCAGTAGCCATACATTATAGTCGCCTGTAATATTTATATTCAATATAAATGTCAAATACATCATTTACAAGACTCAATAAATGAATGTGAACCCATACAACTTAACATATACGGTTTTGGTTATTCAGACCCTTAAAAATGAATACTAGCCATCTTAGATTCAGTCGGTTGGAAAACCAATCTCTGTGATTGTGTACTAAATTCAGAAATCTCGGGTTCTGCAAATGCGATTATTTTAGTTGTATTAGTACTTGAGCTTAAGTTACAAACGCATTGTCATATTTTAGCTTTTTTCTTTGTATTTAGTTTAAAACCATGAAAACGGTTGAAGCAAACAATATTCTAAATAGATATAACACCTATATAAATATTATATCTAGAATATATCTATTTACCATTTGATTTAATTTTAGTAAAAGTCACTGAAATTGCTGAGAATAAATTGAGCCAACTTTGGGAAGGAAAAATCGGCAGAAATGAACTAGACCCAATCATAACTCGAGTAACTGATCAAGTTTTTTTACTTAAGAGTAATAAAAAAGCAGAATGAAAATTCTTAATTCCATGATCTAATAATTTATTATATGTTTAATAAAAAATTGAATGTATCCAAATTTTAAATAATGTTTTTTCTCTTTCTCAAGTTATAACAATCATCCAATTTGGTAAGATGTAAGTTTAGAAATATCAATTCAAGTAAAGGCCATGTGGTATTATTTTTATTTCGAACTGAATTTCAAGCAAGCTTTATGAATTCTAAAGAAACGTTCAATAAATGTGTCAAAATCATTCGAACTTTCGATTCACTGTTCATACATATCCGGAACTCTTTCTAATCAACTTTTTGAAAAAAAATAGAGATATCGCCAATGGGTTCACAACATATCAAGAAGATATATAATACAATTTTGGAAAGAATCACGTTTTTATTAAAAAAAATAATAATTTAAGGTACGTACTGATAAAAAAAATTCTGGAAACACAAAAAAAGCAACTAGTGGAGGCTCAAATAAGGAATATAAATTTAGTACTTTGGAGGAAACGATAATACGAATTTGTGCCTTAGTAGAATCGACGGCATCCACATATTTTAGTTAGTTCTTAATTCTAATGAATTTGAATGATAACTTAAACTGCGTCTTATGGTTCTTTGTTCAATTCGTTCTTCTTGTTGTATTTCATTAATTAATAATAAAAAGGATATTCTTTGCATTTTAAATTCAGGGACCCCGGTACGTAACTTGATACAATCGAGTTTTGTGGCTACAACCGAGAATTGTTTTAATTTAACCGAGTGTCCTCGATTGTATCGTTAAGAGAAAACTAGATTGAACCAAAATATGTGCTTCCAATGCGACAAGATTCGATTGTATCGACAAAACTCGATTGTATCGACAAAACTCGATTGTATCGACAAAACTCGATTGTATCGACAAAACTCGATTGTATCGACAAAACTCGATTGTATCGACAAAACTCGATTGTATCGACAAAACTCGATTGTATCGACAAAACTCGATTGTATCGACAAAACTCGATTGTATCGACAAAACTCGATTGTATCGACAAAACTCGATTGTATCGTCAAAATTCGATTGTATCGACAAAACTCGATTGTATCGACAAAACTCGATTGTATCGACAAAACTCGATTGTATCGACAAAACTCGATTGTATCAACTTATGTGCTGCGGCCCCAAGATTAGTACACAAAAAAACAATTTTTTTTTGCACTATAAATCGACCGTCAAATTTGAAAATTTAGTTATTTTTGATGTTGATCCGTGGGGAATTCGCGATAGTAGGAATTGTTTCCGGGAAGAAAAAAATTCCTATGTAATATACCAAAAATATTTCCCAAGGAATTCACGATAAGGCTGATTAATTTATGTTTATTAACGTAATCGCGAATTAACGATAACGAGGGATTTTGAACGATAATTGTATTTCGTAATACGGGCCCTGACAAACATTTTCAAGCATCCATTATCGTAAACCATAATCTGTCCATGTCATGACTATGGTTTTCTCAAGCATCGTTTGGTATCCGCACCCCGGATGGAATCGGCTAAGGAAACAGTTGATTGTCAATTTCTTGATAGTCCTTTTGACGATAGCTGCCTCTATCGTACATATCTATAAGGAGTGAAAGAGAAGAATCATCAAACCGACAGTCAATTTGTGTCGTATGCTATACGGGCCCTGGTTAATTCGATGCATTTAAGGATGTCGGCCGTCATTAAGTCAAAAGTTATTACAAGGGGTCCTACTATGTAACTTCATTCTACTTTCGCATCTATTCGAAAGTTATTTTCAAAGCTATTTTTAAGATGTATTGTATAGAAAGAAGCATCCACTGTCCGTGTATTTGACTCTTCGCCACATAATCTCCAATTAATCCTGTTCTTTTCAGTTAATCGCACACGTTCTGTATTTTACTTTTTGTGAATTTGAGGAACGAAAGTGAATTTAGATGTTCTGTATTCCACATAAAAATGTTCTATATTCCACATAAAATATAGTTTGTAAATAGCTCATTTCGAATGTTGAATTTTATTTCTGTATATGAAAATTCGTGTTCTACATTCCGAATATGAACCGTTTTTATACAATTTGTCTGCAACAGGTGATTTTGATAATTCGAAAATGAATTAAGTGAATTGGAAGGAGTTGAATCCGCTTGAAATGCAGATTACGTGGGGGTGGCCGTGGCGCGAGAGTTGTTTGTTCGCCTCTCAACCTTATGGTCACAGGTTCGATCCCTGCTGTAGTCTATGTCTTCTTATTTTTCCATTAAAAACCAATACTAAAAATAAATGTCATACAATGAGTTGCTGGTTTACTCATTACATGCTGTTTAGGCATAGAACTAACATGTGATGAGTAAAACTAGTATGCCGATAAAATATGACAAAGAATAAAAAAAATAATGCGAATTATAAGGGACATAGATAAATACGACACGGAAATTTCTCCCCATTAGTTCAGCCACCATCCCTGAAGATAAAATCTGAGACGACAACCACCTACAGTCTCCGAATATCGCGCCACACATCTTTCTCTTCCTAACCTCACCATCACGACCGCGCAATGTTGAAAGATTTAAAGGGTATTAATAATCCCTTGAGCGGGTGTAGATTATAAAAAAAAAACGTTATTTCACTTTAAGAGAAATTGAAATTCGTTTTGAATTCATTTTCACTCGGAATGCAGAACATGTGTGAATAAGTGCTTTACTAAAGAATTAGAAAGTTGAAAATTTGCGGATTCGACCAACTTTATTGTAGAATCGAATTCCGTAGTTTGGCCCAAGTATTAATTTTAAAATAAAATGTGCAACTTTTGTATTATTCTTTGTGTACTTTCTTTTGCAACATTAATTTAGCTTACTTTTGTTAGAATTATGCTTTCATTTTTTCTTAATTTGGCAAATTATAGTAAATAAGATTATGAGGTAGTGAATAGCCTTTAATTTTTGTAGTAAAAATAGACTTTGTTTTGAATTCTTTTTCCAACCAAACTTTAACTACTTTTGTGAAGGACTTCTGTTAATTTCATTGGGTTAGAAATCTTTTCGTTTGACATTCTTAGATTACCTTTTAGGAAGCTTAAATCCAAGTTATTTAGATTAAACGTATAGCATTTTTCTCTTCACGAATACAAATTAAGAAAACAAATATTATTTTCATGTTTTACAATTTTTTTGTTTTATTTTCCAATGTTTTGTATTTTACATGTTTTTTGTTTGTTTTCTTTCACCATTCCATGGTAATATGCACTTAAATTCAAATTTTATTTCTACATCAAGTGTATAAAAAAAGGATATTATTGGGTGTTGATTACATCCTTTAAAGTTGAATGTTATATAATATATACTTTAGTTACCTGGTGAACATTTTAACCAATATTATATGTGAATTTGTTAGAAAAAAAATTAAAATGATAAAAGCATAGTATGTACTCTTTTCTGTTGTTTTCTTATGATATTACGTAACAATGCAAAATGTTGGGGAAACAATTGATTTTTAAAATATATATGTATAGGTATTCTCTTTCGTAATGAGAACTTTTATTATTGGGTAATATATGGTATATAAAATCAAAAAGAAATTAAAATAATTTTTAAAAATCATGTTTACATGTTATTTTTTAACACATAGATCTTTTTTTCTTTTTCCATTTAAAGTTATTAGTTATTTAATTTCACACGCAAATATGTATTTAAAATAATTTATTTTCGTAAAACTCAGGCAAACTGTTTTTTTTTTCTCGATGGAACTATGTATGCTGTAGAATTTAGGAAAAAATGATGTTTTTTTTTCTTATTTAAATAAAACACAAATAATGCATTACACATGAATGTTTCTTTTGTTAATAAAAATCATGTTTGCAAAGTATGTCCAGCGGAAAATTTTAAATTTTTTAATAGTATCAATATAAAACGAGTCGAAAAACGGGAAACAGCTGCTCTTGTCGAGCTCGAGCCACATGTTTAAGCAACGTAGCTGAAGTTGATGGTTCTGAAACATTTTGTCCCTTCTCGTCTAAACTTCAAAACAAACGACCATCTGGCATATGTCCGACACAACACTACGAAAGTGATGCACAAAGTAACGAAAATAAATTTATATAAAGTGGGGGCGCTGCTCCCGACCTTCACTTACCTCATCATCACATTTAGTCTACAATTTAAAATTGAAAACTTGTCGCTGGACACCCTTTATAATATATTTTTATATAAAAAAAAATAAAAAATAATAAATATATAGAGATTTCTTAAAAAAAATATAAAACAAAATTTAGAAAAAAATACACACGATGCTGGGTACTAGTTTATCTAAATAACTTCAATTCTTGTAATGCATATTTGTATTGAATTTGAATTTATGCAGAACTTTCAGTTGTGGTGTTTTGCACTTGTTGGCCAGCGTCCTGCTGTTTTTTTTTTGTATTTATTTATTTATATATTAATAAGTATGGTGTTTGTTGTTTGTCGTTGCATACATACAATATTTTTGAGGGGAACAGAACCAAAAAATAAAAGAAATAAAAATCATAAATTAAAAACAAATGAAAAACTGAGAGTACAACAAAATCACACTATTTTGGTGCATACAATTTAATGTTACTTATTTAAGTGACGATTAAACGTTGAGCTGTTCCTATCGAACGGTTTCATCAAAAAATAAAATGGTAATCTTTTTAGAATTGCACAATACAATATTTGTGTTTACTTAAACAAACAAATGGGAGAAAATTAGGCTTTTAACTATGAGATTAAAGTGACGCATTTCGAGTGAAATAGCTTAACGTTTTTCGACACTAAATGCTTTGTATTTATATATGTAAATATATATGTATGTACGTAGTAATGAAATGGAATGTAGAATGTATTTATTTTTATATTTTCCATTTAACATTTTATGGATTGCGGTTTTTTGTAAAATCTAATTTACCTGCTGTTGAGGTTGTTGTTCACCTCCATTTGAATTACCCCCACCATTGTTTTGCTTTCTGGGGTTGCGTCGAGTGCGAGGATTACGCGGGGCATCTCCTCCTGAGCCACCTTTGTAAACTAATGGAAACGATATGATTATTATAATTACTCATTTTGTTTTAATTTAAGAATTCGTACAATCTCCAGTATGTTGGGCATCTCCTGAGCCACCTTTGTAAACTAATAAAAAAGATATGATTATTATTATAATTCGATTCATATTTTAATTTAAGAGTTCATACAATCTCCATTATGCGGGGCATCTCCTGAGGCACCTTTGTAAACTAATAGAAAATATATGATTGTTATTAATATAATTCGATTAATTTTTTAAAATTAAGAGTTCGTACAATCTCCGTTATGCGGGGGATCTCCAGAGCCACCTTTGTAAACTAATAGAAAAGATATGATCATTATTATATAATTCGTTTCAAATTTTAAGAATTCGTACAATCTTCATTACCACCATCGGCGCTGCGGGGACGACGTCCACCACCTGGTGGTCCACGGTTACCAGAGTTAAACTTACGCCTGAAGAAACGTCTTTGTGGTCCACCGCGACGTTTTTGACCGCCCTGGCCATCTCCTCGTTGACCGTTGGATTCAACATTTTCGTTTACACCCTCTCCACCACTTAGACCACCATCGGCGCTCTGGTTATTCACAGAACGTCTTTGTTGACGTCTTGGCCCATTGAAGTAGTTATTGTAGCCACGTCCACGACCACGGCCTCCACCGCGTCGATAATTCCTTTGTGGACGTTGCTGCTGCTGCTGTTGTGCTGCACCACCATCAGTGGCCTCACCTTCGTCTCCGGTCTCAGCATTATTTGTGTTTCTTCGCTGCTGTGGGTTCCGGCGACTACGGTACAACCAGGAACGGTATGTACGTTTCTTATCGGCCGCAAATTGGCTCCCACGCACTGGCTCACCAGAAGGACCAGTCACATTTGCAGCTTCATTGCCTTTTTCTCCAATCACTACATCAAACTCAACCAGTTCACCATCGCCTACAGATCTTACAGCCTTCTTCGGGTTGTTTTTGGCGATAGCACTTTGATGAACGAATACATCTTCTTTAGTATCGTTGCGATTAATAAAGCCGTAGCCACTCTTAACATTAAACCACTTAACAGTTCCACTTACTTTGGTGGCTAGAAAATAATAAAAGAATGTTAAAATATTAAACAAAAAAATAAACAAAATTGTTAGGCAACATTTTATACATAAATTTGCGTAGCGCAAATTAGTGAACCTAGATAGTTATTGCAGACATCCTTAAAATCATTTTTAGTGTTTTTATTGGAAAAGATACGAGTTGTATAAAGTTATGCGGTCAAGAGGTCCCTTAAGTATTTAAATGAAGATAATTTCAGAAAATTTTCTACTTTCGTTTTTTGAATTTAAACTTATTAGTTTGATAAGGAGGAAGCATCATAGGATTATTCGATTAATCGAGGAATCGACTTTGGGTATTATTAATTCCATACTTCATATGTGTATTCGACCAGGGTCTGACAAATGTTGTGTATAGGTATCGGAGTCACATAATGTACGCCGTTGAAAGTCACGTTTAACGAACTACTGAATTAGCTGTAAGAATTATGTCGTCAAAATGGAAGATAGAGATAAGCTTCCGATCACATTATATATATACTATGATCGTTAATCGATTCAACCATAGGTATGGGTTGACCATTAAGAATATAAGGACTGGGGAAATAATAGAACATATGTGTCTGCCTTGGGGTACTCCGAACGTAACTAAGGGCTAGAGGACGTAGATCCAGATAAGAAGAAATCCAATAAAATTCCATCAAGAGTGGACAAGTATAAAGAAGCCCCACTTGGTATATCTGATGATTATGAGAAGAACGATAATTTATTTTTAACTGTAGCCCTGTTAGCAAAATAGTTTAACAGCTTAAAAAATATTACCGATTGAAATAATTATTAGATTATTATTACGAGTAGTTAGAAATTTAATCCCTTACGCGCGCTCTCTTCTACCCAAGACTACCAAAATTCATAATAAGATTGTTCTGTGACGAAAAAGTTAGTACAGAACAGGACAGAACAAAAAGATTCGTGAGAAACTTCAGAACAAGATAGGACAACTTAGAACAGTCAGTCATCTGACAAAAAATTTTTTTTTGTTTACCTACAATTCAAGTTCCTTTATTTTTGCAGATACATTCTTAGAAATAATCTGAAATGGAGTTGAATTTATTTTTAAAAAAATATTTTTTCATGAAATTGGGATGATTCCGACACAGAAAATAATTTATCAACTAATGTCGATTTCGTTTCAACAAAAACATCGACTTGCCGTCGATCCGCCGTCAATTTTTTTCTGAAAATCAAATTCGTTTCAAATTAAAACCAATATTTTTCTGGAAAAACAGATCCGTATTGAATCTCTTTTTGGAGACGGATTCAAAACGGATTTGTGCACAGATTCTTACACACACTACAATATTTGTTTTGAAGTTTCTCAATTGTTGTGTTGTGAATTAATTTTTATTTTGTGGCAGTGTACAGAAAAAGTAAATTAATGCATTAAAAAATAAAAAAAATTGTTAAAAACTTCTTGGAAAGAAATATTAAAAAAGTGCAAGTGGGTTTAGGAACTCCCCCGCGTCGGAATCGGGAAATTAAAACGAAATAATGATGTTTTAACGAATTGAAGATTTGTTTTTTTTTTGAGCTGCCAAGCAACACACACAGTCCCAAAAAGAGATTCGGTCCGTAATCGTTCGTTTCAAAGCCAAAAAGTATTGGTTTTAATAGCGAATCCTAATTATTGAAACGAAATCGACATAACCTATTCTAGCTAAAAAGCAAGTGCAGAAAATCCTGTTTTAAAGTGTTCCAAACAGACTCATTGAACACCAAACCACAACAGTTTAGAAAAGAAAATTTCTCATTGAACAGCAAAATCCTGTACTTTTCTGTTCTAGTGTTCTAATCTGTTCCGAACAGCCTCATTGAACACTAAATGATATAGGGAATAGGGATTGGCAGACAATGGTGCAAATTGACAGTTTTGGGAAGAGTTACCTACCTATTATCTCTAGCATTCTAAAAAAAATACAATCCACGATTTAGCCAGCGATCGTGTAAATATGCGAATTATAAAAGGCGATGAAATGTTGGCAAAAATAACAACATTTGTTTTGCCAGTTTTCGTATTCTATTCTCCCAAAATTGTCGATTTTTTAGTGACCCGTGATCAATATCTTTTTTACGTACACACAAAAGTAAGGCCAAATTTTTTCCAATTTTTTTTCCGATCCGAGACGACAGAATAAACACAATTACAAAAAAAAATCGATTTAATTTTGCCAAAAAAATCTGCAATCCCGGATTAAAATCCTATTGCGGGCGTTCATTCACTTATTATATATATTATCTCGGATACCAAGCTATTGGAGTATATCTGTGGACGAATCCGATAGGTTAGCTGAAAGCTGTTAAAAAATCAGAACAAATCGCATACCAAATCAATTTTGCAGTCAGCTGTTCTATACATTTGTTCTACGATAGCTAGTTATTGCGTGCGTTCACTCATTTATTCTCGGATACCAAGCTATCAGAGTATATCTGTGGACGATTCAGATAGGTTAGCTGTAAGCTGCCAAAAAATCAAAGCAAACCGCATACCAATGAATTTTGCAGTCAGTTGGTTCTATACATTTGTTCTCGGATAGCTAGTTATTCCAAATTTTTTGGGATAACTGAAAATAGCTTTCATGAGAGCAGCTGTTTGTTCATTAGATGTGGTTTTGCACGCATTACAACAACAGAAAGTTATTCCAGATTGCTGAGAATAATTGAGTGAGCGTCCCAATTGGCAAATAGAAAACGATATTAGAAAGGGCAAACGAAAACAAGAACCTACCAAAAACAAAATAGGCTTTCTGGCGTGTGTATCTAATTTGAAAAGTGATTTCCCAATAGAATATGTATATATTTGTAACATATTAAAATAATAATTCAGCTTAAAATCAAAATATGTATCTTACTATTATTGGATTTTCGATAAGATAATGTAATCAAACCCCAAGGTGTTCGTTCATTGTTTGTGCCGGTCAAATGGAATAGAAACACCCTCCCCCACTGTATAATCACATTAGAAATGAAACAAAATGGCGGTGTCCTTTTATTTTCGGAAAATCAATAGTTATGTGAAGAAAAAATGTGGTCGCCCGCCGGCAAATGCGTAACCCCATTTTTTTTAAAATGTAGAGCGAGGCCAATTTTTTTAAAATTATGATAAGCACAAACTTACCAATAACTTCTTTTGGTGGTGCAACCGGCTTTGGTTGAGGTTGATTTCCTGATTCGTCAACCTGCGAATCATCTTGCAATGGTTGCTGTTGTTCAGTAGGTATCTTCTCTGAGTCTGCCATTTTTTCACAATCGGATTTTCAACTTAAAAGTTCCTTGTTTTAGCGATGATTGTTAAATAATGTGTTTAGCTGTTATTATTGAGGGACTCAACTACTGTTGTTATTTTTTTATTTGAGTGATGGATGGTAAAAAATCACTCTTCCAATCCTTTTTCTCTCTATACGATGGTGTTGTCCGCTTTCCAGATCTTACTCGATTGACAAAAATCAAGATGGCATCTTTCCGCTGAAATGTTTTTTTTTTGCATTATAAATTTGTTTAGAGGTTTTGGTATCACTTAAGTGACACCTATAATAATTAAAATGAACCAATTAGATTTGTTATTTTAAACGATGCAACTTCAATTTGCTATAATGCCTTTATATAAATTTTAATATTTTTTTTGAATAGTTATATAATGTGATTTTCCATTCGATTCTTTTTTGATACAAATCTTTCAAACATGGGTTGTGAAATTAAATCCTTCCATTGGGTAAACAAAATTATTTTTTTCTTATTCTGAATCAATTTTTTTGGTGAGTCTAGCCCTCTCTTTTTACTAATACTTCTAAACACTAGTACAAGTTGAAATATTCAGTTTGACAAGCTACCCGCTTCCTAGAAGCGAATATATGCTAATACCATAGCAATAATAGGAATCAAATCGTGTTCTATTCGCCACGAAAAACATCAAAGTCCGAATCAAACTCTGTATTTACTTCTTGGATAAAATATTATTTTCAATAAAATATACTTCACAAAAATGCAACAAACTCCACACCCCTATTATACGTTGTCAAATATTTGACGATTGGCAAGATTTTTCAATCAATTGAAAATTCTCGTATTATGAAACAACAATTGTTATACATCTTTGACACAATATCTACAACAACAACAATATTGTGAATAGTGTATACTTCGTTTGATATTTCAATTATGTGTTTCTTACTAATTTTGTTGAAATGAGACTGGAATCGAATTTTGAAATTCGACTCTATTGTAACTGTAGTAGTATTGTTAATTTATATTTAAATAATTAATATTGTTATATTATTGTTATTTTAATGAAATTTCAAAAATAAATAACATCAACATTTATTCAAATCCATTTGTGTCAGGCGGTACTAAATTTGTTTCATTATTCTTTCACCAACAAAATCTAATAATCGCAACCAAAGCTGCGAATGAATTCTAAGATTATACTGAAATATAGACCGTCTAATATAACTAAATCTTGACTTTCAAGAGAATGTAATTCCGCAATTCCGCAAGCGTGAGTTTTCTCTGTGTGCACCGAAAGTTGTGTACACATACATTTTTCCGATTCTTCAAGCGTGCAATGCATAGTTTTTTGACAGATAACGTTTACACAGATAGGCAAATTTATTCACTCATATTTTGAGGTTGAATAATTTTTTTGCACGGAGCATTAACGCTTGCGTGAGTTTTCTCATCATTTATATTTGCATACATATTTACGTTTCCGCACGGGTCAAAACATTTGTTTTAACAGATAACATGTCGTGTGATTTTTGACACATGCACGAAAATGGATATTCGACAGGCCATGTCTTGCAATATATGGACTGTGTGTGAGTCTGGTGCACTATGTGCATTCAGGCGCATATTGTTGTTTAAAGCTGGAATGTAGAAGAATGAATCGTTTTTCACAATTTGGTAAAGTAGTGTGCGTTCACCTAAGAGGCAATAATATATGCGTGTTTTTTGTTCTTGTTTAAGTCAGCTTAGTTTGTGACGATGAATATACCCGCATATTTATATAACCGAATTACAAAATATACTACTATTATTTTTAAGCTAACATAAATTGCACAAAAAGAATCACCCTATATCGACACCATAATTTTTTCCGAAGGAAAATTCAAACGAATTACGTCAAGATAATACTTGACGTTTGAACAGCAGAGTTGAAACTCCATGCTACTTTTAAGTTTTTCTTGCGGCATAACAACATTTAAAAATGAATCAAATAAGAAATATTCTAAAGCAAACCTATTTCAACAATAAAACGACACTTTTATTTTCCTTAACAAGAAACTTTAGTGCTAATATAGATAATCCAATGCAAAAATCCTTTCCATCACCCGAAGAGAATGCACGTAAAGAAATAGAAACTGCCCTTGACATTGAGACAAGTCTCTTTGAAAATTCTTCAAAATCATTTCAAACGGCTACTGCACCTTTGCAACTTCTCAAAAATGTTCCAAAGAGAGTACGTTCAACGACGCCAAGACATAAAACTAAAAAAGCGCAAATTCCTCCTCCAATTATTCAGCAGCCAAAGTTCAGTTCAAAAACCTATGAGCCCACAGTCATAGAAGACAAAACTCTCGGACTGAGTTTTACAAAACTTAAGCTAAATGATCCGATATTGAATAATCTCTTAACAACAGTACGCTCCAGCAAGCGGCGTAGCAAGAATAGACAGATAATTATGGAAGGAAGACGATTAATTCTGGAAGCAATTTCCAGTGGACTAAAGCTTCAAACAATTGTATTTAGTCAAAAAGAACAATTGGAATTAATAAGCGACAACATCCAATCTCTCAGAAGCAAAATAGAGATCTATAAGGTGCCCCACCATGACTTAAAAATATGGTCAACATTAACCACACCACCAGGATTGCTTGCTATTTTTGAACGTCCTTCGGATGAAAGGCCAAGTTTTTCACCTGAAGAAGAGTTTTTGCCAATAACTGTTATCTGCGATAATATTCGTGAACCCAACAACTTGGGAAGCATCATAAGGACATGTGCTGCAATTCCATGTCAGCAAGTTATCGTTCTGAAGGGATGTTGTGATCCCTGGGAAACAAAAGCATTAAGAGGCGGATGTGGTGCACAATTTCGTATTCAAATAAAAGACGACATCGAATGGAAGAGTATACTTGATCACCTTCCAGATGAATTCAAAACGTTCGCCGCTGAGAATAGTTTAGATAAAGTAAAAAACTATCGATTTGCTAATCCAAAGAAGCAATTAATCAAAACATATTTGGAAATTGGTGGAATAAGTCCACATTATGTAATAATTATTGGAGGAGAAACTCATGGAATTAGTGAGACTGCATATGAGTAAGTTATGAATACATTTATGTTTTGCTGGTCCGAACACTTGATTTTTGATATTTGTTTAGTTTTGTAGATTGTGCCGGAGATAACGGGGCGTTTCTTCATATTGCACTAGCTGGTGGTGTGGAGAGTCTAAATACAAGCTGTGCATTGTCTTTAATTTTATTTGAAATTCGTAGAAAAACCTTAAATGTAACAAAAGATATAGGTTATAATACTGAATAAAGAAATTCTACTAAACAATTTTTCTTATTTAAAATTCAAGTATTTATAATTTATTATTCATCTTCTAATTAAATTAAAAATCAAATTAAAAACAAGTAATTGAGCTGAGTTCTTGTTTTCATAGAATTTTCTATCAAGTGAAAACTGTTCGTTTATACGGTTTCTTGATTTTATCCAAAAATTAAACAATTTGTTGGTGAAAATCGCCTGACAATTGCCGACAACTGTTTATCTTCCAATTAAAAATTATCTGCTTACACGGTTGGAAGACTTTAGAAAACGAAAAATTTGGTAGTCTCATTTAATTTTCGCGATTTTTTTAAAATGTCGTTTTTGCCACAAACATAACGGTAACTTTTACAACTTTTTGTTCCAATAATGGTAAATCTTATTTATTTTGAAAACAGCTTTAACGATTTTAATAAAACAAAAATCAGTCCACTATTTATAGTCTACATTCATTTAGGTTCAAGAATATTGTACATAGAACCGTATTTGTTTTTATTTGTGGCTTTAATGGTTCAACGCATTTCGATCAATATTTTTATACAGCAGGTCCTTGAAATACAAAATAATACTGTTATGCATTTCGCTCGAAATCGAATTAAAATCACTTCTCAATTTCACGTGAAATGAAAATCCTTGTTTCACATTTCGATCGATTTCAAAAACTTCGAAATGGCTACGAGTTTGTCAAAACTGTCGGTTCATCCATTTTTGTTTTGTCTCTAAAGTGAAATTACTACTGTTTATGAAAATGGGTGCAATTTTAAGAGAATAAATGAAGCAGGACTTTAAAGAAAAAATTAGAAGACAAAATTTGCGAAACAAACCAAAATTTAGATTTGCCTTACATAATGTGAGTTTGTAGGTCTGTTAGTTATCTTGTGAATTCGTATAAAATTTCACAAAATGTTGTTTGTTAACTCGAACAAGAAACTCGAAAACTACATTGAAAAATTTGTGAATTCTTCACTTCACGAATTTCTGTGAGTAACTTGAGGAAAAACTTTCAAAACACCAAGCTGTCAAGTTTTTCAGTTATATCCTTTCGTTAGTGATGGACACTTTCGAAAGAAATGTGAACTTGAGCGAGAAGTGCATTATTTATGGAAATTGTATTACAAGTGGATGACTGAAACAGAAAAATAAGATTCAAAAAGATTTTTTCTTCAAAAACTACGGAATAGGAATTTCCGCATATGTAAGTCAAGAATACCTTCTCTTGGTGTACGGTTTTATGTTTATTTCTAAAAAAATAATAAGTACATTACTAACCCAGCCAAAAACGAACAAAAATATTTGTTCATTACATTTTGCACCAAGACATAGCTTACTGTACTGTAATTGCACCAATTTCACAAACAATTTACGCAACTTAAACAAAGTGATTTGAATCCGCTCAGAAAATGGAATGACATTTTTTTTTTGATAATTTTAACGCAATTCATTTTCTGAATTCCATTTGTTTTTTAATTAAAGTAAACTTGTATGTTCCACAATTTATTCTGTTGAAATGACAATTGTGAATATTGGAACTTCGAAAATGAAATAAGATGTTCTGCAAAATTAAATATTTTGAAAACGGGTGAATGATTTTTTTAAAATTCATATCATTACATATTTAAAATTGCTATACCAACTTTATAGACAAAAGTTAAGGAAATTTTGTATATACAAAAATTAAGAAAATAAAATGCACGACTGGATCGTACGAACTTGCTCTTGTAGCTAACAACTTTAGTATAAAGTAGTAGCTAAAGTTGTAAGTAGGTATAGGTAGTCTAGTTTAGTTATCCTGTGCAGGTTTAAAGCCGAAGTAGGTAAGATTACCTTGATTCTTAGTATAATGAATTGTCGAATGCACATGATTAAACGAATGGTGACATAGGTACCATCCTACAAATGTATATTTAAAAAGATTTTAATTACGTAAATTAGAAGGGTAATGTGTACCTACCTACATAGATGGCGCCTAGGTATGCAAATATATGTACATATTTATGTATATATTATACATATGTATAATAATGAAACTGAATTGTGTATAGGTGGGTAAAAATCGTGTTTTAAACTGATAAAAATTGCTGAAACGATTGCTTCAATCATTTTCTTGAAAAAACAAAGAAAGCCATTAGATGCCACGGATCAATGAAAATTTTATAAAAAAGTATCTCGAAAATTATCGGACGGATTTTGATGAAATCCGGTTTTTCATTTTTAGTTTTTTGAAAACAAACTTTTTTTGAAATTTTGGTATGCAGTTTTGTAGAGTTTATTAATGTACATATGAGTATAAAATTTAAAATTAGTTTTTTAGAGTAGTTTTACAAATATTGATTTTTCAAAAAAAAAATTAAAAAATTAATTTTAATTATATAAAAAATGTTATTTAAAATTTTAATATGCAGAATTAGTTTGGCTACCTAGATCCTCTCAGATATAAAATTTGACAGAAATCCAATGAACAGTTACCGAGAAAGCCAAACATTTAAAAAACCGTTATATGAAAAGTACCGTTAATAGACTTTTCCCATAAACTTGATTCATATCAAATAATAGCTATTACCAACAAAAAATTCTCAAAAATTTGTATCAAAATCGTTGGAGCCCTTTTCGATAAAAATAAGATTTTCCTTCAAGGTCATATGGCAGGTACCGTTATTTTCAGGCTTAAAAATAAAATTTCAATTTCCCCTCAGAGGAATGCCAAATTAATCACAAATACCAAATTTGAAGGTAATCGCTTAAGCCGTTTATGCTGTAGCTCGTTATACATACAGACGGACAGACAGACATTTTTTGCCGATCACTTTAGAAATAGAAGGATCTTGACGTCCTACGCTAAAAAAGATAATAAATAATTATTTCAATAGAATGTAAAGGTATATTTTGCGTCATTTGTTTAAGGACACATAGAAAATTAACAACAATGAAGTGGCATTTCATTTGAAATTTTCCATAGTTGGGGGGGAAAAATACATTACTTATCGAACCAAGCACGGGCAACATTTTGTATACGTTATTCTATCTCAACATCACAAATAGCAAGACATTTTTGTTTTAAATCTAAAATACATTAGGCCAACCGAAGTTCCATTAAAAAATCACCATTTTATATTGGGGGTTATCGAGAATAAAAAATTCCCTGGAAATTGTTCTCCAATTCGAAAATTGGGAACGTGAATGATGCTCAAACGTTGCCCTCGGATTTTATTGTAATGGGAAATGAGCTTTACCAAGGAATTTTACTGTCATTTCATACGATATTTTGTTCGAGGGAAATTTATTCAGTTCGAGATTCACGATCGCAGAAAAAATTTGGAGGAAATAAAATATTCCGTGGAAACGAAATTCTCTGGGAGATTCCCGATATGACCCATTATTACGTCGGATAAATAAAAAAAAACTACTTCTTTTCTGAGGAATTACATACCTTGTTTTTTTTTGTTTATTCGGTACTGTTAAGTTTCTTTTTAAAAGCCATTTTCATTTTAACTAAATTCGCTCATCAAGTACTCATTTTTCAATTTACCTACCAACCAAATCAAATATTTTTGTTTTGTCTGTAAAATGAAAAATTATTAATTAATGAACATTGAATTCGGAAATATGGCTGTTTTTATAAATGTATACATATTTTTTTTTTTTTTTTTAATTTATTAATATAGCCTTAAAAAAAACAAAAAAAAAACGAGAAAAAAAAATAAATAAATCTCAAATTTAATAAAAATAAAATATACAGTTTATATGTTTAATAATATGTACATTATACATAACAAAAAAAGTTAATAATAATTGTTACGAGCGAAAAACCAAGTTTTAAAAAAGCAAACACAAAACTATGAAAATTAGTTAGCGCTAAATAAAATCCCCATAGAAAAAAAAACAGGAAACAAATTTAAATGCGAAACTTTTTGTGTTGGTTTCGACACTTTTTTTTGTTTTAGGATTATTTATGCGTTCATTATCGAAAGCTTTCGGTTGTTTTTTTTTCACTTTTTTTATGTTTAAAAATGTTCCAAATTCATATAATTGTTTCGTTTTGTTTTGTTTGAAGATGTGTGCATGACAAAATATAGCATATTTCCATATATGTTATGTTATATGTTTGATGGGTTAAAAATTGAAACCGCCATGAGGAGCTGACTGATCGGGATTGAAATTGTATTGGTTATCTTCCGCTGAGGGTGCGACACGCGCATCCTCTTCTTCATTGCCAAAATATTGCTCAATGATATAGAAAGATTTGTGATAGATGTCTCGATTTTCATGCGATTGTAAGTATTCAATTTTATCAAGACCTGCAAATATTTTAATATTTAAAAATGTCTATAAACATATAAACAAAAAAAAACAAACCTCCACATTCTTCAATCAACATTGCATATGGATTAGGTCTAGTCATGATTTTTTGGCCGGCTTTCAATATGTTTTCTAAAGCGTTTAGTGCTACTTGCACAATATCCGAGTCAACTACGGTTAGGAAATCACACATTGGCGCAATGCAGCCCACGTGAACCTTATTATAAAAATATAAATATATATATATATTAAAATATTAAGTAAACTAAACTGAATTTAATTTATTACCAAATATCTAATTTGTTCGGCTGTACCACTGCTGGTAGCATTTGTTATGGCCCATGCTGCTTCTTTTTTTGTTTTGAAATCCGACGTCTGTAGAATATTCATTAAAATTGGAAATATATTTGCATCGATAACAGCTTGAATTTGTTCGCGATTGCCTGCAGCAATATTCGAAATTGTCCAGCAGGCTTCTTTTTTTATTGTTTCCAGTTCAGAGCTTAATAAAGCACTTATACATGGTAATGCGTTGCAATTTAAAATCACTTGTGTTTGATGATCGTCGCCAGTTACTATATTGCCAACAGCTCGTAATGCTGCAGTTACTACATTATTTTGAGGATGCCTGCAATTATGAGTTAAAATTAAACTTTATTGTTCAATTTTGTGTTTGTCGTTTATACATACATTAGAAGTTCAACTAAACGACGACAAACACCTGCATCAATGACAGCTTTTATTTTATCATTGGGGCCATCGGATAAATAACTTATAGCCCAACAAGTGTCACTGAGAATATCAGCGTCGTTGTGATTGAGGAGACGGGCTAGTGTTGGTAAGCCTTTGACAATTTTTATGAAGTCAGCAGGTGGATTCTTTCCTCGACACAAATTTGATAGAGTCCAAACGGCATTTCTAGTCATAGTGAGTCGTTCTTCTTTACTTAATACCCTAAAAAAAATTTAAAAAATAATAATAATACTTTAAATAGACTACTGCGACATAAAAGGAAGCAGTGTATACAGCCCAAATTTGTGTTGATTGTTACGTTCGAGCGACTTCAAGGAAATGAAAGTTAATTCTTCGAATTAACCAATTAATATGGTATGCGATATACTACTACAAATTGAAAATGCGATTGGGTGGTCCGAACAAAAAAAGAAGAAATGCTGTCATGTAGGCGCTTTGCCGCAAAGCAGTCTGCTATTGCTGCTTAGAAGTGCAATATTCAATTGGTGTATTTTAGATTCAGTTCGCATCAAGGTTAAATTCAATAACACAAAAATTTAATATTAACAGTGCCGAACTATGAAATTAAAACCGTCCAACGTAATTTTAAGGGGTTTTCTATTAAATCCCACAGATTCCTGCCTTTGTTGATACTGATCAACAGCGCTGTATTAAATTTTCATTCTCGATACGATTTTGTGATCATAGCCAATCAAATCAAGACTTATCTACTTTTGCATTTTTATAAGAAGGCTCTATTTTCAGCATGTCAATACTTTTAGTTTTTGGTCACTCGAAACAGGGAGGATCAATAAGAACGTGGCAAAATAAAAATCCGGCGCATAACAGAAAGTATATAATGAGGTTGATTTCAGAAAATCATTCAGTTGTCCTGGAAAGTCGAGGCACACATCTGCAAACTCATTCGAGTTTTACACCAAGTGGGGTATCCGAGTTAACTCTACATCAGAAGCCCAGTGGCAAACTGCTCGGCGGCAGGCGCGGTCACTCAGCTGCAATCTACCTAAGCATCAACTTCGATGAGCTGATTAGATTCAACCCTCATTCAGGGAATGTAAAAAAAAATGTATAAGCTGCTGCCAAGACCATTCATCGGTCCCAACTTTCCAGTATGGTTTACCATCACCAAAACAGCGATGAAGGGATCTTCAACTGTTTGAACAAAACCCTAAGGATCTGTACCGGCCTTAACTTTGATCGCCAACGGTATAAGCACTACAAAAACAAGCAACACTATGCCGAAGGCAAGATATCTCTGTTCGACAAGTACCTAATGTTGTCCTAAACGAATGCAGTCAACAACATTAGGCGTTTTTCTTTTTGAATTCAGAGCATGTCAAAAAATTAGTTTGTCTTTCTTTTTCACTCAGGGCGTTTAGATATACGAATGCGTTTCTTTTTGTTATGAGCATGTGCAGAGTGCGCTCAATGGGCTTGAATATAATCGTCTGAGCATTATGAGTAAATTGCTGAGCACACACGAAATATCATGTATGTGGAGTAAAATGTGAAGAAAAAATAATCAGATACAATTAAAATGAAGAAATAAGTTGGTCCCTTGTTGATTTTATGTATCTGGCGTAAATCTGTGTACAAAATAAGGGTAGTTTTGTATTATATTGCTTTTTATGATTAAAAGGAAAATGTATTCTAGTTTGAGTTGTTCAAGTGTTTAAAACACATATCAGTGTTTAGAGCTTACTATGTATGGAACAAGATGACATTATATTATACGCACTCAATAAAATCTGCTCTGAACGAAAAAAGAAAAACGCCTATTGCATATCACCCAAAACAGCTGTAGTTAAGAATGATAAGTCAGCCACGACATTTCGAATAATTAGTATAATTAGATAGTACTTAAGTAGGTATATACAAATGTAGGCAACAAACAAAAATGCAGTTTTTTTCTTAAGTCTAGATAGTTGCGATAACTTTACCACAACTTAAATATGTAAAGCTGAGCTCCCTGATTGCAAACATGATGCCAGTAAATTTGTAAATAACTACTTAAGCAGTTACCATCTAATTATACTAATTATTTTTTGTTTTCAATCACACCCAAAAATTGCTTTGGACTCAGTCTATTAACATGTTTATTAAACGCCCACAACCCAATCAACACCTGGCACCTGCAACCCTGCAGGGTGACGTTAAAGAACGCAAAATAGTTCTATAAAATTATGTAAAGACCTATGGAATACATAATGATTTTTTTTCGAATAAAATTTATTCCGTGAGATGTACCTATTGAGGATAGCGGACAACATTTCGAGAGGAGCAAGGTCTTATTTAAACTGGAAACTATTCAAATCATGTATGTACTTTTTACTTACTGCAATAAAGGTTGAAGTATGCCAGAGTTGAGCAAGTGATCCCGGCACAAGGACGAATCACCTGCAATATTGCCAAGTGCCCAAACTGCCTGTTCTTGAACATCGTCATATGGACTAGAAAGTAATTCAATAAATATTGGAACAGCTCCAGCCTCGATTACTATTTTAGTTTGTTGAGATGTGCCCGATGCTATATTTGTTAATGTCCATGCAGCTTCAAACTAAAAATAAAAGACAAACCAAATAAATTTTGTTTGTACCTACATGCGTCGTTGAATTATTTAAAATATTTAGTACCTGCAATGATGCATTTGAATTGTTTTTTAAAAAAGTCACAAAACGTGGAACTATGCCACTCTGAATGACTTCCTGAATAGGTGGATTAGGATCTCTGGACAGGAGCTTCCTAAATTTTTGAGTTGTTATTAGCTGAAGACTCTCATCATCACTGTACAGCTGTTCGATCATTTCCTTCTTAATTATGGTATTTTGTTGCATTTGCATTTCCTCCTCCTGAAATGTACAATCATTATGAATTTTCCTTTGCAAATATTAAGTGACCTTGCAGAAAGAAAGTTTTTGATTCACCACAAAGATTGTATGGCTGCAAAAATCAGCCACGATTATTACCTGCACATTGTCACTATCCATAGTGACTGGTACATCGACATTCCTCCGTTTGATCAATTGTTGTTCACGTTTTTGTTTTCGGATTTGGATGCCTTCCTCTTCCCTTCGGCGACGCATTTCGCTCGAGTCCAATCCAACATTTTTATATCGGTGTCTGTGAGTGGTCGACATCTAGAAAAGCAACTTATCTTTAACAATACAAATTTTAATAAGTAAAAAATTCTATTAATTTGTTTATTTGAATGCTACACGGGTGAACATTCACGTGAAAAAGCGCAGTCAGGAAATCAGCACGAGTACTGTCAAATTTTCTACACACAGATATGATCCAGTCTCCGGAGCAACCATCTTGTAAGCGACATCCCGTCGTTAAACTGTGCTCATCAAAAAACCCTCTTATATTATAAATTTGCCGCTTTCATAAAGTCACAGGTAATTATTTCAAATATTTACAATGTTAGTAATTAATTTTTACTGACTATATTATTACCTTGTAAAGATTTTATAATTTTTCACAAAAAATTACAACACGCGAGTATAAGAACCTGCAACAAGACTAGGAAATTCTTTCCCTTTCAAATTCGGAGACTGGATCTGGAAGGCTAGTCAAATTGAGTGTCAGATTTGTGGAATATTATAAATTGAAATGGATGAAGGTTTTTCAATCGATGAGCTGCAGGAGAGGTTGAAAACTTTACAGGAACGGATTGAAAGTGAAATGATTGAAAACGAAGACGATCAAAAAAAAGAAATTATGAATTTACTTCATGATTTCAATAAAATCAAAGATGCAACACAAGTGGTGTTGGGTGCTTTGGCTAATATTTATGGTGTGACAATTAAGGATATGCATTTAAAATATAACTTGCCAATTGATTGAAATAAATTTGATGGCGAACTTTTTAATAAATTAGTCACTAAGCCTCATTCAGTTTGAAATAGGTTAAAAAGTGAATTAAAAAAATCTATTTCGTGTTTTTAAATGTCAAAAGAATTCACCTCAACCTAAATCAATTGAATGTTATTACATCCGCCAGCGAAAATTTCCATTCAAATATTCAGAAATATTGAATGTTTAAATAACTTATAGAAAACGGTTTATTACAAATAGTTATATAAAATGCTATAATTTTTAAGCAACAAGTTGGGGCGATTTGTGCAAATATGTGAAAAGTGGTTCAGCAATTTAATTCCCAGTTCGGTAGTTAACTCGGGTGCAACGATGGTTCAAAAATGTAGACTTGGCCTTATTAATATATTTTAGGAATATGGAACACTTGGAACACAATGCAATAACAGCTGAATCTTGGAACACTTTTTAGGTTAGAACTTGCGTCAAAATAATAAATGTCGGACCTACTGCAGTAATATTTTTTATAGTGAAATATAAATTAAATTAACACCAACAATGGCAATATCATATTCTTGCAATGACTTCTTAGAATTTCAGGTATAAATATTCTAAAAAAAATGTATATTAATCCAAACAATAATGGAATGATGCACTAACCTCTTGTCGGTTTGAAAAATTGCATCTAACCCACAGGAGGCACTAAAGAAAATGAGAGATCTCGATGATAAAATCATCTATGTCTTGAATACATCCTTGCCAACAGAATCCTTCAAGGGACAAGTAGACTCAGAAAGAACCTGCCATGATTTGTACAGTAAGCTTCAAGTGGGTCATCAACATCGGGAAGAGGCAATTAAGCGGTGCATTATGGTTGCAGCTGAATCCGTAAAGCAACTTAAAGATGCACGCGAATCAAATCGTGACGACTTTGAAGTTGATAAAAAATTTAAATATGAACAAAGAAAGGTATGAAGCTTTTGGAATACTAAAGATAAATTGGTGTTATTTATGTTTTATTGTCATTAGTTGCGGGTCCTTCAATCAGAACTTAACGTAGAAGACATTGTAAAGGATAGATCATACAAAGCGTTTAACGAGCGCTGCAGAGCATTTTTCCGGGCTGGCACTTTATAACAGAGCTATTTAATTAGGTGCAAGAGAAATATATACCATTATTACTATTATCGTTTTACTAAACCGACACAGCCCAAGAAAGACGTTTAGGGTTTTATTTAAACTAAAAACTTGGCTTGCATTTTCACAATTTAAGCGAAAGTAGTTCTACAATTAGCATTCTCGTTTCTAGAGGAGTAGAACAATGTTATTTTGCTATCCGTTTAGTAACACGAAAATCGTAATAAAGGTACATTGACTTAAGTTTTTTGCATTAAGTAATATCCACAAATTTGTTATGAAGGAGAAAGTTTGTTACATTTTTTTTAAAATAAAATCCAGAACCGGTTTGGCTGGTATTTAAAAATTATTTTTATTAGATCTTAAGTTTGTTTTCTTGTATACTGTTTTCCTTTTTGATGTGTAACATTTCTCCGCTCGGTTTCCTGAGTCTGTCTGTTTGTCCTTAGGTCGATCTAACGCCTAAACGGCAGAAGCCATTTTCTTCAAACCTAATACACGTCTTAGCTGATTGAACACACCAAAATGTTAAATCTTAATTATGTATATCAAAAGCGGCTGTAACGAATTTGATAAAAAAATTGCGCACTATTAAAGGTGTAGTCCATTTTTTGGTCTAAAAATGATTACATAAAATTTTATTACCTTTAGGTATGTACCTGCCATAGAACGGTTTATTGATTTTCGGATTCCTCAATAACGGCTCAACAGATTTCGATGAAAATTGTGTACAGGAAGTCCTTTGAATTCTAAAAAAAAATGTATACCAATATTTTCGAAAAATATTTTTTTGGATTTTTGAAAATAAAAATTAAATCCAAATTTCGAAAACGAGGTTAATGATTTTGTATTCTTGAAATGTTAATAAAATTCTTTTGCCACATTTTATGTATCTTAATGATCTTGAGATCTAAAAAAGAAAAAGTAAAATGTATTCAATTCCATTGATATTTAATTTGGTAAAAAGAAAACAACCAGACGTTAGACATCATACATGTGGCTACTGTAAGGATCGCTAGTTTTTTTAAAATAAGATACGCGTTAGAATATTTAATGAAACATTATTTTCGCAGGAACAGTCTTTATGTGAATTTATTATAATTCTCCCAAAACAAACACCGGTTTGCTTATTTTTTAATGAAAAACTTGGTCAGAAAATTGGCGAGAAACTCAGTTTTTTTTAATTTGATAACTGAACTATTACTCAAGTTTTGAAAGGTCGATACGTGTAATTATTATGGCGTTTTTATTTGGCAATCCGGAATCTCTCTCCGATCCGGGATCCCAACTGAACACTTTTGTGTGATTCTGACGATTCTGAATTTTAATGAAATTGTCTGTTTGAAAATAATTGTGTAAGTGGAAAAACCAAATTTTAAAAATAAATGTTTTTTGCACAAATTATAATACAAAAACTGACAACAGTCAAGTTTAACGTTCCAGTATATGAATGTGTGTGTGCTTCTGATTCCGATTCTGTTTTCAAGCCCAAAACCAAAATTATCTTCTTTTCAGAATTAGAATTGTCATTTTTCTCCTTTTGAACACTTTCAGAAGAGCCCAGAAGCCTTCTGGATTGCCAAATAAAAACGACATTAGTTTAAAATTTTTTTTTTTCATTAATTCGAAAACATTGTTTTTTTATATGCCTGTAAGGCCTTTTTAAATTTTAGAAAGAGTGGGAAGTTAGGAGATATGTTTTTGTTGGCACAGTGGATTTGAGGATAAGGTATTTACTATCTCATTTTAACCCACGGACGGCATCCAATTAAAATTAAAGGAGAAAAACATGCTGCATAGCGTACTGCATATCAAAACATTCACGTACACTTGGATGTATTTTGAGAACCGAAATACTCAGTTTTTTTTGACAAATCTTGAGGCTGTCAAGAAAAAATAAGTCAACATTGGGTAAAATTCAAAGAAATAACCTAATTTTGCTTCCGAATTTGATTCAAATTCATTACCGAATCACAACAACATAATATACCTACCTACAAAATGTACATATATTTTAAAATAAGACATCTTAAATCAAACGAAATTGAAATACATATACCATCAATACAAGACTTTACAGTTTTATGCTTTGAATTGTGCATTAAAAGAAAAACACCTAAGAGCAGAATTAACTACCAATTCAGAATTAAATTAGCCGTCAAGCTATGATTTGCAAAATTAATTCATTTCGGGTTATATGAACACGTAAGCACAGACAATTTACGAACACACCCAATATCCAGCTGATAAAAGTCTCCACAAGTTACGAACTCATTTTGGCGTTTGTCAGAAAAGTAGACTACCTGAATTCATATAAAATAAAACGAAAAACAGAAGAAGGAAAAGTAAAATTTAAAATATACCGCCCAACAAGTTGTATAATAATTTATATTATTTTTAAATTTTGTCTTTAAATATTATTATCATCATTACAAATATTAAATAAACAATCGAACAGTGAGTTACTTGTTTTGTTTTTTTATTTAATTTGAATTGCTGAGCATTTATCTACGTCGCGTTTTTTTTTGCAGATGATTGGGAGAAGTGTAATAAATCTTACAAAATCTAGAGGATTTCTTTTTCAGAGATGCTTCTCATTAAGTACGCTTCGGGCACAACAAACTAGAAACCATACCCCCGATAATCTTGAAAAAAGATTCCTTGTGTGGACTGGCAAATATAAATCAATCGCAGAAGTTCCTCCTCATGTGAGGTTAGAGATTAATGCTTTTCCATTAGTACAACTTTGAAGTTTGGTTGTTATACATACATACTATACATTTTTGGGTGATATGTTTTTTGGTTTATTTTCTCGAATAATAATTAAACAGATGATAGACAAAAAAAATTGCGAATGCATGCTAGATAAAAATAGATTGAAGGGTATTGTTCATCTGTTTTTTGTTTAAAGGAGAGTTTTGTATAATTTTTGAATGAATTTGTTGCTCTTGACATTGGTTAGAGAAATTGTAAACTATATAACTATGTAGCTACCTAATAGGTTATTCTGCCAATATAAAGTATACAATCTTTGTTCGCGGAAATTTAAAGACATAAGACAAACATGGTTAAATTAAGTCGCCAGAAAGCCTTCTAATGATGATATAATAAACATGCGATTTAAAATATTAGCATTGTATATTATATACCTACATATGTATTTATCGGCTCAAAATTTAAATGGAGCAAAATATAATGTAAATAAATTAGCTTTCTTTGGTTCAATAACCTATCGTTGCTCAAAAAAAGAATCGGTTTTAAATGTCTTATTTGTAGAAATCAAAATTTCATATTTACTTATTTCTGTAATTCCAGCTATGATGAGATGGAACGTTGCCGCAATCGCATTCGAATTCGCTTAGCAAATATTATGATGGGACTAACAATTGTGGGATGTATAATAATGGTAATAAGTGGTAAATCAGCAGCTAAACGAGGTGAAACCGTAGCCCAAATGAACTTAGATTGGCATAAGCAGTACAATGAATCGACTAAGAATAAAGAAGAATAGTTTCGTTTTTCTAGCAGGTGGCATTGTTCACATAACGGTTGGATTCATTTTAATGATATATTTAAATATTGCAAGCTAAAACGTGATTTTTGAAACGGTCTTTATTATTAATTTTAAATAACTCGATGAATTTGCTTTACATAAAAGCCAAAGTTTAGAAATCTTGTAAATGTTACTCATTCTTAGGACCATGTTATATTGTGTTTGCTGCTTTGAAAATAAATTTATTTTATTATAATAATTTGTTTATGCAAAGGGATTCGAATGGAAATTTTGCGACATAATTGTATGTATTTACGATAAATATATACAAATCGTAAGTTTAGTTTTCGCTCACTGAAAGAAAACACTAGTACCAATTTCAGCTCAGTTTAAAAATTCAGCTAATTGGGTCTTACCACAACCGACAGAAAATACAAATAACAAACTTTTTTCAAAGTAGTCTAGAAGCGATTTCGTTGATGCCTTAAACTCAAAACTCAAGTTTGCGGAAATACTTTGTGCGTTATCGTGAAATCAAAATAATACGAAGAGAATTACAAAATACCCAACCCTATAAGGAGTTTCATCGTAATCGGAAAGTTTTATAAATCCGAATGATCCTGGAACAATGTCGTAAAACTAAACGCTTATTATAAGGAATCCAGCCTAATCTAATTTAGTTCTTTTCGTTCTTAGTTTAGTTAAATTATCAAAATAGCAAGCTATTGAGTCCATAGCAAACGTCGTGTATTGCGCTGATTGGGTTCTGGATAAGTTGCAATCACATTCTAAACAAATAATTTTCATGGTCTCATATATCGTGAAGCGGCTCTAAAAAAGTTGCGTTCTATTTGCCAAGAAAAATCCGCAATCCCTGATCAAAATCCTTTTGGCAAATAGGAAATGACAATAATATAACAACCAAATTTTAATGTAGGTACCTATTGAATTCAAAGATATATAACTCATATACCGCTAACATTTATGTCCTTTTCAATTGGTAATCTAGAAGAACTCTTCGATCCGGAATTCCAATCGAACAAGTTAACACTTGGTTCTTGATCTTAAGTTTTAATGTGAGTGTATGTGTAGGACGGAAACAAACAATGAAAATGTAGGGATGAGCAATGTTGATCGATGTTGGTAACGAAAATTGCGATAAAAAACATTACTACAATTTTCAAAACAATGAAGATATTTTCAAACTTTTACCTAATATATTGTTTGCTTAGTCAAATTTTGAACGTGCTATTATTTAAAAAAAATGCATTAAAAAAACATCGAAGTTAAATAACATCGATATTTCTGATATCGATATTGTATTTTCGATATTCGCATAAATGTTCTTCAATATCGCTCATACCTACACACAGCATTGTAGTTGAATTAAATTGGCGTTTGACATTTAGTGTGTGAGTGTGTGCGTATTTCTGATTTTGATTCTGACTTTAAATCCAGAAGGGAATTTATCTTCTGTTTAGGAGAAGAACTGTCATTTAATACCGATCGAACAGTTTCAGAAGCATTCGGACTACTAATCGAAAGGCCATTAGGTAGCTATCGTACTGACATTTGAATGTACTCATTAGCGTTTTTCATTTCATTTCATTTCTTTTGATTTATTTTATTTACAGAATCTTTTACAATGGGCTATGAAACCTACAATTATGATAAAAGTTTGTTTGGTTTCTGGCAAGATTTATAAAATTTGGCTCCAATCTTGAAGTTTCACAGTTGTTACATTTTTTATTACGAAAAAGATACCAAACAGACCTTATGCTTACTTAAGAAAATGAAATAAATTTGTTTCAATTCCCTTCAAGCACAATCACGGACCCGAATTTCTCGGTTCACTTAGGAATCACTTTGGAATCCTAAAGAACTGAGTTTCTCACACACATTAACAAATCTTATGTGTATGCATGTAAAAAGAAGAACGAGAATCGATTTTTTTTAGAGAAATAGAGTGAGTAGGTAGTCGATATTCGATTGGGGAGTATTTGTATGGACTATGTAGAAAAGAAGACAAATGGTGAGAAATTCTGCTATTGTTTTTTTTCGATTTTGCAGAGTAAACAAGCATCAAAGAAATTTTTATCTTCAAGGAAAACAAAAAATACATAATTACAAGTGTAAAGAATTTATAAAATAATACTTTACTCGTAATTGAAAATCGGGATTATTGTCAAATAAAAAGAGAAGTGTTTAATATTTGTTAAAGACCATTATTTCTTATTATAGATTAGTTCATTTTTGTTGGTTTCCATTTAGCATTTAGGTTCGGTTTTCGCTGAGTATGGTGAAGTATAAAATTCTCTCTCACAATACATTCACATAATATCTCCATGGTGATTCTAATTTCCATACTAATTTGATCCGATTTGGAATCGTTTCGGATCCGTTTATGAAGTGTCATGTGTGTTTATGTTATTATTTGGCAAGAATAATAATTATATAAATATGATGTTAATTTGATTTTTCCATTTAAGTGTAATAAGGAAAATTACATATTTCAATTTTTGTTTTAATGTCAGTATGGTCAACTGTTGATTATTTGAAAATTTTGTAAGCATTAGTGAATTACTAATTAGTTGAAATTGGGGATCGGGTGTTTTGATTAAATAAATAAATGATTTTTTTTACAAGACAGACTTACAGATCAGTAGTTTTCGAATGTAAATAAATGTATTTCATTCTTTCTCGACGTTTCGTTGGGGGTTTCCAACTTTTTCAAGAGATTGGTTTTATCAAATTTTAAATTGATGGTAATTTAAATTTAGATATCACTTTTACGTTGAACATTAATAACAACGAATAAAAAAAATAAAACAGACATGAACTTAAATGCTGATATCACAGAACTTTTTTATTGCCACACTGTAATTTGACTTTATGTTGTCTTTGTCTTCTTTCGTATTCATTGCTTTCCTCAAAGTTTTTCTTATCCTCAAGCTTTCCATCGTCTACCTTGTGAATTACTGTTCATATATGACATGTGATATTTATTGAAATTATTATAAATTATAATATTTTAGAAGTTTTTGACCAAGTTGGTTTTTATTTGAACTTTGGAGAATTTTTAAAAGTGATTCTCATCGGGTTTATTGGTCGTAATGATGATTAAACGAAAGCAATATTCATTTTATTTTCCCAACGTTTCGACGGTGGTTGCCGTCTTCTTCAGGGGTGTCTTTATTTACAAAATTAAAAAGAAATATAATGTTGTACATATTGATACAAGTAAACGAACAAAATATGACTTACATAACGTTAAATTTTAAGATTTTTAATATACAAAACATATAAAAAAAACAGATTTTGAACACTTCTCATTCGAAGATTAGTATATGTTTTATGATATTTACTGTCAGAAACTAATGAACAGTAAACGGCAGGTATATTTTGTGTGTCTTGTTTGCGGTTCATATTATTTTTGTTGTTAATTATATGCGGTGTCTCTAGTGTGTAACGTTTGGATGTGTTTTTCTGTTGCAAGGATCTCCACTCCCTCGAAGTTTGGTGTGTGACCGGTATCAACGCTGTGAGAAGACAGTGCCGTCTTCTCAGAACTTTTTAGGCGAATATCTGACTTGTGGTTCGCCATTCTTTGCCGAAGGAGTTGTTTGTTGGGCCGATGTAGCAAAGATTGCAGGATTCATCCGTTTTTCCCTGGAAATTTATTTTATAAACTACGTCTGAACGGGTTTCGTCTTCAGGTTGGTGAAAAGGGATGCAACAATCTGGTTCGACCTATATGCCAAGTTGACTTCCGGGTTGCTTTTCGCGACCATTTGTTTGAAATTTTCGGAAAGTTTGGGCACATAAACGACACTCTTATAAACACATCTCCTCTCTCAAACTTATTTTCTGAACGAACTTGGTGTTTTTGACGAAGTATCAAGTTCCTTATAACTTCTGTCGGAAAGCTGTTGTCTAAGAGTATTTGCGTAACTCTTTCTTCGTTAGCGGAGTGGAATTTTCGGTCTCTCAACGCAAAAACTTTGTTTATTAAGTTCGACGCATTGTTTATACGAATGTGCTTGGCTTGATTAGATCGGAAATTGACAAGTCGCCCAGATGCCATATCTTTCTGGTACCAGTCGAAAGAAAGTCGATCATTTTCGCGGTACACCTTAACGTCCAAGAACGCTATCGATCTGTTTTTTTCTCTCTCTACGGTTAATTGTATTTTTTCATTAAACTTATTAAAGCATCGTAAGACATTTTCAATTTCTTCTCTATCCACAATCGCAAAGATATCATCAACGTATTTTGCTATAAACTTAGCTTAGTTTAAAACATTCCTCGAGTAAAAAATCTAAAACCAAGTCCGCAATCGTCGGTGAAAGAGGATTTCCCATTGGTATTCCGTGTACTTGTTTGTACAAATTGTCCTTAAATTGCAGGTAGTTGTTATCTTTGAGGCAAAAATTTAACAATTCGATAAATTTGTTTTGGCTCAGCTTGGTATTTTCAACTATAATTTCCCATTTCTTTTTAATAATGTTAATTGCAAGCTGAACAGGAACATTAATAAAAAGAGAGACAGCGTCATAAGAAACCAAAATATCGTTTGTGTCAAGTACAAAATCGTTTGCTTTGGATTTAAACTCCAACGAATTTTTTACAGAGTGAGGAGATTTTTTCGTTGCTTTCGTTTAATCATCATTACGACCAATTAAGCCGATGAGAATCACTTTTAAAAATTCTCCAAAGTCCAAATATTATAATTTATTTTCTTAAGCAATATATACTTTTTTGTTCCCTTACACATTAAGATAATAAATATTATAAAAAGCTAGTGCAAACTTATAAAAGGTCTTAATATATTGAACAAAAAATTATTACAAGCTTTTTAATAACATAATGATTATAATTATTAAAATTTTCAAAATACTAAAATTGAAAAAAGGAAAAAAGTAAGCAATAATAATAAAACATATAGAATTAGATACATTAAAAAGAAATTTAAAGTTTTGAAATATCATATTAAACTCATGTCGTGGTAGTGAGTTACGCTATAAATAAAAACCGACGTCCTGGGAAGAATCTAGACTGTTCTATAAATAAATAAAAACAAAAAAACAATTTCTTTTAGTCCAAAATGATTAACTTTTTTTTTAAATAGTACCTAGGTATATTGAGAATAGTTTTTATCGGTAAACAGATTTCCACTCTGTTTTATTGCAAAACACTGTTGGTCTTTTCTGATGATCTATATTGGAGATAGGCTGTGGAAAAAAAAACTCATCTTCTATTATGTTAGTGAGATAAGTCACACTAACCAATCTACCCTATTTCCAATATTTCAAAAAATGATTTTGAAGTACTGTAGACGAAATATCACATGTATATCCAAACGCTGTCGGTCTCGACTGAAGTTAATAATACAAAAAGTCAAATTACGCTGCAAAAAAACATTGCACTCGCTGTGATAATTTTTATAATACAATTTCTTGCATAAGTCGAAGGAATTGTCGTTAGATGTGTCTAACTATAAAAATTACGAAGCACACAATTAAATTTCAGCATTTTTCAGCAGGCGAAAAAGTTCATTAAATAAAACTTTTAATTCCTACGTCTTTTGAGCATAAGGCCGTGTGTGAATTGCGTTAAAATGTTGGTTAAATTTTCTACCTTGGTTAAATTTTGAAGTTTGGTTTGTGGTGGAATCAAATTTAGCTTTTTGCTGTGTGAATTGCGTTAAAAGGGATTTATTAAAACACTATTTTGGCTAAAATTCCTTCAAGATTGAAGAAATTTCCCTAAATCATTTTTTTTTTGTTGTTCAAGTTAATTCATTTCTTTCCCAAAATCTGACTTAAAAGATATAAAGTTAATAATTTGGCACGAAGAAAGTAACGAATTCTTAGTTTTACTAATATGTTTCGGTTTTACATCGTTAATTTAATATTTTAAAACAACAATTCCAAATCTTTTCAAAACAATTCCCATTATGGTTAGTTTGTTGATTTAGTATGTAAACACTAGTTTTCACAGCTGAAGAATTTGACAAGCTGACAAATCAATCTATTTGTATTCAATTTGCAAAATGAAATACAATGAGTATTTTAATTAATTATTTTATATTTGTTAAAATATCAACGGATTATAATATTTGTTTTTTTCCTCTTGAGACCCTACACAAACAAAAATAATAATGTAATTTAATTTTTCAATTGAATAAATTAAAACTTACATTTATTATATGGTTTCCCAGTAGATCTGGACTTTTTGGAGTTCATCTTTCTTTTCGGTTATCGCTTACAGTTTCAAATTACTCTATCTTGAGAAACGTCAAATTTTAACGCAAATTTAGCCTGCTCTACAGCTGCCTACATTTTAACCCATTTTATTCACCACGCTAGTGTCAAATTTTAACCAAGGTACAAAATTTAACCAACATTTTAACGCAATTCACACACGGCCTTAGTCGCTAAGACGAAATTACTACTTAAAAGCTTAAAAGAAAGTTCTTCACTACAATCGGTGATGTGTGCGAATAAGCGAATGACACCTTTAAGTTTTCATCATATCACTGACAGGCGCGATTAAAATCCTGTGTTTTTTCTTATAATATATTTACATACCTACATAGATAACAAATGTTACCGATCAAAATATATTTATGTACATAATCACAATCGGAAGACTTACACTAGCTGATTAAGTAAGACGTTTTAAATAAAAATCTGATGCTTCTCAGTCTGTCTAAAACAGCTTGAATTTTCATATTTTTGTATGTCTAATGGTTAATTTTTTTGCAAAAAGAAATAACTGAACTGTATTTTTTTTTAAATTTCGAATTAAAAAGTTCAATGCTCAATACGTAAACGAAAACGACAGACATACTAAATCATAAAATGGTACCTATTTCAAATGCTAACTAATTTTTTTCCACTTTTGAATTTATATTAACTTGTCCAATTTTTACCTACCTATTCTGCAGGTACATCGTTATATTGATCCGTCAAATGGATTTTATATGATTACAGGCTGTCAAAGTTTTATGTGGGTTGTACTACTCAATATTATCTCTTTCCTTTTTTTTTTTACTATAATTTAACTTCATTTATTTCGTTCATCCAATTCAAAATTCAGTGGTTGGATGCGTGTGAAAACTGCAATCGAGTTCAAATTCTTTTTTAACACAATTTATTATCCTGCCCTAAAGTGCCACTTTTCCAGTTGAATTGATGTTGATGATGACGAGATTGCCAGGGTCGGTTCAAGATGATTTCGTGGTCATACCTGAGAAAAGAAATTTATTTTAAAGTACTTATGGTGTGCACAAGATATTTGTGAGGATCTCTATATAGCTACAATCCACTTGGCTCATATAATACCTATAGAACTCGAGGATTGATTAATATCTGTAAGTTTAGGTTTCTAGTTTATTAAGAGCTTTAATGAAATATTCGTGAATTGCTATAAAGTAGATAAAAAGGAGACAAAAAAAAGAATTTTCGATTCATTGTTAGCTCCATTCTTCATCTTTCTTCTAGAGCAAGACAATTATTCATAGAATTTCGTACCCGACTATACATACGTACTTACATACTTACAGTATATAGAAAATATCGAGTCTCAGTTTTTTTTTAACGTGTATCGTCCAAAAGAAAGAATTACTACCTACATACCTACCTATGAGTTGTCTGTTATTTTCGAATCTTGGAAAAGGCGAAAGAAACAAACAAAAAAAAAAGAAAAAAGAGACATATTTAAAGTAAAATTAAGTGGGTTGCCACTTCAGCATGGGTCCATGATAATCAAATATAAAATATTTATGCATACATCTGTACAGATTGGAAAGGCTACACGTAGACGTATGTACATAACTAACAGCACAATAACCTGAAGTTTAAAATTCATTTCGGCTTTTATTTTTTTGCGCTCGAATAAAACTTGTTTTTTTTTTTATAATTTTTGCCTTAAATAAACCCTAGATATGTATATAAAGTTAGTTATTTTGTGTATGTATGTATATACGCAAAAATGTATCTTATGTATATGTATGTAGACATTATAGGTAGGTATGTAGTTTAAGTTAGTTTGCAAAAATATTGCAGATTGAGAAATTGGAACTTATAGATTTGATCGAGACATTACCTATCATTGGTATATGTACCTACATATGTACATATATACATATAAAAATTTAAACAACTTTAAAGTAGGTGTGGCATTTAAAGTTAGTAAGGCTTTGGTATAATGTAAGGGTTTAAATGCTACGCATATTATGCGTTAAAATATTTTTATTTGTATAATTTTTACTTGTGATTCATTATATTATATGTAGGTATGTCTACATACTAAACTTAGAGCAAGCCACGGTATTCTCAACAACAGCGAAATAGATGAGCTATACATCAGTTCGAAAGGCTAGTCAACAACGCACTTGACCAGCAGAAGATTTAACTCCTAGTATCATTAACCAACACAGGTAAAAGCTTAGAAAGCAGCTCCAATGGATACTATAACAGATCTTCTACACCGAAATCGAAGAATATAGAACATATTCCCAGTTGAAATGTTCCTAAGTTATGTTTGAAAAAGAAACTCGAATTAATCAAACCTGGACCAGATTGTTTCACGAAAATAATCTCTAGCTATCGTTGAAGGAATTCATACTCTACCGGGGAAAATCTGCTGCAGTGGAAAAAGCGCAGTTGATCGCTAATTATTTCGAGGCAAATTTCACTGATCGTCCGGCAATTCACCTTCCAGAGTTAATGGAAGTCGTGGCTACAGTGCAGGATAGAGACCAGCGATAACAACAGCTAAATTCAATGAGGAGAAATCTGCCCAATCACTAATGTAATGATGTTTTCACTAATCCTGATGAGAAGGACAGGAAATGTCTGCGGAACCTGATGGTAACTCTAATTTTGCGTTAAAAATATTGTCAACTATTGCCATTCTACAGGGTGCGATAGGGAAACTATCTTATTTAAAAAAATGAATAACACAAATAACACATCAGAATGATATCAAGTTATAAAAAGACAATTAATTTTATTTTTTATTATCAGCTCTATTCTGTTAAATGTTCAGGTGAATATTTGTATTCTGCTATCCGACGGAAAAAAAACGAATCGTTCCGAAAAGTTTATAAATTTCAATCAAACATAAATTTTAACAATTAGATTCTTTAAGAATCAAGCAAAAAAAATATTAGTAAAGCTTTTACCCCAAAGATAGAAAACATTTAAAAATAAATAAAATAAAATAATAATAAAATTAAATAAAATATTAGTAAGGCTTTCAACTCAAAATGTAGAAAGCATTTTAAAATAAATAGTGAAAAATTGAGTGAAATATTCACGTGATTCCAAAGATTCGATGGGCTCGGATAGCAGAACATAGGGCTGTATGTTTTAAACATTATGGCGCAAAATTTAAAACAACCTATTATCAAGGCCTTAACACGATACTAGTTAGTAATTTACTATATAAATAGTAGTCTACTAACTTTTCATAAATTTTAAACATTTTTTTAACTAGTAAAATGCTAATCAAGCAGATAGCAAGACATTTGTAGGGTTTGAATTTTGATGAACACAATTATTGTGTTTATGCGTTGTAAATTGATTATATGTCTATAGAAACCCAACATGTGCTCTAAATAAGCATTCCCTGTTTATATTTTCATCATTTTAACTTCATTATTTACAAAAATAAAAAAAAATTGACACCAGCAGGACTCGAACCTGGGCCTGCCGGGTGTAAAGCCGATATACTATCAAAATGACATGTGGATTTAGTACGATACTAAACATTTAAAGTAGCCATTCGGTGATTTTAAATTATTAAAATGTTAATAAGATTAAAATTAGCAAAATCCTCTTGTTAACCTAATATCATACTAAAAATGATTTAACATGTTACTAAATCGTTTAAAATTTTGCGCCTATATCATTAAGGTGGCCTCCCCTCTGGTCCATTCATTGAGATAGTCGAGTTTTGAAGTTTTCTCCAACCTTACCAGCATATCGTTGGGAATGTTGTCCATAGCAGCTTGAATATTGTTTTTGAGTTGAGTCAGGGTTATTTCGATGAAGCTAGAGATTACAGATAGTTCCACAAAAAGGAAGCCCCTGCAGCACCCTGTACTGTTGACGATCATCTTTAATAACTGTTTGAACAACGACTACTGTCCGAAAGTTTAGACGGCTTAGATTGTTCGATAGTACCAGAGTATATCAACAGACAAAACGTGGAAGACAATTTGCCTATATTCTTCTGCTGATGAAGGGTAAATATTTTTGTGATGAGAAAAACTCAGCCTTATAGCCAAATTTCAGTACGGATTAGACATGTTGTTGGTTGTACAAAAGATCTTTAATTCCTTAGTTAGTTTAGTTTTAGTCGACAAGCTTAAAACTACGCTTTGAATAATAAACTTTTAAGGTAATTAAGAGTCTAATCCATTAATTTTCCCGATGTTTCGTTTGGTCTTTTGCCACCATTTAAAATCTATAGTCTAAGAAAAAAAAACAATAATGTTCTTCAAATTATAATTTTCATTTAATAATAAATTAATTAATACACCCCTGAAAATGTTCGCGAAACCCAAAAGAAGCGTTTGATCGGGAAAATTAATGCATTAGTCTTTAATTGTATTTAAAGGAATGATCAAAAAAGCCAAACTATCAAAATATACATTTATTAAAAAAATAAAATATTGATCAATAGTAAAACTAAAATAAATTTTTAAATTATGAAATTAAAAAAAACCGCAAGTTTAAGGTCCCGTCTTTATTTTTCATTTAAAATTACAATTTGGTTTTAAAATGTACCTATATACTGATGCTAGTTTTCGCTGATAAAGAAAATTGTAAAATTAATCCAAAAAAAAAAAATTGTATCCCACTAAAAAATCTCAGAGCGTGTAGATGCTTTTTCCGTCGTCCGTGGGAAACGATCTGCTAAATGGGCTGCGACTTACAGTTTACCTAACAAACATTTGAATGATAGGGGTGGTCTGCAAATAAATACGTTATTTTAACAAACTGTAAATAAAATATATTTGTTGAATTAATTTTCTTTTCGTCCTTAAAATTTTTTTTCAATAAAAAGAAAAATGTAATACTATTTTCATTTATCATTTCTAAAAATACGTATCATGTCAAAAGTAACCACTTAAAGCTCTTATTAAATACTGATGTAAATTGATTAAATATTTCAAATCCAGATTAAAAGAAAATAATTTTTCTTAAATTTATTATTATAAAAATTGGATGGGGAATTTTTTGTTATTATGTTTTGTAAATTTATATTTTTAAATACTTAGAATGTGCATTCCAAAATTTTGTTTAGAATAATGCAAAAAAGTTCGAGTGTCAATGCCGGCTAAAGTGATATCAATAAAACTACATACAAGAAATTAAAAATTTAATAGATTAGTTTTTGTATTTTTAAGTAACTTTTAATAAATTCTAGTTTAAAAATGTAGGTTTTAATACAATCTAATATTATTATATTATGGAGAAGTTAAAAAAAATGCTTTCTTCGGTTGGAATATCGGCGAGTCTGCGCATTTCAGGTATACAGCCTTAAATGTATATTGTAGTTCCGTAGGGGAGAAATTCAAATTTCTTTTTTATCCCATTTTGACCGGTTAACTGTAATATAAAACAATAATTCTAACAAGAAGTTTATTTTAAATGACATGGAAACTATTTGTAATATAAAATGCCTAACAAATATGTACATATGTCGATTAAATGTTTCTAAGCTCTTTTCTTAATATTTCTTAATGCAATATTCATATCTGTATTTATATGAAAATGACTTTTTAAATTATATTGAATAGAATACAACAGCTTATATTCTGTGACATTTTTTAAAATGAAAGAGCTGAGCAGCAAACTCAACACATCGTATAAAATGTAAGTATATGTACTTTTATATAACTTATTGAACAAAAGTGAAATTTATAGTTTTTTGTGACTTTTAGACTAAATCAATATGCATTTCGTCCAGGTAGTACCTTAGTTAGTTAGATAGTTCTTCTTATAATTACATAAACAAAAGCCAGACTACGGTCATTATTTTCTGGGTGTCTGAATTCAATCGAATTACCCTAGAATAATATAATTCGTAGTGTTTGAAAACTGTAAATTTTAGTTGTCTCGGTAGCCATCGACTATTATATTACATATCTAAGAAAGCTACTACAGCATCATGAGCACAACTGTAATAAATGCGCGAAACCAATATTGATTTGGACTAAATGTGGCAAAAAAAATCTCAATTAGATAAAATCACAGAATAAAATAAAATGTTTCATTGAAACAAAATATCGGAACCGCGCGAACGAAGTACAAAGTCATTATAGTTCATTAATACAATTAAATAAAAAAATCATTGTATGGCAGTTAAAACAAAACTATGATTTGTTATCTCATACAGAATGACATAAAAATACTTTATACCAATTTTGAAATTTGTGAAATGCATAAATTATCACTTTTTTGTATTTTTTTCTGACTTCTCCATATCATCACAATGCTTAGTATTATTAAAACCTAGCCAGAACTATATTTTCTTATTTGCAGTCCATCAAGAAAGAAGTAAAGTTTATTAGTTTTATGTAGTTAAAAATCGTTTTTAAAATAACTCATCAAATGCGTGCTTTAAAAACAGAAAAACGAAAGAGCTGAGGTCGAAACTCTTTTGCAGAATACGAGTAATATCGAATCCTTTTAAAAGGATCGGTTAATTTTTATATTATATTATACGATATTTATCTTTTTATTGCACTGGACATTCAATATTTGTCATTTGAAATTCATCTCGATTTAATTTTTTTAAACATACAAAAAATTTTTTCTTTGTCAAGCAATTTAAAACCAATGTGCACCAAAATCAAAATTGGGCGATAATAACAAAATGCTCAGAAATTGAAACTGCATGATTTTTATCTATTTTTGAGGACCTATGTTAAATATATATGTATATCGACCATTTCCTAAAAAATAAAAATATAACAGAATTAAAAAAAAAATAAAATTATCAGTTGTCTATCAGAAAATGCACTTCAAAAATTATTACCCTTACCTTTGGTTTATCATTTCAAGTCACACCTGTGTAAAGCTTAACTTAATACTGCAAAAACACTCTTATTTATTAAAAACAAATGTATCCATGTTTTAATTGTGGGCTTAGCGCTAATATTAACTTCGGTAAGCTAGCTTTATGACGTTATATTTCACTCATACAGCTAGATAACCAAAGAGAACCATAGCACAAATTCAATACAATACAATTCTCTTTAAGAAAATTTTCTTATCTCAAAAATTTTTCACTTTACATAAACAAATTAAAGCAAATATACATATTTTAAATATTTGCTTTATTAAAAAGTTATATACATATTTAAAAACTTACCATTAATAATATAAAAAAAATTATAGAAGGGGAAAAAATAATAAAAACAATTATATACAATTAGTTCTAGTCAAAGGACAAAACCCACCGAAGACGAATATTACACTTTGTTTTATAAATGAAAAAACTAAAAGAAAATACACTTTGCTTCCTGGTGAAGTAAGAAGCTTGCATTCTTTACATGTTTCGGTTGGTCAAGTGACTGGAACGATGGAATAATTCAGTTTTACTTTTTGGTCAACCATGAATTTCTGTTTTCAGTTTCATTAAAATAAAAACGAAACAAGTCAGTTCTCATCATAAAGGGCTTTATATAGTGGCTTGCAAAGTTTTTTTTTGTTGTTGTTGAGATCATACATCAAAAATTATATACTTTGGGCGTTGTTTTATTATACAGAGCTACCTTTCTTTAAAAAAAATCTACAAGGGTTATTTCAATTGAAGATGAACTAGGAATATTTTATTTTATGAATAAAAGTAGGTTTTCTCATTGTTATTATTGTGGCACCTTGAGTGGGTTGAATGCGTTCATTCAACTACTGCGTGGGTACTTTAATTGTTGATTGTTCTTTAATTTAATGAATCGGAAAACAAAAGAAGAAAATGATAGAATATATTATAAGTGAAATCAAGATGTAGAAATGTTATGCTAACATAAACAAAACCGCGCAAAGTTCTTTTTTGATACATCAAAGGTTCCGTTCGAATGCATTGTATGTAGAGTTAATGAACTTTGATGGGAATATTGCTTCGGATTCTAAATATATAAGCCATTGAAACAGTTTAAAGCAATAAATTAACTATGTGGACAAAGGAAAACGGAAATCTTTCTATTTATAAACTTTGGCAAGAAAATAATTTCTTAATTTGATATGGATGTAATTTTTTAAAATTTACAAGCAACAATTTAGAATTCGTAGTATAATATTGAACAATACATTTTTTAATTATAAAAATTACAAAAAATGTTCAACCCGCTCAATGAAAATTTAAACAACTTCCTAACTTCGCGAAAGACATAATTCCCTGAATTGAATAAATTCTAATTGTATGTTATAAAGTTTAAGTTATAAAGTTTTTTGCGTGAAGATTTCGTTAACATAAGCTCTGCCGCTGTCGACTACATATGATTCATGTAATATTACTTATACAAAGTAAAAGCTCTATTAAAACAAGAAGGTAAAGTAACTACATATACCCGTACTAAATTAAAAATGTCAAATAACTACTAGCATTACATATAAAAGACTCTGCAGAATTTAACAGTTCACAAGTTTCTGTGCAAAATGTATGGAAATAGACCTGAAACATCTATCAATCGAAAAATTTGTACAAAAAATAAATAAGAGTTGCAGCTAAATTCAATTATTATTTTTTTACAGATTACATATAAAATTTAATCGGGTAAAAATAAACTAATATTGATTGAAAAATTTCATTTCCGATCATTTTAAGCGAATTTGGTTATAGGAAATCGGTTGTAATGGATGGAAGAAAAATATAAGTACCAAATAGAGTTTATAAAGATTGATAAATGCAAATCCCAAATTATTTTATAAAAGAGAAAAATTGCAAGAATCGTTGACTGATTATAATTTTGTTTATTCTCGACAAAAATGTTATTCGAATATCTTTATCTAAACCGATAGTGGTTTCTTTAGAAAATTATGTACAAAAAAAATTAAAAGCCAATATTGTTCGAAAAGTTTGCAAATGAAGAAAAATTTATTTTCAATTATTAAAAAAATATGTTCACAAAAGGTTAACAATTAAATGAAACCTATGGCTAACATTTTTACTAAGCAAATAGTAGTTTTACACAGAGAAGGGTACTTGCCAAATATAAAGAAATTTCCTTATTATTAAAATTTGACAGTGTATAATTTGTCTGTTCAAAAAGTACCTAAGTGTCTCTCTTATTATATCGTTTTCGATTGGCTGTTCGGAGTTACACTTCTTTCACTCCTGTTACTCCAAAAACTGTCCCGAGTAAGGTTTTCGGAATATTTTTCTTTATCGTGTTTTACAAAAAGGAGTTAAAATTTTTAGACGATGATATTTAAATGTGTATGCACTAAATTGTGAAGATATCATTTTCATATTCGATTGGAATCAAAAAATAGTAGAATACCTACTCCGAAAATCGAAACGAAAACTGCGTTAATTTCCAATTCGCAGAAAATTATAATGTTCCGTCAAAAGATTGCAAACAGCTGTTCGTACATTCGTAAGTTTTAATAACAAACATTCATAGTGAATTACGAATATGGTAACCTCGTGGATTTAGTTATATTATCAAGGCTTAATTAAGTTTAATTTATTCGTCTAAAAGCAGACATTGTTCTTTGTAGCTAACATTTTAAGTTATGTTTAGGTACATATTGTATGAACTCTGGTTAAACGTTTGGTAACTATTAAATAATACATATAAATTCGTTCGACAAGTCGAAGACATTTCATTTAGCCGGTAAAGAATGTAGTTGTGATTGCGCTTAACCTTTGAATAGTCCTTTGAAAATAACAGTTTTATACCCATTCCTTAGAATTTAGGTAAGATTATAACTGTCAAGTTTTGTGAGATTAGGCGTGTTTTCTTATTAGCGGAAGAGAGATGAACACAAAAAAAAAAACACGACATCGGGAATAAGAGACGCCATTGCAGACATACAAATGTATTTGCGTGCAAACTATATCGATAACAATAAACAAATAATTTGTGCCGGTAATAAAACGTTCGCCAGAATTAAATTAATTCCCGAATATTCTCTGCGGTGTAATTCCTCGATTTTTTCGTCCAATTTCTCTCCCGCTTGTTATAACTTATTTAATAATATTTCAAAATTCCATTTCCAAAATATTTATTATAAATAATATTCCATACACGTTTTTAACATTATTCAATGTATACTCTTTGAGAGTCGAAGGACTAGAGCTTAAAAAAAAAAACAGTCTTAAGCTTTCGTTGGATTCGTTAACCTTAAATATTTTGAAGTTTATACAATTTTTTCTAAATTCCTATATCAGTCTCTGGAACTTATAAAATATTTTTGAATATATTGAAACAAAGTTGTAATTTTTAGAGTAGATAACCATTTTAAAAGTGTAAGAATTACATTTTCTTAATAAATGCCGCTACAGTTCATCTTCCTTCATTATTCATTCTTATTTTGTTTGTTAATTTCTTTAAAAAGCAAATATTAATTTAAAATGAAGTTACATGAAGTACCGCTAAATTTTTCATTAACTGAGGGCAAGTTTTTCAAATGTCTGAGTTAAATAATATCTTAATTAAGGAAATAAAAAAAACTCGAGTCAATCATGCTTAACCTCAACTTATTTCAAATTTGAAATACCTTTCGAGATGGATGAGTGCATTATCACAAGCGTGTTAAAGAAATATATGTTTAGTTAATATTAATTTATAGGTCTTTAGTTAACTCGGGATCTAAATTGAATGTTTCAGTAGTTAACCCGTATTTAAGAGATATCTCTGAAATACTGACTCTAAATGATATGAAAATCCATATTTGTTCGTATATGTGTTTAAGGTATTAAGTAATATATTTCAAACTGGTATATTAACTGCAAATTATATAGACGAGTATTTACATGCTTTCATCAAACATATTTATGAATTTTAATTTCAATTTATACGGCACTTTTTTGCAACTATTAGGTAGATTTTATTTAAAATTTAAACTTTTATATTTTATACCCTCCGTTCTTTCCATAATGTAGGTATGTATGTGTGCTGTACAATTCAGATTGCATTTAAAATACTTTAGGTCTTACAGGCATACAGTTAAAATTATTTGTATTTATAGTAATAATCTGCTTTAAAAGCTACAATCTTCAAACCTAAGAAAATTCCCGAACTATGATTCTGAAAAACCCATATGAGGTTGCGCGAGGCAGCACTTGCATACAGTACCTTTGTTAACGAAACTGTTATAAATTACCATTTGCTTACTCACTTTCTAAAAAAACACTAATTTTGTTTCCCTGGCATATCCATCAAAAAATAAAATGTCACGTGACCTTTGTATAATTTGTTGGTTTATTTTAGGACTTTAGGTTAAGCGCAACAACAAAATAAACGTTTATGGCCAGATGAAGATTATGTTATGCAGACACACCACGTTGGAAATTCAAGGAATACCTATGGTTTTGAAAATAATTATGTATTGTACATTAAAACCCGGATAAGTGATTCACAAGCATAAGCACACCGTTTAGAAAGGTACTATTCCGTTTTAAGTAAGGTATAGAAACTTCGCTTAAGCCCTCAAACACACTCATCTTTTTTACAAACCAAAATTATGGTCAACTGATAACAGGAACACATTAAAAAGGATATTACAACTATGTACCTACCCTACATACATATATATGTAATTATCATGAAATATATAGGGAATCATACTCGTGCTAACAAAAGGAGTTGTTTAACAACCGATTTGAAGAAATTCTTATAAAAAACATTTTTTCCGTAAATTAAAAACAAGAGAAGTATACAAAATATTAGTTAATTAAGCGGAAAATATACAATTGTTCAAAATGTTGGTTCTGAAGAAATAGAGTTATCCGGGATTTACGTTAATATTTTCCATGAATTCCAAAATTTGGTCCCGACTATTTCCCGTAGAAAGAGTAAGTATCGTATCTCTAATGGCTTATGTACCGACTGCTATAGTATAATTCTTTTCATTATTTATTTATATTTTATTTATTAATTTAAACAACAGCCATACACTTAAATTCTTTTCTTTTTTTTAATAATTTATGATTATTTAATTATAAACATATTCATAAAGTATTAAAATCAGTAATTAGTACGAACTTTCAATCAAAGTATTAGGCAACCTTATTCCAAAAATGCAATAAATTTCAATTCCGCAACACTTAACGAAGAAACACTCAATACAGAAATGATTAAAAAGCAAATATTTAAAATTCATATCACATCTTTTTATACAAGTATGTAAAAAAACTTATACCTTTTACCATACATACATTGATAAGTATGATTGATTGTAACTCAGTTAAATTCCACTAATTAAATTGTTGAAAATCAATTGAACTTAAGCTTGATTCTAACACAATTTTAATGCAGACCTACATAATTTTTAGTTAAAATTAGTTTAATCAATTTGTGTGTTAACTTGCTAAAGAACAAACAGTTGACCATTTAACAAGAAAAGATAGAACCCATCTAACAAAAAAAAAACTACTCAGTGACGCATCTAACATTCTAATGGCATGCAAACAACCATACATATATATGTACATAAATGTGAAAATATGACAAATAAAGTAAAATTGCAAAACAAGTAGTTATACTCGTAAAAGTATGACTGATCGCGTAGTTAGGTATAGATTATAATCATCGCCATCATGCCGACAACGGCCAAGCCAATAAGGAAGTCCAACAACCCCACTGGAAAACACGTTAACTTGAGAGTTGAGACTACTTGCGGCCTTAGAACGTCAACGTTTTTCCCAGGAAAGTATATGTACATCTAACTTATTTAAATATACCACGTGGTGGTGTGATATTTTTTTTGTTAACTATTACTCTAATAAAATTTAATAAATTAATTAAATATTATGTTGCTTACCTTACACGAGGTCACTTTTAAATAGTGACCCGCACACAAAAATTCAAATTTAACAGAAATTTTGTGAAATTTTAGTCACATCCCATCAGCAGAGGTTATACTGGCTACGAATCGTTAATTTAAAAAAAATATATTTTGAATTTAAAAAAAATTTCAGAAGCCGGATGTACGAATTTTGTGTTCACACGGATTTGATAACGTCATGGGTTTATTTTTATGTTTTGAGTAAAAACTGAAAAAAAAAATTAAAAAAGGTATTGCGAATAATATTGTGTCGATGTTACATATTTTATTAAAATAAAAACGTTAGTTATAAACAAAGAAAATCATTTTTTTTAAAGAGCTATCCAGCATTATTTAAAAGAAAAAGAGAAAAAAAAAACCGAAATGAAAAAAAAATCCGGGCTCAGAAAATAAACTTGGCAATATGCTGGGATTCACTTAATTTGGTATTTACTTCAACGCCAAACACTTCTAGACTAATTTTAGTTTCGGTTTTAAGACTTCGATCGGGCTCCAGATCAATTCTCGAAGTGATTCCATACCTGTGCGGCGACACGGGAAAGACTTTTTTCGTATTTCATTGCTCAGTGTTGACGTTGTTGTTGTTGTTGTATGTCTGTATATTTTCATATACTTACCTGTTATACCTCTACCTAACCTACCTACAGGTATGAATATATGTATGTAGAATTGAAAAAAAAGGTGAAGTCGGAGTCTTGGTCGGTTCAGTCGGTGTATCTTTTTTTTTTTATTAATTTCTATCTTACCTTTATTGATTTTTTTTTCTTTTCTTCAATAAATGCGGGAGTTAAGAGAATAAGAGAGAAGGAGAGAAACCAGTTTTTAACATTAAACAATTTTTCAAATGAAAAGACTAAAGGTAAGGCAGAATAATACCTACAAGGAAAAAAAAAGAAAGAATAACACGAGGATTGGACAGGCAAAAGCACAGCAGCAGCAGCAGCACTGTAAGCGGCAACGTGTAAAAGACAAAAAATCAGTTTGAATGTAAAGATTTTTTTCTTTTAATTTTTTTAATGTTTTTTTTTTTATTATTTTTAAGGTACCTACTCCCATCTAAATAAATAAATGTGAGAGTAACTGATGGATATATATGTAAATATGTATGTACATATAAACAGGTATACATATGAAAGACCCTCTCGAACTCGATCTTGTATACCTACCTAAGCGATGAAGATGGTGAATGATAATCGTTTGTATATAGATTGATGTGTGGATGTGGAAGCATTTTTAGGAGATTTTTATATATATTTTTTTTTTGATTTTTTTTCCAAAAAGAATGTGAAATGCGGATAAACTGTGGAGATTCTAAAAGAAACAAAATTAAAAGAGTAGGTTTAGATAGTGATTTTTCTTATTTGGAAATTGTTAGGTTTTTGGTTGTTCCTTTTTTTTTTTTTAATTTTTGATATGGGTAGGGGGAGCTTTTGTAATAAAAGTCTTAAAAGAGTTTTTGTACATATATTATCCATGGTGTTAGAGAGAAAAATGCACATACCACCTATACATACCAATGTAATGGAATCACAGCTCCGCCACGCCGACAACGGCAATCTTGACCAGTGATCATATTGGGTAAGGAAAAGTTATACCTACCTACCTTTCAAAAAAAAAAAATCAATAGGAACAAACATTACATTTCACAGCCTTACTTTATGTGGGCAGCAGGTTGCTGCAGGTCACCAGGTGTGAACATAAATCACAAGTTGGTTGATTATCTTGACTCTCTGAATATATTTAATAATGGTTAAATTCGTTGAATCATTTAGATCTAATAGTTTCGGTATACAAAAGGTATATTGATTTCACTTTCGCAGGCGGACGGACGTTTCGTAGTGGTGATGTCATTTTTATTTTCAGATATACCTAATCAGATGATATTTCAATCCAAATTGATGGCTTAGTTTAATTGCGCGTATGTATGTTAGTATAGTTTTAAAATTGTAACTTTTTAGGTAAGGAGCAAAAGTGTGTTTACGTCGAATTTTGACGTTTAAAAATCGTTAATTGTTTTTTCTATTAAATTTAAAAATGCCATTAACACAAAAAAAATTCTACATAGTCCTTCATCTTTTTAATACTAATATAGAAAATATTAAAAAATGAAATTCTCCATAATTTGAAACTGCTAACTATAAAAACTTAACAAATGTATTAGCATGCTATCCTTTTTAATTTTTTAACTTTTACGTTTTTTAAGCTTTATTTTTATTTTTTTCTCTTCTTTTTTTTAATTTATACATAGATCTACTGATCCTAAATTTTTTTTAATTTTTATTTTTTGTATTTTATGTTTTAACTGCTTGCATTAAGCTCCCATAATCCTTTTTCTTTCATACTCGCATAGTCAATAAATACAAGTTGGTGTGTTAGGCTTGGCAAAACACAATAGCGTGGGAATATTTAATCAAAGATGGTAGGTATTTAAACAATCATTTTGTATATACCTACGTATTTAATCCTAGGACTAGAACTTCTGATGTTTGATTTGCACGAGATATCCTGAATTTCAGAGATATATTCAACTTTCTTCCCGGTACAGGCTTTTTCCTGGCAAGCGATCCTCTTAAACTAAAAATAAAATATAAAACCAATTACAGACAAATCTACTGCATGACTGCAGAACGTCAGTACGCTTTTGCACGACTGACAAAATTGAATTTATTGGTGCCATATACCAATTTCTTTTTCATAAAATAGAATGGCTCTTGATTGTTCAATTTTCATAGAAATAAAGTCATATTACCTACCAGTCTTATAACTGAAATTGTCAAAATATCATAAGATTTTCTTTCGGGAAAGAAATTATTATTGATATTTCTAAAATTTGTCTGGCTAAGCAGAAAAAAAACAAATACGGCAACTGTGTACCATTATCGAAATGCCATATTTGGGAGTATTATTCAAAACATTCTATGACAACAAAATTGTATTATGGCATAAATCCTGCTTTAGTTGCTTAAAAATATTAAGAATAGAAACAGCTGGACCATTGGAACTTGTCTTAGAATGACGTTTAAAATACCGAGTCTGAATTTTGTTTGTAGTTTTTTTCCTGTTGTATGTTGAATCTTAGATAAATAAATAATTACAAACAAAAACGATATTTTTTGAGTTATATTAAACAAAAATAAAACCTTCCAAATAACTATTTCATTTCCATTTTTATAATTTTTGAATTGCATAAGAATTGATTTCGAATAATTATATGTTTGAGTTTTAATTTTTTCAAGCAAAGGTACCTACTATTTTTAAGCTATGAATAAAATTAATTTCTGCTAGATAAGAGCAATTTTGGCCATATTAACGCTCTTGTAGCAAACATAACTGTTCACGACTTCATCTCTTGGTACTTATACTGAACTATTGATAGTTTATGTATTATAATGACATCAGTCTAGCAGAGCCATCTATTAATGATTCAAATTTGGTTTTATAGCTCTGACTTTCGTGTCATCCTTATTTCTGTTAGAAATAGATATTCTTTATATTTGTCATCGGATAGCTAGATATGCCAACATTATTACTCAAGATGAATTTCATGATCACAGCTGTTCTTTTGAAAGTGTTACAACAATAGAAAAGTTGTGTTCACTTAAGAAAAATATCAGAACAAATAAGCCCACAAGACAGAAGAGGTTAGAACAGAAAAGTCAAAACAAATAAAAATATGTTAATCAAACGTCATTTGTCAAAACAATAGTTAACAAAGTTTTTTTTTCTTGTTGAAAATGTAAACAATTCTGTTCTATTTTGATCTTACACAAAAGCCAGAACAGAAAATGCTGTTCTTTTCTGTTCTAATCAGTTCTAGAACACTTCTCTGAAGACAGACCACCAAATCAGAACAATTTAGAACAGAAAATTCATCACCGAACAGAAAAAGGTGTAATTTTCTCTGCAAAACAAGTTCTGAATACACTCAAAGTTATTCAGGATTGCTGATAATTATTAGGTATGTAAGCAATAATATCCATGCAACAGAAATTGTGGAAAAATTAATTGAAATCGTGGACTATGATCGAAAAAAAACTTGGAATAGAAAAAATAAATAAACTTTATTTTCTGTACGTGAATCACCGATTGCGTCCAAAGCTAAGCGCTTTTTTTTTTTTAATTCATTTTTATTTAAGCGCTATTTTCAAATGAATGTTTGGGTTGAAGAGTTTCTTTTTTTAATTTTACGGGTTCAGCTTGTATAAAATAAATAGAGTACAATATCATGCAATCAAGCTCTCTATGGGCTATAAGTCCAATAGTTGAAGCTGAAAACACTATAGCCGTACTTAAAAAGTATTTAAATATTGAATAAACATATTAAATTGCTCGCCAGTATTTTTCCATGAATTTCTTGGGCAAATTACGATGTTAACGCTTAAATAAAAATCAACTGAGAAGTATAATTCCTGCATTACTATTTTTTGTGTGTATCGCCAGCTCTAACTCAACATGATGGCAAACCTCATATTATAACATTAAATCATGTGCACCCTTCTTTAAAAAAAAAAAAGATCTATTCCCACACAGGAGATTTTGAAAGTGTTTGCACCCTTTGTATTGATTGACAAAGAAACAGGTAGTTCGGGTTTTTTTTGTTCATCTGGTATAAATTTAGCTATTTGGTAGTTTTTTTTGTTATCCTTTACAAAAATTAAAAAAAAAAAAAAAAAAACGATGCATGTAACATTAAAGAAGGTTCATTTAACGTCAATATGTTAAATGACTTAAGAAAATTAAATACTCATATTGGATTTTGGGTCTTAATCCAATTTATCAAACAAAAAAAAATCATTAATCATTTTTATGTTAAGGTTATTTTTTTTGTTCGATATTTTAGTTCCTAAAAAAATAAACGGTTAAGTATACCTGCTAGGACCAGCTGTAAAAATATTTATTGGTTATAGGTTTTCCCCCCACCTATTTCGGCACATTATCTCAGGTTCTATTGAGGTTTAAGCATGAACCCTAAACCATTTTCCTCCGTTAGTTGGTAAGTCAAGATCTTGAACCACTATGCTACCAAACTACGATTTAGTTATTTTTGTAAGTTCCTCGATACATACCTTAAAAATAATATTATATCTTCCTAACAGAGTCATTAAACACTAGATTAATAATAATAATGCGTTCGTCTAAAATTTCATTAAGAAAATCTACTACAATAAGTATGAACTCTGTCATATTTTTTGTTCTACTATATTCTCTGCAAGTGGTTGTAAAATGCCAATTCTTATTCCTTCGCTAAACCACATTCTTCGGTGGTTTAGCGAAGGAGTGAGCTTATAATTTATAAATGTCATTTAGTTTTATTAATGACATATTGCAATTAACCCTCGAAGTAAAGATACGAGCGTAAAGGACAAGTAAAAACAGAAATTTTCTCACTTAACACAAAAAGTTGTACTTTTTCGTTTGGAAAACTTCGAAATAAAGTAAAATAAACAAAATTTTTAAGTCAGAATAGTAAATAACAGATTTGTCAAAAAAAAAACTATCAATATCAACTGAGCGGTTTTTTTTTTTTAATAAGGATTGTTTTTTTTTATTATTATTTTATTTTCTGATATTGTTTCAGCACTAAGGGTCAGTTGTACAAACGTGGTTTAAATATTTGATCTGTGGTTCGGCAATTTTAACTTACGATAACCTAATAAGTTAATCCACCGAATTCGGTGAGTTAAAATTGCTGAACTACGGATCAAATATTGGTATCATATGTGCCTTAAAAGTCAAGTTCTGATTTTATTATATTTAAATTATTTTTTTTTGTTAAGGACCAGTTGGCCAGACATGGCTCAATATTTGATCCGTTGTTCAGTATTCTTAACTCACTGATTTCAGCGGATTATTGAGGTTCAAGCATGTATTTAGAACTTATCACATAGTTGAACCTTAAACTATCTTTGAACCTCAATTAATCTGCGAAATCTAGAGTTTAAATTACTGAACCGCGGATCAAGTATTTGAACCACGTTTTTACAACTGGTCATTTATTTGAAAATATGAAACGATTACGTTTGCTTAATTCTTTTTCGAGTTGTGGCAGCTTCGATCTTATATTCACTTATCACATCTTATGTGTTATACAGTTTTGACAGCTTACAACAATTAAAGAAAAACACTTTAAGATGTTGCTATCCGTAATTAACTATTTTTTTAGTTTTCATTAAAAAAAAACAATTATTCAATATAAAAACTGTTTTAACAGAAGAAAATGTTATTTCATTCTTAGCTTAAAGAACCGATATATAATGAAAAATATGTTTTACAATTTACTTAGATATGTGCACATATAGGTATATATAGTTATATAACTATTTAGTCATAATTACAATTTTCCAATTTCAAGCATATTAAGATTTAAAATAATAACCGCCTTTGTTCAACTGCATGTACCTAATCCAAAATTAACCTTGGATATCGTAATAAACGATGATCTGATTGAATCATTAACGATTAGTCGGTAAATTTAAATTATCCAAAATGTTTAAATATACTTTCGAAATAACTATTGCAGTTAATACATACATACATGAACATATTTGTGCTCATACAATACCAATACATAATGTAGAACTCGTTCGCATTCGATTGATCATAAAGTAAATTTTAAAAAAAAAATATTAAGAGTACACGCATTTTATACCCGAGAGCTTAACGAAAACAACGCCGACGATAAGACGCTATCGATGCTAGAGTACCAGCAAACCATCTCAATGAAGGTTCAAAACATTGTCTTTCCATTTCGAATCGATTGGCCGTTTTTTAATTTTTTTTTCTCTTTTTTAACTTCATCAGGTAAAAGGCAGTTATGTATGTAGGTATTTGTATGAAGAGGTAGGTAGGTGTATACGAGTAAATGCCCCTAGGGAGGTATAATATAGTCTGTGGATTTAAGAAAAAAAGTCAATGATGTTGCTTGGCAGCAGAAGGAAAACAGGCAGTACAGAAAATTTGGTATTCCTAAATGGCTGAAACATTTAGAACTGGTTTTTTTTTAAATTGCTTTGAAGAGATACGAATAATTTTCTCCCAACCGACAGTTATAAGTTGTCACATGATTGCCAAGTTGGTCAAATGAAGGATGTAGCATAAATATTTTTGATACAATGCATATAAAAACGAATCAATGTTGTATTTAACGAACATAACGACATTAGGACAACAAATCTGGCAGCACTTTTTTCGTCCCCAGCTGTATAATTGTTCTATATAAATTATCGATAACATTACAACTATAATGTTAATTTGGCATTACCATATTCATATGGACTAACAACTTTGTTCAAAAACTCATTTTAGATACTGCTTAGAGGTACAACGAGGAAATGTTATTCATAGAAGTTATGTAACGTTAAATAGATGCATCTTAAGCTAAGGGCATTCAGGGCCTTGAATAGTAGCTAGATAAACATTTGTATATTAATACCCATTAATATATTAACCCTTAATAATTGATATTTTGTCTTCGATGTGTTCTGCCTAAGGATTATCTGTAGATATTATAAAATTTATATTATTTTTATTACAAGAAGAATAGATGTCGTCATGGTTAATAAAAAAATTATTACTTTTAGTTTTGGAGTACACATTTTATAAGTAATTTAATCAACACACCACAATGTGTGAATACAGAAATGGTGGTTTCATGATATCTAAACATAAAATATTTGTCTTTTTTAGAACTTTATTTGACACAAGGACTCATTGTAATAATTAAAATAGATCGGAAAATGTTTTATGAATATGAATTTTTGTAATGTTTAATAGAGCCTTAGTAAATGTTTCACTGCGTTATTATTCACACATTAAAAGGAGTTTTAGCGCAAATTCTATTAAATACGACTAAAAATATCCAGATTTATTTAGTAATGTCCAGATAATTATGATTATATAAGGTGATTAGCTGTTATCGTTTGTCAATTTACAAAAAAGGACGTGTAAATTTCTGTTTTGAACACCGGTTAATGCAAGTTTTCGATTAGGGACACTCAAACTTACCTTGATTTATGATACGTTTAAGAATATGTGAAAAAAAACTGATTGGTTTTTCTCAAAGGATCCATCATTGGGCGCCATTTAAAAAAAAATACAATTTCATAAGCCGTAACGAGTATTCAAGAGCACTGTAGAAATACATATTTATTGGTATTGGATTTAAGTGTTGTAAAGAATAAGTACCATTTGTACACATTTTTGATCCGTGATTCAGAAATTATAACTTGCCGATTGCGGCGGAATTACTTAGGTGCGGCGCAAGCATGTATTTGGTTGTTGTCACATACTTCAACCTTGAATCATTGTTGAACCACATTAAATCCGTTTAACTACATCACGAGTTAATTGCTTAACCAAACGGATCAAAAATTTGAAACACGTTTGTACAATTGGCTCAACTCACATTAAAGCTTCAATAAGGCTTCGACAAGACATTTTAGCTTCGATAAAACCTTACCGTAACCTTGTTGAAACAGAAATGTTAGTTGTGATAAATATTTGTTTCGCTTTGAAACCTAAGAAATGAACATCACTGATAGTTAAAACATATCATTGGCAACCATGCTGGTAAATCAGTGGCGGTGGTGATTTGAGTGGTGTGTTGTCCAAATCCGTGTACATACCTGAACCTGTATATCGGGGGTTATTTTTTCTTGATTTTAACCGGTAATGGCCGAGCCGAGGATGGCTTAAACAAAAATGATCACCATCATCATATCGTTGGCTGTTGCCGCTGCTGCGTTCATTTAAATTTTTATTTTCTGTTTATTTATACACTTTGGGCCCACAAGATATCGAATAAACATACAAATTCTATATAAAAAACTACACTACATATATAAGTGATGTACCTATATGTATATAAGAGAAAGAATACAGGTATTCACCATACTGATCGGACACCACGACAACGCATGTACCAAAAATCTAGAGTGGATGAATATGGTAAAAGTCAACTTTTCTCCGTCATCACATCTGACAGCCAGCAGCGTTCTCGATCATTTCGTTCAATAAATACTTTGCATATTTGGGCTGTTTTTTTTTTATTCGATACTTACATATATCCATACATACACATAAGTACGTGCTAGCTGAGCCTATAAAATGATTTACATGTCACATAGTTCTCTGACACATACTTTATGCTGGATAAGGATCTAATTTGTTTTACAGCATAAAATGGCTTTTAGATCGTTTTATATTATTTAGTCCCCAAACAAATGACAATTCACTATACAAATACAAACGCACCTGTACTAAAATGGACAGAGTCATAGTAGTGTCAGAACGCCCTCGACAGAATGTAAATTTTTTCCTGATTGGTATTTGTACATACTAGCGTATTTCGGCTAGTTTCGCATGATCGTGGTTTGAGTGTATGGCTATGATGATGATGGGGCTTAAACATTGAATTTAAATTAACCGAAATTCATGAATTATGAGTGAACAGCTCAGTCGCACAGTTTTATGTAGGTAATAATACTCTTTTGGAAATTCAGATCTGATTGTGAGTGTATGACTTGAATGACAATGAGGAAGCTAAAGGAGGAGCATTATACGAGTAGGTAAGGTAGATATATGGCGGAACACAATCGGTCTACTCATCAATGTATACGCGATTCCTTTTGTGGTTTCTAAAACTGTAACGTGTACGAGAGTGCAAAAAAAATGGACAATTGCATCAGATATACAATCGACGAAGATTGACGAAAATAAAATATAAATAAAATCAATTTGCAGTTTGACTGCGATTTCTTAACGAGGGAAATTTACATTTAGGTAATGGTCGCCGATGTAGCTGAAGTATGTACATTTGGTATTTTGTGACGAGTGAGGGAACTTAATTGTAGAATCAAATTCAAATTCGGATGGTATAGAGAACAGAGAAGGTCGTTTTGCGCATAATGTTGGATATGTGGACAAACTGATAAGAGTTTTTAAATTATTTAGATATTATTTTCAACCGGACAGGTCAGTTGTATTTTTGATAATTTCTTGAATATTTCGAATCCCAGGGATTATCTAATATACATATATACATATATGTATTGAACATATGTCTATTATGCGACCATGAGTTTTATTTCAGCAACCAAACATTCGATTTTTTTCTGAACAAAATCGAATTATTTCTAAGCCAAATTGATGTTATGCTGTCAACGCAGATCTATGATTTTCATTGACTTTACACGCACACTAATTTTTTGCAAGTTCTTTACAACAAAAAATAAAATGCACGACTGTATCGCACGTACTATCCTATGCTCGATAACATTATATGCAAAAGATTCTTAATAGAAACGGCTAAATGTATTTTAAAAATCCTTTTTCACTTAATTTTATTAAATATATTAATATTCTTAAAGTTTTTCTAAAAAAAAATTGGTATGAACATTTTAAATATTTAATAATATAAAATTAAAATAGAAATAAAATTTCAGAAAAAATCGTCCACCCGTTTTCGAAATATTAAATTGTCACAAAAAAAAATATTTTTTTTTTCATAAATCCAAAAAAAAAAAAAAAAAATATTTTTCGAAAATTTTGAAATGCAGTATTATTTAGAATTCGAAGGAGCTCCTTTACAAGAATTTTGATCGAAATCCGTTGAGCGCTTTATGAGAAAGTCGAAAATCAATCAAATGGTTGTATGGCAGGTTAATAACAAAATATTTAAAAAGAATGTTTGAACAGAATGTAGACCAAAGTAGTACACGCACCAATTTTTATCAAAATCGTTAGAGCCGTTTTCGAGATAATTAAGATGGTAGAAAAATTTGTATGGCAAATACCGTTTTTTTTGGGGATTAAACAACGATTCAAAAATTAATTTTGGATAATCACCTAAAACGCCTAAGCACTAAGTTTGAACAAAATCGGTTCAGCCGTTTAGGCTGTACATAGTTCTACAGACAGACAGACAGACGGACACTTTTTTGGTGTTCTCTATCATCGTAATGTCAACTTTGATTAAAATCTCGAGTTCGATTTTTTTTTCCAAATGCAAAACTTGCCCTATATAGTACTTGCATGCATATGTATGTATACAAGTAAGAAATCGATCTGAAATGGTTGTTTGGATTTTATCAAATTAGTCTATATGATATATCGTGCAAGTTTCGTATTTAAACTCGAGTTAACGTAACTGCATAATTTTTGCAAATGGCGTCAATGGTTTGTTGATAGATATAGAATAAATTGACAACAAGCTATGATATACACCTAAAGAACACAAAACAAAGATGAAAAAGCCCACATTTTTATTTCTACCAAAAATGACACCCATTTACTTCCAATTATGACATTATTTTTGCCCCATGTTTTGTTATGTCATGTGGTTTTCCATTGGGCATAGAGAAGGATTTCGAGAGGTTAGGAAGCATTCTAATTTCTAAAACCATTTCCTCGTCTTCTGACGATTCTGAGAAGAGAAATCCTCTTTTGGATTTAAAATCAGAATCCACTCGAGAAGCACTAGCGCATTCATACTCATATGACAAACGTATTCTGTAGCATCTGATTTTCTATTTGGTGTATAGTCTTCGTCTTCATCAGATAATAAATTTATAATTGTAAACAACAAACACGCAAAGATAAAACATCAGAATTGAGTAAAAGCAATTAGCACTGTTTCATTTGATTTTAAAACAGTGAATACCTTAGTGCAACCAATGGAAAACCAAATTACTTAAGTATATCTCAATTCAAATTGTTTTTTTTTTTTATAAAAATTATATCAGCATTAGAAATTCATACTGAAAATTGTCTATGAACATTTTAAATCTTTTCTTTCGCCTTCGAAAAATCGTAAATTAATTTAATAAGTTTTCGGCTTTACGCTGGAATCTAAAATACCTATAAAACTTGAAACAGATTAAACCAGCACCATCAACAGCGGTTGACATTATTTTAAAACCATAATGTGTATTTCAATTTCTTAGCACACACTATACCAGCTCCAGCAACATCAACAAGGTCGTTAGGCCCAGGTCCTAAATTTGCTGTTGCTGGTGCATTACTGAAAGATATAAAAACCTCGTAGCTGCGTTTTGTTTTTACACGCAATTCCAGAGAGTTGAAGATGACGGTGCTGTTGGTAATACGTTTGAAAAAAATTTCCTGATCAGCACGCTGCTTGCTGTTGACGATGATTTGAGAGTAAAAGTTACTCGAGCGATTGACTTTTAAGCTGTTCTTGAGAGCAATATTTCGCAAGTGAACATTATATTGAGACTAACTCGCGGAGAGTTGATCTTTTTGAGAATCACTCGCAAGTCTACACACCACTATCGGATATAAACTTTATTAGCTCTCAGAGTTTCAACACAGTTCGTATTTTGTGAGTAGCTCTAGAGAGTCAACATGGCAAAACAGTGGACGTTGGAAGTAAAAAAGCAAATGAAAATGAACTACATATTAAAGAAATAAGTTTGTTATATGTACAGTATAACCTATCACCCTTGGGACTGAAGAAAATTGGTCCAATTAGGAGGTGGTCCGATTGTAGAGGTTCCTTTCAAATCGGGACTTAGAAAGGTTTTTCCCCCATTTATACATGCAGGTTAAGAGTATATACATAAAAATACGACTGACAGTGCATATACCGCCTATAAATTTCCAGGAAATATACAATTAATTAAATTTGTTGATATAGTCAGTTGTTTTGCTTGGAGAACTGTACCACTAATTGAAACATTCTTTTGTCTTGCTAAGCAAACCCATTTGGATGTGAAGACATCAATTTCAGCAAAAGATACAAATGATTTCATACGTTTTGTTGTCAAGTCAACGAATTTTTCAAATGACAGTTTGATTTCCTTCTTCGCGCTCAAAATTCTTTGTATATTTGAGATTTGCTGCAAGATCTCTCTGAGACAAATGAGCATGAAACACAAAGGCCTGTTTGCTGATACGCATCATAAATATTTATGTTCAGCTTAAGACGCTTATGGGCCACTTGTTGTAGGTACCAACAATTACAAACATACATATTTCATATTTCCTACGCTTGGCCCAATTAGACAGATGATTACATTTAGCAACGCACGTTATCTTAGTGGTCCATGGTCCGATTAGCAGGTGATTAAAGCTGCTGTAACCTTTCGCTTGCAATAATATGAATCTACATGTCCAACTGATAAAATTAGCAGAAGAAATATATCAAGTTTGTTTAGAGAGTTTACTAACAAAATCACTCTCTTATTAATATGTATGTCTAGCCGACACATTGGAGAAGGCAGAAAAGCAGATTATTCTAATAAAAATATATACAGAAAGTTATGCGAGTTTATTGAATTTTTCTTTTTGAACATCTATCTGGCCAATTGGCGATTTTATTATTCTAAGCATTTGATTCTAATTGTGTATGCATTTAATTTAAGCGCAATGCAAAAAGTGGACTTTTTAGTCTTTTTTAAAGAGAGACAATTTACATAGTATCAACGTGTAATACCAGACGTAGATGCTCGCGACTTTTCGAACAATCTAAGTTCAAGAGAGAAAAAAAATTTCGAAAAGATGAGACGAAAGAAAAACTGTCGTGTGTGGTAAGTTTTTGGAGCAACAATTTCACGTTTCTCTTGCCAATTTTTTTTTCCTATTCTGCTTCATATTGTTTATGAAAACAAAATACAAACAGAAATACTTTTTTTATTGCTTCTTTATTTTAAAGAGCTACGAAAAGAAAAAATGAAAAGAAATGTCAAATTAGTTTCAGGAATTTATTTTTTTTGTCTCATCTTTTTGAATATTTTTGTCTCTCTTGTTTGAAAAGTCGCGTGGATGTAGTTTAATCGTCTAATAGCAGACTAAATGGGTTTTCGTTTGGTAACAAAATTGAATTTAGTTTTGATTTAGATTTGTCAAAAAACCGATTTTGACAATTTTTGCCTTCGTTTGACCAAACAATTGATTTATTTTTTTAATTTTAAATTAATTTTGCAGATCTGGATTTTTTGGCAGATCTAGCTATCTTTTACTAACACCACTATGTATCATAATTGACAGCCATCAGTTTTACAAGACAGCTGATACCGCTAACTGGTCCACATACACAAATATACACTAATACTATAACAAATAAAAATCAATCTGAAAACGTATTCGATTCGTTACGAAAAAAATCAATTTATGTCTAGATCAAAATATAAATTTACCAAACGAAAACCCCATACGAAGAAAAATGAATACGTTTACCGTTAATTGTAAGCATTCGCATTTGAACGCACTCAGGAAATTTCTTAAATTTTTTTTTCAATTAGGTAAATTGATTGTTTTGTGTGATAAGCATAAAAAAGCCTGACAAAACAAGAAGCCTGGCGAAATCTGATTGAAATTTAAAATTTTAAAGCTTGAAGCGTCATTCCTTACAGAGGGTAAGATCATTCGTAAATCGTAAATAATACTAATAAATAATAAATGTACGAATTAAGTTTTATTCCAGGAAAATATTATTATGCAAGTAATTAATTCTCCCACTTTCACCCTACCTTTTTATTGTGTGAAAAGATTTACAACAAGTCAATATTTAAAACTTAATTTTGTGCAGAACTTAAAATTATACTCGTATAACTTAAATTAATATAATTTAATCTAAGCCATCATGAATAAAGGTTAATTTTCACGAAAAATATTCAAGACTTAAATGGCAACAACTTCCCTATTATACTATATTCTGGAAGTCTTAAGTTATACCTATATTGAATACAATACATACATATACATATCCGATAGACATATTAGCTGCATTTTATTATCTACCGGCCTGGGTCTGGGTTATTTTTTAACACGTATTACAAAAACAACACGAGATCCCGGTTTCTATCGGGGTTTGCAAATATTCGTATTAAATTCGGTAAACAGAGGGTACATATCAGTGCATAACCTAGATCGTTTTATTTTTACGGGGTGAACCATATGGGTTATTGGCGATAATAAAACACGGCTATTATTTAAAATGATTTTTTAAATTGAAATAACGGTTTTAAATCTTATTAAATTGCGCCACGCGAGAGATAAAAAAAAGGTGGGTAGAGTTAAGGTTCACAAAAGTTCATATATTTGGCAAAAAAAAAAATATGTAGGTACGGTACATATGTATACTTACATATTTATTATTTCTCCGTTATTCTCGATCACCTTTATATCAATATATAATTTATGTTTTGAAGCAACTATCGATCACTAGTTGGCCTCATTTGTCGCATATTATTTCCGCCTGAAGTAAATCCGCGTCATTGTGTGGGTGATGGATCAAGCTCGAAATAGCAATGATTGCGTCAACTCAGTACTCAGCCGCTGGCGCTGGCTGGCGGGAGCGACCGAGGCTAGTAGACATCGGACGGGTGGCTTTGCTATATTCTGTGCGTCATAAGCGCCCTTGTCTCCTCCAAGCGGAGATCAGACTTAATTTTTTTTTTGAAAATTTAATTCGTAGTCACATTAATTCCGATTTAATCTTCCGAATTTCATTTAAATAAAGTTGAGAGGAAATCAGCCACGTATTAAATAAAATATAAAAAAGAAAAAAATATATAGGTACATAGGTAGAGATGACAGAAAATCAGTTCGAATTTAATACTGTCCTGACTTTTTTTTAGGGGGCGAAATTTTTATTTCATGAACTCCGTCAGCTATAAGTTTGGTATCATTGAACCCAATCACCCCATTCCGAGTAATTTCACCTCGCTATAGCATCAGATCGATGAATTATGTATATGTGGCCGCATACTAGTATATATATATGCATATGTACAAAAAGCCACTCTGTCTCAGATCATTTATCTGCCTCACTTTTTCTTTATGGCCAAGCTATGTAATGTATCTTTCTCCTCTCAGTTTTATCATCGAAACTATGGAAACCAGTTTAATTTCGTAGCTCTAAAGATCGTTAAAAGTTCTTAAGTTCAAGCCATTTATATTGAAGACACGTCGACTCTGCCAAGCCAAGGGGCCTCCTTTTATCCAGTCCTCATCATCATCATCATCTTCATACTCGTGCTCTGTTCTGCCTTCTGCCTTTGTCGTTGTCGTCATCAACGTCGTCGTGGTCGATCGTGTACATGAAACCTACCTTTTGAATTGGAAGGCCAAAAAGAAAATGTAACCGAAGCAAGAATCTTGTTCTTTTAAGAGATTTTAGATTGTTTATTGTTTCTTTTATTTATTTTTTTTTTGTATTATTTTTGTTGTCTTGAAAGTTGAACTCTTGTCTTTTTTTTTTGGTTTGGTTCATTGGGCAACCAAAGTTAAGACACGACGAACTACACCTCCCCTACACTCGATTGCTAAGGAGATATAATCGGATATCTGTATGCATTTGCGTGTATAGGACATCAGTTCCACCAGCCAGCCAGCACAGCATCCCATGTCCCATATAAGTGCCCCCACACAATCCGGTATATGATGTGCATTTGAACTTGGCGACTAACCTACACCTTGGGAGTTGGGACAGGGTTCCAACAATTCGTCGTTAAGGAAGTTTTTTTTTTTATAAAAAAAAGTTAATAAATTGGTATTTCTTAGATGCTGTGGCCTTAAGACGTGGTGCTTTGTTAAGCGAGGATATATTTGGATAGGCGAACACAGAACACACATCCCGCGCGTTGGTGGCTTGAAAGAGTAGTAAACTAGACGAAGTCGTACTAACAATCTCTTGGACTTGTCTTAGGTGAAACCAAACCTATACGTAGGTATACGTATGGCCAGGAGACAACAGCCATTATGCGAATCGGATCTTATGCGCGGACTTCTCCGGTCCGGTTGTTGCTCATGTTCAATATACGAGTATAAAAAAAGAAGGCTCTGAAGGTTAGCGGGTAACGAGGCAGGGTGGGCAGATAATGTCCTATATGGGTGCGGGAAGAGTATTGGTTAGATGGTTGGCGATGGGAGAACAATTTACTCCTTTAGGTAGCGTCCCAAGAAGACGGCTTTTATGCAACCAGCATCTCAGAATGTAACTTTTATTGCAAGCATTATCGTGGTTGTTATATTTCGCGCGCCTGTGTATCTTAAATTTTTTTTTGTATCTCATTTTATTTGCTTTTGGGAAAATTTTATTTATATCTTTTAAACTGTCGGTTTTATTTTTAGATTTATAAATGTTAAAAAACTTGATGTTGCCAGGCAGGTCCTTGTTTTTTTTTTCTTTAGGGGAATGCGCTGCGGTTTGTATTGGTTCGGTTTGGATTTGCTTTTGGTTTGGCGGAACGCGCGCTGTTGGTGTGCTCAATAAAGGGGTACAGTTTCGCGCGTGTACAAAAACTACATTCCATTGGGATGCTGGATGCACAGCAGCGCATTCTTGAACCACTCTAACTCTAGAATTATTATTATTATTTTTTTTTTTGAGGTCTATATTTGGTATGATTTAGTTGTCACACCGGAAGTTGACTATATTTTTTTCCAGAATTGTATAATTAAGTCTTTAGAATTAAAAATGGATTTTTTTATGACATACATACATATACCTACATAAAATGACAGTTATCATTAATTATGTGTTAAAAACAAGAAGAGAAATTGTATACATTTTTAAAATTTCATAGTTGGACTAAGCGGGGCCGATTAGCCGGGTCAGATTATTGGTATATTTATGTGTACAATCAATTATTTTAATGTAAGTGTTGAGCCGTTTAAAAGAGAACATGAATAATTATATTGATAATAAGTATATACCTATGATTTGAGTTAATTATTCGAGGGTCGCACGTACTCTCTCTTATGTTTAAAGTGGCTTAGAATTGTAAATCCCATTTCTAGAATAGGTTTCAGTAGAAAAAAGAATGCCGCATCTTGTTTAATTTTTATTTTTTTGAAAAATACAGGAATTATGGGAAAAAAGAGCTACTCCTGATAAAAGTGAAACAGGAAGTATCTGTTAATTTATTTAAAAATAAAATGCACGACTCGATCCCGCGAACTTGCTTTTATGTTCGATCACATCGTATGCAAAAGATTCTTAAAAGACACGGCTAAAATTATTTTCATAATTTTTTTCTTTAATTTTTTTCTAAAAAATAAAATCGGTAGGTAGGTATCACAGTTTTAAATATTTAATTAAAAAATTCAAAAATCAAAAATGTGGTTATATGACAGTTCTCGTAAAAACAAAATATGCAAAAACTGTTTGACCAAAATGTAGACCCAATGTAGGTATCAGACTTTTTGAATGAAAGTCGTTAGTCTATAAATTGATTTTTTTTTTTCGTAACCAATCGAATACGTTTTCAGATTGATTTTTATTTGATATAGTATTGGTGTATATTTGTGTCTGTGCACCAGCTAGCGGTATCAACAGACAAATATTGACTGGAACGTTGTTTTTAATTTCATGTTTGTAAGTTGATGAGATTTTATTTATAAAATTTATTTTACCAAACGAAAACCTCATAAGATGGTAGAAAAAATTTTATGGCAAGTACCGTTAGAGCGATTCAAAAATCTATTGGAGACAATCACCTAAAATGCGCAAGTACCAAATGTGAAGAGAGTCGCTTCAGCCGTTTAGGGTGTAGATCGACCTACAGACAGACAGACAGCTTGTGGGAGCCATCATCGTAATGTCATCGAGTTCGATTTTTTTATAAATGCAAAACTTGCCCTTTATAGTTATACCTAGATTATAACCATCAAAGTGGGTGGCAATGGCGCAGTGGATAAAGTGCTTGATTGCTAACTTAGACGTGTGGGTTCGATCCCCACGCTAGGCGCATTCTTTTCTATACCTCCTATTTTAATTGGATGCCACCCATGGGTTTAAAATGAGACAGTCAATACCTGGTTCTCAAATCCACTGTGTCAAAACTAGTGCCGTGCAATATAGTTAAAATTAAAAAAAAAAAAAAAAAAACCAATAATGTTATTTTTCGAAATTCTAAAATTTTGTATCAACAACGTTGCATTCTTAAAAACGAAAATCAAATGAATAACACATTTGACTCTTCGTTGAGTATGATAGGCCTTGTTCATACTTAAAAAAATTATGTGTGGGCTGATGTTTCTTTTTTATTTAAATAAATAAAAATTTTAGACCAGAAGCGTCTAATTGGGAGGAAAAATCAACATTTCTTGGCAACCCTAAGAATTGAAAAAATGGCCGTGAAAGTGGGTGGATTTTACTAAATTAAAGTTGTGGACGTTGGAGAATTTTTAAAAAGTGATTGTTGGGAAAAGGAAAATTGCTTTCATTTAATCACCAGAACGACCAACAAAACCGAAGGGAATCACTTTTCAAAATTGTCCTACGCATATACATACATATATATATATATATATGTTTAAAATTTTGCGCCTTTGTTTTTATGGACAAACAAAATTTTCAAAACTGTTGGCGTATATAAATTCTTAGTTTCTATAAATATATATATATATATATATCTTCAAATCGCAAAAAACAAAGGCGCAAAATTTTAAACAACCTATTGTTAAGGACTTTGCATTTTACTATAGTTAGCAATTTTCTAACAACTTATCTAATTAATAACTATTTATAAATTTGCAAACCTTTTCTTAACTATTAAATTGCTAATTAAGTAGAAAGCTGAGCATTTGTAGGGTTTGGATTTTGAGGAACACAATTATTTGCGTTTATGAGTTGTAAATTAATTATATGTTGATGGAAACCCAACATATGCTCTAAGTAAGTATTTGATGTTTATATTTTCATCATTTTAACTTCATAATTAAAAAAAAAAGAATACAAAGTTGTGCACCAGCAGGACTCGAACCTGATCCATCGGTGATATACTATCAGATGCCATAATGGATTTAGCAAATAGCTAAAAGTTAAAGTAGCCATTTTTAGCAAAATGTTAAAATCGTTTAAAATTAGCTAAATCATCTTTTTAGCTTAGTAAATTGCTAAAGTGGCTTTATTATTTTACTAAATCGTTTAAAATTTTTGCGCCAAACTCTTTAGAGCCGTTTTCAAGAAACCATGAAATGATAAAAGTGGGCGTTGCAGTAGGCGGTATTTACTAAAACCAATTTTTAATGTTTAAACTATGAAAATTTCATTTAATAAAAAAAAAATCGTTAAAGACATTTCCGGGAAACCAATAATGTAAATATACACAGTGAAACCCGCTTAAGTGAAACGCCCGCTTACCTGAAAACATTCACATATCCCTTGTATATTTATTATTTACATACAAATTACATCACTTAACTGAAACTCGTTTAAGTGAAACAACGCAAAAATTAAAAAAAATCCCTTCAAGTTTTCTATTTTTGTATTGCAAAAAACTCGGCAAAGTGAAAAATTAAAAATCAAACATAAAAATAAGATACATGAGCAATTTATATTGTTTTCGATCATTTGAAATAAGGCAAAAGAATTGGAGGTGGAAGTAGATAGGCTGCATCAAAAAGAAAAAAACGAGTAGAAGTATGTAGGAAGAGGATGGTAAGCGGGTAGGATGGGATAGAGAGGGGATAGAATGTCCGCTATGGATGCGATGGCATTCAGCCAGAGCTCGCCTATTCCAAAAAAAAAATGCAAAAAAAAAACATTAATCCGACTTAGCCACCACACAATGGTCCACACTCGGGAAACGCTGCGAATGAGGCGGGGGCTATAGTGAATAAAAATTTCTCTTTAAATTTGTCTCCAATTCAAATCTTGGGAACGTGAAGTTTCCCTCCAAATTTATTGGTATCGGGAATAAACTTTCCCAGGGAATTTTGCTGTAATTTAATAAGGTTTTTTGTTCGAGGGAAATTTATTCCGTGGGAGAATAACGATCGCGGCGAAAATTTCGAGGGAATAAAATAAAAAGAAATTCCCTGGGAGATTCCCGATAGGGTCCATTATAATAGAGAATTTCTCATATATAAAGGAAAGTTGTAATTTTCTATCCAGAATAGTTTAAAGCACGTCATGGATAAAGCAGTTTTATGTATGTACAACTGTAGGAGCAAAACTTTAAATAGCCTGATGTTAAGGTATTTTCATGATACTGCTTATCATTTTGATACAACTTAACTATTAGCTAAAATTAAAGCACCTTACTAAAATTTTCCTATAACACTTTTTAACTAGCGTTATACTTAATCTTTGCTCACGTTCTGCATTTCAAACAAAATCGATTTTCAATTTGACTCCAAATTAAATGAATGGCCTTTTCGACTGGTCGCCCGAAAGGTTTCCGAATGCTTTTGAAACTGTTCGATTGGTATCAAATGGCAGTTATTCTCCTGGATAGAAGAGACATTTCCTTTTGTATTTGAAGTCAGAATCAAAACCAGAAGAACACATACACATACACACACTAATGGCCTTTTCGATTGGCCGTCCAGAACAGTTCTGATCCCCACAAAATGACAGTTGTTACTCTAAACAGAACAGAAAACGATTCTGGATTTCATTTCAGAATCAAAAACAGAATCACTAATACACTTACACAATTAAAATGTCAAAATAATCGGCTTGATTTGTTGTGTAATTTCGTTGTGTTGATACAATAAAATGTGAATCTAAATTGAAATCAAGTGTTTTGGAAATTATTTTTAGCCGATGTGATTTTCTTTTAATTTAATTTTCACAAATACAGTGATACATATAATTCAGAATCAGTCAAATTGTTTACGGCTGTTTTATTGGGGGAACGTGTTCCGGACGGCCAATCGAAAAGGCCATAAATGTCAAATTCGAATTAAATGTCAACAACAATGTCTTGTAGGGAAGAGCGATATTGAAAAACATCAGTGTTAAAATCGACAAGACAAAATCGATGCCAGAAATTATCGAATCCGAAATATAGATGTATTTTTTGTTTTTAATAACAGCATGTTCAAAAATCGATTCAAAATTCAATATATTATAAATTCAAAATAGTTTCATTGATTTGAAAATTGTAGCAATGTTTTTTATCGTAATTTTCTTTTCCCTTTTTGCACTAAACGGCAATTGAACTTCATACAATTTCACATAAATAGTTGTGAAGCGTAGTTCCACCGAAGTGCAGCTCCTCATCCCTACATTTTCATGCCATTTTTTGTTTTTCCCGCCTTACAAATTCACTCGTTCCAGAATCAAGCATAGAGTGTTAACTAATATTCGATTGGAATCGGTGATCGGAGAGTACTTCCGGATTACCAATCGAACAAAACATAAGTTTCACCCGTTCGTGAAAGGCCACGTTTAGGAGACGCAGTCGACTTTAAAGCTAGTCAATTTTCTTGAATATTTTGTCTAGCTTTCAAGTGGATTACGTCTTCCTGAATGTATCCAATAGTTATATTCTAAAATCTATAGTATGCATATTAAAATCGATGCAATATGTATCTATTTATGACCATTTTTAGAGAAAAAGGAAGCAAAAATCAACATAAAAATTAGACAACAAATTTTGCATACAAAAATAAAATATATTAGATCTGCCTGACATTATTTAATGTACATAATAAAGTTTAATTAAACAGGAAATTCTTCTTATAAATAAAGATAAATCTTCATAGAAAAATTAGCTTAGAGAAATTAATAATTTAACATATTATTCGTTATTGGGAATATTTTTTGTTTCTCTCCCTTGTAATGTGTTTTCCTTATATTGTATAAAATTTGATGCCAATTAATTCCGATGGCACCTTCCCTATTTTTGAAGGAAGGACATTTTCCCAGAGAAAATTTAATGATCGCGATTGAAATCATAACTGCTCAACTTATATTTACTTGATACTCATTAAGATGGGGAATCCTCGGAAAGTTTACCAGTTTTTTAACGGTCTATGCCTGAAGGCATCTCTTTATTAATTTTTTTTGTGTACAATGAGTTTTTAGGTCTTTGCGGTTTGTATGAGCTTCGTATGATAATGCCATTTGGAAGGGCTTACTAGATTATATTCATTGTACATGGTAATACCAGCTATCGCTCAACACTTCATTGTGTCACATTCGCTTGATGGAACGATACCTATCATAATTTCGAGTATTACACTTCACTTTGTATTGATTTTGATAAGTTTTCATCTACTGATTTGATCTTTGGTCAAATTTTTTTAGAGGACAGCTTTTCAGTCTTCCAGCAGCTTATACGACATTTACTTCAGTTGAGTTTCTCTGGCATGCAATATAATATTAAATTTTGAAGTATAACAAAATTGGGTAAAAAAACAATGAAACTCAATGTTGGTAATTGGTTTACACGATTAACGAATTTGCATTTTATATTACTATTAAATAAAAATATATTTATATTACATCTACTTAATATCTAAAACTGGTCAATACAATCGAACTTCTTCAATTGAATACCACTTGGATTCGCTCTTCTCTTTGCTTATTAGTTTTTTCTCAACAATATTATACAAAAGAGCTGCAAGACTTTGAAGTTGGTTAATTTGGTCTTTATATTGTAGAAAAATATCATTCCATTTAGTTAAAAGATCACAAAGTCTCTGATCTTTGGACAGGGTCATTTTTTGGAAGTGCGAATTTAAAAAGACTCCGAACCATCTAAGAATCCGCAGATCATCATCAATTTTGTCTGAACAATCGGGTCTCTCTTCCAGACATTGATCTTCACTAGTTATAAGTATGTAAAGGTATTCCAACATTTTCAAAACTTCATTATATTCAATATTTCGGGAAATATGAGAAGAAATTATCCGGTTATCAAAGGAACAGGAAAGAATTATGTTCATCAAATCGCTTCGAGTTTTTACAGTTTTAGTTCTATTTATTTTTTCCAGAACGTAAATATTAGAGAATTCGTTTTCATCATCAACGGGAATATCAACTTCCATATTATGTTCACCATTAGTTAAAGGTTTTTCAGAGTCCTTTTGTTCTTCTTTTGTTGGTACTTTAAAGTCCTGCAGTACATATTTAAGAGTTTGAACTAATATTCTTTCCGATATACTGGTATATCTTCGAAGACATACAGCTATATCTTCCACCAGATCCGCTTTAATTAGCACTGACAGTAGTTTTTCAGTTATTTCATTTTCACTTGCACCACACATTTCTAGCTGCTGGGCTATTATTTGCACTTCTTCGCTAATAAATCCTGTGTCATTGAAATTTGTCATAAGATTAATCTCAATATTTTCGCTTTTTGATGATTTTTGTACTATTTCAACATAAACATCTTGATTGATTAGCCTATTCAGTTCCTTACTAAACTTTTCATCGTCATGAAATGGAATTTTCTTACCATCTGCAAATATTTTATCATTCTTTTCTGTTTTCTTTCCAACTTCTTCTTTAGACATAAGTAAAAGTTCCGATAATGGCTTTTGAATTTTAGCTAAGCAAAGTTGATCTTCAATCGCTTCTTCTTCATTAACAAAATCAGCAGCAACAGTTTGCGAAAAGTCATTTGTTATTTGAGAACCAACCAAGTCTGAAAGAGTTTCTTTGCTCATTTGATATGATACAACAGATAGATTTTGTCCCATTGCCAAAAGAATAGTTGATCCAACTAACCACAAACGAGAGTAGTTCAAGTATATTTTAAAAAATTGTTTAGCTTTAATGACTTTGAATTGTGTGTTGTAAAGCATAAGAGTGCCACCTTCTTGTGTGCTATTGGCACCATAAATGGCTACACAGTGCTTAGATAGTCCCAGAATTGTAAGAGGTGTATCGACTTTGAGATCATTAAACATCGACACGAATTGACCCGGAGATTTGAAGCCGGGCACCTTATTGGACAGAAAATTTTCCAGAAATACTCTTCCATCGGACCCTAAAATAAATATAAATTTATAAATTAAGTTATTTAAAATGAAATTCGTGACTGGGTTCATTAAAAAATATTTGTTGTTATGTGTAATATCTTCCCTCTCGTTTTCTTGCAATCTGTGGAAGTGATTTCGTAAGAGAACATACAAAAGTGACTCCCACAATTCGCCTCTCTCTAGTCGGTCTACGGCCTATATGGCTGAATCGATTTCATGAAACTTTGTATTCTTAGGCGATTTGCTCGATTCTTTTTCTAAATATTTTTTGAATTGATAGCTTCTTATGGGAGTGTAAACCCATTCGTTTCGTAACGCGTTACGGCCGACAACGATAACTCAGGCGCCGCAAAGTAATAACGGATTTTTTTAGAGGGTTCAAAAACAATCATTTTTTACTACGGGTTGTAGGGGTCTGTCTTCCCCCATTTGGGCGGGATGGGCAATTTCATAAAAAAGTACTAACAATGGAAAACAAAATATAACAAAATAACGGTGATACCTATAAATAAATGAATTATAACTTTTTGTAAAGCGAACACCTTGCCCTATCAGCTGATTTTTAAATTAAGTGAAATTTATGCATAGTTTAAAAAAATCGGGGTTTTAAACTCAAATGTTGGGAAGAAAAAGATAAAAAAAAAACAAAGTTTAAAGTGTAATTTTTTCAAAACTGTAAAATTATATAATACATATTTTTTTTAAACTAGCTCTAAATAATTCTTAATCAAAAACTAGAAATTATATGATTGTATGTCTTCTAGTTTTTGAGAAAATTGAAAATTACTAAAACTACTTTTTTATGATATATTTATATATACATATGTATATTTATATAACCTGCAATACGGCGGGCGCCATGCCAGTTTATATGAAAATAGTAAATCGTCATTAACTCGGAAACGGCTCCAAAGATTTTGATTTAAAAAAATCAGATGTAGTCTACATTTAGGCGTAATTTTTTTTAACTTAAAATGTTATTCAATCAAAATGTTTGTAAAGGAGGTCCTTCGAATTCTAAACAATACAATACCAAAATTGTCAAAAAATTATTTTTCATACTAAGAATTTAATGAAGGATTGTGTTTTTTTAGATATCTCCATAAGTAAGTTGTCATTTTTCTAGATATTCAGTTCTATCACGAATTCCATCGTAATCGGAAACTTGTTACGAATCCCAAAAAAATCTATCACAGTATCCATCGTAGTGGAAATGCTCATGCAAATTTCCATTACGAGCGGATTCTGCGTTAACAACTTTTGGGACTCTTAAAACTTTCCGATTACGATGAAACTCGTGATAGGGCTTGTTTGGGGCGTGATTCTTTTACAAAAATGGATTTCAATGTTTAGGAAAATTCCCATTTGATAGTTTTAATTTTGATAAAAAAATGGCATCATATGCGACTACTGCTAGATTGTTTTTTTTTTCAATTTTTAAAGTAGTTATTTTACAGTTATACATACAAAGCTTTTTGTTTGATGACTCTACCTACTACTTTTTAATACTTAAGACAAATTTAGTTATATACATAGATCTAATATACATATATGTATATCATGCTTATCAGTAGTAAATACCTAATCTCTTTGTAGATTTTTTAAGGTACATGAAGAACATGTTTAGTACCTAATTGAACTAAATTAACGATTTAATGATTATATATGTACATTGAGAGTCTTGACATAATGTGATTTTCAATTAATATACAACTCAGTGAGGTCTAATTATTATGTATGAAAATTGATTTATCACTTTTTCCAAATTCAATACTTACATATGGTGAACAAAGCTGGTGAGCTTTCGCCTTCAATTACTGAATATCCAGCAACAGTAACATCTTGTCCAGTTCTACTAAGTCTTAAGTTATTAAAGCTTCCAATCGGCTTTAGATTAATTGAATCTATTTCTACTGTTATTATTTCTAATGGCTTGTCTTCTTGTTTTTGGAAATAAGTAAAAAATTTACGCCCATCATTCAAATCAACAATTTTTGGATCAATAATTGGTATCGTTGACAGCATTTCCATCTGAAGATTATTTGTGGCGTATTCTTTTCTTGACTGTATAGCCAATGACAACGATTCGCAAGTTCCATCTGCGTACACAACTAATGTTTCATCGGGACTATAGACTAGATCAGATATATTTTTGTGGAACTAAAATTTAGCAATTTTATAGAACAACTCAATCTTCTCATAAGACATCAAATTACCTTAAGTTTCTTGCACTTATTTATATCAGTAACGCTTTCATCCCATAGCCTAACAAATCGATTAGCAATGATTCCAACATACTGTTGACTTTTGTGATCGTACACTACTTTGCAGGAGAATTTTTCTAGCATGGACCAGCTTCGAATTTGCTTTTGTGTTGATATCTTAAATAGATTCATTGCATTATATATATATACTTATAACTATAAGGTATAATTTTATAATTCATCTTACTTTTATTACGATGGCAATGTTTCTACCAAGGGTTGCAATAATGTTGCCACTATCGCAATCGGGCGATAGGCCCAGAAAATCTTTGGTATCTTGTATTGGGCACAAATTGTAGTATGCTATGAATTTCGTCATGTCTTTAAAAATGTTTCTTTATTTTATTTTATTTAAAAATATAAACGCCGCGAACTAAACACACGTGTTTTGCTTGTTTATAAAATTTCAGAGGCAAATGAAATGACGTTTTCAATTCCATTCCACTGCTGTCATTTTGACAACTGGACTCAAATTCTGTTAGGTGTGTTTGTTTTATGTCGTTTTCCAAGAATTAAATAGGGTGACTCGTAAGCGACATAATCATTCCTAAACTCCAACATGGGAAAAGGATTGTATATGCCTTAAAGTAATATTTTCATTCCCGTTTTTATTTTGAAGTGAAGTAAATTATTAGCATTAAATACAAATTTTTTCAAAAGACTAGTTATCAAAGTTGGATGGTGCAGAATACCAGGTAGACCTCACTCAAAACAAACGAATATCACTCATAAATATGATCATTAAGCGTCAAATCACCACTTTGTTTTAAATGAAAAAGAAGTGATTTCCTAAATTAGGTTTGTATGACATTAATGACATTTAGTTGCTAAAACTAAAAATTTGGGTCAAATTCATTTGAAATAATGAACCTATTTATGGGTACTCATATAATAGTAAACATATTTTGTTTAGATCAGTCAAAACACCCATATTGACAATGGCAACGTTCGCATATTTTTTCTGGGTAATTTTTGCAGAACAGGGGTCAGTTTGCTACAAATATACTCCAATATCACAGCAAAAAAAAAAAATAATCTGAAATCGTACTCCATATAGGCTTTACCGTTTGACCATCATCACAATGAAACAAAAAAAAAAGATCATGGAAACGAAAAACGTATATGATAGTACAAGGGTATCCACCATTCTCATGCAGACAGTCATTGAACTGGCCATTCTTGAAGCGTTTTGATTCCGCTTTCCGTAAAAATTACTGATGTCGATTTCGTTTCAACAAAAACATCGACTTGCCATCGATCCGCCGTCAATTTTTTTCTGAAAATCAAATTCGTTTCAAATTAAAACCAATATTTTTCTGGAAAAACAGATCCGTATTGAATCTCTTTTTGGAGACGGATTCAAAACGAATTTGTGCACAGATTCGTACACACACTACAATATTTGTTTTGACGTTTCTCAATTGTTGTGTTGTGAATTAATTTTTATTTTGTGGCAGTGTACAGAAAAAAGTAAATTAATATATTAAAAAATAAAAAAAATTGTTAAAAACTTCTTGGAAACAAATATTAAAAAAAGTGCAAGTGGGTTTAGGAACTCCCCCGCGTCGGAATCGGGAAATTAAAACAAAATAATGATGTTTTAACGAATTGAAGATTTGTTTTTTTTTTAGAGCTGCCAAGCAACACACACAGTCCCAGAAAGAGATTCGGTCCGTAATCGTTCTTTTCAAAGCCAAAAAGTATTGGTTTTAGTAGCGAATCCTAATTATTGAAACGAAATCGACATGAGTTGTGACCATTAGAGCTGGCCCTCCAGCGGCAAATAATGTCATTTATTCTTATTGATAACTTGAAAAGTCAAAATGCGATAACTGGTGAGTGTTGAACAGTATGTATACACTAACCAATAGTGCCCTTCACACGATCTGTTTATTGTCAATTTTCATTGAAAGAATTTCCTGTCAAAAAACATTGAAGAAAAATCGCCACCACACCTATCAATGAATATTGATATTTCACAAGCCTTAATATTGATAGTTACACTTTTCCAACTATGATTTGAAGCTGCCATTTATTTTCATAAGTTTTTATAAGCAAAGTCAGCCATTTTTAATTTTGTTTTATTTTTATTTTATACAAACGACACTTCAACGTTAACATAACATTACGTAACATACAAATTAAAGGTACCTCCACACGATCAAAAAATTGTCAATAAACATGACATTGAAGAACACCAAAAAAACGATCAATATTCATTGCAAAATGACTTGTTCAATGAAAATTGACAATAAAATTGATCGTGGGTAGGGCTCTCTTGATAGCTATAAGGAATACCTGTGTTTACGTTCATGTGAAATAATTAATTTATTAATAAAAAATGATTTTGTTTAAAGCAAAATATACGTACGTAGATGGCTTTATTAATATTATTTCTTCATTTGTAATTTCAGTGCTTTATGAAATCATCAGCAGAAGACAACAACAACGAAAAAAGCCAAATATAGACAGCCGTAAGTACGATGTAATTAAACTACCTGCAATATTTTGTTCAGGATATTATTTATGTATATTTCAGTTTGTATTCATTCATAATAAGCAAAAATGTTTTTTTTTGTTTTTAATATAATTCCAGTTGTTTGTGAACAATTTTAGAAGGAAAGCAGGAAGAACAAAATTAAGGGATTAACGAGGTAAACCCATTATCGTTCACCCAAGTTTATTATAACGAAAAATAATAATACATTATTCCGGTAACTGCTGCTGAATAATAACCATTTCTATTTATACCTGTACTGTCCTTAGGGTCCACTATAATCACACATGCTCTGCATTCCGAGTGAAAATGAATTCAAAACGAATTTCAATTTCACTTAAAATGAAATAACGTGTTCTGCATTTCAAGTGGATTCAACTCCTTCCAATTCACTTCGAATTCATTTTCGAATTGTCAAAATCACCGGTTACAGACAATATTTATAAAAACGGTTCACATTCGGAATGTAGAACACAAATTTTCATATTCAGAATCCTAAAATTCCACATTCGAAATGAGCTATTTACAAACTTTATTTTATGTGGAATATAGAACATTTTTATGTTGAATACAGAACATCTAAATTCACTTTCGTTCCTAAAATACACAAAAAGTGAAATATAGAACGTGTGCAAATGTTGGGAATCTTTATATGGGTAGAGTCCATGGCCCCAGCTACTTGTGGAAGGCCAATTATTTCAAATAACTTTTTCGTAGTTTCGAGTCCCTGAATGTCTGCTCTATCTTTAAAAAAAATATAAGTACACTGGCCTGTTTTGAGCTGTAAACCCTTTCTATTTTACAATGTAGATATGTACGTTAGTACTATTCCTAACTTAACATACCTCATTCCGTTCGTAATATCGGATTACAGCCATTACTTGCAGATCTATTGGGAAGTGACCTCTATAATCACAGTTTAGATAGCATTAAAGTTATAAGCGACTGGAATAAAGAAAAAGTTTGTACAAGGTTGATCAGATAAAACAATATATTACTGAATATTTTATTTGCGCCACATGAACACAAGAGATACAATAAATGAATAATAATCTAAATCTTAAAATTTAACACTGCATTTAAACAGTTGCAGCCGGTTCGTTGGCCACTTTTGTCTCAACAATTGCGACAGTTTCCTCAACAGCTTTTTGTTCAGAGCACGGTTCTTGCTTTATTTCAATTTCACAAGGTTTTTCATCGTGCGAAATTGTGACGTTTTTATTAGGTTCTTCAACAATATCTATTTCCATAGAAGTGTCCAATTTTTGAAAACTCGGTTCCTCCTTGGCTACCGCACTACTGTCGCTAGATTTAATAAATAACGAATTAACACCTGTTGTAGCTGCCTCGACTATAGCAGCGGGCGTGTTGTCTTCGTCATCCTCTTCCGTCTCTGACTCGTATTTCTAAAAATTTAAATGTAAAGAAAAACCAATTCTTTAAAATTGAAAACCATTCACAAAAGCTTTACCTTTGAAACGTGAATAATTGTTACATATTTGTTATTGATATTTTCTTTTAAACTTTTTAACTCTGTTAATAATTTGAATAAAGTATGCTATTAACTTTGCGCAAGTACAAGTATTTACGGTTAAATCAGTTATTTTATGCAATATATTCGAAATTGATTTGATTGACTTGCTTCACGCTTCTTAGCTGACAACAAAATATTTTAAAAAAAGGGGGAAATAGGATTATTGGTTTGAACGTACCTTCTGAATATACTGTTTTTTGGTTGGTAAGCTGATGTGCAACACACATGTAGCATCTTCAAATATATTTGGTACTGGTTCCTGACACACTACGCCACTCTTTTCGACACCGCATGCGCGGAAGAGAATTTGTTTCTTATCTTCGAGAATGTGTTTTTTACAGTATTTGCAACTAGGCATAGCTCTTTCGCCGCATTTTACTCCACCTTCAGTAAAAATACATTTAACATAAGGTAGACCTTTTGGAACATTGCCTTCGGCATTTTTCGAACGCTTTTCTTTAAATTTTCTATGTAGAACAGCCTCAATTCCATGGCGTCGATGGTAGTGGTTAAGCGCTTTAAGTTTCTCGTACAAACTACGTTCGCCAGGTGATCTTTTTTGCTGTTCATGAATGCTGCCTAAAATAATAATTTAAAAAAAAATAAGAATCCACTAACCACGGAAAGCAGCTAAATAAATATCACTGCAATTCCAAACTTTTAATTTAAATTTAAATTGAAAGTATTTTTATTTAGAGTAATTTCGCTATTAACAATTTACAATAAAAAATAATGATAAATATAGTGCAGGGCTGTACACAGAAGATGAGGAATAGATTCCACATCTTCTATGTCCATGCAGCTTCTGTGAAAATCGTTTGAATAAACGCCAAACCGGTGTCCGCTTATAACACTGACGTGCAATCTGCTTATCGATATCAAGCACTTGAAGCGTTTCAGATCAAGTTTTGACCAAAACTGTTTTGTCCTCAGACAGTTGGTTGTATTTTTCTATCTTCAGTTTGTCCCATCTAAAGCATCATGTTTCAACATTCAATTACATGTTCTCATCTAAGAAAGCTAGTGGAGTACATTTGATAGTAGGAGTATCCACGTGAGGAAATTGTCCTTCATATAGTAATTATATTCAATAAAGGTGCCCCGAGCACTTCAAATATTTATATCGAGAATTAAGTTTGAGCAGAGAAAATCAAGTCTTTTATATTGTTTAAGTTATAAATTATAAAACCAAAAGACATCATAATTTTGTAGCTGCAATTTGCAAGGTATTAATATTATAATTCTGCTCTCTCCTTGATTTTCAGAAAACAAATAAAAATGTGAAATTTTGTTTTTGAATTTTTAATTACAAGAGATATAAAATCCGGGAATAAAATTTGGGATGTATGTATGACAAGATAGTGCCCAGCCAAGATCTGGCACTACAACCTTTATTTACAGGAACAAAGTCAACTGATTTTCGACCCCCTTCCATCTTCAGTACCAGTGAAGTCGGAAACTTCAAATTCCGATATAAGGCATTCAAAATCACAAAAACCGTAACTGACTCACTGACTGACAAATTATTGAAATTATGGAATAATGGAACACTTTCCGACATCGTATAATCTTGTTAATTTTCACAACGGTAGTTCTTGTAATGCAAGCAAAAAAGAGCTAACTTTTTCTATACAAAAACATCTATGTCACAAGTCAGCCGTGAAATGTAGTGAGATCTAAATGTACGTCAAGTTCTTACTTCGTGATGATTTAATACCAAATATTTAAAGAAGAATAATATTGTATCAATTACAAATTAAGGGATACATTTTATTATTTAATGAATACTGGCTAAATTTAGGGGGTTTACTTGAGCAGTTTTCTTTTTATTATGCCCAATTCGAAATGTTTTAAAAACTTGCCCATTAAACTTACCAACATTTAGTCAGTATTCATTAAATAATAAAATATATCTTTTACTTTGTACTAATAATTTTTATGTAAGCTGTTTTTGCCATGGCAACCTTCAAAATATGGCGGGTATAAATAAATTATATCAAGGCCGTATACATGAATTTGAAGTAAGAATGAATATGGATATACATGCATGTATAGGTTATTATAGAATTTATTTTAAGTTTTTCTTTCAAATTTTGAATATTTGGTGGATTTTAGGATTCTGAATTGTAGCAACGTTGGTACTTTTCAATTTCTCTATGCGAAAATAGCAAAGCAATGTTCAGATATTTCAACATTTTTTGTTTAGGTACGTACATGTGTACCCAGATACCCACCTACATACAATATGTATGTACATAGGTACTTTTTGTTTTTTTTTTTCAAATATAATATCTATTGAAATTATATATGTAGCTACTATATTACACGTTATGGATTCGAAAAAGATTTTGATCAAACTTGACATTACTATTATAGCGAAGACCAAAAATGGGTCCGCAATTCCGTCTCCCTATATGTCTGTCCTCGAGTTTACAGCCTAAACGTTTTTTACATAAACATGCCCCCAGTTTTTTCAATTTTTTTAAGACGAAACATGGCAGTACCTACCTACTTGCTATACTTTTTTTGACCGAAAAGGTAAATATTATTTTTCTCCAAAACGGCTCCAAAAATGTTTATAATTTTTTTGAAAACTCAATATTTCGAACTTCGACTTAATCGATTTAAAACAACGGTACCTTTCATAGAAATGTTAAAAAAAAACGTTAAGAAAAAAAAAATATTTCTCAAAAACGACTCCAAAAATTTTCAAAAAAAAAATGTGTTATTAAATTAGGATAGTCCAGTTTTAATTAAAAAATATTTTATTTTGCGTACTTCTTAATGATACTTCTCATAGAACATAAATAGTAATTTATGTGACCTTATGTTATTTTATGCAAAAGCTTCCTAAAAGTGTAAATAAAACTGCATATTCAAATTTTCAAAAAAAATGTTTTTTTTTATTAAAAAAATTTTTTTTTTTTTTAAATATACCTACCTACCTACAATTTTTATTTTGAAAAATCGATTTTTCAAAAACTAGTCACTGAACTTTTTTCAAATTAAAAATTTATATGTATAATTATAATTTTTTTTTAATTTTGAGAAAAAAAATATAATCAATATTTTTGAAAATAGACGATTTTTTTAAAATAAATTAGTTTTAAATGTATATTGTATAAATACTCAATATAAGCACACCAAGATCATTTGTAGAAAAAATTTAAACAAATCTTGTAGGTATTTAAAAACATTGAGTATAAAAATGTTTTTAAAAATATAGGTAGCTATTTAGTTGTCTACTAATAATCCTGTGCATACAATGTGGGCGAACTTTAATTTAATTTAAATATTAATATAATAATAATTATTTAATTATTATTTAATAATTAAATTATTTAATATAAAATTAAAGCTGATTTTGAAAAGCTGTTTTTTCAATTATTTTTTTTTTATTAACAAACAAGCAATACAATATACCACTTAATTATTTTTTGTTTAATGTTATTATTTATTAAATAAATTTAGAAATATTATTAAAGAACAAATAATATTAATAAACAATTCTTATTTGAAATTTCGTCTCTTCGATTTTTTACGAAAATACTTATCAAATCGAAATCTGAAATTTCAAAAGAAACCACTTGGGAACACAAGAAAAAAATTCCTTGGACAACGATTACCACAAGTCTCAAATTTATAGTTTAATCATTATTATAATTAATGTATTTGCATTTGGTAAGAAACTTTATTTTTTTGGAGTAGTGACCGTTGCACACAAGTGTATGCCTACATATTTTTATATTTGCTACAGCCAGCAGATTTAACTCTTCCCGTTAGAACAAAAAACACACACATCCAACCAACTCCTACTCAACAAGAAAATCCTCCAAAAAAAAAAAACCTATCAAATACTTGTTTTCCTTTCCTCCTCTAACTTATAATAAATTTTGTATATAGTTCTCTTATCAATTTGTTATCACACTATTTCTCTTCATACGCATTTTCATAACACACCAACACTACCTAACCTCCGATTTGGTAGTGGAACTCATGATGAGTATAGGACCTTATTGCAGGCTGGATGAATTTCGTCGTCATGATAGTACTATTAAAATCTATATACAATACTTAGACAAAAATGTAGACTAGACATAAAATATAGTGCAATTATTTTTTTTTATCAAAATTGTTAAAGCCGTCTTCTAAATAAATAAAATATACCTATTTTGCTCCAAAAAATAATATTGGACGGTACCTTTATTTCTGGTGCTAAAAAAGTACTTAAAAAAAGAATGCCTAATGAATTCACCTAATGCGGGATATACACTGTTCAAATGCATGTCATGCATATGAGTGTATTCCTTGATTGAACAAAAATCAAAACGTTTTAATTAAGCTTCAAGCACACACAATATGTACGTGAGTTATTTTCACGAATACACACTCGCATGCATGAAATGCATTTGAACAGTGTATATCCCGCATAAGGCGCTATGGATGCAAGCTTGAAGTTATCACTTCAGTCGTTTAAGTCAGATATACACTGTTCAAATGCATGACATGCACGTGAAAGTGTATTAGTGAAAAATTCACACGTATAGATTGGGTGTATGATTGAAGTAAAATTAAATCTTTTTGATTTTCCTTCAATCAAGCGTACTGCATTGAAATAGTGTAATGCAAGAATGATGATTGATCATGTATGAATTGGCTCATTTGCGTATAGTACGTTGAAGTAATAAGAAAATAGGAAGCGCGGAAGTAAAAAAAATATGTTAGAATTCATCGATTTAATTATTAAAATAGGAAACAAAAATTGTATGATGAATGGACAAAAAACAAATTAGTCGGACAAAATTAAAAAAAGTCAATTTTATATAGAAGAACGTCGCACCACACTGTGGATGTAAAAATTAAAGATTGAAGACTCATGCTTGATGTGTGTATATGCAACTTCAAACTGTATTTACTAATACACTCTACCTACATACAGACGGAATTGTGGGACCCACCTTTTGGTATCTATATCATTAATTGAATAAAATCTCTAGTTCGTTTTTTTTTTTCAAATGCAAAACTTTCCCTATAGTAATTTTAAAAAAAAAGGTAGAATCTAAAGCTAAAGTAAAAAATAGTTAACTTATTTTCAAAAAAAACTTACACAACGTCTCCCTTTCCTTGCGAATTGCATGCAAGTATCTACGGCGTTTTTCCTTCAAAATATGATGCAATCGATTAATCTGTTCCATGTAGAGATTTTGTAGGTTGATAAGTTTCTTCTTAGATATAGCAATTGCCTCCTCATTTGTGTAAATGCCAGCATGTCTATCATTAAGAAAAAAAAAATAAATCCTAAGCCCATCGCTTTTATCATAAAACAAAAATATACGTACTTAAGCAAATCATCGTCTTGCGAATCAACACTTTCATCATCAGATATGTCCCACTCGTGTCCCTTGGACGCGTTGTACAATGTAATTGCCTCTACCTCCGAAGAACTATCCGAGGCATAATCGAGAACTCGTCGTTTTTTTTTAATCAAACTATTAACTGTGTTTAAGTCAGAGATTTGTTCATAATTTACTGGAAATATTAAAAATAAAGAAACAATTTAAATCTTTGTTTTAACCAGGTATAAGCTCTTATTTTTTTTTACCAAATTGTTGAATATTTGGAGAAACTACATCGATCTCTTCGTCGATTTCGCAGCTCGGTGGTGGTGGCGGTGACGAAGGTTCAATGCTTAAATGATGCGACAAGCTATTCAAAAGCACTTCATTGGTTTCGACTTGTTTTAATAGTCCAATTGAACTGCGAGTCGTTTTTAATTGAGATAGACGACTATGTTCGAAGCAGTAAATTGTCATTGAAGGGTCCTTTTTCCTATCATGCTTCGGAGTTGCCTGAGGGCATTTCTTTCCATTGGAAAAAGTGTAAGCACACGGGCGGAAGGGCGCACGAGGATCTTTTAATATATGACGGAGACAAAATTCATAGCCATCCAATCGAGATATCGAACACTCGTATGTGGGGTTGGAGCAAGCTTTGGATTTCTTTTCAATCTCTACGTGAAGTTGTTCGCGCAATTCTTTATCTTGGTCAAACAAATTATGTTTAACGGGTAATTCACAAGTTTGGAGAACTGTGATTTTTTCCATGTCCAATGTTTTTTTTGTAAAAGAAATTACAATTCAGTCAAATACACTTTTATGAAATGGCGGACCGACAAAAAATACGACATATATACAAAACGTGATACCGACCGACTTTCCCTATTGCCTATTCTCTAGCCTAGGCTATTGGAGTTTTTTTGTTGTGAAATGATTATCGTAATCAAATTTTGTGTTGGGTTTCTTTTAAGGGATGTGTTCCATGAAAAATGCTAGTACTGCCAGGAGGCCCAAGAAAAAATCCCAAAGTAATTTTTCCTATAATTGTCGTAATAAACTTAAGGGTCATCACGCACCAGTCTCGTGCTTAGTAAATTTTAAGCAGCGCTGCAAAACAACACTAAATGATTCAGTCATTGACATACTATACATGGACTGCTAGTCGATTGTCAGTTCCATACAAAAGCGCTATTGAAAATGGGGAGAACGATTTTACGCCCCTCGGAGCAAAGTAGCAAACAAAAATATAATTTTTAAAAGACATCTATTTCCACTATTGGCATGAGCACCATATTTAGTCAACAGGCAAAGAAACTAGGGTCATCTACTGTTATTTTGTATAAGATAAGTGCTGACATCTATTGTTTATAGAAAGTAAACAATGCTGTAGTGCTGTGGGAGTATTAGAATAATTCCTTTTTTTTCATTTTATGATAGAGATTGCTTTTGGAGTTGAATTCGAAATAAAACAAATAAAAATCTAATTTCAATTTTCCAATTAAATTAATTCTTTATTTTAAATCAATTTATTTAGAAAATTGTTTCTCTTTTGTTAATTTTCCGTTTAAGTGGTGCTTTTAAGGGCTGCGAATTTTATATAAATAATTAAGTATTAATTTCGTATTACCATAATTTTTTGTTTTATTTGCATCGACCAGAAAATTGTTTACAAAAAATAAAATTTAAATAAAGCCATGTACTTTCCATATATACATATGGAAGAACTAACTAACTATTGAGGTTTGCGGCTCGAATTCACTTGTGATGGTTGATGGAAATAGTAGATATATGCGAGTTCAGTATCTGCTTTATACATTAAGAGTATTCATGAAACCGTGTAAGCCTTCCCACATCGGAAAATGAAAAGTTTACCACACACCTTTCATGAATGCACATAAAAATTAACTTGTAAACGTGGTTAATGATTTTTTTTTCTTCCTATACTTTAACTTGACTAATAATGGTTTGTTTATTACTCTCATTTAAAATGTCTGTCAAAAATATCACGAGGAAGAGATATAGTTATACTAAGACTATGACACATAAAACGTCAAAATTAAATGTCAAAAGTTTTCCACATTTAACAAATTCAGATGCTAAGCTTTCCCACACAAATTTTCACCATTTTTTGGTAAACTTTTTAGTTTTGACAGCTCATTTACCATTTTACCACTTTAACTTATATCTCGCAGTTCTGTTAAATCTTATAGATTTTATTCATTTCGTCGAAAAGTTAAAACAAAAACTTAAATGTAGTTTAAACTTAAAAGCGTGTGCTAAATTTTATTAGTCGCGTCGAAGAATAAAGAAAAAATAATTTGACATTTGATCTAGCCTTAATTGTATTCCGCTCATCCGCAAAGGACTATAACATAGTTGCCTATTTTTTTCTGTAGAAAATAGAGAAGATAGGAAATTTTTGGGTTTGTGTATGGATATCTTGGAAAAAAAAATCCCTTAAGAACTGGTACTTGATAATATTCGTGATTTCCGCTGAGAGCTGGGTGGCGCTCGTGTGGTCCTAGCTGAGGAGAGATCAGACGCGAAGTTGGCTCCTAGCAGTCCATATCTAGTATGTCAATGGATTTCGTTTCAATAAATAGGATTCGCTACTAAAACCAATACTTTTTTGCTTTGAAACGAACGATTACGGAACGAATCTCTTTTTGTGAACAAATATTCAATTCGTTAATACATCATTATTTCGTTTTTATTTCTGATTCCGCCGCGGGGGAGTTCCTAAATCCACTTGCACTTTTTTAATAAGGGTATTCATGCAACGAGATAATTTTCCGCTTTCCAGAAAGATATAATTTTCCGCCAGACGTTTGCATGAACACCCCCTTAAAAATACTTGCTTAGATATGGGAAATAATCAGATGTGATGATAATCAGATTATGAGGTTTATTTATTCTCTTTCTTAATCAAATTCGTGAAATACTTTTATGTGATTTGTAGAATATTAATCCCTTACAAACTTTGACAGTTCATTTCTGCGGAGATAAAATTATCTGGTTTCTAAGTTTTATCTGGGTTTTCTTTCCTTGCATGAATACCCTTAACATTTGTTTCCAAGATATTTTTAATATTTTTTTAATTTACTTTTTCTATACACTGCCACAAAATAAAAATTATTGACAACATTTGAGAAAATTTAAAACAAATATTGTAATGTGTGTAACAACCCAATTCTGCCGTTGTGATGCTCACAGGTCACAATTTTTTTGAGGTTTCTTATGAGGCGGTCACAATTTTCGTATTCTGTTGAGACCCTCATAAGAAACCTCACAAGAAAACTCACCACCGGAATTTTTTTAATGATGACGGCCAGCTGATTTGTCAAAATAAACATTTATATCAAAATAATCTGCCAACTACAAAAGTGATGAATTACTTAAAACTTGTTTAAAAACATCTGCAATAATAATTTAATTGATAAGAATATAATCAGTTTCAATTAAGTAATAATTAAATCGGTGTTATAGCTTGTAGATACACTGAGCAGATGGCCGGGATTCTCTAGAAGAACTCTTGGAGCCAAAGCCAATTTTTTTTTGAAATCTGGGTTTGCAGTTTTTTAGATTTTATTAATATACATGTTATTATAAAATTTAAAAAAAAAATAAATTCAAATATGAAAAACACAAATTAATTAAATTTTGTTGCGTTTTCCTCGATTTTCTTGAAATTCCTTGGGATTTCTTATCTTCTGATTGTGATGCGTATTTGATACCGAACCTTAAAAGTCTTTGGGCAATGAGGACATTCATACAAGCGATCTCATGTGGGCCTAGTAATATGTTCCTATAAAAATAAATGTATTATTTGAAACTCGTCTAATCAAAAAATAATATTCTAATTTAACTTTTAAAGCTTGACTTTTTTTGAAAGTACATTTGTGCGTTCGTTCACATTTATGAACATAGTCAATGTGATTTTTTAACGTCCTTTGGCTAATTTTTGCTACATATATTGCCAACATAATGATACGTTATGAGTCTTCTAGGTGTAGTACAATTGTGTGATTTAAGTATACCTTTGGTGGGTAGTTCTACCCCGCAGATATTACATATTGTACCTTCAGATTTATGCACTCGGGTATTGGTGTCGATCTACTGCCATATTTCCGAGAAAAGTCTTGCCGCAAAGATGACACATTCGAATTTAGACAATTTGTGTACGTAGAAATCATGAGATTTTATATTCATTCATTTGGAAACCTGAAATAATTAAAATTCAATTTTTTTCAGATTGCTGCTTCGCATTAGTTTCATTTAAAGCATGAGCTTTTTCAAGACTGCCTCGTACACTACAAGATATAAATTTCTCGAACAATGTTTTCAACTGAAGAAATAACTCCCTTACGTAGCAAGTTTTCTTGTGGAAATCTAACGAAAACGCATCGATTGTCGATCTTCACTAAAAGTCGGCAAGTATAGGCCGATGGATAAATGTTGTATCTTGAATGGCAAACGGATTATTCATATCCCTTAATTATTTTATAATTCTCCTGAGCTTGAATTAAAGAGATATTTATTAAAAAATCAATTAATACAGTTTTATTAATTCTTATACTTCTTACTTTTTATTTATAGATGAAACTTCTTCCAAAAAAAAGTATCAAAATCAAATTCAATTCCATGTTTGTTATTATTTCGTTTTTGTTTATAGTTTTGTTTCCCTGATATGTCAAGTAGGTGAGTTGTGATGTGCCAAGAAGCAGATCATTATTTTCAAGTTCTTTTGATGCTCACAAGTTGTGAGGTTTTTACCAGAATACCAAAAAAGTCACTAAAATGAGTTCACCTCAAGTTATGAGAGTTTTGTGACTTGTGAGGGTTTAGTGAGGTTGCCAGAATAAGGCTATAAGAATCTGTGTACAAATCCGTTTTGGATCCGTCTCCAAAAAGAGATTCAATACGGATCTGTTCTTCCAGAAAAAAAAAATTGGTTTTAATTTGAAACGAATCTGATTTTTAGAAAAAGATTGACGGCGGATCGACGGCAGATCGATGTTCTTATTGAAACGAAATCGACATAAGTAAATATCGGCAAGTACCAAAAGACAAAAAATACTACACTACATACCACAGAACTGAATTATCAAAGTGTGTATGGGAGAAATATATGTATATAAATTTATATCACGAATTTGACGTAGAAAGCGAAGAAAAAACTAGAACTTAATTAAGCGAACACCTGATTATTTCCCATATTTACGGAAGTATTTTTAAGCGGGTGCCCATGCAAGTCTAGTGGAAAATTATATCTTCATGCAAATGGAAAATTGTCTCGTTGCATGAATACACTTGGTAAAGTTGGTATATTAAACCCAGTACTCAGTTCGGGAACAATAATATTACTTCGCATACTATTTTTTCTGAGAACAAATTTTAAATCGGAATTTTCCCGACCACGGACCAAATTCCGCAAGCGTGAGTTTTCTCTGTGTTTACAAAAAAAGGCTACACACACATATTTGCGATTCTGCAAAGTATAGTATACCCACCATTTGCAATATTAAATGATATAAGGAAGTATGTGACCAGACAAAATCATTGAAAAAATGTTGTAGGTAAGTTATAGTTATGAAAATTAAATCAATTCAATTTTCAACACGGAATATAAAAAATAACACTCTTAAATCCTGGTTTCTATCCTAAAATACCAAATTTATGAAATAGACGTATTTTTAAGTTTTGCAATTGGCGACGAATGCATGAGAAATAAACAAACATAAGACAAAAAGGGATAGACACATATAACACTGTCACTCTTTAATCCGTGTCATTCAAATTTAATTAGCGATAATTACCTACAAAATTTAAAAGCAAACTCATAAAAACACGTACATTTTATTTCTATTTTCTCCTCCAAATTCTGTTCGTTGAAATGACGCAAAGTGCTGTTTTATAGTAATCTTCTCGCACTTTTGCTGTCGCATTTACCTTTATAATTTTGCAATATAATATATTTTTTTTTACTTTAGTTACATCGAGAAATATTTTCCCGAGTATAATAAATGATCGTAAAAATATAAATAAATATTCAAAAAAATCAAGATTTAAACAAATTCAAAGAAATCTTGATATACTTCTATGAGAAGAATCTATTTAATTTTTTGCCTAAGAAAAAAAGTGGCTGTGCCATTGTATATAAAACCTATGGTACTACTACGAGACTGAATTTTTTAGCTAGTAGTTCCGTCGATGAGGGCGCTAGTTTCTCTTTTCTTGATATTGAATTGTTTATGTGGACGAAGTAAATGTAGAGGCAAATACGAAAAAAAGCAAGGGAGACGGTCAAAACTTATTAGTTCTGACAACAATATAGAGGGTAAGGGAGAAAACCGATTAAGCTGTTTTTGCCATGGCAACCTTCAAAATATGGTGGGCATAAATAAATTATATCAAGGCTATTGGCGTATACATGAATTTGAAGTAAGAATGTGTATGGATATACATGCATGTATAGGTTATTATAGAATTTATTTTAAATTTTTCTTTCAAATTTTAGATATTTGGTGGATTTTAGGATTTTGAATTGTAGCAACGTTGCTACTTTTCACTTTTTCTATGCGAAAATAACAAAGCAATGTTGAGATATTTCAATATGTCTTGTTTAGGTAGGTACATGTGTACCCAGATACCCATCAACATACAATATGTATGTACATACATAGGTACTTTTTGTTCTTTTTCAAATATAATATCTATTGAGAATAATTTAATTTTTTCTCTAGACAGTTTTATTAGGAAATAAAGTAGGTATACCTAGGCAGTATTTTTTTTATTTTTTTTTTTGACTAGCGATATTATATATGTATGTAGGTTCTATATTACAAGTTATGGATTCGAAAAAAATCGAACTCGAGATTTTGATCAAACTTGACATTACGATGATAGCGAAGACGAAAAAATGGGTCCACGATTCCGTCTCTCTGTCTGTCTGTCCTCATGTTTATAGCCTAAACGTTTTTTTCATAAACATGTCCCCAGTTTTTTTATCAGATTTTTTAAGACGAAAGATGACAGTACCCACCTAGGTACCTGCCAAACTTTCTTTTTGACCAAAAAAGATAAATATTATTTTTCTCAAAATTTTTTTTTCTGACAATCAAATATGATATTACGATCATAGAGAACACCAAAAGAGTGGGTCCCCTAATTCCGTCTGTCTGTCTGTCCTCGAGTCTACAGCCTAAACGCTTTGATAAATTGTTTTCAAACTTGGTACATATTGTTTTTTTTTCGGTTTTTTAATTTTTTTCTAAGACGACAAATAACAGTAGCTCCCATACATTTTGTTTGGCCAAAAAGAAAAATCTTATTTTTCTCAGAAACGGCTCCAACGATTTTTATAAAAAAATGAGTTATTTAATGAAGGGAAAGGGTACCTTTTAATAATTTTTTTTTGGAAAAAAATTGTTTTTTTTTGGTTTTTTTACGCAGAAGCTCCTAGAAAGTTTAAACACTATTGTATACCAAAGTTTTTCAAAACAAATTATTGTGGAAATTATTTTTTTTTTATTTAAAATTTCGAAAACGACTTAATAGATTTTTTCGAAACTTCGTATTTAGTAGTTTTTAGACATTATCTTGAATAGTTAAAAAAACTATTTTTCTAAAATAAAAAACAACGGTACCTCCCATACAAATTTTAAAAACCGTTAAGAAAAAAATTTATTTCTCAAAAACGGCTCCAAGAATTTTCAAAAAAAAATTGTTATTAAATTTTATTTTATTTTTTGGATTTTGAAAAAAAACAATATTTTGCAAATAAATATTAAATGTTTTGAAGATTTTTTTAAATAATATTTTCAAATGTATATGTACATATATTGCTAAATACTCATTTCAAAAAAAATAAGTAAAAAACGACTTGAAAAAATACATAAAACCTATTAATAAATAATTCTTATTTGAAAATTCGTCAACTCCATTTTTTACGAAATTACTTATCAAACTTGAATTTTAAAAAAATAATATTTTTTTTTCAAAATCCAAAAAAAATATTAATATAAAATAAAAAAAAAGTTGTCACAAGAAAACTTTTTTTTTGCACAACGATTAACAAAAATCTCAAATTTTAACTTTTAAATTATTATCATGTTTGTTCATTTGGTAAAAAAGTTTATTTTACTGAGTAGTGACCGTTGCACACAAGTGTATACCTAAATATTTAAATATTCCCTACAGCCATCAAACAATTTTCATTCTATCTGCCCGTAGAATAAAAAAACACACACACAACCAGTTCCTACTCAACAAAAAAATCCTCATAAAAAAAAACAAAAAAACCTATGAAATAAATTGTTTTCCTTTCCTCCTCTAACTTATAACAATTTTTTTATATATTTCTCTCATCAATTTATTATCACACTTTTTCCCTTCATACGCATTTTCTTGACACACCAACACCACCTAACCTCCGATTTGGTAGTGGAACTCATGATGAGTAGTAGAACTTATTCCAGGCTGGATGAATTTCGTCGTCATGATAGTACTATTAATATCTATATACAATGGCTGTGCTTCTATTTTTATGTATGATCCCTTTCACACAAGGAAACTGAGGTGCCGGCAACTGGGAGTTTGTAGGTGAGAAGGGCAAGAAGTAAGGGGAATGAAAAAAATCTCCCTGGTCAACGATTTGAAGAGAAAATCTCTCTTTGACGTTATGCTTTGAAATTTTCTTAGGTTTCTATTTTGACTTCTGCCTCTGATAGATGTAAAACATATTTTTTTTAAAGAGATTATTATTACATTGACCAAGCCAAGTGAACTACTTAAATAAATTCATTGTGAAAGAAAGTTTCAAGTTTTAATTCTTGTAGGCAAGGCATTTAATTCAATCCATCACGAGTTGGTACACATTTCATACAAACAATTATGCGCCTAGACATGGGAAATCGACAACAAAAACGCACGGACCAACTAAGCTCTCAGCTTTTGGCTTCATCATAACATTTGGTTTATAATGACGTTCCTGTATTTTCATTTTCGAGCAGCAGCAGCAGTAGGCAGCACCACAGGTATCAGTCATATCATCCTGTCAGTGGTTTATGTGTCCAACTGCACCAATAAAGCTTCGGTGCATTCCAATAAGCCCAATATATACTCCTAATTATACTCCTGATCAAAGTAATCTAAATACGAAGTTCACAGAGGGAAAATTCAAGCAAACGAAGACTACTTTTTAACATATGAAAACATGTTGACTTTCCATAAATTCGGCTGCGGGGCAAAGTACATGAATCAAAAAAACAAATTTACGACACTTCTTTCTTTTAATATGAAACAAAATCCATTAATCCACAAACAACAATTTGCAGATTTTTTCACTAAGATGTCAAGAAAAAAGTAAAATATAGAAATGTCGTAATATTGTTTTAAAATTCATGAACAATTTCTATTTAAATTAGTTCAGTATCTAGCACATATAAATATCTATGGTACTTTCTAACGACATTGACAAGTGTGTGTACCACTTAACATGCAATGTAAAATTTCCCAAAGCAAGTTGTAAGCACACCCTTAACATTAAAAAAAAATTAATATTTGGAAGTAAAAAATACATATTCTTACTTATTTTCAACAGTCTAACACTAATTTTAGCTTTTTGTTTAACTTTGAAACCAAAATCACTTAAAAAAACTCGAGAACCTTAATTTAAAAAAAATCCCTACCCAAAACGCCATTTTTTTTCTGGAAACCCAAAATTATAGCAAATTCTGACGTAAACAAATTTCCCTTCATGTTGTGGGTCGGCCATTCTTGCGGATATAACATCATTTTCTGTGAAGTGCTAATTTTTTATGAAATTTATCACATTAAACTCCCTTTGATTGTTAAAATTCAATTGAAAACTGAACGCCCTAATGCGATATTAACTAGATAATATACATTTACCAATTAAAACCGCCGCCGAATCTCTAAAAAAAGTGAAAAACTCGGAGCCAAACCCCGCGACCAACCAAAAACTGAGCTTACGTGAAATTTTTTTCATTAATGGCGTCTGCCTCTGTCCAACATTCATTGCCAGTATAAAGGAAAAAAAGAAATTCGTGTTTAAATGCTGGCTTTACAGAGAAGAGAAAATCCGAAAAGAATCTATTGATATTTTTCTTCTACTCTAAAACATGTATGCAAAATTTTTGTTTTTCTATTTAATTTAGGTATCAAAAAAATTGTTATGCAGTAGATCGCATTAAGTTTCTTGACATTTGCTTTTTTCATTTTTTTTTTTTTGCTGTGATTCAAAAAGAAGGAAACGAATCCCCAATTTTCCCATTTCGATTTTCCCACCCATTCATATAACCACCACACCACACTATTTGTTTCTTTCTCGCTCAAATCATTAAGGAATTTGTAGGAGAAAGCAAAAGTGAAAAATCCCATATTTTTGTTTTGGTATAGAGACCTGCTAATTACCAGTTGAAAAATTGGCGCTGTAATCGTTTCGAAGGGGAAACTAAACATACAAACAAATTAAAAAAAAAAATAATTAACAACCGAAATCAAAACAATAAACAAGACGACAGACGAACCCTTCGTCGCAAGTCTGTCGAGTCCTTATCTCCAGTGTTATTCTATCTTGCGCTATTTATAGTTCATATCATCCAGAAGCTAAAATTTAAATAAAAATAATCTTAAAATATCGAAACACACTGCCCTATCGAGGGCCCACAATCTGACAACTATCCCAAATTCCTCGGAGAATTATTTATCATTAATATAGTATATTTTGTTTTGATTGCAATTTTTCGTGATAATATCTTTTTTTTTGAGACGAAAGTGAACATTGAACCCCGTCGCAATCGCCTTTCTTTTTATGATTGAATGAACTCAATTTTCGTTTTGTTTTTTCGGTTTTTTTTACAATCGCGACTATTGTATAATAAACAATAGCGCTTGAACGCGGTATTTGATAACTAGCCAAATGGCTGCCATAAGCAGTGTATCATTGGGAAGTAGCAATATCAGCAGTGGAATCCCGCTGCCTTCATCATCAAGCAACAGCAGCACCAGCAGTACAGCCAATGATGTCAAGGAAAAGGACAGCATTTGGTATTTTACATCGGAGCAACTGGCGAACTCGCCCAGCCGTCGACATGGCATCAGTCCCGACCAGGAGCTTTCCTTTCGGCAGATGACTGCCTATCTTATTCAAGAAATGGGTCAGCGATTACAAGTGTAAGTGTCTATATTCATCGTCGATAATCCTAAGATGTATAGAGATCAACCTTTATCAAATTACAGATCTCAACTTTGTATCAACACAGCAATCGTTTATATGCATAGATTCTATGCATTTCACTCGTTTACACACTTTTCTCGTAATGGCATTGCGTCAGCGAGTTTGTTTCTAGCAGCAAAAGTCGAGGAACAACCTCGCAAGCTTGAACATGTGATAAAAGCCTCGCAGAAATGTCAGACTCAACCTCCCACAGATGCTAACTACAATGAGCAGGCTCAAGATCTGGTCTTCAATGAGAATGTTCTTCTGCAGACTTTGGGATTCGATGTGGCCATTGATCATCCACATACGCATGTTGTGAAAACATGTCACCTAGTTAAAGGTAAATGTATGTTAATTTTTCGATTTTTCTTTCTTGACATATTTTTTAGTAGAATTTATAGATTTTATATGTAGAATATCCGGTTCATATGCATTTGCTTTGATTGGTTAACTCTAATATCTTCAATTCCAATATTACCTCTCTTACTGAAATAATTTTTCAAAGCTCTGCAAAGTCTTTTGGTGTATTTAACACACTTTTGTTTTCCATATACCTAACATAATAAATGCCATACATTTAAACAAAATCCGTTTGCATTTAAAATATGTATACGTTAATCATTTTTTGGAACCGCTGAAATTACTTAATTAAAAACCAATTATCTACTCCATATAACTAAGAATTTAATATTTGACAAATTTCCTCACGTTCACGCCTATAATCAGCTTACATAGTTTAATTTTGCTTGGGCAAAACCCATATTTATGATCAGTTCAGTTCAGGTAGAAAATATTGAAGATTGGGGGGTTTAAATTGTTTTTTATAAATCTGCTTTTAGAGCTTTAACAATGTGTTGTCCCTGATTCCTGATAACCAGAATTAATACATAGTAATTCATATATCGAATGATTACTGAAATATGTAACTAAGCAGCTGTTTTTTTTTTTTTTTATTCTTGTATTACAGCCTGTAAGGACTTGGCTCAAACATCGTACTTCCTTGCATCAAATAGTTTACATTTAACATCAATGTGTTTACAGTATAGGCCAACAGTGGTTGCATGTTTTTGTATTTACTTAGCTTGTAAATGGTCCAGATGGGAGGTAAATATACAAGTTTGTTAACTTTTTATTGGAAGAGAAAACAAAAATATTTTGTATGTTGCCCATTTAGATACCACAATCGACCGAAGGCAAGCATTGGTTTCACTATGTTGACAAATCGGTAACCATGGACCTGTTAAAGCAATTAACCGATGAGTTTATTGCAATTTACGAGAAGAGTCCAGCCCGGCTAAAATCAAAATTGAATTCAATTAAAGCCCTGGCTCAAGGTGCCAGTAATAGGGCCGTGAGCAAAGATAAAAAATCTCAAGGCGAGGATTGGAAAATGGGTGATATGCTGAAGCTATACCACTCGTCTATTCCAACCGATACATCGTCTAATGGTGGCGGAATGACCATGGATCAGCAAGTGCAGCAATATCAACAGTTGCAACAACAAGAACAGCTTCAACAGCAGCAGCTACCACCTCCGACGTCTGCGTCACAGCAGCAAAGACGATCAGAATCGCATTCTAGTCACCATCGACCACATCATTCCTCCTCGTCGCATCATCATTCCAAGCAAATCTTGCCAATTAGCGAAATAGGAGGTAAATAAATCATAATACATATTTTTTTTAAATCATGACAATTTTTAATTTTTTTTTTGCTTTTTTTTTAGTAGAACACAAAACGGGTAATCACAACAAACAACCTTATCCTACAGTTGGGCGACAACGAGATACCTCCCAACCATATTCAGCAGTGACTGGCCATAGTAGTAGTAGTAAACAAATGCAGCCACCTGTTCAGCCACCAGTAGGCTCATCACGATCATCAAGTTCACAGAGCCGACCGCAAATAGCAGCTGTCTCACAAATACCCCAACGACCACCTAACCAAGCCCACGACCCCAACTACCACAAGTCGTCAGGTAGATCAAGTTTACCGGCTCCCCCACAACTCAATCCGTCTGTTACAGTTCCCAATCATAAGATGATGCCGAAATCTGAATCGAGCAGCAGCAGTAGAATGCTGCACAAGGATCCTAGCAGTAGATTGGTAGATCCTAATAAAATATCTTCCGGCAAATCTTATCCTCCGGCGTCTGCACAAAACGTGGGAGTGGATATGACTCGCAGCATGCTGCAACAGAACGTCATGCCCCAACCACAACAGCCGCTTAGGCCTTATAATACACAAGCACCAAACAATCCCCAAGCACCTATGTCCTCTTCAATCCATCCCACAGCATACCCGAGTAGAACAACTAGCATTAGCAATAGCAAATATGATCAACAATTATCCGTCCAAATGCAACAGCAACAACAAATAATCCACCAGCAGCACCAAAAGCAACAACAACAACCACTTATCGAGTCTTCCTACAATCCACCTCAACTTAATCAGTCCTCTTCGATACAGCAGCACCCGCAGCAGTATTCAAGACAACAAGTGGATGATAACTACATCAAACAGCCGCAGCAACCTCCACAAATGCAACAACAAGGCGATCAAATGGAGCTCTGCTCGCCACCAAAGTATTCTCAATATACTTCGCAAGGCTTTATTTCTACAGCTCAACAACCGCCACAGCAGCATCAGCCCGCGTCAAAGCAATCATCGATCTTTAGTCCTGATTACATAGAAAAACTACCTCAGAATACGACGAATAGTGGCGGCAGTAAGATGGGAACTCATAAAACTTCGAGTCGCGACAGTCCGAAGAAGTCGGAACGCAGCACACCAAAAAAGGATAAGAGTCGCTCTTCATCCTCGATGATGGATGTGAATGCAGCAATATCATCACGGCAGCATAATCAACCACCACCGGGATATGGCAAACATCCGAAGCAAGACCAACAAGTCCCTGTGATACCACCACCGTACGGAGCAACTAACTACGGGGTTGTCAAACGTTCATCGAGCAGTATGGAAATTAAACAAGACGATGACATTTTGCTGCGTGAGTCGAAGATTCGTAAAATTGAACTAAATCCTATTTCCCCGCCGTCAACACTTAATAAAACATCCTCGTCAACGTTCCCTGGTGGAACAGTAAATGGAATCGAAACAAATCCCGACTTGGTAAGTAGCCTTCTCAAAGAGAGTTTGTGCTCGACGAGTGGCTTCATCAAGACTGAAACTCTAATTAAGTCCGAATATCAGGATCCAATGCAACTGTTTGATCCCACTATGACAACGTTGCCAGAACAAATCCTCCAAAGTAATCCACCTGCAGCAATCAAAGAAGAACAAGTCATCTCCGAGGCTATTAAAATGGAAAACCAAAATATTGACTCGGTTAAGCTTGAGAAAAAGAAGAAAAAGGACAAGCACAAGCACAAGGAGAAAGACAAATCCAAGGATAAGGAAGAACGCAAAAAACATAAAAAAGACAAAGATCGCCACAAAGACCGAGAAAGGGGACAGGAAGCATCTGAATCTTCGGAGCCGGTTAAGATCAAAATCAATTTATCAAATTCATCGAACGAGTCTAGTGTCAGTGGTGTACCTCCACCACCACTTGGATTCAAAATAAAAATACCTAAAGACAGAATTATAGGTGATATTAGTGCTCCCATTATTGGTGGTGGTGGAATAGTAGGAGGAGGAGCAGTTGGAATGAACTATGATGGATCGGCTAGTGCAGTGGCCCCACCACTCAAGATTAAAATTTCCAAAGATAAACTTGACAGTAGTTACAGTAGTGTGGGAAACATGGATCAGCAGAAGACAATGGCAAGTGGAAATCAAGCCATGAGTGGATATCATCAGCATCATGGCAGTAGTGGTAGTAATAACACCACTGGTAGTAGCAGCGGCAGCAGTAAAAAGAAGGATAGAGATCGTGATCGTGACCGAGAAAAGGAAAAGAAACGCAGCACTCATGACCACAGCAAAATGAATGGAAACAGCAGTAACGGTAGTGGTGGTAACGCATTAGCAACTGCTTACACCGCTTCATCAGCTAGCAATTCATCCACAAAAGGACAGACATCAAATAAGGTAAGTTTATAGTTTCTTAAATAGAATTCAATCAAAGTAATTTAGTTGTGTGCATGTAACTGTTTTATATAAAGCAAATTTAAAAAAAGTCTATCTATTATATCGATAAATGTGTAAATACTATATAATTTAGTATAAGCATAATAATTGGTGGTTTGACTACTTCACGAAAATACTTTATATCACTTTATCCTGACAAATAACATTTCCTAATCATTTCCAAAGCTCAAATTGTAGGAATTTATGTATATCGCACCTTCGTTAATACTCGTACATTTATATACGCTTTATATTGTTGATTTGATTAATAAACCAGTTTCAAGTAAAGTCATGTTTTAATTTGTGTTTTATTATTCACTTTTAATTGATATAGTTGATTAGAGAGAGAGACATTTAGTTACACTTTCTTCTAAAATGAAATACATACGGTGCTCGTCTTGAATAGTTCCCGAAAAAGAATTTGCTAATATTCACAAAGGGTCATTTCATTAAAACACTTTATGTTCGTAGTATACAATATTTAAATAAGTAAGAGAAAGGAGTTACTTAAATAAGGAATGATTCGACATTATTCGGCAAGTAATTTAAGGTTCGAATAAACATAGTTGCTTACTTACTAAAAATATTACTTCAGTCCAATTAAATTGGTGGAGGCCACCTTTCACTTGCATCCACGGCCTGCGAAAGGGTCTTCTCCTAGTTGCTGTCCCTCGTAATTAAACATTTTATGGAAAGGCACAGTTGTGAAAATCACTTCTGCATGAACCAGTCACCTCAACTTTTTTTCTAGATCAGTGTTGCTGTATAGTTTAATTGTTTTGTATGTACATGGTTTCCTACCCTCAGAAAAGCTTACTTTAATTGCTCGATGAAGGACTTATTATATTCACAAAGTTATAAATATCGATGGTATTCTCTGTCCTCGAGAGAGCAGGTTGCGTTCTTCATGTTATAATACGCAACATGTGCTAAGCAAATTGTCCCTAAACGTAAACATAAAAATCCCTGCAATGCATACTGTCAGCCGAAAAACAGAGTTTTATTCATTATATACAATTTTATTTGATAACAATTAGCATCTAAAACATTGTTTTTTAGGAAATGCTAAGTTCAATATTGTTACAATTTGTGTATTAATATGATTTAATTTAATGTTAAATACTCATAGTTTATAGCTAATCACAATAAAAGGGAAAAAATACTTATTTTTATTCAGAAGGTTTCATTTGTTATATGTTGTCGATAATTAAGTGCAGTTTTTATATATCTACAGAGGAAGTTCCAGTAATTACCATTAAATATCTGTACAGTTTCTTCTTCTGATAGACCTATCGTATCTCGTATCTCCTTGAAAACAGGGCATATTCCTTCGAGTTCTTGATTGCACAAAGTGCACTCCGGTTTTAAGTCAATCCTATAAGACAGATAGTTGAGTAGTTCACCTCTAGCTTTGAAAATGGTGGAGATTATTTCAGTAATACTTTTGTTTTCGCAAAAATAATTTGTGTCCCTATGTTGTGTCTAGGAGCTGGTCGTGTGGCTGTCAGAAAGCCAGTACATTTGTGTAAGTTCTAAAGTTTTCTTTCTCATTTCACATGCTTTTCTATTTCATTCGTGTTCTTACATATACTTGCTTTGCAACTCTTGCTTTTAGGATATTGGCCATAAATTAGAATTTCCTCCTGCACTTCAAAAATATCTCTTTAGTTAAACTGGGTTTATCTTACTTCGATTTTAATGTGTGAAAAATGAAAATGTTGAAGGAAAACAGGACATACTTTGAATTAGGTTTACATAATCAAAAACAAATCTGCCATCACCAAATCATATCCCATCAAACGAGATTCCCCAATATTGTATATAATTCAAATCTGAGTTAACTTGTATTCACTGGCTCATTAACATAAATTAATTTTGTTCATCCTTTTTAAAAGATTCGTCGGTTAAGGTGGTGGTTTGTTTTCTTTTTGGACATTTTTTTTAATTGTATATTTGTAGATAAGTTACAGCTAACTATAAATGAACAAATTGTAAACTTTTAAGATCCTCTTGTTTTACGCCCACACTAAACCACAATTAAACATTTGTTTTTATTTTGGAAAATGGAAACTTTGTTTTCTTAACTAATTTTTTTTTACAAAGCCTTAACTTAACTTAGAGGTATTCTGGTTGGTAATTGGATACACATTCTGTGTCAGTCATTTATTCGTTCATTCCCATACATTTAATTTAGCACCATATTATTTTAGTATAAAAAACTAAATACTACTAAACAAAACTCATTGATGTATGTAGGTTATTGGATTGGAAAATTTATGTACACAAAATCACACATTCATATTAGCTCGTAATTGTATTTTTTTCAATTTGCAAATAAAACCCGGGATCGTGTCATATTAATTCTTACCCTCACAAAGTTGCTTCGGGATATGGCTAAACAAATTTAAAGTTACACCCCTCTCATGAACAAATCATCTATAAATAAACAAACAATTCAAATCAAATCCTTTGTGCAAAAAAAACGCACCACCAAAATCTTACAGATTCATCATCAATACAACAGCAGTAATATGAGCCATTTGTTTGGAGAGTCAAATGACGACGACGATGATGATGATGACTCTGACAAGGATGACATCGGTTCTTCGCCCAAGCTTCCGCCAGCATCATCATCCTCTTCCTCGTCCTCCTCGCATCCTAGATCTAAATCTTCGTCGCACGGATCTTCTCGATATTCTTCTACCGCCGACAATAGGTATAATAGCATTGGTAGTAGTAGTAGTAGTGGCGTGAATATGCAGCAGAAATTCTCACAACATCGACGTCAGTCCTCTTGTTCGTCATTTCAAAAAAATAACAATAATAATTGGTAATATTGTCTTCTTTGGCAGAGAGTTCACCTCTTCTGCTCGTTCCAAAAAGCTGGAAGCTGGCTAAACCCGCTACAGAGGCTGCAAAATTATGTGTGGTTTCCACTGCATGCATTTTTTTTAAAATTTTTAATTTGATCGTTTGCAATTTATAATAGCTTGCATTTATGTATCTTGAAAGTGTTCTTCTAAATATTTATAAATAGACTAATTTATCATATTATGTAAACACAAAATAATACGTACATAGATTATAAACAAAACAAAATTTGTTCTTATTTAATTTTCAGTTTCATGCAGCGCAGTTTTAAAAAATGAAACAAAAAACAATTCACATAAAATTTATAAAAAAAAAAAAATAATAAAAATATGTAACAATATATTCGATGCACGCACGCCCTCTCTTCAGTGGATCTTAAGAGTTGTGCGTTTAATTCATAAGTTTTTTTTTCTTTTAAACAATTGTTCAACGCTTAAGATGTTGTTTTAAATAACACGATGATGAAAGAAAAATTACTATATTTAAAACAAAATAATATTTGTAAGTAGTAAAATTATACTGAATAAATAAGAAAGAATGTTCCTTCATTCCATGTTTAAAAATTACATTAACAAACAAAAATACATATATAAATAAATAATAAACTGTATAAAAGTTAATTAAATTACCGTGAAACAATACGCCTAAATTAATGTTTAAATTGCTTTATTTGCCTTTTAAGAAAGATATTACATACATTTATAATTTTTTTTTTTAGAAATAGAAATAAAGATCTATTTTTTTTATTTCCTCTATTTGTAAAAAAAAACAAAAAAAAAAATAAATTACAAAACTTCAAATAAGTAAATAAGAAAAAAATGTTCAAGAGTGCAATGTTTTCATTTTATTTGATATATTCTTTATTCATGGACTATAATTCTGATGAAGAAAAATTTAAATTGGTCGTCGAAATCGTTTGAATTAGAAACAATCAATTTAACAACGTTAATGTCATCCAACAACGACTTGAGGGAGGATCTTAGAATAATAAAGCATACCTACTTTAAAACCACCAATAACTGAACCTTCTTGGAAAGAAAACTTTTGTAGCAAAGTACTTAAAATAAAAATAATTATAAAATAAACTAAAAATCTTGGCCGTAGATTAACAATACTGGCTTATGTTGTGATGCCTTATGATGAAAGGCGTATGAAGCGATGTGTTACAAGATTAACCCTTACTTAGGTCCAATCAGGGATCCAATATGAACGACTATTTTACAACTGATTGACTATCATTCAACTGATCTAATTAGAATGTCATAATTTTACAAGAAATAAAAATGAATATGTATTTATATAATTAAATAGATAACTAGTATTTCTATTTAAAAATAAACGATATCATTTATCATTAATTTTCTGCATCTTTGGGGTTATATTGGATTTACATATAGATTATTGAAATTGTTCTAAAAAAAATAATTAAATAAAAAAAACATTCACAGAAAACATAGAATTATAAAAAATAAATAAAAAATGGTGCAATACCCTTGCGCAAAAGCATTTCGGCTCCTAGAAAATATTTAAATATAACTCTTCGCGGCTTTAAGCCGACAAAATCTAAAAATCATCTTTAGTTTAGTTTAATCATCGTCGTTGATCTAAGCTAATTACTGATTTGTATACCTGTTATATGTAGACTAAGGGTTTTGTACTTTTTAAATAATTTCCCTTAACCATATATCTATACGAGTAAATTTAAAATTAATAAGAAACAGGCTAATAGCTTAAGAGTAGTAATTTAAAGAGAATTTAGAATTTAGAGAATATTTAAATATTTTGTTTTGTCTTTAAACTGAAAACAACAATTCTCATTTAAATTTGCATGCATATGCCACTCTAATTCGCAAAGCTATATAACAAAAACTGTAAAGCTTTTAAAAGCTTTTAAGATGTTTTGAGATGCAAGCTTTAAAATATCGGATGAAATTTAAATTTAAGAAAAGAAGTTCTTGGTGCAAGCCAAAACAACGAAATTAAATCGATGGAATTAACTATGGCAATTTATCATATCATCTGTTTTTGTTTTGTATTTGTTATTTTTTGTAAATTATTTGATTTTTATTGTGGAATTACGTCAATGGCCCGTTGAATGGTTAAAAGAACCACAACGAAAATGCGTGTTTTTGAAAATTAAAACAATAACAAAAAAAAACAACTTCACGAACTCGAAATTAAATTAACATTTAAATGGGAAGTTTTGATATTCTATTATGTTTGTAAGCCTGTTTCTATTAGTAAATTTATTTTTTTATGGTTTTGATCAAATTGTGTGTTTCTTCGACCAACACAAATAATCTTAAAACAAAAATGCATGCAAAAAACACTTGGTGGAATAAATTAATTTTAAGTTTGAAATTTGAAAACAGTTTCGAAAAGAAGTTAAGTTACCTTAATTTTTGGTTTAAGTTACTTATTTTAAAATACAAAACCGATGTTGATGTAAGTTAGACATTTCAACAAGTTTATTCATTCTATCAGATAGCAGTTCATAATCGATCAGTTACAAAAATTGGATAAAAGCATAAGGATATCACTTTCTTTGATTTCGTTGAATGTATTTATAAGGAAAATATAAAAAAGAAACATTTAAATACAAAGAATCTTAGCATTATATGCTAAGGACATTCAAACGTGATGATCGTGTCTCAGTTATAATTTGCAAATTTAATTCATCAACTTAACATTAAATTAACAAGCAAACATAAATAACAGTAATATCATAACAAAATATTAATTTAACTAAATATTAATAAAAAAAATCAACATGCAGTTTCTTTTCATCATACTACATTCATACTTTACTAATCATCTCTCTCTCTCTCTAATATATATCTCTCTATTTGTCTTCTTTTTATCTCTTTAAAATCATCTAGTTATTAAGAATATGAAAAAAAGTATAATAAACCTATTTCCTATATTGTCCAATATATAAAGTTATATTAAATGTAACTCCTTTTTATGATTGAACACAAAAGTTTTGCATAAAACAATCACCCTATATTCAAAAATATAATTAAATAAATAAATAAAAGTATATGAAATGCATAGTATATATTTATTTACGCCTTAAGATAATTTTATGCAAAAATATAATTTATCTACTAAGCAAAAGAAAATCCAAAAACGCCAGCTGATAAAGCATTTTAATTTATTACAACAAAACAAAACATTAAAATAATAAGCCACAGTCTTAAAATAAATTAAAAAAAACCATGCTGAACATATATAAGAGAAAAAGATATATAGGAATAAATTATGATAAAATAACTATTGTAACAAATTCATAATATGAATAATCCAAAAAAAAAAAAAAAAAACAAATTAGATCAACAAATTGTTATTAACTTTAGAGAAATAAAAAAGAAAGTACCTACAAATAGATGTTTTCACGTTTTCGAGAAAACTTGTTAAGCAAAATAAAAATCAAAACAAAAAATAAAATACATAAATTAATTAAGATATTGTTTAGTTTAAATTTATTTTTTTTTAGTTCTAATGCAATTAAAAATAATTTAATATATGTATGTATATTTTTCAGTTGAAATTACTTAAGCGAAAATTCGTGAAATACTACCGAAAAAGAAAATGATTTTTTTTGCAAATTTAAAACAAAAAAGAATAAACAAATATATATACAACATAATATCAAGAGCAGTATAAGTAAGTTAACACAAAATAATAATTTAATTATGTCAAACTACATATTATTATTTAAATTTTAAGTTTCTTATTATCAAACATACATTTAACTTTGCAAAAATTTAATATTACATGTGTGTATGTGTGTGATAACGCCTGAAGTTATATAAAAAAATATATTTAAATTTAAACAAATTAAATTTGTTCACATATTGTTGTGACAGATGTTATATATAAATAATAAATAAAACTTTATTAATATTTTTGTCATTATATTTTAAGAATAAAAAAAGAACCTATTTAAAGAACTAATCCAATATAACAATATATATATAGATTACTATTAAATACACACTCACAAGCATACATATTTTCGATTCAAATTGTTAATATTAAAAATATATTATTATTATGTTTGGTTGAGAGACACAGATGTGGTAAGCATTATGTAGTAACATGACTATTTTTCTGCCACGCTTTTTTTATTTACTTATACATTTATATAAGTACATACATACATATATACGAGTATGCATGTATTAAGAAAACAAACAAAAAAAGATGCAAAAATACTGTAAATATTAGTTTGTAGAATCGTTATATTCAATTTTCATTAATGAGAAGCCAATAAACTCTAAGTTTTCTTTATATAAACAACAAACAAACAAAAACAAAACGCTGTCTTTTTAATTCATCTACTTAATATAATCGATTGAGAATAATTATAAAATCTTTCCTCATTGTCATTGCCAATGGATAACAAACTAACGACGCCGGAACTGTCATTATGAGAAAATTATTTTAAGTTGAAGAACTAAAATGTAGCCGAAATAAAAGAAATAAGGCTTGGGAAAAATACATTGGATTCATGACGGTAGAGAATCAAGTAGTTTACATTTCCATTTTTGAAGAATTCAAAAAACTCTCTTTAGAACTCTATAACAAATATCTAGAAACCATGGGGCATTCCTTGAAGTTAGACCCGAAAAACTTCTGAAATTTATAAATTCTAATGTGACGGGTATCTCGTAAATCTCATTTATAATGACGTAATCTTGAGTACAACTTCTGAAGTCTGTGAGGGATTTCCAAGTAATTTTAGCCAATCCGTCATTGATTCTCCTGTTTGTTGTTGACGAAAACTATTTTCATTTTTTACGAAATTGTCCTCAAGTATCATTTAACAATAATACAATAGAGCGTGGAAAAATGTTGAGTTTTTTTTTAACTATATGCTTGTAAGACCTTTTAAATGAAACCTGAATTACACGGCACTAGTTTGGCAAAGTGAAATTGTGAACCAGGTATTGACTGTCTCATTTTAAGCCATAGGCGGCATCCAATTAAAACTGGAGGTAAAGAAAAGAATGCGCCTAGCGTGGGATGGCTTTTTGTCACATTTAATAGAGGAATATTCTATTGGACCTGATGGAATCCCACCTGCTGTATTAAAAAAATGTAGGTCCATTTTAGCTCTTCTCTGAGAAATATTTTTGAACTATCTTTGAAACTAGGTAAATTTCCTTCAGCTTGGAAGAATGCAGTATTTAAAAAGGGAGTCAAAACCAATATTATCAACTATAGACCAATTTCTAAACCATATTGCATTCCAAAGTTGGTCGAACAAGTTGTATGTGATAGTTTGACATTTATATGTAAAAATATTATCTGCAACTAACAACATGGTTTTATGCAGAAACGTTCTACTGTTACTAATCTACTTGTATTTTTGAATAAATGTTTAAACTTCTTGGAAAGTGGTCAAAAAGTTTATTGTGTATACACAGACTTTTCGTAAGCTTTTGATCAATTGTCTCATGAGATTATCAAGTTTAAACTTAATGCATACGGGTTTCCTCCATATTTCATCGAGTGGATATCCTCGTATCTTGAAGAGAGGTTATATCAAGTCAAATTCAGAAATTCTTACGTAAGACCGTTTATTGCCAAATCAGGTGTTCCGCAGGGAAGCCATCTTGGACCATTACTCTTTACATTGGCTATTAATGATGCTCCTCTTTGTGTACGCAATAGCGAAATTCTTATCTTTGCAGACGATATGAAGATTTATAAAAATATATCATCTTCAAAGGATCGAACTCTTTGCAAGAGGATATTAACCACTTTACATTGTGGTGTGAAAAGAACAGTTTGAATCTTAACCCGACAAAATGTCAAACAATGACATTTTCTAAAAAACGTTCTCCTTCTCATGACTATGTTTTCTCACGGCACATTTTAACTCGTATTATAACTGTAAGGGACCATGGAGTTCTCCTTACGCCCAATTTAGACTTTTCTGTTCATATTAATATAATCGTTAACAAAGCCAATTCAATATTAGGGCTTATCAAGCGTTGGTCCAAAGAATTTGTTGATCCCAATGTTACCCGTGCTTTAAACAACTGTTTGGTTCGTCCCCATCTTGAGTATACATCGCAGGTTTGGAATCCTCTTTACGATATTCATATTGAGAGACTAGAATCTGTTCAAAAGGAACTTTACTCGTTTCGCATTGAAAGGACTTCAGTGGAGTGATCCTTGCACAGAGAAGAACTAACAATGATTTGGTATTCATCCAACAAATAATAACTGGCGTCACAGATGCACCCGACCTACTATGTTCAGTTTTTTTGTTTTTTTTTTAATTATCGGGGAGGAGGTTACAATCTCCGTGTCCTCGACTTGATAAAAGTCCCAATACATAAGACCAACTATGGGATGCATGAGCCCTTGACACGTATGAGTAGACTTTTAAATTGGAATTCAAAGATTTTTGATTTCAATATCAGTAAACTTAAATTAAAAAACCAGTGCTCAACGCTCCTAAATGTTTTTGTTTCATATTATGTTCTTGTTTTGTTTTTAACGTAATATTATTTGTTTATATTTTCATTTTGTACTTGTGTAAGTTTAATTTGTAATAGAGTTTGCCTACTAACAACTAACACTGCACTAAATGATCAGCCGGTGGTATAACACAGTTTTCTGTGTTGGCAAACCATTGGTCAAAAGACGGAGCTTGCTATAAGCTCTCTTCGGCCAATTCTGATAGTGTTAAAAGAAGAATCTAAAATACATTCCTACAAACATACATAATAATATATAGATTTACTACTGGGGCACTCCTGGAACCCTTTTTTGGAGAGGACTCGGGAACATATTTTGTTTAAAGGTCCTTTTTTCACGATCATTAAACCTCAAAAAACTTCAAATTTATTTAAAAACAAATAAGAAAAATGACCCCTGTACAATGTTGATTTTCTGCTAAGTTTTTCTTTTATAAAGTTCACCGACGAAAAAAAACTACAATGTTTTTTCTAGGGATATTTTTTTTACCTGCGACATATGTAGGTACTATAGTGCCAGTTTTGCATTTAGAAAAAAAATGGAACTCGAGATTTTAATCAAACTTGACATTACGATGATTAGAGAACACTAAAAAGTGGGTCCCGCAATTCCGCCTGTCTGTCTGGCTTTACAGTCTAAATCTTCAAACCTGGTGTTTGTGTTTTAGGTGATTGCCTAAAATAGATTTTTGAATCGTTTTTATAGGTCCAAAACTAACGTTACCTGCCATACACTTTTGTCTACCATCTTAATTATCTCGGAAACGGCTCTAACGGTTTTGATTAAGAAAAATATGTGCACTACTATGGGTATAGTCTACATTTTGGTTAAACAAATTTTAAAAATATTTTGTTATTAACGGTACTTGCCATACAACCATTTTTTTTATTTTGGATTTTCTCATGAACGGCTGAAGGGGTTTCAATGAAAATTTTAATGTAGGAGGTCCTTTGAATTCGAAATAATACCAAAATTTTCGAAAAATATTTTTTTTTGGATTTTTGAAAAAAAAAACTTTTTTTTTGTAAATTCAATATTTTGAAAATGGGTTGATGATTTTTTTTGAAATAAAAAAAAATTGATGCTTCAACATCGATATTGAAGGAAGAAATTAAGGAAATTCGTTAAAAACAACGATGTTTCCGATTCGGTGATTACCTTTCTACGTCGATGATGATTCATCGATGTTTTCTTAATATCGCTCGTTCTTCCCTATTTCATCATCTCATGTGACTTTGACTGTTTATTCATTTACCTCAACTCGCCCCAGATAAAAACCTAGATACCTATACTTCAGGGCGAGGTTTCAAAAAAAGGGTGACTTCAAAAAACGCTTTAGGGTGAATTCAGGGCTCAACGAACAGATCTATCATCATCTTTCTGAATTTCTCTGTCTTTAAAACAAATGTGAAAAAGAAAACTTGGGTTTCCTACGCTGCATTTGAAAGTTCGAAAATATTTGACATATTTTCAAAAATTTTGTTCTTCGCTACCTATCTTTATAACTATTTGTTTATATTGAAATTGTTTTATTTTCACAAATCATATGTCAAATACATGTGTTTCATATTTGATTAGGTTAGCATGTAGCAATAAATCCCCGAGATTTTTCTGAACTCGCCAAACGAAACCAATGACAAAATTTCTTACTTTTACTTCAAATACTATGAGAAGAAAACAAATTGGATTCATCTAAAGTACTATGCACATGAGAGTGACCAACGACAAACGAATTAACGAATATTCGTCTATTTTGACATTTCGTTCACATGGCTTTAATTTTATTCGTCACGAATATAGGTTGAAAACCTGATTTTGAGGTTAGACGCGCGCGAACAAATTACTCGTTGAAGGGTGGATGGTATGTGGAGTTTGACTGCTAGTAGCAATCAGGTGCAATTCGCCACGACCAATATTGTTTTCTCAAATTTATCTTATTTTGGCAATTAAAAAGTAAATTTTTCTGTCGTAAACATTAATAATTATTGTTAAGGTATTGACCATTTAGTTGAATTATTATAGATGTTCGAGATTTAAAATATATTTCTTTCGGTAGTTTTGGTCGTAACATTACGACCAAAACAGCATTTTAAATCTCGAACACCTATAATAAGTAAATATTAATATAAATTATATTTCTACAATTTGGTTTAGAATTTGTGAAGAATATATGTTGGTAAATTGTTTTAAATGGAATTTATTTGTCGGTCGTTGGTCGCTCTCACGTGAAAGTTCCTTAATATCTATAATATATAAAAAAAACATACAAATTCTTAAAATAAACGAACATTATTTACCTCTATATTTTGTTCATATTACAGAGATTCCTGAGGTCTCATTTTATGAACCAGCCTAATAATTTTGCTTAAATTAAATCCCAAAAACTAAAAAGATTAAAAATAAAATCAGGATAAAAGCGTTTATCTCGAAATGCCGAAAAATGTAAATAAGTCACTTCCTCTATCTAATTAACTAAACTAATTATTTCAAATGGTAAAAATATGTGTAATATTAAACATTTATTTTACGTAAGTGCTTTTAATCTCTTAATTGAAAAACTAAAATGATACATGTTGAATGATATATGTTAAGTGCATGTAATGTACATTGTACATACTTATATAGGTACATACGTACATGTTGAATACTTTTGACATAAATGGTCATTTCATATACCAGACACGTACATCTTTTGCCGGAAGAGGAAACTATCAAATAAGCCAAAATGCATCCGTCAAATTTGCACTTTTTGGATATGTCACAGATAAACTAGTTTATTTGATAATTGATTAACTATCTGCTAATGCTATAATGCGTTAACTGAAGGCTATGTAATATGAATAGTAAGGTGCATTTAACGTCGGAAAACAATATCACATGATCAAATTGTTTACAAATGTTAATATAAACATCTTTAAAAAATATCAATAGATTTTAGGTTTCCCTAGATTTTTCCCACGAACGGGATTACACAAATTTCATTAAAAAACATGTGAAACCTAGTTAGAATTTTACATTATTATCTTATTATTATTCGACGATCATTTAGTGTTTTACAAATTACTGGAAGATTTTTTTTATAATATGAATAGCTACTATAAGCGGCATGTTAATCACTTGCAGTTTCTTATGTTTACAGTAGGGTATGATCAAGAATTTGTTCTTAATAAAACATACAGAGTTTTTTTTTAAAGCCAGTACTAACTTTAATTTCAATATTGGAGGCTTAAATAAAATAGTAACCGCACGGAGGTGGTGTCAAGTTTTTAGCTGAATGTAGGGTGTCCCTCTGTTACTGCTGCAGACGAAAACAATAGGTACATTTAAAAAAAAAAAAAACTACAATCAAGAAGAAAATTAAAATGACTTTTTTTGTAGCGAGTAACCTACTAAAAATCGCACCCTACTGCTCGATACACAACTAGTGCACCCCTCAAAATACTTACGTTGGCCCTTTGGCTCATGTCTGATGTACCGCATTGTTGCACCAATTCAATACTGTGATTTCCTTTTTATTTTTGTTAAATAAATTTCCAGTTGTTTTTAAGAAAGCAAATTAGGGTTTGATAATAAAAAAAGAAATGTGTCTTTCCATTGGTACAAGAATTAAACACTTTTTTAATACACATCATTGGGGAAACAAAACATTTTTTTTTATTCTGAATCAAAATCAAAGCGATTTTCGTATTTTTCGGTGAATCTACTCCTCTTCTTACTAACACTAGTACCTTGACTACTAGCAGATTCACAGACACAAATAGAATTCGTTCTATTTTTCCACAAAAAAAATAAATTCTGCATCAAATTCAGAATTTACCAATGGAAAATCGCATTAATACGCGTTTTTTGAAAAAAAAAAAAAAATAATATCAACATGAAAAACAACCTACACCCATATTCGAAATTTCGATCGAAATCGAATTGAACTCATTATTGAATTTCACGTGAAATGAAAGTCCTTGTTCTACATTTCAGTCGATTTCGAAAACTTTGAAATGGATTCGAACTGTCAAAACTGCAGGTTCATTCAGTTCAGACTCTAATACACTTTTTTTTTTGTAATTTCATTTTTATTTAATATTAACTTATAACTATCTTAAAGCTAGACAAAAATGTTTAAAACTAGCCTAATTATCAATAACTTACAACTAATTTACTGGCCCTTTACGGGCGCTCTAAACTAAACTATATCTGGAAATACTAATGTCTTTCGACCTAAAAACTATTTTAACTAAAACTAATTATTTAATTTTTATTTAAACCAAGAAAAGTTATTGCCAAAAAACTCGGTATCTTTACATATTTTTCTATTTTTTATAAACTAAACCTAAAGATAGACTAAAAATAATTAAAACTAGATACAACCAACTTATACTAACTAAAAATAACTTAAACTATTTAAAATACCTCTAATACACTACACATGCCTGCATGCACAATTCCAAGAATGCACAATCTCGCTTTCGCCATACACTATTCACGCAAACTGCGCAATATTCATTGGTGTGCTTATGGCTGAATAGACCAACTTATTAAATATCAAGCTCCGAGTCCGTTTTGATTGAATTAATAATAAAAACCGGAATGTTTTGTTAGAATTCTAAAAATTCAGCCCAAAACCTTATATTTATCGACGACATTTCTACCATACTTGTACGCTTATTAAAATCAATAGCTCGACTGTGCAATTGCAGCACATACACCACAAATTTGTGCGGTGTAAAGTCGATGAAATCTTGCTAAAAACGCAAGATTTGTTTTGACTGCATAAATTCGATTTTGTTTAGAAATAATTCGATTGTGTTCAGAAAAAAAATCGAATATTTGGTTGTTAGGAATTTGAGATTAATTTTCAATTCCAAAGTATATGTATAAAGCTATATTGCCAAAATGCCAAAAAATAGATTTGATAACAAATTGAGGAAACCCATTATCTGCGTAGAAAAAAGAGGTGGACAAAATTGCTAACTGCTCGTATGTAAATAAAAGGAAAAGTTAAGGAGTCAGTTTCAATTAGGCAAACTTAGATCCAGTTAGAAAAAACGAGACCAAAAAAAACATAAGACCCCGTTATAATTTGAAAAGAAAGCGAAACGTGAAAATTCAGTCTTCGAAACGAGTTCCATCGGAAAGTTTTACGAATCTTCTCTATATAATCTTACGAAGCTTTTCCACTGTGATGAATTTTTTATTTTTTTTTTCGAGATAAGGAATACGCCAAATAGGGTCTATTTCTAGCATTATTGAAGCTTTCAAGTCGTTGCTGAATAAAAATAACGTACATTTACGTTGATATCTTTGAAATCTGATAATTGGTTTAACAAATATGACAGCATCGATTTAGTAGGTAATTGACTACAAAAAAAAACACCCGGTATAATGATATTTTAAAGCAGTTCACTGCCAAGCAGCCCAGCCACCGCAACATCAGATGTCAATATTGCCAGCAACAGCACTACCTCCACCGAAAATCTTCACACAGCAAAATGGAAAACATCTACAAGCGACAAACAATTTACTGGGTGGCAATGAATGACTGCTTACGAGCCAAACAACATTTGCTTAATCAACTTAATAATAGACTTGATATCCATTTCATAAATTCCCAAAGAGCAATTATTAGGTCCGTTTATTTAAGATACAAAATTTCAAAACGAAAACCACCGGTTGGTCTATGGTAAGACGTATCGATGCAAAGATGTGTATGACTCTTAAAGAGGAAACAGCTAAATTTAAAGCTTCCATGAATGATTCACAAGTTCATTGAGATCTTTAACTAGTATCTATATATTTGCAATAGCTGGTTACTATGTTGTTTTTGTTGTTGCTAATTTAACAGTGTACCTTACCTACTTCAATGAGGTAGGTAATTTACCCACATTTTGCAGTAGCTTTTACTTATCGGTTCGGATGGGATTTAGCTTTAAACACCGCGGTTGTCGAGTAACTCAAACCTAGGCAAACAGCATTTGACTTAAACGTGCACACCGTCAGTCTCTACAGCTGATTAATAATATTCTACGAGCATAGAGAGCTGTTAGCAATTCTTGAGTATTGAGACTTAAATCCAAGCTACCCAGTTTAGTATATGTATGTAGTAAGAAACTATAAGCAACTTACATAAATTGGCAAGGAGATCGTTAAAAAGACTTAGTTAAGTGAAGTGCGTCCGTTAGTTCGCATCTATAGAGGAACTAGGACATAACACTATATAAATATTTCCCCCAATTATAATTTGGGAATTAGCATTACCGCTAGTCCTAAAAATTAAAAAAAAAAAAGAGTGAATAGAATTTTATATTTTAAAAAGTGCTCAATTAAGTGTTTTTTTTTTGCAAATAAAGGTTGAATTTACAATTTTTAAATAAATAGAAATATGACTCCAAAACCACACCAGGAATTGAATAGTAGTCTGACGCCTCCAACCGTCAAGGCTAATTGTTCAGCTTCAACAGCTATCATAGGAAATAATGATACTAACAATTGCGGATCGGCCTTTGTTAACGGTGCATTTGAAAGTGAAAATGGAAAAACAACCAATGATTGTCTCACGTTACAAGTGGTTGATATTATTCCAACTATTACTGCTGATAACGAAGAAAAGCCATTGATAGATTTTGACGATTTACTGCCAATGGTCGGTGAATTTGGTTTATATCAGAAATTCCTTTTTCTATGCATGATCCCGTTTGCGTTTTCTGTTGCATTTGTGTATTTTGCGCAAATTTTCATTACTTTAGTACCAGAGGAACATTGGTGCAGTGTCCCTGAATTGGACCATTTAAATCTCTCAGACAGGTAAGTGATTTTTTTTAAATGTCGTGTAAAAAATATGCATTTGTTAAAAGTTGTTGACAGAAATGTTCACAAAATTGTAATCGTTTTTTTCTGATGCATATATGAGAACCATTACAATAAAAAAGTGTATCAAAGTAGAGTATCGAAATTTCATTACTTTAAGCATGCTATAGATCAATTTTAATTTTGTTTTTTTACGGGTAAAATTATAAAAAATTATAGAAGTTAGATAATGGAAAAATATCCCATTATTTAAACCAATTTGTTTTATGTGTATCATCTTTCCGCTTCGTTTCCTGCAATCTGTGGGAGTGATTTCGTGAAATGTGTAACAATGTAATAATCTAGTATCTACATCCTAAATGGCTTAAGCGATTTTCTTCAAACTTGGTACTCAACCGTCTTAAAATATATATTATATTAAGAATAACTGTACCTGCCATGCAATTTTTTGTACCAAAAATGGCAAATCTTAATTATCTCAAAAACGTCTCTAACGATTTTTATAAAATCAGTGCACATTCTCAGCATTTTGTTGGTAAGAAAAATGGGTGACGTTTGGAAAAAAAATGTTATCCAAACATCTAAATATAGTTTGTTGCCTAATCCATTTAAATCGGGGCACCTTCAATAGATTTTGACAGTTCATGACTTGACAGGGTAGGCAACATACTATATTTTCACATATGGATAATATTTTTTCAAAACGTCACCCAAAAGGCATTAAATCACCTTTTTTCGGAGACAAAAATAAAATCGGAAGAATTTCGAATTTTTTGAGGTAAGATTTGAATTTTTCCGCCGAGATTACCGAGAATACGGTGACGTCTCGTTCTCGTCTCGGTCTAGTCTCGGGTGGTTTTAAAGGAGTCTCGTCTCGTTGCCAACCTTACTTCCTCATTAAAGGCTCAACGGATTTCGATGAAAATTTTTGTACACAAGGTCCTTCGAGTATTTTAATAATACTGTATACAAAAATGTTCGGAAAATATTTGGATTTTTGAAAAAAACATTTTTTTTTTTTGAAAATTCATTACTTCGAAAACGATTTTTTGAAAATCCAGAAGTTCATACTATGCATTTAATGAAGCATAGGGTTTCTTTTTTAAATATCTTCATAAGCAACTTTGTGATTCTTGGAGTTATTGTGTTTTTGTGGTGTTGATATTAAAAAAAGAAAAAGTAAAACTGGATCCTAAGGTTTAGGAAACATCTCTATTTATATTTATAATTTTGATTGAAAAATGCTACACATCATATGCGATTGCAGTAAACCTCGCTCGTTTATTTTATTCAACACCCAAGAAGAAAAGTTATTATTTTAGTCATTAGACTAGTTTAAGAAAAATGAGATCTCAGTAATCTCTTTCATATGAACAGGATTTTTCAGAAAAAAATTCTCAGTTTTGCAGCTATGTAAAGAGAAAACAAATTTTGAATTCGCCTCATATATTTTTTGACGGAAGGAATTTGTAAGATCTTAGTTTTCTTAACTATCCAATTAACTTATGTGGAATTCCCTACAAGCATTTCAAATCGATTTCTTCCATTTTTCTTTGAAGTAAGAAATTTACATTTTAGTAAATGTATGAGTGCTATAATTAATAGCTGCAATTTCATGTCGAATACTAATGGGGTTTTCGTTTGATCTGTCAAAAAACTGATTTTGACAATTTTTGCCTTCGATTGGCCAAAAATTGATTTATTTTTTGATTTTAAATCAATTTTGCATATCTGGACTTTTCGGCAGATCTACCTATCTTTTCCTAACACATCATAATTGACAGCCATCAGTTTGACAAAGACAGTTGATAGCGGTAGCTGGTTCATAGACACAAATATACACCAATACTATAGCAAATAAAAATCAATCTGAAAACGTATTCGATTCGTTACGAAAAAAATCAATTTATAGATCAAAATATAAATTTACCAAACGAAAACCCCATAAACAACCATTTCAAATCGATTTCAGATCGTTTTTTTTTTATTACAACAACAAGTCGAAAATTCGACATTAACGAAGCAACAACTATTATTGCGAGAAAATGAAAAAATAAATTAATTTAAAGTAAGAGAAAAATGTCAGATCAAAATTCTAAATTCAAAAAAACCCTAAAACTCTTATTTCCAATGGTATTTTTTTCCAAAAACCGGAAACCCAGATTTATTGCAACCACGTTTACGAAATTGAATCTTCAGAGAACAAGCATGACCTAAAATAAATAAATTTCTACATAAAAATAATCTGTACCAAATTTCAAGAAAACATCAGAACAGAACAGAACAGCACATGACATAACAGATTAGAGCAGAAAAGTACAACATAGAAAAGATAATTGACTTTTCTATTTTTTACTAATTTGTCACTTGTATCAGTTGTCAAAATAAAAACAAACAAACCAATTATTAATTTTTTTGTGAGTGTTATTTACTGTTTATTTTTTCTATTTTATTTTATTATTAGTTATTAATTATTAAAACAAAACATTATTCGATTTAATTTAACTTCCATCCAAAAAGTAAATAATCTAATAAATAAGCAAATAATAAACATTTTTTTACTGTTCTCACGGTTCTAGTTTGTTCTTACTCAAAATCTAGAACAGATAATTATGTCCTGGAACACTTCACTAAACATCAAATTAGAACATATGATTTCTCACCGAAGAGCAAAAAGTTGTACTTTTCTGTTCAGAAGAGTTGAGAAAATGTCATCGGACAAAGCTATAGAGTCGTTTGGATCTACTAGTCTTTTGATATTGTTGTAAAAGAAAGCTTTATTTTTTTTTTCAGAAAATGAAGACGAAGAAAGCAGTGATAAAAATATGAGTATTAGAACAATATATTCGCACGATACGAATCCCGAAAAAAGTATCATTGTCAAAGTATTCATAGCAAAAAAAATACTACGAAATTCGGATTATGCAACTCCGAAAATAGTGTTCTGATGGGAAATGATATTGACGTTAATTTATTCGTATTCTAAGCGTAACAAAATTTTCCTAACTTTGTTACGAGCGCCTCTGCGTGATAAGGGCGATACATTCTCTAAACCAAAATCCTCAACTTAAAATTCCAAAACCGACAGGACGAACTGTCAAGTACAGAGATAATTTGTTTAATTCTTTACTTGGACAATGGTACTTTTATAATTTAACAGTACAGTGCAGCAAGACGATATGATATGAGAAGCGATGCGAGAAACTATTGGAGATGCGATAATTAGATGCGACATAGTGTGCAAAGTAAAAGCGTCAAAACAAAGAATATGAACCTTCTCGCACATACTCGGTGAAAAGAGTGGTCAGAAGATCCAGAAGAGTTTGTGAGCAAGATGCTTGCGATAGGTATGTGAGAAACGCGGAACACCCGCATCAAATATGGCTCCACTGTGCGCAAGTATATATAAAAATAAATGTAAATATTTTTCTCGCACGCAAACGCTGTCGCACCACTGTACGCGCAGCCTTAAGTAGAGTACATACTGTCATTTTTGTAAATCATTTCTGCTGGAATGATGAGAAAAATGATAGTGTTTTGATGTAAATGATATATAAAATGATGAAGCAAATAATGAAGATCAACATTTTTCGTGAGTATGGCTGGAATTATGGAATGAAATGATGGTGTTTTGGAAATAAATGGGCATGTGTAAATGAGTATATGTAGCATTAAATGAAACGTTCAGAAATGACAGTTTTGGAATGTCATTTAAGAAATGACAGTGTGTACCCTACTTTAGAGATATTCAATTTTGATTTTTTTCAAAACGTCGAGATTTAAAGATTTGTATATTTTGTAGAATTTAAAATTTTGCATATGATCTTTAATTCGTACCTATGCACGGACGGATCAAAAACTTCGTCTTGCTGATCATTGTAGCGTGTTTCAGTAGGATTTTTTTTTTGCGATAAAAGAACTATCTTGGTTTTTTTTTGAAAAAAAAAACGTTATAACGATTTCTGATATCTGCATCTTCTCAGATATTCAAGCTGCAATAAAATCTCTAAAATCTCTCCACATACCAACTCTAAAACAGCCCGAAACTGTCGATAATCTCTTAAAGAGATGGCACAGCAGGTCAATATTCACCTCTTTCGATTGCCGGGGGTAATTATTAAGCCGACGAACTCAACAAAAGTGGAATAACACAACCTATTATACCAGACAGGGTAGATATAGCTATCGCTGCATGCAAGCTTATGTCATAGCAAAGATGCTATTAAGAGAACAAACCTTAGGTGGAACAACACCACCACTTCTCTGGCGAATAAAAAGGTCCGGCCATCACTCTCAAAATCTTGACCATAAATTGTAACCATTGACCACTGGTTTGCTCAATTTTTGTTCCGATGCTGTTATTTAAGCAAAAGTGATGCCAAGCGTTCTGGCCCAATTAAGGTCACCACACCAGAAAAGGTCAACAAAATCCATGGTTTGATAATGGACGATCGGCGAGTGAAAGTGTGCGAGCTTGAAGAGGCCATGGCTTATCATAAGGCTCCATGACTTCGATTTTACATAAATATTTGGACATGAAAAAGCTTCCGCAAATGGATTCCACGTTTCACAAACGACAACAAAGTTGTGTTTAGCGATGTTCCACAAAAAAATGGACTGATTTCTTGCGCCCTTTCGTAAACATGGATTAAACCTGGATTCACCACAACACACCAGAATCAAAGAAACAGTCAAAGTGATAGACTTCTCCTGGTGAATCAAATCCGAAACAGGCCAAGGTGGGATTATAAACAAACAAGGTCATGGCGGCAATTTTTTTTTTGGATGCGGGCGGTGTTATTAATATCATTACCTTGAAAAGGGTAAAACGATCACCGGTGCTTATTATGCATAGCAGCTGGATCGCTTCTAAGCTGATTTGAAGCAAAATTGGCAGCATTTGGCGAAAAAAAAGTTCTTATTCATCAGGACAGCGGCAGTGGCAATCGCCAAATTGCATGGGTTAGGCTAGGAACTTATCCCTCATCCGGCATATTCCACAGATTTAGACCCCTGTGAAAAAAATGTTTTTATGCCAATAAAAGTGTTCCTTATTTAATTTTTCAGGGACTTATCGACCCAAAACAGATTGCACATGAGCTCCGTAATTGGTGTAATTTAAAAGACCTTAGATTTTACAGGGATAAAGTTAATATTATTATTATTATTAACCTAAAAAATATAGGCAATCACGTACCGTGGCTTGAAATATTCCCAAACGATTTTGCAGAATCTACAAGGATGAAGGAGAGGAACAATTGGTTCCTCATTTTGTAGCTTCAGGTTCCATTCCATGTGGGTGACTTCTTCTACAAAGAAGACGCTCCAACTGGTTTTAACAAGTTGGAAGGGACAAGATAATCTCCAGATGAACGTGGTATCACAAAGGAGGAACCTATAGTCTAAGTATGCCAGTCTTTTCCACAGGCACCAGCCAACCTAACCTAACCTATGCAAAAAGACTTCTTGATATATTATTTTCTTTCCCCCAACATTTGTGCCTTTCGGAAGCTGGTGTATTATCTGAAAGCTGCGGTTATACAGTGGAATATGGAAAAAAGACCTTCACCTGAACTTACCTAAGATCAAAATTTTTTGTACACAAATACAAAATAGACATTACAAAATAAAGGTAAAAATAATTATGAAATAATGGGGGTTTACAGTTTAACCATTGTGTATTTATGTACATTTAAAACTAGTAATTTTTGCAAGAGTGTAAGTTCTATTGTTTTTTAAAGCATTAGCTCATCTCATAAAATTAGCTTTAGGATCTTTAAGTTTTATAGTCAAATTATTTATATATGTTTGCGGATCTTTGTCGTAATAATACTCGTAATTCACGTAATTCATCATAAGAACATAACATCTTACAAAGTGATTAGTTCCGCTTTAATACGGAAACAATATGAATAATGTCAAAGTTTGTTATTATAAAATAGTCTCCGAAATAAGATTCATAACCGAATCTATTAAAGAATTCACTGCCAATAAATATGGTCGTATATAATTTGTTTTGGTTTTGCCTTTTTTACTCGCGATTATAGATACTACTATAAGGCAAGTTATGAATTCGTAAAAAAAAATTCTAACAATCAAACCTGACATTACGATCATAGAAAAGTCCAAAAAAGTGATCGGCTTGAGCGATTACCTTCAAATTTGGTATGCGTGATTCTTTTGGCATTTTGAAATTTTATTTTTAGGCCTTAAAATGACGGTACCTGCCATATAACCGTTTAGTAAAATCTTATTTTTCTCGAAAACGGCTCAAACGATTTTGATAAAAAATTTTGCGAATTTTTTTGTTGGCAATAGCTATCATTTAATCTGAACCAAGTTTACGGGAAAAGTCTAATAACGGTACCTTTCATATAACGTTTTTTTTTTAATTTTTGGCTATCTCGATAACGGTACATTGGATTTCTTTAAAATTTTAGATCTGAAGAGAACTAAGTAGCCAAACTAATTCTGCATATCAAAATTTTGAATAACTGTTTTTTTTTTCTAATAAAAAAAAATTTGAAAACTTTTTTTTTTTCAAAAATCAATATTTTTAAAACTAATAAAAAAATAATTTTAAATTTTACAATCACATGTATATTAATAAACACTAAAAACTGCATACCAAAATTTCAAAAAACAATAGTTTTCAAAAAAACTAAAAATAAAATACGGGATTTCATCAAAATCCGTCCTACAATGTACGAGATACTTTTTTATAAAATTTTCATTGATCCGTGGCATCTAATGGCGTTCTTCGTTTTTTCAAGAAACTGATCAAAGTGATGGTTTTGGCAGTTTTTATAAGTTGAAAAACGATTTTTATCCACCTATACACCATTCACTTTCATTATATACATATGTATGTATATATTCACATACCTATGTACACTATATGTAATCCATTTAAATATACATTTGTAGGTAGGTGTCTATGTAACCATTCCTTGAATCATGTATTCCACAATTCATTATATTAAGAATCAAGGTATTCTTACCTACATCGGCTTTAAACCTGCATAGGGTAACTAGACTACCTATACCTACTAACAGCGTCAGTGGTTACAAAAGTTGTTAGCTACAAGAGCAAATTCGTACGATCCAGTCGTGCATTTTATTTTTAGTAGATACACATAGTTATAATGTCCAAAAAAAAAAAAGAAAAGATTAAACGAAAACGAAACCGTTTCTATGTACGATTCGATCCGACCGAAACTTCAAATAGCTTTAGGCTACTGTTTTTATATCTACAACTTCAACTCAGCTTTTGTTGTTCTAGTAATTTATTGCTTTACATCCGATCTTTTGTCGTGCCTTACCATTTAATTCAATTGAATACAATAGTAAGAATATCCAAGAGCTGCGGCTAGAGAAGCTAGAAACGTGTTTGCTTTAAACCTCAATCCGATACACGTTATTCGCACAGTTGTGATTCAGTGGCAGCAACAATGCTGGCATTGTTCTTGCTCGAATGATTAATGATTAATTACTATAAGATTTGTGTTTATTTATTTTTTCTTGATTATGGAAAATATTTTAATAATATATACGTAGCTAGTAATTCAACTTAATAATGTGTTAGTATTAGCAAAAAGTAAACTGGAGTCTGTTTCTGTAAGAAATCGCCTCTAACTTAAGTATAATGGTCACTTGCGTACGCTTATCAGATTGAGTATCAAAAAATTCAATTGAAATTACTATAAAGATACAAATGGAGGTACTTCTATATATACTATATATCATGCATGCTATGAAAGGCGTGTTAAAGCCGCCAATCGTTCAGAATGCACAGAGTAACAATTAAATATTCGATTTAGAATTTGTATTTAAAATTCTGTGTTAGAATTATGTATTAGCTTGGCAATAAAAGTGGAATTTGAGAGGAATGAGTTTAAGATTCATAAATTCCGTTGCGTAATTTTGTAATTTGTGACTGCACTTTTATTTTTTTTTTGTTTAACAATTATTGCTTCAATTGATTTTCAGCGCCGCGTATTAAATTGAAATTTTAAGTGTTGGAAAAAAATCAATTGAATTCCTTCGTAAAAAAATGCAATAAATTAATAAAATTTAAAGTTTAGCCGTTCACTGATAAATAAAAAAAATATATTTGGAAAACAAAATTGATAGTCGTGAAATGGTCACACCACATAATTAGCTATAACCAAAAAGTATTATAGAGATAAAAGCTCAACGATTGAAATTAAGGAATTTGTCGTTCCTCTTTTAGTTTTACGAAAACATTAATAATTTTTTTTTTCGAAAAAGGGACAAACTATGCTTAAGCGTTGTTTGTTGAAAACTTGTTCGAAATCCAAATTATATTAAATATCAACCGGAAAACAACTGCTCTCTTGAGGGAATTCCATTGTCTAAAACATTTAATTAGAGGCTTTCTATATTTTATTGGTAAAATAAATAAATTTATTTGTGTTAATAGTTCTGGAGAAAACTCTGATTTTCCTCTTGTTTTGCGTTTCATTATGCAAAATTGATTGATTTCTTTTTGAATCTGGATTAATTTTGTAAATCCAGATTTTTCTGCACGAATTCCAATTAAATGTTCAGCTTGACAAATTTATGTATTGCACATGACTAACTGAACTGATTCTCTAATCTAAATTATAACTTTGTTTCCAACACAAAAATATCTTTCATCATTACTGACGTTGATAACAATTATCCAAATTCGCAGACACGACATTGTTTTTACAAATACAACTGCAATAACAAACAAAAAATTAATCCATTGGACAGGAAAAAAAATAAAATCTAGACCTTTTTTTTCAATGAAAACCGACATACGTTTTTTACCCCCATATTTGAGATTTTTTTTTTAAGGTATGTGGCCTTCCATTGGTTAATCCAGATTTCAATCTAGATTTTGATTTTTTTTAGTCCAATGGAACATAATTCCAGATTTCATTTATTTGTTATTATGTATTTGTGTAATGTCTCTGTTTGTTTTCGCAAAAGACTTTAAAATATTTCATTTTTCAAGAGAGACGAAACAGTTTAAATGAAGAAAATTAATTTGGATGATTATATATCATCGTCACTAATGACAAAGAATGTGTTTTATTTGAAACAACATGATACTTTAGGAGTTTTAAGAGTCCAGTGGAACGTATAAATTTGTCAAGCTGACAGCTGATAAAAGTATTGGTATTAATACAAAGAGTTGTAAATCTGCCGCAGAAATGATCTAGATTCAAAAACAAATTAATTTTGTATGTCCAATGGGGAGAATAGGTGTTTTGACAGATATAGATGCAAAATAAATTGATTTATTTTACCAAGGGAAAACCAAATGTATTAACTTTGTACAGTTATTTGTAAGCACTAGAGCAATTGATAGAAAAACCGAGATCGAAAATTAGCGACGCCATTACGAAAATAAATTGAGATTTGTCTAAACTGTCCGCGATCGATAGCATACCTAATGGAATTAGGATTGATTTGTGTTGTTGTAATGTCTTTGGAAAAAAACACTTGATGAATAAAATATCTGTCATCAAACTCAAATCCCAAGCTGTCCTAAAATTATTCGATTCATTTGGAAATTTGAATTATATAATATATATATACGGACTATTGACAGAACATGTTATCTGATCGTTCAAAAACATATCAGCTACTACAGTATTTCGGATAGCTTAACGGTTTCGTACTCGAATTCGAGCTATATCGATAGCAGAGGTAACTCACGCCGGTAACACCTTTTTCGGCTGAATAACAGTTATGTGCTGAAAATTGCAAACTGTCAGTGTCATTTGTATGTAGCTAGTATTTGCAATGTGTGCATTCAAATGTCGGTACATGATAGCCTATCTAATGTTGTTTTTATTTGGCAATCCGGAATCAACAACAAATGTTGTCATTGGTTGTATCATAATTGTTCAACAAATTTTTTTTTTGAATTTGAATATTTCCACATACACAATTATTTTCACACATACAATCTTATTTAAATTCAGAATCGTCAGAATCACACAAAAGTGTTCAGTTGGGATCCCTGATCGGAGAAGATTTCCGGATTGCCAAATAAAAACACCAGAAGAAAGATTAATATCCATTCCAATCATATCCAATCAAAATGGGATAGGTTAAATATGTATGGGTTATAGGCGTATATTTTTGACATTTCTCATGAGGTACAAGAGTATACCAACGTTTTTCGGATAGCTTGAGGTTTATATTTTATCAGCAGCTATTTTGCCATTAACAACTCCATGGTAGTTCGAGCAAAATAGTATTTATTTATTATAATATAAGTTGACTGCACAAACAAATCATATAAAATTGAACTAGTAAGTAACTTACAGCTGATGTTTGTAAAACAAATGCCCTTTACTTGAAATGAAGGGATTAGATTTCCAGTAAAAGTTCCCTTAATTGGAAAAACAAATTTTGAAGGCGAGAAAGAAAGTATAATTTCTAGTCCCTGATTTGGTTAAAATGAAGGGAACTTTTACTGGGCAGTTGTTCGCAAAATCTTGTTTTTTTCATCGTTAAGGAAAATCGTAACGAAACTTTCGGCCATCATTCATGTTCCCAACGTTCGAAGAAGGGAAGCATTTCCAGGGAAATTTTTATTCACCATTATCCCCAATAATGTACATAGAGTTGCATTTATTTTTTTTACTACCCAGTAACCAAGTTTTAAATGTATTGGTAATAATTTTTAGTATATGCCCTAAGCGCACAGATTAAAAAAGTCATATGAAAATCAAACCGATACAATAATGCAATTCTGCATAATAAATATGACTCTTTTTTATTGATTACACAATCCAACTGTCTAAAACTTGTATAACATCGCATGGAACAAAATTGCTCATTGCAGTTCAACTTTAAGTCAGCCTTCAAAATAAAGTTCTGCTAAATCGAACACTCAGGCCTTGAGACTAAGCTCTCGAACAAGAAAAAGTAAACTACTAACAACAAATTTAATCGGCAAATATCTTTGCTTACGCTACAATTCACTTTATAAGCTATAGTTCTACTATCTACCGCCCAATTCATGTTAACTTAACGCTTACGCTGCACTACTATAAAGCTATTTAAAACTTTTGAATCTTGAATGAGGTATCAATTAATTTTTTTTTTGTTTAACGACTAAATCTAGCATTAAGAAGTTAACAACAATTATCAACTCCAGGTCAGTTGTTTTTAACACGGTACTTATATGCTGCTCATTCATTTTTGTTTGGAGTTTAAAAATTGCTTTTAACCTTTTCATGCATTGACTTAGACCTTGGTTTAGAAGGCATCCAAAGAAGTATAAAATATCTACATAATTCTTTTGTTTCAATTGATAGAACAAGATTTAAAGTGAACTTATGTACTTACAGATTGTTTGATGGTAGCTATAGTAATACATAAGGCATTTATGGGTTAGATTATTAATTATAGAATCCTTGAACCCAAAAAGCCAATTAATTGTTACTATTTGACCGCAATTACATATTGTGATTGAGTTATTACAAACATTTATAACAAACAGACAAAAGCTTCCGTATGGTTTTTTTATAGTCTTTTATTATTATGTGACTTAAAACTTTGGGTTAAGTGTTTTCATGAATGAGTTTTTATTGACAGGAAGAGTAATCGTATTTTTACTATTTTTTAATAAGCTAAACAAAGATTTTATAAAATTAATTAAAGGAATATGGGTTCCCCTACTTCCTAAGACTGCAAAGTTCAACAATTTTCTAAGAAAAACTGTTAAATCCGGTTCCCGTACACCAAATTTACGTATTTTCTCACGAGAGAGTAAAATATTTTCTTATGGGGTTTTCGATTGGTAAATTTGTATTTTGATCAATAAATTGATTTTTTTCGTAACGAATCGAATACATTTTCAGATTAATTTTTATTTGATATAGTTTTGGTGTATATTTGTGTCTGTTAACCTTAACAAATATCTTCACAACTTGCTTCGCTGTCCCAAGATAAGCTGGGCGAATAAATTAATTTACTTAAAACTGCTTCCATTTGAACTCAAAATTATTTTAATTCTTTCCCAAACAAATTATTATCAAACAAAAACTTGTCAAACGGTTGGCTTTCAATTATGATAATAGTGGAGCTAGTTAAAGATGGGTAGATCTGCAAAAACAATCCAGATCTGCAAAATTGATTTAAAATCAAAAAATAAATCAATTTGTTTGGCCAATCGAAGGCAAACATTGTCAGTTTTTTGACGGATCTAAATCAAAAATAAATTGATTTTTGTCACCAAACGAAAACCCCATTAGGCTGCTAGTTTTAAGCCCGAGAAGAAACGATAAAATAACTGTGCTCCCGTACTTTGTGCTCAAAAATGCACAGATTATCATTCTATAAAGAGTGGTGATAAAACTCTCTCAGACATAGACACAGTTTCACAAAAGTAATGGAATACATTAAACAAACTTTAAAAACTATGAAAATTTGGTATACGCGAGTAGGATTTGTCAATTTTTTGTATGCTGTATGCTGTAATTTTTATTAAAGGCAGTAATCATCCCCCAAAGACAATTAAATCCTTCCATTGGGCAAACAAAATTATTTTTTTGGTTTGATTCTGAATCGAATTTGCAGATCCGTATTTTCAGCGAATCTACCCCTCTTTTTACTCCCACTACTAAGCACTAGTACAATTGGAAGCATTTAGTTTGACAACTACCAGTTTTATAGAACGAATATTCGCCAACACCATAAACTAAATAATCTATTCAAAATGTGTTTCATTGGGCACGAAAAAAATCAAATTCTGAATTTACCAATAGAAAAGATTTCAAAGGAAAACGACATCAAATTATCGTTCTATGATTTTTTAAATAAATAGTAAAAATTAGGTATTATTTGTGTGAGTTTGATATTTAATTTTATTATTTTAGTTTTTGAAATCAAAATCCGATCGGCTATTCAGTTTTAAGAATTTTTTTTTTGAAAACTTATATTCAACTATCAATCAAATTCAAACATTTCTCAATAATTAAAATTCTGACAGCTTACTAACATACCAAATAAAAACGTCATAACTTTACAGGGAATAAGTCCACCCCAGTGGGATATAAGTCCACAATCCGATTATGCGCTTTATGTCCAGGTGCTAGAACTTCTGAAAATTAAAAAAAGCTATACTTGTATTATATACATATACTAGTATATATCATGTAGTTTTTTTTGGAAACCGCTCTAACGAAAAAATTGATTTAGTTAAATCATCAACTGCTACGTCCACTTTTTTATTTCATAATTTCTCTGAAATGGTTTTATTTTTGAAATGATTGAGTTTACATTTTTATCTTTATGCAAGAGAAAAATAAAAGAGAATATTTTATTAAAATCCACCCACTTCCACACCCACTTTTATAATTTCTTAGTTTCTTGGAAACGACGATTGGATACAAATTACAGAGATTGTTTTTATGAGCAAGAAACGAATTTTAAAAATAATTTAAGTGAGGTGCGCCCGTTCTTATTTTTTGTGTTTTGAAAACAGCTCAAATGATTTTAATTTAATTGTCAGAGTTTATTTGTATGAACGAAAAAAAATAGTAAAGACCGCCTATTACCTCGGCCACTTTTATACAATTTTTTGGTTTTTTGGAAACGTCTATAACAATTTGGATGAAGTTTTCATAATTTTCTCTTTTGATAGAGAAAATAAATTTAAAACTAGATTAAGTAAAATCCGATAACTGGCACGAGTTTCCTTAATATTGAACAAGAAATTTCAGGTTACATAAAAAAATGATTGAGGATGGGTAAGGGCTTTCATATTTAACGAGAAAATAAATGTGTTATAAATTGGATTTTTTTTAAGAATGCAAAAGTTGGGTTGAAAAAAAATTTTCGAATTTTGAAAAATAACATATTAGCGATTGTATGAGGATTAACCCTCGTAAACTTATTTTTTATATACATCCACTCTCAGAATACGTTGTCAACTTTTGTACTCTAAGGTGATACTTTGGGGTAGAGTGTAAATGCGTTTTTTGAAATAACCCTACATTGAAAAACTGGTCACTCAAAAAAAAACATGATTTCGATTTCACCGAATAATTATATTTTTTAATTTTATTTTTAACCAATTTCTTCTATTCTTATGTATAAAACAATATTTTTGATTTAAATTTATAGTAAAAAAGTATATAAACATTTATATACATATACATCTGTTATCGGAACATACAAGACAATTTTCCTAAGGAAATTAATAGCATAACATTTTCATGTTAAATTCGAAAGATCCCGTGCAAAGCCCAGTCTACCTGGTAATGCTCATTAATCGTCCTCTTGTCAGTCATTTGCCGTCTTCATTATGTGAAGATATAACCCAGTGTCACAAGATATTGTGATTGTGCATTTTTTGTTATATATATAATAAAAGGTGAGTAGAATACGTTCCGGATTAAAAAAATTATAAGTGATTTTTTCCCTATATGTGTGTCGTCTCTTATATCAGTAAAATACTGCACATATTTACTAAAGCCAAGTTTGTATAAACTCACTGGTTTTTTTTAGTGTAATACTGTCGCTTTAAAAGAAAATGTTTTTACAAAAGTCAGGCAGTGTTATCCTTTTATGAAAAATCACGATCAGCAAATATACTCTTAAAGGTGCTAACAAAACTGTTATGATGTAGCTATGGAAATTTATACAAATTCTTTTATTGTCTTATATACTTAGATAATAATAGAATTATAAATTTACATTTTGAAATAAAAAAAAAATACTCACGATCTCTTAAAGTTTCTATTACATAAGAAGTAAGTGAGAATGCGAAATTGTTAATAGTTTTATTTATCGAAAGTAAAGCATTTAAATTTCCATATTCTTATATGCAGACATGCACAACAATTTTATTAATAAATGTGATAATTATTATTTTATTTAAAGATTGGCGCTCTCAATACCACGTGGAGACGATGGATACCACAGCAAGTGTTCCATGTATGGAGTGAACTTCACTGAAATGCTTGCCAAAGGGATCAAGGTTGCTGATCCGTCATGGCCAATTGTGCCATGCCAACGAGGCTGGTCTTATGATTTTACAGATGTACCCTATGAAACAGTTGCCACCGAACAGAACTGGGTCTGTGATCAGGCAGCTCTGCCAACATATGCCCAATCGATATTCTTTGTTGGTGCAATTGTAGGTGGATTGCTATTCGGATGGATTGCTGATAGATTTGGCCGGATTCCAGCATTGATTTGGTGCAATTTAATTGGATTTGCAGCTGGCGTTGGGACAGCTTTTGCTGGAAACTTTTGGCAGTTTGCACTTCTTAGATTCTTGATTGGATTCGCATTTGATAATTGTTTTACCATGATGTACATATTAGGTGAGATACATGATAATTGCAAATGTATTTTTTTTATTAACATATTTTACATTTATATGTGTGTATTCATAATGCACACACGAATTGAATAGAGTTTGCGAATTATTTATAATCAAGAATTATGATAATGACTACGAGCAGCTGACACATTGATTGCTTCAAGTTCGATCTTTAAAACGTTTCTATAAATTAAGAAGATTAGTGGAGCTAGTGTTAATTAAATATCATGGGTATTTAATAGGTTAGACAATTAAAAAACATTGTAAGTACCGTAAAGAAAAAAGTGCTAAATATTTGTCTTGGGAAAAATTATTAGCATTAAGAAACCATCATCTAAAAAAATTGCTACCTAGTTTAGATTTTTACTTGCAATTTAAAAAAAATAATATTTTTTTTTGGAAATTCAATACATATTTCGAAAACGGGTGGATGATATTTTTTTTAAATTTATTTTTTAAGTTTATGTTATTAAATAAAAATTGTCATATCAAGTTTTTTTTTAGAAAAAAAAATTGTATATAAAAAATTAAGTAAAAAACAACTTTGAAAATATATGTATTTAGATTCTTAATAGGAACCTTTTGCATACGATGTGATCGAACATAAGAGCAAGTTCGTGCGACCCAGTAGTGCATTTTATTTAATTCGTATTTAAATTTCGGATTTTTTTAAATCAATTTATTACAAAATTTTAACAGTTTATCCCCCTTACAAGATCGAAATATTAAATGCAATTTAGGCGACTCGAAAAACTACTATAGCTGCTATATGTCCATGTCGAAAGTTCTGCCCCTGAAACATCTCATTAACAGTACAGCACATCAGGTGTATATTCAAACCTGTTTGTCATATTTTAAAACACTTCAAATTTTAAAGTGAATGCAATGTATATTTTTAGATCAGTTACATTTTTTTCCAAAGTTCATACATCCGCGTGATTTTTCCAACTTAATTACTTGTCAAACTGTGATAAAATATAGTTGTATATAGTTGTGTTCACTGAAGAGAAGATCAGAACAAGTCAATTTAACATCATTAAAAAAAGCAGTAACAAACAAAGAAAACATGGAATTTTTGAATTTTTTTTCTTGTAAATAATGCATTTTTTTAATTTTATTACAAGTAAATAATTATTAAAATAAAAGAGGAGTTGATTATTTCTAACTACCAACTGAAAGTAACCAAACCATTAAATAAGCAAAACAAAAACAAAATTATTTTGACCGTTCTCACGATTCTGTTCTATTTTAATATTACTTAAAAGCTAGAGAAGAAAATTCTGTTATCAATTGTCCTAGAAAACTACACTGAACATCACATCAGAGTAATTTAGAGCAGAAAATTCATCACTGAGCAGCAAAAAGTTGTACTTTTCTGCCCAAATCATTTCAGAATAAGTCACTGAACAAAGCTATAATATTCGTAATACGTTGGAAACATTATAAAATAAATTAATTAATAGTTTTTAAGTTGAAACCGCTTAAAACTCCTATGATTCAACAATCCAGATTATTTTTATTAATTTTGTGAAGCGTTAATAATTATTTTTAACAATTTTTCAAACTTTCCTCCGAATCTTGCTTTTAACAGAAGATCATGAAAACAGGTTGTAAGTGGAAGCACCGTAGATAGCAATTATGTCAATTTTCTACACCTTGTGTGGGCATTGCTCCTGAACAAAAAATGTTGAAACCATTTCAACATTCTCGTGGCCACTTAATTTTTGTAAATGAAAATTAAATAAGCCAAAACATTTAAGAGCCAAGTATTATAGCTTTTGGTCGCTTAAGTCGTCTTAAGCAAACATAGGGAATACACTCTGCTATTTGAAGATGTATATATAATGGCTGCTTTGTTCAGTTACATTAAGTAAATGGCGTTCAAATTTCCACAAAAACACCGAATTCTGCCTTTAAATGATGCTTCTGATTTTGTCAATAGCTTAAGGTCGCTTATGCTGATTTTGGTTGGGCCGAATTTATTCATATTTTTTAAATTTAAATTTTTCACAGAAAACAAAGGATTGCTTCTAAACAACAAAAAATAAACGCATAGCTAAAGTACAAGACAAACTTAATTAAAGTAAAAAATGTAAACTAATTAAAATTAATACCGTAAGCGTTTCTTTATTAGCTCAGGAAGTTGAATAAAGTTGCCACATTGTTATAGTTCAATAACCCTTTCAAGCTCATAAGTGATATATCTCTAGGTTTAGTAGAGCCCGTAAAAAAATTGGTATGTTGCATTGATAGTTTAGTCATTTAAAATGTAAATAGTGAAATGAGGTAAAAAGGAGTGGACGGGATTAGGATATGGGAAAAGAAAGGGATATTTGGATAGGTTAGGATCGGTAGGAGGTAGGATTGGGTCGGACAATAGGTTTTGATGAGAGGGGTTAGGGCAGGGAAAGAATGTCTGCTACGAAGGCGATGGCATGCTTGCGATGCTCAGCTCAGCTCGTCGGATGTAGGGGGGGATCTTGCCCCCGCAGCTAGACCTCACCTATTTCAAAAAAAACATAAAACATGCCAAAAACTAAATTCACTTAGCCACCACAAAACCACGACACACTTTGGGAAATCACTGCGGCTGTTGTTGCAGTTGGGCCTAGTCCCACCCAACCTGGAATTCGTACGGCCCTTTTCTTCGAATTCCCCTGACCTGAACATGCCAAAGACTTAGAACGGCGGAAGAATCCTACTCATTTACCGGAAGGCCTCAGCCAACCTTACCGCACCCCCTGAAAATTAAATTACCAGGCCATTGAAATTCCTGAAAAGCTCAATCGACAAGAAAGATATTGTTTCGTTTCATCAACTTGGCGTGATTCACAGCTTTTATTTAAAATCAAAAAAACTTACAACTAACATTAAAAATGATAAGACATAAAACCAACAACCATTTGAAAAAACACATTAGCGTTGGAAAATTTAATCTGTTGAATCAACAACACACTCAGAATGTTTTAATTTATCTTAGTACATGTATATATAACTGAAGTATTTAAGACACCGTTAATGATTGAACTGTTACAGGGAAATTGGGGAAAAGTGTCTAATTTGATTTAATTTATAACGGCCAACAGTTTGCGGCCTCTTCACTACCGAACCGGGGCTTAAGTTCCCGTTTCCAACCGGCACTTCGATGAATCCCACTTCCTTTTTACAAAGGGATTCTTATACCGCCTTTATTTTCTACCTACAGAGAGCTCTATGTGGGTAACTAATGACGGGCGAAATCTCGCGGACGTCTACGGGCTGTTTGGAGGAACCTAACTCACGGTAGACCAGCGTGATTATCAAACAAAAAAAAAAGGTAGCCTTACTCAAGCTGTTTCTCAACACTTTTGCCCAAAAATTCAGGCATTCAATCACTAATGAATATGAACAAATATAATAAAAATATGAAGCAATAAAAAAAAAAAATTATATAAGTAAATCAGATCAATATCACGCCAAATATATGTAGGTAGGTATATGGTTCCGCTTGGTGCAAACGGGGCCAAGACAGCCGCGTTGTACTCCTTCCTGACGGCTCCACCGCTCCTGGCAGTATGAACCCACTGTCGATAATTCGAAGCAGATTAACGCTAGGTTACTTCCTGTAGGCTATTTGAATTTTAAAAGGTGAGGGTGATCATGAAGTCGCCAACAAGCGAATGTTGGTATAAAGCAGATACACTAGTATTTCCAACACTATGCACGTAAGTCGTCATAAAATGTTATATAATGAGGTAGATACTGTTTATATATATGTACCAATAATCACCACGGTGTTCACTTTACTTGCTAGTCCGGGTCTGGCACGGACTGGTAAACCCTTTTGACTGCCACTTAATTCAACGATGGGTGCTCCACACCGGACCCTTAGCACTGGTTCGTATACGTAGACACTCTGGGTACTAACACCAAAAAAACTAACGGCGGCGGCGGACCTTCTCCTGTCTCGTTGGCCACCCTCCAGATTCACCCTCACTATATATAAAAAAACTTCTTAACACCGGCGGATGGATATTCAATTTTTCTAAATCTCACCCTTATAAGTTTTATTTTCTTATAGGTTTTCCAAAATCGATCAGCTCCTTTTACTTTTTTTTTTTTTAAATATCGTCGCCTTTTAAGAATTGCTTCACTTTTCTTGAAATTACCCGCACTATCGACTAGTCACTTTAACGTCTTCTATTCAAATAACCCTAACGACCGTCGAGAAGAATCTGCCTTGCGGTTCCATCCGAGCTAACCGTGGCATAATCTCTTTGTTTCACGGAAACTCTGCTTTACTAACAAACGGCTACCTCGAATTCAACGGCTTATTAAAGTACATCTAAATGATGGCCCGTACCCTGGATAAAAAAGTAGTATCCACTACTATCCTATACCAAAACCTTTACAATATTATGCGCGAACCTTATTCCCCTAGCTTCCAATAAATTACCTACCTAGTTTCCTTTCACTTCCTCCTCTTAATTTTATTTGTAGTTTACTTTCCTTTTCCAATAAATTTTTATTTAACTTTCAATATGCCTACCTTTTTTAACCCTTTGAATACCTATCGGCCGACTCCTCTAATCAAATACCTGCATATATATCTGTTTCCATTGCTCTGTTGCTGTCATCTACTTAAGCCATTCGCTTTTTACATTCCGCCGGTCACAGGTAATTTATTCGTGCAAAACAAAAAAAAATATTTATCCAAACAAGAAGGAAAATATTTCAAAAATAATCTTGTTATACTCGCGAAATATATCAACACGCGAGTACCAATTCGCCACGTTGTTAAAAAAAATTCGGTCGAAAAACAAAAAACTAGAAACAAACATGTCGGAAACATGCGTTTGTTTGTTTAAATTCTTAATCATAGGCAGTGCTGGCAGAAAAAAAAGGTTGTCGGCTGCATCATACCTTGGCCAGTCCAACTATTGTTATACTACTGGTTGGTAACAAAAAGGATTTAGAAGAAGCTAGAGATGTGACATTCTTGGAAGCGAGTTCATTCGCACACAAAAAAGGAATTAATTTTCCTTGAGACCAGCGCGAAAACAGGCGAACATGTCGAAGAGGCCTTCCTTAAGTGCTCTAAAACGATTTGGCCAAAATCGAAACTGGGGAATTAGATCCCGAACGCATTGGAAGCGGTATTCCATAGGGTGGAGCAGCTCTAAGGAATCTCGAGAGCAGACAACGTAGCGTTAATAAACCAGATTGCGGAGGTCGGTAATAAAGTAAATCCATTCGTATTTTTTTATTTTTCCTTTTTTAATACAAAAAAAAACTTCTACATTTATTATAAATTATAATTATATTTAAGGTGTTTGTCGCCTGCAAAAAAAAATCATTCCCTATGTAGATTTTATTCTCGACATTGTTCAATGCACTATATGAGATTTTTAATATCCCTTAACATCTATTTGGTTTAAAATCCCAAAATTATCTAGAACTTACTGGAATGTTTATTAACAAAAAAAAAGTACTCTCTCCAAGAGAAGCGTACGAATGTTTTTTTGTAAATAAAACTTAATTTTCCTTGAGTAAAATGTTATCTTTAGAATAATAAAAAAACACAGGCCAAAGACGAGACAGCCTCCCTTCGCCAACCACCCATCTGAATCGCAAACAATCGCGCGATTGTTCAAGAGCCCACCATCCAACTCGAACAATATTAAGGCTAGTCCTTGGGTAGCCGCAACAAACCTCCGGCTTCAGATGTTTCGTTCGAAACGAAGGGGACGGTGAAACTCGGATGCCATATTACTCTATAATTCACCTATCCCAGTGGGGAAGAACCCATAACAGCAGCCGGGCATAGTTAATGTAAGCAGGTGCCAGCGCAGCGGTTTATAACCCCATCGGTTATCTTTGCGATCTAGATTCGCTGGGTAAGTTCTACTTATCATCGATTCGTTGTTGGTACATGTGTTTTTTTTTTGTTTTAATTTTTATTATAGACTTAGGTATGTGTGTAATCCCTATAAACCTATCGCCTATTATTTACCTTTACCTCTCCCCTTTGTCCTTATATACTTAAACCCTTCAGATATTCTCAGAATTCTATTCTGCTCGGTGTTCTTACAAATATGAATAACCATATTCCTGCCATTCTTGTTCTAGGAAGCACATCCATTTAGTGCCTTTAGACCAAGGATAACATTTTTCCCTTTTTGTATAGCAGCAAAGATTAAGTGAATAAGCCTGGTAGTAAAAAAAAACACGTTACAAGAGCGTTGTGAAGTTATTGTTCGCCTTATCGTCGGTTCTTTACTATCCCGTGTATAATTTTAAAATACTACTATCACAGGTAAATTAATTTAAACACGGAAAGGTGAAACGGATTTCGATTCAATTCGACCTACATAGAGAAAAATATCACAGTTGTAGCATAGCCGGACTTTGAATTCATATCACAGATGCAGCATATATTAGATGTTAAAAAAAATAGAATTTCTTACGAACTACGGCCAGAATATAAATATCACAGATAATTAAAAAAAAACTATATCACAGTTGTTCAGGTACATAGAGTTATTGATATCGACTATCGCTGGTATATTTTCGTAACCTCTTTCTCAAGACTTCGCGCGACGAGGACTATAACGGGTGCTTACGAATTGCGTCTGTGTAACCATAATTTTTTTTTGTAGACAATAACGATTTGTATCTTGAGATTATCTCTAGGTAATCTAAAAAATACCATCCAATGGTCATTGTACTATTTTGGATCCTGCTAACGGTGGATCGCTGATATGGACAACTGTGATGATTTCATAATAAATTCATATTTATATGGCTGATAGTTCTTACTGCTTTAAATCTTTAGCATGGAAAACACCAATTTTTTTTCCAGCTAAATTTTCGAGCTCATACATACTTTTCCCTACGGACTTAACTACTCTGCACTTAATGTATTTTGGGCATAATTTTGAAGATAGGCGTTTGGAAGAGTCGCTGAGAATAAAGTTGCGCTTATAAATCTCTTGACCGGGCACGTAACGAACATTTCGGGAACGGGTGTTATATGTTTTTTCACTTTTTTCTTTTGCATTGGATATACTCTCTTTTATTTTGGAACGTATAATCTGCAATCGTTCTTGTCTCGGGAGCGTCAACAGTTCACCGTCTTCCACCATGTTTAGTTTTTTTGCCAGTGCATAACCGCTGCCGTGCGTGATCATATTTGTCCCGAATAGGGCAAAATATGGTGACACACCAATAGCAGAATGCACTGAACTTCTCAACGCACATGCGATGTCACTTAAGTGGACATCCCAATGTCGTTGATCTTCTTTTAAATACGAACGTATCGCGGCTAGTAACGTTCTATTGACTCTCTCGGACGCGTTCGATTGCGGGGCGTAATTCGCAGTTCTAAAGTGACGTACCCCGTATTTTTCCAAAAAGCTTTGAAAATCTTTCGATATGAATTGCTTTCCATTGTCGGAATGCAGAATTTGAGGTACTCCGTACGAATTGAAAATTTCATTTTTTAAAAATTCTATAATGCTGCTAGAGTTAGCGGATCGAAGTGGTTTAAAAAACACAAATTTTGAAAAGTGGTCTAAGACAACAAACACAAACGAATTTCCGGATTTGGATCTCGGATAGGGACCAATAAAATCAACATAGAGTTTTTGGAACGGACGGTCGACGACGAAACTATTAGATACAGGCGGACGTTGAACTTGACAAGAAGCCTTGGACTGTTTACATATTTCACATTGCAGTACATATTGTCTTATTTGGACGGTCATATTTGGCCAGTAAAAATACCGCCGTATACGGTGCATAGTTTTCGCCACTCCTCCATGAGCGGCCTGAGGAGGATTATGGGCCTTGGCGATTAAACTTTCCGTCAACCCGGATGGTATCCACAGTCGCCAGGTATTTTCCAATAATGACTCATCTCCGCTCAGAGGGAGTGCACGTTTGTATACAAAGGTATCCTCTATCTTCAAGTCCGGCAATTCTTCTTGATGACCTTGAATGGTACTTATCAGGCTTTTATACTCCTCGGCGTGAAATTCTGGGGATTCTAAGTCTATCAACGGTACTACTTCTTCCAAGTCCAAAGCATCCAAGTGTGCCCGAGAAAGAGTGTCCGGCACGACGTTCAGCGAACCTTTACGGTGCTCTATGTCGAAGGCATAAGACTGCAATTCCAGTGACCACCTAGCCAGCCTGCCACTAAGGTCTTTCATTGTCATTAACCATTTTAGACTAGAGTGATCGGTTATGATGGTGAAATCCATGCCCTCGACATAGGGCCTGAACTTTTTTACTGCCATAACTGCAGCCATACACTCCTTCTCGGTCACGCTATAGTTTCTCTGAGTTGAATTAAGTTTTTGGGAGAAGTATGAAATCGGGCTCTCTTCTCCTGTTTCGCTCCTTTGAAAGAGTACCGCTCCGATTCCAGAATCAGACGCATCGCACTGTACGAAAAATCGCTTCGAAAAATCAGGATGGGTGAGCACCGGAGCCGTCGTGAGAGCCCCTTTTAAATTCTCGAAAGCGGTTTTCGCCTCATCTGTCATCAGAAATTTCTCGTTTTTCTTCTTTAGGGTGTCTGTTAAAGCAGCAGTTAAGCCTGAAAAATCTTTAATGAAACGCCTATACCACCCCGCCAGACCAAGAAACCTTCGGACCTGTCTCGGATTTTTAGGCATGGGGAAGTCCCTTACAGCTTCGACCTTGGCCGGGTCGGTCTTCAATTTCCCACCACCAACGATGAAACCCAAATACTTTAGCTCCTTAAAGCAGAATTTGGATTTCTTAATGTTGATGGTGAGGTTCGCTTTCCTAAGGCATTCGGCCACTTCGTCTAGCAGAGCGATATGCGTCTCGAAGTCGGGCGCTATTATGAGCAAATCATCCAAGTACACGAAAACACGATCCCGGAGTCGTGCAGGGATCACCTTGTCCATTAGACGGCATAACCTTTGGGCCGCGTTACACAATCCGAAAGGCATGACTGTGAACTGGTATAAGGGTCTCCCCGGTACCGCAAACGCAGTTTTTTCCCTACTCATTTTCTCCAGCGGTATCTGCCAAAATGCTTCCTTTAGGTCAACGCTACTAATGAAGTATGTATCCGGAAGGCGGCTGATAACCCCTTCGATATGCGGCAGAGGGTTTGCGTCCTTCTTACTCACCGAATTGACCCTACGTGAGTCCAGGCAAAACCGATACTTAATAGTATTGTTTGGACCTGGCTTTTTAATAAGGACAACCGGTGAACACCAAGGACTCTCACTTTCCTCTATAACGCCAAGCTTGAGCATTCTGTCCAGCTCTTGGTATAAAATGGCCTGTACCGCTGGAGAAACAGGGTAGTGTCTCTGCTTAACCGGCACCGCATCTCCGGTATCGATGATGTGCTCCATAAGAGTCGTCTTTCCGAGCCCGAATCGTTCAAAATCGAGAAACTTCTGCTTAACCGCATCCAATCTAGATCGCTGTACGAATGAAAGTTCATGTGCATTTACTAAATCTGCGTCTTCTTCTAGAATCGACAAGGAACTCACAACGTTTGGTGCAATTTGGAACGCCTTCCAAAAGTCTACCCCTAAATACAACCCCTGCTCCAGATTGGGCACTAAATAAAAGGATATTACCTGATCGTTATCTTTATACCTAACCGTTAACCTAACTTTACCTATTATAGCCTGGTTTCTTCCATCAGCCGTTTTCACACCAGATTTGAAGGGTTTAAAATCCATTCCGATCTGTGTTAAAAAATCTAAACAGTTTTTCCCTAGTATACTTACACTGGCCCCGCTATCTAATAAGCCATTCATTTCCCTATCAGCAATTCTGATCTTCGCATAAGGTCTGGGGTCAGTATAGGTATCTATGACGGTTGAAGAAATGTTCATCCTAGTTTCTTTTCTAGCTTTATACCTCAATCTCGTTTTACTTATTCTATTAGATACTTCGCTTACGTTTGCATTAAATATCCTATCTCTAGCTAATTTATAATCTCTTAACCTTATATGCAATGGTTTTAACTCAAACAATCTGCGTTCCGGCTTGCTTTCTGAATTTTCATTACCATGCTCTCTCGCTAATATTTTAACTTTATTTTTATTAGAAGAGGTTGGCGGCTCAGGGATCTCTAATTTTCGTTTTGGGGAGTTTGAGTCGAACGCGACTCCCCCGAAGCCGTCGCGTTCCGATTGCGGTTTTCCGGGTTGCAGCGTGGGCATTTTGGCGTAATAACCCCTTCCTGCCCACATCTATAGCAAAAGATGTTCCTTTTCGAGGATGGGCAATCCACGAACGAATGACCCTGAGCGCGGCAGTTCCAGCAAGCTCCTGGTCTGCTCTCACCTTGCCCGCCTGATGACTTTGGACGAGCACCCATATGCTGAAAGGCATTCACCTGCTCATCGCGCATCGTCCTCATTTCCGGAACAGTGTCTAGTTCCAGCTCATTGGCCACTAAACGAGCGGCGGGTGCCCTAAACTGCTTAGGCCCATCTCTGTCTCTCCTCGGAAACGCGTACTCTGCTTCCTTACAAGCCATCCTCAGCTGGTCCATGGTGTATACGGCTTGGGGGTATACCAAACTTTCTAACCGCTCATTCAAATTCCTCTTCAGCATTCGAACCAGTTCAATTTCTGGGATTTGCATCTTGAGTTGGGATCGGAGTCGGGTTATGGCCGCAAAATAATCATCACTTGACTCCCCGGTACTCTGCTTGCGTTGCATTATTTCTCTTATGACCTCAAAATCTGATTTTGAACTACGGAACTGGCGCATTAATGCGTCTCGAAGCATTGGCCAGTCCGGTCGTCCATTGGATCTATGGTACCACCAGTACCACTCGCTTGCAGCACCCGAGAGCAATAGATGGAAATCCCTCATAATCTCAACCCAAGAGCAATCGTATTGGCTTTGCAGAGTTTCCACTCTAAATACAAAGTCCTCCACGCTCAGAGACCCAGCTTTACCATCAAATTTCAAGCCCCACTTATCCATTTTAATGGGCATTTTTCCGCCGAAGTGTGAATACACTGGGGATACATTATAGTATGGTTGCTGGAGTCGCCGAGGTGGAGGCATTCTATATTCCCAATTAAAATCTTGAACATTATTCCCCGAATTCCCACCTAACTGATGATGATCTCTCACCGGCTGAAAAGGAATGGACCTAGGATCCAGCTGATAATGACCTGAAGATTCGGGAGGAGGTTGCTGAGCAGGCCCTGGATTGAAATCAATGCTCGACGGATTTTGAAATCTAGTCTCAAACGGAGGTGTTCGACGACGAGTAGAATCTCCCTCTTTCAAAAGGTCTTGGAACTGCCTTTGAACCTCGTCTTTTAGCGACTCCGATATCTGCCTACCTAGCGAGTTGTTATATGCCTCGTAGGCCTTTCCCACAGCCTGCTCAATTGCTGCCCTTATTTCGGCAGTAACAATCGCTCCCTGATCCCCAGCATTGCCATTCGCCGAAATTGCTTGCCCCGTTATGGTGATATCACTATACGCCGGGGCCGATACAGTTCTTGACTCGCTTCCCGGGCCGCTGGACTCAGTAGGACCTCTCACCCCGTCCAGATGAACCCTTGAATTATCTGGTGGTATCCTGTCAGCCAACCCAGACTTACTAGTACCTGCAGGTTGGATTAGTACGTCTTCTAGTACTATCCCACCGGAATCTCCTCTTACTACTGTCTCGTCCGGAGGGGCCCCCTTGGATTTATTTTCCGACGGGGGAACTGTTTTCCTTATCGGAGAATGCTGCAAAAGAGACATCTCTGGGATGTTTTCTAAGAACTTTTCGCGGAGTGCCCTGGTAAGTCTCTGGTTCTGCAGGATATTTTGAACCTTGAATAGTTTAGCGTCCAGTTCCGCCTCTTCTCGTCTTTTCATATGATTTTAACTTGTGAAAGCTCTCAACACTCCTATCGGAACGGTCTATATCACTAATCGTTATCTAACGGCCGACAAGGAATACCTACTTTCGGTTAAATACACAATTCCTATTAATTAATTCAACGCTATCTGCTTAACTAAGAATATAAATGAAACCTAAATACTAACGAAAACTTATTCATATAATTATACTATCCTAATGAAAATATTTTTTTTTTTTTTTTTTTTTTTTTTTTTTTTTTTTATTTACCTTACTATCTACTTATATACCTACACTATAACTCTACCTAAAACTAACAAAAAAATACTATTAAACTTACAAAAATAACTAACCTAAGACTTGCCCCTTAATCGTTGACGGTAACTTATCCCGATCTCGGCAAACGAATTTCTAACAATACTGAAAACAAAATTTAGATAAATGAATATAAAATTTAAATCTGCTTACAAAAAAAACAAAATCTGACTTAAACTATTAAGAACTAAAGAAATAAATTTCAAACAAAATGGACTGAAATATGTGTATAATATCATCGAAGCGCATATCCGGAGCAACAATTACTAACTTGGCTATAAATAATTTTGGAATTTGTACTCATTATTTAACTGAATATGAACAACAACGACGATTGTTTATATTTTTCTATCTGTTTTAAATGTTTCTGTATTTATTTTTTTTTTTTTCATTAAGAATGCGGGGGTGTTTCAAGCGGCTGTCTTCGGTAATTACCAGTCTTGTCGCATAAGTACGATTCAACCTTGATTCTCGCCATCAACTAAGTCTTTGCATTTACTCTAAGTTCACCATCTTACTCTTCCCAAAGTGTGGCTAAACATAAAACACGAGGAAATAAACAGGGACATCAAGTACGAACACAAAAACTCCACCCATTTGCTTCCACTGCCATATCCAGATCGCCTCGTCGCATTTGTTTGGGCTTTCTGATGAGCAATCCCCTCCAAGACTTACGAATTGATCTGAATCTGGAAGCTGAAACATCTGAGTTGACTTCTCTCCAGGAGATCCTGTCGCAATTTCTTTGGTCCGTTGAAACCTTCCTAAGAAAGACTTACAGAAACTCTATCACCGATAACAAAGATAGTAGCATCCCACATTTTCGATGCCATCGCTTATCCCCTCCCACTATACCGTCGCAATTAAACGAGCCTTATTCCACGCAATCCGTTTAAGACATACGCTACGATGGGATTCCGTCCGCGATGTTACCGAAAATTGACTATAAAATGTTTCTTTATATTATTTGTTTCAACTCCAAGTAATTTCATCCCCAATCCCCAATCGTTCCATCGCGAGTAAAAAGCCTTCTGTACAGCAATCTCTTTTACGACTTACGTCACCATTGGATGTTGCTTCCGAAATCACTCCGCGTTGATAGCATCTGAAAACAAAGGACTAAACAATAACACAACACGTTGGGCGCCATTTGAAATGAGGTAAAAAGGAGTGGACGGGATTAGGATATGGGAAAAGAAAGGGATATTTGGATAGGTTAGGATCGGTAGGAGGTAGGATTGGGTCGGACAATAGGTTTTGATGAGAGGGGTTAGGGCAGGGAAAGAATGTCTGCTACGAAGGCGATGGCATGCTTGCGATGCTCAGCTCAGCTCGTCGGATGTAGGGGGGGATCTTGCCCCCGCAGCTAGACCTCACCTATTTCAAAAAAAACATAAAACATGCCAAAAACTAAATTCACTTAGCCACCACAAAACCACGACACACTTTGGGAAATCACTGCGGCTGTTGTTGCAGTTGGGCCTAGTCCCACCCAACCTGGAATTCGTACGGCCCTTTTCTTCGAATTCCCCTGACCTGAACATGCCAAAGACTTAGAACGGCGGAAGAATCCTACTCATTTACCGGAAGGCCTCAGCCAACCTTACCGCACCCCCTGAAAATTAAATTACCAGGCCATTGAAATTCCTGAAAAGCTCAATCGACAAGAAAGATATTGTTTCGTTTCATCAACTTGGCGTGATTCACAGCTTTTATTTAAAATCAAAAAAACTTACAACTAACATTAAAAATGATAAGACATAAAACCAACAACCATTTGAAAAAACACATTAGCGTTGGAAAATTTAATCTGTTGAATCAACAACACACTCAGAATGTTTTAATTTATCTTAGTACATGTATATATAACTGAAGTATTTAAGACACCGTTAATGATTGAACTGTTACAGGGAAATTGGGGAAAAGTGTCTAATTTGATTTAATTTATAACGGCCAACAGTTTGCGGCCTCTTCACTACCGAACCGGGGCTTAAGTTCCCGTTTCCAACCGGCACTTCGATGAATCCCACTTCCTTTTTACAAAGGGATTCTTATACCGCCTTTATTTTCTACCTACAGAGAGCTCTATGTGGGTAACTAATGACGGGCGAAATCTCGCGGACGTCTACGGGCTGTTTGGAGGAACCTAACTCACGGTAGACCAGCGTGATTATCAAACAAAAAAAAAGGTAGCCTTACTCAAGCTGTTTCTCAACACTTTTGCCCAAAAATTCAGGCATTCAATCACTAATGAATATGAACAAATATAATAAAAATATGAAGCAATAAAAAAAAAAAATCATATAAGTAAATCAGATCAATATCACGCCAAATATATGTAGGTAGGTATATGGTTCCGCTTGGTGCAAACGGGGCCAAGACAGCCGCGTTGTACTCCTTCCTGACGGCTCCACCGCTCCTGGCAGTATGAACCCACTGTCGATAATTCGAAGCAGATTAACGCTAGGTTACTTCCTGTAGGCTATTTGAATTTTAAAAGGTGAGGGTGATCATGAAGTCGCCAACAAGCGAATGTTGGTATAAAGCAGATACACTAGTATTTCCAACACTATGCACGTAAGTCGTCATAAAATGTTATATAATGAGGTAGATACTGTTTATATATATGTACCAATAATCACCACGGTGTTCACTTTACTTGCTAGTCCGGGTCTGGCACGGACTGGTAAACCCTTTTGACTGCCACTTAATTCAACGATGGGTGCTCCACACCGGACCCTTAGCACTGGTTCGTATACGTAGACACTCTGGGTACTAACACCAAAAAAACTAACGGCGGCGGCGGACCTTCTCCTGTCTCGTTGGCCACCCTCCAGATTCACCCTCACTATATATAAAAAAACTTCTTAACACCGGCGGATGGATATTCAATTTTTCTAAATCTCACCCTTATAAGTTTTATTTTCTTATAGGTTTTCCAAAATCGATCAGCTCCTTTTACTTTTTTTTTTTTTAAATATCGTCGCCTTTTAAGAATTGCTTCACTTTTCTTGAAATTACCCGCACTATCGACTAGTCACTTTAACGTCTTCTATTCAAATAACCCTAACGACCGTCGAGAAGAATCTGCCTTGCGGTTCCATCCGAGCTAACCGTGGCATAATCTCTTTGTTTCACGGAAACTCTGCTTTACTAACAAACGGCTACCTCGAATTCAACGGCTTATTAAAGTACATCTAAATGATGGCCCGTACCCTGGATAAAAAAGTAGTATCCACTACTATCCTATACCAAAACCTTTACAATATTATGCGCGAACCTTATTCCCCTAGCTTCCAATAAATTACCTACCTAGTTTCCTTTCACTTCCTCCTCTTAATTTTATTTGTAGTTTACTTTCCTTTTCCAATAAATTTTTATTTAACTTTCAATATGCCTACCTTTTTTAACCCTTTGAATACCTATCGGCCGACTCCTCTAATCAAATACCTGCATATATATCTGTTTCCATTGCTCGGTTGCTGTCATCTACTTAAGCCATTCGCTTTTTACATTCCGCCGGTCACAGGTAATTTATTCGTGCAAAACAAAAAAAAATATTTATCCAAACAAGAAGGAAAATATTTCAAAAATAATCTTGTTATACTCGCGAAATATATCAACACGCGAGTACCAATTCGCCACGTTGTTAAAAAAAATTCGGTCGAAAAACAAAAAACTAGAAACAAACATGTCGGAAACATGCGTTTGTTTGTTTAAATTCTTAATCATAGGCAGTGCTGGCAGAAAAAAAAGGTTGTCGGCTGCATCATACCTTGGCCAGTCCAACTATTGTTATACTACTGGTTGGTAACAAAAAGGATTTAGAAGAAGCTAGAGATGTGACATTCTTGGAAGCGAGTTCATTCGCACACAAAAAAGGAATTAATTTTCCTTGAGACCAGCGCGAAAACAGGCGAACATGTCGAAGAGGCCTTCCTTAAGTGCTCTAAAACGATTTGGCCAAAATCGAAACTGGGGAATTAGATCCCGAACGCATTGGAAGCGGTATTCCATAGGGTGGAGCAGCTCTAAGGAATCTCGAGAGCAGACAACGTAGCGTTAATAAACCAGATTGCGGAGGTCGGTAATAAAGTAAATCCATTCGTATTTTTTTATTTTTCCTTTTTTAATACAAAAAAAAACTTCTACATTTATTATAAATTATAATTATATTTAAGGTGTTTGTCGCCTGCAAAAAAAAATCATTCCCTATGTAGATTTTATTCTCGACATTGTTCAATGCACTATATGAGATTTTTAATATCCCTTAACATCTATTTGGTTTAAAATCCCAAAATTATCTAGAACTTACTGGAATGTTTATTAACAAAAAAAAAGTACTCTCTCCAAGAGAAGCGTACGAATGTTTTTTTGTAAATAAAACTTAATTTTCCTTGAGTAAAATGTTATCTTTAGAATAATAAAAAAACACAGGCCAAAGACGAGACAGCCTCCCTTCGCCAACCACCCATCTGAATCGCAAACAATCGCGCGATTGTTCAAGAGCCCACCATCCAACTCGAACAATATTAAGGCTAGTCCTTGGGTAGCCGCAACAATAGCTTAGCACCCACAGTAAGTACACATATTACAAGGTATGATCTTGCGTATTTAATATTCAACTGTCGTATGCCATATGTCTGACTTTTGAAATATGCACTCTGATTTTTGACACATCCATATCCAAGGTCTCTGATTTTGGAGCGAATTCGAACGAAAGTGGAAACATTAGACCGTCAAACTCCACTTCTTTAACAATCATATCTAATTATTTGTAGGTTTTTTTATTTCAGAATAATTACATTTTTCATCTACTATAATTTTTTAATTTCGATATAATATGGGCAAGTTTTACATTTGGCAAAAAATCGAACTCTAGATTTTAAATAAACTTGACATTACGATGATGGAGAACACCAAACATGTGTGCCCGCAATTCTGCCTAAACGGCTGAAGCGATTTTCTTTAAACGTGGTACTTAAGTTTTTTAGATAATCGTCTCAAATAGGTTTTTCAATCGTGTTTTAGCCCCAAAAATAACGGTACTTGCCATACAATTTTTTCTACCATCTTAATTATCTCGAAAACTGTTTTAACGATTTTGATAAGAAAATGTGCGTGCACTACTTTACGTATATTCTACATTTTGGTAAAAAAAAAAACAATTTAAATATTTTGGTATTAAAGGTACCTGTCATACAACCATTTTTTTGATTTTCGACTTTCTCATAAACGGTTCGTTTTTTTTTTTTTTTGAAAATTCAATATTTCGAAAACGCGTGGCTGTATTTTTATTGTAATTCTGGGTTTCAGTTTATATTATTAAATATTTAAAATTGTCACACCAATTTTTCTTTTAATTAAATCAATTGTGTATATAAAAAATTAAATAAAAAACTACTTTAAAAATATATTTAGATTCTTAAAAGAAATCTTTTGCATACGATGTGATCGAACATAAGAGAATAAGTATACGAGCGATCCAGTAGTTCATTTTATTTTTAATTAAATTACGAATGTAAAATAAGTCTCCAATTAACCATTATGACTCCCTATATAAAGGGGAAAGGACTCCTTTCACTTTGAGATTAAATGAATATGGTGCTTATAACATGTTTAAGTTTGGTCAATACTATTGTGATAATTCTTAAATTTTCGCACGGTAAATTTATTCTTAATTATACCCCTTGTGCTTGTTAAAAACTCGGTTACAAATTAACACTCAAGTTATTCAAATAAATTTGTCGAATCATACAATTACGGTTAACCTTGAAAATCCCTTACGACTCACATGCAAATTCACATAACTTAGCACTAGACATTTCTTATTCTACCTCCATGTGGCTATTTAGTCTCATAAACCATAGAAAAATTATTATAATCTTAATACACCATGTAGCTACAAAAAATCTATAAAAAAAACTAAATTTTATTAGAACAAATTACTTAGTAACCAAATGTATGTATATGTATATTTTGCTTTAGCAAATTCTCTCATTTTAATATAATGTTCCAACAAATCACTGCACTGATATAGACAAGTTGAACTTGTTCACCAGATGTGTGTGATTGATAATAATTAATTGTAGAGTATTAAATAAAAAAATATTAATTAAGTTGATATACATATATAATTAGTTTAAGACATTGTCTGTTGTCATTTGCTGTGCTTGTTTTTGCTAATTATGTGTTTTTTTTTTTTTTTGTTAGCAAAATGTGCTTAAGGCCACCTCTCAACCGTTTACACGATAAAATGCAAACAAAAGAGTAAAAAAGAACGAGTATACTCAATGTTAATATTAATTCTTTAATTAGCACGCGCAATTCAAACACTGATGTACTGCTGTGTCGCTCGCCGGTTTGGGTGATAGTTTCGTTAAATATTCACCAACTTTGAGTAGTTGACAGCAATGCAAATACCTAACAAAGTTTGCGAATGCCAAGCATAGACCATCGATAGACGATACGTTTTTTAACAAGTGTAGTTAATTAAATTGAAGTGGACATTCTGCATTTACCTGACGACGAGGGATTGACATTGGACTTGTTCTCTGTTTGTTTGTTTTATTTTTTTTTTTTAAGTAGAAGCTTGATGTAATCAAAGTTTAAGTTGGCAGAATTGGATGACGTTTAAAGACTGCTATTTAAAAGACGAATTTTTAAACGTATAAAATGCAATTTAAATACAATGCTATTAGCATCTTGTTAACGAAAGTAAATTGGGTGGGTTATACACAACTTAATATTTTGCATAATTTTTAAATTGTGGAAAAAATATATCGATAATATTATAAGTATTATAATTTCTCAAAGAAAAAAAAAAATAAATATTTAATCAACGTCGCGGATTTTTGGTTAAATGCTCTCATATTTTTTTGAACTGGCCTTGGTGCGATTTTTACTCTTGCGAGCTACATTATCAAATATAATTGATTTTATAAGGCAGCTTCGATAGATTTCATAATGTAGCTTAATGCCAGATAGTTCAGTGACTCTGAGGTAAGTCACCCTTTTTTATGTTTACGGAACAGTTTTTTCTTCCGGCTGTCAATCGGTTCTCTATCTCTTTAAATTGTACATATCCTACCTAAATCAACATAAAGAAATAATAAACAATAAACAAGACAAGTGCGTATGAAATTGTTTTGTTAAAACCTTACAAGGTTAAAAGTTCAATAGTTGACACGAGGTTATGTTATTAACATTCAATCAGGTGAACTTTTCTAAAGAAAAAAATTAAAATTCGTTGGTCTCCTTTTGTAAATCTATCGATCAATTATGGAATTTTAAGCTAGATGTAGCTCAACTCGTAAGTCTACATGTATTTACATTTAAGAGATTTATTTTTCTTTTATATTTTGTCTGTTAATTGGAAAAGATGATATCCGTCCAGTATAACACATACATTTGATAGCTGAAAATATTGTTATTAGTACGAAAAGGGGTAAAACTGCCAAAAAAATCTACATTTTGAAAAATGATCAACATTCAAAAATAAATCAATTTATTATGTTCAATGAAACGTAGAAAGGGGAAAATAGGTGTTTTGACAGATTTAAATCCAAAGTAAATTGATTTATTGCAAGTGTCATAATTCATAATACATAATAATAATAGGCGTGTTTTTTTCTAAGCCCCGGGGAAATTGGACGAAAAAAACGATGAGTAGGATTAACAATTTGCATGTTAAATCCAACAAAAACTAATCCCCGGGGGTGCTTAGCTTAAACCCAGAGAATTCTCGGGGCTTAGCTATTGGAGAGGATAAAAACTGTGCTACCAAAAACTTTTTCACTAAGTTATCGATAAAATGTATAGAAACTTCAAAACTGACATTTTGACATGTCAGATAATTATCAATTTTGTTTGGTTTGGTTGAGCATTTGGTCTAAATGAGTCAGTTGTTTTCCTGACGGCCATGTCAACCTAACCTAACCTACCTTTTAATATACATTCCGCAAAAACAAATCTATTTTAACATTTTTCGCTTTTGTATTACCTCTACGGTTTTTTCCACCTCGCCATGAGCACAACCTTCTACAGCGATTTTCATTTTTGGGTTTATTTTTATTATAAGTATATTAAAACTTGACTGTAAAATTATTATTAAATAAAAAAGCATTTCCTGAAGTTGATATTCGTTCAATTAACAAGAATTAAATGAACAACAAAACAAAGATTTCTCTGAGAAGACATAGGAACTGAGCGTCCCGCCCGAATAAGCAACTCGTCCACTAATATCATGTCACCAGTGACCGACGAATGGGGTAGTTTTCAAGTAGTGGAATTCTATGTACCACTGTATTCGTGAAAATAAAAGTAAAAGAAAATCACATCGGCTAAAAACAATTTCCAAAATACTTTATTTCAATTTTCAAATTACTTGATTCACATTTTTTTGTATAAATAATAATTAACTTGGTTCTTTTTATGTTTTTTTAATAGAAAAGTAGTTTAAATTCAATAAATATATCGAAATTGCACAAAACAAATCAACCCGATGATTTTTAAAAGAATGAGGATGAGGCAAACAATGATGTTTATTTTTTCTTGCATTCCATCTGTTCTTCAAATGTCATCTTGCAAATTAATAAATAGTGCTACCAAGTATTTCACTTAAGCGACTTGATCGTTTTTTTCAACCAATTCCCCCAGGGATTGCAAAAAAACGCACCTAATATTTGCAGAAATTATGGCAGATTCACATTAGGACACTATTTTGGCCCACTTTGTATACATATGTGTATGATTTATGAATTATGGAACCTGAGGATGGTCTTGTGATTTAAACCTAATGTGGTTCCATAATTCCGATTCCAAATAAAAATACAAAATTACATACATATGTTTTTAGCTAAATTTCAACATTTCAAAGAAAATTTTGTTCTAATATAAAAGTTCAAAAGCAAACGGTTATTTTTCATAAATATTCTTAATTTTTGTTTTAGTTCTGGAATACGTTGGACCAAAATGGAGAACTTTTGTTGCCAATATGTCGATAGCTTTATTCTTCACAGGTGCAGCCTGTGCGCTTCCATGGATCGCTTATTACTTAGCTGATTGGAGACTCTTAGCAATTGTTACATCTTCACCTCTTCTTTTGGGTCTTCTGACGCCCTATTTTGTACCCGAATCAGCCAGGTTAGATAATTTGTGTACTTACATTAAATATAATTTAATTATTTTCTGAATTTTCACAGATGGCTTGTATCTCAAGGCCGATTCGAAGAGTCAATAACGATACTCAAGAAACTTGAACATGTAAATGGAAAAAATGTGTCACCTCAGGTTTATGAAGATTTTCGTACTAGTTGTCACAAGATGCAACAAGAGGAAACTTCTCACAATTCGTATTCCGTGTTGGATCTCTTCAAGACTCCCAGACTGCGACGCATCACTATGCTATTAATTGTCATATGGATGGCAATTTCATTGGTATTTGACGGTCATGTTCGTAATGTCGGATCCCTTGGTCTAAATATTTTCTTCACGTTCACCGTTGCATCATTCACCGAGTTCCCAGCCGATACTATGCTAACATTAACTTTAGACAGATGGGGACGAAGATGGCTGGCCTGTGGAACAATGGTACTCAGCGGCATTTTCAGCCTTTTGGCAACAACAGTACCAATCGGACCGTATTCTGCAGCACTTGCCATAGCTGGCCGATTCTTTATTAACATCACCTATAATATCGGACTACAGTATGCAGCTGAGTTATTGCCAACCGTGGTTCGAGCTCAAGGGGTTGCCTTCATTCACATCATGGGTTATGTTGCCAGTATCATTGCTCCGTTTGTCGTCTATCTTGCCAATTTTAGTCCAATGTTACCCTTGCTTATTCTTGGTACTTTGGGAATTATTGGAGGCTCCTTGTGTCTTCTTCTTCCTGAAACTCTAGGTCATGAATTACCCCAAACAATGGCGGACGGTGAAGAATTCGGTCGGGGCCAAAGAATTTGGGACTTCCCATGCCTGGCAAAGAAAATCGACGACGAAATTACAGATATTGAGAGAAATAAAGTGCAACACTTTGTCAGATCAACACAAACCGGGGCATCTTTGCGAGCCTCGACTCGAGGTGAAGCACAATCAAGTATTCTTCGTCGGTCAGTAAATTCTAGGTTCTCGTCAAGGCTATAAACACAACAAGAAATACATAAGAAGCAGTCACTACTTTGTCCATTTTATTTTTGGACTTGTTTGATGGCAAGCTTCTTAAAGTAGGTTGATTCATTTAACCCTCAACTAGTCTCAAAACTTCTGTACAGAATGTAAATAAATTAATTCAATTTAAGTAGTATGTGTCCTCGAATGTGCAGCAATGATGGAAAAAACAGCTTTTCAAGTAACACCGATTTTTGCACAGATGAAAATTAATAAAAAATTAATGATAGTGAGTTATATTCGTTGTTAAAATGCAGTATGTGATTGACACAAGGTTATTCATATAAATTCATACTATACAGTACGAATAATATTATACACGATCATGTTATAATTGAAAATAATTAGATTTAAGATTTATATGTAACTCCTAAAACTCGATGTGATATTGATAATAATAAATAACAATATTATATATTATTATAGATTACACAATTACAATTAATTAAAAAAAAATCTTGTAATATAAATTAAATTTATTTTAATTTTCTGTTTTATTTTAAAGAGATGTATTTTTTACAACCATTTGCTTCAAAAGTGGGTGTTGTCTTTTACAATACACTCTTAACTATCTGACTAATTTCTTCAAAGTCATTTCCAGTTAATATTCACTAGAACGAATTGAAGCTTACAAAATTCTCATGTTATGGGCCATATAGATTACAGGGCTGACGTAGTGTATCATGCACATTTCCAACAGCTGTAATAATGTGGCTATCAAATATCATTCTGGAATTCTAAAGGTTTCGACAAATTGAATTTTTGAGCCATGAAGGCAGATGTCACGGAAGTAGAAAAGGTCAAACAGCTTTTTACTTATTTTCTCACATCATGAGATATATCTTGCGCAATCTTCCACCATTCCAAGAGAATAGCTTTTTTTAGTTCCACACATCACCGGCGCGCGTCGTACATTTGAATAGATGATCAAACTATAGAGGGAAGTTCATGCTATTTTTGGTTTGCCTACAAGTTAGTACCGTTATGAAACTGATATTTTTTCATGTGTGTTGGATAAAACTGAAGGGCGAAACGTACGAAATTTTCTAATCTTCGTATTTATTATCTATGGTGGTGCCCCTTTACTATTGAATGGGTATGATTTCAGTCTGTTTCCACTGAGGAAACACGTAAAACGTGTACCAAAGCTAGGAGAATCACAGGAAGAATAATTTTGATAAAAACCAAAAGCATTCGATTTTACAAATAGGAATAATCAACAATTTCGATACTATCTACACAAAAGAATTCAAAGTTGCCACTAGTTGTGGTTCTGTTAAGTGATTCGTTCCAATTTGATGGAAGTACATTTACTAAAGTGAAAGCAATAGTTACACAACTCTTATTCAATTGGTTTATGTTATCCAGACTTGTATCAAAATTTTGTCTGGATTTACTCACTTCGATTGCCTCCCTAGATTAATATTTCGCCATAAATTTAAAGCGCCATCTGAAGTCCTCTTTTTTCCCTTTAAAGTGTTCTTGCAATTATTTAAGAAAATTCTGTCAAGAATTAAGAATTTAGGGCCACGCGAAGCTAACAAATTCTTACTGTTTATAATTTAGACTGATTTATATAAATACATAGATACATTTATTTTGGGATTTTTGTTTTTTTAAATTTTGTTTTTCATAATTTGTATGATTGTATTAATTTTTAAACAAATTACCATTTTTATCTATTTGTTATCCAAAAAAACAGAATTTTAATTTAAGTGCAAATGCGGCTTTTAGTTTTCTGATGAATGTACATACATAAATGTGGTAAGTTTATGGTTTAAAATTAAATTTGAAATTTTGAAAGCTGCTCTCTGAGCTTAAATCACAAACCACTTGCATATTTTTAGGCATTTGTAAAAAAATAAAATCATTGAATGAAATTGATACTAACTGGGAGTAGATAGCACTTAAAAAAACAAGTTCAGCTAAAGAATCAGAATGTATGTATGTATGTGGGTATGTCGAAATGTAAGTTAATAGTTAAATGTATTAGAATGTACTTGCAATCGCAATTATAGACTTAGCAACACAAAAATAAATTTTTAAACCTACCTTTCCATACCAACTATACCTATCAAAAAAAATACGTATACGCCTAAGTGAACTAACAAATCGTTTTCCTTCTCTTTTTACAGCTAGTCTTATAGGCTGATTTAATTTTTAATTTATTGATCAATTAAAGTGGGTATGAAACATGATTTTTAGATAATTTAGTAAACTAACAGTTTCAGACAAAATATGACAAGGGTGTCTCCAGCTCTATTTTTTATGAATTTTGGACTTGAACAAGTCCAACACAACTTCTATTATTCGGTTTAAAAGTTACACAGTTTCTAATTCAACGAAAAGAAGTTTCTCAAATATGAATTGAAATGAACTTCAGTCAAAACGGTGTAAAGATTAGGCGTATTTTTGCTTAGTACTGCAAAGGCCAAAGAGATGTCAAGCAATATATTATGTGTTGGAGTATATCATATCTAGCCATTTAGCTTGTGGTTTTTTCGATTAGAGGCTATGTCGGAGGCAGCGATCAAGTTCTTTAAATTTTGTATATCTTGCTGAAGTCTTGGAATTCGTAACTCATTTATGCAATATGAATTAGACGTGTCTGCCTGTCTGTCAAATTGAGCATGTGAGCTAATTTGTTTACAAAAACGTCACTGTTTTGTTTTTGCCGAAGTAGTGAAGATAAAAATGTTTTCATTTTTGCTGACAGATTAACAATATCAAACTATCGACAGTTGTCAACAAAAATTTGGTTTTCCAAATGCAGGTCTCGAAAACACAGAATTTGATCACCAGGGTGAGTTCAGGTTTGTGAAAAAACGCTTTAGGGTGACCCTAGGGTCACTTCGGGGCTAAACGTACAGATATCAAAAAAATTACATCCAACTAAGGGAGATTTTACTGGAAAGCCAGTTAAAAATATCACCCTTCATTTCAAGTCAAATGCAATTTTGCCGGAATTATCAGCTGTTAGTTTTTCTTACCAATTCAATTTTATCAAGTTTTTGATCTAGAGTAGTAAGAAATTTGTACACTTTATATCAGACTCAATACTATTATAGTTACTTTTTTGCAAAATCAACTAATGCCGGATTTACTGTCAAAATGTTGGAATTATTTTTTTGTCGTGTAAATGGTCGAAAATGTGGCAGTATAATTGTCATTAACCAACTGCCAGCCAGAATTGTCATTAAATTGTGGCATTATACTGACAACAATTTTCAAATAATGACAATTTGCACAAAAAAAGAATGAACTTGCTAATTCTTTACTGCCAGTTGGCATTATTTTTATCTGTCATTATTTTAGTTTCCTGTAAGCGCATGCCATTAATTCATTTAATGAGAGCAGTATTTTCGCAGTAAAATGACAAAAATACTGCGAATTTGGCAGTCGTGTAAATCCGGCATAAAAGTAATTGTTTGAAGTAAAGTTCCAAGTTTGACATAAACTCCGTCTCACTTGATTACGAACAGGTAGTTTTTTGTTTTAATTTACCAATTGCAAAATAAATAAAGGATATATTATGTTATATTGTAAAAAAAAATTGGGATTGACGCTTTTCAAAGGTCATAAAATATTTCACTTTATTACGAGAAGTAGCTAAATCCAGCTAAAGGTAATAATTGTTTTGTAATTGGTTTGTAAAAATATAATGATGGTTTTATTCAATATCCTAACAACAAAGCATTCGATTATTTTCTGAACACAATATAATTATTTATAAACAAAATCGATTATATTCTGTCAAAAGAAATCTAGAAAGATTTCATTAACTTTACACACATTTTATTTTTTACAAGTTCGTCACAACAAAAAAAAACCGATCTGAAATCGATTTGGAATAGTTGTTAGGAATTTGACATAACTAAAAGAGTGCAAAACACTAATGGAAGACGTTACACTAATAGAATATCCGGGCACAATTTGATTGATTCTGAATTCTTTGTATCACTGTGTTTGTGAAAATTAAATTTAAAAATATCACATCAGCTTAAAAGAATTTTCACAGCACTTGTTTCAAATTAGATATACATTTTTGTGTATCAATAAAAATTAACTTGCTACTTTTTTTTTTACCAGAAAAGAAGTTTAAATTCAATACGAAATTACACAAAACAAACCAACCCGATGATTTTGACAGTTTACTAATGTGAGTGTATTAGTGCTTCTGGTTTCGATTCTGAGAACACAAACTGTCATTTGGTACCAATCAAGCACTTTCAGAAACATTCGCAAGCCTTTCATACCACGATAAACAGATAATAAGGTATATGTTCATGAGATAAGTATTACAAGGGAGGTAATTAATTGTAATTTATCAATTGGTTTTTTTTTATTTTATTTGTTCTCGCGCTTAAAAAGTGAATTTTAAAATTTGAAAATGGTTGTGTGTGCTGTTTTGGGGTGTAATAATTCACCGGACAGAAAAAACAATGAAATATAATTAAAATTTCACTATTTCCCTATTATATTATATATTTAACCATGTTTAATACATATAGTTGTCACAAACCCTCGACAAGTAACTGTAACTTTGTCCCCGAAAGTCCACAAGAGGAAGATTTTTGTGGAGACCATGATCAGGAGGATTGTTTGTATTACACAAATGGTAGTACCCAAACAGAGTTAGATATACTTGGAAATCATTTTGATTTACCTAAAATAATATTTTATTTTATTCTATTTCCTAAAATAGAGTTGAATACAACTGCATCAAGGAAGTAAGAATCATGGAACTGGAAAGGCAAGTCAGCTGACTGAAGAGCAATCTGAAGCGGAAGAATCAGAAGGCACAAAATGATGAGGCTATGAGGACGGCTATGAGGACATCTTTAAGAGGGATATTTACATCTACCCAAGCAGAACAATTGGAGCATCCCAATAAAAAGACACGCTGGAAAGCTGAGGATATTTATTCAATGTCCCTATATTCTGCTGGTGCCAGACCCTATATGCTACTTGGGTGGATGAAAAGTCAGAAGGTGGACTTAAAAAACCAAGCGATATATTCCTTGAAAATGTTAGACTTTTGGAAAATATTTTTATTAAACACAATAAGGAACATCTATACACAGAAGGCAAGTTCCTGGAAAAACATTTAAAAAATGCTGAAGCTGCGCCTCTAGATATAAGTGTAAAAAAATATTTTTTAAGTGCTTTAGAATTAAGCATTTAAACAAATAATTTTCAAGTGAAATTAACTGTAAGAATAGAAAAATAATAAAAAACAATGCAATGAAATGGTATTCTTTTCTTTCATCCTATATCAGAACCAGTTGCCGATGACGTCACACCACAACTGTCAAAACACAATGAGCATACCTTATTATCTAATTATCGTGTTCCATAGGCCCAATCGAAACGACATTACGGTAACTTTCTTTGAATCGATCCGTTCATGATGAATTTAAACTTAAACATGTTGCTGACACATTTCCTAAGCCATTTCACTTGGTTTCATAATCTATTATTAACCATAATTTTTGAAAACTTTATGCGCCGTAATTTAATTTAGGTTCTAAATTTAACTTGTAGCCTCCTCAAGAATAAATAAGTGGTAATTTCTTGGTTAATAGATTCAAGCTTTAAATTACCCTCCTATTTCCCATAGTACCCTAACAACATAAACCTCGTAAGGGACGTTGGAGGCATCTTTTGTTTTCAGTGGAATCAGCTGTGAGTCACCACCTCCAAGAAACCCCAAAAATTAAATGAATACATAATACGCCAAATTGTATACCCCGAATGAACATCAAATTATTGTTGTATAGTAGCACCGGTAATAAAAAAGCTTTTTCAAACGCACATTGAATTGACTTTCAGTTTCATTGTACGTAGTAGGAATACTATATACCTGCGTCATGGTTAAGCTCTTATGTAGGCTTGTGGTTAAGCAACAAATCGCTTTGACTGAGTCTTGACCGTAAGCCACATCGAGAAATGATAATTTTCATAGTTCAATCAGTTAGTGGCAATATTTTCCGGTAGTTGGTTGTTGTTGAGCTCTCTTTCTCTTTGTCTCCTCGTATCTCCGTCCAGTGGTGTTGTTCCATTGACCATTCAAGACTTTTTTTTTAAATGATTTTTTAATTGGTGATATTTTTTTGTTTGTTTTTGATTTCACACGTTGACTTGATAATAAAAACCACCGCTCCTTACATAACTTGCTTATACATATATTTTTTTACCGCCGCCTTTTTAATTTTTCGGGGAATAGAAAATATAAGTAACAATCTTTGAAATGCAGATCTCAACAAGGTGCCTGTTGACATTTTTAACCTTCGCTGGAAGCTGTTTCTTCTATTATTCATATGCCCAGGTGATGATACACGCAATACTAATTTGCATAAATTTAACTAAAATAAAAACTTTTTGTGTTATCATGGAGTATCCTGATAAATAATAATTGCAGTTCTTAAATTGTTATAATGAAATAGTTTATTTTTCACGAGGCTTTCGAAGTAAATTCTATGTACATGCATACATACATATGTAGATGCATTAAAATTCACAACAAAGAGAAATCTAAAGCTTAAGCTTAACAGATAAACCTATGATTTTCAAACAAACTATAATTGTTTTTATGTAGCTACAGTGTGTGACGTGATGGGTGTTTGAATAAATTGAAAACTGTGGGAATGTAATGATTTCATCTTGATAAAGTTATTTGGTCAGTGGCTACTGCAAGTGTTCGAGTAGTATGCTAGTTACTTAAGAACCACCTGCATCTGATTTGTGTTTATAATTTAAATCGACATTTATCTTTGCGTTCACTTTATTATCAAAAAAAATCACATCCTCTAAATACATAAAGGGCCGTCTAAAAAATTAAACGGGCTTTTAGTATACCATATATGTATATGTAGATGATTCTGAACAAACAAATGAATGCGATGAAAATTAGTATTATTGGTGAATACGTGTTAAAGGGGCTTTTTGTACCATAATAAACTTTCCCACAATTTCTTGCTTGCGATATATTCTGGACAAGTTTTACATTCGGAAAAAAAATTGAAATAGAGATTTTAATCAAACTTTATATTACAGTGATAGAGAATACCATTGTGGGTCCCGATATTCTGGCTGTCCCTCTGTCTATATGTCGATCAACAGCCTAAACAACTGAAGCCATTTTATTCAAACTTGGTACTAAAGCGTCTTAGGTGAATGCATAGATTCTGCTATACAATATTGTTTGGAGCAAAAAGGTTAAATTATCTCGAAAACAACTGTAATGATTTTTTTAAAAAAAAAAAAATATGTGCAATATATTATATATCCTCATCTTCTACATTGTGGTGTAAAAAAAATGTACATAAACACCCTCATTACTGCTGTCAATTATTGCTACGATATTTGACAAGAAAATTATTAAATTGGTATTATCATTGTCAAAAATCAAAATGTTTAACAAGCAGTGAATAAATAGCCTTCAGTTTTGAGTTGTATTTTGGTATTATATTAGGTCTGATCCAGACTTTTTTTGGGCAGATATTGGTAGATTGTCAAAACTTGAAGAGTGGGGATAAAATTCTCTCATTGAGAAATAAAGTCCGAAAAAGTCTGGAACAGCTTGAGCACAATTTTCTACCAATTTTTAAACGTCAAAACATTTGTTTTTTTTTATTTCTTTATTTGCTGTAAATTTGTAAGTCTGGAACAGGTTTTGGCCGAAATTGGTGCCGATTTGTGCCAATTGGCAGAGTGTGGATCAGACCTATTATCTCAAAATTATTTGTTAGATTTCAAATTTTAAGCTAATTGGAAATTCGGTGTACATAAAACTATATTTTACGGATCGCATAAGCAATCCGGAATCCCAACTGAACACTTTTTCTTGATTCTGACGATTGTGAATTTTAATGTGATTGTATAGGTATGTGAAAATAATTGAATAGATACGCGAAAATAATCAAAATCAAAAATAATGTTTGTCGCACAATAATATGATACAAAAAATGACAACAGTCGACTTTGACGTTCAGTATATGATTGTGTGAGTGCTTCTGGTTTCGATTCTGATTTAAAATCAAGAAGCAAAGTCCTTTTCTTTTTAGAATCAGAATTCTCTTTTTTTCCAAGTCAACACTTTCAGGGTCCAGAAGTCATAAGAACTGCCAAATAAAAACGAAATTATAGTCAAAATTATATTATTTACAAAAAATTGTAATAAAAAACAAATAAAAAAAATGAATATTTATCTAGGGAAGCATATAAAAGTGCCCAAGTTTGTAATAAATCCAAATATCCGATATAAACTTGGACGCACATAAATCACAGAAAAATGGGATGATTGACGAACGATGGAATTCTCAATCAATGGAATATTAATATATGTTAGAGTTGATTAAAGAAATGATTATCTTTTACGAAGCCAATACTTTGCCCTCAGAAGCAAGTAGAAAATGCTCCTGTACAATACAGTTCAATAATTGAGCCCCTATTCTTTTTGTTCTTGTATTCAAAATTAATAACACCCCTAGAATCTGCATGATATACATACAAATGTATGTATTTAGGTATGTACTACATTTTGCATTTATATTAACACATTCTAACCCAGTTACAAATTGTAAAAAAAATGGAATTTAAGCCTTAAGTGCAAATGACAAAAGAATTTATGTTTCGTTCATTACTTTTATATAATTAATTAATTTAGAAGAATATATGTAATTATGTATGTAATTTGCAATGTTTACAAGCTGAAATTTGTACATGTGTCGGTAGCCATCGACTAATATACATATTGCGTCTTAGAAAGGTACTACAGCACCCAACTGATGAGCCCAACTATAGTATATTGGCCAACGCATAAAGAATAAAGGTTGCAAAAACTTTCAATTGATGTAGTTAATTTAAGTTAAAATTTGTTTCCACTTTGACAACAAATTTAACTTTTGATTTAAAGTTATCGCACAACACGCTTACTTTATTTAATATATTAATCGTGCAGTGGATTGGGTTACAAAGTAATATTTGCAATTCCACCCGCACGTTTCGTTTGCATTTTTTTGCACAAACATAAAAAAGTTTAAAATAATTTAATCTACATTTTCTATTTTATTTCCACCCCCGCCTAGTCAACAACAACTTCCTTTCAACTCACATACCCCGATGATAATGAACATCTTAATGAGGTACTATCTCGAATTTTGGTTCCGAGAGTAGTGGGCAGTCCAGGTCATACAGCAGTACGTGAATTTATTGAAAAGTAAAGCCTCTTCGCAATTTCAGTACCATGATTGACTAATTAATGGATTTTTTTTATTATGAATATTTTTTTCTACTTTTCAGGGAAATGCAATCACTTGACTTTGAAACGGAAATGGATAAGTTTACATCAAATGTTCCAATATTTGGAAATTTGACATTTTACAATATAATAGCAACATATAATTCGGACGCTGATGCATTTCTCACCCTAGCCTGTCACTATGATAGTAAATATTTTAAAGATATACCAGATTTCCTGGGCGCTATAGACTCTGCTGTTCCATGTGCAATAATGATGAATTTGGTCAAAACAATATCGCCATATTTGAGTACAAGCATTAAGGGTCGAAAAGACATTGGTTTAATGGTAAATATTTAATATTTGTTTTATTCTTTTTTTTTCATGGTAAAAATTACATGGTTTTAGCTGGTATTTTTTGATGGCGAAGAAGCGTTTTTAGATTGGAACGATCAAGATTCCATCTATGGGTCTAGACATTTAGCTAGAAAATTAAGTGAATCAACTTCAATGCTGCGGAGTAACCAGCAGATTCGAAATATTGATAAAATCGTAAGTACATTGAATGAAAATTTTGTTTAAATAAAAATAAAAATAATTTCTTTATTTGATGTATTATCATTAATAAATCCGCTTCGCTGGGTTTTCTTTTTTTAATTCTTAAAAAGAGAGGTTATATTATTTAGTTTTCAGTATCTAATGATTATTTTGTTCTCTTTTTCCTCATGAAAAATGTTAAAACATTTTTTTTGTGACTTCGTTTGAATAGACCATCCTGTTTTTGGTTCGCCAAAATAAATAAAACCATTTATAGATTTTGGTCACCCTCCAAAAAGTTTACTTTCATAATTTTGTGTCGTTTTCCTATTTCGTAGAACTTCCAAAAATTAAACTTTTTCGAAAGTAGTAAACATTTGTGTATGCTCATTCTTATCACTAAGTCTAAGTCTGGTATGGTTATGGCAATCAATTCTTTACAGCTTTCATACTGCTTATGCTCAGACATCTATTAATATCTTTGCTTAAAAGACTACTTTATATAAAATGAAATGCCCGTATCGCTCAAGACAAAAGCGATCTTTCCACCATCAAAATGACGATGATTCTTCTCTCTATCGTTTCTTATAGAAATGATAGAGACACAACTATCGTGAAAACGACTATTAAAAGATTGACAATCAACTATCACCTTCGCCGAATCTAACCCATTTGTTTTTGTTTATCAAAATTGTTAGATCCGTTTTTGAGATTATTAATTGTTCCTCTCTTTGGGGATAAACAAAATTTAAAATATAATCTATGCATTCACCTAAGTTGCTCAGGTACCAAGTTTAAAGAAAATAGCTTCAGTGGTTTAAGCTGTAGATCGACCTACAGGCGGAATTGCGGGAGCCATTTTTTTCGTGTTCCCTATAACCGTAATGTAAAGATTGATTAAAATATCGAGTACGATTTTGTTCCAAATGCAAAACTTGCCCTATAGTACCTACGTGCATATATAAAATCGAAAACTCAAAAAGATCAAAATAAAAAAAGTTCATTGTTTTTACAAAAGTGTGACAGAAAAGTAGACTTTACGCCGCCATGTAGTGCTAAATGGTCATTCGTTTACGCAAATTAGTTTTCTATTTAAAGACTCCCCCACCGCTCGAAGCGCTCGGAATACTTAAAACTTTTAAGGTCGATCAACTTATAAGACTGTGATAAATTGGCATTTCTCTAGTCTCGTTATTTAACAATAAAAGCAAATATCGCTGTAAAACTGAGATAGATATCAATGTATGTATGATTTCTAAAAAAAAAATAAAGACGACGTTTCCCTCTTTACGGTTGAAGCGATAAGCATTTATGTATACTCTTGATTTGAATAAATTTCTTATTAATTAAAAAAAGATAATAAAAATTGTTATAAAAACAAAAACCATAAATATTTACTTACATTTATTCTCTTATTGGTTTTATTTTTCAATTTGCAGGAAGTTCTTGTACTTTTGGATCTGGTTGGTGCTGCGAATTCCAAATTCTTTAATTTTTATCCAAACACAGTGAATCTTCACAGCGCTTTGAGCGAAATCGAACATTCACTTAGCAAACAGAAACAGTTGGAAGGTCCAAATTTGATGTTTATGAAGAAATATGCATCGGGTTATGTTGATGATGATCACCGTCCATTTTTGCAACAAAGTATTAAATTTTTGTAGTCAGTTCATTCATAAGATATGTGTATTAATTTCAAAAACTCATTACAGACGTTCCAGTTCTTCATTTAATCACGACACCATTCCCCAAGCAATGGCACACTGCTGATGATAACGCCGAGAATCTGCATTGGCCTTCGATTCGTAATTTCAACAAAGTTTTGAGAGTTTTTGTTTATGAATACCTCAATAGGCACACTGAGAATGTGAATTACAGACTGTAGAGAATATTTGTTTTTGTTTTTTTTATGTTTTATTATATCTTTACAACTTATGTTAACTATTAAAACAGATTTTGTGTGTTCTAAAATATTTAACGCCTTTTTCTACCCATCGATGTCTTTTTGCGGGGTGCTCTCTGACCTTGACCGCCTTTAGGTTTTTTAGCAGCTTTACGACTTCCCTTGCCACCTCCTTTCCTTTTTTTGCCATTTTTACCACCTTCTTCGGCTTCTTGATTGTTTCTTCTACAAAAAAATAATTAATAAATAAAATATTACCTAATATAATTTAATTAAAAAACAACTTACTCAGCTCTGGCTTCGTTCTTTTGCAACGAAATAGCTTTCTCAACATCAAACTTAGGTTTCTTATTGAGAACACTCTTGATAAGATCTAAATTGGCTACTTTTTCAGGTATATCACTCAAATGTGAAGCCTTTCGCTTAGCACCAGGAATAAGCTCTTTGACACCAATGCCACGGGCTTCTTTTTCTTTGGGTAGCTTGTCTTGGAATTTACCAACTGACGCCGTTGATGATTTAGCCACAGTAACGGCCGTCAGAAGCTGACTAGACGAAGCTGCTTCGGCACCAAGATAACCTGAACGAGGAACTTCTTGTTTTCTGGCGCGTACAATATTTTTCATGCGTTGAATTTCGTTTTTGGCTACCTTCTCAGATCGCAAATCAATCTTTTTCTGGAACATGTCTGAGTCAGGGTCCACATTTTTAGGCACTTCCAATACCCAGTCCTTTTGTCTCTCTGCGTCAGCTCGCTTGAAACCATATGTCGGCACCCATTTCTAAGGAGGAAACAGTAAGTGAATGTGGGGGCAAATGTGTGGTAAAAATTAAAACTTACATCCAAAACTTCATCGAATACTTTCTTGTCCCTCTTCTTTTTCTTGATTCCCTTCTCCTTTGCGAACTTCTCCCATTTGGTAAGTGGTTTTGGCCCAGGAGGCTTTCGTAGACGAGGCAGTATTGTTGTGGGAGCCGGTAGCTTGGCAACTATACATTCGTCAATGCGTTCTGTTGGTAATTCCCAAATTGCATTAATCAAAAGTTGTGTGTTATCTCTTGTCAAGTCTTTTAAATAGTTTTCTTTATTATTTCTGAAATAGGAAGTATAAATCTAATAATTTTGAATTTTAATTAAAAGCTAACTCTTACTTTAATTGTTCTTCGTCAAAGTCATTTGGATCAGAGCAAAGCATCATTCCTACATCGAGACGAACTTCTAAATGTTTTTCAACAGTTATTGGCTTATATTTGTCTAATTCACGTTGTTGTTTCTCCAAAACTTCTTTTACGATATCCATTTGTTTCTAAATGTTTTGTTTAGAGTTTTAAAATATTAAATTCGTATTAAACTTTTGCAGGCGTGTGATATAGTTTTTAAATTAGGTGGGTTTTATAGAAAGAAGCACACGTGCTTTGTTTACCCCTATCAAAAATGACATTCCGATTATGGGAAATACGCCATAGTGAACCGAATGTCAAAAAATCAAATGGACGTATTCAGGTTGTTAAAAAATTGTATTGCATTTTTACAGAAACTAGTTTTGATAAAAATTCACTTTTTTTCTGAACAAGATCGATTTATTAAACCCATAAATATTGATTTTCTTTCAACTTTTTCCTTGCACAGCATGATTGGAAATTTCTTTTATGTTAAAACAAACAATTATGTCTACCCCGGCCAATACATACGTCCGTATTGCAAATTGGATGATGTGAAAGCAGTCTATGTATTTAGCTACTATCTCATATTAAAACCTTAAACTAACGTTGAAATTAAATTAAACCATCTGATACATGATTAAAATTTCAACCACGTTTATACAACTGGCCCTTAAAAAATCAAAAACAAATATAATTTTTTGTTGGTACTGGGGACCTAATAATAAATGACTTAATAATTGTTGTTGCCTGGCTTTTTGACAACACAAAGAGTTCCTCGTTCTCATGTCATTATCTCGTGCAGCCATATTAATTATGTCTAATTAAGACTTTTTTGACAAGGAATTGCAGCTTGTCAAATTTTGAAGAGTGGGAATGAAATTCTTTTATAAAGGAAATAAAGTCTGAAAAAGTCTGGAACAAAATTGAGCAAAATTTTTAAAAGTAAACACAACTTTTTTGTATTTAATTTTTTTTTTTTGTTTAAAATTTCTATTGTTTCTCTCCAAACTAGTAATCTTGTCTTGGTACTTCAAAATTATTTTATTCGTTCAACAAATATTTTCCCACAACAACCAGCAGACATTTTTTTGTGACAAACGTCAACCTGACAGTTGTAAATTTTTCGCCAACAAATTGCTGCATTTTTTGGGCAGAAATAGAAAAGAAATTGTCAGAAAGGGGAAACATTGGACTCTCTGAAGAGCTCTATTTTCTGTCCAAAATTTCCAGTATAGGAATTAGTAGAAATTAGTTATAGAGTGTGAATCAGACCTAATATTTATAGAAAATTGAACTTCAGATGGCGCTCCTTTCTCTAAATATTTTTTTGTGCTGCGTATTCTCCTCCATTTTTTTCTACACGTCACCGGGTGGTTGAAATAAAATTGTGAGGCTTTTCTCGCAAAGCAGAAAAATAAAAGTATTATTTGATTTATCATTGTAAAATAAAGCCTGTATTGAGAATACATATATATAAAAATGCTTGAAATCAAAAATGTTATTGGAAAGTCTTACAGCGACTATGTCAATCATACCTCGAAAAAACTTAAAATGATTGACGCCTATCTCGTTTACATCTTTTTTACTGGCGTGATCCAATTCACGTATTGCTGTTTGGTCGGAACCTTCCCCTTCAACTCATTTCTTTCAGGATTTACATCGAGTGTTAGTTGTTTTATATTGGGAGTCTGCCTCCGGCTACAAGCTAATCCAGAAAATAAAGCTATGTTCCTTAAAATCTCGCCGGAAAGAGGATTTGTTGATTTCATATTTGCTCATGTTGTTCTGCATCTGGTTGTAGCTAACTTTATTGGATAAAACAATGTTAAGTAAATGAATTGATAACTTAATAAAACAAAATTAATTTTTTATTTAAAATGACTGGTTTCATTTCATGTAAGATCATTTGTTGTTCTGCGAAAAAAAATGTATGAATTGACAGGAAAATCGGAATAAGCTGATGCCAATAATTTTCGAGGAAAACTTGAGCGTCATTCACGCTCCCAAGATTCGAATTGGAAAAAATTCCAGGGAAATTTTATTAACGATAACACCTGGTGTTTTTAACTAAGAATAAAACGCGTCGCCTTAGAGAAGATTGTTGTCAACTTTCTCAATATCGCTCATCCGTACTTCAGATATCATGTGACTGTCCTTTTATTCATTTACCTCAACTTGCTCCAGCTAAAAACCTAGACCTACTTCAGGCCGGGTTTCAAAAAAACAAAGAATTTGTTCAGAGTAACTAGGTTTTTTCAAAATAATGTTTAGGACGACTTCATGGCCCAACGAACAAACCTTGTGTATACTATTAGACATAGCAACAAAGCTAATGTCAAAAAGCCAAAGAAAGTTTGCAGAATTACCTCTTAAGGGTCCATAATTGACTTATGCCGGTCGTCCACTACGTGCGCAACATTTAATAAACAAATTTATAACCTCCAACAGGAGTATACTCTTTGGTTGAATGGAATTTAGGGCATCGTACATTAGAGTTTAGTTAAGTATACTCGTAGCTTGAACCAATTAACTTGGCCATTCTACTGCACAGCTCTCTTCAAATTTTTTGATCATCTCATTAATTTTGAAAGAAACACACAATAACCCTCCAGGGATGGACTTTATTTACATGAGGTATGATCGTGGTTTATTGTGCAGTTTTCAAAAAAGTATTTCATATCTGAAATTGTGCTGATTAAATCTCTTGCGCACCATTTTTGTTCTCTTAAATCCTCTCTGCGCAACCGACCGTTGCCAAGTGACTTGGTTCAAGCTACATATATACATGTTGAATGTGTTGAACTTGAAATTTGTGCGTTGATCGCCTATTGGACCCTGGCATAATTCGCACATAAGCAAAATAAATAAAAACGTGTCGCTTTTCATCCAAATACTCGGTGTTCGTTTTTGTGTTATAATATGTAAATATGTGACAAATTGACCTATATAAACATTACATGCACATGTTCAGAACTTTCAAGTCGGGTTCAAAAAAGCTGTGAAAACTGTACAATAGATTTTCTACTTCTAGTTAAATGTATGTATTAAACCCTTATGTAAAATTCGCTTATGATCAGAGCGGCGGAAATTATTGCTCTTGCTAAATTTGCTTAATTGAACGAAACTTAACGAAGTTATTGAATACATGAGCTTTTTAGTTGGATTAAAATAAAATAAATATGATTTGCAAATGTATGGCCTGGCAATAATATTTCCCTTGCAATTTTCCAGGAAGTGTCCTGGACGCGGAAAACAAAAAATCTGGAAGAAAACAGTTTAAAAGTTAAAACAAACAAGCAATGTACAAAATCGGTCAGCTAAATTTTAAATAACCAAGAACATTCCAAAAGGAAATGTTTGAAATTGGTAATATCATAAGGAAATTTTTAAACCTATAGTGTAACGGGTCAAAAGGATGACTTGGATGATTTGACATGATATTATTTTTTGTGACGAGGTGAGGTCTAGCGGAGGAACATGATCCCCTTTACATCCGGCGTGCTAAGACGTGCTACGCCAGCATGCCATTGCCCCGACAGTTACATATTCAGACCCTTCCATCCTACTTTACATCCAGACATCCAGTCACTTCCATTTCCGGTGCTTTTCCACCCCTATATCATAGAGGTATTGTTTCCTATTTTTCTGTCCACATCCCTATCAGCCCATTCTACTGAACGGTCCCCAAACTTTTGCCCAGATACAATAGTTACCTTGCGGTTTTCTATAAACTTAGTGAAATTTTGTACTAAAAATGGCAAGTTTTCAACTCCACCATCAACTTTACTATAATAGGTAAGTCAATCAATTTTGATTTTATTTTTATTCATAAGAACGTTAAGCGAGCTGAGAATAATAGGTACACATTCCCTATTTACCTAACTGCTTAGAATCTTAATTTTAAATGATGAAATTTTTGACGATTTCCAGAATATCAAGAAAAAGAGAAAAATCGTCTGAAACATTGGTAACTATATTTTTGTTCGTGTAAATTTTATTATCAAGTTTCTTATAAAAATAAAAAAAAAATAATAATGTATAATTTGTAGGCATTATGTACTATAATTTAATACTTTATCTTAAAACATGTATTGACAAGAAATTGGCATAACCGCTTTTAGCTTAAAGTATATAATTTCTTCAGCTTTTATACTTTAGTTTGCTAACAAAATATTCAGATGACTGAAAGAAACAGTAACAATAAAAACTAATTGACATATAATACCAAACACCATTGCAGTATGTCAGCTGCATAAAATAGTTCCCAATCTCCTGTCCACTGAAAAAATAGAAATTAGAAAACGCCGACGGAATGAATATCTGTGTTCCCAAAAAGGCATACAGACGCTGCTGATTTGCCATACTAAGCCTCTCTGCCACATTTGTTTTGTACCAACTCGAATCAATAGAATATTTCAAAATTTTCTCCAATATCAAACAAGCCACATTCAGTAGGCTCCATATCAGAATATTCAAATAATAACCATGCCAAATATAAACAAAGATAAACGTTCCCAGAGCCGAGAAGATTTTCCTCAGCGACGAGGAATGTTTTGTGCACAGTTCAGCGTAGATGTACTTAAAGAGGAACTCGTAAAGTCCTTGGTCGAAATTCTTCCACATCTCCGAATAAAAGTTAATGTATCCAATACATTTAGGTTGACTTGGCGGATTAAGACCATCAAAGGAGGCAAATGCTATACCAAGGCCATAAGACATTACATAGAATACATGAAAGAACTGGCCCATAAAATAGCCGAATGCATAAAGTCCATATGAATCACTCAACAGCTTAACTGCATCTAAGTCTTTCTCCATGTAATGAATGTAAATAAAGTGTAAAGCGAAGTCAAGAGCAAAAAGCCAGAATAAGACTTTAAGTAGTTTTTTTAAAAGGAGAACGTAGCGGTTATTTTGAGAGGTTTTCTCTTTTGTGAATGCAACGTAACGGTCATAGATCATGAACGGTCCAAAAACAAACACTGGGAAATAAACTGTATATCCAAGAAAGTTACCCAAGTTGTAGATATCTATATGGTCATCCTTGACCTTACCAAGATTAAAACTAAGACATTTGAGAACACACCATGCCAAAGATATAATGAGTTGGAAGTATTCTTGATAGCCAAGAAATTCGTATAGTTCGGTGCTATTCTTGATAAAATTTATTCCACACATCCAACTTATTGCCACCATCCATGTAAGAGATTTCGATCGAACATTTGATATCACATAGAAGGACGTGAGTTCGAGTATTATCACTAGCAATGAATATACTTTGAACGTTGCAATCAAGAAGGCAATTCCAACACATGCATGTGCAATATTTCGTCTGTTTGGTCCAAGTATTCTACAGCATTCGCTAACTAGTAAGTGGATTCCATACCAATGTGCGTTCTTCCAGAGAAAGTCCTTGAAATATTCGAATTCATCATTTGTGTTGTCCTGCGGTCGACCAATCCATTGCCATCCTTGGTAGAACTCTAATTTGGCAATTGATAATACAGTGTCTTTTTTGTTATAGATTTTGACTAATCCATGGGCAAGAAATAAAAAATAAACGCCGAGGTACAAATACGTTTCGTACTTGGGTAGCAGCATTTTTTAGCGTAACTTCGAATTACATAGTTAATAGGCAATATGAATAAGATATTTTGGAAGTTGAATAAATTTAACAAATTATGTGTTAGTTAAGACACTATTTATAAATTGTAATTTTAAGAAATTCTTTTTTCAATTAATTTTGTAGAATAATTTTGTTTATAAACAAAAAAATATAGGCACGTTTGACAAGTGACAATTCTTTAACTCCGGTGCTGCTTACAAGGAGTGAAAGCTGAACCATACACACATAATAGTATGGTTACACTCTGATAAATAAAATGTTTTCTTTAATAATTTTCAATTTAGCAAGCGCGAGTTTACTCTCTGTAAACAACAAATCAGTTACACACACATATTTGGGATTCCGAAAAAGCTATATTCAATTTTCTTGACCGATAATGTATGCACAGATAGCCAAATTTATTGCCGCATATTTTCAGCGCGAATTAATTTGTTCATGGAAAATATTTCACGCTATTTGAAGTGGGGCCCAGGGCATACAAAATGTACGCAGAGTTACATTAGCCTCGTGTATTGCTAGCATTATTGTTGTCGATTTTGTTTAGAAATAAATCGATTGTGTTCAGAAAAAATCAAATGTTTGGTTGTTTGGAATTCGACATAATAGGTAAACATTTTTATTTTTGCAATAGGTATATAATACTGAATTTTCACCGAAAGTTAATCTCTTGTAGATTTACTAGATCTCAAATGGTGTTTTCTCCGCTCCGAATATAAATAAATTTTAAATTATATTTACAACCGAAAGTAACCAAAACATTATCATGTGTTAAGATTTGCGTCCTAATGTCATTGGGGCGTTCGGTAGCGCACAGCTTTGCAGTGCAATACGTTCGTTGTTGTTGTAATACGTGACGACCATAACAACGAACAAAACATATGATTTCCAAATCGAAGCCAAGCTAGCGCTAAGTTTCTGATATACTTAGGTTTGGTAGTGCAAAGCTGACTACGAAATCAGCTGTCTTTTCAATTGTTGGTTCTGAACTTTAATTACGTACCTAATACATCATCTTCTTCTTCTGAATCGGTTGAAACATTTGTGGTTCTTACTTCCTGATTCATTTTTAATGTATGTTTTAGCCAGCAAATGTATGTTTAATTCACTTTGAGCCGAAGCATAATCATAAGCAAATAGTTTTTTTTTCTGTTTTGACTTTTGACAGAAATGGTTACCTATTGGGTTTTGTACGTTCACAAACGCACAATTGGTTCTATTCGGCGAGATCTTTTATTCTGTTATGAATTTTCATACAAAAGTTTAAACTGTCAAAAAATCTTTTATGAATTATAATCTTGGTATTCTGCATGCTTAATCTGCTATGAAATCTGTTAAGAAATCTGCTAATGAACTGTCAAATTTTCGAAATTCTCAACAAATCTTTTACGAACTGCATTTTTGTTATTCAGCATGCCACAATCTGTTATGGAATCTTTTATGAATCATAATAGAATAAAAGACACATTTTGGTTACTTTTATCATTAAAGATTTAAATATATGTAGTAAAAACTTTTGTTTCGTTAATGAATTGTTCTTAAAAGGAGACAGATATAACAAAAAATAATTAAAATGCATAATAACAAACTCAAATATGTAAACAATTTGAAAACTAAATTATTTCAAAACACTAAAGCACAGAACACATTTGATGGATGAAACATAAGAAATTAGTCGCTTATTTTTCCGGTGTGCGTTTTGTACAACTTTTTATAATGGATATATTAAACTCAGGAACTGTTATGGAAAAATTATAGAAAACAAAAATTTATGTTCGCGAAACAAAATACGATCATTCCACAGGTTAATTTATTGTTATTCGTCAGTGCCAACTGCCGAGAATTTTTATTTACTACATCTGATAATTTGATAGCAGATTTTAGGTCTGTTCGTATAAATGTTTCTTTTTTTAAGTTCCATAACAGACTTTTATAAAAGATCGAACTCCTGAATACCAATTAAAAAATATCTTTTATGGTGGAGATCTGTTATGCATCATAACAGAAAATTCGTAGCAGAATAACAGATGTGGCAGAATAGGCGAAATATATTTTTCGGCAATGTATAAGAAAGCTGTGCGACACCGAACGCCCTCAGTATGCCACTCACCTTAAATATTATATTAACTTCAACTACAGATGACTCTGCTTTCGCTAAATAATTTTTTGTGTTGCGCATTCGTCTCCCATTTTTTTCTATACGTCATCTTCGACTAGATTGTAATCCGTTTTTAGGAAAAACAAAAAAATCTTCTCTAGTTGTACAAAAAATTAATCTTTCTGTATTCATATATTGCTAAAAATGTCCAGACAATCATCTCGATTAGATACAAAAAAAGTGGTAAGTTTTGAAAAGATTCCTTTAGTCGTAAGATTTGGTATTTTTGTTATGTACTATATAAAACTGAAGAAAAGACTGGTCACCCTCATCGGCTTACTTCGATTTTCTAGTGAACTGCTTCCTCCTAAATTCCTGGATTATCATTGGTGTTGTTAAAAAATAATAAATAACAATTAAATTCCGAAATGGAAAACTCACCCAACAACGATCAATCACAAAGTAATCAGTCACAACAGCAACAAATTAGGCAACTTGCACAAAGTGGACAAACCGCTCAACTACAGGTCATCCCAGTAATGCCCAACGGCGGTGGACAATTGATACTAGGCCAACAAGTGCACCAGGGACAACAGCAACTTATCCCATTGCAAGGAGGTCAAATTATGCTACAATCGGCTCCCCAACAGCCATCACAACCAGTGCAATTAGTGCAGCTTCCCGATGGCCAAACTTTCCTTTACCAACCAGCAATGGCTGTGGACGCTAACCAAACTGCTGCGGCGTCCAATCAACCGCAAATCATTAACATTAATGGGCAATTGATACAAATCCCCGCTGCTAACACACAAAACCTGGCAAATGCTCAGCCACAGATCATAGTAATGCCCCAATCGGCTGCTACTTCTGTCAACTCGAATAATGTGCCTCAATCAGCCACAGCCTCCACCAACACTAACTCTCAACCCATTGTCGAAACACAACAAGCTACGAACACCTCCTGCGTTGGTACTATAACCAACTCGGCAGATGAAGAAACCAAACCTGACGCAGAGGAGGAACCTCTTTACGTAAACGCAAAGCAATACAAGCGGATTCTTATACGTAGGCAGGCTCGAGCAAAGCTTGAGAGCAGAATACCCAAAGAACGTTCAAAATACCTCCACGAGTCGAGACATAGACACGCTATGAATCGTGTAAGGGGTGAGGGTGGCCGGTTTCATTCTACGCCTGGCGTTCCTGAGAAGCACAGCAGTTCACAGTCTCATCACAACTCTCGTTCAATGCCCAGTCGTCCGATCACACAACCGAAACTTATTGCACCTCATCAACATCAATCGCCCACCATAACAATTACCGTTATCAAATAGACACATTTAAATAAATAACTTATAACCAAAATTAGCTTTAAGAATAAAAATGTGTCCTAGTTTGTAACATTTTTAGTGTAAATTGTTTTTTTTTTTTTGCTATTACTTTTTCCTCCTGATCCTTCTTAGAATGCCGAGTTCCTTACGCTTACTTATGGGGCCTTTGTTACTCAAATGCTTCGTGACTATGAGAACGTCGACGATGTTAATAAACATCTTGAACGAATTGGCTACAACATGGGCATGCGTCTGATTGAGGATTTTCTTGCCCGCACTTCTGCTCCTAGGTGTCTAGAAATGCGCGAAACAGCTGATCGGATTCAGCAAGCATTCCGCATCTATCTCGGTGTCCAACCAACAATATCCAATTGGTCAGCTGCGTCGGATGAATTTTCGTTGATTTTCGAAACAAATCCATTAACTGAATTTGTGGAATTACCACCAGATTTAACCAATTTGCGGTACAGTGCCATTCTGTGTGGCTGCATAAGAGGTGCCCTCGAAATGGTCCAACTAGAAGTGCAATGTTGGTTTGTGCAGGTTTGATAAATAGTTTTCCATTTATACTTTTATTCTATTCTAATTCAAATGACATTTTAAGGATCAATTGAAAGGAGATAATCTCACGGAGATTCGAGTTAAATTTATTCGTCGCCTAGAAGATGCTATCCCAGCTGGCGAGGACTAAAGTTATAACTATAAATTAAATATAATAAGTGATTACTTTGTTAGGCATTCCTTTCTATCAATTATTGCAATGATTTTGATAAAAATGAATAAAATTAATTATAAATTGAGTTACCATATAAAATTTAATTTGATTTCTTCGATCACAATCACAAGCTCGAACATAGTAATAGATAATGACCACGTTCAGAAGACATATGCGATATTATGGCTATCAAGTATCAACTTAATATTTGATAATATTTTATATCCTTCAATAAAATCAATTCATCGGTATTATGGTTATCAACTATCAACATTTTTAATGAATTTTGAATTTCGTAAGGATTTTTATCTATTGTGAATATTTCTGTTGACAAACTTTCTTTCAGTTAAAAAATCTTCGTTAAAGCGTATCAAATAATTAAAGCAAAATGGATGATGCACCCTTATTTTATTTTTGATAAGCAATGAATGTTCTTCAGGTATGAGTTATATTGTGAATGGGTCCCTTTGTAATTTTGGTACTATTGACTATACATTTATGTGAAAACTATTGTTGGGTTTCAAATTTTAAGTCAATTGGTGATTTGATATTAGCCGTGTTTTATTATCGCCAATAACCCATATGGTTCACCCGTGAAAATAAAACGATCTGGGTTATGCACTTAAATGTACCCTCTGTTCGCCGAATTCAATACTAATATTTGCAAACCCAGATAGAAACCCCAATAGAAGCCTGGATCTCGTGTTGTTTTTGTAATACGTGTTAACAAAAAAAAACAGACCCAGACCCGTAGATAATAAAAAGCAGCTATTGATAAAACCATTTTATGGATCGCATAAGCTTTTAATTAAATAATAATGTCAATAATAGAGCTGTTTCATTACATCGTCCTGATATTTCCGAAAGGCGTAGCAAAATATTGGGGTTATCGTGAATACAAATTTCCCTTAAATGCAATTCGAATCTTGGAAACGTGATTGATGCTTAAAAGTTTCCCTCGGAATTTATTGTTATCGGGAACAAGCTTCCCCAGGGAAGTTCGCTGTCATTTCATAGGTTTTTTTGATGGAGAAAATTTATTCCGTGGGAAATAAAATATTGCGTGGGACACGAAATTCCCTGGGAGATTCCCGATAACGATAAGGCCCATTAAATAATTAAAAAGTTATGATTATAAAAACCAAGTTTTATTTATAAATTAAATAACAAAATTAAAATTTTAGAATCTTTTATTATGTATTTATTTTTACATTTCAAAAATCTACATCGGTCGTTCGGTTTTCAAAAAAAAACACCCGAAAACCATAATGATTATGTTTTTGAAAAGCAAGTTATGTTATCCATTAATTAGAACTTAGAAAATGTGTTTAAATTTAATTCCTTAAGGACTATTCACATGAGAGCAATCAACGACCGACGAATAAATTACATTTGTGAAAACAATATTGGTCGTCGCGAATTGCATCTGATTGCTACGAAAAGTCAAACTCTATTCGTGCTCCACATACCATCCACCTTTCAACGAGTAGTTTGTTCGCACGCGTCTAACCTCAAAGTCAGATTTTCAACCTATATTCCAGACGAATAAAATTAAAGACATGTGAAAAAAATGTCAAAATGGACGAATATTCGTTAATTCGTTGGTCGCTCTCATGTGCATAGTACTTTAGTGCATTTCCTTCGAGCCTTTGAACAATCCACACCTTCAAAGGTTTCTATTGTCTATTTCTGGGTATGAAAATAAATTTCAGAGTTCTTTTCATTTCCATGCATATGCATGGAATCCGTAATAAAACAAATCCTTCAGATTAGGGATGACGATGTTTATCGATGTTAACAAAACGAAATATAGAAGGTTACGATAGCATCTAACTTATGAGCCCAACTATCGTGCCCGGGCGAAACGCAGTTTATACAAATATTTCAATTTGTCTTTAATCCACACAGTCCACAAAAATAAAGACAAGAATAATATTTACTAATTGTGTGCGTTTTCTTCTACATATGAGTATTGCCTTACCAAGATTTAGAAACTTTAGGACCACAAATATGGTTCTACATAGAGGTTTAGATATTTATAACAGCCTTCCTTATATTTAAAAAAAAAGGGGATTAATTTACAAAAATTAAAAACAAATTATTCGAATATGATAAAAATAGATAATGCATTCTTTAAATGACAAAATACTGCCAGATAAATATATTATAAAACCCAGATCTACTTCAGTGCGTGTTCATGGGCCTGTACTGCAAAACTACAATTTATCTTTGTACAAACAAATGTCAACTATGTACATTTAACAAGTAACTATTATTTATGCCATAAAACAGCTACAATTGTTAAAATTGCAAATGTCCCTTTTTTGTACAATTCAGTTCTACAAGTTACCTCACCACGGCTAGAAAATGCGTGACAAATACGTGTAGTGGGTAAAGCAAGCGTATTAGTTAAAATTCGCGACTAAAAAGATGGTCTATTTGGTGGGTTTTCTGCATTTTTCAACAAATCGTTTTCAAAATTAATACTTGGCGTATATACTTTAAATACACGTTCTTCACTTCTTTCATCGGAATCGAAAAAAAAAACATATTCTGAAATAATAATGGTTTATCTCTGGTCTATTTCAAATAATGGTGCATTAATAAAGCAAGTATGTACTGTCTTTATGTGAGACAAAATATTTAAATTTATGTATAGAAGAACCTTTAAAAATCCAACTTGTAACGACTTAACAATTTTTAAATAGTATGATAAGTTTTTTAACAATACACTCGTTTCTTTGTGGTGATTTAAAAAAAAAACCTTTAGGGCGACACTAGAGTGACTTCTGGGCCCAACGATCAAACCTGTCAGTGGTAATAGAATCTTCTTTCAGTAAAACCAAATGCATACACATATATTTTAATACATTTATTGGACATAATAAAATTTAATTCAGCGCAGTTAAGACGCATATACATATATATTTTAAAGCATATAATAACGGCACGTTTAAATTATTAAAATTAGCTTCACAGCATAACGATAAATAAAAATCTATTTTAGTTAAAAGAAACAAAAATTGCTTAAAAAAATAAAAATTGCTTAGGAAGGCATGTTTCTTTTGTATATAGACAAAGCTAAGCACTAAAATGCAAGTACGTATTTGGTTAATTGAAAAGTATATACCTTTTTCTTTGGTTCTTTTATATTATAGCAGGTTAAAGAAATCTTATTTTGATGCTACACCATTTGCTTGACCTTGATTGGGACACAGCATGAGGTTAATGTTTTTGCGAGTTAGTAATCTTCGAAGAGCCTGAATCGTTTTCATGCAAATCACAACGCAACATCCATTAGCGACTCCTTCGGCCGGCGATTTGCATGTGCAGGATGAATTTTTGGCACCATCCGTTACTTTTGGGGTAGCAATCTCTTTGGGTGGTTTCTTTGAACAGCAACCAGTAGAAGGTTTAACAATAGTTGAAGGAGGAGGCATATTGGGTGCGCAAGTTGAAGTTTCTCCACACTTATTTGGAGGTGAGGGTTTGGAAGAACAGCAACCTCCTCCACCAGTTCCCATCGATGCGAGGTTTTGAATCAATACAGCCACATCTTCAATGTTTTGATTGACTTGAGATTTCTTATCACCACAACATCCAGCAACAACAGGAGGAGGCACATGTGTTTCAGGTGTTTTCTCAGCGCAACAACCTTGAGGCCGTTCTGGCTCTGGCTCTTGTGTTTTTTGACAACAGTTTGAAGTAGAAGTTGTAGCTAAACATTTTGTAGACTTCTTGCTCTGACAACCTTTTTCATTAGAACATCCACCCTGGCAGCCTAGAGTCTGATCGCATTTGCAATTTGTGCAACTACAAATTCCAGCATCGGCTGTTATTTGCTTCAGAGTAGTTGGCTTTTCAGGAGTACTTATTATATTTTCTTCGACAGGAAATACTTTTTGGTTGCCTTCGATCGCCATCAAAATGTCATTCAGAAGTGATTCAGTTTCGAGATCTGGCCCTGGGTAAGATGATTCAGATGGTACATCACCTTCCTTTAACAGCGACTCGAGATTGTCCGTTGAGTTTGTATACCTATTTAGTTCAGCTATGGGATTAGAATTTGTATTGCTGTTGGAATGATCAAACTGAACAAAGTAAGAATCAATGTCCATATTACTAGATTGGTTATCTTGGTTGTTGTTATTAATGACAACATAATCTAAAGGGTTTTCCATAAATGAAGACTGTTCCACCTGGGGCTGCATGTTTATTTCAAAATTACCAATGACATTAGTCTCCATTTTAATATCTTCTATTGAATTTGGCGATGGTTGGTATGGCAATTGTGACTCCATTCGCATGATATCTAATTTTTCTGGGGGGAGAACGGTAGAAGCTACATTCGGATTTGATATTGGTAGATCAACAAAACTGGGCAGTGCTGTTGGAATTGCAACACATGCTGAAGTAACTCTGGCCATTGGAACTATTGGCTTAGAAGCAAGCACACCTGTGTCAAACCATGGCATCGGAATCTCTTCCTCGGATGCATAGGCCAATTGAAGGGCTTGTGATGTTTTTTTAGAAGCATAAAGTGATTCGATTGGCTCAAGTTTAATTCTTTCCTCTTCGGTGGATTGTTTCTGTTGAAAAGTGTTCGTCTCATTTTCGGTATTTGTTGGAAATATTTCCTTTGACTCCTTTGTGAGGCTTATTAGTTTATCATCCAAAAAGCCACTGCTCTCGTTCTCACTTTGTGAGCACGAATGAGTAAGACTATTCGGACTATTGCAACGCTTTGACTTGCGTTTGCGCATCTTCCTTGGTTCTGACTGCCTTTCGTGCGTTTTCTTATGTGACTTTAAACTATGCGAGGTGCTAAATGATTTTTGGCAACTGTTTTCTTGGCAGGGATATGGTCTCTCTCCAGTATGCGTTCGAATGTGGGTTTTCAAATGATGCGATGCTGTAAAAGCCTTTCCGCATGTGTCTTCCGGACAGCGATATGGTCGCTCTTGAGTATGTGTTCGCATGTGCTTTTTCAGATCGCTCAAAGTCGTGAAACATTTCTTACAGTGGTCACAGTTGAATGTCTTTCCATTGTGAAGACGCAAGTGAGCGTGTAATCTAAGGGATGAAATATGTGATAAATGTAATGTTTATGGAAGATAATTATTAAATTTATAAAAAATAGTCCTTGAACATGTACATCTAGGAGGTTTTTCATGTATGCACTTGATCAATTCAAATCCCAGTTCGGAATTACTCCATTAGATGTATGTAATTTTCATGTACATTTATCGGTTTTGAACAATACTCTGTTGAAATACAGCTAAGTATTTTGAGAATATAAAACAAAAAAGATTAAACTGAGTTTTGAAGAACTTTAACATTTTCAAATTTCAAAATATGAATTTAAAAATAACAAAAAATAACATTTGGAAAGTCTGATTTTTTTTAATTCGGTTTTCGTAAAAGGAAATCTTTTTTGAAAAAGTATAATCTAATTCCTGTTATAAAAAAGTCAATTTTTTCATCAGCGTAAATTTTACCTGTATCTTGTATTGAATGCCTTATCACATCCTACTACTTCACATTCGTATGGTTTTATTTTAGTATGTACACGGATGTGAATCTTCAAACTATATGATGTCAGGAAAGCTTTTCCACATCCTTCTTCATCGCACTTAAACCGATAGTCTCCTAATTGAATATTTACAAATGAAAACTAAAAAAAAAAAATCTATATAACCTTGATTCAACACACCTCGATGAGTTTTAAGATGTGTACGTAAATTTCCAATTGTGCTATAGCTACGAGTACAATTTTCGTAATTGCATCTGTAACGCCCTAAAAGCTCCGATGGATCACTATTACTCTATAAATTAAAATAAATATTAGTTAATTGCTTCCAATATGCTTATAATAGTTTTAAAATGTCAGTGAATTAATATGTTAAAAAAAAATGTTTGTTATTTTTTTTTATTAAAATATAATGTTTAATAGAGAAAAATCATGCAGGAGTAAATAATTTCATGCCAACTGAAAATTAATATCATCGAGTTTTAAGATGAATCGAAACACGAAGATTCAAACGAAGATTTAAGTAAACATTTTAAACTACAAATTTCAAGATTCGTTTTAAATTCTTTACTTTGCTTTTAAAATTCTCACAGGCTAAATTGACACCCAGGATTATTTCCACTATCTGATATCTGCAACATTTAAGAGCTTCAAACATATACATACATACATACATCGTCTTGGCTTTTAATGTTAACAATCGCTGAATTTTCGTCATCAATAAATAAAAAAATCAAGTCTGAACTTTAAGAGAAAATACATTTTTTTTTGTTAATTTTTAGAAAGACAACTTTTTGTTCAAACTCCAGGACATTTTACATCTGATCCATGAATGGAATTACTACTTCAAAACAAGGCTTCATATTATTGATTTCAAAAGTCGTGGTTCAGTTGCGAAACTTACCGTGTAAGCTTAATTTTTTTCTCCAGCGATGAGTTTTTAATTACTTAATTTGCGCATTTTGAGTAAAGACAATCCACAAGCCATTAGATCTGTTACATGCACGAAAAATTACTAAAGGTTAATTTGGTTTATATTTCTTCAAAAATTTTGTTGGAGAGAAAACTTTATTAATGGAGAGCTTTATAGATCCTTGATTATTGAAATGGTTCAATAATTGAATCACATTATTATGAAAGAGATATGGTTTCAGTAATTGCTCTAATGCGGAATATACACTGCTCAAATGCATGTCACGCATATGAGAGTGTATTCGATGATTGAACAAAAATCAAAAGGTTTTGATTTTGCTTCAAGCACACACAATGTATACGTGAGTTATTTTCACGAATACACTCGCATATGCATGACATGCATTTGAACAGTGTATGTATATCCCGCATAAGTGTTCGAATATTGGGCAAGTTTTGCATTTGGAAAATAATCGAACTCGAGAGTTTAATCAAATATGCCATTACGATGATAGAGAGCACTAAAAAAGTGGGTCCCGCAATTCCGTCTGTCTGTCTGCTTGTCGGTCGATCTACAGCATTGATTTTCAAATTGCAGGCGCGCCCCACTAGGAAGGCGCTAAGATAGGCTAAGGGGGTGCGGGCGCGTTAAGCACTCCGTCGCCAAGCACACCTAAGGATGTTTGATACTTTGAAAAAAATATACTAACGGTACTTGCCATATAACGTTTTTGAAGTGATTACTTCTTGTGGCAACGTAGACCGCTTCGTTACGTAACGCATTACGGTCTGTCTGGCTTCCCTTTCTGTCACCCATATGGAGAACTTTTGAAATTAATCAAAAAGTTTTCTCAAGTTAAACGTTGAAAACGTTTTCAATATTAAATAGTTCAACAAAGCTTATACTAGTTTAAGTTATCATTTCTGTAAGGCAACACCAGACGCACATATTTTATTTATTTTTAATTTTCGACTTCTCAACGGATTTCGATAAAATTTTTTGTACAAGAATTGCTTCGAATTGTAAATAATACTGCATAACTACCAAAATTTTCGAAAAATTATTTTTTGAATTTTTCAAAATTCAGTATTTCGAAAACGTTTTTTAAAACTATTTTTGTAAGTAACTTTGTCATTTTTCGAAATATTAAGAAAACTCTTTTATCACCAAAACTAAAAATGGATTCTTATGTTTAGGAAACTTCTAAATTGATATTTTTAATTTTGATAAACAAAGTCAAGGTGAAATGATAGGTAGTACACATCATATGCGACAACATAAAGGTTTTTCAATTCAAACCACAAAAGACACAAAAGTGTATTATTACGCTCAACTTGACTGTTTTTTTTTAATTAGTCTGGTTCCCTCCGAAAGTTTCTGTAATCCGGATGAAGCGTATTTGATCCAAAATTGAACATAAAAAACTCTGTCTCTATGGGCATGTTTTACAAAAGTATCTGACTTAATTTTTGATTTAGTTATCTTACGTATAAATTGGTGCAATGTCATGAGTTAAACATTTAAATTGTGGATTTTTAACTCATTTAGTTGATTTCAAAGACTATTGTGTTTGAAAAATATGAGCATATGCCAATATTTATGTGTCGGATAACTATATTGAACTTCAGTAAGATATTTTCAAACAATTTCTTCATATCTATTAATGGACAGGACATACAATTATTTACAAGGGTAACTTGTCACACTGGAGAAAAAATTAAGCATATATATTTTACAACCAAGTATTTTTGCTGTTTTTATGGAATGACTGTACGCCTTTTAGGCGAGCTACGTGCCGAGCTGGCAGAAGAAGCCCAGTCGTCCACAGCGAACTGTAGTACAATGTAGTTTTTTTAGGATTAGACTACTATAAACATTATGACTAAACATACCTATTAAAGCGAAGTTTTTACATACAGCGAATTAAAAGTTAAAAATTATATAACAATTTTATATACATTTTAAATTAAAACTTAAAAGTATAATTATAATTTGTTCTACCAATTATTTATGACCTTTTGGCATTTAGTAGATTTTAGTTAAAAAAAAAATAAAACTTAAAAAAAGTACACACAACACCATCTACGAGTAGAGTTATAAAGAGAGAGAAAAGTGTAAGATAGAGAGACTCTTGTGTTCTGTACCTCGATTGTAAGAGTTGCGTGAGTTGGTGGTTCCGCATTAAACTTGTGAAGCGCACCAGGGTTTATGCATAGTGAAATTTCATCAGGCTGAATATCAAGTTCGATGTAACTAAAAATCATCGAAGTTTTATCACTCATTAAAAAAAATAATAAATAAATTATAAAAAAAAAGAAATAGATAAGCCAGCAATAACATTAGCAGCTTTTATATCCTAGTATATTAATTGAATTTACCCCTGATTAAAGGCAAACGATAAAATTTGTTACATATCACAAACATTTTGTATTTAATTTGGCAACACACTCATTTGTTTAGATAAGTAATTAAAATCATTTAAGGGAAGAATTAGCAACGAAAAAAAAAAACAAAATAATAAATAAAATCGCTGAATAACGTTAAAAATAGGATGCAGTTTTTTTTTTGTTTGATTCGCTTAAAATAGAAGTATCGACCGCGATGATCATGCTAGTATTAGTTCTCTCTTAAAGCATAAAGCAATAAAACAAATAAATAATAATAAAATAAATCTTTCGATCAATTGGACAATCTATCCTTAGTGTTTAGCCTAAAAAAGCGTCAGCTACGAACTCGCCACATCAGTATTAAAAATTCAAACTTTTTAGAAGAAAAAAAAAAATGCTTCGTAAGTGGTGATGGCGAGCAAACATGTTGCGTAGGCGAGGCTGCGGACTGTGGCAGCGATTCCCACCTGATGGATACACATTAAACATGGCAAGATTCTTCATCATCAAGATTATTATTAGGTGTACAATAATTTCTAAGGACAAAACGACACAACCTCTTTCGCATCATCCACTCACTACAAAGGCTTTTTATTTAATTTTATGTTTAATTATAGAATTTTGTTGTTTGCGCTATTTTAGTAATGGTCAGCTGTAGAAAGCGGGGAGCTTGCGCAAGCAATGCAACAAAGGCAACTCTGGGAACAGCAGGGAAAAGGTGCGAAATGCAAGCAAACACATCGTGTGTGTACCTGTAGTCCCAACCATCGATTTTCTGGCTTTGGCTACTACCTCTATCGAATGTGGTATTCGACTGTGGGTCACCTGTGCTGTCGAGGGGGGACAAAGTTGTCACAATCCCAGGTAATTGGTCACTGTCTGTGACGATGGTGTTGGTGGGTGCTGCAATAGGAGGATGAACTTGTACCAGCTGTTGATCTTGGAATTCGTATTGGAAATTCAGGCAAATGCCACTGTCGTTGTTAGTCATATATGGCGATGGGGATGATATGAACTCATACAGAGGCTCCGGCGGATTTGTATGATAGCTGTCTGTTGAAGAACCTAAATCATCTAAACTTAAAATATGTGGCACCTGTGACAGTTGTTGATGATCGTGCTCGAGATCGGCAGCGTTTAGCAGCATGAGGCTGCTGTCTCCGCCGCTAAGCTGGAAGCTTTCAAATGCTGAGTCACTCGAATGTACATCACTAACGTTGCTGCTGCTAATCACATCGGAATTTTCGAAGTTCTCTATGTTTTCCAAATTTACTTGATCGTCATTCAAAAGAAACGACAGTGAATTGGTGGCAGAGTGAGGAAGAGTGGTGGCAGGGGAGCCAGAAGTAGATATCAGGCGGTCTTCACTTTCATTTTTTTCCACGAGATATGAACACGAAGTGATCACAGAAGCCGATTCCGTAACCATTTCACATTTTTCTGTCATTTTTATTTCCGTCATTTGATTAAGGATCGTCCAGATTGATAATAGTCCAAAATAAATTCCAAAAACCAAAATATGTATTCACTTTTTTTCTCAAAAAACTACGATCGAAAAATGACAAAACCGATCACACACTGAAAATGGGATCGTTTACTCGTTGTATGATGTTGATGGAATAATTTTTTCCGATTTAAGGGAGCACTTTGAAAATACTCCCACACATTTCTCTCTTTAAAAATAAATGTCAGTAATTGTGAGTAGAACCTAACTTATGACAGATTCACAGTAAATTATTATATATTTTCTTTTTCATTGATAATTCAGAATTTTATGCGGAATTTAATGTTTTTTTTTGCGAATGGAACGCGATTTGATTTATTGTCTGACGGCGGTTGCGGCGGTAACAAAAATAACTAAAAAATACAAATAAAATTATAAATGTTGGAGATGTCGTCTGAACTGTAATTAAATTTTTGTATTCATTTCTACCATTTGCATATGTATGAACATATATACGTGAGTATATTTTATGTTTTGTTCATTTTAAAAAACAAAAAGAATCAAATCCAATAAGAACGGCTAGTTGAAATGATGAAGGCAAAGCCAGGTTTTTTAATGTCACCTACATGCGTCTATATCCTTCATTCAGTTAGCATGAAGCAAAAAACTACTCCGATCCGAGATTTCTCCAATCTGTGACGATAGTAGACCTGAATCTCTGGCGTGTACAAAATTAAATTTGTTTAATTATTTACCAGTTATAGCGAATAAGGAAAAAATTCAAATGGATAATGTTTTCCTGCGTTTTGAAATACAAATGCTACGACTGAGATTTCCAAAGAATATTTGCAACAGAATAGGTACAACGTACAATAATTTGTCTTAAAGTCGAGAAAAATTTTGGGAAAAATCAAAATGGCCATATGAAAAATTCATATATTTTGTACTAAAAATCTGGTTTTGCAAACATTAGTATTAAATTCGGCAGAGTGTACATGTAAGTACATGACCCAGATCGTTTTATTTTCACGGGGTGAACCATATGGGTTATTGGCGGTAATAAAACACGGCTAAATTCTACAATCGTGGCATTCGTGAAGTAGATAACAGACCTGAGCAGGCAGAAAAATTTCATTTTGAGAAAAGTAATGTAGAGATAAAGCCACTCAAATTTTTTTTGCAGTCTTCACTCTTCTGCATATAAATTAATTGCCTAGACAGACCATTCATGTTATATGGCAAAATGATATTTGCTATGTGCGCTTGTTTTTATTTTTCATTACAGCATAGTTCTTTGTTTTTTTTTGCAGCTTCTGAAACACGATAAATATTTTTATTATAAAAAAGGTAAACCAATTGTAAATAGATCATCAATCATAACTTTTTGTTATTGTGAACCCTTATCATTTTGACATTTCTATGTAATGTTTGTGGTGCAATGCACTGTTTTGCCACCCCAAAATATTGAACATACAAAAACCAGACGCAGGCGGTGGAAACACGTCACATAAAAATTAAAACAGCTTAAACTGCACTCAATTATATTAAATTTTCATAACAAACTTTATTTTGTAGTTAATGATTAAATAAAAAAAAAAACTTAAATGGAAGCACTCTATCATCAAACAAATAGAATTCTTCAAGAAATCGAACGAAGTTTCCAATCCTTAGCTAGCGCCCCACCAAATGATTTTTTAACAATTGAGAATGATATCCACATGAAAATAACAACAGTTAATTCGTAAGTAACCTGTCAACGAGTCTATTCTCTTATCATAAATTTCAAAACTGAATTACGATGTTTAGAAATTGCGATCGGTTAGATGTATTGCTGTACAAAGTTCCAGTTACTCAAAGACCAAGTGCAAAAATGAGAATAGATCAGTTGAAGTATGATATAAGGCATTTACAGGTTGATATATTTGCATAATCAAGTTAAAACACATTAAACTTAGGCTTATTTTCTACAAATAGAACGCCCTAGAAGTCTACAGGCAAAAAAAACAACGTCGCCAAGTGGAAATGGACGAAAGGGAACAGCTATTGAATCACAGATTCACTTCGAATCAGGAAACGTGCCTTGACATCGATTTTGCACTACAACAAAACAGCTCACTGAATAACGCCCACACTGGTGTGGATGAAATGATTTCCACCGGAACGAACATTTTAGGAAGCCTTATAAATCAGCGCGAAACTCTTAAAGGCGCCCACCGAAGGATTCTGGCAATTGGCAGTACCTTAGGCCTTTCGAACCACACGATGAAGCTGATCGAACGGCGATTTGTCGAGGACAAATATGTCATGATTGGGGGCATGATAACAACTTTGCTTGTGATCATGTTGGTGATTTATTTTATTGTTTTTTAAAATGTTTTATCTTAAAGAATGAAAATGTTTCTTATTCCAATACTAATATAATTATTTTTTCATAAAATTGACTTTAATGTTTAATGAGTTGGTCCTAACGATGTCTTGCTTTTTTGATGATTCGGGCGACTTTAGAAGCTGAATTCGCGTTGCTCGAGTTGAGTTTGTGTTTGGCGCTGCCTCCGGGTGTGGCTGAGTCTTTGTTGCTTCCATCCCTAACTGGTGTTGTTGTGCCACCTTCAGCTGAAAAGACAACACGAACCATTAAATTTTAAATTAAATGTCTGATACAATGGGTGAGTGATATTGACCATCATTTTCATCTTTCCCTGCACTTTTGATAGACGTCCCACCATCGTGCGCAGTAGTGGTATTGTGATTGGTAATCTGATTATCACTAGAATCTTCATTAGTGATTGAATCTGATTCACTTTGTCGTTGTTCCGCTAAAAGAATATTTTGTTATTGCAAAGATACTTTCTTTGGTTATTCATCTGTACTTACGATTGCAGATAGCCAACGAAGTAATACTCGATTTCGAGAATAGGCGTTCAGCTTCTTTGAACTTTCTATTGCGCTTATCAGCTTTAGAGTTTGTTGCCTTGTTTGTAACCAAATAGCGCTCCCAACCGCGAATGATGTTTCCGTACAACTGAGTATCTTCAAGATATGACCCCTCGAAAGCGTAAATCTGTCGCTCTAGATTCGCTAATTGTTCCTATGCATTTTAATAGTTTTTGTTATGGTATTTGCAAATGTTAAATAATTTATATTTTACCGAAGTTTCAGCTTTCTTTTTAATTAAATCGGCCAATTCAGCACGAGTGTCGAGGTTTGATGATTTAGCCGTCATGTTGGCTTTCGATGACTTGCGTTGTTTTGTAGTACTAACATCAGCAGCACTGTTATTTTTTGTTGTTGGTGAACTCATTTCAACAATTATTTAATTATTGATAAAAAATCTTTAAATAATTTTGGAAATTCTTTAGTGCTCTCTGTTTGTTTTTGGCATAAACATTTCTTTTTCTAACTCGGCGAAAAGCTGTCAAGGTGAGAATTGCTTTAATGGCTTGTAAGTGATACCAGTATACTCCATTTTGTTGTTATAAATAGAAAACTTTTTTTCAACTTGCTTACAAATGCGAACATGAAATTATACTCACCATTAATATAATTCTTGCAAGACAGAGTGTGTTTCTTTATTCATTCTTGTATGTCCAGAATATTCAATACCAGTTTTGCGTTTCTTTATTCCATGGAATAATCCGTATAAACTATTTTGTTGTTTCTTTATTCATTCCGGAACGTTTGGAATGCATTCTTTTTATTCCATGTTAAACACGGAATGAAAAGAATATTCTCGGAAAAACCCTTTCATATGAAAGCAAAACAAATGACAGCAGCCAAAGACGAAAACCAAGTAAGTAAACAAAATGGATGACAAAACATTGTTTATATTTTTATTATTGAAATAAATATATAAATAACAATTAAATGTGACTTTTCATAATTAATAAATTAATAATAATTTATTTTTACTATTTTCCATAGAGATATCTATTTTCTTGTCATCATCACAATACTTTAAAACAGCTGGTTGATGTTATCTTTTTTCTTTTCTATTCCGGAGAGAATTTTTGTTTCTTTATTCATTCCATTCTGGATATTCTAGATAAACATTTCGTCTTTTCCATCCATTCTATTCCTTATCCGGAATAAATAAAGAAACACACTCACAATATCCTTATCCATATTACAAGGTATGCTCTTAGATACCATTTTAGCTGAAGTTCGCTCATGAAATAACAATTATATGGAACACAAATTTTTAGTAAAATAACAATTTTAAAAAACTATAATTTTCAGTCGAATTTTAACAATTAATTATTCAACATTTTATCATAACGTCACTATTCGATCTGCTGTTAACTGTTACCACGACCACCCCGAAAAAACTCAACTATATGAAAAAATTAAAAAAAAAACAACATTTAATTTATTTAATTCATATGTATATGATTTGGTTTTTTTGCATTTCATAAACAAATTATTAAACGATTAATATTTTACAAAAGTATAAAGAGGGTAGATGTTGATTAGCATTATTAGTAGCTGTGTTTTCTATTAGCTAAATTACAGGATTCAGACTTTTAATGTCCACCTTCACAAAACCTTCGTGCCAATTTTGTGTGACTGTCTCTTACACGAATTATTTGAGATGTACTTATAGTGTCATTGCAGGCGTTCACTCAGTTATTAGATATGTTATCTCGGATACCAAGCTATCGGAGTATATCTATGTGGACGAATCAGATAGGTTAGCTGAGAGCAGTCAAAAAATCAGAAGAAAACACATACCAAATGAAAATTGCAGTCACCTGTTCCATACATTTGTTCTCGGATAGATAGTTATTCCAAATTGGTTGGGATAACTCAAGATAGCTTTCATGAGAACAATTGTTTTTCATCAGATGTGCTTTTGCACGCATTACAACAACAGAAAGTTATTCTAGCTTGCTGCGAATAACTGAGTGAACGTCCCTTTGAGGACTATTTACATTGTTCGAAAATAATAATGATTTAAAATGTTTTCAAATTTTATTTAAACGATAATACTTGGCAGTACTTTCCGTTATGTGTCAAACTTTCGAACTACGTCTTGTCAAAATATTTTGGTTTATTTTTTATTTGAATAAACATTCATTTTTTGTTATATTCGTAAATCGTGATATATAAAAAACATGGATAATTCAAACAAGAATTATTATGTTTCCAGAGTAAATCAGGTATTTTATCTAATTTAAAATTTCTTAGCTTGCGATAAATTGTTATTTATTTGATAGTTGGATGCAATTTACTTGAACAAAGATATAACTCGCCAGATTAAAGAAGCCTTTGTCAGCAATCTTCAAGCAATATCGGTAAGTTATTTTTCATTCACGAAAAACCTTCATTAAGGAATACAATTATCACTAGCCGATTTTTTTTGCTAAAATTCAACCAGAGCTCGACTTGTTTGTTCAGTCTGCAATATGGCTGGGTTCTATTTTCAAACATAACTCTTCCTTTGGTCAACAATTGCTAGCTCTTTCATATAAATCTGAGAGCTTAACGATCACTCGTCTAGCATTACATTTTGCACTGACCGTTCTACCGAAGTATGCAAAGAGTAATGCTGAATATAGACTTGCTAACAGGGAGTGGGTGCGTAAAGCAATACAATGGGGAGAAAACATTGCACTAGTCCTTTCGGTTTTCAATTTTTTTCGGTTTCTAAAATTCGGAAGAAAGCCTTCACTAATTGATTATATACTTTGTCTCGACTATATTAGTCTCCGAGCCAACCAAAAGAGAGAAATAGGATATAAGTATTTGACACGAGAATTGATTTGGGGTGGATTCATGGTAAGTTCTCTAACTTTTTATTTCTTTCTTGAAAACATTTTTTTTTATTTAAGGAACTTCTGGGTCTTCTATTACCTATTATAAACTTTCAAAAACTCCAACGAATGATTCGTAAAAGCTTTTTTAGATCTTCGATTGCTCCAGCCAAGGGAGTACTGAAGGCCCCAAAACTTAGTTTAAATACAATCTGTGTCTATTGTGGTGAAAGGCCAACATTGCCACATCATATCGGATGCGGGCATATTTATTGTTATTATTGCATTCGAGCGAATACTCTTACTGACTCAAGGTTTTGCTGTACAATTTGCGATAAGGAGTGTTGCGATGGTGTTTTCCCAGTTTAAAACGACGAGTAACCCGCAAGAAGATCGACGACGAATAATTGAATAGAGTTGGGATAGGTGTAAGAATTTTTGTTTTTATTATTTTATGTATCTAAATGTAAATGTTAATCATTTATTTATTCGGTTAAAACTAAAAATTAATTTTTAAAAAAAGTTTTCAAGTAGTTTTGGAGAAAAGACTTAAGGGTAAATAAAATATTGAATGTTTTTGAATGGACAACAACTTTAGTGTGCTACCACCAAGGTTTTTCTTTATTTAGGATGGAATAGCTATAATAATAACGAGAGAGTGGTATAGTACCCTCAATTTGTTGTTGTTCATTCATAAACATTGAACATGTTATAAAATATCACGGCGAACGATCAACCTATTTCACTCCGAAGTAAATGTAACCTTATGTTGGAGAACTTACAATCTACTTTCTGAACTCTAACTCAGTTCATAAAATCGAAACATTTTTTTAAATTAGACGAGAGATTCTCCAGCCTCTACATCCGATGTTTTATGTAGCATCTGTAATATGAACACGAGAGAGGATCACGTTGTATATGAATGAAGCCTTAAGCATTTTAAACAGTAAGTAATGATACAAATTCACTACGGCCACACCAGATACAGGATCGCATTATAGAGGGAAATTTTTAAATAAATAAAAAACTTTGATGTAAACAAATATGAAGATTGATAAAAAACTTTCAGGTAAACAAATATTAAGATTTATACTAAAAATAATTGCCAACCTGGTAAACGGTCAAACTAATTAGACTTTTCATAATACAAGTACTTAAGCAGATTTAAAAGTCTTAAAAACTAAAAAATTGAATATGGCAAATATTATTAAAAAAAATAGTACATTCCTATTCTTTTAAATTTTACCGATTTACCTATTTAGATTTTTAAAAGTTATATTGTTTTTTCATAGGTATTATTTAGAAATGTTGCCAGTTGACTTTATAGAAAACTCAACCCTACAAAACAAGAATAATGAAAATTCAGCATTATAGCAAAACAGAAATTCTATTGTCGCTTCACTTTATTAATTATAGGTTATAGCTTTTATCTTTGGTGGTACTTTTGCTCTCTCTATTATTGTGCCCTTTCACCCTTATTTTTATTGTGAAACTATTGGAACCTCTCGGGAATCTCCCAGACAATCGTTTTCCACTGAATATTTTATTCCCAAATGAATCTCCATTGAACAGAAAATCGTATGAAATCAAGTGACATCCATAAGATGATACTAATTGTTCAATCGAAGTGATCCATGCACTGAGTGCAACGCCTGCCGATTTCCTCTCGTAAGTTTGTATATAGGAAGCATAACATTAACTATTAAAAATATTTTAAAGTACAAACTTGTTGAAAAGAGTACTTTTTTCATTGAGCATAGGCAAATATCTAATCTATGGTTGCTGTAAGAAAATAACCTTCTAATTAATGAAGCTTTTATTGAAAAGTGACTGGAAATCTAGTAAAAGAAATTCAATTAATTTCAAGTTTAATAAAAAAATATATTATATATATTTATTACAACAAATTAAGGTACTTTTTTGCTCGTTTTGACATTTTAATCAGTTTGACATTTTAATCAAATTGAGGTAAAAAAAATAAGAATATTTCTTGCAGCCAACCGCGTCAATCTGAATGGGAACCGACATGAGCAGAAATTGCTTATATCTGACCTGTGTAGTGGGTGCCAAGATGAGGGTTCCCTAATTTTCTTTATGAGTGCCCCAGCCTAGCAAGAACTAGAATAGCAGCCCTCGGCGAATACATTTTGAAATCCACTGAATTTCTGAATTTGAATTAACCACCTACTTCTTTCCCTTCCCTCTAGAAGGTAAATGTATTTATTGCAACAAATGTAGGAACTTTTCTGCTTGGTGAATTGAAAAATAATGTTTTTATTTGGCAATCCGGAAGCATTCTCTTCTGGAAAAGAAGAGAATTTTACTTCTGGATTTGAAATCAGAAGCGAAACCAGAAGCACTCACACATTCATATACTTGAACGTCAAACTCGACTGCTATCATTTTTTGTATCATAATTGTGCCACAAACATTTTTTTTTTTAATTTAAATATTTCAACGTGCACAATTATTTTCACACATACAATCAGATTAAAATTTAGAATCGTCAGAATCACACAAAAGTGTTGAGTTGAGATCCCGGATCGGCGAGGGATTCCACATAAAAATGCCATAAGTTCCAATTTTGACATTTTAATCAAATTACCCTTCAAACAAACAACTCCGTTTTAGACCCGATACAACTTCATAAATGAACCCTATCCTCAAGATTTGTAGGAGATTTAGCTGAATCTACTTAAATCTCGGCTTAGCGGTTGGTGGAAACGTAGTATAAGGCGCGATTCACACAGAACTGGCTTATGGTGCTGGTGTGGTAAAGGTCTGTTACGGGCGTGGAGTGGGTGTGATAAACAAAATGCACACAGAAATGACAGAGAATTTCAATTTCAATACACAGAGCAAAAAAAAACACAAACAACTAGCTTACTTTTATTCACAGAAACACTTTTTGCTTAAATGTAATCATAATGTCATAAGTAATACAAATAAAAGAATTAAAAAAATACCATTTGCATTGGATTATTATTTTATCTCGATTTGACATTTAAATGAGTGATTTCATTGTGGCGTGACGTTTACGTAGGCCACTAGAGTTTTCAATATGACAGGGCACACCATACCCTCGCCTCTTCATATGTGTGTGTATTGTCCCATAAGAGAACATGTAAACTACACAAAGTGGTAAAATGTATGCATCCCGCCAGAACCACACCAAAACCTTAAGCCAGTTCTATGTGAATTGGGCCTAAAACGGATCGGAAACGATTCCAAATCGGATCAAATTAGTATGTAAATTAGAATCACCACGGAGCCATTATGTGCATGGCTTGTGAGAGAGAGAGTTTTCTATTTCACCCTGCTCAACGAGAACGGAACCTAAATGGAATTCAAAACGGATCCAAAAAAAATTACTATCTAATAAAAACATGTACCTGCTATGCTCTTTTACACATATTAAACACTTATTTGATAATAATCCCGTTTTTTTTTTCATTTTAAAATATTATTTTATAAACTATTTACGTTTGTTATTATGTATTTTGGTTTTCCTTGAAAATACAAATTTCCTTGTTGCTTGTTTATTCTGCAAAATTGAAAAAAAAAAACAATAACTGTGTCTATCCATATGTCTTGATTTCTAGTCCATAAAAATACTCCCCACTCGAATATCGACTGCTCTCTATTTCTCGGCCCATAATAAAGTGAGACACTCAGTTTTTTTTTGGATTTCAAAGTGAATCGAGAAATTCGGGTCCGTGTTTTTGCTTGAAGGGTAGAGTTCAATGAATGCAGTTGACTACATGAAAATTAATCAATACGAATCTAAGCCACAAACTACTGAAAATTTGTTAGGCTAATGAGGTTTTACATTGGCAAATTCAGAATTTGATGCGGGATTTGATACTTTTCGTGGCGAATGGTACGCGATTTGAATTAAATTTTCTTTTGCTATGGTTTTGGCGTTCATTCGTTTCTGTGAAACTGAATGGTTAAAATTGTAATAGTGTTCAGTGGGGTTAAAGATGGGTAGACTCACCGAAAAATACCGATCTGCGAATTTGATTTAGAATAAAAAAAATAATTTGTGTTGCCCAATGGAGAAATTTAATTGTAGAAGTCCGTGCTTTGGCAGATTTGTATCAAAAAGGAATTAAATTCTTGTACCAATGAAAAATCACATAAATAGTTAGTTAAAGGAGGCTTTAGGCGGCTTTACATGGATCTGCATCTGCAGACTCGAAGAAAAGTAGAGCGGGCCAATAATATAAAACAAACATAAAAGTAAGACAAGGTACACACTAATAACTTACTCGAACTCTGCTATAACTTTCTTGACACATCTCACAATCATATGTTCTTAGCGTTCAGGTATGTAGTTTTGAGAAGAAAATTTTCACTTTTTTCGTTGTTTTTAAGCAAACTGAGGTGAAATGGTAAAAAAAAACTTGAAAATTCGTTATCTGAACGGAAAAAATTATGGTGCAGATGAAAACGCCATAATGAAGATGAACATGTTCATCTTCACTATAATCTGCAATCTTCAGGTTCGTACTTCCTATAATCTTCATACATGAAGATGATCTCCATTTTGGTTTTCGCTCTCTATCGCACAAGTATGAATTTTTTATTTTGTTTCCTCTTTTTTTGCAGATGTCAATGCAGATGAAGATGAAGATGCATGTAAAGCCTCCTTTTACATGGATCTGCATCTGCAGACTTGAAGAAAAGTAGAGCGGGACCATAAAGGCGGCTTTACATGGATCTGCATCTGCAGATTTGAAGAAAAGTAGAGCGGGCCAATAATATAAAACAAACATAAAAGTAAGACAGGGTACACACTAATAACTTACTCGAACTCTGCTATAACTTTCTTGACACATCTCACAATCACATGTTCTTAGCGTTCAGGTATGTAGTTTTGAGAAGAAAATTTTCGCTATTTTCGTTGTTTTTAAGCAAACTGAGGTGAAATGGTAAAAAAAAACTTGAAAATTCGTTATCTGAACGGAACAAATTATGGTGCAGATGAAAATGCTATAATGAAGATGAACATGTTCATCTTCACTATAATCTGCAATCTTCAGGTTCGTACTTCCTATAATCTTCATACATGAAGATGATCTCCATTTTGGTTTTCGCTCTCTATCGCACAAGTATGAATTTTTTATTTTGTTTCCTCTTTTTCTGCAGATGTCAATGCAGATGAAGATGAAGATGCATGTAAAGCCTCCTTAATATAAAACAAACATAAAAGTAAGACAGGCTACACACTAATAACTTACTCGAACTCTGCTATAACTTTCTTGACACATCTCACAATCATATGTTCCTAGCGTTCAGTTATGTAGTTTTGAGAAGATAATTTTCGCTTTTTTTTGTTGTTTTTAAGCAAACTGAGGTGAAATGGTAAAAAAAACTTGAAAATTCGTTAACTGAACGGAACAAATTATGGTGCAGATGAAAATGCTATAATGAAGATGAACATGTTCATCTTCACTATAATCTGCAATCTTCAGATTCATACTTCCTATAATCTTCATACATGAAGATGATCTCCATTTTGGTTTTCGCTCTCTATCGCACAAGTATGAATTTTTTATTTTGTTTCCTCTTTTTTTGCAGATGTCAATGCAGATGAAGATGAAGATGCATGTAAAGCCTCCTTAAAACTATTTTTTGTATAGGTAATCAAAAGTAACTTTCGATTTTTTCCTGAACACAATCGAATTATTTCTAAACAAAATCTGTCAAAACAGATCTTACGTTTTTAGCAAGATTTCATTTTTTGCAAGTTTCTTACAACAATCTGAAATCGATTTGAAATGGTTGCTTGGAATTCGATATTTGATAAATCTTTTTTATGTTTCCAAGTTTATGGAGCAAACATGGTAAATACTATACTGCAAATTAGGTTTCTATTTTCTGTTTACACCTTAATTTACTCCTAAGATTGAATTCTAGGTGGCAATAGTAAAAATGAAGCCATCATCCGCATCCCACAAATACAAATGTCAAACTAAAAATTTTAAACGCGGGATTTTACTTCGCCTCGTCTCAAAATAAAACTTTTTGTATTGTTTTAAACAAGATTGTACCTAAATAACAAATTATATTAAGAGCATACAATCTTTGAAACTAGCTCGTTAAGGTAAATAACATATTATTTCATCCATTTCTAATACGAATACCACCACTTGCATAAGGAAAAATATGCTAAACTTTACCACATACAAATCCTTTGTGTATGTCAATACTTTTATTATTTATGAAACCTTATTTCAAATATCTAAAATAAATGCAAATAAATAATAACTTAATTTGCAACAAAACAAAACTATTTGCAGAAAATTGGAAAAGTATATAAAAAAAAACAAATTTTTGTTTGTGGATGGTATATGTGCAGTGGATTACATTTGTGGATTCTGTAGCTTCAACTAGCTGTCATTTCGCTCTCAAGACTCAAATATTCATTGTACAGAGAAGACAAAGAAAAAGAAAAACAGAAAAGTGCAAAAAATATTTTTTTTGTAAAGGTTTAAATAATTTCGTTTAAAGAAAAAAAGATCCCAAAAACAATATTTACAAAATTCTGATTTAACAATTAAATCAATCGAAACATCGAGTGCTTTTAGCAGGAACAATAAACTAACTTCCCAAGTTTCATAAGCGCTCTTTCAAAGGAAAGAAGAAAAAAACGAATTTGCGTCGCAGAGAATTATTATTTTGTTTTGGTTGTGGATTTGCAGTGGTTGTTTTTAAACAAAGAAATTTTCTTCTTTAGAATTTATACTCAGCACAGAGAGGCAGGCAGAGGCACTCGCTGGGTAAGTCATCTTTCTTCGTTATATTCGTCCCGTCGTCGTCCGTCTTTCATCGATGGTTTCTTTTCTCTTTTTTTTTTCCTTGGTAATAATCTTGAAATATACGATTTTCAGATAACGCACGTCTTTGTACCTTGAACGATAATAATAATACTCGGCTGAGAAAATGCTCGACTTGGAAGTTGTTCCCGAAAAATCACTTGGATGTGATAGCTGGGAATTTGTCCTGGGCATGCATTTCTCTCAAGCCATCGCCATAATCCAATCCCAGGTGGGGATAATCAAGGGCGTACAAGTGCTATATTCGGACACAAATCCACTGGGCGTGGATATTATCATAAATCTGCCCCAGGATGGAATTCGATTGATTTTTGATCCTGTAGTGCAGCGACTTAAGACAATTGAGGTTTTCAGCATGAAACTAGTGAAACTAAAATATGGCGGAGTCTTCTTCAACAGTCCCGAAGTTCTTCCCTCAATTGAGCAGATCGAGCATTCCTTTGGAGCCACTCACCCGGGTGTGTACGATGCAGCTAAGCAATTGTTTGCATTGCATTTCAGAGGTTTGAGCTTCTACTTTCCCGTTGACAGTAAACTTCAAGCTGGCCATGCTCACGGGATGGGCTCCTTGGTGTTCCTCAATGGTGCTTCGCCTGTGGTCTCAAAGATGTCCCTCTATTCGGGCAGTAATGTGGCCGAGAACAGACCTCCGCCACTGCCGTTGTCGTGCTACAACAGGCAGCTGCACCTCGAATCGGCTTCTGTGTTGCGCAATCCCCTGGGAATGACGCGCGGTCTCAAACTCAAACTATTCACTGAAGGCTCTGGTCGGGCCCTGGAACCACGTAGACAGTGTTTTACAAAAGAAATCATATTCGGGGATAGTTGTCAAGATGTGGCCATGAACCTTGGCGCCCCAAACAGAATTTTCTTCAAAAGCGAAGATAAAATGAAAATCCACTCATCGAATGTGAATCGCCAGGCGCAGAGCAAACGCAGTGACATATTCTTCAACTATTTTACACTTGGCATTGACATTCTATTCGATGCACGCACTCAGACCTGCAAAAAGTTCATCCTGCATACAAATTACCCAGGCCATTTCAATTTCAACATGTACCATCGCTGTGAGTTCCAGTTCCAATTGAAACCGGACAAAGTCCTTGATGGGGACAAGCAAATCTCGTCACAATCTGTTCCCATTACGGCATATTCCAAATGGGATGACATCAGCTCGTCGCTGGTTCCATCTGAACGGCCAGTTGTCTTGCATCGCGCTAGCTCAACCAACACGGCGAATCCATTCGGGTCGACTTTTTGCTATGGCTACCAGGACATAATATTCGAGGTAATGCCCAACAAACACATCGCCTCGGTGACGTTGTACAATACGTCACCGTCCAAGCAAAAGGAATACCTCTGGCAAAACAACAAAATGCAGGACATTAGGCTTACAGTAGCGTGAAATTTCTCTAAGCAGAAATACCAATGTGACACAGTAAAAATGGCCAAACATAGGCAAAACTAACTCTTAAATAAAGTACATATATAATTTATGATATATACAGTCAACATCACTTTTAGCGACCGCCAAGGGACCAGTTAAATCTGGTTGCAATAGCCAAAGTCTGTTTTATTCTACTTACCACACACATTATTAAAACAATAATTATGCATGTATTTTTAAACTTTACGAACAGGATAACAAGCTGGGATTCACATAAAAAAAATCAAACATGTACGATCAAATCAAACAAAAGTCATTATAAAAAGCGCGACCATTTGACGACACGTTAAAATTAGAACCGAAGCGACGATGTCCAACCAATTTTTAAGGAAAATGGTCGTTATAAGTCACGTCGACTGTATAAATATTGTTTCTACACACACATACACACATAACATAAATAAATGATAATGATCTATTTTTTAACAATTTCCTATACTTAAGTCCTTAAAAAAACAAAACAAACAAAAATATTTAAAAATAAAATTAACTACTGTGTTTTTGTATTTTTATTTCTTGATTTAATGTAAAGAAGTTGTGTATTAAGTAGTGTTATGTTTAGATGTTCATATACAATAGAAAGTAAATTAATAAAGTAAACTTCTGTACATATAAATTTTCCGAAGCGATTGGTGGTGTTAGTGTTTTTTTCAATTTTGTTTTAATCATTTTGTTGGGTATTTTTTTTTTGTTGTCTATGTCTAGAGAATTTTTTGCTTGGAGTTATGAAAGAAACTATGGAGAGTGGAGATACAAAAGTCCTGCCTAAGTATGATCCTAGCAGTTTGCCGGACATGCTTCCTGTTTATTATAAGCGTTTGTTTCCACACAAACCGTTTTATCGATGGCTTTCATATGGCTTGTGTATGTGAATGAGATTTTTTTTGGTGAATTTGTATGTATATAAGTTTTTCTTTTTCGCAGCTGAACCAGGGATATTTTCAAATCGTGAAATATCTTTCACATTGGGCGATGATATTTACATACGTTACCTTTGCTATGACACTGAATCTCAGATGGAAAAGGATATTTGTGCTAAGAATCCTATGAAGATTGATATTGGTGCCGTGATGCAAAATAAGTAAGTTGTCGATGGCATTCGATTGAAAAGTAAATCTGTTTTAAGTAGACGGTAGACATATTCAGCCCAACTCTAAATGACAATTCCCATGGAAATATTTGCCTTTTCCCTACTCTCTTATTTTAAATTAAAAAAAAACTCCCGGGATTTGTTCTCTTTTCCCTGTCTCTTGTTCTAAATAAACTTTAAATATGGCAAAAATTCCCGGGAAACAAAATAGACATTCTAAAAGTAAAAACAGCGCACTCGTTTGTTCCAAATCAATTGCTAGAGAATTGATAAGAAATTAAAGTTTTTTACTTTATGAAACTAAAATATAAATAAAATTTCAATTGTTTTGGAGGTCAAACTTGTGTTTTGTGCGTAAAAAGCCAAAGCAAGTTTTCTTTTTTTTCGGCCGTTTCACACTCTTGTATCAAAGATTTGCAGGACTTTAGAAAATACTTGGCGTAAACAAGGTTGGGATAAACCAACATTATAGTCTTGTTTCAAACCTCGGTTGGTCTCCTTCTTTAGCATAGAAATTGGCAGAAACTTACTCAATTTTATAATTTATCTTGCGCGAACATGCAACAAGTATTTAAACGCCACTTTGTTAGCTCTAAAGTGTTAAACTAAATGATTTATTAAAACATGTTACAAATAATTCCGTTATGGGCGCACATACAACCATTCTGGCATCTCCAGTGGATTCAATGCATTCCTTAGGAATCTTCTTATAGCTCTTGGCTTCGGTTTTCTTTAAACTGCTTTCAGTCAAAATTATTAATGCGATGCTGAGCATTTTGTCTATTTAATTTTTCACTTTATTTATTTAAATTGAAAAGACAGCAAAAACAAAAATTAATATCCCCTGATTTTCTGGTGGATAGCGACGAGATACGTTGGGAAAAGATGAAATAAACTTTTATTTGAATTAAAATACTAATAGACCAAAAAAGCCTACTGAAACTAATTAGAAATATAATTGAAAATGATTGGTCACGCGGAAGACTGCCAGCCCTTTATCATTGCGGTTTGAATGAAACATATCAATATTATTATACTTCAGTAATTTTTATACTACAGGTAAAGATCAAAAATTAGAACTCGCGGAAATTGGAATCGCCTGTAGCTTGGAAATTAGAATAATAAATTCTAATTTTCAAGGATAAGAATAGAAGCTTAGAAAATTTTGATTTTTGTCAATTTGTCTCCGTTTTGAGGAATTATCCAATACCCCCAAAAAAAGTTTATTTATTTATTCATCTACAAGCTTAAGCTAACAGATTATTCAGGATAACATAAATAAATATAACTCAAAGAGAAAATAATTAACATTAAAGTGATAAAGTACTAAGCGATTTTTTTAAATATTAATCTTGAAAAACTTAAATCTATTAAGTTACAGACTGTGTTAACATTTAAGAAAAGTTAATGATTCATTGAATCCATAATTAGTTCTGTGACTAGGTATAAAAAGTAAGTTCCGTTGAGAGGTCTTTCAGGAGCCTAAACAGAGACTAAAACCAACAAATTAGGGAATTTTATGTGATATCACAAGATGTCTCTCACAAGAACTACATATATCATGCGTTTTCGGCGTATGTACGTCTAGTCTATGAATGCCTAAAATTAGGCATTTTGCTTTATAACTCGGTGAGAAATCCCAACCTCATTTTAGCAAAGATAAATTTCGTAAGTCTTCTTTGATTTTTTTTTCAATGCGATTAGATTGCAACTGAGAAGTAGGGCACAACACATTATCACAGTATTTAAAGATTGATCTTACCAATGCAATATATAGGGATAAGAGGGCATTACGATCCGAGAAATATCTAGTATTTCTCTTAATAAAGCCAAGCATAGAGTTTGCTTTTGACGTTATATAATTAACATGTTCGCTGAAAGATAAAGTCCTATCAAAAATGTCTCCAAGATCTTTAACTTTTTCAATCCCTGTTTAGAAGAATGGGCCGAATTGAATACATAGTTAAATAATGTTGGCATATATCATCTACAAAATGAGACGACATTACATTGCATTTTTTTTACGTGTTATAACAATAAAACATTTAAATTTGTTTGCATATTGTAGCAACCGTTAATGTTTGAAAAGCTTGAACACATTTTTTAAAAAATAGATATGTTTTATCATTTATAAAAATAATAAATAGCAGCTGCCCCAGATAACTGCCTTGAGGAACTCCAGATGTATTGTGAAGTACTCTAGAGAGATAACTTCCAAGTCTTACTAATTGAAACCGGTTCAGCAAAAATGATTTTCACTTTATTTGTATCTACTTTACCTAAGAATGTAAAGGCTGAGTTTTTTTTGTGAAATAAATGTTTGTGCCTTATAAAAATAAAGTGACTTGGTTAATGCCAACAGTGTGACAGAAAAATAGTAGGCATTCAACTTCCGGAAATTAGTTGTTTGCTTGAGCAGCCCCCATTGAATATTTAACACTTTTAAGGTCGAACAACTGTTATAACAGTTATAAATTGTATTTGAAAAATAAAACTACACCAACTTCAAAATCAAGAAAGAAAACAACACTATCGTTGGAAATAAAATCGGAAATCATTGAAAGAAATTAAAAAATATACCTCTAACAAAGCATTGGCTCTGAAATATGCTGGTACGCCATCATCTTTAATTTTCTATTTAAAATAACGTTTTTCATTTCAATAAATTAATATAAGAATAACTCAGTTTTGTGCTTACTATTTTCATTTTAATAAAATGAATAGTTTTCAACTAAGGTGATGTGCACCGTCGAAATTTTATATGTCTGTCATTATTTTATCGCTATTTTTATAAACAATGTTTTAGCGAAATAGCCAGTTGCATTCATCCCCTTAAAATATTCAACCGTAATACTCGCGCTTCTAGGAATGCTCATCACTTTACCTTTGAGTACGTACTTCGCACGTACTGTTAAGTAGAGAGAATCTTTCTTTAGTCGTACAACGCGAATGTCCTGTTACATCCTTTCCTACTTTCCTAACGCTCACACTGTGCTTGGTCATTTTAAATGTACTCAAAAACCCTTTAGTGCGCACATCATTATACAAAAAAAAACTCTTGGAAATTAAAAACATTTGAAAATTAGAATTCACCAAAACTTTTTATTCAAATTTTCGAGCTTCACCTGTATTTGATAGAAAGAAAAATATCTTAGTTCTTACACAAGTTCAGGCAGCTAGTTTAAATAGATAGATAGATAGAAAGCGTCTCTATATAGTACAAGGGTAATGAAATTACAGTTAAAAAGTTGTTAGAAAAAAGTGTCTTAAGTGCGATAAATTTTATTTTAAAAAGCTACAAGAATGCATTATTAAATTAAAAACATACTAATATGTGATCAAAGTAAAATTAATGTAAGGAAAAATTCAACATGTCTGTTATCTTTACACCATATTTATGTTATTAATTTTAGACCAGCAGTGCTGCGTATGTCTTCAAAGTCCATGGTCCCTGTGCAACGTGAATTGGTCTTCGATATTGATATGACTGACTACGATGATGTGCGAACCTGCTGTGAAGGTGCTGCGGTATGCCTAAAATGCTGGAAGTTCATGACTGTGGCGTGTAAAATTTTGGATTTGACACTGAGAGAAGATTTTGGATTTGAACATATTTTATGGGTATTCTCCGGTCGTCGTGGTATACATTGTTGGGTATGTGATCATGGTGCTCGGCATTTAGATTCGAAAGGGCGTTCGGCAGTTGCCGAATACATGCAAATAGTGAGCCATGCAGTGAGTGGAGATAACAGCAATACGACTCGAGCTTTAATTGGTGAGCGAATGCATCACAGTATTAAACGTGCATTGAAAATTATTGAACCAATGTTCGAAGAGGTTGTGCTTGAAGATCAAAATCTATTTGGAACCAGCAAAGGCGTAACGAAGCTATTACAGATGATTCCCGAAGAGAATGCTCGCAAAGATGTTGAAGCCCATTTGAAAAAGCACGAAGGAGCCAACTCGAAGACCATTTGGACGACATTTACTAGATACGCAAATTCGATGCGCAGTCAAGCAACCTCAACTGCTTGGACAAGAAAAATGAGGAATATCGTAGAAGAGATTCAGTTGGCTGTGATGTATCCACGTTTGGATATAAACGTCACAAAAGGATTTAACCATTTGCTGAAAGCTCCATTTTGCATTCATCCGAGCACCGGTAAGCTGTGTGTTCCGTTCAATCCGAATCTGGCTTCAAAGTTTGATCCGACCACAGTGCCCACAATAGTATCCCTGATGGAGGAAATAAATGCGTTCGATGAGAAGAGCAAAGAAGAAGATGCTCCACAAGATAAGAGTCGCATTAAAGACTTCAAGAAGACTGGCATGTTCAAACCTGTTGTGGTTTTTGAAGAATTTCTCCGTAAGCTTGAAAAGACTTATAAGTCAAAGTCAATTGAAGTGTGTGATACAGCTTTAGATTTCTAGATTACAAACTTATTAAATTTTATTTTTTTTTGTCCTATAATTTGTTTGTTTTTATAAATTTATATAAATCAAAAATGTCCTTAACAAAGGAAATTGATTCTCTTGACTTGGAATTTCAGTACTATTGGTAAAAGTTTCTTGTTTTAGAAACTCGTGTGCATAACTAAAATTAATGTTGCTTGCAGTTCTTTATTCGAAGAATTATTTTGTCTTCTTCCAAATCGACGCGAACAATACATAGCTGGCAAATGGAATTGTAGGCTCACTGAACCCATGTACAATGCAGAATGCTTGCGCGACAAGAGAAATCATTATTTTTTAATGCTTACGATTTGCCTGAATGCGGGAGCATTGAAACACCCTTTTAATAAACTTCCACCCGATGGAATCCTGCCAGATATCAATTCTATTCAGAATCCCAACAAGTTGAATCTAAATTGTAAATCTACTCATCCCAAGGAGAAGCAGGCAAAAGAATGTGATTTCCATAAAGATGGATGTCCCATTGATGAGAATAACATTTCGAAGGTGCGGTACAAGAGTGTATAAGTTTGGTTCTTTATTTACATAAATTAATAAGTTTAGGTTTTGGATGACCAATTTGCATTCCTGATTCATTCAGCTGAAACAAATGTTGAGAAATTGTTAGATTTATCCAATCGCCGTAGAGGACGGCAATGGATTAAGTTCCTATCGTCAATTGACACACAATGTTTTCATATGAAGGGAGTTCGAAACGATTATGCTATGCTGTTGTCCGGGTATGTTGTGAATGACGAACTACCGGGACCGTTTTTGCAACCACCAATTGAAAAACTAGTTCCTTTGTATGATTTGGTGAAAATTGTGGATATGAATAATCACATGATTATTGATCCGTCTCATCCAAAAGCAGTGAATTTTTTAAAAGATGTTCCGCATCCTAAAGAAGGGGCGTTCGCGTTTCTCGCTGTAACGGGTAATATTTGTGATTTTAATTTAAAGAAGTAATAAATTTGGTTGAATTCAGGCCTATCGCGAGTTCCATCGTAATGGGAAAGTTTTACGAATCTCAAAAAAAGTTATCGTATATTCCGTCTTTTCGCAATGGCAATTTGTATGAGCATTTCCACTACGATGGATTCTGTGGTAAATTTTATCGGGATTCGTAACAAGTTTCCGATTACGATGGAATTCGTCATAGGACTGATTGTTTTTATAAAGTGAAGTGCTTAGTGTAATACACCCTGCTTTTGACTATTAATTGTCATAATGATCTTTAATTAAAAATGTAAAAATTGCTTCAACTAAGCTAATAGATAGATAGATAAATCCTTTAATTTTTCAAAAAGTGTTACAACATTTCTTAAGAATAAGGACATGGCAATTTTTCCGTCTGCCTGATAAGATATTTTATACTAAAAAGAATATAGAAAAAATGTATTAGAATACTAAAAAATTATTAATTGAATATAAAAAATCTTAAGAAAAAATAAAAAATAAATTTTGAATAATTAAACTTAATACTTCTGGTTTGATTTAACCAACAATGTTCATATTTAAACAATGTAAATTTAAAACAATTTTGAAATGATTTGAAACAAAGAAAAATACAAATTTTTAAATGATTTTGAATACACGAAAAATTCAATCTTAGCGTGATAAAATAAATAGATATAGTTTTAAACAATAGTAACTGGCTGAACTCTTGATTTTACGTTAAGAACTATTGGGGAAATTTATAGCATGTTTACAGTAGTTGTATAAGGTAGACCACCCTAGTGCTCCATTCAATATTTCGTAGAGTTTGTTTGGTGATAGATAACTCTCATAGAAATGTAACCGACGAATTTCTTGTAATATTGGACAAATTGCAATGAAGTGATTTACATCTTCCGTTTTTCTTGTGATACACAAATCGCAGATTTGTGTCAGATCAGCTCGGGGCATGAAGGTACGGTTCAACATTTCAACTCGTGCTCTGCAAATATAGCTTACTGCTTCAGGAGATAGTTCGTTAAGGAAATAGTTTGCCTGCGATGGTAATTGGACAAAATGGCCATGAAAAATTCATTATCGAATAGAAAACTATTTTCAAATTACTTTCCTTCGGAGGGAATTTCGTTTCCCACGGCATATTTTATTTCTTCGAAATGCTTCCTCTGATCGTGAATCAATTTCCCTCGAACAAAAAATCGTATGAAATGACAGCCAAATTCCCTGGTAAATTGTATTCCCTATACCAATAAATTACGAGGCAAACGTTTGAGCATCATTCACGTTCCCAAGGTTCGAAGTGAAGAAACATTTCCAGGCAAATGTGTATTCACGAAGTGTATTCCCCAATATCAATGTATAACAGTTGTTCACCATTAAGTGTGAAATATACTACTCGCTTGGGGGCTGCTGTATCAAAAAACTAACTTCCGGATATCGAAAACTGCCAATTTACATGTCTGGAGCGTTTTCATTGGTAAAACCGATTTATACTAAGAACAAACTTTAAATAAGTTTTGAGCAACTAATTTTAAATACATTTATTTAAATCTTAAAAAAAACAGTCAATTGCATTTACAAACATTTAAGTTTTATTGAACTCGTCACGCCGTCCTCGTTTAGGTCTACGTTTGCTTCAATTTTGAAAAGGCCTTCTGGTGTAGCAGCTGCTTTTAAACTAAAATCCAATGTAGCATCCTCGCATTTGACATGGAAAACCTCGTTTTGTTCACCATCTTCGTTATTAGCATCTTTATTTGATTTCTCAACTTCAACAACAACAACACTTGGCAGTAGTGAACCCTTTTTCAAGAATACTTTCAATTTGTCTTCGGCATCATTGTGCCATATTTGCAGATCACTTGGAGTGAAGAGACAAACTTCTTTGTCAGTTAAATCTTGTCCCTCGGCATCGAGCAAGAAGGTCGCCTGGCGAGCACATCCAATGGCAACAACTTCATCGGCTGGATAACTTGAATGAATCTTTGCTTCTGGGAAGCGACTTGTGATTGCCGATTGAATCTTGGGGATCTTCATGGTAGCTCCCAGAAGAACAATCTCATCGATACTAGTAACTGTGTTCTGATTATCGGCAAACAGCTTCTCAACGGCTTCATTAAGTACGGCCATGAATTTGTTAATGACCGGTTGAATCAGACTCTCAAAACGGGCACGTGACATCTGCATACTGAAGTCCACGCCATCCATCAGCGAGTCAATGTAGATTTGTGTTGTTGGCAATGAGGTGAGAATATGCTTAGAGTTAGTCGCGGCCGTATAGATTTTAGCTATAGAACGACGACTCTCTTTTGGATCCAGACGGTACTTTTTGTAGAATTCTTGGCAGACGAACTCTACGAGAGCTTCGGTGTATTGGCTGCCACCAATAGTGTATGGGCCAACTTCCTCTATGAGTGTATAAAGTCCCCCAGTAACCTCGTACAACGTAAAGTGGCTGTATATGCCGCCACTCTTGATGCACAATACAATCTTACGATCTGAGTCATCAGCTTGGGCTTCTGCGATGCCATATGCCAGAGCTGCAGCTGTCATCTCAGAAATAACTTGCGCCACATGGAACCCAGCTTCTTCGGCTGCAGAAGCAAGACTTGGCCAAGATTCAACTGGATAGTAATTTGGTATCGAGAGCACCACAGACGGTTTGGGTATTTCTTGCAAGTAGGATTGACGTGCCAATTCAAATTCAGCTTGGAAGAACTTAACACAAACAGCATGAGGTGATATTTTTGTTACAATTTCTTTGTCTGCGTCGCCTTTTGACTTCAATTCGAATTCCTTAGTGCTCTCGTTGTAATAGCAAGTGATGTACTTACATGCGTCTTGGATTTTGTCTGGCGTAAATGTGGATTGTGAAAGGAAAAATTGCAAGCTGTTTGAAACACAAGATGCCGGTTTCGAAGACATTTTTTGCTTGGCAGTCAAACCGCATTCGATCTCGTTGCCTTCGGCCAGCAGACAAGCTTGTGAGACACGGTCACCCTGTTTGTTGGCTATTACTTCAGGATTTCCATCGGCTTTTACTGTAGCAATGCAAAGTGTGCTATTGCCGATTTTAATTCCAAATCTTGGCCACATATTTTCTTTTAAGCGATTTTGTTTTATTTAAAAATGAAAATGTTCAAAATATTTATAACCTAACACGCGATGATAATTTTAATTGAAAATTGGCAAATTTCTATTTCTATCTACCACCAAATTTTCAGCAACTTGCAGCAGCCACACACGGTTGGACGGTTGACATTTGTGTAACAAAAAAGTCCATGATTTTTTTTCGATGACAGTTTGTAAAAAAATACGTTCCACAACGTGCAAGTGGATATTGTAACGCAGTCGTAACGTAATCAGTAGAAAATCAAGTGTGGACACCAAATTAAAAAGTGTTTTGGTAAGCCGCGCCGCGCTATGGTGTTCAATGGGAGTATGTTTTTTTTTTTTTTAATAATGTTTAGATTTATTTCGATTGTGTTCAGACAAAAAAAAGACAAATGTTTGGTTGTAAGGAATTCGACAAAAAAAAAGTCGATGGAGTCTAGCTAAACAATACAAAAAAATCTCACATACAAAAGCCACTTATTTGCGACACATGCACGAACTTGAACGAATTTTATAGGTACCTATCCCAACATTCAAAAACCCTTCGGTTGCCTTCTCATCAATTGATCCAGACAATCGCCCACTTGTCTATATTCCTAAAAGAAACAGAAAAATGAAAAATAAACAACACTAGACGTTAATTTTGTTCACAAGTCTCCCACTGCAAGCATCGATTGCAGTAATTTTATTTATTTTGTACACATGTTTGGAAAATTTTCCACTTACTAGGGCCTAATTCCAAAATCGTGAAAAAAATGATTCTTCCTAAAAATATGCGTGTATAAATTTGCCTATCTGTATACAAGACGCTATCGCTAATATGTGTAGGTATATGTGTAGCCGATTCACAGAAAACTCTTGTCTTGTTCAAAAAGTATTTTTTTTTTCGAAATGTTGCATGGACATTGATTTCTCGGACTGCATTGGATTTTTTCATGGCATGTCCATAGGTCTGCCATTGTTTATGACCTGATGTGGAGGCCGCCTTTTAGGATCAGGCTATCTTCGTAACCGATAGGAGAAAATTTTCCTCCGATTTGTACGAAATGTATGAATTTTGTATCATGGTAAGCGTTCCTATTTATCAATCGGACATGGTTCGAAAAAAACGCGTTGCGAATTTATCCGAAGCTTTACGATTAAATGTCAAAATCATCCGATGCATGGCGTCTCTTAAGAATCCTACATACGATCAATTTGTATTGTCATCAACCAAATTAAATAAAAACTACAAATGAAATTTGAAATGTTGGAGATGTCGTCTGAACTGTAAGTACAATTTTGTATGCATTTCTATCATTTACATATGTACATAAGTGAGTGTATTATATGTTTTGTTTATTTTGGAAAAAAAAATCAAAACCAATACGGCCGTCTGGCTGAAATGAAGATCAAGCGAATTTAAAATGTCAGCTATGTATATATGTATGTATGCGTCGATATGTTTCAATATTTCTTTTCGACTCGGGTAGCATGTTTCAAAAAAATATTCCGATAGGAATTTTTCTCCAATGGAATGTGCTCCGACAACATTTTCGACGCATATTTTTTTCACAAATCCCTTTGATGGGATAGGCCTTTCGGATAGCTACGATCTTAAATTTCGTAGAATTCGGAAAAAATATTGGTATCATCGAATACGATGATAGGGCTGAATAAAATCGATTTTGTTTAGAAAAATTCGATGTCGTTCAGAAAAAAATCCGTTTGGTTCAAAGTAATTACAAATCTGTTAGTTGTAAAACTACTAGTTAGTAGGTTAAATAAATAAATACATAAATATATTTAATACTCATCCATCTATGTCATTGTTATTTAATATAACAAACAATTATTTACTTATAAAATATATAAACATTATAGGTACAACTCTCTATTATGAATCAAAACTAACTATGTACATACAGGAATATCTTTATAGTTCATACATACATAAATTAAAAATAAGACGGCAATTTTTAAAAGTACACATAGGTACTCATAGACATTCATATATATTATCTATAGATATTGCGAACTCATTTTATAGTAGGTTAAAATGTAGATCCTTTTCACCAAAGAGTTCTGTGAGTTTATTTATTAAATAAAAAAAATTAAATAAACCTTTTCTATGGGAAGAATCTACTTTTTAATATATATAAAATTTCGGCTGGGCTTCACTTTTTCATGTGATATTCAATAACTGGGTAGTATATAGAAAAGTTTGGAAGTATTGGCTAAAAAAAATCTTAGACTTGAAATAATTAACAATTATATTAAGTAAATTCTTGAACGTTCCTTTTTCGGCGTTAAACGCTGCAGCAGCAAATCAGCCGATGAAGTTCTTCTTAATCGTGTTGGCCTCTTTCGACTGCCAACGTTCGTAAAAGATTTGCTACGAACGTGACGTCTAAAATGAGTATTTCGCTTTTTATTGCTTACTCGGAATGGATTATTGACATTTCCAAAACATGATGCTGAATTTTCCATTTCATTTGGCTGAATTGTGTCCAATAATTCAAAATCGTAACAAATACTACCACTGCTATGTGTTGGGCGATGTTTGTAATGACTACAAGATGGCTTTTCTATATTCGCAGAACCATGGGCAGAAGATTTCGAATCGAAATTCACATCTTTTTCTGAATCTGATGGTGTGTGGGACTTGTAGCTTTTTTCGACGACTTGGTTGAATATTTCCAGTGGATTTGAAGATGTAGATGGAATTTGACGATTATCAGTTATTGGTGAGGGATCTCTGGAAAGTTCAGATCCAAAAATACTGGCATTGCTAATGTACGAGTTTCTTTAAAAAAACAAAATATAGAAATATATTTGAAGGAATTATGTTATTGAATCGATATTTTCTGTAAATAACCTGTCTATTGGTAAATTGGTTCCGTAGTTTAAAGACTCATTTGGTAGGAAATCATTTAAAAATGTTTCAGGAGACGAAAACGTATGTCTTAGTCGTTGAACTCTAAAATTTTGATTACCATTGTTGAAAACAACCCATGAACGCTTTAAATAAGTATTTTCAGTACAAATATTGCTCTTGGGACGTTGTGATTCTGAAATAAAATTAAAAATACGTATTTTATTTATGCATGTGTGAATGTACATATGTAAGTACGTTAATATTTAACAGACAGTCGATTGAATATTGTAAAAAAAGGCTACCAACGTTTTCTGGTTAATAATAGCGAATATATTGTTGAATTACTTAAAACATTCGATTTCTTTCCGAGCAAAATCGAATTTTTGCTGTCAAAACAAATCATGCATTTTTGGCAAGATTTCCCCGGATGCACACTAGCACGATCTGGCATTTCTCTTACGTCAAAGTCCCCTTTCACACAGGACAACTAGTTGCTGAAAATTTTTTGACGTTTCACACGAGGAAACAAAATTGCTTCAGATTTTTTCGTTTCCTTTTAATATTTTTTGGTCTGAACACCCACCAACACGTAATTTAAAAGATAACGTGAAAAAATCTCTTCAAATCGTTCAAGGGGGAGATTTTGTTTATGTTTGTTCCTTTATTTCCTAAACTAAAAGTTGCTTGCAACTCAGTTTCCTCTTCTTTCAACAAATAAAAATTGTAAGAAATCGATTTGAAATGGTTGTAAGCAATTCGCCATAAGATTTGTTCGTTGAGTCTTGAAGTAACTTTTGTTTCATCCCAATGCCTTACCTGAACCTGGGGCCCAATTCCGTGCAAAAAATTAATTCAACCTCAAAATATGCTTGAATAAATTTGCCTATTTGTGTATATGTTATCAGTCAGAAAAACTGAATCGCTTCTTTGCGGAACCGCAAATATGTATGTGTACACGACTTTCTGCTTACAGAGATTGTTTACTCACGCTTGCGTAATTTGGCCCCTGATGCCGAATAATAAGTTTGAATGTTTTATGCAAGTAAGGTACATTTATAATCAAAAAATGTAACACACCCAACTTAAAGAAGACAGGCCAGATTTTTGTAGAACGATAGTGAGTTACTTACTTGTATCACTTCCCGTTAATGTTTGTGGTATGGCTAAGGTAAAGGAAATGTTAAGGGATTCGTCTCTAAACTCATTAGAGCATTCCTCAAACTGCGTTGGCGTGCCCGAAGAGCTTGGCTGTGGCTGGCGTTGCTGATGGGAAACCTGCAGCTCCGAACAGGTAGTGGGTAATTCACCCCCAATGGAAATCGATGTTGTGCTCGTTGCATTCCCCATGGGTTGGCTGCTCGTCGAACACCTGCATTGCCTCTCTGAACCCGGTTCTGCAAGGTCTGCAAATGGTAATCTTATTTATAATTAATTAAAATGCGATTGTGAATAAAATTATGCAATCTGCTTACCACAAGCTGCAGTTGCTGTCAATACGCGAGTGGCTAGCTCTTGTATCGGATTATCCATAGGATTTATATTGCTTGTTTGATTTAATGCTGATGCTGCCGATGAAGTTGAAGGACCATACACATGTACAGTTGGCTGCGGAAGGTTATTGCTGACTCTGCTTCGGCTGTGAGATCTGCAAACAATAAATTTCTTAGCTGGAAATCGAATCACTATCAAAGGGTATTCAACAGATACCTACATACCTTGATTGGTCGTGGTGGTGTCGTCGGTGTCTCCTTTGCCTCTGACGTGATTCATGACTCATCTCCTGCTCCATTCCAATTTTAATAACTTCTTCATAATCTGGCGGTGCCTCGTAATCGGGCGGCTCATCTGTTGTCAATTCTTCTTGTCGGTCTTTTGAAAAACAAATAAACAAAAAAAAAATTAATTTCTTAAGGTAACTGATTTAAGAATTTTACCTAAAAGCTCACTAATTGTTTGCAAATGATTCTGCAACTCTCGCTGATGCCTAGCTCGAACACCCATTCTATAAAGAATCACCATCCACCCGGAAAGAACTGCGAAAATTCCCAATGTACTCATTACGAATATTCCTGTTGCTGTCTTCAAATCTGGATACTGTTCCATTTTGGGAAAATAATAATTGGGTTTGTGGGAATACCATCGACGATCATTTTGAAGATGAGCCCAGTCATCTTCACATGATTCGGGTTCGTCACTTCCATCTCCACAATGATCAAACCCGTCACAATGTAAACGAATAGATATACAATGGTTGTTGTTGCACAGAAACTCGGATCCAATATAGCAGTCTAAAGATATATACATTTTTCGTAGTTAACGTATTATTAAATTTTGATCTCTCCTTTGAGCTATATAGGCCTACCACTTTGGGGGAAAATTTTATAGTCGTTACAATTAAAACCTAGTTTTAGTAACATTTATTTTTATGTTTGAATTTAGTCAAGAAAGCTCAAAGGAGTTAGTGCAAACTTATCGTCATTTTTTTTTTTTTTTTTATTATAACTTTGCACGCGCTCAAGGGATTATGAATACCCTTTATATGTTTTTTCTTAACACAGCGTGGCATCCGGTGGAGGAAGAGAAAGAAGGATAGGAAAGATTTGTGGCGCGATGTTCTGAGACAAGTGCTGGTTGATGTCTCAGATTTATCTCCAGGGATGGCGGCTGAACTAATGCAGAGAGAATTACCGTGTCTTATTTATTTATGTCCTTATAATTCGCATTATTTTATTTATTTCGTTGTCATATTTTATGGGTATGCTAGTTTACTCAATCACATGTTGTTAGTGTTATGCCTAAACAGCATGTAATGAGCAAAGCAGCAACTTATTTTATGACAATTTTTAGAATTGGTTTTTTAATGGAATATAAGAAGACATAGACAACGGCAGGAATCGAGCCTGCAACTACGAGGTTGACAGGCGAGCACACAACTATCGCGCCACGGCCACCCCCAAATTATTAAAGGTAAGTTAAAGGCCGAACTCCGGAAGCGTGAGAATGCTTTCCGGTATAAAACGTTGGACGTATTGAAATTTCTATATAGATCTATCCAGATAGGTTTGTGTTGTTGTAATCCCTTGTTGCGTTTTTTGTATTCATCAGGGGTTTTTCTACAAATGACCCGAAGCTCTCCGCACCATCAAAACATGAGTTCATAAATTTGCTTATCTAATTAAACGTTATCTGTCAAAAACTAATCTCAAACGTAATCTCAAATGTTTTGGTATGTCCGTTGAGGCCTGAAGTCACGCTAGGGTAGTTCTAAAATGTTTCCTTACGAAAAAACCTGAACTCTCCATAAAATAATGTATGTTCCCGCGTACTTCCTAAAACGAATTTCTACGAAAAACTGTCAAATCCTGCGTTTTTCACATAACAGAGCGCTTACAAAACATTTTTTTGGACAAAATTATGAAGACTATCAAATGCAGGACAGCAGAAAACAAACCTGTCAGTTGTCAGGTGTGTCATTACAAAATATTGTCTATTTTTGTCTTCAGGCTTATTTGTGCAATAAATAAATATTTGCAATAGCAAATTGTTTATCTTTATAAAGCTATATTAAGCACTAACGTTTTAAATTTAAAAAATGGATAAATTTATGTCGTTTTCGATTGGTCCGGAAGACTTTCCGATGAATTCTTTCGAATGCTTCTGAAAGTGTTCGATTGATATCAAATGAAAGTTCCTCTCCTGGAAATGGGAAGAAGAACAAATAGATTCTGGGTCTGAACCCGAAGTCAGAATCAAAATGTCAAACTTGAAGTTAATATTGTTTAATGGCTATGTTTACAAAATAAAATATGTAATCACAAAATGTACTTTTGAACATTTAAATTCAGAATTGAGAATCTATAGTATTAATTTGTTCGATTCCGAGTCGGAGAGTTCTTTCGGATTACCAATCAATCGAAAATGACATTAGTGCTCAATGCGTTCCCATTGTGTCAAAAATCAGAGTGTATGTGCCAAAAATCAGAGGCCTTTGTATGTTGTACATGACAAAATGCGCAAGATCATATCTTATAATTATGTGTACTGTACTGCACAGTTGACAACCATATTGTGTGTATTTTTTGAGAACCAAAAAAACTAAACAAAATATGGGTGGCTAGTATTGGTACATTTCAACGAAACGGGGTTTTATATCTAACGACAAAAAATGATGCTGTGAAATTGGGGTCAAAAATACAAAAAGTGTTTAATTTCGAATTCCAAACAACCCTTTCAAATGGATTTCAGATCAATTATTTTGTTTGTGGTAAGGAGCTTCCAAAACATAGCTTGCGTGTAAAGTCTATGAAATCTTACTAAAAACGCAAGTTCTGTTTTGACTGATTTTGCTTAGAAATAATTCGATTGTGTTCAGATATAAAATAAATGCACGACTGGATTGCACGTACTTGCTTCTATATTCGATCACATTATATGCAAAAGATTTTTAATATAAACGGCTAAATGTATTCTTAAAGTCGTTTTTCACTTAATTTTTTTATAAATAAAAATACTTAAATTTTTTCTAAAAAAAATTGGTATGAACATTTTAAATATTTAATAATATAAATTTAAAAACAAAAATTTCAGAACAAATCGTCCACTCATTCAAATAAAAATATATATTTTTTTCAAAAATCTAAGAATACTATTTTTCGAAAATTTTGAAATGCAGTATTATTTAGAATTCGAAGGAGCTCCTGTAAAAAAATTTTGGTCGAAATCCGTTGAGCCGTTTATGAGAAAGTCGAAAATCAATAAAATGGTTGTATGGCAGGTACCCCTAATAAGAATGTATTTAAAAAAAAATTGTCAAAATGTAGACCATACTTAAAGTAGTACACACACCAATTTTTATCAAAATCTTTAGAGACGTTTTCGAGACAGTTAGATGGTAGAAGAAATTGTATGGCAAGTACCGTTCTGTTTGGGGCTGAAACAACGATTCAAAAATCTATTTAGGACAATCACCTAAAACGCCTAAGCACCAAGTTTGAACATAATCGGTTCGTCGGTAGGTCGTTCTACAGACAGACAGATAGACAGACGGAA